>OZ008339.1:5858364-11128260 GCA_963931975.1 Cataclysta lemnata
AAACCGTCTGGCGAACAGAAACTACGGTGTAGTTTCCGACGAAGAGTCACTGATATGATAAGTTGGTAACCTCCAAATTGAATCGAGTTACTTTTTGCTATCAAACTATTTTCGCGAGGTAGCAGAACTGTTTATATCGGAGAAAAGTCCACAGGATGCAACAGGATAGTCTATTTGGCTAACCAGGAACGGTCCGAGTGACGCAACAGTTTTTCGTATTTTTGTTAGAAGATTATTAGGGGCGACGAGTTGTTGTCGCGAGCGTGTCGTGTAGGTCGCTTGGTGAGTGTACGCGAGGCGCGCGATCGGCGGCGCGGTCGGGCGCGGAGTGGCGGCGGCGCGCGGCCGTGTGACGGCGCACACAGGCGCGCGGCCGCGGACATCTAGCGTCGGGCGGCGGAACCCGGCCCTGCAGCGAGACCGACTCGCGCCCGCGTGCACCGTAGGCGGGCGGCGAGAGGCGCCACGCGCCCGCGAACCAGCCGCCCATGGCTCACTTCACAAATCTTTCGATTCCGTTTATTTCGTTTCTATGTCTGAATTTGTAATTTTACTTCGGCTGCATAACAGACACTTAATTTTACCTAACACTATACTATTCATTTCATAGTCTAATAACCGACAATTATGCAGGTGCAAACTACAGCAAAATGTAGTAAAATACAGAAGAACGTTATGGAGACAATAAAAAGTTATCAAATTAAACAGATTCCCAACATCGGACAACTTGTTAATAGGTATATCAATGTAGAGCTTGAAGGGTTGCCGAAAGCGGAGGCCCGGGTGCGTAGTAAAGCGATTAATGGAGGCAAAATAGCCATAAACTGCCGTTTAACCAAACTGCAAGCGTCACTCGCCGAGTTGCCACCAATAAAAAACGCGAGACTTTATGACGGCAACTCACTCACATTTTATTGTGAGTATAAACTTAATTTTATCGTCTGTTAATTTCACCACAAATAATGCTAGGCACTAGATTAAATTATATAATTTTATTTTACGAGCATTGTCAATGGCAAGGTCACGTTCGAACAACTTACGTTTTCGTGTCAAGTAGCTCAGTACCTCAGTTGCGTCCTCGGAAAACGCCTATTTTTGAGTTTTCCTTTTTCGTAACTAAACAAGACATTCGGGGTTAAAGAGACTATTCTCAACCCACATTAGGTTAACTTACGACAGTACTACAAGGGCTAGTATCCCCTCAGAAGGTACACCCTTTACGCTTTACCGACCCGGCAAACAATGCTTACAAGCAATAAATTTGCTTACATTATTTCACACCTATACATGTAATGTTTACACAAGAAACGACCATAAAATACATCAGGTGAACAAAAGCAAAAACATACATAACATGACAAATAGCACTCCTGTTAACACTGCAGGACAATGATGGTAATGCCGGGCCGATTGTCAAAATATAATGCAGCGTATTGAGCTTACGATGCCTAATTTCCCACACGACGATATTGAAATCTTTTTAAATAACACAAGCGTAAGAAAGGCTATAAATTCGCTATTCTGTCAACGTGTCAACGGCGCTAATAATGTGGATTAGCTGGTTTTTCTTTTTATTATTATTGCGTGATTAACGAGTCTGACTCTTTGTCGTGTCGGATGTAAAAAAAATACTGATAGTAATTTACGAATTCCTGCTTTAAATATTCACATAAATTGTATGGCAGAGTGCGAAGTCATTGTACCTGTACATTAAGGTTATCATGGTGTAGTTTTGAATAACCTATATACATAGTTATTTATAAATGATGTGGTTCTGTTTTGCAATCTTAGGATCAGCAGTGTTAGTTTAGCTCTAGTACGTGATTGATAGAGAAAGCTTAAAGAGCGCCCGGTACTAACGACTTGGGTGCAGTACTCCACTACGTACGTAGTCATATAAAACTTATGGGTAAACAGGAGTCTTTATGAAGCTTACCTATCTCTATCTAGTCTCTACATATACCGTAAATTATTTAAACCGTTTATAGTAGATAATTGATAAGAACGTAATAATTGATTATTTTTCATACTGGGCGCGGTGTAGTCCTTTCTAGAAGTACATGGTTGTTTTTTGTACATTTTATAGCAGTAAGGAATTTCGACTTTATTTTGAAGCTACACCATCATTACTCATCTCTGTCGAATGCAAATAGAATATTGTTGAAAATAAAGACTTGAACATAATTTACCGAACAGCCAGGGCCTTGAAACTATATAAGAAAGCACATCTCTGAAACAGACAAGATACGGGCGCGTTGAATGACAGGCACAAACATAGGAACAAGTGTGCGCGAGTCCGCCTGTCTATAAATATTTACGTTAGGAAACGCCTGGAACAGGGCTGTCAGCTCCTCGGTGGTGGATTAGATATCAATTATCGTTCGCACCAGTGTGATGGCGTCTCTATCTCAGGAATCAAGTTGAATTTTTTATTTTTCTTTTCCATTTTAAGGTACCTACTCAGGTAACAACTCCCATTTTAAGTTATTGTGTACAAAAACAAGAGGTAAATAAAAAATCGTGAAATTATTGTCCTGATACGGGAATCAAATAATTACCCGGGTATAATTTTCTGAACATTTTCATAGACAAGTGAAAAGCTTCAGTAAAGAACTGAATAATTCATGATATATGTTTCTAAAGTACCTTCCAGCAAGAATGTGGACGCAGTATAAACTTCTTGCATAATACTTGGTTAGGCAGATGACATCATTGTGAGTTCTGGAGTATCATAATGATGTATCGTAATTCATAATCTTCCTTAAACTTATATTTATGACACAAATACTGCTTTAGGCCACATTTTCCTTAAAACTTCAGACCCAGCAGGTGTAGATCCACGGAACACTAAGAGTTTGTTCTCGTGATATTTTTAAATAATATTCGATAATAATTTATGCATGCCAAACTTGCCCGGCAGCTGATAATTTGTCTGAAGGCGGTTCTGTTAAAGGTTTTGCGATCGAAGCACATTTAATTTGCTCATGCTGTGCTAGATATGGGATACGTGCCCTTTCTTTTAAAAAAACGTTTTAAAAATTATTTACCTGAGCTTAACTACAATACAACAGTTAAGTGTCCATTAATAACTTTAATTACCTTAATGACTTTTTAAGTAACATATCGTTCTGCCCATCAAATTAAGCTATCTCGACGATCTTGAGTGAATGTTTAATGCTTAACACTTAGTAAGCAATCTTGAAAACAACCTCAAGGGTCGGAAAAACTAAGTTTTCCATTTGAATTATATAAATTATTAAGGTTATAGATGCTATATTAGGTATATGAAATTTTACTTTATTTGAATCAAAATATATTTGATTTTGGTGTTTCAAAGACAAATATATTTTCTGCATTCGATATATAAACAGGTTGATTATCACACGGAACACATTTTACGTAGGTATAATAAATGTACTTTGATCACAAAATTTACAACCCTCTCTGTGTGTTTACAAAGAATTCTAATAAATACCGTGGCACCCCTAAGCTGGGCCAACGGTCGGTCATACATCTAGTGTAAATAAAAGTACGCCTTCTTATCTCGAACATGTGCTGGAAGTTGCGCAAACGCACTGATTTGAATTGGTCGTACGCTGTATACATTATGTACTTTTACTGGCGTTTCGTTTCGTTTTCCGTAAGTTTGAAATGTGATTTTTGATTTTGATTTGTATTCGATTTATTTTCGTGCTGAATTTAAATTAAACAAATGATAAGTCGCTTTCCATGCTAAAACAGTCACTTTCCGATAATACTTATTGAACATTTTCTTGTTGACATTCGCAAAGATTGTGTTATTTTAATGCTTTATAGATCATCGTCCTTGTTGCAAAAAGAAATAACGATTATTGGAATGAAAATAAAGGAACGTTTTTCAAAAATGCTTTTCGTTATATTTTCCTACAATAGTATCTTTGAAAATTAAAGGCGATATAGTTTCTTATGATATAAAACTTTACTTCAGGCAATTTTATTATCGTCAGCCGTACAAAATTTCCTCAAAAAAACTAATAATAATGAAGACGAAACAAAGCTGGCTTACAGTTTCTTTATCAATATAAAATATTGATGCCAATATTATTTATGTCAATTTTAGACTATACACACATCGGATACACACTGCGTATCTAAAACACAAAATTTTGGCAGCGACTTCAATTCATAAAATATTGGCAAATTATAGAGATCATTTTGAGAAGAATATTCTAATTATAAACCATATAATTCATTCATTTTATTAATATCAGTCTAACAATATAAATCATTTTAGATATTACCTATTTCATATTCATGTTATAATTACATGAACCTTGTGTGTATTTTGACTTGCGTCGCCAGATAATCCGTTAAATTTTATATTTTCTCGTATAAATATGTTGTAGCGCAATTCTAATTCAACCATCTTTGCTCTACCAGTAGTCAATATTAAGTCGTTTCATAGATTAACGAATATTACAGTTCATTTGCGAGAAATATAACGAAATATAAAATTCCTCTACAGAAGTACCTACAGATATTGGTTATTTAAAAGGTTTCATTATGCGAGGTGCTTAAACTGAAAACTTGATTTTAGCTCGGGGCCTGCTTTCTCTCGCCAGCCACTTACTCCGCACTGCGATGTCCCGTTATACGTATATAAAAGAATACAATCTTTATATTGGAGCCTCAAAGTTAACTTCGATATAAGGAAAAGGGGTTAAGAACTTTATTTAAATTATGATTCATGTAGGCCGTATATCGCATCAGTGACTCTTCGAAAAAAATGATCGTAATTAAAAGCACTACGAAACTTAACGAAGGAAGTGGATTGTTATGTTTTGAGAAATAAATACGAAAAATACGGTTATTCGAGACAAGATTGGTTTAATATGTCGCTATTAAACATTTTATTGGTACTATGTTGTTGAAAATTCAATGTTAACAAAGAAAAATAGTAAAAAAAAAATATTCACCTTGTCGTAAACTGGCTAGGGACGACTGCGTGAAAGGTAACCTGAAAACAAATTATAATTTTGTTGAATACATCTCATAGAGCCACTATACTATAATTATATTGTACAATAGGCAACATAGTTATGGCCGCGGAGTCAGGTGCACCCAATCAGTAAGCTGTAAAAGCAGATTGGGCGACTGTATCTACTTAATGAGCAACGTATTAATTAATACATTAACAACAGGCTGGAAAACAAGAAGTGAAGTAGACTTTTATTGTAGTTATATTTTTAATATGTTTAAAAATTATAGGTAATATGAACGAGATAGGTTCATTAAGAAAAGAAACTTACAAAGTTTTTCAAAAAAGATCAGAAAAAATTATGAAAATTTCAAGACAACAATTTTTTGAAAATTTTCTGACCTACTTTTCCATGTCATAAAGTTCATTGAAAAGCTTATGAAAATAGAAGACATCACAAAGAATGTTAAGGCCCAAGTTCACTAACACATAAAACAACCGATTAAAAGTTAACCACCAGTTTTTGACAATTACTATAAAATGTCAAAAACCATCAGTTAAATAATAATCGCCTGTTTAAGTGATGGTGAACTCTAGCCTTAATGTGACCTTTATAATTAAAAAAACAATTTGAAAGAGTTATTTATAATTACGTAAACAATACCTAAACACAAATGTTAAAGGCATTGTAGATATAAAACGTAACCCAAACTAGAAATTTTAATGGCATATTTCAAACTAAGCGATGTTCCCATTGGAATGCGACCTATTTCGTGTTATTGTTGTGCCACTGCGAAAAGCTCGTGCCTAGTTTATTTTTAAGAGGCCCTGCCTTATGGTAAGTAGCAGTTTATTCTTTACGTCGCAATATAAATATTCTCTTTCTAAGTCTTTCAATACGAGCTAGAGTCACGGATTTTACATAAAATTGGTGATTTGCGTTGAATACCACCGTTTTTTCCTATCGAGGGAGTAAACCTACTTTCGACGATGAGAAAAAATATGTTTACTACGCTTTTTTCTCCTCGTTAACGATTGGCAGACGTGTTTGGAGACCGTGCATTCTGGTTTGTGTTACACAAAAATTGTGCACGCCCGATGATAGATTTTGTGCAGTGTAAACTAAAGTATAAAAAAAATATAATTACTTCTGATACATAAGCAACCCTTTGTTTAACATGATATAAGGTAAGTATCTATACAAAAACACAAAAAAGTTCATTTTTATATCTCTTATTCACTTGTTACTATGTAAATGTAAAAAGTAAAAGTATGTAAAAGTTGATATAAAACTCATTTATTAGGTATAATAATAATATGAATTTTTCTACCTGAGCAACAGATAAGGAATCTTATAAAAACATTGCTATTCCTGGTAACGCTCGTTAGAAATACATTATTGTGTACTTTATATACTTTATTTATAAAATCACGCGTGATTTGATGGTGGAAATATACTGTAGAAAGCATGTACAATTTTGCAAACGTATATATAAATATCTACGTCACGATCTCAGCTGCATCTGCAGTCGTTAATGTCCATAATCCGCACTGGGTTAGTGTGTTAGGTTATGGCCTTATATTCTATCTATTTTCTTCCATCCATAGAGAATGCCTTTGCCCCAGCAGTGTGGAAATTAAAAGGGTGGTGAAGATGATGATTGAAAAAGTATAAACTTCAAAAGTATAAGCATACCTACTCTCCATAGCAGTGCTTAGCATTTACGTACTTTATTTTCAATCTAAATTAGAGATACCTTATTGGTAACAATCTCGCTGATATTATAACCAACTATAGCTACAGACGAATCGAGCTCAAAGTCCCAAATTGTCAGAACGCTGAATTCGGACACAAATTTATTGGAACATCTTAATTCGGCCAGGGAGTGAAGCCAACCAATAAGCCGCAATGGCCAGTATAAAGAGAACAGGGGCTTTACCACCAACGCTAAACGCGACTCAATTCCCATTGTTAAAGTGGGACAACGCTACAAGCCGAGTAGAGCGGCGTCCCGTTTTCTCACCCGCGTTTGGATCGCGTTCGTACCTACTACTAGAAATTCTCGATTGGACCGCTGCCAATTTGGTGAAACACACCCCGCGCTGCCGTGGAACAAACACGTGGATTATTAACATGCTAATATTTGCCCATTTTGCACCCAAGTCACGACTGTCTTCTTTAAAATGTTTTATATTAGATGATTTAAAGTGCATACTAATGGATAAATCAGTGATGAGAAATGGGCAGCAGCGTTCCTCTTAAACCATCTAGCTATGTACCTACTGCGACTTTTGTGCCCGATAAATGGCAATAGGCTCGCCACCTATTACATGGGACCTTACACAACTGGCGAAACGTGGATACTAGTTCACCTCTGCCTACCCCTTCGGGGATATAGGCGTGGTTTCTGTATGTATAAGTGCATAATTTAATCATGTATAAGGTCAGGGATATGGTATTGCTTGCTTGTTTGGTGCAATTTAGGAAACAAGTTTCTTACTGAAAAAACTGCGCTCTATTATTGCAGCTGCTTTCAAAATTACTAATATTACATAATAATAAGATGAAATTAAAATTCCTATAAATTCAAAAAAATAAATATTTATTATTAAATTTTATTTGTTAAGCAAAGAAGCCATGTGCCCCAATAGTAGGGAATATTAAAAGAGCTGGTCACGATGATTACTATACTAAGCCTCTTTCAAAGATGATCGCTAAGAAGTTTAATGCATCAAAAATAAACGTGCTCCAATATACAGCTTCTATATAAACCAGAAAGTATATAAAACGGGCTCAGAAGTAGGCAATCCATCGGAAAAGTTCGCCGACATCCCAAAGTTTAGCTCTCATCAAACTTTATCCAATTCCAACTGGAATCCTCTATCAGGAGTCGTAAGCCGGGCGTTTAGTTTTTTCAACGATCACCAGTAAATAGAGCAGCAGAACGATGGCTGAGGCCACTCCAGTTGACGTTTACGACTCAATTCGAAAACATAGGACGCCGGCCAAACGGGTGTGTGCCGCCAACCTAATTAGACCCACCCCACCCCCCGCCCCGTCACCCCTTAATCAAATCAACGCGGTCCTTCGATATAATCAGGCGGGTCCTCGGTAACTGGTCGGGCGTGCACTTCAATAGGCCTGGTGATAGGACAAGTTCTCGGACATTATTACAAGCTGTCAAGTCGTGTTATCTTCGAGTGTTCTTTGTACGAATGTTCCTCCCACGGGTAACACTTAACGGCTGACAAGAACGATGTCGCTTTACGCTCTCTGTTCGGAATATTTACGAAAGTACAGGTATATTTACATATTTTATTGGCTGTTAATACCTATACCTACTACTTATTTTAGATTTTCTAACTGTGATTATACCTATTGTTATGGAACAGCTATGTTCAGTTCGACAAAACTATACTCACTAATAAAAATCACCCCATTGCCCACTACTAGTATCTCTTTGGGAATAAATGGGCTTCATTTATGTACGTATGAAAATAATAGATGGAATAAACGATATAAATTAGTAAATAATACAAGTTCATCAACTTCTTACCTTATGGAAAGGATTTCACTTATTTATTATACAAAAATAATGTACATAAAGCCCATTTATGCCCGGAGGGGTAGGCAGAGATGTATTGGCGTTCCGCCAATTATGATAGGTGGCAAACTTATTGCCATTTATCGGGCACGTAAATCGCAGTATATTGTTAGGTGATGTAAGAGGAACGCTGCTGTCCATTACCCAACGTTGTCTAAGCCTTAGTGGTATTTTACGACACCCGCGGCGGAGATCATGGGTGGTGACAATAGTATTATGCTCGGCTACCACCGCACGAAAAATTTTAAAATATGATATAAGTATAAATATTGTAAATACTACACCAACAATACCAGGATTTGAACCCGGGACCTCATGGCCAATAGCCACGTAACTGACCATCCGACTAAATGGGCCGTCAAAATCGTATACCTATTACAGCATCATAGTCCCCTTCATGGCATTTCCTACTTTTCACTTAAAACAAATACGAGTTGGAATATACCTACTAGGTATAATTAAGTTTGAAAATATATAAACAATATCAGTAACGCCGTCAACTGTCACAGCGCCCTGGCCTCGGGGGGATGTCCAGGGTTAATGGTGCGAAAACTGACTGGATATCCCGGTTTACGACACGAAGTGAACGGTCGATTCATTTGCAATTCTAAACGGAACATGATAGCTTGCAATTGTCTGGTACCGAGCTTGGACAGTGAAATTCGAGCTCTCGCTACGAGAACAACAACAAGGTGATGTTAGCCGCTAATGCTGTAAACGACAATTGGCAAGCAAATATTTAATTTGAAATTTATATGGCACTGAGCGGACGCTGAATTCAATTGAAATTTTGAAGCTTTGGCCCTTTTACTTCCGTCTTAACAGACCGATTAACAACACAATAGAAATTATTTGTAATAAAAACTGCAACTTTTACAAAATGGCAATAATTTCAACACACGTTAAATCTGTACTCCGCGTGTTAAATCTGTAAGAATATAACTAAACAGACACGTTTTCTATGCATAATTTACAGAAGTTATTCTATGCATTTTAGTAGGCAGCGGTGTTTTAACACCCGCGTTTCACTAGCGTAGTTAGGTACTTCAGATCTCATGAAATAAGGGGCGAGATTTTTCCTATTCACTGGGAACTTTAATCGCAGTAATTTGCTAGATAGTGCACCAGAAAATCTGCTTCACATTCTTCGTTATATTTTAACTCTCCTTTTACGACACCCACGGCTACTAAAGTTCAGAATAAACCAAATCTACCCAGCGAGAAGACTAAGATGTTAATGTTATAAAAAAAAACAAAGCCAATGTAAAGATTCTCATATTATAAAAACCTCCGAAAAAACAAATTTGGCAACGTGTATATATGTACAGACATGGCATTTTGTACCAATTCCATTCCAGCATAGCCCGATGCTATCGTCAAGGGCACGTATTGTGATTCGTAATCAGAATCGGAATGGATCGACTCGAAACACCGTCCCATTAGCGAGTTAAACCGGCCTAGTGTCTGCTGTATCGGGTTTGCGTGAAAACTTTCCATGAGACAACCGAATATCTGAGTTTATTGAACTAACCCCAGACTGTGGCTATGTAAATTTATACTAGACTAAGCCCGTGTTGACCCAAAAACGTTTATTGCTCCCAATAATTTGTCTGATAAAGGCAACAATATGTCTATAGACATTTCGTTTCGTTTGTAACACTAAAAAAAGATCACCAAAAATATCTTTCGATACCTACACAAGAAGGCCGACGCGTGCTGAAGCGTGCGTGTTTTCTTCCCACAAGCACTCGTAAAGTTCGAGGTGACAGGAGAAAAAATACTCATGTGAATTCCTGACAAAACGTAGCCCGATTTCTCGGAATGCCGACTATTTATTTGCCGGCTTAAAGTCGAATCTTTGCCCTTAATAATATCACAATTGCTACAATGTTGACGTCATTTCTACGCTTAAAGCATTACTCAGTGCTATAAATTAGCTGTGTGAATATTAGTATAACAGGACACGGGTGTTGTTTTGAATACAGTCCCTTACGTTCCGATACAGCGTAAATCATTCTTAGCGGTATTTGATATCCAACCCTATTCCATAGTCAAAAAGGAGTTAATCGCTTGTTCTAATAATAATAGCAATTCATTCAGTAACATGTATAAAAGAGAAAGCGCCTATTTTGCTAGGAATCCACTAAGCAGCTTGATCAGGCTTCAGTTAAATTGCTAATTTTGTAATGTTCACCAATGATTCAATCATGAAGCTCGATCATTGGTATAATTTATATGGAACAGTTGCAATTGTTTATACTTTTATGTTTAAATCTATTGTTATTCTACTCTACTCTGCCGTCATCGCGCCGCATGGTGACGGCAGAGTAGATTACAATTGTCACCACCCCAAATCTCTCCCGTGGGTGTCGTACAAGGCGACTAAGGATAAATCAGTGATCAGGAATGGGCAGCAGCGTTCCTCTTATACCACCTAGCAATAGTACTGCGACTTTTGTGCCCGATAAATGGCAATAGGCTTGCCACCTATTATTACATGGGATCTAACATAATTGGCGAAACGTGGGTGCTAGTTCACCTCTACCTATCCCTTTGGGGATATAGGCGTGATTTATTTATACTTTTTTTCGTTCTCATCTATTTTCAGCGGTATAGAACACATAATCTATTTTAACCCGTTACAATAAAGCAGGTAGATAAATACATAAATTTTATTCCAACAGCAGACGATAATAATTTCACACTTTTTTTCCATAACATGCGATACGATCAACGGTCATTTTTGAAAAAATCCCCCTTAGAAATTTCAAAGAAATAAAATTAAGCCTTATGCAGTATAAATAATGTTCAAATTCAAACCTTAGTATCATGTTCTGTGTGCCGTCGCCGCCTCACCTGTTAGTAAGGTCGACCGCGAGTTATCCGCGTTCGAGCCTTACTGACGCCTGAAACAAAAGAAAGTGCATTTTAGTATTTTTCTTTTAATCCAAAATCTTAAGAGATTAGATAATAGATTAGATGTGGATCTAAAATCTTAATATATGTGATTTAGTAATAAGTAAACTTCTATAACAATCGTATGATTATTCTATAAAATTTACTAGGTATATACCACTAATATGTGAATGTATATTTTCAAATTTATTATTAGCAAAGTTTACGAAGAGAGACCAATTTCAACCATATTTTCTTAGTAATAAGATGTGTCCCACATAAATTTGTCTTCTGATCGCCGTCTGCGCTGCCCTTAACATGGAAAGGTTTAAAATACCGTACCAAAAGTAGCGCCATGTCTATAATATATTAAGTGTATATACCAGAATTAGTCACTCTGTAGTAAGAGAATAAAAGACTTTATGAAACATTTACAACGAGCGTAAAAAAGTATAACCAGCATGTTCACAAAGTAATGATTATTACGAGACAATGCCCATTCACCTCCACCCACGACACCAACACCGGTTTCCTCACAAATTACCACAATAAATTAACTGAACATATATTTAGAATTTTACAAGGCAATAAAATACTACTAACCAATCTTATTTCAGTTTGCCTCGATACAATCTTCGATGGGGTAGGTCATTTTTAACATAACACTAACTCGTACATAGGAAATTTATTTACTGGAACGCTGCCTTAATTTAATAACTCACAATATCGAGTTGAATAATCCTTTGTGTTACATTGTTAGGTATGGAGGCACAGAAACAACCAGCTCTTTATTTCATTTTGAGAAGCGTGGTAATTTCAATTTTATTTATATATTTTAGACGGTTACTTTTTAATTTTACTCGTGTCACGGTTGAATTTACTAAATCTGTGCGGTGGGCGTTTGTAAATTACATTATTTTATCAATATTCCACACGTATCTGTATTGTGAATCGATTTAATTAAACTACTTACGCGTAAGTAGAAATTTGAATCGAAATTTGTATGGTTCATGGTAAGAAAGGGATCCATTTCCCATATTAAAAAACATACGGATTTAGTCGATAACATTCATGACAGATTGATTTGCTTTTTTTTACAATTATATTAATGGTAGAAATCTCCTAAAAGGAAAAAACTTATTTAGTAATCGCTTATCATCCCTACTCACCTAATTAAAATTTGTATGTAAGTAAAACTTATGAGTGAAGCCGAAAAGCTTAAGATAGCCGAAGCAGAAAAAAAAATGTTTTAGGTTTTCACATCGAATTGTAACCAATTTTGAGTCGTAAAAAAACAAATCGGAGCGTTTAATTCATATCGCCTTCCAAATCACACATCTTGTTCTTTTTAAATTGTCCCCATAAATTAGATCAATTGTCACAACGATGACAGCTCCTTTGATAATGATGCCCACCGCCTCCAAACAGCTTCATCCCATTTCGATTGCCGCTCGTAAAACTTAAAGCGAATTCACACACAAACTAAAACTCCTACGCAGTGAAATGTATTTTGTTTGAATTTAAGCCAAAAGGTAAAGTGTAGGACAAACTTGGCGAGTGGGTAGATATTTGTTTTCCATTTAGGGATCTTTCAAAAGAGGTAAGTGATTCAGATTAATCCATGCTACAACATTTCTTACTGCCGCACTCAGAGACGTCAAATAACTTTAATGATTACCTAATGTCAAAAATTTTCAATTAAATCTAGACCATAAACCCGGCAAGAATAGCGACTAGTTTTGAATTGTCATTTTTTGACATTAAGTACTCATTATCGTTATTTGACGTCTCTGAGTGCGGCAGTTAGTGTATTATTTTGATTTCAACATTACTTAGGTATATAAATGTAAAAAAATTATCACAAAGAAATTTGTGTTCAGAAAAATTCGAAAAACATATAGTCTTGATGCGGGAATCGAATCCGCGGCTTCTGCATTCCGGGCAGATGCCTATACCACTCTGCCAATCAGGACGTTAGTCCTTTGTTTTGTCAATCTTTAAAATGTTGCAATATTGCACACCTACCAGGGAGCTTGTCTGGCGACTAATTAGTTATTTTAACGGACCTAGGTGGTTGGTCGCGGGTCCTTTACGTCTACCGGGTTTTATGAGCGAGGTTTAACCTTGGGGGGTCCTCCAAGCCTTGCATTCGAGCACTCCCTGAAAGGGAATGCGGCAATCATCTCCGACTAGTTACTTCGAACGGGATAGATTGAAATTTGTATATAATTTTAAAGAATATTAGTACCTAAATAAGTACCAACTAATATTTTTTTATTGCTTTCAGTTGTATGTTAGTTTATTTAGATCATAGTTGCTAATCAACCTCAAAATAATAATACTAACTTTTACAAGTAATTATTTTCACCGTTAATTCATAATACACATCAATAAGTAGCTAGCGAGTCCTTGTCTAACACTGATATACAGAGAAGTACATATTCAGCCAGTTTATCCACATATAATTCCCGTTTCATTACCATACTGTACTAAAATTACCGCCTTCCACCCCCTAAGCCCCCATTAAGGGCGTTCTCTACCGCCTTAGAAATCTCAGCAATAAATGCCCACAAGCGCTAAATTTATTTTATTGTTTGTTCCACTTAAGGAATAAGATTGAAAACTGTTCCCGATATTTCCCGGTAATTTGTCGCAGTATTTTTTCATCGGCGGCAATAAAATATTTACGGGGCTCAGATGAAACCAGGAGTGGATTTGGTGGCGTCCTCGTTTTTCCACTTGAACAAATTAATTCATTTTCATGAATAAATCATTGTTTTTCTGGTGCGGTAACTGGGACTGAGGTGGCTGTAAAATTTTTCTCTGTCTAGTTGGCTCTTTTAGTGAAAAGAAAAAGTGGTCAAAGAAATTTGGAAAAATTATTGTCCTGTCCGGCTAGCGTGATCACCGAAATACAAAGTCAAAGCTCATTGGATTTTTGATATTCGATAATTTATGTCCCACATATATTCTTTGTAATATTTTTTGGGACATTTATGTAATGTTCAAATAAAAATCAAAAAAATAACTTTCAGTAGGTTAACCCATTTATGTTTTTAAAGATTTTTTTATGGGAAATCCGACACTTATGCTAAGCCTGGCATGTAGTTAACTGTACCAACTTGGTACGAAAATTGCGCAGCACTTTTCTAAGACGAAATTGTCCGACGCTCCTCTAAAGGCTGTGTTTAAGAACCCTTAAAGTTTTACTTAAGTGGCATTTCTTGCTCTTAGTCGGTCCTGTTCCAAAGTGCGTTCCAGTAGGTGAATATTAACGATACTTTCTAAAGTGAAGCCTGAAATCATGATTTGCACCATAATTCCTTCTTGTATAGAAATGTACAAAGGGTATTTTAGACGGAATTTCACAGTAAAGTTTAAGCTTTATGCCTCGAATGTCCAAGTACCTACGCCGTGTTATCTTAAGTCGAGTACGTGACGTTCCGTATTCTTCATCAAGATGATAATAATATAACCCTTGTTGGGGCCTTCTAGTACATACTAAGTACATAATGTGATGCAAAAACCAGTCGGTGCACCGTATTCGCCATTCCGAGAAGTCAGTATCAGGAATCTTTGCGGGCGTGCAGTCGTAAGCGGATGCAACGATGCACTTTTAGATATGACGCCGGTAAGCTCACAGCCGGCCGTAATTCCGACACACTGAAATCAACCTTAACAACTACAGCACACGGTCCAGTCGATCGCACTTTTTATCGCTGCGCTGTGCTCTAAGCATGATGAGAACTGTCGTTTATGTTGAAATGCTAAAAGCTTTAGTTAGTTTGTTGATTAACATAAAGCATTTCGAAAACATTACAGGAATTTTTAAAAGTCTAAAGATCCGGAATGAGTTCATTAAAAATGCTTATAATAAAATAATTGATGAACGTAATGATGGTGCCATGGCCAGTCGAATGGTCAGCACTGACTATCCCAGGGTCTCGTGTTCAAATCCCGGTTGAAGCGACCGTTTGTGTGATGAATCCGGACAATTTTGTTCTGGAGAATTGACTGGGTATGTCAGTATGTTTATGTAGAGTATATTTTTGGTATGTATGTATATACAATTAAGTAGTATGGTTATATCTTACGTGAGAAATAAAATAATTGGCGTAATGCCTTAATACTTTCTCTTCGGGGATAAGTCTCGATTTATGTCTCATTTGAGTCCATCAATACAAGCGCTAAAGTTGAGAACTATGTGCTGAATTATGCGGGTAGGTGTAAGATTTCTTAAAAATAAATTACCTTGCATTTTCTGTAGTAACAAGAGTTGGACTGAAAATAGTGGGGACGACAATATACCCTGAATATTGAATAGGTACTAACACAGAATTTACTAAAAAGATTCCAGAATATTCCGGTCCGATTAAAATTAAAATTTTCAAATTCAATTCAATTTTTCTCCTAAGCTTTTCTGCACCTAAATCCCCACGTCTGTTATGGCCGTACTGGCAAATGCATTCTGTAATTTATGGAGCAGAATATCGCGCCGGGAGAGATGGAAAAGTCTTTGTTACAAAACTCTATAGTATAATAATTTTAGATTAAATATGTTGAGGTATTAAAACGCATCGTTTATTTTATATGCAAGTTTTAAAGAGGTATTTTTATTTTATATACCATAAATAAAATTGAGATTTCATGCCTATTACCAACGTAAACATATTCAAACTCAAAAAGCTTAATTTCTAATTACGCTATTCGATTTTAATTTTAACATTATATAAATGTTAGAAAAATTAGTACAAAGATTTTGGGGTTAGAAAAAGAATTTCGAAAAATTATGATCTTGAGGCGGGAATCGAACCCGCGTCCGCTGCTATCCGGGCAGGTGCCTGACCGCTCGGCCACCCAAGACACTAATTAACTTGCCGAAATTCTTCTAACCTTTACACTTCACGTTGTAAGCCAACGGGTACCCTCGCAATGTAGAAATAAATTTCAAACATTCCAAAGCAGATATTTTTACAAATACCGTGCGTTCGGTTAAGCTTGGGTTTGCTTTATAAACTATTCGATTTTAATTTTAACATTATATAAATGTTAGAAAAATTAGTACAAAGATTTTGGGGTTAGAAAAAGAATTTCTAAAAATTATGATCTTGAGGCGGGAATCGAACCCGCGTCCGCTGCTATCCGGGCAGGTGCCTGACCGCTCGGCCACCCAAGACACTAGGGTAGACGCGAGGGTACCCGTTGGCTTACAACGTGAAGTGAAAGGTTAGAAGAATTTCGGCAAGTTAATTAGTGTCTTGGGTGGCCGAGCGGTCAGGCACCTGCCCGGATAGCAGCGGACGCGGGTTCGATTCCCGCCTCAAGATCATAATTTTTCGAAATTCTTTTTCTAACCCCAAAATCTTTTTCTAATTACGAATAAATTTATTGGATTGTGGTGTAGTCGGAAGATATGGAACATTTTAAATAGCTTTAGGCGTGGGGTAGACCGATTTAATTTACTCAATAAGGAAGCGCAATTTATAAATAAATAAGACCCTTTATTCAACTTTTCACTGTAAACACTGCCGACTCTATTATTTCTTATCGCATGCTAACCTAGAATAACTTCTCTTCAACGTTAATTTAGTCAGAGCGTAATTAGCTGTAAGCACGACATGTGAGTTCGCTAAGGGAAATGTAATCAGTGGCCTAAGGTAGTAAGTACCTAATGTAACCTTTTAGTTATTTGATTAGTTAAATCCAAAAATTATTGTTCTAAACCCATGCCCTCTTGCTTTTTCTTCGTAATAGTTTATCTGACATTTACATAATATTTAGGAATATAGTTTTTGAGCAGCCTAAAACGAATAATTTAAAATATTAGTTTCGTTAAATAATTAATTTTAAAACCGTACAAAAACAATAATAGATATTTGAAATAAAACAACTTTTACGGATGAGACTCGAGTATAATTAGGTGTTTGGCATGTTAATTATTTAACCCGACGTTTCGATCAAAAGTTGTTGTATTTCAAATGTGTAGTGCTCGTGCAAATATAAGAAAACAGTAATAGATATACCTACTTATTTATACAAAAATAGCGTCGACCGTTATTAACTAAAAAGAATTATCGATCAGCCGATAAAACAGCACGTAGATATCTAATTAGGTATATCTCGCAGTCGTATATACCAACAATACAGACAACAATAAACCCTAGCGGGCATATTGGCGCGGTCCAGCAATGATTCAACATAATCCCCACCAACATATGTCACCGGGCCTTATGTGGACTTTCATTAAACCAACTTATTTGGAAAAACAATATTAAGAAGGGTCGGTCGCCTACAATAGAGACGTTACCGGATTTATTTCAGAAGCTCCTTTGTTTATAGAACTCAGAGCACTCACAGTAATTGTTTCAAGTTGGAGTTTTTAGACGACGGGACTAAAGAAAGATATATCGATATATCGATTCGTCGAAAACTCTATATAAAATGCGAAGATAATTGCTCAGTGCCCAACTACTATTCTTTATAGAGATATATCTAATTAATTTACAAAAATGATTGAACAATCATAGATACCTATAAGAAATAAAACAATTTTGGTATGTTTCTTTATCTACGAATAGTATAGTTAAATAATGAGAAATGTATTTTAAAATACATCACCTATTTTAAAAATCGAAATGATTAGCAATTTCGAAAAAATATGTAATATGTTTGTATTTTATATTAAAAAACATATCAAGGTTGTTTACATTTTCTCCCTCACTACATTGCCTGGAATATTTATAGTCTTTATAATTATAATTGCTTAATTGTAAGTAATAGATTAAAAATTATAACATATTGTTTTCTTATTAAATAGAGCACAAATATAGTGCGCTTTCCATTATAACTAGCTACCTATCCAATTAATTGCAAGCATTCCAGCAGCTACAGCTGCTTCAATAAAGTTGTCTCAGTAACCGTAATATGTGCGTCTTTATTAACTGATACAAGAATACTAATAGTCAAGCGAGACACTCGCCCCAGTGATTCGTAAATAACAAAGTTCAACCAGCAGGCGCCATGTGTCTGAGCCGTCATACGCACACATACGTCATAAACCCAACAACTTATAGGTATACTGATATAACATGTCTCTTGTCTAGACAAAACTTGCATTACCTCCACCAAGTTAGTCAGGTAGGTAGATATTAGAATTCAACTTAGCAAGGGTGGAGTTTCCTTGAAAAGAGGATCGTCTATTGTTTCAGAATAAACGTAATTTAATTGTGTAATAAATTGCTAAGGGAGAAAATCGAAAGGATTTTGGAGACTAATGAGGATATTTTGTTTAGGTGTTAAAATTATATACCTAAATATTTTTTTTAAATGAGGAGCTTGATGGAGCAGTTGATTGCGATTGCGTAAATAAAGCTCTGTTTTCTAAGGCTGGTCATTAGATGAGGAACCAAAAATATATTATCTCTAGTTCCTCCGTGCTTGTGAAGGCACGTAAAGTTGGTCCCAGCTGCATGTGCAGCGGTTAACAGCCACTAATCTACACTGGGCCAGCGTGGTATGCCTGTGCCTTAGCAGTGGTGAAATGAAAGGGCTGGTGGTGATGATAATGACATAAGGATCCTTCTGTAAAGTTATACCAAGTGTTCATTTGAATAGGTACATTTATTTTAGCATTACCTCTCCGACATCTGTTTTAGACGGCTAAAGACGCATGGCTCTTTGAGCTCATAAAGTCCATTAGCGAAACGGCCATTGAAACGTCTTGATATTATAAGCATTACACTCCCACCCCCTGTATTTCCAGCGCTAGTTGGTCAACTGAGCGGTCGAGCAAAGGCGACGGATGTTTATATTGTTATGTATCTCGGGTACAGATGTTTACGCGCCGTTGTTCGCTACATCTGGGCTGAAAATTATTTTAGACGCGCACCTAATTCTGGTACATTTGCGATGAGCTTAGCAAGAACGAGCGAGCGGCTCGCTTTTCATCTTTGGAGCGCTACATTTACATTTTCGTCTCATTTATTTGCTATTTCGGGCTGAGGCCTCCTCCCCACCCCACCCCACGCCCTCGCTCCAATGAATAAGTCTCTTGCCAGGCGAGAGTAAAACGAAATTGGGATGGAACGCTCTATAAAGTCTAATTAAGTTTGAAGTGAATGCACAAATGTAAAGGAAATATAAAAATGTCTAGAGGCAAAAAAATATTTTGCGGCACCGCCGTGCTTCAATTATATTTTACGCTCACGCTCGGCCCTCTCCCGGGACTACTTGGGGGAACAGCAAGAGAGAAAGAGAAGTTAATTAGTCCTATTAGTACTTAATTAGCTATTTAACCGTGTTAAAATATAGCTAAGTTGTTAGTTGCTCGATTTGTATATCAGTATGAATGAATTAATGAATTCTTTCATTCACTCCAGTTAACATCTCCTCGTACAACCCGTTCACATTCTTTATTTCTCACGTGATCCATCTTATTGTTTTGCGATATTCCTCTTCTTCTCCATCCGTCAACATTCAGGTTCATCACGTTTCGTAAATTTTGTTTCACATAACATGGCCATACATTGTAACAGGCCAAACGATTGCATTTTGTTTTGCTCTGTCAATGGTGGTACTTTCAAACTTAATTCATCGTTTCTCATTCTAGACATAGATAGGTAGGCATCCATCATCTTTAGATACGGGTTTAAGCGATAAATAAAACTTTTTGGACAGTGCTAATAATTCACCGAGATACATAAATTGGTTCCAACGAAAACAGCCCTGTAAACGCGTCCTCGGAAAGGAAGCTAGACGGAGCATGATCAGAATGTAATCGTGTAATTCCGGATTTTATTAAGATATTTTAGCTAGAAACTGTGTGTTGGTATTCAGCGCGCGTGTCGTGTGGAATAACGCGTCCCTTTGTTTTGGGGAGTAGTGTTTGCCCACCCCCTTGTTGTCATTCGCGCCCTGCATTTGGCAGGATGCAACCGATGCTCGTGATTGAATTATAAATAAACAGAAAACACCAATCTTGCGGTACTTTACTCTGGAGCTTATCTGCGCCCTTGTCTGGCACGTGTTAAACATATACAGTTCTGTATTGTTTTAAACTAACGTAGTCACTAACATTTTAAAATTGAAAGAAAGCGGGATTTATACCATGTACCTTTGTTTTTTGATTTATCCGATATAACCAAATATAAACAAAAAAAAAAGGTACGTGGTATAAATCCCGCTTTCTTTCAATTTAAAAATATACAGTTCTGTTGATATATAAACGACATACAACATTTCCACAATGATGATTTTGTTTATAACTTGTTATTATATTGGGGATGTTTAGTATACAAGATGTATCTATATTGAATTAATAAGCTTTATTGTTCAAATCATAATGCTTCACTCTAAAGTGAACAGTAAACGTATTGTTATAGGTAGCTTGAAAAATAATGGAGATATCGTTACTCAGTGTGTTACCTACCGAGTAACGTCACGGTACGGTCTCGCATTTCTTTCTAAAAAAAATCGTTTTGTTAAAATATTTTAAAAAGCCTAAACATTTTTAACATTACCTAATCTGAGTTATTTCCTTATATCAATGAATAAATGAAAGAATAATAATCATTATGTATATAGAAAAATATCTGCAAAACCACATAAAAGCCTCATTTGCACTGTTCTTTTTTCTATTTTTGAATTTAATGTATAAATTTATAACAAAACATAATTCAAAGTTCTGTGTTCTGATACTTATAACACAGAAGTCAAACCTATAATAATGGAAATGTTTCATTTTGTATTTTCTTTATCATTGTACTAATATGGTTTTATTAAGCAATCTGTCGTTTTTCAGACAAAAAATTCCAAGCCAATCAAACAACACCCACTTTAATACTAAGTTCCGTATTCCACAAAATAAACGTAAAACCAAACTGTAGCTCCAAATGTGACCAATATCGACGTTACTTTGGTACATTCCGGCGACAGCCCACTCGGATTGGAACGATAGAAATCCAAACTCATACGGGGCCGAATATAAATAGGCTTCTTATATTTTCCGGGACATTGGGATTCATGGAGTTTGTGAGGCCTGACGAGTATAACGAACCAACTATAGATAGGTATACCTACCGCACATTTTGTGAGCGTGTGACTGAAATGACAATATGCGACCCCGGAATTTCGTAGGGAATATTGACACCGGCTTTTGTGCTGATATTGTTTTATTATATTTACAGATTAAGCTGTATTGTAAAATTTATAACATTAATCTTTGTAATGTTTTGAGCTGATGAAGACTATATTGTCAATTAAAGAGAAAGATAACACCTGTTTTGTTGAGTATAAGATCGGAGTATCCAGTGTGGGTTTTTTTGAACCCATTATTCTTTTAAAACCCTGAGGTGAATCGAATAAAACTAAATTATTTCCAGTAATACAAAAATATCATGCACATGGCATGTCGCAGGAATTTGTCACATCTCAAGCAACTTATGATTTTAGTCTTTAGCATTAAATAAGAATGGTGGCAAAAAAGAAAATTTGTAAACCTTCCGCTTTAATATAAATACAATAATATATCTGTCTTCGAAGAATATTTATGGAACAAGATATATTCATCTGCTCAGTAATCATGTAAATTTATTTTAATAGCAAAGTCAACTCATCTTTAACAATAATGTCTGTCTCATGCAGTATGTAGGTATATATGTAATATGTAATATGTACATATATGTAAGTAACATCGGACTTCAATTATCATTTACACCAACATTTTTAAATGACCCTTTTCTCGGATCCCGTTACGATTCTCGGATCACATTCACACAAATAATTTTTGAATATTGACGATTTTCTGATAAGCATCAACTCTGGCTTGCGATTGGCTATTAAAAAATAATCACCTTGTAAAACAAGTGTACGTTCACAGCCGCCATGATAATGAATACAGCTTTTATTAAGCTGGCGAACCACCTGCGTTTTAGTAAAATTACAACCAAAAGCAAAAAATACCAGCATATGGGCAAGTTGAGCCAACTGTAATAATATTATGCTTAAAATTAACATTTCTTATAATAATTATGAACTTACCTACAGTCAACTTTTAGATGTCACATGCTTTTTGCTGATAAACTGAAATACTATTTTGAAATGCAAAGAATGTTAATCCCTATTCGCTGTCAATGACATCCCTTTTTCTGTCATGTCTCTTCCGACTGAAAAAAATCTATGCCTAATTCTGAAAAGAATACAAATTAATACTACTATTTACTATCTCAATGACGTAAATAAATATGGTACATCATAATTTATTTTAATCTGATGCTTTTCTATGTTGAAAACCGGTGCATAGCGTGGGGCGCCCTTACATTAAATGGGACCTAACATAAACTTGCCAAATGGTGGGCATCAATACACCTCTACCCACCGCTTAACTTAATAAATAATTAGGCCGTGTAGAAATGGGTTACTTGTGACTTTTAGTGTAGTGACTTTTAGTTATGTGCAATTTTATTAAAAACATACATTAGATTAGAGACTTATATTTTATTATCTTACTATGCGTTATCACTTAGGTATCGACCGTCTTTAGCATGGAATACTTCTAGTTTCTAGATTATAAAAATGTGAATAAGGAAATACAAGGTGATGCAAAACTCAATGGAATATTTAAGCGGGTATTAAACAAAAATTATCGGGCACTAATTCATTAAAAGTTACAAGCGCTATATGCGACCGCTAAAATAATACCGTCTTTACCCCCAAACCAGTTCCGAACGGCACCAGAACAAGTTATTAATATTCGTATGTAAATCAGCCATTATGTAGGTACAGTATCTCCAGTCAAGGGACCATTATCTCGCCGGGTACGAAATAAAATGAACTTATTTAAGCAAAACTTAAAAGTACTGAATTTTAAAACCGCCCACGATTTGAATAAGTTGATAAAATACGCTTCTAATTGCCCTTAAGGCTTAATTATAAATTCATGTCGATTTTAAGGGTCTCGCCGGCGGTTTAAGCGGATTTGGCAAAACGTTGGGCTTAAAACGTCCTCTCGCACTGAAGGTGGGTCGGACCCCAGCTATAAATATCCCATTTTATTAAATAACTCTTTACCTAACTATTACAGTTTTATTAAATATACCAGTGCAACATATCATTATCATCACCAGTCATTTAATGTCATCACCAATCAAAGATTACGTTAACTAAAATAACATGTATATTTTAAAAAATCATTTTTTTATTTTCTTATTTTTAAAACTTAAGTATCTATCCTACGCATATCATTGTCTTTTCAGTGTTCAATAAAGCTTGTAATATTCCTATTGTGTGTAACTCGATGAAGTTCTCTAACAAAAAATCTTGACACGACTTGCTTCAATAGCCCAACAAACAGTCGTAAACAAATTAGCATATTAATAAACAAGGATGTTTAGTCGGATGAATTTATTACGACCAAATGAATGGTGCTACAGGGTGGCGTAAAATTAACAAAGAAAAGAGAGAGCCGGTTACGAAACATCGGACAAAGGGTGAAAGGCAGTATGAATATGAATGACCTATTTGGCGAAATTGCACCCAGTAGCTTGCTTTGTGCTTACGCTCTTTGGTTTTTTTCCCTTGTGCGTGGTAGACTCCTAATACCGTAGCTAGCCATAGGTCTAAAACGGCATAAAGCAAGTACGTGGGTACCTACTCTCTTACACATATGTATATTCTATTACAGTAGTACTCTCATAAATAAATCCGTTTTCACGATGAAATATACCTGCATGGCCGGTTTGGTCGAATGGTTAGGTCGCTGGCTATCAACTAAGAGGTCCCGGGTTCAAATCTTGATGAAGGCAAATGTTTGTGATGAGCACAGAATTTTTTTCTTGGGTCCTAATTATTGGGTATATAAAATTTGTGCGCCATATAGTATCCATAACAGAAGTGCTTACTAAGCTACTTACTAGATGGATATGTGTGAGTGTTAATAAAGATTTTTATTTATTATTTATAATAATCTCATGGTATGGGACAATGGCAGTAATTTTTATATAAGGCAACAATTGCCTCTTCAATTGGAAAAAAAGAAGTCAAAATAATAGAATTTTCCAGTGTTAGTTTAACCATTATTTTTGTATTGTTACCCCCTTAATTTCAGGCTGGTGACATTTCTGACGATTGTAATTACTATAGCAATAGACCCTGGCCCTTTCAGTACTGAGACAGTAATCGCGACGGTTAAATAGGGCCCCAGGTGACTCGACTCCTAAGCCGAGTTCGGGTCGAACAATTTCCGCCGTGTCTGGAGTTTCCCCAATTGTCCCGGAGCGGGTATTTACTAAATTACTCTGGAAGGGCGAACCGCGGCTAAACCCTCGCCTCGCTTAATAAAGGTCTGGCTTAATATGGGCTGGCCCAAATGTGCCCATTGACACAGTATAAACAGTAATATATCTTCACACAAACTAGCCGCTGCCCATTAGAATGTGTGTATTCGTACTCGGCGCCGTGTAGGCACGCACTGTAACGCACCTATTGACATAAAATACGGGGGAATACGGGGGCCTATGGGTTCGGTGTGATCGCGCGTGTACAATTACGTATGTTCCCGCTCGGCACATACACGATCGCAGCCGACGCTTTAGTTACAACCCTAGCGTCAACGCAGAGTAGGCTAATAACTCGCCGGCAGGCCGCAGATAAACTACTGGTTCTATACTGTGGCTAAACCCTCGCCTCGCTTAATAAAGGTCTGGCTTAATATGGGCTGGGCCAAATGTGCCCATTGAGGACGAATGGCTGAAGGTGCTGAGAAAAGAAATGCTCACTTTAAGACATACACACGGCAAGTAGGTACCTAGGAACAAACTTCATTATGAAGAATCAGGTAAAGGTACTGACAATAATAGGAATAGGTACCTACATATGTTAATTATGCCTATTTAGGTATTTGTAGTAGGTAGTAACATGTAGTGATATATAAGCGCTCTGGAGCGCTCCTATGGTTACGCACACTAAGACAATGTAGTAAATACCTACATTCCTTACAACATTCATAACTAAACGGATTTCGTAAGATATAGAATATCTGTTATACCTTAACTAATATTTTTATGCAACGTATGGTTATTTGAATTGAGTTTATTTTAACCACTCATAAGGCAAATTTCACTTAAAATAAATTTATTAAGTACTTGTTGATTTTTTTGGACCGCAACAGCTTACTACTTAACTATGTGAAAGGTAGGTAGGTAAAGACATGATATTCCCTAGTTTGCATTGCAATAAGGAATACCACGGCCAACTCGTCCGGAAGCGTTATCTTAACCAAACTAAACAACTCATTCCAAACGGAAGCTGTGTTATATTGTAATCCCACAACGACAAACAACAATCAAGCGAAATCGTCCCCTATATTCAACGTTCATAGAGCTCTTAATCCCTCGTAAAATATTGGTACAAAGACCTTATGGAAGAAAATGTGGGCAAGCAATGCTGCCTCAGTAAGCCCCTCCAACGAGTTAACCAGTTACCGCAAAACTGAAACTATTCAAATGAATGTGCTCCATAACTATACAGATAACTGCAGAACTTTAGCAATATTTAGATACGTCGGTAGACATTACCATAGTTTTGGAGACAGACAAATATTTTGGTTCAAATAGGTAGTGACTTATTTTTGTTCGATAAATTTTGTTATTTTCCAACGATGAGCAAAAATATATATCGACAAAATATATATCGACTTAATTCCTTGAAATTACGAGACAGAAGATTGTCAGTTATGGTTGTGGAGACTGAATGTGCTGAATTGCTGAACGTCTAAAGTGCTCGTAAATCTTGTAACATCTCCGCTGGATGAAAATACGCGACGCCACCAAGCACGTAAAGAACTCAGTGCCAATGCTCTTATTGCTATGAAAGAAAACATTTAAAAAATAATTTCGATTGCATCCTTCTTTGTGTTAAAAAAATCAAATTTGATACAGGGCCTCTTTGCACAGACGCCGGTACGAAAAGTAAAAAAAAAATCATCAGATTTCACCACGAAATTGGCAGCCATTCGATATCGGAAACACAGAACGGGTCCGGTGGTATTACAAACTTTTTATAAATACACGTGGACAGCGCAACCATGTTGCCGCTCCCGCCAATCAGCGAGCGCGCCCGATCCGAGCCAATATGGCGGATATGCTGGATCCATTATCATTCCCTATTATTATATCAAGGAGGACGGTTGTCTGGCTCACACGGATTAAAATTGGACCAGCAAACAAGATTTTAATAAGCAGTCTCGTCTTTTAAAGAGGAAAGATTGATCAAAATTGGCAGTTTTGTATAAAACCTTATTAAAATAGGATTGAATCGATATAAAAGCAAAACCCAAAGAACGCGAAGATTAAAATTTGACCTTTTCCAAGAACGTATTTAATATTCTACAATGATTTGTTTTAATTAAAGTTAAGCAATCGTTTTTACATTGGTTTATCAAGACAACACTTGAATGGTTAGTGTGTGACAGAAATATGTGAACAGATGTTCGGGTTGAACGAACC
This sequence comes from Cataclysta lemnata, assembly GCA_963931975.1. Taxonomy (NCBI): domain Eukaryota; kingdom Metazoa; phylum Arthropoda; class Insecta; order Lepidoptera; family Crambidae; genus Cataclysta; species Cataclysta lemnata. The sequence continues at coordinate 5,885,322 of OZ008339.1, forward strand.
CTGAATGTTGCGTTGGGCTGCACACAGCGTCGCTGATTTATTTATTTACATTATGAGCCCACGCATTAGGAATATAGGTGGTGGTCCAAATTTAGGTGGTATTTATTACCACAACTTTATACCTGCTTAACTAATACCTGATCTGTCATTTTTAGTTCTAATCAGACTAAAATAGGCCTTAATAAATAAATATATTACATAATAATCTTGTAATAAAATGCCCTAAAACGTAATCCAGCTCAGTATCTAATTTAACGCTTAATTAAAAAGAAACAACGTTGTTTGAAGGAAAAAAGTGCTGTATTACGTCGAAAGATAACAAAATAAAAAGCAATCTTTTGTTCGGCGGACTATAATTGTGCCTATTATAGATACGTTAGGACCAGGAGGGCAGCCGAGTGGAGGAGGTGATTTAAGAAAATTACATTATAAAAAAGAAGAAAAGGATGCCTCGGGGGCTGGGGCGGCGCGTTGCAAGACATTATTATAAAATGTACCAATTTAAATTCAAACATAAATCCTGACTTGCGTCCGCTTTGTTCGTTTCGTTACGGGTTATGACAATAAATTTTGAAGTGTAAAAGCATGCCTACGTATAGGAAATATAAAACACCTAATACAATTGGGCGAATGGAAATAAATTGTAGATATCTAAGCTGTAAGTACCTGAATATTGTACAATGCCTTAGACGGTAGAGGCAGAGAGTATTTATAAGATACTCTCTTTCCTGTATAAATTAAATTAAAATTAATAATGTCTATCAGTGCTCGCTTATTTAAGCTAATTTGTAGTACCTAGGTATTTTATTTAGGTATCTACGTTTCGGTTAAAACTACGAAAACATACCTATCTATTTGAATTAAGGGAACATTGGGTATATGAGTCGTTTGTGAAAACAAGCATCAGCCAGACAAACAATGTTAATTAGAATAGTTTTTCATGTTGAGACCAGGCACCTACGCAAGCGCTTGGAGGTATAAGTAATCAAACTTATAAGCCGAGTCGAAGGCTGTACTAAACGTTACCTCCCTTTACGTTCCCAATCCGGTTGAATGTAGCAAGTTCACTTTTACAGCTGCCTTTTTCTCAAATTGGCAGTAGACAGGGGTCGGCCAATGAAACTTTGCTAATAAAAACTTTCTTTGTTACCCGATACTATCGAAACTCTTTACTCCAGCTTCGATCTCGTTTTGGAGGAAAACGCACGAACAAACCCGACTCAAATTACTTTTTTGTACTTCAACTTAGATAAGCCACTGTAAAGGTTAAGAAATCAGCTTATCATTTAATTTTATTGGCTGCAATTACAAAGTTTGTTCGCTGAACTTACTTAATGTGGCTATTGAAACTTTTGTTTCATCGAAAAGAGCCTTTAAACAAGACTAAATAATAAAATAACTTTCTAATTTTGTTATTAAATTATGATGATTATGGCAATTTAGCCATAATAATATTTAAGGAAAATATTTTTTGTCATTAAATACACTACTTATTTAGTGAATTTTGATTTGAAAATATTAATTATCAAACCAAAAATCACTAACTCGTGAATTTATTTTCCTTATTAACACATTCTGATCCATTCCTTATTATTTATCTGGAAGAATATTACAAGTATAAATACAAAATAGTTATCGTATTAAAGCCTCACGCTTTACTCACAGCGAGCAAAACTATGAAGATATTTAATTGCCTTCAAAATCATGAAGAGTAGTACCTACCCAGATAGTTTTTCAGTTATTATTGTTGAACTCCCAAAATTAAATAAAGCCATCACAAATGTCACGTCGCAAAGACTCGATAATTTCAAGGAATCTTTTATCTCCTTGCCGCATCAAAATTTTCATTAAGAATTTCGGCCCGACCGCAGCTTCCTGCGTATCACTTACCTAGGTAGGCAAAATTCCTCGCCCGGGTGCAATTACAAAATATTCTCGCGGATTTCCAATTAAAACGTTCATCCGCAAAATTCCAGGGTCGGGAAGTTTAGAGATTACTCCCCCAACCCCCCTTTTGGGTCGGGGAGATAACGACTGGGATTCTTAGGATGTTTCAAGGAGTTTCTTATTCTACGAGAGTCGTTGGCATGTAGTATTGCAATTGAATTTTAAGCTCTCATCTTAAGATGCAGTCGTGTTTTTCTTTATATAAATACTTACTATAACTTCCGACTAAGACTACTCGAAAAATTTTTGAAAATCTGAATTAGCAAGTTTATACTTACAATATTATTTTATACATAAGTAATAAAAAAAAATTGCTGTATCAATATTTTTTTAAGCTCTTGCTTATAGTGAGTTTTTATCTTGTATCTCAAGAATATTGCATTTCCCCAATATTAAGAGTCCATTCTATGAATATCAACTAGGTATGTCATTTTAGTTTTAAGGAAATCCCTTCGGTAGCCATGAAAACGTAACAGACTGACAGGGTTACTTTAATTTTACAGTCCCTGATCCGTTATTAGTCACGTTATATCTATCAAATAGGTACCTACCTACTTATTACTCAAGAAAATATAAAAAAACATGTTAATTAACCTAGCTTGCAATAGTTAATCAGTGTTCAGCATTGTGTTCTGATCTAAATAATTATCTGGCTATTTTCCGTCGAAGTATTGTAAATAATTTCCCTCTGTAACAGTAACTAAGCACACACATTTCTTATTATACTCAGTTGAACGCATGACTATATAGAAACTGAGCTTCCCACATCTATAAATAATGAGTGGAGTATAATTGAGTTACATTAGCTGACGTGGGTTCCAAGGCACTTTCTCTCGATCCCCCGACCGAGGCTCGCAGCACGAACGCCGATATTTATAAATAATAGCATAAAACAATAACAGTTGCTCTTAAGACCTCACTACATAAAACCCAGTAAGACTAAATGGATTACTTGTGTCCGCCGCACGCCATCTAGCGGGGGGTATGGAAACTTATGAGTTATTGTTATTGCAGGATATCCCTGCCTCACAACATGTTTTCACTTACACCCCTCTTGTAAGGGGGAATCGTAAAAATCTGAACGAAATATTTTAATAAATTGATTGTGTCTTCAAAACATTGGCGCAAAAAACAATAAAAAAGTGTGTTGGGAGGTAGGCAAGTACGATGTTTTTCTTGCGGTGGCATACCGATCTAAATGGGAGGGTATTCTTTGTGTATATTTCAAATGAATTAAATTATTGTTTGTAATTTAATCAGACACTCTTTACTTCATAGCGCAGTGGCTTAAAAATGCGTACAAATTACTATGTATAAAGAAAATAACATAACAGATTTTCGTGTCGAAAAAATAACAATAATAAAGATCTTGGTAATACCATTAATATTTGAACCACTCTGCAGGCGTTCTTTCAAATAACGGAACTTCCCCAAGTTCGAAGACTTTAAGCCCCGCTAAATCTTACAGCGCAGCGATGTTATTGCGTCCAATATTTCTATTCGATAGACCCTATCACTGGGCGGCCAGGAGCTCTTATTAGCCGTAACGAGACTGTAAACCGTGTCCGTCGCCGCAGACGCATAATTTACAGGACGGAACACCCGCGTGGTCACCGCTACCGGCACACGACGTCCAGGAAGGCGTAGGTAGGTACAGCTATACACATCCCGCCATGTGCAGACATAATGTCATCCTTATTGCAAACAGAATAAGACGTCTGAGCGACACATTCTATTCGTGATATCTGTACAATGTTTAAATCGTGTTCCTTCTAAGTTTTATTCTGCATCACCAATAGTATATTTAGTGTACCATATTGAAACTCTTATTGAACCCGTAAAGGGAAACCGTAATTTACTTTGATTAAATAAATTATTTAGTTATATCGAATAATTTGATAAAGCTTACCTAAACTTAAGCACGGTGGTTCAGATTGAATGCAATCGTTCTTAATTTTTATAAAAATAAAGGGGAAGGCCAAAACGGGTATAGGTACTGCCTGAAACTCGATAAAAAAATTCCAATTTTGTTTGGGCGTATGGAAACAATTTTATAGTCAAGATAGACACGGCTTAAGCAGCATAACCGCTTCGGCTAACCTTCCCCTAGTTAACGTGCCAGATGAAGTACCTAGATAACGGAACGTTACCTATTTAAAATTAAATAGATAAAATTCAATGAATTAAGAAAATAAGTCTTGATGTTCCCGCATCAGAACATAATTTTTCGAACGCATCAGGACATAGTTTTTTAGAAACATTGGACAAAAACAAATTCAAAACTCTTGTTAATGTTTACGTAAAATTCAGTAACAAGTCAACTCTATATTATAAGCTTATAGGTAAACATTGATAAATATTTATAGGCAATAACGAGTTTCAATTCAATTAACTTAAGCTATTTTCCTCCGACAATCTGATAGTCGCAAGTTGTAGAAGTGTCTAGTGTAGTACACATAACACATTAACTTACATCTAAGTACCTACTATCGAAGATATGACAGCGCTCTCAACTGATAATATCAAAACTTGCTTGCTATAAGCAAATGGAATTCATTTAGTAAACAGTCGTTGGGTGCTGATGAAATGCTTGAATAATGAGTTTCACAGAACAGAGGATTTATTACGAGACAGATGTATTATAATAATTACCCCTTTTTTTTGTTTGCTGTCGGTGATTTGACAAAAGTGTTGATGGTCCAACCCTTTTTTATTTGCTTAATAAATTTTATATGCAGAGACTTGTGTAGAAATGTACGTCTATCTGTTAAGACTTCCTAAATACTTAAGCTGATATTTGGATAGTTTATTTTGAATGGCATTCAAACTGGAATCCCATAACCACGAATTCACTTCAAAAATTTCCTCCTAAATTCCCTCTACCAACACATCATACCTGGTATCTTGACTATTAGGTACAAAATTAATAACTTCAATATTTAGTACCTAAGTAAAGCTAGGCGTGTCATTGTGTAGGAACAATAAAAATCATGTCCCGTCTTGTAGGTACTACCTTTCCAAAGCGTCGTAAAAATATACAAAGTTTGTAAAACTCTACCTAATCTACATTAGTATGGATCCATGATAAATTAAGTCACCATACTTAAGATCATTAAGCTGTTTATGTCGTATTTCAAACGGGCCTGGAGACCACACAAGGAGGAATTCGGCGCGGTCTTTTAGTTGTTGCTGAGTAATTTCAGTTTTATAAATACCCATATCTAAAGCCGTTTTGTTTAAAAAAGAACTCACAGCATCATATATAATTTAGACTAAATCGAACCTCGACTGACTCCTCGCTTTATTTAAATACTACATAGTGGTCGCCCGCTTTACTCACGTTATTGTCGGTTATTTTATGGCATAGGTACTATTAACTCAAAAACCAACCCCATAGAAGTCAAACTTCGCAAAAGTCTTAGTGAGTGCGCATTGTGCGTGTGTAATTATCAATCTATTTTAATGTATAAATATATTAAATTAATGTGTAAAGGACAAAATTTATCACTCTCAGAAACTCACACAGTATAAAAGTAGAGATTATATTTACCCAATCAAACATTTTCAATTAAATGTTTAGAGACTTTTGAATTTACATTTAAGGCCTCTTTATTTTTGTATTATTTTTAAAACTTTTTTTTTAAATCTAAGGATATAAAGGTGGCAAAACGAAATTCTCTCTACAGCTCAGTCACAATATAGAATAAGGCTAGCGCCATCTTTCGGAACATAATCGTACTACCGCACTTCGCTCGCGCGAAAGTAATATCTAATTGTAGAGCAACTTCATCTGAGTACTGAGTAAATAAAAATATATCTTCTGGGCTATTCAATATCATTAATACCCAGAGACTCCAGTTTGGAACAATTCTAAGAAAATCATAATTTTAAAACGACTTTCTATAGGTAGGTACCTATCTAATTCTTCAACTTCCTACCAGAATGAACAAATCTAAACAAATCTGATACTCTCAATGCATTGTAAATTGAAATTAGCAAACTCATTACCTATTTATTAAATAAAGAATAATAGGTACATACCCTTATCGGCTCCTGGTTTTCCATTTAGAATATATGATATCGCGCCAGCGAAATATCTTGCGCGTGTATTTTTTACAATAAATAATCAGAAATACAATAAAACTATGATTATTTAATATTGACATTGTTTCCGGACCACTTCGCACAACTATCTCGCTAAATACCCAAAACTAAACTGACTCTAATGCAGCTTTCTCTTTGCTAGCAAAAAAGCTAATTTGAATTTTCATTCAAAATATGGTCCACATTCCTTTCTTGGAAGCGCGCGTGCATTGTTTGACCTCTTTTGTGCAGTTCTATTTTCAAATATATTTTTCGTTTAGTTTTTTTGGTCTGCTTGTGTAAGTAAGTGTAACGGCACTATCCTTGATAAAAAAAATGGAACTTAAAAGCCATCATCCCCGGAACATATTCAAAAAGCATAAAAATGATAATCCTAGGTATGCTGAGTAGGTATATTTTAAATATCATTATATAAATAAATAATTTTATAGGTAGACACAACTAGTAACAGCATGCCATTGTAGTAAATAGAAGTTTTAAAAATGTAGTACTTAATACCTACTTCGAGTTTGTGTTTGTCGGCAAGATTATAATTTAAAAAAATATTATTAATGTAATTTTTTAAGATGTTTAAAGAAAAAACATAACATTATGGTTATAAGTAAATTAATATCTGGGTACCTACTTAGCCCTCATATTAGTGCAATACACGTCAATTATCTTATTTTCTATCATATGCTTGGCAATAAAAAGTTTTATTAGTACAAAGATTTTGGGGTTAGAAAAAGAATTTCGAAAAATTATGATCTTGAGGCGGGAATCGAACCCGCGTCCGCTGCTATCCGGGCAGGTGCCTGACCGCTCGGCCACCCAAGACACTGTCAGTGTCTTGGGTGGCCGAGCGAAATTCTTTTTCTAACCCCAAAATCTTTGTACTAATTTTTCTAACATTTATATAATGTTAAAATTAAAATCGAAAAGTTTTATTAGAATAAAATTGATTACCAAATGCCATAATGTTTCTGTAAGTTTCAAGGAATTCAGGTTAAGAGATTTATTTTAATGATTTTTATTAAACGCTGTTTATATAAGATACCAAATCGCATGTCAGATTACTACAAACTTTCAAATCTATTTCTACAAATAGCTACCTATATTTTGCAGTTTAATTTATTGTGAAAAGAGTAGGTATCATAGTGGTCGGTCATAGGTACACTTATGTGTTCCCAATAGCTAACGAGTAGGAAATAAATTAATTCTTTTATTCTTTGGGGTAATTATGAACCAGAAAATTAATAACAGTTTTTATTACCAGCATATATTGACAAAAAAACAATAACAGGAATAATTATGTGAAAGAAAATCTTTTTGTCCAGTGGATTATTGGGTTAAAATTATGACCTGATTTTAATGATGATTTCAATCATATGGTAAAATTGTATTACAATCAATTTAACGTACCTACTAATCATAAAAATAAAGGGATCTACAATATTTTTTGTTTTATTTTAAGCAAAACTTATATCAGCGCCCTCTCGTAACGTGCTGTTAAACTACAAGAGCTTTAAGCAAAGCTTTCTTAGTTATGAAAAATCATGAAACTAATTATTTATCTTAAAACCAAAATACGTTTTTAGATTTATTTGTATCAATATGTATGAATAGATATGTTATTTCCATACAATGTTACTCCACCGATGCTAACGTCCGTATTATCAAAAATGTGTAATATAAAATTAACCCCCGAATACAGAAACGCTACTCAAATTTAGGGGACTGCTTAAAAAGTTAAGTGGACACTACCTGTCAGAATTTGTATGGAAAAACGTTAATTTTGACAATACTTAAATGTTAAGCGGGACTTAAACTTTGAATAGCGTTTCTGTATTCGGGGGTTAGTCTGCATTAAGTAACCAGGTGTCAAGTAATTTGTAAGATTACAAAAATTAATTAAAAGTTTAGTAACCAAATAAAACCAGTAGGTAGGTAGGTAGGTCTAGCTACCAAAAAAAATTACAGCAGTGGTAAACTAACCTCTAATAGGAAATCTGATATTAAATTGAAAATAGCGCCATCTTCCTAGGTATAATAGTACTAACTCTTTTCCAGGGATAATAAACCTTTATAAATTCAGTTATTTTTTTAATATAATTCGTACCTACAAACATTCCTAAAATCATAGATAACTTATATTTGTACATTTAAGTCATTTTAAGTATACATTCACATTATTAAACCTGAGTAAGTACATCTACGATTTCCATAAATATATTAAAGTACGCGAAGATTAAAATGCGTCAACCAATCGTCAATAATTAAAATATTCTCAAAAAATAATTATTCTATTACTGAAATAATTATTAAATTTGAAATGCAAAGCTAAATTGGGTACTTGTTTATATAGCAAAGAAAAAAATACTAAAACTATTTATTACATTTGAATTAAGTATTAATTGTTTTTATTTTGCTTTTCTATTCTAAAGGTAAAAAGAGATTACCTTTGCAATTAAAATTAGTAACATGAATAAATCAACCGCATTTATTTGTTTGTTTTGGACACCAACAAAATTATTATTGTGTATTATTGTGTAAAATAATAAATGTGTACTAGAACTGAACTAGTACCACTGAAGAATAAAATTGTTTTTTTTTTGCAAGTAAAGAACAGTAGATCCACTAAGTTGATAACTTCTGATTCATTCGACCCTCCTCCGTCTCAATGCAACCGGCAATACAACAATACACACATCCACACTTTGCATGTGTGGCCATTGGGAGAATTTCCGACTGCCGCGCGCCGTAGCCCGTAGCAGCGACGCCATGTTTCTTTACGAACTATCTCTTTCGCGCTTATGCAAAGAGGCTTACGTACAGCGAGATGGGAAATCTGTTTCTGTCCTTTTTGCACTAGTGACTTTGAATTTGAGTAGGGGAATGAAAAATTCAAAAGAATGGCGACGTAGCATGATGCACCGGTTGGTGGGATATCGGTGTGAACTGGTTGGGATGCAGGAATATTTCGATAATGGCCGACATTTTATTATCTTATAGATATCTGTGGCTTATGGACTGGAATCTTACCTTTTAGGCAACGTCTTGTAAAGTTTCACGGCGGTCTTTATTTAAACCATTGTTAGCGAGATCTGTAAAGAAGACAAAGCATAATTTAAGCATTATGATCAAATTCAAACATTTTGTTTCGAATTAAAAAAAAAAATATAGAAATTCATAATATCTAATAATAATATAAAAATAACGGTATATGGAGCCGACATGTGGCATACATTATTAAACACTAATCATTGATTATGACTAGGACAGTAAAACGTTTTAAGTGCGTTTTAGCTAAGGAAGGTGCTCTATATATCTTACTCTACATTGGTGAAAACGGGTGACAATCAATACACCTCCGAGCCCCTTTTTTCTATTTTCCCAAGATTTAGAAAGAAGGTCTAATTTAACTACTCCATCTGCTTAGCTATCACCGTAGCTGTTAATGTTTCAAAGTACCGACGAGCTTTTTGGAGTATAGGTAAGTGTCTGCGCATTAAAACCAGCACACTCTCTGAAACATCTAAGGCCCCTATTCTGAAACGGCACTTATGTGTAATTTAATTTGAATTCAAGTGATTATTGCATAAATATAGAATCCCAACTTAAATTTGTGTTTTATTCCAAAACGGCTATCAAGTTTGACTTAGGTACGTAAAGATTCAAATTTTTAAGTCGAGACATCCCGATTGTACCTATAAAAGTGCGAAAAGGTGTAGCAATATAGGATAATAACTACTCAAGCGTGACAATGAGGTGTTTTGGGCGATCATAGCTTAAATCTCGATTTAAATACCTATCGATTGTTGTCCGAGTGACGTTTCAGAATAAACGTAAACAGAGATCAATGAATTGATACTTAAATATTGTTCTACAATAAAAGGTCTATGTTAATCTTATTTTAAAACGTTCTTCATGTCCAAGTGTCGTTTCAGAATACGGGCCTAAGTGTCGATAAGAGTTTTCTTAGTTGCCAGCCAGCTGCACAGATCCAGTCATAAATTAGCCTCTGGTTAAGTGTCTACATAGGATTATTTACAGCCACATAGCTACATCTACCTATATACCTACACACTTACCGCAGATAATCTTAGCCGAGCTCACGTAGGGCCAATGATAAAGTACAGGTTAATTTATAGTCTGAATGATGCGTGTATAGGCATAGTGAAAACAAAAGTCTTGGTTATTCGATTTTAATTTTAACATTATATAAATGTTAGAAAAATTGTTGTAAAAGTCTTGGTTGTTATTTTGATTTTTATTTGAACATTATTTATTTAGATGTTAGAAAAATTATCACAAAGAAATTTGTAGTTAGCAAAAGTTCGAAATATGTATGGTCTGCATGTGAAAATTGAACCCGCGTCTTCTGCATTCCGTACCTACCTACCTAGATGCCTTTACCACTCTGCTGAGTGGTATAAGCAAATGTGCTTATAGTTACCACTCGGCCATTAGTGGTCGGTATTACCTAAAATTTGGCCACCATTCTAAGTTACCTATAAGCGACCAGTTAACCAGAGGAACTATAGAGATGGACTAAATATGACTGTTAACACTGCAAGCCAAAGCTAAGGTTATCATAGGTATAGCTATAAGAGCAAAACGTGTGCGATTGATACACTATAAAAGCAGTTTATAGCTAGCTTGCGCGTTCCACTGCTAACCATCTATTAGCAATTTAACTCATCGATAAATGACAGTAAATAAAAAACACTAATAACACCACATAGTAGGTACAGGCGCATGCCTCGACTGTGAAAGCTGTCGTAAAACATATTGTCCTTGAATATATTAAATTAATGACAGTATCGTCTTAAGTTTCCGCATTAAAATTAAAGAAAAAATATTACTTATGTTTAGCACAGACTTAAGATTAAGGGCCGGTTTTAAGATGCTTAGTTAATAACTCAACCAATTGTTTAAAATTGTTTCTAATAGTCTGATATTCAACCATTAGTAACAATTGGTTGAGTTAACTAGCTATGCATGAAAATACCGGTGATACAACCAATTGTTAAAAAAATGTTACTAGTAATGGTTAAATATCAGTCTAATATTTAATCTTTAGTAACAAATTTTAACAATTAGTTGAGTTAAATATGCAGCCCTAAGTGCCGGTTTTTTGATGAATATTTAACTCAACCAATTGTTAAAAATTGTTACTAATCTTTTAATATAAGACTGATATTTAACCATTAGTAACAATTTCAGTAGTAACAGTTTTTAACAATTGGTTGAGTTAACTATGGATAAAAAATTGGGCCTCAAACACCACGATTTTTATTATTACCTATTGTAGGTAAGTGTTTTCACGGTTAATTAAATAGGTACTGATTACGGCATCTGCAGTCGTTAATATACCCACAAATCCACACTGGGATTGTGGATATGAGAACCATACTCCCTATACTCTTCTCCATAGCGAAGACGTGTGACCCAGCAGTGGGGACATTATACGCCTGGTGATGATGATGCTAAAGCTTACAAGAACAGTTTATATTTCGAAGGTAGGACCCAAATTGAGTAGGTAGGTATACAATAATATACTGCAAAGAAAAATTACTTTTACGCCAAACTAACACCTAATAACATAAAATATACCTACCTATTTGACTCAATACTTACTGATAGTACCTACCTATTATAAATAAAAGTATAAATATAAGAAACGTACCAAGGTACCGATAGTCATATTAGTCGTACCTACTAATCGTAAATAATGAATGAAGCAGCATAATTGTTTGCTAAAGTTATTTTAACAAACACCCCTGAATACCTACTACTCATGGTAACATTGCCTTAAAAATACTATGATGTTATTAAAAAATCGAAATTTGAAAATATTTTTTCTTCCACATATTAATTATTTAAATGGTTGGCACCGAAAATTCGAAAATTAAATTAAAATTTTTGATATCACCATAGGTTTTTAAATAGTTTTTATTAGGTACCTATGACTATATGTTAATGTTAGAGGGTATTGTTCAGGTTGTGCGTTATTTCTCTTACCTGCATGTTGTATATTTCTGTTTATATTTAAATATTTTTATTGAGATTAATTAATCTAGCCAAGGAGTATCTGTAGGTCAGGTAACCGCCGAAAAAAGCTCTCTAACACCTAGATAATTATACAATAAAATTAAAAAGCTACAATCAGCTCTCGTAAAGCCATTGCGGAAGGGCCGGCGCGGGAGCACAGCACAATGCCGCGAAAGTTTGACATTAACCGTTCAATTGTTTCTTTGTTTATCGAAGCTTTATTGGCACCGCCTTTATGGGAGCGTGGGCATTGAACCCCCGTGTATAGGTTTCTTAATGATTCCGTACCTAATAGTTTTATTTCGCCATATTGTAGGTACGTACGGTCGTATTGTATGTATGAAATGAAATGAATGAAAATGAAAATATGGTTTATTCATATAAGGTATGATTACATACATTCATGAATCGTCAAAGAAATAATGTTAAACACTGGAAACGAAAAGAGAAACAGTTTCCAATATTTAACGTTATAAGCTCCGTTCATAAACTACCAGGAGGCCTTGTTCTGAGAAGAACGGGCTAAAACTCAGCAAGTTTGTTCCACCCTTTACATGAAGTTGAGTTAATAAAAGATGTCATAAAATATTTTAATAATTATATTACATATCCTATTATATTCGATCTTATCATATTCATAAAATATATTTAATTTAAATGTTTATGGAGATCTTTCATTGAGTATAAAAAAATATATAATTATTATTGGTCGTTAGTATAGCTTAATTTACTTGGTTAAATAATAATTAAAACTAATACAGAAATAACATGTCAGTTGGTCTCAATACCATACAAAATCTATATCCACGCATCTTTATCGTTTATGTAGTCTATAACCGTATAATATCCCTTTTTCAGAAGTCTTTGTTTAATTTGGCTTTTAAATTTAAGATAAGGGAGTTCCGTTTAAGATCGTGGGATTTTGTTGTATATTTGTATACATTTCCCCAAGAATTTGTAAAACACATTATACTTATTGAGTAAGTGTTTAAAAACTTTTGGTATTCGTTAACTCTGTCAATTTTACATGACTACCTATGCGCTAAGTTGGTAGAGTATTGGTAAAATATTACAAATAAAAATAGATAAAAACCTAGTAAAAAATAAATAATTCTAACCTAATAAAAATCATATAATACCTACCTATTTAAAACATATTTCAATAATATTTGAAAATTGAAAATAATACCTTGAAAATGTAAGAAAATTACAGATAAATATTCAAGTACCTAAACTCAGGCAATTACTGAAGATGCTGGGGTTGGATATATTTTTTCTGTGAAAACTATTAGAATTTTACCTATTAAAAAGGTGGATCTGGCTCCATGTGCTATTTTTAAGCTATTATATTGCATAATCAGATTATGCTGCATGCATGCATGCATTTGCAGATATAGAAAGAAGAATAGGTATATCAGAAAAAAAATCGAAAAAATATTGTCATGGTCAAAAAAAATATTTACCATTATTTTCTGACTACTTTTGCTTTGTGATAATGTTTCTAACATATAAATAACGTAAAAAAATTCAAATACCTAAAAGATTATAATAAAATAACTACCAGCAAAGCTCATCCATATCTGAGAGTACATACCTACCTACCTACCTATGCGCTAAGTTGGTCAGATTACCTATCACAAATAAAATCCAATTACACATCGTATATATTCCTTTCAATAACTTTCAGATAATATAAGGTTTCTTTAATCGAACATCTAATTCATATTGCCTCAAAGAATTCCAATCTCAGCAGAAGTGAAGAATCACGATTTCTCCTTTGAGGAAATCCCGACAGATTTAGATAATGAGCTTTCATAGGTGACCGGTTTTATATTCTCCCAGCCGCTGACGGCTATAAAACAAATGGCTGGAAACTCATCTAGGAGTTACGAACCATATTCCAACGTGAATTGATATTTTTGTACGACTCCCTTATAGCTACAGTAGTTACAGCTAGCTTTAAAAAGGTGACGGTTAAATAACATTGATATCCGTATCCATGTGTTATGTGACATTTGCATAGGCAAGTAATGGGAAATGCGCAGCAGCGTTTCTGTTATAGCATATTCCTCGAGCACGTTTATAATCATACAATAATTCTTTTTTTTCGCTTCATCCATTAATGTCCATTCATATGTACATTCCCGTTGGTTTTGAACCTACTCTGGACCGGTAATGAAAATTAAATAACAAGTTAAAGTTATAACCATCCCAAAAATAAAAACCAAGTGTTTGTCTGTCTACTTTCTAACAAAGCAAGGTCGTTGGAAGCAATGTTTGAGATAATAATCTGAGTAATATTTATGGCATCGCTACATTCCAAACGTCGATTGCGTCTACGTATTTATAGCCAAAATGCCTACCTATAATTATCGCATCGTGGTTATTAGATAGGTAATGACGTTCCATTCAAAGGCCGATCGCCCCGCCCAAACAACGACTGTTTAGTGATGTTGTAAATCAAATCATCAATTATCGAGAAGCGTTTACACTTGCGATGCCGCCGTGTAAACAATTCGAACGTTAAAACTGCTGCTACCTTAGTTTTACGACTTTTCGATTTGGGGGAAAATCGATTTTATTCGCTTGCGTTTGAATCGATTCACGGGTAAAGTTGCTCGAGACGCTAGATCGTAACTAAGGCCACGAGCCAAAACTACGTTTTTTTTTCTTGAGGAAGTGGTCTACGAATGCTGCAGGGAAGAGTTGCAATGAGATAAACACTGTTGTAATTTGGGACACGCAGTATTTTTTACTAGCTTACGGTTCGAAACAAAAGTGGTAATGGCTGTGGATTCTGTTTAAAAATATTTACTGGTTGTCTTTTAAAGAGTGCAAGAGAACGGCGCAGCTAGCAAATGCCATATATCATCATCAGCCTCAATGTCCCGACCGTAACAATATACATAAACAAAACTTATCAATAAGTTACTAAATTCACTTAATTTGACATTTGAACAACGCGTAACGTAATAACGAAACGTAGGTACCTATCTATATGTGCTAACACGCCATAAACCTTATGTTCTGTATATTTGCACCATAAAATAATTAAATGAAATTTTCCCCGCCACAATTTGAGTGATAATTTTTGTAAAGTTTATATATTTTTGTTCTAATTATACCTACTGTATGTGCCTAACGTAGATTTTGAGATAATAATATGTATTTATCGTGTTTCTGGTAAATAAATTATAGTTTTATAAGCCTTCCCAAAGGACCCCAATCCTAATGGATGGCTTGATGACCGTGTGGTGACGGCAGAGCAGAATACAATTATCATTACCCCCCGATCTCTCCCGCGGGTGTCGTACAAGGCGACTTTTGGTAAAGACGGCGGATGAGTAATGGGGCTTAGTGATGATGAGTTGTGTGTAGCGTTCCTCATTTCACATCTAGCAATTTAGGTGCCCGACAGAAGGCAATAGCTGTTGCCAATGACCTAAAATAATTTGCGAAACGTGTTTGAAAATTCACCTTCTCCCAAAGGGGTAGGCCTTCGGGAGAGAAAAGGAGTGATCTATATAGTATATAATTGGGTAATAGGTATATGTAGCCAATGGATAGTAAAGAACTCACAAGAAAACGATGTATAGTTAGGTATACGTGGATACAATTCAGTCTCTTATGTTACAGCCGACAACCGGCGTCTACGGTTGGACAGATTTTACTTGGAACAAGCAGATAGAATAAAATCGCGTACGTATACATATAATAGGTATATTAAACAATAGGTACAATTATACAAAATAAAAATGTTCGTCCTAAATTCAAATAAGGTATGCATACTTCCTAAATTAAATTCTTGGACACACGGGTTTTCGGTATCTAGCGTCTTGACGATTCATAAGTGTATTGTAATCATACCAGATATGAATAAATGAATTTTGACTTTGACTTTGACTTTGATTATCTATAAGGGTTGCAGTGTTTTTGTCATACCTACTACAGTATTTAGCTAATAACATGGCACTGCAGTTCTATAATATTGAAAAACTATTCTACTTCGACGTGCCGGGTCTATGGCGTGAAAGATTATATTATTATAATAGTTATAATACTACAGAACTATCGGCACACAATCGCAATAGAATAGATAGCTGCATGAATCTTAAATACTATACAGATCACAGACTTTCATTAAGCGAATAAATCGTATTGTGAGTTGCTTTCTACATACATATCTACGATAGGTAAGCCTATGAACTTTTAATGAGTTGGTACTTTTACCTTTTAAAATCAGTATTTATTTTTATTTAACTTTGATTTTATTTAGGCTATTATCTACTAAGAAAATTGAGGTAATAAAAAAATATAAGAATATGTCAGGTCAGATTGTATAACTTTATAGCTCTTTAGCATTGGTATAATATGCATGCAGATTAATCTCTCATGAGGACGAAATTTTTTGACCTTTTTTTCATCATTCGTATAATGTTTAACAGGACACTAAAGAAATATTGTTCAAACAATAACAATTAACATTGCACATTAATTTAATAATTGTATAATATAATATAATAATTTTATAATTAAATAATTTGAGTTATTCTATGGCTAAAATAGCCACTAATAAAAATACCTACAAATCTATTCAAAAAATATTTTCTAATGCGGAAATCGAACGGCCTGGGTAGCCGTGTGGTAGGTAGGTATAGGCAGCCGCCTGGATTGTGTACCCGGGTTCGATACCCGCATCAGGACGTAATTTTTTCCAAAAAATGTCAGACTTAATTTTTTTGTAATTAAGAGTCCTAATAAAGTTTACACAGAGCTATTTTAAAAAAATCGCAACTTCTTACCATTCCATCCATGGAATTCCTTTTATGTAACGAAACATTGAATCACTGAACAAAATCAAACCAAATAGATCAGTCTCGAGCGAGTCCACTGGAGTCATCGACCGTACTGAGCATATACGGAGCAGACCAATTCCACCACATTATCTACTAACAAAACACTACAAATTGATATGTTTATCTACAAAGAACTAAAACGGCCCACCCTTTAGCGAGGGTCCCTCCCTTCGAGTTAAGAAAGAAAAAAAATTGCAAAATATTACATAAATAATAAAAAGTGTTCCCCTTCTACTCCCCTATCTCCGGCGTAATTTTGGCCGAATCGTAGTTCCGGAGCAATGGCCCGTGTGGTTCCTTTTGAGATTTAAATTTGTTCATGCAATATTCATGAATTATAGTTTTGCCATATTCATCTTACAGTCCTTCATTCATATAAAGTATATCATATCTTCTATGGACTATCTACTATTATGACTTGAAAAGCTTATCAAGAAAAAGTTATGTTGCTACCTAAGAATTATTTATCGCTGAATCTTTAAGAAAGGGAATTATGTAACTTACTGCCGCACTCAGAGACGTCAAATAACGATAATGAGTACTATACGTCAAAAAATGACAATTCAAATCTAGTCGCTATTCTTGCCGGGTCCATGGTCTAGATTTGAATGAAATTTTTTGACATTAAATAATCATTAAAGTTAATTGACGTCTCTGAGTGTGGCAGTTAAAGGCTTAAAGGGAAATTTTATTTACGTGTTTTAAGGAAAAATTCTAATTTTTTTGTTGAATTCATTTTAAGAACGAAATATGTACAATAATATTAAAAATAAAATATGAAGATTAATAAAAAATAAAAAAAAAACAAAGAAACCGCAATCCGGCATTTATTTTTGGTCACCCAACAAATGACTTGCGTTAAGCGTTACGCGCTAGCCACTATTCCATCAGCTATTTATGGTTCTTCTAACTTTAATTGTACCTAGTCTGTAAATGGTTACCAAGAATATCAGGCCGTAGAAAAATGCTGACTAATTTAAAATTGTTTGTCAACTAAACTAATTTCAGAAATGATATCCACAGAAATCCACTTCCATACATCATACATCTTTTAACAGTAAATTACTTTTTTTTTCTTTGTCAAATACGTACATATTTGTATTTTTTATGTTAAGTATTGTTTATGTATATAGGTGCGGATTTCTACTAATTACCCGCTCATTTACTCCTCCCCTTTTTGATATAACCCTAAAATAAAATACAAACGAACGAAATAGGGGTACCCTGTGCTTTCATTTAGGCTTGATGGGAAAAGTTTAAATCACACCGGGAGCGTGTAATGTTCTAATTGTAGTTAATTGACGAAGGGGCTGATCAAACGGGAGAGAAGGGGGGCTCTCTAAAGATGTTTTAATCGATATCTTTATAATCGATGCAGAAATTGAAGTCCACAGATAAGCTTGACTACAAATGTTAAAAAGGTTATCTGTAGACTCAAGTTTGGTTTTTAAATTCTACAAAGATTATAATCAGTAGATATTGATCCTAGAAATCACTTTAAATTAAAATACCGAGTTCACATTCTTTATCGTATTAGTAATTGTTACCTACTTTACAATTAACTATGAATCATTCATAGCTTAGGATTTAAGTAGATGCCTGGCCGTTATAAGTAAGGAGTAACATTAAAAGACAAGTGTTTTCAAATGTGCTTCATAACACTGTACTTCATGTAAGTACTTACACAATAACTAAATACATGGTTTATTCTCAAAACAGCATCCCTCTTAGTAACCAACAACTGTAAAACGGCGAAAGAGACAGTTGTAAGTGTTAAAACACCGAATAGCTACGTTCCTAAGAAAACACTGCACTCCTGTGCCCCGCTTAGGAAATACCATTGGAACTCATAAAAATCCCGCCTAAAAATACAACTTAATCTAAGATTCCATTGGTGAGTCCGCGCGCTTTCCGTGTCTATATATAACGTTTTTCAGGCGACGCACCGTCCGCTTTACGACCGCCCTCACCCCAGACGCTGCCGTATGGAGAAGCATTTTGAAATCTTGCTTAGAATCGAGAATGTCTCGTAGTACCTAGTTCGCGTGATATGGTTTGAAATATTGTTTAAAATCACGAAACTCTGCAACTAAATACACCTACTTCTTAACTTTCAATTGCATGATGTAGAGCTACAAATCTTTCTTAAAAAATGCGTATTGATTTGTATTTCTTTAGAAGAAATTTATAGCATACGAAGCAAAAAACATGAAGGTTTTAGAGAAAAAAATATTCTTTTCTTAAGAAACGGCATTTACGTAGATATGTGCGTTCTCTAATTATACTGTTATTAACAGATCAAATGATTGAAGTTTTGTCAGTGGTTAATAGACCTTAACCGAAATCATATTCAGAGGACACGTTAAGTATTAAAAAAAACTAAATTCTAATAGTCCAAGAGCCGTGGAAGATCGACCTTGACCGATCGGATAACTCGATGAGACATATTTTTTATTAAATATAATTAAAATTTATACACAAATATGCATATTCTGGGTGATAAAAACTATCAATTGAGATAAAACTCATTCTGTTATGACAAGAGAGAAGGTGATGAAAGAAAATTAATTAAATTATAAATAGCTATGAACACTTTTAAATAGGCAAGTTATCATAGAATTATATTTGATACAAAATATGTCTCATCATAAATATGAAAATGCTATGCTATGTCTGTTAAAGTATACTCCGATCTATTTACAGTCGGACAGAATTCATGGAAGATTATCATAACAAACCAGTGAAAGTTGGAACGTGATTGGCTTTACCAACAATCATAACGCTTAGACCACCTATACGTTATAAATCTCAACTTTTTATGTTCCAATAAACCGTTTTATTAGTTATTAACACGTGTTAAACGAGTAAAAGAGTGCAGCATTTGTAGAAGGCAGATCATTAACATACGAGTGATAGGCTCCTGTAGTAGGTACTATGACTGCGACTCCGTTGAGTTATGACTCGGTTTTGCCTATAACGCCGAGTTCATTCAGGGAAGGCAAGAGTTGTAAAATACACTTACGCATTAACTAGAGATCGGATATTGGGATGCATATTTATCCAAACTTTTCTTTCCGCCAATCAATTATACAAACTGCTTTTTGTCTTATATAAATCCATTATTTTAAAATGATACCAAAAGATTTGGGTATGGAAACAAATTTTTAAACGTGTTATTTTTTTTATATAATAAATGATGCACGATCTTTCAAATTTATGTCTATCTATAATATTATTCATTATTTACCATGAATTCTAACATATTTTCAAGTTAAAATTCAAGGTAAAAATATAACAAGCGTAAGTAATATACATTCAATTCTGTGAATACTACTGAAAAGTGCATTGCATTACGGCCATTTCATATAAATATACATACAGACATACATAAATCAAGCCCATATCCCCAAAGGGGTAGGCAGAGGTGAACTAGCACCCACGTTTCAACAATTATGTAATAGGTGGCGAGCCTATCGCCATTTATCGGGCACAAAAGTCGCAGTAGATTGCTATTGCTAGGTGGTATAAGAGGAATGCTGCTGCCCATTCTTCATCATTGATTTATCCTCATTATTTATTTATCATATAAATATGCATTCTAATAATCTATTTACACTGAAATGGTATGTTTATTGCTGTCTATTATAAAAGTATAATACCGTCGAATAAAACACAAACTTAAATCAGAAGTAGATATAAGTTACAAGATCGAAAAGAAATGGCTACGGGAATATAAACAAAAAGACCAAAATGTAGGTAGCTAAGACACCTGCTCGAATTGGTGCAAAGAAAAAAAGGCGTGATTTCTAACAGTTCCTTAACACGGTATCAAATTAACATTAATAACCGACGTAAATCAATTATTCGTTTGAGGCAGTCATCGACTTTTAAATAGTAATAAAATGTACAAACGGCAGTCAATTTATTTATTGCCTTAAAGTTGTAAAGCGATATTATACGCCATAATGATGTGTGTTATTGGCATTTATACCAACAGTTTTACCATCAACGGCCACTTGTTAAATGTTTATGATTGTTGTTTAATTAAAAACAGATTAGTAACACAAACGTTGATTGCTCCGAAGGGCGCACTCTCGAAACTGTTGAACGTTTTCCCACGGCTTCGGGGGTAAAAAGGAAAAACGCTTTGAACATAATGTACTGGCAACAAAGTTGCCACATGGCTCGCCGTACTCTTGATTTATTTATTACCATCGCCAAAATGTCAACAATGAAACATGTTTAAAAGTGAAGCGGATTGTTCACGAAAGGGTGTCCGAGCATTGTGCCAGCGCCCTGTTATGCAAATGAATACGCTGAAACCGAAAGTGTCGTACAAAGGGATAGCTTACGCAACCTTAACATAAATTATCGATACGCATTAGGTAAATCGCGAGCCTTTGTTGGAAAAGGTCCAAATAGCAAATTGGACACAACCGGTTTCAATGCGGCGAAAAAAAAACTGAAATTATTGCGGGCATTGTCCCCCGCTCGGAAAGGGTTGAATTTGCATAACGCTGGGAAGAATCTGGTAATATATTTTGCCTTTTGTGGTAAACCTGGGCTTTCGCTTTCGCATTTCTCGTGGTTATTTGTGTTTGAGTGATAGTTATGAGCAGTCAATTTGAAATAGTTCTGTGCTATCAGCACAAAAGTGTCTTGTCGACAAGTGTTTGTTGAAATTGATTTTAAATATCACCTTGTGGTTGATTCCCTTTGTTTTTCACTCAGTCTACGTTTTCTTGGGTAAAAATCGAATACAAGCAAAGTAATATTTAACAAGCAATGCCTGTCCCCAAGGAATATTGTGCGTGAACTTAGTACGTTGACTCCAAGGTTTGCCTGCGAGATCGCGCGTGAAAAAGTTTCATAAAGCCCGATCGTGTCGTACACATTTCGATAAGTATTACCAGTTGTCGTGATTTATACTCAGGTGCGTTCGTGTCACCGGATAGTTAAGTTTTTTACGGGCACGATAGAGGGGTAGTGTAGTCGGCGATTTGTTTATCGACAAGGCGACGACAGCCGATGACGGGTTTCGCTGCAACGTCTACGATCTCTTTATGCGTAAGTGTTACGTGTAGTGCCTTATTTATTGCTTTCACGTCTAATGTAACTTATTGGTCAGATACTCTTAAGTGCTGGGGTGAAGTGTGTTTTCTTTTTTGGTTTTATCGGATTTTAATTCGTGAGAAAGTGTTCGTGGTGAATTTATTTTCATGGTCGAATGAGTACGATGAGGTACGAGATTCTTTTTACAAACAATTGTAAAGAGAATCTCGTACCTCTCCGTACTCATTATCTATCTATATCTATATATATTTGTAAACCGATATTGAACATCCCCATTACGCCGATTGTTTTAGGTAGATTAGGTCCAATCATGTAATAATCCATAGGGTTACGTTAGTTAAAACTTGGTAGTAGTAATGTTAACATTTGCCATCATATCTATAACTCTATAAACAGGAGGTCTACTCTGAAACTCCGAACGATTAACTCACATCTATCCGTCTTTCTCACGCCACCGCGTGTTAAAATAAGAGCAACAAAGACGCAAAGATTCGACCGAACGAAATAAACTTCCAGAGTAACGCTTCTGATATTTTTTAACATATTAGGTATGTACAGTAAGTATCTACCTATGACCTAACAATTTAATGGTCAGGTGTTCAAAAATTTGGTAACGTTTTTCCACTAATGTAATAAAATAATAATAAGAAACACGTAGACCACAAAATTCAATTTTCCCTCCACATTTCTTTTTACATCTCTATTCGGGTCTAGTAACGTCAGCGCGACCGCAGGCCGTGCTAACTCAATCCAAGATGGCGACCGCAAATGTCATCTGTCATAGCTGTCATAAAGACGCAGGCGCATGACGCGCTCGGATCACATCGCCATGATTACTCGGAATCATCGTAAATCAGTCCCGCATAACCGGCACTCTAATTGCTAGATATGCTATAAATCAAACTTTCGGAGATGTGTGCGGGCGGGAATTTTTTTTTATCGGGACACTGCAGCTGTCAATAAATAAGCAATATTGCAACTGAAACTATATAAATGTTTTTTTTAATGGAATATATTTTTTCGAAACGTTTTGTGACCCCTTTTTCTTTGGGTTTCTTCTAACATTGAGCCATACCTACCTATACGTAATTTTTTGTTAAAAATCTAATAAGGAATTTTTTTTGCTGTGGTAAAAAGCAAACGAAAACCTAAATTTTTAAGCCTATACCTTCGGACAGACAAATCGTGAGATATGCTATTGGTCCCTGTTTCGTTTTTGTAATGAGCACGGACATTTAATTGTTCTCGAGTCGTGGTTGCTTAGGGATTTTGTTATGTGATATATTTTCAATATTTACGTACCTAATAACTATCTCCGTCTTTTGGTTTTCACAATAGGCACAAATGCTTGCTTTGGACTAGATAGGTAATAGGCGTGAGTGTAAGATCATTATAAGTAATTATTCTTTGCGCTCGCCAGGAGATTAACAATTCCTTCCATCTTTCTTGATAGTATCAATTTTGTCCATTGAGCATATTTTTTTTTTGTAATTATTAATATCTATGCATGAAAAACAATAAAACAACATGTTTGCCGCAAAACGACTATTTCGGTTAAAAAGAATATTGTGCTTAGAAGAAGTTCGAAAAATCATAGCCTTGACGCAGGAGTCGCACCCGCATCCTATGTGATAACCACAATACAAAACATTTTTGATACAGAATTTTCTAATTTCACACCTCGAGCCCAGTAACATTACAACACCATTAAACCAGCACAGACCGCCTTCATAAAACCTCACTAGGTACAAGAAACAATTGATAAACTGAGTGAGTCTTAATTTGCCGCTTAATTACATTTCATTATTAGGCACAATGTTGTAATTACACATTCATACGGTATCAGTCCCATTCCGTAGCTTGATTACAGTACTGTAAAACCATATAGAACAAACAGAATTTATATAGCAATTGGACCGGTTCACACCTACAAAACTCATCGCGGAGTTAATCCGAAGTAATTGACTCTCGCTGAGATCGTAATAAACTGTTATTGAGTGTACCAATAAAGTCTCACAATTAATACCTCAGAGTCCATATCTATAAATCTCTAAACAATTATATAGCATGTCTGTTTGTAAGACGGACAGCCGCGTGGTGACGGCAGAGTAGAATACAATTGTCACCACCCCAAATCTTTCCCGTGGGAGTCGTACAAGGCGACTAAGGATAAATCTGAATATGATTAGGAATGGGCAGCAGCGTTCCTCTTATACCACCTAGGCTAGCAATGTACTGCGACTTTTGTGCCCGATTAATGGCAATAGGCTCGCCACCTATTACATGGGACTTGACATATTTGGCGAAACGTGGGTGCTAGTTCACCTCTGCCTACCCCTTCGGGGATATAGGCGTGATTTATGTATGTATGTATGTATGTATGTTTGTAAGACACACACTGATGAAATCTGATATTATTCGCAAATGTGTCTTGCTTAATTTCCGCAGTGCGGGCAATTGGGAAAGTGTTTTGTAATGTAATAGCCACGAAACAGAATAAATTTTCGAGCCTGAAGTCAAATTTGAGCCTTGTCTAGATATATTATTTCAATTTATGCCAGGCCCTATAGTATATTGCAATGAATGCAAATACTCAACAATGATAGATTTATGCGAACCCACCTGAGCTTTACTCTTAAATTCCTATTGATACCCAAGAAAATTTTAGCTTAGTTTTCTAAACTCGACCATTATTTATGTTAACGTTTTGGATATAATTTAGATTTATCTTATCTTTCTTTAGCGGTGGAGAATGTCGATGGAGCACTTAGACCGTAAATAAGTCTGGCATTTTGAGAACCTCGCTTAGTATTTTACGTGCATTGGCAAATACTTAGGTACAATGCGACAATAAACCCTATTGATACCAAAACGTGCTAAATGAAGCGCAGTGGGTATCGTAAATAATACTTTACTGCGTGTAGGGACGGTCTGCTTTCGCGTGAAGAAGGCTGCAAACATGGGGCGTCGTTGACGCCACGTCACGAATGGCGACTCACGATTTGAAAACAGATTTATGATCGGCCACGATAACGGGCTTGCGATAAAAATTTTGCCATTCCAAGGAGCTCGTACGTAGGTTTGTGCTAGACATAATATATGTGATGCGGCGAGACGCATGATTATACAGCCAGACAATGTCAGAATCAAAAGATATCAGAATATCAATACCGAATGCAAAGGTAAGGAACAATTTAAAAGGTTCACAGATATTAAAAAAAAAATAAACAATTAAAGTGTTATAACAAAATAAAATTAAAAACAATGGACGTGATACGTAAATACATACATAAGTCACAACTATCTATAATTCTATATCATTCCTTAATGACCCTTACGTACCCACGCAGAATTGAATTAACACCCACATTACCAGGCCTAACCCATTGAAAAATACAGGGAGAATGGGACATAGTCCACCACGTGGGGCTATTGCAAGTTGATTGGGGTTAACTACACATGTGCAGCCGGTACCGGCTTAACGCCTTTTTCGTCAACGGCTTAACATATATTCGATCAGCGCCTTTCGACGCCTGAATTAAATATATAAATAGGTAACGTGCCGTGTGGTGACGACAGAGCAAAATACAATTGTCACCACCCCAAATCTCTCTCCCGGGTATCGTATAAGGCGACTAAGAGTTAAAATAGTGATGAGGAATGGGCAGCAGCGTTCCTTTTGTACTACCTAGCAATATACTGCAATTTAGGTGCCGGGTTTATGATAATAGGCTCGTCGTGGACAGAAAGCTGGTGAAACGTAGGTGTTAATACAGCTCTACCTACCCATGTAATCTATATTGTCAGGATATATAGGCGGGATTTCTGTATGTTATAGATAACATTAGGTACATATTTAAAATTACCTAACTAGGCAAGTGCCCCAGACACGGTCCGTGATGGCGCTGTGTGAGCGTGTCACACGATTTTTAGCGAGTGCTCACGAATTGCTATCGTGGAGAAAAACCATTAAGCCGCTCATGGTTTCAGTCACGATCACGCCTCTTCTGCACGCCTAACACCTTACAATTATCAAAGTTTTTTCTGTCCCTATAAAACAGTGAAAAGCCTGAATAAGTTTTTCGCGATGCGGAACATTCTTGTATACCAAATTGTGTCTCAATTTAATTCATCATCATCATCTGTCATGATCCCAGATAAACTGGGTTTGGCACAATATGTTTCCTCTTCCATTAATGTTCTATTTGTATAAAACTCACATTACCAGTATTTTAGTTCTGAAGCAATAATAATAGAATCCAAGGGAAATAAATATATTATGCCTGCGCAAACAATACTGTCACGATTTTGAATAAGCATATTGAGATTATCAGATTACAGGTACAATTCATGGGCAAAGCCGTAAATAAATATATTAGAAACTTATGTAATTTCATCTACAGTGATCGAAGTTTTTTACACGTCGTGAAATTTAAATAACTGGAACTATTAAAAAGAAATATATTTATATTCTTATAATTTATAGTCAAAGCGATAAACATAATCGCACCTGTAAATTACCTACTCATCTCTTGTCTTAATTATTTTATAGCAAGACAAACGATCAAAAACTATCATAAACGCATAATTTATAAGTACAAATTTACTTGATAAAAGTTCGTTATTCAGAATATTTAAAAGAAAAACTAAGCTTAAGTGAAAAAGAGACTTTACTCAAACTTAAATTTGTGACTGTTACTCAATTCAAGTACACAATGTTTCTTTTTTTTAAGTTGCGTCGTTAATGTATTGAATGGGCGAAATTTTTTATCATTCACTAAAAAAAGAATGTTGCCTCCAAAGTTTTATATAGAAATTATAATTTCATCATAAGTAAAATTATTCAATATTAAGTTTGTGGACTGTTTAAAACCAAATTATGATTTTTCATGTGTAAAATACCAAAATAATATTTTGGAAAAAAATAATATAAGTAAGATATTGGTAAAACATTATGATAGTATTTAAAAGTAAAATTAAAAGTAAACTAAAAAGTAAAATGTGCGAGTTGACCATTTCATCCCGGCAAGTCATGAATTCACCGCGGGGTTGCCATATCGATTGCGTGATAGAGAGAGGCATGTTGAACAGTGCCTGGGAATTGCAACCCAGATCTAGATAATTAAGGGGGAAATGTGCATCGTCTCTCTGACCTCTCAATACTAGTAGATATCCCTTCAAGAAAAACAAATTAGAAAACAAAAATAATTACCTAACTACGGCTTACTGTCGCACTCAGAGACGTCAAATAACGATAATGAATACCTACTTAATGTCAAAAAATGACAATTCAGAACTAGTCGCTATTCTTGCCGGGTCTATGGTCTAGATTTAATTAAATTGTTGGACATTAGGTACTCATTAAAGTTATTTGACGTCTCTGATTACATAACAATAGTAGACAGCAAAATATACCCTTGACAAAACGTTTCACTTCCTACATGCACATGTGCAATCTTCTGCATTAAAATTAAGTTAAGCTGTGTGAGAACTGTGGCATTTTTTCTAAATATCTAAATTTAGGCCCACAATTATTGAAACCCAAAAACCAAAACAGGACCCCATCTTTATTCAAAAATAGATAATTAATGATAATTGATTTACCTCAGCGTCATCAAAACTAAATGTAAAATAAATTTTAAACTTAGAAGTTAATTAGGATACAATAGGTATTCAGAATAGGTGCATTGTTTATTTCCATTTACTTAGAATGTTTCTTTCTGTTTCTTTATTTACTTGTTTGTTTGTGTAGACACTTATTTTAGTATGGTATTATGTAATTGTATGTATAAATAAAAGGAAAACGTTTGCATGCTGGAAAGCATTTGAATAGGCATTATAAACTATTCAATTCTAATTTTAACATTATATAAATGTTAGAAAAATTAGTAAAAAGATTTTGGGGTTAGAAAAAGAATTTCGAAAAATTATGATCTTGAGGCGGGAATCGAACTTCTTTTTCTAACCCCAAAATCTTTGTACTATTTATATAATGTTAAAATTAGAATCGAATAGTTTATAAAGCAAACCCAAGCTTAACCGAACGCACGGTATTTGTAAAAATATCTGCTTTGGAATGTTTGAAATTTATTTCTACATTGCGAGGGTACCCGCTGGCTTACAACGTGAAGTGTCAAGGTTAGAAAAATTTCGGCAAGTTAATTAGTGTCTTGGGTGGCCGAGCGGTCAGGCACCTGCCCGGATAGCAGCGGACGCGGGTTCGATTCCCGCCTCAAGATCATAATTTTTCGAAATTCTTTTTCTAACCCCAAAATCTTTTTAGGCATTATAAATTACACACGGCTATATCTGCACATTGACATTACAAAATAGACATATACATGTATACAGGACACACTGGCGAAATAGTTCTAAGAAATCTTAATAAATTATATTTAAACCTACAAAGTTTCTGGTTTCTTGCAAGTTTTCTTATTTTAGTACGGGCAACAGAGTGTCGCATAATTAGATAATATTATAAATAAAATGAAGATAAATGTCTGACCTCAGATCTCTGATAGGTACCTCCGAGGTCGCGTCAGATGCCTCGTTGAATAATGCTATTGTTTTATCGACATCACCTTCGATCAGCTATATAACAATATAACGCATCACATGGAACATATTTAGACCTGCCTAATGTGGTAGATTTCTGTGGCTTCATTATACCTGTAGCAAAAAATGCTGTAATATGCTTCGACGGTAAAAAAAATTGTATCAATACAATACAATCTTGACTAGAATCTTGGCTGCAGGTTCGACTGTAGGAAAATTGGACAACAAGTCAAAATTCAAAATTGTTCGGTGCGTACCTGCATGAAAAGCAAGAAAATTACCATCTCTTTCTTACGTCTTTAAGAAACCTTAAAGGGAAACGACGGCGCAGAGGTCCATTGATGGCGATTAAATTCATTATCAAATAATAATCAATTATCGGTTTTAGCTTAGGTTGATCGACGATCTTTTAAAGGTCGCTGGAAGCTGCTGGATGCGGGCAGCGTCGATTCGATTGGTTTGGAGATCCTTGGGAGTGGCCTATGCACATTAGCCCGGCGGGATAATTTCCGGGATGCTTAGATGCATTATTGCCGTCGCAAATATTACTGCTATTCCAATCAATTAATAATATAATACCGACGGAACAAATTGATCCGAATTTCATCTCGTTGCGTTTATATTTATCCCGGACATGTCTTAGGGCCCTTTGCAGCATCTAGGTGCCAGGCTTTTTGAAAAATTAAATCCTATATTTAATTTAGTTGAGCTGTTTTAATGCCGTGTAAGTCTTTCCCTATCGAAGGACTATCGTTTTAATTGCTTCAAATGGTAAAGAGCAATCATTTCGGAATCGAAACGACTCTTCAACGAAAAGTGAGAACCATCCGTCCTTTTACCTCCTGCCTTTGTCGTCTTGTCTGACATGGTAAAACAATAAATTCATAATAACTCATATGTGACTGGTGATTATTCTTCTTCTTAATAAAATTTACCTTCCGCAAAATCTGCCTTTAAACACATTCGTGTTAGTTTGTTGATTTCCAAGAACGCGCCATGTCATGTTATCTTTAATTTATACCTCACCACGGTATAGGTAAGCATATTAAAAGTAACATTGCGTTAGAAAACAAAACACAATCTCGGAAACTATTATAATTTTTGGCGAAGAAAGTTAAAAGACGATCTGCACCTGGGGAACTTTATTACATTCCCTTCGACTCAGATCAGTTGCTATAAATTATAATTTAATCATCTATCCCACGCTAACAATACATACATAATTACATATTGCTTATAATTATAAGCACCGTGTATAATTATAAGTTACTTTGAAATGTAATTGAAATCTATGGTATCTATGGTTTGCCACTTCAACTCTATGTAGGTAACTATAAAGCTGCATTTCAAAGCGCTGATCATATTTCTGTTGAAACCAATATCTGATTTTTACGTTTTTGTAACTATTCAGATGATGATCACTAGAAGGTTAAAGATGCCAAATTTACGTAACTAAAAAGAAAAGGGTTTTTGTTCATAAACATGTATGTACCTACCTTCCAAACATAAAATCTGACTTGATTTCAGTGTCTATTGGTCAGGTATTATAAAGATAATACATTAGGTCCATTTTCTCTCAATTCTCTTCATCAATACATCGATTTCATTTCCATTCTTAAAATAAAAATCGCACAAAAAAGTAATGAACTTTTTAAGATGAACTAAAAACAACAATATAAATATTATTACTCACTAGTAATCCATAAATCTCCTATATCATCTCACACATAATGACTCAGAGTCGTAACTATAACGCGGTGTTATAGCATGTATTGCTTTTGTAGCACCGTGCAAAAATCAATGTCCGAACACAACCGATAACCTATCGACGGTCGAGTTACAACAACCACTAGAGTTATTTCGCGCGGTTCGCTATAAAACAATTGCCTATAGTTGTTCTTGAATTTAAATTCAAACTCAGAATCACTAGAACGCCATCTTGGTCCAGCGTGCGTACGCGCCTGCGCGCCGCGAGCACCGCGAAATTACAGGCCGGCCGCGCGCCGGGTGCGCGTTTAAAAATAAAATAAAGTTAAAACAACGTCATTTTGTGCACGTGTGTGTGAGGGCCAGTATTTATTTATAGGCTAGTAGCTATGTAAATATAACGAACGACCAAGTCCGGTTCAGAATTTCTTGTGGTTTGCGAAACGTCTTAATTCGAGCGACTTCGTAGCAACCTACTTTGTTCCATGCCTATAGCGTGCTTAGATTATTTCGCGGACACTGTGGCCTGTGGTTATGTATAATAAATTCTTATTGAAGCTTTTAGCTTAGTAAGCTCTCGCTGATTGGAAAGTCAAGTCATCAGATATGGTTTACAACTATTGCTTGGCGCCAAAGCAATTAGAGCAGCAGACACGCGCTCTAACGTAGGTACTGAGTATTATTTTTTACTCCGTAATAATTTACGGAGTAAAAAATAATTAAAAGCTTTGTCAGTGACGTTTCGCGGCGTATGATGAAGACGTGAGTGTTAATTAGATTATAATGAACTCTTTGATTAATATGATCACCCTTGTTTCCATCTACACCCTTGTTTCCATCTACATATGATCACCCTTACTTCCATTTTTTTATTTTATATTAAAAGCCGGTAGTTAATGAATAATTGTGTTATTATATAACTCATAGTCATAATTTCAACCTAGAGACGTCCACTATTGGGCATAGGCCAATAAATAGTGGATCCCCCAAGGAAACCGGATCGGTCCTGCGCTGCCCGCATCCAGCGGGCATCCATGGCTATCGGATAAAAAATAATATTTTGAATACTATTTGCGCTATATACCTCGTAGATAAGTAAAAATCTGTTATATTAAATATTTGTTTTCCCCTTTCCGCCTATCACGAACCATATTTGTAGTATTAATTGTAACTAATTCATTAATGAAACATAATTGCTTTGATTTAACACTTTCCGCTTATTCTTGTGGTGTGTAATTAATTGTATATTAATTAGTTTCATGACTATGAGCGTTAAAAATTGATTTATTACGTCTTTATTACAGTTTTCCTCTGTATGATTAATGTAGTCGAAATGTTATTTGATTCTTTCAACCGACCACCCGGATATTTTCAGAAAAATACTGTAATATATTTGTGTTGTATATTAGGTATTATCTATAAAATCATCCATATAATATCTACTTGGATACATACTTACTATCAAAAAAAACTTTAATAAAAAAAAAATATTTTTTGTCACACTAATCTAAAATCTGAAAATGTGATATTTTTAAAGTTTAGTGACTTAAACATACATACATAAATCACGCCCATATCCCCGAAGGGGTAGGCAGAGGCGAATTAGTGACTTAAATCTGGATAAAAAATGTAAAGCATCCATTTAGGAAGCCCAAATCATAGATACACGGTTTTATTTGTCCCGCGCTGCGACAGTTAGCAGGACTCAATGATGCAAATAGTATTGCAGGCAAAGGGAAATCCTTTTGCTGCGAACAGCTAGATTGTGGGTGCTCAAATCTCATTGACTTAGTTGTTCGCGAAAATGTTATGTAGGTATCTACTTTAAGAGCTCGATGAGGGAATTGTCACCACCCCAAATCTCTCCCGTGGGTGTCGTACAAGGCGACTAAGGATAAATCAGTGACGAGAAATGGGCAGCAGCGTTCCTCTTATACCTACCACCTAGCAAAGTACTGCGACTTTTGTGCCCGATTAATGGCAATAGGCTCGCCACCTATTACATGGGACCTAGCATAATTGGCGAAGCATGGGTGTTAGTTCACCTCTGCCTACCCCTTCGGGGATATAGGCGTGAATTATGTATGTATTGGGGGTATATGTGGCGTCCCATTAAAACGCAATAAGGCGACGGTGAGAGAAACTTTACGAATGTTGGGTCTCACTTTTACAACAATTTTAACAATGCCTTCAGAGGTCGTAGTTACCTACCTGGTCAAATATTAAACCAACTTATATTATAAGGCTTAGGATAAGCGCGCGGATTAAGAGCTATATATCGCGGCGATATTTCAAAGCACGGGCGGTCGTCGACCCCGCCGCCCCACACCAGTTACTCGTCTTACATTAGGGCTGCCAGAAAATAAACTAAAATCGCCACCCTTTGGGCTAAGTTATCATTTTTGAAGTCTGTGTCATTTTTAACCGACGATAAAACTAAGGAGGTAAGTCAATTCGTACCCGTATGTTTTTTTTTAGTTATTGTTTAAGTGTTAAATTAATTAATAGATAGATACGTATCGCCTCTTAAATATAAAAGAGAGAGACTTTTTAAAAAATAAGTCTTAATGCGTAATTACATTTTGGATATTACATACCTACGTGTTTAATTATTTTCAGCTATGCCTCATTTTTTATGTAGATAGAACATTAAAACCAGCCATTAGGGAGCAGCAAGAAAACAGTACCTATCAGCCAATACATATTTAATTATAGATTTTTACGATATCATTGTTTCTATGGCACAGAAAAAACGAACAACGTTCTGCATCAGGTTTTATTAAACCTAATGTTTAATGTTTTTGCAATCATAGGATTACTTAACATGTATTTTTCATGTATTATCATAAATATATTCGAGTTATTATGGTAAACTCAAACGGACAGGAATGAATACGAGAATGTTGCTATAGTTAATGTATGCTCCTTGGACTAGATACAATTAGGTATCTGATACCTGAATATTCAAATAATATAGGTATGGGATTCCGTAAGTGAAGAAACTTACTACATAAGCGCATTTGTGAGACATACCTAAGGTAAGAAATATAAATGCACTATAATGTAACCCTACGTTTTTAGAAGGATAAATCAGTGATAAGGAATGGGCAGCAGCGTTCCTCTTATACCTACCACCTAGCAAAGTACTGCGACTTTTGTGCCCGATAAATGGCAATAGGCTCGCCACCTATTACATGGGACCTAGCATAATTGGCGAAGCGTGGGTGCCCTTCGGGGATATAGGCGTGAATTATGTACGTATGTATGTAAGTTTTTAGAATACCTTAGAAGAGTGCGGCCCAGATAAGTCCGGGCGTGGTCAAAATTGGAACTAAAATTCCGCCTGCTATTTTGTTCGTCGTATTACTGGCCTGCACTCTATTCTCGTCTTCCATCTACCTAAACAGACATGCACATTATTTTAAATAATATGCTATACATATGCTATACAACATGAACAGATTGGTAACTAGTACCTATGGATAAATAAGGTACAATAACTTACCACAATATTTTATATCGTTATTCTTTTGATTACTGTTAGAATAATATTTTAAAAATTCTCCAATTTCACGATATAAAGACTATGATCCTAAAGACTCGAGATCACATAGAGATACTTTATACGCTATTATTAAAATCAAAAAAAATTGCCGTGTGGTGACGGCAGAGTAGAATACAATTGTCACTACCCTAAGGATAAATCAATCATGAGGAATTATACCACCTAGCAATGTACCTACTGCGACTTTTGTACCCGATAAATGGCAATAAGCTCGCCACCTATTACATGGGACCTAGCATAATTGGCGAAGCGGGGGTGCCCTTCGGGGATATAGGCGTGAATTATGTATGTATGTAAAATCAAATAAACCTTTCTGACAGCCCTGACCGCATCCGCTTTTTAAATTTACCTCGCAGGCGCAGCTGACTGCGGCCTACTTGAACACGCCCTTAGAGAGCTGATATGCTAAGATGCCAACCAATTCATATGCATTCTTCAAATACGTACGTCTTTATTCTGGAAACACGTATTATACGTGTTTCCAGAAATATAGAGCATAATAAATTGATAATTCTGATTATTATAGGAATCGTTTCGTCCTTTAATATCCCCACTGCTAGGGCGCAGGCCTTCCCCGTGTATGAAAGAATGGGGTGGATGGGAATAGGTGATGTTCGGGCCGATGATTAGATATGAACGACTGCAGACGACGACGACTGCTCACGATATTAGATAGATCAAGATTTTTATTAACTAACATAAGAATAAAAAAATTCTCACAAAGCATAAAGATATCTTATAGGTACCATCTCTAGTTCCTTATGGAAATTGTTTGATTCCCGGTGTTTGTGCTTCAGAAACGCTCAACAAACCCAAACAAAAAACAATTTCTAATGTCTCTATCGCTGATAAAAAACAAAGACATCTCGTTTATGTTTGAAATGTTTGAATAAACAACAAAAAACATTATAAATTCAAGCACAAAGACGGCCGGCCCGTTTTATACGAAAACAGATTATAATCAAAATTATGTTCTCCGTTAAAATATTTCTTTTTGGAATTAGGCTGTTTGGGTTCGCACCTTTGCCTATTGGACAGACCTATCAGATCTACGCCCGTTGTATTCCATTTTGAGTTTCTTGGATTAAAGATAGATACGTATCTATCTATCATGTTCTATAGCTTTTTGTGGATGTTGGCAGGGCCCCCCTTCGGAGAAGCGTCATCCCCCGCCCTCGACTAACAATAAATATGTCAGTGGAGATATTACACGGGCCGAGACGGGCCCGTCTTAAGTAAATTATTACTCTGCAACTTTTCCTGATGAGTTCGCTGTGCCTAATAACTTTTTACATTTTATTGCTGCGTCGGATTAAGAGGCGTTTTATTTTCGTACAGGGCTTTAGTGTCTGCGTACACATATAGTTCTTTTGTTGATGGTAGAATGTAATTGATTATCTACTTGCTTGAAACGGTGAATGTGTTTTCGAACTTACTTTATGTTTTAATTATAATTTTTTTTTCATTATGTGTAGTATGCATTAAGAAAAACATACTTAATATCCTGAAAAGATATTAAGTAGATGTTTTAAAATATATTCTAAAAATTTTACTAAATAGATACCTACCCTAGTAAAAACATGTAGTTACATAACACTTGATGAATTATGAAATGATTTTGTGTGTATCTATTACTAACAGCAATGTGCTACTCCTCTAAATAGGTCATAGTCTTCACCAGCTCTTTAATGTTCCCAATGCTCACATACAGGACTCCTGTACCCCTTGTCTATGAATGGCAGAATATAATTATGGAGAATGGGCATTAACGCTAGCCCAGTGCCAATTATCTATGCTCTGCATAGATAGTGGGGTATGCTCTACATAGGTAGTGTGGTAAGCTCTACATATGAACCTGCTACCTATTTAAATAATTCCCCGCAATCGTAGCAACTGTTTACTATATCAATTCATCGTTATATGGTGAGCCCACCATCATCACCATAACTATAGGTGTATTATAATAGCAAATAGAAGCAAAAAATCTCTATTATAAAATATATATACTTATTAGATCGTAAATTTAAAGGAAAGGTGTACCTACTAACTTACTACATACTTAATTTAATTTAAAACGTAATGTTGGTTTGACTTCATTTGATGCAGTTAAAGATAAAGTAGGTGCCTACCTAATCTATAGTATTGAAGACAATATCCGATTCTTTACTGACGGGCCAATATTAAACATTACCAGAAAATTTGAAATAAACAAAAGACTTATGTAATTGTATAGAGTAGGTAGGTATGTATCTAATAAAAATATAAGTAGGTGGGTAAATAAAATATTATAAGACAGGTTATATTCTAATATTTTTACGAAAGTAATTGTCAGAAGTAAGTATCTTGTTATAATAAATATCTACCTATTAGGTACCATACTTAACCACCAATAGGTTAATGGAATAAAACTGTATTTATCCACCTACAGTAGATAATATTTAACTACAATAATACTAGCAAATCTCGACAAAAATAACATATCACCCATAAAAGTTACTCATCAGAAGTTCACAAAACCCTCTCGGCCATAAACCGTACGCTTCATTGACAATGATTGTTAGTTTATTACTTGTGGTGGAAGTGTAGCGAACTAGAAGTCTAGCCTTAATGGTTAGAGTCAGTGTAACCCGCTGTACCTACCTACTGCCAGCAAGAAAACTGCCGCGGGTTCCGCATTAAAAAGAAAGCTCGACTCGGGACACGGGGAAAAGCACTTAAAAACATTGTAGCGCCCTTACAAAGCAAACAAAACGGTTTCCCGCAAAAAAAATCAGGAAAAAGCGCGCCAGAGAAAAACAACGGGCGATCGTAAAAGAAAGAGCGGAGTTGGTCGGAACGCGGTGTGCTCGCTCAGCGCACCGCCATTGGTCGGCGAGTCCCCCTTCCCCCTCATCCCAGGCCGTAACTCACTGTTCACTTGTTTTTACGGCAGCCATTTTGTGACGTTCGCCCGCGCGGCGCACGGTAATCCGAGCTTGTGCATGTGTGCGTGACACAAGCGGCTGCGCGCGTTTTTGTTGGCGAATCAACGTGGCGATAGGCCGTGTTCCACTGATGGTATCGAAATGATAGGCTCTTCGTCGTACGTGATAAATAAAAAGCTGAATGAGAATTTTGCATTGTCACTTTTTTGTTTTTTGATTGAATAAAATATGTGCCTACCCGAATACAAATATTGATTCCTTTTTATTTATGGTGCTTAATCAGTATGTAACAATAAAAGTTTAAAAAAAATCAATTAAAGCTTGAATGGAATGGAATATTATAATACTAATTGAATATTGTTTCTGGTAACATCGGAACAACAATAATATTAATCCATTGAAATGTACCTACTAGGTGCACTTTAATATGTAAAATGTGATTAGGTATTATTTGAACATTATACCTGAAAAATTATTACTAAAAAAAAGAAGTCTACCTAAGTATTTGTTCAAATTTTATCTTCTCTCATTCTTTCTGTTATACCTACATTTTCCTAAGCAGTTAGGTATTTAATTTATTTTCCTAATTCAAATAGGTTAACCTTGTTAGGCAGGTTTAGGTAAGACTCTTCCTATCAAACCCAAGGGTTCAACAATAAAACAACAATGGGGCTTGTGGAAATGTAATGACGTAATCTCTAAAGAGCGCGTCCACCTACCTAATGCTTATGCCCAAGATTAAAACGAGTTCTTATGTGCCATACAGCAACCAGTTTCCAAGCATGTAGAATTAAACTCAGCATACTCGGAATATAAGCAATATAACGCTTAACAGTGTTTAAATTGCCCACTTATCTTTAATTCCTACTAAAAACTAATTTATATTTATACCTACCTATCTACAGGTTATACCTGATAGAGTTTTGTCAAGCTTGGTTCAGTTTAAGTTGGCATTTTGAACCTAGATGGAGAAAAACACTCAAAAATTGTTTTTTTCGACAAGGCGGTATTTTTTATAAAGATTACTATTTAGAGGAGATCGTAGATTACGTAATCTCAGCAATGTTTCTAGGTCAAGTCCAAAAATATATATCTGGAGCTCCTCAGTGCTACGGAAGTGGTTGTTTATGGCCTGTTATCGCTATATTTTTCCATTCATAGAGTAGGCTTGTCTATATACCTAATGGGGACGATAAAGTGCTGATGAAGATAGGTACCTCATGAATTATTTTGGTAGGTAGTATACGTTCCTCTAAATATTGAAAAGAAATAAAATCTTTTAAAAAATTCAATGATAGATTTTTCCTGAATACTTCTTTTAATGATTTTGCGCAATTGTTATGTTCATATTGAAACAAATCTTCGACGCCAACAGTTATTTTACACACATAAACTTGTTTACTAATAAACTTGGTGCACTATAAATGGAAATAAGGACCTACTATTACTTGGCAATAGACATTAGTATTCAGTTCGTATTTCGTTTTACTCTTCATTAAGTTTCGTATAACGTGCCTCCCCTAATGATCTTTTGTCGATGATGGAAGTGGGCGTAATGGAACGGGGCAACTTGCTTATCTTTCGCCTTAATCTCATCTTTGTTTCTCTCTAACATATCTACTACATGTTATCCATAACACCCCAATCAGACAAATTGAGCGAAATGTGGAGTTGATAATTTTGGAATTAAAGTTTGGTTAAAATATAATTATTGTTTAAGCAGAAAAAATTCGGTAAATCACCATTATCAGACTAGTGAACAGACTAGTGAATTTTTGTACACAAGTCTGATAAGAGGATTGTGAAGCTGTAAATCTTAGTACATAAAGGGTTTACATTTTTCACTCGGTAACCATAGCCCAATTTTAATATTTTTCGGATATGTTGTAAATATAATACAAAACTAGGTTCGCACCTTTTTATTTTTAGGAAATATTGCTTACGATAAAAGTTGTCAGCATCGAAATATCTTTATTCTAGACATAAAAACTTCGTCGAGCATTATTGTTTTTATTATTTATCTAAACTGAATTAATCAAAAACAAAAACGCACTGACTTAGATTAGGATGTACTGAATCTAAAAAGACCATATTTATTCATTTTGCAAAGGTTTAAAGGAGTGAAAATGTTAACGCATGAGACAAGTATTCAAAAAGGAAATGTAGGCATTACTTGCGCCGCGTATCGGCACTTCACAATCCTGTTAACTGTGTTGAGCATCCCTGCACAATCTATTGCATTGATTACCTACCCTAGGAAGTATATTTGGCCAAATTTAATTTTGTGCCTTGCAGCAGCTTTGTTTTGCATCAAAAATTTTAATATCATCGCTGAGACAGAAATATTAAATCGTTATAAGACAAAGCATCCGCTCATTGCTCAAAAGCATGAGCTTAGCTACATGTTGAAGAGAATAAACTGTAATTAAATCTAAGATAGATATTTAATTTATCAATTAGACTGGACTTAATCTATTAATGACTTCGTTCAATGAATATTTAGGTTATAAGTATTATGTTCTCAGAAGGTAGGTACGTCGGTTAATTATAGGTATAGTATTTGGTGTTCATTTCCTTCTGTGATCAATTACTAACACACTTTTCTACTGCTATTTAGTTGCAGAGTACCTATACATCGAGGCCACTTTAGCTATAAACTTAACGCCACCTAAATTACTTAAGGCCCAACGCACATTCAGCGGTTGTGGAGATTTCCACAAATAGAGTATTTTTGCATTGTTGCAAAAATTGCATTGCAGATGTTTCTGTTTTTGGTACCTACGTGATTTTAACGAATGTCTGACGTTTTAGTATTTCGATACGTATCTACACACTCATTTTTAATATTTAAACACCGAATGTGTCAAAATTGAATGTATGTGAATTTACCAATTGCTGTGAGTAGATGATGCGTCATCACACAGTACCTACTTAAAAGATCTAGCAAGTAAGTAGGGTAAGAACGAAGAATATGATTTTCCTAATTGATTCAAAAATGAAATACCACAGTCCACATTTTACAAACTATCCAATAGGTAATGTAATAATAATTTTAGTGCCTTTCCGGTGTAATGAATGATTTGAATCAAATGGAAACGGAAAAGGCTTCATAATCGACATGAATGTAAGGTAAACGATATATCGATATATCGTTTCTTAAATACAAAAGAGATACAACTCAAATAGCATTCATGCAATAGTAAGTCTTATTGACATAAATAATTTACAACACACAATGCTTCTAAATATTTTTTGAATTGCGTCTCTCTTGTATTAAATGAGCGATACGTCTAAAAGATCCTTATTGCCAAGGCCATAAACTTGCATTAGATCGCATCCCGCCTGAATACTAAACGATAATGCTACTAATAACCAAGAAGGTAGACTGCCTACTTATATGTTGCCGGGATAATTACCTACCTACCTATCAGTAGATGGTATAGTTATCAATAATTAGCACTATTACCAACGAGTAAGGAGTATTATGTCGGACAATAAAATAAACAGTAAAATACAAGTAGTTTTACACCTGACATATATAGCTATATATAGGCTCTTGCTAGTTTTAATTTTATATGCAGCAACTCTGCCAAGTACAGATTTAAATTTAATATTTCAGCACTAAAAGTTTTAGTAATCATTAGATTAAAATTTATAGTATATAATAAAATTCGATCAGAAGGCAAATAGCTACAGAAACGATTAAAAGTCCATTGGATTTTTAAGGAATGAAGTGCTGAAAACATGTTCAGTTTAAACTTAAGAATGAGGAAATATTTCTTACCCAAACTAACTTCATACCGTAATAAGTTACTATAGTAGGTATAAGTTAGTGTCTAGTTTTGTCCATAGATTGCAGATATTCGACAGCTTTGTATTATAGTCCGTACCTACATTTTCCACAAAAGTCTCACTATAAAATACTTGTCTCTAAATCAACTAAGGGATAAAAAGTGTCCCAAAAGAATTTACATATTTTAAAAAAAGTTATTCACTTCTTTTACTTGGAGCATCAACTAGCTGCCTCCGCTATTTTTTTTTTATCAGCCTGGAGTGTCCCACTACTGGGCCAAGGATTCCTCTTCTTCCATTCTTATTCTTCGGCAGAGTGGGCTACCCAGGCAGAAAGATTAACTTCAATAAAATAAAAATAACAATCCCTAAAGAGACCATAGGTAAAACACAGTGCCGAAAGTTATTTACGTTGCCAGCTATATAATTAAACGTCCCCGTATACACCGTATCCCAGTTCACTCCTCGAGTCTATGAAAAGGGAATAAAACAGTGACAT
The DNA here is from genome assembly GCA_963931975.1 of Cataclysta lemnata. Taxonomy (NCBI): domain Eukaryota; kingdom Metazoa; phylum Arthropoda; class Insecta; order Lepidoptera; family Crambidae; genus Cataclysta; species Cataclysta lemnata. The sequence goes on from OZ008339.1 coordinate 5,926,377, forward strand.
TTTACTGACTGATGATGTAGTGGAACAGGCAAGTGTTTTTATAGTAACGTTAACTGCGAGCGCAAACGACGCAGTAAAGAGGTAATCGTTGCGACGCGACTCTTAACGTCCCAGGTTCGAGTCCGACCTTACATGGCGCTAGGTTAAATGTACAGAGATTCTTATCTCGTAATTCGTATCGACTGGCGATTAAGGTAATTTTAGCCGCAGAATGAAATATGCTTAGGAAACTAGCTCTGCTTTAAGTTCTACTTAAAGTTGCGAGCTTAGAGCGTGTGGGAAGTGTAAAATACAAGTAGAAAAACATTTCACGGCACGTTAAAAGCGCGGGAAATTCGCAAGTTTTTTGTCAGCTAAATTTAAAGAAAATACGTCTTGATACCGGACCAAACCACTTTCCTCATTAGTAATATGATTTCCTTAAAATATAATAAAAACCTGTTATAGTAAGTGAAAACCTAGAAACGTTGCCTATACATTAAAAACGTTAAATAACTATAACTATTATTCTCTAAATAAAGAAAAGAGCCAATATCAACTTAATGCTCAGAATGTTGATCAAAAGGTTGTCTAACTGCCGCACTCAGAGACTTCAATTAACGATAATGAGTACTTAATGTCAAAACATGACAATTCAAAACTAGTCTCTATTCTTGTCAGGTCTTTGGTCTAAATTTAAATGAAAATTTTTGACATTAAGTATTCATTAAAGTTATTTGACGTCTCTGAGTAAGAGGCAGTAAGAGGGTTTCCTTACAGAAGAATGTTTAATCCTACACAAAATTGTTACAAATAAGTTATAATGTATAACGAATTGCACCAATAAAACGGCACTTTACATAACAATATAGCGGGCTTGTTTGTTTGCGAGGGCAATTATTATGGGCATTAATAATCTTTACAACTCTCAAACGAAATAGGCAGAATAGATTTTATTGTTAGGTTTTTGTGGAGCAAACTGAAATTGTTTTACAACCGCGGAAAAAGTTAGGGGTAAGTGTTGTTGTTGGTTGCATAATTAACGAGACATTGTTGTTTTTGTAATAGTAACGACATTTTGAGGTGTAAAAGAAAGTGGGTTTATTTATAACCAACTGTACACCTTTCATTTTCGTATAGCATTTTCGTATAAATGTGGACTTCTGTCCACATTTTTAGTAGTAGTACCATATGGTCAGGTCAGCAATGACATAGAAAAGTTATAGTCAGGGGTTATTTAGGTGATCCGACTTAATGGGTGTTTTAAATCGCTCTGCTTATGACCGAGGTTTGAATAAGAAGAGAAATATGGCCGGAACTCGGTGGCTATCATTTAAGAGATCACAGGTTTATATCATCATAGCGGTAAATATTTGTGTGATCAGCACAGTTATTAACTTTGTCTACGTTATAGATGGTATGTAAAGTACCTATGGTAGTACATATGGTATTGCAGTAAAGATATAAGTATTTTCTGGAAATATGAAGGAGGTATATTTATTTTACAATTTCATTACATTATTTTCCTAAATATAGAACTCATAAATTCGTTAAAAAACGTGTCACCCGTCAAAAGTTCTTAAAAAATGGCCGCCACTCGCACACCCATAATCCATTACGTTTCACACAGTAAAGTCACCTGAAAGATTGATGTGTTCTGAACACCTTTCCTAAAATACGCCGAGAGGGGCTCCTAGGCAAGCACGTACCATATGTCGCTGATGGACCAACCCTCATGCGGACCAACGGCAAATTTCCACGGGAATTTCACCTTTAGACCGTATACGAACAGTGAACAGTGAAATATACAACCGCAAGATGAAATAGGCACCTCAGAGGTGACACCCGAACTGTCGATACATTTCACAATTGTCGTAAACTTTGAAGACGGAAGGGGAGCGCAGTAAAATTATCATTTTATGCCGTTCGACGACTGAAATGACACGGGAATGCTGTAAAACTGATTTATTGGATACATCCCGAGAGTCACATGCTGAATTTTTGATGGCGTCTTTGTTTTGAGGGAACGGGTCCGCGCCGATGTTGGTTTACTCCTCCACCCCTTGAGATAATATAAATACGCGCTCGTGCATTTACGGACACTCGCCTATACTCCGAAATCAATAAACTTGCCGATGACGTGATTCAATAAAATAAAGTATTTATAAATATTTCTTACACTTACACTCACACTATCTAGACCAAAGTAAGTCAAAAACACTTGTGTCATGGATAACAGATGACGGACAAAATTGAATTTTACATATTAATAATAAATATTTACAAAATACTACATAAATATAATAACAACGATGACTCGAAAAAAATGTCCGTGTTGATCACAAACATTTGCCAGGATTCGAGCCTGGGACAATTTGGGCCAATAGCCACTAACCAATGGACCGTATTGGTCCATTGGCCGTAAAAAATAAAATAAAAACACAAACTGCAAATAAAACTAAATTATCTTAACCTGTTTCATTGTCTACATATTTATTTATGGCCATGAGGGCCTTTATATTGTGAAAGTGACTTTAAACCTTAATCAGCCGGACCTCTTTTGGGGCTGGCATACTTGTATAATTTGATTAACTGCCCGCTACCGGGTCGTTTTATTGCCCTATATTTCCTGATTAGCTTCTACCCACCCCGCTTCGTGGGGCGTTAATAACGTTAATCTAACTCAAATACTGATGAGACTGCTATCAATCTACTATAAAAACATTATTATATCTATCAAAGTCAAACACGATTATGTTAAAGACGTAACATATTAACAATCCCATGAATAAATATCTTGTAAAGCTATTAGTTTCGTCTTAGTAGTAGTACTTATACCAAGACATCAGTACAATTATTTTATATCTTGATACGAATTTACCATCACGTATATTTGGATATTTATTAAATATGTTTTAGCCATACACACCTGCAAAGGCAACATTGCTTGAGAATTGAAATATTCTACATTTCTTAGCGCCCAGCAAAAAATTCTAACTGTCAAATCATTAGTTATTTATATTTTGTGATCATCATCAACTAACACACACTGATACAAATGTGGCTCTACCCTGATGCGGGCATGAATCTCTATAATTATTACAGACGTGAAGGCAGTATTTTAAAACTATAATAGGTCTTCGCGAAGTCTTTACAAATAGAATTCCTCGGACTGATATCCAGTCAAAGCAATTAAACTTAATAGATAGCTACCTAATGCAAAATGAATCTAACCCTGTCAATATATATTACCACCTAATGATACACATAATACGGTTACAATTACCCACTCCGTGTTACCCACATCATAATTCATTCACGGGTAATGACTGCAAATGAATTTACTCACGTCATCAAGGCGTCTATAAACAAAACAATCGAATAAAGCTCCGACGTTAAGATTAACGCGACAAATGAATAAGAAAGCAATTGTCGCGACCTCTCGACTCGCGAAAAACGCATTAAAACAAACAGTGCAGTAAAAATAAATCTAACTGCCTATAAAAACTGCCATAACTATCACTTAAACGGTATTGTGCTCAGTAGTGTCTTTTATCTCTACTACCGGCAAAATGCAGTAACATTGTCGGCGGATACATTGTTTTACGCAAATATTATCAAATATTGTGCGCTATCCAAAGCTCGTTAAAAGCTTAAAGGCAATTTATGCCCCGGATGACACTGCACAGGCAAGAGGCTAAGCTTAATCCATAATTCATGGGCTATTTAAGCTGGAGTTAGAGCCTATGGGTTCGAAGGAATGTTGCTTGAAAATAGTAAAAGATTTTCTAAAGGAAAAGGTGAGATAAAACGCGTGGGAGCCGAACATTCAGAACGCGAGTCCCGGCTACGTCCAAGCCGGTACGTGGCCGAGGGCTTATCGCACGCAGAGCCAACCTCGCCATAATAAAGACAGTTTATTATGCATCTCCGCACGAGACCTTATCGACTTCAATTAAATATCATTTTTATTGGGAATCGCCGGGAACGCCCCGCGGTCACCTCATTACAGCCGCTGCTTTTTTACATTGGCATCGTAATTTTGAGTTTTTATGTGGCCGCCTGACAATGTTGTACCTACACAACTTCACGAGAATAATTCCGATATTTTGGTACTTTGGTACATACCAGTTTTAATCCTGAATTACGTCGAATGCGCCATGAATCTGGAAAAGAAAAAAAAACATAAATTAGGTTTGGCGATAAACGTCCATTGTTGGGATTGAGAGATAGATACTAATCGAAACGTTTACGACCCAAATATAATTAACCGCCGTCGTCGCGTCACAACATTAAATATGCTTTCCCAAATAAATCACCCAACAAAAAATACTGTTGATACCATTATTTATTTTAACGCTAAGAAAGCATCATGAACCATAAAATGTGAGCCCGCGGCCTTCGCTACAATGAATACGAAAAAAAAACATGGAGCCGAAGAGATCGCATTCCTTCAATGGTTACTTTATATGCAAATTTCTTGCAATAAAACTTGGAACCCTTCTCTGGCTTTATATTGCACAGAATACTGCTGCGAAGAAAGTGGTCTCCGAAAACTCAGCACAAACGAAGCAATCAAAAGGAAAATGGAAACACCACTAAACGATTTTTTTTCTCACTTAAAACAGTAATATTGTATTTACACTCTAAAGTTGCTTGAAATGGTTTTTGCTTAGTTTTTTAAACACAACTTTCTGATAAAACTCTTACGCTGTGCTTAAACAGAGCGCAAGACTGGAATCCTTCGTTTTATGTATTCGCGAATCGGAGCAGTTTTATTGGTATCGACTATCGATTCGGTGTTGCCAGAGGAGAATTCGGAAGTAAAGCCGGCTATTTCGAGTGTTTTGGCTGCTAGACGTGCCTATTCGATCGCTATCAAAATTTTGATAGCCCGGGTTAGCTTACGTTTATATTCATTTATTTCAGTCGCTTAATGCATTCCTGAACAGCAATCGTTTGTTAAAAGTGCTCTTTATTAATTGTTATTTCTATAACTAGAAAAATGTGCTGTAATTATCTACTAGTCATATAATACATGGATTCCTCAATATTGAGGAGCTAGATGTTACAGTGGCTTAGCGCGCATTATAAACATTGAAGAAATACTTAAAACCTGAACAAATAATTAACAAAAACATAATTTTAGCGGTTTTTTTCGTTCCACTGTTTACTTTTTGACATTAACAGCCGTGAACAAGTAATCCTTAAGGCAATATATTACATTAAAAATAACACCTAAGAGAGTACCTACATAGTACCTACTGTAATATCTGCCTACACACCTTACCATAAATACCCAAGTTACTTCAAGCCACGCGAGAGATTACATTCTGGAAGGCGGAGGGCGAGTGGCAGCCGACCGACAAGGATCTTATATTTCCATAAAACGTACGCTTTACGATCGCACCTGCACCATGCTCTCCAACTATCAGCCTTACTACCGACTAATTGTTGGAAATTTATGAACCTTAGAGCGCAGTAACGCGGAATTCTACTCCTTCATATTATAATACTCGCTACTCCCTTAACTAACATTGCATGTAGCGGATTTAGAAATTAATAACCTACATGTGTAACTGGCACTTTAGGCCTTTGCAACAAGGATTGTTTTCAAAGAGCTTCTGTGTCTACCGTGAATATTTTGCTGGACAAAATCATAAAACCTCTGATTCTCTAGATACATTTTATTTTATTGGTTTTATTCGAGGACTGAAAATTGCATAAAATTTTGGTGATAATGATAAAACAAATAGCAGAATTCGTAGTTGTAGCCAAAATTATATGTCTCATTAAATATATCATACACCACACTGAATACCGGCTAATAAAGAGAAACCAAAAATAGACTATTGGATATCAAACACCGTTCGGGAGATTTATTCATTTTTATGGAGAAAATAAATTTGTTAATGACTTATTTGTATAATACTTACTATAAATATATATAAGATCTGAGTACATGAAGTATTGCTATTCGGCTCTTAATATCGCAAGATCACCCTATCATGCTGAATTTTAAAAAAACTAAAAGAAAAATCAAATCGCCCGCGCACTCATCTTTACGACCCGACCGACTTCAATAAAAATATCTAATAACATTCCGGCATCATGCTTTATCATAACGGCACGTCAACATAAAACACATGAAAGAAACTATCCAATTACTAAGATCTGTTTTCGTTCATGATTTCATGGCCCAAACAAACCCATTCAATCTGATAAATTATTATACAACACTCAAAATCGTCTCGACATTCTTTTTTCCTGAGATGTAACTAGAACCGCCTTGTATAAGACTATAAACTTCATAACAAACTGCCACATGAAGCCGTATCTTGTGTATATTATGAGTTTTTCGTTAAGCCAGAAACATATTTAATGAACTACGAAAAATCTTAAGACACATTACCGAGACATTGAAATTACAACTCCATTTTTATACCGCTAAAGGACACTTTAGACTAAAAGTTGTGATGTTAAAACCCGATGTTGAACCGCCCTTTAGATGTTTTACTTAACCGTTAATAACGCGAAGGTGTATATAAAAACTGGCCTTATTTGGGCAACTTAATGTGGAAGGTGTTTTGAAACAGCCTTGTTTGGACTTGTAGAAGGCAATACTTTTTAAAAAAAGTCATCCGCATATTGCTACTGGTTACCATATTATTATGTAGTTGTTTTAATGCCTTGGTCCTAAGCATATAGTTCTTCAACGTTAATTCTCGAATGAAAATTAACGTAGCATTAACGTAGGAACCTATTAACCTGCTCCAAATATTATCTACACCACAGTGTAACTTTACCCAGCGTGAACTTAATAAATGGGTTGGCCATTAAATTAAAATATAAAGCAAAAGACAACTAAAAAAAGAATTCGTGATTCTAGTCTAGAGCTTAATTTTTTTTGGATATTAGGATTTGTACGTCATTTCTTCTCGGATTTAACTTGAAGAATTAACAATATTTTCGAAAATATAACGGTAGGATTGTAGCTATTTGAAAATTATATATTGGCACTTCCGTATTTCACACTTCACATAGTTTTCACTATAAATATTTGTTATTTATAAGCAGCTCTCATAGTTTATACATTTTTTTTCTACTATGAGAAATGCTCAATATCCTCCTGATAGTAGTAATTGGTAGGATTCACCTACTCTAAATATTTTAGACAGTGTAGTGGGCCGTTTTTAATAATACACCACCCACGTATAGCAATGCATCGCCTTTTCTCATTACGACAATGTTGCCAGAACATCTAAATTACCCACAGTCCATCCGTGAGTTATAGTAACATAAATTAACGGAAGGTACGCCCTACATGTCTATTGGGGTAAGCCTTGTGTAAAACTCGTCTTAGGTATCTCTAAGTACTAATTTATATGGCAACATTGTCCATTGTTAAAGCTGAGGCACAAAGACTGATATTTGTATTATTGGTTTAATTTGTGTGTTGTATAGGAAACTATTATATCTATTTGTATGTAAGTATTTATTAAGGAACTAATACGTACGGAACCTGACATAAGCTAGGGTAATGTGGATGTTAATAGGTACACCTCTGTCTACTTAGAGGGGAAAGGCATGGTTTTATAATAATATGTGTATATATGTAATTATTAGTACAAAGAAACATTCTTATGAAAACTTTGAAGCAATCCGCTAATTTCTGATGTCCCGAAGGTTACTGATCTATTTTTACGTCTCTAATAAGACGTGTCTAAAAACATAACAATAATTGTATACAATTTATTCTATACATGACTAGTTCTCGTTCATGTTGTATATTTACAATAAATAATAATGAAAATCTTTGATTCATAATAGAAGTAATTATAATTAAACGTAGTGATAAAATGTTCAATTAGATGCGTATTATATTGTCATAAAAACTGTAGATCGAGTTAATACCTAATAACAGCTCATTCTAATAACTTTCGTGTACCTAATCATTGTATTTTTAAATTTAAGCACAGTAAAAGCAAAGAAGGGCTTAATACCTGTGATTCTTTTTTTAATATGGCAACAATTTACCGGTTCCCCAGAGCGGCATGGCAGGTCATTCGGTACTGTACTTTATGGAAGGATTAACTTCGATCTTGCACTTTATTACGGTTACATAACCGTGTTAAATTGGGAGTAATTGAACAGTCATTAATGACCAACAAGAAACCTCATTATACTTTAAGTAAAAATACTTTTTTAAAATAAGACCTTCACTACTAATGATACCCATTCATCAGGTTCGAAAAACTATAAAATCTCCCAAATGGATTTTACACTTAATGGAAAATATTTTAAGTTTGAAAATCGATTGGGTGACTTACAATAGCTTTGAATACTCTGACGTGTTTAATAAATAAACGGCTGGTGATAAAGGTTTACATTTACATACACATACATACATAAATCACGCCTATATACCCGAAGGGGTAGGCAGAGGTGAACTAGAACCCGCGTTTCGCCAATTATATTGGGTCCCATGTAATAGGTGGCGAGCAAAAGTCGCAGTAGGTACATTGCTAGGTGGTATAAGAGGAACGCTGCTGCCCATTCCTCATCACTGATTTATCCTTAGGTTTACATTTGGACACATTAATTAGGAATAACCTAACCTTAACCCAGTGTCAATTAACCTAACCCATTAAAATATAAAGCAAAAGACACCTAAGAAAAAGAGTTTGTGGTTCAGAGCTTTTTTTTTGGATTTTAGGATACGTTCGTCATTTATTGAGGGATTTTACATGAAAAATTAACATTATTACCAAAAACACGATGGTAAGATTGTGGCCATTTGAAAATATATATGACACTTGGTACATTCATAATTCACATGGTTTTTACAATAAATATCTGTAATTTGTTGTTTGCCGCTCTTGTAGTTTATACATTAAAGACCTGGGGGCCTACCGCCTAACTCGATTGCTGTTGATAGCTTTAAAGCAATGCACTGCTTATGGCTATAGCAGAAATCCTGAACTTTTAGGTGGTACGGATTTTGTGCCAAATTCATACAAAATCATTCGGTAATCATGCGTTCAAAGCTATCGCTAATTGTTTATGTACATTTGGTGCGAAATTACAGCATGACGTCATTAATTATAGCTTTTGCTTTAGCAATCGAGTTAGGCGGTAGGCCTCCTGAAAGAAGCCGGCGAAGTAAGAATGTATGTATTTACTTAATTACTAGCTTCGTCGGCACGAATTCTAACCGCGAACCTAATATCTGAGTCAATAAAATATAGGCTCCGTCCTAGAGGCACAACAGCGTCACGTCCCGGAGGGCCTGAGTTAGCATTTCTTTTGTACGCGACCCGAATTGCCCACATAAAACCGGAGACCTGTTCCGAGACGTGACTTCTGTCCCTGGCTATATTACCCGATATACTCTTATCAGCATTCTCGGCTGAACGAACCGGCCCTAAAGAAAAAGTTGAATCGTAAAATGGCGGAGTGCAAAAGAAATAATAAAGGCGGCAACTTTCCGAGTTTCGTAATTAATGTTGCAAAGAGATATCGTAGGGAAAAGTTTTTTCATCACGCTCGACGGAGGCGCCGTAATGAGCACCCCCGCGGCGGGACATCGTAAAAACACCATACAACTTAATAAATAAAACTGGAATTCGTGAACATTTATCACGAAACGCTGCGTCGCGATTCGCATGCCGCGGGCCATGTTTTTGCCAGAGCAGCGGGCCTAGCACGGGGACGTGGACAAGTCTCTCTCCACCACTTGACATTGTTTTGTCTCGGGATTTAGTGGGAGTCCGAGCGAGAGGAAAATATTTTCTTCCCCCGAAGGAGATGTGTCCACGTCCCGTGCTACGTGGGCAGGATAGCTGTAAAACTAGAGTTATGTTAAGGGACGCCGCCTCTCATAATCTGTGGTTGGTGCGCGATATGTTTGACATTTCTCGGAAAAGTTAGGCCCTGTGGAATGAGCGGGTGTTTCTTCGTAGAAACAGTCTTGTTTCTTAATTCTGATAATTTTATGTGACGAATGCTTTATTTTGATTGTTATATAAAAATCAACAGCTTTTGATTTTAATGGTGTAGGTACCTACCTATATTTTAAGATTTGCATATCAAAATTTACTCAAATTATAAAACTTTGATCTAATTATAAACGATTATGAAATAATGCATTATTCTTTTTTTTGTGACACCTACAGACAAGCCCTATTCAAGCTCCTTAACAAAATATTAAAGTACATAGACAAACAAATCACGGTTGACAAATTATTGAAAAATATAGATAAGGAATAGAAATTTCTAAAATGTGTGAAGTCTCATTGTTCGCCGTGTAGTTACCGTAGAGCAGAATACAATAATAATTGTCACCACCCCCTATCACTCCCGCGGGTGTCGTGCAAGAGTACTAGGGTTATATAAAGACGAGGAATGGATAGCAAGATTAGCAAGCTATAATAGACTTGGGACACGACATGGGTCGTAACATAGTGAGCGAAATGTAGATGAAATAGACCTACTTCAAGCTTTTCGCCTCATTATCCACAAAACTTGTAAAGGCCTCAAGTCAAAATAACTCTATTCCTAAGTCAACTTGTACCATGGGTACCCTCGGTAATGATTTAGGGTGAAATAATTGGGTGACACACCTGTATTCTGCTCTGCCGTCACTGTACAGCGATCTAAAGGAACAAACATCCCATTTATTCATCGCACTTTTAATTACTGGATTGTAGCTGAAAGTATTGCTGTTTTACGTCCACGGTAAAGCGAGCGTTTAAAATTCTGATCGCACCGAGTATTCAGTCCACGTATCTGGGCGCAGGTGATATCGCGAGATACACGACGGTCCAAGTTTTATTGTTATTCCCACTCTGCGAATTGAATTTGAAACAAGCGGGCCCCGATCAATAGTAGACCGTGCCCGCATGGCGGATCTTAGCCAATGGCCACACAATGCCCGACGACTGGCCACAATAATATCATGTTTAAAGATTCTTGTTCCTACAGTTGTAGAAGCTTTGTCGTCCGATATTTATTTCTTCTTCGTTGCTAAATAAATATATTTTAATACGATATCGAGTAATACCTAAATACAAAGATCTGCTAAGTACAGTGGCTTTCAATACTCTATCTACAGATACAAATACCCAAGCCTACTGAAGTGTTGTTGCCTGGCATTTTTTCTTCAAATAGCTAACTCAATCAGTAGGCTCGCCCCCTATTACATGGGACCTAACAAAATTTACCAAACGTGTATGGTAATTCACCTCTGCGTACTCCATAGGAGATAGAAAAGCGTGATTTTCTATGTGTGTACAAGAATGAATTTTTAAACAACATTATATCACTAAGCATCTACAGTCTTAGAAGGAAAGCAGACGATTTTCATTCCATTTCAGAGGCTTCTGAGTCTTACATGCCGCTATTATCTGCCGAGTTTTATCTCCAGTGTAATCTTGTTAAGAGGGCCCACCCCTCCACGGGAGAGCAATAAGCTGAAACCCGGGTTTTCGGGATCACGCTAAGCCACGTATTACGACGGTATTCTTAACAAAATTAGTTTGTTTACGCCTACATAAATTATATTAAATATAGTATAAAGCTTACCTCAGTTGCAAATAAAAGTAGCAATATTAGCTAATATTTATGTATCAAGTAATTATTATTATTATCATTAATGCATCGTGTTGGGGCTCCATTGCAAATATTAATTATGTCATAGGTAGAAATTATTTCGGATTGAAATTTGTCTGAAATTGTGTGTGATAATTCTGATTGTAATACGCTTAATTACCTACTAGTTTTTCTGACATTCTTTTATTATTTTAGTAAGGATGGGTAAGATGGATAGAGTATGGAAGTAGGTGGAATTCTTTTTGAATTTTCTGGTTCCTGTAAATATTCCTGAGTGTAGACTTGTAGTCCTTAATAGCCTTGTACGACACCCACAGGCAGACAGGTTGGGTGACAATATTACCTATATCTGCTCCAACTTCGTTGTTGAATATTTGTCTTCCTACGAGATATTAAAATCAATAATTTTTTAATAATTTAGATAGAATTGAGATAATTTAGAATATATTTAAATTTCATTCAAATATAGACCATAGCCCTGCAAGAATAGCGACTAGTTTTGAATTGTCATTTTTTGACGTTAAGTACTCATTAACGTTATTTGACGTCTCTGAGTGCGGCAGTTAGGCAATATTATAGTAGACTGTCTATACTGAGTTAACCTATGGGTATGGCATAGCCATATGATTAAGCTAGCCAACACAGGAAAAAAAAAATTGTGAGACTGCTTTCTATTCCTTTTTCTCAGTTCCCATAGAGTTCTTTCGAACCTATTTGCACGAACGTTTATCTTCTTTCACTATGACCATCTGTCAAGATGCCATTTGACATGGGGGATTTTGGAAACGCTTTGTAATCTTTTATTTGTGCTATTTGTTTGGTTTGATGCCGTTAAACAGATTGCCACATGTGGACCAATGTTGTGGATGTGTGACAGATTTGAAAACAGCCGCTGCAATTATAGCCGTGTTTGGAATCGTTAGTATTCTTTCAGATGTACCTAATAATTAGGACTGTCCACGCGAACCTTCCATAAAAATACACATTTCGTAGTCCTAGCACAAACTTATCTAAACTGCTGTAGGTACGTTGTAATAATAATTTATAGACTTGATTTATGTCAAGTATAAAAGCATCATTACGCACGATAGATTTCTGTAGCAAAGGGTGCCCAAGACTACTTATTATTTGATTCGGAAGTCTGAAAAAAAAATTTATACTAGCAAACTGTAGTAAAATAGTTCTTTTTTTAAAGGTTTCTTTTCTACGTAAATATAATATGTATTGGTTTTCTATGACCAGAAACACATAGTGTGTTTCTGGTCATAGAAAACCAATACATTTGATTCGACTCACACACAGTTTCAGCATGAGTCATTTTGGCAGACATTATTATTTTAATTATTAATAAGCAGTAGGTAATGAATTGACTGACTGATGTTAATAAATGGAAGAAAAGACATACTGCGCCGACCTCAGTTAACTGGGCTGGAAGAAGAAGATCTTGTTAGACGGTCGACGAAGACGGTCTTGCCATTGCAATCAAACTCCTTCCTCCTCAAACACCTACTTTATCTATACCCCATCCTTTTATTTATTTCTGTCGCAGATAACGAGCCCAGCCGTGTCATGGGCGGTGGTGAGGCACACGTACGTGTTACGCGTCTCCTGCTTCATCAGCTCAAGTGACTCAAAACCAGATGTCTACGACATCAATCTCAACAATGTTGTAAGTCCAAAATAATTCAAACCTTGATCATTTAATGTCAAATAATTTCTACGAGCTTAACATGACATGCGTTTGTAGTCTACAGTCATGCATGGTGCTTTATGATTCAATATTTCTCACGATATTGGATGGCGATATTTATTGACCGTCTAATCCTTGCCTAAGGGCTAGTTAAATAAATTGCATTATTATTTTTGTTACAGATTAGCTTTGGGTTTGGTCCCAATGCCGGACTAGGCCCGTCGTGTCTCTCCGTGAATAAAACCGAAGGGTCCACAGTCACATTTAGGTCTATCGCAACCGAATCAGGAAGTAGCATTGGTGACGTCGTCAAAGCTATCGGCTGGATTGTGCTTATCTCCGATGTCATATTCATGATATGCAGTATCAACTTTCTTGTTAGGATCTTTAAGGTGAGCGAGCTTTACTATTATAATGAAGATACTTAATTATGTTAATGTAAACCAGTAAAATCTCCTAGTCAGATTATTATTGCAATTTCATGCAAAAAGTCGTGTTGGACACTCACAGCAAATTACAAGTTGGACGATTTCAGGTTTTGATTTTAAAAATGAAAATGGCTATTATTCCTACCTATTTTTCCGAATTCACTTTTCTCATAATAAAATTAAAATGTAAAAGACATGCACAAATAGCCTTTAATACAAAGAAAGTGTGGTTTATTTCTTTTTTGTTTCAGGGCCCCGAAAAACATGCGGCCTCCATATTTATAATAGCTGCTATTGTAACCATGCTATTATCATTCGTATACAGCTTAATGTATGTCTCCGTGTGTATATGTAAGGGGGGTACTTTTCCTGTTTTCGAGTTTGTATTTGCCTTTGTGGATTTAATCAGTGAGTATTTAAAAGTGTACAATTATGTTAATTCACCTCTGCCTTATCCCTTTGGGGATATAGGCGTAATTTATGACGGTATGCATTTAATAAAGTTGGTTCACTATTTTCTAACTACGATTTGTAACTTATATGGATACATCTATTAAAATATATAAATACTTAGATTTATGTTCAGGTTGAAGGCAGTTGTAGATGATATATTCCTTTTTAAAGGTTATATGACTCGGTGTGAACGTTTCAAAGAAACTTTAGATACATTAAGAGCTGAAAAATTGTTACTGATATTATCGGAAATCTACTCATCGAATAAAATATTTTAACGTTATTACATTAAAGTATTCATTCGAGAAGTAAATTGAATCCATGATTATCACGTAATGTCTCAGTGACTTTTGACAAATGGTTTTCATTTCAGAGTGGACTATCTGGATCCACTTTTTACTCATAATACGAACTTACGTAGCCTAAACCAGAACACAATTAACTACTTAAAGATAATGATTATGCAGGGCGTGTAACTGATTCAATCAAGGTACCTACCTATATACCTGAATAACAAATAAAGTTGATATTAAAATAGTTAGCTAGGCATCCAATTATTTGGAGAAAATATATGCGAATATTTTTAGAACATACTGACTCTTGACGAATTTGAAAATTATATGCGACAAAACTCTTAATTTAATAACTGAAACAAAGCTGACAGGTTTATATGTTAGAAGACAAATATATTTGCTGTGTTCTACCAAATGATTAATGTTGTTTTTGTGATTCTGGTACATATTCAATTTCTATTCAATTTTAGTTGGAAAATATTTTTGTGTTTTATTAGTCTGATAAAATGACTAAAAGCTATTTTTATAATACCTATATTAAGGAAAATTTTATTACGCTTTTCATCTTCTTCTTTGTCCCGACTCCCACATGTTTCGTGGTGTGTGTAGTATCCTTACAGTTTTCAATATTTCATTTCTGTATGCGAAATTAAGAATAAAACAAACTATGTGCAACATAGTAAGAAAATGTTGAAAAGTAGAATACTCGAGCTGATGTTAGGTATTAATGCCATTCCATTTTCCTTTCCAGTTTGGGTGTACTTCATAATAGTTGTCAATTCCTACAGACGCAAGAACATTGCCAATCCGACATTACAAAACTAAGAAGTCAACGTAATAAGACCTTTATTTACAAAGATTACTGAAAAGATCCGATACACATTGTGTGAAACAATAGGTGTTAACAATCCAATTTTATATTGCAGTTTTTTTAGTATGTTGTTAGGGCCTGTTTCACAATCAAAAAGTAAGTTTTAGGTAGCTTACTTCGCAGAGCGTTTGACAGTAGTAATATGAAATATATGTCAATTGAACTGCAAAGTAAGCTACTTGGAACTTACTTGTCGATTGTGAAACAGGCCCTAAGTATCATAAATATATTTATGTCTTCTGACGCAAAATTTTTATTTTCAAAATATAATATTAAGATACTTTGCAAGTAATTTTAACAAAACTTGTGTTGTTATGTTGTCAACTGCTAGTCTGGTCTAGACTGCAAGGTAACATTATTATATAAATGGATAAATGAAAAAGGCCGTGTGGTGACGGCAGAGTAGAATACAATTGTCACCATCCCAAATCTCTCCCGTGGGTGTCGTACAAGGCGCTAAGGATAAATCAGTGATAAGGAATGGGCAGCTGCGTTCCTTTTTTACTACCTAGCAATTTACTGCGACTTTTGTGCCCGATAAATGGCAATAGGCTCGCCCCCTATTACATGGGACCAAACAATTGGCGAAATGTGGGTGCTAGTTCACCTCTGCGTACCCCTTCGGGGATATAGGCGTGATTTATGTATGTATGTATGTACCTATAAATTAAAATAGATTAAACTAGAATTAAGGCTGAAGAGTTTGTTTGGTTGGTTGGTTAAACGCACTAATCTCAGAAACTACAGACTCAAATTGAAAAATTATTTAATTGTGTTGTATAGTCCATTTATCGATGAAGGCTATAGGCTAAATAATTACCAACATTAACGCGAGCGAAGCCGCGTGCGACCACTAGTAGGGTATAAGTAGGTAAGTTTTGGAAAATTATTACATTGCATTAATTTATCTTTTGGTGTTGATGGAAAGTAGACTTATTTCTAATTTCCAATGAAAACAACCTATACTGTCAACTTCACATTGTTTTATTTTTTTTATAACGTTATCAATATAGGTATCATAGGTCACCCAGATGATATGGTGCACCCATATCACCTGGCAGGTTGTTTAAGATCACGAAAGTATAATGTTCAAACCATTTTATTTTGAGTTTTTATAAATTTGCGGTTCGATTTGAGGTTCATAAAAATATACAAACTAAGGTATATACACCTTGTCGAACTTAAAGTGCAAAGTCATTTAGAAAACCATGGCAGTCATTGATATCTAGACGACGCTGTTGTTAATTTGATGTGCTGCTTGCAAATAAGGAATTAGAAGTAAAGATAAAATTTAATTCAGAATGATCAAATAAATCTTATATCCGTATATACCTATAGAGCTACCTAAATGAATCTCAGGCGATCAAAGATCTCAAGATAACTATATAGGTAAATCTTTTCTTTATAAATTATTCACAAGCATATAATAAATTATACATATTATGTGTGTAGGTATTAATCCATTTCTTCGCGGTAACTTTTTACCACAATTATGAAATAAGTCCAGACTGAAACAGACAAAGACAAAGTTTAATACCTTCGAATGCTGCTTGCTATTAAGATAAATAGCTTTTAATACAATAGTTAGGTTAACCAAATATGGAACAATACTTTCAGTTGCCATTATTCCTGTTCTATTATAAGGCGAATATTAGCAGAATCAGTGGCCGTACCATTAAGTATAAGTGCGATACAAACGCGGGTGACAAAACGGGACGCCGCTCTACTCAGCGTTGTCTCACCTTAACAATGGGAATTGAGTCACTTTTAGAGTTGGTGGTAAGGCTCCTGGTTCCAGTTTTCGAAACGTTATACAGTCGCAGATTGAACTCGGCAATTACAGCGCCATCGACAGCCTCAGTATATACCTATATAGATTTATTTACTATCTCTATAATCAAACAGATAAGGAGAAACGTCGGACCAACTTACCAGCAATGTTCAAGATTATCTCTACGAGTGTCATTAACGCTGGCAGTAGCTTGCAGTTTGCAACTAAAAACCTTATAACCAATAAAGCTATTAGCGCCCCGTTGTACACCAACAAGCAGGCGATTACTCCTATCAGGTACCAGGTAGCCGTTACAATTTTACCCTAAAATAAATAAATAACAAAGATTTTCGTGGTTAGAAAAAGAATTTCGAAAAATTTTAAATTTCTGACCACGAAAGTCTTTGTACTAATTTTTCTAACATTTATATAATGTTAAAATTAAAATCGAATTATAAATAAATAAATTACAAATTACAATAGGTAAAAAAAAATTTCAAACAATTCTAAATATTACAAAGAAGAAGAGGGCTGACCTCTTCTTTGTAATATTTAGAAAGAAAATAATTTTATTATATTTTTTACTATCTAGCCCAAAGTACCCAAAACTAAATGACGGACAATCGTATAATGTTATACAGAGCCATTTTTAAAACAGTAAAACTATACATAGAACTTTTGCTATGATGTGAACCCTTAAATGGAAAACTGGGCTCTTTTTAAATGAGAATTTGCTTGTTTTGATGGAATCTTTAAATTCTTTAAAATAACTACGTGGATGTATTGCTTGGATTCCCTGTTTATATAATAAAACTAGTTAGTAAAAAAGCACCTTACCAAGCATGTTCCGATCAACAGTATGATGCTTAATATTACAATAATTATTTCAAAAAACAAAAACACGCCGAATATAACATCCGTGAAAGTACTGATAGATTCGTCCACCTTGAGACATTTGTTCTTTGTCCGAACCACTGAAGGGAATACGAAAATCTGAAAACAGACTCGTCAATTTAGTGCTTGTACACATAACTGAGAATTGGTGCAATGTGAATGCGCAGCTCAGAATACTGCAATGTCAATGAATCTTCCTTGCCGCATCAAATCTCATTGCACCATAGGACAAACAAAGCAGTAGGTATGAAATTGAAAAAATTCGCGATGCGATTCAATTCGCAAGTTTTTAAGATGCGACGTCGCATCGCAGTTTAGTATACAAGCCGTCTTAAAAGGGTGAAGCCAAATGAGCGTAATTTTGAGAGTCGTAAGTCGCTGAATTTCGTTCTTCCGCATTCGGTTTGATAGAAAAATCATACTAAAAAGCACGGGACGTGGAATATATCTCTCTCCTGCACTTGAAAATGTTTTTCAGGACATTTAATTTGAGTTAGAGCGAGACGAAAATATTTGCGAGGAGATTATGTCCACGACGCTTACTACGGGGGCAGGAGGAGACGTCACAGTGAAGCGTAAGTTTTATATCTCTAGATGACATTTTAGTAGAGCCAGGTGCATTTAGTAGTTTTCATGAAGTCATTATAAGCATTCACAATAAACTGGACGTAGTCATGCAATAATTGTCAAGCCATATGAATATCAATTTGAGAAAATGGCGCCCATAGATTCTAAACATGATGTGATTTACTATTATATTAAAAAATGTTTTTATCTTTCTGTTAAAGAAAGTGTTTCAAGTCAGTTAGAACACTTTTGAAAATTGTAGAATAAATGATGCTTCATCAACCTATGTTGAAATCTCGGAATATGGGTTTTTCTTGGTTGACACATTATTGCTTATCTTATCACCGTCTAACTATGAATGTAACTACCTACTAAATATAATTAAATAAAAATAAGTTAAATCTGTCAGAAGGAAGTAATAGGTACCTATTATTCCCGTAAACATGTTATATAATTTTATATACGTATGTATACCTACTGCTACGCTTGACTACGAATGGTATAACAACTACGAAAACTAACTTTGATACTGATTAAGTTCTACAATACGTTTCTCATGAACACAGGCGTAGCTACTTTACGTGTACTTATATGCATGTTATTTAATTATATACGTGCGTATACTTTTTCTATTGTAAGTAGAAGTAACCTTGAGACTGATTAGATTCTACAATACGACTGTCCCGAACACAAGCATTCCAACTTAAGAAAAACACACAGTTTCAAATTCCCAAAACTTGTGAACAGTTTTTTCTTGTGTTCAGTTCACTTACCATGCCAAAAATAGCTATGAATATAGTTCCCCATCTCAAGGGGATGCAACAACAACACTTGTTCACAGACGGTAATTTATCTAGTAGCGACATGACTTATTAAAAAGAAAGCGTTTGACATAGTATTGTATTCTCTTTGGCGTTTGACTCAGTTTGACTTGGCGGCCGGCCTATTCAAAAGATAATCAATATTTGACAATTTCTATCAAAGAGTATATAATACACTAGGTACGTTTAATTTCTATGGCCAAAAAGAGTAATGTACAGATTAAAAACTCAATTACAAAGGAACGGCCTTTGATAGTCTTCTCTCAGAAAAAAACGCCAAATGCGGATCGCACGTGTAGCCCACCCTTAAATAAATTACATAATAACATACAAAATTGTGGCCAACGAAATCTTAATTAATGAAACGGTACATTTATTATGGTCGAAGATCCCTAAAATATCTCACTCGAATTGCTTCCACAAAGTAAGCATTCTAATCCTTGTAATTTATGCCGAGGCGTCCAAATCTCATTTAGCTATCTACCCAAGTTGTGACTTTATGGCTTCAAATATCCAATTTCCAAACTAGGCAAGATGCGCGGTATCGTCGAAATGTTAATTAAAGTCAGCCCCGGATTCAAAGATTCCGCCCCCGTCATTAAGTGAGATCCCGGCATCAGCATAAATGTCACTGGATGCAAAGGTTTTAATTATCGAGCTATACGTGCCTGTATATAGATACACTTATGTATACATACACGACCCACCGCAGTCTCGTAAAGGCTTGGCGTCATTTGGTTTGTAACGTAACTCTTTGAATGTTGAGATATTATTAGCGAATAAAGTTATGAGGGAATGGTTATTTGTAATTAAACTGGCTTTTTTGTCATACATTAATCTTACAGCAGGAGAGGTAAGAATAACTACATTATAATGCTAATGATGATTATGGTGAATCGAAATATAGCTTCAAAGGGTAGGTCAGTTTTCCTCATCTGTTTCTTCCATAATCGTATGATATTATTGTATATCGAACGTCAAAATCTGTTATGTAGAAGTAATATTATATCACTTAATATTTTTATGAGATAGATTGTTTAGAAGCCCATGAATTGAAATTGAAATCAAAATAGTATGATTCTTAGTAGATATTGTGATGATATACTTTTATTATTATAGCTCTACATGCAATATATTCAATTAGATAGGTATATTCCATTCCCCTTATGTGACAATTACATTTCCCTTAACGTTTGATACAGTGTTATGTAAACTTAATGGCGACTGTGAAGTTATCCGCAATGTGAATCCCGCACTCAGACACCTAAATTGTTTGTTGAGTCAACTTCATAACCATCATTAATTTGCATCGCACTTTGCCATGTCATTTTGTACACATTGATTAAGAAAAAAAAATACGTCCCGTTTTTCCGACCTATTTTCCTTTGTAATATTTACCAGTGAATGCTGACATTTTTCTTATAAGCCAGGAAAGGTATTTTGTTGAAAAACCTTTGTCACGTTCCGTCCCCAGAAGAGGCGTAAAAAGAGAAGTAAGTATAAAAGCAAAAAGTAAATATAAAAGTATAAAGTCACTTCCCTGATAGCGTTGCTCTGACGCGATATTGGCCTTTATTACATTTCTACAATGTTACTGAAACGTCTGTGATGACTCTTGCTCGGCGACAAATAAGATGTAAATTTGCTTGTACCGTGGACAAAGTGCCGTTTGTACAGTGTACCTACGCCAAGGCACGTGACACGAGAACAGAGATCCGGACTAGAATTCTCAAAGGTATCTGCATCGAAGGTTGTATCTCGAAAGCACAAAGGGTACTTGGTACTTTAACGATTTGGATTTTTTGTAAAAAATGTACTAAGTAAACGGTATTATTGTATTACGCAATGTACATAAAGTTGGTATATCATCGGAATAATTAAACGCGACACCCACGGGAGAGATTTGGGGTGGTGACAATTGTATTCTACTCTACCGTCACCACACGGCTGGTGGCATTATACCTACTCCCGAAGGGGTACGCAGAGGTGAATAACCACGTTTCGCCAATTATGTTTGGTTCCATGTAATAGGTGGTGAGCCTATTGCCATGTATCGGGCACATAAAATATATACCTAGTTAGTTACGTAGTAGGTACATTCAATAACATCAATTTACCACACTATGTCAATAACATCAATTTACCACACTATGTCATGTTTTCTCAGTCGACTTTATGCTGTGCTACAAAGTTAAGGTAGAAAATCAATTGTAAATAGATATTATATTTACCTACAGTTTAAAGTCTGACAAAGGGTCTTCAAATATAAATCCTAATTTCTAATACCACTACAATCTACGACTATCTACTAAGAACCCTTTTACCTGAAGTCAAGAAGAAAAAGTATGACGAATATGCTTCATAAAAATATAATTGTGGAAAATGTACACAGTAACATTTGTATAAAGGGCCTGTTTCAAAATCGACAAGTTCTGGGTAGCTTACTTGGCAGTTCAATTGACATATATTTCATATTACAACTGTCAAATGATCTTTTCGATTGTGAATTTTCGAACAGGCCCTAAGTAATAGGTTGGGGAAAAAGTTTCTTCGCATTTTTTAAGAAAATTCAAAACATTTTTTAATATAGTTTATTTACATTTAACTAAAGTATGTAGGTACCATTTTGTTCGATAACTTTTTGCCATCTTGTAGGTAGGGACATGATCCCATTGCTATAGAAATTTTGGGACTTCTGGTCAAAATACCGCGACAAGTGGTTTTGGCAGTCCTCTCGTGATGTTAACCTGACACTGCCTAAAGAATTCTGAAGAGACCGAAACAGGTGGAAATCTGAAGGTACAAGGTCAGGACTATACGGCGGATGCATTAACACCTCCTAGCCAAGCTCTGTTAATTTTTGCTGAGTGGCTAAATATGTGTGAGGTCTAGCGTTGTCATGATGAAAAACCACACCATTCTGTTGATTAATTTCGGCCGCTTTCTCTTAACTTCTTGCTTTAATCTCATCAGTTGTTCGCAGTAGAGTTCAGAACGATGGTCCTGCCTGGTGGTAACAGCTCATAATAAATAATACCCTTCCAATCCCACCACACACACAGCATCACCTTGTTGCGAGTTAACCCGGGTTTCGCCACAGTCTGTGAAGCCTGACCGGCCTTTGACTACGACCTTTTTCGCACGTTCTTGTCGTACGTGATCCACTTTTCATCACCAGTTATCAGCTTCTTCCAAAATGGTTCGGTTTCATTACGTCGTAATCAAGAATCACAAATGAGTACACGGTTCATTAGGTTTCTTTCAGTGAGCTCGTGAGGTACCCAAATGTCGAGCTTTTTTGTGTACCCAGTTTTTTTCAAATGCGCCAAAACTGTTTTGTGGTCAATTCCCAGTTCTTCAGCTACGTCGTAACTACTGACATGCCGATCTTGCTCCACTTTTTCAAAAATGGCATCCATTTTATCTGTAATAGGGCGACCAGAGCGACGTGCATCTTTGACATCAAAATTTCCGGATTGAAAACGCTTGAACCAAATTTGTGCTACTCTCACAGACACTGCACTAGGTCCATAAACATCGCAAATTTTTTTCGCGGCTTGCGTTGCATTTTTACCTTTTTTGTAGTAAAATTTTAAAATGTATCAAATTTCTTCATTAGATTCACTCATCTTGGCGGTACGAAAAACAAATGAAAATCACACATTTTCCTAATTTAAATTTGGAATTATGTTCTTTAAAATTTAAACTTTCAATGATACCAAAACCAGCCAGATACAAATAGTATAGCCAAAGAGATTTTATTACAAGTTTATACATACTATAATGCGAAAAGACTTTTTCCCCAACCTAATATAATAAAATCTGTTAAATAACTAAGTAGGCACCTAATCTATATTTTTACTGGAAAATAAGAAATCATATTTAGGCATACAAACCGTCGGATTCATAGTACAGTTCAGACAACCAAAAACTGTAAAATAAAATATAGTAAAATTTCTTCTATCAATTGTCAACCTTAACTACTTTAAAGTAAAGCACAAAGTACATAGTTTGAGAAAATATGTCATTTTTAGGTTAGTGACATGCTGTTGACTGTAGGTACCAACCTACGTACCTAGTCTAGTTGTCTATTATTTTGGGTTTCCACATCATTGTAGATTCACGTTCCACGTTCGATCATCTACAATGATCAATGGTTCAATTATACTGTTAAAGATAATCTTTGTCAGGGAAGTTTTTGTATTCAATATTCATCACATCAAATGTATTGCCTATATTTTCGTAGCGGGATCGGGAGTCTAATAAAAGACAGCTACCTACTTATTTAGCCTGCTCTCATCGGTAACGACAGGATATTTACACAGCGGATAGTGACGGCTGCAATGCTTGTGGGGTGCTACTGTTTGTAAATTAAATTTAAGAACCCGTTATATAAATGAAACGAAGCTTAAAAAAATATTGTATTCTCACGAAAATAAACTTTAAACCCTATTTCTCGTTTTTTTTATTTTTTGTTGATAGTTTTAATACCTATAGGTATACCTTCTAACCCCCAATACAGAGAAACGCTTATCGAATTTGGGGCACTGCTTAAAAAGTTTAGTGGACATTACCTGTTAGAATGTGTATGGAAAAACGTAAATTTGGCAATATTTAAATGTTAAGCAAGACTCAAACTTTGATTAGCGTTTCTGTATTCGGTAGTTATTTACCTAACAAAGAATTTCATAATGTTGAAAAGCTCTTGCCGAGCATGGTCAGAGGTTTATAACATAAAATATAGTGAAAGTATGTAGGTTGGTAGGTACCTATCTACCTACGTATTTTATACACATTTACAAGTAATTATTTCTCAATTTTTGCAATCAAATTAGCAGCGCCATCTGTGATTATTCCGAGTAAAATCCAAAAAGCTTCAAATGCGCATGTGCAAGACAAAATGGCCGCTAATCAATACGGGGAAGCCACCCTACTCCCACCCCGTGTCCTTCGGAGATCACAAGCATTGTGAAAACAGCCTTCCACCATTGGAATAAGATTCAGCAAACACAATTGAATAGATAAATTATGACTATAGCTGCTTAGTTGCTCTGTAAGCAGTCAGGACTCTTCCCAGCAAGATTGTTTGTCAAGTAGATGGGTTCCCTTATATACCTACAAATATAGATATGGAAAATAAATCTGTGCCTATACATAAAGCTGGGTTGATATCTAGAATCTTTAACTCGTGTTTTTATTTCAACATATTTCTGTGGGAAATTTTTATAATTTATCCATCTAATCTTCGAAAGTCTACCATCAATTAGGAAGGGACGAACTATTTAAAAATGAATTGATTTCTTCAATATTTTTCCAAATAAGCATAGGTACTTACCTACAAATCTACCTTTTTTTTTAGAGTGGAATGCATTTACGCACCTTATCGGTCGCTAGTTAGACGGCCGACGTGTGTGGGACTCGCCCGACTCAAGGTCGAGTCGGGAATACGCCACTAAACCACTCCGGTGTCCCTCCAGCCCTTCTGGCGGGGAGAGTCTGGGGTCTGCCGCGAGGCTATTCACCAGTCAACCTACATCCTAGATCTACAGAAACAAAAACATATAGGTACGTACCTATAACCCAACTCAGTGAGGGTTGTTAGTCCACGTACCATGACCTGCCTATCTACAAAAATATTCACTTGATAAAAAATTATAAAAGTTTCCTTTCCGTAACTTTAATTCATATCTACCTAGGTATACTATCTACATCTACGATTAGGTGGAAGAGGAACCTTCCATCTTATTTGAAAATTATGAAAATCTTAGAAAACAGCATGGAAAAAAATTATTAATTTAATTATTATTTAATTTTGTACATTATATAAATCTTAGAAAAATACATATATCTAAGGAAAAGAGGTCAGAGACGGTACCTCATTATGGTGGTATAGGTATCGCATAACGACAATAATTTTTCTGACATCCTTTTCTTTGTAATTAATTAACTATCTATTATTCCGCATAAGGAAATATTTATTTGAAATTTTCCTTTCTTAAGGTAGTTTACGTGATACCTATGGATCTAATCAACCACATTTTTACCCATACGTACCTACACTTGGGAGCAATTTGATGGACTTATCGTTATAATATGGATCATTAAAAAAACGATTGTAGAGCTTCTGCTCTACCATAGTTTTTTTTAAGAAGTAATAAATTTTAATTGTTTTCTAATTAGATTTTAGTGTCTTATTGTATTAGATAATTAGGTAGGTAACGCAATTTTATTGAGGTAATATAAAAGTAGAGCACAGTTAAACTTTGCTTTGATCACCTAGGTACATCACCTATAGGAGAAGGTGGCCCAATGCCGGCCAATCAGTTTTTGTATAAACAATTGTTTCCATACACACAAGGGGACAGTTTCTACATGCCCCTCCAAATGAGCAGGCAATGAGGATTTCTGTAGCTAATTGAGCAGCTTTGAAATGGGTTTTGCACGGGAAAGTGCCTATTTAAGGCATTCCACTTTGAGCTGACGTCCCAGTCTCATCCCATAAATTGATCATCTTTAATTTTGCCACTGTTACCTCCTATTAAATACATTTTTAAGGTACAGCATTAAAAAAATCAATTCTGTCAGTAATCCTTCAATATTAAGACTTAGGGATAGGCTTAGCATAAGTACTTCGGTAGGTACCTAGTTTGAAATACGTAGGTACTTGTGTAAGTATTAATTATTCACAAGCTCGTACGGTAGACAGGTAGGTACCTAATTGTGCAATGCAAGCATCTATATTAAGATAGAGTAGGTACTACCAATACCCATAGGTACTTAATCCCCATTAGCTTGGGCTTGAGACAAAATGTAAACAATCTTGATTTATCGTTTAATATAACTAGGTAGTACCTGCCTACCTACCTAAAATATTACAAAAATATAAATGTGTAACACCAATACCTAGATACTTCAAAGCAGCTAACAGTTTTATTTGTCTATAAATTAATGACATAATATTTTAGAATTAGAATGCATATTTCTTGTTTTTAAGAGCATTTCGTAGATAGGGAACTTTTTGAGTGCTGAACTACCGCCACCTTGGGGCTATTAGTAGGACTAAGTACGTACCTGAATCCCTTTAGTTTTGCTTTTAGTTGCGAACTTAAAAGCATAGGTACCTAGGTAGGGACCGAAAAACGGGGTGAATAGGCACAATTCGGAACTCTACCTAGGTAGGTAGTAGGTAGGTACAAGCGCCACACGCAACTGAGTATTTTTGTTAAGATTTCTTATTAATTTTCAAACTTCACTGTAAATCAGTATTACTGCATAAAGAAATAAAATGTTGAGTTAAAAAATTATATAGTTTGGCGTATATTTCCTTAAATTATTTAGGATTCTGCCAAGAAAATTTTTTTTGGCGTTGTGTCCATACACCACGCTAATTCTATTAACCCCGTTACCTACCTCCCTATACTTACAAAAAAAATTGCTAAATGTTTATGGTAACTATATAATGAGCCTATGATAGATAGTTTAAAAATCATAAAAATAGATAGATATATACCTATTAATTTATATTTTTTTACCAATAAAATTCTTCAAATTATTTTTAGCCTAACATTACCGAAATCTTACTTCAGCGCCATCTGTTGCAAAATTCACATCACCATGTTACACGCTAGCGACATCTACAAGGACTCCTGAACTAAAAAGTCTACTGATGTGACAGTAGCGAGCTTTCAAGGAATGCTTTCTTTGTGCTATTAAAAGCATAAGTGTTGGAGAGGAATAGGTTTTTTTTTATTTTCACTAATATAAATAAACTTATTTGCACATGAAATATAAATCCCTACAATAAAATCAAACCGAAGAAAAACTTTTCTTAATACATACATACATACATAAATCACGCCTTCATCCCCGGAGGGGTAGGCAGAGGTGAATCAACACCCACGTTTCGCCAATTATGCCAATTTGTCTTAATGCAATAATATTTTCCATTTAGTTAATGTTATTCAAGACCGAACTTTATCTTATCAATTTGTAACCTTATGCCGTTGTGGTAAAGCTCAAAATCGTATTTCATGTTTAAATTTCGGACTCTACCAAAAACTCTTTGCTTTATTAGCTACATTAATTAATATGAAGCTTGCTTCCTATCAACTAAGTACTTAAATAATACCTACTCAGGAAGATAACAAATAAGTAATTTTAGTTATAAATAAGTCAATAAAATTAATGGTAGGTTTTATCAAACAAATTCGACCTAATACCAAACCCAAATTTCCTGTGAAATTCGTTTAGAAATTCAAAACTGCAAACAAAAAACATGCCTTCCGTTAAAAAAAAACACACAGAATTAAAAAAAAAGATGATTTACGAGAATTCGACAGCGACAGCTTAAAACGTGAACCAAGCCGCGTACCGTTGTCTGACACCTCATTGGGTGAATTGGGCGCCATTTGCAAAGGGCCGGGCCGCCTAGCCCCGCCCACACCCGCCTCGCTCGACCTTCGACCAACCTGACTTTTACCAAAATTGTTCCATCTCAACTAAGGAGGGGCTTAGAACATTATCCAGCCAACTTAACAAAACATATACCTACATATCTACACGTTGAGTGATGCGCATTCGTGACTGAGGGATTCAGTAGGTATCTAGTGAGTTGAATGAGAGATTCAGATATCTACCTACCTAGTTAGCTGTAAAAACAAGCTATCTTTAAATGTTTCTGGTTTGCAGCATAAGTTTTTTAAACAATATATTTTGCATTCGTCCCGAAAGTGTGTTCCTTATAACTAATTTCTTCAACATTCCTTTTTTGTCTCAAATCAGTATTAAATCACTATATAAGTATAGAGACTCACATAGGTATTGTAATAGGTAGGTACCCTATATCTACTACACCAACCCCAATTAATGTAAAAGCATCGAAGCGTTGTTGGTAGGTAGGTACCTATTAGAGATGCTCTGTCTAAGCACATTCATATTAAGGTTCCTGTCATAGTTAGTTGAAGTAGTACCTAATATAGATATAAAAATAATAAAAATAATTATTTTTAAGGTCAGTAGGGAGCTACCTATGTATCGTTTTATTTTCTTACATCTATTACCTACCTACTAGGTATGTGACAGTGTTACCTAAGTTAGGTAGGTAGGTACCTTGAGTATCTAGATATGTTACTCCATTGTAGGTACCTACCCAGTTATGTAAGCAAAAATTTAAAACAAAAAATCAGAACGCTATGCTTTAAAGGTGGATCTCCGATAGGTACCTACTTATAGCTCATGATGACTAATTTTGAAAAACTTCCTACTTAGGTAGGTCTAGGTAGCAACCTACGCCATATTGTTCTTACACGTGTCTACTTCACCCAAAATAAATTAATAAGTTGGGGAAAAAGTTTCTTCGCATTTTTTAAGAAAATTCAAAACATTTTTTAATATAGTTTATTTACATTTAACTAAAGTATGTAGGTACCATTTTGTTCGATAACTTTTTGCCATCTTGTAGGTAGGGACATGAGCCCATTGCTATAGAAATTTTGGGACTTCTGGTCAAAATACCGCGACAAGTGGTTTTGGCAGTCCTCTCGTGATGTTAACCTGACACTGCCTAAAGAATTCTGAAGAGACCGAAACAGGTGGAAATCTGAAGGTGCAAGGTCAGGACTATACGGCGGATGCATTAACACCTCCCAGCCAAACTCTCTTAATTTTTGCTGAGTGGCTAAAGATGTGTGAGGTCTAGCGTTATCATGATGAAAAACCACACCCCTTCTGTTGATTAATTCCGGCCGCTTTCTCTCAACTTCTTGCTTTAATCTCATCAGTTGTTCGCAGTAGAGTTCAGAATCGATGGTCCTGCCTGGTGGTAACAGCTCATAATGAATAATGCCCTTCCAATCCCACCACACACACAGCATCACCTTGTTGCGAGTTAACCCGGGTTTCGCCACAGTCTGTGAAGCCTGACCGGCCTTTGACCACGACCTTTTTCGCACGTTCTTGTCGTACGTGATCCACTTTTCATCACCAGTTATCAGCTTCTTCAAAAATGGTTCGGTTTCATTACGTCGTAATAAAGAATCAAAAATGAGTACACGGTTCATTAGGTTTCTTTCAGTGAGCTCGTGAGGTACCCAAATGTCGAGCTTTTTTGTGTACATACTCAGTTTTTTTCAAATGCGCCAAAACTGTTTTGTGGTCAATTCCCAGTTCTTCAGCTACGTCGTAACTACTGACATGCCGATCTTGCTCCACTTTTTCAAAAATGGCATCGTTGACATCAAAATTTCCGGATTGAAAACGCTTAAACCAAATTTGTGCTACTCTCACAGACACTGCACTAGGTCCATAAACATCGCAATTTTTTTTCGCGGCTTGCGTTGCATTTTACCTTTTTTGTAGTAAAATTTTAAAATGTATCGAATTTCTTTATTAGATTCACTCATCTTGGCGGTACGAAAAACAAATGAAAATCACAATTTTCCTAATTTGAATTTGGAATTATGTTCTTTAAAATTTAAACTTTCAATGATACCAAAACCAGCCAGATACAAATAGTATAGCCAAAGAGATTTTATTACAAGTTTATACATACTAAAATGCGAAAAGACTTTTCCCCAACCTAATATTTTGTTGTAAAAACTTTCGATTTTGATAGAAAAAACATGTTTTGAATATTTAATGAAATTTAAAATTGCCGCCAAAACGCCACATTAGCAATGGCGTCTGTGTGACGTCACTATTTCGTAAAAATTACAGTACGAGTGATTTTTGATGACAAATAAAATGTCAAAATGGAGTTAACGAAATAATGACGTCACGTAGCGTTTAAGCAAATATGGCGAATTGCTAAGTAGGTACGTATTATATTTTTAAATTCATAAAATAAATAGGTATCAATCACAAGTAGGTATAATCTGATCACAAGAGACTATTAGCGAATCTCCTTAACCTAAATTATTATTATAAATCATTATTCCAGTGATTCTTTGTTAGTGCCATCATCCCTAATGCGGGCAGCCAATCAAAATATGAAGTTACACCTTGCTCTACCCGGCTATCTCGGAGTCGGTAAGGCTGTATCGGGGCCAGCGCACGCGCCCCTTGCCAGGCGGGCCGTCAGTTAATTTCCCGCTTAGTTAACTTTACTACTGACCACTGATTGGATATTGATTAGAAACCGGCGTCCCAACCGTTTAAACAGCCTTAGTTTTGTTATAACATCGTGCCACAACACATTTACACTCACTACGCGAATGTAATTACTGGTCGCTTGCTTTATTACCGGCGTTGATTAAATAAAACATACCATTAAATTGTTTTTTGCGATTGATCTCGTGTAGAAGCTTCTGTGGCCGGCCGGTAGCTGAAAATTACAATGGCTCCGACCTTTACGGAAGAAAAGTACTTAATTGTTAAAGACAGAGTGACTTCTAATTACAATGATTTATTTATCTGACAAGAAAAGGTATATCCCCGAAGGCCATATAGGCGTCGCCAGTTAAGTTAGGTCCCATGTGGTGGCGAGCCTATTGTCATTCATAGGGCACATAAGTCGCAGTATATTACTCATCGCTGTCTTTACCCTTAGTCGACTTGTTCGACACCCACGGGAAACAATTATTGCCGTCACCAGACGACATATTACTACAAATCGATTAAATCCATGAGGCCATTAATAGTAGATTTAACAACAAGTGCACAAAACGAATCATTTTTATCCGAGACTTTTAGCAATGTCGAGGATAAAATGGTTTTGTGGACAAGTAAGACCTTTAAACTCTGCTTTTCAGTTCGATTGCGAGGAAATAAAACAGTAGTTTAACTTGACATTTCTTAAAATGTTAAGTAAAATTAGTACAGTTTTAAATGCTGAAGGAAATTGTTTTCCCGATATTAGGCTTGGGCTGCAGACTTATACAGTCTAGTATTAAATTAATTTTGTAATCATAATTTTCTTAAATTAATTAAATAACCTAGCGTACTTGAATTTAAATTTTAATATCGTTTAATTTAGGTAGGTATGGGTTAAAAAAACACATTAGGCAAATAAATTAAAGTAGGTAAATATTATAAAATAACAAATTCTATCTCTGAACTTCTTATTGTGTTTGGCTGCATGGCTCATTTTCTTTGCCTTAATATAGATACATATATGAGTAGATACGTTAATGCTTTTGAGCACAAAATTCGATTTTGTGCAGTCTATATCCTGCACAAATAACCACTTTCAGAGTATGAGAAGTGAAAAAATATTTGTTTACTTAAGTATATCCAGTCCAATATTATCAACATCGCCCAAAAATGAATATCACGACTAACAATATACCTATCGCTAAATAATAAATAGCTATAATATATGTATAGGTAGCTATATCTACATAATTATATCTAAAAGTAGGTAGGTATCTCCGTTACAAGTTAATGAAAGAACTGCCGGTTTTTTTGAACCATAGTTCACTAAACCAATTGTTAAAAACTGTTATTAATTGCTAACTATCAATCTGATATATAACCATTTGTAACAATTTTAGTTAGTAATGTTACCAATGGATAAATATCAGTCTGATATTGTTACTAATTGTTTAATATCAGTGATATTTAAAGATAAGTAATTTTTTTTTACAATTGGTTATCAGTTAACTATGCATCAAAAAACCGTCCCTAAGTAAAATTTGATATAGGCTATGTAGTGAAAAGAATCACGATGAAATTAGGCCGGATGTCAAGTAGGTGTAAGATGAGATTACAAAGACACACGCACACTATTCAGATGTGCACGCTTCAAACATAGGCACCCAAACACTTTCATGTCCTACTCGCCTTCAACATTTTTTTACATACAAACATACCAACGAAAGTCCTTCTGCTAGTAAGTAACACACCGACTGGTGGATAATAATAAGGATAATAATATGATTGCTGAAAACTCTTTGATATTAGCTATTCGATTTTAATTTTAACATTATTTAAATGTTAGAAAAATTATTACAAAGATTTTGGTGGTTGACCGCTAGGCCAACCAGTGTCTTGGTTGGCCTAGAGGTCAGGCACCTGCCCGGATAGCAGCGGACGCGGGTTCGATTCCCGTATCAAGACCATAATTTTTCGAAATTCTCTTTCTAACCACCAAAATCTGTGATATTATTTTACTTTTTTATGTGTTGTGATTTGACGTGAGTTGCATCGACTGACTAGAATAAAAACAGTTGCTGATCTATCTGTGTGTAATTTTCTTTTCCATATAGTTAATTGTAAATATGCCAAAATCCCCTGCACAAACCGGGCCCAGAGTCCTACATGTGGCGACCGTGACAGGACATAAATATTCTGCACCGATCCCAAATGATATGGAAGTAATTTAGAAACGTAGAAGTCTCATTCAATTATTAATTTTATTTTAACATTAATAAATGTAATAACACTTATCTTACCACAAACGAACTTTTTCTTACCACAATTTTCTTTGTATATATATATATATATAATGTTATTATATTAGGTACCGTGTGGTGACGGCAGAGTAGAATACAATTGTCACCACCCCAAATCTCTCCCGTGGGTGTCGTACAAGGCGACTAAGGATAAAACAGTGATGAGGAATGGGCAGCAGCGTTCCTGTTGTACCTACCACCCAGCAATATACTGCGACTTTTGTGCCCGATAAATGGCAATAGGCTCGCCACCTATTACATGGGACCTGACATAATTGGCGAAGCGTGGGTGCTGGTTCACCTCTGCCTACCCCTTCGGGGATATAGGCGTGATTTATGTATGTATGTATGTATGTATATTAGGTACAAAGAAAATTGTGGTAAGAAAAAGTTCGGAAAATTTTTATTTGAAAATTTTAAATTGAACTTACGTAACTAAGTTCTACACTGGAACGTGTGTCAAAGGCGGCTCTCACAGAATCTTACCAAATTGGCTGGGCAGACAGAGAAATCGGGATGGCGAAGGTGAGTGTTGACTAGGTGTCAAGGGATCTATTAAGCCTACAACCAAAACCAATCAGTGGCAGCGCTTGGGTCTTGTGACGTCAAGGTCACAAGTCCCAAGCGCTGCCACTGACTCCCCTCTCTGCCACACATGGACCCGGCACCCGCACGGTAAATCCATGGAAATATAAAATAATAAATATAATAAATAATGCTAAAATAAAAATAAAAATAATAAATAATGCTGAGAGTTTTCGTGTCGTCTCGTGTCAGCTATCTCATAATTCGAGATTTTTGAGAATATTATGACATCATTAATATTATTGCTTAGCTGCTGCAACCCTGACTTGGATGACAGACAGTGGGTGGAGTGAATCGAAAACTTTTTACAGACTAAATTACAAAGAGCCAGACCGTCCTGTTTATTCAATCGTTTTCATGTTATAATAGTACATTATGCTACGAGTACGATATAGGGCATTATTGCAAGCGCGAGCCGTAGGCGAGCGCGGTAAGGAAGCTGAGTATAATGTAATGATCAATGCATACGAGTTGCATACCACGTTTTTCAACACAATTGCGAGGAAAAAACAAACTTGTTTTGTTATTAACTTTACCAAATAATTACGGAAAATGGCGCCTACGAGTTTGGTTTTGTTCTTTCTTAATTCTCCTTATTACTAGGGACGGCAAAGGGAACCAGCACATACAGCCTCATCTGATGTAGGCTACTTTCTTCCGTATTATTCGCATTAAAACGCGGATGTATCACGTTTGATGTAGCCGTGTGGTGACGGCAGA
The DNA here is from genome assembly GCA_963931975.1 of Cataclysta lemnata. NCBI lineage: Eukaryota > Metazoa > Arthropoda > Insecta > Lepidoptera > Crambidae > Cataclysta > Cataclysta lemnata. The sequence goes on from OZ008339.1 coordinate 5,960,447, forward strand.
GTAATCTCTCCCGTGAGTGTCGTACAAGGCGACTAAGGATAAAATTTAGTGATGAGGAATGGGCAGCAGTATTCCTTTTATACCTAGCAATGCACTGCGACTTTTGTGCCCGATAAATGGCAATAGGCCCGCTAAATGATAATAACCTACCTATTACATGGGACCTAACATAATAGGCGAAACGTGGGTGCTAGTTCACCTCTATATCCCCGAAGGGGTAGGCCCTTCGGGGATATAGGCGTGATTTATGTATATATGTATGTATCACGTTTTAATGCATTTTGGGAGAGTTTGGCGGCAAATTCACACTAACAGCCTATTGAAGGAGACTGACGAGGTAGATCGACCACGAAAATGCTCATCGCTTTTCTCATCAAATGCACTTTTGTTTTACTAAATCTTTATATTGTTCATCGCCGTAGACACTTATTACACAAAACTACAATTTTTTTTAACAGTAACTAACTAACTAATATTGTGTCAGAGTAACACAATATTAGTTAGTTAGTTTTAAATTCTCCCTATATTTTAAGGAAGGCAAAGGGTCTAGCCCATACAGCCAAGTATTTAGTGTATATTTTATCTGTAGTCTTATGAAATAAATGAGTGGGTGAAAAGTATGAATGAAATGAATTTTACGTTAAAATATGGGTGCCACATATTTTAACGCATCTAGGGAGTGCTTAGCGCGAATTGAATGGTAACAGAGTTAATGATGGTGCTTGATGAAATGTGACACAATATTAATTTAATAAAACAAATATGACGACTTTCAAAAGGCACAGAAAAACCAGCTGTGCATCCGAAGCATCAGAAAAAAAAAAGTGTGTTGATAGTTAAGATAATTTATTTTTATAAACATGGAATAAAATGTTTATTTATCATCTTAACTCTAAAAAATTTAATATTCGTAAAAATATTCAATGTTCATAGACAAATTCAATAAGCATAAACTTTGGAGTGTTTAGTGCGCGTTTCAATGGTGACAGTCAGAATTTTCTTCATTAATTAAAAAAAAAAATTCTGACTGTTTTTGTGCAATGGAAGTGGTGTTATTTTGATGCTTATGGATCTGTGTTGACGTTTAATTATGAGGAATTATGGAAAATAAGTCTCGTGATGTGTTTTTTGTTGAGAATTTAATAGTGGTTTTCACCACCTCATCAGTCGCCATCATGAACTCTGATACCATTAAATTCGCGCCAAGCACTCCCTAGATGAGTTAAAATGTGTGACATCCCTCATTTAACGTAAAATTAATTTCATTTTTATTCATTTCCCATACATGAATACAGACTAAGGGCCTGTTTCACAATCGACAAGTAAGTTCGAAGTAGGTTAATTTGCAGAACATTTGACAGTTGTAATATAAAATATATGTCAATTGAACTGCAAAGTAAGCTACTTCGAACTTACCTGTCGATTGTGAAATAGGCCCTAAATATACTAAAGACATGGCTGTATGGGCTAGACCCTATGCTTCCCTAAAAATATAGGGAGAATTTAACAAAAATAATGTATTAAAAATATACCATTACGCACTAGTACGTAATATTTTATGCACGAGTGCATAATATGCTGCATTATGGACCTTAAAACGGTGTAAGAGTCAATTTACGAGCAATTGTGTTGAAAAAGTTATTGTAAAAACCTTTGGTCCTGTTGGTGGGTGGCAAGACGTAATGCACCACTCAATAACATAGCATCATAGAGCTATATCAGCAAGTTATACCCCTCACACGGTCACACTACCCACGGCGACATGATGCGGCGCGGTTTATAGGTAAAATCGAGTCAAAGAAATACGTTAATAATGTTTAATATCCTAGTGAAAAAAGCCTTTTACTACTTTCCCCTGTTACAACAAGCTCCTTGCTCCCCTATGTGTTCTGTGAGATTTGTAATAAGGCTCTTAAATCAATATATTTTTTTTCATAGACCAAATCTCTGAAATTCAGAGGGCCGTCAAATAACTTGATTTTTATAGATAATAAAATAACTCCTTATATAAGAAAGTAATAAAATGTGTTTGCCACGTTGCATTGAATTCATTGTCTGTGAAACACAAAAGGTTTCACTCTGCTATTTATAGCATGGTTGGTTTACGAGATTTTCACGTTTATTTTGGTATACTTTATTTTAATTTTTTTACGTTTATTTGGCCAAAAATTGTCTTGAGCTCCTCCGTGCTTCGGAAGGTACGCTAAGAAGTAGGTCCCAGCTGCATCTGCAGTCGTTAATACCCACCAATCCGCACTGGTCCAGCGTGGTGGGTTGTGACCCATTCTCCCTATATTCTTTCATCCATAGGGAAAGCCTGTGCCCCAAAAGTGGGGACATTAAAGGGCTCATGATGATAATGATGATGAGTGTTATAATTCTTTTTAGGATATTCGTTTTGCGATTTTATATTTACGTATAAGTTCTACAAAAGAACTTAGCAAATATAAAGTAACCATAGAGTTTGTGCGTTTATATTATCAATTAAGTATCTTAATTCTCGTTGACTTAATGCCGTGTAATTATTATGAAAAATGAAAACATAGGTTATTCAAATAAGGTATCATTACATGAGTGTATCATGAATCGTCAAATAAATGCGTTTCCAATGTTCATATTGGAAACGTGTGTTATGTGTCATCTATTTAATTTAATGAAATGCACAGACGTGGCTAGCTTCATATTTTATAAGCTACTTCACTGTTAGACTCTAAATGAAGATTCAAGATTAAATTTTATACTACTAAAGAAACACACTGCGGAAATATATTTCAAAGTAAGTTACTAAACGCAATACCTCGGCACTTAAAAGTTCAATATCTAAATAAAATACTGTTAACCAATTTAAGATAAATTTAAAACACCATATACAGTACTTAAATTAAATAAATAATTATTATATATCTAAGAAAAGCAAAAAAAAAACACACTTGCCTTTTCATCCACCAATCGAAAACAATTCACAAACAAACTACGAACTCCTACCAAAGAACTACAACTACACTATTACGGAACTTGAAGTGGACCACAGTGAGTTTGTGACGAGAACAGTACAGGCGTTCGGCGAAGTGTCCAACTCGAACACACACCAACCGGACTCGAACGATCCCGGCTTTGTTTCGGAACGCGTCCCGTCCCGGCGTGTTTACTTCACAAACGCGGCATGCGACTGAGCAATTATCACTTACCTGCGACGCACGCAATCACAACACAGATTTATCGTCGATAAACTCGTATCATCACTTTTACTGGTGTTGTAAATTAATTATGTGCACTATTTATGGCGCGCAGTCGAGGCGGCCAGTCGTGACGGCGGCGGCAGACGCTCTGAGTCGCTGGGCGGGCGGCGGCGGCGACGCGCGCCTCGTACCGCAGGGGACCCGGGAAAACATATCATCGACCCCATGTCAATCAAATACTATTCCTTTTTCTGTGCACTTTACGATACGCTTTTTAAACTTGGGCCGGTGGATTTGCGATTGTGCTTTTTTTTCAGCCGACTTCAAAAAAAGCAGAAGGTTCTCAATTCGACTCTATGGTTTTTTTTTACAATCGATTGCGTTTGCCTTCGTTTTGCCGCGCGCAGTACGATTGTCTTTTTTCTGTTTATGATGTGACAACGGGGGATTTGATTGCGCGTATTGTACTCCTTACGGGTATAGGGTTGAGATTGCATAGCGTTACCTGTTTTTGGAAACAATTTATATATTTAAGCAATCGTTTACCTACCTACTTAAGAATAAAGTCTATAATTAAAATTTATGGCGTAGCTTGTGTTAAGGAAGTGTAAGTTCATCATTAAGTTTACACTGTTACTACCAGACACAATAGCGCTGTGTTTAATTCTTTATCCATCGCTTGTATTTGACGACCGAATGAAAATAGACCGTAACATTATGAATGTAGAGCACCATATTGAATATCGTAACGGCCACACATTCCACCATATAGAGGAAAACTTTTCGCAGTCCCTGGATGGTTGCCGGGTCAAGGTGTGGCAACACTCAACTTTGCGACCCCGAATCCTGTCTCTGCCCAAAGAGTATATAATACACTACGTTTATCTCTGCCCAGCCATATTTGGTAAGATTCTGTGAGAGCCACACGTTTCAGCGTAGAACTTACGAAAGTTCTGGACAAGCCAAGGTTTTTTAGAAATGTATACCTGGGGATTTGGCTGGTATACCCCTCGCTCCTACTTCGACAGCATACAAACCAAAATTGTAACCATTGATTGTTAGTTGGTTTGTTGAGTAAACTTATTAGCTTTTATAGCGTGGTCATTGGGAATGTTCGTTTGCCATGGTATCCAATAATACCGTGTGTTCTGTCAAATTTAGAAATAAATTATATACCAAGGGCGATAAAACAAAGAATGACTCAGATCGCAAGTAATTGAAAAATATGCGATCTGAGGCCTTTTTATCGCCCGGGGTAAGATCTTGGTTGTATGTCACGCCCTGACCAGGAACTAGGATTTTCCGTGCCCGTAGCGGGCGGAAAAGTCCACTTTATGGTCAGGTGTGACATAAATAAATATTCTATTCTAAGGGCCTGTTTCACAATCGATAAGTAAGTCCTGAGTAGCTTACTTTGCAGATCATTTGACAGTTTTAATAAGAAATATATGTCAATTGAACTGCTAAGTAAACTACTCAGAACTTATTTGTCGATTGTGAAACAGGCTCTCAAGGAGGAATATTAAAACATTCGAAATTATCACAACATTGGACCGCGTGTGGATGCGCCTGCGCCGGCGCATCAGCTGTGCGGCTGAATGGCGACGTCTGCGCAGCAATTAGCGGTGCACACAGTAAACATGGCCATTGCTGCATAGTAAGTACAGACAGCACAATTTGAATATGCATCGGGAGATAGAATGGGTAATCTTTACACAGTAGTATTTAGGTACACTATACGCAAAAATTTTAAAGTTTAGCAGTAATATGGGCTTATTGTAAAACAAACGAAGTTTTGTCAGTGTATAAATAATTAATAAATAAATAGGCATATCACACATCACACATCGCCTATCTTTTAGTGATCTGACCATTCAACCTAACCGGCCGCCGAGGTGGCAAGAAAGTCAGTGGAAAGCACTCCAGCCACCCAGCCAAATGGGCAATAGATTCAAACGCATAGAAAACAATGATATATATGAAACTGACGTATTACAGAGAAAGCGATACCTACAACAGTTTCATACTTTTGTATTCTATGCGTTCGAATCGATAAACCACTTGGCTAGGCCCTCGGATTTTTTCCACATAATATCACCCCTAGAGAGCAAACAGTGAGGCTGACTGCATAATACCTACCTAATCTACAAAATAATTTCATCCTGGATAGTATCCATTTTAAGGAGTATATCCGGATTGGGCAGCTTACCCGAATTCAAGACAGACCTTTAGACCTTTAGTGGTTTTAAGTTTCTACCTACTCCTACTAAATGTTCTATCAGCCTCCATTCTTATAATACTGAAATATTGTTTGCATTTTTTTCAATTACTTACTTCATATGGTCACCTGTAATTACATTGAATAAATTGATCACCCATACAACATAAAGTAACGTCAATAAATCCTTAGATAAAGTTGATGAGTATAGTTGTTATCTTTCAGGCTGCTTAAAGCCCTAGGATGATTAATTATCGAGGACTCCCTAAAAACGTATAGAAAAGAGACGGAACGGACCATGTCGAGAGACCGATCAACAGAGAGAGTGATTGGAATGACAACATTCCAATCCATACTGCTCAAGGTTTTGGCTTAGGTTTTTCAGCCGGCCCCTGCCTGACACCAACTTTGGGTAATTCTATGTATTTAATAAGAACCGAAAACTGTTATAGAGGGCTGATAAATAAATTAATTAAACTATTCGATTTTAATTTTAACATTATATAAATGTTAGAAAAATAAGTACAAAGATTTTGGTGGTAAGAAAATGAATTTCGAAAAATTATGGTTCCCGCATCAAGACCGTAGTTTTTCGAAATTCTTTTTCTTACCACCAAAATCTTCGTACTAAATTAATTTATTTATTCGTAATTTTGAAGTCAAATGAGCGATGACCCTATTTGTTAAACCATGGAATTCATAAGATATTGGATATTTTAATCTCATAATTAAAATTATGTTTGCATATTTGACTAGTAAATATCGAAATATTTACCTAAAAATATTAATCTTAAGATCCATAACTCATGATTATGACAAAGTTTCTAGATAAATATGCTCTTGAACATTTTTATGACACTTATTTCTAATATCAATTTATGCTGACCAAATTATAACAAACAGCCAATAAAAGCTTAAACCGTTGAACTGGTTTTTAGGTGTTCGTACAAAAATGAGCTTTATTGACTGTTTTGTAAACTGTACCGCGGTACTCTCTCGGGCCCTGAGTCGGTAAGGTTACTTTGTGTTGGAGAGTCAACACGCGAGGAATGTGGCACGCGGACGCCTAGCACTTCTGGCAGTTATATACAATACAACCTATGCATAGTTGCCTACAATACCCAAGCACACTTTTGATTTTCTGCATTTCACAACCAATTAGGTGCAACCAAAGAAACAGCTATAGTACCTACTGCTGTAGACTGAGTTTTGCTCAGGTATCGAGCGAGTCCTGTCTTCTTATACTTTTTTACATAGGTATTTCATAGGTTTTAAATAACCAAAAAATGCCTTAACTCAACCTGAAAGTCGCAGTCGAGCTACTATAACAACATCATGACGTTTTGGGTTTGAGTCAGGCAGGTGGCCTACTATAAAACCTAGTCAAAACCTTGAGCAGAAGGAAGAATGATTGGAAAATTGTCAAATTCATCACTGTATCCGTTCAATAGTCTCTCGATATGGTCCTTTCCACAGATATATCACTTAAATTGATATATCTGTGGTCCTTTCCCTCACTTTTCTATACATCTATTCTTAAATAGGATCTTTCCGGTGTGATGAATGATATTAATAATTATCAATTACGCTTAATACCCTTGCCACATTCAGTATTTCTAAGCTTCGCTCAACACCCACTTTTTTCCTCCATCATTTCCAGAATTTATACCTTAGCTTAAAGGCAGTATAATTAGTTTAATTAAGTACCCGCTGTTAACCTTAATTAGCAATAAAATCAGACATACTCGGAGACTAAGTACCCATCCATGGAGGCAGCTACATTCGCAATTCGAATTGGAGCTGGTTTTTTTTTATTTTTATTTTGTCTCTTCTTAATTATTCCCTGCCGGACACGGCGTGTTTCGAAATCGGGGAGGTTATAAATCTAAAGAAAATGGCTAAGTGGATTGACTTGTAAATGGATCAAAATGCTACGTATATGTATTGGATGGAGTATAGTAGATTTATAGGACTTATATTTTAGGAACTGAGGTTTTGAAACTACTGCGTTGGTAACCTGATTATAGCTTGCCTTATTTTTTTGCCAAATAATGGAGAATTACTAAGAGAAAGCATCAAAAGTGTAGGTAGGTATGTCATTAATGTGCTTGCTTGCAGTACTTATCTAACGGAGAATTAGATTTATTAATTATTAATGCTGTCCTGTATGATGCACCCCGTGGAGTGATGACAGAGCAGAATACAAATGTTACTATCGCAATCCGTGATATAGGTACAAAACGGTAATAAGGTATATGCAGCAGCATCCCTGTTATACCACCTAGCTAGATATACATACATACATACATAAATCACGCCTATATCCCCGAAGGGGTAGGTAGAGGTGAACTAGCACCCGCGTTTCGCCAATTATGTTAGGTCCCATGTAATAGGTGGCGAGCCTATTGCCATTTATCGGGCACAAAAGTCGCAGTACATTGCTAGGTGGTATAAGAGGAACGCTGCTGCCCATTCCTCATCAGTGATTTATCCTTAGTCGCCTTGTACGACACCCACGGGAGAGATTTGGGATGTTGACAATTGTATTCTACTCTGCCGTCACCACACGGCCGGCACGTAGCTAGTGTATATACACTGAGAAAATGACCAAATACAAAACAAACTAATACAAATAAAAGTCGATCTAGGTGTTCCTGTAATAAAGAACTAATTTTAGTGACAATAATGACGAAATACTATTTTACTATTTATCAGAAACTTTTATGGCAACACATTATTTAGTGAAACTAATGCTTTGAAATTTAATATTTCCAATTGAAACACCTATAATTGCCAGCATTGATATGCGTCGACATTGAATCTGCCACTCAATAAAGCAAATTGTTAATTAAACCTATAATTAACAATCATAATTCCATTAGCAAATAATGCCCGATAACTTCGATAATAATATGACAACAGCTGCAGGAGCTTTACACTTTGAATGCGGTAACAGTCGTAATATTGCTGTATATTACATTCAAACTAAGTTATTATTTAAGTAATATTATCTGAAGCCATTAATGCGTCATATTTCGTCTATTATATTTGAGATCCATTTGTAATTTCAAGGAAAAGTTTCAGGACAACTATTCTAATTTTATCGGACCCCTCTTTTAAAAATAAATCAGTAAAATTTCGAAATATTATTATAATATTATCGAGACAATAATTTGTCGTAAATTTTCCGACTTATTTTTTTTTTGTTTTAAATGTATGACCGCAAGAGATGATGGTAGGAAAATGACATATCACTATTGCAGTGATATGTACATGTCATTGCCTAAAATTAAGATAACAAAACTCTCTCAAACTTAATCTCAAAATTATTGTTAAAAAAAACAAATTGCAAAAGAATCTATCAGCTAGGGAAAAATCGAACAGGTTTTCGATAATATAATATTCTATGAAGACCGCTAATGTAAATATTGTGACGTGAAAACCTTAATGCCATAAGTGACACATAAAATAATGTAGAAAGTTATTTTAGTAGGTAGTTATTACCTTACAGTTTGAGATAAAACAAAAACTGTGGCAGCCATTTAAATAATGACCCTGCGAAACCCGTAATTAGCGACAAATATTCGAGTACAGTGCTTACGAAACCCGTATAGCAGTGTGTAAGGCTCATAAAATAATAAATTCACTTCGAACATGTCAAATGCAACGATCATAAAACGCAATAATCTACGCTAATTAAGGCGAATATTTGGTCTCGCCCATTCAGTTAATGTACGGTGAACGACACTTCAGACTCACCAAAACTGTCAAATTTCTTTAATCGATTGTCAATGTTAATTTGCTTGTGGTAAAGCACAAAGTTGATTGAGAAAAAAATTACTTTTGTGGTAGCCTGAGCTGCTGTTGACTGTGCATGCCATTTCTATTACTTGGTACTGCTATGATAACTTAGAATATGGGTAGAATTTAATTATTTGAATTAGAATAATAGAAAACAACAGCTGCCATGACTAATACAAAAAATATTGAGGTAACGCCCGACAATTCAAATCATATTGAAAAAACCAACAAAAACACAAGTCTTATACCTTAAAACTTTCTTAAAAGGCAATTAATCATTACACTGTCGAGTGCTAAATTAAAACACAAACCAATTAGGTACTGTGTTTTCAATCAATGCAAATTGAGCCCATTCCCCAGTAATTTGGACAAAGATTGTTTTTCTCGGCCGATCCGATTTGTCTCGAGTTTTATGGTCCTCGCGTCCCTCTCGTAAAGCTACTGCGCCTCGACACGAATTCGGACTTATCTTCCAAGGCAACTCCCTTTTACTTCTATAACCAATACGATTAAAGATTTTCATTCATAGACACGCGCCCTTTGTCCATACTTGTCTTATTTTAGTTTTAAAAGAATATTATGACATCGCACTGCATAATAACTGCACCAAATTTATACCAGTATGACTTATTTAGTAAAGTTTTAACCTAAAGTTAACTCTGCAAACAGACAAGCAAAGCGGTTACTTTCAATTTATTAACATACATACAATACAAGTTAAACAATATCTTCATGCAATTCCGACCCCTAGCTTTCATGGCACTATTTGTATTACTTATCCAAACTATAACTAGTATATTAAAATAACGACTCAAAAGTAAAAGTATCCATCAGCAACGTTTTAGTACCTAATCAAAAGCAAATAGTAACGAAGGGAAGCATCAAAAATATCGATACCAAACAAAACGATTCTCCACGCTCAAAACACCGTCCACCAAACCCAAATTATTAATCCGTAGAAGTTCTTGTAACAACAACCACCGAGCGGAACTTAATAAAACAACGCCGACTGCAAGACGACAAACGATACGAGCTTCAAAGAATTTAGCACCCGACGCGTCTCATTCACACAAACAACAGACACGCCGATAGAGTTCACAACAAACAATCGTCAAAAGGGTTGCTTCCAACAACAGAGCTAATTCGGTAGCGGGCCTGAAAAAACCCTTTTGCATATCTGCGTCAATATTTACGTTCCACAAAAAAAAAATCGGGTGAGCGTGACGTATTCCACAATGTGGCGATTTTGCTGCAAGTTTCGCTTTCACTTTTGATTTTTTTCAAGGCATCTCATAGGGGAACCCTTCCATAAACGCTACTGTTGGCCGTACTCATTTGCATAACACTGGACGAAACAATAAAACACCACTTTATTTGAACGCGAAAAGTGAAAACGGGGTTCAAGGTGAACAAGCTTATGGTCGCCAGTTAAAGTTTCGATTTCAGCTGCATAGCACGCTACTCCTGTGATCTAAGGCCAATAGACGATCTTTAATCGCCAATATTGTGAGACAGGTGATCAGTGAAAGTTCAGTATATTGAAGTCAAATATTTTATGGCTGATGTAACAGATCAGGAATACCTGCTAAGCTATTCACTAAACGCATCATCTTCATTTACAATGGAAACAGATTTCACCGGAGCTTTTCAACAAACTTTATTTCCAACTTCAAGCATTATCAAGTAAGTACTATTAATATAATAGTTATCACGTTTTGTTTCCGAAGTATCCATTCCCCGTTAGGAACGTATCCTTCCTCCATCAGCTGATCGGCTGTTATAATTGGGGCTCATTTTTATGATGCCTCTATAACACTTCACAAATTAGTCAAACGTTAACTCGTATAGAATTGCCCGTGGGTGCAATAAACGGTCGACGCATGGCCTGAATGCAACTTCAAAATGTTTACCGTTCAATCATAATGACCGTAATCTCTTTTCGGATAGGGTTGATATTGCAGCAATTCGATTTAAGGCTGATAAGATTTTCCGTAGCCACGTCCGAAGTAGTGAGGACCTGTTAATAAGTTGTTCACACAACGTGTGTTTGCACGTATCGTTACATCACTTTGAGACGGCTTAACGAACTCATGTTCCAATATTTAGTGTGTATGGGACTTTAGGACCTATATTTGAGATTCAATATTAGTTCACGGTTCGTAGTTTTGAACTAGTCGGCGGCCTCTTCTGGGCACACTTCCCAATTACGTGTAGGTGTCAAATGACAAGTTGGAGTTAACTAAACAATGTCTGTGTTCTTTGCGAAATTGTTTCATGCTAACAGGCACCTATATCGGATAACGAACTTAAACTCTTTAGGTAGGTGTAATTTTTTGGAGTTATTGACTTCTTAAAACAATAGCAGAACTATATAATATCAATCGTATCATGTCGGTACAGAATAAAATATACAGGATAAGGGTCAATAAGATGGACAGAGTTGGCAAGACAAATTTTTAAAATAATAAATATATTTCTTACTCTTACGCGTAGCAATATATTAATTCCCATTGTAATTTATTTCCATTCCAAGTCTGTCGGGGGGAAGATGGGACATAGCTTTATGTTACGCATATTACCGAGATGACAGACACATTTAAATAAATATTGTTTTCGCTCACATCTAGCACAAAGTAAATTGCATTTTAAAAAGCATTACAAAGCACTTGTGTGATGCATACTATATGGCAGAGAAATATAATAACCATAATAGGAATTTATAAATACTGATAATATACTTTACTACTTTGCCGCGTGGTGACGGCAGAGTAGAATACAATTGTCACCACCCCAAATCTCTCCCGTGGGTGTCGTACAAGGCGACTAAGGATAAATCAATGATGAGGAATGGGAAGCAACGTTCCTCTTATACCACCTACCAATAGTAATGCACTGCGACTTTTGTGCCCCATAAATGGCAATAGGCTCGCCCCCTATTACATGGGACCTAACATAATTGGCGAAACGTGGGTGCTAGTTCACCTCTGCCTATCCCTTCGGAGATATAGGCGTGATTTATGTATGTATGTATGATAACATACTTACATAAACCACACTGACACAGCTTAATTCAACTTTTGTGAGATTCAAGGGGTGTTTTAACATTGTGTGTAAATATGCTCTTTTATATTAATAAAACTTTGGCATATATTCTAAGTAGAATTAGGTATATAATATTATTTATATAAAGAATTAAACAAAACCATGTCCATAGACGCCCAATAACAAAATCAGTTGGCTAAATGTCACAAGAAAAAAACATTCGCGCCATTTTCTTGCCGCTCGCTAATGAAGCCCAATTACATATCTCATGGGGATACAGAATTGGGTCAATGGTTCTGAATGATGGCCATAAACCCTGTTTAAAGTCCACGTCAGCTGTCTTCCAGTGGAATAATAGATGCGGTTTGGTTTATTGGGCCCAATATAACTACGCCGTGAACAGTCTCGTGTTAGTTGATTTTGAAACACTAGCCAGGCGGGTCACTAATTTTGAATTAGGTAGATTTTGGAATAAGTTAAATTTGGATTTGCAAGAGGCATGGAATGTGGCAAATATAAAAAAAAATCTTTCGTGTGACGCAGTTGGTGATTAAACGTGCACAGTTGTGGTGTTGTACGTCAGAAACAGACCTCCACGGAACAGACGACCAGTTCAAAAAGGTACTTAAGTTTTCTCTATGAAATTTTTTCATTTTTATATTTTTATTTTGTCAGTAACGCCTTCCCTCTTCTTCTTCCCTTCTCTTCCGTTATCCGTGTCAGTATTGACTTTCTCTTTCTTTCTTATATCTACTCTCAGTACAACAAAGTCACGTCAGATCGTTTTGTGGTGCTTCAGAGCGGACTTTAACGCATATTCGGCCTTTTCTCTCATAAATTAGTATAATTTACAAATTTTTGCCGTTTAACGCTTCACGAATTCATTACATCATCATCCGGGTCATCCGCCTGATGGCGGGCTGCGGGCATCGAGCGGTAGCTCATGGCCCGAGCATGAACTCAGGGTACTCAGTCCCCTGGTGGTCTGGGCCGCCGTCTAAAACGGCGGGGCTCCCCTTCGCCCCCCTGTACTCGACCCCGGTCTGACGGCGAGGCCCTCGGCGCGGTCTAACCATTATCCTGCAAAGGGTTTGCCGTGGGGCAAGGCTAGCTCGGCTTATGCCATGTACCCGAGGAAGCAGAGAGTGGGGGGTAGGGAACCTGGTGGCGGGTCGACGAGACAAGTGGGGATGATGATGACGGTATGGTCCAATCCAGGATTGGAATTCCATTCATTACACCAGTCGGTTTTTCGGGATTCCTGTATCTTATTTCTGAAATTATTATCTTTAACACAATAAATTTATCGCATATCTATATTTTCCTATCGTTGACAATCCGTTATCTTCTATAAAAGTTTAAAATACTTTAAAATGTTACGTATATTATCCTAATTACTTTTGTTTACCTAAAAAGTGGTTATTATGATAACCACTTTTTAGGTAGGTATTGCAAATATTTCACAACAAACTAAGCAGATGGGCACTGTATATTCATTGATACATCATTATTTATTTTTGTTGTGGGGATTTTTAAGCTCATTACTTATACATTAGTAGGAACATCGGCTGCATCCGCAGCACTTTAAGCTCTTTCTATCCTGCTTGTTATATAAGCTAGCACACAGAGCTGTCATTGTTCTTCAGTTGATTTTCAACTTTACGTTATCACCAAAATGCATAACCAAATTAAGATTTTTTTACAATAAAAAAAAAACATTTATTAATTGTCCATATTAAAATCAAAAATAATGACCCCACAATTGTGTTGAAATCCGTACGCCTAAAACCACTCGGGTAAAAAGTACCTACCTACCAACAATCCCGTTTGAGTCCGGTTGATTTATGATTTTATTAACCGGGTACCTAACTAATTAAGCGCTAACATGCACACGCTGCCGTTATGCCGTTCTCCTTGACATTTTACTATTTCTAATCACGTTTACGTGGAAGTCTACCCACTGGCTGGCTATGACCAGTTAACACTTCGCATGTTCACTGCACGCAGAGTTTGTATTATATTTGTAAGATATGCGCCAAATAAGAACAAATTACGATGTTCTTAGAAATATTAATTAACAGGAACGCAAGTGAAAATTTTAAATCTTAATTTAAAATCGCTAAGATTATTGACAATTAATTACACTGTCCTATATAGGTACCTACATCATCATGTTTCCTCTTCATGTCATATCGGTCAGACGTCATCAAGCCATACATTCCCTTTTAGTTCACATCATCCATCACACCGAAAAGGTGGACTTTTCTAAAATGAATGTTTAGAAAAGTCCTATACGGGTACATATTTAAAAATATCATTTAGGAGTATACTCCTCTTATCTAGTCCTCTGATATTATCCTCCGCCTACAACAATGTCGACGAAAACTGAACTGCAACACGCACACTCTGACATTAAGTTACGCCAACATCATTAGATGATTCTTCGTCAAAATGACACTTCAAATGCTTTAACTTTCATCTCCCTGCGCTTATCCTAATCTAAGTGCCGCCTCTACGCACAACATTTCTTTGTCTTTCACTCTCCCCTATCAGATGTGTGCTCAGCATGAACTTCCCCCTTTTATCATATATCATCTTTTACACAATCCATCTATCGCTTCTTAAGTCTTTCTGTCATACTAGGTCCATGCACATACACACTTAACATACCTCTAGTTACGTAACATCCATCCCTCCTCATCACATGCCCAATGCCAATGCCTTAGCTTTGTATGTTGAAATTACAGTACCTACCTAGCATTTAGTTCGCTGCATGATGTCGCCACATTGTCATGTACTACCTTCACAGTTAAGTGAATTTCTATCGCTAAAGTGCGATCCTGTGTACTGCTAATCAAAGTACATATTGTAATTGTTACAAAGTAATCGTACTACTATGTATGTTTGCGGTAGCTACAAAAAGGTTAAAACTTCCTAGTGGAAAATATATAATGAATATATAGGTACGTCAACGTAAAATTGTAAATCCCGTTATAGGTATTATATTTGCAATTTTGTGAATAGTTCAAAAGTTTTGATCCGTAGTGAAGTAGTTTCCTAACTGTAAGTTTAAATACATAGCTGCCTACATACCTAATGTGTTATACCTTAATATACCATATTAACATATTACTTTTTCAACGAAGTACAACAGACACCTATACAACGGAAAACATGTTGATTTTTATTTGAACATTAAATAAATATTAGAAAAATTAATTATTGGTACATTTTTATATCTGACCCTCCTCCTGTTGAAGAACGCTAGAAAATTTTAATGAATTGCGTGAAAAAATAATGTCCACAGACATATTCAGTATTTTCCAGAACAGAAATAAATCAGATGTCATTAAGATTCCCAGAAAAACAACACCGTATTCAAGTCACCGCCAGAAAATTATACGGACGAAACCTATCATAAATTCTCCAAAATATAGGAGCTTCGGTCGTTTTGGGGATAAAAATAATATTTTATCAGTTGATCCACCAGTGTCGCGTTCAGGGTATCTCGCTTTTAATCTGTGGGGTATTTTTAAGTCGATAAATTTGGATGTCAATGCACATGTGTAGGTATGAGATAAGGAGAGGTCTCACCCCGCCTCTCGGCGTTCTCGTAAAATATTATCTGAGGTCCGACATTTACGGCCGTCTTGAGATAGGCACGGAGACTTAGGTAGGTACCTACGTATATAGTATATACGTGTAGCGTTCGTTGGAGTATGTGGGTGTAGATTATCATTATGGCATTATTTATTGTTTGGAAGCCGGCAAATGGGAAATATTTTAATGGGTAATGTTATCAACTCTTCCAAGAAGGTTTTAGGTAATATTAAACTATGTACAAAAACTTTGTAGTTTGATTCTTTAAAATGAAGTAGGTATCCAAACGTTATTCGGTAGTCGTTTTAGGAGAGTGTTAGAAAATAAAATAGGTTACAAGTTAGTTATTTACGTGGTATTAATGAGCTTAAATCGAAATATCTATAATTAATAATATTTTATCTACAGGAACTTGCCGAGTTACTTTTTAGTAATATTCTTATCCAGAATATTTCTAAAAATCTAAAGTTTATTCAATTATTTAGAAATATTATATAATTTTACAATATACTTCTTATACAATATTATTTTCATTGATAATAATAACGGAAAAAGTCAAAATATAACAACTAAACGTAAGGTAGTGTGATAGAATATGTATAGATATAAATAATCATCCATCGCACTGAAAATATTAGGTTGGGTTAAGTATTAAAGTATAAGGTTAGGTAAGTGACTACACTTTAATTCTATTAGCTATTACATGACCGAATACAAAATTGTCATTCCTCGATATACATATACCTATAGTTGTAACAAAAACTGTACCTATCCGACTGTTAGAAAGAGTATTACGCTCAACAGAATTACGACATCTTAATGTACAGTTGCTGACAATCTATTTGATATATCACAGCCCATTATTCATGCTGGCCATTTTCAATTCAACTTTGTATCAATATGGATTTGCTCACAGTCCACAGGCAGACACAAAGACGGTATCTGCGGGCGCATTCATCTATCAGCCATCACTACAGTCGTAAAACGTCACTAATGTTCCGTAATACATGACTTGCTCTATATCTTTATTAACAATTCTCCCGCCATAGATTCTTCGTGGCGTTCAAAAGCTTTACGCTAACTTTACGACGCCCTTACAACTTTCCTTTCATCCCCGACTATTTTTCTGGAAACAGTATTTTCTTTATGCAATTTAATACGCCATATTTTGTTAAGTGACTCCGTAGATACAATGTTGCGAATAAAGAGGGATAAAAAAGGTAAGTGCGAACATAATTCTCGCTGCGAGATATAAATCAATGCTTCCTTTGGGCGCAAAAAGTTTAAATTTTCATATGCGCTCGCGAGTTTTGAATATGAATACCGAGATTATGTTACAATGTCTGTGCAAAAAGGTCGGACTAAATAAGTTCTGAGTAATCGGTACCTTATGTATTTTTAGGCGTACAAAAAGTAGTGTGGATAATGGACGGTGAGGGGCGGGGTGGAGTGAAGATTTATCTTTTTCAATATGGTGGGAATGCGCGCTCGGCCCGGTCTCAAGTGGCCTTTTTATTTTAGACGCGCTCTAATTTGGTTTTCTCTCAGATTAAAAATAGTATTTAAACCGTCAAGGGACTCGTCCGCGTGTGAATACGTATAGCGATACACCTAAGTAGAAAATTGTATATAATTTATGGGTAAATAAAATCGTACCTTGTTAACAGAAATAATACGGAACCAACTTTATTTATAGTAATTGACATGCTGTGACTTATAATGTATTTTTGCATATTAACGTTTTATTTACACTGCTGTTAGCTGACCTAATATTGTAAAATAGAATATCTATGATTAATGAATAATAATAAAATATTTATTTGAAAAAAATAATTTATTACTAGATCTATTGCTTATTACTAGATCTATTAATTTAATAATCTATAATTTAACCATTACATAATCGCCCAATCAATCTCCGATGAACGGAGAGTAATCGGGATATCTATACTGAACAAAGTTTTGGCTGAAGTTTTACAGGCGGCTGCCTGCCTGACACTAACCGTCTTTGGGTACTTATGATGTTGTTGGTTGCCTAGTTGGGTCCACTATTCGGGTGCCCCAGTTGCTTATTTGTCCACAGTGGGCAATCATCGAAGTAACATGGAAGTAAGTCAAGACTTAGACATAGATTTAATTTGTTACAGTCATTCCTACATCATATATAGAAATACATATATACATACATAAATCACGCCTATATCCCCGAAGGGGTAGGTAGAGGTGAACTAGCACCCACGTTTCGCCAGTTATGTTAGGTCCCATGTAATAGGTGGCGAGCCTATTGCCATCCATCGGGCACAAAAGTCGCAGTAGGTACATAGCTAGATGGTATAAGAGGTACGCTGCTGCCCATTCCTCATCACTGATTTTTCCTTAGTCGTCTTGTACGACACCCACGGGAGAGATTTGGGGTGGTGACAATTATATTCTACTCTGCCGTCACCACACGGCTGATATTTATATAGAAATGACTGTAACAAATTAAATCTGCAGCGCCTACCTAGTCGCGGAAACCAAAGCACACCCAGGGTGGAAACCCACTGTGCTTTACAAAGAAATCTCAGCTCCCACGTTACACTAGAAAGAATCTGAGTCAAATCGACCTCAAACGCGAAATGGTCGTGTCCCGACCGTTACCCCAATTGCTGCCATAAACTCATTAAGCCACATAACCGGCCATCGAGCTTTCCAATCATGAAATTAAAATTACGTCCCCTTTACTGCCAGCCGTTACGACCTGCGAAAAAAGGGGGCATAAATAAAAAGGGGGTATAAATAACACACCTTTGGCTGCACGCGATGCTCGAATAGTCGTAAATAACCCGCTTATGGCTCGCGATCGATGCCATTCATTAGGGGAAAACGCTATCCAGTTTTGGCTCGGCCGTCCGCGGTTTCCGAACGTAATTGTAAATCAAGCTCGGATTTGGGCCCAAGTGTGGCATTTCGAGGATTAGCGGTGGACTTTTTGGAATTTTTGCCTTGGAAATGCTGCGGCGTATAAGTATTTATAATATTTTATACTAGCTTTTACCCGCGGCTTCACTTGCGTTGTCTTTAAGTAACTGTTAAAGTCATACCTACTCTTTATTATTATAGAAATTGACAACAAATATTCAATTGAATGTTAAGGGCCTGTTTCACAATCGACAAGTAAGTTCGAAGTAGCTTACTTTGCAGTTCAATTGACATAAATATTTCATACTCTCAAATGATCTGCGAAGTAAGCTACTTAGAACTTAGGTACTTGTCGATTGTGAAATAGGCCCTAAGTGTCAAAAGGATCTCCATTGTGAAATAAATAAATAAAAAAGTTGTTTTTTTATATATTGGGTTACATTATTGCAATTGACGCAGTGGTGACTATTTTAAGAACAATTACATACATCCCGCAGGGACTTGCTACGATCCTTACATACTTCTTTCACTTCATCCAATCTCATCAATCTCGTCATGCATGCCCGTCGGTTTCGGGTACTCTTGACCTGGCCCTTTTTCAAAAGACTTTCAATTTGATTATGAAAGATCCGCCTAGGCCTTCCCCTTCCCATTTCTCCATTCATTTTCGCCATGTATATCCTTTTTGTCAGTCTCCTTTCATCCATTCTTTCTACGTGACCAAACCATGCGAGCATCCCTTTCTCAATCCTTGTCATTACATCTTCTTTCAAACCACACATTTCTCTTATCACACTGTTATATAATCGATCGCTCAGCCTTACCCCAGCCATGCTCCTCAACGCTCTCATTTCTACTGCATTTATTCTACTTTCATGCTTCTTCTCCCATACCCAACTTTCACTTCCATACATTAATGTCGGGACCAGCACTCCAACAGCCATATGAGCCTTTCTGGACACGCTTTGGCCGTTCATAAAAGTGTGCAAAGCCCTGTTTACCATATTCCCAGCTTTCACCCGCTTTTCAATATCACTATCACACTTCTCCTCCAGAAAAATTACAACCTTAGTTAATCGTTCACAATTTTGTAAAAGAATACTTATTTGAAATCTGTTTATAGGATAATTAGATGAAAAAGCGTAACATACAAATAAACTCATTTCTGCAATTATAATATTATTTAATATACTATGTAGGCGCCAAATTATCTATACACACGCGCATATACCTACCTACTTAAAGGCAACGTAATTCAAATTAACGTGCCAACTCACAAATGTGAGATTTTTTTAATTGATGTTCAGATTTATAAAATCACGGTAGTAAATATTAGAATGTACCAGCCTTTATAACGAGATAAACAACGTAAACAATGTTGATGAGTCTTTAAATAAAATAGAAAATTGTAATAGGTAGGCTATTTCTCAAAGTCGCAAGTTGCTAATCATTTTGATTTTCTAAAATGGATGATATTTTTTTTATTTTTAAATACATCTTTCTTATTTTTAAATGTATTTCGAAGATAAAAAGACATTTTTATCTCGTTATAATGGCTAGAGTAAGAAGTTAGCGGTTTAGAGAATAAATCAAGTGTCTTATAAAAGAATTTCTGTAAATCAAAGTGTCTTATAAAAGAATTTCTGCTACGTCACCGTCACAGTGTTCGGTTTCATTTGTCTGCAGAGCTTATTGGACGCATAAAAAAGCAATTTTCTTATACAATCGAAGTTAAAAAGCTTTCGTCGGCAATATGATTGACATTTTCCTTATAGCAGTCCAGCGTAATTTCCAATCATTCATGTTTCGAAAAGCCACTTTATATTATTATGTATGTAATTAGAAATACAATATCAGACCAACACTTCCAAGAATCTCTAAAAAGATTTCGTAACATTTTAATCAAATTAAATTACAGGCATTATATTTTATCATACGGCATCAGTTGTAAGGTATATATATATAATTATTATGAACTTATGCGTTGAATATTGGAAACTTTTTGACTTTGACACAAAAGTTTCCAATGTTCAACGCAATTTTATATGACGATTCATGACTGTATGTAATAATACCATTTTATTATGTGAATAAACAATTTTTTTAAACTAATTATGAACGAAATACTTAAAGTTTCTTTTAAAAATTTGAACCTCTTTTTTCACTACGAACTCCTTAAAGAAAAATGTCGTTAGCGACAACATTTAAATCACTTTCTCCGATTCCTTTATCAAGAAACCCTCGCCAAAAAGCATCTGAAACATACACAGCTATCAATGTATGTTAATACATAGCTACACTGTACGGGCAGATGTTGCCGAGACCCGGGCGGATCGATGGAGCTCTCCCTGTACCTACGTTTCCTGTTGGATTAACTTTTTGTTTAACTTCGCCGAATAGACTGGTGTTGTTACGAGAGTGTAACAAAAAACTACATTATGTAATAACGAAGACCCCGCTCCTCACGAATAAAGAGAAGACTGAGGAAGATAATTTGTATTCAAATTTATAAACCATCCTTGCTTATAAGCGTCCAACCCACTTAACTAGTAAAATTACTTGTACATAAAGCACCGAAACTACATCTATAATAGTATTATTATAGTTTATAGTATTATTCTGATGTGTACGCAGTAAAACAAACTCAGTAGAACAAAATAATCGAGTCCCTTCATGCTTTTGACGGCACGTAGAGGCGATGGTCCTAGTAACATCTGCAGTCCATGATAGCCACTAATCCGCCACCAGCGTGATTGGTTATTGGCAATTCTCCCGATATTCTAATATATGTTGATGATGATGACATTAGTTATTAGTATAATATATCTTAGTACTTACCTAGCTATTTATTGTATCGCAAATAGTAGATACCTAAGCTAATACCTGGTACAGTTATTACTGTTTGGTCTGGTCTGAAATAAGGCCAATGTTATTCGACACGACATCTAAAACTTTTCAGATCAATTTAAACGTTATAAGTTATCCAATTTCCAAGACTTGTGTATAACAATCCGTTTGGATTATATTACAAGCACCCTGTTTTTTATGTCGCAGAAGTCTCCAACTTATGGTATGTAGAACAAGCCGGTGACTACCACAGGTCGACGTCCGCTGGAGTCCTTTCAATGCTGCAATTGTACCAATTAAAATGGGACCGCCGAAAGTACAGCGTGTATTCGAACGTTTCCCCGAGCAGATTTACATATTTATTGGGGCACATTTTACGACGGCACCAGAAAAAAGCCACGCTCGTTTAATGGACAAAAAGGGTGGCCTGTATATTTATTCTGTCGCATCCTTTTTTACGTGCAAAAGGACTTGGCTCCGTTTTTTGGCACCGTCACGGCACATTTGGCGACGCACTTGGCATAAAAATATCTGGTCGTAAAATCGCTGTGTGCCGCTCGCTCCACGTCGGGACGCATGTGTCGGGAAATATTGGATTCCTGAAATAGAGGTTTATGAAGACAGATATGACGTGCCGATTGAGATGCGAATGTGCTGTGCAAGCGTATTGCCTATGAATATTTGATTTGTGGACACCTGCGTCTTTGGGAATTCGCTTTGCCTATTGGTGTCTGCGTTCCAAAGACCGCCGTCTCCTTTGAGGTTTCCTAGAAAGCAGCTCACTTATCTAAATCAGATTTTGGCTGGTATTGCTTGCTATCAGCTTATACGCAAGACTGTAACTGTATTCAAGAAGGATTCATGCATTCATGTTCTACGATAAGTACGTAACTAAGCTTCACTAAATTTAGATACTGTGGCATATTATACTATTTGGTACGAATATCATGAACGTAGTTATCAGGTGTGCCAGGCGTAACAAATTCAATCACTCCAAAAGTCTTTGATCATCTGTTGTGACTAAGTTAGGCAATACTATTGTAGGTACTGTACAACAACCCCAATTAAAAGTAATAGATAAAGATCACTGATTAGATATTTCATAATGATATTATTATAATAATAACTTAATAATTGGGTATTTCTCTGTGTGCGTAGGTACTCTGATATCTACTAATTTACAATTCGTTGACAAGACCAAGTCAGGCCACGCACGTAGGCACGTAAAACACACAATAGGCATCAAAGCTACCCGAGCATAAATTTTAAATGAAAACCAGTTTGGGAGGAAACAGTACCTACCCGTGACTCCCGAGGCGCGTCATCCATCCGCGGTCCCTTAGTTACAAATAAATTAATTTTGGGCCTTCATAAATTAAACATTCCCCGGGTTCGAAAAAAAAATAAGGCTCACTGCACATTAGGTCTTACGGTATTAAATTATTGCGATATTAAATACGTTTAGTACCATTTTACAACTCCGAAGAAAATATCGACTTTCATCAATAAATTAAGACTACACTCAGTAGATGGAAGCTTGTTTTATATTATTTCCACGTTTGGGTGGGCCCTACAATTGTAGGACATTGTTGGTGAGTTATTGGACCGTTCTCATTATGGCTGCCGAATGTGTAAATTATATTGTGCGAAATAAATTACAGCATACTAACGAGCATCTTAAATCTTTAAGTTGGTTTAATTAGGTATATTGTTTGCCCTTTTATGGCAAACAATAAACTTATCTTATTTACATGGCCTCGCATGTTTTATTAATAATAATTATGTATCACTTCTGTAATGTGACATGCAATAAATGAATAAATAAAAATCTCGTTTGTTTTGTGGCATATATTACTAGTACAGTACAGACAGCTGACGTTAATAAGTATTTATAATAGTTTATTTATAATTTCAGTAACATTAGCCGTTACCATTTATCTAAATTCACCTAAATTTCTCACACCATTTGTGTTTAACACAAAGCTCCTCTTGGCTTATAACCAGCGATCTAATCATCAGACCAAGCCAGCCACCTAGGTGGCAAGAACGATGGTATAAAACATCCAGAATATTTCTAGGTAGGTACATAACATAGCACTTCTATAGCAAACAATGAGGCTGATTGCAAAACCAGACCAAACCAGCCACCTATACTTATAAATAACGTTAAATATTCGAAACCGTTTTTCTTTAACACACGTTTCCAATGTTTAACGTTATTACTTTGACGATTCAGGAGTGTATGTTTTCATTGAGTGTGTGTTTTCATTGGAAATATTTTAGGTATTACGTACGTATTAGGACTTGCTGCAGACACAATACTATGTTTGAGATGCGAAGCCGATGTCCTTAACCGTTAATCCGTAACATTTACAGGGCCATCGAGCCGGCTCCGGGAATGCATCCAGTAAATCATCGGAAGGGCACTAAAGCACTCCTTTAGTGGTCTTGCTGAGGCGACCACACGTCACCGCTTTTCTGAAAGGTGAGAGGACCGGATAAAGAACACATACATACATAAATCACGCATATTGTTTCGCTAATCTCATTCTAATCACTGTCTTAACCCTCGGAGACCCGTAGGAGAGATGTTTCAATTGTATTCTACTCTGCCGTCACCACACGGCGAATAGAATATTTTATCATGAGAATGATAACACAATCCATTCATCTCCTACGGTCTTCCTCTTTCTCTCCATCCCTCAACAATTAATGTTGAGGAATGGAGAGAAAGAGGATGACGAAGACTAATTAATGTTCATCACTCCTTTAGAAGAAACGAATCGCATGTGCATTTCGTTTCTTCTCATAAACTGTCCATACCAAGCTAACGATTCCCTTTTATCTGCTATGTGAATGGTGCAACATAAGGTACACTTGTACATACATACATACATACATAAATTACGCCCATATCCCCGAAGGGGTAGGCAGAGGTGAACTAGCACCCGCGTTTCGCCAATTATGTTAAGTCCCATGTAATAGGTGGCGAGCCTATTGCCATTTATCGGGCACAAAAGTCGCAGTAGGTATATAGCTAGGTTGTATAAGAGGAACGCTGCTGCCCATTCCTCATCACTGATTTATCCTTAGTCGCCTTGTACGACACCCACGGGAGAGATTTGGGATGGTGACAATTTTATTCTACTCTGCCGTCACCACACGGCCAAGGTACACTTGTACAATATAATTATACTCTTAATACAACAAGAAAATAAGTTTTAAAAGTGTGAGTGGTATAAGTAACTATTTATAAGTAACTATTTACATACTTACTTTTAAAAGAACTTAATGTATAGAATATGGGTACATAAAAATACTGAAAACATAATAAGTATTTATGCGTTTAGTTTAGACTAAACTGGAAACTGTTAACGTATGGAGACCCTAGCGCCACATGAGTGGTGCCATAAGCCGCTATACGGGGATATTGTACGTCGTAAACTTGTAATTTTGTAGCTAAACCCACAGGCCTATCTTAACACTGTTTCTAAAACGCTTTTAAAGTGCTCAAGAGTCCCCTGTATGATGCATTAGCTCTATCGCAGAAGCGACGGTAGGGTTAGATATATGGCCCCGATTTGTAAACTATCCGCCGTCATAAATGTGTCCGTAATTGACTATGGGATTTACTGTTTTAGGGAAGGGGATCGAACTTCTTGTTTTGGAGAAAGTGTATACGAAATGGTAGAATAATAAGCGGTTGCATTCTTTCTTACCAGTGTTGTTATGAAAATTCAAAATTCATTCAAAATTTATCATCTTAACATAAATTCTGATCGCCTCTACCATTTTTTACACTTGCTGAGACAACCAACAATTACATACATACACATAAATCACGCCTATATCCCCGAAGGGGTAGGCAGAGGTGAAAGTAACACTCACGTTTCGTCAATTATGTTAGGTCATGTAATCGGTGGCGAGCCTATTGCCATTTATCGGGCACGAAAATTGCATTAAATTGCCAGGTGCTATAAGAGGAACGCTGCTGCCCATTCCTCATCACTGTTTTATCCTTAGTCGCCTTGTACCAACAATACCTAAGCTTAACGAAAATAGGGGATCAACCCCTCATTTAAAATTGAAATGACACGGATACCATAATTGTATAGGTATAAAGTAGATATAAATAATTACGTTGGTAGGTATTAGCATTACAAATTCCCAATTAATAACTTAAAATGATATTAACAACAACTATGTAGGTATATGCAGGTAAATAGGTGGAGCTTTGTTGCCATTTAAATACCTGGGTCGAAAATTTAATTAACGAAAGCGCTTACAGTGTTCGTTAATCAGTGGATTAGATACCGTCATTATTTACGAGCACGTCTAAAACGTTAGGAATTTAATTTCATTAGGGGATTTTAGTGGAACCATGTTGTCGCCCGCTGCGCCGGGCAGGCAGACCGGCGTATTTCATTCAGCTGTCACGCGCCGACCAATAGCGATCGAGATCGCGCCGCGTTCCGACTTTAAAAATGGTGGAGATAATATTCATTGTACATTATTCGTGACAGGTCGTTATTTCGATTTTTATCGGTTCTCGCTTTCAATATTTCTCCCGTAGCTCTCGGAGTTTTGATGATCTCTCATATTTTATGTCGCCGTTTTAAAGGAAAACTTTAACGTAGTATTTGTAGGTAGGTTGGTAGGTATAAAGATTGCCGTTCTATATATTTTCTCCCGGGCAAAGTCAACTAGTAAAAACTTCCATAAAACAACAATTTCAAACGGGCCATTTGGCGCGGGAAAAACAGCATCCCGGGCGGGGTGGCGAGGGCCGGGCCGCGGGGGTGCCCAAAGTGAAGCCTGCCGGTTTATGTCGCGGAATTACGACTTAGACGTTTCAAACAATAACTCCCCCCATAAATACGGGCCGATTCCTTCACGCGTCATAGCGCAGATTGTTTTCCTTAGCCCACTCGAAATGTTCAACGATAAAAAATAACGTAAAACATCACATTAGATGCCTTATCCAAGACGGCGGACGGGAGAATACTTTTATATATAACGTCTATATACGTGTAGGGACAAGAATATTAATATGTAAAAGCTCTAGAATTCCTTTAATATATAACGTCTTTCAATAGTCACCAATGATTAGATAGATAGATAACATTTTTTTTCAGCGTGACCTACTGTAGTTACTAGCATTTGTTGGAAGTTTATTGAGAGTTGAATTCTGCATTATCGATCTATTGCATTATTCATGACGACGGCAGAATTGTCAACATTCAAAACTAAAACGGACGACGAAAAGATAATCCAACATACTTTCGTATGAATTAAAGTTCAATCCTAATCCCCGCACACGCGTCGAATAAGACCTAAAAGCGGCATGAAACTTCTTTGAATAAAAAAATCGCTTAATTTCGCTCATACGAGCCGTCGTCGGCCCGAGAGTGTAATCTAGCCAGCTAATAAAGCAGGCCTAATAAAAAGAGCTTTTCCACGTGGCCCGTAAAAATATGATAACGTAGCACGTAGTCACGTACCGACGGTGGGAAATATTTAGGTTAAACGAAGCGAGCTCATGAAACTTCCAGTTGAGATAACAAAAGGTTAAATTAATTAGCCGTTTCCACGTTGAAACTGAGGGGGAAATAACAATATGCCTACCTGTTAATAATAATAAAGAAACGTTATTTTTAATTGCTTGCTTCGGCAAAAGGTCAAGACTTGTCCTTGGTATTTATTTTGTTTTAAAGAACTTCAAAGGAGTTTTAGATGAACGAAGAATTGAGTTTGGTGTGATTTTGGTAATTTGAAAAATATTTTACTTATTTAAAAGAGTTGCATGAATGCGTACAAAGATATTATACACTTTTGCATAATTAGACAAGTCCGTCCTTAATAATGTATCTGATTAAGCTTGAAATAAAATAACGGCGGTTTATCCCCGAACAAGTTAGCATATACTACATTTCACCACCTGTGTTAAGTCTCATACAGCGAGTCAACTCAAAAAATAATTCCTTAAAAAAGAGAGAGCTGTAATAAAACTTAATAATGCTAGAAGTCTTAACCTACTTCAATTATAATTTTAAAGCTATTTCGCTGATGGTACCTATTAAAGATGTATCGTCCACAAAACGACCATGGTTGGGAAAGCTATCTCGCAACAAACTTAAAACGAAAATGTAATTTTGGAGTAGCATAAATAATTTTAAAGAAGCAAGAACGATCACAGTCTGTGGACAATAATGACGCAGTAAACTGAGTGAGACACGTTACAAATTCGCAAACATATATCGCTTCCAAAATACAATAGAGATAGAATTAAAAATTGGATTCTTGGAACAAGGAGTCTTGTCATAAACTTATAACACGCAATGTTTCTTATTAGTTTTTTTTTCGTTGCGTCTATTGGTTTTAATTTGTTACATACATTTTCTTCATGTGGTTTTAATTTGTGGCATACATTTTCTAGAGAGGATATGAACCCAGTAAGGGCACTACTGTCTTGTATCAAATTACCTATGTAATCTTAGTGTTACTGATATCATATAACAATAGGTACGTACACAAAACACAAGCAAGCTGAACTCGATTCACCACAAAGTAGTAGGAGCAGCTAGCCGACCGGCAGCTGGCGTTCTGTCGTAAACCGCCTCGTAAGATCACTAATGGAATTGCAGATTATACACTCCATTAGCTCCCGCTAGACCTCGCATGCATTAGTAAATGGGTCTCCGCTAAATCTGATTACCGTGCATGTATATAAACTAGTCTGCGACGCAGCCTTCGTAAATAAACGTTATTGAGGTTGGATCTCGCTAGCGCAGTGGCATAGCGCGCTCGGCCTGCGATCGCGTAAACTAATGTTCGTTAAGCCTGTCATTGGATGAGTGACCAATTTATTATATATTCTTACGTCCATAATGAAGGCCTGTGCCCCCGCAGTGGGGACATTAAAGGGCTGGTGATGATGATGATATAAACTAGACTGTGGCACAGCCTTCGGAAATAAAGTTTATTGAGGATGGATGAAGCAGTTACTACGAATGTTGTCTTACAAAACTAATTAATTTAATTTGATTTTCTGAAGGAAAATGGAAATATTTCGCTTATACTCGAGTGACGTAAGGGCAGTCATTGTCGGTCGACGAGCATTTAACAAATTGAAACAACAATATAATTTTTCTTTAATACCGTTGCAGGCTATAAATTAATCGTGTAGAACACACTTCAGTGCCTACCTATATCATATATGTTTACGTTCACTCCTAAAAGCATAATAAAAATCCACGACCCTTGCGTTTATTTATGTGACAAAATTATAGTAATCTACTTTTACAAAGCGCAAAGTCGCACAAGAATATCCGTGAAACGTATTATAGAAATATTGTTTAAGAACGACAACACCCCAATAAAAATGATTACAGGACTTAGAGAAATTCTATCATGGTCCATTAATTTGAAAACAATAACAATGTAATTAGAAATAAGGGGCACTGAGAAGAAAATTAAAA
Organism: Cataclysta lemnata; assembly: GCA_963931975.1. Taxonomy (NCBI): domain Eukaryota; kingdom Metazoa; phylum Arthropoda; class Insecta; order Lepidoptera; family Crambidae; genus Cataclysta; species Cataclysta lemnata. The sequence goes on from OZ008339.1 coordinate 5,989,513, forward strand.
TGCAACGTGCATTAAAAAACGTGTAAATTGTCAATTTCGGCAATTTGCTCATTAGGTACGCCTTTTTAATCTGCGAAGAGTACGAATTGTCAGTCGCACTTTTAATCGAGATCGGGCGCCTAGTCCCCTCCATAAAGGTGGATTAATACCGCCGAAAGCCGAACTTACTTAATAAATATAAAAGCCTTCCTCCCAGCCATAAACCGCCCACTGTGCTCTCCAAGATTATTTCTATTGCGGCCACCTTGTGGAGACCTGCCGGATTTCATTACGCACCACGAATTCCCCAGTTTCGGAAGCCGTTCGGGGGTCCAGCGCTGGCTGGTTTCACCATTATCAGCGCTATGTAGATTGCGAGTCGCTTGCTTTCTCCAGATAAGGTTTTACGACTCTGGTAGAAAGGATAATGTTCTCCTTTGATGTAGGAACGGAATTGTTGGCCGCGTTCCGCTCAACTGTAAAGATAGATAGCGCTGGAGCGTTTTATTTCTAACTCGGAACGGTCGCTCAGTTTTCTTTGTCTTAGTTTTATTGTGGAGCGACGCAAAATAGGAAACTGGAGCTGTACGTACACGTAGATATATAAAATCGTATTAGGGTGATGTACTTAATTTTATTCGTATTTTAATATACATTGTTTTTCGCTAGTATTAAGAAATATTTATTATTACAATTAGTCTATTAATACTAGGTACCTATAATATTTTTAAATCTTACCTTTAAGAATAGATGAGCAGCCTAAAATTGAACCATATCTTTAAATATCTTTAATTTTTGAATACGATAATAAATCACAAAAAATTAAATTAAAGGTTTAACAACTTTTTGAATTGTTTTAGTTATTGATAAAATGGTGGTTTAATTTCGTATTATCAATTGGGTTTAATTTTTGAATTGTTAATAGCCGCCCGTAGGTAGTGAAAATGTCCCTATCAAAAAGATAAAAATGTCAGAAATAAGTCACATAGATATGTTCGATTGGTATTAAAGTCAATTTAAAAATACGATAAACCAATAGATATTAATGTTAGTCACGTGACGGTAAACAGAACGCTACTATTCCTTAGCATGTAAATGGAAATAGTTAAGAAACTGACAATATTATTGCTAGTAGTCCAATAACTTTGTTGATATAGTGGCTCTAACAAGTAGATAACTTTATTGGTAATAGGTAATGCCTCTTTATCCCCATAGGTAATCAGGAACGTTGCTGGCCATTCTTCATTATTGTTTTAACCCTTAGTACCCAGGCACAACACCCCCGGGAGAGCTGTATTCTGTTCTGCCGTAACCATTAACCCAGGCAATATCTTCCTATTATTTGAAATTTATTTCTTGGGATTTTAAAGGTAGATCTCGCAGTCCGCCTGACGACTCGACCAAACCGGCCGTCAACACAACTTAAAACATTCGATCACTTTGTTTAATCTCCGATTATCGCAATAAACCATACGGAACAGCCTAAAAAAGGCACTTTGGTATACTTATAAAATAATTTAGAAAAATATTATAGTGCTATTAGTAGGCAAAGAATCTGCCGTGTTTGGAATTTGTGTTGAAAATATTTTTTCACACGAAAACTCCCGCTTTTTAGGCGTTACGTATAACTACCTGGCTGGGACCACCATTCCTCTACGTACCTATGCTATGTAGGTATCAGTCTTTTGTTATAAAGCTAACGCGCGCAAAACAAAACCATTTTCTATTTCGCAGGCTGCGCATAAGGATCGGCGTATACAAAGTTGCGTATAATTTACGGCCACCCGGCGGTTTACGGCGGGGCAGGTTCGCACATGCGCGCGGACACTGCAGCCATAAATATCCGCTAACCCCTTCTAGGGTCAGGTATATGTATACGACGCAGCTTTAAAGATTTATCTCTGAGAACAAAACGAAATCGGAATCGATATCGTCCGAACCAGTGCGTCGGGGAACAAATAAAACTTGCAAATTTTTCTTCGTACCACAGTCACATTATAAGCATTTTTTATGCCAAGAATTATTCATTGGGTGCTACTATTCTCTCTGAAGTCAACAACAAATAAAACTTAAAAAATTTTCGTGTCTCATTATAGTGTCTAGCTTATAAGCATTTTTTATGGCAAGGATTGTTCATTGGCTGCTGTTTCTTTTACTGTTTCTCTGGAGTCAGTTTTAGCATAAGACTATCATCACATACCGTTTCAAACATTGCCACGGGCAACATAACTAATTTTCAGTGAGATCGGATAGATTTCCTGAAATAAGTATTCAACATTCACAAAACGTTCTTTTTCTCTAGCCATCCAAGTACGGCTTCATTTCATTAAAAAGAAAATCTTAAATATAATCGGTAAAAGCTTACCTAAATACGCAAAAAAAGCATAATTGTATTCTCAAGACCGTATAAAGAAAATCGATAATAGCAATAAAGAAAGACGTCGTTCAAGTGCGTAGTAAAATTGAAAAGAAGACAATTTACGAAGGCGAAACTTAGAGAACAGCAAATTAAAATCTATTAACATCTCTCGCATATAGCTGATCTTATTTCAATTAATAAAACGCTTTACGCCTACTTAAAGCAACTAAGTAGTAGTAGAGAAATCACCATAAAAATAACACTTAATTTTAGTTCGCAATTACGAGGCTGTTAAAGGGCTGCCTGAGGCCGACACAGCCATTACATTAGCTCCACACTTACCATGCTCACCTAGTAACTAGTCTACAGCATAGTAAACGACTGACTCAGTAGTACGGTGTCACAGCCATACGTAATATTTATTAGCTCCACCCAGACCATGCACACATGGTAACTGATCTGCGTCATAATTATACTACTGACTCAGTATTAAAATGATTGTTTAACTGTAGGTTATCTGTAGAAACACACGTTTAACGTATCTCTATGATGATTGATGAGAATGACACCTTAATATTATCTGTAAGAAAATAATGTAGAGAATCAAAACTGTACCCAAAAGTTGTTTGAATTTTCATTGTGCTTTCTAGAAAGAGTTCCTTATGATAAATATTGCAGTTTTTTTTAATGGATTATATCGAAATAGGACTAATTAATACATTAATAATACTATACCAAAGAATATGTATTACTTACCACAAATATTAAACAGTTTAAAAAAAAGAGAAAGTTTACGGTCAGAAAATCTTCGAAAAATTATATTGTAATGCGGGACTCTGCTTCGGCCTAAGGCCTATCCCCCAGCAGTACGGACATTTAAGAGCTGGTGATAATGATGATGATGATGGTACATTATCTATTTTTAGACAGTAACTGGTTGCTTCACAAAGTAAGTATTTCTACTTGCAGCGTTTCTACAAATTACGTCTGAGTACTTACTATTTTCAGCCTTGCGATATTGAATTTGTGGTTTTCTTGTGTGTTTTAGTTATTAAGAAAACCAATAGCTCGCCTATGGGCACAATAGCCGTCTGCAAATAAACAAATCATTGTGTAAGTTGCAAACCTCAGGTAGTAACACACTTACTGGTCGCTTGAGATAAAGGGAAATACGTATAACTTTAGGCTCGAGTTCACGAAAACGTAAATCAAGCCATTGAAAGATAATCGTTAGTTTTGACAGTTCTTCTTTATGATAAAATGTCAAAAACTGACGATTATCTTTTAATCGCCTGTTTAAGTGTTGGTGAACACCAGCCTTAGAGTCCAACAACTCACTAATCATGACTGAATTAGAAGGATGGCTGAAAAAACTGTCTTTGGAAAATTGTCTATTTAAATTTTATTTTTATTTTGGTATGTAAAAATTTAAATACCATTATACTGATGTTCACTGATTTCCTGTCTATTTTTGTTAAATTGTGTTTACGCTGTAATGAAAATAGACAGATCAATGAATTAGTTAAAACAGAGTTGTAACAAACGTTCTTGTAGAGCTACTTAAAGAACGTTTCAATTTTGTAGCTATAGAACGTTTCAATCAAGTTTTTTGCTTAAAAAATGTACTGTTTAATTATATACTAATAGACATTAGATACAAACCTGTACTTAATACATATATATTTAAAAAATTAAACCAAATACAAACGAATTATTATATATTTATATTTATAATATCTTGTATTTTTGATGCTACTATAAAAAAGCTTCGCATTTCATCATTGACAACAATAAAGCCGGAACCTTGCTAGCAAATTATTTCTTCGTCACTCAACACCCTATGTACGGTCGGTAAATAAGACGTTTGGAAAATATAGTTTATTGGCAGACACAGTCACATGCACCCTAATGCGATCAAATTACGAGAAGTAACGGCCCCGATAACGAGGATCGTAACTTTTGCGCTTACTCTACCCGTGCAAATTTCGCTTGAGTGCTTTTTCTAGGGGCCACGTGAGGAATGAGATTTTTGATTTGATAAGCCATTTTTGTTTTTGTTTCGGGCAGATGTTTCGAGGGACTAATTGGCTTTTTTGAAGTTTTTTGTGAAATATACATGGCAGTGTATATAAATTACCTACAAGTTTAGTCGGATAGGGACGAACTTTTTTATAAACAGACTTAACTTAAAATTAGTCACCATTTAGGTACCTACATTATACTCAGCATAGTAGATGACCTGTAAATTTTGTCGAATACCTAAGAATGTCTATTTATATATGTCTGTTTTTAAATGAAGTCCCATTTAAAAACAGACATATTTAAATAGACAGGTACCTACTACAATTAAAACTATTTTAATTGAATTAAATTTGAAATCGAAATAAGTATGTAAAGATCGTAGCAAGTGGAAATATGTGATCTCTGCCTACCTGTGTAGGTACCTGTGGGAGAAGGAGTATATATGTAAAATTTAAACGATAGTCCATTACTTTTTTTAAATCTCATTTTAGTAAAAAAAATACATAACTCATTTTAAATAAGCCAACTTATTACCTACATTATAGGATATAAAGCATTCAATTTGAGATACCATGAGTATTCTTCTTCTAAAATATTAAATTGACACCTAATGTTAACTAATTTAATACAAAAGACTAAATTAAAATATAATAATTTAGTCTTTTGTATTAAATTAGTTGGTATAAATTTGAATCATAAAGGAGATCTGGGTATTTATTTTTATATTAAATGTAGAGAAGAAGGTCAACAAGCATAAGTATTAATTGTTTACTACCATAGTAAGTAAAGAAAAGATTGGTGAAATAAGTATTCATCACTAGTAACGTATTAATTAATATTTTATGAATACCTGTTCCTAAACTCCAGTTTCTGTGATTTAGAAATAATTCGAAAACTCTAGCATGAAAAGTTAAACTTCATTTATACAAAACTGCAGTTTAATATTACCTTTCTACTCGATTTGTAGTTATTTCAACTATGCCATATTATGTGGAACCTGTCACGTCTGGTAGAAAATAAAAAATGAATGATAAATATAATGGAACGAGAAGACATGTTGTGCCGACGCCACAAGGGCAGAGAGAAAAATAAATTTGCAAAATTCATGTAACTCTTCAAATTAGATGCCATCCCGCATTGTTTCTGAATTTAAAAAGAAAAATGTTCAAAAAATATACATGTATGTATGTAAAATAATAAAATAAAAGCGTTTATTCGTTATAATTAATTAATTATCTATTTATTTACATACATACATAAATCACGCCTATATCCCCGAAGGGGTAGGCAGAGGTGAACTAGCACCCACGTTTCGCCAATTATGTTAGGTCCCATGTAATAGGGGGCGAACATATTGCCATTTATCGGGCACAAAAGTCGCAGTGTATTGCTATTGGTAGGTGGTATAAGAGGAACGCTGCTGCCCATTCCTCATCATTGATATATCCTTAGTCGCATTGTACGACACCCACGGGAGAGATTTGGGGTGGTGACAATTGTATTCTACTCTGCCGTCACCACGCGGCCATTTATTTAGGTATCTAATATTACCTATTAATTTATAAATTCAATGTTTTCTTCTAGGTGCAAGCTAACCAAAAATGAATCCAATGGAAGCGATGGGAATGTCGACACACAGCGTTTCCCCTAATCTATTCCGAATTCAAGCATAGAATTCCCTTCCCCATTCACCCCAATGTTGCCTCCCTCTCACACGCGTCGCCAGATGCAGCCATCGCGCTCTACGAAGAAAATAAATATGGCGGATTCTGCGGAGGGTGACTTCTACAGACTAGCGGGGAAGTTTAAGGGGTGCCAAGAAATATCGTAGTGAAAGTTTAGCATTTAAATTTTACTCGAGTTTCGTACGGAGTTTTAGAGACGCTGAACGTCGTAACTTTAAGAAGCTCTTGAGAGAGAAGGGATTAGATTATGTCTTGGTAGATAATGATTATGTTGCTTTAATCATCGTAAATGTTTTTATTGATAGCTAAAATTTATAATGCTTGTACACGTGTAGATATAAGTATATATAATAAAGCTCTTCAATATTTGTTACAACTTTTTTCTGTAAATTGATTTACGATATTATGTTTTACACTTAATAATTAATGTAAAATTTCTAGAAATATATGTTTGCAGTTTATTAATCTCTGTATACATCTAGGTAGCTTTAAATCAATTTAAAAGATATACGTATGTAACAGGTAAACAAGTAGGTACAAGATTCTCTTATCATTTATCTTTAGTAAATCTACTTAATCAAATATCCAAAACCATCGTTCTCCGATAATGTACATAATTATGTAAAAAAATATATTTTAGCTAATATGACAATTCACTAAAATAAACAATATATATGATTTTTTTTTTATTGTATAGTTAAAATAAGGCCAAATGAGATGAGATGAAAATAAGGGTGAAAATTAAATAAAAGGGTTTTATACGAGTACCTATCCTACAGATGTATTAATAACTTAATTCCATATTAGTCAAATTCTGCAAATGGTATCCCAACAATATTCCTAAGGCGTAGGTAGGTAAAATTGGACAAGAAAAATTTATTTCGTTGTTTGTTCTTTGTTCTGTGTTGTTGTGTCGAGTGGACACATGCTTTTCCACTTCACCAGCTTTAGATAGAAAGCAAACTGTGTAGGTATAATATTTGTGGCATTTTGTCATCTACTTATTACTAGGACCAAACAAAACATAAAATATACCTATAAGTATGTATATTGTAGGTACACAACGCAATCGCCAACACTCCATTGCGAATTTCTATCATCTAATTTCTTATTTAAATGAGATGGCCCTCTTAATAGGGTCCTAAAACTCGTGCCCTCACCCTCGCATAAGGCCCCAATTTACGCTGACCCCTGTTCCCGTTTGGCATCGTTTAAGTGGTGGTTCCGGCTTAACTGGATGTTATAATGCTACCCATGGACCGGAAATCACGTGCCGGCGGACCCTCCGTGATTTATACGAAGGGTTCACGCGTTAAAATTAAATGTTACTTGAGTATACGGGTTTACATTATGTAGGTAGGGTAGTTACTAATTGCCAACGCTATCTTTTGAATAGGTATGTTTGATAGGGCAAGCATGGAACGAAATAACATTCCCTACATCTCTGATATTCTGTATAGCCTTGTGAGAGGATAAGGGATACCCAAATTTAATTCGCAAATTTGTGTTATCAAAAATCGCGGAAATTGTAAGTGAAAGTGGGGAATAACTGTAAATAGAAATAATAATTCGAAACAGAGCGTGAGAAATTGCTGTTTTTAGTTACATAAGTGGGAATAAAAATTTTAATATTTGCAAACCTAATACTAAAAATAGAAAAAAAATGCATCAACATTTAATGTGTGTAATTACGCATTCGTAAACATATTTTTTATCACGCCTTGCATTTTAACCACATATTTGTTACATTTTCTTAAAATTTATTAAAATATTTATAGAAACAATAAATATTTCAATAGTAATTTTAAGAAAATACTATGGATGGAAATGGATCAGGGCTTTTCTACGATATTCTATATATTCTACGATATTTTGAAAGACTCTACATGAAAATTTAAAATTTTCTTTTGCCTGCTATGGCAGAATGCACACTATAAAATTCAACTATTGTGAGAATATATTTTATGGTAGTACATTCAACAGCATGTCAGGCTAAAAAAAAAATTGCCAAGATTCAATCATCTTTGTGCTTTACGATCAACAAGATAAGGTGGCCAATCCCTTGGAGATATTCGATAGTTCTGTACAGTATACCTATTACATGGGAGTTGACATAGTTGGCGAAACGTGGGTGCTAGTTCACCTCTGCCTACCCCATCGGGGATATAGGCGTGATTTATGTATGTATGTATGTATAGTCTGACAAACTGTTGCTGCCTTACAGTGCCTAATGAATCATCATCGTCAGAACGGGATTACCCACATTGCTGTGGCACATTGGTACCTTATTATGATAGGTACATGGTGGCTTTATTAGATGTGTAATTATAGGTATTGTTTATCAACTAAATACGTCAAGTAAGGTAAAACGAAATTCAACTTTGAGTGGACTAGCTATCTGTCCCATTCACATTAACAATTCGGGACGCAGAGTAGAGAATAACTCGCAGTACCTACCTGATTCCCTCCGTGCCACAGGGTTGAAACAGAGAGAGCTAAGTTTATATGTTTCCACCAGAACAGCCCGTTTTATGACCTTAGTAATTGCGGCACTGTCGTAAATAATTAGTGAGGGGATGAAAAGGAGCACATCAACATCGTAGGTAAATAAACTACCCTCTTACCTAGGTAAGTTGACACACATACGTAAGTATAGGTAGGTACCTAAGTGCTATGGAATATCTTCAGTCTTGCCTGCATAACTAATACTTACGCTTTATAGCACTCAATTATAATCATACAGGGCATAATAAATTAATGTTAAGAAGGGTGGAATTCTGTCTATTAGAGATTTCTTTTGTATTCACCTCTGCCTACCCCTTCGGTAAAATATATGCGTGATTTATGTACCTATAGGTATGTTTATGTATGTATCATGTATGTACTATTTCTTCCATCCAACCCGTAAAAAAAAGAGTTAATAAGACCGAGCAGGTTATACCTAGGTACATATATAAGTACCTTCTACATATAAAAATAATAATCTCAAAGGTAGAATACAGGCCAAAACCCCACCACGTTGGCCCAATAAGGATTGGTGATTAGCTACGGCTTAACGTGCCTTCCGAATCACGGAGGAATACGAGATAATACTTACTTATTCCTATTTTGGCAACCCATCCAATTACTGGCCTTAGCGAACATTTACGAAAGATTTGAAAATTAGTAATCTGTGGTTTGGTTTGGTGCAGGGCGCACACTCTAGAAGTGTGCGCCAGATAAGTCCGCGCGTGGTCAAAATTGGAACTAAAAATTCGTCTGCTATTTGTGTCAATGTTAGCGAGCAGCGCCAGCCCTCGCGCGCAGGCATACCTGACACGCACTCTACAGTCTAAATTCTTGTTTTTTTCCTAGAATTTTTCTTAACTGTAAGCAGTGCCATCTGTGAAAATAATTTAGAACTAATATTAAACGCCATAGCATACTGCATTGTGCTGACATCTATCGGTACTATCACATATTATTTTCAATGTAAGCATGAGGGTATGCTATGAACATTTTGTGCTACAGTAGCCTGCTATTTTTTTAAGGAGGGCTTCATATACCTATGTTGGTAGGTAGGTACCGTTACACGAGGTGAATAGACACAATTTGGAACTTTACTCGTTTTTTATTTAGTTGTTATGAACACAACCATACTGTTTGATGAATTTATATCATGTTTCGAAGCGGGATCTGTAAACCCGCATAATGAAAAACCAGGTTCTTTCTATAATTAATTCATAATTCGTAAAAATATCTGTGATTTCTATTCATACGGGGTTTTGGGTCAATAAAAACGGCATATGGGGTGAATCGAAAAAATGTTAGGGCTGTCATTGCTACCTACGTAGGTGCAATTATAATGAGGATCAGTAAAAAGTATGTGTAGTTATAAAGTAGAAGCTGGTTTTATGCAAGCTCAATCAGATAACCTTTCAAAAATTAATTCTTTCATGGTATGAATTTGATTACTTAAGTAATAATCGTAAGTTCACCAGCGCTGGAATCCGTGGTCGGAAACTGCAAAGGTTAGACTGCTTAGGTATTTATCTTCGTACGTAGTACTTATTAGTAAAACTTAAGGCCTAAGACGTTAGTAGTAGGCATGTGTAAGAAAGAATGATTGTAAAATATAACAGGGACGTATTCAGAACTTATGAATAACGTGTATAAAGTATGTCCTACTTATTGTTAATCTATAGCTAACCTTATCTAAGCTGTTAATAGTAAGTAGGTTTGAGAAAGAAAACCATTATTGTACTTTATCTATACATTAAGGGTCGGCGTAAATAGGTACTTAGCGCCGTCCCGGCCGCGCGGAACTTACTTCGCGCCGCCGCTTCGGTGAACTCACAAATGCTCTCTCCAGTGACACAGTATAAAAATAAGCAATAGAATATTGTTATTCAAATTAAACAATGCTTTTTTTATGAATCGTTATTTTGTGGCTTTGTTCATTTTATTAATGTATTTTTATTGGTAATACTTATTTGGGTCTCAATTACTACTAAAATTTGACCCAGTATTTTTATATTCATTACCGCAGAAATAGAGCTGTATTGTTTTTCGAGTTCATGTATTGTAAATATTATGTATTACGAGAGTTTCTTTATTCCACCATTACTTGTCTCAACAGATTGAGACGTATGGTAAAATTTACAAATGGGATTAGTTATTGAGACAAGACCCGATTCAAAACCAAATTCTGTTCATTACATGTTGTTAGGTCAAGCAAATCACAAAACTTATAATGCTTGACTCAAGCATCAATCAGCTTGACTCAAGCATCAATCAGCTTGACTCAAGCATCAATCAGCTTGAGTCAAGCACGATCATTTTCTATGTGTTTCTGTTCATTACATGTTGTTAGTTCAAACAAATCAGATATCTTATAATGCTCGACTCAAGCATCAATCAGCTTGAGTAAAGCACGTTCGTTGTCTATGTGTTTCTGTTCATTACATGTTGTTAGGTCAAATAAATCACAAAACTTATAATGCTTGACTCAAGCATCAATCAGCTTGAGTCAAGCACGTTCTTTTTCTATGTGCTTCTGTTCATTACATGTTGTTAGGTCAAATAATACACAAATCTTATAATGCTTGACTCAAGCATCAATCAGCTTGAGTCAAGCACGTTCTTTTTCTATGTGCTTCTGTTCATTACATGTTGTTAGGTCAAACAAATCACAAATCTTATAATGCTTGACTCAAGCATCAATCAGCTTGAGTCAAGCACGTTCATTTTCTATGTGGTTCTGTTCATTACAAGTTAGGTCAAACAAATCACAAATCTTATAATGCTTGACTCAAGCATCAATCAGCTTGAGTCAAGCACGATCATTTTCTATGTGTTTCTGTTCATTAAATGTTGTTAGGTCAAATAATACACAAATCTTATAATGCTTGACTCAAGCATCAATCAGCTTGAGTCAAGCACGTTCTTTTTCTATGTGCTTCTGTTCATTACATGTTGTTAGGTCAAACAAATCACAAATCTTATAATGCTTGACTCAAGCATCAATCAGCTTGAGTCAAGCACGTTCATTTTCTATGTGTTTCTGTTCATTACATGTTGTTAGGTCAAATAAATCACAAATCTTTCAAATGTTTGACTCAAGCATCAAACAAGCGTTGTAGACGATCAAATTCCACTACAAAGCCGCTCCTCCATCATATTTACATTATTTATAATTTAAAATACAATTAATCAATTGTTATTTTTAATTAATTTTTAAACACTGCCAAACACACACTGTGCATCCGAAGCACGAAGGAACTCGAAGAAAGGAACTTGGTCACCCATCTAATGAACGGCTTTAGCAACCATTGCTTAGTTTACGTAATCGCAGGCCAAGCACTCTATACCACTTCGCTAGCGAGCTTGACAAAATATGAATTATCAAAAATCGTGGCTATCTCCAGTATAACATTGCCGATATTCTTATACTATGGCACTATGATAGTATTTTATGCATTACGTCAGAAGTTCATTGATGGTGCACGATAAAAGCGAAGCGGAAAAAATTCAAAAAATTGGCACAAGTCCGTCGTCCGTGAGCACCAACATGCGACTGATCGGAGCTGCCGAGCTGTTGCGTTCGCGCATTTTATAGGTATTTAAACATTATAATTAAAACAATTATTTTATCAAGTCAAACCCTGCGAATTTATCTATAAATATTTAATGGCTTTAATTGTAAAAAAAACTAAATATTTATTTTCATAAAATTAAGTAACAAATCAAGAAAAACAAGAAAATATTGAGCAACTTCAACCCGCGGCCTTAATCTAAAAAGTCTTCTTGTTCTTTTTTTTGTTCTTCAGTATATTTTTTATACCGAGAGAAAATCTCGAGGATCGGGCTTATATATCCGGGGCATGTTATTTTTTCCTGCAGAACAAAAAAAAAATTTATATACATAATATTGCTAAGTAGTTAAATAAAAACCGTGTGGTGACGGCAGAGCAGAATACAATTGTCACCACCCCAAATCTCTCCCGTGGGTGTCGTACAAGGCGACTAAGGATAAATCAGTGATGAGGAATGGGCAGCAGCGTTCCTCTTGTACCACCAAGCAATAGCAATGTACTGCGACTTTTGTGCCCGATAAATGGCAATAGGCTCGCCACCTATTAAATGGGACCTAACATAATTGGCGAAAAGTGGGTGCTGGTTCACCTCTGCCGACCCCTTCGGGGATATAGGCGTGATTTATGTATGTATGTATGTATGTAGTTAAATAAAAAGACAGTGGTAGCCCTAAGCATTGTATTTCTATTCACCCATTTTTGGTTTCTATTGTACCCCTTTTGGTCTCTATTCGCCCCTTATTGCATTTCTATTCACCCCTTTTGCGTATCTATTTACCCGAGATGTGAATTAAAATTACGTCGGTTAATAATCTTGAATATATTTTGATGTTTAAATATTTATTATACTTACCTTTGCATAAAAAATCAATGTCAAAGAACCACTGAAACGTTTTACCTGCTAAAATCAGCACAAAATAACTTTGTTCACTATTTTTGACTAAAGTTTGTACAAGGCAATACAAGCACCACACGCAACTAGGTATTTTTAGATAAGATTTCTTTTTAATTTTAAACAAATTTTCACTGAGTGTTGCTGATTTAAGAAATAAAATATTGTAGGTAGTTTAAAAAAAATACACAGTTTAGTATATTTTTCCTTAACAATTATACAGGATTCTGCCAAGAACAACTATTCACCACCCTATTTCTTTAGCTTTAGATTAGATTAGAAAAAGCGTGGTGAAGAGACACAAAATTAAAATAGCTTTTCTTGTCAGAATCCTTAATAATTTTTAAGGAAAAAAATGCTAAACTATGATTTAGAGTTAATAAGAAATTACTAAAAAATCATAGGTCTGAATTCCCAGTAGCGTGTGGTGCTTGTAGAGTGCGTTTCATCTTATAGTTCCTATGCCGGGATAGTGGCTGCCCTGTCTGTCAACAGCATCAATTCGTAAGTCATATTTCCAGGTTTTTTTGTTTTATAGAAAATCTTTGTGAAAATCATGTCTAAACCATTGAAAAGTGATGAAAGATTAATTGTGTTAAAAGCTAAGGTCTTTGGTGAACGGGAAAAACGTAAGGAGGTCCCGCAAAACCGTATTAATGTGTACAAGTTCGGATTGCCGCCATTAAATTGGGTTACCAGTATCAGTTTTATTAACTGCCGCCCTCAGAGACGTCAATTAACTTTAATGAGTATTTAATGTCAAAAATTTTCATTCAAATCTAGACCATAGCAACCCCGGCAAGAATAGCGACTAGTTTTGAATTGTCATTTTTTGACGTTAAGTACTCATTAACGTCTCTGAGTGCGGCAGTTAGTGTTTGATAAATAAATTAAATATATTTATTTTAGTTTTATAACTGTAAATAAAGAGTATATAGGCTAGAATCTCGTGGCAAATTGGAAAATAAAAAATTGTATTATGCAAACCTGGGGAAACTGGACTAAATGGTCGTGATACTTTTTAATTTTTATTTATTTTTAGATGCAGCAGTAGACGATGTATTATTTATACTAGGTAATTAGATAAATTAGAACAAGATTGAGAGGGGCAATAATACTATTAAAGTGATATTTGAAATTTTACTATACAAATAGATTCAATCTTCAATTAGAACTAGAGAACGATTCTAAAAACTCCACATGCATAACTTGCTCTTCAGCATCTGTAGAAGGGAATTAAATACAATGACGGATTACATACATTTCCGTAACATATGTATTTAATATAATATCATTGCCAGCAGGAAGACCATTTCAACTGCTTTGATCTACCCGTCACTTTCGTATATTATTCTCTACGAGTGAGAGTAACAGGCTTACATAATAACCCCAAGGACCTTTCTCCAAATATTAATAGTGGAATATATCCCAATGACTGATCCAGGGACATGTAAGTACTATAATAATTAAATCACGATCAAGAAAGGAACAGCTTTATTATTAGTTTCTCATGCTGCAATGTATTTACATTACAATAAGACTCTAAACGCGTGTTACCAACCCAAAAAATAACTAAGAATGGCTTGTATTTTTATTACGGTCCTATAGGTGCCACCAGACCTCAATGTTTTGTCCAAAATTTTTTTCCTCATAAATTGATAGGCATAATAGATGTGATAATCATACATTGTCTCCAAAGTGTTTTATTGGTGTGTCTTTTCAATGAAATATCTAAGCAAAGGGGTAACCGTCCGCACCGATGGTAAAGCGGGCCTAGCACGGGGACGTGGACAAGTCTCTCTCCACCACTTGACAATGTTTTGTCTCGGGATTTAGTGCGAGTTAGAGCGAGAGGAAAAGATTTTCTGTCCCCCGAAAGAGATGTGTCCACGTTCCGTGCTACGGGGGGCAGGGAGGGACTCAGTGTTAAGGCAAGGGGTTAAAAAGAGAATGGGCAAATTCTACTAACTCAACACCAACAAGCCATGTATAAATGAAAAGGAAATTTCTTATACTTTATTTTTTTATATGACCGCAAATGTGTATCTGATGGGGTTTCTCCTCTTTTAACGTTCAAACGTTTCAAACAAGTTTCTAAGGATTGATAACTTTAACAAGTTCACAGTCAGTTCATCAATCCTTAGAAACTGAGATACACATTTGCGGTCATACAAAAAAATAATGTATTTGAAATGTCCTTTTCATTTATACATGGCTTGTTGGTGTTGAGTAACTTTAGGTAAGTTACTCAACACCAACAAGCCATGTATAAAGTACATGTCAAAGTACCTACTCACGTGTTTATTTTGTAATCCGATATTATCCTATTCTGTCAACACAAACCAATTCCTAAATACGGTCCTGGCACTTCGTGTTGTAAATAATAGACTGAGGAAGGATAAAATTAATGGCCGACCGATTTTATTAGAAAAATCTTTGGCAAGTCTTCAAACTTCTGGTAGATAGGTACCTACAATACCAAACAAAAATAGCGGGATACAATCAGTAACCTTTTAGACGCGGCTGTGGTGCGCGAAATGTGATGATAGCGAAGTGTGTTGAAAATTTAAGTTGGTATGTATCTAAGTACCTATCACTTGCTGCTAAATTAAAACATGTAGGTACCTACCTGCTAGTAAAATAGCAATTTTTGAAACACAAACAACTAAAATATTAGGCACCTACTCCTACTACAGTGATGTTGCTTCCGCGCCGCTGGTGTCCGATGCCACAAATTAAAAATGGTAAGTTTTTCTTTGCAAATTAAACAAATTCCACCTCAAGAAGAAAAGTGACCAAACTCAAAATTGTTCTGACAAAGAAATTATCACAGTGAGCTTAAAAACCCAGAATATATGAGAACAACCCCATGGCTAGGGAGTCTTTTGAAATATTCTGTCTGCAGATTACCACACGTATAGAAATCAACAAAACGGAAATAAAAAAAAAACATAATTTTTATATAATTTACCCCCGAATACAGAAACGCTATTCAAAGTTTGAGTCCTGCCTAATATTTAAGTATTGTCAAAATTGACGTTTTTCCATACAAATTCTGACAGGTAGTGTCCACTTAACTTTTTAAGCAGTCCCCTAAATTTGAGTAGCGTTTCTGTATTTGGGGGATATCAAAAAAATGGTGTCTATAATCTGATAGGGACTAATAGCCGGCCATATTGGATTAAATTTAACTTTCGAACATACCCACCGTCATGGACTCTCGTGTGGAGAAAGCGCGGGACCGCGGCCAATCAGAAAAGCGTATTTCGCCCGCCATATTTATAAAGGCGGGAACATTGTCAACGCTGCAGCTTTATTATCAACTAGCTTTTACCCGCGGCTTCACTCGCGTTGATGTCTTATATAACTGTCTAAGTCCTAATCTTTATAATAATATTTAACAAAAAAAATCGATACCTCTATTATACTTATTTTACAACACTGCGAGTGTTATTAAGATTGTTAAGTGCCGATACGCAGCGCTAGTAATGCCTACATTTCCTTTTTGAATACATGTCTTCAGGGATAACTTTTTCACTCCCCTAAAACTTAACAAAACGAGAAAATTTTTTAGGTACATCCTTATCTAAGTCTGTACTTTTTCTTTTTAATTTCCTAATTCAGTTAAGTTAAATTAAAAAAATACTTATATAATGCTCAAGGAGATTTTTATGACAAAAATAAAGATATTTCGATGCTAACAACTTTTATCATAAGCAATATTTCATAAAAATAAAAACGTACGAGTTTTACATTGCTTAGTTAGTTTAATATTAATATAGTTTTTTTGATTAATATAGTTTTACATAAATTTACAACATATCTAAAAATTATTAAAATTGGACTACAGGGTTTAAAATTTTATTGCTTTTTGTACTTACCTACTAAAATTTACAGCTTCACAATCCTCAAATTTCAAATAAATACTTAGGACTTTTAATTTAAAAAATAAAATCAGCCAATGGTAGTCGCTTATAATGTAATATACCTACCATTCTATTGTTTCTTTATTTTTATTTTAAAATCTAAGTTAGTAGTTTAACCGTGAAAGCGTAACAAACAAACAAACTCTTTTCGGATTTTTATTACATAGGATTAGGATAGACAAGCAAGACGAGTTGGGAGACGCGTCTATTGTCGCACAAGGCAAGTACCTATATGAAATATGATTTAGGTACTCAAAACCAATTAAAGATAGTTTACAAAAATAATGATAAAAGAGCTATGTTCCAAATAGGTTACAAACTTCTATTATTTTTATTAGATTACTTACCTACCTAATTAGTAAAGCTTTTTTCAAATATCCGGATTTTACCATAAAAGTAACCTAAAATTTCTCTTCTTCTTCTCCCTGCCCTGTTCCCAGTCTATCTGGGGTCCCAGTATGTTTCCTCTTCCATTCATATCGGTCAGACGTCATCAAGCCATCCACTCCCTTTTGATTCATATCATCCATCGCACCGTAAAGGTGCTAGTGATGAATGAACGGGCCATGTCCAGAGGCCGATGAACGGAGAGAGTGATTGCAATGACAACATTCCAATCCATACTGCTCGAAGTTTTGGCTTAGGTTTTACAGCCGGCCGCCTGCTTGACACTAACCCTCTTTGGGTAGGCTGTTGTTGGTGGTTTGCCCTCCACCATTTGGGTGCCCCAAAGTGATTATTGGTCTACACCGGGCAATCTCCCTTAGCCGACTTTTACGACACCCATGGGATGAGTAGGTGCTGGCCTATTCTCCGTTATTTGTTTACTCCCAGGCCAGAATAGAAGACTTATCTAAAATTTGAAAAGAAAGAAATTACTACTCTAGGTAGATAGTTAATAGTAGATAAATTATATCAAGGGCAATAAAACAAATATTGATCGCAAGTATTTGGCGCCCAAGCCGAAGGCGATCTGAGGCTTTCTTTTTTTTATGTCACCCCCTGACCAGGAAGTGGAATTTTCCGTACACGTAGCGGTCAGAAAAGTCCACTTTATGGTCAGGGGGTGACAGAAATATACTTATTAAGAGGCCTATTACATTTTGACTGTGATTTTTGCGTAAAATGGCCAATTTTGGCGTTCTTGATATCAGAAACAAAAACAATAGTGAATAGTGCACAATCGATATTGGCATATTTCGTAGTGGCCTCGGTTTTTGTTAATTTTGCTTAACTTTTTAATTAAACCCAAAATTTTAGAGAAAGAATTTTATAAAATGCGCGGAGGCTCTTTTTTGAGCTCCCTGGAGTGAACTTATACTAAGCACAAAAGCGGTATCTCAAAAAAAACCGTAAATTTGAAAGTGGCAATGTTATAATTACTGTTTTAAATTAGAGAAAATACTGGTAATTAATGTGTCGAATTAGACCTCATCCATGTATTAGTGAAATGGTCGAAGTAGAAGTAAATAGGGGCAGTTTTGATTTTTTGTGTCGTGTGGTGACGGCAGACTAGAATACAATAGTCACCACCCCAACTTCTCTCCCGTGGGTGTTGTACAAGGCGACTAAGGATAAGTCTATGATGAGGAATGGGCAGCAGCGTTCTTCTTGTACCACCTAGCAATAGAAATGTAATGCGACTTTTGTGCCCGATAAATGGCAATAGGCTCGCCACCTATTACATGGGACCTAACATAACTGGCGAAACGTGGGTGCTAGTTCACCTCTTACCTACCCCTTCGGGAATATAGGCGTGATATATGTATGTATGTATATAGTTTTGATTTTTCATACAAAACTGGATTCAGCAAAAATCCTATAAATACGAGCATAATAGGAAATATAATTTTAAAAACTGGAGTTTTACTGCCACCGACGAAGAAAACTGCACCAGACGGTATTTCCACAAACAAAAAATATTTTTCATCCCACCATCTCGGAAAAAGCGTTTTTGCTCTTCGATATCTGAGTGCAAAAGCCGTTTTTATCCTCTAGAGGATAAAGTAAATTTGAATTTAGAACATCGTGTGCAATGAGTTTGTGAATTCAAAACATCATTATACCTATTTATTTCTACCTCCATGGT
Source organism: Cataclysta lemnata (assembly GCA_963931975.1). Lineage (NCBI taxonomy): Eukaryota > Metazoa > Arthropoda > Insecta > Lepidoptera > Crambidae > Cataclysta > Cataclysta lemnata. Next base: position 6,008,539 of record OZ008339.1, read on the forward strand.
GCCGAAGTTATCATGCAACCTATTTTAATTTGTTAAAAACTCAGACTCGGAACCTTCTTGGTGTACTTTTTTTGTAATTTGCTTTGCGCGCGCCATTTTATTTTCACGTCATAAAGTTAAAACATAGGAGTTCCGTGACGGTCAATCAGCTTGGCGTCAATCTTGCTTTAAACATTTTGATCGTCTACAATACTTGCTTGATGCTTGAGTCAAGCATTTAAAAGCTTTTTAGGTTTGTTTGATTTGTTTATGCTAGCAACGGAACAAAAACATACAGAAAATCAACGTGCTTGACTCAAGCTGATTGACCGTCTCGGAACTCCATTAGGGATGGTAATTTTTATTAGGTACTTACAGGTGTGTCTGGATGAATTTTGCGGGTGTGGCTGGGTGAATGGGTGTTTTGTGGGTGTGTCTGGGTGAATGGGTGTTTTGTGGGTGTGTCTGAATGGATGGGTGAGTATTGTGGGTGTGACTGGGTGGAAGTTGTGGGTGTCTTAATGGATGTTGTGGGTGTGTGGGTGATAAGATATTTTGTAGGTGTTTCTGGGTGAATGGGTGTTTTGTGGGTGTTTCTGGGTGAATGAGTGTTTTGTGGGTATTTCTGGGTGAATGGGTGTTTTGTGGGTGTTTCTGGGTGAATGGGTGTTTTGTGGGTGTTTCTGGGTGAATGGGTGTTTCTGAGTGATTGGGTGTTTTGTGGGTGTTTCTGGGTGAATGGGTGATTTTGGGTGTGTCTGAGTGGATGGGTGTGTATTGCGGGTGTGAATGTTGTGGGTGTTTCTGGGTGGGTGTTTGGGTTAATGGGAGGATGTTGTAGAAGTTTCTGGGTGAAAACAGAAACTGTTGTGATTGTATTTTTTTTTGTATTTTGCAATTTCCTCGTTGAAAAGTTACGTGTTGCACTCGAGTGCAAAGATTTTTCACCTCGTGCTCTTTTGATTCCCTCGCTATCGCTCAGGATTCTAATTTTTTTTTAGGATTTAATTTTAGAATCCTTCGCTAGCTCGGTCACCAAAATTGAGCACGCGGTTAAAAAACAACTTTGCACTCACGTACAAAAAATAACTATTATTTTGAAATCTTTCGAAAATATTATACCCCAAAATAGAATGTCCTTTTGGAGAGAACTCCCCACTTTTCACTAAGTAGAATTCATAGAACACGTTTCTTTTTAGAATATTTTTTTTATGCTTTTAAATTTATATAATAAAAGACTTTAAAAGTACACTTTCATTTATTTTTTTCTTTATATGAATATGTATTTTATTCCACTGAACATTTTTATCCTTTTGTATACAAGCATGTTAGGTGAAAAGCTAACCAAAAGGCGGCAAATTACTAAGCGGTATAGCAGTATCTCATGGTTATGGCATTTCAATGTATATTTTACATATTTTAACTATTGTGATAGAAAACAAACCTAATATAATAAATGAATTACATTTAATAACCAAAATTTAGATCCGGACACATTCCATGTAAGAAGTTTGCATATATAATGAAAAAAGTTACTTCACCTAACTGTGAAATATGTGGAAGAATTGAGGATGTATGGCATCTCTTGATGGAGTGTGAACGAAATAGAACGTCAAGAGACATATTTATTATTCGTTTTAAAATTAATACCTTAGATGACGGTTTTGTTCAGAGTATACTCAGTCAGCCTAACTCTGATGCCACATTGTCCTTATGTAGTTTAATTGAAAATTGTTTAGTCGTTAGGTAATAATTAATATGTGTAAACGTATGTGAAATATTGCTATATTGAAAAGTGTTTGTGTTTATGGGGCTGTCATGTCTTAGATACAAAAGTCCCTAAAAAATAAAGATAAAAAAAAAAACAATCTATAAATTAACGAAAAAACTAATTTTTCATCCCACCATCTCGGAAAAAGCGTTTTTGCTCTTCGATATCTGAGTGCAAAAGCCGTTTTTATCCTCTAGAGGTTAAAGTAAATTTAAATTTAGAACATCGTGTGCAATGAGTTCGTGAATTCAAAACATCATTATACATATTTATTACTACCTCCATGGTGCCGAAATTGTCATGCAACCTATTTTAATTTGTTAAAAACTCAGACTCGGAACCTTCTTGGTGTACTTTTTTTGTAATTTGCTTTGCGCGCGCCATTTTCTTTTCACGTCACAAATTTGTTAAAACCTAGGAGTTCCGTGACGGTCAATCAGCTTGGCGTCAATCTTGCTTTAAACATTTTGATCGCCTACCACGCTTGCTGGATGCTTGAGTCAAGCATTTAAAAGCTTTTTAGGTCTGTTTGATTTGTTTACGCTAGCAACGGAACAAAAACATACAGAAAATCAACGTGCTTGACTCAAGCTGATTGACCGTCTCGGAACTCCATTAGGGACGGTAATTTTTATTAGGGACTTACAGGTGTGTCTGGATGAATGTTGCGGGTGTGGCTGGGTGGATGGGTGGCTGTTGGAGGTGAGTCTGGGTGAATGGGTGTTTTGAGGGTGTGTCTAGGTGAATGGGTGTTCTGTTGGTGTGTCTGGGTGAATGGGTTTTTGTGGGTGTGCCTGAATGGATGGGTGAGTATTGTGGGTGTTTCTGGGTGATTGGGTTTTTTTTTGGTGTGATTAGGTGTTTTGTGGGTGTTTCTGGGTGATTGAGTGTTTTTTGGGAGTGATTGGGTGTTTTGTAGGTGTTTCTGGGTGAATGGGTGTTTTGTGGGTGTTTCTGGGTTAATTGGTGTTTTGTGGGTGTTTCTGGGTGAATGGGTGTTTTGTGGGTGTTTCTGGGTGAATGGGTGTTTTGTGGGTGTTTATGGGTGATTGGTTTTTTTTATGTGATTAGGTGTTTTGTGGGTGTTTCTGGGTGATTGAGTGTTTATGGGTGTGATTGGGTGTTTTGTAGGTGTTTCTGGGTGAATGGGTGTTTTGTGGGTGTTTCTGGGTGAATGGGTGTTTTGTGGGTGTTTCTGGGTGAATGTGTGTTTTGTGGGTGTTTCTGGGTGAATGGGTGTTTTGTGGGTGTTTCTGGGTGAATGGGTGTTTTGTGGGTGTTTCTGGGTAAATGGGTGTTTTGTGGGTGTTTCTGGGTGAATGAGTGTTTTGTGTGTGTTTCTGGGTGAATGGGTGTTTCTGGGTAAATGGGTGTTTTGTGGGTGTTTCTGGGTGAATGAGTGTTTCTAGGTGAATGGGTGTTTTTTGGGTGCGTCTGAGTGGATGGGTGTGAATGTTGTGGGTGTTTCTGGGTGGGTGTTGAGAGTGTGTTTGGGTTAATGGGAGGGTGTTGTGGAAGTTTCTGGGTGAAAACAGAAACTGTTGGGATTGTATTATATTTTTTGTATTTTGCAATTTCCTCGTTGGGGGGGATGAAAAGTTACGTGTTGCACTCGAGTGCAAAGATTTTTCACCTTGTGCTTTTGATTCCCTCGCTATCGCTCAGGATTCTAATTTTTGAATCACTCGCTACGCTCGTGATTCAATTTTAGAATCCTTCGCTAGCTCGGTCATCAAAATTGAGCACGCGGTTAAAAAACAACTTTGCACTCACGTACAACAAATAACTATTACATAACGTCAATTATCTCTAAACTTAGTAGGGCACTGATCCACGCAAATGAAATAAAAATAAAAAATAAAATCTGTAGTATAGTCGAATAGTTCCTAGCGGCCTCGGAATTTTGAAACATTGATATAGAAAAAAATCTAATTCTAATTCGATTTGATATATGATATATTAAAAATCTTCGAAAATAACTTTAAGTTTACTATGAATACCTATCTCCTTTCTACAATAATATTTTGGAGCAAAATTTATACTAAAATAATTGTTACTATATGAGGAATATTATAATTTCAAAGCAAGAATTTATTATCCTATCTCAATAAACAAGATAAATATAACTGCAAAATTACTACCAAATGCGATGCAACGGCCGTCTGAACCGCTAGGAGTATGTAGTGTTCCATGAGATTTGTAATAGGGCTCTTAACTAAATCACATTACGTGCCAGTTCGGTCAATAATGTTGGTAATAGGTGCAGCAGTGTTCCTCTTATATCACCTACTGCGACTTACGGTCCCGTTAGATGGCAATAGGCTCGCCCCCTATACATAACACCTACCATAATAGGCGAAATATGGGTGTTTAACTATCTGCGACTAAGAGCAATCTCAAGCACTTCCTACTCACCTACTTTGATGAACAACACAAAATAAGTTCGCCGCAAAAAAAAATGCATGTGTAAATTATACATAGGTATTTTATTTTTTTTACGTAACGTTGGTTGAGTGTCACCGCCTGCATGGGAACACCGCAGATGTTGATTGTTTGCTAGTTTAATTTTTCATGCATTTGTTAATTTTTTTTACTATGTACATTTTGCAGTTTTTTTACTTATTTTTGATGCCTTAATTTTCGTACAATTGTTTATTTTTAATTTTGTCGTATTTTTACTTAAATTGGATAGACTAAACTGCCAGGTATTTTTTAGTGATATCAATCCGCCTTTTTTTTATATGCCGCCTGGCTGAATAAATATTACTTGTTTGTAGTACTATTCGGATTTTTTTGATAAAAAGTATAGGTATCATTATACGTGCTTAATCATGAAATATAACCATGATATATCTGTGAATATAACCCATAGTAGACAGATAGGTACGCAGCCCCCTCACACTATACTTGCGAAACTTTATTGAGCATTATAAATAATTGAAGTAGATGTACCCGGACACGTCCGCCATAAAAATAAAAAGACATGCGGAGGACCGCGATAAAAAGCTTTTCCACATAAAATTGTCTTTATGGGGCTTGCAAATTCTACGTCGGGGCAGACGCCCCGAAATAAAGAAATCTTTAGTCTGTCCATTACATAGCTGAGTTCATCATCATTTTCCAGCCCTCCCAGTTTATCTGGATCGGCTTGTATGTTTCATCTTCCATTCATGTCGGCCAGGTGTCATCTAGCGAATATTACTAAGCCATCAAGGTACTCAACTAAAATACGTATTTAGCTCTAATGATTGTCACGTTTTTTTTTGTTTTTCCATTATCTCTAAAACTACATAGTTAAAGGACGACAGAATACAAATACATGCTATCAAAGCACCTGGGTCTTTCACGCGGTGGCACGTAAACCATCCCGGCAGGGCTAGGTTAGTTTAGGGTTGTTTTAAAGCAGAAATACACCGCAGAATATGTATTTATTTTTCAACCTGACTGGTTGCAACCCTCATAAGACCCGCAGCAATTTATACTTGCAAATTCAGTTTTATTTTTAAAATTAATTTCTGCCGTAGGGATGCAAGAAATAACTATGAGTTTTTCCCGCCCATATAGGGTGGGAAGTAGCGTTTTCCACCCGCTACTCAGATAAAACAACTTTCCGAGTATGAGAAATAAAAAGTAAAATTCCGAGAGACCAATCGAGGGAGAGACATTCTCATCCATACGGTTCGGGTTTTGACTTAGGTTGTACAGCCGGTCGCCTGTCTGACACCAACCCTTTTTCTCATCCTGTGTCCAAAAATATTTCGCGTCTCTGTCACCTATGAGTTTTGTCCGTTCAGTAACTGTACAGAGGAGCGTAGGATCTGGTTTGGTTTATAAGGCCAATCGCCTACCTTACATCAGCCCATTTTTTAAGGAAAGAGTGGTATAGTACGGGCAAAGGAACCTCGAGTGCAATTATATTATGCGCCCATGGACAACTTCCTGAGTCATCTCTTATATTATGACAACCACGGGATGTAATTAAGTACAAAAACTTTATTTTGTTCTGACGTTACCACGACCTGCAAAACACGCATATATTCTCCCTTTTATCAGCTGCAAGCAATTTTGGAACCTCCCCAACGTTCATAAATTATAATAATATCCACTCATAATCCAAATTCGCTTTCACATTTTACGATCTACTTCCTATTATCTCACCCTCCCTGAAATTACATAAAACTGTGTTATGTATTACGTGTAATAAATCTCCGGACACTTACAAAGAACGAGATGGGAATATTGATCCAGTCAGTGGATTGATTAGTTCTGGTTTACGCGGTCGCCGTAAACATAAAACACTAATTTGAACTTTATTGGTGTCGTAAATCAAGAATGTTTGCCGTGATACGCCAATTTCTTACCTGATGTTGAGCGTATACAAAAATAAACGTATTTAGGTTAAAAAATTTAACTAACTAGCACTGCACAGAATATAATAGTAGTTTAATTCTCATGATTTATATTGTTGTAGTTTTTATATTATATAAGCTGTTACATACTAGGCCCTAAATTAATTGGCGAAAAGTGTGTGCTTAATTCACCTCTGCCTACTCCTTCGTGGATGTAGGTGTGATTTATGAATATTATATATAATAAAAAAAACACATTCTAATGAATGTGTTTTTTTTCAGTCAACGTCATAAGTTGTTGAACACTTTAGAACGGGTCCTGCAAACCTAACGGCTTACTTATATTAAAGATCTACTTATTATAGTAGTTGTATATAACATACATAAATCACGCATATCCACGAAGGGGTAGGCAGAGGTGAATTAACACCCACGTTTCGCCAATATGTTAGGGCCCATGTAATAGGTAGCGAGCCTCTTGCCATTTATCGGGCACGAAAGTCGCAATATATTGCTAGGTAGTATATGAGGAACGCTGCTGCCGCCCATTCCTCATCACTGATTTATCCTTAGTCACCTTGTACGACACCCACGGGAGAGATTTGGGGTGGTAACATTTGTATGCTACTCTTCCGTCACCACACGGCATTTATTGAACGTTGTGTGAAAATATAATAAAAGAAAAAATATCACAAATAAAAAGAGTTGAGGAAATTTTGGAAAAAGTAAATAATTTTCGAAATTTGTACTATAGGTATTATACAGCGGGTACCCAAATGGACAGCAGTCGAGCTGCGCTCGCTCGCTAAACTTAATCCTTATTACCCACAGATATATCATTGATATATCAGATATATCATTGATATATGTGTAATTACCTGTAGGCCTAGCAAGGGCGTGGAAAAAAATCTGTCTCCACCACTTTACAGTGTTGTGAGGGAGTTAAATAGAGAGAATAATATATTCTTTTCACTGGGGAAATTTTCTCCACAACCCGTGCTACGGGGCCTGGGTAATTTTAATCATGCTGTCAATTAGTCAAAAAGGAAGTCGTTTTTTAGGTAACAGTTAAACAGCCGAATGACTTTAGGACTACGAGATTGCTTTATTTTGGGATGAAATTAAAAAGTATATGAAAATTAACTCTACAAGCATAAGAGGACACTCTTATGGATTGCATGTCTTATCAAAGTCGCGCGACAATATTATTGGATCTCTCCCCAAAAAAAATTAACAATTGATGAGCTTAAGAGGGCTGTAAAGTGCCAATACGGATAATCGTTTGCCTAAAAAGGAAACTTTTTAAATACCTACTTGTCCCGAACGATAACGTTTTCACTGCCCTAAAATTTTACAAAATGAGTAAAGCTTAACTGCCGCACTCATAGACGTCAATTAACCTGTAATGAGTACTTAGTATCAAATAAATTCATTGAAATCGAGACCATAGATCCGGAAAGAATAGCGACAAGTTTTGAATTCTCAGTTTTTGACATTATGTACTCATTAACGTTATTTGACGTCTCTGAGTGCGGCAGTTCTCAGAACAGCGGCAGTTAGACGTTTTTCTTTTTAATTAATTAAATTTATAATTCTGATAGAGAAGTTTTTATATCAAAATTAAAAATATTTCGGTGCTAATAACTTTGATCACAAGCATATTTCGTAAAAATAAAAACGCTTTAGTTTTATTTATATTAATTTACAACATATCCAAAAATTATTAAAATCGGACTATGTTTACAGGGTGAAAAATATTATCGCTTTTGTACTAAAATGTACAGTGGGAGAGTTTACACTATATTCATTTGTAATTTGACTCTCTTACCCCCGAATACAGAAACGCTAATCAACGTTTGAGACCTGCTTAACATTTAATTATTGTCAAAATTGACGTTTTTCCATACAAATTCTGACAGGTAATGTCCACTTAACTTGATATGCGATCCCCAAAATTTAAGTAGCGTTTCTGTATTTTAAGTCTTTTTCTCGCTGCCCTGTTCCCAGTCTATCTGGGGTTGGCGCAGTATGTTTCCTCTTCCATTCATATCGGTCAGACGTCATCAAGCCTTCCACTCTCTTGATTCATATCATCCATCAGTCCATCACACTGTAAAGGTGCTAAGGATGGATCATCTATAGAAAAGAGACGGAACAGACCATGTCGAGAGACCGATGAACGGAGAGTGATTGGAATGACAACATTCCAATGCATGCTGCTCAAGGTTTTGGCTTGGGTTTTACAGCCAGCCGCCTGCCTGACCAAGCCCTCTTTGGGTATGATGTTGTTGGTGGTTTACCCTCCGCCATTCGGGTGCCCCAAGGTGGTAATTGGTGTAGACCCGGCAATCTCCCTTAGTCGACTTTTGCGACACCCATGGGATGATACGGGGCTGGCCCATTCTACGTTATTTGTTCGCTCCCAGACCATCTGGTAAGAGTGTTAGTGGTGGCATGTAAATTGAGCTCTGATTCGTAGAGCTCTACGAGGCTCTCTGCGGCATGCTTCGCAATGCTTGCTTGAGGAGCTTGAGGAGCTACAGTCCTAGTGGTGTGTGAGTACTCAACTAAGTACGATGTGTGTCGTGGTTGGCGATCGCAACTTTTGTTGGACCGACCGGACTATTTTGATAACACCAAAAGGGTAATACGAAGACAAGATCTCTGTCAACAATTTCTCTATTCGCCCGAGGAGATTTTGTCCACTTAATTACTGGCAAAGGCCTAGTGATTGGCCAGGCAGACATGAGTTTATAAGTGATGCCAGTCTAAGTAAAACGTGCCCTTATTAATATTGGAAAAGAAACGTGTGACGGAAACTCAGACTTAGTCGCTCCTGTTTGTTATTGTGTCGTCTCTATGATGTTATGTAGAGTAAAAATTGCCTGTCGGCAATTTTCATACAAAATTTGGAAAAATATTATGAAAAGAAAAGTGAAAAAATGTTTTCAATCAAAATCGTTCTTTAGATATTTGTACCTACTTTAAGAACTTGAACATGAAGCAATGCCTTAGTTAATTTCCTCACAGCTTTACGCTTCGTGGAATGTCACAAAATTAAGACACGCCATAATATGCTTCAGCTACACTAACACAAAAGTTTTGATCTGTTATTAGGTAGATACCTACTAGAACACGCAGAGAGTATTAATCACATTATAACTTTGAATTGTTTGATAAATAATGCAGATGTAAGGACCTACAAGCTGTTGATCGTGCCTATCGTAGTTCAAAAACTAATCCGTTTTTGTAACATTACGCAAGTAAAGTACAATGTGTTGTAAAACCGAATTTATATTTTGTTTTTCCTATTTTGACTGTTCCTTACATCGTTTTACACTTTGAAACGTCGCAACGCAGGAGTGTCCGAAGTTCTGTACTCGGTAGGTAGGTACGTACCTAAAACACATTTTTATTCCTACACATAAACGTGGGGAGCCATCTTATAGCGGGGCTCGTGAAATTGGCATGCTCATAAAAATAGCACAAACGCCATTCGTTGCCCAGCCATAAACACGAAAGGTCCCAGCGACCGGGCCCCCACCGGCTTTATAGTTTTTCATTACTCAAGTAGACGACATAAAAAGGGGAATAAACTCCGGGAGAAAATTGCATGTAGGTATTGCATAATGCTCTATGCCCACGGTGTAGCAGCCATAAATTTTATGCCCGGCAATTGGATTTGGGATTTGTTTGGATGATTATTTATAACCGTAACAAGAAGCAACAAAAGAACGACATTCGGTACAAATTTAAAACTCGGCTATTTTCTATTCCGCCTCTAACATAAGCGCGTTTACATTACCTAATAAAAATCAAACAGAAGTTTACAACGAACACCGAAGCCAGGAAATATATATTGAATTTGGCGCAAAGTTTATTAACAAAAATGCTGCCTAAGTTAATTTTATTTTAATTTACCAACGACTTCTTAAAGACGGGCAAATTCTTTTAGGTATTTCCATACTTTTCAAATATGCCTAATAATATTATGACCTCCTATAATTAATATCAATTAATTATTTCCCGCGTCAAGACAAAAAATTCGAAACAATTTTGTCCCGACGATGCGGTAAATAATAATAATTTTTCGAAGTTCTCCTCACTTTATTTTCTTATCATACTTTTTCTAATATTTATCATAGAAAATGATAAGAAAATAAAGTAGGTAAGTAAATAGAGTAAGTATTTATCATCATAACAATCTCAGTCACAGTGTTTGCTATCGAAATCCCCCGAAACGGCTTGACCGAATGTTATAATTCTTTTTTGTAGTAAGTATATTTGGCCCTAGACGATAAGAGCAAAACAACGTGTGCCAGATCAGGGGGCCAATTCTCGACATATACGAGATTATTTCGAATTCGAGTTTAAATTTCCTAACCCTTATTTCGATGACTAAAAATTAAATTTCGACCGCTGCCGACCATTCGAAGTAATTCGAACGGTTTTCCTTCGAAACAAATTGTTCTCGATTTGTCCAGAATACTAGGGTCTACTTTTTCTTTAAAAACCCATTTCCAGCTAGTGGTCTATCAACAAGTTCCCAGACACCATGCGAAATGAGTGAATAAATTCGTCCTTCATTGCTGTTAACCATTCATCAGCTTTTTCACTTTTCAATGCTTCATTATAGGTTCTAGGTTCATTTCGTCCCGAGAAGGCTAATTCAGTAAAATAATTTACTTCATAATCCTTATGCCACACAGGAGGACGGCGATCACGTACAGGTCTTGAAATCTCTGCTGATACTTCCTGTGAAATATACTGATCTGTTACAGAGTCTTGTTGAATATCATTCAACGACGATACAACTCCTTCCGGCTTGACTATTTGATTCTACAATCAAATGATCTAGAACATCAGAATTATTAGAATTGTCATTCAATGCAGGACATTCGGGTTCATTTATAATAGTATTTATATTAGAATTTATATTAATTGAATTATAAAATTCAATGTTATTTAACACTTCAATGTTGTCAATATGTTTGTCAGTTTTGAACTTAATTCCATTAGCATTTTCAATGAATTCAACAGAACGAGCTTTAATCAATTTAGTGCCATCAGCTGGATCACAATATCCTAGCATAATGTATGGTTTTGATTTGGGATCATACCAAAGGCTATAGACTTGGTGATCCAGCTGATGGCACTAAATTGATTAAAGCTCGTTCTGTTGAATTCATTGAATTGTTCCAGGATTGGAGCACCTGCTCTGAATTTAGAAGTAAAAGCAACTCTTTCAGAGCCACTATAAAAGTGAGACAAATTCTTAAAGGCACGACAGTGTAGAATAGCTGCAGCTATATCTTGTTTAGCTTCGGCCTTAACTTCGGAACTAGAAAGCAAAGAAAAGAACAATGGCCTATTGAAACACCTTATGGACGCAAGTCGTCTTCTATGTGATGTACAACATGACGAATCACTAGTGCGACGCAATTTTGCAATTTCTTCCCTGAAAAAGGAAATGAAAGACTCCTTGTACAACACAAAAATCGATAATTTCCTTTTTGGAGAAAACTTAGCTAAGTCTTTGAAAGTAGCGAAAGCAGTAACGAAATTGGAGTCCAACCTTAAGTCTAATAACAATCTAAATAATAATAAGAATATCACTTTGAGACAGAAACTGGAAAGCTGGAAAGCTCCCATCGCGGTGCGCAGGCAGCCGCCGATACCGAGGAGCGGGGCGCCTGCAGCAGCAGCAGCACAGGGTTGGCCGCCATACCCACCGCCGCCGCCACCGCCAGCGCCGCCGCAACGCGGCGTACGCTTCACGTCGTCGAGGCCGCCGCCGCCGCCGCAGAGGTCCACGCGCAGGCGTTAGACCCAGTAAGAATTGCTGGTAGATTATCGTTTTTCAATCAAGCCTGGTCATTGGTTACTAACGATCATACGATACTATCCTGGCTATTAAATCGGTTACAAATAAAAATGTTCTACATCAGTTACTCAAAATTGCGTTCAAATTGTTCCAAAAACTCTGACGTAGAGAGATCTCAATTTCTCGAAGCTATCCGCTCACTCAAAGCATCAGGAGCCATATCTGATTGTAAGCCAAGCAATGACCCGTTCATTTCAAGCATATTCTTACGCCCTAAACCAAATGGTAAAATGAGATTCATATTAAATTTAAAAAATTTAAACAAATTCATAACCGCCTGTCATTTCAAAATGGAAGATTTTCGCGTCGCGCGATTGTTACATGGCTACTATAGATATTAAAGACGCATATTATTTTGTACCAATACATAAAGATAGCAGGAAGTATTTAAGGTTTAATTTTGAGGATGATTTATATGAATTTAACGTTTAACCTTTAAAACTACTACGGGCAGGCGGATTCTTTTCAATAATTTATTTAGATGACCTACAAAGAGGTCAATCTTACCAGGAATGCGTAAATAATGTACTAATTACACATAAATTATTATGCTCACTCGGATTTATAATCAATAAAGAAAAAAGTACAGTTACATTCCATCTACATCAAGTAAATTTCTAGGATACAATATAGATTCCCATAGATATAAAATTTCCTTACCTATTGCGAAACGAAATTACATTAAATCGGAATTGCAATATTTTATGAACAACAAAAATTGTAAAATAAGGAAATTCGGCCATCTTATAGGTTTACTAGTTTCTGCTTGTCCCGCTATCGAATATGGATGGCATTATACAAAAGAATGCGAGAGATGCAAATATTTAAATTTATTAAACCGTAATGATTATGAAAGGTTTATGCATCTACCTGAATATTTACAAGAAGATATAAGGTGGTGATACAATCATATAGATTACAGTACACATAGAATTTTAGAAGACACTTTCTCCCTAGAAATTTATTCCGGTGCCTCAACTACGGGTTGCGGCGCTGCGTGTGATGGAGAGGTCGCTAGTGGGCAATGGTCTGGCGGAGAACGCCTTCATCACATCAATTATCTCGAGTTACTAGCGGCATTCTTTGCGCTCAAAATATTTAGAAAGACCCATTATAAATACCAAATCTTACTTCGGATAGATAACGTTACTCCGGTATCCTATATAATCCGCATGGGGGGTGTACAGTTTCCCCACCTTACCCAAATAACGAAGGACATTTGGCAATGGTGTGAACCTCGCGAAATTTTCATCTACGCGTCGTACATTCGATCTAAAGAGAATACTATAGCTGACGCCGAATCACGCCTGATTCACCCTGACATAGAATGGGAATTAACATCAATATTGATTTATACTATGCTAGCCTCTCCTCAGTGCTTTCATTTTTTACCCAGATTTATAACAATGGTTCAAAATATGGATCGCTTAATAGCTACAGGTCTGCTTTGTCTCTAGTTTTAGGTCCGAATGTAACTAATGATGATCGCATAAAAAGATTCCTAAAAGGTGTTTTCCGTTTAAGACCTCCCACACCAAAGTATGATATGAATTGGGATCCAAAAAATATACTAGATACTGTGTCAACATGGTACCCAAATGAAACCCTTACCCTTGAGCAGTTATCTAAGAAATGTGTGACGTTGTTAGCGTTAACCACAGCTCATCTCACGCACGCCGCCTTGGTCTTAGTATCGATACCATCCGAAAAATAGCAGGCTGCAGTCCCACTTCCACGACCTTCGCCAGATTTTATGAAAGACCTATCATAAATAATGATAGTATCTCTTTAGCTAGAACTATAATAGGAGATTAACTGCCGCACTTAGAGACGTCAAATAACGTTGATGAGTACTTAACGTCAAAAAATGACAATTCAAAACTAGTCGCTACTCTTGCCGGGTCAATGGTCTTGATTTGAATGAAGATTATTGACATTAAAATCTCAGTAAAGTTAATTGACGCCTCTGAGTGCGGCACTAACTGCCGCACTCAGAGACGTCAAATAACATTAATGAGCACTTAACGTCAAAAAATGACAATTCAAATCTAGTCGCTATTCTTGCCGGGTCTATGGTCTAGATTTGAATGAAAATTTTTGACATTAAACACTCATTAAAGTTAATTGACGTCTCTGAGTGCGGCAGTAAGCCCTCTGTCATTAATGAAAATGTTTTAAAAAATACCCTCAACTTATAGTGCGATTGTGGTGACACCTAAGGGAATACTAATATTTTATTTCAGATTACTAATCTCTTCGGACGAAGCACTTCGTATAATTATGATAGAACTTCACGTACAGGTAAGTTCGTTTAATCATTAAATATTTTTTCTTCCCCGAGGAGATTTTTTTCCACATCCCGTGCTACGGGCTTCTGATTGGTGTTTCGTGTCACGTGGCATCATGCCACTTTTTGCCGATTTTATTTTACAAAAATAATAATAATCTTTACATAATAAAATAAATGATGTTGTTTTTTGTTAACTACATATCATAACTAATCATTAAAAACTCTAACCCCCGAATACAGAAACGCTATTCAAAGTTTGAGTCCCGCTTAACATTTAAGTTTTGTCAAAATTGACGTTATTCCATACAAATTCTGACAGGTAGTGTCCACTTAACTTTTTAAGCAGTCCCCTAAATTTGAGTAGCGTTTCTGTATTCGGGGGTAAGCCAACCGATTTATTCTTAGTGGAAACAGGCCTATTGTATTCTACTCTGCCGTCACCCCACTGCTTTAACAATACCTTCCTACATAATTATACAAATTTAATAAAGACACAATGAACCTATGTATCATAATAACCTACCTACCTACCTGGGCCAAAGCGGTGTGGGTAATCCAGCTCTGACGACGATGTTGATGATTCAATAGGCACATAAGGCAGCAACAGTTAGTCAGACTATAAGTACAGAACTGTCAAATATCTCCAAGCTATTGGCCACTTTATCTTGTTTGCCGTAAAGCACAAAGCTGATAAGGTAAATTTGGCACATTGTGGTAGACTGACAAGCTGTTGACTGTGCTACCACCATTGAACTACTAAACTTTCGGTAATATGCATAATATAGCTTGAGATTTAATGTAACCTACATGAATATACATTATAACTGCCGTGTGTGACTGCTTAATGGCGAAACGTGGGTGTTAGGTATGACTTAATTCACCTCTACTTACCCCTTCGTGGATTATAGGCGTGATTTATGTTGAACCTATGTATATTACAGCTTATAGCGACGTCTGTGACGGCCTTTACGTGTTTACTACAAGTAAATCTCACTATAACAGTAGGTGGTACCTATTATTTTTCCATACACCCATACATAAATCATGTCTATAGCCTTAAACATTATTTTTGACTTTTAATTAAAATAAGCACCATCTACCGAGAGAAAAAGGATAATAGGTAGGTACCTTTTAAAAAACGCGCATTATAAACTTATGCTTATTTAATTTCGTGCCTGTGCTGTTTGCTTGTTTGGTGTAAGTAGTTGTACTTATCGTGGTAGATGGCGTTACTTCACAGGCGTGGTAGATGAAACTTATTCTTTAATAGAAGTGCGCCCCAGATGTCTTCGCGCTATTGATGGCGCTGCTCGCATAGAAACCTACCTAGCTAGGTAGGCACCTAGGTTCCTAGGTACTTCTTCGCCACTCTTTATATATTATATAAACAAAATAGGTACTTACCTACAAGACGGAATTTTAGTTCCAATTTTGACCACACGCAGACTTATCTGGCGCGCACTCTAGTAGGTAGGTAGGTCTAATACTTAGCTAGGTATAAATATAAATTAAATATTATAATTGAAAACATTTAATTTTTTCAACATGGGCAGGTACCTTTATTATGATGATAAATGAAATTGAACCGAAAATGAAGGCACACATATTTTTTATTTCTTTTGAATTCCGTCGTTTTTATACAAAAAATAATGATTAAAATTCCGGTCATTCTAAACAGACGTAAGCGCCAAATGACGTCACCGCAACGGGGGTATGGTGAAATCACTTTTGACTCGTTCTGACGCGAAAAATAAATAGATTACTGGTCAAAATTGACGAACTGGCATTTATTATACGGTGACGAAAATAAAAACATTTTATTTGAAATATTTGAAATCAATTTCAAAGTAAAATACCTACGTTTTAAATTAAAGTCTGGAAAGGATTTCAATTTCAAAGTGCGCGATGGGGGGTGCTACTTGCTCACATTATCATTAACACTCCTACTGCCGCACTCAGAGACGTCAAATAACGTTAATGAGTACCTAACGTCAAAAAATGACAATTCAAAACTAGTCGCTATTCTTGCCGGGTCTATGGTCTAGATTTGAATGAAAATTTTTGACATTAAATACTCATTAAAGTTAATTGACGTCTCTGAGTGCGGCAGCTAGACAGAGATGGGCCGAATGTGGTTTGAACCGAATACAAACTTCGGCCGAACATTTGTTAAAAAAACAAAATTCGGCCGAAGTTTGGCTGAAGTTTGGCCGAAATTCGGGTCTTTTCACGGCGCTTTCTCTAGTTACAATGTTGTTACTAATTGCGCTTTACATGAATTTACGATAGTGCTTTGTGGTTCTTTTGGTGCAACTTTTATTTCATTAATTTAATACCAAGAAGAGTATTAGAATATTTTTCTTTAAACAAATAATCTGATACGTACTTATTTGATTATTAATTTCATTTTTGTTCTAACAATATTTTTAATCAATAAGGTAATTTTTAGATTTTATTTTTGATATTTTGTTATATCTACATTGTTTTATTTTTAAGAAGTTTATGTTTAGAGGAATATCAGGTATGTTTCTTTTATTTAAAAAATATGTCAAATAAGTAATAAAAATACTATGATTATTAAGTGTTGGACAAAACAGTTGAGTTATTTCATTACTTTCTTGTACCAAATGTTCAAACGAATGTCGGCCGAATGCCGAAGTTTGATTCAAGCTGCCGAAATTCGGTTATACCGAATGTGAAACGAATTTCGGCCCATCCCTTTTCCCACTGCCGCACTCAGAGACGTCAATTAACTTTAATGAGTATTTAATGTCAAAAAATTTCATTCAAATCTAGACCATAGACCCGGCAAGAATAGCGACTAGTATTGAATTGTCATTTTTTGGCGTTAAGTACTTATTAACGTTATTTGACGTCTCTGAGTGCGGCAGCTAGACAAACAAAATATATTAGGCGGAGTGTTTGTTCGAATTTTGACCACGCGCAGACTTATCTGGCGCGCTTCTAATTTTAATGATTATTTCGACGATAACAATTAATGACATTGGATTTGATTTTAGTTTAGTTTTAAATTCTCCCTATATTTTAGGGAAGGCAAAGGGTCTAGCCCATACAGCCAAGTCTTTAGTGTGTTTTATCTGTAGTCTTATGAAATAATGAGAGGGTGAAAAGTATGAATGAAATGAATTTTACGTTAATATATGGGTGCCACATATTTTAACGCATCTAGGGAGTGCTTGGCGTGAATTGAATGGTAACAGAGTTAATGATGGTGCCTGATGTGGTGGACAAAACCACTTTTTAAAGCGGTCTTCACCACAACATCAAACACATCACAACACTTATTTTCAATGATTCTGCATAATTGCACATCAACACGGATGCTTGTGCATCAAAATAACACCACTGTCACTGCACAAAATCCACTCTGTAACAATTTTTGAAAAAGTGAAAATAAATCTGACTGACACCTCGAAACGCGCCAAACACTCGGATTTGATTTTTTGTTCTCGCATCTAGAAAGGCAATGGTTCTAATATATACATCCGCGGCTGTGACGTCATCGCATGTTTTTTATCTCGGAGTAATTTACTCTGAGGTTTTTATATGTTTTATTTTTTTTAATCTAAAAAAAATATTTTTGGAGTGAGGATTGGAAAATTAAGAAACGGTTTTTATATTTTGGGGTGTAGTCATTTTTGAAATGAAGTCATACTTTTGATGTCTGAGAAAATAAAAAAAATAAACAGTTTTTGGTAATGACTCGATTAGCCTTGCTAAAGAGTAGGTATTATACCCATAATAATAATTATTATTATGAGATGATGACTCTGGTCCTCAAATTAGACACACTTATAGCAAGTTTATTGGTAGAGTTAGGTAATAATTTTGTAGGTATTCACTACAAGCCTCAGAGTAAATAGGACTCCGAGCTACAAGCATATTTTGCCAATACGAGCCTCTGGCCTACTGGCCTCTACAACTGATTTGGACAGCAGATTATCTTTCTATTACAGCCTGAAATGCTAGATAGTTGCAGCCGTACAATCAACAGCATGTCAAATTATACATAAATGCGTTTGTATTTAGTATTATGTTATTGGTCATTTATGAAAGTACACTATTTTGGTACTTTTTGTTGAAACGATATTTGGCTTTATGACTTTTTACGTTGCCATGAATGTATTTCAATAAAAGCAGCTAGTATTGTCTATGGGGACAAAACGCCTTTCGACGCTGTGATTGGTTACATTAAAATCATTTCTCCTTGTTTTGCCAATATGGCGCCTCTTGTGTTATGAGATGACAACATCGCAGTTTGTGTCCTCTAGGTCAATAAATTTTATATTCATTAATTATAATTATCTACCTCAAAAGTTCAAAGAAATTTGGTATCTGTAATGACAATTGTATTTCGGTGACGTGCGAGTCAGTCATTGTGTATACCCACCCACGAATGCGTCCGTGGGAAAAGTACTTAGCTCCCGTAAAAATGGCGGGTGTGTTATCTTTGGGTTGTGTTTTCGTTCCAATCGGAGAAAGTTGAGTGTTAGTTTTTGGAGTGTTTCTATTAACTAAATTGAACGTTTATATAAATTGGTCGTGGCGACGTGGTGAATTCGGAAACGGCATGTTCTGTATGTTATTGTGACATTTGGAAGACCTAATGGTTTGCTGAAGGTGCAATTGTCACAGTTTTGATGAAATTATCATCATGTCGCGCTGGGGCAGAGGCCGAGCCGGCAGTGTCGCCGTGCCGTTGGATAGCGCCCTATTTAGAGAAAATAGTAATTGCCCTTCTGCTGCTCGCTCGGCTGGCACTGTGGGCAAATGGGGAATTACTAGTTTCACGTCGATTAGAAGTGCCCCATACGGTATGTGCATTCCAATAAATAGATATTTTAAGTTACTAACCTTACTGTTACTGACCTTGTAAACAAACAATATTAATAAATCCATAATATTAGTAAACATTTCAACATTTTTTAGTACAAAGATTTTGGTGGTTAGAAAAAGAATTTCGACAAATTATGGTCTTGATGCGGGAATCGAATCGGCGTCCGCTGCTAACCACCTAAATCTTTAATTTTTCTAACATATATATAATGTTGAAAGTAAAAATCGAATAGTTTTTTAGTACATTTTTTTTTCATGGGCAATATTTTGAAATTTTTTATTTTTATTTTGTTTTCAGCATATACTAATAACGTTGTCAAAAAGCCAGTGCAAGATCAAAATAGTCCGCTGACAGTCCCAGCTGTTGAAACTGAGCAACCTCCACCAAAGCCCAAAAAGTTCTTTAAATCTCGTAATGCTGAGGCATACCCACCAGTTCCACAGATTACATATGCTCCTCCTGTACCAGCTGCGCCATTGTCTCCAGAACATCCTTCTAATAGTAAGGAGAAGAAAAATGCTAAACGAAGCAGAATTTACAACAGAGATTCTTCTTCACCAGAGCTACCTCGGCGTAGTTTTGAAAAAACGAAGACTAAAAAGAACTCTTTGGCCACCAAAGCCTCGAGAAAAGAAGATCCATCTCAAGATGCCCAACCTCCTAATAAGAGATATTTGGTTAGGAATCGTAATAAAGTAATAAATTATGCTGAAGATGGCAGTAATAGTCCGATACCAGATTTTAGCAGATATGAATCACCACCACCACACAAGGTTTCCTCTCCTAAATCAAGTCCTTTGATATCAAGCCCAGTACCTTTAAAAACTGATGCAGTAAGCCCTTCAACAAGCAAGGCAGCAAGTGAAGAACGCAAACCACCACCAATTGTATTGAGAATATCGAAAGGTACATCACGTATTGTCAGTACAGATTCAAATGAAGGGCTTACATCACCAAGTTCTGATAGGCATTCATCATTAGATACTCACTCAGATTTTGGTTCAGATCATAAACAGAGTCCATCAATGGAAACAATTTGTTCTCCAAAACATGAAGGCCTTAAAATTACAATTAAGTGTTCAGGTCTTAACCATGAAACTAAAAGAGAAAAGAAAAAGGAGAAGAAGGAACATAAATCTCATAAGCGACATCACAAAATTGTGGAAGATGAGACTGCTAAAAAAGCAAGTTCTCCACCACAAGATGCGGTAGATGTCTATGATCTCTACAATACATTTCCATCACCTTCACACGATATAACTAAAGAGGTTAACAAACCAGTTGATGATATTGAGTCACAGTTAGAAAAACTTCATTCTACTGGCCCTATATCAAAGTCCCCGAGGTTGGAAGTTCAGCCAAAGGAACCTCCACCAGAGCCTAAACCTCCTGAGACATCAGGTAGGTCTAGGAGAAATAGACCTAACATAAACTATAGTGAAAATGATGACTATTTAGATTCTATAACTAAGAGTTACTCTAGTAAGCATGTAATTAAAACAGTAAGTGATCTTAAAAAAGAAGCCAAGAGAGGCAAAAAGAAGCAAGACTCGGCTGCAGCTGATGCCGGTCTTGCAACTACAGAGCCACCAGAGCTTACACCAACGATTGATCAAGAGGCTAAACAACCAATTGAAAAGAATGAATTAATTGATATACTTGCTGGAGGGGAAGTTAAAACAGTAGATTCACTAAAGTTGAAGATACATAAAAAGCATAAGCACAAATACAAGCATTCAAGTCCAGATTACAGTATAGATCGTCCACATGAGAATGATGAAGAAGAAAATGAGAGTGAAAATCAAGAAGTAGCAACTGCAGAAGAGAACATTGACATGAATAGCCAAGATAATATGAATGATGAACAAATTCACTTGCATCCTAATACACATTCTTCAGACTCTGCATACAATAGTTGTCCTAATGATAATTTAGAAGATGATAACCTCAAGACACAGCAGGAGGAAGTGTTTAAGTCCCCACATGGTATGTGTGAATCTGAAGACCATTCAGAGGAAAAACCAAGTGTGAAGCTGGTAATCACTAAGAAAAAGGGCTCAATATTCAAGAGCAAATCCTTAGTGAATGACAATCCATCACCTTTGCCAGCTCGAAAGAGGCGCCATTTATATCGACATGAATGGGCTAATGATGTAAGTATGATCCATTATCTTTTCCTAGATTTGCTGTATCATTAGCGAGAGGTGAAATATGGTAGGTTCTTGCATTGTTGTTATTGTATTAAATATTTAGTACTAGTTTTTTTCTCAAAATTACTAAGTATGATTGTATCAATTGTTTCTATTATACTATAATTTCAATTTAAATATTCTTTATTATTACTATTATTACACATACATACAGTAACAAAAAAAATGCAAAAGAAAAAAGTTACATACATGTATGCTGCAACATGTTTGTAGGTATCAACAACTGTGTGGTACTAACGACTTTGACTTTTATTAATCCACAGAAAGGAAATGAAACACCACGGCCTGAACAACCTGAAATCCCTGAAGTCCGAAACAATGTAAATCCGGTACCTGAGGAGTTAACAAGAGTGACGAGGTATAAAGCACCAGACCCAATTGTGGATGGACTGGATACTGTGGAAACAGTTAAACCTTATACTAGTGTCAGATGTACAAAAGAAGCAAAAGAGGTTTGATATTAATATTTGAATTATTAAATACATTTTAATAATTAAAACAATAAATAATAATTGTTGAATTTTCAGTACTACACTGTTGTCAGAAATGTTAAGAAAGCACATCAGATACAAGAAATTGGCGAATTCCAAGAGTTGAATGATGATGTGGAATATCTACTAGATGCTTTGCAGGTACTGATTTCAATCCATATTTGATTTTAGTTTTGCTTTTGGCAATATTAAGAATTGCATTAACAAAAATCAATCCTTACAACAGTATTTGAGCTAAAAACATACGAGGAAATATGAAATTGCCAGCCTACAGGAGAGTGTTCCTTCTCCATACCACTCCAAAATTTATTGATACATTGGTGTGTGCATGTATCTTTTAAAGGGCTTTATACAATTTATATATTATGGGAACAGTTAAACAGACGGATTAATTCGTATCAGTACCAGCAGGGATACATATATTATTCTTTCTATTTGCCTTACTTGTAATAATTGAGAATCCAACAGGATTTACTTTTTGGTCTTTGATATTTTTTTATTCTATTAAATTTTAGTTCAGACATAACAGAGGTAACACTACCTCTGTTATGTCTGAACATATAGTTTTTTCCATGGACTCAATTATAAGCCTGCATAATTAGACAAAATAATTTGTATTTATTGTCATTTACCAGCCTATGGTCATATTTATATTTGATATTATTAGTTACCTTGTATGACACTGCAGATGTTTAATGGTTTTGGGGACATTGCTTCATTAACTTATACTTTTTAGTTAAGAAATAGATAAAAAATTGTCACTAAAGCAACACTTTTTATTATAATTGCAGTTAATAATGAACTGTTATCTTTTTAGAACGATATTTTATCATCACCCAAAAACAATTTCTTAGAGAACAGTATTTGAAGTATTCTGTGAAAACCCAATTCTAATTCATTTTTATTATAAATAATAAACACATTTTTAATTTTAGGACAACAACCCGATGTCGACGCGTTGCTTATCAGCCATTACTCTAGCCAGTAAATGTACGGCGCCTGCATTCAGAATGCATCTTCGAGCTCATGGCATAGTACAGAAGTTTTTCAGTGCCCTCCATGATGCTACAAATGACCAGGTAATTAAAGCGCCGTTAGCTTACTCACGCAAACTTGTAGGTTAAGTAGGCCACTGCCTGATGCCTCTCACTTAAATTTGGAGAGGTATTTTTTATGTACCTATGTTACATTTATTGTGCTTTAGGTTTGACAGTTATTTTAGTCTCAGTTTCTATTAAAATAATAAGAAATACAAATTATAATTTAAGATTGTTTAGTTTCACTATTTTTGTGTCTTTATAAGTGTCACAATTTTACTCATTATGTATTTTTTTTATATTTAGTATCTGCATATAAAAATGTTTATTGTTATTGAAATCAAGCATTAGTAGAATTAGTATCTAGTGATTTCTAAATAAATAAAAAAATCAAAATCAAAAAATATAATATAATAATTATTAATAATCTATTTTCCTAGAAAATAAGTAAAGTCATTTAGTTGTTGCTGTTTCTAATCTGTGATTTTTATATTTATTAATTTTTCAACAGAGCTTGGGACTTTGTACAGCCACTGTGATGTTTGTGCTATCACAAGATAGATTAAACATGGACCTCGATCGAGAATCCCTGGAGCTTATGTTGAACCTACTGGAGTCAGATGTATCTCACAAGTAAGTGAATCCTATATTGTAATGTTTTAATTTTTTTTTATTGTCAACTTTTTGTTTTTGCTCATATTAGTTTTAATTTAAATGCCTACTAATTTTTAGTTATTAATTGTTAAAGATTTCAAAAACATTTTTTTTATAGGAATGCACTTGACGATTGTGGACTGACATCAGCACAACTTGCTAAGACCCAAGAACGCGTAAGGGAATTGTGTGCTGAAATCAAGAGCCAAGGAAAAGCGCAACATTTAGATCTGGATAATATTACAGTAAGTTATTTCAATACTTTATTTTATTATACTATTTTAATACTACATATATTATTATGTATAAGTATATTTCGTACACTACAATATTATCAGTTTTAATTGGTGCACAAACCTATAAGACAACTATAATAAATACTTCAGAAATGTAACTTACATTCTTATAACAGGTTGGCCATCTGGCAATGGAAACCCTTCTCTCCCTAACTTCGAAGCGTGCTGGCGAGTGGTTTAAGGAAGAGTTACGAGTGTTAGGAGGAGTAGACCACATAGTGCGCACTATACAGGATTGTGCAAACCGGTTAGAGACACCGGCTGAGACATGGTCCGCAGCTGATATTGATGTGCTGAGGAAAGCTGATAGATGTATGCGCGTTTTGGAAAACGTAAGTAGTTGTGAATTTTCTACAATATTAAGATTTGAAGATACTGTCTTATAAAATAATTATCTGTTATTATTATTATCTAGGTTCTTCATCAATAGGATACTATAATACCATATACCATTCTTCGCAAACTTATTAAATGTGTTTTCTTCACCAAAACAGCAGTCAATCCTATAGTGTTTAAAAAAATTGGAACAAAATCCAAAAATCACATTACCAAATTGTATCATCGTCGCCCTGCCTCTTTTTCCATTCTCTTCTGTCATTTGTCATCTCCTCATTCACATCCATCACCTTCATATCACCTCACACAATTCATCCATCTTTTTTAGTGGTCTTCCTCTACTTCGACATCCATCAACATTCATGTCCAAAATTGTGATCGAATGGGTAAAATTATTTATTTTAATATTTAAAATAATTTTCTAGTTCTGTGGAATAATGTGGTTATAAAGGATATCCACTATCCAAAATAAATCAGAATAGGGATGATGACGCTAACAAAGGATCACTGATATAATGATTTATAATAATAATTTAGGATAAGGAGATTCGTTAATAGTCACTTGTTATTATATTATACTTGTGATTGATATTTATTTTATAAAAATAAAAGTACAAAACTTAGCAATCCGCCATATTTGCTAAAACGCCGCGTGACGTCATTATTTAGTTATCTCCAACTTGAAATTTCAATCAAATTCACTAGTTTATTATATATACTGGCCTTTTTACGGAATAGTAACGTCACATAGACGCCATTGCAAATTTGGCGTTATGGCGGAAATTTTAAATTGCAACAATCAAAAAATGTTTTTTCTATCAAAATCGATAGCTTTTACAAAAATATATTTATTTTGGGTAAAGTAGACACGTAAGAAAAACATGGTGTAGTTTTTCAAAATTAGTCATATGCCTATTCATATAAAAATGTTCCGGTGACTTATGTGTTCAACACGATTTATAGGTGACGCAGCAAAATGAAGACAATCAACTGTACCTGGTGAGCGA
Organism: Cataclysta lemnata; assembly: GCA_963931975.1. Classification (NCBI taxonomy): domain Eukaryota; kingdom Metazoa; phylum Arthropoda; class Insecta; order Lepidoptera; family Crambidae; genus Cataclysta; species Cataclysta lemnata. The sequence goes on from OZ008339.1 coordinate 6,033,701, forward strand.
ATCGTTAGGGGCGCCTCGCACTCTGTCGGCGCTGCTAAGGCGGTGCGCGGGCGAGGCTCGCATCGACTCCCCGCTGCGGCCGGCGCTGTTGGACGCTGCTTTGCCCGCCGTCAAAGTGCTCGTCAACTTATCGCACTCCTTCACGAACAACGGTCAGTATTGACTTAATGATGATCTCTAAACTTCTACCATATTTAAGCGTTGAATATAAATTAATGATGATCCCCAAACTTATTGACCACATTCGACGCGTTGAATAAAATTAAAATATGTATAACACTTTTATAAGGACCAAGTCTGGTACTATGCTTTACACGCTTTTAAAATTAAAGACTGTCCCATTACCTGAACCTTTCCGGTCAAGTAGTTGGGTTTATTCGTCTAAAAGTGGTGGACATTTTTAACAATCAAATTCATCATCAGGTTATCAATGTAGGGGGATATTACACTGGGTAAAGAAAGAATATTATTGGATCAATTTTCTTATTGATCCAATAATAGTGAAAATTGTTGGATCAATAAGAAATTTGATCCAATAATATTCAATGGAATTAAGTGTGTGTGCATGTGTGTAATTCTTTGTATCAATAATGTTTTCTTATATTTGCACGAGCACTACACATTTGAAATAAAACACGAAAGTCACGGGGGGACTGTCCCCCCGTGACCACGGCCACTGTAAAGTGATCGAAACGTCGGGTTAAATAATTGATATGCCAAACACCAAATAATACGCGAGTCTTATCCGTAAAAGTTGTTTTATTTATTTGAATCAATGCTAAACTTAAATATGGAATCATTTTCAACAGTGTCTCGTGGCGCTCAAGTTGTTGGCGAGCAACCATCCGTGATGGAGATTTGCCTCATCATCCTCAATAATCAAGACAATTTCATACCTGACGACCGGAACTTTGAATTCAGTGTTTGTGTAAGTCAAATAAACTGAAATTTAACATTATTGCTATATTCAATTAATCAGATATTGCTATTATTTGTTGTTATTTGGTTGGTTAAATACCCAAAACCTTGCTTCCAATAAAAAAAATACACTTTTTATAAACAGGTACTACTTTTGCTGATTAACCTGGTGCAAAATAATGAAGAAAACACACAGAGGCTACTTGATGTACGTATACGAGTAGACAACGAAGAGGACATCATATCAAGGAATGTGGCGGCACTCGATCTAATATTAGATTTGTTCCACAAGAGGGAAGATCTTGCTAGGTATGTATTTTCAGTATCTATTTGAGTGTAGCTGTAAATATAAAGGAGTATAATATAAATAATATTAGGTCCTAGCACAGTCAAGGTCTTAGACTATAGTGTCAGATTCCTTGAGTGGTGGTGAGAGTTAATTGAGTTTTATTTTTGTGAGTTTAGCAAATTTTTTACTTAACATAAATGCATTAAAATCTCTAATTAATGAAATAGTTATCGCTCGCAATCTCCACTGCAAGTGTCGTATGAGGTGACTAACGGTTGAACAAATAATGATCAATAGCGGTTTTGTAGCACCACCTAAGAATATACTGAGATTACGTTTCCAATAGATGGCTATAGGCTCGTCCCCTATTACATTGGAGCTAAGATAGGTGGCGTAATAAAGTTGTATAAAAATCTGCCTACTCCTTTGGGAATAAATAGGTGTGAATAACACCAAGTTTTTAAAATTGATTACACTTTTGTAGGCTTGCTGAAGAAAATACAGATGCAATTTTGGATGGTGGCGAGAAAGATAAAAAACAATCGCAGGATGATATAGATGAAACCGTAGCGAAGTGTGAGTATTTTAATTATCATTTTACCAGTAAATAAATTTATTTTCTTTAAGCTGTACACACTAATGTGATGCTGGCATCGCCACAAATTCCTCTGTACACCATTGTGTGCGTAAATCGTTCAAAGGGTTAAGGCTTTTTAGTCTGGTTATATGAATTCCCATGTCGTTTCATTAGGCAGTGTTGGATTTCTGGTTGTATATTTGTTTTAGGTATTATTTTATGACACAATCACAAATTATCTATCGAGGAGGAGCTCGCTAGTAGTAGTGGCATAGCACGCTTGGCATGCGATTGCGTAAACTATGCATTGGTCGCTAAGGCCGGTCATTGGATGACCAAAAATGTATTATCTCGAGATCCTCCGTGCTTCGGAAGGCACGTTAAGCCGTTGGTCCCGGCTGCACCTGCAGTCGTTAATACCCACCATAATAATGTTACAGCATTATTGTGTTCCGACAATGTGTGATAAGATAGCCAGCCCCTCTGTGGTTGAGGGTTCCAGGTGAAGCTCGATTCCATCGTCAGCCCTTATAGTCACTTACCATCAGGTGAGATGAAGGGCAAGAGCTTCCCTGTCTAACATATAATGTATGGCCCCATCTCCATTCATCTATAGTGAAGGCCTGTGCCCCAGCAGTGGGGACATTAAACGGCTGGTGATGATGACAATGAATTATCTATAAGGCCTTTTAGTCCCTGCTTATATGTATTACCGTTCCCTTTGGCCAGTGTTGTCCCGCGCCGGCACGCACATGGAGCACACGATGGTGGGCGCGTACACGGCACTGCTGCTGGGCCACGTGGCGGGCGCGGGCGCCGCCTCAGAGGCCGCGGTCCGAGCCCGAGTGCCTCGCTACCAGCCGCTGCTGCCGACCCTCAAGAAATACTACACGTTCCTGTCGCTGACGGCCAGCGTGAGTACACACTATTTCATTCTAAACGTTTGAATTCTAAATACACATTTCATAACTGCCACTGTACCCCATTCACTTGGGCTTGAGACAGAATGTAAACAATCTTGATAAGTCTCTTTATCTACGTAATGCTCTTAAAAACTTATTCCTGCCCTTATCCCGCTCTAGGCGGGGTCGGCACAACATGTCTTCTTCTTCCACTCCTTTCGATCCTTCACCAATTTCTCATCCATTCCTCTCGCTATCATATCCTCCTTTACACAGTCCACCCATCTCTTTTTTGGTCTTCCTCTCCTTTTACGTCCTTCCACGTTAATGCCTAACATTCTTCTGCCAACATAGCTTTCATCTCTTCGCATAACATTACCAAACCATCTCAGTCTATTACTCCGCAGTCTCTCTGTTACTGGCGCTACTTTCAAACTTCCCCTGATATACTCATTCCTTATCTTATCTCTCCGTGTCACACCACACATCCATCTTAACATACGCATCTCTGTTACATGCACTCTTCTTTCATCAGTCTTCTTCATAGCCAAACACTCTGATCCATACATGACAACAGGTCTAATGACTGGCTTATAGATTTTCCCCTTAAGCTTAAGGGGCACCCGTGGGTCACATATCGTTAATGATACCTGTCGCCTCTTCATTACAAAACAAGAAACGTTTATTCTAAAATACATCATCAATTATAGACAAACAAAACTGTTAACTGCTTTGAAATATTGGTGTTACACATTTTTATTTTTGTATTTTATATTAAAAGACACATCAAGATTGTTTACAGTTTGTCTCCAGCCCAAGTGAATGGAGTATAGAATTGACGTCACGGGTTTGAATACTTACCAAAATCTGTCTCCATAATAATAATTAACAGCATTATTGTGTTCCGACAATTTGTGATATTTTATGATAGCCAGCCCTTCTGTGGTTGAGAGTTCCAGGTGAAGTTCGAATCCAACTACGGCCCTTATCGCCTTAACTTACCATCAGGTGAGATGAAGGGCAAGAGCTTCTCTATCTAACATAAAAAAAAAGGAAGACAAGTGTTGTAACTGAGGGCTTAAACAGTAATGAGGAATGGGCAGCAGCATTCCTACCTAGCAATATACTGCAATTTAAGTGCCTTTAGAACCTGTCATAAATATTACAACATTTCGATATTCCAGGGGGAGGCGACTATTGTGGCGCATGTAAAATCGACGCAGCGGATCATCGAGTTTATGGAGAACAGTGACAAAGGGAAGACGGAGGAGGGTGAAAGTAGTGCGGCGGCGCCATACAGTACGTCCTATTCCGATTACCAAGGCTCGCCTTCTGACGTGCCACAGGATATGTCTCTCTCCGGCCTCAACTACACTGGTGTCTCCGGATACTCTGGCCCTGGATACTCTGGCCCCGGATACTCTGGGCCCGGGTACTCTGGCCCCACCTACTCTAGCTCGGGATACTCCGGCCCTGGCACAGATCGGCATTCCTCAATGGAAGTAGACGGCTACCATTGAAACTTGCACTCCTGCAATCGGATGACGTTGAGTTCTATTAATTTCATCCACACTGAACAAGTGTCTTTTAGGAATTTTACGAACACCCTTTCAACTTCGAGATTAAGGTTTAATATTAATAGGTGTTAAATTGTCAGTTGAATTCCGAATGAATCACATGATCGAATTCTGTTGTTGGATAAGACTTGTACATAAGAACCTAAACACTTATTAAATCCTTGTATATTGCGAACCTGTTTAGATTACATGCCATTCACAGAAGGTGATTGTCGTACCTTAGGTGGTGGGCGTATCACGCACTTGGCTGCTGTAGCCTTTTCTTTTTGTATCGATATCTCTTCCTTCTTTAAAATATGGTGTAAATATAAACCACAGACTGTTAAGGAATAGCTAGTTGTGTTGATCATGGAAATGGGTTATGAAGTCTTAATTAAATTGAGATATTCCGAGTTTAAGCCACTGAACTGGCAATATAAAGTGCAAAAATAGTTGTGTAAGTGTAAAATAGATATGTATTCTTTTATGTGAATATTGTGTCTGCACCTTTTTGTAAAATACTGCTCTGAGAGGGTTACGGTTTTCTAGAGTATTGTTGTAATAATGAGGCACAATCCTTTATTGTAAATAAAATTAGCTAGTTAACAATAGTTTGGACTTTGTTGAGTAAATTAGGACGAGTAGGCATTGATTTCATAGGACGAGGTTGAATAGCATGGATTCGGCTTCCCTGGCGTGGTCACATTATCAACTGTTGGCACTTACCGTTAGCATGAAGCTAATGGTTTGTGGTAGCTGCTTGTTTCGACCACAGCCCCGATAATATCATGGTGAATGTGTTAGTTGTCGAGTGTTTAAGAAGCTAATATACGCCAGCGAGAAATCGCTGTTCAATGTACAAACACTAACTAACGTTAGTAGATCGCTAAAAAGAGAAAGATAATATGCTTAGATATAAAATAGGACAATTTATGATGTTGGAATTTTTAACCATAGTTATGATAGGACTAGACAGCAAAAGAATAATTTCTTATTTCTTTCTCATATCTTGTTTTAAAAAGACTTCTACTGATGACCTGACTGATTGTCCGATTAGATATTTGGAGTTTATTTTTGATGGTTAGGTTTAACATACTTTTTAATTTGTAACAAAAATTTTAAGGCACATGAACTACTTAATCTTGAATTAGGCTTACACTTTTACACCTGTAAAAGTGTTTTTCTAAATCAATGATATAAAAAGTTTTATATAGTTACTAAAATTCTTTTAAAAGAAAATTATCTATTATTGTTTTATTACATCACATTTGTTACAAAATATGACAACACCAAGAGCAGGCTCGACGTTAGTCCGTAAAATCAAATTCATTGATTTCATTCATTTTGAAACAAGTTTATATTGTACTTTCATATTTCATAATGTGACGCGATTATTACAAGACCAATAAAAATATGCATGCCTTTTTAATATTAAATTAAATATTTCGTGCTAATTAAATTGAACATTTAATCAAATCATAAGTGCCTAGGTTATGATTATGCCCGTTGTTTATTTCACTGTAAAGTACGCTTGTTAATTAGTATCACAGGGCGTCTTCCGCACTTACCCCCGAATTCTGAAACGCTACTCGAAGTCGAGTTAACATTGAAATTGACGTTTATCAATACAAATTCAAAATTTGAGTAGCGTTTAAGGTATTGGGGAGCTAGCCTCACCAGTGGGTCGGTTTACATATTCTTCTGAACATGTTGGCCCTGCTGCGGCAAGCCCATGGTCTCCCAGAATTCTAGAAGCCTGCATAGCTTGCTGCAAGCCTTATCAATGATAGTTGATGATTTTACAAATTGTGCCCGATGGTTTGTTACGCCTGTACAGTCTATACGTGCATGTATTCACTTCTCTTTCTCACACGTGCCCTGCCTAAGAGGCTGTCGTCTATCATACCCCTTTTATACAGGTATTTAATGAGTCGACAATGACGTGTAATAAATCCTATTAATGCGTATTCTATCTCTGATTCGATGAGGTGATGGCTGACTTGCGTAGCAGTTGTGACCGCTTCATTGATCTGCCTACATCCCTCACTGTTACTCCACTCTGAGTGGTGGTTGTTTTCTGATATTTGACGTAGCCATCTCTTGTGTTGCGTTGTTGGTAGTGGTAACAATGGTTAAGACCTCGTATTATGTAAGCCGATTTCAGTTGTGATTCTCAATGAGTGAGAGACAGGTAGACTAAAGCAACTTCAATCGGCTTACATAATAACCCCACTGTTCGGTATGCCACTGCATTTGCTGCATCTACTCTTGCAATGGTAGTGCGTTATGGCATTCCAAAATGAGGTCTGAGTGGATTAGTGGGAGATGTTCTTATTATTGCGATTGCTGATATTTCTCTTGAATGCAGTAAAGCTGGAATGAGTACGTACATCGGTGTTTTGCGCGAACGCTTGTGCAATATAATAGGTCCTGCGTACCTCTGCCTGTTCTGCGGAAACCCATGGGTCGCCGCCACACCCCCCCCGTATAAAACCAGAGATAACTGTAATATAGTAATAAAATCCTGAGGATTCATAGGCCGTACCGGGGCGGAATACAGAAGTGCTGCAAAAAAGATAATATAAATGATATTGACGCTTACTTCATACAACTGTTGCAGCTGTTACGTTTTACGAGGAGGGCAAGTGGTGAAAGGTGTTCTAATTTAAAAGGTCTTCTAAAGTGCCCTCACAATTGAGTTACAGGCTGCCGGTAGACCAACATGGAGCAGCCCAAAATCTGAACCCCAAGAGATAACTAATCTAGTAGGTAACTTCTCTCTTGGCGTTCAGATATGCTCAACCTGCGATAATTCATTATCAATATGTCGATAATGCGCTCGTATGTCTGCTCTGTGCCTCTTTCAAATAGGCAGGGTACGTGGGCCACATGCGAGCACATGATCGTCAAACCATAGAGATGAAGTTCGCTTGCCTTCCTGAGTTTAAGACGTAGGCGATCGAGTTCTGACGAGCTCTTACCCTCAAAGCCAATTTCGGTCTCGTCATTTCTCACACCTTGCCCTCAAGCAAATAAGTGAAAGAGACGGGATCGCTATCGGCTTGTAGAGTATCCCCTCTGATCCCAAATAAGCTTCTGGCTTCTTTTAAGCAGTTCACGATATCTTGTGCTATTGGTAGCATTTGTAAGCTGTTTAGCAATGCATTTTATAGAGGATAAAATTGCTTGTGTGGGTGGTTCAAAACTCCTGATAAACATCGTTGTTTTCTCAGCCAGCGGTGTAGCTTGTAATTAATAATGGTATATGATGATTTACCAGCCCATCCTGGTAGATGTCAAGCATGGGGTCCGTCTAATTGACCCTGATGTTACCAATTATTCTTTAGCAGGGTTAGTTTCTTTACCAAGGATATCCTGTTACAGTCTATGACCAGTCTTGGTCATAGAAAGCTTTGACTAGCATTGAGATTTAAAAAAATGAATTCCATTTTCATTGCTTTTGTTTCTTACTTTCAACTTTATGATTGGTATAGATCACAACTTAAAATATCTTGCAGAATTTTAGTAGTAGAATACCATTTTTAGTGTTCATATTCAGTGGGATTGTTTTCTTCTTTCATTAGACATGTAAACTTACAATTCAATTTATATATTTTTTTACATTGTCTTAATCGGGGCAAGCTTTTCAAAAATTAATGTTTGTTATGGATAACAATATAAATAATCTCTCTATCCCTCTGATTGGTTTTGGGGGTTCTTCTTCCCTCCTAATTTAACTCGCTATGGTTAGCTTTCTGTAATACCATTTATTGGTTCTTTGTGTTCCAATATTACTATTTTATGCACAATAATCCTAGAGAGTGGTCCAAATAATATGTACCTCTTAATATTACCAGTATGGCTAAGAACAATTTATCTGACTTCTTACTTGACAAATTAATGTTTTTCCAGAAATATAAGTATTAAAATAAGGGTGTTAAATTGTACTTGATCGATTAGGCTATTTGAGATTAATTTGTCAATTATTGTATATAATGGTTAGGTTTTAATATTGTCTGCCATGATTATTATTGTTAATTAACCCATTTAAATCAATTTATTATATTTTTGTATGTAGTTGATCGGCTGCAATCTAACACCCATTTAAAACGGTTATTATTATATTTTGTAGTAAGAACTTTGATAACTGTTGTTAAAAAGCCATTTTGAAGCGATATTTTCTGACAGCTTTACTTATTTATAGGGTTTTGTTGATATAATTTCTGATAAGTGTTGTAAGTGGTTGTAATTTGATAATTTTCTAAGAGGAAAGAAGACTATTGTGGGTTTTCTTTTATCATTAATCGTTAGGGAATTCGTGTTCTTTGTACAGCTATATTGGTTTTAATGTCTAAATTATATTTACGTAATTTATTGATCTATGTATGTAATGGTGGGGTAGCTCTAAATTGCATTTCGTTATGAAATTTCACCATTTTAATACACTGTGTTTTGAATATAATAATTATGTTGTTTTTAGACTATCGCCAGAGTTTGAGAAATTATTATTGTATATGTAATGTGTAATTATGTTATAAAGTATTACATGTAATTATTAAAAGAAGACAATTTAAATATTGATTCGTTTTTTATTCCCATTCCAATGAATGAGACTGCACAAAAATAACATGCTAATCCCCAACTACTGAAACGCTACTCGAATTTGTATAGATAAACGTAAATTTTGCCAATACTATTAATGTTAAGCCCACGGAGCAACTTTAACTTTGAGTAGTGTTTATGAATTCGGGGGTTTGTCAACTAATTTACCTATAAAATTAAGTAGGTATTACTACCATTATATCTAGTAATAAGATCTTTTCCCTGCCCTGTTCCCAGTCTATCTGAGGTCGGCGCAGTACGTTTCCTCTTCCATTCATATCGGTCAGACGTCATCAAGCCATCCACTCCCTTTTGATTCATATCATCCATCACACCGTAAAGGTGCTAGTGATTAATGAATGTATAGAAAAGAGACGGCATGGACCATGTCGAGAGACTGATGAACGGAGAGAGTAATTGGAATGACAACATTCCAATCCATACTGCTTAAGGTTTTGGCTTAGGTTTTACAGCCGGCCGCCTGCCTGACACTAACTCTCTTTGGGTATGCTATTGGTGGTGGTTTGCCCTCCACCATTCGGGTGCTTCAAGGTGCTTATTGGTCTACACCAGGCAATCTCCCTTAGTCGACTTTTACGGCACCCATGGGATGAGACGGGGCTGGCCTATTCTACGTTATTTGTTCGCTCCCAGGCCAGCATAGAAGTTTAATATCTAGTAATAAGATAATATTTTTAATAGTTTTTGACGTAATATTTCCATAATTACTTTAGATTGTTAAGCACTCTTCTATTAAACTGTTCCAAAGAAAATTCGCAATTTAGGAAATAATAAAGCTGAAACCAGTATCATCATCATCAGCCTAGTATCACCTTTAGTTATCGATGTTATGTTGACTTTTAAACCCTTAATAACAGTGTTTAACAAAAAAAAACAGGAAAAATCATCAGTCAACTTCAACTTCAACTTTTTGTAGTATGGCAAGCAGTCGTTTGCATGATATAAACGACCATTACTGCCAACGTCAGGTTAAGGAGATCACTTGTGTTCGAGGTTATCCGGTAGAGTTGCTTTTTTAAAAGAAACCTGGTGATATTTATTATTTTGTATTACCTGAAATAACGACACAAACATTGGACGTACACAATATATTGCACATTAAAAAAAAAAAAATGTTAGAGAATAGATATTTAAAGGGAAACATAAGTAGATAAAATTAGCCTATAGATAGATAACATCAATATCCTATACATATATAAGTATTATAGTTTAATTTTATACAAGGAAATATACTTGATTAATAGCTTTGTTACTGTAGGATTTGTAAGGGACAATAAGGTCTTCATATTAATGGGGCGGTGAATTTTAGTGGGTAAAATATCATATAATGACACTGGGACAAGGGGACAGTTGAAAAATAAGTGGTCGACTGATCCCTCTTCCGTACCACAGTCACAAATGGGCGAGCTTCGAACATTGATCCTAAACAGATGAAGCGGGGTGCAGGAGTGACCTATTCTTATACGGCAGATTGTAGACGTAGTTTGTTTGTCCGCCAAGCGATAGCGGAAGAACCAGGGTTTAGAAGGTATGTTTGATTGGATGTCGCCATAATATCTACCCTTTATTGTTCTAGACTGATTCCAGATTTTTGTCCAATCCTTTTGAAGGTCTGTTTTAGCTAGGGAGTATAGATCTTGGGAAAAGACCAGGTAATGCTCGTCAACACCGGTTGTGATAGCATTCTTGGAAAAACCGTCAACCATCTCATTGCCAGGGATACCGGAATGGCTAGGGATCCATGCTAGAACTATCGTTATTTTCTTAAGTTCGCATTCATAGGCAGTCTGTTTGATTTTCAGGATTAGGGGTGATCTGTTACCTTTTGATAGTTGGTTGGAGTTTAAGGCGTATAAACAACTCAAGGAATCAGAAAAAATTATAGATTGTGGAAAGTTATGGGATAGGATAAATTTATAGGCTTCTAGGATTGCTACTGCTTCACCAGTAAAGATAGAGCATGTAGGTGGACATTTGAAGTTTAGTAGCGTATGAAATTTGGGTAGCCAAACAGCAGCACCAACACCCTCGGAAGTTTTGGATGCATCAGTATAAAAATGATACCAATCTCTCCATTGCAGGTCCAACTCTCTGTTAAATATTTGTGTTGCACCAGGACAATTTTTGTTTATTCCAATGTTCAATAGCACATTGGGCTTGCAAAGAAGGGCGTTATATTCGATGTCAAAAAGTGGAGGTGAAGGCGTTTGGTAAAGTTTGAAGGGGAAAGTAGAAAATTTTCGGAAGCTTTTTACTAGACACGGTAACTCTTTATTATTCGAATAGTTGTACTGGGGAATAATTGACGATAACTTCTTTAACTTTGGTATTAACGGGTGAATGGAATTCTGAAGGGTTTTATAAAGAAATTTGTCTGATAGAAGGCAGCGGCGTAGAGACAAAGGAGGATCCAAGGCTTCAACCTGAAGGGCATTAGTTGGAGAAGATTTCATCGCGCCCAGGATAATCCGAAGGCACTTAAATTGGATTTTATTTAGTTCATCTAAAGCCGTCTTATTGCAAGGTTCCATTGTGAACATCCCGTATTCGAACAGACTGCGAATGATGGCATTATAAACTAATTTCTGGGAGTAGGGATGAGCACCCCACCAAACGCCTGACAAGCAACGAAGTATATTGACATTCCTGTCGCATTTATTTCTAAGATATTTTACGTGTTCTTTACCAGACATAGTTTTATCAAATATTACTCCTAGAAACTTTGTGCTTTCAGAAATTGGAATGAGCTGGTTCTCAAATATGATTTTTATTTTAGGGAACTTACGTTTTCTAGTGAAAATCACAGCATTACTTTTGGAGGGAGACAAGTTCAGACCATGATCACTCAACCAATTTCCCAGGTAAGACAAAGCTTGGTTTAATCTATGGGAGCAGTTCTCAACAGATCTTGAGGAAACATATAGGGCGATATCGTCGGCGTACTGTAGAACGCTACAAAAGGAGCGCACACACAAGTCCAAATCATGGGTGTAAATACTGTATAGAAGAGGACTAAGCACCGAGCCCTGAGGTAAACCTGTCCAAAGCATTCTTGGTTCTAAGAGTTCGCCTTGAATTCGGACCTGGATAGTACGTTCCATCAGAAGATTGCATATGTAGTGTGTCAACCTCTCAGGGATACTCAGCTGTTGCATTTTCTGCCTGAGAACCGGAAGCAGGACACTATCATACGCTGATGAGATGTCTAAAAAGACTCCCACCAGGAATTTATTTTTAGCAAGGGTTGTTCTTATATCCGTGGATAGGATTGAAAGGCTGTCTATGGTGCCCATGTCTTTTCTGAAGCCAAATTGGGTTTGAGAAAGTATACTATTACTCTCCACAAAATATTCCAGACGCCGCTTAAGTAGGTGCTCCATTGTTTTACCCAGAGTTGACGAGAGAGCAATTGGACGAAATGAAGAGCCCACACTTGGGTCCTTGCCTGTTTTTAGGATAGGGATGATAACTTGCCTTTTCCATGAGTCTGGCACATATCCAGTTTTAAAAAAGATGTTGATTAAAGAGAGAAAGAGATTCTTAGTTTGTGGACCAGAATTTTTAATGAAAGAATAAGGAATGCCGTCCAAACCCGGAGAAGAGTCTTTTAGATGTTCTAAGACAGAAATCAGTTCTAGCATGGAGAATGGTTCATTGAAAGGGTGATTTGGTGTTGGGATTCGCATATCATCTCCAGAGAGATATGGGACCGGAAGGCAATTCACGTTAGGAACATCAACAGGGGCTAATTTGTTGAGGAAATCTGAGATCCAAATGGTATAATCATTTGAATCTGGGGAGGAGGAAAAGGAACCTCTAAAGCGCTTAATGGACCTCCATAGCAGGGCTGATGGTGAACGAGGAGTGAGGTTTTGGCAGAATTTAATCCAGCCTTGTTTCTTCTTTTTTTTAAAAAGACGTTTCGCAGCAGCTGTCATCTTCTTCACCTCAATCCAATTTTCTGTTGACATATTTCCACAGTATTGCGATTCAGCTTGTTTACGTCTATTGTGCATTTCCGTACAATCAGAATCCCACCATGGTGGAGATAATTTTTGTCCAACCCTAGTTTTTTTAAGAGGGATATTTTTATCTGCAGCTCTAATAAGGGATGAAACCAAACAATTATAAGTGTCTGACATATTATTAATATTTATAGGAGGGACCAAATTGGTGTGGGAGTCAGTGTCGTTACTATAGGAGTTCCACTCAGCGCTAGAGAGTTTATATTTTAGGAGTGGAGGGAAGGCCCTAGTCAAGGATGATGGTCGGGGTAATGATAACAGGATAACATAGTGGTCGCTACCACATGTTTCCTGGAGAATATCCCATGTAACTACAGAACAAAGATCTGCAGAACACATGGACAAGTCGACAGCACTTGGGTTCTGATCAGGAGCTGTTCTGCGAGTGGGGCGTCCATCGTTCAGGAGACAGATGTTTCGAGAATCGATAAGGTCCACCAATTCACATGCCAAAGTGTCATACCTGGGGCCGCCCCATACCAGATGGGACAAGTTGAAATCGCCCAAAATGAGACATGAGTCAGGAACAAAAGATATCAGGGGGTCAATATCTGAAATATTGATAACATCTGGGTCCGGGATATAAATACATAAAATACTTACATTTAAAACTTTTACTGCTATTGCATTTATTCCAGGGGAAATAGGAGGCAGAGATATACGGGAATAAGTATGGCAGGATTTGACCAGAATGGCAGCACCTGCATAACCGTCAAATCTGTCATCACGGATACAGGCATACCCAGGCACTCTAAAACGAGAGCCAGGTTTAAACCATGTCTCCGTGATGGCAAAAACAGCTGGATTAAATGAATTTAACATATACATAAGATCGTGTTTTTTGGGGATTAGACTACGAGCATTCCATTGTATCACTGTGAATTTTGGTTACAATAGTAATGAGCTCAGTGAGTTTTTGTGCTACGTTGGTCGGTGGTGAAATATCAGTAAATTTGCTGATCATATTGATCAATAATGATATAAGAAGTTCCATGAAGTTTTCAGATTTACTTGGTGGTGAACTTTGTAGCATAGATCCATTCTCAGGGGCGGGTGGATCATATTCCGCTATCAGGTTGCGGTGAGCCACTCTGTCATATCCTTTAGATAGTGGAGCACGGGTTCGGGTTGGAGAAAAGATGGTTTGTCTATAACTAATAGGAGATTGGGAAGATGAATCCCTTCTAGGGGTAAGAGGAGGTTGGGGAGTAGAGGGTGTAGAGGGAATAGGAGCATAAGATTGGGTATTCTGTAGAAGAGGCGATTCACGGGTAACATTAGCGTAAGAACGTTTGACGGTAGGGAATTTGGCTGATGCCTCAGCATAAGAGATATTATCTTGAGACATGGTAATTTTTATTGTTTTCTGACGGGAGTGTTCCGGGCATGATTTATCTGTAGCGAAATGGTGGCCAGAGCAAAATAAACATGTAGCCATGTTTATTTTGCTCTGAAATATTACATTCCTTGCCATTGTGTGACTTTGTACACCGGAAACAACGAGGTGATGCACGGCATTGGGGTTGGATATGTCCAAATCTGCAACAGTTATTGCACTGTATAGTAGGGAGTTCGTATACATCAACTGAAAGGGCTGTGTAGCAACAGAAAATTTTGGATGGAAGGTACTGACCACTAAAAGTTAGAACCACAGTACGGGTAGACACCCACTCAATCATACCTTCTTTAAGGGATTTTCTATTTAACCTTCTTGCTTTTAATATTATGCCACAGCCCTCGGGAACTTCCACTGTTTCAACAAACTCTTCCATCGACCATTCTACGGGGACACCACGGACTATACCCATACGGGTAATGTTAAAGGTTGGGATAGAAGCCGAAAAATGTTTCGCACTCAACAAGGGCTCTGTTAAAAAGGCATTGGCAGCTTCAGCAGTCTTAAACTCTACAGAAATACGGTTTCTTCCAACTGTTTTAATGCCTTGTTTAAGTATGTCTTTGACATTAGCTTTAGCCAGCAATCTTCCAAATATAATAGGGTTAATTGTTGTACCAGCATTTGGATGAGTTTCCTTGCGGGAAACATGAACAATGTAAGGGCCCTTATCCAAGTTCGAGTACATTTTTTCTTCTAGTAGGCTGGGGTGCGAATAGACATGTTGGACTGATTGTGATGGTGAGCTGTCTGATGGGTTTATTTTGTTAGGAATTGAGTCAGGGATTGTGGCACTGGGTCTCTTTCTGTTCGTAGATGACAGTGTAGCTTGCATTTCCGATGTTAAGATATTGCGGTTTATCGAATTTACAGAATCATCTATCATTTGTGTTACGGATAGGGGATCAGGATCAGGGGGTTCTGGTGGAATTAACGACATTGTCGTTAATTCCAGCCAAATAAAAAGCACACAGAATACTTACGTCCACGAATAGACACACACAGGTAATTAGGTAAGACAAAACGGGAAATAAAATTAAAGATTACACTAAATGTGAGATAACCTCAAAAATATGTGTGACACCTATGGCAACTGAGTTGACAGTCCTTGAGGAATCATCAGTCACCTTTCTTATCTTTCTTATGTCAGATTATTTCTATCTGTGGATAGAATAAATAGTGTCACTGTGGGTGTCACAATCCGAATATCTTAGTATACAGGGCGTCCCACGGCCATGCCAGACGGAGGGAAAGTATATTAAATATTGAACGTAGGATATTTTACTAAAAGAAGACATCGTTTTATTTTTAATAATAAGTAGAACTGCATTCACAGATTTTTTAAAAATCGCCTACCTCAACCGGGAATCGAACCCGCCAAATGTGACAGAAAAATTACTTGTATTTTATAATAGCGTTTGAAAGGGCTACTCATAAGCATTATTTTTTCCTAAATAACCTAGCATATTAAATGAAACTAAGATCATAAAATTTTTCATTTTATTTAAAATTTTGTTCAGGGAAATTAGATGGCCACCGAGATCCCCAGATCTAACCCCACTTGATTTTTTTATGGGGTTATGTGAAAGATTTAGTTTACAGGAACCGGTACAACAGTGTGCAGGAGTTACAAAATGAACTTAGACGTATTATTTCAAACATCCACCATGCAAAAATAAGTAAATCGACAGGGAGAGAAATTATCAAAAGAGTGAGAATTTGTATACAACAGAACGGATCACATTTTGAGCATTTGATAATTTTTTTTTTTAATAAAATGAAAAATTTTATGATCTTAGTTTCATTTAATATGCTAGGTTATTTAGGAAAAAATAATGCTTTTGAGTAGCCCTTTCAAACGCTATTATAAAATACATGTAATTTTTCTGTCACATTTGGCGGGTTCGATTCCCGGTTGAGGTAAGCGATTTTTAAAAAATCTGTGAATGCAGTTCTACTTATTATTAAAAATAAAACGATGTTTTCTTTTAGTAAAATATCCTACGTTCAATATTTAATATACTTTCCCTCCGAGTGGCATGGACGTGGGACGCCCTGTATAGCAAAATGTCTAATTACATGAGGTCTAATGTTTATTATATAGTATAATGTCTATTTATTTATCAAATCATCATTTTTCAAATGTGTGCCTCATGACATAAAATATAGTCCTTTGTAAAACTATATTATTTACTGTACAGTGTATACCTGTGACCAATTTTTAATATACATATTTCTTACCCTTACACTCATGTCCTCCCGCCCCGCAGTTGTCGTACAAGGCCACTAAGGGTTAAGGCGGCGATGAGTAGTTAATGGCAGCGTCCCTCTTTATATATTTAATTATTTTTACTTTATATATTGCGAGAGATGACAATAGGCTAACCACATAAGACCAAACATGCCTCTTCTCCGCTCCGCAATATCATTGGTCAATTTTATAATTCTTAGCTCAACTCCGCGTCTAGTTTCGCTAATTATGTTTGGTCTTATGTGGTGAGGAGCCTATTGCCATCTATGAAATAGGTGTTAAAAAGTGAACGTTTCAGTTATATGCCATTTTATTTATCAGAATACTAATATTCACAATCACAAGAATACATAATAATAGAGCTATTTAACACAAAGAATATTGTCGTTAAAATCTTCGAAAAATTATAGTCTTGATGCGGGAATCGAAACCTGCGTCCTTTGCGATCCGTGCAGATGCCTTATACCACTCGGCCAACCGAGACGTTAATATTCTTTGTGCTAATTTTTCTAACATTCATATAATGTTCAAATTAAAATGAAGATAGTATTTTTTTTAACAATTGCTCATAAATGCTTTTTCTTATTGTGCTGTGTACTGTAGCGTTTGCGCTAATACATTATTACTAATTTTTTATGTTCCAATAAAATTCGAAATATTCCAAAAACGTGTTTGGATTAATTTATTAATTAATAGATTTAAAAATTTCCGCCAAACTGCCAAAATAGCAATGGCGTCTGTGTGACGTCACAATGCCTCACAATATCTGTAAACATGACAGTTTCATAGTAGTTTCTATTGATTGCATTTTGAATGCCAAATAAAATGTCAAAACGGTGCTACCGAAATCGTGACATCACGCGGCGTTTGACCAAATATGGCGGATTGGTAAGTTTTGAATTTTTACTTTTATAAAATAAATATCAATCACAAGTATATAATCCAGAAAACAAGTGATTTTTAACGATTCACCTTATCCTAAATTATTATTACAAATAATTATTTCCTTGATTATTTGTTAGTGTTATCATTATCATCCCTAAACATGTTTCATTGTTTCAAATTCATTGACATAATTTATTTGAGAATAACAATTTTGTCCTTATTATTTCAATTCACTCATCATTGGGATAGTAAACACCATATACCTAACACACATTGTTCAATTTGTATACAGAAATTGGAATAGATTTTACATTTAATGCAATGAACAATAGGGTCTACCTTATCCACACCACCTTTTACCTACCTGTAAATGTCACAAGCGCCTGTTTTGTCACCTGATACATTCTAGGTGACAAAACAGGCGCTTGTGACATTTACAGGTACAGTTTGTATTACAAACAGAGAATTCAATCACGTTAGTTACACAATTTCTACCAATCCTGTGCTACTCTATTCTGTCCTTTGGGTAACTATAACTTTTGGCTACTTCTTAATAAGCACTTTTGATTGAACTGTTTTTCTAGTAAACGTTACATCGACGATCTCTTAGTTTCTGGGCCAGAAACTACTAGAAATTCCGGCCCATATTAATTACAAAGTAAAATAAATATCAAAATTTAAGAGCTGTTTTTTCTAATCTACTACTCCATTCCATTTATTTGCGCCGATTAAGCTTAAGGGCCTGTGCCAGTGCCAAATCGGTAGGCATATGTATTTTAAAAGGAATAGTATAGACAAAGTTTAGCTCCCATTATTAAAAACACAATTAATATGAAATTAGCACGTTTAAAAATATTCCTTCTAAAAATTAATAATATTAAAGCATGATTTTTACATTTGGCTGGTTCTAAAAATCTTTTATAAATTCATATATTTACAGGGGAGCGACTGCGTCAACGCGTGCAACTGCTGGGGCCCGTATGTTCTGCCAGTCGCTACTTTCGGTATACCTCTTGTTTACAGTCATGAGTTGCTCAAAGTTGGCTGTGGCCAGCCTATGTTTGTTGCGAACCTTCTGTACCAATTCCTCGTCGTAAACTTCTTCGGGAACTTCTAATTTCAGATGCGCTTTCATTTCTTGTACCGTTATCAGAAAACAGTTCCACGGAGACCAGTCTTCATTCACGTGCCATCGGCATAACCTGAGGTCACCCATGTCATTGCATTCACTGATAGCCGAATGTGAGTGCCATAGTTTCTCAACTATAAAAAACACATCCTTCTCTTGGAGAACGAATGCCAATGAACCCCAGCACTTGCGTCGGCGCTCGTCTCTTTGAACAGCTCGAAGAATAAATTTGTATGGGGTCATATCAATCCAAATACGTTCAGATACATCTTTCCATGAACATGACGTACACACTAAAAAACCACTCATCTTAGAATTTAGAGGGAATTCGGTGTTAGATTTTACTTGATGGCACATTTCACAGAAATGGAGCATATTGTCCTCCATTTTTCTGAAATCTCTAATGTCTTTACATTTTGTTACACCAGAATTTAGTTCGGAAGTTTTGATCAACTGGAGAATAGAAGCAGCCACTCTACGTCTGAGGAACTCAATATGGTAACTATTGCATCTCCTTACAAGAAGATCACATTCTCTATCTATTAGAGTTATAATGTCTTCAGCAAGTGGATGCTGAAATTCTTGCAGGGCAAATTTCATATCAACTAAGAGTTCCATCCGTTCTTTTACTTCCATATCTTCACGTATAAAACAGTTGTATAATTCCTTTAATTTCCTGGCTTTTTGTATTTCAACTGTATCCATAGTTATCAACTTACCATCTTTTCCGTACCATGCAACAGGCTTAGATATTTCTTCCAAGAATTTTATTTCTTTTATTTTCTTGCTGTCTTCTTTGACTTTGACACGGTAGGCTTCGATACATCGTAGGAGTTCCACTTCTTTATCTAATAACAATGTGAACTCTGCGATCTTAGGACCTTTAGAATGTAATTGTGATATTCTTGTTATTTCAGCATGTTTCCAACGATCTACCTAAAAATAAAGTAATTAGGTTAGAAAGTATAATAAAATAATTATAGTAGTAAAACAAAAATTACTGCTAATATTAACTGACTAACCATTGCATATAATTGATCGAAGTCTTCACGCGTCTTAGGGAATGTTTTAGTTACAAGGTCCCTACGTAATTTTCTTTCCATGGCTTCCTTTTCGAGCCTGTCTTCCTCTTTCATTCGGTCTATGCGTTCCCTATACAGGTAATTAAAATAGTTATTAAATAAAATTTATTGCAGGTTGCAGGGAAACTCTATAAACTGAGGGAAAATTCATATAGATATACCTGCATTCTCGGAGCCACTTTTTCACTTTCTGCCGAAATTGGTGATGTCTGAAAGATCGTTGTATAATACTTGCAAAATGGTTATGGTTTAGACGGATTATCATTTGTTCGTATGTTTCATACGGCTTAGCAACAATAATCCTGTCATTTACGTTGGGAATATAAGTATGCACTGTGTTCATTTGTGTCGCTCTACTATAATTCGTATTCTGCAACATAAATAAATAGTATTTCTGTTTTGAGTTGCCCTGTTTAGTAAGCAATCGTATTTGAACATAGCTACAGTTTATTTGAGGTAGATAATGCTAATGTTACTACATAAAAAGTAAAACAAAGTCAGGAACAGCAATGTTTAACGCCTATGATTTTTCTACTTTGAAACGTTTTCCATAAACATAACTTATTTTACTAAAATTTGATTACCAATTAAGACTATAAAAAATCTGACTCTAGATTGGTCAAATTATTTTCAAACGAATATGATATAGAAAATAATGACTTACGATAATTTTTTCTCTTTCTTCAGCTGTTTGGGTGTCTCTACAATTCATTTTCTCTGGTGGCAACTTAGCAGGCTTTTGAGGTGTCTGTGTATATGCATGGTGGTACTCAACTCCTGAAACAAATAAATTATACTTATAGGTAAGAAGTTATAATTATCGGCACCATCAAAATGAATAGCCTAGATATTACCTGTATGTACGTTTCTGTAACCACCAAGGTAAGGTTTTTTTATAGGTTCGTAGAAAATTTCTACATTAACTTGTTTAAGAGTTGTGCCAAATGGTACCATAACACTTAAGACATCATGAATTGGCAATTCTTTGTATAGCTTTTCTAAATTAAGTTTTTCGTTGTCCTTCATTAGGAGTTCTACTTCTGCTATGCCATATTTATCGTAATCAAGATCTTGAAGTGCCATGCGGTCTTTGAGAGGATGTTCTCCTCTCAACAACACTATATTATAATGGTCTACTTGGAAGAGGCCAGCAAGATTTTTTTTAATCTCGTGGATTTTTATAATCGAGTGATAGGATCTAGTAAATACTGCATTTTGGTTGCGAACTCTAAATTTTATCGCTATAAATGGCATGGCTTTCTTTTTCGGGATAACTGCGTGTAGCAGTTCATGTACATACGATTCTTTTGGTATCGATGATAGGGCGAAATCGTCTGAATTTTTCGTAAACACGTCCACTATCAGATTTCCAAGTGCATCGGTTT
Source organism: Cataclysta lemnata (assembly GCA_963931975.1). NCBI lineage: Eukaryota > Metazoa > Arthropoda > Insecta > Lepidoptera > Crambidae > Cataclysta > Cataclysta lemnata. The sequence goes on from OZ008339.1 coordinate 6,054,719, forward strand.
TCAGATCGGAGAGCAAGCTTGTTTCCTTGAGGACAGTTCTGTTTTTGGTTAACAACAGATTATTGTTTGACACCGAGAGCAATTTCGACAATTTACGTTTCACATATTTGATCGGCGTATTTGCAGGGAAGACTTTGTTGAACACTTCGTTGGGATGCATGGGAGCCTTGAAGGTCACTAGGATGTGACTGATAGGGCACTTGTACTGGTCAAGGTCTCTGGCACAGGGCGCAGTGGAGTATCTTGATTTGGCCTCGTCTCCTGGCGGTGACGATAAACGCTTATAAGGTGGAGCGGTGAGCAATTTTTCTCGACCAAGTTCACATTGGCACGCTATCACTCCGGTGACACAGTTTTTGTTCGGCGCGATTCCGACAGTTTTATTCGCCTCCATGTTGCACTTGAAAATAGCTTCTAAAAATCACATTAATTGTTATTGAATTCCTTGCTTTTTATAACAAAAATAAGAGGTTTTATGAATCCAATACAGCTATGACGTAAAATCATTTATTTTGCTTAGTGACGGTTGCTATGCGACCCCTTTACTTGTTTTATGTAGGTTGTCAAATTGAACAGATTATGCGAATCAAAACTATATCTACAGATATTCATATAGCATACTAGATAGAGGTTAGCGCAACTCAAAATGCTGATCTGTCAGTACTTTCGGTGAACAGTGCTTTGTTGAGCAATGCGGCTGGCTATAAAAACATAGCTAAATAATAGATCAGTATTGGAATTGATATTCACACGTAAATTACGCCTGCTTATCCCCGAAAGTATAAGCAGAGGTGTGATAACTAACTAACACCAACATTTCGTTAATTATTTTAGGCCCTTTGTAATAAGGGGCGAACCCTTTGCAATCTACCGGGCACGTTAACCTCAGAATTATTATTTAATAGATATACCATCACTATTTGGAATCTGTTATACCAATATCTCTATAATTATCTGAAATAAATATATAGTATGTATTCTTATTATATTTATTATAAATATAGGTCGTATTTATTATTGTAAGTATATGTATAAGATATGTGTATTCATTAAGTAACCTATGTATATTAACTTATTTATGTAAGTATAAGTAGGTAATCATAAATTTTGTAAGGAAGCTTTGATTTAAGGTCATTTATTTACATAACGTTATTCACTTTCTGCACCGCCAACTAATATTTCTGTACCCAGCTTTTCGGTTGACTGGTAGAGAATGCCTTATGGCATTAAGTCCGCCATTTGTAACTTTTGTGTACAATAAAGATTAAATAAATAAAAATAAATAAATACCAGGAACGCTGCTGCCCAATCCTTAATAACCCTTAGTCGCCTTGTATGACACCCGCGGAAGAGAAAGGGGTGGTGGCTATTATGTTCTGCTCTAGCTGCAGTTACTATTCGGATCTAACGCACTGATTTCCAAATCAATGTAGGAAAGCAAGGTAAGAAGTTTTCCGAAATTCTAACCTAACCCAAACAACCCGACAGATATTGTATATGCCCTAAGGCCAACAGCCTATTTGAAAAAACACCCAGCTGCTTATTGCATTTAAACAAACAAAATTTCTTCTGAGGTAAGGCAAACCGGACGCAAAAAGCAGTTGTTTATGAAAAACAAATTAACCGCGGAGCTTTAAAAACTGTAAACTCCTTTGAAAACATTATAAAGCATGTTACGCTCTCAGCGTTTATAAATAAGTAATTTACTGTCGGAAAACTCCTAAGCAATTATCTGTTTTCTTTGTAAGATCGTATCTCGGGCTAAATAACTTGAATATTGGTATAACTTCGTTAAGACTTTACCATTTTTTTCATAGAGTTATGATATGACTGAAGTAAATATCGATTCCCTATAAGAGAAACCTAAGTAGGTGGTTGATAGTTAATAAAAATTGAGAAAACAATAAAATTACAGCGCTATAAAAGAGCGAATGTGCCGAGCATAGCTAGCGTGATATTAAATTCCACCGAAAACATAAAAATGATTTTCGATCGTAAAAGTATAATTTACAGACGTAAAAATGCGCTGAGTTATATGTTACTCCAAGTCTAGGATGCGGATTTAAGGTCTTGCCGGGTATATTTGTTCCCAAAACGATTCACAAACACACATACACTTTGCTCTGTGTACTACAATTAGCAATATGGTATTTTTATTTTATACTATTTAGAAATAGTTATTTGTTGTACGTGAGTGCAAAGTTGTTTTTTAACCTCGTGCTCAATTTTGATGACCGAGCTAGCGAAGGATTCAAAAATTAGAATCCTGAGCGATAGCGAGGGAAACAAAAGAGCACAAGGTGAAAAATCTTTGCACTCGAGTGCAACACGTAACTTTTCATCCCCCCCATCGAGGAAATTGCAAAATACAAAAAAAATACAATCACAACAGTTTCTGTTTTCACCCAGAAACTTCCACAACACCCTCCCATTAACCCAAACACACTCTCAACACCCACCCAGAAACACCCACAACATTCACACCCGCAATACACACCCAAAAAACATCCATTCACCCAGAAACACCCACAAAACACCCATTCACCCAGAAACATCCACAAACACCCATTCACCCAGAAACACCCATAAAACACCCATTTACCTAGAAACACCCATTCACCCAGAAACACCCACAAAACACACATTCACCCAGAAACACCCACAAAACACCCATTCACCCAGAAACACCCACAAAACACCCATTCCCCCAGAAACACCCACAAACACCTAATCACACCCAATCACCCAGACACACCCACAACATCCATTCAGACACCCACAACATCCACCCAGTCACACCCACAATACTCACCCATCCATTCAGACACACCCACAAAAACCCATTCACCCAGACACACCCACAAAACACCCATTTACCTAGACACACCCTCAAAACACCCATTCAACCACACACACCTCCAACAGCCACCCATCCACCCAGCCACCCCCGCAACATTCATCCAGACACACCTGTAAGTACCAAATAAAAATTACCATCCCTAATGGAGTTCCGAGACGGTCAATCAGCTTGAGTCAAGCACGTTGATTTTCTGTATGTTTCTGTTCCGTTGCTAGCGTAAACAAATCAAACAGACCTAAAAAGCTTTTAAATGCTTGACTCGAGCATCAAGCAAGCGTTGTAGTTCTATTTACTCCGAGGTTGTAGACGATCATAATGTTTAAAGCAAGATTGACGCCAAGCTGATTGACCGTCACGGAACTCCTAGGTTTTAAAAAATTTATGACGTGAAAAGAAAATGGCGCGCGCAAAGCAAATTACAAAAAAAGTAGGTACACCAATAAGGTTCCGAGTCTGAGTTTTTAAGAAATTAAAATAGGTTGCATGACAATTTCGGCACCATGGAGGTAAAAATAAATATGATGATGTTTTGAATTCACAAACTCATTGTACACGATGTTCTAAATTCAAATTTACTTTAACCTCTAGAGGATAAAAACGGCTTTTGCACTCAGATATCGAAGAGCAAAAACGCTTTTTCCGAGATGGTGGGATGAAAATATATTTTATAATAGTCACGTTAGACTATACAAAGCTGTAACATTTTTCCTATCAATCCGATTTTCAACCGTATTGCATTTGACTTGAAGTGCACACTCGATTGGGCTTTACTTTTGATGTGAAACAGTCATAAAGGGAGTATTTTTAAAACTACTCGGACTTCGAAATTTTTCTTTTTTTAATATTTTTTTTGAACTTTCTTCGATTTTTTATGTTGCGTTTTAATGCCTTACTTTTAATGCCTTAGGTATAGGGTTAAGGCAGGCATAATGCCTGCCTTGGGGTGCGAAGTTCCGAGACCTCCACGTGGTGCACCCTGGGCAACGTCTGTTCGATGGGTCGGAGCGGCACTGACTTTCCGGGCAGACGGCTAACTTCGGAACGGGGGAGGGACCTTCGGGTCGAAGGTGGTCTCCAATGGTGGTGCCGGAAGAGGCAGCGCTGGCTGGTCGATGCAAGAGTCTGGTGCCTACACGTTGGCGTCGGCTCACCACCTAAGACGTGGTGTTTGCGGCGTCTTCCGGATGGTTCGCCTTTGGTAGGGGGCTAAAGCGTAGACCATAGCCTTAAATTTGGCGCTGAGTTTCATCCGGGCCCCTTTTGACACCACTGTTGGAGACGTGTGTGGGGTCGCGTCGGGGCACTTGCCCGGCGGTCACCAGGTGGAGGGCTCCGTCGGGGCGTTTAGCCGGCGGCCGATAGGTGGCCGCGTCGGGGCGTTTGTCCGGCGGTCGGCAGTTTTCTCCAGTGGCGGGCGCGGCTCATCGGCGGGCGGAGTGTGCGGACTTGTGCTGGAAGCTGTCTGAGCAGTGAGTGACAGAGCCCTATGTGGAGGCACACCACACTATGGGTATGTCCACCGCCCAGTGCCGCACAGTGTCTTGGGCAGGTCCGATGCATCGCCCGCCGGGGGATCGCTATCGCCACTGGATAAGACGGCAGGAGGTAGCGGGCGTGTCGGGGCGTTTGTCCGGCGACCGGGGGGTGGACCACGTCGGGGCTTTTGTCCGGTGGGGCATAGGAGGGCCGCGTCGGGGCATCTGTCCGGCGGCGTTAGGTGTGACTGCGTCGGGGCGCTTGTCCGGCAGTGCAGGTAGGGTGAGGGAGCCTGTGCCCTCTAGCTCCCTCTGGGGCTGGAGGAGCGCCGGTTCCAGTCGTATGGGGGCCTGTCTTGGAAAGATTCCTCTTCGGATGAAACTTGGTCAGGACAGGCGGGTCCTTTGTCCGGCGCAGTACGCTGTTGTTGGACATTGGACTAGGGTAAACGGTGCACAGAATGAGCCCGAAAGGGCGGGCGCAGGTGGCTGTCCGGTGACATATCCTAACGGATGACCCCGGATGGCTGCCATAGTGTGCTTTGGCTGGATGCCCGGAGAGGATGTTTAGTGGTGTAGTGGGGGAACGCCTATACCCCGAGTCCCACATACCTCTGTAGTTGCACCGTACTGCAGGGATGGTGCGTAAATGCAGTTTACCTCTCCGCAAAAAAAAAAAAACAAAAAAGGCATAATGCCTGCCTTAAGAGGACGTAGTTAATCAGAAAGGATCCTAGTGAAATACAAATAGTTCCGAAAATTTTATTGATTATTAGATTTAGAAATGGAGATTGTATCTCGTCTAGACGAATCGAGGTCGAATGAATGAAGCTTTTCTTGAGTCTTTCATTGTTATTATTTATTAAAGTGGTAGTGAAATAAATAAAGTTTCCAGAACTCCTTGACGCGCCTCTGCCGTGTAGAAACTGATAATACATGTATATTTTCCTTAACTGCCGGAGCAAGCGAATTATAATAAAGCCAAGTCCATGTCTATCACGACTACTTACATCGGCGATACAGATGTAGGCACTCCACGTCATAAAATCATTTCATACTTAAGCTTAACTTTTAGATACTCTCTCGAAACACCAACATTTCCCACAATATTTACGTACACAAAAGCGTTAAAAAAATAAAGAATGTTTTGTTCCATTTGTTTTTGGATTTCTCCATTCTGTCCATAACGCTTCTCTCCCTACGACTGAATCTTCAAAATTATTGTTACTGATTTAATACCCACCCTTATTTTCTAGAATGCAATAGGCGTTTCTAGAAAGTATCTAGTGGTACCTAAACCAAAAGTTACCAATTTCCTGAATGCAATTTGCAAAACGTATTCTTTTCTTTGGACAATGGTGCTCATTTAAAATAAAGCAACACATTTACCTGCCGTAAATGTGTGCTATCCGCTGAAGTAGTTTTGTTATGCTCTGAATTAATTCAAAACTCGTGGAGCGAACAAGGTAAAAGGCAATCAAAGGCTAGCCAGATTGTGGATATATCTCAAGCAGGCGTCGCCGTCGGTTGTTAACTAGCCCACTGGTATTATTGCGTTTGTCCGGGAGGTCGTGCGTTTGTAAACACATGTTTTAATCAAGCCTGTTGCTCGCTTCCGTTTGCTGCGGCCGCTTTCCGCTCGGCAAAGAAAAACTTTGCATCTGTTTTATTACGACGGATGCGGATCGCCCCCCGGGCTTAATTTCGATGCCGACGTGTCTAGTTTTAATTGTTTTATTCTATGACGGTAAACATTTATAAAAATATTAATCCGCTCTCTGTTTACGCAGAGATTTCACTGGCGGACTACGTTTCACTATTGTATGGTTTTTGTAAACAAAAAATGGCAGTTTAGCATTTTATTTTCAATTTCCGATGCACGCGAGCTCTTTTGGCGGGCTTTATTGGAATTTAGCTGCACACACTCGATCATTTCCTTTACGTTCCCAACTTTTATGAGTACCTACAAATGTATAGGCATCCTAATAAGTATAATGAACAGTAAGTCCTCGGATCGTTTTTGGGTACTAATTTTTTGTTCGTATCGGGCATTACGCCCGAAACGTAGAGGATCTCCCGGTTATTCGCGATTATCGAGGTGAACAATTTTATAGCGCCGTAGGTAAAGTGGAGGTAGGGTTGTCACTAAATTGGACGCTTAATAAGCTATCAAGATCCATAGCGTTGACGACTTATTATTTGGAAGTCTATAAATAAGAAATGATTAGTTTTTCTCATTTGAAATTCTGTAAATATTGTTTTGTGTAGGTACCTATTAGAGATTCTCAAAGGGACAAAGGCAATAAAGAAAATACTTATTTGTTCAACAAGCCAGCAAAGTTGCTGTTTTCTTCGTGTATTGGATTTTAATCACGAAATGGCGGAATAGATTATATAATGGAGCGGCAGGAGCGTAAACTAAGCAATGTTCGCTAAGGCCGGTCATTGGATGGGTGACCAACAATTTATTATCTCGAGCTCCTCCTTGTTTCGGAGTGCACGTTAAGCCGTTGGTCCTGGCTGCATCAGCAGTCGTTACCCACCAACCCGCACTGGGCCAGCGTAGTGGATGATGGGCCATTCTCCCTATAGACTTCCATCCATAGGGAAGGCTTGTGCCTCAACAGAGGGGACATTAGAAGGCTGCTGCTGATGATGATGATGATGATGTAAATCTGATAAAAGCATCAGACTCATACTCTCACAAGCCGAGTAACGCACAGTAGCAACCCTAACAGGTAGCGGGTGGAACGCGAAGCTCGAGGGGCGGCCGGTTCATTCGATTAAAGCGCGCTGTACACGGAAATTATCAAACGGAACGCACCGACAACTCAGCGGGCCGTGAGAGCCTCTACATTAATAGTTTTTGTTTCCCCAACTCACCCGCTTCGTCGCAGAAAGGCGAAATTTCGATATTTTTTGTGTATCAACGTGGTTCTGTACTGAGAGATTGTCACTTCGTAACCTGCGAGGATTTCCATAATTTCGTATTAAGCGAAACGGAAAATATAGGTTTCTGCACTTATTTACGCATTGAATTGTCAAGGATTATGCATTAATGTGGTGCTGATTTGTATTAAATAACCGCTTTTATCAGCAGTTAATCGTGTCCGTTTTTTTAAATCTTAGATTGAAACTTAATAGTCTGGTAAATTATTCCATCTCTCCTGTTCTATACATTAATTCAGTACTAGCACCTTTCCTGTATGATAGATTATATGAATGCAAGGGGTAACATCCTGCGTCGAATCCAGATAAACTGGGAATGGAAGATGATACGTCTGACAAATTATTACCCTCCAAAATTAAAAGTCACTGGCGATAAAACAAAGGATATTGTTGGAACCACATTTTTGATTTATAAGTATATACTGTACTTTAGGATCGTTATAGAATAGCAATAAATAACTCCTTAAAATTATTTAATAACAGAATCAAATTCTCATATAGCCCAAGCTCGTGCATAATGATGTGTTTGTATAATTTCATATTCTAGTTTTCATTAGTCCGTCTCCTAGACGCATTATGATATACCAGAGCGGAACTCGCAAAGGAATAGCATGATCTGTTTTGACGGCTGACACGAGCGCTACCTGTGTTCAATCAATTACAAATGTGTCTGTACAAAATTAGCTTTACGAATTAATATTAATTGCCTCGAATGGCGTCACGTGTTTTAGATTCACATAGGCACCAGTAGAGTTTAGTAGCCTTAACAGTTCGATTGTCAAATTCTCTCTCACGGAATTAGGTCTCCGCACGATATTTGAGATAAAATTCCCAAAGAGTATATAATACACTACGTTTAAAAATTCCGAGCAAATAATTTTGACGCGATAACATATGCAACAACGTCAACATAAATAGTTGTCAGAAAATATTGTCAATAGGTATGTCTATCATCATTATCTTCCTGCCTTGTTCACAGTTTATCTGGGTTGGGATATTTATATTGAAAAAATTAATATCCCAACCCAGATAAACTGTGAACAAGGCAATTTATTAAACATTAAATTAATGTTAGAAAAAACGGTACAAAGAAAACAAGTCAGAATTTTTTAAAATTAGAATTCATTTGCTAGTCAGTGTTTTTACTTTGTAATTTGTACCCAAGCTGTCGTTTCTACGATTATCGAGTTTCATATTTCTTGAAAATGGATTTAAAAAATCAAATGTCAAATAATAATTGTGCATTTGGTGACTGGCGTTTTACTAAATGATTATCTACGTACGAGCTATCAAAAATAGATTGGAAAGAGTACCCGTATAACCGTAAAAATTAACTTTGAGCTTAAAAAATAATTTATGCAAATAAATTGAGTTGGTTCAAAATAAGCAATGTAACAACTACATTGTATTCATTTGCCCATTGGCCATGTAGGTACAATGGTAACATAAACTAAATGTTAATTATTTTAACCTCCACCGGATGACGACAATTCAAATCCAGTTTGTTTTAGTGTTTGTACAGATTTTCCAATAGCACCTCGCGTTAATTTGTTTGAGTAAATTTTACCGCGCCCGCAAACGATTCGATTAAAATTTAGCTCTCTATTCTGACCAGTGTTTGACAATATATGTACCCAGAGATGGACTGAGAATTGTATTTTCAAAAGTTAATGAAACAGAAATGGTATTGCATAGGGATCATGTAATGAAATTACAGTTAAAACGGGATTAATTCGCGTAAATATTTATTATTTTCGTGATAGAAATATGCGGCGATTCACTACTTAGTAATCATACATACACGTTCTGCTTGTTCCCATTTTATCTGGCGTCGGGGCACAGTATGTTCCCTCTACTATTTATATCGGTCAGACGCCACTAAGCCCTCCACTGAAACTTGATTCCTATTATTATCATCCATCACACCAGAAAGCCCGTGACGAATGAATGTATAGAATAGAGATGGAAGGACCATATCGAGAGATCGATGAACGGAGGGAGTGATGGGGATGACTACATTTCAATTCATACTACCTACTTAAGGTTTTGGCTTAGGTCATACAGATAGCTGCCTGCCTAACACAAACTCTTAGGTTAGTAATATATAAGGAATATAATTATATTTGTTTATTGGAAAGCCAGAATAAATGTAGAAGATAATTGTCGCAGTCAATTTCCTCTGTAGACGATTGTAGCGTTGCTAAGCACAACGGGATTGTGGCTATTATGCTTCATTCCGAACCTATAGTTAATATCGATGTTAACGCTGACTTCAAAAAAAGCGGTTTAATATCAGATACCTCTTTATACCAATTTGTATTTTATTTATGACAGTTTATGATATACATAAAAGAAATACCTTTTTGATAAATGTAAAAATATTTTCTGGCAGCAGGTAACAAATTATTTCTATTTGATTATGTATAGATTTTACTATGCAAAATTAAATGTATTATACATACATACATAAATCACGCCTATATCCCCGAAGGGGTAGGCAGAGGTGAACTAGCACCCACGTTTCGCCAATTATGTTAGGTCCCATGTAATAGGTGGCGAGCCTATTGCCATTTATCGGGCACAAAAGTCGCAGTACATTGCTATTGCTAGGTGGTATAAGAGGAACACTGCTGCCCATTCCTCATCATTGATTTATCCTTAGTCGCCTTGTACGACACCCACGGGAGAGATTTGGGGTGGTGACAATTGTATTCTACTCTGCCGTCACCACGCGGCGTACATATATCTAAAATGGCGAGTACCTACTTGATTCTCTTGATATAGGATTAAGTAACGTCAAAAAGGAGTAGATATGTGCCTGCGTTATTTGTGCAAAAGAAATAGGGAGAAGGGGCTGATAGAATTATTGCTTTTTGGTCTTTCTTTCACAAAAAAATCAAATCGATATTTTTACAACATTTCTTCGTTAAATACTTAGTCTATTTTAATAAATTAAAACATTGTACAATCTTTTTTTGTTTATTAATTTAATCTATCATTAGTTTGTTTGTTTTGTAGTTTGTGTGCCAAATTTTGGCTTGAGTTTATTCTATTTATTTTTCTGTCTCTACGTCTTACGTTTCCTACGTTAGTAGGTATAATTTGTCTGTATCATCATCATCATCATCTTACTACCCTATTCCTATGGCTCGCCGCAGTATGTATACTCTCCAATATATATCGGTCAGGCGACATGTAAACATCCAATTCCCTTCAATTCATAACATCAATCACACCAGTCGTAGATTTCCAGTGATGTCGAGAGTCCGATGAAAGGAGACGTCTGTTTATGGTCACAAATTCGTAATGTGCATTAAAAACATCGACAGAATGAATTGGCATTTTAACTGGACATCGCAAATACTCGTAGCTTTAAATAGACGGACCGTTTGGGCAAACAAAGCGAATACGTGAGTAGTAGGGCAAGCGACACGACGGATCCGTCTCCCACAGTCCACCCGGGTGCTTCTCTGTGTACTTGTAACTCACACACGGGTTCGTATACCATGCATGTACACCATGTACGTTACCCCGACCCGTTTAGGCAAACTTATTAGACTTCCGCGTCGGTTTTACGGATTAACGCACTGCACCCTGTTTGCCGTCGAAACAAAATATGATTGTCGGAGAGCAAACACGAATAATTGTAACGTTGAAACTGAAACATCAATATGCCTAATGAGAGTTGATTAGCGCGGACTATGCGCTAATTATGTAGTCGGACATCGCAGTTACAAATTAATGTACACAGAGTTGGGGGGTCTCATAAAACAAGTGTATTAAAATAAAAATGTTCCGGAACGATAGCGGCTTTAACAATGATCTAACTGCCGCACTCAGAGACGTCAATTAACTTTAATGAGTATTTAATGTCAAAAAGTTTCATTCAAATCTAGACCATAGACCCGGTAACAATAGCGCCTAGTTTTGAATTGTCATTTTTTGAAGTTAAGTACTCATTAACGTTATTTGACGTCTCCGAGTGCGGCAGTAACAATTCCTAAAGATGAGAGATAGGTAAAATATTTAAATGATGTTAAATATTTACAATATACTGGTACTATAAAAACATATTAACAGCCATGATTTTAGAACAAATGTCTATCTCAAGCGTTACCTCTAGGCCGATAGCCAGCGATCTGACAATTAAACCAAACCAGCCGTTCCATTATCATCACCAGCCCTTTAATGTCCCCACTACTGGGGTACAACCTTGCCTATGGATGAAATAATATATGGGGGAATTTGCTATAAACCACCACGCTATTGCAGCGCGGATTAGTGGGTGTTAATGACTGCATATGCAGCCGGGACCAATAGCTTATCGTGGCTTCCGAAGCGCGGAGGAACTCAAGATCATACATTTTTGGTCACCCATCCAACTTACCGGCCTTAGCGAACATTGCTTAGTTTACGCAATAGCAGGCCGAGCGCGCTAAGTCACTGCGTCGTCGAGCTCCTCCCTCTCCATTAGATGGAACTCAATTTCGGCCTGGCACAGCAGAACCGAACACACATTCGCGCACGGAAAAATGTCCGCCGCCCTCTCCCCACAAACTGAAAGCATCAATCGGTATCATTAGCAGATATTTAGCCTTTCCGACTGCGGTCCACAGTCAATTTGCCGAGTGCATTTCATCTGCCCCACACACTCGGGACCAAATGTGACGTATTAATTATTTATCAAATTAATACGATCGTTTAAAAACCTGCCGAATATATCTGGTGAGTGAACGCCTTTATTGAATTAGCACATGACAGCGGATGCTCATTTCATATTGAATACAAAATGGAAAGTTGTGTTGCCACGATGGAAATAGTTTTGACTTGCTCTTTCTGCTTGTTAATTGTTAATGATTGGCTGACAATGACTCGTTCTTCGTGTACGGAATTAAAAGTAAAATAACAGGCAGTAAGTTTCCAACCCGTCGATTTTCACTCTGAAAATCGAAGGCTGTTTAGCGTTACTTTGAAATACATACATATATGATATAATAGCAAACTTGTTGTCTTATTTTATAGTTTAAATAACATTACGATAATTGAAAATAACAGAGTCTCTAATAAGTAATATTTAAATGTATAAAAAAGGCTAGTATGGCTATAAGAAAAAACTTACATTAACTTTTTGATGACAAAAACATGGTTAATATATCTATGATATAATTACATAATTATATATTCATCAAGAAAGGTTAAATTAACTGACATTAGAGACCAGTGTGTCAGACAAGAAAGATTCAATAATTTACCGTAACCGTAATTTATACTAATTAATTAGTATACAAAAGGGTTGTTTACTTTGCTATCTTAACTTTTTATTAACTCGTGATTTAGTTATTTCAATGTTCGATATTAGATTATCTTTCTGCTCAGATTATTCAAGAGAAAATTTAGAGCCATGATAACATTTTTCGCATGAAGTATTTAGCAACAAATATTTATCACAAAGGTTATAGCGTCATATCTAAGTATCTAGTTCAACTAAAACTCTCATAATTGAAGAAAACTCTAACTCTAACGGAGATATTCACAAAATTACCTCTGCCAAAGGCGAAAACTTGGTAACTGAAGCGCTATTAAATATACAGACAGACTGATTCTGAGTCGGAAGGAGTCATATTCACGTCGGGAGGCACATATGCACATTATGACATAACTGGCGAGTTTATTGCTGTGCGACGTGGCCAAAGGATTGGGCAGGCGCGCCAGCTTATTACGCCTAAGCAAGTACTTTAATATACCACCTTTATGACACCTCGGCAGCACGATTAATTTCTCGGTTACTGGAAATAACTGCGGGAAGATGGTATGGCTTTTGAATATATTTTCCCCTGGTAGATATTTTCGGAAACGTTCTTTTTACAGTAAAATGTAATAATATATAGTTTATTTTACATATACTACATAGCGGGAGAGGGGGTAGGCAGAGGTGTATTAGTGACCATGTTTCGATTACACAAAGGCGAAATAGCTTACTCGAAAAATTGTCTTAGGTCTACCACTACGGGGTGTCTTTTGTGCTGAAAATAACCACCCACTCACCGACAACTTTGTAAGAAGGAATCGCATTGACGACAAGGGGATTAGTTCTTTTATTGTGAATAATCTTATGAAAAACCTCTGCTCGAATTCAAATACCGCTCCGTTACTAACAGGTAAAATATTTTTAGACCAGGGTCAATGAAACTAGTAATATTTATTAATATTTCTGGATTATTTGATTTAAACAACATATCATCTTGATATATAAAATATGTAGTACCAATATAGTACAATATATTTTCTACACTGACACAGGTCGAACTTAAGAAACTGTTAATAGTTTTTTTTAACTAAGAACCCTTTCAGTTAGTTTTACAAAAAACCCAAAAGTCCATTTCGGTATACATCTACTAAAGCAGGCACAACGCGCATTTAGGTTTCCATTTGTGTTGTTCGAAATATATTAATTTTGCGATAGAAAATTCCAAACAAAGCGAACCGATTAAAAATTTGTCACAAAGCAATGTTGGGTTGGGTGCAACAAGAAATTAGCTGCCAATCGCAACGAACACACTATTATAAGTTGGGACATTGTTTTACTGTTTTTAGAACTCGTACGGGACTGCATTAGCCACGTTTATGAATGAACAATGCTACATAATAATTGGTACAGCTTACTAAAGCAAGCCGTGGTAATTGGAAATTGAGTTAGAACATTAGTTCCCGAGCTATACGAACTCTACTTCGTTTTAATTTGCAGCTTTTATTTGTGTTTTGGTTTTTTAGATGTCTATTTTTGTGTCAGTAACGTTTTTATATTTAGATTAGTAGGCATCCATGGATACTTTCTAAGATGACGTCATTCGTTCGGCCATCACTGCCACTCATCTTGTACTCAATAACACAAGGAAAACTTGTGGAAAAGTGTTTGTATTGTGAATATATTATCATGATATCTTATTAATATATTAAGATGCATATTGCTCAAGGGTTTTGATTACATTTTAATGTAGGCCGCCTGCTAGGTTCGCCCGCTATTAAATGGCATACATACATACTTAAATCACGCCTATATCCCCGAAGGGGCAGGCAGAGGTGAACTAGCGCCCACGTATCGCCAATTATTAGTTAGGTCCCATGTAATAGGTGGCGAGCCTATTGCTATTTATCGGGCACAAAAGTCGCAGTACATTGCTAGGTGGTATAAGAGGAACGCTGCTGCCCTTTCCTCATCACTGATTTATCCTTAGTCGCCTTGTACGACACCCACCGGAGAGATTTGGGGTGGTGACAATTGTATTCTACTCTGCCGTCACCACACGGCTATTAAATGGGACCTAACATAATTGGCGAGCTATGGGTGATAATCCACCTCTGCCTACTCCATCGGGGAAAAATAGGCGCGATTAATATATGTATCATAACCAAAGCAAACTTCTACGCGCTTTTCAAGAAAGAAGGATATACTTTTCCGGAAGTTATTCGTGCCTCATATTAATCAGTTTTGGTTATCGTCGTCTGTCAATAAATTATGATGGGGCGCCTGCCACACATGTCCCGGCCGTAGTAGTAGCTGTTGACAGAGGCGCGGAGCCCCAAACATATTAGTATACGTGCGTAAGTCCTGGTCAAACTATAGCGGGGCGCGCGTGATCGCACCGCCGTTGTCGGGATCTCGGCCGACCATCGCTATAACTACAGCACAATTCCAAATAAAGGAACTGCTTTTGTTTTTATAGGGTCAGCTTGTTGTATTGTAATGTTGAAATTTTCGTCATTCGCGCTTCTTGTTTGATCGCATGAAGAACTATCCTACATTTAAAATTTGTATAAATTTTAGTTAAGCATGCCTTTGTGAAAATGGATTTATGATGATGCGTGTAAAAATTATGCCGTGTGTAATGCCGTGTGGTGACGGCTGAGCAGAAACCAATAATTGTCACCACCCCTATTTCCTTCGTGGGTGTCATACAAGGCGAATAAGGGTTAAAGACTAAGGGACAGACAGCGATAAGTAATGGGCAGCAGAATTCCTCTAATATCACCTAGAAATATACTGCGACTTATGTGCCCGATAGATGGCAATAGGTTCGCCACCTATTAAAAAAGAACATGTCAACAACGTCTCGGGCTTAACAGAGCCCCCAAATTTCTCAAATTAATTTGATAGTTTGTATATAATATTATTTCAACACTCATTATGATTATATTGTCCACGTCCATATTTAATGCGTTAATGGAAATTACTTGAATATAGTTTAATAGAAGCGACAATTTATGTAAATTTATCCATAACTTCTATGTTATTGATACCCATTTAAATTGCACCATACGAATCGAAAATTACAGCCTTGTGACCACCATTGCCAGTTTGATTGGGTGATTACTTGTCGTAGTTGATTACTTGTTATTACTTATTACGGACTTTTTAAAGAATGCACTGTTCGGATTATTTTATGAGCTTGCAATTGTTTTTTTTCTATTACTTTATAAAGAGTGTAGTGTGGAAACCGAAGGGGACTAATGACAATAATTTTTGATGAGTGGTGAGTGAAGCGTTGCATGGTATAATAAAGAAACATAGGATAACTTTTCAAATTTATTTTATGTTATAGATAGGAGGAACATAAACTAGGCTATGGGATGAGTAACCAAATATATTTTACCTCGGGTTTTTCCGTGCTTCGGCAGGCACGTTTAGCCATGTTCGTTAATATCCATATAACACACACTGGGCAACCGTGGTGTGTTATGGCCAACTCTTCCTATATTCTTTTCTCCATAGAGAAGGACCGAGCCCTTATTCACGTATTTTGTATTAGTCAAAATGTCGTTAGCGCTTAGAAATCGTCCTATTAAAAATACATACATAACAAACATACATAAATCACGCCTATATCCCCGAAGGGGTAGGCAGAGGTGAACTAGCACCCACGTTTCGCCAATTATGTTAGGTCCCATGTAATAGGTGGCGAGCCTATTGCCATTTATCGGGCACAAAAGTCGCAGTACATTGCTATTTCTAGGTGGTATAAGAGGAACGCTGCTGCCCATTCTTCATCATTGATTTATCCTTAGTCGCCTTGCACGACACCCACGGGAGAGATTTGGGGTGGTGACAATTGTATTCTACTCTGCCGTCACCACACGGCACTATTAAAAAGCAGTCATAAATCCGTATTCACGTGTCATTTCGATAAACAATTACTCGATTAGATCGCAACTCAGCGATTTGTCAACTATTTATTGCTATTACAATGCTACCAAATAAATTCTATTACTTTTTGAACGACGACGATGACGACGTACGACTAGGAAATCGTTTAATTTGCCGTTAAATCTCTGATATACGATCAAAGTAAACGCCAAAATAATAGGTGAATACCGCGGAGGCAACGATCGAACTTCGATTAATGTATACGCTTAAACGAAATCGACTTAAACAAAATCGTGCGATTAATACGTGAATACGAAAAGCGACTTCAGCGATCAAATCGCTTGCATGTCGTTGACGTTTTGTTACGAATGAATTAGGCCTCTGTGCCGCAACAGTGGGGACATTAAAGGGCTGATTATGTTTTCTTAGATATGTATTACAGTAGGTACAACCTAACTTAAGCTAATATACAGACCCCTATTAGTCTACTCTAGAGCACGGCCTCTGTATTCCAAATAATAGAATAAACTTTACAGCAAGTGTACCTAACCTATGTGTTTCGATTTTCGCAGTGCCGTATTCTAATAATTAAGGCGCTGCATTGCATTTGTCATTCATATTGCCATATCACATTCATGACAAAATTCCAATAAGCTGTTTGAGCTTCTATTGAAGACGCAAACAAAGCAATGGTTCGGTAATGAACAGTTTTAATAGCAAACTACTTGATACCGTTCGACCGAAAGTGGATTCGTCGGATTACTGGCCATGGTTAATCGTGGGAGTGGCTGTCTGCGAGTACGGGCCACTGGTAGATCATAAAAATTCACGTGTTTACTGAGCCCGTAGACCAATATCCAACAAACTGATTGCTTCTTTACTGTTACACGATAAAACTGTTTATTGGGTGAACATAAAATGTACACATACGACCTCGCGGTCCCAGTAGCCAATATATTTCAAACTACCCTGTAACTAACCTTTATAAAACTTAACACTAAACAGCTAGCTCTATACTACGCATTAAACGAGAAAATTTAAGTTGCAAACACGGCAGTCGTTTCATTTTGTACCGATGGTCGTGGGGAGAGGAAGATTTTAATAAATTTTTGTCGCTGCATACGGCACTGTCGAAGCGATTGTGTGATTACGCCATGGATTAATACTTTACACGTGTGCGTTTCTTAATTTGTAAATTGCTTTCCTGATCAACAAGGCTTTTGAGGAACTTGTTTTATGAATTGTGTATTGAACCGGCAACAATCCCTGTCCGTAGTACTACTTAATCATTATCCCCGTAGAATGTCAATTCGTTAAAGTTCGATTGGGACATTGGTAGGTTTGTTTTAGAATGAAATTATAATTATTAATCTCGTTATGAACGTATATGGTGTACTTAATATCCGTCAGCCATGTTTGGCACCTCTGCCTCTGCCACCCCTTCGGGGATATATGCGTGATTTATGTATGTATATATGTTTGGCACAATCCTTAACAATAAAAAACAGAAGACCTATGATTATTAGTTGTGATATTATTGATCTGGTTAGATACATGGAACCTAATTCGGCTAATGTTGACGTAACAACCGTATTGATTCAATAGTATTGATTTTTTAACACAATTTCTATATATGAAAACAGAAATTTGCTCAGTCATTTGCTACGTCCATGTCTTTGTTATTTCTGTTTTACTAACAAGCAAGCGCATGAGCAAAGTCAGCCCTTGAACAATTTGTAATAGCAGTTGATTTTTCTTAGATTAAGGATGCAAATTGATATCTATCTCAGGCCAAAACGCTTGTACTGTGCTTTTTTTAACAGGGAAATCAGTAAAAAAATTGGTTCGCTTCGATGCCCGGACCGGCGGACCGTTCAAATCGTTTAGTAAACACCGAATAGGTTGTGTACAAGTGAGGTACAACGATTTTAATCGAATGGAAACGGAACAAAGTGAAAATGTACACCTCAATTATTCGAACAGTCGCCCGGTGGACAAATAACCACGTGTCAACGCGGCCGACGAAAACATTGTGCGGTGGATTGTACAATGTTACCGATCGGAACCGGGTTCCATATGTAAATCAAGGATGTGGCCGGTAATTAAAGTCACTCCCGACTAATGAGTGACGATTAGTGAAGACGACCGCTAAAACGCAATTCTGCATTTTCCACACAGAGACGCAGTTAAGCCGCAGAAAGTAAGAATATTTTTGAGGTTTTGGTATCGAACAATTTGCATGTTTTCGAAGTGTTTTCATAACATTAGAATTTGAAAGCCAAATCGACGTATGAATTATTGGGTAAAACTTTTGGCGCCAAGCTGTATACTAATTAAAAACATATTTTAAATTCAAACATTTCGACATGAGAGTAGAAAATAGTACCTATAGTAGCTTTCTTTGTAATGACTATTGCTTTATTAACTTTATTAAACTATAATAATTTATGATCATAAAAAGTAACGTATGCCAGTAGGTAAGAAATAGTCACTGTAACACTCGTGCAAGACACAATAATTAACAAACAAACAATCATTCGTGTTAAATGACCATCATTTCAGTGCAGTGGCTCAAAGATAAATAGCTGAAAAATCAATCGCCAACACGCTAATTTTGAATGAAATCGAAATAAGAAAGTGATAACTTACTTAACTTTATAATTCTTGATGTCATTATCGATTTCGATTATGCACTTTGAACTTTATTTTATTCAGTCTCGTCTTCACTGACCTATATCTCCGCAAGATGGCAGGCACCTAATTAGCAATATCGTCTGTTAATACTGCAGTCTATTATTGGGTGAGCCTCATAAAAAGAAGTCAATAAAACGTAAAGCTTTGGTCCGTGGCCCCGAGTCGTCTCCAATAAAATACAAATAGAGCCGATTGAAATGCAGGACGAGCCAGGCTGTTTACTTGATGCCGCTACGACGACCCACCCAACTATAACCATGATTGCTTTTTTCAGGATGCAATCACTTGTAAATTGTTATTGCGTAAATTAAAAACAGCCCTACGCGTTGGTCGTATTACAGATACGTCCTAAATATTAAAAGTAATATGAACCTTTAATAAGACTGGTCTCTGGATGCGTGACGAAAATATTATAATCTGGTGTTCTTACTTGCTTTGGAGTGTACGATTATACGTTAGTTTGATTGATGCTGTAGTTGAACTGGAAAATGCACTGAAGCAGCGTGTTATTCTTCCCATATTCTTTCATAAATCATCTAGAAATGATAATAATAAAAAGGCTGGTGTTAATGATGATGATAATCGATACGAATTGTAATAAAAAAGTCCTTAGTACTGAGTGCCCGTTGATCTAACGATAGTCAACTTGAGCATTGATTAAAAGTCATTACTAATTGTCACATATAGGCAATTCACCAAAGGATACAATTGTTATTATTTGTAAGAAACGTTAGATTTTGATTTCACCATTCCTGCCTTGTTGCGCTTTTCATAGGCGTGTGACGCATGTCCTGTGCACTTTTGAAGAACGCGCGTGCTAAGTCTCAACGATTTTTATTCAGTTGATTTTCTGTAAAACAATGAGGCCTAAATCTTTCGTAGTATCCAGCTACTAAGGAGAGGTTCCAAATATTTTGTGGATCTATTCAAGAATGGCTTACGCAAGTTTAGAGTACTTTAGAGAGTCACTTCTTTTATATTGTTAAAAGTTGTGATGTCTATTGAATTTTTTATTTTCATACATAAGTCATCCCCATTTATCTCAATTAAGTAGGCAGAGGTACTATTTTAAAAATCTACGTTTGGATTGCTTCTGTGTCGATTCTGGTTTTCCTATACTGAAATAACATTAGGCTTGAGTAACCCTGTCAGTAATGCGTTTGTTGATGTTTAATATGTAGGTAAATCACCAGATCAATCAATAGGTGAGTACAGCTATATATTGGCAATAATTTAGTCTGAAATTAAATACTCATTATGAACAAATTATCATGGGTAAAATAGTTTGTATTCCAGTATCAATTGTATGTGTGTATGATAATCAAGTAGGTAACATTGTTGTCAATTAACTCGCATACTGCTTAATCAATTATAACTAGTGTTTGTCTAATCGCAATGCGTGTAAAATATCTAATGCAGTTAATAACTACTTAATTAAGTCAATGGGAAGGTATATTAACGCGATAACAGTTAATTAATGAACAGCGGCATAGTATACCGCACATTCCTACATCGTATCGCCTTATCCAAGCACCTTATACGATGAAATCAACATTGTGTAAGTAAATTTGTTTCCAACTATACTGAATTATTATTGGATGTCAAATTGGTAAACTTATTGTGTAGTTTTGAAGATCTTACTGTATTTTGCTTTAACGAAATTAAGCTATTTGATCAATTGAATTTTTTCATAAATAATCATGTTTTATCTTATAAAATGTAATGTTTTATATTAAATTAATGTTATACATATAATATGTTAGTATCATGGATAATGAATGGATAGCCATGAGAAAACTGCAAGTAAAAATAATATAAATAAATAAATCCTATTCATTGACAAAGTGTGCACTGTGTTTTCAAATCAAGTGTATTAAGAATAAATTTAATTTCCAGGTAATTTGATAATTTTAATAAAAATATGTGCTATATTTGCTCAATTTCACAATGATGATTCTGGTGACATTAAAAATATGTTAAGCACCGTTCTAAATCGAAACGATAATGTTCAGCACAGAAAGAATAATATAGATAAAAAAAATAATGAATCCAACATAATATATTTGAAAGGTAATAGTAATATAGGCAACACTAGACGGTTCAATCTTCCAATTAATAGTGTAAAAGATGCTAAGGGTCATATGAATGAACATACAGAACACACTGATATGGATTTAACAGTTAGTGAAGAAATGATTATGGAAGTTGATGAAAGTTCTAATGAAGCTAATAAAATCAATCCAATCAATCTAAAACAATCACTAATACCAAGACAGGACGTTAAAAAAAGGGTCCAAAGTACCAAGAAAGACCGCCGCAATGGGCTCAAGGCTCAGAAAGCGATAAACACTTATTTTCCTAAGGCGCATGATGTGCAAAATATATTACATGAATATCCCGAATTCGTCAATGGCCAAAATGAACTCAATAGCAGTCTCGACAATTTTGTTAAGAAAATGTTTACTCTTCCTGTACCTGAGGGCAATGAATATCCATATGAACCTTTTAAAAGAGACACGAATATCTTAGAGAAAACTGGACAAAGTTTTCTTGATGACGAAGAAGTTGAACAAAAACCTGTTGTTATGACAACTAATGCACCACGTAATAACGATCCCGTTGGTTCATACTCTTCACCAGTAAATACAGTGTATGATTTAAAACTACCGCCACTATTTCCAAACATGTGGACGAACTTCATGCTAAATGTAGCAAACCCATATAATAAATTTAAAGACAATTTTGGGCGTCCATTTGTTTTTCTGCCGCCTTCAAATTTCGCTGCATCGCCTCCAAATGTTTTGAGGACTTTTACGCATCATACAGGTAAGTTTTTTAAAATGCTTATTTGCTTAATTCTGAATCGGAATATGGACTAGTTACATTAAATATTAAACTATTTCTATTGTGAAATGGAAGGTTTAGATTCCAAAATAATGGGAAATGACCTTTTTATCCCAAAAGCTGTTTAAATATACATAATATGTGAATATCAACTAGGTATATGTAGAAAATTCACAATGTCTATGTGAAGACAAAGTAATAGGTATAGTTAGTTTGGTAGCCTAATTATGAGTTTATAGTTTTACCGATGTTACGGTGTACATTGCGCATAGCCGTCACTGGCAGCTAGTTAGTAAAGTTGAATCGGCAACACAAAGAAGGTGCCGCAATTCGGCGTCTAACTAGCAGCGTGGTGTCATCCACCGAACTCGCTCAAAGATCTTAAGCCAACGAACGCTCGAACTCGCACAAAGACCATAGTTGGCTGCGGATGATCTGTTTGTTATCTGAGGCAAACAATACGATACACGATTACCAGTTGGTGAATTGTGCAGCATTCCTTACAAAACGTTGCATGTGACAAAGTTAGCTGCTTTTTGCTGATCCCAATGTTTAGCTATGTTACGTTGATTATGCAAGGATTGGACTGGAGAGTCATAGTTGTTCATCGAAAAAAGTACGTCCTTTTCATAGCGCAAGCCTGCGGCGTAACTGCAGCTTTCGCGTGGTACTAAAAATTTTAAACTCGATTTCTCTGCATCAAGCTGCGTATTTAGCAGGTGTCTACGTCTTAACAGTTGATATTTCTAAGTCTGGTTAGCTCGATCCCTGTTTATTCAGTTGCGATGTTCATAAAACAGTTTCTGTTAGTTTATAGGTTTATTATTGGTTTAGCTGCAATGATGTTGTGTCCAATATTTTTATTTGCTTACATATATTTTATTTCCAACACTCTAAGTATTTATAAATATCATAACTACGACTCAATTGTATCAATACAAGGGGAAGCAGGTATTTTAATTGTGAGTTAGCAATTCAATAGATACTATTTTTAACGAAGATAGAAAACGTGTGCTTTTTTATTTTCTTTTATAACTCTTATAAGCATAATTATTATAATAGGTAGTTAAATATATTTTTCCTTTACAAAACATTACATTAATATGAATTTTCATGTCGATTATCGATTCGTTTGTGAGTCGTTAATTAGAAAAAAAAAATTTTTTTTCATACCTTTGGAGGATTAAGTTTACAAATATAAAAATGTTAGTAAATTTTCTGTTAAACATTGTCCTGACTTTACTATTAGTTTAGTTATATTATTTTTAGTAAATTGTTACAAGGAACTAGCAAAGGAATATTCAATTGGATAATGAATTAAAGTTTCCCTTCGTTTCCTTATAGAAAAATTAATATATTGTAATTAAATTTTCAGTAACGAATGGAGAGGGACGATAACTTTTATTTCTTCCTTGTATTAACATGTTGCTTCTTGTTCAGAGTGAGACGTATTGTGTAATTACAGCGCTCTGTTGGTTGCTTAATTAACAAGTCGCTGCAGGATGAAAACATGTCGAAACACGCTGTCTAGCGTCTTGAGATTTAATATTTTTATATTTTATTTAAAATTTATTTACAAAATCTTATAAAATACTTTACAAAAATAATATAACATGGGCCCTTTCCTAATTGGCGAAACGTGGGTGTTGCTATAGCTCTCCCTCTGGGGATATAGGGGTGATTTATGTATGTATGTAAGTACTATAGAAGTGGTTCGTTGTCACAATAGTGCTGTCTTAAATGTCACATATTATTTATTATCTATTTAGCTGGTCTAAATATACCTAGAACACACTATATAGATTGATTGTTCATGATATTTTTATAATAGCATACGGAACGAACGAACGTTGGTTCAGGCTGCTTCTGTAGTCGGTAATACCTGCTAATCCGCACTAGGCATGGTGGGTTATGGCCCATTCTCCCTAATTCTTCAATCTGAAGGCCTGTGCCCCAACTGTGGGAACATTAAATGGCTTGTGAAGATAAAATACCTTATAGACCTATTGAGTACGGTAGACGAAATTCGTTTGAATTATTCTAGTCGGTAACTCGACTGTCGCCTGTCGCCAGCCTATCACAGAGCTGTGGATAGGTACTAAGGGACAAATAAATAACTTATTGGACTTTAACCTAGCTAACTGGCATTGAAGAGAAATCTGTTAATAGAAATAAAAAGACACTCTAAAATTACTCCATAATTTTTATAACATATTATCGAATGTTTCAGGTAAAATGTGCTGTAACAAATTTAATGAAGATTCCTTGACCGGTTAAAGGAAGGGAGGTTAAGTGGAAGCCAATATTAATGTGTTATTAATGTAATTAACATTGACAAATAAGTAAATAATTTACAATAATAGTAAATGATTTGTTTTAATTTTATTGTTATGATAATTAAGTTTATTGTTCATTGGAAGTAATCTCAGACTCGCATAGTGATACGTCATTATAGAAAGAAACACAACAATCATTATTCTTATACTCACACCTGTCATTTACTGCCGCACTCAGAGACGTCAATTAACTATAATGAGTAATGAATGTAAAAAAATGACAATTCAAATATAGCCTCTATGCTTGTCAGGTCTTTGGTCTAAATTGAAATGCAAATTTTTGACATTAAGTCCTCATTAAAGTTATTTGACGTCTCTGAGTGCGGCAGTTAGTCCAAAAAAGCTAAGTTTAACGTTAATTTTAAAGAAACTCGATGCGACGAATAATTGATTTATTCACCTCTTAAGTGTTGGAAGCCACCAAAATTTCACAATCTATAAAAATAATGATGATATACTACAAAAACATGCATATACAATTATGTTCTAACAATAATCAGTACTCGAAAACAAATGTCCGTGTCTATCATACACAAACATGTGCCCGTGGCGTGTCGTACTACTATAATCTAATCTGCACAAGACGTCACGAAAAAGGCGAAATATCTGAAAAAAAAAAAACAACTCTTTACAAATATCGAGATTCCAAAAGACAGTGTGACAAACAGGAATTCCTATCGTCAACCCGGCATCTGCTAATCTAAAGTTCAAAGGTCGCTTAATGTGTAAGTACTTTTCAATGTGCGCTTTATCGTTGGTTGTGACTTTTGACTCTTTTTTTCAATCCGCGCCGCTCCCAGTCGGGGAAGTGAGCACGTTAATTTTTCACAGTTGCCCGACAGGGCGCATTATAACAAGACAACTTCATACTCACACCTAGGGTAATCCTTGGCGCGTATTTTCACGGCGCGTTTTAATCTCCGTTAGCAGCTTTCAATAGCATTTCACACATATAGAAAAGTTTCGAAAATGTTTCAAACTCCTCGCTGGCATGGGGAAGTTGCTATGTTAATGTATTTCCTCTTTGTATTAATAGCGTCTGCTCGGTAAATACGAGTGTCTAAGTACTTATGTGTTCTTAGTAATCTTAATATCGTTTGACGCCATTTTTAATATTAATATTAGCTGGGTTTAATTTAAGCTGGTCTTAATTATGAGTGTCTTTCAGGCTTCTTAAAATATATTCTAAAAGGTTCTTGTTTAATGTAATAAGTAGGTAGTTATAGAAATAACTAAGTTAGTCTTTAAATTGGTTCTTGCATGTTGCTCCATCAACATGGACTTTGACTTTGTGTCTTCTATTCTGACAATGTTATTATAATTGGTTTCAAGCCCGCACCCACGAATGCAGCAGTTTAAATTTTAGGGTCAATTGAAACTCAAACAAAATATGTGCTTAAATCATTAAAAACTTAGGTAACTCACTAACCAAGGTACCTAACTTAATTGGCGAAAAGTGGATGTTAATTCACCTCTGCTGACCCCTTCAGGGATTTAGGCGTGATTTATGTATGTATGATGTATGATACAAACTATCATAATCACAAAATGCTACCAGCAAATGAAGATGTTTTTGCAACTTGTTATACTTTACTGCTCAAGAACTTTTACTAACACAACTAGAACTATTAAAAACAATAGCTCATTAAGTTGGCAATTATAATTTAATTTCCTTTGATGCGTCTTAGAAATAATGTGCTCCGAAACAAAGTAAACACACCCATGGGTTATCCTAAAGAAAGTTATACGAATCCAATTTATTTTCCATTTCCCCACTTCATGAAAACTTAAATATGTTCGCAGGGTAAACCACTTTGAAAGCAATCCTTTGATAGTGCTTATCTGTTTATGCAAAACTGTATCAAAATTTGATACCTCGGATAACCCGCGTGCTCATGTTAATAAGGATTTTTAAGCGGCAGAGGACGAACGCACTGTGTACATACACTTTAT
Source organism: Cataclysta lemnata (assembly GCA_963931975.1). Lineage (NCBI taxonomy): Eukaryota > Metazoa > Arthropoda > Insecta > Lepidoptera > Crambidae > Cataclysta > Cataclysta lemnata. Next base: position 6,080,972 of record OZ008339.1, read on the forward strand.
GTGGTCCTTTTAGTCTCATATTGCACACCTTTGTATGCATAGCCAAATAATATTATTATGTATGTTTTTACAGTTAGTGATTTATTTCAAAGACAGTATCATGAATATAACCTGGTTAATTGCTGGCTAGTGGCTATGATTTATGACCAAGATAGATATAACCATACTTCTTCAAGATCTATAACATCAATAATAATTACGGGACCGGCACTCCATTAAAAATAATCTTAGGAGATATCCTGAGTAAGCTCTAGGTGTTTGCAATAGGGTGCCTTAGATTGTACCAAATTTAAAGATTTGTTTTTGAAATTTTCGTCTAAAACCACAACGCCGACCTACCCTGATAGGTTGATGAAATCAAAGTGTTGTTTTTCTTCTGTTACTACGTGTTTTATTAATTATTGGTTAGTGATATTTATATTGCACGTTCGGTTACCACAAACTTTAAAACTTTTCTAATATTTTGTATGATATGTAAAGAAATAAGTTCGTTGTGAGAAAGAGATAAGTTATAAAAGTTTTGTACAGATTGCCGTGAAGTGTGACAAGAATAATGTCGACGCTCTTTATTTATTTATCCTTATTTGCTTACATATTTGATTTATGACGATATTATAGTTACATGACCAATATTATTTGTAATTAGAAATGCTAAATTACCCGTCTTCCTGCCTCTTCCAGGATTGAATATCCTGTATTATTAATTTACTTGTACATTTAATACTATTCAAACCTATAATATATATCTTTTGCTAAGGGCCTGTTTCACAATCGACAAGTAAGTTCCAAGTAGCTTACTTCGCAGATCATTTGACAGTTGTAATATGAATTATATGTCAACTGAACTGCAAAGTAAGCTACTTCGAACTTACTTGTCGATTGTGAAACAGGCCCTAAGTGAGATAAAATATTTTTTATCTCACTTAGCAAAAAATATATAGAGCCTGATTTAGATGAGAAGTTTCATCTTGTATTGTGTAACTGAAAACAAACTTCTACCATCCACTTAAAGCTACTTACTACAAACTGTTCTATGAAAGTGTTTACTTCAAAGCTTTTGTGTAATTAACCTTATTGTTCAATTAAAATTAAGATTTATTAATAATGAAACCTGTAATACACAATAGATATTTCTATACATGAATTACGCCTTCCCAGACATACGAGTGGATGTCTCGGAAGCGGTAGGTCAAAGTGTATTAACCCCAAACTTTGCCAATCTCAAATAGGAGCGTATTAAAATAATTATCTCAGTATGTTGTACATATCAGGAAGATTGCTGCTAATGTCCCCCTATAAGCTTATTACTCCTACTGCCGCACTCAGAGACGTCAAATAACTTTAATGAGTACTTAATGTCAAAAAATCTCATTACAATCTAGACTAAGACTAGCAAAAAAGCGACTAGTTTTGAATTGTCATTATTTGACATTAAGTACTCATTATCGTTATTTGACGTCTCTGAGTGCGGCAGTTAGTACCTTTTCAGGATACCTACTGACGGACTGATGGCTGATAATATTTTATTCTGGTCTGCGGACAATGGTATTCTACCGCCACACAGAAACAATTTCAAGTTAGGATTTTTTTTATCATTAACATGCAAGATGCTTTGAGGCTTAGTTGGAAGTGCTATTTTTATTGTATTGTACGGCTTAAAATTAATAAATACATGTTACCAAATTTGATTTATTCACAACAATATCAGCACGTATCAAATAGAACATAAAAAAACCCACCAAGAGAACAACTACAAAAGAACAATTAAATTCAAATCAAATTATATTTGCATACATGAAAATTTAAAGACACTCTTGTACGTTCCTTTTGTCCAGGCAAATGTGATGCCTTTATAGAAACGGCCATGTTATCAGTAAGATAAACATTGCGTCTTATCTGACTGACTGGAATGGAGTTCCGTACCTGGGGTTAATAAGAATCCGAACGGGACATGTTACAGGCGCTCGACTTAATCTGGATAAAACAGCTGAATCGGGAAGGCATCATTTCATTACCGACTATCGCATGTTTAGACAAACAAAAGGGGGCAAGCGTGTGCCGGCTTGAGCCGAAAACGATTCTGGATTTAATCCTGAGATTTTGATAACAATATGGTAGTAGTAGTACAAAAAGCATTGATTTGGTATTAATTGTTAATCAAGTTTATTGGTGTAGTTATGATTTTTGCATTGAACGTTAATGCACGTCAGTTCCTGCATGTTATTGGTACACTGTGTTATTTTTAGTAGATTTTGAACCTAATATTTCTTTTGCTGTAATTTGCAAATATACATCCAGTGGTCTAGTCAATTGTTTGTTGAAGTCGTGTGTATAGTTATATTGAAAAAGTAGATATGAGAAATACATAGAAGTTTACAAGATAACCGTGTGGAGGATGGCCAAGCATAATATATTACTATTGTCACCATCGCCAATATCTCCAGCGGGTGTCGTGAAAGGTGACTAAGGAATAAAATTTAATTAGTAAATAGGCAGCAGCTTTCCTATTATACCACCAAGCAATATACTCGATTTTCGTGTCCGAGAGATTCCAATAGGCTCGCCCCTATTACATGGGCGCAGCATAGTTGGAGATTTCTCCAACTATGCTGCCTATGTAAGTTTAAAAAACCAGCAAATAAGCTGGGGGCCTAGACAAAGTAACTTGCCGATACAGATAACGAAGTTCTATAAAGCAAAATGTATGGGATTTGACGTAAGTCATCGTGAAATCACGTGACCAACATCGTCTTCGTAAGTTCCTAGTTATATTGGTAGCGCAAGCTAAGACGCTGTAGATACCAAAATAATATGGCCGATCGTGACGGAATTCGACACGTTATCGTTATGAAACGATTGCCACTTGGCTACGGGCCCAGGCGGGATTTATATATTTATTTATTGTGAGTATTGCGTGAATATGTAAATATATCTATGTATATAAAAATACGTTTACTACGTTTCAGCGAACGAACCCCAAATTCCACCGTATTAGCTCAGTCTCTAAGCCAATATTCTATGCGCAAGTTCCCTCCGACTAATCTTCTGTTTTGGAAACAGCATTTACTTTTAACCTTTTTGTTTAGCAAGATCTTTAAAGCTAATGTTAGTAGGTACTTGGATCGTGGATGAAAGATAGCATTGTACTAAGTTTTTTCTGTATTTTGTTCTTTGTAATTAAGTATTAAGGTAAATGAGTTTACTTCCAGATATAAAAAAAATTGATACATTTTGTTTTATTTTTTCTGGTGATTCTCTGCCATAATTTAAATGTAAATACCGTTACATTATAATTTATCTCACAAGATTGTAATAAACTGTCGACCCATAATTCAGTTTTTTTAACTTCTATAAAAAAAAACACGAATTACTGGCAATTATTTATTTATTAATTACCAACTTAACCTTGCCTAAACTAATGCGTAAATTTTTCGACAGCTTACAAGCGAATTTCTTCGACAACGTCATATTTCTTTGTAACATTTTACACTATTATTTAATTACTTAAATACGTACTTACTATACTTATGAATTTAATAAACAACGAGACCACAATGGCATGTATCTAGTATGATGTGCAATTTAAGTTACTCAAAAGATAGACGTGACGAAAATTACTCGAAAGCAGTACAGTCGAGTAAAAAGCGTTCGCGCAAATCGTGAATTCTGTCACAGTCGTCGCGAGCACTCCAAAGTTTATAGATTGTGCATGAGATAGGAATTAAGTTAGAAAGGAGTTCGACAAGCATCATACACGACGGGAGGGGAATCACAAAGAGCACAGCATTAACGCAAGATGCTTATCTGAAATGCCATCCGGAAGTTTCTAGCAATTTCTCAGTCACTTCATAATTTCGCTGGCTGCTATGAAACAAACTTTAGTCATAAAAACTACAACTGTACTCTTTCGCAGGACTCTCTCTTTCACGTGGTATACTAAATTTAGACTTAGCTGATCATTTAACAGGCCGGTTAAATACCCTACATTGTCAAACCAATGAACATTCGCTAACGCAAAGGTTTATAAGCACGGCAATCAGTCGAGCCCGGCTATCATCAATATGATGACGGACGTTAAGCTACGTGGAGGCCTTAACTGCTATTTCAGATCAATTTGGCCCCCGGCCATATATAAGAAACAAATTAATACCGAGCAATCCATTTTCGTCATTTAAAATCGCCTTAAGACTGAACTGACTGACTAACAAGAAAGGGATAAGCAATTCATACGTTTTAAAATTAAACAAGTTTACGGATTTAACTCGCTTGTACTTACTTATATTTAGATCATTTTACAGCGGGGTCACAGGGAGACTCAAAATACCTCGCGTCTTCAATCTTCATATATATGTTATAGTTAACCACCGTGGAATAACGCAAGAGCCATTTTTTTTTTTATTAAAAACTTTACCCGATAGAGAAATAGAGACAACGATATATTTATAAAACAGAGTATTATATCAACAAGAGAATAGTAGTGTCTACGTATAGGTGAAATTGGATTAAGTCCTTCAGGTCGAGGCTTAAAATTGATTGGAGAAAATTGTATGAAGTCCATCAAGCTATAGACTGTACGCCCAGTTACTTTGTCTAAAAAATATACATACATACATACATAAATCACGCCTATATCCCCGAAGGGGTAGGCAGAGGTGAACTAGCATCCACGTTTCGCCAAATATATCAAGTCCCATGTAATAGGTGGCGAGCCTATTGCCATTTATCGGGCACAAAAGTCGCAGTACATTGCTAGCCTAGGTGGTATAAGAGGAACGCTGCTGCCCATTTCTAATCATATTCAGATTTATCCTCAGTCGCCTTGTGCGACACCCACAGGAAAGATTTGGGGTGGTGACAATTGTATTCTACTCTGCCGTCACCACGCGGCAGAAAAATATACAAAATTACACATATGTCCAAATAATTTAAATTGCATTATAAAATGAAGATTCACAAAACAATATAAAACGTTTTGCTTATATTTTCCTCCATATTGGCGGGTCTATAGTCTAGATTAAAATATATTTTTTTGAGAATTACGTACTAAATTAGAATTAGGTACTCATTCATTCATTCATGAGTGTGGCTGTAGGACTGTTAAGCGTTACTTAACTTCTATGCGAAAGCCAGTTCACGTCTATGCCATTTTGATATCCCGTCTTTGATGACGCCATTCTGTGCACGTCAATGGACAATAATTGGACTCGGTATGATTTGATTGTATATGCTAATTGCACAATGCGTATTGCGTGAACCGAAACATCGGTTATGTACGCTTTGCCTTCTACTTACCACGTCAACACTTTTCAACCATTTTTCAACTTAGGGTAGGGTTGTCAAAATTGCCAATCTATCTAGTACTCTATTTATAATACAAAAAAACAACATACATAAATCACGCGTATATCCCCGAAGAGGTAGGTTAAGGTGATGAACACCCAGGTTTCGCTAAATATGTTAGGTCTCGTGAAATGGGTGGCGGGCTTGTTGCCATCTATCGGGCACGTAAATCGCAGTACATTGCTAGGTAGTTTATGAGGAACGCTGCTGCCCATTACTCATCACTTTAACCCTTAGTCGCCTTGTACGACACCCGCGGGAGAGATATGGGGTGGTGACAATTGTATTCTGCTCTGCCGTCATCACACTCTTAAATTATACCCAACTGACAATACTCTAACCCCGAAATACAGAAACGCTATTAAAAGTTTGGGTCAAAATTGACGTTTTTCCATACCTACAAATTGTGACAGGTAATGTCCACATACCTTACTAAGCAGTGCTCAAAATATGAGTAGCGTTTCTGTATTTGGGGGTTAACTTTATAAGCAGTGCTCAAAATATGAGTAGCGTTTCTGTATTCGGGGGATAGTGTTCCAAACATACAATAACTTTGAACGTTCTAAAATCATGACAATGAACAAACAACCCTATTTTAAATATAGCAGGTGCAACAATTCTCTCGCTTACACCAAACATGTAATTTCGAGATAGAAAGAGATAGCTGCGATTAGGCCTATGAGGCGCCAGTAAAGTGGTCTTGCAAAAGCTGATTGCCACTTAACATTTGACAACTGATACGAAGATTGCACTGATGACATGCCCATAAATTGAATCTCATTACCCCGTCATACAAAAAAAGGGTAACGTTAGTCATTTATTGTCAACCGTTATTACCTTTCTTGATAAGACTACAAAAGTAATGGTTCCGTTTACGTTTGTTAATAGTTTATGTAGGTAACAATTTCTTAATGAATTGAATCAACATCTGATACAGAAATCGGAAAGTTGTATTTAACTTGGCACATGCTGTTGTTCATAAGAAAATATTATTCCACTGAGATAGTCACGCAAAACCAGATCTTACGATGTTTTATGAAAATAAATCCAAGACCGACGCCCAGGCACAAGACGGTTATTCTTAAGGAGCACATATAGTTGGCGGTGTAGATGTTACGCTTGTTTTACAACACTTTAAAACAAGGCACTTATGGTTTTTAGGGGTTCCTCGAGAGGCCAGAAAAGAATACTCACAGGTTTATGCCTGCGGTCTCCGGGACTATTTTCGTAGAAATAATTAAAAGTTTTTACGATCGCCTCCTGTAGTACCGTGTAAAGGATTCGACTGCACTCGCGCTATTGTGCGAATACTAACTCCGCTCTTAACTTGGGTTATGTGTTCAAATTAAAATAGTCATTTGTTTAGGGATACGACTTATTGCCGTTTTTCTCAAATACCTATATAAAAACCTCCATTTAATTGGATCTCATTTCAGTTTTTTACACCTATCTATTAATTCTAATAGTAAGTGAGTTGAGAGTGATGAGTTTAAGACTTTTAATTATTTCCCAAATTGTTTTTCAATTTTATATAAAAAATGCTCTCTATTTTAATTCTTCAACATTTCTGTCTCCTTGATGGCAATAATAATTTATATTGCTATCAAGGAAGTATTGGGCATTATTAAATAGTTTATTTATATATACGAAAGGGGATTTTTCACGTCGTGACCAAACCTATCCATATTTAATTTGCGTCAACATGACACAGCGGGCCACGAAATAACTCGCTATTAACTTTGTTTGAATGTTTAAAACGGTCTTTTGCAAAAACTGACTCCGAAATTGATAAAATGTCGACGTAGCTACGTAAAAATAAATTGACTCGTCTATGCATATTTACGCGGACTATTAAAACCGAACGGTGCGCATTTGCATACGTGATCAGGATCGATTTGTTTTTAAATAGCTGTTGGCCCGTGGAGTCTCACCTCTGAAGGCTTGGCCAGCTCAAAATTATAAACATTCATAAAGCAGTTAAAAAGTCGGCTTTAAAAAGGGCTCGTTACAATGACATTTACTGTTTTACTCATAATACGTTGGATGGTTGATTTAAAATTAACAATAGCATGATTGCCGTGGGCTCCTTAGATGTTAATGTAATTTCAGTTTAATTTCAATAAAAAAATATCTATACAAATTAAAATAATAAAAAAAAAATTTATACAACGTAGATAATAGTGTGAAATTAGTTTATCATGAAGTAATCCCCTTAAAAAATAAAAATAATTTATTATTATTTAAAGTAAGACAAGGAATATTGTTTTAAATACATACATACATAAATCACGCCTATATCCCCGAAGGGGCAGGCAGAGGTGAACTAGCACCCACGCTTCGCCAATTATGTTAGGTCCCATGTAACAGGTGGCGAGCCGATTGCCATTTATCGGGCACAAAAGTCGCAGTATATTGCTAGGTGGTATAAGAAGAACGCTGCTGCCCATTCCTCATCACTGTTTTATCCTTAGTCGCCTTGTACGACACCCGTGGGAGAGATTTGGGGTGGTGACAATTGTATTCTACTCTGCCGTCACCACACGGCAAATGAATATTGTTTTACTATATTATATTACGAAGCAAAAACCTTGACCACTGTGGATAGGTTATGATTCTATCCATCGCTTTGCGTCACTTGCACTTTTCCGGTTTGATGAATGATGGGAATCAAAAGGACCATAACAATAGGGCAAAAAGTAGATTTTATAAAAAAAAATGAGGATTTTAATATCATAATTTTTTAGCTAAAAAAGCACGCTATTATTTAATTAGTAGAAATATTTTATTAAAATTACGATTGCTCTTAACATTGAATATAAAAGTTAGCCGATGATACATTACATACACATTCATTTCGGAAAGTCGACTTATTGAGGTTCATGTATAGGTATAATTTAAATGCACATGTCGATGCGCCAACCGTGAAAAGCTAAACGGGCACTCTTAACACCTACGCTGATATGTCTCATATTCTTTACGACATCAACTGACGTGCTTGCGCCCAGTATAATTTTCCTGCCGCTTTACAGCGTCGTTTTAGCTCATCGTAAAGACTTTTAATTATTTCTGACGACGCAAATTTTGACCCGAACGTAAACCCTATGCATTCTTTATACTAACAGTTTTAAGATGCACTTAGTTAAGTTACTGTAAAATAGATACCTATGTGATACGGACTAATTCTACCGTTTATAGACACCTACTTCACAAACTGCTCTAAACAGTTTATTTCTCGCAGTATTCATTCTAACGCGTCCGTACAGATATTTTATGGAAACTTTCTGAACTTTCTGGAAACAACATTTTTAAGCGCTTAAGCTGATTAAAAAGTTCAACTCGAAATATGAATGGAACAAAGCACCGTTCGTTTCGGCATGTACAATATCTAATGAAGTCACAGGACCATGATTTTATCACGTTTCATGCATCTGCATTGCATTGCTATCAAACTAAATTAAAAATCTTATACGATCATTGCCTTATAGAATACACTGTCTTTATTCAAAATACAAAGATCGATAGTGTTTGATAGCTTTAGTAATAGCAGACCTAACCTAAGTCTGCTTTTACTAAAGCTAAACAATGATCACAAAGGCTGGATATCGGATCGGTAATCACGTTGTTGGTTTCCATACTATGCAAAGGGAAATATTGATACTTTATTTAGAAAACCAATCGAGCAGCGGCGCTACTGGTAGACTATTTATATTTAATGTTGATGCAAAATAAAATTATACTAGGCAAATTATCAAATATTTCTTGTAATTAAAAACAATACACTTTTTAACGCAATACTTCATTTTTTCTATAGAAACAGTACCGATTCATACGTAGCAGAAATATTCGTAGTCTGTCGTAGCAAGGGTCGTAGCAGCAGAATCAACAAAATAGGAATAACACAGTAGGGACAACGTCTTGAGATATTTGTTTATGAAAGCTATAAATACTGTTTTGTTGCCTCAACGAATCTTTAATGCTGCCGTCATTTAAAAATGTGTAGGCTTAGCTTCTACGTCGATAGTGGGATCTGTAAATGTCAGCGTGTGTCAACAACCTTTTTAATTCCTCTAATGACTTTAAAAAGATTTTTCTTTACGATGTTCCTAATTGCTGTCTCATTAAAATTAAATGTAATAGGGACAGTATTAAGAGATACTTGCTGAAAATCTAACATGATATGAAATCACGTAAAGTAGGTAATGAGTGTTGTGTTTTTTATATTTTTTACTAGTCCCAAATAATAATAAATATTATTTTAAGTATCTGACAATAGCGATTTTAATAATGATACTGAATGATAGATAAATCTGCATAATAATCATAGATATTTAAAAACGACATCAACAAAAATACAATTTGACAAGCCGTCTCAGAGAATATTTATTATATGTTATTATTGACTTATTAATTATTTTTCCATTTTCTCTTCAACCAATCCCGAGTCAGTAATATCACATTTCTGTATGGTATAAATGATTAACAATCGTAGTGAAGCAACGAGCAAATAGAACGCTCATATTGTTAAATATTAATCTTAATTACTCTATCCACTTCCCCACATTACAATCCTGCATCTGAAGTGAACACGACGCAAAAGATTATTCATGATAACGTTCGTTTCCTGCCTCAGTAGTAAGCAATCTAATTTAGGCGTCCAATTTAAACCACAGTGTTTTAAATGTCGGTCAAATCTAATAAAGGCTAATTAGAATCCGATGTAGAGCCGCCTTTGTTCGGCCCAGACACCTCCCCAACCAAATTAGAGCGAAACATATATAATTTGCCGGAATCGGGGAAAAGTTTCATGTTCATTAATTTGTCATATGGACATGTAGGATATGATTACAGTGTTGTTAGTGCAGCTCCGTTCCTTAACAAAGCTACTTATTCGCTGGCATGTGCAATTATTTGTATTTTTAGATACAAGACATAGCTTTGCCTTTCATTTGCATGATGATGCAGTTGCCCTTTAGTTATAGGTCGCCACCTATAAGTAAACGTTAAACTATACGTTCTTAAGAAAGTAGTTTTTTGTTGTTGGTTGTTTTTTGTTTAAACTTTTATTTGTATACCGATAAAATGTCATACGCTATTTTACGACGTTCGTGGTCAAATTTATTAGTTTACGTGGATTTTAGAAAAGTATACGATACATTTTTATTGGGTCCCCTGGACCCAATAAAAAGTACCGTCCCAATCCAGGGGATGTTGTACTACGAAATAGAAGCCAAAGTTTTGGGCATTCGAATTTCACTGTGCCATAACAGTTTTTCCGATATTGAAAACTGTGTCAGATTGAAATAGCCCGCTGATCACCTGCCACATTGTTTGAAACGGAAAAAGCTCAGTAACCTGGGATTATCTTTAGTATTAGGCTCTATGTACAGATATTTCATTCAATTCTATTATAATAATTGTGTGATTCAGTAACAGACAATAATATTAAGAATATCTATCGAAACTTTCCATTTATGTAAATAGAATTGGATTGGTAGAAGTCGCAGAAGTGTTTAGATGTAGATGCAACGTATCGATAGCAACTTTCAACCGTTTTCTTCCTCACTATTCATCTGTGATATTGGTAGCAGAAACCTCTGCATGTTGTTCGTAATAATTAAGTATGTGATTCCTTTGTTCCATATAATAAAAATTCAAAACCCTGATAAATGTCAATAAAATTATTGATATTCCTAAATAAATTTATTTGCCAATAAAAAATGTTTTTATCTTGTCGCCAATATCAAAACTTAAATTATAAGCTTCGATTAACTAAACATGCAAATGAAAGGTCAACGCCTTATTTTGGCAGAAACTTATAGCCGAGTAAGTAATTGAAAATGGACGCTTATAAGGCTTTTTATATTATATCAGAAGTATACTCCATTCAGTAAAACTAAACCTTAACTTTATTATTTCTAAGGCCAATTTATTTTAATCATGTTTATCTTCGATCGTAATTCTCGGACTTGTAACGACAAACAACTTCTAAGTGGTTTGTTTGTGTTTTATAAGACTTCGTTTCGTTTTTTGTGCTAGTGCAAAGGTAAAAATTTTATATAAATATTACTATACTAAATGTGCGTCAGAGGCTGGATGTACAGACAACAGCACGTCAGACTACCACAAAATTTTTAATTTTCTCAGTCGACTTTTGGCTTTACTGCCAACAAGATAAGGTTGACAATCGATTGAAGAAATTTGACAGTTTTGGGTAGTCTGAAGAGCCGTTGCTGTACTTACTGGTTGCAGGCAGCGTAGAATCGATCGGCTTGAAGATCCTTGCTTGATGAAGACAAAAACTGTAATATCAAGTCAAAGTATATAATTATTTCTTAAATAAAATATATAATAGTGCTAGTTCACCTCTGCCTGCCCCTTCGGGGATATAGGCGTGATTTATGTATGTATGTAAAATAAATAATTTAAATAAAAATATAAATTCCTAAAGAATTCAACAACAGCTAAATAAACTATACCGCCCATACTAGGTAATCCCGTCTTATGGGGGCTACGAGTATAAAGAATTTAACAATTACTTACATCAATGTAGTGTGTGCTTTGCAATATTTGAACATATTATTATAATACAAAAAGGATTTATATGATGGAAGTGAATGGGAAGAGGAAGGCCTAGGCGAATCTTTCATAATTAAATTGAAAGTCTATTAAAAAAGGGCCAGGTCAAGAGTACCTGAAACCGGCGGGCATGCATGAAGATATTAATGAGATTGGATGAAGCGAAAGAAGATCTCTGCCTACACCTGTGGGAGAAAGGCGTGTCATATGTATGCATGTATATATTATTATATGTTTGTCTTAGTCAACATGGTCCCAAAGGCCCACTCCTGAACATTTCACATGAAATCAAACATCAATGGCATGTCCCTTTAAGTGGTTAATGAGCAGCTTTACCGGTGGTTGTTGGGGCCGGCGCCGTTGCAGTTACGGTGATTAGCCTTGATGAGCCTGATTACATTCCTACCTGTGCGTGAATTAGCTAACATGGTGAAACCGACAAACATCTAGTACAGTAACACATACCTGCTATAGTACAGACAATGTGGGTAGGCTACATTGAATCACTTTCAATAAGATAATTAGAGCATAAATTATTATCATCCTTTTACATGGAACCCTAATATTATTGACAAAACATTAATACACTTTTCAGGGATAAAAATGCGTGACTTATGTATGTATGTATGTGTAATATTCAGTTACCATTCGTTTTAGATTGATCTGTGTTGACTGAACTTTACATGCAGTGGGAGAAATGTTTTTATTGACGTACAGTACCTACATGTTTGGAAAATACTGCTAGAATTCGTGGCTAGTTGTATCACATACGAATTCGTTAAAAATATTTTTAGTTTTTAGGCTTTAGGTAGCCCTCTGATTTCAGATTTACACAGTAACATAGTTTAATAAAAATATATTGTAGAATTAAATGCTTACTTGTGTTAAGGAAACTAGATGACGCACAAATATATGTTATAACTAAATATAAATATTGAGAGTATACTATATAAACATTTATATAAACTGTCAGTATCGACCTCTTGGCCGATAGCCAGCGCATTTGATCATTATACCAAACTGGAAATAATAATAGAAATACATACCTAAATCACACCTATTTAGTCACAGTCCCGCTCGGATTCGTAGCGCCCTGCGAGGGTCTCCTCGACAGCGCGACTCCCCCGGGAGATGCCTTGCGTAGAGAGACCGTCAGAAAGTCAGGGAGTTATTTATTGCAAGGCAGAGAACCATTACGGGTTTTCACCTTCCACAAAAAACCCGCTAGATGCTGTAAAGGCGGTCAAACTTAGGTCCTTAAAAAAAGCTTATTTATTTATCATAGAAATAACTATAATTATAAGAATTTGATAAAAGTAATAAATTGTGAGAGAGAGCGAATGCTTAAAGTAGCGTCGCGAAGGCCGGTCATTGGATGGGTAACCCAAAAAATTATTATTTCAAATTCCTCCGTGCTTCAGAAGGCATGTTAAGCCGTTGGTCCCGGCTGCATCTGCAGTCGTTAATACCTACCAACCCGCTCTGGGCCAGCGTGGTGGGTTATGGCCCAATCTACCTATATTCTTCCATCCACAGGGAAGCCCCGTGCCCTAGCAGTGTGGACAATAAAGGGAAAGTGATGATGAAAAGTAATAATAACGTCACAACAACTTAATAGACAAAATTAATTTTTGTCAATTGGAAATTATAAACTAACAAAAGTTATAAACAAAACTAGAGAATCATCGATACAATTAATTACGTAAGAGTTTCAATGCTCGTAAAGTATTTTCTCGAGCTATTTTGCGTTAGGCAGTGCTAGGCTGAACAGGTTCATTACAAACTTGTGAATTAACAAGCCGGTAACTGTCCAGTCTCGTTAACGGCATGGCTTGTGATTAGGGTATATATACGGTTAAGCTTAAAAGTCGATTGAAAAGAGAAACAAAAGTGAAAAACATTTTCAACTTACAAAGTTTATTTGTGTAATATGGAGGATATAATTTATATTGAGTATTGTTATTAATTATCATGAGTTTCGTAACTGTTACTAAGACTTCGCTACTTCAGTAAAGATTTCATCTTTACATATTTTCTATTTTTATTTTCTAGTTTCTATTTTAATAATTAATAATTTTCTAATAACATTTGAAATTTATCAACTTATTAAATCAACTTAAAAATTTTATACTTTTAGCACATTAAAATAAATTCTAACTAACATCTAAAATATTTAAGTAAAAAATTAAAAATAAAATACTTTAATATTAATTGCTAACATACTGGTAAAAACTGAAGAAATTTAATACAAGGCTATAAATATAAACTAAACATAGTTTACCCAGGGTAATACAATAAAAAAGATGACATTTTACTTTATAAATATCCTTTTAAACAGAAGAGACATAGAGCATGACTGAAAAAAACGGAATGTATTTTTCCGTAAACAGCTACTCAAATTGCTTTCAATTTTACATGGAGGCCGACCCCAGCGTGGCTGGCAATCATTGCGATCGGATTGTCGCTCTCCAATTAAGGTTGTGTCACAATCTACCCCAGCGACTTCAAGTCCCTTTTTTCTAACTATTACACGGAACACGGTATTTTACATCACGCACACTTGAACCGTTCCCAGAATCAGTTTACGGAAATCGTAGAAAACACTCAGGAAGACAGTAGATTTTAATAGTGCCTTTTGAATTTTTTATAGTATTGATTTGACTGACTGTCAAAGAGTCTATTTGTGTTGTCGTTTTGAAATAGCGCTGTTTACTGGAGACGAATTGCTGACTTATTAGAGTTTTGAGAGAACTAAATAACATAAACACATAAATTATTGATTCCGAAACAGAGCATTGCGTCATATTTATGCGAGTTTAATATTTTAAATACCATAGAAGTTGCACGAGAGAAACTAATTTTGGTTTTAAAAAGGCACTGATTGGAACCAGTCATTTACCGTGTTACCTTTAAGCTGCTTTGTCGTGGAACGTGGAATAATGAACCGATTTGATCACAATTCGCTCATAACACTGACCTGTTCGAAGCTTAGGGTAATTTCACAATGTTGTAGACAAATTCACATTATTTTAAAGTTATTTTAACATTGTCCAAATAAAACAAATGAAACTTATTACAAAGATAAGTTAGTTAAAAAACTATTCTATTTTTCATCGTGTATTAATTCCGCTGAAAATCAAAACTCTTACAAATATTTTAAACATAAAATTGTCTGTTATTATGAGTCTATTTTTCGTTCGTGCGGAAATCATATAAAACTATGGAAATTTATTACAAATCTCGATAAAAAAATATTAAATTGAATTGTATTAAGGATACTAGGCTACTTTTTTAATGCTAGTTGCGGCGCAGTTATTCGTAAGCTTATAAATATGTATATCAACTGCTGAATTTTTTGTAATATTTCTATAGACTATTCGATTTTAATTTTAACATTATATAAATGTTAGAAAAATTAGTACAAAGATTTTGGTGGTTAGAAAAAGAATTTCGAAAAATTATGATCTTGAGGCGGGAATCGAACCCGCGTCCGCTGCTATCCGGGCAGGTGCCTGACCGCTCGGCCACCCAAGACACTAATTAACTTGCCGAAATTATTCTAACCTTTACATTTCACGTTGTAAGCCAACGGGTACCCTCGCAATGTAGAAATAAATTTCAAACATTCCAAATCAGATATTTTTACAAATACCGTGCGTTCGGTTAAGCTTGGGTTTGCTTTATAAACTATTCGATTTTAACTTTAACATTTTATAAATGTTAGAAAAATTAGTACAAAGATTTTGGTGGTTAGAAAAGAATTTCGAAAAATTATGATCTTGAGGCGGGAATTGAACCTGCGTCCGCTGCTATCCGGGCAAGTGCCTGACCGCTCGGCCACCCAAGACACTAATTAACTTGCCGAAATTCTTCTTCAAGTTACAACGTGAAGTGTAAAGGTTAGAAGAATTTCGGCAAGTTAATTAGTGTCTTGGGTGGCCGAGCGGTCAGGCACCTGCCCGGATAGCAGCGGACGCGGGTTCGATTCCCGAGCCTCAAGATCATAATTTTTCGAAATTCTTTTTCTAACCACCAAAATCTTTATATTTCTATAGCTTTTCTCTCAGAACAAATTAATAAAATTTGATGGACTAAACATACGGAGAGGTGGTCCAGAAAGTGCATACTGCCTGAAATAGGCTACCTAAAACTGAGCCAAGACTGAATAGGATCTTGATCAGTGGCTAGAACGTAGGGTTGTGATTTCGCAAACTAAACAATGTTTGCTAAGGCCTAGCTGTCACTGGGTGTGTGACCAATAATCTCAGTTCCTCCATGCTTCGGATGATACGTTAAATCTAGTCTTTGCTGTACCTGCAGCTGTTAATAGCCCCCAAACTGCACTGGGTCCCGAGCAGGCCAGCATTGATAATGATGCATAAATCAGGCACTTTTGAAATAACAATGCAGAGGAAACATGACTGAAATTTCACATTAGATGCCGGTCCTTAATTCATAAGTTTAGTTTTGATATTTGGTCTAGCTGTATGAAGAATAGACTTAAGATAAAATAGTTCAAGATGTTACTGTTCTTTTATCGACAATCTGTCGCCCACATTGAAACGTATTAATTAAAATTACTTTTGTGAATCATTTGTTTTAGATCTTTGCTAGAGGTTGTGATGAACCTCGCATTCGGTTCAAGTAATTTATAATTACAATTTAGCTTTTTTAGAATACTGTTATGAATATATAATTTTATAATATTTGGTATTAGGTATTTGGTAGGAGGCACGAGAGAGCAATAAAACTCAGTGAAGCAGATTAAGCAGTAAGACAGTCTAAGCAGTAGTTGATTGGATATTTTGAATAAATCACATTTCCTTTTTTGAACAAATTACAGAACTCCTATTTGTGAAATTTTCGGGTGTCTTTGTGAGCCGTACTCGCTCTCAAGTGTATAAGATATGGCAAAAATGTGTCAATTCATTGTTAAATTTATTATTGTAACTAATTCATCTGAATGCACTGTGCACTGCGCCTAGGGTTGGCGACGCGCCGCGGGCGTCGATCGGCGCCTAATTTCGGCCGGTAATTGCCATCCTTGCTACGGGCATCACAACCAGAATCTTTGTGGGAACTGGACAGGGCGTCACCCGACGCCACTCACTCAGGGCTGTCAACGCCTTGAAATTGACAAAATATTGAACAGAAGATACAATATTCATATGGTTTAATGGCAGTGTGGTGGTGGCATAATGCTATGTTTTCGGTTGTATTCAATGTAGTAAGGCGACTAGGAGTTAAAAGTAGAAATAGGCATTGGCAGCAGTTTTACCCACCACACCATGGTGGCATACCGCATAGCAATAGTGCGATTAAAGTAGCAATTGAGTAGCCCGTCATTATATAGCGCCTGTTTTTATATAGCTGTAGACACGTGGGTTTGTTTATACACCCCTTTCCTACCCCTTCGGAGATAAGAGTCGATATTTACCTATGTATGTAAAACGTTTTTAAAACTATTTCCTGGCCATGGGCAGAGTAGCATACCCATAATTGGTGAGTTTGTAATGGCAGAATACATGAAACTGTTTTCTGCTCTGCTGTTACCAAAATTTGGGTGATAATACTATGGTATCTATGGCTGACTAGCATTCCCTCTCGGTGGCGAGTTAACTACCCACAATTATTGTCATTATGGACCTCAGACTTTACATCATTTAACCCCCTCCGTGGTCTATCGGTTGGCCCACCGGAATTAAGATCCAGAGGCCCCGGGTTCGATCCCCAGGGGGGTATAAATTTGTACTCGGTTTGGTTGGTGGTAGGACTTCTTTTAAATCCGCCTGGCTCGCTACCACCATCTTATCAAAATCGGTCGCCATAATAATAATATGCATTATTGTGTTCCGACAATTTGTGATAAGATAGTCAGCCCCTCTGTGGTTGACGGTTCCAGGATTTCATCTTTGGCCCTTATCATCACTTACAATCAGATAAGATGAAGGGCAAGAGCTTCCTTGTCTAGCATAAAAAACCTCTGGCTACCCCTTTGGGGATAGATAGGCATGATTTATGTGTGTATCATTTTGTAAATTTTTTTTTTCTTTGTAAACTACATTTATACATAAATCACGCATATATCCCCGAAGGGGTAGGCAGAGGTGAAACTAGCACCCACGTTTCGCCAATTATGTTAGGTCCCATGTAATAGGTGGCGAGCCTATTGCCATTTATCGGGCACAAAATTCGCAGTACATTGCTATTACTGGATGGTATAAGAGGAACGCTGCTGCCCATTCCTCATCATTGATTTATCCTTAGTCGCCTTGTACGACACCCACGGGAGAGATTTGGGGTGGTGACATTTGTATTCTACTCTGCCGTTACCACACAAACTACATACATACATAAATACGTCAATCACGCCTATATCCTCGAAGGGGTCGGCAGAGATGAACAAGCAACCGCGTTTCGCCAAATATGTTAGGTCCCATGTAATAGGTGGCGAGCGTATTGCCATTTATCGGGCACAGAAGTCGCAGTAGGTACATTGCTAGTTGGTATAAGAGGAACGCTGCTGCCCATTCCTCATCACTGATTTATCCTTAGTCGCCTTGTACGACACCTACGGGAGAGATTTGGGGTGGTGACAATTGTATTCTACTCTGCCGGCACCACACGGCAAACTAAAATAATGTAATTCACATTTACACAGGAAGTGCTAAGGGGCAACCCTATGACCTTTTGTATAGTACGATATTTGTTATTGTAGTGTGAAATTCAAATCAATGACATCGAATCACTGTTGACGTGAAATTTCCAGTGAAAGCCGTAGTGAATGTTTGTTGAAGGATGTGCATGACGGGTATTACTTCAATTGAACTGAATATACCGTTGAAATAACTCTAAAATATAATAATAGGTTATATACAAGTTTTAAAATACACCTACATTATATTTATTTATATATATTTATTTTATACTACATTGACTGAAAGAGATATTCATTTAGATGAGAGATCTATGTTTTATTCTCATTGAACTTATCGATTTACACGTCATATTTCAAAATCCAAATTCCTGAATTGACAAACATGCAGAACACATACACACAGTCTCTTGACTAAAAAGTGAAGTAAATAAAGCCTAGCTAAAATAGATATAACATGGAATACATACGCGTTCAATGATGGAAATTTACCCCTAATAGCTAAGAGATGTACTGTTAATTATACAATTAACATACAACAGCAGTATACAAATGTATTCATTCGAATGCAAATAAATTTCCTTTAAGAAAAAGATGCACACATCATTTTTTTAATCTGCACCAGAAATAATTAATTTGCGTAAAAATTATTGGATCATTTAGGAATTCAAAGAGTATAAAAATGCCGAGTTTCAGTTGTAAGATAAAAACGCCACGCCAGACGCAGGCGAAGGTTTATACATTTTACTTTCCCCTTAGAATAACGGAAACAAGAGTTCACTACACCGATACGGTGGACTATTTTATTTTTCTCGACTTGAAACTAAAAGGGGAAAAAACATACTTAGAAATATTATTAACGGTAATGTATATTAAGACCTAACATTCGAGTGTGTATTAAAGCTTAAACCTTCAAAAGATACAATAACAATCACGTAACGGAAGGCGGCTTTTAATATTAAAACAATAAATAATGTAGACAAATATTTGAACAATTAAAATAATCATTAATTCAGTCTTGAATAACATTTGTCAATTTATTTTCAACTTTTCTTACAACGAAACTATCTTATAACTACATAAAAACTATGTAAGAATAATTTAATATTTTTTTTAATGTTTACAGCAAAAGATGCCAATAATCAAGCCAATTTTCTTTGCTAAGCAGGACAGTAATTGTGCTATTGTAGTAATATCACTTCTAACTACATCTTCTGATGAAAATGATATTGTCATCTAAGCATAGTTCTGACGCATTTGCAGGTTTTAAATACATACATACATAAATCAGGTTTTTAATAACCTTAAACAATATAAAAATATTTCAAATCACGTCACTCCAGCGTAAGTGAAGTGATTTCAAATCGCATATTATCCACGTTTGCTATAAAGTGTGATGCGTACAGTCTAGGGGTAGATTTCCAAAAGGGATAGGTTCAATATTAAAATTAACTTTAACACAGTGCTCTAAGCGTTATTTTCGTGGTACAAGTGTTATTGGCCGTGTACGGTTGATTGTACGTATTAAATTATAGCTATAAACGACGACGGTTCACGCGCCGTCAGTTCGGCTTATGGAAACGATTGGCTTACGTCGTAACTATTACTTGTTTTTCGCACACGTGAAAAGACATTATCTGGGACAGATTTAGCTTGGTTAACTAGTGAGACATAATTGTTCATCAGTGTCTGCCGAGCTATTTTTGTACGTCGCCTATAATTTATTTCATAAGGTCACCTCAAATAGTGGTTGAATTATCCCGCATACTGAAACGATACTCAAAGTTTGACTCCGGATTGAGATTGAATTATATCTATACAAATTCTGACAGGCATTTTATACTTAGCTTTATGAGTAGCGCTTCAGTATTCGGGGTTAGGACTTTTACCCCCGAATACGGAAACGCTACTCAAATGTTAAATTAAAAATAATGAGGAAACAGCTAACAAATATGACACTCATTAAAATGTATTTTTTTAGTAATAGTCCTTCTCTATGTTGAGTCGATCAACGACGAATGCGTTTGGAATGTGCAAAAATTGAGCAGCACGCAATTATTATTTAATTGAGTCGCTCCGTTCCCCATCAGTCGTCAGTTCGATAATGGCGGCGTGTGACCCCAATTTTTTCCTGTTGCTGCGTTACCGTAGCCTACTGAAGACAAAAAGTGTCTGGAGCGACAGCTAGACGGGAGGGAGAGCGTCCCTCCGTCGCGTTTTGAAGCGAGAGGTAACGAATACATTTTTTGCAATGAATGAACGAGTGTCTCGCAATGTATTTCCTTCTATTTTTAATAACAGTAATTAAAAATTTCTCACACTCACATCTGTCGTCTAGGCCTATGGTTAATGTTGAAGTAGTTGCCTTGTGAAAACTAGATGTGAGATAATTATGTATAATAATGATATCCAAATTTTTAAAAAATAATACATAAACACATATCCGTATGGGCCATTGTGTATTTGGCCATATTGATCATTATTGTTGACTTTATCAATAATAATGACTGTTGATTGTTTTAAAAAATATCAGAACAATTATGTTGAACTCATAATCCTTTGTCTTAGACTCAGTTTGTAACGATAAAGTGTATTCATTACAGCCTCAGACGTTAACTATACGCAAGCATGGTCCAACGGAAATGAATTATTAGTATCAGGAGACTGCTTCTTCCTTACTTACCCCGTAAAGCATTTAATATCAGATTTTTACTACTACTCGTTTGTACAAGAGCTGTGATCTTTGTTCCCACTTATACTACCAAGCAATTCCACTGTAGAAGTATTGGAGCTCTTTTTGTACCTTTTATCTGTTGTAGAACTAATGGGACATTTTTATATTATAGCTATAAAAACCATTAATAAAGTAGATCATCTAAGTATTGAAACAATCATTATTTTCCTCATAATTTTTTTGGTGAAAGCCTTATGACATCATTATTTTCAATGTTGTTTCTTCACACACAAGGAAAACAAAGATTCATAAGTATTCAGAAGGCTCCAATAATTTGTAATAAAATCAAATGCAAGGACATCGAAGACATCACTTCCTTGCACTCGCTGCGGCCCTAGTACATTTCTAACGTTTTACTTTACCTCAAAACTGGCTTGGGTGGTTCTCTTACCCTGATCCACCAATCAATAATGGACAGTAGCAGTAAAAAAAATACTCACAATTATATCACAATCACAATTATATTTAGATTCAATTTGTACATTAATGAGTGTATTTATAAAATTAATTTTATTGAAACCAGTTCTTAGAGAAAAAAAAAACGTAAATATGTTTATTCGCTTTACAATTTAATCAATTACCTCATATTATTTTATAATAACTATACGCGTAGGTTTTAACTCTTTAATCAATTTTAATGTGTAAACCATACGGTTTTCTGTCTGTTTACATGTAAATTAGGGCCCATTTTTCAGTAATAAATACATAATTATATGCATCATAAACGACATTGATATTCATAAGCTAAAATTTTCTTTTCAATATGTAAAAGCTTCGAAAGATTTTGTATAAAATATTCTAGATATGTGGTTCTTACTTTTCCACTTAACTCTCGCTTTCTCATAATAACACAAATTACTTTGGGGTTGAAGTAAAAAGTTTACAGTTGCAGTTCCATACATTTGCAAAGTATACTTACATGTTATCCGTTTCTCGAAATCGAAACAAATGTATCCGATAACTACTTAAGTACGTTTTGCACACAAACTTAGCCCGCGTACTTACACCTTTTTCTGCATAAAAGTCTTCAAGTGAAAGAGTTTCGACATAAACTCTCTAAGTTCAATGTGACGCGGCGGGTCCTTAACTTAAAACATTTTTATACTTGTAAAGTTAGAAAATGAAGTGTGGGTGACCGGCGGCAAAGTGTATTTTGCTGCATGGCAATAAGGTAGGGTTTGGTTTACGATTGGTGGTACCAGAAATACAATATTGGCATATGTTTGACTGGTATGCTTGACTAGACAAGTAATACATTATTTCTCGTTGGGTGTCCTACAGCTTAAAGAGAATTGAAAATGTGATGATTTCAACTACATAAAACCATGTTATAACATACATACATACATAAATCACGCCTATATCCCCGAAGGGGTAGGCAGAGGTGAACTAGCACCCGCGTTTCGCCAATTATGTTAGGTCCCATGTAATAAGTGGCGAGCCTATTGCCATTTATCGGGCACAAAAGTCGCAGTACTTTGCTAGGTGGTAGGTATAAGAGGAATGCTGCTGCCCATTCCTCATCACTGATTTATCCTTAGTCGCCTTGTACGACACCCACGGGAGAGATTTGGGGTGGTGACAATTGTATTCTACTCTGCCGTCACCACACGGCCTCCACCATGTTATAAAGCATACAAAATTCGAAAAATTGTTCTTTTTACCATTGTATGAAGGTTTTTGGAATAGTTCCAAAAAGGGTAGTTAGCACCATGGCTAAATGCTCCGGCTACCAATGTAATAATTTATAAAGGTCTTACACTGGACTCGTGATAGCTTTTGTTAAATACATTTTGAGCGTCCCACTGTTGAATAATTAAAGAGAGACCTTCATTTGCATTTATTATTATTTAAATTTTATATGGGTGCAATAATTGTTCCCTATGAGGACAATAAAACAATGCTTCGGATGGCACGTCGCGGGGTCACCTGTAGTCGTTAACACCTACTAATGAGCACTGACCCCGCATAGTGATTTTGATCCATTCTCTATGCGAATCTCCAACCACAAAGAAAGTTCTACTAACAGCGGGGAAATTAAGGTTGTTGATTTTCTTCTTTCAATTTCATAAAAAACATGCTACCATACTGAGTATTGTATCATGATCAAAGACTCCTAATAACTCCTATAGAACCACGATTACAGACTGCCAATAGAGGTAACCAACAAGGTCTACCTGAAATTAAAAATAATTTCATCCATTACTTGTTCACTTAGTGAAGAATTACAGAGCTCGTACACGTGTATTTTCGCTTGCAAGGACGGGCGGTCACCGGGGCGACGGCGTGGGCGGGCCCGTCTAAGCACCGCCGACTATCTTGTAACTAACTTACTTTATACATTTCTCATAATCGTCTAGCCATATCTAGTTCGATTTTCACCTGAGATACACCTGAACACGAATTCGTCGTCTTAGCTTTTCGCGTCTCTCGCTTTGGTCTGACATCGTCTTAATAACATAGTTACAGTGGCAGATTGTTCTCTGTCGTGGTTT
The DNA here is from genome assembly GCA_963931975.1 of Cataclysta lemnata. Lineage (NCBI taxonomy): Eukaryota > Metazoa > Arthropoda > Insecta > Lepidoptera > Crambidae > Cataclysta > Cataclysta lemnata. Next base: position 6,104,772 of record OZ008339.1, read on the forward strand.
TTGATCAGGCGACAATTAGTGTTTAGTGTTTAGTTACATTATAAAGTTGGTGGAGTAATGTAAGTTTGGTTGGTGAACTAAATAGGAACAGTAGGGCGGGAAAGTGAGGCACGAGGCGAATGGGCGGGCGTTGCAGTCTCGCTTGCACGGAGTGCACCACCCCCATCGCAGCGTTGCGATTGCAGTCGGAGCCCCCGAGCCGTCGCCGCAGCTCGCCCGCCGTGCCGTCGCCGCTGCCGCGTTACGCGACCTGTAACCGTTCACCAGGCCATCAGGAACCTCTCAGAGGTAAGCCCTTACAATAATAGCGCTCATCCTCTCGCACTTCAGCGAAAACCTCGTTCCGTCACTTTTCATCGCGGACGGAAAGTTGGAACGGGTTTCCCTTTTATCGTCGGAATGTGGGAAAGCGGGTTTTGGTGTCCCAACTCTCTCTTTCGATTTGTAAACGGGTGGTAATTATAAAAAGTGACCTGTGATTAGCGAAATAAGATTAAGATTTAAGCGGCCCTTTCTTGTGTTTCAGCCAGTGACTCTTGTATCTTTAAAAACTTTACATTTAGTGTTAGTTAAACTAAACATAAGAGTTCAATAAATGTGTTTTTTTAAACCAACCTTTATAGTGACGTTAAATAAAGTCTCAAAAATTAATGAGTTTAACGGCACATATTATTATAATTTACCTGTATCCAAATAAAATGTCAGACATAAATAACAAATTTGCTCCTTTCTTCGTTACCTATCTAAGTACTCGGAATAAACTTAGCCTTAGAAGAATGAAAATGTAAGAAAGTCAAATCTATTTAGACAAAAATTTTAAAACATACATTTACATAATATTTCTCAAATTTATAAGATATTTGAAGAAAACTATATAAACATTATGTATTATAATGTACTTAATTATTACTAAAACACAGGTCTTCAGCCCATGTCAAACAATATTCCTATTATCGAACTGCGGTATGATTTTTCAATAACATGATTGGCATTTTCATCCCCATTAAATTATAAAAGACTTCGACGAAACAATAATTGAATCGATGCACTTTAATGAGCCTAGCAGCCGTTACACGAAGGTAAACTTACACTAACGTAATAACACGTCATATGAGCATATAAAATATGAGTCACTTTGGAAATGGATGGCAAAATAGACTTTTTATTTCTGACAAATTAACTAAGTTCGAAAAGTACAAAATCAACGGAATCTTTTTGAGTCATTCGCCAACAAGACATAAATTACAGTCCTATATGTAATTTGTATTTAAAATAAAATGTAATATACAATTGCACTTTTAAGGTTGTGTAAGCTACCAACGGATTTTCCATTTATAGACCTTTTGAATATGGTTTTGTGTACAAGCAATAAGATATTCTAAAATCAAATATACGAATGCGGTTGCAAAAATCACTGCAATTCGGTACATATTCGTTTGAAAGCTTTTCAATAATTGCCCGGTATCGTCAGGCGTCTCCCCTAACTCAATGCCAAATAGTACCAGGCGAGCAGAGGGCCCTAGAAAGCTTCGTTACTAGCGGAGGAGCAGGCGCGGCGCGGCTCGCCCTCCCACGCACCCACTCTCCTAGGGCCATCGACAACTTCCCAATGAAAATCAGTTTTTTCGCGCCCGTCCCCTGTTTGAAATTAAACGTCATTCCGGCTGCGGTTAGCGCTTAATTTGTACAATGCATAATGTCATTACTTTGCGATTCAATTTGTTATATCCGCGATACGCAGATGATAATCGGTGCTCTTAATGAAATTGATATCGGCCAATGGAAGATTTAAAAGATATTCCGGGAGCTCGGGAATCAAACGCGCGTACCGACGGGAAAAAAATAGTACAGTACACAAAGCAAAGTGCAATCATTTAGTAAATTGGATAGTCAAAGTAAAAAGAATATTTGTCAAATGCGACAATGGGTTGTCGTGATGCGACGAGCAATTTGGCTCGAGCTCAAGCTGGTCTCAAGAACCGAAACCATTATCGAAATTTAGGGAAACTCTTCCTGGAATTAGGACTGACGCTCTGAATATTGGAACTGAAGCAAAACACACGGTAGGGTAATTCAGAAGCAGAATCCACTCTTTAAGTTGGGCGGCCATTACAATAGCAATAACAATTGACATGAGTTTTAACTGAAATAACAAAACAGCACATAATTTACAAAACTTTGCAACTTTACAATCAAAGTCGCCTCGTGTTTGCAAGATGATGTTTTTGTTGTGCTTTTCAAGATACTTATTAACGTCGAATATTTAAGGAGAGTCGAAATCTCTTAGCATCCCATAGATCCAATGTGCGGGTGCCGACCCTATTGGATATATAGTATTTAAATTGTATGGACCTATATGTATTTATATATATATATATATATATATATATATATATATATATATATATCCCTTAGCCTTTAATTAAACTTACCTTTAATTATATCGCAATTCAAATTAAATTATATGTAGGTCCATCATAGTATTTGAGCTGCTTATTTTGGATGGGTATTTTATTTTAGTGTTTATTACACTAAAATAAAATAAGTATAAGCTTCGGAAGTAATGAGCTTTACACAAAAATGTTTCCGTATAGATTAAATGTGGAACCATCTGTTTATCTTTTGCTATACCCTATAGGTAGCTAGTCAGATTTTGCATATTTTTATTACTATTGCATCCATTTTTCTCTCTATTATAATGCGTATTTAAATCAATACTTTTTAATATTGTTTACACAAACCAACAAAGTGGTTTTATGGATAAATTATGGAAAAGAAAAGTATCTTAACTTTTGTTAATTGCTTTTAATTTAATAAATTTGAAAGAAATAAAATATCCAAGGCATAGGTCCGGATAAAATATCGGTCAGATTAACAAGTTACAGTTATGTAGGCCCGGATTTACAATAAAAATCTACAACATTCTGGCTTAAAATAATGATTGAACTTAGTTAGTAAACACTTATTATAAAAACATATAACCGTGAGAGTTTAAGCCAACACTCCCTGCGCATTATTATTGTCTATTCATTGTTTCCATTGTTTTAGAAAGCTTTTTAAGCAGTCGGGGTTTATTTGTATGATAAGCTTTCTTTAATCCGCTGTCGAATAAAATACAGCGGTCTCGATCACTGTTAAGGCTTTTAAGCATCTATAAGCTTAACATTACCCTTTATAATAAACAGGTTTACATTGCATTTCTTTACTCAGCTTAATATACAACAATAATTTTGTTGTGTTGTGTTGTTCTACCAAATGTTCTACCAAAAAATTGCATTGGGCAGTAGTTAAAACAACTATACTGACCTATGTTTTTGGGTTCAAATCAAATTGACTAAAGTCATATCTTGCCCATGAAGTTATATTTCTTATTATGTATTATTTGAGATGTATTTGAACATTATAAAAATGTTAGTAAAAATCTTACATGATAAGGGCATTAATTAATTAGGCCGAATTTTTTATGTCCTTATTTCATACTATATTTAACCCATATGAATTGGGAGAAGCTAAGGGTAGGCTTAGGGATGCATGATCATATAAGTATAAAGAAAAGTGTATTAATTTATTAAACGAGAAACATTATAATAGATTATTTTTCGTATTTTTGTATGCAAAACACATTATTACCTTTAATTATATCGCAATTACTATTTAAATTTACAAGCTTGTAAATATGTGTAAGCCCACGTAGTTATATTACACATGTTAGTATTCCATACATAATCAATTACGGTAAATTGTGCAATTACGCACGTAATTGTCTGACAAGTAATCTCCGGCTTATGAGTCGAAGTCACCGTCCTTTTGTCGACCAATTAAGGGACATGGCGTAATTACCATGCCATATATCAGCAGATATAACATATCACTGTGGAGGAGATTCAAGAGTTAGTCGCCAGAATTCCGAATACATGTAGTTAAGTTAATTATGTTTCCTTCAAATATTACATCTTCGGCCTTAGGTGTGTGTGTAAAAATTATAACCCTTAAAACATTACTGAGTTAAAATAAAAATAGCTGTATAACTTTTTTACGTAAAGAGAGGTAAAAACGTACAAAGTTTGTACGTTTAAGTATTAATAGAATTATGTTCATTACTCCTGAACTTTGCAGTAATATTTCAAAAACCATCTGCGAAAATGGCTCCACAATGAACCGCGTTATTGTAAAATCTCGTTCGCCCAATAAGCGCGAATGAGTATTGATTACAGGATTTGCCCAAAGCAGCTTAACATTATTTGTTGTCGGGCAGCGCCTCTCGCCCTGTCGCGACGGCCGATCATCGCGAATCAAACTTTTATACACGTTTCCTTGGAAGTTTCCGATTAATCGATTCGATTCGATTCTAGTTCATAATACGGGGGCACCGCCACTTGGAGACCAAACTCCATTTTTTATCGAATACTTCCAGTTTTAAGATTTTTCGTAACAAGTTTATTGCGTATATTAAAAGTTTCTCCATGAAATTTACACAAGCCCCAATTCGGTGTTTTGTTTTCAGAATCTTTCAGATTTAAAACCCGTGACTTTTATACGCATTCAACTTAATCGTAGAGTCATCTATGAACTAAGTACACATTTTTAATTCTTTTCACAGCTGTAGGTGATGACAAATAACTGGTGAGGTTATCCATAAATATAATAAATCGAAATAATAACATCTCAGACATCGAATCAAAAACTGTGAACAGGGCAGGAAAATATATATGATGAGTAATGATTAGATCGGTCTGTTGCTTCATCACTAGCCTTTTAAGAGGATAAAGAGGCAAGTTGTCCTGGTTTCAATTCTGAAAATCAAACTGTATTGTTTGGGTTGGTTAATAGTGTTAGTAGTGTATGAAATAATTTTTTTTAAATTCTCTTTCTCTGTAAGCGCTCAGCCGGTTAAGGCCGGCCATTGATTGGGTGACCAAAAATATATTGTCTTGAGTCTGCCGTCCTTAGGAAAGTACGTTAAGTCGTTGGTTCCGGGTGGACCTGTTCGTTAATACCTACTAACCCGCACTACGCGCAGGCTAGAGTAGTGGGTTATCAAAATCAAAATTCGTTTATTCATGTCTGACAAGTTTACTTACTTTATGGACCATTCTTCCTATATTCTTCCATCCATAAGGAAGGGCTGAGCCCAGTGGCTGCATTAAAGGGCTGGTGATAGTGATGATATTATTAGGTTAGAGTTCACCAACACTTAAACAGGCGATTAATATTTAACCGTCGGTTTTTGGAGTTTTACCGTATGGAAGGGCTGTCAAAATCTGGCGGTTATCTTTTAATAGCTTGTTTTAAGTTTTGGCGAACTTCAGCCTTAATAAGCCAAGTAATTGAGTTATAAGAAATAACTGTTTTTAAAGGTTTTTGTAATAACAACTGCAGTTCATGACTGGGACCGGGTGGTCAATATTTTAACTTCAAATAGAATTAGAAGCCACCGTTATGTAATATTCATTGACCCACTGCACGTCTTCAGCCGTTTTACACGAAGATGGCGCATATGCATAGGAGCTAGTAGCTTATATTTAAGAAATCTATTTAGAGACTGCGAAACTAGATTTTAAAATATCGGCGGCTGCCGTGTGGTACCGGCAGACCAGAATACCATTATCACTACCAATGAATAAAGGGCGCAGCGTTCCTTATACCACCTATCAATATACCACGATTTACGTGCCCCATAGATAGCAATAGGCCAGCCCCTTATTACATGGGATATAACATAGTTCGCTAAACATGGGCGGTAATTCACGTAGAAAAAGGTTTTATTAATTTTACCTATTATGGTGTATATGTATAAACGTTTCGGTTTGAAAATTGGCTTTAAATGTTCATAGCTTACAGTCAGCTACGTCGTAGCATATTTCGTAGTCATTGTATTCGTACGATTTCATGTAGGCCGTAGATTTATTTATGCTGTTTATTTATATGCTATTTATTTCTGCCGTGTGGTGACGGCAGAGTAGAATACAATTGTCACCACCCCATATCTCTCCCGTGGGTGCCGTACAAGGCGACTAAGGATAAATCAGTAATGAGGAATGGACAGCAGCGTTCCTCTTATACCACCTAGCAATGTACTGCGACTTTTGTGCCCGATAAATGGCAATAGGCTCGCCAACTATTACAGTGACCTGGCATAATTGGCGGAACGTGGGTGCTAGTTCACCTCTTCCTACCCCTTCGGTGATAGAGACATGATTTATGTATATATGTATGTATGTAGATAATATTTCTTAATTTTTACGTCCGCTGTCGACTGACTAAAGATACAAACACTGTTGTTTGTTTCAGAAACAGTCACCAACTTTGTTTTCTGGCCGTCTATCTTTTTATCCAGGTCACTAGTTACTGTTGTAAGACTCAAGAAATAAAGAAAAGTGTTTAATATAAAATCATATAATAGAACGCATTTCAGACCAATATTTGACATTCACTTGTATTTTTGCCGAAAGCCGAAAACACAGTATTACTAGGTGATGCTCCAGGAACGCTGCTGTCCATTCCCCTTCATGTTTATAAACTTTAAAAGTGATGACATACCTACTTACAATTACTGTTGTAATTCTACTCTACCATTACCACAAGGCCACAACTTTAATGTAATACAGCAAAGTTAAAAATTTGGAAATATGGCAGCTTTTTCATAGTAGTGTCCTAAGGGCTTTTATATCAAATGAGAATAAATTTTATTTTATTAAATGTTAATAAAATGTAATAATAATGTTTCTTTTATTTACAATGGCATCGCTAAATTATGCGAGACAGTCACAGTCGACCTCTAGTCTTTGAACTGTCCCCAGAAGAAATAATTAAATGATATTGGAATCTCTGATCCCGTTTAATTTACCCAGTTGATTACACTTACCATCAGTCTATTAAGCTTTATCAAGTTTGTATTACATAATAATATGTGTATGGGACAAATCATGATTTCATTACAGCGATTTTTAGTGTTCGAATAACAAAACTTCATAAAATATCTAATTTTAGTTAAAATTGATTCTTACTACTTCCTTAATACAGTATTTCAGCCATTGTAATATCATAATAGAACAGGAAACAAAAATCAATAAATTAGCGGAGAGTAGAGAAATTAAGAACTAAAATTGTTTTTTTTAAATTATAAATCTGCATAATGAAGGTACGTAGATACACTGCTGTTTTAAATTTTATCCCCTCGAGTCGTATTTGTCAGTGTTATGTATATTTATTACTCTTGTAACTTTAAATGGATGTAAGTTATGCTATTACGCAATTTTAAAACTAAACTGCAGACAGAACTGGCAGACACTGTAACTACTGGTGTTTAAAAATGTATGCCAAGGAAAAGCTAAGAATATGTCGCGCTTATTCCTTTGTTTTATAATTTATGGTATTTTAATATCGGCTAAAATGCTTTATGTATTATGTAATTTTTATTTTGATATTTCGGAAAATGTTAAATATATATTGTAAATCGATTACCTTTGGCACAATAGGTATTTTAACTTATATGCAATAGGCAATTATAACGGTATTAATATATTCCTAATCTAATAATGGCTTAGTTTAACGTAAATAAATATGTATGCTATGTATTACAATACAACACATAGCATGTATTTACAGCATAAGTATACAGTGCTATATGGAACCACAAGCCTTAACACAATGCACACTTGACTGGTTTTTTTATATTTCTTAGTTGTAAAGTTCGATTTCCGCTGCTTTTCCGACGAAGGCTTGCACAAAGGCATAAGAAAATAGACGGTTCTTTTCGAAAGGCATTCCGTTGTAACCAACTTAACCGAAAAACTTGTAACTTTGCGAGTTTTTTTTCGATCATACTTTAATCTTACAATGTTTTACTAGATATTAGCTTTTGCTCGCACACGCTTCTGGGTAACCGAATATGTATCCGGGATAAAAGTATCCTGATTTGCTCTTGGAAGTTCAGGCTCTTTGCCAAATTTCATTGAATTCGGTTCATTTCTATGGTCGCGAAGTGACGCACATTTCAATATACACGTTAGGTTACACGACGGATTTATTTTGTCTTTTATAGAAAAATGGGACACTCACCTAAACCTACACGACGCTACCTAAAACTAAACTTACACGATGACGAAGAAGATTTTAGAATCTTTTTCGTCATCGTAAGTAGGTTAAGAATACAAGTGTACAATACTAGAATCCTTTAATCTATAAAGATCGTAACCTGAAAACAGTATTTTGTCCCCACAAGTGTTTTCTACGAGTAAATCGTACCATTCAACCAAATGTTGAATAACAGCGCATCAAAGAGGTCCTACTACAATATAGAGAAAATACTCTGAGGGGACTCGTGTCTAATCGGCTTTGGCCGTCTCCTGGAGGTGTCGAGAACACGATGTGCCACTCAATGCTGCTTACAACTTCACCAAGACTCGCCCAATACTAAAACATTTCAGGGAAATGTTTTTTTTAACTCACAAATAACGTACATGTATACATAAATCACGCCCATATCCCTGAAAGGGTAGGCAGAAGTGAATTTAACGCCTACTTTTCGCAAATTAAGTTAGGTCCAATGTAATAGGTGGCGAGGCTATTGCCATCTATCGAGCACATGAATCACAGTATATTGCATCGTGGATAAGAGGAATGCTGCCCATTACTCATCGCTGTCTTGACCCTTAGTCGCCTTGTACGACATGCACAGGAGAGATGGGGGTGGTGACAATTGTATTTTAGTCTGCCGTCACAAATAATACTGGTGATATTTATTCCCTAAAAAATCCTTTACTTGAATAAGCCGTAGTGTGTTGTGTTGTTTCTCTATAAAGAGCTGATGAGATTGATGTGATTCACGATTTACCAGCTAACTTCCCTCATTGGGTAACCAGTTGAAGATTGACTTTTCCTCATTCGTTGTAAATGTCGGGAGCTGAACTCTGCTTGCCAATCTGTTTTCCGAACGCTACAATTTAGAACCAAAGTTAAAGTAAATAGGGACATAGCGAATATGTAAAGTGACATTATCGACCTTGCTAGGCTTTTATGTCGCCTAGTGCCGCCATCGTGCATAGAAATTGCGTGAGAATAAATAAAGTTGATTAAAGAGGACTATTTCGTTGAGCAATTGTCTGAACTATTCACAAAAAATTAAAGTCCTCTTCAATTTAAATCGGCCGAACCGATCCAAAAACAATCAATTTTAATTATAATATTATGTCGGCAGAGTTAAAATGGCAATGGAAAATGCTTAACAAACTCCAGTAGCAAATTAAAATTACACTTAAAAATAAATCATCTCCAGTCTCAACTGCTAGGGCACAGGCCTATCCAGTGGATAGAAGGATTTAGGGAGTAAATAACCTAATCTAACCATTCTCCCTATATTCTTCCAAACATAGGGAAGGTCTATCCCCCAGTTAATGCGTACGTTAAAAGTCTGCTGATAACAAACCATACCCCACAACGCTACTATCCTAGTTTAAAAACAAGTGTCATACAAATAATAACACGACACGTTGTTTTTGAAGCAACGAAGATAAATAAAAAATTAAAGTAAGCGTTTACTTTGGCAAACGATGCACGCTGTAACTCACCAAGGTTTAAGTGCACAATCCGGTGCTCAATGTTAGATCTATTCGAGAACAAAAGCTGTTAAAACCTAAAACTTCCAGACCTGCCTGTTTACTGAGTTTTCCCAGGATCCGGATAGAACAAAACGTTTCTTTTACATACAGTAGGTGTCTGTAGAAATATACGTTTGCTAGTACGTTCGCTGTGATTTGGTTTATTACGGCGTATTTTTAAATAATAGGGGTTAAAGTATGAAATTGCCGTTTTATTATGAATAGAATAGAATCTCATGGTTTGAGGTTTTCGAATGAAATTTTTTTACATGATGTCTTTAATGTAATTTTTTTTAAATTGTGAAACATTTGAATATCGACTTTCAAATGTTTTTGTTATTCAACTTAGACAATAAAGATGGATACTGCGAAAATTCGAGTGATTTTTGAATACGAGTTCCGGCGCGGAAATGACGCGGCAGAAACAGCCCGCAATATTAATGTTGCGTTTGGTGAGGGGTCTGCTAATGAACGCACCGTGCGATTTCGCTTTCGTGATGGAAACTTCGACTTGACGAGCCACGAGGAAGACTGCCCACACAGGTGAATTACGATGAATTAAGAGAGATGGTAGAAGACGATCTTAGTCAAACTACCCAATAATTAGCGGCATGGTTTAACGTTACCTTACCCACACAATATTGACTCATTTGCGTCAAATCAATAAAATAAAAAAATACGAAAAATGGGTGCCTCATGATTTGACTGATCTGCAGAAAGAAACGCGTGTTGAAAGTTGTGTTGCCTTGTTGAATCGGTACAGAAATGAAGGAATATTGGATCGAATTGTGACATGTGATGAAAAGTGGATTCTTTATGATAACCGTAAAAGATTTTTTATGATAACCGTAAAAGACTTTCAAATTTTTCAAACGCCACAACAGTATCCTAAAGCAAAACTTACCAATAAAAAGGTAATGGTAACTGTTTGGTGGTCTTGGCATGGTGTTATTTACTATAGTTTTCTCCGATCTGGTCAAGCAATAACGGCAGATGTCTATTGTGCCGAACTCCGAACAATGTTGGCAAAACTACCAGTAAAACAGCCCCGACTCATGAATCGATCTTCACCATTATTGCTCCATGACAACGCGAGACCTCATACAGAACGAGAAACCATTTTGACCCTTCAGGAACTGCAGTTAGAAACCATTCGTCATCCTCCGTATGCGCCAGACCTTGCTCCAACGGACTACCATTTTTTTCGTGAATTGGACAATTATCTACGTGACAAGAAGTTTTCTTCCCAGCAGACAGTACAAAATGCTTTCACACAGTTTGTGCAGTCTAGATCCTCAGAGTTCTACCGCAAAGGCTTAAATGACCTTCCTATTATATGGCAGCAATGTATAGATAATAATGGTAACTATTTTGATTAAATAAATTTGTTATAAACTCAAAAATAAACAATTTAGATTTTCAGTAAGAAATGGCAATTGCATACTTTAACCCCTAATATTATGTAAAAATATATATATTATTATGTTTAATTTTACGTTGTCAAGCTTAGGTCGCAAGTCCCAAGCGCTGCCACTGACTCCCCTCTGCCACACAATGGACCCGGCATCCGCACGATGAATCCGTAGAATGCTAACTGCCGCACTCAGAGACGTCAAATAACGGTAATGAGTACGTAATGTTAAAAAATAACAGTTCAAAACTAGTCGCTATTCTTGCCTGGTCTATGGTCCAGATTTAAATGAAATTTTTTGACATTAAGTACTCATTAAAGTTGATTGACGACTCTGAGTGCGGCAGTTTTCGTCCCTTTAATGAAAAAAAAAAAGTCAAATATAAATTAATGTCCTCATGCGGAATCGGGAGTGGTATATGCAGCCACCCGGATTGCGGACGCGGGGCGATTACCGCGTCGGGGCAATAATATTTAAAAAAATCTGACTTTTTTTGTAATAACTATTAACATTAATATAATGTTAAAAGAAAAATTAAATAATCAATATGGTTCTAACAAAACTACCAAAAGCCGGTGCCGATTTGTTAAAAAATCCGCAACGTGCGATTTAGTGCTATCACATTCATCCATTTATATTGCTGTGAGGTTTGATGATAACCGCCAGTAAAAAATATTTGTTAAACAAAATCTGAACTGTGAGTGTGGATTTGCGGCAAAATTATTTACATCGCGATTTTTGTTATAAAGAATGTATTTTTGTATTAATCTAAATCAAAGACCTCTGTTTAGCCCCGCGGGGATAAGCAGGCGTGATTTATTTATATTTAATCATCATATTCAATATAGGTATAGCTGAATAAATGAGATGAGACGTAAATAAATAACAATAAATAATATTCCTACTTTAAATTGTTAGACGTAAAAGTGTGTGTAATTTATTTGAGGACAGTTCATGGACCTTTTGCTGTGTGATATTATTCTGGTGGTGGTCGTATTCGCAACCCCTTAGTGACATTTAAGGAAGGGATCTCGTGAAAGTTGCACAGTGCCGAAAGGATGTGTTTTTTTATTGCTCAGAAGTACAGCAACATTATTCCGCACATTCGTGCCAAGATCGCAGTCCAAATAGTCACTGACAAATTTACAATGTTGAGAAATAAAATTTTATGTCATTACAATTGTCCTTTTTGTCACTCTGTAAATTTTTTTGCTCGTAACCGTACTGGAAACCATGAAAGAGGGCAGATGTGATTTTTAACATTAATAGAATATAATTAAGTAGAGATTTAGTCATTAATTTAATAATATAAGACCAGTTTTCTGTTTACTATTGTTGTTTTTAAGGATAAGGATACCAGAATTACAATAATAAATAAATATCATTCATAAATATTACGAATTATATTCCCTTAGTAGGGAAACATATATTTCTGATGCTGTCTGTGCTCACTAGAGAGTCCGGTATTGAAAATGGCCTTAGTATTATTTGCTCGCTCGCAGGCTGCAGCCTGACTTATGACGTGACAATTTTAATTTAGGGTTTCTTTTATAAAAATGCAGTATAAAAACATCCGAATCCTATTCTTGTTACAGTATGCTGTTGTAATAAGAATAACGTTTTTATTTTTAAGATTTAGGGCCTGTTTCACAATCGACAAGTAAGTTCGAAGTAGCTTACTTGGCAGTTCAATTGACATATATATATATATATAATTTTCATATTACAACTGTCAAATAATCTCCGAAGTAAGCTACTTAGAACTTACATACCGATTGCGAAACATTAATCATCTTCGAAGAACGGGAACGTAATAATATAATTTAGACAAGGACAAGACGGTTTGGAATGCTTTATCCGTATCGAATTTAGGAAACATTTATGTATAATTATGTAAAACTAACTAGTTTATTAGATGTCGCCGACGATGTTAAACAGAAAGTTGTCCATTGTCTAACCAGACCACTTTTGTTGCTAGTTAGTGCACAATTTGTACATTTTGAACAAAACGTGTAGTTGGCATCGATCCACGTACAAATGTAAAACTTAGCGAGCCATAAGTTTTGTAACTTTTTACTGATTGGCAAAAGGCTACAGGCAGGTTTATTTTGCGCGATGTTAAAAAAGTTTTTCTGAAAATACTCTTCACAAAATTACAACCGCAACGAGACGACTGCAGACATTTGTCCACGTCCGGAGCGAAACCTCACATGCAGTCATATCGCTGTATAATATTCTGTGCATACCTAATGAAAATCTAATTTTGCAATATTATTCAATATTGCAAGGTGATCACTTCACAGACTGACACGAGTGCTCGGAATTATTCCGATATCAAAGTTTCATTCAAAATGTATAGCAGTCAATAATTAACATTTGCAAGGTTATATGTACTTTTAGTGATATAAGTTGTTTGATACAGAGTAGGACAATTTGTACTATTGCAATAATATTTGGTCACGATAAAGTATACTTTTGCAGAATAATTTTTGGACAAATTCATTGAGTAATTAATATATTACAACTTTTCATTATTAAGGTTAAACTTTGAGGTTCTAAAGCGATTCTATTGTAAAAAAGAAAATATAGAATATTAAAGCTCAATGTCGAAGTGGCTTAGCGTGCTTGGCCTGCGATTGCATTTATCAATTAAAAAATATTCGCTAATGGCGGTGATTAGATGGGTGACGAAAAATATATTATAGGCAACACGATTTCTGTCCGTTGGTCTCTGCTGCATCTGCAGTCGTTATACCCATCAATCCGCACTGGTGAGTTAAGGCCCATTCTCTCTAAGGCATATTCTTCCATCTATAGGCAAGGCATATGACCGTGCAGTAGGAACATTAAAGGGCTGGTGATGATGATGATTGTTCTACCAATCTTTATTGTTTTACAAAGCGATTTACTTTCCTAGAATGGGATTTGCAAGTCCTAGTCGAGCTTACAGTAGGTCGCATGTACCAGGCAAACATAGTTGGGCGGGGGTGCCAGGGCGGGCGTCCGGCGCGGCGGCGGCCCTGATCTTACACGCGCCGCGTACATACCGCCACACAGCTGCCGCCTATAGTTACAATGCACCGGTGAAGGCTGCAGGCTGCACTCGCTTACATCGCGTCGCGCTCTCACCCCGGGCATACGCGGCAGAGCTTTGAGGCCTTACGTAATTTGCGGTGAATTGGATCGACGCGCGCTCTTAACTTCCGTTTGCAGTCGTAAAACAAGTTACGGGCTGCGTTTTCACCATTTCCTGTGAGTACCTGTCGTGCTTTTGCTAATTTTAGAGGGCATTAGTGCCATTTAGTAGTCAAAATTATCCGCTGTTAATCATAGACGTCCATTATTACCTCATTCGTACCTATATGTAATGATGACCCGCATTTACATACCTATATGTAATTAACACACTTACATTTCGACCACGTTCTCTTTTGCACCTACCGTCTACTTTTATCATGAAAACCCGATTTAGACGCAGAATTCAGTTATAGACAACGCTACGAAACGTTTAAAAGCAAAGTTTACAACTTTTAAATAAATAACAACGCAGTAGAGTTCCAATTTGTTGTGTAAGTTTAACGGAACATTTATCCAATATTTCCGAAGCAAATTGATATAAACGCCGCGTGAGGTGGTGTGAGTGAATTCTCTTCAAGTTTGAGAAGTTACACCAACTTTGTTCTCCAGGCATGCCTCGGGATTGAGGATAGTCCAAGAAGGGTTCTAACATTTAGTTGGGTAATTAGTATCTTCCAGCTCCAGTTAATAAAGTTACTTGCTAAAATGCAAGTAGAAATCCTTTAGCAGAGTAATTATATGTATTTATATTACGCCTTTAGAAGGGTATTCAAACATAGATACAAAAATCACGCCTATTGGCTAAGATAAGATGTGGGGTAGGCATAATTGGACGTAGATATGCAATAATGTGTCAAGCCATATTAATATCAATTTGAGAAAATTCCGCCCATAGATTCTAAACATGATGTGATTTGCTATTTTATTAAAAATTGTTTTTATGTTTTTGTTAAAGAAAGTGTTTCGAGTCAGTTAGAACACCTTTGAAAATTGTAGAATTAATGATGCTTTATCAACCTATGTCGAAGTCTCGGAATATGGGTTTTTGTGGGCTGACACTTTATTGCTTATCACCGTCCAATTGGCGAAACATGGGTGTTTTCCGCCCACATTTCGCCATTATTGAGTACCATGTAATCAGTGGTGACTATTGCTATGTAACGGGCACGTAAATGGCAGTATGTTGCTAGGTTGTATAAAAGAAGCGCTCCTGCCCATTACTCATTGCTGTCTTTATTCTTAGTCGCTTTGTACGTCATCCGCGGGAGAGAGTGGGGGTGGTGACAGTTGTATTTTGCTCTACGTTGCCATCACTACACGGTTATTTATAGTTATAGGTAAGAGGGTATTTATAAATGGGAATTGTAGGGAATAACAATTAGTTCATTTGTATTATACCCATACATACATAAATCACGCCCATTTAAACACGAAGAGGTAGGCAGAGGAATATTAACACCAAAAAAAATGTAAGTAACGTAACAAGCGAAACGTGGGAGCTAGTTCACCTCTGCCTACCCCTTCGGGGATATAGGCGTGATTAATGTATGTATGTAAAAAATTTACGATTAACTTCAATATTTTATGAAAGTTTTGTAATACTGACAAGCAATGTCGTTTCTGTTGTCACGCTTAAAAAGCCTTCTGTAATAAATAAATAATGGTCTGCCAGCATTACAAAACTATCACAAAATATTGCAGTTACATTTACAGGAAAGCCCTGCAGCGCCCTGGATCCAATAGCATCATGCGTACGAATTTGATCCTTATCTGTTGGGTTTCTGCCAAACGGTTACACCGATTTTTATATTTTAAGCACTGGTGACTGTACAGGGCGACGGGGCATATACGTAAAAATCAGATATGGTCTCTGTGGTTATGTAGTATACATATAATGTTATAGTATCAATTTGATTTTTGCAATATTTTAGTACTCGGATGGAAATCGAAACATCAATACCTCGCATACCCAATTTATTGACACAAAGCAAATTTTCATCACTAGCCCATGAATGTCCCCCCGCTGTGATTCAACTGTTGCTTAGGGATAGAGAAATGTATTATTTTAAAGTAAATTTTAGTGTAAACTATTTGATTTTAATTTTAACATTATATAAATGTTCTAACCACTAAAATCATTGTACTAAATTTTAGTGTGGTTAATTCGTTGCAATAATGTTCGCACGTTGCACTAACAACAATTTTTGTAAAATATTTTTTGACCTCTTTGTTTTCTAAGTAAAGATGCTTTATTCAAAGCGTAGGTATATAGACCTTCTATAAGTGCAGTCTATTGGCGAGTAACACCGAAGGGGTAGGCAGGCAGGAGTAAATTAACACCCATTGGCGAGCCTATTGCCATCTATCGGGCACATAAAACGCAATATATTGCTAGTGGTATAAGAGGCATGCTGTTGCCCTTTACTCATCGATGTCTTTACCATTAGTCGCCTTGTACGACACTCATGGGACTGATGGGAGTGGTGACAATTGTAATGTTTTGTGATATTTCCTTTTATTTATTAATATTAATTCCTTGAATATTATAATATAAATATTCCTTAAATATAATAATAAATGGCCATTATAGATTGATAAATTCTGACAGCAATATAAAATTCGGTTCCGTTACAAAGAAGTAATTAATTTTAAATAAATAATAATAAATAAATATTTTTACACTCACACCTATCATCTAGCCCAAAGTAAGTAGCATAAGCACTTGTGTTATGGATACTAGATGACGGACATATTTTTAATATAATTATGTATATAAATGTTGAAAATATTCTACATAAACATATACACAACCATGACTCGGGAACAAACATTTGTGGTCATCACAAAGTTTGCCCCTACCAGGATTCGAACCCGGGACAACCATGACTCGGGAACAAACATTTGTGGTCATCACAAAGTTTGCCCCTACCAGGATTCGAACCCGGGACCTCTTGGCCAATACCCAGCAATCTGAGCATTCGACCAAGGCGGCCGTCAATTAACGTGTGTTTAGCTTTAAAAATGTTTAAATCATCTGATTTTAATACTTCTTGTAATGTAACACCAAATTAATCTGTTTTAATTGCATAAAATCTGACGCTGATCAAACTATGTAATTTCAACCTGTCAAGGCAATATAGAAGGCAACTCCTTTAAGACGGTAATAATCAATTTCAAGACTGTTATGCACAGAAACTCTGTGTAATTACATGGCTGTTATAGGGTTGAAAAACAAAGGCAGTTTTAGACCAAAGGCGACGCGTAAAATAACCATTATTTCCATAACAGACACATTACGCGGATTGATGATGAATAAAATAATGTGGTAGTCGTATCTAAAGAATACCCTAACGCATTGTATCTCTTAAATTACTTGGCAGATATTAAAGGTTTGAGTTCGCCATCCCTTTATTAATCCTTATTTACTTATATGCATTCTTCTGGTCTTCATTTTACTGAAGAATAATGTTATAGGCGCCTACCGATTTTCAAAGTTAAATTGAAGAAAGGTTAAGAAATGTTTGCTAACCACATCATATGATTTTTTTAAATAATATGAAAGCTGTGTAAGTATATAATTAAAAGATAACCAGCGGTTTTCAGTAAATATATATTTGGAGAACTAACAAATGTTTTAATATTTTACATAATTTACATTGCACACTGACATCACATAGTCAACAACACATTGCTAGGTAACCAGTAATAAGGCTTTATGCCTTCACAAAAGCATTGTTTAAACTGCAATACAAATCAAAGAAATACTTTTCTAGTCTCTGTTAGATATAACGCCATTAATAGAAGGAGAAAAATATAGTCAAAAAGCGTTTCATTTTATTTATCTTATCTTAGGAATAAACAAAGCTTAATTCTACTTGAACATCAAGAACATATTGTGTCGTATTATAAAACTTGACCACAAATTAATATTCTAATTAAAACTTAATTATAATTGTCTTACAGTAATCATTTCAATCATTCAATCATAAATTTCCTTTGAATAGGATTCGTAATATATGTAAATTTTATGGACTCATAATCTGATCGTTCGTTTGACCACATGCCCAGAGACGTCAAATAACTTTAATGAGTATTTAATGTCAATAAATTTCATTCAAATCTAGACCATAGACCCGGCAAGAATAACGACTAGTTTTGAATTGTCATTTTTTGACGTTAAGTACTCATTAACGTTATTTGACGTCTCTGAGTGCGGCAGCTAATGTCTTAATATGTGGTTGTTAATTTAGTGGTACACGTCTTTATAATGTTCGAAGTATATTTCATGTAGGACAACGAACATAAATCCCAACTTTGGTCTTAGATCTTCCACAGTCGTCTACATTCAATTCCGTAAGTTGTTTCGGCCCGAAATTTGCATGTTGTTACGTACCGTTTAGAACTTTCAACGATTCCACTAAAAGAATCACACAAAAATAATATCAAAATCGAAAATATCGTATAAATGTTTTGAGGGTTTATTTCTTTTATAGCATGAAAACAAAGAGTCTGGCAACAAGATTTTGAGGCTTTGTTGCCGTTCGTTTAAAGGCGAGCGCTGTTCCATTGTTATTTTAAAAGAATCTTTATTGCCCACACCTATCGCCTCGTTACCTGCGTTCTGAAATCAAGTCAAAATAGCTGGGGGATAGCTTACGGGCTTCTCAATTTGCCGGCTCATAACCGCACCGCATTCTTGCGCAGCTCGCGGGATACTGCGAAGTCTCATCACGTCCGTACCAGCAGTCTGGCGCGGAACTTGTATAGGTAAGTAAGCCGTGCCCAATTGTTTCAATTTCGCACCACATACTTCCAAGTGGTGGACTGGAAACTTCCCGCGTTATGGACAATCTTCAGTAAGTTCCAGGTGTGAGGAATTCATCGTTGAACTTCCACTTAAGTTGAATGTTTTGACGAAACCGATACTCAATTGGTATGTCAACATCTAATCAATATATTTAAGAGCGTCATTGACATTTATGTATGTAATCATATTTTTTTTATTAAATAACCATATCCATACTCTAAGTATTGAATAATCAATATCCATATTCTAAGTATTGAAACATATCAGAAAGTAATGCAATACTCATTATTGCGATTGACTCGTTCTTTTATAAACTCGAGCCATTATAACGAGATTAAAAACGTAAACAGTTTGATATGTCTCTTTATCGACGAAATTCATTTAAAAATAAGAAACATTTTCATTATTGCAACATGGCAGCCATGAAATTAAAAATATTTTATTAATAATTTCGCTAAAACGTGTTCCACTATTCCAGTATAATTTCTCATAATTCATTAAATCTTTTTCTCTAACACTCCATTGCCGATTAACGTATTTAAAAAAACTGTCTTCGTTGAGTTCCTCCTTGCCGTTGTTTTTGTTGTTTATGGTCGGGAATTAAGCAATTATTCACGGACGATTAGCCACGACGGAGCTTGTAGCTCAATGAATATTACAGAAGATTACAATCGGGGACGATCGTTCCAGTAGGCGATTATAAAGATATGAAATAGATTTTTATTTTATTAAGATTTCGATCGTGTATTGCTAAATTATTTTAATATAAGTACCTATATTAGAATTATTTCCTTCGTTAGTATATACAATATCTTGTGATTTCCCAACTAAATGACAGGTTTTATATTTACTATTAAGTAATAAGGTACCTTTTATAGTTAATAAAAAATATGTTCATTCAATATATTAAAAAAAATACATCATTGTTTTTGTAGCTCATATTAATATTAGCCATGTGGTGAAGGCAGAATAGAATACAATTGTCACCTCCCCAAATCTCTCCCGTGAGTGTCATACAAGGCGATTAAAGATAAATCAGTGGTGAGGAAAGCGTTCCTATTATACCACCGACTTAAATAGCCTACGCCATATTCTCAGACCTACAAAACATATACAAAGAAAATCATTACAATCGGTCTAGCAGTTTCGGAGGACTTTTTTAACAAACACTGTGACACGAGATTTTTTTAGATTATTTGAAGCAGTATCTGCCGCACTCAGAGACGTCAAATCACGTTAATGAGAACTAAACGTCAAAAAATGACAATTCAAAACTAGTCGCTATTCTTGCCGGGTCTATGGTCTAGATTTGAATGAAATGTTTTGACATTAAATACTCATTAAAGTTAATTGACGTCTCTGAGTACGGCAGTAAGATAATGGCAGCTATATCACTTGTCCCGTAAATAAGTTGAACAAAAGGTGCGCAGATTCAACGTAACACAGTTTCGTAGCCTAGTTACTACGGGCTCTATAGCGTGCCCATCATAATGTCAATGCTTTACTACGATTCCATGTTGAATGCTTTGCCAATTTCAGCATTTCACCAAGCTATTCATGATTTATTTTTGCTTAGATTTAATTCTCAACGTGGGTGATATTGGGGCTTGAGACTTTAATTTTTAGCAGTGGAAGAAATTATTAAATCACACGTTTAAATTTAATAATAACATAATCGTGGCAATAGCTGTTTAGATTCGCGACAGACAGTAGATTAAGTTACCATTGAGGCTCTAGCTATAAAGAAACTTTTTCCAAAGGGCTGTTTTCAAAACATGGTTCGGAAAATAAGTGAAAGATTAATATTATCTGTTCTATCTAATAAATAATATCAGACAGGCTTGTTTTCAGATTTTTTCCTTAATTATGTAGTCCTGACTTTTTCTAACCAATAAAGGCGTTTTAATTAAGGATCGAGTGCTATATTTTTAGATATGTAACCAATAGACCGTGAAAAAACACATAGGTAGGTACCACAAAATAAGCTAAGAATTTTTAACTAAGATAATGTTATTATCCACCAGTGCTTTTATTATTGCGATTGAAGCCCAAAACTGTCGAGTAAACCAATATTATCACGTCCACACTTCTGTGAGAGAACTAGTTTCTTAATTACGTTTGCTGCGTAGGGATTTTTCTGTTTACGTGTTTACTCATTGCACCTCATTTAATGGCGAGGAGACAGCTCCAGAAAACATTTTTGCTCATGTGAGTTTTAATTACACAGAACGCTGTAGAATTTTATTATAATATGCCTGTTGGCGCCACTGATTATTCACTATTTTATTATTTCGCGTGTGGTACACCTTCTCCTTCCTATTTTCCATCTCGCTCTCACGCCTTACGCTGCGGCCAAGAGAAAGAGATGGCACTACCGGCGAAGACGCCGGTCACTTGCCTAAGGACCGCGCTGCTGCAAGCATAGTAATTCTCCCGCGCCGAAAACCGCATCAAGTAGATTCCCCGTGGATCTATTTTCCTAGTAAACCTACTAATGATAAACAATTGTGCATACGTAATTACGTGTATTGACTGTGTGTGATTGTGAAGAGTTTAACTAACAAGTGCGTACAAAGAAGACACCGGACGGAGCTAAGCTACCCAAGCCGCTGGCCGCCATGATGTTGGTCGCCGCAGCACACCATTAGAGAGCGAGGTATCTTTTCCCTCTTTTTTGTACCACACGCATCGTATCCTATCCGCATTTTCTATTCTGCTGAACCGCTTGCCTATACAGTCCACTTAATTCCCCGCGATAACATTTTTGGTCCATTCGGCCGAGATCCATTCTTATTTCGACCATTTACGCCTCCCATATTAAAATAAAATTAATTTCCCCGCTTCACTTCATTGAAATATAACACGATACATATACTACACATTACACATAGTACGTATTTTCTACAATTTTATTATTGAACCGCTCATAACTAAACCGCTCGTTCTATTTCATTCAAATAATATTAATAAAAGCATTATAGGTAATAAATTCCTATAACTACGCATAGCATCGCCATTTTGAATTTTCGTATTTTATTCAACCATTGCTCGCATACATACCTACTCCGCTCTAATAATAATAACAGTTTGTGCTTACCTTCACAAATCGTCCGCACGCTGTATCGAGGTGCTTCAACTCGGTCAGCTGTTTTAAATACTTACCCGCGCAATCGAGTTGCTGCGAATTACGGATATTCGCAGTTCTTAATCTCGCTTATCACATACCTACCTAGCTTATTTACAAATTTGAAATGGCTAAAGCTGATAAAAAAGAAATGCATCTATCAGACGACGAAGTTAAGTTACAAATTGCATTAAATCGCCGCGACAATATTTTTGCTCGCCTACAAACTATATTTAATTTTTTGAAGAATATTAGTAACGAAGATGTCAAGGAAGAATTTTTAATGTCTTGCGTTAATTTAGAATGTATTCGAAATGAGTTTCATTCTGTCGCAAATACCTATAACGAGTTACATTTAAAATTAAATCCAAAGTCTGTAATTCAAGACCAATCTTGGTCTATTTTTGAGGATATGTACTGTCGTGTTAAATATAAATACGACAAAATTTCGTCTTCTGATAAGTCGCAACTTAAAAAGCCGATTAAGTCGCAATGTCGATTGCCGCCTATTGAATTGATGTCCTTTGACGGAGACGTTCGCTCGTGGCCGCTTTTTTATGCTGGGTTTAAGAGTACTGTCCACGATAATGATTCCCTTACTGCCTCGCAAAAGCTTTACTATCTAATGGGTAAACTCTCAGTTAAGGCTCAATCTGTGTTTGCTGGGATTACTCCTTGTGGTGACAATTACGATCTTATAATTACCTCGCTTATTGATAAGTATGAGGACAAACGAACTCTTGCTTCGAAGTACCTTACGCAGATATTAGACCACAAACCATGCCCGTCTGCTTCAGTAAATAACTTTGAGTCATTTTTGGATAAGTTTGTGTCTTCAATTAATGCACTCAAACATATTAAAATAGATAACCTGTTGGATTTTATATTCTTGCATATCGCTCTTAAAAAATTAGATTCGGAATCTATACGATTATTCGAATTCAGTTCAAAGTCTGTACAAATCCCTACATTTGATAGCTTAGTAAGTTTTATCAAAGATCAGTTACGAATTATGCAGAATGTTAATTCGCTTTCCAAGCCCGATAATTCTAGCTTCAAAAAGCCTACTAGTTCATATGTTGACAAGCCGCCTAAAGTACCTCAACCGCATGCTTATGTAGCTATTTCTAACTCATTGCGCTGTTTGTGCAATAATATAGTACATGATCATATGTATAAATGTCCAGAGTTTTCTAAAATGACACCTTCTAACCGTTTTAAGTCTATTAAAGAGCGCGACGGGTGCGTAAATTGCCTGAGTATTAAACATAAAACTTATAATTGCAATTCAAGTATGAAGTGCAAGCAATGTTCTAAAGGGCACCATACACTTCTACATTTCGAGTCCAGTAATTCCAATTTGCCCGCAGCTCCAGTGTCGAGCCATGTACTTTCTGCTATTGAATCGCCCGCGCACACATCGAGTGCTACAACCAACGCGCCGTCGCGGCATACGGAATCTGTGGCCGCGCGCTACTGTGATAACGAGTCGGCGCCAGCACCGATGTGCAATACGTCCATTGCCGCTCCGAGCAGTCGCGAGCTAAACCAGCCGTATAATAAGCCCGTAACGGTTTTGTTGGCAACCGCGGTTGTCAAAGTTTATGATATTTACGATAGACAACATTTCGTTCGTTGTTTGTTGGACAGTGGTTCGCAGAGTCATTTTATTACAACCGATTGTTCTAAACGTTTGGGCTTGTTAAATAATTATAATCTTAATAGTACGCATTCGAAAGTAAAGGGTATAGGTGGCGTTGAAAAACCCGTTCACGGTTTAATCAATATTCATTTCTCATCTCGTTTTAATAAAAATATAAAATATAATATTTCTCCGCTCGTGGTTGATGTAATCACGGATAATTTACCTACGACATCGGTAGATGTCTCCGCATTACCTTACCTACAAGGTCTCCCGCTCGCTGACGAGTCTTTTGGTAAACCTGGGCGTATCGATATGCTTATAGGTGCCGAGTTGTTTTCACATCTGTTACTCCCGGGTGTCGTGCATAGTAATAGTTTCGCACCGCCCGCCATGCGTACCACCTTAGGTTATGTGATCATGGGCACGGTTCCCGTATTAATGCCGCCGAAAAATAATATATCTCTAGCCTATTGCTGTACGATTGAGATTGACAACATGTTAAAAAGGTTTTGGGAACTGGACGAGTTGCCAATCTCAGATAAGGCCCAATACTCATTGGAGGACATTGAGTGTGAACATTATTTCAACGCTACTACCACGCGTGATAAAGTGAGTGGTAGGTATAAGGTTTCTTTGCCGTTTCGTTCTGACGTTTTTATGTTAGGTAGTTCATTGGAAATCGCGCGCAAAAGATATTTATGCTTAGAAAGAAAACTAGATGCTGTTTCTGGTTTACGTTCCGATTATAATTTAGTTATTCGGGATTATATAGACAAAGGATATTTGTCACCTTTGTCGGTTTCAATCGATGTTAACGACTGTCGTCCTGATTATGTTATTCCGCATCACGCTGTTATACGCATGGATAAATCCACCACCAAGATACGTGCTGTTTTAGACGCCAGTTGTAAGACAAATTCAGGCGTTTCACTCAACGATATTTTACACAGCGGACCTAATCTACAGGCCGATCTGTTTAACATTCTTTTAAATTTTCGTCTTTTTCCAGTCGCTTTGTCTGCTGATTGCAAGCAGATGTTTTTGCAAATAGAAATGAATGAGTGTGATAGGCGTTTTCAACGCATTCTTTACCGCTTTGATAGTAACGATCCGCTTCTATTGTATCAATTTAATCGCGTTTGCTTCGGTTTGAAGTCCAGTCCTTACCACGCGCTGCGCGTCATACATAGGCTTGTTGACGACGAGGGGGAGAGTGGGGACGAGTTTCTGAAGGCCCGAGATATCATCAACAGCTCGCTCTATATGGATGACGTAGTATTTACCGAGAAGTCGGAATCGGACGCAATTAGCGCGTCTCAACAATTAATAAATTTGTTTAAAAGGGGACAATTCGACTTGGTTAAATGGTCTAGTAATTCTAATAAAGTCTTACAACACATACCCGCGTCTCATCGAACCGCTGATTTAATTGATTTTGATAAAAATACCGAGCAAAAGGTGCTTGGCCTTCATTGGTCTAGGGCCAATGATTATTTTGAATTTCACATTTTTCCCCCTGATAATCGCTGTACCAAGCGTATTATACTTTCCACAGTCGCTCGTCTGTGGGACGTCATGGGCTTCGTTGCGCCTGTTGTCGTTTATGCTAAATTATTAATAAAGGATTTATGGTTATTAAAAATAGACTGGGACGAAGATCCACCGCAACACATAATCGATATGTGGCAAATATTTTGTAATACACTCCCGCACATCAATAATTTAAAAATACAGCGTCACTTAGGGGTGTATGAGAATTCTACTTTACGCTTGGTAGGATTTTCAGATGCCAGTGAGCGCGCCTATGGTTCGGTCATATACGCTCATATTACCAGGGGTAATGAAACGGTTGTGAGGTTAGTTTGCGCAAAATCTAAGGTTTCCCCTGTCAAACCTGTGTCCGTAGCGAGGTTGGAGCTTTGTGCTACTGTTTTGATGGCTACTCTTTTGCGTCGTGTTCATGACACATATAACAACCGCCATAGTGTCACTGCAATCTATGCATTCACAGATTCTAAGGTGGCCCTCTGTTGGCTAAGTTCACCTCCTCATAGATGGCACACTTTCGTCGCAAACCGCGTTGTAAAAGCTACTGATAGCGTTCCCGCTGAACGCTTTTTTCATGTGTCTGGGGTCGACAACCCCGCTGATTGTTTGTCACGTGGTCTTACACCAGATAAAATTATTGAACATCCGCTATGGTTTAAGGGTCCTTTGTGGATTCAAGGGTGTCCCGATGAATGGCCAATAAATACATTTAGTAATTTAAATATAGATGAGACCATTCCCGATGAAAAGGTTCATTCTCATATCGTTACCGCTCCTGAAGGTTTTACGTCCCCTATTTTGTTAATCGCGGATCGAGTTTCTTCGTGGTCTAAGTTACTCCGCGTTATAGTATATGTTCTTAGATTTTTTAAAAGGTTACCGCGCCACGACAAGGTTTCTGCTAACGATTTAAATTTTGCCGAGTTATTTTTGTGGCGACATGTCCAACATAAACACTTTTATAAGGACATCATAAATTTGAAAAATAATCTTAAGTGTTCGGGTTCGTTAATTAAATTAAAACCTTTTTTGGATGATGATCTTCTTCTTGTAGGAGGCAGATTAAATAACTCGGATGAGACTTATTATGTAAAACACCCCATAATTTTGCCGAGTCATGACCGCATAGTAGAACTCTTAGTTATTTATAACCATAAAAAATTCTTACATGCTGGACCTGAACTTTTGATGTCATGCCTTAGGCAGCGTTATTGGATTTTATCCGCAAGAAGCCTTATTCGTCGGAAGATACACGAATGTAACATCTGTTTTAAGCTAAAACCGCGCCCTTGTGCTCCCCCTCTTATGAGCGATCTTCCACGACAACGCGTAGTACAATCTACAAAGGCTTTCATTCATACTGGATGCGATTACGCTGGTCCTATTCAGTATACCCCCATTCGTGGCAGAGGTGTTAGGAGTCGTAAGGCATATTTTTGTATTTTTACTTGTCTCACAACTCGGGCAATTCATATCGAGGTTGCCACCGACCTTAGCACTGTGAGCTTTATAGCAGCTTTAAAACGGTTCCTGTCACGTCGTGGGCCAATTGAGAGGATGTACTCTGATAATGGCACCAATTTTAGAGGCGCGAGGTCCTATTTGAACGATCTGTATAAATTTATCGATGGAGAGTTTAGACATAAATTTCAAGAAGAGCTTTCAGAAAACCGCATTGACTGGAGTTTTATTCCACCCGCATCACCGCACTTTGGTGGCTCTTGGGAGTCCATGGTGAAAATCGTTAAGAACCATTTCTTTAGAGTTGTAGGTCAACAGATTTTGTCATATGAAGAACTTGTTACAATTCTTACACAAATTGAGTGTTTGGTCAATTCCCGCCCTCTAACAGTTCTTAGCGCTGACCCATCTGAGCCAACCGCTTTAACTCCCGCTCATTTTATTAACACATCACCGCTTAAATCGTTGCCCGCGCCCATGATAGCTACCACGCCCGAGCGTCTTCTTGAAAGGCATACGTTGATGGACAAATTGGTTCAAACGTTTTGGAAGAGATGGAAACGCGAATATCTGTCTGGTTTGCAATCTAGACAAAAGTGGAATATCAATGAAGAAGGAGTAAAGGAAGGAATGGTTGTAATAATCATTAACGATAACTCTCCTCCCTTATCATGGCCGCTAGGGGTAATAGAGAAGATTCACCCATCTAAGGATGGTTTAATTAGAGTAGTGTCAGTTCGCACCACAAGGGGTACTTTCGTTCGACCTGTGGTACGTCTTTGTGGGCTCCCTACTCAATAGGTTCTTTCACACTTTTACACTAAACACCGCTTATTTATATTTATCTATATTTATTATCTATCGCATTATCGCTTAATATATAAATGTCTATATTTTTAAAGACAACGCTTTAAGGTGGGGGGGATGTTGGCGCCACTGATTATTCACTATTTTATTATTTCGCGTGTGGTACACCTTCTCCTTCCTATTTTCCATCTCGCTCTCACGCCTTACGCTGCGGCCAAGAGAAAGAGATGGCACTACCGGCGAAGACGCCGGTCACTTGCCTAAGGACCGCGCTGCTGCAAGCATAGTAATTCTCCCGCGCCGAAAACCGCATCAAGTAGATTCCCCGTGGATCTATTTTCCTAGTAAACCTACTAATGATAAACAATTGTGCATACGTAATTACGTGTATTGACTGTGTGTGATTGTGAAGAGTTTAACTAACAAGTGCGTACAAAGAAGACACCGGACGGAGCTAAGCTACCCAAGCCGCTGGCCGCCATGATGTTGGTCGCCGCAGCACACCATTAGAGAGCGAGGTATCTTTTCCCTCTTTTTTGTACCACACGCATCGTATCCTATCCGCATTTTCTATTCTGCTGAACCGCTTGCCTATACAGTCCACTTAATTCCCCGCGATAACAATGCCGTTAACTAAAGGAAAGACTTAACATTTCACCGTTACAGAGGTTTAAATCTGGCTCGTGCATTTTATTCGAGGCAAAAGCTTAAGCTTATTATAGAGACATTTCCATATGTAACAGTCATACACAGTTTCAACCCATGTCTGGAAATTTCCAATGGAATGAATACATTTTTACCAATTTCAAGGCTATTTGCATACCAATTCGACATTGAACAGTAATAAACTAATTCAGTGCAGTATAAATTGATAAAAGATTCCTTTGTTGAGACGTACTTTACCTGAGTTTTCATAACTGGTGTTTTATTTGTACATAAACTTTATTATTAATTAGATTTCATCCTGCATATAACTTTGTCTCTGTGTATATTTGTCTATCCGCTTGACCGATCTGACCATACAAACAAGTCGGCTGTTAATTAGAAATTACAAATAAATTAAACAGATGAAAATTACGTTTGCGCACGAATGTAATTTTCATCACAAACAAACCTTAACCGTCACGATCCCTTAGGAAAAAATATCTTATCTCGAAGATATACCTGGGGGCCTACCGCCTAACTCGATTGCTGATGATAGTTTTAAACCAATGCATTGCTTACGGCTATCAATTTAGCTAGATGGTTGACCTTGAATTTTTAGGCGGTACGGATTTTCTTCCAAATACATACAAAATCATTCGATGATCATTCATTCAAAGCTATCGCTGATAGTTTAGGTGCATTTGGTGCGAAATGACAGGATGACGTCATAAACTATAGCTTTTGCTTTAGCAATTGAGTTAGGCGGTAGGTTTTGGAACTGAAGGCCGTGTGGTGACGGCAGAGTAGAATACAATTGTCACCACCCCAAATCTCTCCCGTGGGTGTCGTACAAGGCGACTAAGGATAAATCAATGATGAAGAATGGGCAGCAGCGTTCCTCTTATACCACCTAGCAATAGCAATGTACTGCGACTTTTGTGCCCGATAAATGGCAATAGGCTCGCCACCTATTACATGGGACCTAACAGAATTGGCGAAACGTGGGTGCTAGTTCACCTCTGCCTACCCCTTCGGGGATATAGGCGTGATTTATGTATGTATGTATGTATGTTTTGGAACTCGTTCAGACAGTGACCAAAAAGTCTCCTGGTGTACATAAATCACGCCCATTTATCCTCAATGGACATAAGTTGCCACTAACAATAATTTAAACATTAAGTACTCAAGGCATTTTTAGGGGGCTTTTTAAGTAGGATGTTCGGACGAAAAGAGAAATAATTAAATATTCGACGCCCGTCCTAAACCAAGCATAGATAAAAGTAATAAAAAAGAGGTTAAGCCTGTCCTCAATTGAGAGCGGCTCGGAAGGCCAACGTAGGTACGGGCAACACCACACCCAAGTTACTGCACTTTGAGATTTATATGCAACTTCTTAAGGGTGCTTTTTCTTTTATTTGCTTACTTTGACGTGCAGTTTACAGTACATTACAGCTTTTGCTGCCTCGCAAAGACGTCGGTAACCTTGTCAGGTTAATTGCTTTAATTCGTTTTAAGTTAAGATAGTTTGATTTTGAACAGGGCATGCTAGAAATGATATTTAGGGTAGTTGATTATTACATTATCAATAAAATTATCTCCTTTAATGGGTTTCGCATATGCCAATAATTGACCACTGAAGTTAAGCCCCATTTTAACCCCAGAAAAACCTATATCTCTAAGTGGATTCATTGAGAAGGAGAACAACAAATTGCGCTACCTCTCTAGTGTCTTTATTAAAAGGGATTTTGTGCTGCTACTGTCATAGTGTATTGATTGACATCATCCTAGTTTTCCATTACTGGATGTATTATATTCCATTATAAGCGACGACTGATACTTTAGGCTTAAAAACAGAGTACAGAGTTTAATTTAGTTTTAGTAGTTTTTATTAAGTATTAGGAACTTTTTATAGTTGTTTGTGTGTTTGTGGTAAAAACCCCTTGCAAGACACCCGCATATAAAAGAGTAGTGTTAAGCCTTCCCATTAAATTCTGGTTCCAATTAAATTGCCTTCCCATTAAAATACTCCCAGTATTTGTAATATAAACAGCAAATTAAGCCAGTTTTGCCCATCCCTATATGCTGTTGTCGTTACACCAACACGCGTAGGTAATCACATCCACTGAACAATAATTTTTGAATAGCAAACTACGTACTAGTGCCACTGAACAACGAAATATTGTTAATGAACTCCGGTGAAAGTTGGGCGTAGTGCTTAGTTCAACAATCGCTTAAAATTTACCTATTTCGAATAGTGTAAAAGGCTCATTGCGTCTGTTCAGAGAGACAGAAGTAAAAACTAGCTAGTTAGCCCGAGTTTACACAAACAGAGGCTTGTTAACTGTAAGTTAACTTGTTAATTTTGTTGCTGTGCCGTTTGTCACAAGTCCAGTCTTCCTAGTACGTGGCCTGAGAATGCTCTATAGCTGATATTCGAGTTTTATCTAACTAATTGCTGTGCACTTTTTAGAGAGAGGCAGGAAATGATAGATGTTCAAAGTTTGGGCAGCAACGGGACACTGAGATTAACAAAAACCCCTGCAACAGTTCATCTGCAACATTTTGCAGCTTTTACATTAGGATAACGATCGTTTCAAATTTAAGCAAGTACTACTAGATTTTTAATTAAATACATACATTAACCACGCATTTATTTATCATCGTAGGGGTAGGTAGAGGTGAATTAACAAAAACTTTTCGCCAATTATGTTAGGTCAAATGTTAAGTGGGCGAGCCTATTGCCATCGGGCAAGTTATTGCCGTGTGGTGACAGCAGAGTAGAATACAATTGTCACCACCCCAAATCTCTCCCGTGGGTGTCGTACAAGGCGACTAAGGATACATCAGCGATGAGGAATGGGCTGCAGTGTTCCTCTTATACAACCTAGCAATGTACTGCGACTTTTGTGCCCGATAAATGGCAATAGGCTCGCCACCTATTACATTGGACCTAATATTATTGGCGAAATGTGAGTGCTAGTTCACCTCTGCCTACCCCTTCGGGGATAAAGGCGTGATTTATGTATGTATGTAAGTTATTCGCAGTATATTACTAACTGCCGCACTCAGAGACGTCAATTAAGTTTAATGAGTATTTAATGTCAAAAAATTTCATTCAAATCTAGACCCGGCAAGAATAGCGACTAGTTTTGAAATGTCATTTTTTGACGTTAAGTACTTATTAACGTTATTTGACGTGTCTGAGTGCGGCAGTATGTGGTATAACAGGCAAACTTGTGCCCCTTACTCATTGGTGTATTTTACACCCTTACTGCCGCACTCAGAGACGTCAATTAACTTTAATGTGTACTTTATATATATAAAAAATATTTAAATCTAGGACCCGGCAAGAATAGCTACTAGTTTTGAATTGTCATTTTTTGACATTAAGTACTCATTATCGTTATTTGACATCTCTGAGTCCGGCAGTCAGTCTCCTAGTATGACACCCGCGGGAGAGGTGGGGGGTGGGACAATTGTATTCTGGACTGCCGTCAGCACCAAAGAGAATAAAATACTACGTAAGTCAGCACTGTAATAGTGTTACCGAGCCGTCACTATACTGTTATATTTTAAAACATATATAGAGATTGAGATACGGTTCGGTATATTAATGCCATTTCTAAAAACATAAACACAAAAACTATGAACCTAAAAAAGGTTAGAAACGTCCAAAACAAATGATTCAAAAGAGTGCGTCGGACTATAACTGCCGCACTCAGAGACGTCAATTCACTTTAATGAGTATTTAATGTCAAAAATTTTCATTCAAATCTAGACCATAGACCCGGCAAGAATAGCGACTAGTTTTGACGTTAAGCACTCATTACGTTATTTGACGTCTCTGAGAGCGGCAGTAAGTGGAGTAACTAAGATGTAAATTATATAATCCGAAACGTGTCATATATATATATACCTCGCTGGCAGGGCAGACAATTTGGCTAAAATCCAGTTACAACGTTTTACATAGCGTGCCAGCTGCATGATGTAGAGGTGCAGTGATCTCTGCAGATACGGCCTCGAGGGTGGTAATGTGATTGCGATGGTATTTAATGGCGTCCTTTTGTGTCGTGATTTTGTGATAAACTTATGTTGAAGCGAAATGGAACAACCATGTGCAATATTAAGTACTTCACGGGGTGACGGGCGTACACCATGGACATAGTAGGCATGATGGATGGATACTAAGCATTATAATCATCATCTTCATCCTTGTTCGTTGTTCCCTGTTCACAATTTATCTGGCGCAGTATGTTTCCTCCTCCATTCGTATCAGTCAAAGGTCAACAAATCATACACTCACTTTTGAATCATATATTATCATCTATCCATGATTATATACGATAGTCACGGAAAGTGCTATGTCAAGAGACCGATAGACGGAGAGTGATTGGGATGAAAACATTCCGATCCATATTGCTCAAAATGTTGGCTTAGTTTTTACAGCTGGCCGTATGCCTGAGTCCAACTCTCTTTGGATGTGATGTTGTTTGTCGTTCGGGTGCTCCAATGTGGTAAATGTAATCTCCGTCGAGTTTTACGACACCACTGGGAGAGTCAGGTCTGGCACATTCTACGCTATTTTTTCGCTACCAGGCCAGCCAGAATACTAAACATACATACATAAATCACGCCTATATCCGAAGGGGTAGGCAGAGGTGAACCAGCACCCACGTTTCGCCAATCATGCTAGGTCCCATGTAGGTGGCGAGCCTATTGCAATTTATCAGGCACAAAAGTCGCAGTACATTGCTATTGCTAGGTGGTATAAGAGGAACGCTGCTACTCATTCCTTATAATTGATTTATCCTTAGTCGCCTTGTACGACATCCACGGGAGAGATTTGGAATGGTGACAATTGTATTCTACTCTGCCGTCACCACACGGCGAAATACTAAACATATTAGTTTATTTAAGCACAACTAAATATTTCTCGGTAATTCTTCATCGCTAATTTAACAGACTTGCTGTAATTGTGTATTCTAGTTTGGTTTAATGATGTTACACTGGAATATCCGTCTAGCTAGCGCATTTCCATTCAAACGAAGCCAATGAAACTTTTTGCAATCATTTTTATTTAGACTCTATAATTTCTCATTCTTCGTGTATTTACGTTCAGGGAGAAATGGATTTATTTATTATTTATACAAATATTTTATTAATAATAACAAATCTTAATAAGAAGAGAATTATTAACTTCCATACCGCAATCATCTGCTTAGTTCTCTAATTTGTAATAGTTCTTCAATTTGTATCTAAAATATGTAGTTGATTTTCTTTATTATATATTAATATTTATGTTAAATATTATGTTCATGGCGGTTATTATGATGTCGCCATCATCATCATCTTTTAGCCAGTTTATCTGGTTTCGGCGGAGTATGTCTTCTCTTCCATACATTATGATGTTAATATGTTAATTCAATTTATGGTGTAACATATAAAATATTTATACTTTATACTTAAATCTTGTCTTTATTGGTCTCTGACATCAGTAGATTACATAGTCTAAGCCAAGAAACGATATCTCGACATGAATATAATTATAGTACTATATAGTTAATATATTACTCGCGTATAATTAGGTGTTTGGCATGTTAATTATTTAACCCGACGTTTCGATCACTTTACAGCGGCCGTGGTCACGGGGGGACTAAAGATGACAGGTGTCCTCACAATAAAGTATTAGTTAACAACCGTCTTAATATTTGATATTTTAGGTGTTCCGATTTACACAAACAGAGCTTACAGTATCATTGTTTTTGGCAGTATGAGGACGGTGTTGGGATTTAATTATTCTAATAATTGGGTCCCAAGCAGGTGGTATGTTCCAACTATTATCCCTATTGAAGTTTGGATGTTTCTTGATTTCAATAGCTTCACGTTTCATTCTAGGAATGTATCGTTTCTCTTTTGCTAGAATTTGCGGTTTGTCAAATCTTAAATAATGGTTGGGTCCGTCTAAAGCATGTTCACATACTGCAGATTTTGTTTCGCGCTTATGTTTCACATCAGCTATGTGTTCTTTTACCCGGGTCCCTACACTTCACTTTGTTTGGCCTATATAAGAGAGTCCACAGTCGCAATCTAGCTTGTAAATTCCGATCCGTAAAAGTTGTTTTATTTCAAATGTGTAGTGCTCGTGGAAATATAAGAAAACATTATATAATATATTACTGTTTTTTTTTGTATTTAGAATCTTCCTGCTGGAAAAGAAGTGAAATGTATGATACATTTCACTTCTTTTCAAAAGCAGAAAGACTATCCATTAGTGGCATGGGATATTAACTTGTAACAGTTTTAATAGAGGGCATGAGTTGTATGAAGGTATGCAATGCTCTTAAATGACTTACGAAAATTTAGTATTATCAGATAACGTGCAATAAATTAAGCTAATTTGATAGTATATGAAGGTTTGAAATTGTCGGTTTATCACTCGCTTACACAAAGCTCTAACTTAAACGGCTGTGTTTGTAATAGCCGGATCTTATTCTCAAGCGCTACTGTAGTCAAGGATATAGGGGCTTCCGGGACTAGAGGTCGTAGTCTAGGGTTGGTAATCACAGAAGTGGTTTTACTATTAACACACATACATTTACTGCCGCACTCAGAGACGTCAATTAACTTTAATGAGTATTTAATGTCAAAAATTTTCATTCATATCAAGACCATAGACCCGGCAAGAATAGATACTAGTTTTGAATTGTCATTTTTGGCGTTAAGTACTCATTAACTTTATTTGACGTCTCTGAGTGCGGCAGTTAAAACCGAGTTCACCAGCACGTGAAACAAGCGATTACCACATAACCGACGGGTTTTGACATTTTATCGTATGGAAGAACTGTCAAAAACAGTTATTTTTTTATTCGCTTGATTATATCTACGCATGTCCAATTCGCAAAGTGAACAAAATCATTTTTTCTAGATTTTAATTTTTATCATGCGAACCAAAAATATCGGAATATGTTTCGTTAGGATAAAATGAATAAAGTACATAATCAGAAAGCAAATGTTTAAAAGGATTTTTGAGTTACTCCGGTTTTTTTCGTCAAATCCAATCCATTTTCCTACATTCGTCCAGCCAAACTGAATTACAGTGCGAGGCAAAACTAAACGGGTAACCCACTGTATTAATAATCCTCTCAAAAAGTATAAAACTTAGATCAATCGAAGTTAGGCCAACAGAAAACCGTTTAATGACATTTAAAATGGCTATATTATATTCTATAAGCATCGCTATATCTCTGTCAAGCAACAAACATGCTAATGATTTGTTCTGTTTTAATTTGAGTTTGTTGTTTTCTTCTACAACGAGTGATTGAATGGATCATGAATGAGAATATTTTGTAGTTTAGGTTCATATTCGGTTAGACACGTGTAATTTTGCTATTTTTATGCGGTGAATAATGGATACGATACCTTCCGGAAGTAGCTCAGGTTGTAGTTATAGTCCAACCAGGCCTTGGGCAACGTCTCAAATAACTTCGGTAGATGTAAGTATTACACTTTTAAGGAAATCGAGTTCCCGGATAGCGGGTGACCCAGTTTGTTTGCTGTCCAGTGTAGATAAGGCGTCGGCGCGGCGGTAACTTTGCATCAGCGTTTACGCGTTCTCTGCGTCACAATCGCCCACGTTACAAAATTATCTGATACTAAATATATTCGACAATCTGTTGCCTTTGTTCTTGTGGGATGTATTAAAACTTAATACAGACATAATTATGAACTTGCCCGGTAAATACTAAATTACACTATTATTTTAAAATGGTACTATTTATCACTATCATTACCAGCCGTTTAATGTTTAAACTGCTGGGACAGACCTTACCTATAGACGGGACAATACAAAAGGAATAGGCCATAATCCACCTCTTCTGCAGCGAGATTTGATCGCATAGATCGATCGATCAAACCATGGGGTTCACAAATGATTTGTGGTTCGATACTTACGCCTTTCAAAGCGCGGAGAACCTCGAGATGATATATTTTTGGCCTCCCATCCAATGACTAGCCTTAGCTAACATTGCTTAGTTTACACAAGCTCAGTCTGATCGCACTAGCTATTATACCATCAAGCTCAAGACATTAAAGTGCTAGTAAGGATGATAAAGAAAAATCAAACACCATAGTTCTTGAGCCGCCATTACATTGATACGAATTGCTACGTCTGTACATTTAAAATGTAAATTTAAGTGCAGCTATCTGCCGTTACACCACGATCAAGCCACACTAGCTGCACGGCTTGATGACGGTGCCAAATGAATGAAACGGGTATCTTCAGGGCGCATATGCTAATATGGGAACCCAGCACCACATTATAGCCTACATTTAAGTAAGTAAGCATGGATCGGTCCGTAGGGTGCCGGATTTAGAACTCGTGTGTCGCTCGCTCGCTTCCCGTGGATGTCGTAAGAGCCCGACTAAGGGACGTGGTAAATTCGATACAGTTACTACACAAACCAATACAGCCCTATGCGTATATACTGCCAAGTATATGGATTGAAGTGGACAAATTGTATCCAGGCGCTATAACATCACTGACATCACTTTACTGGCATTGTTTGAAGATTATTTTAACAGAACAAACATTTATAAATGTTATAATAAAAATACTCATAAAATAATAAAAAAAAAATACTGGCCGTGTGGTGACGGCAGAGTAGAATACAATTGTCACCACCCCAAGTCTCTACCGTGGGTGTCGTACAAGGCGACTAAGGATAAATCAGCGATGAGGAATGGGCAGCAGCGTTCCTCTTATATCACCTAGCAATAGTACTGCGACTTTTGTGCCCGATAAATGGCAATAGGCTCGCCACCTATTACATGGGACCTAACATAATTGGCGAAATGTGGGTGCTAGTTCACCTCTGCCTACCCCTTCGGGGATATAGGCGTGATTTATGTATATATGTATGTATAATAAAAATACATTTTATCAAACTAAATAGATTACCTCTTCGATCTCTTATGTAGTGTAATATTTTAATCATATGCCTCCTTTGCCGGTCAGTGTTATTTTTGTAATCTTTTGATAAGACATTTTACAATGTTACTTTTAATATAATCAATAAATACAATAGGTATGTTTAGTGGCCTCTTTGTCACAGTATGGTTCACATAAATCGGGCTCAAAAAACCAGAAAATGTTTACCTACAAACAATTTGACTACCATCCCGAATTGTACGTTTCCTAAACGCTCATAAGAGTCGCAAAACATCCGCTCCACCAATTCCAACTAGCCTTATCAAAGTTCCGATAATTGTCAGAATGGCTTCGAAAGTTGCTAAACGCACGACTGGGAAGGTTCCGCTGCGTTCCTATTACAGGGAGGGGGGTGTGTGGGGTGACTGAGTGTGCGGACTCGTAATTAAACGACTGCGCTTCGCCTGTCCAGCAATTAGTCAAATCTCAGTCGTAACAGAATTTTCTTATTGATGTTGACATTAAAACAAAGAAAAAAAACAAAACAACATGTGAGCTCATTTCCATAGAAAGGTAGGTACTTGTAGTCATAAATAAAATCGGTTTCTTTTCGGTTTCTATATAGTTAGAGATATTTTCAAAGATCTGTCGTATACGTAAATAGCGGTATATAATTAGTTGATATAAGAGGAACACTGTTGCTTATTTCTCATCGCTGTTTTAACCCTTAGTCGCCTAGACGCCCGTGGGAGAGATTGGGGGTGGTGACAATTGTATTCACTGTCGTCAAAATACGGCTATATTTATATGTACATATTGCCCATTTCAATCCGTACACCCGCGTTGGACCACTTTGCACAATAAAACATTTTACAGACTATGCTTTGGAAGCACGTTTGACACATTTATCTCGTCTATTACAGTAATCTGTTGTTGTTCTTTTTCACCTTCATTGGAATAGGAAAAATATTCTGCTGATTTAGTATGCATGTACTCAGCAGTAGAATTTGAGTAAATCTGATGATTATCAGATGTGTATACCTTATAACTTTTACGTAACATAAGCATAAGTGCATTACAGACCAGTACTTTTGATCACAGTCATTGATCAAAAATGTATCTTTATAAATGTATCTTCACTAAAAAGTCTGTTTGGTGTTTATTATCCGGTTATATTTAATGCGCGTTGTCCAAGCTACGATACTGTTGACGTGGGCTTGGCAACCTCGAAAAAGATTGAATTCTTGGACATATGAAAAGTTGTCGACTTGTGGCGACTGCCACAAAGGTCCTATGCAGCCTTTTTCGCAGGGATTGTTTATGCCTGGATTTTTGACACTCTTGTGAAGTCCGCTCTGGTCAAAATTCTTGCCGATAGAAAAACAACGCTTGAGATTTTTAATTGTGGATAGTTATTGTAAACAATATTCCTGTATATACTGTAAATATATCTGTAAATAGTAGAATCACCTTTCAATTCTACACTGGTGACCCCTGTGAAAATCTTTTCAAGAAGAAAATCCGTAAGCCGTACGTCAACTTATTACTACGAAAATGACGGAAAATAATCATCAGGAAAATTCTATAAGTAACGATGTATCCGCAACATCCAACGAGCTTTGCCGAATCTCCGTGCGACCGCCACCATTTTGGCCTGATGAACCAGCCGTATGGTTCGCACAACTCGAGGGCAACTTTCATTTGTCTGGGATAAAAGACGACGCAACCAAATTTTATTACGTAACTTCAACGCTGGACCACCGATATGCGAATGAAATAAAAGACATCATCACCAACCCACCGCTCACCGACAAATACGAAAGATTGAAAAGCACTCTCATCAAACGTTTGTCGGCTTCGCGAGAAAAAGAGGTAATACAGCTGCTGCAGCACGAGGAACTAGGAGACCGTCGACCATCGCAGTTTTTAAGACATCTGCAACGTTTAGCTGGCCCGAACGTACCCAGCGAGTTTTTGCAGACAATCTGGTCTAGCCGTCTTCCTACCAACATTCAGACGGTCATAGCATCGCAGCAACAGTCAACGTTGGAAGCTTTGGCAGAACTAGCAGATAGAGTTCACGACATCATGCCTCAAGCACCGCATGTGGCCGTCTTGTCCGGTCACGCTCAAGAATCAGCACTAAGCGTCATGGCAGCCCAAATCACTGAACTAACCAAGCAAGTCAGCGCACTCACCGCTCAAGTTCAAGATCGATCTCGCCCCCGCCGCAAGAATGAGCCACAAGATCGCAGCCGCTCCAGTTCGAAGAGATCAGAGTCAAACTATAGGAGATTCCCTAACTGTTGGTACCATCATAAATTTGGAAGCCAAGCGAGAAGATGCATTGCTCCCTGCGACTTCAAATCGGAAAACGCACACGGCAGTCACTAATGGCGGCTGGTGATTGCCCCTGTACACCCGGTCGCCTCTTTGTAACCGATCGCAAATCGAAGATGGAGTTCCTAGTCGACACCGGCAGCGACTTATGTGTCTTCCCTCGTTCTGCACTTCAACAGAAACGTCAAAAGGCTACTTACCAGCTTTATGCAGCGAACGGTTCGGCCATCAACACATACGGCTACACTAACCTGCAACTCGATTTCGGACTTCGGCGCGATTTCATCTGGCAGTTTGTCGTCGCGGACGTTACAAAGGCAATTATTGGCGTTGACTTTCTATCCTCTTATGGTCTAGTTGTCGACTGCCGAAACAAGCGCTTGCTAGACATCACAACGACACTTTCAACTGCAGCTATATCAACCGGATCATCAGACACGATTTCTTCAGTAAAGACACTGTCTGGTGTATCAAAATACGAGAACATACTTCGAGACTTCCCGGAAATCACCCGACCACCTGGAGTACATCGTGAAATAAGGCATTCAACAGTTCACCACATCAAGACTACAGATGGCCCCCCCCTGCACTGTGCACCACGACGTTTAGCACCAGAAAAGCTGAAGATTGCTAAAGCAGAGTTCGAGGCTATGCTGAAGAATGGTACCGCAAGGCCATCAAAGAGCCCATGGTCATCGCCACTCCACCTTGTCCCTAAGAAGGATAACAGCTGGCGACCGTGTGGGGATTACCGAATGCTAAACGCACGTACCGTACCCGATCGCTATCCCATCAGACACATACACGACTTCGCGCATAGCTTGGCTGGGTGCTCAATCTTCTCCACCTTAGACCTTTTGAAAGCTTATAACCAAATTCCCGTTAATCAAGGCGATATACAAAAAACCGCCATCACTACACCATTCGGACTATATGAATTTCCGTATATGTCATTTGGCCTCAGAAATGCAGCACAAACCTTTCAGCGATTTGTTGACGAAGTGACTAGAGGGCTGGATTTCGTTTATACGTACCTCGATGACTTCCTTATCTTCTCGGAGGACGAGCGCACGCACGAAACACACCTCCGCCAAGTATTTGCCAGGCTGAAAGAGTACGGGGTTGTCATAAACCCAGCAAAATGTATTTTTGGAGTCACACAACTAAAATTTTTAGGCTACCACATTTCTGCAGAAGGCACGAAACCTCTAGACACCAAGATTGAAGCCATACAATCATTCCCTACCCCGAAAAACGTCAAGGAACTTCGACGTTTCCTAGGGATGATTAACTTCTATAGGCGGTTCATACCCCAAGCAGCTAAGATTCAAGCTCCGCTACACAAATTACTTAATGGCTCAGCAAAAGGAAACCATCCTATCGACCTTGACGACGAAGCCATGGCAGCCTTCAACAACTGTAAAAGCAGCCTTTGTAGTGCAGCATTACTAGCACACCCGGATTGCGATGCGAACCTCGCCGTTGTTACAGACGCTTCTGACACAGCCCTAGGAGCAGTATTACAACAGAAAAAGGGAACCCAATGGCAGCCACTGGCATTCTTCTCCCAAAAGCTAAGCCCAACTCAGCAGAAATACTCTCCATATGACCGCGAGTTGCTGGCAATATACAAGGCGATACAGTACTTCAGACATATGTTGGAGGCTCGCGTGTTTACCATCTTCACGGACCACAAACCACTCTGTTTCGCTTTCACCACGAGAAGAGACAACTGTTCACCACGCCAATTCAGACACCTCGATTTCATTTCGCAATTCTCGACGGATATAAGGCACATATCTGGCAAGGACAACATTGTCGCCGATACCCTGTCGCGTATCGAAGAACTGCAAAGGCCAGTAGATTTGTTTCTCCTCGCAAAACTTCAAGAGGAAGATTTGGAGCTAAAAGAAGTATTGAGGGACACTACAAAATACTCGCTACGTCTAAAGAAAGTCAAGATTCCAGGCACTCAAATAGAGTTATTTTGTGACGTCCATCCGGCAGTTCCGAGACCTTACGTGACACCAGACCTACGGACACAAGTCTTTCAATGCTTACACTCGCTTAGTCACCCAGGAGTTCGAGCCACAACCAAAATGATTAGCGAACGATTTGTATGGCCAGGCATGAAGAAGGACTGTCGCATCTGGACACGAGCCTGCATACAATGCCAACGCTCAAAGATCACCAGGCACGTACATGCACCCTTGGAAAAGTACAACATACCTAGAGCGAGGTTCAGCCAAATTCATGTAGACATCGTCGGCCCACTTCCCATGTCTGATGGGTTCCGCTACTGCCTCACAGCCATTGATAGATTTACGCGCTGGCCTGAGGTCGTACCGATGCGAGATATTACGGCTGAAACTGTGGCTAAAGCTATTTTATCTGGCTGGATTTCACGATTTGGATGCCCAACCGACATTGTCACTGATAGAGGCCGACAATTTGAATCCACGTTATTCAAGGCTTTATCGGAGATAGCTGGTTTCAAGCACAAAAGAACGACTGCCTACCATCCAGCGTGTAATGGAATGATTGAGAGGTTCCACCGGCAGTTGAAGGCAGCCATTATCTGTCACTCCGGCAACTGGACAGAGTCACTCCCACTAGTCCTTCTAGGGATCAGAAGCGCATATAAAGCTGATATACAGTCCTCATGCGCCGAGGTGGTTTACGGAGAGACGCTCAGATTGCCTGGTGAATTTTTTCACGCCTCCGCTGACGCAACTACCGATTTGAGCGATTTCACCGCACGGTTAAGATGCATAGTAAGAGACATTAAGCCGTTACCTGCCTCACGACACGGCGACAAGAAGACATTCGTGTTTAAAGACCTCTCGTCGGCATCGCATGTTTTCCTCAGAGACGATACAG
Source organism: Cataclysta lemnata (assembly GCA_963931975.1). Lineage (NCBI taxonomy): Eukaryota > Metazoa > Arthropoda > Insecta > Lepidoptera > Crambidae > Cataclysta > Cataclysta lemnata. The sequence goes on from OZ008339.1 coordinate 6,147,044, forward strand.
TACGAGGCGCACTGCAACCTGCATATTCTGGACCGCATCCAGTACTTAACAGGGACGCAAACAATAAGGTCTACAAAATCATCGTAAACGGGAAACCCTGCACAGTCTCGGTTGATCGTCTAAAGCCGGCATATTTACTGGGAGAACCCGGTCACAGTGGTATTGACCATCAGAATGCCCCCGAGTCTGTGGACACCGATAGAGTCCGGGAAAACAATGCAACCAGGCAGACTAAGTCTGGACGCAGAGTTCGCTTTCCTGCGCGTTACTTGTAAGCTGTTCGCGAGTTGCTATTCGGAGGGGGAGTGATGTGGCGACTGCCACAAAGGTCCTATGCAGCCTTTTTCGCAGGGATTGTTTATGCCTGGATTTTTGACACTCTTGTGAAGTACGCTCTGGTCAAAATTCTTGCCGATAGAAAAACAACGCTTGAGATTTTTAATTGTGGATAGTTATTGTAAACAATATTCCTGTATATACTGTAAATATATCTGTAAATAGTAGAATCACCTTTCAATTCTACAGACTCTACTATCCTTAAATGGAGTACGAACCAATATTGCTTCCTTTGTTTACCATTAAATTAATGATAAATGGTATGTAACTTAGTATTACTATGTTTACTCTATATTTTCTCACGTGTGATAAAAATGTAAGTATATAATTCGTTTATTAAACCCTACGAAACGTCATTAAATCAAACCATACATTTTACCAAGTCAATATTTTACGCAGACGAAGACGCGGGCACAGCTAGTATATACTGAAAACACTATACTATTTATGAAAGGGTTTTTATGAATAAAAAAACCCTTTCTTAGTTTAGCTATAAAAATCGGATGCAGAAAATATCAATAATTCTACGCATTGCTAAAAAAATATTATTGTTGGTTAACGTAAACAAAATTAGGAAATAAATATCTAACTAACTAGAAATCAATTGAACAAAACTAAGTAATTGAAAACCTTGTTTCGATATTCTTAACTAAAACAAAGTACTTGCTTTAAGCAAAAGTAGAATTTTTTAAATCAAATTATTAATTGAGTGTCACGTACCGCTCCTTCGGCTTACATTGCTTAATAAATCCAGAAAGGTAGCTAGAAAGTCGTTAACTGCGCTTTGACTCGAGAAAGAAGTCGAGACTTCCACTCAGAGGGTTTTCATTTCAGTTCAAGTCTGTGGCGGTTGCTTTTGCGGCTGTACTCTATGCCGTTGTAAAGGCAAAGCAAAGAAATCGCTGTATTTATGCGAATAATGAGTTGTTTCCAACTTAATGTCAACGCAAACGTGATCCAGTCCAATGGTTGTCAGTGTGTTAGTAAACGTATTGATTCGTTCCATCTTTTCCGGCTAAATGCGTTCACAGCGTAGCGTGTCTGTAAATTGCATAGACACAGGCAGGGCGCAAGCCCACAGAGAGGCGCTGCATCTGTGTGAGTGCGCCACGTGTTACGTGCCCTCCTCGCATTCATGTGACCCTGGTACTTCGCTCCACGCGCTGTAAACGATCTAGTTTGCGAGAACTTTGAGGCGGAAAATTCATCTGACAGTTAGTGAACTGTAGAGTTAGTATACCCAATAGTTAGGCACTGCGAAATGCAAAGCCGACAGAACTCTTTCTAAACTTTCATGTACTCGTATACGCTTCGATTAAGCTTTGTGAAATTTAGAGGTATTTGTGAGTACTGTGTGTTTATATTATTGCGCATAGATAGATAAAATATACTGAGAAAAATGTAACATGTAATAAGATGTTGCACACAATGATGTGTTGGATTCTTCTTTGCTTGTATCAGAAAATAGCGCACTCGGAAACCGATAGACAATGAATATGCAGTGTTTCATTAACAAGCATACAGCAAAATAACAAAATCAAATCTTCCTACCCAAAATGTCATGGAGGACAGAATATAAAACGACAAACAAACTTAAAAAATTATTTACATGTTCGTTGCGGAATCCAGTTGCTACGTATGACTATGAAACTCTGTAGCTATGCGGATTTGCTACGAACTGTTACTTTCATTGCATATTTGCTCTTACGACAAAGGAGTAAGTTATAATTTCCTTTCTAGATGGCCGAGGTTGATGTAAGCGGCAAGGGAGAGTCGTCTGTTTCTTGTTTATATCAAGCACACAGCTGCCAAAATATTTTATTCTTTTATGAGACACATTTCGTACAAAGGAAATTTACATAATTTATAGTCAGGCGGTGCAGTATTTGTCCAAAAAATACAAATTTTGTAAGTACAAAAATACAAGTGCATGAATTTAATACTTGATCTTAGGTATAATGAAACGGTAAAATTAGATTTAATTGAATTAAAACTTGAGTTAGACTGCATTTACATTATAGGATAAACAGAAAAAGCAGGTGGTGGCAGGTGTTGGACACAATTTTTAATACTGTCCTTTCAATACGTCATTCGAAAGCAAATGTGTGGTATTTAAATATAGATTCAACAAAAAATACAACTGTAGCATATTATTGCAGTAAAATCCGACAAAAAAGGGTGGTTGATTCGTTCTTTAGATCGCTCGTAGTCTGGGCCCGTACCGTTCTTACTTTAAAACGTCCAAGGTTCAATACAGTATATATTTCACGGCCGGTCGAATGGTCAATTGTACTGGCAATCGGCCAAAAGTTACCGCGTTTGAAGCCTGGCTGAGGCAAATGATTATTAAACGTTTGTTAATAGGTAATTTGGTCGTGTAAATTTTCAAAAGATAAAAATAATTATTACGTTAGTTGATCTCTCATCTTGCATTCTTAACAAGAACGTTTAAACTTCTTACTTTGAGTCAGGTGATAGAAACGAGTATTTACTTATTACCTATTAAATAAAACTCTCCGGCCTTGCCAAATGGGTAGCCAAAGTTAAGTCCCATGTAATAGGAGGCGAGTCTATTGCCATCTCCGGGCACATTAATATCGGGATGCCTCATTAACGCCCTTGGTTAAAAGAAATATGTTTTTATTGTGTAATTGGCTATGCGACGAACCTTTTTTCTAGCTTTTAATATAAAAATAATGAATAAAAAGAATACCCAAGCTAAACTAAACGTTACACAGTAGACATATGTTTTTAAATACCTGCTTTGGATATCAGAAATTTATTTTTACATTACATTGGTTAGGGGTAGCTAACTGGTAAGCTTATTACGTGTTGTTGAAATGTTTGAGGAATCTCGACAAGTTAACTAACATCCTCGTAGCAAGATCCAAGTAGTTTACGCAGCCACTGCGGAAAACGCGGTCTCTTTCATAATATTTCTGACCTATATTTTGCTTTAGGACATGCGTTAAAAAATAATAATAAAAATATATAAGAATTAAGAGCTCACTACGGAAGTGGCTGTCTGCGATTGCGTAAACTAAGCAGTGTTTGCTAAATCCGGTCGTTGAATGGGTGACCAAAAATTTATAATCTTGAGTTCCTCCGTGCTTCAAAAAGCACGTTGAGCCGTTAGTCCCGGCTGCATCTGCAGTCGTTAATACCAACACGCACTGGCCCAGCATAGGGAGCCAAATTCTCCCTTTTTTTTGTCGAAGCAGAATGCATTTACGCACAATACCAGCCGCTAGCTAGGCGACGGACGTGTGTGGTGGACACGAAACGCCAGCAATACCCACTAACCCACTCCGGTATTCCTCCTAGCCCTTAAAACGGGGAAAGTCTGGGATCTTCCTCGCGGCAATTCCCCAGTCTTTCCCCAGGGCCTCCCAGCTTACGCCGGGATTAGCGCCGAGGAGGAGATGCCCGAAACACTGGACATCCCCCTAGACGGGGTGGCCTGTGCAATGCACTCCCATGTATGCAGGTCGGGCCCATTCTCCCAGGTGCAGGGCAGTGGGGACATTAAAGGACTGATGATGACGCGTTAAAAATAATAACAACAATAAGATTAATTGGACCCTGACAGTAATAAAGTTTCACTCTAGTCGCACTAAATCAATTGTGTAAGCAGAGTCTAATCAAGGCTCCTCAGTGAGCGGCGGCCGTGAGCTGCGGCGGCCGGCAGACACAAGTCACACAACGCTATCGGGATTAGCGCTGCCAGTTACACCAGCTATACAGCGTAGATGTTTGTACAGGATTAAAGTTTCCGAACGAAATTGTATCCAACGCTTTGTGGTTGAGATGCTATTTGATTGGCACAACTGCTCAAAGCGTATACATACATAACATACATAAATCACGCCTATAACCCCGAAGGGGTAGGCAGAGGTGAATTTACACCCACGTTTCGCCAATTTTATTAGTTCCCATGTAATAGGTGGCGAACCTATTGCCATTTATCGGGCACGAAAGTCGCAGTACATTGCTAGGTGGTATAAGAGGAACGCTGCTGCCTCATCATCACTGTTTTAACCCTTGGTCGCCTCGTATGACACCCGCGGGAGAGAATTGGGGTGGTGACAGTTGTATTTTGCTCTGCCGTCACCACACGGCGCTCAAAGCGTATAAATTCGTTTTGGAACGCACTCGTTTCTATATCGCTTTTAAATCATACAATGACCGCTGTGGTGACCGCGGTCGATCCGCGATTGTGTAAACAAAGCAATGTAAGCAATTTATTGCGTGTATAGACCCAATTTCATTATACCAGATTAATGTTCACTAAGGCCAAATTATATTGGATGGGTGACAAATTTCAATATTTAGAGTTTCTCAGGGCTTTGCATGATAAGTCGTTGGTCCCAGCTACATCTGCAATCGTCAATACACTCATAGGGTAAGCGTGGTGGGTTACGGATATACAGTGAATTCCTTCCTTGAATTAGTTTGATTCCCTTCAAATGAGAATCCTGGCCTCACTATATACTTCCATCGTATACGAATAGTATAAGAATGGCCTGTGCCCAAGCAGTGGGGACTTCAGAGATCTGGCGATGATGAAAATGGTGACATCCTCACCATCTTCATATCGTCCTCAAAATAAATATGTTGCTTTGCAGTTAACTGTACAAGTACTGTTGTCCCACAACAGTGTAGTTACCACACATGAGTGAGTAATAAAATATTAATCCAGTGCAATGAAATTACAAACATGTGACTAAAATAACCATTGGACTAACCACAGAGTGTCAGTTTGATAAAAGTGTTACCAGTTAAAATATCGTTTATTCGGGGATTGTTACAATAATGTGGCAACAACTCCCAATCAAGGCTCTCAACCAACCGTGTAATCACCGCTCAAGGCTGAGCTCGGTTACACGACCTACTTTATGATAAATGCTTCGATGCTACTGTGCTGCGCTGCTACGATGCTACGATTGTAAAAAGTTTATTAATAACCGTTTCCCCAAGATTGCATTAATTTTACCCACAAGTGACACCAGCTAGCCTGTTATATTATAATAAGCGACCACTATTGCTGCTTCTCTGGTACAGTCTGCTTCATTTAGTCCAAATAACGAGGTGATTTTTTTCTTATTTATTTGATTAAATTATTTTTAAATATATTTAATTTTTGAATATATACAAAGATTTTGGTGGTTAGAAAAAGAATTTCGAAAAATTATAATCTTGAGGCGGGAATCGAACCTGCGTCCGCTGCTATCCGAGCAGGTGCCTGACCGCTCGGCCACCCAAGACACTAATTAATTATATTATAATTTTTCGAAATTCTTTTTCTAACCACCAAAATCTTTGTACTAATTTTTCTAACATTTATATAATGTTAAAATTAAAATCGAATAGTTTTGAATATATATTAATTTTTATTAGCAATAAAGTCAATAAAATTATAACACCGTAATATAACAATAGTCAATTCATTTGTTCAGACGATGTACAGTCCATCATTTGTTAACATAAATAATAATTAAAATAGTATCTCATTTCATAAGTACAGGGAAATAATATTCACCGTGAGGGTGTCGGGTTCATAGTGTAGCAGAGCTGGGGGAAGTAAGTGGCAGCGGTTGAGACTTGTGAACCAAATACTACGGACCCTTCAAAACATGACAACACACACCTTCGCCACTGCGACTTCGCTCTCTCTCTCTCTAGACAGAGTCCCTCGCTGTCCAGCTAATATAATAAATCTTTTGCTAGTCTATTAATGACTTGGGTACTATTAAGTGACTTCCGTATTCACTCTAACTCTAAATTACATGGCACGTTTGTAAAACTGGACATCAATTATACACTGAATGAAGTTCAATCAGGCCGTGGGAACTGCGCATACAGTGGACGTCAAACAACACAGAAACTAGCTGTAACATTCGTACTGACATAACGTTCCAGAAATGATCCGATTGGATTCGACTACAGATCGTATTACATGCAGTCATATAGTGTTAATTCTACTGAAAGCAGAATAAGTTTTGGATACATACGATTTTCATAAGTGACCCCAAATCAACTTACTATATTACTTATCTTACTATTAAATACATATGCAATTATGCAAAATGTCTATTGGACTGATAGAGTAGTATTAGATTTATTTAAGGGCGGTAATGACAATTGTATTCCCCTGTGCCGTCACCATACACCACCACTGTTCTTTTTATAAATAGGCAATAATGTTTGTGTTTAAAACAATTACAATACTTAAGTTAAGCAATACTACGCGACGACAAAGGAATATCTGTTACGAAACAGATATAGACAGCTTAAGCAACCATTACGGTCACCAACTGCCTTATGTAATGAAGTAGGGGAATCGATCCGCACACATCTGTCATTCTGTAACTTTCACAGAGCACAACACATTGAAGCACAAGCAAGAGAATTCCATTTTATATTTACAAAGAGGCCTGATTATTCAATAAGAAATATCTGTATTGAATAACGATGTATTGAACAGCCGGCATTTTATATGTTTTATCGTCGTCGCCAGGAGGATGTGGCGGGTCAAAGGGAAAGGAAAAGGCGTTTGAAAATAGAATGTATTTAAATGCGGCGTAGGTATTACACAACGACGACACGACAACTTACTGGCACATTGTTTTTAATCTTTCTCAGTAGATATCTGTTACACTATTTACTTACGGCTGGTTTCAAATTCTATCTACATTTAAAAGTAAGCTTACTAAAGTTTAGTTGCCTGGCATTTTTTGTTGTTTTACGATAAATATCATAAGTTGGTAGGGGCCTACCGCCTAACTCGATTGCTAAAGAAAAAGCTATAGTTTATGACTTCATGCTGTCATTTTGCACCAAATGTAACTAAACTATTAGAGATAGCTTTGAACGAATGATCACCGAATGATTTTGAATGAATTTGGCACAAAATCCGTACTGTCTAAAAATTCAGGATTGCTGCTATAGCCGTAAGCAGTGCATTGCTATATAGCTATCATCAGCAATGGAGTTAGGCGGTAGGCCCTGCACTACACTGCAGTACGTCTATCTTTAACTATATTTAAAATATTGAAACCCGCCGTTACATGTTACAGTGATATAATTCAGCAATATCATCATCATTTCAGTTGAGAGCTGCTTCAACAGAACGTCAGACTATAAAAACTGTCAAGTATCTCCAAACAATTTTCCACTATAACTCGTTTGACATAAAGCACAAAGTAGATCAAGAAAAACTGACAAATTGTAATAACTTAACGTGCTGTTGTCCGTACCAAAATAGGAAAGGTATCGTTTGACCAAACTAGTTGCAAAAATAGATCTTAATGCGATACAAAAAATAAAATGTATTCTATTAAGTTCAAATATATCTAACATTTCACCCCTAACCTAGTCACTATAAAATTCTTCAAGTATTTTATATAAAAATTTCCTTCCATTAGTACTTCAATAACTCATAACAAAGAACCGCCGATTACGTTGTTGGAAGTACGTGAACCAATAAAAAAAACCACGGCTAGCTAGTAATAAAATAGTCCCCTTGGACAATTATCCATTAATGTCATAAGCATCCCTTCCTATAAATTTATTGAATGCAGGTAACAATTACCGATTTGCGAATCGTAACATTCAATTGTCTACCACTTATTCAATGCACAAGCGTGGCAAAAATGCAGTATAATAAAACCCTTGGAAACAAGTTAATTTTCTAAATGTTGTCTCCTGCCAATAGAAAAGCTTAAGCCTGCCCGTTGATTTCTTGAACTGGTGCCAAAAGGCCATGTTAGTTTACATTTACAATGCGCGAGATGAATAAAATATAGTGGACTCATTTAGGTTACAGAGGTATTTCCTATTTCGTTTCATTTGTCCATTTTTCAAGTCAGGGGTATTAGTGTAAATTGCAGTTTCTACACTTTCAATTTGTGTGTACTACAAATTGAAAGTGTAGAAACTGTGCAATTGAAACTATAAGCGCAGACTGTTTTTTAATATAACAAAACAATACCGTAGTACTTGTAAACATATAGATTTTTAAAGTTAATAGTGCCGTTTTACTTATTTAGTACTGTAACGGTGATGTAATTCTATGCTGCCCTGTGAGCGAATAAATAACGTACAATAGGCCAGCCCCGACTCATCCCATGGGTGTTGTAAAAGTTGACTAAGGAAATTGCCCGGTGTAGACCAATAAGCACCTTAGGGCACCCGAATGGTGGAGGGCAAACCACCAACAACAGCATACCCAAAGAGGGTTGGTGTCAGGCAGGCGGCCGGCTGTAAAACCTAAGCCAAAGCTTTGAGCGGTATGGATTGGAATGTTGTCGTTCCAATCACTCTCTCCGTTCTTCGATCTCTCGATATGGTCCGTTCTGTCTCTTTTCTATACATTCATTCATCACTAGCACCTTTACGGTGTGATGGATGATATGAATCAAAAGGGAGTGGATGGTTTGATGACGTCTGACCGATGTGAATGGAGGAGGAGGCATGCTGCGCCGACCCCGGATTGACTGGGAGCAGGGCAGGGAGAAGAAGAAGATCGGAGATGTAATTAGAATTCGGGATTTGTTATTCAGATAAAGATGATAGATAATACTGGTGGAATTTTCAAAGTTAACACTCAATCTGTGTCTAAATTATAATACTACGTAATTCTGGACAATCTTCTAACACAGAAACTTCAACATATTCAAAAAGAGCTTGTATCGACAAACTGTTTAATCTTTATTTTTATTTTTTGAAAACACAAAAAAGGGAGAAAAATTATGCCTATAATTGTTTTTTTGATTGTTGTTGTTAAACGCACTGGCGTTGAATGATAATACAGAGTATCCATATTTATAGTATCAATAAAAAATATGCAAATTTAGAAATAACCTGTACGCATGGTACACTTTTTTACAAATTTTTATGTTCATTATTGACAGTACAAAGATTTTGGTGGTTAGAAAAAGTTTCTTCGTTGGCCGAGCCGTCAGGCACCTGCCCGGATAGCAGCGGACGCGAGTTCGATTCCCGCATCAAGACCATAATATTTCGAAATTCATTTTCTAACAACCAAAATCTTTGTACTAATTTTTCTAACATTTAAATAATGTTGAAATCAAAATCGAATAATTATTGACTGTGTCCAAAATCTCTCGATCAACGGACACAATAGAACATGAAAATATCAACACCATATAACTTTTACATTTATTGTTCCCATGTTATGGCAACCGACCATTGTTACATGGCTTTCTGTTTCCAACTGAAAAATGTATTTTAGTTAGTATAAATTATGAGTTATGAAATAAATACTCAAATATATAAAATATACAAATACTCAAAAACGGACAATATACCAAATTTTCATACTATTTGTATTTATAAACGGAATACTAGGAAATAAAATAACCAAATTTCAGATCTACCAAATAACTAAATTTTTTCATATTGCCCCTGTGCTTATAATAAATGGTATCAATATTTTGCGGCTTGATACAATTAACTCTAAAGACAGATTTATTTCACAACTGGATAATTTATTTATCTTTTTGTATTTTGCCTACAAAAAAATCCTTCAATTGCTATATGTTATTATTATTTAAAAATTCATTCATAATTTTCATTTTGATGAACTGATAAAAACCTGTTAACCATTCATCATTTTATAAAAAAGAACTATTAATAAAAATAGAACATTAAAAATAAAAGAACAAATGTTTCAGAATGAAATTCGAAGTTATCGAATGTTAACTATGTACATTCAATAACTTCTAAATTCATTCTGAATTCCTAAACCGATGTTAATTTGAATAAATGTATTTTGTTTGGTGTGGGATGCGCGACAAACTGGATTCATGATTGTGGCTATTGTTTCAACCGACGGTGCATCGGTCAATTTGTTCTATTGTTACAATACACATACACCCATTGTAATTCGGCGATCAATACACTGATGTGTGATCGTAAAACTGCATTATCTAGACGATACGGGATGGAGCGTTACAGAATACTTAATGGACTATGACACTATACAACGAACACTTTATATTTTGACATGCTATCAGTATAAGCTCAAATTGAAAACGATGCATGGTATTAACACTTGTAATTAAAAGAGAATTCGTTCGATAATGTAAATTTAAAGCCTTTTTAATTACATCACCAGCCCCTAAATGCCCCCACTGCTGGGGCTCGGACCTATGGAGCCTAGACCCTATGGATGGAATAAAATTGTGAGAATGAGACATAACCCACCACGCTGTGGCTTGGTGGGCATTAACGACTGCAGATGCATCCAGAACCAGCGGCTTAAAATGAGGCCAGGAACTCAAGATATTATATTGTTGGTCACCCATCCAATTACCGGCCTTTATCGAAACTCTATTAGTTTACGCAATCGCAGGCCGAGTCCGCTAAGTCACTGCGCTATCGAGCTCCTCATTTAGTAACTATTAACATATAATTTATTCCTTCTATGCTGACCGAAAAATAACGTAAAATGTGGCAGCACCGACTCATGCCAAGGGTGTCATATGAGTCGATTACGGGAGTTTGTCGGGTGTTATGCTCTTTTGGGCACCCGAATGGTGGAGGCCAAACCACCCCTAAACCAACACCTTGAGCAGTGTGTATTGGAATGTTATAATCCGAATCACTCTCTTCGTTCATCGGTCTCTCGACATGATAGATCCATCACTTTTCTTTACATTTATACATCACCAACCCTTTTCCGGAGTGTTGGACGATATGAATCACAAGAGTGTACGGCATGAATTGATGACTTCTGACAGATAATTCTGAATGGAAGATTAAACATACTGTGCCTACCCCACATAAACTGAGTAGAAAACAGGAAAATGAACTTACAGGTTATTAATAATGTAATAAAAACTAATAATTGATGTCCTTTTTATGATTTTGTTAAATTTCACACATGTGTCACATTACATAACTACCTATTGATTTTATGTGCAGAATAGGTACGAACCTTCTAAAGTTGTGAAATGTCGTGGAACAAAGCTCGAAATTTGGAATGTATCCAAAATCCAAGCGTAGTAAAAGAACCACACTAATATTGAGTAATATTCGATTAGAAGCAATAAAGTTCATAAATATGCGTAATTGAACGGCCGCATACATTTTTATGAATATTTAAAAGACTGTGCGTTCGGATTGAGTCCAGTTTTAAAAACACATTCAATTAAAGTCGTAATTAGTCAGAAGCACGTACGATGGGTGGATGTCGGCAAAAACCGAATAACGTGTAAAGTGTAATGAATCGAAACTCGTTTCGCGTAGACCAAGTGCGGCTCGTTCCCTATTATTGTCACGTGATGAAAATAACAATTTTACATTACGGAATCGGCGCGCGGCTTTATTTGACGACACACCTACATCGCACTCGATTTCGAAGGCGAATAAAGTCATTTTACTCTTTTGTAAATGAACGAAGTTTTGGTGTCCAATTGATTTAATCCAGCCCATGGAATGGCATATATTAAATGGCCTTTTCGCAAATAAAATGCCGTGTAATGAAATCACTGTTATTTACCATGGCATTTTGTTTAATAAAAGTTGATATATTATGTGTTTTACCAGTTCTAACAAGCGGCAGCCAAAATATAACTGTCTATCTGACACACTCAGAGACGTCAATTATCGTTAATGAGTACTTAATGTTAAATAAAGACAATCAAAACTAGACCATAGACCCAGCAAGAATAGCGACTACTTTTGGATTTTCATTTTTTGACAATAAGTACTTACTCATTAACGTTGATTGACGTCTCTGAATGCGGCAGTATATGTCGCAAGTAGATAGTTGATTTCAGTATTGCATAAAATGTCAACACATCTTAAAACACTGGCGATTTTTGACAGCCGGGTTGGATTAGTTTTAAATTCTCCCTATATTTTAGGAAAGGCAAAGGGTCTAGCCCATACAGCCAAGTCTTTAGTGTATATTTTATATGTAGTCTTATGAAATAATGAGTGGGTGAAATGTATGAATGATATGAATTTTACGTTAAAATGTGGGTGTCACATATTTTAACGCATCTAGGGAGTGCTTGGCGCGAATTGAATGGTAACAGAGTTCATGATGGTGACTGATGAAATGGATAAAACCACTTTTTATAGTGATCTTCACCACAACATCAAACACATCATAAGACTTGTTTTCGATGATTCTGCATAATTGCACATCAACACGGATGCTTGTGCATCAAAATAACACCACTTTCACTGCACAAAATCCACTCTGTAACAATTTTTGAATTAGTGAAAATAAATCTGACTGACACCACGAAACGCGCCAAACACTCTCCAGCCGGGTTGGTAAGGACAGAGTACAATTTTTTTTTTGTTAAATTCTCCCTATATTTTAGGGAAGGCAAAGGGTCTAGCCCATACAGCCATGTCTTTAGTGTATATTTTATCTGTAGTTTTATGAAATAATGAGTGGATGAAATTATGAATGAAATGAATATTACGTTAAAATATGGGTGTCACACATTTTAACGCATCTAGGGAGTGCTTGGCGCGAATTGAATGGTAACAGAGTTCATGATGGTGCTTGATGAAGTGAGCAAAACCACTTTTTACGTGGTTTTCACCACAACATCAAACACCATCACAAGACTTATTTTCAATGATTCTGCATAATTGCACATCAACACGGATGCTTGTGCATCAAAATAACACCACTTTCACTGCGCAAAATCCACTCTGTAACAATTTTTGAATTAGCGAAAATAAATCTGACTGACACCACGAAACGCGCCAAACACTCCCTCCTAATTTTTTTTTTTTTGAGGTTTTTGGCTTGGTTGCTAAGACCTTTGAGCCAGATCTTCATTTGCATACAGATACATATACAGAGTACTACCCTACCGATTAGATAAGAGCTTACTGCCGCACTCAGAGACGTCAAATAACGTTAATGAGTACTTAACGTCAAAAAATGACAATTCAAAACTAGTCGCTATTCTTGCCGGGTCTATGGTCTAGATTTGAATGAAAATGTTTGACATTAAATACTCATTAAAGTTCATTGACGTCTCTGAGTTCACGTTCAGACCAGGCAAATTATAAAAATCCTTATTCAAAAATCTGCTTACTTCATATATATTTCGACAATTGATTTTTTACCACCTATAACCTAGTAACACGAAAGTTCTTCTTGTAATTTATTTCAATCAGTTAAAAAGTAAAATATACATGGGTACGCACCGAACAAATAATAAAAACAATTCTTGGCCGTTCTTCTCAGGACAGGGCCTCCTATTAGTTTGCGAACGGATGGCGTAAATTTCTTGTCTTGACGATTCATGAGTTGATTGTAATGATTGTAATCATACCAGATATGAATAAACGAATTTTGATTTCATTTGATTTGATAATTATTAATGTAAAATTAACGGACATAGAGTAAATAAAAAGAAAATTGAGAATGAATGGTATGGTATGGTATGACTGTGAAATGTTTGAATAATTCGTCTGAAAGAATATACATAAAATCTGTAGCGTAGACAGGTGCTATTCTTTTTTGTATTCATCTAGGTCTAAAATATCACATTTCTTGTGCGTGTCTACACGATTCGCATATTTATAACTTAAGTTTTGTTACATGGAAGTTGTGCTGACGTGAGATTTGGCACTAGACCACAAGCGAGATAACTTTTTGGATGATTTTCAAGAAAATGTATTACGTGATATAAATCTCTGCATCTTTTGTTTCTCCTTGAAGGGTTTATAATAGCGACACTTCTGAAGAATAAATAACATCTACTTTTAGTAGCGACTTCCAATATTTTATCTGAACTTTCAATAAATTGATCATATTATCTCACTGTTAACAAAAATTACAAATACTAATTCCTCAATTAGTTCATTAATTATTTAAGAATACTTTATATATCAATAATGTCTTTGCGACCTAAGAGACAAAAAGGGGTGTTAACACCTTCCCTTATAGGTTTAGTTCAGGTTCCATATAATATGGTAAGACTATTGCCATTCAGTAATTCACTAAGGGCCGATTTCACCGCAGAATTAAACGCGATCAGTTGAAGTTGAACTCGGTTTATGCTCTAAACTGAGTTCCGCTACATCATCATCATCATCACCAGCCCTTTAATGTCCCCACTGCTGGGGCACGGGCCTTCCCTATGGATGGAAGAATATAGGGAGATTGGGCCATAACCCACCACGCTGGCCCAGTGCGGGTTGGTGGGTATTGACGACTGCAAATGCAGCCGGGACCACCGGCTTAAAGTGCCTTCCGAAGCACGGAGGAACTCGTGATAATAAATTTTTGGTCACCCATCCTATGACCGGCCTTAGCGAACTTGCTTAGTTTACGTAATATTAAGTAAGTTCGTAGATTGAATAATCCGCTACATAGTTTGCATTAATCAAAACCAAGCTTTATTAAACTCAGTTTCTTTGAGAGACGGTGAAATCGGCCCTAAGTCGTGCACCAGGCTCACTGCTGCCAATTTTTCATTAAATTAAAACTTTGAGTTGCCTTCTACAGCACCCATGGGAAAGTAAGTACTAAGTAAGTACTAAAACTATGATATGCTAATAATATTAGGTAGGTAGATATAATTTTGTGAATCGCTACATTTGATTGTTTGTCGGGACAAATCCAATACCGCAAACAGGACCTATGTTAATATATACAGATGTTTCTTTGTTATGCAAATGCTCGAATGTATCCCTCCCGACGTACGTTGTACCCCTGAAGGCTACAGCTCCGTTACCTGTAACTCTACAAGCTAAATGGTCAATTATGTGGCCATACGTCTACCTTCGGACACAAAGGCTGAACGAATTCACATCGAATTTGAGGCTATCACTCGATTATGCACGATTAATCGATTCCATTTCGTCCACGTTAAAGAATGTTCAGAGTTCTTTAATTATTTTTTATTTTGACATCGCACAATGTTTGTTTGTAGTGACTTTATATTATATTAATTAGTGATAATACAAATCTAGCCCGATAGTTGGAAATAGACTCATATTAGACATAACATAGCTAAATATGGGTGTTAATACACCTCTGCCTAATTATGGGTCTAATTCGGGGTTATAATTCGGGTTATTTAATAATTATGATACAAAAATCTTACCTATGGATTGCATTTTATTATCGTCCAGCAGTTCATTCGGATTCTGACTTTCCTGGTATGGAGTAAAGATATATATATTTTTCAATATTTGATTTGATAATTTTACTATATCAAAATGAAAAATTAAAATCTGCTCTCACAGCCAGGTGTCACGGTTAAGTTTATTTTCACTGTCTGAATGCCATCCAATTTTTTGCAAGCCACGCTAGTAGCGGCCGTGGTTTTCGTACTTAGCGATGTGATAATAATTATTTATGTCTCACACACGTGTTGTACGAAGCACCCGTGCAATGTTTTTGTGGTGTAACTTATCACACACAGTAAATGTTTAATTCATAGACTTTAGATTTTGCAGTAGGGACCTACTACACGAACTAGAAGACTTTAAGGACCGGACTTAGTGACGAATGTTTCATGAATATTTGCTAAATTTTTGAGAAAAACATTAATAAGCATATTTTAACACATTGAACCTTTTATACTATAGGTATTTTTGTACTAGGTACTTAGTATAACTGAATAAAATTAATTTTCAAAAAAGATATAGGTATTATCGTCAATTTTATGAACTTCGGAAAAGAAGAAGCTCCAGTCTTCTTGACTATATGGAATATAATGTATTTATACACCAAAGTACCCGCTTTAGGCAGCATATCCGTTTTGGGCCTCCTTCCCCTACCTACTTAGTAATTATTCAAATCACAATTGTACATCATATCACAGCCGTGTATCCTATTTGGTCCTTCGCTTAATACTAAACACTAATTTCGAATTGAGCTTAATGCGCCTGCAATATCGAAATCACGTCGCTCCACTCGAGATAAACAATTATTATGTAGCTTATGTTAATGTATTGAAAATGAATTTATACGCGTATATTGGCATACAATACTATCTTCCTTACGTAATGCAACGGTATTTGCCCCGGGCCCCTGTGTCCTGTGACATGCAAATCTTAGTGATAGTATTAAATCGGGCAGAGGGACGCGTGTTGGGGTTACCAGATATAGCAATTATTGATATTGATCGCACACCTTTAATTTTGTGGCAATACTGGTTCGAACTGTGCGTATTTTGTTACCATCGGATAAATTATAATATATAGGTTAAAATTAACCACAGAAGCCAACTGGTTTCAATTATCTCTAGATGTGTGATTGGTTTTAATTAATAATTCGAGTAATTCACCAATTGACGAACCTATTCGCTAAGTGCCTTAATTAAAATTTAGGAAATTGTGGTAACGCGAAACTAATTTAACCGCTTATAGGCAGAATTCAGGCAGAAATCATATTTATTGTGGCGTTTTGATCTTTTATAATGATAAGCACATGTTACTTCAATACTAAACACTATCAATATCTAAATGTTAATTATTTTTTCTAATTCATCATTTCTCATTCTTTCTCGTAGCGTTTATACTTCAAATTGACTGTGAGATATTGTATTATCAAACACCCGAACTTGGTATTAGAAACACAAACAATATTTATTATAGTGACATTTGATAGAGCTCGATAGCGCAGTCGCTAATGTCGGTGCTTGAATGGGTGACCAATATATATATTTTGGTTTCCTCCGTGCTTCAGAAGACACGTTAAGCCGTCGGTCCCGGGTGCCCTGCATCCGTAAATCGAGCAAACCAATCCGCATTGAGCCAGCTCAGTGGATTATGGCCCTTAAACTCTTTCTATTTTTCCATCCACAGAGAGAAAGCATAGGTCGTCTCTATTGATTAGGAAAATGTACATATATGTATGAAACAGTGGTTACTTTAAAGAGGGGTGGTAATGATAGTCTCAATTGGTATTACTTACCTATACTAACCGGATATGGATTACTAAATAAGTAGCTATGGGATAAAACAGTTATTAACTGATGATATTTAACGATAATTGTTTTATATCACGTAGGTACTATCGTTTAATGAATGCTTTTTTCTAACATCGATAATAATATGTATCAATTAATACATAATAGCTCACCAAACATAGAATTATAGATAAATCTGAACGCTGAAGTTTCAGCTGTACAAAGCCACTTACTTAAAGTAGTAAAATATACAAGTATAAACTTGAACACTGTAATATTGTATCACTTAGAATAAGTTTTATGTCTGAAGATTTATAGTACATTTCCTAACTTGACTTTTTTCGAAACCAGTTATAGCATTATTATTTTTTATTGGTTTCAAACTAAGTAACTACTAAACCTAAAACCTCTGGCCTCAAATAATAATTATTATACAATTATACTGTTAAAAATCTTCTAATTATAAATACGACTGGTAGGGAAATATTAATTATTTGCTTTCCATTACTATATTATAATTGTATTATATAGATACTTGATGTAACGAGTCGGCTAGCCTTTGGTTTGTCCTACTAAACTCTACACTATTAATTCTAAACCAACCAAGTGAATAAAATTTTGGTCACCTGTTTAATCTAGAACCTACATATTATATAGCAATTGTAATGTAACTGCAAGAGAATGGTAACCAAATGAGAACTCTTGGGTGGCAAAGACAATTTAGTAATACCTCTGATATTCTCCTACCCCAACCCTCTGTGTAACACGACACGGTGCGTAGATGGGATACTAAAAATATCATCTCTTTATTTATCGGATTAATAAATATTGCCACATTATTATATTGAAATACGATATTTTTCCTAACTAGTTAGTGCTAATAACAGTAGGTAGCCCCACGGCATATATAAAAATAGTTGTATTTGTAGCTACCTACTATCATTAAATCTTAATTCAACCGAGTGGTGACTAAAATACAAAATAAAAATTATGGTTCATTGATTTCAAGTACCATTACGCATGCACTTATAAATCGTCAAAAAAATGATAACCGCACGTATCTCAATCAAATGGTTTTATGTGATAAGCTGTACCAAATCAATAATATGTGATAGAGTAAGCTTGATATTAATTTTAACCTCAAAGGCCTGTTGTAAGATGAGTGACCAAAGATATATCTCGAGTTCCTCCGTGCTTGTGAAAGCACGTTAAGCTGTTGCATCGTTATTAATACTCACCAATCCGTACTGGTCTTGCGTGGTGGATTTTGGGCCATTCTCCATATATTCTTCCGTCTATAAGGAATGCCTGTATCCCATCAGTAGGGACATCAAAAAGCTGGTGATGATGATATTCTGATGATGAATTGTTTAGCCCGGGAAGACCTACCATTATTAGATTGGCCATTTACAGGCTCCATGATTGAATCTGAGAGAGATTTAACTTTCAAGGCGTTATACGCTTGGCTTTATCTTGAAAACAGACAAACTTTAGACACAGTTTAAGTCTCAAACTTTTATACGACTTTTTTCCAGATTCAAGTATGGCTCAATGATTTGGCTTTCAATATAACCTGTGTTATTAACTTGATTGCGGCTCTATATAATGCTCTATATCATCTTTCTGTTCTTACCAAACAAAATATATATTACTTCTTTTTTCACCAACCATAAAACAATAATCAGCTAGTTTCTCCATGATGGCATTAAATTGACCGAGGTGAGACTGAGAGTATGTTAAATAAATAAAAAGCTTCATTTCATTTATTTTCTCAAAGAAAAAATATGTTTCCTATAATCTCTATCTCTAGATTTTAATACATCATAAAACGCAACTGCTACTTTTGTTATGCCTTTTTTCAAATACATACCCTAAGGAGATTGAACAACTTTCTCTTTTCGTGTTATATTTACGCAATATAAGCGCAAGAAAATACAATGTACAAAGAGGTTTATTGTCAGACGTGTGATCAGCTTACTTAGCGCACCTCACACCATTCTTTCCCTTTGAAATTTAACGGGGTCCAGTCGCTTTGTTCAGCACGTCACGCCCCACAATACAGTACAGTGATCTTATAATAGAAATTGTTTTTCTTTACCTAATACCTTGTGAGGTGTGATAACAATGTGATATTTTACTTTTCATCTCTAAGGTCGTTGGTTGGTCATGAATCGATATTGTGCGTAGGCAAGCTTTTATTGTTTATAAGACAAACACCTATTCTGTTATTTAGCGAAATTTAAAATATTTCTGGCATGCATAACACATACATAAATCATGCCTATATCCCTTAAGGAGTAGGCAGAGGTGAATTAACACCCACTTTTCGCCAATTATGCTAGGTCCCATAAAATAGGTGGCGAGCCTATTGCCATCTATCGGGCACATAAATCGCAATATACTGCTAGATGGTACAAGAGGAATGCTGCTAACCATTACTCATTGCTGTCTTTACCCTTAGTCGCCTTGTACGACACCCACGGGAGAGATGGTGGTGGTGACAATTGTATTCTGCTCTGCCGAGAGATGGTGGTGGTGACAATTGTATTCTATTCACCACACGGCATGGACAATATTCAATCAAAAATTGGAATTGGGCTGTAATTATTATTAAAATACTATAGGTATAATGTCGACCCACATTCAGCAGTATTCTCATTTTTATAACGTATTAGAAGGACTGACACCCAGAGTTCCTAGTAATGATTAAAAATACTAAGGTCAGAGCTCAGCTTTTTGGCTTTTTCTTTTGAATTAATGCGTAGGTAAATATAACAATTAATAAAACAATTGGTTATAGTTATTTAAAACAGCTATATATATTCTTTTTTATTTTACTTTTTTTCGAATAAATTCTGAACAACAAAGGAGTTGCCGCAATGAATATTGAACAGTACTAAAAATTCTGAGACTGAAAAATATAAGACATTCAAACTTCATAACAAGCATGTAGTCGCTAGGAAATGTCCCTCATGAAAACCCTAAGACCTCCCATATATTTGCTGCTGTATGAACTCGCTATTCACAATGTTTTTCTTCTTTTCAGATAACCGGCCTGCAAGCTTCATGGCAAACGTACGAAGTGAAATATTACAACTCATATTCAAACACACTTGAAACACTATCACCTAGATTTCGTTAGCTTAACAAAACGGTAGCACACAAAACTACTTTTCATTCAAACTATGCGGAAACATGGCAAACAAACGGTAACTTTAAGCGCGGCCGTTACGTCACTGAAGGGAGAGACACACTAACAAACTTACACCGACACTGAACGGGTGGTCTCTGCCTGTATTCGCTAATTCGCGCACTGAATGTGCTCCACGTCTACGTGTGAGTACGCGGGCCCTCTCTGCGCTTTATGCTCTCCTAGTATTTGATGTAACGAAGAGGTCGCTCAATCCGTTTGAGTGGCACTTGTGTTCTGGTTACGTCTACACACATAAACACACACGCACACACCCTATAGACACTTGAGTGAGTACTTCGCAAATTCGCAGGGTAATTAGCCGGCATACCAAAATTAATAAGCCCGCAGCCAGCATAAATCGGTGCTGATTGGTTGCAAACGGTGAAGAGGGACGGATGAATTTAACTACCAAAGGTGAGTTGATGTGGCTATCTTCATTAATTACACGGCTACTTTGCGAACGTGCAAAACGATAGGAATGCCCATTTTATTATCTTATCTATTTTGAAATATTGTGCAAATATTGTGCAGTACCTATAATAAAACTAGCAAATTAAATAAATTTCAAGTTTTATTTGCTTCTAAATTAAAAACACTTTTACTTGGGTATAAAAAGACATTTTTAAAGTCACAAATTAATTAAATTTCACATATTTACTTCTAAACTCTTAGAATTTGACCCCAATCGGATATCATATCGCATAGTAATTCTTATAATTAAAATCCAAGCTAGACTAGTATAAAATTACATTTCCATAATACTTTATTCTGCTTATATTACGTTTAAACAAACATGTTATTAAAACGTAATACAAGCAGAATAAAGTTGTTGCAACATACAGATTTTATTATGAAACATATTTTAACATCATTATCATTGAGTTTAGATTACGTTGACAGCATAAAAAGAGCCTCATTAAAAGCTGCCGCTCAAAAGAATTAACTGCGTAAAATCAATGTGTATATCAAATTGAGTGTAAAGTACTTACACGTCGATAAACAATACCCACTCTTCATTTTATTAGAAGTGTGATAAATGAGGTGTAAGTTGACTTTACAAGTCTATTATTATGCGTTGGGGTCTGGACTGTGATACACGCAGCGCATTATCTAGTTTATGAACAAAGCTTTTTCCTATGATGCAACGACGCAAACATAGTTATTAAAATGGAAATGAAGCTATATCAATTGGGAAACGGAACACCAAACAATACTATAAAAGTGTATTAGACAATTTTTAAACAAATCAGATAATAATCAATTAAATTTCCATAAAACCTAGAGCATTTTTAACCACAACCCTCTTCCTATAGATCCGACAAAAATGGTGTTTTTTAATTGTTTCGAGTTTGAATTTTGCTTAAGTGGAAATAAAAAATATATTTTTGTTTCATTATATGCATGTTAGGCATAGAATTATCACAGTAACTGAGGACGGTGGTATCAATGTAAAATTATACCTACTCAATTCATCCATGAATAAAAAAATGGGAGAAATGCATTAAGTAGTATCGAACCACCATAATAGCCGTTCGGAGTAGTAAGTAGCCATCATTTCATATTTGTTCAATGACGAAGTTGAATACTGTTATCCCATTATTCTTACAAACAGTTCTAATATATAACGTTGAAACTGATACCGTTTCAAGTAATATTTTACAAGTGACAAGTCAACCTAAAGTATGGAGAGCATATCCGCATACATTGCTAATTCGTGTTACTACATCTGTTTTGAATAATCGCGCTCCGCCGAGGGCTATTTGGACAATGTCCATTCAACTAAAAGACCCAACTTGCATATTCTCTTAGCTGCGTCCAGTTGAATTCGAAATCTGTTTTGATGACTGTAGAGATGTCCCATACAATAGATATAACCGAATTGGATTTACCGATTCAGCCGAAAACTTACAGGGTAAAAACCATTCGTGCGTCTTCGTTTCGGTAAAATTCTGTTCGTATTAGTCTTTTTGCAGAAAGTGCATGTACAGTTATTGTCTAAAAAATTAATCCCTTCTGCACCATCAAAATGCAGGTGAAGAATTGTAAAAATCTTTACAATTATGTTAATAGACTGAACAGCAACTCTGGCTAGATGGGCTTCTAGTGAGTTTGCACAAGAATTCCAGGCTCATGAATTTTTCATGGCACAAAGTGGGCACCGATCTCGTCATTAACTAGGGCTACAAATGGCCGAAGACGATACTATTGGTGGGTTAACAACCATTCTTAGTAATGTAATAGACAAACGATTTTTATCCAAACAAACAAAATATTTAAAAATAATTCTTTACCATTTTGATTCGGTGTGCAATTAATTCTTTTCATAATGTTCTCTTATATTTGCACGAGCACTACACATTTGAAATAAAACAACTTTTACGGATTAGACTCGCGTATATTTAGATGTTTGGCATTATTATTTATCCCGACGTTTCGATCACTTTACAGCGGTCGTGGTCACCCGTGACCACGGCCGCTGTAAAGTGATCGAAAAGTAAAAGACCGTAAAAGTTGTTTTATTTCTAATTCTTTTCAATTAATATTGAGTTAAATCTTTAAAAACTGTTGTATAAAACTAGAGATTGCTCTCCAAATTACAGGCTCATTAAACCCCATTACTCTCATTGATCATATTAAGAGAAATATAATTAAATTTTAAAATTATATGGTCATATTACAAATGGTAACATTAAATGTGTAGGTACTGCACAATAAATAGGGAGAAAAATTACCAAACCAAATTTTGTTTAAATCTGTGTATTTTTCAGGAGGTGCCGCCTGCGTAATATATTGAAATATATATTGTAAACATCACACATTACCTTATCTATACATACATTTTGCACTCATACAATAAATTATAAACAAATTCAGTGGTTCATTCATTTAGGCAATCAAAATTGTTAATTTTTATCAAGTAGCTAGTTCTTTGCTTAAACTAAATTTAAGTAGTTTGGCAGTTTTGGATATCCAGACATTATCGTTTTCAAGAATAAACGCTTAATACCAAAGCTACATCATATTTACGTTATTATATTATGTTAAAGTGTATTCCATCCATTAAACATTAAAGGGATGTTAATTATGATGAATGATGATACTAAAAAGTCTGACAAAGAGAAAATGCTAGCAACAATAACTATTTATTTCCTAAAAAGTTATCACTAAATCTGAAGTCACATTCATTCACGAAAATTTAGCATTTAAATACAATCCACTATTAATAATCTAAGGAATTACAAATATGACTGGAATAGATTAAATTGTGTTGTAGAGTAAGCATAGGAGTAATAAAGCGACGGCACTAAATCCCGCTTCTCGCGTCATGGGACGGTATAATGAGTAGTTCTTAGTGCAAATTAAGAAACATTAATGCTATAATTTTCTATTTGATATTTGAGTGTCTCCTTATACTATATTCCAACAGTTACAACTTAGATTTTTCGGTTCTTGAAAAAAACACGATTTTACTGTTAGATACAACATATACTAATAAATATACCCAGCTACCATCAAAACTTTGATATTTAAAGAAACAGTAATTAAAAGTTTCCATAATTTGACCATAAATCATATCATTAACTACTAATAAACACGCTTAACTACTAATAAACACTTTCATGAATTTAGTTCACATTGCTGTGCGAAGTTTATTTTGACAGTTCATCTGATGGATACAGTAACGAACGGCGAGGAGCTAATCACGATGCTCCAAGTAAATGTGCTTTGCCAAAGCAAAAGCGAAATGATATCACCAAACTATGGGTAAGTGTTATTTGTTAGTATTAACCGTACCTTTAATCTAGCCATAACTCTAAAACGGTAGGCTGCATTTGCTACTGGGCGTTGATCAGCATCCATTGCCAGCCATTCCTTGGGCTCTACCGATACACCATCTTATTAAAACGGTAATGAATGATGATCAACGCGCTAACTGTAAGTTAATCAGCGTAATACTACGTAGTGGCGATAGCGGCAGAGTGAAAAACAGCCTTTCAAATCCCGTGAGCATCCTAAGGGAATTGTCAGGAGTTAAGGAACCCCAAAATATTTAGCAGAGTTATAGGGGATAAAAGGAAACTTTAGGTTTGATGTTCGATTTCGATGTCACCAACAGAGGTAATAACCCAATTACGTGTAGCTAAAGGACAAAAATATTTATGTCGTGATAGACCGGTAAAACTGTAAGTGTAACACACAAAAATCTGTGTCGGCAGGTCGTCCCGTCGCCACGTGCCGGGCCTGATGAACGCAAGTCGGTGTTATTTGCCGCATAATTTACATAGAGATAGATCACCGTCCCGTGGGGCGCGCACCCGTTGAATTTCTATTGTTTAGATTGGAAAACTAAGTGCACAGGTTGTCGACTTTCCTCTCACGTCATTATAGCTGAAGTGTTGCAGCGAACTCATCAACTGTTTAGTTCTGACTGTACACATGACGAGCCGGTAGGTATCAGGTGAAAAGTTTTATGAAGGTGTGTTGTGTCGTCGTCGTCAATGCACTTTTGTTATCAAAATCCCTTCTACAACTAATCTTATCTTGATTCATTTATCATAAGGCAACTGTCGGTATGAAAGAGGAAGAAGTTGAGGTGTGATAGAGAAAAATTATATATTTATTTTGTGTTTTAATTTAACCAAATAATTCTATGGGGTCAAAATATATCATACACAGAACCAGTATTTTAATTTACCTCAATTCAGTTTGATAAATACACAATGAACAATTAATATTCATTTTAATAAGGAAAAAAAAACTCAACTACATAACAATTTAATAAAAAATCACTATGCTTGATTATCTATTGCCTTAAATTTGAAGCCTCAATTAATAAATGTGAAGCTTTAGACCAAACTATGAAGATAAAGAAAACAATAGACCCTTAAGGTTATCGCAGAGTAATTCCGGGTAATTCATGCTATTTACCAAGCAATTATTAAAAAAAATTATATATATACATAAATTATTCGATTAATAATATTATATAGAAATCTAAGTGAAAATCTGTTTTAATTTATCAGTAAGTGTATAATCGTTTAACATTGGTTGATAAACTATTACTTCGCCAATTGCTGCGATTCGTAGATGTCGGGGTTGAGGGTATATACAAATCGATTTCCTAATGGCACTGTCCGGCCCGTGGAGATTGACTCATTTGCACTGCATTACATTATCGACGGACACGACTGGCCACTCTCATCATCACAAACGAACAGATTGTCCAATGTGCACTCGTAGCCTTAATACTTTTTAAATGTAGATAGATACATAGATAGACTTGTATAGATGTTTATCTGTAGGTCCGTTAACAGATGCTTAGGGCTGAATCATACAGGCAAAAGATTATATCCAATTTGAGAAATCGCTATTCAGTTCTTGGTTCATTTTAGATGTTGTTTATTTAGAGTTATATTATTATGTACCTATGCATCTATTTGTGGGTAAATCCCAGACATCATCCATCATTACAATTTTTAATCGAATTACAAAAATATACTTATACCGAAGTTATTTATAGCTAACATTTGAAATTAATTAACTATTTAAAAAAAGACCGCTAACTTTAACACAATAGGAATCTTTGACAATTTTTTTCCGAATCATTGACTAACGATGCCAAATATAACCAACCGCAATTGCCCTACAAGGTGTGCATTTATTTGATGACGGTTGTTAATTCATTCAATTGAATGAATTAAACTGTCTTTAAATTTTTAGGTAATCCAATGTTTAGTATTAACGACCCGTTATTATAATGCATTTGACCTAGTGATAATCATTAAGCATTTTAATCTAAAATAATTTTGCATTGAAAATATGATCTTAAAATAGAAGCGCTCTACTTTCTCTAGTTCCAATCAATTATAGATTAAGAAGTACCTACGTTACTCTAAATTATATTGTAATTAATATCCAATCGCGGAATATTAAGTCAAAAGAATGATCAATGTGTGACCGATAAAGTGATTGATTAGAGGTAGTACCTAATGATAAACTAGTATAAAATGTAAGCAAATGCAAAAAGCATTTACGTTTGGTTTAGAGGCTTCGGTTATTACTACTTAATTACTGATAAATAAGGCCGTTAAGTTTTTACTAATATCATCATTAATAGTAGAATATTAATTATGCAAATAGCAAAATAGCGCTGCTGAAGGAGAATATTGATATTTAATTATGTGGAGTGACAAAATGGAATAGTAATGAAGGGATGAGTATAAGGAACTGAGAAGGTGACTGACTCCAACGACAGATTAATTGAAAGGGAGCTTTATATCGAGAAGGAAGAAATACAAAACTTTCATATATGTGACTGGGAAGAGAACATTAATATAAATATAGAGAGTACCTTTTCTAAAATAAACGATTATCTTCCATGAAAGTGATGGAAGAGAAGAGGAAACAATGCTAGGAACTAAAGTACTACGCTAACCCCAAATAAAATAAAAAAGACAAAAAGATGATGATGAATAATTTGACACGAACAAGAAAAAATATTGTGGATTTTATTATTTAATATTAGAAGAAATATTACAACTTACCTAAAGTGGGGTGGTGTCAGGTAGGCGGTCCAAAATCTTGAACAGTATGGATTGGAATGTTGGCATCTCAATCAATCTTTCCGTTCATTAGCCTATCTGTCTCTTTCTCTATCTCTTATCACTTTGCTGTGCATTATTAAATATGACCTTTCTGGTATGATAACTAATTGAATAAAATAGAAGTCATAGCTTGATGACGTCTGACCGAGGATGGAAGAGGAAACATTCTGCACCAACCCCAGCTAAACTTGAAACAGGTAGGAAGATGATGATGTTGAGAAAATACAAAGAAAAATAGGTCAGAAAAATTCTTGCTGTCCCGCATCAGGACAATTTTGTATTAAATTTACTCAAGTGTCTATATCAAAGCAATCTGGCCCCTAAGAAGAACTTATGTTCAACTTTTGTTAAAAGGTATTAATGTGAAAATGTTATGTTCAACTTATGTTATGGGGTAACGTTAAAATGTTGTAAATATTATACAAGTTAAATATCAGTTCTTATAGATTTAGAAACCTTAATTTACTTATCGTGTACCTACGTAATCTAAATTCAGTTTGGAAAAGAAACACAATTTATCTGAAAACACCGTTAAAATCTTAAAATGTAGAGTTACACAAAATGCTATTTCATGTTATCTAGGTACCTAGCTACTTTATCCGTATCATCACAATCAAGAGAATGGTACAATATTCCTTATTAGACATCATGAGAACGCAATATTACGCGCAGTCTAGCAAATATTTCTTGAAACAATTTTTAGGTACAGCGGTTGTTTTATCTAGGTATAATTACCTACCTCAAATCATTTAATGGCTCAAATCACAAACAGTATTTGAGACGTGTTATTCTAACAAGTGGACGGCAGACGTTTGTCCCAATTCGCGTGATTACCAAATGATAGAGCAGAAGGCCAAATTCGCATATTTATTGTCGGGTTCACTGGCCTATTCACGGCCACGATTAACCGACCGTCTATCTAAAAACACATTTAGGTACGTAGGTACTCGTTTTTTGTATCTATGAGAGGGCCAGCTAGGAACGTCGATTTATGACTACTTGAACACAGTTTATTTTTGGCTTCTAATAATATCTTTGACTTAGATGCCTACATTTTTTTCCTTTTATCTATATATCATCTTTAGCAATCTTTAGCAATTTAAAAATAATGTCATTAAATTTTGAAATAAAACTTATCTTGATTTCTTACTACCACCAATTACGATTATTGTATTGCAACACTTTATAACCACTATGCAGTTTTTGTGTTTGAATTACCTTCCTAAGCAGGCATTCGGACAGTATTTTTGTACTGGGTAATATTAAAGAATCAGCATGGGCTGAATCCGTAGGAAATGGTAAATAGCCAGACGGAGTCTATAATAGATTCAGGACCAAACGTCACTGTCTGGCTCTACTCAACGTTCATTACGCGAGACACCAATTGGTGGTCTCAAATAAACATTTCACTATTTTTCAGTATAAACATTTCACTGTGTTTCAATAGCAACACATTTTGCAAAACGAAAAATAGTGTAGGTAGGTACTTACACAACTGTTTCACAGTCTCCTCATAATTTAGAATTTTCTGTCTTTAAATAGTAGCTTCAGTTGAAATCCTTCAAAAAACTATTATAAAAATCTAGTCAATTACTTATTCTATTTGTGACCTATTATTATACTGACTATCATTTACGTACATACGTTTTAAATAGGTACCCTTATTTGTTAAGAACCTCTGTATAGAATGTAGGTAACATTCTAAACCTTTTTAATAATTGTAAAGATCCTCTATCTAATATATAGAGTTCAGATCTTGTGATGGTAATTTACATACATACATAAATCACGCCTATATCCCCGAAGGGGTAGGCAGAGGTGAACTAGCACTCGCGTTTCGCCAATTACGTTAGGTCCCATGTAATAGGTGGCGAGCGATGGTAATTTACCTACAAATAATTTGTTTATACATACATACATAATTCACGCCTATATCCCCGAAGGGGTAGGCAGAGGTGAACTAGCACCCACGCTTCGCCAATTATACTAGGTCCCATGTAATAGGTGGCGAGCCTATTGCCATTTATCGGGCACAAAAGTCGCAGTAATTTGCAAGGTGGTAGGTATAAGAAGAACGCTGCTGCCCATTCCTCATCACTGATTTATCCTTAGTCGCCTTGTACGACACCCGCGGGAGAGATTTGGGGTGGTGAAAATTGTATTCTATTCTGCCGTCACCACACGGCTGAATTTGTTTATGCCTGTACGTAATTGATTTTTGGAATAAACTTAACCTTTAACTCTTTCCACAGTTAGTCAGCGAGATAAGTAATAGTAGTAATAGTTTACATAGTATTACTAGTAGGTAAATTATCATCTCGGAAAATAATAGTAAATTTTGACATCATCATACTTACCTATTTGTTAACCGACGAAAAACTGAATTTGTACCATATGTTTTTAACAAAATCCAGGTACGTGGTATAAATCTTTATTCACAATATAAAGATAGAACATATGTTTTTAAGTCTAGTCTAGTTATAAAGCCAACAGTTAAAACAACTAGATAAATAACTAATAGACATAAAATAACGTGAACAATGTTCTCTTCTCCAGGCAAATTATTTTATGAATATATTAAATTGTGTTGGTAGGTACCTACCTACTTAATATAAATTGTTGAAATGAAAAGGTAAAATACGTCAAATTCAAAAGGTCCAGGAAAAAGGAATCGAAACCGACGGACATGCATGAAGACAGTAATGAGATAGGATGAAGCCTTTCTTTTAGGTAAGGTTTGAGTATGTAAGGTTCATAGCAAGTGGAAAGCAGTGGTATGGGCAGGATTTAGCAGACTCAAGTCGACTCCGCGTGTCGGCTATCCCTAAATAGGTACCGGTAGTCGAAAGTCTTCGACCAAGTCACACTTTCAGCGCCAGTTTAAAGTCGGAGTCTTGGATTCTATCTGATGGATAGCATATGAGATACGAGGCACTTTGTTTGTGCCAGACTTGAATTAAATTATTATGGAATTCAGAATTCTAATACTCAAGTACCTTCGAAGATAGTTATAATTATACCTATTAGCTTTTAAACCTAAGTAATCTTATCCGAAATCTGTCTATCATCTAACGGCCGTTAAACTTATAATAATTGTATGGTGTTTGACTTGTCTAAGGGCTTTGACATTGCCTGGCGTACAAACCGGCCTAATGTTTTTGTGAACGTAGATACATTAGGTACTTTGAACCTAGCAGAAACTAGAGACCTTGAAAATGAATCTAATAAGTCCACGATATGTTTGGCTTAAGAGGTCATTCTACTCTTCATTAGCACAAGTAGTTATTTGAAAAAATATTTTTTAACAATAAGACTATTTTTAATAAGAAAATTCACCCCGAATGTTCCCGGGAAACATGAACTTTTCAGGCTTTTTAGATAATTTGACTTTATTTTGCTTTTCACAAAACAATACCATAGATATACGCAAGAGGTTTTCAAGGCTTGTATCCTACTTATTATTATGGTAGACATTAAGCATCTGTGATAAAAATCCATCTTCTTTTTTGGGTAAGCATTTGTATCTGTGTCCTACGTTTGTAATATTATTATTAGATACCATACTTATTAAGTACTTACTAAATAAATGAAAATCAGAAAATATATAAAGTACAAGACAATTGTAGGTAATTAGTAATACCTAGACTGCGAATCTAGTTCATTAAATGGTCTAAATTTACAAATAAAACATTTTAAGGTACAAAAATAGCAAACTCGGGGTTATCGCTCTTTATATTAGACAAACTAAACTAGGCTGTTTTACGCTACTAGCGACATCTCTTCAATTGTCTAAGCAACTATTTAATTTGTTGTTTGATATTTTCACCTAGGTGGCGCTCGTTGGCGCATTTGTGAACTCTTCAAAAAATCTAATAAAATCAAGGCCGAAACTCAATAGTTATCAAAATACTAAATATTAATTGTCACCTTCATAAATAGTAAATACTCAATTAGAGTTAATGCTTGAATTAATATGTAGCAATAATTTTCACAGAGCATACAGTCTATCCGTTTAATCATTTCCTTTAACCTTGCTTTTGTACCAGTTGTTTTGGTTTTGAAACAAAATTGAAAATATTTTAAACTAACACCAGTTTTCTATTTTACAATCAATTAACACCAGTTAATTGATTATATTCTTTCGTTTTAAGTAGTCTATTTTACGGACAAGATGAACTAACGTCATCATAAGGAAGTAATCATTCTTGCAAATTTTGAATTTACCGCCTCCGAGTGAGAAATGTGTGAAGTTCGCGTTGCGAATACTGGCCGAAATATGATGTGAAAGATATTCCGAAGGCCGTAAGTGAACACGGAAATCGAGATGTGTGTGTGGTCAAAAAGACAGTGCAAGGTAGGGGTCGGGTGGCGTTTGTGATGGCAAAATTTTTGCAAATGGTGAGTTAGGAAATTATAAAGTTGTGGTGTCTTGAAAATGGTTACAGTGGTGTTCGTGCATTTATTGTTGTGCATAATGAAAAATTAGGTGTTCATTGTTAATAAAATTCTTGAATTCTGTGATACGGGATCGGCAAATGGCGCTACGAATAGCTAAAGTTGACACAACTACGCGTTTAGATGTTTCGTATGTCTTCGGTCGCTAATTTCTAGACATGCGGCGTGGTCTGTGATGACAACAAATAGTGGTGCATCTTTAAATTCCTGATATCGCGCTTGTGGACTTAGCAACTGGGACATCCAGCTTGGCGATTATAACGGTGTCAGCATGTTGCGATTTTTTTGGCGAGCGGTACTACTTTTTAAACTCGTTTATAGATGCGGCTAGAGGTTTCCGCGTCCCGTAGGGTCGCTGGCCCCGCGAAGCGTCTTCTGGATTTAAATTACATAATGTATGGGTCTCGTTTATAGCATGCAACAAGTAGATATGTGTCGGCGGGCTAACTGTCAATGTGGAGTACAGTAAGCTCGCTGCCCGCGGCCCCCATTAATTCGAGCCGCTGATGTCACTTATCTCAGCGTTCTCCTATCTAGGCCCTATGGCCGCCAATTTTTTGCACACTGTGGCAAAAACATTAATTTGATAACAAGCATACATCTTCAATTACCGGTTGTGTAAATATTGATAGTACATACTTAAATTATAACAGCACCAAGATTTTTATGATATGCATTAATAAATAATATATTAGGTACTTCAATAGCTGGCGATATTTTCTACAAAATTCAGTGAACATGTAATATTAAACAGTGGTGTTGTTTGCAGCACGGTCACTGACACTAGCACCAACAATGGACCAGCAATTCTGCTTGCGCTGGAACAACCACCCTAACAACCTAACTGATGTGCTTGCAAGCCTGCTACAGAGAGAGGCCCTCTGTGATGTGACACTAGCCTGTGATGGAGAAACAGTTAAGGTATATTCCTCTTACTGTAAATCATAACTCATATTGTGGGCTTCAAGCCAGAATGGTGTATAAGCAATTCCCTACTTTTCAGGAGACAAAAAAAACTTAATGACTTAAACCCCAGTGTAGCCACATAATTAAAAATTTGCATGTGTCTATGAATTGGTTTTTATTTTTATGTGAAATGCTTAATTTTTTACAATTATCCTTTAAACATGAAAAAAATAGATGTTGTGTAAAATTAAAATTAGAAACGATTGGCTTATTAACAAAAATTATGCTATTTTTATATGCCCCTCTGACTTGAAACCCACGATATAAGATCTTTTTAGTATTAATTAATACATGAAAATTCAATTAGTATCATATTAATATTATTATAATAAGACTTCAAAATACATATGCTTTGATTTTAATTATTGTTTAGGAAACAGCAAATAAGCATTAGTGGTGATGGTTCATACCCTAATAATATGAATGTCAAATAATTATTTACAAGCATAATAGCATCTTCTTATTTAATAAGTTTACTGTATTAAATACATTTGTACTGGTAATGTAACAATCAGGGTTTGTTGCATATAACTTACACATATAAGTATAGTAATAATTTACATCTAAATAAATTAACTTGAGCTTCAATTATGTCATTTGATCTGTGAATTTATAAGTTCACTCCACAGACCAAATTATATTCTAGTTATAAATATAAAATACAATAAAATCTTTCAGTATGGTGTAACATAACACATTTCTGGATATATAATTTCTTAATAATAACATCAGTGCAAGCAATGAGATGATTTGCACTATATACCTAATTATCTCATAACTTGATAAGGACAGTATGTCAAGTATCATATCTGTCATTCTTGATAGTTAAATACAATAAAAATTTCACCTATAAAAATATGGAAGAAGCATTTATATAATACTATAGTCTGATTGTAACAATAAACAATTATGAGTGTTGTTGTAATTATTGTAATTACCTACTAAAATATAAGAATTTTTTCCTTCTGTTCGGATTTGTTTACAAACTTTGCATTGGTAAACCATTCATCTCTTGAGTAATACATAAACAAATTCTGTACAATAGTAAACATGTGTTACTAATTCTGTAATATTATAAGTGGATACTGTATCATGCAAAAATATATGAAATTATTGACTATTATTAGTTAATTTAATCTTTGAATATACAAATAAATCTTATATTTACCTACATTAATTCTTAAATAAATAATAGTAATGATTCTACTGTTAATAAATAAAAACAGTATGTTTACCATTTACTGCATGCATAATGAAACCAGTACTGAATTTTATATTCTATAAATTTGTAAAATCCTACTGAAAATCTTCAAAGATCTGTTAGATTTATGCTGATGCATCATGTATTCCCAGCGTAACCATTCATTTATGATCTATTCAGAGTAGTGTTATATAAATGAGCAGTAGTATTTATACTATTAGACTGTTTGTGTATTGCTCGTATTGCTTGTAGTGCTGCCTTTTTATTGAATAGCAGTAGTTAGTAGTAGCTATTCATCAATTATGATTATAGAAAACATATTTTCGCCATATTATACAGCATCATCAAGTGAGATGCTATATTTAGTTACCTACATACATAATACAAGTTTGACAATTTTAAGTTTACGACACTACCTATAAAAACAGTAATTTCAAACCAGTTTTCTACAGTTATAAGACATTAAAACAGTTTTTTTATGCTGATGATTGTACTTCGAACTTGATAACAAATTATATCTGTTGTACCTAGTAGGTGTATACTTTACAATTGTTACTTACTATAAACGTTGCTATTCTCCCAACAGTCTATGAAGGAAGATTTAATTCTGTCCCTTATCAATGATACGTCGGCGCCGCGCGATGTACAGTTTTCAAATTTAAAGGTCAATAACACCTCTGCCAGCCACTTCCTTTGCCATTTAAATTCAACAATTATGAAAGTTAAACTCTTATGCTAATAAAATGCAATTTGTTTTGTAGGTTGAAAGGAGTCTGCAGAAGAGTTGCATGTTGTCTAACTTTCTAATTTTTTATGACAGTGGTTTGGCAGGTTTTAGGGTCTTGTTTGTATAAAACTTATAGTGTGTAGGTATAAGAATGTCTAGCCTTGTGTAAGAATTGATGTCTAGTAAAAGTTGAAGCTGTTTATTGAGTATGATACTTAGGTCCTGTTTCACAATCGACAAGTAAGTTCGAAGTAGCTTACTTTGCAGTTCAATTGACATATATGTCATATTACAACTGTCAAATGATCTGCGAAGTAAGCTACTTAGAACTTACTTGTCTATTGTGAAACAGGCCCTTAGGTAAATATATTTTTTTTTTATATTGGTGTGTTTACTAACAGGTTTCGATTGTCAGGCTGAAGCGACGTTGGTCTAGTTATTATTATTATTACGATTTTTTTTAAAAGGATAATTATTAATATCACTTAATGATGAATATAACCATAACGTAAATAACGTCATGCAAATGAAAATATGAAAATAAAAACCTTTTATGGACTGGCCAATATAAACAGTTTATGCCTGAGTACCTATACTGCTCAATAGCTTAACTTTTAATAACTACTGAGTCCTGTCCAATCACACTATTACCTATTTGTACAAAGATGCCAATATATATATATACCTACTGGACTTAATACAAAATCGAAAATATAACTAATTTATATTAGTAGTAGATGACAAGCATTATACGATCGCTATCTGCACTGTACCTACTTATGAGATCGTGGGCAATTTCAATTGCAACTTCGCGAATGTAGAGCATTCAGCAATTGATATAAAATATGTAATTTGAAACGGATTTATTTCAAACGTCGTAATTTTTATTTCCATCATCTCCCAAAGTACCTACTGTTTACGATACATGATTTACGATACCAAAATTAAATAGAATGGGAACTACAAATTTAAAAAATCTACTTATTTTCCTATGTATGCTGATGCTCAATGTAACCATATCCATGAAAAACTCCGTCTAATTATAATAACAATAAGCCGGTCAAAATGGTAGTTAGGTATTATTTCTATGTGATGTTAACATATTTGGGAAGACCTTCACAAACTTCGCATTCAACTGTTTCATTCGCATTGTATAATTAACATACCTACATACTTTGCGAATTATTGAAAATATTTTTTTCCTGTTTTAGGCACATCAAACGATATTATCAGCATGCTCTCCGTATTTTGAAAGTATATTCCTGCAAAATTCGCATCCACACCCGATAATATTCCTCAAAGATGTGCGGTATTCGGAAATGAAGTCATTATTGGATTTCATGTATAAGGTAAGGCTCTTTTTAAAAGGTTTACCCTAGGATATCAATCAATGATAAGTATTATAACAAAATTATTATCTGTTTTCAGGGTGAAGTGAATGTTGGCCAAAATATGCTCCCAATGTTCCTAAAAACTGCAGAAAGCTTACAAGTTAGAGGTTTGACAGAAAACAATACATTAAATCCTAAGGTAAGCTATAAATATTTGTCATAATAAACAATATGTATCTATATCTACAATCTACAATTAATGAATGCTTTGCAAAAATACTCAATATTGTGAGCTAATTGGTATTGTGCACAAACATACAGTATTTTATACACGTCTTTATTATGTATACCGCCTT
Organism: Cataclysta lemnata; assembly: GCA_963931975.1. Classification (NCBI taxonomy): domain Eukaryota; kingdom Metazoa; phylum Arthropoda; class Insecta; order Lepidoptera; family Crambidae; genus Cataclysta; species Cataclysta lemnata. The sequence goes on from OZ008339.1 coordinate 6,183,136, forward strand.
TAAATAGGTTATATTATTCGTCAACGGTCAAGGTTTTAACGCTTAATTAATAAAACAATATTCCTAATAATTATTGGAAAATAGACCATTGGTGAATGAATGAATTTAATCCGTTTCTCCAATATTTGGATTTTTATATTGGTGAATGGGTTAATTCATTCAATCACAAATTGTCGGAACACAATAATGCTGTTAAAATTACCTGTTATTATGGCGACAGACTTTGGTAAGTTGGTGGTAGCTAGCCAGGCGGACTTGAAAAAAGTCCTATCATCATCCAGACCGAGTATAAATTTGTACTACCCTGGGCATCGGAACCCGGGATCTTAATCCCGGCAGGCGAACCACTAGAACTAAAACTGAAAACATTAACATTTAGATAAATGTTTAAGGCTGGAGTTCACCAACACTTAAACAGGCGGTTATAAGTAATCGTCAGGTTTTGACATTTTGTCGTATGGAAGAGCTGTCAAAAACTGACGGTTATTTTTTATCTCTGGTTTTATAAGCCTACTAGGCCTCGTAAACGGTCAAGCGGCTTCGTCTCAAGATTGCTCATTTTCTGTGTGTTTTATTCTGTTGCTAGGTAAAACAAATATTTTTTTATGTCAAACAAATCAAACTGACATAAAAAAGATCTATTTGACGTAGCAACAGAATGAAAATGAACGAGCTTGACGCGAAGCCGCTTGACCGTCTCGGCGGCGCTAAAAGCACGTTTCTTGACAGGTGTTCTAAGATAATCTGTGCTCGCCGACAGTCTGACGAGCGCCCTAACGTTTAAAGCATACGTATCTTGGGCCAGTAGCCAAGTGGCAATCGTTTCATAACGATAACGTGTCGAAGTTCGTCACGATCGGCCATATTACTTTGGCACTACAGCGTCTTAGCTTGCGCTACCAACATAACTAGGGAACTTACGAAGACGATTTTGGTCACGTGATTTCACGACGACTTACGTCAAATCCCATACATTTTTATTTATCGAACTTCGTTATCTTTGTCGGTGTGTTACTTTGTCTAGGCCCCCTGGTTTCTTAATATAATTTGTGCTCGCCCAACAGTCCGAGGAGCGGCCCGCGCCGTCGGCAAGCGCGGAGAACCTGTCCTCGCGTGCGGAGCCGTTCGCGACCCCGCCGGCGGCCCACTGCGCCCCGCCCGCGCCGCTCACGCCGCTGCCGACTACGCCCGCCCTCCAACACCCGCCCCACTCCTTGCCACCGGAGAAGAGACGCAGAAAGAACTCCGCCGTGCCCCGGGACGATGTGGATCTCTCTTACAGGCATTTCGAGGTACGTAGTTGTCCTCCTGTCGGTATTGTCTTAACTTACATACATATTGTCTTAACATACATGAATAAATCACGCATATATCCCCGAAAGGGTAGTCAAAGGTGAATTAACACCCAATTTTCGCCAAATTTGTTCGGTCCTATGTAATAATAGGTGGCGAGCCTATTGCCGTCTATCGAGCACGTTAATTGCAGTATATTGCTCGATAGTTAAGATTAATGCTGCTGCCTCGTACAACACCCCCGGGAGAGCTTGGGGGTGGTGACAATTGTATTTTGCTCTGTCTTCGCCAACTTTGATTCTTTCCAGTTCAATTCATTCCAGCAGCATTACTGATAATATGCCTTTTTAGATATTGCAAAAAATCCTCGTCTATAAGCCCCTCCGCACACGGGGCTACTCAAAAGGAACTGATTACATTCAGTAACTATGTAGTTAGTAATTTGAGTTTGTAATCGGTTCCTTATAAGTACCCCGTGTGCGAAGGCGCTAACTGTTTGGCGTGTACAGGGCCACCTAAAGTCCGTCAAGGGCGGCTCAACCGGATCCGGGTCGGAGCCGTCGACACCGCCGCCGGCGCACACGCCCCAGCGGCTGACGCCGCGCTCGCCGCACACGCCGCACGTGAAGCAGGAGCCCGACGTGTACCCGCCGCCGCCGCCGCTGGCGCACCCGCCGCATGCACCCCAACATCCGCCGCCGCACTTCGACCAGACACATCTCACGGTTAGTGCGTCAATTTTAAAACTGTTCTAGTCCTAAAACCACGCTTTTGCATCATTTCTCAATGTATAGTCCCACAAGTTCGTGCGCCACCTACCTGTGGTATGAGGTGGTACCTGGCTTTCCCTCCTCCCCGCATCACCCGCCTGCGCTAAAATCTAAAGTGCCCCGTCCCCGCCACCGTCTGTTTACCCGCAGAAAGGTCTCACACGAAGTTGTTGGATTATAGTATACATATACTTTTGAAAAAATAACACTTTACAAAAGTTATTTAATTAACGAATAAACTCACAAGCAGAAACAAGTTTTGGTAAAATTAGAAATACACTTTTATCCATCCATACCATATACATTATTCAACTTAATTTATTTATTATTGTAGCTGACGCAAATTGTAATAATTTACTGCCATTAAACTCAGAGTAAATAGGGCCATTAAACAATATTTGTTGAGCTTAAAAAATATATATTTAGTATTTAAAATTTTTCTTTTTGTCTGAATTACAAATTCCCAAAGATATGTAATTTTGTTTGTTGTAATAATATTTCAGGGTATGGGTGTAACAGAAATGGCTTCAATGCTGACACAGGCGAATCTTAATAATGAATGCAATGAGAGTGAGCCTATGCTGCAATCTCATCCGGACCAGACAGATACCATAGATGGTAAGTCGTCATCTTTTACTATTCGACGACTGTGCACCAACACAGTATATTAAATCGGTTTCGATCCTTGAAAGAGATAGTAACTTATAAATAAAGTAAATTCCGCTCTTTTTATTATTAAATTCTGTGTAAATTATATAATACCGAATTCCTTATTCTCAAGATAGAAATAATAGTTTTCAATCGAAGTTAAATTGGAGATATTTTATTATTGGTTATTATTTCGGAGTAAAGTAATTAACATTGGCCAGCAAATTATCTATATGTTTGAAGTCCATAGTCGTCGGACAATATCAATATGTTTTAAGAATCTTTGTCATTTAGTATAAAAATACAATTAATATGTAGCCTAAAATATGAAGATTCTTATATAACATATTATTTTTACCTCTGGTGTAGAAAACAGGGTATATGGCATTATTCAATGGGAGAAATTAGTATAATACTTCAAAGGCATCAAATCTATTTATTAAATGAAATGTTAATGTATTCTCTTAATTAATGCCACATTCCGTTGTATTCAATATCATTGTGTGTACATAACTGAAATTAACAAAAAATTGTGTGAAGAATGTTTACGAATTTGTTGTCTTTGATAATGTATACTCTTAATATTAAATAGACTGCAAGCCGTTAGTTTATACATTTGTAAACATTATTCAAAACAACCCAATGCATGTCTAGCAAGCACCCTGCAGCATGCGACATGATAAAAGCTTTCCATTTCATCCAATACGTGCACTATTCATACCACAATATGCTTCTAAAACCATATGCTTTTATGTAGACTTATTTTTTGTGAAGAAATTGGTGTAACGTTTCCTATGATGATTTGGCGCTCCCTAAGGGACATAGGTCGTGTGAATCTTTGGTTTATGGTTTATTTATGGATATAATATCTGCAGTCTTACTCGAAGTTAAAGTTGTGCATGAATAGGAGAGGAGTTGGGTCTTAGCTTAGGGTTAACCAACATTTACGGTTCGTTTGATAATGCATCCCGTTTGAACATCAGAGTGATATTGAAAGTTCAAGCATGCCAATATTATTACTGGAACTACAATCAAGAAGTTCATATCTTTCAGGTGAAAATTACGGCGATGAGAATTCCGTTCCCCCGGCCCCATTGAAAAGTACACTAGTTAATATTGATAACGTAGTTAAATCATTCAAATTGGCGCTAAATAGCAAACCGTACACTATCCCGGAGTCATGTAATGTATGTGGAAAACTAGTTAATAATTTAAAAAAACATATGAAATCTCATAATCCTGAGCAACATAAATGCCCTTTGTGTCCAATAATTTTAACTCGGGCTGATAACCTCAAGAGACATCTGCGTATGAAACATTGTTCTGTTTTAAAGTCTAACAACTTTTCTAATATACAGACTCAATGTTGAAAGATACTTACTTATACACCTAAAAATTAGGTTTCAACGGTTGACACTCACTTGTGGTTTCAAAATTTTGTTTACAAAGTAGGCGTAACTTATAGGTCACAAATACTTCGAACTGTTATAAATATTATCTTCCGTAGCAACGCTTGGTACTTCATAACAATAACCTGAACTAACAACCTGTCACTAACGAACGGCAATCTAACGAAGTGCGCTTACCCATTGGTTCTAATAAGTGCTAATAATCATTTTGTAACTAGAATATAAGGTGTGGTGTGTGATTAGTTTTGATTTTATAACAAAGTAGTCTTATGAAAATACTCATAACCATTTGCTAATAAAGGCGAAATTCTAACCCAATAGTTGATTTTTATTGTGATAAGTAATTCCACATTGCTATTATACATACGAATTGAATTAGATTTTCGCTTTTATTACATGTAATACCTGAAAATGTTAATTATGTATGTACTAGGTAATATTAAGGTAAGGTAGGCGCATATTTTCTTAAATACATATGAATAATGTATTTAAATCAGTGGTAATTGCATCTAATAATGGAATATAATAAATCGAATGATCAGCGTCGTATATACGTTAGTTATTGATAATTATGTTTATTATGAACTCAAATCGATTGTTAGTTGTTACTTTAATAATATTAAAAATATTTTACAAAACAGCTGACAATATATAAAATAACATTATAATTTTACAAAATAAATAATAGTTATTCATATTAATAAGAACTATAATATACCAGGAGACTTTTAGGTCACTGCAAAAATTTATGTAATTTGTTCAGACCATCAAACTGAACAAATTTCACCATGAGAGCAACACCAAATTTACAAAATAAAATCAGCTGTTTCATACAAAATGATAATACCTCCTTGACCCAAATATATGAAACAGAAGTTATTTTTTTCGTGAATTTGGAGTTGCTCCCATAGTGAAATTTGTTCAGTTTGATGGTCTGAACGAATTCCAAAAATTTTTGCAGTGACCAAGTCTCCTGGTATTAAAACAATACTTGTGTTTAAAAAAAAATATTGCAGAGAAATAGTAGATTACATCTACATTGAATAGGAAATAACATCAAAATTTAGTATGTTTCGTTTGAAAGTGATGACATTTGCTATCAAGACGCTGATTGGTCGACAATATTGTAATAGTTTACAATAATACCACGTTGTTAAAAGCCTAGCCTATGATCTCTTGTTGTTCCTCGTAGATATATTAATTACACTAGTCGCCAGCCGCGGCTGGGCACTAGTAATAAGACTGATTTGCTTTGTACTAGGGACTCGTAATTTTAATTTATTTTTCTTATCTTTACGATTATTTATCGTGTATTGTAAATTTATCGTTACTGTGTTTGTTGCAAATATATTCCTTTATTTATACCACTTTCTTTTCATTTTCATCCTCTATCCATGCTTTCTTTATATGTATAGCAGACCTATATCTTTATAAATTGCCTTCTTTATACAGGCTTGGTGACAGTATTAAACTAACGTTATGCGAATAAACAACACTGAAAAATAACAAACACCATTTCTTCAAATTATCATTGATTCATTTCTGCATGGATCTACCATTGAATATTATTTTCTACTAATAATTTCAAGTTTCTGTTTATTAACTAAAATTTTTTGTATTTTTTTATTTTTAATGCTTTATCTAATAGTGCTAGGAGAGGCATATAGTTCAGCGTTAATAATATAAACGCTTTAAATAGTGCTAAACAAAATATTGTCTGAATCTAGCCTTATTTGCTAATAATTAATCAAATAGTTTACATAATGGAACTGGCACTTATAATACATGACAAATGCTGCAGGACCAACAGAAGAGTAACCGAATATTAAGCTTTTATGACAATGATAGTAGATTATAAGTCGCAGTGTTTTAGACACAAATGTAAGCTCACCTGCGAACACAACTGCATCAAAAAATTTCGGCATCTATATCGAGAGCGCAACTGTAGTAAAAACTGTAGACGCTGTAAGAACTTTGAAATGATGAATCTTGAACTTTTGTAAAGATGAATCTTTAATGCCAACTAAATGCTCGGAGGCGTTGTAAGTTTTGATGCAGTGGGTTGTCAGTGGAGCGCGGTTGGCACTGCGGCATGCGTGGTGTGTTGTGGTGGTCCGGCGAGTCGCGGGGCGGGCGCCGACGGGTGTATGGTGGAGTGACGGGTGGCTGGTTGCAGGCTCGAAGGGCTGGCACATGCGGCTGACGTTCGAGCGCGTGGCGGGCGCGATGAACCTGCACCGCTGCAAGCTGTGCGGCAAGGTGGTGACGCACATCCGCAACCACTATCACGTGCACTTCCCGGGGCGGTTCGAGTGCCCGCTGTGCCGCGCCACGTACACGCGCTCGGACAACCTGCGCACGCACTGCAAGTTCAAGCACCCGGCGTACAACCCGGACACGCGCAAGTTCGAGGCGCCAGCGGCGGCGGGCGCGCCCCACGTGCCGCACGCGCCTCTCGCGCCCCACGCGCCGCCGCCGCTCTTCGCCAACCACCTCGACGCGGGCTTCGACTGATTGTCCATGTACTGGCTCGGCCTCGACGCTCTGTGAGCGCGACCCCGCCAGACCTGACTCCTTGTTGATGTGTCAAAAATTTTAAACGGACCGTCTCGCGTTCAAATCGCTTCCTATTTAGGATTAAGCTGAAGTGCTATTACTTAACGGGCCTATCTTTAAGTAGCTCGCCCACGGGCGACTCGTTTAGTATTGTCTCGGTTGTGCGTTTGACTTGCCCCGGTGTGACCAGTTGTATGAGATCCGCGTCTTGAACTTTTATGTCGATGTTGTTGAACTGATTGATGACTCGCGTATGTAAGTAGGTAAGCAAATATTTTCTATACCAATCGCTATACGGGAACGGGCAAAAGCAATAATATGATGTTAATTTTATTACCATATTATTTTTTTATATTATATCGATAGGAACCTTAAGCTATTTAATGATATACACTATATTGAGTAGCGGTGCGACCGCGAAGTGATGCTGGTTATTAACGGTGGCTCCGTTACGGGCCCTTTCTTGTTATATTTATTCATTAGATAGGAAATTATAAGTTTCCTGTAGCTAATTGTATTTATGTTATTATTATGTACATCGTACGGGTGGTGCAGAACTACATCAGGAATGAATTTGAGGACTGGCAAGAGATTGTGATCTGTCGTTGGTCAACGACATATAAATATTGACTGAATCTCAGTGTAGATGCATTTGTAACTCCATGAGGCCTTTGCACGATGGATAATTTTTATTAAGGATTTGTGATGTTTTAAAAAAAGGGTAGCGCCTAAGGAAACACACGAAAAGATTTTTATACTAGAGTAGTGGATCTATTTACGGAGATTGTTTTTTTTATACTTAGATATATTCTATTGTCTGATTTAATATACTTTTAATATATTTATATTGTAATATTTTGATTTTATTAGTGTTGTTTGTTTTTATTGATTCATCATGATTATTAGTAACAATGAGTTCGTTTATATTTAGTTGACGTTAAAGTAACGACAGTGAAATGTTAACACGTTTTATTATGTTATCGTTGGTAGGTGTTTATTTGTCGGGCGCGCACGCCCTCGTATGATCGGTGCTTGGGGTCTAAGACCTCTTTCAATTACTATAAGGTAGGACGGAACGTTTCGAGGTTGCGCATTTAGTAACTAATATTGGCATTCTACGATTGGGACTAACCTAGCGTTTATGTATGTATTTTCAATTAAGATTTAAGATTGTTACATTTTTAGCTAAACACTTTAGAGTGGTACGGTAACTGAAATGTGATAAAATGGAATGGTGCTAGAACCAAGAGTGTTAACACGCTACGATTCGACTCCTATTATAATATTATTAATGTTTTAATAATTAGTTATTTTGCATTAATGTAAGGCATCTAGCATCCAGTGAGGTCGCATCTGCCTACGGTCCGCGGGCAAATAACCATGGCTCGTTAAACGCCTAGAGATTACAGTATCACTCGAGATTTTACCTTAATTTTTTTCAGAGATCTTCAAATTTACTAATAGCATAAATTAATATAAAAAATATGTAGGACTTTAAGAACATGTTTAAACGAATCCGATCATTGTCTACCAAATATAAAAATCGTTAATGATGTTATAGTACCGCATCATCCAAATAGAGAATCCGTGATCGTCATAGCCAGCCAATGGTTAGCGCTGTTTAGTAGCTGTGAACATACAATTTCACATGTGCAATTTTTTGAAATAGTCATAACTCATAGATAGATTTTACAATTGTCTATTGGATATAGGGGCCCACTCGATATATAAGCACGAAGCTCGGCATCTCTGTAAATCTTAAATATAAATCACTTACTTAATATAACTTCCACAAAGATTTATATTTATTTTAAGAGTATCAAAGATTTTTATACCGTTTATTATAATACTGTGGGCGCTTATTATTTGATAGCATTTCATACTCAGTGCAATATTACTAGTTATTTAATTACGTAACCAAACTAAAGGATATTTAAAAATATATTATAATGTCTTTGAGAGTTAACTACTATTTGTATTTACTTAAGTGAACTCCTAATTTCTATATCTCACTAGTGAAACAGTTTCGGTTACGGTGATGTACAGGTTTTATAGCTGGTAATATTAAGATTAGCTTGTTTACCTCTGCCAATCGTAATAGTTATGTACTATTTAATAATTTATTGTCTCGCAAGTTAAAGACTATTGTTGGAATAGATCATAGCTATCCAGTAAGGGTGCCACCGCACTAGCGAGCCGACGCTCGCCTCCGCTGAACGCTTCATCTAATCGTGAATGCATTTTATATTACTATCACTCGAGACCAATTTTAACTATTGAATTTGCTATAGCAAATCGATTGATTAGTAAACATAGTATATTATTTTAGATATTTTAGGTTAGGATACTTGATAGTGTCTGGCCAGAATATTTTGGAGTATCACATCGTTTGGCTCAGAAAATATCTCCCTTTGATCTCTTTTCGGCTTTCAAGAAAGTATGCAACTTAATAATTGTATGGCGACCACATAATCGGACTTAATGAAAGCTAACTTTATGCCATATGGAATTTATACATAAGGTTAACGAATTACTAAATTTAGTCTTATGAAATTGAGGTCTTGTGGACCTAGTCACTTATTTGGCCAATCTAATGAATATTCCATTTTATTGTATATTAAAATTTACATAAATATCACAAAATGTGTGATCTAATCATTTCAAATCAATGGAGTGCAGGATTAGCTATATGGTTATGTCAGGATAGCAATGGTCTAGTTATGTTTATTTTGTTTCATTTTTATAACATTAGCCAATTTGTTATAGTGTCGTATATCACAATAGTATAATACTAATAGGGAGGGGGTGTCAAATCGTGTACGTAACAACCGACCATTCGTCTTGTTATATTATACATTATTATGAACGATTTGTTGTTTATGAATATTTTGTTTTTCTTGGTTTGATGCCTCCGTTAAAGTTTAATTTAAATAATTTTGTTTTATGCAAGCAGTTGATGCAAATTTTATTTTTATTTTCACATTGTTTGATGTTATGTAATGCAATTTTAACATGTTGCAAACTCCTGCATTTATCTGTTGTATTTATTACTAATTTTTACATTAAATTGTGGTATGTTACAATCCGTGTAGTTTCAGTTGTGCGCGTCACACGCCCCGCACCTAGCAATGTATTCGGAGCCGACACCTTATCGGCCGTGGCCTGGAAAGGCGGTCTGCCGGGTTCGAGCCCCGAGCGCAAGGGAGAGTTGACGCGTGGCGAATGTAGTTCGGTGGCGATGAGGGTGGGGTTGGTTGCAGAGCGTGCGCGTATGATGGGCGCCGGCGCGGGCGTGGGCGCGGGCTCAGGCGCGCAGTACTCGTACCACAGTATGTTCGTGGCGGCGGCGGAGAGCGCGGCGCTGTGGCGCTGCAAGTCGTGCGGCAAGGAGGTGTCCAACCGGTGGCACCACTTCCACTCGCACACGGCGCAGCGCTCGCTGTGCCCCTACTGCCCGGCCACCTACAGCCGCATCGACACGCTGCGCTCGCATCTGCGCCTGAAGCACGCCGCGCTGCTGCTCAAACACTAGGCGTCCGCGTCGCGACACCGGACTCGACTCGACACCGCCACCCGACCCCTGCATTGCATTCGCACGCGATCTCGAACCTTATGCCATCTCATAGGTACAGACATGCGTACTCTTTCCTGTGTGTACTTTTGTCGTTGTATTGACGTACATTTTGCATTTATATTTGGATGTCGTATTACATATTATATTATTCGCACGTTTTTGTGCATTTATTTATTGTTCTTTATGGGTAAGTATGATGGTAATTAAATGTTACTGTTTTAACTAACAGGGTAATTTAAAGATGAATTGTAGGCTGTTCTTGGGAACTTACCTATAGATTATAATAAGCTTTAAGCTTCTCTTCATGATTAGCGAATTTATTGTAATCTCGAATATTACATTTCTAGTGAATAGATGGTTATGTTTATTACATTTGGTTTAACTTACTATACACATTAATAATGAATATCATATGGGGAGGTCCTATTGATATGTGTACCTATCTACAGAAAATCCTTAAAAGTTAACGCCGAGTCTATTGATTGATATTGCTGAATACTTGCTTGTGAGTGTTGTTCCTAGTGAGCTGCGACACTGAGGATCCAGTGCCGCTGGATAATTATTTAATCTACACCTACCTACTTATTTACGAGGGATATGAGGTAAAGACTGAAAAGGCAACAGCTTGTGATTGAAATATTGTGAAGGAATTATGTCTGATTGTAAATAATGTAAATATAACATTTAGTTAGGTGTAATCGTGGAATCTGAAATCGTGTTCAATTACATTAAATTAACACGTACTTACCTACCTACCCATATAAATGAAGCGAGGTATCAGTAAATTTTATCTATGGCTAAGAATTTGTTCATCCCAAAATTATATTTTTGTATAAATATTGTCTGCAAAATTGCATTGTACCAAGTAATTTAGGTACAGGTTTTAGCTTTTAACGGTTCCAATTTGGATAATCATAGTAAAACAATTTGTGGACATTTCATAATTCATTAATTCTAATTGTCTCTAGATTAGTAAACATTTACCATGAATCTCATCTTTCAATCACATAATTATTGTTAAGTAAATATCAGTATTATCTATGTAAACCAATGCATGATGTAATATTACAGTTGTCTCTATATTTTTGATGTTATAAAGTCCCAATCTAAGAATGTAGTCTCTCAGTGGAACATTCGACATTATAACTCGATGAATATATAATATTATCTATGTACCTACTGTGCGTAAAGTTTAAATTTTTTCTTATACTTGTGAGTTAACTTCATTTTATTTTCATTTCTAGTCTGTCTTGATATTTATTCATTTCTTTTATATATGATGACAATCAAGTAATTTTTTTAGTAGACGTCTTGTTGTATATCATAAGCTGTAAATAAACCAATTACATAGGATTAATGAATGGATATAAGTGTTTTGTTTATGACCACATACTAATCGCTATAATAAAACAATGCATTCACATGGAATAATTTATTGCACTTTCCTTTAAGAAAACAAGGCATAACCTACTTAAAACGAAATCTAATGGCAGATAATCAAATACAGAATACTATTTTACATTGCACAAATATCACTACAGAGTATTATATATTTAATTAATTTAACTACTATAAATTAATTTAGTTACTAGGTTACGATAATAATTATGTTTCACACAATTACCTTAACAGATCGAATTAAACATGGCATATTATTTATGGCACGTTTAATTCCTTAAAGTTAAGTCACACGCCAAAAGGAAATGGCCCCGATATTACACATTATAAACTTACATCACCAGTTTTGTTACGGGACTGCTCCCGGTCAAACGGCACTTATTGCAACAAAGCCGCAGCTATTTATGTAAATAGCCACCTATCACAGTTTTAACACCTGTAAGTGTGCACTCATATCGATATTTGCGATATAAAACATAATTAATAGGTAGTAAACTGATTCTAACAGTTTTAAAACAAAGTTGATTAACTGCCGCACTCAGAGACGTCAAATAACTTTAATGAGTACGTAATGTCAAAAAAATTCAATTAAATCTAGACCATAGACCCGGCAAGAATAGCTACTAGTTTTGAATTGTCATTTTTTGACATTAAGTACTCATCATCGTTATTTGACGTCTCTGAGTGCGGCAGTAAGGTTTGTAAAATTATTATCGTTAACTAAAGGAGGTATTCAAATTATAGTTAATTGATGATGTTGGAAAAAACCCTTGTTTTCTGTCGTGATCTATGTATAACTTTCTATTTATTGTTGGTAGTCATCAGTCAATTATAATCTTAAATACACCCCTCAGTGTCATTAACATAACATACAGGAAGCAATGAGGTTACTTAAACAAAAGCTAAAACCATTCTGCTGCTATCCAAAAGGCCTATTAACATTAAATACATACATAGGTAGATACTGTTATATTATAAAAAACAAGCATTTTAGTAAGTATTAGCTAGATATAGGTACTATAGCAGCGAAAAGGCAACTCTTGGTAGCCTAATAAGTATTTAACCGACTAAAATGATTAGTTGTGATTATGAGAAGACAATTTTGGACTATTCCAATGATATCACCTGGGTTGCTATGTGAGACTTTAGGGTCATTGATGGTCCACTTATTTACTTGACGATCTCAATGAAATTATCTATTATTTTGGTATCCTAAAACCATCAATACCTACTTTTACTGGTTTGTCCTATTTATATTAGAAAGACAATAAATTTTAGTTATATTTTAGGAGACCAAACCATTACAATATTTTTATTGGCGCCTCGCCTACTAAGACCCAGGTGATCTTAGTGCAATAGACAAACTTGAAAGTACCTATCTATATAATTTTAACAACATCTTATTTAAACTTAGAAATAACATAAGTAGTGTACTTAAGAAAAGTTTTCATTTCAATTAGAAATGTTTCAAATATACAGTTGAACGCTCTACTACCACTCCAGCCGTCGTAGCACGGGACGTGGAGAAAATCTCCGGGGAAAGAAAATATTTTCATCACGCTCTAACTCCCACTAAATCACGAATTCACGAGACAGACCACTGTCAAGTGGTGGAGAGAGATTTTGTCCACGTCCTGTGCTAGACCTACGGAGCACATGCTACGCCTTCTATAGGGATGGGAGGACCAACGTTTTGGAGCGACTTTTAAAACATGGAGGAACTCGAGGTAAATAGGTACTTTAATAGGTAGGTAGAGGTAACCAACGGTCAAATGACCAGCCTGAGTTAACGCAATCGCAGGCCCGGCACGCCCTTAGTCTCCAACAATTCACTTTAACTGGCAACAGTGTAACTTCTCGGTAGAATTTTGTTTTTTTTAAGGAAATAAAGTGTTAAAATAACTGGTTTGAATAGGTCGATTCTATTTCATTTGGCTTACAATACACACTACAAAATTGTATGAACAAAATTATAATATTTTGTGTGTAATACATGTAAGAATCAAGTATAAATAAATAATTGTACTTAAAACTGTCCAGTCCAGTATACACAGTATACCAAAATCAGCACGTTCGTTTAATTGAGCTGTGATGAACGGCTGCCTTGACCAATCCAAAAATTGCAACAAAAAGATGCATATCATGAGAATATAATTGTTGGGCTAAGATAACTGATGACTATATTAATATACTTGTAGACATCGTCGAAAAACTTATTCATTAGAGAGCAGGTACGCCCTAAAAAACCTCGTCTACCTTTAATTTCGAAACGATCTCAATGCTTAGCACATTTTTGCTATCAACAAACAATATGACGATGATAAATAAACCAACTGACAACGAAATACATGCATATCAGTTAAGTATCACTCCTACTTGTTTTAATAGTTAATGTTATAAATGCGTAAATGTTTAGGAGGTAGACATTTTCCAAAACTAAGAGATTGTAACATTTTCTTCATCTGCAACAAGCTCTGAAAAGCATCTGCCTATAAGTATGTACTGCCCTAGCCCCCGAATACAGAATAGGGATGGCGATTCTTTCCGAAAAACATCGATTTTTAAATCGATTCGAATCGTGACCTAATGAATCGATCCACAAAAAAATCGAGGCCAATAAGATCGATTTCTGAAAAATCGATCTTTTTCTCAAGTTTTTGTTTATAATGTAATATAAATCTATTTTATTAAAAACAAGATACGTATTATAATTTAACGATCTCTTATCAGTAAAATCAGGTAATTAGATGATAAAAAATATTTTTATTACCATATCAAAACATCAGATCAGGTATAAAACAAGACATTTATTTTTTAAATGTATTGATTAACAAAGTTAAGAAAATAGATAATGTAGCTTATAGTTCCCAATGCTTAATATCTAAACTTTTTAAAAACAACAGTCTGTCAAGTCTACCGAGATCCAAGCGGTTTCGCTCATCGCTTGCGATGTTTCCGGCAATTGAGAAAAGGCGCTCACAAGGAACAGATGATCCCACGATACTCATATACATCATGGCTATTGAGTGAACGTGGTGATAAATAGAGTTTTTTTGTTCTTGCCAGTAAAGTATAGGATCATACTTTAGGTGCACAACTGCCTGCGATAAAAAGCCAAAGATTACAAACAAACGTAACGTTTTTTTTATTAAAGAGAAACGAAGGAATCCAAACACACAGCCATCTCGCGAGTTTTTGAATAATTAACCCTTTAACCGGCAGCGGGCAGCACTCTTATAATACGGGTACATTCAATTAATTGTAAATACTTTTTTGGTTTATACCGTTTATACCAAAAAATAAAATAAAATCGAATGTCGATTTTCAAGGGTGAAATATCGATTCACTGAATCGATACAGTACCACATATCGATTTAAAAAATCGATCTTTTTGGCTAGAAAAATCGATTCTTCGATTAATCGATCTCAGATCGCCATCCCTAATACAGAAACGCTAATCAAAGGGGCACTGATTAAAAAGTTAAGAGTACATTACCTATCAGAATGTGTATGGAAAAACGTAAAGGACAATGCAACTTTTCCTTTGACCACTGGCCCCAAAAAAATGAAACCTAGGTACAACAACTGAAACCTGTGACAAACGCTAGTACTAATCATCCGTGACAACTTTTACTATGGGGCCAAATAAATCTATCCGGGAAAAAAAAATATACAGTCTTAACAAATGTTTGAAATAATGATAATGACTTCAAACATTTGTTAAGACTGTATTTTTTTATCCTAGGATAGATTTATTTGGCCCCATATTAAAAGTTGCTATGGATGATTAGTACTAACGTTTGGCATAGGTTTCAATTATGTACATTGGGTTTCATATTTTTGGGCTAATTGGTTGCAAATTGGTTGGTCTCAAACTTTGAATAGCGTTTCTGTATCGGGGGTAAGATATTTTGTAAATAAACAAACTTGACGCACGTAAAAAGGAAATAAATTGAATAATCCTATAAATAGTCTTCATCAAATGCATGGTCAATTTGTTTATGTCATTTTGAGAGAAAAATGTCCTGAGGCGCTACTCTGGAAGTTTATTTCGTTCGATCGAGTCGTTGCGTTTTTGTCGCTCTTATTTTAACACGCAGTGGCGTGAGAAAGACGGATAGATGTTCGTTCGTTCGTTCGGAGTTCCAGAGTAGGCCCCCTGGTCGTCATTTACCAAAAACTACATAAATAGGTATAGATACCTAATTGAATATCAAGGCTCGAGTTCACCAAAACGTAAAACAAGTCAGTGATTAAAAAATAACCGTCAGTGTATAACAGTTCTTCCATACGATAAAATGTCGAAAACCGACGGTTATATAGTAATCGCCTGTTTTATGTTTTGGTAAACTCGAGCCAGTCTATCTTCCGATCAAGTTAAGCCTACCACGTTTAGTTAGGTACTTAGCAACCCCTGTTATTTTTAATACATAGGTTAAAATGCCAGGCAACAAAACAAGTAAGCTACCTAAGCTTACTGCTGCAACAAAACAAGTAAGCTACCTAAGCTTACTGCTACATTGCAACCGACCATTGTATTATTAATCAGCACCTGCATGTTAAAAAAATACTACATACATACATACATAAATCACGCCTATATCCCCGAAGGGGCAGGCAGAGGCGAACCAGCACCCACGTTTCGCCAATTATGTTAGGTCCCATGTAATAGGTGGCGAGCCTATTGCCATTTATCGGGCACAAAATTCGCAGTACTATTGCAAGGTGATATAAGAGGAACGCTGTTGCCCATTCCTCGTCGCTGATTTATCCTTAAAAAATACTATTTTCTTCATATCGAGTTAAACCTTAATCTTGTAACCTTTCTACGTTGCCACTAGTTCCCGGCGACTCTACGATGACACTAGCCTCGCTGACTGCGCTTTTTTCTGTGAGTTGCTCGGTTGGTCCGCTAGAGTCGTCCTCTTCGCTCGGATTTTCGGTCGCATCCTCTTCTTCATCCTCGTCCATCTTATCAGATGCACTCTGCCTATTTTTATTCTTCTTAAATTGCTCTTCCATCTCTTTGAATTTTAATGTCAAATATCTAAAAGCGGGAAGAAAAAGTTTGAGATTAATTTTTGGCACATTGACGGCGGGTCCTATATTCTATCAACAGTTGAAGACGCATACGCCTATAAACTAAGCTGTAATACTACAGCTTAGTTGGTTTGCAATTCTGTTATTTATCGTGATATATAACAAAAAATGCCTGGCAACTAAACTTTAGTAAGCTTACTTTCAACTGTAGATAGAATATTGGGACCCGCCGTAAAACAATACCAATTTGATAGAGTAGTATCTACTATGTAAAAACTTACTTGTCCACTAATGGACCGCTATAGTCTTCGGGAAACTTGGGCGAATGTGGCAGTATGTATTTGTAGAGGCTCTCATTGAGAACATATAGCTGCGTTGTTGATGCACATCGCACATTGAACCACCAGTCGCAGGTGAGACCAGCTTGGGAGAATATGGTGCCGTTGGGACATAAAAAAGATGCTTGTCCACCGTTTAAGTCGCAGTAATGCCATACCTGAAATCAAATGCAGTAAAATTAAAACCGACCTTGACCGGGTTTTACAATGCCTAAGGGGGAATATAATAAATAATAAGGAATATTATATAATAATATACTATATGACAAAAAGGAAGCTTTAATAATTGTCATAATGCCCTTTTAAAGACGTCATAAGCTCTTGCGCTTGTTTGTTTTGGACAAAAATAACAATTGAATTTCTGAACGTATTTTATGTTCTTACAATTTAGTTTTTTATTGGAAGATTTACCTGACATCTAGTTTCAGGATCAGCGAAGAAACCCTTATACCGTTGAGTTGTGCAGTTAAAAGCTGTTGATGGAATCGTAGTGAGTATTGGATAATCAACGCCTGGCCGCCCCGGAGTACCTCCTTCTTCGTCAGAGTTCACTGGCTGTGGGAACCTCTGGCTGCTGATGCTTGACGAATAATCTTAACAAAAACAAAGATAAGTCATATAGTTACTTTATATCGTCATTTTTTATTATATCAGATTGTGTGATGGGTGACGGCCATCCCCAAACTCTCTTCGTTCATCGGTTTCTCGACATGGTCCTTTCCGTCTCTTTTCTATACGTTCGTCACTAGCACCTTTTTAGTGTGAAGTGTGATATGAATTATAAAGGAACGGATGGCTTGATGACGTTTGACCAATATTTATGGCAGAGCAAACATACTTACTGCGCCGACTAGTACTTAACTAGAAACAGGGCTAAAATAAATGTGGTGATGGCAGAGTAACATACTACTTCTAATCACCATCCTCGCATATCGGCGAGAAGGCAGCAGCGTTCCCAATACAACACTTAGGTAGGTAATGTGTTCTGTGAATGGCAAGGGACTATTTATATTTTAAGGGACCATGGAGAGTCTGGGTGTTTATTCATAGTTTCATACACATCTAGCTACCCCTTTAGTAGGGATATAAAATTATAAAGAATGATGTAATGTATCAGATAATTAAATCAACAGCAGCATGTGTGGCACCAACCAGGCGGGCCCATGCAATGTAGATGGTGTAATGACTATGACTCTACCTTCCATAAAATCGTCATAAAAATAGATATAAATTAAAACCTTCAATGAGTGATAATTAATATATATTACCAATATGGACAGTAGCTCGATAGGCGGTGGCTTGCGATTGTGTACAGTAAGCAATGTTCGCCAAGGCCGGTCTTTGGATGGGTGGCCAAAAATTTGTTATCTTGTTTCCTCCGTGATTGGGAAGTCACGATAAGCCGTTGGTCCCAGCTGTGTCTGCAGTCGTTAATACCTACCAATCCCCACTAGACCATCGTGGTGGGTGGATTATGGAAGGCCTGTACCCCAACAGTGGGTACATAAGGGGCTGGTGATGATGATGACCTACCTACATGGGGTTGCCCATATAGGTGGCAGTGAACTATTCTAGGCCATACATAATCAGTTCAGTGATAAGTATTATGTATAATATCGTAAAAAAATACATACCATCCAAATGTTGAGAAGGAGGATTTACTGGAACCAAATAAGATTCATCTTGGAGATCTGTTTCTTTAATAGTAACTGGTACTGGCGTGACTTCCTCGAGAGGTTTAGGTGTTTCTGCTACTACGTTCTTTTCTATGAACGGTTTCGGGGTACTTAAAAGTGGTTCTACTGGCTCAGTTTGTGAAAATGAATTCAAAGCATTCAAAACTTGCAGAAGAGTTTTTATAGATGACCCTACATTTTCTCGTGTTATAGGCTTTGGAATAGATTTATTTAACTGCAATGAATTAAGAAGATCGCCTAAAGTAATTGTGTTTGTTTGCCCTGACTGAGGTGGTTTGAAAGTGGTCTGATCAACAACGTACTGGTAATAATTTGGCTCAAACGAATTCAAATTCGGTCTTTCAGGAGCAATTTCAACGTGATGATTGGGTCTTTCTGGAGATATTTCAACAATTTCCTGAGGTTTTTCTGTTTCTTCGTAAGGCGTCGGAGTAGATGTTACAACCTGCTTATAAAAAGGCACTTCCGTAGTATGAACAGGCGTAATAATTGGCTTAAACCCGCCCTCTATAACTATTGGTGAATGAGGTCGACGCTTTTCAAAATAAGATTCTGATATTATGGTGGGCTGTTTTCTCGCTTGCGGAGGGTTGAAAGTTTCATAAACATATTGTGGCCGACTTGGTCTTTGTTGTGTATATACCTGATCATTAGATACAAATACTGGAACAGGCGTTAAAGATTTAGATGGGTGATACAGATTTTCATTTTGCTGCATTACTTTGACAGGAGGGGTTTGCTCATAAGGTACTAATTTGTATTTTGGAACGTGTGCCCTTTCAGGAACGTAATATTCTGCATTCCCTACATCACCGTTGTTATAAAAATTATAGTATGGTTTTCTTGTAGGCAATGAAAATGGAACACTTGGTGCTTTGAATATTGGTCTTGGCGCTATTCTTTCATAGTCGTAATTACTTCCTAGCAAACTTCGGTGATCCGACAATGAGGGATTAAAATTGTTATTCTTCATAGTTTGAGGTGTGGAAAAGACATCTTTGTACAAAAATTTTGACGGATTTGCAGAAGCTATATTATACTCAGTAAGCCTGTTGCCTTGGTACAATGGTATGTTTCTATTAGACGAGTATATAAGTTTTTTAGGTTGACGTGAATCTGTAATTCTTTTTGCTTCTACTATCTCAGCCTTTTCAACTTCAACATTTTTTGCATTATGCTCATCATTTGCTGGTGATATTAAATCATTAGCATAATAAAAAGTCATGTATGGTATTAATCGTCTATATCTTTCATTTATAGAAAGTCTGGGAGGCGAACTACTTAATTTTCTCCTTCCATTATTAGTTTTTGTTGTTGTTTCTAATGATTTTGGTGTCATAGGGGTGAATCCCTTTTGCATTCCCACCATCATGCCACCAATCATTTTCATTTCTGGGCTGTTGCCATTTGACGATACCGTGATGGCTGCCACTGTTGCTGGTATAACTGAAACAAATATAAATGATATAAAGATGTGTTTAAAAAAATGAAATTACTAATTTTTAAAATTATTATTCGGGAATTCGTAACAAGTACTGGCTAACCGATTTTGGCCAACAGCAGAATTTGTAGAAAAACTGAATCCATGGAAAAATAAAAATCCTTAAATAATAGGTCACGTTATTCACACCTACGCCATTCAAACTGTTCTCATTAAAGAATACAATGCATGTGAGTATACAACATGGACATTGAAGGTCACATCATGGTCTGTTCGCTTACTATATAATCTCGGCACGTATTTTTAAGAAATTCGAGTTCATGAATACGACATTTTATTCAATAAAAATTTTGTTAGAATATAATCTACTACTACTACTGCTCAAACTAGGTATTATACCTAAAATGCATTAGTAGCTAGGTGGCTAAATAATCTAATTTTAAAGATGGTCAGTAGGTAAGCATCGATATACCTACTCTATGTCTACTGACCCCACAATATCTATCCTATCGGTGAACGTCTAAAGCACTACCAGCAGGTAGCGATACTAATTCTTAACCTTAATAAAGGTTTAATGCAACGCGTTAGTGTAATGCATTATTTTACGCATGTCTATTTTGGTAGCATTTTCTAAATTACTTTGAGAGTTTGATGTCTGCCACTATCAAGATCGGGACTAGACTTCATTACAAATATCTTACCTTGAAAATCATATCATTAACCTACGTCTATAAAATAATTAAAACTATTTATTTTTGTGATGAACACATTTGTTCCCGAGTCATGATTGTTTATATATGTTAATGTAGTATATATTTTATTTATTTATGCCGCGTGGTGACGGCAGAGTAGAATACAATTGTCACCACCCCAAAACTCTCCCGTGGGTGTCGTACAAGGCGACTAAGGATAAATTATTGATGAGGAATGGGCAGCAGCGTTCCTCTTATACCACCCAGCAATGTACTGCGACTTTTGTGCTCGCCACCTATTACATGGGACCTGGGGCCTTACCACCAACTCTAAACGCGACCCAATTTCCATTGATAAAGTGAGACAACGCTATAAGCCGAGTAGAGCGGCGTCCCGTTTTGTCACCCGCATTTGGATCGCACTAATACTTCATGGTACGGCCACTGACATATTTGGCGAAACGTGGGTGCTAGTTCACCTCTGCCTACCCCTTCGGGGATATAGGCGTGATTTATGTATGTATGTATGTATATTTATTTTCTATATTTATATCTAATGTACACATAATTTGTCCGTCATAGGGTGTCTATTATTCATCTCAATATTTTCGTTGAGAAAATTAGGAAAAAGTCGACTAAATGAGATTGACCTTTAGACACCAATAAGCACCTTTGGGCACCCAAATATTGGAGGAAAAATCATAAAGCATCCTAAAGAGGATATACAATAAATCTCATCATCTAATCTCTTTATTTTTATTAAATGTACCTAATTATTTATACAATAACTCATATATAATGCTTCGATATAAATACCAATAAACACTGAACACACGGTACTTTCACGATCTACATTCCTTTGACTTATAATGGCTTCATAAATCTCGAGGCTTGGATACTAAGCTACGTGACTTAAACATTATGAAATCTAAAACAAGTTTTCTCTAAAATGCACTTGTGTAACAAACTATTATGTATAAAAAAACTACTTTTTCTTATATAGGCGATAATATATAAAAATATTATAACAGACTAAATTAACGGTAAAGATACGCATGACTCTGATGCTTTTAAAAGTTACCATGGTAATAAAGCAATGCAAAAGCAAACATGGGTTCGGTGTCTATTTCCCGCTAAGTAACATACGCGACGTTACAAAACAACGCCTGTTTGTGCGCACAAATGATATGATGATATTTTCATCACAACACGTCAAAGGACAGTTTTATTGAATAAATTTCCTTTGCTTTGACCTAGTTTAGAATCTATAAGGAAATTAAAAAGTATTTCAAGATCTTGTTAAGGCTATTCTTATTATCTGACATTTAAATAACTAAGTACTGTATATAACAATATAGTTTGTCTTTATTGTAATAAAGTTATATTTTAAAAGTATCAAGGAAATTTCGTACGCGAAACTTTAACTTGGAACTTAGATGCCTACCTAAATCTACTACTATCTTACTAGACATTTTATTGTCTTAAAAGCTGCTTCCAAATAAGTTATCATCAGAATTATCAACCTTTTAACGTCTACTTATAGGGCACAGACCTTCCCTAAGTATGGAAGAATATAGTGCAAACCCACCACGGTGACTTAATACGGACTAGTGGGTATTGAAGAGCTACAGATGAACCAGTCAAGAACCAAAGGTTTAGCTTGCCTTCCTAAGCACAGGGGAGCTCGAGATATACTTTTGGCCACCCGTCCAATGATCTGCTAAGTCTTTGTTTTCAGTGTAGTTTACACTATTATTGCTGTATGTTAATACGTGATTGGACCACAGACTTAAAGTAAGTCACGTAACAAAATATTTTAGAAAGGCTGGATCGTTCGTGTTTCGAATACGGGCGAACCTTGGACAAGTGACGGGCTGCGAGATCCGCATCCCGACCCGACGAGCTAACAATGATCACACGATAACATACCTATAGAAATAATAGGTGTCTGGAACTAAAAGATATTAGTTTAGAATAAACTTTGAACCAGCTCACATAACAGTTTAACTAATTACAAACAGATTTTTTATAAACAGTACAATTACATACAATGAAAGAAAGAAAAACATTTTCATCCCACCATCTCGGAAAAAGCGTTTTTGCTCTTCGATATCTGAGTGCAAAAGCCGTTTTAATCGCTACTAGTGCTTCAACATCACTGTAAGTACCTAATACCATCCACATTTCCATTTCTATCCACGGGCGTGTTACTCTCATTTATTCTCAGGTATTTATGTTAACTATTGTATTTTCTGCTCTGACGTCTTTTCACATTAAAATTCACTAATCATGTGGCTACATTGCTAAGATAAGTAATTACTTAGATAATTCTCTGCGACCTGTCGAAATAAAATCTGAATCGTTTTTATGGAAACTAATTTCAATTAAACGATAGTTAATCTACACTTCAATGTAAAGTTGAAAATCGTGATCGATTACAATGATTTCAAGCTTCTAATAAAACGGAACAAAGCTATAGAATGACCTTTAATTTGCAAAGTTCGCTTAAGCCTTGCTGATATAATAACACTGTTGGATTGGTAGCAGTAGGGTATCTGATAACTGCCCTTTACGATTCTGTCATATCGACAACTTCTGACTTTTAAACCGCACATTACTTACATTTAATATATAATATAATATATATTATTAATCAAATGGAAGAGACAGTAGGTGGTACATACATTGTCACACTGCTTGTTAGTAGAAATTATTCTGATCCAATAAGAAAATAGGTACCTTACCTACTACAAAGAAAATTTTGGAAAAAATATTTGTCCTGAAACGGGAAACGAAAACGCGCCCTCTGCAATTCAGGCAGATGCCTACTACCTAACACTCGACTTTTTGTAATATTTTTTCTAACATTTTTATAATATTCAAATAAAAATCATATTAAAAGAGTAAGTTCTGGGCTAGGTAATATTATTACGCTAGATTCACCTGTAAAACAGATGTACTCTCTACAAGGCAAAGGACAGCGACTCTTTATTACTCTAATAAATCCTAGTGACTGTAACGTGGTTAGACGTCTATTTCCAAATTATGTAATTGTTGCAAACTGTATTTGTGAGTTCACATTAGTGAGATCAACCACACAGATACCACAAACATGTAATAGGTACCAGCAACATTATACATTAATAGTATTACAAATAAGTCGCTCGGTGTCCTTGCATATTGTGGCATTTCTGAATAAAACCTGAAAGTGTCACAGTGCACTCCGTATGAGGAGATAGGTTAACAATAATTATTAATCTTAAAAAAATGACTGCACGACCTTCGCTGCACGAGTTATGACCAACTGTTCCCAATTCCGCCATTCACAATATAAAAATAGCAGTACTCTAGCTACTTATCGAGACCGTCGCGTTGTCTTTATTTTATCATAATCAACTTTAAAATCTCACGGTGTGCAGTTCCGAGGTCATAGTGGTAATGGCATTGGAGTTTGTGCAGTGGATAACAATTTTCTGGTACAATGACCGTATCCTGGTGTTAATTGATTATTTTTATATCCACTAACCAATAGTTCATTAGGATGTACTTAGGCAGGTAGGGGAAAGGGGCCAAAAGCGGGCATGTTGCTTAAAATCCGCCTTATTCACTTCTCCCTTGAGGGAATACGTGGAGAGAGTTCCCAACATCTCCTTGAAAACAATTTTATACAAAATTGTTTGTATAGTTGAAATAAATCTATTTACAAATAAAGATTTATAAAATTCCATTTCCAAAGAAAGGTTAGGATATTTTATATTTATTACAAACCTCGTGGCGTATCCTATTCTCATTTGTCACGCATAGGGATTTTTTTCGGTAGGTACAAATAAGCGTAGTGAATATTATTAGATTGTAACAAAATTTACCTCGCAAAGAAAAACTTGTCTAAGTAGTGTCACTTTCAATATGCAGCTCAAACCACTACTCGGATCGGGCATTAACTGCCGCACTCAGAGACGTCAATTAACTTTAATGAGTATTTAATGTCAAAAAAAATCATTCAAATCTAGACCATAGACCCGGCAAGAATAGCGACTAGTTTTGAATTGTCATTTTTTGACGTCAAGTACTCATTAACGTTATTTGACGTCTCTGAGTGCGGCAGTAAGTATAATAAGATCTAGATTGGCCAAACATAATACCTATCTGATTAAACATTTACAAAGAAAAAACTTCAACAGTAGCCGCTCGGATTACGAAGGACGTGCGTTCGAGTTCCGCATCAAGACAAATGATCGAAATTATTTTCTTTTTGTATAGGTATGGTCTAAAAATAGGTTCTAAAAATTATGATTTTTTTTTTAAGTATTGTATTCATTTGACATTTATTTTTTAAGCCACGCTCTTGTGCTGTTTATGGTGTGTTACGCTGAAACCATGACGCAAAACCGAAACAATATGACATTTAAGAATGCTCTCATTATAGCTTAGACAACGTAAATCCGGGCGGAGTAATTTCATACAATAAAAGACAATGACAACAGAAACTAGCCTAATTGCTTGTATTGTTTTGTGGTCTCGTTTCGGTGATCTATGAAATTTTGTGACACTGATCACAATAATGTGACGCAGTTAGTTTTGATGCCCAAAGTTCGAGAAAGCGATCTGTTACGGTGAAAGCGAAATGCGGCCGCGATGACCGCACCTCGTCGCCAAAACCTATTGCATAATGCACGTGATGTCTACCGTTGGCCGGCACCATGTGCGTACAGTGCGTTCACAGTTATTTTACCTCTGACACTTCTCATCATCCTGCTCTAACATATGGAAATGTCATATTAGTATCCTTCTCACATAAAACGTAAATGGAAACGTCAGAGGTAAAATAACTGTGAACGCACTGTACCTACAACACGCAAGGTGCGAGCCACCGTTGACCGGTAAGTGACGTGATGAGCAACACAGATGTTGTATACGCTATTGCGCTTACGTATTCAGTAACAAATCATTCGTAATAGCTAATTAGGTAAGTTCGCAATTGGTTAAACATTTTATTTCTTTGTAGGTACAGCCAGCTAGGTCAGGGTATTACTACTGTTGTGTTAAGTAAATCTCAATCGACTTTGTTGACAAACAAGTTATGATTGATAATGGATGGAAGATACTTGACAGTTTATATATTATTATGTGTAGTGTGACATACTGTGTTGATTGTACCGAGACTTTTTAGTTTTGTACTTGTATCGAACATTTTTCTGTTGGTGCTCGCACAGCTCGCCCAATTTTATTCAATCTCGATGTTGACTAGTTTGGTCTAATGGCCAGACTGTTGGACAACATAGATATTTAAGTTTACTAAGTACATTTTCATTATTTATCGATAATGATTATGTATCGTATTTATTTGTCAACTATTTTGTAACACACGCTTCAGCTACTTTTAGGTGATAGATGCGAATGAAAACGGTGTGTGCAGTCTATTCACTAGGTTGACAACAGTATACATACTCAACATAATATCAATTACACTGAAACGTATTAAGTACCTAGCTATAACTTAATGGTTACAGACACAACAGCGTAAATTCATTTAAACATATATTCATGTAAAAAACAGTTTTAAAAATCATTGTGTTGGGCATACGAGTTTGTCAATATACTAAACACCCGAACCTAATCCGAGAGCGTCCACCTTGATACTTATCGCGACCAAGGTTTGACGCGTCTTGCGATGCAACAGAAAATTTTTTGAATTCGTTACTTTCAACATTTTACTGCAATTATATGCCTGCATTAAAATAGAAATGTTTGTAAGAGATAAACAAGCGCAACTTAATACTTGCGTAACCTCTTACCACCTTATATAGCAAGAGAAATTGTCAAAGCATTAAAATGTCTATAGGATCGAACACTGATACGTCCACTCATTATGTACTTTTTTTATGGTCATAGAAAGTCCAAATCAGGATAACAATCTTAAGGTGTAACAATAAAATACCATAAACGTATTTTTAACACAAACTTTACCAATTAGTCAAGTCAGTTTCTACTTTCGAGCTACATATTTGTATAAAAATGAAAACTTTATTTTCAAATGTTGATCTATAAATAGTCATATTATTGTAATTAATTTTATATTAGGGTAAGCATAGTGCAAAATCGAAACTACTTTTACTCTATAAATATGCAGGATTCTCCTTAGTATCTCAATTTGTACGAGTCTATCCAAAAATAGTAAAGGATCATCCTTAAATCTGTAATGTTAAATATTACAACATTCTGATATGCAAATAAAGCAAAGAGTGGGCTACCTAAATCGATCGCACTTCACTTCTAAACACTTTCTGCAATCATAGGCGCAGCCTTCTACCTTCTCATAACGTAACGTAACAGTAATCTAGGTCAAGGGATTTAATAACAACATCGAAATGCCTAGATAATAAAAAAATAACTAATTGGATTCTGGCACTAAATACCGGCTAATTAAAACTAACTTGTGTTCAAAAAGTATATTGAGTATTTATAAAAAAACATTCACGCTTTGATGTTGCCTTAAGTATAGCCATAAGGCAACATCAAAACAATGTACTTCTTCAAACAAAGTACTAATAATACAACTACATATCTGTTAATAAACCATTTAACAAAATAAATCATAAGTCAAATGATATCTTGAAGGTCACTTACCATGAGAACCTCCGTTTTATACTGAACAAAACGGACGCTACTTGCATACCTTAATAGCATTTAATTGATAGTTATGAGAGGTCTGACAACATATGGACCACTGTTTCTTAATTGAGTCCATTCTATTGTTGCCAGCTAAATGGTGAAACTTTTCTACTTATAAGTTATAGGTACACCTCGAAGGTGCGAAAACAGATAGGTACCTTCCTATCTAATGGTACTTCGAAGTACTGGTAGGTACTTACAGAATTAAGTCGAGCGTTTCAATTTTACGTAACTATCAGCGTACGCGCAAAAGCTCTATATAGATAGAGCTTTTGCCTAATGCCTTGCCGAACTATTATCAACAATCAACTTGATTGAGTATAAAATATTACTTAATTTTGAAAAAAATGTTTATTTGGTCTTATTGCAGACACTTAGTTGACTTGTACGACACCCACGGGAAAGATGGGGTTGTGACAATTTTTCTTCTACTCTATCTACCGTCACCACATGGCAAACAATATGATTTAAAATATTCCAAGTTTAAATGTGACTAGGGTTTAATTAAAGTGACAAAGAATCAGATACCTATTTTAATACGCCACATGGGTACGGACCCAAAACTGCCGTCCTAACGAAAAATGCAGTAACTGAACATACTACATGCTTCGTTTGTTTTTAATGATTTGTATACAAAATGCCGTGTGGTGACGGCGGAATAGAATACAATTGTCACCTCCCCAAATCTCTCCCGTGGGTGTCGTCGTACAAGGCGACTAAGGATACATCAGTGATGAGGAATGGGCAGCTGCGTTCCTCTTATACCACCTAGCAATGTACTGCGACTTTTGTGCCCGATAAATGGCAATAGGCTCGCCTCCTATTGCCATTTATCGGGCACAAAAGTCTATTACATGGGACTTGACATAGTTGCCAAGACGTGGGTGCTAGTTCACCCTTTGTCTACCCCTTCGGGGATAAAGATGTGATTTATGTTATGTATATGTAGGTATGTATTTTATTTTTATTGAAACATTTAGAAAAAATACTATAATAAAGAAAAAAGTCACAATAAATTAATGTGACTTTTTGATTAATTATAGTCCCGATGGGGGAACCGAATGACATGCGAGATTTCGACGTTTTCTCTGACGTTTGTTTCTTTGAATATTCCAAATAACTGCATTGTTCGTTAGGACTGCAGATTAAGTTAGGCACTATCGTCTAGTGACTGTTGCAACTGCATGCTGTCTGTAAGTGTGCCAGCGCCCTCGCGTTCGAAATTAGCGGTGCTCAACTATAATTCGACGCATGTATTTCTACATCTTAGCCCTATCTTTTGTTAGTCATTCAAATGATCTTTACGGGGTTTGTGTTAAGGCTTTACTGTAAGAAACTTCTAATACGGTATCGTGTTCTAGGCTGTTGGCAATCAGTATATAGGTATTACCGTCTAGAAGCAAAATACCAATATACGTATGTATAACATTATTTTTTTTAGTAATGTTATACTAAGGTAATGTTTAATATTATAATATTATGAGTAAAATAATTTTTGTGACCTCTTTTTGCTTGTCAGAAAGATTAACATATTTTAATATGGTTTCGCCAGCATTTCAACACGATTCGCATTCAAAATACCAAGATGCTCTTACCACCGGCGAAATAACTCAGTACTCAGGGTTACTGTCAACATACTCATTAGCTATTTCTTAATAAGAGTAAAGTTCCGCAGTATAGCATATTGATGGTAATTCAAACAATTTTCTTTCTCTAATATTAGGATCGTTTTAAAACGTAACAAACCGTTTTCGGTCATGGCGACCATTTCGCGCTGGTGCGCCCGAAGTTTTATGTAGGTTTATGTAGCCGATCTAGGTGGTGAATGGCCGTACACAATGAGGACACGTGAGCACACCGCTTTAATTTTATTCTGAATAAACTATTAAATTAAATACTTTAATAGTACCTATCTACAGCAATAAATCATGCGTAAAAGTGAAACGACATAGATTGCCATAGATTAACTATCAATCATGCAATTCCATCATGAGGCCTTGCGTACCTATCTAATGTTAAACACAACTAAGCGCAACATTTAACAATAAAGTAATCATACATAACACATAACTAAAATCATGTCGGTACATAAAAATATATTACATTGCTAATAATTATCGTAGCTGTAAAAGCACACTATTATTACTGTAATGAAACACAACAACATTAGAGGCACTTTCTATAGAAATCCTTTTGTTGTGCAAGTAATAAAATATTCACGACGTTACAAGATATGTATGCGGTATATTAGAAAATGAACAGGTTTATTGGACTACTACCTAATAATGCTATATAGTCTAGCGGATGTCGCTTGATACTAACATGCGAATGCGATATGCTTGTAAAACTGGATACGGCTACGATATACTATGAAGTAATAGATATTTTGAATAAGCAGACATCTACAATAGACTTACCTATTTAATTAAGCTTTAAACATGAATCTAAGCACCCTTACTTGTAAGCGCGTATATTGCCAAAAATGGGGAGTTAAGTCTACATACCTAACATTAGACTAAGGCATTTTTACATATCCACTCAATATATAGAAGCTCTTCACTACATGATATTATCTCCCCGCTTTAGGACCAGTTAACTTCCCCTAAGTAACTAGTAAAGACAATATTATATATCCTTTTTGTTTTCTATAACCACAATAACTACTTAAAAATATATATCTTGGGAAAAACCTCCTAAGTCGCCACTTATTGCAGATTCCTTAAAAATTTAATAATGTTTTATGAAGGACGAAAAATGTCTGGTTCTCCAAGATTAAAAATCAACTAATACATAATAATATGTACTTTGCTATAATTTGTTATAATACTTAATTGAGTATTATTTAGTTTCGTAAACAATCAAGAAATTTTCCTCAACAATCATTTCTAAAAATTAATTGGTATGATGTTAAGAGTACTACAAAATCAAAGTCATAATGAGTTGTCACTTAATTAACGTGAACAGGAATCATGCCACCACGGGCTGTTGGCATTTGATGGTGTCTCAACCATCTCGCAAATTTTCTAAGCAGAATGCCACTGTATTTAAGACATTCTGGCACACTCATTAACTAAGTAAATTAATTGTGTTACAGTTCAGAGGCTCACCGCAGCTAGTTCAATGTCAAATATTTTGTTTACGAAAGATTGCAGAATGGCCGTGTGGTGACGGCAGAGCAGAATACATTTGTCACCACCGCCAATCTCTCCCGCGGCTGTCTTACAAGGAAACTGAAGGATTTAACAGTGATTACTCATTCATCACTAGCACCTGTCCCGTGTATGGGACAGGTGCTGGTGATGAATGAGTGGGTGGTATGAATTACAGGGGATTGGATACTTGATGGCGTTGGCCTCGGAGTGAACAAATAACGTAGAACAGGTCAGCCCCTACTCATCCCATGGGTGTCGTAAAAGTCGACTAAGGGAGATTGCCCGGTGTAGACCAATAAGCACCTTGGGTCGACATGGTCCGTCCCGTCTCTTTTCTATACATTCATTCATCACTTGCACCTTTACGGTGTGATGGATGATATGAATCAAAAGGGAGTGGATGGCTTGATGACGTCCGACCGATATGAATGGAAGAGAAAACATAACACTCCACTATTTTTTTTTCTTGGACACACGGGTTTTCGGTATCTAGCGTCTTGACGATTCATAAGTGTATTGTAATCATACCAGATATAAATAAATGAATTTTGACTTTGACTTGACTTTGACTTTGACATACTGCGCCGACCCCAGATACCCTGGGAACAGGGCAGGGAGAAGAAGAAGGATATTTGATGGCGTCTGGCTGATATGAAATGAAGAGGTAACTCCATCGACCACTGTCAACCTGGGAGCAGGGATGGAAGGTGATGATGAATTTGCTCAATGTATTTCGTATACATATATTGAGCAACATCATCTTACTTCATTATTTTTTTATAATTACTGCCAATCAACGGAATAAGTAACAGCGCATGTTTTAACGGTGAGAAGTTATAAGCTAAATAATTAAATTAAGATAATAAATATAGTGAAATATTGTAATTACTTAGCGTTGTGGTGTAATACCTTAGTAGAATATCATACATTGTTTTTGTGAGGGTGAAGACAGCGATGAGTAATTTTTAGGCGTAATTTATGTATGTACTGAATGTTTTTGTAAAACTGTAAGATACAAGAATTTCAGGGTGAAAATCTGAACTACGATACTTCTCCGACATACGCTACTCCAACAATATCGATAACGAATTTCGGAATTCAAAAGATAACATCGTATATATCTTAACTTACGAATTTCAGAAAGTCAAAAAAAACATCACATACATCTTATCATATCTAATATTGGTCAAAGTAACGTAATGTCCGAATTCAGTCTAACCCTAAAAGGATGTTAATTTCAAACCAAGAGAAACTTATAAAAGTTGTTAGCAAAGAGGTAATAACAGCGTTAATCCTTAAAAAGTGAACAGAAAAATAGACCTACTTATCTTTGGATTTGATAGATATCTGTGAAAATTCATAAGGGGCAGGTCTAGCTTGATGTGGAAACTGACCACTACTAAACTGGAATCTAATGTAAAATGCCAACTGCGACATAGACGCCGCCAAACGATACTTTTAAGTAGCAAGGTCCGTATTATCAATTTTTCAAGGCTTTTAAGAATCCAAAAATTTAATATTACTATATAATTAACAAATTTATCCTAGCATAAATAAAATTAATTCTGACGTTCTTAGGGGAACATGACCCAAAGACTACAAGGACACATTGGAGAACTCGAGTTTCAACGTGTCTCCACGTTGAAACTCGAGTTCTCCAATGATTTTATACACGAGAGTAACCACTTTAGGCAGTATACCCAGTTATAGACTTACTTCCCCTACCGCCTCGGTAGTACGAAGATTGTTCGATTTGTTACACGAATTTACAAATTCTGATGAGTTACATTAATTCATTAGTCGAGACTAAGCAGGCCTAAAACTGGATGAGCAAGTCCACGGACGAATTATTAGTCCGGTTGTGGATTAAACCGGTCGAACACGTCACTAAGTGCAGCTGAAATATTGACTTACAACACTATTGAGTCAGAATACGGAAGCAAAGGCAACAAAGACTTATAGGCAAAATTATTCCGTGAGTACTGTGGCAGCCGTAGGTAAATGAAATTCGATCGAGAGACAATAGCCCAGTGCTATTAAATTATATGACTTACGACTCAAAATTATATCACTATAAGTTTTTTGACACGGATTGAACTGCTACACGGATTGCCTTGAGGTAAAAGTCGGTCAGATTTATGGGTAGGTACTCACAAGTCACGCTGATTATGCATTATGTTTTAATATGAACTCAATATTTGTTCTTTAATTTAACCAACCTAAATGCTTTTTCAGTATCATAATATAGACAGGAATAGGCAGCAGCAATACTGTCATTGTTGTAGTGACCACAGAGCAGATTACAATTGTACATATACATATATATATAAATATGTATAAATCACGCCTATATCCCCGAAGGGGTAGGCAGAGGTGAACTAGCACCCGCGTTTCGCCAATTATGTTAGGTCCCATGTTATATATAGGTGGCGAGCCTATTGCCATTTATCGGGCACAAAAGACGCAGTAGGTACATTGCTATGTGTTATAAGAGGAACGCTGCTGCCCATTCCTCATCACTGATTTATCCTTAGTCGCCTTGTACGACACCCACGGGAGAGATTTGGGGTAGTGACAATTGTATTTTACTCTGCCGTCACCACACGGCGATTACACGATTACAATTACAATTGTCACCACCCATAATCTCACATACGGGTATCGTACAAGGCGACCAAAGGTTAAGCCAACGATGAAGAACGAAGAGTAATAGGCAGCAGCATTCCTCTTATACCACTTAGCAATACCCATACTGCGATTTACATGCCCGATAAATTGCAATAGGCTTATAGGCTCGCCCCCTATTACATGGGGCCTAACATAATTGGCTAAACGTTAACTAAATTAGTTTTTCATTAGCCCTCATCAATTAAACTCTGCATTTCAACAGTTATTAATCGATTTGTAAGTGGATTCACGGACAATAATGGAAAGTGTTACGAAACACTTTAGTTATATAAACAGCTAGCAGTAAAGAGCTGGGAATGATAATATAATAACTTCTTAATTGCGACCGACTTGGTCGAGTGGTTAATGACCTTGACTACAAAAAGTATAGAACCCGAATCTTCTCTCAGAAACAAAGACAACTATCACTGGAATACAGAACACATCGCTTGATATATATCAAGCGATGTGTTCTGTATTGGTGGTGGTGATTATTGGTATAGACCAATAATCACCATAACCCGGGGCACCCGAATGTTGGAGGACAAATCATCAACAACTTAATGAACAGGCAGGCTGTAAAACCTAAGCCAAAACCTTTATCAGGAATGTTGTCATGACACTTGCTCGATTTTACATCTTTTTATTAACATTCATTCATCACTAGCACCTTTCCAGTATGATGAAAGTTATGCATTGAAGGAAATTGGATGGCAGGGTAACGCCTGGACGACATGAAGAGTAGAACTACTGCTTCGACCCCAGCTTCGCTCCACGTAACAAGGCAGAAAGATGATGGTCATGTGCCTTATACCCCTAAATCTATTTGTCCCACTTTTAAATTATGTGTAATAAAAGAGTAAGCAGTAAATATAATGTTCATTCATTTTTTACTTTTTATAAAATATAGTAGAAAATTAGCAAGCCCCAAAACAATTGACGAACTTGAATTAAAAATATGTACAAGTTCATATTTTTATAGAAGTTCCTAATTTTATCTAAGTTGCTGCAATATAGCTTACATATTAGGTATGTTAATTAATTAATTTGTATTTATCTAGTGGGAGGACGCGTGCGCGAGCGCAGGGTCAACGGTCAACGAGTGAAAGTGATGGTCGTCACCGAAGAAGACAAAGTTTCCGATCAGCCAAAGACGGAAATGGCCAGTTGTCATTAGTGAAGTTAATGGTGCACGACGATTGAACAAAGCCCTGTACTGAGATTGTTGACTCTAATGAGGCTATTGATTGAAAAGATTGATTATAGTTACAAATAATGATAAGTACGTACGTGTGTACGTCTGCTGATAATAAAAATCAGTTTAAAAATTTTAATTTAAAATATCAACCGATACAGAAAAGTTGAAAGAAAATTATGACGACTATGACTGTAATCAAAAGAAATCAAAAGAATGTGTAGAGCGAAGAGAATTCCCCAGAAAAAATGTAGAGTTTGCCTGAAAAACAATGTCCGACAATGATGAAGGATGATTTTATGATAGCTGACCGAGATGAATAGAACTACTTACTCCGCTGACCCAGATAACTTGGTAACATGTGAATGAAGATGATCTGGGGGCCTACCGCCTAACTCGATTGCTAAAGAAAAAGCTATAGTTTATGACGTCATGCTGTCATTTCGCACTAAATGTACCTAAACTATTAGCGATAGCCTTGAACGAATGATCACCGAATAATTTTGTATGAATTTGGCACAAAATCCGTGCCGTCTAAAAATTCAGGATGGCTTCTATAGCCGTAAGCAGTGCATTGCAATATAGCTATCAACAGCAATCGAGTTAGGCGGTAGGCCCCCTGAACTACCTATCTATTTTAATTGTGTAATACCATTCATTTTACTATAACGAATATGGCACGATTCACCAGCATTCCTTTCCTTTTATTTTAGTCCGTTGTAGTAGTCTTTAAAATCTTAAATTTATTATTTATAAATTTCTCCATAAATAACACTAATTAATGATTCTGGGCGTGTGACGGTAGAGCAGGATTCAATTGTCCCTGAATGGAATCTCTCCCGCCGATGTAGTAAATAGTGATGAAGGGTTTAAAAGTGATAAGAAATGAACAGCAGCTTTCATACCACACCATCTAGCAATACTGCGATTTAAGTGCCCTGGAAAAGTCCCCTAACATAGGATCCTACCTATAATACTATCAACCTTTTATTTTTATTTTTTCGGAATATCGGATGTGGAATGCTTTTTACGCACCATAACAGCCGCTAGCTAGGCGACTGGCGTGTGTGGGACTCGCCCGGAGCCCGAGAACGCCAAGAATACCCACTAAAAATGATTGGTTAACTAATTTAAGGCACTATCTTAACCAATATATGTGTTCCATCCTTGCCAAGGAGAGTGCTATAACCGTCTCTCCTTTCAATAGACACATACATAACCTAGGAAAGTAAGTCAAAAAGATTAAAGAACAACAGCTAATCAACATTGATGTGAGTAGTTTTAACATTCCACTACAATGAACAACTAATAGTAAATCAAACCCCACGTTACCCCACAAACTTAATGTTTTTAACTAATTTTATCTTTTAGTAGTGGTCTCTCGCGTGAATGTAGGTTGTTATATAGCCTATTAACCTTCCTCAATAAATGGACTATCCAACACAATTGTTTTTTCCATTTGAATCATTAGTTTCTGAGATAACCAATCAAATAAACAAACAAACTCTTCAGCTTTATAATATAAGTATAGATAGTAGATCATAAATTTATCTGAATCTTTCAGAGCCCGCATCTGAACATAAATTTTCTAACCTCTAATTTATTTAGGTAAAATATTTGTTGGAGATGTGCTGCAGTTTTGTATAATCTGACGTAATACTAGCTGATACTTATAATTATCCATATTCATATTCCTACATATAAAATTATACAAATCTCTTAAAGTAGCCACTTTCCCGTTTACATCAGAGCCAATAAACTAAATAATATTAAACGTTGAAAGTGAAGTCGGAAATTTCACGCTTGAAGGCATTGTGATAAAACCGATTAGTCCATATTTTGAAATGCGAACGTGCTTTAAACGACCAAGGTAACAAGAATTAATGTAATTCGATAAAAGCAACAATCATAATATTATATGAACATTCAATTGATTAATTAAAGTATCTTTCAATGAAACTTAAATGAATCAAACTTAATCATTATCCACAATGCATCAACTACTTTTATTAATATACTACAGGGTGAAATCGAAATGAATCGACATTTTTTTATGGGGGGCTCTAGTGCTATTATTAGACATTATATTAGTGAGGTTTAAAAACAAATCTAATTCGATAAAAAAGTATCAATATTTTCTTTTTTTTTAAATTGGCTTAACGTTCCTGGATACAAGTCCTTTAGGAACTGTCTTTGTATACTTTCGTTTACTTTTCTTATTTTGAATGAATGATAAATAAATGAATGAAAATAATGTATGAAATGAATGAATGATCTTAATGCATGAAATGAATTTTACATTAAAATATGGGTGAAACACATTTTAACGCATCTAAGGAGTGCTTGGCGCGAGTCAAATGGTAACAGTTCATGACGGTGACCGATGAGGTGGTGAAAACCACTATAAAATTCTCAACGTCAAACACGGCACAACACTTTTATTTTAATGATTCTTCATAATTGAATATCAACACTGATCCTTATGCATCAAAATAACATCACTTTTACTACACAAAGTCCACTCTGAAACAATTTTTGAATGATTGAAATAAAAATTTGACTGACGCCATTGAAAGCCCGCCCAGCACTCCTATTTTCTTTTTCTGTTACTCTAAATTGGTAAATATATAGATTAAAAACATAGACCAAAAAAAAAATCAAATACTAATTTATTTAAGAAAAAAATTAAATAAATCGTACGTAATTCGCGGGTTGCTAAGTGGAGGGGTGCGTGCGGCTAGGCTACGCTGTAGGTACAACATGCGCAAAGTGCGTCAACTGCAACTAATAAGTCTAATAATCGCGTTCTTGTATTTTATTACTTAATCTTTCATTACAATTTTAATTGTTACTATAACTACCATTATAGTGGTTAAAATGTCCTGTAAAATTTTGTCGACCGATTTCAAATTAACCTTGTAGTGGACGCCCGCGGCTCACTCGCGTTAATGTCGGTTATTATAAAGCCTTAGTCTTCCTCAATAAATTGACTATCCAAAATATTCTTTTAATTTGAGTCAATAGTTCCTAAGATTTGCGCGTTTAACCATAAAAACAAACAAACAAACTGTACAGCTGTATAATATTAGTATAAGTAGATTGACCTAATTTTTTATTAAAAATCCTATTTTCACAACAACCAAGGCCCCATTATTAGGACGATCCCGCGTCTCTAATAATCATAACATGGTTTCTCCTAGATATATGGAAAATGTCTTGCAAACGAGACTTAAAAAGAATTTCTAATATAATGCGACAGTTTTGATGCATAAATTATTGCCCACTTCACTGCGAGGACGGACTTAAAATTAAAATGCTGTCGCCCATGGGATGACACGCAGAATTTATAAATAGAAAACAACAAATATAATTATGTCGAAATCATGCGCATAGTTTACATGCTTGGCATGGACAGCTATTACAAGCCTCGCAAATTAGATCATTTGTAAAATTGTACCACACAACATTTTTTTTAAGCATTAGTTTCCGTCTTCCACTGAGTTTCATTACCCCACCTAATTACATTAATTAATTACAACGAAATCCATGGGGATTTAAATAATTATGTATTTTATATAACCATTGTTCCCGGACACGGAAAGCGAAAATATTGAAAGCTTCAACTGTGCGTGTTTCAGATTAGCTTGCAATCTGCGTGTATTTTCTTATTTAGCACCGAGTCGAAGTAATCATTTAAAAAGTGTAAACGGAAGCAGGTGGCTTCGGATTTGGCACTTTTAAAATTATGTATTTATATTTATTGCTCATTTAATAAAAGAACTTTTAAAAAATCCGAAATGTTGTGTATTCAAAATTTGTAGAACTAAGACATTTTTTTGTAAGAATAGGTTTATTTGTGTCTGTTTTATTTTTTAGAAGATATAAATGTTGAACAACATAAAATCTGTTTGCTACGAAGATGCTGCAAACGGAAGCCAGCAAAGAAGAATGCAGTGAATGCCGCGCACAATAGAACTGTTAGCTTTTGCAAGAACGGAACGAATGTTATAGAATTGATTACCGGACTAAGCGCGTACTAAAGTCAAGGGCAAAAATATCTGTTGGACATTCCGTGACTCTCATATATTTTTACATCACTAACAACTTAAACATTCAAGAACACAGACCTACCTAATATATACTTGGCAATTTAATTGTAATAAGTTATATAAATATATTAAGGCAATGCGAAAATAGTGAATTAAACTTTTAATATCCTACTAATTTTAAAACTAATCTGTCGATTTGGCTTATGTGGTTTCTTGAATTACCTTACAGGTACTTCAAGATTTAGTGTAGGTTGTTACTATCAAGCCAAGCAATTAAAATGTTATATAACGTCTCAAATTTGCATTCTCAAATAAATGCTTGATTGCGGAAATGAACTTGAATGTTAGAGCAGAGAAAGCTAAGCTAGACATATCTTACCAACGGAAAAACGTTTCCTTGCTTTAGAAATGTCCATCAGTCGCGTCATTAGCGTCGTATTTCGTTTGCAGTTTTCATCTGATGCGCTTTATTTCACAAATGTGTAATATTCATTTTGTCGATAATGTGAATTCTAACTTTAATCTCAATTAGTCCTTAATATGCTAGAAATCAAAAGTGATTATATTCGTATTCAAAGCTAAATTGCTTGTGGTTGTGATATGTGGCTATGTCAATTATTTAAGCATGAAGTTTTACTAGCATTTCTACTTGCGGCAATTAAATGACGTCGTTTTCGATTTCTTTTTGTCTAATACTATAACTATGTATTAGTACATATACGTATAACTTTTTCTGTATAGCAGGATAAGTCATGCATCCGGTAGAGACAATGCCAGATGATATCCCTTTCTATTCAATAACTAAATAATTGAGTCAGTTTTTTGTATTTGTATCCAATTTGGTAAGCAATCTAGGCAATTTTTTAATGAGAATTAAATAAAATTAACGAGATTATAATATAAAAAAAGGGTTTGAATGATATTTTGCGACTGGCTGGCGAGTGGCTTAAAGAAGGACTGTTTACTTTATTTACTTACATAAAACTTTTTCTAATATTTCATTTTTGAAACAAGTGAAAGCTTTGTTTAAATATCCGTGATATGTATAACCACATTTGACCTAATTTAAATTCAAATTGTAGTAGTTGAGGTACTCAGCATACCATAAATTAGGTCAAAATGTGGTTAAGAATATCACGGATATTTAAATTTTGAATAAATATATTTTCTTCAAAATGTTCTTTCCGCACATTCCGCGTTTATAAATATTTGGTGTTACTGTGTTTTTTTACACACATTTGTGTTTTACTCACAATAAAACTTTGGAATATATATTATCAATAGTGCGGATTCTCGTTTGACATAATTATAGTGCTCCGAATAACGTATGCTGCACCAACAATCCATTAAAATGATCTATATAATCGATGATAATTAATCATAAGAAGGTTCTTGAATCGAAAGAGACCCAAATCAAAGACACTTTTGTTGCAAAAATAATCCATGCCGTACATATTTAATACACAATGTTTCGTTCTAGTTTTTGAATTGTGTAGTTGTTTTATTTAATGGGCCATATATAAAAAAAACAGACGATCGCGCATCATAGAAATTAAATAAAAATCTCTAATAATAAATATTAGAGATTTTTATTTAATTTCTATTCTATCATAATAACATGCCGACACGCGACAGCACATGAAACCACTTTCAGATTGCCCAGTTTTTATTACTCCACCAGATTACATAACGATTTAGAGGGAAAAACAAAACACGCGGTCAAAATGACTTGGTATAATCGTCTACGGTATAATTAGCATCTCCAACAGGTGCCTTGTCAACCTCTCCGAGCTGCACAATTACCTACATTCACAAGGTACACAGCTATACTCCGCACTGCGGTTTTTACACAAAAACATTGGCATTGAGAACAATCTCGTTACATGCAGTTCTTTTAGTTTATTTAACTTTATGAGGTCGACTAGTAAAGAGTAATAAAAGACGTGAAGTTTTTCAAACTTTCAAAACCATACTCATTGGATGCCTTTATTTTTACGGAAGTTCAATACCCTATTTACTTAATTTCATCAAAATAAATTATCTAGCTATATATAAACATCCATATTTCAGATAATTGAAAACTGTAAAGTTTCTAATAATGCGTTTAATACATTTACAATGTTAATACAATTACTAATACTTTATTTTTTTGTTTCTATATTTCTTTTGTTTTGTTATGAAACGCTCAATAAACTATAAAGTTCTTAGTATTTATTAAAACAAAACAAGAATCTTGTTTTACTTACGGCATAGAATAAGTGTCCAAAGTCCCATTGTTCACTAATAATTATTTTACATGAGAGAAAAATATTCTGGTATTTAGAAAAAACAAAGAAGTTCAAGTCACGTAAACACTTCAAATCTGACGCGGTGTCGGCGCGGGCGCAATGATAACCGCGCGTGCGCTTGGTGCAATCTCGCAAAAGAAATGTCCGCATGGTGGCCGAATCGCTGTGTGCTGTCGATTTTAGGCAGGAAAAGGCTCTGTGTGACGTCTCTGTATACATATTTACATTTGCGTACAATGTGTGTCCGCGGGAAAAAATAGTGTACCTGTACCTATGTACACAAAGCTGGAGTACACATTTCCCACGGTTGGCACACTTCACAAACAGTAGGCAATTCATATCGGTGACCCTTGGGCTATGAAACGGCATTGTTATGTATTGTTAGTACCTATTGTTTATATTTTCGTTAGTGAATATGATTGATAAAGAAGCTACGGGTTTTTTTTTTGTACCTAAGTCAGGATTCCCTGTATGTACCCTGTAATGGATTAGATATTTATATGAAATATACAAATATTACTAATTCGACGCGATTTAAAACAATAACATTTTTGCGTTTAGGAAGCTATTTTTAAGCATTTGTAAGTTGTATGCATAAAGTTTGTAGTTCTTATAGTGTAATTTATTTAGTGCAAATGTTATTTAAAATTCTACTTTTTTCTTAAAATTGTGTTTTTAGCTGGTCTTACAGTTCAGTCTTTACTTCTTATTTCTTAAAAATAAAACAACTTTATACAGAACATTAAGTTTTGATTGTAAAATATAAACAATCACCTACCATGTACCTTTCAAAGTCCTCTAAAGCACAGTCCTTCCCTATTGTGGATGGAAGATTACTAAGAAGCACTATAGTACTGAACTACATTCATATAACAATGTAGTTCAGTCATAATATATCTTCGATGAATATTATACATTAACGCTTTTACTCTGAATGCGAACTTCTTCACATTAGATAGGTATAATAGGTATTTGTTGTACGTGAGTGCAAAGTTGTTTTTTAACCGCGTGCTCAATTTTGATGACCGAGCTAGCGAAGGATTCAAAAATTAGAATCCTGAGCGATAGCGAGGGAATCAAAAGAGCACAAGGTGAAAAATCTTTTCACTTGAGTGCAACACGTAACTTTTCATCCCCCCCAACGAGGAAATTGCAAAATACAAAAAAAATACAATCACAACAGTTTCTGTTTTCACCCAGAAACTTTCACAACACCCTCCCATCAACCCAAATACACTCTCAACACCCACCCAGAAACACCCAGAGCATCCACTCAGACACATCCACAGCACACATCCATCCACTCAGACACACCCACAGCATACACCCAGACACAACCACAACACCCACCCATCCACCCAGAAACACCCACAACATTCACACCCGCAATACACACCCATCCACTCAGACACACCCAAAAACACTCATTCACCCAGAAACACCCAAAAAACACCTATTCACCCAGACACACCCACAACATCCACCCAGTCACACCTACAATACTCACCCATCCATTCAGACACACCCACAAACACCCATTCACCCAGAGACACCCACAAAACACCCATTCACCTAGACACACCCACAAAACACCCATTCACCCAGACACACCTCCAACACCCACCCAATCACCCAGCCACAACAAATTCATCCAGACACACCTGTCAGTACCTAATAAAAATTACCGTCCCTAATGGAGTTCCGAGACGGTCAATCAGCTTGAGTCAAGCACGTTGATTTTCTGTATGTTTTTGTTCCGTTGCTAGCGTAAACAAATCAAACAGATCTAAAAAGCTTTTAAATGCTTGACTCAAGAATCAAGCAAGCGTTGTAGACGATCAAAATGTTTAAAGCAAGATTGACGCCAAGCTGATTGACCGTCACGGAACTCCTAGGTTTTAACAAATCTATGACATGAAAAGAAAATGGCGCGCGCAAAGCAAATTACAAAAAAAGTACACCAAGAAGGTTCCGAGTTTTTAACAAATTAAAATAGGTTGCTTGATAATTTTGGCACCATGGAGGTAGGAATAAATAGGTATAATGGTGTTTTGAATTCACAAACTCATTGCACACACACGATGTTCTAAATTCAAATGAAAAAGTACTTTTCATCCCATCATCTCGGAAAAAGCGTTTTTGCTCTTCGATATCTGAGTGCAAAAGCCGTTTTTATCCTCTAGAGGATAAAGTAAATTTGAATTAAGAACATCGTGTGCAATGAGTTTGTGAATTCAAAACATCATTTATACCTATTTATTTCTACCTCCATGGTGCCGAAATTATCATGCAACCTATTTTAATTTGTTAAAAACTCAGACTAGGAACCTACTTGGTGTACTTTTTTTGTAATTTGCTTTGCGCGCGCCATTTTCTTTTCACGTCATAAATTTGTTAAAACTTAGGAGTTCCGTGACGGTCAATCAGCTTGGCGTCAATCTTGCTTTAAACATTTTGATCGTCTACAATGCTTGCTCGATGCTTGAGTCAAGCATTTAAAAGTTTTTTAGGTTTGTTTGATTTGTTTACGCTAGCAACGGAACAAAAATATACAGAAAATCAACGTGCTCAAGCTGATTGACCGTCTCGGAACTCCATTAGGGACGGTAATTTTTATTAGGTACTTACAGGTGTGTCAGGATAAATTTTGGGGGTGTGGCTGGGTGTTGGAGGTGTCTGGGTGAATGGGTGTTTTGTGGGTGTGTCTAGGTGAATGGGTTTTTTGTGGGTGTGTCTAGGTGAATGGGTGTTTTGTGGGTTTGTCTGAATGGATGGGTGAGTATTGTGGGCGTGA
The DNA here is from genome assembly GCA_963931975.1 of Cataclysta lemnata. Taxonomy (NCBI): domain Eukaryota; kingdom Metazoa; phylum Arthropoda; class Insecta; order Lepidoptera; family Crambidae; genus Cataclysta; species Cataclysta lemnata. Next base: position 6,226,809 of record OZ008339.1, read on the forward strand.
CTGGGTGGAAGTTGCGGGTGTCTGAATGGATGTTGTGGGTGTGTCTGGGTGATTAGATATTTTGTGGGTGTTTCTGGGTGAATGGGTGTTTCTGGGTGAATAGGTGTTTCTGGGTGAATGGGTGTTACTGGGTGAATGGGTGTTTCTGCGTGAATGAGTGTTTTGTGGGTGTGTCTGGGTGAATGGGTGTTTTTTGGGTGTTTCTGGGTGAATGGGTGTGTTGTGGGTGTTTCTGGGTGAATGGGTGTTTTTTGGGTGTTTCTGGGTGAATGGGTGTTTTGTGGTTTTTTCTGGGTGAATGGGTGTTTTGGGGGTGTTTCTGGGTGAATGGGTGTTTTGTAAGTGTTTCTGGGTGAATGGGTGTTTTGTGGATGTTTCTGGGTGAATGGGTGTGTATTGCGGGTGTGAATGATGTGGGTGTTTCTGGGTGGGTGTTGAGAGTGTGTTTGGGTTAATGGGAGGGTGTTGTGGAAGTTTCTGGGTGAAAACAGAAACTGTTGTGATTGTATTTTTTTTGTATTTTGCCATTTCCTCGTTGTGGGGGGTGAAAAGTTACGTGTTGCACTCGAGTGCACAGATTTTTCACCTTGTGCTCTTTTGATTCCCTCGCTATCGCTCAGGATTCTAATTTTTGAATCACTCGCTACGCTCGTGATTCAATTTTAGAATCCTTCGCTAGCTCGGTCATCAAAATTGAGCACGCGGTTAAAAAACAACTTTGCACTCACGTACAACAAATAACTATTTCATAGAGAGAATAAAGTAAATTTGAATTTAGAACATAGTGTGCAATGAGTTTGTAAATTCAAAACATTAGGATTCTATTTTTTTTATAATTAATAATTTTAGAATCCTTCGCTAGCTCGGTCATCAAAATTGAGCACGCTGTTAAAAAACAACTTAGCACTCACGCACAACAAATAACTATTAAATAATGCAATCCGAATCAATAGAAATGATGGCTTATAGGTAAGTATCAAAATGACAGGATACAACAGGCAAATGATATCATAAATTTAATACACATATTGCCTTTCATAGTCGTGCCGCAATCATTTACGTGACGATGTCAGTTGCACACGCTCTAGCATTCTGGTCATGTTCTGTGAATGTAAGATACAGTTGTACGTACTGCTACAATCAAATATGTTAGAAACTACGTATGAATATCTACATAACATAAAATAAACTTAAATAGTTTATTTTTATTTGGAAGTGATGAAAATAAACAGTGGAAACTTTCACAAAGTACCTATATTCTAAATCCAAAAATTATTAAGTAAAAAAACACCTTTACATACATGCCCGAAGGGGCAGGCACAGGTGAACTAGCACCCAAGATTCGCCAACTATGTCAAGTCCCATGTAATAGGTGGCGAGCCTATTGCCATTTATCAGGCACAAAAGTCGCAGTACATTGCTAGGTGGTATAAGAGGAACGCTGCTGCCCATTGGTGATCACTGATATATCCTTAGTCGCCTAGTACGACACCCACGGAAGAGATTTGGGGAGGCGACAATTGTATTCTGCTCTGCCGTCACCACACGGCAAAAACACTTATGCTTCTACAATACCCGGCACGTAAGTTGACACATGAGCAGCGCAGAAAAACGTTCTCGTATTAATTGAGGTTCTCTAGGAGACGTGCGACGTGTGTCTGTAGGGGTATCCCTACTCTTGTGCGCGTTCAAAATTTAGTTTAGACACTTTTCCTTCAATTAGGTATACCTGCGCAGACGACCGTCATTTTGGTTCATCTTACGTGCCGGAAACTATACGTATCTACTAGCCACGAGCAACAGGTGACTAACATATAGCTGTGAACGAAATAGAAGGCGTGGAAAAAATGCTCATCATAATCTAAATTTACCTCAAACTCTTTCAGTACGCTAGAACACAATCGCGCACCGAAATTAAACCTAAAAATATTATCGAAAATAGATTGAAACATCAAAAAGAATTACTTTAAAGATTTTCTTTCGGTAATAATTGCTATGTATGTTAAACAGGCGTTCTAAATGTGATTGATTGTTTTTTGGAAAACATATTGCATGTTATTGTGCTAGATACGGTAACCATTCGCTCACTTGTGTCTACATTTGTGTCAGTTGATAATAATTGCCCCTTATTGAGTGGTAAATATTTTTTCATTTCTCATGCTCTGAAAGTGCTTATTTGTGCAGGATATAGGCTGCACAAAATCGAATTTTGTGCTCTAGAGTATTAACGTATCTACTCATAAATGTGTCTATATTAAGGCAAAGAAAATGAGCCATGCAGCCAAACAATAAGAAATTCAGAGATAGAATTTGTTGTTTTTTAATATTTACTTAAATTTATTTGCCTAATGTGTTTTTTTATAAAGACAAAAGATATTAAAATTTTAATTCAAGTCGGTACGATAGGCAATTAAATTAATTTAAGAAAATTATTATTTCAAAATTAATTTAATACTTGGCTGTATAGGTCTGCATCCCAAGCCTAATATCAATGGGAAAAACAATTACCTTTAGTATTCAAAACTGTACTAATATTAGTTTGAATTTTAAGAAATGATTACTGTTTTATTTTCTCGCAATCGAAGTGAAAAGCAGAGTTTCTAACTCGTCCACAATACCATTTTTATCCTCGACATTACTATCAGCCCTCGCCTTCGGCTCGGGTTGCTAAAAGTCTCGGACAGAAATGATTCGTTTTGTGCACTTGATGGAAAATCGACTATTACTTTTTTATTTTTACCCAGGTACCTTAAACCAATGACCACATTGGGCAACTGAATGGTGGAGAGTAAACCACCAACAACAGCGTACCTAAATAGGTCTGGTGTTCGGCAGGCGACTGGCTATAAAACCTAAGCTAACAAATAATATGAATTGTAATACAACTTTCAATGCATAAAAATTTTTGGCATCACAATAATTAATTTTCGGTTTAGCGGTCTCTGTGCATAACTTTTATAGATATTCATTCATCACTAGGATCTTTCCGGTGTGATTGATGATATGAATTAAAATGGAGTGAATGGCTCGATGACATCTGCTGGCACGCTGAAATGCACGCACACATATGAAATGAAGAGGAAACTATACTGTGCGGACCAGTCTGGGAACAAAAGCAGGAAGATTTCTTATTTAATTTTTCTCAAACATGCATGGAAATGTTGTCATTATTTTCGAAAAAAGAACACGCGAAGTATCCAATTTACGGACAAAGAAAATCTAATCCATTGCTGGCGTGTTTTTTGAATTTGGAACATTACAACGCCCCAGCAATGTTATATGAAAATCCTTTAGTGGCACGTTGTTTAAATTTGGAACATTACAGCGCTCCAGCAATGTTGTATGAAACGGCGTGCTGGAGTTATTGTTTTCGCGCCCATTTGCCTCTCCTGCCCCGGGCCTCCATCGCTGGCACAGGAGCGTCAACTACTGCGGCGCGCGCGCTCTGCAACAGCGCACTGCGACGGCTTCGTTCATATTCATTCAATTCATTGTTTAATATAAAAAGTAATGTTTTATTTCCCTGGATTATTTTAAGAAAAGCCCTAGGCCCTAGGCCTCAGCCGAAATGGCTATTGCCTGTCCCGCATTAGTGAAGTCCTCGCCTACGACTCGGTCTTCAAACTCATACTTGACTTTCAATGCCTATTTTGGGGCCTTTGCAATAATGTTCATATCTACATACATAAATCACGCGGAAGGGGCGTCCCTGAAGGTAGAGGTAAAATAATACCCACATTCCGCCAAATATTAGGTCCTATGTAGGTAGTGAGCCTATTGCCACGTAGCGGGCACGTAAATCGCAGTATATTGCTAGGTGGTATAAGAGGAATGCTGCTGCTCATTACTCATTGCTATCTTTACCCTTAGTCGCCTTGTGCGACACCACGGGAGAGAGATGGGGTTGGTGACAATTGTATTCTGCTCAGCCGTTACCACGCGGCTGAATATCCTCCTCTCCCCCCGCGGATGCCACTGTGAGTGGACGTGTGCAAGTGAATCTGTGTCTAAATTAATATATTCTAAATAAAATAAAGTGAAAAAATATTTTAGTGTCGCGTGAGGATTTGAACCAGCGATTTGTGGTTTCGAAGTCTCATAGTTACCCGATTGGGCTGTGGAAGCATTTACGCGCCGCGACTAAATTCTTTGCTACATTCTTCGCTACAGGGCTGTTACGACACGGACAGAGCCGACAATACTGCCTGATAACATTACCGTGGCTACGGACTTTCCCCGGGTCAAACTGTATACGTCTGACGAGCGGCCGTGTGTACCATGGATAGTGAAATTAACAAGTCTTACTCGGACTCGGAAACATTGTTAGAACAGCAATGCTCAATTCCACCGAATAAATATACTAATGTACGTAATAAAAGAAAACGGGAGGGCGAGCTGTCATCAGAGTTCTCGCTTTTCAAGGATGAAATAAAAAATATGATTTCCTCTTTAATGTTAGTTCAACAAAAGGAATAAAAAAACCACTCGGCTACTCTTAAAGATATAAAACAGACGAGTGGTAACATCGAAAAGTCCATCTCATTTTTATCCGCTCAAAACGAGGAACTTCACAAAAAAATATGTCATTTGGAGGAACTGAGAAAGGAAGATAGAAAACACATAGTGTTGTTAGAAGAAAAAATTGAAAATATGCAATCAGATATGAGAAAGGCGAATTTTGAAATGAAGAATGTGCCCAAAAAACCCGACGAGACCAAAGAAGACTTAGTAGAAATGGCTTTAAACTTATCACGAGCAGTGGGATCTAAATTAAAAAAAGAAGACATCAAAGATATTTTTAGATTGAAGGGGAAAAGAGATGGAATGAAAAACACACCTATAATAGTTGAAACATCCTCGACCTTAATAAAAAGTGATATTCTGAAATCTACTAAGTTGTTCAATGTTAAACAAAAGACCAAATTATGTGCTAAACATCTTGGACTGAGAACCAGCGAAGACGCTCCAGTGTTCATCTCAGAGCAACTTACAGCGAAGGCGGCGCGCCTGCACTTCTTGGCACGAGATTTGGTCAAGGCTAAGTCCTTCAAGTTCTGCTGGACAGCCTATGGAAGAATATATGTGAGAAGAGATGAACAGTCGCCTGTAATATTGATCAAGAGTGAAGCCGATATCCAAGGAATTCGTAGCGGTATATGACTATTTCTAGTCATTCCGATTTTAGACCACATTTCACCAGTGCATAAAAAAGGATTATGGTTATATGGTTATATATATGTATTATTTTATTTATTTATATTTCTTAATTTTTTAAAAAAACATACATATATTAAGTTAAATATGTTTACTCAGTTTTATACATCAGTTAATATTTACAAAAATATAAATCGTAGTTCTATGTTACAACTAAACCCTCATATTGTATATTGTTTTATTTACTATTTAATAAGATATCATACATTTTTAACTCTTCCTTTCAAAGAAAAAGGATCAAAGGGCTTACATAAATACATTAGCATTGAATGGCCTTTTACGCAAACTACATTTTATCTATATATTATTAACTTGTCTGTAACATTTTGTTTACATGATTTTGTGATGTGTGTCCTTTCAGTTTTACCTGACATGTTGAATTTGATTAATAATAAAACTAAGAGAAAAACAAGTAACAAAAGTAAGGACAAAACTCAGATAATTAAAATAATTGTATATGAATAATACTCTACAAACAATAAATGACATCGATAAAACTGAAATTGCATTTAATATAAAATGTGACATCAATGAGTTAAAGGATCATATCTCATTTGGTAAAAAGGACCTGACCGTCGTAGCGCAGAACATAAGAAGTATATACTGCAATTTTGATAACTTCCAAGTAACACTGGCTGAATTGAATTTTGATGTAGATATATTGGTACTAACTGAATGTAGACTTGATGTAAATAAACCAATTCCGCTCATTTCTAACTATTCATCGCTAGCCTCCACTTATAATTATAACCAAAATGATGGTGTTGTAGTTTATGTTAAGAGTGTATTACGCCCGATGTTAAAAGAAATTAAATTAGAACATGCATCATGTCTGCAAGCTAATGTGCTGAACAATACAATAGTGGCAGTATACCGATCACCTTCCAATTCTAACGCATCAAATTTTATTAATTCTCTTGACAATCTTCTCGACTCTATTAAATCTCATAAAAATATTATTATAACTGGAGATATTAACATTAATATTCTACCAAATTCAAATGATAGTTCACAAAATTGTAATAACAGAGTTAATTATTTAAATATGTTGGCTTCGCATGGTTTACTGCCTGGGCACCTATTGCCTACTAGGGGTCCAAACTGCTTGGACCACTTTATAATAAAATTTGACACAGGTAAAATGTCAGCACAAATTGCCGTTTTAAATACCACAGTTACTGATCATAACACTACTCTTCTGAACCTGAGTAAAATAAAAAATAAAAATGTACTTCTAAAAATAAAGGAAATATTTAACTACGATAAAGCTTTATCTAATTTGAGACTTAAAAATGTACAAAAATTACTCTTTAGTGAAGATCCGGACTATATAGTTACAAAGTTACAGGAAAAATTAAATGAGTCCATAAAAGAAACTAAAACTGTGAAACGCCTGTCTAATAGAAAACAACCTATTAAACCATGGATTACTCATGGTATCCTACGATGTATAAAAAATAGAAATAGTATGCAGTTGAGGTTACGGTCAGATCCGCTAAATCAAATTCTAAAAGTCACGTTTACAAGATATCGCAATTTTTGTAACAAGCTCATAAAAAAATTAAAACGTAACTATCAAAGAGAATTATTAGAAAAGTCACAAAAAAACTCAAAATCCCTATGGAATACAATCAAGACAATTACACATTTAAAAATAGAGAAGACTAAAAACGTTGAGCTTCTAAGTTCTACATCCACTCCAAGTGATGCCGTAAATTTGGTTAATCATTATTTTGCGAATATCGGTAAGCAACTTGCCGAAGCTATAACTACTAGATCTTGCTCCAGACACCAAAGTAATGTAAAGGTACAATATAATCCGCCGCGTTCGTCGTTTGTTTTTTTTGAGACTGACCCGCAAGAAATAGTTAGTGTCATTTCTAGTTTAAAACCTGATAGCGCTACTGGTTGGGATGGCATACCAACTAAATTCATTATATCGGCTAAGAACTCTGTGGCTCCCATAATCAGTCACCTGGCTAATGTCTGCTTCCGTACCGGGAAGTTTCCCTCAGCTCTCAAGAAATCTATTGTCACTCCGGTGTATAAGAATGGAAAAAGAGACGAAGCAAATAGCTATAGGCCAATTTCTGTTTTGCCAGTGTTGGCTAAAATCATTGAAAAGCTCATAAATTCACGCTTGATGAACTATCTAGATAAGTTGAATATTCTATCAAAATCACAATATGGCTTTAGAAATGGTAAGTCGACGGAGGATGCGGTTTTGTCAGTGACAACTTTAATATCTAAGACACTAGACGATGGTAAAAGATGCATGGCTATTTTTCTCGATCTAAAAAAAGCTTTCGACACTGTCTCTCTTTCCATTCTTCTACGAAAGCTAGAACTCGTTGGAATTAGAGGTGTGGCTCTGAATCTTTTTCAGGATTACTTATATGGTCGTAAGCAAAGAGTTCGTATTGGCGAATATGAGAGTGATGACTTAGAGGTCACTTATGGCGTTCCGCAGGGAAGTGTTTTGGGCCCGACTCTTTTTCTCATTTATATCAATGAGTTGACTAATATGTGTATTGAAGGGGGTAAAGTTTTTTCATATGCTGACGATACAGCGCTTGTGTTTGAAGGCTCAGATTGGACATCAGTGTTCTGTGCTGCAGACCGTGGTCTTGTTAAGGTTTCTAATTGGTTAAAAACTAATTTACTCACTTTAAATGAGTCCAAAACCAATTACATTTGCTTTTCCATTAATAAAAAAACACAACCAAATAACAAATTTAAACTAAGAATCCATTCTTGCGTGGGTGCCGATAGGCTGAACTGTCAGTGCACAATACTCGAAAGGGTGGTTTTTACTAAATATCTCGGTGTGATAGTGGATCAAAGGCTATCCTGGCATCCACAGATCGAATACATCAATGCTAGAGTTAGGAAATCTATTTGGATTTTTAAAACACTAAGATTCGTCACAAACAAAAAATTGATTAACCAAATTTATATTACATTGACACAATCTGTAATAAATTATTGTATATCCGTCTGGGGCGGAGCGTCAAAAATTAAATTTCTGGAAGTTGAAAGAGGTCAGCGTAGCTTGTTTAAAGTTATGTTCTTCAAGCCATTTCGATTTCCAACCGACGAGCTATATAAATATTGTCAATTACTCTCAGTCAGAAAGTTATTTATTCTAATGGTTACATTAAAATTACACAAAAAGATTCAACATTGTAGTGATCAAATTACCACAAAAAAAAGAAGAAAAAATAAAATAGCAAGTAGCCCTTGTGTAAGAACAGTGTTTGCGCAACGGCAACATTATGCACTTTCGGCTCACATTTACAACAAATTAGATAAAATGCATGATATTCACAACATGAAACTTAGAGAATGCAAGATGTTTTTAATGGACAGGCTACTTTCTCTAAACTATATTGACACAGAGGCATTATTAAGTAAGTGTTGTTACTAAATTTCGACTGAACTGACTTAGTTGTAAGCATATATATTTCTGTATCTATATATGTATATATTTATTTATGTATGTATGTATATGTATGTATATATAATTATGTAAGTGTACGTTAGAATATATGTGTAACATGTATATTTATTTGTCTAAATACAACAGGATATTGATGTTTTAATAATAACGTAGTTTAAAAATAGTTGTAAGAGAATTTTGCTTATGTTCAGACTATTGTCATTATGATTGTCTACTCTAAGGATTTTATGTATGACTGTGTTTTGGAAGAGCGGGACCTCCTGACACAAGCATCTTAAGATGCTTACTAAGCTAGTCCCAATCACTGTTTATAGTTATTACTCTGATAGACTGCAATAAACGATTTTGATTTGATTTGATTTGAATATACTGCAATAATGTACTATTGACTATTCGATTTTAATTTCAATATTATATAAATGTTAGAAAAATTAGTACAAAGATTTTGGTGGTTAGAAAAAGAATTTCGAAAAATTATGCTCTTCATGCGGGAATCGAACCCGCGTCCGCTGTGCTATCCGGGCAGGTGCCTGACCGCTCGGCCAACCAAGACACTGTGTCTTGGTTGGGAATGTACTATTCATAACAATGTACTATTGTTTAATAGGCTTAACGTTTGACCACAATTTCGCCCCATGGAAAACGATGATGGGGCCCTAGATAGTACACGCTCGCCCAAAAGATGCCTGTTCACTCAGGCCTTCCAGATTATACTGATCCGGGAAAACAGACTTCCAATCCTTACTTTACTCATGAAGATATTAATCCAGCAGTGGCGGAGCCTCCATATAACCCGATTCCCAACAGCCGTACCAAACGAGCGAGCATAAAAAAATCATTACCATAATGCAAGTACACTACCATTTTATAAACAAATAAAAAAAATCCATCAATAAAATCTTATCATAACCGTATTAAACGCGCGCGAAACAATATGCAACACAGGTACATACAATTCGTTCCCGCTCTCTAGATTCCTTCAACTAACTCGCTAAATATCGAGTTATGGACGCCTGCTATACAGCACGCACACAGACAAGCGTAGTCTTGTCAGGTGCACGCAACGAGAAATAGTACCTAAAGATTGCCTACAAGCCGGCATCAAGCCGGCATTTCGACAGCCTACGCGCTTATGCATCGATACACTACCACACGCACACATTAGTAATAAACTCCCACGAAAACAAGTTCCGTCAAAAGTAAATATTTTAGATCTTATTACAATAACCATAAAAGCGGAATTTCACTGTACTGAACTGCACTCAATATCGCGGTCCAACAAGCCGCTCCGGAGCGGGTTGCATCGTCCTTCCCTTTTTAACACGTCTTTTGTTTGTATAATGATCTCTCTTTCTGGCCTTGCTGAGAAATACTCATGACGGCTCCTGTCATGCCCACAGCCCACAGACGAGAGGTTAGTCTATCCGTAGTATTATTGTCCTCTATGGGTTAGTCTGTTTTGAAATTTGTTTGCACTCACATAAACTTAACGTAATTTTTAGTTTTATTGTATTTTTAGCAGTAATTCAGTGAAATAGTAAAATTTAACTAACCTGTGTTGTTGTTTTAAAGGTGTATGGTGATTTTGTGGATTGTGTAGCTCTGCAGGGATGTAATTGGTAGGTTTTAGTTTTTAAATATTTTTGGTTTATTCTCTCTCGGCAGAATAATGGCCGCTTTGATTTACATAGATTGTTGCCTTACCGATTTCTTGCTTCTTCAAAGTTGTCCTTTGAAAATAAAAAATATGTCATACAGTTAGGTCGAGCTCGTCCAAATATGTCAATAGATTTTACATTAAAAGCGCAAAGTTTTTTTTATTTTTCGGGTTTTTCAAGCATTTCCACAGTTCTCTTTATGATAAATTTATTTGGCTTACAGGCAGTTGTTTAAATGTTTTGTTTTCCGTGTCTTTTGTTTTCTGATTCAAGCAGCGTTTAGTATCGAACGGGATTTTCTGATGTTAATAATTTATCAAACTCTGCTAAAAAACATGTTCAAAGTGAGAAACATATGCGTAGTTGTTAAGCGTTGCATGAATTTGGAAATAATAGAAAAAAAACTATTTTAACAATAATTTTGACGCTCATAACCGCAAAGTCGAGCGTAATCGTATTCTGTTAAAACGTTTCATAGACACAGTTGTACATACATACATACATAAATCACACCCATATCCCCGAAGAGGTAGGCAGAGGTGAATTCTCACCCGCGTTTCGCCAATTATGTTAAGTCCCATGTAATAGGTGGCGAGCCTATTGCCATTTATCGGGCACAAAAGTCGCAGTACATTGTCAGGACGGTAGTATAAGAGGAACGCTGCTGCCCATTCCTCATCACTGATTTTTCCTTAGTCGCCTTGTACGACACCCACGGGAGAGATTTGGGATGGTGACAATTGTATTCTACTCTGCCGTCACCACACGGCTAACGACACAGTTGTTCTCGTAGGTAAACAAGAATTAGCGTTTCGTGGGCACGACGAAGGTGTAAATTCGGATAATCGTGGTAATTATACTGAAACATTATTATATTTGAGTAATTACGAGCTTTAAAGAAAGTTTCTGCGAGTACCCATTTTTTGTGGGTCCTAATTTTTACTGTGGCTTGCCTAACTTTTTTTTTCACGCCACGCCACTGTAATCCAGTTTCTAAAATGACTGTATTCCATTGTATTCGGATGACAAGGTTTGCAGGCTGCCTGTATACTTACACTATGCAAATTTTGAACAAACAAACTTTTCTTTCCACGTATCTTTGCCTCTTTTCCACTAACGCCTATCATCTATTATTGTCCTCTATGATCTAGCGCATAATATTAAGCGCTTGTGTCAAGGGTGTACCTATTTACTGACGGATGACAGAAATATATGCATGATCTATTACAAACAACGAAAATTTAAACGTAAATACTGAAAATTCCTCCTACATCCAAACCAAGGTCATCACACAAACAGTTAACACTACCAGAAGTCGAACCAGGAACCTTTGAACGATATAGCCTGCCCCTCTAACCTCGACAAAACCGGCTGTCATAAATATTTTATAAGTATACTATACATAACATAAAAATCTACCTTAAACAACATTAACAACAGTCATCCTTCTGTTATTCTCGTTAAATGTTGTATAAGTATGTACTTATGTACTAATTATGTATTCATTCTTTCTTTCTAAATCAAGAAATGAAAATAAATTATATGTAATAAGACTGACTTAAAAAACAAGAAAAACACATTCAAAAATCAAACACATACAAGGGTGACAATAACACATTTTATAAGATGACGAAAAGGTTTTTACATGTAAATAAAAATAATATAAGAAAAAAATTGTGAATTTTCTAACCTTCTGCATTCCGGGCAGCTGCTTAGAATACTCACTTATACGAATAGAAAATGAAAATTTTATTATTTGGTGTAATCTCATAAAGTATACTAATAGTTATGCTAATATGACTGAAATAATTACAATTATATAGGTACGCGAATTAATTAATTAATGGATTACTTATGTCTTTATTACTTGTGTGCGTATTTAGATTAATTGAATAATTAATTATGTTTTTATAGAAAATTGCCGCGTGGTGACTAGTGACGCCAGAGCAGAATACAATTATCACCACCCCCATTCTTTCCCGCGGGCGGGTGTACAAGGCGACTATACTAATGTGGAATAAAACCCCATTTATAAAAATAGTACGTACTCAAAATAACAACAAACTTTTGCGATCTTAAAAGTAACATAAAGAATTGTCTCAATATTCTGTTATATGTATATAGAACAAGGGAATAAAACTACATTTATACATAAAATACATAACAAACTAAGAAAATAATTAAGCCTTGAATATTTTAAGCATTATTCTTAGTTTCTATCTTACAATGTCATTAACTATGACCAATGTAATCATTGCAATTTAAAATTTTGTAGTAAGTGGATAGCAGTAAGAATCATCATCATCACCAGCACTTTAATGTCCCCACTGCTGGGGCATAGACCTTCACTATGGATGAAAAATGTAGAAAGAATGAACCATGGCATAACCCGCCACGTCATAACCCAATAATATTTCCCACCCATCCATCCCATTCATTTCGTAGCTTTATCTGAAAAGTGTACGTATTAAGTAACATCGCTTTTGATACTGATATTATTATTTGACAATAAAAGGCATCTCATCTCTTAATAAATTAAAAAGTTTTAATTACAAAAATATCTCATCGACTAATTGCTTGTCTATGACGCGATGCGGTTTCGGGCGCGACTGCTTGCGCCGGCGCCGGTAGAGGCGCGCGTTGAGGGGATACAATGCAGGGGAAAGCGCGCAGCGCACGTTGAACCACCAATCACAAGAGGCGACACCTTGGGAGAACACCGTGCCATTGGGGCACAGGAACGAAGCCTGCCGGCCGTCGATGTCGCAGTAGTGCCAGGCTGAAAAATACAGGTTTCTTATTAATTCCCAAATATTTGCATTAGAAAATAGATTGCCATGATGTAACGGCTGAGCAGAATACTGTTGTTGTACAAGGCGACTAAGGGTTAAGACAGTGATCTGTAATGGGCACCAGCGGTCCTCTTATACCGCCTAGCAATATATTGCGATTTACGTGCCCGATAGATGGCAAATAACCTCGCCACACGGGACCTAACATAACCCTAGAGCTGTCGCCAAATATCTTTTTAAAGAAATGCGCAAAGTATACCAGTACCTAAAGTATTGTAAACATGTAAACCAGGTAACTGACCGACCAGAAAATGCTTACATTCGATATTTTATAAACATTTCAAGATTATATGTTAGCAATAAAAAGTGTCGTGAAGTTTATTAACATGCCAACAAAACAATTTCAAAGAACCGGACCCCTCCATGTTCGTCGAAGCACGTCTGATGCGACCATTTGCGGGACATATTACAAAACAGTAACCACTCAACTTTGCGTTGAGTGTGGGAATGAACGCTTACTAACATTACTGTTTACAAACGCCTCCATATGTTAATTTAGACTTCATGGCTAGATTAACATTGTCTTACTCCAGCACTGCTTTTATTAAGCAAATTAAAACAATACATACATACATATGTCACGCCTTTCTCCCACAGGCAGAGATCACTTAATTAAAACAATTCCTACCATTCATTACTGGGTAGGGGAAGGTAACCATAGTGCAGGCATACTGCCTAAAACTGACACTTTTGCGTATAAAATTGTTCCCACACACCCCAAGAGATACATGGAAGCGTCAATTACCGCATTCAAGGCAGGCAGTCAATAAGGCTTACAGGTATATGTATCGGTTCTTACAACATAATCTTATCCACGAGAGTGCTCACATTAGGCAGCATGCCTTCCCCTAGATGCGTAAAGTTGTGTTATTTAAAATGTGTAATACTCATGCAAAACGTAGTTGACATACATACATAAATCACGCCTATATCCCCGAAGGGGTAGGCAGAGGTGAACCAGCACCCGCGTTTCGCCAATTATGTCAAGTCCCATGTAATAGGTGGCGAGCCTATTGCCATTTATCGGGCACAAAAGTCGCAGTAAATTGCTAGGTTGTACGAGTAAAAGAGGAACGCTGCTGCCCATTCCTCAGCACTGATTTATCCTTTGTCGCCTTCTACGACACCCACGGGAGAGATTTGGGATGGTGACAATTGTATTCTACTCTGCCGTACTATAATTGACATATTATACTATATTATTGTTCTAAAATTAATGACACACATGAGTCATGGTGTCATAAATTACTATTTGAATTTGAAAGTGTTCACGGCAACAATCTGCTTAGTTATAATATCATAAATTAAATTATGTATAAACTCCGCCCACGTAATCATTTGTCATCTCATCGCCATAGCATATTAAATAAAGCTAAAATCTAAGAGAAGTATACAAAAAAAACCTACTCTAAATCAATAGCGGATCTCACGTTTTCGACCTAACATTTCATGTCAGAACATAAAATCTTCCGCGTATCTTTTTGCTTTAATTAATTGACCTAAGACCAAGTTAAGGCCAGCATTGTAAATCATCATAGCACGGCCAAGGTTGCACCAGGACGTTCTTTTTCAAGCATTATATTTGTGACAACATATTACAGTTGAGTTAATAAATTAATGTTATAAAATATTGCTTGAGTGACCTTTAAGTGTGCAGCCATAGAATAATTGCATCATTGTACACCATATCGAGACAATAGGCTCGTTACATCTAACGCCTACACATTTTTTACAATTTTATTGTCTTAATGATGCATTAAAGCAATGCCAAGTTCAACAGTTCTAGCATAGAGATATAGAGATATAACATAACTAATAAAACACATGTTTAATAAATAGTGAATCACAATTTTCTTCCTACTATACCCACGATTTGATCAAGATTCGAATTCGAAATTAAATAAATAATTAATTTTATCAGTATTTATTGCAATCCAAGTCGTCTTAAATCTAAATCGTGCCAAAAATGTTTCCGGAATGAAAAAACTTGTTCTTTTAATTTAACATACTAATTATTTTTATATTTGACACATCTTAAAAACAAATACGCGAAATACAAGAATTATAAATATCATTACTAAGGCCATAATTATTATACAACACGAGTTGCGTTTCATGAAATATTACATAATTGCGAATACATTGGTTCTGCGCCAATTCAAGTAAACGTGACAGAATAAATTATGATGACTGTATGTCCGATTGATAAAAAAACAATGATGGATAAGGTGAATAACTTTAAGGGAAAAGTAAATTATACCTTAAGTACAATATTGTACCTTTTAGTACAATATTAGCCAGTCATCTAATCGGTGCCATGTGGTGATGGCTGAGCAGAATTACAATACATATGCTATCTCTCCCGCAGGTGTCGTAAATAAAATGGGACAAAGGGGACAGAATGATGGATGATGATAAACAACCTACTTAATATTTATTACATACAGTTTCTTTTACCTTGGCAACGGGTGTCCATGTCAGCAAAGAAGCCAGGATAAGGCTGGTCGTCGCAGTAAAAGTTTGTGTACGGCACAGCGCCCAGCACTGGATAGTCTGTGCCAGGTTTGCCTGAAACATAATTATTTATACTAATTATCAAGCTCATTCCCTTCTTCTTGAAACTTCCTCCTACGATCACAAGGTACTTAATTTTAGTGTTAATCCTACAGATGGGTTTATGCTTCGGCATATTGGGCGTATAAACTTATTTATGCCTAATAAGCCTCGAACCATCTCTAATTAATCCTCTTCTCCCTGCTGTTATCCCATTTTAAATGGAGTATTTCTCGTCCATTCTATCATCATCATCAAGCCTTTTAATTTCCCCACTGCTGGGGGCGGGCCTTCCCAATGGATGGAAGAATATAGGGAGATTAGGCCGTAACCCACCACGCTGGCCCAGTGCGGGTTGGTGGGTATTAACGACTGCAGATGCAGCCGGGACCACCGGCTTAACGTGCCTTCCGAAGCACGAAGGAACTCGAGATAATAAATTTTTGGTCACCCATCCAATGACCGGCTTCAGCGCACATTGCTTAATTTACGCAATTGTAGGCCAAACGCGTAGTGCCAATGCGCTAGCGAGCTCCGCCGTCCAGTCTAATATAAACATAAACACATAATATTCTTAATTATGAAACTAGACAATAATCCAAGTGTAGAACACAGCGTAATTGGATTATGTAATACGAGATGAAGTGCTATGGATAGAACATCATTTTAACAATTGCTCATCTAAGCGTGATACACAATTTTAATCTGTACAGTACTTCATATCCATCGCCAAATTTTTAAAGTACGTACCAATTGCTGGGGCACAAGGAAGGCCCTAAGAATGGAAGAATATAGAAAGAATGGACCAATATAACTCACAAGCCTAGCCCAGTGCAGAAAAAGAAACAAGTAGGTACGTATCGATGCATAATTTAGTCTAAATATCGTGATAATATGAAAATTGATATAATTGCTAGTAAAAAACGATATAACAGTATTTTGGTTGCTTAAAAATAATTTATTATAATGTTATTATAAATTTAATTCGTGTCAAAATAAAGATAAATATTGATAGAGCTGACAAATCGATATAAAATTTAAGATAATATATTATCTCTAGATTTAATGTGCGTATGAAATGGCGGTCGATCATAGACTAACTCCCGAACCAGCTGTCTGGATAACAATCCATATTGGGCCGCCATCTTCGTAGTAAAGCCTACTCCAGTATTGCCTAAGGCAACGTAAAATGGCGAAACATTCAATATTGTATATATATTATATATTTGCTAAGAGTAATGGCTACGACTGTCTTTTATCGTGCAGCCCCATTGTAATCTAAATAGGGCAATATAATTTAATTTATCATTTTGTATGTGGTAAGATGCTTTAGCATAGGAAAACGATATGAATGAAAAAACATACTAAGTAATTCACTTTATTAAAAAATATTATTTGGACCATATAAATTATAATGTTCCCTGAGAGCCTCGACGAAGTCTAATAGTTTAGACTTTTAAAATGTTAAACATCAATCAAAGCCTGGCAGGTTTTCTCTGTAAACCCATAATCCACCATAAGTATGAATCAAAAGGGAGTGGTTGCCTTAATGACGTCAGACCGATATGAATGGAACAGGAAACATACTGCGCCGACCCCAGATAGACTGGGAACAGGGCAGAGAGAAGAAGATACTCGCTAACGTAAATTAACGTCTCTAAGTACGGCTGTAAGAGATCCACAGCTTTAGGGAGTGACGGGATACCTCGTAGAACACCTGCGATAGTTGTAGGGAAGATGACAATTGCATTCTTCTCTTTTTCATCGCACGGCAAATGACATTAGAGCAAGATCGGGATAAATAGGCGTTATTTAGAATAGAATACAACTTTATTGTACATCAACCGGTTTTACAGATATTACACACAAAAAACATTTATAGACGATTACAATGTACAAAGGGCGACCTTATCGCTAACAGCGATCTCTTCCAGGTAACCTTAGAATGGACAGGATTTTATCGGAGCAGACCTTTCGCTACCAACAGTCGTGGCAGCTATGGTGGCGAACATTACCAATTGGAACGCCGTCAAGGTGTTCGCGCAGAAGGTTATAAGCGAAAAAATCCGAGAAGAGGTCGCGCGAAGACGACCCCTCGGTAGACCCGCTTAGACGTCGTAGAGTGGGCCGCAGGCGTAGGGCTTTAGCCAACCCTCGCGCCCCACTATAGCGAGCCAGACCTGGCAGGAAAGGCCGCCTGCCAGACAGCCAACTGACCCCGGTGCAGATAAAACAACGCTAAGCGTTGGGCGCTCGAGGCTAAGCGAGTCTCATATACTCGCCAGAGATAGGCATGTGCACGGGCAACCGCTAATCAGGGGAATATAGTGGATAAAGGCTTGGCTGATACCACTTCCCCCCTGCCAAGTGAGAGGATGGTGCACGAGGGGTTTTTAGTGGAGTAGTCGTGGTGCTCTCTACACACCTCGGAGTCCTACATAACTCTGCGCCCCGCCCAGGCGCAGAGTATGCGTAAATGGCATTTCCTCCTCATTAAAAAAAAAGGATGGACAGGATTTAATACAAAGAAACAATTTTCTTGAGATAAAAAGTTCGAAAAATTATAGTGCAGAATGATTATTATGATTTCATATAATAATTTCTACTATATATACCACCACAAGTAAAATCTATTTACACAAATTAAACATTGAAATATACTTATTTATTGTCTGCAAGTTTTTAATACTCGTAGTCGTAGCTACGAACATTAGATAACTCGTTGATGTCTTTTCAATAGAGTGATTTGATTTAAAAAATGGATGTTAGGTATTTATATACACCAAGATATTGTTCATAAACCAGAGCGAACTAACATAATATTGTTGATAGAAACTTATGAATTGAACTGATATTTCAATTTGTTTTGATTTTTATACGGCTTTTAAGCATTTACGTCCTTCCCCTATAAATGACAATATCTGCATCTAAGCTACAGACTTCACCATCATCATTTTTCCGCCCTTTTCCTAGTTTATACGGATACGTCCGGGTTCCGGGGTCCGTCAATTCCATGGAATACAATTCCATTCCAATTCCATTTAAAAGAAAACAAAAAAATAGACTACGCTATTATCGCCATAAAATATTAGTCTTCGTATTTAAGATATTTAACTGAACATTTTTACCACTAAAGAAATCATTCATCTCATTCATCATTCATATTTCTCTGATAGTCCTCTGACTGAAAATGATATCATCTTGAGTCGATTCCGTGCTCCTTATTACAGTAATGTGGAAAGGTCACTTAAAACACTTTGAAGCAAAAATGATTACACCAGCCAACAATTGACTAATAAATACAATTATTCTAAACATCTCCATAAATAATCGGGAATGTCGATAGTATCTGGTTCCCACAACAATTAGCTGGCGCGCCCGGCGTCGCGTGGCGTGGGTCGCCAGCTAGATCGACAGCGTGCATAAACTTCACGGACTGACTGGACACACGTGCACGATATCAACCGTATGAGACTATTGCAAAACACCACCATTACGAAACCCTTATCTCCATAATATAATCTAAATATTATTAACGTGATAAATACCAAAGTGATTTTTGGACTTCGTGACAAATGAATCTAATCATTATACACATTCGTAAGTCACGCCTGTAAATCACCAAAGAGATAAACGGACACGTGATGATCAATGAACTTGGAGATAGTTTTTACCAAATACACTGACGTCAATCCAATCTACATATTCACCCTCAAGGCATCGGTCTCGTAACGCTACATTTCAATTTAAAAAAATCAAGGATATGTATAAAGGACGTGGTTCGAACCGAATTGATTTTCGCAATTTTTCTGTGGAAAATTAATTTGGTAATTCTTTTCTTTTACGATAACAAATTATAACAAGTAGACAATCACAGGCATTGTGATAATGAACGGACATTTATTCATGGAGTAACAGGTTTTAAATCAACCCAGAAGTTTGGAAGAAGACTTCAAGTAATAATATCCAAACTAGAAATTACATCGTTGGTTTTGAATTGTAAGCGAATTCTTTTCTGTGCAATTTAATCCTATTTCCGTGGCTATTCAATGGGCATAATAGGGCGGTTGCACGATCGCCTGTGCATAATAGGGCGCTCCCGGTAGTTGTAAAGATACCGAAAGTTCGCTTGCAATAACCACTTTCACTGCGCTCTGACCTCTTACTATCAACTGTAGACCTATGGGAATTATTTTTAAAACTACTAATTGCCAATTTCCAATTAAATATTACGAAAAAGTGTATCTTTCGCACGTGCCATGATCATTAATATCTTCATTAAAACACTCATTACTTAAGAAATCAATGTAGATGACTCTTGAGCTGTTGGGCGTTGCTGTAATATAACAATTTGCGAGATTCATTGTGAGGGTGTTGCTATAACTCTTTTAGCATGAGTGAAGTATAATTAAAAAAAAATTTATTACTAAAATAATGACAGATTTGTCACTCTGAATAGCAAAAGCAATCGATAATCTTTAATTTACGACGGTAACCAATTAGTTGGCCGACATAAATCTTAAAAACGGTATATTTAATTAATCTTTATAAAACTCGTCAGAGAAGACTATTTTTTTTCATCCTTAACTTTAAGTAGTTTATTAGAAAATTTACCTAATTTGTTTAAATATCTGTTCTATTGAAGCGTGGGAACAACGACCATCGTGACGAATCCAGCGACTAGAGTGTAGGGAGAAGAATAAATTTTATCTTTAATAGCTCGTGTCGCAATTAAACCCTCCCTCCATTAAGTTGTCAAGCATTACGCCTTGTATTTTAAAAACCTCTAGTAGGTAAGTAATAGAATAAAAACAAAATAAAAATGTTGTCATCAGAATAAAACTCTCCGTTCATCGGTTTCTCTACATGGTCCTTTGCAATCATTTTTCTATATAATTCAGCACCTTCCTCGTGTGATGGGTGGTATAATGAATCAAAATGGAGTGGATGGTTTGATGACGTCTGATCGATATAATTGCAAAAAAAACATATTGCGCCGATCCAGATAAACTGGGAAGAAAGCAGAAAAATGTTGATGATATAGAGATAGTGGTCAAATATACCACCAGAGTATCTACGTACGACAAAAGACATTTAACCTACTTAGTTTTTGGGTAGATATGTACCTAATATGTTAATGTGTAAGAAATATTAATAACCAACACGACATCTGCATTAATAATTTTGCGTCGTCATATCTTTATTGTCAAGTGGGATATCGACTCTACCAAAATATATTAAGTGTATTTTATTAAATAACTATCTTAAGAAATAGCAATCTATCGGTTATCGGTCTTTGGGTGGGGCTTAGTATAATTTAAGGTATGTATTTGCATTTACGTAACGTCAGCATTGACTTCCTAAAACAATATGTGTACTACTGCTTAACTAAACAAAAATAACGCTCAGGTTATTATTCCAAATTTCGAAGGTAAAAACTTTACATTTAAACAAAATTAATATGCAACGCACGTGTACACAATTAAGTTGTCATTACCGATCAAACCATAATTTACTGTCAAAACTTATTCTAAACAACTCTATTCATGAAAGGCATTCAATTTCGGCCGCAAGCGAAGACATCAAGAATGGGTACGCTAATGAAAAGCCGGCAAAAGACAAAGCAGGACGTTGAGCATTCGATTTTCAGCTCTTAAAACTGAACACTAAAGCTCAACGTTCAATACTCAAAAAATTCTCGAAACAAAATAATAAATAATTCATAACTTAAACAGCAATTAGCATAAAATATGAAGGTACATGGACAACCTTCTCCATACAATAACATCTTTATTATGAGCCGAAGATTTGATTTCAATTATTGTTTTAAGTTCGTTTGAACTTTGATTTGATATAGTTGCTACATTTTTTAGACTATACTACATTAATATTATACATACATACATAAATAACGCCTATATCCCCGAAGGGGTAGGCAGAGGTGAACAAGCACCCACGTTTCGCCAATTATGTTAGTCCCATGTAATAGGTGGCGAGCCTATTGCCATTTATCGGGCTCAAAAGTCGCAGTATATTGCTAGGTTGATAAGTGGTGATATAAGAGGAAGGCTGCGGCCCATTTCTCATCACTGATTTATCCTTAATCGCCTTGTACGACACCCACGGGAGAGATTTGGGGTGGTGACAATTGTATTCTACTCTGCCGTCACCACACAGCGCCAATTAATATTATCTCAAACTTACGAAAATCATTCCCCTGGTGGTTAAAACATTACACAAAACCACTATTTATAAATTAATAATTAAGTGAATGAACTTGCGAAAGTATTTTGTAAAAGCTTTTTGCCTTATTAGTCAGGTCAGGTTTTTACAAACTGTCAAAATTCTTAATCAAATAAGTTGAAGTAGACTACCGAACCGTAATTATTTTGACTGTTTTGTAGTATCTGATAGGTATGTACTTAATTTTACACAATTTTAACATATACAGCATAAAGCCTGCTCAATATTATAAATAATATATTATAAATAATATTGCAAATAAAAATGAAATTTGGTATTTGACACTGACTAAATAAAGAATGCACACTCTGAAAACAAAAATGTTATATCGTTATACGAAAATGCAAAATTTCACTGTATTTTGGGAATACTTTTAACATATAATATAAACTTTTGTGGAAATCTTTTACGCCATAGTATTTTGTTAGTCCTATTCAACTGTACCACATAGCTCAAAAAATAGCGTGTCTTACCACTAGGTAAATAATTTACCGAAAATATTACTTTATGCGAAAAGTATGCAGATAATCACATCGCATACCAAGGCCGGTGTAACACAAATTGCAGTCAAATCATTTATGAAGGCATGCACTCCGTCCACAATTATGACTACGAGTACATAGCAAAAACATTTTTAATGTACAGTCCTAACCAGCCGTAGTATTAAAATCAGTTTCAAGTACCTATTATTAATATTAATTCTTCTGTCATAGCTATTTCTTAAATAAGGTAGGAATAAAACAATTATCAGTGACCTCTTATGGTATCTTTATATTTTAATATATGCAGACACAAAAGAAGAAACATCTTCAACTCAAAACCGGCTCAACCAGCTCCGTATATGTTGAGATTGAAAAGTTTACTCATCAATAGTGGATGACTTAATGTTATGTCACCAAAGCGAGCTAAATTTATCGTTGTTAACTATGAGTAATACGATGTTTATAACCGCACTACGACCTTTTTTCTAGCTTTCATAGTATGTATTTTGAAACGTGTTTTTTTTTGTATGAAACAGAAACTATGATTTTCCTAAAATATACTTATATTTATTCACAGATAAAATCTTAGAATGCTAAAAATAAAACATAAAAAAAAAATATTTCAAGATAATTCTTACAAAGAAAAAAAGTTCTTTAAATTATGACCTGATGCGAGAACTTTCTGACCACTTATTCTTTGTAACTTTAGAAGCAGTTAAGTTCATACACGTAATATTACGTTCTCCAGCATTAATACTAAATAAAAGACGTAAGGTAATAAGCACCTACACACCTCGCTTACAAACATTATATGACAGTCACGTAACTTAATGAGGAAAGCTTAAGGTACACAGTTCCTAAACAAACCCCATACAAAGAGCAGCGAGCAGTAAAATTAACTTTGGCCGTTAAATAATAACACGTATGGCCTACGCATGGCGCAAGATATAATATGGCGCAAGCGCAGTGAGTCTGCAGCTGGGAAGTGACTGCTAAATAGAGGAAACCTAAGAGTCTATTAAAATAATTAAGTACTTTTGGAATGATGAAATGTTCCATAGTAATTATGGAGGACCTTGATGGGGCAGTGGGGCGCTTGATCTGGACTTGCGTAGGGTAAGCAACATCCGCATAGGCCATGCCTCTGATGGGTGACCAAAGATGCATGATAATCAAATATGTAATGTCGTTGGTTCCGATATCATCTGTGTACGATCGTTAGCATTCAAAGATGGATGGCCAATTTTAAAGGCTGATAAAATAGTTGACTATCTGCATCATCTGATGAATATTACTAAAATTTCTCTCTCTGTGTCTACTGTACATTGAAGTGACGGACGGTGGGACGGACCAATTTGTCACATCACTCTGGCCTTTTTTGTAAACAACATATGAAATTGATACATTAGATTACGACTATTGAATATTTATTCAGAGTGATTAATAGTGTGACTACGGTACGGGTCTCGAGTGATATCAATGTCGTCGGTCGCGCTTCGCCTGCTCACCGTCAACACCGCCGCGAGCAAAAGACCATTGTTCTGACTCTTGTTAAAATTACGTAGACCCAGAAAACAATTAAATTACTTTGTCATTCTAAATGTCAACAAGTCTGCGGACCGGGCTAGCACTAGAGCTAGTTTATATCGGTCAATATATAAGAATTGTTTATACCTACCATTATTACACAAGGGTTTCATAAGTGGTTTTAAATCATGACCGTTTTGAGACCACATATTTTCTTATTAGAAAGCAATACCAATGGGTCGTGTGGTGACAGCAGACCTCAATACAATTGTCACCACCCCCAGTCTCTCTAAAAATTCTATTTAATCACTTAATACCGCTAATCATATTGTTAAAACAGTTTCCATAATCCGGAAAGTTTTCAAATTAGCCGTCCGTTGCTTTATATTTCTATGTCAGCAATACTACGTGAAGAACAACCTGCTTCTTTTATTTCTTGCAGAGCGTCTATCGTCTTTGACCACTTGCCTACAAACCTGTTCCGTAGCAAGTTCTGATGTTAAAACTATAAAATTGATTCTGTTTAGCCAAATAAAATCACAAGAGTAACTTCTCGAACAAACAGGTAACATAATGATGCACATGTCTCTTTGATAAAATATAATACTTATATACTAATAGATCATTGCAATAATTCCAAATTTTAATAAAAGTAGTTAACCGTATTTCAGGACGACAACTTCAAATTGTTTAACAATTACTGTTCTTTCTCAGACTCAGACAAAAATACACTGAAGTTTGTAATATTGTGATTCTGCACTAACAACACTGTGTAATTCTAGTTTTTTTTGTTTGATCAGTATATGATTTTATTTTATATTTACTAGCTTACGTCAAAGTTTAATACATTAGTTGACGTATTGTAAAATTATATTTGAACTTTAATTTAATGACTGGAAGGTTAAGTATGAGACTTCCAATGGATCTTATCGTCTTATGATAAGCAAGCTGCATGTACCTACTCACAACTCACACATGACTGCCTTCGTATGACCTCAGACCGCTTAGGTACAGAATGTCAGGGAAAATACATAGCTCAATCTAACTCGATCTATGTAGAATTGTAGAGAATACAATTACTTCATTGTATATTTTAAAATTTCAGTCTGTCCATTCTGTCCATTTCTCAAAGCCTAATAATAAATGCTCAAGCATTGCATACTCAATTGTCCAGTTTTGATATTTGCCGATAGCCACATCGTACATTGCCAATAAACAATTTCCTAACTTCTATGCACGCAAATAGTGTATTTTATGCGAGCCTATTACGACGCGAAAAAATATTACCATTAATCAACGTCTATTCACAAGGAGTGTAACAGTTTTACAGGGCAGTTAAATGAAGAATTTGATTAAGCGGTTTCACTTTGCATACACTAACGTGGGTTTAACCACGTTAGTGTATAACAAAAATCTTGGTGCCATAAATAAATATGCCTTACACTAAGCAAGTTGTTTATATGTTATGGAAAATAAATAACGTAAAAATTTTATATATGTATAATGATTTTATATTAAAAATGGTACGTCCAAACAACCTTGACTCGAGAACAAATGACTGTGTTCATCATACAAACTTTTGCCCCTGCCATGATCCAAGCCCGCATCCTATCGGTCTATCTGACGATTCAAACTAACCAGCGATCTTAAGTAAAATAAGTATGGTATTAAAAACTTTAAACTTAAAGCACATTTTCTGAACATATAATTTGTAAAACGTCTATTTTCTCACTTAAAACACTATTGTTACGCATACAATCAAGGTTAGTTGAGTCCTATTTTGACTTTCTTTTCTGGCAAACAAATGCCCGCCAAGCTCATTCATGGCCTTGTTCAATCACGATTGTTGGCATAATTAAGAGCTATCTGAATAAGACAAAGCACCAAGAGAACAAGGCTGCCAGTGCTCACCATAGAGTCACCTTGGGAATTGGAGATTCAAGCAAACCCTGAAAAAAATTAAGCATTTAACAATACAACAACATTATAAATAAATTAGACATAGGAAGCTCTTAAGGCCTGCTTCATCTTAGTCATTAGTACTGAAATCGTGGATAATCCAATCCTGTCTAGACTAAACAAAACAATTTGATTGATGATGTCTGACCATCAAACCATACATAGGTACCATCTTGCAATATACCCGTGTACGACATGCTAAGTGCTAACACATGTCATTCCTATGGCCCTTCATAGGAAGGACATGTGTTCCCTATATTCCATAATATAGGGAGAATATTATTACAATTTACGTTTGTCCTAAATTATACTGAAAATATCCAACCTGTATCCTTTTTATGTGGTGTGTAGGTGCATGCACTGATTTGTTTGTTATTCAGAATTTCAATGTGCCAAGCACTGTCAAGACGATGAATTTACATGATACTATTAAGACCCTTCAAACCTCATAAATATCATATCATATCGGGAAAGTAAGCCACAGTTCACAAACTTATGTTTCAAGGCATAGAGCGGCGTGAGCTAATACATTTTAGTCAGCGATCCATACTTAGCCTAAGTATCTAGTTTTTCAAACACGTCTATAAAGTTTCTATACTTCAAATGTCGAGGTCAAAAGTTTGTCGGGTGCATTAATAATCTTAATCCATGATTTTATTTTGACAGTAATTATTAGGTTGGGGGAAAAGTCTTTTCGCATTATAGTATGTATAAACTTGTAATAAAATCTCTTTGGCTATACTATTTGTATCTGGCTGATTTTGGTATCATTGAAAGTTTAAATTTAAAAGAATATAATTCCAATTTCAAATTAGGAAAATGTGTGATTTTCATTTGTTTTTCGTACCACCAAGATGAGTGAATCTAATGAAGAAATTCGATACATTTTAAAATTTTACCACAAAAAAGGTAAAAATGCAACGCAAGCCGCGAAAAAAATTTGCGATGTTTATGGACCTAGTGCACTGCCTTTTGGCGCATTTGAAAAAAACTGGGTACACAAAAAAGCTCGACATTTGGGTACCTCACGAGCTCACTGAAAGAAACCTAATGAACCGTGTACTCATTTGTGATTCTTTATTACGACGTAATGAAACCGAACCATTTTTGAAGAAGCTGATAACTGGTGATGAAAAGTGGATCACGTACGACAAGAACGTGCGAAAAAGGTCGTGGTCAAAGGCCGGTCAGGCTTCACAGACTGTGGCGAAACCCGGGTTAACCCGCAACAAGGTGATGCTGTGTGTGTGGTGGGATTGGAAGGGCATTATTCATTATGAGCTGTTACCACCAGGCAGGACCATCGATTCTAAACTCTACTGCGAACAACTGATGAGATTAAAGCAAGAAGTTGAGAGAAAGCGGCCGGAATTAATCAACAGAAGGGGTGTGGTTTTTCATCATGATAACGCTAGACCTCACACATCTTTAGCCACTCAGCAAAAATTAAGAGAGTTTGGCTGGGAGGTGTTAATGCATCCGCCGTATAGTCCTGACCCTGCACCTTCAGATTTCCACCTGTTTCGGTCTCTTCAGAATTCTTTAGGCAGTGTCAGCTTAACATCACGAGAGGACTGCCAAAACCACTTGTCGCGGCCTGACCGGAAGTCCCAAAATTTCTATAGCAATGGGATCATGTCCCTACCTACAAGATGGCAAAAAGTTATCGAACAAAATGGTACCTACATACTTTAGTTAAATGTAAATAAACTATATTAAAAAATGTTTTGAATTTTCTTAAAAAATGCGAAGAAACTTTTTCCCCAACCTATTATAATGGTTTCCATAATAAGTACAAAAAATGACTCCTGAATTTATACGACTAACTGCCGCACTCAGAGACGTCAAATAACGATAATGAGTACTTAATGTCAAACAATGACAATTCAAAACTAGTCGCTATTCTTGCCAAGTCTATGGTCTAGATTTGAATGAAAATTTTTGGCATTAAATACTCATCAAAGTTAATTGACGTCTCTGAGTGCGGCAGTTACAAATTAAAATAAAATATTACTACCTAATACCTTGATACTAAATATATTTCTTAATCTGTAGGGACTTATGGCACATGATAGTCATGACTCATGAGCTTATGGTACTTACTTTGGGCTAGGATGAGTTTAAAAAACGTCTAATTTATAATTAGACCCATACAGGTTATCTCAATCCTAGAGCAGTTTAATAGTAGACAAACCGCGTCGTCAGCTAATAATTTACATAAGAAGAGGATACCTTTCGCCTACTATATTATGTAGGTAGCTTAGTAGCTTCATAATAAAACATTGTGTTGTCCAAACATGGGCGCGTGGTGTAATACGACACAAGCCCTGTGACAACTTTAAAATGTTGAACAAGTATTTACAGATTTTTTTTTGGTTAAGCTCCTACATTATTTTATTACTTGATTTTTATTTGAAAATTATATAAAATGTTAGAAAAAATATTGCAAAGAAAAATAGATATAGATCAGAAAAACTTTGAATAATTTATAGTCCTGATGCTGATAGTTCTTGGGGCATGTTTGATTACATTTATTAGTATATTTTATATCATTATCAAGTATCGGGTTGTTCCCATTTCAAACAAGCACTTTATTTGCTCACTTTGGATTGGGGATCTATATGATAGTGGGATTATATTAAATATCTATTTATAAAAGCTTTAGTACTAGAATAATTAGCCACATAAATAGGTATACAGGGCGTCCCACGGCCATGCCACACGGAGGGAAAGTATATTAAATATTGAACGTAGGATATTTTACTAAAAGAAGACATCGTTTTATTTTTAATAATAAGTAGAACTGCATTCACAGATTTTTTAAAAATCGCCTACCTCAACCGGGAATCGAACCCGCCAAATGTGAAAGAAAAATTACTTGTATTTTATAATAGCGTTTGAAAGGGCTGCTCATAAGCATTATTTTTTCCTAAATAACCTAGCATATTAAATGAAACTAAGATCATAAAATTTTTAATTTTTTTATGGGGTTATGTAAAAGATTTAGTTTACAGGAACCGGTACAACAGTGTGCAGGAGTTACAAAATGAACTTAGACTTATTATTTCAAACATCCACCATGCAAAAATAAGTAAATCGACAGGGAGAGAAATTATCAAAAGAGTGAGAATTTGTATACAACAGAACGGATCACATTTTGAGCATTTGATAAATTATTTTTTTTTTAAATAAAATTAAAAATTTTATGATCTTAGTTTCATTTAATATGCTAGGTGTTGAGTTTCGTGTGTCTGATGGATAATTTAGACAGCAATACAAACTGGGAAATATTAATTATGTTTTATTTACAATAGAATACTGAATAGAAATCACTTTTAAAGTACATTTGATAAAACCGTAATAATATTTTAGACAAAGTCATATTTGCTTGTCACTGTTATTTTTCAAATATCATAGAGAATTCTGTGGCCAGTGTACAACCTCTTTATTATGGTTGTATGTACAACAGAGGCTGTCCTCTTAACACTAGGTTATTTTGGAAAAAATAATGCTTATGAGTAGCAAGTAATTTTTCTATCACATTTGGCGGGTATGATTCCCGGTTGAGGTAGGCGATTTTTAAAAAATCTGTGAATGCAGCTACTTATTATTAAAAATAAAACGACGTCTTCTTTTAGTAAAATATCCTACGTTCCATATTTAATATACTTTCCCTCCGTGTGGCATGGCCGTGGGACGCCCTGTATATAAAAGCCACCGATCGCAAACCGATAAGATAACGTTAATTATCGCGGTTAGGCCTAATGACATCAACGCACATTGAGTCCATTACCTCTTAAAATGTTTTAAATAAGATGCTCCTTATCTACACCGCAATCGATAAAGTACTACGCAGGTACCTACGTAAGTGTCTAGAATACCTACGTAAGTTACATGATGATCAAAGATTATAGTGGTTAGAAAAAGTTCGAAAAATTATGGTTTTGATGCATGTTTCGATCACAATAAATTTTGGATTTTCCTCAAACGATTGCCACAGATTTAGAATCAAGATAAAAATAATCCATTCTTGGCTTACCAGTGGTCTCTGAAATATAATCAGCAGATTCTTTACCCGTTTATCGTTTTAAGGGAATTTAAAAGGTCTGTCTGGACCATGCGCCGTCACCAAATCCAAATTTCGACAGTCTGGTCATTCGTCAACACTTTCGTCGTTGCAATCGTCTCGTTCGATTAACATGAGGTTTAATATTATTTTTTTCTTACCGGGTATCGCCATGCCGAGCTCAAGGTACTCCTTGACAGAAGCACTTAGGAAGGCAGTGGGCGCGGGAGCGGCCGCCGGCTCTGGATCCGGCGCGTCAAGCGCCTGCGCAGGGTCTCGTGCCACGGGCGTGCTGTCCGCCCGTAACCGCTTGACGCGCACACCGTCTTCCAATCCACCTTTTTTAACAAGAGAATAATTTCAACAATGTAAAGTATTCGGTCAGTCTCGTAAGTGTATAATCAGTAATAAGCATTTAAGACAGTGTGGAAAAAAATGTGCGCCCTGGAGGGAAAGTACAGCAACAGCACGTCAGACTACCACAAAATGGCAAAAATTCTCAATCGATTTTGTGCTCTATTATTACCAAGTAAAGGTTGACAATCGATTGAAGAAATTTGACAGTTTTGGGTAGTCTGAAGTGCCGTTGACTGTACCTTAAATCTTTATAATAGCTCAATTTCATCATCATCATCACCGAACCGGGAATCGAACCATCTTTAAAATTAACACCCGCCATTTTATTTTAGAAATCGATGCAGTTGGTTGTTAACGATAATTTTCTCTGAGCTATATAGAGTCTTATAAAAAAAACATGAAATCTATGATTTATTTTACTTTTACTCTCGAATACTTTCAATCCTTACGATCATCTTATTTTATTAGAATTGAAAGACGCAGAAACTAATATGAACAAAAATATCACCTAGCAAAAGGCTAATAATTTAAATAATAAATTCCATATCGAAAAAGTACAGATTACGATGTTCTTGTGGCTTTCGTAAGTACTACTACGATACTAAATGTTTTTACATGTTTTTCACCATTCGCACTACTTTCACCATGACTGAAACACAACTGAAGGGCTAAATTGTAATATATAATAATCAATGTAGTATAAAAATGTATGCTTCTATTAAATCGAATGCCTCTTGATACGCCATTATTTTAATAATAAAATACCCAAAATACATATTACGACATGGTGGCAAAACAAAATCATTAAAAATTACCAAGATGTTCGTTCGATTTTCAAAATTGCCTTAAAATGCTCCACCATAAACAAATTAGACGTTCCATTTTCGAACTTTCTTTTTTTCAATAACCCCAACAAGAAACAAGAGCAACAATATAAAATTAATGATTTGGTTTGCGAAAGGAATAAAAATACTATAATTTGACAGAGCTATTCTCACTGACCGCACAATACATCACAATCGACCTGATATCACGTTAATAGACAAGCCAAATAAAACAGGATTTCTAATTGATATAGCTATTCCCAATACCCACAACATACAATCAACAATAGCAGAAAAATATTCTAAATATATTGAACTGAAAGATGAAATAACGCGAATTTGGCACCTACAAAAAGTTACAATAGTTCCTATAGTACTCTCTACCACAGGTATCATACCCAAACAACTGCAGCAGTCTCTTCAAACCCTTAACATCCCATCACATACATACAGTCTCTTACAGAAAGCAGTAATATTAAATACTTGTCGGTTGGTAAGAAAATTTCTTCTATTGGATAACACACAAGCTCATACACCATCTGCACCTTCCTCACAATTACAAACTTAACAATCTTTTCCGCACTGATGTATTCCTTGGCCTAGGCCCGTGTACAGCAGTAAACCGGTCATAGACCGAGATAAATACAAATATATAAATAAATAATAATAATAATAAATATTTTTACACTCATATCTATCATCTAGCCCAAAGTAAGTAGCCTAAGCACTTGTGTTATGGATACTCGATGACGGACATATTTTTAATATAATTATGTATATAAATGTTGAAAATATACTACATAAACATATACACAACCATGACTCGGGAACAAATATTTGTGTGGATCACAAAATTTGCCCCTACCAGGATTCGAACCCGGGACCTCTTGGCCAATACCCAGCCAATCTGAGCATTCGACCAAGCCGGCCGTCAAGAGTAAAATAAATGTTAGATTTTGTAATGTTTTTTCTTTCTAAGACCGTATGTTTCTTAGAGAAAATTTATCGTTAACATCGACTACATCGATTAATGAAATAAAAAAGGCGAGGGCTAATTTCCTTATTTTCTAGTTGGTTCGTTTCCCGGTTCGAGTAAATTTTTTGAGAATTCTGTGAATGCAGTTCTGTTTCTTTTAACAAATAAAGGAATGTTTTCAATCAGTAAATTGAGCTTTTATTAAGGTTAGAGGTACTTCTACTAAATTCACTTCTAAAAAACACACTTCTAAAAAATGAAAAAAATTAGTCAATGTGTAAGAGCAATTCTCAACAAATAAAATAAGGTATGGTTTAATAATTTGAATGTATGGCATGTTACAGAGCGTCCTAGCGAAGCTCTGCTCAAGTTCCGCTATGATGCTCTATGTGACATGCCCACGATATATCTGTGGACATTCCTCTAAATATCATCATCAGTTTCCTGCCATACTGCGCCGACCTCACATATCCTGGGAAAGCAGGAACTCTGGTCAGCGCAGTATGTATACTCTTACATTAATATCGGTCAGAAGTCATCAGCCATTCACTCCCTCTTGATTCTTAACATTAATCTCACCAGAAAGGAGTGATGATGGAATTTATAGAAAATATAGAGACGGCAGAGCAGAATAGAATTGTCACCACCCCCAACTCTCCCGTGGGTGTCGCACAAGGGCAACTAACGGTAAGACAGCGATGACATTACTCATCGCTGTCTTACCAGCAGCAGCAATCCTCTTATACCACCTAGCAATATACTGCGATTTATGTTGCCGATAGATGGCAATAGGCTCGCCACCTATTACATATTAATATTATGTTACCTAACTACCCTTTCCTACCCTTTCGGGGATAAACTAGGCGTGAATTGTGTATGTATGTGTATTATCAAAAGGATTATGTCGAGATAAAGCTGAACAGGGAAAGTGATTACTTATGATGACAACATTTTGGCATGGGTTTTACAGCCGGCCGCCTGCCTGACACCAACACTCTTCGGGTATGCTGTTGTTGGCGGTTTGCCCTCCACGATTCGGGTGCCGCCAGGTGCTAACTGGATTAACACTGGGCAATAGTCCTTAGTTCAGATTAACGACATCCCTAGAGTAAGTGGGTGCTGGCACATTCTAGATTATTTTTTCGCTCCCTGGTCAGCGTGGAAGGCAGGAAGAATCACATTGTTGGCTATCGGCATCTTATTGTTGAGTAAAGTGGCAAATATAAAGCTAGAACCTTTATCATTACCAGCAGCTTAATATCCCCACTGTTGGTGTACAGGCCTTCCTATATGTCAATTTCGGTACAGTCAGCATCGTAAGTCAGATCGTATATACTTATCAATTATATACATTCTATGATGGTGACTGAAACAAATTCAAAGCACCAAAAGGATTTTTTAAATACAATAAGTTTGAAGATACACCCTAATATTTTATGAAACCGATAAAGTTTTCAAATTTTGTAGTTGTAGTCTGCAATAGAAAATCTGAAAGAGCTCACCGGAAATAGATAACACTGACAGCAGCACCACATTCAACAATAAACCCATGGCCAGGGGTCTGTGCATTTTTACTCAGCTTATACCGTTGCATTCAAATTTAATCACCACCACACATTATTTTCAACGCGATCGTGTCACAATCGTAAAGGCTCGAGCCGGCATTGAAGTTGACTAAAGGTCTCAGAAAAGGATTGATAAATTTCGTAACTGTGGCTTATGGCTTTCGTTGATAA
This sequence comes from Cataclysta lemnata, assembly GCA_963931975.1. Taxonomy (NCBI): domain Eukaryota; kingdom Metazoa; phylum Arthropoda; class Insecta; order Lepidoptera; family Crambidae; genus Cataclysta; species Cataclysta lemnata. Next base: position 6,260,716 of record OZ008339.1, read on the forward strand.
GTGTACGCGCCGGTCGCGAGAAGGCACGGGTTTCGTAACACGATGCTTGCGTGCGCATTCGGAGACAGCCGCGCGCACAATGTACACTCGCACCTAGCCTGGAGCCTCTTAACTAAGCCTAACTGCCGCCTGACCTCTATTGTCCAAAGCCGATATTTTGCTATAAAGAGAGATGCAATCTAATACCATATCCGTGTTTGTATAATTGACAACACAACCCAATTCTATAACTCATCTGAAACCAACACCAAAACTGCACCGTGCATCTTTTAAACGCTTGTGAAAGAAAAGTTTGCTTGTAGCTGTTAATATAAATTAATAAATAGATACGAACTAATTATTCTTATTTAGTGGTTAAATAACTTTAATTTAGGTAAAAAAAAAATTTATTCATAGTAATAATCTGCAATTAACTGGCACTAATAATATATCTATCAATAGAACGCAACGAAAACACGTCCATAATAAAACCTCAAATCTGGCTTTGCAAATAAAAATAAATGTATGTCTCCGTAACTTTCTGCCGGTGCCGATCAGCAATTTTGCCAATCTTGCTCAATCGCTGCTACTCTTTTTGCTGGATTATGCTGACGTATGTTACTGTGACCCACAGATATATCAAAATTGATATATCTGTGCTGTGACCCTACTGAAGTAGGTACTTCTTGATGGGCTTGATGGCTTGACCGTCTGCAGAACCTATGTACTTATTACTTTGGTTATATAATAGTATAAAGCTCAGTTTCTACATATTTTATGTAAAAACACCGTAAATTGCTGTGTCCATTCCTAGACACTAGTAGTATGGTTGCATCCAAACACCCTTAAATTATAGCACATGATGATTTGGTATATTTTCGTCATAGTATAAAAGCTGAATTTTATGTATGTTATTCAGGGAACTATCAAATGATGTTTCCTCGGCAGCCAGACAGTTCCGATAGTTCCAACACGTTGCCAGACATATTAAAAATATAGCCTTTGGCGCGACTGAAACAACGCGTTCGGTTGATCAAAGATTATTATTATTAGTTACTGTAGCTCGCAACTTCGCTCGCGGTAATGTAGGTTTTTATATTGCCTATAGCCCTCCTCAATAAATGAACAGATTTACTGTTCTCTTATCCAACACAAAAATAATTTTTCAATTTGAACCAGTAGTTTCTGAGATTAGCGCGTTAAACCAACCAACCAAACAAACAAACTCTTCCTCTTCAGCTTTACCCATATTACATATTAGTATTAGTATAGATTTATTTAACAAATGAGCAACAAATACTTATTTTTTAAATAATAATTATTTAAATTCAACAAATAATAATTTTAGTTCCGATTGTTCCATCATCTTGCCGGATACATGATGTCTACATCCAGACAGAGGCTATGCGATTCTATTTTTCTGCTCAGTTTTTACGTATTTTATATTTAAGACATTAAACTACTACTAGAAGCGACACATTTATGTATGTATATCTTTGAGAAAATCATGTCCAAAACATAGAAAAGTGATGACAGATTAATTGTGTTAAAAGCTAAGGTATTTTGTGAACGTGAAAAACGCGAGGAAAAACGTAAGGAGGTCCCGCATAATCCATTTGTACAAGTTCGGATCGCCGCCATCAAATTGGGTTACCAGTATCAGTTTTATTAAGTGTTTGATAAATGCCGTGTGGTGACGGCAGAGTAGAAATTGTCACCACCCCAAATCTCTCCCGTGGGTGTCGTACAAAGCGACTAAGGATAAATCAGTGATGAGGAATGGGCAGCAGCGTTCCTCTTATACCAGCTAGCAATGTACTGCGACTTTTGTGCCCGATAAATGGCAATAGGCTCGCCACTTATTACATGGGACCTAACATAATTGGCGAGACGCAGGTGCTAGTTCACCTTTGCCTACCCCTTCGGGGATATAGGCGTGATTTATGTATGTATGTATGTATAATAAATATAATATTTTATTATAATTTAACATTTTTTACTTAATGAGTCTATCCTTCTTACGTCACTACAATTTATCTTTATCTATCTTATTTCTATCATACTATTATTATCATGAACTAACTGTTCTCGCAAATTTTCACGAGCTTTGGCTTATAACTTTCATAAAAAAAACGAATATGTAACTGCTACTGAGTACCGGTAGTAGTTATAAGTAATATAAGAAGATAGATGCATAATTTGTTTATATGGTGAATTGAAAAAAAATCTCCCTGAATTAAAGGTAAGACAATAAAGTTGACATGGTATCATTTTCTTGCAATACTACCAACTTGACGGCATAGGAACTTTAAGATGAAATGCACTCTAGGAGAGTGTTTGACGCGTTTCGTGGTGTCAGTCAGATTTATTTTCACGAATTCAAAAATTGTTACAGAGTGGATTTTGTGCAGTGAACGTGGTGTTATTTTGATGCACAAGCATCCGTGTTGATGTGCAATTATACAGAATCATTGAAAATAAGTCACATGATGTGTTTGATGTTGTGGTGAAGACTACTTTAAAAAGTGGTTTTGTCCACCTCATCAGGCACCATCATGAACTCTGTTACCATTTAATTCGCTCCAAGCACTCCCTAGGTGCGTTAAAATGTGTGACACCCATATTTTAACGTAAAATTCATTTCATTCATACATTTCACCCACTCATTATTTCATAAGACTACAGATAAAATATACACTAAAGACTTGGCTGTATGGGCTGGACCCTTTGCCTTCCCTAAAATATAGGGAGAATTTAAAACTAACTAATGAAATGCACTCTAGTCCGTGCGTTGCGGCAGATTCGCTTACTTTTTTTGACAGTTGAAAGTGATGATCACCGAACTATTTACTGATCCATTAGTACTTTACTGTAACGCTATTGTGACACTTGTCCTGTGAAAACAGTAATGGATAAGTAAATAGTTCTGTGATCACCACTTTTAAATGTCAAAAAAAGTTATCGAATGGGACAACAACTCATTAGTCATTTTCGCACAAAGCGACTGCTTGCTTGAAAGAAAGGCGCAAGTGCCATGAAATCGGCGGAGCTTACGATGTTTTGGTCGCGAGAAAACTGTGCTCAAAACTTCGAGTTGGGAGAGTATTTTTGTTTGGCAAAGCGTCTCTAGTTTACCATATAACTCAATGCCCTTAGTGAGTGGTTTTGTTTATTAGTATTATACCTAAAAACTGAGCAGAAAAATCTAATCGCCACCTGCCAAGTAATGAAGTAACCGCGACCCAAGTTTCATAAGCGGATATGGACCATCACCATACATAATATGATTCCGCTTCCGCCCTAAAATTAAATAAACTTTTTTGTTCTCCCATTCATGTATTCTCTTTAAAGCAAAAATATTCCCTTAATCTGCCGGTTGTATCATCATCGAACGTGTCATACATTTTATTTTATTTTCTTTGTAATTAAGATATTTTAAAATTTTAAAAGGACTTCGCAGCCAGCCCGGCTAGCATGACCACCGAAACACGATATGATATAGCCATTTATCGCGTTGATCAGTCAAAAATCATTGTATGTAAATTCATTGTACAGTTGAATAAGCCGGAATTAAATAATGAAATAAGCCTCTAAGGCTATATCATAAAGATATAGCCCTTCAACGCTTTGAACTGTCGAAACTGCAATGATTTTGTAAGTTCAATGTGATAAATGGCTATATTATATCGTGTTTGGGTGGTCATGCTAGCCGGGCTGGATAGGATAAGAAATGGTATTTTTAGCAAATAAAAACGTTAAGGTTCTAAGTTGAGACTTTAATAATACACATCCGATTTCGGCTAATTTTGGCGCTGATACCAAGAGTATATAATATATATTAATTAATATCATATAGCGCCAAAATTACCCCAATATTATATTATATAATACTAGTATATTATACTCTTTGGCTGATACTGGCAGCCTTGCGACCATTCCGAGGCAGGATATGGGCAGGATAAGTAATCTAAAGTTGTTCACACTGCCTGCGACGGGTTTTGTTTTCCTAATTACTGCATAATTTAGGGATGTTCGATATTAGAAAAATATCGATGCTGTCATCAATGTAAACATCGACTCAATTGCAGTTTCATACAAAATGATAATTAACCTTGACCCAAATGTTATTTTTTTCGTGAATTATATTATATATAGTGAAATTTGTTCAGTTTGATGGTCTGAACGAATCCCAAAAATTTTTGCAGTGACCAAAAAGTCTCCTGGTAAAATCCTCAAAATATATGAGAAAATGAGAATCTAAGAATAAAGTATATGGGAATAAAATATCGAAATATCAATTAATTATTATTGTGCATTGTATTATTCTGCAGTAACTTTTGCTGCATTTTTACATTTTTTAGGTTATCTTGTGAAAAAAGTTAATAAATTACACAGTTTCAATTTGCCTTTTTTCAAAGTTGGCTAACTCATGTAGTACCAGCAACGTAACAGACTGAAGTATGCCCCAAAATACTGGAAATGTTAATTTTATCTGTAACATTTGTAATTTCAATACAAAAGATACAAAGATACATATAGATACATATAAAATAAATAATATAAACACATTTTATAAATATATTAGACAGTGTTATCTGTTAAAAAATATCGATTTTTTTCAATCAAGCATTACTTTGGTTGGTACGAGATCTTAGCCTAAACAAAAAGCTTGTTTGAAGTCAAAATTGTCAAAAAGCTTGTTTGAAGTCCCGACTCGTACTCGACGACGTAGTGTTTTATATACTCTTTTGACCGTGTGACCCAAAGAGTACAATGTGGTGTGACCGTACCGTGAGTTACCGGTCACTTTGATTGATTGAATGAAGTTGCGACTTGCGATCGTTCGCTCGTTGTGATTTTTGAACTATTTTGATTGAAGTGTTAGTGTCCGTAGTATTATTGTCCTCTATGGTTAGTGTCCTCTATGCGTTGCTTGTTGCTGTGCTGAATTGCTGACCGACCGAAATCATTTGTGTCTGTTTTTAATGTTAGCTTTTTTCCACTAAATACACGTGTTTGTTATTTTCTTTTCACACCGGTTCGACCCGTATTTCGGATAATAACAAATAATGTGGTATAAGTTGGATTAAATAGAAACATACTTAATCTAAAACAAAAGAAATGAGTGAAATAAAAAATTCCTGTCCTAATTGTAGCCAATTTTATCAACTTCAAGGTAAGCAATTATAGTCTCTCCTGTGTTATTTATAATAGTTTCATTAAAAACTTACTTATTAATTGTTAATTATTTCTTAAACTTTTGTATTTTGAAATCGCGTACTAAGTACACCGGTGTCATATTTTGCAAATGCGGCAAAAATAACACGCTTCGATCTAAGTTCCAACCTTGGAATATCAAAGCTCTTTCAAATAAGTACCTACTATGTTTCAGAATCTGCTGATTCACAACTCAAGTTTTGTACAAACTGTATTTACTTTTGCTATTAATTTCTTTGAATTATACAGAAAAAAATAACGTTTCAATAGTTAATTAAAAAAATCTTGAAACCACCACCTACCAATAAATAATTAATGCGGCCTGAAGATTACACATGGAATTTTGCCATTGGAGTAGCTTAAGAACTTTAGCAACCTACTACATAATTTAACAGACATTCAGTAAACAAGTTTATCAAGTGATATATAGTATATTGAACTCCCTCCATTTGTTTATGAAATACCCAAAGAGGGTTGGTGTCTGGCAGGCAGCCGGCTGTAACATCTAAGCCAAAACCTTGAGCGGTATGGATTGGAATGCCAATCAATTTCTCTGTTCATTGGTCACTCAACATGGTCCCTTCTGTCTTTCTTCTATACTTTCATTCATCAATATCACCTTTCTGGTGTGATGGAAGATATTAGTAAAAAGGGAGTGGATGACATGATTGTGTCTGACTAATATAAACAGAATAGGAAACATACTACGCTCATCCCACATAAATGTGAACAGTGACCCTAGCCAAGTGGCCAATCTATTTGAACGCATAGAAAACAAATGTATGAAACTGACATATTACAGAAAAAACAAAACGTCAGTATCATGTACATCAGGCCACTGGGCATGAAGAAAAAGACATCTGTGAAATGACAGTATAGGTCTTAACTATTATAATTTATGATAGCACAAAGCAAATTATTATTATCTAAGTATAATATTTTAAAAGACTAAATATTTATTTCATAAAAAGTGACTATCTTAAATCAAGTTATAATAACTGCAATATAACATTTCTGTTCTCAGAAACATGTTCTTAAAAACAAAATATATTTGTAACTACTCTTTTGTGTTTTTCAGATCAAAAACATAAAGGTAACATACCACTATTATTGCCATGTGGACACTCAATGTGTGAAAAATGTATCAAAAATATATTACAGTTCATAGAACCAATAGATTGCAAAATATGCCACAAAGACATGGAAATTGGGCAGTCTGATAGAATAAGGCTTTCTGAAAACAAAATCACATTGTATGAATTATTTCCTGTAAATATTTTCATGTTGGGAGAATTGACCTTACATCAAATGGAGGTAAATTATATAAAAATAAAATTTAAATTATTTATTTACAATAGTTTGTCATCACTTTGCTATCATTATATTATTTATTACAGAATAATACAAAGAAACATGTACAGGAAGATACCGATGAAAACTTTTATATAGATTTGCAAGCCATCATACAAAGTACTGACAACAGTAGAGGTATATTATAATTTTTAAGTAGCATTAAATATTGAATTGCTTGGAATGGAACTATTGAAAATAACCTCATTATTATTGTCCAGGTGAATGTAAAGAATGCCTGAACCCTACTACAAAGATGTGCCAACAATGCTCGGCAATTGTTTGCGAGACTTGTTTTACAAAATCCCATAAGAATTTTGTTTTGTTTAAAAATCATGATCTGACAAATATTGGTGAGTATTTCAAAATATACACAAGTTTTATCAATCAACAGCAAGTTTAAAATACTTTTTATTATTTTTTAGTACCAGCCATAGAGCCCAACAATTGTAAAACACATAAAGACAAAAAATTAGATTATTATTGCAAAGATTGTTCAAAATCGATTTGTATGGACTGCATGATAGTAGGTGGTGAAAAGTCCTGCAAGATCCATAATGTGGTAGGAATTGAGGAAGTTGTAAGTACATTATTAATTACCTAACAAATATTATTTAGTACTAGTTTACACAGCATACATTGTTATGCCATTTATCCTGTAGACGTAATTACGATTTGGTTGCCATGGTTACATCAAATGTTTGACAGGAAAGCAGAGTATATGGGAAAATTAAATTGTTGTTTTTACTATTTTCGTCACAATTTTTCCAACTTTTCTCACCTTTCCTGCCTTGACTGGCCCAAGACAATCACTTCAAAACCAAAATCAGCTAAATCGGCCTAACCGTTTTCGAGTTTTACCGAGACAAATGCACAGCTATATATATATATATATATATAAATGATAAACAGATTAACATCTAAAATGTATTCAGATAAATGAAATACAATATTTTTAATGTGTACTGAGACACTTATTATCACAGTGAGTGACATCATTTGTGGGCATCATGAATAAAACTGGTATATTGCATATTAGTTTTCTCAATGGTTACGTTACGACCACAAATGACGTCACGCGCTGTCAGATTCAAAACGGTGCGTTTTGGCGGCATTTTTAAACAAACTATACGAAAACATGATTTTGAGTACCTTACCCCCGAATACAGAAACGCTACTTAAATTTAGGGGACTGCTTAAAAAGTTAAGTGGACACTACCTGTCAGAATTTGTATGGAAAAACGTCAATTTTGACAATACTTAAATGTTAAGCGGGACTCAAACTTTGAATAGCGTTTCTGTATTCGGGGGTAAAAGACTATAAATAAATAAAATTTTATTATTTAGTGGAATAAGTGAAGATTAATTTAAAATACATACATAAATCAGGCCTATATCCCCGAAGGGGTAGGCAGAGGTGAACTAGCCACGTCTCGCCAATTATGTTAGGTTCCATGTAATAGATGGCGAGCCTATTGCCATTTATCCAGCACAAAAGTTGCAGTAATATTGCTAGGTGGTATAAGATGAACGCTGCTGCCCATTCCTCATCACTGATTTATCCTTAGTCGCCTTGTACGTCATCCACGGGAGAGATTTGGGGTGCTGACAATTGTATTTTACTCTGCCGTCACCACATGACACTACTTAAATATTTTCTGAAAATTTGTCCAATCCCTTGTTCTGTAATGACTATTTTAATTTTGTTAGTTATCTTGATATAAGTATTATGTAAAACAAATATACCATATTTTCAGAATGAAGATTTTGTAAAAGAGGTTATAGAACTCGCGCCGAAATTGGATGATGTCTTCAAGAGACTTACTAAAACTGCTGTAGTAAGTCTTTCAATAGAGTTTACTAATTACCTATTTGTATGTCTCTTTAGGATCATAATATCCAAGAGTGAAATTGGTTACAGGATGTTGGCAATCTCCTTTATAATATTGAAAATGATACTGGAACAACCTGTGAACTTACTAATGTGATTAACGACGTAGAACAGCACTTTTCAAAATTATCTTCTAAAATACAAAAGCACAAAAATGAAGTTATTGATATCATCTTAAAATTGAAAAACTCTGAAAAAGAGTCATTGCAAAAAGCGAAGATTGACATTGAAAACTCTATCAAGTTATCCAAAAAGGTTATAAATTCAATAAACCTGATGTCTTCGCAAAAGCAGGTAAAGTGTAAAAAAATTTAATATTATACAATAATGTAATATTTCTTTGTGGGAATTTAAGTAGTAAGAGTTGGGAATTTTCTTTTTTTGTTGCAGTTGAATGTTGTGACCCTCTTAGAAAATGCCAAGCAAATAATAGAAACTCCTTGGTATTTAAGAAAAGATTCGAACAAAGGTGAACCTTTAAAGTGAGTTTGGAGTATATTTTTTAATGTACTGTTTACTATTTTTCCTGAATTAATTGGTTTTCTTTTTTTACAGAGTTAATGTAAATGAGAACTTGTGTGCATTGGCAACAGATTATATTCACTTTGAAGGGAATGTTAAATCAGTTTATAGGCTGTATGCCACCTCTGAATTAGGCGAAGACTTTCAGATACCGCCACCCCCCGCTGCTCCTGTCTTTCCACCACAGTTACAGAGAGGTGAAAAATTTATAATCTAATTATGTATTATACATATCCAACATTTGAAACCTATTTGCCAAAACTTTGAGCATTATGGACTAGAATGCTGCCAATCCAATCACTTTCTGTGCATCTGACTTTGACTGTCCTTTTTTTAATTACTTTTCTCTGCATTAATAAATCAAAAGCACCTTTCCAACAATATGTATAAATAAAATAATTATCTATCTCTAGATGTCCGGCAGCTAAATAAACCAAAACCTGAGAAGAAAGACCTTTCAACACCTGGATTTTTTAAGAATGTCCCAAAGTACCGCAACAAAAGTGGCTCAGTGTCTTCACTTAATTCCGTCGAAAGTGAATTGTCTTATAAGGGCTCTAAAGGTAATAAAAAATGACACTAGACATTATAATAATATATTGATTTCTTCACAATAATATAAAATTATAAACAAACTACTAATGTGCTTAATATCTTTTAAATACAGTAAACATGCACCAGAAGCCAATAGTGCAGGCTGTGCCGCCTTTTGAAGAGAGCCAACAGCCAAAGCAGCTTGTAGAAGGTACTTGTCACTTTTTTTTTATACTAAATGTGTAGATTTTTTTTTTAATAAAAGTAATGAAAATTGTTTAAGTTACTTTACGGACTTCTGCTTAAAGTATTTTATTTTACAGGTTCTCAAGAATTAATTTACATTACTCACATTGTTGATCCAAACAATATCTTTGTACAACGTTCATGCCATCAAAGATTAGTAAAAGAAATGATACGTGAATTCCGTAATGCTACATCGTTGCCAAAACCTTCAATAAATCATGTTACTGAAGGTATGTCTATCTATGATCTAGTGATTGCATAATCTGTAATTATCATAACATTCCATTATTACCAGCCCTTTAATGTCCACACTGCTGGGGCACGGGCCTTCCCTATAGATGGAAGAATATAGGGGAATGGGCCAACCACGCTGGCCCAGTGCGGATTGGTAGGTACTAACGACTGCAGATGCAACTGGGACCAACGGCTTAACGTGCCTTCCGAAGCACGAAGGAACTCGAGATAATAAATTTTTGGTCACCCATCCAATGACCGGCTTTAGCGAAATTGCTTAGTTTACGCAATCGCAGGCCAAGCGCGCTGTGCCACTGCGCTATCGAGCTCCTCCTGTCATAACATTCCGCTTTGTAATAATTTTAATTATTATCTCTATAAGGCAGTGGTAAAATAGTTGCCATCATAATTTGAACCTTACTGAATTGTGATAAGGCCTAAAACCAATGAGAAATTGCATGCCCTATAAACAGTTAAAATAGTTATGTTTTTGTTGTTGAGTCTACATTATTTCATTTTCAAACATGCTTTTGAAACTTTATCATCATCTTTACATTTGTGTAGCGATTTTTATTTTGACAAAATGTCATATTGTATTATTATAATTAGTTTATAGTGTCATCATAATGTAAGACGTATAGTGACGGAAGAACAGAATACAATTCTCACCACACCGGTCTCTCCCGTGGGTAGCAAGCAATATGCTGCAATTTGTGGGTCCGATATAATGGCAATGGGCTCGCCACCTATTACATGGGACCTAACTTATTTAGTGAAAAGAAGGTGTTAATTCTCCTCTGCCTACCCCTTCGGGGATATAGGCGTGATTTATGTATATATGTGTGTGTAGTTTATAGTTGCCGTGTTATAACTATTATGAGTTGATAAGAAAACTAATTAATATATAACAATAGAAATCTTTGCAGGGAAAGTGTATCTCGTGTTTAATAAAGCTGATAATATGTGGCAACGCTGTCGCGTCGTTAATATTGACCGAAAGAGCAATGATACATCGATGATCCACGTTTTTTGTATTGATTTCGGTAGTACTGAAATCACCACCATCGACAAGTACGTACTGTGTTTTTATTGTTATTGTGTTTATAATGTAAGCTCAAATTTATATAATAAACAGCTTACATAATAAACATATTATCCATTAATATTATGGCCACCCTACAAAACATAAAAGTTAATATTTAATTTTATTGGAATTATTACATATTATTTTAAATGTGTGGTGACGGCATAGTAGAATATAATTGTCACCACCCCAAATCTCTCCCATGGGTGTCGTACAAGGCGACTAAGGAAAAATCAGTGATGAGGAATGGGCAGCAGCGTTCCTCTTATACCATCTAGCTATGTACCTACTGCGACTTTTGTCCGATAAATGGCAATAGGCTCGCCACCTATTACATGGGACCTAACATAACTGGCGAAACGTGGGTGCTAGTTCACCTCTGCCTACCCCTTTGGGGATATAGGCGTGATTTATGTATTTTAAATGTTAGAATGTTTTCTTTGATCTGTGTACACATTAAACTGTCTAATCAAGTTCATTATGTTATTTAACACCTGCAAATATAACAGTATTATTATTTCACCAATAAATATAATAACTTTCAAAACATAATCCTCTGGGTGGTTCATTTTCTGTAAAAAAATTATTTATATAATGTTCTTACAATAGTTTGTTAATTTATTTCTGTATTATTAGAGTTATGATTATATTGTATTACAATTTTAGATTGAGACTTCTGTCTCCAGCAAGACTCCAGTCGCCTTATCCACTTGCCATTAATTGCTCTTTGGCAAACTGTGTCCCTAAAAATGGTTCTTGGACAAGTGAGGACTCTATACTGATCCAGAATATTATCGACAAGTTAGTTATAACTTATTTTTCTTTTGGGTATAACTATCAGACTTTTGGTTTGGTTTCTATATACTAACAATTTTATACTAAACATAATAATACGATCGCATTTATACGTATTTTGCTTTGCTTACTCGAAAATTCTCACTTATTAGCAAGCAAGCTGTAATCTACATCCGGCGTATTCAGTCGACGGGCAACTATTCCGTGAAGTTCGAATGCGATGTCACCACTTTTGAGAATGGTGTTAGTATTGCACATGCCCTAGTGTTCCATGAACGTGCCAAAATGCCCAATCCAAAACTGCCAGTAAGTAATCATTATTGCTCTGCTGATTAACTCAATCATATAATTTCAAACAATGTAAACAATGTGTCAACCAATCACATCCTAACAAAAAGTGTTACTTCAATGGCGTAAGATAAATTATTTCTCTTAAGGAACCTAATTTTTTGAAGGGATTATGCTGCCCGGATTGAGGAAGGTCCGGGTTCGCCTTCCGAGTCCATTAGCAGGACATAATTTTTTTCAACAGTTATAATTATGTATGCCCTTTAGATTGAAAAAACATTTTAATTTTTTTATTATTTTATAGTACCCAAAAATTATTGGAATTGCCGAGAAGCCAAGACTCTTTATGTCTCATAACGATTTCAAGCCCAAATCTGTTGAAGAGATCTACATTACCCATATTATCAGCCCTGACAAATTTTACGTGCGAGAGGTTTGTATAGTACATCTCCATATTTATATGTATACTAGTAGATTTAGGGCCTGTTTCACAATCGATAAGTAAGTTCGAAGTACCTTACTTCGCAGATCATTTGACAGTTGTAATATGAAATATATGTCAATTAAGCTGCGTAGTAAGCTACTTCGAACTTACTTGTCGATTGTGAAACAGGCCCTTACATTATTAATAACTTAAAATTCTAACAAGTTTTTAAAAACCTTGAATTTCTTGAAGTTATTTTCTGATTCTTGAATTTTCTTACTGTTACAAAGATTTTTCTAACATTTATATAATGTTGAAATTAAAATCGAATAGTTTCTTACTGTTGTTAATTAAACTATTTAAACAATTTTCTTTTAGCGCCATTTGCAACAAATATATGAAAACTTGTGTGAAGAACTTGATCAAGAATACGACCTAGGGAACAACAATGGAACCGTCTATCTCCCAGAAATCGGTAAGCACCAATTCTTGAAAATGTTGTTTTTTTTAAAATAATATTAATAAGAAATAAAAATCAGATTATATCATAGCTTATGATATTTCGGAACAACATTATGAAACAAGACTGTTAATAGCTGGCCGAGTGGTTTAAGTAGTCGCATGGATTACGGAAGACGCGGGTTCGGTTCCCATTACGATAGAATGTTGAAACGATACCGTGCTAATACTTTATATCCTAATTTTATTTAAACTTTAATTTTATCATTCAAAGTTAAATATGTGACATGCAATGTATCTTATTGTCTCATGATAAAGGTTATTAATTTTATTTGACATATCCAAATTATATTTGAACTTTAATTTTATCACTCACAGTTTAAATAAGACACATTCATTATATCATAATATCCTATGATAAATATTATTAATTTAGTTGACAATATATCGAAATTATACTATACATTAATCAATTAAAGTTTAAATATGTGGCAACCAATGTATCTTATTGTCTTACGATAAGCAAGCTATATGTACTTACAACTCGCACAATGTCTGCCTCCGTATGCTGTTTTTATATGCACAAATAAAAATAAAGTATAGTGTTATGTCTTTAACTAACGTCCAATTATCGTTAATGAGACTTATTACCAAAAAATGTTCATTTAAACCATAGACCTGGCAAGAATAGTGACTAGTTTTGAATTGACGGAAAGCACGTTAAGAAACCCTTTAATTTAAAGTCATGTCTCTAAATATGGCTATAAGGAGCAGAGGCGTGAAGCGAATACGAAAGTACTATAGTGTCCCTAAACTTCCAGCTCAACTGCACTATAGCCAGTGTAGCTGTGAAGCTGACTAAAGTGGAAATAGAAACAGAAATCTTTATTCGCTTTATACTGTGTTACATATTGATGGAGATGTTGTACAAGTTGCGAGAGAGATATCCTTGGTGTCCCGGAGGCTAACACAAGCAAACCATTGCGACCATATTTGATAAAATCATATTTTCAACATATTTTTATCACAAAGTTGTAATAATATAAAATAAGACCGAAAATCAACGACACCAATATTTTAATTGTGTCGTGTCCATTGAACTACTATTACTAGCGTCATAACTCAATGGTCTTGTCATATGAATAATGATATGATTGAAATTCCGGTCATACAAAACAGATGTAAGCGCCAAGTGACGCCATAACGAATAAGTATAGAATGTAAGTCAGGATAGGATAGACAAATAAAGAAATGGTATTTTTGTTTTAGTAGATAATATTTTTAAATTATGCCGCGTGGTGACGGCAGAATAGAATACATTGTCACCCACCACACCAAATCTCTCCCGTGGGTGGACCTAACATAATTGGCGAAACGTGGGTGCTAGTTCACCTCTGTCTCCTTCGGGGATATAGGCGTGATTTATCTATGTATGTCATTCGTACTCACTAACCCGCACTGGGCCAGCGTGGTGGGTTATGGCCCAATCTCCCTATATTCTTCCATCCATAGGGAAGGCGCGTGCCCCAGCAGTAGGGACATTAAAGGGCTGGTGATGGTGATGTTTTTTTTTTATGTTAGACAGGGAAGCTCTTGCCCTTCATCTCACGTGTTGGTAAGTGACGATAAGGGCTGAAGATGGAATCGAGCTTCACCTGGAACCCTCAACCACAGAGGGGCTGGCTATCTTATCACACATTGTCGGAACACAATAATGCTGTTACCATTATTATTATGGCGACAGATTTCGATAAGATGGTGGTAGCTAGCCAGGCGGACTTCAAAGAAGTCCTACCACCAACCAAACCGAGCACAAATTTTTACCCCCCTAAGGATCGAACCCGGGACGTCTGGATCCTCATTCCGGTGGGCGAACCACTAGACCACAGAGGTTATTACTATATTATGTGTGTCATTCAAGGCATGGTGTGCGTCGCGAACGTGGAGAAAGGCGACGACGAGACGGGGCTGAGCGCGTGGGCGCGCGGCGTCATCTTGGAGTTGCCGGGCCGGGGCCGCGTGCGCCTGCACCTGCCCGACACCGGCCGGTCGCTGCTGGCCCACTGGTCCGCGCTCCGGTACATCCGCCCGAAGCTCACCAAGCTGCGCGGTCTCGTACGTGTTCACGCTTATCTTCATTTGTTAAGGCAAAGGGGTATCGGCACAAATGTATGGACTCGGTCTAGGACCCAATAGATTTTTTTTTTACGCTCACACCTATCATCTAGCCCAAAGTAAGTAGCCTAAGCACTTGTGTTATGGATACTAGATGACGGACATATTTTTAATATAATTATGTATATAAATGTTGAAAATATACTACATAAACATATACACAACCATGACTCGGAAAGAAATATTTGCGGTCATCACAAAGTTTGCCCCTACCACGATTCGAACCCGGGACCTTTTGGCCAATACCCAGCAATCTGAGCATTCGACGGCCGTCATATATCGGTAGAAAGGTATGTTCTTAGAGAGTAAGAATTGGTATGGCGCTTGTCCTGATCTGTTGTCCGATCGGAGTACGCGTACCTTGAATATTAAATCATTTTGTGATTACATCTCCTAAGTATTTTTGTTATATTCGTCCATACATTAATTCTATACTTTTAATTTAAGACCAAAATCATTAAAAATCAGTTCAGCCGTTAATGACGAATTTAACAAAAATACTTAGAGTTTGAGATCAATAGATCTCTCCAGTATTATAGCGCAGGTATGTGACTAAAAATCAAGATAGCGACCGTGAATTGCATTCAAAAAACACATATTTATAAGCCGATATGTCGAATCTTCTACTTCTTTTCTTCTAGAAAGGACCTATCCATTGCTATACAATTAATGTCTATATAAAAGACAAAAGGGGTATGGGCATTTTGGTCAGTAGACCAAAATGCCCATACCCCTTTTATATATATTGTATATAATATCTCACTAGCGCAGTGGCATAGCGCGCTTGGCCTGCGATTGCGTAAACTAAGCAATGTTCGCTAATACCGGTCATTGGATGGGTGAATATTGACGATATTCTCTTTCGTTCGATATCTCGAAGTTCGTAATTAAACTTGAACACTCGACAGGCAACGGAGTGCTACTTGGCAGGCGTGACGCCTTTGAAAAAGAAGTGGAGCCCCGGCGCAGTAGCTCTGCTGCAAAAATTTGAAGATAGACTTCTGGAGCTGCATGTAGAGGACTGCCGCAACCGCACCACTTTTGGCGTGACTCTCTACGACCTCTCCGATCCTAATAATGAAATATGTATCAATAGGGAGATGATCAAACACAAGTTCGCTGTTACATTTGGGTGAGTTGCATGTTATTTATTTAATTCATTGCTTTTTGAGTTTAACCATGATTGAGTGATCCCAAATACACCATGATTGAGTGATCCCAAATACTGTTCTTAAATATACATAAATAATTATTTTTCAGGTTATTCCATTTTAACAGAGACGAAGTTGAACAACAATTTTTAAGCAACAAATCACCTATAGACAAAAAACCTCAGAAAAAACAAGATGTAAAACAAATACAGGTATTGAAAAAAATAAAAACCCCAGATCCAGAAATAAATTCTGAAGATTTAGAAGTTAAAGACAAAGGCCCACTACGATTGGAAGTGAAAATTCTTAATTATCAATCTCCCTCCCTGATATATGTGTCTCTGATACACCAACAAAAAACATTCAATGAGTTATTTGAAAAAATTCAAAAGTTCTACTCCACCGACAAAATGCAAAGTCGTAATAACTGGAACATAGGTGATAAATGTTGCACTTTTTGTAGTCAATCCCAAACATGGCGCCGAGCTGTCATTCTTGAAATGGAAAAAGATCATGTTAAAGTTTTCTATTCAGACTTTGCTGGTGTTGAACTGGTCCCTGTTGCGAATTTAAAAGAACTGAGTGCTGAGTTTACCTCAACTGGTGATGCCGCAATTAAATGTCACCTATGTGGTGTCATACCAGCTGTTGGTGAAGAATGGCCATCAGTGACTAAGGAATATTTGAAGGAATTACTTGATGTTTACAAAAGAATTTTTATAACAAAATCAGGTAACTTCAAGAATAAGAGCATGCCTGTAGAAATATGGGTTTACCATACTCTACAAGGCGGCGCCTTAGAACCAAACAAGTCAGAATGGCGTTGCCTGAATAATAAAATTATAGAACAAGGCTTGGGCATTCCGGATAAAAAAACCATGGAAGTGAGTAACATGTGCCTTCACATTTTAATAATAATAAATATTTATAATCTAGGCTTCAAATGATCAACTAGGAAGTTGATTAAATTTCTGTAACCTTTCCACTTCAAGTTAACAGCTACCTATAGGGGTAGCCATTTGCTTACAACTTGATGTACAAACAAATTCCTAACATCCAAATTTTTCTTAGTAAAATTATTTCCAACTTGTGTAATGTTCAAATAAATAATTATTTTTGATCATTTATAATTTTTTGTTACAGGATACTAAAGTCGTTGTGTCAAATACTGATGACGATGAAACTCTGTCATTTTTAAATATCACAGGATCAGTTCGTGAATGGCTTCAATTAGAACCATTGCCTACAAAACCGATAAATAAATTAGATCTTCCTGTCGATGATAATATAACAGAAGATGATGAAGCCTTCAGTGATAAAATAAAACATGTTGATTTTATATCAGATTGGCTACCACCAGAACTTTTACAAAACATTGAATTTACTGCCATACCTACGTAAGTATTATATATATTATCCTGAGTGTAATGCAATTAAAGACTCAACATATTTTACATTGTAAGCACTTTTCACATTGTGTACTTAATATTCTGCTTCATCTTACTGTGCAAATACGAAATCTACAAAATCCACTACTATTTAAAATATGTGTATTGTGTAAAAACCTAGTTTTGATAATAGGATTAGTACTGTCACAACTTAGTAGCATTATATACTAAATATTAAATGCCTTAACGCACCTTTTATTTTTTGTAAGTTAGCCATAAAATGTAAATACATACATAAATCACGCATATATCCCCGAAGGGATAGGCAGAGGTGAACTAGCACCCACGTTTTGCCAATTATGTTAGGTCCCATGTAATAGGTGGCGAGCCTATTGCCATATATCGGGCACAAAAGTGTCGCAGTACATTGCTAGGTGGTATAAGAGGAACACTGCTGCCCATTCCTCATCACTCATTTATCCTTAGTCGCCTTGTACGAGAGATTTGGGGTGGTGACTTTTGTATTCTACTCTGCCGTCACTACACAGTAAAATATAAATAGCAATTATAATATAAATAATACGATCATTACATTATAATAACAATATTTTTCAGATACATCGATAATGACGGTATTTTGTACCTGCATGATATAACGCAACAGGACACGCTAGATATGATTCGTAAAGCTTTAGAGCATCGCTTTAAGAATCCAGATCCTAAAGCGAAATTCACGAAATGGTCTGTTGGAGAACCATGCATAGCAAAGTACTTTTTAGACAACCAGTTCTACAGAGGAAGGGTGCTCGAAGTTAACAATGACGCCTCTACTTGTCTAATACAATATATAGACTATGGAAATGAAGAAACGTGCGATTTTGTTAATTTAAGAAAAAGTATTGCTCTGCATCAGATACCTACCCAAGCACACAAATGCGTTCTCGATCGCATCAGACCGTTAGGTGGATCTTGGGACCGACTGGCATTAGATTACATTCATAAGATGGTAGTTGAGCAACAATGCTATGTGAGAATCGTAACACATAACAGTGATCCAAATAGCGTTTTACCAATAGAATTAAAATGCAACAAATTATGCATAAACGACCATCTTGTTGAATTTGAAATGGTGGAGTATACAGATGGCAGCAAACCTGTAATTCATAAATTTGCTCCAGTTCGTAGTAATAATGCTGAGGAACATATTGAGGAATCTGGGTCTGGGCCTGATTTTATTGTGGCAGATGATAGTGAGATCGAACAATTGTCAACATCAATTGAGTCTTTCAATATTGAAACTATACATGGTAAAGATTGGAATAAACTTATTGAAGAAGATGAAAATAACCAAGCATTAGAAGCTAAATGTGTTACTTACCAAAGATATTCAAGTCGCGAGTTCTTATGTAACATAACAATTATTAATGATTTAACATTGCTAGATCTCAATATAATCCACGATGATGAAACCAACATACTATATGATGATATGTTTAAAAAATTACAGCAAGAAGGAGAGAGTTTCCCACCATTGAATGGCATTTTCGAAAATAAAGCTTGTGTTGCTCTTTTCCATGAAGATCAGCTTTGGTACCGAGCTTCTATTATTCAATATAGCGAAACTAAAAATCAGATCAAAATAAAATATGTAGATTTTGGTAACATAGAAACTATTCCATTGGCTGATGTCCGAGAAATACCTGGGGCTTATACAGAACTACCTCCTGCATCATTACAAGTCAAGTTGCATGGAGTTAGAGTGAACACTGAATTGGAAATCGGAATCATCACACAGAAATATGGTGATATATTACTAGAAAAAGGACCTTTTCATGTCAATGTAATTAATTATGAAGGTTCCATACCGATTGTAGAATTAAAAGATGACGATAATCAACTGGTATACAAAAGCCTCTTTGAAAATGGTATATTTAAGAGCATATAAACATGTTAAAGAATATTTTATCTTTTTCTGATCTTAGTATTATAATCTCGTATGTTTCTAAAGTTAGAAAATTGATTTGTTTTTAGTTAGTTCTATCGTATATTCCATGTATAGATGTCACTGTAAAATTGTAAATACCGTTAGATTATAATCGTATCGCGCAAGATTGAAAATTGTTAAAAATTTATAATTTTTTAACAATTTGTATGTAAACTTGAATTAAAAGGTACTAACCGAAACTATTGAAAAATGTTGCGTTAAATTGTAAACGTTACGGGTCATAATTTTTCGACAGTTTACAATCTTGCGAGATAAAAATCTAACGGTATTAACCTGTTGATTTATTTGTTGTACTGTGTACACTTATTTGATTATTTTGTTTGTTACTTTAAGATTTACCTTTCAAATATGATTAAATATCGCAAAAACTTAATTTTATGTTTTCATCAAGCCAAGTTGCGATCTAAGCATCAAATTAGTTTTGTGATTTTTCTTAGGTTATTTGTCCACAAATTTAATCTTCTAAGCCGTAATTTTTAAGTTTTCGTTACTTCTATTATTCATACAATAAAACATATAAAATATCTTTTTTTTTGTTTCCTTCCATATTAGTATTTACACTGGTATTAGAGTGCGCGCCAGATAAGTCTGCCCGAGGTCAAAATTGGAACTAAAACTCCGCCTGCTTTTTTTGTTTGTTTAGGAGTGTCGATGTTAGCGAGCAGCGCCACTCATCGCGGGCAGACTGTCTGGCGTGCACTCTACTTGGCTTTTAATGCACAAAATGGAGTATGCATTCCATGTGTTCTCTGTACGGGTTGTGTGTCCATGTGGCAGGGGCAGGGAGGAAAGTCGGGAGCTGCGCTTTGGACTTAGTGATTCAAAAATTAGAATCCTGAGCGTTAGCGAGAGAATCAAAAGAGCACAAGGTGATAAATCTTTGCACTCGAGTGCAACACGTAACTTTTCATCCCCCCTCAGCGAGCTATAAATATGTTATAAATCATATTGGTCAGACGCCATAAAGCCATTCATTTATTAGTGTTCTTTGATCCACATCCTTATGATTCATATCATCCATCGCAACGGAAAGGTGCTCGTGATGAATGAAAAAAAATGAGACGGAACGGACCATGTCGACAGACCGATGAACGGAGAGAGCTTGAGTATCCGTGAATAAAGTAATTCATCTAGAATCAAATACTTAGTAAGTTTGGTGATTTGGCTTGTTTGCTGGATTGTTCGGTGTCTACACGTGGGGTCATGTCGAGTTTCAAAAATGTGTTGGGGTCATTATAATAGTTGTATGTGAGTTTCTTATGTGCTCTCGCAACCGTTACATTGTTTACGCACTACGTCCGATCCGAATCCGAGAAAAAATATTGGTCTAGTAAACTCGTACAGAGATCGGATATAGTGCGCATAATACCATAGAAATAGTTCTATGGGTACAACGGACCGTGTATAAACAATACATTTATTCTACAACACGTAAGCGCTCTGAGTCCTACGACCTCCCTATAAAAAGTGTCTGCGATTCCTTTATTTATATACCAATGAAAAAAATAACTTTAAATGTTATCAAGCCTCAAAGGTCTTCTTACCAAGCCAAAAACCCTAAAATCTATTTCAATTAAATTTTTAGTCTGTCTCGTGATGGGTTTGGCGCGCATATAGTCATGGCTCAAAAGCCTCTATGCTATGCTAAGCCAAAAATAAGTTTGTGTAAAAGTAATCTGTGGTTTGGTTTGTAATTTTTGAATTTTGATCACTCACGCAGACGTCATTTTTAGTCTGTAGAATTTGTGGACGTCATGCGATATTGTGATGCGTTAAAAACGTTTTTGTTTTGATTTTAATGTAGCATTTTGTTTAGAATTATTGAACATTATTACGGAGCCTTGACATTAAATGTCTTTAATTAAAAAGACTAGAAACGATGCAGTCAAAGCTGCAGTCACTTCCTACTTAGAAAGACGAAACTATCCCGTATGTAAATGTGTATTCAACTGTATTTACAGTATTATTTTTCGGATCTCAAATTTATAATATGTTTACAGGACATAGATCTTTTCAGCAGCAATAATTCACTTAGTCGAAGTGCTGAACAAATGGCTGTGGCAACTATTGTACAGTGTGAAGCAAGTCGGGCTAATTCTATTTTATTTTCATGTATTAACAATGATCCAGGACAGTATGATACACAATACAGCAGGTAATACACACGGATTGTTTATACCCTAAATCCAATAACGATTATAGTGACCTTGTCTAAACATACTGAAGAAGATAATAGGAAAATGCTTTGAAGGATATTTTTTAATGAAGGCTTAGATTGTTTAGAAAAAGTAAAAAAATAGTTTTGGTTTTTAAATCCATTGTATTGCAATATACTTACTCTCAATTATATAATTTCTTGATACAGGTGGGCCTAAATATTCTCGTGTTTATATTTGTTTACATTTTGTAGGTTGGTGAATTTTATTAAGGACATTAAAGGAGAGAAGGTTAAAAATGAATTGCTAGGTTTATTGAGCCCACTATTATGTCATCTCTATTTAGAAATGTTACGAGGCGGACATGGTGGACAAGCACAAATGTTTCTTAAAAGACATTCAGCTACATTGCCACAAAAAGATTTGTCTTTTCACCAGCCTATTGATGGTAATTTACCATCTGCATTATATAGGCCAAATAGCTTAGAGCAACTTTTTAATTCACTGCAAAATGGCACAATAGATAATGAAACTCCTGAAAAAGATTACATGAACCAAATACTTGACGATATTGGCTCTATTTATACCTTACAGGAAGTTGAATCCAGACCTACCATTGCTGCATTTAGGTAAGAAAGACTTTTACTAAGTAAGTAAAATAGTACCTAATTATGAAGTTATAAAGAAGGCTTAATACTAATTTGTGTAAAGTGTGGTGATGGCTGACTGATATTGCCGATAATCACTTAGTGAAATTCTGTGACGTACCCTATAGATAGCAACAGGTTTGCGCCATTTGTATGTTTAAACACCACTTAAAGTATGAATTTACAATATTTGATTATGTTTTAGATCCTGTAAATATGACCTATACTTATCCCAAGACTCTCTGAATGTTCTCAAAGCATATTTAGCCAAACATGGACATGTATTACTGATGCAGGTTTTGCAAACTTGGTTTCATATAGATATAAACAGTGATACTAACAAAAAGAGTTCGGTGAGTAATTTTTAATATAGTTACTTTAAACACTGACATTAGACTAATGTACTTAGTTTTGATTAATCTTTTAATATTTCAGGATGATGAAGATCAAGTGGATGATGAATTTAATGTATTTAAAATGAGTACAGCTGATAAAGTTTTTGACACAAAGGGTAAAAAGCATTATTTACAATTTTATTGTACATCTAAACCTTAATAATATCTCATTAAATATTATTTGAGTTTCGACCAAGCACTACTAACACCAGTGCCGCGTGGTGACGGTAGAGTAGAATACAATTGTCACCACCCAAAATCTTTCCCGTGGGTGTCGTACAAGGCGACTAAGGATAAATCAGTGATGAGGAATGGGCAGCAGCATTCCTCTTATACCACCTAGCAATAGTACTGCGACTTTTGTGCCCGATAAATGGCAATAGGCTCGCCACCTATTACATGAGAACATAATTGGCGAAACATGGGTGCTAATTCACCTCTGCCTGCCTCTTCAGGGATATAGGCGTGATTTATGTATGTATGTACTACTAACACCAATGACCTACTTAAGTTGTTATCCTTATTCCAAATTTTTATAGATATCTTTTCGAAATGTAATGGTCATGCTGAGTATCAAAGTATAGACAAGGAGTTGAAAGATTTACAAGATGCAATCAAAGGAGTTAGAGAGTCTATGGCGCCACTCAAACTATACAAAGTTGCTGCTCCAGATTCATAGTAAGATTGGCTTATACCTACAATAATATTATTAAGTATTATTAATAATATATACAAAATATATAATAATATTATCAATTTGAAATTACGTAAACTTTTTTAATTTTCCAGCTTAGTTTGCGCTAAAACAGATCCCCATTGCAATATATTATGCGGAGGATTCAGTAATTCAGAAATTAGATTATGGGACTTAGGTCAAAATAATGTGAAGAGAAGAATAAATCACAACATTTCTGAAGTGGAGTTGGCATGTCATATGCCTATTGAGCCCTATCAAGATGATAACACATTGTAAGAAATAATTCAAATAATTAAAAAATTTTAATAATATCAATAAATTTCAAGTTTACTATCATTACTTTAGTGTTGCAACACTAACTCAGATACGTCAAATAACGTTAATGAGTACTTAACGTAAAAAAATGACAATTCAAAACTAGTCGCTATCCTTGCCGGGTCTATGGTCTAGATTTGAATGAAAATTATTGACATTAAATACTCATTAAAGTTAATTGACGTCTCTGAGTGCGGCAGTAACTGCTAACACATTGAATTACAAACAAACAAACTCAGATTAAAACAAACCATTACAATTTGTGGTGTGGGTACAGGAGGCTTATCTGACACTTATATTGTATATAATTTATATATCTTATATTACAGACAAGTAGGTGCAGGGCTAGCTCTCAGAGGTCACACTGGTCCAATTCAAGCAGTCAGTGTCCTTCCACAGGAACAGTTAATCTTGTCCTCTTCTTATGATAACACCATGAGAGCATGGAGATTATATGACTATTCTTGTGCTTCTGTTTATAGGTAATTAGATATTATCCATATTAATCATTTACATTGATTCATGTATTGCAATGCTTTAAGTGGTGAATATTTTTCAGGGGTCACAATTACCCTATTTGGTGTATGGATGTGTCCAAAAATGGACTTTACATTGTAACCGGATCTCATGATAGGACTGCAAAACTTTGGTCTCTCGAAAGAACATTTCCAGTCAGAGTGTTTGTGGGACATATGTCTGACGTCACGGTAACAATATTTCCATAATGATAAATTAATTCAATACCAGCTTTTTCTGTGTTTCTTTCCTAAATAAAACGTGTTACAAAATATCTACCCTTATTTTAAATTAGTCTGCCAATTCAAAGCCGCACTGGCACTCATATTCATTTTGGCTCTTGTTGTAAATTTTTGTAACATGTGAGTGGGAAATAGTGTTCAATTCGTATATTTTTATTATGTGACCTTTGTCAGCCGTGTGGGCGACTAACCCCCGAATACAGAAACGCTATTCAAAGTTTGAGTCCCGCTTAACATTTAAGTATTGTCAAAATTGACGTTTTTCCATACAAATTCTGACAGGTAATGTCCACTTAACTTTTTAAGCAGTCCCCTAAATTTGAGTAGCGTTTCTGTATTCGGGGGTAAGGCGTCCTAATAGTACGCGATTGTGCGATCGAGCGAGAGACGCGACCAACGCGTGTCAAACATTTGAGTCGCGCGATTGTCAGCTATTCGAGTTCAATAGGTTTGACCGCGCATTCGTACGAGTTTAGACCCTGTTCAGATGTACGCGCGATTCAGTGTCGTTTCGTTATCCATTCCTCGCTATTAACCAGCATTTTGTAGCTTATGCTGCTTAATGGCGAGCAATGTATTACGAAACGCGTCCCACTCGCGCGTACATCTGATAGGGGTCTTAAATTCGCGCGTTATATTAGGACATCGCCTAAGAGTTATACTATTATAATATAATGGAACTGGTGCAATTACTGCGATTAAAATTTCCGGTGAATAGGTATTAAATGGGACCTGACCCCGTATTATGTAAGCCGATTTCAGTTGCTTTGGTCTACCCGTCACTCTCTCACTTTGCCATTATTCTCAATGAGTGAGAGAGACAGATAAACGAAAGCAACTGAAATCAGCTTACATAATACGGGGTCTGAACTAAACTGGCGAAACGCGGTTGTTAAAACACCTCTGTCTACCCTTTAGGGCCGAAAGGCGAGATTTATGTATGTATGTACTATTGTATTCGATTTTAATTTTAACATTATATAAATGTTAGAAAAATTAGTATAAAGATTTTGGTGTTTAGAAAAAGAATTTCGAAAAATTATGATCTTGAGGCGGGAATCGAACCCGCGTCCGCTGCTATCCGGGCAGGTGCCTGACCGCTCCCAAGAAGCCACCCAAGACACTAATTAACTTGCCGAAATTCTTCTAACCTTTACACTTCACGTTGTAAGCCAACGGGTACCCTCGCAATGTAGAAATAAATTTCAAACATTCCGAAGCAGATATTTTTACAAATATCGTGCGTTCGGTTAAGCTTGGGTTTGCTTTATAAACTATTCGATTTTAATTTTAACATTATATAAATGTAAAGTGTAAAGGTTAGAAGAATTTCGGCAAGTTAATTAGTGTCTTGGGTGGCCGAGCGGTCAGGCACCTGCCCGGATAGCAGCGGACGCGGGTTCGATTCCCGCCTCAAGATCATAATTTTTCGAAATTCTTTTTCTAACCACCAAAATCTTTATATGTACTATTGTCTTTAGTCACGTTATCGATCGTCGGTCGATACTTTTATTCGGTCGATTGCTATTGTTTGGATTAGTTGAAGTAAAAGATATCGGTCGACGTCGACTATTAGGTACAATTATTCGTCTATTGATGACGTTTATCAATTGGTGTATTAACAACACCCTTAGTCAGCAGCACATCGGCAGCATACATTAATTGTTGTGAACGCCTGCGGCTTCGCTCGCGTTAATGTCGGTTATTATATATCCTATAGCCTTCCTCGATAAATGGACTATCCAACACAAAAAGAATTTATCAATTTGAGTCAGTAGTTCCTGAGATTAGCGCGTTTAACCATACAAACGAAGAAACTTTTCAGCTTTATAATATTAGTATACTATACCAGGACACTTTTTGGTCACTGCAAAAATTTTTGGAATTCGTTCAGACCATCAACCGGAACAAATTTCACTATGGGAGCAACACTAAATTCACGAAAAAAATAACACCTGTTTCATACATTTGGGTCAATTAGGTATTATCATTATGAAACGGCTGATATTGTTTTTCGTGAATTTGGAATTGCTCCCATAGTGATATTTGTTCAGTTTGATGGCCTGAACATACATACATACATAAATCACGGCTATATCCCCGGAGAGGTAGGCAGAGGTGAACTAGCACCCACGTTTCGCCAATTATGTTAGGTCCCATGTAATAGGTGGCGAGCCTATTGCCATTTATGACGGCCGCCTTGGTCGAATGCTCAGATTGCTGGGTATTGGCCAAGAGGTCCCGGGTTCGAATCCTGGTAGGGGCAAACTTTGTGATGACCACAAATGTTTGTTTCCGAGTCATGGTTGTGTATATGTTTATGTAGTATATTTTCAACATTTATATATATAATTATTTTAAAAATATATCCGTCATCTAGTATCCATAACACAAGTGCTTAGGCTACTTACTTTGGGCTAGATGATAGGTGTGAGTGTAAAAATATTTATTTATTTTTATTTATCGGGCACAAAAGTCGCAGTCCATTGCTATTGTTAGGTGGTATAAGAGGAACGCTGCTGCCCATTCCTCATCACTAATTTACCATTAGTCGCCTTGTACGTCACCCACGGGAGAGGTTTGGGGCGGTGACAATTGTATTCTACTCTGCCGTCACCACACGGCATTAGTATACTATATATGTGCTAATTTGTGTGAACTGTGGTCTGTTCGTGCAGTGCGTGAAGTTCCACCCGAACGAGGCGTACATAGCGAGCGGGGGCGCGGACCGCAGCGTGCGCCTCTGGACGGTGTGCGACGCGCGGCTCGTGCGCGTGCTGTGCGGCCACCGCGGCGTGGTTAGGGCGCTGGCGTTCGCGCCCTCGGGCGGGTACCTGGCGAGCGCCGGTACGGACAGACAGACTTGTAACATGATGTTTTCTTATACAGGGTTATTTTTAAAACACCAAAAACCTCGCAGAAGTAGATAGCTAACATCGTGAACTACAATGTTTGTTCTTCGTCTTAGGACATAGGATTTTAATTTCATACAAAAAGAAATTAAAATTTAATTGGCCGCTCTTGACTTTTAGATAACTCTACGTACATCTACTTGCATCGGCATTAAGCAGCGCGCGGGTCTAGCGTAGCGTCGTTCTTTCGTTTATGAATGAGAACAGACGTACGACAGTACAATAAAAACTTAAAAAAAAAAAGTTTTGCGCAATGTATTGCGTTATATTAAAACTCGTAAAACAAACGTTGTTGTTTATGATGTTAGATATCTAGTCATGGGAGGTTTTTGGTGTTTTAAAAATAACCCTGTAGGTGTTATTTGCACGAGCATTACACATCTGAAATAAAACAAATTTTACGGATAAGACTGAAAAATGTAAATATATATTCTATTTTTTTATAGGTGATGATAAAAAGATAAAAGTTTGGGACTTAGCAGCATGTACTTGCGTCCATGAACATAGAGGACACCATGGAAAAGTCACAGCACTTGATTGGTCTTCCGTGGGTAAAGCCAGCTTGACCAATAGGATCCAGTCGGATCCCAGTGACCTCTCAATAGAAAACTCCCTTCTATGCTCAGCTGGAATGGATGGAATAGTCAAAGTGTTATGGGACAATCAAGCCAAAAACAAGTAAGTTTAAATGAATAATATTTTGAGTGTCAATATTAATAATAGTTTCTTTGGTCACAAACAAAAATAGTATTAAATTAAAGCCCTCAATTAAATTGTATGCTACTTTGTTGTCACGTGTGGTGACGGCAGAGTAGAATACAATTGTCACCTCCCAAATCTCTGCCGTGGGTGTCGTACAAGGCGACTAAGGATATATCAGTGATGAGGAATGGGCAGCAGCATTCCTCTTATACCACCTGACAGTGTACTGTGCCCGATAAATGGCAATATGCTCGCCATGGGACATGGGTGCTAGTTCACCTGCCTACTCCTTCGGAGATATAGGCATGATATATGTATGTATTAAATTAAAAACATAAATGGAACAATCTTGAACACCTAAATACAAATATTTATTTAATTCACAGCTTGAATGTTAAGAACTATAATAATGGCGTGCGAGCGCAGCGTTGTCTTTTCGTATGACTGAAACAGTAAATCTCGCAAGTCGCGACAGTAACAATTAAAGCTGGAAAAATCATTTTTATTCAATGTATTGGGTTATGTTAAACAAACATTGTTGTTTTGACTTTACTATCTAGTCCTGCAAGATTTTTAGTTTGGTACAATCCTGTATAAATAATGAGTATCCTGGACTATCTGCAGTCTATTGACAAAATACAACACACGCACGAAGCCGCTTAAAGTTGTCATTACACATACACATATTATGTTTATGAGCATTAATTAAATCATGTAGTCTAGTACTACTTTAGTTTAATGACGATAATCTAAGAAACATTTAACTATCATATTGGTATCAAAAATGCTGACCAATTCTTTTTTTTGCAGGCAATTATCCAGCCAAGATGTGCAATCTTCTACATACAACACAAAATGCTCATATTTAGTTGATGTACAGGTCCATCCGGATTGGGTGGTTGCTATAGGTACTAAAAGATAATACTCCAGTTTAAGGTGTTTATTAAATAAAGTAAAATAATTCAAACCAAGATTCTTTCATTTAACAAACATTAAAGACCTAATTTTATAATAAATCCTTCCACTCTTGAGATATACACGATTTAAAGAGATAATCATTATTAGTAGTAATACATTTAGAATAATACTTATTTTTTTTTGAAAAAGCTGTTTATTGTTGATTGTTTGCCTTTTTGTGGTGATGAAACCTTTTTTTTATTCAGTTTAACTCCATTTGTCTTAGTTTTGGGTGAAACCTCATTTGAACCAAATTTATTTACTAGCACATTTTCTTTAACATGCGAGTCTTCATCATTTTCAGAACAACTCTCATACACTTCTTCTTTCTTTGTTAGTATGTAACCATCTTCATCAGTGTAAGTTTTATCAACAATTTTTCTCTTCTTTTTGGGGTTAACAATTCCTGAAGTAATTTTAACTGTATTTGTGACAGGAGTTGGTGGAATTTCATCTTCTGATTCCATATCAATATCTGCATTCTCTTCAACAAATGGATCATTTTTCTCATCTTCACTCTCACTATCAGAAACATGTAAAACTCGTTTTCTTTTCTTGTCAACTGAAGCTGACTTTTTTATTTCATTCAATGATTTATTATTTGGTTTATTTCTAATTACATTCTTTGATTCATTCCCTTTTTGCTTGACTAGATTACTAGTCTTTTCTATATTGTCTTGATGTTGTTCCTTTATTTCCATTAAGTTTTTATGGGCTTCTTTATCAGGTTCCACAGTCATTTTCTCCTCATCGCTCTTAGTTTGATTTATTTTTTTTACTGTTGCAGATCCATTCCTGTTGAAAAATCCTGCAATTCCTTTTTGACTCTTATTACCATTTATATTTTTGCGGACGTTCTTCTCAACTGTCCCAGCTGCTAAATGTTTTTTAGGTGGCGAAATCTCAGTTTTAGGTTCAATCTTGACTGGAAATACTTTGGT
The DNA here is from genome assembly GCA_963931975.1 of Cataclysta lemnata. Taxonomy (NCBI): domain Eukaryota; kingdom Metazoa; phylum Arthropoda; class Insecta; order Lepidoptera; family Crambidae; genus Cataclysta; species Cataclysta lemnata. The sequence continues at coordinate 6,290,938 of OZ008339.1, forward strand.
ATCACTTGTAGCAGTTTTTGCATTAATCTCTCCTTTATTTTCAACTTTAATTTTCTTATGTACATTGAGGTCTATGTGAGGATATGTCTTTTTCTCAGTAGATGCTACTTCTTGACATCCTGTCTTCAAACTTATTATTTCCTCAGATCCCCGCTTTGCACATAATTTACTTTTAATTAAACCTCGGCACAAAGGAAAGTCTTCAAATTTATTGACTGCTAATAAAAGTACGTTATCTGATGACGGAGCTCCGACGCTTAAACTATATATGTGGTGAAAAAACACGTTCTTGAATTTCGGTTTCAGTTCTACAAGTTCAGACTCGGTACATATTATTGTATGAGCCTGGTTGTCTTCAAACAAACCAGATATAATGTGACTAACATTGAGGAGTGTTTTATCATAATTTTTTTTTATTTCATCGACGACAACTCTTAACAAATATTTACTTTCATTTACATGTATACATAGATCTCTGCTGACAGAAATATATGTAATTAATTTACGCTCATCTAACAACATCTCCTTAAGTTTACATAGATTTACATCCATATTTACACCAATAATTTACCAAAACAAAACGAAGCTATTCTTCTGAGCTATTTTAGTTGCAAATTTGCAATCAATCAACTTGACATAATAAACATGTCAACGTCAAATGTGTAAAAAGGAGGGAGATTAAAATTTTTTTTTAATTTTTTACACTAGATACTAAGAATTAGCTCCAACTGGCATGTGTGGTTTTCATAAATTAAAAATTTTTTTTTCTTAAGTATTTAATAATATTGGGTTCTATTTACTCCGAGTATTGGTTAAATATACTATAAACTAGACGGCTAGATTTTGTTCTCATAATAACAGAAGAATTTTTAAAAAGTATGTAAGAGTTTGGCGCGTTCCAATTCAATTCGCGCCATGCACTTCCTAGATGCGCCTATTAAAATTACAATAAAAAGGATGTTTTGTTTTAATTCTCCCCTTTTCAGGGAAGACAAAAAGACACAGCCATGTCTTTAAATTTTATCACTATAGCGGAGAAATAACTAGACTGGCATACCTGCCGGATATGCCCCCATGGACATCCTTTGTATAGGTTTATATACTCTAGAAAGAACTACTTAGTACTAAAGAATAGACTGTATGGACTAAATTTTGTTGCCTTCTCTAATTATCAAGAGGAAAAAAGGGCATTTTGTTATAATTGTCCTCTTTTCAGGGAAGAAAAAGGAATACAGGCCATACAGCCATGTCTTCAGATTCCATTACTATAGCGAGGAATTCACAAAGCGGGTATGCCTGCCAGACAGTTGTACCCGCGCGGATCTCGTTTGTATACGAGGCATTCAGTCTGGCCAAATGTTTGTACATTTGGCCAGACTGAATGTGACGATCCTAGACTAGGCAAACATCGCACAAGCATAATAGAAGCGAGGTCTGGTGGGCATGTTGAAGTGATTTCTCCGCTTTGTTCTCAAAATCAAGTGTGAAGAATCTCAACTTCAAACACCATAAACTTATTTTAAATGATTTCTGCATAATCGTACATCAACACGGATGCTTGTGCATCAAAATAACATCATGTTCCCTGGATAAAATCCGCTCAGAAACAATTTTTGAATTTCCGAATAAAAATCTGACTGACCCATTAAAACGCGCCCAATAAAAGTTTGGTGCAATGGTCACACTGTTCGGTGTTGTTGCTAAGCATTTGTGTTTGTTTATGGTCATGTCAATTATAGACATGCATGCATGTTGCATGATGTCATTGTCAATTGTCAAACCAATGGAATAATTTCATGGTCCATGAAAACGTAGTGTATTATATACTCTTTGGTCCATGAGTCCTAAATAAATTGGAAATTGCTAAGTTACACCTTTCGTAATTTGAAGTTTCTTTTCATTGACAGACTGTAACGACATCAATTTTGTAAGTGTATTAGTGAATTATCGCTTGTAAGTATTCAAAATATGTATTTAAAGACTCAGTTCTATTTTTAATGAGATTACATCATTAACTCTCATTGAAGTAGCCATACGAGATCGTCATCAAAATAATCTTGATATTTTCCATGCATCTTTTTTTGACAGAGTGGTTTTGTACACGGGTTTTTCTCAAATATTACTTTTACACAGAGAAGTGAAAAATGCCAGGGTAAGAACCTTACTTCACTGAAGTGGGAGTGGCTAACCTACTTACAAGGCTTCCTCATTACTCATGAGCCTACCCACACATTCCCATTAGCGAATTGATACGTCTTGAACAATATGTTCATTTATTGTTAGATGTTAATGTAATAAATCATGGTTTTATGGGGTAACTCCTAATTTACTTTTCAATAGATCTAAAATTCTAACAAATGCAATAAAAGAGCCCAGAATCTTTCTCTATGGCATTAAAAATCAATTAATTTATCACATGGCTGTTCTATTTTGAAAATTATAATAACTATCAGGAAAGGAATCACTAAAAAGCTGTTATCATGCTTTCAAAATACAATTTTATTTATTAGAGGCCTACCAATGCTTTTGAATCATCTATTCATATTAGTTGATGGGTTATGCTATTCCACAAATGTACTAGGTAACTAAAGCTAATAATTGCCCCCCTCCATTATTTATTATCTAGGAAAATAAATTATTAATTATAATATCATCCAGGAATATAAAAATAATAAAATTTTTTGGTCTTGTTCACTAAGTTATCTAACAACATTTCTAGCTGAAATTTTTTTTATATATAAGTTTCTATTCTTTAACCTGTTAATGATATTATAACAATTATAATTATTATCATTTCAACCAAGAGACACCTGCCCACTGTTGGGCATAGGCTACTACTTATATATTATTGCCCTACTAATAAATACAGTATAGGCCTTGAGTAGTTACTCAGTGTTTTGTCTTCGTCTTACAAACATGATTTTGAATGCGAGGAAAAGAGATAAAACACTGAGTAACTTCTCAATGCTTATACCGTGTTTACTAGTTAGGCTGATAGTATATTTATCAATGATGATTATTAATGAACTCATGACAAAAAACATCTGCAATTAACGAAATGGCATTGTTACTACTTTTTGTTTCAATATTTCTATCACTTTATGGAGATGTGATCAGGATATTACAACATTATAAAAGCTTATTATAATCATGTTAATTGGTGTACAAACTAATGTTGATGAGAAGAAAATCTTGCCTAATTTTGAGCACTTTAGAAGTTTCGTTTAATTTTTAATTAACAAATCACTGATATAATTATTAACATTTACCTCATACAACATCACTAGATTTAAGCATCTAAAATGTCATATCTTATTATTATTATAATTGATATGATGGTTGTAATAAATGATAATTATTGCTTTACAGTATTTGTTTTGGTGACTTTTGTTACTATTAGAAATAATAGTAACCAACATTTTTGAGTTATTTTAAGTAATTCTAAATAAATATAATGTAGGTATTGTAAATTTTTAAATAAACATGCTACATCCCAGGTGTTTGAGTAAAAAATGTATTTTGAAATCTATAACTCTAGTAATAGGTATAATTTATATGTAAATATAATTTATAAGTAAATTTATAATTCAAAATTTATTTCAGAATAGCAACAATGTCTTTAGATAACATGTTTTGTACAAGATGTGGTGATGGCTTTGAGGCAAATGAAAAAATTGTGAACTCAAATGGAGAGCTTTGGCATACAAATTGTTTTGTGTAAGTTACTGCTAAAGAATTTTAACATTATAAGTAATGAAGTCCAAAATATAGTTTCCTGCCCAAAAATATATTTTAATTTTCTACAAACTCTTGGTGTTTTACAGTATTTATTATGAGAGATCAATTATTTTACAGTTGTGCCCAGTGCTTCAGAGTGTTTCCTGAAGGCATATTTTATGAATTTGAAGGGCGAAAGTATTGTGAACGCGATTTTCAAGTTCTTTTTGCACCATGCTGTGGGAAATGTGGTATGGATTTTTTATTAACTATTAGAGAGTCTGTAAGCAGTGTGGTAATGACAGAGTAGAATACAATTGTCACCTCCCCAAGTCTCTCCCATGGTGTGGGTGTCGTACTAGGCAACAGAGGATATATCAGTGATGAAGAATGGGCAGCAGCGTTCCTCTTATACCCATTATATAGACTTTTGTACCTGATAAATTACATGGGACTTGATATAGTTGGCAAAACGTGGGTGCTAGTTCACCTCTGCCTACCCCTTCGGGCTTATAGATTTACTTATAAATGATAGGACTCAAAATTGCCATGTTTGGGTGGAAAACTTGTTTCAGTAAAATTAATACAAGGATAAAGTATGTATGTTAATTGTAGCCATGACTAATAAACCAATTCACAATATTGCAGGCGAGTTTATTATAGGCCGTGTAATCAAGGCCATGAACGCAAACTGGCATCCAGCTTGCTTCCGATGTGAAGAGTGTAATATCGAGTTGGCCGATGCTGGCTTTATTAAGCATGCTGGCCGAGCCTTGTGCCATGGGTGTAATGCCCGTATCAAAGCTGATGGACTTCAAAACTACATGTGCCATAAGTGCCAGTAAGTTTTAGTATTACTTTATTTCACATTAAATGGATTTGGAAGTCTTTAAAAAGTCCTTATGTCGTCTATTATAGGCCTCATAAAAATGGTGAAAAGTAAAGAAAACAAACAATTGTCAGGGCAAACATTAACCAATTTAAGAACCGCCTTGATAAATACTTATTCAATACATGTAAGAAACGCAATAAAATAGCAGGATATAGGCACCTATCGGTTGTTTACAACTGCCTGCCTGATAATATTATAATAATAATAATTGACTTTGAATTTTTCCATGAGGTATGTAAAAAAATTATGACCACTGTCCATCTTAACGTATAAAGTATCATGGAGTATTTGCAATCATCAAAAAGTATTAAATGTCTCATTTCCATTTAACAGTGGTGTGATAGATGGAGAGCCCCTGCGCTATCGCGGGGAAGTCTACCACGGGTACCACTTTACGTGTACCACGTGTGGGACAGAACTGGACCACACGGCGCGTGAGGTCAAACACCGACCCGGCTATGCGGCTAATGATGTGGTGAGTTTTATCTACGGTTTGCGTTTGGCATATGAGAGTCCATACTCAATTATATCTCAGAGGACTATTAATTTACTTAAATGAGTATTTAATGTCAAACATTTTCATTCAAATCTAGACCATAGACCTGGCAAGAATAGCGACTAGTTACTAGTTAACGTCAAAAAATGAGAATTCAATTCTCTTTTTTTGACGTTAAGAACTCATTAACGTTATTTGACGTCTCTGAGTGCGGCAGTGAGTCAGCTATTTTTTTTTTATGTGAATCCATTCCATATGGTTTAAGGCAGAAAAATACTTGGCCCATTGCTGTATCTGAATATTACATTTTTATTCCTAACATACCTTTCCTGTGCAAGTGGGATAGCATTTCATACTACAAACTGTGTTTCTAATGATATGAGATGTTGACCAGGTGAAACACTGCAAAAATGGATGGATTGTGTGAGGTATGATATGATGGACGTTGGTGAGAAGATGACGAATGACAGAAGAGAGTGGAGAATGAGCAAATTTCGCTACGATCATCATCAGCACCTGACAAAAAAATCACAAAATCAATTGGAAAAAAGACTTGTACTCTTCATTTAATTCATTAACATTAACTTAAAACCCCGTATTGTAAGCCAATTTCGGTTGCTTTGATGGTCAATCACTCTCACACTTTTCTATTATTCTCAATGAGTGAGACATCAGCTTACTTATAATACAGGCCACAGGGGCTGGTTTTAGTGTGTTCTTTATTTTGGGCTTCAGTTTGTGTCGAAACATAACATATTAATATTTAATTTTGCATCTGCTGTGGCATGTTTATTAATTAGTAATAGAATTTATATCTGTTCCTGGCTTGACTTATTGTTTTTTTTTTTTCAGAATAACTTGTTCTGCTTACGCTGCCATGACAAAATGGGCATACCAATTTGTGGCGCTTGCCGTCGCCCCATTGAAGAAAGAATTGTCACTGCACTTGGCAAACATTGGCATGTTGAAGTGAGTATGCGTTCTTTTTTTTAATAATAATAATATTTTTTTCAACATTTTGGGTGCATATTAATTTAATTACGAGTAATATTATAGTTATTAGCAGATTTATGCGTAGGATTGACGCTCAAAAGGAATATACTGCGATTTAGGTGCCAAAAAAGGCAATAGGCTCGTGCCCTATATTATAGGGCCTATAACATGGGACCTAGCATCATTCGAGAAATGTGCGTATATCTATACGATGCGGAAACAGTTTTACAATACATTTTAAGTGCAATACAATTATTTTAAATATAGGAATTTTCTTATAAATGTCAACATTTTTTTCTCATGCAATGTTGTTATGTTACCGATTTTAAAATGTTACATTTCAATTATTTCAGCATTTTGTATGTGCGAAGTGTGAGAAGCCGTTCCATGGCCACCGCCACTACGAAAAGAAGGGTCTAGCCTACTGTGAGCAACATTATCACCAACTGTTTGGTAATCTGTGCTATGTATGCAACCAGGTCATAGCTGGGGACGGTGAGTAATACCACCAAATGTGTATATATACTTGCTGGTCAAGTTGTCTCAGATTCTAATACTGGTAGTGACAAATGTTTGTGATGAACATATTTTCAATGTTTGTATGTATTTGATTATTAGCTAGCAGTGGCGGAGCGTCCATATAACCCGATTCCCAACAGCCGTACCAAACGAGCGAGCATAAAAAAATCATTACCATAATTCAAGTACAATACCATTTTATAAGCAAATAAAAAAAATCCATCAATATAATCTTATCATAACAGTATTAAACGCGCGCGAAACAATATGCAACACAGGTACATACAATTCGCTCCCGCTCTCTAGATTCCTTCAACTAACTCGCTAAATATCGAGTTATGGACGCCTGCTATACAGCGCCTGCACGCACACAGACAAGCGTAGTCTTGTCAGGCGCACGCAACGCGAAATAGTACCTAAAGTTTGCCTACAAGCCGGCATCAAGCCGGCATTTCGGCAGCCTACGCGCTTATGCATCGATACACTACGAGACACGCACACATTAGTAATAAACTCCCACGAAAACAAGTTCCGTCAAAAGTAAATATTTTAGATCTTATTGCAATAGCCATAAAAGCGGAATTTCTTTTGTGAACTGCACTCAATATCGCGGTCGTGCGCCGCTCCTGCAAGCCGCTCCGGACCGGGTTGAATCGTCTTTCTGGCTGTATAAAACAAAGCACAAGCACGCAAAAGTGGCAACGTAGTTCTCCGCTTCGTCACTAGATGGCGTTGAACAGTTGTAGCCGTGTCCTAGCAGGCGGTGTTAAAAGTTAATGCTTAAACCATAAGAGGCTTCATATAGTTGTGGCTTGCCTAACTTGTTCTTTCACGCCACGCCACTGTTAGCTAGATAGAATATTAGAAAGATTTTGGTGGTTAGAAAAAGAATTTCGAAAAATTATGGTCTTGAGGCGGGAATCGAACCCGCGTCCGCTGCTATCCGGGCAGGTGCCTGACCGCTCGGCCACCCAAGACACCAATTAACTTGCCGAAATTCTTCTAACCTTTACACTTCACGTTGTAAGCCAACGGGTACCCTCGCAATGTAGAAATAAATTTCAAACATTCCAAAGCAGATATTTTTACAAATACCGTGCGTTCGGTTAAGCTTGGGCTTGCATTTATAAACTATTCGATTTTTAATTTTAACATTATATAAATGTTAGAAAAATTAGTAGAAAGATTTTGGTGGTTAGAAAAATAATTTAGAAAAATTATGGTCTTGAGGCGGGAATCGAACCCGCGTCCGCTGCTATCCGGGCAGGTGCCTGACCGCTCGGCCACCCATGAGACCAATTAACTTGCCGAAATTCTTCTAACCTTTACACTTCACGTTGTAAGGTTCGATTCCCGCCTCAAGACCATAATTTTTCGAAATTCTTTTTCTAACCACCAAAATCTTTCTACTAATTTTTCTAACATTTATATAATGTTAAAATTAAAAATCGAATAGTAGATAGAATATTGTTTACTGTACACCGATAAATGCTCAATACATAAAGAAAACAAAACAATGTACTATCGCGGACTCCGACGCTTGATCAGTTTACGAAAAGATTGCTTTGCCGTGTAAAATTCACTCAAATCAAATCAAAATTCGTTTAGTCATATCTGGTATGATTACAATACACTCATGAATCGTCAAGACAAGAAATTTACGCCATCCGTTCGCAAACTACCAGGAGGCCCCGTCCTGAGAAGAACGGGCAAGAAACTCAGTCAGGTTTTTTCCTCCCTTTACATAAAAGTAATTTAAATTAATTAATAATTGGAAATTCACTCGGAAGGAACTCATATTTACTACGCCCAATAAGATGTAATTCAAATTAGTCTCTGCCTAAAATAAAGTGCAGAATTCAGTGGCCTTACGAATTGTCCGAATTGCTACACGCACGTGCGGCCGCGCGGGTATGCAAGCGATTTTCGGCTTAAGCCTGATCAAGCGTCTGAGATCGAGATAGTACCTACTGCCTTATCGCAGTATTAGCGATCTCTTCCACACAACCTTTAGTAGACTATCCCCCGAATACAGAAACGCTACTCAAAGTTTGAGTCCCGCTTAACATTTAAGTATTATCAAAATTGACGTTTTTCCATAGAAATTCTGACAGGTAATGTCCACTTAACTTTATAAGCAGTGCTCAAAATTTGAGTGGCGTTTCTGTATTCGGGAGTTACTTTACTTTGGTAGACTAGTTTTGAATGACTTGTAGCAAGTTTTAAGACGAAAGTTGCAGATCAGACTACATGCTTGCTATAAAAAAAAAATTTTTGACAGTGTTTACAGCACTGAATAAGGCGTGGTGCGTGCACCACTTCGCGTGTTCCGTGTGCGACGCGCCGTTAAGCACCCGTAGCAAGTTCTACGAATACGACGAGAGGCCCGCCTGCCGACGGTGCTACGAACGGTTCCCGGCAGAGCTAAGGCGTAGGCTACGAGAGGGACACGACTACATTGTCCGTAGAAACTGAGCGAAATTGTGAGGAGAACTTACCATGAGTGCCTCGGGAGACATTGATTGACGCTATCCTGCCCATTACCGATTAAAACTTATTAGATATAGCTAATGCGCAAGAATGACACCACAATGACACTTCATTAGATAAATTTAAAAGAACATTATAATCGTTGCTAATTTGACTTTTGTGCGTCAAGTTGACGTTTCATTAAAGTTTAAAGAAAACATTAAAATTTTAAATCGGTTTCTGCAACCGTTTATCCCTAAATAGTTTGTATTTAGGGATATATTTATATATTATACACTTTATGTGTATTCTTTTCACATTTAAAACATGTGATACACAGACAAACTAATCTTACATTATATACTGCACTGTCTCATAAACACGACGGACAGCTTAGTTGTAAATTAGTATGCATGGGCAATCCATCCGACACGGTCAGTCAATGTCCCTTGACAGATAATTAAAGTGAGACCACATTCTACTCTGCATATAGACTTTTCCCACTCTTTCATCCGAATTTAGGGCGGTTACACACTACGTCCGATCCGAATTCGTGAAAATATGGGCCGTAGCAGCCGTAGAACTATTTCTATGGTAACTTACGCACTAGATACAATCTCCGTCTTCCGTTTTCTTGCCGTCAAATCAAGTATTCCATATTTTCACGGATTCGGATCGGACGTAGGGAGTAACCGCTCTTACGGTTATTAGCAGGATGTGCATTCATGGTACGTCATCAGTTTGGAAGATGAAAGGGCTACCGACGTAACGAATTTTGCCATATTTGTTTATGTACTTAACATTCACTAGTTTTAAAATGAATATTTAGTGTTATTTGTGATGACGGGGATTGGTTAATACTTTAAAAATTGAGCTCTATAAATCCTATATAGTGAAAAATGCAATTTTCTAAAACCCAACTGTTACATCATGTTATCCAACGATCGTAAATTTTAGTCCTAGTATGCGGTGTAGCCTTTTCGTTTTAAGGTGCTTGAACTCATGGAAATAAAACAACGCTTTCTATGGATGATCTATGATCTGAAATCTCATAAAACAATTATTCTAAATACAATTGTGCCTTCATGATATTGTTAATGGATAAAAATGTTTTTGTAATAACATGCATATTATACAAGAATAAACTATGTAAATCAAACAATATTGACAACTTATTATATTTTGGTCATTTATAAAAGACTGATGGCGGGTTTCTATACTTGTCCTAATTTGCTAATAAACTAAAAAAATAACTAAACCCGAAAACCCTAAACCCCTAAAAATAACTATCAGCGGATACAGTACCTAAATCAAAACCCTACATCAGTACCTTTTATAATTTGTAGTCTGTTAGAATTTAAACTATCTCACCGATAACGAATATTATTTTAAATAGTTATTGAAGTATGTAAAACTGTACAAAATTGTACTTTAGCTAAGTTATTTTATTATAACATAAGTTATTAATTTAGAATAGTATTATTATTTTTTTAATATTACTAAAGAAAGATGATGAATTTTTTATTGTTAAAAAACAGTCACTTCATCATATGGAAATGTTGGAATTACTTCTATCATAGATACCCATATCACAATACATTTGAGTACATTGACGATTTCAACACAAAACAAAAGCAATATTTCTTTCTAGTCTTTCTTGCAATATCTGATTTATTAACGATAAAGTGCCAATATCTCTTATAATAACGAATTATTGGTTATTAAAACATTCCTTATTGCCTCAAAGAAATTATTTAAAAAGCCCAAAATCAATTAAATTTCGTAAAACTGGTGCTTCCGAGATTATTAAATATTTAAGTTAATAACATATTATCAGGATTCTAATATTAATATGCTAGGTTTTTGTAAAATTTTATTAATCTATTATAGGTTGTGTGTACACTAATACATTTGAAGATTTAATTTCAATATTTCTTGTTGAAAAAATAAATGTATCTACAATTATAACACCAGATGTGTCAACGTTTTTAATGAACTGAATATATTTTTATACAATTACTATTACGTGAAATTATGTGTCATTATGGTTCATATGCATGTCCTTTAACTATGAATTCTAATATACTTGTCAATATATATTACGAAAAAAATGTAACCAACGCCTTTTAATATTTAATAAATATTTTAATAAAATATGCGTTTTATTTTCTAACCGTAACAAACAATCAGGACACACTTTCAACTGTGTAGTAGGTCGCGTCGGAAAGACAACGTGCCAAAAGAATTAAAACATTGCATTTCCAGAAAACAGTACCTCCTACATAGCGGGCAGTCGTACAAGTAGATTTTCATATTATTATTCAGTAGTAGGTATTCATATACTTATACATGCCGTGTAAATGAAGATATATCTGAATAGGCGTCCAACAATACTTCCCTTAGATGTCGGCGATGCGGTGTCAGAGTTAAGATTTCGAACCTTTTATTTATAAATTAAATGTTAAGTAGGTCACATGTAAGAGGGGCGACCCTATTGCCATTTAATGGGCACATAAGACTAACACTGGGCTAGAGAAACTTAGGCGCTAACTCCACGAGCGAGAGAATCGCGGCGATATTTCTATATACTCTGTGAGCGCGTCTACACTCGGCAATGTTATCGCGACGATGTGACGAGTGGCAATGTTCGCGCTAAAGTTTCGTCGTATCGCCGCAGAACGTTGCAATTTCTTGACGACTATTTTTCAAAGTCAAAATTCATTTATTCATATCTGGTATGATTACAATACACTTATGAATCGTCAAGACGCTAGATACCGAAAACTCGTATTCAACAAATAGTCGTCAAGAAAATGCGACGGTTCCGTTACGAGTCGCCGCGGACACGCTGTGATTCCGTCACAATCTGAGACGACACGCTGGCGGAATAATCGCTCGTTCGTGGAGATTACCCGACGATAGAAGCGCGTACTCGTCGCGATTCTCTCACTCGTGGAGACAGCGCCTTAGCTGCTGTCTTTATCTTATCGATAGTGGACTGGGATATGATTATAATTGCACTTTTGGCGGAAGAATAAAAGCCCTGGTCGCCTTTAACGACACCCGTGAGAGAGATATGTTCATCCATCTAAATTTATGAAAGGTCTGTACCCCAGCACCAGCAGTGATAAGGGTTTATCTGGTGACTAATTTGTAAATGTGATTAAATACTAATGTTGGATTTCGATCTTAACATGCCTCTGGTGGAAATGCACTTGATGACGCCTATATAAAGGGTCTTAGCTAAGTAATGGAAAGACTGTATATTTTAGGAGGACTGATTTAATAAATTAAGAAACAATATGTACCGCGGCCTCCGATGTGTAGTGTTGTCCCCACTACTTGGATATGGATACGAATCGGAGTCGGCCGTCAACAGAAACAGATTTGTGTGTAGAGTATGTAGTAACAATGCGTGTATATACCTATACTATACATTTACGGCGGGTCCCAATATTTCTATCTACAGTTAAAAGTAAGCTTACTAAATTTAAGTTTATATTACCTTAACAGAATTTGCTAAGCTGTAGTACGTCTATCTGAAGATAGAATATCTGCTGTTAGTTAGTTCGCCATGACGGGGTACGGACTGCAGCTAATTCCCCAAGTACAATAATGATTCAGACATGCAATCTGATGTGCTAGCTGCACATTGGTAAACAAATAACACAAATTTAAGCCGGAATGCATTTTAATAATTATATCCAAACATCTCAAATTTATATATTGGTAATACTGATATAATCTAAATCTGGTGACTAATTTGTAAAGCTGTAACAACTATTTAATAATTTATTGTATTTGATTTACATTAACACCACACTAACATTGAAGGAAACACTTTACACTTAAATAAATAAATAGGTAAATGAATTACAACAAAATAATTAAGTATATTTTTTTTTTAACCACAAAATAATGCACATTAAATATGAAGACATCAAGAAGTTCAAGTAATATATTACAAAGATTTGTTAATTTTATATAAAAAAAGAAAGTACCTACATTTATTTACATCGGATAAAATCGCAAACTCACATTTGAAGCATAATTACAACAACTTTTTACATTACCTACACAAACATGATTCAGTAATTCTAAAAATTTATAACTTGTAATATTTACTAAGAGATAAGTATAACAATTGTGTGCTTATTGGCAACACCAATGTACAAACAATTCTTGTTTGTGGATTTTATAATTAATTGTCTTTCTTCATCCTAGTGCTAGTCATACGGTAGATGATGGAATCTCTGCCAGGATCCATGTCCATAATGGCATAAACAATTGCAACTAAAGTAAATACAAACACTACACCAAACCATAGGATAATATTGAAGATGGCTGAGTACTCTGATGAATATTTGTCATCCTGGTGGAGTAATCCCTGTGATAGTAAAAATGAAATGTGATTATTACAAATAGACATATAAAATATCACACAAGCTCCATGAGTATAAAGGTCAAAAGCCATAAATAAGCTTATATTTAACAATTTTCCTAGGATTTTATTTTTGCATAATTCTGTGATACATTCAAATGCGAATATGTATAACATAAAAATCAATTTACCTCATCTCTAGCATCTTTCTTGTTTTCATCTTCAACTGAACGGATTGCACGGCGTGTGTGGGCAACATCAGTGGTTACAGCAGTGACCAATACAGATCCATCATATGCCTTTTCAAATGCATTACTTAGATCAATTAATGCCTCACCTATAGTATAATAACACAGTACAGATTAAATTAATTTCACATTATTAGTACCTATAAAGTTATTGAATTGTAGGTATGCTGTGAGTAATTACATACCCAACAACTTCTTTGCTTCTTTAGCTTGTAAAGAGTTTGGTCCATGGAAGTCTGAAAGAGCATGTAGGGACCTGAACCTAAAGTTGTAGTAGTCAATAATGTCATCGGGAGTTATAAACTTGACCTGGAAAATAAATACATTGTCTATAACATTGTCTACAAAAAAAATATTATTGCCCATGTGGTGACAGCAGAGCAGAATACAATTAAAATTGCAGACAGACTGAGAATAAAACAAGATCTGATGAAGTACAGTCAGACCAAGGGCCCAGAGCTCACACACTCTTCATCATCAGTGGAAAGCGAAGTTATTCTCTAAGTATATCTTCCCTTTTCACACTGATGATGAGGCGTTTGGTTCCTAACAGAATCATTTTTCGGGGGACTAAGAGTTAACTTCATATATTAATAATAATTAATATATGAAGTTAACTCTTAACATTCAAAATTTATATAACACATTAGAAGAAATTATAAAAAATAGCTTGAAGACAATAAACAGCAAAAACAGGAAAAAAACAAAAATATTCAGCAAAGACACCGAAAAATTAATAGAAAAAAGACGCGACTTAATGAACACTGCAAATAAAAGCAAAGAAACAAAAATTGAACTGACCCAAATTTTTAAAGAAATACGTCAATCCATAAAAAAAGACTACAAATTACATAGAAAGGAAACCATAGAAAGAACCCTTAAAAAATTTCGAAGTGCAAAACGGGCCTATAAAGAACTAAACAGGAAAAAAACTTGGATTCAAAAATTCGATAATGGTACAACAGTAACCAAAAATAGAAAAGACATCCTTAAAAGTGCTACTAAATTCTATAGGGACTTATATAGGAAACCAAATGAAGGAATAGAAAATCTAAACATGTCAAGTGAAGAAAACACTATAGAGATTATTACAGAAAGTGAAGTAATGGAAAATATAAAGCTATTAAAACACGAAAAAAGCCCAGGACCAGATGGAATAAGCAATGAAGCAATAAAAATAGGTGCTCCGGTCCTATTGAAACATATAACCAACCTATTTAACATGGTATTAGACTTAGAGACCGTCCCAAAGCAGTGGTGTCACTCAGACATAGTATTGATATACAAAAAAGGCAATCCTCTGGACATTTGCAACTACCGCCCCATTAGCTTATTGTCAAGTACATACAAACTTTTCACTTCAATATTGCTGAGCAGATTAACACCTATAATAGACAACTCACAACCAGTAGAACAAGCTGGTTTCCGATCAGGGTTCTCAACCTTAGACCACATCCAGACCCTTGAACAAATCATACAAAAGTACAAAGAGTTCAACAGACCACTTTACCTGGGCTTCATTGATTATAGCAAAGCTTTTGACACCATAAGCCACAACTCTATCTGGAGAGCTCTTAAAGCAATTAATGTCAAGGAGAAGTACATAAACACACTCATAAATATTTATTCAAACAGTGTCAGTAATGTAAAACTGGAAAACAGAGGAGATGACATAGTTATAGGAAGAGGAGTCCGGCAAGGAGACCCCGTTTCACCCAAATTATTCATTTCTGTACTAGAAAGTATCTTTCAAAATTTGAAATGGAACAATATGGGAATTAAAATATCGAATCGTTTCTTAAGCCACCTAAGATTCGCAGACGATATTGTCATCTTCTCAGAAACACCAAAAGACTTGGAAATCATGCTACAATCATTAGACACAGAAAGCTCTAAAGTTGGATTAGAAATGAATGCTGATAAAACTAAACTAATGACTAATAGCCATCAAAGACCAATAAATGTGAAGGGAAGAAACATAGAGTATGTGTCTAGCTACATTTATCTAGGGAAATATATCTCTTTTAAGAAGACAAACGAAGAAGAAATTGAAAGAAGGATAAATATAACTTGGAAGAAATACTGGGCCCACAAAGAGATCTTTAAAGGAAACTACAGTCTGAACCTGAAAAAAGTGGTAGCTGATACTTGCATTCTACCGTGTCTAATATATGGCTGCCAAACATGGGTGTTCACTAAACACATACAGGCAAGAATTAGAACGTGCCAAAGAGCAATGGAAAGAAGTATCTTAAACATTACAAAAAGACATAAAATAAACAGCGTAACCATTAGAAAGACCACAAAAATTGAAGACGCACTGACACGGGCGCTAAAATTAAAGTGGCAATGGGCAGGACACTTGGCTCGCACAAAAGACAAGAGATGGTCAAAACTAACAACTAAGTGGAAAGGCCCAACAGGGAAACGAAAAGTAGGTAGGCCTATAAAAAGATGGTCAGAGAAGGTTGGAGGAGGCCTTTACTCAACAAGGGTCCCAAATTTATAAGCAACAATAAAACTAAAATTTAACACAACTAACCTTAGAGAAATATTATAAACATACACTAACAACAATAACAAAAACTCTGTAAAGAAATAAGTTTGGGAAATAAAAAGGCTTATTATTATTATTATTATTATATTAATAATAATAAGTAATCAAAGAATAATAATTTTAAAATATAACGAGGAATGGGCCGCAAATTACTGCTAATAAAGTTCCTAGGAAATGGCACTAGGCTCTGCCATCGATTGGGACGTGTCATAAGCGGGCAAAGTTTTGGAAATGTTACACATGTGATTGGCTGTATTTATGTACCATCAGCCTACCCCTTAGGTGAAAAAGGTGTTTATGTATGTGTCGTGGCCAAATCATAGAATTGATCACTTCATGATGTGGCGAACCATTTCATGAAGTGGCCAACTAAAACTGACCATATCGTTGAAACGTCAACGTTTGATCATATGGCCATCCACGTCTAGCCATATCATTAATGTACTTACTGCCGCACTCAGAGACGTCAATTAACTTTAATGAGTATTTAATGTCAAAAATTTTCATTCAAATCTAGACCATAGACCCGGCAACAATAGCAACTAGTTTTAAATTGTCATTTTATGATGTTAAGTACTCATTAACGTTATTTGACGTCTCTGAGTGCGGCAGTTAATGTTTAATATATTTACGACACACTCGTTTTTTGTGTGACTTAAAACGTAAAATTCTTGTAATTTGGTGTTGTAACGACATTTCACTTCACTTTTATCTTCCATTACAACATTACTAATAGTTTGTTTATTAGGATAATTGTCCGCCGCCATGATGCATCACAAAAACAAATCGAAATAAGTGCCTCTAACGGTGGTTAATATAACTATTTTACAATATGATTAATAATGTTTGGCTATTTCATGAAATGGTCGGCCACATCTACTGTTGGCCAATTCTACGATTTGGCCACGACATATGCATTAGCTATTCCTTAAATGATTGCACACTTCTTCATGTGTTCCTAATGACTATCACATGTTTTCTACATGACAACCTATGCAACTGCAGGAGTCATTTGTGTAATCAGACTGGTAACTGCAATAACATAAATTTTACAAAATATCAATACCTGCTTGGCAATAGTCCTCAGAGCTTCTAATTCAGTGAGGAATTGGTAATCTTCTTCCACATTGTATTTCAAGTGCTGCAAAGTTTCTTTAGTGACTTTTGGTGGTACAAATTCACCAAAAACATCTGCTCTGGATGTTAGCTATTAAACAAATTTAAATATATGAATATTAATAGTAAACATCACTAGCACTTAAACTTGTTTTATAATAACTTACTTGATCTACATCAGAAAGATCAATCTTAACTAGCTTATTGCCACCATTTGTGAAGCGCTGGTTAATTCTGTGTTTGACCACTTCAAAAGTATCTGGTTCATATTCATCAACAGTCAAAGGGTACACCTTAGATTTCAAATTAGCCTGAAATACAATATTTTATGATTTGTTAAACTTCTTATTAACATTAATAAGACATTAAATGTTATTATAATAAAATAAAATATATACCTACCAATAATGTTAATAAAATAATTAAGGTTTAGTTGTGTCAGAGTAATACTTACACTGTTACCAAGACTAGAAACACCATCAATGTATACTTCCACAGCAGCTTCAGGAGTATTAAAGGGATCTAGAATTGACAATCCATTCCACTCGGAGTTCTAAAAAAAACATTGGCAAATTCTTACAAGTGTTTACAATTAAATTATAGAATTCTAGATCTCGATGTTATTATTAATTTTTCCAGTGACAGTTTACCTCTTCAACGGATAGCCCAAGTGATGCTGAAAATATTTCTTTAAGAAGACTTTCAAAGGTCTTAGTCGAACCCGCAAACTTTAGGGATTTAGGACTATGCAGAACAGTAAACTCCCCTGATGCATTAGAACCTTTAAAAAAGTAATTTAAGTCAATCAGCCATGAAGCTACAATGATACTAAAGAATTGTAAATAAGATTATTTTACATTCACACGCCAAAAACACTCACCAATTATAGATATAACCAGGGAAATCCACAAAAGAGCCATTTTCACAGCCATTTTGTCCTTACTGAAATGAACAACTGACTTTGTTCTAGTCAAAAGTCATATGATCTCATGGAATCAATAGAGAATAGACTGATCATCGCGTTCTATATACAACTTTTTTATAGGTGTTGGAACAGGGGATCGGACCGCAACACAGCAATTTAATAAAATCTCAGTCTCAGTATCTTTGATAAAAAGCTCAGAGTAAATAGGACTGGAGTAGCCATTAGTCAATTTCTCGTACATATTTTTCTGCCATTTTTTACGGGGGGTGAGGTTACTACTACACTGAAAGGCTGCACACAGATACAAAAACTTTTTGCGTATTTACAAACACACACATGCATAAAACGACACACATTTTAAAATTCACGCACACATACTTAAAATAGTGTGTTAACGTTCTATTCAAACACACGAATGTCATTGTGTGAGTAGTGACATGACATAGCACGAGAATATCAATATCGATAAATCAGTTTCGTTCAATGAATGAATGCATTAATTTTGCGTTAGTATTCTTACATTATTAAAAATTAAATGATGATTTACACGCTTACCTTACAATCAGCCTTCTTTCGATTTTGCAAAGACACTCATATATGAAATCTATCTAAAACTTTGACAGATTTCGAAAGCTATATCAATCAAATACAAATTTATAAAAAATAGCTTATTGCATTTAAAAAGTATTTACAATAGGTGTTATTATATATTTTTACTTTCAGAAATCACTGTGTGGACCCTTTCGCCTATAATCATAATGGAAAGGAGAAACCCTTAAACATTATTTTTAACAAAGCGATAGTGAATATAGTTAGATTTCTCGTATGATACTGGGAATTGTTAAATTTTAAGGGGAATCAAAAATCAAAATGTGTGGATCTTAAAAGTTAAAATAGTACATTATGTTACGAGTATGCTATGTTGGTCATTATATACGAGGCATTATTGCATGCGCGAGCCGCAAGCGAACGCGGTAAGGAAACTGAGTGTGTAATGACCAATGCATATGAGTTGCATACGACGTTTTTCAACACAATTGCGAGGAAAAAACAAACTTGTATTCTATAAAATCTTCTTCTATTGTTAGATAATTTCTGAAACTGAGACGGCTCAAAATTTACGGAACAAATAGTACTTGTTCTTGTAGATGCCCAAGAGACGTGCCTATTACAAGCATCAACCCATTTTTTCGTGTTCTTTAGGAAAACTGAAAATTATAATTAAAAATTAGCTGTTTCGGGAATGTGAAAGCTTACAGTATAAATACTAGCAATTAGGATACCGGCTAGGGGCAGAGGTATTTTTGCTTGAACTACACATACCGATCATTTCTGATTTTAATACTACAATAATATTTTCCAAAAGCTTCATTTATGTACGGAAGACTTTGGTGCCACATACCTAACTCCTAGTAAATCGAAGTATTGCACTTGGACCACCGGGTTTTTTAAAGGAGCTTTTAAATATTAATAAAAAATAAATTTAACTTAAATGTTGACGATGACATTTAGCTATCATCATACCAAATGGGATCAAAATCCGTCTCGTAGTTTATGCATGATGCGTGCACAAACATACATACAGACAAAATGTTAAAAAATTGGAGATTTTACTTCCTCTTCTCTCATACATACATACATAAATAAATCACGCCTATATCCCCGAAGGAGTAGGCAGAGGTGAACTAACACTCAAGTTTTGCCAATTATGTTAGGTCCCATGTAAAATGTGGCGAGCCTATTGCCATTTATCGGGCACAAAAGTCGCAGTACATTGCTAGGTGGTATAAGAGGAACGCTGCTTCCTATTCCTCATCACTGATTTATCCGTAGTCGCCTTGTACGACACCCACGGGAGAGATTTGAGGTGGTGACAATTATATTCTGCTCTGCCGTGACCACACGGCAATTACTAACATCATATATGCCATTTGGCTTAAGGTCGACTTGACCTGTTTTATTCTATATCTCTATAGTTTTATTCTAGGATTTCAAAATTAAAGGAACTTCAATTCATAAAAGTATCATAAATTTAATCCATATTAAAAAATGATCAATTTAATAGTCTGAATAAAATGCCGAAGTTAATGTATAACCTCAGGAACACAATGTATAGATTTAAATCATAATACATATTTTAAATTTAATGTTACTTTCATTCATTCATTCATTCATTACTCCCTCGTAAAATCGCAATATCGATGACGTGACATCACTATTAATGAAGTGCAATTCAATCAGGGTTGCTGATTACAACAAAAAAAAACAATTTGTGCTGTGGCTCGAAAAAAAATTTAGGTTTCTCAGAAATAATCGGCTGTGCTGGTACCTTTTTACCCTTGCTTATTTTATAAAGTCAGGGACGCTGTATATGCTACAGCATAGGTACTCTTAATGTTTATGAGCGCCGCCCAGCATGAATAAAGGGCAAAATAGTCTTATTCTTATTTTATTTTATTAATTCACTAATGATTTTATATTTCCATGTAGTGTGGCAAAAAATAAGCTTCAAGCGGTCGCAAAAGTGTAGGTAGGTATGTACTTAATACTAAACTAAATATAAACACGCAACGTATATTGTTAAAACGAAATTATAATTGGTAATTAATTAATACGAAATGACAAAATTACAATTATTTATTAACAACAAACTTTTTTAAATTATTGTCTAATTAATTGAAATGCGATAATGTTCAACCCTAGGTAGTCTCGTGGGGAGTGCGCTGGAAGATCGTTTGATGACGTCACGGCCGACTCCCTACGAGACTATGGCTCGAAATTTGAAATTGTAGTATGCTAAAACATGAAATTATGAAGTAAATAAATATCAAATCTTAAAAATAATACTTAAAAATGAAATGGGATGCCATCTTTTTGAATACTAGATGTTTTCGAATTTTTTTAACGCTAAAAAACAGCACAGGCAGGCATTTTAGTGGGAGCTCTGCACGGCAAGACGTTCTGATTATTGTGGTTTTAAAATGGCGGCTCAACTAGTTTTATATAACGCACAGGCATCCGATGCTTGTGCGTTTGGCAGAGGGGAATGTTAGGCAAAGGCTACTCCAGTTCTATTTACTCCGAGATAAAAAGTCATGACATAAAATGAGGGCGCTTTAATTATAATGCAGCAACATTTCGCGCTTCACCTCGTGGCTTGTGACACACCCTTAATTATTCTATTGTACAATTTTCCTCATTCATTCATTAGTAGTAATGTGAAAATGCCTATTAAAAACTTGGCTGTATGAGCTATACCATTTGCCTTCTCTAAAATACAGGAGAATTAAAAATAATCTTATTATTGTACGATTGTAAACAAACTTCTATTTACCCTTAATGATAAAATAGTTCGCCAAAATTAAACCTTTGCTCCTAAAACGAATTAAAAGAAAACGATTTTTTAACGTTTTGTTTAAAATTGTTATCCTACTGTACAATAACACATTGCCATTTCAGTTGACTCTTTGTGACTCAAATGTCTCATAGAAGATCAAGTTTTTCGGCTACCGATCTCTTTCCTAGAGAAATTGATATAGAAATATGTTTGAAAACTTTGAAAATATATCAAAAAATAGAAGGCGATGTTAATTGTGTTGTTTGGGATGCTTCTTTGGTTTTAGCTAAATACTTAGAAACAATTTGTCAACATAAACCTGAATTTTTAAGTGGCATTAAAGTATTAGAACTGGGTTCAGGATTAGGTGTTGTAGGGCTGACTGCCGCGACCTTAGGGTAAATATTCTAACTTGAGCTACGTCGTTTGAACCTGTAAATTTAGCGGCCTTAGTATAATTTATATATTATCTTCCGTGAGATACATTTTTAAAGAAAATTTATTAAAAGATGGTAAACAAAATTAATATACCTAACTAAAAATATTTTTTAAAGGGCTCAAGCCACTCTCACAGATTTGCCAGAAGCTTTACCACTGCTTCGGTTGAATATTAATGAAAATAAAACTAAAATTGGAAGTATGGGTGGATATGCTACAGCAGAATCATTGATATGGGGGGATACAACATCTGATGTACTTAAAGATGAATTTAACATTGTTGTATTGGCAGACTGTGTTTATTATGAAGAGGTGAGCATAAGTAATTATTATACATACACAATTATAATACATTTATTATATCATAAAAAACTTTATTGTCAATTTGTAGTTTTACATAAATGTATACTTTAGGCCTTCCTGCTACAGAGGTAGGCAGAGATCACTTCTTTCCACTTGCTACAATCCTTGCATCTGACGGCCTGCTTGGTCGAATGCTCATATCTCTGGGTATTGACCAAGAGGTCCCAGGTTCAAATCCTGGTATGGGGGCCTTGTAGGGACCCCAAATCCTGCAGGTGTCATACAAGGCGACTAAGGGTTAAAACACTGATGAGGAATGGGCAGCAGCATTCTTCTACCTTATACCACTAGCATTCTTCTACCTTATACCACTAGCAATGTACTGCATTTTTTTTTCGTGCTTGATAAATGTCAATTAACTCTTCTTGCATGGAACCTAACATACTTGGTGAAATGTGGGTGTTAATTTCACCTCTGCCTTTATAAGTAAAAATGATAATGAAAATTAATTTTCTTAACAGGCAATACATCCCCTTATTCAGACTTTACAAAGTCTTACCAACACCTTATCGAAAAAACCTACAATATATTTAACCCAGGAACTTAGAGATTCAGAAATTCAAAAAGGATTGTGGGAGAAATTTTATGAAATGTTATTAGAAAATTTTTATATTGAAAAAATTCCCGAGGAGCAACAACATGCTAATTATAGAAGTCCAGACATAATTTTATTAAAGATCACAAAGAAATTATACTAAAATAATGTATACTGCACAAATGTATTATGATGGTGCTACACAGCACAAAATCTATGTTTTATTATTAATATTGTTAAATTATTATGAATTGTCATTGTATATCTTATAAATATTTAATATTATAATATGTAAGTGTAGATAAATATAGTGATGTAGTATTTTATTCAAGTATTCTTTAGGTGTTAATCTGTCAAAGTGATTAAAAATTATCATCATGTAATTCATTCATTTTCTTGCCCTGTCCAATTTATCTGGGGGTAGCACAGTGTTTCCTCTTTAATTCATTTTAGTCAGACGAAGTCAGACGACAAGCCATTAAATCCCTTTAAATTTTTATGATCCATCTTGCAGGAAAGGTGCTACTAATGAATGAATGTATAGAAAAGTGATAGAAAGATGAACGCGAGAAATTGTTATGACAAAATTCTTATCCATTTGAACAAGGTTTTGACTTAGGTTCACAGGGGGCCGCCTGCCTAACACCAACCCTCTTGCTGTTGGTGCCCAAAGGTGCTTATTGGTCCATGCTAGTCTTTTTAGAGTTCCGTATCCATTGGGTAAAAGTGAACCCTATTACTAAGACTCCGTTGTTTGTTTCTGTTGCCGCTATAACAACAAATACTAATAAACTATAAAATAAATTTATAAGGTAGGTCACATACAAGAGAAATTATGTTTTTGTCTTTTTTTTTATTGATGTGTGTAGTGGTACGGGACCCTTCTTGCGTAAGTCCTACTCGCACTTGGCCCGTTTTATTTTACAGCTGCGTTCGGTAACTGCGTCTGATCAATCTTATTAGTTAGAATCATTTACTGACCATTACTACTTTACTATAACGCTATTATGATACTTGTCCTGTGAAAACAGTAATGGATAAGTAAATATTATCCATTACTGTTTTCACAGAAAAGTGTCACAATAGCGTTATAGTAAAGTAGTAATGGATAGTAAATAGTTCAGTGATTATCTCAAGTGTCGAAAAAAGTTAGCGAATAGGCCTAGGCTAACATTGACACTCCAACTGCCGCACTCAGAGACGTCTATTAACTTTAATGAGTATTTAATGTCAAAAATTTTAATTCAAATCTAGACCATAGACCCGGCAAGAATAGCGACTAGTTTTGAATTGTCATTTTTTGACGTTAAGTACTCATTAACGTTATTTGACGTCTCTGAGTGCGGCAGTAAGACAAACAAATTAAGAGACGACATTTTAGTACCAATTTTGACCACGCGCGGGCTTATCTGGCCCGCACTCACAGAACACTAATACTGCCCTGCCCGCACTCTATTAATATTGTAACCACAGGCGCGAACTAACCTGCTCGGTTCTCGGCATTCAACATGGCAGTAAGCGCGCCTATCTATTTAATATGGCAAGTGGTGGGTGTGTCTAGGTGAATGGCTGTGTGTAATTAAGTGGTTTTTGCCCCCTTCATCAGTCTCCATTATAAATTCTGTTACCATTCAATTCGCGCCAAGCACTCCCTACTATGTGCAAAGAGTATATAATACACTATGACAGGTTAAAATACGTGACGAAAGAGTATATAATACACTATGTACGTGACACCCATATTTTAACGACAAATTCATTTCATTCATACATTTCACAATCTAAGCATTTCACCCACTAATTTTTTTTTAAATATTTTTTGGCTTGGAATCTAGGTCTTTGAGCCATTTAACGTAAAATTCATTTCATTCATACATTTCACCCACTCATTATCTTATATGACTACAGATCAAATATAAACTAAAGACATGGCTGTATGGGCTAGACCCTTTGCTTTCCCTAAAATATAGGGAGACTTGAGGAAAAAGAAAAAATTAGGTGAGTGTTTGGCGCGTTTCGTGGTATCAGTCAGATTTCTTTTCGATAATTCTAAAATTCGTTCAGAGGAGATTTTGTGCAGTAAAAGTGGTGTTATTTTGATGCACAAGCATCCGTGTTGATGTGCAATTATACAGAATCATTGAAAATAAGTCTTGTGACGTGTTTGATGTTGTGGTGAAGACTACTATAAAAAGTGTTTTTTTTTCAACTCTTCAAGCATCATCATGAACTCTGTTACCATTAAATTCACTCCAAACACTCCCTAGATGCGTTAAAATGTGTGAAACCCATATTTTAAGATAAAATTCATTGCATTCATACATTTCACCCACTCATTATCTCATGACTACAGATAAAATATACTCTAAAGACGTGGCTGTATGGGCTTAACCCTTTGCCTTTCCTAAAATGTAGGGAGAATTAAAAAAAAGGTGAGTGTTTGGCCCGTTTCGTGGTGTCAGTCAGATTTATTTTCACTAATTCAAAAATTGTTACAGAGTGGATTTTGTGCAGTGAAAGTGGTGTGCAGTGAAAGTTGGGTATGGGAGAAGAAGCATGAAAGTAGAATAAATGCAGTAGAAATGACAGCGTTGAGGAGCATGGCTGGAGTAAGGCTGAGCGACCGATTGTATAACAGTGTGATAAGAGAAAGGTGTAGTTTGAAAGAAGATGTAATGACAAGGATTGAGAAAGGGGTGCTGGCATGGTTTGGTCACGTCGAAAGAAGGGATGAAAGTAGAATGACAAAAAGGATTTACATGGCGAAAGTGAATGGAGAAGTGGCAAGGGGAAGGCCTAGGCGGATCTTTCATAATCAAATTGAAAGTCTATTGAAAAAGGGCCAGTAGGCCTATTCCCTAACTTTTTTTGACAGTTGAAAGTGATGATCACCGAACTATTTACTTATCCATTACTACTTTACTATAATGCTATTGTAACACTTGTCCTGTGATAACGGTAATGGATTAGTAAATAGTTCGGTGATCATCACTTTCAACTGTCAAAAAAAGTTAGGGAATAGGCCTACAGGTCCAGAGTACCCGAAACCGACGGGCATGCATGAAGAGATTGATGAGATTGGATGAAGCGAAAGAAGTATGTAAGGATCGTAGCAAGTGGAAGGAAGTGATCTCTGCCTACCCTTGTGGGAGAAGTGCGTGACGTGTATGTATGTGTATGTATATGTAAAGTGGTGTTATTTTGATGCACAAGCATCCGTGTTGATGTGCAATTATGCAGAATCATCGAAAATAAGTCTCATGATGTGTTTGATGTTGTGGTGAAGATCACTATAAAAAGTGGTTTTATCCATTTCATCAAGCACCATCATTAACTCTGTTACCATTCAATTCGCGCCAAGCACTCCCTAGATGCGTTAAAATATGTGGCACCCATATTATAACGTAAAATTCATTTCATTCATACTTTTCACCCACTCATTATTTCATAAGACTACAGATAAAATATACACTAAAGACTTGGCTGTATGGGCTAGACCCTTTGCCTTCCCTAAAATATAGGGAGAATTAAAAAAAACGAAGTAAAATGAGTGTTTGGCGCGTTTCGTGGTGTCAGTCAGATTTATTTTTACTAATTCAAAAATTGTTACAGAGTGGATTTTGTGTAGTGAAAGTGGTGTTATTTTGATGCACAAGCATCCGTGTTGATGTGCAATTATGCAGAATCATCGAAAATAAGTCTCATGATGTGTTTGATGTTGTGGTGAAGATCACTATAAAAAGTGGTTTTATCCATTTCATCAAGCACCATCATTAACTCTGTTACCATTCAATTCGCGCCAAGCACTCCCTAGATGCGTTAAAATATGTGGCAACCATATTTTAACGTAAAATTCATTTCATTCATACTTATCACCCAATCATTATTTCAAAGACTACAGATAAAATATTCACTAAAGACTTGGCTGTATGGGCTAGACCCTTTGCTTTCCCTAAAATATAGGGAGAATTAAAAAAAACGAAGTAAAATGTCAAAAATAGTTAGTGCCTCAATCGGTCAATCCCGTAGTGTATTATATACTCTTTGGTCAATCCAATCATCTTTGCCAATCATTCCAAATTTCCAATCGTAAAAAGTTTGTTTGGTTGGGCGACTCAATAACACACGTGTTTGAGTTTCTCCAAAAATGAATAAACCTAATGAAATGACTACAGTTGATGTAGTTGCGTCAGTGGGAAATTCATGGATAATAACTAAATCTAAATCTCATCCTGGGCGTATTTACTACTTCAATACACTTACAGGAGAAGCAGTTTGGAACCTTAGCAGTGCAGATGTAAATATTTTTTACTATCAAACATTTCTTAAAATTAACTGCAGTTCATTTACATTAATGTATCGTTTTATTTGTAGATTGAGAAAGCTAAAAAGACTACAAAAATTCTTGAAACTCATCCTGGAACAAATTTGGATAACTGTCCGGAACCAGAAGGGCCTCCCACTGAAAATACTTATGTAACTAGCGAAATTAAACCATTGTTCGACCAACAACTCAACCAACAATCCAATAACCCTATGTTCGACGGTCAATTTCAAAATAAACATTTTTCTTCAAATTCAATTAGGAATTCTCAATGTGTAAAATGTACTTCAGTTACTTCATTCAACCCTTGTGCGGGAATGTTTAATCCAATGTGGGCTATTCCATCAGGACATCAATTTATTATTGCATCAAACCAATCACCGATAATCAATAAGACAGAAACATCTGTAAATGTAGCATACAGAAACATGGGAGAAGAAATCTCAGTTCAGAACACCTCTGTTCCTCTCTCAAGACGTTTTAACAGCTCTGAATCTAAATGTTTCAATAGACAGCCAATATATGGTAGGAGCAAAGTTGGATGTTTTGGTAATAAGTTCCAAAATATGAAAATTATACGAAATAATTTTCGCTATCAAGGATCAAAACCGGTACAAAGAGATCTGAGAGATATTATATGTTCTAAAAGGAATAATAAGTTTAACATTACACAAGATGAACATACTAGTGGTAAATGTCATTCCAATATTAATATAATAATATAATGTGAGTTTGTTATTGATAAAATTGTGTTATTGTTTTTATAGCTGATAGTAATGTGGCTAAAAGCCCCTGTATGACTGAGTCAAAAAGTGGGCCACCAATTAAAATAATGAATCAAACACCAGAAGAGTTGTTTCCTGTTGATGTTGATGACCATTGGTTAAAGGTAAGGGCTAGATTGCACTCTACCTTTGAATCATTATGCCAAGTAGTACAAAATTATAGCAGAATTATTATTTTTATATGAAAAGAAATAGATATTCCTGAATTATATTATTATGTCATATAAAATCCTGAATGAGTTTGTCTAAAGTTGGAAGCTTTGTATTTCATCATTGTATAATTTTTCTTCAAACTCAACTAACATTATCATACACAAATGTAAATTTAGTCTCTGATTTTAGGAACATGCATTTGTCCAAGGGACTCAACTGAAGTTAAACATAAAACCTCTTAGAAAAATAGTTGTTAAGAAAACAGATTTACCATTGTGGTACATAGTTATTGACACCATTACGTTACTACATCATTACAATTTTTTGAATGTCTTAGTAAATTCAGGTAAGATAATCATGAAATTTAATTATAATTGTTAAGTCTTATCAAAAATATATATTCTATAGATATGTTTATCTGTTACAGTCAAAACTCTTATCTGGTCAAAACCACTTTTGACTGGGAAACATCAAAACTACTTTTGAGTCTTTTGACCACTAGCTTGGAAATGTTGGTTAGGTTAGTATGCTGCTCAGTTTTATAATAAGTCGTAGTCAAAACTACTATTATGCAGTCGGTTAGATCATGACTTCCATGTAAAATCAAAAATTATTTTGATTGAGAGTTTTGACTGTAACATACATATATTGTGAAAAGTATTTCACTATATTGTTTTAAGCTTACGTGGTCACTTACTCTTTAAATTGTAATAAAACAGGATTCATACCACGTACTTGGATTTTATTACATGCGCCATGGTCACGGATCACAGTCATCTGTGACCGTGACCATGGCGCATGTAACTGTGCCGAAATATCTAAATTATACAATTTAAAGTTTTTCACTTTTCATCATTGTTAGATATATAAATTTGCTAGTACTTCTACTTACGAATTTTTTGTCCTAGTAATAATCAAAATAGATATTTCGTTTTTCAGATGAACAATGTCAACTAATGATTCGAAAGAATGTAATAGAAGAACTAAAGAATGTCAGCAATGTCATAAATAGTGCATTCATAATTTTACATCTTTTAAATCAACAGTTTTCAGCACAGCGAGCTGTACTAGGTAATATTTATTTATCCTTATAATCTTATGATGATTTTTAAATATCAATATGTGCCTACAAAAGATTAGCTTTAGCAATACACATAGTTTATACCCCTGGGCCTAGTGATTAGAAATGGTGTAATCTTTACTCATACTACAGCACAGAAATGATCTTTCGAATTTCTATGTAACTATTAATTAACTATTCTACTGTGAAAGTGCTCATTTGTACAGGATATAGGCTGCACAAAATCGAATTTTGTGCTCTAGAGCATTAACGTATATACTCATAAATGTGTCTATATTAAGGCAAAGAAAATGAGCCATGCAGCCAAACACAATGAGAAATTCAGAGATAGAATTTGTTATTTTTTAATATTTACTTAAATTTATTTGCCTAATGTGTTTTTTAAGATATAAAAAATATTAAAATTTTAATTCAAGTAGGTACTTTAGGTTAATAAATTAATTTACGAAAATTATTATTTCAAAATTAATTTAATACTTGGCTGTATAGGTCTGCAGCCCAAACCTAATATCACTGGGAAAAACTTTTACTTCGGTATCCAAAACTGTACTAATTTTAGTTTGAATTTTAAGAAATGTTATGATAAACTACTGTTTTATTTCCTCGCGATCGAAGTGAAAAGCAGAGTTTCTAACTCGTCCACAATACCATTTTTATCCTCGACATTACTATCAGCCCTCGCCTTCGGCTCGGGCTGCTAAAAGTCTCGGACAAAAATGATTCGTTTTGTGCACTTGATGGAAAATCTACTATATTTTATAGCCAATACAATTCATTAAACACGTGTGTAATTGATTTTTAATATGAAAAGAGATGTTAAATATTATTGAAAATTGGCGAATTATGATAGCGGCACTAGTTGTTAAAATGCAACAATCTTATGCAATCATGTGTCCTGAACTCTTACCATATTATGTATATATGTATTTTAATTTCAGCTGAATAACTGCGATAATATCTTATTTATAAAGCGAGTGTGTAATATTTCATCCAAGAACAAACTTCTAATGATCACTTGACCTACATACATAGTATGTCACGCCATTCTCTCACAGGGGTAGGCAGAGATCAATTCTTTCTACTTGCTACGATCCTTACATACTTCTTTCGCTTTATCCAATCTCATCAATCTCTTCATGCATGCCCGTCTGTTTCGGGTACTCTTGACCTGGCCCTTTTTTAATAGACTTTCAATTTGATTAAGAAAGATCCGCCTAGGCCTTCCCCTTCCTATTTGTCCATTCACTTTCGCCATGTAAACCTTTTTGTCATTCCCCTTTCATCCAATCTTTCGACGTGACCAAACCATGCGAGCATCCCTTTCTCAATCCTTGTCATTACATCTTCTTTCAGACCACACCTTTCTCTTATCACACTGTTATACAATCGATCGCTCAGCTTTCCCCAGCCATGCTCCTCAACGCTCTCATTTCTACTGCATTTATTCTACTTTCATGCTTCTTCTCCCATACCCAACTTTCACTTCCATACATTAATTTCGGGACCAGCACTCCATTGTGAACAGCCATACGAGCCTTTCTGGACACGCTTTGGCTGTTCATAAAAGTGTGCCAAGCCCCGTTTACCATATTCCCAACTTTCACCCGCTTTTCAATATCACTATCACACTTTCCACCTCTCGTAAAAACAGAACCTAAATATACAAACTCTTTCACTTGTCCAACATTCTCAGCCGCTATCTTAATTTCAAACTTCGTAATTTGTTCGTACCACGTGGAGTCGGAGTTGGCCGAGTCGGATTCGCCCTAAAGCAGAAATAAGTAAATGACATATATACGAAGGGAACTTTATATGAAAAGAACATTATTTTTCTGTAAAACAAACGTTATAATAAATGTTGTTAGATCAAACAATAGTTATATAAAATAAAATTTTAGATCAAAAATTAAATTAGATTATTTGCCTTTAGAGTTTATGAAAATTCTATCATTTGAACGTTATATCAAATTAAATTATATTATCTGTTATTATATCAAACATGACGCACCCTTATAAAGCACCCATAATCATGTTTATAATTTGATATTATAATCCGGATGACTTTATTTATCTTTTTCAATGTTTGTTTCAGGGGTAGAGTCAAATGAAGTTTCTAATAATGATATATTGGACTTCACGATAAGACTTTCAGAACAGAACAATAATGTGGTAACTATTATTATTTTTCCATTATATTTTAACAAAATCCACATGTTTATGTTTTGTGTTTTTTGCTCATCGTCAATACATTCAAATAATAAATGATTATTGTTTATTACAATAGCCCAATCAGGGGGCGAACTGCCGCACTCAGGGACGTCAATTAAAGTTAATGAGTGCTTAATGTCAAAAAATTTCATTCTAATCTAGACCGTAGACCCGACAAGAATAGCGATTAGTTATGTAAAAGCAACACTAATGACAACGTGACTAATAACCTCAAACGAGTCCATCTTGCAACTGTACCGATCGCAGGTATTTTTGTGCCGTTACTGAATAGCGCTTGCATCGCGACAAGCGCGACAGTATCGCGCTTGCATCGCGACAGTATCGCGCTTGCATCGCGACAAGCGCGACAGTATCGCGTTTGCATCGAGACTGAATCTGAGCGCCCCGTGGCCGAGGGCACACAGCTAGCGACCGCTTCGCGACTGTATCGATGCAGAGGCGCGAGAGTATCGCTAGTATCGCTACTGCATCGCTACAAAAAGTCGCTGTGGGCGAGGGACCTTAAAACCGCCACAGACGTCGTCAGAGATAGAAAAAAACTCTTAGGAACCGTGATCTTAATTTAAGATAAAATAAAAATGGTATTTGAAATTTTTTTTTTTGTTATTTACAAACAAACTAAAAATTGTATGGAGGCCATAGGTCTAAAGTTGCTAGAAGTTGTTGAAAACATCAAAGGGGTATGTATGTCCAATCTTGTATGGACGTTGGTTTCACATTTTAACAATTTTGTACCTGAACTAACAATTTTAACAATTTTGTAACTATAAAACTATCTCGATTTGTAGGTTTGAAATGCACAATCTATTTTTAAAAACAGTATTTTTGTAGTTCGCCGGGTTTAAGAGAAATTAACGTTGAAGGAACCTAATTTTAGGTTATATAATCTTACATAAAAAACGTTATTTTCTTATTATTTTACTTTATAGGTCACATGATAAATCGTAATAGAAGTTCGTAATACATAATAGTAAAACTAATTACTTAGCTTAGAATTTTGAGAGTTTATCTCAAAAAAGCTTGAGACATTTTGCTTCGGGTACAAAATGGGCATACTCCTTTAAATTTCGGCCACTCGTTGCTCTCGCACGCCTAACAAATGGTAACCCGATAGAATGACAGAAGTTCCTCCTCTCTGTCCATCCAACGAAATGTTCTAAGCCAAACTCATAGAAATATAATTATAGTCACTTGAAAATTTGTATAGAAAATATATCGTAATTTGCAATGAAATATAGTAATACTATAGCGACGTCTGTGACGGGCTTTAATGCCTCACCGTCACCTTCACACCGCGCCTTCCCTATGTATAGAAGAATACCTATGGGGCGAAAAATCATCAAAATTTTTCACATTATCCTTTCGTGTTAATAGTTTACTTTTATCGTCTTTTAGTTTAGGATGGTGATCGGTTAAATACAATCCTTAGTTAGATATCTTTGACGATGGGCTTCCTACAAGAATGCGAAGCCGTCGTCGAATTACGTTTCTTTGAAAACTTTTAATCGACATCGCTATTATTAGCCTTGGTAAATCGATGTCTTCTTCTGGGATATAGGCGTGATTTATGTATGTAAATCGATGTATTGCTGTTGCGATAATGCGTCATATTGAAATTATTTGTCACTGTTCTTTAACAATAAACGAACGAGCAACACTTTAAAAATTCAAATTTATTACGTTAAAATATTTCTTGTTATATTTTTTTTTATATACCATCTTATGCTAATAGAATTCCGCAGAAAACCTCAAGCCTCATGAATATAAAGTGATAGTAAGAAAATTGTCAATGACTACAAAGCTTAACCTGACTGTAATTTGTTTCTTACTATACATTACAGGTAGTTGCATTGTAAAAACAAATTACTATGTACATTGTATTTTTTACTATTGAGTTTTCTGAAATAAGACTAATAGGCATGATGACTAATTTTCAAAAACTACACCATCTTTTTCTTACGTGTCTACTTTACTCGAATGAAATTATTTTTTTGTAAAAACTTTTAATTTTTATAGAAAAAACATGTTTTGAATAATGCAATTAAAAATTTCCGCCAAAACGCCAAAATAGCAATGGCGTCTGTGTGACGTCACTATTCCGTAAAAAGGCCATGGTTCCTATATAAAACTAGTGAATTTGATTGGCAAATAAAATGTCAAAATGGAGATAACTAAATAATGACGTCACGCGGCGTTTTAGCAAATATGGCGGAATGCTAAGTTTTGTTATTTTATTTTTATAAAATAAATATCAATTACAAGTATAATCTGATAACTAGTGAATATTAACGAATCTCCTTATCCTAAATTATAATTATACATAATCATCAAAGTGATTCTTTGTTAGTGTCATCATCCCTATTCCAAGTAACATAACATAACATCACAGTATCAAGCAGTTAATTGAACAAATCTTTGCAGTATGATTTTTCAATGTAATGTAACACCGGATGAACAAGATGTCACAGAAGACTACAATGGAAATTTTTCGAAAACATCTTAAATTCTATGATTTGACTTTTGCACTCTTGTAGGAAACTGAAGGCTATACCTTCGGTTTCCTAGTATATTAGAAATACTGACTAGATTATTACTTTCTAGGTACTTATATCTAATGATATACAGTGTAAGAGACACTTAAATAAAAGAATATTGATCTTTACAATAAGTGAAGTTAAAGAAATTTTAGCTTTCAAATTATCGGAGACTGTGCACAATGTTGAAAATCCAAGTAATAAAAATAGCACTACATCTTTACCGAGCAATGCCAGATTCTCAGGCGATATTATCATAAATAGTACTGTATTAAATGACACAAAACTACAAAGTAATGCACAAAATAATTTGACATCAAATAACAAGAAAGAAAGAAAAAGTAATGTTGAAACAATAGAAATGGGAGTTCAAACAGACTGCTCCAACTTACTTCCAATAAAAAACATAAATTGTGAACATGTTGGTGCTCAAACTGAAAACAATGTTACCTCTAAAATTACTAGGAGACGAGAATTACGTCTTAATCGTGCACAACGATTAAATTGTGTAAATAATACAAATGAGGAGAAAAAATTAATATGGGGTAAAAAAAACAATATTCCACAATTTGAACAAGTTACAAATAATTATGGTATAAATAATACAAGTGACATTGTCAGCGGTGACGACGTCAAAGTTCCCTTAAATAATGACAATGGAAAAGAAACTGCTTCAAATCAAGTATTTTTTAGTAATGACAAGGGAAAAGAAACTGCTTCAAATCAAGTACTTTTTAATAATGACAATGGAAAAGAAACTGCTTCAAATCATGATCATTATCTCATAGAATATTTACCAGACCCTAGTGACCATGAAAACAAAGTTGAAACTACAAGTAATTCAAGTGTACGTAAATTTAAGAGTGATAATATGGTTATTATAGAAACATCGACATCTGGAGTAATTTCAAACACTGTAAGTAGTGTAGATTCTGACAGCGAATATAGTTTCATGGAAACCATGATAAATGCGCCAAATCAGGATAAATGTGTCATGTTTGAAATTGAATCACGTGTAATGGAAGAGAGCTTAAATATGAAGTTAGATGAATGGGTTTCTAGATTTCTTCAAATAATGGAAGAGGTACTGACAGAAATATTACAACTAGATCCGCCGTTTACTAGTGCGGTAATGCCCCCGCCGTGGACATTGCATGAAGCTGCTGAATGTATGAAAAAAAAGTTTTCCAAAGACAGTGATATTGTCGATGCTGCAAGTAAACTAGCTAATGTGCTGTATAAAATAAGTGACGAGAAAGGTAAATGTAATTATTATTTATTTGTTATTTGAATATTAGAAAAACTATTACAAAGACTGACGTCTTTGGCCAGAAATTTTTATTCCGTTTCGGGATAGTGTCAATTTTCTTCATCAACTTTGTGCTTTATGTTAAACAACTTGAGCTTGTCAATGGATTGGAGATATTTGATAGTTTTGTATATTCTAAAGTGATTTTGACTGTACTAAACCCCTCCAAATTTAATTTGAGTCTATTGAGACATTGGCCAATTCTGACATGATTCTCTAAACTTAAAACTAAATTTAGTATCAGTCTCTCCTCTTCATTCTCTATTGAGAATGAAAGAGAAACACTGTTGTCAAATTAATCTTAGGTTTAGAGAACCATTGTCAGAATCGACCCTATTGTCACATCTTTTTAGTGGCATAAATTAATAATTATAATATATGTGGCGTGGCAGTTATCAAGTTGTGATAGTCACATTTTTCCACACAAAGTTTCCTGACTACTTAAAATACATTTATCATGAATGTGAAGTATAAGTGCATTTAATTCAGTAGTGTAGCTTTAACTGTTTTAAAACAGTTATCTTATTATGACTGTTCCAATAAATAAATAATAATAAATAAGCAAATGAGCTAAACATGTAATTAACTACATATACAGTGTGTCCCTGGATAAAGTGCAATCCCGAAAGGGGATGAAACTAGACCATAAATCATTGACTAGAAAAATATAAAAAAAAATTATAAAAAATTATTGTAGGATTTATTGGTATTTTAAGATTTTCATGTTTCATTAAGGACTCTATGTACAAAAGTATTGATTTCTTCCAAAATAATGGGTCTATTTCTTTGAAATAAAAAAAAACAGTATGCCTAATACCTGGCGATGACCATGAAATAATAAATAGTCCGCAAAAAAGTAACTATCTTGGGTAAAAAAATGTATTTTTATGAAAAAAAATATTTTTTTAGACGTTTATTTTAAAAAACTTCTAATTACTAAAAAAATGTGCCCTATAACTATGTAATTTTATAGCTTACTTTTATTCTTTACCATTTTAGCTTCCAAATAAAAAAAACACAATGTTCTAACTCAAAAATTGGCTAGGTAGGAGTTATTTACATTTTAGTAGGTAATAAAAGTCAGACTTTAATCACAATAACTTTATTAATAAAATTATCCGTAATTTACAATTTTGCATTTTTATTTAATGCATTAAATGTTCAAAATGGCCTCTTCGATTTTGCAAGCACATTACTGCACGAATATTAATTTGGTTAGTAGCTCTGCGAATCATTCCTGGATCATTTTTAATGTCATTTGCGCATTGAATTATTCGGTCGTGCAACTGTGCCTCGGTATTTATTGGCGTGCTGTATACTCTTTGCTTCATGACACCCCATAAAAAATAATCTAGGGGTGTCAGATCAGGTGAATGCGCTGGCCAGCCTACTGGCCCTCCTCGGCCAATCCACCGGTTCGGGTAATTTTCGTTCAAAAATCGCCGCACCTCCCGCCCATAATGTGCAGGACATCCATCCATTTGGAGATACATACGCCCACGCCGTCTCGTAGCCATGGGAACATCTTCCATCAACATGGGTAAATTTTGTAGTAATTCTAAAAAACGTTCAGCATTTAGGGTTGTGGGTAAAATGACTGGACCAATTAAAATGTCGTCGATTAAGGCTGCCCATACGTTTATTGAAAATCTTACTTGAAAAGTAGATGCCCGCTTCAATCGTGGATTTTCGTGAGACCACTGGTGCAAATTTCTGCAGTTTGTAATGCCGTCTCGGGTAAATGTCGCTTCGTCCATCCAAAAAATGTGTTTGGGAAAATTTGGGTCAGCTCTAATTTTTCTTTGAATCCACGTCGACATTACGCATCTTGGACGATTATCTACATTTTCGTGTAAATGTTGTACTCGTTGGTAATGGAAAGGATGCAATCCCTCCTTTTTCAAAATTCGCCAGACAGACGTCTTCGATATGCCATGACGCAACGCTAATCGTCTTATGCTTGTTGTAGGGTCAGCAAACAGATCGTTTAAAATGGCCTCTTCTATCGCATTGTCAATAACGACAGCTGGTTGCTCACGGCGATCTCGTGCCAAACCAAGTCCAATGTTGGAGAGCCTCCTATGAATCTCTTGAAAATTTCGAGCTGAGGGTATGAGTCTGCCCGGGAAAGCATTTATGTATGCAGTCCGAGCGACTGTTGTGCGACCATGTGACATGCCATAATAATAATGCATGTCGGCTATTTGTCGAGGTGAGAACTCTGTCAATCGCGGCATTTCGTCAACACTTAACAGCAGAACAGGAACCGTCCAAACGTAACGAACAGTAGAAAACGTAACAGTCAACAATGTAACAAAAACTTAATAACAAATCAACGAGAACACAATGCGAGAACGAGAACAGTAGTAGCAGCGGCGAGAATATCGGAGCGACTGTGTAAGTCCTGTTTCGAACCCCCTGCCTCCCCTCCCCTCGCCTTCCCTCTACCTGAGTGTAGAACAAAAGGACTGCGACTGCCGAAGGGCACAGAGTAGGACGGAAACAATGGAAAAAACGGTCTCTACCTGCACGGTAACACTCTGCTCCACTTTAAAAGTTCGTAGATGGCGTGTTTTTTTAGTTAGAACATTGTGTTTTTTTTTTATTTGGAAGCTAAAATGGTAAAGAATAAAAGTAAGCTATAAAATTACATAGTTATAGGGCACATTTTTTTAGTAATTTGAAGTTTTTTAAAATAAACGTCTAAAAAAATCATTTTTTTCATAAAAATAAATTTTTTTACCCAAGATAGTTACTTTTTTGCGTACTATTTATTATTTCATGGTCATCGCCAGGTATTAGGCATACTGGTTTTTTTTATTTCAAAGAAATAGACCCATTATTTTGGAAGAAATCAATACTTTTGTACATAGAGTCCTTAATGAAACATGAAAATCTTAAAATACCAATAAATCCTACAATAATTTTTTATAATTTTTTTTTATATTTTTCTAGTCAATGATTCATGGTCTAGTTTCATCCCCTTTCGGGATTGCACTTTATCCAGGGACACACTGTATAATATTTTTATAAAAAAAAAAACATTTTTCAAATCTTAATTAGTCAGA
Source organism: Cataclysta lemnata (assembly GCA_963931975.1). Taxonomy (NCBI): domain Eukaryota; kingdom Metazoa; phylum Arthropoda; class Insecta; order Lepidoptera; family Crambidae; genus Cataclysta; species Cataclysta lemnata. The sequence continues at coordinate 6,329,407 of OZ008339.1, forward strand.
TGAGGTTAGAACAGGCCTTAAGAGCCTCAAGTCTTAAAGGTTATGATATTTTTTATTTCTAGAATGAAATTGTAATTTTTTTTAGGAAATATTAGTTCGCAAGTAAAGCCAGCTGAATTCATGGAAATGTACAGTTATGGTGTCTATTTGATGGATTCATTGCAGGTTTGTACTAAAATCCTGTACTAATTTAAAATATCCAATTTCGTTGTTCCTCTTTATCTGTATTAATAAAATGTGCATTATTATAAACATAGCAAACATACAAATCCATTTCGACAATTAAGGGGAATTTTATCAATGTTATCTGATATATAATCGAAATATTTTTTTAACTTACACTGTGTACTTATGTGTGTATATTCAGACGCATCTCGATGACTGCGAAGATCTTCATACAGCACAGGAATCGTTATGTAAGCTTTTGAGTGACATACAAGATCCTAATGTATACAACGCGCAAACTGACTCGTTCAGTGACATGAATAACGATTTCTCGGCCAATGTTACACCATCAAGTTGTACTGGTAAGTTGTCTAGATTTTCAGTGTCTGGAGCTGGACGGAGACTGACAGAGAGAAATCTGTTTATTATTTAATATTATAAATTAGTTACAGATAATGGTCATGAAAGTGTTTCTAGTTTTCTAATTAATGATAAAGAACAAGAAGAATGTAATAAGAAGAACCAAAATTTATCGGAAACTAGTTCTTTATCCAGCAGAAGATATAACCTTAGATCCGCTGAAAAAACCCCAAGCATAGTAAGTTTTATTTAAATTTCTTATTAGGTACAGAATATACTATAGACACATTATCCGAATGAGGATCAATCACATAACAGCGAATCAGATTTTTACTATATAAGTACGCCGTATCCGCAATATATTACTGAGCATTTCATTTTTTTAATTATTATTAAAATTCGTAAAGAAGTGATAGATTAATTAATATTAAACGCCGAACATCAATTAGATCATGGGTATAAACTGGTTATCAAATTAATGTTATTTTCAAAATACAAAGTTACATATTCTAAACAAAACTGTTTCAATATTGTTTGTAATCCAAAATATTATAGGTAATTATTTATGGACATTCTTATTTTACCCTATACTTTTAAGTAAAATTTCAATGAGTTGTATAACACAGGAACTATGGCATATACCTAATCGTTCTAAAAGCTTATGTCTGAAATTGCATACATTCATTCTGATATTACAATTCTTTAAGTAATAAATGTCTACATTACTATTTTCTCTGGCATGTGGCCCCAATTAAACATAATTTGTATTTGTATTTATTTGAAAAGTATACCCGGTTATCGCTCAGTCCCACCTATCACGTAAGGTGTATTACTGTAATAAAATTGTAAAATAATCTATACACGAGCCAGTTGATAGTGAGTAGTTGGTGACGATGTATATGTCGTGGCCAAATCATGGAATTGATCACTTCATGATGTGGCTGACCATTTCGTGAAATGGTCCATTTCCATTTCATAAACGCACGGCTATTTCATGATATGGCCAAACATTATTAATCATCGTAAAATAGTTACACCGTACCGCCGTGTGGTGACGGCAGAGTAGAATACAATTCTCACCACCCCAAGTCTCTCCCGTGGGTGTCGTACAAGGCGACTAAGGATAAATCAGCGATGAGGAATGGGCAGCAGCGGTCCTCTTATACCACCTAGCAATAGTACTGCGACTTTTGTGCCCGATAAATGGCAATAGGCTCGCCACCTATTACATGGGACCTAACATAATTGGCGAAGCGTGGGTGCTAGTTCACCTCTGCCTACCCCTTCGGGGATATAGGCGTTATTTATGTATGTATGTATGTAAATAGTTACATTAACCACCTTTAGAGGAGCTTATTTCGATTGGTTTTTGTGATGCATCATGGCGGCGGAAAATTTATCCTAATAAACAAACTATTATAGTATATTTTAGTAATGGAAGATAAAAGTGAAGTAAAATGTCGTTACGACACCAAATTACAAGAATTTTAAGTTCTAAGTTTCTCAAAAAACAAGGCAACTTAATAATACTAAACATTATCTACATTAATGATATGACCAAACCAAAGTGGATGGACATATCATCAAACGTTGACGTTTAAACGATATGGTCAGTTTTAGCTGGCCATTTCATGAAATGGTCGGCCACATCATGAAGTGATCAATTCTACGATCTGGCTACGACATATACCTACAAATGAAATGAGTGGTAGGTATACTACTTAATGTTTTGATGTTAAAAATATTATTTTGTAGCAATTATCACAAAGAAATTTGTAGTTAGAAAAAGTTCGAAAAATTATAGCCTTGATACGAAAATCACAACCACTCGGCCATACAAGACGTTTATTGTAGCAATAACTTAACTTGATGGCAAAAGTCAACATAGTATACTAAATTAAAAAATACGCTATATACTTAATCCCAATTGAATTCGAATTGAGTTTAGATATAAAATGTGTTATATAACAACTTTTGTTTTTTACAATATTGTGTGCGGCATTATCCTTTACGTTGTTTTATATAGAATAAATAAAGGAATTTCGTGAATTTATTACATCTTATTTATTATATTAGGTGTCAGGCGAAAAGAAGGATGTACAATTCGTTAGACAAATTGATCATGAATCACCTTTCCCATTAAATGTAAAGAAGAAATTTAATGAATTCGATAAAATTAAACATCAAGAAAAAATAAATCCCTCTGAAACTGGTATTGAGGAATCATTGGAGTCATCTGAAATTCAAGGACCTAAAATATTTAGAAATTTTATTATATGCCCAGAATTAGAAGACAGATTAAAGAAAAAAGAAAATTGTGATTTTGATTACACAGAAGATGAAGATTATATTGATAATTGTGATGATGGGCAATATTCTCAATCGGATTATTATGCAGATGATATTGAAAACGATTTAGAATCTGAAAATCTGGATACAAATAAATGTGATATTAACAATTTTAACTGTATTGCTGGCAAAGTCATTAGTGAAGTCCGATGCACATTATTTAAAGTCCAATTGTTTTGGTAAGTTCCAATTAAAGTAAATGTCAGCTGAGTTTGGGAAATACTAATTATATACGTTAATTCGTTTTTTAGTCAGGAAACCCGTGATGAATTCAAGACAACGTTAAATCAGGAAAGAAGAAAAAAAATTATGGATCAAGCAGAGAGTGCACACAAGCATTTATTTAATTTACAAACGTCTTTAAAAAAGTATGTACAATAAATCGTAAACTAATAAAAATAACATAAAAATAATATCAGAATAGTGACCATTTAAAAAATGGTCATCCATAATTTGTATTTTGTGATATACTTGCTTCAGATTCGAGACGCATGATTAATATTCGACTTTTCAAACGTGCACTAGTTATTCCACGATGCTTTTCTTTTTATCGGTATGCTTTATATTAGTGTAATCGTAAATATATTTGCAAGCAGGATTTCGGAAGGGAATGGGATGTACGGATCAAGTCTTTTCTCAACGATGCATTACTCAGAAATCTCTGGCTAAAAGCCAACGAGTATATTGCGCTTTCGTAGACTTAGAAAAGGCTTATGACCGAGTGGTGAGGAATGAACTGTGGTCGATTTTGTCGATGTATGGGGTGAACAGCAGCCTGATACAGGCGTTGAAATCTCTTTATGAGGACTCGAACGCTTGTGTTAGGATAAATGGCGCATACACAGAGTCGTTTCGCATCGGTACAGGTGTGAGACAAGGATGTGTAGCGTCACCATGGCTGTTCAACTTATACATGGATAATTGTCTGACGAGACTAAAATAATTTGATTGTGGATTACGAATGAACGAGTTACTTATCAAATGTCTGCTGTACGCTGATGACCAGGTTATATTAGCATCATCAGAAACAGATTTGCAGGAGATTGTAACAGTTATGCATGAAGCTTTGACAGAGAAAGGGATGAAAGTAAATGTAAGCAAGACAAAGATCATGGTTTTTGAAAGGGATGAACAAATGACGAAGTGTGAAATTAAGATTGCGGGTGAGAATGTTGAACAAGTAAAAGAGTTTGTGTATTTGGGATCTGTATTTACGAGAGATGGAAAATGTGATAGTGATATTGAAAAGAGGGTGAAAGCTGGGAATATGATAAACGGGGCTTTGCACACTTTTATGAACATCCAAAGCGTGTCCAGAAAGGCTCGTATGGCTGTTCATAAAGGAGTGCTGGTCCCGACATTAATGTATGGAAGTGAAAGTTGGGTATGGGAGAAGAAGCATGAAAGTAGAATAAATGCAGTAGAAATGAGAGCGTTGAGGAGCATGGCTGGAGTAAGGCTGAGCGACCGATTGTATAACAGTGTGATAAGAGAAAGGTGTGGTTTGAAAGAAGATGTAATGACAAGGATTGAGAAAGGGATGCTCGCATGGTTTGGTCACGTCGAAAGAATGGATGAAAGGAGAATGACAAAAAGGATTTACATGGCGAAAGTGAATGGAGAAATGGCAAGGGGAAGGCCTAGGCGGATCTTTCATAATCAAATTGAAAGTCTATTGAAAAAGGGCCAGGTCAAGAGTACCCGAAACCGACGGGCATGCATGAAGAGATTGATGAGATTGGATGAAGCGAAAGAAGTATGTAAGGATCGTAGCAAGTGGAAGGAAGTGATCTCTGCCTACCCCTGTGGGAGAAGGGCGTGACGTATGTATGTATGTAAATATATTTAAATGCATTATATAAATTATAAAATTACTAATGCATTATTTTGATGATTTTTATGCTTTACTTTTCTTCGGCAGTATCATGGATCGAGGTGTTCACGTCAATTCTGAAATGGCATCACTATACAGGTGAGTAGGTACACTATACAACAAAGAAACATCCCCTACAGCTTTTCCAGTTATAATACAAACGAAAGGTGACGATTTGAAATAAGACGAAATTTGTAATACCTGCCTAAAACGCGTATTTTAGTATTTTTATTTCCAGTCCATCGTTCAAGTATACCTGCTGGATCACCTAGAGTGCGCGCCCTATACCCAATGTATTTTCACCATTTACCTTTTCACCGGTACCTATTTTCATTGCCAGTCCATCAATCAAGTATACTGGATCGCATACCCAATATATCTTTACCAATTACCTTTCTACCGCTTACCTAAAATCAGCAATGAAGGATAATTTAAAAGCGGCACATGCATTGTCATGAAGTGTCTAGTTTTGCGATATTTTTGTACTTTGCCTACGTACCTACCTAATATAGGTTTCATTATAATTATTATACTGTATTTCTCTCAAGGTTATCTTATTTATTATTATTATAGCATTTCATGAGGGCTTCCTGTGAAATCGTTGTGTGTAAAAAGTAAAGATATAAAAAATTTTTGAACTATCTATTTAATTATTGATTATTTTGTCAGCAAATATTTACACGATAAAAACGATCCATAAACGCTTTCTGAAATGAAAAGGTATTATATATTTTTATATAAATATAGATTTCGTTACCCGAACTGGGCAACTGTGGTAGTATAAAGTCCATAGTAAATAATATTTTATTCCAACATTCTCTGATGAGACGTAAATTTTATAATGTGTCATTTAATTTGTTTTAGCGAGAAAGTTGGCAAGTGTTTAGAACAAGTGACAATTTTGCTGACAGCTCTTTCTTCTATTACAAATTATGTCAAGTAATATAGAACGTCCCGGGGTTGGTAAGGTAATTATGAAATAAAGAAGGCACAGCGGATGGTTTAGTTGTTATATTGTTAAATATATCTAAGTAAATATTAAACTCTAAATACATTTTGTACATTTCATGTTTGTTGCATGTGTATACGTTTAATTATATACAATATGTTACTGTCCTTAAAGTTTTAATTGTCTTGTCTTGTTACGGCAATTTGTGAGCAGGTTATGTGAATAAATGTATTAACTTACATTTTATATTTCTTGTTTTATTTACACATACCAGTTCTTAAAAATACATTTTATGGCACTAGCGGATTAACATTGTTAACAGTAATAAATTATGACTAGACAAAGTGCAACCTAATTGAAACCTTTTCCTTCCATCATCGCTTTGGCGCAATATCTTGGGAATTGTATTACTGTTAATAAAAAGTCTGTAAGTCCCTGGAACAAGAAAATAATAAATTAATATAAGCGTGTTTACCGATACAAAATACAAAGTGACAAATTATAGACAATAGATACTTTAACGGTTAAAGGTGTGATAGACTGAGAGGTATCATCGTATTAGATTATAATAATAATTATACATTAATCACTAATTCTGTAATTAGAAATTAAATAGGAAGTGACGGCAGAGTAGAATACAATTGTCACCACCCCAAATCTCTCCCGTGGGTGTCGTACAAGGCGACTAAGGATATATTAGCGATGAGGAATGGGCAGCAGCGTTCCTCTTATACCACCTAGCAATAGCAATGAACTGCGACTTTTATGCCCGATAAATGGCAATCGGCTCGCCACCTATTACATGGGACCTAACATAATTGGCGAAACGTGGGTGCTAGTTCACCTCTGCCTACCCCTTCGGGGATATAGGCGTGATTTATGTATGTATGTGTATGTAAATAGGAAATTTTTTCGTTGATAGTCATCCATCATCCCACAGACACATGTCAGGTTTTTGCTATGGATGGAGATTATAAGAAAAATGGGCCATAACCCACCACACTAACGTGCTTTCTGAAGCACGGAAGAACACCAGATATCATATTTTTGATAGCCCATCCAAGGACTGGCTTTAGTGACTATTGCTTAGTTTACGCAATCGCAGGTCGAGCACGCTAAACCACCGCGCTAGAGAGTTATCGAAGGACATCTTCATTGTTTACACCCTAACGTTTCACACCTAACCGTTAATATGAATAAGTTTGATTATCTATGATATGAACGGTAAAGCAGTAGTGATAAGTAACGTGACTAAGCAACGTTATCTACACGTAGATATGGTCACCGCCTAGAGCTCCAGCATAAAATTCAAGAATTGAACAGATATCTAAAATAAATTTAACGTGTTTGAATCACCAATCAAGCGGACTTACGTTCGACAAAATCTGCGCCAACTACTAAATTTAATTAATTACTAATATAGGAAAGTCTGAGGTTTTGTAAAGACGCGTGGTGTCGAGTGATACAGTTTTTACCAGTTTCATCACCCCCTATGACTCCTCGTCGGTGACGTTCTGTTTATGGCTGGTTTTGCTTACGAGGCGATGATTTTTTTATATTATAGACAAGCTATCAAAATCCCACGCCTCGTATCAAATCCATTCGTAGGTATTTACATTATAGAAACTAAAGTTGTAGCCGTAGAACTATTTCCATGGTAACTTACGCACCTAAGTCAGTACCATCTAACTTGTCTTACTGCCGCACTCAGAGACGTCAAATAACTTTAATGAGTACTTAATGTCAAAAAATCTCATTTAAATCTAGACCATAAACCCGGCATAAATAGCGACTAGTTTCGAATTGTCATTTTTTGACATTAAGTACTCATTACTGTTATTTGACGTCTCTGAGTGCGGCAGTTAAATGGTAAACAATCTTGGCACAACTTTTAAAAAAAATCACTAATTTAAAAATAAAATAATAAGAAAGTCAATAATCTATTACAATAAATCGTTATTATAGACTGAAACCTATTGAATCTAGTTATCAATTGATTTTTAATGCTGCATTTTCAATAAAAAGGTGTGCCATTTTATGTCAAAGAAGTATCAGGATTGTCTGTTGAAAATAATACTTACATTTAACGGCTCTATGCAGACTGTAAACGGAATAATCAGAATGTACAATCCAGCAGCAAAACCAGCAATCCAGAATCCAATGAACAATAGGATTAGGAACCAGATGATTGAAAATAAGACGTTGCCCATTATCTGGAACAAACAATTGTAAGTTATTTTTACTGCGTATGTAAGGGCCGGTTTTTTGATCCGTAGTTAACTCAACCAATTGTTGAAAATGGTTACTAATTGTTAAATATTAGGCTGCTATTTAACTATAAGTAAAAATTTTAATTATAATTACTAATGTTACAAATGATTAAATATCAGTCTGATATTGTTACTGGTGGTTAAATATCAGACTGATTATGAGAAATCAAAATGAATTTTTAACAATTGGTTGAGTTGACTTCTGCCCTAAGGGCCGGTTTTTAGATGCATAGTTAACTGTCAACCAATCTTATCTTTAAATATCACTTATATTTAACCAAATAGTAACAATATCAGACTGATATTCATCCATTAGTAACATTAGTAACTAAAATTGTTACTAATGTTTACATATCAGACTGATATTTAGCAATTAGTAACAGTTTTTAACAATTGGTTGAGTTAACTATGGATCAAAAAACCGGCCCTAAGTGGTTAAGAAGAATAAGATTGTAGGGTACCCACTGCTTATCGCCAATGGTTTAGTGGTTAACTATCGTAAATGTTTCACTAGAAATGTTTTTAACAACCTCATAATTATGTGGATTAGCGCCGGTTTTTTAAAGCATAGTTAGCTCAACCAATTGTTAAAAAATGTCAGACTGATATTTAACCATTAGTAGATAGTAACTAAAATTGTTAAAGTTAAATTACATACATGTTTTCTCTAGTTTGCTTGCTTCATTCGATACTAACGCAGGCAGGTATCAAGTATAAACACCGTAAGCGTAATATATTTAGCGATAAGATAAGTACATATTTTTGTATCTACGTGGACTAATATACGTGTGTAACAAACACTACGCAACTAATAAGTATCACTTGTAATACACTCACACTGACCAAATATTTTGCATTCAGCAAAGTCTACTCAGTAGTGGTTTAATTGTTCGGGAACCGGATAGTTCTCTCTCAGTCCATTTTAGGACTGAGGGCTTAAAGTGGCCTTCCAACCATTTTCCATGTTCCGATCTCAGCCTAATTTTTCAGCCTTTGATTAGAGCCAGCTAATCTAGCATTAGATTTTCGTTCTAATGTTAATAATTTTTTTATTGATAATTTTCCATGCTTTAAATATTTCAGATGTTATAGCTCCCATTACTTAAAAATGGAATGAAAGAACTTGCTATAGATAAACTATTGGGATAGATACGTTTGTTCTCTATTTACACTCATAATATTTCGGACATGATTAAGGGTAGAGCAACTAGACATAGGTAATTCAAGATCGCAAAATCTCTATCAATAAAATGTAGTTGAAGTAGGGTGTGAACTCTTTCGGAATCCCTGTGCGAGATCCCTCACCAATAAGAGAATTCTATGAGAAGATGCTGACAATACCTACGTACAAAGAGAGTAGAGTAACAATATTTAGAATTAGTCAAACAGAAATCCAACGAATTGTTTTTTTTTTGCTGTTAAAATCAACATCATCAATAAAACAGAAGTATTTTGGGTTGTGCTGCCCTTTATCTAGGTGTGCCATTTATCTAATCCCCGACACCATTTTATATGTATACTCCACACAGTATTAATAACTATTAAAACTACTTATTTATAAAAAATTGAATATCCCATGGAACTAGATAAAATAAAATTGTTATTGTGCGATTCTGATTTTTGTGGTTTCATGTTAAGTTTTGTGGCATAAATTGATTGAAGCTATTTTATTAACCTAGTTAAACTATTATAATAGGTACGGTCAACTTCAGTCTACCCAAAACGGTCAAATATTTTCAATCCATTTACAACCTTAACTTTGTTGGTAGTAGAGCACAAAGTCGATTGAGAATGATATTTTGTGGTAGTGCGTTGACTGTACATTGTCTATGAGTAATATCTTCGGAAAACCCTGGCTCGTGTGTCAGTAACTATTATAATTAACTACCTAACATGGATTACGTGTTTTAGGTTATGTGATTCATTGTCGTGCCATGCACACAGTAGAAGTCTTTGAATGATGATAATAATTTATTTACCTAAGTATCAAACTTAATATGTACATTAGTATCTACATACATCAATCTGAAGGGGTAGACAGAGTTGTATTTAACATTTAATACCCACATTTCTCCAATGACGTAAGGTAAAATATCTAATAATAGAGCCAACCTATCTGTATGAAACACGCGGGAGAGATTTAGGGAGGTTACAATAGTATTCCGGTCTGCATGCCCTACAGCTAATACATAAAAAATATACATGTGCCTTTGTATAAAGTTTAAAATTAATTGATAATATGTCCATTAAATGCACTTGACTATACATAAGTATAACAATTAATAAATCCGGCGACCTAGGAATCTATTATAAACAAATTAACTTCATTGCACCGGCCTGTTAATTTACCTATTATCAGCAAAGACACCATTCGACCCTGAAGTCGTGTGTGACTTCATTGAATAGATAGATATTGTTAAAGTATGGGTATGCCCAGTTAGGTACTACGTACAAGGTATATTTAAATAGTAAAATAAGGTCCAATGGGCACCAAACCGTAATAGGTTAGAGGCCTGACCTTACCTAAGGCCCAAAAGTCAGTGATGTTGTATAGAATACAGTATTGATAGTAGGTCATGTATCTATAGGTACATGCGTAAAAACATACCTATAAGTACCCATTTGTCTGTAAGATTCTTTATTGCCTATGTGATGATTAGTTTGCTGGAAAGTAGGTACCCATAAATCCGTGAATAGTCTGTTAGTACCTATATTAATAAAAGTGGGTTAGATTATACTTTAAGTTTAAAAAAGACCAGTAGGGTGGTGTGATACAGAATAGATATTCCATATTATTACACCTATTGGTGGTGTGACGTGGAAGTAGGGTTCTCGTATCGTAAGCGGGGGGTCCACGTAAAGTTAGCTGGTTACAATAGTGAAGAACTAAAACTTTAAGGAACTCAGCGATGTTCTACAAACATGACAACTTTTTTAAAAACTTGAATATTGTACATTCAGTACAAGAAAAGAGTAGAGTTTTGGGAATATGGTAGAAATGCAACTACGTTGACGGTCCACGGATACGGAACCAGCAAAATTTTGAAAGTGGTTTATGATAAAAAAGTTGGGACTTCTGTGCTATAGATAATAGGGCTCTAGTCATCCCGCGGGATCATTCTCTTAAACATTTTTTACAAATGTACATACCATTCATAAGTAAGTACATATACTTAACTACAATACGTTTTAATTTAATCTACCCCATTTCGCAACTAATTGTAATTTTTTACCTAATAAAATCGGTATTAAACGTGATCCTCTTTACTAATTCCGAGAGGGACAGCCTCAGAATACATAAATACATAAGTATTCTGAGCCCACAGTAAACAATGGCTAAGTTATATAACTAGCTCAGTCACAGAAATTGAATTAATTTAATTACAGAGCTCTAATACAGCGTTTATTTACAATTGAATGATGCTAATATTCTGTACTTAAATGAAGAATTGGTTTGTTAAAAACTTTATTATTTTATATTATATTCCTAATATTTTGATTTATTATTAAAATCACGAGAATAAATAAATATGTGTCGGTCCATTGACCGAAGTCAAGTCAATTGACAACCAAACATCGTCCTTTTCCAATAACGGTATCGCTGACACTTTTATCGGGGAAAGCCTGTTGGGAAAGCAGCCAATGACTTAATGGCTACATAATTCGGTCAGTATTATAAACGGTAATGTTGAACCTTGGACACTGCTGGGTTGCCAATAACACAAACTCAACATCTCTTAGGTATTTAGGTACTATGAAGTAAAAAGAAATAGTAGCTGCCTAAGTTTTTAAGTATAAATATGTACTAAGTAGGTAATTTATCAAGATCCCTAGCATATTAAAGATTACAGACACTTTTAATCTATGTTTTCTCATGAGTATGGTTTAGACAACTAATAATGGTTAAAAGGGAATATTCGAAGTTTATTTAACAATTACCTGATTGTTAAGTATATAATGAATCAAACCGTCTAAAGACTAATCAACGAATAAGCGTAATAGAAAATGTAAGTAAACAATACGTACCGTCTTAAACAGCTAACTAAATCACTAAAATACTACACGCTTCGTGTGAACGCGTTGCACTCCAGCAATATACTACGACACAGTGCGATATCAACCTTGTTGGAGATTTCGTAAGCATGCCCTTATCTGTCTACTGGAATGTTGACGATGCGACCTTAGCTTAGACCGTTGGTTTGTTTGGCGTCTGGCAGAACTAGAGTTAATCACTACTGAATAATGGCCTGGGGTTGGTTTGAATCAAATCGCCCAAAATTTCAGGACGTTAAATAATTTTCGAGTTGCGTAAATTTTGATTCTTAATCATCTTTAATAAATTCGTTTATGTAGTTTTGATGCTATTGGCCAGTATTTAACTGACAGTATCAAAATAGGACTCCACTCGAATACACAGCTATGGAAGTGAATCTGCATCGGCCGTAGATTGTCGAGTTAGGTGGTGCTTTTACATACTGTGCTATTATCGCAAAGTGTAACTTAGGTCCCATTTACCTAATAAACCTGAGCTTTATGCGGAATTTAGCACAAATTAAGCTAAGATAGCTATGAAAGTCGTAGAATAGGTACTACCCTAATCAACGACTCTTTCATAGCTCCAGAATTAGGGTACAATCGTGATCATACAGCCGAGGAGCAGGATTCTAAAATTCATCCGGTCCGGACGAAGAAACCTGTTGACACGTTCTTGTTTCTTAACGACTAAGTTCTAAAGACGATTCACATTATTGATATGTAATTAAGGTAGTACATACCATATTATTTTGGTAAAAAGGGTAACGAAATGAACTATATTATAATGACATGACGGCAGAGCAGAATAAAATAATTGTCACTGATGTCGTACAAGGCGACTAACCCCTGAATACTTACTGAAACGTCACAAAAATTATATATACTTGTGTAGAGCCGTGTGGTGACGGCAGAGTACAAGAGAACAAGGTGTCGTACAGGGCGACTAAGGATAAATCAGTGATAAGGAGTGGGCAGCAGCGTTCCTCTTATACCACCTAGCAATGTAATGGCAATAGGCTCGCCACTTACATGGGACCTAACATAATTGGTGAAACGTGGGTGCACCTCTGCCTACCTCATCGGGGATATAGGCGTATTTATGTATGTATGAAATGTAGTGCTTCTACACTGCAAGTATCTGTAGGCCTATTCGCTAACTTTTTTTGACAGTTGAAAGTGATGATCACCGAACTATTTACTTATCCATTACTACTTTACTATAACGGTATTGTGTCGCTTGTCCTATGAAAACAGTAATGATTAAGTAAATAGTTCGGTGATCATCACTTTCAACTGTCAAAAAAAGTTAGCGAATAGGCCTACTGGAGCAAATAGGTTAAGGCACCAGCTATTTGTGCAAGCAGAATGCTCAAGTTAGTTGATCAGTGCATAAACAAAGGCGCGGGCCACTTGCAAGTTACTTGTTACTTAAGCAGGTACATCCTCAAGTCGCTGGAATCGTTTACACGATTACATATAACCCACGCAAGTGCTTCAACATGCGCAAGTTACATGTACTGTGTAGAAGCACCATTATACTGAAACGCTACTTAAATTTTGAGTATTGCTTTTAAAGGTATATGGACAATACCTGTCAAAATTTGTATGGCAAAACGTAGCACTGTTATTCATATACTTTATGTGCCCGGTGCCCGATTTAAGGCAATAGGTTCGCCACATGGGACCCGTAGGTGTTATATATTTACCTCTGCCTACTCCTTCGGCGATTTATACGTGTAATTTATATATTTATGTTTGTTACGTAATAATAAAGGTAATTAAAGAATATTTAAAGATGTTGCTTCTTAATACTCAGGACTAGACTGTTTCGCGTGGTCTCTTTGTCTTGTTTCAGTTAAGGGAGAATTAAAAAATTACCACACCTGTGACTTGTCAAAACTTTTAGGATTGTGTTCAATTGTGTGTTGGTGTTGTGTATTGATTCTAATTAATCGAGCCACATTAGAAGCTGAATTTTATATTTCTGAGTAAAAGTAATTATTTAAATTTATTTATAAACTGTGCGTAATTGTTTTATCTTGATGAAGTAAGTGACATTATTACAAAACAATTTATACTTACTTTAATTGTATTTTTTTACATCAATCCTACATAGACTGTAAACTTTAAACCTTTAGTATATTAAACACAATATTCGAAATAATAGTATCTGTGATGTGAAACAAGGTTTGATCGAAAATATTTTCTGTTTTAGTTTCATATCTATTATGGCTGGATATTTCGAAGAGTTGGGATGGGCAGAACTTGAAGATGGTGAACAACCAAACCACCTTCTCCATATGGCTCGATTCTTAATAGATTATGGCGTGTATGAAGATAATTTCTCTGGTGAATGGCCAAGGTATACATTCCTCAGTAACAATCTTAAAATGTTAATTTTATGTCTCATATTTCAAATATTATTCCTATACATTTTTATTTTCTAGATTACCTCCACCTGCATCTAAAGAAGCAGTGAAAAATTTAGCAGAAGTTACTATTGATAATGACTCCAAAGATTGTCCCATTTGTCTGAAGGCATTTGACCGTGGTGATAAAGCAAAAGAGATGCCTTGCCACCATATATTTCATGAAACCTGTATATTGACATGGCTGGAGAAGGTAACATACATTTGTATAATCTTCAACCAAATTATTTTTATGTTTTACTTAGTCTTCTATGCTGGTCTGGGAGCAAACAAATAATGTAGAATAGGCCAGCCCCGAATCATCCCATGGGTGTCGTAAAAGTCGACTAAGGAAGATTGCCTGGTGTAGACCAATAAGCTCCTTGAGGCACCCGAATGGTGGAGGGCAAACCACCAATAACAGCATACCTAAAGAGGGTTAGTGTCAGGCAGGCGGCCGGCTGTAAAACCTAGGCCAAAACTTTGAGCAGTATGGATTGGAATTTTGTCAATCGCAACACTCTCCGTTCATCAGTTTCTCTAAATGGTCCGTTCCATCTCTTTTCTACATTCATTCATTACTAGCACCTTTACGGTGTGATGGATGATATGAATCAAAATGGAGTGGATGGCTTGATGACGTCTGACCGATATGAATGGAAGAGGAAACATACTGCGCTGATCCCAGATAGACTGGGAACAGGGCAGGGAGAAGAGAAGAAGACTGCAAATATGTGTATGCTATAATTAACCCCTTGACGACATCTTAAAGCATCAATAATAAACTGGCACAAAAGACTAGGATGATTTCAGATGTCTTAATATTTGACATAGTCAAGCTATTTGGATTTATAACATAAGCTCTACATACATATCATATCAATCAATAAGTAGACTAAAGGCTTATTCATTTGTCGTTGATTTATTAAATCATATTTAATAATTATTTAAAATTAATATCCTTGGTGGTCAAAGAGTTAAATAATTATAATACAGATTTTATAGTGATGATGACACTAACAAAAAATCACTGAGATAATGATTTATAATAAAAATTTAGGATAAGGAGATTAGATAAAAAAAAATCACTTGTTTTCAGATTATATTTGTGATTGAATTTATTTTATAAAAACAAAAAATACAAAATTTAGCAATCCGCCATATTTCATTTACGTACGCCATATAGATATGAATGGAAGAGGAAACATACTGTGCCGACCCCAGATAGACTGGGAACAGGGCAGGGAGAAGAAGATATCTTATGCTATCAATGAAGAAGGGATATTGTGACTGTTTTTCTAGTTCAACTATTGATAGCGAAACAACACTATACGCTATATTGCAACAACGCTATTTCTTTCACCAGAACAATAATGGCCTTAAACGCAAAAGTCTTCAATAAGTAGTATATTTTAGGAAAGTCATTTTTACATTTTACTTCCCACAGACAAACTCATGCCCATTTTGCCGATATGAACTGCCTACTGACAATGAAGGATATGAGGCATTTAAAAAAGAAAAAAAGAGGGCAGAAACAAGGAAGGAGGATCTGGACACACTCCATAATTCTATGTTTAGTTAATTTATTAATACTTTGAAAGGAAATGGATTTTAGCATAATAATATAACATTTATTGTTGTGGTTATTTATAGCAGTTTACATAATTGTAAAATGTATTGGATATTAATCTACGAGTATATATAAATAAATTATATGTAGGTATATGTTTAATGATAATTGGAATTAATGGGATGAAAACTTTTAGGATTGGGGAATTCACTGTTTATAGATATCCAAATGAAATCATTTGAAATTAAACTTATTTAATTTTGTATATTGGTCATTTCATATAATTTTTATTATATGTATTATTCTCTGTAAACTCTGTAAAATTTTAAATAACATTACATTATAAATTATAATCTAACGGTATTTTACAATTTATAATCTATCTAGCAAGATTGTAAAGTGATGAACAATTGTGATCCGTATTAATATACCTTTAAAATTATGATCCGTCTAATTTATCTGTTAACTTCTATAAAAACACAATTTACCTACTGGTACTCCCCGACCGCTTCCGAGGTAAGCTCGCTTCGCTCGCTCAGCACGCGCTGTTCGTTAGGGAATATACTAACTTAAACTATCGAAAAAAATTTTTTTCGCGCACAGTAGTTTAAACTGACTTTCTACTTAGTAGTATAGGATGTTACGTTATTAGCGTAGTATGTTACGGTTCACAATCGTTCCATAGTTTACTCGACTAGGTCTCGGAAGATAGATTATAATCTAACGATATTTACGGTGACGGAGTTGTAGATAGATAAAATTACTATATTATGTTACCTAATTACATATATTATGTTGCACAAATCAAAATTTAAAAGGTCTTAAAATCTTAAAATCAACATGTTGCAAATATACGATTTACTATTAGAAACTTACTTTTGTATTTTTACTCCACGCATTTTTCAATCACATTTTTTTTTTGCAAAATTTTGTTAATTTCTCCAAATAAGGCTCAACATCGAAATCGAATTACCAACCGCACGAATATTGAAGCCTGTAATGCCTGTCGAACCGAATGTACCCACGTACCATGGGAAACGGTCATCCCCAAAGACCACGATATAAAAACCAATGAGTACCTACCTACTTAGATTTAACAAATCAAATAACAAAAAATTGCTACTTCGTTGGTTTGTATGCTATTGAGCTAGGGGTATACCATACCGGCTAAATCCCTATATTAATTATGAAAAGACCTTAGTCTGTCTAAGAGCTTTCGTAAGTTCTGGAACGTGTGTCTAAGGCGGCTCCCTCGGAATCATCACAAATATGGCTGGGCAGAGAGAGAGTCAGGGTGGCGAACGAAGGTGTGTGTTGACATGTTGTGAGGGAAGGATCCCTTCACAACATGTCAACACATACCTTCGCAAACCCACACTTCAGTCACAAGTCCCAAATGAATATTGAAGATAGTTTTGTTCAGGGTAGATCTCCCTAAAATTTAATTTGAAGGAGTTATTAATATATCGATTTTAAAATGGCACAGCTCTTGTCCATAATGCCACACACAAAAAGTCTGCAAAGAATCGGTTATCCTAAAAGGTCTAAAAAAAAAAAATTTTGGCGCAAAGTGCCACTTATGATTATTAGCAAGTGATCAAGGGATTTGGCCATTTTGATAAAGAGCTCAAAAAGGTTAATTTGAGATAAATCATACAGCCTTCTCGATTTTTTTTTGTTTTAATTATAATTTATGACAGTGATGTAGTATATTTTTACTTTGTCATTTTTTAACAATGTGAAATTGGTATCGGAGTCAAAATTAATGTACAAAATTAAATGGAAGAGAAGTACCCATTTAAGTAAAAAATAATACTTTATTTTTGAAATGTCTAAAAATAAAGCGTAAGTATAAGATTTGACACAAATCATTTACATGCAACATATGAATTTCCTCAGTGCTGCCTGCGACTGAGTTTCTTCTGCCCTAATGAATGGAATGGTTGAAAGGAAAGATGAAATTTAATGTAGAATTTTTTTAGGCCATGTCATTGCCCCCGTAGGCATAATCAAATGTCTAAGCGTATTAAAAACATGGAATGCAGAAATGTTCCCGACATAATAGAAGCGCTTACTTATGAAGACGAAAGTAAGTGAAATTTAATAAGTACTTATAAAAAAACTACTGATCCCTCTTATGTAAATGTATTTTATACAATGAAAGCGCTCGGTCAATTTTAGCTAGATATACTTATTGAAGAATTTCTGGACAGTTACCATAATTATCATCATTATCACAAGCTCTTTAATGTTCCCACTGCTGGGGCACGGGCCTTCCCTATGGATGGAAGAATATTGGGAGATTAGGCCATATAACCCATCACGCTGGCCTAGTGAGGGTTGGTGGGTATTAACGACGCAGATGGGTCCAACGGCTTAACGTGCCTTCCGAAGCATGGAGGAACTCGAAATAATAATTTTTTGGTCACCTATCCATTGATCGGCCTTAGCGATACGCAATCGAAGATTAACCGCGCTATGCCACTGCACTAGCGAGCTCCTCTTATTACTATAATTACTAACTACTTATTTTTTATTACAGCCAGCAAACTGTCTAAAGTGTCGAAACCACCAAAGTTTAAAGTTAAACCCTTCAAACCTAGACATTACAAGGATACATGCGTACCAATGGTGCCTTCGATGCACACGAGGTAAACAACTTACCAGTATTATTGTATTCCGTGGGTACCAATTTGTGCATTGTTCAATTCAATGCAATTTCTAGCAATAGGTATGAGGCTTCTAAAAGAAAATATAAGTGCGACATTTTGTATCCTAGAATTAGATTGTCTACTCTATCGGCTATATCGTTAGTTTCAATTTGCTTAAAAAAAAGTAAGTAGGTACCTATGTTTCATTCACTTGAAGGACAAAAAGACGTCCATTATAACACATAGCAGTCGTAAAATATAATAAGTCTTCCTTGTCCCTTCATGCTGGCTTAGGAGCGAAAACAAAAACAAAAATTTCACCAGATCTGAATCACCACAGGATGTCGTAAAATCTGACTAACGGAGATTGCTCTGTATCAATGAGCACCTTTTTGGCCACCTGTATCTGTATGGTGGAGGGCAAACCACCAATATCAGCATACATCAGTATTCAGATATTACTAGGTGGTCTAAGAGCACGCTGCTGTTGCATACTCGTCGCTGTCTTTAATCTTAGGCACCTTGTACGACATCCGTGGGAGGGATAGCGGTGGTGATAATAAATTGTACTCTGTTTTACACGGCACAAACAAAACCATAAAATAAAATATTGGCTCGATAAATAATCGATATATTGATTTCTTTTAATCTGGTTACTAATAGGTTGGGGAAAAAGTTTCTTCGCATTTTTTAAGAAAATTCAAAACATTTTTTAATATAGTTTATTTACATTTAACTAAAGTATGTAGGTACCATTTTGTTCGATAACTTTTTGCCATCTTGTAGGTAGGGACGTGATCCCATTGCTATAGAAATTTTGGGACTTCTGGTCAAAATACCGCGACAAGTGGTTTTGGCAGTCCTCTCGTGATGTTAACCTGACACTGCCTAAAGAATTCTGAAGAGACCGAAACAGGTGGAAATCTGAAGGTGCAAGGTCAGGACTATACGGCGGATGCATTAACACCTCCCAGCTAAACTCTCTTAATTTTTGCTGAGTGGCTAAAGATGTGTGAGGTCTAGCGTTATCATGATGAAAAACCACACCCCTTCTGTTGATTAATTCCGGCCGCTTTCTCTCAACTTCTTGCTTTAATCTCATCAGTTGTTCGCAGTAGAGTTCAGAATCGATGGTCCTGCCTGGTGGTAACAGCTCATAATGAATAATGCCCTTCCAATCCCAATCCCACCACACACACAGCATCACCTTGTTGCGAGTTAACCCGGGTTTCGCCACAGTCTGTGAAGCCTGACCGGCCTTTGACCACGACCTTTTTCGCACGTTCTTGTCGTATGGATCCACTTTTCATCACCAGTTATCAGCTTCTTCAAAAATGGTTCGGTTTCATTACGTCGTAATAAAGAATCACAAATGAGTACACGGTTCATTAGGTTTCTTTCAGTGAGCTCGTGAGGTACCCAAATGTCGAGCTTTTTTGTGTACCCAGTTTTTTTCAAATGCGCCAAAATTGTTTTGTGGTCAATTCCCAGTTTTTCAGCTACGTCGTAACTACTGACATGCCGATCTTGCTCCACTTTTTCAAAAATGGCATCCATTTTATCTGTAATAGGGCGACCAGAGCGACGTGCATCTTTGACATCAAAATTTCCGGATTGAAAAAGCTTAAACCAAATTTGTGCTACTCTCACAGACACTGCACTAGGTCCATAAACATCGCAATTTTTTTTTGCGGCTTGCGTTGCATTTTTACCTTTTTTGTAGTAAAATTTTAAAATGTATCAAATTTCTTCATTAGATTCACTCATCTTGGCGGTACGAAAAACAAATGAAAATCACACATTTTCCTAATTTGAATTTGGAATAATGTTCTTTAAAATTTAAACTTTCAATGATACCAAAACCAGCCAGATACAAATAGTATAGCCAAAGAGATTTTATTACAAGTTTATACATACTATAATGCGAAAAGACTTTTTCCCCAACCTAATATTTTGATTCAGTAGCCAATTATTATGGGTGCGTGCCTGTGTTATGTTTTTTTTTTTACTTTACAGATTGCAATATATTGGTCACTGCCCGGTAGATCCTCCTTCTAAATCATTTGACGTCAGATCAAAGTAAGTAAAATATTTTTTAAGATGCTTTCCAAAGTTTCATCTATAATAACATGAATAATCTCAACCAACCTTGTTATACCATTTTCAGAAAAACCTACGACGATTTTGATTTCGACTCGTCGTCATCGTCGCAGGGTACATGTAGTGGTATTTTGAAACGAAGAAGGAGGAGCAAGTTTAAAAAGAAAGTGACATACTTTGACATGTTACCCGGAGACATAATGTTGCCAACACCAGCGCCGGTTATCAAGCATACGTGTTCAGATAGTTCTATATTGAATGTACGGTCGCGTATTCTATTATTCAGATGTTTGTAGGATGGTGCAGAATTAAAATAAATATATAATTACGCTCTGTCCACAGGTGGCTAGTCCCAAGATCAGCGGCGAAGTGATACAGGCCCGGAGAGCAAGCGTCAAGCCTGCGGAAATGGTGCCACCATTGCCCCCCAAAGCAGCTGACAAGTAATTGTTAATTTTTGTTATTGTTTATTGAACACAGTCAATTAGCCTACACATAGTGCCGTATGGCAAGGATTAGACAGTCAAAAAATATGATGTGTAAACTATTTGTTGCAATTTTCAACTTTATTAACGAAAAATCTGGATTCTTTGTGATGCTTTAAGATTCAATATTAACTGAGACCTTCTTCCTCTTGCCCTGTTCCCAGTCTATCTGGGGTCGGCGGAGTACGTTTCCTCTTCCATTCATATCGGTCAGATGTCATCAAGCCATCCACTCGCTTTTGATTCATATCATCCATCACACCGTAAAGGTGCTAGTGATGAATGAATGTATAGAAAAGAGACGAAACGGTCCATGACGAGAGGCCGATGAACGGAGAGAGTGATTGTAATGACAATATTCCAATCCATACTGCTCAAGGTTTTGGCTTAGGTTTGACAGCCGGCCGCCTGCCTGACACCAACCCTCTTTGGCTATATATTTCTCTCTCATACCCTCAATATTTACTGAGACCGGTATCACGAGTTTGAATGGCGATATTTATTGACTGTTTTATCCTTGCCTATGGCGACGGTATAGCATGACGGCAGAGCAATTGTTAATTTGAAAAGTGTAGTTTTTTTTTTTACACATGCCGTGCTTTTACTTAAGGGTTTTTTTGAGCATTCTCTTTTGTCATGGCTCTAAAATTCCCCGCAGCAAATTGAAACGCTCCCTGCATGCATACTGAATGAACTTGAAATAATTTGATATTTATATAAAACATTATTGCTTTCAGTCTCTACTCGCCTCATAGCGGCATAGTGATTAATAGGGACAAGGATTTTGTTCCTGACGTTGTCCATATTCCTGGTCCGAAGATCGTGGGGTATGTAAAATATAGTGCCTATTTGGAATACATTTTTGAAACTACTGTTACATTAAGGACACAAATTTTTTTTTTTCTGTTCTTAGGAAGAAGGAATATAGAAAGCCTTGTCATAAGGGAGGGTGAGTTACAATGACATTATGGCTGTATAGTAATAAAAAAAATGAATTATTATGTTACAATCTTTTCAAATTACATTTTCAGCGTTTGCTTTAGGAAAACGTGCAACAGAAAAAAATGCCGGTTAGTAGTAGATATATAACTAATAGAGTATAGAATGTATAATAATCATAACTACTGACTTAGTACCTAATTGACAATCAAATTGTTTCAGTAAATATGCTACTATGAGAAAAAAGCGATTGGCCCATAAAACAAGAAGGTTATGATTGTATTATAATATTAAGTTTATACTACTTCATACGTAACTTGCCATTACTAAAATATTAATGCGTTTGATCATTCATGCCACACTATAGGTACTGCTTGATGCGTGAAAAAAATATTTGTTTATTTATTTTGGTGGACAGAAAACCCAAAATAAATTATGGCGTGAAGCTGTTTTTAACTTTATTAGGTATTCAAATTATAGAGCCGCCAGCTCCCAGCCAAATATAAAGTCCTATTTATATAATTTTTAACAGAAAGCATTCGGAATTCTCATACACGACTCTGGGTACGACGGACGGCAAACCAAGAGCGAGGACCGCACAAAAACATTTGAAAGACGATGACTCTATCTGTGGTCTTGACGAAATTCCTAGGCCAGAACACGTTAGTAGACAGATAAGACTCATTAGTGTGATGTTTTATGATCAAAAATAATCCAAATAGTTCACTATAAAATCTATCAGCAGATAGTATACACAATATAATAAACTCTTCTGCTCCCTGCCCTGTTCCCAGTCTATCTGGGGTCGGCGCAGTATGTTTCCTCTTCCATTCATATCGGTTAGACGACATCAAGCCATCCACTCCCTTTTGATTCATATCATCCATCACACCGCAAAGGTGCTAGTGATGAATGAATGTATAGGAAAGAGATGGAACGGACCATGTCGAGAGACCGATGAACGGAGAGAGTGATTGGAATGACAACATTCCAATCCATACCGCTCAAAGTTTTGGCTTAGGTTTTACAGCCGGCCGCCTGTCTGACACTAACCCTCTTTGGGTATGCTGTTGTTGGTGGTTTGCCCTCCACCATTCGGGTACGTCAAGGTGTTTATTGGTCTACACGGGGCAATCTCCCTTAGTCGACTTTTACGACACCCATGGGATGAGTCGGGGCTGGCCTATTCTACGTTATTTGTTCGCTCCCAGGCCAGCATAGAAGACTATAAGATAATAAAAACACGAGTGGGATATGTAATTTTTCAAATTCTTATAGATTAATTTAGCGGTCGTTTTTAGGTACAAATCCCTGCACATTTGAAACGTGGAACGCTACAAACACATTCACTTACAGTGCTTCCGTGTACAAAAGAAAAGAAACCTGAAATTCATTATGGTATCTTAAGGGGATCATTTAATATGTACGATGGAAAGTTCGGTTAGTAGGAGGATTGCTTTTTTTCTTATATAACTAGGTTACACGCTATGTAGAGCTCATTATTGTAGACTGAACTTTTGCAGAAGTCTAAGAATAAAAGTAAAAAAGAGTAAGTAGAAGAAAGATAAAGTATTACAGATATTTTAAGAAAACCTAAAATTCATATTAATTAGTACAAAGATTTTGGTGGTTAGAAAAAGAATTTCGAAAAATTATGGTCTTGAGGCGGGAATCGAACCCGCGTCCGCTGCTATCCGGGCAGGTGCATGACCGCTCGGCCACCCAAGACACCATTTAACTTGCCGAAATTCTTCTAACCTTTACACTTCACGTTGTAAGCCAACGGGTAGGGTACCCGTTGGCGCAATGTAGAAATAAATTTCAAACATTCCAAAGCAGATATTTTTACAAATACCGTGCGTTCGGTTAAGCTTGGGTTTGCTTTATAAACTATTCGATTTTAATTTTAACATTATATAAATGTTAGAAAAATTAGTACAAAGATTTTGGTGGTTAGAAAAAGAATTTATCTGCCCGGATAGCAGCGGACGCGGGTTCGATTCCCGTCTTAAGATAATAATTTTTCGAAATTCTTTTTCTAACCACCAAAATCTTTGTACTAATTTTTCTAAAATTTATATAATGTTAAAATTAAAATCGAATAGTTCATATTAATTAATAAAGTAATTTTTACAGGTGCTCGATCTAGAGGTAGACAAGCTCTTACCATGAGTGTTATGGCATATTGCTTGGCATTCCATTACCACCCAAAACAATGGACAATGAAACTCGTTGATAATTTAGTCGACGCCGGTGATCAATGGTTCTCATCTTGTTTAATTAATAGTTATAACAAAATTAGTTGGTACATGATTGTATTTGACTATCTATTTTGTAATAGCGACGCGTTTTTTATCAGTTTAAATTTTAGTTCTAGTGTGGATTTGTTCCACTCACAATAGCGCAATGAGAGCCTTAAAAAGCATATAAATAATTGTTTCTCTTTCTTTAGGTATTTGCAATGCTTAGAAAAAGTGCACGACCATTCGGCCGTCCAAGGAATATGTGAGGTGTTACAATTTGGAAAGAAGCAAACTCTTATATTGAACGGCAAAAGAATGCAAGTGCTGTTAGGGGAACCTGATTTCGTCGGGTACACCATGTCTTTGGATCCTATGGTGTACAATTTATGTAGAGGGTTAAAAGCTTTCTTCTCATATAACAGAGCTGGGGTCCTATTGACGAGGCATGTTATCATTTTTATCCTTTATATTACAATAGCAGTTTATAATACAATGGAATATTAAAAAATATTTTTCTGTTGTCTTCGTGCAGGGTCTTGAAGGTAGTCATTTGGAAGGATAGAGTCTGCTATTACATTTTTGATGCATCTGGCAGAGATTCAAGGGCTTATTCAAATTTCTCCAATGGTTGTGCAGCTCTCATTAATGTCAAGGACATAGAATCTGTTTCTGAGATTTTGCTTGCTCGCAGTATCGTAGAGGACCAGAAATTTGTACTAGCTGCGGTGAAAGTACTAAAAATGATTGATGAAAAATGCGATGAAGATTTGGAATCCGATAGAGAGCTTACTCAAGCCGAGAAAGCTATGATGGGTTACAGGATTTTGAATGAGAATTGCGCTATAGTTAATGCTAACATGCATTTAGGTGACAGATGTTTTGAAGACGCTAAATATAGACAAGCTTTGACGATTGCCGTCGCTGCCATGACATATGCTAAAATATCACCTCCTAACACATGGTTTTCAAAAACACTAGATAAAATATTACGATTAGGCAATAAGCTATACGTAGACTGTGCACATCCCAAAGTTATGATTGATTTAACCATTGATAACATTCCAAACGAATTCATTATTGGTCCTTATACATGTGAAGTGATTATATACAGAGAAAGAATTAAAGGACAGCTTTTCACGACGAAGGAATGTTTATTTAATATCAGGACTGGTCTTGAGGAATTTTTTAGTCACGAGTATAATAGTGGTATTTTAGAATTTAATAATTACGCCCTCGCTGTATGGAGACAAAAAGACATGTTTTACTTATTTGATCCGTACCCTCGTGCGAACGATGGGCAAAAATCTATTAAAGTTGGTAGAGCCTGTTGTATGATGCTTCTAAATACAGATACAATGGCTGCTGTGTTTACCAAGAATTGGGATTACTTGCCTGTAACAACACAGTTTTATATTCACGCATTCAAAGTTTTGAAATTAAAGAAAAGGGAACCTAAGGTGAATATGACGCCCCTCCACATTTAGCAATTCAAGGTAGTATAATTTGGGCGTAATCTGATCTGATCACTTTGCCATAATTTGCAGGCGCAAATAGTATGTACTTTAAGTGACGAACAACTGCCCGGATCAAAAGGTAAAGTGAAAAGACAAGTACTCTCGATGAGTCAAGCGCATGGAGATGTCAGAGAGATTTTCCACGATGTCATGCCAGTAGACAATTTACAAGAGAAACTTGCTGACGTAATTAATTTAAGATTTACATTACATTTAAACAAATAACGAGCCATCAAAATGTTAAGTATACTTACTAAATTGGCATTTATCTCCTAGGCGCCTGTAGACGAAGAACACATGGGTGACATTATTTCATTAGTGGACAGCATACAAGAGGATTACTTACCACCAATCCCTCTTAGATACAAAAATTTGGGACCGGAGCCGCTAGAACCAAAAATTGGTTAGATTTATGATAATCAATACCTACCTAAAGTATTAGATCAGGACATATTCAACATGATGACTTAAGAAAGGTAGGTACTAAAATAATGTTTTTATTATGTTTAGTGAATTTGGATTCACCGACGGTGTCGGTGACTCAAGTAGTGCCCCCGTGGCCAAAACCTCGTGACAAAACTAATGAACCTCCGGAACCTGACCCAGATCCAGAGCCTACTCCCCCTCCTACACCGCCTCTAATGCCGGTAACATTTCTGTGTTTATTATACTTGTAGTATTAGCAACTCGCTCGGCCTGTGATTGCGTAAACTAAGCAATGTTTGCTAAAGCCGGTCATGGGATGGGCGATCAAAAATATGTTATCTCGAGTTCCACCGTGCTTTTGATGGCTGGCTGCATCTGCAGTCGTAAATACCAGCGTGGTTTATTATGGACCATTCTCCCTATATTCTTCCATCAATTATGGCCTAGTAGTAGGGACATTAAAAAGGCTGGTGATGATGATGCAAATTCAGTTTTAACAATCAACAAACATACTTCGTTGCAATTATTTCTAGGGATTACCTGTTATTATTAGGAGTGTTTACAAAAACTTATTAACAATTAAAATTTGTTACAGCCTCCGGAAGGAGGAGAAGAAGAGGTACGTAGTAATCATAATCTTCATACGCTATAGTTATATTGATCAAGTATTAATTAAATTCACATTTACGAAATAAATTATTTTTACTTTATTTTATGATAATATTTTTTGATAGGAAGAAGAATCTGCAGAAGAGGAAGAGGATGAAGAAACAATGAAGAGAAAGAAAGAAGAAGAGGATCGGAGAAAGGCTGAAGAAGAAGAAGCTCGACGGAAAGCCGAGGAATTGCCCCCACCGTTACCACCGCCGCCGCCTTCGCCGCAATCGGAACCAGAAGTTCCGGTATGTCCTATGAGTTCTATATAATTTCAAGGGAATGATATTCCAATAATTATCCTACTGGATTGTCAGATAATTATTGCTATAACAAACTACCTTAACGTAACTTTCTGTATTTAACTCAGCTCGCCGCACCAGTTGAAGCTTTAGAAGATGAAGTACAAACAATGGAGCCTGTCAATGTAGATCGACGTATACTTCTCACAGAGGACGCAAAGTATAGATTCAAACTCAGACAACTGCGAAAGAAATCCACCTCACCTCTTATAGAATCTCAGCTAGAAATGACACCATCTCAAGAATTGGAACAACCGAGCAATTTCAAAAAGTTACCAGATAAAACCGAAATTATTAGAGGCAGCACAAATGGAATAACCGACTCGAAGGGCTTAGAAATACTTCCGTTTTCAGCTATTATGGCCATTGTGACATCTTATAAATATTCCATAAATACGTGGACTCCCGGAATTGTTAATTTTGTAGTAGATACAGCAAGCAAACTATATGCTAACAAACGAGAAAAGTTTCAACTTGCCCCAGTGCACATTATTCCTAAAATTTGTATTGGTCATCAAGTAAGTTGCCACTTTAATTTAGAAGTGTGGAGTAAGAAAGATAATAATAAATACTTTAAAGCTTTAGCTTAAAAATAAATTCTTGTACTTATCATTTGATTTCAGGCTTATCACGCTAACATCGATGTGTTTGGAGAAGGAGCCACTTGGCAAATGGAGCAAGTGTTAATGAATAAATTCTTCGCGAAATATGACCGTGGAATGATAACCACTTCCAACTACAGCTGCGCTTTTTTCAAAAGAAATGGGCTGTACTACTTATTCGATGGCAGTAGTTGTAACGCCATGGGCATCAGGGATGAAAAGGGGAAGACCAAAGGCAAAGCATGTTTGTTGAGATTTCGGAATTTACACGACCTTGTGAGTAGGTGGGTAAACGCAAAATTAATATCAAAGTATTTCTTTACTTTTATGGATAGAATTAGAAAAAAAGTGTATGTGCATTTATTCCTTGTTGGAACGATGACAGAAACTGTAAAAATTACCCCAAAGGATTTTAAACTTAGTGTATAAATAAGCTAAAGTAGAAAAAATATGAGAGTCTAGAATAATTTATATTTTTTAAGGATTATCTTCAATAAAGACGGAAAAAGCGAAGATCAACAATTCATACTAAGTAAAATTTTAGTAAGAAGAGTTTTGGCAGAACAGCGTATGAAGTTACCTGAAGATTATGATTATGAGACAGGTCGGCCTAAGTCTTCTAAATCAAAGCCATCATTTGTATCCCCTTCAAAAGCGTCAGACAAGAAAAGCTCTATTGAAGAATCTGGCTCTAAAAGTCAAACGATGATAGGTTATCAGTTAATTAATGGTGGTTACAGAATTGAGGGCACGACATCCCTTAAGGACAAGTGTACAAGTGGAGATATTAAGCCTTGTCATTTTGTTGGTTTAATAGCAATGTTAATGGCAACGATGCATCCTATCAGGACATGGGACCATTTAATGGTAGACACTTGTATCGAGAAAGGTCTTGAAATACACGAAAAAGCGACGAACTTAAATGTATGTGAAAAAAGAGTAATTAAGAATGTTATTTTAGATGGCAAATTTATCAATATTAATATAAAAAAAATAACTGTTGTAAATGAAAATCCAGAAAAACGCCTTGAACAATATCTTAAAGCTGTGTTACGTAGACTTCGTTATGTTCTTATTCGATTTTCGTCATCTAATTTAGTGATATGCCAGACTGAAGGGTATTATCACCTTTTCGATCCATATCCATCACCGGCTTCAGAAGAACCCGATGAAATTGATACCGATATGAAGGTAAAAGATACAGGAAGAAAACCAAATAAAGTCGCATCTTGGACACTTTATAAGTCTATCGATTCACTGATTCGCAGATTGAAAAAGATTGTTTCAGGGGACGTAGATAATCCGCAGTTTTATACTTTTGAATTGACTTCGGTTAAAACTGCGCCCCGACACTCCGCAATGGACTATAGGCTGAGTCCTCTGTTTAAGCCTGATGAGAATCCCAACTTGCCTTACCTAAAACGTAGAAGAATCCGGCCCAGTGTAGATGAAAAAATGTATTGGCTGAATATTGAATCGGTACCGTGGTCACGGATGAATCCCACTAATGACTTAGGATTTGAGAGAGGCACTCCTCGCGCATTGTGGAAAGACTGGGATATCGAATTCCCAGGAGATTTATACTCTCTATGGGGAACTCTACATTCGATGGACGCCAAATTTGATGCTAGAAATCGCGGGAAACAGTATCTGGCTACCAATGTTGTTGCAATTGTAATGACCCAGGCGTGCGACCTTAGTGCGTGGACTGCTAGCTTTCTTGATGGGATTGTGGAATGTGGTGACAAGTACCATAAGAAGTGCGCGGATAAATTTGCATCTACACCCAACCATGAGATTAAGTTAGAAGACTTAGATCAAAAATTTGATGATATGTTCCCATACTCGTTTACTGTTAAATTTGAGAAAGTAATATTTGGATTTCTTTACAACACATTTCCAGACCGTTTTAACCTAAGTAAAGCATTGGCTTATTTCTTTGAAAAACATAATCATGGCATTCTAACCAGTCCAACGAAGAACATTGCTTTTGGAAAATATGGTGCCTCGTATTTTATGTTTGATTGTCAAAGTCATGGAGCACCAATATTTTGCCCTGGGCAAGGAGCGTCCTACATGCTAAAATGCGAAAGTCTTAATAGGCTCATTTACTGTATGGTGATAACCATGAACATACGAAGACATGGCCAACAATTCCATTTGTATAGTGTAACAGTAACTTTATCTGAAAAATCTAAATAACAATGAATATCTTAATAAAGGTGTTTTTCATTCTCAGAAACAGTACCAAAGACCGATGAACGGAGACACATTAATGTCAAGATATTGTTAAACAATTAGGTTCATTAATAATCCTTTGCTAATAAAACGTAATATGAAATTTATTTATTTTATGATAATTGCGTTCATCAGTGTCTCGACGTACCTAGTCCTCTCCATGACTTTTATAGGCACATTTCATCATCAACACCTATATATTTTTCCATTCCTTGGGACCAACGGCTAACGAGCCTTCTGCAGCATGGAGGAATTCGAGATAATATATTTTTGGTCACCCGCCCAATCAATGATGGGCTTTGGCGAACATTGCTTAGTATACGCAATTGCAAGCTGAACGAGTTGTCACTGCGACATCTTAGGTATACCTACTATATGTGCCCAGTAGATGGGAATAGGCTCGCCACTTATTACATGGGACCATGCTTGGCGAAAAGTTGGTGTTTAATTCATCTCTGCCTGGGGTAGGGCGGGGATAAAGGCGTGATTTATGTTATAGCCTTGACATAATAATATCCTGTGAACATGGTGCTCGATTGCTTTACGCCACTACCGCTCTCGTCCAAGAACCGGAACCACTTACCCTTATAACTGCCGCACTCAGGACGTCAAATAACTTTAATGACTACCTAATATCAAAAAAATTCAATTAAATCTATTCTCTCTATTTTTGATAGACTTACTGCCGCACTCAAGGACGTCAAATAACGTTAATGAGGACTTAACGTCAAAAAATTACAATTCAAAACTTGTCGCTATTCTTGCCGGGTCTATGGTCTACATTTGAATGAAAAGGTTTACTTTAAATACTCATTAAAGTTAATTGACGTCTCTGATTGTCCGGCAGTTACACATATATACACAAATCACGCCCATATCCGACAGAGGTGAAATTAATTAATAGATAACCCTTTCATCGGCTTACCTTATCCATAAGCTAACCCATTCATTGCGGTAAGCACTTAGGTCCGTCACTGAAAACCCTTTGATAGAGTTACCCTAAAGTAAAGGGTTAAGAATTTGGCCAAGCTGTTTTAGTTTCTACGTGCCAAGCAGCTGATTTGTTGGATTCGACTTCGACAGATCATCTCTTTTCCACTCGAACGCGAGATAAAGAGATAGGTACCTATTTAGGCAATCAATAGCATATATAACACTTAAATTAATGATAACTGGTTAAAACACATTCAAAAGGTTACCAAAATTATAAAGAAACACAATCAATAGGGACTATTGATTAGGTTACCTTATAATAGGGTTACCGTATCCATAGGTAGGCTTAACTTTGAAAAGGGGTTTTCCGGTCCTTGCTCTCGTCATGTTTCATACATAAAATCACGACCAACGTTTCGCCAATTTAAAGGTCTGAGCATACGTAACGGGAAAACAGCCTCGTACAAAAAACCCCGTGTGACATACCTATGTAACGGAGACACGGACGGACGGAGCTTAAAATTTTTTGACTTTAATTATAGTCATTAACGTTAATCGACGTCTCTGAGTACGGCAAAGAGCTTTAATTAAAAAAGCGCAATTGACGAGAATCAATCCACCTTGTAACCTAGCACAAGCACACTGGGCGATCGTGTTACGCGCCGCGTCTACTGCGCGTAATCTGCGGTATTGCGTGCGCGTTGCGACACAGTTTAGTTATAGTTTCCGCGTTTTGATCAGCGGCTCTTCTTTAAAATTACATTTGTATACATGTAAATTAAAGAGGATTTTGTAGGTGGTATTGTGTCCATACCAGATTTTATGTAATAACATTAATGTACTTGCTTGGCAAAATACATTTTTAGCTAGAGTACTGAGAATAGTCGTTAATCTGTGGCAGGACTACAAAAACTGTATGTTGCGAGCATAATACGATATGATAACAAAGCCCTGCCCAGTAGGCCAATTATGCTCGCTAATTGTAATGTCGTTTTTTTCGATAACAACGTCAACTTAGCATCAACAAAATATTGACATCAAACTAGGATTACATAGCATTAGCATAATTGACCCTCAGATAGCATGACCACCGAAACACTATATGATATAGCCATTTATCACGTTGAGTAGTCAAAAATCATTGGATTTTAACACTTGCCTGAATTAAATTATTGATTATGCCTTTAAGGCCAATGATATTATATATATAATATCATTGTTTAAGGCTATATCATAAAGATATAGCTAATTATTGCTTTGATCTGTTGTCATGCTGGCCGGGCTGGATGATTTTATGATAGCTGACCAAGAGATGTATGTAGGTATGTACAATAATTTTTAGGTCTTACAGAGGAATAGGTTACAGGCCATTTTTTATACTCCTAGGTTATAGGGGCAAAACAATGTTTTGTGGTTCAGCAAGTAACATACTAATGCAGACTGTGCTCTATTTTAGACACACATTTAGACAACCAAATCTTGAGTAGTGCAGATATCATCGCCATCATCAACAACTCTGGATGGACAAAAAATTATGAAGAATAGGCCATAAGCCACCTCTGACCCAGTGAAAGATGGTGGGTATGGTCAGTTATGATGGCTTACAAAGTTGATCATCACAGAAATATTTTCCAATTTATGGACCTGTGCATGTATGACTAATTTCCCAAGATTCCTTACGAAAGAATGGAAAGAAATTCCTTAGTCCAGATGCACATTTATAAGTACACAGCCAAACAAGTCATCAAACAATAAATTATTTTAATGAATTACTGACTATTAAGTATCCATCAAATAGGCTTTAAATGCATTCATTCAAGTCCTCGTATGAATTTGCAGGAAAATAAATTGATCATTTGAGGTTATAAAATAAATTTTGATCATGACAAACCAATCTGGTAGTATCAATAATCAAGGTAGTAATAATAAATTCCTTATATTTTTACAATGATTTTATATTAACTGTAAAAATCTTATTGAAACAATGTATTGTTAAATATTAAGCAATACCACTACAATAGGCTCATTCAAGATCCGGTAAGTTCTCATCATCTGAATCACTTTCTAGGTCATCAAAGGAAGGTTTTTCAGCCTTATCGCCGGCCGCACCACCACCGGCTCCGCCTCCCATCGACCGTAACAACTCTTCGATGTCATAATTGCTGTCATTGCCACCGGCTTCTTCCTCGTCATCCTCGTCTCTCCATTTATTGAAGTCTACTTTCAGATAGTGTGGTTTCTTTTTGTCCTTCGTTAGGGACGGCCAGTATGATGCGTCTTTTTTCTCTTTGCGTAGCACCATTTCTATGCACCTTCCTTTATTCACAAAACCGCTATTTTCAGGTAGCACAGAATCATATAATTGTATGGTTACTTCATTAGGCTTATTGTCTTGGGCGTTGACTCCTTTGAAATGAACTGAATCTTTTTCTATTTTAATGTTCGGTTCTTTACATTCCACGCTAAATGTGAGGAAGATATCCTCTTTGCGTTGAGCCCATAGAACTGCAGGTGGGATTGGTGTTTCACTTGACATTTTTGGATAATTTGAAACGTTTTAACAATAAAACAGCTTTGCTTTTTGAATATAATAGCGTAAGTTCATTAACTACAGCTCAAATTATTAATTTTATGCAGTAGTTAAAATCGATTCAGACACACACCAAACCAATTCATTGAAAAACCGAATGAATGAAATGCACAGACAGACAGACAGAACAGAATACGGAAACAGATAATAAATTCGCATTACTTGTTTTTCGTCAGTGTTGCATGATCTGTTTTACTACAATCTAGAAATTTCGGTACTTTATTTTTTTCTCCCCATATTGGCCAAGGTACAGCAAAAGTATTTAATGCTGTACAGCCAAATTTGATAAACTGGGAACGGGGATTGAAAAGTCACGGCCACATTATTTTTATGCTTTTGTACATGTATGGAAAATTCATATTGACACGTTTTTTTTATTTTCTCAAATTTCAATTCTAACTGCCGCACTCAGAGACGTTAATTAACCTTAATGACAACTTAATAAATAAAAATTACAATTCGAAAATTGTCGCTATTCTTACCGGGTCTATGGTGTAGATTGAAATGAAATGTTTTGACATTAAGCACTCATCAAAGTTATTTGACGACTCTGAGTGCGGCAGTAAGTAATATTTTAAAGTATAATTTAATTTAAAAATTTGTACTTAAATAGTCTTTAGCGACGTAATATTATGTACAACTGTGGGATTTAAAAAAAATTAACATAACAACTGTCAAATCTCTGATGTTATGTCAAATCAAAAAAAATATGAGAAGTGTTTGGCACGTTTCGTGGTGTTAATCAGATTTTTTTTCGATAATTCTAAAATAAAAAAAATAATAAAAGAAAATAAAAAATATTTATTTATTTTTATTTATTAAATTGGTTCAGAGTGGATTTTGTGTAGTGAAAGCTCGGAGTAAATAGAACTGGAGTAGCCTTTGCCTAACATTCCCCTCTGCCAAACGCACAAGCATCGGATGCCTGTGCGTTATATAAAACTAGTTGAGCCGCCATTTTAAAACCACAATAATCAGAACGTCTTACCGTGCAGAGCTCCCACTAAAATGCCTGCCTGTGCTGTTTTTTAGCGTTAAAAAAATTCGAAAACATCTAGTATTCAAAAAGATGGCGTCACATTTCATTTTTAAGTATTATTTTTAAGATTTGATATTTATTTACTTCATAATTTCATGTTTTAGCATACTACAATTTCAAATTTCGAGCTATAGTCTCGTGGGGAGTCGGCCGTGACGTCATCAAACGATCTTCCAGCGCACTCCCCACGAGACTACCTAGGGTTGAACATTATCGCATTTCAATTAATTAGACAATAATTTAAAAAAGTTTGTTGTTAATAAATAAGTGTAATTTTGTCATTTCGTATTAATTAATTACCAATTATAATTTCGTTTTAACAATATACGTTGCTTGTTTATATTTAGTTTAGTATTAAGTACATACCTACCTACACTTTTGCGACCGCTTGAAGCTTATTTTTTGCCACACTACATGGAAATATAAAATAATTAGTGAATTAATAAAATAAAATAATAATAAGACTATTTTGCCCTTTATTCATGCTGGGCGGCGCTCATAAACATTAAGAGTACCTATGCTGTATATGCTTACAGCGTCCCTGACTTTATAAAATAAGCATGGGTAAAAAGGTACCAGCACAGCCGATTATTTCTGAGAAACCAAAATTTTTTTTCGAGCCACAGTACAAATTGTTTTTTTTGTTGTAATCAGCAACCCTAATTGAATTGCACTTCATTAATAGTGATGTCAACGTCAAGATATTGCGATTTTACGAGGGAGTAATGAATGAATGAATGAATGAATGAAAGTAACATTAAATTTAAAGTATGTATTATGATTTAAATCTATATACACTGTGTTCCTGAGGTTATACATCAACTTCGGCATTTTATTCAGACTATTAAATTGATCATTTTTTTATATGGATTAAATTTATGATACTTTTATGAATTGAAGTTCCTTTAATTTTGAAATCCTAGAATAAAACTATAGAGATATAGAATAAAACAGGTCAAGTCCACCTTAAGCCAAATGGCATATATGATGTTAGTAATTGCCGTGTGGTCACAGCAGAGCAGAATATAATTGTCTCCACCTCAAATCTCTCCCGTGGGTGTCGTACAAGGCGACTACGGATAAATCAGTGATGAGGAATAGGAAGCAGCGTTCCTCTTATACCACCTAGCAATGTACTGCGACTTTTGTGCCCGATAAATGGCAATAGGCTCGCCACATTTTACATGGGACCTAACATAATTGGCAAATCGTGACTGTTAGTTCACCTCTGCCTACTCCTTCGGGGATATAGGCGTGATTTATTTATGTAAGTATGTATGTATGAGAGAAGAGGAAGTGAAATCTCCAATTTTTTAACATTTTGTCTGTCTGTATGTATGTTTGAGCACGCATCATGCATAAACTACGCGACGGATTTTGATGACATTTAGTATGATGATAGCTAAATGTGTCAACATTTGAGTTAACTTTTTTTTATTAATATTTAAAAGCTCCTTTTAAAAACCCGGTGGTCCAAGTGCAATACTTACATGTACTAGGAGTGAGGTATGTGGCACCAAAGTCTTCCGTACATAAATGAAAGCTTTTGGAAAATATTATTGTAGTATTAAAATCAGAAATGATCGGTATGTGTAGTTCAGGCAAAAATACCTCTGCCCCTGCCGGTATCCTAATTGCTGGTATTTATACTGTAAGCTTTCACATTCCCGAAACATCTAATTTTTAATTATAATTTTCAGATTTCCTAAAGAATACAGAATAAGAAATAAAAGGGTCGATGCTTGTAATAGGCACGTCTCTTGGGCATCTACAAGAACAAGTACTATTTGTTCCGTAAATTTTGAGCCGTCTCAGTTTCAGAAATTATCTAACAATAGAAGAAGATTTTATAGAATACAAGTTTGTTTTTTCCTCGCAATTGTGTTGAAAAACGTCGTATGCAACTCGTATGCATTGGTCATTACACACTCAGCTTCCTTACCGCGTTCGCTTGCGGCTCGCGCTTGCAATAATGCCTCGTATATAATGACCAACATAGCATACTCGTAACATAATGTACTATTTACCTATTAAGTTTCACACATTTTGATTTTTGATTCCCCTTAAAATTTAACAATTCCCAGTATCATACGAGAAATCTAACTATATTCACTATCGCTTTGTTAAAAATAATGTTTAAGGGTTTCTCCTTTCCATTATGATTATACGCGAAAGGGTCCACACAGTGATTTCTGAAAGTGAAAATATATAATAACACCTATTGTAAATACTTTTTAAATGCTATAAGCTATTAAGTATAAATTTGTATTTGATTGATATAGCCTTCAAAATCTGTCAAATTTTTAGATAGATTTCATATATGAGTGTCTTTGAAAAATCGAAAGAAGACTGATTGTAAAGTAAGCGTGTAAATCATCATTTAATTTTTAATAATGTGAGAATACTAACGCAAAATTAATGCATTCATTCATTGAACGAAACTGATTTATCGATATTGATATTCTCGTGCTATGTCATGTCACTACTCACACAATGCCATCCGTGTGTTTGAATAGAACGTTAACACACTATTTTAAGTATGTGTGCGTGAATTTTAAATATGTGTGTCGTTTTATGCATGTGTGTGTTTTAAATCCTCAAAAAGTTTTTGTATCTGTGTGCTGGCATTCAGTGTAGTAGTAACCTCACCCCCCGCAAAAAATGGCAGAAAAATATGTACGAGAAATTGACTAATGGCTACTCCAGTCCTATTTACTCCGAGAGTGAAAGTGGTGTTATTTTAATGCACAAGCATCCGTGTTGATGTACAATTATGCAGAATCATTGAAAATAAGTCTTGTGACGTGTTTGATGTTGTGGTAAAGACCACTAAAAAGTGGTTTTGTCCACCTCATCAGTTGTGAACTCTGTTACCATTCAATTTATTTATTTATTTATTTATTAAGGCCCACAAAACAAATTACAGTCATAAAATGAGTATATAAATTGTACAGTATAGAAAGTCCAGACTATAATTCTTAACATGTAAGCACAGTATGAGTACAATATAATGGAATGTTAAGAGTGTTAGTGATTTTTATAAAATGAAATTAAAGCTTATTTATCTAGTATTAATAATTTATACAGTAGTAATAGGGTAACTAGGGTACATTATTCAAGTAAAATGAATTTCAATACTTTAACATCACCATTAATTTATACCAATTTTAAGACTTGCCTTCTAAATTGGCACAATTTGGTACCAAAAATATCCAAAAAAGAATGCTCAGATGCCATTTCGTTATATAATCTACACATTTTAATTATTGGATTATAATATGAAGTATTGTTCTTGTACACTTGGAGACGAAATACTTTAGACGTGGGATTACGAGATCTAAATCGAGTGTTGAAAGTTAGTAGGGAAATAAGTAAGGGCGAGTCAATTTCGGAATGGATGATTTTATGGAGGTATATTAATTCCTGGCCTTTACGACGAGAAGCAAGGGATAACATTTTGAAGTATTGGAGCTTAGCACTATAAGACCTATATTGGCGACCTAACTGCAGTCTAAAACAAAGAATGTTAAGGAATCTCCTCTGAATCTTTTCAATTGTATCGGAATGAGTCATATAGTAAGGTGACCATATAACACAGGCATATTCGAGAATACTTCTGATCAAAGAATAGTATAAACATAGAAAAGTAGACTGATTTCTAAATTGCTTGGTAGAACGTGAGATAAAACCAAGAAGTTGGGTGGACTTGGAAACAATGTGATCGTAATGGTAGCGAAATGATAGTCCTTCGTCGAAGTAAACCCCCAGGTCCCTGACGATAGACTGGCGTTGAAGTATGGAATGATTTAAAGAGTAGTCACAATGTAGTTTACGTTTAGAGGAACCAAAGGAGATGACCAAGCACTTGCTAATATTTAAAAACATTTGATTGTCAGTGCACCACTCAGAAATCAAGGAGAGATTCCGTTGTAGACTGACATGGTCCTCATAACCATTGATAGCAAGAAATATCTTTAAGTCATCTGCAAAAAGCAGACAGGGGACAGTTAGTCGCTGTGTAAGATCAATAATGTACATTAAGAACAGCAACGGTCCTAGGTGTGACCCCTGTGGAACACCAGATGTTATCACCACTGGTGAAGAGAGTTGCCCCTGTATACTTACAAGTTGACTCCTATTGTCTAGATAAGACGTGAACCATCGCAACGAATTGCCGTGGATACCGTAATTTTCGAGTTTTTGACAAAGTATGGAATGGTTTACTTTATCGAATGCCTTGGCAAAATCGGTATAAATAGAGTCCACTTGGCATCTGCGGGCAAATGCACAGCAAAGATAATTTTTATACTCTAAGAGATTACTTACAGTCGATTTATTACCAATAAACCCGTGTTGATGAGAGGATATGTGAGGCTTAAAGTGTGAATATAAGATTCCATAAATTACCGATTCAAATAGCTTAGCAAAACAAGACAATATACTTATAGGTCTATAATTCTTGCATTGAGCCCTGTCGCCTGACTTAAATATCGGTATAACATTAGCAGTCTTCCAGTACGTAGGAAATTTCCCACTCTGTAGGGAGTTGTTAAAAATTATGTGTAAAGGTACTGTCAGCTCATCACAACAATTCCTGATAAAATGTGGAGGTAATCCGTCAGGTCCTGCGCCCTTTTCTGGGTTAAGAGTCTTAATCTTTGTCTTTATACTTTCAAAATTAATCTCAGTGGCTGATAATGGAAAATTGTGATTCACACTTGTAGTAGTGTGATCTATTTTGTGAACAGTTTTTTCCTCAAAAACGGACCCAAAATAGGTAGAAAACATATTACATATTTCACCTAAGTTCGATGAAGACTCGTGATCATACATCATGGTTAGCGGCATAGAATTAGATGTATTTTTACCATTGGCATATTTAAAAAAGTGCTTAACATTATGTTTTATAGAGGATTCGACAGATTCAAGGTATTTTTTATAGCAATTGCTTAAAAGAAGTTTACATCGGTTACGTAGGTCAAAAGAATCGTAATCTAACGGATTAGCAAATTTTTTGTATTTTTTATGAAATTTATTTTTTTCCCTTAAACAACGTATCAAAGCAGGGCTAAACCATGATGGGAACCGGTTGGAACTCTTACGCATCAT
Source organism: Cataclysta lemnata (assembly GCA_963931975.1). Classification (NCBI taxonomy): domain Eukaryota; kingdom Metazoa; phylum Arthropoda; class Insecta; order Lepidoptera; family Crambidae; genus Cataclysta; species Cataclysta lemnata. Next base: position 6,369,211 of record OZ008339.1, read on the forward strand.
TGGGGTGTGTTTTCTTATAATGTGGTTTAATTTATCATAAAATTTATGAACAGTTTCATCGATATCATTACTAGTCAGATGAACACGCCAATCAACAGAGCTCAAATCATGACGGACAGCATCTAGTTTGCATTTGAAAAAGTTTAGTCTTTTTATTTGGGAATTATGAATAGCTTTAGGCGGCAAATTTGAACAGGAAAAATCAACCAGAAGTGGTGGGTGGTGTTGATCTATGCGGCTCAATGCATATGCCCCACATACACTAATAGAGCTTTCAGTGCACAGGATAAGATCTAAAATACGACTATTTTTATTACAATACAATTCGCGCCAAGCACTCCCTAGATGCGTTAAAATCTGTGACATCCATATTTTAACGTAAATTTCATTTCATTCATCCATTTCACCCACTCATTATTTCATAAGACTACAGATAAAATATACACTAAAGACTTGGCTGTATGGGCTAGACCCTTTGCCTTCCCTTAAATATAGGGAGAATTTAAAACAACTAAAAAAAATATGGAAGGCAAAGATATTTACTGATAGAAGCCTATTTCTGGACCATTTATTTTTGAAATATCTCTCTTAGCAATAAATAAATTCGGTAAAAAATATATAGTGTTGTAGATGACTCAAGCTTCATTTTTAAATGAACTTTGAGAGCCTTTAAAAGTTAGTGCCTGTTTTGTTAGAAAATATCTGAGGGGAAACAGGTTATCTGCCCTAACAATTAACTAAAAAAAGAATACAAGTAACTATATGTTCAGATTAATTTATTGTAATAATAACTATTTACAATAATGTTTTACTGTTAAAGAAAATAGATGCAGCTGTTACATTTGATAACATTTGCATTTTCAACATTTCATCAACACTAATTAAGGACGTTTCAAAGATTTGGATTAAAGGAAAGCTATTAAATGATGTAGTGCTATAAAAATCTAAAATTATTATCAGTTAATGAAGCTTTTAATATGATATATACTAGTAATATTCACATACACAATAGGATAGATCACAGACACAAATAAATGAAATTTTAAAAATTTCATAATCTTAAAACGCCTATATAAATTGAATTAAACACTTTAATTATGGCACTAGTGCTTACTTTAACATTTATATTATTGTATTCGTAAAGCTTGTTAAATAATTTCTGGTTGAAACACTACAGTTTCTTTGACAAGGGTGTCAGATTGTTGCCAACAGCTAAGTGAGCATGTGAATATAAGGACTGAGAGAAAGTGGAGGTGTGACAAAGAGATGTTAGTTGGGAGAAGACGGAGTGATTCAGCAAAGGCCGGCACGAGTTGCAGTTCGCAAATGAGGCGGGAGCCACATCTTATGCAGACTGTTGGGACGGCCGGGGATTCAGGAGTGCTGGCGGCACTTGGCATCGGTGCGCCAAGCAGCGGCGGTTCGTCACGAGTATACCTATGAACAAACACTCCATGTACAGTACAGGCTTGTAGTTATCTGAAAGAATGTTGCCCAATTATAAGACGAGGTATTGTTGCATAAACCCTATGTCATTTCAAACCATAATCATCTGAATTGGTATATATACTATTTATAAAAACCTACTTTTAAAAAAAATATATTATAATGTACTTTCCAGGGATAATAGCTAAAAATGTAAAGTGACTTTCAACTGTTGTTAGCTTTATGGTTTTACAAAAAAAATATTTTCTTGATATTTTTGTAAAATGTTGTATAATGTGCAACTAACAAACAAAAAACTATATATTTCTTATTAGAATTGTAATGAATACTCTTACCTCAGTATTTGGCTAGGATTATATCGCAATCGAGTGAGAAAGGCATGAAAAAGCCTATCTCCATGCAGTGGTTCGGACTCTTCATATTGTTCATCATCTCCCCCTGCACCGCCACCCACTCGATCACCACCCGCAATCATTTCCATATCTGTAATATGAAAGTTAAGAAAACGAACATTTATTTATTCATATTTAAAGCCTATATAAGAATAAAAAAAATTGGGTCTGATAAATCTATTAACCATTTTCTTTGTGGTACTTATTGAGTAAATCTGTCACTTTATCTTCATTAACATTTGCGCATTTTCTTTCTTCTTCTACATAGATATACTTTGAAACAAATTGTAATGGCCCACACATGAGTCTGCTTCTTATATCTGGTGGCAGTTCTGCTGTCTGAAAATAACAATTGCATCTGATTAGACTATTTTTACTACTAATTTTAATACATTAGATAAAAGGCAAACTTGCAGTGTTACTCAACTGTTTAAATAATTATGTAATGACAATGGGTTTTAAAAAATCTCTATACTGTTTCTCTAAAATGGACTATAAAATCAGAGAAACATTTATATTGGGGAGATATTTGTTAATCTATTGGCATTACATAGTTTTATATATTAAAATGTTCACACAGATTGTTGCTTTTAATGGAAGTTTCGTAATTGTAAAGAACAGCAAAAAATCAGTGTTAATCATTAAGAATAAATATTAATGTGTATAAAAGGTTTGCATTAGTTTTACATTATTTGTTACCTGATGTAGTAATGCCTGGATGTCGTTGGTTGGTGCTGATGGGGTATCAACTGAAACTAGACCAGGATCATCTCCACCCTCAAGTTCAGCAGCTGCTGCAGGTGCACTAATTGCACCTATTGCACCTGGAACATAGTATATCAACTATGCACCTTCAACAATATTTTATTAAACTTGAAGATTCCACATTAGATTATAAGAGCATTTTGTTGACTACCTAATTAAGAAATAATTATAGATTATGACAGAATAATAAGTGACAAAAATATTTATTAATGTCAAACAATTCCCTCACCTTGGACGGGGGACATGTTAGCATTATGAGCATCATATACTTGAAGGTTGCCAAGAGCTTGCTCAACATTTTCTAATTCAAATGAGTTACTTTCTTCTTCCTCATCAGAATTTCTGCAAATAAATATAATACTTTTATTTAATTTTATTTGTACATTATATAAATGTAAAAAAACATATTACAAAGAAAAACATTCCCAAACCACTGCAATTATTTTTTTGACCTCTTTTCTTTGACATGTTATACTGTAAATTGAGAAATAATTTTTATATATTTGTGTATTGTACATACCTTTGCATGCAAATATTAGCACAGGTAGCATTATCAACATTCATAAAGTTACCATTGGCTGTATCACCATTATCATTCTCATCCCATTCATCGGCTCCATTACACCATGTAAGGTTGGTTTCTGTTTTTGGCATGAGAACTATCGAGGAATCAGTTGTAGAAGTCTCTTTTAATTGACTTCGAACACATAGCCAACTAAAAATTTAACCAGATAAATCAATAAATTTATAGCAAAATTTCGTGTATTCATTTATATGTACACATAAAAATAAATAAATTTACCTGTCACTCTGAACCCAACAGTTTGGGCTGATACATGCAAAAACATATAAAGTGCGGTGAAATGGTGATGTTTCAAGAGGCGCATAGCATTGAACGATCAATGGTCTATGAAGACCACACAAAGGGCACTTGGATGAAAAATTTATGTTCTCCAGCGGCGGCCAGTCCTGCACAAATTGTGAATTATATATAATTGATAGAACCATCATGTACCAGTTGAGTATTAATTGGCAATCGCATCTAAGCATGTGGTTCTAGTAAAATGTATTGAAATGTTAGTAAAAAACAGACATACTGGCATACCACCTATTTTATTAACAGTATAATTAAGTAATGATTGATTTTTATCCCCGATAATATCGTCTTCATATCCTAAGTACACTTTATTTAATGGTTTTGCCATTTTTTAAATTTAAATCGAAGCACATTCAAATCAAAACACGGATCGATTTTCCAATGGAGCACAGATTGTTTTTACAAAGTTATGACATTGACATTTGTTTTTTTAAATCTTTTTATCAGGAAAGCAAAAGAAGAAGTCCATTCGGCTAAGTGTTTAACTGCCGCACTCAGAGACGTCAATTAACTTTAATGAGTATTTAATGTCAAAAATTTTCATTCGAATCTAGACCATGGCAAGATTAGCGACTAGTTTTGAATTGTCATTTTTTGACGTTAAGTACTCATTAACGTTATTTGACGTCTCGGAGTGCGGCAGTAGATATTTAATTCTTAATGTGGACTTTTAAATATATTCTGTGTCTTGAATAAATTTTTGACAAACATCTGTATTTGCAAGGAATATAGGGTGTCTCGATTGCCATTAAAAATGATCAGGCAGGCATTTCAGTCCACATTTTACCAACAATGCTGTATTTTCTTCTTGCATTTAAATAATCAGACAATTTACTCAAAATTTGAGCACTGCTTAATAATTTTAAGTGGACAATACCTGTCAGAATTTGAAAAACGTCTATTTTGATTTTGACCATACTTTAGTGTTATGAGGACTCAAACTTTGAGTAGTGTTTCTGTATTTGGTGGATAAGTACCCTTTATGTATTCCTCATATAAAATAAATTAAATTACTTTTTAAAACTTTCATTAAATCAGTAATCAATCATATAATTTTATGTATTGTTAACAACTGTACTATAAAGGATCCGACATTGAAATAAAATGCATTTATTAAGAACTAAATACTTTTTGATAACGTATTTACGCAGTTAATATTGTATTATGGGCCTGTTTCACAATCGACGGGTAAGTTCTGAATAGCTTACTTGGCCGATTTAGGGCCTGTTTCACAATCGACAAGTAAGTTCTGAGTAAAATATTACTACTGTCTAATGATCTGCCAAGTAAGCTATTCAGAACTTATTTGTCGATTGTGAAACAGGCCCTTACTGCCGCACACAAGACGTCAAATAACGATAATGAGTACTTAACGTCAAAAAATGACAATTCAAATCTAGTCGCTTTTCTTGCCGGGTCCATGGTCTAGATTTGAATGAAAATTTTTGACATTAAATAATCATTAAAGTTAATTGACGTCTCTGAGTGCGGCAGTTAAAGACGTAGATTTCATATTACAACTGTCAATGATCTGTCAAGTAAGCTTTTCAGAACTTACCCGTTCATTGTGAAACAGGCCCTAAGTTTGATTACAAATCTAAACGTGCACATAAGTTTACAATGCTTAGGTGCAGCTTACCTAAAATATTGCGCCGACATTCGTCTGTAATCGATCGTTCTTCAATAGGATATTGAGATAAAAAAAAATCAGCAACTACTTACTTTATTCATAACAAACATTGTCTGGAATACGACCTAAAAAGGATAAATTCGGGTGTATATAATTTTTCGACACCGCTATGATATCAAATAATAACTTGTAATATTTACGTAATAGATACCTAGTAAGTAAATGTCAGCCAGTAGGTACGTATATAGACAACTTGGTTAATATATCTACCTACCTACTCCATATATGACCTGATGCTCATTAATGAATTTTATTTTCTTGCTTGGTATGTTTAAATTAATTTTATAATTAAGTAGATCGCTAATGATGTCAGATGCATGCAGATGATTAGATATTTAATAATCTATAAAAAAAAATATTGACATTTCGTCGACTGGTAGAGTTTAGGTCTTTATCCAATCAACATAGGTTTTACCTACTGTTATCTCAACAAAAGAGTTCCGTGAAATAAATAAGATTTTGTTTCATCAAATTATAATAGCGGATTTTCTAAACTTTTTAAATAGCCGTTGGATAGTTTGACCCATTATTTATCTAATGGGGTCATACATACATACATACATAAATCACGCCTATATCCCCGAAGGGGTAGGCAGAGGTGAACTAGCACCCGCGTTTCGCCAATTATGTTAGGTCCCATGTAATGGGGTCATAAGATAAAAACAATCGATTAACCAACATAACTTCTGATTGGATAAATTTTTTATCACCCATCCAATGATCGGCTTTAGCGAACATTGCTTAGTTTAGTAATTGCGAGTTGCCAGTGCCAGCGCGCTAAGCCACTACGCTATCAAACAAAATCACTATAGAGATTTTTTTGAGTTACTTCTTTTTCGCTTATGAGGGCAGTAGGTATAAAATATTTTAAATTCTTTAGGCATAAAAAGTAGTGGCACTTTCTTTACCGAAATTAGGTCCTCTTTTAGGGTACCATTGTACACGATAACAGTTTTGCACGGTTTTGACCCTAACGGAATTTTATATGATAGCCACGTGCTGTGTGGTGACGGCAGAGTAGAATACAATTGTCACCCCCATCTCTCCCGTGGGTGTCGTACAAGGCGACTAAGGGTAAAGACAGCGTTGAGTAATGGACAGCAGCAACCCTCTCATACCACCCAGCAATATACTACGATTTATGTGCCACGTATTACATGGGACCTAGCTAAATTGGCGATAAGTGGGTATTATTTCACCTCTGCCTACCCCTTAGGGGATATAGGCGTGATTTGTGTATGTGTATGTATGTGTAGATAGCCACCATAGCTCGGCCTATAAGGGGGCTATCTAAGAAAATTTTTGTATAATGTGATCTTAGCATGGTTCTATAGGGGTATAAATATTCATCACATCAGCAGTATTAGAAATACTTCCGCTACAATCGTGTGCCACCAGCCTTACATGTCAGGATGTCAGCGTTTCGTTGGCGAATCCGGTTGTGGGTGGTATGGTATACACCACTACACATCCAATATTGGATGGCCGGCTTAATGACAATGCATTATGATATGAATATAACCGAATGCATAGATATGACGCTGGTTTAGTCGAAAGGTTAGGTCTATTGGCCAAGAGGTCCCAGGTTCGAATACCAGAAGTGGCAAATATTTGTGCAATGAACACAAACATTCGTTCTTGAGTCTTATTTATTTAGTGAAGTAGTATATTTTCAATTTTTATCTATAAATTATTAGGAATACTTATTATTTGTTCGTTATCTAGTGTCCAAAACACAAGTGCTTTTATTTAGACTGATGATAGCTGGTGTGTAATAAGATGGATGACTGATCATTTATTCTATAAATAATTGATTACCTACATATCTATCTATTTTTGCAGAAAGTTTCCAGTGGTGTGATTTGCACAGCAGGTCCTACCTGAATAAATAAACGGCATAATTATCTTCGTAATTCTTTTAGGCTAGAGTTCACCAACACTTAAACAAGCGATTATTATTAACAGACGGTTTTTGACTGGCGGTTATCTTCTATTCGGCTGTTTTAAGTTTTGGTGAACTTTAAAAATGTTCTAGTCTATTCTTGTGGTACGGAACCCACGTGCAAAATTTACGGAGGTTTTCTCCAATAGAGTATGAATGGTAATGTTGTTCCTGGTAGGTCGATAAGTACCATGGAATAAATAAGTAGTGTAGTGTGTCGATCGAGTTGGCGGCTGTATAAATTCACGGAGTCGATTCCTTCAATTCATATGTGCAACGTTCATTCGAAAGCTCTGACTTAATGACGTCATTGTCCTGTGTTGTTAAATTGTAAAGCGGTAACCGATTGCGTGTTTAATATTCACACATCGCATTGTAATTATCTTAGGATTAATTAAATCTACATTTATGTTCAGCTCTGACTCTGTTCTAACTCTGTTTTGTAACGATCGCATCTATGGCTCGATTTCGTTATTTTTTCACCTAAATATAAAGTTTTCATATAAGGGGCGATCGTTGCAAAAGGCTCGATGCGTGAACTGGCGCTCTGCGTGGGAGCCCCGAGTTGTGTTAACATTGTCTCAGTAGCTGTAATCAGACATCAACAAGACTTCTGCCTGAGCAACTGTGACTTTGTTGGTTTACTGTTCTCGCGCGAATTCACTAAGCGCAATGGATACTGTCATGGGAAAGTCTATTGTTTTGGTGTGTTATTTTGGCTCACATTTCAATTGGCACACCAATTAGATGTGATTAATGAACTGGGTTAATTTTTCAGATGGTTTTGCTCGCCGTGCCTTTCCACGCGGTGACTGTGAGTACCCTGTGCCCCACTAATAAAATAGCTCCACACCGGCGGGCCGGGAGTTGGCAACGGTCAAACGTGAAGACAGTGGGAGCTTACTATGATTTGCTGACCCCGAACTCCCCTCAAATCCCCTATCAAGACGACCTTCAGGAACAACCACAGGAAGACGAGGCAGATGATTGTGGAGATATAGAAGATTATGATGAGAACGATTTCAGTTCCAGTAAGTATACCGCTTCGTTAATACAAAGAAAAGTTGTAGATACTTACCTACTTACTTCCTAGTAGTTAGGCGTTTACGTCGATACCTGATACCAGGTTTTAAGCTACAACTCATTTAAGTAATAAATACATGCTAGTTTATCTGTTAGCTAATACTAATACTCTTTCAGAAGAAGAAAGGTCGTAAAATAACCTGTTAATAACCTGTACTTTCACATTAAAGAAAAAATATCGAGAGAAATGTTGTATTTATGTTGCTGTCGTGATGAAGTGACTATAGGTAGTGTAATTTTTTTGCAGTACAACCTTCAGGAAACTACAATGACGGTAATGGAAACCGGTTTTTCTTTGGAGAGGATCATCACAGACCTACACAACATTACCCTGGGAATCGTCCTACGAGACCCCCGCATACAAACCGTCCTCCGAGGCCTCAGCAGCCTAGTTATCCACAAGGCCCTCAACAGCCCGGATATCCCCCTTATAGACCGCAACAACCCGACTATCTGCCACAGGAGTCGCACCAGCCTAGTTATCCGCCTAATAGGCCTCAGAAACCTGGTTACCCACAACAACCGAATTATCCACCGAACAGGCCTCAACAGCCCAGTCATCCTCCATACAGACCGCAAAAGCCCAGCCGTCCACCGCATAGGCCACAACATCAGAACTATCCACCTCAATGGCCCCAAGGAGCGAATAGGCCTCCCCAACGTCCTCCATACTGGTCTGGCGGGGTATTCGGTAACAACCAATACGAGAATCCTCAATACCACAATCCATCGGGTTGGTACATTTTTGATACCTAGCTTTTATTACGATAAATTGATTTATACATCGAACAGTTTGGTTGGGCAATGTTAACGTAACAATCGTATATCAATTATAACTATTAACACAAAAACAGAAAGTAACAAATACATTTGTTTATTCATCATTAGTTACGTCTTTGCATTCGTTATTTACTGTTTTAGTAGTAGGAACTGTGTCCAAAAGCAATAGTCTTATTTGATTTTTATTTCAACATTAAATAAATGGAAAATGAGGTCAGGAAAATCTCGAAAAATGCTCGAGTTCCGTGCTTCCGAAGACACGTTAAGATGTTGGTCCCGGTTGTATCTGCAGTCTTTGATACCCAGCAATCCGTGCTGGGCTAGCGTGGTGGGTTTTGGGCCCATTCTCCCTATATTCTTCCATGTACAGGGAATGCCTGTGATCTATGACAGCTGCGACACTAAGGACTATGAAGATATTAGATAGTATAATAATTAAGTTGTCTGTGATGTAACGATAAGATTGCATTGATGCATAACCATATTCAGTTTTATTATTGGACCGGCGACGATCATATTTAGTTTTATTTTTCGTGTAGGGAGGAAGTGGTATGTCGGGATGAGGTTTGCACATATTAACAGGGCAACTTTCTTTCAGATAACTACAAACCTGTACACGAGAATACAGATCACTCGAGTGGCCCACAAAACGATTATCGACCAGGAGTAGTGGGGGGACCACTCGGGCAGGTCGTCGGGGTCTTCCAGCCTAGGCCTACCACGTCCTCAGACTATTACAACACGTATCCACACACCACACCTGCGCCATTCCACTCTACAAGGCGTCCTAGGAATAGAAACGATAATAGCGTAATCGGTTCCTTTATAGATTTATTGTTGTAAATAAATACCATATTTAGCGCTTGTTGCGTTTCATTTCCATTTTAGTGTTACGGGTAACAATGTTTAGCTATTACTATTCTAAAACGTTGACCTTTTATTGTTTTCTCAAATCTCATCTAGCTTACAACCTTCGTGTTGAAAATACCAAAGCTCTAACCTTTCATTTCGTCTAGGTGTTGTCATTCCACCGTAGTCCTTTACGCCGCGAGGAGGTATTTAGTAAACCAATTTGACTTTGCGACAATGTTGTAGAGCCGCTGAATGTATGTACTAGGACAATACTGTGTCAGTGAGCCTCCTACGACTGATTAATAGGGAGCGCGTGACATACCGTTCATTACTCGCGGGATTTAGGTACATGGCTGTACATTTTTTTGATCGTTTACCATATTAATTTATTACTGCAAGGATGATATCACCCCGTGCGTACGTCCTTGAATATGAAATGTCGTTCCAAGTTTTGCAGTGCTCCAAAAGCGTGTAAGTGAATTTAGTGAGTGGGTGTTTCCAGTCTATTAGTGCCCTGTGCAAACATACGGGCATTTACGATGCAATATTTAATTTTAACTGCGGTATTGTTGTATGTGGTGTCGGCTGTTGTATTGGAAGGTAGGAATAATTGTTTTTAACCAGTAGGTAATTACTAATGAAATTTAGATATGTCGGTAAAATACTTGCTTGCTTATTATTTATTATAGTATCAAAATAAAGAATTGGACTGATTAAGTATGGTTTAATTATGGGATGGTTGGTTACAATTATGTTTTAATAGCTCTATAACTATTATAGTATATTATACTGTTGGTACTGATACGAATACTATCAAAGATAAAAGAATCTATAGATATACCAATTCAAATGAGTGGTATCAAAATTATCATTAATGAAACTACTTATTAGTTATGTTATTAAACGTTATTGTGCTACTTATTAAGTAACAAAACAAAATCATCATTTTCCTTTCAAAGTATTATTATTAAACTGTTTACAGATAATTATCGGGATTGTTTATTTATGAAAATTGTTTTGAAACATTTCTTCTTGTTGAAACGTAGTTTAAGCACGCCATTACCACAATAACAATATAGGTACTAAATTTTATAATCGAATTTGTGCTTTACGTCGAAAGACTAAAATATTCGTGAAATAAGTTAAAAATATGGTTAATCAATTGTAGAGTTATTTTACAGTTTTGTAGTGTGTCTCAAGTTGACTGTACTTACTATAAAATGATTTTTAAAAGGTAATAATACCGCTGTTATTGTTCTGTGGTAATAAGCGTATTCAATCATAATAGCATCAAAATAGGTCACAAAACGTTGAATTATGTCCTGAAAAAGACCATCTTCCGTAATTCGGGTGTCTGCTAAAAATATTTGTTACATTTGTTCATTTATCTTTAATAACAGCCGTACTCAGAGGCGTCAATTAACGTTAATGAGTACTTAATACAAAAAAAAAATCATTTAAATTATATGTAAGTAACATTGACCTGACTAGAATAGCGACTAGTTTTGAATTAACGAAACCTTTAATTTAAAGTCATGTCTGTGACTACGGCTGTTAGCTAATTTATACAATGTTGTAATTACAAACAAATATATAGCATTATTATTGATATTTCATTTATGGACGAACGATGAAGAAATAGGAAGGCATACTAATATTGTAATCATTTTGTTGCAACTAAAACCGCTTGCGCATGGCATCTCCTCGCCCACGTTTACTATTCAGAAATCTGTGTTAATTGTTATCATTACTAGGTCCCAAAGTGACTCAGCCGACTGGTTTAAAGTTTTAAGAATATACCGATAACAATTCTAAAGAGGTTATGATAAAACATGGGCTATAAAGTTAGTCATAGTTATCGTTAGAAGTTATCGATTTTAAATCACGACTAACTTTAGTAACTTTAGTTCATGTTTTATAATAACCCCTTTTGAATTGTTATCGGTATATTCTAGATATTACAATTTGGTCATCAAAGCACTATTCGCTGAAAGCAGATTGGCTGAAAAAAAATTTTCAGCTAATCTGCTTTCGGCGAATAGTCCATGTTTTAAAATAAGGGGGAACGTTTTTCAAATATTACATATCCGCCTGTACAGGTACTAGCCAGGTCTAGCAACTAACGCCTGTACAGACACTTTAAGTCAGATACTACAAATTCTTAAAATTTCTGAAGTAAGTAGTTACCTATATGGCACAATCCAATGTGCTGTTGACGGTAACTGCTTATCATATAAGACACTCATCAACAGTGATGTTAATGTCCCCATTGCTGCGCAATCATTCTCTAAGGATGCAATGGAAGATTAATAGGAAAAATGTGCGAAAACTTACAAAGACCAGTAATAGCTAGAGCATTCCAAAGATTGGCGAATTTTTTTTAACGTTACAATAACATCTTTTCACCGATTCAACGACTTGTTTGTAAAAATTCTTAAGTTTACACATTCTGAGCAGTCACTGCACTTCGAGCTCTTCACAGTCACACCCTATCTTATATATTTTAGACACAGAAATGAGAATATGATATAAATTTAAAGAAGAGCCTGTACTACATTAGGTATATCTTTTCTTTGATTTTCCTTTACCACAGATACGAGTGTAAACGGGAACCCCTATGTTGAAGCCTTAAAGAAGCGCCCTTGGCAGAGTGTACAAAAGTATGTGGAGGTTCGACCGGGTGCTTTCATTTTCTATTGGCTGTATTACGCTGACGGCACTAGCTTTGGAGCTGATAGGAAGCCACTCGTGATATGGATCCAGGGAGGGCCGGGATTGGCTGCCACTGGATTAGCGAACTTCGCAGAGATCGGACCGTTGGATATGAACATGAAACCTCGCAATCATACTTGGGTAAGAAATGTGTTGGAACATTCTAAAGCCACTTTTCCACTGTACATAGCCATGGAATAATAAATAAATTTTTCTTACACCAAAACGGCATGGATTACTAGATGATGGACAAATGTTAATAGAGATAGGTACAGTCAGCACAAAATGTCAAATTTTCTCATTCGACTGTGTGCTTAATTACAAACAAGTTAAGGTTGATAATAAGCGATTGAAGAAATTTGACAGTTTTGGGTAGTCATAAGTGTTGTTGACCTCCTCCTACCTCATCATTTCAGCCGAGAACGTCCAATACTTACTTTAATAATATAAAAATCTTTTTTTTTTTACAAAAAATCAATGTGTAAAACTCATTTAACGAAATAACTTTGCTTACAGGTAAAAGGCAGAAACGTATTGTTGATAGACCATCCCGTGGGCACAGGGTTCAGTTACGTCAAAGACAAATCTTTACTCGTAAAGAACGATCGAGTTATGGGTAAGTTTCAAGAATGTGCTTCGAATCTGCCGGGGCGGTTTATTTTAGCTGTTTTATCAAAACAGGCAATCCAACGTATTGTCGTATTTCCAAATGAAATTAAACAGTAAAAGCTTAAATGCGCATTAACACCCCATCCTCTTCATCTCCACCCACGTTCTGGCGAGTCAAATTTAAGAGCTTTTAATGTCAGAACTTTTGGGGCAAAGAAAGGCCGTCCTTAAGGATGTAAGAATTACGAACAATACGCGGGCCCTATGCGGCTTTGGTAGGCATTTGATCTAGTGTTTGTACCCGTTCAGACAGTATTATTATACAGTAAAGTGTGTTATGGTGTTAATTAATTTGAACCAGTTAGGGAATTGGCGTGAGATATTGTAACGGCTTGATGCGCCGTTCATTTGTACTATATTTCAAAATAGATCTTATTGGCAGTATAGGGTTAGAAAGCAAAGGATTATTTTCAGCGACCCCTACAGGCGATTAGTGGTGGTAAATAAAGTATTAGTTGATCATCTGTTACTTCAATTTAATTAAGTATCAGCACGTGAGGTTAAAACACTGTCAAACCTTATTACAAATTCCCAACAAAAGTCTGACCTGCGTCGACTATAATATGTATTATGGTCAATTTAAATATTAATTACAGGGTTGTTTATTATTTTCAATATTTGTAACCGAAATACACTTTATGATTAATCTAATTACAAACTCTGTGTGATTTTCAGCAAACGATCTCTCGAAAACGATAAAGGCGTTCTTCAGGACACACAAGGAGTTTCGCAAAACCCCCACCTACATTTTTGGACAGAGCTACGGTGGGAAAATTTGTCCTAGGCTAGCTTATTATTTGTACACGGTAAGTAATAAATTAAGTACAGTAAGTGTTAGATTTAGCGGTTAATTACCACAAATTATGCCTTATGCTTTACCGATATTTAGAAACTAAGTATTTGAGCTAAATTGCAAAAACCGATCGTGGAAATTGATAGGTTATGTATCGTGACTGACGTGCTCCAACACTCCTTGCCTACTATTTGTTTTATCCATATGGATAATTAATAATAGGGAGTCATAATTGCATTTGCCGTGTGACGGCAGAGTAGATTACAATTGTCACCACCCCAAATCTCTCCCGTGGGTGTCGTACAAGGCGATTAAGGATAAATCAATGATGCGGAATGGGCAGCAGCGTTCCTCTAATACCACCTAGCAATAGCAATGTACTGCGACTTTTGTGCCCGATATATGGCAATAGGCTCGCCACCTAATACATGGGACCTAACATAATTGGCGAAACGTGGGTGCTAGTTCGCCTCTGCCTACCCCTTCGGGGAGGTGGGCGTGAATTATGTATGTGTATGTATGTTGAATGCGTCATAAATAACATACTTCATCGGGCGGGACCACTACGCTTTATTCAATAATAGTAACAAATGAAATGCACCCGGGTGGAATCAACGGCTTAGCACATCTTCAAAACTATGGAAAATGTTGAGTTCATATTTGTGGCCACTCATATGAAAGACTTTAATTCACGTAATTGCAATCCGAACAACATCGAGTCATTGTCACTGACTGTCTTCTAATGTCCATTAACTATCACAAAATTCATCATTTCCAGGCTATAGAAAAGAAGCGTTTGAAAATGAATCTAAAGGGCATTGGAATCGGGAGCGGCTGGGTAGATCCGAAGGAAAGCACTCTGGCATACTCCAACTATTTATATGATATGGTACGCAATTAAAGGTTTAAATAATCAATTTTGAACACTGTGTGCAAAAGGTTAAGAACTATATTGTTTAAGGGTGCCATCGATAGAAGTACTTACTTGAAAATAACTGCGATATCCAAAAGGATAGCTGAACATATCGAGTTGAAAGATTACAGCACAGCGAATAAATGGAACACTTTGTTGTATTCAGTTATAACCAAAGAATGTGGCATGGATTTGAACTTCAACAACATCAACCAAGTAAACCCGTATGGAGAGCTGGAAATACTCAGCGGGAAGGTCAACAAATACGTTAAGCCCACGCTGCGAATGGTCAACCAGAGCTGGGAGTGGTCTTACATGTCAGAGGAAGTGTTCGAAAGTTTGAACAACAGCTTCTTCATGCCGTCGACTAAATTTTGTAAGTTTTGTACAATTTGTCCCTTAAAGGTACGATCAGAATCATAATTATGTAGATGAACTTGACTTAAGTCACACCACTTTTTGTAATACAGCTCATACACCTTTTTAGTCACCTGTCATAACATTTGGTATTTGGACAGTATCATAGTCAACTGTATAAAAAATTATTGTAAGGAGGTTAGGAAACTAATTATGCTGACCGTAGGATTATCCTCTGTTAGTTTAATTCTTAGGCTTTTTAGTAAACTGAGGCCACTCAAACCCATCCCACAGGATCAGTTCACAAATTATTCCTCGTTTTTATCACCCTATATGTAAATAAATATTCTTATAGCGGTGTGGTGACGGTAAAGCAGAATACAATTGTCACCACCCCCAATCGCTCCCGCGGGTGTCGTACAAGATGATTAAGGGTTAAGACAGCGATGTATGGGCCGCAGCGTTCCTCTTATACCAACTACAAATAAATGTACTGCGAATTAAGTGCTCGATAGATGGCAATCCAAAAAAATTGGCGAAACAAGTGATAAGACACCTCTGTCTCTACCCTTTCGGGGAAAAATAGGCGTGAATTATGTATGTATGTATGTATTAGGAAGCAACTTACATTATAATCGTAGTATCATAGACGGCCGTATGTTTTAAAAGCGATTTATTCCAGATGTTTCCAATAGTAATATAGTGGACACAAGAAAGTGGTTGATGTTGGTTTTCTTTTCAGTAGAAATTCTTTTGAACACAACTGAGTTAAGCGTAGCAGTGTACAATGGAAATTTGGATGTTGTCACTCCTTTAGCAGGTAATTTAATTATATGTGTATGTGTATCTTCTTTTCCCTACCCTGTTCCCTGTCTATCTGGGTCTGGGGTCGGCGCAGTATGTTTTCTCTTCCATTCATATCGGTTAAACGTCATCAAGTCATCCACTCCCTTTTGATTAATATCATCCATCACACCGGAAAGGTGCTATTGATGAATTAATGTATGTATAGGAAAGAGATGGAACGGACCATGTCAAGAGACCGATGAACGGAGAGAGTGATTGGAATGACAACATTTCAACCCATACTGCTCAAGGTTTTGAGTTAGGTATTGGTAGAGCAATTTTATTGAAACATTATCTTTATAAAAAAAGTTACCTAAATAATCAGAGATTTGAAATGAAATCTTTAGAAAAATCAGATCATTGTATATTAAGCATAACATATAAATTAAAAGTTTGTACCTAAGTATTTTATTTAATAAGACCACTCGATAAACTGTGTAATTAAGATCGTGGAAAGTTAATTGAGAAAACTTTGTAGTATTATTGATAATTTTTTTGATTTTATGTTCTTAAATGTTTTATTGACTACTTTTATATAAATGTCTCGACTGTACTTACCATGATCAAAAATTCTATAAAACTGGTTGGCGCGTACAGACATTAAAGGCGAGATTCATTCAATGTTAATTACACCATTCTTTGTAGGCGCTACAAATTGGGTTCACAAATTGAAATGGCATGGCGCCGAGGAATTTAAGAATGCCAAACGGATAGCGATCAACGGTTTCAGAAATGGGTTTTACAAAAAGGCTAAGAGATTTAGCTTTTGGTGGGTCTTTGGATCTGGGCATTGGGTAAGTGTTATCGCATTAAAACTTATCAATGTTATTTTACCGGCTTCAATTTACTATGTCATGTCAATTGAAATACTTTTACTTCAGTTGATTTTCGCAGATAAATTATGCAAAAATAATAGTTTCTTTTATTATCAATTTTAGGTCCCAGAAGACAACCCGATTGCAATGGAGCAAATTTTAGAATACGTTATTTCTAATAAAGAAAATTGAATTGAGGTACAATGAGTGTACTAAATGAGTGCAAAACAGTGCAGCTAATTATTTTATGTGATAATTAGAATGAACAAATAAGACATTCCGTAATTTTCAACATTTTTATATTCACTTATTTCAATATAATATTTACAGTTTCACAAACAATAATTATAGTCCTATTAAATATAGGTACATAAAAATATCTTGGAGCACCACACTAAAAACAATGGTTCTAATAAAATGCAGAGTAACAATTAAATTGAATTAAACAATATTGTTCCGATTTATTAGACTATGTTTTTGCATTTATTAACATACACCTATATCATATAACATACATCAGTGCATTCTTCGTAGAATTTCATTGTAATATCTAGCTTTGAATTTAAGAGATTAAATATTTATTTAATAAATTCATTTTAATAAGATTTTATTATTTTATTATACATCATTATTTAAATAATTCATTTAACATCATATTCGAATCGATCGTTGTTTTCTCAATTCCATATAAAGTTTTATTAAAGGAGATATATAAATAAAAATATGGGAGGCAATCAGTCTACAACTTTCAGTCTGAAGTTTAACTTTGCACAAAATAAGTTATTCTAATTACAATATATACTATATTACATTACTTACATTGTTTTTTATTAAGACGATTTTGAATTAGATACTGACTTATTCATTAAATTATAATCTATTATAGCATACATAATGTACAACATAATAAGTCATTCGATTAGTAAAATTATAGTAATAAATTTTTGTTTTAAATTACTATATTTTAAGTTACTAGTTAAATGAATAGGATTTACCTATGAAACTTTATAGCTTTGTTATTAAGTTTCATTTTTGGGTGTTTTTGTAACATGCTGTATAAAGTTTTTGCTATTGACTGAATAATAAACGATTTACATATTTTCAACGAGATTCGACATGCAATTTCAACAAGCAATAAGCTTACCCCTAATACATTCGTATTTTATATAAAATGAATGAATGACCACTGTGTGGGTATTTGTGTGAAATGTATATTACAAAACCTCTGTCTACTACCCAGGCATATACAGATCACTAACGTATCACTACAATCGCCTATGTAGACATATTAACACGACAGATCGAAATAGCAATCGGGGTAAGAAGATTTCGCTCTTACTATTGTGTACCTCACAATGCCACTAAAATCCAAATTTTAATACCTCATAAAGTCGTGAACTATAGGTATGTAAAGTTATACCGTTTATTTCGGTAAGACTTTACGAACTGTCAATTAATTAGATTTTTTACCGAAATTGTAAATAACACAACAAAGTTAGATACCTACTGAACGACAAGACCTACGTGAGTCTCACCTCGGCGAAGCACGCGTCACAAACTCTCACTGGTTTCGTGTTTCCAGTTAGTGCGACAGATTTCTCACTACAGGACCCACAGAATATATTCCCGCATCGTCTGCAATGGTGCTGGAATTTAAAGAGAAAAAAAAAATTGTTGTGTGTAACAAAATGTTTAGGTAACAATAAACAGTGGATGGGTCCTCCTAGTATGTTTATGAGAAAACTTGAGCCAGGCGTACCCACTCCTTCTTAGGTTTAGATTAGGTTTGGGCTAGTAAATTTATTTGTCAAGTATCACTAAATTAGCTTGTCCACGCCTTATCACCATAATGTTAATTGATAACCTTATCATGTTTCGATCAAAATAGGATGTCGTCTAGTTTCAATTAAACATGTAATGAGCGTATTAAAGTACAATCGACTAGTAGATTGGCTAATTTTTCAAGAAAAATTGCACTTTATCTAAATATATACTAGTTAAATTTTGACTTTGACCGTGCGTGGCAAAGCATGAGAGAAACAGCCTTGACTTTTTTTTCATAAATTTTCAATTTGATATGAAAGTTCCTGCTAGGCCTAACATATAAAACCTTTAATAATTCTGTCTACGCTACGTGACCAAGCCACGCATGCATACCTTTCTCAATTCTTGCATTACGTGTTCCTTCAAACCTTTAAAAGTTAGTATTATTTGTATAGCTATTTTTTTTAAAAAAGGCCAGTTCTAGAGTACCTAAAACTGAAGGGCATGCATGAGGACTTTAATGAGATTGCAAGAAGCCAAAGAAGTATGTAGCAAGTGGAAAGAACTAATCTCTGCCTATCCCTGTGGGAGAAAAGCGTGACGCATGTATAATGTTTTATATGTACGAAAGATAGAACTTTGATAATGAGTAACAAGTTCGTTTGACTTTACTACTTACTTTTCTCCTTGCAATAGTAAATTCCTTTGCACAAGCCGCACAGGATGTAGCATCTTTGTCGTGGGTCCAATTTGTTCCTTCTTCCGCGGTCGCTGGTTTAGCTTCTTTCTCAAGGAGCTCCGCTAGTTGCAGCTTGTTTTCACTAAGCGTCGCACCAACTTCCTCTAGTGTCTTCTGGGCTTCGCTGTACTGAGTCTTCAGAATGTGTTGTTCTTCTTGAAGTGCAAGGTATTTCTAGAAATTATGTATTTTTTTTGTTAACTACCGACAACTTATTACAATGGTCCTTCGAGAAAACATCGCTAGTAAAATTAAATATTTAGATAATGTATTTACCTGTCCAATAGATTGTAACGATTCAACTTCTTGTGTCAGCATTGATATTTTATCTCGATCCCTCATCATTGATTCCTGTCATGTAATAGTAAATGTATGTTATTTCTACACTAATAAATATATAAATAGTTCTTACGTCGCACCTTTCATCTGGCTCAAATTAAGCTTACTAACGCTTGTATTGTTGTATCTAAACTCATCTAGAGTTAAAAATATATACTAAAGTACATTCATATACAGATATACTCCATAAACAACCTAGAACAATCTGTGTTCCTCAATCAAACTTTTTGCCTCTAACAGAATTAGAATCCGAGACCTCATAGCCAAGCATTTAATAATTCATCCATCCAATTCGTTCTTCAAAAATGTTTAGTTTTATATGGAAATATAGATGTGAATCTATATTTCTATATAAAACTAAAGATTTTAATTTTATGAACTGAATGCAAGGAGATAGATGTATCTGTTTTTGTCATAGATCTACCCTTGATTCGATTAGGTACGACTGCCCTACTCAGTATCCTGCAGGCGTCGGCAGTTCGATGTTATTGGATTAACTAAGATAATTCGGGTTTTCTAAAAGATCGTTTGTTGTAAGAACCATGGGATCAAAAAAAGGAACGTCTTCTCTTGATTCGTCAATAGTAGTAATTTAGCCAGTTTTGCGTGCATGACTGATGCGATTCGTATAATTTGTAACAGTTTTAGGGTGATTATCCACCAGAGCTTAGAGGAATGTGTTTGAGGAGAACCAATACAATCAATCTATTTGAAAATGTAGGGATTCTATTGGTTCTCCTCAAACACATCCCTACACCAATAGAATCACTCTATTTGAAAATTGAGTGATTCTATTGGTTGTCCTCAAACACATTCCTTGCAACGCATTCTCGAACAGATCTGGTGAGGAGCACCCTCATGTCCTTCAATTTACCGTAGTTACTTAGAAGATTTTTGCCTTACTTTTACGAAATACTAAATTTAACATAAAAAAAGAATACCTGTAGAGATATACGCCATTCGCGTTCTATTCTGAGATCCCCATCCGCGGCGACGGCCCTCGTCTCCGCTGCTGCCGCCTTCTGCCCTAAGGAGCGGGCGCTTTCTTCTAAACTCTTCCTAGTCTTTAAATCGTTTTGCAACCTAATGGTAATATTCTGATGTTCATTTTGTTAACGTTTACATACTTATGAAAACCCTTTAAATAAACAATTAACATGTAAGGACTATAACTCTCTATATAAAACATGGACTGAAGTTAGTCATAGTTTAAAACAGATGCTGTCACTTTTAATTATGCTGAATGAAAGACAGAGTTAGCATGAATTTTAAACCAAGACTAACTTTAGTCCATCTTTTATAATAAGAAGGTAGGTGTGAAAAGAATGTGTGAAAAAGAAATTTAAAAATAAGAATATATTACTATTAAAAATTGTAAGATATTGTTTTCTGTATGTTTTGTATTAAAGTATGAGAGTCGTCTCAATGGAGGAACTTGAACGAATAGGTGCATTGAAGAATTTGAGAAATTGAATTGACTAGGTTGATTTTCACATCGTTTTTAAATTAATTTCTTCCTAGGCCTGATTAAAATAAGAAAGACATGAAACTAAGAACTTGAGTTAGAGTGCGGGCCAGATAAGTCCGCTATACTGTGATTTTCAATTAGTACAAATACTTAATATATATGTTCTAATAAAAAAAATTAAGTGTACTTTCAAGATTCTTAGTAATCTGCAGAATGCATTATGAAAGGCATAAAAGTTATTAGCTTGTATGTAAAATATAGGTGACTCATAAATGACACAGTTTTATATACTCACATTGCTTGCTGTCATTGGAACCCTATATTTTACGAACTATAATAGTTAACATTTATACAATTGAAGTTGCTTGCTCATAAGTAGGTAGGAAATAATTAAAAAAATCTTTAAAAACTAAAAAATAAAAATATTTCTTACTTCTAATTTGGACGAGGAATGCTGTGGATTTATTAGGGCTAGGAAAACATAATAGCTACTATAAATTAATGATAATGGATTAATAGATAATGGCAAACCTACACAATCAACATAAAATAAAACATTTAAACTGATCTCTGAATGAAATACCGTATGCGACTGAAATATGCTTTATTACCAATAAGGCTTTTACATCTCTACTTTTGAACAAATTACAAAACTATGAAAAGATAATCATTTCAGCTAGATGTTAACAAGCTTAGTACAATTTATACCTACCATAATGTTAAATGAGACCATTGAAATAAAAGTAAAAGATGAATTAATTACATTAACACATTGAGATCAAATGAATACAATTAAAAGTAGTTACTTTACTATAACTAGTCATAGAGGGGCCGGATTTTGCTAATGTTAACCCAACAATCGTATCTCAGTGGTATTTCAATAGTACATATTTAATTTTGGCATAGTTCTTATCATTAAAACAGAAAATAACAAATGCATGGACATAATAATAACAAATCACTAAGCAATTATATTTGCTATTTTCAGTTATCGTAAAAGGAACTATGTTAAAAAGCATATACAAGATGTAACAGAGAGGTGTAGTCATATTTAAGGTGTTATTCAGGCCATCAAACTGAACAACCTTCGCTAAGGGGCCAAAATCGAAATCTCAGAAAAAACACTCCACACAACAAACTGATGTCAGCTTTTTTTTCTGAGATCTCGTTTTTGGTCCACTAGCGAAAGATGTTCAGTTTGATGGCCTGAATAACCCCTTTAAATATGACTACACCTCTCTGTTACACCCAGTATACATATACACGAATCATTCTTATTCTTCCCGGTAGGCAGGGGGTGAATTAACACTCACGTTTCGCCACTTATGATGGGTCCCATGTAGAGATAGGCGAGCCTATTGCCATCTATTGGGCACGTGCATCGCAGTTTATTGCTAGGTGTTATAAGAGGAGGGCTGCTGCCCTTATTTATTTTTAGCTGTCTTATCCCTAAATAGCCTTGTACGACACGACACCCATGGGTGAGATATTTGGTAATGACCATTGTATTCTGCTCTGCCGTCACTACACTACTGATAAAATGTACCACTATTGAAACTCCACCAAGACATGATTGTTACATTAACATTATCAGAATCAGGCTCCTGCTCATTCAATGCCCGTACACAGTCAAAAATACTTTGAAATATCACTAGAAATGTATACAAAATAACTATATTTTAACCTAAGCACATAAATTTGTCAATTGCACCTACATCTCAGTACTATATTTATACAATATTGTATCACTTTAATATTTGGATTTGACAATGCTAGCAAAATATAACTAACACATTTAACATTAGAAATGTATAATGAGGAGAAACCTTAATTGCAAATTTAAACAACCTAATACAAACTTAACTGGGTTCAAATATAACCATGCCGCGTTACTCAATTCACAGCAACGAGAAAGCCAAAGCAACAGTAGCATTTAGTTACGTTCGGATGTAGCATCATTCATATGAGGCTACTAGTCAGATCTCAATCGGCAAGGGATTAACTATACAAACAATATAAGTCCGATCGTACAAGTTCATTGTGAGGGTTTGCCAATACCGAGCGAATGGAAAGAGTCACCCTTATACCGTCTTACGCAAGCTGTGCATTGCTCACACCTAGGTGCGAATTCGATTATATACTGATATGTGAAGCATTAAATTCAACAGCGTTTGCATAACGTCGAGGCGCTCTTTCTATCCTTGCTGATGCCAGGCTGGCGCCTGGCTGATGCGATGAAATAGAAAAGTGTATACGAAACCTACTTCTCATCGAGTTGGTGTATCGTGCTGCCCATTGATTCAGTCTTTGCCTCCAATTTGGATATTAGCTCAGTTTTATGTTTCAAGGAACTTTCACATTCCTAAAACAAGGCCAATAAAATTTAGCTCAATGACGTTGAATCACACGGTGCGGAAGGTGTTGGTTAACCAAGCAGACACCTGACACCCATTACATTTCTATAGTTATTGTCTGGTCTGTGTGAGAGAATAATTGTAATATTATACAACGACTTGGAGCATAAATTACTTAGTACAAGAATATTTTGACGCATATAAATAGCATAGTTTGATACATAATATATAACATTTGGTTAGTATACAGTTAGTAAATATTAATAGAAGTTTGGAAGTACCACAAGTTGAGTAAAATTATTTACAAATAGTGACTATAGGTACGTTGGTAACGAGAATCTAAAGTGACGATTAATCTCCTCCGCGACCAACTGTTTTGTCATTGACAGCACTTTTCCTAAACGGTGGTATTTCCTGTAGGTTCAATCTCTTATTAGGCGGCCCCTCGTCTTTCGACTTGGCACCCTTGAAAGCGGTGCTTTGCGCTCTGAGCTTTTCTAACTTTTCCCCTAAGTTATTCTCGTTAGTGGTGGGGGATCTGAGGGCCTTGACTAGGTCATGGTCGGGCCCTAGAAAGTGGTTATATTTCTCAAGGTTGTGTAGTATTTTGCCAATTTGCTCGGCCTTGCCCTGAAGCCTGGACACCATTTCACCCTTCTGCGTCAGTTCCATCTCGCATTCCTTCCGTACGACAGACGCGGCATTGTGAATACAGCATTGCATTAGTATCAGGTATATACATATCATAATATTAGAAAGCTACTAAAAACATATACATACATAAGCCACCCCTATATCCCCTAAGGGGTAAGCAGAGGAGAATTAACACCCACTTTCGCCAATTATGTTAGATCCCATGTAATTGTTGGCGAGTCTTTTGTCATCTATCGGGCACTTAAATAGAAGTATATTCCCCATTACTCATCGCTGTCTTTACCCTTAGTCACCTTGTACGACACCCGCAGGAGAGATGGGGGTGGTGACAATTGTATTCTGCTCTAATTGTGCTGCATAACCACACGGCTTAAATAATAATACTAATAATAAATATAAACAAATAATACTAATAATAGTTTGATAAAAATATTAATGATATAAAGCAATAGGTTTGAATATAGTAGGTAATAACAATACTTATTTACATAATGCTTAGTAAAGCAAATGGCAATTCATCATCATCCCAAATAAATCAATTAATTTGTTTTAGACAATGAGGTAAGGAGATTGTATGGGCGGGATGTATCAGACCCACGCTCAATCAACGACCTTCGCGGGGCAACCGCTTGGTTATAACGTAATGACAGAATGTAAGCAAAAACACGCCTCTGTATGAACTTGGCTTCGATTTTGATTTAATCGAAGAAAAACCAGAGGTCGCGAGATTGCTTTTTTGTAGATTTCGTTGAAAGTGGACAATTCATTACTTCTTGAATAGTCAAGTGTGTTTATTCCAACGAATATCATATTTTACGTGTGAATGAAGCACTTAGTTAGTCATATCTAATAAATAAATCGTTCCTTTAATAGAAAAACGACAACATTAAAAAGTGTTACTTTTTTGTATACAAAATTAAGGCTTTATGGATTTCCTTTTTAAGAAGCAAAATCTGAAATATAACTGGGATATCAACTTGCCTACACAAAACTTCAAGTTATTTAACATAATATTTTCAAGATAGTTTTATATTTGGGTCATAGTAAATACTTCTTAGTGAAATGTGTTCCGATATCTATTGAGTATAGAGATAACGATAGCGAGAAGTCCCCAATGGCAGAGATAGATGTAGATATATAAGGAGATGTCTCACCTGTAATTTCTTGTACATTTCTAGGTTGATCAGTTTTATATCGTCGAGTTGCCTTCTCAGTGATATTATTGTGTCTTGTTTATCGTGTATATCTTTCTCTAATAGTTTCATCGCGACTTCCATTTCCGCTTTCAGTGAGATCTGATCATAAAAGTATATTTTTTTGAATGATTTCTTTTTAAACCTATATCTACCAATAATATGAACTAAAAATACCTGTAAATCTAATTCTTTTTGGAGTTCAACATTTTTCTTTCGTTCTTCCTCCAAAACCCTCGACGGTTCGGAATCTTTATCACTTTTTGACTTTTCGGAAGTGACACTCTTGACGCTACGTTTTTCCTGCAATTAACAGTGTGCCACGTTGTTTTATGTCATACTGATAACAGTAATGCTTGCCAAACGAAATAATGTAACAAAAAACATTAATAAATCTGCATAAAGATTTTAGGTATGTCACTGATTATTAATGATGTTTTTATGTCATTCTGAATATTGAAACGTAATAAACTACACGTTAGGCGATAAAACTAAAAGATATTATTGTCTGTAGCTTTTGAATACTTTTTACATCCAAACACATTGTGCCTTATAGGCCATAATATTGAGTTCATTTGAACTATGTGTACGGTCAACAGCACGTCAGGTTTCATCAGTCACCACAAGACGTCAAATTTTCTCGATCGAATTTGAGCTTTACGTCAAACAAGTTAAGGTGGACAATCGGTTGAGATATTATTTAAAGTTTTGTATAGTCTGGCATGCTGTTGGCTGCAGATTTCTCAAAATATCTATCTTAGATTTAAACTATAGTTTATCATCTCACCTCTTCGTCAGACTGAAGTTCCGTCACTTTCATCCTTGTATCTTTGGTTATGTCTTGACCTGTCAAAAAATACACGCGAGACACTACGTAAATAAACACAGAGCAGAGACACACCGGTGGTTATAATTAAACTTGTATACCGTTGAAAATAACTCACATGACCTAATCCAAAATATCGATTTCGATTGTTTTTTTGCTGTGGAATTACCCATTATGGACAAGCGATAGGGCATAACGGTGTTTTGTCACTGTACCAAATAATGAGCGAAGAATAAAACGCGCGCGACGCTCTCCGCGTACAAATAGAGACTAAACACTAAGCGGCATGATGTGACTCATCAATTCGCAAGGTGTCTTATCTAATGCAGTTCGTTTATTTACAATAATTATGTAATGAGCCCACAACTTATTTAGATATCGCACTAAGTTCAAGTAAGCAATTAAAGGAATTACCGGAATTAGTTGGTGTTATTATTTTTACCTTTCTGTCATAATAATATACTATACTACAGTTGTTATTGTTATTGTGGATAGATTATGCAATCTAAAAAACTTTCGTAAATAGTTTTAACGATATTTCAATACTTATGCATAAAATGAAATAATTTACATTACCTATGTATGTATTTATTTGTTATAGGAGACTTCATTTCTAAAATTTTAATAAACAATATGAAGAATAACAATATAGTAAACAATTAACTTAAGAAATTTCGCAAAATAAATACACGAGAGCAAGTCATTTGAATATTTCACAATTAGGATTAAAAGTAAGACATTAACTGCCGCACTCAGAGACGTCAAATAACTTTAATGAGTATTTAATGTCAAAAATTTTCATTCAAATCTAGACCATAGACCCGGCAAGAATAGCGACTAGTTTTGAATTGTCATTTTTTGACGTTAAGTACTCATTAACGTTATTTGACGTCTCTGAGTGCGGCAGTAAGCTAATTTAAATTTTAATGACCGATAAAGTGATTCCATTACAGAGATCAAGACGAGCATTAGAAACTCCTAATTAATATGCATGGAACTAACAAAAAATATAGCTGTGCTTACCTAAGGCATGTTTTAGTTGGTTGTTTTCCTCAACGAGTTGAATCATCGTGTTTTTAGCTATGGCCAGGTCTTCCTTCATCAAGGCATTGGTTGTCGTCAAACTCTCAACTTTGGCTTGGAGGTTGGCTACAGTTGCACTGAAATAATTTATGTCGTGATGAGTTATCTATATATCAATATCTGGATAGACACTGACGGCTCATTATATGGACGACACAGTAACGGACTGTTGTCTAAAGTATTATCAGTCTAAGAAGTAAACCAAGAAGCAAGACCTTACAATCGGTAAAGTGATTTAAACTTCGAGTTAAGCAATAACATAGCTTATTAGCACCTAAATATACTCAAGATAAAATCGAAAAGGTGCTTTTATTAAAAAAAACAGTAATAAATGTTTTTTTTGTTTTTTGTACGCTGTCTGTGATTACGTAAATTAAACAATGTTCGCTAATCAATCATTGGAAAAAGGTCCGGAAACTACATTAAACCGTTGGTCCCGGCTGTATCAGCAGTTTTTAATACTCATCAATCCGTACTGGGTCATGAAAGTGGTGGGTTATGACCCATTCTCTTTATATTCTTTCCTCCATAGGGAAGGCCTGTGCCGTAGCAGCGGGGACATTAAACGACTGATGGTGAATTAATGTCGATACGCAAAAATGTCGCTTACTTTAGATGCCTGTTCAGTTCCTCGATATAGTTCTTCTGGTCGAGCATTGTAGTGATGTGACGCTGCTGCGGCTCATTGTTGGAGTTGTGGCCGTTGCCAGACAAGTCGGCGGAGGAACTACTACCACGGAGATAGAGAGAGAAGTCTATTACTCCTTGTTGGCTGTCCAAGTCTTCCTCCTTTAGAATAATGGACAAACCACCAAATAATAAATTAACGTAAATGAGTACGTTTGAGTAATACGTTTTATTGTTTTGCTAGTAGAATTGTTTCAGAATTTACTTCGATATTTACTTATTAGAAGTAGAAAATTGGGTTACTTCTTGAAGAGTAAATAAATCAAACAGAGCTTTGGTGACAGTCCGAGTCAGGTCGGATTAGTCAACACATAGGTAAATTCTTTTCAAAACATTACTAGGTTAATAATCTCAATTGGTTCCAGGCTATTGACGAAATAGTTCTTTATTCCTACACTTAATTAAGCAGTCATTATTATTTTGGCAGCGCATTTTCGATTACCGCCCTGAATTAGTCACAACAAGCGATAAGTGATTCATTCGTATGTCGAAAATTTTGCTACACAAAGTGGAATTATTGGCGTACCTTGACACACAAATTGCAGTCAACGACGTTCAGTCCAACAAGCAACCCTGTGATAATAACAGCTTCTTCGTTCAACATGAGGGCGTGTGGTTCAAAATACTCCTCTAATGTCTCTTCTCGGTGTTCAAGAAGAATTCTTAAGTAGTCTGCAAGTCTCTTTTGCATAAGAGCGAGTCTCAGCCAAGCCCGAGCGCGGCCCATGGCTGTTCTGTTTTATGAAAAGTTTTACTACAAATTAGTTTTTATTTATTTGTACATAATATAAATGTTCGAAAAATTATTACAAAGAAAAAAGGGTCAGATAAATGTCGAATAATTATATGCCCTATAAAAATTAGTCATAATAGTAGGTATACTGCGCCGAATCCAAATGAAATGGCATGGGTAAGGGCAACATGATTATGATAATGGTATGTCCTATGTGCCATTTTTCTTTATAATTGTTTTACTATGTCACAGTTTATGTTATTTAGTACATTTTTCCATTTTATTATATTGGTAAACTTACTTGACTGTGGGTAAATCCCTAATACTGGTTGTAATATCGGCTGCCTCAGGAGAATATTTTTCAACCATCTGAAGAATATCCCACAGCTCTTTTTTAGGCCCGAGAAGTCCCTAAAAGAAATTAAATTTTATTTAAACATTGTTAATATTTAATATATCGTAAAATATCTGTTTAATATACATTTAAAACACGCAAAATTCAATTAATGAGTTTTTAAATGATGAAAATGTTTAGAAAACATAATAAATTTGCACACCACTGAGGTAAAATATGGAGAAGCTTGTTATAGTTAAACGCTGCATCTGTTTATAATATTAACCCATATTTAGCAAATAAAGATATTTGAATTTGAATTTGAAAAACATACATTTAAACGTACCTTTTTTGGTTTAAGTCCATGACGCATAACGTGCTCAAGGACGATAAAAAAGTGGTGTAGTGGCAAATGGTCACTGTCCAACATTCGTCCATATCGCAGAGATTGTTCAATTAACTCTTTGACAATCAACTTAGAGATGTTAACCAGGTTGCTGCGCTCAATGACCACAGGGTCTCGTGCTAAAACCAATTACCCGATAAATCTAGTGCGCTGCCATAGTCAGTCCTTTAAAAATAAAGTCATAACTCAAAACAAACGAATATAAGGTCTCGTTATAAGTTTCATTTAGGTTTTTACCCATCAGGGAGTGCATTGGATCATCAGGCGATGTGATAGCGTTATCCGACGGGCGAATATAGGAATCCTGCATATCCATATCATGCAGTTCTTTCAAACAGAGCCATTCTCCATCGACCGACACGCGGAAGTTGCACAGATAGATGGTATCTTGGGCACCGGCCATATCGGCGTCGGGGTTGTCGTCTGGATGGATACCCGGTGGAACGCCCACTAGTTCAGGCAAGGGATCTACCCCACGTACGGCGGTAAGAGATCGCATAATAAAGCAAATAAATTGTCAAGCAAAACGATACACACGAAACGGTGAATTTCGATTACTGTCCAATACGCATTTCAAATAAACACGCGCAATCAGCAGACGAAACTGTACCGCAGTTTGTACTAAGCACTGTTAATAAGATCTGTCAAAACATTGTCGGCATTGCAAACACACTCGAGAACTAATTGTTGCAACTGGTAGATTTCCTTATAATGTACGCCTCCGAAGAGTTTCTAATGGTAAGGTTTGGAACAAAATATTGATTTCCTCCCTATGGTGTGTGTACCTGTGAGGGTAGGAAAATCAATACCGCGCGCCAGCGTTGCCATCTGGCGAAAAGTTTTGGAAGCTGTTTATAGGCTGCGTGAAAAAGCATAGAAACTGAAGAGGGAGAATTTGATAACACTGTTTGAAAGCAGATGTAGTTCCATATAAAACAATATGATACAAAGAAGAAAAGTCAAGAAGTTTCTCAGTTCTAATTTTTCTTGTTCAAATAACAAGCATAAATATTAAAATGAATGTGATAAATTTAGTATAATTTTCTATTTTCTTCAAAAAGACTAGATATAAAAAATCTAACCAGTAACTACTCATTTCTCTCCAATGAGCCTAGTACAAAATAGTAGGGTGATAATTGGCAAAAGCATTTTGAAAGAACATATCTACCAAAATGAAAGTAGAATATAAAAAATAAAAATATTTCTTACACTCACACCTATCTTCAATCCTAAAGTAAGTAATGTAAACATTGTGTTATGGATACTAGATGACCAATTATATAAATTTTTATTATATACTGCATAAACATATAAACAGCCATGGACAAATATCACCACACAAACATTTGGCCCTACTAGGATTCAAAGCCATGAAAATTATAATAAAACTATTTATTATATAATTCTAACATATTTATTTAATATTTCTAATTAAATATTTGTTCCTTAAATAAGAAATACGCACCAAATTTAATTTTATACAGTACCCTGTGAATATAACAAATTATAAAAAGTATGTACTGGTCACTATGTCTCGAAGCAACTTTTACTGTATATTTGCGACTCATTCAATCTAAGACGTCTACTCCATATTGTATTTGTATTGTTGTAGAATAACACTGTCTCTTTTATTACTTTTACAAGAGCTTTTTGTTAAGTTGGTGTGCATAGTGCTAATCATCACAACATATTATTAGATTTGGTCTAGTAAACTGATGAAGATATATCACCTGTATACTTCTTCTTTTGTGGTCTTTACGAATACAGATAATTCTCTGCGAGCTCTACTAACTATCCCAGCATTATTATTTTCTCACAATATTTTTAGAATTCAAGTATTCAGCTATTGCAGTGAAAGTAAAGTACAAAAGTTGTTATAAGAAACATTTCTGCCTTTGTTGGTGTAAGGCTCCATTAATTTTTTTACCACCCAGTCATCTAATCCCTTGCCATTTTGTTTATTATATTTTCTAAGGTAAGGTAATTATGTAATAAACTCATTTATTGCATTATTTTCATGTTTCATCGAAAATTCTATATCGAAGTCTTGTTTTGAATACAGAATGGGACAAAAATGGCCCAGCGGCAGTTCTAGGTAAATCAAATTATTATTTTATTAATATTATAAAATTAAAAACATTGAAAAATTATAAAATTAAATAAATTATTAAAAGTCAAACTATTTCAAATACTTAAATTAAATAGTAAAATTTTTAGAGATGATCAAACATGCGCATGGGACAAAAATGGGATGGTGGCCTTTCTAGTGTTAATGGACTACTTTATTAATACTAACATACAGTAAATTTTTCAGAATACATTTCACAGCTAGAACAACCTGTGAAATGTATAATGTAAAATTTAAATGAAAAGTTTTTCGTTCTTGGTAATATATTGCATATTTGATAGATTACAGCAACTTAGATCTAAATAGCGTTAATGTGTTATGCTCCACTGTATTTGAGACCACATAAGAGCACATAATTCGAGAGGGACAGTATCACACACATGTAATATTTCATATTTATGGTAGATTTCAATATTGAAACAATAATAATATCAATAACTAAAATACATCTGAATAAAATTTGTTAGAGATGTACACACTGGCCATTATTCCACATGTAAAATATAGATGCTCGCAAATATAGATGACACACTTAAGTAAAATAATTTTAAATTCTCCAGCTGAGATTATTGTTTTGTTTCAGAGTACACAAAACATTAACAACAAATAAAATTGTGGGTAGATAGGTAGCTGCTGCACACAAAGTGAAAATTTGATATGTACTAGATTAAAAATTAAAGGAATTCACAGGTACATAAAAAAATTACTTACATTTTGTACTGTAGAAGTACGAATTATATGGTTTTGATAGCAGGAGTTCCGGCCATTTCTCATCTTTAGAGGAGGTTACAGACGGAGATCTTTCAAAGAAATGTGATTTCACAGACGTCGTAGAAGTCCCTTGTGCCACTTCCAGATCTTTTTCTTTAGACGATGCCATTATTTTCCTATTTCATTTCGTTTCGATACAAACCTTTACTTACCTATTTACATTTGAAACGCGTCAATTACAAGAGAAGTATCAAACTTGTCAATTTCTGTGTATTTTGACTGATAATGTCAGTGTAATTTTTTTTTGGTTAATTAGTTTTCAATTCTCACTATATTTTAGGGAAGGCAAAGGCTCTAGCCCATACAGCCAAGTCTTTAGTGTATATTTTATCTGTAGTCTTATGAAATAATGAGTGGGTGAAATGGATGAATGAAATGAATTTTACGTTAAAATATGGGTGTCACACATTTTAACGCATCTAGGGAGTGCTTGGCGCGAATTGAATGGTAACAGAGTTCATGATGGTGACTGATGAAATGGATAAAACCACTTTTTATAGTGATCTTCACCACTACATCAAAAACATCATAAGACTTGTTTTCAAAGATTCTGCATAATTGCACATCAACACGGTTACTTGTGCATCAAAATAACACCACTTTCACTGCACAAAATCCACTCTGCACCAATTTAAGAATTATCGAAAAAAAATCTGACTGACACCACGAAACGCGCCAAACACTCGTAATTTAGTTTTTGTTTTTTTTCTTAAATTCTCCCTATATTTTAGGGAAGACAAAGGGTCTAGCCCATACAGCCAAGTCTTTAGTGTATATTTTATCTGTAGTCTTATGAAATAATGAGTGGGTGAAATGTATGAATGACATGAATTTTACGTTAAAATATGGGTGTCACACATTTTAACGCATCTAGGGAGTGCTTGGAACGAATTTAATGGTAACAGAGTTCATGATGGTGCTTGATGAAATGGATAAAACCACTTTTTATAGTGATCTTCACCACAACATCAAACACATCATGAGACTTATTTTCGATGATTCTGCATAATTGCACATGAACACGGATGCTTGTGCATCAAAATAACACCACTTTCACTGCACAAAATCCACTCTGTAACAATTTTAGAATTAGCGAAAATAAATCTGACTGACACCATGAAACGCGCCAAACACTCTTTTTTTTGTTTAGTTTAAAATTCTCCCTATATTTTAGGGAAGGCAAAGGGTCTAGCCCTTACAGCCAAGTCTTTAGTGTATATTTTATCTGTAGTCTTATGAAATAATGAGTGGGTGAAATGTATGAATGACATGAATTTTACGTTAAAATATGGGTGTCACACATTTTAACGCATCTAGGGAGTGCTTGGAACGAATTTAATGGTAACAGAGTTCATGATGGTGCTTGATGAAATGGATAAAACCACTTTTTATAGTGATCTTCACCACAACATCAAACACATCATGAGACTTATTTTCGATGATTCTGCATAATTGCACATGAACACGGATGCTTGTGCATCAAAATAACACCACTTTCACTGCACAAAATCCACTCTGTAACAATTTTAGAATTAGCGAAAATAAATCTGACTGACACCATGAAACGCGCCAAACACTCTTTTTTTTTGTTTAGTTTAAAATTCTCCCTATATTTTAGGGAAGGCAAAGGGTCTAGCCCATACAGCCAAGTCTTTAGTGTATATTTTATCTGTAGTCAAGAAATAATGAGTGGGTGAAATGTATGAATGAAATGAATTTTACGTTAAAATATGGGTGTCACACATTTTAACGCATCTAGGGAGTGCTTGGCGCAAATTGAATGGTAACAGAGTTCATGATGGTAACTGATGAAATGGATAAAAACCACTTTTTACAGTGGTTTTTACCACAACATCAAACACATCACAAGACTCATTTTCAATGATTCTGCATAATTCCTCATCAACACGGATGCTGGTGCATCAAAATAACACCACTTTCACTGCACAAAATCCACTGTTAACAAAATTTTTGAATTAGCGAAAATAAATCTGACTGACACCATGAAACGCGCCAAGCACTCCCAATATTTTTTTCAGGGAAGGAAAAGGAATCTAGCTCATACAGCCTTAACTTTAGTGTTATGTTATTTAAAATTGTACCTGAAGATATGCGTGTCACATATATAAGATATGCGTATCATATAATACATCTCAGAAATGCTTGGTGCACATTAAAACAGTTTGAATGAAGAAATGAAGTCTGTTTCAATTTACCTTATTTATGGGCGCCAAACACTATTTTTTCTTTCTCCCATTTTGAAAAGCATCAAGATCTAGCTTATACTGCAATGTCTTTAGTATTTAGTTATTTGGTCAGTGACATTGTAATGATTGTATTTAATTTTGTATGTCTTATACCTACCTTGTACTTTCACAATACTAAGTAATTGCAAGCAGAGTCAATCTGGGAAATCATTAAGTTACAAAAGTCTGAGCGGAACACTCGATATTGGCGAAATCATAAAGGTAACGCCAGAGAAAAAAGAAGAAGAATATTTTATGTCTTCCTGGAAGTATTGGGAGTTTTGGGAGTATATCTCAAGATTTACAAACGTGCTTTACGGAATGGTTGTCAGGGAACGCCAGTCCGTAAATTTTGACAGGTGATTTTTTGCGTCAAGAGTCGCTATTCGTCCGTTACGGTGACGTCATATGGCGCTTAAGTCTGTTTAGAATGACCGGTATTTCAATCATGATTTTTTGTATGAAAACGACGGAATTCAAAAGAAATAGAATGTCTCTGTTAAAAAGGAGGCTGAACGCCGCGACAATGGGCGTCTTCATTTTCGGTTTAATTTCATATTATTATTATAGCATCGGTTTATACAGTGAGTCCCTGGATAAAGGGCAATCCCGCAAGGGGGTGAAACTAGATCATAAATTATCGACATAACAGAAAAAAAATTAGAAAAATGATTTTTAAGATATTTATTACTATACGTCTAAAATAGCTTTATTAATCATAGTCAACTTTTAAAATATGTATCCAGCAGGCCTATTCCCTAACTTTTTTTGACAGTTGAAAGTGATGATCACCGAACTATTTACTAATACCAACTAATACATTGCTGTTATCATATCTGATCTGTGATCATAATGATCATAATCTGTGACATTTGTTTATTGTTTTAAAACATCTAATAAATTTCAATTTTTTTTCCAATAAATTGCATTTGGCATTGTTACAGCACCTAATTATATAACAATGAACCTGCAAACTCAACCTATATTGCCACCTTTGAAGGTCCTCGTTGCAAACCCCCTAACCCCTGCTGGTAATATGACCATGGTAAAAATTTTATCAGGAAAAGTTTTTGGAGACTCTCAGCTAATAACCTTGATTTTGCTGGTTTATTCTAATGAAAGATCAGCTGCGGAATGTTTAAGATTGGAATTCATAGGATGTGCTTTTGCTTGCTACAACTCTATTATCGTGTCAACAGATTTACCGAGGTTGTTTCTTTTTAGAAGTGTCATTATTAAAATCGGAAGTTCTTTTCGTATTTAGATATCGTAGTAGCGTATTTAGATATTAATTGTTATAACAAACCATTTCAGTATTCATGATGCCGACGTTTTCTGTTTCATAACAAATTTTAATAACCCGAACATTATTGATTTTGAAAATGGAGAGACCGAGGAACAGTTCGATGCCTTATATTTAATGTTAAAAGTGGCAAATGGTTTGTCTAGTCCTGTGCCCATCCAAGAACCCGTAGAACAGTGTTCTAAAAAGGATTCCAAAAAACACAAAGATCGCTCACCCCAAAAACCAATAATAATGGCAGATGGACTTGCAGCTATGGATATATTAAACCATTTTTCTAAAGACATTCCTTCCGATGTATTTTTTTGCCCTTCGTCTATATCTGACGTCACTAAATCTGTCTTAGCTGATTACTTAAAGGCAGGTCAACTCTTTAATTGCAAGTTTCTTGACACACAAGAAAATTTTATTAAAATTAAATAGTTATTTCAGGTTTCGTGTAATGTAATCAATGAAGTTCTTGTTTGGGGAGCTAATGATAAAGTGTTTCACGTAGAAGTGGAACAGCCTATAGTAACTAATGATCAAGTTAACGATACAACGAAATGCGATTGGGATATGATAAGTGAAAAATTACTTCAGCCATTTAACACCGATCATACTCAATTTAGTCCCTCTTGGTTGAAGAAGGAACTTCCGGAAAAGGTGTATAATTAATACGTCCTTAAATAACCTCTATGTTATATTTGCGGATCGATTTAGTGTAGTAGCTATCGAAATACCCGTTTGGAAAATACCGAAGTACGGCATTTTTGACAAATATTAAAAAAAAAATGCTTACTTGAACGATAATCTCTATGTCCGAAGTTTAGGGTGAAGATATACCATACCATATAACATACCCAGATATAACATGAACGCTGCTTCCCATTGTAAACCTTTCCAACCAACGTTACCACACACGCGAGAGTGATGTATTTTGACAATTCTATTTTACTCTGTCATCACCACAGGGCCTTTACTGTGATCGTTAATACTATGGTTCAATCTCATCCAAACCCCTTACTTTATTTAGTTAAATCTTTGTCTATATCCCATAAACAGTAAATCGTCTACATAGTCTGATAGATCATAGCTTAAATATGAACCTATTACCTACTTAATATCTTAAATAAATAATCAAATAACTAAATTTTACTTTATGTTGAAGGTTGCTTCAATTACTTCAAAGAATCCATATGGTCCCATATGTAAAGCGGCTTCTATATCCAATGCGTTAAAATCAGTTTGGAAATTTCGCAACTGTGAAAAGAGCCAAGATGACAATAATGTTTACTGTAATTTTGGTGTTATTAGCGACGGTTCTATAGGAACTATAAAAGGTAACAATGTGTAATTCGTTTAAGAAACGCTATTTTGGGTTTTGCAAACTGCATTAATAATGTTAATTTATATAGGGTTACCATACATTTTGCCGTTAGTATTTTGTGGAGATTCGTGGACTGTGAATAGACAATTCGAAGAGAGTTCGTATGTGAAAAATGAAATAAAACGAATTAATAAGGAAGCAAAAGCTCATCATGCGAGGGTAATTTATAGCTAAAATTATAATCAAACATTTTAAGCAATTATGTTTAAAATATACCTAGGTAGTTTAACTTTAAGTGCTCAGATAACTTAGGAAGGTTACATTATTTACTGGCGGTACGAGGTTTAAGTTATACTACATAAATAAATAACTGCTATATATCCCCGAAATGTTAGGCACAGGTTAATTAACACCCACGTTTCACCAATTATTTTCGGGCCCTTGGTGGCGAGCCTATTGCCATCTATCGGGTACGTAAATTGCAGTATATTGCTAGGTGGTACAAAAGTAATTCTGCTACCATTTAGGTACACATCGCTGTCCTAACCCGTAGTCGCCTAGTACGACACCAGCGGGTGAGATTCGGGGTGGTGACTTTTGTATTCTGCTCTGCCGTCACCACACGGCGTTTTACTAAATTTATAAGATTTTTTATTCCATTTTAGTTGATACCGTATTGCAAGAAATTCTTGGACGAAAATGTTATCAAACAAGTTTTCATTCCTAAAGAATTGAGTAGCACCGAGTACTCCTTGATTAGCAGCAGCAAACATAGTGTATGAAATATTTAATTGCTGTGACTAAATGTTGTCTCTGTGTTTTATTGGGGTTTTTTTCTAACAAGTTCTTATGAATATCGTCCCATAGAAAAGCAAATATTGAACAAATAAATTATTAAATAATAGTACGGTAATTGTTTTACTTTGCAAGTAAATGTTTGCTAGAGTTTTCTTATATTATGATAGTTTTATTAAATCGAAACATGCAAAGGATGAGTATTTTTTATTATAAAAAAGTAAACAGTTTTCCGTATTACTGTTCTTATCATTATGCAACTAATGATAACAACAAGTCCCTATTTTCATACTGTATCTGATCATTGCAAGGTTTGGCGGTTCAAATTCTTCTTCAAAACAAAACTTGTTTGCAGTTTATGACGTGTAAATGACATTGAATTTTGTGTGATTATTTTCGTACTCATTAGATCCTGGGGGATCTCACTCACTCATTGGATGTGCGGAGTGACAAAAATGGACAAAATACGGAAAGAGTACGTAAGAGGGAGTCTGAAAGTGGCGCCAGTAACAGAGAAGATGAAAGGGAGCCGTTTAGCTTGGTGTAGACATATTATGAGACGTGATGCCATGAATGAAGTAAGAAAGGTATGGACATGAATGTTTATGGATGTCGAAGTAGAGGAAGACCACTGAAAAGATGGATGGATTGTATGAGGTGTGATATGAAGGTGATGGATGTGAATGAGGAGATGATGAGTGACAGAATAGAATAAAAAAGGAGAATAGACATACTACGCCGACCTCAAATAGGATGGGATAAGGACAGGGCGATGATGATTTTCGTACTCATTAGATCCTGAGGGATCGCGGTAACTACTCATCGCTGCGACAGGTACCGCATTGCGTTTGCTAACAATATTTCCACCACTTATTGGTTAGCGTTTATCCGTTATATTAAGGGTGTCGGCTTCGGTTTTATTCCAGTATTAAACCTTATCTCTTTCACGTCCACAATATCCACTTTGAATGGAATAATTAAATCCAAAAATAAGAGTACACTTGAGCATTAATCTATCGAGTGCTTTAAAATATTGAAGCGTGAACTGGCAGTGCTAAGTTGATCCATCGTTAAGAGTTCGTAGAGCTAAGCCAACGAGGGAAAGGAAAAACAAATAAAAGCGCATTTACCGAGCGATTAATATTCGACGGACTACGGTCTCGGCTCCTGACCGCATCGTTTGTTTAACCTCTTCTGTCAATTTGATTTCCGACCTCCGGGGTATGTAATTTCCATTACGGGGGCCAAATGCTTTGTTTGTCTATGTGCAGACCAATAAGCCCGGCGAGAATCTTTACTGATTATAACAACATATACAAATAGTTGAGTTCGTTATTCGCGTGGTTGAAAATGGCGCAAAATAGGTTTTAAGCAAACGATTAAAGTCTTTTTATGTTAGTATCTGTGAGTGCGCTCGGCCTGCAATTGCGCAAACTAAGCAACGCTCGCCAAGGCCGGTCATCTCTTACTCCCTATATTCTTTCATCCATTGGGAGAGCATATGCCTCAGCAGTAGGGGCATTAAAGATCTGCTGATGTCGATGAACAAACAGAGGTATTTCTAGGACACTAAGGCACTATTTTTTGCGATTTGCAATTGTGTGTGTGATCCTTTGCGTCAATCTTCCCAAAAAGAAGTTTAAACCCAGCCCGGCTAGCATGATCACCGAAACACGATATGTTAAAGCCATTTATCGCTTTGAACTGTAAAAATCTATGGAGTTTTGACAGTTCAACGCGATTAATGGCTATATTTTATCGTGTTATGGTAGTCATGCTAGCCGGGCAGAAACTGTTTGTTCAGGGTACATTCAAATGCTTAGGTAAACACCCAAGCATTTAAATAGGCAGGTACTTAAGTAAGCCTTTTTTTTTCAATTCCTATTCCAAACTCTCAAACACAGCAGTCAACGCAAACATTATTATCATTCGAGACATAGACTAATTTGTATCAGTTAGCAAGAAAAAGGTAATCAGTTTTCTTGGTGCTAATCAAAAGTGGTGTTTCCATTTACTCTAATAAATGGTCTTCTAGAGCCATTCAAAGCGGATGTTTTCCCGGCGCGTCGGGAATTCGAATCAAACTCGTCTCATTAGCCCGTAAAGGAAAACTTGGATTAGTTGACCAACTTCTAGCGGATTGCGCGGTGCGTCCACCATGCAGACAAACTGTATCTGCAAGTTTCACCGCTAATATGTAATTAGATGTGGACCGTTGGCACTTTTATGACATTTTATAATGTTGAAGGTATGTCTTTGTATGAACTATTCGTATTATTTTCTAGTGCTACATAACATTTGAAAAGGATCTAAGTTCTTATTGATCTATTGACAGTTTCTCGTTATTATAAGGAAGTTACATGGTGCATTTGTGGTCGTGTAAATTCGAAGGCTTTGTATGAATTAATTACACAGGTACTGCTCCAAGTTTTGGCTTAGGTTTTACAGCCGGTCTCCTGCCCAAAACAGCACAAACCCTCTTTGCGTATTCTTTGATCTCTCATACAATTTTAGATTGATTTTCTTTCTTATGTTTAAGACTTCCAATAGGGTCAATTTTGAAGTAAATTTTCAATGAAGATTTCTCGTCTTGTTTGTTAAGATAGACCTCCTATATCAAAGTCGTTCGTTGATAGCATATTCATATGGCCTTCGAAAGAGATAAAAGTTTAATGCAATCGGAAACATATTCGAGACCAAGGGACCAGGGGTTCGGCCTTGTAATAAATTTATCTCCCTACCGGGAACGAACTGAGGATTCCGGTTTGTGATAATATGTCACTAGGTATCAATTGGTTCGTCGGTGCGTCGGATAGATATATTATGCTTTTTTTTTGGTTTTGTTATTAATAAATAAATGTTAATAAATGAATTACAAGCAAATCAAATATGAACACTTTGTTTGAATCCATTATGTTAATGTAAGGTGAAACTTTCAGGTTCAGATAAGAATTACCTCAAAGAAACTTTTTTCTTACTTGTATCTCTAACTGATAAAAACTAAATTAGGACTTTACTCAGTTTCTTACTATATCCACTACGCCAGGCTGTTTTCATCTGAGAAATACGTTCATTACACAGACCCACCTGAAATTATGTATTCTGAGATTCCGAATTTATGAATAATGGATGAAATAACATTTCTCATCACATTATTAGTTTGCTGTGCTGAAGCATAAAAGTAATTGTATAAATATTAAAAGTAAGCCGGATTATGTCATTAAAGGTGAGAAGTTATTAAGCTAGGTAAAATAATAAATAAATAATAAATATTTTTACACTCACACCTATCATCTAGCCCAAAGTAAGTAGCCTAAGCACTTGTGTTATGGATACTAGATGACGGACATATTTTTAATATAATTATGTATATAAATGTTGAAAATATACTACATAAACATATACACAACCATGACTCGGGAACAAACATTTGTGGTTATCACAAAGTTTGACCCTACCAGGATTCGAACCCGGGACCTCTTGACCAATACCCAGCAATCTGAGCATTCGACTAAGGCGGCCGTCAATAGGTTAGGTGCGGTAACAGAAGCAAAGAACTATTATTTATCTTACTCACTATCCATTAAAAATGTGAACATTATTAGACATTTTAAAGATAGATGACTTAAATTAGAATTCAACGCGCAGAACGTTACAACGTTTTATCTTTTCGCACGATTAGAGCTACTACTGACTGGCTGTTCAGAGCTATGTAAATTGCAAAGAACAGGCTTTGATACGGTGTCTGACAAAGTAAGTATTAAATTTATTATTACCATATAAGTGACTGGGTATGCCGAAATGAAAATTGATATCTATAAAGTAGTCTATAATTATTGCGGTTGATCTCCTAACCAAAATAACATATAATGCTGCTTCGAGAAATATACCAAAACGAGCACTTAGATAAAAAGTCCCAGCCTACCTGACCTTTGAAACTTCCAACCGTAATATAATCTAATAAGAAATTCGTGTCGCTTTCCTAAATTAGACAGTGCTATCTACAGAATCAGAAGTGGAAGTTTCAAGAAAATAAATAACCCTGGGAGTTCTTGTTTACCCTTCCGCCTAGTGGGGGCCTTACCGTCACATTAACAAGGACCTGAGATTTTCTTCGTCGCCGTACCCTCCCCGGGACATCCGTTATCTGTTCCAGCTTGGTTCTTGGATTTATTGACTTTTTTCCCTGCCTTAATTTCCAGAGATTCGGTCGAATGGCCCACGCCAGCACCGGAACATTAACGCTGCCCCAGGGAAATATCGTTTGTGTTTTGTAGCATTTTTAAATTGTCTTTAAGCCCCATCTTTCAGACAGCCCGTTTCACTGTAACAAACTGTTAAATGGCTTATTTTTTATTGAAATTAACTATATTTTGCCAAAAAAAAATTACGTTTTTATTTTATTTTACGAATAAATATTAATAGGTTTATGAAATTGCTATACAGCATGTATGAGCATATTCTTCTTCCTGTCCTGTTCGTAGTTTATCTGACACCTGGCCAGACGTCATCTACCCCTTTTTGGATTCATATCATCCTTCTTCTTCTTCTCCCTGCCCTGTTCCCAGTCTACCTGGGGTCGGCGCAGTATGTTTTCACTTCCATTTATATCGATCAGACGTGATCAAGCCATCCACTTCCTTTTCATTCATATCATCCAACACACCGTAAAGGTGCTAGTGATGAATAAATGTACGGCTAAGTCTATAAAATAATATTTTAAAATTAAATTCTAAAATATATTTTTCAATAAAAGTAGTGATGCTTAGCATACAACGGTTTCTTCATAATTAGGTTCTACAATCATAGTATCCACCCCTGGGATCCAGTCTTATTACTTGACTTTAGTATGACTTAAGGTATTCTGTGACCTTATCTTTGTTGGATTCTGTTGGTTTAGGATTCCATTTCAAGCTGCAAGTGTGTCGTGATATTGATAATACCAAACATTTTTATATATTTTCTCAAAAAATTAAATGTGTGCGTATTTTATACATTGTAATAATTGTCTAAGCATTCTTGAGATTAAATATG
Source organism: Cataclysta lemnata (assembly GCA_963931975.1). NCBI lineage: Eukaryota > Metazoa > Arthropoda > Insecta > Lepidoptera > Crambidae > Cataclysta > Cataclysta lemnata. Next base: position 6,412,309 of record OZ008339.1, read on the forward strand.
AAATAATGATTGTGGCTTCATAAATGATAGAATTTATAAGAAAAAAAATATTATTCGTATCAATCACGCTAGAGTTACACTAAATAAAAAAGTTCGTAAGCTTCTTACAAGAGTATACTTATTCACAAATAATTCGCCTATAAAATTAAATCACGCTGCAACACCTGAGCACCGACGTATTATATCACCATAAGAGCAACTGGAAGGTGGAATTATTCATGGAAGCTTTAATGATGTAATAACGTTCTAATCCTATAACATAAAGTGGGCGCACGGACGGGTGGCGCGGCGATGCGGGCCGAAAAATTTGTTTAAAAATTCAATACCGTCTATAAGAAACTCGTTCTGGAAACGCAACGGCCTGCGAACATTCCCATTTACCCTTAATAACACTGGAGAAATTGCGCGATTAGTGCGAAGGAGGATACCTACCCGTCTTTTCGATTGCGATACGTAGACCGAAACGAAACTTTTTCAGATATTAATGCCTATGGAAATTTAAGTGAGGTGTAACGCCCCCCGGTTAAGGAGGTGGGATGTGCGATACCTATCAGATACGTATGAATAGCTCCCCGAGTGGATCTCCTTAGGTGTTTGAATATTGTATGACAAAGGCAATAGCTAACATATATTTTTGTCAAGCTCTTGAGTAGTTGGTACATATTTTATATCATCTAGCTTACTTATATTGACAGTTTCATTTCAAATTCCATTATTATATTATTATTTTGAAATGGTGTGTTTTAATTGCTAGTAATGCTATTGTTGTCAGGGGAACATACTAAGATGCAGATAGTGTGGTGTAAACGTATCCCGTCAATAACGAGAAGTAAATAATATTATTCACAACTTTATATTATGATCCACAACTACTTGAACAAAGACTTCAAGGAGACGCAGTCGATAAGCGCAAATGGATTAAAAATCCGCAAAAAGTAGTAAGAATTCCCTAGAGTTGGAGTGCTCAACGGGATTTCGTGTCCTCTTTAATAATTTATGTCCATCAGTGTGACGCGGGCTTTTTAATTTTTTTGACTGTCGATAGAATTAAAGTTTCTTCATACCGTTTCAATCTCATATTAACCAAGCCCGTACAATAATTCCAGAAAAGCGACATAATTTCAGTTTGTCGTAGGAACACTTAGATATGCCAAAAACAGGTGTTTATTATTAATCACCATTGCTTATGGCGTAAAATGCAATTGCAGAGTTATGTGACTATTTATTTGTATATTAATTATTTTATTTCTCATAAGGACAGGTTTAAAAACAGTTAACTCTGACCCCCCCTAGTGTTCTTTGGTATATCATTTTTTATTTCCTACATAAACTAATAAAAAACAATTGAATACACCAGCAAGTTTAGTTTGGAAGGCAGACCTAATTAAAAAAAAGAAATAAAAAAGAAGGCATTGGGTGAAGATATTGTGAAATCGTAAACTTTCGCTTCAAAAACGTTAAGATTGAAAATCGATTATAGAAGACAACTTGTTACGTTACAATTAGAACTCGATGTGCTGATTTTGTATAGTAGGCGTTTCCCAAATTCAGACACGAATTCGAACTCAGTGTTGTAATTCAAATGGGTAACCAAGCTGAATTCTAAATATTCCACAGTTTAATCTGTGTGTGTAGGTTGAGGCAGTTGTGTTTAGGTAACTAATTGTTTCGGTCACGTCTATTTTAGGGACGATGGCGCCTGCTTTGTGGAAATGTGTTTTATTAATAAAGACTCCATTCGGAATTCTGTTTTAAATATCAATCAGAAGGAGATAGTCCCAAGTAATTTGTCGTACAGTTGACAGTATTTCATGTTATTACATGGGAAAATACCATAATAGCCCTAACATAATGGGCTAAACGTAGGTGTTAATTCATCTCTGTCTACACCTTGGGAAAAAAATTCGCATCATTTATATACATATAGCAAGGTACGTATGAGTGTGTATTAGGCAGCAGCATTCCAGTTATACCACCTAGCATTTATACTGCAGTCTGCGATATGAGTGCTTCTTATTACACACGACTAAACATACTTGGGGAAATGTGGGTATGAATAATCAGTCCTTTCGGCCAGCCCCTTTGGCGATAATTAGGCGTCATATATGTACGTAGTATTAGGCGTCATATATGTACGTAGTAAAACTTAATTGGGTATCCAATTATAGATTTTATTAAAATGATATTCATTTGACTCATTGCTCTTCACATCTGCTGCTTTACTTGCTTTAAGAAGGATTACCACGGTTTATTACTATGGTTTGCCCAGTCAGTAGATAGGTTTATTTGTAGACGCCATATCAGTTGGCATACAGCGTCGAAGGAAAAAGTGGAAGAGGTTACTGGATTAAAAGCGTTCAATTTAAATATTCCAGACCTTTGTCCAGTCAGTTCCCGTAGGCAGCCGGCCGTGAAATTTCATTTAATCGCCTGAGAGTGCGTCTCGGGGTAATGCAGATTGCCAACCCCGCCCCCGGCTCAGTTAATTTATAGCCCAACAAATTTTTATTCTTTCTTGAACTGCTCAAACGGCCATTCTTTTTGCTCGAGTTAATGAAGTGGAGTTTTAGAGGGAACTCTTTTTGATGACTCACCTATTTTTTTTTGCAGGATCTAAGCTGTTGGTCTAGAGGCCTTAACAGAGCATCTACTGGGTTTGTTGTTTCTCTACGGCAGGCATATGCCAGGGGAGTCTCACTGCCGTGACAGCCTCGAAGGGCGCTACGAATCAGAGCGGGGGACGGCATGCCTGAGGGTGCCACTTAAAGCGCGGACCTTGGCTCGGGCATTACCTATAGGCGAAGGTTCAAAGTCAGTATACTGTCTGAAGTGGCCACACAGTGGCATGCATCTATACATCCCCGAAGGGGTAAGCAGAGGTGCATTAACACCTACATTTCGCCCACTATTTTAAGTCCTATGTAATAAAAGTATCTAATACCATGTAATAGTCAATATCGGTTAGAGGGCACCCAAATCGCAGTAGGTGGTACTTGATGTTGATTGTTTTGTAAATTCTAACACAATAAAAAAATATATAAAGGTAAAATATACTGACTAAATAAGAAGTGTATCTACTATTAAAAATGACAACGATAACCTTACTGTTTCCACGTAAATCGCAGTTAAAACTAGATAAGTAGGCAACTAAATAAAAAGTCTCATAAAATATAATGTGACCTTATGATGATAAATTTTGGTTGAGAAGAATTCAAATCGGATTTATGTGAGTCAGTTCAGCTTTATGACGGCTGTATTACACTGTCTTCGGTTGTTTTGTTAAATCATCGACTCGTATATTTATTTTGGCATTGTTTTTATTTTAATCCGGCGCGGGGGCGCTTCGATCACTAATATTGAATCCGCGAGTTGAATCCGTAAAAATTATTTTATTTCAAAAGTGTTGATGCAAAAATAAGAGATATTATTATTGGTTAGGTATTTTGACAATTTCATCATCATCTTCCTGCCTTGTTCCAAGTTTACTTGGGGTCGGATCTGTTTTTGTCTATGGGTTATAATTGTCATGTGAGAAAATGTAGTATCGTCTTATACAAAAGGCTTATTTTATTGTAATTATAATTTCTGAAATTAATAAAGGGACACCAGGGTGAGTGATGAGTTAATGTAAAAAAAAATAATATTCTGGACCATGCCGAGACACCGCGAGAGTTATTAAGATGCAAAGATTAAAACCTACGCCAGAAATTGGAGAATAAATTGATGCTCTAAGTTTTCCCTTAGGTTTTATAGGCGATCGCCTGCCCTCTTTGAGGTATGCTGTTGTTGGTGGTCTCAAGGTGCTTATTGGTCTACACCGGGAATTTCCTTTATTCGACTTTTACGACACTCCTTAGATGAGTCGGGCATAATCTACGTAAATTTTTTGCTCAGCGTGAAAGGAAACTCTGACAATCTATCAACTTATATTCAATTTTTTTTATACTAGACAGCTCTTGCCCTTCATCTCACCTGATGGTAAGTGACGATACGGGCCAAATATGGAATCGAGCTTCACTTGGAACCCTCAACCCAAAGAGGGACTGGCTATCTTATCACACATTGCCGGAACACAATAATGCTGTTAACATTATTATTATGGCGACAAATTTTGATAAGATGGTGGTAGCTAGCCAGGGGGACTTCAAAGAAGTCCTACCACCAACCAAACCGAGTACAAATTTGTACCCCCCTGGAGATCGAACCCGGGACCTCCGGATCTTAATACCGGTTGGCGGTAAAAATACATTCGAAAGTACTTATCTAAATAATTTTACTTACTCATCGACATTCAACGCAAAAATATATTTTGCGAGTATTCATCGTAGCTTGTCGATTGCTTTCTAGTCGCTACGAATGCAACGGTACCTAATATCAGAATCGTTTAATTTCAACATGGTTATTATACCATTGACTCAATTTCCAGGTGTGAAGTGGCATGCATCAAAAACGAAAAAACACAAAAATAAAATATTTCAAGTTCCTACAATGTATTAAAAATGTCGCTGCGACTGTCAGATTATGTAAATTCGGCTGTCAATGTTGAAATAGGTGCCTAGAGGGTTCCGGGCGACTTTCCCTGTTGACATATTTATCGGACGATTTCCAAGATGCGGAGGCGTGGAAAAGTTAAATAAATCCAAAGAGAACATTAGATAAGGGAATGGCTTTTGTAATGTGTTCGGGACGCCCGTAAATGCAACCGATGTCCCATATATCTGTCTGAGACACAAGCGCGCATTCAAACTTTGTTTCCGACACAAACTACAATAATATTCGAATGTTATAATATCGACATACGTCTAAAAAAGTAACGAATATATCAAGTCTTCAAATTATTTTATTGACAAAAATTCTTGCTTTAGGCATTTTATCTACTTTGGGTCATCTTACCCGAATAAGTAAGAAGATTTATTGATTTTATGGCCGGCGCTTACTTTGCATCAAAATAAAATCTACATAAACCCGAAAATACACAATTCTATTACCTCGTAAAAAGCAGTCAGTGCCTGACAATATACGAGGGACATTTTACAAAACATATTTAACAAAGCCGCAGCCGATACAAATGAGTTCGAATTTCGGCAACTTCATAAATGCCATATAAAATTATGCGCAAACAATCTCCCGAGCAACTTAATTACCGTACAAAATCGATGTTTGCCCAACAGCTTAAAATATTTCACCATACAGTGGATAATTAATTTGTAAGCGAACAATAAGTTTACGTGGACAATAATGGAGTGGCGGGATATAATTTCGTCGTTGTAGTATTTCAATTTGTCGAGTGCAGCGTCCCGTTGTTGGTTGATTGCGATGGGCTGTGGAATACAATGATGCTGCTATAAAACAACGTGGTTGTAGGACACGTCGGACTGATAAATCACGGGCGTGCGTTTGTACACGCATGACGAACCGCGCCCGCGGATTGCACATTCCCATCGACGTATGCTATTTCCTATCCTACTACACATCGAAATACAATTTAGAAGCGAACGAGTAGTGCCAGCAAGGCACTTAACATGAATTTTAAATGTGCCTCAGATCCGATTGGTGGATTTGGTTGCAGCAGGCTTTGACGTATGACTGTTATTCGTCACATGGTCATTGGAAAGTGTTTCGTAGAGTAGTAACCTGGACTCGAGTACCTATACAGTTTCCAGGAGTTTCCATAAACACTTTCCTTCCAAGAGAAGAAAAGAAGAAAGTAAAGAAGAAAGCAAAGAAGAAAGAAATGAACTTGCTAAACTAAGAAAGAGGAAACGTTGTGTTGCAGGCAAAGAGTCATGTGGGACAATTAACCTTTATATTTATGAAAAAAATACCTACTAAATTGTTTGCTGCATTTATCTACCTACATTGTTATAAAAAATAACGAACAAACAGAAAGGCGATTAGAAAAATTATCACTCCTACAGGCGTTGGAGATCGGAGCACTTTACCCACGCAGTTGGCAAAGGTTAAGAATATCCTGCTTTTATCAAATGCCTTCGCGGCCCCCGCAGGAATAATGATACGCTGTGTTGTTTAGAGATTCCAAAAAAATAAATATTTTAATGGTACGGAATTATCGCTTTAGTCATTATTTTGGGGCGTTAAGATGAAACTCATGTATTTATCGTGAACAAAAATTATATGTTTTTAATTATTATAAAAAAAATGGGCAGTAGAAGAGAAAAAGGAGCTCGCTAGCGCAGTGGTATAGCGCCCTTGGCCTGCGATTGCATAAACTAAGCAATGTTCGCTATTAAGGCCGGTCATTGGACCAAAAATTTATTATCTCGAGTTTCTCTGTGCATCGGAAGGCACGTTAAGTCGGTGGTCCCGGCTGCATCTGCAGTTGTTACTACCAACTAACCCGCATTGGGCCAGTGTGGTGGGTTATGTATGGCCTAATCTCTCTATATTCTTTCATCCATTGGCAAGGCCCGTGCCCCAGCAGTGGGACATTAAAGGGCTGGTGATGATGGGAAGGTAGTAGCAGTATTTAAGCTATAACTAGCAATCGTGCAATTAACGTGCTCAGAAGATTACAATTAAACTTTCCCTTCTCCTTGACCTGGTGGAGACCAGCAGAATATTAAAGGGGAAGGAGTCATAAAGTGGGTGGGTATAGAGCATAAAACGGGCACATTCGTGTAAAAATAATGTAAAGCATGATATTTTCCTGTAAGCCTTATTATCTACTTTCCTGGGAGGGTAGAAATTATTTTGCACAGAAGAGTGACCGTTTCAGCTACTATGCCCGTTTTAGGCTCCTTCCTCTACGTCCCAAGCTGGGCTGGGGTTTCTTTCTAAACAAGGAGTAATTGGCTTCGTAGAGGTACTATTGTTAAGTCCCATAGTCGGCAATATTTACCAAGTCCGTAAATCCTTCCGCCCACAATATTTCTATTGTAGGTACAATGGTGAAATACAATACACACAAAAATTAACCCTACCTCACAAGGTTAGGCTTTAATTAAAGCATTAATGTGAGGTACTTATGCTGAAAAATGTACGTAATGTAATTCCCGTAACCCTAATTCTGTTCAAGTTTGATAATTAGTGTGAGTGTGGGAATGTTTAACTATATTATCATTGCCTACAAAGTGGCTTAAGCGGCCAGGCTATTGACGAAATAGTTCTTTATTCCTACACTTAATTAAGCAGTCATTATTATTTTGGCAGCGCATTTTCGATTACCGCCCTGAATTAGTCACAACAAGCGATAAGTGATTCATTCGTATGTCGAAAATTTTGCTACACAAAGTGGAATTATTGGCGTACCTTGACACACAAATTGCAGTCAACGACGTTCAGTCCAACAAGCAACCCTGTGATAATAACAGCTTCTTCGTTCAACATGAGGGCGTGTGGTTCAAAATACTCCTCTAATGTCTCTTCTCGGTGTTCAAGAAGAATTCTTAAGTAGTCTGCAAGTCTCTTTTGCATAAGAGCGAGTCTCAGCCAAGCCCGAGCGCGGCCCATGGCTGTTCTGTTTTATGAAAAGTTTTACTACAAATTAGTTTTTATTTATTTGTACATAATATAAATGTTCGAAAAATTATTACAAAGAAAAAAGGGTCAGATAAATGTCGAATAATTATATGCCCTATAAAAATTAGTCATAATAGTAGGTATACTGCGCCGAATCCAAATGAAATGGCATGGGTAAGGGCAACATGATTATGATAATGGTATGTCCTATGTGCCATTTTTCTTTATAATTGTTTTACTATGTCACAGTTTATGTTATTTAGTACATTTTTCCATTTTATTATATTGGTAAACTTACTTGACTGTGGGTAAATCCCTAATACTGGTTGTAATATCGGCTGCCTCAGGAGAATATTTTTCAACCATCTGAAGAATATCCCACAGCTCTTTTTTAGGCCCGAGAAGTCCCTAAAAGAAATTAAATTTTATTTAAACATTGTTAATATTTAATATATCGTAAAATATCTGTTTAATATACATTTAAAACACGCAAAATTCAATTAATGAGTTTTTAAATGATGAAAATGTTTAGAAAACATAATAAATTTGCACACCACTGAGGTAAAATATGGAGAAGCTTGTTATAGTTAAACGCTGCATCTGTTTATAATATTAACCCATATTTAGCAAATAAAGATATTTGAATTTGAATTTGAAAAACATACATTTAAACGTACCTTTTTTGGTTTAAGTCCATGACGCATAACGTGCTCAAGGACGATAAAAAAGTGGTGTAGTGGCAAATGGTCACTGTCCAACATTCGTCCATATCGCAGAGATTGTTCAATTAACTCTTTGACAATCAACTTAGAGATGTTAACCAGGTTGCTGCGCTCAATGACCACAGGGTCTCGTGCTAAAACCAATTACCCGATAAATCTAGTGCGCTGCCATAGTCAGTCCTTTAAAAATAAAGTCATAACTCAAAACAAACGAATATAAGGTCTCGTTATAAGTTTCATTTAGGTTTTTACCCATCAGGGAGTGCATTGGATCATCAGGCGATGTGATAGCGTTATCCGACGGGCGAATATAGGAATCCTGCATATCCATATCATGCAGTTCTTTCAAACAGAGCCATTCTCCATCGACCGACACGCGGAAGTTGCACAGATAGATGGTATCTTGGGCACCGGCCATATCGGCGTCGGGGTTGTCGTCTGGATGGATACCCGGTGGAACGCCCACTAGTTCAGGCAAGGGATCTACCCCACGTACGGCGGTAAGAGATCGCATAATAAAGCAAATAAATTGTCAAGCAAAACGATACACACGAAACGGTGAATTTCGATTACTGTCCAATACGCATTTCAAATAAACACGCGCAATCAGCAGACGAAACTGTACCGCAGTTTGTACTAAGCACTGTTAATAAGATCTGTCAAAACATTGTCGGCATTGCAAACACACTCGAGAACTAATTGTTGCAACTGGTAGATTTCCTTATAATGTACGCCTCCGAAGAGTTTCTAATGGTAAGGTTTGGAACAAAATATTGATTTCCTCCCTATGGTGTGTGTACCTGTGAGGGTAGGAAAATCAATACCGCGCGCCAGCGTTGCCATCTGGCGAAAAGTTTTGGAAGCTGTTTATAGGCTGCGTGAAAAAGCATAGAAACTGAAGAGGGAGAATTTGATAACACTGTTTGAAAGCAGATGTAGTTCCATATAAAACAATATGATACAAAGAAGAAAAGTCAAGAAGTTTCTCAGTTCTAATTTTTCTTGTTCAAATAACAAGCATAAATATTAAAATGAATGTGATAAATTTAGTATAATTTTCTATTTTCTTCAAAAAGACTAGATATAAAAAATCTAACCAGTAACTACTCATTTCTCTCCAATGAGCCTAGTACAAAATAGTAGGGTGATAATTGGCAAAAGCATTTTGAAAGAACATATCTACCAAAATGAAAGTAGAATATAAAAAATAAAAATATTTCTTACACTCACACCTATCTTCAATCCTAAAGTAAGTAATGTAAACATTGTGTTATGGATACTAGATGACCAATTATATAAATTTTTATTATATACTGCATAAACATATAAACAGCCATGGACAAATATCACCACACAAACATTTGGCCCTACTAGGATTCAAAGCCATGAAAATTATAATAAAACTATTTATTATATAATTCTAACATATTTATTTAATATTTCTAATTAAATATTTGTTCCTTAAATAAGAAATACGCACCAAATTTAATTTTATACAGTACCCTGTGAATATAACAAATTATAAAAAGTATGTACTGGTCACTATGTCTCGAAGCAACTTTTACTGTATATTTGCGACTCATTCAATCTAAGACGTCTACTCCATATTGTATTTGTATTGTTGTAGAATAACACTGTCTCTTTTATTACTTTTACAAGAGCTTTTTGTTAAGTTGGTGTGCATAGTGCTAATCATCACAACATATTATTAGATTTGGTCTAGTAAACTGATGAAGATATATCACCTGTATACTTCTTCTTTTGTGGTCTTTACGAATACAGATAATTCTCTGCGAGCTCTACTAACTATCCCAGCATTATTATTTTCTCACAATATTTTTAGAATTCAAGTATTCAGCTATTGCAGTGAAAGTAAAGTACAAAAGTTGTTATAAGAAACATTTCTGCCTTTGTTGGTGTAAGGCTCCATTAATTTTTTTACCACCCAGTCATCTAATCCCTTGCCATTTTGTTTATTATATTTTCTAAGGTAAGGTAATTATGTAATAAACTCATTTATTGCATTATTTTCATGTTTCATCGAAAATTCTATATCGAAGTCTTGTTTTGAATACAGAATGGGACAAAAATGGCCCAGCGGCAGTTCTAGGTAAATCAAATTATTATTTTATTAATATTATAAAATTAAAAACATTGAAAAATTATAAAATTAAATAAATTATTAAAAGTCAAACTATTTCAAATACTTAAATTAAATAGTAAAATTTTTAGAGATGATCAAACATGCGCATGGGACAAAAATGGGATGGTGGCCTTTCTAGTGTTAATGGACTACTTTATTAATACTAACATACAGTAAATTTTTCAGAATACATTTCACAGCTAGAACAACCTGTGAAATGTATAATGTAAAATTTAAATGAAAAGTTTTTCGTTCTTGGTAATATATTGCATATTTGATAGATTACAGCAACTTAGATCTAAATAGCGTTAATGTGTTATGCTCCACTGTATTTGAGACCACATAAGAGCACATAATTCGAGAGGGACAGTATCACACACATGTAATATTTCATATTTATGGTAGATTTCAATATTGAAACAATAATAATATCAATAACTAAAATACATCTGAATAAAATTTGTTAGAGATGTACACACTGGCCATTATTCCACATGTAAAATATAGATGCTCGCAAATATAGATGACACACTTAAGTAAAATAATTTTAAATTCTCCAGCTGAGATTATTGTTTTGTTTCAGAGTACACAAAACATTAACAACAAATAAAATTGTGGGTAGATAGGTAGCTGCTGCACACAAAGTGAAAATTTGATATGTACTAGATTAAAAATTAAAGGAATTCACAGGTACATAAAAAAATTACTTACATTTTGTACTGTAGAAGTACGAATTATATGGTTTTGATAGCAGGAGTTCCGGCCATTTCTCATCTTTAGAGGAGGTTACAGACGGAGATCTTTCAAAGAAATGTGATTTCACAGACGTCGTAGAAGTCCCTTGTGCCACTTCCAGATCTTTTTCTTTAGACGATGCCATTATTTTCCTATTTCATTTCGTTTCGATACAAACCTTTACTTACCTATTTACATTTGAAACGCGTCAATTACAAGAGAAGTATCAAACTTGTCAATTTCTGTGTATTTTGACTGATAATGTCAGTGTAATTTTTTTTTGGTTAATTAGTTTTCAATTCTCACTATATTTTAGGGAAGGCAAAGGCTCTAGCCCATACAGCCAAGTCTTTAGTGTATATTTTATCTGTAGTCTTATGAAATAATGAGTGGGTGAAATGGATGAATGAAATGAATTTTACGTTAAAATATGGGTGTCACACATTTTAACGCATCTAGGGAGTGCTTGGCGCGAATTGAATGGTAACAGAGTTCATGATGGTGACTGATGAAATGGATAAAACCACTTTTTATAGTGATCTTCACCACTACATCAAAAACATCATAAGACTTGTTTTCAAAGATTCTGCATAATTGCACATCAACACGGTTACTTGTGCATCAAAATAACACCACTTTCACTGCACAAAATCCACTCTGCACCAATTTAAGAATTATCGAAAAAAAATCTGACTGACACCACGAAACGCGCCAAACACTCGTAATTTAGTTTTTGTTTTTTTTCTTAAATTCTCCCTATATTTTAGGGAAGACAAAGGGTCTAGCCCATACAGCCAAGTCTTTAGTGTATATTTTATCTGTAGTCTTATGAAATAATGAGTGGGTGAAATGTATGAATGACATGAATTTTACGTTAAAATATGGGTGTCACACATTTTAACGCATCTAGGGAGTGCTTGGAACGAATTTAATGGTAACAGAGTTCATGATGGTGCTTGATGAAATGGATAAAACCACTTTTTATAGTGATCTTCACCACAACATCAAACACATCATGAGACTTATTTTCGATGATTCTGCATAATTGCACATGAACACGGATGCTTGTGCATCAAAATAACACCACTTTCACTGCACAAAATCCACTCTGTAACAATTTTAGAATTAGCGAAAATAAATCTGACTGACACCATGAAACGCGCCAAACACTCTTTTTTTTGTTTAGTTTAAAATTCTCCCTATATTTTAGGGAAGGCAAAGGGTCTAGCCCTTACAGCCAAGTCTTTAGTGTATATTTTATCTGTAGTCTTATGAAATAATGAGTGGGTGAAATGTATGAATGACATGAATTTTACGTTAAAATATGGGTGTCACACATTTTAACGCATCTAGGGAGTGCTTGGAACGAATTTAATGGTAACAGAGTTCATGATGGTGCTTGATGAAATGGATAAAACCACTTTTTATAGTGATCTTCACCACAACATCAAACACATCATGAGACTTATTTTCGATGATTCTGCATAATTGCACATGAACACGGATGCTTGTGCATCAAAATAACACCACTTTCACTGCACAAAATCCACTCTGTAACAATTTTAGAATTAGCGAAAATAAATCTGACTGACACCATGAAACGCGCCAAACACTCTTTTTTTTTGTTTAGTTTAAAATTCTCCCTATATTTTAGGGAAGGCAAAGGGTCTAGCCCATACAGCCAAGTCTTTAGTGTATATTTTATCTGTAGTCAAGAAATAATGAGTGGGTGAAATGTATGAATGAAATGAATTTTACGTTAAAATATGGGTGTCACACATTTTAACGCATCTAGGGAGTGCTTGGCGCAAATTGAATGGTAACAGAGTTCATGATGGTAACTGATGAAATGGATAAAAACCACTTTTTACAGTGGTTTTTACCACAACATCAAACACATCACAAGACTCATTTTCAATGATTCTGCATAATTCCTCATCAACACGGATGCTGGTGCATCAAAATAACACCACTTTCACTGCACAAAATCCACTGTTAACAAAATTTTTGAATTAGCGAAAATAAATCTGACTGACACCATGAAACGCGCCAAGCACTCCCAATATTTTTTTCAGGGAAGGAAAAGGAATCTAGCTCATACAGCCTTAACTTTAGTGTTATGTTATTTAAAATTGTACCTGAAGATATGCGTGTCACATATATAAGATATGCGTATCATATAATACATCTCAGAAATGCTTGGTGCACATTAAAACAGTTTGAATGAAGAAATGAAGTCTGTTTCAATTTACCTTATTTATGGGCGCCAAACACTATTTTTTCTTTCTCCCATTTTGAAAAGCATCAAGATCTAGCTTATACTGCAATGTCTTTAGTATTTAGTTATTTGGTCAGTGACATTGTAATGATTGTATTTAATTTTGTATGTCTTATACCTACCTTGTACTTTCACAATACTAAGTAATTGCAAGCAGAGTCAATCTGGGAAATCATTAAGTTACAAAAGTCTGAGCGGAACACTCGATATTGGCGAAATCATAAAGGTAACGCCAGAGAAAAAAGAAGAAGAATATTTTATGTCTTCCTGGAAGTATTGGGAGTTTTGGGAGTATATCTCAAGATTTACAAACGTGCTTTACGGAATGGTTGTCAGGGAACGCCAGTCCGTAAATTTTGACAGGTGATTTTTTGCGTCAAGAGTCGCTATTCGTCCGTTACGGTGACGTCATATGGCGCTTAAGTCTGTTTAGAATGACCGGTATTTCAATCATGATTTTTTGTATGAAAACGACGGAATTCAAAAGAAATAGAATGTCTCTGTTAAAAAGGAGGCTGAACGCCGCGACAATGGGCGTCTTCATTTTCGGTTTAATTTCATATTATTATTATAGCATCGGTTTATACAGTGAGTCCCTGGATAAAGGGCAATCCCGCAAGGGGGTGAAACTAGATCATAAATTATCGACATAACAGAAAAAAAATTAGAAAAATGATTTTTAAGATATTTATTACTATACGTCTAAAATAGCTTTATTAATCATAGTCAACTTTTAAAATATGTATCCAGCAGGCCTATTCCCTAACTTTTTTTGACAGTTGAAAGTGATGATCACCGAACTATTTACTAATACCAACTAATACATTGCTGTTATCATATCTGATCTGTGATCATAATGATCATAATCTGTGACATTTGTTTATTGTTTTAAAACATCTAATAAATTTCAATTTTTTTTCCAATAAATTGCATTTGGCATTGTTACAGCACCTAATTATATAACAATGAACCTGCAAACTCAACCTATATTGCCACCTTTGAAGGTCCTCGTTGCAAACCCCCTAACCCCTGCTGGTAATATGACCATGGTAAAAATTTTATCAGGAAAAGTTTTTGGAGACTCTCAGCTAATAACCTTGATTTTGCTGGTTTATTCTAATGAAAGATCAGCTGCGGAATGTTTAAGATTGGAATTCATAGGATGTGCTTTTGCTTGCTACAACTCTATTATCGTGTCAACAGATTTACCGAGGTTGTTTCTTTTTAGAAGTGTCATTATTAAAATCGGAAGTTCTTTTCGTATTTAGATATCGTAGTAGCGTATTTAGATATTAATTGTTATAACAAACCATTTCAGTATTCATGATGCCGACGTTTTCTGTTTCATAACAAATTTTAATAACCCGAACATTATTGATTTTGAAAATGGAGAGACCGAGGAACAGTTCGATGCCTTATATTTAATGTTAAAAGTGGCAAATGGTTTGTCTAGTCCTGTGCCCATCCAAGAACCCGTAGAACAGTGTTCTAAAAAGGATTCCAAAAAACACAAAGATCGCTCACCCCAAAAACCAATAATAATGGCAGATGGACTTGCAGCTATGGATATATTAAACCATTTTTCTAAAGACATTCCTTCCGATGTATTTTTTTGCCCTTCGTCTATATCTGACGTCACTAAATCTGTCTTAGCTGATTACTTAAAGGCAGGTCAACTCTTTAATTGCAAGTTTCTTGACACACAAGAAAATTTTATTAAAATTAAATAGTTATTTCAGGTTTCGTGTAATGTAATCAATGAAGTTCTTGTTTGGGGAGCTAATGATAAAGTGTTTCACGTAGAAGTGGAACAGCCTATAGTAACTAATGATCAAGTTAACGATACAACGAAATGCGATTGGGATATGATAAGTGAAAAATTACTTCAGCCATTTAACACCGATCATACTCAATTTAGTCCCTCTTGGTTGAAGAAGGAACTTCCGGAAAAGGTGTATAATTAATACGTCCTTAAATAACCTCTATGTTATATTTGCGGATCGATTTAGTGTAGTAGCTATCGAAATACCCGTTTGGAAAATACCGAAGTACGGCATTTTTGACAAATATTAAAAAAAAAATGCTTACTTGAACGATAATCTCTATGTCCGAAGTTTAGGGTGAAGATATACCATACCATATAACATACCCAGATATAACATGAACGCTGCTTCCCATTGTAAACCTTTCCAACCAACGTTACCACACACGCGAGAGTGATGTATTTTGACAATTCTATTTTACTCTGTCATCACCACAGGGCCTTTACTGTGATCGTTAATACTATGGTTCAATCTCATCCAAACCCCTTACTTTATTTAGTTAAATCTTTGTCTATATCCCATAAACAGTAAATCGTCTACATAGTCTGATAGATCATAGCTTAAATATGAACCTATTACCTACTTAATATCTTAAATAAATAATCAAATAACTAAATTTTACTTTATGTTGAAGGTTGCTTCAATTACTTCAAAGAATCCATATGGTCCCATATGTAAAGCGGCTTCTATATCCAATGCGTTAAAATCAGTTTGGAAATTTCGCAACTGTGAAAAGAGCCAAGATGACAATAATGTTTACTGTAATTTTGGTGTTATTAGCGACGGTTCTATAGGAACTATAAAAGGTAACAATGTGTAATTCGTTTAAGAAACGCTATTTTGGGTTTTGCAAACTGCATTAATAATGTTAATTTATATAGGGTTACCATACATTTTGCCGTTAGTATTTTGTGGAGATTCGTGGACTGTGAATAGACAATTCGAAGAGAGTTCGTATGTGAAAAATGAAATAAAACGAATTAATAAGGAAGCAAAAGCTCATCATGCGAGGGTAATTTATAGCTAAAATTATAATCAAACATTTTAAGCAATTATGTTTAAAATATACCTAGGTAGTTTAACTTTAAGTGCTCAGATAACTTAGGAAGGTTACATTATTTACTGGCGGTACGAGGTTTAAGTTATACTACATAAATAAATAACTGCTATATATCCCCGAAATGTTAGGCACAGGTTAATTAACACCCACGTTTCACCAATTATTTTCGGGCCCTTGGTGGCGAGCCTATTGCCATCTATCGGGTACGTAAATTGCAGTATATTGCTAGGTGGTACAAAAGTAATTCTGCTACCATTTAGGTACACATCGCTGTCCTAACCCGTAGTCGCCTAGTACGACACCAGCGGGTGAGATTCGGGGTGGTGACTTTTGTATTCTGCTCTGCCGTCACCACACGGCGTTTTACTAAATTTATAAGATTTTTTATTCCATTTTAGTTGATACCGTATTGCAAGAAATTCTTGGACGAAAATGTTATCAAACAAGTTTTCATTCCTAAAGAATTGAGTAGCACCGAGTACTCCTTGATTAGCAGCAGCAAACATAGTGTATGAAATATTTAATTGCTGTGACTAAATGTTGTCTCTGTGTTTTATTGGGGTTTTTTTCTAACAAGTTCTTATGAATATCGTCCCATAGAAAAGCAAATATTGAACAAATAAATTATTAAATAATAGTACGGTAATTGTTTTACTTTGCAAGTAAATGTTTGCTAGAGTTTTCTTATATTATGATAGTTTTATTAAATCGAAACATGCAAAGGATGAGTATTTTTTATTATAAAAAAGTAAACAGTTTTCCGTATTACTGTTCTTATCATTATGCAACTAATGATAACAACAAGTCCCTATTTTCATACTGTATCTGATCATTGCAAGGTTTGGCGGTTCAAATTCTTCTTCAAAACAAAACTTGTTTGCAGTTTATGACGTGTAAATGACATTGAATTTTGTGTGATTATT
The DNA here is from genome assembly GCA_963931975.1 of Cataclysta lemnata. Classification (NCBI taxonomy): domain Eukaryota; kingdom Metazoa; phylum Arthropoda; class Insecta; order Lepidoptera; family Crambidae; genus Cataclysta; species Cataclysta lemnata. The sequence continues at coordinate 6,429,472 of OZ008339.1, forward strand.
TTCGTACTCATTAGATCCTGGGGGATCTCACTCACTCATTGGATGTGCGGAGTGACAAAAATGGACAAAATACGGAAAGAGTACGTAAGAGGGAGTCTGAAAGTGGCGCCAGTAACAGAGAAGATGAAAGGGAGCCGTTTAGCTTGGTGTAGACATATTATGAGACGTGATGCCATGAATGAAGTAAGAAAGGTATGGACATGAATGTTTATGGATGTCGAAGTAGAGGAAGACCACTGAAAAGATGGATGGATTGTATGAGGTGTGATATGAAGGTGATGGATGTGAATGAGGAGATGATGAGTGACAGAATAGAATAAAAAAGGAGAATAGACATACTACGCCGACCTCAAATAGGATGGGATAAGGACAGGGCGATGATGATTTTCGTACTCATTAGATCCTGAGGGATCGCGGTAACTACTCATCGCTGCGACAGGTACCGCATTGCGTTTGCTAACAATATTTCCACCACTTATTGGTTAGCGTTTATCCGTTATATTAAGGGTGTCGGCTTCGGTTTTATTCCAGTATTAAACCTTATCTCTTTCACGTCCACAATATCCACTTTGAATGGAATAATTAAATCCAAAAATAAGAGTACACTTGAGCATTAATCTATCGAGTGCTTTAAAATATTGAAGCGTGAACTGGCAGTGCTAAGTTGATCCATCGTTAAGAGTTCGTAGAGCTAAGCCAACGAGGGAAAGGAAAAACAAATAAAAGCGCATTTACCGAGCGATTAATATTCGACGGACTACGGTCTCGGCTCCTGACCGCATCGTTTGTTTAACCTCTTCTGTCAATTTGATTTCCGACCTCCGGGGTATGTAATTTCCATTACGGGGGCCAAATGCTTTGTTTGTCTATGTGCAGACCAATAAGCCCGGCGAGAATCTTTACTGATTATAACAACATATACAAATAGTTGAGTTCGTTATTCGCGTGGTTGAAAATGGCGCAAAATAGGTTTTAAGCAAACGATTAAAGTCTTTTTATGTTAGTATCTGTGAGTGCGCTCGGCCTGCAATTGCGCAAACTAAGCAACGCTCGCCAAGGCCGGTCATCTCTTACTCCCTATATTCTTTCATCCATTGGGAGAGCATATGCCTCAGCAGTAGGGGCATTAAAGATCTGCTGATGTCGATGAACAAACAGAGGTATTTCTAGGACACTAAGGCACTATTTTTTGCGATTTGCAATTGTGTGTGTGATCCTTTGCGTCAATCTTCCCAAAAAGAAGTTTAAACCCAGCCCGGCTAGCATGATCACCGAAACACGATATGTTAAAGCCATTTATCGCTTTGAACTGTAAAAATCTATGGAGTTTTGACAGTTCAACGCGATTAATGGCTATATTTTATCGTGTTATGGTAGTCATGCTAGCCGGGCAGAAACTGTTTGTTCAGGGTACATTCAAATGCTTAGGTAAACACCCAAGCATTTAAATAGGCAGGTACTTAAGTAAGCCTTTTTTTTTCAATTCCTATTCCAAACTCTCAAACACAGCAGTCAACGCAAACATTATTATCATTCGAGACATAGACTAATTTGTATCAGTTAGCAAGAAAAAGGTAATCAGTTTTCTTGGTGCTAATCAAAAGTGGTGTTTCCATTTACTCTAATAAATGGTCTTCTAGAGCCATTCAAAGCGGATGTTTTCCCGGCGCGTCGGGAATTCGAATCAAACTCGTCTCATTAGCCCGTAAAGGAAAACTTGGATTAGTTGACCAACTTCTAGCGGATTGCGCGGTGCGTCCACCATGCAGACAAACTGTATCTGCAAGTTTCACCGCTAATATGTAATTAGATGTGGACCGTTGGCACTTTTATGACATTTTATAATGTTGAAGGTATGTCTTTGTATGAACTATTCGTATTATTTTCTAGTGCTACATAACATTTGAAAAGGATCTAAGTTCTTATTGATCTATTGACAGTTTCTCGTTATTATAAGGAAGTTACATGGTGCATTTGTGGTCGTGTAAATTCGAAGGCTTTGTATGAATTAATTACACAGGTACTGCTCCAAGTTTTGGCTTAGGTTTTACAGCCGGTCTCCTGCCCAAAACAGCACAAACCCTCTTTGCGTATTCTTTGATCTCTCATACAATTTTAGATTGATTTTCTTTCTTATGTTTAAGACTTCCAATAGGGTCAATTTTGAAGTAAATTTTCAATGAAGATTTCTCGTCTTGTTTGTTAAGATAGACCTCCTATATCAAAGTCGTTCGTTGATAGCATATTCATATGGCCTTCGAAAGAGATAAAAGTTTAATGCAATCGGAAACATATTCGAGACCAAGGGACCAGGGGTTCGGCCTTGTAATAAATTTATCTCCCTACCGGGAACGAACTGAGGATTCCGGTTTGTGATAATATGTCACTAGGTATCAATTGGTTCGTCGGTGCGTCGGATAGATATATTATGCTTTTTTTTTGGTTTTGTTATTAATAAATAAATGTTAATAAATGAATTACAAGCAAATCAAATATGAACACTTTGTTTGAATCCATTATGTTAATGTAAGGTGAAACTTTCAGGTTCAGATAAGAATTACCTCAAAGAAACTTTTTTCTTACTTGTATCTCTAACTGATAAAAACTAAATTAGGACTTTACTCAGTTTCTTACTATATCCACTACGCCAGGCTGTTTTCATCTGAGAAATACGTTCATTACACAGACCCACCTGAAATTATGTATTCTGAGATTCCGAATTTATGAATAATGGATGAAATAACATTTCTCATCACATTATTAGTTTGCTGTGCTGAAGCATAAAAGTAATTGTATAAATATTAAAAGTAAGCCGGATTATGTCATTAAAGGTGAGAAGTTATTAAGCTAGGTAAAATAATAAATAAATAATAAATATTTTTACACTCACACCTATCATCTAGCCCAAAGTAAGTAGCCTAAGCACTTGTGTTATGGATACTAGATGACGGACATATTTTTAATATAATTATGTATATAAATGTTGAAAATATACTACATAAACATATACACAACCATGACTCGGGAACAAACATTTGTGGTTATCACAAAGTTTGACCCTACCAGGATTCGAACCCGGGACCTCTTGACCAATACCCAGCAATCTGAGCATTCGACTAAGGCGGCCGTCAATAGGTTAGGTGCGGTAACAGAAGCAAAGAACTATTATTTATCTTACTCACTATCCATTAAAAATGTGAACATTATTAGACATTTTAAAGATAGATGACTTAAATTAGAATTCAACGCGCAGAACGTTACAACGTTTTATCTTTTCGCACGATTAGAGCTACTACTGACTGGCTGTTCAGAGCTATGTAAATTGCAAAGAACAGGCTTTGATACGGTGTCTGACAAAGTAAGTATTAAATTTATTATTACCATATAAGTGACTGGGTATGCCGAAATGAAAATTGATATCTATAAAGTAGTCTATAATTATTGCGGTTGATCTCCTAACCAAAATAACATATAATGCTGCTTCGAGAAATATACCAAAACGAGCACTTAGATAAAAAGTCCCAGCCTACCTGACCTTTGAAACTTCCAACCGTAATATAATCTAATAAGAAATTCGTGTCGCTTTCCTAAATTAGACAGTGCTATCTACAGAATCAGAAGTGGAAGTTTCAAGAAAATAAATAACCCTGGGAGTTCTTGTTTACCCTTCCGCCTAGTGGGGGCCTTACCGTCACATTAACAAGGACCTGAGATTTTCTTCGTCGCCGTACCCTCCCCGGGACATCCGTTATCTGTTCCAGCTTGGTTCTTGGATTTATTGACTTTTTTCCCTGCCTTAATTTCCAGAGATTCGGTCGAATGGCCCACGCCAGCACCGGAACATTAACGCTGCCCCAGGGAAATATCGTTTGTGTTTTGTAGCATTTTTAAATTGTCTTTAAGCCCCATCTTTCAGACAGCCCGTTTCACTGTAACAAACTGTTAAATGGCTTATTTTTTATTGAAATTAACTATATTTTGCCAAAAAAAAATTACGTTTTTATTTTATTTTACGAATAAATATTAATAGGTTTATGAAATTGCTATACAGCATGTATGAGCATATTCTTCTTCCTGTCCTGTTCGTAGTTTATCTGACACCTGGCCAGACGTCATCTACCCCTTTTTGGATTCATATCATCCTTCTTCTTCTTCTCCCTGCCCTGTTCCCAGTCTACCTGGGGTCGGCGCAGTATGTTTTCACTTCCATTTATATCGATCAGACGTGATCAAGCCATCCACTTCCTTTTCATTCATATCATCCAACACACCGTAAAGGTGCTAGTGATGAATAAATGTACGGCTAAGTCTATAAAATAATATTTTAAAATTAAATTCTAAAATATATTTTTCAATAAAAGTAGTGATGCTTAGCATACAACGGTTTCTTCATAATTAGGTTCTACAATCATAGTATCCACCCCTGGGATCCAGTCTTATTACTTGACTTTAGTATGACTTAAGGTATTCTGTGACCTTATCTTTGTTGGATTCTGTTGGTTTAGGATTCCATTTCAAGCTGCAAGTGTGTCGTGATATTGATAATACCAAACATTTTTATATATTTTCTCAAAAAATTAAATGTGTGCGTATTTTATACATTGTAATAATTGTCTAAGCATTCTTGAGATTAAATATGAAATAATGATTGTGGCTTCATAAATGATAGAATTTATAAGAAAAAAAATATTATTCGTATCAATCACGCTAGAGTTACACTAAATAAAAAAGTTCGTAAGCTTCTTACAAGAGTATACTTATTCACAAATAATTCGCCTATAAAATTAAATCACGCTGCAACACCTGAGCACCGACGTATTATATCACCATAAGAGCAACTGGAAGGTGGAATTATTCATGGAAGCTTTAATGATGTAATAACGTTCTAATCCTATAACATAAAGTGGGCGCACGGACGGGTGGCGCGGCGATGCGGGCCGAAAAATTTGTTTAAAAATTCAATACCGTCTATAAGAAACTCGTTCTGGAAACGCAACGGCCTGCGAACATTCCCATTTACCCTTAATAACACTGGAGAAATTGCGCGATTAGTGCGAAGGAGGATACCTACCCGTCTTTTCGATTGCGATACGTAGACCGAAACGAAACTTTTTCAGATATTAATGCCTATGGAAATTTAAGTGAGGTGTAACGCCCCCCGGTTAAGGAGGTGGGATGTGCGATACCTATCAGATACGTATGAATAGCTCCCCGAGTGGATCTCCTTAGGTGTTTGAATATTGTATGACAAAGGCAATAGCTAACATATATTTTTGTCAAGCTCTTGAGTAGTTGGTACATATTTTATATCATCTAGCTTACTTATATTGACAGTTTCATTTCAAATTCCATTATTATATTATTATTTTGAAATGGTGTGTTTTAATTGCTAGTAATGCTATTGTTGTCAGGGGAACATACTAAGATGCAGATAGTGTGGTGTAAACGTATCCCGTCAATAACGAGAAGTAAATAATATTATTCACAACTTTATATTATGATCCACAACTACTTGAACAAAGACTTCAAGGAGACGCAGTCGATAAGCGCAAATGGATTAAAAATCCGCAAAAAGTAGTAAGAATTCCCTAGAGTTGGAGTGCTCAACGGGATTTCGTGTCCTCTTTAATAATTTATGTCCATCAGTGTGACGCGGGCTTTTTAATTTTTTTGACTGTCGATAGAATTAAAGTTTCTTCATACCGTTTCAATCTCATATTAACCAAGCCCGTACAATAATTCCAGAAAAGCGACATAATTTCAGTTTGTCGTAGGAACACTTAGATATGCCAAAAACAGGTGTTTATTATTAATCACCATTGCTTATGGCGTAAAATGCAATTGCAGAGTTATGTGACTATTTATTTGTATATTAATTATTTTATTTCTCATAAGGACAGGTTTAAAAACAGTTAACTCTGACCCCCCCTAGTGTTCTTTGGTATATCATTTTTTATTTCCTACATAAACTAATAAAAAACAATTGAATACACCAGCAAGTTTAGTTTGGAAGGCAGACCTAATTAAAAAAAAGAAATAAAAAAGAAGGCATTGGGTGAAGATATTGTGAAATCGTAAACTTTCGCTTCAAAAACGTTAAGATTGAAAATCGATTATAGAAGACAACTTGTTACGTTACAATTAGAACTCGATGTGCTGATTTTGTATAGTAGGCGTTTCCCAAATTCAGACACGAATTCGAACTCAGTGTTGTAATTCAAATGGGTAACCAAGCTGAATTCTAAATATTCCACAGTTTAATCTGTGTGTGTAGGTTGAGGCAGTTGTGTTTAGGTAACTAATTGTTTCGGTCACGTCTATTTTAGGGACGATGGCGCCTGCTTTGTGGAAATGTGTTTTATTAATAAAGACTCCATTCGGAATTCTGTTTTAAATATCAATCAGAAGGAGATAGTCCCAAGTAATTTGTCGTACAGTTGACAGTATTTCATGTTATTACATGGGAAAATACCATAATAGCCCTAACATAATGGGCTAAACGTAGGTGTTAATTCATCTCTGTCTACACCTTGGGAAAAAAATTCGCATCATTTATATACATATAGCAAGGTACGTATGAGTGTGTATTAGGCAGCAGCATTCCAGTTATACCACCTAGCATTTATACTGCAGTCTGCGATATGAGTGCTTCTTATTACACACGACTAAACATACTTGGGGAAATGTGGGTATGAATAATCAGTCCTTTCGGCCAGCCCCTTTGGCGATAATTAGGCGTCATATATGTACGTAGTATTAGGCGTCATATATGTACGTAGTAAAACTTAATTGGGTATCCAATTATAGATTTTATTAAAATGATATTCATTTGACTCATTGCTCTTCACATCTGCTGCTTTACTTGCTTTAAGAAGGATTACCACGGTTTATTACTATGGTTTGCCCAGTCAGTAGATAGGTTTATTTGTAGACGCCATATCAGTTGGCATACAGCGTCGAAGGAAAAAGTGGAAGAGGTTACTGGATTAAAAGCGTTCAATTTAAATATTCCAGACCTTTGTCCAGTCAGTTCCCGTAGGCAGCCGGCCGTGAAATTTCATTTAATCGCCTGAGAGTGCGTCTCGGGGTAATGCAGATTGCCAACCCCGCCCCCGGCTCAGTTAATTTATAGCCCAACAAATTTTTATTCTTTCTTGAACTGCTCAAACGGCCATTCTTTTTGCTCGAGTTAATGAAGTGGAGTTTTAGAGGGAACTCTTTTTGATGACTCACCTATTTTTTTTTGCAGGATCTAAGCTGTTGGTCTAGAGGCCTTAACAGAGCATCTACTGGGTTTGTTGTTTCTCTACGGCAGGCATATGCCAGGGGAGTCTCACTGCCGTGACAGCCTCGAAGGGCGCTACGAATCAGAGCGGGGGACGGCATGCCTGAGGGTGCCACTTAAAGCGCGGACCTTGGCTCGGGCATTACCTATAGGCGAAGGTTCAAAGTCAGTATACTGTCTGAAGTGGCCACACAGTGGCATGCATCTATACATCCCCGAAGGGGTAAGCAGAGGTGCATTAACACCTACATTTCGCCCACTATTTTAAGTCCTATGTAATAAAAGTATCTAATACCATGTAATAGTCAATATCGGTTAGAGGGCACCCAAATCGCAGTAGGTGGTACTTGATGTTGATTGTTTTGTAAATTCTAACACAATAAAAAAATATATAAAGGTAAAATATACTGACTAAATAAGAAGTGTATCTACTATTAAAAATGACAACGATAACCTTACTGTTTCCACGTAAATCGCAGTTAAAACTAGATAAGTAGGCAACTAAATAAAAAGTCTCATAAAATATAATGTGACCTTATGATGATAAATTTTGGTTGAGAAGAATTCAAATCGGATTTATGTGAGTCAGTTCAGCTTTATGACGGCTGTATTACACTGTCTTCGGTTGTTTTGTTAAATCATCGACTCGTATATTTATTTTGGCATTGTTTTTATTTTAATCCGGCGCGGGGGCGCTTCGATCACTAATATTGAATCCGCGAGTTGAATCCGTAAAAATTATTTTATTTCAAAAGTGTTGATGCAAAAATAAGAGATATTATTATTGGTTAGGTATTTTGACAATTTCATCATCATCTTCCTGCCTTGTTCCAAGTTTACTTGGGGTCGGATCTGTTTTTGTCTATGGGTTATAATTGTCATGTGAGAAAATGTAGTATCGTCTTATACAAAAGGCTTATTTTATTGTAATTATAATTTCTGAAATTAATAAAGGGACACCAGGGTGAGTGATGAGTTAATGTAAAAAAAAATAATATTCTGGACCATGCCGAGACACCGCGAGAGTTATTAAGATGCAAAGATTAAAACCTACGCCAGAAATTGGAGAATAAATTGATGCTCTAAGTTTTCCCTTAGGTTTTATAGGCGATCGCCTGCCCTCTTTGAGGTATGCTGTTGTTGGTGGTCTCAAGGTGCTTATTGGTCTACACCGGGAATTTCCTTTATTCGACTTTTACGACACTCCTTAGATGAGTCGGGCATAATCTACGTAAATTTTTTGCTCAGCGTGAAAGGAAACTCTGACAATCTATCAACTTATATTCAATTTTTTTTATACTAGACAGCTCTTGCCCTTCATCTCACCTGATGGTAAGTGACGATACGGGCCAAATATGGAATCGAGCTTCACTTGGAACCCTCAACCCAAAGAGGGACTGGCTATCTTATCACACATTGCCGGAACACAATAATGCTGTTAACATTATTATTATGGCGACAAATTTTGATAAGATGGTGGTAGCTAGCCAGGGGGACTTCAAAGAAGTCCTACCACCAACCAAACCGAGTACAAATTTGTACCCCCCTGGAGATCGAACCCGGGACCTCCGGATCTTAATACCGGTTGGCGGTAAAAATACATTCGAAAGTACTTATCTAAATAATTTTACTTACTCATCGACATTCAACGCAAAAATATATTTTGCGAGTATTCATCGTAGCTTGTCGATTGCTTTCTAGTCGCTACGAATGCAACGGTACCTAATATCAGAATCGTTTAATTTCAACATGGTTATTATACCATTGACTCAATTTCCAGGTGTGAAGTGGCATGCATCAAAAACGAAAAAACACAAAAATAAAATATTTCAAGTTCCTACAATGTATTAAAAATGTCGCTGCGACTGTCAGATTATGTAAATTCGGCTGTCAATGTTGAAATAGGTGCCTAGAGGGTTCCGGGCGACTTTCCCTGTTGACATATTTATCGGACGATTTCCAAGATGCGGAGGCGTGGAAAAGTTAAATAAATCCAAAGAGAACATTAGATAAGGGAATGGCTTTTGTAATGTGTTCGGGACGCCCGTAAATGCAACCGATGTCCCATATATCTGTCTGAGACACAAGCGCGCATTCAAACTTTGTTTCCGACACAAACTACAATAATATTCGAATGTTATAATATCGACATACGTCTAAAAAAGTAACGAATATATCAAGTCTTCAAATTATTTTATTGACAAAAATTCTTGCTTTAGGCATTTTATCTACTTTGGGTCATCTTACCCGAATAAGTAAGAAGATTTATTGATTTTATGGCCGGCGCTTACTTTGCATCAAAATAAAATCTACATAAACCCGAAAATACACAATTCTATTACCTCGTAAAAAGCAGTCAGTGCCTGACAATATACGAGGGACATTTTACAAAACATATTTAACAAAGCCGCAGCCGATACAAATGAGTTCGAATTTCGGCAACTTCATAAATGCCATATAAAATTATGCGCAAACAATCTCCCGAGCAACTTAATTACCGTACAAAATCGATGTTTGCCCAACAGCTTAAAATATTTCACCATACAGTGGATAATTAATTTGTAAGCGAACAATAAGTTTACGTGGACAATAATGGAGTGGCGGGATATAATTTCGTCGTTGTAGTATTTCAATTTGTCGAGTGCAGCGTCCCGTTGTTGGTTGATTGCGATGGGCTGTGGAATACAATGATGCTGCTATAAAACAACGTGGTTGTAGGACACGTCGGACTGATAAATCACGGGCGTGCGTTTGTACACGCATGACGAACCGCGCCCGCGGATTGCACATTCCCATCGACGTATGCTATTTCCTATCCTACTACACATCGAAATACAATTTAGAAGCGAACGAGTAGTGCCAGCAAGGCACTTAACATGAATTTTAAATGTGCCTCAGATCCGATTGGTGGATTTGGTTGCAGCAGGCTTTGACGTATGACTGTTATTCGTCACATGGTCATTGGAAAGTGTTTCGTAGAGTAGTAACCTGGACTCGAGTACCTATACAGTTTCCAGGAGTTTCCATAAACACTTTCCTTCCAAGAGAAGAAAAGAAGAAAGTAAAGAAGAAAGCAAAGAAGAAAGAAATGAACTTGCTAAACTAAGAAAGAGGAAACGTTGTGTTGCAGGCAAAGAGTCATGTGGGACAATTAACCTTTATATTTATGAAAAAAATACCTACTAAATTGTTTGCTGCATTTATCTACCTACATTGTTATAAAAAATAACGAACAAACAGAAAGGCGATTAGAAAAATTATCACTCCTACAGGCGTTGGAGATCGGAGCACTTTACCCACGCAGTTGGCAAAGGTTAAGAATATCCTGCTTTTATCAAATGCCTTCGCGGCCCCCGCAGGAATAATGATACGCTGTGTTGTTTAGAGATTCCAAAAAAATAAATATTTTAATGGTACGGAATTATCGCTTTAGTCATTATTTTGGGGCGTTAAGATGAAACTCATGTATTTATCGTGAACAAAAATTATATGTTTTTAATTATTATAAAAAAAATGGGCAGTAGAAGAGAAAAAGGAGCTCGCTAGCGCAGTGGTATAGCGCCCTTGGCCTGCGATTGCATAAACTAAGCAATGTTCGCTATTAAGGCCGGTCATTGGACCAAAAATTTATTATCTCGAGTTTCTCTGTGCATCGGAAGGCACGTTAAGTCGGTGGTCCCGGCTGCATCTGCAGTTGTTACTACCAACTAACCCGCATTGGGCCAGTGTGGTGGGTTATGTATGGCCTAATCTCTCTATATTCTTTCATCCATTGGCAAGGCCCGTGCCCCAGCAGTGGGACATTAAAGGGCTGGTGATGATGGGAAGGTAGTAGCAGTATTTAAGCTATAACTAGCAATCGTGCAATTAACGTGCTCAGAAGATTACAATTAAACTTTCCCTTCTCCTTGACCTGGTGGAGACCAGCAGAATATTAAAGGGGAAGGAGTCATAAAGTGGGTGGGTATAGAGCATAAAACGGGCACATTCGTGTAAAAATAATGTAAAGCATGATATTTTCCTGTAAGCCTTATTATCTACTTTCCTGGGAGGGTAGAAATTATTTTGCACAGAAGAGTGACCGTTTCAGCTACTATGCCCGTTTTAGGCTCCTTCCTCTACGTCCCAAGCTGGGCTGGGGTTTCTTTCTAAACAAGGAGTAATTGGCTTCGTAGAGGTACTATTGTTAAGTCCCATAGTCGGCAATATTTACCAAGTCCGTAAATCCTTCCGCCCACAATATTTCTATTGTAGGTACAATGGTGAAATACAATACACACAAAAATTAACCCTACCTCACAAGGTTAGGCTTTAATTAAAGCATTAATGTGAGGTACTTATGCTGAAAAATGTACGTAATGTAATTCCCGTAACCCTAATTCTGTTCAAGTTTGATAATTAGTGTGAGTGTGGGAATGTTTAACTATATTATCATTGCCTACAAAGTGGCTTAAGCGATTAAACACGATACAAACTTTGCTGTTAAAGAGCGCAATATCACTCGCCAACGGATTATGATCTATAAATCTGTTACTATTCTTAGTACAGTTTTGGACAGAATGGCGTAACAAAGTTTTGAAATGTGTTATTTCGCAGCCAACCCTTACGCAAAGTTACTCGGATTGTGGTAAAGTTTGACATTCTGAACTTCCACCTTTAGCCTGGCGATATTATCAAGGTCCCGTCGCAGGTAAGTCCGGACGCCTTCTTTGTGAAAATATTCCCACGTAACTACTAAAGCTATTTTTCAGCCTTATTCGGTACAGCGGAGAGCGTTTCATTTTTACAAGAAACACCCGCGGGTATATTTTTTTATTGCGGAACTAGTTGCTACAAAACTACTCGATTACCACTAAAGTTAACTTATCACAGCGATTACTATACGACTTATATAAGAATGTAGGTACCTAATAGGAAATTTGAATAAATCGTACCTAGGTAAAAAAGCTCACCTAGGTACGATTTATTCAAATTTTTTTAGATGGACATGCAATCGCCTAGTGAAAATCTGTTCCACAAAAAGTAAGTCGATGTGTCATCCCGTGCATGTCCACTCCAGTCCTTGCAATAGAAAAAATATTGCATGAATAAAAAATCCTGTTTCAATCTAGACCAAGTTCTCTCGTTTATTATTTCATCTAAATGAAAGAGTATATTATTATTTTTCACACAATTAACTAATGGTGACATCTATGCTTTAAAACGCAACTGGTGTAGAACGTTATATCGTTTGATTTCTTAATAAGTTTCCATAATTAATAATTAATGTCGCGCATACGATACTGCATTGTCATGCATAGCAAAACCAACACAATACGGCGCTCCAGAGTAGTGAAGATATAGAATTAATACCACGTCTGATGAAGGCAGATGTTATGGTAATGAAGCGTTGATTTGATCCACGCAGCAGTTAGCAGTGTCGATTTATAGGCAATCTTCGTCAACGTCAGGGTAGCACTAGCTCGAGTTATTCAGTGTGCCAGCTAAATCATCTGTAGCTGATGCATACAGTTATCGCAGTAAATCATGTACGGTGGTAACAGATTTTGACAATTGTCTGAGTTTATAATTACGATTTCTAATAGAGTACTTAGAGAATTTTATACCTATAGAATCCATAGCTACTGCATGCTACTGCATATGTGCATGTCGGAAAATTGTACAAATAAAAGAAACTATTTGAAATATAAAAACGGGTACTCATTAAATTTCGGTAGTTATTTATAGGCGTATAGTGTGTGTAGGGTTCTTGATACGTGTAGTAGGTACTGAAAGTCGACACTTAACCGGAACAGACCTAACAGGGAATAGTGCAGGAAAATGATTATATAGGTAACATTTAACGTTTCAAGACGAGCTTTTCTACACTAAGATAGCTTTTTGCGTCAGTATGCGTCTATGAAGATAGTTATCCAAGGCCATTCTATCTCGGAATCATAAAATTTCAGACATGTAGACATGTCCCTGATTCCGGCTCCGATAATGTTACAGTCATAAATTTTATAGCTCAGATGGTGATAAGGATAGGCCAAGATTTAATTATATTAAAGGTTAATGTGTGAAGTAACATATTCATAGCACGATGCCAATATTGTTATCACAGCGAGGCTTGCCGCGGGCGACGGGCGATGGAGCAAAATTAGACCATTTGGCTCATTCTACTGCGATTTAGAAAATGACCGGAGGTTAACTTTATACTTTGGTGTGGAACATCGTATAATGTTCGTAGTATCGTATTATAAAATTTAAACGCTTCCATTCTAATCAATGACGATTTATGTTGCTGTTTTAAAAGTCAAATCTCTTTTCAATTTGTTAATTTCAACTGTGTAATCTATTATAGTAGTCGGACATTTGAGTACTACATTAAAGACTACATCAAAACACATTAAAATAAAATATTCAGTCTTACTTTATCCTTTTAATGAAAGAAACTTCTAACAGATCTTTAACCTCTATAATCCATGTTTTTATTACATGTTCTTTTGGGCTGCTCATGTCTCATTGTGACGTATAACAGTACGTCAGTTTACCATAGTATGTACCTATTTCTCAATCGACTTTGTTCATTACGCAACATATTTAAGGTTGATAATAGATTGTATGTCTGTTATATTATTTAACTATTTAATATAATTTTTATTAAGTCTAACGTGCTGGGTGACTGCACATTAAGCTCGATCAAGTATTGAACGCATAAGTGTCCGAAATGTAAGAACATGAAACGTAGATATTGAAAATTAGTCGGAATTTCAGCCTTCCCCGTTAGCTGGAACGCAGCGATCAGTCAAAATGCAGCCGGTCTGTGCAAACACATCAAACGTATTTATGCAGTAAGTGTATAGTATATGCAGTCGCTCCGGCCACTGAAGTGTGAACTTGTGTGTTTGCGAACTTCTCTTACCGCACGAGATATTCACTCAGTTTGGATTTATCGTGAAATAGGATTGTCCATTAACCTAAAATGTTTTAATTAAACTACATTTGTATTAGGGGGTTACCACACCAATCGATTGGTCGTCGTTCGATACTTTTATTCGACGTCGGTCGATTGGTATGGTTCGAATTGGTATATATGGATATGGTATGAATTGTTAAAGTAAAAGATATAAATGTGTGATAAAAGACGTCGACTATTACAATTATTCGTCGATTGATGACGTCGAACGAAAATCGATCGATTAGTGAGGTAACACCCTTACACATTTTATTTTATGCCGTATGGTGACGGCAAAGCAATGTTATGCCTTTTTTTCGTTTCACGTGACGTAGTAATGTTGAAATAACGAGTGCTTTGAAGAATGTTCTTGCATCTTGAAGTAGAATGGGACACTTTACAGGTCTTAGGAATTGGTTGTTCTTCGTCAGCGGTACGAAATAAGTTTTGATTGAAGCATGCTTCAAGATATTCCCAAACTTGGCAATGGCACCTTTCAAGTATGACAGTATTGCAGGTTGAAGCTCGACTGTGGCTGGCTTCGCTCGAGTTCTGCGACCGGGCAGAGCAGAGGTACTTGCAGCTTGTTATTCCGCAGTACTCGCCCGACATGATTTCGCTGCCGCAGATGCCGTGTGCTCTCTAAAATAAAGATTTATATCCATGGTAGACGGCGGGATTGGGATGTTTCTGAGAGACCGCTAGATTTATCAGTATGGGTGGGGTTTACTATCGTAAATAATAGCTGCTCTGATCAAAAATAACCATGCTTAATAAATAAATAAATAAATGCTGTGGTTATTAATGTGTCTAAAGAAAAGCTGTTTATTGTTCGCCTCCAAGTTATTCAATATAACTTTAAATTTTGGATCCCCTTGTTTTATAATTTGTGAAATATACCATATATTATGTAATTTAATTATGTATGAGTAATTATAGAAAAACAAGGTTAAGCACGTCTGATTTCTAAAGGTTGGCCAATTGGTACTGGGTAAAAACTGGTAAGTTTTCTACACGGTCGAGTTCGAGTAGGTATAATCTTGAGATTCGTGATACCTTCTGTAAGGCTACGTGTTTTTTTTAAATAATGTATCAGTTAATTAAAATTGTTCGATAAATTATTAATATTATTACATATATAAAAATAGGTCACATTTTTTTGCGACCTAAGTTCTCCATGTCCCTATTTGAATGTGGGTTCAATTTAAGCTGGTTTTCTGGCAGCAATCCGTCTCGTCTGTGTAGCTGGCTTATCGTCACCCACACAGCGCCGTACGAAGCTGAAACTGATTTACGACATCACTGATAGGTCAGCGGACACTGTTTATTAATTGGTACAAGCCAGGCATGCCTAGGAAATGTTACGTGAAACCCTCTGCACTGTTTTTGTGGTAGCTTATTGCTGCGATAAGCTAAGACTGGATTTCAAAGAAACTTTTGTTTATCGGTGATATCAGAAAATAATAAAGCGATGATGCAGCCTAAAACATTTGGGTAATCAGCGCTGCCTGGATTGTGGAAGATGGCGGTTCGAGTCCCGCTTCAGAAGATGTAATTTTAAAGTTTTCTTACCAACTATTTTTCATTTTATTTTCATTAAATTAATGTTCTTTAGTATAATAAAGTAAAGGACAATAAATCAAAATGACGAATAAATGAAAAACAGAAATAAATATTAAAAAGTAAAATTGTCATTGTAATTTTCCGGCGACCCCTCAGTATTCAGAAAATAAATTCTAAATACATAATTTTTGAGTTTACATAGGAAAAGACGTTCATGGTAACACCGCGAGATTGTACGTTTGAATGAAAGTGGTGCATTCTGTTAAAGATGTAAACCCTAGATTTTAGGTCTTATCCGATTTATTTGTGTATAATACGTGCTCACATTGTTGATGTGCCCAATAAATAAAAACAAAGATACACGAAACGCGAATGAGGCGGGGTGGTATTACGAACGCCCGATTAGAATGTTCCGTCGCCGGCAGGTATTACTGTGTCCCGCAGGAAGTTTCATTAACCGGTGATATTGCGTTACAATGTGCCGCAGAAGACGCTCGCTCCAGTTACGAGCTGTGTTTTGACCTAATTAATATATCGCCGGGGGACAATACATGTACACGCCACTAATTTTGATGAATTGTTATCCGGCTACGCTGAGATTTTTATTTATTGATATTGGGCCGAGGTATTTTCGTGGTCTGACATTTTTGCCGCGAGACTGGCTCGGTGGCAAAAAATACTACACGGCAAAGGAAACTGTAATTGTACAGCCAGCGATTGCGAAAACTTAGCAATGTTCGCGAAGGTCGCTCGTTGCGTGGGTGATAAAAAATATACCCAAAACATCACCCACACTAGTTGAAACACACTTCTTTCATCACTCTCATCATCATCGCGCTACAGGTACACTCGTGTGCTTGGGCGCTTCTCACCCGCCCGCCCTGACACGGCCCGCCGCCTGCCATTTGTAAGATTTATTTTTTAAATTTCTCATTGTAATCATCATTTTTCTGCCTTGTTCCCAGGATTGCTCAAACTCCATCGAACCATTTACTCCCTTTTGATTAATACCATCCATCACACCGAAAAGGTGCTAGCGATGAATGAATGTATAGAAAAGTTAGATAAGGATAATGTTGAGAGAACTATGAATTTCTGATTGTAATATATATTTTATATTAAATCGTACGTAGTGATAATAGTCTACCACACCTATTTACCTATATCTAGGTGGTATCTACGTGGTATCTCTAATCTCTATGAATAAATAAATAAAATTTTCAATCAGGAATTATGTAAGTGACAAAAATAGGTCTGGTTCTTCGAAAATCTTTCACTATTAACAGAATTATAGCTTCTTTTATGTGACATTTAACACTTTTGTGAGACTCTTGTTAATAAAAATAGTGTCATTCTTCAACATATCAGGGCAATTCCCACAATTTGTAGACGGCAAAAAAAATAATATTATCATAAGTAATTCATATCAACACGAGCGATAACCCTACTAAATTCCAACGGGTAAATGTATGCCATTTTTATGAATTCTTTCGCTGGCTAGAGCCAGTTCTTTTTCCGTAAAATAATATGTTACACCTTCTCATGGCGAGCTTTCAATGAAACTAGGCAATTAAAACGGAGAGACAACGATTGCAAAATGTTCTCAATAGATATGTGTCAATAGATTTGTCATAATATACTGTCGCAATCATGAACTAATATCAAATTCATAAATGCTTAGTGACTTGAAGAACATCTGCATGAGCAGTGGATAGCATAAGCCTAGTCCCATTTGATTGATTTCACAATTATTTTTGATGATATATGTTAATAATTACATACACATACATAAATCACGCCTATATCCCCGAAGGGGTAGGCAGAGGTGAACTAGCACCCACGTTTCGCCAAATATGTCAAGTCCCATGTAATAGGTGGCGAGCCTATTGCCATTTATCGGGCACAAAAGTCGCAGTACATTGCTATTGCTAGGTGGTGTAAGAGGAACGCTGCTGCCCATTCCTAATCATAGTCAGATTTATCCTTAGTCGCCTTGTACGACACCCACGGGAAAGATTTGGAAAGATTTGAGGTGGTGACAATTGTATTCTACTCTGCCGTCACCACGCGGCTGCCACGGGAAAGATTTGGGGTGGTGACAATTGTATTCTACTCTGCCGTCACCACGCGGCTGGCGGCTGTTAATAATTACAGTTATATATTTGCAACATCCAGCAGTCGATTTACCAGTAATAAAATTAAATAATAATTTAATAAGTTCTAGCGTAAAATAGCCCATTGCGCTTTAATATAATTATTAAGGCGCAATGGGCTATATTACGCTAGAACTTGACTTTGAAAAAGAAGATCTAGATTTGCGGATCAATATGATTTGGGCGATTTGTTTATTGATAACTTGAATATGAAATAATTTATATTTTATCGACACATGAGTGCCATTGCAAGGCTCGCTGGACTATGATGCCTTATTTTATAAAAGGTATTGGAAACGCTGGGCTAAGCACTAATCCACAAAAGTCTTCAATAATCATCACCATCATCTGCGGGTGGTACACTGCTACTGCTACTATAATATTACAAAAAATAATTGATTCAGTGAAGATTTTGACTTGATGTTCTGCAGAAGTTCGGTCTAACACGTATTTTTTATCATTCATCCATGACCGGTCTTTGTTGGCTTTGCTTATTTTAGGTAATCCTGGGCAAGCTCGCTTCTAGAACCATCAAGATAGGATCTGATTGTCGATAATTTATTGCTCGAATTTCAACCGTTCGGCAAGGCAGTGCCTCTACTGTTTACTTACACTAGCAAGTACAGCCATCAGCACATCAGGCTACCGTGTCAAATTTGCTCAATCGATTTTGTGCTTTACGGTAAATAGTTAAGGTAGACAACCAATAGCAGATTACAAGTACAGCTTGCTTGCTTGATCGATTTTGTGCTTAACGGTAATTATGTTAATGTTGACAATCGGTTGCAGATATTTGACAGTGTTGTATAGTTTGACGTGCTGTTGACTGTACCGTTGAATAGTATACCTACCTTTAATGTTTTAACGTGCAATACGTTGGAGGATAAGCCTTTGAATCCGCCTCCATCGTCATGCGCAGATGCTCATTATCTCTCCGATGTGCGGTTTCCTTAATGAATAGACATAGGCTAGCTGAAATAAATCAGAGAGACTTATCCTCCAGTGTACGTGTGTGTGTATCTATCGATAATACTTGTTCGGTAGATCGATATGACTGATTTACATGTATTAAGTAGTCAAGTTAGTAACTAAATATCAAGTTCATTTATAGCGGCTAACTGCCGCGCTCAGAGACGTCAATTAACTTTAATGAGTACTTGATGACAAAAAATTTCATTTAAATCTAGACCATAGACCCGTCAAGAATAGTGACTAGTTTTGTATTGTATTTTTTTGACATTGAGTACTCATTAACGTTAAATGTCGTACAAGCAGGTAATATTAGTTCAGCTCTTTAGTTCGCTAACGATGGGCGGTGAACAACACAAACACGGCCGAACTTCAAAACAAACGAATGGACTATAAAACGTACTCCATTGCATATAGGCTTTGCGAAAATTATCTTCATCACCAGCCCTTTCATACATGCATACATACATAAATCACGCCTATATCCCCGAAGGGGTAGGCAGAGGTGAACTAGCACCCACATTTCGCCAGTTATGTTAGGTCCCATGTAATAGGTGGCGAGCCTATTGCCATTTATCGAGCACCAAATTCGCAGTAGGTACATAGCTAGATGGTATAAGAGGAACGCTGCTGCCCATTCCTCATCACTGATTTATCCTTAGTCGCCTTGTACGACACCCACGGGAGAGATTTGGGGTGGTGACAATTGTATTCTACTCTGCCGTCACCACACGGCAATGCCTTTTCATACTTCCGCTATATTTCCGTTTCCACCGAGGAGCACAGGCCTCTAGGGAGAATGGGCCATAACTCACCACGTTGATCCTGAGCAGATTAGCAGCTAATGACGATTGCAGATGCAGCCGAATCAACGGATTAACGTGCCTTTTGAAGCATGGGGGAACTCTCCCATTTTTGGTCACCCATCCAAAGGGCCGGTGATGATGATTTCTATAATGGTTGTGTAAAAGTAGTATTCATTGTAGTTTCAATGCCTGACCATATAGTTGTAAGTTGGTGGCACTTTACTTAGATTATGATGGTATGAGTCAACCGCTGCAGTACGGCCGCACGTATAAGTAATCCTATAATTATCCAGTTGCGAGAGTTCCCCTTTCATTGGTCGTAAAGCTGGATAGCGTTACAACAGTGCCGGACCGTCCTATTGCACTATAAAGTGCCAGCTAATAGGGATTACTACACTCTCCGGTGCTAGATTTAACTTTGATACCTACTTTACGAAAATGTTCCTCATATTTCATATACAGTCCGATATAATATCGGACTTGGCTTGCAGACTCTCATCCGGTGAAATAAAATACACTGTCAGAGCTTAAAGCGTTCGAATAAATTATAATCCACTTAAATGTGGAAGGTATGCCGGTCCCAGATAAGCGAAGCTGAGATCTAGCCCAAAGTAGCTTGAGCACTTGTGTTATGGATACTAGATGACGGACATAAATTTTAATATACCTACATTATAATCATATATAAATATTTGTAATATACTAGGTAAACATATATTATAAAGAACCAAGATTCGAAGACAAATGTCTGTGTTTATTATAAAAATTGCTAATATCAATCTTTAGGGACCACAAAGTTAAAATTTTTGCACGAAAATGCTAGGTGGTATGACAAGAATGCTGAATAATAACAAGAACGCATTTTATAATAAACTATTTAAATATTTTTTTATAACGATCAAATTATCATATCATTGTTTGATGAGGAACCATGATGTGATAAAGAGCTTATAATCACGTTTACTTTTGGATTTATTGTTATTTTGAAAATAGAAATATGTATTTACGAGTAAGCCACAATAACTAAATTGATTAATAGGTACAAATATATTATAATACCTATAGACACCGCTAAATCCCGCTTACTTTAACAGTCTAAAAACTGCCTGTAATTTATTGATACAATATTTCTCAGCAATAAAAACTTTTTGCCAATATAGACAGCTTAATTTATGAACTAAGTTTTCGGGAACAGATGATAAGTACCTAGTTCTTGTAACTAAGGCGGCAAGTTTACCAGATTCTCCAAGTAAGCACTAAGTACTGACACCGCAATCCACAACAATATGCTAACGCCACGAGTTTGACATTAATTCGTCTAAGTAACGCTCCGTATTGTTTATTTAACAAGCAATTAAACATAGTGCTCTGTGTAATCAATCCGATAGGTATTTTGTTTGGGGCCAATAATGATTGGTTAACAAGATAAATATCTACAAAAAGATGAAAGATACTACTGATCTGATAACCTGGACCCTAGACAACCTGGGATCAGGGCATCAGTATCTTCCATTGGTTAGAGCTTTGTTTATATAGTCCTTTTATTAATGTTCAACAGTAAAAATCCCACGAGTTAATTCCTGTCACAGCCACCGTCCATTACGCAAGCGAACAATCGGACAGAACTTTTTATCTGATAATCCCGAAGTGGGCGCCATGACAAATAAGTTATATGTGCTTTTGTCTGTTTCGTGCACTTTCATCCTTCACGTACTCCGTAACAACAAAGATTACGCCACCGCGATACCTACCTGAATACAGATCAAAGCAATCGAGATCAATTTCTGTAATACCTTCAAGGTATTTAAAGCCTGGTTAGTCAACCAACAATGAAACTTCGTTTCATTGTTTGTCATTTATATCACCAGGCGGTATACTAGGTGGTATTCGAATATTAGATTCAATTTAGCATTATAAACTAATTGGTACTATAATCAGACAGATCTTTATCCTTATCGAAGTATATCAATAGTAGGTAAACTATCCTCCTGTTGTTGTTGAAAGTTGGCAATTTAAGCATTTTCAGGACGAAGGATGATATTTGCGATTGTGGAAGGTCCACCCTGCGTTGAGAATAAGGGTTTATTCTTCTGGAATTATGATAAGGATGATTTTTTTTAGCAGTTCGACTCTGTACTTTTGCAAAATCGGATTCTTAGAGCCAAAAACTCTTAGCATTCCACGAGTTAACCATGCTACTGCCGGATCCATAGTGTAAGGAGCAGCGCTTGGGACTTGTGATCCTAATGTCGGTTTATAAGGCCCTATTGTTACAGGTCACTCACCTTCGCCACTTTGACTTCTCTCTTTGCCCAGCCATATTTATTAAAAGTTTGTGAGAGCCGCCTTGGACACACGTTCTAGTGTCGAAGTTAGAAAAATTCTAGACAAGCCAAGGTCTTTTAGTAATGAGTATAGGGATTTAGCCGGTATACCCTTCGCTCCCACCTTGACAGCATACAAAACAGTGTAGTAAATTTTTGCCACTTAGTTTGTTGAGTTTAAGTAAACTATAGAACGGAGTTGTGCCGAAATCCCTTTAGTGACTCCACCAAATAAATCTGCCAATACCACAGTTACCTGCCAAATAATTAATAAACTGTTGCAAAGTTTCCGAACGATCCACGGCATCGAACAAACTCTGTCCAGAATTGCAAATAGATATTCCGTGGTCGAGGTAAAATTAGCGTGTGAGTTTATACGGGCATGTCCATGGCACTGTCTAGAGCAGGTCAGAACCAGCCGACCGCAGTTTGCGTTGGCCACATCGACTGTTGCCAACGGCTCAACACAGGAAATTAATATAAATTCCTATCGCATAAAATGGGAATGCGAACGGGCTTCATGCTGTCACGCCGCAGTGACGAGGCCTATTGTGCGAAAGTGATTCAATCGCGCCTGGCCCCAGTTTATTCACGTTAGTTTGAATTTGAATGCGGTATCAACAGATTGCATAATGTTGTTGTATTTAATTACGGGGACGCTTTGACCGTGGGTCGTGTCCGGAACAATATGGGGCCTGCAAATTGGGTTTTGTTTATGAAATAAATTTATAAGTTTCCCTATTAAACTTTAGGAGAATGTTAGATAAACTTATATGCTTATACTCTATAGTCTAGCAATTAAGCTAAATTATTAGCCGCAAGTAAGGTCGAAAGCGAACTTTCTGATCATAAATATTTACAGGTGATTTATTTATTAAAATAATGTTCGGTTGTAAGTATAGTAGTGTTGCATGAACAATATCCGGCGCTGGATTTTACCATCAAAGCGAATTTGACGTCGAAATTTTGAACATAATATTAGAGGATTATTTTAGAGGATTTTTTCAATATTACAAGATACATTTTTTTAGGTCAATGCGTTTGTTTTCTTAGGTTTGCCAAATCATTACAAATATTTAGCCACTTAACAATATTTAATCTACAACAGAAAAAGTTTGTCGTTTCTAACCCTGGATAAGATTTACGTTCGGTCACCCATACAACGCTCAGCCTTTGCGATAGAAGCCAAACTTCCTCAATCGTAGCCGTTATGGTCTAGTTGCTTTCACTACCGAAATTCGAATATCCCAGTATTTTTGCAATGAAGAGTTTTTGGGAAGGTACTAGCTTTTGCGAATTTGTGCTGACTAAGCTCTTAGGATAACTAGTTTAACTTGGGGCAAGTAAGCTGGAATAGATCGCGCGGGCGACTGTGATTGGTCACTTGAGGGATATAGGTTAAGTATCTACACCGATTTTATTTTTATAGAAACAAGGGTACTCTCAGCTTAAATACGAAAAGGTTAAAACGGGGACAAGTGATCGACGAGTGTTCAAGCTCACCACAATTTATATTTAATCCCCAACACCCAAAGAGAAAGTCCTAAGAAGGAGACATAATCACCCCAAATCACGTAATATACTTCCAAATATCCGTTAAGGAAATAAAAAGACGAACCCTCCGAAGGGTCTTTGTCACTCGTATGTTGAGTGTATTCCCACAAACGATCCCATACATGCGAGAACGTTTTACATCGGAACACCGCCTACTTAGAGGCAATAGTATCTCACAAAAGAGCGGAATTGCTTCCACCTTCGAAATGAAACAGTCGCTTTGTCGATTGTTGGGCTCCGTGTAACGATACCTTTATTGAAAACGGTTTTGTGATTCGTGACCTTTCTGTTGTGCTGCGTGCCTACGAATAAGCTGCTTTTTGCCAATATTCTGATTGAACAGCTATTTGTAATAGTTATGACTAAAGTGAGCCGTGATGTTGAAAGCTGATATTGTGTATGAATGAAAGAAGCGCTTTTAAGCGTGAAAGGGTGTGCGATAATTTCTATGACAAGTCTTTAATTGCATTTTCACCACCGCAATACCTCCCGCGGATGTTGGACAAAGGCGACTAGGGGTTATAATATGATCAGATACTGCCACTATCGTGCCTGGTAGATGAAAATAGGGCCTCATTAACAATCTTTCTTGAAAGTTTCTCCAATCTCCAGTATTGGTCTCGGAAACCTGCACCAGTCTGAAAAGGCAACTTTTTGGGATGATCTGAGAAGGTTAGAGAGGAAGACAGAAAGAGACATACACAATGATTCAATCAGGAGGCTAAGCGCAGAAAAAGTCCATCGAAACTAAACTATTTTGGCCGATCAACCATTTCTCGGCTACTCAATACTTTCTTTGTGTAGTGCTACGACTTAGCCGCTACGACGTAGCCGCTACATGATTACCACATAAATAATAATATCACTACCATACTAACATGTATCGTCACATGTTTTAATGTTTTCTTCTCTAGCCATGAACTTTTAACTCCTTGAGGAAACTAAGCCGTTTGTTAGGTTCCTTAGTTTCCTTATATGAAGAAATAATTGATTGACTGAATAGGCTGTTTGCTATCAAACGTTAATTCAACGTTAAATCAAATAATATAAATAGAGATTAATTCATTCCACTTATCATAATTAAGCCTTACTGAGTTTGCTTCCGATTATTTGGCGAGCAAAATAATGACAATTTTCGGAATGAATTTCGTTGCAGTTATTTCGGAGAGGTATTAATTCGTTTTAATCCGTTGTGTTCAGAAATCAAAATTAAGCTATGGACTGTCCGCAAGCATGAAGTTGAATTTCATTATCGTTTTTGTATGAAGCTTTTGACAATTTAATATTAACAAATATTGCCTGTAATCTGCTTTTTAGTTAGTCTCCCAAGCTGGTGTAGAATCGAAAAAAAACGTAGAATGTGCCAATAAATTGAAAATTGATGTCGTAAAAGTTGACTTTGGGAAATCTCCCTTAGGTCGAAATATACTAATAAGTATATTTCGGTGGTACGCAAACCACTAATATCACATAGCCTTGTCCCCTATTACATGGGATCTTAGTAATTTCGCGAAACGTGGGTGTTGATCCACCTCTGCCTGCCCCTTTGATAATAAATAGCCGGGGAGTTATGTATGTATGTATGCATGGAATTTCATGATAAGTTCTATGTTGCTTAATTCTCAAGGTGTGATAGAGTATCGTGTGCCAGCAGTATTTATTATAAGCAGGCAGTAGTTTTATCATGGTGCTAACTTCAGCCACCGTTTTATAACAAGGCGGCAACTGTTCTACGAAATAGTGAGATGAGAGTTGGATGTTCAAAATATTAAAATGCTTTCACGCAGTAACGAGTTTTGTTTCGTGTTAGGCTACCTATATTGTTACATAAATTTTGGATGTAAAAAATATATTTTAGAGCTCGTCCGGTTAATGTCATAAGTAGACTTTAGGGTCTTGTATAAATAGCATTTAGGGCCTGTTTCACAATCGATAAGTAAGATCGAAGTAGCTTACTTCACAGATAATTTGACAGTTGCAATATGAAATATATGTCAATTGAACTGCAAAGTAAGCTACTTCGAACTTACTTGTCGATTGTGAAACAGGCCCTTAATATAATATGTGCACACTATACTGTACTCAATACCAATCTCCCTATATTCTTCCATTCAAAGGGAAGGCCCGTGCCCCAGCTGTGGGGACATTAAAAGGCTGGTGATGATGATACTGTACTCAAAAATAAAAAGCGATATCTCAATAAAAGTTACTTCCAAGAAATTAAGGGTCGTGTGGTCTCTCTGCCGCGGGTGACGTACTAGGCGACTAAGGGTAAAGAAAGTGATGAGTAATGGGCAGCTGCAGGAGTATTCCTCTTACCACCTAGAAATATACTGCGATTTACGTGCCAGATAAATCGCAATCTTCTCACGCCGTTAGATGGAGACGAGTTCGCCTCCGATTACAGGGAACTAACATAATAATAATTGGACAAATGTGCACCTCTGCGTGTACCTTCGGCGATAAATCGGCGTTATGTATGTTTGCTAAATAAAGAAAAGCGCATGTAGTATTGTAGTCAATCCTCCGAATATTCTCCCATCCGTATGGAAAGACTCTGACACAGATGATGACCTCGTAAAAATCAAGTTTTATAAATTAAGATCGCTAATTGTTTCCCATTAGATGGGGTAACGAGGTGCGTCGGTCAGATCATCAACTTGCTTATTGTTACGCGTCGCTGTAAAAAAGATTAGCACATTTACCGTTAACGATCCCGAAAACCGGCCCACATCAGACGGCGTCGGTCGGAAATGTGATCTCGCAGAAAGTCTCTTCGGCAGCGGTGGTGCTAGGACAAATAATATGTGATTTGAAGTTTTACGGAAGAAAGAATATAGTTGTGGACTGAGTTGTGTGAATAGTGTGCCGCGTGGTAATGGTGGAGCGGAATAAAATTGTCATCACCCCCAATCCGTGGGTCCCGTCCAAGCCGTAGGTGTCATACAATGCGACTAAGGCTTAAGTTTGAAGTAAAATCATACTAATTCTAGTGCGTGATACGTAGGCGCAGACCTAAGGCCAAAGCAGTGTTAAGCGGACCTTCTGTGTTTGTCCAATGCCTTTGGTGGGGCGAAATAAAACGAAATAGCGATAAAAGTAAATCGACGTCCCGACCCACCCGGGCTGTTCTACGTGCGGGATTAAATCAAACGTTATTTGTCTTAGCAAATTACAGTTCATGTTTTTGTACATTCGCCAGAATTCAGCAGGAAATGTAAGTGGAGGGAAAGCAGACTTTAATGCTATTTAGAATATTTCACCGAGGCAGCGCCGCTACTGCGGAATGAAATGTTAAATTCACTTCGGAGCAGATTGTGCACGATTACGTCAAAATGAATAGATATACCTACCTTCGTAATGCAGCTAATTAGTCTCCCTTCTGGTACAAATGTGTATGTTTAAATTAACATTTGTAATTACATATTTTACTTACCTGTTGTTTAACAACATACAACATACAAATCGTATTTGCATTTCGCCATGTCATAAATTGATTATGATTGTCAGGTTTATTTTTGAATATTTCACCCTTCACAACATTACTAGGTCACAAGGTCACAATTTCCAGGTGCTGCGTCTGACTTTCCTCCCTGTCAAACTATGAGCCCGGCACCCATACCAGTGGACCCATGGAAGGTGAACCCATGGAGTGCTAAGAGTTTTTGTCTCTTATAATATGTGAAAGATGTGTGTAAGAACCGCAGCACGCAGCATGTTACAATTATTCAAACATCGTCATACGAAAAACATCTTTAGCACTACATGTTAAAAAAATAATAAACGTTTCTTCGGTATTTTTATGTGCATGCTCCGACGCCACACAAGAAGCTATACTTGAAAGTACTCATGTTCCAGACTACTAGGCACAATACATCCTTCTTGTAGTAGGTACTAATATTAAGTTTATGTGCGTCATGAACAATGCTGATGCCCATACACAAACCATTGTTACGCCAGCCGCCGCGGAACTTTCAGCTAGTGATGTGAACGTGTGCCCTGAATACAAATATTACGCCGAATAGTGTCGGTATTACGTTGGATACGATATTTGAATATTTTGAATAGTTGTTTTAACTATTCGATTTTAATTTTAACATTATATAATGTTAGAAAAATTAGTACAAAGATTTTGGTGGTTAGAAAAAGAATTTCGGAAAATTATGGTCTTGATGCTAAGTTAGTTAATTAGTGTCTTGGTTGGCCGAGCGGTCAGGCACCTGCCCGGATAGCAGCGGACGCGGGTTCGACTCCCGCATCAAGACCATAATTTTCCGAAATTCTTTTTCTAACCACCAAAATCTTTGTAGTTGTTTTTAAGTTGAAGGAATTTTAGTTTATCATCACCAGTCATCATCAGCCCTTTAATGCCACCTCTGCGAGGCACAAACATTCTCTCTTGAGTACAAGACTATTATGAATTAAAACAGTGATAAAGCCTATTGCATAAACGGCCCTATTGTATCACCTAGCATAATACCGCGCATGGTACCCGGTAGATTTCAACAAGTCGTCCCCTATTATATGAGAACTAAACTTGTTGGTGGAAAGTGGGTGTCCATACACCCGTATTGGAATACATAGGCGTAAGGCTAAGATGAAGATAGTGTCTTATTTATTTTAGACATTACAGTATATTATGTAGATATTAGTTTTCTCACTTTAAATTATAGTGACATTTTCTTGAGGAGTACCTACGCATATATTTTCTAGGCAGCGCGCTGCCTAGAAAATATATGTTGATGGTCGTTACTTACTAAGTACTAGCACCCACGTTTCGCCAATTATGTTAGGTCCCATGTAATAGGTGGCGAGCCTATTGCCATTTATCGGGCACAAAAGTCGCAGTGCATTGCTGGGTGGTATAAGCGGAACGCTGCTGCCCATTCCTCATCACTGATTTATCCTTAGTCGCCTTGTACGACGTACGTTAATAAAGATAAAATCTTAAATTGTGCCATCGAGTTTTTTAGCACTCGTCATAACAAACTAATCAAAATAAAATGAACTAAATGTACCTTACCTTGTTCACATAAACCTCTCAGTTCAATGTAGTCTCAGCACTACGCTCTAGGCGAAGGTTTATACGCTGCGTTTAAGTCCTCGCGAACAATATTAAAGCTACGATAAACTTAAAAACAAGTTAAATCCGGCTTGCCACGGTCTCCATACCTTTATCCCATACTTTTATCCCGGCAATCTGCCAGCAATGCCGGCGAATTAGTCCGCTTAAACACCTGCACCTGCAAGATTAATTAAAGGTTATAGGTTATAGGTTATGCAATGCGGGAGAATAATAATTAAGAAAATACAGTTGATTCGTTGTATCATTAAGGCCAATATCATAAAACGGAACAAAAGTTGTGGATTAGCTTTGCTTATACATTAAAATATCTCTATATATTAAAATTAATATTATAAATATTACAATAAATAGTTACAGCATCGTATGTAGATGACAAAAGCGTGGACTCAACGATTTATTTCACAATATAAAATACAAATATTTCCAGGTTTTTTTTTAACAAAAGACCACATTTAAATTGCAAATCATCTGTCTCGACAACAAGGGTCATACTAATTTGAATTGAAGTAATTTATTTTTCTTTATGTATTCATTGCTCCCGGGAAAGTTGTGTTGTATAAATTCCAAAATATTGCTCGATGTTGTCTTTGGCAAGTTTGGTCTGCGCCGTTTGTTATATAAGTTTTTGGACATATCGCCGTGTCTGGTAGTGCCACTACTAGCGTCGCTCGAGTGCTGGAAGTTCCGAGCCTCATTTACATGAGTACTGTTCGTCTCCGAATTTTCTCGAGCTTTTCATGGCAGATAAAATCATTTGAAATGAAAACTTTTGCACGGAGTAGCACTTGGAATAAGTAAAACGGAGAATTTGATTTTTGACTCGTCATGACTTGTTATCGAAGTGTTTTAAGTTGTTTCGATCATTAATTTATTTGTTACAATATGAGTTTTGGACGATTGTACCAAAATTTACTTTTCATGCAAAGTTTAAAGTAATTCTTAGATCTTAGATTGTGAAAAGACTAGAAGATAAAACATTTTGTTTTCTTTATTAATATTTCTCTTTTCATTAGGCTTAAATGATCACTGTTTTAAAGTTTGCGCAGTGGGAATGTTGTCTAAGGTTTGTCATTGGATGGATGACTAAAATGTATTATCTCGAGTACCTCCGTATTCCGTGTTTCGACGTCGATTATACTCAGATAGTTGACGTAAAAGAAATTACCAATCAAGAGTTAGTTTGGTCCCATGTAGCATTGCTAACTATCGGGCAGGTAAAGAGCATTAATATTGCTAGACTGTTTAACAGGTGACTTCCACGCCGTGGGAGAGATTTGGGGTGGTGACAATCGTATTCTGCTATTAATATAATCTATATAAATATAAATGCCGTGGTGACGGCAGAGTAGAATACAATTGTCACCACCCCAATCAACAATCTCTCCCGTGGGTGTCGTACAAGGCAACTAAGGATAAATCAATGATGAGGAATGGGCAGCAGCGTTCCTCTTATACCACCTAACAATAGCAATGCATTGCCACTTTTGTGCACGATAAATGGCAATAGGCTCGCCCCCTATTGGACATGGGCCCTAACATAATTGGCGAAACGTGGGTGCTAGTTCACCTCTGCCTACCCCTTCGGGTATATAGGCGTGATTTATGTATGTATGTATAAATATAAATTAATATAATCTCATGATAAATGCTTGTATGAACTTTGTAAACTGGATTATTTCATCAAATAAAAACGATAATAGATAAATTTACGAGCATGATGGCGAATGATTGTTGTACAGGATGCCAACGTTAAGCATTGCTTGCGTAGGTTGATCATAAGATTTATACCCAGAACATATCTCAGGTTTCTCTGTCTCGTTAATCGTTATTTTCTAGTTTTTGTGGTTAATTTTAGTAAATTTATACGGCTATAAGGGCATTTTTTTTGTTTCCTACATACATACATAAATCACGCCTATATCTCCGAAGGGATAGAGAGAGGTGAATTAACACCCACTTTTAGCCAAATAAGTTAGGTCCCATGTAATAGGTGGCGAGCCTATTGCCATATATCGGGCACGAAAAACGCAGTAGGTATCCTTAGTCTCCTTGTACGACACCTACGGGGGAGATTTGGGGAGGTGACAATTGTATTCTACTCTGCACGGCACGGTTTTTGTTTCATAACAATTGTAACAATTATATAACTATAACAATTGCCGTATATTATTTATGACACACCACGCTCAGCAATAGTGTGTATAAATCTATGATTGCTTTCAGAGTGTAATCCTCCAGATTAGACCAACGAATAATAGATAAATCTGAGTGCTATTCTAAATAGTTCCCCCGAAATTTTGCTTCAGAAGTTCTAAGGAAATCTTGGGAATCTTCCCAGAAATATAACAAATATTTGTTCGTTATATTGCGTAACTCCCCCAGGGCTATATTTACGGTTATTCAACAATGTGATTGTTGGATTGATCGAGTCTCGGACGCGCACACTATCGGTCAAATTGTCTCGACTTAGAAACCTGTTGAGACAAATGTTTGTGATGGGTGACTAAAATATATTTATTAAATTATTTTGTGAGAGGAACACTTCAATGAGGTTTTTTTATGGTATACGTGACTGTTGTTGCTACTCTATGAAATTTAATTTGAATGTTGTCTAAGTCCGGCCATAATATGAGCGACCAAAATTATATTATTTCGAGTTGTTTCGTGCTTCGGAAAGAACGTTAGGCCGTTGGTAAATAGGTGATTTATAGAGATATTTAAAAAGAAATCAAATCTACCGCTTCAAAGGCTTAAGCGGTGATAGAACGCATATCGAAGTCAAAAGACAAACTCATTGTCCCCGACGGCGACGTTGTGATGCAACTTCTCAATGGAACTCGATGAAGATAAACTTCGAAATCTCATTTAAACGATCGAACTTCCACATCATGTTTTATCGCCACATGTTTTATCGCCACACAATAATAGTAGTTTATATGAGATCTCATTGTATACTCGTATCAACTAAATTATGATCACCTTCACGCAATTCGGACATTTCATTGCAAATGCTATATTCTAAAACATTTCACTTCCATTTTCATAATTAAGTATAATTTTTCTTTATTCTCCAACGAAAACGAAACTTAAATTATTAATTAAAATTGACATTAACTTAACACAAAACCAAATCAGTCTCGATACAAAATATCACACAATATACGGTCGGTAAAAAAATTAGTTCGACATTCCAGTAGAGCGGCGTGTGGTTCGCTAGCTCCCCGATTGCATTACCGGGCGGCAGTCGCCTGGCATTACTGCTGCCATTACCTTATCTAAAGTCCTTCTCGGATTTATTTAGTTTTCCCTCGCCGCAATTTATCGAAAACCGCTCGATAAAGTTGTCAACAGGAATGGATCTGGGGCCAATTTGAGAGGAGAACATTCAGCTAAAAGAAAACGACCTTTTCGGTATCCACGTCCAGGACGGTCGCGATTTGCGAATTGGCCTCTTTACGGTTTCTGTCGTAAAATATAGCGCGCACTTATCTTCGCTTGCAGGTTAACAGGTTCTCACTTTAGGTCTTGTAAATAGTTTGCAAAAAAAAAATCATTTCACCGAACAAAATTTAGTTCTGATTTGATTTTTGTTTAAACATTATATTAATGTTAGAAAATAATTTACAAAAAAGTAAAGTTTTCGAAAAATTATTTGTCCTAATGTGCGATTAGTGGTATAGGCATCTGCCTATACCCATTACCCACGGAAGAAGTTTGGGATGGTGACAATTATATTCTGTTCTACCGTCAGCACATGGCAACTATATTAATGCATACTGTTATTTTTTTTTTTTAGAAAATTTGATTATGACTGAAGATATAAGAGTTTAATCAACAGTGAAAACGTCTCATTATTTTCCGTAATTCCAATTATAAGTTCCTCTAGATTTCTATTCAAAATAGCTGCCTCCCAATTTCGAGACTGTATTAAGTAATGACTAAGTTCAAATTTGTCCTTTCCGAAGTAATCTTTTCTATCATAACCATAAAAGTACCCGAACCAAAGTAGCCAGTCATTTATGAACTCTAATTATTACACCAACCACTGAACCGTCAGCCACAGTCGGTTTGTTGATTCAATTAATTAATTGAAGTCAAATCTATTCAAGCTTTTCTGGCTCTTATAAACGTGAAATGACTTATTACCATTGAATCGGAAAATGGTTTCAATTGTTATTAGGGCGAGTCAAAGTTGGATTCAATTGGACTGTTCTTTTGAATATCTTTTTGAATATATTGCTCTTTGCTAATTTTAATTGAATGGCAATTTCGTACAAAATGTCTGGTGTTTTATTGTGTATGTGTGGAGCGTGGTCAGTTTAGAAACGCTACTACTAGCATATGTAAGAAATAAGCTATTTATGGCAGGCACATGCACATGTGTCTGCCATAGCTTATTTCTTACATCTATCCACATAGCTTCTTAAATACAAAAGAGATACAACTCAAAACGGCATTCATGCAATAGTAAGGCTTATTGCCACGAATTTAGAACACTTTCCCTCGAATACAGAAACTATGCTCAGAGTTTGAGTCCTGCTTAACATTTAAGTATTGTCTAAATTTACGTTTTTCCATAGAAATTTTGGTAGGTATTGTACACTACGTATTTTTGAGTAGCGTCTTTTTTGTATTAAACGAGCGTCATGTCCTTAAGCCATGTAACATAGCTAGTTTTTTGTCATATATGTAGGTACGTAAGTGGCTATAAGTGTGGCTGTAAGTGGTATTTATATCCCAAATTTCACCAACGTCTCTTAGCTCTTAAAGCCGTGTGGTGACGGCAGAGTAGAATACAATTGTCACCACTCCAAATCTCTCCCGAGGGCGTCGTACAAGGCGACTAAGGATAAATCAGCGATGAGGAATGGGCAGCAGCGTTCCTCTTATACCACCTAGCAATGTACTGCGACTTTTGTGCCCTATAAATGGCAATAGGGTCGCCACTTATTACATGGGACCAAACGTAATTGGCGAAACGCGGGTGCTCGTTCACCTCTGTCTACCCCTTCGGGGATATAGGCGTGATTTATGTATGTATATATTTACTCTAACTCTCAATAGTTTTCAAGGAAAGGGGAATAAAGCAATTAATTTTTGCTTAAATAAACAAGTGATAGTATCGGTTAAAAACAGAGTTAATTTGAATTTTGGTAATTTATATAGGAAATAAAATGTGTTTGGCTAGGAGACCTTTTAAAGTTAGGTGTTGTTGGTAGAAACGGGCATTAGTCGCCTTGGGCGACAGTTACGGGAGAGATAGGGGATGTTGACAATTGCATTTTGCGCTGCTGGGACCACTAGGTAAACTATTTTTTGTAGCCAAG
This sequence comes from Cataclysta lemnata, assembly GCA_963931975.1. Classification (NCBI taxonomy): domain Eukaryota; kingdom Metazoa; phylum Arthropoda; class Insecta; order Lepidoptera; family Crambidae; genus Cataclysta; species Cataclysta lemnata. Next base: position 6,463,476 of record OZ008339.1, read on the forward strand.
TAATACCAAATGTGTTTTATTCTTCTAGTTGGTAAGGCAAAGAGTAAAAATGAATTCTTTGCAATATTTTGTCTATTTTATATAATGTTTTATAAAAAAATCAAATGATAAGCAAAAATTAAGTTGAAGAAAAAGTTTATAGCTTAATTAAGTTGTTAAGAGCAGAACTTATAAAATTGCAGACACAATAGTACTCTTTAAAGAAGAACATATGAACGAAGAACGTATGTATATGAAGGAATAAATGAAGTCATCCATTATGATTGTTACTAAAAAGTATTTTATCTAGTACAGGTTCAATGATGTAGAACACACATTAGTCATAACATGCAATGCACCCATTAATTGACAAATTATTTTTACGCAACAGCGTACAGACAGACCCTCATTTACAAACAACGTCGTAAGCAGAACATTTTCCTATATAAAACATTAATCTTTTTGACAAAACATAGCCAGTGCACAAGAATGAAACGTGATTTGTAAAACAGGACATTAGGACGGTTTATTCCTACTACAGACTAGAGTAAAGCCAATATAGAGTTAAGCACACAATGAAAAGAATTGCAAACTCTTCAGTAGTGCGCACTCTTTGGTAGCTTTACCATACGATCATTATCAGCATTCATTACGATTACAACGTCAGGAGTTAGGAAGAAATGGCCTTGTACGACACTCACGAGAGAGACACGGATGGTAATCTCAAAAAAATCAAAAAAAGAAATTTGTATTAATACACAGTCATACATAAATTACGCATTATCTACGAAGGGATAAGCAGAGGTCTCTTAACATCCAAATTATTCTAAATATACCTATTGGTGGAGCACATTGTTACCATATTATAGCCAATTATTTTCGGTTACTAAAATGGCCAGAACCCGGCGTCTGTGGGACAGCAAAAGCTTTTAATTGAATTAAATTGTATACGAAACTCTAAAAGCCATCAGTAATTTCGGGTTAGCTATTATTACAACGTCTCCAACTAGCGTAATCCTCTTATGAACTTTGTTTCTCATTTTATTATACGGTGCCGGTTCGATGTGTGTCGTTACTGGAACGGGATTGGTTTTCTGAGATGGAGACCAATAATGCAGACGTTAATGCCCCAAACACGGCAGACCGATGCGACTTTCTCACTTTACAGAGTCGCTTTCTGCCACTACTTTGTCCCGAATTCGTATTGGATACAACTTCATCGGAACCGCTTGCTTTATATGGTATTGTTACGAGGGCGCTCGGTCTGAGATTGTGTAGGTAGACTAATAACCAATGCTCGAAAAGGCCGGCCGTCGGTATGTCTTGTTTGATCGTGTTTTGGAAAACACGTTAAGGCGTTGTCGCTGCATCTGCTGTCGTTAATATATATTGAAGGTCGACCAGCACTTTACCTGTATTTATGTCCTTATTAGCTATGGGCTATTCTTCCTCGACTATTCCATAGGGATGACTATAATATGATGATTTTTATAAAGCTATGTTGTCACGGCAATCACTGCCTTGTTTGTTATCACCCTCATCTCTCCCGCGGGTGACGTACAAGGCGACTAAGGGTAAAAACAGCTAGTGACGAATGGGCAGCAGTGTTCCTCTTATGATACCTAGCAATATATTGTGATTTACGTGCCTAAAGATAAATGTTAATATGCTCACCCCTTTGATGAAACGAAGGTGTTAATGCACCTCTTCATTTGATTCAGGTATAAATAGGCGTAATTTGGGTGTGTATGTATGTATCATCAGTCTCCGTAGATTAAAATTAATTTTTTCATAAAAAATTTCATATTTAAGTAATCGTCGACAGCAAACTGTTATATCTAGGTTAAACTTAAGAGAGAAAATTGAGGAAACTTACTCCTCGGACGGGCGCATCACGGCGTATGGTGTTCCTCAAGGCAGTGTCTTAGGCCCTCTTTTATTTATCTTATATATAAATGATTTACCGAATATTATTGACCATCCTATGACATTATTCGCTGACGACAGCACTATAACTCTAAAATGCAATGACATTAATAATTATAAATCTGACATAATCGAATCACTGACATCAATAATTTTATGGCTTGACAGTAATAATTTAAAAATTAATATTAATAAAACTCATATAATGCACTTTAGTCAAAGAGCACAAAATCCAGATATTGAAGTTACATATCAAGACAATACCGTAGAAGCAGTTGATAACGCAAAATTCCTTGGCTTGCACATAGATAAAAGACTAAATTGGAAAAACCATATAGAAGAATTAAATAAAAAAATGAGTGGTACTGCCTTTGCTTTATACAAGATCTCAACAGTTGTCAACATTGACGCACTACTAACAGCATATCATGGGTTAGCGGAATCAGTACTACGATATGGCATAATGTTTTGGGGGAATTCCACAAATAAAGAGTTAGCATTTAAAGCCCAAAAAAGATGCATACGGGCTATGTTCGGGCTTCAGATTACTGACAGCTGTAAGCCGCTCTTCATGAAGTATAAAATTCTAACGCTCCCGTCTCTGTATATATACGAGGTTGCTCTGTTTGTAAAATGTAATCTGCACCTATTTCCGAAATTATCTGACAAAGTATCTCGAAATCTACGTAATGGAGATAGACTCTGTTTGTATTCAGCTAAAACAACATTGTTAAGTAATAGCGTAGTCTGCATGGCCCCAAAAATATTTAACAAAGTTCCTCAGGGCTATAAAAAGCTAAATACCAATATGTTTAAAATAAATTTAAAAAAATTGTTACTTGACAAATGCTACTACACGATTAATGATTTTTTGAAAGACAAATTTTAATTAAATTTACATGTAATTAATATTGTTGTTCTGTTGTTATTGCTGTCATTAAATTATTTAATTGATATAATTTTAATTAGACTTGATATTATCTAATACTCTAATCTAAGTTCAATTGACTTCAATAATCTGACATGTTATTATTCCACTTTAAATTGTCATTATTTTTCTTTTATTTTTACACGCCAGTACCGGCAAAACATGTTGATGCTAGCTCTTAAGACAACCATGACATCTGTACATATGACGTAAATGTAATATGTTCCTACACATGTTTAGTAAATAAAACTATCTTTATCTTTATCTTTATCTTTAAAAAAGGTCAATTTCGCCTTTCCATTACATATACGTACATAAATCACGCCTCTTCGATTAAATATTATTATATTACCTACATAGGATTATTTAGTTCCCTGTGGTCGTTTTTGAGACGACTAAATTCAAAATTGTCTTTGATTACCTCGATTTTCTTCTTGCTCGGAAAGTTTCGGCTCCATACCAGTATGCACCAGCCCAACTTAGTGGTTTTAATTATTCCTATATTTGTCATAATTGGAAGGCTTGTGCCCCTGTAGTGGGGCCATTATACGGTTGATGTTGATTGCCGTAGAGTAGAATACAATTAGTACTATTACACTTCTTCTCCCGCGGGTATCGTTAGAGAAGATTAATCGGTTAAAGCTAGACTTGAATTTATCAGTAGTTCATTGCAAAAAAATATGGCCTCTTTTGCTTCCACGCCAGAAGCATGCGCGAATTTTGCGCTCGAGCGAATTCTTTATGTGACGTTCACGAGAGCTATTATTTTTACACAAATCCCAAGTCTTTAAAAAAATGTTAGGTCCCAAACTCAAACTTACCGAAACGTTTTTAAGCTCTCGCAGAGTTATAAGCGGTCGGCGAGTGGTGTACGACCGATTAATCGACTTCGGGTTCGACTAAACTCGTTTTAACTTAGCGCAAGGGTTTGCTTGGGCTTGAAATTCGGTTTCAGGATAAATGATCTATTTAAGAGACAAAAATTCAAAGGTGATTCTCTCAGAGGTATTTCTAGAGTTTGCCAGAATGACGAACAATGTTGGAACATACTTTTTCGAAAGGATATTGGTTTTCAAGTGAAGTGAAAGGAGATGTTCCAAAATGTATGGACTCTGGCCTATAATTTGTACAATTATTCAAAATGTAGCCAATAATTTATAAAACAGTTCTTAGTTGTTAAATTACTATTTTCAAGCTCTGCTTTTTAGCTTGTTGTACTTATTTATTATATTTCACATTAAATGGGAACCTATTTACAGATGTATACGATTTTAATGGTTTTAAAATGTTTTTAACCCAAGGAAGTCTGGAACATCTCCTTTAGTCCTTTGAAGATTTTCTACCTGTCAGTTACTAATAAGTTAGGTTAGTAATGAGCTGCTTTATATTTTAAAATTAGTCAATGTTAGAAAATTAATTACGCACGTACTTATCAAACTTTTATGTATGAAATCATTCAAATTAGTCCTGTGTCTAGTATCCATAACATCAGTGATTATGCTTATTGTGGGCTAGATGATAGGTGTGAATGTAAGGAAAATTTATTTATTTCCTATTATTAAAACAAATAATGTCTATTTTTAACAAATTTTGAAAACATTCGTCTTCTAATATTCACAAGATTTCTAGGCAGTTGTATCGATGTTACTTATTGTACGTACACAATGAACAAATTAATAATAAAATCGATATAGCAAGAACATTGAACTAGTTACAATTGATTACATTACAACTTATATTTTTGTTCGTGAAAAATGCTCACAGCGCTAGACCAATTAATCTGACTCGCTTTTAGGCTTTGACCGGTTATGGACTCCAGAAACAAGGTTTTGAAGATACAACGTTCTAATTGCGAACCCGTTGTCGGCGAAACGGGACGAAGAGAAACCATTTCACATTTAAATGGAATACTTTCCTTTTCTCCACTGTATAATAAAAACGGTGCAGTCAATCTTACTTCATTGTAACTTTTTTAATAATGTATTAAGCACATTGATGATTTCAATAAATTTATTTTTCTTCCTGGTTGATATAATGATATACACCTACTTACATAAATAACGCCCAATTAACCCCGAAAGTAGGTGAATTAACACCCACATTTCGCCAATTATGTTTGGTCCCATGTAATAGCCTTCTTATCGAACAAACTCTGAACGTTCGAAGTTGAATGTGTATTATACATATTTTTCCTGTATGTTTAGAATATATAATACTTAACGAGAAAATCAAAATTTGCAGTAAGTAGTTTTAATTCGTCACGGATACGAATTACACGATGTTAACTCTAAATTCTTAACATCAGAACCACTAATCCTGATTAAGTACGTAATCCCGTACTTGTTAAATATAAACAAAGACATTAAGATTATTTCGAATGATATTGAAACTTTCTTTCCGCTCAGCTTTCCTGCAGATGTCGCAAAGAGAAAAGAAGCGGTTTACATCAATGGCCCAAAAGAATTCATAAATATAAGATAAGCGCGGATGAATCCGAGGAGAAACGCCTCAAAGGAGGAAAGTATTGAATAAATAAAGAAATCGACACGTTTTCGCGAACTCTCAATTTATCTAAGAAAATTTTATTCATATCCGGAGTGAAGGGACGGCTTCACAAGGCTCCGACATATGGACACATGCCGGAGACGAATAAGCCCCGTGCTTATTACATTCTCTTTCGTTCACACACGTTTTATCAAAAAAATCTGGGTCAATAAACTTGGAGCGGTGTACGCTTCCCATTTCCTCCTACGATTGCTATGTATATGTGGAAAGATTAAAAACTTTCTCCACAACGTCTTTCGAAGCTTTAAGCTCGCTGTCATAAGGCAAGCAAAAGCTCGAGTTGAAAAGAGGATTAGGCCCCTTAAGTTTGTTGCGAGGTAAAGTAATATTCCCGAAGACAACAAAAAGAAAAGCCTTAACCGTGCAGTCGGTCCAGAATATTAAACATCTTCGAGCAATAGCTATAATTAAGTTTCGGCTCGAAGCTTCCTTCCTCTACTCAAATGCGGTTATTGACATGGATCATCCTCGAAACTTTCCTTACTTGTCATAAATATAGAATAATTCATGGAAATATTGAAAAATTTAATTATTACGTCTTGTTGGGGAACTTGAATAATTTTTGATCACTTTTTTCCTTTGTAATAATATCTCTATTGTATACATACATACATACATAAATCACGCCTATATCCCCGTTAACCCACGTTTCGCCAATTATGTTAGGTCCCATATAATGGGTGGCGAGCCTATTGCCATTTATTGGGCATAAAGTCGCAGTACATTGCTATTGCAAGGTGGTATAAGACGAACGCTGCTGCTCATTCCTCAGAATTGATTTATCCTTAGTCGCCTTGTACGACACCCACGGGAGAGATTTGGCGTGGTGACTATTGTATTCTACTCTGCCGTCACCACACGGCTATTTTATAGTGTTCAAATAAAAACAAATAAGAAATATTGACAATTAAAGTGTATGTCGTGCCGTGTGGTAATGGCAGAGCAGAACACAATTGTCACATTGTCATCACCCGCCATTTTCTCGTGGGTGTCGTACAAAGACCTACTTACGACTTAGGGTTAATACATCGATGATTAATAAACAACAGTGTTCCTCTAATTACCTACTACCTAGCAACATACTGCGATTAACGTGACTATAGATGGCAATAGGCTCGCCCCCTATTACATGAGATCAAACGTAATTGGCGAAACCAGGTGTTAATACACCTCAACCCCCTTCGAAAATAAATAGACGTGATAATGTATAAATGGAAATATTCACATAGAAAACTATTTATTTCAGAAAAAATTCGAACAATTATTAATTACGGCCTTATGCAGAACCTGACCGAATACTGGCTACTTTTTTATTTCCAATATTTCTTACACTTATATAGTGTTCAAATAAAAATGAAACAAGAAATATTGACAATTAAACTGTTTGCAAGTACAAATTTAATCGACGAGCGCCGATATCGTGGGAGGGCGAAACGAATCCTTGGCCCGTTCTTATAATTTCCTTGAATGGTGAACGTTTGATTTAAGTACCGTCCCAGGGCAGCCAACGACTCCCCGGGGGCCGCCCCGACTATTTCCCTTTGTTTTTGTCCCGCTTTTTTAACAACTTTTTCTGAAAAGGATTCGCTAAGAGGCCTGCACGGAAGACGTTTAAACCAAATCCCGTGATTAGAGGCAACCGATTGACGTCCCCGCGGAGTCCTGAGATTAATGGTAATGATCGAAACGGTAATTACGGAAATGAAACGTGTAACTTATGCAAATGGAAACGAACCAACTCCTTTGAAACTAATAGTTGCGAAGATCAATCTAGTTATATATGCAGAAACTTCCAGTCGTAACGGTGACCTAATAGGAATCATAAAGCACCTTTCAAGATTTTCAATTGAGTTACATTTCCATTTGGCTTGACGAAAATAATAATCAATCGGCAATCGTATTCTGGATCGCCATTTGATTTTAAATTCAAATATAGTTTCCCGTTGCTTCGCCTTTGAAATTTCTAATTGCCATTTACATTAATTAATTTTCGTTTGAAGTACTTATTTCCATAATTAACTTTAAAAGAAGGCGACGTCATTTGTGTTTTGTTAATAGGACTTTGTTCTTCTGCCAATTCAATTAGCTTTTTGTTTAAACTTTTTCTGTTAGAAGTGGTTTTGCTGGTGATGCTCTCGCGTGGGAAATATATGCGGGGTATGTGCAGACTATAACCTAACGCAAAGACGTGTATATCCGGCACTGTGATCATGCAAACGAGCAATGCTCAGCACAAAAGCTTAACAAGCCAACTCGCGTTGTTTCTCGGGTGTCTACACTTACGAGACTGTAAAATATGCAACTGATTAATGCTCCAAAGATGCTTGTAATAGTGATACTTTTCATCTATATCATAAACGGTAGGTATAAGAATAAAATGTAAGAACCGCAATGATTGCGTAAATTAAGCAATGTTCGCTTATTTGGCTGATCATTGGATGGGGGACTAAAAATATTATAATCCCGAGTTTCTATTAGATTTGATTTCATATGATATTCCGATCAAGAGAAGTTCCAACCATTTCAAATATAAGAGAAATCTAAATAATAATAAAAAACCAGGGAGTGTTTGGCGCGTTTCGTGGTGTCAGTCAGATTTATTTTCGATTATTCAAAAATTGTTCCAGAGTGGTATTTGTGCAGTGAAAGTGGTGTTATTTTGATGCACAAGCATCCGTGTTGATGTGCAATTATGCAGAATCATTGAAAATAAGTCTTGTAAGGTGTTTGATGTTGTGGTGAAGACCACTGTAGAAAGTGGTTTTGTCCACCTCATCAGGCACCTTCATGAACTCTGTTTCCATCAAATTCGCTCCTAGCACTCCCTAGATGCGTTAAAATGTGTGACACCCATATTTAAACGTAAAATTCATTTAATTCATACCTTTCACTCACTCATTAGACTACAGATAAAATATACACTAAAGACATAGCTGTATGGGCCCTTTGCTTTTCCTAAAATATAGGGAGAATTTAAGAAAAAATAAAATAAAAAAAGCATTAAGGAGTGAATCTAATAAAATTAATTAGAAGTTGTTGCATGGAAAATGGCGATGAACGCAAATGTCGGTTACCCACCACAATATACTCCAGCACGAGCAAACAAAAGGAGAGTTATTAATCGCACGTCAGCACGTTCGCGCCTCGCGTTGTTGTGATTCTGTGTGCATTGTTAGGCTGCGTTTCCATAGAAGCGGAGCTGCGCGGAGCTGAGCTAAAACTTACAAGAATTGACCAATAATATTGCTCAAATCACATTCTCATCTCTCTTCATCGCTCCGTAACCATGGATGTATATTAATAAATCTGGACTGAACACTGTCAAAATAGTGTTATAGTAAAACAAAACATATGCGTACGGCATAAGGTTAACTTTGGAAAACAAATTATATCAGAGGAAAAACGAGCCGAGTGAGATAGCCAGAGTCGAGTTCTCTGTCCCATTTTTCGCAACTGCCCCCCGACTAAAATTGACTTGACAATTGTCATTAGAAGAGGACAAACAACCCTATTAGAAGAGGACGATCAACTCCACTTCTATACATCTGAGGCTCGTATTTTAGGCTCTAGTGCTCTGTTTTTATACTACGTCCATGCCCGTAACATCATTGGTCAATTTTTGTAATTCTTAGCTCAGATTCGCGCAGCTCCGCTTCTATGGAAACCCACCCTATACAACGTAGCGGCGACTGCCGGACGATGCAACTTCCTGATACTTTTTCGTGAACTAATGCGTCACTTTTTGTCGTCAACTTTTTCGTGTGTAACAAATGTTTGCTCAATTGTCTGTTGCAAAACGGCACAGGATGAAAGTGAAAATATTCCCGGTCCTTCGTCCGCCTGTGTAATTGTTATTAAAAAGGTGGAACTGCTTTGTAGGTTTTTGTTAATTTAAATGAAATGTATTTTTGTATGGTACCAATGTCATCATGCATGCCATCAGGTTTCACATCATCTTGAACTCTTTATACTTGACTTTTAATATCTATATTATGTTTTTATCACTCTCCTTCACTCATAATTTCTGCGAGAATTTGCCATGCGAGCATCTCTTTCTCAATTTTTGTCAAATTTGGGGCAAATGTGAGTGTGTGTGTAATAAAAATGTAGCAGAACACATGCATTTACAAATACCATGCATTAGGTTAAAGCTTCGGTTTGATTTTGATTTGAAATTATGTAAATATTAGAAATTATTGTCCCGATGTGAAATATCTTGTAATAATTCTTGGTCAGCAATAATAATAGTGAAGCATCCATCCATCTTATTTGCGTCCGGCAGCTCTAAGCGAAATGAATTCCATCAGATATACATGGTTTTCAGAGCGCTTCTGTTTAGGTAGGTACCCACCTACTTTCTTAAAGCAATAGAACTGGTAAACGTTCTGTCTTTTGGCACTGATTTATTACCGTTCCCTAGAGCTTTTAGTTCCAACGAAAGGTTTGGTATTACTCGTACCTGCCTCCCAAATTACGGTGCGCTGTATAGACTGGGTGTTGATGTATTTACTGAGAGTGCATAATTTAAAGACAGACTACAAATTACTACTAAGTGGAATTTGAAAAGAACAAGAGGTCAGAAATGTGTGACCAGCGGGCCTAGCACGGGGACGTGGACAAGTCTCTGTCCACCACTTGACAGTGTTTTGTCTCGGGATTTAGTGCGAGTTAGAGCGAGAGGAAAAGATTTTCTGTCCCCCGAAAGAGATGTGTCCACGTCCCGTGCTACAGGGGCAAAGACTCTCATCAAGTCTTCCGCAATCCCGCTGACTAGGACGTTCGGCGTAAAACGGTACATGAATACACAATACACATACACACGGAAAAATGATGTACAGTACATAATTTTTCTGACCTCTTTTCCTTTGTAATATTTTTTCTAACATAAGAACTTTAAGTCACAACCAAACATACCACAAACACAAAATGAAGTTGCTAATTTCTGAATACTTCTCTCTCTCTCTCTATATGCGTGTGTGAGTACTTCTTGTTTACTGTTCCACTTATTTCTTATTATTGTGGTTTTATTTCGCGATTATTTAGTTTTAGCATTGTCCCACTTTTGTCTGGGACATCTCGATCACCGAACATAGCATAAAACAGACATTCATTTATGAACATACAAGTTCCTTATTTACTTTCTCAATATTTTATTAGTAATATAAATTATTATAACAAATGGTTGTACCAGTAGGCACATATTTCCTTATGAATAATGCATTACGGGGAATCAAGATATTATTATTGTTTGACCATCAATAATGCGCGGTAGATTATGGTTTATCTGATTGATGGATTATGTAATTGTGCAATCTTTACAATGTGCCTTATTTGCAACGTCATGATTCGTCGATCTTAAGGATTATTGTTTTAATATTTGTCATAGTATTTCATAATAAATCATAACTATTATATTATAAATATATGTTACTCACATGCAATACGTGCAATGACTCAGCAGTTAGTCAATCTAACCTTTTTCTTTATAATTTATAACTGGCACACTACTTATATACTATGGATTATGGTTAGTTATGTCATTAACTTACATGTTCTGTTAAAATCCAGTGGATCTGTTATTACAGCTGTAAATTTTGTGATAATGATAACATACAATGAATTAAACAAATGTGCCGCTTATTCATAGGTTTATAATATGAAATTACGCCACAATGAATCAGCCTACTCCGCACTGTTGTATCTTATTGTCAAACTACGACTCACTTTTCTTAGGTGTAAATACTAAATGCCTCTACAAAATAATTCGATTCTTTTTCATTAATGTCTCTTTCATATTTGTGAAGAAATAGCTTGAAATAGCTACGCGAAAGTCCAAATAATTTATTGTTTGCAATATTGAATCATCAAAGCCACTTACTAGGTACAATAAAGTTTGACAATAAAATACTGATGGAACAAGAAAATTAACACAAAACACTCCTAGTCATTACAAAGGTCTTATCAAAGCATTTTAGTTCAGCCCTTAACAAACTTTCAGCTTTGATTGTGCCGTCAAGTGTAATTACGTAAACTTATAAAATCTTCTTATCTTTACAGAGAATGGCGCTTCTTAAAGCATCGGAGAAGTAAACTTTATAATTACGTAATTAAGTTTCATAGTAGTTCAGCAAATCCTATTTGGGAAGCTCAGTCCGAAGTTTGTCTCCGGGTCTATCTATTTCGCTATTTGCAGTATCTGTTTAACGGTGTGCACTATAGTAAGCCTCGCAGAATTGATGCATTGCTGCAGTCGCTTTGGGCCAAGCATTTGTAATTATTATTAATGAATCCACACTTTCTATATCAACACACTTGGTGTCTCGCAAAGAATAATTTTCTTCAGTAAAGTTTCGAATTATTATATCATGTGCACTAGCACGAACTTTTCGATGTTTCGATTCGAAATCGTATCGAGAAAGCACTCTAAAACTATAATTCTTGATTTTTGACGTACAGTATCGAAACTTATAAAGTATGGCTATCGTAGAATACGAAATTTTTCCACTTAGAACTTGTTTGCTAGGAGTTTTGATGAGAAGTATTATTGAAATATTTTATGCTTTTCCTTCTTTGTCGATAGTGTGTGGCAGTGACACCATCTGATTTAAATAAAAACACTTCCTAAACATAACACGTCTTATAAGGATTTTGTAATCACACCGATAATATTTAATTTTTTGTATTAAATTAGGCTATTCTGGGATTTGCTGCGGTTTATAAGATGTGGATACTAAATAAATAAATAAACATACCCCGTATTATGTAAGCCGATTTTAGTTGTTGCTTTGGTCTACCCGTCACTCTCACACTTTGCTATTATTCTGAGTGAGAGAGACTGGTAGATGAAAGCAACTGCAATCGGCTTACATAATAACCCCTCAGGGGACAAGGCAAACTATAAAATAGGAACACATATCTAAACAAAATTTACTTGTTACGTTATTGTACCCGTTTTGCTCTTTACCGAGTACACAGAAGCACGCTGTCTTTTTCAGCGGTGCCCATAGGAGACTCGGTGTCTTTTTTTTAGGAAAAAAACAGATGGACCGTTCGCTGTGAGATAGCTCTGCTTCGGTCGAATTTGCACTCGTGTCGTAATCGGGCACCGCTATAAATTAATGCCAAGCTTTTCCATATTAAAATAGTCCGCTAGTATTTTTGATGAAACATCTATCATTATTATTTTGACTAACGTACTGACATCCGTGGACATTAAATTGCTGTCCCTACTTCTGTAGCACAGCGTTTTACTATGCATAGAAGAACATGGAAGGAATGGGGGGCTAACCTGGTATGCTGGCCCACAGATTTGGAAATTTCTTAAACAATATAACCCGCAGACACACGCATACATATTTTATATTGAAAGATGAGTCAGTAATGTTTCGAATACAAATAGTTTGATGGGACGTTGTTTTTCGAAAACAAAATCGGCAATGTGTTTAAAGTTCAGAGCACTAAACAAGTTGTGCTAGTACAAAATGAATAATGCATCGGATAGATATCCACACTACACGTGAAACGGTAGGAGTGGATAAGTACAAAGTTTTTCTCAAGGAAACGATAATATTGAACCGTCCGCCCTTAAAATAACCGCTACACTCTAGTTTTACTGTCGCAGACGTAAAATAGAGCTTAGCTAACACACGTATCTCCGGGTTGTTTCGCAAAAGAACAATTTAGACAGCAGTATCGTGTATCGCATTTCAATTGCTATGTTTGTAGGTTTTATGACGGCCGCCTTGGTCGAATGCTCAGATTGCTGGGTATTGGCCCAGAGGTCCCGGGTTCGAATCCTGGTAGGGGCAAACTTTTGTGATGACCACAAATGTTTGTTTCCCTGTCATGGTTGTGTATATGTTTATGTAGTATGTTTTCAACATTTATATACATAATTATATTAAAAAATATGTCCGTCATCAGTATCCATAACACAAGTGCTTAGGCTACTTACTTTGGGCTAGATGATAGGTGTGAATGTAAAAATATTTATTTATTATTTATTTATGTGTTTGTTCCGTGTGATAAACAAGTATGCTTATCAGTAGGTATTGACGTTTTGGATTCCTTTTTGAATTGGATTATTATAATTGTATGAGAATTCAAGAAATCAATTTTACTTATTCTGACTTTATTATCCATGTAATATTTTTTCTAAGATTTATATAATTAATATGCAAATAAAATTATACCTTAGTATTACATACTTATAGTACTGTTGTTTACGGCTGGTTTGGTCCAAGAGGTCCTGGGTCCGTCCTGGTAGGGGCAAACACAGACATTTGCTCTCGATTCATTGTTGTTTATATGTTTGTGTAGTTTTTTATAAATGTTGGTATAATAATATTAATAAAATGTATATTAAAATTTGTCCATGACACAAGTCTATAAAGATCGGTACTTGTTTATCACACGGAACCGAAACATAGCAATTGAATTGCAATTGTGATACACGATACTGCTGTCTAAATTGTTCTTTTGCCGCCTCCTAGATCTAGTGGTTCGCCCACCGGAATGAAGATCCAGAGGTCCCGGGTTCGATCCCCAGGGGGGTACAAATTTGTGCTCGGTTTGGTTACCGACTAATACGTGATTGTGGTCGCTTGACGATGATCTGCCAAGCTCAACCTACCGAATCGTAGCCGTTTCTCCACATACGTCGTGACCTGTTGTAATGTGCCTTTCCATTAATTTATTTATATTAGGGTTGGTCAACCTTTACCTTCCAATGAAAAAAAAATTCTTGTTTGTTCCTTTTATTTGTGTTCAAATTACATAGGGCTTAATGTGAATGACAAATCGTTGGTGTTAATTCACCTCTTTCTACGCGTTTGGAGACAAATAATATGCCAGCCAGAGTACTTAAGAGTTGAATTTGAATATATTCATAGGACGATTCTTCACCAGCAGACATCTTTCGATGTGGTCCTGTGCGAAGAGAGTCTCGAGAGGGCTTTTTAAAACAAAGCGGGCCCATCTCCCTGACATGGACATCGGTAAGGTAATTCAAGGACGTCCTACTGTCTCCGTGATGTGCAATCCACAGGGACAGTCGGATTAGGGATAAGATGCCAAATAATGTATGACTAATAATTTACATTGTAGGGTTACAAATACAGTTTTTCTTCCATGCTACCCTGCAGCGAAAAATAAACGTAGAATGTAGCAGCCACGACAGACCCCAGGTATGTCGTAAAACTTGATCAAGGGAGATTGCCCAGTCTATATCAATAAGCGCCATAGGCATACGCCACCCGCATAGTGGAGGGCAAGGCACTAAGAATGGCATACCCAAAGAGGTTTGGTGCCAGACAAGTAGCTCGCTGTAAAACTTAAGGCAAAACCTTGGGCAGTATAGATTTATTGTTATCTTAATCACTTTCTCTGTTCACCGGTTCTCGACATGGTCCTGTCCAGTCTCATTTCTACTGTTAACTAGCGCCTTTCCGGTGTTATGGGCAATCTGAGGATGGTTCGATGACTCTGACCATGTGAATTAATGAGAAAACATACAACGCCCACCCTCCATAAACAGAGAATAGGTAGAAAGATGATGTTTTGATACCAATTTGGAAAAGGATAGAATAAATTTTGTTGGACATCTATACAAACTGTAATAACACAATTAAGACAAAATAAAAAGTTACTTGTATAATGTACAATGGACTGCCTTATCGCAAAGATTGGTTGCCTGGAAATTATTTTTTAAGACAATTTAAATAAGATTTCCTTTCTTTTATTTTTATGAATTAATAACCTGTTAAGCGGAACGTATGACATGTTCGTTTCCCGTAGGATTTTACGGCTCAATATCCTAATAGTCCCACAGGGAGATCGAACCGTGTATACTGGCACTGGGCCAATGATTTTTAAATTGTCTTATGAAACAAAGAAAATAGATATCATTCCAGAATCGGAATGACATTTCTACAGATCAAATTTAGATTATAAATTTAAGAATATAAGAAAATACAAATAGAAGAAAAATAGTACAAAAACATTTTCGTCCGGGTCCGCATTAGGCCCTACATTTTAGTAACTTTTAGTAATTTAGGTGGTAATTTAAATAATGAATCAGTTTAATATAGCATTAAAGGTCAACTTTTATGTATAAAGAGTATTAATATTGCTAATAGTTTCAAAATACACTTAATACGTACAATAATATTCAATAAAAAACAAACATATTATATAAGCAATGTCTGTATTTTCCCAAAGGTGCTTCTTTGTATATTTTAATGACCGAAAAAACCACACTAGGTTGTGGCAAGCCTCAAATGGAGACTCAATTGGAGCAAGCTTATTGATTGTCACCAGCCATAATGTCGTGAGGCACGTGTTAGTATTACCAAAACGAACGCTGCTTCGATCGTCAGCTAATTATATAAAGTTCAGTGGTGGGACATACCTTTCCCGTCAAAGACTATCAGTTTGTAGAGCGATGTGAGTAGACCACTATAACTTGAAGTAGTCTTGCTTAAAGTTTGAACTGTATGAAAGATTTAAAACACAAGGAAACAATAACTACTATTATTGTACACTAAAGGCGTTCCATATGAAACTTATTAAAAAATTATTTGATTTGAACAATTAATAAATGTCTATAATTTCAGAGATGTAGGCAAAAATCATTTCTCTTCTTTTACATCAATACAATACCTTTCTCAATTCTTGTTATTACGTATTCTTTCAAACCATACCTTTCTCTTATTTCTACTACTTTCCTACTCTATAACTCATTCGGTGAATAAGATTCGAATGTTTATTTAGGATGGCCCCTAATAACATTATAGTACTGTTACGGTTATTAGAAATGTATTCTCGATCTAGCATTCTGCTGATTGCACTTAACTAAATAATTTTGGTTCACTGAGCGGCAACCGAACCATGATGTTCCGCCAGTCAACCGCAGCCACTGGTGACGTCCAGTCACGTGTACTAGTGTAATACATTAAACATCTATATCGATTGTCTGGAATCAGATTACCTATACTACGCAGACTTTGAGAATAGGTCACTTACAATCTAGAACAATCGCGGCAAGATTGTTCGGTGTTTGTACCCCTTACTACGTGTGGCGGCGTGGCCAGTTCTCTCAGGAGCTGTTCAATTGCCAAGAAGGGATTTTGAATAGTCTTGAATTTACTTCAGCATTCAGCTTCGAACAAAGAAGATCAATTTTGCTTTCGCGTGTCTCAACACTGAGCAATGCCTGTATTCCCAAAAGCACAATTTATAAAATTAATATGATCGAGAAGGTCAGTTGGCTCGAATGGTCAGATCACTGGCTATCGGCCAAGGGTTCGAATTATAGTAGGTATTTTTTTTAATGAAGACAGACATTTGTTCTCGAGTCATGGTTGTTTATATGCTAATTTAGCATATTACACATATTTTGTATATGTTTAATGTCCGGAAAGGTGCTAGTGATGAATTAGTTTATAGAAAAATGATGAAAAAGGCCATGTGAGAGACCGATGAACGGAGAGAGTGATTGGGTGTGTGTGTTGACCGTCACATATCATTAAGTTTAAGTTATTTTGCAAACAAAGGTAGATCAGCACTCAAAAATGCAATTTATTTTCATTTTTGAAACAGTTGCCAACCTCTATTTCTCTCTTTGTATTAGAAGCTTAGAGAAAAAAATGTCTTACAATATTCCTCAAAACTCTTCTACATAGGAAGTTTGTAACAAGGGCACCAGATAATAAACTTGGAAAAGGGCACTTTTAATATACCGCTTATAAGTCCCTCTTCCTGTAACACGCCGTGCAAGCTAGCATATCAACGGGTTCTGTTACAGGCGATAGCCCGATTGATGCGGAGGCGGTATCGGCTCTGCTCCGTTCACAGTCCAGTGAGCACCTGTCCCTTATGTAGCCGCCGCACCGCACACTGCACTTGAGTCGTACAATGGGTTGACGTTATCGCATCTACATACTATTGCTTTTCACTGCAGATATGCGGCTAAACTACAGTCGTATGCTGGCTCGTACAGCGTAATTTTTGTGCCCAGTACTAAAAGAAGGATTCGCTATTAAAAAACCAATATATACTATTTAAATATATAATTCATCGTTGGTATTGATGTGAATTTAAACATAAACTACATGCATTCACAAATACGCTTTTTTACCCCTGACGGGACAAGCATAAGAGTATTTGTTATGTATCACCTACGTTTCGCTAGATACTTCAAGTTCTATGCAACGAGCAGCGGGCCTATTGTCATTTAATAGGCACGTTAATATCAGCATTGCTAGGTGGTGCTGCCTATTCATTGCACACCTGTGAGAGAAGTAGGGGTAGTGACAATAAAAGTGACAGTAAAATTGTAATAATCTGCCACCATCAAACGAAGTCAACCAGATACTATCACTATCATGTATTAAATAAGTTTGCAAATAATATTAATGTCTACCACGTATTAAAATCTGGCCCTTTTATTATTTACATTATTTTACCTACAAACAAATCCGTTTTAGGCAGTATGCTAGATTTGATTACTTCTTTCATTGCTTTCGCTTAGATAAGTTCTGTTCATCCACCTTCTAGTACTAATAAATCAAGATGAAATTATGTAGTATTAAATTCAATCAGCCGTACATTTACGTTTTTATCGTAGCTCGTAGCATATAGTAGAGCGTAGCTTTTCGTAGCGAACCATAAAATAGTTCCATGACATTCCTTATAAACTTAGTTTTGTATTATATGTATAGGAAATATCTTCAGGCATTATAAATATTATTATCTTCTATGCTGGCCTGGGATCGAACAAATAATGTAGAATAGGCCAGCCCCGTCTCATACAATTGGTGTCGTAAAACTCGACTAAGGGAGATTGCCCGGTTAAAATTATTCGATTTTAATTGTAACATTATATAAATGTTAGAAAAATTTATACAAAGATTTGAAAGAAAGACTCACAACTCAAACGTGAAGTGTAAAGGTTAGAAGAATTTCGGCCAGTTAATTAGTATCTTGGTTGGCCGAGCGGTCAGGCACCTGCTCGGAAAGCAGCGGACGCGGGTTCGATTCCCGCATCAAGACCATAATTTTTCGAATTTCTTTTTTATAACCACCAAAATCTTTGTTCCTTAAAATTGTTAATCTGTGCACTTCAATAACACTATGTGTAACAGTAAATAATATAGTGAGACAGTTATTGAAGTTATGAATAGATACTTCCCTATCGACTATAAAAGGATAGTTCCACCCCTTGTCAGTTCATGCAACCCAGGGATTATTAAATATTGAGTGGGAGTGTACGGAGCTACGAAACACATACAGGGACCCTTTCAGGAAAAAAAAAACAGGCGCTTCGGTTTATGAATCCTGTCTTTTCTAATTATATCAATGATCCCTTCTGCTTCTTCCGATATCTTTAAATAGCATGACTTAGTATAAAAAATTACAATCCAATATAATAGTTGATGTGTATTGTGATTATATATTTTTTATATATAAGTTTAACTGGAGTGATGAAATTGAATAACTTTCCTAGTGATTTGTTATTAATTGTGAATTAAATCATTGTGAAGAAGACATGAAAGGTTATGAATATTTCAGCGTCAGGGAACCATTTATCAGCCCTTTGATATTAAAGTAGGCGCGATGAAATTGCGAATAAAATGAAAGCGAGTCAAAACCATTTTACGACGCTTGTTTTATATTGTTTTCCTCACACTGAGGGCTTATTTGGAATTTTTTATTTGACCTACAGTTTAGTGAAAGTCATTGATACTAAAGACAATTATGTATAGATAATATAGATAAAGTATATCATTATTATGTTGTGAGTACCATACGATTACTAGTGCAACAGTAATGGTCAAAGACTTTGCAATGTAGGTATGACAACATAATAAAGTATTTATAAAAAAAGATACTTGGTCCTACGAGTCGGATAAAAACAACAGTGGGTTTTGTGAGAGCGCAAGAGCTGACGTATGGAAAAGTTAGTACCGAAAATAACTCATCAAATTGTAATGCGAGAATTTTATATTACATTGGCAAAATATTGGAATGAGTGTAGGAAATGGCTAGCTAATTCTAAGTTATAATTTCTCTAAAACTCAAAACAATTTGCTGAAATAGCGATCGATGTGAAGCGCTGACCATTACCTTGGCAAATTCCTTTTCCAAGGCACCACTTACCGTCTATGCCGTCAGCACTAAATCTTTGCATTTTCTCTTTGTCTGGTGTACAAACGGCCTTTAAATCTCTAAAGCCTCAGAACCATTTGGCCAGACATAAAAGAGGTTCACAAACGAATACTTGCATTCTATTGTTTTATTTAGCGATGCAGAATTAAATTAATGTAAGCAGCCACGTTTTACTTAAATGTAAAAGACAATATTAAAAAAGACAATATTAAGATAGTTGTTTCTGAAATTACTTTATTAACTGTAATATAAACTTAATAACCGGCGGGTATAAGAGCTCGATGGAGGTACAGTAAGTTCAATTTCCCTTTGTCCATCCAAACACTCATCAAGTTAGACTTGGCTGGCGTGGTGGGGTGTCTAGCCTACCTATAACTTCTGGCCTCCAGGAAATCTATACATTCATGGTCATTACCATGAGGACGACTCTCTAACTGAACATATCAGCCTCATAATAAATCTTACAGAGCTATCTAAAAAAAGATTCTAGTTACGTGTCCCTTTTTAGTCTTGCCGCACCTTTTCATCCGTAATTGCGAGATATTCGTCCATTCTGATTATTATTTATGGAGAAACGTAGTTAAGCTTTATTAGTATAAGTCAAACTATATTTAAGAAAAATAGCATGTGTTCAAAATTCATCACTAGCACCTTTCCGGTATGGTATGGGAGATGTGAAATAAGAGGGACTGGATGGTTTAATTACATCTGACCGATATGAATACAAGAGTAAACTGACGACAAGATAATTACATATTTTTTTTTACAACGCCCTGTTGTTCATCCACAAATTTGCAATTTACTGTGCCTATAATATAAAATTATTGTTTAAGTATGAGATAACATGTACTCTTTTACAGTTACGCCAGAATATAAGCACCTTTCTGCCGTTACTGGATATACGGACTGTGAAAAGTAAGTAGAATTTACCGCCACAATGTGACGTGTATGACCACCTTTATAAACAGGAAGGGTGTCGTTGAAGCATATTATTATTTATCGCTCGTATTTTGTGAATAATTCCAGCCTGTGAACATGTCGCTAGGGTTATCAAGAATGAATAAAATATTGTCTATGAAGACGCAATCAACGTGGACGCATTTCATGTAGTTAAAATGACAAACTGTTATAAATGGCCACCTAATGTCTGACATTGATGGGTTCGTAATGAAACGATGTTGTTTGTGTTGATTTATTCTATTTTATTAGTTTTATAAAGTACATGATGAGCTCTATAGTGCCGTGGCTTAGCGCGCTCGGCCTGCGATTACGTAAACTAAGCAATGTTCGCTAAGGCCGGTCATTGGATGGGTGGCGAAAAATAGGTTTTCTCGAGTACCTCCGTGCTTCAGATGGCACGATAAGTCGTTGATCCCAGCTGCATCAGCAGTTGTTATAACCTACTATTCCGCACTGTGCTAGGGTGACGGGTTATGGTCCAATATCTCTATATTTTTTAATTTATAGGGAACGCCTGTGGCGACATTTAAGGGCTGGTGATGATGATGATAAAGTGTGTGAATTTTATATAGTTGCCTAAGTACATGACAGTGAGTACTTATAGAAAATAAAAGCTATAAAACTTAAGTCGAAACCTTGAGCAGTATGGATTGGAATGTTAATACGTTCATATGGATACTTTGTGAAGTATGAATGAATGGCAAAGGCATACAGAACATTTAAATAATACTTTGAAGTTTTTGTTTCCATCCATTTCTTTTCGTTGCAAATTGCAATCCTGATGAATGCACAAAACAAAATGCTATCCACATTTTTTTCTCGTTTCTTTAAATGGTTTTTATTGTCGAATAAACAGTTCGCTTTTGCCTAAAAACCTTTAATGCAGTTCGTGCTCAATGACGACTACTTAGACAATTTTTTACTGGAATTTTGAAGTAGTTGTTCTAAGAAACTGGGTTAATTAGCGTAGGTTTCCTTCCGGCACGAGCCTTGCATTGTCTGCGTTGTTCCTTGTACCATTGCAATGGCACTCTTAATTTTATTAATAACAAAGAAAGTAAAACTTATAAACATTATTGTTTAAAACATAAACCGTGTTAATATAATATAACTATCTAACGGCCGCCTTGGTCGAATGCTCAGATTGCTGGGTATTGGCCAAGAGGTCCCGGGTTCGAATCCTGGTAGAGGCAAACTTTGTGATGACCACAAATGTTTATTCCCGAGTCATGGTTGTGTATATTAGTTTATGTAATATACTCTTTATTGCACATAAACACATAATATAACTTGATACATATACAATAGTTTGCAAGGGCGAACTTATCTCTAAAAGAGATCTCTTCCAGTCAACCCATAACGTGTGTTATAATGATGATACAGCAGGCGACACGAATGCAAAATAAAGATAATAGAAAAACATATTAAACTAATCAATCCCTAAAATAAAACATACAATAAATATAAATATAAATTAAAAAAAAAAAAGAACTTAAGTAAACTACATAATTAAATACATACATATTATATACATAAACATGTACACAAATGTTAATAATATTGATGGATGAATTGAGTTTGCAAAGATCAAATTGATACTTGTGATAGATAGTACTGCTTCAGTCTATTTTTAAAAGAATTGACAGATGGACTATCTTGGATAACAGCTGGGAGATTGTTCCACATCAGCGCACCACGAAATGAAAAGGAATGAAGGAGAAAGTTGGTGTTACCCTTAGGAAGTTCCAGCATCTTGGTGACACACAAACGCCTAAGGCGAGTGGGTGGTGGAGAGAGCTGGAAACGGGAACGAAGGTAGGAAGGGGCATTAGGATCGTGGAGGATTTTATATAGGGATGAAAGCATGTGCATGTTACGCCGGTCCCGAATAGGTAGCCACTTTAGCTCATCCCGGAATGCAGACACACGGTCATATTTACGTAAACCATAGATGAACCGTATGGCCATATTCTGGAGTCGTTCGAGCTTGTTATGTAAATCTTCTGTTACGTCCAAATAGCAAATATCGGCGTAGTCGAGAATAGGGAGTAGGAGAGATTGCGCTAGCATAATTTTGGTTTTGAAGGGGAGAAAGTATTGAAGCCGCTTGAGAGAGTGATAAGAGTAATGCATGCGCCTACTAACCTCATTTACCTGCGGTACCCATGACATGTGGCAGTCCATAATTATACCAAGGTTTTTAACTTTGTCCGCATATGTGATAATAGTACCATTATATTTAAGAGATGGCAGCGAACGGAAATCAATTTTGTTTCTAAGCCTACTACTCCCCACCACCATAGCCTGCGATTTAATTGGGTTCACAAGTAATCCAAAAGATTTAGCCCAGGACGAAATTGCAGATAAATCTTTGTTTACATGAGTAATAGCCTCAGAAATGTCAGGCAGACTTGAATGCCGGTAAATCTGCAAATCGTCTGCATACAGATGATAAGAGGAAGAGATAGTGTTACATATTCCATTTATAAATATAGAAAATAGTAGAGGAGAAAGTACGCCACCTTGAGGCACACCAGCGGTTAATTGGCACCAATCTGACATGGTATCATCCAATTTCACGCACTGCTGGCGGCCAAAGAGGTACGACCTGAACCATTGAATAGTAGGAAGTGAGATGTTTGCCGAGCGAAGAGTAGCCAGTAGTATATCGAAATCGACGGAGTTGAAAGCGCTACTGAAGTCCAGAAGACAAATTAAAGTGAGTTTAGTATTGTCCATAGCATGTCGGATGTCTTCCGTTACATTCAGCAGCGCCCCAACCGTACTGTGAGCAGGCCGAAAGCCAGATTGGTAAGGACATAACAAGGAGTGGGATGTGAGAAAGGAATATAATTGCTGATGTGCAACAGACTCCAGGACCTTGGAAAGAAGGGGTAAAATGGAGATTGGACGATAGTCAGATAAGGATGAAGGATTGGGGGATTTAGGTAGGGGAATGACATTGGCCTTCTTCCACGATGTTGGAAAAACATTATTCGTCAAAGAGTAATTTGTAATGTGAGTAACAACCGATATAATGTCATCCAACACGGGAAGCACCATGTCCAGACTGATGCCATCACTTCCAATGGCCTTGGTAGTGATACCTCTGACAATCTTCGCCACAGCGTCCTCTGTAACAGGACTGAAAGAAAAAGGAGGGCAGTCAAGCGGGACAAGACTCGATAAATAGGAGAGAGAAGTAGTCTTCGAAAAGTTATCTACAATAATAGGTGAGGAAGAGAAATAATTATTCAAATTGTTGAGATCCATGGTTTGCTGACATGAAACCATGGGCTTGCCCACACCAAATGACTTAAGAAATTTCCATGTAAGGTTGGTGTCCATTTTACCAATCTTATCATGTATGTAATTTCTCTTAGCGTCTCTACACATTCTGTTGCAGCGATTGCGTAAAACTTTATAGCCATCTAGATGAATCTGACAGGGATGTTCTTTGTTGCGCTTTTTAGCTCTGTCACGTAGAACCATCACCTTTTTTATTTCAGGCGTGAGCCAAGGTGCTGGTAAATGCCTAACGCGAACAGGGCGTACTGGAGCATGAGAGTTAAATAATCTGATCAATTCGGCCGTAAATTGTTCCACCATAAAATCTATATTATCAGAATTAAGTAACAGCGTCCAGTCTATACCTCTAGCATCCTCCCTCAAACGGTCTATTACCATATGCTTGAAATTGCGCTGCAATAGTATTTTGCACTTGGACTTGGGGGGTCGTACTTTAAAAGTTAGAAAAAGTAAATCATGATGGGAAAAAGGGGCTGCTGTATGTAGTATATTTTCAACATTTAAATACATAATTATTTTAAAAATATGTCCGTCATCTAGTATCCATAACACAAGTGCTTAGGCTACTTACTTTGGGCTAGATGATAGGTGCGAGTGTAAAAATATTTATTTATTATTTATAATTGAATAATACCTCATTAAGACCTCGCTAAGACCTCATTGTGCCTTCCGAATGGAGGAACTCGAGATAACATATTTTTAGTCACCCATCCAAAAACCAGTCTTAACAAACATTACTTACATTACTTAGTTCACGCAATTGCAGGCTGACCGCGCTAAGCCACTGCGCCACCGAGCTTAATTTGCTTGTTATGGCTTTTTAAATCGTAAATATAATTAAAACTTTTTTTTACTTGTATTTCTCAGCTCCACATAATTATTTTATATAAAAGTATGTTGACAAGTTGCTAGTTTGAGATTCACGGTGGAGACATAGCTTTATATTCTGGTGCGTCAATCAATAAGTAATTTTCTAGGTAATGAAGTTATTACGATAGGCCGAGTATGTTTACAGTGCAGGCCATTTTAAACCTAGTACTGACCTTATTTCTGTTCTGTACTTAATGATGGCAAAAACTTAAAATAAAGAACAATTATTTTCGAATCACAAGTTTTACTATGTTACAAATGCAGTTTAAATGCCTTATATTGTATTTTTCGTCGTGTGGTAAACGCTACAATAAAATCTAAAGTTAAATTATTTGGTTTGATTATTCAGTTTATATTCCTTTGACAAGGACATTCACAATTTTACATTTTAGTAACAAAAACTATATACTAAACACAACACTGTCTTGAGACACGATTTTTCTTCCAAGTTCAAAAGTTTATAGAAAATGAAAATTAAAGATACAATGCGGTAAGAGGTTTAAGCTAATCCCAAGTACCATTACAGTGACATACGAGTTTCATGCTTAGCAATGCTTAGACAATGTTAACGCGAATTCGGTGCAGTTGCAGTGGGTGAATGGGTTAATTAAACCCAAATTTACATCTATTAGGCGTGCCGAGCGCATTGTATTTTCTGAAATGAATAAGTTGAACATTGTGACTCGAATACGACAACGTAATTGCTTTACTAATGTTCCTGTGATTACAGCAATTATTGTTGCTGATGTAGCTATTGTATTTTATTGTATCCCTCCCTACAGTGAATATAGAGACCTGTTGTGGAATATAGACTAAGCACTTGTGTTATAGATAATGGAAAGTTAAAACTCAATCAATAGTAGCAGTGTTATTGTTATATTTACCTCCTTGCAATATATTGTGGCTTAGGCGAGACATAGCCCGAAGAATTGCGGACCTTAAGTGGCAGTGGGCAGGGCATATTGCGAGGAGGACTGACGGCCGTTGGGGCGGAAAGGCCCTCGAATGGCGGCCACGCAGCGTTGGAAGGCCCCCACAAGGTGAATCGACGATCTGGTAAAGGTCGCGGGAAGCCGCTGGATGCAGGCAGCGCAGGACCGACCGGTTTGGAGATCCTTGGGGGAGGCCTATGCCCAACAGTGGGCGTCTCTCGGCTGAATGATGATGATGATGATCTATCACACCAGAGAGGTGTTAGTTATGAAAGAATGTATAGAAAAGAGACGTAAAAGACCATGTCAAGTGATCGATTAAAGAAAAGAGTGATTGGGATGCTAACATGCCAATCGATACTGCTCAATAATTTGGCTTAGGTATTACAGCCGGCCGCCTGCCTGGCACCAACCCAATTTGGGTATGCTGTTGTTGGTGGTTTGCCCTCCACCTTTCTGGTTTCCCAAAGTGTTTATTGGTCTACAATTACGGGCAAACTCCCTCAGTCGACTTTTACGACACTTACACGGTCACTTAGCACGGTTATCGAAATGTGGGTGTTGTAAGACCACTGCCTACCCCTTGGTGTGTAAATTGCCGTGAATTTTGTATGTATGCAAAATTACGAATAGACTAAAACGTGGAGCCGATGTTCTAAGCTGTCCATAACTCACAATGTTTATTGGTGATTCATACGGATCCCGCGGACGATGGCAATCAGCTTGGAGACTATTTTTACGGCTCGGCGCTGGCGCCGGATGCTCAATAAATTGAAGCATAAAATCAGTGAGCGCAGTAGAAATATAAAAGTAAATAATACTTAAGCGGGTTGGTAACGACGCCATCATTGAGGCCCACTGGACTGGACGTAATGGCGTTTAATCCAGCTTCTTATCAAATAATTTATATGTTCCAACTTAAGGGTGGAATGGGGGAAAACGGTTGCTACGTATATTCCTGCTCAATATTTAATATTTTTAGCCTGGTACGCGTTTTTATTTAACATTTGCTATATTCGCACACCTTTAACCAACTCTCGGTCCACAATATAGTAGCATAAAGTCCTTTTTAAAAATACTTGTCTATGATGAATATTTATACAAATATAACCTATGGCGATAACAAAGATGACTGATGCAGACAGCGATGTATAAAGTAGGACAGCAGCGTTTCTCTTATTATATGCCATTTGGCAAAATATTGCGATTTACGAGCCCAATAGATGGTAACAGGCTCGCCCCTAATACATGGGACCTAACATAATTGGCGTAACGGGAACACCACGTTTCGCCGTAACCGACCTCTGCCTACCCCTTCGGGAATAAATGTGCATGATTTATGTATGTATAACCTAAGGACATAGTAAACAGGGCCCTTAGCCAAGTGGCATTCCTTTCAAAACGATAACGTGTCGAAGTTCGTCACGATCGGCCATATTACTTTGGTATCTACAGCGCCTTAGCTTGCGCTACCAACATAACTAGGAACTTACGAAGACGATTGTGGTCACGTGATTTCACGACGACTTACGTCAAATCCCATACATTTTGCTTTATCGAACTTCGTTATCTTTGTCGGTATGTTACTTTGTCTAGGCCCCCAGGCTACAATTAACGTATTTGGCAATAGTGCGCTGTTTTAAAAGCTTACAGCGTGAAGTGAGGGATTAGTTAATGTAGTTTTCAACAAATTTAAGTGGTTAAACTAATTTTACACCAGGAAGTTTCAGAAATACTTTCCTAAACTAGCATGAATGGGTTATTTATAAATGATTTAAAGTTCAAGTAAGCAAAGTTTGATATTTGGATATGGAAATTCCAGCACACATTATAATCTTTGTAATTATAAAGCGAACACGTGAAGAGGGTTAATTAAGTAACATTGTAAGTTAACAGATAGTACCTGGCGATATGGATATAATCTCCGAACCGAGATATAATACTTAAGGATAACGGCCCCAGTAATCACTTCACATAATAATCGTTATACACAAACGATTTTCACCCCGGTCATGTTTCAACTGTAAACGAATCATTAATTATCTACAGACAGTAAAAGCACCGACTCATTTCCAATCTCCGCAAAATTCCTCCCTTGTAATAAAGCTGAAATTATCTATTCGCCTTGCGGTGCCTGGTGTAAATAACCTTCCCCCTGTCATTGTCATTCACGAGTCTGTTAATGGATCGTTAATTTGTGTAATGCGTCGCGAACGCCGGGATTGATCAACTTTGTCTCGGGGCGGAGTGGCTGCGGAGAGTTCTTTTCCCGCGATATATTGTGTACGTATTACTGGCACAAGTTTCTGGTAGACGTCACACGGGCGAAGATAAAGTCACCGGGCGGATCACGTTAGGTACCTACATCAATCTTCGTGACACGACTCCAGTTGTTCGCCCAAATGGATTATGGGAAGGCCCCGCCCTAAGGTGAGTTTCAGATTTGCCACGTGTAAACATTATTTGAGAAAGTGAGCCGATGACAGTGCCAACTTTTGAGGGAAAACAGGTGTTCCTTCTCGGGCCCTCGGGTACGCGATAAGTATACCAACAGATGTTGAGGAAACTTTGCGAGACAGTTCAAGCGGATTTCGAAACAACTATTAAGTTAGAAATAAATAAATCCCCGGTTCGCGTGTCTTGTGTCTTTGATACGTTCCAACAATATTTGTGTGGGGTTAATTTAGGTAGTGTGCTGTGCGGTGGCTGCAGGTCAGAATACAATTGCCACATTTTTGGAAATAAAGGAGGGACTATAAATAATAATAAATTATAATAGTTTAAAATTCAGAGGTTCTATATTGAAACTTAGATATAACATATTTATTTTAATGTGATGGTGGTGGCATTTGGCGTTTTGTCAAAATGGCTAAATAGATTACAATCTGGCGTTTGGTATGAAATTTCAAATCATTTTCAAATAAACATAAAGCAATCGAAATAACCGGCGGCATTTGACGGGTTATTTCCTCAATCTAACTCTAACAATCTACTCTAACTCTAAGTTGTCGATGTCCATTATACAAATTTGATTTACTGTGAGCAATAACATGGCCGTGTAGTAAAGCATGCTATATTGGCAATTATTTATGCAGTTTGTACACATTAATCGCTAGAACATTACCTACCTGTCCGTACTTATGTAATCAGACATTAGTCAAACTAACTGTTAATGCGAGTAAACGCGTCACTAATGTTTCCTCAAACGGAAGCCAAGCTGGACAGCAGCATTCAAATAATAATAAATTCGCACGGTGTTATTACGAAAAGTGTTTAAGACGTGATTTGGTCAAACGACACTTTTTGTCAGTAGTGTGTGACAGGGACAGTATCCGATTTACATTTATAGATAAATACATACATACACGTCTATAAATTCCCAAATGCTTAATGTTGATCTGTAGATTTTTTAAATGGGTCTGTATATTTTTAAAGTTGATCTATAGATTTTTAAGTTGATCTGTAGATATTTGAAGAAGATCTGTAGATATTATAAGAACGCGAAAACTGTAGACGTGTAGTGACGGCAGAGTAGAATACAATTGTCACCACCCCAAATCTCTCCCGTGGGTGTCGTACAAGGCGACTAGGGACGACAAGGGACAAATCAGTGATGAGGAATGGCCAGCAGCGTTCCTCTTATACCACCTAGCAATGTACTGCGACTTTTGTGCCCGATAAATGGCAATAGGCCCGCCACCTATTACATGGGACCTAACATAACTGGCGAAACGTAGGTGCTAGTTCACCTCTGCCTACCCCTTCGGGGATATAGACGTGATTTATGTATGTATGCGAAAACTGTACCTGAATTCTTTAAAAAACTACGAAGTTGTTTTAGGAACACTTTAGTTGGAAACATGGCGCAAAGAATATGGACAGTATTACAGCTTTGTCAGCATGGATGAAATCTTACAAGTCAAAAGGATGGTTTCTTTTGCTCCGGCAATATTGGTCGCAGCATTAAGTTTGCTCTTTCATTAAAACTTGACCAACTCCGTAATAAGTTCGCTCGAGTCGAACAAACGCAAGACAAGAGCATCAGGTTCCTATGCCAGTTTGCTTTGATATTTTAAGCGGTCATATAATGCAATTCAATTTTATTTCAAGATTATTTTCAAAAAGCTAGCAAGTAAAAAATGATGACTAATCACTTTATATTTGTCATACTTATATTCTATAAACATTTTAATACTTACTAATAATGTACATATTTTTCTTTACTTGTTCCTCCGTAATTATACCTTAGTAAAATGACACAATACGGATGGTATGGACAAAGTCAGATTTCGCAAATAAGTTACAGTTATGATTCGAGGTGAAATTACAAAAATATTTCGTTAATCCTCTAGAGATTTCGAGCTGATGTTTTAATTAAGTTTCAAGTTCTTCGTCATCTATTCAGTCTGTAGCTGTGCAATACTAAATGTAACTTTTCTACAAATGTTTTCTCGATTACCCATTTTGGGCCAACTGCAACTAGCTATCACTAAAACATTTAATGTGACTCAGTCCAATCAGCAAAGTGAGACAACAATATGTGTATGATTTAGCTGCTCGCAATGACAGCTATGGTTAAATGACATCAAGAGATCAAAGTAAGCTCCCAGGCTGCCTCTGGGATGGGAAGTCGTCTTTCATCCCATCTCCAATTCACTGGGACTACTCGGGATTCTTCCACAGTGGCTATCCGTGATGGATGTGCTGTAGATTCCGTGGTTACATTCTCATTAATACTGATTTAGCAAAAGTTAGCCCCCTATTGCATAGCTATTTGCATGTCTCCGTAAAAAAGGCAAATCGTCTGTGCTCAAATTAAAATATTTAAATGATACCCATAAGCAAATACTAATTTGAGTCGTAGCCAACTTCAAAGACCTCCCCGGGGTATGTTTGTGATGCAAACAAGCGTAAATCACGCGGCAAAGTGATAGATGGAAAATTATTTCGGGGATTTTTTTTCAAAAGATCCAATTAAGCCGGGCTCTCGAAAGGGTTTGCAGGGATAGAATGAGTGGTGACTGGCGAGTTTAGTTGACGTTAAAAATCCAGACGAGTTTACAGCTGAAGCCATAACCAAGAGAATAAATTAAAGGCCGCCCTGGATGCTCCATCTAAATCTTGAAGGCGAAATAGGCGGACCTCTCGGTTTTTGCCATTAAATTGTAGATAAAAATCTAGATTTACGCTAATGGAACGTGAATTCACTACTAATGGACTCTTTTTTTTACTCTCCGACTGCATAAGGTGGCACCTACGTCCGAGGACGGTCGCTATCTAAGATCTTACTCTAATGTCGATATCGATTAGCTTAATCGACATAATGGGTGGGGAGCTCGTGGTGTATAATAATTCCGCCATTTGGGGGTAAGCTGATTATAATAATGGATTTACGAAAATCACTAAATTTGTGGCTTGCCTCTGACCATAAATTTAGTGATTTTAAAGTGTCACTTTGCCCAATCTCTCCCGGGAGTGTCGTACCAGGCGACATAGGGTTAAGCAGTGTTAGGAGTAGGCTGCAGCGTTCCTGTTACACTTCCTAGCAATATACTGCGATTTACGTACCCAGTAGATGGCAAATGGATCGCCTTTAATAAATGTGACTTACCATAGTGAGCGAATATGCTAGGTCTCCCTATTTCGGTCTGTTTATGAATCTAAATTTATATGGTATAAATTAATTAAGTTAGTGTTTATGTTTGTATTAATATACGCATTTTGTAGATTGATATTTGTTCATGGGTATGCCAAAGTCTCCCTATATTATCCTGCCTTCCAAAGGGAAGGCCCGTGGCCCAGCAGTGGGGACATTAAAAGGGCTGGTGATGATGATGCAGAAGTACATCCTCAATAAATTAATACTAGCACCACAATTACTATTTTTTATTATATTATAAGTTTATTACTAGATTATTATTAGAGCAGTTCGTGTTCTCCGATCGCGATGCATGAATCGAAGACAGAAGTCTCCGGAGGAAATAAATCTCCCTGGCTCCCCCCTCCATCGGACGCGCTGAACCGAAAGGCAATAAAGTCACCTGCCCTGAAATAGGAGTGTTCTGTTTTTGTTATTATTACTTTCAAATATACACTTTAGTTATGCATAGCAAGAAAGCAGATCGCTTAAACGGAGAAAAGTTCACTAGAAGGAAAGAAAACACTCCAGAAAATGAAAAACAAAGAAAGTATACTATGTAAAAAGGAAGGAAACTTATAATGCGTAGGATTCTTTCAATTCCAATTTGTGAAAATACTTCCTAAGTTATTGAATACTGTCCAAGTTATTTTTACGGAAATTCTATGTCATTATTCTCGAATATCACTGTTGTGTGGATATAATAATATCAACAGAGCGTGTCAGATACATTTGCCCATGGAACTTGAACCTTATGCTGTCAATGAATATTATACATACACATACATACATAAATCACGCCTATATCCCCGAGGGGGTAGGCAGATGTGAACTAGCACTCACGTTTCACCAAATTGACGGCCGCCTTGATCGAATGCTCAGATTGGTGGGTATTGGCCAAGAGGTCCCGGGTTCGAATCCTGGTAGGGGCAAACTTTGTGATGAGCACAAATGTTTGTTTCCGAGTCATGGTTGTATACATATATGTTTATGTAGTATATTTTCAACATTTATATACATAATTATATTAAAAATATGTCCGTCATCTAGTATCCATAACACAAGTACTTAGGCTACTTACTTTGGGCTAGATGATAGGTGTGAGTGTAAAAATATTTATTTATTTATTATTTAACTACGTCAGGTCCCATGTCATAGGTGGTGAGCCTATTGCCATCCATCGGGCACGTAAATAGTTTATTTAAAGCATATTTTTTCACAGCAACATGTAGATTTTTCAACCACTCCATTCAAAACCTTTGTTCAAAGCTGTCATTTGTTTGCAGAAAGTAAAAGGATGTCATCATCGAAATTAGTTTAACCGGGGGGAATTTATGGCTAGTTAATTTTTGACAATACCCAAAGGATAATATTTTATGCATCGCATCAATAATGCCCGGCGACTGCTCGATGGCTATACAACGAGGGTCAAGTGGTCACCTGGGGCGAATTTAATTTACTGAGGTGCCTTCCAACTTTTGCGCCGAATATGATGTAATTATTTTCCCTACGCATGGCTAAGCTGTTACTTTTCGTACGAAAGAGTTAATACTCGTATTTCAATGTTGCTTTTATTATTCATGCGGGCAAAGCTGTTTTTTATTCTTTTGACTTTAGATTGCATGAAAGTTTTTTGACTACTCTTTTTCATTGAAGTAAAAGAATTATGAATGACGTAAAATTAAACTGAAAATCTACCCACGCAAGATTCATACACAGTAAAGGTGAGATATCGCTATGTCCATTGTAGAGAGGGTTCCTGTACCTATATATACCGTTCCGTTACGGCCACATTGAAAGTTCCTGAGGCCACAGGTCTTTCATCTTTTTATAGCTATCTAAAAGCATACTCTTAAAGGATGAGCAAGATATTTTGTCTGGAAACTTTTTTCAAATAGTTGGACGGATACAGAAAACATAGAGGGAAAAGTCGGTAAGGAATATTACAATTTGAAATATTATTTCATATCAACCTAGTCAGCTCAACAAACTATAACAAGGGGTAATTTTTTATAAACTATTTTGTCAAATTGCTGGCTATCGGCCAAGAGGTCCGGAGAACGAATTCTGATCACAGACATTTTATGTTAAATAGCAGTTCAAAAATGATTTGCTGAAATTAAAAATAAACAATTGATGATAGCATGTGCTGCTAACTGTACGTTACTATTAAAATTTGAAACCCCACTTATTTCCATCAAACGAAATGTTTGCGTCAAAACTCTAACTAATTAGGGGAGTAATTTCGCGGAAAATCCACCGTCACTTTTCTTTGACTTTGTTTGTTGTTACTTACACGTTAATTGGGAATTGACTTTGCTAATTACCGGGCTGGATTAGCGGATGCAGGAGTTGTTACGAAATAGAATATTTATTGGGAACATGTTGAGTCTTTTAATACAGTGTCGTGTGGTGACGGCAGAGTAGAATACAATTGTCACCACCCCAAATCTCTCCCGTGGGTATCGCACAAGGCACAAGGCGTGGGTATCGCAAAGGATAAATCAGTGATGAGGAATGGCCAGCAGCGTTCCTCTTATACCACCTAGCAATGCGACTTTTGTGCCCGATAAATGGCAATAGGCTCGCCACCATGTAATACATGGGACCTAACATAACTTCCGAAACGTGGGTGCTAGTTCACATCTGCGTAACCCTTCGGGGATATAGGCGTGATTTATGTATGTATGTTTGTATTAAATACAAAGTACCTACATCATCTTCTTTTTGCCCTGTTTTCAGGTTACCCAGTGCTTGTGATGAATGAATGTATAGAAGTGCGATGGAAAGGTCCATGTCAGAAATCGGAGAGGATGATTGGGATGACAACATTCCAACTCATACTGCTCAAGGCTCTTGAAGGCGTAATGTTGTAACTTAACTTAATTTAAAATTTAAATGCATTACTGTACTCCAACTCAGAACAATGTTCCACCAAAACTGTATATATCGAATGTGCCTAAGTATTCGGAACGGGTGTGGCCAGAACATTTGTGTACATTTCAAAATAAGTGAAATATATGCATCCGTTGGCGCCTCGGGCGAGGAAAGCGAGCGCACAAATTGTGTTTCTACATTTCTAAAAGCCCCTCCGCGGATTCGACGGTACAAACTTTATAGATATTTATCAAATCGCCTTTTCTGTTTTATCTAAATCGAACCAGATAGGTGCGCGCTGTGAGGTTACGAAACAACTTTTCAATTTATATTCTTTTGGAAGAGGTTAGATTAAAAGTTACGAAAGGTCATTTATCCTTCACAATGGCATTAATATATCGCGCTTTTTGTATGGACCTACAAGGTGCTTTGTAGTACATAGAATATTTGTAAAGTGTTATTAATGATTTTTTCATCCCACCATCTCGGAAAAGGCGTTTTTGCTCTTCGATATCTGAGTGCAAAAGCCGTTTTTATCCTCTAGAGGTTAAAGTAAATTTGAATTTAGAACATCGTGTGCAATGAGTTTGTGAATTCAAAACATCATTATACATATTTATTTCTACCTCCATGGTGCCGAAATTGTCATGCAACCTATTTTAATTTGTCAAAAACTCAGACTCGGAACCTTCTTGGTGTACTTTTTTTGTAATTTGCTTTGCGCGCGCCATTTTCTTTTCACGTCACAAATTTGTTAAAACCTAGGAGTTCCGTGACGGTCAATCAGCTTGGCGTCAATCTTGCTTTAAACATTTAGATCGTCTACAACGCTTGCTGGATGCTTGAGTCAAGCATTTAAAAGCTTTTTAGGTCTGTTTGATTTGTTTACGCTAGCAACGGAACAAAAACATACAGAAAATCAACGTGCTTGACTCAAGCTGATTGACCGTCTCGGAACTCCATTAGGGACGGTAATTTTTATTAGGGACTTACAGGTGTGTCTGGATGAATGTTGCAGGTGTGGCTGGGTGGATGGGTGGCTGTTGGAGGTGTGTCTGGGTGAATGGGTGTTTTGAGGGTGTGTCTAGGTGAATGGGTGTTTTGTTGGTGTGTCTGGGTGAATGAGTTTTTGTGGGTGTGTCTGAATGGATGGGTGAGTATTGTGGGTGTTTCTGGGTGATTGGGTTTTTTTTTTGGGTGTGATTAGGTGTTTTGTGGGTGTTTCTGGGTGATTGAGTGTTTTTTGGGTGTGATTGGCTGTTTTGTAGGTGTTTCTGGGTGAATGGGTGTTTTGTGGTTGTTTCTGGGTTAATCGGTGTTTTGTGGGTGTTTCTGGGTGAATGGGTGTTTTGTGGGTGTTTCTGGGTGAATGGGTGTTTTGTGGGTGTTTCTGGGT
Organism: Cataclysta lemnata; assembly: GCA_963931975.1. Classification (NCBI taxonomy): domain Eukaryota; kingdom Metazoa; phylum Arthropoda; class Insecta; order Lepidoptera; family Crambidae; genus Cataclysta; species Cataclysta lemnata. The sequence goes on from OZ008339.1 coordinate 6,499,022, forward strand.
GAATGAGTGTTTTGTGTGTGTTTCTGGGTGAATGGGTGTTTTTTGGGTGTTTCTGGGTAAATGGGTGTTTTGTGGGTGTTTCTGGGTGAATGGGTGTTTTGTGGGTTTTTCTGGGTGAATGGGTGTTTTGTGGGTTTTTCTGGGTGAATGGGTGTTTTGTGGGTGTTTCTGGGTGAATGGGTGTTTTTTGGGTGTGTCTGAGTGGATGGGTGTGAATGTTGTGGGTGTTTCTGGGTGGGTGTTGAGAGTGTGTTTGGGTTAATGGGAGGGTGTTGTGGAAGTTTCTGGGTGAAAACAGAAACTGTTGTGATTGTATTTTTTTTTTTGTATTTTGCAATTTCCTCGTTGGGGGGGATGAAAAGTTACGTGTTGCACTCGAGTGCAAAGATTTTTCACCTTGTGCTCTTTTGATTCCCTCGCTATCGCTCAGGATTCTAATTTTAGAATCCTTCGCTAGCTCGGTCATCAAAATTGAGCACGCGGTTAAAAAACAACTTTGCACTCACGTACAACAAATAACTATTATTTTTAATTGGATAGCACTTCAAGGCCGATAGTGATAAAACCATTGAAACTAAACAGCCGTGGTATTCTCAGAGCTCGTCTAATTTCGGTATTATTTGATGTTACCGTTGAAATATTTTTTTTATATACACGTATTTTTTAAACGATAGGTATCGAAATAATTATAACATTTATTAACTGACACAGCGATTAGCTTTGAATTTCAATTCCTACCGTTGCCGAAAGAAGTGTCTAGAAAGTACCAAAGTGTCTAAGATCCTGAATAAACTTCTCTGAAAACAAATAGCTTTGATTGAAAGAGTCAGCTTCCCGGGTTACTTAAACTGTGCTAATTTACATTGTAACAGAATTTGTTATTTGAAATTGGTACTATGTCTACATTGGCACAAGAATGTTCGAAGAACTTACTTAGTTTCACTGTGGTTGAAACGGTTAGGTGGTAAACGGTGCCGTGTTGTGACGGCAGGGCAGAATACAATTGTCACCACACCCTCCTCCACACTCCGCAGATGCGTTGCGACTAATTGTAAAGATAGCGATGAGTAATAGGCAGTTCTACTTATACCACCTAGTAGTAATATAGGGGAAGGTGGGCAAAGCGGGCTCATGCTGCTTTAAGCCTGCCATAGTCCGAAACTAAGAGAGGTGAGAACATTTGCCTGTCTTCCTCCTTAAGGGCGCAGCAACGAGACTGGTGAGCAATATATCCAATTTCAATTTTCATTTTCGTGTCCGCTCTGTGTCACATAGACCTGCCTCCTCCCCTTCCCTTATTACATTGGACCTAATATAACTGAAGTAACATGGATGATTATTCCGCTCTGCCTACCCCTTCAGGGATACATAGGCATTATTTATGTATGTGAAATTACTAGTGTTCCCAATATAAGCATCTCGCACAATTCCATTTCCCTTTGACGAATCACGAAGTCGCATTAAGCTTAACTGAACACTCCGACTTTGATAGCTTTTAATTTTTCTCGTTACAAATTTCATTCATATTATATTCGAATCAGGTTGTTTCGTGTTTTAAAAGCATTTCATTGTTCGAAGCCTGCAACGTAGTTACGCCGAGAAAATGGAATGGTGCATTTCGCTTCCTGTGCCTTGGGCGGCAAATGAAATGGTTACAGCGATTTTTATGTTCACATTGTTTTTTGGAGTGGATTACTGTTCATTTGTTTTTCTTATGAGTTCTAGCTTGATCCGGTTACCAGTGAGTGTTGTAGCGAGACATATTACTTATTGTGAAATTTTGTTTCATTTGTTTTGACGTTTTATGTAAAGGACAATGCAACTGATTGGGCCAAAAATATGAGACCAAATGTACATAATTGAAACCTATGTCAAACCTTAGTACAAATCATCCATAACAACTTTTACTATGAGGGCAAATAAATCTATCCAGGTAAAAAAAAATATACAGGCTTTGAAATAAAACAACTTTTACGGATAAGACTCCGTAAAAGTTGTTTTATTTCAAATGTGTAGTGCTCGTGCAAATATAAGAAAACATTAAATATACAGGCTAACAAATGTTTGAAAAAATTATATGACTTCAAACATTTGTTAAGACTGTATATTTTTTTCCTAGGATAGATTTATTTGGCCCCATAGTAAAAGTTGTTATGGATGAATAGTACTAACGTTTGGCATAGGTTTTAATTATGCACATTGGGTTTCATATTTTTGGGCCAGCGGTCAAAGCAAAAGTTACATTGTCCTTTATGTAGCTGTAATGCATGTGAATTCAGGTAAGTGATCAATAATGGATATTTATTTATACCGGCCATCTACGTGGAAATAGAGATGAAATAATGAAGCATTTACGCACTAACGCGCTCTTCATAATATATTGTTGTTGAAAATATTATGACGGGGCAATTGGGTTGTAGGTACCTTGTTAGTGATGGGGTGAACGACTAGGGGTTAAAAATTTACATATTCGATTTTATTAATTAATTGGTATATTGTTATCTATTCAGGAACTTGATTGTGCAGGAGCTAGCGCGCTCGGTTTGCGATTGCGTATACTAAGCAATGTTCGTGAAGGGCGGTCACTGGATAGGGGTTTATTAGATATATTAACCCTGTCCATGGTCCGTTCTGCACCTGTAGGCCAATACCCCAGCAAACTGCACTGGGTGGCGTGGTGCGTCATAGCATATTCTCCTTCCCTATATTATTCTTCTATGTATGTATGTAATGTAAAAAAAAATCATTCAAATCTAGACCATAGATCCAGCAATAATAGCGACTAGTTTTGAATTGTCATTTCTTGACGTTAAGTACTCATTAACGTTATCTGACGTCTCTGAGTGCGGCAGTATGTGACATATTAGATTATTAGTGACTTTTTTTACTTACCTACTTGTTTTTACACAACCAACAGCGTTTTCTTTATATTTACCGGAATAAATAACACGATAAATTTGCTGTACAATTGGATAACCACCGAAAAAGATATGCAATTTCAGCACACAAAAAAGGTTTGATACATCTTTGTGTTGTAACATCAATCATAGAACATATCCGCTCTCGTCACTCTCGACATAAATAAAGCACTGAACGGTTCCGACATGAGCGTATTGATATATTCACGAGGCGCGTCTGCTTATTGTCGTAATCTAAGCAGTGAAAGAAACATTCTAGTCATCGCTTGGCAATGCTTAGCGGCTTTTCGGATCGAGAAGTTGAGCTTTCTGTTGAATAAATGAATTCTTTACAAAACGTTGAAACAATAAAAACAGAATAAACATAAGAACAAACAAAGACAATTTACATCGTGGCGGCCTGATTGCTAGGGCATCAATAAAGAGGCGATCTTTGAAAATACAGGGGTGTTGAAATAAAATAAATAAAATATTCAAACAACTAATCTAACTTGGTTTTTTATACAGTATTGATATGTGTGGAGGATTGCATGTCTATTTGATTAGTGTTCAAATCTCTATAATAACACTGAAATTCTTAAAACGATATGCAAAAGTCTCTTCAGTAGGATATGCCAACTTAATCTAGGGAAGAACTCTGAAACACATTAAGTTCAGATAACAATCCGATAGTAACTCTGAAACCGTAATAAAAAAACCAGCTTTTCAGCGCTCAAATTTCAAAATAAACTCGCCTGAAACAAGGATTATAATGACACAAGATCGAAGAAATAAATCAAAGAGCTTAACTGAACTTCATATTAAGCACAATTTCAAAGAACGGGAACTGAATATTTAGTACAATTCAATTAAATCGAAACGTGAAAGAAGGACTATTAAAATCCATTTTAAGCTACCCGCTGTCTGACACAAGCTAAAACGATTTGTATTTCGGAAGTCGTGAATGTTTTCTGATTTGGAACAACAGTGACGTGGACAGGTTGTTTGGACTATTTGGAAAAGGAGAATTGGGAAAAAAAGGGAAATAAAACTTAAAACTATCATTCTGTTAAAGCTTAAAATAACAGCTGAATTAGAGCCGGTGTTTCATTGATTGTTAACTAACAGTTGGTTATAAGTCGTTACCAATAGTTAGGCATTGATTGAGTGATGGGTACTAGATAATTCCTGATTTTGTTTATAGTTGACATTGGATATGATTGTAAACATCATTATCTTTTTACATAATTATCTTACAATTATCTTACAACATAATTATTAGTTAATTTCAGTAAAACGAGACGGTTAAAATTTTTCAGAACAGCCCGCTAGACTATACCAAACTGTCAATAAATATCTCCAATCGATTTTTAACTTTAATTTATTTAGCGTGTAAAACGATTAAAATATTGTGGTAACTTGACGTGTCGTTGACTTTCCGACTGTACAATATAATTAATAATATCGGTACATCAAAAATATTCCATTTTATAACATCAATCGAATAATTGCCTTAGACTTTGAAGGGTTGAGGATTTCGTCCAAAATAAGTTCTTTACTGAAGTCACACTGAGTAGTGTGAATGCTCCTACATATTCGAGCTCCTTAACAGACACCGATAATATGACGCTCACCATACACAGTCTCCGCAATCTGCTCGTATGGTAAATCGACTCGGCAATGAGCTGGCTATTTGACGCCTGGCGAATCGCTGAGAGAATTAAGCCCAATAATTCCTCGGATATCTCGGCTCCAATATTTCTATATTAGACGACAGGCGACTATCGGTTCCCAACTCTAGGAGCTGTTCAACTGCAGCGTGATGTCAGTAACTATTCATTATGTACCGCCGTGAATACCAAATTATGAATTAAGCCGGAACTTGTATTGAAATGCATTGGGAAAACTCGAAGCTCCGCGTTTGTCAGGTTCGAATAACCGATTAAGCTGTGATTTTAGTATTACACTTGGTCTGGACGTATAAAATGAGTGAATCGCAACGTTGGGGTTGAGGAACAATCAAAATGTCCCTTTATGAAATGGGCGGGCTTGATAAATGGATTTTGAGTGCGCCGTGGGTTGCTTACTTGTTTATTTATTCGGGCGAACTATGACTGGCATGGCACAATATGGACACTGTGGAAACAGTCATGTTAATATAGCTACACACTCATCATTGCCTATATATTGTGTTTGACGGTCGGTTTGGTGGAATGAACAGATGGCTGGCTATCGGCCAAGAGGTCACGGGTTCGAATTCTAAGAGGGGCAAACACTTTTGCGATGAACATACATACATACATAAATCACGCCTATATCCCCGAAGGGGTAGGCAGAGGTGATCTAGCATCCACGTTTCGCCAATTATGTTAGAACCCATGTAATAGATGGCGAGCCTATTGCCATATATCGGGCACAAAAGTCGCAGTACATTGCTATAGGTGGTACAAGAGGAACGCTGCTGCCCATTCCTCATCCATCACTGTTTTATCCTTAGTCGACTTGTACGACACCCACAGGAGAGATTTGGGGTGGTGACATTTGTATTCTACTCTGCCGTCACCACACGGCGTAACACATGAACATAATTACAGTAGCTGTACATGCATTTCGCAAATAAACTACATTAACTGTTATATTAACATATTATACATGTTCTAGAGAGATAATGTTTATAAACTCATGGTAGAGCAGTTCAGATTACAGAAAACTATTACATTTCTCTCTGATTTGTCTGACGTAAATCACAAAATGGATCGAGAAAATTTTACATCTTGCATCTTAACGGGCTATTAACTGTAGATTTTACCTATGTTCATATTTTTTCGACATAACATCTAAATCGGTACCATTTACATTGAATTAGCATTGTATCTCAGTTGACGAAAAATAAAGCTACTTACCTTTAATATCAGAAATCATAGGAACATCTATCCTATCCTAGCAGTACAAGATCATGCCTTATTTTTCTTTAAGAATCGATTCCACTACCGTAATCAGTGACATGGCACTTGTTTTGTAATTTAGCATAAAAAATATCGTGTTCCATCTACAGGTCGGTACCTGATGTAAAGAACAAAGCTTTTGTTATGCAGCGAAGAATAACAATGGCCCTAACAGACAGCTAGAAACGGAATAATATAGCAGTTTATGTAAACCTTCACTCGCGACTACAAAACAAACAATAAAGCGTTCGAAAGTTTGCAAAATATCGGAACAGGTACGGTCTTTTTTTCTATTAAATTGTGATATTTATATATCAATCACACCTATTTATACACGAAGGCTTAGGCAGAAGTGTAATAAACCCTCACGTTTCAGCAATTATGTAAGGTCAATAATATCGGTACATTATAAAAGTATTACATTTTATGACATCAAAGGAATATCTGCCTAACATTTTCGAGGGTTGAGGACTTCGTTAATAGTAGATTATATACCAAGGGCGATATAACAATGAAAGTCGCAAGTATTTGAGGCACAAGGCAAAGGCGATGGCGATAAATATGCTGAGGCTTTATTTTTATAGCCCGCGGCAAGATCATAGTTTAATGTCACACCCTGACCAGGTAGTGGGATTTTTTGGGTGACACAAAACTACATACTAACTTCGGGCGATAGAAAGAAAGCCCCAGGTCGCATATACTTGCGATCTGAGGCCTTGGTATATGGTGCGGTATCTTAATTGGTATTTATAAACTACTATTTATTGAACCATGCCTAGTCGAAGAATTGTGAACCTTCGAATTTCCTCGCTCAACTCGACAGTCCAAAGCACAGCGCAGCTGACGGCCGGATACGCTAGCTTTATATGAGACACTCTGCAGAAGTGTTTCAACCGTCGCTCGCTTCTCGTTGGTAAGCTACGAAATGGGTTTTGTGATTTTCAGTGAAGAATAGTCAAGATCTTGTATATTTTTGGCAGTGGTTTTCATGTTATTATTATTATAGTATATATATCACCACCCCAGTCTCTCCCGCGGGTGTCGTACAAGGTGACCAAGGCCGAGTTCACCAACACGTAAATCAAGCGATTAAAAGATAACCAGCAGTTTTTGACAGTTCTTCCATACGGTGAAATGTCAAAAGAGATGGTCAAATAATAATCGCTGTTTAAGTCTTGGTGAACTCGGGCCTAACTGCCGCACTCAGAGACGTCAATTAACTTTAATGAGTATTTAATGTCAAAAAATTTCATTTAAACCTAGACCATAGATCCGGCAAGAATAGCGACTAGTTTGGAATTGTCATTTTTTGACGTTAAGTACTCATTAACGTTATTTGACGTCTCTGAGTGCGGCAGTAAGGGTTTTTAGATAACGATAAGTGATTGGCAGCAGTGTTATTTTCACTTTTAGGATAATTATGGGCTGTCTGAATAAATTTTATTTTTTAAACTAAATAAAAAATTAAACGAATTTTTTATGTAATTATTTTTAGAACATTTATGTAAATAATATTCAATTAGCCGTGTGGTGACGGCAGAGTAGAATACAATTGTCACCACCCCAAAACTCTCCCGTGGGTGTCGTACAAGGCGACTAAGGATAAATCATTGATATTGTCATTGATGACCACCCAGCAATGTACTGCGACTTTTGTGCCCGATAAATGGCAATAGGCTCGCCACCTATTACATGGAACCTGACATATTTGGCGAAACGTGGGTGCTAGTTTACCTCTGCCTACCCCTTCGGGGATATAGGCGTGATTTATGTATGTATGTATGTAATATTCAAATAATAATCAAAATAATCATTTCTCATTTTTTTGAATCATGTTTTGCCTACTCCTTTTTTCCATGGTTATCGAGAGACAACTGTTAGTTTTGATGCTTTTATATATTTAGATCTGTCATAATATAGTCATTGCCTTCTTTGTCATATCATCTTTCACACAACATTGCTTCTCCAAATAAATAATATAAAACATCTCCAAAGAAATAATTGTTTCAAACTTGTCTAGACACTAATACTCCATTATGCAATATTTTTAAAACACTATCGGATGCTGGTATTATACAAATAACTTTCAGATAAACTTCTTTAGAAACACAAGATTGAAAGAAAGTGGGACGTGGTTTTTAGCTAATGGAATGAACTTAGAATATTAACCTATGTACAATCAGGCTTAAATTTTCCATTAAGCAGGCGTCTGCCAAGAGAACCATTATGATCCATTCAATATCAATCATTTAACAATTGAGATAAAATAACAATGTTGGAAATCACTAACTTTCTTCACAAAACTACGTTATTAGAATTGGCGTCGAAATCCAATACGAGTCGAATGGAGCTGTTGATACTCGGAACAAGGGTCCTGTCAGAGGTGTAGGTACGCCGGGAAATCGGAGCGCTCTCATTGATAATTTAATCAGATAGAACACTAACAATAAATGTACCGCGACATGATAACAATGCGATAGACGGTTTATGAAGCGGCGACGTGATAAATGGCACGACTATGGCGGAGGCGGACGTTGGAATTTATGCATAGCCGTCATCGGCAGGATTACAAAGGCTATCGTTGTGCAACTGTATTTATGGCGATGCTGCTCGATTTTTAGATGAGTTTTGGTACTGCATAGCGGTAGTAAGCTCCAGGCTCTACATTTCTTTCAGGTCCAGCGGGCTTACCGGCTAAGTGTAAAAATATATAAATCATACCATTTTCCCCGAAGGAATAGGCCAGAGTTGCTTAAAAACCCACATTTCACGAGCTAATTTTAGGCCCGTCTCTTATCATCCCACGTTAACTGCAGTAATTTTCTAGATTGTGACAGTAACACTGCCTGTTCCCCATTCTTCGTTATTATAACTCTTCGCATCTTCTTCTTCGTATCTTTGAGAAGTAGGTATAGTGTAACGAGGAATAGTCGAAAACGTTCCTGGGTGAACTATCAAGCAAATTACTGTGATTAAAGTTCTGTGCACGGCAATAGCTCCCCCCTTCCTACATGGGACCTGACATCAACTGTTGAAATGTGGGTGTCGATACACTTCAGGTTACATGTAATGGCAAGCCTATTGCCATCTATCGGGCACGTATATCGCAGTAAGTAAGTAAGTGGCAAGAGACACGCTGCTGCCCATTACTCATCGCTGTGTTTTTTTTACAACCATTGTAGAATGGCAATAAAGAATTTAATTGAAATATAAACAGTTATACCGAAGAGCCAAACTCGCTCTGTTTAGTTTGGTCTATTCGGAGAACCATTACGAATCCTCAACTGTAAGAGGCGCATGTACCCTTTTATAACCAAAATAGATGACTAAGCACTTGTTTACAAGCCGCTAGGGCAGTTGCACTATTGATAGAGGGTATCTGGTGCAAAATTAAAAACGTTCAGTAAATATTTTCTGAGGTTGCCTTCAATGAAATTGTATTCCAATATGACGCAGACCAACCATTCAGGGTGATGTTTAAATAGGCTGCTAATCCCACCAATATTGAAACATCTGCGACAATATTCAGGCGGGAAGCTGTGATCCGCTTTTATTAAAACACCGTTTTATAGGAGTACCGACAGAAAAAATATTGTCTGGAGAAATTTATGACACCGTTAACAGCCATATTTCGTTTCGAACGCTCCGCGTGGAAATTGACGCTTTGAGATTTTATTGACGCCTTAAAGTAGGCGGACGGATTACAACATATAAGATTTGGGGATTATTTTTAAGTTTAACAGTATACCTACCTATTTATATTTTTTTTTTTCGAAAATCAAAAATCTTTATGTCAAATATTTTATTCGATTTTAATTTTAACATTATATAAATGTTAGAAAAATTAGTACAAAGATTTTGATGGTTAGAAAAAGAATTTCGAAAAATTATGATCTTGAGACACAGTGTGTGGACGTGGACAGAGACACTGTCTTGGGTGGCCGAGCGGTCAGACGCCTGTCCGGATAGCAGCGGACGCGGGTTCGATTCCCGCCTCAAGATCATAATTTTTCGAAATTCTTTTTCTAACCACCAAAATCTTTGTCAAATATTTTCTTTTTATGTGGTAAATGCTTTGCTTAACATCCAATTTCATAAAATAGTTCATGAAAAAATAACCAAATGTAGATAAGTATTGATTTTTTTCTGACTTGCTATTCTTTTTTAATCATGTTACTAAAATTTGTTAGCAAAAAAGTTTTATTATTCGATTTTTTGATATAAATTGGTTTTCTTTTTGCGTTGTTATAAGAGAAATTTGTATTAATGTTATATGTTGTATTGTAACTTTAAGCACACAAGAAGATGTTACTTCTGATAGTTCGTAATAAATATATAACACCCTGATCCCATAAGGGCTACCCAAGCCAGAGTTATAATAACCACGGCATTTTGTCAGCTTATTTCAGGTCCCATGTATTAGAAGAAGAACCTTTTGTTGTCACCAAGAACTTTAATCGTAGTGATTTGCATGACAGTGCACCAAGAACACTGCTACCCATTCCTCGTTATACTATAACTCTTACAGCCGTACTCAGAGGCGTCAATTAACGTTAATGAGTACATAATAAAAAAAAATGTCATTAAAAACTGGTCGCTATCTATTCTTACCGGGTCTGGTTTTGATTGTCATTTTTTTTTGTATTTAGTATTCATTAAAGTTAATATACGTCTCTGAGTGCGGCAGTTAGTGGCCTCGTATAGCACCTCTTATCATCTCGACACCTCTCTCACGGGTGTATCACTCAGATTGTTAACGAACAATCTGACTAAACTCTGTTAAGTATGTACATAATTTATAAAGACAAATAACAGTCACTAATTTACTGCAAGTGCGTGAAGCAACTATATCACAACTAGTACGAAACTAATAGTGAGTTACTGACACTGCATTTTTTCCCGAAAGACCTGATAACCTTTATGTTTCCAACTAACAAGTATAAATGGTCTCCACCGTACCTCCGGGATTCTATCATTTGTGAGCAATTAGGACACCCTCGTTTCGTAAATTGTTCCAAATATGATTGATATGTACCTTTTTCATTATGTGCGAACCTATTGAATCATTTTTATTTTGGTGGTGAAATTTTTCCTGAAATATGCAACTTTACTGTATTCATCTTTTTTATTATTAAAAAAAATAACAGAATCCACATTTTAGGCTCCGTGGTACTGCAGAAGAATCCGGAACAAGCAGTGCAATTATGTCAGTTTGAAATGATGCAACTTTCCACCAACAACGACCCTAACCTAGTAAATAATTACTTCTTGAATATTATTAAAATATTTTGTATTTCCTTACATAGTCTAAACTTAATACTAAATTCAATTAGTTAACTTTAGAACCAAAGATCATAACCTTACAAAGAAAACACACCTTATAGTGTTGGTGTAAACATGTCTTATTACATACACTTCACTAAAAAAGTCAAAAGAAAAAGCATTGTAAGTTGGTAAGCCAAAAAAGCTGTGTTCAACGATTTGTATATTCCGTTGTCAGTTTATAGCTGACGTCAGAGAGGCACAGGGCCTCTCAATTCGAGGCAATATCGCTTTTGCTTAAGCTAGCCAGGGACGATAAACGAAAAACAAAAGTCAGCCATCGTAGCAGGTAAGCCGGGCTCCAAGAACCTTTCGAGGCTGGCTTACGACGCGACATGATCTGAACCACGTACACTTTTTTGTATGCAGTGCTAAAATGTTTTACAAACACCACCGGCTCGCTTCAAGAGGATATTGAGGTGATTTAAATGGACAGACATTTGTTTTTAAAAAAATGTAACACGTGAAAGTTTAGTTTTTGAATAAAAAAAACATTCTCAGTACGCTGCATAAAACTGTCACCAAGAATTTTAATATTTTAATTTTTTTTACTGTTGAGAACAACTAATCGGATACAAAAACTAAGCTTTTACACACTTTATACACAAAAAATAAATTTTGCAACCGAATTAGACAGACGCAATCGTAGTGTTCTGAAGGCACGATTATTTATAATATTTAAATCTACAGAATTAATAACACTCGCATGTTGAAATTTTGTAATTCAAGATGTACAATTAAGATTTCCAAAGCGAAAACCATTCGCCAAATTCTAACAGCGGCATTCTAGGATTCTAAATGACTGTGGTTGTGAATTATGAACTCAAATAAGAATAGCTTATATATTTTACAAGCTGAGATGAAGTCTTCTTTTTATTTTCGTCAAATGCGAAAAACGCAAGGAATACGACAAATGCAATTTCGTTCTTCAATTTGAAAAGTACAACGGCTACGAAGTGATTATTTTAATGGTGGACGGTGTTTTAAAAATGTGGCTGATGCTTTTATCATTATTGCAATGGACAAAAATTACATCTTCCGGTAAGAAAGCACAAAAAGAATGATGATCTTTTAACACGAATTCTTTTTACTATACCTTCTAGATATTATTTTATAGAGACTCTTTAATTTAATGTAAAAGATAGCGGATTATTACGGGACATTAATACTGCTGAGGCACAGGTCTTCCCTATGGAAGAATATAGGGTGAATGGGCCATAACCAACAACGCTGGCCCAGTGTAGATTGGTGGGTTTAACGACTGCAGATGTAACCAACGACTTAACGTGCCTTCAGAAGCATGGAGGAACTGGAGATATATAATTGGTCACCCTATGGACCAATGGTCAATGATTTATACAATCTCAAGTTGAGCGCGCTAAGACAATGCCCTACTGAGCTCCTCATCCAACATTAAAATATGATTGACTTAGATTTTATATCATTTATTCATTACATGTAAAATAAACTTTTTAGGAATCGAATGATATATGTCGGCCGTCTTGGTCGAATGCTCAGATTGCTGGGTATTGGCCAAGAGGTCCCGGGTTCGAATCCTGGTAAAGGCAAACTTTGTGATGACCACAAATGTTTGTTTCCGAGTCATAGTTGTGTATATGTTTATGTAGTATATTTTCAACATTTTTATACATAATTATATTAAAAAATATGTCCGTCATCAGTATCCATAACACCAGTGCTAAGGCTACTTACTTTGGGCTAGATGATAGGTGTGAGTGTAAAAAAAAAATATTAATATTAAATATTTATATGAATTATACAATTAGGAAATTATCCATAATCCCTAGTACTTGTAGCTAGTTAATGTTTTTTTATTTATAGCAGCCAATAGCGGCGATGTGAACATGCCCGTGCCGTTATCCCTGAAATATGATCTTACACGTTTCTGCCAATAATGTGTGTATAAACTTGACATAGATTAATTGGCTGAAACATGAATGATCGACAACATCTATAGCGATGTAATTTATTTACCAAAGTGACATAATAAAATGAATGACCTATAAATATTATAGTAATCCCAGTTTCAATAAATGTACCTGTTTTGTATTTTGAGGAATCTGCTAGTCCGGGGGTCTCTTTAAGTACATTAAAACTTTTAAATGCACTCAAAAATCCAACGCTGGTTCTATGTTTATTTAGCATAATGATGTTTTCTTACACTTACTCGAATAAACCAACAATAAAAAATGGAGATGAGCAGCGTCTCCGAGTGGTTTTTCAGGCATGGCAAGAGAAGTAGAGAACGCCAACCAACAAGATGGGGAGACGGCCTAGAACTCACGGCTGGACACCATTGGAGAAGAGTAACGCATGACAGGCCCCAGTGGAAATTGTTAGATGAGGCCTATGCCTAGAGACAAACTGAGCATCGGGATTATGTAACCACGAAGCTCAAAATATTATTTCTCATAATTAAAACATCGTCAACATCGATTCAGTTTTTCTATCAGTCACGTTGCATAAAATCGTAAACTTAATTTTTTTCGGCCATATTTTTGACCGGGTTTCATAGGTACATGAAGAAAGACTCTCCATTTTATTATGGCAGATGGATATTAATAGCAATGAGATTTGTGATCACGTTTGATGTTGGCACAAAAGTAAATTAGCAAGTTACCGTGCCCGATCTCCAGCAAAGACCTTGTTAACAGGAGATAAGCTCACAATGAGACTTAATTGGATTAATTAATGAGGCGCAGTTCATTAGCATGTCACTAGAAATGTGCGTATTGTACATTTGTAAACAAAATGATATGTATCCCCATGCCCCTCAAAGTACGGTTGGGGCCTTTAATTAATAATGTGCGCTTAAAATATCATTAAACTAATGGTGTATTGTTTATTGTCATAACGTAACAAAAAGGGAGAGTTACGTCACAATATACGAGTAGGTATATATCTAACTATCGTTTAACCTTTCACGGGTTTCACTATGGATCACGATAAATTTAACGATATATTGTTGGGGCACAGTTAAATACTTAATTTTCGATTACAGTTGGCCAGTCTCGCGATAAGTAAAAACGTGGTCGGTACGGTTTCATTAAAATGAAAATGAAATGTTACTTGTAGGCAAAAGTTGTACTAACACACATATTTCGCATGTAAAGTACCCCGAAATTAAATATGTAGAAAATGCTGTCAAACAATAAATATTAGATATTTCAGTACTTTAGGTCTTAAGGTGTGATATGTAAGGTTGATTATTATTACTCTAGGCAAAGCACAGAGCAGAAGGCCACCGTGTAACACGACTCCCGCCGCTGGGAATATCGAGAACGGCCAATATTGGTGCGACATCGCCACCGCAGATAAATCCTTGTAAACAAAATTGTTGCTGTCCCCGATATCGTATTTTATGATGGGAACGAAGGCAACATGAAATTCAAATCGCACCAAATTGACCGCGGTCCCTTCCCACATACCTACGCCCATCCGAAACACCCCTAAATCCTTTGGATCTGTTGGCCCATGACTGCGACAGTGCCCATTATTATATTTTATTTCACCCCTCGGCTCCTTATTATTTTTATACTTTTTCTTTATAGAAGTTTATCGGCCATAAAATACGGAATGTTTCTAGCCTGATTGAGCCCCGGTATGGTGCGATTTATTTTCCGAAACAGAGGTCCGTACCATTGTTTATTGGTGTTGAAACAAATATTGTAAGAAATATTTTGACCGCAGTTTAATTTCTGTTTTTCCCTATATTCTTTCATTGATAGGGAAGGCCTAAAGATGCAATATTAAGGGGCTGGGTAATGAGCTTAATTTCTGAGGGCTATTTGACATTATTTGCTACGCAAACCAAGTTATTAAATCCGTCAAGTGGTATGTATTCTCATAAAGAGGTACAGTACTTTTATAATGACAAGTCAATTAAGCTAACCTTTACACTTCACGTTATAGGTATGTTTGTATTATACAAAATGGCACAAATGGCATACCTACCTCTAAGTTGTTCGAACATCGCTGCAGCGTAGACCACATCGAAAGTACGGATAAGTAACTGTCGGCCTTTTATACAATTAGTTCTACTACAGCACGTTAGTCCGATAAACGACGTGTTGACAGACTAACTGTCCAAACATTTCATTATTGTAGGTACATACATACATACATAAATCACGCCCATATCCCCGAAGGGGTAGGCAGAGGTGAACTAGCACCCACGTTTCGCCAATTATGTCAGGTCCCATGTAATAGGTGGCGAGCCTATTGCCATTTATCGGGCACAAAAGTCGCAGTACTATTGCTACATGGTATAACACACCCACGGGAGAATTTGGGGTGGTGACAATTGTATTCTACTCTGCCGTCACCACACGGCGTTTCATTATTGTACCAAATGTTAAGTCGTTTTCATGTGACGCAGCATCCTTTAAAGCTCGGCGTTTATGTCTGGCATATTCAATGTTATTTTTTCACTCCCAAATCAGAATGGAAGGATCTTAGGTAATCTTAGCTGGAATTATACACTGATTGGACGAAGTGAAAACAAAAGGCGAACAAATACAATTGTTTCCGTTTTCTGATAAGATATAGATCTACGTTTTAGGAAAAATTAAACAAGAAAAGGATTCAATTTTGCTTCTGACGCAGCCGAGAGAAATTGTCTACGAATAATTACCAGATCTAACGGGGTATTTGTTTGTTAATGAATACAACAATATTGCCGATACTTGAATTTGCTTCGGCAACAAAGTTTTCTTGAATAGTTCCCTTAATCAAGTACATATTAATTAAATATAAAAGAAATTTAATATCTTCATCATTTCGAATATTACCTGGCCTATTAATTTCGTTAAGGATTATAGAAAAATAATTATACAACAGCTGTAATAATTAATGTTTAATTAAAACTACTGTACCTAAAATAGTTTGTGTACCGAACTGTTTCTTATGAGGGAACTAAACTATGCCGTAATAGCGCACATATCCATTATATATAGCGTAGACGGTTCACCGCGAGTAAGTTGCATTTTGCATAAAATCGATATAGTCTCATAGTAGGATGCCCGTAACAACATATTTCAAATGAAAATGCTGATTCATACAAGTCTGAAGTTTCAGATGCGGCTCATATGATATACTTTCGTGGAGTCAGTTGAAGATATGTTTATTAGAAGTAACAGCAGGTTATGATAGCCAGATAGCTATACCAAAACGTAATAAAAATATAGTTATTAAAAAAAGTAATACCTACGTTAGATATTATAAAACTATCCTACCCAATCAATAAAAAACAATATTTGGTGATGAAATGAATTCGTTTTTATTGGGTTTCTAATGTTAAAATGCATTGTTACTACTACTGCAAACTATAATTTAAACGCATATATTCTCTCTATTGTCTATAATGTTAATATAAATGCCATGTATGTATATTTAGTTGGTAAGACTTTCAATAAATTAATAAAAAGTACATACAAAGGTAATACATTTGATTTTGCAATCCGTTTTCTCGTTTGGTCTACAGTTGGCTTGTTGCCGTGTCGTGAGACTTTAATCTGACTGCAGGATTACTGAAGAAAAAACAAACAAATCTTGACTGGTAACTGAGTATTATTCTGTAGTGTGCTGACACTTAATAAATACAGTGCACAGTGCATTATATTTATTGATATTTTATCACACAATCTGCCGTCCATTGGAATTCTCAGCAACTACAGATTAATTATATATAACTAAAACGTAAAGGGAAGAATTAGGCCCTTCAAATTGTGTACTCTGGTGTGTGCATAAATTGTTCGAAGTGTTGTTACCTTACCTTACCTTTGCTTCTATAGTCAAAGCAAAAATTATCCGACATTTAGCTTGCAAAATAAAAGCTACGTAATTTTTAGTGACTGCGACTGAGTAAAAAGATGCTTTACGGGCAGCAAACTTTACCACGCCATTATTCTTTAACTGTTAGCATGAAAAACATTTCATTAAAGAAAAAAAAATGCTTCAACGCGCGAATGTCCTCTCGCAGCCGCACTGCCGCCACTTTTGTTCCGTTGCAATTAAGCTTAGCGTTGAGCGTGAAGTATGTACGTCATCGCATCATATTATCCCAAGTTAATATTTAGATGCACTCTTTCCCCCTGTAATAAGGACCGTTTTATAATCGTTTTCGGACAGACGGTTGTGTAGTAAAATATTTGAAATATAATATTGGCATGACAGTGATTCCGTTGTTTACCTCTAATATATTAATTAAACGCTAAAATGCTATACTACTTTAGTTTAACCCGGTCCTGTAAAAGTCATTTGTGCGTATTAATTTAGATAGCAACTGGCAGCTGTTCACGATAGTATCATCTCTAAATAAATAAATACATACACACATACATAGATCATGCCTATTTATCCCGAAAGGGGTAGGTAGAGGTGAATTAACACCCACGTTTCGCCAATCATGTTAAGTCCCATGTAATAGGTGGCGAGTTTATTGCTATCTAATGCTAGGTGGTACGAACTCGTATAAGAGCTAAGCTGCCCATTACTCATCGCCATCGTCTTTACCTTTAGTGGCAAACAATTATATGTGCTACTTAGCATCGTACTTTATATCATAATAATACGTAAAAAGGAAAATTATTTGGGCAACTAAATTCTGAGATTTTTATTTCGTAAATATGTACCAATACTAATAAATAGTTAAACAAGTACATGATGCAGATTTACCCCTAAAGGATTAGGGATTACTAATATCCACATTTCGTCAACAATTTTTGGTCCCGTAAAATTAGTGCTGTTACCAAGAAGTTGTTAGTTAGTTACTGTTGCCCATTCGTCACCTCATATATGTTTCACCTTTAGTGATGTATGTACGACACCCGTGGAAGAGGTAATGCGGTGGTGACATTTATGTATTCTGCTGGGCACTACATCGGCACCACATTGCAAATTATTTTTATAGGTAGTTAATATTAGTAGTACGTAGTATATGGGTAATATATTAGGATAGTATTGTATTAATTATATACTGTTAGGTTGTTTTTATTTCCTTAGAGGAGCATCGTGATTTGCATTATTAATGACACAGTGTGGCGTATTACTAAGGTACCGTATTTATTATTAGCAGATACGGGGATTAAATCTTATGGTTACTTAGACGAGGATGCGTGAATTATCACTATGACAAAATTTACAACAGTTTTGTTAAGGTACTTACTAAAATTTCATAAGTATTCTGTTAGTTACATTGAATTTATACGTTATTTCAGTTATAATAAGTATACCTGGCAACACCATAGATTAGGTTTCATAATGCTGAGTATAGTATAGCTAGATATAGATGAAAAAATCTTGATCCCCAAAATAATAACCATCGTAAATTTCCAGCATCATTTCAATTCAATTGTATTAGGTAAATGGAACCTACAATAAGTTACGACTGATACCGTATGATTCAGACATAGTACTGAGTTTATTTTAATTTAATATATGCAATAATTAGGTATTGTTGATGGAAATTGTTTAAACTTAGGTGCTGTTGATAAAAATGTTCATGGTGCATAATTTAGTACCTAATACTGCCAATAGTATTAATGTGCCGATTGGTTAATTTATTAAAATTGATAATCAATGATGGTAATAAGCTTCTCCATTATATGACACGAAATTAAATGAAATGGTGAAATGTGAGCGTTAAAAAAAGCATACATACAAATCGCGCCTATCCCCCCGAAGGGGTAGGCAGAGGTGAATAAGCACCCACATTTCCCACCAATTATGTTGGGTTAGGTCCCATGTAATAGGTGGCGAGCCTTTTACCATTTATCGGGCACAAAAGGCGCAGTACGTTGCTAGGTGGTATAAGAGGAACGCTGCTGCCCATTCCTCATCACTGTTTTTTCTTAGTCGCCTTGTACCACAACCACGGGAGAGATTTGGGGTGGTAACAATTGTATTCTACTCTGCCGTCACCACACGGCACAAAAAGCAACCCTGATGTATATGTTACCGGCAATGTGTATAATTCGGTATTGTATACAATACCTAGGCAATGTGTAGAATACCTAAAACGGGCAAGGTAAATGAATAGGTAAAGTATGAAATAGAATTTATTTTACACTTTACCTAGGTATTCTATACAATGCCAAACTTGCAGCAGGTAATGTAACACTCGAACGCAATTGTGGTTATTACAAACAAATAAGTACGGTAAGCTTCATAGAACCCTGACACCCTTCCTAGAGGCGCCATTTCAAGCATCGTTTTAGCATGACCGTTCACTCGCGATTGTACGCCGCACGCGGGTATCCTTTGCAAATAAAATTAAATCCTTTGACAAGAGACGGCACGGCGCCAAGGCGGCGCGATTAAAGTAAGTTCGCTAAGATAATGTCGGTACACCCGAACGCAATTGTGTTTAATAAAACAAAATACGAATAAAAATTAACCTTAACTTATAAACTTTTCTGTTAAAGCACAAGTTACTGGCACTCGCCGGCCGCTGCCTCGGCACGCTCGCTTCGCTCGCTCGGCTCGTGCTGTTCGTTGGTTCATGTACAAACCTAACCTAAAAAAAACTGTGACTCTAAAAAGTGTTCCTGTGTCAAAAGTAAGGCTCTGTGCTCTTCAAAGTGCCTTAATAGTTTGTCGTGTAAGAATAAATAAAACCTACTTTTACTTAAAATTGTGAATGCCTATTAGACCTATTTTTTGTTATAAAGAGAATTGTTTTGTTTGTGAAGTTCAATTACTTTATTTCAAGTAAATACAACATGTTTTATTTGTCCGCTATTTGATAACTAAGTCTGTTAAGATTTATTGATATTAACCGGCTTACCTAACATTAGTTTAGTCTTAAGATTTATTTATTTAACACATTACCGGTGAACCGGCAGGTATTCTATACAATCCCTAGGAATTGTATATAATACCTAGGTAAAGTATGAAATGGACAATGATATTCATGATATTTCATACATTGCCTGGACGCCCCAGGGACTGTATACATTACCTAGGGATTGTATACAATACCTGAATTATACACATTGCCGGTAACATATATATGTGTAGATTAATATATATATACAAGATAAATATTCAATGTTATTTAGTCTTGATCGCTTCCATAAAACTGTACTGAAATAACGTTTCCGCCTGCCAACAACATTTTCCAATATAATAAGCGACAGTTTCCGAAGTCTCACAAATGTTTATTTCTTTAGCAATTTTTGTCGTTCAACGTAATTATATTATTGGAGTTACTTCATACAGCCCTGAATAATTTATCTTGTTGTTTGACAAGAAGAAGATAAGAAGATGACGAATTCTATAGTAGTGTGAATAATTTACTAGCCTACTTTTTAGTTTTTATTGAAGTAATTAAAAGCCTTGCATTGAAGTAATTAACAGCATTGCATTGCAGCATTAAAAGCCAAAAATAAAAATTGGTGACGGCAGAGCAGAATACAATTGTCACCACCCCCTTCACCCCCGTGGGTGTCGTACAAGCCGACTAAGGTAAAGTTAGCAATGAGTAAAGGGAGCAATATACTGCGATTTTATGTGCCCGATAGATGGCAATAAGCTCGCCACCTTTTACATGGGACCTAACATAATTGGCGAAACGTGGGTGCTAGTTCACCTCTGCCTGCCCCTTAGGGGATATAGGCGTGATTTATGTATGTATGTATGTAATTAAAAGCAACAAGTTAGCAATTGAACTGCCTTGATTGTAAGGCACCTTGTTATTAATCTATTCATGTTTTACTAACTCACAAAAGATGAACCAAATGCACAAAATATTAAATAGAAACATTACTCGTATGTCCTCCTTTTTAAATATAATAACAAAGGTACATAAATCACGCCTTTTCAGCCTGGAAGGGGTAGGCAGAGCCAATTATGGCAAATTATGTTCCGTTGTATGTAATAGGTGGCCTATAGCCATTTATTGGGCATGTTATCGGAGTATATTGCTAGGTGGTGCAAGAGCAACGCTGCTCTCATTTCGCTCTCTTAACCCTTAGGGCCGGTTTTTTGATGCATAGTTAACTGTTAACCAATGGTTAAAATTTGTTACTTATCTTTAAATATCACTAATATTTCACAATTAGTGACAATATCAGACAGATATTTATCCATTAGTAATATTAGTAACTAAAATTGTTACTAATGTTTACATATCAGACTGATATTTAGCAATTAGTATCAGTTTTTAACAATTGGTTGAGTTAACTATGGATCAAAAAAACGGCCCTTAGTCGTCTTGTACCGTTGGGAGAGATTGGGGGTGGTGATAAAAGTATTCTACTCGGCCTTCATTACACGGTGGTTTAATAATATGGATAGCTTAATAATAAGCTTATGAAAAGGTAATATCTTTATTTTACTTATTTTAACACTAAATACGCACATATTATGTCACGCCTTTTCCCAGATGGATTGGCACAAATTCAGTGAAAGCCCCGTTAGATATTTCATTGTAGAACTTGCGCAAGTTCTGGACAAACCAAAGTCTTTTGTATACAGGGATTTAGTTGGTATACCCCTAGCTCCGATATCACCATCACTTTTTAAATTTTTTATGTTAGACAGAAAAGATCTTGCCTTTTATCTCTCCTGATGGTTTGTGATGATAAGGGCCGAAGATGGAATGGAGCTTCACCTGGAACCTTCAACCACAGAGGGGCTGGCAATCTTATCACAATTGTCGGAACACAATAATGCTTTTAATATTATTATCACTTCACATAAATTACCTATATTGTGGTTCTAGAACCTAGTTGCGCTGCAGTGCTATTTAGTGAAAGTGCATTAAGTGTCATCCACCCGCTGACCAGGTACCACTTCCTCACTCATTATTTTATGCAAAATAAGCACGGGGATTTCCCTAATAATTCGGCGAACAAAAGAGCTTTGCATCTTGTTGCCTTGTGACTTGTACGGCTAAATGGTCCCCAATGTTGGATTGTGATACTCCTACTTAAGGTCTCGTTTGTATTTCATACGCTTTGCGCTGAATTAGGGTGTTGTTTTGATAATTGCATTATTAATTATGTACCAGAAAGTTAGTATTTCGGGTTTCATTTATATCTACGATATTTAAGGCCCGTTTCACAATCGACAAGTAAGTTCGAAGTAGTTTAACTAGTAGTTAAATTGACATATATTTCATATTAGAACTGTCAAATGATCTTCCAAGTAAGCTACTTCGAACTTACTTGTCGATTGTGAAACAGGCCCTTAACTTATTATAATAATTAGCGTATTATTGGCGTCTCACCGAAATCAAGGAGTAAACCATACTGCACCGATTCCATATAACCTGGCTACAGGGTAGAAAGAAATCAATCAACTTATTTTTTTTTGTTTGAAAATGGTTAGCTATATGTCTTATTATAGAATAACAAAGTAAAAACTACAAGGAGAACATTAGCAGCAACAAAATAAATAATACAGACATTTTTATACAAAAATCATTTATTAATAACTTTACATAAACAGCTAACTGCAACGATCACTATACATTTCAATTTTATATCAATTAGGAAACTAACAGTCTCCCAGTGAAGGAATCTAAATTGAAACACGTTCTATGTACAGCTGAATCCAATACGCCACAGGCTAGACAAACAACTGAGAATGGTACAACGATTTGGAATAATGGAATATTCATTATCATGTTATTAGTAAAGTGAGATAGTATTTCGTGAGAATACTGAATTGTTATTAAAACGTTTCAACAATTATTACAAGATTATAATAATTGTGACTGTATCTACATAATTTAATAAAAGCTATAAAATATAATAAAATATTTAAAGAATTGAAACCTTTTAAATGCACAATTTTGTTTTCCAAATTTATACTCAATTCAAATTCCCACGAAACGCTATTTACATATTACATTGAATTGATACTAAAACAGTATGTATAAAGCTTGACATTCTTGGAAATATTAGTCTCGTAAAGCTATTAGTTTATTATACAAAGCACGCCATATTGTCTTTATTGCAGTTTCAATGACATATTTACAAAACATTTCGTATATTTTGATCTAATATTTGTCTAGTATTCAGAAAATTATAACATAATATTTTCAATACAAACAATTTCTCTACGTCTTATCACATTTGACTAAGAAACTATAAAAACAAATTTTAATATGTAGATATATTATTTATTAAAAAATATATTACAGGAACGGTGGTACAGTATAATTATACATAGCCCTTTATCCACGATTATAAGTCACGCCCCGAAGGGTATTAGGCAGAAGTGAATTAAAACCCTCGTTTTGCCAATTATGTTAGGTCCCATACAGTAGGTGGCAAGCCTATTGCACTCTATCGGGCATGTCATCGCTGTATACTGCTAGGTAGTACAATATGAACGCTGCTGCCCATTGCTCATCGCTGTCTTTATCCTTAGTTGCCTTGTACGACAATCATGGAAGATGAAAGATCCATGAAAATGAATGAAAGAAAGAAATGACTTATCGTAATGTTAATGGAGAAGTATCTTACTGCAACGTAATTTTACCGTTCCCCTGCCTAAGCAAATTTGGTTGGAAAATCGTAATTAATGCCCCATCCGGTTAATGAGCAGTATCGAACCGATGATAAATTATATAACGAGTGTTTTGTGTCAACGATACTATCTGCGCAGTGCTAATCATGGATCCGTTGTAATTACATTCTCCTATAACATGGTTAATTAAACTTGGCACCAACGAAATATCGCTCTCGCATTTAACACTACAGTACCTACCTACTAATAGAAAGAGAGCGCCACACGGATATACTGCTTCGTTTATACGAAGGAATGATATTTATACATTATCGCCAGCTTTCAAAGCATCTAACAAAACTAGTTTACAGATTACACAATCGATATGGCACATTTAACATATTAAACTATCAGTCTTTTATATCGAGAAATAATTATATTTACAATTTACATGGTATAATAAAAATAATTGGAAATTTCAACAAAACAATGTTTTCGATGTTACACAATGGCATTCGGTTTTTTAATTTAATCCATTTCTACTAAATATTATAGCTTATTTACAAATTAACATTGCTAGTTTTAATTTAGGACAATACTTACATTGGCACTATGATATGATAAAGATATGGTTGGTGAATTGATGTCAGCTTGAGAAGATGGCCCATGCTAGGGCGAAGAGAACTGTACATCTAGTAGTCGTTGAACCGGATGTTTGTGTAGATTCGTAATCTGATAAAAAAACATGAATATCAATACACAAACAGTTTTCATTAAGTCATATTTGATTTGGAAATGTTATAGTAACATACTGCGACATTTTTATAGTTTTATTTGGATATAAATTTTACTATTATACTTTGAAATGAAAGGATAAAATGTGGTATTCTGTTTTCATGAGTAACAAATTAGTAAGATGTCCCTCAATCATTAACTTATATTTTCAGAACAAATTGATTATTTTGTTTTGGGGGTAATAATTAAAAATGTTTTGTAAAATAGTATGACAGAAACTACAGATCGTAAAGTTCTACGCCAGTAAAAATATACTAGTGTAGTAAATAATAGTAATATACTAAATATAGAGGTCATCAAGATATATCTATATATCTTGAAGGCATCAAGACAGAGTATTTATAACAACCGACAAATGTCGTGTAAAAAACATATAATACACAATAGAGGTCATAATATTTTTTTAAATAAATGTTTATTCTCACCTGAATCCTTCAACTCTTCAAACTCATAGTCCCCTATGACTCTGTTCTCCGCGGAGCTGTCCCGAAATCTGTTTTTGTGTTTACCTGTCGAGCACATTCAGACATATAAAATGAATCACACATAACATCGGGGAAACCAGCCGAGAACTGATTGCCGCAATAAAAAATCTCATATTTCGTTAAGAGACCATGAAAGTAGGCTTTCCAGTCGCTACAAAACACACGACGCTATAAAGAATAGGAACGAAAGGCCAAATCTATAACAATACGAGGGCGCATTGGAAGTCAAAGCCCAAACAAAATCGCTTTTCCCACAATAATATTACTAACGACCCAATTGTACGGAAGCATCGGGTCGCGGCGGCAAAACCAATAAATACAAAATCCTGAATCGACCTTTTCCGGTCGCTTGCAGGAGCGCGATGAATGTATAAAGCGCGCAGCCACCTCAACTTTTCACTGCTATTTGCTTTCCTAATCGTGGTTCATGTGCCAACATTGAGTTTACAAATTCCCCCCCGTTCATCAGCCTTATAATATGGGTGTACCTACCTAGTTACTTTCAAACCAATTTCCAACAAAGTTTAAGTCATTTGTATAGGGCTTGTACAATGGAGTGCTATGAGTCTATTAATGCTCTCCTGGGATATTGATTCCCTGTTGGAACAGATGTCTTACTTATGAATAAACATGCAGAGATTATAGACATCAAATCTTGGTAATTCTTTGTTTGTGTTTTTATTATGTCCCTTATATAAAGTTAGAAAAAAATATTACAAAGAAACATAGATCAGTCCCGAATCTGGACATAATTTTTCGAAGGTTTTCAGACTTTCTTCTTAATCTTTGCAAGATTTTTTCTTAATACTTGCTATGTAATGAAACAAATAATAATAATAAAGCAAATAGGTACGGTATTTTATGGCAGCGTTGGATGACAGAAATTCATTCCTATATTGCGAAAATCACATATTTTAGTGAACCACCCTATGATCGGCCTTCGCTAACATTACTTTAAATACGCAAACGAATACAAGAAGAGCTAACTACTGCGCCATCCCCTCTGAATTTTAAACCGAACTTAGGTAGCTATCGGGCAGATCATGAAAAATTAATCCAGAAATTCCGAAATTGATCGGCTCGGAAGGGTTTCATTAGAAAGTTTAGGGCGCTGCTTGGACATTAATTATTTCGATGTCTGAATCAATTTCGTGATACCAATTTTAAGGGGCTGTTTAGTTTTAAGCGGGTAGAGTGATTAGTAGTTCGTGTCACCTTTTTTCTTTTGGGGATGCGTGGGAACGTAGTTGACTGTTGTGCTGACTGTTGATGGAGCAGGTATCTCTGTAATAAAAGACTTTGTTAATAAGCAAAACTAAACAAGTACATTCATTTTTTTGTTGAAAAACAACTGACCCCTTACCATGAAACTATAATTGAAGTTCTCTGAGATACCTCACACGTTATAGAAAGTTGTCTGTTCAGAAAAAATCTATTTGATAGTCATAAGATACCGTACCGTAGTAAGGACTCTGTTGTCGACTGAACGTAAGGGGAAAGATAAAAAGCATTTCAACTTCAATTACTAAGGAACTGAAGTATTGTTAATTATGTTAACAACAAATAGACAAAAATAGGTTGTTGGTAGGTCTGATTAGGTTTTTTACTAACTCAAGTATGACCCAATGATTTGAAGCTGTTTCTCACACAATATACTAGAAATTAAATTAAATACATTTGTTTACTCATTTGCTCGTATTATGTATATGTTATTTTCTGTTTTAGTAACAACAACTGTGTCAAAAAGTAATAATATTGAGATACCACTGAGTTACGTTCATTAGCAGAATAGAGACCCTGATTATATTACCACTACTTTGTTTAACATATTATTATTCAACATTTAACAACATCATCCAGACATAGCACAGCACGTACCATCAAGCCGGATAAGACCATCCGTCTCCCCAAGGGAATTCTTGGCGACGCATCTGTACGACGAAAAGTCTCTAGATGACACTTTCCGTATCGTTAATTTCATCTTCCTGCTGTAGCTTTCATCGCTCAGAGATGTGACGTATTTATTTCCTGTTGACAAAAAATATGAGCGCTCCGTGATCCACTTAGCCTTACTTTTATCTAGCGTGAATGGTGTTGGTAGTGTCACAAGGATGTGTCATTATTTTTTGTGTGTTTCCTTTGCAATGTAATTAGCTTGAGGTTAGTGGTACACTAATTGACAAAACTCATTATAGTGGACAAATGTGAGTACAAATTGTTCTTGCAATAATTGCTTTGACTTATACCGTTAATTAAAATATGGCAATATAGAAAATATAGCCCTCTAGTTAAAGGATACAATAGCTGTGTAGTTGATTTATTTTAAAAATAAAAAAAAAATATTTAAAATTATTTTATTAATTTATTGTATCATTAATTTGAAGGGTACACGAAAAGCAGGGGCTTTTTAATCAACGACATTTTTAATCGACATTTTTAATCAATTTAAAAATGTCTTTAAAAATGCTGTTTATTTTAAGCCGATTGGTTGTAAGCTTGAAGAAAAGCTTGCGTCATGTTTTGTGTGAAATAAAAATAGAATAGTGAACAATACGATTTTTTTTTCAACAATTCCATATAAAGTTACTAAACTTCAAATACCTGATATAATCATATCCCCTCTGTCTGTAGTCCAGTAGTTAATAGATGAAGGGTAAGCTTCCGTATGACACTCCAACGTCACGTCTTGACCGATGTATGCTGCTTCCAATTGGTTAGGAATCGACAGCATCGGCGGAACTATAGTTGAAACAAATATCTTAATCAGTTAATACAACAGAAGGCAACTGTGTTAATGCAACAGTAGGCAACTGTGTATTAACACACCATATTTATAATATGTTAGGACCCATGTAGACACATGGGAATTTCGAAGGAATATTTTTTAAATTTTAATCCGACTATAAAAAGAGTTTTTCACTGCTCATGCTCTGAAGGTGCTTATTTGTACAGGATATAAGATGCACAAAATCGAATTTTGTGCTCAAGAGTATTAACGTATCTACTCATAAATGAATATATATTAAGACAAAGAAAATGAGACATGCAACCAACCACAATAAGAAGTTCAGATATAGAATTTGTTATTTTATAATATTTACTTTTATTTATTTCCCTAATGTGTTATTAAGACATAAAAGATATTAAAATTTTAAATCAAGTACGGTAGGTTATTAAATTAATTTAAGAAAATTATTATTACAAAATTAATTTAATACTATGCTGCTTTAATAATTTGGCCGTGTGGTGACGGCAGAGTAGAATACAATTGTCACCACCCCAAGTCTCTTCCGTGGGTGTCGTACAAGGCGACTAAGGATAAATCAGCGATGAGGAATCGGCAGCAGCGTTCCTCTTATACCACCTAGCAATAGTACTGCGACTTTTGTGCCCGATAAATGGCAGTAGGCTCGCCACCTATTACATGGGACCTAACATAATTGGCGAAATGTGGGTGCTGGTTCGCCTCTGCCTGCCCCTTCGGGGATATGGGCGTGATTTGTGTACGTATGTATGCTTTAATAATAGGTCTGCAGCTCAAGCCTAATATTAATGGGAAAAACAATTATTATTCCTTCATTATTCAAAACTACTAATTTTAGTTTGAATTTTAAGAAATGTTATGATTGACTACTGTTTTCTTTCCTCGCAATCGAAGTGAAAAGCAGAGTTTCTAACTCGTCTACAAAACTATTTTTATCCTCGACATTACTATCAGCCCTCGCCTTCGGCTCAGGCTGCTAAAAGTCTCGGGTAAAAATGATTCGCTTTGTGCACTTGATGGAAAATCTACAGTTGTAACTAGACAAATACTTTTGCATTCTTTAATATTGCCATTTACTGGAAGCTTTAATCGCAGTAAATTTCTGGATGGTACGGTGCACCAAATAAGCTGCTGCCCTTTACTTTTTAAATTCAATTAACGTTAATGCGTACTTAATGTCAAAAAATTACAATTCAAAACTAGTCGGTATTCTTGCCGGGTCTATGGTCTAGATTGAAATGTTTTTTTTTTACAATGATAATTTAATGTCAGTTAAGTTGAAGTTAGTTCTGTAAGTCAAAGCTTTGAGAGCGGCAGTTAGTAGCTTTGTATGACACTAACGAGAGAGGTAGGGATGGTGACAGTTGTATCCTACTCTGCTGTCACCACACAACGTTGACCATCTTCATTTGATAATAATGAATTATAATAATTTCACCGTTTGAAATTTTACATGAAACTATGCGCAGGCGGTAGTTCCAAATAATTGCTGGACAGAGTATTCAAAAATCATTTTCCGCTAACCTGATTAAGATCTCCATTAATCTTACCTATACAACTTAGGCAAGAGTAATGGACACTTTTCTTATAAAGGATTTTCGTTTTATAATGAGTTCCTTGGGAAAATGTAGGGATTTAGGTTTAACGTTTCCGCTATCCGTCACTGGTTAGCAGCCTTAATTTATGATTAACGATTAGCATATCCCGTTATAACACCTTCTTATCCGAGTACAGTCCTGGGATTAAATCTATATTAATTATATAATAATTATAGATGCGTGTGTCCATAATGTCCACTTGCTTTGCTTGCTATCAATTCAGCTGTACGGTCAGGATCATAATCATAAGTTGCTTGACACTTTAGTGCCTTGTTACGATTTACCGAATATGGAAGAAAGAAAGACACTCACACTTTTAAAACATTAAATACAAAACGAATAGCTACTTAAAACAATAAGTATTTCCGCTATGTCTGTCACCTTAATTCTCCTACGCAGCTCTTCTTTCTGATTCAATGGCAAAGTCCAATTTACACAGTACCTTTTTGAATTTTCGACCACAATTTGCCGTACATTTTGAGCGTTCACATTCTAATGCAATTCTCTCAACACACGACCATTTTTGGTCGTTTAGTGGTTCCAAAGTGAACGGAAAGTGGTACGTCTGAGTTAGTTAAAGCACTCTCGAGTACTCTCGTATTTAAGCTGGATACAATATGCCCAAGTCGACGCGTGGCGATTTAAGATCGGGCTGGCACCGACCGGTTGATGGCAATAAGCTCGCCCCTATTACATGGGATCTAACATAAGTAGGCAAAATGTGGGTGATAATAGACCTCTGCATACCCCATTAGAGGATAAATAGGATTACATACATACATACATAAATCACGCCTATATCCCCAAAGGAGTAGGCAGAGGTGAACTAGCACCCGCGTTTCGCCAATTATGTTAGGTCCCATGTAATAGGTGGCGAGCCTATTGCCATTTATCGGACACAAATTCGCGGTAGGTACATTGCTAGGTGGTATAAGAGAAACGCTGCTGCCCATTACTCATCACTGATTTATCCTTAGTCGCTTTGTACGACACCCACGGGAGAGATTTGGGGTGGTGACAATTATATTCTACTCTGCCGTCACCACACGGATGATAAATAGGATTGGTTATTATTAATGTCTGCAACATAAAACATTACTTATTCAAACAAATGACAGCTATTTATTTAGGATTTAGCTGTACAATTATTTGCTACCCATGTACATTAGCTTGCTTAGTGTACATTTCTAAATATATAATTGACTATAAAGAAGTAGACAAACAAACATAACTTTGCAGGCCCTAAAAAACATATGCACACCAAATAATGACAAGACACACGCGTGTCATGAAAAATGTTTCATGCAAATAAAGAAAAAGGAGTCTGCGAAGCGAGAAATAGCGACATAATAACATTATCAGGAACGCTGTCATAAAGATTTGTCTTCAGCGCGTAAGTATAATGAAAACTGACAGTGCATTCATAAGGAAGTCTCGTTGGTTAATCGAGTGAAAGTTACGTGAGCATTTCACGTATCCCATAAGAAACGGAGAGGAGTGTGAACGAGCTGTGATACGGGATGCGAATAAGGGAGCGAGCCGACGGTTTGGGCTGGCGGAGCGGCGGCGCGGCGGAGGCGAACAGATACTATCTCCATTATCGCGTCCGTGCCGTATTCACGTCAGCATAATGCTGTAATTGGGCGCAATTACGAGCGATCCGGCGGAAGGCGCCGTCAGGTAGACACGCCGCGTCCTCGTAAATACTCGTTAATGATGCCCACCCGAGAAAAATAATATTTCTGAACGCTGACTCCCAAAGGAGACAAGAAAATGCTCACGTTCCACTAACGAAAGGAAGCATTTGAGGACAAGTTAACGGGCTGGCAGAAATGTGCCGCCGTTTACCTTCTTTTCTCGTGGAGAAGACGCAACTCGCGCATTTGTTTCGAATGCCCTTAATGATTAGTGTGAACATTTCCATTCTAGGGTATAATTGAGACACATCAGAAATCGCCTTTATGGCAAAAATAAGTCCCAATGCCATTAGACAACAACATGCTTGCTCAGTAGATGGCAATAGGCATCGTCGCAACAAAACTTAATGTTAAGGAAATGCTAAAATAAGCTTTTCTTATATATATGTCCCGGATATAAACTAGCCTGATTTAATGTTTATGTGTGTGTACGTATTTGTGTTTCAATTACATTAAAGCTTCAGTTTGCCATGCCACAACGGCAATGCATCAAATAAAAACAAACTTAAATCAATAATTAATATATAAAATGCCACAGAATTATAAATATCCCCAGTCACCACGTAGTTGAAGTGACACTGTCATGTTTCTCTATTTAGCTAAATGACATTTTAACTAAAAGTGCTCACGAATAAAAGCGTTAATCGTGTTTTAACGGCGCAATCACCATCAAATTTAACCCCAGCGGTTTAACTACGGTGGTTGAGTCGTATTCTGCTATAACGAACAGTAACCGCCTAGTAATTTAAGAATTTACCGCGTTTAATTAGACGTTAATATTTTATGGTGGCGGCGGTCATCTTTTTTAATTTTTTCCTGAAGTTTTGTGTCTTCATCACTTTTTTACGCTCCTTGCTATGGAGTTTTTTTGCCTCCATTCGGGACGGAACAGGTATTATAATTTACCTACATTGTACTTGGCTCGCTGCTCGGTGCTCGTCTATAGTGAGCCGAGTGTTAGATTTAAATGCCACGAATCGTATTTCGATTACTTGTTATCAATTCTCGTGTTACAAAGAGTCAGTAAATTTTTTAAAATTTGATCTGCATTTTTTATAATAAATAGTTTAGCAACCCTAACAAACAAATTCTAACTCTCTCGCAGGCGTACAAGGCGACTAACTCCCGAATACAGAAACGCTACTCAAACTTTGAGCACTGCTTATAGAGTTAAGTGGACAATACCTGTCAGAATTTGTACGGAAAAATGTCAATTTTGACAATACTTAATACAATACTTAAATGTTAAGCAGGCCTCAAACTTGGAGTAGCCTTTCTGTATTAGGGGATAAGAGTGGTAATATAATGACGAATTGGCAGCAGCCTTACTGGTCTACTAGCAAATCTATTTAGGTTTATTTTGCAAATTACTGCGATTATCGTTCACGGTGAATGGCAATAGGCTCTTGGCTCTTGCATGGGAACTAATGTAAGTTGGTGGGTTGTGGGCTTAAAACCCAAAATAACTTTAGTATATAACATTTATTAATGTGTAAATTAAAATTAAATACAAAATACATAAAACTTACATTGAACCATGAGAACAACTCTTTTGCTGATCGATGGCGGTACTCCATTGGATGCTATACACAGATATGCTCCCATGTGGAGGCGCGATACTTTGGAGATGGTCAAATTTTCTCCATCAACCACGTTCACTGAAACAAAATAAATCATATCAACGCTTGTATTATAGAATTAAATGATGATCATCATCTTCCTGCTCTGTTCCCAGTTTATATGGGATTGCGAATCAACTCCGTTTTGTGATGAATGAAAAGTGATGGAAAGGATCATGGCGATATATCGGTAACCAGGCACAGTGAGTGGGATGACAACATTCCAATCCATACTGCTTAAAAAAGGTTTTGGCTTAGGTTTTATAACAGGCCGCCTGCCTGAAACCAACCTTCTTTGGGTATAGATTGAAATACATACATACATCATACATAAATCACGCCTATATCCCCGAAGGGGTAGGCAGAGGTGAACTAGCACCCACGTTTCGCCAACTATGTCAGGTCCCATGTGGTGGTGGCGAGCCTATTGCCATTTATCGAGCACAAAAGTCGCATCCTGAGTCGCCTTGTACGACACCCACGGCACAGATTTGGGGTGGTGACGGCACTAGAATAAAATAGCTGGAAGTAATAAATTCAGTGACATCAGAGCCAGAGCTTCTTTAGATATCTAAGTATTGAAAAGTTTTAGATTATATACCTACCAAGGGCGATAAAACAAAGAATGTCTCAGATCGCAAGTATTTGACGTTTAATATGCACATAGATATATACATAAATCACGCCTATATCCCCGAAGGGGTAGGCAGAGGTGAACTAGCACCCGCGTTTCGTCATTTATGTTAGGTCCCATGTAATAGGTGGCGAGCCTATTGCAATATATCGGGCACAAAAGTCGCAGTACATTGCTATTGCTAGGTGGTATTAGAGGAACGCTGCTGCCAATTCCTCATCATTGATTTAACCTCTACTCTGCCGTCACCACACGGCGGTTTAATATGCTTTTGAAGTAAAACAACTTTTACGGATAAGACTCGCATAATTTGGTGTTTGGCATATTAATTATTTAACCCGACGGCCTTGGTCACGGTCACTTATATAGGCCAAACAAAGCGAAGTATAGGGACCCGGGTAAAGGAACACATAGCTGATGTGAAACATAGGCGCGAAACATAATCTGCAGTATGTGAACATGCCTTAGATGGACCCAACCACTATTTAAGATTTGACAAACCGCAAATTATAGCAAAAGAGAAACGATATATACCTAGAATGATACGTGAAGCTATTGAAATCAGAAACATCCAAACTTCAATAGGGATAATGGTTTGAACATACCACCTGTTTGGGACCCAATTACTAGAATAATTAAATCCCAACACCGTCCTCATACTGCCAAAAACAATGATACTGTAAGCTCTGTTTGTGTAAATCGGAACACCTAAAATATCAAATATTATGACGGTAGTTAATTATTTCTTTATTGTGAGGACACCTGTCATCTTGGCACTGTAAAGTGATCGAAACGTCGGGTCAAATAATTAATATGCCAAACACCAAATTATACGCGAGTCTTATCCGTAAAAGTTGTTTTATTTCAAATGTGTAGTGCTTGTGCAAATATAAGAAAACATTATGTTTAATATACGATCTAAGGCTCTCTCTCATATAGCTTTTGGTCCCCCCTGACCAGGAAGTGGGATTTTTCGTACACTTAGCAGGCGGAAAAGTCCACTTTATGATCAGGTGTGACATAAAAAGTATTTTGGCCTGGTCTATTTCAAATCTACATTAAAATTTAACCTATTTCGATTTCGATCTAAGTGCTTAGACTATCAATAGATACATAAAACAGGACATTAATCAAAAGGTGAAGACGGTCAAAGAAAATAGGGCAAAAGTCGTTAATTAAGCTAATAGCGTCTTTACGTAGGGGCTTATTCTGATACAGATATCCATTATGTATTGTGGCAGAGACAATGGAACACAAAAGTAGATAGGTATAGATTACAGGGAGGCTCTGTCAAAATGCCACTTTTATTGCCTTGGGAATATATTTTTACTTTGATACTCATTTGAGCGGAATTAAATTATTTTTCTGGTATTTGATCAATTCGAAGACTGGGGTGCCTCTATTATTATATTCCTACGACAAAATGTCTGGCGGCTTCACAGGTCGAAAAATATGAAATCTTTGCATTTTCATAGAAATTTTAATGATTTCATTCAATTTAGCTTATTTTTATTCAACCTGCCGTTATCCTACTCTAAGTGGAATCAGAGCTACATGTTTTCTTCTTCCACTCTCCTTTATGAGACGTAAGTTTACCATAAACTCCCCTTTTCCACATTTTCTTATTTACACAATCCATCTATCGCTTCTTTGGTGTTCCTCGGTCCATCCACATATTTATTAAGACTTTTAGATTTCTATTTAGATTTGAATTTCATCCCCGCTCATCACATTTGATTTGATTCAATAAAGCTATTATTAGATTAGTTTTGTAAAAAATGTACCACAAAAAATGAACTGGTGGGTATATAAGACTGCTGATGCAGCCGGGACCAACTGCTTAATGTGCCTTCCGTAGCATGGAGGAACTAAAGATAATAAATTTTTGGTCACCCATCCAATTACCGTCCTCAGCAAACATTTATTTGTTTAGTTTACGCAATCGCAAGCCAAGCGCGCTAAGACACTGTTCTAGCGAGCTCCTCTTCTGAATTTGTTAAAGTTGTTTTATTTGAAATGGAAATATCTATTCCAAGAACGTTACATTGTAATCGTGTCCCGACTTGTCCCAGGCAGCCAACTCGATTTGCCGAAGTGGCGTCCGCTCCGGTCACGTGATCTCAACACCCGTACTTTCGCGCTTCAAAGATTTCCTTTCATCTGTTTTGTTTCTTTGCGAGCATCAACATAATGACCGTCCGTCGTGTTTTGACCGGATATTTATCAGAGAAAATCTTTCTTATACTTTTCTCTGTGCTCCACGTTCCAATTCGGAAGGAAATGGCCACCGTGCCAGAATGACTTTTATCGATCTGCGTTCGCAGCACTTTGGGAATATCCGAGTTATTTGCGTTATCAATTATTCCGAGCAAGGCCGCCACTACATCAAAGGCCCTATCTATCTTAAAAACATTAAAAATGTATAATTTGAGCAAAAAGTAGCTACACGTTGCCTAAGCTTAAACGAAGCGTAACCACTTTATGCGTACACGGCGAACGTGACAAGAATAGAAGGCTCGTTCTGAGTGGCTTATCCTAAGTCATCGCTTGAATCTAATGATTGGTTATAAATATGTAAGTGAAGTTCGGAAAAACTGGAGACCTTGTACGAAATGAAATATAAAATAAATTCAAACTGATTCTCGGTTCATCGTGTCTGCTGGTCTAAATCGTGTTGACTGATTGAGCTCAATGACTAATAAATAAGGCAATACAGAGAAATTAATAGCTGAAAGTTTTTTTGATTAGAAAATAAATCGTACTAATTGACCCGCAGTATTTTATTGTTACGCGGTGAATAAGTAGAGGAGTATCTTTATGCAGGGGAAAGGGGCTCAAAATGGATACTGCTTTAAAGGGACACTTTCGTGTATTTATAAAATAATTTGAAGATTTGATATATTTCCGCAAGCCTCGTTACTTGCTTCCTTCAAGGACGTGGTGCAAATGTATGTGCCTACATAATTATATTTTTAAGTGTAAAGAAATTATTTTAGGAGGAAGGAGAAAGGAAGGAAGGAGTGCCTGCTTTAGCAAGTATGTCCGTTTTACTATCGTTTAGTTACCTTCCTTAATGTACAATCAATAGCACATCGGGTCTAACAGACATGGCAAACAGAGTTCATAGTAATTTTTATTGGGTAGTCACATATCCGACTGATAAGTTGGAGTTGATAGTTAAAAATTAAAAAAAAAATCAAAAAATTATTCTGCTTCAATCTGATTAGATCAGATTGGGGCAGAATAATTTTTCGATGATCAGGGATAGACAAATCTTTAGATATTTTATAACAATATATTTGACCCGTGTTTGTACAATTAATTTTAGTTAACAACTATTTACAGTTCTGAACTTATATAATTTAATATAACAAACCCCTAATTTATGTAATTATACAAAGTAGACTAGAGAATTTGAACCGTAATCAAATACCTAGCTAGCTAGTTGCACTGAATATTAGGTCTCGCGAAAATTCCAAAATTAAGTAAATTGTATCTGTCAAAGAATAAGGCAGGACCAATCGAGCGTACTTTATTTAGTTAAGTTTATTTGCTATGAACCTGCACTGGGCCAGCGTGGTGGGTTATGGCCCATTCTCCCTATATTCTTCTACCTATAGGAAGGCCCGTGCCCCAGCTGTGGGGACATTAAAAGGGTTTTTGACGATGATGATGCTATCAACAATCAACTTACCAGATTCCCCATTGCAGTTGAACTCCTGGCCATCCTCTCTTCGCCACATGACGTAGGGTTCAGGGTAGCCGGTTGCCCGACAGACCATGGTGACGTTGGTGCCTTCCCGAACTACCATATCCGTGGAGGTCATGTTGTCTATTATAACGGGTGGTACTGAAACAGAAGAACCGAATGAATATCCCTCGATCTGTCTTTTGAGACATTTGACACAGGTCCGAGAAATTAAGAATACTCAGTGGTATCGATTTTTAATATTGGTAATTTGGCTTGATGGTTACTAAGTTTCAAAACCTGCCAAAAAATTTAAATTATTAAATCATTATTTTAGCCGACACACGCCCACTGTTGGGCATAGACTGCCTGATCCGCGACCTTTACATGTCGTATAGACAGCGATAAGTAATGAGCAGCTTCCGAAGCACGAAGGAACTCGATATGATAAATGTTTGGTCACCCATCCAATGACCGGCCTTAGCGAACATTGCTTAGTTTACGCAATCGCAGGCCAAGTGCGCTATGCTATTGCGCTAGCGAGCTTCTCTCATACCACCAAGCAATATACTGCGATTTATGTGCCCGGTATATGGTAACAGGCTGGCCACCTTATGCCTCTCGCCATTACACGAGACCTAACGTGGATGGTAATTCAGCTCTGCTTACCCCTTCGAGGGTATGGGCATGTATGATCCCGTATTTTTGGAAAAACACGCTTATGCAAATTTTCCATGTTTTTTGTTTTAGCAATATTTTAAGACGAGTCTTTTTTGTTGTATGTTCCTATAATAATGTAGACCTTGATTTGACAAATTTTGACACGTAAATTTTCTCGATCACCTTCTTCTTCCTGCCCTGTTCCCAGTCCATCTGGGGTCGGCGCAGTATGTTTCCTCTTCCATTCATATGTCAGACGTCATCAAGCCTTCCACTTCCTTTTGATTCATATCATCCATCCCACCGTAAAGGTGCTAGTGATGAATGAAAATGTTTTCGATCACCATCAAACGATATCATTTAGATAGCTTAATACAAGTTCAAACTGTTAACTTAATACAATTCAATGCCAATTAAAATAACCTTAAATAAAGCTTTAAAGCAATTAATTTCATACTGAGTACTTCGATTAATTAACTGGAGTGTTTAAGTCAAATCTAAAATTGAACCTTAGATTTATTTTAAGCTGAAGTTTAACACGTAAGGCTTGAGGCCATCACTCTGAAATTAATATTTTACGTTTAATTTCTTAATTAAGTTGTGGCGTAGCTAGAAAACAACTTTATTTATACAAAGCAAGCTTTTAGTTTTCTATTTGCTTGCAATTTCAAAATTATTTAACTGTGTACACGTCTGCCTACCTCTTCGGCTATGAATAGGCGTAATTTATGCATGTATTGAAACATGTATATAAAATAAAATAAAATATAACAAATAAAATATAGGTAAGAAAATTTTCTTAAAAATATGTCTTTCCAAGTAATTTGTTTTCGACACTTTTTGTACTAATTAATATTAAACTGATTTTGCTGACTTGATCATGATATAAAAGGAGAATTAACATTATAATATGTCATATTTTGTGAAACATCAATGGACAACGGAAAACATAATAATATATTTTACTTATCCACTGTTATCACAAATTGCGTCGTTGGGTTCACACAAGCCATTTGTCATGTTACAGAGACATATCAGGAGTAGAAAAATGATTAGTTAATTTGTTACTTTGTGTCAACATTGAATGTTTTTGACAGTAAATGCTATAGTCAAATGAATAATAATATTGAGAAAACAATAAAATATAGCAACATGTACTAGAAAATTATGTATTAGCAACAGGTTAATAATTCTTCGTGTTTTTATGTGCATTAGACTGGACATAACGGATTTTTTTTCTAAAACATACATACATAAATCACGCCTATAACCCCGAAGGGGTAGGCAGAGGTGAATTAGCACCCACGTTTCGCCAATTAGTTAAGTCCCATGTAAAAGGTGGCGTGCCTATTGCCATTAATCGGGCACAAAAGTCGCAGTACATTGCTAGGTGGTAGGTATAAGAGGAACGCTGCTGCCCATTCGGCAATTTTTCTAAAAGATTAACTTATAGAGTCGTCTACGATTTATTAATTTAAGGACACATGAGTCTTTAGTGTTAAGGTTGTTTTCAACAAAGATTAAGCCGTTTTGAGAGTTCAATTCGCAGGAAATTGTGCACTGTCAATATAATTTTAAGATTCAGTTTCGGTCCATAAAAGGGCCGGAGTGGACGTGCAATCTTGTGATGCCTGGAAGTGTATAAATATTTGTGGTGGTCTGAGGCAACTCTTCTATAGCTGTAGAAATGCAAAAGTGATTTTTAGTTTAATTTTAAGATGTATCTCTGAGGCTTGGATCAAACAATATACTGTGTCGACTAATTTGTAAATATCTTATCTGAGATATATTATGGTATCTTCACAGCTAGTTACAGGAATCGATAGAAATGTTCATTGTGGGTTGGTTAAGACCCATTATCTCATGCTATATTTTTCAAAGGGAGACTTTTTAGACTTTTTAAGTGAAGAACTAAACTTCCAAAAAAATATATATTTAAGTAAACGCCGGGATACATTATAATAAATATTTAAAAAAATAATGCGAGTTTAATCCGTAAAGTTGTTTTATTTCAAATATGGAAGTGCTTATGCAAATAAAAGAGAACATTTTTAAAATTGTCCATTAATTTTTATTCAGTAAACACCTTAGGTATCGCACCTTAGAACTCCATAAATGAATGTATCCTACAATCTAAGGGACATAGAGTTTATGAATCAACACCTTTTTCAAGCCTCTCTTTCGGTGGGACACCTATGAAATTTACACATGAGTAATTTTTAAAGCCGAAAAGCTTTCATCTCATTGAAAATGAATATAAAGACGAGTTCGGCTAATAATTTAACACATGCAGAGGAATTTCTATACGAAATTACCTCAAACAACACTAGTACATTCAAAGTTTTGCAATTTATCACACCTTCGAAAGGTCGCCGATGGTTTTTAATACAAAATTTCAAACGAAATTTCTAGTTTCGGAACAAAAGCGACGGCATGTAATTGATTCCCATAGTAAATTGTGTATTGGTATGACAAAGAAAGATCATCAAAGAAAGGTCATCCATGGTCTCAGTATTAATTTTTTATTGAAGGATCAATATAGCAATTTCAGCGCTTGAACTATTTTTAAGTAAAATTATTTGTGCTCTTATGAGTAAAAAGATCTGATTATAAGAAGTTCCTAAGTTTAGTCATAAAAATCTATGATGCGATAGTCCTTGACAAAAATGTCAGTATTAGGCATACATGAATCACGCCTTTATGTCCTAAGCAGTAGGCATGCATATCAAATAAGATGGCAAAAACATTTACTTTTGCCAGCTTATTGCAGGACCCCTATCTAGCCTGTAAGATCCCACTGCTGAGTCTATTCCTAGTTTCCCCCGAATGCTTTCCCCCGATTCTATAATAGCACAAATCACTGGCTCATATCGCCGGCGCTACCGCGGCACGCTCGCTCGGCTCGGGACCTTCGTTGATTCTTATACAAACGTAACCTAACCAACTTACTAACCCATATATAAAAATATAAATAATACAAAGTTTTAATACAAAGATTTTGGTGGTTACAAAAAGTTCGAAAAGTTATGGTCTTGATACGGGAATCAAACTCGCGTGTGTGTGCCTTAGCCGTGTGGTGGCGGCAGAGTAGAATACAATTGTCACCACCCCAAATCTCTCCCGTGGGTGTCGTACAAGGCGACTAAGGATAAATCAATGATGAGGAATGGGCAGCAGCAGCGTTCCTCTAATACCACCTAGCAATAGCAAAGTACTGCGCCTT
Source organism: Cataclysta lemnata (assembly GCA_963931975.1). Lineage (NCBI taxonomy): Eukaryota > Metazoa > Arthropoda > Insecta > Lepidoptera > Crambidae > Cataclysta > Cataclysta lemnata. The sequence continues at coordinate 6,539,826 of OZ008339.1, forward strand.
TTGTGCCCGATATATGGCAATAGGCTCGCCACCTATTACATGGGACCTAACATAATTGGCGAAACGTGGGTGCTAGTTCACCTCTGCCTACCCCTTCGGGGATATAGGCGTGATTTATGTATGTATGTGTATGTAAACTCGCGTCCACTGCAATCCGGGCAGGTGCCTATACCGCACGGCCAACCAAGACGCTAATTAACTTGGCGAAATTTCTCTTACCTTTTACACTTCACGTTGTAAGCCAACGGATAGCCTCGCAATGTAGAAATAAATTTCTAACACCAAAGCAGTTTATTAGCGGTTCGATTCCCGCATCAAAACCATAATATTTCTAAGTTTGTATTAATTTTTTTACATTTATATAATGATGAAATTAAAAATCGAACATAGTTTTAAGATTCATTTACTCACCCACTACTTGAAGATAGCCCTTTCGAGACCGCATCGGGTCAGTGTTAACTTGACACATGTACCACCCCCGGTCCACTTCTTGGACATTCTTGATGTGGAGGTACCAGGACCTGTGGTCGTTGTACGACAGGCTGATGCGAGGGTTTTGTGTTATTATGTTGTGATGGATGCTCAGTATCGTCTGCGTGTCAACGCGGACCCACGCCACCTGCAATAAATGTCACATTTAATTTTTCTTACACATACGTAAATCACATGTTGAAAAAAAGTTTGAAGACTTATTTATCATACATAGGTGTGTGTATTAAATATTATACCTTTATCCCGAAAAGCGATAAGCAGAGGGTGTATTAATAATACTTCACCAGTTTCTGTTCAATTCCAATCTAATACCGGTTGCTCCCTATCATAGTCATCATCATCTTCCTAGCCTGTTCCCAGTATGGGAACAGGGGTCGGCGCAATATGTTTCTTCTTCCATTCATATCGGCCAGACGTCTTCAAGCCATACACTTTCTTTTGATTTATCATCCATCGCATTGGAAAGGTGCTAGTATGAGAACATTCAAATACATAGGTACTGCTCAAGGATTTAGCTTAGGTTTTACACTCGTTAGGTAGGCTTTACCTGACACAACAAAAATTTTCCATTTAATATTAAATATTCCGCCATTATAGGCTGTGCCACCATAATTTGAACCTTAGTAATCAGTAATAATGTTTATAATTAATGACAAAAATGTATGCATTGTCCTATAAAAGGTTAAACGGAAAATTGTGGTTGCGTAAGTAATAAGGTCATCTACGTTAATTTTTGGAACAACCCAAAGTAACATAGGGAGCACGGGATACGCAACGATTTAATTAACTCTTTATGTGTAGTATAGGTAGATAACAAGACTTTGACGACTTAACAAATTAATTAATCGGAACGTGCAAGCGTTTGTCTATCGCACGTTTGTGTAAATTTGCTTAGGGCCTTTCAAAGCCGAATTAACTCTTTGCTTCCCCGCTAAATCCGATCGCATTACACCGAATTCGCTAACTAGCACTCGTGCAATATTAGTGTGAACTCTGTTCCGTTAGCTTGTTATAATTTGCCATGAGTGCAGTGGACAATTTTCATGTCATGTCCGCACGGAAAATAGTGTAAAATAAAATTATATGGAATATTTTATTTATTAGAGAATCGTTTAAGCACTCAACGTAGGTACTCAAACCTTTTAGATAAGCCGTGTGTATAATCAAGTTATTGCTGGTTCTATGTATGTATCTTTAAAATTTCAATCTTGCTAGATGCTGCATTAAAAATGGTATAGGTATTTGAAATTATCCAGTTTTAAATGGTCTAACTGAGAATTCCCTTCTGTTCTGTAATAATAAAACTGCTCAATGTACGGTTTTTTTTTTGGTTTGGAGCATTACCTAATCACTAAGATATTAATGTATTTCCCTGCTACAGATTAATGAATAAGGAACTATTTCCATAAATACAACAATAAAAACAAATAAACAAATGCAAATACAACAAATAATTATAAGTAAATTTCCACAAAACATAAAATAATTAAAATAAAAACTAAATAAAAAACTTAATTTTTGGTCTTTGATTGTTATTAAAATAAATAGGTAAAATTACATCATTTATAGGATAACTTCATATTAGGAGACACCGAGCCTGAGATGAATTTGCTAAAGATAATAATAATATATATTTCTCCGCTCGCACCTGCGTTCCTTTGTCGTTAAGAACAATGAATCGCTAGACGGGGTGAAATTTTATATGTAAAATTCAATATCTATTGACGAATGCCGAGATAAAATTGAAGCTGACGTTGAATTTCTTATCAGTGGATTTACACGCAAATCTTTTTAAACGTATACGCCTAAGTCATTTCAAGGTTAATGCAATGGAATAAATTACAGACCCGTGTTATGAATACTAAAAAAAGTACATTGTTCAGGTTACACGGGGACTTGTATACTTTTCACGCCTTTTGTATCTGTGGACTGTTAATTAAAATTCCCGCTCACCTAGAAGCCGCACAAAACAGGACTCTGTGCAATTCAATTTTAAGTTCAACATCGAAGGGTGATATTTTAAGTCGTCCTTATATAAATCTGGTCACAGCGCAGCAATCCCGCTAACTAGCCGTCGTGCATGATTAATACCGGGCGGCGTGTTCTAGCGAAGTGATATTAAGTTGGCTTGTTAAAACTTTACAGCGTGCATTGCACAATCAAGTCGCGTGAAGTTTGCGAAGTATCAGCTTGTACAATTATACCGCACTACGGGAGTGGGATTTGATGTAGGTGCATGTGCATGAAGACTTTAAGTATCACCCTTCGATGTAGGTGTGGCGACGGATCAGAATCCAATTGTCACCGAGAGAGATGGGGGTTCCCAATCTTTTTTTCGTACAAGGCGATCAAGTGAAAAGACAGCGATTAGTAACGGTCAGAAGCGTTCCTCTTAAACCTAGCAATGAAACTAGAGAATAATGGTAATAGATAAATTTAAAAAAATATCTTTATCAAAACATTAGAGGAATAAACATTAAATTGATATTTATTTATATATATAATATAGACAACCAAATACATAAATACATACATACATAAATATAAAATATATTAGATATATACATAATATGCCTAATGATAATAAGTGGCAAGTAATGTTTGATGAAGCTAGTTTAATAAATTAAAGTAGTGCTCACGAAGCATTCTCTTAAATGAACTAAGAGAAGGTGCCGAGTGAATAGAGATGGGTAGGTTATTCCATAAACGAATGGCGGTGAGGGCAAAGGAGTTGGAAATGAAGTTAGTGTGATGAAGGGGGGTCAGTAAACGAAGGTTCCTACAGGGACGAAGCTTAAGGGATCGGCTAGAGCTTAAAATTTTAAATTTGTCCTTAAGGTATTCAGGTTCATTTATGTGCCTGATAGATGACAATTATAATAGACATCCGTGGAAAAGATAGGGGGTGATGACGATTGTATTCTGATCTGTCATCACCACACGGCAAATACATCTGTAACTATCCTTAGAAATAAATTTCTCATTGGCTGTAATCTGAGCTCTTTATGTTTAATGCTGACATCAAAAATGTGTATATTATATGTTACCGTACATACATATATAAATTATTCACGCCTATATCCCCGAAAGGGTAGGCAGAGGTGAACTAGCACCCACGCTTCGCCAATTATGCTAGGTCCCATGTAATAGGTGGCGAGCCTATTGCCATTTATCGGGCACAAAAGTCGCAGTACTTTGCTAGGTGGTAGGTATAAGAGGAACGCTGCTGCCCATTCCTCATCACTGTTTTATCCTTAGTCGCCTTGTACGACACCCACGGGAGAGATTTGGGTTGGTGACAATTGTATTCTACTCTGCCGTCACCACGCGGCGTTTAAAGACTAGTATTTTTAAAGACATTTTTAAATTGATTAAAAATGATAAGCCCCTGTTTTTTGTGTACCCTTCAAATTAATAATACAATAAATTAATAAAATAATTTTAAATACATTTTTATGATTTTCTGCCGTCACCACACGCCTAACAATATTTTACTGTAATATCATGCTATGTCTTATTAATTAATATTGTTTTGTACATTTATAATCCAATCACTATCCAAACGTTATTAAATTATAACGCAGTTTCTCGCCCTACAGTTTCTATTGATCTTGTTTATCTCCTTAATTTGATATACGAGATACAAATATTGAGTTCCCTTTACTAGATAATCGGGTTTTGATAATTGCTTCCTAATTCTAGTTAGATTTCAGTTAAGATTAGAAGTAATTCAAATATTAGAACTTTTAACAGTATTTTGGTTTTTGTGATCACAAGTGAATTGGCACTAAGATTTTCTCGTATACAAGAATAGTTAATTTTCATCATTTTAGAGCTATTCTTTATTGCGTTGTAAGTGATAGGCAGAAAATCTATAATCTAGTTGTAGGCATTAGTTACGAATTTTAGAATTATTTTCTTTTACTTCGTATTTTTTATTGAATGCGAAATAGTTTTGATATTTAAACGGTATTTGTGCATCTCGCTGATTTAGCTTAGTACCTAACTAATTGTTATATTACACGGCGTTTCAACCACAACTATCTAAACAGTTTTAATGAAATCCACTCAACGCTTCATTGCTCCTAGATTTGCCTTAAGCACCGAATTAAAACAATATTCTCCTACAATACTAACGCAATATGGCTATTAAATTGTAATTAAGAAGATTGCTTGAAACTAATTAACAGCTCTAAGAATATTTTTTTTCTCGAAATTATATTCTTTAATATTTATGCTGAAAATAGCTTATTAGTTTTTGATTCTTTTTGTTGCAAAAATCTCTAAGAAACAAAAGAATTGTTTCAAAGAAAAATAGATTTCTACATTTTTAAGGAAATATTCTATAGAACATTATATACCCCATTAAATATTTTGGACTTCTGGACCTGATTTATGTGGTAATGGCCTTAGGATCGAGCATAATTAGCGAAACGTGAGTGTCAATTCATCTTTGCCTACCTCTTCGGAGATAAATAGCCGAGATTCATGTATGTATATGTGTATATTTATTCTTTCCAAAAATAAACCCATAAAACAGAGTCTGATGAAAATCTTAAATATTTTGATTGAGGAATTTATGAAACAACAGTACAATATAATCACGTAGTTGAACGTACCGCGTACTTTGTACACAGGTAATAAGACTTTGACAACACAAAAGAAGTCTGGAGGATCATAACTCTAATATCGAATGAGCTGTAAAGTTTTACAAGCGTTATTGCTGGCAACTTTGTACTCGTTTTATCTGGGGACAGCTGGGCGAATTCGTTTTCTGGTAATACATAGGTACATTGGGATCTATTATTGATACTATTGAGATTCGATTGGTATACTCCTCTGCCTACCCCTTTGCGTAATAGGCGTGATTTATGTATGTATATTATTTTAGCTATTTTGAACAATTTTTCTGCCTTTTTAACTCTATTGGTCAGAAAGTGCAAAAATCCGGAACCAAAAGATTGTATGAATTCTTGATGCGTTCATTTCTTGCATTATCGACATTTTGAATTAACAAAATGTGATGTTGTTTTTATTATGTAAATATTTCTTATGTGTTCCATTTTAATTATAACATTATATAAATGTTAGAAAAATTAGTACTACGATTCTGGTGGTTAGAAAAATAATTTCTAAAAATTACGATCTTGAGGCGGGAAATGTAAGGGGAGGGGATCGTAATTTTTCGAAATTCTTTTTCTAACCACCAGAATCGTAGTACTAATTTTTCTAACATTTATATAATGTTATAATTAAAATGGAACACATAAGAAATAAACTATTCCATTTTTTATTATAACTATTATATATATTATATTATATATTACTGACATAACTATTATATTACATATAACTATATACGTATGAATGTGACCAGAATTCAATAATTAACCCAAATGGAAGCTAATTTAGCCGGCCTAACGTAGCCTTTCATTACAGGTTTTCATATTTTATTTCTAGAGACATTTTATATGAGTGTATAATTATAGGCAATACAAATATCACTAATCCAATTTTATGTCAAGTCCAGTTTTTTCAAAAATACAGCAATATTTCTGCGATACGTGCTTTTGCTTAGTTTAATGCCGGCCATACAAACCTTGTATCCTCTCAAGTCCTCCACTACGCAGGCTAGAAGTGCGTCCCGCCCAACTGTCACTGTGACGTTGGGTACTGGCTCGACGAACCTCGGGAATAGAGATTCTGCAAAGATAAATAAATTATATCAATATTGTATTTGACTTTAATTTTGTTTGAACATAATATTGTCCTTGTAATAAATGATTACAGTACAACGAAATCCAACTTATCGAAAAAGGAAGTAGCCTTTTAGAAGCAGTTTTATGATTGTTTTATGACCTTGATTCTTCATACGAAAGTTACTATTTTACCATTGCCATATATTTTTCAGTGAATATTTCTGAGTTGAAATATTATAGTAATGGTAGAGGCTTTAAGACATTTATATGCTGTACACAAAAGTTGTTTTAAGCTAACCAATATTTTACAAGGAAGTTTCTAGTTATGGTTTATTGATTCGACGCCCATGACGGAGTTCTATCACTTTGAGTTAGGGTTGTTGATGAGAACACAATAAGCAAGGAAAAATATTACAAATATAACTCATGTAACCAAATTTATTTATTTTTTCAGTTAGAATAGAGTTTAGTAATTAATTTAGTAGAATAGAATTTGCTAACTTAAACTCGTCGAATATAAAATTAAAATCCATTGTGCATTTGATGGGGGGTGTTTAAGTAAGTACTTATACTTATTACCGTCTTAACTCATGATTTATGTGGGTTGGTGGGTCAATTACAATGAAACATCTATAATAATACTTTAGCACCTATTCTATCAATGATTATTATCTGCTTAATTATATTCGTTTTAGTAAAGATATCTGAGTTTAGATGTAGAAGGTATATTGAGAATAACATTAGTTTATAATCATCATTGCCTTCCTGTCTTGGTCCTAATTTTTCTAGGCTTGCAGTAAAGTGTTTTTACTTCCATTTATCAATCAGACTTCACCAAGCCTTCCACTATATTTGATTCATATCACACTGCAATGCTAGTGATGAATGAATATACAGAAAAGTGACGGAAAAGAACTTTTCGGGAGAGCATTTGGAATGGACAGAGTCCAATTTATTAGCTTAGATTTTACAGTTGGTCACCTGCCTAACAACAAGCAGCTTTGGGTATTTATATAAATAAGTTGATGATACAAATTATCCTGAGATCCTGTTTTATTTTAATCCAAAGCTTCGAATAATACCATCGCAAATTGAATCTATAATTAGTTATTTTTTCTTAAATTAGAAGTCTTCCGTATATCTCTCTTCGGATCCAGAAACTTTGCAATTTTGTAATTGCAATGGATGCAGCCCCAATATAGTTGAACTATGAATTCAAGTTTTAAGATAAACTTGTCTAAGGTATGCGCCAAATCGTACATTTTTAGAGTTGGCTTTAGCTATAGCGACAATTCACACAGAAAACTTTCAGTTATCTTTGAAAATTAAGAATAAACATAGTAGCGTAATAAACGGAATAAACGGACGGAGAAACGTTTATGATCCATTGGCTGGTGAATACGTACTAGCAACTACTAAAAATATATTAGTAAACATACATAAATACATAAATCACGCCTATATCCCCGAAGGGGCAGGCAGAGGTGAACTAGCACCCACGTTTCGCTAATTACGTCAGGTCCTATGTAATAATAGGTGGCGAGCCTATTGCCACATAAATTCGCAGTATATTGCTAGATGGTATAAGAGGAATGCTGCTGCCCATTACTCATTGCTATCTTTACGCTTAGTCGGCTTGTACGACACTCACGGGAGAGATGGGGGTGGTGACAATTGTATTCTGCTCTGCCGTCACCACACGGCATATAAGTAAAGACAGCGATAAGTAATGGGCAGCAGCTTTCCTATAATACCACCTACCATAATAGTGATTTACGTGACCCGATAGATGGCAAAAGGCTTGCCATCATGGGACCTGACATAATTCATAAAACGTGGGTGTTAATTTTTATACGCCTACCGCTTCTGGGATAAATAGTCATAATTTAAAAGTGTGTGTTTGAATGTGATTTGAAATTACATAAGTAATGAAAGAAAGGACAGACAAATATTACGAAGAAAAAAAAGTTCATCACGAAATTATAAGATTACTGTTACATTTTCTGACACACTTTTTTTTACATATTTTTTTAAATCTTTAATTTATGTTAAAAAATTCGTGAGTTATCAACTGTGACAACCTTAGATAACGGGGTCGCCTAGTTATTTATTCATTAGCCCATCGGCCCGCGCCGGTCAATCCGTTGGCCCGCGTATTGTAAGCTTACAGGCGGGAGCTTGATAGATTGACGGGTTTTATTGTTTTATTCAATTTGCCTAGACTACATTGTAAACCTGAACACTTGGGTTCAATTCTTAAGGCCCGCGTTTCAAAGTGGATTTTTTTGATACTATTATTATTTATTCTTTTGTTTTTTACACTCATACCTATCTGAGTAGGTAAATAGCGCGCCGAAGCGCTTGTTTTAGAGATACCAGGAGGCCTACCGCCTAACTCGATTGCTGATGATAGCTTTAAAGTAATACATTTCTTACGGCTATCAATTTAGCTAGCAGCAATCTTGAATTTTTACGCAGTATGGATTTTATTCCAAATTCATACAAAATCATTTGTTGATCATTCGTTCAAGGCTATTGCTCATAGTTTAGGTAAATTCACGTCATAAACTATAGCTTTTGCTTTAGCAATCGAGTTAGGCGGTAGGCCCCCTGATACTGAAAATATATTATAAACACATATAAATAATTATGACTCAGGAACAACTATCTCTGTTCACAGCACAAACATATGCCCCTATCATGATTCAAACCCGGATCTCTTGGTCAATTGGCGCTTCTTACCATTTGAATAAGCTGGTCGTGAATACTTGCATTACCATTATTTCAAAATTAAATTATATTTTTATTAACTTTAGTATAATATTTAATAGCCTGTACATAGACTATTTTAATATTAGCAGTTTCAATGTCATAGCGAAGAAGCTACAAAGCAGCGTTATTAATCAAATTTCATCCGCGACCTCAGAGACTTCATATTGAGAGTAAATCACAGGAATCACTTTAAATATTCTCTTCTCAGGTAATTACATAAAACCAATCTTAGTTTGCTCTTATCTATATCGCTTATTTTATGTATTTATTATATTCCTTACAAAAATGTATGTAATACGTATTCATTACATGTTGTTCTTTAGCAAATATATGTACTTGGAATTTCTAAAGAAATACGTACTTATAAAATTACACATTCTGTGCCAATAAAACACAGTTGACATTTTCACAACTGGTTCCGCAAATATATTTCACACAAATTTATTGTAATAGCATCACTAATATTTGATGTGTATTATAATGACTTACGATAATCAGCTTAGCGAAATTTTGTGCATTTGACGTTTTGACACGCTACGTTTTTTGGTTATAGTTTTTGCAATAATATCCACTCGCTTACCATGTGATGACGATGTGTTGTTAGTCAGTTAGTTAGTTGAAAATGTAATTGAAGACATAGGCAAATCAAATAATAAAATGGTTTTTTGAAACAAATGGCCATATTGAATTAGGCCTATGATAGTTTAGTAAGTACTGTCTTACATCTGATATTACCTATATCAAGAGAGTGTTAAATTAAGCAAAAGTATATCAGTTTGAATCAATCATCAAGTATTTATCATATTGTATTAGTTGTTATGTACGATGTTATGTTGTTATAATATATAAATGTTACAAACTTTATATAGGGCACAGTGACACACAACAAAAGTTCGTCACGAGTGAACTCAATTTATAATATACCTACAGGCATTGTTATTTGAAATTAAAATGACTTGCAGTTTTGCTCTGACTGTTGATGAATATGAAAATCACGCTGCGTTTGCCACATTCGGTTCTTTTTCCATAAAAATGTGTTATTATGTCCAGGCTTGAATACAGTTTGACGTCGAGTGGAATGCTTTTTAATATTGTGGGTATTGTTAGTCTATTTACTCCTATTGTACGATGGTAGTATAGCGTAGCGTATATGATTCGCCGCTAAAAATCTATTGTGATCGTTTTTTATGAATTTCATTTAAGAATAAAATATATCTATTAATAACCCTACATCTCGAATTGGCAACTTTGTCAGAGATGGTACACTCATCGTCCCGTAGGTAGATAAGTTAAAGTTAAGTTAAGTGACCGAAAAATATTATTCACGAACGTAAACAGTAAAGTACTACGTACTTCTCGGCTCGTCATCATTATCATCACCCCTTTAATCTTATCACTCCTGGGTAATATGCCTTCCCTACGGATGAAAGAATATAGCCATAATAAACTACGCTGGCCCGGTACGGATAGGTGGTTTTTGGCCACCTATCCAATGACTGACCTTAGCTTAGCTATCGAGCTCTTCTTAATTCATGTTTCAAAGGAAATGCTTAGGTTCAGTGAAGTTTAATTTAAATTCGGCCTTAAAAGGTTTAAGTTAATTTATCGTGAAAACTCTATTTCGTCCAAATAGCGATTCTGTTAGTCGATTGCGAATTTTTGTGTTTCCAGTGTATAAAGTGTTGACACATTGAAATGTATGAAATAGGATTACCGCGGAACTGTTGCAAAAAGGCATGATAGGACTTCTTTATGGATGTACCTATTCATTCGTTCGTGTAATATGGAGAATAGTTGTTTGTTATTAATTGAATCGTATCTATTTAGACTACGTGGATACTTATAAGAATGCATGTTTACAAGAATTTTCATGATTGTTACACTAAAATTCCTATTACACATTAATATAAGAGTGATATTTAACAAACATCAGCTTACCACAATGCCCATGTAAAATTTTCAGTCTACTTTTTTATGGCTAACAAGAAATAGATTGGAGAAATATGTATCTGTTTCAGTTTAGTTCATAATTTACAATAAAGCCTAATTCATGTTGAAGGTCCGAATGATAATAGCAGGTTTTATAATAAAGTGCAAAATTCATATCATCTTTTATGGTCCCTATTTACCTACTGTCAACTTCATAACAGGTTTGTTATAAAGTGTTTTAACTTTATTTTAACTTTATTATCACCTTTCATGGTATTTACTGTCAACTGTGCTTCGTGGCAGTTCGAGTTTTCCTCTCTAGCTTCCTTATGTCAATACGTTAGTAATGCAGAAACACGGCATCGGAATGCGTATATCGCGTAAACGTCAATCCTAATGTGATACACATGTCGATATGAGCGATGCTCGAAAGCTCCAACAATCTATTCGAGCTAAACAACCTGAGACACGGAAAAATATCCGCAAATGATTGATGAGTGAGCACGCGAATAGAACAAATCCATCTCTCGTACATCAATCTTGGGTGTGCCCTGCAAGAGACGTCTGCGACTGTAATGAAAGAAGAGCTTACCGAGCGCACACATATAAACAATCAGAAAATGTTGTTTCTAATATCCCGCTAAGATAGATGGCGCACGAAATGTCCCGCTAAATTCCGGATACAAGTCTTTTAAGCCGGAGAAGAGAAATACGCTCGGCTTCATTATCTGGACTTCGCTTTTGTAAGAAATATCTGAATGTCGATGGTGTGCTATTATGGATTTATGTATAGTAGTAAGATATGGAATTAAAAGTTAATGTATTATTTATTATAATATGTTTAGAAGTTAATTTATCTTTAGCCGTCATATTGCGTTTCATATTGTGAAAAAATGCTAGTCTGGTTGAGTCCACATATTTAATTAAAAAGAACATTTTGGTTTTTCTATATTCAAGGATTTTTCGCGTTATGTTTATGCTCCCAGGCCAGCATGGAAAGATTTTTGAACATATATAATTTACAAAACATTCACGTGAATTTGCGTGGGAACAATTTCGCTTTACGTATATAGTATTTGTATTTGCTTTTGTATTATATTCTGAGTTACACTGCGCATTAAATATAATTCATTAAATCTATGTTGCCAATTATTTCTTCTTCATATTTATAATTAGATCGTGACAATCTAATTTAATCTTGTTTAAACTAATAAAAACGAAGATTACTATAATTTAATCTTCGTTTAAACGAGATTGGGTTATAATTTTACTGTTCAAAATTTAGAACTCACATTACTACTACGAGAAACCTAACCAAATCACAACTTTGGTTGTATTCTGTCATGATCATGACTGAATACAACCAAAGTTGTGATTTGGGTAGGCGGCGAGTGACATTAACTATTGAGGCAGATACACACACACTTGACACTGATGGCGAGCCCATGACAGTTTAAATTGACTCCTTGATTGATAGGGATCGCTGGCATCAACAGTGTCCACTAGCCCTTCAACTCGCTGAAAGGATCTAGGTCGAGATTAAATGTTTATGAACCCTGGCGTGGTTTTCCCCAGTGAAAAGTTGAGCACTCCTGAAATACGCCATGAGTTGTTTGTTTGTACTTGATTGTGGAAGAGTGACGAGTTGGGTTTTGTTGCGGGGACTCTGTACAGTCTCGAGCGCAGAAATGTCCACATTGTAAGCTTCTCTATTCTGTAAAAATTATTAGCCTCTAGATGCGACATTTTACAGTATTATGACAGAGTTTTGCTGTAGTCATACGATTACGAAATTAATACTAAGTATGCTTACCTACAGTAAACAACACAGTTAATTAAACTAATTGCATATTTTTATTCTTAGAATTTTCAAAAGTTATTTTTTTTACCAATAGTAGGTACCTAATATATGCAAAGACAGTGCGACCTCTCACCAGATATAACAGTCTGGAGAAAATCTTATTATATGTAATATTAATATAAACAGAAATCACGCCATTTGTCTTAGGATTTTGGTCCTTTCTACATCGAATTAGCTATTGCGTGTCCCTAATCACAACAATATATGCAAAGGCTGTTTAATTCCTCACCAGATTACCATAACGATAATAACGATAGTATAATATGTCAGAGATGAGTATCAAGCTAAATCCGTGCAAATATTTAAAACCGGTACTACGGCTTAATAACGTGACTCCGCGAAAAACAAAGTGGCCAACAAACTTCGAAATTACCGCTGGCTTGTAAATCTGTTGTTAATAAACTGTAAGAAGCGTACACCGTATCATCTGAGGGAGGGAGTGTGTTAACATGTTAATAATGTAGCGGGTTGATGAGCGAATGAGATTACGCGGCCACTAGAAATATGATTACGGGGCGGGCTCATCAGCCGTAAGTGTTTACGGATGCACGTGACGGAGCGGGCTTCGGCCGTATTTACCTAATTGGCACAGTACGTACGCTGTGACAAAAGTCCGCGCTGACCACGCAAATTAGATTTCGAGTCCGGCACGCCGAATGCTGAGTTGCTTACCTCTTCCGCCTTTAATTGGCTCCTGGGTAATTGAAAAAGTGCCACGGGCTCGCTGTTCATAATGAACAATTTTTCTCGTTTGATTTTATCAATGACAAATTCACAAATAGTGTAGGTACTATAGACGGAGGAGTATGGAGTATAGAGTCTTCACCTGCATATTACAAACATTCATTCTGAAACTGATTAAGAATTTCATTAAATATAAAATGTCGTGGTATTTTGAATTTAATTTAATATGGTGAAAATTTTAAATGTATGTAATTATAAGTTAGTATTTAATCGAACTGTAATAGTAATGTTACGAGTATGCTACGTTGGTCATTACATACGAGGCATTATTGCAAGTAAGGAAGCTGAGTATGTAATGATCAATGCATACGAGTTGCATACGACGTTTTTCAACACAATTGCGAGGAAAAAACAAACTTGTATTGTTAATTGTTATTACCTTTACCAAATATTATTTACGGAAAATGGCGCCTACAAGTTTGGTTTTTGTTCTTTTTTAATTCTCCTTATTATTAGGGAAAGCAAAGGGAACCAGCACATACAGCCTCATCTGATGTAGTCTACTTTCTTCAGTATTAATCGCATTAAAACGCGGATGTATCACGTTTTAATGCATTTTGAGAGAGTTTGGCGGAAAATTTACACTAACAGCCTATTGATGGAGACTGAGGAGGTAGATCGACCACGAAAATGCTCGTCTTTCTTATAAGATGCTTTATATTAAATAATCTTTATATTGTTCATCGCCGTAATGTAAAAAAAATGTGTAGTTTTGTGTAATAAGTATTTATTACACAAAACTACACATTTTTTACCAGTAAACATCACTCTGACACAATATTAATTTAATAAAACAAATATGATGACTTTCAAAAGGCACAGAAAAACCGGCTGTGCATCCGACGCAGCAACAAAAAAAAAAGTATTTCTAAATACGATACTTAGGTTCATTTATGTTTATAAACATGGAATAAAATGTTTATTTATCATCTTAACTCTAAAATAATTTAATATTCGTAAAAATATTCAATGTCTATGGAAAAATTCAATAAACATATACTTTGGAGTGTTTGGCGCGTTTCAATGGTGACAGTCAGATTTTTTTCATTACTTCAAAAATTGTTTTAAGAGTGGATTTTGTGCAATGAAAGTGGTGTTATTTTGATGCTTAAGGATCTGTGTCTGACGTTCAATTATGAGAAATTATTGAAAATAAATCTCGTGATGTGTTTGTTGTTGAGAATTTTATAGTGGTTTTCACCACCTCATCAGTCGCCATCGTGAACTCTGTTACCATTAAATTCGCGCCATTAAAAGCGTTAAAATGTGTGACATCCCTCTTTTAACATACAATTAATTTTATTTTCATATATTTCACCCACATGAATACAGACTAAATATACTGAAGACATGGCTGTATGGGCTAGACCCTATGCTTCCCTAAAAATATAGGGAGAATTTAGGAAAAAAAAAAAAGAATTAAAAAATATATCATTACGCACTAGTACGTAATATATTATGCACGAGTGTATAATATGCTGTTTTATGAGCCTTAAAACGGTGTAATAAGAGTCAATTTACGAGCAATTGTGTTGAAAAAATAGTAGTGCCCTTAGAGAGTTCAATTCATACATAAATCACGCCTATATCCCCGAAGGGGTAGGCAGAGGTGAACTAGCACCCACGTTTCGCCAGTTATGTTAGGTCCCATGTAATAGGTGGCGAGCCTATTGCCATTTATCGGGCACAAAAGTCGCAGTAGGTACATAGCTAGATGGTATAAGAGGAACGCTGCTGCCCATTCCTCATCACTGATTTATCCTTAGTCGTACGACATTTGGTACACGGGAGAGATTTGGGGTGGTGACAATTATATTCTACTCTGCCGTCACCACACGGCTGAGTTCAGTTCGGCTCTAGCTTATATAACTTCTTAAAACCACATGAAGCAATAAAGATATTCAATATTATGTATATTGTTTAGATCGATGATTATTAATATTATGTTCTTACGAGCTGGGTAAAAGGGAGTGGTGATGAAGACGATGAATTTACATAGTTATATAATATAAATTAAGATTTTTAAAAAATGTTAACCAATTAGGCAATGTTTATTGCTTCTCGCTTCTTACATATACAAGATATATGTATCTACATCTTAAAAGGCATTTTTTACAATAGTAAGTTTTACTGCCGTAAATTTAGAACATAAATATTATAATTATATTACAGTAAGTACTTTATGCGTTGTCTTTTTATATTAAATGAGCGATTCAGGCATTCAGACGTCATTTTGTTCAATAACTGCAGTATTAACATACTGTACTTCAAAATAATAAGCTCCCCAGGATTCAATTTGAAAACAGGTATCCTTTCGCCTAGAATCAAATTTGAAGTTATTTATTCTAGCACGAAAATTGCCGTTTAAAAATAGCTAAACCGATTGTGGCAAATTTGAGGCGAGTCTCGTGTGGCTTTACAGCTCGGCGTGCCCATTCATGAGTATCGATTTTATGCAAAATGCAACAAGATTCACTTGAACACGTCGACAGTACGGCTCAGTATACTGCGCACATATATCCTGCAATTACATCTGTATCACTATCGGAGCTTGTAAATGGTCGGGAATGGCATTGGGCGCGTGGAAATGCGAGGGCTCACCCGGAATTGAGAGAATTGGAGTTGTGTACGGACACGGAACAATTAGCGGTTAGCGTGAACGCGGGCGCCGGCCCTTTCTAATAAGATGTTGATAAAGCCAATTGGGAGCGGATCCGATGCCTTTGGCTGTTTATTATCAGTTGTACCCAATTTTAGCACAGCCCCACTATTGTGTAAGCTGAATGAGCAAACAAGTAACGCGAACACCGGTTAGTTAAAGTAATTTGAAGTTTGCAGATCACGCTCCTATTCGGAATGGAAACATAAATTGTTGCCGCAGAAATAATTCGAAAGTGGACTGATAAATTGGATAAGCGAATAACGCTCTCTAATGTATTTCAGCGTGAGAGCGCCTGTTAGTGGATTGCTTTGTATGCTGTGTAGTACCTACGTTTTCGTACAAGGGATTATTCATTATTGTACCTAACAGAGACGTGTTAAATTCTACGATTGTACAAACTTCTCCTTGGGTATTTATTATCGTTGTTTTTTAAATTCACGTCAAAGGAATTATACGTCGGTATAATTGGGGACTTTATGATAGTACAGACGACAGCACATCATTTATAGAGTTAAAAAGGAAACGTGCGGAAACTTTCCTGATTTATAATTGTTCTTTGTCATAATTATTCTAAAAGTATTATAATGATATTGATAAAACATAGACTAATTATAAGTAAACAGAGTTTTTGCTTTACGTCAAGCATAATTATTATGGGTGGAAATCAGTAAAAACAGTTAACAATATTATTTACTGTTTACTGTATAGCAGGCTTATGAAGAGGTGGCATTTATACCTAATGTTGTTTTATTAATAATTTTCTCTCAACAGTGTAACATTGAATGCGTGATGAAATTGAAGGCGGTTCCGCCTGACTTGTTTATCTTGAGCTTAATTAATTTAGTTTTTTGAAACAAAATCTAAATGGTTCCCAATAGTGGAGTTCAAGAGAATCGCGTGTCTTGGATAATTTTACTTTGTATAATATCAAATAACAATTTTAGACGAGGAATTTTAGAATTTTGAAAGCCTTAGATAATATAAAACAAATAATTCTACATAACACGTATATAATATATAAGTCTTGATAATCAGTAGTTTAGTAGTTAATTCAAATCTTTTGTTTACTTTTTGAGTGTACAGTACAGTACTCTTCTAATTAATCAATCTTTAAATGTTTCACAAAAAGTCTAGTAATTACCATAAGCTGTTAAATTTTCTCAACAAATGAGCACTTATTGAGAAAATTTAACAGCTTAAGTTAATTACTAGACTTGTAATAGAAATGCTTTCATTAAACATTTATCCATACAGAAAAATGTTGCCGAAAATAATACATAGAGTAAAAATCAATTGCTAATGGATTTTTGCTGTGACATTCATAAAATAGTGCCGAAAACAATGCCTTTATTGTGATTATTTTATGGCCTAAAAGCTATATGCAGTATTGGGCGGAAACGTTCCGCGATTCGTAGCTTTTGTTGCTTTGAATAATGAATCAAATATCTTTATTTTTAAAATTATGCAATATAAACTTTCGAATTGCATAACTGTATTTTAAACTGTTTTGTTTATTGTTGAATTCTTTTTAAGCCAAGTAATAGATTTTTAGCAATTGACGGTGCAATGTCTAGCGCGACCTGAATGCGATTGCGTAAAATAAGCAATATTCGCTACAGTCACTGTTGACACTCATGCGTTAAAAATATGTGTGCGCCAGTTCTGAGAATATCGAAAAGATTGGAAATCAATAAATGAAATAGGGTATATTATACATCTGCCTCACAAACACTTTAACATGTCAAATTTCTCTAAGGAACATTTCCTCTTTCAGCTATTTCCTTGTTCACACTGATCGCAAAAACGTGTTCAGCATTAAAGATAAAAAATATCTGTTTTCTCTTGAAAATTGATATTTTTATCTTTAGGGCAGCCTCGATTAATATTTGATACAGAAACATGTGCCGCGCTAATTACTAGCCTTGCTTTTCTCGGCAGCTAATTAAAAAATAAAAACAATGCAACATCGTGCTTGCACCACATTCGAGTGACGAGTGTGGGGGCGTGTCGTTTGATATTTATGCATCGGTGTCGGGCCGACACGGCATGGCACGGCGTGAGACGCCACACGCCACGCGTCGTAGCAGCCACGTTACGCTATCGCCAAAGCTGATTTATAATGCCAATATTACGTCGAGCTGTCCTCAAAATATTTTTATAACCTTCATTCCGTCCCCGACTCGATATTCCTATCGTTCTTTCGAGATATTTGTTCTTTGATGGCGTCTTTGTTTTTTATTTGGAGTGGCTTTTGCGCCGTCTCTTACTTATTTGACTTTAATTATTTCGGTTAAATAATAAAGGAAGGTATATGGTTTCAGATTCATATAGGTATACCTTATACTTATAACTTTGTACGAAAGATGTGGAATTGAAGTAGGGAGACGTGGGCACTCATTATATCACGTATCGTGCATTATTATTTATTTATTTAATTCTACTACCTTACATACACTTCATCCCATTTCACATCTTAAATAGGGATGATGACACTAACAAAGAATCTCTAATATAATGATTTATAATAATAATTTAGGATAAGGATATTTGTTAATAGTCACTAGTTATAAGATTATACTTGTGATTGATATTTATTTTATAAAAATAAAAGTATAAAGCTTAGCAATCCGCCATATTTGCTAAAACGCCCAGTGACGTCATTATTCAGTTATCTCCATTTTGAAATTTTATTTGCTACTAAATTCAATAGTTTAATATAGAGACTGGCCTTTTTACGGAATAGTGACGTCACACAGACGCTATTGCTATTTTGGCGGACATTTTAAATTGCATTATTTAAAACATGTTTTTTATATCAAAATCAAAAGTTTTTACAAAAAAAAAAATTTGGGTAAAGTAGACAAGTAAGAAAAATATGGTATAGTTTTTCAAAATTAGTCATCATTCCTATTGTTCATCATCACCCGGGTCATCCCATCTCGCCTAATGGCGAGCTGCGGGCATCGAGCGGTAGCTCGCCCGGGCCTGAACTCAGGCGGCGGGGCCCCTCTTTTGCTCAACCCCGGTCTGGTGGCGAGGCCCTCGGCGCGGTCTAACCATATGCCGGGTGGTTTGCCGTGGGGCAAGGCCCAGCTAGGAGCCAGCGAGTGGGCCTCGGCTTATGCTATTGTTCGCCCTATAGTAAAAGGCTTAAAATTCGTGTAGGTAGTATTAACGATTTGATGAAGACGATCTAATCTGTTTATAACATAATTAGGCGTATTAAAACTTGTGTACGATTTTAACCTTTATAGGTAATTAGGTATTTACTTTTGTCTGTCTTGCATTACCCAGTAGATAACCCATATATATTTCAATATGTACTAAAATAACTAAACCACTAATATGTACACAACGTAAGTACTGTGACAGACTGTGATTTATTAGTGTGTGCTGTTGTTCATTGATAATGTACTTTTTGGTTTTTAATATACCTATCTCCTTTACATTTCAATATGGTTTATCGAATAGGTAAAATCAGAGTCAAGTATTTTAATAGTTAATATTTGAGTAAAGGATTATTTAGGGTGACACCTATAAGTAGTATGATATGTTTGGAACTCTTTATCGCCCTTTATATATAGTAAAATGGAACGTTATGGAATAGCGCAGGGGCCTTACTACCAACTCTAAACGCGACTCCATTCCTATTGTTAAAGTGAGACGTCCTTGTTTGTCACCCGCGTTTGGATCTAATACTTAGTGTTAGTGCGATCCAAACGCGGCTGACAAACAAGGACTCTTCATGGTATGACACACATAATCCAATAAATTGTAGAAAACCTATGTTGTGAATTGAATGATTATACTTTTCTCTTAATTTCTAAACAAACAATCATATTAACAATTTCGTCTCGCCTAAAGTTAATGAAACGACAAGAGTTATTGCGACAAAATGTACAAAGCAATAAATTACAATTTTACAACGCTTAAATTAATTGAAAATTGATTAATAAAATTAACAATTAAAGAATTATTTATTTGCGTTAAGTATATTGATTTTTAGTAGATTCTAACTTCTTATGTTTTCATCACAAATCTATTTTATTTTAGAATAATGATGATGTATTTACGTATTATGTTACGTAACTATGTCGGTGAACTATATGATTGAAGCTGATCTAAATAAGCTTGATTTAGTAGAAAACAAGTGATTTACGGCCTGTTTCACAATCGACGGGTAAGTTCTGGATAGTTTACTTGGTAGATCACTTGTCAGTTGTAATATGAAATATATTGTCAATTGAACTGCCAAGTGAGCTATTCAGAACTTACCTATCGATTGTAAAACAGGCCCTAAGAGCAATACAAGTTTACTTTACGGATAAAGAAAAAAAAACTTTTGCATTAAATAGATTAGAAGGCTATTTATTTTTCGGTTACAATATAACATTTTACGATCATCCGTAAGTCAGGAACTTAGTCCGTTTCCACGTGTAGGTATCGTAAAATGCGGTTGAAAGTTCTGCGTGGCCTTGTGACATAACCCTACTTGCCAATATAAAGTGCGGAGAGACACTAACAAAGTCAATTAGCCGTAAAAGCAAGGGAGGGTTATATTTGAAGAAGGCAAGTGTTCACCATTATAGCTTTTAAGTTTTCTTTAAAGGTTTTACACAGTAGCGCGTGATTCAAAATCAAGTTACTTAATTATCAGGCATTCGTTGTTGATGGTTACCAAAAGGGGAAGGTACCTCAAAATGGGCATAATGTCGAATGCGGGCACTCTCCTGTGTAAAGTAATTTCATGAACTTGAGGGCGAAGTGGAAAGTGAACTGTAATTTTAATGTTGCACCCTCAAGGGGACTGGTAATGAGGCTTATAGAAAAATATCGTCTTTAAATTATTTTATACAAGAATGTTTCGGCTTCGATTTTATAAACTAAGTAATATTCGCAAAGCCGGCTTTCGGATCAGTGTTTAAAAATGACATCTTAAATTCCTCCGTGCTTCGGAAGGCACGTACATCGGTAAATTTGATGCCGATGATGATTATAATTTTGAATATCTTCAATGATGTTTTGAAATGAAATCCTATTGTAGTTTTTTACTAATAGTTTTGCATTCGTAAAAACCAACCAATTGACGTCCATTGTACAACACAAGGAAATATTATATACTCGTATAATATATGGAAATAAATTGACGTTAAAAACAGATCGTTTCAACCAATAAAATTTTGTTACTTTGCTTAAAGCGCTATTTGGAATATTGGTACCTACAGAGTAAAAAATTCGCAGCAAAAAATTTTTCGATGGCACTGTGATTGTGGCGGCAACCTCAAAAATTTACATTCCGCCGGAAATATTAAATGTGCCCGTTCCTCTGCTAACGCTTGGTAAAAGCCTGAAATATAGCGTGTATTCGAAGAGATTTCCACCTCATACCTACCGCAAGATTAGGAAAGTCTGTTCGGATTAAATTACGCGAGTTTTGCAAGATTCACTTCCAACATTCGCTTCGTGAGTCGTGACCGTACTCCATAGTTGCAGCTAAGCCCTAAATAAAATGTTATTGTGTCGCGGAAACCGTACATCGAAAAACCGGGGAACGTCGCGTGAAATGCTGCCGGTCGGCGAAGTGTAGAACGCCAGGAAATTAGGCTGAACGCGAGTTCGCGGGAGTTATGGACTATCGTGTGCGCGGCCTTCAATTGTCTCGACAGTGGATCTTAACAGTTCGTCACTAATTTATTTTTAGTTTCCTTTATAGCGATCCACCCTTTAAGGGAGTTAGGCAATTGTAACTGGAATAGTAAGACTCGAAGAACTCGCTAGGTAAGCGCTGTGCCTATATTAAAATCTTATATTAACAGGCATCAAGCCTTCCTGCCCTAGGAAGGTTTGATTACTGTTATTATAAGATAATTACTGACGACGTTTGGTCGAATATTTAGATGCGTTCACTATATACCAAGAAATGATACCATCAAGTGCTACAGCTTAACCAGTAATTTACTATATAAAACCCAAGTGTTCTGTTAATTGTTTTCAATTATATAATTCCTTTCTAGTTATCTCATTAATTAAATGTGTAATCTAATCATCTAAAATTGTCTTTTTTGTCAGTTAATTCAAAAAGTGAAGCATAGAATTAGCTATGAATAGAATAATAGTCCGTTACAACTACGCAGGCCATTCATTGAGCCTGTGTAATTATCATCATACTTAATAATATACCTACTATAAGAATTATAATGATGGTGATTGATATAGAACGTAGCATAGTCTATGTTTTTAGGGTTTTTATATTTTCTATTAGAGAAAATAAGGATGATTTACACTGTTACAAATATATACTTCGTAAACACAAATCAAATAAAAATAAAGAAAATCTATAACGCTTTGCTTTTAAAAATTTGTCTTAATTCTAGAATACACAATATATGGAAGAATTTTTGAGCTGTATCGTTATTTGAATTTATGACCGATATTATATTCGCAGTCAGAAAAAGAACCAGAGTCAAGTATTATCAAAACGTTTCTGGCTTATTGTAACACAAATATCGCAAACAATATGCTAGTGTATTGTGTACATTTCCTTTATACATTCACAAAATGAGCGAAAAAGTACACTCTAGTTGGCGGTTGTGGCCGTGCAGTAAAATAAAAGGAACATATTTTTTCTCTGCTGACAAATTGGGTAAATTTCCCGTTGCCAGATGTATTTCACAAAACTTATACAAGTTATTATTGCGGTGTAAGTTATGATTACAGAACTTTTCAGGGAAGTAATGGTTTAATTAATGAGTGAGGTGTTTGCATTTCAGTAGGTATCTATTTTCTTTAATACGAAAAGAGATTCAACTCAATATTCAACATGCAACGGTAAGTCTTACGGTCATAAAATTAGAATGTTTGAAAGTATTTTATGTGTTGCGACTTTTTTTGTATCGATGTTATTGATGCAGTTTATTGTCACATTGATAACACTCGAGGAATCCTGGCTTACTTGCAACTGCGCCAGGGACTACGCACCTATGACGACACACAGTTCTTACGTAACCCAGGGGGTGTGCAAGGGGGTGGTGCAAACTTTAATAGTAGTATAGTAACACTCTACCGTCACCTCACGGTAATACCAATTTCGATTTCTCTGAACTTAAGGTTTAAGAGTCAAACCAAATACGATATTCACAAATTACTTGAATCTATAAGAAATAATTACTGTTATGAAACACGCGATGAAAAGGAATAGAAGAAATATAGAAATCTTTTCTTCGTGGCTGTCGAAATAAGTGGAATGCCTTAGAAATCAAATACAGCATATTAAAATATTACGGTGAGACCGCCACTCCAATTATTTAATAAATGCCACGAGAAACACTGGACGTACTAACGTTGTTGGCGTTGTAGCAACAAAATAATATTTACAATGAAATCATGAAGCAGTGTTTTATTGTAGCCGTTGCCTGCACGGCTCGGTAATTCTGAATGGCCGCTAGCGGAGAGGGGGGTATCTGCATTTCGTGCATATTCCCGTAAATGCCAGTTGCGTTGAATTGCATCTGACTCGGAGGCAACTAGCGTAAACTTTAAGTAAGAGAAAATTTGCTTTGAAATATGTATTTCCAAGAAGAAACTAGAGCAAATAAGGATGCTTTATGTACACTGAGATTTGTGCGAGAAATACACAAGCACACGCGCCTAACTACGCTCAAGAGCTAATAAAAATTAGTTGGAAACTCTCCTTATACGTACCGGCTTCGACATGTCTGGAGTTTGTTTTGGATTATTCAGTATTTGGGCTGCACTGCGCAGTTCATATTTCGGTATGATAAAGTCAAGCTTTGCAGCTTCTTATTTTATTTGCCTTGATTCTGCTTCCTAATAGCCTGCGGAATATTTGATGGCGGCCATTTTTGCCAGGTATTTTACCAGCGGTTTTAGCCTTGGTTATATTCGGCATTCATTTGAGAATTTAATCCGGTTTCAAAAGTATCTAAGCACATAATCAAGTCTTTGTCTTTTATAAATCGTATTACTAGAGAGGATTATAAACGTTATGTAGGGTGGGTTACGTTAGTGGGTAAAGGGGAAGAGGAAGACGTCACAAACAATGGATGGATTGCGTGAAAGATGATATGAATAACAAGAGATGATTTTAAGATAGTCGATCGAGAGGTATGGAAGCATAAAACTGACTGTGCCGCCCCAGATGACCTACGTATGATTAAAGTATTTAAAATATGCATTTGATGAAAGACTAAGGGGTGAGAGTGACAAACAATATTCAAAAATATTAAATCACTTGATACTATTATATTAACATCCAGGGTGTTCTCACATCCTATATTAATAAAAAACGTTTAACATCAAATCAATTCGATATTCACAATACAAATAACATTCGTCGAACGCGTTGATCTCAAACAATTCCTGACAGTAATTTAGATCACTGCTTTAATATTATCATTAAGGTCGCTCGCAGCTTCGCTCGCGTTAATGTAGGTTGTTATATAGCCTATAGCCTTCCTCAATAAATTGATTATCCAACACAAAAATATTTTTTCAGTTTGAGATTAGCGCGTTTAACCAACCAACCAAACAAAAAAACTCTTCAGCTTTATATTATTAGTATAGATATCGAATAAATTAATGATTTAATTGAGATTTTGAAAGCTTTATTGCTAGCTACTTTAATGTTATCTGGAAGCGGCTGAGTAACTTAGGTTGGATCAGCCAAAAGAAAACAGTAAGCTTATGCATATAATAATATTCTTAATATAGTTTTTAAGATTATGTTGACAATCCAAATTGTTTCCCAAACGGGCACAACGTACACCGTAATTGAATTACCGCGATTTGCTGACAAAACATCACCGAAAAATGAGCGGAAACGAATTTCCCGTTGCGCTTTTCGCTTTAGTGCTAATGGTAACGGACTATACAATTTGTTGTTTATTAAATCAATGGAGATGGAATTTGAAATCAAAAGTAATCTGCTTGTGCGGAAACGCGGAAGGAGATGGATGACAAGGAAAATACGGGGGAAAATGCGAAAGGAGAACTGAGGTGCGGGCGAGGAAAATTGGCTTCATTAGATAGAGGGACCGAGGGCGCGTTATTATGGGACTCACAGATGTTTCGGACGGCCAGCAACACAGTCTCGCAGATGACTCGATTACGAGCGCACTCGAGCTTGATTGTGTGGAGATTTGAATAAAACAATTGCGATCGGAAATGTGTGTAGTTTGCGTTGAGTATCGGCTGGCCGGTTTGGTGGCAGATCGCTCGCTATCGACCGAAATGTGGCGAGTTCGAATCCTGGTAGGGGCATGAACACTGATACCTACTTGTTCTCGAGTCATAGTTGTTTTTGTAGTATACAATAAATCTTTATATATAACTGCTATATAGAAATGAAATTTTCCCATTATCTAGTATCCATACAAGTGGTTATATACTTACTTTGGGCGGTATGTGTAAGAAATATTGTTATTGTTATACTTGAACAGTTGTCAAATGGAACGATGTCGAGAAGTGTAATAAGTCATTATATTCAGTTATTATTACGATTAAGGCTGTAGAAACTATATAAGTTTTTAAAGTCACATCTGACTACAATTGATGTTCCATAAACTAAGCATTGTTCGCTGAGACCGGTTTTTGGAAAAACTGAACACCAAAAATAAATTATTTGAGTTCCTCCACTTTAACCACAAATCCGCACTGGACCAGTGTGGTGGGTAATGGCCCATTCACCACTCCCATCCATAAAGAAGGCTGTGCCCCAGCAGTGGGGATATTAAAGGGCTGGTGATGGTGATGATTAAATTCAAACGGATTTTTATTATACCGTGCCGTGTGGTGACGGCAGAGTAGAATACAATTGTCACCACCCCAAATCTCTCCCGTGGGTGTCGTACAAGGCGATAAATCAATGATGTGGAATGGGCAGCAGCGTTTCTCTAATACCACCTAGCAATAGCAATGTACTGCGACTTTTGTGCCCGATATATGGCAATAGGCTCGCCACCTATTACATGGGACCTAATATAATTGGCGAAACGTGGGTGCTAGTTCACCTCTGCCTACCCCTTCGGAGATATAGGCGTGATTTATGTATGTATGTATGTATTTTTATTCTAAAGGTCTGATACAACAAGCAAAAGATGTTTGAGTTGGCTTTAAAACTATATCTAAGTAAAATCCCACTGGAAGTTGTTTCACGAGCAAACTTTCTGTGAGATTCACTTCACTATGTGGGCGATAAAATAGGTCATACACTCAACTTTTTAATAAAATTGCGAAGTAGTGATCTGCCAATGCTGCGTAGAAAAATTTGCATTTCACATTTTGTTGCGTATATTTTTCCATGATAAACAAACTTTTGTGATGACGTTGTGATATTTAACCTAAGTGTATGTTAAATAACTTAATACTACACCTAAATTAAATAAATAATCTAGAAGCCTATTCTAAAATCTTTCCAGGCTGGCCTGGGAGCGAAAAATAACGTAGAATGTGCAAGCCTCGATACTCATGCAACGGGTGTCGTTAATATCAACTGAAGGGACATTGCCCGGTGTAGACCAATAAGCACCTTGGGGCACCCGAATGTTGAAGGGCAAACTATCAACAGCAGCATACCCAAAAAGGGTTGGTGTCAGGCAAGCAGTCTGCTGTAAAACCTAAGTCAAAATTTTGAGCAGCATGGATTGGAATGTTGCTTAACCAATCACTCTCTCCGTTGATTTGTCTCTCGTCATGATTCATTCCGTCTCTTTTCTATACATTCATTTATTGACGGCTGCCTTGGTCGAATGCTCAGATTGCTGGGTATTGGCCAAGAGGTCCCGGGTTCGAATCCTGGTAGGGGCAAACTTTGTGATGACTACAAATGTTTGTTTCCGAGTCATGGTTGTGTATATGTTTATGTAGTATATTTTCAACATTTATATACATAATTATATTAAAAATATGTCCGTCATCTAGTACCCATAACACATGTGCTTAGGCTACTTACTTTGGGCTAGATGATAGGTATGAGTGTAAAAAGAAAATATTTATTTATTTATTTATCACTAGCTCCTTTCCGGTGCGATGGATGATATGAATCAAAAGGGATAGGATGGCTTGATGATTGATGACGTCTGACCAATATGATTGTAAGAGGAAATATACTGCGCCGACCCCAGATAGACAGGGAGCAGAGCAGAAGAAGAAGAATGAAGCCTATTCTAAAAGCTACGCATGTTTGCTGAATTGCTCAGCAAAGTGTATAACCAACGCCATACCACAGTGCGCTATTCAAATTTCATCTACCGAACTCTGATCCCGAGGTAATTTAAAATTTATAAACATGGTGTGCCAATAACATTCTGTTTTAGGAGCAAAGTAACATAAACCGTATTATATTGAGATTGCAGAGTCTTATTGTATTATTTTATTTATAAAAGCCTAGTGTTCTTTTAGCCAACCACGTTTATAAGAATTAATTCATACATCTTAACTGTATATCCCATATTTCAGTCCATGTTCCAGGTCCCAAAAGGGAGAGCGTACATATTGCCGACCACTTGGTACGTTAATCACAGTATCATTGAATATTGCATTAGAAATACTGGTTGCAATTCCCCAAAACGGTAGTAAACTACCACGAAAGATATAGGGGTGATAATATTGTTACTTCTCTTGGTATCGCACACGTGTAAAATTTACTTCTAAATATAAGTTCAATACTGAATGATGTAATTGATACAATAGGTATTAGAGACACCCAAAAATAATATTCAATCAAGATGGTTAAGCATGTGCCACCTAATAACAGGAAATTAGAAAAACCAGGATAAATAACCGAGAAATCCTGCACCTTAATATTAAGAAACTAGGTATAGTATTGCAATGGAATTCAAATATTATTTTGGGTATTATGGTATCTTTTGGATTATATAAATAAATAAATATAAGCTGAATTATTTAAAACAATGTAATATTTTTTCAAAATTTTGTGGACTTTCTTTTTCTTTATAATAAAAAATGTGTATTTTCTTTATAATAAACATTGTTTTTATATTATCGAATCACACAAAGTGATTCGATAATATAAAAAACAATGTTAACAAGTAACATTGTTTTTATTAGTACTTTAGTTGGTACCTAATTACTTACTCATTTATTAACTTAAAAAAACCATTTTTAAATTATGTTACCTAAATAAAATAAAAAAACTAACCATAAAGATTATGTGATATTTTTCACAAGTAACATCAATAATATTATATTTAAAAAGTTGAGTAACATTGTTTTTATTAGTACTTTAGTAGGTACCTAATTACTTACCCATTTATTACCTTATAAAATTTATTTTTAAATGAACTTACCTAACTAAAAAAAAAACTAACTGTACGCGATGTGAGGGATCAGGGAAATAAGAGGCGGAATCTGAGAGTAAATGTAGATCGAATTTATTGTGCAAAACTGCTAAGCAAATATTTTACATAGACGTATATAAAACCAAGTGACAATAAGATGTATAAATAAAATAGACAAAACAAGTAATAAAATTAAATATGAAAGAAAGGAGTTTGGTTTGCCACACTAACCGTGAAGATTATGTAATATTTTTCACAAATTACGAGCAGTTATCACAAATAAAAAGGTGTCTGAAAAATTTCGAAAAATTGTGCACTAAAATGTTCCTTTTATAATAATTTTTCTAGCATTGAAATAATATTGAAATAAAAATTTGATAATAATTTTTTTACCCTTTACTTTTAAGGAAGAAGTGATCTAATGAAATACCACACAAGACGACAGTTCATAGATAATAATATATAGAACGAGGAATGATGAAAGTCTGTGTATCGCCTCATAGCCCGTGTTAGGGGCGACTTGTTTATATGGCAATTGGCGTCGCAATGAACTGAGAGAGTAACTTCGGGCAAAGGCGTAGAGTTGAACAAATTGGAGCGAGAACCTTGCAAATAATCATACACAGGGTAGCGAAATTCACAAGTCGAGCGCTCCAAGTTTCGTATTCAGGGCCAGTGATTTGGTTTGTTAACAGAAAGCTTAAGTAAGTTCTCGTAATCATAATAATATTGTTATAACCATTACTCGCAGAAATTTAAGTTAGCAGGTGACCATAAAACTCGATCTTTGAAATTTCGTTTCAGAACTAATTAATAAAATAAAGATAGACAACAGAAAAGATGGGCAAGTGGCAGGAGTTGTGTGAAGGACAGATAGATAGTTTAAAGTTATTAAATTTGGCTTTGAGTTCTGCCTTTGTGAAATATATTACACAAAAAAAATACTGACAATATTTAATTGGCATTTGAAACTTAAAAAGTCCATAACTATATAATTTAACATCACAATCCATTATTTTGGTTAATTATTTTGGTTTTATTTACCCAGCGAAAGTCTGAAAGTGGCGCCAGTGGAAGAAAGAGTTTTGTTTGGAATAGTATATTGAATGTGATTCTAAAAGAATGTTAATGAGACCAATTAGATAAAGATTAAGTACAAAAAAGATGGATGGATGTTAGTATGAGGCATGTTATAAAGATGAAGGGTGTGGTGGAGAATTGCGAGAGGAGAAAGTGAATATATGAGTGTTATAAGAAATGTGATGTCGCAGGTAAAAGAAAAATTATACGATACGCATCACTAATAAATAATGTATGTATGTAAGCCAGAGATTACGTCGGGTCTAAGCACACTCAGAGTTAATCGCAGCCGCACTATAAAATAAGGACGTACTTAGATAAGAATGCCCAACATATTTACAAAACATGCCTGCTTTTTTATTGCAAACGTTAGACGGCGCGTCGTCTCAAAAGATTCCTTATGCCGTCGCTGTAAGCGTCATATTTGGAGAGCTCAGGTGAGGGTGTGTGTGTGAACCGTGGGTTCTTGTAAACCTTTTTGTTCACTTTAAAATGAAACCTTTTAATTTGGGGCCGCTTGTCGTCGTTGCGGTGGGCTTTGGTCCTCTCAAATTCCTGTGGAATACTCTCTAGCGACTTCAAACAAATTAGCTAAGTACCTAATTTGTTTACTTGGTATTTCGTTACACAGTGTAAATACTTTGTAATTTTTATTCCCTCATAATAAAGCTATGTTTACGAGTTTTAAATCGTTAAAGCTATTCGATGCACTTTGTTTATTTCGCGTTTACTGTTCGTTTTAATGGTTTCAGCTTCCATAAAGAACACAAAAAAATTCATTGTTGGGAATTAAAAATACGACATTTTGTCTTTAGTGAATAAATAATGTTTAAGTGTTATTACATAGACAATGTACCATCAGTATAATAAATAGATAAGCACTTTAGAACTCATGTCATGTCAACGCCAGCATATTGTAAAAATTATTATCGTGACAAACACTAAAGTGCTTATCAACTTATGCTGCGGACTGTACCTAGATGTGTTCGGTAAATATGAAATACAATTTCTCGACGTATCATAATTGTAATTTCTTATAATTACGTTCAGTCATTTACTTTGATGTTGATAATTAAAGTATAATTTCTCTATTTATATATTTTAGCTGTTCTCACATAAAATACACTCAAAACTTACATAAAATATCGTCAGAGACTATTATAATACGATGTCTCAGCACACTATTTAACTTTGAAATGACCTTAAAAAGCTATTAAGTCGACAAAGTGTAAATATCATTTCAAATTCATGGTATTCAATGAATACTATTCATCGAAAATTATACCATCGTAAAAATGCCATAATGGAAAACTTATAACAATCGTAAAGTAGCGTGCATAAGACAAGGACAATCTATTATAATAATACTATATAAGTAAGTACTGTATAAGTCAGACCAAAATGATCTTAATTAAAAGTGTATTCGATATCTCGAATATTTTGAAAGTCATGCTAAAATCATCTATAATAAAAAGTATATTCGATATCCCGAATATATTCGGTATTGTTCGTTCGATCAGTACAGTGTACGTAGCAGATTAATTGGCTGCAAACATGGCCAGTTTGAAGAATTTGCAGTTGGAACGGATCTATTGTTGTGTATTCACTCGGAGGGTAATCCTCCGTGCCGATATAACGGTTAGCATCCATTCATCACGCCGTCCCAGGCATGTTCACCGATTGCAGTATACAGAGCACGGCTTATCTTTCGACTCACGTGCGAAACGCAGCTATATTATTTTCTTTCGACATTCACAACTAGCGTAATGAATAAACGCGAAAACAGAAAACGTACTCGCAGTGTTCAAATGGAATCCAATAATTCCCTTTTGAATATTCTATGGCTCATCCAGCAAAAAGCTAATCCGCAGAATAATGGGTTATAGATATCAATGTTGGCGCAGGCATGCCGGAAAAATATGCCGTTTGTTCGTCGCCGTATGAGCTCGCGGCATTAATAATGGTATTTAAATAATAAATCTGAGCTTTATTGATGCTTTAATTGCTCTCGCGCTTTACAGGTAATGTTGTACGTTTGGAATACAATTTAACTTAAGTGTAGCAATAGCACGGACTATTATGGTAGTAATGATGTTGGGGCTTTAGGTTAATGATCATGGCTGAATGTTTAGATTGTATCGAACAGTATGTAAAAGCCTTATTAATGTCAAATCGGATTTATTTTTAATGACGTACATAAAAAACATATTTTAAGTATTTGGGTGTAGTCTCTAGTCTCTTTTTATATTATTATTTAATCTATACTAATATTATAAAGCTGAAGAGTTTGTTTGTTTGTTTGGTTGGTTGAACGCACCAATCTCAGGAACTACTGTCTCAAATTGAAAAATTATTTTTGTGTTGGATAGTCCATTTATCGAGGAAGGCTATAGGCTATATAATTATCGACATTAATGCGAGCGAAGCCGCGGGCGACCACTAGTGACTACATAACAAAGAGGTTCTGAAGCCGGCCCGAACCTGCCAGACGCGTCCCGCCGCAAGATCTGCAAAAACATTATTTCATCTAACTTGACCTTAGTTTATCAACCTTTTTCTTTTCAATAACATAATAACTTCAGATTTTCTGACATTGTGTATTTTATTATATATTCAAATAAAAATGTAGACAACCACGGCACTGACGCTACATATGCAGTTGAATTTTACTTGAATTTATAGATGTGCATATGTGCACGTTTGTGAGGTGCATGACATTGTATTTTATATTATATTATTTACAATATTACATACAATATGTCACGCTTTTCTCTCACAGGGGTAGGCAGAGATCACTTCTTTCTACTTGCTACGACCTTTACATACTTCTTTTGCATTCATCCAATCTCATTCTTCATGCATGCCCGTCGGTTTCGGGTATACTATTTACAATTATAAAATAGTTAATTTATATATAAATATTTTAGTTATTTATTATACTGATTGTAATGTTTTCAAAACCGATTGTATTTTTTCTGCCATAAACCGTATGAGGCAATATTAATACCCTTTATAATTATTTCCGTTATAAAATTCCCATTTTCGTCATTTTATGCAGTCATCGATGTTTATGGGCGAAGCAAACTTTCTTAATAAATTTCTCAAGGGGATCTAATTGTTGGAAGTTTTTGCCAGATTATGCAAATTCATAAATCTGTAGCAGAATTATGTTGTTAATGGCGAAGAAGAAATATACTACTAATTATAAATTGATTTATGTAGGTATTTTATGATTTTCCTTTCTTAAAGGAAACTTTACATTTCTTTTGACTTTCCTTACATAATATTTCACGCTATATTTACAAAGAAGCTGCCACAGGTCAGGATTGGTCCGAGAACTTCAAAACAAAGACTAAATTGTAACTGATAGCTTTCTCTCTAAATCTGTTTAGCGATCTTCGTGTATGCGGCAAGGGCGGGCGACCACTCGTGAGTGTTTACAAACTTGTGGGACATGTATCTTGCATCGTAAACTTAGTGTGAAATATATTCTAAGTTTGAAGCAGTACAATACATCGCAAAGCTTTATGTTCTAACTTTTTTAGTAATGGAATATCTACGATTCTACGCCTTAAAAGAAAATACATTAACTACATGAAAAAGACTACAAAGGATTAAATTATGCTCATAATGACATAAAAAATTTAAACAACATTGGTCTTCGGCCTTCCAAGAAAACTTTAGAAAAAATTTAATTGTTATGTCACAAGGCAATTTGAATTATTTAAATAACGCCCAATTTTAAACTTACCATCTGAAGACGCACCTGCTTGCCTAACAACGAACAGAAGCAAAACAAACGTTGCCGTCGTCGATCCCGACACAAATCTACAACCGTTCATGATTTTATAATTACTTCAGACCGGTAACATCGTAATAAATTGTCTAACATTAGTAATATTTTGTCATGACCGTTGACGAGGCGACGGGATCAGCTCATTCATCCGCCCGTTCGGAATGGGTGCGATTAAATATTCATCGGCGAGTTGTGAATTGAGCGAAGTGTTCGAGATCGAGCGATCTGAGCGGCCAGCGAGCAAGCGCTACGAGCGGGCTGTGTGCTCAGAGCGCGCCGGCTACGTACTGGCTGTAGGCTGCCGTCGCTTTGTTGCCGCTGCCGGCCGCTCGCGGCGCGGCGCTTGCGTAGCCCCGCCTCGCGAGGATGAAAGGACAGAACATTACCAGTATTTGTAACAGTTTGCGTCAAATTGATATAAATGGAGACGGTTTTAATAAAGTGTAATTGACTTTTGCCGACTTTGCGTCGCATTAATTTCGACCACGTTAAGACGCCCTGGGCAGGTGCGCAGCTAAACACCCGGCGAACTTCGCTTTTTGCTATGAATAATCTCGAATTTAAATTAATGTTAATGCACGCGGAGTCCCGCTCGTATCTCAAGTTTGTGTTACCGTTTCCCAAAATAATATTGACGCAGATACTTAATAATCTTTAAGATTGCTTTCTTCTTGTTTGTTAATATTTTCGTATTGGAAATCCTTTCTTGTTTTGTTTCTTAAAACATTTAATTTGAATGTTTACAAAGGGTGCTGAAACAAAATACTTCAGGTAACTTTTGGAAATAAAGAAGGCTTTAGGTGGTAAAAAACAAAATATTATTTACATACATTTATGTTTTCTCTTTTTATTTAAGGTTATTTATATTATTATATTGGTAAAGTATTTATACAGTCAGTAGCAAATACATTTTTACAACTGTAAATTTTTTGACAATTTTAGTATAGGCAGAGCCATCTATCGAGCACGTAAATTGCAGTTTATTGCAAGGCGGTCTATGAAAAATGCAGCTACCAATTACTCACCGTTGTCTTTAGCCTTACACCCGTATTCACAAACAATACTTGTTTAAGTAAAGAAGCAACACTGTGCGAAGTAAGACATTTCTCAATGCATTTTGTCACTCAAGTATTGTCTATGAATAGGCTTTTGGGACCCTGTGCGTTAACGGACCTCATAGTAATGTTTTTGAATACGGGTGTTAGTCGCCTTGCGGGAGATATTGGGGTGGTGACAATTGTATTCTGTTCTGTCGTCACCACAAGGCATAGTTATTATTCATGTACAGTCAACAGCACTTTTGTGCTCTATTATTACCAAGTTAAGGTTGACAATCGACTGAAGAAATTTGACAGTTTTGGGTAGTTTGAATGGCCGTTGACTGTACCAATAAATGTAATTATACTTGTTCTGTATTTGTAAATACCACAAAAAGCCACACCATGTAAAGTATACAAGCTTTTTCCCTTATTTATAAAGAGACGATAACTCTTAGCGTTCTATGGATTCACCGTGCGGGTGCCGGACCCGTAGTGTGGCAGCGAGGGTAGTCAGTGCCGGCTTGACCTGGGACTTGTGACCCAAGTGTAGGTTTACGAGGCCCCTTCACTACATGTCGACACTCACTCACCGTCACCACCCCATCTTCTCTCTCTGCCCAGCCATATTTGGTAAGATTCTGTTAGAGCCGCCTTTGATACACGTTTCAGTGTAGAACTTCCGCAAGTTCTAGACAAGCTAAGTTCTTTTAGTGATGTGTACAGGGATTTAGCTGGTATACCCCTCGCTCCCACTCTACAGCATACAAGCCAACAATGTAGCCATTTTTAATAAGTTGGTTTGTTAAATCAAAGAACTTATAGGTTTTAATAGCGTGATCTTTGGGGTGACAGTTCAGTGATTTAGTTAAAACAGTAATTAGAAACTGATTTTGTTACTATGAATAAGGGGTTAAGTATGTAACTACAATATATGTATATCATTTTCTTCTTACTCTTACTGCCGCACTCAGAGACGTCAAATAACGATAATGAGTACTTAATATCAGAAAATGACAATTCAAAACTAGTCGCTATTCTTGCCGGGTCTATGGTCTAGATTTAATTGAATTTTTTTTGACATTAGGTACTCATTAAAGTTATTTTACGTCTCTGAGTGCGGCAGTTAATGTTTAATTATTAACGTGTTTAAGGTTTAACGACCTTACTTACTTTATTTATGTGAATAACTTTTGAGACACGTTGCAAAGGTAATATTCATTAGGACTAATATAAGTACTAAAGATTTCGTGTAGTCAAGGGTTAAATACGTACATGTTTGAAATAATAATAGCTTGAATTAGGTGCTACTAGTAGGTTAAAATTGGGGCACCTGGATCAAAAAAGATCCAGGCACCCCAATTTTAATCTATTATTTATTCATGTTTTCATATATTCAATGTTCATCACTCGACTCTTTCGAGTAATGAAAAGTGAATAGTACGCACCATGCGAGGTCGTTGACAACTACTTAATCTATTTTATGTTGTATCTTACATATGTTGCAGCATACCGCCACCCCTCCGTTACGGTATTTTCTCTATGTGTTTATTCATGTTTTCAACTATTTTTTTTAAGTATCCATAAATAATGAACTTACTCGAAAGGAGTTTTCAGTTTTCACTCATGCCATCAGAAATCAAATTTAAATCAGTCTTTTAATCGGAGATCCAGGTACCCCAATTTTCACTATTCGTTTATTCATGTTTTCTGCTATTCAATTTGTTAATCTTTTTTAATTATATATTTAATTCGATTAAAAAAATAACACCTAGTATTTGACAATAATTATTAAGTTAAAATAGGTATTGAACAGGAATAAAACCAAACAAAATATTAAGTAAATAGAAATTTATTGGTAACATAATATTTTTTTTTACAAAACATATATATCTAGTTAATATTTTAACTAAAAACTGAAAGCAACATCTAAGACTAGTCTATTAATATTTACAATTATCATACAATTCTATTAATTTCATTGATATTAAATTTCAGTGATTCTTAAAAGTAAAAACATTGTTTTCTCTACACCACTTATCCAAACAAAATACATTTTTTAGGGCACATACGTTATTATGATGTATACAGCTCATAATATCCATCGAAGTTGAATATTTCTCATACAGTGTTAATAAACTAGGACAATTTTTATCTTCTAAGTTATGTACGTTATTGTTATTAAATATATCTTTTATCCATAAAACTTTTTCATTGCCCTTAGTTAGTATACATTTATTGTTAAAAAAATTGCCTGTAATGTTTTTAATATTAAAATAAGGTATACATCCTTCATTCCAATAAATTCCTCTATTTTTTTCAATCCAGGCTACTTGCAAGCGTTCTTTTTTTGTTAATTCATAAAATGGGTATGGTGGTTTTATTAACCACACAAAGATTCGACTATTCCAGAGTATTGCTATTTCTTTTGCTATAAAATGGTTTTGCTTGTCTTTAAATCCTTGTACATCCACTATCACATTCATGATAATTTTCTTACAATATTACTGAGCGGTTTGTATTCAAATAGACGGTCATTTATAATCAGACAATAAGCAGTTGTATTATCTGGTATATCTTCTGAACATTCGATTTCTATCCGAACATCAACGGATCCAGTTTTTAGTGAGTCGTTTTGTCTTGAGCAATCGATCACAAACAACGGAGCTTTTTCTTTGAACTGAACAAAGTCAAGCAACGGATCAACACCGTCGTTGTAATACGACTGACGAAAGTTAGCATACATTTCGTATAATATACTGTATTTATTTTGATCAAATTTCAGATTTAGTGAGTCATACGGAAAGTATTGTGAATTCAAAAATAATTTAAGGTTAGTTACTTTACAATGATCGAACTCTGCATAGCTTTTAGCTTTATCACATTTTCTGTTAGTTTGTAAGCAAAAAATCACATATCTTGGTTTTTCCAACTGAGACGCCGTTTTGATCGACCATGAATGTTTTGCGGTTTTTGGTAAGAACGGATATTCATACAAATCCCAATTCCTGAATGCTATCTGTACAGGACGATCCTTTTCTAAATATTTAAGTAATAACAATTTATTACGATCAGAAACTTTTATATGTGGAACACGCCACTGAACTTTTTGAATTTCTATTTCGATACTATCATTACCTTCCATTATCGCACAGTTTGAAATGGAATTACTTCTTTGTAATATAAGTTCATGTCTGCAATTTATGACTATTTTAGAATAGTCTTCTGCAAAACCTAATATTTTATTTAATGGTATAATGACACTAAAATATCCCACTTTCAGAGTTGTACCTTTCATATTCCATCCCCAAACTGCTGCAGCTTTGTTTTCACCTTCATTCATAGATATATAGGACTTTATAGTGCTAGTAATTCCTGCATTTTTAGTACGATCGATTTCAACACCATTTAATTCATAACGAATATCTTGAAACAAATATGACATTGGGTTGTTAATAAACTTAACATCTTTTTTAACCACTTTTCCTAAGGAGTCTTTCGAAGTCACGTTGGCATAGCCTTCTATGTAAATAGAACTACCTGAAGGTAGTACGTAAACGTCTTGTTGATGGATAGGTATTCTTATTTCATCATTGTCTTTAAAGCTGTTATTATATGGATTATAATTATGGATTTCATAGCTTTCGATTGAGTTATCTTGACACGGTATATCACTGATTTGCAACATTATGTAATTTAAACCCAAGTTCTTGTAAAAACCTTCTATTCGCTGTAGTAATATTTTTTGTTTTTTCTACTCGGACACGTCTGACGTGTTTCGATATTGGGAGTGTAATATTGCATACTCTTTTTGGAGTAGGATATTTATTGAATATTAACATGTTACTATGTCAGGCGATAAAATATAAATCAGGATATATTTAGTATCAATACGTAGAGCAATAAAAATAATTAGTTTAGTACACAATAATATCTTATAGCTCCTTTCGCAATCGCTGGATGAATGTACCTATGCTATTAAAGTTGTCATATTATATATATGTATCCGAATCAAAGTAATGAAAGCAAATTAAGCGATTAACTGCTTTTTTTTTTTTTGTAAATTATGTCTTCTTTTCTCCCAAAATGACATTAGAAATTTTAAGCATAAATGACCGCAGTTAAATAAATGTTTTTTTTGTAAATTGTTGTAATTATAATGTATGTTACTTCCCATGTATTTTATCAATTCTTTTGGTGGTTTTAAGTTACCATAACTATCAAAATATTCGATATAATCTTCACATTTTGCATAGGCTACCCAATGAGTACCAGAGTTCTCGGAGGTATCAAGATTAATGACACCACATTCCATTGGGAAAGGTTTTTGCGGTAATTCATCTCTCATAAATACACCTCGAAAAAAAGGGATATTATACGAGTGCTTTATAATATCAATATTAGTTAAAGCTCTCCTGGGTAGCCTACAATTCAGTTTTTTTTCTTTGAAACAAAAATCCCTAATCCATCTTTATATGGCTTCAGATGTAAACCTTTACCAATACACACTGCTTCGATTTGCTTATTATGTCTTTCCAATTCAGACAATTGTTTTTTAGCAGTTTTATATTCATTTATCACTTTTGCGATTCCAGCAGCACCTCCAACTAAACTACCAGCAGCAGATAAGCCTGCAAATATTGGTATTAAAGGAAGAAATCCTCCAGTTTTGGGTATGGGTATAACTCTTGGTATATTTATAGGTATATTTGATGCTAGTTCTTGTGCTGTTGTGTATGCCAACTTTACTAAAGCGTTTTTACATTTCGGCTTTATGCTATTTATATGCTTTTTTGTGCGCAATACTATATTTTTAAAGGTTTTTTTCAAACTTATTTTGTCTTGATTGTTACTTTTCTTTTGTGTTTTTGTTTTTAAATTTAAATTTAGCAAAGTTGGTTCTCGTTTCCTCTTCATTTTAATGAAGCTTAAAACGATAATATTTAATGAACTCAAACTTTAAATGTGTCACTTGTACGAACGTGATGAATGGAATGAAAAAATATTAACATGCAACCACTTAAATTGAATTTGTTAGAGCGATGATGAAACTCAAATATCTATAATACATTCGCTTTACTTATCCAACTATTTTCGCTAGTTGGGAGCCCAAGCCATTTAACAAACACAAGGTTCCCCTTTCTTTTTAACACTTTTTCAATTAAATATATATCATGATATTTAGTTTTCTGAATTTCTTGTGAATAAAATGCTCCGAGTATTGGCCTTCTTTTTGAATCTTCTAATAAATAAGTTGTAGGCGTACTTTCTTGTATTTTAATAATTTTAAATATTTCCGTTGACCAATTAGGGGTATAACTTTTATCAAAATGAGCCTTATGCTTGCTTATTCTCACATAATCACCAACTCGAAATTTTTTACATTTTTTTATTTTTTTAGAGTGAATAATGTTCATATATCTTTGTACTACTTCTCTTTTATTGGCATGACAAATTGTTGCTGGAGGCTGACCAACAGTCCTATGCATAGTGTTGTTATATTCAGTCATCTTTTTCTTTAGTACTCCATTATTCCATTTATAATTTCCGATTAAGTTAAATTCTTTATACAATTTACCCTTTAGTGTTCTGATGAATCTTTCAACAATTGAAGCCTTTTTAGTTGAGTAAGTAGAATAGTGATTTATATTAAACCTATTCATAATATTTTTAAATTTGTTATTATAAAATTCTTTTCCATGGTCCGTCTGTAGATTTATTGGAACGCGTCCATTTTTTAAAATCATTTCAAAAGCTTTAGATACATGCTCTTTATCCTTTTTTATTAGCCCGATTGCCCATGCAAACTTTGTAAAACAGTCGATAACTACTAATATGTATTTGTAACCTCCATTAACTCTTGATATTGCTTGCATGTCTATCAAATCAGCTTGCCAAAGATCATCTATACCTTTAAGTATTACATTTCTTCGAGGATAATTAATTCTAGCGTTTCTACATATTTCGTTTACAACATCTGCTTTGCTCATAGTGCTTGTTTAATTTGCCCACAATATCTTTAACATTAATATTTACTT
This sequence comes from Cataclysta lemnata, assembly GCA_963931975.1. NCBI lineage: Eukaryota > Metazoa > Arthropoda > Insecta > Lepidoptera > Crambidae > Cataclysta > Cataclysta lemnata. The sequence continues at coordinate 6,580,253 of OZ008339.1, forward strand.
CAAGTTTCTTTATTTTGTTGATTAAAAGTATCATCAACTTGTTAATATCCTCAATTTTTTGAAAGACATTCGTTTTAAGATCGTATATATCTGCTTTACAACAATAAGCACACAATTTTGATTTACTTGACGATCCTAAGACTTCAATGTCATCGTTTAAATGATATTTCTGCATTCTCGATATTAACTCTGATTATCACGTTCATGAACATGCATGATCAATGTTCTTGTCGTACTAATCATCGATATGGTAGCGTGTGTCCTTTTATTTTTTTATAATACCAGCTTCTGTAAGCTCTTCAATAATTGATATAATTTCGTTATCATGATTAGTGTTACCAGCACTTTTTGATGCAATTAATAGTTTTAATCTTTCGATTAGTTCATTAGGGTCATCCCAATATACATAGTCTGTTTCACTTTTGTATTTCTTGTATATCGGGATATGACCCCCACATTTAGCTATGTCTTTTTCATTGGAATGATTCCATTTTTGAATGAATAATGGTTTGATTATTTCGCAATATTTCAAACTTTTGTCGCCTTTAATCTGACCATTTGAACTAAAGCCTCGTTTATGAGCATTTGTGTAAACAAGAATATCTTTATAAGTAATTTTGTCTTGTTCGCTAACAATATTCAGGTTAGGCTTATTGCGCATGAGAAGTTCCTTTAAACCTGGTGTTAACTTATATTGCTTGAAACCAATGGTCACTACTTGGTATTTGTCTGACTTTGATGTATTGCTAGTAGACGAAAATGAAACTTTGGAATTTCCCATCATCAAGTTTTTATTTTCACTGCGTATTCCAAATGGGATATTAATATTATTATCATATATATCTATTACTTCTTCTTTTTCTAGTGACATAAGGGTATCATTTATTTTTCTATCTGACACAAGTGTATCATCACTATAATCATAATATTCTAAACTTTCATCTGACTCTATCGGTGTATTCTTGCTTAAGACTGTATAATCTAAAGAAGAGTTTTGATCTTCTACGGAGTCATTTTTACTCATATCTATCGAGACGTTAAGCGTAGGTTTATCTTTATCGTTAGCTTTAATGATTGTCTCTAAATTATCTGTGATGGGTTTGAACACCTTCTTAAATTTCATATTTGCTTCATCTTCTTCATTTTGAATAGCTTTTATTTTATTTTTAATAGTGTCAACTGACTTAATTAATTGCTTTTTAATCTCTGTGTCCATTATTTTATTTTGAGTTATACTCGACTGTTGTTCACAAATATTAAAATGAAATAATATATTTTTAAAAGTCTGTGTTATTATATACTCGGGATTAGTCTTCATTTTTTTTCGATACTATAAATAAATGAATGTATCGAAGCCTTGTCTATACCTTCCTCTATCCAGAGCACAATCTTTGTTTATGGTTAAAAAACTAAATTGATTTAACCATATTGTAGCACATAGCTTTTTAAATTCTAACCAACTCATATCTGTATTCACATGTTCGTTATATATATGTTTTAAATTGATATCATCTTGTTTGAAAATAATCAAGAGATTAACATTATCGCGTATTAATTGTTTAGGTATTTTGGAATAAGTTTGAGACAGATAAAAACAGTCTATCTGACTGTGTCTGCCCATAGCGAAATAATTACGAATATTTACTTGATTTTCACACGCCACATCATCAAAAATAATGATGGAATTTTTTAAAGCATTTTTTGGTGAAATCACGTCCTTGCTATCATTAAAAATATATAATTTAGCATTAGGAATACATGTAAAAACGTTTTCTAAATAACGATATTTCGGTTGAAAAGATGTCTTCGAATACAAGTAAATATTTTTGAATTTAAGACCATTTTCATGTAACAATAAATTCACCATCACATTTGTTTTCCCACAATTTGATGGGCCACATATAATACATCGAATTGTGTTAGGCAGCAGTACACTATGTTTAGTTAAGCGGGGATTATTTCCTGTTTTTATAATGTTGACTTCTAAAGTGTCTGGTTGCTTGACGAACTTCATTTTAAGTATGAAATAAAAAATTGAGTTACAATCTTTTATATACCTCTTTCTATTCATTCTCACATCATGAAAAATAAAATAAAAACGCTCTTCATTGTTTTACTCATACATTTATTACAACAGTCGTAATAATGAAAATAGTAAAAAAACAATATACACACATTTGCGAAGTTACATATCTTATTCTACTTAGATTAGTATTATATTTATTTTATATTCTATCAGACTCGATATATTTTTATTGTTATGATATAGTGCTACAATGACCCCATGGGAGTGTATGAATTTTATCTTTTTGTATTTGTCTTTTATCATCATTCCCATTGAGTAGTTGCTTGTTAATCTGCTGCGTATATAAAATATGTTTAATTGATCTTATCAATCTCATGTTGCATCTTGTGCTGTTTTTTTTATAAAGAGTATTTTTGTAATCAATCATTTGTAATTTCTGAGTAACTGTTTTTGTAATACCTTTCGCTTTATTTATTTTACACTTTAAGCTATTTATACAATACAATTTAGCTCTTAAGCCAACAAATTCAGTAATTATATCACCACCCATCTCGTCTTTGAATAATCCAGGAACTTTTTGATTTATTTTTGGAATGTTATACTCATTACATGAAGAGAAGTTACTAGTATCAAATTGTGAAATGTTATCTCTTAAATCTTTATAAAAATCTTCAGTATATATCAAATATAACAAACTATCAGTGTCTGTGTAGCATAGCTCTGCCTGTTCTTTATATTTCTCTTTGATAAAATCATAGTGAAATTGATACATATGATGTTTTGCGTATTCTAATACAGAAAATCCAATGTAGATCGGTCTATCCAGCATCACTTTTTCATGATTTAACTGGATGGCTACAAAGTTTTCTGAAAATATATGAATGCTTTTTAGATTAGGCTTTGTAATTAATTTCTGCGCGGTTAAATATTTATTTGTTGAATTTCGATTATCTGTCCATCTATTAATTAATTTAATATGTACTTGTTTATGTTTATTTTCGATAGTTTTACCGAAAATTGAATTATTTAGTAGTTTGAAAAAGTCTTTTTCAAATGTTGTTTTTGATGATTGTCTGAGAGAAGTATTAAGATCAATGTAAGGTTTCAAGAAACATTCCTGTCTGAATCTTAGAATTCGATGAATATTTAATAGTATTAGACCATGTTTTATACATTGTTTTAAATGCACATAATGAATGACATAATTAAATTTATCATAGAGGCTAGCAATTAATTTTTTTACTTTACTTTCCGGGGATGACATTTTTTCCGCGAGGAAAGGTAAGTCTTGATGTGCTTCATGCAAGTGATCTGGATACAACAAATCCACTTCTAAAATATAGCCATAATCATTTTCATCAGAAATATCCATTACATCAAAATGTTTTATTTCTTCTAATGACAAAAATCTAAACTCAGAAACAGGGTACTTTTTTGTCATAGCGTACCCATAGAGATTATTACAGTCTAAATATACAAGATATGAAGACGGTACTGATTGATTATAGTTTGGTAAGTATTTATTAGATGCAGTAGCATGGCGTAAGGAGCACTGTGCTAGACCGCCACGAATACCATTTTCCAGCATTTGATAAATTTCTATATCACTAATCAGTTCTAATTTAACATTCGTATGAAAAAGCATCGCATCCCAACTCAAACTAGGTGATGTAATATAATAAGCAGGATCCAGTTTATAATATAAAAGACTTGTATTTCTAAATTTTTCGAATATATCACATAAAAGTAACACGTCAGTTTTCAAGTACAAATCTGTATATTCTCCAAGATTAGAAATATTAAAATAATTCCATACAGCACAAGCATGCGCATAATCTTCGTCAGAAATATGTACCCCACTTAGAAAATTCATAAAACATGATTTAGGTGGAAGTTGTATTTCATCAAGTTTTGACCAACTGTTCATGTAATCGTACGGATAAACACCTTTTTTTCTGAGTAATTGTAACTGTTCTTTATTTTTAAACTCATTTGATAAGTGAAAGAAATCATTTTCAGATAAACTTTTAGTTAACATATTAAGACTTGAACTTAGAAATTGGAAAGAATCTATGAACTTTATTTCAATAGGGCGCGTACTATTGGTGGATTCGATAATTTTTGTAATAGAAAGGTATTTTTCTTTAGTCTTTGGAATAATTTTAACCATTCCTTCATATTTCATTAGTTCTTCAATAAATAAATGTGCGTCATAGCCTGATAGATTATGAAAAACAACAGGAATGAATTGACACACTCTATGCATCAGGTTACAGTGAGAATGTGCCGCTCCTCTAAATTCAGACGTAACATGATCGTGATCTAAAACCTTATCATCGAATAATACTTCATTGCATATGTGACATAAGGTAGCGTTTCGAAACCGAGTCTCTTGATCAGGTGTTAAAGGTGACATCGGCTTTTTTTCTAATAATATTTTATGAATAAATTTAGCATCGTTAATTAATGATCTTATAAACACTTGAACACAATCTCTACCTCTATATGAAACATATTTGTTTAAGGTTTGATTGTGAGAACAACAAATATAATACCCAAAACAAGAAGGTTCATGTTTTAGCAATATTTCAGTATTTTCAGATTTCTGTTTATTATAATTTATTAAAAGACACTCAAAGTCAGCATAAATCACAAAATTAATTTTTTGTTGTCTTTCATAATGATTGAACTTCAAATAAGAATCTTTTTTCGGTAAAACATACAAAACTCCATCACACTTATGTGATCTGTACTTAGATTCATCAGAAAAGTTCTGTAAACAGGCATCACATAAGTATATTTTACCTTTATGATTTGTTATTTGACGTCGCACTAATCGATTAAGATTTTTTATTAAACAATAGTGCCCTTTATTACCTCGTTCGAAATAGAGGAGATTGATATGGTCAATTTTACGACATTTAGTTAAATATAAGGGTCCAGTCACACAACATTTGTTATCTAGTCCATACACGTTAATACTTATATCCGGATTATTGGATTCAAATTGTTTAATATCGAGCATTGTGGGAGGAAAGGACATTCCCTTTATATTAAATATTGATGAATAATGTGGATACGACTTTACTCTGCTTACGTTGTTTTCAGCAGGGTATAGTGCGGCAATTATTGACCACAGGAAGCAGTGACTGTCAGTATTGTGAATGTTAATACAACTCTTCGAATGTTTGATAGATGGTGGTAGACCTATGTAGGTACCACCTCTCAGAGGGCAGTATTTATTTACATTAATTTCCATATGACTAATTTTTAAGATAGTCCAACCAGATTCACAGTGCTGAAATTCAGTCAATTTTGTTATTAAATTATCTGACAGTCGTGAAAATGTTTCATCAAAATCTGTCGACTGATAAATAGTTTCATATTTTGTAATAAACGACTTTAGTTGAATTTCATTCGACTTTGGTAAAGTAAAATAAGAAAATAGTTCAAAATTTAATTTAATGCAAGTATGCTTTTTCAATGACATGTTAATCAAATGTGTAATGTCTTTTTTATTGTCGCTCAGAAACGATTCTGCTATGAGATACTCGACTTTCTGAGCTGGGTTTAAGCGATAAGTTACTATGCGCTTCTTAAATGCGCTAGTCACAATATTGATATTATCAAATTCGGTCTTCAATAAACAGTTCGATTTATGTATATTAGTTCTCAAATGGTATCTGTATTCATTTCGTGATATTAATATTTGGCATTTTTCACATTCGATTAACGTATTGTCTTCAACAGCTGGTGGTGGGAGCGGTACTGGTTGTAGTGGAACTGTTACATAAATAAAAAAACAATGTTAGATATAAATTTGCAAATGCTTGTATTAATATTAAAGTAAACATGATTAAGAAGTAATTGTTTGAATAGGTATAATTATAAGTTTTATTAGGTATGATTAATATTAGTATGAAATTATTAAGAGGCTGGCACATAATTCAAAGTAAATAAAAATGTTTTTATGAATATCCGGTAATAATTTCTGGCCGACAATCCTTGAACTCTTTACGAGTGGCTTTTATAAAGCTAGTTAGGTGCTCCCATGCCTCAGTACCAGCGTCCGACTTATTCTTTATAGTTATAATGGTATGACGCCATCTATTCATCGGTTGTATATTCTTGATTTCATCGCATTTGTAGACCTTTAACTCTACATAGTGCGATCCCTCTTTCTCCGCATTACTCTGTCGTACTACACCGTGCGGAACCCGTTTAGTAATATATGAATGAATCGTTGCTTGCTTTTTACCGGTTTTTGGTATGTTGAATGCTTCATCGTCGCTGTCGGTGCCGAACACATCGCTGGCAGAAGTTTTTCGGCAGAGTGTAGGCGTATTGGTGGGAAGTGGCTCGGAAGTGTGCGGGTAAATATTCTTCTTTTTCTTGGGCTCATGTTCAGCACTGCTACGATGTGATGATGGCAAAGTCTTGCATATCTTCTCATGTTTGTGCTTCGATGATTGATCTTGAAAGAAAAAGAAAATATGTTTATATGAAAATAACTTATTTCAATGGACTATCTTCTTCCAATATAGAAAATATTGTACATTGCTTCATCTGGCGTCGAGATACTTCAATAAACTTTTTAAGGTGGTACCAAGCTTCTGTATCACAATCTGTTCTATTTTTTACTACAATATCTGCCTCTAGTCGTTTATTCTTCTGATTTGCTTTATTTATCGGATATGTCTTTAATTCTATATAGTATTTTCCAACTTTAGTTTTATGTAATTGTCGACTATATGCCTTAGGGTATTTCATAACAAGATATGAATACATATTAGATGTATTATTACCATGCTTGCTGGGTTCGACTTCATCTTCGCTGTCGGTGCCGAAGAGATCGTAACTAGAATACTTGCTCGGCGTTGCAGGTACGATTGCTGGGGACTTGCGCTTTTTCGATGTAGAAGAGCGTGCAGAAGGTGGCGAGTGCGATTTCTTTGAGGTAGAAGGTGCGGGCACGTTCATCTCTTCCTCTGAGTAGTCGGATGCATCATGACCAGTTGTATGTTTCGACCTGAAAATAAATAATAACATTCAAATGAAAAGATCAAAACATGAATAGACAGAAAACATACAACATGAAAAAAGGAATAGATAAGAAGTCAGATTAAATGAATTACTTACATTTTTTTTTCCTTCTGGATAACTGTGTGTTTGCGGGGACTTAGTAGCTGTATCAGACTGTGACATTTTCCATCTTCAACCCGGCTTAAATATACAGGATTCAAGTACGCATTTTCCATATTCGGAAAAAATACAACGTGGTAGAAAAATCATAGAATAACGAAATAAACAGTATACTAATATCCGCATCGGTGTCGATATATCACTGTAGGTAAACATCTAACTCTGGTTGTGTGGTACGTTAGTAAGCAAAAGTAAACCTTATTTTCTTTCTCATAGCATTCATTCATTGTCAAGGTGTGTGCAAGACAATAAGAATGTAATATCACTGCATGAAGATAAAGTACTGCCTTTATCGGTTTCACTATGACAGCGAAATGCAGCGTAAGAGAAAGATTGCGATCAAAGTTCATCTTCGCCATATTTGGGGGCCAGCCTGCGATGAATGAATGACTTCGTAATAACATTAAGACAAGCAGATATTTCTATCCCAAAATGCCTCCAGTAAATAATGTTTTATTACCAAGGAATAAGGCTCGCTTTGAAAGTAACATGTCATTGACACTACTGTTAAGTTGTTATAAAATAATTAAAACACATAATTTTAAGCTTTAAAGGCATAATATTTGTAACATATAAAAGACACACGAAAATGGTAAATCACAGTTGTGAAATCGATTTCTGACTGCGTACAAGTTTCGTTTGTTTATACCCAAAATTCTGGGAAAAGACATGCCGGTAAGATCTCACTATTTATATTGTTGTTTTTTATTTAAATATTATTCATTCTGTATTTCTTAGAATGCGTACGATTTCAATAAGAAATTATAATTGTTTTCACGTCGTTGTTTCAGGGATCTGATGATATAATTTTTAATAGAAGCTACTCACCAATAATACCAGCAGAACAAACAATCCGTCAAAATGTTCTCAATTATCTCGAGCAGGAAAGACCTTTCGAAATAGATGAACGTCCGAACAGTGGCTCCAGCATCCACACCACCAACGTCGACAATAACAATACTCGACGGAAAAGAAGAGCAGATGAAATTTTGTGTTCGTATATAAAAAAACCGTGTAAGAATAATTCAAGATCTAGAGTAATAAGATTACAAATATTTGAGATCGATGATTTATGTAATAATATCGATTGTAACTGTACAGCTTCTATCTGTGCTCAGCATGTGGTTGAAAATACATTTAGTGATGAAGTGTATAGGGGTGCAAAAGACTTAATTTCTAAGATTAACCGAAAACTAATGTAATTGATTATAAATAAATTTCGAACGTTTATTTTTTGTTTTATTTTTTCAATCCTTTCATTGTATATTAAGACGTCTGTTGAATAATAAGAAGTAAATAGATGATAGTTTAAAAATTGGTTAAAAGAATAACTAACAGTAATAGATGAAGGGGTAAAATTGTAGTACTTGAATAAAAAAAGGTATTTTTTCCACCCGACTTTACCCTTTCATCTATTCACATAATTATTGTGCTGAAAATATGTAAGACATAACATAAATTAGATTAAGTAGGTAGTCGTCAACGACCTCGCATGGTGTGTACTATTCACTTTTCATTACTCTAAAGAGTCGAGTGATGAACAGTGAATACATGAAAACATGAATAAATAAAAGATTAAAATTGGGGTGCCTGGATCTTTTTTTGATCCAGGTGCCCCAATTTTAACCTACTGCTACTATAATTTGCTTCATAATTGCAAAATAGATTCAAATCAAAATTGCAGTAATGCAATTAACTGTAACAACACAATAAGTCATTCAAATTTTTATTCTTCTTTAGTCTTACTTTATTTACGTAATAAATAATAAATATTTGTTGTTAAATTTTGATAATTATCATATACAAATATTTAATATACTACTACTTATACATGACTACAACAGCACATGACCCAATAACAAATATTTTGTGTTCATCACAAAAATTTTGCCTCCACCAGGTGTCGAACCCGCGACCTCTTGGTCCATACATAGCTAGCTATCCGACTTTTTCTTATTACGATGCTCTTTATGGATTGTATTTTCCAATTAACAATCTTTCTACTCAGATGCTTCTAATAGGTTTCTTCATCATCATCTTCATCGCCAGCTATCTCCACTGCTAGAGCACACGCCTTCCCTATGGACGGAAGATAACCACTCTGGTCTAGTGCCAATTAGCAGCTGTTACCAATTGCAGTCGGTCACCCATCCAATTATGGTCCTTAGCGAACATAGCTTAGTTTACATAATCACTGGCCGAGTGCACTAGCTACATAATCGAGCTCCTCTTACGCACTTTAATACAACCTAACTATTTATTTTACCAAATAAATATACCTGAGCAACGATAAATGAGCATAGCAGGCGAGTCGCGGCTATATAGGGGATTCGCAGCGACTAAGCTACGTCTAGGGTTGCCACCTAATTCCAGACCTGAAATTGAGATGTTAAGCTTGTCTAACCAAGTCTTTGATCGATGGGTTTATAATGAGAAATGTTTGGACCCTAATAAGTTTGAAAATAGCAACTTAATAAACGTGCGGGTAATTAACGTTTATTAATAGCAAGATAATCACAATAGATGTTTAAGCGAGGTTGGATATTATATTTTCGTAATAATCTGTCTTTCTGATTTCGTTTTATTCACTCCAAAATAGTTAATACTTATATTATTGAAGAATAGAATTCGTCATAAGCAGAAAAAAAACTGCCCCAATAATGGCTGTTGAATATTTGGGACCTTGGGAGTTTCAATACAATTGTTACTAATGAGTTGTTCTGATAGAATTTCGTTACTTCAATTTTTTTTTAAAATAGGTAAGTTTCATACAAGTTAATCATGTTTGTCCCCGAAGCCGTGTTGTGACGGCAGAGTAGAATACAATTGTCACCACCCAAAATCTCTCCCGTGGGTGTCGTACAAGGCGACTAAGGATAAATCAGCGATGAGGAATGGGCAGCAGCGTTCCTCTTATATCACCTAGAAATAGAACTGCGACTTTTGTGCCCGATAAATGGCAATAGGCTCGCCACCTATTACATGGGACCTAACACAATTGGCGAAACGTGGGTGCTAGTTCACCTCTGCCTACCTCTTCGGGGATATAGGCGTGACTTACGTATGTATGTATGTTATGTATGTTTGTCCCCAAACTATTTATACTTATCCAAAACTTGTTGAACATGCTTAATTGGTAGTGGATATACATTTGAACCAATAATGTCACCATCCCTTATCTCTCGCACGGGCGTCATACGACTCAGGGCTAAAAATATGATAAGAAATGGACAGCAGCATTCATGGTTTAGGTGGCCCTCTGATTGCGCCATTGTGCGTGCAGTGTTCATGGTACCAGCAAGTAAAATTACGTATGATTGCCGTGCCTTTAGATTGAAAAGGTTGTCTCCGATCACAGTGCTCCTAACAGAGCTAATTTGAGCTGTAAGTGTTAATATACCTCTACATACTCCTTCGAGAATTAAAAGTGGTACGTACATGTGTGCGAGCTATACAATGGGCCCGCATAACTTATCCAATTTCTTTTATAATATTATTAAATTATTTTTTGAAACAGCAATGAAACAGAAACTGCAAAAGAAAATCGTTAACGTCAAACTTTAATAGATGACTTGGTTTATAGAAAAAATAGTGAGAATCAATCGAATTTTCTTGGTAGCACCTACGCATTTTTCAATGCTCCAAGCTATGCCGAGATTGAGTTCACTATTTATATAAACACCTCCTAACATTATCGCTCTAAGCTAGAGCGGTGGGTGTTAAGGATTAATGCTAGTTGGTTGGAAAAAACGGGCAGCGCTAAAAACTAAGAGCGACTTAGCGATTCTTCTTTATTATATACTTTCTATGGTATAACAATGGGGAGTTTCTTTTGTCTTCAGATCGAACTATAGAGCGAACATCATTTAAGCCACGAACTTACTAAAGAAGTTGTACTCGTTTAATTTTGACATGACGGCTAAGGATAAAAGGCTCCTGTCACCTCCCCCAATCTCTCTCCTACGGGTGTCGTACAAGGCAACTAAGGATTAAGACACCTATGAGTAATGGGTAGAAAATTTCCTCTTAAATCACTCCGCAATATACTGCGGTTTACGTGCCCGATACATGGCAAAAGGCTCACTTCCTATGACATAAGTGGCGAAATGTGGGTGTTAATTCATCTCTGCTTAACTCATCGGGGATAAATCTAATAGAACGAACGCGGCAGCAGTCGTAAAATACTCACCAACCCGCACTGGCCCCGCATGATGGGTTTTAGATTATGCTATATATTATAATATACTTTCATAATTATGATATAAATTTACCATTGGGTACAAAGAAAATAAATTTATTTGAAAAAAAATTATGATCAATTTTTATATTAAACTATTTAGTCGTTTGTGTGAGTATTAAAACTTTTTTGTAATCATATAAAGTCCATTAAAATCTATACATTTAATTAAGTTATGTTTCCGAAATCTCCGAAGTTTCATTGCTAATTCTGAATCAGTGCAAGCGGCAATTTTAAACAGCCAATAAATCACGCTGTACTCTGCCGATAAACTTGAGTTTAAAGCTAGCGTTAGATTGACTTTTGCAAGTGGTGTTTCCTTTCGAGGCAGAGAAAAATATACTACTGGACTTCTAGTGAATAAACATTGATTGAATATTTTTTAACACCGGAACTTTAATGGCTAGCCAACTAATGGATAAAACATTGAAATATATATTCCTTATACTTAATATAAATATAGCACAAAGTAGCATAAGCATTTGTGTTATGGAATTAAGATACATACATACATACATAAATCACGCCTATATCCCCGAAGGGGTAGGCAGAGGTGAACTAGCACCCACGTTGCGCCAATTATGTTAGGTCCCATATAATAGGTGGCGAGCCATGAGAATTAAGATGGCTGTCCAAAAAGTATACATAATGAAAATATAAACGTATTAACAACCATGACTCAAGGACAAATGTTTGTGTTCGTCACACAAAAAAAATTCCCTACCAGGATTGTAAGCCAAGATCTTTTGACCAATAGGCAGTGATCTTACTATTCGAACAAATCGGTCGTCGAAAAATGTGTTAAATAAAACAATATAAAAATATTTATGAGTTTGCCATGCTACGTTTGCCCGACGATGTGAATTAGCTAAGTGCATATCAGTAAGTCGAACGGATTTATTTATATATTTATAATACTTTGTTTTTATACATTTATGGGTCCTAAAGTGGTCTAGAAGAAATGGCTGTTACCGATAAAACCTTCTTAATATTTTATTCAATTATTACTTAAAAAAATACTAAACAAGATATTACATAAATTATATATTTTTCTACTTTATTAGAATCCATTAAAATACAATGTTATGGAGCAAACTTAGAAAACTTTGTTACAAATCACCTCACACGAGTCCTGTAAACGTACAACTGAAAAGCGCAAATATAAAAGAACTGAGCATAACATTCAAATGTTTGATGTGAGTTCCACTGCCAGGACTCATAATTTTATTAGTGAATAGAGGGTTAGTAAGTTAAGTGTTTTACGCGCCCCTATGATTCATTTACAAAATTAAATGCATTATTCACTGAATATTAAACATTTTTTCACTATCAAAAGGGATCGGCCATTGATATACAAGCAGCACCGGCTAAAGGCAGATAGAATAGAATCTGGAACATAAATATTTGCGAGAGAGGAAAATCAGAGAGATTTGTTCGGTACCAGCCCTATATGCGAACCCTTTTTTCCGTCTTCGCAAATCGTCGGGGATTAAGCTAGGAGAGCTCACACCTTTTCACCAATATTTTTTGTGGTTCAACCGCCGGTAAACCTCCATGATACAAAGTGTTTTCCCGACGATCAATAGGCGTTTTGAAAGATAACGTTTCGTTACAACTCTTATTGATATTTTGATGAGAAAGGGCGAGGTGGAAAGTAAACAGGATTTTCCGGATGAGATTTTTTCTGTTGTATTGCACGGCTTAAGGGAGTTTGTAGCTCTGGAATAACCCGTTTGTAGTGCTAAAGCGGACCGATTGTTTGTTTCTTGTTCGCTTATAAGAGTATAAATGAAGGCAAATGATTGAATAATCTTTTGGCTCTCTTTATTTCCTGATAAATCCCGTTGTACATTGACACGGGATGAAAATTATTGCATTGTAAACATTTTGTGGAAATCTTTTTACATGCGGAAAAGAGTACGCAAAAGTTTATTCGTTTCAAATTCAATATATTATGGCGAGCGTGCTCTCGCTCAGCCGACACCGAAACTCACTCGAGCGCGGCTCGCAGAAAATTTATTGTTTTTCTAAGAAAATTTTGCTTTCCACGACGCTACATCCTTGTTTGGTCTCTGGAGAAGAGTTGCAAAAACTTAATGACGTCTTGAGAAGCTAGATTGTTTAACCTCATTGCGTTAGCTCAAAGTATAGTAAGTAGATGAGCGTCATGTTACTGTTTTGTTAGAGCTAGGAAAATATTATTTGAAGAGGAAATTTACCAGGGCGAAGTCTTGGCGTTGTTCTCTACCTACACCGCGGTTAATACCTCAAAGATAAAATAGAATGGAATGTTCTAAATGGGGAAAGAGAATTTATTAAAAATCATTCTTTGATTTTTTTTAACAGTATATTACAAAAATTATTACAATGTTAAAGAGGCCAGAAACCCTTCGAAAAATAATTTTACGTTTCAGGATAATAACTGTCAGTTTTTTTCTGACCTTTATTCCTTGTAAATAAAAATATTTATATTAGACCAATTCCTTATTTCAGTACTTAAAGTTGCCATGGTCGTTTAAGTTAAATATAAAATTTTGTATAATAATAACAAATAGTATTATTATACAATTTTATACATAATAATATAAATTGTAAACATTTAATATTGATACTTTGTTTTTTTTATGGCAGAAAAGCTTTACTACGAGTGCCCATATTAAATCACAATCCTATTAAAATTTATTCCTTTGCGTATAAAAAGAATTATGCATGACTTTGTAAATGTATGTAATACATTAACATATTAACTTAATAGATATCTCATTTTTCAAAGACCATCATAAATAAATGATTTAAATAAATAAATTATTAATAACATTTTAAAAGATTGACAAATTGCCTTAGGGCAATGAAAGCATAATAATTTAATTTTATAGGGATAATAATTTATTCTCTGAGAATACTTTTCAAATTAAATTGTTTAAAATTGCCTCCAGTTGCTTCTAGTCTACGATATTTTACAATATGTTAAATACAAAGATTTTGGTGGTTAGAAAAGAATTTCGAAAAATTATGATCTTGAGACGGGAATCGAACCCGCGTCCGCTGCTATCCGGGCAGGTGCCTGACTCCCGCCTCAAGATCATAATTTTTCGAAATTCTTTTTCTAACCACCAAAATCTTTGTACTAATTTTTCTAACATTTATATAATGTTAAAATTAAAATCGAATAGATAATGTTAAATAGTTTTTTAAATGTGTTCACTGCAATATGATTTAATTTGTATATATGGTTTCTTACTCATCAGAATAAATAAATTATGTTGATGCCAAATTTTTGAATTAAAGACTTACAAAGATACCGGATTTGAGAAAATCTGATGATTGATTTGATAAAATCTGATAGTAACATAATTACCAGCTAATTATACATGACGTATTTAGACGTGACGTGTCTAGTACCTAACGGGTAAATAACATTTGAAATAAAACAACTTTTTATTTCAAATGTGTAGTGCTCGTGCAAAATAAGAGAACATTATGGGTAAATAACACTCAAAAGAGGAGGAGAAATAGTAGGTTGCCGGCTGTAAAAAGTAAAAAAACCAAAATCTTGTGCAGTAACGATTGAAATGTGCTATCCCAACGACTCTCTCCATTCATCGGTCTCTTGAAATGGTTCTTTTTATCACTATATATACATTTATTCATCACAAGCACTTTTTATTTTGAATAGAATAGGAAACATACTGCGCCGACCTAAATAAAGCGCAATAAAGCGCTTATATACAATGTGAATACAGTTTTTCATCACACAAGACGTTAATATAAAAACGATATCTTACAATCTCCTGAAAGAAACACTGTACAAAACCAACTAAACTAAACCACAATATCGCAGCTAATACGTCAACGGCATAAAATATTCAAACCCCCCACCCAGGCCGTTATAAAGCTGTGTTTGAAATTGAAAGCGGCTGTAACTGCGTTACGTGAAATGTTTGGCCGCTATACAAATAATATGGTATGCAAACAAAAAAGGGATCAGACGCCAACGGCATAGTCTCAAGATAAAGTCTTTTATCGGACACATAATAACGTTCAGTGTGAAATCGTTAGCCCGTGCTCACGTCGCGGGGACACGTGCGCACTCCTGAGACTGATCCCTCCTTCTGCTTAGATTAAATTTGTTCCTATAAAAAATCGGGGATGTGCGATTTAGACGTGAGAATTGCGAATTCCGTATATTGATGGCCGCGCGCTCGCATATGCTTCAAATGCCAAAGGGTGGGCTTTTAAAGTTCAATTTGGGCGCTTAAGTATCATTCTCGTTTTTCGTGTGCAATATATTTTTATGGCTTAAAGCCTACAACTCACATCCTTACAATCTTGCAATTATTCTTCCTGTTGCTTTTTCTTTCAGACTTATTTCTGTTTATATTGTCACACCAAGATAGATGACTCTATTCTACCTGATTGGAAGAACAAGGAAAACCCTTTAATAGCTAGGTCAGGTCAAAGCTGATCACCATCATCTTATATTATTGATATATTGACAGTAGAATCAAAATAATTAACTAGTGAAACAGCAGATAAGATAGACACAGCGGACAAGACCTCTCGATAAAAGGTATAAAAATTACAAAGGAAAAGAGGCCAGAATAAAATAAAATTAATTATGTATAAATTAGTAAAATTCATGTGCCGCCGCGTGGTGACGGCAGAGTAGAATACAATTGTCACCACCCCAAATCTTTCCCGTGGGTGTCGTAAAAGGCGACTAAGGATAAATCTAACTATGATTAGGAATGGGCTGCAGCGTTCCTCTTATACCACCCAGGCTAGCAATGTACTGCGACTTTTGTGCCCGATAAATGGCAATAGGCTCGCCACCTATTACATGGGACTTGACATATTTGGCGAAACGTGGGTGCTAGTTCACCTCTGCCTACCCCTTCGGGGATATAGGCGTGATTTATGTATGTATGTATGTAGTAAAATTCATTTTAATTATTTATACCTACTGGTATAACATTTCTATGACGATCAAATATAAGTCAAATGATAATTTATGAAAATAATGTGTGAGCTTCTTGTCTGATTTCCAGCTAGTGTCGAATAAATACCTACTTCATCTAAAAGATTTTATTGTACATCGTACAATGGATGCTTTTTAAGCTTAACACCTCCAGTTGATTTATGGAAGGAAGAATAAATAGGAAAGCTCAAGATACTTACCTACTCAAAGATAAATAGTTCCTAGCGGATTCGTAACTCTAATTCCATGCGGGCGATTAGGAACCGTGAAATGCAATCCCATAAATCTTATTTAGCAATATTTTTTGAGCTTCGGGTGGCACCCTAATCCGCTGGTCTCGTTTGTTATTACAACTGCTTTCACCCTGCAAGCTGCTTTAATCTAGAGTGTTATTGTTACGGTTCAATCTTCTATTTCTAGTCCTATTCAGTCTTTTGTGAGAGTCATTGGGATGTAGGTTTATGTTTATGCGGGGTTTGCAATGTTGTTTTTTCTGTAACACGTCAGTTTCATACATAAATCATACATAAATCACGCCTATATCCCCGAAGGGGCAGGCAGAGGTGAACTAGCACCCACGTTTCGCCAATTATGTTAGGTCCCATGTAATAGGTGGCGAGCCTATTGCCATATATTGGGCACAAAAGTGTCGGAGTACATTGCTAGGTTGTAAAAGAGGAACGCTGCTGCCCATTCCTCATCACTGATTTATCCTTAGTCGCCTCGTACGACACCTACGGGAGAGATTTGGGGTGGTGACAATTGTATTCTACTCTGCCGTCACCACACGACAGTTTCATACATTTGTACTTTATTCGTTTGAATACAATTGTCATTTATCTATAGCTGCAGATCGGGAAGATCAGGAAATTGGCTATACGTAGATGAAGAATTCCCTCGTGTATGACAGTTAAAATATATTTATTTATATTATTACATTTTATATGACTGTGCACTAAAGTAAAATAATCAAAACTTTTTTTATTAATAAGAATCTTCGTCTCTAGTTGCAAAACCAGTGGCATGGTTATCCGAGCGAGATTTAGACTTAAAATATCTAGTTATAGTGAAAAATAGTGTGATACAGTTTCAATATTAAGAGCGAAGAAAAAAAATTAATCGCGTCAGGAATCGTTGATTTAATATAATCAATTGGTTTCTCCTCAAATATCTTTATGGGGTTCCACGCCATACACTGTAGTACTTCTGCGCTTATATTACGGATCCCTAAATCGTGCCCTCCCTTCGATAACGTCGAAAATGTGCAGATGTCGCCGGGAACTGTATGAAGCTGCGATAGGTTAGCGACGTGCCGCGCCTACCGACGGTGACCCTAGCGAGCGGGACCTGGCGTCCTCCGTACAATTCCGGATTATACTCTATTAATACACAATTTACTGTCTTCCTTGTATAAGTGTACGGCCGACTCAATATTTTTATGGCCCAGTCCTTAGTGAATTTGATGTATACTTGAAATATACGGCCTATGACGTCGACTGTTAAGTGAGGGGATTAAGATTAAAATTGCTTAGAATTTGGTGTGGATGTCTCTAGAATTGTGATTTATTATGGTCCTATAACCTGACCGTGTAGTCTTTCTGGAGATCAAAATTAAAAGGAGCATTCAGATATGAAGCCATTGATTTATTTATATTGTGTCTGACTGTAGGTTAGATAATTTCCATTTTGTAATTGCTTCTTCAGTAGGCGTCTAACACAAAATAAGTAACCTGAATAAGACTATATTCTCTATCTCTCTCATACCATCTTAAATCACGCCTTTCTCCCCAAAAGGCAGACATATTACTATGTGTTTAAACACTCGCCTTCGCCAGCTTTTTTCAGATCCAATGTAATACATACATACTTAAATCACGCCTATATCCCCAAAGGGGTAGGCAAACGTGAACTAGCACCCACGTTTCGCCAATTATGTTAGGTCCCATGTAATAGTTGGCGAGCCTATTACCATTTATCGGGCACAAATGTCGCAGTACATTCCTAGGTTGTATAAGAGGAACGCTGCTACCCATTCCTTATCACTGATTTACCCTTAGTCACCTTGTACGCCACCCACGGGAGAGATTTGGGGTGGTGACCATTGTACTCTGCTTTGCCGTAACTACACTGCACCCATGTAATAGGGGGCGAGTATATTGCCGTACACGGAGAACTTTAATCGCAGTAATTCGCTAGATGGTGCACTAGGAACGCTGCTACCCATTCACCGTTATATTATAAATCTTAGACGCCTTGTACGACACCAACGAGGGGTGGTGACATTGGTATTCTTCTTTGTCGATCGTCACCACACGGTATTAATAAGAGTCTACAAACATACCCCTATGTATCCCCGAAGGGGTAGGCAGAGGTGAATCTACACCCACGTTTCGTCAATTATGTTCGGTCCCATGTAATAGATGGGGGGCCTGGCTGATGGGCTGCCCATTACTCACCGCTGTCTTAACCCGTAGTCGCCTTGTATTCTGCTCTGCCCTCACCACACGGCAATACAATTAGGGTCTAAAGATCATAAAAAGTGATATAATAATTAACAGTTTTCGTTAAGATCCGAATAGAAACAATACAGTGAAATATGGACGCTATGAGTACCACAACGCTATATCGACCACAGGTAACCTTGTCCCCAACGTTGCCACAGTAACTTATCCTTCTAATATTAGCAGGGTTGGTAATACTCGGCTGATATTTTTGATGTGGAGCGGTAACTATAAATATAATATACACAAGAATTAGCTTGTTAGCTTTTCAACATTGTAAGGGAAAATGGGTATTGTTTCTATCATGTATAATAGCCGATAACTTGGTACCTAATAAGGTTTTGTTTCGTTTAAAAATTATAACATTTTAAAATGAAAACTTTTCTCCAAGCATCTTCGATAAATGATAAATGAAAAAAAAAATGTATTGCTAATTAATAAATAAACTATCACTAAGCCTATGTTCGAAGAGCTTTGCCATCACGCGTATGTCACCCCACTGATATTATTCTTCATCATCACCAGCCCTTTCCCACAAATGTGCCATACCCCACCAGCACGCTGGCCCAGTAGGTATTAGGGGGGATTAATGAGTATTGGTATTGGGGGGCTGCAGATGCAGCCAGGATCAATGGTTTAACGTGCCTTTCATAGCACTGAGGAACTCCAGTTAATATATTTTTGGTCATCTATTAAATGACTGGCCTCAGCGAACGTTACTTAGTTTACGCAATCTTAGGCTGAGTGCCGTAAGCCACTGCGCCATAGAGCTCCACTATTAGTACGTGCTTTTTAACTGTAACATTTTATTGGAAATATGAACCTACGGACTTTTTGCTTAAATAAACATAATCTTTTCATATTTATAAAACCATCTGAGCTAATACCAAACGCGGATATGCCATTAGAAAAATAAAAACAAAAACAAACAAGTATTGACAAAGAAAAGTTTTAACTTGATAACATCTATCTTACACCTATAGGAGCGGCCACGACTCACTTTCCTATTCCAAATAAAAGGGAAAGAATATAGATTTATCGCATTAACAATGAATTAGCGAAAGTGGTTCGCAACTTTTATTTTGTGATCACGAAGGAAAACTTGTACATTTAGCTCTGAAAAACTGTGAATCATTCCAAGTCGGTGAATCAATATTGAAAAGCGCGAAAAGTTGAAAAGAAAATAAATCTCTTTTTGCCGTGCATTTTTTATGGCTTCCAGAAGACGGATTTCTTGCGAACATTGCTGTATTAGTTTATTATTTGCTCGCGTTGGGTATCTGATAGGCCTGGCAATTTAGAAATGTTGAAGTGTGTTTTGGGTTTGATATTTTCGATTACACAATTGGCCGTTGAAAGCGATTATGAATATTTTATAAAATACCCATTGTCGATATCCAATCTCTCCTAACCGATATAAATTGAGTTGGTACTGCATTAAGATGGTCCTCAATTTGTATTAATCACGAAGGGTAGGCAAGATATCCATCTTGCCTAGTAGGTATGAAGAATAGATAATACTGATGGATTAACAAAGAACCTTTAATAAGAAAAGAAAAAAATAACCTCTATCTATACCTCTTTGGGGATATAGGGGTGAATTATGTATGCATGTATGTATGTTAACATTGAAACATAAATAAAGAGTGGAAACTACTATAGCGGCACCAAGCGGCACAAAGTATCACACAACGAAGTAATATTGCGATTAACGTTCCCGGTAAATGACAATAGGCTTGCCGGTGACATGTAACGTTGGTTGAACTTATGGCCATCCATTGGGTATGTAAAACGCAGTTTATTGCTAGGTAGTATAAGGACGTTGCTGGCTATTCTTTATCACTGTTTTAACCCTTAGTAAATACCTACGAGTAAGATTGGTGGTGTTGTATTTTGCTCTACCATAATCACCGGCACAATACTTTAAGGTTTCAATACTTAACTTATATTATTCTATATTTGACTGGTAAAGATGGTATAACTTAAGCATAAAATTGAATTACAATTTGGTCCACATTTTAAAACTGGTAACGATAGCTGTCTGTGCTTTGTTAACACAGCCGGTAATTACATTATATAGATATGACAATGCACAGTCATTGTTATTATGGATAAGCAGCAGTAAAAGGAGTCAGGAACAAAGCCATGTCCTGATAATGCAACCGTGAACGATCAATCTTTGGACTATTAAGATGTTTTAGCGCCCTGATGTATTGTTTAAGCTTCAATAAAGTTTTGATGAATTTTCGTGTTCCCGGCCTTTTGTCGAAAATGAGGCTTCGGATATTGATGAATAATTTGACGGCCAGGGAACGATCCTGTAATTATTCAAAGGCGAGATATCGAGTTGCGTATTGATTGTTAAGAATTAAATGAGTTTCCATCGTGGCTATTGTACGAACAATGTTACAATACCAATAAGATCACGTTTTGCAAAGTGTTTTATGTTTTATGATATTAATGCTTACCTGCTTTAAATGCTTATCTTTTTTTAAGGCTAACAAAAATATAAACGCTAATTTCTCATAAACATCATAACGATAGATTATAAAAGATTTATAGAAGATGATAAATATACAACATTAAACATTGATAAGATAAAAAAAACAACAAATAACTATACCCATTTTAAGTTAAAACAAAAATAACATCTAATTTGTTCTTCAATTTTTGACTTAAATTAATAAAGGATTTTTCATCCCCCCATCTCGGAAAAGCGTTTTTGCTCTTCGATATTTGAGTGCAAAAGCCGTTTTTATCCTCTAGACCATAAAGTAAATTTGAATTTAGAACATCGTATGCAAGTGCATTATTTTAGTTTAGTTAGTTTTAAATTCTCCCTATATTTTAGGGAAGGCAAAGGGACTAGCCCATACAGCCAAGTCTTTAGTGTATATTTTATCTGTAGTCTTATGAAATAATGAGTGGGTGAAATGGATGAATGATATGAATTTTACGTTAAAATATGGGTGTCACACATTTTAACGCATGTAGGGAGTGCTTGGCGCGAATTGAATGGTAACAGAGTTCATGATGGTGACTGATGAAATCGATAAAACCACTTTTTATAGTGATCTTCACCACTACATCAAACATATCATAAGACTTGTTTTCAATGATTCTGCATAATTGCACATCAACACGGATGCTTGTGCATCAAAATAACACCACTTTCACTTCACAAAATCCACTCTGAACCAATTTAAGAATTATCGAAAAAAAATCTGACTGACACCACGAAACGCGCCAAACACTCCCGCAAGTGCATTATGTTTGTGATACATTCTTTTTTAATTCTCCCTATATTTTAGGGAAGGCAAAGGGTCTAGCCCATACAGCCATGTCTTTAGTGTTTATTTTATCTGTAGTCATATGAGATAATGAGTGGGTGAAATGTATGAATGAAATGAATTTTACGTTAAAATATGGGTGTCACACATTTTAACGCATCAAGGGAGTGCTTGGCGCGAATTTAATGGTAACAGAGTTCATGACGGTGCCTGATGAGGTGGACAAAACCACTTTTTATAGTGGTCTTCACCACAACATCAAACACATCACAAGACTTATTTTCAATGTTTCACATCAACACGGATGCTTGTGCATCAAAATAACACCACTTTCACTGTACAAAATCCATTCTGAAGCAATTTTTGAATTATCGAAAATAAATCCGACTGACACCACGAAACGCGCCAAACACTCTCTCGTGATACATTTTTTTTTATTCTCCCTGTTACTTTTAGGGGAAGCAAAGGGTCTAGCCCATACAGCTTTAGTATATTTATTTCATATTAATATGAATAAATGAGTGAGTGAAATGAATGAATGAAATTAATATTTCATTAAATATGGGTGTCACACATTTTATCGCATCTAGGGAGTGCTCGGCGCGAATTGAATGCTACCAGAGTTTATGATGGCGACTGATGAGGTGGTGAAAACCACATTAAAATGCTCAACATCAAACACATCACAAGACTTATTTTCAATGATACTGCATAATTTCACATCATCCCGGATGCTTGTGCATTAAAACAACACCACTTTCACTGCACAGTCTGCACAAAATCCACTTTGAAAAACATCATTAAACCTATTGGACCTGTATGGTGTTGAATTTAAACCTATTTAATTTGTTAAAAATTCAGATTCGGAACCTTCTTGATGTACTTTTTTTTATTAATTTGCTTTGCACGTGCGCGTCTGAGTGGATGCTGTGGGTGCGACTAGGTGGATGTTGTGGGTGTGTCTGGGTGGATGTTGTGGGTGTGTCTGGGTGGATGTTGTGTGTGTGTTTGGTAGGATGGGTGTGGAAGTGTCAGGGTGTAAATAAAATTGACTGAAACTTTTAATAATGTGATTGTAATTTTTATTGCATTTTGCCATTTCCTCGCTGAGGGGGGATTAAAAGTTACGTGTTGCACTCGAGTGCAAAGATTTTTCACCCTGTGCTCTTTTGATTTCCTCGCTAACGCTCAGGATTCTAATTTTGCAATTTAAGGATCCTTCGCTAGCTCGGTCATCAAAATTGAGCACGCGGTTTAAAAGCAACTTTGCAATCACGTATAATAATAACTATTTTTACTTTGGTATATTTATATATGAACTCAAAGCAATATTTCCTCTAACTTTGCTAGGTATTGCGTCGTATTTATACACTGAAACATGTCTTTCCCTCAAACATATTATTGTTCCCACGCAGAAAGCGTATTAACCGCTTCATAAGCCCACGGTAGTCTAAAACCAGCTATAATATCACAAAAGCCAATTTTGCACGCAATATCATTTCAAACACAACTTTAATGTTTGCTTTTGTCAGTATATTCAAGTACACGGTGATGCTCGTGTGTGAGCAAAATTACGTGCGCGCTATCGGCTTGAAAAAAGGAAAATATACTTTCGCATAACAGCATTTCCATTTCATTTCGAAAGAGAAACGATCCAATAAAACGCATATTACCTTGTCGCATTGTAAAAGAAAATTTGAAAAGTAACGGTGTCTACAGGAACGGATGGTATTACAATTCAGTGCCATTTGGCCGCGTCGGCGCTTGTGTACGGATACGTGCTTGCGTGGGAACTTTTTAGGCGAATATAAAGAAAATTCTCCTTTGAAATTTACGATTTCCCTATCGCTTAAGCGGCAAATCATGGCGCAGGAATGAAATATTATTGTTCTTAGGGCCGCGTTCGTCGGCTTTAAGCTACTGACATGGAATGTTCAACATTTTACTTGGAACATTTGGCATATATTACAATGTGATTAAATTTTACTTTTGCTATTCTACAAAATGGGCCTGGAAAAAGTTAGAGGAATGGAATTGATGGAAAAACCCTTAACTGTAATGCTCTCTTATATTTAAACGAGCACTATAAATTTGATATAAAAGTGCCGGCCTACGATTACGTAAATTAAGTAATGTTCGCTAAGGCTGGTTATTGGCTGGGTGACCATAAAGTATTTCAACGAGTTCCCACGTTCTTCAGAAAGCACTCTAAGTCGTTGGTCAGCTGTATCTGCATTCGGGCCAGCGTGGTGGGTTATAGACCCATTCTCTCTATATCAATTCTTTAATTCATATTCCTATGGATATGCCCCAGCAGTAGCGAAATTAAAGGGTTGGTTATGATGATGATGATGATGAGGGGCTGACTCTCTATTAATACAATAAGTATTTAAAAAAATATTTCTTACTGCTTCTCTTTTTGTACCTCTCTATCTAAAGAAGATCTGTTAGACAGAATGACAAAGAACAGTATAATATTAGCTTTTACAAATAGGAACCTGATGTTGGACGTACAATTTTTCTCAGTAAAGTAAATCTTTACCAGAATTTCAAAAGCGAAACAAACAGACTGAAATCGGCGGCTCTAATACGTAATACCCTTTGTTTTTGAGGATTTGGAGTTGAACGTTCTGTATAGAACGCATAATAA
Organism: Cataclysta lemnata; assembly: GCA_963931975.1. Classification (NCBI taxonomy): domain Eukaryota; kingdom Metazoa; phylum Arthropoda; class Insecta; order Lepidoptera; family Crambidae; genus Cataclysta; species Cataclysta lemnata. The sequence continues at coordinate 6,605,137 of OZ008339.1, forward strand.
ATCACGTGCTAAAGGAAAAGAGAATCTACTGTGAATACGATTGTATTCAAAAACTTTATATTTTTTTTTTATAATACTATAAAAAAAATGTAAAAATCAATATTTTGTGACTAGATTTTTTTTGTTTACACTAAGCAATAATATTAGGGTTTATGTTGATATCTTCAAATTTTTTGCAAATTTTCACCAAGTGAATTTATTCTTTCGGACAAAAGGGAAAGCAACCCAAAGGAAGTGTGTAGCCTAAAATAACTTCGATAAATTACCCAAGCTATTTTTGGATGCGGAGCAAGTGTGAATATTTTGCATAACACAATAAAATATTTTGCGAATCAACAGCCATCTTCGCTAAAATTCTAAAATTATAATTCTGAATAATTAAACTGTAAAGTGTGCAAAAATTACTGAAGTATTTTTTTTGTGCAATATTTTTTTCAATGAAATAAACAATCTTCGAATAACAACAATACAAGCAAATACCTTATTATTGTGATTTTAATGATAAAATCACAATATTCCTTTGGTGTTTATGAAAACACCAAAGGAATAACTCGAGTCAATCAATTGGTTACAGAGCCGGTTTGCAATAATAGTACAACAATAAAACAGAGCGGATATCATGTCGATACTATCCCAATATTTGCCTTACGTGCCACTGTGAATCTAGCCAGGATCTATAGGCGGACGCGATAAATGGTCTGTCTACGATTCTGATTCGTTCGAAAACCAAAAAAGAGCACCGAAGTCTGTATGAAACTATGCAGTGAAAAATACGCGTACATGCCTATCGCTCGTAGACTGCGGTCAGCAACGACTGACACATCCGCGAATTGAGGGAACAATGATTGATCCGCTCTTACAAACATACTCAATTTGTATTGGAATAAGCATTGTTGATATCGAAACTAATCTCCAAAGTACTTCATACTACGCAAATCCTCAAGGCTCAAAAAGGTTTGTAGAAACAATTTTGACATTTTAAATGTAATGATGCTTTGAGTGTAATGAAATATAGTTAGAACTAGGTAGTAAGTTTTGGAAAAAGATTTTTATTATATTTAATTTTGTAAAAGGTTAATGTAAACATTTGTATTAATTTTTTCAACATTACGCTGAAATGGTTTTATATCTTAGAAGGGGTAGGCCGAGGTGTACTAAAACCTATTAATGTTAGTGCTTAATATAGGTAGTGCACAATGTAAAATGGTGTTGTTCGAATTGTGGCGAGGATAAAGCAGACTGCAAATTGTCACCTCTCCTGCGGGTATCGTACGACGCGACTGAGGGTTATAATTATAACGAGGAATAATGTACGTAACGTAAGTGCCTGGTAGATAAAAATACTCGCCAACTATCACATGCTATCTAACATAGATAACAAAGACAAGACTGGTGTTAGTTCATTTGAATATCGAGCGGTTCATTAATAAAGGCAATGTTTTGAAGCATAGCGGTAGGCTTTCGACAGACCCTTTGTTGCATATGTAAAATATTTGTTAACAGTTTTGGAAGATAACATGATACACTATTTAGAATAGCCGCCTATATCTCACGTTGTTGAATTCTACCAGCTCTACTATGGAACAGTGTTTGATGGAATCAGCATACTTTAAATTGAATTGTTTTATTTTAGAAAACAATTCACTAAAATTATATTCTATCGATTATCGATCTCGAGTAAGATTATCCTTAAAGCACCTACCATATTTTCATAGCCCAGCAACTTGAACGAGTGAAGTTCGCGTTAAAACACTTTCAAAAGAGCATTAGCGAATCGTAAATATCACGAAAAGAGCACGAAATATGATTTTTGTACGTGTTAAAATAATAGGTATTGGAAGCACGCGTCTTCTAAAATAAGGTTCGCGTGTGTGTTTGACAACTGGTAGTAATTTTGAAAAAGAATGGACGAAGCATGACGTGCCGTCGCATGGAGCTTATTGTCGACTTTTTCATTGTTTTAAGAACAATAGAGAGGTATTCGTTGTGATTGGTCTATCGTATTATTCATTTGCGTTTATTCCAGTCAACACAATGGTCGTTGGTGATCAAGGCTTCTGGTTAATTAAATTAATTCGGTTCCGTTAATTTCATTGCGCACTTTGAGGACTATTATTATTTTATTATTCAATTATTACATTATTATTATATATATGACCGATGTAGGTGGGCAATGAGAAAAAGAAATTTTATAGATAGTTTAGGTAATATAGTATAGTCATAATATAGTATCCCAATATTTAAAAAAAAATCACATATATGTGAGAAAATTATCCAAAATTTTTGATTATAAGATAAAAGTACCTTAGGGATAACAGCGTAATTTTTTTTTAGTTCAAATAAAAAGAAAAGTTTGCGACCTCGATGTTGGATTAAGATAAAATTTAAATGTAGAAGTTTAAAATTTTGATCCGTTCGATCATTAAAATCTTACATGATCTGAGTTCAAACCGGTGTAAGCCAGGTTGGTGAAAAAGACAAAATTTGTAAGCAGCAGAGATGGGACTGCTGAGATGGATGCCCTACATATCCATCTTAACAATCACGTGTCAGTGGAATCAATAGCAGAAAAGGTTCAAGGTCTTTTTTTAGTATAAACAAATTATAAAATTAGACGAAACGTGATTATGTACAATTAACAGCACACAAAATTTCTCAATCTATTTGATACTTTGCGTCAAAAGCGTTAAGATTAAAAATCGATTGCAGAACATTTTACATCAATGCTGTATTCCGCTGAACATGGACTTTGTTGCACAGAGCAATACAGAAGAGATAAATGCAGTGTGAGAATACCAGTAGCTTACCATAATTTCCTTGTATACAGACATTTTAGTAAGCAGAAAAGCGTTTTTCATAAAGGAATGAAACAACAATAAAATAATTTTCAATATAATAATATTATTAATTTGTTTTCGACGTTAAAACATCTGTTGTAGCTCAGCAACTTGATGTTTGAAACCGTAGTAGACAACGTAGCACAATTTGTATGGGCTGAAGCATCAGACGTCGTAGCATCTCGTAGCATTAACAATACTGTTCGTAGCGCAGTACACAGCACAGACTGTTAAATGTCTTACTGCCGCACTCAGAGACGTCAAATAACGTTAATGAGTACATAACGTCAAAAAATGACAATTCAAAACTAGTCGCTATTCTTACCGGGTCTATGGTCTTGATTTGAATGAAAATTTTTGACATTAAATACTCATTAAAGTTAATTGACGTCTCTGAGTGCGGCAGTTAGATTGTCATATCAGGGGCCATTTTCGTGTAAATAAAAATTCTCCATCAATTAAGTAATTATTAGAGACTAATTATATAACGATACATTAAAACACTTTCTGTGATTTTCGCTAAAATAATTTGAACTGCTGTATGGTTTCATTTTGCATGAACAATATTCGAAATAATACAACATTTTGCCCACCATATTTAAATCAAACTTTAAAAACGCTTGTTGTATTGTTTGATTTTTTTATTTGAAAATGTGTTGAATAACGCCTTTACACTTTTGTATTAGAAAAGCATGAGATTTGAAACATGGCGGGGCGAGAAACATCTGTAAAGACATCAATCACACTTACCTGAAACATTGAATTCTCTGGGGAGTGGGCCAGCCACAATAGGCCTTTAATAGAAAACGTTAGCTTTTTGTGGAGCTCCAACCTCCATTCAGATTATTCAAAGTGTGAATGCGAAATGTAAAGCTCGTAAAATAATTAAATAATAATATATATTAATATCCAACTATTATAATAAATGTAGAAGTTTTCCGAGCTTAGTTGCTTGGAAGTTTGTTACTCAATAATAATTCACTGGGATTACGGGGACCAAAATTAGGTGGAATTTGAAACATTGGCAGATTTAGTCATAGTAAGAAACTGTGGAGGTCTTATCTAAGGCAGGAATTCCTGTGACACTTATAATTCATATCATCTATCACACCGGAAAGGTAATGACGTCAATCTCTTTCGCCAATCTCTTTGGATGTATAAAGTTTATCTAAAACTACATTAAATGACTGGTGATAATGATGGCATATTAATTCGTAACTACATACATACATACATAAATCACGCCTATATCCCCGAAGGGGTAGGCAAAGGTGAACTAGCACCCACGCTTCGCCAATTATGTTAGGACCCATGTTATCAATTGGTGGCGAGCCTATTGCCATATATCGGGCACAAAAGTCGCAGTACTTTGCTAGGTGGTACAAGAGAAACGCTGCTGTCCATTCCTGATCCATCACTGTTTTATCCTTAGTCGCCTTGTACGACACCCATGGGAGAGATTTGAGGTGGTGACATTTGTATTCTACTCTGCCGTCACCACACGGCATTATTTATGGTAGGTGCAGTATGGTGGTATTGTCTTGATGGTATTGGTTCAATATTTGGCTCGTTGCCTAATACCTCCTTGGACTACTATTGTGAGTGTCTTAGTCGGCGTCACCAGTACCTACGTAGAGAAAGCGATGATAGATATTGAAATCTTTGCCAATACCCCTACATTGACGGAATTTCAAATGAGGTGGTAAAACTGCTTCACCGTCACAGCGCAACGGACTGCATACAATTCCATATTATATGACGAAACAATATTCGCAAATAGTCATTTGACATTTACTTAATCTGTCTATTAATGTTAAGCCCTCGCTCCAATGGATAAGTGTCGGATAAAGATTATATAAGAAGATACCGGTAATTTTCTAAAGTTACCTACTTAAAGAAGATCAGTTAAGGTCCTAAACAGACTCATTACAAGAAAGTAGGTAATGAAGTATATAATAGTCCAGCTTGATCTTCATAGATGAACAGGACTGTGACCAAAGTAAATACACTTATTATTTTAAGCATGAATTAGAATAATAAATTATGAACATTTACAGTTAAATTCGTGCTTTTATTGATTGTTACGTGAAATTGGAAATATTAGGTATAACTAAAGTCGTGTACTCAGCAACGCTGATTTTAATTATTCTACTGCAGGAACATTAAAGAAATATATATTAATTTCTTGAATTTAAATCTTAAAATTGATCGTCGGTGTCGGTACAATTTCTTTATTTAAAATCAAATAAAGAAATTGTACCGAGAAAGATTTCTCATAGTCCACGACTGCTAAATCGTATGTACTATATAATGATGGCAGAGCGAGTACGATTGTCACCACCCCTATCTCGCCCGCGGGAGTCGTTAGAAGAAGCTGGCAGCTAAATGCCAACTATATTCAACGAAATGTAATATTAAGATTAATACGTACGTATTTTAAAGGTATATAATGTATTGTAAAGGGATCTTCTGTCTCGTCTCTTTAACAAGCTACTTCTATAAGAATATACTCCTTATCAATTGATATTAAGTACGACCTGTTGACATGGAGTAGGCAAATCGATTTTCGTGAATCTCATTTTCGAGCTACGTGAATTTTCACTCTTAAACCGATTAGCGAAGCCAAGTTACGAGAATTTAGACATTGAATTATGAACTTTTAAATTTCTGGTAAATATTGTAATAAGCTTTCTCCGAAGTAATATAAGTTTTAATTGAAATAGGTGAATTATTTTAATATTTTCCTGTCATCAGATATTTCACAACCAATACCAATTAGCGAACTTGCTACAGTGCCTTAGGTGTTGTTATAAATTGTACAGAAAATGAACGAATCTTACGAACAATGAATCGCTTCCTCCTCTAAAATGTTTAACTGAAATCTTATACATTTTCCTTTTGTGTAATAAAATATCTGACGACTCTCGATATCTAGTTACTTTGTAGCTTTATTAGAGCTTGCATTTATATTTATTTTATTAATTATTACCAGCGTCAATATGGAAAAGTTTTAGCCTTTTTTGAATACGCCATTTTCTACTCTTTTATCTTGCTTTATATTCAAATTTAATTTATTAAATACATACATAAATCACGCCTATATCCGCAAAGGGGTAGACAGAGATAAATTAACTCCCACGTATCGCTAATTATGTCCGATCCCATGTAATAAATTGGTGGCGAGCCTATTGCCATCTATCGGGCATGTAAGTCGCAGTATATTGCTAAGTGGTACAAGAGTAATGCTGCTGCTTATCGGTCAGACATCATCCACTCTCTTTTGAATTATTGTCATTCATCACATCGGTAACGTGGTAGCGACCTGTACGAAAGACCTCTGGGATGAGTCCGGGCTGTGGGCTATTTCTAGTAATTTTTTTTCTACTAAAATATTTAGCCAACTACAAAATAACCAACGAGAATTCGGGACCAATTTCTCATTGAAATTGATTTCCATTTTATTATAATCTGGACTTTGATCAAAACGTAGCTTTATTCATAGTTGGCGAATGTTAGTTCAACATAGCCAGGTACACATTAAATGTTCAAACAAAATTCGGCGTCACCTATATTAGAATAAATAATTTCATACCCTAATGGACAGCAAAAAAAAACGTTTTTAATCAGACAGATGACGGAAGTGAGTTATTTGCTCGTACAATTTATTTTATAAGTCGTCAATATCGTGATTGATTTCGACGCCGGCCTTAACGATACATGAAATATTCGCTCATTAAATCATTCGCCGCGGGAGTGGAGTGTTCGCGAGGGCTCTCATCCAATCACGGCTCAGTAAATATGTGATGTCCGCTGCTCCGTAAAATTAATACAAACATATGGAATTTTTGGTTAATATATACGTAGGACTAATATTGATACGAGTGTCGTGAATTGAGATAGGCGAAGGCTACCGTGGATTTTTCATAATCAAATTGAAACTATATTTAAAAAGGGCCAGGCAAAGAGTACCTTGGATTCTAAAATGCACGCAATGCTATTTCGAGAATACTGCAGCAACATGGACTCGTTGTTTTGTGAATCTAACTGCTGCTCAAAGACGTCAATTAACTTTAATGAGTATTTAATGTCAAAAATTTTCATTCAAACTAGACCATAGACCCGCCAAGAATAGCGACTAGTTTTGAATTGTAATTTTTTGACGTTAAGTACTCATTAACGTTATTTGACGTCTCTGAGTGCGGCAATAAGACTCTCAAGATATTGAAACCTCTCGCTCCGTCTTAAAAGACTCCATTTCTCTTAATTTTTCCAGTTATAGGTATCTGAAATGTCGGAAGACCAACCTTTATTACGATTCTAGCAATTAACCTCGTAGGTACACTAATCAGCAATCAAATAGTACTCTCCCCACCGAAAAACAAGCCGAAAAAAACAACCGATGGGCATCCCAAAAAGAATCGTTGTTGTAATGCCAATAATACCTATTTTTGTCGGAATCCAGCGCACGAGTCTCAGAATTCAAATTTACAATTCAATAGAAACTGCACAAGGCTTTGCATGTCAATACGTCCATTTGGGGCACATACGATCGACTTCCCATTTCAAAGATGAATGAAATCATTCAAATACGAAATTCCGCTCATTCGACCGCCCGATACCACACAGTGCTTGTGATTGTGTGGCTGTATTTGTATGTCAATGTTTGCAGTCATCCCGCTGTAGTAAAATTAATAAAGGAAATCGCTTTTAAACTCTCTAATTATGTCCGGCGTTTCAACTAGCAGGACAGTTTCACCAAATTACGTATCGTTAAATTAATGACACGCTTTCACTAGTATTAGGGCTAGAGCGTATTAACTTACGACAGCCTACTATTTAGGTAGATAATGACATGTGTGAGCTATGTATTACAGTTGTTATATTTACATCTTATTTCCGTCTATGCGAATTGACCACTTACAGCCGCACTCAGAGACGTCAAATGACGTTAATGAGTACTTAACGTCAAAAAATGACAATTCAAAACTAGTATCTATTCTTGCCGGGTCTATGGTCTAGATTTGAATGAAAATTTTTGACATTAAATACTCATTAAAGTTAATTGACGTCTCTGAGTGCGGCAGTTATTTCCTATAGGTCATTAATTTTATAACTTTTTCTTAACTCTTCCACGTTTTTAAATAATTATGATAAGTGCAATTTAAATTTATCCCGGTACTAATCTAATATAAAATAATAAAATAAAATCGTCACAATGCATTAAAAATATGTCACCGAGCGCAATTAAATGACTTCGCTTTTCAGGAGGATTGAAAATGTACATAATATGTGTGACAAGTGGGTAATAACGTGGTGACAGTGAAAGGGGAACCCGCATTAATTAGACTTGGCAAACTGAAGGGTGTCACCCGTCAGTGGACGGGGTGAACTTTCTCATAAACATTGTTACAATCTCTTCTACCGAAATACGAATTCATTTGACGTATCGTTATTAACCGACGAAAAAAAGAAGGAGGTTACTCAATTCGTACCGTATGTTTTTTTATGATTTTTAATGTGCAAGTCCTATTAATAGTTGGTTATTTTGCGGCGGCGAAAACTATTAGAATAGGTAAAAAAATATGACTTATGCCTAATTTTATTCGGTGCCACGTGGTGGTGACGGAACAGAATACAATTGTCACCACCCCAAATCTCTCACGCCGGTGTGTATAAGGCGACTAAGTTTATATCAGTGATGAGGAATGGGCAGAAGCATTCCTTTTCGACCACCTAGCAATGTATTGCGAATTTCCTGCCATGTAAATATTATATGGGACCTAACATAATTGGCGAAACGAGGGTGTTAATTCACCTCAGTCTACCCTTTCGGAGATATAGGCGTGATTTATGTATGTAATATTATTCAAATAGTGGAATACAATTGTCACTGTACCGCGTGTGTCTTATAAGGCTAATTGTGTATAGGCAGCAGCGTTCCGATCCAATTTATAGATCGGAGAGTGTCATTGAGGTGACAATATTTCGATCCGATCCATACTGTTACCGATTTTAACTCAGATGACACTCTCTTTGGGTGTGCTGGATTTTTTGCCTTAATCTCCTTTAGGTTACTTACGACACCCATGGGGTGGTACTTTATTTTGTTGTTCCCAGGACAGCACTGTTAAACCTGTATCGTGGTTATTACAGGCACTTATACTACACAATACGAGTTTTCAAGACTTATTTTATATTTGAAATCATGTTTTTATGCCCCCGCGCAATTACTCAATAGCCTTCAGACAAGTACCTATTAAACGCGTGTCTAAAAGTAATCTATTATAAAAGTTCACTTTGCGAATTTATTCTAGATACATTGTTTCGGGACACGTGTTTAACTTGCCTGAGAGTAATTTATTATGGTACTAAGTAATTTGTTATGAAGTTAAGATTTTGTTTTTAGATGTTTGAGATTTTTCATCTGATTTTGTGCTTACACATAAATCACGCTTGCCTATGCATGGAACAATATACAGTCTTATTAATAAACTGGTAGTAAACATGGTATAGCTATTCTGCGTTTTGTCTTCGTCTCACAAACATGATTTTGAATGCGAGGAAAAGACACAAAACACTGAGTAGCTAGTCTATACCTACTAAAATCGTGTTTATTAATAAGGCGGTTAGAGATAACGGGTCATAGCCCACCACGCTGTCCCAGTGCGGATTGGTACGACTACAGATGCAGCCGAGACCAACGTAACAGGCCTTACGTTGTTCCGTTGTTTTGTTCACCCATCCCATGATTGCCTTTGGCGAACATTGCTTAGTTTACACAATCGCAAGCCAAGCGCTTTAGCTGCACAATACAGTTGTCTACCCCAAAGGTGTGGACCAGATGTTGGAATGTAGGTGTTACATACACTCGACAACTATTTTTAGCCAATGACTATTCTACACTATTCACTAAGTCGAAATCGTCAATGTATTTTTGTTTCTGAGATCAAGAATGCCAAAATTGGCCATTTTTCGGAAAAAGGAACAATTGTCACCACTTGTTTCCCGTGGTGACAACTGTTCCTGCCCTGTCGTTTCCACACGGCATGCTAATGATATGTGTGAACATAAGAAAGACTATTTTATTTTATATCCCTAGACGATGAGGGCAAAACGTCTGCCAGGTCAGCCAGTCATTTAATAAAATGAAAACGATTAATTCCCAACCACACCTGGCAGGGTAAAAGAGTGGAATCAACAATTTCCATAACCGATTCGGAGCTGACACTGGAAGGCAATCGCCACGAGACCATTATTCAATCTCCGGCGATATATCTCGGCTGGAACTGGAAACTGGAGCGTAGCGATAGCTGGCTCCGCAAAAGTTGGCACGAGTGGTCACCGAGACCACTGCCAATTTCCATTAGCACATCATCCAAAACGAAAAAATGCATGGACGATCATTTTTTTTCCATTCAATTAAAATTGGCTGCCCACCAAAACGGCCGACGTAGTGCTGCGGCCGCGGACCTGCACCGATTGCTTGCTAATCGATTATTAATTGAATTAACTTAGCATGTTTCTGGTTTGAATCGCCACCGGTGACCAGATGTTTTAAGGGACTTACTTATGATGAAGTCGAAAATCTTTAACTAGAATTGCCTAACCACACACACACACACTCACTTACTTATATACATAAACACTTACAATGATTTAGATCTCATAGCTACATTCCTTCACCACTATTCTTAATTCTTTCACACATATTTAGATAACTTAAAAATCTATCTTTAATATTTTTTTTAATCGAATTTCACCATTTTAATTTTGATATTGTTTTTAAAATTTCTGTAAGTAATCTTCTGTTATCGACAAGGTAACAGTAGCTTACAGAAATTTGAAAACCCGTGTGTCTAAGGGAGAATACCACTATGTATTCAGTACGCAATAGGTATAGGTGGGTATAGGTCAATCTATAATGATGTTTCTCCAAAACCCACCTATGATCCACCAACGAAGCGCTGTCAATGGGATGACAATGGACTACATTGGATTATATGAGGTAAAAGAGAGCGCAAGACAGCTGCCGCAAATGGAAGAGTAACATACACAAAGACTGCGCTGCCAACGGCTAATTTGGGAAATTTAATATTAGATATTGATATTCAATTTCCAACGCAGCCAATTCTCCGTGGCTGCGGCACGGCTGCGTAATTCGGCACCCTTCTGTTGATTATCGCGCTGTTCCCACCGACAACATCGAAAATCCATAAGCTTTCAATATCTCGAAGTTAACTCGGGTTTTGTTCCCAGTGGTTGCTTGATCTGAATATCAAAAATGTGAAAGCGGTCGTCAGTAACCGGGACACGTATATCGAGACCCTATCACTTCGCTCTTTACTTACTAGCAGGCGCCATCTGCACATTTACCCACCTAATCCTATAGCAAATTTGATTACGCAACAATAAAAACACGGACCGGGTTTTTTCTATTTTTCTTACATGTAGATACACATAGGCACATTTCTAGCCAAATAAATATTTTGAAAAAATTCTAGGATTTCATTTTTAGAAAATATTCTGACCTTATTTTCTTTGTACCTAAGATGTTATAACTTATATTGAACGAAATGTTTGAATTGCTTACTAAAAATAAATAACATCCTCATTGTATTTACGTTAATATATAATTTATAAATAAAACATACAGTTAGCATGTATCAATTTACCAATTTAGTGAGCTCTCCTCGTCATATTTATCAAAGGTCACAGACATTTTCGATACACCACTTTGTAATTGCATATTTCACTTACCGTAATGAAGATTTACCATGGGCTCTGTAGACGAAATTAATTAATCACTCTTCTATTGACGAGAAATGAGCAGTTATCGAAATTAAAAACTGTATCGTAATGTTATTAAAATGATATTAAAAAAACTCATCTCAAACTTGGAGCGATCAAACTTCTTCGCTTCAATGAAACTCAAAGAAACTAAATAGGAAAAGTTCTGGTATTTAAGCTTTTAGGACCGTGAAAAGTTAGCAACTTTTAAACTTGAACAATACTTAATATTTAAGTTTTGAATCGGTATGCTGTGTACTAAACATACAACTTTCCACATCATAAAATATACATTTAGTCGAAACTCATCGGTGCCTTACTCGAAGACACATACAAGTTTAATACGCATCAATCAATTCATGTTGGAACTTTGACTAGCGTGTGTGTGATGTTGTAAATAAGGCATAAAGTTTTATTTCTCAACTTCTCAAAATAAATATAGAATTTGTCTGTTCTGTAAGAATTGGACGTGATACTCAAGAAGATTGGCGCAGCGAAGGGTACCTTAATGGCCTCTCGACGGTTCTTAGGCCGCTCTCCAGGTCACTTCGTTACCGGGATTGAATAGGCCGTTAGTCTCCTATGAATAATCTTAACTGGATCTTTAGCTTTTAGTAACAAAGTTAGACTACTTATGCCTATGAGCGCCAGTGTTACATTAGTCATTTAAATGGTTTTATGAAAAAAACTTGGAAATTCACACCGTTATGAATTTTGTTAACTAAAGATTTTTTTAATTATTAAATTATAGGTACATACTTTTAATTAACTGACAAATATTTTTAAGATTTTTTTAAATTTATATCTAATATTATCAACGATATAATTAAATTTAACCATCACTTTATACATATATTCATTTTCAATGATTTTCCGTTTGATATACAATCAAATCAAACCAGCTATCTGTTTATATCCCTTACTTGGCAAAGCGACCGTTGTCAGTGCGCCAACAGGACCGACAAATTGAATTCTACGATCAGAGATTGTGTTATTATATTTTGCTGGGACTATTCTCTTTTAGACTATATTTAATTATCAGTTAGCTCTGTACAATACAGTCCCCAAAATAATAAAATACGACATCAAAAAGAAATTCTACGAGCTTGATTAATATTAAATTCCTTTGTAGGACGTAAATTGTATTGTGTTCCTAGATTAAATTAATAGTCAGCACTATTTTTGAGCTGTTCTGTTCTAATTAATAGTAGGTTGTCAGTTGAAATGTGTTATTCAGTGGTATTACTAGTAAATTCTTTCAAATTAAAAATAGTAGACAATGTAGTAGTTTAAGTAGTAGACATTTGCTTGCTTGCATTACTTAAAAGCTACGCATGTATAGTCTACTAATTTGATGGTAATAATAGTGAATAAAGATTTTTTGATCCCCCCATCTCGGAAAAAGCGTTTTTGCTCTTCGATATCTGAGTGCAAAAGACGCTTTTATCCTCTAGAGTATAAAGTAAATTTGAGTTGATTGAGCGGTCAATCAGCTTGGCGTCAATCTTGCTTTAAACATTTTGATCGTCTACAACGCTTGCTTTATGCTTGAGTCAAGCATTAAAAAGCATTTTGGGTCTCTTTGATTTGTTTGACCTAGCAACGGAACTACACAGAAAGTCAACATGTTTGATTCAAGCTGATTGACCGTTTCGGAACCCCATTAGGAACGGTAATTTTTATTAGGTACTTACAGGTAAAAAACGCAAGTAGAAATTATTGTGGTGGGTGTGTCTGGGTTGATGGGTGTGTTTGGGGTGTGTCTGGGTGAATTTTATGGGTGTAGATGGGTGGGTGAGTTGTGGGTGTGGATGGGCGAACGTTGTGAATGTTTCGGAGTGAATGTTGTGGGTGTTTCTGTGTGGAAGATTGGGTGTTGTGGTTGTGTCTGGGTGTATACTGTGGGTGTGTTTAGGTGGATGGGCGTGTGTTATGGGTGTTGATGGGTGGGTTTTATGGGTGTGTCTGAGTGGATGTTCTGGGTGGTTTTGGGTAGGTGTTGAGGGTGTGTTTGGGTTGATGGGTGAGTGTTGTGGAAGTTTCTGGGTGAAAACAGAAACTGTTCTGATTGTAATTTTTATTTTATTTTACCATTTCTTCGTTGGGAAGGATGAAAAGTTACGTGTTGCACACGAGAGATTTTTCACCATAAGCTCTTTTGATTCCCTCGCTAACGCTCAGGATACTATTTTTTTTAGAATTTTCCGCTAGCTCGGTCATCAAAATTGAGCACGCGGTTAAAAAGCAACTTTGCACTCACGTATACAACAACAAATAACTATTAAGTTACACTTTCTGACACTTTTCAATGTTAAATCATCACCACACCACACCAGTAATGAAAACAAAACCTTTAGATCACACCACCACCTATTAGAAATTTATAGTAGCTAATAAAAGTTTAGTATTAATTTTGAATATTAGCAACACATTTAATACCTCTGCTATCAAGTTTAAATTACAATATTATGGAAAGTTTGCCCAAACCGCACTGCTAATAAACAATATTGGGTCCGACGGATGCTTGTACGATATTAGATTTGGTATGTCTATATCTACTAAAGTTAATATAAGACAGCTATTATGATAAGCCGTGTGGTGACGTGATAAGCCATGTGGTGTAAATATTGCCGATATTTGAAATGATATATTGAAGTACCAAGAGCAATATTTCTAATAGTATTTCGTAAAGATAACTTGTTGATTTTATATTCAATAGAAATGCATATTTGTAGTTGTAATGCTTGTTATGGTATTTTATTAATTAGTAATCAGAATTGACATAAAACGTAAAACATGTAAATCATAAATAGAATGTCAGAGTATCAAATAAGGTCACAACAGTCCTCTACCCCTAATTTGCTCAATGTGCCGTTTGCAGGAGTCTCCAGTATCTGTTCTAATAATGTAGTGTAGCTGGCCTATCCTTTTCTCGATACTGCCAAAGCACCAACTTCGTATTCCGCCAGTATATGTCATATTGTACCATCTCTTCGACGCCTAAATTTCGTACATGAGGCTTTTCTCTTTGTTTGAATGGTACACGTCGAAGTTGTATAAAATCTTCCCTAATTTTGGATTGTATGGCATTTTTGCCGGTAGATATGTGGTTGATGTAATGCATTAGTTGTCCCTCTGGGTCTTCTTCGAATTCCTCATTTCCGGTATCGTTATAGACTTGATTGTTTTGTTTAGCATAGTTTTTATTCAAACAAACTTTAGAAAAATGTCCAGTTGTATTACATGTAGTGCAAACATGGTTAATGTAGGGGCAACTGTTTGCACGATGAGATTGACTTCCACATATGTAACAACGTCCTTTGAGTTCAAATATGTTTGTTGGGCGGTTATGTTGAATGTATTTTTCTGTTACTGTATTCGATATGTTTTTTGTAACAACATCCTTTGAGTTCAGATATGTTTGTTGGGCGGTTATGCTGAATGTATTTTTCTGTTACTGTATTCGATTTTTGAAATTTTATAATTTGTATTGTGTAAGAATTCTAAATTGTCTTTCTTAGCGGATTCAATTGCCAGTGCCTTTCCAACGGTAGTATCGTAGGGGAGGGGCTCACGCTCCTGTAAAAGGCTCGTGCATATGTCGGTGTCATTTACTCCTCTATTGTACATTCAAGAAAAGATCATCCACTCGATTCCCGCATTTGCATTTAAAGTTACATAATTCCGTCATTCTTTTTAATTCTGTGGCATACTGCATGACCGTTTCTTCTTGTTGTCGAGTTCGGTTCATAAACTTGTGTTGAAGTGTATTTGGTTTAGATTCATAGTAATTTTGTAATATGTCTAAAATTTCTGAATAAGTTTGATTGTACGGATCTGTTGGGTAGCAGATATCATATAATTTTTCATGAATTGAAGGGTTCAAAATTTAAGTAGTATCTTGGTTTGCTCTTCACTAATTTTCTTCAGCGTAATATAAGTTTCAATACGTGTACGAATATTTTTAATTGATTCGTTTTCTTGCATAGGTTGGAAAGGAATGTTAAAATTATCGAAACTCGAAGTCTTTTCTGAGTTTGAATTCGGCTCTGTGGCCAAATTTTTTAATTTTATTTGTAAGGCCAATATCTCTTCTTGTATTTTGAATCTCGTCTCATTTTCCTCATACAGTCTGTCTTCATCTACTACTTCGTCTATCTTATTTTGTATGTTGTTGTAGGTGGCTGCTAACTTATCAATTGCTGACTCCCTTACCTTCAGCTCATTTGTTGAGATTTCAGTAATGTTTGCAAAAAGTGTATTTAGCCGTGTAATTTGGCTTTTAACTGTGATCCTAGCTTTTCTTAGTTTTTCCATTTGCTTTTATCCTCGTCGCCTAAAAGTGGCGACGAGGATAAAAGCAAAAAAAATCAATAGAAATGCATATTTGTAGTTATAATGGTATTTTATTAATTAGTAATGTCAGAGTATTAAATAAGGTCACAACAGTTGATAACATTTTTTAATACTTTATTATATTTTACTTAAAATTCTTGCATCCTGTTCGGCAAAAGCCCGGTTTTCCTAACAATAATTTATTTTATGACTTATCGTCATAGTTCATTCAAAATATAAGTATAGCATCAATTTTATTTCGCTGTGATTTAAGATAGCTTCGTTGCTTTTATCAGATACAAACTATTTCAGCGCACCTCGAAACGCTCCAGTGTTTCACGCCACACACAAAAGTGGAAACTCCATACATTTATCATGAAACTTTCCTAAAATTTATGAAAATAAGATCATTTGTTGCACCTAAGTTAGGTAGATGGAGCGCAAAAAACTTTATTTCTAGACAGAATTAAATGCACACTTTCAGACTGTTGAGCTTCTTGGCAATTTTGTGCAAAAAATTGAGACGCAAATGAAACGCTCAAATACAATGATAATTATATAGGAGCTAGATGGTGCAGCTTAGAACACTTGGCCTGTGATTGCGTAAAATATGTTCATGCTTAGGCCGGTCATTGGCCAGGTGACCGAAAATATATTTTTTAGAGTTCCTCTGTGCTTCTGACGCCTCATTAGGCCGTTGGTTCAGGCTGCAGTCGCAAAATCCACTAATCCGTCTAGGGCAGGCGTGGTGGATTATGGGCCCATACGCCCTAAATTCTTCTATAGATGCCCCAGCAGTAGGAACATTAATGGGCTGGTAAATAATAATGATGATGTTGTTCCAATAAATATTTCCATCACTTTTCATTACATTTACTTACTATTAGCACCTCTCCGGTGTCATTGATGATATGAACAATACTGTTCTGTGGCCGTACCATGAAGTATTAATGCGATCCAAACGCGGGTGACGAAACGGGACGCTGCTCTACTTGGCTTATAGCGTTGTCTCACTTTAACACTGGGAATAAAGTCGTGTTTAGAGTTGGTGGTAAAGCCCCGACCGTAGACAAATCAGCAGGAAGACGATGAAAATAGTACCAGAATTTTTTAATCTTCACCGTCGATAAAATCTGTTCGATTGTCAGCGAGGGCCGTGTTATATTGACCTTTCGTTCTTGTTATTTCAGTTTCGAAATCGAAAATAGCGAAACACTGTGGTTGAAAGAAGCATTGTATAATTGGAGCGACGAACAAAAGTTTACACAATTCTTTGTGGCTTTCTGCGGTGAAAAGAAAGAACCCTATTCCAGGAAAAATAAAATGTTTCTGTTGGCCAATAAACAAAATTTAAAGCGAAAAAATATTTTTTATTAGAAGGCGTATTTTTTTATTTTCTTAATTTTATATTTAACGCCAGTAAGTAAACTCTTGTAATGAACTAACAATAAATAATTATGTAGGTCAGGTAATTGCCATCAAAATGATTGATAATATTTTGTTTAAAGCTGTTCATAACACTACCACCGTACATGCGTGGTCCAATGCTTATTAACAAATTTCCAAAAGTCAATAATCTTTTAAAAACATCTGAACATTATAATTAATTAACTAACCTAGTAATTAATTGTCTAAACTCATACGTCCTTCACATGCTTCATTATTAATTTGAAACCTTATGGCTGTTAACAAAGGTATCCATGTTATTATAACTTCCACCTACCATTCTTTAGTAACGGAAAGTATCGATGGAGTGTTTTAAACTTTTAATGAGTAAAAAAAAAGCAGAGAGCGCGCTGAGTTATCATGAAATTTATGATTTACAAATGTGATATTAAACATAATCCATTCAACTATCATGAAAAGCCTTCAACAAGAAAAATGGGTCGAAAAAGTAAAAATATGTCCTGTTAATGAACATTATTTCAAAATGTCTTGTTATATTTCTTTGTAATGATTGTTCTAACATTTTTATAATGTTATCGTAAATCGTGTCTTTCTGCCCTAAAGCCCTAAAGGGTAGTCAAACACCTACGTTTCGTCAGCTTATTTCAGGTCCCATGTAATAGGGAGACCTTGTATGTACGACACCCACTAGAGATTATGGGGTGGTGACAGTTGTATTATTCTCTGCTTTCACCACACGGCAAACAATAATAAAACCTATATTCAATTCAATTACAACCTTAAATAAAATATAACGTTCATGCAAAATTAAACTGTGTTACACATGCAAAATAAATTACTTGACAAAATTAAATACTTCCTAGACAACCGATTGTATGATTAACTTTTGCGGAAAACGACGAACACTATTGCGCAATAGATGCAGAAAGTGAACGAGTAATAATAATTAGACTAAAGTTGCATAGTGCCCATGCAAGCTCCGTGTACACAAAAGTAGCGATTCAATGTAAATTGCCAAGCCAATGGGTTCTCGAATCTCAATGGCCCATAAACAACGCGACCGCGAATACAAATCGCATATTAGTAGAGCATTATGTTCGGAACATTATCAGGTTGTAGCGCAGCGGCGCTATTGAGAGCTCATTTCCAATATATTATTGGGTACACATACATCGTTATTGTGATATAGCCGGTCTTCAGAAGACGGTATCGTCATAATATTTATCATGATTTTAAACAAATCAAATGCTCTCTTTTTATTTTAGGTTAGCTTGTTTGTAAATTATGCTTAGTCGTTAACTTTGTATTTACAATTGCATTTGCTATATTGAATTCCAAAACAAATTTTAGTACTTTTGGAAAGCTATTAAATACCGACATGTGAGTTACACTTTAACAGGATAAATATAACAGGTAATATTACTATTGATCGTACTCCCAAAAATACTCTCTATTATTGATAACAATGCACAATAAAACATGATTGCCTAGACGTTCAACATCAAGTTAAATACAAAATCTTATAAATTACGCATAAGTTCCTGCTCGTGGTATTCTTCAGTCTCTTGTCAAATTTTCTTTCAGCAGTGCCTTGTTGGAAAATTATGAGCAAAAATATAAAAATTGAGAAATTACATTTAAAATACACTTTATAGGATATAACCATCTTCAATCATTTCACATTGCTCGGGCAGAGGCCTTCTCTACGGATGGAAGAATATAGAGAAGACGTTGGCCCTGTGCAGGTTCATACACAGCAGAGTATCAACAGCGGTTGATGCAGCCAGGATAACGTTCTAGCTCCTTATTGTGGTTACCGAAGCATAGAGGAATAAACTCTAGATAATATTATTATTTATTATTATTGTTATATTATTATTATTGCATCATAGAACTCTTTGGCAATAATAGGACATCGGTGAATATTTTTAAGTATCCAGCCATAATATAGCTCAATTAAACTTTTAATTCCAAGTAGCAGCCAAAAGAGTATCAGAGAATATTTATGTAATGAATTAAATATTTATTTTTTTGTTCAATTTCAATGCCTCGCAGCATCTCCAACGTTTCGCAGTTCCGATGAAAACACTGATCTGCAGTATTGGATTGTTTGTCGGCAGCGATTATTGCCGCCGGATCACATGTGACGTTTGTGTACCTTGGCGCACGGCGTACTGCACAATGCGTGTGCTAACCAAATACTGTGGTGTCAAACATTTGTGATTAGCTACGTGTTTGGCAAGCTCGAGTCAATCCGGTTTGATGAAATCTTGTGTAATAAAGTAGTGTAAGTGTTGTCGATAGCTCAGTGGAAACGGAAAAACGGGATAGGAGAAGGGAGGATGAGAAAGCAAACCGGGAAGAGTGATAACACAATTTATTTTCTGATTTCTTGTGACTTCTATAAAAATAAAAACTATTACAAAAATGGTATCCCGATCAGTAACAGTAAGCATGAAATGTGATAGAAATTGGATTTTACCGTGTGCATTTGTCACAACTTGAAAAGTGCGCAACAGATCTAGGATATTTTATAAATTTTTGTTACTACTTTTAGATTGAATATCCGCTCATTGTTTTTAAGTTATGCATTAAAACCAGCAAAATTTAACAGTACATAGTATCATCATAAAACTTTATTCTAACTGTAGCGGCTACGTCAGAGCGCTACGTAAACAAAGTGTCGAGTAACCGAGAAATGGTTGATCAGCAAAAAGTACGACAGCTCACGATAACAATGGAGTCAAAATCAACTGTAGACCTAATGACTGTGGTGTTAAGGCAGAACGAGAATAGCAAGTCCTGAATCACGATTACAAAGTTTCTGGAGGAACTCATAATATATACAAGATCCGACGAAGTACAGTCGGACCGCGGTCCCCGAGTGCACACCTGGCTTGGAGGAAGATCTTCCCTTTTTCGCTGAGTATGCGGCGACTTTACAGCATACCCACACTAACCTATTGGTAATTACAACCCCAAATATAAAAATATTGAAAATACTTATTTGAATGGAAGAGAAAAGATCCAGAAACAGGAACAGGGTAAAAAGATGATTAGATTTATCGGTGACCATTAAAGACTATACTAAGGTGATAAATATTTCTATATGAAAGGTGGTGGTGTATATTGTATTCTGCTCTGCTGCCTCCACTGCGGCGTTAAAGCGTAAAACAATAAATTCTTAACTTGTATCAGAACAAACAGGACCGAATGCACATTATTTTAATCTTTCCACACGAAAAGCAGGCTCCAGCCTCACATCATATTACGTCGGGAGATAAAACAGATGGCAGGATTTCATTACAATATCTCAGTGGAGCGAAAGGCGAATCGCAGCCGAGTTGTAACCCTCCAAGATTATGCATGACTTATGGAGCCGGTGTTCTGATTTCAAGATATGTTTTTAATATTGGACTGAATTACTTTTTGTTACGAAATGAGATGCCGTGTGGTGACGGCAGAGAAGAATACAATTGTCACCTCCCCAAATATCTCCCGTGGGTGTCGTACAAGGCGACTAAGGATAAATCAGTGATGAGGAATGGGCAGCAGCGTTCCTCTTACCTGTACCTATGTCATTTCATACATACATAAATCATGCCTATATCCATGAATAAATTTTTATAGTAAAATTTGAATAACAAAACATGAAGTTAAAATTTCAAAACACACCCAAACATACAAACAGACACACACACTGCTTGTCGTACAAAAAAAATGAGATGAGATCTAAACAAAGTTGGTTTTAGAAAATAAATGAAAGCTCTCTTTTTAAACTATACTTTAGTGAACTAGTTCCTGAGTAGCGGCTAGAAAACTAAAACCAGGTTAAGCTCGCCACCTTAATCTGATTGTGGAGTTACTGGGCACTTAATTGTTAGGAGCCATCCTATAAGCCACAACTAATAATATTATAAACATTTAGTGCTTTGTTCAGATAAAAAAATACACCTACTTACATACATACAAAATCACGCCTATATCCCCGTAAGGGTAGGCAGTGAATTAACACCCACTTTTCACCAATTAAGCTAGGTCCTATGTAATAGGTGGCGAGCCAATTGCCATCTATCGGGAACATAAATCAGTACATTGGGTAAAAGAGGAACGACCATTCCTCATCACTGTTTTAACCCTTAGTCGCCTTGTACGCCACCCGCGGGAGAGATTTAGGGTAGTGATAACTGTATTCTGCTCTGCTGTCATCACACGGCACTATTTCTAATGGTAGTATAAAATCATAAACTATGAAGTTTTCGACATTTTTTCTTAAAATATGTATTATGGAGGAAGTATAATTTAATACAAAAATTCAATTATTTATATTAGGGACTTTAAGTAATATCTACAAAGAATAGTTTAAACATTTCAAAATTCACACCAAAGCTATTATGCTGATACTATTATTTCTTGTTATTAGAAACTTACATTAAAATTACTTCCTATTATTCCAACGTTCACAAAGTGCTTTCTCAGTTTTTTAATGAAAATAAATGTACATTTTGTTAAAAGACTCGGATAATTAATTACTAAAGAATTCCGCTAAGGCGATAATTATTGTTAACAGTAATTACAAACCAGACCTTTCAGGTTGTCACGCTCTTCAATTTGCGTTATATCTTGAGTTCACATTTCTTAATTAATTAGTATTCATTTTGCTGCACGAAAATGTACCTTTCCAGAGCAAACAAAGCTTGTCCATCTTTATTATTAAGTTTAATTTATAGCTGCTATTTGACAATGAAATAGAAAGTCTCTCAAATTTACTAAGAGTACATTTGATTGTGTTTGTACTTTCTGTTTAGTTGTCTGCTGAAAGTTTCATAAACTATTAAGAATACGGCTATAAATTATAATTGTTATTTATTAAGTATATGAAGTGCCTTTCAGTTCGAAAATTACGTAGCATGTGGCTGCCTGAATCAATCTACGGGTATCATAAGCTGACTTAGATTAATAAAGAGATTGCTCAGTGTAGTCAAATAAGAACCTTTGAAACACCCAGATGGTGAATAACACTCCACCAACAAAAGCACACCCAAAAGGCCCCCGGGTAAGGGGTAGGCGGCTGTAAAATTTAATAAGCTGTAACATACCAAAGCAGCTTGCATTGGGATGTTACAGTTGTCATCCCAAACACTCTCGGTCTCTAGACCATGGTAATTTCTAAATATTTTCTATACATCACTCATTACTTTACGGGGTGATGGATGATCTGAATCAGAAGGGAATGTATGGCTTGACGCCGTGACATACCACACCGATGACTTGTAACAGCGCAGGAAAGAGATGATGATGATGAATCATGTAAAGTGTAAGTTAAAGTGAAAATGGACTTAACTTATTAGTCTGCTCATTTCAAGTTTGACCAGATTACTATAGCGAAGTAGATTTGCGTTTAGGTTATGTACCTTCATACACAGGAAAAGCCCGTTCAACAGTGGAAGGAGGACATTATAATAGGTGAAAATTAGGTACATAAGAAATTCAATAAATAATAGGGTCTTTGATGATAATGATGATGCAAATACTAAAGGTACAAATACTAATATTATTTGACTTTTATTTAAATGTAAGTTGTAATGTTAAGTTAGAGAAGTTCGAAAAGTTTCGAAAAATTATTGTCTTGATGCGGGAATCTAATCCGAGCCCTACGCAATCCGGGCGCCTCCATATTAGTCGGCCAACCAGGACGCTTATAACTTGTAAATTTCCTTAGCCTTTCAACTATTGTAATTCAAAGTTTTGCTATAAATCCTTGCTGAACCTAACCTAAATTTTTTTTTTAAACATTACATAAATACTTATTAATTCTATATTCTTTCATCTATAGGCAAAGATTGTGCCTTAGCAGTGGGGACATTAAAGGGTTGATGATGGTGGCGGTGATAATGATGATCGAATGTATTTACCTGTACAAAAGTTAAATCATAAAATAATTTTGCTTAAACATAAAATGACTAACGAGTGCATATTTCGCTGAGTTATTTAAATTGAATTTATTAACTAGACGAGTAGTACAGACGAGCTGTTTTTGCAAAACTCATATTTACATATATTAGCGTATTCTTACGATGGCAATGCACGAGTATTCCTGGAGTGCGACTGTTTTTTGTCTCCCCCTAACTTGCACAGTTAGACGGCAGTGAAAAAAGACGGAGAATTCTGTAAAATATTCTTTAGTTGGCGCAAACCTCTTAAATTGGGATCTTGGCCGCTAACGTAAGGCAATATGGCTCGGCTTCTCTTGTTCATGTAAACGTGGGAATGTAAATTAATTTGGTCGTTTACGAAATGAGCCTTTTTGCTGTTGTTTGGAAATATTAAGGAGCAGAAAAGTGTGTAGGTACAGACTAAATCATAATTTTTATAATATCATATCGCATTTATATCATTCATATTAATTAAATGCAATATTAATGCGCAAGTATGAAAAAATGACCCGAATGACACAGTACGGTCTTCCATGAACTTTGCTAATATGTGCCCAACCTCTGTCATCCCGTGAAATAATGGTGGTAATATTCGAAAACTTTACCAGACACCAGCTATTCTAATACCGCAAAGAATTTCCCTGGCAGTTAATAGCTGTAAGGATTTTCAAGTTCCCGCAACGCATTGCTTCATTGGGCAGAGTGTTAAGTCTCAATTTGTACTCATTTAGGTAACTAGGCGAGCTCATATTTTTCTAGACGACTTAATTTGAAAAACGCAAGCAGAATGAATATTTATATTCGTCTAACAAGTTTTTATGAAACCAATTAGCTCGGAATAGGGTTAATCTGGAAAATAAGAAGAAACTGCAGACGCTGGAATGAGGAGTAAACATTTTTTGTCTGTTTTATAGTTCATATCTCACAAGAGTAATGAATTTACCAGTGGATTTTCTGGTTAGGGAAAGTTCGTGAAATAATTCTTTTGTAAAATTTCCTTTGCTGTCACTCAAACAACGGTTATCAGCCAGTCACAGCCGTTGTAACGCGATATTGCCATAAGATGTCAAAAGTAATATTAATCTTTCACAGTGATTCACTTCCAATGAAGACCGTTTTATATCTCAAAAAGTGAATTGTAAATTTAGCATCGCATCGTTTCCATTTGCTGACTTGTTGATCTAGTAGTACTACTTACAGTTTGTATAGCTCCATAAACTATGATGTTTCAGGTTTGAATCTCAGTGGGAGAGTTGATGAGACATTGTGTTAAGTACAAAGTTCCCGCTATTTTAGAATGTGATACTTAAAAATACATTTAAAAAAATGTTAATAAAAACTGTCAATTAACCAATGCTAAATAAATTAACCAATAAACCAATACTGTAATAAGTAATTTTGATGCTTAGTTTAATTTAATGTAAGATGTATTTAATAATTTTTTTACTAGTACTATCTGTCCAATAGGTGGCCGAGCGGTCAGGCACCTGCCCGGATAGCAGCGGACGCGGGTTCGATTCCCGCCTCAAGATCATAATTTTTCGAAATTCTTTTTCTAACCCCAAAATCTTTGTACTAATTTTTCTAACATTTATATAATGTTAAAATTAAAATCGAATAGTTTATAAAGCAAACCCGAGCTTAACCGAACGCACGGTATTTGTAAAAATATCTGCTTTGGAATGTTTGAAATTTATTTCTACATTGCGAGGGTACCCGTTGGCTTACAACGTGAAGTGTAAAGGTTAGAAGAATTTCGGCAAGTTAATTAGTGTCTTGGGTGGCCGAGCGGTCAGGCACCTGCCCGGATAGCAGCGGACGCGGGTTCGATTCCCGCCTCAAGATCATAATTTTTCGAAATTCTTTTTCTAACCCCAAAATCTTTGTACTAATTTTTCTAACATTTATATAATGTTAAAATTAAAATCGAATAGTTTATAAAGCAAACCCGAGCTTAACCGAACGCACGGTATTTGTAAAAATATCTGCTTTGGAATGTTTGAAATTTATTTCTACATTGCGAGGGTACCCGTTGGCTTACAACGTGAAGTGTAAAGGTTAGAAGAATTTCGGCAAGTTAATTAGTGTCTTGGGTGGCCGAGCGGTCAGGCACCTGCCCGGATAGCAGCGGACGCGGGTTCGATTCCCGCCTCAAGATCATAATTTTTCGAAATTCTTTTTCTAACCCCAAAATCTTTGTACTAATTTTTCTAACATTTATATAATGTTAAAATTAAAATCGAATAGTTTATAAAGCAAACCCGAGCTTAACCGAACGCACGGTATTTGTAAAAATATCTGCTTTGGAATGTTTGAAATTTATTTCTACATTGCGAGGGTACCCGTTGGCTTACAACGTGAAGTGTAAAGGTTAGAAGAATTTCGGCAAGTTAATTAGTGTCTTGGGTGGCCGAGCGGTCAGGCACCTGCCCGGATAGCAGCGGACGCGGGTTCGATTCCCGCCTCAAGATCATAATTTTTCGAAATTCTTTTTCTAACCCCAAAATCTTTGTACTAATTTTTCTAACATTTATATAATGTTAAAATTAAAATCGAATAGTTTATAAAGCAAACCCGAGCTTAACCGAACGCACGGTATTTGTAAAAATATCTGCTTTGGAATGTTTGAAATTTATTTCTACATTGCGAGGGTACCCGTTGGCTTACAACGTGAAGTGTAAAGGTTAGAAGAATTTCGGCAAGTTAATTAGTGTCTTGGGTGGCCGAGCGGTCAGGCACCTGCCCGGATAGCAGCGGACGCGGGTTCGATTCCCGCCTCAAGATCATAATTTTTCGAAATTCTTTTTCTAACCCCAAAATCTTTGTACTAATTTTTCTAACATTTATATAATGTTAAAATTAAAATCGAATAGTTTATAAAGCAAACCCGAGCTTATCCGAACGCACGGTATTTGTAAAAATATCTGCTTTGGAATGTTTGAAATTTATTTCTACATTGCGAGGGTACCCGTTGGCTTACAACGTGAAGTGTAAAGGTTAGAAGAATTTCGGCAAGTTAATTAGTGTCTTGGGTGGCCGAGCGGTCAGGCACCTGCCCGGATAGCAGCGGACGCGGGTTCGATTCCCGCCTCAAGATCATAATTTTTCGAAATTCTTTTTCTAACCCCAAAATCTTTGTACTAATTTTTCTAACATTTATATAATGTTAAAATTAAAATCGAATAGTTTATAAAGCAAACCCGAGCTTAACCGAACGCACGGTATTTGTAAAAATATCTGCTTTGGAATGTTTGAAATTTATTTCTACATTGCGAGGGTACCCGTTGGCTTACAACGTGAAGTGTAAAGGTTAGAAGAATTTCGGCAAGTTAATTAGTGTCTTGGGTGGCCGAGCGGTCAGGCACCTGCCCGGATAGCAGCGGACGCGGGTTCGATTCCCGCCTCAAGATCATAATTTTTCGAAATTCTTTTTCTAACCCCAAAATCTTTGTACTAATTTTTCTAACATTTATATAATGTTAAAATTAAAATCGAATAGTTTATAAAGCAAACCCGAGCTTAACCGAACGCACGGTATTTGTAAAAATATCTGCTTTGGAATGTTTGAAATTTATTTCTACATTGCGAGGGTACCCGTTGGCTTACAACGTGAAGTGTAAAGGTTAGAAGAATTTCGGCAAGTTAATTAGTGTCTTGGGTGGCCGAGCGGTCAGGCACCTGCCCGGATAGCAGCGGACGCGGGTTCGATTCCCGCCTCAAGATCATAATTTTTCGAAATTCTTTTTCTAACCCCAAAATCTTTGTACTAATTTTTCTAACATTTATATAATGTTAAAATTAAAATCGAATAGTTTATAAAGCAAACCCGAGCTTAACCGAACGCACGGTATTTGTAAAAATATCTGCTTTGGAATGTTTGAAATTTATTTCTACATTGCGAGGGTACCCGTTGGCTTACAACGTGAAGTGTAAAGGTTAGAAGAATTTCGGCAAGTTAATTAGTGTCTTGGGTGGCCGAGCGGTCAGGCACCTGCCCGGATAGCAGCGGACGCGGGTTCGATTCCCGCCTCAAGATCATAATTTTTCGAAATTCTTTTTCTAACCCCAAAATCTTTGTACTAATTTTTCTAACATTTATATAATGTTAAAATTAAAATCGAATAGTACTATCTGGTAAATTTTATTGTACCGAAATGTGAATGTACTAATTTTTTATTTAGGAATACCTGTTTGGAAAGGCATGTTTTGTGTGTATAGTTAGTTTGTTATAAAAAAACGTAATCCTGTCATTTCTCCACATTTTTCATTGAGCATAGAAAACAATAAAAACGCAATACGACAATTTCCTTTCAGCACAGGTATAACTCTTGTCGTGTCGGTTTGCAGATTAAAATTCCATCAATTAATATATTTCATTGAAGATAACCGAGAGTGCTCGTAGCAGTGCAATTAATTAAAGATTCGTAATAAATGTGATTTAAATCTATTCATTCAGGGTTTACATGCATACATAATTCACGCCTATTTGTCAGAGTAGGCAGACGTGAATTATTATTAACACACCCACATTTCGCGAATTATGTTAAGTAAGTATTATATTAATAGGGGGGGAGCCTATTGCCATCTAACGGGCACGTAAATCGCAGTATAATAAGATAGCCCCTTCCTATTACTCATCGCTGTCCTTTAACCTAAGTCGCCTCGTACGACATCCGCTGAAAGATGGGAACGGTGACAATTGTATTCTGCTCTGCCGTCACCACACGGCTGCCCTTGGTTCAGGGTTTGCCATTGATAAATTGACATGAAATATATATATTTTTTAAACATTATATAAGTGTTAGAACATTTATTGTCAAGAAAATTGTGGCTAGAAAAATCGAAAAATTATAATCTTCGAAAAATTTTTCTCTCATGAAAACTATAATCTTTCGAACTTTTTCTAGCGACAATAATTATCTTTATAATAAAATATAATTTTATCCAGTACAGATGTGTGAGGTGACAAATGACTGCAGTAGGTACCTATACTAATAGTATACCTTTATCAGTAGAACTATAGCCAAATAAACACGTGTTCGCCCAAAAATTGGCAAACAATAATACAACGGACTCCTGGGCGGTGTTAATAAGTGTGATCATTTTTTATCAGGCTTCCGAGTGAGGTTCCGCAAAGCCAAAACAATAAATCAGGGAAACGTCCGCCTGTGGCTTATTATTTGAGGCCGGGACCCTTTCTGCTAACTAACCAACATTCACTGTTTCTTTATTTAGCGGGAGCCCGTATAAAATCCTCGTGTATAATAGAAACGGCTAGACTGTTTTCACTTTTCATATTATAAACACGTTTTTGTTTGGTGTTGTTTCTTTTGAATTCTTGCAAATAACAGTTGACTTTTTAATATTATTAGAAACGGATCAAATAGAGCAAAGTGGCATTAATCGCGCCTTTTATCCCCAAAGCTGTATTAACACCTACTTTTCGTCAATAAAGTTAGTTTCCATGTAATAGGTGGGCTGGCCTATTGCCATGAATCGGGTAGGTACGTAAGTCGCAGTAATAGCTAGGTGGTGTTACAGCCCATTCACACTAGTCGTAAGTCGCATATGACTAAAAGTCGAATGCTCTGGTCACCATTCACTTTATATGGAGCTGTCTGAAAATCGCGTCTCATCCAATGTGAACAGCTCCATATAAAGTGTATGGTGACCAGAGCATTCGACTCATAGTCATATGCGACTTACGACTAGTGTGAACGGGCTGTAAGACGAAGGTAGGTAACACCCACTTTTCGCCAATTAAGTCAAGTCCCATGTAATATGTGGCCGGCCTATTTCTATCGCAGTATATTGCTAGGTGAGATTTAAGAAGAACGCTGATTACTCATTGATGTCTTTACCCTTAGTCGCCTTGTACGACACCCGTGGGAGAGATAGGGGGTGGCGACAATTTTATTCTGCTCTGCCACCACCGCACGCCAAATCACCACACGGCAATCTCAAAATTATGATATTCAGAAATCATTTTCTCGTCAGGTAAGTAGTTGGTCGCAAGACGAACAAAACCAATATATTTTCCGACGACTTGCGTTCCCAGGTAATTGTGGTGGAAAGTTTACGAACGTGAGCGCGATATTGATGAGCCATGTCTATTTTTTCTGTGGTAGCATTATGTCTCATATGACTACAACCTTTTCATGTTAATCGATTCAGTTTTATTTCGGAGAACTGTATTAGCCTTAAATAATCTTAAGTAGTACTACTATCGACAAAATTCTTTTTGTATAAGATGAATGTTAAAGGAACAAAAAACACACCTGATTATTACGTTGGATAAAGATGTTAGTTAAATATGAAATATGAGTTAAGAATTACAAGGAGAACAACAATAATAAACTGAAAATATTACATGGCAAACTTGATGGACATGAATGTTGATGGATGTACAAGAAGAGGAAGATCCCTGAAAAGATGGATGGATTGTGTGAAGTATGATTTGAAGGTGTTGTGGACGAAGGGATGACGAGTGATAGGAGAGAGTGGATAAAGAGGAAATACTGCGTCGAAAGCACGTAGGATTGGATAAGGGCAGGGTGATGGTGATGATTACGTGGCAAATTTGGTTATTAACACATCACTTCTTAAATACAAAAGATGTTCTTCTGATGAGTCTTTTTGTCATAAATATAGAATATACTAAACTATCTAATAATCAAATATTAATAAAATGTAGTTTGTAACATATTTTGATATCAACACCAGAAAAAGTTGTACAAACATTTTGTAATTACCTAAGATGTGTATACAAAAACTGTTACTTATTTTGTTATCTGTTCCATTGTATCTTTTAATAGATCTTGCAATCTTAAACTTGGAACGAGTTTCTGGAGACGAGCTAATAAATTTGCGGAAAGAAAGATCTTGGATCTGGAAGACAGTGACGGAAGCGTGGACAGTGTAGGCTTAAACGTAGGCCATATTATCAGAAAAAAAAAACAATAATTTACACTATGGATTGACGGGTACGGGCAGATCGATGCCTATCAGCCAACAGGGGGCCTACCGCCTAACTCGATTGCTGATGATAGCTATATTGCAATGCACTGCTTACGGCTATAGCAGCCATCCTGAATTTTTAGGTGGCACGGATTTTGTGCCAAACTCATACAAAATCATTCGGTGATCTTTCGTTCAAAGCTATCGCTAATAGTTAAGGTACATTTGTTGCGAAACGACAGCATGACGTCATAAACTATAGCTTTTGCTTTAGCAATCGAGTTAGGCGGTAGGCCCCCTGGTCCCAGTTTCGAATTCAGGTGGGGGCAAATAATTGTGATGAACACAGAAATTTTTTCTCGAGCCACGGTTATTAATATGTTTATGTAATATACCTAATTACATTCATTAGAAATATTTATACTTACATAATTTTATCACGTATTTCTTCCACAGGTGTACCACACAGGTGTTCCACAGGTGTATCCTTAAATATATTTCTTTAGCTTCATGCGATCTCATCAATGTCGTAAAAAAATATTTATGTTTATTATCTATTTAAACATTTTCTGTCATGTAGTAGTACTATCCATAACACAAGTGCTTAATACTTACTTTGGACTAGTTGATAGGTCTCGTATTTATTTATATTATTTAGCATACACAGTAGTACATTGATAGCCGGTGTTGCTTTAAACAATTTGAGCTCGTTTCATTGAACATTTTACTGTAAAATGTTCAATGCCCCTTACTAAATTTGGCGATTGGCTATAGATAAACATGCCTAAAATTAATATGAAATGGACAAACACGATATGTCACCACGCATGATCCAATAGGAATGTAATTAAACACACGCAAGACAACAGCGAGATCTCATTTAGGATTTCAGAATTAGTTGTAAGCAGCCGAAACAGACGTGCCTCATCAATATCTCGCTCACGTCCCCAAACTTTCTACCACAATTACCTGCGAGCTCAAGTGTCGGAAAATATATTGGTTTTGTTCGTCTCGTGTCTTAGGCCCGTATTATTAAATGATTCTCGCGCCGCGGCCGTATCTGGGGAGGGCTCTGTCTCTTTCCAACAAACTTTTCTGGATCATTCAAAATGTAAACAATTGAATCCTATGTTATTATTAGGAGTCGAATTAGGCATGCCGTATGTTGACGGCAGAGCAGAACATAATTATTATTTCACTCACCACCTCTTATCTCTACCGGGGCTATACCGCTTTCGTGTTATGTAATTTTCATATAAAAATCAAATAATGAATTATTTATATTTACACATTGTTACAAATTAAAATTAGTTAATGAATATTGTTTCGTAGAATTGTAGAGACAGACTTTTTTTATAAAATATAATCAATGTTAATAATACTTTGGCCCCGAAGCTACATTTTTCGAATGCGCCGGTAGCGGCCAGTATTGCAGCCGATTTACGCTTGTTATTATGGACACACGCACACGCACACGGCTATAATACATACACAATACACATGCAGTTTTACCGGCCGGCGGTGGCACCGGTGGGAGTCAACATGGCCATATATTTCATACATTTTTGCTTCCCCGGCAGCCGGGCCAGTGCCGGCGTCGGCGCCGGGCCGGTGCCAGACCGGTGAGTGGAAAAACGCCCATTGTTGAACGATCAACGCATGTTATTTTTTTATATTTGTAAATTTTCACCTTAATTTACACTAAACCTACAATCGTGTCGTTTTAGAATTTTAACACAATTCCCAAGCTGTAAAATGTGTGTGGGCAAATGCTCAGTTTAGAGAAACCTGTTACCTGTTTCCCCGTCCATTAAAGTAGTGTGTGAGACATTGATTTGGTTTGGAACTATTCTGTTTGGTGGGCCTCGCAGTCAGCTTTTATTCAGAACAGGCCCACAGATAACATGGTCGCGAAATTCACAGATTCACATAAATACTGGTGGAGCATTTTTTGCATTGAACACAAAATTAGCATGCATTGTGCAACGTTGTCATGCCTACAATACAATACAATAATAATACAAGATTTATCCTGTGGATGCGTTGGTTGTGGTTGCATTTGATTATAATTCTTTTGGTTTTCAGAAAATTATGTGCTATAATGATATAATCATCAAAAAATTTCCAAATTACATGAAAAAATCGACTATACAGCACTAACCCTCTAATTCCTCCTTCTTTATCAAGTCCGGATACTAATTTGGGAAGTGTATAAATTCAGTATCTTTTTGCCCGTCCAAATGAATCTCCGTTATTTATGAATTAAGTAAATTAATTATTATCGAAATTTGAAATTTGTACCGGAACAAGATGTAGGGCAGGTAACTCAGTAAAATTTATTACAGGTTCGATTCGAAAGGGTCGGAGGATTTTATTATTCTGCATACAATTCCATTTTCCTATCACAAATTATTCGAGGCAACGGTTAAGGTTTTGCATAACGTGCGAAAATCGTGCTTTTGCCTGAATTTATGCTCGCCTTGTTTCTTAGGGAATACTTATTACCTTATATTATTTGAGATAGCAATAACTACTTTAGCAGTAAACCGGTTCAATATATGGCTAATTAGATTTGTACTGAATCGTACTTATTTAAAAGTCCAGTTACTCTCACGAAAATGGGTACAATAATAATTGACTGTTTTGTCTGTTTCTTGCTTTATATTTATCTATCTATCGTGATAGGTGGTATGCAAATTTTTTAGTTGAATTACGGATAAAATTATATAA
Organism: Cataclysta lemnata; assembly: GCA_963931975.1. Taxonomy (NCBI): domain Eukaryota; kingdom Metazoa; phylum Arthropoda; class Insecta; order Lepidoptera; family Crambidae; genus Cataclysta; species Cataclysta lemnata. Next base: position 6,638,126 of record OZ008339.1, read on the forward strand.
TTTTGAAGATATGGAGTTTACAAGTACATAAACTATATTGATCCACGTATGGTGGCAGAGCGGAATACAGTTAATACCTCATCTCCTTTCATAGTGACGTAAGAGTCAGCCAAGGGATATTTCTGAGCGTGTGTAAATAGCGATGACGAGTAAACCATCCACAACAGTATTCCTTAAAAGTGATTGTATGACGATTATTGATGATAGCCATGCGTAATTGAACCCAAACCCCTTATTATAAGCCATGGAATAAAGTTAGTCACGGTTTAAAATTCATGCTAACTCTGTTTTTCATTCAGCAAATAAAAGGGACAACATCAATTTTAAGCTATGATTAAATTTAGTCCATGTATAATTAAGGGGGATATAGTTTAAAAGCATAGTACCAAGTAGGAATAAGAAGATGCAATCGATTGATTTGAATTGATCTGGTTCCAATTTGACGGGAGATTTGGTCGATTGGTCAGATCTCTGGCTGTTTGCCAAGGGGGGAACGCTTGGCGAATAGCCAGCTATGCCAGACAGCGGGTTCGAATCCTGGTAGTGGCAAATATTTGTGTGATGACCACAGATATTTTTCTGTCATGCCATGGCTGTTTATAATATGTTTATGTTTACTACAATCATATTTCAAGATTTCTATTTAATTATGTTGACAGATGTGAGGAATAGGAATACCGCAATAGAGATAGATGGATTGCGTGGGAAATGAATTTCGTAATGATTGCTAGTAGAAGTGTAGGTAGAAGAAAAGAAATACTGCACCAACCCCAAATTAAATGGTAGAACGCCAAGAGGACGATCATAATATTTAATTATTATGTATATTAAAATTACTCCGTTACCTATCTAGTATACATGTTACAAGTGCTTATGCTACTTACTTTGGGCTAGATGGTAGGTGTAAGTGTAAGAAGAATGTATAATTAGTTACAGCGTGTTAATGATTTATTATCACGTGACTCCCATCAATCCACAATTTTTTACAAGACTTTCTAATTCAACTGCATAAACACAAGTAGTATACATACATGTAGAGGTCTATATTAATTAGCAACATCCATAAATGTCGTACCTGTTTCGTATCCGCCATATAGCTAAAAGGCAAAAAGAGACGGCTGCTACAAAAACGTTCGAATGTATCCCTCGGTAAGAATCTAAGCTAGTTCAGTTAATAAGACAAGGGATAATCTTCTCATTGTAGTACCACAAAGGCTCGCAGTAACAATGGTGAAGCAACATTATGAAACTAAAATGTCTCGATTCTAAGTGAAAAGTCTTACGTAACTGCTGTAGTTTCGCTTACGAAATCACGTAGTTAGAATAACAGATGTGTTCGGAACAGGTGAGCATGGGGAAATCTGCTGTTTTTGTGTTACGTGAGTTTTAGAAATGATGATAATGTTGCCTTGAATCTCGGCATGATATCTTTTATCACACACCACATTTATTGTATTGCTATCAAAAAGCGTGCCAATTAATACAGTCACTTCCATACCCGTAAAATAACATTACAATAAATAATTTGTCTTGGATATTATGCAATCTTTGTTTGATTTCTGTCCTGTTTCCATTTTAATAGCAGGCATGCATTAAAGAAAGCATTGCACAAACCATACATTATTTAATTATGTATATAATTTTCTAGTGAGTTGTTTATTTCCTATTTTTAAATCGTATCTTAACACAGGGCCTAGACCGGATATTATACACAAGAATTTTTCAAATAGCTTTTTATAACAAGCTTTAGGTGCTATTAGGTCACCTTTCCCTACTTATTATAAATGTAAATTATCTTTCATAACATGATCTCTTCAAAGAAGTGAAATAATATTTTTAGTTTGACAATTGTAGTTATTAACGCTGATTTCGGTAGGTACTGGATTCTTAGTCATATGAGACTGAACTTTCTCTTTTCCGTTTTGCAGTAGGAACTTTGCATTAATTTTACAGCGTCAGTATTCAACACGAAATTCGCTCTCGGGATATAATTGTTATCTGCAGCAACTCCTGTTTAATTAGGAGTTACATCTGATATATTGCACCTAGACGTTAAAGTTTACGTAAGTAGATTTATTTGCACTAAATTCTGGAAGCCCATGGTCTATTCAACCGAAGTATCATCAACCTCGTTGTTGTTGTTAGGTGATGGTATAACAATAGAAGACTAGACCTAGACCACCATCCATTCATAGTTCATACAATTACTGTCGATTAAAGGAAAGATTTTCTTTGACACATAAATTTTTCGAACATTTATACTATTATAATGTAGATACAACATAAAGTTCTCAAGCGCCTAAAGATATTTCGGATAGAAAACTTGGTAAAGTGTAATTAATAATTAAGACCTTAGCGTATATATTACGTTACTGACATAAATAACGATTTAGCAAGATGCAGGGGTAAAACTCATTGATCATTTTCCACTTCATCGGTTCTGCAACCGAAAGCGTTGAAGTGGAATGGTTTGGCTGCTATGAACTTATAAGCAGTATAAATGAAGACAGCTTATAAAATAAATCAGCTAACTATGTAAAGTAGTATGTAATAGACTTTTTAGGTAGCCAAATTATAAATTATTTGACGTTAATATGAAATAACCAAGGAGCTGTATAGCGCAGTCGCTTAGCCTGTGTATTTGTTATTTTTCGGTATGTGCAATATTTTAGTCTTCCTTGCTGGCATGGGAGCGAAAAAATAATTCGAGTCGGATTATTTTATCCCATGGTAAAAAATAAAAACTTAACGAAGGGGGAGGGCAAGCCAAGAACAACTTACTACCCAAAAAGGGTTGGTGTCAGGCAGGCGGCCGGTTGTAAACCCTAAGCCAAAACTTTGAGCAGTTGAGTATGAATTGGAATATTGTCATTACAATCACTCTCTCCGTTCATCGATCTCTCGACATAGTCCTCGACATTTATGTGCCCGATAGATGGCAATAGGCTCGTCCCCACGGGACCTAACATAATTGGCGAAACGTGGGTGAATTTCACCTCTGCCTACTCGGAAGGAGATAAATGGGTGTGCTTTATGTATGTATGTATATTGTGTGCCCCTCTTTATACAGATATAGTCCAGAACATCTCAAATATTCCGGGAAAGGAGGTTTAACCGCACCCGCGGAATAAAAATGCTTGTTTTCAAGTTTACGACATCCCTTTTCTTATCTTATTATAGCGATAGGTGCCGAATGAACGATGTTTTGAAGGAGGCCGGATTGCGCGACAGAAGATATACGAGTTGATGCTTTGTTTTATTTACGTGTTTCAGCCGGTGATTAAGATTACTCGAGATTGCGATTGCAAAAGTACTTTTATTGTGGGTGTGTTTTAGGTGGTGTGTGTAACATTTCTTGACCAAACTTGAGTTATCCGCTTTCAGTACATATTATTATGAAATTGTACTAAGCAGCCGTGTGGTCATGGCTGAGCAGAATGTAATTGTCACCATCCCCATTTCTCCCACGGGGACAGCAATGTGTAATGGGCAGCAGCGTTCCTCTAGTTCCTCCTAGCAACGTACTACGATTTCCGTGCCCTATAAATGGCAATAGACTCGCCACCTGGAACCAACATGGGGCCTAACCGAATTGTTGAAATATGGGTGTTAATTCACCCCCTATGCCTGCATGCATAGGTTTAGGTCTGATTTATGTATGTATGTATGTTATTAAGAAAGCACGGCTATTTATTCCGAAAGGTAGGCAGAGGTGTATTAACACTCACAGATCAGTTATTATTTTGGAAACAAAGTTACTGAATTTACATGATCTAAATTTAGTTTAGTTTTCATCAATTTATAGTTTTGGATCCTTCCCTTCTTGTATCGTCTGGGTATACCTACAACTAAATGTTGTACACCCAGGGGAACACGGGATACGTGAGATTTTTTTGGTATCGCCAAAATTGTGTTCTTTTTCAGTAATAATAAATCGAAGCCATTACGAAGTTGGCGGCGCCAGTTGAGCGGTTACCCCCGAAAGAATATAAATTCTTCCGTCTGTTACATATCTGGAGCGCTCCCCAAAAGGAGCAATTTTGGGTAAACGTAAGTTGTTCCAAGACAAGGGATGCACGTGTCGGATCAAACGCCGCCCGAGGGCGCCACAAATCATACCGCAAAAACCTGTTGTACGTAATTCTGGTAGGTCGATTCGGCCCAATACTCAAGATATGCGAATTTACAAATTGCTTCCAGCCGTAAATAGCCATATTTTATCCGTTTATTTACGACTCACCTGCAGAGGTGAATCGATATCAGTTCGTCATTGTTAGTCTGGTGATAAATGGGTAGTGTAAATCGGGGGTAAGTTTGGGAGTCTAACTGAAATTTTGTATCTCAGATAGTTTAGTAGCAAGTTTGATTAACATATTATCGTGTCACTCGTGAACGCCGAAGGCTTTCTTCGGTATTGATTTACTTGGAAACGCGGTATTGCTTCGAAAGTAATTTATGGAAGTTTAGCTGCATGAGATCTGTGTTATTAATTATTACAATAGATAATTATCATCATAATTTTCCTGCCCTGATCCCAGTTTCTCTGAAGTCGGCACAGTATGTTTCTTCCCCCATTAATGTCAGTAGATTAGTATAGGACGTCATAAAATCATCCACTTCATTTAGATTCATGTCATCCATTAAGTTGTGCTAGTGATGAATGTATATATAAAAAGTGATGGAACGACCGATAAACGAAGCGAGTGGTTAGGATCACAACATTTCAATCCATACTGCTCAAGGTTTAGGCTTTAGGTATGTTGTTGCCGGTGCTGTTCCCTTCACCATCCAGGAGCCCCTAGGTACTTATTGATCAGCACCGGGTAATATCCCTCAGTCGACCTTTACGTCACCCCTGGGGTGAGCCGGAGCTGGCAAAGCCAATGTCTTGGTATGCGACTAAGGATAAGGAGGATAATAAATTCATTGGAGGAATTTAATTGTATAGTATTGCGTGCTGCTGGCTGTACGTACATTTACTTAATGTGAATTATTTATGGTCAGTGACAGGTTGAATTAAATTACAGCATAAAAATTATTTTTTGTTAGTTGGCAATCTTACTAAGAGCATTCTGCAATGCCAGTTTTCAGGCTTTCATTTTTATGTCTCTCTTCAAGAAAACAGTTCGAAAAAAAACTCTTTGAAGTTTAGTAAAACTTCAATGGAACTTTTGCTATTTTTTCACTTCCGTACGTAGTTAGCATAAGTGTCGAGCGGGCACTAAAACTGTGCTTCCACTTAAACGAAGACACGAGAGGAATAAAATTAAAATTGGCATACACATTTTGATACGATGCTCCTAGCTTAGATACTTTGCTCGAACTAGAAATGTTATTTGCCGATTTCCTTTCTGCTTTGTATTTTATGCTAGATAACTAAATTTTCGGTATGACTGGTTCTTTTGATAATACAATCACATATCTGAGGGCCTAGACAAAGTAACATACCGATAAAGATAACGAAGTTCTATAAAGCAAAATGTATAGGATTTGACGTAAGTCGTCGTGAAATCACGTGACCAAAATCGTCTTCGTAAGTTCCTAGTTATGTTGGTAGCGCAAGCTAAGATGCTGTAGATACCAAAGTAATATCGTGACGAACCTCGACACGTTATCGTTATGAAACGATTACTACTTGGCTACGGGCGCTGACTTAACAAAGCAATCTTGCATTCCAGCAAATATTGCTTTAGATTATTTCCTTCTGACCAAGCTACTTTTTACTATCTCGAGTTTTGTCTGACGTGTCTCCTGATGTGTTCACCGCCTTATTTTCTTCTATTATTTAAAACAAACGAGAACACAAATGTTTACACCAAATAAAGCTGCTTACACACGAGATGTAACGCCGACAGCTTAAGCGTTTTATCTCGGGATTAGTATATATCCTACCTAATTTACGCGACTTCGCGTTACATGATGAAACCTTGTTTGCTGGATCAGCTGTGAACCGTTTCCTTCCTTTCCAGAAGTTACCGAGGACTTTAGAAAAGATAATTAATTGATGCAACAACCTGTAATACTTAAATTTTTTCCTACTTATGAATGCCTATATAATAATAATTTAGAATTTCCCCCTTCTACCTAATGGTGACAATAAAATAAAAACAACCAGTTGGACCGTAAATTTATAATTTCAATTTAACACAATTTATAATTTCAATTTTACATAAGCAGTATGTAATTAAAAAAAACCAAGACCAAGGGGTTCGGTTGTAATCGTTCTGGTCGATAACGATTGGGACGGGTATACGAAACTAAATGCTATGTATCTATGTCTATCTATATCTCCGAGCCTTCAGCCGCCTGGTGGTTAGTAAGGTACCTGACTGTAGAGGAGTGTAGTAGGGAGTAGCAATTCCTCACAGGATTACCCGCTAGGTCCAGTCCACAATCAAGACAGCTGTGGACCTCTCAGAGATTGATTACTGGAGGAGAACTCTTAGGGCCTGTTTCACAATCGACAAGTAAGTTCGAAGTAGCTTACTTTGCAGTTCATTTGACAGTTGTAATATGAAATATATGTCAATTGAACTGCAAAGTAAGCTATTTCGAACTTACTTGTCGATTGTGAAACAGGCCCTTAATCTCTTTACCCGTACCGAAGGACCCTGAAGTTGTGCAATATAAAACGTCTCAATATATGCGAAAAACACCTTACTCAAAAGCCTAAAATTGACATGAACACAAACTCATTTATAACAGGTTTCGCTGAATTACCACCGACGAACGCTATCGCACACGTTAGAGCCGGCAGCAAATACCTATGAGGTTAAAAAGAAACGATATTAATAATCAATTTAGATCAAATAATATCGAAAATTGCCAAAAACTCTACTTTGAAATTTTATCCATACAACTTAAGGTATCCAGAGAATTGCCAAAGGAGCAAAATTGAGCAAAGGTTTTTCAACCGACTTTGCCGATCCAAATATATGCAAAATGATGATGAAACAAAACAATTACGGCATTTAATTATGTACTTTAATTTACTTTCGAATTTAGAACAGAGAAAAAATGACAAGACGAGACTTCTTACTGTGACATTTCAGTATATTTACCTTTCGGGTCAGTGACACAGTATGTATTCCTTTAGCTGTTGATCGGAGAATCACTTGCTTGCTCCGATATAATATTTATAAAATTCTTCTAAAATTTGGAAAATTTCACCAAGATAAGAAGACCATCAAAATTTTACAGCGCTAGGAATTTTAAAATGGAATGAAATCCACTTCCGAATTCGAAAATAAGCGCTCGTCATTGGCCGTATAATTTGACAATCGAATCCTGACATTTTTTTAAGGCTACTAGGCCGGACTAGGGCAACGATTCTGTATCATACAGCCAAGATAACAATGACAAATTGACAATTTCTTCGATCTCTGAAAAATTTATTATAAGGGAATTTTAGACAACAAATGTGACCATTGAAGACCTAACGGAACCTAAACGCCGAATAAATACTAAATAAAATCCTTACCTGCCAAAATACAAAATTATTGTCTGGAAACCAAGGAAAAAGTAGAGTAAAAATTTTTATAACACCTGGAGGTTATATAACCACCTAAACCAAGCAACTCTTGTCTGAACTTTTCCTTTTTTTTTTTATAAGTCCCCAATTATGCCGATTTCTCTTTGCAAACCCAAAATTATTATGTCAACTAATGTCATTGTCACTGTCAGTCAGTTTGTCAATTTTGACTTTGACGACTTTGACAAGTGACAAAATGACAACGTTTCAAACCTTATAAAAACTGTAAGTAAATTTAATGCCTACATAGCCGGGATTCAGATTACACTGTGATAAAAGAGAAATCTAGCAAAATTATGTTTGAAGATAATCCCGATTTTAATTAATTTTTTTCCACACGATTCCAACGATTTTCAGGATAGTAAACACACATAAACCAAAATTATTTTGCTCAACGGAATGGAGAATTAAAAAATAAGTATCAGGGATTAGTGATGGATTGAATATTAATATACTCTAAGTACAAACACAATTTTTAAATGCTAGGTCAAGTAAGCAATTTTCTTTATAAATTAACCGCGTAATCGCGCTGCATTGAGGGAGCGAATAGATTTCCTCAAACGTCACTTGCACGTAAGTCTAAATATTGTTAGACCGCCGTTATCGTCCGTATAATGGGCATCCGTTGGAAATTTTACAAGATAAAATTAATTTACTCGGCTCTCTCACAACGACAATAAGGTTGACATCAAAACATTGTTATGGCACTTGTCATCGTTTGTCAGCATAGCAAGTAGAATCTTATGGCCAATGTTATCACATTAAAATTTATGAGAACCGGTTGTATTGTTTAAGTATCACGTAATAAATATGTCGCAGGCTGATCGTCAAGTTCGGTATTTCAAGATTTGGCTGGTCATATCAATTATTATCATCCACTGTTGGCAGCCAATTTGGTCAAATGGTCAGATCGCTGACTGTCGGATCCTGGTAGGGGTAAATGTGTGTGAGGTCAGCGCAGACAATTTTTTCTCGATTTGTGGTTGCTTGTGTATAGTACACATTATCATTATAAACAATCATAAATACATACATACATACATAAATCACGCCTATATCCCCGAAGGGGTAGGCAGAGGTGAACTAGCACCCACGATTCGCCAATTATGTTAGGTCCCATGTAATAGGTGGCGAGCCTATTGCCATTTATCGGGCACAAAAGTCGGAGTACATTGCATTACTAGGTGGTATAAGAGGAACGCTGCTGCCCATTCCTCATCACTGATTTACCCTTAGTCGCCTTGTACGACACCCATGGGAGAGATTTGGGGTGGTGACAATTGTATTCTACTCTGCCGTCACCACGCGGCGCATAAACAATCATGACTCGATAATATACAACATTATTGTTAACTAAGCCGCAAATCGACGATAGGCTTGACTGTTGTAGTAAAGTGTACATAAAAAATGAAGCGAAACAGGTTTTTGTGGTAAAAAAAATTATTGTCAGCGTTTTACAACATGTCGACATTTTATTGAATGCGGAATTTAACGATATGCCTGTGCTGTGACATGTATTGCGATGTTTCGCTCAAACAATGCAAAAATTCCGCAGCTCAAAAGCATTTTCAAGACTTACTTTTAATTCGGCGCGTTTTTGAGTTCGTCTTTATTAATTGGCGAGCACTTTCGCGTGGAAGCAACTGCCGGATGAAGGTTGTAGTCTGTTTTTGAAAGTTTATTAATTCTGCAACCAATCTTTGTACCCCTTTACACTAAAATAAAATTTTGTGATATATGTTGGACTAAGATTACGAAATATCGTCCTTTGAAGTATCTTTAGTAATCTCAGTCTAAAATATATTAAGACATGTCTCTTATGGCCAAGCTCTATTGGCCGTGTGGTGACGGCAGAGTAGAATACAATTGTCACCACCCCAAACCTCTCCCGTGGGTGTCGTAGAAGGCGACTAAGGATAAATCAGTGATGAGGAATGGGCAGCAGCATTCCTCTTATACCTACCAACTAGCAAAGTACTGCGACTTTTGTGCCCGATAAATGGCAATAGGCTCGCCACCTATTACATGGGACCTAGCCTAATTGGCGAAGCGTGGGTGCTAGTTCACCTCTGCCTACCCCTTCGGGGATATTGGCGTGAATTATGTATGTATGTATGTATGTCTCTTATATTATTTCATTTTAGTGAAAAAATTGTACCAAGATTTAGACGTACAATATTATAGAATATTTCCTTAAAATTAAACAGCGCTGCAACCACCACTTGCTTCGCCCACTACTCCTCCAGAATCACAAATAAATATTTTCTCATTAATTAGAAGCTTAGATCACTGTTCCGTATTAACAGTACCTATGTCCAGGCATATAATGAAACAAATAATTGTATACTTACTCTCTAGTACCTACACGACATTATACAAAGGTTTTTTTTTTAATTTGTAGAAGTATTACCAACAATCCCATAAATACGCTCGTTCGCACAATAGAACCCTTACTATATTTTATTTAACCAAATAATAACATCAATTTACACGAGTGGACATTGTTTGTGGACTTTACAATTACTCCGGGTCACATACCTCACTAGGAAACACACCTGCTGTCAGTATCAGTTGTGTTTTGTTCACGCCTAAGCAATTCCCTGCTCGCATGCTCACTGTGTGTGTCGTTTTAATTCCCAGCAAAGATATTCTGAAACATCGTTCTCGTCATTATAATGTTGGTATATAAAATAAAAAGTATAGTTCCGATTTATAATTGTTACATACCCACTTCATGGTGGTGATGATAATTGATGTATTCTGATCTGCTGTCACCATATGGTGTTTACAGAAAATGATATAATTTAATGGAATAAGAATAGAATAGAACAAGAATAAAGAGCGGAAAGAAGTGATCTCTGCCCTGTATACAAGTTCTTAAAGAATAAAAATTCTTAACCGAATATTTTATTTCGAAATGTTATGTTTGCTGCGAAGAATTTATTGACTGGATCGTATTATGAACTCGCCTTTATTTGGCGTGTAAACAAAAGGAGTGTGTGTAAACGCCCGATATGAGGGGTGACTTTTTGAATTTTTCAAAAAATAAACAACCATTATTCAAAGAACGGACCCGTAAAAAATTGCAGCGCGCGATGACTGTGCCCTTTAGTTTTTTGTTCAAATTGCAATTAGTGAAGAGTTTGCGAATCCTCCGCGTCGTGTCAGAGATTGATGACAATGGAAATTTTATACATCGTTAGTCATGACCGCGTTAGGTGAGCTCGCTGTTTTTTCAGTAATCCCATCTCGGTAGCACCGGCACTTATTTGTCATGAACCGGGCAAGGTTAAACCCAGTAAGCCGCTCAATTACCTCAATATTTATAACTGCCCAGCTCTGCCACTTTTTACTTCGTTACCGTGATTTTTGCTTGTTATTGAAGTGTTGCGTCAGCAAGATAGTTGGTCTTCCGTTGCGGTCTCGAGGCCTTTCTAAAAATATTTATTTATGACTTTTATTAACTTCACTTAACTTGAAGAATTAGCTCCTTGCTTATCTAGATTGTTCAATAAAATACAGTAATCTACTGCCACAATATTAAGATAAACTAAAGACATGTGTTGGCCATAGATTATTATTGTACCAACCCCTACTTTTTACCTACCACGAGTGTCATATGAAGCGTTTTAGGGTATCTGGGGTTGATGTTGTTGCTTAATCTTGCACATATTTTCGTGAGACGCCATTAAATCATTAATCTCTTGCCAACCGTTTAAATTTTTATCCAATTTATTCATTTTTTATTCTTCTGCGTACAAAGCTATTTTCAGTTAAATAATTTTAAATAAATATAATATGACCAGTGCTAAGGGAGCGTTCTTGGAACTCCGACTATATCCTCATGACTGATACCTAATACAGGCTACAAAATAAAAACAAAATGTCAGTGTTAATACAACGACAATGTAGGTACCTGCAGTATCACAGCTCGTCGACAATGATGGATTCCTCTACGACTTACTTGCTTGCATTTTTGCCAGTAGGTGTGGGGCTCTGTCATGTTTAATATCAGCTTTAGTACTGAAGGTGTCAGGGTCAGCGCTTTGTTTGGCTGGGTTTGAACACCCAGTAGCAATTATACATAATACTGAGGCATTCATCTTATCTTCCCTTCGTCTAATACATAATATATATAAAAGATTTGATATGAACACTATACAGAACTGTCTACACCTAAATTAAACGAAAAATTAGTTTACTTTTAACTGTGTATTATATAATGTATACCACGCAATACGTGTCTATTTTTTAGACTTTATCCGAATTAAAACTAAACCCTAATTATGTAGACAAATTTTCCATTACTTATGTCGTTTCTTTAGAATTGACATAGTAATTACGGAAGCTCCATTATCTGTCAATCCTCCTTTCATTTGGTATATTTTCAATTAATGACAAATGGCTTCGTTTTATGGCTTTACATGCCGATTCTACAAAATACTGTTTGGTAATTACCATAGTAAGTAATATTAATTCGACATGTGCCTGACAAATTTATAATCCATTTATAACATATAAATTTGGTAGCCGCAACGATAAATAATGGAAATTCAGAACGATTACTCACTCTCGATATATAAAACAATGTCACCGGAAAAATGCCTATTCGATTGGTAGTTACAATCAATTTTTATCATGGCGATGTTGAATTGAGCTGGGGTTGTATGTGAAAATCAATAGACTAATGCAACTACATTGAAACATAATTTATATTTATCGACAAATCATTGCGATTATATTCCTATATAAGTGAGTCTCATTTGGTGTGAACGATTTGCAGGTCTGACCTTCTTCGTATTCAAATGTTGGTGTTATTGCTGTTTATGAAGAGACCAACAAATTGCTTCTATCAACTTCTTTATATCCAGGCCAGGTGATACTAGTATGTCGGCAGATGTATAAATGTTACCATGATTATTACTTTGGAGATATTATCCTTCAATACATATATAAAAAACGGTACGTATTTACTTTAGACTATTACAATCGTCAATAATTTTAATCGCAACACCCTATTCATTATACTCGAGGCACTCCTGTAATTATCACGACAGAAGTTTGTTACGGCACTTAATAAAAAATAATAAAGGCAATAAACTTGCTATGGCTGTTTTACGGCAATAGCCGCACGCTAACAAGAGTAATAGAAACTTTTCTACGAGTTCCCCCATACATTCCCGGGTTTTGGCGTTGAGCTCATTCGTTTGTGTTTATCAGTTGAGGGGCGATAACCCTCATTCCGCGTGGCGTGACGCAATGCAGAGATTAAAAGCTTACACTGGTAGCCAGACTGAAACAGCTGAATCCTGCATGAGCCTGTCCGACTTAAAACAAGTGCGAATGTTTTGATTCATTGGACTGGACTAAAAACCGATCTTCGTGAGAGGACATTGCGGACTCTTTGCGGCTAAAAACCGATCTCCGATTCACTACATTGCGACATTACGTGATTTCGACATAACATTACAGTGATAAATAGAAAAAAAACTAGATCTTGGAACAATTGGTTAACTTAGAATGTGCAATTGTAGAGTTTCATAAAATTCGCCGCTGTCTCACACATGTCAGTATCATACGTAACTCTGTTGGTAACAATAATTATGCTTTAAAATTAATGATATTGACTGAAATGTTATTCACTGCCAAATCGTCAAACAAAAATAGCCTTCAAGATTGACCGCAACCGTCTGCTTTCAAAACAGTTGGTGTCAGGCCGGCCATAAGGCCTTAGCCTTATCTTAGAACAACATCAAAAAAACGTGCTCAATGTCGATATAACACAATAAATTAAAAATAACGATTTAGCTGTCAAGCTCACTTTATCCACTAAAAACGGTTCCACTGCTTAAATAGTGACAAAACAATCAATAGTGCTACAATGCGACAGCAGAAATTAAGCTCAAACGGCATCGCGGAGCCCTAAACGGTATACAGCAAATCCTTTTAATATAGAACGAAAACAGAGGCGTAAATCTTGGTTGCTCGACTGGTTGACACACAGTTACAGGCAGTTAATCCTCTGATTCGGGTCGCGGGTCCGCCGTCTGACATCGGGGAATACCGTCTCCATTCTCCCATCCACGCCTAAATCCTCGTGTCATATTGTTGTGCCGGATAAAGATTTGCTTTTCGGGTTTTCGCCTCTCCTTCGGTTTCATAATCTTTGACACGACGGATTTCTTCTGGATGGATTTTTTAAATAAATTTTCAGCAGTCTTAATGGGATTGGCACTTGATGTAACTTATAATTAACACCACCACTTTAATATCCTCACTGTTGGGACCCAGGACTTCTATATGGATAAAAGGATATAGGGAGATTGGATAATTCGATTCGATTACTACTGCTAAACTGATTTATTTGACGATGTAACTGTACAAAAGGCTATATTCGTTACGCAAGTAAATTTTACAGTTAATAAGATATAAATTTGTTTTTTTACAATACAGAGAAAATTGTTCTGTTCAACACGGAGAAATTGTTTTTGTTCAATACAGATAAACTAAATAAAAAATACTTGGGCTCAACACGAAACCGTTAAGTCACGACCTAGCCGGCATTCTACTTGTGACCACTGATTTATTGGCGGAGAGCAAACAATCGTTAATTTATTGCTCGATATTGTCACAGCTCAGAAATCCGCATAATGAGTTAAATCTGCTGTCGGCGATAACGTCACAATGTCCCTTGCTTTATCTTGAAATGTTTAATTTGGGTAAAATTGTTTGAACAGCATAAAAAACACATTGAATTCGCCAAATAATAATAATAATGTAGGTTTGCCCAATCAGCAAGACATTGTGTGTGAACGGAAACATTTTAATTGGTGATTGGTTCATTCTTGTAATTATACACACATAAATCACGCCTACCCAATGGGACTGGTAAATATGAATTAACACCCATGTTTTACCAATTATGTTAGGTTCCTTATAATAGGGGACGAGCTTAGTTGCCATCTCATTTCACGGGCACGTAAATCGCACCCATATTGCTAGGCGGTTCAAGACTCATCGCTGTCTTTATCCTTAGTCGCATTGTACGACACGACACTCGATGGGCAGTGGACAGATTGTGACAATTTTAATCTGCCCTGCCGTCACCACACGGTACAATTGACTGCAGTCAAACGTTAAAGAGAGAAAAACTAGACTTATAAGCGAGAAAGACAGAAAGTCGCCAACGTAAGTTAGTGTCAAGATAAAGTAACTGCTACGCTCCCGAACAGAGGCTGCGGAAATAATGACCGTAAGCTCCTTGAAATAGGGCAAAAAACGACGTTTTGATACTTAAAACTGAATTAACGATAAAAGGCAGATAGAGGAGAGCCTGAAACGTTTCGGCGAGAGCACGAACAATCTTTTAATTTAGTTAATTGCTAGTCACAGTTAAGAGGTTCAAGTTGTTCTTGAGAGATCACGAGCGTCTTTATCCAATTTATTTAACGATGGAGCCTCATTAGGGCTTTAGTGGACTTGGGGCATGTTACCTTCGAGTCTTGTTCGTTAGCCCTCGAGTGGTTGCGACTGAAGATAAGGAATTCTCTCCAGGTTACCTGGACCGTAGATATGGACCAGACGTCCTGGTATTCACTGTAATGGTACTAGCGGTAGCCCCGCTAAGGTCTCAAACGTTACACCAATTATTGTCCGTTCAAGAATGGACATGAAACCGTCAATATAATAATTATCTCTGAAATGGTAGGCCCGGGTGTGTTACAGTAGCCATCATATTGTTACTGCTGTATTTTGTTTTGTCGTCACCGCTTAGCTTTAATTCTTAACATTAATATTGTCATTATAAAAAATATTGTAATTACACTAATCACACCTGTTATCACGTTAAGATTTTTTTTAAATATATTTAACGCCTTCTAAAATGCTACGAAAATCCCTATTTTTTTAAAATATTTCATATCAATATCCACACTTGATGGTTGTAATTTAATTCCAAACATCAGGAAATAGGCAAGCATATTAATACTTTCTTTCAAGAAACTCTACAACCTACTTTTCCTGTGAAGCAGACTAAAGCATTGATAGCAAAATTCTAAGATAAGATAAAAATTTGTAGTCAATCCTCAACCTTACTTATTTATATCTACACTGATATATAAACGAAGAAAAGCTTAAGTCATTTACTTCTTGGAGAATACACAAGAAAATACTTAACTGAAATTTTCCTTCGACAACTTAGAATTTTTATAGGATAGTTTTTGCTTCATTGTTACATACTTTATCACAGCAAAATCGTAGACAGAACTTACGAAAAAAGCTGTAGAACGCGAGTCTCGTGGTTCTTAGAAACGGGTACTAGTGAAATATGATTATGATTATATTTAGATACCTATTAATATAAATTATTAACTCTGCTAACGACAATTTTCTTTTCTTTATTAAGTATATTCTAAACAACCGACGTAAACTATAAATGTTATTTAGTAACTCGTAGAATGTTTAACAATAATATAATAAATGTTAACACAACAATTAAAACTAAATTTATTTTTACTCTGTTTCCTAATATTATTGCAACTATCATCATCCAACGTCTCATTTGAAAAATTTGCTCTGGCTGCAATCGCAGCCTAAAGAAACTAGTAATTTTCGCCACCGAATCCCTGGGAAATGCATAAATCATTGTATAACTTCTACCAGGGTGCATAAATCAACAAAATCCCGGTATTGAATGAACTGCTGACTAAGAAAGGATCGTGTCACTTTATCGAATCGTCAGCGACTCGTGAAATATATCACTTAGGCGTTACAATTTTCCTCGACCCCATCCTTGATAAAAAGTGGCGTGATATAATGTGTATCAACCAATATAATAATAAAAATTACTTTTGAATGTAATGTTAAAAGATGTGGTTTGAAAGAATGTCAAGAATGGAGAAAGGGATCCTCGCATTGTTTCATAATTATCATAATCACCAGCCCGTTAATGTACCTACTGCTTGGTCGCAGGTCGTAGATGGAAGAATATAGGGAATATGGACCCACCACGCTGGCCCAGTGTGAATTGCATGGCATGATTTGGTCACATAGAAAAGATCAGTGAAAGGAGAGTGACAAAAAGGATTTATATTCCTTTTTGATATTGGAGAAAACGCCAGAGAAAGGCCTAGATAGATATTTTATAATCCAATTGAAAGTGTATTAAAAATGCCAATGCCAAGTCAATACCAATACCGGATACCGACGGGAATTCATGGAGACAGTAAAGACTCATTACTGAAAGTGGATGAAGCGAATTAAGTATGAAAAGATCGTATCAAGTAGAAAGAATTGATCTCTGTCTACACCTGTGGGACCAAGGCTCTACATAGTATGAAATATTCCTAACACCCACTTCGAATATTATAATGTTCTGCAGTTAGACCAAACTGTGCGCCATCAACTAAGTGACGAACAAAACGAAGATTAATCCAGAAAGTCATTGAACTATAGGTCCAACGTCTTTGAACATGATCTTTTCGCCCACTGAAATTTTATGTTTCAACGAAAAATACCATCAATGAAAATCACAATAACAAAGA
The DNA here is from genome assembly GCA_963931975.1 of Cataclysta lemnata. Classification (NCBI taxonomy): domain Eukaryota; kingdom Metazoa; phylum Arthropoda; class Insecta; order Lepidoptera; family Crambidae; genus Cataclysta; species Cataclysta lemnata. The sequence continues at coordinate 6,655,199 of OZ008339.1, forward strand.
CAAAGTTAGAAGGACCATGACACTCGGAACCATTACGAAAAGTAAGTGAAACGTTTAGGAGCGCTTAGTAAATATTTTGTTTCCCCGATGTACTTGACCGTTCGAACAACATGAGTCATAGAGAAATATTACAAGAATAAAGTTATATCTCGACGAATATCTCGTGTCGCCGCGTGCTAGTGACAATGTGATATAGACAATACTTTAGAAAACAGATAAGGCTGAGTTCGCACTCTTTGGCAGTGTAATATTGTTTATAAACATCTCGGTTTTTTGTGATACTAAAAATTAATGATTACTTAGTGTCATAGTATTCCTTAAAAAAGAGCTGTTAATGATGATGATAGTATTATCAAGGATCAATTATAAGCCAAACTTTGAGCAACATTGATTGGACGTTTGCCTTCACAATCACGGACACACTGTACCTACTTCATTTGCACCATTATATTTAACGGCTATTACGTACGTACGGTTCTTACTTAAAATACATGTAGCGGTCGAATGTTTCAACAGAAGAGCGACCACAAATACCGCAGTGGAACCAACGGGCAGAAAGCTAACGCTCGTGGTCACATGTGTATATAAAGTTAATTTTTACAGTAAATACATTTACAGTAAACAGCTTTTGAGGTCACATAAGCAGAAAAACAAATTAAATTATTGCACATACATAAATAAATATAAATAAACTGTTGTGTACCAGGTATACCAGGTGTGTAAGATTGATTCCAATGGTATTGCGCACCCTGCGCAATCCTTCCCTGTGTGATATGTCTTGAGGGTCTCCATTGCACAGAGAGAAGGGTCTTGCCCTAATAAGTTGTAAGTAAGCTCACTTGTGGGTGTAGCTTTATACCAAAGACGAGTTAGGTTGTCAGTGGCACGCGACGGATCTTAGATTTCAGGAAAAAAACTGTATTGTATAATTATTTAAGTATTAGTTATAATAAAAGTATACACTTATTTCAAAGAAAGAAGGACAGAAATTTTCGAAAAAATATTGTTCTGATGATCGAACCCGCGTCCCTCGCAAACCAGATAGCTGGCTATATCACTCGGGCTATGTAATATTTTTTTAACTCTATTTTGTATAATGCTTAGATAAAAATCAAAGCAATCTACTCTACTCAACTCTACATTTTTAGTTTAATAGTAAGTAAACAACATTATACGTTACATTCAAAATATTTCAAGCAAAGCCCTTAAAATAAATGTTTTGGCATAAAAATATAATGTCTGAAAAAGGCTTTACAGACAACGTGTTAGGAAAGGGTATAAGCTACAACGCCTCCCTCACGTCCCTGAAATATGATTTCGATAAGTCGCTGGCCATTGGACTAGGTATTTCTTTTTTATAAATAATACGTTATTTAGCTGATATTTACTTCAGCATCTTATAAATCTTTCGGACGTGATCGCACACGTTCGAGCAAAAGTATGAATCATTGGATATAGTTAATATTATTTATTATTAAATCGAGAAGGTTAAATTGTTGTTTTTATTGTTATTCCTTAGTCAAATATTAGACATATTAGACATATCTAATTTATCACAAATTAGACAACATTTTTCTTGTGTAAAAAACAATGAGTCGATATTCTTTTATAATAATTTGGACGAAATATTATTGTTTCAATTTTGCTTTTATCTCCTTTCTTATTTGATAAACTTATCCTAAACCACTCGACCACGAGTCCATGGATGTCCAGAATATTATTTCAAACTTATAATATATCATTAATTACGTTTTTCTATTTCATTGGCGGCGAATCATTTATTTATGTTGCGGTTTCGTTTACTGAAAACATATTGCTACAACGAACAACTAATTGTCGTATTCGATAATGACAGCAATCAATTGCCGCAGCGGTTATATTAATTAATGAGACGCTAACAACAAACCAACTTTCTATTAACCCATTTGGACAGAGCAAATATTTCAGCTGAGAGCGATATCGAAGACGTCATTAAGGGAGAAGGAATAACGTTATTAATCATCCGATATGATGCCGGAAAAATAATATCGTCGCATGTTCTCGACACCGTGAGATTAACACGTCTACCCGGGCTCCGTACCGTTGCGTAACGCCAGAATCAAAATAATGTTATTTAATCAAAATAATAATATTTTAGTTAAACGCAATGTTTGCACGGCAAATGTTTGTGTGCTAGTGTCGCAATGAACCCTGAGTTCATTATTAAGCACCGCTTGCTTATTAACAGTGTAAAGTTTGTTGCGACAAGCGAGGTAAATATTCATCTTATTTACCTCACCTGTAGTGTTGTTAAATACACAATTTGAAAACTGAATTAAGTAGCTTAGTAGATAAGTTAATACACGTTTCTTTAGGATATTATCTATATTATCTATTAATCAATAGTCAATGTTTAGGTTAATCAATTGTTATTATTTATATTATTATATAAATTCTAACGAGGAAAACGCTTTCTGCGTAACAAGAATAATAGTAAAAATACAAAAAAAAAATTAAAAAGGCAAATTACCGTTCCACGTGTAAAACAAAGTCACCCAGATTTACTGGGACACTAATAAATCACATCGTTGCAACTACTAAAGTTTTGGGGAATATTTCAATCAACATTTATAATGTAGCTCTTTTACAAGCTTCGAGTTAAATAAAAGTACCTACCGTAGTAGACTTTGTACAGTTCTGAATATTTATGAAGGTTCGGATATTGTAAGTTGGAAGTTCACCGCCTATTGTGAGGTACCCAGCTGGAAGTGAGGGAATACCAGCTCCGCACCAACTTCCAGACTCGCATATTTATGAGTGTACTTGTAAAGATCTGAGTGATGTACAAGGAAGACAATAACAACAGAGCGGCTTTTTTAATATCAGACAAACTAGTGCGAGTTGTTGACTTCATGTTTTTAAAGTGATATTTTCATTGTTTTAAGAACGGACTGACGGCTTTTGGGCCTCGAGTGGCGGCCGCGAACCTAGAGACAGCTCTGGTAGGCCCCTCACAAGGTAGACCTACGATCTGGTAAAGGTCGCGGGAAGCTGAAATTTTGTCAGATCCTTGGGAACGCCTATTACCAACAGTGGTCTTCTCTCGCAAACGATGATGATAATGAAATATATTTTTTGTTCGTTTTGCTAGCTTCAGTTTTTGCCACAATAACTTTATTTATTTATTATGACAAAAAGGATTTACACGGCGAAAGTGAATGGAGAAATGGGAAGGGGAAGGCCTAGGCGGATCTTTCATAATCAAATTGAAATTCTATTAAAAAAGGGCCAGGTCAAGAGTACCCGAAACCGACGGGCATGCATGAAGAGATTGATGAGATTGGATTAAGCGAAAGAAGTATGTAAGGATCGTAGCAAGTGGAAAGAAGTGATCTCTGCCTACCCCTGTGGGAGAAAGGCATGACATATGTATGTATGTATGTACTTTATACGCACGTTTAATTTTAGTCCTTGGATCTGTGCATATCACCAAACCCGAAATCCTTTCCGTGGAGACGAGTCAACCACCCACAAGTTCCCCAGAATTGGTGTCAGACAGGCGGCCAGCCCTCTAAAAACTTTGCCAAATCTTAAATCTGTATGACATTACATATACTTGGATTCTTGATAATAAAGGAGACTTTTCTTTAAATGCTTTTCTTGCAAAAGTAAGTCTCAATGCCATACATTTAGAGTACACAATGTCTCGAAGTATTATATAAGTCGTGCAAAACAATTTCGGAGCAGTGTAGAAGAAGATATTATAGCTTAATGTCATTTACTTTTTGGCCGTGTGGTGACGGCAGAGCAGAATACAATTGTCACCACCCCCATCTCTCCCGTGAGTGTCGTACAAGGCGACTAAGGGTAAAGACAGAAATGAGTAATGTGCAGCAGCATATCTCTCATACCACATAGCAACATAAATTTGTACTGCGATTTATGTGCCCGATATATGGCAATAGGCTCGCCACCTGTTACATGGGACCGTACATAATTGGCGAAAAGTGGGTGTTAATTCACTTTTGACTACCCCTTCGGGGATATAGGTGTGATTTATGTATGTAAGTATGTAATGTTATTTACTCTTACTGAAGTGTTGTGTATTAGACAATAAGGGATATCTTTACATTATTCATAGAGTACAATGTAAGGCCGTACTCCGGTCATAACGATCAATACAGAATAAATAATATACTATAACAACAATAAGACATCATATTGAGTCGATTTACTTCAATCTAACAGAGAGAAACCCCGTAAAACATTCATCAAATTTAATATTATACGTAATAACTTTATTAATCATTAAATGACTATTTACAATAATCATAAAAAAGAGTACAGTAATTCAGAAATTATAGGTATTCGGTATTCTATTAAGTTTGGTAGTGTTCCTTAAATACAAATTACATTACTTTGCCCTTTATATCTCTTGGGTTTTCTTGCAAAAAGCCAGGTTAGGTCCCCTCAGCCCAGTTTTCTGATTTCACTAAGATTTCTAGTTTGAAACGGAGGAACTGTACTTAGATATTAATCTAGCTCTCTGCTCTCTAGTGACTCGCTCTTTTAGAGATTAGGGTTAACTGCTTGCCCGCACTAAAGTTACTTTCAACCGTCGTGGATGGCCTACTTTGGTCGCTCACTTGGTTAAGATTACGTTTTAACAAGTATGTACATAGTACTTGTAAAACGCTAAGTGGTTTTGAGGTAAGTGGTTCTGTTGAGCTCGTATTTTCTCGTGACGTAGACTGGATACTTAACACTGTCAATGTTATTTTACCGAAAAGCTAGTGATGAGCGTTGGATTGTCTGCCTTTACATACATTTTCAGTGGTTAGTGGATTATTTCTCAGATATTGAAACATTTTTTTTAAATAAAAACAATATTTAGCTACAAAGATTTTAGTGGTTAGAAAAAGAATTTCGAAAAATTATGATCTTGAGACAGGAATCGAACCCGCGTCTGCTGCTATCCGGGCAGGTGCCTGACCGCTCGGCCACCCAAGATACTAGTATCTTAATCATAATTTTTCGAAATTCTTTTTCTAACCACTAAAATCTTTGTACTAATTTTTCTAACATTTATATAATATTAAAATTAAAATCAAATAATATTTAGCTAAATAAAACCTGCTACTACTTGGGCCATGTAACAAGTATGCATGATCTTCCTGTCCTATCCCCAGGTTATTTGGGGTGAACACAGGTTATTGTATAATAATGGTAATGTTACATAATAGTAATATCACAGGAATTAGTCGCTAAAATTTTACGTTTTTCTGCAACTGAACTGAGTAGAAACGATGATGACTATACCAATAGACTATATGGAAATCTTATATTCTTTATATGAATCTTCTTCTTCCCCCTTCCCTGTTACCAGTCTATCTGGGGTCGGCGCAGTATGTTTCCTCTTGCATTCATATCGGTCAGACGTCGTCAAGCCATCCACTCCCTTTTGATTCATATCATCCATCACACCGTTAAGGTGTTAGTGTGAATGAATGTATAGAAAAGATACGGAACGGATCATTTCGAGAGACCGATGAACGGAGAGAGTGATTGGAATGACAACATTCTAATACATACTGCTCAAGGTTTTGGCTTAGGTTTTACAGCCGGCCGCCTGCCTGACACCAAACCTCTTTGGGTATGCTATTGTTGGTGGTTTGCCCTCCACCATTCGGGTGCCCCAAGGTGCTTATTGGTCTACACCGGGTAATCTCCCTTAGTCGACTTTTACGACACCCTTGGAATGAGTCGGGCTTGCCTATTCTACGTTATTTGTTTGCTCCCAGGCCAGCTTAAAATATATATTCTTTATATGAATTATTCATACAATATTTTTTCTTTGAAAAAATTATATGAACCTAAACATTACATCCCAAATATTCCTGGTGTTCATTTAAACCAGGCCATTCTATTTTAGTTAATCGTTTTCCTTCGTAGTTTGACCAAACTTATACGGTGTATCTAATAAAAAAGTTTTACTTAGTTTTTATGATTATGAGGATGTTTCGTTGCCAAGTCACAGAAAAGTTGCTGACATAAACAGGTTACGACGGTCCGATCACGTTTGTGCGAAATACTAAATAGCACTTTTCACGAATAGCAGTCGGAGGCTTCAATAACTTTGAAAGATATTAGGATTATAAATAGCAGTTATGAAAATCGGAAGGAAAGAGATATTCAAATAAAAATAAATCAGTTACATAAGACTATTACGCCAAAAATAACACGGTCGACTAGTACCTACTATATCGACCTATAGCCATCATGTTAGGATCAGTATATCAGAATGTTTTTTTTTTGAAAAAGAAATCCATCTCTTTTTATATATCTTTCTATATTGTATTGATAGGGATATAATAATTGATAATAATTTTACAATAGTTATTTTAGTATTGCATAAATATGCCTTTTCGTTCATATACTGTATATAATATGGAGGAAGGGCGAGGAACCGTCTTATTATATTATAGTATTATAATATGACTGTTCCTTGCCATTCTTCCATCCATATCCAAAACCAGAAGTTCAGTTACCGAGCTTGACAGATTAGATGTTAATTTAAAAATAATTTCATCACCCATCCCGTGTCTAATAATACTAAAGGTGTCACCACTTTTACGATCTAGTTCACTGCTTATATTGTTGCGGAACCAAGCTGATAAGGCAGATAATAAGAAACGAAAATTACCAAGTGTACCTACTTTCGCAAACATAGCATCTTCTCAGATACGAAGTGTTGCGGTTATAGGAATGGGTCGTGAAACTTGAGAGGCCGCCAACTTTTTATGAGAGTGCATAAAGTTTAGATTCGCAGAACACGTGTTCTGTTCGGTAAATGTTTTTAATTTCATGGCGTCAAGACTCAATTTGTTCTGGCTGCTAAGCAAAACTTTATTAGCCTTGCTTGCTTCGCAGACAGTGCAAATAGTCGATTTGCTCGCACTTATTTTGCTGATCAGTTTTGGAAGCTTTGATTGCAAACAAGAAATTTTAGAGAGTATTGTAAAATATAAAGTGGGGATAGAAACAATTTCTGACTGAGTTTCATTTTAAGCTTGACTCACATTATATAATGTGAGCTTAGCAAAAAAGCCGTATCTTATTAAAAATACATTAACCTTCTTGTATTTTCAATAAAAAAAATGTAATGTAGTAAATGCTTAATATTTTACCTTGTTTATAATTTTATGGTTTGAAAGAAAACGAACGGGTAAGGTTCGCCCTTACCCGTTCGTTTTCTTAGCTCAAACTCCATTAAATGGATGCTCGCATGGTTTGATTACGTAGAAAGGATGAGAGAACAGATAATGACAAAATAGATTTACACGTGGGAAGTGAATGGAGAAAACGGAGTGGGAAGACGGAGGCGGATCTTTTATAATCAAATTAAAATTGTAATAAAAATGGCCCGGTCAAGAGTACCCAACACCGACTGGCACGCATGAAGGCAATAATGAGATTGGATGGAACTAAATAAGTAGTTAGGGTGGTAGCAAGTGATATCTGCGAACCCCTGTGGGAGAAAGGCGTGATTTATGTATGTATAATTTTATTTACGTTTAATGTAAGTATTATACTCATCTCATAATTTTAATTAAAACATAGGTACCAATTTTGGCCGCTGTACTATTTATTTTTCACCTTCTATGCTGGCCTGGGAGCGAACAAAGAACGTAGAATAGGCCAGCCCCAACTCATCCCATGGGTGTCGTAAAAGTCGACTAAGGGAGATTGCCCGGTGTAGACCAATAAGCACCTTGGGGCACCCGAACCACCAACAACAGCGTACCCAAGGAGGGTTGGTGTCAGGCAGGCGGCCGGCTGTAAAACCTAAGCCAAAACCTTGAGCAGTATGGATTGGAATGTTGTCATTCTAATCACTCTCTCCGTTCATGGGTCTCTCTACATGGTCCGTTCCGTCTCTTTTCTATACATTCATTCATCACTAGCACCTTTACGGTGGGATGGATGATATGAATCAAAAGGGAGTGGATGGCTTGATGACGTCTGACATATGAATGGAAGAGGAAACATACTGCGCCGACCCCAGATAGACTGGGAACAGGGCAGGAAGAAGAAGACTATTTATTTTTCAGCTGCAACTTCAAGCTTACCTCATGAGATGGAAATATATACGGATGTGAAAGTATTATAACTTTACAAGGTATGAAACGATTTACTCGTAAAAAGCTGGAGCACCACGCTCGAAGCCAAGCGCGAATTTCATCGAAAAATATCGGCTACTTGGTTAGATGCATGCAAAATGAGTCAATCCGCGCCGGATGCCGAAAAATCGGGTACTGTACACAACTACAACTATTGATAGCACCAGATAAATCTCGTAGCAACTACAGAGCATCTATTACCGTTTAAGTAACGACAGCAACGCTTCAATACCTTCCGAATTCAGAGCGCGTTTTTACGCGTATTTCGGCACATAGTTTTACGGCTATTCCTACGTTTTTTTTATCGTCATCGGGCCTTCCTTCTGCCCTTAGTTGCCATATCATCACTCGCCTGTCCTGTTACTAGGTTATCTGGGATCGGCACAGTTACAGTTACTGATTATGACAGAAATCAATTTAGTGTCATAATAATTAGAACGGAAAATTTTGGTGCAAATGTCTTGTTTAATTTTATTATAAATTCATTGTTAAACGCTTCTCTGAAAGTAGAAGAAAAAGAACTTCATGCAGTATGCGTGCTTATTTCTAAGTTTTAAGAAGGTTTTGTACAAACTTGGGCCGACTTTAAAATGTTGCATCAACGTTTTCTCGAATAGGTATCGGACTCAGAGTTGGAAATAATAGAAAATGGAGTTAAGTTAGGAACTGAAGAGTGAACTAGGCGATGGAAGTTAAACAGTCCTTTGCCCTGAACGTGAACCGCAACCCACAATAATTTCGTCTCACGCCGAATATCCCTCTAAATATTTTATACGTAATTATGTTGCATAATTACCATTAAATATTTATTTATTTTCTTACGTTCGTTATGGTTCCCAGTAATTAACTACTTGAAGTACCACTATTTGAAGTGGATTTCTGTTGCATAAAGAAAAAAGGTTCTAATTTAAAATAACATAGATAGAATAAAAAATAAAAGAAACATCATGAAGAATTATTATGATAAAAAATCATCCCGTGCCGGTAATTAGGGTAAAGAGAAAATATTATTTTTTGGAACTATAACTATTAACTAGTATGGGTATTGTTAGAAATAGTAAAGTAGCTTCTTTGGTTATTTTTACTATTTCTAACAATACCCGTAGGTTGTTAAAATTATAAGATGTTTTCTTAACAATCATCATACATTTTTACTTATGTTTTTACTTATGTAGTTTTACTTAAGTACTTAGGTGTATTATAGTGTTCCGTTATCAAATAAATAATAAAATGTAGTGAGTGGTGTTAAACAGTGCTTTGTAGTACCCACTCATTCAATCTACATAAATTTGAATATATGAATAGACACATGAGATATGTTGACGCAGCGCCGTGACTGTAAGCAAAGAACGAGTGAAACAATAATGAGTCGCATAACGCCCGATAAAAATGTGCGTGTGTAAACTAATTTGACAGAATTCGTAATATGAATTTACATAATGCGAGGAAAGACCACCCCGCAAGAAAACACAAACAGCGGAAATTTTATTTTCATTCCCACATTTGTATACGGAATGTAAATTAGAAAGAACCTTATTCCAGGGAACGGCGTCAGGTTATTTGGCTCAATGTCGCGTTGTTGCTTGACGAATAAAAATTTATATGAATAAAGCTCCTTGAGTCACATTCGTTACCTCACAAACGCCGGCGGCCTAATGAAAATGCCGTGATGAATTTTAATATAATTTTCGGCTCGTTACACGCGGATTACATCCTTGTTTCGCTTCTTCCGTTTTATTTGGCATTATGGTCTGGCTCAGGCGAGTGGGTAACAGGAGAGTTTATAGCGTATATCAGGTGGTGTTAATATGTGTAATCAAGTGCACTCGAGGAAGGCAATATCAAGATAAATTCGTATGTTTTAAAAGAGCTAGTAGTAGAGCGAGTGATCAGAATGACTAAACTGAATCGTGTAGCAGAACGCGTGTTTCGACACCATTACATAGGGGAAGATAGGCTAAAAATAGCATGCTGGCTGAAGCGAGCAATTTGAAAATAATTTGTACCACTAAAATTTTTACCAGAAATCTTTGAATAATTTTAAAGACAGAAGAAAGTGTCCGTTTTAGGCTCTATTCCCACTGTGTTGCCAATTTTCGTTTTATTGTTAATGCAACCTCAGGAAGTTACAGAAGTGGCGACAATAGGAGATTTTTAATAATTAACATAGTAAAATTCAACCCGATCCGATATTTCTTAACATTAACCAATGATGATAATTTAATTTTAACAATAAATAAACAATGGGCATATAGGTCAAATTGTACTATCGCGCCACTTATGTTGACAGCGTTGTAGCAGCGGCGTAATTGCACTGGAACCAATTTAAAAGTGCGAACAAAATGTATAGCTATCATTGCGTGATACGGAAAACGCTCAGGCGCATAAAATTACCGAGTCACACGCCCTATTATCATTCCCATTGACAAGCTCGGTTAGCACACTGAAAATGGGATACAGTCAGCGACATCGTATTGAATGTACAAAATCGAATCGATGTTTCCCAGCGGGATGAATGGAAAAAATGTTTTGTTGCGAGCTACGCTACGTGTCGCGCTGTCCACTGAAAGATTTACAGCATTCCATTACAGGCTCACGTGAGCCTACCGCTCTGCTATAGAATCGTACAGCGCTGTTTTGATATACTGCTAATGCTGGATACCATGGAACTTATAGGCACATTAATGTCAGATAACTGTGAGATAGTGAGGTGATATCTAGCGAATAATTTATTTTTTAATCCCAGTCGCTAAATTTGTTCCTTGCATATATACGTTCATAATAAACGAATGCAATAAAATTGTGAATCGATAATTCTATTGTATTATTACGGGTTACGCCGTAAAGATATCATGATTAGTTATTAATGTCCCTCTCTAGGGCAGTGATTTTCCCATCTCGGATATGTATGATGCATTTTTCACTTTCCTCCATTATCCGCTGTCAATTAAGCGAACGAATTGAGGTTATTATTCATACTTTTCGTCCTTTTTTTAAAATAATTTTAATCCTACATAAATACTACATAGTTTATAATTATCATACCTGCTTATCTCGTATATTGTGCGTTGTAAAATGCGCAAGTCGTATAAAAATAATTGAATAAAGACTAATCTGTATCGAGCTTAGTAACGCAGTGAATTCACGCAATCGCAATAGCATAATAATGTAAGAAAAAAATAAGTAAAAAAAATAAAAATAAGTGATGTTCGCTTAGGCCGATCATTGGTTGGATGGCCGTTGGTCCCTTAAGTTGATACCAACTAATCCGCACTTTATGACCTATTCTTCTTCATCCATCGGGAAGGCCTGTATCCCAACAGTGGGGACCATTAAGGTGAGCATCATATGCGCAATAGCAATAAACAAAGTTTAGGTGAAGGAGTTGGGTACGTCATTTAAATTGCTAAAACCCACATTCATGAAATTAACACAATAAATGCACAAAGGCAAAGAAACTTCTGCACCTTCTTGAGAGTTCAGGTAGTTTGTATTCTAGAATTGCGATGTACAAGTCTAGCCGGAGCTATTTTTGCGCGAGCTCAAACACCAGGCTTCATGTCATATATTTCTCAGCGTTCCCCGTATAAACCGATGGTACCTAAGTTTATTTTAGTTCAGAGCACTTCTTGTTTACTATCCATCATATTGTTGAGACGTTGCCGTCCTATTTGCCGTGTTCGATTTTAGTTTCCGTCGTTCTTTCATTCAAAATAAACCATTCGGAATTGTTTTATTTCGAAGCGCTGCTGTAGATCGAAATTAAAACGGTGGTTGCTAGGATGGTGAGAGCGACCGTTTTTTGTCTTGTAGTATGTGCAGTATGTGCATGTGTAGTATGTGGGCCGCTGCATTATAGCTAAATAATGGGCTTTTTTGTGTCTGGACGAAAATAATATATCGAAAACGGGCGAAACGAATACAGATGGAACCGGGAATAACGGCTTAATCTACCTTTCTAAGGATGGAGGAACTTGCGAAGATAATATATGTTTAGTCACCCACCCAAGAACATTGAAATTTGAGTTTGGTCTTGATGGTTTTTTGTGGATCCCAGGGCTCATTTGTACGCCAATTAATTTAAATTTAATACAATCATGCTTAATTATCCATTTTGGATCGCGCAAACACGGAATCCCGTGCGACATTCACGATCCAACCAAAAATGTAAAATATCGCATTAGGTTGTTAGGTAAAATGGTTTACTTAAATATTTTCTTCGTATAGTATTGAGTCATGCAAGCCAGTTCTTGTGAGTAGGTAATTTAAGTTACGGGTATAGTATGCAAGCAATAATAATAACAATATGGCTGCCACTTCAAAACTTGCTGATTCAAATGGACGCTGTAGATAACCCCTTATAAAGCTTCGAGTTTTCTAGCCGCTAATCTAGCCGCCCCTCCCGTTCAGTAACTACATTCTAGCTTGATTACCTAGAAAAACTATCGCACTCTGTGAGAACACAGTTCTCTGATCAAGTGATATATCTTTCTGATGCAGTTACTTTTAAAGTTAATTTTTAAATTCTTAAACTAATAAGAAAACACTCCAGGATTGTAATTTGTTGTAATATTCACTTATGTTATTTGTAAATTTGGATTTTTTATGAATCATCTCTACCTGTCTTTTAATGGATTTATCAAGCCGTTAGGTCGTACGGCTTAAGCGGCTCGAGTTCCTCCATGCTGCGGAAGGCAGCAGCATGGAAGAACTCGAGATAATATTTTTATGATCACCCATCTAATGACAGGCCTTAGAAAATGCTGCTTGCTTTACGCAATCGCAGGCCAAGCGCACTGGACAACTCTCCTTTTTCATCAGAAATTTAAGTCAATTAGGTATAAAGGCAAATAGCGGCGGTACATATCCTGCCAGATAGGTTATCTTGACTATCACCTATATCAAACTCATTTCGACGGTATTAAACGAAATGTACCATTAAATTCAGCTACAACACAAAGTGACTGTTGTAATATAACCACGAAAAGACACAGGTCTTTGTAATTATAATAAATGCTTGCTTACATACCGATTATTTTGTTCGTTGTACGCTTAAGTAAATTAAATTGTCCTCATCACAAGTATTATGACTGCGCCGCTGTATACAGCCACGCTTAATTTTGTTCGAGTAACCGCAAATTATTTGTATTAAATCTACATTTAATTAACGAAAGCGTTTAATTATGTTTAACTCAGTTTATTCCAGTAATGAACTGTACTCGTTTAAAAGATACCTGTTGTTTTATTTTGGAACAGCGATATGGAGGATTGATGATTTTAACTGTTCGTCGTATTTTTTGTTGAGTATTTAAATTTATATCAGATAGGTATTTGTAGCGAACTTTTTTGTACAAATTTTGATACAATGAGTAAAAAAGAGTTCGCAACATCTTCGCATATTTTTTACTAGATTTATGAAATGCTATTTAAATAACCAGAGAAGGTCCATGCAACCTGTACAAAAGAGCTCCCAGCAGTTAGATAATAATAATAAATAAATATTTTTACACTCACACCTATCATCTAGCCCAAAGTAAGTAGCCTAAGCACTTGTGTTATGGATACTAATGACGGACATATTTTTATTATCATAATAAATATGTATAATAAATGTTGAAAATATACAACATAAACACAACGATGACTCAGGAACAAATATTTGTGTTCATCACAAAAATTTCCCCTACCAGGATTCGAACCCGGGACGTTTTCCATCATCCGTTATTATGGTCGTTGATCATCTATTTTCTGCCCTGTTTCCAAGGTATCTGAGGTCAGCGCAGTATCTTTCTTCTTCCATTCATATAGGTCAGACGTCATCCAGCCATACAACCCGGCAATGCGGTGAATGAATTATATAGCTAAATAAATCGTTTTTCCCGTTACAAATGGGTTTCAAAGCCGCATGATTCGCGAAGAAACCAGCTTTTTGAAATACCAATGAACACCTAATTTGTTTGGTAAGTGAAACAAAATTTTCCCGAGCGGACTGCACACAAACCAAGATGGAGTGGGATTTAACCGGAGCTAATTCTGAAGTATACTTCATGTTCACCTAGATTTACGGGATGTTTAGAGCTCGCTACGCTCTAACATAATTCTAACTTGCCGGGGCTTGCCCCGAGATCACTATGGAATTTAGATTTGGATTTTCAGCGGCCTAACGTTGCATTTGGCAATTGCACTTTATTTTAGAATAGATAATTTTATTTTGTATCGATGCACCTAAAGAAAAGAATTTTATATCTATATTAATGGCGGCAATCGATTAGAAGTGGTCTGTAAGCGACTATTTAACACTTTTAAAGGAAGTTTGACAAAGTGACGCGTCACAGCGTCGCAGCCAAGCCAAAAATATAAATAAAAATTATGTTGAGTACGAATTATCTCTTTGCAAGATAGTATGGTTTGAAATGTTCTAAACTTTTTATCAGCCAGCACCTCACAAATATTTTTGTCGTTAATAAATAATAGCATCGAATTTTAATTTGAGCAAACGAAAATATACACACCGCAAACATTTTTGAACGGTTAATTAGATGTTTATTGCTTACATTCCTTTCACACGAATTGTGGTTAGGAGGAGCATTAACCTCATCCCCGACATTCTGTCATACCGAATCAATGTTTAAAAGGTTAAGTTTTAAAGGCTAAAGAAGATAGATATCGTAATTATTATGTCAAATTTAGAAGTACCTATAATGTAGTACATATTATTGAGATACCATAGTGGCGAACATAAATGTCTTAATATTGTGTTTTAACGTGCCTTCTTGAGCGCTATGTCTCCGGGTTTCATACTGTAACCGTGGAGTACTTATATCACCAGGCAATGTGTGAATGAATGAATGAATGTAGTACTGCGATTTACGTCTCTAATATATGGGTGTAGGCTTGCCGTTAGTGGCATAACTTTAACAACCACTCAGAATAATACCAACACTATCGCTTTATATTTATTATTAAAAATTATCAACTAACTAATGTATACATGAGTGCTTTGACCCCAGAATTAGTATTAATTGCTCGTCAATGTATATGTACCTACTACGTCTTTGAAGAGTTCTTGTTTAGTGTTAATTGGAGTGTGTTGATTTTCTGTCTGTTAAGCTTTACTTTCCTTAAGTATACTTACATAAGTTTTTTTTTAAATCAAGAAATAAATAAATGTTAATATACTTATTATAAAGAAAAGTTACGTAAACAATGCGGGAATCGAACATTATTTTTCGAAAGTTAGATTTTATGATGAAAATAATTGTTTTAATAGGTACTACGATTCCAATAAGCTGTACAATAATGTATAAGAGCTTTTAGGGAAATCCTGTTACCAAAAACAGGATCAAGTGCTTTCCGCCAAAGTCTTCTCTAATGTATTGTTTGTTTACCATTTCAAATCAAAAAAGTTTTTTTTTATAAGGCGCACTTCTTTACCCATCAAAGGCGGCTGTTAACGTAATAATACAATCCTAGTTTTTCATGTCAATATAAACGAAATAAAAGAAGGCAAACAGTACAATATCAAAGACATTCCGAGCTTAGATTTAGGTAGGGGCGAAACAGAGTTTGCCCTGGAAAACCTCTTTAAACATTAACCGAAATTTACGTAAGTGGATACTTAAATATCGTAGGAATAGCGTTTCTTTCTTGGGAGCAACGGGTTGTGTACGCTGCTCACGGCGTGACTCGTTTGTGGAGGTAACAATGTTGAGTGTGGGAGTTAAAAGGTAGCCCAGGGTGCTTCGAGTGCACCTCACTGGCCACTTTTCTGATATATCAAAGGCCTGTACAATTTAGCGTTAAAAGTATTTTCTTAAATTGTGGTCTGACCCTAATGAGGGTTAGATTTCTCAACGATACAGAATAATGGAGTGGAACGTTAGCATTTTGGCGTGTAGACCGAGATGCTCGGAGTTACATGAAGATGGGATAAAATATATGCCCTAAAACCTTGTTGGTATTAACAATATTATACTTTCTCCCCAATGATGAGGGCAAACCACCGAAAGAGAAGAGTATACGCAAAGAGGGTCAGTGTTAGGCAGGCGGCCGGCTGTAAAATCTTATTCAATTCCTTGCTCTCGTTTCATCTCTACCCATAACTCTACTGTACATCCAAATGTATTCTTCACTAACATCTTTTAATTGAGGAAGCATGCTATGCCGATCCCACTTTAGCTAGAAGCAAAGTAGGAATATAAACATCGGTCACCCTGATGATGAAGTCTCAAAACCTTCGTATCTGCAACTGCGTGGTATACTTTGTAAGGGTGATTGTTCTGAAAAACTAACTTCCCCAATTGTTTTTACTTACTTCGGCTACAGAACCAGGCATGTCAGTTGCCATATCATCTGATAGCCGTACTCGTATTAAATCCCTTACCAAGAATTTAGATAAATTTAAAAAATATAACTAATTTTCTGCACACTTCACGCACCTTTTGAGATGGGAATAATTTTGTTTATTGTGTTAAATATTTTATGCAGTATATTAATTTCGATATTTCTATACTATTATTATGTATATCTGTTTTCATATTTCATATATCTGTTGCTTTCTTCGGGTAGTATTTATTATGTTAGGTTTGAATGTCTGATTTTTTTCAAAGTGAGTATCAATATTGTGACATAATATTTCGAGTCTAGCTGTTGAATTAGAACCACCAGATGATTTTCCCACTTAATATGAATGTTATTAGAATTTAAAAAACAAATGAAACATACAAAAGTAAACTAGAAATAAGGATTGCGTGCCAATAGCACAAAAACTCAACGATGTTTATGACGAAATTCATCATTAAGAAGGGCGCGGAGAGCGAAAAGAAAAGCCGTTGGGCTCCAAAATCAAAATTCTTCGCCGCCTATTGAATTCAAAGCAAACATTTCAGGCTAGTGTAAATATAATCAAAGGCCAAACGTCAACTTAGCGATTCAATGTTCGTCGCCCAAGATAAACATAAATGGGAATGGGCCAACTAAATCGGATCCAGGTACACAGGGACACAAACAATTGAAGCTTATGGAAATCAGGGTGGCATTTTACCGGATTAAATATAGTAGCAATTAGTGCCGTCCCAGCTTGCCCGGCAGGCTAGTTATTTATCGCAAGGTCTTAGACTTAATTAAAACATCTTACTTTGAGCTGCGCGAAATTATGTGGACCTGTGTATCCCCCTCAGGTGGATTTAATAGGGTCACCCTTGCATTAGTGACTTGTCTGAACTGGATGTCGGTAATTAAATCATATACTCTTAAGACGTGAGGATTCACTGTGACACTCAGAAAGATTCCAATTGTTACGTGGGTACAGGGAGAACGCCGCGACGATACATACGGGCCAATTGCCCTTAACACGTCACGCACGCAGTAGATAAACCTAGCTTTCACAACAAACCCGTAGAAAAAGAATGCGAAAACCCCGTCTACACACGCGGCGTTATACCAGGTACACTCGTGTTCCTGGGTGTTTCTCGACCGCTCTCTCCACTACACTGCACGCCTAAGTCGAAGACACCTACAAGCCCGTAGCTCTCTGATCCCTAGGGGGATGCCTGCGTTAGAGAAACCCTTGAGGGAGTGCTAGATTGCAAGCCTCGAGGACCATTCAACGTTTTTGCATCCCCCAAAAACCAGCTAGATTTTGTACAGACCTCATGGCCAACAGCTTAGGCCATTAAAAATAGATCTACTATTTACAAGCGAAAGGGTTTGAGGAAACCTGTTGAAATATTCGATACAAACCAATGATAATGCAAAATAAGTTGGCTTAGTCAAGTTACTTCATACGAAACAGACAGGTAAAAACCGAAATAATATGTAATTTAAAACATCCACTTAATTTACGAAAAAGTTTACAGCTTATTATGCCACGGGCGTATGCACTAAAATTAAGAAAGGATTCAACTGAAAACAGAAAACCGAATGCGAAAAGCGCGAGCTCATTTCCGTTCTGAATAGAAATTAAAAGTCAAAAGCAACAGGCATTAGCATTACTTTAATCACTACCAAGGGAGCACCGGCCTCCGTGGTCTTTCAAAGTGCAGCGAAACTTCCCGAATGCAGATTCGGAATTAAAACTCCGAAGAATTCAAACGCCGCGTCGGGGATTAGAACAACTTTCAATGAGTCATCTCCTGAATTAATTAAACTAATTTTTCGCCTGACGGAATAGTTATTATGTCTGGAGGATTTCGTTTGACGGCTCACGATTTGAATTATTACTTTTAACTCCGAAGGATCCTTAATAAGGACTTTAGCACTTTCGAGTCCTTTATGCTTCGCAACGATTTTATTAACAATTCCATTGAAATTTGTCACACCTTTACCTGTTTTCAAAATGTTTTCTACCGTGAAATGGCGGAGTTTGAGAAATTAATTTGAACAAATATTTAATCCCCCAACGCTCAAAACAGATGTCTAAATAATTCTTGTACGATGTAATACACAATTGTAAAGGTATAAATTTATACATGACATACTGTCTATTTTCAGTGGATATAATTTTAATTACTGTATCTAATAATACTGCAAACTTAAAAGTTACGAAAATAAAATGTTGTACTTAAGACGGTATAATAATAATATTCTGAATTAATACAAAGAAAATCAGAATACGCTCAATACACTAAACAGGATAAAAATAAAATAAATAACAAAGAATAATCAAACACTGTTAGTTAACAAATTAATAAAAAGAAAAATAACATAAGGAAAATTTGGAAAAATTATTGTCCTGTTCCGGGTAACAGCAATTTCACCAACCACGACGTTGGTCCTAGTTGACCTAGTCGTGCAGGCAGCTGTCCGGATTGCGGGGGACGCGGGTTTGATTCCGCATCAGGACAGCAATATTTCGTTATTTTGCTATTGTAAAGTTCATTTTAATAATGTGTTTAACATAATTATATAATGCTCAACAAAAAACTAAATATTTTATTACTATTTTAAAATCACATTTAATAAAAACTGCCGTAAAATCACTTTACTCGGCTAATTAATGCCTTACTCTTATTTTAGCCTATCTAAAGAAAGAAAGACGAGAAATATTTTTGAGAAATGACTTTGACGCCATTCCAATATTCTCCCGTTAGCACGTCCCGCATAGTTAAATTGTAGCACCGTAGTTTGCTTAGAACAACGTTTATCTGGTCTATTTATTATTTGGTTACAATTCAGCCAACCTCGGCCGGCTAATGGGGTAATAACCGACACTAAACTAGGCACCCTATAAACCGTGTACCTCAACTGCGTGAGGTGGCGTGTATTTGGTAATTGTGGCAGAAACATACCGTGGCATGTACGTGACTGCAATACGCTAAGAATGAAAGTGCCTACTTTGCCCTGCGTAATTTATGATGAATCCCATCCCTTTGTAGCTGATATTGCCTTGTTGTAGGGACTCAAAGAACATTGCTGGCAACACAAAATACAATCGTGACCTTGTGTTTCTTCGGAACAATTTGTTTTCTAGTCGATATTGGTTTTGTCTCTCAGTCCTATGTTTTTTTATATAGGCTATACAAACATGTTTTGGATAAAACGTAAAGTTCTTAATCATATAAAATTATATAAATTTTAGGACTAACAACGAATTATATAGTGATAAAATTAGCTTCTGATGAGCTCGATGGCGAAGTGGCTGAGCACGCTCGGTCTGCTATTGGGTAAGCTGAGGAATATTTTCTATGGTTGTTTATTAGATAGGTGAATAAAAAATATAATATCTAATAATAATATATATAATAAAAAAATATAATATTCCGTGCTTTGGAAGACACGCTATTGGACCTGTAGTTAGTATCCACCTCACCGCACTGGGCCAGCGTGATGAGTTATGGGCTTATGGCCCATTCTCTCTATATTTTACCATCCACAAGGCCTCAGCAGTGTGGATAAAGGGCTGGTGAATGAATAAATTAAATTGTAATTTTATTTACAAACACTAAATTACCACGCGACAAAAGACAGAAGGGTAACTATATAGCAACCACGCACTAAAAGCTCAATTAATATAGGGTGTAATAGTAATTGAAATAAATGCTTTTGGGTGTTAAGTGTAAAGAAATAAAAAACCCCTCTCTCCGAAAGAAAGGAACAATGCCGACCTGGCATTCAGCCAAAGCTAAATTAGATAATGGAGTTTGCGTGCAAAAATATAGGAAACCGTGAACAAAGACAAATGGGGCCGACTCTGACTCTCGGAATTGTGAAATAAAATAACACGTGAAGATTGGTTGGCCTGTGCGAAGCCGCAGCCTTACGCCCGCACGTACCTACCTTGAATGTCACAGAACTGAGTAAAGTCAATATACAAGTCTGAATAAGGAAACGGTTCTCATGTTTTCTCCATTCCTGTCGTAATAAGAGAAATTTTGGTTAAACAACGATAAAATAATACAGATTTTTTGTCAAATGGTCTAACGATTGAAAGCCCGGGATCCGGGAGCCCGGGAGCTCTTGGCCAATAGTGTTAACTATATAGATCCTGGCGGGGGAAAATCTGTGTGTGATGGAATTTTGATTTGCTTTCGCGACATGGTTACAAGCAAGATAATACACGTTATTGTCTTGCGTATTGAACTAATGGTCCATTCTTCCTGTATCCAAACCATAGATAGTAAACGCTTTTCTTCTTAATCATAATATTTATTAAATTGTGACTGCGTATAAATTGACGATAACGTGTATTATTACTGTCTCCGTTTATGTCATTTACGTTGTTTCAAGGGGCTTATTACAGCATTTGTTTTGCACACCATTAGTTAATTAAACACAATTTCCGTTTGTCTCGCATTTGTATATAAGATTATAAATAGCAAGTCTGATCTGAAATATATGGTGTCTTCGCTTTATATAAAGCATTCTATTTCAACAAGGCGTCCTTTGTTTTGTACCTCGTATTATAATAAAATTCAAACGAGAGATTTTTAAAACCGCTGTGTGGTGACGGCAGAGTAGAATACAATTGTCACCACCCCAAATCTCTCCCGTGGGTGTCGTACAAGGCGACTAAGGATAAATCAATGATGAGGAATGGGCAGCAGCATTCCTCTTATACCACCTAACAATAGCAAAGTACTGCGACGTTTGTGCCCGATAAATGGCAATAGGCTCGCCACCTATTACATGGGACCTAACATATTTGGCGAAACGTGGGTGCTAGTTCACCTCTGCCTACCCCTTCGGGGATATAGGCGTGATTTATGTATGTATGTAGATTTTTAAAAGATTTTCTATTTTTAAATAGGTAATTGATTTCAAAAAATAATCCTGCAACATAAGTTTTTACAAAGATTTTAGTGGTTAGAAAAAGAATTTCGAAAAATTATGGTCTTGAGGCGGGAATAAGTTTTTTACCTAATAAGGAAATTTAAGTATATACGCTAGTGGGCTGACCTTGTGCTATCGGCTAACTGTAGACTAATACAATGAAATGTCACACTGCCGCACTCAGAGACGTCAATTAACTTTAATGAGTGTTTAATGTCAAAAATTTTCATTCAAATCTAGACCATAGACCCGGCAAGAATAGCGACTACATTTTAATTGTCATTTTTTGACGTTAAGTACTCATTAACTTTTTTGACGTCTCTGAGTGCGGCAGTTATACTATTACACAATCCGTGTAATTATAATATCGCGGTATGTGATTAAATATCACCATGACCCTAACTTGCTTCAAATTTTCTTTGATCCATGCAAATAGCTTTTGCCCTATTCATTAACTCCATTACCAGCCCTTTTTAATGTTTTCACTGCCAGGCCTTCCCTATGGATGGAAGGATATAGAAGGGAGCATGGGCCATAACCCGCTTGCTCACTATGCATCGGTCAGTATTAACAATTGTAGAGCTTCCGAAGTATGTAGGAACTCGGAACCGAGCAAAGGCCATGGAGTAGTATTGGACTTCTTGAATCGTTGATTTTTTATGCCAGACAGGGGAAGCTCTTGCCCTTCATCTCACCTGATGGTAAGTGACGATAAGGGCCGAAGACGGAATCGAGCTTCATCTGCGGGCCTGGCACGTGGACAATCCTTACTACACCACTTGGCAGTGTTTTGTCTCAGGATTTAGTAGGAGTTAGAGCGAGAGGAAAAGATTTTCTTTCTCCCGAAGATGTGTCCACGTCCCGTGATACGGGGGCTGGGGGCTACGTGATCCTCAACACAGAGGGGTTGGCTATTTTATCATAAATATTCGGAGCACAATAATGCTAGCAACATTATTAGGACTTAGAAAAAAATGTTATACCATCAAGCATACCGAGCACGAATTTGAAGTCACGGGTTTGTTCTCCAGATCGAACCCGGGACTTCGGGATCTAATTGCGCTGGGCTAATCACTAGACCACGGAGGCTGTTATAGATAACGATTATGTTAATGTCAAAGTCACCACCCGTTTAACGTTAGAGCGCTTAAACGTAAGTTATCTAAAAATCCTGTTTAAAGTAACACCCGCACAGCGTCCGCAGCGTTTTCCGGCGGTCGGAATGCTTACAAGCGAATTCAATCCCGGGTTTGTCGCTTTGTCAGCGAATCCTCGTTGATTACTTAACTTGTTTACTTCCTTGTTAGCTTCGGGCATTGAACAGTTTTTAATTAGCCGACCAATAACTAGTGTATGACAAAAGCTGCCCGGCTCGCAATTAGTCCATCCAAGTTACGTGCGACTGCCCGGCTCCTAATTGTAACGTGATATTTTATAGTTTTAACGAAGACCGCTGTGCCTTTGTGATATTATTCGACGATTCACTTTGATACTGGAGTTAATTGGATCTTCGTAGATCACTTCCTGCTCAGGGAATATGAAATTTTCAGAAATAGATATTGATTTATTGCTCTTTTTATTGCACGACTGTTAGAAACCGATATTAATGTAGTAGTATTAAAGTATTACATAGCTACGTAATAAAGCAAATAGGTTTTATGTACTGTATCATGAAACTATTTTCTTTACATGAATATAATCTGTTGATCTGTATCAAGAACAATTACAAAAATGTGATAAGAACACGGACCTATTATACAAGATGGTTACAGTGTCAATAGATCAAAGCTGGCTATTGGTCATTATGTCTGGAAATATTTCTGTTTGATTCCTGACGAGTTTAAATCCGGGGTTTTTAATTTTAGGTAAACTAATTAATTGCCAATAAGTCATTTTTCACCGATATCAATTAAGTACTCACATATAATTATATTGTGACCATTCGATATAAAATAACATAAGTAGTATGGTTAAATAACATAAGTAGTATGGCCTTCTATGCTGGCCTGGGAGCGAACAAATAACATAGGTCAGCCTCGATTCATCCCTTGGGTGTCGTAAAAGTCGACTAAGGGAGATTGCCCGGTGTAGACCAATAAGCACCTTGTGGCCCCGAAATGTGGAGGCCAAACCACCAACAACAGCATACTCAAAGAGGGTTGGTGTCAGGCAGATGGCCGGCTGTAAAACCTAAGCCAAAACCTTGAGCAATATGGATTGGAATGTTGTCATTCCAATCACTCTCTCCGTTCATCGGTCTCTCGACATGGCCCGTTCCATCTCTTTTCTATACATTCATTCATCACTAGCACCTTTACGGTGTGATGGATGATATGAATCAAAAGCGAGTAGATGGCTTGATGACGTCTGACCGATATGGATGGAAGAGGAAACATACTGCGCCGACCCCCGATAGACTGGGAACAGGGCAGGGAGAAGAAGAAGTAGTATGGTTAAACACAGTCGTGTCAGAATTCGGATGTGGGCGTATTCTAAGTACGGTAGGTACTTAGAATACGTTAGAATAATATAATATTATGTATATATGTAAGCGGCCTGTGTCACCCAACATGCCCTTGACAGCACACACATTGATGAACTGTTATCTCTCAAAAGACCAAAATGTTGACATTACAAATGAAAAGGGAAGCGTGGTGATGACATCAAAGACAATCTCCACACCGGGACTAGGCAGAATGAAAGCAACGAAGACTGGCGGACCATATCAGTTCGATCTCAAAAACCGACGCCCCGCCCATACATAGATGCAGCCGATAAGCTCGGGCCGCGACCCTCATGCGAGTGACAAAGAGGTCAGGCCTAAAACAAACGATTTGTCATATCACGACGTCTAGCCGCCCGCGTTCACCCGTAAGCCGGTAAAAACATAAGTCCCGCGAAATAACTTCATAGTGCGAGTCATTTGCGCTTAAACAAAGCGTCAACTGCAGAGTTGCTGTGGCAATAACCCGGATCATTTTTCACGCGGCTCATTCGGGCGGCCGAGGAAAGCGATATAATAAATCATTGTTGCCAGCATCACGACGTTATTATTTAGTCCGGTTGGTTTTATCCGTGCATGCTATAAAATCTTGGGTACCGTTGCCGCTGGTTAACTAATGGCCGCCATTATGTGAAGTACTGATATCGTTTATCACGGGTTTCAACAACTGCTTTGTGCGCGTATCGCAGCTAAATATTACGTCAAAATCATCCCGGGCCAAAATCACGTTTATTAGGTTATACTCCAACAGATCAACGAGGATCTCAAGTTGCAGCAGTGGTTTTTATTAAAGTTTCAAAACAGTGTAGGTACCTACTACCTTTCAAAAAATGTTTTTTTTTGTCTCTTTGTCTTTGCAATATTCTTTCTAACATTTTACATAATGTTAAAAAAAAATTATTAAGCATTACGAATAAATTGTTGTGAATTTCTTGGGTTTTGTAATAGAGTCTAGGAGTTAATTATATGCAACTGACAATGCAGATTCCTTGCTCCAGGTCTGGCAAGCAATACGCACACACATACAAACATATGCACAAAGGATGGTCCCTAATATAACATGAGAGCTAAAAGGAGTAGGCATACGCATAATGTATACGTACTCAACGTTCAAAAATCCTTTTAAGAAAGAAACCTATCAAGGACCATAATATGACTATACCAGCAACAACAATAACCTACGTACTGTGCCTTGCTTTTCACGTAGTCTGGTAATTCTTTTTAATATAGTTTTTATTACATGGGTTTTGGCAAGCATATTCTTTACGAAATTGCGAGTACGCTGTATTCAAGTGCGTCAGCTGTGAAATAAAACTGGACATTTGTATACTTGAAAAATTAATGCACGGACGCAAGTCTCAGTTTCAGACTCAGCCTAAAATGTCAATCAACTTTTACTTTTCAAAGGGTGAATTAAAGTAATATTGAGAGGAAAAGTTATATTGTTTTAAATAAACATTACACTATTCCTCTATTTTAGTTTATATCTAAATCAAAATCAAATATATGTTGAACTTACTTTTTATAATAATATTAAGAGAAATTACATGCTGATATACTCTAACTCGCCAAGTTTATGTCGCTTATTCGTCTGATCACTTGATTACAGCGTATTTTAAAGTACGGGAAATTAAACTGAAACGTCCACTAAATTGGGCTACCTTTTATGCCTTGACAATTTCGTTTTATCATAATTCGCATTCGCTTTATCATAAACAAATTAGGTACAAAAGGAATTTTGTGGCTAGGTTCAAATTTCTAGGCGTACTTAAATAAGATACCGTATTTACTAGAAATTAATGAGGATTTTAACAGCTTGGCGAGAATAAAAGTAATTCAATTCAGTTTTCGTTTATATCACGAAAATATTAGTAAATTTTGTATTGTTTTATATTATATTTAGGGAGACTTCAAATGACAGAGACATAATGAAGGCTTACCGAGGTTGTGTACTCAATTGAATTAATATTTGATTGGAGAATCTAAAGTGTCAAATTATAATAATTATCAAGCAATGAACGTTTGTTCGTACACACACAGAGTCAACTAATTTACAAACACCACAGCAATAAAAAAATAAAAAATTAGAGCACTAACTTTGGTTGTGAAAGAAAAGGAATTGAGTTAGCGCCAAAAAGTAAAATGAAAAACTTTTGTGACAGGGAAAGAACAAGCGGCTAAGTGGATACGCCTCATAAAATACGAGTCCCCCACTCTATGGACTACATTATCATCTTGCGTTTAGAAAATTTTCAATAGATTCTGACCCACTCCAACCCTATAAATTGAGGGTTTACTTTAAAAAAATACATTTGATATCTACAGAAATACAACGCAATGACTAAACTTGTTTTTCGGTAATCTGTTAGATATAGGGTAAGGTGATCCAGAGCGGGTATACTTAAAACGGACACTCTCTGTTATAAAATCATTATACGTTAGCCTCGTTGTCTACTCGTGTCTTGCGAAGTACGGAGAACCTCAAGTTTTTTTTACCAAATTGCTTTGTTTCAAAAATAAAACCATTTTGCGAAGCACACGTTAATTAAGGGAACGGGACCAAATCGGGTATAGTATCTAAAGCGGACATTTTAACATCCTTCACATATTTACCATGGGTACTACATACTATAGAGGGAAATATAAAACTGCATAGCGATGATAGGTTTAAATATTTTTCTTTAAAGATACTAATATTTGGAAAACGCAAATGCTTAGGGTCTATTTCCCCTAATTGTCAGTTGAAAGAGTTCCAGACCGAACGGAAAGTGCGCAACCTCTCTGATAAGGGTTTCTTTTCTCTCCACTACCGGAAATTAATTGTCACCGAACAGAAAATAGGGCGAAAGACCAATTAATTATTACTCACTTCATTTATTTAACCCGGCCAGTGACTGCGACGCGCTTCTTTCTGATATTAATGTCCGAATGGTTCGATTAATCTGCACTGTGAAGAAATTTCTACGTATAATTTTTTTTCTTATAAAAATATAACGCTTTCTTAGAAATATTAGAAAAAATGCAGGCATCACAATTTAATTATTAAAAAATCTTGATAAATTTATTATAATATTCACAATAGAAACAATTAACTTTAATCATTAGGTACTTGTTGTCAAAAAATTACACTTAAATCTAGACCTTAGACCTGGCAAGAATAGCGACTAGTTTTGAATTGTCATTTTTTGTGCGTCAGTAAAACACTTATACAGAATCACCATCATCATCTTCATGTCCTGTTCCCAGTTTATCTGGGATCGGCGCAGTATGTTTCCTATGCCTTTCTTATAGGTTACACGTCATCGAGCCATTCAATCCCTTTTGATTCATCACACCGGGACAAAAACAAGGACCATGTCAAGATACCGACACACGGAGAGAGTGATTGGGATGACAGCATTCTGACATCTCTTTCTGTATGCTGTTGTTGGTGGTTTGCCCTCCACAATTCTAGACTGCGCTTTCTCCCTTAGTCGGCTTTTAAGACACCCCCGGATGTGCACATTCTTCGTTATCTTTTCGCTCCCAGGCCAGCATGGAAGGCTTCTACTGAATATGAAACGATATAAATGGTCTTTTCATCCCACTATCTCGGAAAAAGCGTTTTTGCTCTTCGATATCTGAGTGCAAAAGCCGTTTTTATCCTCTAGAGGATAAAGTAAATTTGAATTTAGAACATCGTGTGCAATGAGTTTGTGAATTCAAAACATCATTATACCTATTTATTTATACCTCAATGGTGCCGAAATTATCATGCAACCTATTTTAATTTGTTAAAAACTCGGAAAGGAATCTTCTTGGTGTACTTTTTTTGTAATTTGCTTTGCGCGTGCCATTTTCTTTTGACTTCATAAATTTGTTAAAACTAGGAGTTCCGTGATGGTCAATCAGCTTGGCGTCAATCTTGCTTTAAACATTTTGATCGTCTACAACACATGCTAGATGCTTGAGTCAAGCATTTAAAAGCTTTTTAGGTCTGTTTGATTTGTTTACGCTAGCAACGGAACAAAAACATACAGAAAATCAACGTGCTTGACTCAAGCTAATTGACCGTCTCGGAACTCCATTAGGGACGGTAATTTTTATTAGGTACTTACAGATGAATGATGCGGGTGGGGCTGGGTGGATGGGTGGGTGTTGGAGGTGTGTCTGGGTGAATGGGTGTTTTGTGGGTGTGTCTAGGTGAATGGGTATTTTGTGGGTGTGTCTGGGTGAATGGGTGAGTATTGTGGGTGTGACTGGGTGAATAGATATTTTGTGGGTGTTTCTGGGTGAATGGGTGTTTTGTGGGTGTTTCTGGGTGATTGGGTGTTTTGGGGGTGTTTCTGGGTGAATGGGTGTTTTGTGGGTGTTTCTGAATGGATGTTCTGGGTGTTTCTGGGTGGGTGTTGAGAGTGTGTTTGCGTTGATGGGAGGGAGTTGTGAAAATTTCTGCGTAAAAACAGAAACTGTTGTGATTGTTGTATTTTTTTTGTATTTTGCAATTTCCTCGTTGGGGGGGATGAAAAGTTACGTGTTGCACTCGAGTGCAAATATTTTTCACCTTGTGCTCTTTTGATTCCCTCGCTATCGCTCAGGATTCTAATTTTTGAATCCTTCGCTAGCTCGGTCATCAAATTGGGCACGCGGTTAAAAAACAACTTTGCACTCACGTACAACAAATAACTATTAATTATCGGAAGAATGTATGCAGTAGATATGTAATAATTAATTATGTAAGTATTTAGTAACATTTATGGCTATTTTTTCCAATTATTTCCACAACGGAATTTTCATGAATATACATTCGTCATTGCTAAATTTAAGCTAGCTTGGTATAGCGTGAAAAACAATTAATTTTAATTATCTGCATGATAATGTACAATTCCTTCAATTCCGTTGATTGTTTTTACTTCGCATTATGTTAATTGTTCGACCTATTACTTTCCTTTGATAGAAATTATATTACATACGTAGAGATAGACGATACGAATAATTCAGTGGGCGTTATTCATTTCCTAACAAATGACACAAAAAATCCGTTTGTAAAGCTTCTGTTGTAGAGTTATGATTTCATTGTATATTAAAATTAATTAGCGCCAACAATTAACATAATCATTCTGTCAAATTCCCTATTATAAGAATTTTGACATTGTTAATGAATCAAGTATGGAAATCACACTGTTCTTTGCAACAGAGTTTTACAGAAACAAGGAAAAATTGTACCGCATCATCACTAACAAAAACGCGTGAACAACGACAGCTTAAGTAAGCGAAGAGGGTCCTCTTAAAATA
Organism: Cataclysta lemnata; assembly: GCA_963931975.1. Taxonomy (NCBI): domain Eukaryota; kingdom Metazoa; phylum Arthropoda; class Insecta; order Lepidoptera; family Crambidae; genus Cataclysta; species Cataclysta lemnata. Next base: position 6,684,404 of record OZ008339.1, read on the forward strand.
GTCAAAAGTTGAATAAAGTGACTTAGGTGAGTCGCGGCGATTCACGCCGTCAGCTGTTATAATCCCACCGCTTCGCCTTCCAAATGTAACGAAATAAAAAATAATATTTATTTATAGGTGCCTCCGTGAGCTGACATGAAAAAAGTTCTAAATCGATGTGAAGCTTTAAGTAACTTTCTCAAAGATTCCGGTTTTGATTTAAAAGTTGGCGTGAAGGCAGACACGCACTCGTAATGGGCCCAAGAATTAAAAAAGTGTTAGTAGGTGCTCTTCTATTTATATCATTTCTAATTTTAATAACACATTTTTACAAGGAAAAAAAATATTGATAGTTTTCGTAAAATATTGTCTTATTAACTGCCCTCTTGACTTTACGTGGACACTAAAGTTCCCAACTGCCTCTTTCTCAACCATACACCAGTACGGAAACAATATTATACACAAGAATAGTCAATTTAGGCAGCATACCTGCATTGAGCTACCTTCCCCTATGAACGAATGAATACCACATCATACCCGTAGACTGTATTAAAATTGCGAGAAAAAGGAACCATGTAAGAACTACGTGAAATTTCCACGAAGCATTTTAATTGGTACCGTTAACACAATGAGATTGATTCAATTAGGAAAACGGCAAGATCTGCCCACTGCCGAGGGAGAAACTTGTAACTGGGCTGAATGGCGGCCAAAGATAAGGCCACTCTTCCGTTTTGGAATCGCAATATTTGCACTGGCAGCTCCACAAACAAACGTATACGCCGGTATATACGTTTACAAGCTTTCTCTCGTCTGGGAAGTTTGCAAACAAATGACATTAGTATTGCCTTAATCGACACCGCGGGACCTATACATGAAGCGTCTACGAGAGCGGTGTGATACCCGACTTCGAAAAGTGTAACACCGAATACCACGTCCCCGTAAGCTTATTAAATTGTGAATGTTACTATTTACCGACATGGGTTAGTAGGCTGGTAAGTTTATGAACCAACGAAAAATTTTCGTGGTGGCGTGCATTCGTTGTTAAGTGATTTTAATTAATAAACTTAAGACGGATCTAGACGAGTGTAACGTGTAATGTAACACGAATGCTACGTTATGACGGCACTACGAGAGCTACGTGTAATTCTTAGATTACATTACACGTTACATTCGTCTGGATCCGGCTTTACGGGGACGTGGCATTCGGTACTACACTTTTCGAAGTCGGGTACCACACCCGTCTGCGAACGTCCCAGTGCACGGCCAATTTTCTTGTTTAGACTACTCCACACAATTTGAATACTGCCATCAGTATTCAGTGCTTAGGCCGTGATTATTTAAATTTGCCACTTCAACGGCAGCTGGAATCTAATCTGTTTTGTTTGGGTATCAATTTATTCCGCTGTTCCCGTTTTGTTGCGGAGAGTCGAGAAAATTAGAACAGTCAATTTCGCAACTAGACATTAATTCAATTACGAGGACTGATTGTCTAACGCTTGTTCACCACAGGGCGGCGGCATATTTTATTTTAAATGGATATTAATATTGTTAACACAGAATAATAATATTCATTCGTTTTGTTGGCAATATTTTACGTTCCCAACTATCATATTTTGGAACCTAAATTCATTCTTAAGCGCCCTTGTCGTAATCACCAAATTTGTGATTTATACATACATAAATAAATGTATTAACACAACATTTCGCCAACTATGTCAGGTATCAAATAAATAGAGGTCGAACCTACTGTAATCTATCGGGTACGTAAATCACAGTCTTTTGCTAGGTTTTACAACTAAATCGCTGCTGCCTATTCCTCTTCATATTTTAAATCTTACTAACATTTTAAGTAGGTTTTTGGTCACCCATCCAATGACGGGCCTAAGCGAACATTACTTAGTTTATGCAAACGCAGGGCAAGCGCGCTATGCAAATGCGCTAGCGAGCTCCTCAATAATATTATAATATAATAATTATAATATTAAGTATAATCTATTCACAAAATTACCAAGCATAATTGAAACAGCCAATTCGGTGACAACGACAGTATAATAAACCAGTAAGTTTCGTTGTGAAAAACGTTATTACAAACAATATTTTCTTACCGAATCTTATATTAACGGGTCCGCGGTGTACGAACAGTTTTGATTTAGCGCAGCTTACGTAGGGAAGTTCATAATACAGTTTTCAACAAAATACAATTTTGCGGTTAAAACCGTTTCAAATTAAGGCAATAGAGGCAGACCCGCTACGGAGCTTGTAGTTGCCCCACTTTATCGGAGTGAAGGAAACATTTATTACATGTTAAGAGCCTCTTTATGTCCGTACGCCTAGCAAGGACCTAATAAAGTATATGTACATCAAATTAACAGGTTCTTTGTTTCCAATACGAATGACCTTGGAAAAATAAGGGATAGTTATATAACGTAATTCGGCTATGGGCTAGTTATTCTATTCGACATTACTTGACATAGTCCTTTCATCACTGTTCGATAACTTCATTCATTTATCTTTAGTAGGTAGCTTGATGACGGCTAACCAATAATTATGATTGGAAACCTGGGGGCCTACCGCCTAACTCGATTGCTAAAGCAAAAGCTATATAGTTTATGACGTCATGCTGTCATTTCGCACCAAATGTACCTAAACTATTAGCGATAGCTTTAAACGAATGATCACCAAATGATTTTGTAGGAATTTGGCACAAAATCCGTACCGCCTCAAAATTCAGGATGTCTGCTATAGCCGTAAGCAGTGCATTGCTTTAAAGCTATCATCAGCAATCGAGTAAGGCGGTAGGCCGCCTGGGCACAGATAAATATTTATTTAATAAATACGATAAAAAAATTTAAAAATGCACTTACCCGATATATTGGTTTCACAATGATGAAGAAATCACGTACACAATCACGAATATTACTGGAGTTTCCCAAAACATGCTGACCCCAGATAAATTGTTTATCTTTACCCTGTAGCGTATAAAATAAACATTCGTATTCCTGGTGCATTAGGAGAGAAGACATCCCCATAGAAACTCCCCCACCATTGCTCAACGACAGTATCGATGAATTTTGTATTTTGGGACCGTAGTGTTTTGTTTAGAGGCGGAGTTTTAATACTTTGGGGAAATTCATCCCAACAGGGGATCTCACTCGCTCCCCCATTATTGGATCTTGGCATCTGCGTTCTCTAAGTACGTTTACGGATGAAAAGTTAGCTGTGATTTTAAATCTTGGGGCCCCTTTTCGTTTTTATTGGTTCCATATCCCTACAGGACGACTACCTACTAAAAGGACTATTTTGGTTGGAGGAGGTATAATGAAAGAGTTTTATGTTGCTCTCAAAGTTACGGCGTTTAAGCACTTCAAGCAGAAACAGTTAAATAAGAATTTTATAACCGAGCAGAACATGTGTGTGCAATCTATTAACACAGCTAAAATACACACAGAATTGTGTGAGGGAATAGCGATATTTGCATAAATCACTTTTGACTAAGCGTAGTACAAACACATAAACACTATCGTATCTTCGGCACAGCTACTATGAATGGTAATATTATATTTGTAATTCGCTTTAAGTAAACCAACTATAAAATTAACATTTTCAGTTTATGCTAGCTCTGTTTACTGAAACAATATTAGGGTTACATAGATATTTTGTATTATTTTTGTTGTTCTAGTCAAATCAAATAGGTAGTAGGCAGGTATTTATAACCTGTTTATCCCGCCATAAATATTTAATTTAACAAAGTATTCGCAGGGGTGTATCAATACCTACATTTTGCCGACTATGTTAGGTCTAATACGACAGTATTACAATGTCAAGGAAAAATTTCGCATCAGGGCATAATTAAAAAACGTGGCCTTTCTTTGTTATATTTTTTTACATTTATAATGCTCAAAGAAAAATCAAATAATAATGCCAAGAGGAGGTTGAGATAGGGAATATAAGTAGGTAAAGAGTTTTTCAACGTGAGCAAATGAGTTTATTTTGCTAAGTCTTAAATAGACTTAGAGTTGAATATCGAGATCAAGAACAACTTAGAACACAAATTATAACTTCTTCTTTCTAAATATTAAAACTTTCAGTGGCCTGCAATCTATTTAAAATTGGCCAGTATTTATATACTCTTTCCATTAATCATTGCCGCCATCTGCTTAAATAAGCTCCAGCAAAAGCGTCACAAAAATTAGCTGGAAGAACAGCAGTTATGCTTCGAGACCAAATGTAGTGAAACAATATTTTTTTTTTTTGTTATTTGATTTTAATTCAAGTGAAAGCAACTTAAGTTTTGATATTCATTAATATTTAAGGCAATTGAAAATTATGTAAAATTTCCGCTTTGTATCAGGTTCGGAAAAATGCTTAGTCTCCTTTGAATTTAGGATTTTCTATTTTTTTTTACTTTATATGTGACACACACTGTCTACTCATTGTCTACAAAATCCATAAGTTAATTACTATTTCTAGTTAAATAGTATTAAATATAACAATTAACAAAAATAATCTTCCTTCTTTCCTAAATTCTTTCAGTGATCCTATCCTAAATTCCTTGGTGACTTAAAAATGTCAATTTTTCTGATTTTTGTTGTATTCGAAAGTTTGGTCAATTATATACCTATATTTTCAACTATTTCACATAGCTTAACTGTTTTATATTAGTAGTATAAAAACTTTACAAATTGGGTAAGTATCTCAATTATTTCTAAAACTACTTAGCAACTGTGTAAAAATTAAATTACTATTATTGTATTAAATTAAATTATAAGTATTGAGTAAGTTAAATAAAAAGACAATAATAGATTAAATTTCCCGAAAGTTACTATTGTTGAGACAACAGTAGGTAGGTACCTATAGTAAAACGTGTTATATTACCTGAAACGTGAATTTAATTCACCTGAATGAAATTCGTGACGTCTACCTAGACGTTATCATTTAAATTTGAGGGCCAGACGTTTTCAGAATATGAGTACGAGCAGGCAAATATTATTTCAGTGCTTGAAAACAAACACCTGGAGTGGTCAACAGAATTTATCTCATTTCAAAATAATATTTTGGGTTATTTTCGGTTTAAGCTGTACGGGTCGCCCGACGTGAGCTTTGCTGATCGAGATGTCTCTATGAAAACTTGGTCGGTTTTAAAATGGCTCCGTAGCGACGCACGGACTTTCAAGATCCTCATTGCTTACAGGATCGTAGGGAAAGTCGAACTCAGACTTAGTTAGAGATATTTAACGACGGCAATGAGTGTGGCGGACGACGGTACGTGGTTCAACTTTAAAGTCCTAATTGTACGATGGTTTTCTGGTCTTGAATTTCGTACGTTTGAATGCTGTTCTCATGGCGAGTCTAAACGAGATAGAATATCTTCGACTTTGTGATACGGCATCAGCTCCTGACGGTCACAAAAAGACAAACTTTCTCAATCAACTTTCCGCTTTATGTCAAACTTGGCAAGTTTGACTATCGATTTGAGATGTTTGACAGTTTTGTAGAGTTTCACGTGTCGTTGACTTTACAGTAAACCAATAAGGCAAACCGACGTTCAAAATTATTTTATTTAAAAATAATAATGATATTTGTAATATGCTCGCTATTGTCACGTTGTTATCAGAATTGTGTATTTTCCCTGACATAGTGCCGTTTCAGTAATATTCTATGGATGACGTTCTGGTAAATGTCCGCGTAGGTTTCTGTATCCGCCTTGCCTGTACCTACTTCCCGTTTACCCCCTTACATTGAATCACCAGGCATCAAAAACTGCGGTAACGCTCCACCGAGCTCGCTAAAGTTGTAATTAACAACGAATATACTTCTACAATGTAACGTAATATAAGGTGACATTTTCTAAATGAATTATCTAGACAACATTACTCCCGAGAACTTGCGAGAATTACAAATCAGCTACAAATTACACACCTACATCGTTTCAAACAGCGGTTGCTACAAGTTACAAACAGGTGAATTTTACACAGAATTAATCACGACGAGTCACCCACCACCTGCTCTCCTCTACGTGAGACAACAACAAAACATGTCAGATTAGTGCCAACTAAAATCATTTTCTTTCAGCCCATAGGAATGCTTGACAATTGAATTGGAATTGTGATCTCTGAAAAGCATACGTTTTGCATTGAACAGTTAATAAAATTGGTAGTAGTACTCCAAAACAATCTAAACATAAGTTATATTAGTTAACATGTACCTAAGTCTCTTAATGTTTATTTGGAAATTTATTTCATTTATTTAGGTATTTAGGATAGCCAACAAGGTCACACCAATTTAAACTAAATTATATTGTTGTATCTAAGATAATGTTAAGCTAATAGTTAACTTAATTATAGGCCACGGCATAAAATGTTAAATAACTAAGTGTAATTAAAAAATTGTTTTTTTTTTTTTTAAATATCTCTTGTATATTTGGTATGCCATGTCTACCACCAAAGCACTCCCTAAAAATTTTTCTTACAATATTTTAGCAGATAGAAATTAGTACAAAGATTTTGGTGGTTAGAAAAAGAATTCTTTTTCTAACCACCAAAATCTATGCACTATTTTTTCTAACGTTTATATTATATAATGTTAAAATTAAAATCAAGATTGAAATTAATTAATGACGTGTTTAAATATCTATGTAGGTACGCATACCTATTCATAATCATCAGCCCTTTACCTCTCAAGGCTGAGACACAGGACTTCCGAAAAAAATCTTGATTTTTATTTATTTATTTATTTCATAATTGACAACATTTCATTTTTTCAACATACCTTTATTATGATGTTATATGAAATTAAACCGAAAATGAAGACACCCATATTTTTTATTGTACGTTTAGGACGTCTATGACAGACGTCAGTCATGTCTATGATAACTTTTTTATTCTTCCATCTAGGAAGCCAAACGTTTTAATTCATTCATCCCCGACCGTGACGTCATCGCATGATTTTTACATTTTATTTTTTTTCTCTGAGATTAATTAATAAAAAAATTTAATAAAAATATTTTCGAAGTCAGGATTGGAAAATAAAGAAACGGTATTTTTATTTTGGGAGGTTGTTATTTTTGAAATGTTGTCAATTGTGTTACATGTGACTTAGTGACAAGACTTATGTGTTATGTCTTTGGTAGTGAGCGTCACCTTATTTATAAATGTAACTTATAACTTTTTTACCCAGTATATATCTTGTATTTGTCTATGAATAACATAGGTATATATTGACTCATACATTGAATGAAATATGTGTATTATATGTTCCCGACTGTAGCTATTATAGGTGAACAGTTTCGGCAGAATTAGTGTGGGGGCAATTAATCAGGGAGACCACCTGTGCCCGCCGTCTTATGCCTTTAATATCTAACGGACACACCGAAAGATTAGTGGGCAACGTTCAGAGTTTTTGTCCTAAATAATAATGATGGAGAAAGAAATATTAGATTGCTAGCAAGCAATTACGTGCACATTGAAAAGTAAGCAAATAATTTCATATTAACTTGTTTTGATATGTCTCGGAACTTAACACCAGATATGGAAATGTTATGTCAAGATAAATTAACAACAACCCATGCATTGTACTATCTTTTTAATACTATTATCAACAACTTTTGCTGCATTAAATATAATTTTACAGGAAGAATAGACGAGAAATGGACATAGTAGACTATGCCGACGTTCTATTGTTTAAGCACAATAAAATGTGTCATCCTCGCCATTGTAATTGGAATTGTGTAATTTACAGACATAGTGTCGATACATTAACATTCTATTCCGTATTGAGATTCTCGTGAGAGTTCGAAAAAAGTTTGTATATCCGTCTTGTCCGTACTTTGTCCCCGTGATTTTTAAACAAAGGCGCGCTTATAACGACGCATTATTTAACACATTGGACTTTTTTGCTTTAGATCATACAAACTGGGGGCATGGTTGGAAAACTAAAACATACAGATGAGTATTTTAGTGAGGATTCAATGTACTAATATTATGAACGGTTTCATCCTTTCAGCCGCAATTTTAAATTTCTACCATAGAAAAGCGTTATTGGCTATTGCATAGAATTTCCTCACTCGTACCTGTGTACTGTATATGCCAAGACGGCTATGTCGTGCACCTGGAAATGCAGAAATCTGCATCGACACGGTGGCGCAGACGATCGTAAATAATCCTTTGGACCTGAAAAACATTTCAGTGAATCCAATAAAATACGTATCCGCAGAGAGTACCGCCGCAGCGGGCTCGTTACCACGCCTAGACGATTTATTGAGATTTGAACGCTGAAATATTGTAGGTGTTCCATTTTTAAAGTCTTTTATCAAATACAAGCTTGATAATGTCAATTTTTGCATGCGTAGATGAGTGCAGGACTGACATATCCAATGCATAATAAGTTCTGTTATAATTCAGATTTAAACATCTGGAAAATGGTTTACGAATCGTATTAAGTCGTATCTATTTGTCTTAGAAACGGACCACTTACATTATATAAAAAGACAAAAAAATATTTTGTAAAAAATATATAATAGCGTTTTCAATAGACAAAATAAAAGGGTAAGGGCTGGCAAATTTCGATAGTGTGTTCTCCTGATGCGGGAGTCGTCTTAAGATATACTTTAGTTTCCGTATAATGTAATCATTTTTCTGTCATTTTTATAATGTTCAAATCAAAATCAAAATAATACCTATCAATAAAATTATGGCCCCTAATAGTAGTGCCGGTTCCCAAATAGGAGACAATTTTTTTAGGACACGGCTGTTCTAAATCATGGACACGGCTGTTCTAAATCATGGACTCAACACATAGGTAGGTACGTTGTTTGAACATTATTATTTCGTTCCGTTAGATATCAATCCGTCAAGCCATCAAGCCATGACTGAACATATTAATATCCGTGTTCACAATTCAGTCACTTGTCTACATAAAGCTCTTTTCGTCGGTCACTGAACCAAATCGACCATCAAAAAGTTACGGTTAGTTAGTTACGCAGATATTTATTTTATAATGACTTTTTGAGGATACACTTCGAACACAACTTCGACCATTAGTCGAAAACAGAGCAAACGTCGTCGTACTGTTTAAAAAACAGCCATTACAACTTGAAAAATTTCGGGGCGTCATTATGATGTTTAGGAAGGGGGAACGACAGGCCTAATATTGCCAATAACATCAAAAGTTCCAGGTCACGCTATAAAAGAAAATTGCACTTTTTCTTCGTTCCAAACGACACCGCGGACGAGTTGGTCTAATTTGACATCTTAACGACTGTCGAACTGCGCTTTTCTGGTGGTGAAATGCCCCAACGTGCTCGTATAAAACACCGGATGAGCAACAAAATAAATATTTCCACCTGAGCCCTAATAACTTTCCCGTAATGCGAATTGGAACAGACGTTAGATGTCAAGCCGCGTGGTGACGGCAGAGTAGAATACAATTGTCACCACCCCAAATCTTTCCCGTGGGTGTCGTACAAGGCGACTAAGGATAAATCTGAATATGATTAGGAATGGGCAGCAGAGTTCCTCTTATACCACCTAGGCTAGCAATGTACTGCGACTTTTGTGCCCGATAAATAGCAATAGGCTCGCCACCTATTACATGGGACTTGACATATTTCGCGAAACGTGGGTGCTAGTTCACCTCTGCCTAGCCCTTAGGGGATATAGGCGTGATTTATGTATGTATGTTAGATGTAAATGAAGTAACAAATATAACCGAACTATTTATTCAGCAGTGAAAAGTTAGTTAATAGTTGTGAAGTACTATTGATTTATTAAACGGTCATTAAACTCGCCATCACCATCATCACCATCATCATCTTGCTGCCCTGTTTCCGGTTACTAAGTTATTTACATGAATACACAAGTATTTAACTGAATTTTAATTTTCATTCCACAGATAGCTATAAGAGTACCTATTCAAGTTTAGTTGCGTGGCAGTTTTGTTGAGTTGCTATAAATAACAGAGGCTGCCACGTAACTAAACTATTGTAGGTGTACTTACCCCCGAATACAGAAACGCCACTCAAAGTTTGAGACCTGCTTAACATTTAATTATTGTCAAAATTGACGTATTTCCATATAAATTCTGACAGGTAATGTCCACTTAACTTGATAAGCAGTCCCCAAAATTTGAGTAGCGTTTCTGTATTCGGTGGTAAGTCTGTAGGTAGAATTTTAACGGACCTTATATCTACACTTTATGAGACTAGAGAATGAAGAGACCCCAGGTGATCAAAGCTACAATCTTTACGTTCATAGCCCTTTATATTTCAACATTAGCTTTGTTTTGAACAAACATGAATAAACATATTATCATTATGTCCGATTATCCTAAGACCTACTTAATTTATGGGCGTCACGCTTCTTTGAACAATTTAAAAATGTATAAAAACACCCGAATATCAATAATGGTTATTCAACCATTGATTAAATTGACCAGAAAATAACCCTGTTCACCTCAAGCAAAAGAAAGCTTCAATAAAAAAAACGACACAAATAAATACTGGCGGACCCCTGATGAAAATCTCAGGAGTCTGCGAGCATTTTTGTATGAAACGTCACAAAGCACCTATCAGTGAGGAAATTAATGGTTCAATGTTTTTATCGTCATTAAAAATGTGAAATTCGGTGGCTGCGATATTTCCATGACAAGGGACACAATGTTGAAAAGATAAGGTGCCCCTTCCGAGCCAGTGAGTCAATTGTCAATCTTACACATCGCGGCATGCCAAAAGGAACCTTCACACATGCCTGATAGCAACTATAGTTGTTTTGTACTTACTTTAAAGATATACGGGAAAAATAGACAAGAGAAGACGAATACAATTACATTAATAAAATGTGTGCCAATTGGCAAAAACTCAAGGTAATCAGTGTTATATCATTATTAGATAAAATAAAATAAATAAGAATAATATTTTCGAAAATTACGCCCTGAATCGGGACACAATTTATTAAAATTATTTATTATAAAAAAAATAAAGACCACGTAAGTAAACTTACACCACGTAAGTAAAGAGGTTAAATTATTTCACCAAACGCACATATTTTTTTATATTGGCATATTTTGCTTTCGGTAATTATTGAGGATTATCGTATATTATGTAGGTAATTTACATTGTATCAGTGTACATACTGCAGCTCCATTCGTTACTAAATTCAAAATGTGATATAAATAGTTATTCTCCTCAACTGCATTTCCACGAGACAGGTATACGGCTAAAAGCTTTTGTAAGCTATCTGATACCTACACGTCTTAAGCATAAATGTCACTACGAAATTCTATCTTGGTACAAAGTGACAAGGTACACAATATTTTATCATCAGAATTCAGAATAACAACAGTAATTAAGCGCAACTACGAGATTAAATATTTTTGTATTAAATCATAATTTATCAATGAGCAATAAATTATGCATTTACAAGCAAAAATATGGTTGACAAATTATATAAAATGGTTTGAATAGTATAAAAATCTATCTCCGTTCATCATACATACATACGTACATAAATCTGGTCAGGGGTAGGCAGTGGTGAATTAAACACCCACTTTTCGCATAAGTTAGGTCCCATGTATTAGGTGGCGAGCCCATTGGCATCTATCGAGCACATAAAATATGAGGTGAACTAGGTGGTATATGAGGAATGCTGCTGCCCATTACTCATCGCAGTTTTTGCCCTTAGTCGACTTGTACGACATCAGAATAGTCCTTTCCATTACTTTTGTATACAAGAAGGATGATATTTTGAATTTCGAAGCAATGGATGCCGCCTAATCAATATGAATGGAAAAATAAACATACTTCGTCAACCCATGTCGAAAGGTAATGACAGGGATGACATTACGCGTGAAATATATTGAATATAATGTTATATAGCAAATTCTTCAAACCCATACTTTACCCATATTACTCAACAGCTGTATTCGCTTCATCTATGGCCTGCGTAAATATGACCATATCTCTGCATACCGGCGAAAGCTCAAATGGCTGACAATTCGCCAACGACGGAACTTAAGGATCGTCTCCACACTTTTTTCTATTATTAATGATCCGTGCGCGCCTGAATATTTGAAATGCAAATTTCAATATTTAGGTGCCTCTCACGCCCGTTTTCTTCGATCAGACAGCAAACTAACTCTAGCAATGCCTCTTCACCGCACTGGTTTTATTTCTAACTCCTTCACTCTTCAAGCAGTACGACTCTGGCCCTCCCACCTTCTATTCAAAGAGCAAAAAATAAACTTGCGTTCAAAAATCTTGTTCGCAGCCACTATTTGAATTCTCCAAATGGTTGATCGGAACCACTGTTTTCTAAAGACTGTCATTATTATTATTTATTTTAATTATTTATTTATATATAATAAACTATATAATATAATATATTATAAATTATATAATATAAATTATTGTCTTTTACATATATTATTATAAGTAAATGTTTTATTTTATAGTTTGTTATTTATGTTATATTATACTTAGTAGGTAGTATTAGTAGTATTTATATAAGTAATTATTTAAAAACTACTTTAATTTAACGATACTCATTTTACGCACCGCCAAAATATTGTCTGTACTCAGTTTTACGGTTGACTGGTAGAGAATGCCTTATGGCATTAAGTCCGCCATTTGTACCTTTTAATATGTGTGCAATAAAGTTTAAATAAATAAAATAAATAAATAAATAATATATAAAAATAGTAATAAAAAATAAAGGGCCACATTGCTTTCCACACGCAATAAAAATGATAAGTGAAATAAAAATTAGACAGCGCAGTTGCTCTTTGGTGAAAATAGTTTCCTTTAGATAGAGAAAACGTATAATGGAATGCAATAACTCTTGACCGGGTGTGCGAGGAAATAACACTGTGTCATATTTCACAACCCTCCAACATTTTTATAAAAGCGAACCATCTGCTTTTGACCCCTCATTCTTTTTGTTTCACGAATTATTTCTGTATAAGTAAAATATTAGATATCAGTAAGTTTCCTGCGCACGTCCAAAAGCAATTCTTATTGGGGAAGACGAAATTTTATTTCTTGGTAGATCAGTGTATTGAAAGTTGGAGATCCAACCCGAGTAGTAGTAGTATAAATTGGTGTCGCTTAACTGGGCAACTCCAATTTAGAACTGAAATTTTCTTCTACTTCCATTTTCACATTTTGCTCGATAATGACGCACGTTAATTTGGCAGATAATTTTCTGCGTCGTACCCGTTTTCCGAGCGAGGCAGCGTGTCCTAGTTTCTTCGTGTACTATTTCTACTTTTCGCATAATATGTTGTGCCTTTAATCCGCTTACGTTCCAGCATGTATTACTGCAACAATGCCGGTAATTTTAGAACCACTGCTTACTGTTTATACATATCGTTATTCATTAAATACAGTGATGCCGAGAAATAGAACACGCACAGTTTTAACTTGGCAATGAAGATTGTTTTTGCAATACAGAAATATAATAATTAAAGTAATATGTGAAGTTAAAGCCATATATCCCTGTAAAAGTATTTTTTTTATAAAATTTGTAAAGGTAAGAAAAGAGATTAAAGGTACTTCATAATTATTATGTTCTGGTAAAAACTCACAGCGGCTTTTGATATTTAAGTCTTGATCAATTTCAACCAGCCCCGGCGCAGTAGTAGCGTTTCGGAAAACGTAAAACTCACTTGCGGCTGCAGAACCGACTCAATAGTTTTATATCCGACAAAAAAAGGAAATCTTAATAGAGGGACCAGTCTGGTTGTGTCCATAAAAACTTCTGGAGAACGAACGTGTAAGGAATAAGCATCACAGCAACCGGGGTGACTGCGGTCATTCCGCTAAGCGAAGATCAGAATCGCAAGCTGTTAGCATAGAGATTGCGATCGAATGAACGCCAGCCCAAGCATTCCATCCCGAAATCGAGGGGACCCGTATATTGCGGCTCGAAAAGGCTCTTTTGATTCGGCTAACATTCCGCACGACACTAAAACACCCCTACATTTTCCTTGAGCATTATGAACTCCCATAAATTCCACTAATAAAAACAATATCTTAACTTCGGTCTGTTGATACCTTTTTTTCGGATGAATTCCGTACCATCAATCCAGTGGAGTGTCACAAAGATGACACGTTAAACCAAATGAAAAATATGACCGGAAAAAATTTCGAGCCTGTCAATTGTTTCGTATTGAGAAAAACTTTCTTTGGCCTTTTGATCGATGGCCCCTTGTCCATTACGGCCTGTAAAAGTTGTCGTTTGATTTCATTGTGTGTTTTGAGGAATTATCATAAAGTTTTAAATAGAGAAGTTTTACGAAGAAAAATGATAAACATTAATATTGAAACTGGGTCCTTTTATTTGTTTTGAAAGGAAGAATTTCCAACTACGATTGCGTGCGGAACCTTCAAACTTTGAAACATTTCGGCAAAACCAGACTTCGTCATCAACAAGGCTATTAGGGAGACATTCTACGAGTGGTCTACAATTTAAGGTCACCTACTTGACTTCCTATTTATACATTATATAAATGTTTGAAACATTATTATATAAATTTAGAAATTCATGATTAAGTTGATGGATTTTTTTACTAGCCCGTAAGATACTACTGCTGGGCAAAGGCCTCCCTCGACCGATCCCACCAATTCCGTCCGTGTCTTTCAGTATGATATAATTGATATGTTTTCCAAAAAACACTAGTTAAATTGGCAAATTCATCTAAACCTCTTAAAATCGTTGGTTTGTTCCCGCTATTACTTTTTTGCGTCTATCGAAAGCAGATTGTAGATACAAGATTGGAACGGCTCGCCGCGAGCTCGCATCTGATCGGCTCACAGGAGGTGCCAATATATTTCCTGACGCCTGAGCGGTCAGGTAATTGTGGCTGAAACTTATCTCAGCGGGAGAACGTGAGATGAATACCAAGTGGATTGCTGCTTCTGTGCAAATTATAAGCCCTGTCTTCGGTGTTTCAATAACTAAATAAACATTATGTTGTCTGGCAACATTTTGTGCGCATTTCTATTCTCGTGCTGTAGAACTGTTTGAACTGTGATAAAAATACTAGTTGGAACGATATTTCCTTTTAGTAACATGTTAAAAATCTATAATATTCTAAGAGGGAATCACATAGAAGAAGGCGATAATATTTTTTTATTTTTTTATGTTGATTTTGATTCAATTAAGACGCTTCTTGCGCTTATTGTAATTGTATGTAATTTTATTGTAGGCAGTATATCCGCTCGGGGCCTAATTCCCCTATACTTAAATACCTACCTCAAGATCTACGTGAGTCATACCTTAACAAGTTCTTTTATAACAAATTTAAATATAAAAACGAACATCCTTAAAATAGCCACAACAATTTGAATACTATTATAAGGCTTCTTCTTCTTCCTGCCCTGTTCCCAGTCTATCTGGGGTCGGCGCAGTATGTTTCCTCTTCCATTCATATGTCAGACGTCATCAAGCCTCACTCCCTTTTGATTCATATCATCCATCCCACCGTAAAGGTGCTAGTGATGAATGAATGTATAGAAAAGAGACTGAACGGACCATGTCGAGAGACCCATGAACGGAGAGAGTGATTAGAATGACAACATTCCAATCCATACTGCTCAAGGTTTTGACTTAGGTTTTACAGCCGGCCGCCTGCCTGACACCAACCCTCTTTGGGTACGCTGTTGTTGGTGGTTTGCCCTCCACCATTCGGGTGCCCCAAGGTGCTTATTGGTTTACACCGGGCCATCTCCCTTAGTCGACTTTTACGACACCCATGGGATGAGTTGGGGCTGGCCTATTCTACGTTATTTGTTCGCTCCCAGGCCAGCATAGAAGGCAAGCGTTACAATTTATGTATGAGTTAATTCTTAGGTAGCACTTTTAACTTAAGGATCCAGTTCGTTTTCAAAGTATACAATACTTCAAAACTTGAGTAGGTGTTATTTTGTCACTAAGTTTTGTCAATAAGTCTTATCAAAGGTCAAACACATTTAGTCGAAATGTAGTGAGTTAGAAATAATTTCAACTATAAGTATAAAATTGCTGGTTAAGTTTTTATTTCACTTATAAAATAATTTTTATCTAAAAGTTTTATAATTTTTTTCCACTATGTTTTTTTCCAGAACACCAACCTTTTTTGTTTAAAAGAAGCTATAAAAAATGTAAAATAATAATTTCAATGCTTGTTAATTATTCTTAAATTGCCAATCAGCGAAATTATATTAAATGAATTCAGCTGAGGTTAATGCCTCTTTGAAGTTAAACCAAGCTGAATCCCTACAATATATTTATTCAAAGTCGTTCACAAAGGTTAGTCTATGAATATCATAAAGTGTAGTACCCACTCAAAACAATTAACTCGACTGATGGCTATCAACCTTTTTAGTGTACTAAGAAATAAAATGTTAACTACCCTGTCTATCTTTAAATACTTTTTATACTCACTAGTTACCTAGCAAACATATTGATAATATTTTAAGCATGTGAGTACAATCCTTTATTTTTTACGAAACTCAATTACTCCAGTTTATTATTCTTGTAATTTTTTTTATTGTTTTCGCACCCCTGAGCTCACGTCGGATAGAAGAGAATGTAGGAACATTCTCATTCAATGTAGGAAAATAGTTTACAAGAAGAAGAATAATAAACTGGAGTAATTGAGTTTCGTAAGTAAGAGAGTTAAGAGACTTGGAGGAGGGAGGAGAAGACTTGTCTTCGCACCCCGTCAGGACCCCATCAAGTGGTGTTCCTCGGGGGAGACATGACCTAAGTAATGTTTCTATTCAAAATATTCGTTTTTCTTTAATATTTTTCTTTTATATGAGTAGTACCGAATACACTATTTTAGTTTAGTTGCTTAATATTTTATCTTGCAGTTGGTCGGCACAGATTCTTAAGGCAGTCTGAGGTGTAATTTTAATTTCATTTCACTACAAAGTTGCCGTGCTCAAAGGTCGGAACCGAGTCTCACTGACACTGACTTTGTTGCAGACTTATTTACTTTGGAGCGCTCATTAGCTAAGTGACTGTGTTTATTGAATAAGTCATCAAAAGAGGAATTAAGTCCAAGAAACACGATCTCAAATATTCACTCTAAAGAAATGCTAATTGTAACTTTTGAGACAAATGGTACTTTATAAATTATTGGTGACTAAATCGTAAAAACAATTTGCAAACGAATTTGTTTTGCTGCTGTGATAGATGCAAAACAATTTTGATTGCAGTAGCAGACTAGGCGACTAGGGATTAAGACAGCGATGAGTAATGAGCATCAGTTTCTTCTTTAATTATTTCCCCATCCATAACTTCCATATTCACCACCTTAATTTTTAGGTCATTCATCTGAAGATAATGCTACTTAAAGAATACATTGCTAAAAAAACTGATAAGAATAACATAAAAACATTTTTTTAATTAATTTACGATTGATGATTATTTATTTAAAGCTTCACGATTTCTTCTTTAGAAGCTCGAAAGCGCAGTGCCTTAGTGCGTTCGATCTGCGATGCGTAAACTAATATTGTATGCTTGAATGAATGATTGGTAATTGAATGGGTGACCAAAAATATGTATCTCGAGTTCTTCCGTACTTCTGAAGTAATGTTAAGCCGTTGGTCCCGGCTGCGTCTGCAGTCGTTAATACCTAACAATCCGCACTGTGCCATAAATTGTTCCATCCATAGGGAAGGCCTGTGTCCCAGCAGCCGGGACCTTAAAGGGCTGGTGATGATGATTTAATTTTCTTCCAGAATCTAAAGAGGACGAAATTGAAAATCTCATTTAATTCTACAATTGTTCAACTTTATCGTAGTGGAGATTAACGTTTACAAGCTTAAAACGCAAACCGAGCTTAACTCAGTTATATTTTAAAATAGATTTTATGGCACAGAAATAAAACCATAAAACATGGACAAAATATGAGTAACTTTGAAATATAAAAACGGAATTTTTCAAGGCACTAGTGATACGATATATTTTACTCGGTTAGTCCGTGTGGCGACCGCAGAGCAGAATACAATTGTTACCACCTTCTATCGCTCCTACGGGTTCGTACAAGGCGACTAAGGGTAAAGACAGCGATGTGTAAGACTTACGTGCCCGATAGATGGAAACAGGCTCACCCCCTATACAAAGGACCTAACATAATTAGCGACACGTGAGGGTTTATTCACCTATTCGGGAATAATTATGTGTGAGTGTACTCGGTTGTTAAAGTAATTACTTCTCAATATAAAATGTCTCAAAGATGTTCTTAACCTAAGACATCATGAGCAAGAAACTTTTAAAATTAAAAATATATTTTATAAATTTAAAAAAAAAGCTCTCTAGCTCGATGGCGTGTGCTAGTTCTAAAGAACTGCTAAAAAAGTTAGCACCCAGCTCCTTCTAGTACAATTAATGACCTTTCACGGGGGAAAGAACTGGAAAAGACTTTCGTTACGCAGTTAGTACGGGCACTCTGGTTTCTATCTAATACCAAAGGATTTTTCCAATCAAAAAACTTTGTCACCCTTTGTCCTCACCTTACTGAGCAAAGGTTTCCAAGTACAAGGTTGTTAATGACTTTGATGACGTCTTTTATATACAGTTCTCTGTATTTTTTTGGACATTCGTCTTAAAAAAAACTTATCATATTGCTCTGCCCGGTTTCCACAAAAACAAATTAGTATGACCCTTTATAGGTGTTCCTCTTCCGTTCTCCTCTATTTCTGATGAGAAAGAAAGAAAAGAAGACCACATACTATAAGCAAGCCAAGCGTAGTAGGTTAACAATTTACAATACTTCCAGGGAAATTTGTATTCAGTTCCCCTGTAACGTAAATAATAATAATATAGGTAATTGAGAATATAACCTCTCTCACGGGTGCCATAGAAGACGACTAAAAGTTATAATACAAGGTGGCATAAGTCCTTTGTAATATAAATTGGTACTGTTACTTAGCATTAGCAGCGGTCCCTCATCCGTCAGCAAGAAATAAATGTGAGTTGTGGGTGTTTAACATATAACTACAGTGCTTGATTCGTGTATTTAAGAGTTCAGTCGTCGCCTTCTGTAGGCTGCATTAATGACGATGTACGATGTATAATAGAATCATTTTTTGCTGCGACTGAAAAAAATTGCGTAATACTTACTATGCACTTAAAATGAACTTAGGATTATAATTATTAACGTTGTAGTTGAATACTGACGGCCGTCTTCAGAGCCAATTTTAATACAGCCGAGATGGAAAACATCTATTTCTTTACTCTAACACTCAATTACTCAGTTCTTCAATAAAAATGAATTCTCGCCTTGGCAACACCGGATCGTTACTCTTTCTGGCAATAAAGTGTGGATTCAATTTTTCTCTAAGTATGATTCGATCGTAATGCATAGAGCCCGGCGCTCAGGGACGCGGAGGAAACAAAACCGATATACGGTTATTCCCTGACAGCTGAGCTCTTAGGTGATTGTGGCGGAAACTTTTATCGGATGTCGAACGTGAGCGAAATAGCGATTCCCGCGAGTTTACCTGGACACGACTAATAACTTCCACTGGAAGAGGCACTGCGTGCGATAGGGTGTGAGCACACTGGTCTCTTCTGTATTGCAATAACAGAAATAAAAATTAATGCATACATACATATAGTAGATACATATTTCACGCCATTCTCCCCTAAGAGTTGGCAAGATTGTGTTAACAACAACTACCAACTTATTTCGGGTCCCACGTTATAGGGAGCGAGCCTATTGCCATTCACCGGGAACTTTGTGGTGAACCAAGAATGCTATTACCTATGCCTTATATTTTATTATACTGTGTGTAACAGAAAGGTGCAGTCATATTTTAAGGGGTTATTCAGGCCATCAAACTGAACAAATTTCGCTAAGGGACCAAAATCTAAATGTCAGGAAAAAAAATCACTTCGCCATACTAAACCGAGAACCAGAAACATAACATAAGTTTGTATAGGGGAGTGTTTATTTTTTCTGAGATTTCGATTTTGGTCCCATAGCGAAAGTTGTTCAGTTTGATGGCCTGAATAACCCCTTTAAATATGACTGCACCTCTCTAATATTCTTTATTACCAGCTCTTTAACGTCCCCACTGCTGGGACACATACAGATTAGTGGGTATTAACGACTGCAGATGCAGCCGTAACCAACGGCTTGGCGTGCCTTCCGAAGCATGGAGGAAATCGAGATAAAACATTTTGAACACCCATCCAATGAACGGCCTTGGCAAAAATTATTTACTTTAATCCACTGCGCTATGGAGCTCCTTTTTATAATCTTTAGTTGCCTAAATTATTTTATTTGTTTATTCAAATAAGTGTTACTTCCAGCAAATGTAGCCTGCTATATATCGAGAACAGCTTTTAGCTCCCATGCCCGAACATACAGGTTTACTATCAATAACGCGTCATTTTATCCCATAAAAGGTATAAGCTTCCTGTAAACTGTTGTGCTTAGCAATTGAATTTGATCCAGTAACTAAACTCGTAAACGAGTTCACAGTACTTTTTCACAGAGTTGTATGAGAAGAAAAATATTTTAATTCATCTAATCGTGAATTCGATACCCAATAAGGTTATTGGATGATTTTTTTTTGGTAAAGGTAAAATTCTAATAAAATAAGATTCTCGTAAGGAGTATTTGAGTGCAAAACTAAAAAGTTCAGATTTCATATTTTTTTTTATTTATAAGACCGTATTAAGTTTCTCAGAGAAAAATTATCGTTAGATAACATCGACTGCATCGATTAGTAAAATAAAATGTTCGATTCCCGGTTTGGGTAAGCCGGTTTTGAAAAACCTGGGAATGCAGTTATGTTTATTTAAAAAAAAATAAAAGAATGTTTTCTTTCAGCAAATTGAGTTATTTTAAAGATTTAAGGTACTTTCCTTCAAGGGCCTATGGTTTCTTTCCATACTATATGTTATCGAAAATAGTCAAGTTATTTGTCTATATTATAATTTTACTACCTAGCAATATACTGCAATTTACGTGCTCGATAGATGGCAATATAAATATATTTGGTAAGAATTTGCAGGAGTCTGGCCATCGATTGCGGAAACTAAGCAATTTTCGCTAAGGTCAGACATTGCTGGGGTGACCAAAAATTTATTATTTCTAGCTCTTCCGTGCTTCGAAGGGCACGTTAAGCCGTTGGTCTCGGGTGCCACTGGGCCAGCAAAGTGGGTTATGGCCCAATCTCCCTAAATTATTAATCCAATAGGGAAGGCATATTATGTGCCTCAGTTAATAGGGAACGTTAAAGGCCTGATGATGATGATATTTGTTTAGTTAAACCGCTGAAGTTTTCCCTGCAGAAACAAAATCACGCGTAAACAAACCCCAACACAAACCTCGCTCGAAACCGTGTGATTTCGCGGAAACCCCAAGAAAACGGGATATCTACACTATTCTGCATATCGGATGCCGTTTTACATTCATTTCCCATCATATAAATGCGAGACAATACGTCTTCCCGGTCCACCTATCACACCGTTTATATTTAAGTATGCAAATTTAGTTCTAAAGAAACATTCGCATCGCCTACGTGGAAACATGTAGCAAGGCGTTGAATAAAACAAGCCCTATTATAACTAGATTACGTTTAAAGAGAAAAGAGTTCTTTAAGTCCATTAATCAGTAAGATTTCCGAGCTTTCTCCTTTGAGTGGAATGAAAATAGAAAAGCTTTTCCACGAGATCCGAGTATTAAGCGTTGTCGGAACGAAATGCATTGATCCCGGCATTACAGTACGGTAGCACAGCCAGTACACACTGGGGTGAAACTCGAGAGACCTAAGGTAAAGCAGGGTGTACACGATCGCAACCAGCCGGGGATATCTGTAATGGCCACTCGAGCTATCTGCTCAAGCGTTATTCTCAACAAATCTTCCATATTGCGGCCAACTGAAGCCCAATCAATACGGCGCAATGTATAGCTTTCTAGGTAGAATCTTTATGCGGCGTAGAGTGTGTGGCTTTCAAACTTATTGTTTTTGGGCAGTATTTGTAGTATATAATATTGTTTTTATGTTAATGATAATGATTTTATTTCTTTAAATTTATAAAATGAGCTATATAAACAGTAATTTTTGTCCTTGTTAAGTATCGAGACTGACATTAAAATTTAGGTTGAATTAGTTTAATAGTACAGACTTAAATGTTTAATTAAATGTTTACAGAACTACAATTTCATAAAAACCGTTTTACTGCCTTTTCATGGCATTGTTACCTTATGGACGTTTTACCTTATGGACTTCATCCATAAGGTTGTCACGGCGCTGCGTAGTCTAACTATCTTCATAGTAATTATTATTACGATAATATTCTAAAACACGTATTTGTCAAGATATGAGCATATTCACGTTTAATTAATATAAACGCGAAACACAGTTTCATTAAAATTGCTTACCTACCCAGTTAATTGCATAGTTAGTCATCTTCGTGAAATATAAATTGTACTGAGAAGACAATAAATTTTTATAAGTGAGAAATTTCCTTACCTCTTCGGTACCGTTAAAAATGAACATGGAAAAAGGAAAAGGCTAGTTAATGTAAAATTTAAAATACGTCTCATAATTTTAATCTCGTTTTTGATTCTCGAACACAAGTTATATCCATTACTGATGATCAAATAAAACAAAATGATAATTTTTTATATCCGTATTTCACTGACAATTTGACAGACTTCAATAACTTTTCTTCATCATAGTTTTATGGATACTAGTCGAAGGGAGATTCATAGTGGGTTCTTAGCATTAAAGTTACTTTTAAGTTATGAGTTGATGTTTTTTTTTCCCACGGAGGACAATAACAATTTCTCAAAAGTGTTGACCAAAAATGCTCCAAGAGCTATGCATTTAACACAATTAGTCTACTTTTTTTCATTATGAAAAAACATTCCGAAAATGAAAACACTTTGGTGCGGAAATTCCCAACACCCATACCTTATAATATTAATGCATAGGACTGCTTTCTTCATTGTAGGACACCTTTACTACTTTGTGCGTTCTGAGTCAGTTTAATGTAAGTTGATTTCAGTTGCTTTGGTCTACCCATCACTCTTACACTTTGCTATTATTCTCAATGAGTGAGAGAGACAAGTAGACGAAAGCAACTGCAATCGGCCCACATAATAACCCCATCGGTCTATCGAATTTATAGGGCCGCTACTACCGATTATTTACATTCCTTAGTTAGTATAGACTCTATTATTTAGTAATACCATGCTGGTATAAAAAAAATGTTTAATGTTTAATGTTTTCATGTTTAAAGACAAAGGTCTTCAATGCGTGTGTGTTGCTAGTGATGACTTACGGCACCGAAACGTGGCCGCTTACAATGGGCCTTATAAGAAGACTCGAAGTCACCCAAAGGGCAATGGAGAGGGCTATGCTCGTTGTTTCCCTGCGTGATCATATCAGAAATGATGAGATCTGCAGGAGAACTAAGGTCACCGACATAGCCCGAAGAATTGCGGACCTTAAGTGGCAGTGGGCAGGGCACATTGCGAGGAGGACTGACGGCCGTTGGGGCGGAAAGGTCCTCGAATGGCGGCCACGTACCGGGAGACGCAGCGTTGGAAGGCCCCCCACAAGGTGGACCGACGATCTGGTGAAGGTCGCGGGAAGCCGTTGGATGCGGGCAGCGCAGAACCGACCGGTTTGGAGATCCTTGGGGAGGCCTATGCCTAAGCGTGGGCGTCTCTCGGCTGAATGATGATAAAAAAAATAACGTGAAAACGCGCCAGCCCAAGCTCACCCCAGGTCGTTAAAGTCCATTAAGGGAAATTGCTCGATGTATACCTCAAGCATGATGGAGGACAAATCACCAACAACAGTATACGCAAAGATTGATGTTTGGCAGGTGACTAGCTGTAAAGCCTAAGCCAATATGGCTGTAAAGCGTAAGCCAAAACCTTGACAATTACCAGCATGGACGGATGTTATCATTCCAGTCACTCTTACCGTTAATCAATATGTCGACATGGTCGTTTCCATCACTTTTCGATGAATTTATTCTTCAAAACCAACCATGGTACGAATCAAAAGGAAGTGAATGGCTTAATGACGTCTGACCGATGTAAATGGAAGAGGAAGCATACTGCGTCGACACCAGATAAACTGGGAACAGCGCAGAAAGATGACGATATAAGTAGTGGCATATTTGGCACGGACATTCTATGAAATAACGTTCACCTAAAATACAATATTAGTGATTAGATAATTAAATCAACTAATCGAAATAACTGGTGTACTTATAAGATTTTTTCATCCGCGTTTTCGATATCTGAGTGCAAAAGCCGTTTTTATCCTCTAGATGATAAAGTAAATTTGAATTTAGAACATCGGGTGCATTAAGTTTGTGATTTCAAAACATCATTAAACCTATTTAATTCTACCTCCTGGTGCCGAAATTATCATGCAACTTTTTTAATTTGTGACTCAGACTCGGAAACTTCTTGGTGTATTTTTTTTGTAATTTGCTTTGCGCGCATTTTCTTTTCACGTCATAAATTTGTTAAAACCCTGGAGTTTAGAGGCGGTCAATCAGCTTGGCGTCAATCTTGCTTTAAACATTTTAATCGTCTACAACGCTTGCTTGTTGCTTGAGTCAAGCATTTAAAAGCTTTTTAGGCCTGTTTGATTTAATTGACCTAGCAACGGAACAAAATCAAATTTATAAATCAAAGGTACCACTACTCACAGGTTTTAGGCAAGTAAAAAATAATATTGTGGTGTGTCTGGATGAATGGGTGTTTTGTGGGTGTGTCTGGGGGAATAGGTGTTTTGTGGGTGTTTCTGAGTGAATGATCGGTGTTGTGGGTGTGTGCCTGGGTGAGCGGGTGTTGTGGTTCTGTCTGGGTGTATGCTGTGGGTGTGTTTGGGCCTGTGTTGTGGGTGTGTCTGTGTGGATGGGTGGGTGTTGTGGGTGTGTCTGAGTGGATGTTCTGGGTGTGTCTGGGTGGGTGTTGAGGGTGTGTTTGGGTTGATGGGTGGGTGCTGTGGAAGTTTCTGGGTGAAAACAGAAACTGTTCTGATTGTATTTTTTTTTGTATTTTACCATTTCCTCGCTGAGGGGGGATGAACGTGTTGCACTCGAGTGCAAAGATTTTTCACCTTTTGCTCTTTTGATTTCCTCGCTAACCCTCAGGATTCTAATTTTAGAATCCTGCGCTAGCTCGGTCATTAAAATTGAGCACGCGGTTAAAAAGCAACTTTGCACTCACGTATAGCAAATAACTATTTTAGATTCATATTATATATTCACAAACAAAACGAAAATACTTCCACCCATTTTAATATTCAATTCGTACTGAATATTTGTAAGGGAAAACAGTTTCAGAGCGCGCAGAACTTAATTTTAATGTACCTAATGGATCGTGTATCACTCTGACAGTGTAACGAAAAATTATTATATCCACGGCACATTCGTTGCCATAGAAGTGGCCTGGATTGTTTCTACTTTGAAACTTTGTTGCCTTGTTAGACACCGGTGTGCGCTATGTCGGAAATCACTATTACATTCTATGGATCGGTATTCGTACTGCCTTTGTATTCTCCGTGAAAGCATTTTGTTGATGAAAGTCCGCAGCGCTTTTTCTTGTCCGCCCCGCATAATGTCCGTGAATTTAACTTGGGCACAACATGGGTTATTTTATACATACATACATAAATCACGCCTATATTCCCGAAGGAGTAGGCAGAGGTGAACTAGCACCCACGTTTCGCCAATTATGTTAGGTCCCATGTAATAGGTGGCGAGCCTATTGCCATTTATCGGGCACAAAAGTTGCAGTACATTGCTATTGCCAGGTGGTATATGCTAGTAGGAACGCTGCTGCCCATTCCTTATAATTGATTTATCCTTAGTCGCCTTGTACGACACCCACGGGAGAGATTTGGGGTGGTGACAATTGTATTCTACTCTGCCGTCACCACACGGCTTATTTTTAGATTGGTTGTTTTATGATTCGGTTAAATCTCTTGGTAGGTACTGATAACGGTGCATTTTTTAGTATGAATGTTATTACGTTTGTTTAAGAGCTGAGACCAAGGGCTTAACGCGCCTTCCGAAGCACGGAGGAACTTGAGTTAAAAAGTTTTGGTCACCCATCCAACAACCGGCCTTAGCAAACATTGCTTAGTTTGCGCAATCGCAGGCCGATCGCGCCAAGCCACTATCGCGCAACAAGCGCGCTATTGAGCTCCTCCTACAGGACTCGCTTTTGTATTAAATAAATGCTATATTTGTGTTGCCATTAAATGTGATACCGTGCCCGGTGTCAGGATTAAGCGAGGCCGTTTGTGATACGACAAAGGCCGTGACCGCAGCGGCAGCGGGGTGCTACGGTGAGTAATCGCCTCAATCAGCAACGAGCCGACCGTGCACCATCAAGCCAGAACCGACATTATGACAGTCCTTATTTATACCTGCCAATAGTAGATTTTGTATATGAGAAACAAAAGAAAAACGACGTGCTCTGATGGAAAAGGTACACAATCTGTGTGTAATGGCCACTATTTTCGAAGGCACCCTATGATGACATTTCATCTCATGAAATGTGCATGAAGCAGACTATAAGATAACAGACGGTCAGGGAGAAACTTGCATTTAAAACGTGTACCTATCACATAATTAATAACCGACATTATGACGGTCCTTATTTATACCTGCCAATAGTAGATTTTGTATATGAGAAACAAAAGAAAAACGACGTGCTCTGATGGAAAAGGTACACAATCTGTGTGTAATGGCCACTATTTCCGAAGGCACCACTAGGACAAGACTTCACCTGATGAAATGTGCATGAAGCAGATTATAAGATGAGAGACGGTCAGGGAGAAACTTGCTAATAAAACGTGTACCTATTAACCGACATTATGACAGCCTTTATTTATACCTGCCTACAGTGGATTTTGCTTATGAGAAACAAAAGAAAATCTACGTGCTCTGATGGAAAAGGAAGACATTCTGTCTGTAATGGGCACTATTTTCGAAGGCACCACTAGAGCTACATTTCACCTGATGAAATGCGCATTGAGGAGACCATAATATTAGACGGCCATGTAGAAACACTTGGTTGTAAAACGTGTATCACATTATTAACGGACTTCCTGGATTTAATTTCTTGGATTCGACCACTGATACGATGGACATTTTTTAGTAACATTTTTCTAAAAATATTATTAAGTCAAAATCAAAATTTTGTTTATTAATATATCATCAAGACATAGTGAGCAGTATGCCTTAGTCCATAATGATGAGTCTCCAAACACCAAACATTCACAAAATCACTCTTTTAATCAATACTCCTATTACAGTGGTCCAAATAACGCATCAGTCGCTTCTCCCTCTGCTTTGTTACTGCTATCATATACTGATTTACCTACGACAAAATCCCGACCCTAGTTGATCAGCAATTCGACTATGAAAAAACATGAAAAATAATTTCTTTGTTGAGTCTATATTTTAAGGGAACTATATTTTTTGTCACCAGAATTTATATTTGTCATCAAATTGTATCACCAAATAAATAGATCTATCACCACGAAATATATTTGTTATCAGATAAACAAAAAGTGTTACCAGGTATGAATTATCAAATTAATGTTAATATATGTCCAAAATAAGAGATGGGTTACCAATAAAATATTAGAGCATTACATGAATATTAACTTCGTTCTTATAATAATAGTTTTATTACATAAATAATAGCTTTGTCCTCAGAATAGTAGATCTGTCACCAAATAAAATAGATTTGTGCTCGGAATAATAGATCTGTCACCAAATAAATCAATTATCGATCCCTGACTGCGACTCCTTTTTATTGGTTATTTTGTCACCAATATAGTAGTTACATTTTATTTCGTTCAGTAACTAAAATAATCGTATTCGTTACCAATTTAATAAATAAATATGTAATTTTAATGAAATAATGCTCAAAGAATCGGAGCCAAATTGGCGCGCTATTAAAAATTTACCGATCCAGCCTGAACGATGGGTCGTAGGTAACTAGGTACCTACTAGATAGATAGGCAATAGATTCCATTTTTAAAATTAAACAGTTTTATGTACTATCATTCACTTCCCCCAACAATACTACCTGTGGTAAATAAGATCCCGGGGGAGGCATTAGTCCACTTAACCCCCGAATACAGAAACGCTACTCAAATTTTGAGTCCTACTTAACATTTAAGTATTATCAAAACTGACGTTTTTCAATACCTACAAATTCTGACAGGTGTTGTCCACTTAACCCCCGAATACAGAAACGCTATTCAAATGTTGAGTCCTACTTAACATTTAAGTATTGTCAAAATTAACGTTTTTCAATACCTAGAAATTCTGACGGGTGTTGTCCACTAAACCCCCGAATACAGAAACGCTATTCAAATGTTGAGTCCTACTTAACATTTAAGTATTGTCAAAATTAACGTTTTTCAATACCTAGAAATTCTGACGGGTGTTGTCCACTTAACCCCCGAATACAGAAACGCTACTCAAAGTTTGAGTCCTACTTAACAATTAAGTTTTGTCAAAATTGATGTTTTTCAATACCTACAAATCCTGACAGGTTTTGTCCACTTAACTTTATAAGTGTTGCTCAAAATGTTAGTAGCATTTTGCATTTTGGCGATGATGACGACAACCCCATATTATTTTAAACTTTATGTCTGGTGACATAATATTGATTTATTGGCGATATAATTAAATTTGTTTGGTTATATACTTATTAGGACAAACCTATTAAAATACATACAAAAACATTTATTTGGTACTAGGCCCTATATCTCCATGATTTTATGTGATCTATTGTGGAATTGATTTTATATTGTTTGGTAACTACAATCTGGTGACAAATCTACTATTTTGGGGACAAACCCTATTATTTAGGCAACACAAAACTATAATATTTAAATTGGTGATAGCTTAAATCATACCCATATTTTAATACCAAAAAAATATATAATGTCTGGAATCGGTAACTAATTTCACAATGCGTTTACACGTTGTTTGTAGGTATATCTCAAGGTGTCGTGTAATACAGAGCACGTTAGTGTTCTTCTAACTTTGTGCCGTGTGGTGCCAGCCGAGCAAAATACAATTGTCACCACCCCTCATCTCTCCCATGAGCACAAACTGAGTAAGGTTAAAGATGAAATATATAGATAAAGCGATGAGTAGTGGCCAGCAGCGTTCCTCTTATACCACTGAGCAATATTTAAGGCCACGTTAGATGGCAATAAACTCGCCCCCTATTACATGGGACATAAAAGTACAACTGATTGCGTAGCATTGAATTTCTGCGTTGAGTAGGTAAAATAGATATAATGCCTGTGTAAAAACTACTGAATACATTTTAATGAAACTTCACATTTAATGTAACTCATATTATATCAGAATAACGTATAAGCTAAAAATTATAAAGCAACCTATAATTATAAAGCTATGCACATACGAAATCGTGGGCAGAAGCTAGTAATTATATTATAATGTCGATATTGTGGATACCAAGTATACGAACTTGTGCAATGCGTCTATGTCCGTAATAGCACCAAAATCAAAATCAAAATTGGTTGCC
The DNA here is from genome assembly GCA_963931975.1 of Cataclysta lemnata. Classification (NCBI taxonomy): domain Eukaryota; kingdom Metazoa; phylum Arthropoda; class Insecta; order Lepidoptera; family Crambidae; genus Cataclysta; species Cataclysta lemnata. The sequence continues at coordinate 6,713,933 of OZ008339.1, forward strand.
AGGTTTCCAGTGCGGTCTACTCCTTAACGGCATGACCAAGATTTATACTGAATTGAAAAAAAAGCTCGAGGAGTGGATTAGCGCACTCGGCCTGCGATTTCGTAAACTAAGCAATATTTGCTAAGGTCGGTTATTGGATGGGTGACCAAAAATATATCACCTCGAGTTCCATAATGGAGTCGTTGATACCCACCAATCTGGACTAGACCAGCGTGGTGGCCCATGGCCCCTTATGGCCCATTCACCGTATATTCTTCCATTCACATGGAAAGCCTGTGTTCCAAGATGTCTTAACAAAAATACTGGACCGTGGAATAAAACCTTTACATTTATGTACCTATATTCATTCTGAAAACTTAAGTTATCTTTAAAGACTTGTAGATTAGATTTGTTGCATTTCTATAAAATCCATGCACCTCAAGTCCTGAATGTGACTATAAGATCTAAATAATATAACCTTACTGGCATTTTTAACTAACAACAATATCGATTTCCTATTATTGCTGTAAGTTTTTTTTTAAATTACCAAGGTCATAAAATTTTGGGATAATGAAGCGAAAGCATTCGGGATTCCAATAATCTCTTGCATGTGTTAGGACTAATCCGTATAAATACGATAGCTCAATCGCGTATATTCGGAACTATGATGCAATAAATGAGCTTTCTACGCAGTGGAAATATATATGATCGGGGCTCTATCAAGCTAGACTGGAATGGGTTGTGCTCATCATCATCATCATCACCAGTCCATTAACGTCCCCACTGCTGGGTCACAGGCCTTCCCTATGGATGGAAGAATATAGGAAAGTGGGTAAAAACTATGGCATAATACAGACTTTACAGTGGCCGTCGTCACAGGGAGACTGAAGATGACAGATGTCTTCACACAAAGTTATGTTTAACCACTGTCAAATTATTTGATATAAGTTAAAAAAAACGGAGCTTACAGTGTTAGGGGTTTTATTTCAATGTTCATAAGTTAAATTATGATTCAATTATAACAACCTAGCAGATTTATAAAGGAAACAATTTTCTTCGTTGATTATTAATTGTTTCAACATTGCTCAATGCATAAGTATTAGAGTGTCATTTTATTTTAAGCCCCTATCTCAAGTAAAGTTAATTAATAGCTCACATCAAAACATGTGCAATGTCATATAGTTATCTAAACAGATTCTGAGTGGCTTACCTAGCCTGGGAGTTAATTAAATTCATTGAGAATGTAACCAGCTCGAGCCACGTAATAATAGTTATCATCCATCCCGCTGTGTCGTTACGCAGATGCCGGAGTCAGCCAGTTTTTATGGAGCAAACTTGCTTGCACAATGCCTTGAAATGTGCGAAGTAAACACTTAACTGCAGGTTTGCTTGTCGTAATACAGTGCAAGTTTCAGCGAGCGGTCGGCCGCAGCGCGCAACTTTACCCACCAGAGCTAATGGTTGCAGTTTTAATGTGGACCCCGGCCCGTCGACTTCGTTGCTGAGATTCCAACGCGTCTATGAGCTACGAATTAGAGTTCATCTTTGCTTAGCTCTGTAGGTAGATAAGTTATTATTCATCGAATTGTCCAGATATCGCGCCATATATATACATAATGCTTAACGTAATATTAAGCACTTCGGTGACTGTTTGTCGTAATTTTAACGTTGTAAATTAATTAGGCTTTATTTTTCATGTCCGTAAATAATGTAAATAGTACATAGTTGATAGTTGTGCATTATATTTAACTTTTATATCATTTTAACAAGATTCACACATAACTTATTTAATAATAACACTATCTTTGATCCAGCCGTGTGGTGACGGCAGAGTAGAATACAATTGTCACCACCCCAAATCTCTCCCGTGGGTGTCGTACAAGGCGACTAAGGATAAATCAGTGATAAGAAATGGGCAGCAGCATTCCTCCTATACCACCTTGCAATGTACTGGGACTTTTGTGCCCGATAAATGGCAATAGGCTCGCCACCTATTACATGGGACCTAGCATAATTGGCGAGACGTGGATGCTAGTTCACCTCTGCCTACCCCTTCGGGGATATAGGCGTGATTTATGTATGTATGTATGTACTATCTTTGATGACGAGTTGCTCGAGACGACTAGCGAATAATTATAATATTCTTATTGTTTCCATCTTTGTCAATTGTTTCTTAAACTCAGATAGGCAACAATAAATACTAATTCCAAACTTTTCTGTAACATCTTGTAGGATTAATAAGTTGTCTTCACATTATTTCACCTTAACTGGGCCGTAAAACGCAAACGCAAATTTAATCGACCGCATAAGATGATTTCAAAGTGCTTTAAAATAAATAGCGAATGTTCACGTAACGCTCGGTGAGTCAGGAAAGTTAGAAAGTAAATGGTATTAGCATCGTCTAATCACTATCAGGGGAGCCCTCCGTCTAGCTCGAGCCGTTCCCGTACACTTGCTTGCCCGTTCAGGGAGCCTTCTTGAATGCAAATAAGCATTCGGCACGCCTTTACAACATCGAGATGCTCTTTATTGAGCCCGCTCGAGCAAATAAAGCGGCGCTTTGGCAAACATACCTCCGCGAAATGACGCGACGCACCTCCTTAATACTACGCAAAACGATACCCGCGGAACGTTCGGCACCTCAGAAACAAGCAAAATAACGCAATGAACGAACGCGTCAGTGAAATCCCACCCCGAAACGTCTCATTTGGGTAAAAGGACAAAAATCAGGAAATGCAAATTCCACAGGAACGTGAACTTAAGCGGAGCTGTAAATGTAATTAGATTTTCAAGTTTACAAAGACAAGAGCGCTCAGGTTGGTAGATTTACTGCTGGCTGACCCACCTCCCTGCGGAGTACGATAAATGAGACGCCGCGAGGTAGCGATACTAATTATCCTATAGGTAGACGTGTTCCGGCGTCCGCTCTGTCTGTAAATCTTGCTGGCGGTCGGGAGGTGCAATTCTGATAAATGTATTCGCTACGGAGTACACGAGCGTGGTAATAAGCAAATCAACGCGGCCCCGAATAGGAAACGTGTATTTTTATCGCATCGTTGTTCGAAATTATACAAAATCGAGACAAATATCACAATCTCAGGCAATTCTGAAACTGTATTATGCGGCGTTCCTGTGCTCTTTTGGTCGTGAAAAATAGCTGTATTATACGAGGAAGAAATCGGATCTCCTTACCTATTCGAATCGATTGGGATCTCATATTGTATGTAGACGAGCACACAATTTTACAAATCTGCGTTAGGCCCCTATAAAATGTATTGTTTCAGGTTGATATGCAAATGTTATAGGTTAAATCCAGATCTTGAATTTGTCTCAGATGCAAAGAAACCTGCAATTTTTATTTATCACAACGTGTATCATGCAAATTCTATGAGAAGATCTGTCTTTTTATACAATATTTATGTTGAGCATGAGAGGAATTTGCGATTGTATGATCTAAGTCATTTTCGCTAAGGCTGATCATTGGATAGGTGACCAAATTAATTATCAACTTCCACCTTGTTAACGTTAATCAGCATAAATAAAACAATGGACGCGAAACACCCTTATTCCATCCCGATATTCCAATACCTATTTAAAACCTACTCCACTAAAGACTAAAACATTTGAAATCTAAATCGATATTTATACCTGCTCTTGTTAATATGCTGCGACTAAAATATCACCGCTAATTCGCTACTACGATGTATTTTTGGAGATCCTAAACAGAATCGAGTTTTCGAACAATAAGTTGTCAATGAAGAAACAAAGCCTAGAGGTGATTTTAGACGTGAATAATTGGCGTAATCACTTGATGTCCATTGACGTATGGTCTAGACGGGACCCCGGAGAGAGCCTGGATTTGATGGAGCGACGGTCTGTATTTGGCTTAAACTCTTGGAAAGTTCTTAGTGTACTGGATGCCAATATTATACTCTGCTATATTGACAAGGCATGTTATTCGACCCAAACTTAGATTGATAGTTCAGATTTTTTTAAAAGATTGTTGTGTGTTCTGGCAGCTTTCTTATTAATAATTTTACATACATACATAAATAATAATAATAATACTAAATATTTTTACACTCACACCTATCATCTAGCCCAAAGTAAGTAGCCTAAGCACTTGTGTTATGGATACTAGATGACGGACACATTTTTAATATAATTATGTATATAAATGTTGAAAATATACTACATAAACATATACACAACCATGACTCGGAAACAATCATTTGTGGTCATCACAAAGTTCGCCCCTACCAGGATTCAAGCCCGGGACCTCTCGGCCAATACCCAGCAATCTGGGCATTCGACCAAGGCGGCCAAATCACGCCTATATCCCGAATTAACACACACTTTTCGCCAATTATGTTCGGTCCCATGTAACAGGTGGCGAGCCTATTGCCATATATCGGGCACATAAATCGCAGTACAAATTTATATTGCTAGGTGGTATGAGAGAAATGCTGCTGCCCATTACTCATTGCTGTCTTTACCCTTAGTCGCCTTGTACGACACCCATGGGAGAGATGAGGGTGGTGACAATTGTATTCTGCTCTGCCGTCACCACACGGCCAAATTATTTTATGACTATGTATATTAATTTAACCAACTTGACTATCTTGTCACCCACAAGATACTAAAATTAAATAGTTAATCACGGGTTTAGTCTTATCATGAATAAGTATTAGGCGAAAAGATATTTAACGACAAGAATTACCATCACAAATTTTTACCTTCACATGCCAAAATTAACATAGCCAGAGGGGTGGGGATAAAAAATTCATCTTGTGTTGTCTACTGTAGGTATGAACCTAACTCTTGGTGTATTGTATAATGTAGGCTTGGACCACACTCGTAATGTGATGTCGAAGGTAGACGTGCAGAAAACTATTAATATTTTATACAATGTTGGCTGGAATCAAACTCATGGCGTGCTTAAACTAATAACAACAACTAGTGTAGTTGTTGTCCAATGAAGGCATGGACTAAACTCAATCATGCAGGCCAAATAGGCATGATGACTAATTTTGAAATTTCCGCGAAACGCCAAAATAGCAATGGCGTCTGTGTGACGTCACTATCTCGTAAAAATTACAGTTTCTCTAATAAACTAGTGATTTTGATTAACAAATAAAATGTCAAAATGGAGATAACGAAATACTGACGTCACGCGGCGTTTTAGCAAAATTGGCGGATTGCTAAGTTTTGTATCACAAGTATAATCTGATAACAAGTGACTATTAACGAATCTCCTTATTAATATAAATCAATAATTCACTGATTCTTTGTTAGTGTCATCATCCCTATTGCTCAAATTCCTGATTTTACGATTATAGGAATGTTTCTTAAAGCCTACTTTACATGGGTGATGAATGTGGACGTGGCTACTGGTGATAGTGACACAAAACGCCACCCAAGAAATTAAATAATAAGAAGACTAGTAAAAAAGAGAGATGAGATAGACAGAACTAATGGCTGGAGATAGACATAACTCATTGCTTATTATGTAACCTAACTTTTCTCATAAAGCAGAAATAATTTTATTCCGTCAAACAAGAGTCTCCGTCCTTGTGTGGTGTGTGTGCACCCACAACCGGTCATAAATAATCGTTTGGTGCGCAGAAACGTTTCAGTAAATCTAATAAATACGTATCCGGAGAGACTGCAACGTTGAACTTGTTACCACATGTGGACGATATATTACGATTTCCTAGTTGTCTCGCACAAAGGGTTTTATCTCAAATCAATAAATTGTACGTTCGATAATTAGGCCTTTTATAATTCAACAGACCCACACCATCCATTCTGTCTTATGTTGTTGTAAGAAAGGATAGTCTAGAAGTTAAGATAGGTAATTACCCAAGAAATAAGAATATCGAATTATCAAAAATGTCTTGTAGAATTTGTAGGATCCATTTACGTTGGTCCTTGACTATATAACTAGTAAATTTTATTTATTTTACTATATTATTTTCGTTGTTCTTTTGGAACATTATGAACACATTTATTCCCGAATGACTTTTAGGTCACAATAGGAAATATCCATTTAGAATAAGTACCAAAATAAGATTTTAACAGAATTGCGTTTATCTAAGTTGATGCCAGTGCTCCATGTTGAGTTAATTTAATTACCTATTAATGCATCTACGCGACGTAGGGGTATCAAACTCAGTTTCTCACTTATTCTCATTTATCGTAAGGGGTCTTGTTTATTTGATACTGTAATTGGATCTTCTTCGAGAACTTTGTGGTCTTGATCAGAAACGCATCACGGTCGCTTTCAATCAAATTGGAAGCTATTTGAACGACCATTAATCGAAAAGAAGCTCACATTATCCAGAATAGATACAGTCATACTGCCGCACTCAGAGACGTCAATTATGACGTCTCTGAGTGCGGCAGTAAGTATTATACATTTGATGAATATTATTTATAGAAAAACAGAATAGGATTCAAACCTGTTGTGTTTTTCTATAAATATACTTCATTTGAAATGCGCTACCAATAAATGCATAATTTACATGTGAATAAAATCGCGCAGGCAATACCTATTCTAAAATAACAGCTTAGGAGGGCGAGCTCGGAAAATGTGCCAGCTCTAGTTTGAATTGAAAGTGACATAACTCACGAGCCTCGAGATATTATATTCGACAGAACATGAAACAATTTCAAGACGAAATGGAAATAATATCTGAGACATGACGTTGTATGCGATTTCCAATTATCGATGCGCGCTGCCTGTTCCGGCGGTATTGCAGCGCTGCTCCATTCCGAAGAATATTCGAGGCTTTGCATGTATTCGCTTCACACATATGCACGCCCCGTCTAATCCCAAGTAATATGAAACACGAAAAATTCACAAAATGAGAAAACTTTCCGCTGCCATAATTTATGTATGAAGAACATCCATTTGATTGAAAGAAACCCAAGTTTCCGGTGGCAACTTCATGCATTTTAGAGCCAGTTTCGTTTTCGATGGGAAAGCCGATTACTGGACAATACTATGAATATTCAAAGCTTTAAAATTGTCTTTCATACACGGGCAAATGCTAATAGATGGTTAAGCTTGTAGCCTGAAGCGATATAATAATATACAGACATGCGATAAGCTTTCGGGGTGTATTATCACATACGTACAGTTTAGACGTATGAATTTACCCCAAGGTCTTCTCCAATGCGTATGAACACCTACATTGCCTGTTTATATGGCAGGCGAACCTTTTACCCACCACCTACAGACACGTACGGTTATATTATTACCACAATATGTCTAAATTTTCTCAATCCACTTTGCGCTTTACGACAAACAAATTAAGGTGTATAATCGATTGAAGACATTTGACAGTTTTGTATAATAGTCTGGCGTGCTGTTGTCTACACATTGCAGTATTGTTTTGATCCACAAGGAAACGTTTCTGGTCATTCCATGATATACCTATAAGCAAATAAAAAAAATCTAATTTTTATAAGGTATGCGTAAATAATTCAACTGTATTCTATTTCAATACGACACCATGACACATGTATTATTAACGACAAACTTTTAATTTTTCGAAAACGATCGACGCCGATGTTCAAATAAAGTTCGACGATCCATTTGACGTTTTAAAATTTAAATAGTAACATTATTTTAACGTTTCCAGTAAATCGCCTCATCGGAGTATTAACAATAACGCTTCTCAATTTTGATTCGCATTAAAACATATTCATATTATTATAATACAACCTCTACCACGTCAATGAATATTTGACGGGGCCTGAGTGACCCGCGTTGGTAATCCGTGATTCCAGCCAACATTTTCGACCATATAATGCTCACAATCGGTCCGCGTCGCGCAAACAGATAAATCGAGTACAAAATAGTCCCGGCAAAGCGGATATAGTTCTCGCATGAAACAAACAGTGGAGGTTTATGTAAATTGGGCTCCTTTGTATTTCGCCGGATTAAAATATAGCGGGAATTAGTTCCGTGTCAGGTATCCGACTAGCGTGCCACTCGATTTTATTGCTGGCTACTTTATTTGAAGCGTTTCTTCTGTGTGTTCATTAGTTTGGATGGAGATGTGTTAAATAAATGATGCGGAACTCTCCCGACGTCGCACGGGACGTTTGTCATTAACCTTCCCCCGTATTTGTTCACCGTTTCATTGCTTATTATCATTGGTTGGGATAAATTGTTATGTGCCGTCGTTTGTTATACGGAGGAAAACTTGGTACTGTCAGCATCGACACTAGGTATGTAGTATCAAAATTTAAAAAAAAAATCTACGTCATCGGCTTTTTAAGAAGTAGGTAACTCAAATGTTGTTGTGATCATTTTAAAAATACATACGTCCGCCTCATTTTCTGCTCCTTTGCAAGTGGGAAATTAATTTCCTACCATACACTATACCTCATAGGGTATATGCAAATAATTCCATACACGACAAAGCCCCCAATATTTTCCATTGATTTATATGGATGGTCCCAGCAATGATATTTTGTAAATGTTAAGCACTGTGCTGACTGTCCTAGTACAATTATTATTTTTATTTATAGATTGACAACTTAAAAAGTACTGGGTTTGAACATGATAAAATTAGTATATTTATATAAGGCAAGCCTAACCTCGGTCTATAATAGGTGTGAGTGTTAGGATAATGTTTATTTGTTGGTGCTTTTACTACGCCTAATGATGTTAAATGATGCGCTAGCCTTCATAATAATTCAAGATACTATGCCATCATTTAGAAAAAAATGGTTTTCTTTTCATAATTTTCATATAAAAGAACCCTTCGTTATTCAAACTCTTTCAGAGATGGCCGTCGAGTCGACGTTATTGAAACCATGTACCTAGCGGTTTATTTGTTGGATTACTTACTTCTTCGGTAACATTTTACTTTTTATTTTTTATTCTTAAAAATATTTGTACATGTTCGAATAATCGAATTGTCGAGCCAGATTGCTTTTATATCTCCGCATAGATCGCATTAGAAAATGATTTTTTTTTCAATGAAATCTTTTTACAAATACATCAATAAATTATACGAAACCACAGACTGATTATTTTCAAATAATATCTTATATGTAGTTAATATGTTAATCATGTAATGTACAATCAGATACGAAATAGTCATTATTTAATTATTTGTGTAACATAGTTTAAGCTTAATCTGCTACCTACCTAATTAATAGGCATACCTATCTATTATTATTGAATTTTCGAACCTAATGCAACTAAAATTGGAAAGCACTTTAATTTGCAAACAGCACCTTTAAATTAATTGAATTGATGTATAATATATCATCGATGCAGTATCGTACACAGAATAATTATCTAAGGGGATAATAAAGGCGCGATTTATGTTTGTATACATTTCCATTGGATCTATCGGAATCCTTGAGTTGGAAGAGAATAAATTCCGTCTGCCAGATTCATTGAATTCACTTCTGCCTACTAAGGTGAAGCACCCCCCAAACCGAGCATATGGACGAAAGCGCTCTTGTGAATATAATCCCCGTATTGATTGATGTAATAACATAATTATGAAGCAGATAGAAACTAATATTACCATCGGCCTCCTTGGGTATTTGGAAATAATATTATATAGACAAGTACCCATCACGACCTCCGATTGTTTATACTAAGTAATGTTCGCTAAGGCCGGTCATTGGGTGAGTGACCAAAATATATTATCTTGAGCTCCTCCGTGTCTCGGAAGGCGCGATAAGCCGTTGGTACTGGCTGCATTTGCTCTCGTTAATACCCACCAACCCGCTCTGGGCCAGCGTTGTGGGTTATGTATGGCCGTTCTCCTAATATTCTTCTATCCATAGGGAAAACCTGTGCCCCAGCAGTGGGCACATTAAAGGGAGGTGATGATGATGATCGTTAGACCGATCATATTTAAAGATCTATTTCTGAAGAATTTCATTTCATGCCGTGTGGTGACGGCAGAGTAGAATACAATTGTCACCACCCCAACTCTCGCCCGTGGGTGTCGTACAAGGCGACTAAGGATATATCAATTATGAGGAATGGGCAGCAGCGTTCCTCTTATACCACCTAGCAATAGCAATGTATTGCGACTTTTGTACTCGATAAATGGCAATAGGCTCGCCACCTATCACATGGGACCTAACATAATTGGCGAATCGTGGGTGATAGTTCACTTCTGCCTACCCCTTCGGGGATGTAGGCGTGATTTATGTATGCATGTATTTCTGAAGAACCTTGTGGTGACGAAACATTATACAGAATAAAATTATCACCATCTTCTATTTTCCCTACAGGTAAAGGCGGGTAAGGGTATAAATTTGAGATACAGATATGATGCGGAACTGGCAGCAGCGTTCCTAAGTAATTAAACTTAGGTAATACTATAAAACGATCTATAATTGTGACACAGATGTGTAGTAAACGTAACGTTACTTGTTAACTAATTGAAACCGGCATGATATAATATAATACCTACTAATTAAAAACCCTTCTTCATCACACAATTTAATTTATTAGAAACACGAAAGCCGGAGTCAATTCTCCCAGTAACAAACGGATTTATTATTTCATTAAGTGAAGTGTTCGTGGCACAGAAAGCCGCTGCTTTTGCTTTGTCGTTCTTTGGACGGAAGAAAAGAAAATTTCTAAAGCGATTTCACTAATACAAGCAAAGGATCCAATAGAAGCCTCGCTTAATTGATTGGACAGATATTAATAAGGAATATGTTGACGTTGAGCCACAGAGTTACACAATCAGCCTTACACTTATTAGGGTTACACAATAAGTTTTGATTTAAATCAATGAATTTTTCTCGGTTATTATGTATTTACCAATTGACCGCATCTCGCTCTCTAGCGTTGCACTCTGGCAACAACTGCAACTGTAAAATCGTAAATAATTATCATATTATGTTTATGCAATTGTACTTACGTCGCTAGTACTTACGTAGCTACATTGCTAGAAGGTATATAACAAGGGCGCTATAATACCTCAAAATGGACTCTTAATACGATACCCGTAAGAGTCACACGCCTCACAGATGTAAGGAAAAATGAAAATAACTGAAATAGCTTCAAATAGCGCAGGAATAAGAAAAAAAATATTGGTGTTTTTTTTTAATCAAATCAACGCAACACTGACGAAAATTTCATTTAGGATTTGTGTAGTTTTTATCGTACGTCTAATGATAGACTGTTCTCTAGAGTATTAACTAATATATTACTATAAAAATTTAAAATAAGACGAAAATAACTTATTTTATGATTAAGAAAATATATTAATCTATAAGTTCGACTAAAATAAAGATAATAAGAAAAGACGCCTGAAGGTGAAACTGAAAGATAAATAGAACCAAAAATCTCTATCGATGCAAAAACAGTTCATTAAAGTTGGCTTTGTAAAATTTATCAAGTAGGCACCTACCAATATTTAATGCTCGAGAAGTGTTCGATTAATTTTATAACAACTCCAAGAAAAGTTCTACTAACTAGGTGCTAGCTTAGAGATTTGTTAGTGTTTTTATCGTAATGATGCAAAATAATTTATTTTATGGTGTTATTAAGTTCAATAACCGAACCCTATTAATACTTGGCGAAGCTAACTGGATCGAGAGCGTCCACAGGCTTTGTTATAATCTAATCAACTGTATCTATGATAATGGCCGCTTTCGGAGTAGCTTCAAAAAGAATGGTGATCAGTTTTCATCATGATACCTTATACGCCTTTCGATAAGTAGTAATTTGGCTCATCATCTCACGCTTAGCTTGTTGGTAATCTGAAAGTGACAATGTGCGTTATTATGTGTTTCAGCTTGTATCTTAGAGCTTTATAAATGAAATATTATAATAATTCGATTTTAATTTCAACATTTTATAAATGAGAGAAAAATTAGTACAACCACCAAAATCTTTGTATTATAATAATTTAAAAATTCATTTTTCATCCCACCATCTCGGAAAAAGCGTTTTTGCTCTTCGATATCTGAGTGCAAAAGCCGTTTTTATCCTCTAGAGGTTAAAGTAAATTTGAATTTAGAACATCGTGTGCAATGAGTTTGTGAATTCAAAACATCTTAAGACATATTTATTTCCACCTCCATGGTGCCAAAATTGTCATGCAACCTATTTTCATTTGTTAAAAACTCAGATTCGGAACCTTCTTGGTGTACTTTTTTTGTAATTTGCTTTGCGCGCGCCATTTTCTTTTCACGTCATAAATTTGTTAAAACCTTAGAGTTCCGTGACGGTCAATCAGCTTGGCGTCAATCTTGCTTTAAACATTTTGATCGTCTACAACGCTTGCTGGATGCTTGAGTCAAGCATTTAAAAGCTTTTTAGGTCTGTTTGATTTGTTTACGCTAGCAACGGAACAAAAACATACAGAAAATCAACGTGCTTGACTCAAGCTGATTGACCGTCTCGGAACTCCATTAGGGACGGTAATTTTTATTAGGTACTTACAGGTGTGTCTGAATGAATGTTGCGGGTGTGGCTGGATGGATGGGTGGCTGTTGGAGGTGTGTCTGGGTGAATGGGTGTTTTGAGGGTGTCTAGGTGAATGGGTATTTTGGGGGTGTGTCTGGGTGAATGGGTTTTTTGGGTGTTTCTGAATGGATGGGTGAGTATCGTGGGTGTTTCTGGGTGATTGGGTGTATTTTTGGGTGTGATTAGGTGTTTTGTGGGTGTTTCTGGGTGATTGAGTGTTTTTTGGGTGTGATTGGGTGTTTTGTAGGTGTTTCTGGGTGACTGGGTGTTTTGTGGGTGTTTCTGGGTGAATGGGTGTTTTGTGGGTGTTTCTGGGTGAATGGGTGTTTTGTGGGTGTTTCTGGGTGAATGGGTGTTTCTGGGTGAATGAGTGTTTTGTGTGTGTTTCTGGGTGAATGGGTGTTTTTTGGGTGTTTCTGGGTAAATGGGTGTTTTGTGTGTGTTTCTGGGTGAATGGGTGTTTTGTGGGTTTTTCTGGGTGAATGGGTGTTTTGTGGGTGTTTCTGAGTGAATGGGTGTTTTTTGGGTGTGTCTGAGTGGATGGGTGTGTATTGCCGGTGCGAATGTTGTGGGTGTTTCTGGATGGGTGTTGAGAGTGTGTTTGGGTTAATGGGAGGGTGTTGTGGAAGTTCTGGGTGAAAACAGAAACTGTTGTGATTGTATTTTTTTTTGTATTTTGCAATTTCCTCGTTGGGGGGGATGAAAAGTTACGTGTTGCACTCGAGTGCAAAGATTTTTCACCTTGTGCTCTTTTGATTCCCTCGCCATCGCTCAGGATTCTTATTTTTGAATCACTCGCTACGCTCGTGATTCAATTTTAGAATCCTTCGCTAGCTCGGTCATCAAAATTGAGCACGCGGTTAAAAAACAACTTTGCACTCATGTACAACAAATAACTATTATACACAAATTACATAAAAACAATTATGTTTTACTAGCTTAGAGTGTTTACGTGTTTAGCTTGATTTGCAACCCTTTGGATAAATACATACAATTTCTTGAAGTTGTTAACGTGGCTAATAACAATTGCTATCCATAAGAAGAACGCTTCTCCTAATATATTAAAATATTCATACTGTAACAGTAATTTACCAAAGAGGTCAGAGCAAACATTTTAGTGACCTCAATAAATAGTACATTTAAATCACGGCCCTGGAGGGTGGCCAAGAGAGCACTGCCTACGACAGCATAGAGCATCTAAAGTTAAACAGAGATAATTTTATTACCAAACTTTTCTAAGTGTTACCAATATGGAGTTTACAAAATTATGACGAATGTACAACAGCAGCCCACATTGATTTCTCCGATTATCGTAATTTTTTAAAGTTTAATGTGAAACACAGCCCCTTAAGCAGTTCCTCTCATGTATGAAACCATTTCAATTTTAATTAATGCCCCATTATCTAGTTTCTTTAGGGACCAAGGATATATTTTTATACATACGCGTAAAAGCTTTAAGTAGTATTGCCACTTTGAGCCTTTTTTGCCTCTCCCATCCCTTCTTACACTTGAGTTTTATTACCTGTCTTTTCTGTACTAATATTATAAAGCTGAAGAGATTGTTTGTTTGGTTGGTTGGTTAAACGCGCTAATCTCAGAAACTACTGGTTCAAATAAAAAAAAGTTAGAGCAGTAATAGATAAAATAAATCGCGTGATGTTGTACTAAATACAATGTAGGAGCGATCGACCTCCAGAGGGCCTACCGCCTAACTCGATTGCTATAACAGCCATCCTGAATTATTAGGCGGCACGGATTTTATGCCAAATTCATACAAAATCATTCGGTAATCATTCGTTCATAGCTATCGCTAATAGTTTAGGTACATTTGGTGCGAAATGACAGCATGACGTCATGAACTATAGGTTTTGCCTTAGCAATCGAGTTAGGCGGTAGGCCCCCTGGAGACGGCTTGACAGATGGGCGGTTTTTGACATCAACCTCCATGAGGTGGCGTGACAGACAAGCGGCTATACTAATATTATAAAGCGGAAGGGTTTATTTCTTTGTTTGGTTGGTTGAACGGGCTAATGTTAGGAACTACTGATTTAAATTGAAAAAATATTTTTGTTATAGATATCCATTTATCGACGAAGGCTAAAGGCTATATGATAACCGACATTAACGAGAGCGAAGCCGCGGGTGACCACTAGTCTAAATATAAGGCTAGAAATATTTTTACATTGGTTAATTACCTATTGTTTTACAAAAACTGACGAGACAACTTTTGCCGATATAAAAAATGACATTGTTGAACTGCGCAACATCCCAAAAGCTCTAGCCGGCTACTATTCTGTACATGTACAAGAAAACGGCAACGAACTCCTTCGTTATGTTTACTGCACTTGTCCACTTTACTCGCTTTCACGAGCAAACAACCTCGTTATGTGATTGGGATGCCAACTTTTTAAGCCAATTCTTCTAGAGCCCTTGTGACGTTAAGTGCATTAGTACTTAATAGTGTTCTTAATGGTTTATTAATGAGAAATACTGACTTGAATCCTTTGTATTTTCGATTTGAAAAGAAGACCCGAGGGGCTGCTTTATCGTACAAAAATCAATCAACTGTGGTTTTGTAATAGCCAATCTTTAGACACGATTTGTAATTATTAATCCACTTAAATTTGACAATCTATTAGCATAAATACATACATAAATCACACCTATATCCCCGAAGGGGCAGGCAGAGGTGAACTAGCACCCACGATTCGCCAATTATGTTAGGTCCCATGTAACAGGTGGCGAGCCTATTGCCATATATCGGGCACAAAAGTTGCAGAACATTAGTATTAGTACTAGGTGGTATAAGAGGAACGCTGCTGCCCATACCCCATCACTGTTTTATCCTTAGTCGCCTTGTACGACACCCACGGGAGAGATTTGGGGTGGTGACAATTGTATTCTACTCTGCCGTCACCACACGGCTTGTATGACAGGACAATGTATTAGATTAAGAAAATATCTTGAAATCCTTTCATAAATAAGAAACCGCCTCTTAAAATTAATTAAAATAGCAAACACTGAACTGCTGATACATGCAATTATTTATAAATAAGATGCCGCCATTTATAAACTTAGTTGTTATCAAAAAGGAAATTTTAGCAATTTAACTGGAAATAGTATGTCGCCAAACTGTAATGAACAAACTTTGCGGAGTCACATCCAGGGGATCTGTAAATACATTGTGAAACTTAAAAGAAGTTGCTTTTTAAATTAACATTGTGTTATGATTTCACATCATATTATGATGATAATGAGTTATTAATTCAACAAAAGTATATTCTAGAAACTGAATTTTTTAAATAAGCATAATTAGGATTTATTAATATCACGTTACGCCACGGTAATGACAAAACTATAGGTACAATAATAATTGTAACTACCACTAATTCCTCCAGCGGGTGTCGTACAATGCAGCTAAGTGTTAAAACAGTGAAGAGGAATGGACAGTAGAATTCTTCTAATACATACATAAATCACTCCTAAATAATCCTGGTAGAGTAGGCAGAGATGTATAACATTTCACCGACTATTTTCAGTCCCATGTAAAACGGGGCGACCTTGTTGCCATAAGTATCGGACACCTAAATCGAGTATATTGCTTACAATAGGAACGCTACTCGCTGTTTTAACCCTTAAGCTCGAGTTCACCAAAAAGTAAAACAAGCGATTAAAAGATAATCGTCACTTTTTGACAGTTTTTATTTACGGTAAAATGTCAAAAACCTAGGGTTAAATTTTAGTAATAATCGCCTATTTATGTGTTGTTGATCTCCAGCCTTAGTCGCCTTGTATGACACCCGTGTGAGAGATTTTGGGAGTAGAATTCTTGTAATTCCACCAAGCAATATATTGCGACTTACGTAGTCAGCCTGCTGGTCACTTCCGCTCTAGTAAAAAGAAAGCGTTGTCAGCGTAGGATCAAGCTCCCCTCACCCATCATAATATTTCCAAGACAAGCTTTGGGGTTACTCACGACACTACAAAAATAATGTTATTCGGATATTATGGTCTTCAGTTAGGTCATTCACCTTAGTTCCCTCGACGAACGATCATGTATTACATGACAAGGCTAATAGTGACAGCCACCCAGGAACATTAATTCCCACATTAGGGCACAATATAGCTATTTTTCTTTCTCTATTCGATAGAGCTCGCTAGCGCAATGGCACAGTGCGCTTGGCCTGCGATTGTGTAAACTAAGCAATTTCGCTAAGGCCGGTCATTGGATGGGTGACCAAAAATTGATTATCTTGAGTTCCTCCGTGCTTCGGAAGGCACGTTAAGCCGTTGGTCCCGCCTGCACCTGCAGTCGTTAGTACCTACCAACCAACCCGCACTGGGCCAGCGTGGTGGGTTATGGCCCAATCTCCTTATATTCTTCCATCCATAGGGAAGACCCGTGCCCCAGCAGTGGGGACATCAAAGGGCTGGTGATGATGATAATAATATTATTAACCGGCCTCTTTGGGTATAAGATTACACACAAAAGTGCCCATCATGAGGAACTCGATGGCAAAGTGTAAGCAAACTAAGCAATATTCGCTATGGCTGGTCAATGGATGGTTGACCAAAACATGTTATCTCGAGTTCGAGTTTCTAAGGACATGTTAAGCCTTTGGTCCTGGCCGCCTCTGCACTTATTAATACCCACCAATCAGCACTGGGTAAGTAGGTAAGGTAAGGTAAGGTAAGCGCTGGATTATAACCCACTCTTCCTGTATTCTTCTATCCACTAAATATTCTTCTATCTACTAAAGGCCTGTGCCCCAGTAAGGACATAAAGGGCTGGTGAGACGATGAATCGATACAGCTATGCTAACATATATTTATGAAGCCGACTATTATGGTACTTTTTACCAACACCGAGGCGTCGTTACTGTCATAATATTTTTAGGTGTGAATAGGTATGTTGTGTACTTTTAGCATTACATTTGACTCTCATATACATTGCCAAGAAGGAGGAGGATTAAGGAGACGAAAATTCTATACAGGGCGTCCCACGGCCATGCCACACGGAGGGAAAGTATATTAAATATTGAACGTAGGATATTTTACTAAAATAAGACATCGTTTTATTTTTAATAATAAGAAGAACTGCATTCACAGATTTTTTAAAAATCGCCAAAAAAAAAAAAGTAAATCGACAGGGAGAGAAATTATCAAAAGAGTGAGAATTTGTATACAACAGAACGGATCACATTTTGAGCATTTGATAAATTATTTTTTTTTTAAATAAAAAAAAATTGTATGATCTTAGTTTCATTTAATATGCTAGGTTATTTAGGAAAAAATAATGCTTATGAGTAGCCCTTTCCAACGCTATTATAAAATACATGTAATTTTTCTATCACATTTGGCGGGTTCGATTCCCGGTTGAGGTAGGCGATTTTAAAAAAATCTGTGAATTGAAGTGAAGTTCTACTTATTATTAAAAAAAAACGATGTCTTATTTTAGTAAAATATCCTACGTTCAATATTTAATATACTTTCCCTCCGTGTGGCATGGCCGTGGGACGCCCTGTATATTCCACGCACCCCATTGTGTAGGGTGCCGCATGACGGTTGTAAAATGCAACATATGCCATAAAACATTTTTGTTCTTGCCTCACACCCACAGGGCTTAAGTATCGCAGATCTCAAAATGCATCTTACGTTACCCTCTTTTTATTGCATAATGGTGCAAAAGAAATGACTATCTATAGTATCTATCTATGACTATTATATTTCGCAGCTTCATTCTTAGCGATTTAAGCTTACATGTTGTAGTGGCGCCCCCAAGCGTCACCCTTGCACGGATTTTTAAAGATATTTTTATTTTTTACTATGGCAATATTAAAAAGATAAATAAACGTTACTACTCGACCAGTCCGGCCGTTACGCTTTCTCATTACGTGTTTCCGTGCCGAACCCTTCGCACGTCAACGGAGCTCACCTACCTACGAATAATTTAAAAAAAAATAACCGCTTTCAACATGGGGAACTATAGAAAATAACGAAGAAAGAAGATACGAAAACTAGAAGCTTATTCGTCTGACGAGGAATTAAAGAGCATAATAATATATTTAGTGATGCGAACAACTAAAATCGGGGTTGTATCTGTCACATACATACAGAATGCGCAATTGCCAATAATCAGGGCTCTTGTCGTTCTTATTAAAAGATGTGCTACTTATGCCAAGGATATTTCGTGATGCGAACAACTAAAATCGGGGTTGTATCCGTCACATACATACAGAATGCGCAATTGCCAATAATCAGGGCTCTTGTCGTTCTTATTAAAATAAGATGTGAATAGCTACATATACCAAGGCTATATATCCTCATTAACATATTCTCAAGAACCAATGTTCTTATAGCTCCATGCCGGAGCTCAGCGCACAGTCCCTTGCCAAGCGAGGTTGACGCATGTAAGTACATCTCATGATGTGTACACGCTCAAGGGACCATCGGCCGCCACTGCCGACGCCTCCGTCGCGGCTCGAGGCAACTTCCGAGTCCGTAGAAGTTCTCACAAGGATGAGACCCTTCAGATCCTCGGCGACACACCCGATCCGGAGACAAGTTGAGCTGCTTCAGTTCAGCAGGATATAGCTGCAAAGTCGCACAAGGTCTTAAAAAAGGAGATCCCTTTTCAAGATTCCTGAGCAAGACTCAAAAGGTTTTTTCTTCAAGTATTTAAGTTATAAATATTTAAGGTAAGGAAAACATATTAATAAATCTGATTCCATCAAATTGCGATTTTTTCTTTTTATTCCTTCTACATTGAACACTGAAGACAAAGCAGCTTTGTCAGTTATTTATATAAAAAAACCGGGGAACTTCAAGACCCTATATCAAGAGAAGCCGGATACGGGGCGACCAGCACCAGGCCCGCGAGAGCAGTGGGCACACCTGCGCGGGCGCGATATATCAGCACCAGCCGGTACCGCCGCCGCCGCAGGCCTACCCGCAGCCGCCTCCGCAGGCGCCGTTATAAGAGGTACTTAACTTATTGTGTTGGTCGATTACGGTACTTCTGTCACGAGTGAACAAGAATGATTTCCTAGGCACATATTATCTAAAAACACATAGCGACCATACATAATACGAAATTGCTATTCAAAGGATTTTGCTGCTTCAAAATTTATAAGTCAAGACTGTTTAATGGCATAAATCAATTGAGTTAAAAGATGTTTATTTTTTAGTAAACATAAAAGAGTCTGATCGATCCACCTTTGCTTTAAATATTGTGGTTGCATTTATAAATTGTTATGTCTACACTTCGGTTTATGTACGGCGGCGCCGTAAGTTTTTACAAAGTTGTTGAAAATACCTCCATTTTAATATTGTGACTGCATTTACGATTTTAATTTCTACCCTTCGGTTTATATCGTCGTATGTTTTTTAGACGTGGGTGCTAGTTCACCTCTGCCTGCCCCTTCGGGGATGTAGGCGGGATTTATATATGTATGTATGTATGTTTTTTGGAAAGTTGTTTATACCTGTCAGGGAATGCCCTAGAACAAAAAACATACTATATGTATATAATTTATATTGATTCGATGACATCATCTGTTTTGGCCAAAATTATCATGCATGCCAAAATAACCTCAAGATTATCGCTAAACTTGCGATTTGTAGGATTTATCCTAAACAAGGAAGAAAAAAGCTATCTTTTGCCTAGTAAGGATGATACATTTCTGGGTATTATTTTTTAATTCAACAAAGATGATATCAGAACTAACGTTATAGAAAAGAGAAATAAAATTAAACACTATTTACAACAAACGGCTTGGTTGACCGAGTATAAAGGCATCTGCCCGGAATGCCGAGAACGCGGGTTCGATTCCTGCATCAAAACTATGGTTTTTCGAATATTCTCTACTCTAACCACAAATTTCTTTAGCCAATTTACAACATTTTTAACAGTTAATGAATTTACACTATTTTACAAGTTTAATTAGACTACTTATATTACTTTAACTAGCAATACAGTATTCTTGGCTATACACCATAAATATATAATTACATAATCACAGCTAGAATCAGACCACTGCTTGACCATTCAATAATACCCCCACTTAAATTAAGTGTCTAGGGAGATATGGTAGCGGTGCCGGGTGAAGACATTAATGGAATAGTTACTTTATCTTATATAAATACCAAGACAACTATAAGGCGAATGCTTTATCGTGTATGAAATTTTCGGACACCGAATGGAAGCTTAGTGATTACGCCTTTATTGAAATAATAAGCTAGCTTGGCAATTTTAATATACGTAGATCTTTTTGCAAGTCGGTCGGTCAAATGCAAAATGCGCTATTTACGTACTTGGCAGAGTGACCCCAATGCATGGAATACTGATGCTTTTACTGATATACTGATATATATTTCTAGTGATATTTATTTTTACGCGTTCGCGCTTTACATACAAATTCATTAAAAAAAAAAAAAAAAAAATTAAAGATTGTGATTTATAAACCTGAAGGGGTTGTAGTGTTCCCTACTAGCTAACGGTTTTCATTATTTTAATTATTAGATTCCTCTCGCTGTATCAGGTTAAGTTGTCATTCTTAGTCTTTAGACCTAAAGACCAAGACGGCCGCCTTGGTCGAGGGCTCAGATTGCTGGGTATTGGCCAAGAGGTTCCGGGTTCGAATCCTGGTAGGGGCAAACTTTGTGATGACCACAAATGTTTGTTTTCGAGTCATGGTTGTGTATATGTTTATGAAGTATATTTTCAACATATATACATAATTATATTAAAAATATGTCCGTCATCTAGTCTTCATATCACAAGTGCTTAGGCTTACTTTGGGCTAGATGCTAGGTGTGAGTGTAAAAAAAAAAAAAAGAAAAAAAAAAAGAACATAAATAATACAACAAGCAGGTTGAAATGTTGGGTAACATTTTGTAAGGATAATTATAACTAGTACCACACAGGCTCTGTATCAAGATTTATCGATTTTTTCACAGAAATGTTTGTCAGAGGGGCTAAGTACGGTACCTCAAACTCCTACAAATCGGCACTTACCTTATTATTTAATAAGACATTATAATGATTAAGGATTTTAAAAAAAATATAGAATAATAATAAAAGGAATTAAAATATAATATATGAAAGGAGTTTATAGATTGAGACCAAATACAATATCAGCTGGCACCCAACCTAATATTGTCTTACATTTCAAACCAGTGGCCAAATAAAGATCTCAATATAGAAACCAAAAAGACAGCAACCTGTGTAGATTTCGCCACCGCACATCGGGTCCAAAACACATATATAGGTTATATACATTAATACAACTAAAAGTAATTTACAGAACCTTAATGAAATAGTTATATTATACCAGAATAGTTATATTAAACGTAAAGACCAAATTAATATCAACCCGTTATCAAAATTCTCTAATATAAAGTAGTACTTAGTAGTTCCCTCGCCACGGGTATCATAGATTATTTGAATAGAACATTTTTTCCGCGTGGTTCAGAAGTTCAATTATTTATTACTTTTAAAAAACAATTTCGTAAAATTTGTTGATACATCTACATTTGGCGCTCAAAGCACCCGTCACGCGGTTCATGACGACAGCCAATAAAATTGGGGTTAGCATCGATGTAATACGGAAGGCTGCAGGTTGCAGCAGTAACTCTGAATCATTCACAAGATTCTAAGGCATGTAGGTACTTAAATAATCGTTTTAATTATTAAATAGCTTAGATTAAATTGCTAAGAACAGCAAAGATATAATAATAACAAAATAAAAAATCTAAATAGTTATCTATTTTAATGATTGATTCTTTTTTTCTTGAGGCATACAATAAATAAAATTGATCGATACTTTAACTTCTAGGGAATATATTTGAAGTCCCTGCTGAAATGTTAAAATAACTATTAAATGGTAACTTTTCTATAAAAGCATAACTTAATCGATCTATTCATTGGTTCATGTACCAACCTAACTTAACCAACTCATGTCGGTAAATAGTAAGATTTACCAAAAGGATCAACTAATATAGACGCAATAATTTGTGTAAAGATTAAACATACAAAATAAATAAAAACACTATTTATTTTTATAAGTGCTAGTCTAAGTAAGATAGATCAAATCGTTTTTAGATGGTCTAACAATATTTTTTCCATTCTATAATAGCTCTCTATTAAAGATTTTTGATAGTGATTTTACTCGATCTTTGTTATCGAACCACTCCATATAATTTAAGGTTATTTATTAATTTAATTAGAATACTAAAAATCAGCTTAGTGTTCTTGAATTAATGCCATGAGATAACTAAACATTTTATTAACTAAATGGTTACCAATGGTACCTATACTGTTGTATTTTATATTCGTTTCTCTAAACATCCTTCAACATGTAAGCTTAAATCGCTAAGAATGAAGCTGCGAAATATAATTGTAAATCAAACGAACTTACCTGAAGTGAAGTTCGATTATAATTATATGAGCAGCTTCATTCGACGCGATTTATAAGATCCCTCCCAACATCTGTAAAGATGTCCATCCCAACCCAAATCCAGACAAATATAAAATACAAAATTACAGAATAGTAGGTAGGTTCGGGCTATAAACTATAATGAGGAAGCGTAACGGCCGGACTGGTCGAGTAGTAACGTTTATTTATCTTTTTAATATTGCCATAGTAAAAAATAAAAATATCTTTAAAAATCCGTGCAAGGGTGACGCTTGGGGGCGCCACTACAACATGTAAGCTTAAATCGCGTCGAATGAAGCTGCTCATATAATTATATATGAAGTTATAGTATATGTGAATAGTTATATGTGAAGTTATAATTATAATTATAACTTCACTTCAGGTAAGTTCGTTTGATTTACAATTATTTGAAGGCATTATCAAATAACTTTGCGTAAGGCGATTAAGCTTCGGCGACACTGTATGCGAAGCGAAGAAGTGATGATGAAGATGATTGGCGGTGAAGTGAGTCTTCACCGCCAATCATCAGTATCATCACCATCAGTCTATCGACATGGTCATTATCATAACTATTCTATACATTCATGACTAGCACTTGTTTTCTATGCTGGCCTGGGAGCGAACAAAATAACGTAGAATGGGCTAGCCCCGACATCCCATGGGTGTCGTAAAAGTCGACTAAGGGAGGTTGCCTGGTATAGATCAATAAGCACCTTGGGGCACCCGAATGATGCAGGACAAACCACCAACAACAGTATACCAGGCGGCCGGCTGTAAAACCTAAGCCAAAATCTTGAGAAGTATGGATTGGAATATTGTCATCCCTCTCTACGTTCATCGGTCTCTCGACATGGTTCGTTTAGTCTCTTTTCTATACATTCATTCATCACTAGCACCTTTGCGGTGTGATGGATGATATGAGTCAAATGGGAGTGAATGGCTTGATGACGTCCGATAAGAATGGAAGAGGAAACATATTGCGCCGACCCCAGAGAGACTTTGAACAGGGCAGGGAGAAGAATACATTCATGACTAGCACATTTCCTATATAATGGACGATATGAATTCAATTTTGACGACTGTCTTGGTCGAATGCTCAGATCGCTGGGTATTAAGCTAGGCCAAGAGGTCCCGTGTTCGAATCCTGGTAGGGGCAAAATTTTGTAAACACAAATATTTGGTCCCGAGTCATGGTTGTGCACATATGTTTATTTAGTATAGTTTCAACATTTATATACATACTTATTATAATATTAAAATGTGCGTCATCTAGTATCCATAACACAAGTGCTTAGGCTACTTGCTTCGGGCTAGATGATAGGTGTGAGTGTAAAATATTACCTATTATTGTTAAAATAGGCATTGGATGGCTTGATACGTCTGATTGATATGAATGAAAGATTTCTATACGAATTCGGATCGATATGTCTTACTTTGCCACCCGTCAATTTCTCGCATACTTTTTTTTTTATTTTTTTTATTTTTACACTCACACCTATCATCTAGCCCAAAGTAAGTAGCCTAAGGCTACTTACCTTAGCCTAAGGCTACTTACCTTAGCCTTAGGCTACTTACTAAGGGGCTACTAAGTGGAGCACTTGTGTTATGGATACTAGATGACGGACATATTTTTAATATAATTATGTATATAAATGTTGAAAATATACTACATAAACATATATGTTTATATACACAACCATGACTCGGCAACAAACATTTGTGGTCATCCCAAAGTTTACCCCTACCAGGATTTGAACCCGGGACCTCTTGGCCAATACCCAGCAATCTGAGCATTCGACCAAGGCGGCCGTCAACTTTGTAACCACTAGTTCCTTTAACAGCCACATTACCTACTGTTCTCTCAACATTGTATCGATCGTTCGTCGGTCATCTCCCTTTACGCACACTCCAACATTTATGTTCACTGCTTTTATGTTGTAATGTTCATCATACTTCCTCATACTATGACCATGCAGAAAGAGCAAGTTTCCTTCTGACCTCAACACATTAGACTTGGAGGAGCAGTTGCTTAGCGCAATGGCTTAGTTTAATGGCAATGTTTGCCAGGATCATTGGATGGGTGACCAAAAAAATATTATAAAAATTCGAGTTCCTCAGAGCTTCTGAATGGAGCATTCTGCCTATATTCATCCATATATTGCGACGGCCTGGGCCCAGCAGTGGTGAAATTAAATCCATGGCTGGTGATGATGATGATAAAAAGGTGGGATATTTAGAATTGAATCGATTTAATCCATTACTTTATCTTTCCCGAGCCTCCTCGAAGCTATAAGCGGAACCCATAATATTATAAGCGTTAAGAGTTTCAATACAGTGTCTAAAAACAGGACATGGGTC
The DNA here is from genome assembly GCA_963931975.1 of Cataclysta lemnata. Classification (NCBI taxonomy): domain Eukaryota; kingdom Metazoa; phylum Arthropoda; class Insecta; order Lepidoptera; family Crambidae; genus Cataclysta; species Cataclysta lemnata. Next base: position 6,739,172 of record OZ008339.1, read on the forward strand.
TGTTCGGGGCTAGTTACTGCTGTGAATAACATTTTGTTGATTTTTGCGCGGATTGTATGTTTTTAGTTAATAAGTTTCTATAAGTTAAGACCTACAATTGAGTACTGTTGTTATTTTTACTTTCTATAATTAAGTTGTTAGACTTCCAATAAAATAATATACTCACTCGAAAACGGGAGACTATTTTCAGTATTTTTTTATTTTGTTTATGTTGAGTAAGATTTAGCTAGCGAGAAAAAATCTTATAGAGAACCAAATTTATAGGTCGGGTGTCTGCCACCGGCCGCTTTCCGCTGTATGTATGCCAAAGACCGGGTTATAGACATGTCCCGAATCAGCTGGTGCCTAGCTGTCTGGTCGCCGCGCATTATCAGTCTGCGAGGGCAATAAACTTAGTAGTATAAGACACGTAATTACGTAATAAATATCTTTACGACTACGCCTGGGGCAAGCTTGCCAAACGTATATAATAGATCTCATCAAAGTTGCGAGAAACATCTGCATAGTGAAAATTGTTGTACAGTCGACAGCACGTCACTACCACAAAATTATCTTTTCTCAATCGACTTTGTACTTTACTATAAACAAAATAAGGGTAATAAGGTTGATAATTGATTGAATAAATTTGACAGTTTTACTCAGTTACTCTCAAAGTCGGTTAAGACAGTTTTATTGACAATTATTTAATTTTGCATTTTACGTCATGGCGTTAATCATTAAATGTATAGCACATTCAAATAAACGCATAAGGTAGCTTACACTATGAAACAAATGTATTTGATTAATTAAAAACAGCTAATCACTATACAGCACACAAAATGCAAGAAATTTAAAATTAATTAATTGGTGCCCAATAATTTCCAATAACCTTCATCTTGTCCTCAAGGCAACCTCAACGGCTTTCCTAGAACGATCGTTCACTACCGTTTACGAGAAGGTGAGAAGTAACGCCACATAAGGCGGCTTTAGCACAATGCCTGCTCGCATAAAGAAATCACTCAAAAGATTACATTAGAGGGGGAAAGTCGCATTTTTTTGGTAAATCCAAACAAGGCAGAACACGCAGTTAGTGTCCGTGACGAGCGTGAATGGATGGCGTCGCATTTTTCTGCGCGCTTCGCGTCGCCTCCGCAATAAAACATTCATGAATTGAGAATGTTACTACTAAGGGTCGTGTGGATGGCGCGCGAGATTTGGTAATTTAGATAGAGCTGTCTCCGATCGCTAATCCCGCTGAGGATTATGTTGTAAATCGTAAGCGTGGTTGCATGGTTTTTTCGTAAAATATTAAATTTATGTTTCAGCTCAGAATTTCAACTTCTCAAATTGACAACCAGACGAAAAATGTACATTCCTCAAAAGTTTGACTGCTTACAATGCCAAAAACGCATTTGGCTGACTTCTTAAAGGTAATGTCTTAAAAGTAGTGCCGCGTAGTGACGGCAGAGTAGAATACAATTGGCATCACCCCAAATCTTTCCCGTGGGTATCGTACAAGGCGACTAAGGATAAATCAATGATGAGGAATGGGCAGCAGCGTTGCTCTTATACCACCTACCAATAGCAATGCACTGCGACTTTTGTGCCCGATAAATGGCTATAGGCTCGCCCCCTATTACATGGGACCTAACATAATTGGCGAAACGTGGGTGCTAGTTCACCTCTGCCTTCCCCTTCGGGGATAAGGGCGTGATTTATGTATGTATGTGTGTATTAAAGGTAATGTCAACTTCTTAAAGAGACGAAAACTAAGCATTCCATGGATTTTCCATGCTGGTGCCGGGGCCATAGTGTGGCAGAGAAGGGAGTCAGTGGCAGCGCCTGGGACTGTGACCCAAGTGTAGATTTACGGGGAATTCGTATTAGGATTATTCTTTGGAATTTGTACTTTAACCAGCTAAAAATAAAGCCATAATAATATTGTACTTGGTTTTACTTTTACTTATAACAAAATCTTTTATAATTTGTTTTATGTGAAATAATGCTTTTTGTACAATTGAGCTGTTTTCGTCATCATTATGATCAAAAGGAAAGATATTTTAAAATTTCTCCACTTTAAATTGATGGTAGACAAGGCATTATTACCATTTCCTTAAACTCTAAAAACTCTTTAAGAATAAAGAATTACTTGTTTGGGTGCTGATTTTTAAATGTAAAATTAAAACATTTCAATGCAACTTAAAAGTTCGTCAAGGCAAAAATAATCGCCCCATATCATGTTCAACAATTTTGTAACTATATGCCAGTATTGCCGTAAGGCAGACGTAGTCTACAAATAAAAACAAATGCTCGGAGGACGTGGTGTTTCAAACATCTAGGTATGGCGGACTGCTCCGCCGCCGGCGGAAGTGACGCAAACTATGTGTCCATAGTAAATAAATTTAGACAGTACACAAAACTCGATAGAGCCATGACAAGATCGACTATTTTCATTAAATTTCTTGCACCGTTTAATCGGTCGGTGGCGCAGTGGCTAGCGCGCTGGGACTGCGATTGTGTAAACTAAGTAATGTTCGCTGAAGCCGTACTTGGATGGGTGACCAAAAATACATTATCTCAAATTATTCCGTGCTTCGGAAGTTGTTTTTTCCAGTGGTAGAACTTGACCAGCGTAGGGGGTTTTTACCCATTCTGGATGTCTTCTCCTACCAATTTTAATCATCAAATTTAAAATGATTTCATGTAGGGGAGACAGGGGCTGGATGTTACAGGGGTAGGTTGTTACAGTGGCAATAGCCGCGAAACAGAGAGTGCAATATTGACGTTAGAAATAGACAAATACTCCTGCCGCCGCCGGCTAGCGTGCCGCAAGAGCCAGTCGCGCCAGCATTTTTGTGAGAGGAGCCTGCGCGTGCCGCCATTAAAATCGCAGGTTAGTAAAATTTTACACTTTTAGTAATATTGGTTTACATGCTATGTTCCATATAGGCAGAGATGTTCTTGTTGTGATTTTTACACTCTAATGCTTTCGTTTTGCAATGAATCTACGTTTTTACAGCTATATTTATTGATGTTTTCACTGCATAACCTTAAATGGTCAGATTTGGCGTTGGGGTTAAAAGTTACATTTGCTCGGGGCAGGTAGTGACAAATCACAACCTGCCTGTGGTGCTTGTTGCTGATTGGCATAATTTGTTTTACATAGTTTTTGTCTTTTTTATAGGATGAGGACGTATGTTCGAAAAACTGAGGTGCCCGTGACTGCCATGCTGTAAAGAGGAAGGTATTACATGACACTGACGAAGAAAATGAAAAAGAAGATGGTTATTTTTGTCTGATATGTTGTGATCCCTTTGATCCGAAGAAATCTGGTGAGGAATGAGTAGAGTGTGGAGCTTGTAAAAATTGGTCACATGTGAAATGTGTTAATAGTAATGTTATACATTATATATGTTTGAATTGCGAAACTGATTTTTCAGACTTCAGTGACTAAACTGCTTAGCTTTTCTTATAGATCTGATTGTGTTTTTAAAAGTGTAGTTTATCATCTTAAATTTTAAAACACGTATTGTTGATTAGTGTGTACAAGGGTTTCATTTAATGTTGAGCTTTATAATCTAATTATTAGATGAGAAATTATCTTTGTTTTGTTTTTACGCAGTAGAAGACCAAATATTAATTTTGTATTTTCGTTTTATTTTAGAATATTATGTTTTCGTTGTAATGAGGCAAAGACTGCCTTCTAGATATAAAGGTTAGGTTAGTTAAATTAAGAAAAGTAACAAATTGTGATATTGTTCCTAATAAAAAATCATATAATACGTTTGTTTTTTACTGTAACAACTTACCCCATGTAGTGTAACAACCAGCCCCAAGCACGGGGTTGGATGTTACACGGTTTTTTTTCCACTAATCACACATTTATGTCATTAATATTAGTCTACAACATAACAATTATTTTAAATAAAGATCCTTAATAGTTACTTTATCAAACAAGCCTATACTCAGGTAAAACAATCTCATCAATTAAAAGATATGACAGTTTGTAAAAAAAATGTCACAACCAGCCCCGGTCTCCCCTAAGGGCCTACCTAAGGCAGTATATATTTGCACGCATGGATTTCAGTCCCGTATATTTAATATAGGTACCGCACAATATTTTTCTGCTTAGATACTGTTGTCTCATGTGACGTGTAACCCGTAGAATCCAGGACAGTGACGGATCGGTAAGTAATACCGTAAAAATATAGCACACATACACATTAAGTAATAGGCACACTCAATTTTCCTAATATGATTACAATGTAAACAAGTCCGTGTGGTGAAGGCAGAGTAGAATACAATTGTCACCACCCCAAATCTCTCCCGCGGGTGTCGTACAAAGCGACTAAGGATAAATCAGTGATGAGGAATGGGCAGCAGCGTTCCTCTTATACCACCTAGCCATGTACTGCGACTTTTGTGCCCGATAAATGGCAATAGGCTCGCCACCTATTACATGGGACCTGACATAGTTGGCGAAACGTGGGTGCTAGTTCACCTCTACCTACAATTTATGTATGTATGTAAACAACTCCTTTAACCGTTTATTAAAATGATGAGCTAGATAGTCGGTATTTTGACCTTTAAATAAAGCATTACTTGGTTCAAAATTAATTGCAGCAACTTGACCTGACATCAGCCTGACATAATGATGACTAGGCACTTAAAGCAATAATCTAATACAGTGTCGCAGACGCCCATCTTTGCTGTTCTCGTTTTCTCAGTAATTGTAGCCGAAAACCGCCTGAATGTTGTTTGTTCCGAGAAATTCGTTCTCATTATAAGAATAGAACAACTTGAAGCTATGCCAAGCTTATTCTTTTTATTAGGGCCAATATTTGACGAACAGGATCAGTCAAAAAGCCAGGACTTAATAGCTAGAAATATAAATAGGTACCCCTTCTTTTTGTCAGCTCTATTACACTTTTATTGCTTAAAGCTATAAATAATTATGTCTATTAGGGGAATTTTCGGAAATCGGCCACGTGGTCAGGGCGACAGAGCAAAATAGTCACCACCCCGGGTGTTGTACAAGGCGTCTAAGGGTTAAAACAGCAATGTGTAATAAGGAGCAGCGATACTCTTATGCCACCTAGCAATGTATGGTGATTTTCGAGCCCGATAAATGGCAATAGGCTCGCCACCTATTACATGGGACCTTATCTAATAGGCGAAACGTTGGTATTAATTCACCTATGCCTACCTGTAGTCGAGATTTATGTGGGTATTATTGGAAAGAGTCGAAGGGAATAAGTTAATCTACTGCATACATTTTCATGTGAGCGAAGCTCGCGGTTGGAATGTGGACCGTTTCTGGAGATCACGCACAGTGAGACGTTCCCCGTGATAAGCGTGGAGTCTAATAAATTCGAATGCGGGTCGGCGTCGAAACAAAAAGGCTATTATGTGACTTTATTGTCACTCATTTTTCCGCTGATATCCCGCCAAATTTGTGCACGAATGAATGGCATTACGTGGGAATTGAGTGAACTTTTTTTTTATAATTTTTGTTTTGTTTTGTTTATAAGCTGTGAGATTAAACAAAAATTGGTCAGAAAAACTTCGAAAAATTATAGTCTTGATGCGGGAATCGAACCCGAGTTTTCAGCAATCCGAGCGGCTGCCTATCATTGTAAATACAAATCATAATAATAACTGTTAGATTATGTTTTTACTTGGCGAACAAGGAAGAACACAAATGTATCTCCGCCTATGCTGCATGAAGATAAAGCTGAAGGCTTCGCGCAGGATTTTCAGTCTCAGAAGTACTTGGCTTGATGCTTTCTTCCTCTAACAATGTTGCTAAAGTAAGACACAGACACTTTTAAAACATATTACTCACGAATAAAGGTATAGCCGTAAATCTTAAGGATGGGATTTTTCATGCTGGCCTAGGAGCTAAAAATAAGGTAGAATGGTCCACCCCGACTCACCCCAGTAGTTACGTAAAAGCTGTCTAAGGGAGGTATGTACTAATAAACACCTTTGGACACTCGAATGTTGGAGGGAAAACCACCTACAACAGTATACCAAAGCATTTTCTGGAATGTTCTTAACGCAATCACTAGAACCTTTCCAGTGTGATGGATGATATTTTTATAGATAATTTTAACGGCTCTGGCTTCAAGGTCTTTTTTAAGCCAAACTTAACAAATATTCTTCTATATTATTCTTCTTATCAAAATTATTAACATCTTCACCAAATCCACCTTGGTATCAACTAAAATGCTATCGATGAAACTGGGTTTCTAGTATAATAAAATCTACTAAACCTTTTTGTTAAACATAACGTTAAGATGTTATTAAAATAATTTGTTTTGTTCATCGCAGCTTTTAAATTTAAAGCAGCTTTTGTATGATTGAACACAACTGCACACTAAGATAGCCGGTGATAAAATACATAGCAAGTTTTCTTAGCTGGTAAGGGCACCTTAAATTAAACGATGTTAAGTATAGTAACGCATGTATGTAAGTATGTCAATGTAAGTATAACAATAAGCAAGACTTCGTCAACAACAATGTAGTTTTTTTAAAGGAAAAAAGGATACTGTCAATAGCACTTAAAATTTCACTACACACTTACCCCAATGTGCAAAAGTAGTAGCGGCGAGATCTATTATGGATGTTGAGTGAAACAGAGAGAGAAATATCCGCTTAAAGTAAGCGTTTCAAGCGCAAACATGTTTAGACGTCAGATTTATGTTTTCTGATCCATCTGCTTTGCCGTCTTGCATAATATTGCGGACGGACTTGAAAAATAATAAAGGAACAGAGATAAGGTTTTCGTCTGCTCCGAGGGAAGCGGCGAAATTGAGTTGGGACATTTTTATATTATTATTATTTTTGGCTGGCGAACTGATGAATCTATGCTGATTAAGGTACACGAATAAACTATTGTTAGGTAATGGGAAACAAATAGGTATTAAAATGTTAATGAAATGGCTTTTTTATTTAAAGTCATTCAGAAATAAAGCAGAGAAGAAGACCCACAATTGCACAATGAAAATATTATTTATTTTGATTTTCTTCAACTTGTCCTAAATGGGCTGTAGGCATGTGGGACCAGATGACCAACCACCCAGAAGAAGAAGTAACGCTTCGTAACTGATAGGGCTGCGTAGTAAATGGGCATGCTGACTAAAGCAGGACTCTCCTGTGTAACGGAGATTTTGTACACCCAAGGGCATTTACGTAAAGTTAAGTTTTCACTAGGCCCAAGGGAGCACATTATGAAGTTTACGGGAATATTATCGTCTTCTCATTATTTTATACACGAAAGAGCCACTTTTAGGCACTAATACTAACTAGTAAAGCTTATTAATTGCTACCAATATAGCCACGTAATATCAAAAAACACACAAATAACCAAAGCCAGCGCCACAAACCCAACAAAACAAGAGGAAACGACTCCAATCAGGGATTAAAACCGACATGTAATAGGTAGGCACTCATAATAAAACAGGCGGAGGAAACGAATAATAAAAATAGGTTTTATCGTCGCAAGTTTCTTCGGGCATCGGACCGAAGAGGAACCAATTTCTGGGCCGATGCGGAGCCGTTTTGTTGGAAATAGCTTTGCTTCAATCTGCATTTTCTTGCTGATTTACCAACTTTCATACAGAACGGCAACTTTCGTGGATAGGTAGGTACTGAGCGGACGGAGTTCCGGCCCAGTCGACACATTAAATTATTATTAAACTTCATTCGGACTCAGTGACTGGAAATGTTGTGCTGTATTGTTGGGACGTTCGCATTCTCAGGCGGGTTATTCAAATTGCCGTGGAGATAGGTGTGCGACATTGTGCCGATGACAATGCTACTTTTGTTCTAAACAATAATGTGTTGTCACCACCTTTTTTGATTAGGTACGAGCTTGGGAATGCTGATGCATAATACAATTGTCACTATACTCTAGGTATTAATATAACTCCGACTATGTTATACAGTCCAAAAATAGGAGTTGCTTATAACAATAATAATAATAAATTATATTTCTGATGCAGGAATGGAAATCAACTTTAATTATAACAAAATTAATAATTAGGACAATACAAGAAAAACGGGAGCTCATTTAGTGCTGCTACGAGTCCATTCCCGTATGTGACGGCGGCCTAATATACATAAAAGTGCTCGCTTTTCTGCCTAAAGCGAGCACTTTTATGTATACAATTATTTGGTTGAAACAAAAATAGGAAGAAGTAAAAACCAATATTGTCCTCCTACCATCACCCTTATTAAGCACTGCTTTGAGGTAAGGTACATCCCCCAGTAAAATCCTCCACAAGTAAAGGAAGGAGATACCTCCTTCCTTTACTTGTGGAGGATTTTGTGCCATTATAATTTTTTTTTTAAATATTTTTACACTCACACCTATCATGAGATAGGTGACTACACTAGATGACGGACATATTTTTAATATAATTATGTATATAAATGTTGAAAATATACTACATAAACATATATACAAAACCATGACTCGGAAACAAACATTTGTGGTCATCACAAAGTTTGCCCCCACCAGGATTCGAACCCGGGACCTCTTGGCCAATACCCAGCAATCTGAGCATTCGACCAAGGCGGCCGTCGCCAATTTATTGTAATCATAGCTAAATTAACTATAATTAGTTACTCAAGGTTCATAACATCAAGTACTAATTATGCTCCATTTCTGTTAAATAATCGGTGTGAATGTGACAATTACTACTATTTCCTTTTGAATAGTTTACTTTTAAATGGCTTCAATGGCCAATAAATTTGGTAGATATAATAATACTAGACTCTACGATATATTATTGATTCGTATGTTTTATACGAGATTGGGTAGAGTTTACCTTAATAAGAAATAAAACCGGATGTAGTCCCGGCTTTTCTCTTTTCGTGTTTATTATACAAGCCAACTAAAATTACTTGTGTAATCAAAACAACAATTACTGAGATAATGTTTAGTTAGGTAACGCAAACACTGAACACGAAAGAGAAAACTTCGTAAATTTGTTTGTAGACGCTAAACTTGTAAAACGATCTTGTTAGAAAATTTACGATAAAAATATATACATATTTTTTTATAATGATTACGCGGACGATCGTGGATCCAATCCTTCCAAATGGTCCTTTCCATCAGTTTTCTATACAGTGGTGACTGCCACTGGTAACTTTATAGTGCTATTGATGCACGAGTGTAGGTATAGGAAAGATATTATGAACCAAAAGGGAGTGGATGGCTTGATGATGTATGACCTATATGAATTGAAGAGGAAACATACTGTGTCAACCCTTGGGATCGGAGCCGGTAGATGATATTTAACACATAATTCAGACCTGGGACCTATTGATCAGGGGTAAGCAGAGGTGAAATAACCACCCACAGATGATGTCTTAATTATAAGTTAATTTATAAATTTTCTGAATTAAAATAGTAAGATTTTAATCAGCTGTCAGCGGCATTAAGAAGTAAAAATCTTCATTCTGCAAAGGAATAGGAGGAACGTAAAATTTGTTTTAAACTCTTTTCTGTCCTTCAACTTTTTAATATGGATTCCAATGAACTTTCTCGGCGCTTAAAATGGTTCCCGTCTTAATGCAGCCTAATAGAAATGAGTGCATTTCTTAGACATTCAAAGCGCTAATAGGACTGCGAATTTCGAAAAATGCTAATTAATTCTCTTAATTCAGAGTTATGAATGAATGTTTTGCAATTTATTTCGACGGATGGCTTAGTCGAATGTCCCGGATACCACCTAAGAGGTGCCGGGTTTAAATCCTTAAAGGGGAATGTTTTTTTCTCGAGTCTCCCCATGTCTCCCATGGGTGGGTAATGACAGCGATGTATAATCGGCAGCAGCGTTCCTCTTATACCACCGTAAAATAATAATGCAATTTAAGTGCGTATAGAACGAACCCCTATTACATGGGATCTAACATAAATGGCGAAACGTGGGTGTTAATTCACCACCAATGGTAAACAATAATCATTGTGCATATATCGATTAACAATTTAACTATTGATCAATCAGCTGTATATATTATTGTAACATTAACAAACTACGCTTGCCCTAACTGCACTGCTCTCGAAAACCACACTGTGCAATAAAACAACAATATTGCTTGTTCACAATATGAACGACCACTTAACGCTGCAACCAATTTGGCTGAAGTGCGGCCCTCCAGAATACGTCTCAAGGGCTGCCAGCGGTGCCAAAATGATATAATCCCATGCCTTTATTACGGTTCTATTCAGAATTGCTACAAAGAAAAATACCGCATCAGGATATCATTTTCTTACACGCTGGCCTGGGAGCGGAAAATAGGGTGGAATGTGCCAGCCCTGACTCACCCCAGGGTTGTCGAAAAAGTCGATTCAGGGAGATTGAAGACTAGTGAAAACGAAAAGGCTCCTGGGGCAATCACACCCGAATGGTAGAGGGAAGACACCAACGGCAGCATACCCAAACAGGGTGGTGTCAGGCAGGCGGCTTGCTGTAAAACCTAAGCCAAAAACTTGAGCAGTATTCGTGGAAATGTTGTGAACCAAATCACTCTCTTTGTTCGTCGGTCTCGAGTCCTTTCATACCAATGACAGCTAATGCACAGTAAAAGTTGCCACAAATTTGTATTTACAATTGCTGTGACAAGATACTCAAGTGTTAATCTACATATAATGCTGACTGCCCACGTCACATTAAGGTAAGTTACTGCCGCACTCAGAGACGAGGCAGTTAAGTTATAGAAACTCCGAAGCTATTCCCCTATTCTCCATGTTTGTTCTCAGACACATAGAATAGGATAGTGAAAATTGTGTCTAAAGTCACTAAACAAAATTATGCATAAGGGAATTTCACAAATATCGTAATATCGGTGATTTATTACAAGAGAGACGCACCTAAAAAAAACTTAGAAACATTGTGTGTTCTAAATTTATGGCGTCAAGACTTACTACTGCCAGTATGCAATGTAGAGTTGTGTCTCTTTTGTATTTATGAAGCGATACATAAATGTAATAATAATACTTTCATCATAGCGTCAATTGTGCTAGAATACGCCACCTGGGCCCACCGAACGGTGGGTTTCAATTGCTACTTCCGCTTTATTTTACTTTTATGTGCTTACTATTTATGTATTACAATATTATTGTCTTTGAACGACATTAGTAAAGTAGAATATGTCCTACTTACTGAAGATTTTTTTAATAAAGATATTAATCTTATAAAATGCACTCAAAAATAGTTAAACCAAGGACCATAAAACAAAAAATGTCACAGAACGCAACTAAATTATGAATACAGTATTACTTACAATTAATACTGTATTCATAATTTAGATTTCTAAATAAATAAAATGCAATAAGAAAATCAGAACCATACTTCCTGCAAGTCAAAATCATTAAGATATTAATGTATAAAGATATTAATAGAAATAAAACTTTCGATGACGAACTTTCCTAAAGCTGCGCTGAGTTAAAATATGGTGGTTTTATACATCGCGAGAGTCACTCTGGTACTGACCTGGTATTAAAATTTTTCCAATACCTATTTGATCGAGTGAAAATCGTTTATGCATATTTTAACATCGTGTTCATTGCATGAAATTATGCCGTGTCACGTTTGATTTTAATTTTCAACATGTAGAGTAAACATTTCTTGGACAAAGTATATTAAAGAAACTATGGTCTAATTAAATCGGGAACCGTCAGAATATTAAAAAAATCTTTCTTTGATGCATTTTAAAGGACATTTTACAACAATGTGTTAAAAAATTAGTTCACAACTAGTAAATAAATTAGTATAACCTTAATAGTTCTACCGCGGGTCGTACAAGGCCAGTAAGGGTTTAGACAGCTCACATGGTAATTTAATGAATTATGATTGAAACGTATTTTAGCTACATATGTATGAGATTATCGTCCTGAAGCTCTGTCTTTAGTATGGCTACAGTGCCTATCACGTGTTCACTTCGACACGTACAGGTCAGTAACTGGCGGGGTCTCTGGTTCGATCTCGGACAAGAGTGGGTCACTCCGAGTTAACTACCGACACAGCCCGCTGCGTGACTGGAATACCGAGCGGGCTGAAAAATACAGAATGTTGCACGCAAATACGTAGTACGGGGATTGCGTTGGCAGATTTTCGGGTTTCAGCGCGCTGTTGGATGAGAACAGTGCACAACAGTACAATAGTACATACATACATACATAAATCACGCCCATATCCCCGAAGGGGTAGGCAGAGGTGACTTCTCACCCGCGTTTCGCCAATTATGTTAAGTCCCATGTAATAGGTGGCGAGCCTATTGCCATTTATCGGGCACAAAAGTCGCAGTACATTGTCAGGACGGTAGTATAACAGGAACGCTGCTGCCCATTCCTCATCGATGATTTATCCTTAGTCGCCTTGTACGACACCCACGGGAGAGATTTGGGATGGTGACAATTGTATTCTACTCTGCCGTCACCACACGGCTAGTACAATTCATACAATTCATATACATAATTTGTGACAAGTACTATTGTGTTCAATAGTACTTGTCACAAATTATGTATGTGTCAAACAAGTATAATTCAGTATGTGTGTCAAACAAGTTTAGATGTTATGAAATGTCAATTATTACTTTATTACACCCTAGTCAAGTCAGTTTACGTTTTATTTATTTATATTTCAAATGCGCAATTAAATTGTATAAGGGAAGCCTCCCTTATGCACTTTAAACGGTACTGTCTAAAACCGATAATAAAACATTTCACGTTGCGTAGTATATTAAATTTTAAAACTGTCTTTCCAAAATAAAAATAAACATTTTGAGTTTTGACCTCGACACTCCAAAATATTACTTATTGGCAACACAGCAAAAAACCTACCCTCTTAATTTCAAGTTATTTTCACTTTAAAACACTGTACTAGCTCAATGCCGCTCTATTTTGCCACATATACCTACCACCACCTACCCAGAAAGGCTAGAAGGGAATTCAAATGTTTATCTGTCTACTCAATAGATGACGGAATCGATAACATTATATCAATTTTTAAATGGTCTTATCCAGAAGACTGACCGCTTTAGGTGTATGTCCTTTGTGGGTCCGCTAACTTATACAATCCTAACTGATACGAAAGTGCCACCCGACTTATTTGGTCAGACGGCAATAATTGGAACTACAATGCACTCATACATTTTGACATTCATTCTTTGTTCACCTCTAGCGTCAACTGACCAGGGGGCCTACCGCCTAACTCGATTGCTGATGATAGCTATATAGCAATGCACTGCTTACGGCTATAGCAGCCATCTTGAATTTTTAGGCAGTACGGATTTTGTGCCAAATTCATACAAAATCATGCGGTGATCATTCGTTCAAAGCTATCGCTAATAGTTTAGGTACATTTGGTGCGAAATGACAGCATGACGTCATAAACTATAGCTTTTGCTTTAGCAATCGAGTTAGGTGGTAGGTCCCCGGGCCATACTATTACTGATCATGATATCTTGATCAGGTAATAGTGAAATAATAAATAACGAGTCTACCCCAAACCAATTAGATCGGCCTTTGTCGTGCCTGAACGAATTCAGTCGAACACGTAAATTACTGATTTGTCTAAAAAGACCCAGAGGAGGCGTTTGCCGAAATTGAGGATTAAGCGGTCCCTCGGGAGGAATATAAACCCTGCGTTTATGATCTAAGAACCCACTTAATATTTCATAAGGCTTTGTCTTCCCGAGTCTCGTGTAATAGTACAATCGTTAATTCAAACTATGTTAAGGCGAAATTCAACTTTACAGTTGCTGAAACATAATTAAACATTTTTGGTCAAAATTTATATTTCAAGTGAATGTCATTGCACTTTGTTAAGACCACCATATTCATAACTTAATTTGTATGATAATGTATTCTACTGATTTATTTAAAATATTTAATTACTTATCCGATCTATGTTTTATTTCAGGAATGAATAATTTAAAGTACATCATCTCAAATAATATCTACATAAAAAATAAAATGTACATTTATTGATTTGCAAAGGAAAATAAGTCAAACTTTTAAAATTTATTTGTTTTTTTGAAGTAATTTGTTACGTCACAGGTTAAGTAATAAATAATAAATAATAATAAATATTTTTACACTCACACCTATAATCTAGCCCAAAGTAAGTAGCCTAAGCACTTGTGTTATGGACACTAGATGACGGACATATTTTTAATATAATTATGTATTTAAATGCTGAATAAAATACATAAATGTTTATGTATAAAATACATAAACATTAAAATTAAGTGGTCGAAACGTCGGGATAGCATTCAAAATGCTAAAATAAAAAATACACTCGAGTTATAGTCTTTTAAGTTGTTTTATTTCGGTTGTATGTAACTCGTCAGTTAAACTACCGTGGAAACAAATATCGAAACGACCAGAAAGTACTGGTGTAATTATTGAACTGAAAGCCTTTTTGGAATACCGATTGATCGAGAATAATGGAGCCGTTATTTCGAAGCTAAAGCCATTAACAATTAAGTATATATGACAGCAGCCAAACATGCTAGTTAGCGACAAAGGTAGACTAGCAATTCATGGTAATTAAACTTGTGAATAAAATATAAGCAACCTACTCACTTGCCTGTCACACTTGAATAAAAACAAAGAAAGTACAACTAACCCATAGAATGATTTATCCAGACACTAAAATAGATTCATAAGAGCTTAAAAATATAAAGGAAGATTGAAGTCCCCAGCCAAAACCAACGTGTTTCTTATGTACACCCAGGTTTGCTTGCATCGCATTTGGCCAAAACTTCATATGTGCACAGGTGCGTGCATAAAGCATTAATATAGCATTACCAATTAGTATACTCGTCACAATCAGTTTAGTCGACTGATCAAATTGCTACCTATCGGCTAAGAGGTCCTTGGTTCGAATACTGGTAGTAGGTATTATATCAAGAATAAAGTTTTTGATCAGAACACATCTTTTTGCTTACAAAGGACTAAGTAGATATTACTAGTTATTTCTATATACCTATCTACCTATAACCTACAGGTTGTTATATTCTAGTTATGTTTGAGAAATACAATAAGACAAACAACATAAAATTCAATACAACTCAACCAATCACATAATATCATCGGAAACGTCAAATTAATTTTGATATATGAGAATGGTGTCACGACACCACTGGTGTTACAAGCATCGGGCAACACTGAATTATTTATGGAAAAGGACAATTATAGATGAAAGTAGGAGCAATTTTTCTTTCCAAGTCCCATCAATGAATAGGTGGTTTAAAAGTTATGCGTCATTTTGTCTAATAATAAGATGCTACTAACAATAAATAAGTACTCTAGAACTTGCCTACTGTTCAAATGTATTAGTTTGTTAAGGTTATTAAAGCAACTATAATTTAATCAATAAACTATTTTAATAAATGTAAAAATGTAGTTTTATGTACCTCCATAATGCGGTGCGTTATTAATTTATTAATCAACAGCCCTGTTAGAGTATTTCTGCCTTTCTCTTTGTAATCGAAGTAGAGACCATAATCACAACGGCAGAATATATTCTATAAAGATTCTGCTGTTGTAATGCTAAAGCTAAACATTTATACGTAATTCAAGTACCTTATGTACTAAAAGGAAGGGATGATTGTATTTTTTAGAAAATATTCATTTTATATACATATTGTATGTGCCAGAGCCGACGTAAAAGTCATCTGTACCGTGCAGGGAGATTGCCCGGTACAGACCAATAAGCATCTTGGAAACCCGAATGGTGAAGGCCAAACCAACAACTGCATACCCAAAAATCTAAGCAAAATCTAGAGCAGCGTGGATTTAATATTGTCATCCTAACCACTCTCTCTGTTCATTGGTCTATCGAGACAGTGGCATCACTTTTCTATACATTTAGTAATCACTAGCACCTTTCCGATGTAATGGATGATTGTATCGAAAGGGGTAGGTTTATGTCGACTGACCGACATGAATATAAGAGAAAAACATACTGAGCCGACCCCCGATAAATTGAGAACAGGGAAGAAAGACGATTGTAATGTTTATCTTATAAATCGTCAACTTAAGAAATCATTACTACCTTCCGATGAATAACACGATCGGGGTCTGTTTGCTCTGCCATAAACTGCCTTAATTTTCCAACGAACTAATTCTAGTACAAAGCACATTTTAAATAAACAGAGAGATATCTCCATTATTCCAGATAAGCAAATAAATGTCATGAAGGTATTTCAGAGTGGGAGGTAACACTAAGCCATGCGCAAAATCACAATTCCGACATGTACACAATATTCAGACTGTCTCCGACGTTATGTCAATATGCTTACAAATATACCACTGCATCCATTTGGCCTAGACTTGATGCAATGGAATTTGTAGTCCAAATGAAATTGTTATCGACGACGCTGCAATTGCAATAACGGATGGGTGACCCCCATCATTTTTGAACCCATCCCGACGACTAATTGAAATTTCTACATACTACTATAATTTTCAATGATGATGAAACACACCCAATAAAACTTTTAGTTCTCAGCGAAATTCTTAAAATGTAATTTATCAGGCTTATAAGGAGTGATTGTGCGGAACATACTATTCCCAAACTCAGCAGACACGAAGTTGTAAAATGGTGCCAATAAATTACAACTATTTAAGCAATTAATCAGGACGGCCGCGTCGCGCTTACGTAATAATCCAAATTTCTAAGTTGAAATTGATACCTGTTGAGCATCAACTAAAAGCAATTTGGCGCTCCAAACTTAATTTTCATACTTACAGTTTTTCCTTTGCGTAAGTATTCGAATCACGTCCAATCCATTAGCTGATTTGGCATGGAAGGTGGAGGACAATGAATGTGCTTAAAAATTATTTCCATTTTCATTCCAATTTTAATGGAGAGGACTCCAAACGGTTTTACGAATTCGATTGCTGTGAACGGTTTTCGATTGAGTTATTGGTATTTGTAGTGATTAAAATGGATACTAGGTATCCATTTATAGTATCCGTGCCGATCCCATAAAATATCTGCACAACGGGATGCACTAACAAAGAATCAATGATATAATGATTTATAATAATAATTTTGGATAAGGAGATTCGTTATAGTCACTTGTTGTCAAATTATACTTATGATTAATATTTATTTTATAAAAATAAAAGTACAAAACTTAGCAATCCGTCATATTTGCTAAAACGCGTGATGTCATTATTTAGTTATCTCCATTTTGACATTTTATTTGCAAATCAAATTCTCTAGTGTAATATAGAAACTGGCCTCTTTACTGAATAGTGACGTCACACAGACACCATTGTTATTTTGGCGGTAATGTTAAATTGCATTGCACAAAAATATAATTTATTTTAGTTAAAGTAGACACGTTAGAAAAACACGGTGTAGTTTTTCAATGTGTACAAATATTTATATTTATTTTGTTTTTATTATTCCCAAAGAGGCTTGGAGTCAGGCAGGCGACCGTCGTATAACCTTAAGCCAAAACCTTCAGTAATAGAGTTGAAATGTTGTCATCCCAATCACTCTCTAATCATCATTATCACCAGCCGGGCACAGGTCTTCCCTATGGGTGGAAGAATATAGGGAGAATGATCCATAACTCACCTCGCTGGCCCAGTGCGGGTTGGTGGGGTACTCCCTTATATTCATTCACCTGTAAGGCTTCAGAGGCGTTAGGGACTGCTTAGAAAAAATATTGTCTTATTACAATTATATTTGACAAAACCAGTTTTGTAACTTACGCCATTTTCAAATGCGTGAAAAAAATATGTGAGTCGGTGCACGCAACATTCAACCTTTTACCAGCAGTGATAGAAATATTTTAGACTAGACGGGCGTACGCAGTGTACGGGTGGCGAGGGGAGATATGACGCTTGGGAGTCGGTTCTTAAAAGCATCGACTGACAATCGATCGATTGGTATGGTAACACCCTTATTCTCTAGACAATAATATCACTACTGTCTACACTTAGGTAAGTAAATATTATTGAAATAGCATAATTTTATTTCACGAATAAATTTTATATTGTGTAAACTATACGTATACACGGGTGCAAAGTAAATGAAGTCAACTACAAATCCACGATTTTCTTTTTATTCCATTTTCATACTAATCAAACAAGGCTCCACAACCTGACATATTTTGTTTTGCAGATTTCACTTTATTTCAATTAATTTTCGAACGTATAAAAAGCTATCTAGGCATGTTTTTGCACATAGTACGAAGTTAATGCGACCAAGTAACGTTGGTCGTTTCGACGCGGGTTTGTGGGGCGGGCTCCAAGCGTACACAAAATGTCATCAGGCAGTTGACTCACTTGTCACCAGCGCGCGTACGTTTTAGGTGATAAAATTTTTGTCTATAACGACAAAATTCGAGGTGTAATTTTAATCTCCATTTGCATTACTACTTACAATCCTTAAAATAACTAAAGAACGACGTAATATAAAGAAATGCTTTTAAAACTAAGAAAACATACTAACTATGTCACTGAATCAGTAAAATATAGAAGATACAATTTTACATGAAATTTAAAGTCCCAAGTATAAGCGACCAACTGGTAGTTAGCTCCGATAGAATTTTATAAAATACGATGTTTAAACGGCTATCTGCGAAATCTCGTAAATTATCAACAAATTAGCTTAACCAACTTAATGTACAAATAAATTAGAGTATAAATAGATATATATTTCAGAAGTTTTGGCCCACTCATTAAGAAAATAACACACTTTTTCGATCTTTTTCCTAAGAAGTTACTATTTTGCAGATATCCCTTTTTACTTTGCACCCGTCGAATACATAATACATAAATTTTACTCTCGCCCTGATGGCACTGATTTATAAATTACGTACTAGGTACCCATTCCAAATCATGGCGTATATTTTCGCAAATTTAATGACTTTTCTTTCGTTTTTTTTTATATTTATAATGTAATATAATTGTGATGGACATGGATATAACAATACACGTTGCTTGACTTAAATTTGTCATTATGGTAACATACCATAAACCTATTTTAGGTATATTAGTGACATACTGATAAGGGCATGTTGCAAAAGATTGCCTTTTAGCTAAAGCGAAATCGATTAGGCAATATCTTTACAACTGCACAACTATCGTCAAGTACAATTTAGCAAGAAAAGTAGTAATCCTACAGCTTTGGTCGATAAAATTCGGCGGCGTCGCGGCGACGAGGCGTCTACGCGACTGACCCAACACCCATTACTTGATGAACGAACTCTGAGAAACGGCTTATGTTCATAAATTTTCATACACAATGACTTGTTACACTCTTGTAATCCCGAAACGGCTTTGTTCGCCCAAAAGAATATTCGATCTAGATAAGGAGAAGCCTATATTGGGGCATTTATCGTAATTTATTGTGCCATTCCGATGTGGATCGCCCGCCTTTTTATCAAATAGTGCTTGTTCCAAATTCCCAGAGCACATAATATACAATACAGTAGACTTTAGTTAATAAAATCTAAATGACTGATATCATTGTTGTTCTAATAAGTAAGTAGACGAGGAATTTTAATCAGAAATGTTAGGTAGATAGTTCTTTTTACTTTAGATTCAAAGACTCGGTAATTAAAAATCTTACAATACCAATACAATACCTAGAAACGTCAAATAATGTTAATGACTACTGGATACGAACAATTGTTTATTTAAATACTTTTACCGTGTGGTGACGGCAGAGTAGAATACAATTGTCACCACCCCAAATCTCTCCCGTGGATGTTGTACAAGGCGACTAAGGATAAATCAGCGATGAGGAGTGGGCGGCAGCGTTTCTCTTATACCACCTAGCAATAGCAATGTACTGCGACTTTTGTACATACATGGGACCTAACATAATTGGCTAAACGTGGGTGCTAGTTCACCTCTGCCTACCCCTTCGGGGATATAGGCGTAATTATGTATGTATGTTTGTAAATACTTTTTAATGGACAAAAAGTCCTCTAATAATTATTTATTATAATAATGCCCTTAACTTCACAAATCACAGAACAAGAAAAGAGAAAATTACGTCTCTGAGAATGGACGCACCATTAATCTTCTTCCAACCATATCGCTAAAATACTAACTGCCGCGCTCAGAGACGTCAAATAACTTTAATGAGTACTTAACGTCAAAATATGACAATTTAAAACTAGTCGCTATTCTTGCCGGGTCGATACTCTAGATTTGTATGAAAATTTTTGACATTAAATACTTATAAAAGTTAATTGACATCTCTGAGCGCGGCAGTTAGGGTCTAGGCTGTATGTCTATTGTCATACTATACTTAAATTCAATATTAAAAATATCGTAAATGTGACAAAAAATATCCAATCCTTGTGGATATCAAAAATTTCCACAAGTGACGACGATTTTTAACTTTACTTATTTTTGTTAAAATATACAAACATTTTGAGTTCGTAAATATCCTGATTAAGCACCGTTCTATGACAAGTCAGTGATTAAGGAACTAGATCCCCCGAGCCATAACAATTTAGAAGATCGTAAATTATATTTTACTACAGTTGCTTCTTTTTAGACTCTTTATAGATGCAAATGGAGCTCACTTTATTAAATGTTAACGAGAATATTTTGACATTTCTTGACCTAAAGAATTTAGCATAATTTTATTAATAATTATGCTGTGTGATGACGGCTAATGTATTCCATTAAGTATGGTATATTAATCTATTATATCCATCTTCATCTTCACCAGCTCTTTGATGTTCCCACTGCTGTGGCACAGGCCTTCCCTATGAATAGAAGAATACAGATGGAATGCTGTACCCTCTAATGCCACATGAGTAAAGTGGTAATTCTGAACGTCTTAACGTAACTTCCGAAGCACGGAGGACATCGAGGTAATATATTTGTAGTCTGCCATTAAATGACCAGCATTAGCTAACAGTGCTCAGCACTTACGCAATCGCAGGCCGAGCGCACTAAGTCACTGCGTCTGACAGACTTCAATAATCCCCTCGACTTTTTTCACTGCTGAGGTCAGGAACTTAAATAGAAAACCCATTAATACACCAAGGGGCCTAGCCAAGTGGCTTATATACAAGCCACTTGGCTAACGCATAGAAAACAAAAGTATACAACTGACGTATTGTTTTCTCTGTATTAAGTCAGTTTGTGTTGTATTTTATATCTATTGTATTTTATATCCGCAAAAAAATACCAAAAGATTGTTAGTAAACAGTCTTTTATACATTATTTTTATAATTTTAATACGTTTTAAGAAATAAATAGGCTAACTCGCTTGTAATAACTTGTTTAGTTTTTTGACAACGTTTCTCAAAACAAGGCCTCCTGGTAGATAAGTAGGAGGATATTAAATAGAGCATTGTTATACAGTTGTAGAAGCGGGACGCCACATACGTAGTGCGTATCAACGTCTCACTTCCACTACCGATTTAATAATGTTTCAGACATAAGTCGTGGTTACACCGCAGCGAAGGTAGCTTACGAACGGCTGGCTCGGCTTTTCTTGGACAGCTACGCCGTACGATTTATCAAAGCTTAACGTATTTCTTTCTTATCGATTACTTGTGTATTTGTAAATAAAACTTATAGCATTAAAACACTTTTTTTTTTTTTGATTTAGATATATTTTTTGACATTATAAAATATAAATGTTAGAAAAATTATTACAAACAAATTTGTGGTAAGAAAAAGTTCGGAAAATATCGAAACATCTTGGTTGGCCGATTGCTACAGGCATCAATGCGGAGGACGCGGGTTCGATTCCCACATCTATAATTAAAATTTTTCGTTTTTAACTTTATTTAACCACAAATTTCTTTGTAAAAACACTTTTTGAGACATTAATACAAAAAGTGTTTAAATTTTTACGTTTACGTGTTTTGTCAATAATTTATTTTAACGTGCTAAGGACAGAGAACCTGGGGATAGAACGTGTTTGGTTGCCTGAGCTTTACGAGTGCTTTGATTAGGCAATTACTTTCCATTGTGACATAATTTTCGAAATTTTTCTTCTTCTCTGTCATGATTGTTGTTGAAAATTTCAAATTGGTATCAGCTATTAGAAATATCAAAACTGATATTAGTAATTACAAATATCAATATCCGAAATTATTATTCTATGTAATAATTTGCTTATATTTCATTAATTTTTCCTTAATTTTAAAATTAACGCTGAACCAAAATATTGGGATGCTAAACGTGAAGTTTAGTGTCTGTGTTGTTGTACAATGAATTGGATTCGTTCGAAAAACTGCTCACGTATTTGTCGTAGTTGACGAAATCTCGTGTGAAAATTGGCTTTGCACATTTGTCGCCAATATCTTCGAGACACATTGAAACGTAGAAGAAGGGATGTAGGGAGGAATGGACGTATAAATACGTCGATTTATAAAGTTCTCTAAATAAAACACCTCTGCAGACCTGCTGTATAGATGTACATACATACATAAATCACGCCTATATCCCCGAAGGGGTAGGCAGAGGTGAACTAGCACCCACGTTTCGCCAATTATGTTAGGTCCGATGTAATAGGTGGCGAGCCTATTGCCATATATCGGGCACAAAAGTGTCGCAGTACATTGCTAGGTGGTATAAGAGGAACGCTGCTGCCCATTCCTCATCACTAATTTATCCTTAGTCGCCTTGTACGACACCCACGGGAGAGATTTGGGGTGGTGACAATTGTATTCTACTCTGCCGTCGCCACACGGCCAGTATAGATGTATAGATGTATCTTATTAAAGTACGTATGAGTATACATACATACATTATATCAATAAATCTTAAGGTCTCAGCATTCGTAACGGGAAAATACCCCGGACGGGACGTGGACGGGATGGGCCTCTCCTTCAAAGCACCCCGTGCACGTCCCTTCCGTGACTCCGTGACTTATGTCCTTCATGGTACATTTTGTATGAAACGATAGTCTGCAGTCCCCGTCCCCGTCACGTCCACGTCCCGTTCGGGGTATTTTCCCGTTAAGTATGCAGAGACCTTTCATCCTCATAGGGGTAGGCAGAGGTGACATTTCGCCAATTATCTTCGGTACCAAGTATTGCCATCTAACAAAAATTTACTCATCGCTGTCTTGATATTTACCCTTAGTCGCCTTGTACAACACCCGCGAAAGAGATGCGGGTGGTGACAATTACCTATATTTACGAAAACAACAAACAATAACCGATAATGTTTAAAAAATTAATTCGGACCTATATTACCGCCTTTTGTTGGTGACTAATTAAAATAGTTGCATCCCAAATATTGGATAGTGCATAATTTAACCCTGCGATACGAACGTTTGCGTGTACTAATTGATGGATTAACACGTCATTGGCATTTTGTTTCTAGTTTGTCTTTTTATTCTCTCAATAAATGTTTATTTCTTCTTCATTTCTTAATACTTTGGTGCCCTTACACGCAAACCAACCTAATTGTAATTATTCTAAACACAATAAGGATTTATGTACTCTCTAAATGGCCATCATCACAAAACAATAAAACAATCTATGGCTGCAATCTTAACAAATTCCGCTAGAGAAACAAACAAACACAACCATGTCTCGGTACGTTCTCAGGTATTGGACCTAAATTGTGTGTTGTAACATATCTTGTATGCACATATTACTCCCAAGCGGACAGAGCGCCTTAAGAAGAGCATTAAAGCGATGTGGTGGTCTTGCAAACAACGTTTGGAGAGCTCAGAGCGCCGTGTTGGACACTCCGCTATGCATGAGACTGCAATAACACTATACAAAGTCCTTAAGGCCCATTATCGTAAACAGCGACGTATATTTCAAATCGTACTGTCTTTCTTACTCCGCCGCAAGACGAAAAATCTTAAAAAGGAACGCTTTTTAGTAATGAATAAAAATATGTAATTATATATTAACGAACTATGTTAAATACTTCACGTGGCTTTTGAAGGACATGCGTAGGTACTTACCACAAATATGTCTCAATCTTAGAAGTTTGTTACGTTTATAGAAAAGTTGATTAGATATTGATTATTTGATAATAAGAAAAAAAAAACATTCATGACATGCACATTCATGGCAGGCACCTTACAGCTGGTGACTGTCACTTATTTTCTACAAGCGCAGACAAAAGACGTTTTTTTTAAAGAAGGTGAAGGAATAACAATAATTAACCTATTTAACATTTTGACGTCTGATACAACGAAAATTGCTACTATTCAACAAAATTTCCCATTTATGGCTCGCTATATTTAAAAAAAAAAAGTTATCTAAATATCCCACGGCCTTAGTAGCCAGTTCTCAAAACATTATCTTCAACCGCAGACGTCCAGAGAAACGGTAGCTAATGTGGGTATACACAGTTAACACATACAAAATTGCACTGAAAACGCTACCATCTCAAAGCTCCCGATGCAAGTGCGCGTTATATAACTCAAAAATGCTCAGAGCAAATCCGTGGACACTCGGAGAGAACTTCAATTTGCGCAATCCACCCTATATTTTCGAGAGGCGAGGTTATTCTTTGGTTATTCGTCTTTTGTCTTATTTTATTATGCCGTTCGGTGGCTCGGCGATAAAGGCTAGCGAGACGGCTTGTCTGCCAGTCGCCGGTTTTCTCGGCCCTGTTTATCTGGGGTGCCGGAGCGGCGGCGCACCCCGCGGCAGTAACGGTGCCGCCCGCCCAGAGATGGGTCGTACGTCCACCTCCACGCGAACTACGAACTCGCACTTCCGACTATCTCGCACGTGAACCAATGTGACGGCAATATGACTCTTTTTATACATTTATATTGGATACACATTGCCTTGTTGCTAGTGTGCTGCACTTGCCGAGGCACTGCCCGTTCAGGTGAGTGGTAATTAGCATTTTTATTGGTCGCCCGGCAAGTTGGAAACTTTTCACTGGTACGCTCGTTTTGCATTATCCGGAATAAAGGCTGTTTTGACAGACTGCAACTTTTGTGTTGCCTTTTTTGGACCGCTTTAAAACGTTCTAGTTTTAATGAGTAGCTATAGGGGAACAGAGAAAGTTGAAATACAATGAATTAGCTTAGACTAGCACATTTGGATTGGAACAACGCCTATAATTGTATCAAAATAAATATTGTAAGAGCATGTTTCACTCAAAAATTTGCCAACGTTGAGCTCTTTTCTTTGATAACTTTTAAAGAATGCATCGCCTGACATTCAATTAATTTTAAAAAGTGACCTAAAGTAATAAGTGTCATTGAATTATTATTATTTTGATTTTAATTTATTGAAGAGTTTTCTCAATGCTTGGTGAGAATCGGCTAAGTAAAAAAACAATATTGAATTTTTATTTTTTTTAGAATTTTGTTAACTATAATATTTACAAATACGAGTACTTACGTTTTAAAGATTAGCAAAGTTGTAGGCACTTTTCATATTTAGTATTCAATATGAAAAGAGCTTAACTGTTGTCCTACGAACCGCTGAGGGGAAAAAATCATTACATTTTGGTGCAGTCAATAAAAACGCAGCAGACGCCGACATAGCAGTGTTTTATATTCTTATTATTATTATTAACGTTATATCTATTATTATTAATATAAGTAAATGCTTTATAAACAAGTTTAAGGTATTCGTTTTGAACTATGTTCGGACCTTTGCGTTGTTTGTAATTATTGTCTATTCTAATGTACCTACTAATTTCCTTTATACATATCTCGTAATTAATTCAAAGTTCTTTGTAGTAAATTGTAGACGTCTGGAAATGATGGAAAAACCATTATCATTAGTGGTTCACAGGCCCCAATTCGTAATCGGGGGTTGATTAATCTTTTAAATATCTTATCTACTTTGTTTTCTTTTATTGGTTGTACTTTTTTAAAGTACTAGTAATTTTGGTTTAGAGAGAATGGGCCATAGCTGACTACGCTAGCTCAGCGTGGGTTGGTGGGTATTAACGACTGCAGATGAAGCCGGGACCAACGGCTTAAAGCACGGAGGAACTCGAGATAATAGATTTTTGGTTACCTAACCAATGACCGGCCTTAGCGAACATTGCTTAATTTACGCAATCACAGGCCGAGCGCGCTATGCCCATTCTACCTATATTCTCCCATCCATGGGGCAGGCCTGTGCCCCAACAGTGGGGACATTAAAACGGGTGGTGATGATGATGAGTAATTTAGAACGAAGCACAACTTCTATATTGATTTGGGACGCACTAATAATATTTTGGATAGTTAGGAAGAATTTTAGAATGCATGATGAACAAACCGGTGGAAACGCGCGTGAAGTTTATTCTAAATAGGGAAAAGAACTATCTTAGGACCATGACCATTAGCACCTAATTATGACCCTTTTTAATTCTGATACTTACAATTTGGAGTTACCGCAATAAGTTTTCTTTTACCATTCTGTCACCATCACCATAAACATAATCGATCTTAAAGTTACTTTACGATTATGTAACCTTCAATTATCTTCTAATATTTTCAAAGCTTCAGATTTTAATTTATATACGAAATTTCAGGGAAGTATTTTAGCGGGGACACAAATTTGGAGTCTTGATAACATAAAAAAATTCCATATTTCTTCTATGTAGTAAATGTTTATTAAATTAATTTATTAAGTAGCTTTATTAAGTGACTGACTATAATAGTTAATACAGTGGTATTAACTATTATACGGAACTATAATAAAAAACGTACATAACGTGATCGTCATCCTATTCATCAAAGTCTTACAAAAAAAATTATTGAAAGATACCCCACTTGATTAAGTACCAAAATAAATATTCAATAGATTTGGCAGATTTTTCAATAAATTTTTATTACTTGAAAAGCATACATTTGTTACCTTTATGTGGTTCATTATCGAATACGAGGTTTAAGCTGACCATTATTATAAGATATGTATAATTATATACATTTTATATAACACGTGCGTACCTACTTACCTAGGTACATTGTAATGGAACTTTCGAAACTTATATCGTTAATGAAACAACGTTTCTTTAATAACAAAAGTTGTAACCCCAAATGTTATAAGTTCTAATGTTATTAACCCATTGTGCGGTGTAATTTGAATAACCTGTATTCTAAGACAACTACTTTTTTAAGTAAAATTTACTGAAAAAAGTAGTTATTAGGTACTCTTTCCGTTCATCAGTGTCTCGATATAATCCTTCCCATCATTTTTATTTTCCATCACTTTCATTCATAACCTTTCGTTTTTAGTCTTCCATACTGGGCTGAAAGCGAAAAAATGTGCCAGCCACGACTCACTCCAAGGTTGTCGTAAATGTCGACTAAGGGATATTGCCCGATGTACACCATTAAGCACCTTGGGGCACCTGAATGGTGGAGGGAAATACACCACCAACATATTATAATACCCAAAGAGGATTGGTGTTGGCAAGCGGCCGGCTGTAAAACCCAAGCTGAAACCTTGAGGCGTATGGATTGGAAGGTTGTCATCCCAATCACTCTCTCGACATAATCCCTTCCATCACTTTTTCATCACTAGCACCTTTTCGGTGTGATGGATGGATATGAATTAAAATGGAGTGAGTGACCGATCACATCTGACTAATACTGATATTATTGGAAGAGGAAACATACTGTGCCGACCCCAAATAAACTGGGAACAGGACAGGAAGAAGATTTACCACCTTTTTTGTGTTATGTATGATATAAATCAAATGGAAATAGATGGCTTGATGACGTCTGACCGATATTAATGGAAGAGGAAATATACTACGCCGACCCCAGATAAACTGGGAACAGGGCTGGAAGATGATGATGTTTCATCGATCCCATATACCTAGTGATAGTCTTTTATTTTTAGCAGCCACTCGTTAGTGAAGTTTCGAGAGAGAAAAAGTTGAAAAGTTAGAAAGTATAAATTATTTTCATATAGAAACTAATAAACATGACGGAGTCATTCCGAAGTACAAAAAAGTGAAGAAATCCTCGTCTTTAAATAAGAAGTAAGCTCCTTGGAGTGCAAGATTTATTCGGAGGGAAGGGAGGCGAGGTAGGTACTCTTATTTCTACGGCATAATTCAGTTAACAAGGGGGAATCGTAAGAATCGCAAACAACAAGGGATGACGCACCGACGGAAGTCCGGCCGGCGCGACCATGACTGCTATCAATGTGTGCCACCCCTATATAAAAATATATTTGGGATGAGTAACGGCCTAGATAGACCTCATAAATATTTACTGGCGAATCTGAGTAACTGCAATGGGCATGAACGACTGGTACAAAAGTTTTACTAATTGATTAATTAATTAAGAGCCGCATACATACGCGTGATGGCGGCAGAGTAGCATACAATTGTCACCATCTCCATTAGAGCAGGTCATGAATAAGAGGAGCTCGCTAGAGCTGTGGCATAGCGCGCTCGGCCTGCGTTTGCGTAAACTAAGCAATATACGCTAAGGCGATCATTGGATGGGTGACCCAAAATGTATTATATCGTGTTTCTCCGTACATCGGAGGTCCGTTCGTTGGTTGGTTAATACCCACCAACCTACACGGGGCCAGCGTGGTGGGTTATGGTCCATTATCTCCGTATATTCTTCCAGTCATAGGGAAGCCCTGTGGCCCAGCAGTGGGGACGTTAAAGGGCTGGTGATGATGCATAAAATAATTTTAATATATACGGGCTTGTTGTCAACTCGCTTGAAGAGACAGGTGGATATATACAATCCTACTAACAAAAATCACGCCCATTTATCTCCAAAGGGGTAAATAGAGGTATGTTAACAGCCACTATGTTACGTTAGTTTATCCCATATAATAGGTAGCAAATCTATTGCCATCTATCGGGAACTTGATCGAGGAGTTCCTCGATCAGGCCGAGCGCGCAAGTCACTGCGCTATCGAGTTCGATAGCGCAGTGACTTGCGCGCTCGGCCTGCGATTGCGAAAGCCAAGCAATGTTCACTAAGGCCACAAATGGGTGAAAATAATTATATTATTTCGAGTTTCTCCATGCTTCGGAGTAAGTCGATGGTCCCGGCTTATCTGCAATCAGCATTTATCATTTTAATGTTCATATAAAAATCAAAATAATAACTTATTTCAACCTAATATTGTAGCCGTGTGACAACAGAGCAAAATACAATAATTGTCAGTGACACTAATAAGTTGAAACAACGTATTATTTTGATTTTTACATACATACATACATAATTCACGCCAATATTCCCGAAGGGGTAGGCAGAGGTGAACTAGCACCCACGCTTCGCCAATTAGGCTAGGTCCCATGTAATAGGTGGCGAGCCTATTGCCATTTATCGGGCACAAAAGTCGCAGTACTTTGCTAGGTGGTAGGTATAAGAGGAATGCTGCTGCCCATTCCTCATCACTGATTTATCCTTAGTCGCCTTATACGACACCCACGGGAGAGGTTTGGGGTGGTGTCAATTGTATTCTACTCTGCCTTTTTGATTTTGATTTTTATATGAACATTAAATTGATAAATGCTATAAAAATTTTCACAAAGAATGTTCTGGATGGAAAATGTTCGAATAATTATAGTCTTGATCCAAGAATCGAACCCGCGTCCTCTGCATTCCGGGCAGATGCCTATACCCCTTGGCGTCTTGATTGCCGAGTGGTATGGGTGTGCAAAGTTAACATACAGTTAAAAATAACTCTGTCGAAAATTTGTTCGAACTAGAGCATTATTTTCCTTCATTCTTCATGATTTCATCCCAAAAAATCAAAGACTAATGATTTGAAGTACCTATCAAGGAATAGACGCTATTAAAAAAATGAAGTCATCAGGCTAATAGAATTGGAATTAGTCTTATCGCAATTCTTTCTGTCTTATTGAAGTACTACAATAGCTATTAATTGGTTTATATGTAATGTCTATCGAACTCTAGATTGACTTTGGCAGTACGTGCATCGTAAATCTGAAGTTACAAAATGGACCCAAATATTCAATTATAATTTAGTGATGAAATTTTGTCTTTTGTACGTCGAAACATGTTTCAATTAGAACTTAAATATGCTATTGGTAAACTTTAAATTGATTTATTGATTGATTTATTTATTAAAATTATTATTCTAATAATACTATATTAATAAGTCATAATCAAATACCCGCAGGTATTTGGTTATGACGTCAATTATAATGGTACGTTAAAGCGAATCAATTTTGTTTTTCTAAAGGTCGTTTGTTTTCTTTAATATGCTTAAGCTCCATTGTTAACTCCATTGTTAACTTCATTGTTCGAGATTCGAAATAAATGTACAATACAATATACACAACTATACGGCAACGAATAAAGGCAACGAATATTACATAGACGTTTACATACATACATACATAAATCACGCCTATATCCCCGAAGGGGTAGGCAGAGGTGAACTAGCACCCACGTTTCGCCAGTTATGTTAGGTCCCATGTAATAGGTGGCGAGCCTATTGCCATTTATCGGGCACAAAAGTCGCAGTAGGTACATAGCTAGATGGTATAAGAGGAACGCTGCTGCCCATTCCTTATCACGGATTTATCCTTAGTCGCTTTGTACGACACCCACGGGAGAGATTTGGGGTGGTGACAATTGTATTCTACTCTGCCGTCACGTTTAGATGGCTATAAATTTCAAAGTATTATATGATACCCCTTCATATATTTCCAAATAGTTATATTTGGACGGTCGGCCTCATAAATACTTATATTAATACATTAGTATCTTGTAGCAATAAATATCATTGTCAAATGGTAGCAGCAGCATAGGCAATGTATAAGGCAATACGGATCCTTACTTACTTAGAATATAATATCAGAGCACGATCCCGAAGTCACAGAGGGGAGATTGCTTTATTTTGCTAGTGGTCATTAACTTCTTATAAATTAATGAACAGTGCGGGTGTGATCATTAGCATATAAGAAATAATCGGATCATTGCAATAAAATTTTAAATGAATTCGTTGATTGATTATTTATAATCATAATGTCGTCATAAAATAAATAATATAATTTTTATAATAGCTCAATTTACTGAAAGAAAACATTCCTTTTTTTTTCAAAAAGTAACATAACTGCATTCACAGATTTCTCAAAAAGCTACATTAAAGTTACATGCAAATGCTTTTTTATTTCAACACGTTAACAAGTATTTAAGTAAATAGTTATTGCAAATAACATGTGTAGATATTTATAAAATTCTGCCTCATAATTATCATCATGATCATGTCCTTTTTTACGACGCCTATGAATTGCTGTTAACAATTGCTTACATTATCCAAGATATCATTTTACGCTTGCTTTTAATCATACTAATTAAACGGACCATCTTTTTCATCCCATAATTAATTCCTAATTAATCTTAAATAGGGGCATCTTTATTCCAACCGAGATTAATCCAAGTTCAGGAACTAAGTAAATTGCCCGCTATCCCGCGTAAGTTAAAATAAAAAAGAACTTTTCTCTAAATTGGTTTTAAGACTGTGCAACTTTTTTCATAAATCAGTCCCTCTAATAGCGGGGAGTACCTCTGAATTATTTAAATTATCCCCGTGTAATTTAATTTTACTACCTGCTCTTCTTTTTACCTTGAAACAGCTTTCGATCAATGGCGTATTATTCATCATTGTTAGGTAACTATCCTGCTGCTCCCAATGTTCGTCGCATATTTTCCAAGACTCGTATACTTAATACCAAATAATTCCAGATGACAACCCTAAACAACGCTATAATTTCAGTTAAGCAATTAACACACCTACGTAACCCGAATGGTTATTCGAAGTATAAAAATTATATATTTGGTAAGAGCTATATCTTCAGATGCAATTTCCTTTTCCATTCACCAACCGGTCTGACGTCATCGAGCCATCCACTCTCTTTTAATTCGTATCACCCACCACATTATAAAAGTGATGGAAAGAACCATGCGATTGGAATGACAATCCAATTCATACTGTTCACGGTTTTGGATTACGTTTTACAGCAGGCTTCACAAATACGCAAACTCTCTCCGGGTATTAGGGTATAAGATTTATTGTATGCTATATATAGCGGTATTATTCTTACTCTCTATCCGTCAGCGTTCATCGTCTCTTTTTCAGTCAAACGTATTTCGATTATCCTATGCAAACGCATAGCAGGCAGGCAATTTGCTTTTATATTCTCTGGAAATTGTGTCACTTTAGATATGACTCTATCACTAATTTCTTATACTATCAATTCTTGCCAAGCCGCAATCCATTTTTATAACTTGTAAGTGTAGTATTTTATTTACACAATAATAAAACTAAGAGCTTATAGGATTAAAACTTAACAGGTACCTAACAAATTCCATTTAACAAGATACGTAACATGTCAGATTTTAAATCCACTTCACGAATTGGATTCCTTTTATAGCTCTAAACGAATTAATTGCCGACAACAAACAAACAATGGACCAATCAAATCAATGGTACTTTCAATTTGTTAATCTGATTAACTTCTAAATCATCCAACAGTTTGGTTTAAGCTTATAGTGTTTTCATCTTTCTATCTCGCTTCCAAATTATTTAGGGACTGTTTTCTAGGGTTTGGTTAGACTTATGTGGTCAGAGGCCTGCCTGTCACCACCCTCCTATGCAGAGTTTCTATAATCAAACATCGAACGATTTAAATTTTGTTTTCAATTCGATTCAAATAAATTGTTGTATTCCATAAAGTACAGGTGTTACAATGGTATTGGATCTGTAGGGGCCCGTGGGGTATAACAATTTATTGAGAGGGCTAACGTAATACATAGGTAAATATAAATTTCACATCCATAACATTTGTAATACATACTGATACTATTATACCTTTAAGATTAATCAAACAACAAGGTAGGTAACTAACCTAGTTGTTGCGTATTTAACTAGTAGGTACCTACATACAAATATACTTTTTATTATATTGTAATCGTCTCTTACGACACTCATGGGATCTGGGAAATGAAAAGGGGTGGTGAATACTTTATTCTGCTCTGCTGTCACCACCGTCAATAAAAATGAACAAGGTTCTATTTGTGTATTATTTAACGACTTAGCTATTTGACAATCAACTTGGTAGAAAGGTCATATCGTCGGTTATTAGCTAAGAGTTCCCGGGTTGAAATCCTAGTAGGGGGCAAATGTTTTTGTCCTGTTTTCGATAATACGAGGATGGTTTGGCAACTAGATTACAATCTAGCCTAAAGTAAGATTTTTACTTTATAGGTGTGATGTAAGATTATCATTGTTAGTGTAATACTGTTAATTCATTTACTAACAGTGTTCTTATTAAAATAATAAAATATTAACGTTGGTATAGTTATATAATATAGTTTAAGCTTTAAAGTATAGTTGACTAAAGTTTTTAAGCAAATACGTATCCGCATTCTATGAAACAAACTGTTCCCATAATGATAGTACTTACTCCCCTCATTACAGGGCAGTGGTTAAATAAATAGAGCGTCGTCTTTTACCGTTTCGTAGCGCTTAAAGCAAAGCTTATCCCGCACCTTCCCGGATTACCTAACAAACTTTGGAGAATACGGCTGGAAAATCCGTAGCTGGACGAATTAATTCCAAAAACAAATATCCACCCAATTAGCTTTCTCCTACGTACATTTCTTTGTTTAATCCTAGGACAGTAATATGGTGTCTAGACGGATTTTTGGTCCATAAATAACATGTAATCTGAATTTTAAATGTCAATTGAGCTTCATAATAATAAGTAAAATATTCCGTTAAAAATGTCCTATGAATGAATGAAATAAGGTTATTTAAGTTAAACTTAATACTAAATTCTTCTGTGCTGGCCTGGGAGCAAACAAATAACGTAGAATAGGCCAGCCCCAACTCATCTCATGGGTGTCGTATAAGTCGACTAAGGGAGACTGCCCGGTGTAGACCAATAAGCACCTTGGGGCACCCGAATGGTGGAGGGCAAACCACCAACAACAGCATACCCAAAGAGGGTTGGTGTCAGGTACCTAACCTAAGCCAAAACCATGAGCAGTATGAATTGGAATGTTGTCATTCTAATCACTCTCCGTTCATAGGTCTTTCGATATGATCCGTTCCGTCTCTTTTCTATATTCATTCATTCATCAATAGCACCTTTACGGTGGGATGGATGACATGAATCAAAAGGGAGTGGATGGCTTGGTGACGTCTGACATATGAATGGAAGAGGAAACATACTGCGCCGACCCCAGATAGACTAGGAACAGGGCAGGAAGAAGAATACTTAATACTAAATACATGCAAAATATAAATTAAATGTAAAAAGTATTAATTTATATATCAATGTCAGCAAAAGGTTTAATTGCAATATTTCTGTGCTATTTCATAGCGAAGTGTGCAACTATAAAAGTAAATGTGTCCTTTAATTAGGGAAATCTCCAAAGAAAATGTATATTTCTTTTTGGACACGCAAATTTTTTATTAGATAAAGAAGGAACAAGGAGCTATTGTAAAACAAGACATTTGAGTTCTGCCAAAATTCAATCTACCCACTGTGAACTTTGCAATCGGGTCGGAAAGCGGAGTGTTTACCCCCGCAGTGACCCCATGTCAACGAAGCTTGAAAACTAGGGAGCATCCCTTTTCCCGGGAACTAAGAAAATACATTATTTTTTCCTCTGTGTCGAGTGATGTGATAAGAAAATATGATAATCTTTTTTCGTAAATGAATAATATAAACATTTGAGTCATTTTTGCTTTTCTGCTAATAAACTTTTCTGTTAATATAGAAGCAAATATCTTGTATATATTTTCGTTTATTTTACTGTACCTATGTTAAGTTTTCATTCCGGATGAGTTTATGACTCTTTCGAAAAATATATTTAAATATTTTCAACTTTTAAAAAAATCCCATACCTAATATTAAGAAAATTAAGTCGTATTTTTTTATACGAATTGAAAATATAACTCCTCCCTTATGTATTATAGCGATTTAGATTCTTATGGATATTAAATCAAAACTTCCCGAACATTTCATAAAATAATTAAACCTATTATATTTTAATATATCCATTATAAATCACAGTTATATGGCCTGATCATGAATTTGAAATATTTTGATGCAAACTTTAATGTATTAATTTATTTTCGTGAGCAATCTATAGTCTAGGAGTTTTAGAACTGATTAACTACAGAATAACAATTGCAAGTTGCCACAATTAATAGCCAAACAAAAATAACAATCACAGATTTACTAGCCAAGTGCTGCAAAGAGGCAAATAGTAATTAAATTTGTATTCAAGTGAGACCGAGCTCTTAATTGAATTGAAATATGAATGACATTTTGAAATAATAAACATTCATTCAAAAGCTTATATCAAGATAAAAGTAGCAGGTCTGCATACCCTAATGGGTATGGATTTTTAGGATTCACTTATGCATGCAATAAATCACGAGACCTAATCATCACCATCTCTTAATGAGTCTACTGCTGGGGCCCTGAATGGAATAATATAGGTAGAATGGACCAGAACCCACCACGCTGGCTCGGTGCAGATTGGGGAGTATTAACGACTGTAAATACAGCCGGACCAACGACTTAACGTGCCTCCCGAAGCACGGAGGAACTCGAGACAATATATTTATGGTCACCCATCTAATAACCAGCCTTAGCAAACTTTACAGCAAGCCGAGTGCGCAAAGAATCTAAGAGACCTACTTGAGTTAAATGGCATTACAAAGAGAACAAAGTCAATAAAAAAAAAACAAATTGAAATAAATAAAATTTTATTTTAGTAATATTATATTTAGGCACAGGCGACGGTACCTTAAGCATTCTCCGTAAATATATGACCCTGAAATCCTCTCCAGTTGATAGCCATCTTATAGCACTCTTTACACGCCCATGGCCCTGGCTAAAGTCAAGTACGTCAATTATTCATATATCCGGACCGATAATGGAACAATCCTGTCGCTTGCCGCGAAGGGGCCCGTCAACGGGTACGCGTAATGGGGCACTCCAACAAAAACCTATCCTAGTTAATGTACCGGGGAGATGACAGAGACAATTAATGTGCATTCCACGCTAATACTATTAATAAAACCCTTTCGGGTTTTTTCCCTCCGGATATTCCTAGCCTAATGGCACCTAGGAATAAACCCGGTTAGGAACAAATTGACGGCGAAGATTAATAGTGACTTCATTTGTTTCGCGACAACAGTTTGCTTTTACATTTAATGAGTAGCCAGCAACGACCCTGTTGAAAACCCGGACGTCGCGCGGGGATTTTTAAAAATAATGTTTCAACAGATTTCCGAGACTCGCTCGTTGTGTCTAAACAATGCATCGTCTCACTGTATATTTAATTGACCGTGTCATTCTACTGTAGGCCTATTCATTTTGAGACATTTAATTTTCATCAAACAAAATTAGGGAAGAATGTCTTCTGTCGCTAAAGTAATTTTAAGATAGCAAGGGATGCCAATACAAATTAATGTTTATGTTTTATAATTAATTTTACAAGCTTTTCAATATTTTCTAATATTAGCTTGCCTTGTCTAGGTACATTAAAGCCTTAAAATAGAGTTTATATCATAACCTATTTTGAGCAGCGCCCGCCTACGCAGAAGGGTCCTTTTTTAGCTTGGCATAAAATATCATATTTACTCTTTTACGCACATGCTTTTACTACCTACATCGCTTTGTAGTTTTTTAAGAACTACTTAATTATTATAATTATGTAAAAACTAAATCTTAGTGAATTATTGAATGATGAAGTGACAATTTAAAGATTTATTTAAAGTTATCTATTGTGAATATTGTGATACTCTTATGATTAATAATATAACTATATAATCTGACTAATCCCAAAATCTAGACCTAAGGAATTTGTTTGTAACTTTACATACATAAATCACGCCTATATCCCCGAAGGGGTAGGCAGAGGTGAACCAGCACCCACGTTTCGCCAGTTATGTTAGGTCCCATGTAATAGGTGGCGAGCCTATTGCCATTTATCGGGCACAAAAGTCGCAGTAGATACATAGCTAGATGGTATAAGAGGAACGCTGCTGCCCATTCCTCATCACTGATTTATCCTTAGTCGCCTGTTTGTAAGTTTGTATGGGACTATTTCAGGACCAAACTAAGAAATATGTAAATTGATTTATAGTTTGCAATAAAATATAGAGGTTTAAAAAATGTCTTAAATAATTCATCACTTGGAGCTTGAAGGGTTAGAATAGTATTGCGATCGTACTGGGAGATAAATTTTAATTCAGCATATACCTAACTACAGGAAAGAGTGTACCTATTAAGACTTATTATATCCTCACCACACAAATCGTAGTTCACGCTCCAGAATCCGAGCGGAAAAGAATTAAAAAGCGTCAAAATAATGTAAATCGAAACGGATGCTGGAATACGTATGAGACAAAACGTTTTGCTTATTTCCACGTTGCAACCGAACCTGTCCCATTTAATGCCTAGTAGCGATGACAGCGACAATTAACGCGCATTTTATTTCCGTTGCAGGCCGAAAATCAGCAAGGGATTTACCGACCGGGCAAAATATAGTTTCGGTAGCACCTATAGAAGTTCCTGATGGTAAGTGTATTACCGGTGAACAGATAGTTTTGCTTATTATATAATTTTATATGTACTTAATGAGGAGCTCGCTTGCGCAGTGAAATAGCGCTTGGCCTGTGATTGCTTAAATTAAGCAATGTTCCTTAAGGCCAGTCATTGGATGGCTGACCAAACATTTATTATCTCAAGTTCCTCCATGCTTCGGAAGACACGTCGAGCCGTTGATCCCAGATGTTAATACAGTGTTATGATGTTAATAAGAAGAAAGATGTTAATACAGATGTTAATGCAGTCGTTAATACCCACCAACCCGCACTGGGCCAGCGTGGTGGGTTACAGCCTATTTTCCCTATATTCTTCTATCCATAAAAAAGGCCCGTGCCCCAGCAGTGGAGACAATAAAGTTGTTTATTAGAAGCGTTCATTGCCATTTAAGGTCTTCTGCTTTGTAGGTTTTACAAAGTTTCAATGACTTCAGGTAAAAGGTTCATTGTTGCGTGATCCAATTCAACGCATTTTTAACGCAAATGTAAATGGTGCTAGGAAACTGAATCGGATTCTTATCATTGATATTAGGCATCACCTTCATGCACTGTTCCTAATTTATCTGGGGTCGGTGCAGTATGTTTGGAGTTTTGAGACAATTTGTACTCAAGAAATAACCACATGGTATCAGGTAAAACCTAAGTCAAAACCTTAAGCAGTAATGGACTGGAATGTTAACATCTCAATCACTCTGTCCTTTCATTGGTCTCGCGACATCATCCTTTCCGTCTCTTCCCTATACATTCATTCACCTTTCCGATATGACGGATGATAATATCAAAACGGAGTGAATGATGATGTTTGACCGATATTAATGGAAGAGAAAACATAGGTACTGCGCCGACCTCAGATAAACTAGGAAGGAAGAAGAAGAGGTGTCCCGTCATTTAATATTCATAACAAAAGCGCTTAAGCTGCTTACGTCACGCTAGATGACGCATGAGTGTGAAAATACTATGATGAAAAATATTTTCTAATTTAATCGTAGGCGCATAATATACCAAAGACACATTCTTCCATTCACGTTCATTTTGTAGCTGCTAAAAGCGTTTGGATAACGTAATACAGCTTCTATGAACCCTGAAGTGCTTTGCATAATCCATGCAAATCCATTGAGCGATCAAAATAAGGTATGCGAAAGATTTTTGGCATCAAAGAATAATAATGGCGCTTGCTTGCCTCAAGCTCAAATGCTTGAGTCCACATCAGAAGAGACGAGAAGTTAGTCGTACTGCAATTGGCGGGGCTTGAATTAAGTATTCAGGAGCTCGCTTGCGCAGTGGCATGCGATAGCATAAATTAAGCAATGTGTGCTAAGGTCGGTCATTGGATGGGTGACCGAAAATTCATTATCTCGAATTCGTCCGTGCTTTGGGAGGCAAGTCTTAGCTAAGCCGTTAGTCCCTGCTGCTTGGTTGCATCTACAGTCATTAAAAACCACAGGGCCAGCATGGTAGGCCTGTTCTCCCAATAATCTTTATGCCTGTGCCCCAGCTATGAGGACATTAAAGGGCTGACGATGATGATTTAAGTACTAACAAAATATCTAGTACAGTTCAAACTGTACTTCAAATTACACGCTGACAAAGAAACGGAATACTCCCCGCCGGACAGCAAAAGAATCGCCTCGACTTTTTGTTAATTGAATAATCTCCTCTAATCTCAATTTAAGATATATAAAATGCTATAGATTTTTTTCGGAGGCAGTAATGTCTTTAATTCTTTTAATTATTTTTTAAGGACTTATCCCTGCTGTAAGGGCCTCGAGTAATTTTGATCGGTCTTCTTTTCCCATTCAATTCTGCTTTCTACGATAAACCATTTAAGATTGAAAATAAATTTCTTTGCAAACAAACTTTGCAGTTTTGCATATTTTTTGCTGTACCTCGAGCAGTACATCATCATTTTAAAGAAGGTGTAAAGTCTTTTAAGCCAGTCT
The DNA here is from genome assembly GCA_963931975.1 of Cataclysta lemnata. Classification (NCBI taxonomy): domain Eukaryota; kingdom Metazoa; phylum Arthropoda; class Insecta; order Lepidoptera; family Crambidae; genus Cataclysta; species Cataclysta lemnata. The sequence continues at coordinate 6,778,609 of OZ008339.1, forward strand.
GGATTGTTATAATCCTTTCAACACAGTGATTCAGTAAACCATTCAAAATGTTAATTTACTAGTTACACAAATGATAGATATATCTAACAATTGTGGTTACGAGACTACAATGTCTTCTGTTGTTCATTTCTAGCAAATGCTTATCCATATAAATAATAAAGCTGTGCCCCAATTCGCCGTACCCGCGAAAGTAATAAGGTTGAAAGTTGCATGACGCTACCTTCCACAGCAATAATGCTACGTGGCTTCATTGAAACGAATAGAATGAAGGAGTTACAGGTTGTGAATGTCGTGCTTTGAGTTGCCCTTTGACACTAACAACTTGATTGCTCTATCTAGAATAGTCGAATAGCTATCCAGTTGGCAACCGAAGCTTCATGTCGACAGATTTGGATTGAGGCGCTTTAGAAAAGTTCGCAATTGAGAAGAATTTTATCTAGTTTAATGATGTGAGTGTAAGTCAGCCCGTCTCAAAGCCATTGCAACTAGCTGCAATAGAGAACGATACATCTAGTACCGAAATACGGGGCGGCGGAGTATATTTTTGTAATAAAATAAACATGAAAATTTTAATTAATAACAATAATGATTAAAAAAATACTTTTTCATCCCACCATCTCGGAAAAAGCGTTTTTGCTCTTCAATATCTGAGTGCAAAAGCCGTTTTTATCCTCTAGAGGTTAAAGTAAATTTGAATTTAGAACATCGTGTGCAATGAGTTTGTGAATTCAAAACATCATTATACATATTTATTTCTACCTCCATGGTGCCGAAATTGTCATGCAACCTCATTGAACTACTGTTTACTTTATAACTCAATGTGCAACCTATTTTAATTTGTTAAAAACTCAGACTCGGAACCTTCTTGGTGTACTTTTTTTGTAATTTGCTTTGCGCGCGCCATTTTCTTTTCACGTCATACATTTGTTATAACCTAGGAGTTCCGTGACGGTCAATCTTGCTTTAAACATTTTGATCGTCTACAACGCTTGCTGGATGCTTGAGTCAAGCATTTAAAAAGCTTTTTAGGTCTGTTTGATTTGTTTACGCTAGCAACGGAACAAAAACATACAGAAAACCAACGTGCTTGACTCAAGCTGATTGACCGTCTCGGAACTCCATTAGGGACGGTAATTTTTATTAGGGACTTACAGGTGTGTCTGGATGAATGTTGCGGGTGTGGCTGGGTGGATGGGTGGCTGTTGGAAGTGTGTCTGGGTGAATGGGTGTTTTGAGGGTGTGTCTAGGTGAATGGGTGTTTTGTTGGTGTGTCTGGGTGAATGGGTTTTTGTGGGTGTGTCTGAATGGATGGGTGAGTATTGTGGGTGTTTCTGGGTGATTGGGTGTTTTTTTTTGGGTGTGATTAGGTGTTTTGTGGGTGTTTCTGGGTGATTGAGTGTTTTTGGGTGTGATTGGGTGTTTTGTGGGTGTTTCTGGGTGAATGGGTGTTTTGTGGGTGTTTCTGGGTTAATCGGTGTTTTGTGGGTGTTTCTAGGTAAATGGGTGTTTTGTGGGTGTTTCTGGGTGAATGGGTGTTTTGTGGGTATTTCTGGGTGAATGGGTGTTTTGTGGGTGTTTCTTGGTGAATGGGTGTTTTGTGGGTGTTTCTGGGTGAATGGGTGTTTCTGGGTGAATGGGTGTTTTGTGGGTGTTTCTGGGTAAATGGGTGTTTTGTGGGTGTTTCTAGGTGAATGGGTGTTTTGTGGGTGTTTCTGGGTGAATGGGTGTTTTGTGGGTGTTTCTGGGTTAATCGGTGTTTTGTGGGTGTTTCTAGGTGAATGGGTGTTTTGTGGGTGTTTCTGGGTGAATGGGTGTTTTTTGGGTGTGTCTGAGTGGATGGGTGTGAATGTTGTGGGTGTTTCTGGGTGGGAGTTGAGAGTGTGTTTGGGTTAATGGGAGGGTGTTGTGGAAGTTTCTGGGTGAAAACAGAAACTGTTGTGATTGTATTTTGCATTTTCCTCGTTGGGGGGGATGAAAAGTTACGTGTTGCACTCGAGTGCAAAGATTTTTCACCTTGTGCTCTTTTGATTCCCTCGCTATCGCTCAGGATTCTAATTTTTGAATCACTCGCTACGCTCGTGATTCAATTTTAGAATCCTTCGCTAGCTCGGTCATCAAAATTGAGCACGCGGTTAAAAAACAACTTTGCACTCACGTACAACAAATAACTATTAATGTTTACTGACATCTTTCATTGCGCATGAAAACTAAAAGTTGTATTATTGGTAGTTAACATTAGCTAACTACGTATATTAAATTTAACAATAAAACAAAATACAGAATGAAGATACACGGTATGATTAAAATATTATTAGATTACAATACAATAAAATAAATATCAATGTGATGTCTCTATTAAGTCGCACACAAGGGAGGACTTCTCACCCCTATTGACTACGGACGCTACATAATTCAAAAGTTAATCGATCGGAATTCTTTTCAATAGTAAACTAACAGTATCGTTAGGATCCCTGAACGGATCGCTAATACTTATTCATGTAAATATTTTTTCGTGGGTGATTTATTATCTTGGGCGTATTACGCTGAAAATATGCTAGTAAACACATAAACATCAGTTACTTTATAAACAGACTATGCAAGAACTATAGAAAATAGTACTCTCCCGTGGTTGTCGTACAAGGCGACTAAGGGTTAAAACAGTGATGAGGATGGTCAGCAGCGTTCCTCTTATACCACCTAGCAATGTACAGCAATGTACTGCGACTTTTGTGCCCGATAAATGGCAATACGCTCGCCACCTATTACATGGGATACCTAACATAATTAGCGAAACGTAAGTGCTGGTTCACCTCTGCCTACCCCTTCTGGGATATAGACTTGATTTATGTATGTATGTATATATGTAGTCTATTAAGTTGTACACTGAAATTGGTTTTTGATAGTGCTAAGTTGACAACAAATTTTTACACCAAACGTCAATGAAGCAAAACGTTAAAAATCTTACTTATTTATTGTATTTTACTATTATTCTTTTATTCGACCAGGGGGCCTACCGCCTAACTCGATTGCTGATGATAGCTATATTGCAATGCACTGCTTACGGCTAAAGCAGCCATCCTGAATTTTTAGGCGGCACGGATTTTGTGCCAAATTCATACGAAATCATGCGGTGATCATTCGTTCAAAGCTATCGCTAATAGTTTAGGTACATTTGGTGCGAAATGACAGCATGACGTCATAAAGTATAGCTTTTGCCTTAGCAATCGAGTTAGGCGGTAGGCCCCCAGGTTAATTTTTGCAATGCCATCTTTACTAAAGACTCACATAAATAGGTGTTAATCCTACCCATCCGGGGATAAATAAGCGTGATTTATGTAATAATGAATAATAATAATATATATAATAATAATAAATAATAATATATAATAAAGAATTAATTCATTTGAATTGAATTTGTGAATTACATACAAAATAATACGGGAGTATTTATATTTTTAGAATCTTCTTTTTGGAGATTTCTCATGGTTGTTTTTCCATGGGAATATTTCAAAGTTGCGTAGTGATCTGATAGCGGTCCCAGAAAGAGTGATATCGCGACAAACTACTATTTATTGTTGGAGGGTCGTGAATTAATCACGCGTCCCCGTTCTAGTTCGCGAGCCGTCGCGCCATAACAGACGCGCCGGCACCAAGCACGCGGCCCTACATCGAGCGAACAATATGTCCCGATATTTGACATAATTATTCTAGCCTGCAATTGACGTAATTATTATAAATGGCAGCTTCTCTGTCGCATTGTCCCATTGATAACGAAGAAAACTATTAACAGTTGACCATCAAAAAAGTTTTGACGTGAACCAAGAGAGTTTATAAAGCAGAAAAGGGTATTTTGGTGAGCTTTATATTTTTGTTGGATAGTTTAGATAAGTATGGAGGTCAGAATCAAACACTTCCCCTAGACAGTTATAGGTCCTGATATTTTTAGCCCGAATAACCGTAACTAATCTGTTAAGTATGTTTTTGCAAAGTGCTATTTCAAAGCAATCATTAACGATCTTTTAAAACAAATAACATATTATGCACATAACATTGGGGCTAGGTATACTAGCTTAGCGTTTAAGTATCGAGAATCGGAGTCTCAATATTCAGTGCTAATTACTATAGATCTACCAGCAGATTGCGGAAGACAAATGTTCGAGTCCCGATCAAGATATAATTTTTCGAAATGTTCTCACCTCGGTTTTTGTAGCATTGATAATTTAAGAGATACTCAGGGTATTTGATTTAATTTTGTGATATTTTTACTACTAAGTAAACTAAGTGCGTTGAGAGGCAGGCATAAGTTTCTTCGCATCCAGGCTACTGGGGTCGCCCATTCCAGCAGTCCATTGTGCCATGAAAATGCGAAATAGAAAAACAAATATCTAGCTGTATAACTTGAATGTCTGTACTTTATTGGTAGGCGTAAATATATAACAAAACTATTTCTGACTCAATGAGTATTGCCATTATGTCAAAAATATACAAATCGCGCCAATTCTTTTAGTCAAGGTTTCAATAAGTAGGGATTTATAATATCTTTCGTTATGATTTACCTGCCCGGCTATGATACCTTACCAAATTATAGGTAATAAATTATATCTTAACTGCATATAAATAGGGTTTTTCATTCGACTGATCTAGCTTCGAACTGATGCCAAGGGCCAATTTATCAAATAATGATTTATTGTTTTCGTCCAACATTCAAAGTGAGAAAATTTTTTTTAGATAGGTAGTGGTAATATACATAAGTATACAAACTAAATTTCAAACAATTCTGTGCTTTTGAAGATACTAAGTTGTTGGTCCTATTTGGATGTGTGCTAATTTTCCTAGCTCCCAGCATTTACATCACCCATGTTTCTTTCAATAAGTATCTGTATGAATGAATGGTGTATAGTCAGTGAATTGAGACTTAATAAGCGACTGGATAAATATTTATATTAATTTTTATTCATTATTTTTACCTAGTATCAATGTAAGAAAAAAATATAATAATAAAAAGCTCATACACAAAATTTACTAATTTGGAGATATAGAAGATAGATAGATGATTTTGTGTAATTTTTTCATTAAACTAATATTGAAAAATTATTGTTTTAATTCGGGGTCCCGCACCAAGACTATAATTTTTTGAACTTTTTCTAACATTTAATAAAATTCAAATAATAATCAAAATAATAAAGTTAAATCAAAATAAACGCCATTAGGTAGGCGAATAAAACAATGCACACGAAAACGCTAGCACAACGACCGCGTACCGCCGGCATGTTTGTGACTTTTGCCGTGGTGCGGTCCAATCGATCCAGAACTTTGGAACTTGTAAACAAGTTTGATAGTAGGTTTTATTACTGTCCTATGTATAACAGTGTTTTCTGTTTCAGAATCAATGTACCCGCGGTTCGCTGAGCCCATACCTAACGTCACAGTGACTATAGGCAAAGACGCACTGCTGGCGTGCGTCGTAGAAAATTTGAGAGGATTCAAAGTAAGTTTCGGTGCATGCTTGCAACATTGTTTTTTTATGTTCTCTTGACTTGATTTGCGTGGCTCGAAAACAATAAAGTGAAAAAGGAAATCTATTCAATCTCGCTTGGTTTAAGGTGTATAAAATGGAAGACACAATGAATAGTCACAACAGAATATCTTTACTAACTTTTATTTATTCTTAAGTAATAATTTTAACCTTTGAGGAAGAGGAAGACCGCAAGGGATGGATGGATTGTGTGCAAAATGACAGTAATGTGAATGGAGGGGAATGAGGAGATGAGTGAAATTAAGAAATGAAACCTATCAACAACATAATAAATGTTCTTCCATCTACTCCAGTATACTGCGCCGACCACAAATAAAATGAGATAACAGCAAGAAGATGTATAATTATGTTCTGTTTTTCTTCTGTTAATTCATATTCCGTATATTTTGTATACGAATAACAACAGCTTTCCTTTTTTATTTCAAAATCTAGCTGGTGTTTTTTTTTTCACACGCCTCAATTTTTCTTTCCCATTTTAATAGTTGTCTAAACTTGTAGGTGGCATGGGTGAGAATGGACACCCAGACAATACTGAGCATCCATCACAACATCATAACACAGAACCCCCGAATCAGCCTTTCATACAACGACCACAGATCCTGGTACCTCCACATCAAAGAAGTTCAGGAAGTGGACCGGGGGTGGTATATGTGTCAGGTGAACACAGACCCTATGCGGTCAAGGAAGGGCTATTTGCAAGTAGTAGGTAAGTCTGAGAATCAATATATGCATTTATTTTTTTTACACCACACCTAAAAAGTAATTTTGCCTTGTCATGTCATTCTCCAGTGGGGACTTTCTAACTTTCGAATATATTGAAGACTTTTGTCTTAAGTCAATGAATCAATTTTAATTTACAAATCGGTGCAGAACTAGTTTGTGACTTTTAGGCCCGAGTTCACCAAAACGTAAATCAAGTCATTAAAAGATAACCGGTAGTTGTTGACAGTTCTTCCATACGATAAAATGTCAAAAACTTATGGTTAAATAATAATCACCTGTTTATGTGTTGCTAAATACCAGTCTTAGGCTGGAGTTCACCAAGACTTTGAAGATTAAAGACTTAAACTTTAAAGACAAATGTTAAATACTGCCAAAAGATGTCAGTATTTAACATTTGTCTTTATCTTCCATACAAGAAAAATCGTCAAAAACTGCCGGTTAAATTTTAATCGTTTGATGTACGTGTTGGTGAACTCGGGCCTTAGATCCAGCCTAAGCTTCAGCCTAGCGTAAAACAACGGATTAAATAATAACCGTCAGTTTTTGACAGTTATTCCATACGATAAAATGTCAAAAACCAACGGTTAAATAGTAATCGCTTGTTTTAGGTGTTGGTGAACTTGGACCTTAATAATTTTAATTTGCTAACCATAGGTTTTGAAACTTAAGTTATCTTAAAACAATATTTAGAATGATATCTAGTATAAAAGTGTACTGTACCTACGTATGCTTATGTATACCTTGTTGGTGATCTTATAAATGAATAAAGTTATCTATATTTCATAATTTATACATATTATTATTAAAACTCATTATATATTAATAATTTCGCCCGATAAATACAAAAGACACAGAAATCAATAACGCATCAAATTATTTTCTAGCAAAAGTCATAATGTCATAAATTCAGAACACACACGTTTCTAAGTTATTTTTAGTTGGGACATTGTTGTTTTTAAATGAGCGATATACATAATCGTTTCTGTTTGCGGCAGCACAATTTCCCTCCATTTGTGTGTTTTGTTTATAAATTCTGCATTATCATTACTTATCATTACTAACTACGAACGAGACGGGACAAAGTACCCGCGCAACAATAAACAGATTATTTGCTATTCATTTTAGACCTATCTGTTTCGAATATAATTGCGAAACGACAATAAAGTATAACACTTTTAAGAGATAATTAATTTTTAAGAGATAATAATTTTTAATTGCGGGTAAAGTCGATAGGTAAAGAAAGATTGTGTGAAATTAATTAATGCGGGATCGATAAACCCATCAGAGTATACATACGCACGTCTTCAAGTTGTAAGGCTGAAGGCAATTGATGTTTCCGTGCAGTGCCACCATCAATCATTGACAACATGACGTCGACTGACATGGTGGTAAGGGAGGGGTCTGACGTGACCTTGGTGTGTCGCGCCTCTGGGTATCCCGAACCCTACGTTATGTGGAGGCGGGAAGATGGGCAAGACTTCAATTATAATGGAGAATCAGGTATCTATGAATATAAACTTTCATTGTACATATTGGCATTAAAACTAAGCTTATTATGTTATCATAAAGAAATTTGTGGTTAGAAAAAGTTCGAAAAAGTCTTGGTGCGGGAAATAGAATAATATTGAGGGTGTTTGGCGCGTTTCGTGGTGTCAGTCAGATTTATTTTCGCTTATTCAAAAATTGTTACAGAGTGGATATTGTGCAGTGAAAGTGGTGTTATTTTGATGCACAAGCATCTGTGTTGATGTGCAATTATGCAGAATCATTGAAAATAAGTCTTGTGATGGTGTTTGATGTTGTGGTGAAAACCACGTAAAAAGTGGTTTTGCTCACTTCATCAGTCACCATCATGAACTCTGTTACCATTCTATTCGCGCCAAGCACGTTAAAATATGCTACACCCATATTTTAACGTAAAATTCATTTCATTCATACATTTCACCAACTCACCAATTCATATGACTAAAGATTAAATATACACTAAAGACATGGCTGTATGGGCTAGACCCTTTGCCTTCTCTAAAATATAGGGAGAACTTAAGAAAAAAAAGAATAATGTTATTTGCAAGTGTTGGTTGGCCAAGTGGTACAGGCATCTGCCCGGAATGCGGAGGACGCGGGTTCGTTTCCCGCATCAAGACTATAATTTTTCGAACTTTTTCTAACCACGAATTTCTTTGCGATAATTTTTATAACATTTATATAATAATGGAATAAAAATCATAATAATAACATATACAGATTATGTAATTTAGGACATTTTGTTATGAAAGCTAGACATTGCAAAATATGATCCTAGTAAAAGGCCAATATTTAAGCCGTTCAAAAAATACATCATATTCAACTATTTTTTAATTACCGCGTGGGCTTCCCAAAGGCTCCACTGATTATTAATAAATTGCCTTTAGTCACTTTTAATTAAAATATGTCATAAAGCGACAGAATACAATGAAAATGATAATTGGCGGTAGGATTAAATAATTACCACACGTGTAACTGAGGGTTAAGCACCGTATTTTGTTGCACTTTAGGGATATTTTATTAGAGAGATATTTAAGCATAATTAAAATTTCGCATTGGATTCCATAGCAATATCAATTTATATTCGTTTAAAAACACTTGCAAATATTAGCATGAATCCGTCCAACAAAAAACAAAATGTATATGCAAATTATAAGTGTAAACAGTATTTGATGAAACCTTTTAAGTTCCCATCATCAGAAGTACTTTGATGTTTCATTTGTGAATTATGTATCAAATATATTTTACTGCTTATTGTGTGAACATACAAAGAATTTGACGTCGAATATATTATAAGGTGCGGGTAACAAAAAGTTTCCCGGAAATATGTTTTATATCGGATACTTTATTGAGAATTTTAATTAGGATGCCGCTTTATGCCACACGTAGGCGTTGTCTCTTTTTAACAAACAATTCCAATCGAATATTAAAATGTCTACAATTTCCAAAAATATTGTAATCATATTTTAAAATCTCGACTTATATTTTAATAACACAGTGGATACAGATTAAGTTCGAGTTCTTCAATGTAAAATATTGATATGATAAAAAGTTCATTAGTTGTAGAGTCATTGTTATTTATTTTCAATATACACAATTTTACTTATTAGGGAGCGACTCTGTTGCCTTCCATCCGGATCGCAATATAGGTGTAAATTAGGTCTACTACTATATACATACCTAAATATTTTCTATATTTTGGGGTTGGTGATAATTATATTCTGCTTAGCCATAACCACACGGCAAATTCATCATATAAATTTATCTGGCGTCTATAAAGCTTTAGCTGATAGTTTGGGACTAGATTCATTCAAAATACTTAACTGTCTTCGGAAACTTACAGCCTCGGGTGATCGTATCAGAAATGATGAGATCCTCTAGGAGAACTAAGGTCACCGTCATAGCCCAAAGAATCGTAGACTTTAAGTGGCACAGGAGGACTGACGGCCATTGGGGCAAAAATGCCCTGGAATAGGTGGACTGACGACCTGGTAAAGGTGACGGGAAGCCGCTGGATGTGGGCAGCGCAGGGCCAATCGGTTTGGAGAGGCTTACACCAAGCTTAAACCAAGGAGTCTCTTAGCTGAAATGATGATGAGACACCACAATCAACACAACATTTGTAGCAATATGATAATAATGTTAATAAGAAGCTTGTATTATCACAAGTATCGGTAAACAGGGAGAAGTGTAAACGGGGCTTTCTTGGCGGGGCACCGGAAATTATCAGTAGCGTGAGATTCCGGTTTGTGTTAGCAAAGCAAATGTATTGAGTTCATATTAGTCAATCCGAGGAATTTCCGGATGAGAATTTGGAACAATAACTTTGAACATTAAATAGTCTGTAATGGCTGCGTTGTGCTTCTTACTGTAGGTACTAGAAGCAGTAACAATAGATGCATTATGTCTATATAACATATTTGAAAAATTCCCATAAATAAAATTTAATTACAAATACTTGTAGTATTTTTTTTAATACCAGCCTTGGTATTAATAAGATTGATTTTATAAAATTATATATTTTAAATACAATAACTTTTAACAGAAAATAACCTGTCTTACCGAGTCAAATATTAGGATATGAAATTGCCGTTTTTTACTGAAAATCTAAATTGTTTATTTTTTAGTTTATAACAAATTGTTATATTAGTAGATACTAATATTATAGTAGTTATTATTAGTAGTTACCATTATTATCTATACATTGCTGCCACCTAATAGGAAGGCTTTTGCGATAGAACTCTGAGGATCTAGACTGCACAAACTGTGTGAAAGCATTTTACTGCCTCCTGGGAAGAAAACTTCTTGTCACGTAGATTTGTCCAAATCACGAAAAAAATAGTAGTCCGTTGAAGCAAGGTCTGGCGAATACGGAGAATGACGAATGGTTTCTAACTGCAGTTCCTGAAGGGTCAAAACGGTTTCTCGTGCTGTATGAGGTCTCGCGTTGTCATGGAGCAATAATGGTGAAGATCGATTCATGAGTCGGGGCTGTTTTACTGCTAGTTTTGCCAACATTATTCGGAGTTCGGCACAATAGACATCTGCCGTTATTGCTTGACCAGATCGGATAAAATTATAGTGAATAATACCATGCTGAAACCACCAAACAGTTACCATTACCTTTTTATTATTAAGTTTTGCTTTATGACACTGTTGTGGTGTTTGACCTGGGGTCAGCCATTGCATTTTTCTTTTACGGTTATCATAAAGAATCCACTTTTCATCACATATCACAATTCGATCCAATATTCCTTTATTTCTGTGCAGATCAGTCAAATCATGAGACACCCATTTTTCGTATTTCTTTTATTATATTTATTTGATTCAAATGAGTCAATATTGTGGGTAAGGTAACGTTAAACCATGCCGCTAATTCCTGGGTAGTTTGACTAGGATCAGCTTCCACCATCTCTCTTTATTGAAACCTAAACAACAACTGGTAGCATTAATATTGGTTAACATATTTATGCGATATTAAATAATTCTGATTTTCCCTGCCCCGTTCCTAGTCTATCTGGGGTCGGCGCAGTATGTTTCCTCTTTTATTCATATCGGTCAAACATCATCAAGCCATCCACTCCCTTTTGATTCATATCATCCACCACACCGTAAAGGTGCTAGTGATGAATGAATATATAGAAAAGAGACGGAACGGACCATGAGAGACCGATGAACGGAGAGAGTGATTGGAATGACAACATTCCAATCCATACATACTGCTCAAAGTTTTAGCTTAGGTTTTACAGCCGGCCATCTGCTTGACACAAACCCTCTTTGGGTATGCTGTTGTTGGTGGTTTGCCCTCCACCATTCAGGTACCCCAAGGTGCTTATTGGTCTAAACCGGGCAATCCTCTTAGGCGACTTTTACGACACCCATGGGATGAGTCGGGGTTGGCCTTTTCTACGTTATTTGTTCGCTCCCAGGCCAGCATAGGAGACTGCGATGCAATATTAAAGAATTATATAAATTATACCCATTTTGAATCTAAATTTTTTTTTAATATTAAGTTAATCGCCATTCCAACGACCCAAAACTGAACGTAACAAAATTAATCTCTTTAATGCGATGTAACAAAATTATATAAATTGTACCCATTTCAAAACTAAATATCGTTATGTATTGTATTGTATAAGATTGTCAAGCTTAATTTGTTTTTAGTAAACCACAAAGTCGATTGAGAAAATTTGACTTTTGTGGTAGCCTGGGCTGTTTGTTGACTGTACTGTACATGGCCAAATAGGCCAAATAAAGTGATAATAACGATACTAAGATGACTGTGTATTTTGGGTTGTCGGTCTTGCTTGTTAATGCCATCATAATAAGGTCAATAAAGTATTGAACCCGGAAATAGTACATACATAGCTATAATACCAACGTGGAACTTTCGTATACCTCATAAAAATTTCAATAACGCTTACAAGGATGTCGTGTACGCGTGTAAGCAAAGGAAGGTATAATTTGGTATTGACTTATATAGTCAACAGCATGTGTGACTAAACAAAAACTGTCGAATATCTCCAATCGATTGTCAGCTATAAAGGCACAAAGCCGATTGAGAACTACACATAATATAGTGGTTGCAATACTGTTTATATTTGCTTGGATGATATTCTGACTCTTCATATTTATTTGATATGTATAATCTATACATTCGGCGGCATGTGGTGATGGCAGAGCAGAATATCATGAGCCCCGCCCCCAATATCCTTCGCGGATGTCGGCCTAGGCGACTCATGGTTAAAATGAGGAATGTGCAGCAGCGTTCTTGTTATAATTATATATCTACCACCTAGTAATATATTGCGATTTAGGTGTCCGATAGATAGATCCATAAAAAATTTGATTATAATTATGTATGTATAAATTGCAAAAGTCGTTTAAATAATAATTCTCAATCAAGTAAAGATTTTTCATTTGTAGTAGTATAATGTAGAATAACAACTTAACGCATAATTACTGTCACTGAGTTTTATTATTAAACCCCTTTATTATTCACAAAGATCATAATACATACATACATACATAAATCACGCCTATATCCCCGAAGGGGTAGGCAGAGGTGAACAAGCACCCGCGTTTCGCCAATTATGTTAGGTCCCATGTAATAGGTGGCGAGCCTATTGCCATTTATCGGGCACAAAAGTCGCAGTACTTTGCTAGGTGGTAGGTATAAGAGGAACGCTGCTGCCCATTCCTCATCACTGATTTATCCTTAGTCGCCTTGTACGACACCCACGGGAGAGATTTGGGGTGGTGACAATTGTATTCTACTCTGCCGTCACCACGCGGCCATCATAATGGCGCAAATTTAGGGTTGATAGTGGTCGATAGCAATAGGTTTAAACAGGACAAAACATCTAATGAAATTTTAATATTGCGAGATGTACAACTGTACATCCATAAAAAGAAAAACCCATATTTTCCGTTTCATAATTTTGTTAATGTTCGCAATTTAAAGAATAATTACAAAGATTTTGGTGGTTAGAAAGAGAATTTCGAAAAATTATGGTCTTGATGCGGGAATCGAACCCGCGTCTGCTCGGCCAACCAAGACATGGATTTTCTAACCACCAAAATCTTTGTACTAATTTTTCTAACATTTATATAATGTTAAAATTAAAATCGAATAGCTTAGAGAATAATTACTCTCACTTCTTTTGTCATAGGGTTTAGATACAATTCGAACCGTAGATATAGCTTGTTTTGGGGCAAAACATAGAAGTGTTTAGACCCTAAATGGATTCCCATGATAGTAATAGTACAAAATAAAAATGTATCAATGTGTGTATCGTTTCAACAGTGAGCGTGGTGGACGGCGAAACTTTAACTATAACAAAGGTGTCTCGACTTCACATGGGGGCATACCTCTGCATCGCGTCCAATGGCGTCCCTCCGTCTATCAGTAAACGAATAATGGTCATGGTTCAATGTAAGTACGATACTCTTGCAAAGTCCACAAGACTTAAGGTTCAATGAAGATATTTTTTTTCTAATAAAACTAAGATAAATTCAACTACAGTCTACAAAATGACATCAATTTGTGATCTCTAACCTGATACTGCATCATCAATTAACGATAATAATATTTATATTGCTCTTTGATGACGTTGAGTTTAAAGGGACTCTCAATTTTATTTGTATTATAATGCTAAATATTACGATAGATTAGTCTATTTAGTTTGGTTAATATGTAAGTCGGTTATGACTTACATATTAACTAAACTAGATCCTTCTTCTTCTCCCTGCCCTGTTCCCAGTCTATCTGGGGTCGGCGCAGTATGTTTCCTCTCCATTCATATCAGTCAGACTTCATCAAGCCATCCACTCCCTTTTGATTCATATCATTCATCACACCGTAAATGAATAATGTATGAATAATGTATAGAAAAGAGATGGAACGGACCATGTCGAGAGACCGATGAACGGAAAGAGTGATTGGAATGACAACATTCCAATCCATACTGCTCAAAGTTTTGGCTTAGGTTTTACAGCCGGCCGTCTGCCTGACACTAACCCTCTTTGGGTATTAACCAAACTAGATCCAGCCCACAAATATGTCAGAATCATGTTATAAGCTAAAGATACCAACTTGAAAAATATTAAATAATATCCAAGTATTCTCAAAACTATAATCGTGTGGATTGGATCCAGTTTGCAACGATTTCCAATAAGTGCGCATTTCTTAAAAGTATTATATTTTCAACAGTTCCACCAATGCTGTCAATACCAAATCAGTTGGAGGGCGCGTACATAGGACAGGACGTGTCGTTGGAGTGTCACACTGAAGCCTTTCCATCTTCTATTAACTACTGGACGACGGATAAAGGAGATATGATCATTTCCGGTGAGAACCTTATCTTATAATTTCGTAGAATAATATCGAACGTTTTCTTACCTAATGTTTTACGTAAGATACATGATTTTGGTTGTCTTAAGATTTAAATAGTTAAATTTCACAGTGCTTTGTGGTGGTGGCAGAGCAGAATACAATTATTACCTCCCCAAATCTGCCTCAGGTGTCGTTTATGGCCAATAGGGGTTAAGACGTATGGGCAGTGTTATAGGCAGCAAATAATGGTAGTAGTGACAGTCTTATTATCTAACATAGGTACTTGGTGAAACGTGGGTGTTGGTTCACCTCTGCCTACACCTTCGGGGATATAGGCGTGATTTATATATGTATGTATGTATGTACGTAAAATTCTTGCTAATACCGCTAACAGGACTTCATGTTACAAAAAGCGGTTTATTTTCTCAACTGACTTTGTAATTTACTGCAAACGATACATATTTTGACAATTGTGTATGGTGATGTTGACTATACCATCACTTTTACATCAAAAAGTATGTAAAATTCTTTAGGATCTATCAATTCCAACATTAATTAAAGCTTTTTTCACGTGCATACCTACTTTTATAATAGTCCCATAATATTTTCCCACAGACGGGCTATATTTAGAAGGGTGGATAAATAAATCGATTGGCGAATTACGCTTTAACTTGGTAACAAAGAACCGCTTCTCTCCCACAATTTACATACATTAGACCCGTATCGAAGTGGGGCTTAAACCTCACTGGGACAAAGTATGCTTTGTTTAGAACCGTCGATTTTCACTTGTATTTTTAGCGTTCAGTGTGATCACTTTTACGCGCGAATATATTGAAAGGTAAACAATAGAATGTGATTTTTTTCACACTCCACTCGACTCGCATACAAATCCCGAAAGCAATATTTTACCATGCAGCAAATTACGTCCATTCGCCGATGTGCAGTGTAAACGGATTTGCATGGAGCTATTTTTGTTTCTATTGTAACCAAATTATTATTATTTAACCGTTATATCGCTCAATTCATGGCAGCGCATTTTGAATAATTTTATATATTTAGTGGCTTTAATTTTATTAACATTTATTAGTTACAATGAAGAGAATGATGTCAGTAGAAATGGATAATGGGTTGTGTGAAAAATTATATAAATGACAAGGGATTAGATGATTTTATAACAGCAGATCGAGATATAGGTATGGAAAGATAAAACTTAGTGTGCTGACCCCAGATAACCTGGAATAGGGCAAGCGAATAAAGATGATTGATATTATATGGACGTACTATCATTTTACCCGATGCCGCGGTAAAATCCCATATATTCAAGTGGGTGCTAATTCTGACATAATGCGTACTATAAATAATGAATAGCTGTTTTTCAAGGCATAGGTGAATAGGGTTTATTCGTACTCGTGCTCTAGATAAACTACATTCATACATACATAATCCTCGCCTATTTTTCCCCGAAGGGTTAGGCAGAGGTGGGCGTTTAGCCAATTATTGTAATTTATCGGAAACGTATCTCGTATCTATCACTAGGTGTTATAACAGGAACGCTGATACCCATTACTCATCTATATCTTAATCCTTAGTCGCCTTATACGACACTCGGGGGAGAGATTGGGATTGCATTCTGCTCTGCCGTCACCACGCGGTAAATTAGTCAGAACTTATGTTTGTTATAAATAATTGAATGCCTAAGGGTACAGTACTATTATTCATAACTATAGTGAATTTTTAATAAGGAATTTCCTTCCGCTAATAAAAAGGAACATGTTTTGGAAACAGTTAAGTATAACGACTAATCTAGTCCGTGGTTGTAATACGAGAAATTACATTATCCTTTTCGATCTCCTTCCCAGCACTCAGAATTTATATTTGAAGCGTCATTTGTCGCGCTAGCGGTAAAGTAAACAGGTTTTATATTTAAGTAGAAATGGAAATTGTAGGTGGGAAGTACGAGGCGTTCCCGACGGACAGCGGCTACAACAAATACATGATGCTGAAGATACGAAACATTACGAAAGAGGACTTTGGCTTCTACAAATGTATAGCGAAGAACTCCCTCGGAGAGACGGACGGGATCATCAAGCTCGATGGTAACTTAACATCTTGGATTTTGTCAGAAATAACAGCGAGAGAGATTTATTTCTGGAGGAATATCATTTAAATGTTTTGGACTTTTGAAAACATAGATTTAATTTTGTAATAATCACTAATAGAGTAATTCTAGTAATAAGGTACAATGGGGTTGACACATCCATTAGGATGAAAACCCCTTTCCAAATAAAGTTTTTATAAAATGTAATAAAAAAACTTTACATCTATACATACTTTGAGTTGAACGAAAACTTAACAAACTTAATAAGGCGGGGAGCGGGCGTAATTCGGGTGAATTAACTTTATCGCCCCAGGACAAGATTCTTTTGCTAGTCTTAATTGAGATGTTTTCCGGGTTGCTGGTCTGAAAATCTTTCGATACAATAACAATGTGCTCGAGAATAACGTTTTAAGAAATGAACGGTGCTCTACAGGCTTACATTAATACAGCCTCAACAAAATTATTGCTTACCTATTTATTTTTTATCGTTTAAGGATGTAAAGGTTGTGAAATAAACGTTGGGGGCTGGGTGTACTTTTTTACCGACTTCACAAAAGGAGGAGGTTTTCAATTCGTCTGTATTTTTTTTCTACAATAATAATGCTATCGGCATCATACTGAGCAATTTTCCCACAAATCAGCTATTGGATTGGTGATCATCAATATAAATTATTACCTAATATTTTTTTATGCTAGATAGGAAAGCTCTTGGCCTTTATCTCACCTGATGGTAAGCGACGATAAGCGCCGAAGATGGAGTCGAACTTCACCTGGAACCATCGACCACGAAGGGCTGGTTATCTTATCATAAATTGTCGGAATACAATAATTCTGTTAAACAATATTATTATGGCGATTTTATTTTATGGTGGTAGCTAGTCATGCGAATTTGAAGAAAGTTCTACCATCAACCAAAGTCATGCTTGCTAAACTGTTGGATCTCGTACCAGCGTGGAGACATTATAACGCTGATTATTGTATATTTCCAAGTAATAAATATTAGGAGATATGAGAAACGTAAATTCGAGCATCGCTTTATTTCCAGAAATACCAGCCCCGCCTTCAGCATTCACAACTACACAGAAGAGTATATTAGACAATCAGACGATCAGGAAAAAGGGTAAGAAAATAATAAGCCACACGTCTCCATTGAACTAATTTATTTCTCATTGAATTTTTTGTATAGGTGACCAAAAATGCAAAAGGCGCAAAACCAAGCAGTCGTTAATACTCCCCACTGGGCCTCCATGGTGAGATACAGCCCGTTCTTCCTATATTCGTCCATCTATTGACCTGTGCCCTAGCAGTGGGGACATTAAAGGGCTGGTGATGATAAATTTAGGAATTAGGTACTCCAGTTTTCTTTCGAGAAATTTAATGTATAATATTCATTATCGCCTTCAGTGTAGTATTATGTTTTAGATTATTTATACTCAGTTGTTTGCTCCTCCAGACAAACTTCCTTCGCTACTTAGGAACGAAGTTATCAGCTCAAATTTCCAAGGAGGAGCGTACGTCGAGCAAATGAAAGATTTTGGTAAGTACAGCCTTGAGGTAGGCATAGAATAATTATTATCCTCAAATATAATAAAGGAAAAAAGGAAAATATAATTAAATCCAATCCCTAAAATAAAACGGATCCGTCGGTATATAATTATCCAGACAATATTAAACTAACTTAACAGATGAAAAATATATCTAATAATTATAGGTTATATACTCTATTAATGGCGTGTTCATTAATAAACTCTTAAGAACATGTCATGTTTTGTAATAAAGTTGTTAAGCACAAATAAGGTCAAACTCAAGCCATATTTAGCACTTTGTTTAGCTTTGGTGCCACTGGTGATACTTTTGTATTCATTTATGTATTGCATAGCACTGAGATAAGAAATTCTTTATTTGGTATTCTTTCCAAAGAATTCTAGAATTCAAATAAAAAATCCAATATTTAAATTAATAGTTGCACTGGATATAACTTAAAGTTAATTATGTATACTTTATCAATCAACAATCATTTTTAAAAGGAAGTGGAAGTTTAATAATAAGTATGGTATATATTTTTAGCTTTTAGCTAGGTATTTTTAAATCTTGCTTCTAGAAGAACACACAGCAATTAAAATGCTTGTTTAGGTACCGTCTATTATCTTTAGCCTCTAGAAATAACTTAAAGCCTATTTCTAATATAGAACCCAGGTAAACAATAAACAAATCATTCGTTATAGTGATGTAATATTTGGCGTGTTGTATATATAAATAAAATTGACAATTGGCTGCCATTGACAAGGTTCAATTTTTTTTTACTTCTCCCTTTATTTTAGGGAAGGCAAAGGGCTCTAGAAGTCGCTGTCTTTAGTGTATATTTTATATTAAATAATGAGTGGGTGAAATGTATGAATGAAATAAATTTTACGTTAAAATATGGGTGTCACACATTTTAGGGAGTGCTTGGAGCGAGTTTAATGGTAACAGAGTTCATGATGGTGCCTGATGAAATAGACAAAACCACTTTTTAAAGTGGTCTTCACCACAACATCAAACACATCACAAGACTTATTTTCAATGTTTCACATCAACACGGATGCTTGTGCATTAAAATAACATCACTTTCACTATACAAAATCCACTCTGAAACAATCAAGGTTCAATCAGAAACCTCAATACCTTCTTCTTATAAATGTGAAAACTAAAACTTTTTTTAACAAAAATATTATAAGATGTATTATATTATGGTTTCATGTGTAGCGTATTTTATATAAAAATATACAATAATATTTTTAACTTTCGCGTTGCATCATTAATCTGGTATAATAAAAATGGGTCTATACGCGCAAGAAACATTGTAAATATATCGCGATATATGTACCTTAACCGATACCTGTACGATATTAACAATGTTTATTGCGTTTTAATAACCCATTTTCATTATACCACATTAAAATCTACAATATTAATAAAAACATTGATAGTTAAGCAATACATAGATAAGTTGTTGACCAAATTTTGCTTTGTTTATCACAACAAATGTGTAAAGGTTTCATATAAATCACATTATGTCCCGTAGATATCCACATTTTATTGTTAGTAAAGGTTAATAGGTTTGTAGGTATACAGAGAACATATATATTATACAAGTGATTAATAATTGTGCGTGCGTGTACGCCGCGTGGTGACGGCAGAGTACAATTGTCACCACCCCAAATCTCTCCCGTGGGTGTCGTACAAGGCGACTAAGGATAAATCAGTGACTAGGAATGGGCAACAGCGTTCCTTTTATACCACCTAGCAATAGTAATGCAACTTTTGTGCCCGATAAATGGCAATAGGCTCGCCACCTATTACATGGGATCTAAAATAATTGGCGAAACGTGGGTACTAGTTCACCTCTGCATACCCCTTCGGGGATATAGCCGTGATTTATGTATGTATGTATTAATAATTAAGTATAAAAGAAATCTCAGTCGTCAAAGCAGTACTTATAATATAATTATAAATGAAATGTTTATAAAATTAAATTTTATTTAGCAAGCCTCTAACAGTGGTTTCAGAATACTAAATATCGCAAAAAAAAAAAGAAATATTGATGCAGAATATAAATATCGCTACAACCTGATAACATCAACAAGTTTACTAGGGTAAATATTATGACTCGTGGTGAGATTAAAAGAGACAAAGTTCATAAACAGAAAAATAAACCTTGAACTAGCGTACACTTTAAAATACATTCAAAATACAAATGATAGATAAGAAAAAAAATTGGTATCAATTAATTGGGATCTTGTAGTCAAAGTAATAAGTTTTATACGCGTACATCCACGTGAATGTGTACAAATGTTTACAAGCGATAGTAAAATACCCATAAATTTTTCTTACAGATTTTGAAGATGGAAGAGACTCAGCATATCCTAGAAAAAGCCCCACATTATTATCTATATTACTTTGTCACATAATCACATTAGCCAGAAGTAATTTGCTTTCTTGATAACCATCTATTGGTTAATGATATTGTTTATTTGTAGTATCCTAGCTGTATATTTCTTTAATTTGGCTAACTGAAATAGACAATAAATATTTATTGCTTACTATTATTTCTGTCTTAAAAATCTGTTACTTGACCATTTTTAAAGATGAAAAATTCAATTTTGGACTGAATTTAGCAACGATTTTACAGTTTACATCGCTGTCATAAAATTAAATAATCCTGGAAAATTTGAGTGCGATTTTGTTGTTGACCTGATACCTGAGTTCAGTATTAAATAGAAAGTAAACCATATATTATCAAACAACATGTTTTGTGTG
The DNA here is from genome assembly GCA_963931975.1 of Cataclysta lemnata. NCBI lineage: Eukaryota > Metazoa > Arthropoda > Insecta > Lepidoptera > Crambidae > Cataclysta > Cataclysta lemnata. The sequence goes on from OZ008339.1 coordinate 6,799,624, forward strand.
ACTAGTGGACCTAATTGATTTTTATTTAAACTCGGTAGTTAGTAAAGAAACCTTGAGATGGTCATGTTACGGTAATTGACGACAAGCATTAGACGACTATTACCAATTATAATTTAAATGGCCCAGAAATTACAAGTATTTTGACGTCCAAAATTTGATGATTCAGGATTTGGGAACAAACTACCAAGCAACTACTCAGTCTACACGTACAGTTACATTTTTTTGGAAAATTATCAAAAATTAATTTGTCAAGTTATTAGATAGTAGGTACAGGACTGTATGAACAAAGCCCACCATAATTAATATAGGCTATTTCCTCATTTATCATCCTAATGGTTACAGAAAGATACGTGTAATTAATGTAATGATTAAGTTTCTCCGTGTTTAAAAGGGACACTGATTCAGAACTAATACATCCTAAAGCAGTACTACTGCTTAGTATTAATAGGTTGATGTAACGATGATGTAATACGAAAGTGGAGACATTTTTGGAATTCGAATTTCTCAAATCCAATATTTAAAACAATTGCTGGACACAACTTGAAGTAGCAGGCCAGCTAAATGTTCGAAATCAATGCTATCACACACGGAAGGTACAAAACTCAAAAGCTCACACTCGGATGAGTTTATTACTTAAGAAGAATTTGAAAGTTTCAAGTTTGTATCAGCAATTTTTTATTTCTCGTTTTATTGAATAACGGACCGTTTTAGCGGAGTACTTTTTATGTAAGCGTAGAATCGACATTTATTTTTGGCTAATACAAGATTAGGTACCTAAGCTCTAATCGTACGATATAAGGTGTACAGTAAACTGTTTTTGTAATGTTTAAATTTTAAGCAAACTTTTTTGTTTTTTGAGAGTTGCCTTGTATAATTTTAGCTTTATATAATAAAAGAAGCATAGATCATGTTTTCTTCGCGTGTGCAATAATAACATGTGTTTTAGTTCAGTATGCAAAGAATAATTTTATGGCAGCGGTATATTTAAATAGTTTTAATTAAAAACGTTACAATTGTCTAAGCGAAGCTTTTATTTTTATATTGTATTATTTAACATTTTATAAATACAATTTTTCTACTACATCGACTTGTAAAAATGCTTAGATTTGTATAGAGATGGAACGTTATCTGTCCATTATTACGCTGATGTAGGTTCATCGGTTTAATCTGTAAAGTATTTATTAGAAATGGGGTTAATGACCTATCTGAATGCAAAACTAAATAATCGAAGTAAAGCTGTATGAATAGTCCGACAACTTCGTGCGCGACCTTCCTGCGGTATGAGGGGCGGTGGCGGGGACGGTGCGCTCTGGATCCTAACGCGGGGAGGAGGAAAAACTCTCCTCTCCCCGCATCGCCCGCCCCCGCTAGCATCTAAAATGCCCCGTCCCCGTCACCGTATCGTACCGCAGGTGGGCCGCTCACGAACTTGTCGAACTATAGGTCTATACGGTCAGCAAATTTGTAATCTTGCAATACGCCAAAAATATTTATACAGAATTAGAGTAGTCTAATGTGTATTTATATTTTTGGTAAGATGTATTTTACTACTTATAGGTGAACTAGCCTATAAAACCAGCGGTAGATGAAAATCTTTATTATTTTCACATTGGCTAACTCAAGAGAAATTACTAATGCATATTATAGGTTTTAGTTTGAATTTTCGCTGTAAATGTTAGTGAATTTAGGGAGAACCATTAGTTGTAAGCATTAGCCGATTTTGTAATAAAATTTATGTTTTTACAGTTGCTACAAAAGAAACTGCCAAATGAATGTGTAAATTCAAATAAAGAATGCTTAAAACTAAAAGTTGTTTCATTATTTATTTTTTTATAATATGACTGTTTTTTAGGGAAAACTAAATTGTTTAATCTTATTCATCCTACCAGTTTATTGCAATATATTAATATTCAAAGGGTCAAGTAGGCAAGAGCTCAAATTAAGACATTAATTAATGAAAGAAAAGTTGCTTGGCGTACACAACGTCAGATACAACTGCCACTACGCCATGAAGATTTTGGATACAGTTGTTATTTCGGCAGAATGCAACCGAACAAAGCTAATGTTGCTCGCAGTGTTCAGTGCTTAGTGAGCCATTTAAGTTAATAACGACTAACCGTAAATAGCTCTGCGTAGTAGCTTACACTGTCTGGGATTGAGTGAAAACTAGCGTTCCAGTTAACAGCACTGGAAAAGCTCTTTTATGCTACGCTAACCCACTAATAGAACAGGGGAAACTTGAGTAACAGAATAAGATTACTAGACCTCGATGGCGCTTGCGTAACCTAAGCAATGTTCGCTAAATCCGGTCTTTGGATGATTGACCAAAAATACATTAGGGTCTAGCCAAGTGGCTTATCTATTCCAACGCATAGAAAACCTAAGTATGAAACTGACGTATTGTTTACTCTGTAATAAGTCTGTTTCATTTTCTATTCTTTGCGACTTGGCTATTACTATACTATCACTTTGGCAATACGATTTATGATTGGAGGGCTTATCTCAATTTCCTTCGTTCTGAGGAAGACACGTTATACCGTTAGTCCTGGATGCATTTGCAGTCGTTCATACACACCAATCCACAATTGGCCGTCCTGAGAGACCTGTGCCCCAGCAGTGGCGACATTAAAGGGCTGGTGATGATCATGTTAACAATACCGATATCTATACGGTTTCATCCGACTTTGCAAATATAATAAATAAGTGAGAACGTCAATGTTTTCTAAACTTCTGACTGCTCACGAGTCATAATTTAATCTAAGTATTAGGATAAGTCCTAGTAATCTAACAAGATTATTATCATCATTGACTAAGCATATATTATTTTGTTGACTGCCAACTTTATGAGGTAATCACCTCAACCGACTGGCTTCCATCAAATCATATAATCTATCATCATTAGGTACTGCCTTTGTGTGGCTTATCTGTTTAATCTGGACGACTCATTAAAGTTGTGTCATTGTTTCACAGATTAATACAGTAATGTTACCATTTTTATCCATTAAACTGTATACATTTAGGAGAAGCTTCATGCCTAATGACCGCATGTAGAAGTCGAAGAAGATTATTTAATTTTGTATAAATATGTTGTGTGTTCTGATTCTGAAATTCATTAAGATGCCACTTTTCGGTCTTACTGCCGAACTCAGAGACGTCAATTAACTTTAATGAATACTTAATACAAAAAAATTTCAATCAAAAGTACACTATTGACCAAGAATAGAGACAAGTTTTGAATTGTTTTTTATTTTGTATTGAGTTAATTGGCGTCTCTGAGTGCGGCAGTTAGTCTCCTTGTACGTCACGCCGGGAGAAGTGGGGGTGGTGACAATTGTATTCTGCTCTGCCGTCACCGTGTCATTTCAGTATGAATAAAGTAGTTCCATAAGAGGCTGCCGATGATAATATTCCTTTAAGCTGTCTAATGAAATCACAGACCTTAATCGAATATACATTACATTGAAATTAGCTGAGAGAGAGACATTAAGTTACCGTGTAGGCCTGATTCTGTTTGTGTTCTTCGCTTGTTTAACATCCCCACTAGGCAGCCAAGTTTGATATGTTTTTTTTATTATTCGAATATCATAATAAAATCTCAATTAAAAAGTAAATAAAAAAACATACGGTACAAATTGAGTAACCTTAACCTAACCTAATAAAATACCTATTGAGTTTGAAATGTATAATTATCAATATTTCATTAATTGATTCGACTGCATCGCCGTCTAGCAATTGTCGGTCTAAGTTCTGAGAATGAATCCCGAGAGATTAGGAAGTTGTGCCAGATTTGGTTATTGGCTACGTTTTAATTTACCCGTTGGTCAGCTTGACCATAATACTGTACAAACGCTGTCATAGGTATGATAGGGTACATTCTAAAGAATTTATGACGTAAGTAATAAACGTAGTAAGTAGTTGATGGTACATGTGTATATACAACATTTTATAATTTTATGATTGAGATATTTGCCGTGTGTTGACGGCAGAGCAGAATACCAACGTCTTCATACTGCGATTTTCCTGCTCGATAAATGATGAATAGACGTGATGAATAATTATAAATTAATGATCTTGATACTTGATAATTTTCTTCAGTATCCACTCGGGAAGGGTTTTCAAACCAATAGGTATGTATTATCATTTGTAGCAGATGCGGTCGTTCCAGTGTTCAAGAAATAATATATTATACTATAGATTAGATGCCGAAGCGAAAATTGGCATGATAATTGAACTCCCCAACTTGTACCATTTGTATCGAATTCTGTGGACAAAGAGCGGAACACAGTCGCGTCTAGTGCTAGAGCGTTATCGACTCCGGGAGTTTCGACCGCATTTTCATTAATACGTAACAACTCAATCTCGGTGCAGTGCCCTTTGTTAGCTGGCGGTGCTCAAGAAATCGATTATCGATGTAGCTAGCTTACCTATTACTAATTTATTCGGAAATTTGAAATAGTGCTGCGCGATTACTATTTTTATAATGTTGCGGTTGGTGGATCTTAAATACTGCAGATATAACTGAAACCAATGAATGACCTAATGTTCAGTCAAGTTAAAATTGATTTTTACTTCACCACAGTCGGGTAAAAATATTGTTCACTGATTATTGAGTACGTAGGTATGTCATTGGCGACAACAGGCCCATTTGCCTGAAAAGACAACCCAGGATAGATTATTCTGGCGCAGAAGAGTGAGGAGACTCGACCCCGAATAATGAGAGAAGGGAAGGACAACGAAAGGACAAGGGATGGAAAAATGAAGAGAAAAACGTAAGTACAGTTATACTTTTATCACAAATGAATTGACAAGAGCATATATTGAGGATGAATGGATAATTATGATTTTTTGTTCATCAATGTTATCGAACACTTTGAATGTTCCAAAATATAAAGGAAAATTTATATTTCATTTTATATGTGGAGGTGACTGACGTAAACAGAAACGTAGAAATTTTATTTACATTGAAAAATATAAACTGCATTTTCAAAAAAAAAATTAAGGTCATGCGTTAAAGGTAAAGCGAATACGATTTCGTGAAATTTTTTATTCAATTCCATTGTTTGAGTCTGGGCTTCATTTATGAGATTTTATCAATTTAATAGCCGTTAACAACCGTAATAGGTACTCACAGTGTTTATTCTTAACTTGGACAGGTGTGAATATTGTTCTAAAGGCATATTTATGATTTTTAATATTCCTTGACCTACATGATATTTCGTTGGTTTAAGTCCGTGGTATGGCTTTGGAAAATATTAAAGGAAAACAAGAATATTGGTACTGACTGTGTTGATTTTGTTTAATAAATGAATGCTGGAAAATAAATTAGATATATTTCTGATCTATTTTTTTGTAATACTTTTTTCTAATATTCATATTGTAAAGTGGCTTATCTATTCGAATGCATAGAAAATAAAATAATGAAACTAACGTATTTTTGTTTTTACGTTTTCTCTGTCATACGTCAGTTTCATACATTTTGCATTCTATGCGTTCGATATATCTGCCACTTGGCTGGGGGGCTGAATAGTTTTACAGAATATCCCCTCACAGCTGAACTAGACCGCAGCTTCGCTAACAAAAGCAAATGTTTTAGTTTTCCTCCCAGGGAAAAAAGGTGTCGGCTTCCGCAAGTATTCGAATCTTTTTAACTTTTTTCTTGACGTTGTTAGCTCGTCACTGTGTAGGGGCTTAACTTACTTAAACTGAACAGTTGTTTTATAACAAACAGGACGTAAAGATAAAGAATTCTTCAGAGTAACTTCTTTTTCTTAGCTTTTAATGAATTATCTCTGTTTTCCAAGCAGTGGAATTCTCCAGCGAGTGGTCAATGGTCTTGGAAGAAAGGACCCGCAGTTTACTTTAGTTTAATTATTCACAATGGAGTCCAGGTATAAATATTAAGAAATAGGCAATCCGATTTTATAGCTACACCAAGAATGTTATATCTATAGGATCAAACATCATAGGTTAAAATCGGAACAGCCCAAAAATTTACAAAAACACAAAATAAGATAAAAAATCATAATACAAAAATGACCTATTGCCATCTAACGGGCACGTAAACCGCAGTACAATTATTCTGGATGGTATAAGAGGAACGTTGCTACCCATTACTCATCACTTCTTCTTCTTCTCCCTGCCCTGTTCCCAGTCTATCTGGGGTCGGCACAGTATGTTTCCTCTTCCATTCATATTGGTCAGACGATATCAAGCCATCCACTCCCTTTTGATTCATATCATCCATCACACCGTTAAGGTGCTAGTGATGAATAAATGTATAGAAAAGAGACGGAACGGACCAACAACGGAGAGAGTGATTGGAATGACAAAATTCCAATCCATACTGCTCAAGGTTTTAGCTTAGGTTTTACAGCCGGCCGCCTGCCTGACACCAACCCTCTTTGGGTATGCTGTTATGGGTGGTTTGCCCTCTACCATTCGGGTACGCCAAGGTGCTTATTGGTCTACACCGGGCAATCTCCCTTAGTCGACTTTTATGACACCCATGGGATTAGTCGGGGCTGGCCTATTCTACGTTATTTGTTCGCTCCCAGGCCAGCATAGAAGACACCCATTACTCATCACTGTCTTACCCGTAGTCGCCTTGTACGATGAACCTTGGTGCAATATGACAGATAAGGGGTGGTGTCAATTTTATTCTGCTCTTTCGTCACCACACGACATTGAAGAATAGCAGAGTCTGGACCGCAACGATTATTCCATTACGTTTCATATTATTTAGTTTATTCATTTTAATTTCCGTATAATCTTTTGGCATAATAAAATTTAATACTTATTATTTCGTTAATTAGGTGTGATTAATTAGAAAATGAATGTATTATTGCATAACAATCAAGAAAATCAAATATTAATTGTATTAAATTAACAATCGCTTTGTTTCAAAATAAACAAACGCTCAGAGTTGTATTTACAAACAAGAACAAAGCGATAGGAAAAAAAATATTATATTGTTGTTTTAATTTTATCTCCAATAACTATTGCAATAAAAAAACAATTGTAGACAGTCATTATGAATGATATCAATTAAGCGTAGGTCAATAACATTTGAGAATACTTACTACTACGTACTTTCATGTATTTACGTATAGATGTAATCTCCGTTCTATTTATGTGAATGTTGAACCCTATTTATCAATCATTTATTTCCAAGTATCGCGTATATTTAATTTGTATTTTCCAGTAGTCCTATTGATTCTTACACCGGATATTACCAACGAAGGTTGTGTTGTAATAACATAGTAAATAGTATCGGAATATGTTGAAAGTACTAACTGACAAACGTTATATCTATGGTGACCAAAATGTTAAGGTCCCAGCACACTTAAACTTCGGCAAATTTATTTTGGACGAACTTCGACGTAACAAGGACAAAGTGGCATTGGTAAGATTTTTTACGATGTTTCATTGTTACTGTGACAGTTTATACTATTGGAAAACCCAAAAAGGGGTTGCTGTGTTATGACGTCAGAGTCTGCTCTATATAAGTGTCGATTCCCGAATCTCACCCGCGGTGTTCTTGCAAGGCGATTAAGGGTTAAGACAGCGATGAGTAATGGGCAGCAGCATTCCTCTTATACCATCAAGCAAATACTGTGATTAACGTAGATAAGAGACAGCAATAGGCTTAATGTTTTCTTATATTTGCACGAGCACTACACATTTGAAATAAAACCACTTTTACGGGTAAGACTCGCGTATAATTTGGTGTTTGGCATATTAATTATTTAACCCGACGTTTCGATCACTTTACAGTGGCCGTGGTCATGGGGGGACTAAAGATAACAGGTGTCCTCACAATAAAGTAATAATTAATACCGTCATAATATTTGATATATTAGGTGTTCCGATTTACACAAACAGAGCTTACAGTATCATTGTTTTTGGCAGTATGAGGACGGTGTTGGGATTTAATTATTCTAATAATTGGGTCCCAAGCAATAGGCTTGTTCCGAATTACATGGGAACTAACATAATTAGCGAAACGTGGGTGTTGATTCACCTCTGCTTACATATGGGCCCGTAGCCAAGTGGCAATCGTTTCATAACGATAACGTGCCGAAGTTCGTCACGATCGGACATATTTCTTTGGTATCTACAGCGTCTTAGCTTGCGATACCAACATAACTAGACTTACGAAGACGATTTTGGTCATGTGATTTCACGACGACTTACGTCAAATCCCATACATTTTGCTTTATCGAACTTCGTAATCTTTGTCGGTATGTTACTTTGTCTAGGCCCCCTGATTAACAGGCGTGTTTATGTACGAATATAAAACCTAAAAATTTTATTAAACTATACAAGATAAAAGCCGATGGTCCTAATCCGTTAGTTAGGTTAGGTTAGATTAGGACATAGGTTTATAGAGACCTTCGAAAACAGTAAACAGGTCGAAATACGAAACAGAATATTGGACTTATTCGAAATATTAGGGAAAGACAAAATACTGGGAAAAAGTAATCCGAAACAAAATTACTGTGAAATCTACAGTTTCTGTTCGTACATTTGGACCTAAACAGCGCCAAGTTTCGATCAATGACCACCAGTTAGATACCAATATGGCCGCGCAAAATTACCACGGCCAGAACCTCGTGTTGAATTAGTGTCTCATGACAGGAACACGGCGACACTCGCCACAAATTAACGTACAGGGATTTGGCGCAATATGCAGTCAACTTCGCCGTGTCTCTCGACGACTTGGGTGTCGGAGTCGGCGACATAGTTGCGGTCGGTTCGGAGAAACGAAACGAGTTTGTCGCCACTGTGTTGGGCATTGTGCTTACCGGCGCCACGTACACCCCCTACGATCTGAAGAGTGGGAGAGGTAAGAGTGTCGAGAGCATTCCTTTTTCGAATAATTAAACCTTTTTGAAACCATAATGTAAAAATTTCGAGAGCATTCCATTTTCGAATACTTCAACTTTTTTGAAACCATAAATTCAGGTTGCAAATAGCCTAACTGCCGCACTCAGAGACGTCCGTTAACGTTAATGAGTACTTAATACACAAAAATGACAATTCAAAACTAGTCGCTATTCTTGTCGTGTCTATTGTCTAGATTCGATTGACATTTTTTTTGTATTAAGTATTTATTAAAGTTAATTGACGTCTCCTGAGTGCGGCAGTAAGAGAAGCTCGAATCGAAAGAAAGCACAGTTGCTTTGCACACTCAGCCTGCGATTCCGTTAACTAAGCAATGTTTAATAAGGCTGGTCATTGGGAGGGTGACCAAAAATATATTACCTAGAGTTCCTCTTTGCTTTGGTAGGCACGTTTTGCCGTTGGTCCCAGCTGCATCTGTAGTCGGGTAATACCCAGCAATCCAAAGTACGCCAGCATGGCCCATTCACCCTTTTTTTTAACGGAGTGGACTGCCTTTACGCACCATATCAGCCGCTAGTTAGGCGGCTGACGTGTGTGGGACTCACCCGACTCAAATCGAGTCGGGAATACGCCACTAAACCACAAGGCCCATTCACTCTATGTTTTTCAATCAATATGTAATTTCATTTTTATTTAATAAGCGTTTTCTCGATTCTACCGTGAACTGTGTAAAAAAACGATGTAATATACTTATGTAGTAAGATAATGTAAAATACAGACCAGTAAAATAATACTTCATCAATAAGATGACTGGTTCCAGGCTCTCTTTCTGATCTAATATGCACGCAGTGGACGTGGCATCCGAATGAAGAATTCATGGAGTGCAAAATAGTTACTAATAATAATTTTGTTGCACATCTAACGCTATCAATTATTCATATTAAATGTGCTTATATTACCTGCTGAACTTAAATGGACATATTTTCATAATTAATGCATTTTGTTTATAGCTGTACTCAAACACAAGATCAGCATAACCCAGCCAAGATTTTTCATATGCTCCAACCTATTTTGGAACACTTACGGTGATATCTTAAGAGCATTTGACTGCATTGAAAAGATACTATGTCTGGATGACGGACGAAATGGCTCCCTAACGCCAATTACGACTTTAACTACAAAGAATCACGACATAGACTTGTTTGAACCAGCAAAGGTTCAAGGTCAAACCGACGTAGCGTTTGTTTTGTATTCTTCCGGAACTACCGGCATGCCAAAGGGAGTTCAGTTGACTCATCTCAACTGTATACTCAATAGTTTACCAGACGAGTAAGTATTGTGATCGATAAATTAGTATATCGATAAATTAATTCAAATTAAATATTAGCGACACTCACACCTAACTATCATCTAGCACAAAGCAGCAGCTTCAAGCCTTGCTATGGAAACGAGATGACGGGAAATATACCATATACCTACATAAAAAAATAAACAATCATGACTCTAGAACAAATTTCCGTCATTATCACAAAAACATTAACTACCTTACTTAGGTACCTACCAGTACCAGGACTCCAACCTGGGACCTCGGGCCGATAGCAAACGATCTAATAATTCGAGCAAACTGGCCGTCAAAAATCTTTCATAGTATATAATAAATAATACTTCTGAGGCCAGTAAATAAAATTGGTTAATCTGTAACATTGCTTATATAGCAAAAGCTCTTACATGGGAATACACTAATAGTAACAATAAAGACTATTACATAGGACCTTAGATAATCGACGAAATGTGGGTGTTACAGCTCCAGACCTCAATCAGAAAGAATCCCATCCGATTAATTTAATCTACGCTCGTAGGTTAGGACGCGCCTCACAACTCACGGTTGCTCAAATGTTGATAGTACCTATTACTTGCCTTCATGGCAAACAACGTATTTTTTATATTTTCCGAACTTGACTCTGAACTGTCCATTTAATCTTGCCTCGTACATTTTTTCATGCTGTACTCTACCCAGCGACAAAGCAATAGAAAATCTAAGTTTACACAATTAATTGGAAACGTCCAGAGAAGGACAGAAAATAAAATGACCAAACGAATTTAATCGATATAGGAAGGGGAATGTCTAGGCCGATTTTTCATAATCAAATTGACAGTTTATGAGAAAAAGATTCATGTCAAGAGTAGGTACCTGAAATCTATGGGCATGTAGGAGATTAATTGAAGCGAAAGAAGTATGTAAGGATCGTAGGAAGTAAGAGATCTCTGCCTACCCTAGTGAATGAAAGGCGTGATATATGCTTATATAATTTACAGCTTCAGAGATGAGTCGCTACAAACAATGTTCTTGATGGGCGAGTGGTACCATAATTACGACACATTCATGACATACAAGTTTCTGGTTATGGGAAGAAGAATCGTTTATGTCACCGACCCGACACCCCTAGCTTTTGTGAAGGCTGTTCAAGATTACGAGGTAACTTTTCCTGTTCTAAGAATAAATTTACATTCTTTTCCATTCCAAAGATTTACTTAATCTTGTAAAGTTAAATTTTATATTAAGGAAGTAATTAATAAAATCCCCCATTAATTATTTGTTAACACTGAGTTAATATTTGGACTGACTTTTGGGTAGCACAAAGATTGAGAAACGAGGATGATCTTATTCAAGGTTTCAGTACTGAAGAGACAAAATAAGGGATCTAATTCCCACTGGACAGAGTTTAATTAACCAACTATGTATTTTAGCTTAGTCAAATTATAACATTTAAAGCCAAAGCAATTAAATTGATACTTGCAATCAGAAAACAAAAATCTCCGTATAGTGCCCCCACTTCTCTCGTGTTTCATTATCATTATCTATTTTTTCCAACTATTATTATAATATTCAAATAACAACTAAATTATAATTGCTGGAGCATAAACTGCTTATAACACAATTCCATTACATTAATATCGATAATTGAATAACCATTATAATAATGAATTTATATTCGGAACTCCTACTAGTTTAACATAACATTGACTAAATAAAGCATATTTAAGTATGTATTAAAATAATATCAATAAGTAATAATATATTACATAATAATATTAAACTTTAATGGTGGCCCATTAAGGCTGAAAGGAATTTCGCATGTATCTGTTACATGAAATAACGGAAGACCGTATTTTATATTTATTTACATTATTATCCAAAAAGAAGTCATTACAGATTCACAAAGGGCCTTTGAGTGAAATTTTGTCAAAGCGCTGAAGCTTATCTTCCCGAATTTAATAATAACAAATCATGTGACTGCCGTCAGCAAGCAAAATGATATTTAAGATAAAGCCTTAAATATACTTAAAGAAGGGACCCAATTACTTTATTATAAGTATAGCAGATTTGCATAACGATACAAACTGCATTGTGTTCTGTGAATCTGGGAAATATTTGATTTAAGAAAATAGCACAGTTACTTTATTATATTACATGCAAAGGAAAACTGCAAACACTGTGTTGAAATATTCATATGATATACACCGCCGATAGCTATGTTATTAAACTTCATATAATATTAAACTTCCGAAATGGGAAAGACAGGGGAAAAACTATATAAAATTGTAGTAGGGAGGAGCGGCGGTGGAAGGGTATATTGTATTCTACCGCCAGCATACGGGTGATTGTGTTAACACCCGAGCATATGGGCGATTGTACTAACCTATAAAATATTCATCAAATACATGACAGGTAAATACTCCCGCAGACCCATTACGTAACTTTGTTGCTAACAATTGTCAGTTTAAATTTATGAAATTGTTGCGATTAATCTGGCGAAACTTTGGTATTTTACAACTTTCGAAGATATACCTACAACGGGCGTGAATCATCATCATCACCACCAGCCCTTTTTAATGTCCCCACTGCTGGGGCAAGGGGCTTTCCTAGGGATGGAAGAATATAGGGAGTTGGGGCCATAATCCACCACGCTGGCCCAGTGCGGGTTAGTGGGCGTGCATCATGTATGTATGTAATACAATCTTTCAGGTAAACATTGCTATGCTGATTCCATCTATGGTTGGATACTTGGCCAAAACAGATGAAATTGAAAACTTTAATTTAGACTCGTTAAAAATAATCTATTCTCGCTCATCTCCTCTTCATCTGAAGACAATTGAAAGTGTCAAAAAGAGGTAAGTGTAATGATTAAATATAAACTGATGTAAGTTTTGATTATTTATTTTGGGTTTTGATCTTCCTTTAGGACTGCGAGGTACTTAGAAGTGCGTGAAAAGAAACCATCAGTAGAATTAATTCAATGACATTTTAAATTTAAAATAATAGATATTGTAATTGCACAGTAGTAAGAACGAAAGATACGAACCAGCACGCAACATAGAGATCTTCACGTTGAGCGTGCTGAATACATAATTTTTGCTTTTTATTTTTATAATTTCATTAGATTCTTAAATTTTACAAAGATAAAAATTCCGACACAATCACGGTCTTGCACATTTGTGATGTAAAACATTCATGTGGTAAGATTTGAAAAATATTTTTTTATTACAGACCTGGTTTCTTTGCAATCCAGTGTATTTTTCGACGAATTTCCCACTTTTTATTCATAAGGAATCAATTAAAACATTTTTTGAGTAAATAAAGAAAACGAGGCCAGAAAATATTTAGACCCCTTTTTCTGTGTAACAATATTTTTCTAACATTTTTATGTTGAAATAAAATAATAATTTTTAATTGATTTTGTTTGCATAATCACTAAATAGTTTATGTTGCATTTTCAAAATTCTAGATTGCCTAAATTGAAAAATATCCTGCAAGGTTACGGTATGACGGAAGCTGGAGAACTGACTTCTGAAAGTTGGGGCTTTAAAGGCCCTAAGCCTGGTAGTGTTGGGATGGCCTCTCCTGGAATCACGCTGAAGGTAAAACTTCAGAAGATTTTATAAATGTACATTTTTAACATACACGTAGGCATATATACATATTTTAAATATCCTACATAAACGTATGATTTAGAAAATATTTTAATGGCAACTGTTTGTGATCAATGACTACCAGGATTCGAATTCTACCGGGACCTCTTGACCGCTAGCCAACGATCTGAATAAAAAAAAATGATAACACCAATTATGAACGGAAGAGTAAACATACTGGGCCAATCCGAGATAACCTCGGAACAGGGCAGAAAGTTGAAAATAAAAAATCTGCAACCTTGGTTCAGAATAACAAGTCTGAAACAAATGACTCATGATGAATAGGTACTGTCCTCTTTATGACTAATTCAAAATTTTAATTATCAACGCTATTTTTAGGTTGTAAGTCCTGAGACACGCGAAATCCTAGGCACACAGGAATATGGGGAAATATGCTTAAGAGGTCCCGTCCTCATGAAAGGCTATATTGGAATAGACCCATCTACTTATTTGGATGAGGACGGTTTTTTTAAGACCGGTGACTTGGGGTACTACGATGCAGATAAATATATTTACATTGTTGACAGAATGAAGGAAATCATTTCTTACGACGGAAATAAGGTACATTGTTTTGACGCATATTTGTTACTTACCAGTGATTTGTCTTTAGAATAAAATAATAACTATTGCAGTGTGGTAACCGTATAGTAGAATACAATTATCACCGCCCCCTTTCTCCGGCGTGTGTCGTACAAGGCTACTTACAGCGCTTACGCACTACATCCGATCCGAATTCAATCCGAATCCGTCAAAAAATTATTGGTTTAGAAATCTCGGACAGAGATCGGATGCCATACAAATAGTACTACGGCTACAACGGACCGTCAAAATCACAGATTCGGAACGGATTTAGTGCATAAGCGCTCTAAGGGTTGAAATATAATATAACGAGAAATGGGCAGTGGCCTACCTGTTAGATAGCTATAGGACCTGGTACATACCTTCCATAGCTGGCGACATGTCTTAATAAACCTGTGCCCTATCCTTTATTTTATAATTAATTTATATTTGTTTGTATATCCATTTATTTTTTTTCAATGTTTACAAATACCACTGAAAACATTCTTTGAAGATTCTATATTATCACTCAAAGAAAATTCACAGGTAGCGCCTTTAGAATTGGAGACAATTTTGCAACTACACCCAGGTGTAAAAGAAGCGGGAGTCATAGGAAAACCAGTGCCAGACTACGGAGAGGAACCAACAGCTTTTGTAGTGAGACAACCTAACTCAGATGTTGAAGAAACAGACTTAATCAAATTTGTCGCAGCTGAGGTCAGTATATTCCGTTTACCTAAAAACCTAAAACTTGTAAGCGGGAACTTTAAATAAGTTTTAAATTCATAATTTCTCTTATAGCACTTCTTAAATTTTACTAAACTCAAAATTGCACACCTACATTAGTAAGTCTTGTCGCCATAAATTTAGGGCACAAAATGTTTTAAGAGTATTTTTTGAGTTCGGTCTCTCTTGTATTAAATGAGTAATATTTGCTCAAACATTAAAATTTGAGGGATGGAAAGGAAGAGGAAGACAGCGGGCCTAGCACGGGGACGTGGACAAGTCTCTCTCCACCACTTGACAGTGTTTTGTCTCGGGATTTAGTGCGAGTTAGAGCGAGAGGAAAAGATTTTCTGTCCCCCGAAAGAGATGTGTCCACGTCCCGTGCTACGGGGGCTGGGGAAGAGATGGATGAATTGCGTGATAATGACATGAATTGCTAGCCGCTTGAATGGAAAAACATAACGTACTTTACAGACTCATTAATGAAATGGGATAAGGGTAGGACGATGAAGATGATTTGCACGAGCACTACTCTTTGTAATAAAACAACTTTTATGGACCAATGACAACAATGCGCAAAAACTAAATAAATGAAATCCGTTAAAGTTGTTTAATTTCGAATATTTAAATTCACTGATTTATTTTGTTTAAAGGTGCCACCGTATATGCAGCTTAAAGGCGGGGTCATGTTTATAGATGCATTGCCGAGAAACCCCCGTGGGAAGCTGTTAAGAAAACAACTAAGGGAGATGTTATTAGAATATTTATAATGGCGCAATCAAAAGAAGATAAACTTATTTAATGATGATATAGTCGAATTAAAGTGAATTTAAAATGAAAACTGTATCAGTTATAATTTATAAATTGGTAAAGTTGCTGTCAGTTTTAGAATGTCCATAGCATGAAAGTTAGATCTTTGTAAATAATAAACTTATTTAATATATATAAAATGTTGTTTTATTGACTTATCGTGGATTTGAGCCGTATGGTGACTGCAGAGCAGGATACAATTATTTTTGTCCCCACTCGAATCTCGTCCCGCGAATGCCGTACAAGGCGACTATGGGTTAAAACATGATTTGGATTAGGCAGCAGCATCCTTGTTGTATAACATACCTAGCAATATACTGCGATTTACGTGGCCGAAACATGGCAATAGGCGCTCGCTTTTCGAAGGGGTAGGGCGTATAAAATTATGAGGAATGCTGCTGCCCGCGTTCATTCATCTGAATTCATCGCATCTAAGTCGAACAGGGGTGGTGACAATAATTGTATTCTGCTCTGCCGTCACCACACGACACTAATGTTATTCTAAATTATCATACATTTAGCAAACAGGCTCCGTAAGAACGCAACGTCCTTAATACACAATTTTAACTCAATGATGGACCACGTACTATACTCACATTCCCGAATGAAAACCATAAGAGTATTCTTATGATTCTATATCATCATCATCATCACCAGCCTTTTAATTTCCCCACTGCTAGGGCACATGCCTTCCATATGGATGGAAGAATATTGAGAGAATGAGCCGTAACCCACCACGGTGGCCAGTGCGGATTAGTTGATATTGAAGATTGCAGATGCAGCCACGACCAACGGCTTAGCGTGCCCTCCGAAGCACAGAGGAACTCTAGATGATGATATTTTTTAGTGACCCATCCAATAACAGGCCTAAGCGAATACTACTTAGTTTACGCAATAGAAGGCCGAGCACGCTACATCACTGCGTTATCAAGCTCGATCACGGTTCTATTATCAAACGTAAGTATTCAGTGTTTTTTTTTACGTGTTTCTTTGATACACAAGTAGCTCAATGTCTTGACGACAACGAACTTTTTCGCAAGCAACCTTCTAACAAAACCTTCAGCCAATTAGAAGTAATTGACGAGGAACTTTCAGCATTATTCGAGTGAACTCTTAACTTCATAAATCACCTAAATGTTTTAATAATGCTTGATAATTTTTTTGAATATTTAGTTAAGAACCTAGTTGAACTTGTTTCACAGCTGTAACACTTACTGTTTTCGGCTCAATGTAATAAAACAAGGTAATATTTTGTTCAAATAGTATTTGAATTCTGTAGCGTGAAAAATGGTATTGGAACAACAGAGTAGTTATTTTACGAATGATATACCTACATGTGTACGGAGTTCTAGAGAAAAGAGAATCAGTTCACTTTATTATTTAACAAAAAAAGATGCACGTCAGGATGCTATCTATAATACTCCTCACATCCGGAGCTTCCTACATCCTGATGCGCACGGAAAAGTAATAGCACAAATTGTCGATATCTATATTTTCAAATACAACCCTTGCTGCAATTGAAATTGATTCTTATCACAAAGCTTCATGGGCTATAATAGACACAAACGTATAAACCAAGTCCAGTTGTATAGTTTCATAACACAATAAACATACATACATAAATCATGTCTATATCCCCGAAGAGGTAGGCCAAGGTATATTAACAACCACATTTCGTCAACTATTTTATGTTCCGTGTAATAGGGGCGAGTTATCGGGCACCAGCATATCGCAAGGTGCTACAATAGGATCCCTGCAGCTGCATCGTCACATTTTCCCTAAATTGCCATGTATGATTTGTGGTTGAGACAATTGTGTTCTGTATACTAGTACCATCATCTGCTCTTCACAAGCCATCCCTATAGATGGAAGAATATAGGGAGAATGGGCCATAAACCACTGCGCTGGCCCAGTCCGGATTAATCCTTAGTAGGTAATTGCAGTTATATTAGTACCTATAATTTTTCGTGATTAAATCATCATATTATTATTGTTATGAATATACATACACGATTCACGCCCGTTTATCCCTCAAGAGCTAGAAGTGATACTACTAATACGACGTGTCAAAATTCAAAATGTCAAAAATCCCACATGAAAAACATAAAACCCAGCCATTTCAAATCGTAATTATGTCATCCAATTTACTAAACACCTCCCCCGCCTCACAAAAAGTACCCTCCTCCACCTTAAAGTGCCAATGCGAGTGTTAAAAAACCAGCTTACTTACTGGAGGGTCTTAATTGCTCTATCCGAGAGTATCAAAGGTGTTCGGTAGCAATTAACAGGGCTGCCGATGCGTTCCCGCTCACTTCGAGTCACGATTAAGCGATTCAATTTTCGAAGTGGCAAATTTATGAAGACTTTCGCGTCCATTTCCCGCTTGGAAAGTATTAAATGCCGAGAAAATCAGACGCGACCATTGGCCGGACTTGTTGGGAGTGTATTGGATTGGGTCAATTTGAGACGTCAATAGTTACTGTTGTTTCCGAGTTTCACTAGCCGACGTGTAACTGTGGCAGTTTTATAACGAAGCGGCGACAAATTGCTGCTATTTTTCTTGGAAACAGACTTTTCTGTTTAGATCACAGATATTATATCCGTGGTTTATATTTTGTCAGTTTACGTTCATACATAAATACATATTTGTCACGTCTTTCTCCCAGAGGGGTAGGCAGAGATCCCTTCTTTCCACTTGCTATCGATCCTTACATACTTCTTTCGCTTCATCCAATCTCATCAATCTCTTTACGCATTCCCGTCGTTTCATCACAATTAATTGAGTAATTCCGGAAGGCGGGAAAAATTTACCTGGGTGAACCATATTAAAACTACAAGCGAAAATAAAAAGAATTGCGTTTCGTTTGCAAAGAAGGTGTTTTCAATAGTATTGCTTTTTAATACAGTAGCCCAAGGGCGTGCTGCCTAAATCAGGCATTCTCTTGTGTAAAACCGTTAAACCTTTCCCTAGTCATGTAGCAATAAGCAGTAGGTACTATTAAAACTATTACTAGTTCCGGGCTGATATTCACTGTCGTAATCACACATACATCTCACTTCAAGTAATCAACTTCGTGCTTAAATAATGTTTGTTAATGACATTGGTTGCTGAAATATTAGACAAAGCATATGAGTAATAATACAAATTTTGAACCCCCAATATGTTCTTCATTGTGTATCCACATAATATGTATGTCAACTATGAACTTACAATTTAACCGACAATTACGCATTACATTATATTGCAATTAGGACTTTTAGTTAATCCTCATTGCTTTCATTTATATCGTATTTTTGTATTCTACTAATAAAGTGTTTATTACGAATCGCCTAGATTACTATATGAATTGGCTCTTAATGCCTTTACATATGCGTAATAATAAACTATATATCTTATAGGTTCACTATTGTTGTACAACCAAACAACTAACAAAAAATCTTATTTATCCAACGAACCTGACGCACAAGGCGATTCTTTAATCCCGGCCTTGTTAAGGCTACACCACAATTAAGTCAATCACGCTTGCTTAACTTGATTTCCTTTTGAGAAACCTATTACAGGCCACAGGGACCATTCTCCGAGAGCTAGGACGAAATTGCTCCGGCGTAGAACCAGTCAATTTAAATGTTAAAAGAGATTCATTTAAAAATTGCCGATGCAAATGGTAGGGCTGGGACAATATTACGTCCAGATTGTGATCGTGACCTTATTTCGACGGTTCCAACCGTAAAGATTCATGGGCATTCTGAGATTAATCCTTAATTTTGTTACCCGGGAAGAAATTGAACTCGAAATTTGGTAATTCGCTTCGGTTACCTAAAAGGTGAGAATGAGAAAACCTTTTCAGTGCATTTTTTTGGAATATTTTTTTAAAAACGGTTCTTGCGAATTTAATATTCTTTAACTGCGCGCGTCAATTGCCGCTTGCCGCATACACCCTGAACAATCTTTTGTGACTTTCGTCTTTTTATAGACACTTGAGTAACTTTTATCATATTCACATAACGCATGAAAATGGTTTTATTTTTTATTATTTACCAAAAGTTACTTATGTTTAATTAATACCTTTTGGTGAATACCTATAGAAATTTTGCAGCCAAGACTTCGTCGCAGGATATAAATGAATGTTTTACCGTACAAAATATGGAACATATAAAAATAGATGTTACTTGGTAAGATTATTCATTCGTAAGAATTGAAATTTAAAATTGTCAACAGCACTAGTTGAACTGATTATTATAAATGTTTGTAATCACTTCAATAAGAATGGTTCCTAATTCTATGCAGAATAATATACTTGTTTCAATTGATACGAGACACGCTAAAGTTAGTCTAGAATGTTTGGTGCTCGATAACAGATGTTAAGCTTCAATAGACTATAATATGTTTAGCACAGATGGCCGAAGCATGCGCGTATGTGGCAGGAAGCATATGCGCGGATGTGAACTAGAAGAGGCAGTAAATTGGTATGAGAGACGAATGTGTCAGACACAATTTTGACTTTATAATCAGTATGATACTACCATTTTTAGCAATAGTAAATTTTCATCATCATCGTCTAGTGAAAATAAATACCAGAATGGAGAAGAAGAGGTGATATGAAATCTTTTGCTGCTGTAATCTAGTTACATTTATACAAAAATAAACCAAATTCTCGATAAAAGGTTTGGATCTATGAATGTACCTACATGTGTAACTTTTTGGCGTCAAAGGAAGCGTTCAAATAATACACACATGTTACAGCAGTGATTGTTAGTTATTCAGTAACAAAGCCAAAATTTTACCAATTAGGACCATTATTCTTCAGTTTTATCTCCAACGAAAGCTTATTGTGGTCGAACTAAGCACAATTACCAACGTTAAATATAAGCTATACTTTATTCAGAAGAAACCACAAACAAATAGACAGAAACCTCTGATGCGACCTAATTCTCCAAATCTCTCTAATGGCGCGTTTACATTGAGGCAAACTCACGTATAACTCCCAATACTTGTTAATTGAGTATTTACTTTTTTGGTATCTTTGTGAAAACTTCACATAGACGTCGTTTTGATAATAACTTATTTATTCATTTAATCTTAATGTAACTTCCTAACACATTTGAGTATTTTTAATGTATGTATTATTTATATTCTATTAGACTTGTTGTAATATAATAATATTATATAGTTCGAGTCTGTTTCAGGAGAGAGGGTGTGTTTTTCCTATTCTTTTATTTTTTTAATTACATATTTAATTTTTTATCTAGTTCGTTTCAATTAGGGGACAATGCTGATGTACCATAAGTAAATAAATAAAAACGTTTGTTTTTCTTGTATCATTAATAATTTCATATTTTCTTGATTTTGGAAAGTAAATCAATAAAATACGCAGATTAGCTTCGTTACAATCACTGTTATATGTTCATAAATAATACACTATTTTTCTCAAAAAGAGCAACAACCATTATTTCTGCTGCAAAAAATAAGAAGTATCAGAATTTTATCGAATTTAAGTTGGATGATTCAATTTCGCTGAAGAAACCGTAGAAAACAGAGGAAGTCTTTAAAAATGTTATGACAAACTTCCTCGAACTGCGTAGAATACAACCATTGATAGAACAAAAGTTATATCTATTTGAAGTTGCACAAAAATTTCATATCAAAAGTCATAACATCGACTCGACAATGTTTTGCCCTCTAGTCAGACTTATTACGCGTGTTCATAGAGTGGAAGTATTTATTTTAAGCGTTGAAATAACTGTTTGTTATAAGAAAATAGACTAGATAAAGATTTGTTTTTGATTATTTATTTCATTTTATTTAAATCTAAATATGTGACTAAATGGGTAATGAATGTTGGGTCATGGATAGAGGAAGAGAAAGACCGCAATAGAGATGGGTAAATGGTTTGAGAAAGGACATGAATGCAAATGGAGTGAATGAGAAAACAGGCAACAAGAGTGAATGGAAGAAAATCACATACTGGGCTGACCCCAAATGAAATAAAATAAAGGCAAGAGGATGATGAATGCATAATTTATTAATGAAACTATAATAGATGACGGACAAATTTTAATACGAACGGACAAATATTTATAACAGACTAAGGGCCTGTTTCACAATCGACGGGTAAGTTCTGAATAGCTTACATGGCAGTCCGATTGACATATATTTCATATTACAACTGTCAAATGATCTGCCAAGTAAGCGATCCAGAACTTACACGTCGATAGTGAAACATGCCCTAAATCATACATATAAACAACTATGAGTCGAAAAAAAGTGTCTGTGTTCGTCACAAACATTTCCACCTACCAGGATTTGAGCCCGGGACCTCTTGTCCGATAGCCAGCGATATCACCATTCACCAAAACTGAAACGATTATTTTAGCTTTATAAAACAACGTGTTTTATCTGAAGCCTTGTACAAGGCTTATGTCCACATTCAGGCTTTAATTAGGCGAAAGCAAAGTCAATTAAAACAAAATCAATAATAATTTTAAGACGCCTTTCTTAATTAAAGCAACAGTTTGTTTAATTCCGAAAGTTGAATCTGTTGAATCCAATTACCGAGGCGTAAGTTCAAAAAGATGCCTCTACAAGAATACAAAAATGTGTACTTTACAAAGAAAATTCAATTTATTAAATTGGATTTTCTTTGCAAAGTACACGTGTTTAAATGAAACAAATTTGCGTCTCAATTAAATAAAAATAAATATTTTATATATTGATATATAACAAAGAATTTGTGACAGCCTTCAAGAACATAATTGGTTATTTTTTTATAATAATTGATATGTAAGTATTGGAAAGGACTCTAATTTATTCATTTTATACTAGGTCGTAAATATTATTAAATACATATAATTCACCTCTGTCTACCCTTTCGGGGATAAGTAGGTGTGATTTATTATGTATGAATGCATGTAGATATAATGTGCTCCTCTTTCTTTAATCTGTACCTCTTATAAAATATATCAGTGTGTAACAAACTATTTATATATAGCTTATATTTTATAATAGGTACGTGGGTGCTAGTTCACCTCTGCCTACCCCTTCGGGGATATAGGCGTGAATTATGTATGTATGTATATTTTATAATGAGAGATTTAGATTACTTTGAAACATATCACCAGGAAGTATTTCATAACAACGATGTAGAACAACGATGTAGAAGATTATGTACAAAGAATCCTTAGATGGTTTAGGTAGAATTGTTATAGCTGATAATGTTTAAGGACTCTATTCGTGAAGATAACGATACGAAAGGATTTACCTCAGAATTCTAAATTAGGTGATCATTTGAATATTTCAGCACCAATAGAATCCATTCACAAGAGACTAGGAAATTATGTTTAAGTGGTTACAGATTAAATGAAATATGAAAATTATAGTAATACCTATTCAACGATAAATTGTTTAAAGCACAAACAATGTTAAAGACTATCTTTAGAAACGGTTACAGAAGACATAATTTTGGACTATAATTATTACGTTAGCTATTCTATAATTTAAGTTGTTCTAAATAATATAAAATTTATATTCCTCTTTTTTTAAGATAAGACATAAATTAAGGGAACAAGGTAATATTTTTAGGTATTTCCCATATAAGGTGTTAAGTTTCAGTAAATTTTTAAGTACATAATAATATTACCATATCTGCTACATGATTATTTGGAAAAGCTGAAATGTAAAGTCACTTAAAGCTCGACTACGCACACATACGCGATGCGACACGACGCGTCGCAGCGTTTATAAGCACATTAAGCTGTATTAAATCCAGGGCCTATAAGGCTCAGTGGATTTATTTTATTACGTTTGCTTATTCGTCGTTTACATCGGGTCGTGATGACTGCCCGTTTAGAAACTTACTTAGTTAATTAAATGTAGCAAAAACGGCTTTGCAGGATGGACAGTAATGTTCTGCAATGTGAGATGAGCACATGTATTATTATCACTGTGGATCCGTTTTAGACAATGTGGTATATGAGCGATATACAGTTTTACCAACATAATGTAAATACATACATAATTTATCCCCGAAGGGGCAGGTAGAGATGAAAAATCACCCACGTTTCGCCAATTATTATAGGCCCTTTGTAATAGGGGGCGAGCCCTTTGCCATGCTACGAGCACAAAAATCACAGTATATTAATATACTGTAAGAGGAACGCTGTTGCCCATTACTTATTGCTGTTTTTACCCTGACAGCGCTTCGCACTTCGT
This sequence comes from Cataclysta lemnata, assembly GCA_963931975.1. Classification (NCBI taxonomy): domain Eukaryota; kingdom Metazoa; phylum Arthropoda; class Insecta; order Lepidoptera; family Crambidae; genus Cataclysta; species Cataclysta lemnata. Next base: position 6,823,742 of record OZ008339.1, read on the forward strand.
CCGATCCGAATCCGAAAAAAAATTATTGGTATAGAAAACTCGGACAGAGATCGGATGTAGTGAGCGCTTACGCACTTTGTACGACATCAGAGGGAGAGATAGGGGTAGTGACAATTGTATTCTGCCTTGCCACACGGCCAGCATACTGTGACACCTCAAAAACAGTGATGAAGGTAGGTTACACATTTATACGTTATTTTTCGTTACCGGACCAGCATGGAATACCAGTATAGTATAGTTTAACAAAACTTTTACGCCTATAATAATAAAGGATAATAATAACTAGAAACAACATTAACGTATTCACAGAGGCCAACAAAAGCAAAATAATTAATTTACTTGGCATGGTAACAGTTACAGACTATATTTATATAAGATTGGCTACAAATACTTGGTATTGTGAAAGGATCATACTAACCCTATCGGGTCAAGGTCTTATAAACACACACCTCTGTAAATTAACAATACAATTTCCACTTACAAGGTTAACATTCATATTAAAATACATTGACTTGAGTATCTTATTTATACACTAGGCCATGTACTGTGAACAGCCTGTCAGGTTATCACACAAAGGTGTTTTTCCACTTACACACGTCCATAACACCTATCCGCCACAGGGGTAAGCAGAGATCGATTTTTCCACTAGCTACGATCCATGTCTTCATACATGCCTGTCTAAATCTCACAAAAATCAATCCCGTATCTTGTTACGGGATTAGAGAGCAAAAACAAACTTTATAATTTTTAGTCACCTTCTACGACACCCGTAGGGGTGAGGTCGGTGACAGTTGCACTCAACCACTGCGAAATTCGCCACAAGGCTATTTTAATGTACTCTAAAATAAATCACTTGATTTTCAAGTTTTCAATGTTCAAAACATAATAATATTTGGACTGTCCGCAAAACGGAATAAAATCTTAACTTTTTAAAACAAGTTTCAACCAGAAAAGTTTCCCGTTGGAGATTTTAATTGAAGGTAACCAGCTGAATGCTACAGCCGAAATTTTATGACGAATTCCGATTTATTACGCGGCCGCTTTTCCCTTATCGCCATGGTGTGTTCGGGTCCATTATTTAAATAAGCATCGTTTCCATAAAGGGATCAGTGATGTCTGATGAATCTGACAGAAAAATGAGATTGGAAATCCTATTAAAATACATTATTGCTTTTCGTGCTCTCTATTCATATAATATTTATGCAGATTTGTAACGACAAATGTACACAGAAAGATATTTAGTGATATTTTTAGTATATATACAGCCGCGTGGTGGCGGCAGAGTAGAATACAATTGTCACCACCCCAAATCTCTCCCGTGGGTGTCGTACAAGGCGACTAAGGATAAATCAATGACGAGGGATGGGCAGCAGCGTTCCTCTTATACCACCTACCAATAGTAATGCACTGCGACTTTTGTGCCCAATAAATGGCAATAGGCTCGCCCCCTATTACATGGGACCTAACATAATTGGCGAAACGTGGGTGCTAGTTCACCTCTGCCTACCCCTTCGGGGATATAGGCGTGATTTATGTATGTATGTATGTTAGTATATAATAATATAAGATTCTTGGATACCATAATCATCCTTTCAGGTTTTCTCTACTACTCATAAAGGTAAGCGGTTAGACGCGGACGTAATCAAGTCATCCACTCCTTTTTGATTCATATCATCCATCACACCAAAAAGTTGGTAGTTCTGAATGACTGTATAGAAAAGTGATGGAAAGGACCATGTCAAGAGACTGATGAACAGAGAGAGTGATTGGGATGACAACATTCTAATCCATAATGCTCAATGTTTGACACGTGGCGTTGTGGCGATTCACCTCTGCCTACCCCTTCGGGGATATATGGGCGTGATATTTGTAATATGTTTACAAATGTTGCGATGACAAGTACAGGTAATTCTCGAAAGACATTGCACATGTAAGTGCGTTAAAGAAAAGCTTCCGAAATTGGAGGAAACGTGTATGTCGTAAAAAGGTTAAGTCTCCATGGAATTCTTGTCATGTGAATCATATCTGAAATGCTTACCGGATTATACGAAAAAAGAATCTCATTCAAAAGGTAAAACACACTTTCTTTCAGTTCTTCACGAATAATGACAAGCAATGTTTAGGCAAATTCCTTTAATACAACATACATACATAAATCACGTATATACAACCCCGAAGGGGTAGGCAGAGGTGAACTAGCACCCACGTTTCGCCAACTATGTCAAGTCCCATGTAATAGATGGCGAGCCTGTTGCCATTCATCGGGCACAAATACTTTAATACAAACCTTCAGAAATTCTTCTAAATAATCCTAAATAAAAAAAGATATTTATCATTAAAATATAAGCTATTAAGAAACAACTGACGGTTAAGGGTAGGGATGCTTTCATAGTTTATTATAATTATTTGCTAGTAGTTCAATTTTATTTCATTAATTCTATAAAATTGACAACAAATTCAAAATTATTCACAATAAATTGGTATTAGATAGAATTTATATAAAATGTTTAAAAATTTGTTATTTACAAAACAATTTTGTTAAACCATTCCAAAAATTCAATTACCATCTAACAGAACTCTACTCTACGGAATGTAATAAAACATTGAGTACAAAGATTTTTTGGGGTTAGAAAAAGAATTTCGAAAAATTATGATCTTGAGGCGGGAACTAACATTTATATAATGTTAAAATTAAAATCGAATAGTTTAAAAACATTGAGTATTAAAAAACATAGACTTGAAACGTACTACCGACCGAGTTTAACTGCGATTTTAAATGCTTTATCGCTAGCACGTGCATCTCTTTAATATGCTTCATAAGTTAAACCATTATCTGAACGTAATACACAAATTATGAAGGCGCCAAGGTAGCCGCAAGATTGCAGCAATAACCCGCTAGGCATCAATATTAATGAGGGCGGGAACCGAGAAAGTGTGGCTATAACTATACGTTCCTGATCTTAAAACGCTACATACATACATAAATCACGCCTATATCCCCGAAGGGGTAGACAGAGGTGAACTAGCACCCGCGTTTCGCCAATTATGTTAGGTCCCATGTAATAGGTGGCGAGCCTATTGCCATTTATCGGGCACAGAAGTCGCAGTAGGTACATTGCTAGGTGGTATAAGAGGAACGCTGCTGCCCATTCCCCATCACTAATTTATCCTTAGTCGCCTTGTACGACACCCACGGGAGAGATTTGGGGTGGTGACAATTGTATTCTACTCTGCCGTCACCACACGGCACGTAAACACATAAAACGCTAGATTTAGACTAGTTTCAAATGTTTAATATGAAAAAAAAATACTTTTGTAGGTTGCATTCATAAGAGTTGTATGAAATTGCATCATCATCCAGCCCTTACCCCATCCTATTTGCGGTCGACGCAGTATGTTCTCTTTGTCCGCTCCCTTCTATCACTCGTCATCTCCTCGTCCACATCCATCACCTTCATATCATACTTCATACAACACATCCAACTTTTTAGGGATCTACTACTTCGACATATAATTATATCAATATCAATTGTATGAAAGATAAGCCCGTGATTTTATAAAACATTGTTTTTTTTGGATATATCGTTAATAAATCATGATAGTCATGGCTCTCATTTGCTGCCTTTAGTCACCTTGTACCACACAAAGGGGTGACCACATGGCACATATTTTTGTTAAATAAGCCTTTTCGTAAAATTGCAAAATCAATTTTGCATACCAAAAACACAAAATTGAGATAAAGAAGTAAATTACAGATGCAAGCATATCTAAAATAGATATGCTTGCTAATATATTATCTCTACTGCGAACCATTTAATATTATTACCACAATCCCCATGTAATAAGAGTCCTGGTGGATTAGCTGCGAAAACGCTACTATAGAAAAATTATACTGCTGACAAAAAACGATAGGTATCTAAATAGACACACTGTTTTAGGCGCTCTTTTATAAATAAAATATTTTCAAGAATGAATTTAATTGAAAACTGATTTATCAACGACATGAGCGATGAAATAAATTGCTTAAACTAATGAAACTGTTTTTAAAAGAAAACATTTTGAAGGTCTCAATCAAATAATAAAATTTAATATCAAGTAAAGTTACTTTGGGAGTATCCTTAAAAAATAAATATACCTTTTTGACACAAAGAAATTGTGGTTAGAAAACGTAGGATTAACGGGGGAGAGAGGCGATATTTACAATAAGCTGATCACACTCAAGGCTCAACTGAGACGCACACCTAATTCAAATGCGACCCCAAGCAGCCACAGGACAGAGATGTGAGTTCGGCATAGTAATACGTGCCCACGAAGAAGATGCTATGGATGGTGGCGTGGTACGGAGACGTCATCAGGACCAGTCGCTCCCGCCCCTCTGCCCCTGGTGCGGTAGCCAGGAATGGCCGCGGAGGCGTGTTATATATTTACTCTATGACTATGTTGCTAAGGAACGGTTGTTATTTGATTGTCATTATTTTACATACAATATACGAAATACACTAATCTACAAATAGCATTTTATTTAAAAGTGGCGACGAGGATGTCTACTGAAAATATTACAAAAATAAAAAAGCACGCGCCTCGTTACGGGGTGCCCTTACAAAAATAGAAAAAACATACATTTACAACAAATATAATCGTAACGAAAATGTCATTCACCTCTGCCTACCTTTCGTGGATAAATAGGGGATTTTTGATGTCCGCTGCTTATGGCCATTCAACGAAGCCAACCGTGAATATTTTTGATAGAACACGATATTACGGTAAGTCGAATTGCTTGCAATAAAGGAACTATTTGATCGGGTCTTATGGCCCACGCTCTAACCCTCCATCTTCGTTACTACGTCACCCAGCCGCTGGTAAATGAACCGTGAACGGCGAAGTCTATGAATACGAGCTCCCCTATAAAACTTCGGCACAATGCACCCTGTATATGGCCCCCAAGCCGATCGCTGAAATATTGCACATTTCCCGAATAAAAAATGACTACACGATTATATCTCTTGGTGCATTTGGCCTGACCGATCGCACTAACCGCTACGCTGGGGGAGGCATGCATACAATGACATGGGAAATGTAAATCAATGTAAATGTATTTAATTTTGACATTAAAATTTCTGCCTTTGTTTTGAGTATTATTTACATCCAGAAGGAGCTACTAGTTTGATTTATATTTCAATTGCTAGACAAATTATTATTGCCAACAAATAGTCAGAAAATTTCGAAAAATAATTGTCCTGTTTACGTTTAGTTTAATTACAATCGCGCATGGTGAACTAACGTCGATAAAAGATAAATCGTTTAAGTACACTTTTTGATATAATATACCATAATAACAAAGTTATTGATTGAAAATAATACTGTTCCTTTTAGGATTTTCAATGTTTATGTAATGTTAATTTCGTCTTCTTACTTCACAGAGACTAACAACTAATTACAAAGTAATATAGTTTTCACAGATCATTGGCCAGAGATGATCGATTAGCACTTGAAAACTTTGAGTGTAGAGAACTTGCCAGTTTAGAACCGCTAAGTAAAACTCAGGGTTGAAAGACTCGGGAAGCCATCCATCAAATAGTTGATGGTTTGTTTAAATAACGAGCTTTATCAATCTCCCCTTAATGCGTTGATGATGTCTTATGTATTGCAAAAATCTCACAAAATTATTTAAACCCCATATTTTTTTTTGTTATTCCCATGGTATTTTATTCTGGCGGCTGGCTATAGTGTACCCACAGATATATCAATTTATATATCTGTGAGTATACCACTCGGATAATTATCTGACCCACTTTCGTCCTATTACATTTTTTTTGTAACTGTGGCTAATAACTGTGTTATTCCAATCACTCTCTACGTTCATCCAGTCCCTCGACATAGTCCTCTGTACGTTCATTCATTCTTCACGAGCACCTTCCGTTATGATGAATGATATGAATCACAAGGAAGTAAATGGCTTGATGATCTCTGGGTGAAATTAATGAATGAGTAAGCATACTGTGTTAGCCTCAAACAAACTTGAGGAAGGAAGATGATCATGTGGCGAATAACTGTTATAAGGGTAAGATGTATAATTTTAACCACACAAAGTCTTTTTTTTTGTGAAGAAATTATCAGCGTTTCACTACTTAACCAATTTTTTTACTCAAACGCTATTTCTGCAAAATGGTTTTATTATAGTGTTCAGTCATTTTTAAGCAAGAAATCGAAACATACCTGAAATAGAAAAGTACCTAAATGCTGTGTAATTATTATGTAAAAAAGAAAAACATTAAAAAATAAAATCTTTGCAGATATTCTTACAGATAATTAGGGGGCAGTAAATTTATAACCATCCCATTGCGAGGCGACCAGACTTGCGAGGTTAGGTTGACGTTTTGACTCCGTGTCCATTGTGTATTCAGAGACGAGGGTCGTGATTTATGGGGGGCATCGACGACAAACAACGGAACACGAGTAGGAACGGACGCGTACGTATGGACGCCGTGGGGTGTTTGTAAAAGGTTTACACTAATCGCAGCGCCGTTGTAATTTACCTTTGGCCCTTTACACATTGGCGATTTATCGCTCCTTTGAAAGTAAACACCGAGACAAGTCAAGTTCGAATGTTTGGGTGCCACACACTATCTGCCGCAGAAACGACAATGAACTTTAAAGAGTAGGTACTTAATGTCAAAAACGACAATAAAAACTATTTTACAGTTGCTATTCTTGTCGGGTCTATAGTCTAGATTTAAATGAAATTTTATGACATAAAGCACTCATTAAAGTTGATTGACGTCTCTGAGAGCGGCAGTAAGGGACAAGTGTTATTAATAATTAATTGAAAATAAACATACAAACATGTGCACTGATTCGCAAATTCAAACGCGTGTTCTCTAGAAATAGCGTTATTATTTCGACTTCATTTGATTTCTATTGCAAAAGTCATTACTAATGCATGAATCAATTACAACATGAAATGCTAAAATTAAATAACAAAAAGTTTAAGTGGCGTTGCTTTTAATTACTATGCAGGGAGCTTTAATAACTTACTTTCAACCGCCCACACGTTATGAGTCATTATTTTTCTATAAAACTATGAAACCATCTATATAACAACAAACCTTTTCTAAAGATTTGGTATAGATAAAGGTATTATGGCATACATACATAAATCACAGGATATAGCTCCGAAGGGGTAAGCCACTTTTCGCCAAGATACTAGGGTCTATTCTGACATGATTCTCTAAACTTAAAAATAAATTTAATATCGGTCTGAAAGAGAAACACTGTTGTCAAATTAATCTTAGGTTTAGAGAACCATCGTCAGAATCGACCCTACTATGGGACAAACTAAAACAGTCCGCTCCATTTCGTAGCATTCTGCAAGGCTCTCTATATTAGCGGGACTGCTTCGGGATATGCCTGCAGTAGAAAAACCTTCTCAGGAAGTGCTGGTATGCTGACTCGAGGATCCACCAAGATTTTCTTATTCTCCCAAAAAGCCCAGTAGATGCTGTAAACGACCTCGACCAACAACCTATAGAGCCTTCTAAAAATAAAATACTAAAAAGTATTTTGGAGAACATCTCGGTTGGCCGAGTGGTAAACGGAAGACATGGGTTCTATTCCCGCATCAAGACGATAATTTTTCGAACTTTTTCTGACCTTTTTTCTTTGTAACATTTTGGTCAACTTAAAGTATAATTTATTAACTTCTATAAGTTCCCAGCCTCGGTTAACCACAGGTGTTTACCGCTTCAGAATAATATACGGCTTAAGAGCGAACGTACTTCAATATTTCAGGTTAAGCTGAGCCTGCACGATTATAGCCGACCTATGATCGGAATGGGATGGGCATAGTTCGGAATAGTTTCATTACACAGAGAGATTCTGCCCTGAGCGGAGCTCTTGTGGTGTCACCGAAACATTATTAGAGATTACCCTGTATCGATAAAACATTTCAGGTTCACATTATCAATTTGAATTGGGTTGACCTGCCTCACAGTTTACATGCCTCGCCGAGTTACGTAAACCTCTACTGTGGGTATTAATTGCTTATCAAATTAATAAATTACTATTAACTAACTGAAATTTGATCATCATTCGTGTGCCCTGTTTCCAAGGGGATGGAGCATTTAGTTCAATCATTCCATAAATATTATCCCATCTCATTTGATTGGTCGAAGCAGTATCTTCTCTTTCTCCACTCTTTTCTATCACTCGTCCTCTCTCCATCACACATTCATTATCCACGCATCTCTACTTTCCAATAAAATTCTACCTATATGAGGTAACTCAATATATATTTTTTAATGAAATCTTTAGAGACAAGTTTCTGCTTTTTATTTTTACATACATACATACATAAATCACGCCTATATCCCCGTAGGGGTAGGCAGAGGTGAACTAGCACCCACGTTTCGCAAATTATTTTAGGTCCCATGTAATAGGTGGCGAGCCTATTGCCATTTGTAGGGCACAAAAGTCGCAGTACCATTGCCAGGTGGTATAATAGGAACGCTGCTGCCCATTCCTCATCTCTGATTTATCCTTAGTCGCCTTGTACGACACCCACGGAGAGATTTGGGGTGGTGACAATTGTATTCTACTCTGCCGTCACCACACGGCACTTTTTATTTTTTATTATCCTATTTCCTAGATCCTACGTACAATCATACAAACATGTAAGGCGGAGGTGTAATAATATAGGTGGTATAAGACGAACGCTGCCCATTACTCATCGCTGTCTTAAACAAAATTGTGACAATTGTATTCTGCTCTGCTGTCAGTTCTTCTTCTTCCCCCTGCCCTGTTACCAGTCTATCTGGGGTCGGCGCAGTATGTTTCCTCTTCCATTCATATGCCGTCACTGCCAATGAATATTTTGCAATGTATAACGGTTTACAGTAAAATATTGGTAAGACTATCAGCATATGCAGCTGCATGTGCACTAATTAATTGGATTAACAGCCTTCCTCGTTATACGGAATGGTGGCTATTTAGCGAATGGATTTTGTACGGGTGACACCGAAAATTCGGTATGTTCTACGAAAATTAAACATACATAATATTAAACATAAACATAAAAAGTTTTAACGAGGTGCTCTATTTTGCTCCTATTTATAATGTTATGATTGGAAAAAGATTTTTTATACATACATAAAAAACTCATACAATGCTTAATAATGTAATAGACCGTGTGGTGACGGCAGAGTAGAATACAATTGTCACCACCCCAAATCTCTCCCGTGGGTGTCGTACAAGGCGACTAAGGATAAATCAGTGATGAGGAATGGGCAGCAGCGTTCCTCTTATACCATCTAGCTATGTACCTACTGCGACTTTTGTGCCCGATAAATGGCAATAGGCTCGCCACCTATTACATGGGACCTAACATAACTGGCGAAACGTGGGTGCTAGTTCACCTCTGCCTACCCCTTCGGGGATATAGGCGTGATTTATATATGTATGTATGTATGTACAATGAGTCAAATGATGTTTTGTTTTAATAAGAATACAATACACACCGATTTATTCATAAAAATTAAATCAGTTTTAAAATATTATTAAAATTCAATCTTTTCTCTTTTTATCAAAACGAAAACACATTTTGATAGAAAGAGGCGAAGGGGACTATCCGTAGTATTATTGTCCTCTATGAAGGGGACTTAAGTTAGAACGGGGTTGCCAAATTAGCCCACATGGTAATAAAATGTTAAATTAAACAATATGTAAGTAACTGCCGCACTCAGAGACGTCAAATAACTTTAATGAGTACTTGACGTCAAAAACTGACAATTCAAAACTAGTCGCTATTCTCGGCGGATCTATGGTCTAGATTTGAATGAAAATTTTTGACATTAAATATTCATTAAAGTTAATTGACGTCTCTGAGTGCGGCAGTGAGACTTGATTATAGTTTGTAAAATTTAGCTTGATCGCTGTGACAGCAAGCAACAAATAACAAACTGATATCAAAATGTGCGTAAAGGATAGACAAAAATTTGTATGAGTTGTCATATAGCTGACATATCAATCATCCTATATTTTACGAACTATAGATTTCTAAAATGACAAAAAATACACCACAGAAAATAGTGATGGTATCGATTATACAACTTCATCATTCATTCATTCAAGCCGTTGCAACACCAGACTATTCTGTACGTTTAAGTAAACAAGAAAATTCCTCGAAGAGCTTCAGCAAACCAGCCAAGGCTTCCTGCTTACGTTTTCATTGCAAAAATCGCTGTCGCCGGCAAACATTTTTCCCTGTGTGCTTTCCCGAGCTAATTTAGATAGTGTTGAACACAAAATGGGGTATTAAAACGTTCATAAATAAAAGTGACGGCGCAATTAGCCTGGGGTCAAACAGCTTCGTCAAACAATTAGAGGCGATGGTATCGCCGCATATTACTCAACTTCACGGTAATGTTTAGCTTATGGACTGGTTGTAACGTTTTTACACGAACTAAGCTTTTTTGACTGATAGCAATCACCTGCGGTTAAAAAGGCTGTGTTATCTTTGTTTCGGTATTTCTATATTAAGAATTTCTGATTTTTTAATCTTTGCGTCTTTTCTGTATCTGTATCTAAAATCTTGGCTAACTTCTATGAAATATCTCGATTTTATAATGCAAAAAGAGACACGACTCAAGTAAACATAGCATTGTTTTCTGGCAAAAGTGAGTTTTATCATCACTTATCCCATCCTATTTGGGGTCGGCGCAGTATGTCCTCTTTCTTCAGTCTCTTCATTCACTTGTCATCTCCTCATCCACTGCGATCACCTTCATATTATTATCGACCCCGCACAATCCGTCCATCTTTCCTTGGGTCTTCTCTACTTGTCACCCATCAACGCACATGAGCATAACTTTTTTAATCACATTAATGGGATCTCGCCTCTTAACATGCCCATGCCAAACTAAACGGCTCCCTTTCAACTAAGTTTCATTTAAGAATGGTTAAGTCTAAGCATGGAAAACACAAAAATACGATGATAAAGATATTGAAAAACCCAGCAAGCAAATTTTTCATTGTAGCAGCGTTGTAGTAAATTCATAAGTCATAATTTTCCACGGCTCCGGCGTCATCTATTTGGCAGTGTAATTAAAACGGCGAAGAGCTCAAAAGACAATATCTGCCCTGTCACTGGTCAGACAAAATTAATTCTTAATTCTAATTAGGTACAGTCGTGGCAAAAATTACGCGGCTACAGCCTCTGAAATGCTACGTCTGCGCGGGCGGCACATCTGTTACCGGTTTTCTCGCTCCTCTGACTTGTAATAATGGAATTAACGATCTGGTTATGAACAAACGGCGTCTTCATTTCCAACAGCCCGGCCCTGGCCCTATTTCACTGCCACGCGATTACACTGAACGAAATAATGGACCCAATGTTGTATTCATTTGAGAGGCCACGACTTTATCCCGGAAGGCCATGGGACTTAAAGGGTGAATGGCGAAATTTGTCTTCGCCGTTAAAGAAATTAATATTTTCTTTGTTCCACCATGTCTAGAACAGAGCGCCAACGTTATTTACTGAAGAAACATTATACCTCAATCGTTTTGTCAATGACGTTTGAGGGCCGGCTTTGTCGAATCGTCAGACGCGCTGGCTTATCGCTCGATCTCTTATCGGTGAAGACCTCACATAACCTGGGAACAGAGTAGGCCAATGATGGTGGTGATAAAAACATTACAGTCATCGAGCCTATACTCATTGGGTATGTGTTCTAAATTTGTGATGGTTGGCCACGAGAGCAGTGGTAGTAATGTCAATTGTGTATGTCACTCGGCGATACACTGAATTACTATATGGACGGTATGACCGTGAAGCACTATTGTTTAAAATACAAAGCTATATAGATATTTCTTCAATTAGGAGATTAAATCTAGTTCTCTTAGAACGTACCGCCTATTATTGCATACCAACATTACAGCTCCTGACATATTCGCTTCTGAACTACATTAAACAATATGACGATGTTATGCCATTGTATAAGGACTATTAACACTATGTGCGTACGAGATAGTTTGTTATGTACAGTAACGTTATCGACCTTCTCGTCAGTAGGTAATTGTTCTCCTATATTATTAATCTGAAAATAGTCTTCGCATGAATAAATACGGATCCGTTTTGGTATAATAAGAAACTGAGGTACGTAAACACGGTAGCTGGTATATAGGGATGATTAGTTTTACTTGCGAAAAGAAGTATCGGTAAAAATTGTTGCGGCTACGGGTTATTTATTATCGAAGAAGCGGCATTACATTTCTTTTTAATATTGTATTTAGACACTGTTATTTTTATTGGAGATTGTATCATGACTTTGATGATGACTCTCTCCGTTCATGGGTCTCTCGCCAAGGTCCGTTCCGTCTCTTTTCTATACATTCATTCATCACTAGCACCTTTACGGTGGGATGGATGATATGAATCAAAAGGGAGTGGATGGCTTGATGACATCTGACATATGAATGGAAGAGGAAACATACTGCGCCGACCGCAGATAGACTGGGAACAGGGCAGGAAGAAGAAGATTGTATCATGACTTTATATTTAGGTAGGTTGAATATTTATAATATTTGGATCAATTGATTGATTGGACCCTTAAAGTTAAGAGCCGTTAGTGGAAACTGGCATCATCTCTAACCTCCCTTCCCCTAAACAGTAGACCTAGCACGGGAGGTGGAATCTTATTTTCTTTTCTGAGAGGAGATCTAGTATTTACTGCCCTCGTAGCACGCTATGGGGGCAGTAAATATCTACTAAATCGTGATCAAAACAGCCATCATTCCGAGGTCAGTCTATCGGAAATATTGTCAAAGTAAGTTATTAGCTCTGCTTTAAATATGTAATTCACATATGCATTCAGCATGCATTTTGTTAATGCTAAACGGATAGTATAGGATTGGGTAGTTAATTCATTCGGATTAATTATTCATTATCGAGTGATCAAGTTTATATTAATATAATTCGTACATGATTGGTAGGCATGCACTTTGCGATGACTGTGCATTAACCTGCTTTAATACTATAGTACAGTCGGCAGCACAACAATACACTATAGAAATTTGTCAAGTCAATACAGTTTTATCACCCTCTTTCACCGTAGCAGAAATAAGAAAAGCGAATACCTCACAAACAACAACACAACCAAAGCATGTTCCTTTTATAATAAATATTATACAAATTGTAGCTCATAGCCTCGTTTAATTACTACACCGCGGTTAATCAGTTTGTTGCTCCATCAGCTCTTGCACTTAGGAATGGACAAGACAACAAGGACCAACAACTTGTACTGGCAAACAATTTTCAAATGAGGTTCTATAGTAAGACATAAATCCTCAAAGATGAGGGTACTTTCCCGAACAATATCTGGATGAGCCAATTAATTTCAATCTTGGGGCTGTTCCATCCTTAATCTGATGGTCACTCACGCCCAAAACTTGTAATTGAATTTCAGACTCGGTAAACTAGACCATCATAATATCCTGCAACTACTTTAAGTTTTACAAATAATATTACCCCCGGCCACTTTGATTTGTTTCGTCCACTTGCGAACTTCAAGAGTATTTTGTCGTCCCATAGGAAATTCATATAAGGGAATTCCAAAAATAACATAGTATTTTTTCTCTTATCATCATCATCATCATCACCAGCCCTTTAATGTCCCTACTGGGGCACACGGCTTTTACCAATTTTATTTTTTAAAGTTAGATTTGTTGGTAAAAGCGGACTTTAATCATTCCACGGCATGACATGATCCAAGATATTTTTATAGGTGGTATAAACTAAGTCTAAATACATCTATTTGGATAAACTTATGTAACCCTATATTCATCCAGCAGCAACTAGAAGGACATAAAAAGATGCTGTGCTCGAAAGATGCCAGTCACTGCAATATATGCTCGAATAACGCCTTGTTACGATTGGCGTTGATTTGTTAGGCATGCCATAAAAAACGTCAGTAGCTCAATTTGAGGAGGAATAAAACATATTTTATGTTGTACAAAAATATCGGAAATTTCCCTTCACAGCCCGTAAATAAAATCCTCCACTTTCGGCTCAAATTAGGCAGTATACTCGTTTCCGACTGGTCACGTCTACTGTTTATGTGAAATCGATTCCAACGGTTTTATGTGACGTTTCCCTACGAATTTAATAGCCTGAAAGATGACTGGACGAAGAGTAATAAACGGCATAAGTATTCTTACACATTGGCCGATAAAACTTTATTCCCTAACTACACTGAAGCGTCGCGTCGAAATTACTGCAATATTATAGTGTTTTAAGTGGTAAAACGGCGACAAAGTTGTAGAACAATAAACGGATGGGTGCACGATGAATTTTTGCAGTAATTATCAGTCCTGCTCACCACGGTGGAAATTGAGATGATTACAAAGAAAAAGAGATCAATAAAATTTCAAAAAATTACCAATAACTCTCAATCGGGGTTAACTTACCGATTTTTTTTAGATTACACGGTGATCCGTGTAATATAAAAAAGTAATGAAAATGTATTGTACTGACTATAACATTATCGTCATAAAACGTTCTAACCATTCAAATATTTGTTTTCTAAACCACTACCAATAAACGCATCCAATGGACCAAATTGCGAAGAAACATCCGCTCTTCTGGTTTCAAGATCAGGTAATTTCCAACCTCAATACTAGTGACGTAACGTGCATAGTCGATTTGAGCGGTAATAGGACGTGCTACTGCATATTACATCATTAACGCTGTAAATAAAATATTCTGGTTGGTACAAGACCGTAATATAATGCACAATCCACATAGCTGAATAAAATGAAGCCAAATGCTTATTTTACCACATTTAGATCGAACTGTATGGATGGTTTAAGTTAGTATTGAATTTTTTTTTACTGTATCAATCAAAAATTTTCGATGTCTTCTATACTGTATAGATAACTATTTAACTCTATATTAAAACGAGTTTTAAACAAAGACGTCGGTTTTTAATTGGAATAAAACCTTGGAGTTGAAAAGTAAAATATTGCATAATTCATATTCCACCTGTTAACTATTTCATCACAATAAAGATTAGTAAGTCAAAATCGTTTATCAAGTGGTTCATAATAAAATAATATCAGGGGGCTTACCACCATGTTTATAAAGGTGATAATAAAGGTCGTGTGGTGACGGCACTGCAGTGTGGTGACGGCAGAATAGAATATAATTGTCACCACCCCAAATCTCTCTCGTGGGTGTCGTACAAGGCGACTAAGGATAAATCAATAATGAGGAATGGTCAGCTGCGTTCCTCTTATACCACCTAGCAATAGCCTTTTAGCGACTTTAGTGCCCGATAAATGGTGAAAGGCTCGCCACCTATTACATGGGACCTAACATAATTGGCGAAACGTGGGTGCTGCCTACCCCTTCGGGGATATAGGCGTGATTTGTATGTATGTATAATAAAGGTCGACCTATGTGTAATAATTTAGAACATTAAAGTAAAGGTTCGGCATAAGTTTATATTTAAGAAAAACAAAGTTTAATAAATGAAGTAAAACATAATATCTTTTATGAAAAAATAATTATATTTAATTGTTTTACTGCTAGTGCAAAATTGAATTGGATCCTAATCTAATATAAGGGACAGTGTTATAAATAATTCAGACGTGTAACCTGTGAGAGACAGTCGGCTTATGTCCGCCTGGAGAGTTGAAGGAATCAGCCCTCTCCACTCACGAGGGCGAGATCGCATAGCCGTTTTTATTTCCTCCACTTAATTTTTAATTCGCAACGTACACCCCGAGAAATCAGTGTTTGGGGACAAAAATCCTTTCATTCTTTTCATAGTACGATCCGAACGAACTGCAAAGGCGTTTGAAACTTTGAAAAATTATTGTTTGAGTGCTAATATTTTCAGTAGTTGCCGAAAGTTACCTTTTCAATGCATTTTAAAGCAATCAGCTCTAAATCGCTAAGTTAGTATCTAGAGGCTGAATGATCACAGCCATTAACTCATTTTATAAACTATATTGAAACATAGTGCTCTTGGGATGACGATATTTTGTATCTAATTGATTTTTCATACATAAATTCTGAAATTACGCCTATTCATTCTTGAAGGACGACGCAGATATGAATACCTAGAGTGCAAGCCAGTGATAAATCCATAATTATTATTTTGTTAAATGGCTTAACTTTGTTAAGCAACTATAATATTATATTTTTAATTATATACCTATTGCCGTGGCAGAATCTTCCATGCTGGCCTGTAAGCGAAAATATAAGATATTTTCCAACTTCCAATGTTTCAATTCCGACACATTTGAGATTGCTCAGTGTACACCAATGAGCCCCTTTGAGCACTCAAATGGCGGGGGGAAACCACCAACAACACCATACCCAAAGAGTGTTGGTGTAAGGCAGGCGGTCGCTTGTAAAACCTAACCCACAACCTTGAGCAGTATGATTACAATGCTGTCATCCCAATCACTCCGTCCGTTCATTGGTCTCTCGACATGGTCCTTTCGATCGGTGTGTTGGATGATATGAATCAAAAGTCAGTGGAGATGGTTGATGACGATTGACCGATATTAATGGAAGAGGAAATATACTGCGCCGAGCCCAGATACACAGGATCAGTACAGGAACGAGAACATTGCCGTACGGGACAGCTATTTCGGTATAAATGTATGCAAAGCTTTCCTAAAAAACCCCATCTTCAATTTGGAAAGGAAAGAAGCAAAAAGTTTTCGGTGTTTCACAATGTATGCAGGGATTCGCGTCACTCCCGTGCATTATTAACGATAGACGCGCCACGCTGTCACACAAACATTATGTCTCTAAGGGGGTCCCGAGGGAAGGGAATAGATAAGCTCATAATTTATGCATTAGGTATTAGTTGATTTAATCACTGATACGCTTTATGGAGATAGCGCCTATAATCGGTATACTTGTGATCTTTGCTCCAATCAGGACCCCCAATAATGTTTCAAAGGTGTTGAATTTTAAATACCTACATCGAAGCAAATCGATTATCGATAGTTAATTAAATCAGCTGGCAAAGACAAAAGGGGCCGCATATGCCGTCACTTTTCTATTGTACTCGAGGCGCCTACTCATAATACGACTCGAGTATTTAGCAAGGTTAAACGATATAAATTTGCTAGCATTTCGTAACAAAATAGAATGTCTAACAGCGAGCAATACCAATAAAGATTTATGTTACCTTTTCAGGAAGCATTGTAACTGAATGAATAAGTGCTATAAAGACTTTTTTTGATAAGCCATGTCCTGATGCTGGTAACGATTTCAGGTCTGGCAACCAACGACCTAAATACAACATACTTCGTTTTACCTAACATACGAGACTTCAGCATGATGGACGAAATGTACGTATACCGTAGGTATACCTAATTCTTGTTATTTTTTGAGTACTAACACGCAATTTTATTATGTAAATACTCTATATGAAAACTGTATTTTTATAGTACCACTCCAGCGCAATTCTAATAATTGGATATTATTACGTTTGCGAGATGTAAATGTCCCACCGAAAATTCCTAGACCACAGATTATGCCTGACATCGCTGTAGTTTTCTGTCCGCCGCCGCCATCAATGCTATATTAAAAATAGCGTTTTTAAACGTCCATAGATAGTAACAAGATAAGTTAAACAGAAAACATATAATACCAACAGGATTCTAAAATAGTACTAACACGCACCTAACAGCGTTGGCAAGTGTAGTGTGCTCATTTGTAAGCGTTGTTTTATTCAATGACCGCGGCCTGGTACACTGCTACCTGATAAACTTAACACGATTTCCTCGCCCCTTCGTTAAGCACAAAGGAAATTAAAACAGATAAAACGCACACTCAATGCACTTATTACGGGCATTAGAAGCGTCAAGTTAGGTGGATTACTCTGAGCCGATATGTAATTTAGAGGAAAGGTTGGGACCCCTCAAGTTTGTTCCCGGCTGTGATATAGGGCATTAAGTTCCCATCCCGGTCTCCCCAAACGCGTAAACAAGAGCCTTTCTACGTAGGTATCACCCTGCCAAAGGTTAATAATTTATTTAGTAGACTAAGCGCGAGAAGCTTCCGTCCATTTTCTGCTTGAACTAAAATTGTTTTGTTCCCATCACCAATGCAACGGGAACGAATTATAAAATTCCCAATGGGGCACAAAGGAATAAATTGATTTCGCGTAGAGGGAGATACTAACAAATACTGGTTCTTGAACTGCCGATCAGACACCCTGTTCAAAACAAAGGAATGTCTGCATAATTTGTAACACTCGACAAATTATTCTTATAAATAAGAATAATGTTTGATTAAAAAATTACTTTGATTATATCTGCTATAAAAAGTAAGAAAAATAATTGGACTTATTTCTTACATTCAATGACTTGGTCTGGTTTGGTCGAATGGTCAATTCCGTCATCTAGTATCCATAACTTAAGTGATTACTTACTTTATAGCTGGAGAGCTAGTGACCCTTCCGACTAACGGTCGTCCTGTAAGGCTAGAAACTTGTGGAATGATGATTTAAAGCACCCTAAGGTGCAAAAACCATGACCTGCAGGCGTCAGCCCTGCACTTCATCATCATTTTTTCATTTGAAAGTGTGAAAAAATTAATTGTTCCTGTAAGGTTGAAAATTTAATATGATTTAGTTTATTTATTGTAAATTATGAAAAAAAATAGACAGGCGATTACAGTCAAGCAGAAGTACCTGCCCGGCGAATCGAAAGGTGCACAGTTTAGGCGTGAAATAAACATTCTTCTGTATCACGTAACATCTGTATAGTTGAAATTTGAATATTTTATTGAGTGGCTTTCTTTCCGCGAATTCGTTGGCGTTAACAACATTAATCCTTTTTTTTAAATTTGATTGCAAAACTTTAAATAAACATTTGATCTCTTTCGCAGAACTTCATTTTCGCACCATGTTACTTTCGTAAACCATTGCATTTTTCGTAGATCATTGCAGGGTTGGTGTTTGTATTAATGAGAATACCTAAAATAGTTTTCATTTGCGACCATCAATGTAATAATACAACTATAAATTATCATACATACATACATACATAAATCACGCCCATATCCCCGAAGGGGTAGGCAGAGGTGAATTCTCACCCGCGTTTCGCCAATTATGTTAAGTCCCATGTAATAGGTGGCGAGCCTATTGCCATTTATCGGGCACAATAGTCGCAGTACATTGTCAGGACGGTAGTATAAGAGGAACGCTGCTGCCCATTCCTCATCACTGATTTATCCTTAGTCGCCTTGTACGACACCCACGGGAGAGATTTGGGATGGTGACAATTGTATTCTACTCTGCCGTCACCACACGGCACATATAAATTATCAACATTCACATAATGCTATAGATAATTAAGAATTATATGAGAAGACAATTAGTAATATTTTAATATCAACAATAATAAAAATGCCTTTTTAATTAGTCCGGTTTAATTAGTGTCGCGAGCCAAATATAACTGATTAATCAGCCGCTAATGTACAGTCAACACCGCGTCAGACTATACAAAACTGTGAAATATCTCCAATCAATTGACAACCTTAACTTGCGCGACATTAAGCACAATACAGATTGAGAAAAGTTGACATAATATTTTGTGATAGGCTGACGTGTTGTCGACTTTATATACATTCGCACTGCTAACGAAGTGTAAGCCGATTTGCAAATTCGATAAGTTAGGTGAAATCGTGTGGACACGTCCCAAATAAAGCCTGCTTTGGTCCTATTATCGTTCGGGTAACTGGCAGGATCTTGTGACAGTGCTTCCAACTGATCCATGCCCATGGGGATTTAGCCACTGAATTTGTGAGTATCACTTCCACTATGCTCACCTACTTTTGGCGCCAATTATTTTGGAACGTTTTCTTTAACACGTTTTGTTATTATAGCTAAGGTTTGAAATTAGTTTGCAAATAATAAAAATTATCTGAGTTTGTAACTCAAAAAATATTGAAATTAGACTTGATGTCATAATTATGGTGTTCATTGAATTTTGTACAGTAGAAAATAGGTATTTACTAATATAATTAGAATAATACAAAAAAAAACTAACTTTTAATTCTGTGATGTGAATTAATTTTAAATTCATCATCATTACATAACAAATATTAGTACACACAACGATAAAAATATAATTCGTTTTTATTTATTTTATTTATTTTTATTCCAAAAGGAGTTATGAACCAAAAGGATTTATGAACTTTTATTTTATTCCAAAAGGAGTTATGAACTTAATAATTATGAACTTAAAACTTATGAACATAATTAATCCGACGATATGCACTCTGTTTTTGAGTATATCGCTGGTCTTTATTAGCTTGCGTGGGGTTTGAAAATAAAGCGCTGGTTTTCTTGATAATATAAGCAATTTACTTAAGAACTTTACATCAAAATAAAAAGAAGAATTGTAAGCAGTATTATTCGTGCGTTAGCTTCTAGCGTAATGACTGGGTGAAAGTTTGTCAATCGGGGTAGTCCCTCCTGGTTGGTCGAGCTGCAAATATCACGACATACGCAGCCAATCGTCGCTCATCACAGGTGATCTTCTGGTCATCACTGGTTAATGTTGCAACACACTCATTATATATTATACCTGCAGCTAGGTTTGTAATGGTCCACACATTAAATTGTATATTTTCTAAACAAACAAATATATTAAATGTTTTTCTGACGTGTCTTACCTTATGTGTCTTATTTTTTGTTTGATGTTTCAAATCAAACCAAAACACACAGTATGAATCTTATATAATACGAAATGAACTTAACAAACTATGTTACATTGCGTTGATAATATAAATAAATTCATTTACCTACTGCAATGTTTCTTATTTTTTGTTTGATGTTTCAAATCAAACCAAAACACAAAGTATGAATCTTATCTAATACGAAATGAACTTAACAAACTATGTTACATTGCGTTGATAATATAAATAAATGCATTTACCTACTGCAATGCTATCTTTATAAAGGGAAGCTTTCCCTTTACGCAAACATAATAACTATATATCAACCGGGAACTAAAGTAGTTAGTAATTATCGTTGACCCATTGTTCGATCTCATTAATGGAGACTGGGGGAATTGCCTACTTGAGTCCACTCTCCACTGTAACGCAAAGAGTATAATATATAATACACTACGTTTACTGTAACGCAGCAAACAAAATTAGCTAGATGTTTGACACGTGCCACTTTGACAGGCGGGTAGATTGACGTTGCCTCAGGCATAATTTTTTTTCGGGTTTTTGGTTTAGTATCTTTGATCCATCTCTACATTTGAAAATGTCTATTCTCCATTAGATATTAAAATATGGATTTCACACTTTCATTCAGAGAGTAATTGACGCGAATTGAGTGGTAAGATATTTCATGATGGCACCTGATGAGGTGGTGAAAACCACTATAAAATTCAATATAACACTTTTATTTTAATGACTCCGAATAATTGAATTTCAACACCGATCCTTGTGCTTCAAAATTACACCGCTTTAACTGCACAAAGTTCACACTAAAATATTTTTTTTATTATTAAAACAAAAATATGACTGACGTCATTGAAAGCGCGCCAAACACTCGCAGACAATATAGTCAGTTAAAAGCACTACAGACTACGAAACTCTTCAGCACCAATGATCAATTTTCAACCTTAGCTGTTTGAATTTTTATGTGTGTTTGCAAAAGCACATTTAAAATACGAAAACCTTTATGTAGGTACTAACCATGCGATGTTCAAGTAAAATCCAATACCTACTCTTTACATCCCCAAGTAAATTAGGCAGAAGCGAGCAGAAAAATAGACTCTTGAATAAAATATTTTTGTGAAATAATGAAGGCTAATAATACCCACCACGGGTTTAGTTGAATTATTCAAATGTGGAAGAATATGCAGGAGAGAAAAACAATCTCCTATTTATTTTAGCCCGTCCTGCTTCACTTCAATTTGTTTAAGTCTAGGTAAACAAATTCGATCTTCATCTCTCAAGTCTCAAGCTATACAACAGTGAAAGGAAATAGGCTAATAGATAGCTCATCATCGTCTATTATAGTTTATTCCTAAACTAATGTTAAGTTTAAAGATATTTCCAGATGGTTTATTTTTACGGAATTTTTGAAAGTGGATACTGATACACCGAATTTTTGACAGTTGCTTACCCTGGATACTGATACAACGACCGTTATTCACATGAATGGTTTTCAAATAGCAACGCCCTCCACTTAACGAGCACCCTCAAACCAAACATGCTTTCAATTTCGTAACTCAAGTAGGACTAATTTTATGTGCATTATAGTAGTTGCGCCACTCTACTTTGTAATATCCTATAATAGATAGCTTCTTTGTTATCTCTTCCTTGTGCTGCTAAGTAAATATAACCACAAAGGCTGCTGCTACGTAATTAGTATTTCATTGAGTTTTGTAAAGTAGAAAATAGGTTATGACTGAGAGGCTTATATAGGAGCTTGTGGCGGTTCTCATTCGTTATGCATTCAGTTATCCTTAATGGTTTCATTGCCAGTTTAAAGTATCAAACAAACTGCGCTCCATCTAAATTTAATGACTGAATACTAAACATGGTAATAAAAATTTGAAATTAGATGACTCTGTACAGACATCAGTTTTCTGTTTGTTTTTCTTTTAATATTGGGTAAATACGTTGTGCCATTTCATTACGTGGTTTAAACAGAATTGACACAATTTACGTCCGTCTTTGGGACAGTTCTAATCATAAATTGACCACCATCAATATTGTTTTAAAATCAATGTTCCACGAGGAATAAAATCGTTAAACATATTTAAATCAGCAGAGGTACCCGACCAATCACAATCATATTTGGCACAACAGAATCCCAAGCAAGACGTGTTGTGTTGACTATAACATCAAAAGCAAACGTATTGAATTATGAGGTAATTTTGCTCATTCTCAAATGCCTACCTTATAATTCAAATACGATTGTTACGTGTTAATTGGTTCAGTATTGTTGGGGAACTTTCAGAATAGATAATTGAGGAGAACATGATTCCTGCATTGAAACCGTAATAAGCGGGAAACGAAGCCGTAATTGTATTGTAATTGTACACCTACATTTGCCCTTTGAATTGCGCCGTAAAATATGCCAGTTAGGCCTGAAATTAAGTGTAGTTTACATTTAAAATGCTTATATCGGGTGTCCCTTACGATGAAATAGTTCGCAAATTTTTGAATTTATATATTTATCATCATATAAAAAGAAAATTACGAAAAAAGAGGGAAAAATAATGCTTTTTTGCGGCTTTGCTTTGTTCATTTCATCATCTAGCATCCATAACACAAGTGAGAGTAAGAAATATTTATTTATTTATTTCATGTGGGGTAGCTGCGGAGATGGATGCGGCGGGCTATGGATGGAAGAATATGGATAGGAGAATGGGTCATAACCAACCACGCTGGCCTACGGGGTATGAACGACTGCAGAAGCAGCTGGAACCAACGGCTTAACATCCCTTCCGAAGCATGGAGTAACCCGGAATAATATATTTTTGGTCACCCATCCAACGACGGGACGTAGCGAACATTGCTTAGTTTACGCAATGGCAGGCTGAGCGTGCTAAGCCACTGCGCTATCGCTCTCCTCTGTCACATTGTACTCTACTATTACATTGTAAGTGTTGAAATACTTAGTTCAATTTTCCCACGGCAGTATTCCGGAAAATGTTCAATGCACTCCCTTGTTGGCCGTTCTTTCATCTCCTTTATGAAATAGCGAAAATGGACTGAGGATTCCGTCTAATTAAATTCCCGCAGGCAAAGAAATGTCCATTTGCAATAAAGCAGGGTTCCGTATTCAGCAAATAATTACTTTACCTAACAAGTCATTATTTCTTCCTGAGGCGTTCCTCTGGAAGTTTATTTCGTTCGATCGAGTCTTTGCGTCTTTGTCGCTCTTGTTTTAACACGCAGTGGCGTGAGAAAGACGGATAGATGTGAGTTCATCGTTGGGAGTTTCAGAATAGACCGCCTGTTCCGAGCGGCGCGGTGCGGTGGTGTTTAGCTTAATTTGTGTGGTAAGTTTGATAGGACATTAAGGTAGGCCCTCGTGAATAGGTACAGAGGGGAGGTTTCTTTCCCTCTTCCACATCAATTGGGAAGTATTAGATCCATGCTTATGAGTCTCATTAGTACTGAAGCCGCCACCGTCTACGTAAGAACGTGCCTTTATTAAAAGGGACGTGATTGCTTTGAAAATTGCTTGATAAACGGAAGAACAACCGTAAGTTTAATTTCTCCGTGTATTCCCTGTGATTTCGCTTTAATCTATGGCTGACAATGGAAATTCTTATGGCTTACGTCCTCCTAATGTTTTGACGTTCACCAGAATTGCTTAAGTTAAATATGTATTACATACATACATAAATCACGCCTATATCCCTGAAGGGGTAAGCAGAGGTGAACTAGCACCCACGTTTCGCCAATTATGTTAGGTCCCATGTAATAGGTGGCAAGCCCATTGCTATTTATCAGGCACAAAAGTCGCAGTACATTGCTATTGTTAGGTGGTATAAGAGGAACGCTGCTGCCCATTCTTCATCATTGATTTATCCTTAGTCGCCTTGTACGACACCCACGGGGAGATTTCGGGTGGTGACAATTGTATTCTACTCTGCCGTCACCATACACAAATATGTATTAACAAGACAAATAATTACTTTATTGTAGGAACCTGTGTTATCTAAGGCATGCCTGTGCCATTCTAACAGTTCTAGTTCATATAATTTTTCCCCCAATACAACAAGAACATCGGTTGCAGAGCATTTTTAATTTATCAGAGTTAAATATAAGAATGTGTGTGTGAATATTATGTGTGTGTGACGAACAAATGTAGAGACCAAAAAAAAAGCCGCTATAATACCTGAGAGCAAATCTGAGTATTCAACCAACACACTATAAACGTTTAACGACTACAGTATTTTGTTTTAAGACGCCTGTCAAAAACAGTTTTCCTTACATTGTTTTGGTATCGAGTAAAACACTTTTTATCCGATACAATTTCTACGATTATTTTGAAGAAAACAGTAATTTATAAACAATAGTTTTTAATTCCAGCGCGAATTCCGTTACGGGATCCCTTGTTGTTATAATCAAATAACAATCCTTTATTATAAAAATAATATTACGGAAGTGAAACAGCCACTTGTTTCGTTTTTATCAAATAACAGCAACCCTTGATTACAAAGTATGGAACTTTATGGCCAAATTCATGTTTAATTCATGAGCCAAGGTTACCTTTTAAAATCCCAAGTGATATTTGTTGCAAAACATTTAACGAGTTTAGACATTAACATGCTTAGTAGTTTTATGTCAGGTTGTAAACAAATGTTTTAAAACGCATAAAGCACCGTTACAGTTGTTCTGTATATTGAAACAAAACATTAATTAATGTTTTCATTTATTAGTTTTTGAGATCAGACAGAAAAGAGAAAGACAGAGTCTTGGTGATTGTTATTTTTTTTTGGTGGTTTGCCCTCCACCAGGCGGGTGATTTCCATTAGTCAGCTTTTACGAGACCCCTGGGGTGTGTCGGGGCTGGTGCATTGTTTGTTTTTTTTTCGGTCCCATGCCAGTATGGTTGGCGTTTAAGTCGCAAATATGATGATTGATTGACCGTGATGATTTTTCTTCAATTAAATATATAAAAAAAACACTCGAATAGAAGCTCGATGACGAGGTGGCTTACACACTGTAGTTTTCTTAAGTGCCTATATAGCTAGGAAAAATCAAACGCTCTACTAGCCAGTACGAAGGGCTGTTACGGCCCATTGTCCCTATTAGAGCGTGCAAACTGCATGTTAAAAACTTTATTACTGCTTGCCTTATATGCGTCGTAACTACCACAAAACACATTTTCCGTTACACCACACATCATGTCATAAAATAGGATCTATCAAAAACTTTTATGAATAATGCAGGCCCTTGCGTGCTCATTGCTAGTAACCGGCGTAAAGCTTGAAATGTTTACAAAACTGCAGTAAAACATGATTTAGAAGTGTAATAACAGACCCGGGCTTACGGTTGTTGTCACAGAATTCGAATAAAAGCGACTAATAAATCGGTCTCTTAACGAATTGCTCAAGCTATTATTGACCTTGTGTTGAATGCTGACACAGCTTAGGCAATGTTTCAATCTGAAACTTTTAAATTGAAAAAAAACGTTAACTGTAACTAAACTAATATATATTCCAACCTTTAGTCTTTTTTTAAGAATTTATAAAATTGTCCTTAATAAGATTTTATATCCATTTGAATTTAATATTTAAATATAAATAACTCGTGTCATAGTGTTTGTTATAGAACTCCTCTGAAACGGCTCGACCGATTTTATATAAGTTAGGTTTAGGTCGTAGGCTATTTTAAAATACCCTTAGATGGTAAGGTAATAGAAAAGTTTACCGAGCGAGCTAGTCTTTTAAAAAATATTTATACCTATTTAAAAACTAAGCCTTATTACCAATCCCGGTGTTCCAATCCGATTTGAGATTCTCGTGTTCCATCAGCGAGACTGTCAGATCATATAAAAACTTAAAAATTGCGTCTTATTCTCTCAATTGAATCTCTACGGCACGTTCCGCAAAACTAATTGGATTCTGTTCCCCGACTTATTTACTCTCACTTTGGCGGACTCACGGCGCAATCGAAGTAATATTTATCATAATTGTTTTTCCTTAGTGATTATAATATAAATTACAACAAAACTTCAGTGATAAACAAATACTCCACCTTTCTCCATAACAATATTATTACTCCCTTTTCATTGCTACGAATCACGCGACAAACTCAAAACAAACCGACTAAACAATGAGCTGCCACGTCAAAAAAAGAGGAGTTTCAGATTTTGCAAAAGCACAAAGAAAGATAATAACAACTAACGCGACAAATGGAATTCTGCTTTTGCTAAATAAAACCATGAATGCACAGAAACGCTACTCGCTATTTTATCAGAACTTGCAAAAAGTGAATGAGAAGGAACTTGGTTTTCTGTGCGCTCCCGTAATTTATGTATGACGGCGTAAATGCCAATTTATTGCTGAGTAATGGCACCGTTTGCAGATCTGCAAATGGGCTAGTCGAATACGAAGAGAAATGGTCCAAGACTTACTCGGTAAATGTATTTATAATTTATTTATCGCCTTCGTTACAAATCCGAATTGTTATCGCAAGAATGGCGCCACTCTGTATTGTCGGCAACGCTTGCATTTGAATAATGACCACAAAGTAGAATTATTGCCTATTTTTGATATTGGAGCTTTTTAATTTAAAAGAGAGACTCGCGAGTCCCGCTCGTAAAGCATTTGAATTCAAAAACGTATGCGGATTCTTCCAATAAAATGGGGCCTGTATTTCATCGGCTATATGCAAATTGGATTTCGCTGTTTAAAACATAAGATTTTTGCCAAGATGGTGAATAGGACTGGGTTTCAAATTCAAATCTCTTATAAAGATTTCGTCGTTTATATAAGTTATAATACTAATTTCTAACAAAATTTAATTGGTAGATATTTGATAATTCAGTCGCATAGGTAGTAGATATACAAAATAATATCTCTATAGCTATTTAAATATAAACCAATTTGGCAGTTCGAATATCTTTCTCATTACGATTTGTTTATTAGCCATAGGTATGCCCAACGTAGCTTGTAAAACATGAAATATTATGAAGACGTAAATAACGAATTAATTTATTCTGAAAAATTAACAAAAATATAGGTACACGAAGATAACTTTAGTGACGAACAAATAAACAGGGAAAGAGATTACCTTGAAAATTTGTTTGCTTAAGCGGCCCAGATTGCGGACTTTATTTATTTTGAAAATAGCTTAAAGTGAAGAAGCAATTTAACCTTCGGAGTGAAGTTTCAAATTTAATAGGTGATCGTAGGAAAACTCGCCGCTTTGAACCGCAGGTCGATCCCAAATTGCTTTTTCAAAAATTTCCAACCTCCAAAAATGACTCTAAATAGAAATGAACTTGTATTTAAACAAAATAAAAAAAAACATACATTTAGCTTTGATTCGAAGTAGTTAATTTGTTGCTTTTTTGCGTTTTGCAATTGAAATAAATAGTGGTAAAATAATTTGGCTCAGGATAAGAAAGCCATTATCTCTTCGAGGACGTTGATCCGAAACGATTATCTAAAAATAAACACGTAAGTATTACAAAGGAAAAATACTTTCCTGTAAAATTACGAAATCAATATTTATGGGTACAAAAGGTACTGATTTCTCAAATCAAATTCTGGTTCCAAATCGTCGAAATCGACCCCCGAATATTTTACTTTTGATCATTTCAAATACTCAAAATTTAATTTGCGCTGTGTGAACGTTTCCATCAATTTCTCCGTGATAATCAAATCGCAATGGCCTCTGCTGACTTAAAGTACCTCGGTATTACAATAGAGGGACAATGAGTCTCGTTTAATCTAACTTTCTTTTCCCTCGGGCAGAAAGAAAGGCCACACCCACACAGGGAAAACACGGGTGCTTTAATTAATTAGAGAACATTTCTCCATTGTGATTGTTAGAAGTTGGCGCCAATTTTTATAATCAATCCTATTTCTATTATTATCTTTCTGTAAAGAGGACTTCATCTTAAAATAGTCAAGGAGAGCCTAAGAACCGACTAAAAATAAGTACATTAATGGGACTGGATGAGGCGAAAGAAGTGTATAAGTGTGAGGGTCGTAAATGATCGTGACTGAATACCTAGAAGAAAGGCGTTTATATATGTAAATATGACGACAGGTTTGGTAGAATAGTCAGACCGCTGACTATCAGCCAAGAGGTCCCAAACTCGAATCCTGGTAGTGGCAAAAGTTTATTTCGAACATAGACATTTTAATCTCCATGCATGGTTATTTATGCAGTATATTATACACATTTTTATATACTTATTATTTATATTAAAAATTCTCCGTCACCTAGTATTCATAATTACTAGTATGTTAAATTATTAGGCATGCTACTTGGGTTGGCTTAGATGGTAAGCTTGAGCGTAAAAAAGGACCCGAAAAAAGCTAGTTACATATATAATCATACTACTGGGTATCTCCAGGACACGTTTAAAAAATCTGATAACCGAAGAGCTAATTCTCTAACTAAGGAGACAAATCAGAATGTAAAAGTAAATAGATACTATCGTTTGGGAAACTGACAATAAACAAAGAAAAATAAATACAGTTGTTAGATATAAAACAAATAAGAGCGGTGCAATATATACAATCCACTACGCCCGGCGCAAAGCCGCTAATATTTGTTTCTTTGAGCACCTTACTCTTTGCTCAAAAATAAGGTTGGCATTCGAGATTTGTCGCCTACATAACGACCTTAACCGTCATGCTGTTTTATTGTTGTTATAAGAACAGTTTTTTAACTTGATAATCCAAATTCATGAGCGTAATATCCAGGTAATTAATGTTTGAGAAAACCTTTTTATATTCATTATTATTTCGTCTTATATATAGCAGCTTGTGCTTCTAAGTCACATAATTTAACAGAAAGTTATAACATACTTATATCACGCTTGCTTATCTCCGAATGGGTAGGCAGTGGTGAATTTACACCCATGTTTCGCCAATTGTGTTAGATCCTATTGCACCTTGTAAGACACCATTGGGATACGGATACGGAAGGACTGAAGCAATTCGATTACATTGGCCGGAAGAACTGAACGTATCTTGTGTGACAAATTACACATACACGATACGGATTTGCATCAGTCAGGTAGAACTTAAGGCAAATTGCCCATGTATGAGGCCCATATGTGTAAGAATCCGTTCATACTGAACTGAGTCAGTTTGGCCTGATCCGATCGGCCTCTCCGTGTATGGTAGGCTTTAGACTGCGGCACAGACCACCGGGGGGTTGAAGCCCCCTAGAGTTCATGCCCGGGCCATGAGCTACCGCTCGATGCCCGCAGCCCGCCACCAGGCGGATGACCCGGACGGATGATGATGAAGATGAATTAGTATATAGAAAAGAAAAGAGATATTAAGGACCCACCCTGTCGAGAGACCGATGAACAGACAGAGTTATTAGAATGACATGACAACTTCAACATCAACCAATATGCCATAATGCTCAAGGTTTTGGTTTTAATTTTACAGTCGGCCGCCTGCCTGACACCAAATCTCTTTGGGTATACTATTGTTAGTTGTTTGCCCTCCACCATTCGGGTGCATGATCTACACCGGGCAATCTCCCTTAGTTGACTTTCACGACATTCCCAGAAAGAGTCGGGGCTTGAATATTCTACGTTATTATTTCACTTCTTGGCCAGCATAGAAGACCTTCGCTAATACAACATTCGTGTAATCAATCAATAACTGTAATTGCAAATTGGTACACTATGGCTAAAAAAGATAATTTACAACAACCGATTTCCCAACTCAAATTCATTCCAAAACTGAAACATTAGAAAGGGTAAAATCGAGTACAGTCTATTTCTCGATTAATTATTCGTTATAAGGTTGAAATTCTATTGGAGTTTGACTAACTTGGCTGGTGAATGGACAACATCTAATTTTCATTGGATTACCTTTCTGTACTTATTCATGAGTCTATGTTGTTTTTGTCGAGTACACAAGTATTGGTATTCTGAAAATAAAGGCCAAATCGTTACTTATACATGCACCAGATATAGTGAGTCAGTATGTGAAGCTAAAGTTAGAAAAGTTCAATTCATTGTTCGAGCAGAAATAGAATCGTGCGATAAATACTGTATGATTTATGATACAAGCGTCCTTCGTAAATAATTTATGGCTTGCTGGAACCAAAGCACGATGGATTTTGGCAGTTTGCAAAAAGCATACGATGCTATTTTCACACGCTGATTGCGAGGTAAACCTGGCTCAAAATAACACACACTTTTAAATTTATTTTATAATTTATTCGCCAAGACACCAATTGTGGAACTTCTAGCGGTAATCAACCGATTACTAACCAATTAAAAATTAATGATGATGAAAAACAAAACAACCCCATCAACTACAGATCTATATGCCGTTTGGTGACGTAGAGCAGAATACTATTGCCACCACCCCAATCTCTATCGTACAAGGCGGCTAAGGGTTGAAAAAGTCATGAGGAATGGGTATCAGCGTTCTTGTTATATATACACTGAATTAAACGAGCCCGTTAGATGGCAATAGGTCCGTTCTATATGGAACCTAACATAGCTGGCGAAATACCTTTGCCTACCCGTTCTGGGTTAAATAGGCTTGATTAATGTATGTATAAATCGCACGACTAATTAAATGTTTACTGCAAATACGCTTATAACCATTAATTATCTAGCAGTGTCATGTTATTTAAGAGTAAGATAAGGGCAGGGAGAAGAAGAAGAAGTGGAATGTTATTTTAAAATCACATCTAACTTAATTAGCTATTTTTAACGTTGCAATGAATTTTATGTCAAAATAAAACTGAATTCAACCATTGCCAGAGCTTATTCGCAACAGGAACACGCATTAAGAACTTTGGTTGTCAAATAAATTCAATACTTGTATTTGTGAATTCTTTGGTAACTTAACTTGGCAGGTATTCAAGTTCAGATTGAATTTTTATTATTTATGCTCGTTAATATGATTTTAATTATTAGTAATCTGAATATTCTACTACTGATTGACTGTACCTATACAAGACCAAACGATCATAATAAAGTGGTTACGTATGAAAATTATATCTAACGACATACATTTCTTCAGCATCATACACCACCACAGAATTTGTATTTTTTAATGTTTAAAGGAAAACGTTGTCAATAGTCAATCAGCATTCTCAATCAAGGTGGATGTTCGGTATCATAAAACCCGAGCCAACTCCCATAGCAGTAAGTCAATAGACATAATATACGTCGCACTAACCCCAAATAATTTGAAGAAGTTCAAACGAATGATTCGAAGATGCAAAAATTTGAAACATAAAATTTGTGTATATGGTTTATTGAAGTCCAGTTAGCAGCCATCCCTAAGGTTTTAATCGTCTAGTAGTAGGGTAGTGTATCTGAGATAACTCACAGAGTTATTCTATTTCACTGTGTCTAGTAACCTGACAATTGGGCATCCCCTGTGCATTCCCACCCACTCAACTAGTCAAGCTGACAATAACACTTACTTATACAGTTTGTATAACAATGGAACATGAAAGCTTATAAACACACTTTCCTAAAAACTGAAAAATATTCTGAGCCACATTTTCAGCAGTATCGCGTACGTGGTCTTCCGATGATCGTTATAACTCCGAGGCTCTATCAATAGGCCTACTTTTAACGAGCCTCGATATTCACAGCAAGTTGTTTAATGTATCAAAACTGCAGCTTTCGATAGTATCGAACGGCTTCAGTTTGAAATGAGATGAATGCACAATGCTTACTCTAATGAAATTAAAATTAACAAGCTTTCCTTTAATTTTATGAATAAATAAAAAAATATAAACATGATTACCTACTGACACATGATAGGAAGGCATAACAGGAAGCTGACTGCCACTTTATCCTTTCGTGGTTCACATTGAATCTTGTGATAAAGTTTATTTCGCATTCATCATCACCAGCCCTTGAATGCCCCACTGCTGGAGCACGGGCCTTATCTATGGATGAAAGAATATAGGGAGATTGGGCCATAACCCACCACGCTGGCCCATTGCGGGTTGGTGGGTATTAACGACTGCAGGGACCAACGGCTTACCGTGCCTTCCGAAGCACGGAGATTAATTTTTGATGACCCATCCAATGACCGGCCTTAGCGAACATTGCTTAGTTTACGCAATTGCCGGCCAAACGCGCCATTTGATTTCGCGCTAACGAGCTCCTCCTATTACTAACTTTCTTACTTTTAGTGTGAATTGAGTGAATGAGATGACAGCCTACTGTAGTGAATGGAAGAAAAACATACCTACTGCGTCGACTCCAAATGATATACATACATACATAAATCACGCCTATATCCCCGAAGGGGTAGGCAGAGGTGAATTAACACCCAGTTTTCGCCAATTATGTTCCCATGTCCCATGTAACAGGTGGCGAGCCTATTGCCATATATCGAGCACATAAATCGCAGTTCAAATTTAAATTGCTAAGTGGTATGAGAGAAATGCGGCTGCCCATTACTCATTGCTGTCTTTATATAGGATAAGGGAAAAAGGATTACGACGCGCTCATTTTGCATAGAGTAGTCTGTTAAACTAAAAATGTCTGAAGTGTAGTTACTTCTACAATATATAACATGCATTTCCATTATTGTGTCCGACGGACATATTTTGTAGGTACATTGCAAACAAACAAAAGATTCATTTTTATTCTCCAACTCGTTTCCGGCAAAAAGATTGCAACTGGATGGTAAAAAGTAGAGGTGCCCGTCCCCTGTCAGTGACGGATGCGGTCGCCCCGTGATCGTTACGGCACCGACGTTCCATCAATAGCCTTGCGCTTTTAACGCACCGAAAGCTCAGAAACTACTAGTTGTTACGTCCTAAAGTTACTTCCTAAAGGGAGGAGCCCGCTAGCGCAGTGGCATAGCGCGCTTGACCTACATACATACATAAATCACGCCTATATCCCCAAAGGGGTAGGCAGAGGTGAACTAGCTCCCACGTTTCGCCAATTATGTTAGGTCCCATGTAATAGGGGGCGAGCCTATTGCCATTTATCGGGCACAAAAGTCGCAGTGCATTGCTATTGGTAGGTGGTATAAGAGGAACGCTGCTGCCCATTCCTCATCATAGATTTATCCTTAGTCGCCTTTTACGACACCCACGGTGGAGATTTGGGGTGGTGACAATTGTATTCTACTCTGTCGTCACCACGCGGCGCTTGACCTGCGATTGCGTAAATGTCGCTAAGGCTGGTCATTGAATGAGTGACCAAAAATTTATTATCTCGACTTCCTCCGTGCTTCGCAAGGCACGTTAAGCCGTTGGTCCCGGCTGTATCTGCAGTCGTTAAAACCCGCCAACCCGCACTGGGCCAGCGTGGTGGGTTATGGCCCAATCTCCCTCTATTCTTCCATCCATAGGGAAGGCCCGTGCCCCAGCAGTAGGGACATTAAAGGGCTGGTGATGATGATGGTGATGATGATGACGATGACTTCATAAAGTACGTATTCAAACGTGGGGAGCCTATTGCCATCTTTTGATAACGTAAATCGCAGTATGTTACTAGTTTGTATTTTATGATAAACGTTTCTGCGCATTACTCATTGCTGTCAAGAGTAAACTCTTCCCTTTGTACGACACCCGCGAGAGAGATGGCGGCGGTGACAATTAATTGAAAACATTTCATTTTTTCAACATACCTAATCATAATATAATAATGATGTTAAATGAAATTAAACCGAAAATGAAGACACCCATATTTTTTATTTCCTTTGAATTCCGTCGTTTTCATACAAAAAATCATGATTGAAATACATTCATTCTGGTCATTCTAAACAGACGTAAGCGCCAAATGACGTCACCGTAACGGACGAGTGGCGAAATCACTCTTGATGCGAAAAATAAAAAGACCACTTGTGAAAATTAACAAACTGGCGTTTCCGGTGTCGAAAATAAAAACATTTTATTTAAAATGTTTGAAAACAATTTTAAAGTAAAATACGTTTTCAATTAGTTTCTGAAGGATTTCAATTTATTGCTACTAGAGTGCGGGCCAGATAAGTCCGCGCGTGGTCAAAATTGGAACTAAAATTTCGTCTTCTGTTTGTCTAGTGTCAATGTTAGCGAGCAGCGCCACCCCTCGCGCGCGGACTTATCTGGGCCGCAATCTATAATGATAATTTCGACGATGACAAATAATGACATTGGATTTGATTTAAATATGATTGACGTCTGTTATCTTGTCTATGATAACTTTTTTGTTCTCCCAACTTGGAAGGCAAACTTTTTAATTTATACATCCGCGGCTGTGACGTCACCGCATGTGCTTAAATTTAATATTTTTTCTCTGTAATTAAAAGAAATTAAAAAATATATTTTCGAAGTAAGGATTGGAAAATAAAGAAACGATATCTTTATTTTGGGGTGGTTGTCATTTTTGAAATGTTGTCAACTGTATACTGAAGGTAAGCGGCATTTCAGACTACCCACAATTGTAAAATTTCTTCAATCGATTGTCAACTTTAACTTGTTTACTAATAAAAACACAATGTCGATTGAGAAAATTTAAATTGTTGGTGTCTGTATATAATCCAAAAATAATGACTTAATTCAGAATGTACATCTATTTTGTAATCAAATAATTATAAAGAAGGTGTCAACATTTAGTATATTGGTTATTGATGTTCTATATTTCATTACAATACAAATATTCTTTATTGCACATGTAACAAAACATTACAAAACAAGTTTATACACAGGACAGTACAATAGGCGGCCTTATTGCTAAGCAGCAATCTCTTCCAGGCAACCTGCAGTAAAAGAAAATATGGTGTGATATAAATAAAAACGGGTGCAAGAAGGAGGAATTAATAATAATATTTAAATACAACATTAAATATAACAATAATATAAATAAATATAAAAAGTATATGATATGTAGATAATGAAATATATAAAATAAACTATTGAGAGACATGAAGATAATAACTCCTAACTTGGTTTTTGAAGGAATCCAGTGTCCGAGCCCTCCTTATATGCTCAGGTAAAGAATTCCACAAACGGACAGCATGCACAGCGAAGGAATATGAAAGGAAATCAGTGGAGTGGGTAGGAATATCTAAAATGAGAGAAGAAGATGATCGTAACGTACGACATAACAAATACGACCGGAAGGAGAAAATATTATTTAGATAGGAAGGAGAAGTAGGTAAGAAAAGAATAGTGTACAGAAGAGAAAGAACGTGTAAGTCTCTGCGCCGGCGAATAGGGAGCCAATTAAGTCTGGAGCGGAAGTATGAAACATGGTCAAACTTCCTCAGATTAAAAATGAATCTGATACACAGATTCTGCAAACGCTCGAGTTTATTGAGGAGTTCCTCCGAAAGATCTACATAACAAACGTCAGCGTAATCAATTAATGAGAGCAGGAGTGATTGTGCCAGCATTACTTTGGTACAAGTAGGCAGAAAATTACGCAAACGACGGAGAGAGTTGTAGGATCCAAAAATTTTCCTTCTGACGTTGTCAATATGCGGCTTCCAGCTCATACATTGGTCAAAAATAACTCCAAGATTCTTGACAGTTTTAGCGTAAGGTATGATGGAGTCAGCCAGGTAAATAGGAGGCAAATGGTCTGCATCTAGTCTGGTTATAAAATAAGGACTGCCAATAATTATGGTCTGACTTTTTGCAGCATTTATATGCAGACCAAAGGATTTACTCCATTTACAAATTGCTGTGAGATCAGCATTAGTAGAATGAATTGCACGAGCAATATCAGCTATGGGGGCTTGCGTGTAGATTTGAAGATCATCGGCGTACAAGTGATAGGAACTTGAAAGAGAAGGAGTTATGGAATTAATAAAAATTGAAAAAAGAAGAGGAGATAAGACGCCACCCTGTGGAACTCCAGCAGATAGGTCGCACCATTTAGACAAATTGTCTTCTATGCGAATACGTTGCCGTCGTCCGAACAGGTAACTTCTGAACCATTCAATAACAGATGAAGAGATGTTAAGAGAACGTAGCACTCCAATGAGAATGTCCAAGTCCACAGTGTTAAACGCGTTACTAAAATCCAATAACGTTAAGACAGTAAGTTGACGATTCTCCATACCGCTTCGAATGTCGTCAGTGATTTTGACCAACGCAGTAGTCGTACTATGACCCGGGCGGAAACCGGACTGGAATGGACTAAGGAGACTGTGTTTGTTGACAAAGGACGTAAGTTGAGAATGGACAAGTTTTTCAAGGACTTTAGACAGGAAAGGAAGGATAGATATAGGGCGATACTCGGAAAAGGAGGCTGGGTTGGATTTTTTAGGAATAGGTATAACTTGAGCCTCCTTCCAGATGGATGGGAAAACCTCAGAGGATATTGAGTTGTTAAGTATTTTGGTTATTGTCGGGAGCAGGATGTCTAAAATAGGAAGGATCACATTACGACTAATGGAATCACACCCGACGGCATCAGAAGCTATAGATCTTATTGTTCTTTCAACATTAAACTCCGTTAAATGGTTGAAATAAAAGGAAGAGCAATCAGGAATTGGTAAAGTAGAGAGATGACTTAATGTTTCGGCCTTAGACCTGCTGTCTAGAAGGGAATGAGAAGCAAAGTGACTATTTAAAAGGTCGAGGTCAAGACTTGGTTTTGTAGAAGTATTTTTACATTTACCAACACCAAGAGACTTTAGAAATTTCCAAACTTTGGCCGAGTCACCATTTTCGACAGATTTATGAATGTGGCGTCTTTGGGCGTCCCTAATCACTGTATTACACCGATTTCGCGCGCGATGATATTTCTCCTTATTCTTCAGCGATGGATCACATTTATATTTACTTTTAGCCCTATTTTTCTTAGACATTAATTTCTTGATGTCGTCGGTTAGCCACGGAGCCGGATGTTTAAACTTAACGGGTCGAACCGGCGCGTGAATGTCATATAGCTCGATAAGCGTCTTATTAAACTTTTGCACCTGTTCATCCACACAATTGCTTGTAAATATGTTAGACCAATCAATGCCGGCAGCATCCTCACGAAGCTTGTCTACAACAACACTAGCGAAACTACGCTGCATCAGTACTCGATGCTTGATCTTCGGAGGGCGAATACGATATGACAAAAAGATCAGATCGTGATATGAAAAAGCGTCTGCAGATAGTTGGCCATGTTTACTAACGTGATCAAGAGAGGAGACTATTATAAGGTCAAGAAGAGATGGGGAGCAGTGGGGAGAATGATGAGTTTCTTGTAATGGTAAAATATGCAGGTTGCTAGAACTAATAAGAGAATTTAGGCTTAGGCATTATTTCTATTTACGAGAGAGTTAATAGTTTGATTCTGAAAACACTCAAACTATTGCAGACACATTGAGTTTTAGAACTAAACTAACACAGAATAAAACTTTACAATTTTTTTTATATCCACTGCACTGCGGCTTTAACCCAACTTTCATATAAAACTGCACAGTGCACACACAAAAGACAAACAGTGGTACTGGTCCCTTGAGATGTCATTAAGCCTGTTATTTTTCCTGGCTTAACTACCTTGTCATATTAAATAATAGTGTGATTTAAGCGCCATGCCAAAAGCTTCCCAATTAAATAGTTACTTCTCAGGATATAGTAGCTTACATATTTATATACCAAGGGCTATAAAACAAAGAATGTCTCAGATAGAATTATTTTATAAATATATCGCATATTTAGGCTCTCTTTTTTATCGTCCGAGGTAAGTTGTAGTTTTATGTCGCCCGTTGAGCAGGAAGTAATATTTTCGTACTCGTAGTGGGTTTTGTGTGTCATGGCCACATAGGTACACTCGTTTTGTCATTGCTTAGTGAGAAGGTTGCCCCCGCAAGCGCAGACAATTGGAAAAATAGCCTTTTCACTTCTCATGCTCTGAAAGTGCTCGTTTGTGCTCCTGCACGTATACAGGATAGGCTGCACAAAATCGAATTTTGTGCTCTAGAGCATTAACGTATCTAATCATAAAAGTATCTATATTAAGGCAAAGAAACTGAGCTATGCAGCCAAACTCAATAAGAAATTCAGACATAGAATTTGTTATTTTTAATGTTTACTTAAATTTATTTGCCTAATGTGTTTTTAAGACATAAAAGATATTAAAATTTTAATTCAAGTAGGAACGGTAAGTATTAAATTAATTTAAGAAAATTATTATTTCAAAATTAATTTAATACTTGGCTGTATAGGTCTGTAGCCCAAGCCTAATATCAATGGGAAAAACAATTTTCTTTAGTATTCAAAACTGTACTAATTTTAATTTGAATTTTAAGAAATGTTAAGATAAATTACTGTTTTATTTCCTCGCAATCGAAGTGAAAAGCAGAGTTTCTAACTCGTCCACAAAAACATTTTTATTCTCGACGTTACTATCAGCCCTCGCCTTCGGCTCGGGCTGCTAAAAGTCTCGGACAAAAATGATTCGTTTTGTGCACTTGATGGAAAATCTACTATTGATTTATACAAACCTGATAATAAGCCTAGGACCAACAAAAAAAAATATCATTTCTTCGACGGAAGATCTCTCGCTTCTACAATCAGTCGACTAGGTACATAAGGATGTAATAGATTAACGAAGCGCTCGTCCGCAACGTAAACAAAACGCCCCCTGACGCCCGGGGATCTTTATCGCGAATGCATGCGATGTATGTCGTCAGGAACACCACTTTATATTTTTAACTGTTCTCGCCCGTCGTATGTTGTAAAAGCTGTCCGGTGGCTTGTGAGGTTGTGAGGCGCCGCTAATCACCGCTTAGTATTTGTCTTTTGTAAGAATATCTAGAAAAACCCATTTTTTTTTTATAAAAATGCTTTTATTTGTTAAAATCTGTACCTAACTCCGTATGCGTGAATAAATTTGTGTAATTTTTTGCATTTAGCACCAGTGTTGACGGACAATGTTGCAAGAATTCTCTCGACAGATCTGTGGATTTTTTAGGTGTTTGGGTTCCGAGTCTGAGATTTTAACAAATTAATAAAAGGTTGAATGATAAATTAGACACCATGGATGTAACAAGTACATGATTATTCATAAATTGTTTCAGAGTGGATTTTGGGCAGTGAAAGTGGTGTTATTTTGATGGAAAATCCGTGTTGCTGTGCAATTATGCAGAATCTTTGAAAATAAGTCTTGTGATGTGTTTGATGTTGAGAGTTTTATAGTGGTTTTCACCACCTCATCAGTCACCATCATGAACTTTGTTGCCATTCGATTCGCGCCAAGCACTACCTAGATGCGTTAAAATGTGTGACACCCATATTTTAACGTAAAATAAAATTCATTTCATGCATTAACATCATTCAATCATTTCATCCACTAATTCGTGTGCTTAAATGGTTACAGAGTTCATGATGGTGCCTGATGAGGTGGACAAAACAAATTTTACAGTGGTCTTGACAACAACATCAAACCCGTCATTCTGCATAATTGCACATCAACACGGATGCTTATGCATCAAAATAACACCCCTTTCAATGCACAAAATCCACTCTGTAACAATTTTTGAATTAGTGAAAATAAATGTGACTGACACACGAAACGCGCCAAACACTCCGTTGGGTTTTTCTTCTTTTTTTAATTCTCCCTATATTTTAGGGAAGGCAAAGGGTCTAGCCCATACAGCCATGTCTTAAGTATATATTTTATCTGTAGCCTTATGAAATAATGAGTCGGTGAAATATATGAAGGAAATTAATTTTACGGTAAAGTATGGGTGTCACACATTTTAACGCATCTAGGGAGGGCATGGAGTGAATGTAATGGTAACAGAATTCATGATGGTGCTTGATGAGATGGACAAAACCAGTTTTTACAGTGGTCTTCACCACAACATCAAACATGTCACAAGACTTATTTTCAATGATTGTGCATAATTGCACATCAACACAGATGCTTTCATCCACTCATTATTATGAAATAATGAGTGGATGAAATGAATGAATCAGATAAAATATACACTAAAGACATGGCTGTATTGGCAAGAGATTTTGCTTTCCCTAAAACATAGGGTGAATTTAAGAAAAAAAATTTGACAGTTGACTGACAGTGACAGTCTGACACTACTAAATTAAAATATTTCTATTTGTGAATAAAGCCTAATGCTATATTAAAATAGTTATTTTTTTTAATAAAGTGACTGCGGTGCCGTGCGACTTAAGTGCATTAATTTATTTGTGGATTAGATGCAACTGACACTATAGCAGTCTAATAGACTATTGTTATATATGGTTGTAATTGTCTTTTTCATATTTACATTTATTTATTAGTTACTTAGTTACCGATTATCTTGTAATATTTACAATTAAATCGTTCAATATGGAGAACAAAACAATATACGACGAACAAATAGTCTCAATAGTTAAAACTGTTTTGGAAAGATGTCAAAAAGAGTATGATCTAAAAGGACTTCAAGTACCACTATATCATGTGAATGAGAGAGCCACATATTACACAGGATTTTCTAAAACTATAGTTTCTGAGATAGCAGCATTAAGAACTGAGAGTAAATATGACTCATTTGATGTCCCTGAAAGAAATAGAATTAATGATGCATTGCATGTTTTTTATGGGCGAAACAAGTATCCACAATATCATCACATTTTCGAACTTATAAAAGATACAGTCTCTATGGAAGATTATCATACATTCAAGAAGGAAATGATCAGTCTCGGTTTTAATTATGTACCTTGCCTATCTGGTTATATACTGACAGAGAATCCAAAACTAAGATTTGAACGCACTCAGTACCTTAATAAAATTAGGAAATTCCGAGAAAAAGGCTTAAACATTTTGTACATTGATGTGAAAATCATTAATAAATCCAACATAGTGAAAGACATAGATTGTATTGAAAATAAAATTTTAACAGAATACTTTTTTCTTCATGCAGTATCTAATAAAGGGCTTGTAAGTTATTTGTTCTGTAACAAAATATCTAAAGAAATATTTAGAAAATGGTTGTATGAACTAGTATTACAAGTTCTTGAACCAAAATCTGTTATAGTCATGAATGATAACCCTCTACTTGGTGATAAGGTTGACAATACGGTTACAATGTATCACACAAAAGCAGAAATGCTTAATTGGTTAAATAACAATAATGTGCCATGTAATGATAACATGCTCAAGGCAGATCTTTATGAAATTATTGAGAAATGTTCCAAAAACGAAAATAGCTATGCTATTGACAAAGTAATCAAGGCCTATGGACATGAAATATTACATTTACCATATAAATGTAACACTTTATCTTTAACAGAATGGTTATGGAAAGCTATAAAAACAACGAAAATTGAACTTTCTGAGAAGTTCCCCACAGCTGAATTAAAATACCTTCTTATTGAAAATATTGAAACTGTTGTCAAAATTAAATTTCCTACATTTGATGAAGTGATAAAGAATTGGGAAAATAAAACCTTTGATATTGATGCAAGGAATGAGCAAGTTTTAGATGTACTATATAAATTTGATATACAGAAGATAAAAGATAACTATGTGTTATGAATAAAAAAACATTTCTCACCTGTATTATAACTTGTTTCACTTAAATATTTCTAATAGAAATATTCCTCTTTATCATAATTTATTTATATTTTAATTTTAACATTATATAAATGTTAGAAAAATAAGTACAAAGATTAGAACCACTAAAATCTTTGTACTAATTTTGCTAACATTTATATAATGTTAAAATTAAAATCGAATAGTTTATAAAGCAAACCCAAGCTTAACCGAACGCACGGTATTTGTAAAAATATCTGCTTTGGAATGTTTGAAATTTATTTCTACATTGCGAGGGTACCCGTTGGCTTACAACGTGAAGTGTACAGGTTAGAAGAATTTCGGCAAGTTAATTAGTGTCTTGGGTGGCCGAGCGGTCAGGCACCTGCCCGGATAGCAGCGGACGCGGGTTCGATTCCCGCCTCAAGATAATAATTTTTCGAAATTCTTTTTCTAACCACCAAAATCTTTGTACTTTGATGCATTAATATTTTAGTCTACGAGTTATACCCCAACAATCCTTTGACTCAATCCCCTGTCCAGCCAAGATTGACCTCGTGGGTGTTGTATAAGATGACAAAAGGCCAGTTTTTTGATGCATAGTTACAACTCAACCATAGTTACAAAATAGTTGTAACTCAACCAATTGTTAAAAACTGTTACTAATTGTTAAATATCATTTGTCTGAAATTTAAACATTAGTAACAATTGGTTGAGTTAACTATGCATAAAAAAACCGGTCCTTCTAGGGGAGAACGGCGTGCACTAAAGTAGGTTACACTTGTTAAAATACATGTATTAAAATGTGCACAGGCAGAATTAAGTCTTTTCAGTTAGGCTCTTCGGTTTATAAATATGTATTCGCAACACTTAAACGTGTCTATTACACTTTTTTCTAGAATCTTT
Source organism: Cataclysta lemnata (assembly GCA_963931975.1). Taxonomy (NCBI): domain Eukaryota; kingdom Metazoa; phylum Arthropoda; class Insecta; order Lepidoptera; family Crambidae; genus Cataclysta; species Cataclysta lemnata. The sequence goes on from OZ008339.1 coordinate 6,866,806, forward strand.
AGTCTGATTTAGTCTATTGCGTCCACTAAATATAGTATGCGCGCGAGTTCGGAGGAATCGGGGGGCTGAGGAAGAGAGCGGATGTGCCGCACCCGACCGTTACTGCATACCATACCCCGCACAATCCATAGTGTAGTGTAAGTATTATGAACATTCTCGGAGTAAATAGGACTGGAGTAGCCTTTGCCTAACATTCCCCTCTGCCACACGCACAAGCATCGGATGCCTGTGCGTTATATAAAACTAGTTGAGCCGCCATTTTAAAACCACAATAATCAGAACGTCTAACCGTGCAGAGCTCCCACTAAAATGCCTGCCTGTGCTGTTTTTTACCGTAAAAAAAGTCGAAAACATCTAGTATTCAAAAAGATGGCGTCACATTTCATTTTTAAGTATTATTTTTAAGATTTGATATGTATTTACTTCATAATTTCATGTTTTAGCATACTACAATTTCAAATTTCGCGCTATAGTCTCGTGGGGAGTCGGCCGTGACGTCATCGAACGATCTTCCAGCGCACTCCCCACGAGACTACCTAGGGTTGAACATTATCACATTTCAAATAATTAGACAATAATTAAAAAAAGTTTGTTGTTAATAAATAAGTGTAATTTTGTCATTTTGTATTAATTATTTACCAATTATAATTTCGTTTTAACAATATACGTTGCGTGTTTATATTTAGTTTAGTATTAAGTATACATACCTACCTACACTTTTGCGGCCGCTTGATGCCTATTTTTTGCCACACTACATGGAAATATAAAATCATAAGTGAATTAATAAAATAAAACAATAATAAGACTATTTTGCCCTTTATTCATGCTGGGCGGCGCTCATAAACATTAACAGTACCTTTTTTTTTTTTTTTTGCGGAGAGGTAAACTGCATTTACGCATCATCCCTGCAGTACGGTGCAACCACAGAGGTATGTGGGACTCGGGGTAGAGGCGTTCCCCCACTACACCACTAAACATCCTCTCCGGGCATATCCAGCCAAAGCACACTATGGCAGCCATCCGGGGTCATCCGTTAGGATATGTCACCGGACAGCCACCTGCGCCCGCCCTTTCGGGCTCATTCTGTGCACCGTTTCCCCTAGTCCAATGTCCAACAACAGCGTACTGCGCCGGACAAAGGACCCGCCTGTCCTGACCAAGTTTCATCCGAAGAGGAATCTTTCCAAGACAGGCCCCCATACGACGGGAACCGGCGCTCTTCCAGCCCCAGAGGGAGCTAGAGGGCGCAGGCTCCCTCACCCTACCTGCACTGCCGGACAAGCGCCCCGACGCAGTCACACCTAACGCCGCCGGACAGATGCCCCGACGCGGCCCTCCTAGACTCCACGGGACAAAAGCCCCGACGTGGTCCCACCCCCCGGTCGCCGGACAAACGTCCCGACACGACCGCTACGTCCTACCGTCTCCACCAGTGGCGATCGCGATCCCCCGGCGGGCGATGCATCGGACCTGCCCAAGACACTGTGCGGCACTGGGCGGTGGACATACCCATCGTTTGGTGTGCCTCCACATAGGGCTCTGTCACTCACTGCTCAGACAGCTCCCAGCACAAGTCCGCACACTCCACCCGCCGACGAGCCGAGCCCGCCACTGGAGAAAACTGCCGACCGCCGGACAAACGCCCCGACGCGGCCAACACCTATCGGCCGCCGGGCAGACGCCCCGACGCAGCCCTCCACCTGGTGACCGCCGGGCAAGTGCCCCGACGCGGCCCCACACACGTCTCCAACAGTGGTGTCAAAAGGGGCCCGGATGAAACTCAGCGCTAAATTTAAGGCTATGGTCTACGCTTTGGCCTCCTACCAAAGGCGAACCATCCGGAAGACGCCGCAAACACCACGTCTTAGGTGGTGAGCCGACGCCAACGTGTAGGCACCAGGCTCTCGCATCGACCAGCCAGCGCTGCCTCTTCCGGCACCACCATTGGAGACCACCTTCGACCCGAAGGTCCCTCCCCCGTTCCGAAGTTAGCCGTCTGCCCGGAAAGTCAGTGCCGCTCCGACCCATCGAACAGACGTTGCCCAGGGTGCACCACGTGGAGGTCTCGGAACTTCCCACCCCAAACATTAACAGTACCTATGGTGTATATGCTTACAGCGTCCCTGACTTTATAAAATAAGCATGGGTAAAAAGGTACCAGCACAGCCGATTATTTCTGAGAAACCTAAATTTTTTTTCGAGCCACAGTACAAATTGTTTTTTTTTGTAATCAGCAACCCTAATTCAATTGCACTTCATTACTAGTGATGTCAATGTCATGGATATTGCGATTTTACGAGGGAGTAATGAATGAATGAATGAATGAAAGTAACATTAAATTTAAAATATGTATTATGATTTAAATCTATACACTGTGTTCCTGAGGTTATACATTAACTTCGGCATTTTATTCAGACTATTAAATTGATCATTTTTTAATATGGATTAAATTTATGATACTTTTATGAATTGAAGTTCCTTTAATTTTGAAATCCTAGAATAAAACTATAGAGATATAGAATAAAACAGGGGGCCTACCGCCTAACTCGATTGCTAAAGCTAAAGCTATAGTTTATGACGTCATGCTATCATTTCGCACTAAATGTACCTAATCTATTAGCGATAGCTTTGAACGAATGATAACCGAATGATTTTGTATCAATTTGGCACAAAATCCGTGCCGCCTAAAAAATCAGGATGGCTGCTATAGCCGAAGCAGTGCATTGCAATATAGCTATCGTCAGCAATCGAGTTAGGCGGTAGGCCCCCAGGTCAAGTCCACCTTAAACTAAATGGCATATATGATGTTAGTAATTGCCGTGTGGTCACGGCAGAGCAGAATATAATTGTCACCACCTCAAATCTCTCCCGTGGGTGTCGTACAAGGCGATACGGATAAATCAGTGATGAGGAATAGGAAGCAGCGTTCATTTTATACCACCTAGCAATGTACTGCGACTTTTGTACCCGATTAATGGCAATAGGCTCGCCACATTTTACATGGGACCTAACATAATTGGCAAAACGTGAGTGTTAGTTCACCTCTGCATACCCTTCGGGGATATAGGCGTGATTTATTTAAACATTTTGTCTGTCTGTATGTATGTTTGTGCACGCATCATGCATAAACTACGAGACGGATTTTGATGACATTTGGTATGATGATAGCTAAATGTCATTGTCAACATTTAAGTTAAATTTAATTTTTAATAATATTTAAAAGCTCCTTTAAAAAACCCGGTGGTCCAAGAGCAATACTTCGATTTACTAGGAGTTAGGTATGTGGCACCAAAGTCTTTCGTACATAAATGAAGCTTTTGGAAAATATTATTGTAGTATTAAAATCAGAAATGATCGGTATGTGTAGTTCAAGCGAAAATACCTCTGCCCCTAGCCGGTATCCTAATTGCTGATATTTATACTGTAAGCTTTCACATTCCCGAAACATCAAATTTTTAATTTTTATTTTTAGTTTTCCTAAAGAATACAGCATACGAAAAAATGGGTTGATGCTTGTAATAGGCACGTCTCTTGGGCATTTACAAGAACAAGTACTATATGTTCTGTAAATTTTGAGCCGTCTCAGTTTCAGAAATTATCTAACAATAGAAGAAGATTTTATAGAATACAAGTTTGTTTTTCCTCGCAATTGTGTTGAAAAACGTCGTATGCAACTGGTAATTACACGCTCAGCTTCCTTACTATTACCTATTAAATTCCACATATTTTGATTTTTGATTCCCCTTAAAATTTACCAATTTCCAGTATTTAACAATTCCCAGTCTTTAAGAATACTAACGCAAAATTAATGCATTCATTCATTGAACGAAACTGATTTATCGATATTGATATTCTCGTGCTATGTCATGTCACTACTCACACAATGACATTCGTCTGTTTGAATAGAACGTTAACACACTATTTTATGTATGTGTGCGTGAATTTTAAAAATGTGTGTCGTATTATGCATGTGTGGGTTTGTAAATACGCAAAAAGTTTTTGTTTCTGTGTGCTGGCATTCAGTGTAGTAGTAACCTCACCCCCCGCAAAAAAATGGCAGAAAAAAATGTACGAGAAATTGAATAATGGCTACTCCAGTCCTATTTACTCTGAGTGAACATTACACTAGGGGCAGTGTCATAAGAACATTACACTAGGGACAGTGTCATAAGAACAGTACACTGGGAACAGTGTCATAAGAACACTTCACTACTACTTTAGGTAGTTTCTTTCAACTTGAATAAATTAGTTTGAAATTTATTCCGCAATGGGCGTTTTAATCAACAGCCTTTATGTATAAAAACTTCAAATTAAAGTGTGAAAACAAAAAAAAATCTTGTGGCAAACTCCGTATTGTTAAGTAGATATGGAATCGGATCACGAATAAGTGGGTAGGTACCTACCTAGTTGATAACATATAGGTAAAATATCGATCCCTCAATCGGGCGCGTCCCTATTTCCGATGAATAGGGCATAAATTCGACTGAATGGGGAATTAAAATAATTCGGATGAGTTTTGCGGATAAATGGGGAATAGAACAGGCACTATTTTGCTATTTGCACTATTTGGCCGTGTGGTGACGGCAGAGTAGAATACAATTGTCACCACGCCAAATCTCTCCCGTGGGTGTCGTACAAGGCGACTAAGACGACGAAGGATAAAACAGTAATGAGGAATGGGCAGCAGCGTTCCTCTTATACCACCTAGCAATTTACTGCGACTTGTGCCCGATAAATGGCAATAGGCTCGCCACCTATTACATGGGACCTAACATAATTGGCGAAACGTAGATGCTAGTTCACCTCTGCCTACCCCTTCGGGGATATGGGCGTGATTTATGTATATAGTATTTTGCTGCCGCGATCTGCAATATAGTGGCAAACCAGTCACGATTTTGCCGATTATTGGAGTATAAGTAGGCGGGACAACTTTTATACTACGTACCTACTGCTCAGAATCTTTATGGCCTCAGCGGCCATCCCAGGCTCCGTCATGCCTACTTATACGAGACACCAGTAGCTGTAGGTGTCACCAATTGATATATCTGTGGTGTCACCCAACCCTTATTATTAAACATGGACTAAAGTTATTCAACGTTTAAAATTGATGGTAACTCTGTCTTTCTGTCAGCAAAGTGACACCACACCATCAGTTTTAAACTATAACGAACATTAGTATGACATGTTTTATTTATAATAACCCCTTATTTATTACGCCATGGGCATGGCCAGGGGGGTATGGCAACGCAACACTGCGAATGCGAAGGTTGCAGGGCTCGGGATCGGGCATGGGCGCAAGGCAGGTTCTGTCTCGCATGACAGAGGTAGGGATACATTGATTCACATGGGAATCAATAAAAGGCCTCACTGTATCCCTGCCCCTGTCATGCGAGATGTAAGTGCACCCAGGGGCTAGGTATTTTTAGTGGTAAGTCTCAACGTCCTATATGCGCCTAGGAGTATCTGTATGTCTTCTGGATTTTATCCTCGCACTCGTGGGGTTAAACTCACAACAGCGTTCCCTGTCGAGATGTAAAAACAAAAGAAAACTTACAGATCAACGAACTTATACGCCTATACCTACCTGTAACCTGTAAAATAAAGGATTATTCCTATCTGTGTACTCTGCTTTGTCAAACCGAAATAAAAAGTTTGATCCAATCCCCTTGCTAGCCACAACAGTAGAGAGAACTTTTTTCGTCTTATCTCCCTAATACTGAAACGCTACCTTCTCAAAGTTTGAGTCCGGCTTAGGTAACGGGAGATATACCTAATGGAGAATAGGCCATAACCCAAAACCCACCACGCTGGCCCTGTGCGGATTAGTCTACATTTTACATAATGGGTACATTAAGTAACACGTATTTTTTAATCGCATTTACGTGTTTATTAAGTAGGTAGGTAGATAGGTAGGTACACAGCATGCCAGACTGTAGGTACTAAAGTGTTAAAGTTTGGCGTAAAGCTCAAAGTATATCAAGAAAATTTTACATAAACTCTGGTAACCTGTCGTGCTTTTGGACTATGCCTCAATAATATGATAAAACGAGCAGTAGGTAGGTGGGTAATGTTTATGGTGGAATGAATATCTTAAATTAATATCCTAAGTTCCCGTAATAATAACACTTTGCATGAAAATTCCTGCGACAACCATTTCGCACAAAGAGGTTGTTCAACAGAAAAAGTTAGCGAATTTGTCCCGCCCGAGGCACACATTATCTCTGCTCATATTACATTATAAATCGTTGTAATTTAACAAAAGCTGTGCTTCGGAAAAAAAATGTAGATTCTTTGCTCTGTTTTTCACAGCTTGGGTTCGAGATTCTAATATCGACATTTTATAATAAGAGGGTTATAATATAATATATATGTGGTTATAATACTAATTGATTACTTTAAACTGGGTGCTTCTGTGTATTCTTCACACTCACACCTATTGTCTCTAGACCAAATACCTAGCCTTAATTGTATTCTGGATAGGTACTAGAATCACTATACTCATTCAGCGGCCCGCGGTCCGCTTGTGGCCTGCCGAGCCTTTTTCATTGGCCCATCTGAAGTTATAAATATATTTCAAACTATTTTAAATTTCGCGCCCATCAAAGAACGGGCGTTTAAGCCAAAGCGCAGTCAGGTCTTTTGGTGTGACTCGAAACGTGACCTATTATTATTTAACTGTGATTGAATGAGCGAGACAAAATGAACGCCGCGTTTCAGGGGAATCCCCTTCCTTCCTATCCATCCATATTACTTATCTATTTCTACTTTACTATAATGCTATTGTGACACTTGTCCTGTGATAACAGCAATGTATTAGTAAATAGTTCGGTGATAATCACTTTCAACTGTCAAAAAAAGTTAGCGAATAGGCCTACAGTACGTGTCACTTTGTTTGCCGGTCGTTTATTGTAATTTTAAGTCTCAAATTAATATGCCGTGTGGTGACGGCAGAGTAGAATACAATTGTCACCACCCCAAATCTCTCCCGTAGGTGTCGTACAAGGCGACTAAGGATAAATCAGTGATGAGGAATGGGCAGCAGCGTTCCTCTTATACCACCACTTATCCACCTAGCAATATACTGTGACTTTTGAACCCGATAAATAGCAATAGGTTCGCCACCTATTACATGGGACCTGACATAATTGGCGAAACGTGGGTGCTAGTTCACCTCTGCCTACCCCTTCGGGAATAAAGGCGTGATTTATGTATGTATGTATGTAAATTAATATTGTATTTTCAATATAATGTCAGGAATGTCTTCTAAAGATAAAAGGAAAATATCTAGTGAAAATAGATTATTTCAATATGAGTGGGAAACGAATTATTTTGTTGTTCCAAACAAAAACAATTCAGCTACTTGTTTGTTAAGTCGTGAAAATATTACATTGAAGAAATACATTATTATGCGTCATTTTACCACTTAACATAAATCTTTCGAAGAGACTTTTCCCTCTGGTTCGTCGTTGAGGATTGAGAAATTGAGTTTTTTTAAGAGGTCATTGCATTAACATGTTATGTCTGTAGCATTATCACAAGACTCTGCGGTAACCTAGTCATCATACGAAATTTGTTACATTCTTGGTAAGCATATTATGATCTAAATTTTTTTTTTGCTTGCGGCCCTCGACACCATTAATGAAACGTCAAACGGCCCTTAAAAAAAAAAGGTTGAGTATAGCTGTAAATGACGGAATAATAGTTATTTGTTGTACGTGAGTGCAAAGTTGTTTTTTAACCGCGTGCTCAATTTTGATGACCGAGCTAGCGAAGGATTCTAAAATTCAAAAATTAGAATCCTGAGCGATAGCGAGGGAATCAAAAGAGCACAAGGTGAAAAATCTTTGCACTCGAGTGCAACACGTAACTTTTCATCCCCCACACGAGGAAAATGCAAAATACAAAAAAAAAAAATACAATCACAACAGTTTCTGTTTTCACCCAGAAACTTCCACAACACCCTCCCATTAACCCAAACCCACTCTCAACACCCACCCAGAAACACCCACAACATTTACACCCATCCACTCAGACACACCCAAAAAACACCCATTCACCCAGAAATACCCACAAAACACCCATTCACCTAGAAACACCCACAAAACACCCATTCACCCAGAAACACCCACAAAACACCCATTTACCCAGAAACACCCAAAAAATACCCATTCACCCAGAAACACACACAAAACACTCATTCACCCAGAAACAACCACAAAACACCCATTCACCCAGAAACACCCACAAAACACCCATTCACCCAGAAACACCCATAAAACACCCATTCACCCAGAAACACCCAAAAAACACCCATTCACCCAGAAACACACACAAAACACTCATTCACCCAGAAACAACCACAAAACACCCATTCACCCAGAAACACCCACAAAACACCCATTCACCCAGAAACACCCACAAAACACCCATTCACCTAGAAACACCCACAAAACACCGATTAACCCAGAAACACCCACAAAACACCCATTCACCCAGAAACACCTACAAAACACCCAAGTACACCCAAAAAACACTCAATCACCCAGAAACACCCACAAAACACCTAATCACACCCAAAAAAACACCCAATCACCCAGAAACACCCACAATACTCACCCATCCATTCAGACATACCCACAAAAACCCATTCACCCAGACACACCAACAAAACATCCATTCACCTAGACACACCCTCAAAACACCCATTCACCCAGACACACCTCCAACAGCCACCCATCCACCCAGCCACACCCGCAACATTCATCCAGACACACCTGTAAGTCCCTAATAAAAATTACCGTCCCTAATGGAGTTCCGAGACGGTCAATCAGCTTGAGTCAAGCACGTTGATTTTCTGTATGTTTTTGTTCCGTTGCTAGCGTAAACAAATCAAACAGACCTAAAAAGCTTTTTAAATGCTTGACTCAAGCATCCAGCAAGCGTTGTAGACGATCAAAATGTTTAAAGCAAGATTGACTGACGCCAAGCTGATTGACCGTCACGGAACTCCTAGGTTTTAACAAATTTATGACGTGAAAAGAAAATGGCGCGCGCTAAGCAAATTACAAAAAAAGTACACCAAGAAGGTTCCGAGTCTTGAGTTTTTAACAAATTTAAATAGGTCGCATGACAATTTCGGCACCATGGAGGTAGAAATAAATATGTATAATGATGTTTTGCATTCACAAACTCATTGCACACGATGTTCTAAATTCAAATTTACTTTAACCTCTAGAGGATAAAAACAGCTTTTGCACTCAGATATCGAAGAGCAAAAACGCTTTTTCCGAGATGGTGGGATGAAAAAATAGTTATTTGTTGTGCGTGAGTGCAAAGTTGTTTTTTAACCGCGTGCTCAATTTTGATTCCCTCGCTATCGCTCAGGATTCTAATTTTTGAATCACTCGCAGAAACACCCACAAAACACCCATTCACCCAGAAACACCCAATCAACCAGACACCCACCAAACACCCATTCACCCAGACACACCCACAAAACACCCATTCACCTAGACACACCCACAAAACACCCATTCACACCTCCAACATTCATCCAGACACACCTGTAAGTACCTAATAAAAATAACCGTCCCTAATGGAGTTCCGAGTTCCGGTCAATCAGCTTGAGTCAAGCACGTTGATTTTCTGTATCTTTTTGTTCCGTTGCTAGCGTAAACAAATCAAACAGACCTCAAAAGCTTTTAAATGCTTGAATCAAGCATCAAGCTAGCGTTGTAGACGATCAAAATGTTTAAACCAAGATTGACGCCTAGCTGATTTACCGTCACGGAACTCCTAGGTTTAAAAAAATTATGACGTGAAAAGAAAATGGCGCGCGCAAAGCAAATTACGAAAAAAGTACACCAAGAAGGTTCCGAGTCTGAGTTTTTAACAAATTAAAATAGGTTGCATGATAATTTCGGCACCATGGAGGTAGAAATAAATAGGTATAATGATGTTTTGAATTCACAAACTCATTGCACACGATGTTCTAAATACAAATTTACTTTATCCTCTAGAGGATAAAAACGATTTTTGCACTCAGATATCGGAGAGCAAAAACGCTTTTTCCGAGATGGTGGGATGAAAAATATAATAATTATGTATAATGTTTGTAAAATTTCTCATTATTTTTTTTCTATGACTGACTCCACTTGCAATTACTCAGTATTGTGAAAGTACATAAAGTACCCACATTCCCGAAGGGGTAGGCAGAGGTGAACTAGCACCCACGTTTCGCCATTATGTTACGTCCCATGTAATAGATGGCGAGCCTTTTGCCATATATCGGGCACATAAATCGCAGTACATTTATATTGCTAGGTGGTATAAGAGAAATGCTGCTGCCCATTACTCATCACTGCCTTTACCCTTAATCTCTTTGTACGACACTCACGGGAGAGATGGGGGTGATGACAATTGTATTCTGCTCTGTCGTCACCACACGGCGGAAAGTACAATAGCATGTTAATTTAAACAAACAAATTATAACTATACTATTTTTAGTGATGTAAATACATAGAACATTGATAGAGGATATCGTACAGAGACTTACACCTTACACCCGTATTCATAAACATTGAGGTGCGTTAACGCACAGGATCCCAAATTCTGACTTGACTGATAAAACGCGTATTGTTTGTAAATACAGGTGATAGTGTACTTAGGGCAATTAAAAAATATATGATCAACTGATCCTTCATACAATCCGCATTCACATAATGAGCTATCCTTATTCCACTAATGACTCGATAACAAATGCCTGTGTTTATTACAAACACTTGCTCTTATGTGTGGTGACGGCAGAGTAGAATACAATTGACCCCACCCTAAATCTCTCCCGTGGGTGTCGTACATGGCGACTAAGGCTAAATTAGTGATGAGGAATGGACAGCAGCGGTCCTCATAAATCATCTAGCAATAGTACTGCGACTTTTGTGCCCGATAAATGGCAATAGGCTCGCCACCCATTACATGGGACCTAACATAATTGGCGAAACGTGGGTGCTAGTTCACCTCTGCCTACCCCTTCGGGGATATAGCCGTGATTTATGCAATATATGCATGTATACTCTTATCAGCATTCGTACTCGGGATCCGGGAGTCGGGATCTCTTGGCCAGCCCAATGATCGTGCAATGACCATTCGACCGACAAACCGGTCGTCAACTGGGTAATCAAATATTGTAGAAACATTTTCTTTTTAATAATATCAATATTTATGATTTTAAAAAGCTTTTATCTCGAATGTGTCAAAAGGTAATCTTGAAACTACATACTGTCTCTACCTTATGTTTGCAAATATGGTTCCACGGCGATGACACTAACGCATCGCAATCAGAGATTGCGGAATGTAAAGACAATATTATAATGATGTTAACAATAACAGGCGTAGATTCTCCGCTTGGGTACTACCTACTACCTACATCGTTTTAAAAAACTAAGAACGTTGAATATAATGCTTCAAACTAAGACCCAGGTGTACTACTACCTATCTTTAAATTTGACTGAAAAATATTTTATTGGTGGTAATAGCGGATAAGTGAAAGACGATAAAACTATTATATAATAAATGTTAAATGATAAGTAGGACTCTGCCGCACTCAGAGACGTCAATTAACTTTAATGAGTATTTAATGTCAAAAATTTCCATTCAAATCTAGACCATAGATCCGGCAGAATAGCGACTCGTTTTGAATAGTCATTTTTTTGACGTTAAGTACTCATTAACGTTATTTGACGTCTCTGAGTGCGGCAGTTAGATATCCTACTTACCTATCGTCCAATGCCTATTGTGAATGATTTCGGATGGAAGATTTAAGAGAGCAGTAGAGGTTGGATTTGAAAAAAGGAAAGGTAAAGTTAAAACTGTTATAACTAACCGTTATCTAGAAATTATTTTTTGTATAAAAAATACCTAAGTCACGTTGCAGAATTCGAAGTTTATAAATTGACGTGACATGATTGATTGGTCGGGTGATTAGCTGTGATTTACCATTTTCTTATCAAGGATAAACTGAAAAGGATCTAACCATAATAACTCAATTAGTCAAGCCTGAATTCTGAGGCTACAGTCTTTTACTCTTAACAAATGTGGATATCATGGACCTGTGATATAATGGTGCTTTCCGATGGGTAGAGAAGCAAGAGCTCATTTATAATCCTAAAGCTTTGTAATGTAATTAACACACATATTGCATACCTACATATCACAGGTCCATATTACGGTTCACCCTTGATTGGTATAACAACTGTTGATGTAATATTACTAATTCGAACAACGTTTAAGAAAATAATCACTTTGCATAATATCGATTAATATAATTATCATTACATCGAATGTTTATTTGCGATGACAACATTTGCGCTATTGATCAAAAAGGTTTGGTGCCCAATGGACTTTCATAATTGGACCTTACCTACAAAGAGGTGCCCATTCGACCTCCTATCAAGTACATGGTGCCCATTGGACCTTCTTTTCTTAGGGAACATTCAAGCAGAAAAGTATTAAACTATTTTATGAAGTCAAAATGTACTTGGACTATTATATTTGTAAAGATTTACTTTGAATAAAGATTTTTCACTAGGGTTTTATTAAGTTAAAGTAATACCTCGTGAACGTTGTTTCGGTATAGACAGAGAGAAATAGAGATATGGCTTCTCCGTGGGAGGAAAACAATATAATAATCAATGATATTATATTTAAAAAGAGGTTGATAGGTTACTTGCATGCAAAAAGTGCGACTCCTAAAAGTAGGCTAATTACTCGCGATGACAGCGAGTGCGTTGATTGCTCCCGATATTAATTACAAAAATGCCGTCTTATGTTATGCGACGCTGTAACAACTACACCAATAGACTTCCAAAAGTCTGGGGATTACTTATCATGCGCATAGTATACATTTTTATTTGATTTTCGTTAATATTATTAAGAAAATAAATAATATTAGTTAAAAATGTAGATAGAGTGCGACAGTAAAATACAGCGCGCAACGAGTGGAAGAGGGATGGTGGTGATTTATATTGCTAATTCTAAGAGAAAAGATCAGCTTAATGAGGTCCAATGGGCACTTTTAATTGTTTTAAATTTGAAGGAGGTCGAATGCGCACTCTAAATGAGGTCCAATGGGCACCAAACCATCAAAAAGTATAATGTTCAATTGATGTATTGTTCTTTTCATATCATATAACGTGCCTTCATAAAATTGAAATTTGTACTAATTCTTAAATCCGACTCGGCCAACCCCGATTCCACGTGGTACTTGTATGCCCTACCCCTAGAGTGTAATTTAAAATCGCGTAGGCGCAGAGGGGCGAGGCGGCCCGCGAGCTGAGGAGCAGGTGGTTGTAAGGCTCGCCGAGCTGAGCTGAGGCTGGCCGGCATAGCCAGCCAGCAAGCCGAAGCTGCGGTGGTGAGCGTTAGACCATCTGCGACGATAAGCTCGCGCTTCTTTCATCGATTTTAACATAGGTCTTTTCCGTCAATATTCTATTAATTTATTCATCACTAGCACCTTTCCGGTGTGATGGATGATATGAATAAAATGGGAGTGGATGGCTTGATGACGTCTGACAGATATAAATGTGCTTATTTGGAAACATAGTGCCCCGATCAGACCAAGAAGATGATACTTCATATTAGGGGTTATTGCCGATGTTCTCTCATTGTTTTGTAGTAGTGTTTAATTCCTTTAAAACAATAGTTATGTCCATTATTCTTTTTTTTTTAAACTTCATTTCAAGGACTTATATTTATGTATAAAATTTTATCTTATTTTTATTTCTTTCACTACCAATAAATCTTCAAAGACAGCTCGTCCTAAGTACCACTTAGATCCACGGACATGGACACCACCATACCCACAAAATTAAATAAAATTTAGATTTGTGGTTCCTTAAAAAATCGCAATTTGATACTTAAACCCCTAATATTAATTCTGAATTTAGGTATGGTATGAATAATTGGAATCAACATGCTTACATGGGTACCTACAGCTATCACTGTTTTGTCAGCTACATTTTTTAAATTGTATCAGCTTACCAAACGGGTGACATCACATTTTACTATCGCTCTCCATATCTTATCAACTACTCCCAAAAATTACATGTTTCTAAAATAAACAAAGTTGTTTCAGATATAATAATAACATTGTTGGTTAAATAAAGTAATCTCCGTTCACGCTGGCCTAAGAGCCAAAAAATAACAAAGAATGTTCCAGGCCTGACTTACCCCAGGGGTGTCGTAGTAGACGAAAGGTGATTGCCCCGTGTAGACCAATAAGCACCTGGATCCCGTATGATAATGAGGTCATGTATTAGGCAAGCCACCAAAAACAGCTTACTCAAAGAGGGTTGGAGCCAGACAGGCGGCCTGTTGTAAAACCAAAGTCAAAAGTATTGTCATCCCAATTACTCTCCATTGCTTTCCATCACTTTTGCTTACATTCACCACTACACTAGCACCTCTCCTATGTGATAGATATAATCATATCAATCAAGAGGTAGCTGGTTCTCCATTTAGAACAAGCAACAACAAACTATGGACCTTACAACCTGAAACTAAGTGTCTCTCTCACGTTTACCCCATGGACAAGCAATTCAATATATTTTTGGTTCATTTTATTTTGTTGCAATCCCAATGAAAGTAGCGTAACAAATGGCGCTATATGCCCATTTTGAATTATAATTTCCATTTCGCTAAAGCTCGGAAGTAAAAATACGTCGTAGGTATGATTTAATTATATATGTATTTAATTACGTAGTTCTAGATCCTTCTAATAATCTAGTAATACTAGGTTTATTCAGAACTCGATATAACAAAGATTTCATGTATTATTTATCCCATTCTTATACCTTCCGAATGAGAAGGAATCCAAAATATGTGCTTATATTTTGTATAGTTAGTTAGTTATATTTTTAAGTAACTTTGTACGATATTAACGATGAGGAATTCTCAGCGCGTGCCCGATAGATGACAACAGGCTTGCCCCCTGGGAGTGCCTACCCCTTTAATATTAAATAGCCATGATATAGGTAGGTAAAATATCTGTAAAAAAATCTCTATCGGCAATAATTTAATTTACCGGATCGGCCCATAAATAAATTGGTTCCTACCAACTAAGTAGTAATTAACCAAGTCTAAATTCGACCTCTTTTTGTATAAGATGGCACCAAGGAGGGCGATTACTCGCAATCTGGATTGCCGAGCCGGCGAAAGGAATCTGTTTAAATTGCACCTTTTAATCTGTGCAAAGCGAATAGACGCCGACTTTGCGGCGAGCGGCGGACCGGAAAACAGCATCTCTGCTTCCTCAGAACGGGACTAACAGACTAGAGATGCTAATTAACTCCCCAGATATCAGAACAATACTCTTTTACAAAGTGAATATAATTTGATATTAAACGCTGCAAAGGGACTGCGAGATTTTTCTTAATAAAGGACGGCGCTTCTATAGTAGGTATAGAACTTTCTTAAAAGTCAAATAATAACTGTTTGAATTATTATAGAGCATGAATTTTATTGTTAAAAGAAATCTCTTACAGGCAACCTTGGTAATAAAAATAGGTGAAAATATATTAATATAAATATCAGTAGATCAACTTAAAATTTAATAGTGTTTCTCTTAACGTTTAATAATGAAAAAAATACCTAATTCAGAGAAAGAATGTCAGTTTCATACTTATAAACGTACCAACATACTATAGGTACCTCACGTTTTGTCTTGAAATAACTACCTGCAGCGTCTCGATTTGTGGTATAAGTGCTCAAACAAACGGTTACCGATAGATTGGTGCATTAATAAAGCGATTTCGAACTTTCGGCATCGCCAGTAGCTGTTGTGGGCGGCAATATATTCGGCTTTATAGTGTAATTCTGTTGGTCCGGGTGATATCTTGCGGCGAGGTGCCTTGCCGACGGATCCGACCTCTGACAGACGAGGTCTTGCTACGTTGCGGGGTTATTCTTAATGACTTGGAATAAATAAGCCAGGTTTATACCATTTACCATTTTGGAATGAACAGAGGCATCTAACTAGTTTTTAGGGTTCCGTAACTCAAAAGGAAAAAACTACGAAACCCACTATCGGATCAATTTGTTGTCCGTCCGTCCGCCCGTCTATCTGTGAAAAAATACGGCTTTTTACCTAGGTCTTATAGGCTCGCCCCCTATTCCATGGGACATTTATCAACAAATCGGTGAAACGTGGGCGTTTATTTAATTTCACCTATCTATACACCTTCAGGGATATTTGTGATATAAGTACCTATGTAATTTACGATTATCCGATCATCGAGTCCTTGTCTTCGGCTATTCTATTTTCTGAACATCTTTATCTATATTTTCACAATATAATTCTATCTAGGTACTATAGAAAGAAAGGCAAAGTGCCAAGGGTTTTAGTGGGAAATTAATGACATCTCTTTATAATCTGAAATTTTGGTTTTTATTACTTAATTTAATGTACAAATAGTAAGTAGGTACAAATAAGTAAGTACTAATTTTATATACATATATTTAACTAGACATTATTGGCGAACAATCCAAAGTTGGGAACATTCTGTCGCCGGAAATGTGAATTATAATATCGAACCATGGACGTTATATTATAGGACTGAGCACTGTCAAAATAGTGTTAAAGTAAAACTAAACATAGCGTACGGCATATAAGGTTTACAAATTATATCAGAGGAAAAACGAGCCGAGTCAGATAGCCGGAGTGGATGAATCTGTCCCTTTTTCGCAATTGCCCCCCGACGAGGTTGGAAGAAGACGAACAACCTATTAGAAGAGGACGAACAACCCCAATTCTATACATCTCACTGGCTCGTATTTTCGGCTCCAGTGCTGAGGCCTGGTTTTTATACTATAGTGCGTTTCATCTTATAGTTCCTATGCCGTGAGGGTGCTAGTAATGATACCACTTTACCTTTATTGCTACCCTGTTTGTTACCTTTAATTCAGGGAGATTTTTTTTTAAACAATCAATTGACTATAAAAACGATATTATAATTGAGGATTGTATGCATTTATTTTGTTTGTTACTTTTGACTACTAGTTACATATAAATTTTATATGAAAGTCCTAAGCTAAGGCTTGTGAAAAATTGAGGGAAAAGCTAGTTTATAATATTATTAGTATGATAGAAATGATTAATTTTGATAGATAGAAATATTAGGGTATGTTCCTAGAAGGAACGTCCGAAAGGATAGACATAAAAAAAGGTTAAATTATAATAATAATAGGTTGGACAAAAAGTTTCTAGTATTACATAAGAAAACTCAAAACACTTTTGAAAAAAGTAGAGAAATATAAATTGTAGTGACGTTAGAAGGATAGAATCATTAAGTAAAAAAAGGTTAAATTATATTAAAATATTATATTTATAATCATTAACAATAATTGTGTTCATCTAACATGTCTACATTTGACATTTCCTCACTCTTGTCAGTCATTAAATCGTTATTAGTACTATTTATTTACAGTTATAAAACTGAAATAAATATATTTAATTTATAAATCAAACACTTAATAAAACTGATACTGGTAACCCAATTTAATGGCGGCAATCCGAACTTGTACACACTAATATGGATTATGCGGGACCTCTTTACGTTTTTCACGTTCACAAAACACCTCAGCTTTTAACACAATTAATCTTTCATGACTTTTCTATATTTTGGACATGATTTTCTCAAAGATTGTCTATAAAACATACAAAAACCTGCAACTATGACTTACGGGTTGATGTTGTTGACAGACAGGGCAGCCATCATCACGGCATAGGAACTATAAGATGAAACGCACTATACGTCATTGTATCGAACATCGATCACGACGACTTTTGTCTCAGAAATCGCAAAATATAAGGTTGGCATTGAAAAATAAAATACCAACATTTTAATTCCATGATATATTTAGAAGAGAGATTTCGGTGCTAGTTAAGTGTACCTGCCTTATCTTTCCGAATGAGAAAATAATAAAAATAAATAAAACCTATTTGCAATTTGTTAAGATGTTTTTAAACAGTGCCACCAATACAATAAACATTCCGCCCATCATAAAGTTGGTCCTTGATTCTCACAAAGTCTAATGCGGCGTCAGGCGGCGAAAGCTGGAACTACAATTTATCCATACATTTTGACATTTCTTGTTCACCAGTAGCGACACTACCAACTGCCAAATTATATTTGTACTTATAGTACAAACAAAAACAATGTACGATTTTAGTTTGCATCAATAATATTAATTAATAAATTGGATTGTGCATGATTTGTGGGTTTATTTGCTCTTAGGATTATGGGAATATTGGATTGTTAATTTGGGAAAGCAACTATATTTAGCTTGTACAGCCATGTCTGTAGATTTTAATTCTTTCGTCTATATCATTGAAATGTCGATTCCTATCATTTAAATGTGGAGTTCTTGGTAGCATTTAATAACATTAGTCTGTTCTATGGAATAGAGAGGCTTCCACCATTATAATAATTTGAAACTTTTGGCAACATAATCAAGTCGTAACATTTAATTAAGTAGCACAAATCCAACAGATTAGAAATTGAAAAAAATAGTAATTATTATTTATTTTTAATTGTCCCTATATTTTAGGGAAGGCAAAGGGTTTAGCCCATACAGCCAAGTCTTTAGTGTATATTTTATCTGTAGTCTTATGAAATAATGAGTGGGTGAAATGTATGAATGAAATGAATTTTACGTTAAAATATGGGTGTCACACATTTTAACGCATCAAGGGAGTGATTGGAGCGAATTTAATGGAACAGAGTTCATGATGGTGCCAGTAGGCCAATTCCCTAACTTTTTTTGACAGTTGAAAGTGATGATCACCGAACTATTTACTTATCCATTACTACTTAACTTAAATGCTATTGTGACACTTGTCCTGTGATAACAGCAATGTATTAGTAAATAGTTCGGTGATCATCACTTTCAACTGTCAAAAAAAGTAAGGGAATAGGCCTACTGATGAGGTGGACAAATCCACATTTTAAAGTAGTCTTCACCACAACATCAAACACATCATAAGACTTATTTTCATTCTGCATAATTGCACATCAACACGGATGCCTGTGCATCAAAATAACACCACTTTCACTGCACAAAATCTACTCTGTAACAATTTTTGAATTAGTGTAAATAAATCTGACTGACACCACGAAACGCGCCAAACACACCCCAAAAATTAGTAAATAACCAGACAGAGTCAATCCACAGATCGATCTTTTATAATTTAATCGTTGCGTATAAATGCACCTTTTGTTATCTGATGACAGTTGACACTAAATGTCAGCTGACAGGTGTCAGTCAACTGCCAAATGTGTCAATGTCAATGTTAATGTTGATTTTGTTCGTTGAAGGAGCTAAATAATTCTTGAGAGAGAAAGAAAAAATAGTTATAAACTTGTGAGATGCTTTTCTACGTGTTTCTTTGTGACTAAACTGATAACAATATTTTATCATATACTTTGAGCACTTTCATTGTATGAGGCGTAATGTAACTTAATGTAACATCATGACATTTGTTTATTTTGAATTAAAGATTTAACAAATTTAAATTAATTCAAGTCAAAATGGAAGTGGGTGACTGGAGAAAAAGTATTATAAGTCAACTGCAATCAAGGAATAAGTATGAGACCGGAGCATTCCAAGATATTATTTCTTTTCGTAAGTAACATAACCTATTGTATTTATTGCCTTTGTCTACTTGTTGACATTTGAAACTTTTTACATTATATAGTTAATTAATCTTAGTGCCTTTCCTTGTTATTTGTAACCAATTAGTATCTATAATTTCAAAACCTTAGTTAATTACTAAGGTTTTGATATTAAAGTAATCTTAATGATTTAAAATATGCTTCTTGATACTGATTTCAAATAAATACCCCAATAAATAATAACTTAACGCCGAAAATAGAAAAATCCTGTGATTTATTTTATACTCAAATCTTTACTTTTTAAAGAGCAATGTGAACTGTACTATGAACTGAGCTGTAGAAGTAATAACACATACTCCTGTTCACTAGCATCTTCCTGTACAAACCAAATCTTTGATGACTGTACAAATGAAATATTTGATCTTTGATAGGCATACTTACAAATATTAGAATTACATTTAATAGCTTGAATCATAGTTGAACTAACCTTAACATTTTTAATAATATAATGTTTTATTTAAACCATGGTCTTTATTTTGCAGAAAGTAGATTATTTGACAATGTCAATACATTAAAAACTGAAAATCTTCAACTTACATTAGTTAATGAGAGAATAAGGTACTCTAACACAGAAAGTACTTTTCATGGAGGAGGTTAGTACGCAAAACTTATAATATATTTTTTAACTATTTAATAGGGTAATGGTAAATCTTGAGTAAATTAAAAAAGTGGCAGAAAAGAATAGGAACAAAAACCATCCTGGGCAGCAGTTTTTCCTTATACCTAAAGCAGTTTACAGTCATCCCTATTAAACGCCACCTAACAAAATTGGCGAAATGTGGATGGTAATTCACTCTGCCTACCCCTTCAGGGATAAATAAAGTTGTGATAAGTGAAAAATAATATTTCAATTATAAACAAGAAGTAAATAGAGAGAAAAGTATTTTGTTAAGTTACCTACCTAAATATTACCTTTGCTGCTGCAAGATATAAAGGGTTTTGGCACGTGTATATGTATTTTGTCCTGTTTTGTGTTGACTTTCATATATTGAAAATTATATAAATAATAATATTTTAAACTTTTTTTTAAACTCATAGAAAGTTCTGGTTTTGTTTTTGAGTGTTATTTTTCAATAATATTAAAATAAGTCTTATCATTAATATTAATATTAATCTTAATGAAATTAACAAAACATTTTTCAGGTGGTGGTACAAATGAGAAAATACAGGCGCTTGAACATAAAATATTAATTCAACAAGAAGAGCTAACATCTTTACACAGACGTAAGGGAGAAAGTGCCCAAGAACTTATACATTTAACTGCTCAAGTGCATGAATTAGAAAAGAAACTGCAAACTAAGGACATAGTGTAAGAAATATTTTAAAATTAAATAATTTAAGAAAGAAAGTAAGATATTAATGACCAACTGTAACACTCAGAGACGTCAAATAAACTTAAAGAGTGCTTATTATCAAAAATTTTATATATAAATCTAGATCATAGACCTGACAAGAATAGAGGCTAGTTTTGAATTGTCATTTTTTATCATTAAATAATCATTATCATTAATTAACGCCTCTGAGTGCGGCAGTAAGAAGTAGATCCTGAAGAAGACAAACTTATTGTACCTGTTTAACTATTGCTTTCACAACTTCAACATTCCATTGTTTCTTTGTTCTTCCTTATATTTACAACAGGTCTATTGACTTTCATGTCTTATCATCATGTCTCAATTATAATTTATCCTATATGTATATCCAAATCAGAAATATATGTTTAGTATGTTGCTTTTAACTATTACTCAACTGTAAAAATCAAATTCAAAGTTGTCCAATTTTTTCTAGTAAGTTCTTATAAGTTGGTTGGTTGTCAATTTGGTAATGTCAACAAGCCCTGTACTGTTCAATACAATATCACACAAAAAGTGTATATCTGACACTTTACTCTTTTTATTTGAGACATTTTTAAGTCTCATAAGTTGGGATTGATGATGATTGACCTAGATGACCTAGAATGAGAGAAAGACTGAAGAAACTATGGATGGATTTTTTCAAAGAGCATAGGGAGAAGAAGTGAAGTTGGGGTATTCTTTTATTATTTTATCTATCTTTTTTTTCGATTTCAGTCAACATTGGTCAGAATTTTTGTACCATAGTGACCGAAAAAATATAATAATGAAATTATGTAGGTTAAAATTCGAAAAATTGTGACGAAATTCGAAAAATTGTGACGGAAAATTGTGAAGGTCTGTAATTGAATTGAAGAAAATACCTAGCTGTAAAATAATATTAAACAATGTGAATTTATATTAATGTAATATTACCTAGTAATAAAGCCTGTGGTTATCCACCAGGTCTGTTACCTTTTGATTTTAATCTATTGCATCAGAAATGACGCACCATATTTCATAATTTAGTATGTAACCCAACATGTGCCAAAATTATATCAATAACCTTTGACTTACTCTCAGAATTTCAGAAAATACTGCCCTAATAGCTTCACTCCGAGCTGAGATACAAATGTATGAAACAAATATGATTGAATTACAAGGACTCAACCAAGTTTTGAGAGATGAACACCAAGCTTTACAGATAGCATTTGCTGCAATTGAAGAAAAATTACGAAAAGCTCAGGTATTTTTCTTGCTATAATTATAGTACATTCAGAAATAAATGAAAAAAGTTGCAGTTTGTAACTATGCTGATGCGATTGTTTCTATATGCTTATAATGATGCCCTAAATGAGCCAATGAGTTGGTATCAGGCAGTTGGCTGGCTGTAAGACCTAAGTCAAAACCTTAAGCAGTATAAACTGGAATGTTGTGATCCCAGTCAGTAACACGATTCCGGTACATTTCAATCCTTTTAAACTGCTCAAGGTTTTGGTCCCATGAGTATATAATAGATAACCGGAACAGAGTAAAGCTTGTCAACTGGCTGTGCGAGCGTAAACCATTTTTTTCCAGTCTCTCCTATCAGCCAGTTAACAAGCTTATTCTCTGTTCCGTTTATTTACTCATTGTTTTGGCTTAGGTTTTAAAGCCGACCACCTGCCTGATACCAACCCTGTTTGGGTATGTTTTTGTCAGTGGTTTGCCGTCCACCATTTGGGTGCCTTAAGATATTTCTTGGTTTTTATCAGGCAGTCTTCCTTAGTTGACTTTTACCAACACCCCTGGGGTGAGTCGTGCTGGACATTTATTTCATATTTCGTTCCCATCCTAGGGCAGCATGTCTTTATTCTTCTAGCGCCTACATAAATTCGTTATTGCGAAGGGAATTACATTGAATGTTAAAATGCTGGCCTGGGAGCGAACAAATAACGTAGAATGGGCCAGCTCCGTCTCATCCCATGGGTGTCGTAAAAGTCGACTAAGGGAGATTGCCCGGTGTAGACCAATAAGCACCTTGGGGCACCCGAATTGCGGAGGGCAAACCACCAACAACAGCATACCCAAAGAGGGTTGATGTTAGGCAGGCGGCCGGCTGTAAAACCTAAGTCAAAACCTTGAGCACTATGAATTGTAATGTTGTCATTCCAATCACTCTCTGCGTTCATCGGTCTCTCTACATGGTCTCTTTTCTATACATTCATTCATCTTTAGCACCTTTACGATGTGATGGATGATATCAAAAGAGAGTGGATGGCTTGATGACTTCTGACCGATATGAATGGAAGAAGAAACATACTGCGCCGACCCCAGATAGACTGGGAACAGGGCAGGGAGAAGAAGTAATTGTTTTGCATTACAAAACTAGGTTAGATGTGTAGGTAGGAACTTAGTATTGGTCCTTAATATAAATTTATACAGCGACATAAATTCTCCCAGAATTAAAGTTTTTCTTATTATAAAAAAGTGATACTGATCAAGTTCAACACAATACAAAAATACAAAACTGTTAACCAAAGCAAAAGTACCTGATACTTTCTTTACAACGGACTTACATGGCAGTATCCTGTTTAATTCTTGCTGCTTTCTTGTATTTATGAAAATTCAGCATTCCAAATAATTTTCAGCTCTATTACGAAGACTTAAAATTTAATATAGCCCCAGGCACACCTCCACTAGCTTCATTGTCTGCAGTAGTGGCATTTTTGTGTTTGTTTACATTAATGACGCGTAATATTTTTGGCACGACAAGATTTCGGTTCCCTGACGATATATTCTGCTGGAAGATGTAATTTTTATAAAATCGTTTAAGAGCTGGACACGTGCCAATTTCATTTTGTTACTCGAATGTTTAGCGTGTTCAATAACGACGCGTATTGTGATTAACATGATAATAAACTTGGGTGACATTAACTGATATTTATATTTTACGTATTTCTAAAGGTGTGGAGGTTTGTGTAGAATTGAATGACTTGGGTACCTACCTACTGTGTTTTTGTCTTTATGTATTCAGAAAATTGTTGAAAAATTATTGTCTTAATGCAGGAAACGAACCCGCATCCTCCGCAATCCGGGCAGATGCCATATTACTCGGCCAACAATACGTTAGTTAACTTACCGAAATATCCCTAAACATTCAATTTCACACTGTAAGTCAACAGCTCCCAATGTAGAAATAAATTTCTTACATCCGTAACAAACATTTTTCGAAATTTTTTCACTTTATACTGTGTAAGATTTTTCTTACATTTATAAAATATTACCTATATTAATATGTAATGTTCAAATAAAAATCAAATCAATATTATGGATTAACTGCCGCACTCAATGACGTCAAATAACGCTAATGAGTACTTAATGTCAAAAAATGACAATTCAAAACTAGTCGCTATTTTTGCCGGGTCTATGGTCTAGATTTAAATGAGATTTTTTGACATAAAGTACTCATTAAAGTTATTTGATGTCTCTGAGTGCGGCAGTAAATATTAGACATTAACTGCTGCACTCATAGACATCAAATAACGCTAGTGAGAGTGAGTACTTAATGTCAAAAAACGACAATTCAAAACTAGTCGCTATACTTGCTGGATCTATGGTTTAGATTTAAATGAATTTTTTTGACATAAAGTATTCATTAAAATAAATTGACGTCTCTGAGTGCGGCAGTAAGTAATGTATTAAAATATTTAACTAAAATTAGTAGATTACTAAACTTATTGTTCAAAAAGGATTTAACAGGTAATTTAGTGAACTATGCTTATCACTATTTCCTTGTGTAGATACTATATTTAACTTGCAACGAAACAACAAGCTGAAATAAAATTGCCACACCTAATCCTACTTTAATTAATTAAAAGCCCCTCGTATTGCCTCGTAAGTAGAGCACGCTGTACATTTTACGATTCTCACATGATTTCCGTAGCGCCTAAACATAAAACGTATCTATATTTCCAATGAGAAGCGTTGTCGTCATTTTGAATGAAAACTTCGAGTGTGGGTGTCTAGTGCGAAATTCTGCATTTCGCTTATTTGAATTTCATAAAACTGTAGTGGTTTTGTTTTCTGGCCATTTAGTTTCAAGAATTTAGCCGTGATACGTTATGCGCAAAGTTTTCCAAAAGGTGAAATTTAGCTTATTAAGATTTGGTGCGCGCGACATTTTATTCGTGCAAGTAATGGTCATTTACGGTCAATTGTATTTTCAGGATGAAAATAGAACTCTAGTGGAGAGACTGATAAAGTATAAAGCGAAGGACGCCGACAAGATGAATGAGGAAAATGAACACTTTTTAAAGTAAGTGAATATGTAACTAATTTATTTCCTAGTCAATTATAGTATAAATGTCAATAAAATCAGGTGACTTACCTTAGCATGTATCAACTTAGTGAATATAAATAAAACTTGCGTATTAAGTAAAAATAGTCTAAGCAAATTGTAGAATATATACCGCCGACATTGTGTGGAAAAATCGCATCTTTTGGGAGCATTTATGTTTACCGAAATTCTGCTTTGGTATGTAATCGGCCACGTATATAGTAACTCCAACGTTCAGTGAATGTCGCTGCTGTGATAGAACAACCAAATATATGCACCGCAATATAAAAATAATATGTTTGTCTTGTATTTATTAGTATCTACGTAAATTCATAAATTAAAGGAATAGGATCTTCCTTAACAAATCTGTTCGTGAACTATTTTAAGATGAACCGTGTGGCGCATGTCAAAATTTTAACATGGTTAGAACTTTAATTTAAAGCATACATATATATACAGTCGATTTTACTTCAAAATACAAATTCAACTCCGCTTAACTTGAAAAACCCATTAAAGTATGTCAGTTTTTTTTCTGGTTTTTATAATTAACCAGGAACTTATCACCTGCATGATTATAGATTTCCCATATAATTATGTAGAATTTATCTAAAAATTTATCTCTTAATTTGTAGAGAGGGCTAATATTTTGTTGTTTAATAAACTTACACATTATCTTTCACTTGTATTGGCTACAATATTAATATGATGAGGAAGGCCATAATAGCATTCCAGCCTGGCTAGCATGACCACCAAAACACGATATGATAAAGCCATTTATCGCTCTGAACTGCCAAAACTCCATAGATTTTTGACCGTTCAAAGCGATAAATGGCTTTATCATATCGTGTTTCGGTGGTCTTTCTATCCGGGCAGGTGTCATTAGTGATACTCCGATTAATGTACACTACCTACATAAACACTACCACATATTTGCCGAAACGTGGGTGCTAGTTCACCTCTGCTTACCCCTTCGGGGATATAGGCGTGATTTATGTATGTATGTGTATGTACCTACATAAAATATCGTAATATATATGCATATGCATGTAAATTAATGACATAGGTATAGTGTAACCCCCGAATACAGAAACGCTACTCAAATTTAGGGGACTGCTTAAAAAGTTAAGTGGACACTACCTGTCAGAATTTGTATGGGAAAAACGTCAATTTTGACAATACTTAAATGTTAAGCGGGACTCAAACTTTGAATAGCGTTTCTGTATTCGGGGGTAGGTGCCATGTATATGACGACGTGTTACAAAAATATCCCATAAATAAATTATTCAGTCATCTGAGTCAATCTGAATTGACTAGGTATTAAAGTTTTAACCACATCCATGATTCTTGTTTGTCTCTCCGGAAATATTAGATAAGAATGTAATTAGACTTTTAACATTGTTATTGTTTCCTCTTTGGTTATACCTACTAAAATAGGGGTGTACTTGAAGTATAGTTTTTTTTTCATGACTATTGTTACAGATCTGTATGGAGAAATGATTAAAAAGAACTTTACACCAAAAATTTAAACATAATTGAGTTAGTTAGTTAGTTAGTTTAACTGGGCTTTGTCCGCACTTAGCCCCCTGATTGGGCCATTGTACGTGTCTCCCTATTATTGCTACTCCAACCATCCCAGACTATCCCAAAAACCCAGCAGTCTTTTCAGACTGCTGCAAGCTTCCGGGACCGATACTGGGGATTGGAGGAGCCTTGCCCGTTCATCTGCCACGCTCCTGCATTCTATAAGCACGTGCTGTGGCGTTTCTTCTGCCTCCATGCATCCTCTGCATAGAGGGCTGTCCGTCACCCCAATGGTAAATAGGTGCTTGTTTAGGGAGCAATGGCCAGTTATTATGCCTATCACCTTTCGGAGTTTGTCCCTGTTTAAATTTATGAGGTTGCGAGCAAATCTTTTTGATGCCACCGGAACTGCATTCTTTGTTTGCTTACACCCGTCACTGTTTATCCATTCTCTTAAATGGGTTTCCTCAGTTTTGGTGCGCAGCCATGTTTTTATCTGGGCCTGAGGTATGGGTAGCAATGGTTCCGGTCCATATACTGTCCCTTTCGATCCCTTTTTGGCCAGTTCATCGGCTACGTCATTTCCCAATGAGTTGCTGTGTCCTTTGATCCATTGAAGAGTTACTCCGTTCGTACTCGCAATGGATTGGAGTGCATTGTGGCACTCCAGTATCAGGATAGATGTTATCGTGTTTCTTTGTAGGGCTTGTAGAACGGAAGCACTGTCTGAGATTATTTTGACGTTTAGGTCTCTGGCATCTCTGGCTGCAACCGCCTGTGCCGCTTTGGTGATGCCAATGCATTCTGCTTGGAAGATTGAGTTTAGTTTGTCCAGTGTTGTTGATATTTTTATGTTTAAGTCGTTCGAGAAGACACCAGCTCCAGTGCCATATGTGGTTTTAGAGCCGTCTGTGTATATCCTAACTTCATTGATGCCAGAGACATCTCCTGGTTCTGCGATGAGTTGGATATTGTACCTTCGATCGAAGACATGTTTACACGGTGTTCTGTCTATGGGTGCCTCTAGGAGTGGTATTTCCTTCAGGGTCCATTGCAGAATTTTTGTGTGTGTTGTTTCTATGTTTTGTTTCCATAGCCCGTTAGCTCTAAGCCTTAAGGCTGCTGCCTTTGCCTCCTCCTGTATTACAAGATCTAGAGGTGTCAGGCTCAAGAGATACTCTAGTGCGGCTGATGGGGTGGTTCTCATGCATCCAGTGGTAGCTACGCTTGCTAAGCGTTGTAGACTCTGGAGTTTTGCTTTTACCGTGGTAAGTTGCGTTCTGGGCCACCATACAACCGATCCGTAGGTCATAGAAGGTCTGATAACTGATTTGTACAGCCAGATAGATATTTTAGGGGTTAAACCCCATTTTTTACCAACTAGTCTTCTGCACTGACAAAATGCTATACAAGCCCTCTTTGTTTTTGCCTCGATATGACTCGCCCAATTCAATTTATTATCAAGGATGATGCCCAGATATTTCACTTGTGTTGATAGGGCGAGTTTGGTGTTAAATAGTTTTGGTAGATTGAGTTCTGGTAACTTCCTTTTGTTGGTGAAAAGGATAAGTTCTGTTTTCTTCGGATTTACTGACAGCTGATGCTCGTCACACCAATGTTCAACAATCTGAAGGGCGGAACGCATTACTCTGCATAGTATGTTCTCTGCTTTCCCATTTATCAGTATTGCTAGGTCATCTGCATAACCAATAGTAGTGTATCCTCTCTCATTTAGCGTCCTTATAAGGCTGTCCACTACTATATTCCACAGAAGTGGCGATAGGACCCCTCCCTGGGGGCACCCTTTAACTACCTTTGCCCTTGTGGTAGTATTCACCACTACCTGGACCGCCCTTTTACTGACCAGTTCAGTTATCCATAACCTTACGGCTGGCTCTACTTTAAGTCTTTGAAGGGCGTGGTTTATGCTGTTGTGCATAGTTTTGTCAAAAGCTCCTTCTATATCTATAAAGGTAGCTAATGTTGAAGCTTTGTTTGTGATAGCCGATTCTATTTTATGTACCACCATGTGTAGTGCCGACTCTGTTGATCTGCCTTTCCTATAGGCATGTTGTTGAGGGTGTAGTGGTTTTTCTTTGAGTACTCCATCCCTTAGGTGGCGATCTACCAGTCTTTCCAGCGTTTTCAGAAGGAACGAGGTAAGACTGATGGGCCTGAAGGATTTGGCGTGAGTGTAGTCCTCCTTACCTGGTTTCGGTAGAAAGACTACTTTCGCTTCCCTCCATCCTTTCGGTATATATTTAAAGGCTATGCAGGCCCTGTAGATTGGTAATAAAAATTTTGTGATCTGTTTAGACTGCCATTGTAGCAGTGCGGGGAATATCTCGTCCAGCCCTGCGGACTTGAACGGTTTGAAGCTTTTTAGGGCCCATTCTATTCCATCTGCGGTCACTATCTTGTTTGCGACATCCCAGTCTTGAGTTGTTGGTGTACTGCTGTTCTCATCAGTCCATTCCAGATCTGATGTGATTTTGCAATTTGGAAAATGTGTTTCCAGCAGTACTGCGCTAGTTTCGTTGTCCGTGTTTGTATAAGTACCGTCTCCTTTCTTGAGCGAGCCCAAAAGGTTGGGTTCATCTTTTGAAAGGATTTTCTTTATTCTTGCGGCTTGGTTTGTTGAGTTTATGCTACTACAGAAATTGCGCCATGCCTCCGTACTTCGGAATCTGATACGTTTCTTGTAGTGCTTTTGTGCAAATTTATATTTATCCCAGTCATCATCGTTCCTGGTATTTTTTGCTCTGTTAAAAAGTGTCCTGAGCTCCTTGCGCAACCGCTCTAGTTCTGGCCCCCACCAGCGACTTTTGTCTATGCGTTTAGGTACCAGGACAGGACATGCCGTTTCGTAGCTTTTTAAAAGAGTTTTAGTTAGGTGTTGTACGTGAGTTTCTATATTATCTCTATTAAGTATTTCGTTAGTAGGGACTGTGTTACCTAGTGTTTCGGTTAATATGTTTATGTACCTTGTTATATCTGTTTTACGGGGGTTTCGATATGGAACAGGGTCTGTTGGCTTATATTGTATTTGGAAACAGACGCGGCGGTGATCCGCGAACGATGGTTCGTTCGACACGTGCCATCCCTCTATAAGATTTGCCGCCGCGTGTGTTGCCAGAGTTATATCTATGATAGTTTGATACCTTGAGCTTACAAAAGTAGGTTCCCTACCTCTGTTCATGATGTTCAGGTTTGTTTGGAATAAATATTCAGTTAGTAACTCACCCCTTTTGTTTGTTTCCTTACTTCCCCACAGAGAGTGATGAGCGTTGCAGTCTGCAGAGATGATCAGGGCCCAGTCATGTGCTTCGCAGTGTTGCACCAGCTTGGCTAGTTCTCTCGGGGGGAGTTCGCCATCGCTCGGCATGTACACTGAGGCTAGCACCAGGGCGGTTTGATTTTCTGTGAGGATTTTCACCGCAGTGACGTCTCTAGAACAGAATTGGTTAAGCAAGGTGCCTGCAATGTTTTTAGGCATAAAAATGCAGGTTCTTGGTTTATCAACAGTTGTGTCTAGCAGTAACTTACCACCGATGTTGTTTAGACCGCAGATTCTGTTGTTTCTGATCCAGGGTTCCTGGATTAGGGCGACGGTCTTGGTGTCGGCCTCCAGCACTCTGCGTAAAGTCGCCGCCGCTATCTGTTTGTGCTGAAGGTTGGTTTGTATGGTTTTTATGAAACTAGGGACTAAGAAGGATGCCATCTTCGTCGCTAGTTTCATCCCTAAACTGCAGTGTCGAGTTCGTCTCAGTCTCGCTCAAACCCTGTTGGGGAGCAGAGGTGGACGGCTCCGGAGTTGAGGTCTTCTCCGAAGGCTCACTCGCCACTGCAGGTTGTTGATTGGCCTTCGCCTTCTCCTCTTCTTCCGAAGAGAAGAAGCGTATGTACCCACTCCCTGACATGTGGGCTACACGGCGGTCTCTGTTGACGATGGCTTGTCTCTGGTCTTCAGGGATTCCCAGGATTAGGTGTACCACCTTTTCCTTGGAGCCTTCCTCCAGAGATTCATCCACCGTCATGTTGTAACACTGCCAAGAGTCCACTTTGTACCACGGGTTTTGGGCACAAATGACTCTTTGCAGTGTCTCCGCATCAGTGATGCGGGTGTGAAGGAGAAGCCCTGCCTTGAGCTTCTTTTTAAGTTCTGACTGCTTAATCACAGCCAGAGTGGTATTTGGTATTGGTGAGGCTATCTTTTTCACAGCCTTCTCCAGCCAGCTGAGTCCGTTCGCGTCCTCACACCACATCGCTAGCACTCCGTCTAACAAGAAGGGGCGCCCGCGGAAAGATGGAGCTTGCGCGCCGGGAGACGACGGAGACAGCACAGCTTCCAGGATACCATCATCGATGGCTTCCCTCAGCTGGTCTGCCTGCTCCTGCGAGAGGTCCCTCGGCGGGACGGTGATAACCGCCACCCTCAGATGCGAATTACTCGCATCTGCGTAGCTCACCGTCCGCTTCGGATTCGCGTCAGTTTTCGCGCGTTTAGCTTCCCCCCTGGGGGAGCGGGTCTCGTTCAGACGAGCTCGCTTCGAGGAAGCGCGCTCGTTCTGACCAATACCGCTGCCAGGTTTCTCCTTTTCAGGAGCGGGATTCTCCTTTTCAGGAGTAGCTTTCTCCTTTTTTGGAGTCGCAGCGAAACCCTTACCGCGAGAACCTCTCGGTGTTCGTCTACTTTTCGTCTGACTGGGTGGTGGTGGTGGTAGGGTCGGTGGCTTTTTAGCCTCCTGTACTGGCATCGCCTCCTTTGAGGTGGACGGTACAGGTTCGCGCTGCGTTTCCGCTGCTGCGTTAGCTGCCACGTTTTTTAGCGTTTTTGTCTGTTCTTGCCGAAGGGCCTTCCTTCTCGCGCGCCTGTTGGGGCGACTGCGTTCCGGTTGGCCCTTCGGTTGTTTATTAGCCACTTGCTTTAAACCCTTTTTCAAGGGGCGTTTGTGGCATACTACGGACCATTTAGACACAGTTGCTGTGTCAATGGTCGACGGTATGGCCTCTGCGAGGCCCGACATATCCATCGAGCACAAGGTGTCCCCCCCAGAATACGTGGGACAGACCGAGTTAGACTCGGTGAGGGATTCTCCACTACCAGTGGTACCCTCCTGGGGTAAATAATTTTTCCGTTGTGCTTCCATCTTGGTTGTTTGGGCGGGGATGTAAACTCACACTACCTGCCCTTGGTGCGTGTGGTACAACTTTTTGGGGGGATTTAGTGCCCCAAGGCTATGTGGGCCTGGATGTGGTTTTGCGCCGCCACTGTTCGGCGTGGAAGTTTGGAGAGGATGTTAGGATAGGGTTGGGTTAAGGGTTTTTGAGGTACGGCCAGAGGTTTCTGTTATACTAATTGCATAGGGCATTTAGCCAATAACGGGCGGCAACCTCGTGAAGGATAGTCCACTGGCCTTGCTTAGGGGATCTTCGCGACCTGCGCTCCTCCCTAAACCATTTACCAAACCCAGCGTCGGACAGACGCTGGGAGTAGGGAGGTTGTCAATCAATCAATTGAGTTATTGTTCAAACAAAATCATGTTCCTATGACGTTAGTCGGATATATTTGCAAATTATTGCCACACGAATCATCTTAAGTAGGTACCTATTCCACAGATATTTACACTTGTTGCAAACGATCTACCTACTCTGTAAAACAATGTTAAATACATGACAAATAATTTGCACAGATTACTTATTTATAATGCTCTGTTTTATTTTTGTGTACTACTTATAGAAAAGACTGTTGTGATTAGAGTGGGTATTGTGTGTGCCACGTGGCTTCAACGGCTTGCATAATGTCTCCATGATTTTTGTTTTGCTTCTTTTTGTTTAATTTTTTCAACAGGTCAAGCCCTACCGCGTTTTTCATCAACACGTTTGGTAGAGTTAGTTTCGGGTGAGTTTGACATAATGTGAATGAGAATGTGGTGGTTTGAAGGCATTGTGGCGTTAATTGAACATTTCTCTTCATAAACCCCATATATGTCTTAACTTCGCTCTGAAACTGACTCATTTTCGATCTACCTAACTATCATTAATGTCTCTGAATTGATATACAGATCAGATTGTTATACGTACTCGGTCATGTGAATATTCTTACTTGTATTTTGTATTTAATAGAAAACAACTCGCCAGACGTAGGAAATTACCTGAAACTTACGACTTAATCAACCAAACAACCTATCAAATTTTCCTTGTCATTTTTGCACTTCATGATTAGGAAAATTTTACAGGTTGTGATTTATCTTATGTGTTGCTGTCTGTATATTTATGGATTGTATTGTGTTTGTAATCATTTATTTTTCACACATTTCCCCTTACTTTGTGTATGTATTCATGAATGATGATATTGTATCAAGAAACCTATACAACTCACTTACCATGCTTCACCGGTGTGTGCATGTTATTAATGTTTGAGTTATGTTTTTTTTTCGTTTAAATAAT
Organism: Cataclysta lemnata; assembly: GCA_963931975.1. Classification (NCBI taxonomy): domain Eukaryota; kingdom Metazoa; phylum Arthropoda; class Insecta; order Lepidoptera; family Crambidae; genus Cataclysta; species Cataclysta lemnata. Next base: position 6,900,153 of record OZ008339.1, read on the forward strand.
TTACGGTTATATATGTTATGATGTAACTATTTGTTAATTGTCCAATTTAAAGTTGTAATGGTAGTCCGGAAAATCTAGCATCAAGTCAAGTTCTTAATTACTTAGTAAAAAATAAACACCAAATTAAGCGTAAGATAATTTGCTCATTTAGCTTAAAAGATAAAAAGCATAATAAGGTGAAAGATACGTACAACGAACTTGGTGCATCTTTGTGTATTTTACATACACAAAGATGCACCAAGTTCGTTGTACATTTTAATAGCCTTACTTACCTAATGGAATTATTAAGTATTTTCGTCTGAAATCTGCCAGTGTATATACTTTTCTTACTTTTTAAATTGACTACTCTTGAACGACAGATGACCGACAAAATTATTTTACTCATAAATAAAAAAAATTGTTTTTAATGTTTGTATACCAGGAGACTTTTTGGTCACTGGACTATCACTGGAGTTGCTCCCATGGTGAAATTTGTTCAGTTTGATGATCTGAACGAATTCCGAAAATTTTTGCAGTGACCAAAAAGTCTCCTGGTATAAGTTTTGATTGTGTATTAAATTGTAGGACAGGAACGTTTTTTTTAGCCTTCACTATAGCTTTGACTTCAATTGGAATTTACTGTCAATATGCTCGCGAACATTTAGCTATTTTTAATCCATCCCAAACTTTCGTGTTTTATGAAATGAAATGTCCGACAAAGAGATTTTTTCCGGACTATTATTAGATATTTCTTGTGCTTTAACATGATTTTTTGCTTCGGACTGAGTGCACGGTTGATATTCGCATATTTATGTCCTATTTGATTACACTTGTATATAATATTTGTAATGTGTTTGTTTATAAAAATAATTTAAGTTGTAGATATTCATTCCAAAAAAAATTTCTGCATATAACAAATTTTAATTGGAATGAATATTTAAAGTTATGTATTATTTTTTTATGGGTATATTATAAAAGAATCCTAAATAAACTTTTATCAAAAATGTTTGGCAAAGTACCTACAAGGTAGGAAAATAAATTGTTTAACAAAACAGCTTTAAAGTTTCCAAGGACTGACAGTTACCAATAGTGTATATTACCTTCAATTTCTATTTCATTAAAGTTACAGTTTAAAAATTATATTTTTGAAAATATTTTTGTCATTTTAGTATAAACTAATCATTGAATCTGTTTTTATTTCTATTATAAAATTATTGTTTGAGTTTGATAGGAGATAATGATAACCGTATTATGCTGCATTATGCTTCCAATTGCGAAGTGTGTACGGAATCTTGGCATGGAGTTATTTTGCATGGTTAGTGCATGTAATAATTTCAGATACTTGGCACAATAAAAAGGTAGGTATACCACCTACTTATGCATTATGCCTAGTGGCGTTAACATTGCTTATATTTTTTTATTTCATGTTGATTCAATTTTATTGATATGGTGGCGGAGTAGGTATGGTGATTTTACTATTTAATTTAAACTCGAAATTATATAAATTAACCTTATTTTAGTTAAGTGATGTCAAAAAAATTATGTGCTTTACTTTATAGTTTTGTCTTAAACTTCGATATAGTACAAAGATTTTAGTGGTTAGAAAAAACTTCGATATAGGACAAAAATATATTTTCTTTTTATACTCGCTTTTATTACCCGTTTGATAATAAAGTATTTCACAGAAAAAAAACATTTATTAATCTCATAGCATTAGAAATTTCGAATAGAAAACATAAAATGAAAATAAGAAAATCAAACACATTAATGAAACAACAAATGTCGTGGTTATATAAATATTTCTTTCATTATATCAAAAAATTAGTTAAAAGTTGATTTGAATAAACAATTATTATAAAATTAAGATAGCTAATTTAAAATAGGCCTTAATGTACTTGTGTAGTATGAAAAAATAATAAGATACTATAGCATATAAAATTTATTTTGTTGATCACATCATTGGAATATTTAAATATAAACAGATTATCCGATAGCTACATATTACTCTTCATTTCAGGAAGAAGAGCGATAAGCTTCGAAAGGAGTTGGAAGAAGCAGCGAGGGAAGGCAGCAGCAGAAGTAGTGGGGGCTCCCCCGGCGGGTCTGAAGACAGATTAATGGACTCCATGCCGTACTACACAACGCCGTTGCCCAACAAAGTTGCTGTTAAATTTGTAAGTGTCACATCGTTTTATGAATGCTAATTATATTTTTTTGTCGTTGTCAGGTTTTCTATCCTGCAGGTCTGACATTATTTATTTTAAAAATAAACAAGCTCTGAAATGTATTTCATTATTTTTTTTGTAAATTAAAAAAAAACGTATCAATTCACACATGACATCTGTAAAAACAATTAAAATCATAAAATAAATAAAGACAGTGAAAAGAGTTCGTAACAGTCAACGTTTTGATGACCCCACAAACTTCATTGCCTTCGAATGCTTATTCGATAACAGCATTGTATATATTTTTGAAATTAGTCGTAAATTTTAAGTAAATTAAAATTAATTCTAATGCTGAGTAAGATTTGTGTACTTGTTTGTTAATTTTTTGCGGATAATTATTGATCTTATTTAATGACACATTGATGTGCTGGTATAAATAATCATTCTTATTTGGTAATCGTTAATATTTAAATGCAAATACATTATTACAGACAATTAAAATGATTGATGTGACAATAATTAAGAAATTTTATTCAGAATAGAATATGAACATTATAAGTGGAGACTGATAATGTAATTGAATTATTCTGCAGGATGCTCACGACGGTGAAGTGAACTCTGTTAAATGGAGTCCCACAGATAGAATGGTAGCTACTGGTGGTGCAGATAGAAAAGTGAAATTATGGGACGTGTCCAAGTGTATGTAAATTAATCAAATGAAATAATATGGTATTTGCACGGGTTTGGTTTTTCGAAACGTTTGAAACCACACGAACATATATTCATATGTCAATAGTTTTTCTTTATTCAAATAATAATAATATAATAAATTAATAGCATTTTTTTAATAAATCAATTTCTAGGCTATTGTTATCAGCTGAATCCATAATTAAAAACACGTTGTATTTATGACCTAACTAACGACATTTATTATGGTCATTATGGCTGAACTTATGACAAGCTTAATTGCTTAGTATGATACAGCATCATCATCAGTTATTTAATGTATTTACCGTTGGAGCAATGGCCTTCAATATGGATGGACGGATGGATTTTCACCAATCCACCGTGCGGGATGGTGCGTGTAAGATTGCAGCTGCATCCAACAACTTAACAAGCCTTGCTTAACTTGCCTTCTCCAACATGAAGGAAGATTTTTTTTACATTAATTTGAAACCTAACTTTTCTTCTCTTAAAAGTTGTTTTTAATTTATCTAAAAATATCATAGGGACTGCTTATTTGACTTGTTACTTTAAAAGTTTTTTTTTGTAAATTTTGGTATTTATATTTTACTCTAGTTATGCGATTGTTTTAGTTAACGTGCATATTATTATACATGCTTTCTTTTGCAGTAGGCACAGTCGAAAATAAAGGAACGCTAGTTGGGTCAAATGCTGGGATCATGTCGGTGGATTTTGACTCTACGGGAGCTTATATCGTTGGCGCTTCGAATGACTTTGCGAGCAGGGTGTGGACTGTCGGCGACCAGAGACTAAGGGTAAGTGGTGTAAACTCTCATAATAAATACATACATAAATCACGCCTATATCCCTGAAGGGGTAGGCAGAGGTGAATTAGCATCTGCGTGTCGTCAATTATGTTAGGGTCCATGTAACAAGTGGCGAGCCTATTGCCATTTATTGGACACAAAAATCGCAGTAGGCATATTACTAGGTGGTATAAGAGGAACGCTGCTGCCCTTTCCTCATCACTGATTTATCCTTAGTCGCCTTGTACGACACCCACCCACGACATACAATTGTCACCACCCCAAATCTCTTCGATTTGGGGTGGTGACAATTGTATTCTACTCTGCCGTCACCACACGGCATAAAATCTTATTATAACCCTTGATTTAATTGTACTTAATATTGTAATTTTTATTGTTCAATAGCGCTATCTGTTGAAACCAATAAAATGGATTAAGTTATATAAATGGCTTTATTTTTATCAAGAGATGATCTAGCATAGTGTAGATAGCGTCGCATTTGCATGCAGTTGATTCTGCCAGCTTTTTATGGCGATGGTTTATTTATCGATTGTCGTCCTTTAAATAATTAAAAAAAATATCTTATTCAGTGGACATAAAAAAACTGATGGCACCTGTCAAATTTCTCTAAAGTCAACTTTAATAAACTTTTAGCATCCGAACTTTAATTATGACTAATGTAAATAGATGTCGCTAATGAGATATTCTTGACTTTATATAAAGTAGCTTTTCTTGTGAACACCGTGAAAGACGATCGGATTTTATAATGGTATAGGCACTTGGCAATGACGAAATAATTAATTTTTCCATAATTTTCTCTTAAAGTTGCACTAGCACTACAAATTAAAATAACTTTTACCGATTTGACTCCCGTTTATCTCATTTTATATAGTTCTTTGGTATTGTTTTTCTTTAACCCGACGTTTCGAACACTTTACAGCGGCCGCGGTGGTCACTAGAATGGTACGAGAAGCTATTGAATTCAAGAAACATCCAAACTTCAATAGGAATCATGGTTGGTTACCACCTGCTTGGGACTTGATCATCAGAATTAAATAATAATTATATCCCAATACCGTCCTAATACTGCCCAAATCATAGACACTGTGAATATCTTTGGTATACAAAATGTCATGTTTTGTATCGCCCGCCGTGACCATGGCCGCTGTATAGTGATCGAATCGTCAAGTTAAATAAAGACAATGCTATACCTAAATATATGCGAGTGAAATCCGTAAAAGTTTTTTTATTTCAAATATACATAATTTCCCTACTTCGTCGAATAGTGGAACTCTTCGACTGTAGTCGGAAATGTCGAATTCTAGGGATATAGTCGTTATCCGATGATGGTGAAACAGATCTAAGTATACTATATACCTTATACACATAATTTTAAATGTTAGACAAAGAAAAAAGTTTCCTGTTGCGGGAATCCTTCTGGCTGCATGGCCAAGTGGTATAGACAGCCGCACGGATTGCGGACACAGATTTAATATAACATGATTTAGAGGCTGTTCCATTTACGATACAAATGGACTTGAGTAATGTTTCGCAACCTAGCGGTTATTCTAGAATACTTTTATGTATTTGATAATCTGTTTTGTATAAGAAACCGGGGACTTAACTTTGAAAATAACTGAAGCAACTGTCAATTTTATTTGATTCGTCATAGGAGACCGTCGGCTTCGCGAAACTTTTTTGTAATCCATATAACTATACAGATTTATTAAGAGCATATATAGAACCGACAGCACTGCATTTGAAAAAAGGCCACTTGAAGAGTAACCTAAATAATCGCGCATTATGTGATTAATAACCGAAATAATTGTGTAATGATCGTAGCAAGTGGAAATAAGTGATATAGTGTGTATCCCTACGCGAGAAAGGAGTGATTTATGTAGGTCTGATTATCAAAATAAAGTTGAAACTACGAGAAGTATTCGAAACTAGGTAGGTCTATTATTTTTTGGATCTGCCACTATGTACTATATTGTGAAAGTGTAAAATTGTCGAAATTTAATAAAATATAAATCACTTCTGTATTGTCTTTGCATATACATCACATTGTTCAAAATACCAGGAATTAAAATGTATTATTATTTATCAAACAGGAAGCATCATAGCCAATTCCACTTTCAATGCTTTAAGATCAGCGGGTGGTTCGCCTATTTCAATGATATAAATCTACTCAACCGAACCTTAATATATCCTGCACTATGCTCTGTATATCGTAGCACTGTCGTGGACGTCATCGATTCGTCATTTCTTATTTAACCGTGTACCTTCAGTTCAATGGCCGATGGAAATTTATCGTTTGTCATTGTCTGATAAAAATAGTGTGTTGTAACTGATCATTTGATAACACGACTTATTATGGACCTGTAAGAATTTATGATGTAATCTCCTACAGAGGCCACGTGCAATATTTAAGTAGATGAATTGACCCATCTATAATAAGCTTACTAGATTATGTAGAGTTTTAGAAGTCAGGGCTCCAAAAAAAATTACTGTATCAACATTTGCAAAAGACTCGCCACCTATTACATAACTGATATTAGGCAAGGATTAAACAATCAATAAATATCGCCATCCAATATCGTGATACCGGTGTCAGTAAATATTAAATCTTAAAGCATAAAAAAAATCCAGATTTTTTTGTCAATATCGTCAATAAAGTTGCAAATTACGTTTACACGTTTACATGTCTAATCCTTGTCTTACACATTCGGGGATAAATATGTGTGGTATATGTATGTAATATGTATTAACATTTATTTTCAAAAAACATTTATATAATATTTGGTCAAATATTATGAAGTAAGTATGCTTGCTTACCTATGAATATTTAGCGGACCATATTTCAAATTAAATTTACCTCCCCACAGGGCCGACCTAATTTAATAGGGTAGGTACTAAGTATTTTGATTTGATAATCTATGTATTTTATATTTTTGCCCTCTCAAAATTCCACCCTGTTAAGTGAATGCGATAGGACGCGAGACATTTACAAGCGTGAGAATCATCCTCGCCATACAGCAATATGAACGGACCGGATCAGAAAATAATTGGATAAAGGAAGAACTATAATAGTGTCCGTCAGTTCGGACATTATCATCGGGCACGGGAGGCGGGGTCACGAACACGATCCTCTATTAGCGGATAGTTAGCGCGCGTCGGCGCGTCGTGATCTCACTCGGATCACTTCCGACTGTCGGCGTTCAATCCCATCACACTGTGTGTATGTCTTGCTCTTGAGAGACATATATCTATGGCTGTGGTGTACCGACCTGGTCAAATATCGATGTAGGGCAACGATTTTACAGTCACTATTTTCAGTTAAGCATGAGGCTTTAATGGACCAATCTTGGGACACCGCATGTATGTCTTCAAAGGGGAAAGGCAAAGGAGTACTAACAACCAACAGACGACTCTATTAAAGGAGGAAGAAAGAAGTCCTAAGGAGGAACCGACCGCCTTGGTCGAATGCTCAGATTGCTGGGTATTGGCCAAGAGGTCCCAGGTTCGAAACTTTGTGATGACCACAAATGTTTGTTCCCGAGCCATGGTTGTGTATATGTTTATGTAGTATATTTTCAACATTTATATACATAATTATATTACGTTTACTTTGGGCTAGATGATAAGTGCGAGTGTATAAAAATATACATGGACAATATTTCATAATAAAAGATAATAATGTTAAATATTATCTTTTATTATGAAATATTGTCCAAGAATTGCAGACGTAAATTGCAGTATTGCATTCTGCTTCTATTGCCTTAAAAATATTAAAAAGTGTCAATTTAAAATAATAATATTTTAGCAGCATTTTTATTTTAGCTGAATGTGAGACAGTGCCCACTAACAAAAGTAACCAATATAAGAACATTTTTGACGTACCTATATGTATGTTTTTATTTTCTCAAGGTGCAAATTGATTTTAAACCATTTTGTCTACAAGAATGACACTGCATGCCGGCATTAAAATGGTTTAAGAATAAATTTGTAGATCGAAAACATGTTGGAATTAGTCACAAATACAACTTGTATTACATTAACAAGCAATTTCAATTCTGCACGCAAATATTCAATAGCTGATAGTGGACGCAATGTGCATAATTCTAACGCAGTATTAAATTCAATAACTTTGAAATACTCGATATTCGTGACAGGATATTATGAGTTTTGCAATCACATCGCCGTGTTCAATAACTGTAACAAATGTCATTGGTGCCACCCACCTGGGGTTATCTGGACTCGAGTGTTCCACCACGGATCCCAGTACAAACATGCAATCAGGATCGAGTTGGACAAATTGGAGGGTCCGCCTACTCGTTTACGAATGGTCACGTAAAAAATACCTGGAAGGGTCGGCCGTCATTTAAAGATCCGCCTGTCACTCACTAAATACCCTTCCTTTTACTCGAAAATCTTTAAATTATCCAGTTTTTTTTTATCATGGGAACACTCTTCGACAGGAAAACTTTGGAACCAAATTGTAATAACCCAACATTAAAAACTGTTTATTATGCGAAGAAGGATATGAGGAGTGGTAATAAGTATTTTCATTCTGACTGCTGGTAAGATTCTGAATTGGTATTGCAAATCTACCATTATAAATTTTATGATGCAGTTTACAAAAATACTCGTGATGGATTCTACGAAGTCAACATTGTTGCATCGATGTGATTCCAAGTTTTATCTTAAATATTAGGTTCAATCAAGTCTTTTGTATTCAGAGAATCAACAATATTGATGATTTTGTTATTGATATTATAGATTTTTTTTACCATATTGATCATATTTTCTACAGTATTCTGGATGTCTAATCTAGTACCATGCTGTAGCTACGTCGGGTCAGCGAATACTAGTATTATTTTTCGAGTTGTGGGGAACTGCGTAATCCCGACCGAAGGACTAACTTGATGCAAATAGGTCCACAAATTGCACCGCGAATCAGGGACTGGCGCCGAGAAATCGCGATATAATAGGCCGAAATCGATTGCTCTTCGTGAACTTGATAGGCACTTATTCCTTGAAAGATTTACGATCTGCTAACAGATTGTATGCTAGTAAAGCAGGACTGTTCGTTTTTACTTAAGGATAGCAGACATTTGAATAAGTGTGTTTGTTTTACCAAGTTGTCTGAGGTAATAGGCAGGTGTAGATAGGTACAGGAATAAATTATTGCGTGACTCATAAGTTTTGTTAAGAGACCGTGAACTTAATAATATACTTATTATGATGTTTGTGAGAAGACGCAGTGATATATATTTTCTATATTTCTCTTACCGATTTTTCTTTATCATAATTAGAGATTCAAAAGAGCGAAAGGATTCTATTAGGCAATGATTCTATCAAATGTATAGAAGAGATCTTGTCTACCCGTATGACATAAAATAACAGGAGAATGTGAGCATTTACAACGTTTATCTATTGTTACGATATTTTAGAGAATTCATAGTTACTAATTTACTATAATATATATCTGATTTTTACATACAAAAACATGCATTATGTCACGCCTTTCTCCCACAGGCGTAGGCAGAGATCACTTCTTTCCACTTTCTACGATCCTTCTTCTTATTTCTCTATTTTACTAATACGAAATATAGGAAAAATGCTATTTTTCTGGCGAGCAAGTCATATGTCCAACAAAATCCAAATGTATGTATTTATTTTTTCAATAAATTCGCAGAAAATATATGCTTATCCTGAAATCGAACCCGCATTTTCATAATCCTGCTGACTGTCTTTACCATTTTTCTCGTTATGACGTTCGATATATCATCGAACTGGCTCTTATCTTTATTATTTCTTTTATGTAGTCCATGGAATACCTGCAGAAATTAATTACATTAATTACTAAGCGTTTAAATCCATTGCTATGTAAATAATAACTCTGTTTCTGCATTGCCTTTACGGCTCAGACTTTATTTAACACTTACTTGTAAATTATTTAAAAAAATCGGTCGTTGACCAGACTTTGCGCTTCATGTCGTGGGATTTCCTTTGTTAGAACGTTGACGTTACTGATATCATCTTTATATTAAGCAGACCATAGAACATCAATTTAATGTCCTTTAATTCTACAAGCTCTGTATTTACTGTAATTTTTCTGTTCTACGTAGATAGGTATTAGTATGTAAATATTTAAATTGTTTAAGCTTGTTTGTCTTTTTTCCTTACCTAATTATCTTCTTTACCTTCAATTTTTCGCTGCTTTACTAATAAAAAAGCAAACCGGCCCGTCACTCTTCGTGTGTCAACTATGTTTGCTCTATTGAAATGTTAAGTGTCAAGAGTATTTAAGCACTTGCTCTTTAAAGGAATTTATCTAATATTTCTGAAGACGAACCGCAGCTCTTGTGTCTGTTTACTTTCCTTTTCTCAGCGAAAGTGCGTCCTAGATCGCTTTCAAAAGACTTTGTCAATGCCGACGCGACAATGCCTCTTATGCTCGACCTAAACCGATTAATATTATACTATTTATCTCGGTTATCAGAAAAGAACTTTTATTAGATTTGGTAGGTACCGATAATGATCATACTTGTGTTAAATGCAAGGTATACATATAACATTTTACAGTTAATAGTAAACCAGATTCGGTTATTTGCTAATTAGGTACGTCTGTAACTTTTTTTAGGCTGAAACAGTTCAGTCTGTTAAGTGCCTCATACACGGTCAGTTTTGCCTTTAGTTCTACCTGACCGGATGCACAAATCCGTATCGTGTGTGTGTAATCTGGCCTGAAGGAAACCTCGCGTCAGACGGCCGGATGGACTGAAGCAACTCATTCACATCGACCGGACCGGAAGAACTGAAGGGATCGTGTATGATAAATTACCTACACACACGATACGGATTTGCATCCGGTCAGGTAGAACTGAAGGCAAAACTGCTCGTGTATGAGGCCCAATGTGTACGAGTCAGCTTGGCCTGATCCGTTTGGCCTCTCTGTGTATGGTAGGCTTTACAATACTGCATTCTTTTCGGATAATTTAAGTAAGTACCTTGCTTCATATGATTATGGAAAACTGATGTTTAAATTAATACAGCTTCGTTTTTGTCTTTGAATCTGTATTTCCCATTAGGTGGTTGTTTGGCTCTTTCGATTCTAGCGTGGCTCATTTATTGTTCCTACCTAATACTTAATCAGATTACATATCTCATAAGAACGAAGCCGGCAAGACAATATTTCATTTGTGTCGCGATGCCAAATGCCCGATTACATCTACAACTGTTCGCTCAATAAGTAGAATCGGGAACGCTATCATAAAGGGAATTAATTCGATGCGCCCTTTCAGTATTCTCTTTTGCTGGACGTTTCCAAAGACGGTATTTCTTGTAAAGATGCCAGAACGAGTTTCACAATTTACGGACGCCTGTCAATCTTCTTGGGCGCTTTGCTTTTTGTTTTTTCATCATGCGACTCTGCGCCTTCTAGATGTTATTCCCGGTGGTCGCCGTCATTCCTTCTGTTCCGTCTATTCTATGAATATTTTATATTATTGTAAACAACTTTATCATAGCAACATTGTTACATACAAAGCTGGCATTTTACGACTCATGAGATGCGTTGGCTCTAAATGTTAAATTCCCCTTATAAACATAAAATGTACTTCTGTTTTACTGTGAAGACTTGTTGTGTTAAATTGATCAAGATTTGTAAAGTTTACGATATTGCGAAAGGTATTCTGAATAAATTGCCGTCGATGAGTTTATTTTTTTATCTTTATAGCGTAACTTCGGTACATGCTAATAAAACGTCCGCTTCAAAACAGGAAGCGGTCTTTGAACTCTCGCTGTGTAGGTACCTACATTCAAAATAATGCCAAGATTTTTGCTTTAGTTGAAATGGTGTGCAATAATGGTAGTGTTATCGAGGGCAGCACGTGTCGAGTGTCGCGTGCCGTCGTCTGCGCACGCGATTCCATCTCAGGCACGAAGGCGACGCGAGGCCTGCCCTTTCACACGTGATCACACGCTCGACAACTCGGCGGAGATCGCATCTTATTGATGTAGGTACCTACACTCTCTAAGTCTGGTCGAAGATGACCGCGGTATTCCGTAAGGATTAACTTCAGAATATTTTATGTTTTTTTGAAATTTTACTAGGGAAGAACAAAAATACATTCTCTATCAATCAATGAATCAACGAATGAATTGAAAAAGTAAACAAGTCGTAAACTAGTTATTTTTATTTAGCTCTGATCAAAGCGGGGAATTCGCTAGATGGGCATGCCTGCAGACGTGCCTGCAGGACCTTGTTTCTATAGGCCAGACTGTATGTGAAGGAATTGAGTTCATACCTAGCGCAGACGCAACTACTAATTTCTGCCCAGCCGTTCTTAATTTCCAGTGTCGTGTGAAGCTACTATATTAGCTTCTTAATGAGAAATAATGCCCATGTTTTGACAATGTTGACAGTTTTCCTATGTAATAATAATAATAATAATTTATTTCAGTAACAGATTATTACATTTTATGTTCGTGATCGAAGTCACCTTTTAAGCAAGATATGCCTGTGACAGGGTTATTACAGTAGGGTTACTGATTTGCAAGTTGTTTGATGATATAATTTTCTGTCCAAGTATGATTCTATATAGGTAGGTATCATGTTTCCAGTATTTATGTTCAAATAATATTTGTTTGTTATTTGAATCTCAATAGTTATACAAATCGGATCTAACCAATATTTTCAAAAACACGTTATATGAGCAAAGATGCTTAAAAATGTAGATACTCTTTACTCGCAAAACGTACTTTAATATAGATTTCATATAGAGAAGTTAGTTAAATATCTTAAGCTGCAACAAAGATTTTTTTTAATGAACCAATTTTTTAATAGCTTTATTATGTGGGTTAATCTAGTTTGCATAAATACGTAAAGGAAAATATGTCCTGTTTAACGGAATAGGTAATTAATTCACATACAATTCCAAATTATTCGATAGAATATTCTCTAATAAAACTTCAAGTATTTTTTAGAAAATTTATTGGAGATGATGACAAAATGAGTTTTTGAAACTGATATACATCGATTACAGTGTTTTATTATATTAACATCTCAATGTTTAGGCACTAACTTCATTATAAAATACTTTTCAGTTTACATTGTAGACAATAGCACATTTTTGTTTAAGTCATAAGCTACATTGTTTAGGTAGTCATTTATATTAGGAATTTATTGATAGCTATATTTCGATCCACAGTCATAAATTACGTTAAAAAGAATGCTAGCCTAATTTAAATAAATTACGATGTCGGGACGGCCGTCAATCCATCGTCACATGACTTAGGTCGCACGTTCGGTTATCTACTTAAAAGGTACTGAAATGTTACTTTTACTTATCACTATAATTAAAATCAGGCTTATGCTACTTTAAAAATATGGTACAATACGTAATCGGAGTTCCGCATGGAATTCCGAGCGTAAAGTGAACGAATGAGCGACATGATCTTGTTAACGACACACGGCCACGGTCCCGCTGACGACACCGGAGATGGGGACAAGCGAACGTTTTCACACACTTCAATCACACAGAACACAGTCATTAACGCACCGAAACGCCTCTCTTATCCGTCCACAGGCACTCGCGCTCTTATGGTCGTCCCAGTCTCCGTGCCGCGTACTTCCGCACCCGCCCGTACGTAGCGTATAGCGCGGAAGACTACGGACAATATTAAATAACCGCTATCGTTCCCCTACGCTTCGTTAAAGGTGGACATGTTTCTCCGACGAAACATCGCTCTTACGAGCCGGGACTCGACGGGGGTTTTTAAACTAACGAAATATACTATTATTGCGGACGCTGATCACGTCGACAGGTTTACAAATACTCAGAAGTGCCTCTGATGCGCACGGGAGAAACTGGCATCGTAGACTTTGCACAAAGTAGAGGGGGCGTTGGGTCCGGGGAGGAGCTCGGCCGCTTTGGCTGCCGCGCGTCGTCGCTGCCAACTGCAGGTCCACGCCGCAAGTACGACTAGTTGAGCTGCTAAGAAGGCAGCCGCTGCAAGCATTGCCCCTGCCGCGTTCACGCAGGTCACGTCTGTTTCTCTAATGTAAACCGAGTCTTCAGTGACGTTCTTTGCGCGTTGCTTATCGAATCCAAATTTGTCAGTGATTTGAATTGTTTGCACCAAAAGCATATTTTCAGTAGGAGCAGCTGATGTCGAACGCCTCTTCCTGCGTCCGTAGGATGATACAGTGCGAAGTTCATTTGGACCACCGTCGCATTGTACTGGTTCACATGTAGGCATACACGGCGTTACCAAAGCGCGGAACTGTACTACTTCTGACGATGGGAACTTGAAGGCATCGAAGTGCGATAGCAACATCTGAAAAATAAACGTAAACATTAGGTACGAACGATAGTGCAACAATCAACAATGTTCTGTCCATTGAACATATTTGAACACAATATTATTATATTATATGAATAGATAACTCTGTGAAATTAATGTTTAATAGGTATCATAAACTGCAATTATAGACAACATGTAAATAGCCGTTGTCCTCAATAGCACGAATAAGGTACTGGACGTAATTTTCTATTACCTAGTAATGATAGTAATCGCTATTTAATTTGATATCTTACCTTTCCGCTCATCGATGACTTGTATAGGGGTCCCATGATGAAATGGTCCGTAGGGCAACCTCGGCTATCGATAAGAGTAATTTCGCTCGAATCTACTCCATCCATAGCAACAAGCTCGCGAACAAAAATTTCGTATGGTGAATTGGGGTCCAAAATTTCGAAGCGGAGGGCCTAAAATTAAAGAAACGGTTGAGTGAGAAGTCGTATATTTGATTGTTTAATACAAACAAACATCATAAACAGCTTCATATTTACCAAGGGATCTCCAACTTCAGCAGATGCAATTGTATCGTCTCCACTCCTGTCTGTGATTCTCATGGCTACGTTGGGTGAATCGACAATCACTTCCTCCGAGATTCCGGTCTTGATATCTCCACGAATTCCAAGATCAACTTCATTCGCAACTGTCTTGTTAGTCAAGTCGTATTGGCAAGCCACAGCTAGGCCAAGATCAGATGATGTAACAATAGTATCATGGTGTTGAATTACAACGTCATTCAAGTATCTGTAAATAAATATTTATGTGAAAACACTTCATTTTATTGTAAGTTGAAGTTATTGAATTTAGACCATATAATTTCATACCTTCCAAGTCCGTTTTGCTTGACATTACATTCTATGTTGGTGTATTCCATATGCAATTCGAATTCAAGACTTTGTTCGACGTCGACTGCACAAGAGTTGGGGCTGCCCTTTGCGTAAATTTTGCCATCAAATAATTTCGAAGTCTGGATACGAGCTACCATATCTCCGGCACGGCAGTCGATAGACACATTGTAACAAGATGACAGTTCGTATGTCGCTGCTTCCGGTACTTCCAAATAAGGATCCTAGAAAATATAATAATTCTCATAAATATACAAACTTGTTAGACTGAAAAACACACGCAAACTTTAAGTATGACAATTTAACGGCGGTATATGTTTCATTGTTATTACCTGGATGTCAGCAAGTGTGGCTCTTGAATGATGAGACAATCTGCATACGTGATCACCAGTATCGCCGTGATCGTACGAGTGGCAACGGAATGGCGAGTTTAAGCAGAGTTCACGGCATTCTTCTACTGTTTGGACATCTTGATAGACTGAGTCAACTGTCTTAAGGATGCGTCCACTCATTTTTTTGAATTCACAAAGTTTGGTGGGCTCCTCGACGCAGTTGTTTTCCAAATAATCAGTATCTGTAGGAGGAAAAAGTATTATAACACAATGTTATGAAGGATACATCAAGTGTTAGCAAATACATTCAAATACAATACCTTCATTAGGTTGGAAAGCGCTGGTTCCGGCGAGTGTGATGCGGTCCATGTTAGACAAGATACACTCTCCAGTCTTGTTATTGTAGTTCGCCGATCTGCAACAAGTTTACACGCATATTAAAACGTTTGTTTTTTGTTCTACTATTAATGGTGTGAACTTTCTCAAGATCCCGGGGCTGAACCACAACGCTATGTCGGGTTAATACCATGTTTATGTTGTATTTAAGGCAGATATACCTTTAAGGATCTTTGTATGTCATTTTCAATGAATGGGGTTCGTCTTAAAATCTCTGAACAAATTATAATATCAATATAACTTTCCAATGCAAACTATCCTGGTCAGTGGGTGATTATATGTACTTCTTGACCTTCATTTCCTATTTGAACTTGCTAACCCAGTAGACTTGAAAGAAAATTAGTGTCATATTATTTTATACTGGTATCTGAAATGCAATGATGAGCCTGTTAACGCTTGCAATTTCTTAGACATACACACATACACATACACAAATCACGCCTATATCCCCGAAGGGGTAGGCAGAGGTGAACTAGCACCCACGTTTCGCCAACTATGTTAGGTCCCATGTTATAGGTGTGCTATTGCCATTTATCGGGCACAAAAGTCGCAGTACACTGCTATTGCTAGGTAGTATAAGAGGAACGCTGCTGCCCATTCCTCATCATTGATTTATATTTAATCGCCTTGTACGACACCCACGGGAGAGATTTGGAGTGGTGACAATATTGTATTCTACTCTGCCGTTACGACACGGCTGATACATCTTATACATCTCTGTAGGTATTTCCCATTTGGAGGCAAGTAGTATCAATTACACCAATAGCCTCGATAGCCAGTGTAAGCGACTACTTTCATTTTCATTACACATACTCGCTTTGAAAACTAGACATTGCAATATCTCTATTCGCGGCTTATTTTACATAATATGAGGATAAAGCCTTGCATTTCATTATCTATGACAATAAAGTCAATAACATGCTAGGTCAAATTCTTCAATAGATTTTCATCGTAAAATGTTTTACGACTGGGCGGATAATTGATAGAGTAAGGTAGGAGGTATTCATAATTGGTGCAAATACAGAAGATTCTCTGTGTTTATTTTCGGAACA
This sequence comes from Cataclysta lemnata, assembly GCA_963931975.1. Lineage (NCBI taxonomy): Eukaryota > Metazoa > Arthropoda > Insecta > Lepidoptera > Crambidae > Cataclysta > Cataclysta lemnata. Next base: position 6,916,777 of record OZ008339.1, read on the forward strand.
CGAATATCAGCATATTTTATGATACTTAATAAACCTAGTGATATTTTGCCGAGGATGGACTTTATCTTTGTTCATCTCGTACAATATTTTCTCCTGATATATTGTCGATTCTGATCAGATGACCTTTACACGAGGGTGTATTGTTAAGGTCTCATTGGTGTTTTGCTTAATTTGTAATAAGTACGAATATGAAAGAGTTTGAAGAAGTCTCTGCGATAATTGCAATTTAGTATTTAAAGAAATATACTTCTATTATTATACTAGGTATTTAATACACATAGTTTTACACGTTCTGTGTGGAAAGTACCGTCATTATTTCAAGCAATCTTCATTTTACTGAATAGCGGCATTGCAGCTATTACGAGAAAACATTAATTTAAAGCAGCTCTTAAGTTTATGATTGCAAGATTGTCCCGCTACCAGGTATCCGTTGTATTCATTAGACTCCATGCTTGCCTGACTGACTGCACCGTCTCCATTATATAATAATTATATCTAACTAATAGCGATCTATCATACTGACGCAATGTTAATATTGGCAAAATATATGTCGTGGTTTGATCCTCTAATTAGCTATTCCATGATCTGACTGGTCACATGGTGAACAAGCGAATCAAAATTAATCTGCTAAAAAATTATAATCGTTCAACAGAATCAGACTTTTGTTCAGCATATGGAGTAACAACTAAAGCGTTGGGCCAGAATGTAAAGTCACCAATGACCTTTTATGTGCAGTATTTTATTTCCATATAACTGTTTTCTGCCGTCTAACGTTCAGTCGTGCCCAACTCGCTCGTACGATTCCAATAAAAGGGGAATATTTTCGAAAGGTTCCGAACGAACAATATGTGTTTTATCGGTTATTGTATCGTGAAAGTAGGAAGTGATAGGGCAGACCGCTCCCACACCGCGCCTGCCACATCCCGCTGAATATTTGCCAAATGTCGTGACTGTCGAGGATCGCGATGCGCGCCGCCCGGGGTGCGCCTGCGCTGCGCCCGGCTCCACTTGCCGCCCGCTACTCTCAATGGAGATACGACGATTTGTACCCAACGGTACACGTGTCGAACGAGTCTCGACCGCGTAAAATCGCGCAATTCATTCCCAGTGTGCAAGTAAAGCCTAACTTTAATCGGTGGGCGTGCAACTGCGACGTGCCTATTTACACTAACGTGAACATTGTAAGGACGCTAAGCGTGAAGTCCTTTGTTGTGCCGAAGAAGAAGCAATTCAAATAAACTAAACACAAAACAAAACATGATTGTCCATAGTGTTTTTTGCGAATGAAAGACTATAATATTAATGGAGGAGTTGCAATACCCTAAGAATATCGATAGGGCAGATATTTTTAATTTATACGAATAGTAACTTTAATGGAACTAAATAATGTTAACTCAGCATGTATTCAGAAATACGTGGACTGAATGTCCACGTATTTCTGTCACTATTTATGTTAATGATATCAAAAACCGTACAAGGAAATAAACACAATAGGACAGTCATGTCTTGCTGCATTAGACGCCTGCGACGTAGCCAGCGCAATTGGACTCCCTGCTTTGTATATAATGCTCGTTTGTAGAATTCAGAAACGAAATGGTTACTCGGAAAGGACCGTGACTTATCAACGGCTTAGGTATTACCGGCGGACACCATTTATGGCTTCTCCCTAAGGGCTGATAGAGTTTAGGGTCCCGCAAATTAATTAATTGTTATCTATTCCTCCCACTCAGAAATTTAAATCGATACATAATACAACGACACCGTAGGTAATTAGTTTGTCATACTTGGAGTTAAACACAATTATATTTATTTGTGAAATATTACAGTCCTCAAATGTCTACGTAAAATGACCTCAAATGCATGAATGAAGAACATGAATACTATGTAATGAATGAAGACTTGACTCGCCTTTGCCATTAGATTAGTACTATTGTATTTGAAAAGCTAAATTCATGTCTATATTTTATCTTTTCTTATGTCTATATCTTTGTTATGGTTTATTAAGGATTCCCTTCCGACATTTTCTAAATAGATGAAAATGTTTGTGTTTGTTAATTAATAATTACTTATACAGCATGTGTGCTTATTTTAGATTTTTTTTAATATGTGGTTTTGTATGAACATTTATATTTTAATTCTAAAACTTACTTTGCCAATTATAGAACCTCCAATAAATTTTCACTGATTAGTGCAATTTACATCGGACAATAATTTGCTATGAAACCTTTGGCTCGTTAATTAACTATTAAGATTTACGTTCAGTTGGTACACGGTCTTGGTGCTATTAACATAAGTGGTCTTTTTGTAGTTTATTTTAGTTATATATATTTGATATAAGACTTTCGGTATTCTAAGAATAATGAATGCATAGCGATAGCGTACACTTCTTAATTATAACCGATAGTCTTATTAGTTTTGGAATTCGTTATGAAGTTAACAGGTTATGCCATTACAACAAATACAACGCTTTAAATATAAATATTACCTTATAAATTATTTTAAAATAAGTAGTTTTGGTTCTAGCTCAAAACCCTAAGTATTATAAACAATCACAAACTCAAAACTGCTTACGAAAGGTTACTGCCCAATAGAACTCCCAAACTCTAATAAAGAAGTACCATAATTTGTCGCTTTAATCAACAAATATATTTTATGCAGCTAGATCAGTAAATCTATCTTGTTTTATTATTGTGCGGTTCAATGTAGAAACACATTAATATTCAAAGTGATACTTATTTGTATTAATGGCTAGCGTTTTAAGCGTCTGACTTCCCGCACATAGGTCGTGTCGGGGCAAGGGAGCTCGCAGGTCATTCATGTCTCACTCCGCCCATAGAAAGCTCTACTTTGTACATTTCTTTGTAACCTCTTAATATATGGATTTTATTCCCCTTCCATTTAATTTAACTATCGTGTTAATTGCAATAACTGTATCTATATGAGCATAAATATATTATCTAAAGATCAAGACAAGTGTGAAAATAAATAAAATAAAATAAAACTTTTTCATCATAGAAATAAGGAAGAGATAAAAATTTCCATATGATCTGTAGACCTGCTCTAAACGTGGGATAGCTAAAGAGTTATGTAGTTGATTCACCGGTTTCTTGGGCTAAGAATTGAATACAACTAAGCTTATAAGCTCATAAATCTAGATTTTCCTTTCTTGATGTCGAGAAACGTCTACGAATGTTTCTTATGCCACCTGCCTATTGCACTCTATAAATAGTGACAATTTAAGTGGTATGATTAATATGTAAAGTGCTTTAATAAAGTAGGTATCAATTTCGTGTGCTGAAAAATGTCCCACTGATATTAACAATAAAGTTTTGTTGTCCACGGTTACACAATGACAGAAATTTGTAACCACTTGCCGTTGGAATGGAGGCCCTTTCAATAAACCATTACCACTTCCTTCTATTGTGGTCTCGCATTGGTGCATAAAATTTATATTTATGTTCATGAGAAAAAGATGATCAATTTTACTTTTACTATCAGGAAGAGCTGCTCTCTGTATATTACTTTGGACCACCCGGAGAAAGCGTTACAACTGATGCAATATTATAGTAATACTAAATTGCAGATTACAGAGGTAACATAAAATGTGTATGTCTGGTAACATAATCTTCGAAAGTTTTTTAGGAAATTCCTGTAACTAAGAATTTTTAAAAAGTTTCTTACAGTTTTTTTTTACATACCTGCAAACGAATTCATTCTCGCCAAGGCATAAGTCGAGGCACATCTGCCTGGAACTAACAGTGTGGGTCCTCTTGCCACGGCCCTTGAGATTGTAGCCACGGACGCGATCGAAGCACCACGCTCGTTCACAAGGCCGCACGCCCAAGCATGACTTTTGAGCGTAGATTGTGAACACTGGGAACTGGGACTTGGTGAGAGCACCTGCAAACGAAGGTTTGGTTGTAGTATTTGTCTAATAAGCTAACTTCTGTCCTCGGTATGGTCTGAACATCGAGAGAATTGATTCTAGATTTTACTAAATTTCAATAGAATTTTTTATCTGCTTGTGTAGCGTAACTTACTTAGCATGCACCCAATAATCTACCAGTTTCTCTTAATATTTTAAATCTTTCATCCACGTTTTTCAAATTCAACCATGTCCAGTTGATTTTTCGGTATCGGAGTTTATATGTAGTAACAAAAACTAAATTGAAATTATATAATTCATTATAACAATATTGCTATTAATAATTGTTTAGTAACTATCTATATACTGTATTGTTTTGTGTTTTTTATATGTTTAGTACTTATCGCATAATTTAAGTATTGTTATTTTTATTCAAGTTGCGATACCCTAACATGGTCCATGTTTGGTTCTGACAATTTTTATAATTACACCTCTGTATACCACATGAATGCAATAAACACATTTGATTTGATTTCAAACAAGGTTCATGTTTCATTTCATAAATGGGTTACAAACGTGGAAACATGTTTTAATGGGACGGTCATAATAATATTATTAGTACTAATTTATAAAGGAGAGAATAAGGACGTTTTCTATTAAACACGCATATCATCATTAAATTCTTCATGCTCCGACATAAGCGTTCTTAGTAAAGAGGCGTTCAACCTTAACGAATTCAGTCCGCGTCTAGACACGGGCGATGCATGGCGTTGTAATTGGAACCCTACCTACGTTTATTTTTCTTAATTACTAATGTGTTCAGTTCCGGTTGATTATAAATATTGACTTTGTTTCATACCGCAATAATTAATAGGTATACTGTCTTATTTATTATCATTTCTTTCATTGTATTACTAGTTTCAATTTTATCTTCATCAGCCCTGTACTGGGGCACCGACCTTGTCCATAAATGCAAGAATTTATTATATTATTCCTTGTGCATTAAAATACTATTCTAAATCGTAATTTCGATAATATTCAACTAACCAATTCAAGTACCTTGCTACCATATTTAGTTTAAATTCATGACAGCATTACGAACCATCAATCATACAGAAATGTTAACATAAGTTATTTATCTTGATCAGATTGCGTTTATTACTTTTAAATTTGAATTTAATACTTGCGGTTTTATGTTATTATGCCTTACATTATATTGTTTAAAGTTCCATAAATCAATTTGATGTTATGAAAATACTGGCTTATAAGTATATAACGGGAAAAATTAATAACATAAATCATATCGAATGAACTTAAATCGCGCAGTTTTTTTCTCCACGGGCACCACAAGATACGTCGTCTACTTTTACAAGCTTTAAATCATCTTTTACAATTTGTATTGTTGGCTTGTGTAGTTAAGAGGTCAAGGTGTGTTCTACTAACTCTTGTTATTAAAAGTGGTCAGGGTTTCCTTTTAGCGGTGAGAGTATTTTTTCCCCTATAAGGCCTGATGAGCAAGCATCAACACGCCCGTTATTGGTATTCAAATGATATGTCGAAGCAAAAAATCGGAACGCTTCGCTTGTTTATGAGCTCACACTTCTATATCGAACAAACGAGAGTATATTGGCGCCTTTATTGTGCCACCTGCTATGTCCCAGTTATGCCATACGCTGCCGTGCGCGTGATTGTGCCGTTATTGTCGGCTTGTTCATATGCTTAATGACTCTATCAGCGTTTATGTTTTGGAGCAAGAACAAACAGTGCCATAATTGAACTCTTATTCTAACCTGAATATTTCTTGAACTAAAACATGTAAGAATCTTTTTAATCAAGATGTGCTCCTTAAATATCGGTTTGAAAACTTTTGAAATGGTTTGCCAAGTCATTATTTAAACAAGTTACATGCTCAGTAATCACTCTAATGTTTGACCGCGATTTGGTGAAAATTGATTTAAATGCCAGTGCCAAATTCTAAAAGTGCATTTACTATGATTATAAATTGATGAGAAATAAGTATCCAGATATAATAAAATTTTATTTTCTCTTAAAAAATGGGTTACTAGATACCAGTATTGGAGTTTTCGGAACGCTGAGCGAAGAACAACATTTATGTCGTCAATTTTCACAAAGTTTGATTTAGCAAATAAGTCTTATAATTGCAAAGTGAACTTACCAGGCAACTGGTCGGCGTCGGAGCTGAAGAGCACACATAGACCTGTCTCGTAGTTGACGGCGCGACAGGTGTCGTTGGCCTGGCACTGCTCCAGGCAGTCGGTCAGCATCAGCGTGCCGGGGATGTCGTCCAGAATGTGAGACGGCGCGGAGAACACGTACCTGTCATATCAACACATTCTTGCGTGTTATAACTGTATTTTTACAGTGTTTAGCTAGCTTGCGTTGATTTTTGTTGTAAACATTTTTCTTAGTGTATTGATCAATAGAATCATTCCAATAGAGTCGTCTAACAAGATTCTGATAGTTGGCTAAGTAATCTTGAATAATTGGTTTCTCGATTATCGGCCAATACCTACAAGTCTTAATCAAGTACCTATCTGTCTTCAATGTAATGACTTACCCAGTAACAAGTTCAAATCCAATCATTTCTGGGTCGCATTCTTCTAGTGAATTCGCTGGTGCAGACGGAGCTGATACGCCGCTAGGCGCTGAAGGTGGCACTCCACCGGAAGCTGTCTCTGGTACAGTTTGAAGATCTTCGGACGTTTCGGGTGTAATTGTCTTAGGCGGTGGAGCGGCTACTGGGTTTTTATAATCCTGCGGAGCTGCAACCACTGCAGGCTCAGGTGATCCAGATTCTACTGCGAGGTTGTCTTGAGGTGGCGCTTCGGCTGCTGATCGCAGCGTACCCTCAAACTTTTTAGCAGCCTCAACGGCGCACGCCACAATCACTAAACTGATTATGATTCGCATTGTACTATCGGTGAGGGGCCGTGGCAACATTCGTTATCTGTAACAAAAGATTAAAAAACGTTTAGTAGACCTTAATACTGTACAGTAATTAACTGCATGGGAAGCTAAGAAATTATCGAGCGTAAAACGGCTGAGGCTTAGACACGCTATCATTCAAAGTTATAAAACTTGATAGATTGTTCAAAATATCTACTAGTTTTTATTTGTGTTATTTCACACACAAATCGCTATATTGTTATTAAATTAACGTGTGACGCGAATAGCGTAGTGTTGTACACATTTTGAGAAATCATATTCTAATTGACGTTAACCAGGACGTTTCCATTAATCGTGTTTTTATTGAACTTGTTCACTAGTTCGTGGATGGTACGTGACGTGCAATGTAAATGTGGGAATATATTGCAACCATTATGAATGCTATCTGAGGGCAATAGCTGAATAATTACCGCAAATCATAATTAACTAACATGTGCACTGTATTGTGCGATCTGTACTTCATAACACTGGGTACATATCAGCTGTATCATTACACAACCATTACCATGATCATTTTTTGAAAAATCATGCTTGTTGTTAATCGTGAGAAAGATCTACAGCGGCTGTTAAGATGTTGCGTTGGAAATGGCGATCTACCGAAGAAGCAATCAATAATAAATATAACTTTTTCGAAATACTATTATCCCACTCTGCCACTATTTAAATAAAAAAATATCGTAAATATAATAATATATAATATAAATATTCGAAAACGCAATATTATTTACTAGGTGTGGATTTAAATGCTATGGATAGAGTAGTTGTTACGTAAAATTGACCATAAATTAGTTTAACATCTAGTCAATTCATACATACATACATCACGCCCATATCCCCGAAGGGGCAGGCAGAGGCGAACTAGCACCCACGTTTCGCCAATTATGTTAGGTCCGATCGAGCCTATTGCCATTTATCGAGCACAAAAGTCGCAGTGCATTGCTATTGGTAGGTGGTATAAGAGAAACGCTGCTGCCCATTCCTCATCATTGATTTATCCTTAGTCGCCATGTATGACACCCACGGGAGAGATTTGGGGTGGTGACAATTGTATTCTACTCTGCCGTCACCACGCGGCAAATCTAGTCAATTCATTAATGTAATAATTGAATGATTCTGCTGCGGATTTCACATAAATTGATTTAGTTAGATTTTTTTGTCAATTTGAAAACAACATGAGAATAAGAGATGGTGAACCGATTACGTTACGCTCACGTTTCATTTACAATGTTCGTAACGGTCAATCCCAGTCAGTCACTTCGTGGTCAACGGTACTACTTATTCCGATTTTATTGTAAAAATGTTGGCTACGGTCGATACCTAATAACAAATTATATATTGTTACTTCGAACGACATCACGATGACAATTAATTTTTTTCTTAGTAATTGTAACATAACTATGTTATAACATTGAATATTTGATTTTTTTACTTCAATCTCAGTGGAATAGACACATTTTATCTTAATAGGTGTTGGCAAACCTCACAGAGGTATTCGTTTGTTTGGAAACATTTTTATTATGATTGGTGTTCAATGAATTTTCTACTTTATTCTGCTAAACCGCGAAGCCACAACTTAACGTACTGAACATAACGCAAGCTCCAATCATATTGCTTGAGAAAACTTATTCACTTATGCTTGTGTCCCTTAAGGCGTGATAGTAATATGATATCCAGTCTATTATAAAAATTAAATTATGCGCACATAAACGTCTGCCGTGACACAGGCGCCGGTTTCTTTGCAATTTTTATTTATTTTTAGAACATCGAGTCACTTTCAGTTCGTGAGCACATGCTGTCTGAAGTGCTGTAGCTATTTTTATTTAATGATTGTACTGGGGTCCCGGTGCATTTATGCATTCACCTATCTGATGTTACTATTTATTCTGTAGTCCCGACTTTGCAAAATTTATAGGGACATTACTCTCTGTAAAATAGCTCCATGGGAACGAAATTATTTGTGAAATTGTCCAAATAACGCCGTGATCCGATGTAACCAAGTTATAAATGATCTCGTGCAGGGCTTCCAACAGTTTTCCAGAATAAACATTGCTGCGGAACATAAGGCAGATAGTGTTATTTGTCATGGTCATAGATGGCAAAGTTCAGACAGTAAAGTATTAATAAATAAGGGCTGACTGCATCGTCAATGGCGTGAAATAACAGGAGTGCCGATCAGTGCAGCGCTGCCCTACGGCCGGCCGTGACCTACAGCTGGCTTAGCTGTAAACCTGGTCACAGCTCATGTGATCTTAATCGCAACGCGTACTTGCGCTTCGTGCTGTGCTCTTTTCAGAATCAACTTGTAGCGCAGCTAATAGTGAATTAATGGGTTCATTGGTCTCGAATGAACAGAGGTCCGAAGAAAACTCTAGTTTATATTCTAGAATTCTTTTCTGCATTTTTTCGAAAGTTATTCATGATAATATTATAGTTTATTTTTAGCTCGTATACGAGGAACATTTTCCTTTAGAACAATCTGCTCTGCCTATATTCATCCATCCATAGAGAAACACTGTCCCAGCAGTAGGGACATTAAATGATGAATATGATGAATCTGTACTAATAATATCTTAAATGATATTGTAACGAAAACATTGATGTTAATAAGTAACTTCAAATAAGTAAGATTTTTGTCTGTGTACAATTATTTTGCATTTATTGCGTACTATATTCAAGTTACCAAGTTTATATGTACCTCTTAAGTACTTATCGATTATTTAAGGTACCAAATTATTTTGCTTATCAAAAATATTTGATTTTGCTACGTATTATCGTTTATTCTGCGACCTAAATTTTATCGATCGATTTAAAGGCCTGTGTTACCTCATCACCATAACATGTTCCATATAAAGAGGTCGTGCGCTACAGCCTCAGTAAACTTATGGCCTGAACTAAGTAGGCCATCAGCTTCTAACACGATACCAGGGAGCTTGTAAACATCACGTTTGGCCATCTATTTCCCATGCCATTCCAAGGGAACCAGCTAAATGCTCAAATAATTTTTACTTAAGCAAGTAAAAATTATTTCAGCTTTAGCTGGTTCAATGCTTCTCTATTTACTTGCTTAAAGCCTGATGAAAAATACCTCTATGTGGCGTTTGTACAAGAAAAACAAAGCCCCGTGGCAATATGCAGTTAAACCCCAAGCTATCCTTACATCTCGTTAATATTAATATAGCTTCTATTTTTAGTCTGGCGGGGCTTGTTGCGTCCCAGTATATTTCATTTTCATTTGACGTCAAAACTACTTTTAATTATGCGCACTATGTTGATTTTTAAAATGTGGTTGCTTAAGGAGATCTTTTTTATGAAAATATGCATAGTAACAAGAAGGCCGATGTCAGCTCTCGCTGTTACCACAGGGCTATAAAAATGAACGCGATATTATTATTTATAATTACTTAACATATTGCGATTCTTACAATATGTTAAGTAATTATTTTTATTATTTCTCTGGTGTGCCACATGTTTTTAATTATTTTATGCTAAAGTATTGTATTTCAATGTCTACCATTTCTTATTCTCATAGCGTTCTAGAAGCTTAGCGGATATGACAAATTTAATGAGGTAAGTTACTGAAGAAAAAGACTATTGAGCGTTTCTAGACGCATTCTCGTTTTGGTGGCGAGTTCTGCAAACGCTCTACGCTGCCCGGCCGCGATCAGATGGGGTCAGCGTATTCAATGAGCCGGATGCCTCTAACCTGCTTTTTACGTTTCACCATACCTGTACACTATGGTTGCCATTTCTCGCAATGACTCGCAGACCTCAAATTTAGAACGCTCACCATATTAGACAGCCTTATTTGGTAATTTTATCGTATGTTTACACGATTGGCTTACATTTGAATTGGGCCGGATTCGATGTCGTTTAATAGTACCATGTATGTATCAACGTATCACTGTCGTTGGGTTTTTAAGCTTATTGCAGTCGGACTTTTTGATTAAGGAAATCTATTCTCGTAATGCTATACTGTTTTTATTAATTTACCAGAGACAAAGACAAAGAAAATAAGCTAATGTCAGATTGTAGTTTTTATTACATTGTAAACAGACATTTCATTATAAAAATATACCTATAAATATCGATTTTATGGATATTATTAAAAATAAAAAGCAAACACCAAAAGTTAAACACAATCAAAAAAAATTAATTGTAGCATATATATCAAAGAGCACAGAGAAAGAGGTTTCAATTAACACGAGCATTAATCGTGCACTGTGCTTGATGTGCGAATACTTCACATCTAGTAAATTCATCGTAAAATTTGCAGAAGCATCTATTGGAAGGACTACTGGATGTTCATTTAATTTGTTGACCAATTAATGTGCTATTGTAATGGTTGGTTCAGATTTACATAACATAGGTCCAATGGAATACAAAAGTAGACCCACACGGCTTAATCTGCTTCGCTTAAAATTATTACGCGTGTCCAAGATCAACCATTAACAACGCACTACAGATTACAGATTTACATTGAATGAAATTGTAATTTATTGTTTCGCTCTCTAATGACCTCCGTGGCTTCCTTATAGCCTGATATAGCTCTCCTGTGCGTTTATGAACATGTACTGTTTTCAGATCGACGTTATCTAAGTTTTGTGAAATAATACTTCTTAACCAAAGTTACTTCGCAATCAAATTTTGTAACTACTTTACTACTTTAACTGATTTAACCGTATTGAGTTTAATTATTCTGTATACCTACTGTATTTTTCACTTGTCCGCTAGGTGCAATATTTTTATGGTGATAATTATTTGAAAATTAAAACCGGAGATTATTCATAAACAATAACGAGGTACAGTTTTCTTTTAAGAAATTCACTCAACACTGTATCAAAAGGCAGTCCTTATGGCTTATGCCAATATCTTCATAAGAAATTGACCGGAAGTCGAACATCGTGTTTTGAATGGTATTACGTTTCTGCATTTACGAGTGCATTAATAACCAGTCTGCGTTGGTTATAGATGATAATGTCACCACAATTCTGATAGTTACTAATTATTTTAATACTCTCAAGAAGATATTCTCAGTGATGCCATTGTTAATTGTGAACATATTGACTAATTAAATTGTAACATTGAAGAACGTTTTAACATGGCATAAACAATCGTTTTACTGCAAATGGAAATTCTCTGGAATGGAATTCTAAAAATAACTGTTGATATTATAATCCCCTCCGAGTTCTGAAGCATTTAAATGTTTTTTTTCTGCCGTTTATCATAGCAACACTGGAATAATACCATCGGAGATTAGCTCATCTTCGCATGGCTACCTTTCTAACACACGTGATTGCCAACTTACTTGCATCCCATGTCTATATCCAGTTGAGCAATTCCTATTATCGTAATTAAGTCTTCTACGAAATATTCATGTTAACTTGCAAACATAATAGTCGATAAATTGTTGCTAGATTTCTGTTTCTACGTGTGTAGAAAAACCATTTCTGTAGCGTCTTTCACCAATGTTTTACTAGCAATCTTGAATTATGAATAGGTAGTTGCGGCCTAAATACATCTATTAATGATGGGGCTTAACGCGATGTGCCTGTGAATTTAACTACAGTTAATTTTAAATGTTCTTTGTCACTTTAAAATATGTCGTCCCTTCGCCGGATAAAACATTTTTGTCGAAATGGCAGCTGCGTTCCTGCGATTGCGACTGCCTGATAGAGAGATGGTAATATACTTAGCATAGTAGGTGAAACGTTGGTGTTAATACACCTCTGTCTTTCCCTTCGGGGTTAAATTAGGTGTTTCTTTATGTATTTATGTTAAAATACCCTTAGAATTTTGATTTGTCGTTAGTATATTGTTGTTATTTTCAACATTTGCAAATTGTTTAGGCCAAAAATAGAAACCCAGTCCTTTAGGTTAGATTCAAACAGCTTATTTGTAAGCTGCTTTTCCTTTTTACCAGAACTCCACGCGCTTGAGGTTAGTGGGTTGATGCGCCGGCGAGTCTGCCCCTTGCGATTTACATTAATGAGAGGATCTCGATTTCTCTGCTCTCGATCGGCACAAAACAGTCTGCTACCTCCTACTTAGATAACTTGTCCATCGATTAATTCGAAATCGCTCAATTAAGAACCGAGAAGTAGAAACCACGATCGATTAAAATCAGGTTAGCTGTTACTTTATACTTGTCTATTCAAAGTGAGCTTTATAAAACTCTCAGTTTACGAAGTGTTCACAACGCGTCGCTTTTAACACGATGTGTGTAAACCTGGCCGCGCCGCCAACTGTTCCCTTAGACAGTGACTTGAAAAATCGAACCACTTTCCTTGATAGTGCTTAAGGCGTCACATACCACTAGGCAGGTGGAAATTGCATACCGCTCAGCATTCGTTTCATTTGTTTTCACTCGCGGTCTAGCTACAAGTACGAAAGCTATTTAAATAAAGCGAGACAATTACTTGTAATAAATTTTAGATGCAAGCGATCCTAGGAACACTCCGGGACGTTTCCTTTGCGGTTGCCATATACATTATCAATGATGACCATCTCTTAAATAATGAGTCGTAAAGGCAGTCTAATACCCGGCCTACTATTACTTGTGAAGAAACAACAAAATTGTTGGCGATTACGACGTTGTAAACACTGACACTATCTCAGCTATAGAGAATATGAACGTGCAATACGGGAGAACTCTCGGATAGTGTTCATGCGAATCAAAATTGTAATATGTGTAATTTGAACTCAACGCGGTGTCTATAAAATGTTCTAACTAAAATTCGTTTGAAAAAATCGCGAAATCGTGGCCAGAATTACTCCACTAATGATCGGTGCGGCATAAAACGTGCAATTTCAAATTACTGACGTAGAAGTATGATCCTGGCTAGTTTTCTCATGCCTGCTCAGATTAATCATGCTTACCCAATCGTGAACTAGTTTCTAAATCCTATAATTCCATAGAATGCAGCAAGAGCGGAAAGTGCCATCGGAAGTAGGTTTTAGGTGCAGTCTGTTATGATCTGGATCGTACTTGAGCATGCGATTATACATTCAGCACTATATTCTTCTAAGTAAGCAATAAATCTTAAATTAGCAGCTCTATGAGAAATAATGCCTGCTTATTACATTATACTATTACGTGTAATGCCCCCCCCCCCCCCCCCCCGCACACGTTAGTAGACAAGCTCATTGTGGTCACCGAAGATATTATCGAGTTCAACATCATAATTTTTGTTTCTATTTCTGCCCGCATCATCCTTTGTGGTGTTGCCTGTAATTACATTCCCTCACCTACCTAGCTTTGATTACTTTAGGTGGAGTTTTATTTTCTTTACTATCATTTATATTTATTACTTAATGATGCATTTACTCTATAGTGCCTACATGTCTTCATTACAGTAATTTTTGTTGCTTGCTTATATCGTTTAAATTAACGTTCTAGAAATGACTTTGCGCGTTATACCGTTCGATTGTGTATGGAGTGAATTTTTGTAATAAAGCGTGCTTTTGTTTAATATGATTAAGTCGCAATATTAGCGTTTATCTTTAATGTCTACGTTGTGTCTCTGTTATATGTAGTTAATTTCGTATTTTTTTGCTTGCCTCTCTAGTACCGTACTCTTTAATTACAGCCTAATATTTTAGAATGACGTTAGCATTTCTCACAATAACTGGATTTGCTAGTTAAGTAGTAACACATTTACACTGCAAGATACATTTGTACAAAGCTCTTTCGGCAGCTTCTGATTTAGGTATGATGTTAAGTACTGTCACTACCAGATTTAATTTACATACATACATAAATCACGCCTATATAGTAGGTAGAGGTGAACTAGCACCCACGTTCCGCTAATTATGTTAGGTCCCATGTAATAGGTGGCGAGCCTATTGCCATTTACCGGGCACAAAAGTTGCAGTACTGTTGTTAGGTGATATAAGAGGAACGCTGCTGCCCATTCCTCATCGCTGATTTATCCTTAGTCGCCTTGTACGCCACCCACGGGAGAGATTTGGGGTGGTGACAATTGTATTCTTCTCTGCCGTCACCTCATGGCTATAACCTAAGATTTAATTTACCATTTATAAAATGTTAAACAAAACCACTTTGCATCTTCCTGTAGGAAATAAGTAATAGGTTAATTATTCTCTGAGAAAGAACCAACTAAATAGGTACTACCCACATTGAAATGGAGCTATTTAAAATAATGCTTCAAACTGTGCGCACCGCTAATACATAACTCGAAAGATAAAGCGTATTAGGTGTTTCTTGTTTCTCTTTAATATGCACACTCGAGTAGATATTCGTTACAAATAAGTTTACGTAAAGCACTGGGGCTTGTATTCAATTTATCTCCAGCAGTTGCCGACCGATTCATCTGTATGATAGCATCGATTCATGCTATTAAAACTTATTTTAACGTCACCGCAACTAGGAGATGGTGCGTAAATTTCGCCTAATACTGGTTTGTGGCCTGTCACCTCATGTATGTACGCTGGCCGCTTTTGCACCTGTTATACCCCTGCATTCAGAGATAGCTGGATACACACCAACCGGTTCTTTTTATATCACATAATATACCATAACTCCACTGCTCTGGCCTTATGAATTGGTAATTTGTGTACTCAGTGGGCGAAATGTTATTTGTGGACACACATTTGTAAGGATTTAAAGTGAAATATTGTAAACAAACACACAATCCATCTTGGCATTAGTGCAGATTCATTCCGTAAATTTATTGCATATTTTACTTAGCCGACTGTCGGAAATCATTAGAGAAGAGAAATCAGTAACTAGTTGAAATTGTTATGAATTAAATAAATTATTATTTTATGAATGGGGATATAATTACTTAAAATTTAAGTGACTTTTTCATCGTAGGTCCACATTGTCTTCTCCGATTAGAAATGTAATAGTGATAACAATTACAGATTGACTAAAGATGTTGATATAAAGAAACGGAAAAAGTTATGTTGAAATATTTAAAATGTATTTTTTTCGTACAAACATCTACACAATTCTGATTTGTCTGTATATAATTTTGAAAATTTTTAGATTTAACTCCGCCATCTGCCTGAATTTTAATTCATTGTTTCTGTATCTTTTATAAAAATAAGTAGCTTCCTTAGTTGTAATGATTGCAGAATTTATAATAATGTCCTCTAAAAACAACCGATGTAAGACAATAAACATATAGTAAACTTGCTATGTAATATTAAGCACCTTTACTTGAAGGTATATTTCACTATAAATGAAATAAAGCAATAAATGTTTATAATGGAAGAGAGTCTTGCACGCCGCAGGGCATCGGTTGCGCAGGCGCATATCGAGCTTGCCAAAGCCCGGTTTCTTTTATTTCACGGTGATGTCTGTAATAATTGTGTAAATAAACTTGGGATATCCCTTAGCAGCTTTGTTGTTTTATCCCAGAAAAAGATCCATTCCTTGTTGTGATATAAGAAATTCCAAATAGATTGGTGATGTACACTATTTACCAAATATCTATAAATCTAAATATGTACTTTTGTACAATTAGTACGTATAAATATGTTTTTTGACATTTATTATCATTCGCATCTTCCAAGGCTATCTGATTCTGGGGTTGATTCTATCGGTTTTATACTTCTAATTATTTCGACCAGACGTCATTAAACTATCTATCCTATTTTGGATGACGTTCGTTTTATTTCTATAATTGTGTCAAGTGGTGTATTTTATTCGCAGCTGAAGACACTGAGTGAACGCTTGAGCTCCGCTTGCCATTGATAAATACTTAGTCAATTGACCAGTCTCGTAGACCGCTTGTCACATACCAAACGATCGTCACGCCAATTTAATTGTGTGCAGCGGAAGGACGCCGGCCGGCATGCCAAGTGCGGCCCGCTTGGCAGACTTGTACGCGCATAAGTGTCCACTGCAGCTATATTTCAAGCGGCGCTCTATACCATCACACGCGTGAGTCTCGCTGGCATTTATTGCTCACTAATGGTTTTATATGGTCCCTCTCGTAAACTTACAGAAGTGTCATTTGGTATCCAGTGTCTAACCCGGGGATTGATTTGTACCGGTTTCACTTCCGAATGCATAAAATTGAGCCGCCTGATTAATTTAGGGCAAGTCGAATCGTAGCCGACAAAGTTATGAGTGAGGCAATAACTCCCGAGGTAAGATTTATTTTAGCGGATAATTGTGGCGTGATTTATGTATTTTATACTAAAATGGTCGTAATATAATAATTTATTTTATTGATACGTAATTGTTTAATGATATATAGAAAATGGCTACGTATCGACAGGGACGGTAATACAATACACGCATATTTCCACCAAATTGAGAACATTTGTATGTTCGGTTCGAAAGTAGATACATTGATTATGCTTTGTCATATACAGAGTCATTACTTTTGAATCTCTGTAAAGTTGACCAAAAACTGTAAATTGTGTGATACAATGACTTATCTGTTATTTGATTTTAATTTTAACATTATATAAATGTTAGAAAAATTACCTACAAAGATTTTGGGGTTAGAAAAAGAATTTCGAAAAATTATGATCTTGAGGCGGGAATCGAACCCGCGTCCGCGGACGCGGATTCGAACCCCAAAATCTTTGGACTTATCTGTTTTTACACACTGACCAAATTAGTTGTGAAAGATATTTTGTCGAATTCCTATAACGCAAATGACACGATCCGCTCGGCGGGCGTCATTGCGGCTTCAGTCGTGCTGTAACGGAATCATCAATCATCTGTAATTTGATTTCTATGCTCAATTATTGCGTTCGCGGAGGTCGAGGCGGCCGCACACTCCACTTCCCCGTTTCCACTCAGACTCAGATATAGATTATACGAAACCAATTATGCAAACATACGGGACAAATACTGTTTTGGACAATTTCCGAGCATTGAAAATTTTCGACAAGTTCAAAATTCGATAGTGTGGGGTATCGGCCGACTAATATAGTCAATAATGGTTCCGATTCGATTGATGTCATGCGGAGCGAAAGGGACGTATGCCGCAAATCAGAAGCGATGTCACGTGACGTTTATCACGAATTCTATTGATCGAACACCGCACGATCGTTTCTCGGTCGTGCTCCATGAAACTTGAAAGGAACCTAAAATTCAATTCAGATTAAAAGCGGTGACTGTTCAAAACGTCTTCCACCATCCCATCATAAAATATTGCTACTTATTGCGGTCGCAATAAAAGTCATATCGAAGAAGCTAATTCACTTTGGAGTTTTCTAGTCGTTGCTTGGTATACGTGCCATTGTGTGGCCGGTAATGATGTTAAAGGCGCTCGTGAACTCGAAAATTGCTCTGGAGGTCGGACCTCGATACACTTTTTCAACTGTGACCTACAAAGGTTAGGTGTATGTGTTGTGTTCAATGTGTATTAATTCTATTTCCATATTACTGACCTAGGCGCAGTGGACTGTTCTCATATCACGTTTCATACAAGTATTTTCTTTACCTACAATAAGGAACGTGCTAATAAGTAATAACTTACTTTTAAGGCAAACCCTAGTTGCAAACTATATTATTATCTCTGTGTATTTTTTCTGGCAGTTCATGCACGTTTTGTATTTTAACGAAACGAATTTTAACCCTAAGAGCCTGTTTCACAATCGACAAATATGTTCTAAGTAGCTTACTTCGCAGATCATTTGACATATATTTCATATAACAACTGTCAAATGATCTGCGAAGTAAGCTACTTAGAACTTACTTGTCGATTGTGAAACAAGCCCTAAGTGTTCAAGTACTGTCAATCTGATTACACACTCGGCACCGATGCCAGTAGCATCGCGAGTGGGATAGCGCACAATGGATTGCCGTGACGCAGGCGCGAGACATGATAATCGCTGGTAGCATGACAGGAGTGCAACACGCGCGCCGGTCACGACGCGGCCGCGGGTGACGCTTGCGCATAGAGTTCGCTCCACAGAAGAAGTCCCACCGATAACATTATTTTCGCTCTTATTGCAAAGAGTTAAGGTTTAAGCCAAGGGACTTCTTTTGCGGAGCGAACTCTACTGTGCTTGCGCCGCTAAAGCGCACTCGGCGTCTAAACTACGACCTTTCAGACTCGTATCGCCCAAAGCGTGTAATATTTGCGGTACCGACGTTAATGTGTGTGTGTTAGGCAGTTGCTCTTTATTTGTAATTCATATTTTTAATTTTTTTTACAATTATTGTCATTTTTAGATTTTTTGATGTTTCATTGCAGTATTTTTACCATATGAAAATAAACACTACTATTTAAACTATTAATTTATTAAGTGGAACACGCACATCACTAACAATGTATCATTAACGTATAATGTATCATTAAAAGTAAGAGGAAAAGCTCAATAGCGGAGTGATTGACTGAGCGCGCTCGACCTGCGATTGCTTGAACTAAGCAATGTTCGCTAAGGTTGCTAATTGAGTGAAGCACCTCCGTGATTCGGATAAGGCACGTTAAGCCGTTGATCCCGGCTGTATCTCTGGCCTATGGCCCATCTTTCATGTATGTACTTCCATCCATAGGGAAGGCCTGTGCCCCAGCAGTGGGGTGATTATAAGGCTGGTGATGATGATGATGCTGATTAATAGAAAACATATTTCTGAAATGATATACCTACATCACCAGTCCAAAGTCTTATAGAATTTGAACATATCTATACAATGCGTTTTATCATGAGTTCCGTCATTTATCACAATCTTACAACAAGCAGTTCCACTTATAACGAGAACACTAGTTTGACGACATAGGGACATCGGTAATGACGTGGTGACCGGGTCACATGTTATTTCCAGAGACCGAATCCAATTGACAAGTTACGGTGAAAAGTGTGCGATTAGCAATTGTGGCGTTTTTATGGTGTGCCATACCTACCTCTCGCAGGTTTTGTACAAGGCGACTTAAGGGTTCCTCGTTTCGCGTTCCTCTTATACCATATTAGCGGTAAGTTGGATGATATTTCACCACTGTCTACCACTTCGTGGACAACATTAAATAGGTATGTATACATACACATTGGCGTACAGAGTACCGATGGTTGTAACGTCACGTACCTATTCGTGCAGTTAACCGTCTGGTAAAGTGGTGTAAGGTAACGGTAGGCGGTGCGTTTCGCACGAGCACCCTGGCTGTGCCATCTTCTTCTTAGAGACTGTGACTCCTAAGTTCTAATCTAAGGTACTTCAAAGAGTCTTGATATTTATCAATGAGCAATAAGGTTCAATTCAATAAGGAGTTTTTTTGTCTTCGAAATACCGTCGTTTTTACAGAAAATGAGTGCGTAATTATTATGATCGTAATAATTATTTTCAATCATCGGCTTGTTCACATACCTACTCGTACACAAGGACTGGCTGAAGTGTAATCAAAGATACAATTTTCCTTTCTTTTTTATACAAGTCCTGGAATTGTACAGGAAGTTTCTACGTGTTTCAAAAATTCTTTTTAATAATTAAACAGCTGTCACTTCTCGTTCTGACATGGTAGTGGATTTGGCATGAGAAAAATAAACAATGAATCTACAACGACTCGGTGAATAGATTCGAAGATGTGCTGTGCTATCTTGCGACACGGAAATAATTGCAGGCCAATAATTCACAGTGTTCCACGAATTGTAACTCGTCGCATGCATTCGATATCTAACAGTACTAAATATCCACTTGTCGTAGGTCGGACGATGCCGGATCGCGTTATGGCATTGCACTAACGGCAACGCGATCGGCTCGCATTATCTACGTACAGCGGCGGCTCGACGCGGGCCGCACTCGTAAATAGAATCTGCTATCGGCCCGGTGATACATCCGTCGATACCGAATGAAATATGAATAACTGTCTCGACATGCAAAAGTTATGAACTGTGGTAATGAGCTATTGGTGCAGATATTGGTACCTACCTACAGCAGTTTAGTTGGATTAGCATCTATTATTCTGCATTAAACTAGTTCCAATCAGGGTTTCAAAACAAATAGCAGCGTCGACCACAGGCGAGTTAGAGCTACGGAACCACCAGATGCGATTTGCCGTTTAGGTGCAATCTGATCGCCAGCACAACGCTAGCCACTATTGCAAATTGCATTGCGGCTTCACGGGTGTCCGCGGGATCGAAGCCGAGATATTGGTCGTGAGCGGTTAAACGCCGGGAATCGTAGCAACAAATCTAGTTTTCATTGACCAGCTAGGTACATTAGTGGCCAATAATAGTTAGTTAACGCCTCAATACCGCCACGGGAATGAGATGTTGTTACAAGAGAGCCAATTGATTTGTACGGTCGGCGTCATAAGTAGATTAACGCTTTACACCTCTGTCATTCTAATGTGTATGGATAACATTAATAAATATAATATTAATAAATAAATGTTTCTTACACCGTGTCATGTGATGACGGCAAAGCAAAATCAATTGTCACCACATCCATGTCTCCCGCTGGTGTGGTACAAGGCAACGAAGGGTACAGACAGCATAAGTAATGGGTACAGCTTTCCTCTTACAACATATTGCGATTTACGTGCCCGATAGATGGCAATAGGTTCGTCGTCATTTAATAGTTGCCAACTATTTTATTTAAGAAGTATTGTGTCAAGGTACTAACTAAAGTGTCAATCTACTTATAATGCTCACTGTACAAATAAAAAATACGATCCATTGTGTCTCTGCACGTCTTTTGTAATATCAGAACATTTTCTTGCTATCTAGTTGCTTTTGAAATTTCACCATCGTTATAAATTGTTTCTTGTTACCTACCTACTTATAAGAAAGAGGCTGAATATTATTTGCAACACAAATACATTCGCGTTCCGCTTTTTTTGCGTTATGTTTTTGACTGTGTAGATAAATGAAAAGCAAATTTGCATTTTCGGCCAGATAATAAATATCATTGTTGGGTTTTTCATTGTTGGGTTTTTTTTGATGGAATCGTGACAAAATCGGTTATTTCTCCAAACACTTTTTTTTTCAAATTAATTCTTAATCATACTCTCGTTACTTTTTCGGCGAGATAGTGGGACGCGATAATTCTTATTCGGTGTAAGTGGTTCCGATTGCTCGGTGAACCGTTAAGCTGGTAGTTTCGACCTGTCGAATTCCCTTAGCGGGCACCCGTTTACGCAATAATAAAATAACTCGAGGTATGTTGGTAGTCACTAATTGTACACAACGCAGCCATACGTATGGCCGCTTCGACTAACGGACTTACATAAACTAGTTATTGAAGGAATTCATATAGTAGGTACCTACTAGATCATAAACAGTGGAAGCGCCATAATCATTGAAAAAACAGCGCTTAATATCGCTCTAATCAATGTTATTGCTTTTCTTGTTGCATTTATAGTTTATTCTGGTACATTGTAATTACTTCCTCATTTTTATAAGGCGCTATAAGCGTAGATACCGTATTTTCATAATGGTAAGCAAAAGAACAATGTAATTTATACTCGACAAGTTAAATCCTAAATCAGAAACATGCCTAGGCACACAAAACTTTCCTTCAACGTTTTGACGACAGCGCTTGTTTTCCGGCTATCATAAAAATGAGTAATGTCTTGACTACCAGTAAAAGCTTTTTTGAACTAGTTAACAATGTTGTAATGTTAGTAGTATTTATTAATGCGTATCTTTATACATCACATGAGCATTTCTCGCGCCTTATATGGCTTGTTTAGTACTTGCCCTTCGTTTTTATGCCTAAGCGAACACTCAGGTTGATTCTCATTATTTACTTGTATAACTTCTTGCTTATTTTGCCATTCGACCCTTTCTACTAGACGTGGAACACTCACTAAGCGAGGTAAACTCTCTATGGGGTCCTATAAAAATATCTAGTTTAGCGATCGCACCAATAGATTGAACATATTGCTGAATTTAACAAGTGTCTATTACATTATGCGGTTGCAAAGAGCATTTCATTGTAAGCGATATTATATTAGACACACGGCGACGTGAATAGGTGGCACACAGCGTGTAAAACGATGCATTTTAAACACTTTATGGCGGCATTTGTGGCACAATGTTCATACGACAGGCGATCTACTGACACGAAGACAATGTAACCACCTGTTTTCATGAGTTATTGTGCTTTAGCAGTGGCTGGGAAAGTCGGATGGTTTCGTAGGCGGGTCGGGAAGAGCGCGCGGCCGGAGGCGACCACGATGCGCTCGCCCCCGCCTACCGCGCACGCCGCCATTGTTCCACAGCCCTATCGCACCCGCACAAGATATCCCGGACCCTCACAATTAAAACCAACTTTATGGAGCCGCTCTAACTCTCGTCTAATGAAAAGAAATCCATACCGCATAAATAGTATTCGAATGCGCACCGAGATCGTGCGCCATGCTGAGGACCGTTTCCGTCTTGGGTCGTGCTCTGCTGGGCTATTCATGGTCGCGGTACCGTCGCACACTTTATGTTTACCCGGGTTTGACCACAATGTAATTAGTGGTGTGCCTTTGCCGTGTGGTGTCGGCAGAGCAAAATACAATTGTCTCTACCCCTAGTCTCTCCCGCGCGTACAGACCTACAAAGCGTAAAACAGTGATGAGGAATGGGCAACAGAGTTCTTGCCGAACATAGCCACATATTGCTATTTACGTGCCAGATAAAAGAAGGAAATACATTCGCACCTATTTTATTTGATCTAACATAGTTGGTGGGTGTTTACTTACACACTTCTGTCTACCCCGTGGTGGTGAAATAGGCGTGATCTGTGTATTTAGGTATGCAGTTGTTCGCGAGGCACATGTTATAAACATCAATCACGACGCGATTGTCTTGCCGCCGTGCCATGCGGGTAGTTTGCGCGCACCATGCAAATCACGTCGATCGTGAACTGCGGTCATCTACGTCACATTAGGCTAATACGTAATTGATTGACTTCCCGATGCAAGGGAACAGCCCCGCACTCCTGTCCCACTGATGTCGGATGCAAAAACACTAATGCTATAACGGTAACAGCCTCTTCCGGCACGCAGTATGCCGTGGACGCCCGCTTTTGACTCTTGATAAATTGAACGGTCGCTTTCAATCGAACGCGCGGCCATGTGGCCCAGAACGCACTCAGAACTGCACCATGATACCTAACTAGCGCTCCGAGATGATAATCATGTCAGATATTTATCATTCTTCCATCTCCTGCCCTCCGTGGAGATAGCGTCCGTAACATTATCATGTAAAAGCTACAATAAGTAGGTCGCGATATCGAGAGATAGGAATGATCATGGTGCGTAAACATGAAATAACCCGTTACACTGTCGACGATTATTGATTATAACTCCATTAATGCTTTAATAATATAAGATCTCAAGTCACATCACAAGTCGTTACTAGTCATCTAACGCATGGAAAATCTATAATTTTAATGGTTGTAGCAATACCAAGAGAAAACCTTATGATTTCTAAAACTTGTATCAATTGAAATTAAAGTGATCTTATGACTCAAATTGATATTCAACGTGATTTTGATTTTGTGAATCGTGATCTGCAGTCGATAATTCGAATCAATGGTGTTAGGCGTGTGACTCTCTGGCAATGATTATGATGAGGTTGAAAAATGTTGTTGTATTTAAACAATAACAGACTGCTAAATAAATAACCGTCTCGCTTACCTACTATGTTCATCATGCCCGTACTTCTAATTGTAAGTATTTTAATGTAGGTAACATCAAACATGCTATCACATCTAGTCACTTACCTACCATCTTTATATTGTTTGATATTTCTTTTTGTTTCAAAACTGATTAATTTATCAAACAATGAGCAATCAGCGGCTGCTAACAAACATATCATTTGTCAGTTAGACAAGAAGCGTAACGGTGCGCTGGTGTGATAATCGTCTTTTGCTTACTTTTAGTTGCGCCCATTGCCGTTTGGATGCTCCACAATTTAAACGGCGGAAGAGGTTCCGTTGAACGTGGGAGGCTCTCATTGAGAACTCATTGCCATTGTGTTCTCTGAATGCTATCACCCGAAATCAACATTTAACAAACTGAACTTTTGCTGCATTACCGAGGCGATTTTGTGATTCACGACACGGGTAATTTATGCGGCACTGATCCCCTGTGTAATTTGGTTGAGGAGTTATGTCGGGTATTCTCATGGTGTTTTTACATACAATATTATCTGCGCAAATCGGTAACATTGTTGCCCGGTTTATATTGAATATAGGGTCAATACACTTAGATTTGCGTCACGTCATCTCGCGCCTACCGTTACCGATTGATCGGCCGTTTACGAGGCTCGTTTAAACACCTTGTTTCTATTCGCCATTATGTTAAGTTGACGGGAACAACTGATTTTATTTATTTCATTGACCACTAAGCAAGGTAGTCTGCAATAGTCTGCATTGCTTCTCCAGGGCGTACTTTTTTAAAGAACTCGGACCAATCAGGAAAGCAGCGATATGATCTGGAAAATACGTCTCAATCAGACCAGGTGTGAGCTGCGGAGCAAAGTTTTTATGGTGTGCCGGTATCGCGATGGTTTACCGGAACAAGCTCGCACGTAATTTAAGTGGAGCGATGTATTGCGGCCGCACGATGAGAGGCGAAACCATGTCGGCGCGCAAATCCCGTTGGGACGGACGCCATTACGCCCACCGCACCGCGCACGCGTTGAAAAACCGACCCGGGAAAAAGATGTCGCGAGCCGATAACACCGGACGGACACTTGACGACACCGCCTCTCCACTCTCCTAGACATGTTTATCTTTCCAATCGGGTACATACGGCGAATATCCAATTATGTCCTCGGTGAGCTCGCGACGTGTCTCCCCCACATCACCACGCGAGGTGGCTGTCACCGTGACCTCTCTGCTCTGCAAATAGCGCTCGTAAAACAAACAAGTGTGGAACTGACTGTCATCGCTCGCTGGCGGCGGGCTTTTATCAGCGCGCTTTTACGTTCCTTCCATTTTAATGCTGTATCATGACTACCGTTATCTGTAGTGTAAGAGACTTGTTTGATAATATCATTATGTAAATCTCTCGAAAAATCCAGATTTGGTGACTAAGTTGTCAAACTTTGTTGTACTTTCGCGTCCATTTAAACGCAAACACGCGCGTGCGTCTGGTCTGATCGTTTCTGTATTTGTTCAACTATAGCTAATGTGTAAAGCTTACAAAGTTAACGTCTGTTTTGTAGTTGCCTGTAAATATTAAATTCTACTGATAATGACAATGTACACATTGCGCTCGAAAATGAAGTACCTATCTTCTATTGTAATATAGTTTCAATATTTACACGTTGCATATATAATTAGTTGAAACTAAAATTTTTGTTAAGCGATTTGCAACAATAGTCAAGAATGCGTTAAAAATAAAAAATAAATAAGCAAGATAGATTTGCACTTACAGGTGTGCTTTAATCTATAAGACATTAAATTGCCAAGCTGCATGTGCATACATTGAATAAGTACATTGGCTATAAGTGCTATACACATGAATTGCACAACTCATAAACCTGACAGACCAAACACACCGTGCACTCCCCATCGGCTAAATAAGACGCAGTTATTTGAATTAAATGCTGTACATGCGTTGGTCAAAACAGAATTATCGTCTAGACACCCAATTACACTTTGAAATAGAACTATAACGCATGCAATTACGAGCGAGATGTAAAACTAATTGTTAAGCAAAGCTAATGATCAAAAAGCGGCGGGTGGTCGAGTGCTGGACCTAATTGCGCCCGCGCTAATGTCACTCGAGCTTTTCACCTGACATTAAGTTTCATAAACGCATTTACTGGCAATGAGTGAAACGATAATTTTCACTGTCATGTTGCTGCCATATTGATAAGTTACGAAAGTCTCAAGCGACCTTTCCAATTATGTATTTACAATAATGAACACTGTAATTCCATGATACCTTTTCGAGCTGCGCTTCCTAAAGGGCCATATCACACAACGACAGCTAATCGTGCAGATTGCCGAAGATACGGTAAATAAATGCATTACCCGAGCTATGTTAGTCAACCAACTGGGAGGCATTGATCGCTGGACCACATACTGTAATGAGAGGGTTAAAGGTAAAATGTTATCGTGTGGCCGATCTATGCAGGTCGCCTGCTATCCATTGTCAATTAAAAGCCTCTGGCGAGCATCCCGACCGCCTTTTGCTTGTTCTATAGTCTCGCAAGGATTGCTTCCCGATGCATACCCTACGCCTCGGGGTGGATATTGCTCGGACATTTCCTGTATTACTACCTGCATGCTTGCTTTAAACTAATCTTTATTCCGAGTGTTTGCTAAATTAACATAAAATCTATTTAGATTTGAATCATTGTTTGATTTTATGGTCATGGGCATCAGGAAAACAATAATGCAGAACACGGCGCGGTGGTGCTAGATCTTGTATTGTTATTATTGTTTACTATTAAATTGATCAGATATATAATATTATAATAATACTAGAAGTCGACTTATCTAGATCGATTATTTATTTATATCTTAATTGGACACAAATAAGGCTACGGTGAACCGTGATCCGCACGCGCTGATCGCGTCCGACGCGAAAGCGATTCCAATATATCATTTTGCTGGCAGAGTTTTACTTGATCGCATTAGAGAAAATTAATAATCAATTTGTGGAAAGTAAATTATACACGTGAATAAGCGACGGCCATTTCGCTTTGATATACTGACCGCTATTTATTATAATGCTGAGTGTATTTATTCCTATTGAAAAATTTGATGAATATGAGGTCATAAATTATATTAAATAGGCTCGTGCACAATGCGTTAGCGAAGATTAAGTGCCTATGCTACAAAATATTAAACGTTTTTGACTGCGCTTCGAGAGTCACAGTATTTTCATGGTTTGCATCAAAATAAATACCCAGCTCTGTCCATTAAGACTTATGCTTAGCAAAACGATTATTCAATTTATATGCATTGCAGCCATAAATCTTATGTGTAAGTAATCAATCAGGGCGGCGTAGCAAGAATCCCACTAAATTGCTCTTATAAGTGTGGTGTAAACGCTCTCATCTATTATCGTAACGCGTTTGATGGACGTCGGCTTGCTTGATAATCGCGCCATTGAGGGTCGTAACCCGCACAAAATGTTGCAAACGATTCAACCTGCACGCAAGAATAATTAGAGTCACCCCTTTTACCTAACGAGCCTGCCAGATCTTCGTCACATATTGCCAGTGTTGCAATAGCAGCATTAGCAGCAGCTATTAGTTAGTCAAGTTCTAGTCGAGTGTTCTTTACTTTTGTTTCAGTGCGTAATGAATACACGGTGCGCCATCATTTAAAAAAATATATACATGATGATACTATGGCATGCATGCATTTAATATCTATAATAACTAACTAGCAAACAACTTCGTCGAACTTATTAGTCTGATTAGTATATTGAACGAATTATCTTTTTTAAAACCAGGAATTGTAAGTATTACAGAGTATTCTGTCCAATTTTGCGCTTGAATGCCTTATGCAAAGGTGATTCCGAATCGGTATTGCTTGATAACGGTCCGTTTGGGGTCACGTATCAATAAATTCGGACAAAAAATAACCAAAATATTGTGGAATCCTGCGATGTTGACTAAGCGGTTGGAAAACGGTAAACATAACAGGATGATGGCATAACTCGACCGGTTGACTGTTTTTTAATATCGGAGAACCCAAAATTGTATGTTACGCGAAGCGAGAAGAGAACGTAGAAGACATTAACTGTGCGGTACATTATTGTACCGGAATTTGGGTGGTGGCAGAATAAATTGTGTTTTATGCGATGTTCGATCTTAACGACCGATGAAAATAGTTTCAACCTGATATTTTCGAATGAAAAGGACGAAACACTGAAAACTGACACAACGCCAAAGTAAATATAATTACACCGGGTGCGTAAACAGTGTGTCCAATAAAATAATTAAAATGTAAATACTATTTAATTCTAAACATATGTTATTCAGTTTCTCCGTGCTTCGGAAGGCATGTTAAGCGGTTGGTCCCTTATGCAAAACCAAATCTTACCGGCCCCATTTGATAGGCTACCCATTCTAAGGATTATTCTCTAATTTATAAGAATAGTGAACTATAGATGTGTTATATTTTCAATTTGTGTCTCACCAGCGGAGACTTACTAAAAGTGCAGTTGATCTGATGTATGAATGAATCAATCATTTTTGATATCAGTCATCGAGTAACAGATGACCAAAAAAAATAGGCGTAAATTCATGCCCTTTCTATTTTCAATGAGGTCCGAATGATATTGTAGGACCATTGGCAGATTGTCCTAATTGATCGATCTTGGATTGAAGTTAGTAATGATACAGTACATTATGTTGCGTATACATATGAGATATAAGTAAGTGGGTACACACTCTTTTGCAGTTCAGAAACCGGAAGATGTGGCCGGCAGTGATGAGTCTATAACTTTTTATCGCTATCTTTGTTACGTTATTTGTAAGCCATTTTTCTCAACAGTATTCAGCTCAATTATCACTCTATAAACCGTTTCTTTATTACCAATACATACATTTCACTAACTGCGTCTGCACCTCGGAAATTTTGCGAGTCATTACATACATACACCAAAAAATAACTGTAACTCAGTTAACACTTCGTTGGATTCTGGGTCATTTTTGAGAATATTCATAATTATGGATAACGTAGTTGGAAAAAACCACCAATCCGCACTAGGCCAGCGCGGTGGGTTATGGGCCATTCTCCTGGATGGAAGGTCTGTACCCTAGCTGTTAGAAAACTATTGCTTAAACAACCTTTAAATGACCCTTTTTATTGACAAATAGCAGAAGTCAAAGCAGAAGAGTATTTTGCAGTTGTTTCTAAAAGTTTAATGCTATTGTATTTAGGTTTATTAATATTCTTTATTTTGATTTTCTTCAACTCTTCCTAAATGGGCCATAAATTATAGGCATGTGGGACCAGATGACGAACTACCCGATATTTTGCAATCTTATTAGTACCTCTATAGTATATTGTTTTCAATTCTTATAATACCACTGATAGTGCTAAAATAAACTATGCGTTGCTCAAATAAACTTTAAGGTTCTTAAAGGTAAAGCCGCGGGGGCTTCTTAAACATCAATTATGTTTCGTATATGTTGTTGCCGTATATATTTTAATTTCATAAATGAGCTACATATTTTGTAATGGGTCCCTGAACAATCCCCCGAGAGGCGAGCGTGTTATTTTCCGTACATTTGCTCTAAGTGCTTCCTCAACGTCTAATAAGACATAATGACGTGTTATTTCTGAAGATTCACGAATTCCGATCGCAGGAGAGTAAGGTGCGTCGGGTCACTGACCTGTGAGCTCCAGAACCGCTACCCGCTAACTGCCTTCTGCAATCAAAATGGAAAAAAATGGTTAATTACGCAATTTACACAGTGTGTGATCTAAAGTATAACATGATAGTATACAGGTAGGTGAGTGTTAACACTGAAGCTCGCGCAGCCCTCTTGATCGTGATACTATCATTCATAAACAAAACCAACTCCAAGTAACGCTAATTATAAAAATGGTAAGCCCTAATAGTTATCAGAAAGTTCACACAGCATTATTTTGTTGGGCATTAGACTCAGTAGAGCTGTTCATTATTGGCTTTATTCTGTTGTAGTTGCGCCTTCGCTATCTGTTAAGCACGATCTCGGAGTATTAAGTAACATATTCTGTAAGTGATATTTACTGGAAACCACAAATCAACGCTACAATTTATAGAAACTAATAGTGCACTCGCAGGAGCATTTAGATGCATTAGCGGTCATAGTACCGGAACACAGAAAGGCACAGCATGAGAGTCGAGTTTCAACACTCGCGATATTGTTATACCTTGATTATTATAGATCTATAAGTTTTATTGCACTTGGTGCCGCAAATGGATATATATATTTTAATTCATTTCTATCGTTTGTTTTTACAAATTGGATGAATCTAATATTCGTAAATAAGAAATCAAAATATTGCGTCACTTCTAAATTGAAATTCTATTGATTGATTTTACAGCCGGAAAGTTACAGACCGTAGTCTATATATGGGTGATGTCTTAAATAAACCAACCAAATCATATTCTTTATTGCATGGTTAGCTTTGTCACGTTTTCAATTCTCAATTTTATTGTTTACCATAATTAGTTATATTGATATTACCTGTAGAAGATGGTATAATAAATTATTTAGTTCCAGTATAGTATAGGCGCTATCTATATATCGAAAGCTGCATAAGACTTTGTATCTCTTTTAATAGGCCACGAGTATTGCCAACAATTAATTTGGTATTCAAAAGGCTTCAGCGTATTTACATTCTTACTGGATTGTATCGTTTGATTCGTTAAATTCGTGTTAGTCACTTCTGTATTCCGTTGCTATACAAATTACTCGTCGTTTTGTAACGATTCAAATGTAAATTAGAATATAGCAAATGTCACAATCAAAGGAGTTAATGGTGGCCTACCTAAGGTGTTAGAATTGTCAATGAATTACAAAGATTTTAGTGGTTAGAAAAAGAATTTCGAAAAATTATGATCTTGAGGCGGGAATCGAACCCGCGTCCGCTGCTATCCGGGCAGGTGCCTGACCGCTCGGCCACCCAAGATACTAATTAACTTGCCGAAATTCTTCTAACCTTTACACTTCACGTTGTAAGCCAACGGGTACCCTCGCAATGTAGAAATAAATTTCAAACATTCCAAAGCAGATATTTTTACAAATACCGTGCGTTCGGTTAAGCTTGGGTTTGCTTTATAAACTATTTGATTTTAATTTTAACATTATATAAATGTTAGAAAAATTAGTACAAAGATTTTAGTGGTTAGAAAAAGGTCTTTTTCAAAAATTAGTACAAAGATTTTAGTGTAAAATCTTTGTACTAATTTGTCTAACATTTATATAATGTTAAAATTAAAATCAAATAGTTGTCATTAAATTATTAGAAATATACAAATTTATAATGAGAAATTTAGTAATACAAATTTTTCATGCATACTTTGTCAGCTACCCCGTGATTTATATTCTGCGATTTAGGTGGTGTTATTTCAGTCGTTATAAATAATCGATTCGCATACTGGTTTCTGGGGTTTGATTCAAACATTCTGGACATTTTTACTCTTTACACATTAATCAGTTTGTAATTTAACTATAGCATCCGTAAGTTATCGAACAAGTGTACTCTAACCTTGTACAAATATCAAATTAAATATCCGTTTAGTACGCATATTTTTCGATATTATTCGAAGCAGATTACCCAAATTTTTTCTATGAATCATGTTTTGGTAGATAGAGGAAGATTTAATTTAAGTTGAAACAATAGGATTGGTAATATATTCTTTTGAATATGAATCTAACGGCAAGTTGGTATTGATTTTTTTTTCTTTTACAGGTAATGAATGTGCTGTCCCATAAGCTGGTAACAACGTAATGGCAAGTCTTATGTTGTTAATAATTATTGCTGTTAATTCAAATTTTATGTCTCATCGTCTACTAAGGGCTGTTTTGTAATTAAAATAACTGATAACCGTTCCTAGTCAAGAATGTATTAGCATTTCAAGTGACTTGTTTTTATCTACCTGCACACGTACAATGTATTGTAGTTAGTGGTTATGCAATAAAAATAATTCTTCAACAATTATTAACACTTTGTCAATTATTAACGCGTTATTACCACTTCTGTATAAACCAGTATACCTTTGAAAAGCTTATCGTATATAGGTTATGTCCAAGCTTATCAAGATATTTATTCAGAACCATTATCAAATGTCGGAATTATGAAATTGAAAATGTACTGTGGGTATTTATAATGTACTATAAAAAGCAACAGTAGACTTATTAATCTGAAGTGCTTATCACTTAACAGTAAACAAGAATCTGGTTCCCGTACAATATACATAGGTACTTTACTTATCATCAATCACTCATTGCTCCAGTCAAATTAGCAAGTAGTTAGGCTCTTTTTGTGTGACGCGTCGTAAAAAAAACTTGAATCATAATAAGACAATAGTATTTAAATAAATTCCGCGGGCCACGTTTCCGTCTGTCTCGGCCCCAATTACGGTACAGTGGGATACAAAAAAGCTATTTGTGGACGTCACTCCGCATCTTGCCGCACGTCACCTAATAAAACACTAGCCACTTATCTCATGCCAACTCAATTTTCTCAATCAGTTCCATTAATCAAATCAACTGTTACGTCACTCGGCGTACTCGCTATCCCACGCTCGGGTACGTATCGATAGAAAAAAGTTACCGATCCGTCGGAAGCCTTACTCGTCTAGTCCAAGTGACCATTGAACCTCAACAGAACCGTCTGACTCCCATCGTTACGAACAGTAGACACGGGGTCGGTTGCCCCGCAAACATAATTCCATTTCACACCAAAATAACGATATCTCTAGATATTGCCATAGCCCCTATGGAGAATTCTAATGGTCAAGTGAACGGTAATCGGGTAATTGCTTGTAGATAAACAATAAACAGCGATTTGCATATGGTGTTCGTTTTATGTGGGTACTTTAACAGGTGTAATTTATTAAAAA
Source organism: Cataclysta lemnata (assembly GCA_963931975.1). NCBI lineage: Eukaryota > Metazoa > Arthropoda > Insecta > Lepidoptera > Crambidae > Cataclysta > Cataclysta lemnata. Next base: position 6,950,056 of record OZ008339.1, read on the forward strand.
CAATTGGAAGCTGAAATGGGACTGAGTTGAGTGCCTACTATATTTACTGGCGACTGCAAAATTATAACGTGCTATTTCCTCTATAACTTCTAGTGGAACTTATAAAATATTTGCAGACTAGCTCTAAGCAGCAAAAGCTTCCGCCCCGCTTGAAATAAATAATCTGCTGCGCTTGCGTTACAATAATATTTACGACCTGACGTATGTGGAGATTCAGGCGTATTATAACTTCAAAATGAAAGTAGACCGATTCGCAGTTACTCATTTATATAAAAATATGTTAGTAGGTAGTCCAGTTTTTAATAGTATTGATCTTGAGATGTGCAAAAAAATTGTTTTGTACACTTTTGTAAGAGCAGTGGCCGAATCGTCATTGAAAAAAGTACAGAAATTCAAATAAGTCGATTTGACAAAGTGTGCCAATCGTCAATACATTTATCTGTGTTATATCAACGTACCACGTATTTGTTTTGTATTATGCAAAACTCAAGGAGGATTAACCTAGTTGAACGTCCAGATTGTTTTTGATTAATATTGAAATGCCAATTTCCCTATTTAAGTACGTAAACATGAACTCAGGTATGCCCGTTATCAGTATTTTAAAGTTGGTTTACCTACAAAATACGATTATTGCACATCTTCTAAATTAATCCATTTAACGGTTTTCATAATAGATGGCTATAGAGGCTCGTAATACCATGCTTCAAAAAAGGTCAACCACTTCAATAGATATGTCCTTACAAACCGAAATTTCAATAGGCAATCCCGCGAACACAGCTACGTAGTTTATGATAAGTTTATTTATTCTCGACAAATACAGTTTTTATCGTTTTATAAAGTGTCGTATTTATTACATTTGTGTAATTACACACTATGAACGTGGGCTTGCTCATAATGTTTTAACTCAAGTTACACACTATCATTCAAAATGCCCATTAAGTAGTATAATATAATAGCGTACATGTTTTTGAATCGTTTATGATTGTAGCTGGTTCTCACTTGGGAGCTTTTTATTGCCTATCACTCGTCTGATGCTTATTTGTTTAGACAGATGTCGATGTATATCTATGTCTGAGGGGTGTTTTTTAAACATTATCTATCCATATCACGACCGCTATGTATTTAATTCGTTCTCATTATCGCGATCAGATCTGCAATGAATAATATATATACCAGGGCGGTAGTTAAACTTCACCTATCACGAACCGTGATCTCTTTTAATAAAACTTTTACACGCTCCAGCGACTCGAGTCACTCAATTGTTTTATTTTTGTCTCAAAGGTAACAAACCTTCGAACGGCCTCAATAACGCGAATTATACAACCGTTATTGAGTTACACCAGTTCAGAGTTCGCAAAACCTAATTCTGTAACAATTCCTCGGGATTGTTTTGACGCGAAAATTACTGAGGTGAGCTTTGAAGATGGTAGTGATGGGTCCGGGCGGCGTGGCGCTGTGTCAACGCTGACCCATCTTGACAGCGGCTGTCACGATGCCCGCGCGCATCCGTCACTGTCATACCGAGAATTTTCTCACGTGACTGCCACCACTAGGAAATGTTTTAACGCCATTACGTAAAGGAGCCATTACTGCGGGCGCCCTTCGATGCAATGTCTTAAATTAGTTTAATCTTGAGCAGTAAATTCACATCAGATAACGGCAGCAGAAACCCTTACATGGAAGCTAGTTGAATTCGTGCCTTTATATCTCCACATAATCAGTTGCATTCCGTTTCGACACATCAGCCAGTGCGAAACTGAAATGTAAAGCCACTTAACGCGTATATGTAGCTGTAAATATAGCACAGTAGCATTGTTCCTGACCATATTCCGAGTCCCAATACCATCAAAGACAATTACTTTTCTAATATCCTTTATTGTAAGACCTGTTCGACAAGGAAGTCGGGTCAACAACCTGTAAATATTGATTTATCTCGCAAAGGTATGTGCCTAAGCATACAATACGTGGTTGTGTCGCAGAGCCAAGTATTCTACTAGAGGTATAAGCTATAAATAAGGCTAGAATCAACGAAAGATAATCCTATTTGTCATGTAATTGTTTATTTTTTATATAAAAAATACATAACTTTTCAAGTAAATATCCAATATAAATAACTATTTGAAGATATTATTTGATTTAAATAAATTTATTTGCGTTTATGATAGTCGTTGAAATGCAATATTCAAGAAAATTGCAGTACGCTTTGCAAATCGATAGATAGAGCTGTCGCGATAGCGACTACAATGTCTACACAATACGTCACCATTGCCCACGCGCCGCTACTACGCTACACGTTTCTTTGAACAATATATCGCCGGCTGTCCTCTCTTCCATATATCGCAGAAAGGTTGATGGCAAGTAAAACCGACATACCACAGTACCAGACACCCCGTGTGGATGAATGGGTCATATAAAGTACACTTTAAACAATAGATAAATAAATTAAATTTACTGTTACATCTCTCAAGCTAGGTCTTAAATAAACTTTTGCCACACCGAGACAATCTGCTCGGTACCTACTCTTATTGAAATCTATATCTTGAAACTCACTATGGGTATCGGTAAATCATGTTCAGACATTTAATTGTCGAGTATATTCATCATCATCACCAGCCCTTTATTGTCCCCACTGCTGGGGCACATACCTTCCCTATCGATGGAAGAATGTAGAGAGAATAGGCTATAAGCCACCACGCTGTTCCAGTGTGGAGTCCCGACTCCAGATGCAGACGGGACCAAATGACCGGCCTTAGCGTTCTTAGCTTAGTTTACGCAATCGCAGGCCGAGCGCGCTAAGCCATCTTCTCAGTGTCTTATACTCAGACACTGAGAAGATGGCTTAGCGCGTATAATTTCATGTCAGAGTATAATTCGATTACATTTCGTCCGCCGAACATCGACCTGAAAAGCATCAACCACTATTCGAATCCACTACGTGACGCCACGCACACTCGGCCACCGCCGTTCCACCGATTCGTAGAGATGTTGGAAGATTTCACAATGGAAACGTGATTTTGTCTCGAGCCACAAGGCTTCCCGATTTCACGGAACGGTTTTAGTTGGACGGCAATGAATTCGGCAGAAGTGCCGCGTCTGTTAATAATTTCCAGAATTCACCTTATGGTTTTCGGTAATATGATTTAGGTTCAGTTTTCTAAATAGTGAGACATTGAAGTTTTTGTTTTTTTTTGTCACCGTTAAGCTCTTTAACTAATAGTTATTTACCCACTGACATAGTCTATTAGCTGCCGGTTGACGTTTTGTGTGAAAAAAAAAATGAAAGTTAATTATGATAAACAAACAATTGAAAAAACAACAACCAACACACCAGATTTTGACTTGCTTCTAAAAATATTATTTACAATAATTTGTCTAAGGCATGAAAACCTGTAGTGCAAGAAACATAGTTATCTACGACCAAACGTCAGCTATATTAATATGTTTTGTGTAAAGAAATATTATAAGATCTTCTATATCGTAATGAATGATCAAGCTTGAGGCTTGTAAGTGAATTATGACGTGTCAGATTTCCATTGATAGTTATTGAGTAAAAAGGGCTATTTATTTATGTGCTAACTCCTTTTTGCTAGCAAGTGTACTCGGCAGAGGCTAAAGGCATAATTAGTCATTGTATTGTGTAGTTATTGTCTTAATTAATCCTTAGAAGAAAAGTTAGTTTGTAATTATTTATTGGCCACAAGCGTACCATATACTTTACAACGGCCATACTAAATATAAAATGATGGATTTGAAGTGAAGCATTAGGCAAGGAATTGAAAGTTTTATATTATACTTACCTACTCTCTAGAATTAGGTTCTCTTTTCATGGGAATATTTCTAGATTTATTATCGTCGATAATAAATCTAAAAATATGAGTCGATCTAATGATATCAGTTACAATTCTTCATGGTGAATAACGCTATCTAGTCTAGCCTTATTATTGTACGACTAACTGCAAAAATAGATCTGAATTCTCCAAATTTGAAATCCAATAGTATGCCCATTAAGACCGTACTGTTACTTTTAAATCGTAAATTAAGACAATAAAAAAGTGCACTCCAGACAATAATTTCCGATTGTAAGCCGATTAAAGCCGCCATAAAATGAATAAAAATTCCAAATACTGCTAGACACTTTAACGCAAACCGTGAATTCCGCTATTCTGCAGCGGAATTAACACCGTAACCACTTGACCGGAATGCTTTCTTGCAATCGTCACTTTTGTTCTTGTTCTTGACCTTGCCGTCTAGAATATTTGAAAGTTCGTTTTCATTGGTCACATAAAAGCATGTGTGGTGTTGGTATACCTATTGTTCATACAGGCGGTAGGATAAGGTGGCTCAAAACGGGCATACTGGCTAAATGGGGCACTCTCTTGGGTATAATAATTTATATACATCCAAGGGCACATGTGGGAACTTAAATTTGCCCCAGTCCCCTCAAGACGGCAGAAAAGAAGGCTTACAGAAAAATATTAATTATTTTATTCATTTAGACACTACACCTATTTTGGGCCGTCCTCCGCCTAATTCATTTCGTAAGCTTGCCTTGGAAACAAAGGTGGGTGTAAGGCTCTAATTGACAGATTGTAGTCGCATGGACAGTGGACACCGTAACCGCTTTTATCCGGGGTAACTGTACTGCTACCGTACGCCACGGGCCGGCTGCTACCGGGCCCCGTGTGGCACCGGCGCAACGGGAAACGCTCGGCATCGCTGCCTCCTCGGCGACCACCTCATTCGGCACCACGCTCAATTTCCTGTTCGTCACCGCAACTTCGAAACGACCACCGATCAAACTAAACCAACAGCTTTGTTCCCGGCCTGTGTTTCACACGAAAGCAAATGCTCGCGGTCGTGTCTCGGCAATGAATAAATAAATATGTTTAACACTCACACCTATCATCTAGCCCAAAGTAAGTAGCCTAAGCTCTTGTAATACGGATAGTAGATGACGGACAATATCATAATAATTATGTAGGTATATAAATGTTGCAAATATACTATATAAACATATACACAACCAGGACTTGGGAACAAATATTAGTGCTCATCACAAAATTTGCCCCTACCAGGATTCGGACCCGGGACTTCTTGGCCAATACCTACCCAGCGACCTGAGCATTCGACAAAGCCGGCCGGCAATACCTGTGCGTTTGCATTCCGGAGGTAACACTTTTCTGTGTCATCAGCATCCGAATTATTCGCTGTGTCTGTTGCCAAGTGAAACCGTCTCAAAGACTCTTTTCTTCTTAACGCGGGCCGTTTCGGCTCTTGTTCGGGGTCCTACTGTGACAGCCATTATAATTCCGAGTGAATGTCTAAGTGTACAATGACGGCTTTGTGCCCGCCATAAATATTTATGAGGAAGTGCCTATTTTCCACACGTGGGCCGGTGGATGGATACGCACGATACTGCGGACCTAATTGGACGTCTGTAGGCGCGAATTTGTTTCACTCTGACAGGAATCCCTTATTTATACTTCTATACGCCAAGAGAAATTTAATATAAATATTTGAACGTCTCGTAGGTACTATGTCCCTGTCAGTTTTTAATGATGTGCTTTTTGTGTGTAAAGATTTACTTATTAAAAATTCCTTGGTTCGATAAGACATCCTCTCAGTTCTATTATATAACGATAAATGTATTGAAGATGCAAACCCTACTTTCTCTTAACTAGTTTCTTGAGGCCGCCACCATAAGAAAGTAAAACCCCGCTAAGCCAGCGCTCACCCCGTGTCCTGATGACATACAAATTGCTATGATAAGTTATTCTGGGATGAGTACCTACCGATCCTAATGCTCCTGTTTGTGGATGCTCGCGGTGGATGCTTATCGTTTGGACTGTTCCCAAGTGTGCCGCCCGTGCGAATCCCCCGGCTGTTACAAATACCTGTCGATGCATTTATAGTGAAATGCAACCGTTTATGTACAAGGCAGGCTACGGCCGCGCATCTAAGTCGACCCTATTGATGCGTACCTGGTCACACAAATGCCGCTCTGTATGTGGAACGCGGGAACGGTAGTACAACTGCGACCAGTCATGCATCTTGCCTTGTCCCGCCTTAACTCTTTGACCTTTGCATGCTTTTACTTCATAACTCGGCGCAAAGTAAACGCTGAGCCGTACCGAGGGCTTCGTAATTAAAAGCGAAGTAGTATTTAAGTTTCAAATTGATTACAGGCTACACTATTAATTCAATTACCTAATGCCGATTAATTATTCCATCAGACGTGACAGGCGCGGTGGCAGATGTTGAAAGAGTAATTACCATTAGATCAGTCTGGCCACGAAGGCGGTTGCTACGAGCCCAAGCGATTAGTGCGTGACTTAACCTACAACCTTTTGAGTACAACGCTACTGAACTGTCAGGTGAAATGCCCGAAAACTGTCGCCAAGGCCGCTCACTTAACCATTCCCGCTACGTATCATTTGTAATCTACAACAACCAAAAAGAAGTCTACCAGCATAGTGCCTACGATGTTCGATAGGCGATCACGACGTTTCTCTGTCTCGGTAACATGCTTGGCACACTTTTAGGAGGTCCTGCTTACAGCGGCGACGACGTCACGTTTCCCATGTTAGGGATTGTTTATTGAAGTCATGATGTGACCTTAACATTGTATTTTACGATTGTCTCGTCACCAGGCCGCGCACTGACATTTCAATAGGGAAGGTGAGCGCGGGTCGCGGCGTGCGACGCGGCACGAGCGATCGGCGGCCTACCTGTGCTGCATTGCTAAAGATACGAGCGCTCTGCCCCTGCCCGCCATCACCTACCATCGCGACCTATCGTCCCGACCGTCAAATGGTATGTTCGTGAACGTACTAACCCGCTATTCACGAACCGCGACCTAACACCCCCTATACATTATCCACCTGTCTCTCTATCAACGTCCTATTTTGATCGTCAATATTATTTATTAAAGACTTGTGTAGCGGCACGGACGCAACGTAAATCAACAGCTATCGAGTCGCATGACCGACACGAGTGGAGGGAGTATTTCGTCTTTGGATAAGCTTTGAAATATAGAGACCATTTTCCGTATCGACACCCGGGCGCCGGGTACTGACTAAACGAGATTAATTTAGTTTGCTCCGGCCATGTTGCAATTCTCGGCTCGCGTCCGGAAGCTTATCGGCGTTAGTGTTGACTTAAATTTGCATCAAGTATATTTTCGTCGCCCGCCTAGATGGTACGTGCTCACGATTTAACGCTGGTATTAATGCATTATTCAGAGGGGTTTTCATTACACTGTCGATATCGGTGCGGCTGATCGCGCTCTCGTTAAAATGTCCGGATGGCATGACGAGTGCTCGTATTGACCGGCGCGTCGGCGGGCACGCGAGCGCATATCGGCACACGCTGCCCCGACTCGAATCACTGAAAAACGCCATTACCAGCGCTCCGCCTGCATGGTGACATGTGTGTCAAGACATTTCCAGCGAAATACGAGAGTTTTATGTTTTGCATCGCGCGCCGTTTCTTTTGTCGTTGGATGAGCACTGAATTTTCATAGCCATAAATTTCAAGTTTAAGTCCACCTATAAAATATTAAGTGCCACTCGTGACGTGCACCTACGTGTTGTTCAATGGTGGTGGTTAATCATAAAGCATTAGGAAGCTGCGATGGGCGTTGTTCCCAGGCTCGGCAGGTTTGCGTGCCGCTTTGTCATTTAGTTGTGTTGATAAATATTCCAAGGCATTACGATGTCGCAGCGCGACTTAAAAAGTCACTTGTATTGTTTTGTAAACATGCACCTAATTCAAAGGTACCGAAACTTTTTATAAAATCATATTTTATATTCGAGAAACTTGTATAAATCAATGAGTGTACTCTACGATGACCTCTTTGCTTCGAAAGGACGTTAAACTGTTTATTGGTATGTTTCTGCATTCACCTACCAACCATTTGGCGCGTCTGATAGATTATGGCCTATTCTGCTTTAATTATTTCTTATATAATCAGCACAGGCAGGATATTTAATTCCTTGTATTATAAATAGTAACAAGTTTTACCTATTAGTTTTAGTTCGTATATCGTGTAAGTGTACTTCGATCCAATACATTATTTATGATGTACCTACAAGTCTCCTCTTTGTACAAATCTTTGTAACTTGTACGGCAAAAATAGTTGTAAGTGCCCGGGGAGGATTAACCAAAGCATGTAAGCTAATTAAAAGTCTAGTTTGTTGTCGCTCGACCAGTTTGTAAGAAACTGGCGCGTGGTACAGGTTTTTCAACCCCACATATGATACATACTCGCGGATGTGGTATACCTACTTTCATTGCAAACGAGTGCACATCCCGCATGTGTGTTGGCCCAAATAGGCTGACCGATTAACCACCTGATAGCCTGATACGCGGCCGCCATATTAAAATTTTAATACCTATGCAACTCATTAAAAAAGTAGATCGCGCTGATTGCTTTTGAAAATATATTTAATGAACTGACAACTTTGCTAATGAGAACACTTTACGAGTGTCGAATAGACGATATGTTTTTAATTGCATAGTCACTTTCTTCCGTTTCTAGTTGTTTCTTTTTTTTTGTACTCTGTAAATAGCGCGCGGATACTCATCAAACTACATTAAGGAGGCTACAAAAAAAAATTGAATTAATAATTAATATCTAATTATTCATGCCTGCTTATATATTTTTAAAGCAGATAGCCATAAAAGGTGAATTTATGGATCGCTATTTGCGTGATAACTTTCAGTACACAGTGTTTAGAGAAAACATTCTAAGCTTTGATGAATTTAATAAAGACTGATAAATTGCGTGTTGGTTTTAAAGTCGGATTGAAGATTCAAATAATCATAAAATCTCTCAAACCATTAGTGCTTACATGATCAACTCATTGCACTCACGTTGCCTGTGCATTATATGCGATTTCATTGCGGATACTATCACCAGTTTTTATGCGTGTACTAATTTGGAAACTCCATTCCGAGTTCATCGCAACAAAATGCCCAATTTAACTAACAAGCTCAAAGTTTTTTGTCGATTACTTCGTTAATAACTTAACTGAGAGAAGCACTAGTTTGCCCTGAACGATTGTAATCATAGTAGATTTATGGAGTCGTTAAAAATATATATCATCAATTTTTACAATGAAGTCACAAAACGTACTACAGTGCTAATTGATTTAATAACAGCCGATTGTTTAATATAATTGCCCCAAGGCATCGAGTCATTGCCATGTATTAACAGTTACTGTGCACTGTATAACATTCGATAATAATGCCTTTATAATTACCTCGTCGACGCCTCTGTCTGAGTGGTGTGGAAGCGGTCACCCCACCAGTGATAAAAGAACACGACATTATACGCCGTCTTTATTTGATCGCTTTGCCGACAATAATGACACAATTTATGCTATATTCTGTTCAACAGTTACGTGTCTCAAGGCAGGTTTTTCGCCATTTTTTTCGTACATGTAACTGTAATGTTTGCCTCACCAGTCATTTAAAACGTCTCCAATGTGAAGTATTACACTAAAAGCTGTGTATCTTCCATGACCCTGTAATTACTAAGCTGACGGGTTTGAATTGAGCTTCGATCGCGTAGGCTTCGGCCCCTGATTGGCCTTTTTAATTAATGGAAACTGTTTGTTTATTGACGTAATAGTTCAGGCTCGCCTGTGGGCTATATCGACTGCATTATAGAGCTTAGGCACGCATGCTGCTATCTAGATACAGACGGAGGCACCGGATACTTATAAGTCCCCGCCCAGCCGAAGGATTAGATGTCGGCCCACTGAAGTTTATACACGACTAAACATTCGCTCACAACGCGCTTTTCTTTGATTAAAACGTTCGTTTAACTTTATGATTGCGAATGAAAAGTATGAAAGTAATTGAATCTAAAGATTTCGATTATGATACCAGGCATAGATATTAGGATTACTTTCAATATAAAATCAGTTTAACATTTTTACGTCGATAAACTGTTGATTTCAGTTCAGATAGATTCCTTTTGTGGAAAAAAAATAAGCGGTAGGTGCCATGTGACAAGCGGTGATATAGTGGCGGTATAAAGCATCTACATATATATACACGTAAACGAAATGGCACACTAACCGAGTTAACCTTGAATGGTAAATGTGTGCGCAATTTCGCCGAGGAAAAATATGCCATTGATGCAAGCAGCGTGCGTGCGCCGGATAACGGTCACCACGAGCCGAATAAGCGGTTTAACACCGTACGTGGAATGATAATGTTCCGTGTGAGACTTGTCACGCGATCGCAGCCGTGTCACTACCGGACACCTTTCATAGTCCCACTTTCTAACTAACCTCGTGTCCTTGAACTCATGCTAATGCGTACAAGGCCACATTTTCAATAAACTTTTATTTTTGTTTTCAAGTTTGTAGGCGATGTTGTATAGATGGGTCGATAGAGACGTTTTGTAACAGATTCGTGAGGCGTCGACAGCGGCGGGTGTCGATGTCGGCCACTCGGGAACAATGCGCCGCTAACGAGACGAGGCAGCGGCCATCAGCCGGCGGCTCGCGCCGTCGCTCGGAACACCTCAATCGTCTTTGTTTACGTTAGAATCGGACTCGCCCGTACCACTCGATCGCATCCCGAACGCAATAAACCTCGGAGCTAGCTCACGACTCCGCAATGTCTGCTCTTTATCGCCCCCGCCGAATGCGGTACGATCTTAAACGTATTTTAATAACTTCCACCCGCCGGTCTCCGTAATGGGTTGACCATGCAAATGCCTGTGCCCAAGGAGCACCGTTACACACCGATACCGACAGTAACGAACCGCCCCGTGAAATAAAGAAAGGCAATAATCGCGAACGGGAAATCCGATCGCGCCGCGGGCACCGCGCGGCTCAGCCTGGGAGCCCGCGTTCCCATTGTAAACTATCACTATGTAAACCGACCAGCTCACAGTAACCGATCGCTAATCATGGCTCTCGATCCGTCCTTAGTCAGCCGTGAAAAAACTTGAATAGCATCGCGAAGAAAGTGCCCGCACCGGGTCCTGTTTTCGATCCTATCTTAGATAGCGTCAGGCATGCCTCAGCGAAGTGGATAGTGTGCATTCGGAGTTCCCTTTCAAGATATGGCACGGCGCTTTCCCTGTCACAGCATTGCACCCTGACATCTGCACTCTTCCTTTCTAAATCGCGCAACAAACACCATGGCGGGTCGTTGCTGATGCACGTGTGATAACCATAATTGTGTTGTCTCTCGTCTCCATTACGTTGAATTCCTTAGTTTGCGATATGATCATTGTTACACACTAAGCAGGGTTACATAGTGACAATAATTTAAGATGATTATTTGATTGTGTCTAAACACAATGTTGTTATTAACCGGCACGTCTCATAATTATGAATAAGGACGTAACTCTGTACAGGGGAAACAATGTGGCATTTTGAATAGAGAATTTCTATTCAAAAGCCGCTCATCATTTCTCCTGGCATTACAAAATAAGATTAACAATTTTCTCACGTCCGCATCGAGATCGAGTTAGACGACAACCTCTGCAAAAAGTAAGTTGGAAATCTAATAGAGTTTGTGGCAAGCCGGTTATTTGTGTTATTTTTTAGTTTCGCTGACGCTCGGGAGAAATGCCACGTAACGCTCGCGAACGAAGGCGAAGCAACCTGACATTACTGTAATAACACCGATCCGCCCTTCTGTCATTACTTTGTACACTTCTCTCGGGTTACAAAAGGCGGTTTTTTTTCTTCTATTTTTAAAGGGCGTATTCTTTACAATTGCTTTTTATCTCTTCGTGCCGCCGCGGAAATTCAGCTCGCAGCGGCTTATGAAGTTTTGATGGCGTCTCGTTTCAATCAGTATAATTTTTGTTTGCGTAACCAATTTAGATTCGACTGCGTCCGCCACAACGCTGACTAGAGAAGCACTTACAGACTTGAGTTAATCAAATCACGCCTTTATTACATTTCGACCAGATCGCCGTGGATAGAAAGAAGATACAAATGGAAACTTGTATAGGCAACAAAAAAAGTGGTCAGAAAATTTCGATAAATTAATACATTTACTTAGTGTTCAAATAAAAAAATCAAATAATCGTATAGGTAACATATTGTTTTCGTAGTAATATTGAATAATGTAGTGTTATAATATTGTAGAGACTGGTACCAACCTATAATTATTCAGACAAACTAGTGTTCAGTGTTCAAGTCTCAAAATTTATGACAATATTTTTCTTTTCAAGTAATAGATATTTTAATAATGGTAATATAAATAATTTTAGGCTTCATGCTGCAACAAACAGATCCAAACGATTATAGCGAGCCCAGTGTATGATTATAGGAATGAAGTCTTTACGTTGCGACACTAGGAGATTGTCATCACGACAGATAGAGTAGAATATTCAATACATTTTTAATTATGAAATATTTAAAAATGAATATTTCTTACATTCACAACTATCATTTAACTAAAGTAATTAGCATATGTCTATTACACATGGGTGCTAGTTTCACCTCTGCCTACCCCTTCGGGGATATAGGAGTGATATATGTATGTATGTATTACACATGACGGACAAATTTTTAATATACCTACGTACTTTATATTATAAATATGTTAACAACTATCACTGGTATCAGTACAAATGTGTACATCACAAACAGTTGCCCCTATCAGGATTCGAACCCTGGACCTCTTGACATCGGTTATGCTATCGATCCACCTATCTGACCATTTAATCAAACCTACCGTCAATATATTAACATAACGACAACATACACCATAATATTCTCCATTAAAAGAACAGCGGCCAACACATAAAATTCCGTGTTTTATCACTATATTGATGCCGTTAAAATCCCAAAAAGGCAGGTACGAATATAAAGATAAAATTTCAACGGTTGTTCCTCTTTTCCTGGTCGTTTTTTGTTTTGTTTTATGAACGGTGCCATTTTGTAAGGCGATCAGGCGAGGTGTTACGTAATTGCAAGAATGCGGTGGCGTGCACCTTGTTCGAGAGGCGGCGGTTCCTGTTCGCATGTGAACCGTATTTATTATAATTACGCCCCGGTCGGACGCTGACTCCCATCCGATGGGACGGGACGGGAGCGAGCCTGGCCTGATGAGTCCACGCCGATACCATCGCCCGCTTCAATTATATACCCACTTACACTTTTGCGCGGACTTCCTAGCGTTACTCTATACTTTCACGTGAAGATCACAACTTTCGTACGCGTTTGAAATAAAAAATTAAAACAGGCTGCTACAATGAAGGCACGATTTCGAAATCATGAAAAAAAAAGTGCCCGAATAAGGACATCACAAAGTTCAACCGAAACTCAGACGATCTCGTTTGTGTGTCAGTGAACTTTTGTCATCTTATCTGAAACAATCTGTATGCACAACACAGATAGAGAGAGAGACCCCGTAAACTCCTACGTGCTGTGCTGTACAGGCGCGTGATGTGAATCACAGATTGGGTGTACAATTAGAATATCGGTAGTGTCTAGGCGCATTAATTGGAGTTGCATTGGCAATAGAATAATGGTAGCGATTAATGCGGCCGATCGGCGTCTCAGTGGGTCCGTTTGCGTTAGCGATATCTCTGGGGCAATCGTAACCTCTTCCCACATAATTGGCGTGTGGGCGCGGCGGGCGCTATCCCGATCGCCGCCCACCGGCGGCGAGGCAACGCCCGATGGCTCGGCCCCCGACACCGCGACCCGTCGACACCTCCCTCGGCTTCCGACTAGGTCGTCTATTGCCCACACCTCCCATCGCCCAACTAAAACCCCATCCCAACAAAGAACACGCGGTATTCAGTATACGCTCAACAATGTCCCCAGCTATTGTAAGGCAAACATTCCCACGGTCCGAGAAGACGCCGCGTCGATACCATAGTTTTCCTACATCACAAAACCCCACAAAATTTCATGAACAAATAAACTAAAATAATCTCGCGAAATATCGGCTCCATTCGCCAGGAAACAAACCTCAGTTCTAGGTAAATTGGAATCTTTTCTTGGACTTTTCGATCTAGATGTCTTCGGCACCAATAAATAGCACACAAAGAACACCTAGCGCGTTAGACGGTAGAATAGAACTAAGTGCAGACAGGCACTGACGCTATCACGAATCATAAATCGCATTAGGAGACAGTTTCAGTAAATATTTTAAAGATAATATTGCCAATGGGTTTCTGTTCTATGGAAGATGTGCCAGCCAACTATTGTTTGTATAAACGGTCTTGTAAACAATATAAATGTCGGTAGTTATCATTTTTAACAAAATCTGGGACAAGATTAGTTTCCAATACGTTTAAGACAATTGAATGGAACAGTTATACTAATGTGAACAAAAAAGGCGATGTGCGCCAAAACCCACCTGAGACTGACAGTGGACGCATCAGTTAGATTGATGCTGATGAACTTGGCAAAGTTGACCGTGACGTCCACGCGTTCCCCAGGGACAATACTCGACCACTGAGCTCTCATTAAGCGATAAGAAGTGGCACTCGCCAGCTCGTTACGCAAGACGAGACGGGCGGACGCTTCATTAATTGCGTATTGTCGATGCTCTCGCGACCGCCGATCACATCTGCGAGATCTACGGGGCCATCTCACGACGTTCGTATTTCCGCCCGCCATGCGACCGGCCCCAGGGTCCACGTATATGGCCATCGTTAATAATAATGTACGGCGAAAATTAATCGGAAGCATCGATGATAGGCGAGCACGCCAAACAGGATAAACAGATAACCGCCGAGACCGCTATATTGATTTAGAGCAGGGGGCCCGCCCAATTGCAGTGTTATAATTGTTGCCTATAATTAGGAGGTCGGTGGCGCAGTGTCTAGCTCGTTGGGCATGCGATTGCGGAAATAAACAATGTTTGCTGTAGCAGCTACCTATAAGCGCTACAACCAACAAAACAAAAACCAAACAAAGTATCGAGAAACAGAGAAACTGTTGATGAGCGAAAAATGTGACAGCTGACGATAACAATGGAGTCAAATCAATACTAGACCCAATGGCTAATATCAATTGAAATAAGATTCAAGAAACACGATTTTAAAGTTCCAGCCAGCACTTAGTATACAGGGCTCACGAAATACAGATATTGCCTTTTCTCTCATCATGCGGCGTACTTTTCACATCCCAACATTTGCTTACGCAATATTTATTATTAATTAGTATTTGGTTTTTTTTATACATTATATCGACGTTGTCTGTGCTTTGGATGGCATGTCAAGTCGTTGCGCCTGGTTGAATGCAGTACTTTATACCCACCCATTTTCCCTATACCTGTTATTCAACCCGGAAAGCCTGTGCCCAGCAGTGGGGACTTGAAAATTATAATTAATTATTGTCTTTAATACCACCCGCACCGTTTCACCCGGTCTCTTTAAAGATGTTAAGCACAACATCCTGAACACCCAACTTTCCTTATTCGTGATTATTAGAGAAAATACTCATAATTTGAAAAGCTTCTTTAAGTGAGCACTGGTTTCTTTCTAGAAACGTCTCTATAATTTTAATCCTGCCCAACCACTCAAACCGCGCCGGACAAATTATTCTAGTCTTGTCATTGCATTGCACTTTCTAGTTATCACGAGTGCCCCGGGATTTAAACGAATTGCGAATTCCTCCTAGATATTTTACTGGTAACTCTAATAAAGGCAAAGCGACGAGATGCAGTGGCTATCAGACGCGGCCATCGATGGAAGAGTGAATAAATCAAGTGCCAAGAAGCATGCTTTTATCGTGTACAATATGGTTGACGTTAATTGAAGAAATGTGGAGTGCTAGGGTATCCGCGGGCTGGGATTTATGCGCGCGCGAATCTCTGCTCAATTTGCATGGGATCTATGTAAAGCGCCCACTCTACTTGTTACCGCGCGTTTGGCCGTCCAGCCCACCAATCGACACGACTCAATCGACTATACAGGTTTCATTTATTCGGCACAATCCTTTACAGGTTAATCCTTCAGTGTATCCAGTCATAAGTCTATAAAACATTAGGATTCAATTCATGAAGTTCTGCTTAGACTTCTCTTTGATTCTCTGTTTAATAATTAGTATAATTTAAATTTATTTTTGCAAGCTCTAGTTTAACTAAATTAACACTGCTATAATTTTCATGTTACGCACAGATCAAAATAATTGGAATTTTGTAATTAATTAAACATTGTCACTTATTTATTAGATGGCTTGACTTATCAGTTCGTAAATTAATTTACCCACTCAAATAGCCAACTTAACTTTTAATAGCGTAATATGTGCCTTTCCTTTGTAGATAATCGAGAATCTTATACCATTTCTCCATTAAATCAGAACGATTTAGTCAATGCTCGCACAGAGCCATTCGCAATAAACGCTCAACAATAAATAAGAAAGATAACGCCGTAATGTATGGAAATCGCAAAATTTGTCAAGTAGCGGTGGCTAAGTACAAACACGAGTCCGCGGCTCGTAATTTAATGCGGCGATAGGAGCGACAGTTCGGTGGCGATATTACGCCTCTCCAATTCCGCGGGCGCTCGTAAGCTTCTCTAAACACAAACACAAATTAACTGAAGATAGTTGTGAACAACCGCATATGGACACACATCCGCTGCGGTGTAAAATAGCGGCTCACTCGGCAAATGACATTCCGCATTCACGCCACACCAAATAGGTACGGTCCGTGGGCTTATTTGGGTCATACACTGATTCTCAGTAATACAGCGCGGGCGTTGAGCTGCGGAGTTCCACCGCAAGCAATCTTAGAAGCGCATTTGGAGTTCCTGTATAATTTGCGGATCGTGCGTTTCGGGCTGCGGTCACGCGCGTGCCGCCCGCAACCGAATTCCGGCTACCGAGACAGCGGCAGCCGCCACCGCGACCACCGCCGCCATGAAATCTGAAGCATTACCCCAAAACCAAAGTTCACTGTTCGTTTAATAGACACCACATTTCTTGTCGGTCCGACTCCGAATTCATGACCGCCGCCGACATCATTAATTACATCCTACCCACAAAATGTATCGGGAAGTACAAAAAATTCGCGACGGCAAAAACTTCTAAAAGGAATTTATTATGCCCTCTTTTATACGTATTTAATGTGCGTGTCGTCAATTATGTATGTGAGAAAAGGTCCGAAGCTTGTGTTGATGTGATAATGGCATGTAAATCGAATCGGCGTTCTATTTTCTTCACCTACCTCATTTGTATGCCTTGTGACTAATACGGGTTAGTTGTGAAAATATGTTGACTTCACTAAAATGTACTTTAAATAATCTATTAGCAGTCAACGTGATCGCTACCTATTTGAATGTTTATGTCGCAGCACCGATAGTACCGTCATATACCCAAAGATTATTGGTCTCGAGCTGGTGGCTGGGTGTGTAAAACCTAAGCCAAAACCTAGAGCAGTATGGACTGTAATGTTGTCATCTCAATCACTCTTTCCTTTCATCGGTCTTTCGACATGGTCCATCGCTTTTCTATACAATCATTTATCACAAGCACCCTTGTGATGGATGATATGAATCAAAAAGGCGTCTAACCAATATGAATGGTAGAGGAAACATACTGCACCAGATAAAATGGGAACAGGGCCGGAAGATGATGATGATCTATATCACAGTCATGGTATTGAACTTCGCTAACGTTAACTGAGAACGTATATTTACGACGACAATTATTTATTACAAAGCTTTGAATGATTATCGTTTCTTATGTTTCGTGTCATAGAGAAAAGTTCAAAAAATCATGCTTTGTTCCATTATATTTCCATTAACTATTCCCACGGCCACCTGACGATTAACCTCTCCCTGCAATATCTGCTTCAAGGGCCATTGATTCGAAGAACAAGTGCGTTTTTGCATGTCTACTAATAATATCAAATTAGTGCATAGAGCTTTAATAACCTTTAATCGATGCGATGAAATTGGCACGTACCTATGTTCGTTCCGTGTTATTAATCGTTTCCAATTAGGTACTTGTCTCACGTGTGGTGTCGATTTAACTGCTCAAGTTGTCCGTCTGTCATCATGTGTCATGATCATGAATACCAAAGTGCCTACAAAACGAGATGTTACCTCAACTAGACATATCTTCGTAATAACCTCTGTCGGTATCAATGCGACTATTAAAATGATCTGTTGAGTGGATTCGATCTAGGCAACTTAGTAACTTGGCGATAGTTGAAAAAAGGATGAGTGTGCCTAACCACACACACACCACTCATTTTAATCCAATACCACCACTATTTAATTAATAATATAACATACTGAAAGACAATTAAAGCTATCGTTATGTGGTGGGCTGAGATGTTATAGGTATATACATACATACATACATAAATCACGCCTATATCCCCGAAGGGGTAGGCAGAGGTGAACTAGCACCCACGTTTCGCCAGTTATGTTAGGTGCCATGTAATAGGTGGCGAGCATATTGCCATTTATCGAGCACAAAAGTCGCAGTACATTGCTAGGCGGTATAAGAGGAACGCTGCTGCCCTTTCCTCATCACTGATTCATCCTTAGTCGCCTTGTACGACACCCACGGGAGAGATTTGGGGTGGTGACAATTGTATTCTACTCTGCCATCACCACACGGCAAATTATAGGTATATATTTAATATTAATCTAGATTTATGATATGTTTCACAAGACATTTTTATGTTTCAATTAGAAAAGATAATTATATTTCTTGAAAAAATTGGGAAATCATCTGGACTTCATATCTATGAAATTCTGCAGTGATTCCTAGCTCCATTATTAACCCGCAGACAGTTGCCTGGCAGAGTAATATTTTAAAAACAGCCTATGTTCGTGTTGCGCCCTAGCTCAACGTGATCCGTTGAAGCCACGCATGAAACCGTAGCGAATGCAAGAACAGTCGCGCACTTTTTTATCGAGGCTTAACGTATCAGTGACAGACAGTGCAGTGAATTTTTCGAGATCGCGACCACGATTGACGCTCGCAGCTCGCATTGTGATCGCGATCGCGGGCGCAGGTTGCATAATGCGTCGGCCGTGGGAGCGGGCCGCGGCGGCGCCGTTATGCGACGCACGCCACCGGTACCGTTCCATTAGTGATTTTATTAGACGATTCGCGTGTATCGTCCGCAATCAATTTGAGCACGTTGCAGGCGTTGTAGCGCGCTCCACTTGCAGTGTATTATACGACATAAAGCGCTCCCAGCCACGCTTAAGCGTAAGCTCACGGTGTTCCGATCCAGCCTGATGTTAAGCTGAACGTGTTCGCTAAATAGGACGGCGCGGTGAATCGCACGGCCGGCTTATCGATGGCCACCAGACACTGTTTAAACAATAATACACTTAGCCACTATGCAAATCGTTTCCTAGAAAGCTTTCGTTGCGATTTTTTTTGAGCTCTAATGTAAATAGTATTTGTTCAGTGTCGGAATGTTTTATCTGGTTTTATTTGTCACGTTGACCGCGAACCGTGTAACGGTACTCGCGTTTTCAGTGTTCTTGCACTCTCCTTTTTTCTGTTCGCATTCAAATACTAAATAAATTGGTTTACGCTGAACACTATTCGCCATTCAAATTGTACTAGGGCGTTATTTAAAAAACTCTCGGATCTTGTTAACCTGACGTGACCATTGCTAACGATGCTGTTGCTTAGAAATGACTTGGGGCTAGTTTGATTGATGCTCTTCCTGCTTTGTCATATTTGCTGTTCTTATGATTCTTTTGGTAAAGTGATATACTGAGGAATGGACTGCAGCGTTCCTGGACCGGCACCATCTTGCAAACTACTGATATTAAAGATCCCGCGAAACCTTTTACATGTGACATGAAAAAAGCTGACGAAACGCGGGTCTAAAAATCAGACGTGTGAGGATTACTCTTTTTAATGGGAGAATAAAATATGGGATGTCAACAGAACAGCACCTTAATCTACTATCGCTAACGTCATCATGTAGCCTGTTGCTACTCCGAATTTCACAAAAATATACCTCTTACGTGTAAACGACGCTAAAGTTCAAGTGTCTCGAAACGTGTTATGTTAACTTTGTTTTTTATTCTTATTTTAAACAATAATTCTATTGAACACAAAAAAAAGATTGTAAGTTTAAAAAAAAATGCGAATTGCGATGATGTTTCTAATAATTGTGACCAATTTTATTTGTTACTAATAAGAAAAATCACTTGTCAATGGTCACTTGGGTATTGGTTCTAAGCTGTGTAGATATTAATCAATAGTATCAGTTTACAAAGTTATACTAAAGACATCTTAATAGTTGAGATGTTGCTTGCTCCGCTCCAATGCTGTTCAATTCAATAGAGTGAGATCCTTATTGCGATTTTAATGAATGAATGGTAAGGTCAATTGTACAACAAGTTATTCAAAAGTCGCAAATTTGTCCCATCAATTTTCAACCTTCACTATTTGAACTTGCTGAATTGATTGAAACAATTTTTTATTGATGTTATAACTGTATATCTACTAGTATTTAATCCCAGATGTGTCGATTACCGAACGTTAATCTTCCGATCAGACGTTAATATTTATAACTCCTGTCAAACTAGTTCGATTAATTTTAGAATTGTATCTTTTAATACAAATAAAATTAAGATTATCTTCAGTTTTTAGTGGCACGCCATTGATTGTATCCCGCTGAGTTGATGTAAGTGTAAAGCTGCTTTTAAGACCCGTACAAAATAAACTACCAACATGGCCTGGCGTACATTATGTGCGATTTAAATTCCGCATAATACTGTGCAGACATAAAACGAAGAAGAAAGTACGTCAAGATGAGCCATTGCCAACGTTTGTGTGGTGAAATATCAAAACAGCCCATGCAATATTTTATAAAAAATTACTTTCCAGTTTTAATGTTGGCTTAATGAAAGTGAAATATTCGCTTATTGAGGTGAATGGAACAATAAATAAAGTTTTAAATGACCAGCATTGGACTTGTGCGAGTTCGATATGTATCGACGCATTTCTGATCTCCCTAAGATAAGAACGCTATTGTATGGTTTTAAAAAAAAAGCACCGCTACACAATGAACTCTTTAAGTGGTACAACAAAACGAGCTTTTAAACTCTGCCCTAATAATTTTCTCTCTCGAACTCACAAAGTACGCGATTAATCGAAAGTATTTGCTTTGATTATTTCGTTTTACAGAACTCGTTTTTCGTATTTGGCCTAACACAATCGATGTGGTCACCAGGGCAATCGAATGTCGCCCAATTTATAGCCGGTCAATATTTGGACATGACGGGAGTGAGTCACACATCGCACGCCCACGGCTGTCACCATAAGAGAAACACATACAAACCATTAACGACAATAAAATCCGCAAACATTTTTTGTTCACGATGTTTGTATTTGCACTTCAACTTAAGTGCCTACTTGGTGTTTTTGCGCATACTTAATAACCGACTTTCTTATTGACTTCAGGTTTTTGAAGGTACCGTTATCGTGACTTTATTTAAATTCAATCGAGAATACGTCCAATACGTGTATTCGGGTGGTACACAACAACGCTGTTAGCCCACAAAAAAGATATCGATTACATTATAAAACGTCCACAAAAAGAACAATGACTAGGACACCTGTTAACGGAAGCCTGTCGAAAGGCGCCCGCGCACCGCCCCGGTCGTTCACCCGCGTTCCGTAATTAAAATCCTTCATGGAAAGCGCGCCTGACGGAATCCGTCCTGACCCCGCGCTCGACCGCTCCACCACCCTTCGAGCGTTACTTTACTTTATAAATAGCAACGAATGGAGGTGTGACCGGTGACAACAATGATAGCTTTCTGCACTTGTTCCTGTTTTTATCGCCTCGTCTCGTCTCGTCGCGTCGCGCTGTTTGTAGTACATCTCGCTCTGACGTGGTGCTTGTAGTTAAACGACCTTCATGTTTATAATGCCGATTTTAATGTATGCCCCATTGAATTCTTGTAAGTATTACAAGGTCAGCCGGTGTCATTGCACCGTCGAAACTGGCTGCTGTTGTCTTCTTCCGTTTAATTGTGTGTTTTTGGGTCCTGTATTTTTGTTTTTATGTTTATTTTTGAGTTAGAACCGAAATTGTAAAAAAGTCTATTTCATTCGGGATAGTTGAACAATAATTTTCGTAAGTTGGAGCATCAGTAGGTATGGGATTTTTAAAACAATGCAGCAATGGTTGCGGAAATGCGAAAATTTTATGTTTTGGAGCTGTATCTGCATTTCCCAATCGTTATTTCAGTGACTTATCAGCATGCTAAGCATGTTCATGTGAACCTATTTACTTTGTATTAAGAGCTGTGACCACCTTATTGTCAACCTCATTATACGTTCAATTGGTGCGACTTTTTTGCTGAGCAAATTATGCATTCGAATGGACGTTTTATAAAACGAACGTGTAAATGTCCTGCAGTAATAAAATCTTATGGTTTCTAGTAAAATAAGACGAGGAGGCTTTACGGTCAAGTTGTCTCGTTTTATTGATTCCAAACGTGTATTAAAAATTACATAGTTAACGTGTCTCCACGATGACTAATCGGTTGTGCTCAAAAGAGGCTCCCATGGTCATTTTCACAGTAGACGGATCTGCCGATTTATCAATAACATCGATTTTTTTATTCGTCTAATCAGCGGGCCTAGCACGGGGGGACGTGGACAAGTCTCCCTCCACCAAGTGATAGTGTTTTGTCCGGAAATTTAGTGGGAGATAGAAAACTTCTTTCCCACGAGGAAATGTGTCCACGTCCCGTGCTACGGGGATAGGAAACCGGAACGCTGTCTCGCCTTGTGCCCGATAGTTCCGAAGTGGCGTGTCGCGTTTTCGCGTTAAGTCACGAACGCATCTCTGTTCTCACGTGACCTTCTTAATTATAATCTTGGGGCGCCCACATCAAGGTCAATTGCACCTGATGCTTACTTAAACTCGAATTTAAAGAAAAAGTGTGCTAGCCGCAAACACCGTCTGACCTAGACTGGCATTCCAGATGCTAATGGAACAGCGGATAACAAACATGTCGAAGAATGCAAGAATGCTTTCGTCCTGGACACTTATTACGTTACAGTATAACACGTTGGGCATGTAGATGTAATTATAGTAGGCTCTGTCAGATGTCGTTCTCATAAGTCGCGTTAAATCGTTGCTTATGCAGCTGAAGCTGAGAATATGTTTCTGTTCAGGGTTTGTTTGTCATTCAATTTTATATGTGCACCTTACTTTTAAGTTTGTTTGGTTGTTCCTATGCATAGAATTAATTTTATATCGTTAAAAAATATAGATATGTAAGGTTTTTAAAAACAAAACTGAGAAAACATTTGCAACGAATTGTGAATATAGTTCCGTAACTCAGACATAGATATTTGATAGCAAACATGCTATCAAATATGTATTTAACTTTTGACGTTTCGCAAAATTTGGATTGTAAATCAATTTTCGTTGCCGACCGTACGAATCAAAAGAAACCGCCAAGCATACAAGTATGATTCTAAAACTGTTTATCTACTAATCAATCAATCAATGTAACATTTCGCAGCTAAGCGCTTCTCCGCCTTCATCTTTAAAGATGTTCCTAATTTATAATTTTAATTTAACTAATGCTAATTTCTTCAACTGTTCAGGTCGTTAAGCCTCTGTTTATTGAATGATTCATTTATTCTGTTAGACTAGGTTTGCATACGTAATTTGAACAAGCAAACAAATGTTCCGTTAGCTAGGGAGACACGGAATGTCAGGTGAAAATTGTAAATAAAGCGTTGAAATTAATTGAAATCTAAAAAGATTTCACGGTCCGATGCGTGGGTGTATACAGGAGACTATTAGCGCGGTGCAAGTGAGTTGTAAAGATCTCTATCTCATTTTGTACTATCATCACCGTTGTTGATGAGTTCGTTAGCAGCCGCACTGTAACAATAAGCTATGCTAATAAGTATTTATAAACACACATTCACAGTGTCACACGAACAAGAGGTTAAAGGTGTTGTCTATTTTAGAATATGGCCGAGGCTATTACTATTATTCATGCAACTGACCTCTGTAGAAAGTCCTCTCATAGTGAGGTCAGCATTTCTCATTGTGATCTTTATATCAGAACATAAACAGATAGAAATGAGCTTGCCCATTATGGGTTGCACATTAATAATTTAGTTCTGCGCACACTAATTGACAGTGAATTAGAAAGCGATAACCGTTGTACTGACAAATAAATTATAATTGATTCATTCTATATATTGCTGGACGAAACAAAATACTATTATTTATTTTAAATCGTATCTCAAATACATTCATATATTCTGGCATAGCAGGCATAATTTGATACTCCTAAATTCATTACTATTATTTCAACCAAGAAATGTCCACTGTTAGACAAAATCATTCCAAATCGATAGATCCTGCGGACCTCGCAACCAGTTCCTTCCCGTGGCCTTCCTTCGTCCTATATTGCTTCTTTTAATCCGCTATGAACCCGTACTAGATGGGTACGCCCTATTCTCAATATAAATTCTTCTGTTTATAGGTAAGGTCGTTGCGCCAGCAGTTGGGGCCATTCAGACGATGATGACCGAAAACACCTTTTCGTGCATATTCCAATTTACTGAGACTCACAAGTGAGAAATACGAGGGGAAACAAATGTTTTTATACAAGATATGCGCTGTGGTTTGTTATTTGCAAACTACATCTGATTACCCCCTTGTATTAAAACGTTCTTACTAACAAGACAGCGTGTTCGCGGCGGCAGTGCAAGGTCCCGTGTACTAATGCCGACCCCTGACCCCGATCGTGCACACGAAATCGTTCGTTATACTTTACTAGGCTGCGAAAGCTACCAGTTGTTCCGTTTGAAATCGCCCAGCCTACATACCTAGAGTGCCACGGTTTAAACAGGAACCTAATGTACCCCATACGATATTTTTATTGTTTTTGCAACATTTTCCCACAAAACCTACTATCGATTTTAGATTTTAGTTTGTGGTGTAACTTTGAACAATTACAGAAACTATTTAGTGTACCGCTATTATCTATTTTTACCCAGTGGAATTCAGAAGTCTACCAACTATTTTTGCTATCAAACTAACTAGATTAACAATACGTCTGGTCATGAGAATAGCACTGCATTTTTCACATACGGCCAGGACACACGAAATACATTAAATAGCATTCGCCTTTTTTCTTAATTAAGTTTAACGAGCGCGCTGACGTCCCTTTAACTTATTTATTTATCTTATACTGTACGCCGTCAGTACAAAGAAGTAACATAGCATGTACGTAGTACGTAGCATGGAATAGTTAAATAAACACAATTAAGAACTTTGCATTTCTCATCCATTTTTTATGCATCGCATTAAGATTGCAAGAAGATCATACTCGCTAAGAACTGATTTCTCGTGCGCGAAGTAGTGTAGTCGGATCGCTTTTATTATACCAAATGTGACAGATGACGTCACTGGACCTGATAAAAGGAAGGTGGTCAATTCTATAGGTGCCGGCTCGAGAAAAAATGTAATCATCTAACACTCGCAGGAAAATAAAGCAGAGGTGTGCAAAACAAGGCGGAGCATTTCCTCGACCTCACAAGAAAACTCAGTATCCCTAAGTCTGGTATAACCTCACTGGAAGGTAAAGGTGCGTAGAACAAATAATTCTTGAAGAAACACAAATAGCCACGTAAAGTGTGACGTTACATTCGAATTTATGGACAATAAAAATATGAGTACCTAAATTAAAGAAAATCTCATTACACCCGTGACAGTTATCACTTGCAATAAAGTTTGGTCGTGATTTTGCGTCAAGTAATGTAATTTCTTATTTCTGGAACGCGGACCACACCGCGTAATACAATATTTAATACTGTTTTGTTGTCTGCACTGGAAATTGAGCTGTGTCTCCGTGTAAGCAAGGGTCATTTTTACTATGGTTTTTTCTGTCACAATGAACGTGCGACGCCTCACCATTCTACTAATGTGTAAGTCTTTCTCTATTTTTTGACACCCGGCGTGATAAAGCCTTGCACATTGAGATAAATTTTATATCTTCAAGCGTTCATTGTGTCTTAGTTGGTAAGGATTCCACGGGCATGTGAATTTATTGTTGAAAGAGTTTTACTTTATGACCAATATTTTACAAAAAGTCCGTAATAAATAGAGGTAATTAATATCTACTTGAATTATTTCTAGTTATTTGATCTATCTTTTGCGACCGTTCTAAGGTATTTGAAAAGGATTTGTGAGGACTTTAGCGATTAATATCTGTACTAATATAATTTTGTTTTTATGTGTAATATTAACCATATTATAAAAATATACGTTTAAATATCTCAAGAATATTTTATACAATAATATGTACAAATATATTTCTTCAATATTGTTATTATGAACTTATCAAATTTTTATACAGATTTAAAAATAGTCTTAATTATTGTTAACTTTTATTTGCATTGTAAACTTGAAGGGAATCCCTTTCCTCCTCTCACTTTTACACGACTTGTTAAATCATATAACTTTCAACACCTTAAACTGTACAAAATATCATAAACATACCAGTAAGCCCTTAACGAAACAAATCCAATGGATTTTATAACGTTTACTTAATTAGAATTATTAAAAAGCTACGAGTGAGGTCTCTTGTAAAATAATTGGTATCCAAAGTATGTATAAACAGAGGTGTAATTGTTGCCAAACGACCTTTTAAATATTAATGTGTTTAATTGGCCATTGCCTCACGCGAGCCCACTGAACAGCTTACGTGCCTCTCGCGTTGATGTCTTTTATATGACAGATGCGCATGCGCATACAGCAATGGCACTTTTATTATGTCACGTCACCTGTCGTATTAAGAGTAATGCGTTAAGCCTGCGGTTGCAGCAATCCGGAATACCCAAACGTAATACTCTAAATACATACATATACAAATCACGCCTATATATCCCCGAAGGGGTAGGCAGAGGCGTATTAACAGCGAAATAACTTTTTCAGGTTCCATGTGTAATAAGTTGCGAGCCTTTTGTTGTATATCGGGTGCCTAAGTTGCTATAGATTGTTAGATGATAAAAATTTTGGTGGTGACAATAATTGTGTTCTGATCTGCCGTCACCACACGGCTAATACTCTAAAACAATCACTATATTACGGTACATGCCTTCTGCTCACACGCAGGAAGTAATAAAAATGTTGGGTTTTATTTTTTCGTTCGTAACGGTCGCTTACTCACATTTTGTTTTTAAATTGGCTTTAATTGCAGCTTCTGTATCTTTTCTGGATCGCAAGCGATTGGCATAGGTACGTATTTAATGACATTTCAAGAATTTGCCTTTTTGCTATTGATCTTTATCGCCTTCGCATTGAGATTCAAAGGAGGCACGGCGTATTCCATTTGAATACTTTTTTAATCAAACGTTAATTTCAATTTATCAGATTTGAAGTAAAAGTTAATTGTAAGATATTTAATAAAATGTTTTGATAACTCATTTAGTTAATCTATCTAATGAGATAATCGCTTGTATTTGTCGGCTCGCGGCCATTTCTAACGTTTCATTATCTCGGCATCCTTTTCGTTGACCGCCTTGCTTCTTTTTGGTCTCCGTGGCTTCATTATAAGTGCTTAGTTTTATTGAGTTATTTGTAACGTTAATTATGGCCGCCACGTTGTACCAGTATACAATGTTACCCTGTTAAATATCGGATTTCGCAGCGGCATTTTATATTTACAATATAGCGCCTAATTCGTATTTTGCTAAGTAATTTTCTTTATTGAAAATGGTCAAGTAAATTATATTGGCTTCCAGACTATGGACTGCTTTAATAGAATATAATTTCATAATTTTTATAGAATATCTTTATGGCTATTGAGAAGTTTCTGCCATTGTACCATTATATAAATTACAGGGAAAACAAGAATTTGGTAGCTAATAAAAATTTTCGATAACATCTATTTAGCTCCGTAGCGACTTTACTTTGATATGTTGCGATAGACATGTAACTATATTAACTCGCAAACGAAATTGTCAAAGTATTTACATAAACAAAATATAATGTTATAGAAATGTTCACACTATTTCGTACCAGAATTTCTATCTATCGTTGTCGAAATGATTGTTTAATGGATCTTGACAATGCAACAGGTGTGACACTGAATGTTTACGGCGTCTTCTCGTATGCAAATTTAATCAAACATAGTAAAATAACGTTCCTCAGCCACCAGAACGCCGCGATGGTTGTCCACATAACGCCGACGATAGAATGAGATGATAAATCCCCCGGTACCAAACGAAGCGGCTCTAAATATAGCGTCGGCTATTGCTGTCCGCGCTTGCGCATCGGAGCTTATCGCTATACGCGGGAACACGCGGTCACCGCTACAACTGTTTCTAATTGGTCTAAATTAACTTAGCTATTTCTGATCACAGTTTTGTTTGTGCATATCTTTTGTTGTATTGATTGATCTTAGATCGGGCATCAGAGTGCACTACATTGAGATGCAAAGAAAACATTCACAAAAACTAATGTTTATAAACTAGACTTTTATACTCGAAAAATAAGAATTTACAATTCATTTTCTTGCTAAATATTTTTTGCTTAGCATTTATTTCATTACGAGGCTTAATAATTTAGTGAGCATTTTTAGTGACGCGGTTTCATTGCAGCCCAGTGTCAATGTGCAAATTATGAGACTTAAAAGAAATTAGTATTTCACCAATTATCTTTTTTATGATTATGTGTAGTTTTCTTCTTGTGCATAAATAATAATTTGACTTTTTTTTCCATTTGAATAATGTTTATAACATAGAAATTTCTTCTAATATTATATTATCAAGATAAGGTAATGTTTAATCGTTCTTAAATTGAAAAATATCTCTTAAATCTATTCGATAAAATAACTTTCCTATTAAGTTAACATTAATTATTATTGACATCAACTACGAAAATGGAGAGAATTGACATCGCCATTATGGTGACCGCAAGATTTTCTCAATTGCATATTAAATTTGATAATCCCGATATGCGTTAATGTATACAAATTAATTTTTATATTGAGTTTGATATTGATCGATGAAATATGCCTTCCAATTTCAAAAAGGTATAAAGTACTTTTATCGGTGAACGTGGTCCAAATTAGGTATGGCGCCTGAAACGGCCATTTCGTCTGCTTTCTTGAGTGAACGTATTGAAATTTATTTTGTCACACCTGACCATAAAGTGGACTTTCCCGCCCGCTATGCGTACGGGAAATCCCACTTCCCGGTCATAGGGTGACATAAAACTGTGATCTTACCTCGGGCGATAATATTCCCTCGCTTCCATTAGTTATATTTCCTCGCTTCCCTAACTTATATTTGGTACTTATAAATGGCTGCGGATTGTAATTTTTCCGCTGTTACAATATGTCTTATGCGCTTCTTGTTGCCATCGTTATTGATAGAAGTTCTTGGAGCGTTTCGCGCAATGGCGTGCGCTATGTTCGCAAAAAGCCCCTACAGTGGCTGCCTTAACGGTACGTCTCATATTATTTTACTGAACGATTTGCTCAATGCAATGTCGCGTTATGTCTATTGGAAAAAGTCGACCGATAATTGATGGATAAGTGTGGGAGATTTCCGCGCTAGGAAATTGTTGCTCGGTTTTTCTGTGTACGGTCAGCAGCACGTCAGACTAGCCAAAACTTTCAAATTTCTGCAATTGATTATCAACCTGAACTTGTTGGAGGTTCAGGTTGACAATGCTTGCAAAAATAAAAAACACAAAGTCGATTGAGAAAAATTTTACTATACGTAAGTATAGCAAGCAGGTGGAGAGCTTAGTCTTACCAAACCACGGAAATCCTTCTATTGATTCGCCATTAACATTGAACATGATAACAGACTGATGTCTGCTCGTATTTTGTTATGTAGGTACTATTAATTTTTATTATAATAAAACAATGCACTTATTGAAAATACTTCAATATTTTAACGTGTGGTGATTCCGAATTGGACATCATCTTGACTTGATATAATTATTTAGATATACAATTTGCCGCGATAAGGTTCATATTGGGATTTCCTATAGTTCGTTAGATATTTAACAAAATTAACAGCTAAAATAAATTTCAGAGTTTCATATAAAGTGTCTAATCTATCAGATTAGTCATCATTGTAATTTAAAAACTCGCTTTAATCCGCTGTGTGAGTAAATAAATATAGCTACCTGCAACACTATAGAATATATCAGCAATTTTAACTTATTTGCAAACGCACTGAGAACCATTGAATTATTCCTGTTGGTAGGTACTTAGTTTATCTCAAGGATTATTTAGCGAGCGCTTAATTATCGCGTATCTCCATCTACTCGTGTCCTTGATTACGGCTTCCACCAAACCGCCATAAAATATTTAATAAACCAGTTTATTGAACGAGATGCACTCGAGTACCCTCAGCTTGATCTTCGCTTTCATAGGAAAAATTAATCCCTCATAAGAAATGGATGTGCGGAAAAAATGTGTGAAAAAAAAATGCCGGAGGTACAAACTATCAAGGTTACGTACCTCTAAGGTGTCACAGGATATTTTTTCAGACAATATCGTCACGTGGTACAGTTCAAACAATTTCAACACCTCTAAGTTCATGAACTTTTCACTGTTCGTATATCACAGGCTGGCACAGTCCTCGTCGTGTGACGCACGCGCAGCGATAGTCGCGAGCCTTGTGTCGCGGCCACTCTCGACGAGACACTGAACTTGGCGGAGTGCGCCCCAACGGTTATAACATAACACGTCTGACGTAACCTTAACCTTGCAAGAAGAAGAGGAACGAGCCGCCGAAGGACGGAGAGAGACCGCGATAGGCCCGAGAGAAAGGGAGAGATGGCGCGGCCGCCTGACCGGCCGCCGCGCGCCGCCGCTGCGCCCGCGCCGCCCGCCCGATCGCCCGATATGCCGTTTCCCATACACTTTGAAATTCATTTTACGCATTTTTTCTCAACAATCTTATTGTTGCTAACAATTAATTCAGCACATTCAGCGTTTACGATTCCCTTCCGAGAAATAATACCTAGATTCCTTTTGTATTCTTCGAATAGGCTTATGTACGTGACATAAAATTCCAAAATTGGTTTCACTGGCGATAATACCATACCCATGATCTTGCTCGTTAGAACTGACAAACTAAGTTATGGTATGGTAATAATAGAAAGCCCAAATAGGTACCTGTATTTAGCCCTGAATTAAACTCCAATGCTATAAACAAAATAATTAGCGACTAGACTTCAAAAAGAAAATAGAATGAAAGTAAAATTTATAGGAATACACTGCAATACGAAGTTTGACAAATAAACATTAAATAACAGAGTGATATGTTTAATTGGTTCTTATTATTGTGTCATAATACCACAAAAAATGTCTATATACCTATATCATACTTCATTATACCGAATATAAGTCATTTTCCGATTTCCATTGCGATCGCACATTTTATTGATCGTAATAAAATTACCTAATGGATAGGTACAATGTTGGTCCAGGGACGTTATATATATATGGTCGTAGCTTACTACGACTATAACTTCAGGGGGCCTACCGCCTAACTAGATTGCTGATGATAGCTATATTGCAATGCACTGCTTACGGCTATAGAAGACATCCTGAATTTTAAGGCGGCACGGATTTTGTGCCAAATGCATACAAAATCATTCGGTGATCATTCGTTCAAAGCTATCGCTAATAGTTTAGGTACATTTAGTGCGAAATGACAGCATGACGTCATAAACTATAGCTTTTGCTTTAGCAATCGAGTTAGGCGGTAGGCCCCCTGATGTAGTAAGACCTATGCACTTTAGTGGAATATGTAAAGTACTAATATGACGAACAATGTTGCTGAAAGAGAAAATCCCATTAAATTATAATGTTAATCTTAGTACACACATAAAACTATCGAGTGTCAGCACTTCGGAGGATAAACGGTGTATTAAACTGTAAATTACAAGATTTCTTCTAAACTGAAACTTTATCGTGAATTTACGAGACAGAAGCACAGTTTATATATCAGGAGCTGATGAATCGGTACGATAAAATCGTGTCAAGTGATAAAATTGTGCTAAAGGAAGTCGTCAAGATCGCAGTCTAATTTCACACACAGTTCGTGAACTTAATTAACGTGCAACAATACGCGTGGTCATTTGCAACGCGCGCCTCGGAACAAGATTCATTACACTGTGCGAAATGCAAATCCAATCGGTGAATATTTCTTAACTATGAACGTATTAGCAGAACAAATTATATCGCGGCCTATACTTTCTACGTAGGTACGTTACAAGAGCTCAATTTGTGATCCAATTTTGTGTCATTGAAAAAAATATTGAAGATGCAATCGAAGCTTTCACTAATATCCGTACTTATTGCATGCGCCGAGAGTTGATACCTGTTCCACGTCGTTACCGTAATCGATCCATCTTCGTTTCTCATCAATTCATCATGCTTCCACAGTGCTTATTGATTGCATTATAAAAGAACCTTCCCAAGATCATCTAACTACTGAATCGCCGTATGTTTCCCATCATGTTTCCCGGCTGGCTGCTTATTATGCGCGGGACTATGGAAGTCCTCATTCATTTATTGGCCAGAGATATATATCTTATTGTTTATAGTTGTCTGTAATTAGACATTCTTTTCCGCGTTGGATTATTACAGGCGTAACTATTATTTATCTGTATCATTTGTTTTGGTTATTAAAGCCAGTGGTGTGACGGCAGAGCATAAAACAACTCTCACCACCCCTACCGCTCCTTTGTGTCCCTCTTGTGACTTTTAAGGCGACTTACAAAATATAGCAAATATAATTATGTATTTAATGTGTTATCTTGATATATAATATATCTATTTGAAAGTAGCGCCAAGGATCGAAAAAATTGGGAACAACCATCGTAATAGTAGTTCAATGGGAACAATAGGCTAGCGCGGTACGGGCATATGATGAGGAGGAATTAATGTTACGTAACTAGAGGTATGTTAAGTATGGATGTGCATGGACCTATGAAAGGAAGACCGAAGATGTTGATGAGGATATAGAAGACAATGAAAGAAGAAGACATGTTGTGCCGACCCCAATTAGAGTAGGATAATTAGGATATTTAATATGTTATCTACATAGTGTTGAGAAAAGTTGCTAATGTTATTACAATGGCACCCATGTTTTTTTATATTTTTATTTACTAGGCTTTTCCATTTTGTATATTATAATCCATACGAAATGCTTAAAAAAGATTGAGCCTCAAAGGCAAAACGGTCCCCGGATGGGTTACAGAAACACGGCATAAAACATTTGCTTTCGATTACCCATCCAGTTACGGACCGTGGTAATTCCACTATCGTGATTGCATAAGTTTTAACGCGCTTGCAATGCTGCACTAGACACTTCGGACGTGCACATTTTGACCATAGAAAGCCATTTAAGTCGGTTATGGAATGTTTAAATCAATTGTCTGTCATAAAATTTTAACAAACCGACATTAGGGTCAATGTGTTTTATCACCAGGGCTGATTGAAATACGAAGTCAATGGTAAATAATAGTCCGCACAACAATTGTATCACAGTTATATAACAGCATGATTATCTCAATTCAAGCTGTTACTTTTAATGTGAGGCATCTCTTACGTTTCTCGGTATTCTTTATTACACTTCAAGACGTGGCAATGAAAAGGCTCGTCGAAATTAAATCGTCTCTAGCAAAATGCTATTTGTGTAATGTTCTCGGCGAAATTTAATACTATTTCTGTGCTTCCGTGGTTAATATTAAGTCTTATTTCATGTCCGACACGGCTGTTGAATCATAGCAGCGTTAATGCCTGCACTCAGCGTGCCTTTATTGTGTTAATATTTCTTTGCGGCGGCGTTAAATGTTTGCACTATGTAATAGAGTCGTGCCCTTAATAACCTATAGTGTTTCTTCTTTATATAAATTTCAGTGAGCCTGTCTGCCCGTTGTATTTATTGGTTAACATCTACATTTTCAATAACAGATAAGTTGTCTGCAGCAGCGCAATATTTTACAGCGTGATAATAACAATTCTATGCGTAAAATTCAAAATTGATGGAAGCGACAATCGTCGACGACCCATAGATCTTAGTAAAAAGGCATAATATACTACCTGCAAAATTAGCGCTATCAAAGCCTAAGTACAGAAGTAGATGCCTATTTAAATTTATCTACAATGACCGCTGCATTGAAAATGAAAGCGCGACTTGAAAATTCTGTTTGTTTTTGCTGTTTATAATTTGCCATAAATATTATTTTGATTATAAAATGTGGCTTTAAATACGCATTAATAAAAATTATTAATAAGCGGCCATCTATTCTCCTAGATAACAGTAGTTACAGATAATGGTCACTTTTCATATCGAAATACGATCCTCTCACAAATTAATGAGTTACCGCCTACATAAACGCCTCGATCGAAGATAGTTTTTTTTGCATTAGCCTCTTACGAAGGTCAATAAAATGGCAAGGATGTATGCCAAACAAAATAAACAATTGAAATAGTCAGCGGGAATATCAGATACCTATCCCCTGCGGATTCAGTCATGAAATGTTATGTAGAGGGACGTAAAAGTACAGTTAAATAACGAAACGCATTCGTTCTATTATTTCATGTCTTCGTTTGAATGTTTGTGAAATGTGAGAACGAAATGTTTAACATTTCTAAACTTACCGAGCGCCACTTGCAAACAATAAATGTTTTCGACCTAAAATAGAATTGTAACATAAAATAAGTAATTTATACCCCTCTATCTATAAGTACATTAGTTAAGATTGAAGTAGGAAACATTCAAAGAAGGTTAGACAAAAAATTAACCATTTTCCCGCATCAAGACTATATTTTCTTACCTATTTTTAATTGGAATATTTTTTTTTTGCTTTTATATAATGTTCAAATAAAAAATAATACATAGGAAATTAATATTGTCTTATTGAAATTATTATAGTAGTGTTGTGTATAGTACTTTTACAGCGGTCACTTACTGCCGCACTCAGAGACGTCAATTAACTTTAATGAGTATTTAATGTCAAAAAAATTTATTCAAATCTAGACCATAGACTCGGCAAGAATAGCGACTAGTTTCGAATTGTCATTTTTTGACGTTAGGTACTCATTAACGTTATTTGACGTCTCTGAGTGCGACAGTAACCCCCGAATACAGAAACGCTACTCAAATTTAGGGGACTGCTTAAAAAGTTAAGTGGACACTACCTGTCAGAATTTGTATGGAAAAACGTCAATTTGGACAATACTTAAATGTTAAGCGGGACTTAAACTTTGAATAGCGTTTCTGTATTCGGGGGTTAGAATGATAAAAATAATTAATTATTCACACGAATTATTGCCGAACATATCAACTTTTCCGTGTTGCAAATTAATCATAACAATCTGTAATCGAATATCGGGGCCCTTAAACAATTTAACGGAATAAATTATACGTACAATTTATCATTTCAGCGCTGTATATTTCTCGATAAACTTCACTTTACAATGTTAAATCATTGTTTCTGATACGTAACATGCAGTTATCGTGATTTACGAAGAACCTACTTGTGAAATGAATTCAACTGTGTCCGTTTGAATTTATGCTTCGATATACAAGCATCCCTCTTTGTTTATCAGCGTAAACTGTAGTTGTGTCAATAATCTTAGATTTATTTACGATGGTGTCCACTATAATTATAACATTTATTACTGTTATATATTTAAAATATCTGTAGGTTAGATTAGACATATTGTTTTGTAGTTCTTGCTCTACGCGATGGGTCTTTTTAATATAACTCTTATTTGTATAGCACAGGAATGTAAATTTAAAAAGCAGTCCGAGCATGTCAATATTTTGATTACTACAATTAACTTACCTAGTACGACATAATTCATATTGAACAATTTTCTATTAATATTCACTAATCATAAACAGTTATACGTACATACATGTGTATGTGCCTATATCCCTTACTGAAATTAGGGCTATTCAAGGGTTGCTAAGTACATTTATATGGACAAATATCCCTTTCACGCCCTCATTTCATCAGTCTAGTCGAGAAATTAGATATTTATGAAGAAAATAGACGAATAAGCATTAAATCCGACTTGTGTGACCATCCATACTATCGTAAATGATTCTTTCAAATGAAGGCACATTTATGTAGCAAAATATATTCTTGCTTCAGTGTCTGTCCGTTTGTGCGTTTTAAACATATCTGTAAATTGTAAAAAAACATAAGCTGTAATAAATGCCAGTGACATAAACACACTTGAGCGTGCCATTAAAATTGGATGCATATCTCAACATTGGCTTAATGTTTAATTATAACCGGACTAAAGTTAAAGTGTCCTTTTAATGCACTCCCATAAATTACAAGTTGAATTTGACATACAGCATCACAAATCATCCCAGTATTTCTCATTAATATCGCCGCCTAGTTTATGTTGACGGAAGTATTTATAGGGGTCAATCTGTAATTACCTCATCCACAGTAATTACACAATTTTACTTTACGTCTGCAAAATCTTGGTGTTAGCGCAAGACATGTTATATGTCACGATAAATAATACAATAGTAACTGTACCCGTCCTCGTGTACCCGGCATGGCCGTGTAGATGTCTTCGCTAATATCCTCATATCACGATTTTCTCTAATCAGTACGAATAATAGCTACATTAAAATGGTCCATGTAATTGTTTCAATAATTCGTCCAGTTTTTTACCTTGTGCCGTTAGTAAAATACTAGTATGTAGAAGCTGTGTACATATTGAATATAATAACATTGACAGTACACCATTAATGATTAGGTACAAAAATAAAAGAACAATAAAATTTAATTATACAGTAATAATGTACAATGGGTAGTATCTTACACTTTACGGGATAGAGAAAGAAAGAAGACATTTATTGGATAAGGTAAGTAGCTACTACACCGCTGCGATGATTTAAGGTAATTTAAGGCTTTAAAACCTATAACCACTCGTTTGAGCATACTCGTACAAGTACTAATCTCATGAGAGAATTTTGGTATAACCTAAATAATAACTCATGGCTACTTGCTTAGGTAACTTGAGGTATAGTTAGGTAAATTAAATATTACTTGTTTCTTGTGTAATTTTTAGACCAGTCCACATTTTTTTCAGAAGCACCTTATTATCAAACGTCTAACAAATTATAGTAATTTATCCAGCCACATATCAGACACATGTCGCGCTTGTGATGCTTATCTAGACAAGTCTAGCGCCGCCAACGTCAGTGCTGCCATTCAAACGAGTAAATACGGACACTGCTACAACACTAATCAATTACTCATAATCTTAGGGAACATTTTATCTCCCCTGTTTAATATTACTCGTGGTCTTTCATTCTTCAACCATGGTGACATGACTAGTATCTACCTACTTATCATCTTCTTTTATAATTGCGGAAAGTTTAGTTTATAAAATGCTTAGGGGAACACAGCCTAATCCGGGCCCTCTGATGTGAAACATAATTTTAAAAAATTACATAATATATCCGCCAGCATATAAACCTTATAAATATTGGTGAAATGAAATTTTGGACGCATTACCTATTCAAAGCTAGCTTGTTTTCATTACTTGCCTTGACGAAACCAACATTAAATGGGATTTTATTATAATAGTAAATAACAAAAGTGCTCCCATTCTGCTAAGGATCAACAAGAAAATGTCTGACATATAAGTCACGACGTGTAACACGATCTGTCCTTATGTGGAAATGGCACTTACTAAGAGTGAAACTGTGCTTTGAAAATAGATCACCTAGTAAAATTGTGTCCAGCATGGACCTGTACTTCGAATTAAACAAAACTGTGGAATTCCTAAAATCGACTGTCAAACTTAACATTTCTTTAGTTTAATCTAATCGATATTCAAATAAATCAAGGGTTTAAATTTGCGAGTTACCTACAATTAAACATTATCAAACATCCACCAATAATATTCCATCGTTTTCGCAGCATAAAGTTCAACGATTTACTTAAAATTTGTCAAGTCTCAATGGTTGTGCCCGTGTGTACTACATGACCTGATACGTCACATTTCGTCAATCCCATATTTATTGCAGAGGACCGTAATGCGAGTACATACACTTGTTAAGAATCGTTGATGTCTTTTATATGACGTGAAGCTTATGCAGAGACACTCGGCGGTAGAGATTCAATATCACAAATAACGTGCCAAAGCTATATTATGAAGTTCATCACGTAGTTTTCCAATGACATCACGTAGATATATCTTCCTTTCAATATTCTTCCTGTGCATGTGTGTGGTGAATGTACGTACGTACACACGTGCACAGCAAGAATATTTATTATAATTATTCACATATCCACAATAAAACAATGTATTGTAAAACTGAAGCGGGAACAACTTTTCTTGCATGAAAAGCTTCCGCATTTTATGCAAATAAGTAATTCGAAAATTCATAAGCATATATTATACGAAACAACTTCATAAAAGAAACAACTACAGAGTAGGGTCACTCCGACTCAAAAATTATAATTGGTATATTAGAATAATTACATTGGCAATTAATATGTATAAATTCATTTCGCAAAATTACCAATCATTATACTGTAACATGGTCGATTAATTAAGTTAATATAATTAAGAAACGAATAAATATTTTATTAGCCTGTGTTAGAATAATAATATTTTAATATATTGACATTCACATGCCGCAATCAGGCATGCAAGATAAATGGCTAATTATTATTTAAGAACCATATTGTATGAATCAATTTCCTCTCATTCGATTTTCGTCTAATTTAATTAGGAGTCTAATTTAAATTACCTTGTACATGTTTTATGACTAAGAGAAGGTGATCCATAGCGAGTGTACTGCCTAAAGCGGGCATTTTGTACATACAATTACTTACATCAATTACCCATCCAAGTCTGAAACTTGAATTTGCACCAAAACCTTGAGTAGTATGCATTGGAATTTTGGAATATCGTCATCCCAATATCCGTTGATTTTGTCAGGTCGGTCTCTCGACATATTCCTTTCCATCACTTTTCTATACATTCCTAAGCAGGTAGGTGTCATACAAGGCGACTAAGAATTATAATATAACGAAGAATGGGCAGCTGCTTTCCTTGTGCAAATTACTGCGGTTGAAGTTCTCGGTGATTGGCAATAGGCTCGCCCCTATTACATGGGACTAGAAATGAGCTGGCGAAGCCAAATCGTGATATAGGATGTATATTTTTATGTAAAACATTGTTTAATTTGTACTACTAGTTGGTTTCATGCATTCAAGAAGATGTAATCCTCTTCTCTGAGTTATATGGTGGATCGCTCATGATGGAGTTTTAAACTCGTCCTTTGTTACATAATTTGAAATAATCTGTTTTTTTTACAAACATTTTACTTTAGAAATGTTTCATTGTTTCTTCTTTTTATTGTAAGTATAATAAATAATAACAACATTAGTTCGCGTTTAATGACTAGAATAACAATTACCTAGCCATCTATTCTAACCTTATGGGTTTAGTAAAAGTATTTGCTTTAAGTGTCAAGCTCAACATAAAATAGACAATTTTATAGCTAATTAATACCTATAAACGCGGAAGCTTTTTATTGTGCGATGTTATTTTAATTGCAAAAGTATATTTCGTTCCTTTGTCCTCTTTTATTGTTAACGCACTAAGGAAGTGGTTACTAATATTAGTGATTTGTCGACAAAGAGGCGTTTAATACTGTAGAACTATTTGCGAACAAAATCCATCTGATACCCAAGATATTATAAATGCGAAACCGCATACCACGCGGTAACAATACTCTTCCACTGACAGTAACATACATACATACATACATAATTCACGCCTATATCCCCGAAGGGGTAGGCAGAGGTGAACTAGCAACCACGCTTCGCCAATTATGCTAGGTCCGATGTAATAGGTGGCGAGCCTATTGCCATTTATCGGGCACAAAAGTCGCAGTACTTTGCTAGGTGGTATAAGAAGAACGCTGCTGCTCATTCCTCATCACTGATTTATCCTTAGTCGCCTTGTACGACACCCACAGGAGAGATTTGGGGTGGTGACAATTGTATTCTACTCTGCCGTCACCACACGGCTCACAGTAACCCATCGTATATTAATCAAATATTGTTATAAGGTAAGTACTGTTTCCGTAAGGGATGTATTTATGTGTGCTTAACCAACGCTAATGATTATGGACAAGCTATGCATAACATAGCTATGTGACCCAAGTGTGTAGTTGAGTCAAGTCAAGATGCATTAGCCTCTCCTTCACCTACCACTATCTGCCTAGCCATTTTTAAATACATTCCAAGAGCAGCTAGCAGTACACGCAAATGGAAGCTTTCCCTTATTTTTTCTACGGCCTTCTCTTTGACAACCAAATTTAATTTTCATCATATTTTTAGCTCCATGCATTTCATTCCTTCTCATCCTATACCAGATTATTTAAATTTATCAACCACCTCACACTTTCCAGTTTGTATATTACGTATACAACAAGGTAGCTTTCGGCTGATCTTTTCTGTGGTCTTCTCTTCAAAAACCAGCATTATTGTTCATAAATTATAATAAGCTACGTGTATATCATTCCTGCTCATAAGATTACCACAAGCTTACAGTTTGTAAATACCTATGCAATTTACATTATACAAGTCGAATATCAATAGCGAAATTTATCTAATACAATAGACAGATGTCATATCTTAGCGTCCGCCGACCAGTAGAATGATGGAGACATTAGAAAGTTACATGTGATTATGCAAATGCAGCGCATGGTAACCTGCAACTTACTGTATCCAGCCCCGGCGATTTGAATAAAGCTCGCTTTGCATTTAGCTTTGTTGTAATAACACTTGTCTCTTTGATACGAATCGCTCAATAGTCGTTGTCCACAAGTATTATGTTTTATTCAATGGTTGATTTTAAATTGTCAGGCTTATCAACGTGTGTTTGATAACGGAAAAGGTTCTGTAATCCTGAGTAGCGGAAGCACTCGATATTTTTGGTCACCGATCCAATGAAAAACCTTAGGGAAAATTGCTTAATTTACGCAATCGCAGGCCGAGTGCGCTAAGCCACTGCGCTATCGAGCCAATCCGACATCACTATACAGGGAAGTATTTACTACAAGCGAGCCTGCTACTTCGTGGTTTTAATTTCTCAACCTATTAGGTACGTACTTCTGAGTTTGAAGTCCAATAACTACCAGTTCATGATCCTGTGGTTGTAGAAGTTCATTTTCTGCTTCCTCAATTCGGTTTTACGACGCATCAAACATATAAAATGTATTAATATAAAGTAAACAGCACGTTGTAAATCCCTTCGGCTGAAAGTGTGAAGTCCTCTAGTCTGTATTTTTCATTAGCAATATATTTCCTTTTATTTTGCACGCTAACATTTCGCGTTGATGACGTCTTCTTTCACACGCTCCGAGGCTGAGCGTTAATCAACACGCGAGCTTTTTACAACTCCATGAACCAGGAAACGCTATTCTAGATTATAGTGTAATGAAAATGTGGAACATATTTTTGTATCACTCTCGTGTTTTCCTATTTTTAGGTTAAGCATTGTATTTAGCGACCTTAAACTGCCGTTATGGATTTTGGAGATAACCGAAGGTGCGGTTTGAATTAGATGACAGAGTCACGGCTTGTCGGATAATGTTTCGTGTTCGATTCCTCATAAAAGTTAATGAGGACAGAACCATTGACCATCTTCACAGTTCAAAGTTAATGATGACGGCCGCCTTGGTCGAATGCTCAGATTGCTGGGTATTGGCCAAGAGGTCCCGGGTTCGAATCCTGGTAGGGGCAAACTTTGTGATGACCACAAATGTTTGTTCCCGAGTCATGGTTGTGTATATGTTTACGTAGTATATTTTCAACATTTATATACATAATTATATTAAAAATATGTCCATCATCTAGTATCCATAACACAAGTGCTTATGCTACTTACTTTGGGCTAGATGATAGGTGTGAGTGTAAAAAAAAAAAAATTATTAATTTATTTAAATGATATCAGGGGTTAAACACAACTGCATATAGGTATTTGATAATAAGTGTAAGTACCTAAAGTAGCAGTGCAGTGCTTCACCTACATTTTGGCCGTAGTATTTTCACCTACAGTTATGTTAGAAGCTTTAGGTAGAAAACGGGCAGCCGTTGTCGTTACTTGCCCGTCAATAAAA
Organism: Cataclysta lemnata; assembly: GCA_963931975.1. Taxonomy (NCBI): domain Eukaryota; kingdom Metazoa; phylum Arthropoda; class Insecta; order Lepidoptera; family Crambidae; genus Cataclysta; species Cataclysta lemnata. The sequence continues at coordinate 6,992,181 of OZ008339.1, forward strand.
TTACCCTTTGTCCGTTGTGTATTGGTATAGCTTGGAATGCAATGCAAAATATATTGAATGCATTCTTGCGGAAACAGGCAGTAACCGAACGGTTTTCCATTACACCGAATGCCGCGTAATTTCGGCTGTATGTTATCATTTCAAATACACTGCGGTCGTAATTAGCCTAACATTCAGCAAAAATATGTCCATAAAGTAAATTTAAAATACCTTTGTGGAAACATGAAGTCATGAAATTTAATGTGGCTCATCACAAACAATAGAAGATCGGGAAGGAAAAATTTTCATTTGTATTGTTTCTGCAGAGAGTATAGTGACCCATGACGAACTATTGATGTTCGATCGACATCCGATGTTATCGCCAAGTTAACATTGAGTGATTACAGTGAATGGACAAAAACAAAAGCGTGGGCATTCGCGATGTAATGGCACAAGACTATAGATGATATCAATTCAAATGCGATCATTGAAAATATGATCATGAACAAGTTGAGCTTTAGTTTTTTTTTGCCTCTCAAATGAATGTAATATTAGTTCACCGAGTCATCAATCTTATGTGGCTTTGATAATTATTACTTATTTGTTTTCGGCGTGGCTATTGTAAATTGAATAACACAGTTAAACCTAAAGATATAATAATATTCAGTAGCACAAGCCACCGTTATGATTTATTACGGTACGTTTGTTATGCGCCAAGTATGAATTTGAGATAAATGAAAGCATTAAACGAAGAAGTGCGTAACACTTGTTTATATTATTTAAATTAATGTTTGATAATCTAACAGGTCCTTCTAAAGAGTCCGCAGATTAATTACCTTGTTTATTATGATCATATAAGGATTTAATGGCTTTTTTACTGTAGTTGAGATGTAGATCAGAATTCTAGCCCCCATGTCATCCATTAGCCAAATATTTCTCTAAATGAGGACTTTTGTGTTGTAGTAAAGTGGTTACATTATTATAATTAAGATTGATTGCTTAAAATGTTGGCTTAGAGCTAATTAGCGCTCTCACGACTGCGTGCTCTAAGATTCACTACAGATAGTGGTAGCATCTGTGGGAATTTCTAAATGTAGGTGTTTCTTAGTGAATTTTCTAACAAAATTAGGTTCTTTTATTATCTTTTTTTTTCTTCATCAGTCTCTTTTCGTTTATTTTTTTTCTTCTTTCCTAGTCGATGTTTTGTTGACTGAAACTGACCCAAAATATGCCACAAAAATTTAGGTATCTGAAGTTACGGTAAAGGTATCAATCAGGCCTTCCCGCGTTACATGAAGTCAACCGCCATGTCCATGAGATAGATGTATTTATATGAAATAATATTTTCCTTTCTAATAGTTTTTATTTAAATACAATGAATCAAACAAGACGAGAAGTGTGGTGACGGCAGAGTAGAATACAATTGTCACCACCATCTTTCCCGTGGGTGTCGTACAAGGCGACTCAGGATAAATCAGCGATGAGGAATGGGCAGCAGCGTTCCTCTTATACCACCTATCAATAGCAATGTACTGCGACTTTTGTGCCCTATAAATGGCAATAGGCTCGCCACCTATTACATGGGACCTAACATAATTGGCGGAACGTGGGTGCTAGTTCACCTCTGCCTACCCCTTCGAGGATATAGGTGTGATTTATGTATGTATGTAATCAAACAAGAAGTGGCGGGCAGAAACAGGTAATTTTCATGAAATATCGTAACGGTTCTGAGTCGGTACACAAAATTTGATACTATTGCGTGAGTTTAATATTGTCACTTGCATGGTTTTGTGTTATGGATGTAAAAATATATCGTTGCGCCTATAATTTACTAGTAATGCCCCTGAAGCACTTAGGTAATTGTATTACATCTCCCGTTTATTCGTGGCCGCCTTTGGAATGCAAACAGTCTCGAGCGCGCACGCTCGCTGAAAGCTTACCTTAACGCGTAAAACCTAGCTTGTGGTTACTTGCAATTAAGTTTGAAATAATTTTCGCGTACACAAGACCATGATACGCAAAGAGCACCAGCGTCTATTACACCTAATTGCAATGTAATTATCGGCCATTGAATACGGTATGCTGTGGCTTCTCTGTGTCCCGTGCTGCTCGGCAGTCTTTGTTTTGTAGTTTGCGCGTTGATAAATAATACGTGCCAATTAGGTGTTTTTTGATGTAATGGATTGAATTTGCTACTGTTTATTTTTATATCGTAAAAAGGTTGAGACTATATAATATATGCTTAGCGAGACTAGGTCTGCAATGAACTTACGCAAATACTTCTAGAATTATAATTCCAATTAATTAAGTACTACCTACATAAATCACGCTGATTTACTTCCAATGGGGTAGGCAGGTAGAGTTAGGGTTAGACTTCAATTATTATATAACTCGTGTTATACTAATTCCGTAGCTATAAAATTGGTTTACTTTAATTTATTTATGATGAATGATATATATGTAAGTATAGAATAGAGTGCTCACACGAGGTAAACTTAATATCAACGAATTTTTTCCATTAATTATTGAAAAACAAATTAATAGTAATGTTGACCTTATACAGAAAAAGAAGTAAAATTGACTTATACGGACTAATAACGTTAATCCATTTTTTAAAATTAAAACGTTATATTTAACATTTCCTTTTGATAATGAACTTGACAAATAAGCAACATCCGAGCAAATGAGCCTCTTTTAATATATTGTTTATAGAGGGCAATACCAATTTCTCCTGATCGTGTAATCATCATTAAAACAAATTAAATGACCACCCGTATTATGAGAAAATATTAATTATAAGGCATAGGTCATCAACATAATTTATTAAGCTGTTAATTATTGATATAATTATTTGTATGTTGCAGTGTAATATTTTATAAAGATTTATCACAAGATTTCTTATAAATTTATATGGTTTTAATGCTCGTGCGAATTATGTTCCTGTAAGTTAATGCAGTAATCAGTGTAAATTTCATGTAACAAGGTGATGGTTGAATTGTTTAAAAAAATCGAAATGGCGTAATACTATTAATACTTTTTTTGTTATAAGAAACTGTTTTTCCAAACTTCTTATGCTTTAATTTTTAAATAAAAATTATTGAGTGTTAAATTTCACCATGTGACTGATATATCTTGTATATCTTAAAAAATATTTGAATCAAGAAAGTAACTGGTTTGACACGTAGAGACATCTTGAAATCGCAACCAAATATGACTAAATTTAAATATCCCATATCATCAAATAAGCAACATTTCACTAGACTTACCTACTTTGGAAGAACTTAAAATTTTTTGAACTTAAACACAAGGATTACCTACTATAGGTATTATTTATCACGCTAGTAACCAGGGTATACTACCTACCTAGGTGAACTCGACATTTTCGTCGCTTCACGGCAAGCGCCATCGTTTATACCCTTTTACGGCTCATAATGGTTTTTTGACCGGTCTCTGAACCATGAACCCTAAGGTTCTTAACGCTTATTTCCTTTTCTATTTAAAGCGTAATTGAATCCGTCCAGCGTATTTTAATCTAATCTTTAGTTAATTTTGGTCTTAGCTAATAAGCACTCAATAAAAAATGTGTTTTTTTTCGCTTCATAGGTTTTTCTTGTCGGCCCTGGTTCTGAATTCCAGGATTACATTTTCAATGCAAATTTACTGGGAAAAGAATACTAAAAATATAACTACCTACAGCATAAAAAATTGTAACAGTTTTTAAAATTTGAAAAGTAAATCGAAATATATCCCATATTCTTTTTTATTCATTTATTATCATTAGTTCTTAAAACCTTTGTTATGCGAAATTGACATTCTGCAAGCCAACGATACTTCATGTCAGATACGATCAGATAGGTACACGGGTTACTCCTGGCTGTTTTAGCACAGTTCAGATACCTATAAATAACAGTTTTGGCGTTCAACCACTGCATATAAAACGAGGCATTTTAGCGATCAGCCTAACTCGTGTGAGCGTGTGAGGTAATCTCATACCCAGAGAAAGAATGCCCTAGAAACGAAATACCAGACAAATTATTCGTCGTGTACTCGGTTGTATGGTGAATTATTTTGATTATACTCTTTAGAATTAGTTATAGTCAACCACGCCCCGATCAAGTTTTCAAATTTCTTAGCCAAAAATATATACATTTTCTAAATTTATCTGTGCATTAGTCAGTGTTTGATCTTAGTGAAGTGCAGTCTGCATTAAATCTGCATGTGATCACATATCCCTACACACATGTCACACCTTTCTTCTACAGGGCTAGGCAGAGATGACTTCTTTCCCCTTTCTTTTTTCGCTTCATCCAAACTTACTACCGTTAAATATACACCGCCTTCATAAAATAACACGAAAAAGATGCAATTGAAACCGATCGCTGTAGTTCAAAAGACACGGTCACTAATTGTTGACTAGCCTTGACAATGACCTCTTGCTTAGCATTTGAAATAAACAATATAACGGACTTCACTCGCGTGTATTTTTGATGATGACATAATTATCGTTAATTTAATAGTAAAAACGGGCCATTAAAAAAAACTCCTTCACATTTTGTATTCATAATTCAGGCCTTAGGACTTATTTTTGCAAGAAATAGTTTTTAATCTGTGTCAAGTTTTTATTTAAGAACAGAAATTTGTGTTTATCACAACGTATCGACACTTTACAGCAGCTGTGGTCATGGGGAGATCTAGGGGAATTCTCTACAAATATGATTCACGGTATTGAAATCCGTTCAGTTATTTTATTAGAAATGCAAATGAGAATATTACCTTGATTAAATCAGTATTTTGTGACTGGCAACAAAATTTCAATGGCGTATAGAAACTCTCCATATATGTATTGCTCATTCAACAATGATATTATGTTGTATAATATTACGCACATCTATAAAATGGTGTGAGATCTCAGTAGAGCTTTAGTGTATCAGCTCGGAATTTAAATGCAAGTAGTTCTATTGTATACGTTCTAAGTTTACGACTGTTGTCACCCAATGTCCAGATGTGTACCAGTTTGTATATGTAAATTTGCTCCTGCATCCATTATCTACACACAATGCCAGTTTTAGAAACAATTTTCACGGTATATGACACCAGCTTAAAGGCGAACGGATACCGATTTAGTTAATATACAGTGTCCGGTGCTTTGCACGCCGCACTAACCTAAAATACAAAAAGATTACCATTACCCCTTTATGTCCCCCACTGCTGGGGCACAAGCCTTCCCTATGAATGGAATATATAATGAAAATGGTTCATAGTTGGCATTGGTAGGTGCAATTAACGCCTGCAGTTACAGTACTAAGAGTACAGGAATTAGAAAAAATTTTTTGGTCACCCATTAAATGACCACCAGCCGGAACACTGCTTAGTTTACACGTTTGCATGCAGAGCGCTGTGAGCTCTTCCAAAAAAATGTAACAATATAAAATTATCTATTCGCTTCATGTCCATAATTCGCCCAATTGTTTGCTCAGGTTCTCATAATCATTTTAATTCGCCGATCTCATTGTCAAAACCCGTTATGTTATCCATTACAGCCTACAGTATTTTGGACAATCGTAGGAAGTTGTTGCATGCAAATCTTATTTACATTAACGGCACTCATAACCCTGTTTGGTCCACTCGGTGACTCATAAGTTTCTCCGTGAATCCTGTTGAAAGTTGGAAGTCGGTGGATGAGTTTGAAGGAGTGCATATCAATTTCACTTTTCCCTCATCTGTGATAGTGACATTTGTATCACGATCGGGGCCGCGCGTGTCTTCTATACTTAATACGATTTGTGTAAACCATGCTCGCCAAAGCAATCGGTGATGTCATTTCACAATACAAGAGTCTTGGTGTTAAACTTCAGTGTTTCTACTTAGAAGAATCGTAGTAGGTATGTGTCTTCGAGTAGAGACGACATACACTCAACTACTACGAGAAGTAGGGACTGAGTTCAAAGTGACAAAGGTCACTGCAACACAAGATTTGCGCCTAGCGTAAAAAGAATTATCATTTAATTTAGATTCTGCTTTTTTTTCTTCCTTTGAAAAATATATTCAAATGATGTCTCTTTCAAAGAAGGAAGAAAAAAAGTGTTCTGGCTTTTGCATCTAAAAAAACAAACTGTTCACACCAAGTCATTAAATGATAACGAGAAAGCGCACCTGGCACATTTTTCTTCTCTATTACCTATGCGGCTACTATTAGAGTCGTTGTAAAGATAATGGAACCATATTTATTCTATTTAGTGCCCCATTTAGACAAAAAGAACTCGGCAATAAACTGCAGAAAGATGAAGTACCCTTTACGAGCTAAGATGTATGCCTATTGGCAGTTAAACATTTTAACCGCATATTGCTGTTTAAAATTAAAGCGGCGGATGCTCACCCAGGATAGGTACGAGAATTAATTACCTGTGTTGTGGAATAATTCCTCATTAATTTCAACACGAGCCAGTGGAAATCCCTAAGCATTTCCACGCTTTGTATGTAGGGGGGAAATTACCATATGCAATGCATATATCACAGGATGCGCGAGCATTCGCGCCTGCCGGCGGCCCTGTTCCCTGATAAACTAACAGTATTTGAATTAATGTGCGGTAATTATACAGCCCTTATAAGAGCAACAAGTTAATGCTGGATATCACATAAAATGTAAAAGAAGTAATTGTAGACTTTGTAATTACCACCAATTTGTCGTCGCGGGATACTTGCGTCAATTTATTAATAGTAGGTATAATATTTATACTGCTATGGTTAAATAAAGTAACAAATTATATCCTTTAAACAAAAAAGCTCGAAAATGTATTCACGTATGTTTTATTAGCACTATACCCTGATGTTCAACTTTCCAACCGTACAATTTACTTTCCAACCGTACAATTTTGTATAATCCTCCGTATGGTTCAATAAATTTTCATCTTTATAGGTACTTATTGACCGGTATCTGACTCATTATTATTTTTTACAGGTAAGAACCGACTGAACATACTGCACATGGCTGTGGCGGCCTTACACTATTGGTCGTGAGTCTAAATCTAATATGTCCTTATTACTAAGATCTGTTCACAATAACACGTATCATTTTAGTAATTTCCTATGAATTTTCATTGAAACTATTACTGTCACACAAATCGTACATAATGTGTTGAAATGACACTTTCGCTGCCATCAATCGCTCCAAGCTTCAAAACCGATGTCAATATCTGTCTACATCAGGCAACAATAAACGTTTGAGCAACGATTATGCCAGCTATTTAAGCCACAATAACTGGCAGCACGCGAGTCTAAAATAATTAAATCGTGTAATGTGCGCCGTGGCAATAAAGCCGGTGCTCAACTGCGTGGCAAACAGTTTGTCACGAGCATAACTAGGAAGATATTATCCGCTGCGCGATAGTAACGGACGGCTGCGATTCTCACGGCACGACCGCCCGGCGGAATCGTCGCGCGCGCCGCTTTTGTTTCGCGCCCGTGAATCGCCGTTTCCTGCGGCGACCAGTGTGAACGCTCCTTTATTTGAGCAACATGCACCGTTACCACTCGGACACAAACACACTGCTCTAGACAAATTTACTCCACTTTCCATTTTTCACAGGCCATTTTCTTGGGCACACTGACGCGCTAAGTAGACGCCTGATTCGCGGAACGAAACGTCCACTTCAAAGGCTACCCACATAACCCACTTTTAACTCGATATAAATTGTTCTGACACGATTGCAGGTGTCATTTGGCGTAGTTTAAACAAAACGCCTCTATGATGACGTCCTAGGTACCTACTCCCAATCCGTAACGGCTCGCACATAAATCACGCTTTCGCTAAAAGCCATAGTGCGCTAATTGAACAATTACAACTGCACACACTAAAAACAACATAGTATACTCATCTCAATCGAAATCTATCAAAGCTCACTGCAATATCTCACACATTGGATGGCTTATTATGGATGGAGGCTTATCACTTGCGAGCGCTGCTGGTGAATTGTAAACACCGTTTTTATAGCTCGGTTCACACATTTACCAACTTTGCACTTGCATTAGACGGGTTCATAGTGAGAATGCGGTCGGTGACAATGGGCGCTGTAACAACGCTTGACACTAATCAGTGGCGGCGCATACCTACATCCGTTGCACTCGGACACGGCACGGGAATTAAGGCACTCGAATTCTTGACCCAGCTGTTCATCTCCAACATTCCTGGGGCCGTACCACGAAGTATTAGTGCGATCCGAACGCGGATGACAAAACGGGACGCCGCTCTACTCGGCTTATAGCGTTGTCTCACTTCAACAATGGGAATTGAGTCGCGTTAAGAGTTGGTGGTAAGGCCCGTCTGTCCTCTTGAGAGTTTTTGTCACTCGGAATACATACACTTGAGGAAATTCTCGGCTTTCACGGCGCAATTAGAGAATAGTAATCCTATTAGCTTTATAAACACACAGTTAAAGCTAAAAATACATTTCCCTCTATAACCGTTAATCTTATTCGTATTAAACAGCCGTAAAATTATATTGATTCACTCTTTAACGTTTCTTATTTATAGACTGTTAGAACAGGTTTTCCCTAGAGTGTGATCCTTATTCTATTCTACCAAAAATTTTATTAGCATGTTTTTTTAATAATATTATCATAACTGTTGTTTTTGCTACGATTTATAATTTGTATACCTATACATTTACAATAGTGAGTTTATTTGGTTGTAAAATGTGGTTTGATTTTGGAAACTGTTTATGCTTTTCACCCAGTTTCTAAAAAGGTACATAAGTCATATCTTAAACCGCAATTTGGGACTCGGATTTCGGTCACAATGACTCTTCATTATGTACTCGCCAAATATCCGTTACGAATTTGCATGCATCACAGCGATGAATGCAAGGTAATTTATCACATCAAATAAAAAGATCTCTTCAGAACATCTAATAGATACAAATAGTAAACATCATATCCGTTACTCAGGAAAATAAAAAAAAAACCAAACTATCAAGTGGCTTAGTTAATCGTATTTGAACAACAAAAATTCTGTAATGTAAAAGATTGTAATCCGTTATACCAACAGGGGACAGCGTCTATGTCATTATTTACATTTTAATTTAAACTCGGACAAGAAGCTGTATGATTGCTGTTATTCCCACCGCATGGTCACGTAAAACTGGCAAGTGTTTCACAAACACGAATCCAAAACGCAAGAATAATTAACATGTACCTGTAGCTATTGGACATTTTATTGGTCACGATCTTAATTGGGTCCATCCCTGAATATAAATTTTAAATACGAGATATCTCCATTAAAAAAATTGGGCACATCCGTTAATTAATTTCCATATCCAAAATATAAAAGCGTATTGAAAAGTAAATATCAGCTATTGTACTGTTAAAACGAATTCGTGTTACGTTTAAATGCACTGCATATTCGAACCATATATCAGTTCAATTAAGAAAACATCGATTTTTATTGGTTTAATTTCATGGAAGAGATTCAATAAATGGTTTCCTGCCTCTGGCATATGTTTTAGCTATAAAACCTTTCACTGTTACTTATCTTGCGTACTTACAAAATGTCGTTAAATTTTTAGTGTCGTTAAAAACACTAATATAGGCTCTGTTAATAATGGGAAGAGTCCTATAAAATTATACCGTTCCAACAGACTAAACTAAATATGCTTTCAGTTAATTGCAATATTGGTTAATCATGCCCTTTAGCGTTCAAGACCGTAGGCACTGGGGCAAACTTACTTTTGTAACATATAAAATATGTAATTTTGTATATTAGTAAAATTCATAAGTAAAAATAGTTTATATTGTAACATAAGAACTATTTTTACTTGTGAATCATGAATTTAAAAGACTGTACATATTTGCTTATATTGTGATTTTCAGTGCATAGGTACAGAGTATATTAGTGAGACGATACTTATAAAATAAATGATAATAATTTATTACACATGTAGAAACGAGACGTAGCGTTAATAGGCCCCCCAAAAGGTGGACCTACGAACTGGTGTAAGTCGCGGAATGCCGCTGGATGAGGGCAGCGCATATCCGATTACTGCAGAGATTCTTGGTCCCCCAAGGAGGAGGCCTATGCCCAACAGTGACCGTCTCACGGCTGGCTGATTGTAATATCGACCATTGATACCTACGTCAAAAAACCATCAAATTTTGTTTTATTTACGTTGGAAATAAAAAGGTAGCTGTCTAGCTATGCTAGCTATTCTTTTAACAACTGACCAGAAAAGCACGTGCTCTCATAAAAAGGTTGGCAATTTTTAGAAAGATCTTTTTCGTCCAAAACTTTCAATATCTATCTTTTTTGCTCGTAAACGCAAACTTTCCAGAGAAAGGTGAAACATTTTAGGTAAATACTAGATTTTACTTAGTCAAGTTTGGTTGTATTCCAAATAATATAGGTATTACATATTCTTTGGTTAGAAGTATACTTATACAGAGAGTATAAAAAAGCTTCCTTTAAATATATTATTGGACTGTATTACGCAGAGGTGTATCAACGCCTACATTTCGCCAACTAGGTTAGGTCTCATGTATGCGGCTAGCCAATTGCTAGGAGGTAGGTATAACAAGAACCCTGTCGCTCCTTCCTAGCCTTTAGTCGCCTTGTACGATGTCCGCGAGAGAAATTGGGGGAAATGAAAATTTTACACGGCTCTGCAGTCACCCCGTCACCATACTACAGGCTACATATAGAATCCTCCAGTAATACCTAATTATTAAAATCTTACAAAGATTTTGGGGTTAGAAAAAGAATTTCGAAAAATTATGATCTTGAGGCGGGAATCTTAATTTTTTCTAACATTTATATAATGTTAAAATTAAAATCGAATAGTTTATTAAAATCTTGTGATGTATCATATGCTTGTACCTGTTACTGTTAATTTCCTTTTTCATAATTGAACAATTCAGTGGCGTGCCGATTAATCATTCACTCATTCTTCACACCTTACGCACGCACCTTGAAAAACGTTCTGTCAGTAAGCCAGTAATCAATTACTTTGAAAAATAACCTTAATCCATATTTAATTACAAATACTGAACACAACACAGAAACTTTCTTCGACAGGTACACATTATTTTATACTTTTTTGACACCTTGCTTACAAAAAACAACCACTTACGATGAACTCACAGTAATATTAGTTGATTACTACTACTAACATTTGAATTTTTAAGTAATACAACCGCATTCTCAAATTTTATTTTTCAGTTTTGATACTGCTTTAAAGCTACAATTTTTATATTGATAATATTTTAAGAGACATTAAGCTGATATGAATGAAGACGAAAGGGGAAGGCGTAAGCGGATCATTCATAATCAAATTAAAAGTATTAAAAAAGCCTGGGGCTTTACCACCAACTCTAAACGCGACTCAATTCCCATTGTTAAAGTGAGACAACGCTATAAGCCGAGTAGAGCGGCGTCCCGTTTTGTCACCCCCGTTTGGATCGCACTAATACTTCATGGTACGGTCACAGGTCAAGAGTATCCGAAACAGACGCGCGTGCATGAAGACATTAATGGGATTAAATTAAGTGAAGAAGTATATAAGAATCGTAGCAAGTGCAATGTAGCGATCTGTCTACTCCTTAGGGAGAAAAGCGTGCCGTATTTATGTGTAAAAATAAACAAAAATTAAATCATTCCAATCCATACTGCTCAAGGTTTTGGCTGAGGTTTTATAGCCGGCTGTCTGCCTGACACCAACCCTCTTTGGGTAAAAATAATAGTAGCCCTTAAAATATGTGAATGAAACATTAATTGAGCGACCGTAATGAGTAAAGAGAGGCGTGTTAAAATGAAATTGCAATCATAAAAATTTTGCCACTCTCGAGATGACCGAGATCTTTTTCGATAATTATCATGTGTATTGTGATAAGCGGCTACCTACTTTCAATTTAATTGTACAGATTAAGTATCGGCCTTAAGTGGCTAACTTTGTTACAAATGATTTGGGCTTTATATTCTACATCCTATGAGATATTAATTAAAAGAAAAGTGATATATACTTGCCAGACATGAAATCTACTTACGGTCTAATGGCTACTATTGGTGTGGATGTGTATTAAAATTATCCATCTTCATGTCATGAAAACCTTGTGGAAACTAATAATTTTCTTAATCAACTTTGTTTTTTACGTTAAAAATGTTAAGGTTCACAATCAAATGAAGATATTGGACACTTTTGTATCGTCCAACGTGCTGTTGACTGTACTATTTACGATTGCCATGAAATAAGCTTCAGATGTAAGTGGTATATCATTGTTTTCTTTAACGCCGCCTTATTAACTTATTACGGGCGGCCATGAATCTTAGCAAGGCAGGAACAGTGAAAGGCAAAGAAAATGGAATGTTAATGTGAAAATTTTGTGTTACCCACAGCCGTGTTCACGTGTTGGGTTCCGGGCGTTCAATTATTATTAACGATAAACAAGCTTTGGAAAGGCAATAAAATAAATAGACTTTTAGTTCTACTATATTGATCGCGTGAGAAGCTAAACGGTGCACGCGTTCAGGCTGTGTTTGCAGAAGTTAAACACGAAAATAATTAGATTTTTACTTCGATGCGTATGCGCATCAAATTGTAACTCCGATGACACACGTCCTTCTTTATTGAATATGGTATCCTTTCAACGACGCGTGGTGCAAATCGTGGCAAACAGATGGCGCCAGTGCACAGATACATTTTGGGTCGCTGCACTCGCGCTTAACGATAAAAGCTCGTTGATTAAAACCAAACGTCGTATTGAATCGATACTTAAGTTTGCTATCAAAAAATTAGAACTGCGTATGTTGGAAGGCGTATCAGACCTTCTGGCGGTATTACCTACCCACGAATCAGCTCTGCTCCTGAATTAACAGCTGTTGGTATCGATTGATAAAACTATGATATTTTATGTGTTATTCAAGCATTTTTTTATACCGATATCTTGGACTTATACAAGCACAGCTCCTGGTGTTTTTCAGTGCCAAACTGTCTAGTTAATATGACGTACTCATTGATATTATAATACCTACACGATCAAAAACACTTTCAGCGCGTATAAATGTATCGATTTATATGGTGCTGAAATTGTTTTTGTTTAGTAGAAGGGTGTCATTATTTAAGAACCCTGTTTGCATATTACTTTCTTGTTAAAATAATTTTGCATATGCTGTCACGTAACTAGTAGTAACGGAAGATTACGGAGCATGAGACTCGGTGACAGTACAAATGAAATAAAATATGGATAGGGAAGTAGTCCTGTCACGCTCCTGCCCCCGACACTCTCCTGTCGGGAAATCCGAGCCTACCACAGCTCCTGAGTGCGAGCCGGCGTGCGTGCCCACTACCTGGCACGCCTCTGGTCGCGCGTCCCTAATCTGCGTGCCTGTGCCCGTACGCCTCTGTTTGCGCCCCGACTTGCGCGCTCCTACGTGCGCGCCCTCTATGTGCGCGCCCTCTACGTGCGCGCCCTCTACGAACGCGCCCTCTACGTGCGCGCCACCTGCACGCCGCTCAGCCGGGACGTCTCTCCGGACGGGCGTTTGGCTGTCCGACCCTCCGGAGCCCTGCATCCCTCTTCTGTATCCTTTGCGACTTGGCCCCGCTAATTATCTTGTTATTATTTTATTTATTCCAACTCTGTATTCGGACGTGCCCTATTAATCCAATAAATTCCTTACTTCCCTATCCATCTTTTATTTCATTTGTACTGTCACAGAGTCTCATGCTCCGTAACCTTCCGTTACGTGACAATGCTTATTATTTTAACAAGAAAGTATTAATTAAACATACACTCGACGTAGATTCCACATAATTATTATTTATTATTAAGTTTATGGTACTTCTAAATTCATCTAAATCACTGAACATTATTATTTGCAACACTGTTAGTGTTTAATAATAAGCGGTTTGTCGATTCAAAATTACTGCTACCACTATTACTGCCATAACCATTACTATCATTCATTGAAACAATTCACAGCCATTCCCATGCTCTATGGTCCGCAAGTTTTATTGGCTTTTGTCTTGGCACATAAAAAAATAATCAATCTCTATTTTTAATTTCACGTATTAAATTATGTTTCAGCATAATCACAGAGCGCTATCTCTGTAACAACTGAGATCCAATTTAAAAAGTCCGCCTAAATTGCAAATGGACGCAATCATTTTAGCTGCTACCATTAGGAGGGCTCTGTTTTATTACTATCATGGCAAGACTCTAACGCTCTTCCAATATTATTTTACAGTCCGCTTCATAATCGACACTGGGAAGTGGCAATGTTTTATGTCCTAAATAAATTACTGGCTCAAATCGCTTTCAAATGATAGTGGCTACAGTGGTCGTCTCTCGACAATTTGTAATAAGTATTGTTGTTGTTATAAACCTTGATTCATTACATCCCTGTTCTGATAGTTTACAATAGTAATTTACCACATGAACATCTCCGTAAATAATTCTCTGGAATTAAAGAAGGAATATACATATGATTGAATACGATGTGATAATACCTACTCATCACATCACTTGGTGTACGTATAAATTATAGTCGTTTTAATTAATGTTAACACAAATGCATAAAATATTTTCTCTCTAGTTCTAAAGGTACTCAACTAGTTATTCATAATGATTTTTCTGCTGTCAACTATACCATTTTTGGATAAATTTCAAAGGAAATGCCGCAAGGGGCGATTCGATGCTTTAAAATAATATTTTGTGTGTCAATTTTCATCTCGCCCCTTCGTAATGGGCGAATTACTACTTCAAAATAAAAAAAACGGGGCGAGTTGAACATTTTAATCAAAAGAGAAAAGATCCAAGGGGCGATTCGAATCGTAACCCTTTACTCTTCTCTTATCTTTACTTGTTCTCTATTAATAATAATCTCATCAATTTGCCGATTATTTTTTCAAACATAAGCTTTGTAATATATTACTCATATAAAAGAATTTTCTGTACTACGTATACAATTAAAATACTGTTAAAAACGGTCGTATAATTATGATGCTCGGTAACTGCCTACGTTCTACATAACGTGTTTATGCCGCATTAGAATCAAAATGTAAAAAACACTAAATGATGAGACTTAAATTTATTGGTATTTAAATATTTTTTACACCTAAGCCTATAATCTAGCCCAGAGTAAGAACTTAAGCACTTAAACTATGTACTTTCATCATTATAAACTGTTTAAATTTTCCCTACTTCTAGGACATAGGCCTTCGCACCCATCCAATGAGCGACCTTAGAAAATATTGCTAGGTGGTAATAGAGGAACGCTGCTGCCCATTCCTCATCATTGATTTATCCTTAGTCGCCTTGTACGACACCCACGGGAGAGATTTGGGGTGGTGACAATTGTATTCTACTCTGCCGTCACCACACGGCGGTGTTTTAATTGGCTAAAATACGAATTGAATATGAAAAACATATAATATTTATTTGTTTGGAAGATTCTGATCATTTATACAATTGTGTGTGAAGTGTAAGACATTATAAGAACTTAAAAAAGTTTTTAATAATAAAGGTATAGATTGCTTTTATGAAAGGATATCAGCGTAATAAGGTCACCCATGGACAGGGTTCAAAACCTTGCATAGGCTTCAAATTATACTGTTACCCTCTATCTGGATTCCGTTAATGCCTCTAGTGCTAAGATATAAATTTTGCCATTTTATTATACATACCGAGTCCTGTAAAGCTTTTCAGTGCTGGTTTACTACTCATAGGTCTCAATTCCATTTGCCATAAATTTCCCCACCGTTTAAGGCTCGGTACAAGGTTTTGTTCCCCATAACTGTACTAGTGCTAAACACACAGATCTACGAGCGAGCGCTTTCCTTTCTGCAGATTCATATGGTCATGAACGCTGAACTATATCTGTGTCGCTACCTGGTCAATTAGCTGCAAGTCCAATGACTCAGAACGCACCTACATTTCATTAACCGCCGTCTGTATTTAAAAAATATAGTAAACTGTAATTTATGTGCCGTAAAATTTTCATCTTAATCTGTTAAAACTACCGGCCGCTTCCACAGTACAGTTAGAAGGAATACTCTTTTGTTATTTAGATGTAGATCGGAAATTAATTCACGTGACCAAACTAAACCCAACCCACCTCCGAAGTATTTCAATAACACGAAAAGACCATAATCCCGCGGGGTTTGACATGGTAATATTTAAAAATAACTCGGCTGCACAATAACCGTTTGAATCTCTACTGACTTTTAAATTTACCCGCTCGATTTACATTTGACTTTAGAAATTCGCAATGCGTTGATATCTGCCGTAATTATAGTAATTCTGGAGAAAGTAAGCACGTCACATGTCTTCAGAGCACCTAGACTGGTCTCAGGTGGCAATTACTCTATTTCGATAGTGTTCACAGTTCGATGGCGGGTAATAATAGAAATCAATCTGCACTAGAAGGAGAGCAGTGGGCAAAAAAACCGCTAACCGAACTTTGTGGTGGAGCGTCGACTCATTCATTACGAGCAATTCGTGCGGTTTGGTTATTTAATGAAACGTTACAGCGGCACAGAGAGACCACATCAGGAACGGTCGCACCGACCGCATTGTCTTTTGGTAGCAGCGGCTCTGCCCGCTGGCTGACTTAATAACCGTCACGTCATAGTGTCGCCCGGGCTAGTTCATTGGCTTGTTACATCAGAGCGTCACGCTCATGGACGGCAATAATCATTCTCATCCCGAGCTTTGATCCATTGCTGCGTGTATAGATTTGTATTCTGTCAAAGACAAAAGTCGTATTAACCATACAAGTATAATTGACTGGTCATCAGAAACTTTTTTATAAGTTCAAAAGTCTGATAATTCGAAGTTTCTGTATTTATAATCCACGTAGAAGGAGGGCGCTGATAACTAATAAAATTAATATTCAGACCACTCTCTGCTCTTATTTGACCTGCAGTAACTAAATCGAATAAATAAGATACAAACTGCAGCAGTAGCTTCATAAAGTAATTCAACTTAAGGTGACTGAACTACTTGGTAAAACTTAATAGAGCTAATTTAATCTTCTACTTGGACGTATGACCTATGAGTTTACTAGTTACGGGCTAATAGGATTTCTACTCGGTGGCCTGGATTTCAACCTCATCGCAATGGCTAATGAGGAAAACGCAATAATAAATATGATTATTTCGACGAATTGGAAGGCCTAGGCTGTGGTCGGAGCGCCCGCTGGACGCGCGATTCAAGTCGCCCGCTGACGAATGTCAATGGCACGCGGCACCGTTACTCGATCTCGCGTCCGCCGAATTAATGCGCCAATGGAAATTCGCACACCGATCGATTCCAACATTGATCAGCTTAATGAGAAGCTTGTTGCTTCGGCGCCGGCGGCCGATATCAGCCATCTTTCAGCCCCACGCCCTCTATACTCTGACAAGTATCACTAATACAAATAAGCGTGTCATCCATCATGAGAAATTTTATTACTTCCATTATGCACAGGCGCGATACCATCGTAATCAAACGGTCTGATACACGGCATACGCATTGTGGCCAATAACATCCCGTGTAAGTATGAGCCTTATTAACTCATTGATATTGCGAAATGGAGCTGAAAGCTGTCCGTGATGAGTGTGCTACTTTTCTTGAAACGGCCGAGTATTTTTATTGGAAGGAGCTCGCCCATGGCTGGCGTCTTAGACCTCACGCTGCTACACTAACCGCCATTTGCATGGCTCACTGGGGCGCGCCGGTAAAAAACCTCTCGTCTCTCCCAGTCGGCATTCGTCATTGAAAAGAGTAAATAGAATAGTAGAAGGCTGTCGATCGGGCGCCACACTTTTACTTGCATTGGTCTCGATGCCTTGTCTTCGTTCTGATTTATATTATATTTTGCGGCCTTTGCTCTGTTTAAATCTCCTTCGTTTTTCATCATGATATGGCTATTGCTTTAATGGTGCATACCCACGTAAGATACCTATTAGTTCAGTAATTGCAGCAGTGGTTGCTTCTGCTTTCCGACTTGGAATTTCAGACACATTTAATGTCTAATGACTTGGACGTTGATTGAGATTGTAAAATGAGATTAGGTTAGATTTGCATTCTCAACTTATATGTTGCAATGTTGGATTTAACTGCGATTAGTACCTACGAGAACATCTTAGAGTCGTGTTGAGCATTTCGTCAAGTCCTTGAAATGGGTAGTGAAACCTAAGAGAATCTCATCTCATTACCCGCGCTCTAGATTCCAGTCACGATCGCACATAACAGCCGGATACTTGCAGAAGCGCCACCTAACATATCAATTAAGCTATCTTTAATTCCCCCATCGATCATCAGCCATCCACCTCTGCCCGGGGTCAATATCTTTTCGTAAACTCGATCGTACCACATCTTCATAAGCTATTGAATTTTAATGAAACGGGTTTCGTAAATTATTTCGCGTCTATTTCTCAGACTGGAATTATTACCCATTCTATTCTTTATTGGAACATCGTGCTCATAAACAGGTCATGAAATATATAATGTTTTCTTATTAACAGTTTGGACGTGTTGTTAAAACAAAGGGCAGGTTGATGATAGCTTGCCTCGGTACTAATATGTAGGCCTAAGTGAGGTGTCCAATTATTCGCTAAACGATATGAATTTATAAATCAAGATGGATGATAAAAAGGTGGTGCATTGCACACGGGCGCGATGAGTCATGGCGCGTTATGGTCGTTTTATGTGTCAGTGTCGAGTGCCACACAAACGCGCCGCTGAGCGCGTCACTGCACGCAGGCGCAAGTGCGGGCGCTATGTCGAAGTGTACTGAAATCTGTGCCGACTGATTATCGATGTAATAAACCCCGCACCTACACTTAAAGTGCGACTTTTACGACATTACCTACAGTGCCGATTTCAATTGCATGCATATGAATGCATGCAATTGAAATCGGAACTTTATTCCTCTGTTGTGTTTAGGTCACGAGGAGGCTACTCGGCAGTATTTCGTGTGCAATAAGTAGATAGAGTGTTAATTTGTCTCCTAAAAATATTCGCTGTCTAACAAAACATTTTTTCAAGTAAACAAGCTCTGTCTGCTCTTTGAACTTATTCCTTGTTTAAAACAAACTTCGCAAATATTAGCGTTTTTATAATAAAAAAAATCCTACCTATATTTTTGTGCTTGGCAGCGAAAACATTACGTAGAATGCGCCAGTCCCGACTCACCCAGAGATGAGGGAAATTGCCTGATGTAGGTATACCAATAAGTACCTTGGGGCATCCGAACGGTGGTGTTAAAACCACTAACAACAGCATACCCAAAGAGGGTAAAGGTTAAGGACGCCAGATGATATGGGAACTAGAACATAACCAGCCCTATGATGTCCCCTGCTGTGGCACAGGCTTTCCCTATGTATGGAAGAAAATAGGGAGAATGGACTATAACTCATCGCCGTGTGGTGACGGCAGAGTAGAATACAATTGTCACCACCCCAAATCTCTCCCGTGGGTGTCGTACAAGGCGACTAAGGATAAATCAGTGATGAGGAATGGACAGCAGCGTTCCTCTTATACCATCTAGCAATAGTACTGCGACTTTTGTGCCCGATAAATGGCAATAGGCTCGCCATTACATGGGACCTGACATAATTGGCGAAACATGGGTGCTAGTTCACCTCTGCCTACCCCTTCGGGGATATAAGCGTGATTTATGTATGTAGACTTAGCCTGGGCCAGCGATTTAAAGCTCTTTCTGAAGCGAGTACAGCAGCAGCGAGCTTCACCAAGCGTTGTATTTGCAAAAGTCTGCCACAGTGTGAGTTGAGCCTTATGTTGATGAAGTTGAGATTGATAATCGATTGCAGTTATTTGTTCTATATAATCTGAAGAGTTGTTGGCTGTACCTAAATACCTGTGTAAAGCAATCAACCAATTTTACGAAGCGATTGCGTAATTGAAGCGCGCCCTATCGACTGGGCATCTAGTCCTATTAGGAAGTTGTTTTTCTCCCAAGCTGCTTATTCAGGTTCATATTAAAGGTCTCTGCATACGTAACGAGATAAAACCTCGGACGGGACGTGTACGGGACGTGAGTGCTGCGTTCACGCCCCGTCCGTGACTCCGTGACATATGTCCTTCATATATCTACATTTTGTATGAAACTATATTTTTAATACTTCCCGTCCCGTCCATATCAAAACCCATCACGTATGCAGAGACCTTAAGTTTGCTTGTCATCGTTATCCCATTCAGCTGAGACTGTTCATTATGTTGCCTTCGTGTTGGCATAAGCCGGTCCCTTTAAACGGTGCACCGCCGGTGTTATTAAACGACAATTTGCTTATCATTGGAAAAACGAAAAGCGCCGCTCGGCTGCGTCTATACGCTACTGGCCGCACTTAATCGGCACTTGGACATGAAGCGAATCTTGCACGTTGCACGGATGCAATGCGTTGGCGCAACCGGTAGTGCGTGTAATCTTGTCACTGTGTAATCGAACCAATTTATATTGGGCGCCGAGAGCGACGCCTCCGCATGAGTAAATAAACGGAACAGAGAATAACTTTCATACAACCGCGCGAATCGGTTGCACTACTAGAAGCACGCGGGGCATGTGTGCGTTACCCTATCGCGCACGCGGCTAATCTGGAAAAAACCGGTTTATGACGCACAGCCAGTTGCATAATCTCAGGATTAGTGCGACGGCGTCTTAGGAAGCTTTTACTCTGTTCGGTTTTTCTACTCATGTGACGCCACTCCGCTAAGAGCGACCGCAGACACACGATTTCAAGTCGGCCGACTATCTAACAACAAAGTTGCATAGTCTGCAGACTTGCATAGTAAGCCCGTTCTAAAAAGCCGTCGGCCGATAGTTGACCAATTTTTTAGTTGTACGATTTAGTTGGAAAGATGTGCAAGCTATCATAAGTTTCTATGACTATTGGTACAATCTGCAATTACATCGGCCGTAATTGCAGATTGTACCAATAGTCATAGTCAAGCTGTGCACTACCTAGCGCATTGATTTATCTGTGCACTATAGATTGATTTACATCTAGGACGCTTAGGTCACAAAACTCTGCGCCCACCACGACGGTGTTAACGGCACCTTTATTGGAATGCACATAATTGACATGACATGTCGCTATTGTCTCGGCTGCCATGTATTGTGTCCCATCATTAACAGTGCCTGGCCCTTCGTGACCACGAAACGTTTTCTTCAATTAACCAATGAAGCCGTAGAACGTTTATTCATAAATGTAACTCTAAGACGTCCAGCCAATTGACGGCCGCCTTGGTCGAATGCTCAGATTGCTGGGGTATTGGCCAAGAGGTCCCGGGTTCGAATCCTGGTAGGGGCAAACTTTGTGATGATCACAAATAACATGTTTGTTTCCGAGTCATGGTTGTGTATATGTTTATGTAGTATATTTTCAACATTTATATACATAATTATATTTAAAATATGACCGTCATCTAGTATCCATAACACAAGTGCTTAGGCTACTTTGGGCTAGATTAAAAAAAGGCTAGGTTTGAAAAAAGATATTATAGCACTTTGCTGTGAAGTCAGAGTAATATATCGCATCCGCTCCAAACTAGTTTCATGTCTTAATAACTACTCTTCATCCAATTTTTACACACCAAAATGCGCTCGATGAATTAGGAAAAAACCGCCACTGTTAATATTGTATGCGCGGTAACGTCTCCAGTTTTTAACTGCCTTAGATCGTCGACCTAGCCAGCTCGTTCTAATATAAATGAAGATACCTAGAATAACTCGCTTTTTAGTTGCATTTTTTATCTGGTCTTAATTGCTATTTAATGTCGAGATACTCTGCATATTATCGGGGTTGTACGTTGCAGTTGGCTACAGCTGGCTGGTTGAATTGAAATATATAGATGATGTGTTCCATTCATTCCAAAATGAATGCGATTGGCTAACAGCATTTGGGGTTGAGTTGCCTGGGAGCAACAAACGGCTGTGCGGTGCGACCTTGCGCGGCGTCCTTGCCGTCTTGGAACCCTCGGCTGCACCTGTCCCTGTCACACTTATGACGACGGCGCTCCGTCCCTCTCCAGCGGCGTCCACAACCGCCCCACGAGCGATGAGCGCCGCGATAAATCGTGCTCAACGACAGCCCCCGCATCGCTCGCTGTTTACAGGACGAGTTTACTCGCACTCGTTCCATTTTTATTTACGACTGAATGAAAATACCTTCGTGCGTCGCCGTATTAAGTGTATTAATAACTGAACCTTTTTAGAGCGGTGTATTTTTGCACCACCACGCTAAACGTTGATCGCTCCTATTTTTCGTTTTGCATGTATGTGCAGTTAGATGGGCAAGGTCGACCGGATTGATTTAATTACAATGTTACGGTGTGCCCTGCCTACAATAAATTTTAATGGTGTTCAATATTTAAATGTACCATAAAGGCGATTGTTATTTACAATTTGCTCGCTGATGAATATTTAGTAGGGCGGTTTTGCTGGCTGGCTCGTGTAGCCTCCTAATGAGAAAATCCCTTATGGACACCGCGCCGTGTTAGAAAATCCCTAATTGTACATAACTATGTCGTTGATATTCGAAAAGCGAATTTATGTCCAATTAGACGAGTTCACACTGAGCCATTTGTTCGACGTCACTGAAATACGCGTGCCTCTTGTTTCCACCGCTGTCGAGTTGCCAGTTTTTTTAGAAAAAAGTTCGCCGTGTTGGCTGACTGTCAGATAAAGATGAACTTTTTTTTAAGTTTATCTTCTTATAACTAAGTAACCAGGGTTCTTTTTTTAAGAACGATTCAGAATTTCAATCACTTCGTAACTCAAGCCCTGTACATACGTCTTTATTTTTTAGACGCTGTATCAGTAAGTTCTTTATCGCTGAAGGATCAATAGGAAAAATATAACATCTAAACGCTCGTTTAGCCCGCTCATGTCCAATAGTAGATTAGAGGAAGCCACCTTTCCCTATTCCACAGCGGGCTCTCTTGTGTAAAATGTCAGAGAAATTATAGATTCTTTATCAACGAAGATGATGCGTACTTCAATTTGCAATCAACTTTGAAGGTGATTTTACACCTGTTTTAGGAAGTATACTAGCTTTGAGCAATTTTATAACTACCCTATTTGTACAATTTTTCCAGCATTATAACGGATTCGGGCTAATTATTCAGTAAAGCTTAATATGCTGATGACCGTGTGTTGATAAAGTTTAAATTTAGCAGCATGAAATTAACATGTTTAATTAAGAGCGGCCGTTTTAAAATTTTACTAAACCAAATACGTAAATTGCTCGAAACTTGTAATAAGTAACGTGTAATTGCTTAGCGTAATTTAATTTTGAGATAACATTTAAGTGCGCCAGTTATGTTTATTAGCAAAAGAAAGAACTAGTTAGCTGGGTGTCTGCTCGCGAGAAGCTGTAATATAAAGAAATTAAAATAACGCCAACGATGCGAGATAAAAGTATCGATCGTAATTTCAATAATCCCAAAACAAAAGTATTTATTCTCACGGCCATTTATCCTGTAATAAAGTAGTCGCCATAAAAAGCACCCAGCTATTCCAAAGATATGTTCGCTTGGTGGAACGACGATAGAGGAATTTACATGAATTTTTATGGGTGTATTTACAGGCATCCCGGAGGCTTAGTGGGTTAGTTGGAGACTGCGCTGAAAGATAGTTAAGGGCTAGCGCAAGTTGCGGTGAAGTGCTGCGAAGCGTCTTTAATATTGCCACTTCTTATCATCCTGATGCAAATTATAGTACTGATTGCAATTCCTGATTAAAAAATCGTTAAAGGGTTGTTCACGGTACAACCCTTTAGCGATTTTTTTTATGTTAATGCAGAGTGGTTTGTGTTGACTAATACATATAATTTAAAAGGCGGAGGCACGATGAACATGTGGTTTCATAAAGTTTACACAGAAATATTCGCATTTTAATTGTAAATAATGCCAGAAATATGACGAGATTTCATCATTAACATCATCTTGGCTAATCTGTTCCAAGCTTAACTGGGGTCGGGGCAGCTCTATTCATGTCGGTCAGATAACATCCATCACACCGGAAATGTTTAATGAATTTATTGAATGAATATACAGAAAAGTGGTGCAAATGATCATGTCGTGGTACCAACTCTCTGTATCTCTCTCATCCGGGTGCCCCAGGGTGCTTATTGGTATACACCGGGCAATCTCCTTTAGTCGACTTTAACGTCTTAAAAAAAACTGACAACATTCTGTACAACCTTACAAATTTATTAGGATTCAATGGAAGAGAAACGCTACTCGGTAAACCAAACGTATGGGGGCTTTATCGCAAATAGTACCTGTAACAAATTCTATCCGATTTTTATAAGCTTTCAAAAGGCTCCACGCCATCTTAGTAGTCGGCAGCTTCCACGCGATTAGGCAACGACAAACCTTGGGGTTCCTTTAAAGGCTATGTCTTCGCCTTAGCTATATGTATAGGGGAATAATCTTTACAAAGCGTTGCCTTAAGATCCGCCAACGTTGTCCCACAAGCCTTGTGCACTTATTACTGGCGCCCCGTTGAATAATAAAATGCTTTCCGAGGCAATCTATTCGTGAATACACCGCTTTACAGCAATTTGTAATTCTTTTGCACCTCGCTTAGAAAATGCATCGGAAATAGCCGTTCGGCGGCATAAACCCTAAGCGGTAATATATGCACCATATGGGAAATGCGCTTGGTTTTATTGCTACATTAATTATTACCTACTCATTTTTAGATCGGAACATAATTTATGACCACTTTAATTAAATAGGATGGTATGAAATCTCATTAATATTTTCTGTTATACCTAAGAGGAAAATGGATATTCAACGGTATTAAATTATATGTTGGCGCTTGATTATTCTTTTAACGTTTATTTGAAAATATGGCCTTATTTACAAATGATTATCTCTGCTAATTCGATTTCATTTTACTCCATCTTCTAGATCCTTCCTTCGTCGGTCAATGGTTTAGCTCGGTGGTCTAGTTGATTTACTGTTGTCTTTCAAAAATGTTAATATTAAATGTGACCCACTACAACGTCCTCTTCAATGTCGTCAACTTCGTATATAAACTATACAATCCCAACAAAATTTGTGGTTAGAAAAAGTTCGAAAAATTATTAAAATTGCTATAAATCGAACCCGCGTCCTCCGCATTCCGGGCAGATGCATATTTCTCCGCATGTTAGATTCCCGCATCAAGATTAAGTATAATTTTTCGAACTTTTTCTAACCACAAATTTCTTTGTGATCATTTTTCTAACATTTATATAATGTGAAAATAAAAATCAACATTAATATACAGATCCTAAAAGTTTATCTAAAACTACTCCTATCACTTATGAAAAAGCAATTGACTCAAATGACTTAGTATATGAAAAAGTAATTACTTTTGTAATAGATATTTTCCAACGTACATTTTAGCAACTTTCAAAGAAGTAGAATGATTCCGATGTCCGTAACTAAAAGCTCATTTTCATAAAGTAATAAACCAGAGGTTCTCAAACGGTCGACCGCGAGTGCTTTTGGAGTCAATCTCGAGGAAAAATTCCGATATAGAACTATTTACTTACACAGATTTTGTTTTAGTTACCTACTAAACTAAAAAATAATAATGAATAAACCACTAAATTCGATATAACCCCCACATAACTTTCTTTTATCATACGTTCCTTTGATGAAGCCGCCTTTTGTTAACGGCAAAGGACAATCTTGCATCACACAATTGTACCTAACTTGCGGCCTCTCAGAGTCGATCGATCGTAGTCTAATAATATTGAAGTATATATCCAGCAGTTCAAGTTTGACCACCCCTGTAATAAACTCTAAAGCGCCACTCTTACACCTAATTGGATAATAATAAATATTAGAGAGTGTATATTTAAGCCGGTACATAAATTATGATGGCATCGTATTATTGGATGCAAATGTTACGGTTGATGGAATGGTGCATTAGTCCGAGGTAGTTAAGATTAATGCGGGATGCGGGGTTGGCAGCTTAGGAGCTGCTACCAACACCCCGCCTCCTGATAACATCTACGCGCCTCGCTGCCTCTGCTCACTTGTGTGTTAGCGTAAGTGTACACCTCGCCTTAATACCGTTAAAAACCACCAATCAGCGTAAGGTACTGCTCGATTTATCGTAATAAGCGTGCCGCAGGTACTTATGTCAAACACGAAACTGTTTTTAATAGCTACAATAAGGCTCTACTTAAAATAAAAAAATAGCTTATATTATTTTCTATCATTTATTTACACAGTCTTTGTTCACACCTGAAAATATATATCATTGGTGGGTTAGCAGTGAAATAACGACATGCTCATAAGTTATCGTTATTTTCCACGGTCGTTAATTGTAAAAATAAACGGTATCAAATTTTATGGCACCTTAATAAAAACTTGATGTTATTCTTATAAAGGAGGAGCTCGATAGCGCAGTGGCACAGCGCGATTGGCCTGCGATTGCGTAAACTAAGCAATTTCGCTAAGGCTGGTCATTGGATGGGTGACCAAAAATTAATTATCTCGAGTTCCTTCGTGCTTCGGAAGGCACGTTAAGCCGTTGGTCCCGGCTGCATCTGCAGTCGTTAGTACCCACCAACCCGCACTGGGCCAGCGTGGTGGTTTATGGCCCATTCTCCCTATATTCTTCCATCTATAGGGAAGGCCCGTGCCCCAGCAGCGGGGATATTAAAGGGCTGGTGATGATGATGATGATGATTCTTATAAATATCTATTGCATACTGTAACTGTACCCACGTATTTACCTACACACAGATGATACAATAAAAAACATTGGTATAGTTACGCGAAATGATCGCAAACGTGTGCTTAATTTGAAAATAAAACAACGGCAAAATGATCTCCATCAAACAATTTTGCAGGAATACAAGCTGAAGAACGTAATAATAAAATCGTTTATGCATAAGCAGCTTTTTATCAAACACATAATGAGACGTAGGTACGTCCGGTAATGTCTTAAAAATGAACAAAAAATAACGAGACCACGCGTAATAATGCCATAAAAATCGAAGTATGTTCTAAAATTGTTCATAATATTGAGTGAAATTATGCGCCCGTTTAATATTTTATGGTATCAGTCAAGTGCGTAGATCATTCCGGTGAACTTGAAGATAGTTAACTATCTGATTTTATTGTTAAATAAGCAGGTTCAATGGACACTCAAACGCCAGCAATATGTGCGCATAAAACTGATTTAAAGTCTCAAAAGTAGACTTTCCACTAATTTACCCTACATAATTTACTATAATAGGTAAAACTGGATATACATTATACATGTTGATTTACGCACTGGGCCAGTATGCTGGGTTATGCCCCATTCTCTTTAAATTCTTCTATGCGGAAGGCCCGTGCCTCAGAAGTGAAAACATTAAATCGTGTTGATATTATATGGATAACAATCAGGAAATAACATCTAATGTCATCCGATCAATTCAGCGGACACGCCTCTCAACTTGCCATACCTCAATCATAAAACAAAAGTAGCCACGGCAGTTTCAATAAAATCACACGTCTAACAATGCGCCTCTTGAGATTTATTGCAGTTAATTGGTAATAAATTACAGCTGAATTGAAGAACGAGCATCCGTTGTGTAGATGGAGTGATCGGACGGACTCATCAGCATGCGTTGCGGATTCCCTAATGCGCGGATGCGGAGCCCTGTACGTTCCACTAAGTGCCCCTTTTAAGGCTGCCGCGCGTGTCAAAATGATATCCCAGTCTAGACCAAACGAGAAGCGAAAGCGATAGCGATTCCGAATTCCATCTATCGGTGGCTCCTTTAAGTTCGCTGAACCACAAAATCTTCCATATTACCATTCTTAACTGCATTTTTGTACGACTTCCAAGAATTTTTATACACAGTAAATTTGACGAAACCATTTATTAGCAATAAACGTCGAAAGAATATTTTGGTTGGATCGTCAAAAGTTTTAAAGTTTGGTTTTACTCCGAGAAAAAAATTCTAATACCCAATAATATATATAGATTAGATATTAAGAGTAACGGCATTATAATTTTGTGCGGCACGCGACGCTGTTGCGTCCTGGGCCGGTAATTTATGTGGAAGCTGCAACAGGTGGTATCGGCTTACCAGATCTTAATGAGTGAGAGGAAATATTAATATGCAGAATGAGCTTGATAGACTTTATACAGTATTCATCGTAGCCACATCGTGATATCAAAGTAAATAATGGAAGCAAATCATTTTCATGAAAAGATACCGGCCGACGCTTTTGTCCATGCACATAAACAGTCATACGCAGTCGGAGGCAATGTAATCTCTAACTGGACCGCGCTATTCAAGGCTGCCGGTATTGACGTTCGTTGTATGTAAATATCCAAACTGAATGAATAATATGGACATCGTTTTGCAGTAATAATATGTGGCCATAGTTAAGCAACATTTTGCTGTGAACATTCTTAGGTTGTGTAAACAAACATTTCTAATTTTATACACTTTTGGACTCCGCGGTGTACCTACTCTAAAAGTTAATTGTAGCGTTGGTAAATAGTGTTCAAAATGATCTGACACGTTACCTACGTTTGAATTGTTTGAAAGTCTTATAATAACCTCTCACTGGGAAATCTCTTTTAGAACGATATTCGGCATCGATCTCTAGTCTTTGTCGCTAAACGCTAAAGGAAGTATGCGCGGTGAGCGTAAATTATATTGGCAAGCAAGATTCGATATTGATAATAGTTTAGATCTTGGGGCTTATCATTGGTTAACAGTAGAATTTCCTAGCATACTGAAGGACAATAATTTATTTTAACTGCTAGAGTTAGAGATCCTAAGCATACGCTGTTAATTATAGTTACTCGCAATTTTCGGGTTTCGATCTCATCTCATCTTTCTCAATCTCAATTCGGCAAAGAACAAACATAGGAATCAGTAATATAGAACAGAAATTAGAATAATGCAGTGTCGTAATCGCATCATCATCACCCCGCCCTTATCCCCATTCGGGGTCGGTACAGTGTGTCCTCTTTCTCCACTCACTTCTTCACTCGACGTCACCTCATCCACAAACATCAACTTCAAATTATACTTAACACCAATCTTTCCATCTTTTAAGGAGTATTTATCTACTTCGATATTTCATATCGTCTTACTTTCAACTTTTCTGTCACTGGCGCCACCTTCAGACTCTCACGTACTCATTCCTTATCTTATCCATTTTTGTCACTCCGCACATGCATCTCTACATTTTCATCTCTGTCGCATGCAATTATCTTTCGTCCGTCTTTTTGACAGCCCATCATTCCGATCCATAGTGCAAGAAATAATAAATTAGTCACATAGGTCGGACGTGATAGAGGCCTCCATGTTGCTAACAAACTTAATATACATACATAAATCACACCTATATCCCCAAAAGGGTAGGCAGAGGTGAATTATCACTCACGTTTCGCCAATTATGTTAGTTAGGTCCCATGTAATAGGTGGCGAGCCGATTGCCATTTATCGGGCACAAAAGTCGCAGTACATTTCTCAGTGGTATAAGAGGACGCTGCCCATTCCTTACTTAACATACTGCTCTACATTGACTTTGGTGATTGCGTCTGATGGAACCAGATATCGCGGGTACCAAAACTTACGTCTTTGGCGAGGCTGCGTGTCTAGCCGGCCTATGTCTTCGTTATCATCGTACGATCGTATATACAAGCTCGGCCGCTCCGCTCGTCAGCGTCGCGCGACCGGCGCGCCGGCGCCTAGTGATTTACAATTACTCCTTAATAGCATTCTTTGGACATGAAGTGTGCCCATTTTGGCACAGTGTGTATTAACGGTACACGACACTTGTTACAATCGATTACCAAACTAGAGTTATATTATTTATTCGCAACATATTTGCATCCAAACGCGATGTCGTGTTTGTAATCTGATCGAGCGCGTTCAATTAAATTGCGTCGTCACTTGTTTAACAGTGGCAGCGGGGTAACTAACTACACGTCACTTGTATGTAGTAGGAGGTATGCGCTTGATAGTGGCTCATAACTGTATCGCGTCGGGACCGTAACATTTTATAATTTATTATGCTGCTTTTAATTACGATTTCAATTGTGCAATAAACTAAGTAAATAATCTGTTTTATGAAATGCACTTTCAAAAAACGCAAATCAATTAATAATGAATATTATGGTGTGTACTGTTTTATGATACATATTTGCAGATACAGGTAGTGGAAGGTTGCCCATAACGGGTATGCTGCCTGAAGGGTGTACCTGTAAAATTTTTCTCTACACACCCGAGAAGACAGATGGCAATTTAAATTTTTACATGTCCCCCTCAAGAAGCAGTCCCTAAGTAAGGCTGACCACTATTATCCGCTAATATATTCAATTTTATATACAATGGTGAACGTTTTAGGCAGTAGGTATGCTCAATTTGGGCCACCTTCCCTTACCTATTAAAATCATAGTCAATGTTAATTAGCGA
Organism: Cataclysta lemnata; assembly: GCA_963931975.1. Taxonomy (NCBI): domain Eukaryota; kingdom Metazoa; phylum Arthropoda; class Insecta; order Lepidoptera; family Crambidae; genus Cataclysta; species Cataclysta lemnata. The sequence goes on from OZ008339.1 coordinate 7,022,585, forward strand.
ATGCTTTCAACTTCAATCTATTGGAACGCATAGAAAACAAAACTATGAAACTGATGTATTGTTTCCTCTACAATACGTCAGTTTCATACATTTTGTATTCTGTGCGTTCGATAGACTGGCCACTTGGCTAGGGGGCTGATGGTTCTGTAGCGTCAATATTGATCGGAATATTGTAGGCTTACAACTTGTAATTAGTGTCCGAACTAAGGGTAAGTAATTTGATGATCGACTGTTAATCCATTACAGCACGCCATACGGACAGCGAACCGGCGAATTATGTAATACGCCTTGTGATTGAGTGTGACAGGTGAATTCTGCATACCAATCCCTGCTTGTAAGGGACAAGTTGCCCCCAGCTTATTAACAAGTTATGAGTTTTATTTAAACGCATTGTGCCAGGCAAGGCTCGTTATTATTGTTCCTACTTGACAATGATAATAGATTGTATTGTGGCCCGCGTTCGTCCGACGCGGCAATAATCCAATAGTGATGTGTTGTATCAAGCATATGGAAACGGATATCGGTCGCGGAGCATTATTGGGTAGTAATTGGTGTATTCTTATTCCCAGACGTCGTAGGGGTCAATTTGAACCTGTAGTTTCTGAAATTAGCACGTTTAACCAACCAACCAACCAAACAAACAAACAAACAAAAACTCTTCGGCTTTATAATATTAGTATAGATATTTATTGGAAAATACTTCTGTGTTTTGAGTTGTATCTCTTTTGTATTTAAGTAGTGATATGTACCCACGAGTAAAAAATATAAGGGAATCCACTTTTATAACCATCCTTAATATGATTAAGGGCCTGTTTCACAATCGACAGGTAAGTTCGAAGTAGCTTACTTTGCAGTGCAATTGACATATATTTCATATTACAACTGTCAAATGATCTGCGAAGTAAGCTACTTAGAACTTACTTCTCGATTGTGAAACAGGCCCTTAGTATTATCTTTTAACCTTTAAATATAATATTTATAACTATTAAAACTTACCGAATTAAGTTACTCTCTAGCAATATAAATATGAGATTTTAAGATATTAAAATTTATCCACGCAAATTAATGTTAATACTATTTAACTGTTAATATTTGAATTTCAAATGCACATGGTAAAAAACCCGGCTAAAGGTAACAGCCATGGGCGTTCTTAATTTGAACCCTCGGATATCGACATAGGTATACCTACGGACATACGAAACATCACTACAATCTACTAAAGTGTTGCATCCGAGCTCTCATTATTTAAGTTTATCGTACGACTAGCTGTCGAGCTGCTTGTTCGAAAATTACATACATTTAACGAACATCGAATTGGATAATTACTACTGGTGTAATGATACGCCCCTAGACATCCCGCAATTTGAGACTACATTTTTGTTCCTTTTGAAATTGTCCACATGTAATGCACAATCTTAATGGTGATGAATTGTCGGAGAATTGAAATAGCTGTCTGAAATTACGAATAATTGAATAATTGTGGTTAGCATTGGATATTTAAGAGTTTATTTATACCTGTAACATTCTTGCTAAAAATAACTTTAGTTTGAAATACCAGAAATGCCTCTATTCCAAGGAGTATCTCATTTTATTTGCCCTTCTGAATGGGATCGGCACAAAATAATGTTAAAAGAAAGTTGAGGTGACTAATATCTTGCCGAACTCCGAATAATCTATTAATTTATTTACCATACTAAGCATACCTACTTAGTTAATATTAAAATATTCCTTTTAAAGTATACTACATCCGTGCCAAATTAAGTGCCTAAACCATTTTTTTTTTCAACCAAATCATAATGTGCGATGGCGTCACCTGTCGCAGTGAACCTTCACAGGTCATATTACATAAATTTTAATAAAATGTCAATTTGTTTGGACATATATTGTCTCCTATATGTTTTTCAATAGCTGCATGACAAATAATACTGTTAGGTATATTGCCTCGATGAGTGTCATTTACCTGGCAACCGTTATAATGTATTTGACGTACCTAAGACTGCTCATTTTAAACCTTGCATGCTGATGGATGTTGAAATTGAATAGTAAATTAAGCGTGGGTATATAAGCAAATTACATTAGGTTCGCCCCAGATTGTTCGACAAATAGATTTATTTATTAAATAGGCTTTTTCTCAACTCATAGACTACCCGAAAGCTTCCGCAAATTAAGACCCTCAGAACTTACAATAAACTTCAGCACTATTGATAACCTCTCGTCTGTGGGGTTCCCGGTAGCCGGGAAAATCGAGAAGTGCGCATCTGTGGGATTCCCGGGTACCGGGATTCATGAGTCATCGATGAGTCACAAGGTGGACGGTGTCGAATTTCGTTGCCGTACGAAAAATCTATGGTGCATGTTTGTATAGACTCTGTGTAGTTTGGTTGCCGATAAAATAAAATAAACGTTCTCTCTCATCATTCATAGACTCCCAAAACAAAATTAAAAAGATAAACGTCACGTAAAAGTCAATAGATGACGTAAAAAAAGTAGGTATGGCATAGAGGACAATAATACTACGGATATAGAGAGCCCGCTCGCCGTATTTTTTTGTTAACCGCTAATGTCAATTCATTTCACACTAGCTCTATCTACAAATTCCATCCGACCTTTGAGTAGGTGTCAATGTGTGCGTGAGCTTATACGTATTTACCCACACATAAACGTGTTCATTTAATTTAATATTACGTATTAGTTTATTGCAAGATCCTTATAAATCGGTAACTGTTAGAATTTTAAACAGTTACGGACAATAAAGAGTTACATTATACATCAATACAAATATAAACATCGACATTGCTTACAAATACGCAATATTAAACTAAATAAACATGTTACTATTTCTATTCATCCTAAAATAAACGCTTTCCAACATGGGTTCATATCATAAAATAAAAATCAAATGTATTTGCTACAATTTATATTGTAAATGGTAAAATATACATAAATAATAAAAATTATGGACATATGCCATGAAAGTAATTAGGTCAGTTAAATGTATTAAAAAAGTAAAAGACGGAAATAATAAAATTCAATTAAATGTGATAAAGGCTTCTGTAAAAAAATATAAGAACAATCAGGGTTCAAAAATTATTAGGGACAACATTAGGTTAGGGATATTACTTTTAAACCCAAACATATGGGCTTGATGCAATGTTCACAAGAAATATAAACCAGGACCCACTTAAAAACTTTTTCGGTAATATAAGAAGTTATGGCGAGAGAAATACGGCACCTAATACAATATCGTTTAAAGGTGGTCTATAAGTCTTTACTACTTAATAATTTTAACTCGCCCCATTCCCTTCACGCAAACTGCGATATACTTCTTATATTACCCCGACAATGAGGTACCACAAAGTCCTCGTGGGTCAAACACAGAGGAAATTGTGGTGCCTTTTAATCAATTACATTCTGATGTAGTTAATGCAGGACCTGATCCTAGGAAAATATATGAAAAAAATAAGTAAGAGTTGTAAAAAATGTAAAGTAGTGATACGGTGATCTTGAAACAGATACATAGTATGTCTAGATTGGCCGAGCGGTCAGGCAGTTTCCAGGCAGGTGCCTGGAAATACAGCGGACGCGGGTTCGATTCCCGCATCAAGAACATAATTTTTCTAAATTCTTTTTCTAATCACCAAAATATTTCTACATAGATACATAGTAATTAAATATAAAGGTAAAAAAATACAAAGCCAATTGCAAAAGTTTGCAAAACAATCCAAAAGCTTAGAAAACGGTTGAAAAACAAAAAATTCTGGTGACAAAAAATATAGTGCCCAATACAAAATATTGTAGCGAAATTTTTAAAAATCATGTCTCAAAAATGTGGAAAAATTAAATTAAATTAATTCGTATTTTGATTTTAATTTTAGCATAAATAATTTTTCTAACATTATAGATGTTAGAAAAAATTAGAATTTGTGGTTAGGAAAAGTTCATAAAATTGTACTCTTGATGCGGAAATCGAACCCACGTCCTCTGCGATGTCCCTTTTAATTGTATAAAACACAAAAATGAATTAAAAACCTACTTCGAGAACACAACTATAAACATTTTCATTTTCAGTTGTAAACAACTGGACAGCAATTAATTTGTGTTAATTTATTGAACAAAATATTTTAACTAATTTTTGCAGTACAGGAAAGGGTCACAATAGCGTTATAGTAATGTAGTAGTATAAGAGTAAATACATAGCTCGGTGATTATCACTTTCATATGCTAAAATAAGTTAGCGTATAGTCCTACAGATAATCTTGATTCACAAAGTTGTGAGTTTTTTTTGCGTGATCTGGTCATTTCTGCTTGCAAAGTTGTAATCTGCCTTCGGAGAGTATGCAGCAAAAGCGACGACAATTGTTGTTGACGTGTTGTCTCTGCAAAAAAAATTATTCCTATGAATTTACGCACTTGATGATAAAAAAAACATTGGAGTTATTTTAATTCTTGGCACGAGTATGGATATTAAATGCAGTAATATTTCCAATCAACTTTTGATGTGTTGGTGTGAATCATTACCGGCGGGTCCCTATATTCTATCTATAGTTAAAAGTAAGCTTACTAAAGCTTAATTGCCTGGCTTTTTTTTTTTGTTATATTCCAATAAATAACAGAAGTTGCTAAGGAACTAAGCCACAGTACGTCTATTTTCAACTGTAGATAGAATATAAGGACCCGCCGTAAGTTAGTTAATAATTATTTAACTGTTTATTACAAACGAGTAGGAGTAAAGTATTGTACGCGATAGCCAAGTCGTTCTTTATGTTTAAACAATCTAAAGACACCTCCCATACTAAGTAAAATAACCGTGCTGATAAACTATATGATTGATTTACAGATTAATAATATGTACCTGTTTACATTACCCAGAAGTAAGAGGTTGACTTTGTTTAGGCATAAGCGATACTGCTTGTGTAGGGACTTTCTCCATAATATCTGAAATAAATGTATTAATGTATAAATAATAAAAAGGTGCTTGGCAAATTGAATAGGGCCCGTCATGCATGTTTTTAAAAAAATATTTCAATACAAATCACAGACAGTACCAACAATATTTGTGTGAAGTATAGGTCACATAGGATAGGACATACAACGTTTTTCTTTACCTATTATGTTATGCAGTGAAGTAGATGATTGAATAAGTCCAGGTATTTCAGAAATTTCTGCTGACGAAACATTAACCTTAGAATCTGAAATAATTAAATATTATATTATTGATCTTAGTCTTAAAATGAATGAATTTAATTTATTGATAAAAGTTGCTAGAAACTCTTACTTCTATCAAGATGTAGCGACGGTATTTCTTGATAATTTAAACTATTGTTACGGTTCCAATCTGTGGTAGTGAAATGAATATCACTTAAGAACTTCTTTCTATAAAATTCATAATCAGCATCACTCTCCAATTTCCTCCAACCACATGTACCCAAGCCTTGAAACATCGTGGGTTCTTCTTTGGATTAGGTAATTATATTTAATTACCAAATAACTGATGGTATGAGGTTCCTAAAAAAAAGAAATTTGAATGTGCTATTTCATGATCCAAAATTTTTTATGAAAGGTAATGAAATTTAAGACCAAAATTATATGATGACTTGGATAAAGGTAGACTGTAATTTGCGATTGAGAATTTTAGATGTTAGGGTCTTGTTTTCAAGGCTGAGATAAGGATGTTTGGCAATAGGCTCGCCACCTATTACATGGGACTTAACATAATTTGCGAAACGTGGGTGCTAGTTCACCTCTGCCTACCCCTTCGGGGATATAGGCGTGATTTATATATGTATAAGGATGTTTTAAATTAAGATTATTACACATTGCCATCCGTTGCGGCAGAGAAAAATCACATCAACCTACAAAGGGTTTAAACAAGTCATAGAAGGCAACTAAATGATATTGATCACCTTATACTCAGTCGACCAATCCACATTGTCCAATCTTAGTGGACTATTGCTTAAACTGTTGTTGGTGTTGGCACATAATTGAAAATTTAATGATAAAGATACTTACTAAAATCCATTGGACATCCTAATACACAACGGACGCAATTTTCTAAAAATGTGTTCACTTCACAGCGGAGGAGTAAAAACTCAATCAGACGCAATCAGCTCAACACTTTCACGAAAAATTAAACAAAAACTGGGAAACGACACGGAAACTCACGAAGTACAATTAATTTTAAAGTTTTGAACTCGCCAAACAACTGACATTTTTGGGCTGTCATTCATGGTCACAGACAGAGCAATCGAGAAGTTCGAGGACCATGAGGTTCTGTCTAAAGAGGATAGTATACCCGTAGTCTAGTATCCTCTTTGGACAGGACAGAATACATAATATACCTTCATGGTTCTCGACCTTTTCGATTCGTGGCGCCATCTAGTTAAAAAAATGTTACTTAATTTGTGATCAAGCTCGGAATTTTTATGTAGATGTCGCATTTTACAAAAAATATCCGTAAAATATTCTTAGTTCTAAGTGTCCACCCCCTGAGGTATGGTTTGGGACCAACTTCTACAGTTGAAAAAGCTTGTTATTTACGGATTTTAATTGCTATAATTAGTGAATATCGAAAGGAAAAATGGTGCAGTAAGTACTAATTAACTTTAATTACACATCTAACGTAAGATTTACGAAATTTGCCAAAACAAAGCAGAATAACGCTCGTCCTTGAAACTTTCCTCACTATTTTTAAGTGAGTATTATTCAGTTGAATGTGATGAATGAAAAATTGTAAAATACTTTATCTATATTAGTAATTTAACTATAAACAAATGTTCTAATTGTTCTAATCCACAGACAGGCTGTTGAATGTCGGGACCCGGCATTCAACAGCCTGTCTGTGGATTACCCGGGTCCCGGCGCCACAGATAGGGGGGGTCACAAAATGTCACTGCCACAGACGAGAGGTTAAGTGAGTCGAGCGCAGCTTCACTGCCGCCGATTGCATAAAAACCATTCCGATCTAGCTCAACCCATTAACACGGTCACGACACTACATCTCCACAAAATTATTGTCATTTCACTGTGTTATCTTTTGGCAAAAGTAAACCAGATAGACGCTCTAAAGTGCTAACTCATCTGCAACATTATTGCCGTAACTGCAACAACCTACCAAGATTGGCAGGAGTGCTGCTTTGCAAATGGCAATAGTTTATTTAAAAGCATATTAAAATAAATTATACTCTCGGATTTTAATGCAGTTATTATTAACGAAACTTTTTTTATGGTGCAACAAATATGTTCAGATTATAAACATAAGTTGCACAACAAAAAGGGGAAATCGTGACTTTATTATCGGCCAGCATTCAAGTAATTCATAATAATAAATCACGTAGCCACGACCACGTGCGCCCAGCAGCCAGATAGCAGGGTCAGCTTACACCCCAGCGTTGTAGCCGTACCATGAAGTATTAGTGCGATCCAAACGCGGTTGCCAAAACGGACGCCGCTCTACTCGGCTTGTAGCTGTCTCACTTTAACAATGGTAATTAAGTCGTGTTTAGAGATGGCGGTAAGGCCCTATCCAAAGAGGGTTGGTGTCAGGCAGGCGGCCGGCTGTAAAACCTAAGTCAAAGCCTTGAGCGGTATGGATTCTCTATCAGACTCTCTCCGTTCATCGGTCTCTCGACATGGTCCGTTCCGTCTCTTTTCTATACATTCATTCATCACTGGTGCTAGTGATTTACGGACTGATGGATCACATGAATCAAAAGGGAGTGGATGGTTTGATGACGTCTGACCGATATGAATGGAAGAGGAAACATACTGCGCCGACCCCAGATAGACTGGGAACAGGGCAGGGAGAAGAAGGTAAGGCCCGTGCGCGCATCGCATCGCACCGCATCGCTCCGGGGTGGCTCGCTCGGTCCTCGCTCATTACCGTCGCCGCGGAGCCATATGTGCACCGCTGGGAGGGCCCGGCCTGTCATTAACCCTCCTAGCCCGCGATCACTCCGATATAAATCATGGTAATGGCAGATTATTCTGGATACACCGGCGAAACACCCGGGAAATGCGCCCAGAGCACCGATTACATACAGCCCACTGACGTAATTGCGCCACTCATTGATACCTCACGAATTGTAATTAGGCTTTGTTCCGGCTGAGTGCTGCACGGGGATCCGCTCGCATTGTGCAATTTTGTTAGGGTATTAAGTAAATGATGAGTTGCGGACGGCTTAATTTGTCGATACGCCGAGAATTGTTAATCTTTTAAAGCTCATAAGGAGTAAACTAAAACATGTCTTAATTTATCATTTTTACAACTACAATCGATCACATAGTCGGCAACTTTCTTTAATATCCCACTAATAATTATTACTGTGTTATTGTAACATTCGTTTTTTACTCAGACTAAAAACTCGACTTTCTACTCCTTAAACGGTGGCTTTAAAGGCAATAAGTTCGTGTTTTATTGGGATATTTCTGATGTCGTTTTGCGAAAACTGAAACGCATTCAAATGACTTGAACTGGTTGTAAGTAATGTCTTAATGCAGAAAACTTGTCAAACACAGGTGTGTAAATGTCTCGGCGAACGACTTTAACTCAAGAAATGCATCAACCTGAAAGCGTTATATCCAAAAGTCTTAATTCAAGTTCAAATTGGTAGCCGCTTATATTAAAATTTACGATATCAATAAGTCACACGAAATTGATATCCAACAGTTTATATTTTGCACTTGCACTAAAGTCTATTTTGCCACCTAAGGAATAACTAAGATAAAAGTTTATCTAATCTTTGAATGTGCATCGTGATCCCTAAATACTACCGCTCGTATCCATTAAATGAAATGAAAACCTATACCTATTGTTTTCCATTATATCATGGGTCAGGTATTTTGCGTAACTTTAATTAGATCAGTAAAAAAAATATCATATTCGTTTACTTTTATTTTTCTTTCACAAAAAATAACGTAGAATGTGCCAGCCTCAACTTACCCCGGTTTCGTAAAGTCGCTTAAGGGAGATAGACCAATAAGCACCTTAGGGAACCCGAATGGTGGAGGGCAAACCACTAACAACAGCATACCCAAAGAGGAATGGTTTCATAGGCAGGTGGCGGGTTGTAAACCCTATGCCAAAAAACTTGAGAAATATGAATTGAAAGGTTGTCAGTCACCCTAATCAATCTCTCCGTTCATTGGTCTCTAAACATGGTAATTTTCATCACTTTTCTATATGTTCATTCATCACTAGCACCTTTGCTGTATCAAGGATAATATATATGAATCAAAAGGGAGTGGATTGATGACGTCCGATTTGAATGGAAAGTTTAAGCATACTGCACTGAACAGGTCAAGACTATGATCATTCTTTTTCTTTGAATGTGTTCTAATGAAATCGAAAAATATGTGTCAGGCCGTTACTTGATTGGAAATAGCACAATCGAAGTTATGATGTTCCACCGACGATAACCTATCGGGCCAGAGGCTCGATAGTCGGTTGGAGACGCGACAGCATTATCGTGTCTAATCGGGTTCGCACGCGGAGCGGTGGCTAAATCATCCGATTATTGATTTCCAATGTCGCGGTCGTGATCGGGCGCGGGATTCAACGGTCGCCGTGACAGCGGATCCATTGTCGGACGGCCTGGCGGCGGCACCGCGACGCGCGCTTATTCTCCCTGATTAAACGCTTGTAATTCCAACAATATCATCTCGACTGTCCGATCCAATCTGCGCCGCATCGCTCAACGCCCGTCTCGTGTCATCCGCATCGCCGGCATTTGATCTACGACACGCCGCAACATGCACATACCGACCGACTGCAGACCCAGTGCCCCATCAACTCAAATATAGACACTGAAATGCCCGACGACCGGCGACCCACTTCAGTTTATTTTATTAACGGTAACACCACTTCATTGTGCGGTAACAAAACAAAATAATTAACACTGCATCTTCAATACAATTTCAGGCCATTTACAGGCTACTGCGGAATGCCTTTCTCGCCGACAGCTCCCATTATGTATGTATTATGTGGGTCCGTATTCAGATAAAAAGCCTGTTCGCGAATTTTTGCTCTTATTGCGCACTTACCCGCATTGGACAATAATAGGGAGGCGATTTCTCGCGACATGAGATCGGCGGATGGTAACGAGCGAGCAGTCGGTTGTCGTTATTAAACCCCATTGTTGTGATGCGCGGTAAAAAGCTTGAGTTGGTCCAGTCCCTTTCTAATGTCGCCAATAATGCATTGAGAGTGCATGTGCGGCGCGATTAGCTTTCTCGTGGGGGGTTGAGTGCGATTGTGGGCTCTATTATCGGTGCGGCTAACGAAAGTGGGTGGTGTGGCGGTAGCGGCGGGCGGTGGATGCGCCAGCCATTTGCATAGGGAATTGGGTGCGCACGCTCCGGCGACCCTGCCGGCGCATTTCTCACGCTGCTCGCGGCCACTGCACGCTCTCGCCGCCGCCTCTCGTCTAATGGCCGCTTCATCAGCACGCTGCCCCTGTTTGCCAATTTTTTTCCCCTTTTTTCCTATCCTCAATGACTTCGACGTGACCCTTGTGAGCTTCTGCAATCTGCAGCCAGGAAGACGATTCTCGTTTGCACAGATACAACGAGATGGGAGGTGAAAATCGACAGGCTTTTTTTAGGCCTAAATCTAGCTAAATTAAGGTCTTTTGGTCATATTGAGCTCAGCCTTTGTCGAAGGGCAATTGCTTCGAGCAGTCAAGGTGTATTTAGAATACGGAGAAATATTGGGTATCTGTCTTTAAAATACTTACAATATTTTTTCTGTTTCATCGCAATACAAGACAATTCATCAATTATAAAAAGTTGTAATAATGTAAGCTTTAATGTTTACTATTGTTATCGATCTTTCATAGGATAAAAAGTGTCGTAAATACTACGATTTCTATCGTGTTGACCACTTAACTATTGTTCTCATATCCCAGGACCGTAACTTAAACTTAAATTATTCTAGTTTGAGCATTAAATTATAACGCACCTGTATCTATGGTAGCGGAAGACAATAGTCGGATGAATATTGCATAAGCCTGTTTATTTAATAACGATTCCTACATTGCACTCACAGCATCAATTAACTCTCGCTAAGAATTATTTCTTTCAGTAGCCGAGGGACAAAGCGCGATTGTCCCATGACCTTTAGGGTTGTGGTTTGCGTTATAAGCGTTGAGCGGTTCATAACTGAAATACACAGTATTAATCTTACTTATTTAGATAATGTAAAAAAACCGTTAATTAATCATTTAGCCCTTTAATCATTTAGCCTACTTGAGGGCTGTGGGGGAGACCTTTGCGCAGCAGAGGATATTCTAGGCTAATAAAAAATTACTTGAAGATGAAACTGTCAGTGTTTCATCTTCAAGTCATTTTTTTGTGAAATTGTTACATGTGAAATTCAATAAATATGTTATTTTACATTTACGATATGTTTAAAATATTACAAACAAAGCAAGCTTTAAGAAAAAACAAGAAAATTAATTATATGGATTCATAATGATCTATTAAATACACACCTATTACATTATTAAGTAAAAATGTTGCTGTAGCATAACTGTCATTAAATTTACTATTGCATGCTAAATTGAATACGAATTCAATTTTATATTATTCTTCAAATCATTCAGTAATAAAAAGCTGGCGATCCCTTAATATAAAACTTACTATATTGTCTATATGAAAATATTATTTCTTTATGCGCATAATTATCTAGTTCTTATAAATTGGTTAGGTCACTATTTTTTGTTCTACAGCGATCTATGTTGTAATGTCTCGTTTAATGGAAAAATTATGTTATTAAAAGAATAATGAAATTAAAAAGAAATGTTAAAGTAAATATCTCTCAACTTGGACTACACACTCATCACCTACCCCATAGCCATACAGTTACAGAGACATAGCTGCAAGGTATCATCTCGAAAAATATAGCGCAATTGTATGTATGCGAAATCTTAGCGTATCATCATCGTCTTCTGGGTGTTCTGTATGGATAGAAATTTGCTATGAAGGTCGTGTAAGTTGGTGGGTACTAACGCCTACAGGTCCAGTCGTAATTACGTGCCTTTCCAATAGCAGACAAACTCATTTTTAACCGACATCACAAAAGGAGGAGGTTCTCAATTCGTCTGTATTTTTTTATCACCCGTCTCAGAATCAGCTTTGTCAACATCATATCTTACGTAATCGTAGGCCAACATTTGACTCTGTTGTCTTATATTTTATAACTGAATCTAATATTCGTGTTAATAAGATAATTAATTTTATTATTATCATTACATGGATGTAGCTTATCCGTTACTGAATGAACGTATACGATTATAAACACCATAAAGTCGTAATTAAAATGTATTCTGTATATGCGGGTTGAGATAATTTAATTAAACCACTATTCTGATTGCACTATGATTATTGTCTAGTTTTTTTATTTATGTTCATAAGGAATATAATCTAGGTGGTTACAAGTCAACTAGGTAATTAATCGATACGCGTAACAGAACCTGAATTATAGTGGTGTATCAATTTAATAGTTCTATTTTCTTATCGATCGAATGGTCAGATCTCTGGCTATCAGCTATGAAGTCCTGGGCTTGTACCCTGGTAGGAGTTAATTTTTGTGTGATGAATACAGACATTTGTTCTCGAGTGATGTTTGGTTATGAGATGAGATGAAAACTCTTAGCATTCCATGGATACACGGTGCGGGTACCGGGCCAATAGTGTGGCAGAGAGGGGAGTCAGTGTTGCGCCTGGACCTTGAGACCCAAGTGAAGGTTTACGGGGGGGGCCCGTTCGCAACTAGTCAACACTCACTTTCGCCACCCTGACTCTGTGTCTGTATTTTCGGTATTTATAAATAATTATGATGTATATTACATTTTGTCCGTCATCTAGTATCCATAACACAAGTGTAGTAGGTACGTGCGAGTGTGTCTTGTGTGTGTTTTTAGACTAATAGAAAATAATACATGCGTTTCCTTGGTGTCCACTTTTAAACTTCGAGACCTAAGATAATACATATATTATATTGATATAAAACCACTTTTACGGTTTAAGTCGCGAATATTTTAATTTTTAGTATTGTTGTTGCTCCCGACATTTCTATTGAATGAGCTATGGGCGGGAAGGTGTGGAATATATTGAGGCGAGTTAATCCGTAAAAGTGGTTTCCTTTCAAATGTCAAGAGGTCGTGCACCTTTATCACCTAATTTTTAATTTTTTTTATCACTAACATATTTTGTTGTTTATTTATCAAATTTATTTTTGTAAAATTAAGAAATGTTTTAAATTAGAAACAATTTACTCAAAAACTTTAAATTCAGGTCACTTAGTATTTTCTTGTTTCGTTGCTTATAAAATCCGGATATCAGTACTGGCCAAGTCTCGCCCTGGCGGATCAGGATGAAGAATATATCTTAATGTTGTATAGTGATTCCATTTCCTGGTTTAAACGTCCTGGGTTAATACAGCCGACTGCACACTAAACTTTACAAGACTGTCCGACAGGCTGAGTGGATTTAAATTTTTGGAAGATAACTTATTGCGCTATTCATTGTACCTACATGCAATAGAATACAAAAAGCGTTCTCTAATTATTGAAGAGCTTAAGTTCTACATAAATTATCTTTATAGTAATTGGTCTTATGGACTAAGTATTAAGTACCTAGTTATAGTTTTAGTTCTTATGGTCATAAATTCCATAAATTTATAGACACTGCTGCCTCTGAACTTCAACCGGACGCCCGTTATTATAGAAAAAAATACACCTAGAGCTGATACCAGAACGGTTTACAATTTTAGTTACTTAGTGGAAGGCACTAAGTAACTAAAATTGTAAACCCGTCTGTCTTCCATACTGTCATCACATCGTCCACTTCTTTGCCAGAAGTTATTTCAATTTTCAGTGAAACAACCGACCGTCTTGCTTTCGGGTTGTCTATCTCAGTGTATCCCGAATACCCCGGGCGGATATCTCACTCATTAGGTATGATAGCAACGTTTGAGAGAGATGGCAACACAAAACCGATTCCAATTAATTTAAAGAGTAGCCCCTTAGACCATCCTTTAATATTAATAACCTACCTTCTTAAGGTCACATTCGTCATTTATTTTCATTTAACATGGCCACACAATGATTGCTTGCGTTTATTTTTCTGTTACAAGTGCCACTTTCAAACTGCCCGTTTCACACATTTTTTTTAATAATAATAATAAATAATAATAAATATTTTTACACTCACACCTATCATCTAGCCCAAAGTAAGTAGCCTAAGCCCTTGTGTTATGGATACTAGATGACGGACATTTTTTTAATATAATTATGTATATAAATGTTGAAAATATACTACATAAACATATACACAACCATGACTCGGAAACAAACATTTGTGGTCATCACAAAGTTTGCCCCTACCAGGATTCGAACCCGGGACCTCTTGGCCAATACCCAGCAATCTGAGCATTCGACCAAGGCGGCCGTCAAACACATTAACCTTATCCCATCTTATTCGGGGTCGACGTATTACGTCATTTTTCTCCACTCTCTTTTATCACTATTTATGTCGTCATCCATACCCATCACCGTCATATTTATCATACCTCACACAATCCAATCATCTTTTCAGTGGTCTTCCGCTACTTCGACATCCATCAACATTAATGTACATAACTTTTTTAGTCACATTCATGACATCCCGTCTCTAACAAGTGCATACCTAACTGCCCGTTTAATACTCATTAATTTATCGTCATCCCACGCATCGATCCCTATTCGTAAACTTTGCCGTTCGTGTGAAAAATTACTCGATCTTTTATTAATAAGTAGGAGGAGGTCACGGGAACAATTCTGTCGCGTAACCGACGCTCAGAAAGTACCGGTAAGGCTGCGTTTCCATAGAAGCGGAGCTGCGTGGAGCTGAGTTGAGACTTACAAAAATTAACCAATGATTTTGCTAACACATCTCGTATCCGCTCCGCAATATCATTGGTCATTTTTGTAAGTCTCAGCTTAGCTCAGCTCCGCTGCTATGGAGACGCAGCCTTATGCTTTCCTTGAATTAACCACGCCAGGACGAGCTTTTGTCGCGTCGTCGGCCGCAAAGCGACTGCGCTTAAATATGCGTAACGTGCCACCTCGCCTGCCCCCAACATTTAACACTACATTGTAATGTGCAAACTCGGGCCGGTCCACACAATTTAGCAAACGTGTAATTTTCTTTATTTTATTTTTTGCTTATCACGCTCTAGGCGTAACGAGACTGGCAGCGGTAGGTACCTGGTCTCGAGGTCTTTCACTAATGCAAGTAAAAATATTGTTTTTTTGTTTCATTTATTTTCTCTCTTTCTACTAATTAAGAAGTTGTGCAACTGTTAAATATTTGCCTGCCAACAGGAATGTGATTGGAATTTGCCCTAATGTAATTGGCTGTCGAATCCAATTGAAGTATTGAAACATTCTAACGATATAGAAAAGATATTTTGATTCTATGCCAATACGTACGCCGTGTAGTGACGGCAGAATTTAACAGTAGAATACAATTGTCACCACCCCATAACTCAGCCGCAGGTGTCGTTCAAGGCAACTAAGGGCTTAGATTTTGGATCTTGGTCAAGATTTTGGTCAAATTATGCACTTGTGACGATCAAAATCTTGTTTCGATCCGCAGCGATGATAATTTAATGGACTAGAACATTTGTTGAAAATCCTGAGTCCACCATAATCCTGCGGCTCACATATTTACCTAATTGAAATTCCTTTGAATCATCCGCTATAGCATTTGATTCTACTTTTTTTCTGAATTGGCATTCGCTTATTCTTAATGGCGCATGCGTCTGACTGGCTGGACTTTGGCTGACGGCGACGTAATGATTAATGACCACCTTCATTTTTCCTCTCCCTTGCTTCAATAACGTGTAAAAAGTAACACATATTGTACGGTACCCTTTCATATCAATGTCTAATGAGTGATCCACGCTAATTTATAAAGACCACATACATTATAACAGTGTATGGAGCATAATTCGCGGCCCGGCTATCCGTTACTCTGCTCATTTAGTTCGCACGTGCCACGTACACTCCCGTAATGACAATTTTCTAGAAAACTCAACAGTTTTCCTCTTTATAGAGCACTAACGCTTGTCTAGACATAATTATGCTCGAGCGTAACACACTGGCGAATTCCGTCATTCCGCAGCTCACACGCGCTACGCCCTATATTGAAATTCCTGGAACAGTGAACAAAGACATAAATATTATAATTTAATTTATATCCAGCCAATTGTAACGCCCGTGAAAAAGATATATTGCCTCGGTCCAAGTTTCTGTTCTTCAAGACGATTAACTTTATATTTACCTATCAATAGCTTCGCAGAAGGCGTTGTCATAAATTAATGCCAAATAATCGTATTTGAGGTGAGGGTTTGCATAGTACAGTTATGACCACCGTATTTCGCAGAGCGTGGGTGGAAGAGATTTTTATGGACCTGTGCATAATAATAAATCATCATCGCATCCGGGACTCGGACGGAGGAAGAATACCCGCAACTCACACTAACGATCGTAAGAGGGCGCTACTAGTTACATGCCATAAATGTAAACAAAAGGTTGATTCAAAAGGCACAGTTATCTGCTCGGTTTGCAGAAACAATTTTGAATACGACTATATAGGATATTCTGAAAAATTATTTCACCTTAAAGATATTGAAAAAAAAAAGAACTGGAAATGTAAAATATGTGATCAAAAGTCTACACCAACCACTGGGCCATCCTATGTTACAAAAAGGAAAAAATATTCTCCACAGAAGGCGATCGCAATTAAGCTGTTTCCAGAAGTATACACTACACCGTCCATGCCTCAGCAACAGTCCACACCTGCGAGCACACTAGAGAATGACTCACACGTACTTACTGTGCTACATGCATCGGATGACTATCTGGTACTCCCTGACCAGCATTTATCAAAGAGTATGGATTGCACAGAAACTAATCCATTCTCTATACAGGAAATGAAGGAAACCATTAGCCAACTGGGATTAGAATTAGCAAGTACCCAAAACGAATTAGAAAATGCTATATTAGATAAAAATGACCTGCAAAGACAAATAAATAAACTATATATGGAAAATACTACATTGAAAAACCTATGCAAAACACAACTTAACGATAGTATAATAGGGTGTAAGAGCACTGGAAAGAAAAACAGAAACCGCATAAACATATTAAACTTGGATTCTGCCTCTAGTCCCACTAGACTAAGTGAAACGCCTAAATCGAGCACCAGGCAAAATGATTCCTTTGCACAGCTACGAAATAGAGTGACAGAGTTAGAAAAACTATTAAAAACAGCCCAAGACGAAATAGAAAACCTTCAAAAATACATACGGGTCCTGGTAAATGAATGCCCTGCTACAAATACAAACCATCATATTTCTTCGCCAAACATAAATATGCCATCTCATAACACAGAAAAAGAGGATGGAACTAATAACACATTATATATTTTTGGGGCGCAAAGATGTAAAGGTCTAGCCTCTGCTTTAATGTATTCAAGACAAAATACTTCGTACGAAAAATACTCCATTACTTCGTTAATAAAACCGTATGCACTGACCTCGGACATTATACGAGATTACCAAGATATCCAAGTGAATCCAAATGACAAAATAATATTATGCGTAGGAGAGAACGACTATGACAAAACTATTGTACTAACTCAATTACGTCATTTATTTAATAAATTTACTAATAATAATATAATTATATTAAATGTATTAGAAAATATTTATCTTGATGTAAATGAGCTTAACCATTCAATTGAAACTTTCTCCAATGGTTATAAAAATTGCCATTTTGTAAATTGTAAATACAGAAGCCAATATAAACTAAGTAGACAAATTAATTTTGCTATTGATTGTATTGACTATGAGAGTAGATTCTTAAATGTCAAGGTGTTAAAAAAAGACAACGCGGGGTTGTCCATCGCCTGTAAAAATTGAGCCGTCTTCTATACCACCTAGTAACTGCACAAAGGGTACAATACCTTACTTCTTTAAAAAAATACAAACTAAAGATAGCGCTGCAAAAAGATCTAATGCAAATAAATGTACATGTTTAACACAGAGCAGTATTCTTAACTACTTCACAAAAGCTAATAAAAATGAAACATTTTTTCGTCAATAAAAGTATTGAAACATGTTCATACTTAACAATAATGCATCAAAACATTGCCAGTATTTTAGCGAAACAAGAAATTTTAGAGATAACTCTGAAAGAACTTTATAAAACGAATATAAACCCTGATATTATATGTTTTTCAGAGACATTTCTGCAAACGGGTAGTGAGAGATGCCTTAATATTGATGGTTACGAATTATCAAGTTCTTTTTGTAGAGATAAGTGTAGAGGTGGCACATGTATTGTTGTAAAACGAAATACTATCTATAAGGAGCTGACTAAATTAAAAAAATACGTTTCGAGTAAGACATTCGAGGCTTGTGGTATCGAGATACCGCCTCACAGGCTACAGGTTATCTGTGTTTATAGAACCCCTACATCAGATCCAAACATTTTTCTTGAAAAATTAAATTTACTTTTATGTGACATATCAAAAAACTCCAAACAGAATACAAAAATTGTTTTAACTGGGGACCTAAATATTAACACTTTAAAACAAGGGAAAATTGCTAACTACCTGCGTGACGTATGCCTAAACTATAACATGCAAATTCACATTAACGAGCCAACTCGACGCGAGTCATGTATAGATCATATATTAAGCAACATAAAACACGCCAATGCTACTGTAGTTCCATTGTATCTTTCCGACCATGAAACATCACAGTTTCTACGTATTCCAATTAACAAAATAATTGATGTAAAAACATCATATTTTACATACAAAAAGGACTACAATTATGATAATATTTTAAAATTTAAGGAATGTATGAATAGTTTACTGTGGTCCGAGGTGTATTCAGAGACTGATTTCAACAAGGCATTTAATGTATTTCATGAGCTGTTATCTACTTTTTACAATCTCTGCTTCCCGGTTATAAAAATTAAGATAAATTCCATTAATAACACCAATCGGAACTGGATAAGCAAAGGTCTTAAATACAGCTGCAATACTAAAAGGTCACTCTGTTATAAATATTATAAACATAAATCTGCAGAAAATAAAAATAATTATTTTGCGTATTCGAATATATTAAAAAAATGTATTTTTTATTCGAAGAAATATTCTAATATGAAATATATATATAAAAGTAAAAACAAATGTAAACCTACATGGAAGATTGTAAAAAATGAAATATGTAATGCCAAATTCGACAACGACATTGCGGAAGTTAAAATAAAAAATGAATATAGAAAAAATCCATTTGACATAGCAACTGCTTTTAATGAATACTTCATAGGTCTGACTCACAATAATACTACTCTGACGTCACATGTGACAAAAAACCATAGAATTAATAGATTGGAGCATAATTCAATGTTTCTGCGACCCGTATCAGAAGAGGAAGTAAAAAGAGAAATTATGACACTCAAAAATACCATGTCTGAGGGCTATGATGGTATTAGTACTAAAATTATTAAAACCTGTGTCATAGAACTAAGTCCTATTTTGGCCTACTTAGTAAATTTCTCATTTGCCTCGGGAACATTTCCTGATCTGCTTAAATCATCCATCGTCAAACCTCTATACAAAAAGGAGACAAGGATGATTTAAACAATTACCGACCAATAACTCTAATACCCATTCTGTCGAAGGTATTTGAAAAATGCATGTATAGGAGAATTGTAGATTATTGTGAAATAAACCATATAATAAATAATGAACAATTTGGTTTTCAAAAGAGAAAATCAACATCTTTAGCAATTTTTACCCTTTTATCCTCAATCTTGAGAAATGTTAACAATAATTATTGGACTACTGGTTTATTTTTTGACTTGTCAAAAGCTTTCGACTTTGTGTCGCATGCCATTCTCTTGGAAAAGCTAGAATCGATTGGCATAAGAGGACCCACGATCGAATGGCTATCGTCATATCTAACTAATCGACGTCAGTGTGTCGTAGTTAACGGGGTAGCTAATAATAATTTAATATCTTATTCGTCTGAATACAGAACAAACACATGCGGGGTTCCTCAAGGCAGCGTGCTAGGACCAATCTTATTCGTACTTTATATAAATGACATTACAAAAATGACAAATAATAAATGTGTTTTATTCGCGGATGACATTTCCATAACTGTGACATCAAATAAATTGACTAATTCTATACGTGACCATGAAATAGCAATTAATAATACTATTGACAACATTATGTAATGGCTAGAAGAAAATAATTTAAAAATAAATTTGAATAAATCTAATTACATACAATTCAATAGATCTAAACATATAAAATATAATATCCAACTCAAAATAGACAAGATAAAACAAGTAAATGAAACTAAATTCTTAGGTGTAAACATAGATCAAGATTTGAGCTGGAAACTTCATATTGATACACTGAGCAAAAAAATAAATAGTTTTGTTTATGCTCTTAACAGAGTAAGCAAAGTGATTGACAAAAAAACTGCCATTATGACATACCAAGCGTACATTGAATCCATACTTCGCTATGGTTTAATCATATGGGGTAACAGTGTAGACAGAAAAAGGGTTTTCATTGCGCAATAAAAATGCATTAGAGCTATTTGTGGTATATCTCCTGACGTTTCCTGCAAACCTTTATTTCATGACCTTGGCCTACTACCGTTACCATGCCTGTATATCTACGAAATAAGCATTTTTGTGTACAGTTATTATGATTTATTTAAGAAAGCATCCGAAGCCAATTTGAGACCTAAAAGGAACCCTAACAGACTTGTACTAAGGGACATTCCCAGGTCTGATAAATATAACAAGTCTTGTCTTGCTATGTGTGTAAAAGTATACAACAATATTCCAAAAGACATGAAATTACTAGGCTTCAATCAATTTAAAAAAAATATGATAACTTGGCTACAAATGAATATGTTCTATGACATCAATGAGTTTTGGAATTGTAGGAATGGTAGAAATTAAAGCTTCTTAACATTTGCATGCAATAGAAATTTGCAAAACATGTGAACAATATTATATTGATACCTGTAACACCTTTTATACCATGTTTTATGCGAATAAAGATATGACTATGACTATGACTCAAAATACTTAGAAACATTACATATCCTGGAACGTTACCCATAGTTTGATAATTAGTTCGTTTTGCTGAGTTTTTCCACACTTGGCCTCTTGATTGGACTACTGTGTGTGTCTCCTGTCGTCTCTCGATAGCGTAGTGGCTATGGGTGCTCGACCTCATATTGCGTAAATTATGCGATGTTTGCTTATGCCGGTTATTCGATGGGTCGCAATAATATTTTATCTCGAGTTCCTCCGTGCTTTGGAATGCACGTTAAGCCATTGGTCAAAATATGCGCTAATTCACACTGGGTCAGCGTCGAAGGTTATGGCCCCAGTCTCCCTATATTCTGCCATCCATAGCGAAGGCCAGTGCCCTAGCAGTGAGGACATTAAAGGGTGGTGTTGATGACGTTTTTATTTGTGAACTACAGATGTAGCAACATAAGATCCGTTAAGGCAGTTATGGCCCAGTCTCACTATATTCTGCCATCCATAGGGAAGGCCAGTGCCAGAGCCGTGGTGACATTAAAGGGTGATGATGATGACGTTTTTATTTGGGAACTACTGATGCACAACCAGTCTCCTTATAATTCTTCCATCTATAAGGAAAGCCTGTGCCCCAGCAGTGAGGACATTAAAGGGTGATGATACTGATGATGACTTTTTTATTTGGGAAGTACAGATGTAGCGACAGAAGTTCCGTTAAGGCACCACCGGCTGGGGATGTAGCGGGTGCAGAGTAGCGGTCCGGCGGACGCGATCGCATCGCGCTCGTGCGCCACCGCTCACGGCGGCCGGCGGCGCTCGCGTCGCCGTGACTTATGGCCCCCGCGCGAACCTCGATCGTCCGATTGAATAATAATATCCGATTCCCGTACACCGAATTTATGTTAGGAAGTGAGCAGTGTCCTGTATCGAGGGCCGCATCTACCGCGCCTCGCCCGCCCGCAACTTTCAGCCGCCTCGCCTGCCTCGTCCCTAGGCGCTGATGTGCCGATACAAGATAAATAAATTTTCGAGGAGGAGGCACACTGTTCCGGCTGGACGTCGGCACTCGTCGGAACGCCCCGCGCTCGCAACTCATTGTGGCGACGTCACGTTTCCTTGCTATTATCACATTGAAATTCAATATTCTCACAGTGTTTTGTTTGAACCTCGAATGCGAAATGGCTTTGTAAACAAACAATGGCGTGTATCTTGGTATTGAATCGAAACTTCATTCGAAACTATACCTACTGAAACTATTGCGAACGAGGAGTGGTAGTGACATGGTTGGTAACCGAGGGGACAGTCGCCTAGTTCTAGTAGTAGTTCGCCGTAAGATCTAGAAGTTAAATTTTTTATTCTTTATTTTATCGCATGCAAATTTACAGTTGCCATGGTTATTTTCTAACACAACAAGTTAAATATTCCGAGCGACTATAATATGAATGTGACTAAAACATTATGGACATGAATATTTATGGATGTCGAAGTATATGAAGTCCACTGAAAAAAAGAACGAATTCTGAAATATTATAGTGATAGGTTTGGATGACGAGTGACAGAAGAAAATGGAGCAAGAGGACATACTACGCCGACACGAAATATTATAGGATAAGGGCACGATGATGATTACCTTCTTATTTTAGTTCGGAGCGTAGCACGCTTTCACTGCTTTTCTTACAACGTCGAGGAAAAAACGTGGAAATGCTTTTTTATTTTTAAGAAATTCCAATGGGCACATCTGAAAAAATCGGGCACCTAATTTTGTCATATAGCTTAAAAAATATTGAATATAGCCACAAATCCTGGCCATAAACTTATCTTCGCAATGTATATTATAATTTTTGCTGTATCTGCTCCTGGCCTTGAGTTTCTGCGCGCTAGCCAGAAGACATAAGCATCCGTAAACCACAAGCTGCGTTATTACACATTGGACAATATGAGAAAATTAGTTAGGTACTGTGAACGTTAAGTTCATTCCACGACCACTTACTAAATTACATTTAGGTTCAATGCACTACAAATTTCTTAGTAAATGATGGGTTAACACGTCTAATGTTTTCACTGTGAGGTGTGATCGTGACCGACGTAACCAATGGCTACAGATCGATGCATGGAGGAATTTGGGTGATACATACCGTTATCACTTGCGTCTCACTGCGTCGACTTCTCTTAATATAACTTTTCAATCACCATTTCGCGTCTGTTAATGGGCGTCACGATAATTTTCAAGCATTCGCTTTATATTCAATATAAAATTTCTTGTCTAGGTATATCTAACCATATAGATCTCCAGTGAAGCGCAAAAACGTAATGCATCTTTCACGCTCTATAATAATATGCCTAAACCCTAATTTGATCAAAAAACCTGGTTCGTATGTGTAATTCGGCTAAGATTACAGAGCGGAGAGCAAATTATATTAGTCATGTTTTGCGGCATTGTTCGCTGAACTGCAACAGAGTCAAACACCTCTGGCGAGACTTCGTCAAAATCCATCCTCTTACGGTACACAGTATGCTTAAACATTCGACTCACGCTATACTTTAAATATGAACGAATTATTTCCACAATACATCATCATTATGTCCTAACGGTTGTATCAATTAAATGTGATTAAATCGAGTAGCTTTGCGGTCGATCACGTTCGGCGACGGACCTCCCTATTGTGTATTTTGATTCAATCGGCGTTGTCGTCACGCTGAGGTCGGTCGGACAACTTCCGGAATGTTGCCATCACTCATCACGGTAAAAGCTTTCTTAAAGGCCTACATGCCCCTCTATAACTCTTGCTATTACCAACTGTCACAGAATAGACCTCCACTCAACGTAACAAATCGAAATCGCCTCGTATTTAAGATAAATATGCGGCGTATATCACGTCCGTTGCCTCTAAACACGGGCGTTTGTATTGATGTTAATTAAAGTTGGCACGGCCGGGATAGGCGGCCGCCCCGGGCATACACAGCGCAGTAATTACTGACTTTCGGTTCATTTCACCAGCGTACGGCCGCGCTGAATGGAACTTCCGACACGATAAGCTAGCCCATCTTGTACTAGTGAAGGTTTAGCGTCGAACATCGCGCGGGTGTTGTCATTTTACATGCAATTGTAATTCAACCGCCCCTCCCCGACGGTAATAATTATGGCGACCCCACCATTGAATAGATGCTGCACCACTCACCACGGCCTTATTGTTTATTGTGCATTCTGATAATTCTCTTAATACATTCGATGACTCACATTAACACCATTGTGGGATCTCGGGGACGGCGATTAATCTCCGCATTTGCATATCCGATAAAGTCCGAAGCAAAAGTGTCGTTGGAGATCAGGGGGCCTACCGCCTAACTCGATTGCTAAAGCAAAAGCTATAGTTTATGACGTCACGCTG
The DNA here is from genome assembly GCA_963931975.1 of Cataclysta lemnata. Lineage (NCBI taxonomy): Eukaryota > Metazoa > Arthropoda > Insecta > Lepidoptera > Crambidae > Cataclysta > Cataclysta lemnata. The sequence continues at coordinate 7,047,102 of OZ008339.1, forward strand.
TCATTTCGCACCAAATGTACCTAAACTATTAGCGATAGCTTTTAACGAATGATCACCGAATGATTTTGTATGAATTTGGCACAAAATCCATACTGCCTAAAAATTCAGGATGGCTGCTATAGCCGTAAGCATTGCATTACTATAAAGCTATCATTAGCAATCGAGTTAGGCGGTAGGCCCCCTGGCCGCTATCTGTATCTGTGACCGTCTCCTCTATCGGCAAATATTCCACGTCGGAATCCGCAGCGAGCATTGATGCCCATTTAGCGGGGCGGTCATTGTATGTGACTGCGGTATCAGGCTATCGCGGACATTAGCATTATCAAAGGGCCGAGAGCGTCGTGCTCATATCGCGGAGACGCGCTCGAGGAAGTGCGCGAGGAGCAAAGGCCCCGACGGACGACGCCGATAACTCGACTCAGCATACCTCAAATACGACCGCGTGGACGCTGCGGTGGCGGCGCCATTGCTCTTTGCGTATTTGCGTATCATACCGGACACCGTCTAGATACAGAACTATTCAATCGCAGTGTCACTTTGAAAAGCGGTTCAATCAGCAGCTTATTAAAATCAAGATTCTTATTGATAATTCATTATGTAATCTTGTTTTGCTCTTAACGGAATCAAAGCGACTTAACGTCAATGAAATAAACTCCCATTTAATAACTACCTCTGTCACATATCAGCGCTTTGGATCTGGTTTTAGTTTCATGTCGATCATAAAGCAAACAGCAACGAAAATAGATCAATTGTAAAACAGTATTTATAACTATTACCGCACAGACAATTTATACGACATTGAACACATTTAAATACAATCTGCTATCCAATGGTATTAGGTACGTATTTGATCGCTGGCCCCACTAAGATGTCTTCATATTGTATCGGTAATGTAATACAAAGAGAAAAGAATGATGGTACATAAATATTTAGATCGTATTTGCAATACACCCGTGCGCGGGGACTCGTCAGTTATTTTTCAACGTCAACTCACATCATGTACGTTTTGATCTGTTGCTCGATGTAGGTCTGCTCTGCTGAAGAAGCTAATTCGGAATATTTAAAATATTTATGTGCACGTATTTCATCACAGAGATACGCAACTTTTTTCTGTGTATGATAGATTTTTAGAAGCGAAATAGCCGAGCAAATATATTTATTTTTTTTACAAAGTATTGTACTTTATTTTAAATAACATTCGTTCACAGCCAACTAGTAAAGTAATAAAATATAAATTAACTGACAAGCTTTAACTGATAAGCTACTATTTGCTGTAAATATAATATTATGGTTTTTGACGATATATTTTTATATAGATATTAGCTTCTGGAAAAAAAATTAAAAAAGAATCTTAAAACGAATGTTTTGTTTGTGTAAATAAATTCTTCCTATGGCTGCTTTATTCATATTTCCAAGTGAAATATTGACCTCTCGTGGGCCAGACAGTAATCGTATTCGCATGATAACATATTATTTGAAAAGTTCAATGTCATTAGACATTTAGTCAAGTTGTGTCTCGGATAAATCCCCTCAATCGTGACTTTTAGATAGGTACTTGGCGTATGCGATTTTATCCGTACTTCGAGAAAGTTCACAACGGGTATGCAGCTTAAAATTAGTGGGTCCTTATTCATGATTGAATGATACTAGTGGTAATAGCACACGACCGAGAGAAAGCTCCGAAAGAGGGAACGTTGAGAATAGGAACATATCGCATTCCGCCGCATTGGACCCCTTTGTTCTATCCTCGGTGAGTATTAGCTTTCGCTCGCTCAATTGATAACTAAACAATCTCTGAACACTTGAACAGAAGGAAGACTCTAATGTATTGGCTTTTGACGACACGGCGAACTAAATTCCTTGTTTAATCATTGAGTTATATATTAACGTATTGTAGTTCAATGGTTTTATTATTGTAGATTTTAATTACGGTGATAGTAAAACTTATATTGAAGAAGGATTAGATTATATAACTATAGATTATTGTATGGCCCAGATATCTTCAATAGCTACTTCCGTCTCACAATTAATTTCTCTGGGTTTAAGATCCATAGATTTTTGACAGTTCAACGCGATAAATGGCTATATCATATCGTGTATCGGTGATCCTGCTAGCCGGGCTGTGGTTTCATTTCAACCAAAGTTCCGGAAAATAATACACAAGCCGACCAAGCCAAGCCGCCCATCAAACAGTACTCAAGAGATCTGTCACTGCGTCGTCTCGTGTGACTTGTCAGGGGGTGGTGTCGACTCGCTTCGGCTGCCAATGGGCGTAGCACGGAAGCAAACCCGCACCGGCACACGCGCCGTTACCGTCAATGACCATTTGCGCGACCACTCTTAATTATCAACAGTTAGCGTGTCCCTCGCCAGTGCCACCAAGCCGCGACGCGCAACGCCTCCGGATAGTAAGCAAAGTACAGCCCAAGGTTAGGCAGGTTCGCGTTTCTTCGATTGGCAAAGGTGAACAATCGGCCCTTGTTGTGTTGGGAATCCATATCCTTTTGAACCGTAAATTAAAGATAGTTTTTCTTAATAAAAAAAATCCTTTTTATAATTATTTTGATTTTTATTTCAACATGTAAATCTTAGAAAAATTATCACAAAGAAATTTGTGGTTAGAAAAAGTTCGAGAAATCCTCCGCGTTCCGGGGAGATGTCTTTACCACTTGGTTGGCCGATTCGGGGTTCGATTCCCGCATCAAGACTAAAATGTTTCGAACTTTTTTACATCTGAAAAATACAAATATGGTATCTATTTGTATTTTTTAATTAACTGTGAAATATTTCCAAATTTCTTGAGGATCTTGTCTGCGGTTAATGAAAGTAAACTCTGCTCGTATATGTCGGTTTTGGTCGGGTGACCCAATTTTATCCTGAGCTTCATAACGCCCGAACAGCATTCGCTTTGCGCTAATAAACCGACCTCGGCATAACTAACCCCCAGCCCTACGGCGACTTTTCAATCGTAGATATCCTCAGTCTAGTTACGGCACTGACTTATATTAAAGCAACGTTAGAATTAATATAACGATCCATAATGAAGCAGAACGTAGCTATATAATTGAATAGCATTATATTGACGCTTATGATAGTAATTTGAATGTCATCGATTACGAAAGTACGATAATCGAGTCGTGTTTTACATTAACCTAATCCCAATTGAGAACTTTCATGTGGTGACGGCAGAGCAGAATACAGTTGCCACAACACCCTTAAATCACTTCCCTTGGGAGTCGAGACAAGCGAATAGAGTATTCTGAGCGTGTGTGTATATATTTACCTTACTAATATCGGTAGTTTCGGGACAGATTACTTAGACTACTCAGCAGCTCCATTGTAAAATATATTTATAAATAAAATTTTTTTAAGTATAAAAATGTCTATTGGACAATTTTTAATACGTAATCGAAGTAAATGTGCTGGAATGTATTGTTAATTTATTACATTTGATGTGTTTCTTGACAATGCGGTACCATACATACACAAATCACGCCTATTTATCCCCGAAGGGATAGGCAGCGGTGAAATAACACAAACATCATTGAATGTTTTCGTGTTATTAAGGGCCGATTTCACCGATTATTCGATAGTAATTTTCTGTGGAGATTGAGCCCGTTGAAGTCTTTTGTATGGGCGTGGATTGCGTAAACCACAATCAGTGTAACTAGTCAATATGATATGATGGCTGTGAATCAAATCTTTTGGTCTTTTTGTACATACATAGAAGAACCACGCCTATTTACCACCGAAGGGGTAGGAATGGTGTATTAACTCACATTTCGCAAAGTATCTTTTGGTCCCAGCGAGTGAGAGAGAAACTCATCCAAACACAAACACTTCTCAACCAAAACACGCCTTGAAAACTTTTTTGCGACAACACCGTGAAAATTTAACAGCTGCGCGTACGCAACTCTCACAAATTTGCTATCGCAAACGAAAGCAAGCGGGCAACAGAGGAGTTTATTGTTAATTAATCGCTTAAGAACAAATTGTTAATCGAGTCAGATTGTTAATCGCTCTAATACAGGTAGTATAGGGCGGGCGGGTGATCTCTCACACGATAGAACGGCGCCGGATGCCAAGATAGCGTCGCTGTTAGTCTTCTAATTACATCACTGCACCGCGGATGTTCACGCACCTCGTATATGCATTGTCTAAATACTCGCGAACTGATCGCAATCGGCTGTACGAAGCCAACACCAAGGAAGTTTCACTGCTGCAGAATTGAGATAGCAACTGCTATCGGCTGAAGTCTAGAAAGGCTAAAATGCTATAGAACGTTATTGAATTGAGACTGTATTTAATAGCAGTAATAGACGTAATAGTCATATATCTGTCCATAAAATATATTTTTTTAATGTTTGTTTGTTACATTTATATTCTAATTATAATGATAAAAAATATAAATAAATCTACGAGAATCAACTGAACAGAGTTTCTTTTCTTAATAATAAACCAAACTGAACTCTTGGTAAATTTGCAAAATGTCCTCATGATAAACAAATAGAATTGCTTTTTTAACCAACGAAAAAACGGAGGAGGTTACTCATTTCGCACCCGTATGTTTTTTTATTATTAAATACATTTCATAGACTTGTTCTTTGTTAAATAAATGCCATATATATATTAAATGACACATTTGTTTTTTATTATTCGAAAAAAATAAAATTTCTACCGAAATAACTCGTATCATTATGTAATAGCCAACTATGCTCTAAATAATTCAACATCACACGACTTTGACAGCACCAATTGCAGTTAAAATTACCCAATGAGTAACGATCAGATACCTGTTATTTTAATTAAGATGTCGAGTTCATTCAACCGAGAATTCGATATGTAATCAATATTTATAAAATTTTATTAGGTTTGCCATCGGTTTATTTGATGTGTTTTTGACGAGAATGTTCGCAGTGAAGTACCTATATTAAATGGACTACATCTATGAAAGTTCCCTTGGCTTAAAAGCAACAGTTTAATAGGTTTTTACTTGTGCTTTTCTCATTGTTTGTGTTTTGATCGTGTCGCGAGATACTTGTGTGAGCCATTCCTTATATTCTGCCTTTATTGCTTTATTATATTACGTTTCCAAGTCCATCGTTTTATTACGACACGCGTATACTTTTACTGATCGTTACGTTACATTCTGGTATACATCACGCACTACATTAATTTTGACTGAAGCATAAATTTACATTAATACAATTCTTCATCGCAGTGACTCTAATATTAATATTAAAGCGCGTATTCTTTTCAAGATTTACCCAAGTTTTGCTCATTGTTAGACCTGGTTTGTGCCTTTGAAGTAGCATAAAGATTGTAATTAAAATATTGCTAGTGACATTTTTAAGTTTATTATATAGAATCCTTACTAACTTAGGGGTTGGCTTCCTCCTAATATCCACGCGTCAATATAAACAGTGTCGTTATTTAGACTGACAGGCAACAAGTTTAGATAAAATAACACGTGGGACTTAACATGTTAGACCGTCGTAAGTATAAGTAATTCAAAACATTTGAACACACCATAACAAATGAAATAAACCTATTTATAAAGAAAATAACCTTTCATTGCTTTGTAACATTAATATCTTCCCAAGGATTTACTTACATATTACACTTGCTACTTAAATGAACCTACTCTCAACATGATCAAAACAGTTTATTGAACTAGTGAACCCTCGGCAAGAGATTAGGTGCATACAGTACCTAGCCAGTTTTATCTAATTAATGTAGAATGCGTACAAGCCACGTCGATGTTAGAGTCTTGACCACCCAGTAAGGTCGGCAATACTTTTGTAAGTGAATCTCTCGGCAATTCCATAGATCAACGCTACAATAGACATATCGTGGGCTTCTCGTCAGAAGGACGTTTAAGCAAATCCCTACTTTTCAGGAGACAAAAAAAACTTAATAACTTTATCCCCAGTGTAGCCACATAAGTAAAAATTGGCTTGTGTCTATGAATCAGTTTTTATGTATACGTAAAATGCATAATTTTTTTTTACAATTATCCTTTAAACATGAAAAAAAATTGAGGTTGTGTGTCAATAAAATTAGAAACGATTGGCTTAATAAAAAAGATGCTTTTTCTTTATACGCCCCTCTGGCTTGAAGCCCACGATACCGTTCGCAGTATGTATCACTCTTGAAGTCGTTTTTAGCCACTGTGCGATCCTTTACGTTGAGATACTCGGAAGCGTGCTCGAGAACTTGACATTCCATTAGGCGAGCTGTAATGTTGGACAGAGTAACTTATCACGTAAGCCAATACAGTTGCAGTGCTTATTACTAGAACTTCTAACCCCCGAATACAGAAACGCTACTCAAATTTTGGGGACTGCTTATCAAGTTGAGTGGACAGCACCTGTCAGAATTTGTATAGAATAACGTCAATTTTGACAATAATTAAATGTTAAGCAGGTCTCATACTTTGATTAGCGTGTCTGTATTCGAGAGTAAGTGAATGTACAAAGCCGAAGTGGTGCTTCACTGTATGTTTAATATTGTGACCAGCTGAGTCAAAATTAAAGGGGTTCAAGCCTATTGTCATCTACCAGTCATTTAAATCACATTTGTGCTAGGCAGGTATCATAATTAATTTATAACTCTTACGGCGGGTTCCAATATTCTATCAACAGTTGAAGATGGACGTACTACAACTAAGTTGCCTAGCAACTTCTGTTATTTATCGTAATATAACAAAAAATGCAAGGCAAATAAACTTCAGTAAGCTTATTTTCAACAGTACATAGAATACAGGAACCCGCCGTTAATCGCCGTGTCCTCTTGGGGGTTTTTATATTAGCTGAATATATAAGAGATAATTAATAAGAGTGGTGACGGCAGAGTAAAATACAATTGTCACCACCCCAAATCTCTCCAGTGGGTGTCGTACAAGGCGACTAAGGATAAATCAGTGATGAGGAATGGGCAGCATCGTTCCTCTTATACCTACCACCTAGCAAATTACTGCGACTTTTGTGCCCGATAAATGGCAATAGGCTCGCCACTTACATACAGCTACATTACATGGGACCTAGCATAATTGGCGAAGCGAGGGTGCTAGTTCACCTCTGCTCTTCACATCCCCGAAGGGGTAGGCCCTTCGGGGATATAGGCGTGAATTATGTATGCATGTATGTAATTAAAATGTAATAACATTAAAATATAAGATTTTTAAGCATATTACAAAAAAATATATAATACCGGTGTAGATTTCATACAAAAATATCGTTTTCAAAACCCGGTGACAGTAAATTGTGTTCTGCTCTGTCATCAACACGTCATTAGAAACAGAGTTGTAAGTAACAGTATAAACATAGATTGCTTAATTAATTTTCACTTTAATAGTTTCAAAAATGATGCAAATTATACGGATTAGCAATGGGGAACTGATGGCGTGCTCGCGTGAGGTGCGATTGCCGATTGGCCAGCGAAATTGGACACTAACGCGCCTCTTACGCTCATTATCTCTCGTTTCGTAGGAGATGGAGTTCAATTCCACCTTTTATTATCTACTTATGCATATTAGACTAGATCCGCTGAAACTAAAAGCGAGATCTGTGTCAGTCAATTGACCTAAAAACAGAGGTTTAGTTTTGTATCTAATTCAACTGCTACTTTGATGCACATAATTATTTCCGAAATGGAATAAAAAATACTGTGATCAAAGTTATCGCGGAGAGGAGCTTTAAAATAATATTGTCTTGTAATAATAAATCAAAAACAGTTCCAATTATAATTTCTTCTACTGGCGTTGGACTGTTCTTCTGAACACATTACATGAGAGTTTACATTTAGAAATAAATCCCGTGGGAGTCGTAAAAAGTAACTTCGTTTAAAACAGTAATAAGAAATGGGTAGCATCGTTCCTGTTGAAGCATTATAGCAGTAAACTGCGATTGTGTTGCTCGGTATGTTCCAATAAGCTCACCCGCTATTACATGGGACTGAAAATAAATGCAAAATGTAGGTGCCTACCCTTCTGGGATATATGGGCGAGATTCATGTATGTATGTGTGTTTTAACAGCAATTGAGATTATATGTTAATTGATAAACATTATTTTAAAAGGATGAATCAAAATAGTTTATTAATGGTCAATGTGTTGCGGAAGGCCCAGAATGTGATAAGCACAGTTTTTTTTTCAAAGCTACTTTAATGTAAATAGTAAAACAGATTATAAAAATATTACACAAATAATATAGCAGACAGTGGACTATTACTCACTTACGATGGTAGCGAATCACAATGTACGTAATCTTGCCTATCCTGCTCAATATTAATCAAGTGTGTTCCGTGTTAAAAACTTTTCTCGTTTTAACTAGCAACTTTAGAATTGTGTATATTAAGTTAATGTGAATTTTAGAGGATCAAAACTTGCGGGCGTGGCCGTCTAATGTGATGTGCAAAAACAATGATAAATCACCGTCTCATCCAGAAAAGTTCCTTGACACCACAGGCTGTAGGCGACACGCCCATGTACATAAATTACATTATCGGCTAGTCTATCATTTGAGTACCGATGAACCCATTGTCGATTTTTCATCTCTATCGCAACATATACAGATTTATCGGTTGTGATCTATCAAGAGATACTGCCTTGCCTTCGGATCTGTCCGAAAATACCCTTTCAATTTACATACTTTGCAGATTCAACAAAAGTTATTGACCGTGACCGGAGTTCGAGCAGTATTCATGAGCAGTTGTGTTTTTTTTATCACAATACCTATGCAAGAAGAAGAAAAAAAACCCAACTCTCGGTATATCATTTTTATCTAGTTACAAAACCACCAAACCATTGGTTTTATGCAATTTATCATCATTATGCTCGTAAAACTAATGGTAACAAAATAGGTATCAATGACCATTTAGGATTTTTTGTTTGCGCACAATGCGTGACTGATCGCACGGGCGTGCCCAAACAGTCCTCGATTATGTCCAGTTTCACGGTCCTTGTCTCTTGACAAATGACACTTACAACAATGCTCTCGTCCGTCTCCTTTTTTTACGTATATTTATTAAGGCACTGCGAGCAGTTCGGTGGCTCTGTTGGTATGAGCACCAGTTTTGATACGGAAAACAGAACGACTTTTGCAAGGGTTATGTGTGTGATGGGTGCGCGAAACTTTACTTATACTGTTTTGGGAATATCCTATCTTTGGGATAGGATGAATTAACACCCACGTTTCACTAATTATGTTAAGTAATAGTGGGCGAGCCTATTGCCATCTAAAGTGGCACGTAATTGTTCTGCTTGGTGGTATAGGAGGAACGATGCTGCTTATTTATTACTGGGACAAGTCTTAGTCCCCTTGTACGACATCCGCGGGAGAGACGATGTTGACAATTGTATTCTGCTCTGCCGTAACCAGACTGCATAAGATTCAAATTCGATGTGATGTTCTACTTTGACAGTGTTTTTGGAAACCAAGTGCAGCTGTGGAAAGTATACAGTCGAAGGATTTTACTTGTTACTCCCAGCTAGAATAAGTCGTTTGTAAAATAATTAAACTTCTTCTTCTCCCTACCCTGTTCCCAGACTATCTGGGATCGGCGCACTATGTTTCCTCTTCCATTCATATCGGTCAGACGTCATCAAGCCATCTACTCCCTTTTGATTCATATCATCCATCACACCGTAAAGGTGCTAGTGATGAATGAATGTATAGAAAAGCGACGGAACGGACCATGTCGACAGACCGATGAACGGAGAGAGTGATTGGAATGACAACATTCCAATCCATACTGCTCAGGGTTTTGGCTTAGGTTTTACAGCCGGCCGCCTGCCTGACACCAACTCTCTTTGGGTATTGGTATATTGTATATTGTTTTGGTATATTGTAAAATAATTAAACAGTATATATAAATTTGTAATGTTCTCTTTTTCATAGAGGTCAGAAACGCTTCAGCCCCTTATCCACGACTTCGAACAAATTAAGCAAGTTATCTCGAAGACGATGAGGTGTCCTGTGTAAAAAACAACCAAGAACACAAAAAGCTCGATGTACGAACAACTTGTCGATCCAACAAAGCAAATTTTGATGCGGCAAATAGTTTTCTAGATATTCGGTAAAAAAAACTGGCAAAAAGTACCATGCTTAAAAAATGCCTTTTGAAGTTTAACAGTGATAGTTACGTTACCACGCTTTCGGCCTGGATTTAGAAGCAGTTGCCTCTTTATATGTCCAAAAAAGAACAGGACATTTTTTAAATTAAAATATTATCCTAATGCTGGAACACACAGGACGCCCGGATTGCAGAGGACGCGGGTTCGATTCCCGCATCACGACAATAATTTTCGATTCTTTTTCTGCTTCCTTTTCCTTTGTAATATTTTTTGTAGGATTTATATGAAGTTCAAATTTAAATCAAAATGATAAAGACGTTCGTAGTTATCTAAATAATCATGTTACTGTAATTTTAGTGTTTATAACTTCATACTACCTGATGGCTGGACATGGAACCAGAAGCAAAAAATCCGTGGCTCTCTCAAATTGTCGCCCGTTGCAATCACGTCATAATAATTGTGTACCCGTGCGTCCGCCAACAGCGCAGGCCACATTCGCATAGTTGGCGTCTTAACGCCGTTCATTCACTGCCTATTCATGTCCTCTAACAATTATGTAGCAGTTTAACGTCTCTCTTCCCACGATTGTATCGTCAGGGCGCACCGGGTTTATTATTCTCGGATTTATGTTTATCTACCGCACACTTGTTTGAAGTTGCACAGACTGCACACCACAAGTTGTCTCATGGGATTCGTTTCGCCATTGGGTAAAATGTCCACCCTATCTTCCACTCCCCTACTTTCTCTTGGACACAGTGGTTTTCGATATCTATCTTCTTGACGATTCATAAGTGTTGCAATCGTACCAGATATGCATAAACTAATTTTGACTTTGACTTCTCACGTCACCAAATATCCCCTGACGCCCTGGTACCTCGATGCCTACAACCACGCGTACTCACACAAAACACGAAAAGTAGTAGGGGAAGGTAACCCAAAACGGGCATAATGGCTAAAGTGGATTCTCTTCTGTGTAAAATAATTGCTATACATCCAAAGAGCCAAGGGAACGCGCCTGGCTTTACGGGAGCAGTTAATGAGGATTACGGAAATATTATTAACTCAGAGACGTCAATTAACTTTAATGAGTACCTGCTTAATGTCCAAAAATTTCAATTAACTCTAGACCCGGCAAGAATAGCGACTAATTTTGAATTGTATTTTTTACATTTAGTACTCATTAACTTTATTTGACGTCTCTGAGTGCGGCAGTTAGTCTTCAATGAATATTATAGACGAAAGTGTATATTTTAGGCACTATCCCCACTTTGGGCCACCTTCCTCACCTACTTAGTGAATTTATCAACTAGAGCGCTATATCTTTCTTTTGCCCTATACCTATTAACGATTACATAGAACAATTTACTTTTTACACCCTTCAGTCTATTTTTAATTGATGTATGAGACTTGATAATCTCTCTGGTATCCTGTTCTCATAACCGTAAAATCAACAATGTGCACTTATTAGTGAAATTCCTTATGAGTCAGGTACCGTTTCGGTCGGGTGGCCGCAGAATATCATCAGGCACCTACAGGGCTTTGCGATAAAATATTGCACATCGACCTTTGGAAAGAGACAATCGGCTAATTTCGGCTTCGTAGAGCGTTATCTTTGTCGGATACGTCATATAGGTAATATGATAAAGTTCCGAATTCAAATTCTGATAAACGATAAATCTTTTAATTGATGGACATGAAAACAGCGTTCGTTTGTAAAGAAAATAAAGTCAGAAAATTTTCTAAAAATTATTGTCCTCATGCAGGAATCGAACCTGCTTCCTCCGCAATGCCTTTATACCACTTGGCCAACCAGGACTTTATAGTCATGTTGCCTTTATTTTCTTTCGTTCCGACTTTATTTTCTTTATAATACCTACTTATTCTAACATTAATATAATTTTCAAATAAAAATCAAATCATAAACATTCGTATGTGTTCGGAAATGCAATGATTGCCGATGTTCAATATTCACCGCTGGGTACTGTATTGCCTGCGTATTGGTACGAATTTTGGTACGTGCTCGGCTACGGATCCCGGTTCCGCGCCGTTGGCTTGATGCGCCCGCTCAGGCAGATGCCCTCACGCCGATAGGGGTTTGCGCATTACCGCGGAACCCAAACACCACGCTAGTTCGAAATAGTTCCGGGCATTTCTTTCTAGTTCTTTATCTTTTAGGAATCTTAAGTAGTAAAGTATAAGCTGAGCTTAAATTAATCTTACAGTCCTTCTGTAGATGCCGTGGGTAGTGCAGAAACTTTAATAGAACAATAAAAGTAAAAAATTGAACCCATGTGACTCTTTGTTTCTATGAAGCTATACAGTGATGGACACCTGCTATCCTGCAATCCTTGACGCCTCTACCCGCGCCTCACAGTTGTGTTCACACGCTCCTTATACCATGCTTTCGATATTTTACAATTCTTCGATAACCATATTATAATCATTTCAATAGGGATGATGACACTAACAAAGAATCACTGATATAATGATTTATATTAATAATTTAGGATAAGGAGATTCGTTAATAGTCACTTCTTATGTGATTTTACTTGTGATTGATATTTATTTTATAAAAATAAAAGTACAAAACTTAGCAATCCGCCATATTTGCTAAAAAAACGCCGCGTGACGTCATTATTTAGTTATCTCCATTTTGACATTTTATTTGCTAATCAAATTCACTAGTTTAATATAGAAACTGTCCTTTTTACGGAATAGTGACGTCACACAGACGCCATTGCTATTTTGGAGTTTTATCCAAAACGCAAAAGACACGTAAGAAAAACGTGGTGTATTTTTTTTTCAAAATTAGTCATCATGCCTATTAATTATCTAAGAATTTGTTCCTATTTCGAGCGCTCGTGTGGGAGTGGGTAACCTAAAGACTACCGTACCTAAACAGTTTTCGATTAGGTAAGTAAAATTAGCTCGTCAGAAAAGCGATGTATTTGGGGGCGGATGGGCTTGACCCTATACAGTGTGGAAAGAAACCATGCGGGCCCAAAATTATCGTTAACAAAGACATTAGTAAAATAAAATGGCGGGGATACATTTTTTATTTGGTTTGTTTTCCGGCTCGGTTAATTTTTTTGAGAAATCTGTGAATGCAGTTATGTTTCTTTTAAAAAATAAAGGAATGTTTTCTTTCAGCGAATTGAGCTATTTTTAAGATTTAAGGTACTTTCCCTCCAGGGCCTATGGTTTCTTTCCACACTGTATAACGCGTCATTCAGCACTATTGTCAGGTTGTCAAAGCGGGGGTGGCTACATCGGTAAGTTACTGTTCTGCCCCTACATCCAGTCTCCAGGCGATTGTCAATTTAAAATGTTCGACGTAAAGCACAAATTTTAAGTCGGCCCTTTACACACAATGACGGCGAGCCATTTGTCGCGCATCCTATTAAAAATGCCCGCATATGAACTGCCTAAGTTGGCATCTCGTGAAATACCTTTCCTTAGCTACAATTATTTTACGCTAAATTTATTCTGCGTGCTTTTATCTACCGTTAGATCATTGGAGTATATGCGCATAATTATTTTAAATTTCCCAAAAAAATGTAATAGGTATTTTAATAATGACTTTGTTGAACTCGGAAAGCCGAGAAAGTGAGGTGACAGGCGAACGTGACAGTTGATTTACACGTTGGTCCAGAAACGGCTTTGCGAGATAACACTTATAACTCGAGATATCTCCTCGGATCAAATGGTCCAGTAGATCTCACAATGTCATCCGTCTGAAGGCATCACCCGGAGACATGTTTTTTGACTAAAAGAAAAACAGAAACACCAAATTGATCTAACTTAAAAATAAACAGAGAAAATTCACAAAAGTGAATACGCAAAGTCACGATTAGCTCGTCTCCAACACTTCGGGCACTTGTTAAATAGTTTGCTCAAAGACAGGAAACGGTCAATCAGTGTTCTGTTATTCACAGAACAAGAAGTCAAAGACCGTTTGCATATTTGTGACGAGCGTTTCCGAGACACCGCCGATGTAAGTCACATTAGGCATGGTACGGTGGTGATGATAGCTGTGCCCAAATTTGCTGCGGGCATGCCTCTAACACTAATAACTAGTTCCTTATAGCTCTCTACGCCCTTTAGGGGACACAAAAGGTAATTCATAGCTTTAAACAGCTGTGTACCTGCGAATCGTCGTATAATGAAACGGTCTGCGAATTTAAGAGGATTACTACATTTCGTTTCGAATACTTTTCTCGAGCGATAACGTTTTCACTTCCCTAAAACTTTACAAAATGAGAACATTTTGGTATTTGTTGATTCAGTGCACCCTAGTCTAAGTCTGTAGGTTCGTTTTTCTTTTTAATTAATTTTTAATTAAATTAAATATATATATTGCTAGAGGAAGTTTTTATGTCAGAAAATAAAAATATTGCGAACTTTTATCGTGAGCAATATTTTATAAAAATAAAAACGTACGAACTTTGTTTTACATTATTTTTACAACATATCCAAAAATTATTGAAATTAGACTATGTTTATTTATACGGGGTGAAAAAAGTTATCGCTTTTTGTACTTCACGATCCTCTTAAGGTGCCTAGCGGCGACGCGTACACTCGTGAACTTATTTAGGATTCATTCACCCTACGTTACGCTCGTTGGGTGTCTGGATTGCGCTCTGTCACACAAAGCGCGCAAAATGCGAACGATCCTTTGTTCGGCACGGCTTGCTTACACTGTAACCAAAACCACGGGCAGAACACTTAGCGCCCACTTCTAAACGCTACATTCACGCCTCTAAGCTTAGCCCGAGTGAGCACCAGGCCCTAACGATATTTACTCTTAAATAACAAGACGTGTTCTCACCTGACGTTGATAGCTCTCAAACAGAACTATGGCTCAACGCGCTTAACTGATTCCAGCAGGGAAATAGTAGGTAGTATCTTTGTATTGCGAGCTAGTCTTCCGCAGTGTCGATACATGAGACACCTAATTTAAATATTATAAAAAAAAATATGTATTTTGGGTAAATTAATGTTGCTACTGTCAACATTAATTCATTCATAATATATCTGAAATATGTTTCTAATTGCTTTTCTAAATTTCGTTGTCACTGATTATTATTACAAATCTGACTGTTTTTAATTGTTCACCCCAATACTCTGTATTACTGAATGATCGAAGAGGAAATAATCGTGCTACTGTTTGAAGGATACATACATAAATCACGACTTTATCCACGATGGGGTAGGCAGAGTTTATTGCTACGTGGTATAGAAGGAATGCTACTACCCATTACTCATCGTTTTCTTTATCCTTAGCCGCCTTGTACGAAACCCACAGACGAGATGTGGGTTGTGTTCTGCTCTGCTGTCACCACACCTGCTGTCACCACACCTGCTGTCACCACACCGCTTGCTGACATAAATTTAATATATTTAATAAAACCAACGTTTCAAATTTTAATTGTAAGAATTATATTATATAGTAAATTGTTGTATTATTTATAAATACAATATCAATTATTGGCGCTTAGAGAAATATATTATGATACTGACATAAAATGCCAATAACGAAACAACATTCTCAAACAGAATGAAATTGAACTTTAAAAGTAACTGAGACCATATTGATTGCTGCTCATTTGTTTCATGTTGCTTAAATTGACTGCGCTCTCTACGCTTAACTGTTACCATCATTTTCACTCATTTATTTATAAAACTCAACAAAAAACGTGAACAAACACATTACAATAATGATCATTACCCACCAACTTCCTGTGTGCAATAATCAAATAACAGACATTTCAAATAAAATATGCTGGCGTACACTTTCGTCCACAAAGGAAACAATTCACAATATGTATTTGGATCCCGTTTATTACTTTCTCGAGTTACAAAGGTATAATTTGGTGAACGGCTAGTTAAACTACAGATATGCGCCATTGAAGCTCATCGTTTTGTACTCCACTCTCTCCCTTCATTTGTGAAGAGTAATAATTGTAATAATGCACAAATTGCACTGTTATTGTCGTTTAAATCTTAAAATAGAAAGTGTATTTGCTTATTGTTTACTGTCATTGCTTTGTTGCAATGGTCACGTAGAATTGTTTTAAATGGCCACTTCGAGTTGGACCGACACGTTTTCCTTTGGACGGTTAGTGCCGAGACTTTTGTGAGTATTACCTACACAGAAATCCCGTGGAATATTATCAAAACGTTGACCTTTCTGTAACACGGCCAACGCCACTGCCTTATTGCTATGGGCATATTATAACAGATAAGGAACAAATGATGATGTTACTAACTAGTTGGAAATACAGTTTCAAAATAAAATTGAATTGTAAAAGGACCTCGGTGCTTTCTCCCACATAACATTTTAAACGATTAACGCAAATGGCTCTTAGGATTACGATCAGTCATTCGATTTCGGGGCTTCTGCGAAACGGAAGTGCGAAGTATAAAAATTTGACATACGACTCAAATTTTAATAGCGTCTATACTGGTCACCGTATACGAATTCATAATGTCTTTATTAAATGAGACACTAAATAAAAACACAATATTACATAATGGCAAAAAACGTGAGTGCTTGTAACTCGTGTACGGAGTAAAGTTAAAAAACGTGTTCGAATAATATTTGTAAAAAACAAAATAAATGGCTTCCGTCTCATGTTTTGAGCACTGCCTTTTTTCAGAAGTTGCTAATTAATAATTGAGTCTTTCAACACGGTGCAACCTAGTTGTCAAATGGATGTTCTGTGTAATGGATTTATGAGCGACCACTGTGCTCTTGACTAAAAAAATTCGAGAAGTCAACAGTTTTTTACTTTGGCTACTATTGATATTTCTATTCGACATATTTATTGCTTCGAAAATGGACCTGCCTATTAATAATCATGCCAAAACATATACAATAATATCAAATCTTAAGTCTGATATGTATGTAAGCAATTTGTAATAACGGGTGGACAATTAGTGAATGGGGACAGTTTAAACGGGGCTTAATATTTTTGTGTAACTTAGCTGTAAGTATCTGGATAAAGTTCGTCGGCACCAGAGTGCTGATTATTGTTTGCAGACACATTTGCGGGTGCTAGCAAAGACAACAGTGGACTGGCCTATCAATTACTTAGCACTTGCATGGTGCCCGATATTGCCATTATAAGCACATTAGAGATGGTGCCCGCACGCCATAGAGGCATTACCCGCCTTCGTAACACGGTTACAGCGTTTCTCGACCGCCCAATTTCGGTTTTTACCGCATACTTGACTGGGCAATTTTACATGAGCGTGCGAAAACTGTATTGAGTGTTTCGGTCGTAGATTCAGATTTATCGAACACCAGTACGCTTTATCGGTAATTGGTTTTACCGTTTTCAATTTTAAGAATCGAGTGACCCGCTAATATGCATTGTGGAGTGATTGAACATCTTTGTGGCCTGGATTTTAACATGCGGACAGGTTGCAGTGCGAAATTTGACCCGTCAATGAAACATATATATTTTTTTATTTGACTGACTTGGTCAGAATGTTAATGTGTTCAATGCACACTTTTTATCCGGAATATCGGTGAAGTGATCTAAAGTATTCAGCACTCGTAAAGAGTAAATTGCTGACCTATTGGTGAACGTGATTGGGCTGCGATTGTGTAAGCAAAGCAATGTTTGCAATGGGTGCTCATTGGATGGGTGACACTGGAGATGGAAACGGCTCGTTTAGTTGTTAGTATTATCTACCGTCACCATTATTTTGTGTCGTCGAAAGGCACACACGGCTGTGTGGCGACTCTGGTTTATGCTCACACTTATCCATACATAGGAAGGTCTGTGCTGTAAGGCTAGATGTTAACTCTCACATGACAACTCTTCTTGCCTAAAGTAACTCACTGTATTTTATATTACTTTACACTGTAGTTTTAGGTTATTAAAGTTAATTGGTTAGGTTATAACACTTACCATAAAAGCGCGAAATCTAAATTTACTGATTAGGGCGAGTTACAAGACCCTGCACAGATAGGATACTAGTTTTGAATAGTAACTTTTTGACATTAAGTACTCATTATCGTTATTTGACGTCTCTGATTGCGGCAGTTAGGCCGATGATGTTTAATCCCGATAACTCTGATATTTCCATTATTAAAATCCTGAATTTAAACATATTATTATCATTTTAAAAAGTTACTAAATAAATTATAGGCACAATAGATAAAAGTCATTTGAAAAATTATCCATTACACGCAGCTGTGCGAGACGAGTTGCTACCGTTAAGTAAGGATAAGTGTATAGAATAATATCTGCACATGATATATAGCTTATTGTTATTGGCCGGGTTGGACCACCTGTACATTTTTGCTTGTCACATTAATAAGTATCTAATCTGGATGATTTATGAGATATGGAAAAGTTATATTGTTATCAAGATTTTTCTATTGCGATCTTACGTATGATTTAGGTTCATATATATTAAAGCTTTAAGATGAAATTAAGTAATGAATATAAACATAATGAATGATCTGTGAGAATTTTGAATTTGTATAAATGTATAAGCTATTGTTGATTTACTTTTGTGAGCTTAACACACATTAATTAATCTTAATTCGATTCGATTAATTAATCTTCGTCGATTAATTCGTAAATCAATTACCGACCATTCAACAAATAATATATTTGGAAATCCTCACTTAAATATGATACTTCCTTTTTATTCCAGAAAATAATGTTTAATAATACTCTTGTCATGCGTAAAAAAACAGATATTATACAAAAAAATATAGAAGTGCTTTTTTCTAAGGCTGGAGTTCACCCACAGGCGATTATCATTAAAACGTCGCGTCGGTTTTTGACATTTTATCGTATAGAAGAACTTTCAAAAACTGGCGGTTATCTTTTAGTCACTTGTTTTACGTGTGGCTGAACTCCAGCCTAAGACGTATATAAAATCAGGGTCAAAGCATTAATTTCACTCCAATTATCCGATGGCCGGATTTGTTCTAGTGGAAATTAATAATTTTCATGTCCCAAGTTCACGACCCGTCGCTCCCACACATAAATCTGGCGCAGATGTCGCGTCGTGCGCGCCCGCCCCGCCTGAGCCCCTCGCCCCTCGCCCCTCGGCTACCGGGCTACCTTGTTTGTGTTGCCAGTGTAATTAATAATGGGAAACTCTCTGCATGAGGCCACATCACGGCGCATGCTGCCTCGCCAAAAACTATTGCAGACTAAAGGCCCGTTTCAATATTCTATCTTCAAAGACAGACGTACCACAGTTTGGTTGCTTAGCAACTTCTGTTATTGAGACGAAAACATTGATTCACCTTGCGGGTGCCGGGCCCATAGTGTGGCAGAGAGGGTAGTCAGTGGCAGGTCTTGGAACTTGTGACCCAAGTGTAGGTTTAAGGGGCCCCTTGACAACTAGGTAGTCAACACTCACCTTCGCCACCCCGAATTCTCTCTCTTCCCTCTCTCGTTATATAACAAAAAATGCCAGGCAACTAAACTTTAGTAACTTTATCTGTAGATAGAATTTTGAAACCCGCCGTAACCCAACGTGCAGAGTTCAGCGATAGCTTTTTGTTTCGATAAGCCGTCATCTTACTTATAGTTCTTCTAACTTACAGTTTTACACGCACCATTACCTTTATTAAACTGATATTATCTGCTCGCGTATCTCCTTTATTTATTACCTACCTCATTAAATTGCATACACACAAACAGAAAAACTAGTTGAAAATATTTCATACATCCATACATTATCACGCCGATTTTCTCCGAAGGGGTAGGCAGAGGTGAATTAACACCCACGTTTCGCCAATTTTGTTAGGTCCCATGCAATAGGGGACGAGCCAATTGCCATGTATCTGTAAATCGCAATATATTAATATATTACTCGATAACTGGTATTACGCTGCTGTTCATTCTTCATCACTATTTTAACCCTTAGTCGTTATATACGATACCCACGGGAGAGATTTGAGTTGGTGACAATTGTATTCTGATCTGCCGTCGCCACACTGTCATTATATCGATAAGCTCACATTGTTATAAAATTATTGCAAAGAAAATAAAGTCAGAAAAATTTCGTCCTGATACTTTTTCAGACTTTATTTTCCTTCTCTCATTGTTACTTATAGTTTTACACGCACCATTGCCTTTATTAAACTGATATCTCCTCGCGTATCTCCCTTATTTATTGCCCCATAAAATGCACACACACAAACAGCGAAGCAAGTTTAAAATATTAAATGTGGCTAATTTAATTAAATGCCCCATTGGATATCTTCAAGAGCATCTAGCTCATTTCTTTGATGGCCGAGATAAAAGATGCGCGTGCGCGATATGTAACAAGTGTTAGCGCGACAAATAAGCGGCAACACTGGCCCGCTACACCAAATATTTCGTTAATTGACTAACTGTACCCGATTCTCCACTCAACGGTACAATTAGGCAAATATTACAATTGATTTATTGCCATACTTTACGATTGATACTAATCACTCGGCTTGTTTTTTTTTCTTATCCGTATAATTTAAATTTAAAAGATTTATCGATTGCGAATATTTTGACCATATTTTATTTACCGCAACTCATAATCCTCTCAATGACGATGACAGCGTCGTTTTTGTAACGGTACTTTAGGATTCGTATTTGGTTTAAAACAAGTCAAAAACACTGTAGTCGGTACCGTCGGAATTATCATGTGTGATTAAAACTGTTAAATTTTATTTAATCTTCAGATTTTATAAGAATTTGCTACTGGACTTGCTTGTAGGGTTTTCCTTTCGAATAACAATAGTTCATTCTTATATTATTATCTTTATATATATAATGTTTTATAATGTCGATTTCTTGAAAGGAGTGTATTGTATTAGACACTTTAGTACATACATGCATAAATCACACCTATTTATCTGCGAAGGTGTTGACAGAGGTGAATTAACACACCCACGTTTTGTCAAATATGTTAGGTCCCATGCAATAAAAGGGGAAAATCGGTATATTTGTATGGTATAAGAGGAAAGCTACGTGCCCTTATACCCGCTTCTTTTGAATTTTGTTTGTATACAAGCACAATTAGAACATACTAAATCAATAAACTTTTGGTCACAGTTTTTTTTATTGATTTTTTTTAGTTCAAGTAGCCTTATTGGCGTTGAAAGTGCACTTAGCATTTTAAGTGAAACGTATCATTATAACGGTGACCGTACAAGTGATTCAGTTCAAATTGTAAATAACTTTCCATCGAAATAAAATTATTAATCCTGATATAGCACAATTACTCATTATAAATCGGGTAATGATTCCATCGCGGACCGTAAAAGTTCTCGGCTTAAGTGTTCAATAAACACAATATCGCTCATTATTTCAAAGAAAGTCAGGTGAAGAATAAATAGTACCAGTTAATGACCTTTATGATGACCGTAACAGTGGTTTAGCTCTCATTAGTGTCAGATTCATGTATTAGAACATACCTACTTACTTTATTTGTAACAGCGTTATACACAGATTTTTCCTAAATATTTCTTTTAGGAACTCTAAGAATATGAAAATTTCAAAATATGTTTGTCGCTATTTTAACCAGTCCTTTAATGTTCCCACTGCTGGGGCACTGGCTGTCCTTATAATTAATTATGTGGAGAAAGTCCTTACTTACTACACTGGTCCAATGCAGATAGGTAGGAATCAGCGAATGCAGATGCAGGCAGGACAAATAACGTGCCTTCTGAAACACGGAGGATAATTAACACCGGTCACCCATCCAATGACGGGCCTTAGCGAACATTGGTTAATCAACGCAGCCGCAAACCGAGCGGGCCAGCCCCACAGCATTGAGGTCCCCTCAAAAGTATTACCACAAATTTATATTTATTACGTTCCTAATCGTATCACTGAAGTTGCTTATTTACTCTATTTATTCTCTAGAATCACAAAAGAAAATATATTTTTATTTTGATTCTTTAGTAGAAAGATTTCCCTAAACTGTCTATGTTTTCTCAATAGACTTTCAAATTTACTGAAAACAAGTGAAATTGGCAATTTTAGACTTTATATTCCTGTTTTTCTCAAAAACCAAAATAAGAATTAATTTTATATAAGTACCCATACTTTTGCACATAAATATTGACAGTGCATATTTTTCTAGTTACATTATGAAATAAAACAATTACATAATTATACACATCCCTAACATTCTTTATAACCTCAATAAAGACTTTGTTTTAAAGTATATATAATTATTATCAACAATTTACTACAGTGACTTGTAACCTTTGAACACAGGTCATAGCATTATTGAACTTTCTCTCTCTTTCTCCAAAAATACCACAAAAAGGTCTCACAATTGTGTCTAATAGGTATCATCAAGTAAAATGTATTTATTATGAATGAGCACTTCCATCAAAAACAGTGATGTTGTGTTACATGTTATTGTCCATTTGGTGGGGAATGTAGTAATTGGAGATATGTATTTGCAGTGCAAACAGTACCAATTTATTTGATGGATTCATCACCAGCGACCGGTGCGTAATTGGTAAACTTTGATATATTACACTAGTAAGGTAGCTACCTATGCCTGGAGAGCGCAAGGAATGCGAGACGGAACCTGTTTCAGATTCGTTTGAACGTTGACAAATATGTTTAAATAAATAATTACTCTTACATGTTGTATGTATTTCCACGAACGTGATCTGGGCGCTTACCGCTTGTTATGACCTCGACATCAGCTCGCGTTCATCCACTGCTGGACAATTGCCATTTTCGTCGAATGGTCAGATCGCTGGCTAATTGGCAAAGAGGAGATCGAATTAAAGCTTTGATGCGATTCATGAAATCTGCGCTTACAAAAAGATTTAATTTGAATAGTTTACTAGTTCAATATTAGTATTCAATTTATATGGGTAAATTTTTCGCACCGGTAAACAGTCGGCTAAAATTATTTACCCAATCTAAATAAATACATACATACATGCATAAATCACGCCTCCATCCCCGAAGGGGTAGGCAGAGGTGAACTAGCACCCACGTTTCGCCAGTTATGTTAGGTCCCATGTAATAGTAATAGGTGGCGAGCCTATTGCCTATCGGGCACAAAAGTGTCGCAGTACATTGCTAGGTGGTACGAGAGGAACGCTGCTGCCCATTCCTCATCACTGATTTATCCTTAGTCGCCTTGTACGACCCACGGGAGAGATTTGGGGTGGTGACAATTGTATTCTACTCTGCCGTCACCACACTAATCTAAATAAATGACACTTATAAACTTACCTATATCAGACGCTAAAGAAAAATCTCTATAAAATTTTATTTTTGAAAATAGTAGATCGAATCTATCGTATTGATGTATGGGAAAATATCAATGAATCAAATCAGCCTCTACAGAATACCTGTATCTTAATTAGCCCACGTTCCTATACCAATCTGAAGGGTCTCATTGATCAACATACTCCGTAACACGCAAGGCATGTTCGACATTCGCCGTGGAGTCGTCAGATGCAAGTGTGTCTGATGCGCCAGAATCACGCAGCCGTTTTACAAATTATGTGAGAATGCGCTTATAAAGGCCCGAGGGTTACTTAGTTTGTGGGTTAACTATTCATTATAGTGTAAGTAGAGGAGCGCGCGCACGACACTGCGTACTCATATGACAGTGCATATGTCACAGGCAAAGCGTCTAATCGGTATTTCATTATCTGGCTGGTAGTGAGCTAAGGCGCCTAAGCTAACCAACCGGTATGCTCTCTTATAACCATCTGCAGTAGATTTCGGAAAACGTAATAGATAATTTAAAAGATAAGACTTTTGTAATAAAGATACAATAATAATAATAGTCAGAGGTGTGGTGACGTGAAGCAGAATACGCTCCATCTTTTACCCGTTGTCTATTACATGCGACTTAAAATAATTGGCCAAACGTGGATGTTAATTCACCTCTGCTTACCTCTTCTCTTTTTTTCTATGATCTATGTATGTAAGTATAATAAATTGTCAGCGTTAATGTTTAAGTCGACATTTAATGAACTGACGCATGCAACGATATGCCTGCGACACATACCAACACTGGATCATTGTTTAATAGGCGGAACTCTTTGTATGCAATCTATCAAGAAAGAATGCCTTTTTTCTTCCGCATTATTAGTGTATTGAGTGATTACGATATGCGTCTAATTAAAATCGTAGAATTGCGATTGTTCTGTGTGTGTATTCAAACATAATATACTTGTATTGTACAAGCAGTTGTGTGTTGATCGTTTTCCGAGCGGTGATGCCAGAATACAATTGTCACTTTATTTCTCCCGCGGTAAGCGTATAAGGCGACTTAGTGCCGCACTCAGAGACGTCAATTAACTTTAATGAGTATTTAATGTCAAAAATTTTCATTCAAATCTAGACCATACACCCGGCAAGAATAGCGACTAGTTTTGAATTGTCATATTTTGACGTTAAGTACTCAATAACGTTATTTGACGTCTCTGAGTGCGGCAGTTAAAGTTATATATTTAACGAGTAATGAGCGTGCCCATAGTAGATATCAATAGCCTCACCCCTTAATACATGGGACCTTATATAGCTGGCGAAATATATAACTAAGGTCTGATAGAAAAGAATGAGATCCCTCCCATTCTTTTCTTTTCTAAATGGGCAAGACGATAAATAAGATAAGCATAATGAGTCCATTGTTAAAAAATAAATAAACCTGTTAATTCATTATTAATATTTCAGTCAGAGATAGTCACTATTGGATATTATTATAACCAATGAACTCCCAGCTAAGTGCTCGTGCACAGATAATACCATCCAGCGTATAGCGCAACCTTTACTAGTTCTTTGATCCATCTTAAAGGGGTTTTCCTTTCAACTAACGCTGCGTTTTCACGGGGCCTTATCTACACGTCCATAAGTACTCGTTGATAATATGTGTGTTGCGACTCTAGACATGAGATGCGACATTAGACAAGTGTCTTCTTCGGTACTTTTCATAAAAAGTTGTCCTGTGGGTTCATTTACGAAAGCCTTTATGACTTCCTGCAATCTCTGTAACATCTTCACAATTTCCAAGTTGCTATTTGAACATAGAAATTATTCCTCTAGGCGGCTTCCTCATATTAATGTTATTATAGCTATAATGCAAATCGTATAAAATAGCTCTCTGTATGAGATTTTAAATGCACATTCAGGTAATTATGAAAGTAAATGCAATATTCTGTAAGATGTTTAGTTTAAAATATGTAAATTTGGTTTTCCTTTATAGACATTAAAAAAATTTTCGTTAACAGTGTTTATTATACTTAAATTGATAGTCACTCTTTGCGATTCACCGACGATACAACCGCTAATGTTTAATGTATTCCTTAATTTACAGTTTATTAAAAGGAACTTCATCTATCAATAGCCTCTGGGAATATTAATTGCGAAATGGGATGTTATGAATTTTTAACTCGTTGTCATATTTATTTATTACAAACACAATTTCTGTTTTATTATTTGTTGTTATTTAAATATATTTAAATATCAAAAAAAAAATTAAAAAAAAAGTAGGCCCGATAAATTAATTTGAATGTTTATTACCATATTTGTTGGGTCATGGATGGTCTTCACTGAACTGTAATGTTGAAAATTTGGTATTTTGATACCGTGAATGTGTTAATGTAATCATAATAGAATACCATTTTGGTTTAAGTCTTGAATCGAAACGACCGATTCTCTTTGTTTTTTCAATCGAGATAACAATCAAATCATAGACTCCCATCTAAAGTTATTTGCACAAACCGAGACTGTTGTCTAAAGACAGTGTTTAACTTGAAATCCACGTGGATGTCCGATTCTTAGATTTAACAACTAATCTTTTTTATACAGCGTCACTTAAGTAAGTCACAATTAAAATGTAATAACACAGCCTTTTATATCAAAGCCTAGCAATAAACTTTGAATCCGCTCTCTGTACTATGTTATTTTATAATAATTTCTATATAATTTTCATCGTGCCACTTAAGTCGCATGTAAGCCTTAAATTATTTAATTCAAATTACACATTTAGTTATAAGGTATACCTGAATATGACCGCATTCGTTAATTTTAAATATGCATACAGCCTCTCTGTCCCTCACTCTAGTCTTTGGAAAGAAGATAGCAAAAGGTTGACTTGCAGAATCTAATAAAACCGCATATCATTTTAGAAGCGTGCATAGATATGCCTTTTCCCATGTTACAAAAGTGCCGTAAAGTAATAAATTAAATCCACCTGTGAATACTGATGAAGGTCATCTGAAAGCAAATCCAATACTAGTGGTTGTAGGACCAGGTTTTTTTTTAACTATCGCGATAAACAATGATATTAAAATTCCAATTATGAAACGTGGTGACGGTGGTAAGCCGCGTGGTAACGGCAGAGTAGAATACAATTGGCACCAGCCCAAATCTCTCCCGTGGGTGTCGTACAAGGCGACTAAGGATAAATCAATGATGAGGAATGGGCAGCAGCGTGCCTCTTATACCACCTAGCAATAGCAATGTACTGCGAATTTTGTGCCCGATAAATGGCAATAAGCTCCCCACCTATTACATGGGACCTGACATAGTTGGCGGAACGTGGGTGCTAGTTCACCTCTGCCTACCCCTTCGGGGATATAGGCGTGATTTATGTATGTATGCAATTATGAAACGTGGGTGCAAGTCGTCTAAAAGTACAAATACTGTACTAATCTTTCCCGAGAAGTAAGTCACAAATGTTGCGAGTTTTTGCGTAAGTACTGTTAGCATCATTAGTAGATGTCTTTTACAGTCCAAACGTGCGATTCTTAAGTCATACATTGATACGCACTTATAAGATTTAAACAATTCTCACGAGCACGATGACCGCGAATCTGTTATGCCATTTAGAATAATTCATCTATCTACTCCGTATGTAAATGAATGCCCATTTAATTAGCTACCACTTAGATAAGGATCCGACTTATTTTATTCAAATTGGGAGCGGAATTACCATATTAATCCGTTCGGCAGTATTTGCCAAGTTCCACTAACGAATTGTGCTAATTATGTTTTGGTCAATTTGTGTTGGGATAAAGTTGAAATTTGCCGCGGTTTTTGCTGCTGCTATTCGCTGTCATAACTGAAAAGGTTTATTGTGTTTTTTTTTGGTTAATTAAGCTGTGATGATGACTGATAACTTTATTTAGTGGTTTGTTCGTTTATATTCACAAAAAATACAATTACATTTTGAAAAAACCTAATGTGTATTTTTTTTAAGCGTGCTAAAACTTATTGAGACATTTTGCATACATTATATCACGCCTTTCTCCCACAGGGATATGTAGAGATCACTTCTTTCCACTTGCTACGATCCTTACATACTTCTTTCGCTTCATCCAATCTCATTAATGTCTTCATGTATACCCGTCGGTTTCGGGTACTATTGACCTGTTCCATTTTTAATAAATTTCAATTTGAATTATTGAGACATTTTACTGTTATCAAATAGTAATATAGAACTCAGCTTCCACGTTCCACGAAATAAATTATTTATTTTAAATAGGTACCTGGAACTCGCGGTGTAAATAATATTATGCAAATCATACTTTAATTTGTTAATTTGAACTTAATTAACTTAAGCTAAGTTGTGTTATCTCAATAAATGTTGCATTCTTCCTGAAATATATTAAATAAATCCGTCTTTGCTTAAATTGTGAGAAATGTTTTTGGCACTAGCAGTCTTGCCATGCATCCATATCAACGTTACACATTAGGAGAATAATTACAATTTACAAAACTTCACCGCAGTCCTTAAAGTGGTTTCTAATAAAGGAGTATGTCTCATTAGCAATATTTCCACTATTGTTTCAATGGATTTTACGATTGGTGGAAGTAATAATGGCAATAAGCGTCTCTGTTTAATGGCAAACGAAACAATGTGTCATAAAGTTTCGTAACATTGATAAACAGGTCTCTTTCCTATCGTAGGACTATTAAGTAACTTCAAGTTGCATTAAATAATAAGCTTACTAAAAGTAATGACTAGTGTTTCCCTACGAGCTCCTCAATTTGATTTGGGGGTCGTCTAGGTAGCGATTAGGCCGTGTGTAATTTTGAATTTTATCAAGTACCTACCATCGTGTTGTGAGGTTACGAAAAGAGTGATTAATATAAACGTAGATCTCTCCGTGCGGTATTCCTCTACATCTCCACCCGAGGAAGAGGAATACCGCAGATGTGATGTATGGATTGGGTGAAAAATTACATTAAACTAAATGGACTGAATGAGGAGATGACAGGGAATGCCGAGGAAATGACAGGGAAATTTGACGGCCGCCTTGGTCGAATGCTCAGATTGCTGGGTATTGGCCAAGAGGTCCCGGGTTCGAATCCTGGTAGGGGCAAACTTTGTGAAGACCACAAATGTTTGCTTCTGAGTCATGGTTGTGTATATGTTTATGTAGTATGTTTTTAACATTTATATACATAATTATATTAAAAATATGTCCGTCATCTAGTATCCATAACACAAGTGCTTAGGCTACTTACTTTGGGCTAGATGATAGGTGTGAGTGTAAAAATATTGATTTATTTATTTAAGTACTATTGTAATATTAAAAAATTAAAAAAAGTTCGTTCGCGACCTTCCTGCGGGGTGAGAGACGAAGGCACTCTAAAAAAAAGGGATAGAATGAAGGAAAAAATATAGGTTTTCCGTCGACTGTAGATAAAATGTGACCTGTCACTAGCTTAGGGCAAGGGGTTAGACTCCAAAATTGCATACACTAAACAATATTCGCAATAGACATTTGGACGCTTCACTGAAGATATACAATCCGCGTCAACCAACTCAACGCAAACGTATGCGAAGTAGAAGAATACATACTTAAATCACGTCTATTTATCCCCGAAGGGGTAGGCAGAGGTGAGTTAACACGTTGAAATCTTTATAGATATATATAATTTTGTATTGTTTGCACAAATCTTCAATATGGCAGAAACACATACATTACAAATTCTTCTTACCGAACAGTTCATAAACTGGATAAAAAGTTACTATACTTTGACGTGGAAAATTTTTTTCGGAAAAGTTTATTGAAATTTTCTATATTTTTTTTCTAAATTTATATAATCAAATAATGATTTCTTATACTATGTTTATTCTTACTTATCCTGTTTGCCAAACAACACTATTATCTTTCTCTCTACTAATCTGAAATATCTGCTTATAAAAATTAGCAATACGTACACACTTACAAATCAGAACCCTTATTTATTGTGTATCATAGACACACTATGTGCTATTTACATTTTTAACTAAGTAAACGTATTAGTATTCCATGTGACAAAAATAACCGTTGCCAGCATGATAGCATGTGCGTATAATTGTCGGTGCCCAGTAATACAAGGCGCCCCCGCGGCGACGGGCGACTCTGATCGCATCGACCGCTGCCGCTGTAAATGTTGAACCTAGTAGTGCACATTATGTAATTATAATAACGCTCAAATTGTAGGCACTTTATGGGAGTCTCTTCTAAGTTTTTTCACTCATTTAGTAAAAGAGGGACGCTTCAACAAATGCTTAGAAACATTGCTCACTTATTTTGAAAAATTGACTATAGTTAGGCATAGTTTAAAACTGATGCTGTCACTTTTATTTGCTGAATGAAAGACAGAGTTGGCATCAATTTTAAACCATAACTATCCATGTTTTAGGGGTTAGTGATCTGAATTTATGAGAAAGAATGCAATTTGGAGTTGTATCTCTTTTCTATGTCGGAAGCGACATGTCTCACCATTCAAGTGGAAATCTTGAAGTATTTCTTTCAGCTTTTCTGACATGATTGCTATTTTCATGCTTCCTCTTATAACATTCCTTTTAATGTTCATTCTTGTTACTCCACACATCCATCTTAACATTCTCATCGCCTTTAATCCGTCTTCTTAGTGGCCCAACATTCTTTGGGTCTACCGATAATTTAATATTGAACGGTATTTACAATAATCTAGTGCCGTAATTGGTGAAGCACAAATTATCCACTGGACGTACACATCGTCACGGAGTGATTTGTGGATTATAGTGTCACGATTAATAGCAGCTCTAGACCGGATTTTCAGCTTAATAATTTTTAATGGACAGATTGTCATTGAAGTAATAAAATTTATGTCATTTTCAACATTATCTTTATAGCGTTCAATGATTCAAACTGTCTTTATGGTGATGCAATTTTAATTTGAAGCAGACTTTAGTAGAGTGACTAATTGGCTTGACGGTATCGCGATACGACCACAAGGAAATACTTACCAGATAGTAAATAACTGATTGAGACAAAATTTGTTTTGAGCCGTTAGGGAAAAATACGAATAACGATTTCATAGCGAAAATATTACCAATGTGCACCCTAGTTAGGTAAAACTAATGATTCTGCCCAAAAACTCCGCCATCCTTAAATAATTTAGAAGTAGGGCAAGACGAAGAAGTAATTAGGTATCTCATTTCTCCGTCTCAGCTTGTATCTCAATTAGAAAATGTTGTGAGATGACTTACTGCCCGCCCCACAATTTCTGTTGCTGTCGCTTTTCATATCGCGTCCGTACGTGATTTACCCGCCACCTGTCTTTGTTTATGTACCCCCGATAAACGCACTAGGAAGTAACGAGAACCAAGATAGCGCTCATACCGCATTCTGTCGTCGGGCGGCAACTAGCCGGCCGTTTATGCGCTTAATTGGAAAAACAATACCAGTCCTCGCCCGGTGCCTGTTTCATATGCGTATGCAGGGCGCGCTTGCTCGCTCACTTGTCACGGGGAATGATTTACTTCTGCCCGGGTGTTTATTGGAGACTCAAATATGTTTTTTGTTTGGCTGGTTTATTTTTGCACCGTCAATAGCTTGATGACAATTTTATTATTGTGATGCTGCGTATAGGGGAAGAGCGGGCAAAATGAGTACAAGTAAAAATGTGGAAAATTGGACGGGGATTTTTTTATTTATTCCGACGAAGACTGATCATTCCAGCGTCAGGTTAAAATGTTTCGTCTTTGTAATAATGCTTCTTCCTTATCACAATGGGGACTTGAATCAAAATGTTGTTTTTGTAACCTTTTCTTTCCTTCTACTGCCAACAAATTCAGTGTCCACATATTTCTTTTTATATTCAATTATCTTTCACACAGCTCTTCCGCCGTATTTTGGTCCTGGTTTTGTTCTAGATTCATCAACCACTGCTGCTTTTACTAGCCCATACCACAAACTATTCCTCCTTTAATATGCCTACTCTTAAAAATACTTGTCAAGATATTTGAATTTTAACTAGCTTGATTGCGCAGTGTTTGCGCACTCGGCATTCGATTGCACAAGCTAAACAATGTTCGCCAAGGTCGGTCATTAGATGGGTAACCAAAATAATATATATTATCTCGATTTTCTCCATGCTTCAGAAGGCACCATAAGCTTTTGGCTCCAACTACATCTGCAGTCCTTAATATCAACTAAACAGCTTGTAAATCCACTCTAATCTGTTATAATCCATTTTACCTGACTTCCCCTAATTTTCTGATGTAGTTTTGTAGCTTTATATGTGCAGTAAATGCACTCGTAATTATTCATAATATTTCAAGTCTAATTAACATTTACCCAGCTCACAACCAGTAAGACGACAAATATACAGATATCATAATAAACTGTTGTTGACAGGTTTTAATTCTAGTACGTAGTCATAATGTTAAAACTATAATCAATTGCAATAATATTTGCAATAGTTTATTTGTATTTATAATTAATTTATCGACTTCTAATTCCTATAACTACAGCTCAGATAGGAACCGTTATTTACGTAATTATGTACAGTCAACACAGCACGTCAGACTACACAAAACTGTCAAATTTGTCTAATCGATTGTCAACCTTAACGTAAAGCTCAAAATCGATTAGAGAAATTTTTCTATTTTCATTTTTTGGAATCTAGTAATTAGTCACTCCTCAAATGATACTTAACATTCAGAGTATTACAAGTTGTTATTATTCAAATTTTTTATTTGTCCGTTAAAATATCGAGTACAGAATATTTACCAAACATAATTATACAGAATATTGAGTACGAGTTCGTTTTTGTTTTTATTTAGGTAAAAGATAGAGATGGAGTAAGAGTGAATTGTGCGTCATTTTTAAACAATTTAACAATTGTGTTATAATTAATAAAGTTATCGATTGTTGGTAAGCCAAATAAATTAATAAATTTATAAGCTATCCTCTTTCTACATTTTACTCTTGCTACCTCTCGCTAATTTCATTTAATTTTAAACCATTATTTTATTTGACGTGAAGCACGAAATAAACCAAGACAGTTTTACAGTTCACCTGCCGTACTGCCGACTGTACATTAGAAGATATTATTTATGTGCTTTATCAGCCATTATTTATAATCTACATAATTACATGGAGCATTCGTAAAGCGGTGTGGTAAAGTGAAAAGTTAGACTAGTTTATAATTATTCCGAGCACTGTTAGGTAACATCGCACAGTAACATAAATCACGTTTAAGACTAACATTTGCACATTAGTGCACGCGCTCATGCCGCGACATTTAATCATTAGTTTAGGAAGTAGTCTGTTTGGGAGGGGCGGGCAAGATGGATACTTAATTAATAGAATATCAGCATTAAGTGGTTATTAAGTATTGCTCTACTATCATCATCATCGCCAGTCCAGTACCAACCTTTCCTATAGATGAAATATTATAGATAGAATATAACCCGGATAGAATATAACATATAATTTTAAGACTGCAAATGCTGCCGGGACAACGCATTATCCTGTTTTCCGAAGCAAGGGGAGGAACTCGAAATAATTCATTATTGATCACTAATCCAATGTACGGCTTACGCAAACATTGCCCCTCCAAAAAAAAAATCATTTCATTTGTAACGATTTTCAAGGGTATATTAATAAAATCTGACGTACAAACACCATTCTTCCCAACTGAATACTTTGTTACGCTATATGGCTACATAGGGCCACCTTTCCCTTAATATTCTAAATTACTGCATTCTCATTCAGGATAGCAGCAATGTTCTTATTCTTCCTTGAAGCCTTTTTCCTAGCACCCTGGGAGATTATGATGATGATGAAGAAATTATTGTATGCTTATAATTGCCCACAATGTCGATACAGCCCACTTATCCCTCGCCTACACTTGAAATAGTTTTATGTCAATATCTGAGTGTGCTTTTAAAATGAGTTAGTAATAATTAAATGTGACTTTACAGAAATTGTCTTCGTAATGTTTTATAATCATCCACATGAATCCGGCTGATGAATCTCCGTAATGCGTACAGAGAATTTCGAGCCGCTTCTGCCCCGCTTAAACGGTAAAAAAAATTGCCGAGCTTAATGCACTACAGTATCTTTCAATCTCAAAAGATCCACTAAACTTGCTAATTAGTCAAAATCCCAGAGTGTTCATATAAGGTTATTTCCCTTCATCAGAGAGCTTTGATCATTTTAATTAATTTCGTCGACTTTTCGTGGTATTTTAATTTTGAGCGCAATTATGGAAGCGGAATACTTTTATGAAGACATTTTATGGCTGTGAAAGTGTGCAAAGTATACGCAGCCAAAGTAACGCAAGGTTATAAACCTGCATGCTGATTACATAACTCTCTTGTTAATAATTCTCATTCATAAATAATTCATGCCTATTTATCCCCGAAGGGGTAGGCAGAGGTGAATTAACACTAACGCTTCGCCAACCATGTTAGATGCCATCTAATAGGTTACGAGTCCGTTGCCATCTATCGGGCACATAAATCTATTTATAGGTGGTATAAGAGGAACATTGTTGCCCATTACTCATCATCCTAAAAGTAATAATTATGTATTTACTGTACAGTATTTACTGAATAGCCGCGTGGTGACGGCAGAGTAGAATACAATTGTCACCACCCCTACTCTCTCCCGTGGGTGTCGTACAAGGCGACTAAGGATAAAACAGTGATGAAAAATGGGCAGCAGCGTTCCTCTTATACCTACCACCTAGCAATATACTGCGTGTTTTGTGCCTGATAAATGGCAATAGGCTCGCCACCTATTACATGGGACCTGACATAATTGGCGAAATGTGGGTGCTAGTTCACCTCTGCCTAACCCCTTCGGGGATATAGGCGTGATTTATGTATGTATGTATTTACTGAATAAATGTATTCTATATACGAATAGAACACACCAAATGATAAAAAGTACAGAATTTGCAGACCAAGAAACTAGGCTAAAGTGATTGTTTCTCAATATACGCAGATCAAATAAAAAGAGTACCGTTCAGTGTGCACTGTATAGGGTGATTACGCCAGTAGTTACTGGGTGTTAACGACTTCCACCACGAGGGGCCGCCGGGACCAAACACGGATTAATGCTCCCGTGCGACGCCCATAAACTTTCCTTTATCGCCGAGAATTGAACCCAGTATCTCCTCAATCAAAGACGGTACTAGCCGGATTAAAAATTGTCCCGTCTCCACATGAAACACGCATAGGCCGCTCGCTGCTACGGACAGAAAGTCACCTTGTAAATATTCATTATGTGACTCGTAAGTATTTTCTTTTACGATGTCATAAATGTTTTCATTAAACGGATTCCAGTCGAAATAACTTTATTGAGTGTAATAATGTTATTAAGTCGTGTTATTAGCGGTTTATTCGATAGTAACATAGCTTTCTGTGGAGATTGAGCCCGTTGAAGTCTTTTATATGGGTGAGGATTGCGTAAACGCAATCAGTGCAACTAGTCGTCAATAATATCGGTTGTCAACAAAATATTTTTGTCGTTTATAATTATTGGAATTGGCGTCTGGTGTTGCCACAATATTTCAATATAATTTTGTACCTGGCTACATTTTGTTCTCTTCTATTTCTTAAGTAAATGACCGACAAGTATTCTACGTGAATTTTGTGTATGTTTCTGTGTAGGTACCTATATAGGTATTTTTTTTTCTTTATTTACATTTCCATGGAACGCCTTGTCCAACATCCTCAACAGGGGTAGTGGTGGTGATAATTATATGCCGATCTGCAATCCTCACTCGCTTAATTTACAAGTTGTGCTTGTTACGTTTGTGTACCACAGTTGACTTCGCCTGACATTTTTTAGCACAACAGAAACGTTTGAGGTAAATTAGGGAATGTTACAGTAAAGGCAGTTAAATCAATCGTTTGTTAATCTTCAGGAGATAAGCCGGCGTGCAGATGGTCAGATCTGCTCCTATATATCGAATACAATGTTCAGTTTTGTAGGCAAAGTAATAAGTTGTGTATTTCTCCGGAAGGCTCCGCCGGTTGAATCACTAATGAGAGAGCGCAATTCAAATCGTCTGATTTATAAGGAGTGAGCCATTTAGCCGGGCTCACGTACGATATTTATACATTAAGTAACAGCCATGCGGATATTCAAATCCATACCGCAGATAAGTAATGAATCTCATACAAATTCAAAAGCAATACTGGTTATTGTTGCCGCTGAATCTTACTTCCTAGCGTTGGTATAACACTTTATGGTGCCTGCCTAGTGTAACAATTGCGACTGCGTTTCTATTATGTGGTGTATATCGGGCCGTGATTGCGATATCAAAATAACAATTGAGCGGTAGGGCATAGCGGTATTTGCCGCTGTGCGGATACCACCAGAAGGGTGCCACTGTATAACGTAGGCCACTGTCGCCCGGAGCCAACGCAATGCAATTCAATCTCGCGGATATGGCTCGGGCGGGTGAGCAAATTGTTTCATTGAATCGACGCTATTCAAAATCTGCTTAGCAATTAGCGAAATGTCGGACAAAACTGCTTTTCTGATTCATTGACTCCATAACTTGGCCCTGAGTGGAGGAGGAGATGGAATAAACGGAGTGATATGTCATCATCAGCCTTTTATTACAAACAAACTTACATATTATTAAAAATCAGGCCCATTAATGTAATTACCCAAGAAATATATTTTTTCTGATGTAAGATTTAGAATTTTTTATTTTGGTTTTTAAGTGCTTTGGCGAAACGATTACGATTCAAATCCTAGCACCGGGTTAGACAAAAGTAAATTATCGGTTTTGGCAACTCAAAGTAATTACATTTCATAAAAAATATAGCCTGGTTTGCTATATTTTTCCAATGATTTGAATTGGAAATTCGAACGTTTGTTTATTGACATTTCTCTGTCTACGTCGTACCTACAGAAAGCCTCTTCCCAACCTACTCTGCATGGTCATGCGGATTTCCGACATTTAACACGGAAAGCTACGCCATGCGTCCATTCGTAAAATAACATACTATGTTTAGTGGACTGGCGGCGCTTATTCTGTGTCGACTCTGAGCACTTGTTATAAATATCGCTGGTTTTCTTAGTGCTGATTAGTGCTAAAATATATTGTTTGTTTCCAGAACCTTAAAGCGAGCACAGCTATCTTGCGGACATTTGCTTTTACATCTATCATTTTTGGTTTGGACGCGCTGAATTTATAGTTCAGAATAGAATTTTATTGCTTAAAACTGTGTTGCAAAAAGTTGTTAAATATAAATTAAATATCATTTAAATTGAAATAGATTACAGGTCAGTCGAATGGTCAGATAGCTGGCCCAGGGGTCCCAGGTTCGAATCCTTGTAGGGCAAATGTTTGTTTGTGTTGCGTTCAATGTGGGCATTTTTTCTCGAGTCATGGTTGCTTGCTTATACTGAAAATGTACTACTTAATCATTTAAGTAGTAAATTTTACATAGAATATAAAATATTAATGTATGATTTATTTTCTCGTAAACTAAATAAGTTTAA
Source organism: Cataclysta lemnata (assembly GCA_963931975.1). Classification (NCBI taxonomy): domain Eukaryota; kingdom Metazoa; phylum Arthropoda; class Insecta; order Lepidoptera; family Crambidae; genus Cataclysta; species Cataclysta lemnata. Next base: position 7,083,916 of record OZ008339.1, read on the forward strand.
GTTTATTTTGCATGCGCATTAAAAGAGCACTGAGCATAGCTCTCCTTTAGTATTAGCTCGTTAGAGTCGGCGGTCTTGTACGGATGCTATCGCTTAACCCCCTCAATTAGCGGGGCCCTACTATCGCGACAATAACCCCAAAGGATATGTTCATATATACCATACTCCCATTCCATTTTCGATTTAATACTACTTTGCCATTTTTATTTCTCAAGCTATATAAAATTTCATCAAAATACCCAGGTACATGTACCTGTTATATTTTCAGTTGTAGAAAAGACAGTCATAGGATATTTATTGTTTATCCCGAAAAACAAAGATCCCCAGAAACGATATCAAATGAAATGGATAGATTGAGCGACAGATGCTATAAGAGAATAGATATTAATATGATAATTATTGATATTACTTATTGTAAGTTTATCAATAAATATTTGTATGTTCTTATGTTATTTGTATAAATGAATATGTTTAGGTATATATATATATACATACATACATACATAAATCACGCCTATATCCGAAGGGGTATGCGGAGGTAAACTAGCACCCACGTTTCGCCAATTATGTTAGGTCCCATGTAATAGGTGGCGAGCCTATTGCCATATATCGGGCACAAAAGTGTCGCAGTACATTGCTAGGTGGTATAAGAGGCACGCTGCTGCCCATTCCTCATCACTGATTTATCCTTAGTCGCCTTGTACGACACCCACGGGAGAGATTTGGGGTGGTGACAACTGTATTCTACTCTGCCGTCACCACACGGCCGTATATATTTGTATATTATTATAATTATTTATATATACATATATATGTATGTACATGTATTTAAATGCCTTGCACTGCCTTACCTTCGTCTTTGTCGCATTTCCTCTACCCGAAGGTTGTCTGGAAGAGATCGCTTCTAGCGATAAAACCGCCTAAATTGTATGACTTCATTATCTATGTCAACTAATTTTACGAAATTTCTAGTGCAATAAAGTGTATTTATTATTTATTATTATTATAATTTCGTGAAAGAATAAAGCCAACTACGCCGCCACCAGATAACAAGGAACTCGGCGGCGAATGTTAATGATGCTATGACAATTTAACAACCACATAAATTTTACCTATTAATGCAATAAAATTCACAGAATTGCCTTTGCGACATTCGTCAGATACACCACGGGGAATATTAACTCGGGTTCTCATAGCGTGTCAAAAATGTTAATACACTCCTAGATCTTGTCTACGAGTAAAATATACACCAAGCGAAAGTCTCACGTACATACGCTTAACTATTCTAAGTGCAGACAAGTGAGCGCGCATTATTTTATCCGCGTAAAATGCACGCGTGGCTCAATCAGGCGCGAACTTTAACACGTTTTATATCGCGCGCACGCAGTTAAAGCCTAGTTTTATAAGGCTTCCACTTAAATTATCTGCGCTTAGCGGGTGACGTCTTAAAGGATGGATAGCTTTATCTTTCAAAAATATTTCGTTTTCTATTTTAGCACGCATAAAATGCTGGTTTAGCCGGCTTTCGATTTGCAATTGAATTGGATTATGTTATCATCATACCACTTAGTAGCATAAGAAGATTAGGAACAAGTTTAAAATAGCAAATATTAACATAGGTAGTCCAAGCCTGTGAGCATAAAATAATCTGGAAACAGGACAGGAAAAAGAAGAAGAAGAATCTTATAGAGATTATCTTCAATCTGCGCAATTTTGAACATTCTTCACTGTACCCACATAAACTGCAATGGCTTATGATTAGCCATCTAGATGAAGACGAGACTTGCGCATTCTTAAATAAGAGTAAAGAATTATCATGAAATTATTTACGTATCTACTGTTAAATGCTAACTTTGCATCCATTGTTCTTCTCATCAATTATTTCCTCCTATGATTGTTTCGATGAAATGGCAGTCCAGCATTTGTTAAATTAGCTATTTCTCGTATTTTGTGTTTAGTGTGCAATAAAGCGTCTGTATTGTATTTGTTAAGGAGGGGACTCGAATTAATCGGTAATTCATTAGACTGTGATAATTATGTGTATGTAGGGAGCCCGGTCTAGAGCGCCCGCGCCGCGCACACTCGTGACGCGACGAACCAACCAAATGAGTGTACTCCTTAATTAGCCGTTATACTATAAATTTTAAAAGCGATGATAAGGTCCCGTTGCTCGCTCACTGGGAACCCCGCTCGCGGGTTAATAATGTTTCGCGAAATAAATTTAATTAATTCCTCCTCGCTCGCTCGACATGTACTTAGAGGAACGAATCTTGTTGGAACGAAACAGCGCGCTGTAAATGAGCGGGAGGCCAACCGAATTACACCAATGAACTGTATTCTGCCGTGTAGTGACGACAGATCGCCGTGTGGTGACAGCAGAGCAGAATACAATTGTCACCACCCCATCTCTCCCGTGGGTGTCGTACAAGGCGACTAAGGGTAAAGACAGCAATGAGTAATGGGCAGCAGCAATCCTCTCATACCACCCAGCAATACACTACGATTTATGTGCCCGATATATGGCGATAGGCCCGCCACCTATTACAACTTAACTGGCGAAAAGTGGGTGCTAAATTTACCTCTGCCTACCCCTTCGGGGATACATGCGTGATTTATGCATGTGTATATAAGTAACTGTATTCTGTGAACGTTTACTTTCATAATAAGTGAGACAGACATTGTTACACCAGCAATAACTAAAACGAGGACACGATTAAAATTAAGGGCCACCGTAATTTTTATCACGAAAGAGGTGTTTGGGAGCGTGTGCAATTTGTGTTACCGTTTTAAAAATCGGCCGCGGCAGCTAAGTGACACGTGTCGGCGTTTACACTTGTGCCTATTACAGTAATGACTGTTAATGGTAAGTATATAACACTGGTAGCGAACTGAGGAGGGGTACCAACGGTGCCGCTGTAGTAAAGTTATGGTGCTTCTACACGGTGCAAGTAGCTGGAGCGAGCAAAGGCGCGAGCTATTTGCGCAAGTTACTTGGTCAAGATACACGTGCATGCAGCCCGCGCGAGTACTTTATGTTATCTTGTTCGTTTCAGCTGTGTGTGAGAATGTCTTCGCAAGTAACCCGCGCGATGTAATGCGCGCATACTTGCGCATGTTACTTGTGCAGGTACATCCTCGAGTTGCAGGAATTGTTTACACGATTCATATAAACTGCGCAAGTGGTTCAACATGCGCAAGCCACATGCACCGTGTAGAGGCACCTTAATTAGGCGGGCGTAAAAACTGTAGTGTCGCTTGCTCCCGCTGTATATTTACAGGCGGCGCCGTTCTGGCAAGTGCAGAGCTGTGTTCGCCTGCGTCCCTGGAGCTTTGTTTATGTTACTGTTTACTCTACGTATAAGGAATGAAGCTCGCCCTCTGATAACGGAGCGTTTTGTCTGTAATTAAGATCGGCGAGAGCGGGCACAGTATACCCAGAACAGTAGTTTAACTGTGGCCTGTCGGCGAGTTGTTAGCCTACTCTTGCATTGACGCTGGGGTTGAAAACGGCGTAAACTAAAGCGGCGCGCGGCTGCGAGCTCGAATGTGCCGGGAGGGAACGAGCAGCGAGCGAACATGCAATCACCACGCGCGATTACACCGCACGCCGCCCCCTTATATCCCCGTATATCAGTGCGTGCCTACACGGCACCGAGTACGAAAGCATACAGTCTAATGGGCAGCACCAGTTGTATGAAGACGTATATTGCCGGATCCAACCGAGTGTAACGTGTAATGTAATCTAACATGAATTCTACGCGAGGACGACACTACGAACGTTACAGTAACTCGTCTAGACGTAGAATTCGTGTTACATTACACGTTACACTCGACTGGATCCGGCATTACTTTTCTGGGTATACTGTGGAGCGGGTGAGACGTCGCGCGCCCGTTGCCACCGAGTTATGGAGACATTTTGACCGTGTTGAATCCTCTAACTATAAGCCTGTCGTGTTACGCGTTGACTTGCACTATAAATCTACTCGGGCGGTCTCTACTCAAGGATTATGACTAATACACTGCCTCCGATTTATGTCGGCCTTGTTGGGCACACAACTAGGTCTAGAATACATATATTTACAAATCACACCTATTGTTAACCGAAGTAGTAGACAAAGGTGCCTACTTTGTTAGGCCCCACGTAATAGGGGACGAGCCTATTGCTATCTATCGGGCACGCAAATCGCAGTACATTGCTGTTCCTTTAGTCTTCTTATACTACATCCGTGGGACTGGTGACAATTGTATTCGGTACTGTCGTCGCCACACGGCATTGAAAGTCAAGGGGCCAGGTTAAAAGTCCCCGAAAAAACCGACGGGTATGCATGGAAAGATTGATGAGATTGGTTGAAGCGAAAGAAGTACCTTTGTAAGGATCATAGCAAGTGGAAAGAAGTAATCTGCCTTCCGTTGCGGAAGAAAGGCGTGGTGTATGTTTTTATTGTAGTTTTTCTACATATTGGTATGCCGAAACATATTTTTTCTATTACCTACAATTGATATGTAATTTTGCCAAAACATCCTCGTCTAAGGTTTTCAAATATGCATGTATGTATGGCCGTGTGGTGACGGCAGAGTAGAATTCAATTGTCACCACCCCAAATCTCTCCCGTGGGTGTCGTACAAGGCGACTAAGGATAAATCAGTGATGAGGGATGGGCAGCAGCGTTCCTCTTATACCACCTAGCAATGTACTGAGACACTTTTGTGCCCGATATATGGCAATAGGCTCGCCACCTATTACATGGGACCTAACATAATTAGCGAAATGTGGGTGCTAGTTCACCTCTGCCTACCCCTTCGGGGATATAGGCGTGATTTATGTATGTATGGTCAACTATTGCCACTATACTTTCCTAGTCTGCCATTAATTACATACGGCAGATGACATGTGTGTGAACTACGAGCTAATACGGCGCAAATGGTTTTACAACTTTTCATTTGCAATTGACTGCCATATAAGTGTTTCGTACGCCGCAAGACCGCTTATTACTTATATTATCTTAATTGGGACTCCCGTTTATCTGTAACGATCTCGTAACGTTGCAACTTATAAAAGACGATCTCCGTGATAACGGTCACGGTGTCAACGAAATTGTGACAAGTGTACCAATTTGCAATAACGCACATTTGTTTTAGTGTGTTATTGCAATTATAAAAATAACTAAATCACATCCATTTATCTATGACCTCTTCATGTAGAGAGTAGAGGTGAATTAACCACGTTTCGCCAATAATGTTAAGTCACATGCAATGCAATAGGACAATTATGATAAGAAAGCCAGCCCCTCTGTGATTGAGTCTTCCAGGTGAAGCTCGATTCCATCTTCGGCCCTTATCGTCACTTACCATCAGGTGTGGTGAACGGCAAGTGCTTCCCTGCCTAGCATAAAAAAACGCGTAATTTGATGGTCAACAACTAGAGGCTTAAAATGCAAATAGTCGGTGGGTCGGTTCGTGAGTCGTCAGTTGACGTGACACGGGTGAAGCCGTTCAGATCACGAGACTATAAAGTGAAGACAATAATCGTTGAAGGTCCCAGCGGCAAGCGGGCGGCCCTCAAGCTGCGTGTAAATGGCCCGAGAAACAGCAGCCACCGATACAGTAGCGCGGGTCGCATTTTATTGCGCCTTTCTTTTGTTTTCGTTGGACAAACTGCGAACTCCTCCACCCTCGCTCACGTGGGACAGATATCGGTCATACTGAGAACCGTCATTTATTTAGACCGCTTGAGCGTCTAATTTTAAGGAGTAACATTTTATTTGTATTTACTTTGTTTGAAAGCAAAACTTTTACTGCATATCTTTTGATCTTAATAAATAATCTTATACAGCCACCTATAAAGTTTGTTAAAATAACACTTGTTGACATTTTCAAATAGACTGAATTATTGTAATCACTGCAAGATAATTTAATAATTTAAAGAGAAGAAAAAAGTGAGATGTGAGTGTAAATTGTGTGGGCAGCTCTGTTTATTGCGCCATATCCTCAAATATAGGCAGTTGAATTTGCAGTCATGTCTTACAAAACAATTGCGACTCGAAAACAATATATCGTGCCTTCCTAAGCACGGACGAACTCGAGATAATTATTATTTTTATATATAAGTATTGGTATATATTTTGTACCCGATCATGCTCACATGAACATGAGAGATCTTGAGAATTAGAAAAAAATATTTTCGCGCAACTTACTTCCTTGATGAACCATTTTGAGCTCGTAGCGTCTTCAACTTTGTTAGAGTCCAACGGCCGCTAGCCATCTAATGCCAGACCCTGCAGTATCTAATCTAGTACTAGTTTATATGATCGAATATAGCGGGCATTAAACGCTTAGCATTGTGTTTTGTTCCAAACTAACAACGTATCGTAAGCGAGCCAATTGATTTATAGCACACTAGCGCACTGCAACGTGTAACAACATCCTCCAATAAAATTATCGATTGTAAAATGGGGCTTTTACTGGGTGTAGACAATGTATGTCTTTCCGGTCTTGTCATTAGTGCGTTTGGATGTTACATGATGGGTTTAATTTAGTGCTTGGTTGGTTTTCTATGTGCCTACTTGCTGCCTGGTAACGTGTGTTAAAAACCGTGTGGTAACGGCAGAGCAGAATACAATTATCACCATCGCCTAACTCGGGTGTCGTATAAGGCGACTTAGGGTTAAAACAACGACGAGTAAAGGACAGCACCGTTCTTTTAAAACAACTTACTATTAGGATCGCCATCTATTACATGGGACGGAATCGGACCTATTAGCTTAATTGACGTGGTTGTTAATCCACCTTTGCCTACCCCTTCGGGGATAAATAGGTGTGTTTTATGTATAGGTATGTTAATTGGTTTGTGTATGTTCACAATATAATCTCGTTTCGTGAACCAGTTAGTGTCTTTCAATGAAATAAGTAACGGTAAAGAGAGAAACTTGTATCTGCAATTATTTATTACTTCAGTTGCGTAACTTTAGTTTCCAATCTTAATTGGTTGTAAATCTGGGCATCTGGGGGTGATTTACGCGCATTGTTTGTTTGTTTTAAGTGGATGTATCTTATGTTTACAGCACACGCTAACCGGCCACAGCGGAAAGGTGATGGCAGCTAAGTTCCTCGGCGAACCCACCAAAGTCATCACCGGGAGCCACGACCGGACGCTCAAAATATGGGACCTCAGGAGTAAAATGTGTAAGTAAACTTGTAACGTGGTACAATTTAATAAGTACCTCCTTTTACCTCTTTCTATTTTCTGGCTTCTTCTTCATCTTCTTCTCCCTTCCCTGTTCCCAGTCTATCTGGGGTCGGCGCAGTATGTTTCCTCTTCCATTAATATCGGTGAGACGTCATTAAGCCATCCACTCCCTTTTGATTCTTATCATCCATCACACCGTGAAGATGCAAGTGATGAATGAATGTATAGAAAAGAGACGGAACAGACACCTCTATCTATTTTCTAGCATTATTTAAAAATAATGTTTTAAATAACTTCGTGTCAAAATTCAAAATTTTAATTGGACTTTGGCGTTAGATTCGGCGTCTCGCTCATGGCATCATTTCATTGCTGACGATCGGAGGAGACGGTTGTCCCTAAATAAATAAATATAAATAATGTCCTAATATAAATAATGTCCCTAAATATTTAGGGACATTTTGTCCACTTTAATAAATAAACCAAAACAATAACTACATTAATATTCCAAGGCAATTTTGTATCATTTTGAAGTGTATCAGTTTTATATTTTATTATGTCTTTTTAGATTGCCTTATTTTATGATTTGAAAATATATTAAATAGTGACCGATTTCGGTGCTTTATTTCTTGGACCCCTGCTAGGAGTCTAACGCCGTTCCTTTACAAAGTCACCAATAAACCGAACCACTTTACAACACCACTCCAAATATTCTAATTGAATAGCAATTATAGAAATATACAGCGCCGCGCCGCCAGTACCATTGAAACCGATACCGCACCTTACCTTACCTAGTTTTCTCTACGGTAAGTGCGCCCGAGTCGACCACACGCAGCCGCGTAAAGACACCTTATTAGGGAGCAATAAAGCCCATTTTAAATAATTGCAATTGTAACAGCGCATGTTCTACGAAGATTTAACAAAACCCAGCCATGCTACTTACAATAAAACAGCGCAAGCATGCAAAGTTTAGAAATTATTGCGAGTAATAGAATCAAGGGGAGCTCGATAGTGTGGTTTAGCGCGCTCGGACTGAAATTGCTTAAACTAAGCAAGGTCATTGGATGGGTGACGTAAAATATATTAGGTATTTCGAGTTCCTTCGTATGCTTTGTTAACATCCACCAATCCCCACTAGGCCTAGTGGTGGATTATGCTCCATTCTCCTTATATTCTGCCATCTTGGCTTGTGCCCCACCAGTGGGGACTTTAAAGGTCTGGTGATGATGATGATGATGAATCAATTAAATCCTATCACCATTAGGCACTCTTGGGTGCTACTATCGGTTTCGTTACAGTGCTGCGACAGGGCAGTAAGGAAATTGGTGCCAATAAACACATTAAAATTATTGAACCCTCGGCCCTCCATCGGTGAAGTTTTATACAGATCATTTTGAATCATTAAAGAGTGCCGGAACCGTTTTCTTGTGGCAATCGTTTTTGTAATTACATCGTGAGAGATATTAAGACATTTCAATGAGGGCCAGCAATTTTATAGCTATTATATCATGACAAATGAGATACGCTTACATTGTAAGTAATATTTTAACATTTTGAAGCTAAATCTGAATTTAATTTTATCCAATTACGTTCTTACGAATATTACTAAATTATAGTACAGATAGATACATTAACGCGGGTTATCTTCTTGGCGCGCAGTGATGGCGTTAACTTAGATGGTAACAGTATCTAACACCTATTATGACTTAATGTAATGACTTTGTGCATTGGACGTTATTAGTATTATAGATTGAATTGAGCTTTGTGTATTAGAACGGAGAGTGCACTTTAATTCAAAACGTAATCAATGTTTGATTACATTGAATGTTGGAAGAACGCGATGGCGCGGTGGCTTAGCGCGCTTAGCCTGCTATTGTGCAAACTAAACAATGTTCGCTGAGGCCGTTCATCCTATAGGTGACCAAAAATATATATTAGTGCCGTGCGTTCAATATCCAGGTTAAGCTTTTGGTCCCGGCTGCATCTGCAGTCATTAATACTAATGAATTAACTATAAAGATGCGCTTTGCTCGCCTTAATATTTTGTATTTCCCTGTAACTTTTAAGCTGAAATTCAATTGAAGCGGAGCTGGGCTAATCAGAGCATATTGGAGGTGTGTGTAAATCAACCAATAGGATTGATCGCTTTATGCTAAAGTAAATCAGTATTCAAAACATTAGCACTGGTCGAATTTCACACACCACAGCTCTATAGCAGCTCCGATTCACCTTTGAACCCACTGCGAGTACTTATGCAGTTGTCAATGCCTTCCCACCGGAAACTTGTCTAGCCACAAAGTTGCCTTAAATGTCACCCAGTGAAAGCTCCTTGTTGAGGCGTTAAAGGTGAACGCTTCTTATTAATTGATTCATAATTAGGTGCTCTTACATAACTTCGACGACAAAAAAAGAACCTTGTATCATAAAAGACGACTCACCGTGGTATTGTAAAAGTCGACTCAGGGTTTGTCGTTTGCCGTGTAGACAGACCAATAAACACATTGGGTCACCAGAATGGTGGAAGGCAAACCACCACCAACCAATAGCATAACCGAAGCAGGTTGGTGTCAGGTAGCAGGTTGTATGGATTGGAATGTTGGCATCCTAATCACTCTCTCCGTTCCGGCCGCTGGACATGATCCTTCCCATAAATTTTTTGTACATCAACTTGTCTCTAACACCTTTCTAGTGTGGGTAATGGATAATATGAATCATAAATGTAGGAGTAAATAATAATATACTACCGAAGACTGAAAAACTGAAAAGAAAATGAAAAACAAATCTAACATTTTATTTAAATGAGAATCGAAATTGACCTAGGAAAGAGAATCACTTATATCCTATTTGAAATATTATATTAATTAACGCTGTTTTAAAGCTCAAGGTCAGTAGAGGATTTTGGTTGACTTCTCGAACATTTACTCACAACAATTATCATTGTCAATTTTCCTATATAACAAAGAAAGTAAAGTAACAAAAATTTCGGAAAATTATTGTCCAGAAGGGACCAGTATAATATGGTCTGGTTAGCCGGGTACTGAATCGCGGAGCACGCTGGTTCGTTTCCCACATGAGGACAATAGTTTTTCGAAATTTTTCTTACTTCTTTGTAATATTTATCAGGTTTTTTCAGTCCGAATAAAAATGAAGTCATAATTTTCCTATGTTAATTATCCCAAAGGTACAGAAACAAAGTTCGCCGGCTCGTCGTGCAACGACTTGGTGACGTCAGACGGCGCCGGCTCCACCATCATCTCCGGCCACTTCGACAAGAAGATCCGATTCTGGGACATCCGCAGCGAGATGTCGGCCAACGACATCATGCTGCAGGGCAAGGTCACATCGCTCGACCTCAGCAGAGGTAATTATTTCAAAAATTTATTACCCACCATCATTATGCGCAAACGTTCGTTCCCAATGGTCACGCTTTCGCGGCGCAAGTACCCATGTTTGATTTAGTACTGATACAGCGATGGTCAAATAAAGCTACCGATAGAAATGGTCGGCTATTAAGGCCGTTGAATGATAACGTTGTTTATTAACGTGGAATCAAGCATGCTTCTGCTGAATATAGCTTGTTATTACTGTTGGCCAGTATAAATTTCCTTGCGCTATGGAAATTATGTCTACGATTTACCAGGGAGATATTTTATTTCGTAAAATGTGCAATGAACGCGGCTTTACATAAAACTTTCGTATATCTATCGCCTTCTTCTAATGATCCCAAATCGCTTCTTAAATGCAAAAGAGATATATCTCAAAACATTTCTGTAAATAAGTGGAAAAGGATGTATGTACCTTTATATACTTGTTTTTCAACGTCTAATAAACATTTTATTCTTGTGCTAAATTACGACGTCAAAACAGCAATAGATGACATATTTTATGGAACTTTAAATTAATATTGTATGCAAATTGCAGACTTCATACTCACGGAAGCATTACCATATCTTCTGAGGGTAGTTAACAGCATTATCTCTTAAGCTCTTGGGCGTTTTTTGACATGTCTTAAACACTCATAAAAGCTTTGTGCAACCACCGACTGTAGCACTTAACAACAAAGTAATGACAATCAATTTAGTGGTACCTACTTAATTACAATTTTATAGCCGCTTTGTTGGGACTGCGGGGAGGCAGTCGAGTATTAGATAATCTTGCCTCGCGGTGGTTAGATGACGGCTCCGATATATTAACATAAACAAACAGTTAGAGGGTATTGGGCCATTAATTTCTCTCGATCGGAGAGCAATATTGGCGAGTAATAGAATGCATGGGATATAGGTTATGGTATTCGTGTAGCCGGTATCACCGACGTGACGAGTTGCGCCGTCCGTTTCCGTTATGGGTCTCGGATCAATCCCTTTTTGTCAGTAACGGTGCGTATCAATCAAGAAACTGCGAGATTGATACCTTCAATCAATCGAAGTGTCGGGACGTTCGTTGCATCGGAAACTGATTAAATCACGTCGACTTCGTCGCAGGTAACTGAGTGGGTGACGGCTCTCAATAGAGATAGATATATTGGGACAATCGCTCGTCAGATCTGCGTGGTAGCATCGCTGGGGAAACTTGCGTCACGATTGGAATCGGTACTTACTTTCTAACTGCCGCACTCAGAGACGTCAATTAACTTTAATGAGTATTTAATGTCAAAAAATTTCATTCAAATCTAGATCAAAAACCCGGCAAGAATAGGTCAATGCAGTGCTAAGTCCTACTGTACGTAATTAAGTATCACCCTAGAGCCATCTAACTAAATAAATATTGCTACACTTGTAGAGAAATAAAACGCTCGTTTTGACACCTTACTCGCGAAAAGCCAAATATTAGTAATTTCGGATTACTAATATTAGCAATAAATTTTCTACAACAAGTTTTATTCAAAATGTGCGAGTGCTATTTTTCTAAAGCTTTATCAATTTGCATAATGCTATGCAACATTTTCATTTGTGTAAGTTAGCAGTAATTTACCTATTATACTAAGGGCCTGTTTCACAATCGACAAGTAAGTTTTAAGTAGCTTACTTCGCAGATCATTTGACAGTTGTAATATGAAATATATGTTAATTGAACTGCAATACTTTGCAGTTCAATTAGCTTACTAGCTACTTCGAACTTACATGTCGATTGTGAAACAAGCCCTTAGGGTTACTGTTGATGTTCTTTTACCTTAAAAATCTTTAATGGTGTCGTATGACACTTGTATTCTGAGCATCAAAGTTAAAATGTTTAAAAAAAATATATCCTCAAGAATTTATTTTATTCAGTACAGATTCATGTAGGGGCTTACTTAAAGACCAGGCTCTCCTTGTAGGCCTGCTTAATGAAGCATGAACGGCTTATGACGACAGGAAAAGTCTTGCGACAATATAGTTCGTCCCGGTCCGCTAAACCGATTGACCCATAACACCCTCATTTTTTTCACATGGAGATTTTACGGACAACCTTAAAGCTAATTTCGCAAAACGTCAAGACTGACAGGGTCTTTAAACCGTTTCAATGTATCAACGTTACGTGAGCTTAAGGTTTTCCTGTAGGAATCAACGAACAAATAATAAATCCTGTGCCTAAATTCAATTTATTTAAACATTTGTAACATACTTAATAAGCTTGAGAACAACGATGACTCAAGAACAAAATGTCTGTGTATGATCACAAACATTTGTCCCTGCCAGGATTCGAACCAGGAGCCTCTAGGCCGATAGCCATCGGTCTTACCCTTCGAAATCGGACGTCATCTTCAATGTTTTTTTTTAATAAGTACTAAGAATGTTCTTCCGCTTCGTCTGCAGTCGTTAATACTCCGTGTCTCTTGTATCTCCATGTAGTCTTTAATGGTGTTCCAACTAACACACATTATCTAACTTTTCAATGCAATAAAATACATGCATTAAACATGTATGTCCCATGTGTTGTTAATAATATATTGTGCCTTTTATGTGTGCCATTGAAAGGCTTAAGGTTGAACTTTATCTTTGAATTACCATCGAAAAGGTAAGCAATAAAGGTAAATAACGGAACGCAGGATAGGGGGGGCACAAAGTACCTGAATCAGGTCGTAATAACATCGTATAATTTTCTTAATTTTATACATGGTCTGTTACCATTTAATTTTGTTTCGAAGCAGAAATTGATATTGACACAAGTCTGCGTCAAAATGAGCCGAAAGCTGACCAATCTGGGGTTAACAGAAAATTGCAGACGGCAGAGATTCCCCAAGAACTTGTGTTGTGATATTAAGGGCCTGTTTCACAATCGACAAGTAAGTTCGGAATAGCATACTTGACAGATCATTTGACAATTAATATTGTATTATGAAATGTATATCAATTAAACTGCCAAGTATAAGCTAGTCAGAACTTACTTGTCGATTCTGAAACAAGTCCTAGCATAAATTGTGTATTTTTGTTGCAGATTGCAACTATTTACTGGCGTGTGTGCGCGATCACACAATACAGCTCATAGACTTGCGGATGAACACTATAGTGCGCTGTTTCAGGTAATATCGCCATGCATGCTTAGATATACTGATGAAAGAAAATTACAAGCAGCAGATATTAGAATATTGGATGGTAAAGGTATGACTGTATAAGAGGAAGTTTGAAAAAAGCCAAAGTGGTAACAGTGGTAATACAATTGTCACCACCTTGTCTCTCTCGCGGATGTCGTCTATAGCTACTAAAAGTTGTTATACAACGAGCAGCTTTCCTGGTGCACCATCATCTAGCTATGTCCTACGATTAAAGTTACCGGTGAATGGCAATAAACTTACGAAATGCAAGTGACTAAAAGAAAGAAAGAAAGAAAGTGAATTGAAGGAAAAAACATACTGCGCCTACCCCAAATGAAATTACGACAACTGAATAATGATGCCAAGATATACAAGCTTTATATTTATGCAGCCGTGTGGTGACGGCAGAATAGAATACAGTTGTCATCACCCCAAATCTCTCCCGTGGGTGTCGTACAAGGCGACTAAGGATAAATCAGTGATGAGGAATGGGCAGCAGCGTTCCTCTTATACTATCTAGCTATGTAACTACTGCCACTTTTGTGCCCGATAAATGGCAATAGGCCCGCCACCTATTACATGGGACCTAAAATAACTGGCGAAACGTGGGTGCTAGTTCACCTCTGCCTACCCCTTCGGGGATATAGGCGTGATTTATGTATGTATGTATGTATGTATGTATATTTATTTATGAGATAACGTGGGCTATTAAATGCTTTGTAGATAAACATAACGATATCAACCTCGGTGGCATATTAACCATTCTTATGTCCTAGCACTGGAAGAACAATAGACGTGCCCTAGTCTCGGGTATTACGGCTTTATTGTCACCTTATCTTCTATCACAAACGCTACTTAGTTCCTATATCGATAATTAGTTGCACTATAAAACCGAAAGTTCCTATATCGATAATTATAATAGGTAGGTACCGTAAAACAGAACGAATGACCAAAAACAACAGAACAATTTATATTGTAACACAGTTTGCGTTGTAACAAGAACAAATACCTTCATTGGACGCGTACACTGCGAGCTACGTAATTACCAATTAGGGATGAAGTTATTGAGGTACATAAGTGATCAAATGCACCAGTTGACATGACTACAATGTTGCGAACCGGCTTCGAATAGTATATTGTTACAGTCACATCTCATACGCAGATCTCTTTGTTACTGCGTGTGTAGGTATGTACTCAAGTTGACACCACTGACTTGGGCATATAGAGATAAATGTAACCGAGCTGTATCTCAAATCGGCGCAGACTAATCATTCTGTCGCAGACAGACTGCAAATGCATTGAATGAATGAATGAATTCTTGCCTCAACTAGTCACAATAAGTAAAGCGTGTTCCGCTTGACGTGTGAAAGCGTAAAAACATTTATCTTGTGTATTTTTAATCTGCGGTGTCGATCTCAAGCTCCGCTAATAGTTTTCATCTTTGCCGGTTATCTTCCACATTTGTCATGCGCCTAGGTGATTTGTGCTGCTATCATGCTGCATGATACATGCGGGCTTGCGTAGTTGCTCCTATTTATTTTATAATATACCGATCTTCAAACTACGCACTATGAATAAAAAAATATGCTTTGAGTATAGGAACATTATAAGTAGATAGGTATCAATGTAAAAATTTGATTTATATTTGAACATTGTATTATACCTACGACATGTGCACTTTATTAATTTGTTACTGTAACACATTTATAATTATATTTTTTACGCAAGAAAATAATATTGTTAAATGTTAGAAAAAATATTAAATATTAGATAACATATAGGGTAGTCAAAATTTGAAAAATCACCCCCTAAAGCGGAAATCAAATCCTACTCCGCAATGCAAGCGGCTGGCTATACCTCTCAGGCAACTAAAACGTTCAGAAGTTTCAAGACGGTATATCTAATAATATTAAACACTATTCATGGGCTTTTTTTGTAAATGATACAGTATACTTTGTATATTTAAATGTGAATTTACCATGTATTCTATACGCTACATGGGCCTAGTGTAGTTGGAGTAATTTTCCGGTTTGGCGTTTCGCTAAGCTTTCCTTCTTGGCTATCTCCGAAATTACGAGGACAAGAAACAACAACCTTACTTAATTCTTACGAAGCTTTTACTTTTATTTGATGTGGTCGCATGCTACAGAGGAAAGGTATAAAATATTCAAAATGGTATAATAGTTAACAGATTCATATCTGCAAATGTAAGTTTAAATAACGTAAATGCTCTTTCGGATAATGGTATCATCAGTTCTATTGTTAAATAGTGTTTTATTACAAAAAGAAATGAAGTCGTTATGGGATAGATAACGACAATTCGGATAACTGCAAACAGTCAAATTTCCTAAATCCATTTTGCATTTTACGGCACTCAAATTAAGGTTGAAAATTAATTGGAGAAACTTAACTTGGTAAAGGCTCGGATGCTTTCGACAGTACATTCTAATAGCCGGGCCAGCAAGTGGCCCTGATTTTTTTGGGGGTAATCGTTTAATAATGTTCACGTTTTCGGTAAATATAGTCACGATCATTACACTCTATTCCATATACGAAGTCCGTTTTGACAAGAATACCTGTGCCAATTCAATGCAAAACCAGTTATGCTCTTCTTAACCAATTATGCTATTCTCTTTCTTATCATAGATTGACATGTTTTAAAGAAGAATCTTCTAATTAACTTTACTGCTGGGGCACATGCCTTCTCTGTGGAAAGAATATACTATTACAGTATATATTGCTAGGTGGTACAATAGGTGCAGTACTGTTCATTCCTTGTCACTGATTTAACCATTAGTCCGGGAGAGATTTGGGGCGGTGACAGTTGTATTCTTCACTGCCGACACATGGCATCAAATACTTATACTGTTTCCAATCATCATCATCACCAGCCCTTTAATTTTCCCACTGCCGAGGCACAGGCCTTCCCTATGGGTGCTCTGGAAATAATGGTCACCAGTCCTGGATACCCAAAGAGTGTTGGTTTCAGGCAGGCGGCCGGCTGTAAAACCTGAGCCAAAACCTTGAGCAGTATGGATTGGAATATTTTAGGGCAGGGCAGGAAGAAGTAGAGTGCGCGCCAGACAAGTCTGCGCGTGGTCGAAATTGGAACTAAAACTTCGTCTGCTATTTGGTTTGTCAAGTGACTAAAAGAAAGAAAGAAAGAAAGTGAATTGAAGGAAAAAACATACTGCGCCTACCCCAAATGAAATTACGACAACTGAATAATGATGCCAAGATATACAAGCTTTATATTTATGCAGCCGTGTGGTGACGGCAGAATAGAATACAGTTGTCATCACCCCAAATCTCTCCCGTGGGTGTCGTACAAGGCGACTAAGGATAAATCAGTGATGAGGAATGGGCAGCAGCGTTCCTCTTATACTATCTAGCTATGTAACTACTGCCACTTTTGTGCCCGATAAATGGCAATAGGCCCGCCACCTATTACATGGGACCTAAAATAACTGGCGAAACGTGGGTGCTAGTTCACCTCTGCCTACCCCTTCGGGGATATAGGCGTGATTTATGTATGTATGTATGTATGTATGTATATTTATTTATGAGATAACGTGGGCTATTAAATGCTTTGTAGATAAACATAACGATATCAACCTCGGTGGCATATTAACCATTCTTATGTCCTAGCACTGGAAGAACAATAGACGTGCCCTAGTCTCGGGTATTACGGCTTTATTGTCACCTTATCTTCTATCACAAACGCTACTTAGTTCCTATATCGATAATTAGTTGCACTATAAAACCGAAAGTTCCTATATCGATAATTATAATAGGTAGGTACCGTAAAACAGAACGAATGACCAAAAACAACAGAACAATTTATATTGTAACACAGTTTGCGTTGTAACAAGAACAAATACCTTCATTGGACGCGTACACTGCGAGCTACGTAATTACCAATTAGGGATGAAGTTATTGAGGTACATAAGTGATCAAATGCACCAGTTGACATGACTACAATGTTGCGAACCGGCTTCGAATAGTATATTGTTACAGTCACATCTCATACGCAGATCTCTTTGTTACTGCGTGTGTAGGTATGTACTCAAGTTGACACCACTGACTTGGGCATATAGAGATAAATGTAACCGAGCTGTATCTCAAATCGGCGCAGACTAATCATTCTGTCGCAGACAGACTGCAAATGCATTGAATGAATGAATGAATTCTTGCCTCAACTAGTCACAATAAGTAAAGCGTGTTCCGCTTGACGTGTGAAAGCGTAAAAACATTTATCTTGTGTATTTTTAATCTGCGGTGTCGATCTCAAGCTCCGCTAATAGTTTTCATCTTTGCCGGTTATCTTCCACATTTGTCATGCGCCTAGGTGATTTGTGCTGCTATCATGCTGCATGATACATGCGGGCTTGCGTAGTTGCTCCTATTTATTTTATAATATACCGATCTTCAAACTACGCACTATGAATAAAAAAATATGCTTTGAGTATAGGAACATTATAAGTAGATAGGTATCAATGTAAAAATTTGATTTATATTTGAACATTGTATTATACCTACGACATGTGCACTTTATTAATTTGTTACTGTAACACATTTATAATTATATTTTTTACGCAAGAAAATAATATTGTTAAATGTTAGAAAAAATATTAAATATTAGATAACATATAGGGTAGTCAAAATTTGAAAAATCACCCCCTAAAGCGGAAATCAAATCCTACTCCGCAATGCAAGCGGCTGGCTATACCTCTCAGGCAACTAAAACGTTCAGAAGTTTCAAGACGGTATATCTAATAATATTAAACACTATTCATGGGCTTTTTTTGTAAATGATACAGTATACTTTGTATATTTAAATGTGAATTTACCATGTATTCTATACGCTACATGGGCCTAGTGTAGTTGGAGTAATTTTCCGGTTTGGCGTTTCGCTAAGCTTTCCTTCTTGGCTATCTCCGAAATTACGAGGACAAGAAACAACAACCTTACTTAATTCTTACGAAGCTTTTACTTTTATTTGATGTGGTCGCATGCTACAGAGGAAAGGTATAAAATATTCAAAATGGTATAATAGTTAACAGATTCATATCTGCAAATGTAAGTTTAAATAACGTAAATGCTCTTTCGGATAATGGTATCATCAGTTCTATTGTTAAATAGTGTTTTATTACAAAAAGAAATGAAGTCGTTATGGGATAGATAACGACAATTCGGATAACTGCAAACAGTCAAATTTCCTAAATCCATTTTGCATTTTACGGCACTCAAATTAAGGTTGAAAATTAATTGGAGAAACTTAACTTGGTAAAGGCTCGGATGCTTTCGACAGTACATTCTAATAGCCGGGCCAGCAAGTGGCCCTGATTTTTTTGGGGGTAATCGTTTAATAATGTTCACGTTTTCGGTAAATATAGTCACGATCATTACACTCTATTCCATATACGAAGTCCGTTTTGACAAGAATACCTGTGCCAATTCAATGCAAAACCAGTTATGCTCTTCTTAACCAATTATGCTATTCTCTTTCTTATCATAGATTGACATGTTTTAAAGAAGAATCTTCTAATTAACTTTACTGCTGGGGCACATGCCTTCTCTGTGGAAAGAATATACTATTACAGTATATATTGCTAGGTGGTACAATAGGTGCAGTACTGTTCATTCCTTGTCACTGATTTAACCATTAGTCCGGGAGAGATTTGGGGCGGTGACAGTTGTATTCTTCACTGCCGACACATGGCATCAAATACTTATACTGTTTCCAATCATCATCATCACCAGCCCTTTAATTTTCCCACTGCCGAGGCACAGGCCTTCCCTATGGGTGCTCTGGAAATAATGGTCACCAGTCCTGGATACCCAAAGAGTGTTGGTTTCAGGCAGGCGGCCGGCTGTAAAACCTGAGCCAAAACCTTGAGCAGTATGGATTGGAATATTTTAGGGCAGGGCAGGAAGAAGTAGAGTGCGCGCCAGACAAGTCTGCGCGTGGTCGAAATTGGAACTAAAACTTCGTCTGCTATTTGGTTTGTCTAGGAGTGTCGATGTTAGCGAGCAGCGCCACCCCGACTTATCTGACGCGCACACTAAGAAGTCCTGGAAATATCGAAGAGTCATGAAGGTGACAGTTTTTGTTGTTTCGTTTTTTCAGTAACGAGAACTTCAAGGTGGGGTGCGACTGGTCGCGGGCCGCCTTCGGGCCGGGCGGGCGGCTGCTGGCGGTGGGCGGCGCGGACGGCGCGGTCTTCGTGTGGAACACGAACACGGGGCGCTTGGTGACCACGCTGACTGAGCACACGTGAGTACCTACCTACCTATTTTTTTTCCCAAATTCAAATATTCTTTATTGCATATAAAAAACGAAATACAACAACACAGGACAGTACATGATGATGAATTTCTTCCCACCACCGATCCACTGTGTGAAACTTTATCCCCCAAAAGATTTTTGTTTACGTGTGTACACTTCTTTCTTCTTCTTCTTCCTGCCCTGTTCCCAGTCTATCTGGGGTCGGCGCAGTATGTTTCCTCTTCCATTCATATGTCAGACGTCATCAAGCCATCCACTCCCTTTTGATTCATATCATCCATCCCACCGTAAAGGTGCTAGTGATGAATGAATGTATAGAAAAGAGACGGAACGGACCATGTCGAGAGACCCATGAACGGGGAGAGTGATTAGAATGACAACATTCCAATCCATTCTGCTCAAGGTTTTGGCTTAGGTTTTACAGCCGGCCGCCTGCCTGACACCAACCCTCCTTGGGTAAAACGTGTGTACACAATTACACATATTATATTTCAAATAATACAATACATTGTAGGTACCTTTGTTGTTAAAATGTGGAAACAGTTGACTAAAGATCCACAAATTGTGTGTGGTTTGTAGGTACTGTGTGATTATAGTCATATAACACGAAAACTCTATAGCATATTCCATGGATTCATCGTGCAATAAATTACCTACAACATTTCAGCTCTTCACTGTTTTGTGATATATGCAAAAATCTTCAGTTAAATTAATCATTATTATTTTGATATTTGAACAACTTATAAATGTTAGAAAAATTATTGCAAGGAAAATTGTGTGAAAGGGTTCGAAAAGTATATATATACAAGTATATATATACAATTCGAGCAGATAACTATACCTACCTATAATACCACTCAGCCAACCAAGACGTTTGTCCTTCGATACCCGCATAAAGACCATAATTTTTCGAACTTTTCCTGGCCACAAGTTTCTTTGTAATTATTATCATGGTGATGATGATGATGATCGTCATGATCACCAACCCTGTAAGTGGTCACAAGTCTTCCCAATGGATGGAAGAATAACGCCGACCCAGTGCAAATTACTACCAATAATACATACATACATACATACATAAATCACGCCTATATCCCCGAAGGGGTAGGCAGAGGTGAACTAGCACCCACGTTTCGCCAATTAAGTCAGGTCCCATGTAATAGGCGGCGAGCCTATTGTCATTTATCGGGCACAAAAGTCGCAATATATTGCTAGGTGGTAGGTTTAAGAGGAACGCTGCTGCCCATTCCTCATCACTGTTTTATCCTTAGTCGCCTTGTACGACACCCATGGGAGAGATTTGGGGTGGTGACAATTATATTCTACTCTGCCGTCACCACACGGCTACCAATAATACCTAGTAGTATTCCTTTTTCCTAACCTACCACAAACTTTTCTGGAGGAAAGCAGCCTTACGCTGCGTGTTTCAGGATCGTATAGTACTTAGAATGAGATTGGCTCCATAAAGCGACTATTGCCTCATAGAGCTTCATTATATTGTTCAGTGCCTAACTAATATAATGGCTTCCCGTACCTTGATGGCTTATTTACAATTATGATCCGATACATTAACTCTGTAGCAACTTCAATGTTGTTCATGAAGATGTAGATGTAGTCGTTGCGTCGGCAATAGGAAATGTATTTGCTCTTTATACTTATAATCAGTACTGTCGCGGTGGTGTTATAAGCCTAACCGTAATGGAATTCCATCTTGTTGCCGTTTTCATGTCAGGTCCGATGGATGGACGGACACGTCCTCTGATTGGCTGTAGAACTTTATGCTGCGTTGTACTTACAGAAATGTGAAACCAAACAATTTTCAGTATACCAGGAGACTTTTTGGTCACTGCATAAATTTTTGGAGTTCGTTCAGACCATCAAACTGAACAAATTTCACTATGAGAGCAACTCCAAATTCACGAAAAAAATAACGTCTGAACGAACTCCAAAAAATGTTTGCAGTGACCAAAAAGTCTCCTGGTATATTTGTATACGCATCTGCGAGGACTGCACAGAGAACGCGAGTTCGATTCCCGCATCAAGACTATAATTTTGAGACTTGGATCAGGGGGCCTACCGCCTAACTCGATTGCTAAAGCAAAAGCTGTAGTTTATGACGTCATGCTGTCATTTCGCACCAAATGTACCTAAACTATTAGCGATAGCTTTGAACGAATGATCACCGAATGATTTTGTATGGAATTGGCACAAAATCCGTGCCCCCTAAAAATTCAGGATGGCTGGTATAACCGTAAGCCGTGCATTGCAATATACCTATCATCAGCAATCGACTTAGGCGGTAGGCCCCCAGGAAGAAGTTGGACCCAAAGTGCTATAACTTCGTTTGTGCATTCTAGTTATTATTGTGATAAGAGTAATATAGCTGATCAATTCCAGCCGATAGTCATTTCAAATTATCACGGTTTTCCTAACGAGTGTCAGATAAATTACAGGAACCATGTTAATATTAAACGAGCTTCTGAAAGTTTGTCTAGCCCTTACCTGCTCTTTGCACGCTAAAACGAGGCGCCTTAACTTTATAGGGCAAAGCGTGTATTTTTTTCACTGGTTTTAAACCTTATTACAAACCACTAAGGTTCAGGTTAGTAGCATGAATTTTACCACTGCCTTTTAAAGGGTTAACATGGGCTTAGATTGCCGGTTATCACAACCATATCGACTATTACATTACTATACACCCATTAACATTGTTGCACGATTGGATGTTACTAAATAATTAATTGAATTTAGTTGGTCACACAGCTTTTACCGTTATTGTTATACATATTAATGAATTGTAAGGACAGTCAACGGCACAAGTGGGCGAAATTAAAATGATCTCGCTGAATATGAATAACAAATAATGAAGGTTACAATGTTTGTGTTTATTAAAAAAAACCTTTTTCTATTAAGTTTTAAGATTAGAAGAATTATGCTTACAACAATTCTTAGAGTTATGCCGTTTTTAATGAAATAAGAGACACTTAAGTTGACTAGTGTAATCTACCTGTCAATCAAATAATTATAATACCACAGAAATATCACTAGTAATGACTGGAATATTTACGTTATTTTTTTTTATTTGGTACTCATCTGTTATTATTTTCTCTCACAATCCTCGGAACAAAAAAAAATAACTCCGGCACAGGTCCACGGACAAATAGCTTCTAGGGGCATTCGCGGTATAATAAACGTAATTATATTGTTACTTTATTCTTTTACCCCCATTCAACATTGTAACCTAGCAACGCGTTACAATGTATCTGTCATGAGTAATAGCTGTTGAAACATCACGAGCAATGTACGGTGACCAAGGGTCTTTCTTTAGCGGGCGTCTGGCCCTGTGACCCTATCACGCCGCGCGGTGTCAGCGGACACATATCTGACCTTGGATATGGAGCTGGAATTGTCTCGATCGTGACATCGCTTAGTTTCCCCGTAACATTTCGCATGGACAATTGAAAACGTGAGGTCAACACTGGCCCGGGCTGTCTTGCGAATTTCTCTTTCCCATACCCACTACACCGTCCGCGGAGTGTTTCCTTTATTTTATTTACATCATTAGCGTCTCCGGTGGTGTGTGTGGTGGTGACAACAACAAAAAATTTAACGCCATCATCTAACGTTATTTTTTGCGATACACCATTTTCTTTGACCCACTTGGTTTGGTAATTTCGCGTGTCACCTACGAAAGTTGAATGAAATAATCAGTTTTAATGTCGATTGTGAGATTCGTGTTTGCGGCGTGCACATAGAGAAGCAATCTGTCATTGTCAAGCCTCCCGAGATGCCTCGGAGCGGGTACATAGTTTAATAACCCGACGAATTTAAGGTAAACAACCGTGACACTAATACGGTGATCGAGACTCGTGTGGCAATACAGTTACGACCTTTGACAACGCACCACCGTGTATGTAAGGCAGCGGTACCATAGGACCATTGTTCGGGTGCGCCTGTGGGGTCCGCGCCAGCGCCCGCCGCCTCGCTCGTGACATCCCACCGTGCTTGATGCAATCGCACTCAATTCGCGCGAACACACAATACGCTAAAATAATCCCCTTCGTGCCAAGGACAAAAGGAGTCCGCTACGTTACCCCACATCTCGGCACAACACATGCACTTACTCGCAACTCCCGCCCTCGACCCGATACCCGGCCATTTGCAGCCTCAATGCTGCCTCTAATTCAATATTCAAAGAAACAATACTGCGGTTCCCTGAATATACCGTTGGAACATAAAAGTCTTATCTCATTCGGTCGATACCATTTCCAGTAGTAGTATAATATCGAAGTAAAGACTGATGAGCTGTAAAGATTATATCCATTTTGGCCGCGCCATTGTTTCGCATTTCATAAACGCGCTTAACCGCGAGCGTGTATTGCATTGAAACCGTTTTATGTCTTAGAGGTGCTAGTGGCGGTACTCCAGGAAGACTCATTAAAATTGTTTCGCCCGCTACAACTGTTCGGATTGTGATACGTGCGCATGACACCTCATCGGTGAACCAAGTGGCGGAAGAATTTCATAAATGAAAATGTACTTACGCATCGTTTATGCATCTCACCGGGGCTATAACATTTCACATAGACGTCGCTTTTATCGTAGCGTTTGTGCCCAATTAGTTTAATCTAATGTGATCGCGGCGGTTTGTGTGTCGAGTATGGTATAACGAGTGGGGCGACATTTCCGCGTGTGTACAATAGAGCACGACGGCCGATGTCTGAAAGCCTACTCCGTAAATTGAGACGAGGGTGCGTACATGACCGGGCTTGCTTCGCCTCCTTTTGGACTTTAATATATGTACCCCGCCGTGGATAATGAACTTGGCCATATATCGTTTTATATAATAATGGTTAGCCGCTGCTGTCCAGGGCAGTGCGTTCGCCCTGTCCGAGCGTCGCAGCGTGCAGTCTGAGAAACAAGTGCGACACGCAAATTCCATGCCAGCCAACTAAGCGAAAAAGAGTTGGCTGTAGTCAATTTAAAAACAGTTACCTTTGTATGTAGTCACGCCATATTTAAAATACTGTATATACTTAAATGTGGTTTGTGTTTTTTGATACTTATTTAATTAATTAACACTTGAAAGTTCACAATATTTAAACATCTTGCTGCCGCACTCAGAGACGTCAAATAACGTAAATGAGTACATAACGTCAAAAAATGACAATTCTAAACTAGTCGCTATTCTTGCCGGGTTTATGGTCTAGATTTGAATGAAAAATTTTGACATTAAATACTCATTAAAGTTAATTGACGTCTCTAAGTGCGACAGTTAATCTGGTAACTTTGACTCTGTATATAACCGCATTGAGTGGCCTTCCTTCACTTACCGCTTATTTCATTACCGTCTTTGTGATTTAAAAGCATTTAAAGTATGAATAATAATAATGTTATCAGGATTATTGTGTTCCGACAATTGTGATAAGATAGCCAGCCCCTCTGTGGTTGAGGGTTCCAGGTAAACTTCGATTCCATCTTCGGCCCGTATCGTCACTTACCATCAGGTGAGATGGAAGGCAAGAGCTTTCCTGTCTCATCACCAGCCCTTTAATGTCCCCACTGCTGGGGCACGGGCCTTCCCTATGGATGGAAGAATATAGGGAGATTAAGCCATAACCCACCACGCTGGCCCAGTGCGGGTTGGTGGGTACTAACGACTGCAGATGCAGCCGGGACCAATGGCTTAACGTGCCTTCCGAAGCACGGAGGAACTCGAGATAATAAATTTTTGGTCACCCATCCAATGAACGGCCTTAGCGAAATTGCTTAGTTTACGCAATCGCAGGCCAAGCGCGCTGTGCCACTGCGCTAGCGAGCTCCTCATATGAATATTATTATTAATTAGCGCCTCTATTAGACCAAATTAGCCGCTGCTACTGTTAAACTGTCAAGCGCTATATAAATAGGACGGATGTTCCGCGCCATGAAAACGCCCAATAATCAGATATCTCGGCCGGTTAACGTATAACTATCCAGTTGCGTGTCATACGAAGCAGTAATTTCCGCACTCAATTATAATTCATTCTGTCCGTTTACGAAATAATTCTTAGATACGTTCGTGATTCGGAAATGCATGCGCTGAGCCACTCGGAGATACGGTCACCCACTTGTTGTGTAAATGGACCCACACACGAAGTATTTTTTTGTCTGCCCACCTAAGTACTCTTTAATTCTCTCGTTGTAATGATACGCCAATGAAGTAAGTATGCTTTTAAAATGTACGACGTACGTACGTACATCCATTGTGGGTGCATGAAAAAGAACTGCTATCGTAATTATGTTAAATTATTTTTGTACATTTCATTTGGCATGTTGGTCTCCGTCAATAGAAATTATTGTTAACGGTGTTGGTTGTTGGCCTCGGATATTGCTTTCCGTTGTTATTGTTAAACTGTGGTGGTTTTTTTTAAACAAGCTCCAACGAAACAACCACTTTTCTCCATCAGAAAAGTCAACATGATAGCCGATCATAGAATATGCTACAGTCACAGGGATGAAATCGCTATAGTCCAACACTATACGTACATACATACATAATTCACGCCAATATCCCCGAAGGGGTAGGCAGAGGTGAACTAGCACCCACGCTTCGCCAATTAGGCTAGGTCCCATGTAATAGGTGGCGAGCCTAATGCCATTTATCGGGCACAAAAGTCGCAGTACTTTGCTAGTTGGTAGGTATAAGAGGAAAGCTGCTGCCCATTCCTCATAACTGATTTATCCTTAGTCGCCTTCTACGACACCCACGGGAGAGGTTTGGGGTGGTGACAATTGTATTCTACTCTGCCGTCACCACACGGTCCAACACTATGCTATCTACAAAATATACAAAATTAGCCTTCAGAATTTTTCTGACCTCTCTTGTAGTATTTTTTATCTTTTGTAGTAAACAACAGTAATAATTTAAAATATTGATTACTTATCTAATTCAGAAATAGGTGGCTTTGTATCTATATAGTAAAGTCATTTTGTGTTTGAGATTGATCATCCTTAGCACTATAATATTTGTACCTAACAAGTCCTTGATAAACTTAATGTTTTGTAAGAAGCTACCGGCCGCTGCGGATAGCTTCTTGAAATTGCTTTATTGGGTAACCTGTCTCCGAAGTCCGAACACAGTAGGCGTATAATGTGGTTATGAATCAAGGCGCGACTCGAATAATATAAACTTGCCCATAAACATCCGCTCTTAGCAACGTGAAACCGATATCTCCCTTTTGTACAACGCACAACACCGTATCCCTTTGTGCTTAACGGCTAAAATCGAAAGATTTGCCCATCAATGGACGCCGTGCGTTGTTCTAATTTTATTTTCATGCACGAGAAATCGATTTAGCGAATGTCAAAAGTCCGGTTCGCGTGTTTTTTGTGGCACTTTTTCTCCTTTAATTATTGCTCACCACTATAACGGCTTCGATTTATGCCCTATACACCCGAACATAATTATTGTATCTTAATTAACATGTACGTACTCCAATTAATAAACCATCACAATGTAACGGTAATTGCGTCTCAAATTGGAGCCTTCCGACCGAGAGAGATAGCGGAACAGGAAAGGCAGTCGTATCGAATTTTACTCCAATAAGAAAACAATCGGCGGCTTCTGGTTCCAGATTTGTTCATTGTTTACGGCGCTTCCTAGTCGCCATATTGGATATTCCTAGGGAAGCTTGTTATAGCGACCGGGAGCGGTATGTGTAAACGAGCCGAACAAACCCGACGCTAATTCTTGTTTATGAGGACCCTTGCTCCGCATAGCTACGATGTAAAGCTGTAAGCGTGCCCTGGACAATCAGAGTGGACGATCGAACGAATTCCATATCAGTCATGATTTGTTGGGCCTGCTTACAGAACAGTTTTGTTCTGTGGGCCTGCTGGAAGGCTCTACGAAGCACTGTTCACCGAAAGCACTTATAACCGAAAATATTTTGTCTTATTTCTTCAAATATTCTGCAAAAGCTTTGCATGAAATTGAGTTGTAGCTTTGATTACTTTAATTTTGACTATGACATATGTTATGGACTTATGTTATGGACTAGATTAAGATTTTTTAATTATTGAAACAAACATTCTGAGCTATATCCACTTTGGATCCCTTTTCTTTAGGGAAAGGTGGCCCAAAACGGGTATACTGTCCAAAGCGGATCCATAATACCAAAATGAAGAAGTAGGAACCTTAATTTTCATCCATGATCCAGAGATAGCAGACAGTCACTCTACATGCAAATGATGAATTTTGAAAATGAATTTATTAGCGATCGTAAGGCCGTTTTAGGCAGTACATCCGCTTTGGGCTGCCTTCCCCTACATTAATCGCCGTCTGCAACTGTTCATTGGAACACTTGACCGCTTTTCGTCACCGGCCGTCTGAAGGCCTGTCACTTTCATTTTAATTTTATTTTTGTGTTGTTTATTAATTGAAGCACGTCAGCTGTTAAGATGAGTATCTCCGAGTGTCGGTGACACAGTTCTAAGCGGCGACATAATATTCGTAATGTACGAGCACACGATGCGGGATACCGTTCATAGTCTCCTCTCGTATTCCAAGAAGTGTAACGGTGAACTCGGCTCGAACACAAAACGATCCAGTTTCGTATTAAAGTGTACACACTCCGGTGTTAGTTTATGACCCTCGCGAACCTTTATGCGTTGTCAAAATCTCAAAGTGCGAGATAATTTGCGGAGCTGGGCCGTGGTGTACGTGTGTAGTTGTAGCGAAATTTGCGATAAATGTTAATGATACTACCTTAAATCACCATTGCTTGTGCCTTCGAAGAAAACCTTTTTACCGCTTGACGTTTTCGCACGTGTTGTTATCGAAGTTTATATGTTTTAGTTAAGAGAAATATAGGTACGTTAGAGATCCGCGAAATAATATTATTTTGTTTATTCCTCGAATTCTGTTTGAATTGAATGGGCAGTAGGTAGTGTGCTTGTTATACCACCTAGAAATTAACGTACTGCAATTTCAGTGCCCGAAAGATGGTAACAGATCGGCCCCCTATTACATGGGACCTAGCTTAGTTGGCCAAAAGTTTTTATTAACACATCTCTGCCTAACCCTTTGGGCGTGATTGATGTATGCATGCATCTATGTCCTAGAGTTTTGTCTACCTCGCATACGAAAATTGTGAAAAACATATTGTCGTTTTATGTTTGTTGCGTGCACTATAAATCGCGCATTGGATACGAAGACTCAACTCAAAAAAATACTTAAAATACTGATGTGTAATGGTCGCGTGGTGACATCATGGCAGAATACCATTTTCACCACACTCTTACACTTTCTCTCCTGGTTGTGGCAAAAGGAGACTAACTCAGATCTCTGGAGCCGTGTCTATCATCGCTCCTGTGGTTTCTTGCCGCGGCCTAGGTCTAGTCTATCTAGGACATCGAATGGACAAACGATCCACTCCAACTGTCGATACAACGTACCACCTATAAATGGTGCATGTAGCTAGGTACTGTCGATGCAGTGACCCCTCGATTGAACGTTTTCGATACAGTGACCGTCGATATATTATTATAGTGACTGTCGATAATGCCGGCGTCTTACCATACAAATTTAGCCCAAACCTGACGCGATATGACAAAACCCATACTGCACTAACCCCAAAGCTTTTGGGAACAAGGCAGGAAAAAGAATTTTCATACAGAAACCTGCACCGAAATTGTCAAAGAATCGCGTCCGTCTATTCACTGCTGCACGTAAACCTTTGGAATTTTTTCGATTTGTGCATTCTCAATGAAGTTGCTAAGGGACCGTGGCTTGAATTCGATAAATCAGTAAGCAGCCTTGGTGTCGAATACAGGCGTAGTAGTCTTAAGCCGGCGACATCTGAAAGCCTATTTTGCACAGTGAACCTATTTACTGGCTCAGAATAAAACCAGTACAAACAATATAAGCACCACGGAAGAGTAAGAGTTAGATGTTTGTGTATAAAACTCACATTGTCTCGATTGCCAGGTGTAAGCCAACGGCCTCGACTTATTACTTTTATGGTAGGGGTCTGCGTCTCTTCTCGTAGGCGGCAAAATATGTCAGAAATATTTAATTCCGTTTTTTTTTTACATAAATCATGACATCATCGAAAGTTATTAACGATTGTCACATTTTAATGAATTTCGTTGCCTATTTATGTTCTATCTTCAATACCTAAACTTAATCATAACTCTTTCTATCTATAACAAATACATAATGTAGATTTTGTACCTGACCCACATAATTTAGCATTAAATAAAAGAACAATAGATATATCACTCATTTAATCCAAAAAATCTCAAAAATACTTACTAACATTGTAATTGCATGATTGTTGTTTAAAAACAAAAAGCGGTTCGTTATCATCACTACATTTTCTAATTGCAAGAGTATGAGAATTTGTTAATCTTTTAGTTATGCGCATAGTATGTTAAAAACCAATTTTTTTGAGGAGCGCGCACGCTTAAAAAAAATTAAAAATATTATTATGAAAACTTCTTATTTGATTTTTCTTTCTTTTTAAAGAAAAAGCAGTCAGATTTTTAAAACATGTCATAATAATCAAACTTTGACTCGAGTTAGATATGTTTATTAAATAAATTTTAATTATTAAACAGGTCGGTGGTAGCAGCTGTGTCGTGGCACCCACAATCCGGTCTGCTTGCTTCCGTAGACTGGGCCAAACGCGCCATCATCTGGGGCGACTTGTGACTGGCATGGGAGGCTTCTATGCCAACCCCACGGATACCTCAGGTACGTATGAATGAATACCTTAGGTAAGTAATGCCGTGTGGTAACGGCAGAGTAAAATACAATTGTCACCACACGACTATTCAAAAGCGACAGAGTTACATTATACCGCAGAATGGGCAGCAGCGTTTCTGGTACACCATCTGGCAAATTATTGCCATTAACTAACGTTCCCGGTGAATGGCAATAGGCTCGCCCTCAGTTGGATATATAGTACCTGAAATAAGCTGGCGAAACGCCTGTGTTTAAACATCTCTGCCTGCCCCTGAGGGGAGAACGGTGTGATTTATGTATGTGGGTATTACGAGATTCAAGACATGATAAAGACAACCCGATATAACAGATCCGTCTTACAAACACTTATACAGTGTGTCCCTGGATAAAGTGCAATCCCGAAAGGGGATGAAACTAGACCATGAATCATTGACTAGAAAAATATAAAAAAAAATTATAAAAAAAAATTATAAAAAATTATTGTAGGATTTATTGGTATTTTAAGATTTTCATGTTTCATTAAGGACTCTATGTACAAAAGTATTGATTTCTTCCAAAATAATGGGTCTATTTCTTTGAAATAAAAAAAAAACAGTATGCCTAATACCTGGCGATGACCATGAAATAATAAATAGTACGCAAAAAAGTAACTATCTTGGGTAAAAAAATGTATTTTTATGAAAAAAATGATTTTTTTAGACGTTTATTTTAAAAAACTTCAAATTACTAAAAAAATGTGCCCTATAACTATGTAATTTTATAGCTTACTTTTATTCTTTACCATTTTAGCTTCCAAATAAAAAAAAACACAATGTTCTAACTAAAAAAACACGCTATCTACGAACTTTTAAAGTGGAGCCTAATCGTGTTACCGTGCAGGTAGAGACCGTTTTTTCCATTGTTTCCGTCCTACTCTGTGCCCTTCGGCAGTCGCAGTCCTTTTGTTCTACACTCAGGTAGAGGGAAGGAGAAATCCACGATTGAAGCGGGCATCTACTTTTCAAGTAAGATTTTCAATAAACGTATGGGCAGCCTTAATCGACGACATTTTAATTGGTCCAGTC
Organism: Cataclysta lemnata; assembly: GCA_963931975.1. NCBI lineage: Eukaryota > Metazoa > Arthropoda > Insecta > Lepidoptera > Crambidae > Cataclysta > Cataclysta lemnata. Next base: position 7,115,692 of record OZ008339.1, read on the forward strand.
ATTTTACCCACAACCCTAAATGCTGAACGTTTTTTAGAATTACTACAAAATTTACCCATGTTGATGGAAGATGTTCCCATGGCTACGAGACGGCGTGGGCGTATGTATCTCCAAATGGATGGATGTCCTGCACATTATGGGCGGGAGGTGCGGCGATTTTTGAACGAAAATTACCCGAACCGGTGGATTGGCCGAGGAGGGCCAGTAGGCTGGCCAGCGCGTTCACCTGATCTGACACCCCTAGATTATTTTTTATGGGGTGTCATGAGGCAAAGAGTATACAGCACGCCAATAAATACCGAGGCACAGTTGCACGACCGAATAATTCAATGCGCAAATGACATTAAAAATGATCCAGGAATGATTCGCAGAGCCACTAACCAAATTAATATTCGTGCAGTAATGTGCTTGCAAAATCGAGGAGGCCATTTTGAACATTTAATGCATTAAATAAAAATGCAAAATTGTAAATTACGGATAATTTTATTAATAAAGTTATTGTGATTAAAGTCTGACTTTTATTACCTACTAAAATGTAAATAACTCCTACCTAGCCAATTTTTGAGTTAGAACATTGTGTTTTTTTTATTTGGAAGCTAAAATGGTAAAGAATAAAAGTAAGCTATAAAATTACATAGTTATAGGGCACATTTTTTTAGTAATTAGAAGTTTTTTAAAATAAACGTCTAAACAAATTTTTTTTTTCATAAAAATACATTTTTTTACCCAAGATAGTTACTTTTTTGCGGACTATTTATTATTTCATGGTCATCGCCAGGTATTAGGATACTGGTTTTTTTTATTTCAAAGAAATAGACCCATTATTTTGGAAGAAATCAATACTTTTGTACATAGAGTCCTTAATGAAACATGAAAATCTTAAAATACCAATAAATCCTACAATATTTTTTTATAATTTTTTTTTATATTTTTCTAGTCAATGATTTATGGTCTAGTTTCATCCCCTTTCGGGATTGCACTTTATCCAGGGACACACTGTATAATATGAAAATAACAAACAAGCAACTATAACATGGGCTTAAGTTCCAAGCGTTAATCAAATCGCCTTGTAAGACATCCGCGGGAAAGATTGGGGGTGGTGACGATTGTACTCTATTCTGCTGTCACTACAATTTAAAATTATATATTAACATACTATTATGTATGTATACATAAATCACGCCTATATCCCCGAAGGGGTAGGCAGAGGTGAACTAGCATCCACGTTTCGTCAGTTGTGTTAAGTCCCATGTAATAGGTGGCGAGCCCATTGTAATTCATCGGGCACAAAAGTCGCAGTGTCGCAATTATATATTAAGATTTTCTAAATTCTGCTTACGACACCCCTCGTAATTGTATCGAAACGCCAACAAGATTCCTGGCCGCGCATGATCAGGTATCGTTAAACCCTTAACGTCCGATCCGCTATGTACGTGCGGGTCGCAGGTTCAACTACAACAAAAACCCCAGCTCGATACTGCCTCGCGAACAATAAAACAGTCCACAATTTCACACGTTATGTAATATTAAACACAGTTTAAATAAAACACGCGCTTAAATATGTAACTTCCTTGAAGTACTACAGCTGCTCACGTAGGCTTCGCTAGAAATATAAATTGTGTTTCTCTGAAAGTTTTATTTCTTTAACAATGGTTTTGTTACACTTTGTAACATATACCTTAGGAACAGCTACCAGCTGGAGTAATAAAACAACTTCTACACATTGAACTTGTGTGTCTAGCGTAGTGTCTGGTTTGTAGTGATTTAATAAATAAATAAATATTTCTGGTACTCAATCTCAGACCCATCATCTAGCAAAAGAAAGCTCAAACGCTTTTCTTATGGAAACTAGATGACGGACATACATGGAATAATATTAAAAAACCACCTGACCCTTAACGCTATTATCATTATCAGTCTTACTAATAGGTTGGGGAAAAAGTTTCTTCGCATTTTTTAAGAAAATTCAAAACATTTTTTAATATAGTTTATTTACATTTAACTAAAGTATGTAGGTACCATTTTGTTCGATAACTTTTTGCCATCTTGTAGGGTAGGGACATGATCCCATTGCTATAGAAATTTTGGGACTTCTTCTTCTTTTCCTAATTTGAATTTGGAATTATGTTCTTTAAAATTTAAACTTTCAATGATACCAAAACCAGCCAGATACAAATAATATAGCCAAAGAGATTTTATTACAAGTTTATACATACTATAATGCGAAAAGACTTTTTCCCCAACCTAATATTAATGGATTTCATACTCATAGGAAGAATGGGCCAAAATCACTTGGTTCCTTCTGAACCGTAAAGCTTAAATAATATATTTAGGCACCCATCCGATGACCGACCGTAGCGGGCGTTACTTGGCTTGCGTAACCGCAGACACGCCGCGCTTGCACTAGCGATCGATCCTCATTAGACGAATAGCCAGGAATAATTTATGTCAAACAAATAATTATTTACATCAAAATTGTGAAGGCCAAAACAGAGGTTCTCAAACTTTTTTCTCTTAGACCACTTTCAAAATTTTGCTGATTCAAGGTGACCCCCTGAAGCTACATTTCTAACTTCTATCATATTCCCAAAACTCGACAAAAAATGTGAAGATTAGATCTACTTAACCAAGGAAATTTGCGTTGCGGCTAAGTCTTAACCAGTGATTTTCTAAAAAAAGAGAGAATTGATTGGTTAATTAATTAATTGATTCTGATTGATAGGGAAGGTCAAACCAATTTTAGTTCTTCACTCGAAACCAGATAAATTATCGCACTTGGGTCACAAGTTCCAAGCGCTGCTACTGACTTACCTCTCTGCAACACTATATGGACACAGCACCCTCAGGGCGAACCCATGGAATGACAAGAGTTTTCGTCTCTGGGTACAATCGATACCAATTGTTGGTCAAAGATCACCAATGTACTGAGTGTCTAAAATTACATACTATCGATGCGGTATGTAGCACTATCACTGTACCTTTCACTACTTTCGATATGCAATCGACGCTAAATCGTTTCTCACACGATGACGCATGATGCATCCTAGCGACACGCGGCTGTGTAAATGCGGTTGCAGTATACTGATGTGCGTCAACGCGACTAGTAATGGTAATTTTTGGGATGATTTCCTAAAGTATCCCGCACCAACACTATATTAATTCAAAAGTTTTTTAACCATAATTTTCTTTGTAATAGGTTTTTCTAACATTAAGGTTCAAATAAAAATCAAAAGAATAAAATATTAATAGTCTAATAATAATGTTTATTGCAATAAAATAAAAATAATGCATCACCATTTATATATTTTATTTACGTGTAAAAACAACGACCTTATGTGTTTCTATGACCGACCGACATAAAGATAGTAATTTTGAAATACCCAAACCACGCACACAACGATAATTTTGCGTCAATTTTAAAAACTTGTAGCGTACCTATGTGCGTAATGTCTTAAGTATCTGTTATTTTAACAGTTATAAGTGCATATGCAATTCACTTTAGGCCTTGGGGGTATTAGATATATAGTATAATTGCACTTATGAGACGACGTCGCTCGTCGGCAACGCGTCAATAAAGATAGGCTCGTGATGATTTGTGTGCGATTGACTATCGCACGCCTGCACCGTTAATCCGTTCACCATTAATCATCTGTTACGAAAACTCTATGGAGTATGGAGATAATCACAATTTTGGGATATAACTGACAAACGCACACACCTACTCGCCATGTTAAACTAGTATAATAGCGGGTAATTTGTAGACGCCGCACACATAAATCATGTTAGATTAAAAACATCCACAAACTTGTAATTTAGATAATAATACAGTAAGCAAGCAAACAATTATTTGAAGGTACCGAGAAAAATGGTTTAGATGGAAGTTATTAATTGGTTGACACTGTGCAAAGTGGTTCTAGGGATATCTTGTGAGTTTTTGCCTTAGAATCATCTACAAGAAGTAACATAATCGTTTTTTTCATTCAGAAAAACGGCATCGAGTGATTAACCATTGTTATGTCTAGCTGTCGGAGATTGAAGCTGCTAAATAATGCTCGCAAAGGCGGATCGATCTTCACTTCTCAAAATGTTCGGAAATGTTCAATACCATCATATTAAGAAATAAATAAATATGTTTTACACTCACACCTATCATCTAGCCCAAATGTCATGTATATTTATTCTAGAATGCCGGGGTAGGCAGAGGCGAATTAACACCTGTTAAGTCCCATGTAATTACCATCTATCGGGCACGTAAGTCGCAGCATTTCCAGGTGGTGTACTAGAAATGCACACGGAAGAGAGGGGTGTGTCACAATTGCACTCCCGCTCTGCCCCCACCAAAGGGAAATGTTCGCAAGAACTTTAAAAAGTATCAAAACTCTGGAAGCTATATTTTAAGGATGCATCCCTCTTATTTCGGAAGATGCATCCTAGGCTGGGTTAGATTTTAATTTTAATCTAATATAATCACTAATTATATACCAATCATTCAGGATATTTTACAGTTACCTACGTATAATCTGATTTAATAATTTTAAAACCCTCTGTCGATTGTCTAAATAAATAAATAAATATCGACAGTACAGTACTAAATTTTTTACAAATATAAATGTTCTTACTAGAAGAAAATAGCTCAGTACGTTTTATTTGTTATTTTAATTTCTCACTATAATTTTATGTATCTATCTAGACTCCTTTGAGCACACCAACTGGAAATTTCGCATGTCTTTTTATTTTGTAGTCGTAAACATACCTATCTATTTAAATACTAAAATTTAATTGGCATCATTTTTGTATTCATAGAATCCTTGTACCTTCATACGTCGAGCATTTTAATATGCAAAAAGTATATCAATTAACCACGATAGCTATCTTGTCGTCGAATTTTAAGTCGATAAAAACTGGCTGCTATCTTCGTAAACATTGATTATGGCGGGTTTTAATTATATATTTCATTAGACGTTACTAAAATGTGCACGGGGCTTTAACTGTCTGCTTCTAAAATAAATGGTATGGTAATTTTATAATTTTAGATATCGCGCGTTTTGTACCTACACCAAACAACCACCACTTAGCATAATTATTATTATTCTATATAGTCCACAGCATCTTCATAATAATTATGTTACATTGCTTTTGTTAGTACCTAATTAGTTAAATTACGCTTCTTAAACTTTCCATATTTTTAACTTAATTTTATATTAATGTAAATAAATACATCACCCCTATATGCAGAGGCGCCTGTAGGCAGAGGTGAATTAACACCCGCGTTTCGCTAATTAGTTTAGGTCCCATGTAATATGTGGCGAGCCTATTGCCATCTATCGGGTACGCATATTACAGTACATTGTTTGGTGGCAAAAGAGGAATGCTGCTGCCCATTACTCGTCGGATCAATATACCATTTCGAGATACCAGTAAACAGAGAGAATGGTTGCTTTGTCCAAATTGTAATTCGAAAAGGAACCAAATTCCGGTGCAACTAATTGAACAAATATTAATTGAAGAAATGTTCTTTTTCATTTGTAATTAAAAGTCCCATATTCTGTGTAACGTGTACCAGTGGACATATGAAATAAGAGATTTTAATAAACGTAATTAATGTAAGTAATGGCATTCTCTTCCATAGTAGAAACTCAGTTTAGCGTTTTTTTTCTGGCCATGCAAAATCTTTGAATACCGATAAAAATTGATTAAGGTCACGGCCGTAATTGAAACCTGTATGATTATAACAAATTTGTAAAATAAATACTTTTAAAATAGTAAACCCACTGGCACGGTTTCGTGTTTCCATCGTTGATTGCTGTTGGTTCTAAGGAAGCATGAGTCGGATATTGGAAACTATGACATTTTGTTTAGTTAAATACAAATAATTAAAGAGAATGAGTTTAAGGCCCGAAAAGTGAGTTCCTTAAATCTTGGTATCACACAGAAGCTTAAAGACTTAAAGTTATTCAAACAGCAGCTGTTCATTATGTTTACCTACCATTATTAGCGTAAGGTATATGATACATTCTCATATATTTAAATCACAACAAGACAAGACATAGGGCTTAATAGAAATATTGTCTTAATGAGGAGGGGCCCAATAGCGCAGTGGCTTAGCGCGTTAAGTCTATAAGATTACGTAAAACAAGCAATGTTCGCTAAGTCTGTTCATTAAATGGGTGACAAAAATATATTATCTTGAGTCCTCCGTCTTCCGTACGTCGCAAGGCACGTTAAGCTTTTAGTGTGGGCTCTGCAGTCGTTAATACCCACTGACGCACTGGGCCATCGTGGTGCGTTGGCCCATTCTATAGTCTTCCATCCATAGGGAAGGTCTATGTCCCAGCAGTAAAGACGTTTAAGGACTGGTGATGATGATGAATTTGGGAGTTTAAACGCCCAGAAATAATGAAATCATAAATGGTGAATCATTCGGTAGCTGTATCAACCAATTATTATTAGTTGGTATGCCAGTAATTGGCTTGTGTAGTCTCAATTGATCTTCCTCTTCGTCAACCCATTGTAAATTAAACAAAACTAATGCAAGTATTGTACATGAGACAGTGCACAATGCCGCCGACAAGTGAAAGCGTTACTTTCAACTTTCATTAACTTTTTGTAGTATGTATGGGTTTCGCGGCGGCCGGCCGGCCGATATTGTCTCGCGACATGGATCTACGGACTTTTCTAGGCAATGGTACGACCACATCTACTCGGTACAAATCGGATGTAATATTTACATACATACATAAATCACGCCTATATCCCCGAAGGGGTAGGCAGAGGTGAATTAGCACCCACGATTCGCCAATTATGTTGGGTCCCATGTAATAGGCGGCGAGCATATTGCCATTTACCGGGCACAAAAGTCGCAGTACATTGCTAGGTGGTATAAGAGGAACGCTGCTGTATGTAATATTTGCACGTAAAACTAAGCCAAAACCTTGAGCAGTATACATTGATTGGAATTTTGTCACCCCAAACACTCTTTCCGTTCGTCGGTCTCTTATCATAGCTTTCTGTGCATTAATTCTTCACTAGCACATTTCTGGTGTGACGGATGCTATTAATAAAGGGAGTGGATGGCTTGATAACGAAAATGACGTAAATAAAATGTCTGTGTGTTGATGAATCAAAAATGCTTTGATGAATACAATAGTGGAGGGGACGAGGATGACCTAACAAAATTGGATGGATTGCTTGAATAAATATGATGACAGCTGACCGAGATGTATGGAAGTATAAAACTAACTGCTCTGATCTTAGTTAACCTACGAACAGTTTAGGCGGTTAAAATATAACTAAAATTTCAATATATAACCAGGTTAAAATATCAATCTCATCATAATCTATTGTGGATAACGTTTTGTATATTTTTTACTTAGAACATCGTCCATTATCCAGAGTGTTGGAACGCCAGAGAGGGCATCATGCTAGCTTATTAATTTACTTGAGTGGCAGACTTTGATGAAATTGCTTCTCCATTCCCTTCGAACTTAGTTATTTCCTTAAAAGGCATGCCTGGGATCAATTAATGATCATTAGCTGATGACAGTACCAGCATTCATTAGGCGGCGTCTTAGAAATGCTGGACTATTAGTCTTGCTGAAGCAAATTAATACCTTGCACGGTCTTATTTAAAATCATTTAAAAGGGTTTTAATTGATGAACTATCTCTAGTCCTTTTAAGGGCGCACTTCGCTTCATTACTGTCAAGTTTTATATCGGTTACCTAGCTTGGAATATAATTTTAGTGTTAAGATTTAGTATGGGAGAAATCTATTCCGGTGAAGCTAAAGAATTGAAAATCTATAATCCCGTGGTTGAAAACGAGAAAATTTCACTCGATTTTTAAAGAGCCTTGGCAAACTTGAGTTATATCATCCAGAATTTATCTTAAACGAGTATCAAGATATTTTTCCTGTATGATATGCATTTGCATATATGTTTCAAGAGATAAAGTGTTTTAATTTTTGATTTTAAAAGAGATTTTTTATTTATTTTATTTATATAATTTTTATTATTCGTCGGTCTCTATGATGCGATGCGACCTTTACGCACCTTTGGGTGAACTAAAGAAGGCGGTGTATTTAGCAATGTTCCGGTCATGGCATTGACTCCCCAAATTTTCAAATATTTTTCACAGTGAAAGGAAAAGCATTGCAAATGATTTCAATTAGCGTTCCGTATAATTTATGCTCGACTCGAAACATTGTGTTCGGAAGTGTATTAATGGAATTTGCTTGGCGATGACTAGTTTATAGACTCAGCGATTCAACTTGGCAATCTGTGGACTATGCGGGTGATCACTAAGCGGGTGGTCTTCTTTTCTTTAAATGCAGAGTGTGATCATCACCATCTCTCTCTATCCCGCGGTAGTCGTGTATCTAACCCAAAGTAAGTTTTCAAAGTGCTTAGGGAGCTTGATTTGGGATGAAGGACTAATTTTATATCAATATAGAACATAATTAAGATTCTACATTAAACTTATTATGGCCGCGTGGGATAGCGAAGTTAGGTTTCACCACCCTCTATCTTGTAAGTGGACCAAGGGTCGAGTTTGCTTTTTCTGTACCATAATACCCGCCACAAGTAAAAGGAGACTAACACCCATATACATAGGCGGTTCCTCGAGATTTCCTCCAGTCGACCTTAGTCGAAGTCACCTCTAAGAAATCTTAAAAATACCCATGATTCACCGTCCACTGAGGATCCTCCAGTAAAACGAAATCTTAGTTGAAATTCCATCATTCAATTATTTTAGCGGATTAGCGGAATTCCGTAAATACTACTATAAAGGACGATATTGGTACAAACCACATTTATTTCTGAGGTTATTTCAAGTTTTAATTGCATAATTTATAATCACCATGATTGTATTGCCTACCTTTATTCATAAAGGTGCCTTTATTCATAAAGGTGCCTTTATACATAAAGGTAGTCAATTAAATATTGATAATTCGCATTACTAAATTTGATTATAGTCAAACTCTTGCTAAGAGTTTTCCTCACATTTCACTCTATCTGTAACCGACTGTTCGCTTATTTACTGAACCAATTTATTTCAATACAGACTCCCAATCCGCTTGAATGGGCGCTCGTGCCGAGCGTTCGCTCTACCGTTCACGAACCGTTTGTTGCCAAAATTAAGTGGAAAATTTAATAGCTCAGTACTAAGTACGTGATCACTATCTAGCTCACCGAACAAACTTCTGGCACACTTGACTGTCGTATCAGGAGAGATGTACATTTTTTTATGGACTTCAATTAAACGTTACATTGCCACGCTGTGTACCTATCACTTTAACACAACATAGGTATGCTCTGTAAAAAATATGGAACGTTTATTGACTTCCATCGGTACTTAAGGTTCCGTTGTACCTCACAAATGGATTACGAAGCGTTAAATTTAATTGAAATAATGTAAGCGTCATTATTGACGGGGTCAGAAAGATTTACCAGTTGCCAAATTCGTTCCTATCACGTAGTGTCGTCCCTCGTCGCACGCAATGCAATTTATTTCAATTTTACACCCCACCACTTAAGTCTCTTTAAACGCAAAAGAAACTTTTCTTCATTATGTCAATTAGAAAGATGCGTCATCTCTCCATTATTGTATTATACATGGTGACAAATGGTGACAAGCATACACATTACTTCATAAATTAAATACAGTTAGTTATTGTATAGATAGTAAACGTTACTATTAGCTAATGATTTATAAATAAATAAGAAGTATTAACAACAAGTTAAAGCTTTGTTATTGTATGATGTGCTGTATCTACGGGAGTGGATGATCAAGGAGAATCGTCGTTATCTTCATTGATTATCATATTATTGATAGGTGCATTTTGTATCCTTGTTAAAATAAATACCTGGCAGGTATTTATTTTAACAAGGATACATAGAGGTAACAATTTCGGCTTGGGTGGAAATTTTAATGTTAATAATTAATTGAACTCGTAAAGCTATGCTATAATTATTTAATTTTTACGAATTATTAAAAATTATAAGATTGTAGTCTTTCTTCGCAATACACCTAAACTGGTCTGTAACATGACGCCCTTTTACTGTATCATATTATATTTATTAAAAGTGGAACCGTAAAATTTCTCTGATTGCCACCGCTCTTGCCCGTAAATGTGGTTAACCGTATCCTAATCTCGCAATGGTCACAATCACAACGGTATCGTTTGCGGCGCAAAGGCGGGCGTCGCAAGTTTCGGCGTAATGACCTGGTCAACTTTGAAAATCCCAACGATTAACTCACATCTATCCGTCTTCCTCACGCCACTGCGTGTTACAGTAAGAGCGACAAAAACGCAAAGACTCGATCGAACGAAATAAACTTCCAGAGTAACGCCTCTGCGCCGGCGCACGTCGCTCGCGAGCTTCGATCAGGCACGGCGCCTCAGCGCTTTCGGTACAATGTGCACTGTCGCCTGTCATCTCGTCAGCGCCTATCAATATTTCTATTTTAAACAACCAAGTTACATGTCGCCAAGAGTCAATGAACTTTCAAAGAAAAAAAAATTCGCAATAAATAAAAAAATCCCAACTCTAAGATACTGGTTTATGGATCTACCGAGACGTTAACTAATAGATTTCTGACACCACTACACTATCCTATAAGGAAGGCCCTGTCTCACTTGCTAATTACATACAGAGTCTCTTTTGAAGAGGTGACAGTTGGATAAATTCGCAGTGCAAAGGTCACACCGCCGCGCCGGACAGCTGACAATCGCACTGGGCACACACGCTTTAAGTTATATCAATTTACCGTAAGAGCGTCATCGCGTCGAAGGATCGATTCGATATTACCGTTTTAGGAGCATAATTATGTTTTTGTGTGATCTACGCCGGTAGTCGACACGCAACCCGCTGATACTGACAGGGGGCGGGATAATAGTCGCTATTAGCAAATCGCTCTGAGAAATCGCCAACAATGAACACGAAATATGCTCATTGGCTATGTCCCATTCATTAAATTTTTTTGCTGCCCAGATTTTGGCCTTAAATGTATGTCAGAACACTTGTTCTTTTTCATCTCTAAATAAACGAAGCAATTTGGCCCCAAGCGGGATCTAATATCGTGATTAAATTATTATCTTCGCGCGTCCGCGATTTGCGTGTAGCTTTCCAATTATTTGCATCTGTCGTAGTACCTATTCATTTCGGCATGCACTAATAAATGCGAGAAAGCTAACATCTTATTTGAAAAATTATCGCTTCCTTCCACATTAATATTACATAGCGCCAAAATGTGAATTAAGCGATACAAAATTCGATATATAAGTAGTCCTTCTTGTAGTTTCTTAAAGCCTTGTTTATGATACGACGTTTGTATTAATGGTCTACGTATTTTTATGCATAATCACTTGGCACTAGATGCAACATGCAACTTTTTGTACCTATCATTTACTGAATATAAATATATTTAGTGATGAGGAGGAATGAATGAAATGTAACTATAATATGCTATGTACGGATGTAAATAGAATGAGTAGAAAACGGAACAAGTGATGGATTGATTGTGTGATTGAAAGATGAAATGAGGACCAGGGGAGTTCATGCTTAGAGTAGTGTTCGGGAGTTCATGATTTCACTGAGAAATCCCAACTCTAAGGAACAGGAAGACATATTGTGCCGACCCCACATCCACCCCAAAGGCTCTGATTTCCTTCCTCGCTGATCTGGGAAATAAAAAATAACGTAGAATGTGCCAGCTGCGACTCGGATGTCGTAAAAGCCGACTAAGGGAGATTACTCGGTGTAGACCTAGAAGCATATTGGAGCACCCGAATGGTGGAGGGCCAACTAGCAATAAGGGCATACCCAAAATGTCAGGTTCAGTTCATGTCAGGCAAGCGGCCGGCTGCCTGACACAAACTCCAAAGCCTAAGCCTTGAGCATTATGGTTTAAAACTTTGCCATTCCAACCACTTTCCTCCGCCATTCGATATCTCAACTATTTTGGGAGATGACGTGGGAAAATTGTGGCTAAAATTAAGTCTTAAGATTATATTTCCCATATTATAATAGTTAACACGGTGAAAATAGAATAACTAATAACGACCATGCATTAGTAACTCATATAGTTGGTTATTTTAAGGGCATGTTTCACAATCGACAAGTAAGTTCGAAGTAGCTTACTTCGCAATTCAATTGACATATATTTCATATTACAACTGTCAAATGATCTGCGAAGTAACCTACTTAGAACTTACTTCTCGATTGTGGAACAGGCCCTTAATGTCATAAAAATACTGTTGATCACTCGTTATATTCCTAATATCTGTCAGAATTGCGAGATTTCTTTTCACAGAAATGAAAAATGGTGCTGAACTTTCCGAGAATGATACTATTCGCTAGGAATTCACATAAACCGAAGTGTGTTAGGAGATATAATATGTTTAACTATTTATCATACAAGACCTACATTCTTTGTTATTAAGGCAAAACCGCTTATTTAACATACTTGATTGTAAATGCTTGTTTGCGATTAAACAATCTTTCCGACACGTTTCGCGGTTCAAAAAAATATTCACGCCTATTTGGAACCTATTAAAAAGATTTGGGGCCCAGGACAATGTTAAACGGGGTCCACGATAATGAATGTCATTTAAGCAAAGTTAGATATAAATTATAACTTTCCTTAGATTCAGCACTGGTGATTGATTTTACTCAGATTTTTGGAAAAGTAACAAAAAGATCGATGTCGATTATACTAATATATTGTCATAGGTTTATCTATTTTCGCAATTGATAACGATGTACATATTTACAAAAATGGATGTCTACCTTAAACCGAAAACCATGAAAAAGTCTTGAGACAAAAGGTTTGAGGACCACTGTTCTACAATATAAACTACGGAATGCGAATTACATCTCCAATGTGACTGATGTACTTATGTATATATACGGGTTCTGTACAATAACGGTGCTTGGATATTTAACTTATTAATTTCAACGCCTTTACTGTAACTAACTTCTTAATTGATGTTATCAGATACCCAGATGTTAAAGTATACGATCCCGATCTGTGTATATTAGTTCCAAATGTTTATAGCCAATGTTACTTCACCAATATTCGCATTAATGGTCAATGAGATTAATGCATCCTTAAAATAACAATAAATGCGCTGGCTTTTATTGGAATTGTCTTGTCTAAGTTACGAAATAAGGGTAGGCGGTCACATAAAATACATTTAACACTATATAATGTACTTTTATTATAGACATAATTCCCGCAAAAATTACGATGGCTTAAGCGACGACAATATCTGAACAACTACTCTGTCGTTGTGTTGGCTTAAGTCCTACTTGAAGTATTATTTGATTGCATTTGTGGGCAATAAATTTTACATATTATTCGCCAAGTACACGGTAAACTAAGGTTTATTCCCTTCGCCACGGACAGAATTAACTTCTGAATCGGTAAACTGCATAACATTATTAATCGGGTCGTTTTCTCTACAGGTTGTCAAAACGGATGAAGTAAATTAATCCTAAGATTGATAGTGTACAGAAACCTTTAGACTTGCATTATTTTAGGGTAAAAGAATCCGTGTAACAGTCCAAACAGGATGTTCTTTAAGCTTGCGTAGACGCATGCGTCAAAATCCGTATACCTTTAAGCGGACGCTGTAAACATGAAAAACACATGGCAGTTAAATCTATAGCGCACAAATTTCAGTCTTTTCTCTGTGTGTTTACAATTTCGTAAACATTCAATCGCTTCTTATTCTTATTTAACGGTTGTCCATTTTCTAATGCCACGCCTTCTACATTGATACAAGTGAAACATTATGCGTTTGTTTGAGCTTAGCGCCTCCGCCGGCGGGCGATGCGCTTGCCCTGCCCGACACATGCATCTACGCACGAGACGCAAGACTAATTTTTGATATGTGCATGACCCCATTAGGCGAAATTTTCTTAGAACAAATTTGGTATAAGATTCGGAGTATTTTTATAAATTTTTCGGTTAAGGTGCTACTGAATACGGTCACATATTTTTACTCGCGTTTGTGAGCTTTTAAAAGCGATTAATTTAGATTATTTTTTAGCATCCTTGAGAGGAGTGCAACGGTACATTTTAGTACACATAATTTTGAATAAAAATGCGCCGTGACATTCAGTCAAACTTAATTTTTAAGCAGTCTTCCGATTATGTGTAATAATGATTTAGTCAATTCCATTCCTTATTTAGTGCTCTGTGTGTTTGTGCTGCCTTTGTGTGCGTTGTGAGATATTAGTCATTTCCTTGTATTGTTCACTGGTATGCTTATTATTTGTGGCAGCCGTATTTCAGCCAAGTCTGTCCAGCGATTTTTGATTAAGCTATTTTATGACTGTGAATTGATCAGAATTATAAATGTCTTAGACGCAATACCGTTGTTTCGGATGAATCAAAAATCGCGTGGGTGTATCTCTCTGTGGGTACTAGGTTGTACGCGCATAAATTTAGTGTGTTAATTTAATTAGGGTTTTCAACTTTATACACTGTGTATGTACTCGAAGTCTCTATACTGTTTTATTATTTACCGCCATGTGTTGCTTTCTAGTTTTTCTTTATATGTTGTATAATAAGGAAATGTGTACAAAAAACAAACGCACCATTTACAGTTGTACAGCAGGTATATAAAAAGAGTCCTAAATATTTCGGCATTGAAATGAGTAAAAATCAATTGCCATTCTATTAACCTATTGCCTATTCACGGGATCTTACATACCCTAGAGAAATGTAGGTGATAATAATATTGTTTATATACCTCTATAAAATTTATTTCTAGTTTTCGGCAACAGACGGCGCGTAAAACGGAACCCCGCCATCCAATTGAACCCAGGGCCTCAGAATGGGTTAAAGGCGGCCCTGTGTTCTAAATTCAATTCGGCAAAGGTCTGTGGAAACACAGCACACATCACCTACATACAAGGAAGTGCGGGTTGTCAATGAATGATCTAGTGTTCTGTCCATCTTGTGTGTATTATCGAGTGGACTTCATATTTGTTTTACTTAACAGATCCCAAGCCCACCTGCGTTTCCCGAAGTCGCTCATTAGCAAACAATGATCTCGCGTAGCCGTCTTCAGCGCACGCCGCGCTCTAAAACCCTGTTCGGAAATACTCGCGAGTTTTTGCGTTTCATTATACATTGCTCGCTATTGAGCAGCATTAGGAAAATTGTGTACCGCACTAGCTGCGTTGTAAAGGAAAACGCAAAAGAATTCGCGCGTACATCGCCTCGCCTGGACGGGCTCTTAGTTTCGTAGATGCGCATTCAGATTCACAAAATACTATGTGAAAAAAACAGTTCGATTGCTTTAAGGAAACCCAATTTCACAATGTGACCTTTGCGTCAATAATCTTTGGTTATAGTGGGTCATTTCATGGAGATTTCTTTCTTCCGTTCAGTCTATAATGTAACTCCGAATGGTTTTGGTGAGCCGTAAGATTTTGATATATTATTGTCCCTATGAAAAATGTCAAAATTATTAATGCGAATTAAACAATAATGCTATTTGTATTTAGCTGCAAAGATCCATTTAAGATGGCATACCTTACGTTTGTAGCAGACCGTGGCCCAAATAGGGGAAGAAGACCCAAATCGCAGTTTTTTTTTTCTAAATATTAAAAGTGGAAATTTGTTATCCCACCAGCTCCAGTTCAATGCAATACACAAAAGTGCTTGTTTTAGGTAGCATGCCCTCTTTGCGCCTCTTTTTCGTCTAACAGTGCTTTCGAACTAGATGTTCCACAAAATCTTTTGAGACATTTTGTTAGCAATAGCTTGGGGCTTGTAAATTGCCACAAAATGTATCCTCATGGCAATCAGTGAGTAATGCTACTAGTGTCGTGAGCCGCCAACAAGATATCGTTACTCCTACGCAGCCCATTACGCTCTTTATTCGTGTCTGTCTCATTATTAGTGTAAAAAAGCTAATAATAGCCATCCTTAATTTAATACAGCTATTATATCACAGCAAACACTCAATAAAAGTAACGTGGTGAAGATGTGTTTTTTGTTCGATAGCCAATCATAATCCCAAGTAACAAACAGCGCGTAGAGGCATTTCTGTCCCCGATACTGCCTACGTCGCGATCGATAGACCGCCGATAAGCGCGGGTAGATCGCAAACGGCCGCCGCGGGCGACACATCCATAATCCCGTGACGTCTGTTTTGACAGCTGCGCGCGGCCATTTTTTCTACGTCACTTTTTGTCCACCAGTTCGATGACCGCGCAAAGCATAAAACTTTATTTTCACATGTAATTACATGCATAACCGGCCGCTTAATTACCCGAAACTTTGCGACGCGCGACCGACTGACGACGAGGCGGCGGGCCCGGCGCGCGCATGAAAAAAATGGCGCCGCGAACCATTCCAAATTGTTATTCGTTAACCTTCACCTCTGCTTGCGGGGCTGTACTCATGTTTGCGATATACGGCGCCCTGTCTTCCTATATGGAAATATTCTTGCCATGCAAATTCTATAATATACTCTGGCATATATTGCCTCGGTTAAAATCTGAACCACGACACCCGCTCCTCTAGCAATACTGATGATGTTTTTCACTATGGCTCTCAAGGATTAATGTAAATTAATCGAAACTAAATTTAGATCACGAAAATTAGGTTCCGTTTGAAATAAGTTTTCTTTTTCGGATTAACATTATGTCGCAGTGTTCGGTTTTTAACCTCTTGACTCTTTTTTTATTCTTTCTGTCATTTATTTATCTCACTCAAACCATTTTTTGTAACTAGTCAACCTGACTTTACTTACTTTTAAGATTTACAGCAATGCCATGGATGTCGTCATAACTGTTTACTTTTTCTTAACAAAACCTTTGGGTTTAAGTTTAATTTGTCCTTTTTTTATACCTTTATAGCCAGTTAAAAAATGTCTACATTTTACCTAAGAACTTTTCAATTTGTCAGCATTGCTATCCGAAAGTATGATACTCGATAGTTGTGTTTATTAGTAATTTTTATTTTATAATGATATACTGAACACATGAATTAACCAAGATATTTTGTATTGTGAAATTGAATATTCGATAAAATATTTGTTGCTCTACACAATTGTGATTCAAGGTGTAATTGTAAAGAATTTGGTTCATGATTATGAAGCTTGTATAAGGAAACTTGTGCCTTTTATTAGCGTCTAAGTGTTTTAAAAAGTACTTATGCATAATAATTGTTACCAAATGTAAGGACGATTGATATCTCGAGCACTATTATGCGTGGCTTAAGTTCTCGTTTGGTTATGTATAAATGATGTATATTCAATTTAGTCATAAAATTGGTATTGTGAAATAAAATACGCTCGCTAAGGCTCTAGCGTGTACAGGCAAACTGCCAAATTGTACTGTAAATGCAATAAGCAAGACCGCAGTGATGCTGCTAACCAGCCGTCCTATTGGAATCGGTTTGCATTTGGTAGTTGGACTGCATGCCTACTGCACATCAAAATTTGGCAGATGAAATTCAGCTTTGTTTATTCTGTATGTAATATGAAACTTAATTAACTGTGGGAGGAAAAAAAGGTTTGACCCTTGTTTGTAGTGAGAATTACCTAACTATAAAATAGGGTTACTCTATTTTTTTAATCAGAGTTCTATAATTTTTACAAAACTAAGGTTTACATTTACATAAATAAATAATTGTGTTTTATTGTTTTCACCAAGCCTAAATGTGATCCTGGTGAGTGTATTTAGGATCGATAACATTAAGTACTTTAATGTTGTAAGTAGCTTTATAAGACTGTTGTCGCATACATTCGGCTGCGTATCAGAAACACGTGCCAAAAGTAATAACACAAGAGGTGCAATTCGACACTTCAGAATATTGAAAAGGGCAGTTTTTAAATGTTATCTTGTTTTTCAATAAAGTCCTTAGACTTAAATTTTTCATAATGTGTGTATTGTACGCAGACTTTTGTTTATAAAGAAAAAGGATTACGGTAACACAACATTTCGAACAGTAAAATATATTTTAATTATATGCTAGTTTTAGTTTTAACTAGGTAACAGAAATGTATATTCCCCATGGCTCCTATAATTCAATTACTATCTCAATCATAATAAAAGTTTAGTATTATATACACATACCAGTCTAATTTTTATTTTTGTTCTCCTAACAGACTAATCATTGCTTACATCTTTTACTTAATATTTATGTAAAGTTTATAATGCCACTACCGTCGCAGTACCTATATAGCAAGTTTTTCATTATATAAAAAACATACATACATAAATCACGCCTATATCCCCGACGGGGTAGGCAGAGGTGAACTAGCACCCACGTTTCGCCAATTATGTTAGGTCCCATGTAATAGGTGGCGAGTCTATTGCCATATATCGGGCACAAAAGTGTCGCAGTACATTGCTAGGTGGTATAAGAGGAACGCTGCTGCCCATTCCTCGTCACTGATTTATCCTTAGTCGCCTTGTACGACACCCACGGGAGAGATTTGGGGTGGTGACAATTGTATTCTACTCTGCCGTCACCACACGGCGTAATACATAAAAACATGTTGTATTTAATGTATCATTGTTTTATATTGTGTTCTTTAAATGATTTCCAAGTATTTTGAATTCAATAACTGAAATGTTGTGCGTTGAATCCTTTTCTACCGACAGTCATCAAACTCAAGTAGGTAGTAGTATGATACGTAAGCTGTTGTAAGTACATAGAGACAAAGCGTCCATGTTTTATACAAAAGATACTCTCTTTACAATTTTGACAGTCACTGTGTTATTTATTCATAAAAAAGATGAAATGTCACCTAAACATTGTGTAAGTAATATGTGTGTTCTAACATTGTATAAAAAACGCACATACATTCTTAGTTAACCAATGGTTTGATTGACATTCATTTCTTTTATGAATGGAACTGTCAAGTCTTTGTGTACATTTTTGTGTCCATGCATAATACAAATAATCGCTTTACTAGAATTCCTGCTAGATCGCGCCCGTTCTGGCTTTGAGATGTCTATACTTTGATATTTTTATACGAAGTGTATTATATTGTATAGAAGCGTTTGTAAACTGTATAGGTAATATAAGTATGTATGCAACTTTGTTCGACGCATACTCTGTGTAAAATCCATCACTTTTATTCTAGGACGTGTATCTATATATTTAATATGGAATAAATATGTGTTATTATTGCTAATTGTCTCATTTATTTCGCGTTCGCATCTAATTATTTTTTTTTATTCAAGCCGAGGTTCATTGTTCGATGGCAGCGTATGATTAAGTTCGCACATTCATTCAGGCCTTGTCAAATTACGATTCATTTGGATGGCCCCGTTATTTGTGATTTATTCAGGTGAAGTTATTAACTGGAATTATTGTCTGTTACAGCTGGTCATCACCCATTGACCCAAGATTCTATAATTAAACTGCCACCCGACTGTACGAGTCAACATCTATTATTCCATCGAGGGGGTGTTAATTAAATATTATAACTAAATAGATATTATCAATTGATATGATTCGGGTGTTCTACAAAGGTAACAGTATGTGTTTAAAGATTAAATGTAAGGAATATTCGATAGGACTTGAGTCATTGACCTATTGTTACCTTTCGTAATAGCTATAGTTTGGATCGAGGAGTCTACTAGCAGTGTGTATAGTTATTATTTAAAATAATTGATATAACTACTCATAGATCAGATATGGCAAACAATTGAACTGAAGATGTGGTTTATTCTAAAGTAAGTTCTAAATTGAACGTTTATCAGGCTTAAATATAATATAGAAACGATTGCATGGTAAAATTAACTATTTTAAACACCTAGTTATAGGTGCTATTAAATTTTTCATGCCAGCTTTAAAGACTCGAAGATTAATCCTTACAATAACAGACCTTAATAGAGAAAAATAAATATACATTATACTACGATACAAAATAATAAACATTTAATAAAATAAATAACAATTACTATTAATTAGTTGGTTAATAAAACAATTGATCACTGGTAAGTTGTTCAGGAATGTATTAATCATTTTATTTTATTAAATGTAATCATTGTTTGGAATTAAAAACATGGTGTCAAAATATTTTATTATATTAACAATGGAAACGAGAAGTTCCATATTAGCCAACAATTCAAACACAATTCGGCTGTGTGGTGACGGCAGAGTAGAATACAATTGTCCCCACCCCAAATCTCTCCCTTGGGTGTCGTACAAGGCTACTAAGGATAAATCAGTGATGAGGAATGGGCAGCAGCGTTCCTCTTATACCACCTAGCAATGTACTGCAACTTTTGTGCCCGATAATTGGCAATTGGCTCGCCACCTATTACATGGGACGTAACATAATGTGCGAAACGTGGGTGCTAGTTCACCTCTGCCTACCCCTTCGGGGATATAGGCGTGATTTATGTATGTATGTATGTATTCAAACACAATTTTTGTTCAACTTCCTGGACCAAACAAGGCAAGTTTCTACCATAGAGACCGTAAATCGATAGTAAACATCTGATTTATTGATTTCGTGGCTCCATGCATGCGTCCTAGACAAACGTGACTATAGAACGAGGCGCGACTGTTTTCTCTATGGTTGAAGACTTGAAGTTCGCTTTATATCTTCGAGTAGATATTACGAAGTCTGGAGAATTGGTAATATTTTATTTTTTTGTCTTACAATAAAAACGGTATAGTACTTAATATAATTCTTCTGGTTTGTCGCTTTCATATAATCTGTCTTGGCATAGTATTGAAAAAAATAAGTTTTAAACTTTTAACTAAACCAAGCTTATGACATACAACAAATTATTATTTGGCAAGTAATTCTCTAGTTCGTTTCCTCTACAGGTAATTGCTTTAGTTAATGAGCGGTCTAGTTTTAGAAACTAATCTTAGGTATACCTAGGTACTATTGTAATATTGACTTGACCGTTAGATATTTCCGCTTATAAAGCCATCACTTAATTCTAAAGCTTATAAGGCCGCATATAAATAACACAAGCCATCTCTTAATTTATAAGCATTAATGTCTGTTTAAGTATCTATTTTTTGTAAATAATTCGGTAAACAATATAGTCCAACTCACTTGATAGGATTGTGTGATAACGGCAGAGCATTCATTATACAATTGTTATATCCCCAATCTTCACCACTGGTGTGGTACAAGACGACTAAGGGATAAGGCGGCGACGTCAGCGAGTAATGGGCAGCAACGTTCCTCTTGTACCATCTAACAATATATAGTGGACCCCCGGTACTCCGACAAACGTTTTGCAGGGCAGTGTCGGACTATCGAATTTGTCGGATTATAGAGTACTGCCAGGACCCCCTATAGTCCGGATTTTTTTACAAACGATTACCTCGTAATCCGACAAATTTCAGATCCAAACATAAGATTTTTTATGTTACATTCATGCTTCATTATGTATGTCAAATTTAGTAAAGAAACCTTAAGCTTACCTAATTATAAAATTAACGTCATTAATGCTATGAAACTTAAAAAGAAACAATAACCTTACATTTGGAAATAATTGTGTATAAACAAATGTAGGTATAAAAAATCAAAAATTATGTAGGAACTTTATTAAGTACCTATCCGACATCATGTCTATAGACATGATGTCGGATTACAGGGGGGGCAGATTAGCCAGAGGCCGGATGACCGGCGGTCCACTGTACCCTACTGCGATTTACGTGCCCGATAGATACCAATATGTGTTAATACATACACCTCTATACCCTTTCGAGGATAAATTGGTCTGTCACTGTGGTCTAGTGATTCGCCCTCCGGAATTAAAATCCAGAGGTTCCGGCGATCCCCAGGGGGGTACAAATTTGGACTCGGTTTGGTTGGTAGGACTTCTTTCAAGTCCGCCTGGCTAGCTACCACCATCTTATCAAAATCTGCCGCCATATGTTAACAGCATTATTGGGTTCCGACAATTGTGATAGATGGCCAGCCTCTCCGTGGTTGAGGGTTCCAGTTCCAGGTGAAGCTCGATTCCATCTTTGGCCCTTATCGTTCCTTACCATCAGGTGAGATGAAGAGCAAGAGCTTCCCTTCTAGCATATTCATATTCATTTATTCACAAAATTTGTTATAATAAGGTACAATAAAAGAGTGAGTCAGGTCTTACAATAATTGTACAAATTCACCTTATAAGGCATTGTGATTTTTTAAATAACATGTTACATATTGGGAAAATGGCAAAAAAAATTATGTCAAATATTAATTATGTCAAAAAAAATATAAATTATTAAGCTTCCCACTAAATTATACATTAATAAGCACTGTTCCAATTATATTATTGGTTTATTCCAAATTACGAATGTCAAAAAAATATTTTTTTGTTAAAATACTCCTTAATACTATAAAAGGGTTGTGTTAACAGTAGTCTCTTTAGGCTGGCTTCAAATTTGCTACCTTGGAGGGCTTTTATGTTATTTGGCAAATGGTCATAAAAAAATGTATATGGTAGAAAGTTGGACTGGATTCCAAACGCGCGAGCAGCACAATACTTAGAACTTATACTAACCCTTATTTCAAAGCTGACAGCTTAAGTTAAATAATCAATTTACATTTGAATAACAAACTTTAGCAGCTTAAGTACAAGTCGTCCGCAGGCTTGGCCAAGTATGACTGTATTTTCGAGTTAATCATATCAAGTGTCAGTTTTTTCAAATTCTCCGTACATTTTCTACCTACAAATCCATTTAAAAGATGCACAGGGGCGTTGCTCTTGCTTCACTGCTGTAATCTAGGATGGCAGGTAGGCTAAGTACGTGTCTGTTTCAGATTAGAAATATATTACGTAACTTAAGGTGCGTCGCACACCCCGCTGAGTGCGCCGTTCGTGCACTTTATTGCTCGCATCTCATTTAACTAGAAATCAAGTAAGATTAAAGTTATGAGTTATTTTTTGGTTAAAAAGGAAAAACAACTCACAGGCCTCGTATGTTGCACGCTACTTGTGCCAGACCGCATAACATACCTATGATGTGCAAGAGCAGCGACCAACTATTCGTCAATGTTTACGAACTCTTATAGCATCGGCTTTTCTGTAGCTCCAGTTCGATATCAAGTTGGTTCTGTAATTTTTAACGTGGTTAATATTCAAATAAGAATAAGGGTACCAAAATGATCTCCGCTCAGTATAAAGATAATAGAGCTCAGTACTCTGCTCTACTCTTTAACAACGCTACTGCTACTGGCCAACATCATGTAATGTGACAAGAAATAAACGATTTTGAATTTATTAGTCAGAGCCAGAAGAAGACCGCAGCCAATTCCAGCAGCTAATCAGACGGCCTATTCCCAGCGGCCTTCAGAACTCGTGCCAACCTAATGGCATTCCCTTATTACCCTGCACAATATAGCCAATTAGTCTGGACGACGAAGATTTACCAGTGCCGCGGGAACAAACCGCACTGGTCGCACTAACTGCATTACGCGTACAATTACCCCTGGCTCCGACGACTTCATTACTCTCCACGAAACCCACAGTAATTGCTCAGTCTAGTTAAAAGTTTTCACTGACGTGGATTGGTGTTCGATATACCAGACGTCCACTCGCGATATATTGTTGCGCAAACATCATATCGCTAGAAGCTATCTTAGACGTCATTATAGATTCTTCGTCGGCGAACCATTACACACCTCCGCACTACAGGTGTGTTTTAGTCATTAGTTTATTTTATCGTGATAGCATCTTGACGGATGTAGACACCGACCATCATTACAATAGACGGGATGTTTTCCTCTAATGGACAAACCAACGCGATCCCGCTGACGCCTATTGATGCTCTAACGAAACCGATATGCAAAACAAAAATAACAGTATTCGCACATCGTTCTTATTAGTTTTTTGAACGGGACAAAAAGTTTGTACGCGAACCTATTAAGGAAAGCAAATTGGAGATGGCGTCGTAATTATGGCGCGCAGTATTTAGGTAATAATTAGAGAGGTCGGGTCGCTGTAATTGACAGGTGTGCGAGTAACGCCCGACGCTTGACCCACTCGTGGTCGTGACTGTCGGCACCAAGGAGCCGAACTGCCGTCACCCACAGCCCACGCTGTCGTACAGCACCCAACAATAACAAATGGAAAAACACCTTCATGTTCGGACGGACGTGGGCACTTTGTTATTTACCTACTTACCAGGTGGACTAGTAAACTAAATAATATTAAATAGAAAGTCATGTTCAGAATGTTCATCAATCAATCAAGAATCGATGAACAAAACATTTTTGAACGTCTTGAGATCTGAACTATTATATCTGATAGCAACCCAAGCTTTTGTACAATGGCACAATCTCGCATAATACAAGTTAGCACTACAAAAAAACTGAATGAAAGTGATCAAGTTAATTAAGTATATTCTTACCACAACAAAAACTATCCTTGTTAGAATGTGGCACAACAAAACAGTGTTCTTAAAGGATGAGAGCAACAGTCAGTTCATTTATTATTTTTAACAACTTTGATATTACTAGTTCGGTTTCTTATAAATCTTAGCATTCCATGGCTTCACCGTACAGGGCCCGTAGCCAAGTGGCAATCGTTTCATAACGATAACGTGTCGAAGTTCGTCACGATCGGCCATATTACTTTGGTATCTACAGCGTCTTAGCTTGCGCTACCAACATAACTAGGAACTTACGAAGACGAATTTGGTCACGTGATTTCACGACGACTTACCTACGTCAAATCCCATACATTTTGCTTTATCGAAGTTCGTTATCTTTGTCGGTGTGTTACTTTGTCTAGCCCCCCAGGTCACAGGTGCCGGGTCCATATTGTGGCAGGGAGGGAAGTCAGTAGCAGCGCTATGGACTTACGACGAAGTTTAGATTTACGGGGCCACTTCACAACATGTCAATACTGACCTTCGCCATCGTGACTTCTAAATTATGTGGTTTTTTCTCTTTATTTTGATCAAGATTTTCATAAAGACAATTTTCAGTCATTAACGGCTAAACGTGTATAATAACTGAATCGTTTTTCTAATTCATTCATCACTAGCACTCTTCCGGTGTGATGGATGATAATTATGAATCAAAAGAGAGTAGGCTTGATGAAGTCAGGCCGAATATGAATATGAAGATGAACAAGGCAGAAATATGACTCCCCAGTCGTAAAAGAGTAAGCACATCGAAGAAAATAATACAACATTCATAACACCGACCTCACTTATAACTAACAGAGAAAATGAACCTAAACCCACCACGCAGGCCCAGTTAGTATCTACTCTCTTTTGCTGCATGTGCAATTGTGCAGTGAATTTCAAACCAAACTCTTAGCGTGCGTTGTAAAGAAAGTCACTGAAGTCACAGTCGAGAAATCTTAAGCTTCACAGAAATCCTATGAGACCCAAATACGATTGATGTAGATAATTGTAGAAAATGAACAAAACAACACATCTATTATAATAAAACATGCGAACGATACATGAAATTTAATAAAAACATAAATAGAAATGATAAATACGATGACTCGAGAAGTGCAGAGTACCCAACGATAATTAATGAGACAGGACAAATATCATTTGTTTCATTTCATTGTTATTGCGAAATTGTCATTATTAGACCTTAAAACCTTAATAGCTATATCGACAATAATAATATATAGACAATAATTGTTGTTGTCTCCAATATTGTTGTTGTTTTATTTTAAATTGACTTGCCTAATTAAATAGTAAATAGCGCGTGGGCTAATAACGGTCCACTTTGCTGTTGCTTCTAATCAACTGTTTGATTTATAAGTGTCCGTAAAAAACTTCAACGCTGTGAGACATCTGTCAATTTTGTATTAAGTCATGCAAGGGAACAGCAACCGTATACCGTCAAACATTCCTAATTAAATTTTAGATTTTTCAATGTTTGAAATTAATAATTACGGGATTCCTTAAGATTTATAAATATTGCTTATTTCTGCGCTTGAAGAGTCATCTCTTACGTCAACTACACAGTGCCCCGCGAGACATTGTGAATTTCTTTTCGTTTCTCGTGATTTGTATTGTATCAGTCCAAAAATTTTATTTTATCGATATTTAGGTCAAACATTAATTATCTAATAATAATTACTAATAGCATAGCAGATAAGTGTCACTATTGATGAAATATAACAGATAAGTGTCACTATTGATGAAATAATGTTTTAACAAATCCAAATAATAATGCTAATAGAAAATGTGTAACGATCTAATAAGCTCTAAAACATTACCGCACGAAGAGAGGAGACAGTCGTACACTAGCTACCTACACATATTCTAACCACAATTGCACTGTGTGATATATCATGTGGAATCTCGCAATAAACGAGCCAATAATTCGCAAGTCGTCAAGTTGACGAATGCTCAGCTTCTCAAGACAAAAGCGCGACTATTTGAGGTAAATCGAAGAGTCGTGACCGACTCGTTTAATCATAAGCATCGAACCTAATTAGAGTAGGTCGCGAACCCCTGGGATCGGTAATGAAAATTACAATTGAACCTAGTTGCGCAGGAAAATTGCACTTGGCATGGAATGCCTCTACATTATCAGCATCTCCCGGTGCAGTGGTTGTCAACTGGCCACGGAAAAGCAATTTGGAACTGTTCTATTGTAGATCTGAAAAAGCAATAGGGTTTCTCCTGTAACCTTTACCTAATTGAAAGTTAATTCAATTTGACATCCAACGATTGGTTTCGGTAAGGGCCGATTTTTTCACGCATAGTCAACTCAACCAATTGTTAAAAATTGTAACTAATGGTTAAATATCTGATATTACATTTTCAACAGTTAGTTAAGTTAGCTATATGCATTAAAAAACCCGCTGTAAGTAATAGTTTCACATGAATTATTGAGGTATAAAATAACTTACGATGTGTGGAAAGTGCATGTACAAGACTCCGTTGATAGAACAGATGACCTCTTGACAACGTGCCGAGCCTCCGTGGCCAGCGCTTAACTACCTTTCCCACATGGGATAAATGTAATCTGGTATTAATCTTGCGATGATCGAAATTATGGAGTAATAAGTATCGGGCACGCGCTACGGAGACGGCGTAGACCGCGCTTCCTACAGTCGCACGCGCAGGAAGTAGACGTGGCTCGACCGGAATATCGAGTTAAACCAACTTTTTGCCACAATCTTGTTTACATAATGCTGCTTAAGATCGTCACCATACATGTCGACTCCACAAACTATACAGAGTAGTCTTAGATAAACCTGATTTTTTCTACAAGACAACATAAATTGCAAATTGGTAATTCAACTCACATCTAATTAGCTAAGTATAGCTATTTAGACGATATTGATTATTTATTAGATCTCGACCTATGCATTAGTCGACAGAATTGGCAAGAAAATGCTATAAAAATGGATCTCAGTGGTTTTACTTGTCTTCCATATAATATTGGCGTTTTATAACTCAAAACGACAAAATATTCTTCTCAGCCGTCAAAGTAAGAAAATAACAACATATAATATCTTTTAAAATAATTTCATTAACAATAACTACGAACAATTTCTCTTTTAGTAGTACCTAGAATTAAGGTCTTTACCTAATTGAAGCTTTCTTGATAACTAATATTAGTCTATACTTTCGCTAACAGCACGTAAAACACCGCGAATATCCACGAAGCAGAAAGGACCCTAGATTAGTTTAACCATTGTCAAAGAGCATGATTATTAGTCTTGGCTGTAATTCAGGAGGGTACTTAAATGTTTGCAATTTTAATTAAAATTTGCGCTTCCACAAGAACACCCTATTATTGAGAGGTAATTCAACTTTTCAGTCTATCTTTAAATCAGTGTGCTAATCGAAATTTACAAACAAACCTAGTCAAAACACAGTACCAATAGTGTATTGATCAAATAATAAATAACAATAGCTTGGTTGGATAAATAATCATAATCCTCATCACCAGTCCTTTAATGTCCCTGCACTGCTGGATCCCTATGGATGGATGAATATAGAGAGAATGGGCCATAAACCACCAAGTGCAAATTAACGGCTGAGAAGAGACCAACAGATTATAATAATTATAATAATTGACCAACAGATTATAATAATTTTGGTCACTATCTAATGCCCGGCGAGCATTGATTGGTTTACGCAATGACCGCCACTACGCCATCGAGTTTCTTTCATGTGCTTTAACTAATTCAATTGAACCAGCAGCCCCAATCCGAATAGGTCTTATCGATGAAAGGCCAGTTACACCTGTTCAACCTCAATGCGAAGCCCTAATAGAATACCTATATATTGCTCTATATCGCCAGATTATTATGATAGCAAAGGACGTTATGGGCCTTTGTCTCTATTACGGGGGACAGGGGGTCTTATCTACACGTGTATCTCGTGTCGGTATCACTCTATATGGCGACCGTTCTATTATCACATCAGGCCGCTGGCTGGCTGCGGTCGCACGGCAAGGGCCGCCATTTGCATACAAGTAAATATCACGATACGCAGCTTGCCTTCGGAGGCGCAACACTTCCGCGCTTTATTGAATTCGACCGAGAACAACGGACTCCCATTGAGCGTTCACTTGTTACTGCGTTTCCCAAATGATAATGATCATACTGGTACCGTATTCGACTAAGGGTCGAGCCACACCTGAGTGTTTTTATGTTGCCGATATAGCTACGCCGGAATTATTACATAGCTATACTAAATTTCGCTATGTGTGTGACCCTTAAAGAGCATGAGATACTATGGACTATTTCAAATGATCACCAAATAAGCGTAATAATTATTGTTATTTGGTGGGTATTTGTTATTTTTAGGAGAGTAAAGGCGCTATATTTTTTTGTTACGCAATACGCATTTTAGTCTGATGTGACTTGGCCCTAACAATTCTGGGCGCAGTACAACAAATAGGCAACCATATTTGGCGCTTGATTGATTGTTTCTCCATTTAAATAATTGGTTAGTTGGATGCGATCTCCGAAAGTAGTACTTAACAACTGTAAAGCTTAATTGCTAGCCTACTCCGGCCCCGTGCTTGCACTCGTAATTAGGTCTAGGCACAAGCGCCCATTTTGTTTCGTGATTTATGAACCGATTTTTCACGGCAACCGAGATGAGTAATAATTAATAATTTGAGCAAACAAACTAATATATTCTCATTAGGTTCATTACGAGGCATTAAACGATAAAGTTGGCTGGTTTGCACGGCAGATATTATTATCTGCAAGTAGCCGTGTGCTTACCAAAATAATTTACAGCCTACATAAATTATTATATCGTAAATAAAATCTAGTCATTTAATATTTATTACTTCATTAAACACTACATATCTTGGTAAATTAATTTAGAGTAGATTACAGAATAAACCATGCTATTGAATAGCTATGCATTAATTAATAATAAACAGGAAGTTACTGACTCGGCTAGGTATGAACCTAAAATAAGAGAAAGACCGACGAACCGATGGATGGAACTTCATGCTCAGCTCACATCTGATACAAGACAATGGAAGAGGAAGACCTGTAGTGTTGGACTCTTCTCATATTGGTATAATAGAGGCAGGGAGAAGAGCAGAAGGATAAGTAACCTTATTGACTGAAATTTAATGTCAACTACCCAATTTCATATGTCTATTTTACTTGCATAAATTTTTCATTAAAATTTGTATATAAGTTAGAATTTCAGAAGTGAAATGAATGTGCCGTGTCGACCGTAACGGAAAACGTACCTATTATTGGCGCCTGCAATTTATTATGTGGCAAAAAGTTCAGCGAGATTATTCTAGGAAGATTTTAAGGCGCTCAGATCAATAGAAAGTCGGTATGAGATAGATATCAGATATGTAAATCTAGCCTTATTATAGATCAATGTTGAATTGAGTTGTATATTAATGATGAAATAAAATTTTAATGCGGCTATACAGTATGTTTTTAACGGGGACATTAAGAGAAAACACGTAACCATAAACGATAGAAGAAAACTATCTCAAACAACTTTGGCATTTTATTAAGAGTGTGCTCTGTAGGTAGTATACCCCCTCCGGGCCACCTTCCCCTACTTGTGCATATTCAGTAGGTAATTATATAAGTATATTTATGGACACCTATGTTTTTTGATCTCTTAGGTTTAGGAGATGACTTTTTAAAGGAACATACATACAAGATCATGGCGGAATGGACTCCTATTGGCCTCTTATATGAGCAAATAAAATATTAAATTCAATTAACTTCCGCTGCTCTGATTTTTGCTTGAAAATTAAATGATCTTCATGTTAAACTGATCCATTTTTTTTCAGCTTCATTAATTTTTATGTACTACTCACAATATATTATAGAGATTATACTCTATAAAGTTTTTTCATAAAAATAACTAATGGTTCCTAAGATAGTATTGTTTTAAAACACACTGTATAGCTAAAGTTAAAGTTTACCATGAGGGTGGTACCTAAATATTCAATCGTTTTATAAAACTGCGTAGGTAGGGATCAATTAGGGTCTAACAAACTCTCATAATATGCTATGCTATGTAAAGTATCGACTTTAGGCAGTAACTGTCACACACACCTACATATTTCCTTCATTGCATTCCTATTAGTAGCTGAATAGTAACCTACCTACTACCATCTTCATATTTAGTCCCTACTTAAAAAATTCGTTTAGTTACAATAATTTACGACTCATATTGGTACATATTAACATTCAACTTATTACATATTAAAACATGGCAGTGTATTCCACTAATACGCATTGACTTAATTGACTTGTCGAAATGTATCATACCTGAAGCTACTAAACCATGCACCGACTAGCTTTTTATGAGGTCTTTATAGACCAAGCCATCAGCTCATCATAAGCTATCAAACTTTAAATTTTATTTGCGAATGCATCATTGACTCTTAAAATAAAGTCCCACTGACTATAAAACCCGTATGGACTGACTGTACCACAGATATATCAATTGTCTGTACCAATCTTGAGCAGCCAGCATGGATTGAAATGTTCTGTCATCTCAATCACCATCCCCGTTCATCGGTCTCCCGACATGGACCTTTCAATCACTTGTCTATGCATTCTTTGCTTACTAGCACAGGTGCTTCACTTTAGGTGGGTGATAATAATAAATTAAAAGCGTGATGATAATTCAGAGTCACTGGTCAAAATCATACACTTAAAAACGGGAGGTAATAAAAACTTCGTATTATTTTAGTAATATTATTTAATACAATGCACTCAATTCGAGATCTTATTCGGTGTATCCAACAGGAATGTAAGTATATTATTCAAATGGACGGCACGATTTGGCCGATAATTCGCGGCTCCCACACTGAGTCGAGCATGGAGATAACGGGGACATTAGCGCCCAACATGCTCTTGTCTCACACAGGGTTGAGGATAGGGTTCCCAAAAGATATAGCTTAGATTTAGTAACAGTAGTGCACTTACTGCCGCACTCAGAGACGTCAAATAATGTTAATGAGTACTTAACGTCAAAAAATGACAATTCAAAACTAGTCGCTATTCTTGCCGGGTCTATGGTCTAGATTTGAATGAAAATTTTTGACATTAAATACTCATTAAAGTTAATTAACGTCTCTGAGTGCGGCAGTTAGACTTTAAGCTGCACGAAAAGTTGAACTTCTCGGGCGCCTCTAAGTTGACAGCGCGATACGAAACGTAATTTTCCGCGCTCTCATTCATTTTTTTATCGGTTTAACGGTCTTGGAAACAAGTCCTTTAGGAACTTTCTTCAATTTATTTTCATTTACTTTTCTTAATTTTGAATCAATGATAAACTGCTATCCATAGACTATTGTTGGTGCTGACCGTGACGAAGGAGGCCCGCTGGTATCTCTCGTTAAATTGTGAATGATTATTGCCATACCTTTTAATGTCCCTACTGCATAAGAAGCACGGCGGATATTGAATCAATATTATCATATTTTTGGTCACACATCCAATGACCGGCCAGGCCATAACAAACATTCCTTAGTTTACGCAAATGCGGAACACTTGCCACTGCGCTTACCTACTGCTTTTAATAAACGAGAATTATCTCTTTGTATTAAAGAAGGTTTTTAAACATAAGGAGCTGGATTCGAACACTCATTGTTCATTAAAATAAATATCCAAAGGTATTTTGCGTTTAATAGGTAGTTGAACACCCTTGTTGCGTAAAACTAATGTCCTCGTTTAGGGGTAACTCCGGCAGTTACAGGGTCAACTGTGTGGGAAGATGGCAACATGCGGGTGTGTAATACCCACTGCCCATACTTAGATATTATCCTTGAAGACGCGTAATATCGAAAATCTTCTAGGAACTACACGTTGCAGTTACTAATCAATAATGTTGTTTTGTATTCGGTCTAGTCTCTGAATGTTCTGGTTATGGTTTTAGTTTTAGTTTTAGTACTTAGGTCTCCCGAGAATCCACATAATATAGTCAATCCAGTTCCGCGTTTGGTATTCGTGAGTAGGCACAGGCGATAGGATCCCCTATTTAAGTAATGAACCTAATATACACTGTGGAAAGAAAGCATGGGCCCTGGAGGGAAAGTACCTTAAATCTATTAAATAGCTCAATATACTGAAAGGAAACATTCTTTTATTTTTAAAAAGAAATATTACTACATTCACAGAATTCTCAAAAAGTTTATTCTAACCGAGAATCGAACCTACTAAAAAATCTAAAAAATTACATACATACATACATACATAAATCCCACGTTTCGCAAATTATGTTAGGTCCCATGTAATAGCTGGCGAGCCCATTGCCATACATCGGGCGCAAAAGCCCATTCCGCATCATTGATTTATCCTTAGTCGCTTTGCACGACACCCACGGGAGAGATTTGGGGTGGTGACAATTGTATTCTACTCTGTCGTCACCACACGGCGCTGAAAGGAATGTTTCCTTTCAGTAAATTGAGCTATTTTAAATATTAAGGTACTTTCCCTCCAGGGCCCACTCTTTCTTTCCACACTGTATATATATATATATATATAGCTATCATCAGAAACAGAGTTAGGCGGTAGGCCCCCTGGTCGCAACCACTAGGTGTTGCACGATCACACAGGGGCTTAACAGAGTAATACTTAATAAATATACAGGACAGAAGCATGTCCCTATATATATATATACTCACATATATATATATATATATATATATATATATATATATATATATATATTATATATATATTATATAGATATAGCTATATAGCAATGCACTGTTTACGGCTATAGCAGCCATCCTGGATTTTAAGGCACTACGGATTTTGTGCCAAATTCATACAAAATCATTCGGTGATAATTCGTTCAAAGCTATCGCTAATAGTTTAGGTACATTTGGTGCGAAATGACAGCATGACGTCATAAACTATAGTTTTGGTTAAGAAATCGGCTGTTGTAAAGTTAGGCGGTAGGCCCCCAGTTTCGCTAAAAGATCATTGTGACAAAGTCATATCAGTGAAATTTCTGGTCAACCAATTTTTTTCCCTTATTTCAGTGCAACAGGGTCGGCAGGAAAATTTCCTAATTGCAAGCCGTTAGTTAATTAAATCCATGTGGGCGTACCCGGCCTAACACCACCGACGATCGGTTAGTATTTGCGAAAAGTGATGTTAAAGCTCAAAGGGCAAGGTGATCAGCGATGTCGCGTCGGAATTACAGAGGGTGGGTGCGGCATAAGCGCAAACAAAGCTAAGGAGGCTGTCGCTGACAGGGGTCACGGGGCCCACAGAGGCCCCGCGGCTAGGACTGCGCCCCGCTGACCTAAAACAACCGACCGACTGCGTAAATTGCCTTAGATGACAACTAAAGGCGCCAAATAAATAGGTTTACGTGTGAAGTGCCGTAAAGCCATGCGTCTATTGTAATAAATTAGCTAATACGTATATTTACCTATATCTCCTTACTGTTTAACCCCCGCTTAACTTGTTATAACAGAATATTATTCGTAATGCAGCTTATTCGCTTGCGTGAGATTTTTAAATAAATATATAATTTAATAATGAGCTTATCTTTACTTGTAGCTGCATAGTATCTATTTATTATCTTTTTTCTTATTTTTATGCATATTTGCACCTATCTTCAAATTATTGATCAACAACTTTTTGGGGTTACCTATTTAGCGCAGGTAATAGAAGGGGAAGGACCTTAGTAACATAAAGTGTTTGAGGCATTGTGAAATCATTAACGGGTATCACTAAAATAAAACAATTTTAATTAAAATTTAATGGCTGACTGTTGTTCCAATGAGGCGACAATTTAACTCATCGAAAATCAAAAGCCACTTTGCTAGTTTTCAGAATGAGGGAGAGTGATGGGATTTTTTTTTACCGCGGGGATAAGACTTACATTATCCCCGCGGTACTAAAGTAGGTACTTTATTGAATTTTAAACTTTGTAGTAATTACATTTATATATAATGTTACATACAGTGTGTCCCTCCTTGGATAAAGTGCTAAACTAGATCATAAATTATTGTCAAAAAACATAGAAAAAAAAATTGAAAAATTATTGCAATATTTTATTAATATAAGATATTTATTACTATCTATGGAATCTATGTACAAAAAAACTCGATTCTTAAAAGAGTAGTGGTTCTGTTTATTTTAAATTAAAACAATAATAATGTCAGATACTTTGTGTTCATGATAAAATAACAAATAGCCCACAAAACACTGGATCGGGTCATAACTTATATTTTTTGTACAAAAATGCACTTTATTCCCTTTAGGAATATAGGCGTGATTTATGTATATATTTATCTTTCCCCCGAATGACGTCCACGTCCCGTGCTACGGAGGCAGAGATTAAAATGGAATTTTACTCCCGCTGTGCAGGGATTAAAATGACATTTTATGAGCATACATACATAAATCACGCCTATATCCCCGAAGGGGTAGGCAGAGGTGAACTAGCACCCACGTTTAGCCAACTATGTCAAGTCCCATGTAATAGGTGGGCCGAGCTTATTGCCATTATTCGGGCACAAAAGTTTATGAGCATGAGGAGTGAAAAACCCCTCCCGGCCCCTTTATCTCTATTGGGCAAAAACAAAACAAGCCCAGCGACAACAATAGAAAAAAAGGGTCTATTACGTGACTAATCATAGTCGTTTTTAATAATCACAGTCAACTTAAAAATGTGTATCCAGGTTGTTATTTAAGCAAAGAGTCTAGATTTTTTTTATTAAAAAAGATGATATGATATGAAAAAGTTAGCTTAAAAAAGTGCATAATTTGCACAAAAATTATAATTTATGACCCTTTTTCCAATGTTTTGTGGGTTATTTGTTATTTTATCATGAACACAAAGTATTTAACATTATTATTGTTTTATTTTACATAAAAAGAACCACTACTTTTTTAAGAATCGAATTTTTTGTACATAAAGCCTGACGGAATATAAAAAACCTCGCCATGTTGCGGAAAACCAAAGGAACTAATTTTTTTTACGGGCAACAATAACCTTTAATGTCAATAAATGTGTAAGAACAAAGAGGTTTTTATACTGTTCTTTATGTTTTTATAATCATCAGCTTTCTATATTTGAATTAAGGATCTTGTCAATATCTTGATAGATCACTTACAATTGTTATTTTCGGCTTCGTTTTACCATGTCATTGCTTACACCTAACTAAATATATTTTAACTTATTAATATTTTACTTATGTGTTTCTCTGAATCAATCACAGGTTATGGGCCCAGAGGACATAATAAGTAGTAAGTGGTGATAAAAATGAGTTCAGATTCGAATAAACTTAGTGAAGTGAGATCTGAAGAGAAGCGTGAAAACAATATGAGTTTACCAACGTTTGAACAGCTAGAGGGTAGTTCAAATTACGGCAATTGGAAATTTCTTATGGAATTACAACTAATCCATGAAGATTTGTGGCAATATACGGAGAGAGCTCCAGATGCTAATGATGCTGTAGAAGTGAGGTGCGACCAAAAGGCAAGAGCGCGCATATGTTTAATGGTAAAACCTGAATGTCTTATACACGTACGGAGAGCGAAAACGGCTAAAGAAGCCTGGAATGCTTTGCAAGCAGCTTTTGAGGATAAGGGACTAAACAACAGGTGCAGACTTTTATCTAAATTGGTTAGCTTGAAATTGGAAAGATTCCACACGATTAGAGAGTACGTAACAGAGATTCTGACAGTTGCTCAACAACTTAGAGATTTGGGCAAAGAGATTGACGATGAGCTAGTTGCTACGTTAATGCTCCAAGGACTTACTGACAAATATCAATCGCTGAGACTAGCTTTAGAAAGTAGAGAAGAGACATTGACTTCAGATTATGTTAAAATGAAACTTTTACAATTAGAAGACTCTTATGACGATTCAATGCCATCTACTTCTGCTTTACCTGCGAAAAATACGAAGAAAAAGTACAAACGCAACACAAAAATGAAGATCAAGTGTTATATTTGTGAAGGACCACACAAGGCGTTGGAATGTCCGCAGAATAGCAAGAAGAAGGGCGATGCAATGAATGCTTTTGCTTTTGCAACCAGTGAGAAGCATACAAGTGAAGAGTGGGTTATAGACTCTGGTGCTTCTCATCACATGACTAATAACGGTGCGTGGTTATTTAATGTAAAGGCAATTGATAAAAGAGAAATAACGTGTGCTAATGGTGAAAAAGTTTTTGCAGAGTGCATGGGATCTGTAAGTCTCGATAGGCTAAGTTTGACAGTGCATGATGTTTGGTATGTACCTAGTTTATCAAATAATTTACTAAGTGTTAGTACAATTGTAAAGAAAGGTCATACAGTAGAGTTTAAGTCTGATTGTTGTGAAATTAGCCTGAAGGGTAAAGTCATTGTACGAGGTGTGTTAGATAGGGGTGTGTATAAACTTAAAAACTGCTTACAGGGAACAGCTTTACATACCACATCTAATGCTGATATGAGGTTATGGCATCGGAGGATGGCACATTTAGGAGTACGTAACTTAAAACTTTTACGTGACAAAATGGCAACCGGGGTAAGTTTCAACAATTGTTCTGAAAAGATTGATTGTTCAGAATGTTTGCTTGGGAAGCAAACGAAATTACCGTTTCAGAAAAATCAAGCGTCGAGAGCGACAGAAATACTCGAGTTGATTCATACAGATTTATGCGGTCCTATGTCTGTAGATTCATATGGCGGTTATAAATATTTTATGACCATAATAGATGATAAAACGCGGAAAACTTTTGTTTATTTCTTGAAACAAAAGACGGAAGTTTTACAGAAGTTGAAAGAATTTCAAATTTTGGCAGAAAATCAAACCGGTAAGAAAATTAAGAATATTAGATCGGATAACGGTAGCGAGTTTGTTAATCGTGAAGTGGAAAACTTTTTGAAGTCAAATGGTATCCATCATCAATTAACTATACAATATACTCCGCAGCAAAATGGTGTTGCAGAAAGGGCAAATCGCACCATAGTCGAAAAGGGGCGATGTATGCTCCAAGAGGCTCAATTAAGTAAGAAATTTTGGGCTGAAGCTGTAAACACTGCTGTTTATCTGAAGAACCGTTCACCGACAATAGCAGTAAGGAATATGACTCCTGAGGAAGCTTGGTCTGGGAAGAAGACTGATCTAAGCATGATTCGAGTCTTTGGATGCAAGGCGTTTATGCGTATTCCAGATGAGAAGCGCAGCAAGTGGGACCCTAAAAGTAAAGAGTTACTGTTTTTAGGATATTGTGAAGAGTCAAAAGGTTACCGTTTGTTTGATCCTGCAACTTTGAAATTCTACAAAGCGAGAGATGTAATATTTTTTGAAAACCAGAAATATTCATCTTCTTCAGAAAACAAAAACGAACTAACTGAAGACACTCAACAAATAATAGGTGCTGTTGAAGGAACTGTCCCACAGTTCAGTTCTAGCACTCCACATGCAGTAGACATCAATAATCAAGAGAGATTTTGTGAAAGAGAAGTCACTGAAGAAGAACATGAGGAAGAAGAATTTGTTGACTGTATCCAACCAGAAGACGGTCAGATGCCAGAAAGTGAAACAAGAGGGGAAAGTTCTTTAAATCAAAATGAAACGTTTCAAGAGTCTGAAGAAAGGGAAACCAGAAGATATCCTATAAGAGATAGAAAAACAAAAGAGTATCCAGATTACTATCTCTATCAGACAGCTTTGGAGACTGATGATGAAGAACCCTCGTGCATCAATGAAGCGCTTTCAGGACGGCACAAAACCGAATGGCAGAATGCAATTCAGGCAGAGTTGAATGCATTAGAGAAAAATAAAACCTGGATTCTTGTCGAGCCCGGAATCGCCCAGAATGTTATTGATTCTAAGTGGGTACTTAAAATCAAATCAGAAGGAGGAAATAAGAAGCGATTTAAGGCACGACTAGTAGCAAGAGGTTTTACACAAGTCAAAGGTGTCGACTACAACGAAACATTTTCACCTGTTGTACGACATAGCACGTTGAGATTGCTGCTCGCCATTGCTGCTAAGAATCGACTCCAAATAGATCAAATGGACGTCGTGACTGCATTTTTGAATGGTGATCTAAATGAGACAGTATACATGAAACAACCTAAAGGCTTTGAAGTGGCAGGTAAGGAAAATCATGTATGCCTGATGAAAAAGGCTCTATATGGCTTGAAGCAAGCACCTAGGGCATGGTACGAAAAATTGAATCAAGCACTTATAAGACTCGGTTTCAAAAGATCAGCAAATGAGCCATGTGTCTATATCAGAAGAAACAAGAACAGTTTGATGGTTATAGCGATTTACGTTGATGATATTCTTATTTTGTGGAACAATAAGACAGAAAGAGAATCAATGAAATCGGAATTACAAAAAACTTTTGAGATGAGAGATCTTGGAAGTGTAGATTTGTTTCTAGGAATGAATGTGAAACAAACAGAAGAGTATATCAGTTTAAGTATATTGAAGTATATTGATAAACTGCTGCAGAAATTCAATATGGAGGACTGCAAGACTGTTGCTACACCAAGTGTACCAGGTCAACGTCTTGAAGTTGCAGACCCAAATCTGAGTTTGGAGAAAAAGTATCCATATCGGGAATTAGTAGGTTCACTAATGTACTTAGCTGTATGTGCTCGGCCAGATATAGCACACGTGACCAGTTACCTAAGTCAGTTTAACGATAAACATGCTGAAGCTCACTGGATAGCAGCTAAGAGAGTATTGCGATATCTTAAAGGAACTAAAACGCATGGAGTGACGTTCTCTAAAGATGTTTTGAATTCATCCATTGAAGGTTACGTAGATGCAGACTATGCTGGTGACATGGACAGAAAATCCTATTCTGGATTTGCATTTTTATGGCAAGGAGGAGCTATATCTTGGAAATCAATGAAACAACGTACAGTAGCGTTGTCAACAGCAGAGGCTGAGTATGTAGCACTATCAGAAGCTTCAAAGGAGGCTATCTTTTTACGTAGACTTACAGAGGAGTTAGGATATCAGTCTAAACCTGTTACCCTGTATTCAGATAGTCAATCAGCTATAGCTATTGCACAAAATCCAGTGCAACACCAACACACCAAACACATCGATATTAGGTATCATTTTGTGAGAGGTACTGTTGCAGATGGTGAAATAGAGCTCAAGTATAAGAAGACTGAGCATATGTTTGCAGACGTGCTTACGAAACCATTGTTGCGAGGGAAGTTTGAGTTTTGTGTGCAAGGCTTGGGTGTAAGAGTGAATGCAGTGTAAGAGAGCTGTGATTAAGGAGGAGTGTAAGAACAAAGAGGTTTTTATACTGTTCTTTATGTTTTTATAATCATCAGCTTTCTATATTTGAATTAAGGATCTTGTCAATATCTTGATAGATCACTTACAATTGTTATTTTCGGCTTCGTTTTACCATGTCATTGCTTACACCTAACTAAATATATTTTAACTTATTAATATTTTACTTGTGTGTTTCTCTGAATCAATCACAAAATGTCATCTGTCTTTGGCTGTCAGAGTATTGTTGTTGTTTGTACGTCGTCTATTTCGTTAGTTTTGTGAGAGTTTTAAGCGTTAAAATGCCGAAAATTATTCATAGTGGTGAAAGAAAAGTCGATCACAATATTTTAAACAATATGTCGCACAAAGAACCCGTGGGATTTGACTGTATTCCTATAAATAACATCACCGACATAGTTGTCAACATGACTGGTAGGTACATCGTATAGTATGCCTAACGGAAATTGGCATTTTTTAGGTATTTATGTATATATTTTATTATATTAAGATATTTTTAGATTTTTTACTTTTTCTTGTGTTTTGGGTGTATCACGGTCGTCCGTAATGAAAATACAAAGAGAAGGAAAAACGTCAGCTGTATTTTCTATGCCTAAAAAATAAACTTCAAATAGGAAAATCTTCTAGACGACGATCTTTGTGGAATTAGTTTCCAGAGACAGTGAGAATTGAAGAACACGAGTCAATGCTTATGTCTTTTGAATACTAGTTCTGTATTCCTCTTCTGAATTAAGTATTTTTGAAGATGATGGTGAATAATTATAATAAATATACATATATGCTTATAGGTTTTGTAATTTTGATTTCAACCCGCTATGCATATTGTTTTAACCTTGAACATATCTATATAAACTATGTGATTTTCTAAAAAAGACAATGTATAATATTTTTTTCAGTGCTAATTTATGGGTAAGCTGTATATGTATCTCATAGATTGTGTCATACCAGGAGTACAAGTACCAGATACATTTGGGTCAAGTAGGTATTATCATTTAGTATGAAACAGCTGATATTTTTTCGTGAATTTGGAGTTGCTCCCATGGTGAAATTTGTTCAGTTTGATTGTCTGTACGAATTTCAAAAATGTTTGCAGTGACCAAAAAGTCTCCTGTATACATACATACCTAAATCACGCCTATATATCCGAAGGGGTGATATAGGCGTGATGGATAAACCCACGTTTCGCCAATCAGTAGGTTAGGTCCCATTTGGCAAACCTATTGCCATATATCGGGCACGAAAAACAAATGTTTATTTCAATACCACAGTTTACAGTTATTATTAATAAGGTGGGTTCCCTCTATTAAGTGTCTGACACCTGTACCAGAAGGAACCACTCTTCCATATCATATCATGGAAATTGCAGTACATTGCTAGGTGGCATAAGACAAAAGCTGCTGCCACATTAAGTAATGGATGTCTTACTGCCGCACTCAGAGACGTCAAATAACTTTAATGAGTATTTAATGTTAAAAAAATTCTTTCAAATCTAGACCATAGACCCGGCAAGAATAGCGACTAGTTTTGAATTGTCATTTTTTGACGTTTAGTACTCATTAACGTTATTTGACGTCTCTGAGTGCGGCAGTTAACCCTTAAGTTATACCCGGAGGAGAGATAGGATGGCAATTGTTCATAATTTAGATTTCATAGTATTTAGTAGGGATAACATGAGTTATTATTACGTTAATATTACAATTGGTTATATATTCCGGATGCCAACTAATCCGTAATCATAGCGCATGCAAATGCGCCAAAATATTTAGAATAATTAGTTGGTCAAACCAAATTCTTTCCGAATATAAGTCTAATTTTAACCATTGATTTCAGAAGTATAAAAATTAATGATGTAAATAATAATTAATCTAGCACCCAATTCATGTTGGCATTACTATACTTAGGGCCTGTTTCACAATGGAGAAGTAAGTTCTAAGTAGCTTACTTCGCAGATCATTTGACAGTTGTAATATGAAATAAATGTCAATTGAACTACAAAGTAAGCTACTTCAAACTTACTTGTCGATTGTGAAACTAGTTAGTTAGTTTTAAATTTTTCCCTATATTTTAGGGAAGGCAAAGGGTCTAGCCCATACAGCCAAGTCTTTAGTGTATATTTTAACTGTAGTCTTATAAAATAATGAGTGGGTGAAAAGTATGAATGAAATGAATTTTACATTAAAATATGGGTGCCACATATTTTAACGCATCTAGGGAGTGCTTGGCGCGAATTGAATGGTAACAGAGTTAATGATGGTGCTTGATGAAATGGATAAAACCACTTTTTATAGTGATCTTCACCACAACATCAAACACATCATGAGACTTATTTTCGATGATTCTGCATAATTGCACATAAACACGGATGCTTGTGCATCAAAATAACACCACTTTCACTGCACAAAATCCACTGTGTAACAATTTTTGAATTAGTGAAAATAAATCTGACTGACACTACGAAACGCGCCAAACACTCCCGATTGTGAAACAGGCCCTTAGTATTGCAATGTTAAATGAAAATGTGGCTCCTCCAGTGCAGGTTTTTTATATTCCTGGCTATAGAGTCATATGTATTATAGTAATAAATATCATAATAAATTAATAAAAAATTGTAATAATTTTTCTTTGTTTTTTGTCGATAATTTATGATCTAGTTTCACCCCTTTGCAGGATTGCACTTTACCGAGGGATATAATGAATGTTAAAATTAATATGTGCGTATCAGTTACGATAAATTGATATTGATAACCGAGGTTACTTAGATCAATAGAACATCTTTTTTCCACAAATTTCAGACTGTATTAAATTTCTTTAATTTTTATCACTAATAATCCCTTGTTATGGTATTATTTTATGATAGACTTTGGCTGTTTATGGCCAGCCAGTGTATCCAAACGTTATGACGTATGCTCAAATTAACGTCATTGACATGTGTATTGTAATTTGTATGGTAAAGAAAGATGGTGCCCGTTTACCAGCTGGCATCCATTCTGGAGTGAAAAAGAGATTAAAAATCCTAACTAGCTATTGTGCAAATTATTTTTAGAATGGCGAGTGTTCTTGATTTAGTTAAGCATTATCAACATGCTATAGAGAAATATTCCAATGACGAGCAAAAAGTAAGTAAATTATTAACATCGTAAATTCACAGCCATTTTAAAGTGTTTTCCTCATTTATTTTTAATATTTATGTACATACCTAAACAGTGTGAAAGAAAAAACATGTTTCACATTGTACAAATTACGTCTAAAATAAGTCACTTCGTTGACTTTGCGATAACGTATAGGTTGAATTTCCATAATGCTTGGTTAATATGATTTCGTGTACAGCAGTTCATACGTAATGTATTTACCACAATAATTTCGTATTAGACACAATAAAACACGAGTCTATATTACGGAGTACAGATCCCTTTTTGTGGTCTGGCCAATCTCACAAAAGGTGTTTCTTTGTAAAATAGTAAATAGGTACTTATTTAACACAGACTACACATATTGTCACATTTTTTTTTTATATAAAACCTATTTTAGATTCAATTGTTCTCTAATAAAGGTTTTATGTAAACTTAATGTAATTAAAACCGTTTTGTTTTTATGGGCCTGTGTAGAGAATGTTCTCATATAATGTTGTCTTAGAGATTATTGTATTCTTACCAGATCAAGCAGTATCTTCAAAATTGGTTTATACAAATAATTAGGACTAAAATAATATTATTCTCATTTCAGATATTAAAAAGTATAGATAAATTGTTCAATCTTGATGTGACAGTCCAACATTTACAAGAGACAGGAGTTGGACGAACTGTAAATGCACTACGTAAAGAACCAGGCGATGTGGGTCAAGCTGCTCGTGCCCTTGTGTACAAATGGAAACTTATGGTCGCAGCTGAAGAGAGTGACCAAGATGGAGAACGAAACAATGAATGTAGGTTTACAATTAGAACTTTATTTTTTAAAAACTATTGAAACAGGACATACTGCGCAGACCCCAAATAGGATAGGAAAAGGGCAGGGTGATGATGATTTATTAAAAAATATTGATGATTATTTAATTGAGTAACAGTCTTTACTAG
The DNA here is from genome assembly GCA_963931975.1 of Cataclysta lemnata. Taxonomy (NCBI): domain Eukaryota; kingdom Metazoa; phylum Arthropoda; class Insecta; order Lepidoptera; family Crambidae; genus Cataclysta; species Cataclysta lemnata. The sequence continues at coordinate 7,159,423 of OZ008339.1, forward strand.
TTAATATCTTCTTCTCCCTGCCCTGTCCCAATCTTATCTGGGATCGGTGCAGTATGTTTCCTCTTCCATTCATATCGGTCAGACGCCATCAAACCATCCACTCCCTTTTGATTCATATCATCCATCACACCGTAAAGGTACTTGCGATGAATGAATGTATAGAAAAGAGATGGAATAGACCATGTTGAGAGACTGATGAATGGAGAGAGTGATTGGAATGACAACATTCCATTCCATACTGTTCAAGGTTTTGGCTTAGGTTTAAGCAGCCAGCCGCCTGCCTGTCACCAACCCAACTAGTTAATATATTATGTAATAATAAATTAAAAATAAATGCATGTCCAAATTTTTATATTATTATGGTTGTCATGAATGTTTTTACAAGATTTCTCTACACACATGAGAGTAATTTCTTTTTTTTATTTTCGTAATCAACAGCAACAAGTTATAATGGTCATGAAAATGGAAGGGATTCAGATGACAATAAAAAACAAAAATCTAATAGTGCATCAACATACCAAGACAAATCATCTACTGTTAAAACTGAGCACAAACCTATGAATGGGGACTACAACAGTGGCAGCAAAAGAAAATATCAGAGCAGTGAGGTTAGTTAGTGATAACACTAAATACTAAATATTATGTATAAACATTTGACTAAAATTTGACTATGATTTTAACAATACACTGATAATATGTGGTAGATATTTCAAATATGTGGTTCTATATTCTCACTCTTTATTAGTCTTTATCATAAAGACTAATGAAAGTTTATTTTAAAGTTTTATTTTAATCACGTTCATAACACTAAAGCCTCGTATGCATGGTAAACATTTGTTTCGCAACACAGTTGAATCAACGTGTAGCTGACATCATGTTGCTGGCAACACTGTGTGTTGCAGAGTTGACAAGGTCATGTCATGACAAAGTTTCCAGCAACATTCTCGTCGCTCATCAACTATGTTGATCAACTGTTGGTTAGCAAATGTTTACCATGAATATGGAGATTAATTAACAGTGGCATAATTATCTAGTTTCCTTTATAACTGTCCTTTTCGATTTGGTTATTGTGCATAAATCCTGCTGTTTTCATAAATTCTGGCAGCATATAATTTGTAGAATGCTAGTTGGTGAGTTTAGGATTTTGACTTGTATGTCTGCTGCCTCATTTGTAAAAAAAATGCAGTGAGTTTTATTCGCCCTCATACATCCCCTGTAAACTGTGTACTGTGCCAATTTTGACGGGTTGACAAGTTATTAGTCCAAGCTGAATTTAATTGTATACATATAATACATATGTTTTAAAGGCCATAAGTGTATAGTATATCTGATCACTTCAATGGTATTTTAAAGTTGCTTTACCTACTATTTTTTATTTAAAGTTTTATTTAAAATAGAAGGTATAAATTATAACTAAGTTTACTGAAAACTTTTTGAACTAGGATTTTTTAAATTTATATAACAGTTTTCTGAGTAACTAACCTGTGTGTGATAGTTATTCTTAACTACCTATGTAGAAATTATATTGGATTATGCTATTTTTTTACCCCAGCCCTGCTAGCATGACCATCGAAACACGATATGATACACTTATCGCTTGAAACTGTCAAAAATACAATGATTATTGACCATTCAAAGCAATAAAACCCCAAAGACCCTAAGTCTCTTCCGTGGGTGTCGTACAAACTGACTAAGGATAAATCAGTGATGAGGAATGGGCAGAAGCATTCCCTCTTATACTACCTAGCAATGTACTACGACTTTTGTGCCCAATAAATAGCAATAGGCTCGCCACCTATTACATGGGACCTGCCATAGTTGGCGAAACGTGGGTGCTAGTTCACCTCTGCCTACCCCTTCGGGGATAAAGACGTGATTTATGTATGTATGTATGTATCAAAGCGATAAATAGCTTCATATCGTGTTTTGGTGGGCATGCTAGCCCGGCAGGCAGTTGCCAACTGATGGGGATACATTTTTCTGTTAAATATAACCTTTTGTTTGACTGTGATGTACGCATTTCCAATGTTTATTGTATTCCTTTAAGATTCATGTGAATATTGTATTGTTATTGTAATTGTAGATCAGTATAATGTGACAAGCAATAAACGAATTTGAACAAAAACAAAGAACCAATTAACTAAGTATTTACTTTATTTTTATTTGTTATTTTAGACAAAGAAAAACAAATCTTTTGTAGGTATACCTATACACTCACTCACTGTTTCACATTCAATATAACCCAGCATGTTAAATTATTAGGTGATTTTGATATTATTTTACTAATAATATTCCAGGATGAAGATTCTGAACCTAGAAAAAGAAGGAGTGTTATCAAGAATGAACAGTACAAATCCAACATCAAGAAAGAATCTTCAGAATCTGTAACTGATGAGACTGATAAGTCTCAAAGTGAAGATAGTGAATCAGAAATATCACAAGCATCTGAGGAAGAACAAGAAATAAAATCTAAACATGAAATCAAAAAGGAATCATCCAATAGCCATAGCTCCTCGCATTCTTCCTCTCATCCTCACCATACAGAACATAAAAGTAAATCTTCTAGTTCTAAAAGGCCAAATGAGTCATCAAAACACACAAAATCCTCTGAAAAATATTCCGAAAAATCTACTTCGAAAGAAAAGTCTCATATTTCAAATAAATATAAAAGCTCAAAAGAAAAAGAGCCTTGTGAAAAACAATCTAAGTCTAGTTCAATAGATAAACATAGTTCTTCGAATAAAGATAAAAGTGAAAAAGAAGAATCAAGTTCATCCAAACATAAAAGTAGTTCTAGTAAACATAAATCGTCAAATTCTGATAGTGATAAACACAAAAGTGATTCTGAGAAGCATTCAAGTAGATCTGACAAAACTAAAATTACCAGTAGTTCTCATAATTCTAAGAAGGAAAAGCATAAAAGTTCATCAGAAAAAGAAATTTCAGATGAAAAAGTCAAAATTAAGTCAAAAGATAGTAGTAGTAGCTCTAAGGAAAAACATAGTAAAGAAAAATCAAAAGACAGAAGCAGCTCCTCCAAGGAGAGGTCAAGTGAAAAAAAACATTCATCAAGTGATAAGTCTAATCACAGTGATAGCAAACCCAAGTCTGATAAGAGAGATGAAGGAAGTAGTAAAGATAAGACTAAACGTAGTTCTAGCTCGTCATCTAAAAGTAAATCTAGCAGTAGTAAGTCAAAGGAAGATACACCAAAGAAACAAGTGCAAATTAGCACTGGAGACAGTGATGATGGTATAGATTGTGGTTCAGGTAATTATTTTACAAGTCATAATTATGGTAATTACAAGCTACACAATGCATAATATAAAACTGATTAAAAAATTTGCAGGTGCCAGTTTTGCCGAAGCATTAGGCATGATAAGTCCAGCAAAACCAAAAAAGAAGGAAAGGTCCTCATTAAAGGATACTGTTTCACCTAATACTTCAAACAATGATGATGTGAGTATCAATAATAGTATTGCTAAGGAAAAATTTGTAAAATAAATTGTTTGTAATTTAATTTGATGATGTCATTTTTTTCTAAGTACAATTTATTTATTATAATAGCTCAGCCCTGCTGCCTTATTAGCGCCAACGGCGAAATTAGCACCTTTGCCTGCGCTAGAAATATCTGCTCTGCCCGAGATATCACCGAACTACAAACCACGACCACCACCTAAATTGTTGCCCCACTTTACTGATGAGGAGGCAATGAGTGCTGTTATTTCTTCGAAGAACCAAAGGTTACACTTTTTTACTGAATCTTGTTCAATCATCAGTGCTATCAGCAATCAAAGTACTGTAAACTGTAATTATTTTCTTTGTGAAAATTAGCTATCGACCCGATATTACTGATAGGTGAATGCCGTCTGAATTAACTTTTAAGTATTTTACTTAATAAGACTAATTAATTATTAGTTACCTAGCTTATGTGAATCCTTTTATTATGTGTAATGTGTGTTTATGTTCTAAATATTTGTATTTTTCAAATGTCACCCAATAAACAATCTCTCTCACAGAAGTTGTACAATGCAACACAGGGTTAAGACAGCATTGAGTAATGGACAACAGCATTCCTCTTATATCTAGCAGTATCCGATAGATGGCATTAGGCTCGCCAAAGTTCAGTAGATATTGTTTTTTTTGCTCTCAATAATTCGCAAGGATGTATTAAAAATATGTGATTTCTCTCTTTTCAGAACCAAAGTGTACTCTGGTAATAAAGTTATTGGAAAGATTCCAAGCTTATATGAAATGTGTGTACATATTCTTCAGGAACATATTGATGGTGAGATTTGTAACATATATTAATTTATTCTTTTGCAACCCAATAAATAATGTAACAGATTTATCTTAATTTATCAAAATCAATATTTAAGAGAACACTTGCAATCTTTTTTACATCTTAGTAAAGACCATATTAATATAGTACTAAAGAGGTTCATAAATGTGCAATTGTACATAACTTATGTTTTGTTTATCCACAGCCCTTGAATACACTGGCGGAGTGCCATATGATATCCTTAAGCCAGTTGTAGATAGAGCAAACCCACAGCAACTGTTTATGCTCGAACATTTCAATCCTTACCTGATGGATGACACTGATCACTTGTGGCAAAAGTTCTGCGAGAAACACTTCAGGAACAAGCGTAGAGAAGAGATGGAGACGTGGAGGGAGATGTATATAGTATGTATTTTTTACAAACGATTTGAATGCAATAATATAATATTTAGGACTTTTTTTAAATACATATTGTATTGTACAAATATGTTGCAAGTTTATTACACTGATCAGTGCTTAGCTCCTAAGCTGATTTAATCAATAATCTTACGGAGGTTTGAAATAAAACAAGTTAACAGTTTATTTTATTTAGTTAGTTTATTTTATTTATTTATTTTAACATATTGATTATTTCTTAGTTAACATCACACGAGAGTTGTGCTAGTGCAAATATAAGGGAACATTGAAATTATTACAGATATCCCTAATACGATGGACTTAAAAATTAATCTTAATATTAATTAATATTATTAATATTAATCGCTTAAGAATATTAAGTTTATCATGAACCTGCACAATATGGAAGATAATTCAAATTATAAATATTTGATCAATATTGTGCAGGTGAGGCACGTAGTTGAAGTTTTTTTATATAATGTAGTTGTATAACATGAACGGACTTTCATATTTATATTACCTATTATCTGAGATGTAACCACCTAATCATAAATTGTAAGTTTGCGAAGGTCCCTTAAGCTACGCCATGTTTGTTATATTTTCTAATATTTGAATTGCAGAGATGTCAAGAGGAACAAGAACACAGATTGAAGTCTCTCACTGCGAATATCAAGATTGCGCAAGAGGCTAAGAAGGCGCCCATCAAGCAAACCAAAATGGCGTACGTCGACACTGTTGTGAAGCCGCCGCGGAATGTAGCGAGAAAACAAGTAAGAGACTCTTTATGACTGTTTTCTTGTTTTTAGATTTAATAGATAATATATCACTTTTAGATAGGTAACGTAACTATCTCTAGGATTTTCTTATGCAATTTCCACTTCACACGTCCATCTCAAAATTCAATAGTGTCGTCAGTACGTCCCGTTCAAAAAATCGTAATAAGTTTCTAATGGTGTGGTGTCCTACATGTAGTGCACGGTCAGTCAATATGTTAAGTAACATTGAAGCTGGCTACAATTAGCACTCATTGTTGATTGCTACTTGTAGCCAGCTTCACATTATTCATTATAGTGCACAACTTTCGTACTACAACCCCAGGTTCTAGCAAATTATAAAGAGTAAGTACTTATTAGTGTTGTAACGAATGTAAATATATAAGCATTCGCGAATGCAAGTATTGAGTTATTTTTAATTTGGCGCACATTAGTATTCCCGCGAGGCACGTTCTGTTTGTAACGTTATGACTTGAAAACGAAAAAGCAGTTACGCTTTTAAGTTTTTTTTTAAATAGCTGCTTTTCATATTATGTACTTAATACCTATCTACTTAAAAAAAATCTAAGTTTTAAGAAGTTAATTGTTATTTAGTATATAGTTATGGTAAATAAATAATAATAACGAGGATAAGAAATGAATGGATTTTTTAATAACCTAATATTATAAAGTTTTTTTTTCTGTTATACATACGTTCGAACTTTGCGAATGCGAATATCAAAAATACGCGAATATTCGCGAATGCAAATATTCGTTACACCACTAGTACTTAAGCCGGATCCAGACAAGTGTAACGTGTAATGTAATACGAATGCTACGTTAGGACGGCACTACGAGCGTTACATGTAGCCGTCCGAATTCAGGTGTAATAAAACACGTTACATTCGTCTGGATCCGGCTTTATGTTATAAAATTTATATAGTGATGCGGCATTGACATTATTATTATATTAACCGTACCAATGTTCATATAGCTTAGATTAGACAGATTTAGACATTTGTGAATACAAACTTTATTTATAATCAAAGAAAGCGCCTCTATTATTTTGTGTCTTATATTTCACATTTACATGAACACAAATTAATGTTGGTAGCCTACCAGCTACCCTGTCATAGTACCTTCAAATGGTAGGTTCCATGTGTAACTTATGTTCTATGTACCTACATACTTGCACAGTAATACTATCTCGTCTCGTTTAGAAACGTCGGCGCCGCCGCCGTCAAAAAAGACAAACGTGGATTCTGTTCCCAAGAAAGTAATCTCTGACAGCCACTACTTATATACATCTTCATTGTGGTAAGAGGCATACGTACTTTTTAATATATTCAGTAGGTACCTATCTAAATATCCAAAACATATTTTATATCTACACAAATAATGCCTACTTATCCCCGGAGAAGTAGGCAGAGGTGAATTAACACCCACTTTTCGCCAATTATGTTCAATTATAGATCCCATGTAATAAGAATGAGCTAGCCTATTGAGCACGTAAATCGCAGTATATTACTGGTGGTAAAGTCATGAGACATTCGTCGATTTTTAAAACTAGAGTCAAATACAACGAATAAATGAGAGACCAATATCAACTGCCTGGTATGACATAACCACATGCTCTGAAAGTGGTTTTATGAGAATCGGCCACGAAAAAGACGTCATTCTCTTTTTTTGTCATATTTAAGTAATGTTAAAAAACATACAGCTATACTTCGTCCAGTCGTTTATTTTCTCGATGACAGTTGTAACATGAACATATTATGCGCCCGGGCGCCCGCAGAGCAGTCAACGTCAAATCTTAGTAAGGTGAGCAACTCAACAGCAAAATGAACGATGAAAATTGTCGTCATATATTTATTCTTTGCAAAATAAATTCTCTTTCTGCTTCTCGCTTTCTCCAAGTTGGATGTACGCCCCATCTTCTTTTAGTAGTTTCTTCATCATCGAGTGTATTTGCAATAGCTGCCAATTCAAATTATAAAAATTGCATATTTACTTAGGCGTCAAGTCTATCGACAGATGATATCACTAGCTAACAAAAACCACATAACACAGATAAAGTCGTGCAAATATTACACCCAAACAGCCCGGTGTAACATTGAATGACTGGCCCTTTAGAATGTAGGATAAGTTTTACCAAAAAATATCTAATTAATGCGAGGTTTAAAAAATATGGCAACTGCCTAATTTTGTTCCTTGATCCCATCATCATTGAGCCAAGAGACGCCCACTGTTGGGCAGAGGCCTCCCCCAAGCATCTCCAAACCGGTCAGTCCTGCGCTGCCCGCATCCAGCAGTTTCCCGCGACCTTCACTAGATCGTCGGTCCACCTTGTGGGGGCCTTCCAACGCTACGTCTCCCGGTGCGTGGCCGCCATTCGAGGACCTTTCCGCCCCAACGGCCGTCAGTACTTCTCGCAATGTGCCCTGCCCACTGCCACTTAAGGTCCGCAATTCTTCGGGCTATGTCGATCTTAGTTCTCCTGCGGATCTCATCATTTCTGATATGATCACTCAGGGAAACACCGAGCATAGCCATCTCCATTGCCCTTTGAGTGACTTTGAGCCTTCTTATTTCTTTGAGGCCCATTGTAAGCGGCCTCGTTTCGGTGCCGTAAGTCATCACTGGCAACACACACGCATTGAAGACCTTTTTCACTGTCTTTAAACACTGCGGTAGATGGGCCGAGAATATGCCGCGTAGCTTCCCGATCCCGAACACTGCCCAGGCGAGTTGGATCCGTCGATTGACCTCATTTTGGAAGCTGTATTTACCAAGTTATATTTTTTGCCCCAGGTCAAAATAATCTACAACAACTTCCAGTGTAGAGCTCCCAATCTGTACAGTAGAGGGTACGACATGGGAGTTTGACATGATTTTTGACTTATCCATGTTTAGACCCACTTGTTGGGAGACTCTACTAAGATCATCGATCATCTTAGATCCTTGATCCCATATAATAGACAAATTGAGTCCATATGTGCAGTAGTTTTTTACAAAATACGATAAATATCAAACGTTTTATTAAAAAGAGTTACACTCTATGTCAATCAAAACAGTGATACTATGATTCACATTATCAATATAGTATCGGTAAGTATTTATTTGGAACTACATGTGTTTCCACGTCTTTTTTCGCGGGATAAAAAGTAGCCTAGTTACTCGTGAATAATGTAGCATTATAATGTAATGAAAGTAAAATAAGTACAGAGATAGGTCGACATGAATTGAAACAATTATTAAACAATTACATATGATTATAATGACAAGTCATTTTTATAAATGGTTTGAATCAAAATCTGATGAATCGTTACTGTCACTCGATGAACTCTCATCGACATTTATTATAAATTCTTGTTCTTCTAAATTATCTAAGGCGACATGAATTTTCCAATCCGAAAATAAAGTATTTTAGGTTCTAATAATAATATTATCCCTGTTTACAGCAATTACTTCCGCACATGCAATTTTTAATTAAATAGATCTAGCATTTTGTTTAGCGTGAAAAGGGAATTTGAATTATCGATACCTACTAAACACTTTTTGGTCACAACACTATAAAAACTGTCATCGAGAAAACAAATGATTGGACGGAGTATTATAGATTTAAGCTATTTAAATTATAATATCGACGACGAAGGACGTTGTGTTTAACATGGTATAAAAGTTGGTGGTACTTCATCAGCAGTGGGGACGGCCCCACTGCTGGGACACAGGCCTTCCCTATGGGTGGAAGAATATAGGGATTGTGGGGATTAGTGGGTATTAACGGCTGCAGATGCACCCGGGACCAACGTCGTAACGTGCCTTCCGAAGCACGAGATATAACAGGAACTCGAGATAGCAAATTTTTGGTCACCTATCCAAATCTAAGGAGGCTTCGCCAAGGCCCTTCCTTAGATTAATTGTACAGTCAGCATCATAAGTAGATTAACACTTTTGTTCGTACAAATTATTGGCAATGATTAGTGTGCGTTCGCTGTCTTTGCTATGACAGAGGGCTAAAGTGATAATCGACTTATGAAGCTGACTGTACTTAACAAGTTTTTATTTCTCAGGCATTGCACGGTACTGCTCACGCGGCTTCAGCGAGTCCAGCGGCGAGGGTAGCCTCCTTGGCGGCTGCGCCGAACGTCCTCCGAGGAAACGTCAGACCAACACCCTCGGGCTCGATATCCACCTTCCAGAAACCCAAGAAAGCTCCCCTTATGGCCAAGGCCCTTCAATTCATGCGAGGCCGTAAGCGATGATGATTGTTTGTACAGCACCATTTTACCCCCTTTTCAATGTGCTATCTCGTATCTACAATTTTTGGGATGATAATTAAACACACCATAACAAAGGGATCAAATCCGACACAGGTACAATTTCATTCCAAAGGGATCCGTATAAATAGAAAAAGTTGTGAAAATATAATGCAATAATTGCCATTATTCCTCCTATGACCATACGAGCATAGACAATGAAAGTTTTAATTCTAGAATAGTTAACTGAAATAATTCTTATTTTTCAATCGTAGATTATTATTCACATGGACGGAATAAGTTTTATTATTTTGAAAATGATAATGAAATTGCACTATTAATTGCAAGTTGATCATGATATTTATGTTTCCAGGTTAATGGTAATATTAACTATATTCTTGAATAATTAAATTGTTTTTTCTTAAAAACAGACTAAAGATCATGAAATGTCGACAACGTATGCACCAATTGAAAAAATACTGTAGAACTTACATAGAGGTAAGGGGCCTTATAATAACCTCTATTCATACTTAACCAAAATATGTATACTTTACCAAAATTTCTAAACCACCAATTTTCCTATTTGTAAAATTTGTCTTCTCACTAAACACACGTGAATTAAGTTTAAAGAATTCAAACAAACTCAAACTTTATTGAATAAAGTTTAATAAAATGTTTCTATGATAGTTATGTAATAGGAATTATATATTTCTACTTAATTCGATATTATACTGTTAACTTTTGAAAAGGCCTAGTCAAATGTAGCATCCAATATTTTAATTAATGTTTTATAAAAAATGCAGATGCGTGCCGTGTGGTGACGGCAGAGTAGAATACAATTGTCACCACCCCAAATCTCTCCCGTGGGTGTCGTACAAGGCGACTAAGGATAAATCAGTAATGAGGAATGGGCAGCAGCGTTCTTCTTATACCACCTAGCAATGTACTGCGAATTTTGTGCCCGATAAATGGCAATAGGCTCGCCACCTATTACATGGGATCTAACATAATTGGCGAAACGTGGGTGCTAGTTCACCTCTGCCTACCCCTTCGGGGATATAGGCGTGATTTATGTATGTATGTATGTATTTTAGAACTATTTTAGGCGACACAACACTTGGATGCATTTGAGTTTAATACTCTATTCTATGTTATCAATTCATATGAATGAATACAAGCATTCGTTTGAAAAATATGATGAACAGGTATAAACTCAAAAAGTACGTAACAATTTAGGTTCTGTCCAAAAATAACCAAGAAAATTATTAAAGCATATTTATATTTCGATGAATTTTTGCTTAAATTTTATCTCATTTTTGGTTATTTGTATCAATGGCCCCTTTTCTCTACACAATTTACTCTCGTAAATTTTGAACGTTTTGATGAGTTGCAAATTGGTACGCTTTTATGATCTCATGAAACTACAATTTACCGTAGATTGTTTAAATATATTGTATTATACAAATATTTGTATATCATATAGGTATATATTCAATATATTAATAACATAAGTTTATTTATAAACGAGACACGTTTTCTACTCGCTTTCACACATTGTGTTGGGATGTTATTTTAAGAATAGTGACTGTCGAAAATTGTTGCCAAAAACGCTGGGTATTGCTGCATGCTACGAGTTAAACGTACCAAATTGTGCGCAATTCCTTGCACTTTTGTTTTTGCGGAGATCACGTGTCACATCTAGATAGAAAGCGTACTTCACTGTGAATGTAGTAAACAGTCGAAATCTCTTTCTTTGAATTGTGTGTATATACATAGGCATTTTGTCAAATCGTGTTTGTAGATAATTTGTTCCTTTTTAGACCAAAAATAACAGTGTAAAAATGAATAATATGTGAAATAGAACAAATTAGAATTTCAAAAAATAAATAAGTATTGTTTGTAGATGTCACATAAACACAAACGCCAATATTTGTAAATAGCAGTCTTAAATTATAGTTCTGTATACATCACCTTAGCTTAAAATGATACATCATATTATCTTATTTTTATCTATGTAAATGGACGTTTTATGACGGTTGCTGTGATATGATTGAATTACACGTTTATTGTGATGTAGGTGTACTATTTACGATTTAATTCACCATTAGTGAACACCACGATCCCGCTAAATGAATATTTTGCAATCGTAGGCATTTATATATTATTATGTGTGGCAATAACTGACATAATTTGCGAAACGTGAGTGTTAATTCACCTCTGCCTACCCCTTCGGGGATAAATAGGCGTGATTTATATCTGTATTACGGTACTGCGTATATTAGTGCTTATAAAAGTATGTATTCACATGTTTAGTTCCTTTGCCTTATTAACAGTTTTTCCTTGTCGCACGTCCGTGGATGACACGTAAAATGATTGTGTATATTTTTCTTGCTGTTACATCGATGGTTATTTCATGACGAAATAATTGACATGGATGAATTGTAAATAGGCTACCAGTTTAGTTAGATCGTTGGTTACGCTTGTTTTTTCAAAAGTATGACTGTTTTGTTGTCTTTAGTGATGTAATGAGAGACACCTACCTTAGTTTGATATCACCGAGTTATACTCGAATCACATGAATCTAGAGTGAATGTTACAATTTTTATCAAGGGTTCTTATTATGTATCAATATTACCATAGTTCTCAAACGTTTCAGTAAAACGAATTATTTAGTAATACATTTTGATAATGAAAAGCTGGTGTAATTAATTTCAAAAGTTTTTCACAGTCATTTTTTGTAAGTTTTAAATACTTTGACGGAATAGGTTTTACTGCCTAATTTGTAATTTTACACTTCGTTTACCTTAGTTTTTCGTAAGTTTTAATTTTTAAATTTATTGTGAATGAGCGTGCAAATATAAATGATGGTAAATTATGTTTTGTTTTAAATAAAACCAGACTGTCATAGACAATAATTTTTATTGCAAAGTATCCTTTTTATTGCATTCTTTTCGGAAAGTCGTTATTATTTTTTAATTTTAGGTAGGTATCATAACATCGAAATAATCATATGAAATCATATGAAAAATCCCAGTATCTATTTACCAACCAGTATCAATATTCTATGCCACTATATTAAAGTTATAAAAAACTGTTTTAGAAACAAAAGACAAAAAAACAGACTGAAAAAGTATTAATTATACAAATATGTATTATGTTATCAATAAATTATAAAAATAAGTCCCAAAATAATTTATATTTCTTACAATATAACCAAATTTAATAGCTAATACAAAACAACTTCAATGTTACGGAATTTAGACTTTAATTGTTTCTCATAATCAGTGTTGATTATTCTTGGACACTGATACAGGGCTAAGAACTTAAGTGTTTTATAGTATTCAGATATTACATCAACAATGACCGGTGAAATATTTCCTATTCTAGAAAGACTCAAACTCTGCAGTTTTACTAAGTTGTTGCAACTGAGAGTTTTCAACAAGTTTGATTCTGAAAAATTGTTGTTATTCCATATTTGTAAATGTTCTAAATTATTTAAATTTGATAGGCAGAGCAATCCTACGTCAGAGAGATTCTCACACCTTATTATAGCTAAGTCCTTTAGTGATCTGCATTCAGATAATAGTTTCAAACAATTATCGTTAATAGCTTCACCACCGTAAATATGCAATGTTTCCAAAATATTCCGTTTCGACAAAATTAACTGTGCTATAAAGTCTACATTGAGGTCTCTAATTTTTTCTATTAATATATGGCTTAAATATCTACAACCCAACAAAGTATCACAGTTCTCATAAGAAAGACCGAAGTCACATAATGATAAATATTGCAGTTCTTTCAATTGGTCATAGTGAATTAACATGTCCACACTACTGTCGAGCAGGAGAGAATTTTTAAAATTTAGTTTACGTAAATGCTGCCATCTTTTAACGTCATTCTCAAACTCATTTCCAATCCTACACATGACCAATTCAATAGATATTAAATTGTCACATTTGTCTAGAATAGATTGGACTAATCGATAACTGTAAACGTATTGTATCTTCAATTGGTAAATGTATTCGCCATGTGTTGAAATGATCTCCAGGTTTTTTTCGCTCACTTCGCTTTGTCCTGGCTTTCCTGAGTAAACTATAAGGATATGTCGCCAAATACTAGCATCAAGTACTAGCTTCTGCCACCGGCTACAGACCGATTCACAATCCAAAAGCGTTTCCAATGGTAGATATTTGAAAATTTGTATTAGTATTTCATCTGGAAGATTATCAATAGTGTCAGAAACTATGCCTTCTCTAGCAGTCATACTGAAATACAAAGGCAAACAATACTGTCTAAAAAATATAAATTTGACTGTAAACACAATTAGAAAATAATCAATAAAGAAAAACTTACATTACTATTGTTAAACCTTCAATTGTTTCTTCAAAGACAATACGTAATCTGATAACTGCGCCTTACTTGCAATGTGCAATTAATGAAAATGCCTATTTTTGGATACTTTCGCATGTAAACAACATCATTTTACTGCAGAATGTACAGCACTGTAGCCAGCCAACTGTGGCACTCAAAGAGTATATAATACACTACGTTTAAGAGTCGGGACTTCAAACAAGCTTTTTGAAAATTTTGACTCGCAGTTTAGGCTCAGATCTCGTACCAACCAACAGAGACAGATAAAAAAGTAATGCCAACATACTACAAAAGCAAACTAAGGATGTGGTGTACGCTACAGAATGTGTCGATATCGATAAAAACGAATGGGTACCCCCCCCCCCTGCCTTGCAGAACTTGCAGACAGATTTTTTAATCCTACAAAAGCAAAATAAAAAGCTCTGTTCGTTTGAAAATATTGAGTATTATTCAATTACGTGTAATTATTTAATACAATTTATTTAACAACAAAAAATAAAAGTTATGTTTACAATGTGGAAATTAAATTGTTGGTAATTTTCTGATCTCATATTCTAGGCGGAGTCTTCAGATGTTAGCTGATCGATCAACACACGTTTTTGCAATGTTGTGTAAGCAAGTAAGCAGGACATTTAGATCTGAAATAATAAATAGAGATTAGTAAATATATCGTTTGAGTTTACGCTGGTCATCATCAATTCAATTTATTGTTCACCACTTACCATAGCGGACTATGTGTCACGCGCCCGAAGGTCTGCCCAATCAATGAAATCTGGTTCTGAAATAAAATACTCATTAGCTTCAGGAATTGAGCTATCAAACCATATCGGAAAGATAGGTTTTGTAGCTTACCAATAGAGGCGCTTATGCGGTTGCAACGATCACACCCGACGGGCATCGTGTAGCAAGGCGGCAGTCACGCTTTCTTCTTCTTCTAGTGCCTCTTCAATTCGGAAGATAAGCCGTCAGCTTTTTATATTCATCTCTGTCAGTCGCAAACCGAAACAGCTTTTCAACGGGGTTAATGCCGATCCACTCTCATATGCTTTGCAGCCATGACTCTCATCGCCTTTCAACAAGTCACGCTGTGATCTGAAAAATAAGTGGAGTTGAACACAGAAGAACTTTTGATGATGATATTGAGAGATGAACACATGCGAATAATTTTGCGCAATGTTCTGCATTATATTAAAACTCATACAACAAACTTTGTTGTTAATGATGTTAGCTATCTAGTCATGGGAGGTTTTTGTTATTTTATAAATAACCCTATATATTATATACTATATTATAATATATTGCAATAGACAATTATGTATTTAACTAATGAAACATCTCAAGTACATTTGATACTCAAATTTACGAAAATAGATTTTTTATCGATAATCTGGTAAGTAGTAAGGACATCGCTACGGCGCATATGGTTTTTGATTAAAGTGACCAGAACTTATTTCTAATTACTTAGCGTTTATATAATAACATGGGAAACTACTTACCGCTTCTCATCTAGTGGGAATTGGCCATGAAAACCCTCTTTTGGTTTAATTTCCTACCAGATTTTAGTCAACATATTTCACACCTTTTGTAAAACATTTTGCTGTTATGCACATAAATAAATGACACAAACTAGTAGATATACACTAATGATAAGTCACTGAAGACAATAAATAGGCACAAGATGGAAAACTAAACTAAAACAACGCTTTAATTTATATTTTCAAAACGGCATAGTGACTTATTGACATTAGTGACACACTCCGGCAGCGTGAGACAAGGAAGGTTAGATCGGAAGTAAGAGACAAAACAAGTCGCCATTAAAATTTGCCTAAACTCCATACATTTTTTCTGCAGTATAGGAGTTTCGCCAGGCTGGTGGCACTGAGTCTGACTGTTCTGTCTGATTGACATGAATGAGACCAATGACAATTATAAAATATAAACAAGTGTGGACAAATTTGACACTAGCAATAATATATACTAACAGAATATGATACATTGAAAAAAAAAGGTGAAACAATAAAGTATGATAATTTTGTACTTTATCCCAACAAGAATTTAAACAGAAAAATAATATGATCCGTGAGCATCTTGGAAGTGGCAACACGCGTTTCGTGCACACGTTTGGATACATCGTCAAAGTAGCTTACATTTGGATGTGGGTCAATGTGGGGAGTTGATTTTCCGGTTTTTTAGGACCCAATGTTTTGTTTGTGAATAGTGCTTAATTTACTACATTAATACCTATATCGGTTATTCCGGTTTCAATGATAACCATAGAACAAAAGCACAATTATAACCTAACGACAGATAAACTTAAAAACTTATGTAATGAAATTTGCAACTGCTGCCTTTTTTTCATCATCAAGATCAATAAGTATATGAAATTTTGTGACAACACTTGATAAGTATTTATCAAAATACGCCCCAACCTGCCGACCTCACATCAAACTACATACTGTAAACTATCCTTATCAGCCATTTGAAGTCTGAGCGAGACAAAGCACCCGCGTCGCGAGCGGTGTGGCCTTTTTATTTTTTGCCGTCTGCCCCTTCATTCAGTGAGCCGAATTCCGTCGGGGCGGGTCGTCACTGCAATCTTCTTTGTATAGCGCATAGTTTGAGAATTACTTAAGTGTAGGGCGACCCGGTATCTAACCCGACCGTAACTAGAGTACTTAACAAATACAAAGATGTTGCACCTCAAGAATATTGCCAAATCAGTGGCGCCGCCTTTGAAAAATGCAATTCAAAACGAGGCAGTCAATAATATGCTCAAGATCACACCTGCGGCGGTAAATGTTTGTTGCCGTACCTACGCAAGCCATGAAATTCCAGACAGGCTTAAGGATATTCCGACCAGCGCAAACCCCAGATTCTTCGACATGGTGGAGTATTTCTTCCATAGGTCTTGCCAGGTAATCGAAGACAAATTGGTGGAGGACATGAAGTCGAGGGTGTCAAATGAAGAGAAGAAAAAGAAGGTTGCCGGTATTCTGAAACTGATGCAGCCTTGCGATCACATCCTTGAGATCCAGTTCCCCCTGCGACGTGACTCTGGCGATTATGAAATGATTCTTGGATACAGAGCTCAACATTCCTCCCACAGGACCCCAACCAAAGGAGGTATGTGAAACAAACACTTTCCTTGTATCAGATACTTTTGTTAAATCTAATTGAGTATTCCTATTAGTAACTGTCCCGAAGATTCATTATAGAATACTAAAGGTATTTTTAGATCGCGAGACACGTGATGTTACCGAACTTATTGTTACGTATACACCGACCCGCACGAAAATGCCGAAATTACGTGAGATGTAAATCATTTTGACAATATAATAATTTACTTCGGAGTTTTCCGGAAACCAATCAATATAAGTACTTTTAATAAGAAGCTACATCCGATCAATGAAACATAAACCAGCTAAATGACAAATCAGTTCAATTACGTATTGGTAATTGGTCTAAAATTTGGTAAAGACATTTTCTATAAATGGATCTTAGTCTTGTCTATAGTTACAAATTTAAATATTTAATAACATTATCATAAAAAATTTTCGAAAACATCACATCTTTGCTAACACCGATGTTATTAGAATATTATTTAACAAGGATAACCTAAAACGGATGTTGTCATGTCACCAATTCAGGTACACAACTTATGGGATTTGTGTGTAAAAAATTTCAAGGTAAACCATGTGTGACTATAGTTTGTGAACAAATGGATGGCTACGTGTCTACTTACGCATTAAAATATGCTTTTTGTTGGAAGGTTCTACAACAATTAAAGTCTTTTGCCATGAATAAAGCTTAGGAAATTTAATAGTACTTACCTTAACGACCTAAACGGTCTTTTTTTATTCAAAACACTATTTAATTAAAGTAATTGTTAACTTTTATCATGACGTTACAATATTAAACGGCTGGTGGTTTTAATCACACAATACGCAATTCTTTAATCTGATTTTATTATTCGTTTCGTTTTGACTGGTTTTCAAAAACCTGTCAGCTCAGGTGGGATTTTGTCACAACGAAATAAATGAAGGGGCTTGGATTATGGCGAGTTATTAAAAATGTAAGATGGACCCATAGACAAAATAAATACAATACATATTCCGTAGTGTTAAAAACACTATGGATTTTTTTTGTTTGAAATAAAAGTTTTTTGTTTGTTTTCGGTGTTGCATTTTTACTATGCATGCAGTACAGCACGTAATAATAAATATAAAAACATTTTCAATAATAAAAACATCCCGTAATCAATTCCGAATCTAAAACATCACTTATGTATTTACGAAATCTTGACAAAAAAATAATTTGGTTGTTTTTCTAACATTTATACAATGTAAAAGAAAAACAAACATGATTATAGGAGCCACGTTATTGTTATGCGTATCATTCTTTCTCTTCTTTGGACAGGCACACGATTTTTTGCCAGTGGACAAACATAATAAACCCAAAAAAAATCACACGTATTTCAGATAAAGTAATATTATTGGATTGTCACGCCACTGTTGTATTACCATACCAGACGCTGAGACCCAAGGCTGTCGGTCACCAGTCACATCAAAACTGTTTCTCTTTTTTCGTATTTTCCGTACAAATAACAAACAAACAATACTTCGAAAGCGCTTCCTATTTAGAAGTAGAAAAGTAATACATACATAAATCACGCCTATATTCCCGAAGGGGTAGGCAGAGGTGAATTAACACCCACTTTTCGCCAATTATGTTCGGTCCCATGTAACAGGTGGCGAGCCTATTGCCATATATCGGGCACATAAGCACATAAGGCATAAAGCAGAAAAGTCGTCATGTCATAATAATATGCATTTTAGCTACTGTACTGGGTCTGATTATTGAAATTCCGAAATTAAAATACTTCTGTTAACAGATAACAATTCACCCGACATGCATAACATGCTTAGCACTCGGAAGTATCGGAACAAGTTTTCAAATATCAAAATGTTACCGACTTACTTGGTAATACGCGATTAGTCCCAACAAACAAGATAAAAGTTCGCACTCGTTGGCAACGGAGGCGTGGCTCTGACGTCAACCTTACGTAATAACTTTTTGTCGATTTAGCTTATTTATTTTTAAATCGGTAATTCCTTGAGCAGGTACAGATATCAATGTGAACCTAAACAATTAGTAAGCACATAAACGTAACACAAAAGATGTCACGTGCAGTCACCATACCTATACCTTGGCGAGGAAAACATGTTATCAGTTTGTTTTTCATGTGACAATATCGATAATAATCATTGATAAACTGAGCAACTATTAGTGTTACAGAGATTATCTGGACGATTTATCATAATCACGATAATACTGTGAAACTGATAAATGAATCTTTCATCAAAATTGGATAGCAACAATTATTTTGAAGTAGGTATCTATTGACTCAGATACTGCCTGGACTTACATGACATTACGATAAAAAATACCTAACTACTAGTAACTACATAATCCGAGTGATTTTGTAGTTGAGATAGGATTTAATTTAAATACATCATCGGCTTCAATAAATAGAACGCTTTTTGGTTTAAATTGAACTACTAAAATACAGGTTTTACTAAATGACCTTCACCTTCACAGTAGTTCGCCTTATTAGCTAAAATCGCTTTGTTGTATTCGGTGTTTATACACGGTACTACCGTCACAATATATCAAGATACGGGTAGTGTCTACATTTCTTTCCTTTACATCAGAATTATGTAATTAACGAGTACGCATTTTAAGATGTTATTTTTAATTATTTCCTTGGATACTATACAGATAATTTTCATTATCACAACGCTTATATAACATTACAAAATAAGTAAAATAAAGGTCATTGTTGCAAAACAGGTTCTTCTTTCGATTTCATCATTATTAGTTAGCTTTTACAAGGTCGGAATATTTCAGCAAGTGTATTATTTTATGTAATTCACAAGATTGTAATGCCACCTAGCATCGAATTTTTTGTAGACATTACCAATAGCCTGTCTGAAAAAATAACAAACTATTCGATTTTAATTTTAACATTATATAAATGTTAGAAAAATTAGTACAAAGATTTTGGTGGTTAGAAAAAGAATTTCGAAAAATTATGATCTTGAGGCGGGAATCGAACCCGCGTCCGCTGCTATCCGGGCAGGTGCCTGACCGTTCGGCCACCCAAGACACCCGTGTCTTGGGTGGCCATAGATCATAATTTTTCGAAATTCTTTTTCTAACCACCAAAATCTTTGTATAAATAACAAACTGTATTTTACCTGATCCTTATCCTTATTTCACTAAAAATGTTCGAAATATACAGTTAATTTGAGCTGTAGTAATTTTATGGTAACTTTTCTTCATGATCTTGTCCTATTTCATCGAATATAAATATATACAACCCTTCCATCTATTTTGCGGACGTCTAAATCTATAGTTACTTTACTACCACAATTTTTTTTGGAACATAGCAAATATAAATTATTGTTTGCTTTTTTAGTTATTATAGGAACACTGACATTAATATGTAGGAGGATTGAAAAGGAAACATTTCCTACTAAATGGAATAAAATAAAGAGGAAAATATTAAAAATATAAAAGTACCCTGAGCAAAACTATACTTACATGAATGCAAATGGAACCCGAATTAAATGGAATACTCGCTTCCCGCTTGCAACATAATACCGGATAACAAACAAATTGCACCAATTAATCGTCCTCTCTCAGTGTAATTCTCACAGGCATGACAACATATTTACGCAATACTGACTAGTGAATTGTTGAATTTATTTTTACTTCAATGTCTTCTCATATTAATCCAGCTTTCAATTCACAGGTATCCGATTCTCAACTGACGTGACCAGAGACGAGGTAAAGGCTCTGTCCGCCTTGATGACGTTCAAGTGCGCCTGCGTCGATGTGCCCTTCGGCGGCGCCAAGGCTGGCATCAAGATCAACCCCAAGGAATACTCCGAGCATGAGCTGGAGAAGATCACAAGGCGATTCACTCTGGAGCTGGCCAAGAAAGGATTTATTGGTAAGTTCAATAGTAACTTACTAATATTAATAGCTAAATATTTCTTACATTCACATTTATCATCTAGCCCAAAGTAGGTAGCATAAGCACTGGTGTTATGGATACTAGACTCATCTTCCATGCAGGTCTAGGCCATAACGTACGTTGTGGTGCGCTCCTTGGGGCACCCGAATGGTGGATACACAGATTTATATTGATATATCTGTGGGTGGAAAGCATACTTACGGAGTGTTGATTGGCAGGCAGCCAGCTGTAAAACCTAAGCCAAAACCTTAAGCAGTATTTTGAATGTTATCATCCCTGTCCCTCTCCGTTCATCAATCAAACGAATTGTGTTCCATTTTTTTTTTTACAGTCGATAGTAAATCTGGATATTTATGGGAAAGGGGATAAACAGGCTCTTAGCTTCACTATTTATTTATAATGTAAATCGCCAATTGCCAACTTAACTACTTTTTTTTTTATTCTTTATCCAATTGGGATCATCTTGAATTATTTCTCAATAAGAAATACAGTGATAACCATTCTATTCGGCTTTATTATACACCAGATAACGTAACGGTACTTAAATGTATGATCAAACCAATAATATCTTACCAACACCGGTTACAAGCGTGATTCATCTTCTTAAATTAGAGTAGGTACGCCCGCGAGAGGCTTGACATTAACAGTATTTGTAAATCAGTACAATCTTTGGGGCATTGCATTGCACCAAAGATTTTCTCGAAAAGCTACATTGCTTAGAGCAATATGTATTTTTGTGAAGTCTGAGAATCGTATTCTTTGTTGGACACATACTATGTGTTGATATCACACCATAGCAATATTCAAAAGGACAATTATATGTCTTATCACAGAGATAATAATACAGTTTTATCCAAATTTCACTCACAGTAAAGCTCACTTAACCCCGAATACAGAAACGCTACCTCAATTTTGAGCACTGCTTATAAAGTTAAGTGGACAATACCTGTCAGAATTTGTATGGAAAAACGAAAATTTTGACAATACTTAAATGTTAAGCAGGACTCCAACTTTGAGTAGCGTTTCTGTATTCGGGGGTTAGATGCCGCGGCTAGAAACAAAATGCTCCCAAAACGAGTATACTGCTTAAAGCGAACACTTTAGTATGGTTCCACTAAAAGGATGGGTCGTAGAGACTTATATGAGATATGGCTGAATTGTCTAAGTTATGTGATAATTTTGTATTTATCGTTACTTTTAGATATGAACGAGAATAAATCATAGATTTCTCTCCTCAGTTCGCGATATGCGCCTGTATATTCATATTTTTATAAATTAATTAAATAAAAACAATTGTTTTTAACAGTTTTACTGTTCTGTTACAAAAATATCTTAATATCAAGTATATTTTAAATCGGCAACCACTGACAATATACCCGTAACAAACCCGTGATATTAGTTTGCAAAACTAAACTACTTTACAATTCAAATTTTGCTAACCCAAATCGATATTGTCATATACAAACACTATTACGGATATAACTCGCGTTGTTTTGCTATGTTAATTTTTCTAAACATTTCGATCGGTTGACTTCCCAGTAATATAATATGTATTCACAAGACTTGAGTACTAAAAAATATTTATTAATACATAAATAAAAATTTTTACTTCTAAATATGTATACTTGTAAAGTTTACATTAAATATGTCCATCTTAATTTTCCCGAAAATAGACAAATACCTATGGACTTCCTTGTTTTATTTCTATCATTAGTGAAGTACGTTTCCCATTTGTGTGTATGTATTCGTTTTTAATTTGTACGTAGGTAATAGGCTGATACGTGAATTAGCGAGTATTGAATAATGAACATACAATTTGCTATTAGCAAACAAAATTCTAGGAGCTCTGAGGAGCTCGCTAGTGCAGTGGCACAGCGCGCTCGGCCTGCGATTGCGTACACTAAGCAATTTCGCTAAGGCCGGTCACTGGATGGGTGACCAAAAATTTATTATCACGAGTTCCTCCGTGCTTCGGGAGGCACGTTAAGCCGTTGGTCCCGGCTGCATCTGCAGTCGTTAATACCCACCAACCCGCACTGGGCCAGCGTAGTGGGTTATGGCCCAATATCCCTATATTCTTTCATCCATAGGGAAGGCCCGTGCCCCAGCAGTGGGGACATTAAAAGGGCTGGTGATGATGATGATGATGATGAAACAAAATTCAAGAGGCTGCAACTGCCTATAATCTAGCTAGACAGTTGCAACCCACGTGTCATGTCTTTCAAATAACCTATATAAAATTATCTGCAGTACTCTATGACTAGGCATGGATATAGGCCTCCTGGCTCTGCGATAACTAATCCGAATTTAGGTAATTAGGCACTTAGAAAATTCGGTGTGCAATATGGCTTCCGTGGGAGAGGTAAAGTTTGTGACAATTGGACATAGTAAAGCAGCAAGGATCCAAACCCAACACAGTTTCTCTATTGTTTGCTTCTTTCATAAATAAATAAACATCTGCCTAAAAATAATTGTTAGTAATTATGAGTGAATATTCTGTTCACTCATAATTACTAATCCAATAATAAAAATTGTATATTGTAGTTTCTTTTTGCTACGTCCTTTTTCCTACGTCCAGTTGTATTCTGTTTTACCATCAGCCTCAAAAACATCCGTAATTGATAACCTCCAACATTAAGGCTTTTAATACGCAAATCAAGCATAAACTTAAATGCATCTTCAAATAGAACTTTTATTATGTCTTGCGTAATTTCAGGATTTACAAAACAGGTTTATTTTAAATTGTTATGTTCATGCCTGAATTGCTTTGGCCTTCTACACAGAACACGGTCATTGACTGCCATAATGATTGGTCGATAACCCGAGGAAATTGCTTGCACTGACGACGAATGACTTTTATAGCTGAATTTCACATATAGATATTTTTTTATAAACTCTTCTGGTTAATTGAGTAGGTTCAACAAGATATCTATTTGTCCATGAAAACGCTTTGCCTTAATAAAACCCTAGGCTAAAACCAAAAGCAGTGTGATTACACACATTGAACATTAAAGGTAAAACTCAGTTCTCAAATAATTCGAAATTTTGAAAGCAGCGTAGGACAGAAATATATATCCATGCAAATTCAATTAATTTAATCTATCTACCAGGCGAAAGCCCTAAACATACCGTGTTCTCGTATATGTAAAAGAATGTTCTCTAAGTTTCAGTAAAATAAAGCCACGTTATTTTTGTTAAGTGAAAGATTAGCTAGTCTAGAGAGAAATGTATTGTGGTTCATAATATCTGTTTGGTACTTAACTTTGTAAACCTACTTTAATATAGGTTCATGTACCTATTTTAAGAAAATAAAGAGAACAGAAAGTTGTTCCACAGCAAGTGATACTGGCATTTGTCCAAGAACATCAGTCATAGATCAGTAAAAAAATATTTTCGCTTGGCAGTGTAGAAAATGAACGAAGTCAAAAACTACGGATCTTCCCTAGATGGAGTACCTACAACAATTATATAATGCCAAATATGGCATTTAGAATTCATTACCTACACCGTGGTCCATTTATGGGCAGTTAGTATAAAACACAAACCAACGAGTGGCGTTCAATAAAATATGTCTGGGTGTTTTAGGTAATGAATTATTAAATACATTGAGTTATACGCTAGTAATAGTAGTTCAATGATTAAATATGACTTTTTCCATAGGACCTGGCGTCGACGTGCCAGCTCCTGACATGGGAACCGGCGAGCGTGAGATGTCCTGGATCGCAGACACCTACGCCAAGACCATCGGCTACCAAGACATCAACGCACATGCATGCGTCACTGGCAAGCCCATCAACCAGGTGAGATTGAGGAATGAATCATAGGGCTGCCAAATCGAGTTTGTTATGACAGTCTCATTAATTGCAAAAGAAACTTCTTCCCCATCTTTACCCCGCTCCAAAGTTGATCGAACATGCTATTTCTCAATTCCCTTCTGCTAGCCACCGACAGTATTAATGATTATTCTTTCTTATCTTTCTCTCATTCACACTCATTAAATTCTCACTACAATGAGAGAAACATGTTAAGTACGGAAATATATGATTTCCCTATTTAATATTTGGCAAATTATACTTTAATATTCAAAAGGAAACAGAAAATTCAAAAAGAAAACACATCTGTCATCAAAATGACCAATTTACTACATAGTTTCTACACCTTTTTAGATTTGTAAAATATTTTCTATTAATAGATGGCAACCCTGAAAACATTATGTCACGCGTCTATTATATTATATAACCGCGTACTTGTTGGCATAGTTCAACGATTCTACTGGTAATACCACAGCTTGAAGGCTAATTTTGTATTAGAACATTCGGACAGCTGATAAAATACCGACACAATGTTGCTATACGCATTTTCGTCACAACCGGCATTTGCTTTGACTTATGGTCTTGCTGAAATGTACCAAAATATTATGATGAATTTTATAATTTACAAATTATTTATACAACTCGATCGACGATTTTTCATCTTTACTCATTAATATATTACTTAGTTATTTGATGGTTATATGGACCTACATTATGGCTGTTCGAAATTTTGAACAGCGTTTCATGCGCACTTTTTGAGTAAGTCGCTTACCCCTGAATACTGAACCGTTATTCAAAGTTTGAGTCCTGCTTAACATTTAAGTATTGTTAAAATTGACTTTTTTCTATACAAATTCTGATAGGTATAGGTGTAGTAGTAGTATAGTATTACTTATTAAGCAGTGCTCAAAATTTGAGTAGCGTTTCTGTATTCGGGGGTTACTGTCCTAGCTACACTAAACTACCTAATACCTAAATAAATATTTCGTGCATACTGTAACCATTAAAGTGAATATTTGTCTACACAGGGTGGTATCCACGGCAGAGTGTCCGCCACCGGCAGAGGCGTGTTCCACGGTCTTGAGAACTTCATCAACGAAGCTAACTATATGAGCATGATTGGTGAGTGTCATAACAAATAGCCGTAAGTCAATCAATTTTATGACTCCTGTCTTCTGAATCAGGACATGATAGTCTCAACACCACCACAGGTGATAAGCAATCTGGCTTACTTTCATCATCGGGTTCCTTCATCTCAGCTTAGAGGTGGGGGTGAAGATGATACTGATTTACTTTGTAATTAAAATAAAGGTTTAAACAGCTACCAACCACTTATCCAACCAAATTTTTTGCTAATAATAAAATATCGGTGTAAATATAAGCGTGTGTATTATTTTATTTGAACATTAAAAGAAGAATCAGAAAACTTACAATAATTTATCAGAATTCTTCTTTGTAATAAGTGTTTGCCTAATGAAAATATTTGATCGAATAATAATAATAAATAATCTTTATTTGTGTAAGAACATGGTATACAGAATTGAAGCTTTTCGAGTTATGTAATTCTATTTTAGATCATTAAAATTAAAGTTAGTGTCTATTGTTGCGGTTCCTTCATGCTTATATCTCCAATTGTAAAGGTAATTTCTTTGTTGCTTGCTCCGTAGTGTACCATAACAACTTTATTTACGTAATGTTAACGTAGTTATTGTAATTGTTCAGTTAAACACTATGGCCATCGTGTCGATAAACTAGGTTGTGTAGTGCAATTCAATTAGCGATATTAACTCCATGTGCTTGTTTTCTGTATTAGAACCGTTCCGATGTTTTGAACTGGCAATGGTGGAAAAGTTTAGTTAGTATAGCATTGGCAACATTACATTTTTTGTAAGCTATACTTTTATTTTATGGATGAAAAATAGAATATATTTGCTGGCTTATGAGCGAAAAAATAACTTAGAATAGGTCAGCCCCGATTCATCCCATGGGTGATGTAAAAGTCGACTAAGGGAGATTGCTCGGTGTAGACCAATAAGCACCCTAGGGCATCCGAATGGTAGAGGGCAAACCACCAACAACATGTCAACAGATGTTTGGTGTCAGGCAGGCGGCCGGCTGTAAAACCTAAGCCAAAACCTTGAACAGTGTGGATTAGAATGTTGTAATTCCAATCACTCTACGTTCATCGGTCTCTCGACATGGTTCGTTCCGTCTCTTTTATACATTCATTCATTATACCACCTTTACGGTGTGATGGATACCCTAATATGAATCAAAAGGGAGTGGATGGCTTGATGACTTCTGACCGATATGAAACATACTGCACCGACCCGCAGATAGATATACAGGGGAGCCCCGCTTTGAACTGTCAAAAATCCAATGACTTTTGTAAGTTCAACTCGAAATGGCTATATCATATCATGACCACCGTCATGCTAGCCGGGCTCGGAGAAAAAAAAATTTCTTTGTAATAATTTTAAATCATGATATAAGAAATATCTATATTAGAAATAGCATCTCACGTGTCTTCTTAATCTCACCGTCAGGCACCACTCCCGGATGGGGCGGAAAGACGTTCATCGTCCAAGGTTTCGGTAACGTGGGCCTCCACACGTGCCGGTACCTCGTACGCGCGGGCGCCACCTGCATCGGAGTCATTGAGCACGACGGCGCCATCCACAACCCTGATGGCATTGACCCTAAGGTAACTATTTTTTTTCTACTTATTTTCTTTTCTAGCTCGACCTAGAAAGAGGTGGAGAGAAGATCTAGATGCATACTGCAAGACATGGACAGAATTCGGGGCTCGGGATCGCTCGAGATGGAGGGCTGCGGTGGGATCTTATAAGCTATACAAAATCTTTTCTCAGACAATGTGAAGCTAACGATTTCACAATTATTATTAATGATGGCTGGCTTAAAATGCGCTGATCGATCGGGTTCGAAACCTGGCATGGCATGGCCAAATGTTTGTTTGATGAACACCGACATTTGTTACTGATTTATGATTGCGTAAGTATGTTAATTTTGTATCTCACGGTGTTTCTCAACACTTTTAATTAAGTATAATAAAAAAAAAATTAAAACTGGCATTGCTGTTATTTTTCTTAATTTAAAAAAATATGTTCTTTTAACATGTGTAAAAATTGTCCACTCAAGAATGTCACCAAAATAGCAGCCAGGCCAGGCGCATTAGCAATTTTCGGGGATTATACGTAATGTTGTGTTACTACAACAAATAATATCGCTAGAGTTCGTCGGGGTGTTTTACCCAGGTTATCTGGAGTCGGCGCAGTATGTTTCCTCTATCAGTCATAACGGTCAAACCTCATAAAGCTCCATGCTTTCTCTTTTAATGAACCCATGCATCCGTTACAATGGAAATGTGCTATAGGAATCAATTAATGTATAGAAAAGTGGTGATAAGGATTATATTGTATCTACCATATGCTAGATATTTTATATCCACCTACCAAGCGATAAAATTAACGTCTTATCGATAGAAATAGATAAGCCTCTCATAGATCAATGAGCATAGAAACCTTTGTGTCTATAGTTAACGTAATAAATTACTTTACCACTTCTTAGATAGTCAGGTAGGTACTTCTTATCTAACAAAAAATATAGTAAATTTTATTAATTATTGTAAATGATATTACCAAGTTTCTTATGCTTTTGTCCGTATAACCAGCTAGTATACATAAAAATATTCCATTCATGTCTATAAGGGTATGTCCACCACGCCCCTATATTATCCAATAGCAGTCGAAACATGTTTTATGGCCGCACTAAGTTATTAATAACCATGACGTGAACATTACGACCCTCAAGGTCAGATTGCTATCACCAGATTGTCTTGCTATTTGTATTACTCGCATGCTATCAAATGTGTCAAATCGCCAGAGAAACTGATAAAGTGGTGAAAGATAGTGTTGCCATATAAAATAAAAGTAAAATTATCTTACCGTCCACTGGCTGGACCAACCAGCACTGGACCAACATGGTGATTACGGTCCCCTATGAACTGCTGGACACAGGGAAAGCCTGATGCAATTATGATGATGAATAACTCATATTAGACGTTTTGGCTCGAGAAGAGTGAAACGACGATCTGGCGAAATCGTCTTGCAGAATAGATCTTAAGATATTATAATTATAACACTTGCATCAAATATTGTCTATATTAAATAAAATAGATAGACTCTGAATCCTCAGATGGAGAAAAAAAATACCATTTCTTTGATTATAATAATGTTATGTGTTATGTTATGTTATGTGGTTCAATTTTACACTTAGTTTGATTCTGCTATAACATTATGTTATAGGAAGTAATTGATATAAAATACTTAGATGTAAAATAATATCATTTAAAGTCTGTACCATCTAACTTGTCTTATTTGGTAAACAATCTTGTTACAACTTTAAAAAAAATCACTCATTTAAAAATAAAATAATAACAAAGTCAATAATCTATTACAATAAATTGAAGACTGAAACCTATTGAATCGATTGAAGTTATCAGTTGATTTTTACTGCTGCATTTTTAATAAAAAGGTGTGCCACTATTGTTTACCAAATAAGACAAGTTAAATGGTACAGACTTTAAGTGTCAATTGGAACGTGTACCTGATATTTTGTTGCTTAAAACGACGCACAAATAGGTACAATTTATCTTCTCGAAGGCCACTTTAGACTAACAAAGTACAAAACTATGATAACAAAGTGGTACGATTGTTCAACAATCGTTCTATACAGAGTGTTATCAATGTGAATAATAATATTTCTTATATCACCGCCTAATTGTTTGCGTTTCCATCTGCGTCAATATGAACGGACGGACGCCTTTCTTGGGATATATTTTAATATTACATAGCGATAAATGGGAAAGTTTTTAATAAATTTAATTACCTACATTCATTTATATTCATTGAAGATTGATTGTATGTGGGATTATAATGTGAACTATGATACAGTAGGTAGGAACAGACAGACCAACTTAGTTTTTACTTAACGCCAAACTGGTTACGGTTAATTATTACTAAGGTTTGCTCCTTTTTTAGTTAATACGTCGATATGAGTGACTACATGGACTACAAATGTTAATTAATGCTCAATGTTATTTAACAGGCCCTCGAAGACTACAGAATAGATAATGGCACCATCGTCGGATTCCCCGGTGCGAAGCCCTATGAGGGAGAGAACATGCTGTATGAGAAATGCGACATCCTTGTCCCCGCCGCCGTCGAACAAGTTATCCACAAGGAGAATGCTCACAAGATTCAGGCTAAGGTAAGAAAGAGACCACCGCAGTGAGTCTGCTGTGTCAAATATTTACACACGTTTTTATACAGATTACACACTTAACGATATTTTAGCGCATAGGTTAGGTACCTTTAAGACCCGCAATACTGTGGTATTTAGTAAGTGAATCACGTAAATAAATAGCAGTATTTTGCTAGGTGGTGCAACAGTCTCTTTAGTATTTGTCAGATGTTTAACTTAGCAAGCAATAAATTCTGAAAATATTATATAATGTTCTAGATGACTAAAGCTCCAAATGGTTTCGTAATTATCATAACTTGTTTTTCTTTTTTCAAATGTTGCCAATTACATATTTTATTTAAAAATGTTCCAGACAGAATCTAATTAATATTGACCTCTCTATTTTTTACTGGGAAGCAAACAAAAATTATCTTCCTACTAACTGACTTGGGTCATTGCCGTGACCATACCACATACAGATTATAATTTTTTGTATTTTTATTTGTTGGAATAGGTGTACTAGGTACTACTGCATGTATATTTAAATATACCGTTCATTGTATTAAAAAGACGGCATAACTTAACAAATGCTTCGATACGTTTTGAATTACGTTTTCCATTGTTTTGTTTATATTCAAAAGCGATATTAGAAAAGTATATGAATTTCCCATCTGTTTATTTCGTATCAAAAATATGGTAAACAAAGACTTTTTAAACTATCGACAAGTATAACAAATGTATGCTCAGAGCAGCGTATAAAAAAAACAATAATTGATTGCACTGATAGCTCTCTATTGAATTTTAAATAAGGTCCACTCAAAGTTCAAATTCGTTGATTACTTTAAATTGGAATCTGCAGGTTTCACTGTCTGAAGCAAAAAATATAACCTAACAGAAATACCTATATGGCCTAAAATATGCCTGTCACTTTTGAGGGGGAAAATATAAAGTTTAAAAATGTCATATTAATATTAAGGCTAGGAAATCACTGCTAGAAAGCTTTAAATTCGGAAGTAGGTACAGTCAGCATTGTAAATATACAAAACACTTTACCCTTTTACACCCAAGACAGCGTTTGCGCAAAATATTATTGTCACATGGTTACTGTCTATAGGTGAACATACGATCCCTTATCGCTAATGTTATAATGATGCAACAATACCCGCACAGTCTCGCTCTACCTGTCAGTAATGTAATTTCGGCAGAAATAACCACACACGCCACGTCATACGATAAGATAAACCGTAAACTAATTAAGTTGGCTAGTATGGGAGATAAGGAGTGGAATTTTCAAGCACCAGATGTAAATTATGTTAAATTTAACTTTTTAAAATCTACCTACTTATTTTGTTGGTTAAGTACAATAATTATTGTTCTGTATTTTGATTGCCGTGTGGTGACGGCAGAGTAGAATAAAATTGTCACCACCCTAAATCTCTCCCGTGGATGTCGTACAAGGCGACTAAGGATAAATCAGTGATGAGAATGGGCAGCAGCGTTCCTCTTATACCACCTAGCAATGTAACTACTGCGACTTTTGTGCCCGATAAATGGCAATAGACTCGCTACCTATTACATGGGACCTAACATAATTGGCGAAACGCGGGTGGTAGTTCACCTCTGCCTACCTCTTCAGGGATATAGGCGTGATTTATGTATGTATATATGTATTTTGATTTTTTATTTGAACGTTAAAAATGTTCAAAAAAATTAAATACATTGCAAACCTTTGCAACCAACCTTACAACATTGCAATCAATCTACTTATTACAAACTAAATACAAATTACAAACTAATTAAATAGTAAATAATTTGCTGCTTTATTATAGACAAAGAAGAATAGATCAGAAAAAGTACGAAAGATTATTTCCTGCATCATCCAAGACTTCAATTTTTCGCCCTTTTTCTGACCTTATTCTTCTTTGTTTATAATATAGCAAATTATTTACACGATTTTTTTTTGTGTTATCTAAGTAGGTGTACCAATTAGGTGTATCAATTATAACGCTGGTTTCATTATCAAACTTCGTTTATCCTTTTGGTCGAATTAGAAGGAAGGAAAACCTATTAAAAAAACTTTAAAATAATCATATTACTGCTTTTGTAAATAGCAGCATAATTAAAATAAGAAGATGAGTCCATATCCCTGGCGATAGGAGAATAAGCTATACACAAATCAGCTGACTTAACCGGTTGTCGATCTAATAATAGTAACTTCTAATAGCTAGGGAAAAGAAAATATTTTCGTCTCGCTCCAACTCACACTAATTCCCGAGATAAAACACATGTCAAGTGGTGGAGAGAGATTTTGTCCACGTCCGCTAAGCCTATTGTTGCCTAAAAAAAGCTATAGATAGATATAATATTACCAATGTGAACATAAAAGTTCATTCAAACTGATCATACCTCCATTGCTAAATGTGTTTCCTCCAAACCTGGCAGAATTGTCAGATTTGCCAGAGGCCTTTCATACAGTCAGCATCATAAATAAATGAACACTTTAGTCCTCTCTGTCATAACTACAACAGTGCATGCGCAGTAATAGTTGCTACTATTTCGTACAAACTGTTATTTTGACAAAGTACTAAATTGTTCATGTATTTATGATGCTGACTGTACAAAAAGATAGATATACAGACAATGGTGGAAACACATTATTGAAACGCGACGCGACTCGACGTGTAGACACCGAACAATTCGGCGTCGCGTCGGATATTCATAGTGTGATTCTGTGTGGGTGGTCATAGAAAACCAACACATTTGATTCGACTTAACACGCGTCGCGTTACATCGGGTCGCGTCGTGTTTCAATAATGTGTAAAAAAATCCAGAAATCTTTATTTCATAACTTATAGTCTATATACAGTTTATAGTGGCTGGAGCTTCCTTTTAAGCAAGGAATTTGCTAGTGCTAGGAAGCACCACTCTCCCATAACAGGGCATAACATAAAAAGACTTAGGCGAATAGCAATTTTAGATGAAAATGAAACAAAACTGTCAGCAACTTAATATTCACGCAGATCATCGCCGAGGCCGCCAACGGACCAACCACCCCCGCCGCCGACAAGATTCTGATCGAGCGCAACATCCTGGTCATCCCCGACTTGTACATCAACGCTGGTGGTGTCACCGTGTCCTTCTTCGAGTGGCTCAAGAACCTGAACCATGTCTCGTACGGCCGCCTCACCTTCAAGTATGAGCGCGAGTCCAACCACCATTTGCTTGGTAAGTTTGAATGTAATTCCTTTTTTTTTGTGCAGAGTTTTTTCTTCGTCTTCGGCAATATTATTTTCTTGACGGATATTCTAGGGTAAATGGTAATGATGAATACGGGATAAAGGCGTAATATAACGCATCTTATATAAAGTTAAGTGTCATTACCTGTCAGAATTTGTATGGAAAAAGTCAATTTTGACAATTCTTAAATGTTAAGCAGGACTCAAACTTTGAGTAGCGTTTCAGTATTGGGGGGGTTATTGACGTAAATTTTTTAGAATACATACGCAGTGTTCAAAAAAGAGAAGCGTTTCAGTATTCCGAGGATAGTGTCTAAGATGTTTTTTAGTTGCGTCTCTTGTATTTATTAGAGTAGGCACCTATGTAGATAAACTCTAGGACTATGTATTTTTTAATTGCTATGCGACAGACTGCTTAACAAGGTGGTCAAATATATACAGTTCTTGATTTATCGCATATTTTTCTTACCTTTCTATTATGCTAGCAGAGCGCTAAGTATTACAAAAATGAAAAACGCGTGTAAAAAGTCGGCGAGCTTCGTTACTTTGATTGAACTATGGAAATTCGCAATGAAAGAAACCTAATAGATGCATAAAATCATTTAACCCCAGGCTAGAAAAAAGTTATTTTCGGTCGGCGTCGAAAGCAGATCAACACTTTAAGAGTGACGTAATACATAGTTTATTAACAATGATTCTTTATAATTGCAGAGTCCGTTCAAGAGTCTTTGGAGAGACGTTTCGGCCGTGTCGGTGGACGCATCCCCGTCACCCCCTCCGAATCCTTCCAGAAGAGGATCTCTGGTGCCTCCGAAAAGGACATCGTCCACTCGGGTCTCGACTACACCATGGAGAGATCTGCTAGGGTACGTACTGCTTGCATTATTGTACGTACGGTCAGCATCATAAGTCGATTACCACTTTAGCCCTCTGTCATACCAAAGATAGCGCATGCGCAGTAACAATCGCCACAAATTTGTACGAACAACCATTGTGACAAGGTAACTAAAGTGCTAATCTACTTATGATGCTGACTGTACTATACGTTTATTCAACATCTTCCTGTTCCACTCCGAGGTTGTCTAGGGATGTCCTTGTTTGTTTCCTTCTACTTTATATCATCTATTACACCGTAAAGGTGGTAATGATCAGTGACGGATCGACAACAGACATGTTTTTTGTGTATTTCTGAATCTAATGTCCAGTTTACATATACGTCATACATATCTCACACAGGAATAGCCATATATCACTCCACTTTCTAGTTCAATGAGATCGTTAAAATGTAAGACATTAATAATATTGTCTCCCTTCCCGTTTCTCACTCTAAGTGGGGTCGGCTCAATATGTCTCCCCCTACCATACTCTTCTATCAGAAGTGAGCTCAGCATGAACTCCCTTCTTCCTCATGTCATCTTTCACACAATCCGTCGCCTCTTTCCACATTCTAGAGATTAATTTACAATTTTAATTTATAAATTCATATTCGCTTTATCCCACAGGCCATCATGAAGACTGCCATGAAGTTCAACTTGGGATTAGATCTGAGAACGGCCGCATACGCCAATTCCATCGAGAAGATCTTCACCACTTACGCGGACGCCGGCCTCGCATTCTAAACACTCACTAGATAAATACAAAGTATTGCCTGCATTTTCTAGATGCCATTTTAATCCCTATGCACATAATATGTAATTCTAAGTCTTAAGACATTATCACAGTATTTCTCTGTTGGAATCATGGCTTTTTATTTTAATCGTAAGTGAATCATTGTTAATCGTATAAGTGTAATTATGATGACCTTTCCAATTGTATCGTCGTGAATTTTGAATAAAATATTGTTTTACTGTTAACTTTTATTTCTTGAATATCCTTCTAAATATCCTTCTTCTTCATCCTTACATAAAAAAACTGTAAAAGCTTTTTTTGCACTGAAAAATAAATACGTAGGGTGAAAATCAATTAGATAAATGTATTGTTTGGTACACTCGACGTCAAGCTTTTGATTGTCCATCCAAATCTGATCGAAAGAAATGGAAAAATTACAGAAACATTATTTTTGTGATTAGGCTTATTTTCGTTGAACCGGGAGCCCGGGATTCATTTTGAGAAATCAGTTCAGCTGTTTGACAAATATCACAAAATGATTTAATATTCAAGGTATATACGCGTACTCCGATCGGATAACAAATCGGGCACCAACAAGCGCCATTCGTGTTCTAATACCTTTTAACGATAAATGATTATATCTATTGGGTCCTAGACCAGAGTCTATACATTTGTGCTCATTGCCCTTTCTTAGTCAAAAATTACACGTAATTATGAGTGATCCCCATCCACGGACCGATGAAACAAAATAGCGGCTCGCGGCTTGGAGTGCGGCGACATGTACGAGCGGAAGCGGGTTACGAGTAAAAAAAACTTATTGGATCGCCTACTACGAGCTTACTTAAAGTACGCGTACTTAGGGCGACACACCAGCAAACAAGATCGTCGAGCCACAAGTTCGCGTACCTAGGTACCAAACCCGTCTATCACCCCCGCCCCTTATGTGCCCATACTGCCGTCGTACATGAAAACACAGTAACTTCAATTATATAGTTTGTCATTGAAGTTACTGTTTTCATTTACGACGGCAGCATATAGTGCGTTTCATCTTATAGTTCCTATGCCGTGATAGTGCCTACAATGTCTATCATCAACATCAACACGTAAGTCATATTTGCAGGTTTTTTATGTTTTATAGAAAATCTTTGAGAAAACCATGTCCAAAACATTGAAAAGTAATGAAAGATTAATTGTGTTATAAGCTAAAGTCTTTTGTGAACGTGAAAAACTTTGTGTAATGAGGTCCCGCATAATCCTTATTATAGTGTGTACAAGTTCGGATTGCCGCCATTAAATTGGGTTACCAGTATCAGTTTTATTCTCGGAGTAAATAGAACTGGAGTAGCCTTTGCCTAACATTCCCCTCTGCCAAACGCACAAGCATCGGATGCCTGTGCGTTATATAAAACTAGTTGAGCCGCCATTTTAAAACCACAATAATCAGAACGTCTTGCCGTGCAGAGCTCCCACTAAAATGCCTGCCTGTGCTGTTTTTTAGCGTTAAAAAAAATCGAAAACATCTAGTATTCAAAAAGATGGCGTCACATTTCATTTTTAAGTATTATTTTTAAGATTTGATATTAATTTACTTCATAATTTCATGTTTTAGCATACTACAATTTCAAATTTCGAGCCATAGTCTCGTGGGGAGTCGGCCGTGACGTCATCAAACGATCTTCCAGCGCACTCCCCACGAGACTACCTAGGGTTGAACATTATCGCATTTCAATTAATTAGACAATAATTTAAAAAAGTTTGTTGTTAATAAATAATTGTAATTTTGTCATTTCGTATTAATTAATTACCAATTATAATTTCGTTTTAACAATATACGTTGCGTGTTTATATTTAGTTTAGTATTAAGTACATACCTACCTACACTTTTGCGACCGCTTGAAGCTTATTTTTTGCCACACTACATGGAAATATAAAATCATTAGTGAATTAATAAAATAAAATAAGAATAAGACTATTTTGCCCTTTATTCATGCTGGGCGGCGCTCATAAACATTAAGAGTACCTATGCTGTAGCATATACAGCGTCCCTGACTATAAAATAAGCAAGGGTAAAAATGTACCAGCACAGCCGATTATTTCTGAGAAACCTAATTTTTTTTTCGAGCCACAGCACAAATTGTTTTTTTTTGTTGTAATCAGCAACCCTAATTGAATTGAACTTCATTAATAGTGATGTCACGTCATCGATATTGCGATTTTACGAGGGAGTAATGAATGAATGAATGAATGAAAGTAAAATTAAATTTAAAATATGTATTATGATTTAAATCTATACATTGTGTTCCTGAGGTTATACATTAACTTCGGCATTTTATTCAGACTATTAAATTGATCATTTTTTAATATGGATTAAATTTATGATACTTTTATGAATTGAAGTTCCTTTAATTTTGAAATCCTAGAATAAAACTATAGAGATATAGAATAAAACAGGTCAAGTCGACCTTAAGCCAAATGGCATATATGATGTTAGTAATTGCCGTGTGGTCACGGCAGAGCAGAATATAAATGTCACCACCTCAAATCTCTCCCGTGGGTGTCGTACAAGGCGACTACGGATAAATCAGTGATGAGGAATAGGAAGCAGCGTTCCTCTTATACCACCTAGCAATGTACTGCGACTTTTGTGCCCGATAAATGGCAATAGGCTCGCCACATTTTACATGGGACCTAACATAATTGGCAAAACGTGAGTGTTAGTTCACCTCTGCCTACTCCTTCGGGGATATAGGCGTGATTTATTTATGTATGTATGTATGAGAGAAGAGGAAGTAAAATCTCCAATTTTTTAACATTTTGTCTGTATGTATGTTTGTGCACGCATCATGCATAAACTACGAGACGGATTTTGATCCCATTTGGTATGATGATAGCTAAATGTCATTGTCAACATTTAAGTTAAATTTATTTTTTATTAATATTTAAAAGCTCCTTTAAAAAACCCGGTGGTCCAAGTGCAATACTTCGATTTACTAGGAGTTAGGTATGTGGCACCAAAGTCTTCCGTACATAAATGAAGCTTTTGGAAAAAATTATTGTAGTATTAAAATCAGAAATGATCGGTATGTGTAGTTCAAGCAAAAATACCTCTGCCCCTAGCCGGTATCCTAATTGCTAGTATTTATACTGTAAGCTTTCACATTCCCGAAACAGCTAATTTTTTATTATAATTTTCAGTTTTCCTAAAGAACACGAAAAAAGTGGGTTGATGCTTGTAATAGGCACGTCTCTTGGGCATCTACAAGAACAAGTACTATTTGTTCCGTAAATTTTGAGCCGTCTCAGTTTCAGAAATTATCTAACAATAGAAGAAGATTTTATAGAATACAAGTTTGTTTTTTCCTCGCAATTGTGTTGAAAAACGTCGTATGCAACTCATATGCATTGGTCATTACACACTCAGTTTCCTTACCGCGTTCGCTTGCGGCTCGCGCTTGCAATAATGCCTCGTATATAATGACCAACATAGCATACTCGTAACATAATGTACTATTTTAACTTTTAAGATCCACACATTTTGATTTTTGATTCCCCTTAAAATTTAACAATTCCCAGTATCATACGAGAAATCTAACTAGATTCACTATCGTTAAAAATAAGTTTCTCCTTTCCATTATGATTATACGCGAAAGGGTCCACACAGTGATTTCTGAAAGTGAAAATATATAATAACACCTATTGTAAATACTTTTTAAATGCAATAAGCTATTAAGTATAAATTTGTATTTGATTGATATAGCTTTCGAAATCTGTCAAAGTTTTAGATGGATTTCATATATGAGTGTCTTTGCAAAATCGAAAGAAGGCTGATTGTAAAGTAAGCGTGTAAATCATCATTTAATTTTTAATAATGTAAGAATACTAACGCAAAATTAATGCATTCATTCATTGAACGAAACTGATTTATCGATATTTATATTCTCGTGCTATGTCATGTCACTACTCACACAATGACATTCGTGTGTTTGAATAGAACGTTAACACACTATTTTAAGTATGTTTGCGTGAATTTTAAAAATGTGTGTCGTTTTATGCATGTGTGTGTTTGTAAATACGCAAAAAGTTTTTGTATCTGTGTGCAGCCTTTCAGTGTAGTAGTAACCTCACCCCCCGCAAAAAATGGCAGAAAAATATGTACGAGAAATTGACTAATGGCTACTCCAGTCCTATTTACTCTGAGGTTTTATTAAGTGTTTGATAAAGAAATTAAATATATTTATGTTAGTATTATAACTGTAAATAAATAGTACTAATAACGATTTAACGACTGACAAGAGTGAGGACATGCCAAATGTAGACATGTTAGATGAACACAATTATTGTTAATCATAATAAATATAATATTTTATTTTTATTTAACCTTTTTTCACTTTATGAGTCTATCCTTCTTACGTCACTACAATTTATATTTATCTATCTAATTTCTATCACATTTTTTAATATCATGAACTAACTGTAGGCCTATTCCCTAACTTTTTTTGACAGTTGAAAGTGATGATCACCGAACTATTTACTAATACATTGCTGTTATCACAGGACAAGTGTCACAATAGCATTATAGTAAAGTAGTAATGGATAAGTAAATAGTTCGGTGATCATCACTTTCAACTGTCAAAAAAAGTTAGGGAATAGGCCAGCAGTTCTCGCAAATTTTCACGAGATTTGGCTAATGACTTTCATAAAAAAAACTAATATGTAACTACTACTTAGTACCGCTAGTAGTTATAAGTAACAAAATAAGATAGATGCATAAATGTTTATCTAGTTAATTGAAAAAAAACTCCCTGAATTAAAGGTAGTACAATAAAGTTGACAAGGTATCATTTTCTTGCAATACTACCAACTTTACGGCATAGGAACTATAAGATGAAACGCACTAAAAAATAAAACATAAAAAAACATGACTTACGTGTTGACGTTGATGACAGACATTTGTTTGTAGCCACCATTCTTACGTAGTATTGTATTCTCTTTGGCCACCATCACGGCATAGGAACTAGGATGAAACGCACTTTATCCCATAACGCCATTGAAAGCGCGCCAAACACTCTTATTTCTACTTATTTTAAGAAAGGGCAAAGGGATATAGCCTATACAGTCATGTCTTTAGTTTTGCTTTTCTAGAATTTTACATTAAAATATGTGTGCCACACATATTTAACGCATCTAAGGAGTTTTTAGCGCGTATCGAATGGTAACAGAAAACAGAGTTGATGGCGAAGACCACTATACAATTCTCGACGTCAAACACGTATCATAAAACTAATTTCAATGATTCCTCATAATTGAACATCAACTGCATGAATGCATGCATCAAATTAACACCATTTTACATACATAAATCACGTCTATATCCCCGAAGGGGTAGGCAGAGGTGAACTAGCACCCACGTTTCGCCAGTTATGTTAGGTCCCATGTAATAGGTGGCGAGCCTATTGCCATTTATCGGGCACAAAAGTCGCAGTAGGTACATAGCTAGATGGTATAAGAGGAACGCTGCTGCCCATTCCTCATCACTGATTTATCCTTAGTCGCCTTGTACGACACCCACGGGAGAGATTTGGGGTGGTGACAATTGTATTCTACTCTGCCGCCACCACACGGCTATGCACTGCACAAAATCCACTTTGAAACAATGTTTGAATGATAGAAACAAAATTCTGACTACCGCCATTGAAAGCGCGCCAAACACTCCTAATTTTTAATTACTATCCATTTATGAATGCCCCTATGTATTCTGATGTCTACATAATAGGTTTTTAAAAGATAAATTTTGTTTAAAACTAGGAGTTAGTTTATTTATTTAAAGATTTTTAGTTTAAAATTTCATAGTACTTTAGTACTGGAATTTAATATTTCTTATGGAAACGTTCCATTGCTAGTTGAACGCAAACAGTAGGTTTAAAATTTAGATAAGTTTCAGCTGAACGTAGCCAATTACGTGGTGTAAAATGTCAAGTTGTCAATTCAATACAATCGATGAGTTATTTTGAAGAATATTAATTTGTAGATAACCATCGCTTTAAAATATTTAATGGGTAAAATGAATATAATACCATTTATTGTTACTATATTGGTATCATTTTTCAATGGAATATTAACGAAAAGTGTAGAACTTACATTCGAACTTCCTGATAGCGCTGTAGAATGTTTTTACCAAGAAATAGAAAAAAATACGTCTGCTGCCTTAGAATATCAAGTAAGTGCAATATTTTCATACAATTACTATACGTAATAAAGTATAGTAATTAGTAAGCTATTACTTAATCAACATTGATCATAATATCATATAACCTCTGTTGCTACTAAATACGTTTGTATAGGGTAAATAATACAATATTTTTGATTGCAGGTCATAACTGGCGGCCAATATGATGTAGATGTAAAAATTGAAGGACCAAATAGACAAATAATCTACCAACAGCAAAAAAAGCAGTATGATTCTCATAAATTTACTGCACAACTCACAGGCAAGTACTTCTTATGATTTCAATAATTAAGTGCTCTATTAAACAATAGATAAATATCTAACCACCAAAATCTTTGTAATAGATAAATACATAAATATTACTGTACTTTCATACATACATAAATCATGCCTATATCCCGGAAGGGGTAGGCAGAGGTGAACTAGCACCCACATTTCGCCAACTATGACAAGTCCCATGTAATAGGTGGCGAGCCTATTGCCGTTTATCGGGCACAAAAGTAGCAGTACTATTGCTAATTTGCAAGGTGGTATAATAGGAACGCTGCTGCCCATTCCTCATCACTGATGTATCCTTGTCTTGTATGACACCCACGGGAGAGATTTGGGATGGTGACAATTATATTCTACTCTGCCATCACCACACGGCTGTACTTTCAATCATATTGTAAATCATTATATTATATTGGTCTTTCAATTTGTTGAGTTAAAACTTCAAAGTAAGTATGTAAGGTTATTGTTTTCTATAAATAATTATAATCCATAGGGATCTACAAAGTATGCTTCAGCAATGAGTTCAGTACATTTTCACACAAACTTGTCTATATGGAACTAAATGTTGGACCAGAAGAACCGTTACCAGGTATTGGAGATCATGCAACTGTACT
Source organism: Cataclysta lemnata (assembly GCA_963931975.1). Taxonomy (NCBI): domain Eukaryota; kingdom Metazoa; phylum Arthropoda; class Insecta; order Lepidoptera; family Crambidae; genus Cataclysta; species Cataclysta lemnata. Next base: position 7,201,553 of record OZ008339.1, read on the forward strand.
AACTCAGGTAATAATATTTGATTACTTATATGCATATTTATGTATATAAATCACACCTATATCCCCGAAGGGGTTGGCAGAGGTGAACTAGCACCCACATTTCGCCAGTTATGTTAAGTCCCATGTAATAGGTGGCGAGCCTATTGCCATTTATCGGGCACAATAGTCGCAGTAGGTATAATATATGGTATATGCATTAATTCACTATTTCAGATTAAAATTTTTATTTTTTTGAACAAATATTTATTTTTGATTCCATGTTATATGTATCAAGAATAATAAACCCTTAATCCTTTTACAGTTGGAAACCTCTGCTGAAGAAATTCATTCAGCACTTAATAGAATTATTGACCACCAAACACATCACAGACTGCGGGAAGCACAGAGCCGCAAGAGGGCCGAAGACTTGAATGAAAGGGTATTTTGGTGGTCAATGGGTGAAACACTAGCCATTGTGTGTGTAACTTTTGCACAAGTTATGATATTAAAGAACTTCTTCAGTGACAGACCTTCATATAATCGAATGTAATGTATAGATAATTAAATAGAATATTTATTAATTTCTTGTGTTTTAACTTTGTTTTTCTTGTATTTTTGTTTTATTGACCTAAATGCAGTCATAGTAGTAATTAAAACTATTGTGTGGCGTGATATTATATAGTTTATCTGAAGTCTTAAAAATTTTATTACTTTGTCATACTTCTAGTACTAACAGCAAAAAGAAACAACTTGTCTTTTATTCTCCTTATTATTGCACCTTGATATCAAGTCACTCCCACCTGCAAACTGATTATACTTAAAGATTATAATAAGATTGAAATTAATGAGTTTTTTTATTCCATTCCATCTTTAACTATTTTATATACACAGGTGTTTTGATATGCAGCTTAATGATTATATATAGTTTATTTGTTTACCAAAGGCAGTATATTTATATACATTTATTTATTAAATAAAAATATACAAGATTACATTTACCAGAGATTAGTATAAGAGATAATCTGTACAATTATTTCAAAACAGAACTAATAGAGCAAAAACACCATTGACTAAAGCACATGGGTATGCTATGAGTGGTCTTTGTTCTGCATCTCCTGACATTGTTACAAATAGCCTACTTGCTGACAATGCTGACCATATTACTGCTACTGCTGATAGAGATATACCAACTGGCCCCTCTAGAGATACAAATATTCCCAATCCGGCTAGAACTACCATAGGTAGCATACAATAACCTAACACACTGGCAACACTAAGTACTGTGAAAACGCCTTCAGTGCGGCTCATAAGAGATAGCAAAAAATACATTAATATAACGGACATCACAGATAATCCATACACATAACCAAAATGTGCTTTATTGCCTGATAAAAATAAGCATACGGCAAGAGCAAGACAGAAGGCAATGGGGCCAGCAATGTCGGTATCTCGTAGTAAAAAATTTGCATCGTCAGCTTTCGACTGCCCATGAAAAGGATTTAGTACTGCCAACGTCTTCTCCAAAATTCTGTCAGGGTATATCTCTAATTCATCCAACAGAGGAGGTTCATCAAATTCGTTTGTTTCTAGACTAGGTTCTCCTGGTATTGGAGCTGGTGTAAATATATTTGGATTGTAGTATTGATTATTGTTTGCTGGCATCGTTCCTTGTACCTGACTGTATGTAAAGTTTTGTTGTTCAGTTGGGAAAGATTGAAATTCTGAAAAACAAGAATATAAATTATAATTTATATTCTAACAACACATACAGAGATATGTATGTGTTGTTTTTTAATATCTATTATCAACTTACCAAACGAGTTCGCTGGATCATCAAAATTGTTTGATGTATCAAAAGCATAATCTTGGGTATTATTTTGCCACCCATAGTCATTTTGATTATAATTTGCCATTTTCAGTTGTAATTACTAAGGCAATATTATTAAAACTATACCCTAATGATCATTTAATTGTGCAATTTCGTTTCTAAATTTGTAAATATAATTGAACTTTTTGACATTACCAATAGTGACATTACACGTCACTCACTCGTTTTTTTTAATAGGTCTAACGTTCCTGGAAACTAGTCCTTTTGGAACTTTCTTCAATACATTTTCGTTCTTTTCTTAATTTTGAATGAAAGATAAAATTAATGAATGAAATAAATCCATGAAATGAATGAATGAATTTAATGGGTAAAATGAATTTTACATTAAAATATGGGTGAAACACATTTTATCACATCTAGGGAGTGCTTGGCGCGAGTCGAAGGGTAACAGACAAAGAGTACAATGTATATAGTAACAGAGTTCATGACGGACGGTGACCGAAGAGGTGGTGAAAACCACTATAAAATTCTCCACGTCAAACACGGCACAAAACTTTTACTTCAATGATTTTTCATAATTGAACATCAATACGGATCCTTATGCATCAAAATAACACCACTTTTACTACACAAAGTCCACTCCGAAACAATTTTTGAATGATTGTAATAAAAAGTTGACTGACGCCATTAAAAGCCCGCCAAGCACTTCACTCATTTTTTTTTTAATTCTCGCTATATTTTAGGGAAGGCAAAGGGCCCGCCCAATTAATCGCCCTCGCCTTCCCCCGTAGCACGGGACATGGACACATCTCTTTCCGTGGACAGAAAATCTTTTCCTCTCGCTCTAACTCGAACTAAATCCCGAGACAAAACACTGTCAAGTGGTGGAGAGAGACTTGTCCACGTCCCCGTGCTAGGCCCGGCTCGGGCGACAAATACTTGCGATCTGGGACATTCTTTGTTTTATCACCCATATTATATATAATCTACTATTATCTTTACGTGCAATTCGTAACTAGCAATGTATTACTAACAACAGTATAGTGGATCGGTAAAATTATGGTTTGAAGGCGCCGGAGCGGCGCGGTGGCGTGCTTTACGCGGTGCGTATCTACAGTGTAAAGGTGTGGTAGCGGCACGGTGACGGCGAGGTGGTGGCATCGTGTGCAGGAGCGCTTACGGTGTCAGTCATCCTTTTGAATTAAGATGGTAAGTGATGATATAGGGCGAAGCAAGTCAAGCTTCACTTGGACAGAGAAGTTGACTATCCTAAGGAGTGATTATTTAAAAAACGGCCCGCTGCGGGCCTAGCACGGGGACGTGGACGAGTCTCTCTCCACCACTTGACAGTGTTTTGTCTCGGGATTTAGTAGGAGTTAGAGCGAGAGGAAAAGATTTTCTTTTCCCCGTGGAGATGTGTCCACGTCCCGTGCTACGGGGGCAGCTGGGATACGGGGATGGGATAACGGGATTAATCAAATTATGGTGAACGCACACTTTTCCGAGCCGAACGCGCCGAAGTCAGCGGAGGCCTCGCACACCTATCCGCGCCTAAGAAATCGAAAATAGCTAGTACTAAAATACATTGATATATAAATTACAATAAAAATTCTTGTTTGAAATAAAACAACTTGCCAAACATCAAATTATACGCGAGTCTTATCCGTAAAAGTTGTTTTATTTCAAATGTGTAGTGCTCGTGCAAATATAAGAAAACATTAAAAATTCTTGTATTACATGACGGACCTCAAGGTACCTACATACCATAGAAAATGTAGGTCTAACAACACCGACATTTTGCCAGCTTAGGTCAGGCGCCATGTGCGGCGCTATTACATGAGATCCTCGATAGCGCAGTGGCTTAGCGTGCTCAGTCTACAATTGCGTAAACTAAGCAATATTCGAAGGCCGATCATTGAATGGGTGACCAAAAATTTATGATCTCGAGTTCCTGTGTGCTTCGGAAGGCACGATAAGACGTTGTTCCCGGCTGCGTCGGCAGTCGTCAATACCAACCAACCAGCACAGCCAATGGGTTATGGTCGATTCTCCAAATATTCTTCTATCCATAGGGAAAGCCTGTGATTAGCAGTGGGGACGTTAAAAAGGCAGGTAGTGATGTACCTAATAGCGGGCCAGGCGAGCCTATTGTCATTTACCGACAAAAATAAATATTGTAATATCCTATTACAATATTTATTTTATGTAATAACCTATTACAATATTTATTTTTGTTTACAATACGCTAATGCTCATGCTTCGTTGTAACTCTTAATCGCCTTGTACGACGCTTGCGAGGGAAGTGGATATTCGGCTCGCTGTTAGATCTACACGGTCAGGTAGATTGAATCCAGAAAATACATCTGTACAATCTGTAAGGTCGTCAATCGATATAAAAAAAAACATTTATGGCATAGGTAGGTACTTTATTAAATATATTAGCCATTGTAAACAGTAAAATATGGAATGGATTGTGTATAATATAATATTGCAACATTGAAACATAGCGTAGTAGGTACGGAGGTAAAATACATTGTTACATTGTTTCATAATACATTTATTTACATCATTAAGTCAAAAATTTCATAAGAAAATTGGTGTTATTTTATTGACTAATTTCATTATCATTAGAATAACGTTTTGCCACCGAAGAGTCCTTAAGTCACTCCGGAATAAAACTCCCAGGAGCACTAAAACTATTTGAATTTAGTTTGCTCATTGAGCTACTGTGTTAGGTATGCATGCCATACTTAAGGTTGGGTATATTTTATTATAATTCCACACAGCCAAAACCGCAATAAATCAATTCCTGCATAGAACTTGCTAACCCCTGAATACAGAAACGCTACTCAAATTTTGAGCACTGCTTATAAAGTTGACAATACCTGTCAGAATTTGTATGGAAAAACGTCAATTCTGGGTAGGTATTAACCCTTAACTGGTATCGTTTGGGCCCTTAACTGGTATCGTTTGGGCCACGCGGCCCCACGTGTGTAGTTTTTTTGTTTTTCTAATAAACTAAGCACCGTGGGCAGCCATAATTTTAAGTATTCTCATTACGTCGCTATTCGCGGCGGTGGCCGGACTTTAGGCGCTGTATCACTTAAGGCACCCAGGTATTGGTGGCCGCGCGGCCCCCACCATACGAGTAAAAAAACCAAACATAAAATTTTCCCATAGCAATTTTTATAAGTTTGTTTTTTTTACAGTTATTAATACAATTCAAAGTGCAATAATTGTTCACAATTAATTTGCAGTCTATAGTAGCAGAAAAACACTATGTGTTAATCGTCTAGACTGAACAAAGTTTCATATTAGTATTTTTTAGCCTTAAGATTAGAAGTAATTTATTTCATGTTGATTTTAGTGAAATTTTGATTTTGATTTTTATAAAACGTTGTTTGTTTTTTACTTTACGTTTTATAGATTAAGTAAAATAATGTTATTTCTTATTTTAACCTTTTAAACTAAACTAAAAGTTTAGTAATATTCATTGATATTTGTAACGTAGAAAAACCTATTACCAAAATGTTGATACTATTTTGTGATCTCTTCTAGTATTGAAGTAAGAAGATTATATTAATTATATGATTATATTAATACAAACTATTTGATTCCATAAAACAAGCGTAATATTTATTATTTCTGACCATTTATTCAAGTACATAGTTAAAACTTACTTGCCAGAAGCAAACATACCATGGGGCCCGTACGGCCCCCACGATATAAGTTACGTATGTCAAATTTACGATACCAGTTAAGGGTTAAATGTTACACAGGACTCCAAACTTTGAGTAGCGTTTTTTTATTCGGGGGTAAGAGAATTCGTTTCTTATAGACCTATCCCCCTAAAATATTAAGAAATCTTGGATCTATCTATCGATCTAATCTGAATGACGTGCAGTCACATGAGAGGTACATATAGGTACGGTATCGGTATAAGAAAAAAATGTTTATGATATTTGAGACGTGTCTTGTGTTTACAAGCAAAGTATATGAGTGCGTTTTTACTATACCAATGTGTTAAGATTACCTATCGTAATTACTAAAAAAAGTGCAAGCGCTTGAGACCCCCTCTACCCCGAAACTGAACTGTAAAAGGCGCTATAGCTACACAGCTAGTTAATCTAACGTTACATTGTCTAGTTTTCTGTTATTTGGATCTTAAATTGATGGATATTTAATTGATCGCTAGATAAACCAAACTTACGAAAAGAATATGTACTATGCTTTATTCTATTTTTTTTGCAATTCACTTTATTATATTCCTCCTCCCCCGTTTCATTTCTAGTACAGTCAACAGCAGATCAATAAGCAAACTATTTCCCAAATATGGTAATTAAAATGTTTAACTTTAATTCTTCTATAATGTAAGATTCAACATCCAATGCAGAAATTTAGGATGGTAGGCATCCTGATATACCTAATTACTTCAATACTAAAGGGTGACATCGAAAACAATCGACAAGTTTCAATGGTAGTTTCTATTATCGATACTCATTATCATTAGGTATATTTTTGAGCTTCTAAAAAGCATCAATTTACAAAAATCAATTTAAATCTGTATTGAATAGCAATTTTATATATGTATTGTCATATGCGTGATCTAAGAGTTCAGCATCGCTTACAATCGCCGAACACAGCACAATAATCTAATTTATAAAAATATCGTTTGTTATCGGACTCCTCCCAAACGGCTCAATCGATTTTTATGAATTTTTGTGTATATTGGTTAGGTCTGAGAACTATTTTTATATCCCTAGGTGATAAGGGCAAAACTACATTTGCCCGGTAATTCTATATCGCTATAACGACTTCCCCTTAAAGTTTGTTGAATGATTTCAATTTCACCCTGTAGAACTAATTAGGCATAAGACATTGAGCATTAAAAACAAGTAATATATTAATACCATCACTTATACGGAATATACTGATATCAACGGAATAACAATATAGCATCAAGGAAAAATAAAAGTTATATATGACAGTGCATTGGATGTAATAAAGAAAATACTGAAAGGATAGAAAAGTAAACATTAGTTTTAGCTCAGGTACTTTACATTATATGACTTATTATATATCCACGTTTGTGTTACTACTCTTATTATTAAACAAAAACATTCAAACTATATTCGTACTATAAACTTAACAGTTACGATCAAACGAAATAAAAAATGTGCTTTACAACTAGCACTTGCCTGTGCTTGGTTCATACACTTTTTATAATTATTAGATAATAAATAAAAATAAAAAACCATCTAGCATAGATTGCAGACCAACAAACAAGCTGTGCCAAAGCTAAGTTAAGAAAACATTTAAGCCAACTTTAAAGAAATATACTATAATAGATAATTAGGTCGTAGCTTATTATTAATACAATCGTGCTCACTTCAAGACTACTGCAAAAAAAGAATAATATAATGTAATTTCAATCATGTAGTCAATGATGCATATACTAAGTATCACTTGAGCATTTTAATTGAAAATGGAAACTACTTAATTTCTTCAAAATGACACCCGAAAAATCCATAAAAGAAATCTGAGGAACGCGAATACTGATTTAATTTTTATTATTCTTTTAGGGAAATGAAATGCTCTTCATATTTCATTGAAATACTTAAGAGAAAGGCAAATATTTAGTCTATCCATCAAAACTGAAATACAAATAGTACATTTGTATTTACAAGCAGTCTTATGAAGTGACCAGGCTTGTATGGAAATAAAACGTTTGCCGAAAATTTGTGCCAGTGAGCATAGTTTATCAGTGTTCAAAGTTTATCAGGATTATAAGATATCGCCCCAAGCATGCGAGCTGGGCTGAACTGACTTGGCTTTGTCTTCGGTCTGCAATCAGCTTGAAACTTTTGCAATATTGCATGGCACCGATTCCGTGTCACAACTCACAATAATAAATATAAGAAGAGTAAATAATAGTAGTAAAAAAATCCACAACAGTCAAGCGTGAATGGTTTTTTAAGATTTTCTCAAAAGACCTTTTTTATAGACACTAATTAATCACTTCATTGCACCTTATTGCTGTGTAATATTTAAAAACATTATTTAACTTAATTAAACACAGATAAAAAAAAATAGGTTTAAGAAATTTTCGAGATATAATGAGTTTATTTGGGTTATGGCTGGTTTCACCAACGAACATTTTCAATTTGTGTTTATATATATTTGTCTGATACCAAGAAAACCTATGGCGGAGTCTAATAGTAACTTTCCACTCATGTGTGTGAATATTATTTCTATATTCATTAAAGTAGTATTTGTAAACCTATAAAAATGTGGATATACCAACTACAGTTAATACTTCCCTGTTTTGAGTTATTAGTGAGAATATTATTGGAAGAGACTCAGAATTGGTACCAAATAGTTGTTTAAGTATTTATTTACATTATTACTAAAACACACATTCGTTATTCAATCTGATTACAAGTGTTTAACCTGCCTACGCAGACCTAATGCATTTATTGCGTTCGCATTAAAAGTAAGTACACGATGTACACACCAATTATTCTAAATCTCATTTAAATACAAAACCTGTACATATACCGGGTGTCTTTTTATTGCGCGAGAAAAATAAAATAGCAAAATTATTTATTGACATAAAATTATTTAAATAAAATGCTCTTTATTGTACATAAATAATACAGGAAGTGACATATAAAAGTTGAATGCAACAAGAGCGGTCTTAACGCGCGACCTCTGCAAGACAACCTTAATTTGTATTACTTTTTATTTCACTGTTTGGAATTTCGATTAAAACACATTCACATCAAAACCTTTCACTTAAAGGCGGCTCCTTTGTAGTGTAGGGTGTCCATGAGGAACAATTCAAACAGACTTCCTTAATATTATAATTTTCAAAATAGAAAAATATCTTTTAGTTTTCTTAATTTCTTATGATTTCTTTACGTAATAAAAAGTCACCCATTATATCAGGAATAATGGTAGGTACACACATTGAATAATTTTTGTTTGTATAAATACTGCTATATTATAGACAGTGACAGCACGTTCAGGTCCTGTCTAATTTTCGAAACTATTTCAAACCCTAACACGTTTCACGTAAAGTGCACAATTTATCGTACAGTCACCTGATATGCTGAATTTACTATAACAGCACAGACACAATACGAAATAAGAAAATTTTCTAGAATAATGCTTGATTATACATCTTTTGATACACATGACCGTTATAGTTACATCGGAATAGCATTAACTGAAGTTATATTAACTTACATGTTGTGCGATTCACATCTAAAAACTTTGTAACAATGAAACTTATATTATTAGTTATACGTGTCGCGTTGGCTTGGAAATAAAATCGTTATAATATGAAATAATCATAACCTAAAAATAATTGCTACAGTGTTAACAATTTACAATATTTTCGATGAACATCCGTATGACAGAATATTAAGTCTTTTAAATAAAAATAACCTAGCTCCATTTTATATTAAATAAATAACTAATAACGTTTTCGACTTTTTCCTATATACCTGATTAAAAATCAAGCGGGTACTGCATTAGTTTTAAGTATAATCATTTGTTTAAATATTAAAATGATAAAATAACTGAATAAAATAAAAATTACACTACTGTAAAGCTATTATAAATTACCTAAACAGTAAAATTATGTACAATCTACAATTTGTACAAAGTGTATGTAAAATTCATACTTTGATTATTTAAAAAAACATTTATGAACACACTTTCAAATGGAGATTGTTAATTATATTGAACCGTTTTCATTCAGAAAAATATATCTCGCCTAACGTCTACGAAGTTATTAAAGAAAATTTCATTGCAGTAAAAAATATCTCGCAGCACAATCATAATACATATTATTATATATCACAGATACCTAAGGAAGATATTAAATGGTTTAATAACATCCGGTCTTTGAGGTATTACAATTATAAATCACTCCTATAGAATAAAAAATAAATAAAAGCACACAATCTCTTTGTTGGGATGAATATTCAAATGAATACCTCGGAATGCCACGTTTCGATTAGACCGAAATGCGCACCTCACACCTGAAAGTAATCACCAACTGTTCCGTCAGTGCCGTTGCTAATACTGCTTTTTGGTTCTCTGTTCGCGGGGACGTTAATTCTCTCGTACCCCGCCGATGAATCAGACCTCTCCACACCACTCGCACTAGAGTCATTGTTTACTTTCTCATAAGGCGGTTCCTTCTTGGACACCCCAAAGTACTTCACACTCTCGTAATTAGGGTCCTTTTTCGATCTCACCGAGTCGTACTTGGGATCTCTCGATCGGAACGACTCGTATTTGGGATCTTTGCACTGTAACGACTCGTAATTCGGATCGGGCGAATTCTTCAGTCTGACAGATTCGTAGTTGTGGTCCGATTCACTACCGGTTGTGTACAGTCGGTCGTCGGGCATCGATTCGTAATTTGGCTCCACTGTATGCTCCTCGTTGTTGTTACCTGGCCAATTGTTGTATTTGCTCGCTCTCTTGTTGACTGTCGAGTAAGTAGGTGGATCCTTGTAATTAGACGCTATGGTCGCGTACGGCGGAGTCTGCGGTTGGTTTCGCAAGACCTCGTAATTCGGATCCGAATCCGAGGCGTTGTTGTCAGTCTTTGCAATATGTTCGTAGCCGGCGTCACTGCTTATTATACTGTTGGGGCCGCTGTCGAGATTGATATGGTTCGATTTCAACAGATTGTTATTGGTGAAATTGTTGGGAGCGCCTTTATTCACGTCTTTCACAGTTTCATAGCCGGGATCTTGACTTTGCGACAATTTCTTTTCTTTGTGCGTTATAGTCTCGTAGCCGTGGTTCATAGATTTCTTACGGTCTATGGTCTCGTAGCCGGGGTCGTCGCCCCGATACTTGGAAGTGTTAGGTTCGGTATCGTTGGTGAAATCTTTGGACCGTCTATTAGACTCCTCGGATTTTCCTTTGGCTTTCTTGATGACTTTCGCGTACATTTCTTCGACGTTCCGCGAAGGGCTTTCGGTGACTCGTTGTTCGGAGTTCATGCTGGTGTTTGCTTCAGCGGAAGAATAATCGCTGTACCCGGGTGCGTCAATGGAATTGTACAGATTGTCGGCGGGTACGTTTCTTTGGTCAATGTCGAAATTGAGTTCTTTCGCCACCAGGGGTCTTATGAGGTCGCCGGAGCTGAACCTATGCTTCTCTACTGGATAGTTGCACCCGTAAAAGTCTGATGAGCTGACGCAGCTGTTGTTTCGTTGATGTTTTTCGTTGAGACTTCGCCGCAACTTGTCATGATTGAAATGTAGATCACCTGGAAACAGTAACGTAAAGTAATAAATATTTTTATTATGATTAACCATAATTTGCGAAATTCGAAAGTAATAAATTGGCATCTTCTGTATCATTTCAGTAGGATAAAGCCTATATAAATAACAACTGCTTCAACCAACTCGTACCTACTATTTAAATATAATTTAACAGCTAAGACCATAGTCTTAACTTCCGCGATCACCGCACCAATATTGACCAAACAAGCGTCTCAATTAAAAGTTTTATTAGCAGATGTGTCCTGAATAATTGGAGAAGGCTGTTAAGGTATTGGTATACAAACCTGTGCTGGATATTCTTTGGTGTTTCTGCGCCTGCGTAAGCGCCTGTTCCGTGGACGTTCGGCTGGATGCATGTGGGGGTGGCGGGAGCGGAGAATTCGCCTGGCGTTTCTCAGGCTTAGGCGACCCTAGAGCTCCCGTCGAGTTGGAACACGATGACGATGACGCTACAGTCAATAATGTTCACTAAGTCCCAGAAAATACACCAAAACCATGGTCCCCCTATAATGTAACTACGTATTGGCTTAGTTTAAGTTAGTGTTGTTTACGCACAGTGGCCCAATCAGGAGGCTCATTGCAGAAAGGGCCCAGCTAAACTACGTTGGCTTATTCTCTTTGTGATCAAAAACACTTCTAACTATGCTAATTTAATAGAAACGAAAAAATTCAAGATTTTGAAAAAAAAAAAATATATTCGCTACAACTGGTCGCGTTATGCAATTTTGGTGCCCATGTAGTTTATTATCAATTCGCCAAGTTACAGTGTAAACAGTTGCAATATCAGCAGGAACCAACTTCTAGCCAATCTGTCGTCCTTACCCCGGCAAACAATAACAGTTCGAAATTCAACATTGCGTATACTAGTACATTTCTCACAATAAATTATAACACACCTTGTCTGGAATGCGTGGCATTCGAAGTAGAAGCGCCTATCTCTGGTGGCGCGCTCCTTCTGTAATATGAAATTGGAACAGCGTTATTAAGATATATGTATTTCGACTTTCCACTCAGCCGAAAGCTCCTTTTTATAATGTCCCGATTTTCTTATATAGTTTGTGGTAATCCGACTCACAGTTCATGGGGCCTTGACAAGTGGCCAATTTATTTAAACGACTAAAACACAAATGTCCGTTTTTGACAGCTTCTCTTACATTTGACACAACGGTCGCCATGTTGTTTTCTCTGTAATACGTCAGTTTAATGCATTTGTATTCTATTATATTCGTTCGAATTCACACTAGGGGCATATCAGCTAATTTGGTAATATGTAAGGCTATCATTAGAATTGTTACAATATTACCTTGCGGCATGTTGTATAACATCAGGCTGGCGTCGCCGCGGTTCTGGTGCGATCTGAGCGTACGTGTCTGAGCCTTCGCCCACGCTCGCCTCTTCAATAGCTGCATACGTTTCATCTAAATAAAAAAAGCAATTAGCACGACTGCAGACATAAAGAACAGTGACATTACCTATGCATCCTGTGCGTCATTTCTTTGTTTCTTTTGTGAAAATGCATTAATATTGTTATTTTTCAAGAATTATTCACAAAACAAGTGACTTTGTTCTAGAGGGTATTTAGAGAAAATTTAAACTATGTATTTTAATTCAGAATACATTTAATTATAGTTAAGGGTAGATGATTAATATACATAAATCTTAAGTCTAATACACATATACAAACTAATTCTGTTACAACAACGGACGTACCGGAATCATCAGACACAGTAGCATAGTGCGGTTGTGACGGGGGCTTGGTACTTTGTGCACGAATGTTGCTCAGAGGCTCTCGAACTGATATACTTGTATAACCCTCTGAAAAGAGATACCAGATACTGTAGGTCTATTTATGCGATACATATAGGTACATATTTAAATGTTCCATGAGATTCCATGGTTTAGTTTCTGAGGCATTTTACAATTTTCCTCTTTCTTTTTACAAATTACTAAAATATATAGACACCTGGTTCTATTCTATTCTCACCACGCGGGCTGTTGTAATTTGGTAGGTTATTCGCATTTTTATTATGGCGGGATGCATTGCAAATACCCTAAGAAGCTCCCAAGTTATATTTTTTTTATAGGCACAAATTAAATTGTATGATATAACATGAAATCTCTATTTTATCTTAGTCTAAAATTAATTACAGATCCATCGTAATGAACAATTAGGTGGTGGTTTTTTCGAAATTCTTTTTCTAACCACCAAAATCTTTGTACAAATTTTTCTAACATTTATATAATGTTAAAATTAAAATCGAATAGTTAATAAAGAAAACCCAAGCTTAACCGAACGCACGGTATTTGTAAAAATATCTGCTTTGGAATGTTTGAAATTTATTTCTACATTGCGAGGGTACCCGTTGGCTTACAACCTGAAGTGTAAAGGTTAGAAGAATTTCGGCAAGTTAGTTAGAGTCTTGGGTGGCCGAGCGGTCAGGCACCTGCCCGGATAGCAGCGGACGCGGGTTCGATTCCCGCCTCAAGATCATAATTTTTCGAAATTCTTTTTCTAACCACCAAAATCTTTGTACAAATTTTTCTAAAATTTATATAATGTTAAAATTAAAATCGAATAGTTAATAAAGCAAACCCAAGCTTAACCGAACTCACGGTATTTGTAAAAATATCTGCTTTGGAATGTTTGAAATTTATTTCTACATTGCGAGGGTACCCGTTGGCTTACAACCTGAAGTGTAAAGGTTAGAAGAATTTCGGCAAGTTAGTTAATGTCTTGGGTGGCCGAGCGGTCAGGCACCTGCCCGGATAGCAGCGGACGCGGGTTCGATTCCCGCCTCAAGATCATAATTTTTCGAAATTCTTTTTCTAACCACCAAAATCTTTGTACAAATTTTTCTAACATTTATATAATGTTAAAATTAAAATCGAATAGTTTATGTAATGTGAACTTTACGACAAACACCTTAAGAGATTGAGAGAGATAGAGATAGTAAATAAGAGAAATTAGTACATCGCAGTTAATTCCATGTTTCTTAAGTATACTATTTTAATAAGTTTATGCCATTAGAAGAAAATAAGGCAAGGTTCATTTATTTTAAGATGTTGTTCTATGCTAGACCTGTTATCTAGAACACCATAGCAACATGTAGAGAAACTAATAAACATACATTGTTAGTTGCGAGGCGAGTAATAAATAAGTAACGTTATGATCTGGCCTGATGAGGGACGGCTGAGTAAACATAGTCGTGAATCATAACATCTCAGCAGTCAAGGCTGACAACGCATCACGCAGCGACAGTAGGGATTGTTTTATGGCGTCATTAAATATGGCGAATTTGATTGAAGGTTTAAAAACAACAGCTGAATCGGGGCATTCATTCACATAAAATTGGACATAAAATGAGTTTTAGGGATTATTAACACGCAATATATTTATAGGCAAACTGTCTGTGACAGCGACCGTTGTAATATTTAACCATTAATATTAATGCCTAACGACGGGTCCCAATATTCTATCTACAGTTAAAAGTAAGCTTACTAAAGTTATTTTCCTAGCATTTTTTTGTTATAAGTTACGATAAATGATAGAATTTGCTAAGCAACTAATCTGTAGTACGTCTATTTTCAATTGTTGATAGAATATTGTGACCTGCTGTAAGACTATATAAAGCTAGTACTTCATGCATATTGCATACGACATACGATATTTGGGTAACTTAAAACAGATGGGGTGATGGAGAAGTTGGCGCGGAAATCAACTCGAAAGGACAAAGGTTCCAACCTTTAAACCAAAGAAAGTTACATACATATACATACATATGTCACGCCTTTCTCCCACAAGGGCAGGCAGAGATCATATCTTTCCACTTGCTATGATCCTTTCATACTTCTTTCGCTTCATCCAATCTCATTAATGTCATGCATGCCGTTGGTTTCGGGTACTCTTGAGCTGACCCTTCTTTAATAATTTCAACTTGATTATGAAGATCCGCCTAGGCCTTTCCCGTCCCATTTCTCCATTCACTTCCGCTATAAAAATACATACATACATACATAAATCACGGCTATATCCCCGAAGGGGTAGGCAGAGGTGAACTAGCACCCGCGTTTCGCCAATTATGTAAGGGTCCATGTAATAGGCCATATAAATACTTTTTGTCATTCTCCTTACATTAATTCTTTCGACGTGACCAAACCATGCTAGCATCTCTTTCTCAATTCTTGTCATTACGTCTTCATTCATACCACACCTTTCTCTTATCACACTGTTCAACAATCTATAGCTTAGCCTTACTCCAGCCATGCTCCTCAACGCTCTCATTGCTACTGCATTTAGTCTACTTTCATGTTTCTTCTCCCATACCCAACTTTCAACTTCCATACATTAAAGTCGAGACCAGCACTCTATTATGAACAGCCAAACGAGCCTTTCTGGACACGCTCTGGCTGCATGGTAAAAGTTCAAACGCACATAAACCTTCATATTTCCCGAAAGGAAATTGACTTTAATGTAAGTAATAATCTTACTTGCTGAGTCGGTAGAATCTCCGCTGAAATGCACGGCAGGTTCTGCATGGGGCCGGGGCGACGGGGGCGTAATGTATGGCAACTCCTGGCTGGATGGCAATTGGCCACTGATTGCCACCGAGGCGGAAATCACCACAGATTCTGAAAACAAAAATTGAATTAGAATATAGGGTATAATGATCATCACCCACCAATGCGCACTGAGCCAGTGTGGTGTGTGGAAGGAAGGGCAGTGGGGACATTAAAGGGCTGGTGATGATCATAGTTTTTAAGTATCAAATTCAAATTGTTTGTTGCTTGCTATATTACAATGTATTTATAGACAAAAGTACCTACCTTTCCGTCTTTTAAAAAGTTCATATTAATTGAAACCAAAACTATCTAAAGAAGATTTTATTTTAGCCCTGAATAATACCCATTCTAACATGGTCATATAAATAGAATGGTGAAAACAAAAATCGAAATATTTAAAAAAAAAAATTCCCCCATACAAATTTCTAAAATAAAATTTACAATTTTGTATTTTTAATATTACTAAGTATAGTTTTTATGACGACATATTATAATGTTATGGATGTGTGATATTTCTGTTACATGTTGTATAATAAATTGACGTCGTTTTTGACGCAAATTCTAAAAATAAACTATATATTTGCGATAAAAATCTGATTATTGATTAGGATCTTTAAAAATATGATTGCAATCAACCTGCATACAATATATTGTAAAGATAAAAGCTAAAAAAGTCCATCTAAATGACGTATATGAATTCATTAAACGGTTACCTATATAAAGTATAGTTATCATTGACGGTTTACGAACAATTAGCGTGAATAGCCAATATTGATCCACATTATACTAACATAATAATATCAAGAAATAAACATACCTATCTACACATAACTTTTAAACGTTTAAACATACGACGACACGACATTATTAATATTTTATACGGACACCAACAAGGAAATATTTTGTGTTAGCTATATTCTCATCCATTTCCTTGAAAGAGCAGCATTGTATGTATAAGACATGATTTATGTATGTAGGTATGAACTAAACTGCTATAGCCCGAAGAAAGTGAGCAATTCATTTTTAAAAAGAAAAATACGTCAGAATCATTAAGTTTTCCACCACCGGATTGCAAATAACGACGTAATGAGAAATCATTCTCCTCAAACAACTCGCTTAATCTCCAGAATCAAATTGGAGGTAGCGAAAGTATCATTCAAGAAAAAAATCTAAAGACATGGCTGTATGGGCTCGATCCTTTTGCCTTCCCTAAAAAAGGGAGAATTAAGAAACAAAAAATTACCAGGTCCCGAGGAGGCCGCATCACGCTCGTCGATTTGAATTTCGCTCTCAGTAGACTGTTGCTCTGCCGGTGTTATTTCAACAGTTCTGGAACAAAATAACATACATACATAAATCACGCCTATATCCCCGAAGGGGTAGGCAGAGGTGAACTAGCACCCACGTTTCGCCAATTATGTTAGGTCCCATGTAATAGGTGGCGAGCCTATTGCCATTTATCGGGCACAAAAGTCGCAGTACATTGCTATTGCTAGGTGGTATAAGAGGAACGCTGCTGCCCATTCCTCATCATTGATTTATCCTTAGTCGCCTTGTACGACACCCACGGGAGAGATTTGGGGTGGTGACAGTTGTATTCTACTCTTCACTCACCACACGGCTTACACAACAAAATAACAATTTCAATTATATCTCTGGAATCGGCAGGTAAAATGAGTTGGCATTTCACATGTCTTTAGAGTATGTACTTTGTGGGTACAATAGATACAATCATAATAGTCTATAGATTCAGAAGCAAAGAAGTCAGTTTAGTACAATTCCTATTTTGGTTAATGTATTATGGTATCTAGAGCGGCTCTCACAGAATTATGGCAAATATGGCTTAACAAAGAGAGACGTTGCGGTGGTTAAGGACGGTGAATGCTGACATGTTGTAAAAGGGCCCCGTAAATCTACACTTCGGTCGCGAGTCCTAAGCGCTGCTGCTCCAGACTTCCCTCTCTGCCACACTATTGAATCCATGAAATACTAAGAATTCTTTGGTGGTCTATTTAAATTTCCCCATATTTACGAATGGCTTCTGGAATATAATAAAAGAAACAAATCGAAAACGCTTTTCTCTTATAAAATAATATTCAATACACAATCTTCGAGAATCGAAGTAATTTTTAAATGGTGCCGATATTATGGACATATTAAAATGTGCGGTGTGTCGATTCATGTTTACTTACACGTTATGGGTGTCGTTTTGCACTTTTGAGTATGCTCGCTCGTAGGGATGGTCTCGACTGGTAGACACTGTGGCAGCTGCTTTGTCGCCTACAAAATAAAATGTTTAATAAATCCAAAAGTTAACGCTAAGTCTCATGATACTACAGCTGCTTTGTTAAGAGTAATAAAATACTATTATTACTCTAACAAAGCAGAGAGGAGTGAGGATTATTTGCTTTCTCATCACTATCCAGCTACTTTTTTTTTTGCGGAGTGGAAAACTGCATTTACGCATCATCCCTGCAGTACGGTGCAACTACACTAGAGGTATGTGGGACTCGGGGTAGAGGCGTTCCCCCACTACACCACTAAACATCCTCTCCGGGCATCCAGCCAAAGCACACTATGGCAGCCATCCGGGGTAATCCGTTAGGATATGTCACCGGACAAGCTATTTGTAAACTAACTTAACAAGCATAACAGTCTATCTTATTACAACAGTCTTCTTTTTAACAAAAAACACGATAACCTAATGTATAAGCATTATATATATAAAGTGGATGGTGTAGGTAATCTATCTGAGAGGAAAGAAATACGCTACCCTCTCATTCTACGGCCTCACAAATTCGGCCTTCTGTGGTTAGAATAGGGATTGAATTCCTCTGCCTCTGCAACAAGCTCTATGGACTGACTGCTAACCGACTCCAAGATCTGTTTTCATGACCAATGGTAAGTAAAATATAGACACTTGATAGCCGCTCTTTCGTCAGGATGACATGACCAAATATAAATTATATGAAACTATGCGACTGGTATGCCGGTTTTTGTTTGTCAAATCAACTATGTATTTATTTAATCACGATAGTAGGGAAATGGCAATGTTTTGTTCTAAGCCGATTATCGGTCTTGAATCATGGCTCGAAAGTAACATTAATTTTTAATCTGACACTGATGTAAAAAACCCTTTTAATGACAGAAAAGTTCTTGGTGCAATATTTGGCGAGTCTTCTAGAATATTCTACAGCATTAGCACGCGGCGTGTGGAAACTACAATTCAAATTTGGACTTTATTGTTTTGTCGAGGATCCCGCATCTCATTTAAGACATTTCAATGTAACTAATTATAGGCCATTTTCCTATCATTGGCTGCCGTGCGGTTAAGATCAGAGTATCACGTTAATTTTAGCATATACATTTAGGGTATAATATTACAGGTAGCGGCGTGAATAAAGATATCAGTTCAACATTTATCAAAGAGATTCATTTGAAAGTTAATTCCATACTCGCGTATACAAGTAGAGTAAGATAAGTAAAAAATATTGGAATAAGTAATTGATTCTTTAATAGGCTCAGATAAGATGTGTACTTGCTAGAGTATCCTATACTTAATAATAATTATTACCTACTAATGCGAATGATTAGATGTTAGATGTCTGTTACTGAATTACGCGTCGATTGTAATGAAATTAGACTTATAGTTTTTATTCCGGACATGAATTCTTATGTCTTGAATGACTCAAAAAACCAATTACCGTCTACTATTCGTAGTTCAGACACTTATTGGTTTATTCTTACGTTAAACACACTATTTAGACAATAGGTACCTACCTAGTTCACTTTACAGGTCGATTAATGCACGAGCTATTTCACGAACTAGGCACACGTTAGGAACAAGGTAAATAACCGGTAGCAATTAGTGTTGTAAACAGCTAGTAAATTCACTACAAGAAATATCTAGGTACGGCGTACATCTATTAATCTATTAATCGTCATAGTTAATACCCACTGAAGGCCTACCGGCGTACTTAACGTAATTCAAACTTTGGCTAGTTTTAGTGCATGCCAGCGTGTTACTGCAATATATTTTTAAAAATGAAGTAACGTAAAGACTTGGAACTGTTGGATTTGATCGGTGTTAATTTTTACTTATACGTAAAAAATGTAGACAATGACCGATTGTTATCCTTTTGCCTGTATGTTTTTTTCTTAATGTAGCTATCTTATTCGTAACCAATCAGGAACCATACAGTCATAATAAATGTTAATTCTTCTCCTTCCTGCCCTTATCCAGCTCTAGACGGGGTCGGCACAACATGTTTTCTTCTTCCACTCCTCTCTATCCTTCACCAATTTCTCAACGTCATAATAAATGTTAGTTGTACAGCTATTATTGCATACCTGTTCGGTATACACCTAAATTTAAATGTTTCGATACTCGTTTGGATGATTCCAAACGAACGAGGAAGACCACACTTGTCTGAGATTGTCAATTATTACATCTGTACATGAAATGATATAAGGCTCTTTAACATAACAACAAAGTATTTCATGATAAAAACCTTGCTACGCACGGGAAAAGTGTTTTACCCTCAACTAATTGTAACTAAAATAATTCTGATGAACATCCCTAATGAAAACGAACATCTCTAGGCGGACAATAAACTTGCCGCCATAATATCTATACAAAACACGTTATTGAGCGGATTCACTACACGGACATGCCCGTGCGGACCTCGTTTGTATAGGCCAGACTGAATATGACGGTCCTGCGTCCCACCCCAGGCAAACATCGTACAGACCTAATAGATGCGAGGTCCGGCGGGTATGTCAGCAGGCATACCTGCGGGCATGTCCATGTAGTGAATTCCACTTCACTCCACTATAGGTAATATTTGTAACTACCTTCATCCAAGTTAACGGTGGCATATATTTCGGAAGCCGTGTCTCCACTGTCATGTCTGCCCACAGCATGTGGTATTTCTGGCAAACTTCGTTGACTATTCTGTGTAGATGCTCTGCATTTCAAAATAGAGAACTATTAATATCAAACACCAGATAAAATTTATATTGCCCATAATATATTATCCAGTGTATCACAATAAACTTGACAACATCAACAAAAGATTAATATGCCTTTATAAACTTAATGAACTAATGTACAACATATTGTCATTTCATAATATTATTTGTTAAATACTACTTTCGATTTGCAAGTTGAGAAAGAATAACTTTTTCACAAAGAATCTCTTGTCTTTAATATTGCCATTGTTAAATAAGATTTTAGTAACAATTTCAGTTAGTAAATTTACTAAATAATGTTAGACATTAAACTTTAAATAATTTATAGAGTTAGCTTTTAACCATCAGATTAACTAATTATGACCATACCAAATTTACTAACCATTTCACCAATAGCATTATGATAAAATAAAATAAAATAAATATATAACAGAGACAAAAAATTTATATTAAATGTTATCACCATGTTATTACTTTTAATACACACATTTCAATTGATTTTTTATTTTATTTTTAAATTCACGTTACAAATAATTAAATAAAATTATTAATTCTAAACTAGGTATGGTTAACAGCACTTTAGACCACCCAAAAGTGTCAAATTTCTTTGATTGATTGTCAATCTTAAGCACAAAGTAGATTATGAAAATTTTATATTTGTGGCAGCTTGAAGTTGACTGTCCCAATACATATGAAAAAAATTTACTTCACCTTTGAATGTGATTATACGTATTATTTTTACGCAAGTACAATTAACTGAACAGAAAAATCAAGTAAGTTGTAGTCAACAGCCCATTCTATAGTAGGTATTATTATATGGCTAACAGATTTAAATTATCTATGAAAGAAAAGTTAGAAGCACAATTATTTTGTCATGCTTTTCTTATAAATTAAAATTAAATTGTTGTACTTATATAAAGACCCAATAATGTTATGGTAATCATTAAAAACATGCTTGCTATTTCTTATAAAAATAAATGGAATGTTAAGTAAATATTTTATCAAAAGCCCATGAGGTTAGGTATGTCTAAACATGCTTTGTCTAGAACAAACCGCTTGATAGAGGCAGGAGTGGTGGGCGTTGGGGATGGAACCTCCTCATCAAAACGAATTTTGACCACACCTGCTGTGCCCACCAACTCACTTCTGTTAAATATAACACATTACAATTAGACATTATTATACCAAAATAGAATTGAAGACCCTACTGAAATAATATAGTTAATTCAGAGCATAATAATTATGTATCTTCAAAGTCCATAAAGTGTGCTATCAATGAAATAGTATTGATGATGGTGAATATTAAATACTGCTGAGTTTTATATAATAAACATGTAACACTTTAGAAGTCTTTGAAATACTAAAGTCTTTCCATATGTTGAGGGTTTTTACAAGCCAATATGAATGGTGTGATCTCGATCTCATATGTACCTCAACTGAAATAGTAAATCACAAACCAACAAAGTAGGAATTTCCATTAATTAAGTCAAACTACAGTTTTTAGACCGCACTATGGTCTTTGAAATGGTTCATTTCTTATTCCAATACATAGTTAGCTAATAACAAATGCAGTAACCAAAGAACAATACAATTGCAATTAAATACTGCCTTGTTAATATAATTGCCTCATTACAGTACATACTTTTCCTTAACATTATTATCATCATAAGACAATAAATGAAATCATATTTTCTAAGCCATAATATAAGATAGAAATAAGTTAAGACAATGAAATTTACCTTTATTGTTGGACTGATAATGAAAATAAAACATCAATTCTATAGGAAAATTATTTACTGTTGAAACTGTGTTGTTCCAAAATGTAAAGAATATATCATCATCTTCCTACCCTGTTCCTAGTTTAAACTCTATGTTTGCTAGTAATGAATGTATTTATAAAAAGTGATGGAAAGAACCATACAGAGAGGAATGACAACACTCCAATCCATATTGTTCAAAGTTTTGGCTTAGGGTTTTCAAGCCCGACATCAACCCTCTTTGGGAATGCTATTGTTGGTTCTTTCTCCTCTACCATTTGGGTGCCCCAGGTTGCTTATTGATCTACACCGGACAATCTCCCATTTACGACATCCCTGGGGTGAGTTGGGACTGGCACATTCTACATATTTTTTTCCCTTCCAGGCCATCATATTTAAATAATATATATTATTAAAAGAACTTACTTCTGATTAGAGTTTTTGCAGCCACACACACAGAATGAGAGTGCCGTGACCAGGCTGATCAGCACTCCCACACTTAGAGCTACCTCTATCAACGTATACATTACAAGAGTTTCTCAAGCAATTGGCAAAAAGAGGTAATCCGGAATGTATTCCATCACAAAACTTAAATTAAGTCACTCCTTTAAAAAGAAACGCTTTGAGTTCGTAACTTTCTTCCATTTGAGTAAAAACTCGATCGAACTAAGTAGGACACTGTTCTAAGGAACCACATAGGCTGTGCCTGAGCTTGTGAGCATGGAATAAATCGATTTTCGTAATAGCACCATACACGCTTCTTGAAATAACTACACTATAGTACGGTTTCATAGACGTAAATAATTTAAAATAAAAAATTGGTAAATAAATTGTCCAATTTTCATCAACTTAATACCACCACAGATAATGTAGTAGTTTAATTATTAATCATTACTTTTTGACATTTGTTTAGTAGACGTTCGGAAATATAATATCGTATGTTTAGTAAAAACATTTAACCACCATGGTATTGATTGAAAGGTATCTCTAATAAATGCAGAAAGATATATCAGATAAATATTAATAACAAATAAAAAAAAGGTAAACACTGAAAATTTGGGTTTTCATCTATAGTGTGTTTCATCCTCGGAGTAAATACAACTACTCCGAGGTTTCATCTTATAGTTCCTATGCCGTCAAGTTGTTAGTATTGAAATAAAAAGGATACCATATCAACTATATTGTACTACCTTTAATTCAGGGAGTTTTTTTTCAATTAACTAGATAAACAATTAAGCATCTATCTTATTTTGTTACTTCTAACTACTGGTGGTATTAAGTAGTAGTTACATATTAGTTTTTTTTATGAAAGTCATAAGCCAAAGCTCGTGAAAATTTGCGAGAACAGTTAGTTCATAATAATAATAGTATGATAGAAATAAGACAGATACATATAAATTGTAGTGACGTAAGAAAGATAGCCTCATTAAGTAAAAAAAGGTTAAATTCATTAATCTAACATGCTCACATTTGACATTTTCTCACTCTTGTCAGTCGTTGAATCGTTATAAGTACTATTTATTTACAGTTATGAAAGTGAAATAAATATATTTAATTTATTTAACAAACACTTAATAAAACTGCTACTATTAACCCAATTTAATGGCGGGAATCCGACCTTGTACACACTTATGGATTATGCGGAACATTCTTACGTTTTTCACGTTCACAAAACACCTTAGCTTGTAACACAATTAATTTTCAATCACTTTCCTATGTTTTGCATGATTTTCTCTAAGATTGTCTATAAAACATAAAAAAAACCTGCAACTATAGTGCGTTTCATCCTATAGTTCCTATGCCGTCATGGTGGTAGTATTGCAAAGAAAAATGATACCATGTCAACTTTATTGTCTCACCTTTAATTCAGGTAGATTTTTTTTCATTACCTACATAAACAATTATGCATCTATCTTATTTTTTTATTTATAACTACTAGTAGTACTAAGCAATAGTTACATATTAGTTTTTTTTAAGAAAGTTTTATAAACTAACTCGTGAAAATTTGCGAGAACAGTTAATTCATGATATTATTTTTATTATTTTAGATAGATTAATATAAACTGTAGTGAAGTAAGAAGAATAGACTCATTACGTAAAAAAAGGTTAAATCATATTAAAATATTATATTTATTATGATTAACAATAATTGTGTTCATCTATCATGTCTACATTTGACATTTCCTCACTCTTATCAGTCGTTAAATCGATAATAGTACTATTTATTTACAGTTAAAAAAAACTAAAATTAATATAATTTATTTATTTATCAAACACTTAATAAAACTGATACTGGTAACCCAATTTAATGGCGGCAATCCGAACTTGTACACTATGGATTATGCGGCACCACCTTACGTTTTTCACGTTCACAAAACACCTTAGCTTATAACACAATTAATCTTTAATTACTTTTCTATGTATTGGACATCATTTTCTCAAAGATTGTCTATAAAACATAAAAAACCTGCAAATATGACTTACGTGTTAATGTTGATGACAGACATTGTAGCCACTATCATGGCATAGGAACTATAAGTTGAAACGCATTATGACTTACGCGTTGATGTTGTTGACAGACAGGGCTAAACGTAGTGTATTATATACTCTTTGGACAGGGCAGCCATCATCACGGCATAGGAACTATAATATAAGATGAAACGCACTTTAATAAACTTCTTGCCTAGAATACATAGAAAAAAGTTTAATATATTCAAAAAACAAAAATGGATTGTTATTTTTAAAAGGACTCATAAGAAATTTAAATGATAAACAAAAATACAAAAGTATTGTATTATGCATATTTCAATGATAATAAACTTCGTAATGAAAATTTGGCTATGTGGCTAGATCCCATTGCCTTCAAGAAAATTTAAATATATGAAACAAACACAGCTCCGCACTTTAGGCCTCATCATCGGCGCTTTTTCAACGTCGGTCGTTCGAATCATGCCCAAGTATACAATAACGCGAATAAGGCCTTAACGTCCAACACTCAGCGCTCAAATTGCAACACTGCTCGATAAAAACGCGTCGCGTTTTAAAAGCGCAGACGTGTGAAGGTATACTTGGAAATGCTTGTTCTATTAGAATGCTTTTCTAACGAACGTTGAAAAAGCACTCGTGTTCGTGCATATAAGAGGATTTAGTCCGCAGTTCCGCACCGGACAAAATCTCTCTCCTTCACTGTCCAACTTGACAGTGTTTTGTCTCGGGATTTAGAGAGAGAAAAAATTGAGTGTTTGGCGCGTTTCGTGGTGTCAGTCAGATTTATTTTCACTAATTCAAAAATTGTTACAGAGTGGATTTTGTGCAGTGAAAGTGGTATTATTTTGATGCACAAGCATCCGTGTTGATGTGTAATTATGCAGAATCATCGAAAATAAGTCTCATGATGTGTTTGATGTTGTGGTGAAGATCACTATAAAAAGTGGTTTTATCCATTTCATCAAGCACCATCATTAACTCTGTTACCATTCAATTCGCGCCATGCACTCCCTAGATACGTTAAAATATGTGGCACCCATATTTTAACGTAAAATTTATTTCATTCATACTTTTCACCCACTCATTATTTCATAATATACACTAAAGACTTGGCTGTATGGACTAGACCCTTTGCCTTCCCTAAAGAGAATTAAAAAAAAAATTATGAGAGTGTTTGGCGCGTTTCGTGGTGTCAGTCAGATTTATTTTCGCTAATTCAAAAATTGTTACAGAGTGGATTTTGTGCAGTGAAAGTGGTGTTATTTTGATGCACAAGCATCCGTGTTGATGTGCAATTATGCAGAATCATCGAAAATAAGTCTCATGATGTGTTTGATGTTGTGGTGAAGATCACTATAAAAAGTGGTTTTATCCATTTCATCAGTCACCATCATGAACTCTGTTACCATTCAATTCGCGCCTAGCACTCCCTAGATGCGTTAACATGTGTGACACCCATATTTTAACGTAAAATTCTATTCATTCATTCTTTTCACCCACTCATTATTTCATACGACTACAGATAAAATATACACTAAAGACTTGGCTGTATGGGCTAGACCCTTTGCCTTCTCTAAAATATAGGGAGAATTAAAAAAAAATGACATATGACAGTTTTTGAAATCTCTAGTTCGTTATTTTGTGCAAAGAGAATACAATACTTATTTTGTGTTGAGCTAAGTAAATTTAAAGAAATTATATTTCTATTCTAAAAATGTTTTGAACTAACAGAGTAACATTCTGTTTGTGTGATTAGCATAGCAGAAATCACATTATTTGGTTGAGTACATAAAGCTGACTGAAACAACACCGCCAGGCGCCATAACCTAGCAAGGGTTCATCGTAACCAGAACTTATGGAGCCAAAAAGTGAAATATTTTCACAAAGACTGATTGTTGCAGTATTGTGGAACTTGTATTTGCAAACTTTTCTCGCTGTTGTGTTAGTTTTCTTCATTCAAGTTGAATTACTGCATCCGTTAACATGGATATCATCTACTATACAAGATATTCTTGGTTGGAAAATGGGACTGAACATAATCTTACTCGCAATGGTGTCTTTTTTCCAAGCTTACGTCTACGGAAATTACTACATGATGCCATTACCCAAATATTTCACCAGATTTTCAATGTTCATCAATATGTTTTCTCTACAGAATTTTATATTTAGTGTTCTATATGCGCTCAGTGGATACTTTACAATGAGTTTGTATTCATCATTGGCAAAAAGTAGTTTTTACGTTCTAAGAAAACAGTGTGATAGTTATGATGGTCAATGTCTAATGGAGCAAAGCTTATTTCTACAGTTTGGTGGTATGTGGATGGGATTGTATTACTTCTTGAATGTTCATATTTTTGGTGCAACAACATTAATATTTCCACATATATATCAAGACAAATTACAGCAAATTAAACTGGCTATTAGCAACATATTGTCAACAGGGTTCAGGAATTCTATTGCCCCTGTTGCATACTTTAGTATATTTTATTATTTGTGGGGTAATAAACCACGAAGTATAGTATCTGAAGTGTATGGTTTGTATTTGGAAGACCCACCACTGGATAATTTATTTAATTTAATTATGTCAGGAATATGGATTGGATTATGGTTTTACTCAAGTTTATTTTTTGTATCTGTTTATACCATGAGAACGGTTTTCAACATTATTCTAACAGAACCCATGAAATTTCCAATTCAATCTGAGACAAACCTGACTCTGCATAATGCTTTATCACAAAAGTCTCAATTTAATGGATATTTGGGAGCCCAAGACCTTAGAATTATGTCCATGACAGATCCTGTAAGAAGACAACACATTTATACCCTATCTCAACCTGGTGGACATCCAAGAAATTGGAACAATTTATTAGAAAAATGTTTAACAATTATAAATGATTTTACTAAGGAGCTTGATGATATCAATGGAGGAGATGTAAAATCCGTAAATAATGAAAACCTTAACAGGAACATTTTAAATTCAACACCAAATTTTGGAATTTATCCCAATAATTTACGTAACATGGCTCATTCTCCACAGTTGCTTGAATTGAAAGATCACAACAAGAATAAAATTGATGACACATTTTCTAATTTAGTTAAAGAAGAGTTCAATATTATACTTCTAAAATTGTGCCAAAAACCTGGTGTCAGTTACTTTTTTGGTGAACTAGCAGATACAAGATTGAAATATTTACTAATGCAAGCTCAGCCAGTGATGTGGACTTGTGAAGGATTAGCATTTATTGCAGCTGCATCACTAACAGAAGATAATTATGGTGTTGTCCAAGCTGATTTGCCAATTGTTATATCAACATTAATTTATCTCAAGCAAACTATTGATAAGTTAACCAAGCCTGGTTTAATACATAGGAAACATATTTTAAATGATGCAACTGCTATTAAAATTAAATCTGCCCTTATATCATCTGTAAAGAGGAGTATTTATAAAATTGTTATTACTTTCTCGAAATATATTCATGAAATTCCAATGGATCCTGATCTTCTAACTGCCATACAACCATTTCTGTTATGTAAAGAGGCATGAATAATATGTGATTATTTTTTTTGTTCTTGTGTCATTATTTTTATTTATAGGTATATTAATTTGCTAACTTATAGGACATAAGACTGATTTAAAAAAAAACCTAAATAAACTTTAATGTATGGAAACTATTGTCCTATTCTTTCTGCATTACCATACTCATTTAAAATACATAAAATATGCCTATATCTGCGAAGGGGTAGGAAGAGGTGAATTAACACCCGCGTTTTGCCAATTCTGATTGGTCACATGTAATAGGTGGCGAGCCTATTGCTATTTATTGAGCACGAAAATAGCAATAAATTTCTAGGTGGTTTAAGAGGAACACTGCTGCCCATTCCACATTACTTTAACCCTTAGTCGCCTTGTACGACACCGCGGGAGAGATTTGGCAGCATGTCATACTAACTTCATATTTCCATAATGTTCATTGGAGATATTGTAAAAGGAATCCTTATATCCTCTCTGGATAGCAGTATGTATTTCAAAACAACTGATGGTAACAAACTACCAATCTAGTATCTTTTTATTTCATAAACATTAGTCTTGTTTGCGGTGTGGTGATGGCAGATAAGAATACAATTGGCCTCAATTCTCTCCCGTGGGTGTCGAATAAGGCGACTAAGGATAAATCAGTGATGAGGAATGGGCAGCAGCGTTTCTCTTATACCACCCAGCAATGTACTGTTACTTTTGTGCACGAAAAATCACAATAGGCTCGCCACCTATTACATAGGACTTGACATAGTTGGCAAAACGTGGGTGCTAGTTCACCTCTGTCTACCCCTTCGGGGATATAGGCATGATTTATGTATGTAGTCTCTGTTTTAAGTAATATGGAGAGTTAAATAAAAAGCTTTTTAAATAAAAACATCTAATATATTTCCTTTAAACTTCACTAAACCATATATGTATAACTAAATTTGTATACACCAATACAATTGGCTTTTATTTATAGACAATTTATTCATCTAGTTTTGAATATAAACCATTTAATAAAAATTAGAACTAAAAACAGACATTTTCAAAGACTGGGTTTTTTAAAGTAGTGTATCTTCATCTCTTAAATCGCTGCTCAACAAAAGGGACCGTTGACTTGCAGCTCCCAGTAGTGCTGTGCGTTCAGCAGAGGATGTGCCAGACTCGTAGCTTAGGGATGCTATAAATGAAAAAGTATTGTATTCGTTTTTATGATACATAAAGA
This sequence comes from Cataclysta lemnata, assembly GCA_963931975.1. Lineage (NCBI taxonomy): Eukaryota > Metazoa > Arthropoda > Insecta > Lepidoptera > Crambidae > Cataclysta > Cataclysta lemnata. The sequence continues at coordinate 7,231,191 of OZ008339.1, forward strand.
CTATGCATTGGGTGATAAATTTGAGGAGTTAGGGCTACATTTTTGCATTAACAATTAGTGTTCTAATCTACCGTAGGTAGGTACTACAGTGTAAATAGCAATCGGAATTAGAACATAGAGATTGGAACTCTTTGCATTGCAGAGGTCTGTTTTCTAGGATTGGTATAATCTAGACAATATCTTTAAGGTCGGAGTGAATCTTCTAGGCGAGCGTGTACCACCTTGCTTGGGCTTCTTCATTTTCATTATGCGAGATTGTGCTTTTTTTTGTTTAAGCATTGTGCCGCTTATTAAGCATTAAAAAATATAACCTAAGGGCCTAGCCAAGTGGCTTATCTATTCGAACGCATAGAAAAAAAAAGTATGAAACCGTATGGTTTTCTCCGTAATACGTCATATATTGTATTCAATGCGTTCGATAGGTTGGGGGGGGGGGGGGGGGGACTGGCCAGTTAACATACAAAATTTTATTGGAGAAACTTATTAGGTGGGTCATAAACAAAAAAAAACAGAAAAAATGGAATCTTATGTATAATCATGGGAGATCGTCGCGTAGGTCGAACGTGCCTCCAAAAGTACGAAAGTGAGAGAGGTAGATATTAGTAGGTAATCTATTAACTGACCTTTGCGAACGTTGCTTAATTAATGCAACAGCAGACTGGGCGCGTCAGCAATTCACTATTGAACTACTTAATCTAGATTCTACATCTAGACAGCTTGCAAAGAAAAAAGGCATTACTTGGGACATGTTGAATTGTTTGTTGAACATGTTGATAAAAGCGAAGTTATATTCAAATTTCCTAACACTTTCATACAACATATACCTACCTAGGTATACGAACGCTAAGCCACTGCGCAATGTAGAGAAAAGTAATGGAAAGCATCTTGTCGAGAGACTGATGAACGGATAGGTGATTGGGTTGATAACATTCTGATCCATACAGCTCAAGGCTGTGTCGGTCGCCTGACACCCAAACTCTGTTTGCGTATGATGTTTTTGGTGGCCTGATCTTCATCATTCGGGTGCTCAAGATCCTTATTATTGTAGACCGGGTAATCGGCCTTAATCGCCTTTTGCGACACCACTGGTGAGTCAAGTCGAGGTTGGCATATTCTATGTTTTTTTGCGCTCCCAGGCCAGCATGGAAGGTATATATGTACCATATGTATAGTATAAATCATTATTATGAGAAGGTACGGTCAGCATCATAATTTGCTGAACACTTTACGCAATCCCTGCCTTTGTTGTGACGGGACACTAGGGTTCATCTACTTGTGACGATGACGGCACCTACTACAGTAACTAGAGCTGTATTAAACTACATCTAACGCCCATCGTCCGTTGAGGCCGACAAAACTCGTAAAGTGATGTAGGTACAGTCAGCATCATATGTAGATTATAACACTTAATTAAGTACCTTGTCACAATAACAATTACATACAAATTTGTGGCAATTATTGCTGCACTTGCGCTGTCTTTGGTATGACTGAGGGCTAAAGTGGTGATTGACTTATGATGCTGACTGTACTTCCTGTCATATGATCACCAGCCCTTTAATGTCCCCACTGCCCCACTGCTGGGGCACAGGCCTTCCCTTTGGATTGTAGAATACGTACCTATAGGGAGAACGGGCCATAACCCACCACGCTGGCCCGGTTTAAATGCTTACTGTAATATACCCCATTCACTTGGCCTTGAGACAAAATATAAACAATCTTGATGTGTCTTTGAATATACAATATAAAAATAGCAGCTAACAGTTTTATTTGTCTATAATTGATGTTTAGAGTTTTAGAATTCAAGTTTCTTGTTTATATGAGCATTTCGTTAACCAACTTGCCTCCCAGCTCACCATACCAGAATGCATCAATCGTTTGAAACGTCGCAGGACCCTAGAACTTGGCAATCATTGAGCCAATTGTTGCCTAAGAAGATATTCCTACTGCTCATAGTCGAAAAGGGTGATCGCAGAGATTTCAAAAAAAAAAAAAAGCATTTCGTAGATAAAGAGACATATCAAAATTGTTTACATTTTGTCTCAAGCCCAAGTGAATGGAGAGTATCAATCTACATTCCAACGTCGACCGTCCAACGGGGTCGACAAAACTATAGTAAAGTGATAATGTGGCAATACAATACAAGCGACTAAGGATAAATCAGTGATGAGGAATGGGCAGCAGCATTCCTCTTATACCATCTAGCTATGTACCTACTGCGACTTTTGTGCCCGATAAATGGCAATAGGCTTGTCACGTATTACATGGGACCTAACATAATTGGCGAAACGTGGGTGCTAGTTCACCTCTGCCTACCCCTTCGGGGATATAGGCGTGATTTATGTATGTATGTATGCAATACAAAGCGTGCGGTACATACGAAGCCGCGATTACCGTCGGGACTGGCGCGCGGGGTGGTGTGGTCTCCACAGTCCGGAGACGCTAGGGCGGCACGCAGCGAACCACCAGGGGACTCCGTCATGGAAGCCTGGAGGCTGTAGCTCTCTCTGCAAATGTACTGGCCGTTATTCATTGAATAATCAATACAATAATACTATTCGATTTTAATTTTAACATTATATAAATGTTAGAAAAAATTGTACAAAGATTTTGGTGGTTAGAAAAAGAATTTCGAAAAATTATGATGATTCTTGCCTCAAGATCATAATTTTTCGAAATTCTTTTTCTAACCACCAACATCTTAATTCAATAATAATCAATAGCTATCATAGATCAACTATGATAGCATGGCATGCCCCACAGTTAATCTAACTTTAATATGCGCTGTGTAATAGACAGCTGTGTAGTGACGGCAGAGCAGAATACAATTGTGTTATACCTGCCACCTAGCAAAGTACTGCGACTTTTGTGTCCGATAAATGGCATTAGGCTCGCCTCCTATTACATGGGACCTAGCATATTTGCCGAAACGTGGGTGTTCACCTCTGACTACCCCTTCGGGGATGTAGGCGTGAATGATGTATGTAAGTGTATGTACTGGTGGGGCACGGGCCTTCCCTATGGATGGAAGAATATAGGGAGATTGGGCCACAACCCAGCAGATGCAGATGCAGCCGGGAACACCGGCTTAACGTGCCTTCCGAAGCACGGAGGAACTCGAGATAATAAATTTTTGGCCAACCATCCTATGACCGGCCTTAGCGACATTGCTTAGTTTATTTTTATGTTCGGTTGGTCCCATGTAATAGGTGGCGAGCCTATTGGCATATATCGGGCACATAAATCGCATTACATTTATATTCTATTCGATTTTAATTTTAACATTATATAAATGTTAGAAAAATTAGTACAAAGATTTTGGGGTTAGAAAAAGAATTTCGAAAAATTATGATCTTGAGGCGGGAATCGAGCAGCGGACGCGGGTTCGATTCCCGCCTCAAGATCATAATTTTTCGAAATTCTTTTTCTAACCCCAAAATCTTTGTACATTTATATTGCTAGGTGCCCATTACTCATCACTGCCTTTACCCTTAGTCGCCTTGTACGACACCCATGGGAGAGATAGGGGTGGTGACAATTGTATTCTGCTCTGTCGTCACCACACAGTCTGCAAATGTATTGGCCATTATTCATTAAATAATCAGTACAAGATCAACTATGATAGCATGGCACGCCCCAGCCCGTAGCGAACCACCAGGGGACTCCGTCATGGAGGCCTAGAGACTGGCTCTCTCTGCAAATGTATTGGCCGTTATTCATTAAATAATCAATACAATAATGAATAATAATAATTAATAGCTATCATAGATCAACTATGATAGCATGGCACGCCCTACAGTTAATCTTCCTTCAATATGCACTGTGTAATAGACAGCGTGGTGACGGAGCAGAGCAGAAAACAATTGTCACCTCCCCAAATCTCTTCCGTGGGTGTCGTACAAGGCGACTAAGGATAAATCAGTGATGAGGAATGGGCAGCTCTTATACCACCTAGCAATATGCTGCGACTTGTGTGCCCGATAGAGGGCAATAGGCTCGCCACTTATTACATGGGACCTAAGTTAACTAGCAAAAAGTGGGTGTTTAATACACCTCTGCATATATAGGCGTGATTTATGTATGTTGTATGTAAAAATACCTAAGAAGCAATTACTAAACTGGGACAGAATTACTGAGAAAGTGATGCTAGCCTGTATCCGGAGGTAGACGAAGTCTGGGAGATCTCGCTGTCGTAGGAGGTGTCTGTTGCGATGTTGCCTGGCTGGAGCAGCGGTGTTTGAGGCCATGGTCTTCTCAAGGGAGTGCTATCGGCGCCAGGTGACGAACACTCATCGGATTCCAGTCGGACGTGGGATACCTGAGGGAATAATAATAATAATACTCTTTATTGCAATTAAAAAAAAACATCAATAGCACACACAATAAATACATAGTTTGCAAGGACTAATCTCTAAAAGAGATCTCTTCCAGTCAACCCACGAAAGCTAGTATAAATTTAAGCTGAAGTGGAGGTGACTAAAAAATGCGAATAAAGTATAAAAAAGAAACAAACAAATCAATATATACTTTTTATATAACATATTTATAAATACTATAATGTGTACATAAATACAATATTTCTTTTAATACAAAGATTTTGGGGTTAGAAAAAGAATTTCGAAAAATTATGATCTTGAGGCGGGAATCGCACCCGCGTCCGCTGCTATCCGGGCAGGTGCCTGACCGCTCGGCCACCCAAGACACTAATTAACTTGCCGAAATTCTTCTAACCTTTACACTTCACGTTGTAAGCCAACGGGTACCCTCGCAATGTAGAAATAAATTTCAAACATTCCAAAGCAGATAGCGCAGAGGCGGGAATCGAACCCGCGTCCGCTGCCGCTCCCGCTGTCCGTTCCCGCCTCAAGATCATAATTTTTCGAAATTCTTTTTCTAACCCCAAAATCTTTGTACTAATTTTTCTAACATTTATATAATGTTAAAATTAAAATCGAATAGTTTATAAAGCAAACCCAAGCTTAACCGAACGCACGGTATTTGTAAAAATATCTGCTTTGGAATGTTTGAAATTTATTTCTACATTGCGAGGGTACCCGTTGGCTTACAACGTGAAGTGTAAAGGTTAGAAGAAGTTCGGCAAGTTAATTAGTGTCTTGGGTGGCCGAGCGGTCAGGCACCTGCCCGGATAGCAGCGGACGCGGGTTCGATTCCCGCATCAAGATCATAATTTTTCGAAATTCTTTTTCTAACCCCAAAATCTTTGTACTAATTTTTCTAACATTTATATAATGTTAAAATTAAAATCGAATAATTTCTTTTAATGCATACTTAATAAATACAATAAATATTACTTAAATACTGGAAAAAACATGAACTTGCAAACATTAACATGTAGATACTTGTGACAAATAATACTGTTTTAATCTATATTTGAAACTGGTGATGGACGGACTAACTTGGATGAAGGTGGGAAGGTTGTTCCACAGCTGTGCTGCGCGAAAGGAGAATGAGTGTGACAGAAAGTTGGTGTTGCCCATGGGAAGCTCCAACAACTCCAACAATAATGAAGTTTTCAAGTTTTACGGTACGGTAATAATAAGATACACACATACATAATTCACGCCTATATCCCCGAAGGGGTAGGCAGAGGCGAACAAGCACCCACGCTTCGCCCATTATGCTAGGTCCCATGTAATAGGTGGCGAGCCTATTGCCATTTATCGGGCACAAAAGTAAGTAGGTATAAGAGAAACGCTGCTGCCCATTCCTCATCACTGATTTATCCTTAGTCGCCTTGTACGACACCCATGACATTACAATTGTATTCTACTCTGCCGTCAACCACACGGCAAATAATAAGATACGACAAGTGGTCAATCTATTTGGACGTATAGATAGAATACAGATGTACATTTTTGACAACTACCCTACATCTGACACGACGGTCGCCATGTTGTTTTCACTACGTCACTACGTCGTCGTCGTAATACGTCACTTTCATGCATTGTATTATACGGAATAGATTGGCCACTTGTATATAGGAGCAGCTCTGCACTTTTTGTACCTTTTCCACACAGGCGTGACATAATACGTATGAATGTTGCTAGTCTGAGAACAGAGCTGCCCCTATAGGCAGACACTTATTTCCACTTGTTATAATCCTAGCACGTTAAGCCGTTGGTCCCGGCTGTTGTCGTTAGTCGTTAATACCCACCAACACGCACGGGGCCAATGGATTGCAGTGGTGGATTATGGCCCATTCTCCCTATAGCTACTCTTCCATCAGGGTCAGTATGATAAGCTACGTACATTTTTTGTATGATTCAATGATAAATGACAAAACAAGTCTGTACTACATCACCAGCCTTTTAATGTCCCCACTACTGGAGCACAGGTCTTCCCGATGGATGGAAGAATATAGGGAGGTTGCATGGGCCTTAACCCATCACACTGGCCCAGTGCGGGTTGGTGGGTATTAACGACTGCAGATGCAGCCAGGACCAACGGCTTAATGTGCCTTCCGAAGCACGGAGGAACTCGAGATAATAAAATTTTAGTCACCCATCCAATGACCGGTCTTAGCGAAAATTGCTTAGTTTACGCAATCGCAGGCCAAGCGCGCTTACGATTCAATGCGCTAGCGAGCTCCTGCAGTCTGTACTACGGTGTCTACCAACCTCAGGCTTGGTGTTCCGGCTTCTTCGGAATTTGAACGTTTTCTTCGAAGGACCATGAGCACGATGCAACCTCGGCCTGTCGTTGAAGTCCGCGTTGTCTTGTTCCGTCTCACTGCTCCTGACCAGGATAGTTCCTTCGTGTTCGATGCACGCTTCTGATCGGCGAGAGTCGCGAGGTGACAGCGGTGATAATGGCGAGTTGGAGGTTTCACCTAAGGACATCAATGGTTGTTAGCAGCCAGCATTGCAACAGCCTATTTGGCTTAGTTTTTGACAATCATTCTAAGTGTCAGTGTCCTTTTTAACCGACGAAATAACAGAGAAGGTTTTAATAACGACAATTCAGGTGAATAAAAAGCTCACGTAATCAAAGTTCGGGCTCTTATTTATGCTCGGTCCTCAACAATGGTGATGAATTTCATACAATTTCCATAATTTACAGTCCGGTTAGGATTCATCCACAATCCACATGCATACTAATATGCATGTGGATTGTGGATGGATCGTGTGAAAAAGGACACGAGGAAGAGGGGAGTTCGTGCTGAGCTCACGTCTGAAAGAGGAATTAAATAGGAGAAAAAGACCATCTGGTTTAGCTACTTAAATTTAGGTGTTTGGCATACCCGAAGTTTCAATCACTTTACAGAGACCGTTGCCACGCAAGTATAAATGAAATATCAGCGAGTTAAGTAAGGTTTTTTATTTGAAAATGACATAAAGAGATAAAAAGTGTTTAAATAGACCAGACCCTATATGGTGTTGGATATTTACCAGAGTTGAGTTTGAACTCCACAGACGGCACAAAGCGAAGCTTAGTCTGTGTGCTTCCGTACGACGGAGTGCTGACCGCTGCTTTGGTATCGCTGCCGAAATTGTTGGAACCTGAACATGCGAAGTAAGATAATCAGTTCCACGTAACTAACATATTTCGCTATTTAGGCGTCTTTGGGGCTTACGTCTGTTGGCAAGAAATTATTAAAAAAACATACATAATTTAAAAAAGAAAGCAAACATTTGAGTTTCTTCATTTTTGGTCTAATTTCACATAACTTCATAATAAAAAAGTATGTTGAAAATGTAAACTATCTTCAATTCGTTACCCATGTGCGAGGTATTGCTGCTTCCAAAGTTATTGCTATTTTCGCTAAGCCTCCCGCTGTTGAGTGCCTCGAAGGCTTGCATGTGTTGACTGGTCGTTGAGCCACTTGACACCGATTCTATTTAAAAAGGAAACCATTACCAAACAGACATTTTACTTTATAAAAAATTATTTGTTTGTAATATTTTTTAACATTTATATGTATAATGTTCAAAGAAAAAAATCAATATAATAATTTAATATGTTGTAATTATTAATTCTATTTTATTTAAAGGACTTTCATCCATTGGATATGTCTCTCCTATCGAGACTTATCTACTAATTTGTACACTATTATTATGCTATACGCTGACAGAAGGATCGCGGTGAGTACTAACCACGATATAAAACATTCTCGCTACAGCAGACATTGGCTGAGCCAGAATGCTTTGGACAATACAAACAGATTTAAATTCATCTTGTACTTTGTAACAAGCGCCATTGTCTCTTCGGTACCAGAAGCACCCATCAGCAGGTGTTGAACATCTTCTATGACACCATAATAATTAATTTCCCTTAAAACAAATATGTAGGTATATTAAAAGGTGTTATTACCTCTCTGTGCAGACAATGGTGCGGGATGATCAGGCGTCCTAGGCAAGCCACCCGCCCTTCCAACCAGCATCGATATCAGCGAAGGCCTGTGCTGCTGATGTTTCTCTGGCACTGCGGTCCTTGGAAACACTTCGGACGCCCGCTTGCCGGCCGCCTGGCCGAGGTTCTCCGCTATTTGATCTAGACAATAACGAAAGTACCATAAGAATATGTTATGCCGAAAACGGTTTTAAATACGTTAATTATAAATTACCTACGTGTGCCACTTTAAATTGCAACGAACTTTTAACCGCCTAAATAGTCTAGGGGTTTGACTAAAGAAATTAGATCTCAAGGTCCTGGGTTCGATCCCCAAGGGAGTGCGGGAGTACTCCAGTCGATTTGATTTGATTTGCGATTGCGTAAATTAAGCAATGTTGGCTAAAGCCAGTCGTTGGATGGGTGCCCAAAATATTTATCTCAACTTCCTCCGTGCTTCGGAAAGCACGACAAGCGCCACAGGTCCTGGCTGCATCTGCAGTCGTTAATACCCACCAATCAACTGGGCCAACGTGGTGATCGTGTAATGGCTCATTCGCCCTTTATGCTAGAAACTCATTTTTGAAACACGACGCGACCCGATGTAACGCGACGCGTGTTGAGTCGAATCAAATGTATTGGTTTTCTATGACCAGAAACACACTAGGAACATCCGACGCGACGCCAGTTCTTCGGCGTCTATACGTAGAGTCGCGTCGCGTTTCAAAAATGTCATTATTCTTCCACCCATAGAGAAGGCTTGTGCCCTAGCCTTGGGGACATGAAAGAGTTGGTAGTAATAGTGAGTATATACATACCAAACTTAGACTGGTCATGCGTGTCCCTCATGGCACGCAGCTCCCTCGCAAGCTCGGCGAGCAAAGCGCCTCGAGCACGTGCCGCGGGCAACTTGAGTCCGCGAACACGCTCGCGAACAACGAACTGCATGTGCCGCTCGTTGTCACCGATTGGTGGTTGGGACAACTGAGCAAAGTGTGATAAATGGTATAATTTAATTTAATTGAGTTTAAGTATTGCAGTATAGAGTGAACACTTTCGAGTGCGAAAAAACTTAATGCATTTTAACGCTTATCGAGAAAATTTTACATTCCAATAAAATGCAGTTAGGTATATGCTCTCATATTTTGGTGGTAGGTACAGCTATGTTAAAAATATTTGTTAAAAAATTATTAAAAAAAATTAATCAATTTTCCATACCAGTTTGAGTCTCCTATTTCATATTTCAAGAGGAGTGCACATATATATCGCAGTATATTGGTAGGCGGTACAAGAGGAACTCGCTAGCGCAGAGGCACAGCGCGCTTGGCCTACGATTGTGTAAACTAAGCAATTTCGCTAAGGCCGGTCATTGGATGGGTGACCAAAAATTTATTATCTCGAGTTCCTCCGTGCTTCGGAAGGCACGTTAAGCCGTTGGTCCCGGCTGCATCTGCAGTCGTTAGTACCCACCAACCCGCACTGGGCCCGCGTGGTGGGTTATGGCCCATTCACCCTATATTCTGTGTGGTGACGGCAGAGTAGAATACAATTGTCACCACCCCAAACCTCTCCCGTGGGTGTCGTAGAAGGCGACTAAGGATAAATCAGTGATGAGGAATGGGCAGCAGCATTCCTCTTATACCTACCAACTAGCAAAGTACTGCGACTTTTGTGCCCGATAAATGGCAATAGGCTCGCCACCTATTACATGGGACCTAGCCTAATTGGCGAAGCGTGGGTGCTAGTTCACCTCTGCCTACCCCTTCGGGGATATTGGCGTGAATTATGTATGTACCCTATATTCTTCAATCCATTTGGAAGGCCCGTGCCCCAGCAGTGGGGACATTAAAGGGCTGGTGATGATGATGACAAGAGGAACGTATTGCCTATTAGGTACTCATCACTGGTTGTGGGGAAGACAATTGTATTCTGTCTTACCGTCAGCACACGACGGAATTTTAAAAATTTGCAAACTCTCGTGTGCTGTATTTATTGATTATAACACTATGTGCCTATGCATGCTTACCTTATGCACGATAAATGGCTGCAGCAGTATATAAAGCGGTGTGCGATAAGTGACCACGTGTTCCAGAAATTCCCACAGGTGGTGCGCAGCCTCGTTCCTACGACCTAGATCGCGCATAGCTCGTGCTATGCGGCCCCATTCACAACACAGCTCGCTTGTGAAGCAAGCGCACATTACTTTTAGAGCTGAAAAAATAAAGCCAGCATTAGCCGCAGATAAATACATACATACATAAATCACGCTTGTCTTATCTATGTAGACAGATGTGAAAAGCCTATTGCCATTTATCGGGCACGCAAGTCGCAGCACATTGCTAGGTGGTATAAGAGGAACGCTGCTGCCCATTCCTCATCACTGTTTTAACCACTACTGCCGCACTCAGAGACGTCAATTAACTTAAATGAGTATTTAATGTCAAAAAATTTCATTCAAATCTAGACCATAGACCCGGCAAAAATAGCGACTAGTTTTGAATTGTCATTTATTGACGTTAAGTACTCATTAACGTTATTTGACGTCTCTGAGTGCGGCAGTTAGTCGCCTTGTATGACACCCATGGGAGAGATTTGTTTGGACAGAGATAATAATTATCTGAAAGAAAACTTTTGCACGTGTTTTTATCAATGAATTATATATTAAAGCTCGATTGAAATGTATAATAAAATTTAATCAATTAGTTTCAATTGAATTCATTACCTATTACTTGCTAATTGATATGTATTAAAATAATAATGTTTTTTGACTTATAAACTAGCTAGCTACTAGCTAGGCATACCAACCTAAAAACGCTATCCTGTAAAGTTGATTCGACAATCGGGTGGTATTCCTCGTGTCTCTACTACCAGTGAACGTTAAAGAGTTCGCTCTCGCATCAGCGGCGTTTAGTTTCGCGTTTACGGCAGCCAGTTGGCCGGGCGGTGCAGGGGGGCAGAGTGCGTTGAGCACTACTGATACTAGGTAGCTTACATCTGACTGTCTAAGGGGTGGTACGTCTGCAAAAAATTTTAAAAGCACCATAATCGTTCGTCTCTCATAATAACGTTCTAAAAAAAATAACAAACATAAAAACGTTCTAATAGTCGATAAAAATTGAATCTCAAATATGTGCTAATAACATTAAAATTGTTATCAATAAGATCTTTAGTAATAAGTCCAAGTAACTAATATCATATACATGTATGTCAAAGAGAGAGAGAGAGAGAGGGAGAGAGAGTTGAAATCTTGGATAAATATGTTAGTGATTATATGACAAACAAACAACATTCGACATTTTGTAAATAGTTTTGGGCAACATGACAGTATAATTATATATTACCTAAATAATAAATAAAAATTAACTGTTCTTTTCAGTAGAACGTTGAAAAGTTGAAATCGGTCATAAATATAAGGCTCTTGTTGTCTGTACAGTTGTTATGAACATTTTTATATACCCACCTTTCCTTCCACTCCCAACGCGTAAACAAAGAGGCATAAACAAATTCATAAGCATGTTTTCTGTCCTTTCGGCGGTAGGGAAAATAGCACTACCACCACACATTTGCTCCAACGAGTAGCTATCCTGTAACAATCAAAATCAAGTATTAAAATGATTATAATCCTTTGCTATGGCGAAACGGATACCAACGCCTATAAAGTAAAAAAATATTATGGTTTCATATCGTCCACCAACATCACTAGCAGAGTGATGAATTAATGAGCATAGAAGTGATGGAATAGTCATGACATGACGGTGAGGACAATATTCCAATCCATACTGCTCAAGGTATTGGCTTTAACTATGTTCCTACACTTCTTCTTCTTCTTCTCCCTGCCCTGTTCCCAGTCTATCTGGGGTCGGCGCAGTATGTTTCCTCTTCCATTCATATGTCAGACGTCATCAAGCCATCCAATCCCTTTTGATTCATATCATCCATCCCACCGTAATGGTGTTAGTGATGAATGAATGTATAGAAAAGAGACTGAACGGACCATGTCGAGAGACCCATGAACGGAGACAGTGATTAGAATGACAACATTCCATTCCATACTGCTCAAGGTTTTGGCTTAGGTTTTACAGCCGGCCGCCTGCCTGACACCAACCCTCTTTGGGTACGCTGTTGTTGGTGGTTTGCCCTCCACCATTCGGGTGCCCCAAGGTGCTTATTGGTCTACACCGGGCAATCTCCCTTAGTCGACTCTTACGACACCCACGAGATGAGTTGGGGCTGGCCTATTCTACGTTTTTTGTTCGCTCCCAGGCCAGCATAGGAGAGACTATGTTCTATGTATAACTATGTTCCGACTATGTATAACTATGTTCCTACACTTACCCCTGTATTAATGACCTGTAGCGCGATGAGTCGAACGACAGTACTACAAAAATGAGGCGGCGGTGGTTGAGACATAAGGGCGGCTGTAGCCGAGGATAAGTTCTCGCTTGAATTGTTTTCTGATACAATTAAGGCCTGTAAATAAAATACGAATAACTATGTTGCTTACCAGACTATCTGGTAAGTCTATCTTTTAAAGCACAAATAATAAATGGCGTAAATTTCTTGTCTTGACGATTCATGAGTGTATTGTAATCATACCAGATGTGAATTAACCAATTTTGATTGATTGATTGCACAAGCACAGTTTGAATGGAATAAAGTTATTTTACTTATTTTTCTATGTCTAGACCATTGATAAGCATAAAAAAATTAAATAAAGTTTGTCCTGGCTGTATCCATTGTAATCAGTACCCATATCCATGGAGAAAGCGTGCCTCAAGAATTTTTAAATTTCAAATAATATTGATTTACTTTGGCTTGATCGACTAGCAAAATCTTACTTAAAAATATTATCCCTAGGGATATCTCAATAAAAATACCCAAGTTACCTGTACAGTGTTAAGAAGTGTTTTCACTTGTTGCCAATGCATGATGTAAGGGCATCTTATCATAGTTTCATACACTCCTTTTAGTAGCACAGCAGCTGAGTCCCAATCTGTGTTTCTCTAAAAAAGGTGTTTTTTTTTCAATTTGAGTTTAGTAACTTATTTATAAATACAAGGTGTAAAATAACACCCCAGAAAGTAGCTATTTGAATCTATTAAAAGTTTTGAAAAAAACCACAGTAAGTTTTTACTGAGCTCGGAAATTGCATTGCCTGATCTATCCAGTCATACTAAATTACGGTTAATTTTTACATACTATTGAAATAAATTTTATATTAATCACGGTTTTATCTACAGATATATTATAGGTAAACTATCAGGATAAGTTTATGTTTACTTCCAGTCCCCTATATAAAAATACTACTTACCCGTATGCTAGGTTTTTTCGCGATTTTAAGAAACACTTTGTCCAATCGCCTCAGTATCATGATCAGAGCGGGCCTCAGTGCATCGTCCGCCCAATCGGCGGCCGGCAACACTTGCGTCATGTACCGCTGCAAGCCCCGGCACCCCATCGACTCTGGGTCGTAAGGCGACACTTTCAGGAGAGAATGTGCTATTTCTGCCAGACGCTGAAATCGGAATAAAGGGTGTTATTTAGTAGAAAATACACAACTTATCAAGCAGGCAGGCAGGAGCTAGCGCAGTGGTATAGCGCGCTTGGCCTGTGATTGCGTAAACTAAGCAATTTCGCTAAGGCCGGTCATTGGATGGTTGACCAAAAATTTATTATCTCGAGCTCCTCCGTGCTTCGGAAAGCATGTTAAGCCGTTGGTCCTGGCTGCATCTGCAGTCGTTAATACCCACCAACCGGCACTGGGCCAGCGTGGTGGGTCATGGCCCGATCTCCCTATATTCTTCCAACCATAGGGAAGGCCCGTGCCCCAGCAGTGGGGACATTAAAGGGCTGGTGATGATATCAAGCAGGTTAAGATATAATTACATCATTCGCTATAACGTTTCTTTACATAGAATATTGTGGTTAGAAAAAGTTCGAAATATTATAGTCTTGATGCGGGAATCGAACCCGCGTCCACTGAAATCTGAGCAGGTGCCTAAACCACTCGGGTAACCGTTAATATATGATCTGAGGCCTTCTGTTTTATCGCCCGAGGTAAGATTATAGTGTTATTTTAGTGGTTAGAAAAAGAATTTCGAAAAATTATGATCTTGAGGCGGGAATCGAACCCGCGTCCGCTGCTATCCGGGCAGGTGCCTGACCGCTCGGCCACCCAAGGTTCTTGGGTGGCCGTATCAAAATTCAAAATTCTTTTTCTAACCACTAAAATCTTTGTACAAATTTTTCTAACATTTGTATAATGTTAAAATTAAAATCGAATAGTTTATAGTGTTATGTCACCCCCTAACTAGGAAGTGGGATTTTCCGTACGCGTAGCGACCGGAAAAGTCCACTTTATGGACAGGAGGTGTGACATAAAAAAACTTATTTTTCAAATACTACATTTAAAAAAAAGTTTTTTTATGTCACACCTCCTGTTATATATATAATGTATGCTAGCACGATTTAATATTATCACTCAAAAAATAAACTCACCGCATGTGATTTAGAGTCCAGCAGTTCGACGGGTTTTCCTTCACTGCCACCACTGCCCTTAGACCCATTAAGATCAAGCAGCCTACAGGTCGCTCGCCCGATGAATTCTCCGACCAGCGACAAGAGAACATCTCTGGGACGGCGGTATTCAGCACGCACCAACTAGAGTTACAATGTGTTGGGAAAAACGATAATATATTTAAAAAAAAAAATCTAAAAATCGAAAATTAAGGGTAAATAAGTGAGTAGGTATTATACCTCAGAATCTTCAGCTCCTGCGAATTCTGGAACCTGTATCTTGGAATTGTCAAACTTCGAATGAGACTCGTCAAATATTATATTCGTGGCCGCAGAACGCGGCACCGCTCGTTGGGAGGAACCTTTATGTTCAGGAGAGGTCCTGTAAGGGCCGTTGTACGATCTGCAAAATAAAATCATTGAAAGAAACACTCATATTAAGTTAACAGATTAGACTATACAGGATAATTATTTGTCCATTTGCACTAACAACATCAAACATGCACAAGACACTTTATTTCTGACGATAATGATGACACTGTATTAAAGTATAAGGTATCAGATGTCGCTTATGTTTTATTCAAAATTATGAAGATATATTTGAATTAAGTTAAGAAGAATTAATGAAAACAAGCATTTGAGTATTTTATATGGAAAAGTATTGATTCTTTCCATTCTCAATTAAAAATTACTTCCTTTTAATATGTTTTAAAACCAATGCAAGATTCTACTATGAAGATATATAATTGAATTTAGCTTTAAATTAAATTAAATGACATAAAATAATAATTTTGCTTAAATTATGATTATTTTACGTAAAATTAAATAAAAAACATTTACATAAGGAAGCCTGAAAATAATATAACCTACATCTGTTTATGAACGAAGGTTGAGAGAAAGAGATAACTTCAAAGCTCGCACATTTCTATTTTGATTACTAAACCACCATACTTACTTAGATAATCCTTCGCAGTTGTTAACTAATGTTTTAATAGCGATAGCCAATTGTTGAATGATCTCCTTTTCTGTTTTCCCTTCCCTATTGTAAGTTGGGAGTTGAATTTGTTTTACATAACAAGGCAAAATTGCTTCCAAAATAATCTGGAATTCAATTAAGTAAGACATTAAAATCTTATCACATTGGAAGTAATTTAAAACGTAGAAGAGAATGAAAATAATGAAAGTAAACATTGTCTAGGCATTCTTTTTAATTTATGTCTATTAATAGACAACTGAGAACATACAATAATTTGAGAAAATAATTGAATTGGGCCTATTATTGTTATTTTAATACTTACGAGCATTTGATAACCTCTCATACTTTCGGCCGAGTAAGAAACCACCATGACGCAAAGGCTGATGCAATCCAATACATTTACCATCTCTTCTTCATCTCTATAGCAAAAATCTATGGGCTTCAGTGGTTTCTCTTCCTTGATCAGCTCCGCGATGTGTAACGGATCTGGCGATGGAGTCTCCAAGCTCAAAAGGAGATTGAATAGACAGCTCGACTGGACCTAAAATAAAATCATTAGCATAATGAGTATTCCATACACTAACCAACACTAATACGCTTCATATCCTTATACGAAACATGATGTAGGTAATATTTGTATACAATATTACCTAATAGTTTTTTAAAGTAGCGCGAGAGTAACATAGTAGTCATGTTATTTAATTATTATATTTCCCATATCCAATAAAATTAGACAATTTCAACCCTAAGTCGTAGGTTAAAAGTAGCCAATGAAGGATATATTTTCAAAATGAATACAAAATTGTGCAATATACCTTGCTTGCGTCCCCATATGTAGATTCTTCATCTGTGTCGAGTATAGCAGACACCGAGCCGAACATTTGCAATATAAACGGTTTCCTGTTCAAAAGATAGAATTGCTTCACGGCATATTCTATGGTGGTTGTCACCAACTTGTTCGTTTGGAAGTTTGAGTAGATTTGTAGTAACGTCGGCATAATTAACAGGTATCTAAAATTTAAAAGAAACTTTTGAAACGTACTGTATTTTATAAATGGCCATTTTAGATAAATAAAAAATTAGGGGTAAGTGGTTTTTAATAATGCAAGTAATACATACCCGTTAGTGGAGAATATACTCTTAAAATTGAACGCAGCGTTCACATACGTTGCAATAACATATCTGAGAATCAGAGAATCTTCGCTATGGAGCATCAGGGCTCCGTTGAGAACGTTCAGGAACAGATGAATATCTCTAGACGACGTAAAATTGCCAGCCATTGCTTCGAACATGCGCGCTATTAGTCGTACCCACCTACAATATAGATAGAACAAAATTATTTAATAAAATTCATAATCTTTAGGATTGATTTTCGTAGTGGCATTGATGGTACAAAAATAAAGCCATAAAAAGTCATCTTCACAGCATTACATTTTTGCAACCGTATTTTTAATACCAATTTCTTACAGAGATGGTATAGATTGAGAATAAAAAAATATATGATATTCTAACGTTTCAATTGACAATATCCAAGCATTAAAGTATTTCCAAGGAACGGAACTTACATGAACTTGTGCAAAACATCTAAACCTAAAAGCGTGGATCCCAAGGGACCATGACTGTAGAGCGTTAAGTCGGCTTCCAATGCCTTTCTCGGAAACGAGGGCAATTTCATCAATTCGTCATGCAAAAACACAACCCGTTGGACAACCTGAAAAAAAAAACAGTTTGAATAGAACAGACAATCTTATGGAAAGTAGTATGTAAGTTAAGTAATATTAATTCTGTTATGTTTTAATTAAAAAATCATTTTTTCTTAACATACATTACAAAAAGGACGATTATGTGGGTGGTTGGTGAATAAAAGTTAACAATTTCGTTATGATTACTCATGTGAATCGATGTTCAAACGTACCATGTCAACGTTCTTCAGAATAGCCCAAGTAAGCAAAACCTTTCCGATCTCAACAAACTTCTGGAGGAGTTCTTGTTGCTGTAATTTGTTGAACGCATCATCTGGTTCCATATGGACAAGTCCCAATTGGGGGTACTGCGAACGCTTGAAGAAATAGTGATCGCGGACATAATTTTGCGGATTATGGATTTGACCTAAAATTGTAAAATACTTATTTATTTTATGCTTTTACTTAGAAATCACTATGAAGAAATACTGTTAAAAAGAATACGCACGAGTTTTGAAATCGACTAAGAAATGTTCCCGGTGCAAATGTTCCGGAATCCCGAAGAAATCCAGCGATTCCTTCAAAATTTGCGAGAAAACTGTGTCTTCTTGAACTGGAAACTGAGACGGTATGCTGCCTTCATTATCAGCTGAAATCAAAAACAAGTAATTAATAAGTCTACTGCTGCATAGGCTTCATAAGCTAATGAGTGGCAACTTACACGGTCCATGGACAATAATCTTTTTGGCGGCAGGCACATTCGCTGTGAGTAATATAGAGGCATCGCACTGTTCTTTGCGCAAAATCTGCTTCAAATCTTTGAACATGATACCGTGCACACTGTGGACAATCTGAAATACATAAAATTATGTATAATACAATTAATTAGATATAAAAATTCTTCAATCCATTCCACTGAAGCAAAAGATAAAATTAATAATTACCATCCATAAAATAGACAAAGCAGCTCCAATCATTCTCTGACCATCTTCATGAGGTGACCTGACATAAAACATGACATATCCGATGATGTAATTATAAAGAGCGAAGGCTGCCTGTTGCGGAAGTCGCGGTATGAAACGTATGAGGTGGCGTAGCAACTTAAACATCTCATCTTGGTGATCTCGAGTCAGCCGTTCGAGTACATGACGCAGGAATAGAGCAGAATCTTCCACAAGACAGTTCCAAATAACCTGTGAAATGAAAGATATTATTCTGTTCATCATAATAAACTTAATGCACAGAAAATGATAACTTAACGTTTACCAAAACACCGATTTGCAGTGCATATAGAATTTTGATAGGTTTTTTCGTTGGTCCGGTTAGGTTAATATGGTGATCAATTAAATGCAACCCTAAATAAATTACCCGGATAAATCACAAATCTGCATAACTACATTGGTTTTACATATTTAATCTAAAATAGTTGATGTGAGATAATTTTGCAGTGGTTTCCTAATGATTGTACCCAACTAATTATACAAAAATATAATAGTCAACAAATAAGATGCAATGAAATCCCCAAAATTATCCATTACACTCACCTGATAAGCAACTTCATAGACAGAACACCCTTCACGCGAAACTGCGGCATCGTCCAATAACGACACAATTTCCGCCACAGCAGAGCATAGCACAGAAGGGAATAGGGCAGACGCCACCTGAGTATGATGTGAGCCACGAACACCTTCCACCAATTCTTCGTCTACAGGTGCTATGGAAAATACGATTATACGAAAGTATTATTTTATAATTATTTACAATGAGGCATGGGCAGCACCGCTGGTGTTAATTAGGTATTATTAGGCACCTCAGTCTAGAGCTTCGGAGATTAACAAAACATGCATGAACTATGTATGTGTCATTTTATACACATAATTCACGCAACGGATAGGCAGACGTGTATTACCACCCAAATTTCACCAACTATGTTAAAGCTCATGTGACAGGGATGCGCCTATTGGCATCTATCGCAAACTTTAATCGTGTTTGCAAAACTACCAGAAGACAATAAATTGCAAACAGCTAGAAATTTAACTATGACTAACTGTAAGATTTTCATAGAACTCAATATAACTTACGTTCAATATGATCATCAGCTGCATGATCTAAGGCTGGCTCCCGTGCTGCCTGTCTTGTAATAGGTATGGTGGTTATAAGAAAGCTCTCACGCTCTGCTCGCTTCTTATCGTTTCTCTGTTGCAAGGCTCGCTTGATTGCTTCAGTTTGCTGCTTCTTTCTTGTTTTTGTGGCAGTGACGAGAGATCGCTGTTTATTTATAAAAAAAAATAGTATACATCATCATGTTGCGTAAATTCTAATTGCTAAGCTAAGGCCATAGGAATCACGTTTAGGGGTCCAATAACTAATTCTCACTTAAAACAGATGTTAATATTCGCTGGTTGGGGATGTGTGTGTATCTTTATATGCGTGGGTTTAAACTACATATAGTCTTTCTAGGTAAAGAATCCAAAATCATAAAGTTATAAAGTAAGCAAAGTATAAATTTTAAATCAATAATTTTAAAAGAAATTTTCCGGTACATACGTAAGCAATTTATGTAATACCAAAAAACATATTAAAGTAATAATATAGTTACATGTCTCTCTTGATTCAGCGTCATTTCCATGTCTTTGTCTTTCACTTGTGGGCTCCAGGGTGGATCGACAACAGCCAATGATTCGATACCAATCTTCGGCGAAGGCAGCGTGAATTCTATGCCTGGTGGGGGCACCTTGAAAGTCATCGAAGCACCTTCTTCCATCCGCGGCCATACTTGGTAACGTAGTTTCCACATTACTTGGAATCGCAGTATTGCGTTTATTCTGTTGAACAACGTTTATTGTATCATTAACAATCTACATAAAATAGTAAACATGAAAAATCTAGAATATTATGGAAGCAGAAATAAAACAGTGATATAAACTAGTGAAAATGTACTAACCTACACAATCCTCAAATGTTTTTTATTCCGAACCATATTTTTAATAGAGCTTAAAAATATTTGTAAGATCTGTCTTAATACTTCTTCTGTCGTAAGTATATTTTATGTGAAATATTTAATATGTTGAATTAGAATATAAGTAAAGTTATTATAACAAACATTTGGCAGACTTCATAAAATAATTAAATACTGATACCAACTTGTACTAGTAGTATAGGGTTATTGTGCTAAAATCATTTACCTAACTCCAGGCTCGGCATGCTTCAGATCCCGATGCATGATCTCAGAGGCGGTAAGGGGAGTCTTCACAGCAGCCAAAATGAATAAAGCCGAAGCACACGAACTCAGTTCTCGATCCGATTCCAACAACAATTGCCAAGCCACTGGGGCAGCCTCGGCAAATAACTCTTCGCTCATAGTTGTAGCACCTTTGATTAGGGTTGCTAAAGTCGTGTGGTGGGCGTCACGGACCTAGAGAGACGAAACCTCTTAGCATTCCATGGATTTACCGTGGGGGTGCCGGGCCCATAGTGTGGCAGAGAGGGGAGTTAGTTGCAGCGCCTGGGACTTGTGACCCAACTGTAGGTTTAAGGGTCATACAACTAGTCAACACTCACCTTCGCCACCCCGACCTCTCTGCCCAGCCATATTTGGCCAGATTCAAGTTACCAAATATAGTTGGGCATATTACATATTAAGTTGTAAATAATGTAAATGTAAAGTTAACAAAACTTTACATTTACATTATTTACAACTCGCTTTCGGATCCATATTAATCCAAGGAGTTATTCAAGTGGATAAAATTATACACAATCACAATGGGCGTTGGCGTGAAAGTATTCCAATGGTTGAGCGCTGTGATTATGTAAATCAACTTTATTCAATTGTTATAAAATAAACTCAAACTAACTGTCAAGCTATTGAGCAACAAACTAAGCCTTAATATCCCTTACGGTGAAAATTTCAATGATTAATAAAAATAATGTATTGTCGTCAATTCTTCATATAAATTAATACTGTGGCTGATATGATATAATATTCATATTTCCATGCTGATTTGGAGGGAAATTTAAATAAGATTAAGATTTTTGACATGATACTGTAAGCGACTTTCGGTTCTCTTGAGAACAAAAAAGCAATATAATTTTTTTTAAAGCGGGTATATTTTTATACAAATAAGGATAGACAAACCTGTCCTCTTAAATATTTAAGTATAGGAGGTGGGTCGGTTGGCGGGTATGGCATCGCTCCGGGTTTGGTGACAGGCGGAGTCTCTGTATGAGGTAGAGTGTGTTCTACACCCGCTGCCCTGTACGCTAAACCACCTGATTCTATAACCGAACGGTCGATTCTGTAACAAATCAAAACGAACGTAAAACGACACAAAATTAGCTATACAATAGATAATGTGGTAAAGAAACGTCTATAAATTGTAAAACTTACCTATCTGCAGAATGTTCTGAGGGCTTGCGAGCACGCCGACCTCGCCTTGCTCCTCCCACAGAGTCCTCAGAGTTCGTAGTATTCATTTCTGGTCCAAATTTTTCACCGTATACCTGAAAATGATTTAATTTACTAGTACGAGTCTTCACTAATTTATAATATAATATTTATAACGACAAAATAATCTTACCTTTTGTACTGACTTCATAAGTCTGATAGAAGATCTCATGTTGCGACGGAAGCAGTATGGGTGACAGAAATTTTGGTGACAGCATACATAATTGAATGAATTCAAGAACTTAACTATAACCTGTAACAGAAGTTGAAGGTTTTCAATAAAATAAGCCTGTTTTAGTCGGTAAATATTATTGACTGTGTGTATAGTATAGTTATTAATTGTAATTTTATTACAATTACTGTGCTTATCAGGCCTAATGACGTCTTTTTATAAATAAAATCAAAAAGTCACCTTTAGCCACGGAAACCCTTTGCTATTATCTGGGGGATCAGTTGAATTACTGTCTGGACTATCGGGGGGATGGTCGTGATCGTCAGATAGAACTCCTGGGCTTTCCTCTCCACCACTATCTACTTCTCCTGGCATTATTACTGTGCCACCTAAAATAGTTTTGCAAAATGTTGTTAGTAACAGGTACAATACATATATTTTAATCCATTTTTGACATACTTTCACTAAATGAATTTAAGACTCAGTAGGATTTAACTTTACCTGCAGCAGGATATACTTCAGAAGTATCACTTCTATCAGATAGGGAGGACACTTTTCTTCTGCTTTGTATGGAATCAGATCTCCGATTTAAAACTATAACAATTTTATAAACACTTCAGATTGGATTTCAAAAAATTGCAAGTTCCCAGCAGTATAATATCATCTAATTGAAGCTAATGTCACTATGCATCGGATATTATACATATTCAGTATGAATATACAAATACACTGCTCCGGTATAGAAGAAAACTCATATTACAGCAGAACACGTATTTCATACATCAACATTATGTACATTTATTTATAATATATTATTTGTTGCACACTAGAGGTATTTGGTAGTTTTCCGTGAAAAGGTCTAAGTAACATTTATTACAAATACTATTGCGATTTGGTATGAGTAAATTGACCAGCTTTTGTTATTAATAAAGTTATTCTAATAGCGGTGTACGATTAAGATTTTAGGATTACAGCTTTAACGTTGATCAATTTGTAACTCACACTCATCAACATCTCTGGTGTCCTTTTGTCGAAGCTTAATAGACCGTCGCTTGATAGATCCGTAGCCTGCGTGGGTTTGCTGAGTATTCCGTCGGTGAATACATGCTTTGCCTCGCGACCCAAGGCGTCCTTTCTTGTCTTCCGGGACTGGTGGAATGGCATCTGCTAGCTATTGGACGTAAAACAAAATATACAAAACAATCTTTGCTTGTTTTTATAATAAATAGGTTTCTTACAAGAGTTTATTTTATATTTTAACCATTTACCCTACATTTTGTCCCACCCCATTTATATATTTATTCCCCGCGATATACTTTAAAGTAATCAATTTTATACACACCGTTACATTACTACCACCAGACACATTTTCTGGTTCGTGAAGGACGAATGAAATTTTTCGCTCTGTCTCTGCTCCGGCTATTGATTGTAGACTCTGAGCTGATGCTTGAGAATGACCCATACTAGATAGGGCCATACTCCACCGTCGATTTGCTTCCCTGTATTTTAAATTATGATTTAATTTCAATTTTGATAAAACACTTGACAAAACACCTTCTTCAGCTATAGAAGTAATAGCTCTATTCTCCAATCTATATTACGTCACTTCGAGATCGTTATTGTGCATGCCAATGTAGCAAAGCAATTTTAAATTCGTATACTAATTTTAACTAAACTATTGCTCAATAAGACTATTGAAAACTTGGGACTGTAAAGGGTGTTCGATAAAAAAATACAAATTTAATATTCGTGTTGATCATTATTCCATATTCTTTAGTGATAGCTCAGTTACGTGGGTATTTTACAACATACCATGCAATTTAGCCGTTAGCTCGATTTAAATATTCGTATGTTTATTTTATATTATGGTGAATAAGACCGGCGCTTAGCTTATATTTTAGGTGTCACTAATTTGATAGAGTAGAGTAGCAATTAGTGGTGAATGTTAGCATTATCGAAGAAGAAATATTTACATTATGGAACATACTTTTAAAGTAGGTCAATAATTCTAATATTACACCCCAAATAGCTACTTAATTAGGCCCCTAAAGTGCCAAAACTTTTTCAAAAGGTGATAAAAATTACTAAATATTTTCGATCTTTCAAGTGACATTTGCGTAGATTAAAGTGTACATTAACCAACTTTATGTACATTCTATTTTACGCATGCGCGCAAAGTGCTGAATGCAAGGAAACATGCATTATCTTTTTATATGACATACTCGACTGGCATTAATGTGTGTTGACTGCTAAGAGCCCTGTTAAAATAAAAGTTTTATCAAATATATGCACTCTTTTAACACATCATTTCAAACGAACTGAACAGAATGAACTCACTTAGTCTTACACAAAATACGTCGTTTTTCCATCCATCTTCGCATAACATAATAATAAAACATAATCAATTTACACCCAAAATATTCAACTACTTACCAAACAAATCTTCAAGAAATTCAAAGGAGATGCGTACCTGTAAACTCTGTCCCAAGGTCCTCTTTCCTTAAGTGACGATCGACAAGATTTTGGAAGGTTCTGATAGGTTTCGCGGAGGAAGGCTGTGATTTCAAAGAGAAGAACGCACGCGACTAGCCGTAGAGCTCGTGGGCATTCCGCGCCTATCGGTTTTCCGGGAAGACGTATACTGGCTAGAAAAAGAAGAACATAAAACAAAATTACAATATAGATAGTTCAACGTATTATAGGTATAATTCTGATTTGTACCTTCATCAAGAAAGTCTTCCTCTTCATCTTGCTGGAGTAAGTCTCGCTGTCCATCGGGATCTGTCATTATTTCGGTTACGGCGTCTAAGTGTTTTTTATCCTCTACTAGCATCTCTTCCAGTCTATTACCGATAGCCTGAAATATCAATCAATTTTCTTGTTAACATACTTAGTTGAATTTCACTAGTGGATGTTATGAGCTAAAGATGCTAAATAAATGGAACTGTACAATATAAGGCTATTAAAATACTTACTTCTGCCCATTGATAGAAAAGTTTTCCTGCAAGCCGTCTTCTCAGTTGTGGACTCGATGACACTAAAATAGTACATTTTATTAATGGTAATTTTATCAAAAAGTTGTTGCTTATGTCTTTTATTAAAGATTACCTGAATTTTTCGCGATGCTAGATTTAAGCCAATACGGCCACTGGCCCTTGTTGCAGTTGTGTACCAAATGTGCACATTCCAAAATAATGCAAGCTCGTCCAACTACGACGGTGTGTGGCTAGAAAAGAATAATAATACTATTTACATTTCTATTATCATTATGTCATATTATTAAAGAGTCTCTTCTACACAATTATATGTCCAACGAGGTCCATAAAGATCTTGTATAATATTATCTTACCATCCTATTGTTCATTAGGTTTTGTAATAAAGGTATGGTGTTTTGACATTGACTTTTACAAAATTATATAATAACTTTTCATACGCCGTCCATAGGATGGAGAGATATTATGGGAGGAGGATTAGGAGACATTGAATGACTAGAAAAATATTCGGCGAATTAAGACACATAGATTCAATAAAAAAATATCTTACCAAATCTAAAAGTGCAGCCATAAAAAGTGCGTCGGGCGTGCCCCCGGGTTGTGTGGCGTCCAACAAGAAGTTGAACCTCGCAAGTCCAGCATAAAGAGGAGCCATTGCGACTAAGCGCCTCCTTTTCAACACTACGACTTCGGATTCACCACCGCCTGACCCACCTTCGGCGGACCCTCGACGGGACATGTCTGCACAAATATTATTGAAAATAGATAAATATTTTTACACCCACACTTACATCTAGCCGCGGAGTCCGCAATCTTTTGAGTAGGAAGAGTCAAAAATTACAATTTACAAAATGTCGTAGTTTCTAATAAGCCAAAATTTTTTTTGGCAACAATAAATAATATTTGTGTAGTACTAAAGAGCCGCAGTTTCACTTACAAAGAGTGACTCGCGAGCCGCAGGTTTCCGACCCCTGATCTAGTCTAAAGTAAGTAGCCTAAGCATTTGTGTTATGGTTACAATGTGTTAAATCAGTAAATCACGAAAAAATTTAGCGATTACAATACTTACATCCTCCACTTGTCTCTTCAATGCTTCCATCACGTTTCTTGCCCATTTTTCTAAAGCCAAACCTGTTCAGTCTATCTTCCACCCGTTTTCTTGCCCTGTCATGCATACATTATGTTCATCTAACAATGTATAGGCCGTAGTTTTATTTTAAAAACATATTATAAGTACTAAGTTAAAATAATTGAAAATGATGAGCTTCAAGAACCTTGACCTACTCACCAACTACCAGATTAACTAAGTAATAATTTCCAAACGGCCAAGAGTTAAGTCTCAGAGTAATTATTAGCACAATTTATCAGTTCTCTTACCTGTTCAAAGTGTATCCAACTCTTCGCTTTACGTGTATGGGACGACTAGAATGTGGTGGTGCAGCATATGGTGGACGAGCTAAAGATATCATGCTGCCAGAGATTGGTAGTGATTCACCAGACCCGCCACCATTACGGATCAATGATTGAGACTGTGGCTTCTGTCTGAACCAGTTTACTGGAACAATAAGTAAATATGTATATTAAGGTTCATATTCTAACAAACGTCAAGAAAAGAATATTATACCAAATTAACTTTGATTTCGGCGTGATTAGTAATTATCTTGCATATGTACAAAATTAATCTGTTATACGATGCATCACAGACAAATCAATATGTCCATTTTTTTTAAATCAACACGGTTACAGTTCTATTGTGTGTTATACATAATATTATGGAAGGGATATTGAAAAACGTAACACTTACCGATACCACTGATGTGAAACTTGGACGGTATAGATTTGGAGTGCGATATTTTATGGTGTGGCGTGATATCGGCAGAGGACGCCGAGGGGATGGTTCGTTCAGACTGTCGCGGAGTCAATTGATAGCGACGCGTGCGCACCGACAAAGGCGATTGACTTGCCGATTCATCCCCACCGTCCGTTTCTAGTAAGCTCTACAAAATAATAACATACATGTAGACATAAATCACGTGTTTCTTCCTTAAGAGGTAGGCAGACTAAACACCCACGCTTCGCAAGCTTACTCCAGGTCCTATGTAATAGGAGCGAGACTTTTGCCATTCACCGGGAACTTTAATGGCAGTAATTTGCTAGATGCACCAGGAACGCCGCTGCCCATTCATCGATATAGCATAATTGTTAGTCGCCTTGTATGACACCCATTCTTCTCTTGTGTCACGTTATGTTCATTATTAGTTACTGTATTTTTTTAATTTGATTAAAATTTAATAGCATTTTATGTTGGTGGTTCAAATAACCTACGTAAGTAATTTATATTTAAATAATTTTCTATTACATGAGCGCCAGTAGAGGAAGTGCTTCTCTTTTTAAACGTGAACTTTTTATGGCTTCGATCGTCGGCTGCACACCCCGAATCTGCACCAGTGTCTGATCCGCGTTCATCTTCGACTGTACGTGGTATATGTCTGAAATTGCATAAAGCAATAAGAGAAAAGATTTTAACTGTGCATATTATCAAGTCGTTTCTAAAGATATTTTGAATAGATAAATTAAGGAATAAATTTTTTCGAATTAATAAATTCGAAGCTCACTATTTTTTTTTTCATTTCAGACTATTTCATAAACAGGTGCTTTGTCCCAAGTTTCGGACGTACAAGCAATCACACATTTATTGAAAAAAAAAGGACAGAAAATGCAGGACAACCAAATTTAATAATGATTGATATTTTCAAACGAGTTTAGGTAATTACTATTCACCTTATCACTCTAGTGGTCTGCATATTCGACTCTTTCAGCTGACTGTCTGGTCTCTCGGCAGTATCCAGTAGACTACTGAAGGCAACCACACGGAATATACTCCCATGTGCTTCCCGAACATAGCTCAAAAGAAGACGGACTTCCATGTAGAGTTTCTACAACCAAACACATTAAAGCATTACGATTTAATTATTGGTGATTAAATTTTTTTTTTAAATCCCTGTGACCATAGCCATGATGACTTATTTTGAAAAACTACACCACGTTGTTTTTATGTATCTACTTTACCTAAAAAAATTATATTTTTGAAAAAAAAAAAAAGGTTTTGATATAAAGAACATGTTCTGAATAATGTAAAAAAATCAGCCAAAACAGCAATGGCGTCTGTTTGACGTCACTATAGCTGTAAACATGTAAGTTTCTATAGTTAGAGTGATTTTGATTGGTAAATTAAATGTCAAAAAAATAGTGACGTCACGCGCCGTTTGCCCAAATATGGCGGATTGCTAAATTTAATATATATTTTTTTAAATATCTTATGATTCTTTGTTAGTGTCATCATCCCTATTATTTGTAGAGAAACAAACTTACGGAATTATCAAGCATCTTGAGTTCTTTGTGCATCATAGCGAATCTCGTGACGAGTACTCTGAAAGTGGACTCTACGATAAACGTTTCTATGGCCCTATTCGCATTGGCACCTTGTCCTGCGCCGAAGTTGGTTGCATAGCCGGCTTGTAGATGGCTTATATCAGGCGATCTATTGCTTCGTTTCTGTTGACCTGAAAGTAATTTGAAATACGTAGCACATGTCGGAGAGAGAACCTCAACAAATAATAGACACACATTTATGTCAGCTGTTATAGTATTTCAGAAGGGGAAGACAGAGATCCACGAGCATTTCTACAGTTTAATAACTAATAGGGGGGCTAGCCTACTGCCATCTACCGGCCACGTTTATCGGAGTAGGTGTAGCATCATATCATACTACATAAAGAACGCGGTTACCCATTTCTCACTTTATTTGTGGTCCTGGATCCCTCCCTAGTACGATATCCGTAAATGGGAAAGGGGTGGTGAATACTGAAGTCTTCTCTGTCGTCGCCACACGGCTCAAAGCAGTATACCTACTTTATGTATGTAGGACGTATGATTTCTTAAAAGTAAATATTTCTAATCTACATAAAAAATAATATTTACACTTAACATAAATTCATAATCATAATTAATATTCAACCGTCATCATTAATTAGGGAAGAAATACTCACTCATTGGCGATACCAGACTTGCCGGCTCAACACAATATCCCACAGTAGCATGGAGGTTGTCCAACACTTCTCGTATAGGAGCAAATTTGGTCATTTCCTTCAGTCGCAAAGTAAACTTGGGCGTCGAAGCGGACCGCATCTGCTTGAGGGAGTTCCTGGCTTGGACACGGAGACATTCAGCCTGGGGGCCACGCAAGGCTGTCATGCAGCCATGAGAACAGCCTAATTGGCGGAGGAGTCTGAAATAAAATTACAATTATTATTCACCTTCCCATTTCGGGCTACTGCAAGCTTGCTCTTTAAAGTTTTTATATGTTACGCATACTATTATTTATTATTTCGAAGGTTCGGGGCTGTTTGCGTCACTGCGACCTATGGAGATCTATTGTGACTAGCCCCAAGTAAGTCCTATTAAGGCCTTACTTGAACTCCTTTAGCTGGACACTGTCTAAAAATGATAGGATGTTCCCGGATTGTTTTTATATCATCTGGTTCGAGAATATGCCTTCCCGAATGTCGGTTTCTTTTGTGAATGAGAGGTTCACAAAAGCACAGGAGGTGTATTGGTGTTTCACGCTCTTGTTCACAGAATCTGCAAGTATCAGTGTCTTTAAGTCTCATGTTGTAGAGATGTCTGTTCAACTTGCAGTGGTCGGTCAGAGCCCTAATCATCATGCTCAGGTTGCCCCTGTTGAGCTTTAATAGCTCGTCAGTGCGCTTACGAGAGTATGGTTCGATTAGTGCTTTTGAGTGTGTTAACCCAGGCGTTCTTTGCCAGTCCGCCTTGGCCTCCTGGAGCTGGTTTCTTAGGTATTGCATAGCCTGGTTCTTCGAGATACCACAGAAAGGCTCTGGGCCAAACTGTAGTCCTTTAGCCCCAGCTCTTGCTTAGTTATTTACGCATACTACGGAGGTGTGATTTTTATTATCTGTAGTCCTTTCAAATTAAGCGAGCATTGGAAAATATAAAAAAATGAAAATACTAAGTGTATTGTCCTATTCTTAGTTACAAGATATTATTTGGAATCATATTGAGCAACACAATGCTTAGTTAATAATAATGGACAAGCATCATGTCTATCATCTAGAAAAGTATTGTTTTACAGTAGATCTACACTAGAATATTACCTCAAAATGATATGCATGATCATGTAATAAGGGCAGTCTAAGTTCTCTTCGGTCTTTGGCTTCTCTTTTGTGCTGTCCCCACATTCCATATTAGTTGAGTCTTGACTATGTCCACATGGTATACCCGAATCCCTTTCCTACACAAACATAAATGAGACCGTTTGTTATATATATAAATAATTAAAAGAAACATCTTACAAGGAATGTAAGGACCAAATTACCCTGTTTTCTCTATCTTTGAAATCGATTAACGGGTCAATGTTGCCTGCTGGTGGGTCTTCCGAATCGTTAATCATCCAGTTCTTATGCACACCGATTTCCATTAGAGTATCAACTAGGTTAAGCATAACTTCCATGACGCGTAGGGTGATGTAGAAACTGTCCATTGTTGATACTGAATAAACGGCCTGGAACACGTCAAATCGTTGATACGGCACAAAAATACGTAATTTAAGTATATTTATGAAACATTTCTCCAACTCGAATTTTCTGTTAGATAGGTTCAATTATATTAGGAGTCAAGGTCATGACATCTTGCGAATTGTGGAACTTGTACAGAAACAAAATCCAAAGCAATGTTCTTGTTGAATCAGTTATTAAAATAATATAGACTTCTTCGTCCATAGAATAATATGTTATTCAAGATTTTGGTATGATAGAATGGCGGGCACAAGGTAGATCGACGATATGGTAAAAGTCGCGGGAAGCCGCTAGATGTGGGCAGCGCAGGACTGATCGGTTTGGAAATCCTTGGGAGAGGCCTGCTCTCTCTCTAGGCTGAAATATAGAGCTATTGGTTTTATAATGTTGGTTATTGTCTGTAAATATTCTACTAACCTTCAGCACTACTTGAAAGTCAATATCACCGTCTTTAGTAATATAGTGCACAGATCCGGGCGCCTCTTGAATCTCTTCAACGACGTAAGTGATGTTTGAATCGGTCTGCGAACGCGTAAGGCTTGGTTTGCGTTCCGGAGTCGGAATGTGTTGGGAGCCTTGCATGCTTATTGAATCTATTTGGGACTCCATCGATCCCTGGAAAATGTTATTCTATGAATTAGTATAAACTATTTTTATTTACGTTTATTTATTTCTCATCACAAACTACACCGCAATATTTACATAAATGCCATTCATGTCTCAAGTTTGTATGAGACTGATGTTTGAGCTAGGTACATACTATAGGTATTTGTATTAGCGTGTGAGTTTGATATGTTTACCTGTCCTGTTTTTGATAAATAGTCCGGAGATGGCGTTGGAGTGTGCTCAGTGACAGTGATAATAGGGTTGTTTTTCTTTTGAATGTTTACAGGCATTGTGTACGAAGGACCATGAGCTCGTTCAGTCTTCGATTCCCCGATGTATCTGCAATAGGTATTAAAACAATTTTGTCTTAATATTGTGTATTAAAATAAGGAGTTTTATATGTGTATTATAAGTGATTGTTGGTGTGTTGTAGTGAGACTGTGTTATACAAATTAGGTTTTTTTTAATTGCTTTTTGTAAGTATCTGAACTCCAAATGTAGCTAATGTGCAAACAAGTACTGTATTAATTCCACATAATTTTAATTGTTAATATTCTACTTTTCTGCAGAATATAGTCAAATAAATATGAGTTGTTTGGATATTAAGTTCCATTTTTAGTTTTTTTTGTTAGATATTATGAGATTATATTGCATACATGCAATCTGTATAAGACTTAATAAATAATATTAACAAACTTTACAGTTAGTTCTTAAGAGATATTAATAATTATATAATAAAGAAATATATAGAAAAAAATACTTATAATTGTGATGGTACTAATTTAAATATGATATGGTAGTATATATTGAATATTATGTAACGTCTTCTGTAAACAATGTTTCATCTTTAAGTTTGACTACTCCATGCGAGTATAAAAGTGATGGTGAATCATTTTTAATAAATGCGGACGCCTACTGTTGAATAGATTTCAATATGCAGTACGGAAATGTACGAATTTAAATAGCTCAAGCGTTGCATTTGAGGCTCTCAACTTCAAAACAAAAGGTCTGATTTCAAAAAAATTGTGTTGCTGAAGTGCGTCAGTATGCGTGCGACAACCACTTTGATGTCTGTTACAGTGTGTGTACTAGCGCTTAACATATGATCAAAGTAATTGTTGAAATGTACAAGCATCGCCTGCATTAGGAGCGACTTTAAAATCCCAAGTGATCCAAAAACAAATAACAACTAGCCTAAAATAAATATGATGCCTATGCGATACCCTTTAGCGGCTCGGTCGAGCGATACTTGCATCTAATTACTAAGCGGCTAAGTCGTTGGAACAGGTTTGCACTTACCCATTGGAGGCTATCTCATCAATCAAACAGCTACCGACCGTTTGGTTCATCCATAACAAAGTGTACGGGTTTAAGCGTTATCAAGACGGGAGAAAGAGAAAAAATACAATGTTTAAATAGGAAATATCACCCAATGTGTCAAAATTTAACCATGCTGTGCTATTGCTAAGGGGTCGACGTGAAAATAAAATTTAAGTGTTCTTAAAACGTTACGAGTTAAGTTCACAATGGAAAAGGTCATCTACAACATATTAAAATTTCTAACTGAAATACGCGTTACTATTTTCTAAACACCTATAAATTAGATACCCAATAAAATCGAATACAAAAAGGAAGTAATACCGTTAGGGATTCTTATAAAGTAGGTAGCTAGGTAGTAAGATTTTTATAGTATGAGGAATTTCTAGAATAATTAAAAATAGCCAAATATAGTAATGAAGGTAATTTGTTCAATCAATCAAGCTTACCTAAGACTCGGCATACTTTTTCCTTTGATAAGATTGCACTGAAACAAATCGCCTGTTAGTCTAGGAGCAAAGGAGGGGAAGTTGCTTGATAGTGCAGAATTTGGCCTGTCATCCGCATGGTCAAGGCTTCTATGGTATTCCTAAAACAACAGTATCTCAAATAGAACATGCGCAAGAGGAAGAAGAAACTAGAATAGTAGGGAAAAAAATATCTACAGAGATCATTCTTACTGCAGTGTGAAAGGAAAACTTGTGGTCTTCCTGCCCAATTTTTTCTAAGGCCTTGTCGGATTTTGACAAAAGCTTCGTCTCGACAAATGCCTTGAGGTCAGCCATTTTCATTTTGCGCTTTATCTTCTCACTGGACCGTCTGGTCATCGTGCTTTCCTCTTCGACTTTAGGCGCAACTGGGAATGGTATTTCAGCGAGCGGCGACATGTCTTTCAGCTCGGGTACTTCCATGAAGTTTTTTAATGAGTCGCGCTCTTTGATTTCCGGGCTCTGGTAGACCGACACCTCTATTTTAGGAATTGGCAGGGAGTTGCTTCTTTTTCTCGGTTGGGTTTGTTTGGATATATCGTCGCATATGTCGCGTAATCTTGAACAAAATCACAACTTTGAATCATTTTATTTGAATCAGTTTTAGTTATCAAAATAAACAATAACTTAAGTCCTTGGAGATCTATCGGGCAAGAGTCCCGGGTTCAAACCTTGGCAGGGGAAAATAGAACAAGGATTCTCGAGTTATGGTTGTTTATGTAGTATTTTACAATACAAGTGCTTATGCTATTTTGGACTTTCAAGTTGGTAAGTGTGTAAGAAAACAAAATCGAGGCATTTTCGTTCATTCATTTCGGTTTTAATAAACATGCAGCTCAAAAATATAGATATAGCATGCATACAAGTGATGTTATGAATTACAAACAATATTATTATGTATTTAAAATAATATAAATTTGCTATTAGCATTTCTGAATGAAATTTGAATGGAAGATGTGTATGTTGACGCTATTTGGATATAGACCTTAAGCCTCAAAGCAGAGTTAGATTTAAAGGTAAATTTAGTACTAAGCTAATAATATATTTTACCTATTATACAAATAATGCAATGCCCAGTAAACCCCTTCCTCTTGCCACTGTGAAGTGAAGAGACACCTTAACGTTGCGACGTCAAGAAAAGTAGCAGCCGACACCTGAAAATTAATATTAAGACATTGAATATTTTTATTATACTAAGTAGTAAGTGCTAAAATAATTTTATGTCACACCTGACCATAAAGTGGACTTTTCGTACGGAAAATCCCACTTCCTGGTCAGGGGATGACATAAAACTATGATCTTACCTCGGGCGATAAAAAGAACAGATTGCATATTTATCAAATACTTGCGGTCTGAGATATTCTTTTTTTTATCACCCTAGGTATACAGGGTAATCTACTAATGGTATCATACGCACATGACCCTGTTTCGCTGAAGGGGATTTTTCAGTTGAAGTTGGGGTGCTTTTCTGGCCTTGGCCGCCGCCACCGCTGTCCGATAGGGACTTATCCGAAGAGCTGAAAATAATACTCATAACACGGTTAGTTTACAGTGTGACAATGACGCAGGCAATATCTGTCTTTGAACAGAGCTTTAAATAAATCCTGCAATTTACACCACAAAGTCGAAACTACGGTTGACTATCAATAACGTAGCTGTTCATTTGGTGATAAGCAACTGATTTTATGATGGCAGTTATTTGTATTGATCAGCGACCTAACCCTGCAAGCCGATTGCAATCGTCTTAGTCTACCAGTCACTCTCACTCATTAGGTATGATATGAACGTTTGAGAGAGATGGCAACACATACCGATTCCAATTAATTTAAAGAGTAGCCCCTCAGAAATAGAGTTAAGCTACACGCATACACTATTGCGACACTTTATTCCAGATCGGATAGTTTTCCAGGATCTTGAGCATGATTCCAAGGAAGTAGTAATCTTTTATTTAAAAAATCGCAGCCTCTGAGGTACCATACCTTAGGAGGAGATTAAGTTCAGGCATTGCGAACATTGTTTAAGGTTGAAAAATCGCATTCGAAGCGCATTCGACAGTTCGCCAAGGAGTGATATTTAATTTTTGATATTAAAAGTGCAAATTACCTCATTTTAGTAACTGATGGTAGAGCTTTGATGCCTGAAAGTGATTGTTTTGCGGCGTCCGTTTTTCGCAGTTGGAATATGCTGGGGTCAGCAGAATATACTGTGTAAGTTTCCTTCACTGCGCCTCCATAGTTTGGCTCAGATGGTAGACGGTATATGAACTGTAAAATGAGAATGTGGATAAGAGTTCCTATGTACAATGTTTCGTGTCACGAAACGGGTGCAGTATAGAAGCATGAGCGGCAGGTGCGTTAACTTCTATTTCTTTCATGTTATTTATGTAATCATTAATTCAGAAAGATAATCGTTCTCATTAGAAAATCATGATATTATCTTATAGTAGTTTACCAGACTAATAGATCTATCTAAACAGTATAATTTCTTAGCAAACTTTTGCCGTGTGGTGACAGCAGAGTAGAATACAATTGTCACCACCCCAAATCTCTCCCGTGGGTGTCGTACAAGGCGACTAAGGATAAATCAGTGATGAGGAATGGCAGCATCGTTCCTCGTATACCACCTAGCCATGTACTGCGACTTTTGTGCCCGATAAGTGGCAATAGGCTCGCCACCTATTATTACATGGGATCTAACATAATTGGCGAAACGTGGGTGCTAGTTCAGCTCTGCCTACCCCTTCGGGGATATAGGCGTGATTTATGTATGTATGTAAACTTAAAAAATAAATTAAAATAGACTTCCAATGGCTTGACTTATAAAATATTTTGCTACATTTTTAACCTTCAAAATATTTAAATTATTTTTAAATTATATCACAATGAAATTATATTTAAAAGTCTTACAACATGTTCCTCTTCAGTACTGGAGCTTTCTTCAGGTATAGTTTCCGGAAATATTGTTTCTTTTGGGGAAGAAAGCCAAGGCTCTTCTTCGGTGCTGGGCTGTTTAGAAGGAGCGTCTGATTGTGAAACAGATACATTATGGCTAGGAGGACTGCCAGCACCAGTCACCCCTTCTTCCTTTGAAAATTTCCCTAGAAATAATATAGACTGCCACAACACACATACACACAATAAAACTAAAACAAATCAATAGTAATTTTGTACTAAACTCAAAATCACAGATTATATAAAAATACAAAGTTACATAGTGATACAATGTCAACAAATAATAGAGGCTCGGGGCCTGTTTCACAATCAACAGGTAAGTTCTGGATAGCTTACTTGGCAAATCATTTTACAGTTGTAATACGAAATTTATGTCAACTGAACTGCCAAGTAAGTTATTCGGAACTTACCTGTCGATTGTGAAACAGGCCCTTAGCCATAAAAACAATGCCAAAAAACTGGCAAACAATTACTTGACGAAGTCTCTATTGAGATACATCATGCTATATTCTTATATAATAAATGCCAGAGATGAAAACAAAACATAACAACAGATCTAACAACATAAAACAAGAACAGATGGGAAGTGAAACAAGCTACATGAGGAGTACAGCCCAACATATATCAAACCACAAACAAGAAATCACATTTACTTCAATTGCAATATAAAAGTATAGATAGGATTTTCATTCAGTCCAAGATAGGTTTTAGCAGTATTAAAATTCATAGAGTGTGGTATGTAATATGCAATACTTACGCCCTAAAAATATATCCCCATGTTGTGATCTCTTTGAAAATTTACCTCCTAATGGTTTTGGTTTAGGCTTGACTTGAGTTGAGAAGCATGGTGCGTCCGGATGTCGGAATTCCCACATGGCCTGCCACATCTTCAATCCATTCTCGAGCCGATAGTTGTTTGTGAAATCAGACTCCTTTAAGTGTTGAGATATTGGAGCAAACAGGAACACAAAGAGCTGAAA
Source organism: Cataclysta lemnata (assembly GCA_963931975.1). Classification (NCBI taxonomy): domain Eukaryota; kingdom Metazoa; phylum Arthropoda; class Insecta; order Lepidoptera; family Crambidae; genus Cataclysta; species Cataclysta lemnata. The sequence goes on from OZ008339.1 coordinate 7,268,259, forward strand.
TTATTTCATACATTCTTTTAAGGAAATGTAATTATGTTTTTTAAATATTCAATTATGAAGGGAATTTGATAACATATTTGATATTTATTATGTTCATATTATATAATTAATAACTTTCCATAAACTAGTAATAAATAATTGTGATGTGGATGGGTGTTTACAATCAACATTTATAATTACACCATTAATTTACTTACTGTCATAGAAGGTATGGAAAATAAGTAGTGGAAAGGGTTTGCATAAAATATGCCATTTTCATAATCATTGTCAGTGCATTCATCAGAGGCATCAAGAAGGATCCAATGCAATGTATACAAAAGGGTTGTTTCCACATTTCCCAGAGATTGCATGTTGTCTTTTACCCTGTAATTGAATATTTATCTATCAAAATAGTTTAGTACTTTAACATATTAAAGCTTGATGTAGGTAACATCCTCTAGTCACTGAATTTTTTCCCTATTTCCTATCCTTTTCAATGTTTAAAAACTTATAAAAAAATCCCATCTTTTAAAACACATTAACTTTAAAAATACATTTGTATGGGATCAAATTCCTAAGAAAATATTAATTTCTTTATAAAAATATTGTTATACAGTACCTGTTGTGTAGCAAAGCTGCCAAGGAGTGCATTACGTGAGGAAAGGCAGCTTGAATCAGGCGCCATCGCGGGATAGCTTCAATCGCTTCTGACTCTGAAGAACTGAGAGAAAGTCCCAAGAGAAGGTTTTGAACCAGAGCTTTTTCAAAAGACTGGAAAGCATAGATTTAATGAGCATTGAATACAATTATTAGAATATACAAAAATTTAAAGATTGATGCTAATTTTATAAGCTTTTAAAAAGTTACTTACTTTTGCCGCCTTTTTGATTTCCTGGCGCAAGTAAAGGAAATAAGAGATTAATTGTAAGTATAATGAAAACGGATCTTCAATATTATTGCTTCTATTTTATAAGCTTAGGCATAATTTGAAAAAAGTACAAACCTAAAACTTTTAAACTTTTTTGTTTACAAATATTTTCAATGTTGATTTGACATTTTTGACGTTGACATTCTTGACATTGACAGCTTGTTGACATTTTTTTTGACAAAGGCTTTGCTTTGCTTGCATCCATATTATATATATTCACCGTTAGGATTTATTTTTATATTATTTAGGATAGTCCTCACAAATTGTTTTCATTATTAATTTTAAAAATGGTGGCTAAAATTATGAGTATGTTTCTATTGAAATGCAAATTGCTTCACATGGTATAATATGATTAATCATCATAAACTTTTAACTGTTTATAACCTGTGAATAACTTATTAGATAAAGTATCATTGTCCTCTATGTTAGATAAACTGGTTCAGATACTTTAACCTATTTATATTGAAATATTGGGTATTTAATATACCAAAAATCGAAGTAAGTTATCAATGCTACCCGCAATAATTCTGTTGGATTTACGAATTCAATAACAGTTAATATAGCTTTTTAAGATAGCTGATAAGTTAACTGTATCAACCTTAAAATAATAGGTAGGTACAACAATACATAATTATTAGCCACCACTGAATGTGAAATAAAGCTTTAAGATGTGTATTGATGTAAAAATAATTAAGCAACGCTAGGTACTTACGTGGTGACCAGGAGCTCTCTGACAAAACTGAAATAAAAAAAGTTTAACATTTATATGTTAAAAATTAAAAATCGAATAGACTACATATCTTGTATTCAAATTTTAATAATAATACTATACAGAAGTGTGATTTGGTTTAGTAATGTACAAACAGGATTGATTAGTTATCCAGTTTATTTTACAACTCTCAAAGGAAATAAACACGAATATCTTTTTAACTGATGTTGTGAGGTTTTTGGACTTAGGTAAAGAGAAACTTTAGTCAACGTAGTGCCATGGTTAAATAAACAAAATTTAATAATGGTAAAAGGGGACACAAATGGCTCTTCGCAAGTATTAGTTATTACTATGTACATTTTCTGACCTTTTCCTTGCATCGAATATGATAGTCACGAGTCACTAGGCCTAAAGGTTTAAATAAACTCTATGCCCCACTAGACCGTTCTCCGTCACCGACCACGCACGGAGCGTATCATAGACGTTATAATTATTGAGGAGTGTATCCGCACCGGAAAAATATTCGATCGACTCGAATTCGGTGCCGATACTTAAGTTACGTGCATGGCCGGTGACGGAACGTTCTAGTTGGCGTTGGTTCATATAAATTGCATGAAAGTATATTCATACAATTTATATGAACCAACACCAATGCCGGTACGAATACGGTCAGGTATGGTACGCATCGAAAACCTGATCTACATTGTTTTAGTTTTCCGATTTAAAAAATGTAATTAACTCAATCTCTCATTTCTGTCTTCAGAAAGGCACGCTAAGCCGGTGGCCCCGGCTATTTACAGTCATTAACACTCAACAGATCAACTGAAATTGATAACGATAACGTGTCGAAGTTCGTCACGATCGGTCACATTACTTTGGTATCTACAGCGTTTGAGCTTGCGCTACCAACATAACTAGGAACTTACGAAGACGATTTTGGTGATTTGACGACGACTTACGTCAAATCCCATACATTTTGCTTTATCGAACTTCGTTATCTTTGTCGGTATGTTACTTTGTCTAGGCCCCCTGGGGTCTTACCACCAACTCTAAACGCGACTAAATTCCCATTGTTAAATTAAGACAACGTTATACTATACGCCGAGTAGAGTGGCGCGCCGCTCTACTTCATGGTCCGGCCACAGGCCTATTCTCCATAATAATATTCATTTACACGGAAGGCCTGTGTCCGAAAAGACCAGTCAAAGTACTGCTGATGGGTTAACTTCCATCACATAACTTGGCTCCTGTCCTGTAGTTTCCATCTCTGCAAGTTTCATTAAGAGTTCGATATACTTAAGGGGAGTATTCACTATACTACACATGTCCGCAGGCTTGTCTGCAGACATGCCCGCCGGACCTAGCTTCTATTAGGTCTGTGCGATGTTTGCCTAGTCTAGGACCGTCACACCGTCACAGTCAGTCTGGCCTATACAAACGAGGTCCGCTCAAGCATGTCTGAGATATGCCCATATGCCAAATGCCAAACTGACTCAGTTCGGCCTGAACGGATTCGTACACATAGGGCCTCATACACGGGCAGTTTTGCCTTTAGTTCTACCTGATCGGATGCAAATCCGTATAGCGTGTGTGTAATTTGTCATACGCACGATCCGTTCAGTTCTGCCTATGTGAACGAATTGCTTCAGTCCATCCGGCCGACTGACGCGAGCTTTCCTTCAGGTCAAATTACACACACACGATACGGATTTGCATCCGATCAGGTAGAACTGAATGCAAAACTGTCCGTGTATGAGGCACTTTAAGATGAGTTTGTATTTACCATGCAATCGTCATCGTGGACTCTCCCAAGCCTCGGCCGAACGAACGGAGCCGTTTGACGCCACAGGAATATTTGCACTGGTATCGGCACCAGCTCCTCTGTGCTGGGGTCATCTTCGAGAAGCTCCTTGGTTTTCATTTTGCTTGGGCGGAGCTTATATTATCTGCAGTTGAAAGAGAATATTTTAAAGAAAAAACCAAATAATAAAAATAAATAGCATGTAGCGTCATTGTTCGACAAACTTTAATGCTCAGAAACATAATTGGTATTGACAGTATTTTATTAAAGGTGGATAGACGACTGATCATTAAAAGTCAATAGTTGAAAAATATAATAGTAGATTTGGGATACAGTTTCACACTTCACAGGCTAGTGTTGGTAGTACCTATTGACCCACACCCTGCCTGCCCAGAGATTTGAGAATATAGGAATAATGGGCCATAACCCACCACCTTGGACTGGTGCGAATTTGGTCCGTGTAACTAGAGGCAGTCGCGACCAACGGCTTACTTAACGTGCCTTTCAAAGCACGGAGGAACTCGAGATAACGCATTTTTGGTCACTAATCCAATAACAACCTTAGCGACCATTGCTTAGTATAAGCAATCGCAGGCCGCGTGCTAGCCACTGCGCTATTGAGCTCCTCGGCATTAATCAGTTTAATATTAATTAAACTAGAGAATTAAAGTAAAATACGATAATTTTTCATATAAGATAAGACGTAGTATGGTAGGTATTTGCTACCAGAAAAACGATATAGTTTTGAGTAACAAACAATTCATTGAAAGCTCTACTCGGTATAAAAATATATTTTTCTGAAATTATGAATGAATTTAAGGGTTTATTATCTCTAACTTACTTGGTCTACCCCGGTTGCTTACGTCATAGAAATCAGCTGATCGTGTTTTTTAAAACTGTTTATTTCACTGTTGCAATATCAGTGCCTACCTACGAATACACCTCTAAACGTGTTGTGTAAAAGGTATCTATTTAATATTGCATGATGTTCGATTACAAAATTCTGTCATGTTAGAATTGTTACATAAATATTGAAGAAATATAATCTAAAATTAAATTAAATCTTAATCATAAACTCACCGTGGAGTACAGCAAACTCAACGTACTAGCGGTCACATTGTCAAAAGGTTATCAAGCACTGTTTACGTCAGGCAGGGGTGGTGAATTGGCATCAAGGAGGACAGAGCGGAGGCAAAGGACAGGCGCGCATTTATCGTAGGGAAGCTCGCCCCAGAGTGAGGTTTTGCGCAGTTGGACCGACATGAGAGTTCAGGGGTGCTACACCTAAGTTAAAACGGATTCTTAAATTAAGCCGGTAGGTATTATTTGAATAGTAATAGACATAGTTATGTTACAAATGTTGATGTTATTTCTGACTACTGCTTTATTTTACTACTACTTTAGTTATGTTACAAATGTTGATGTTACTTATTACTGACTACTGCTTTAAAAAAAATCATGTTATTAACTGTTCATTAATAACATGAATTGTTTTATACGTATTATTCTATTTCGAATTTGTCCAAAGAAAACATGGATGGATTGTGTAAAGGGGGATACGATAGCGAAAGGGGTGGATGAGAAATTGGTGAAGGATAGAGAGGAGTGGAAGAAGAAAACATGTTGTGCCGACCCCGCCTAGTGCGGGATAAGTGCAGGAAGAAGAAGAAGATTCTATTTCGAAATGAAAAATATATTATAGGAAAACGTCGTATAAATAAAAGATCATAAGTATTTTGTAAGGTTAAAGATGCATAGTTTGTTACGAAAATAAATTTAAAAAACACTTCTACAGGACGCCTTAGATCAATTTCATGAGTAATACCTATGAATTAATTATTCAGTATGAGTTTCTTCTTACTTAAAGTTGTATATTACGGATTCAAATACTTGTCGGCTGACATCCCTAAAGAATTTTCATTGATCTGTGCGCGCAGCCTCACGTTGTTATGGAAACTACGGACGAAGGCTGAGGAACCGTCTAGAAATTCAGGTCAAGCTTATTTGTTTCCAAATGTATTAACAAAAAACACTTTCATTTCATGTTACCATAGTCCTTCAATTACATCTGATTGGGCAGGTTAAGCACAGCACATGTTAGATAGACGGTATAATCGGAACGCCGCTGCTCATTTCTAATCGGTGTTTTAAACTTGAGTCGCTGTGTGGGACATCCGCGGGAAAGACTGGGGGTGGTGACAATTGTATTCTGCTCTGCCGTCACCACACGGCATTTGAATGATGTTCAAATAAAATACTTAAATAATATTTTTTGTCGTTATAATATATTTGTTTAGAAATGTATATTTGTAGAAAGCAATAAGACGGAAACTCTTAGCATTTCATGGATTCATCTTGCAAGTGCAGGGTCTACCATAGATAGTATGGTAGAGAGGAAAGTCAACGGCAGCGCTTTGGACTCGACCCAAGTGCAGCTTTACCGAACTCTTTAACAACGTTCTTTTTACTCCGAGTTTACAACATAATAAATATACCCACAGATAGTATATTATGCTAAAAGTTTCGTTTACTTTGTAATCAAAAGCAGAGATGTAAAAATTCTAAGGCCGAAATAAACGAATTAATTATAAATACCTACAACTAATTACTTTCATTGAATACTACTGAATACTCCCCGTATTCAGTAGACAATAGAGGAAATTAAAATAGCACGCACATACAGCGCCTGAAGTATCCCGAATATATTTATATTCAAAGGAGACTATTTTGAGCAGTTATTCTTATAAGCCATCAGGGTAATACTTATTACAAACAGATTGTAGAGAAACATTTTCAGTACCTATTCATTGTAAGCAAGTTATTTTTGGTCTTTAACCCAAGCTCAATAAACAACTCGGCCCGTGACTAGTTAAAGTATTCAGCATAAGGGCCTCGAATAAAACTAATGGGGGTACATAACTAAACAGCTTTTTATTAGCTCGACTAAATGTATTGAATTAACAAGATTGGCGCCGATATCAATGTTCACTTAGTGCTGGCAATTTATAAATAGAGCAGTAGGGAGCGGCCGCACTAAACAGTTCCCACTTCGCAGATTGTCTGTCTGTATATATTGTTATGTGCATCTACACTGTCTCTACTTTCAATAATCATTGAATTCGGAACTTGATATTCAGTTGTTATTAGTATTCAATCTCACCCGATTGCTCGATTGCGGAGTGGCTTACCCCCGAATACAGAAACGCTAATCAAATTTGGGGGACTGCTTAAAAAGTTAAGTGGACATTACCTGTCAGAATTTGTATGGAAAAACGTCAATTTTGACAACATTTAAATGTTAAGTAAGACTCAAACTTTGATTAGCGTTTCTGTATTCGGGGGTTAGTGCGTTCGCTAAGGCTGGTCATTGGATGGGTGACCAAAAATATATTAAGTACCGGAATGTTTAACACGTTGGTCATAGCTGCATCTTAATACATAATTCATTTGTGAATTATTATACTTTAGATACACTTTTGTTGTAGCTATGCTCTATTAAAATTATCACTGTCGTTCTCATTAGATAAAGTTTAATACATGATATGATAGTCACAATAAATATTAGAATATATTATTGCTACTTTCACTCTTGCCTGTCTCTCAAGCGTCGCAGCAACGCTACTGAAAATGTAGCAAGGGATTGTGTAGGTAGCTACGTACGTTAAGATTAAATTCGGTTAGTCACAATAACGACTATTATTTCGATTTTTATGTAAACATTATATAAGTAGATCTTAAAAAAATTATTACAGAAAAGGGGACCAGAAGAATTGAGAGGCCAGAAAAAAACCAGGAACGTCCTATCGAGGATGCAATCCGGGCATACCACTCTGAATCAGGATATGGGAGTATACAATATATATTATATAGCTGTACGCTGATGACCAGGTTATATTAGCGTCATCAGAAACAGATCTGCAGGAGATGGTAACAGTTATGCATGAAGCTCTGACAGAGAAAGGTATGAAAGTAAATGTAAGCAAGACAAAATGAAGTGTGAAATTAACGTTGCGGGTGAGAATGTTGAACAAGTGAAAGAGTTTGTATATTTGGGATCTGTATTTGCGAGAGATGGAAAGTGTAATAGTAATATTGAAAAGCGGGTGAAAGCTGGGAATATGGTAAACGGGGCTTTGCACACTTTTATGAACAGCCAAAGCGTGTCCAGAAAGGCTCGTATGGCTGTTCATAATGGAGTGCTTGTCCCGACATTAATGAATGAAAGTGAAAGTTGGGTATGGGAGAAGAAGCATGAAAGTAGAATTTATTCTGCATTTATGCAGTAGAAATGAGAGCGTTGAGGAGTATGGCTGTGGTAAGGCTGAGCGATCGATTGTATAACAGTGTGATAAAAGAAAAGTGTGGTTTGAAACAAGATGTTATTATTTTTCGTAATACGAATGAAATGTTGTTTAATGAATGTTTTGGTCTTTTAATATAAAAAGACCAAAACACAAAAATAATATAACACAATTTATTGTTCCCAGTGTCAAACTCCCCCTTGGGTGTCGTACAGGGCGACTAAGGGTAAAAAAAAGGAATGAGGAATGGGCAGCAGCGGTCTTCTTATATCACCTAGCAATATACTGCGAGTTACGTGCCCGATTAAAGGCATATAACACGACACCTAACATAGTTGGTGACCGTGGGGGTCCGGCCTACCTACCGGCCTACCCCTTCGGGGATAAATAGTTGTTATTTTTGTATGTAGTGTATATTTTTTCTTTTCTAATCAGTTTCTTAGACGCCAATTTGGCAACTGGGTTACACCATCAGGTGCCAATAATAAAAAGAAAATATCTTGCAATGCAATTAGCTGAAAACGATTCGCTATTCCTGTTTTATATTCTGCTGCCAACTAAGAATTCAACTAGAATAAGACGACTTAATGTGTGTCAGGATATTTAGAAGCTAACATAGGATGTAAAAAAAGGGAAATAGAAATCAAGGAAGCATTAACTTGTAAGGAAAAAATAAGTGTGTGACGTGGTAGAAAAAAATCGATGATTTACTCCCGCATTTAGAGACGTCAATTAACTTTAATGAGTGCTTAGTGTCAAAAAAATTCATTGAAATCGAGACCATAGACCCGGAAAGAATAGCGACGAGTTTTGAATTCTCAGTTTTTGACATTATGTACTCATTAACGTTATTTGACGTCTCTGAGTGCGGTAGTTAATTTTATTGTTATAAACCTACGTGAACGTTTATGTCCATATGTAACGTGATTGTTTGATTTTTATTTGAATAAAAGCTAAGAAAAAATTATGTTAAGTTCTTATTGCAAGAGTGGTTTCTTTCAAGCATACTTTTTATTGCAATGTACTGCGACTGTTACATGGGACCTAACATAACTGGCGAAACGTGGGTGCTAGTTCACCTCTGCCTACCCCTTCGGGGATATAGGCGTGATTTATGTATGTATGTAAGTATACTTTTTATTGTAAACACTAATACTTCACTAAAAGAAGGCAGAAAGGAATCTACACAATTTCCAATCAAATCAGCGTTAACCCTTTCAAACTTTTAACTGTCCCATTACTATTGCATATAAAAGATTTCATTAGCTAAACAATAACTCCAAAACGAGGTCAGAACAATCCTAAAACGAACGACAACCCATTTTAAGCTTTTTCCGGTATCGGATGTTTACAAAAGAAAAATATTGCTAGCAAAGTACAACCGACCAAGATTTATCTTTATAACCCAGTGGCCAGTCGCTCAGATTTTCAAACTCAGATAGGTGGTTTAACTCAAGCATTCTTTTCGTGTTATGGTATCCCAGAAACAAAGAATTTGATCGTCTCGATTCAGGATTTTCTTATTTTGGGGTCAATTATGCTTTTCTTTAAATAAAGACATTACTGGTACTTAGTGACATTATTTTTATTAGTAATTCATTAAATAATACATTAGATATATTTATATTATGCATCCTTGGGAATTTGTAAACGGCAATAACATAATAATATATAAGTTAATAAAATAGAAATCTTGGCTCTGGAGATCCCGGGTGACCTCAGAACAATCAAGCTGGCTATTTGTATACTCATTGGAGCTGGCTGAATATCTTTAGACAGCGGAAAAATAAATTGAATCACATGTCATTACAAATATTCCAAAATGACAAACCGAGGTGTGTTTTTTATTGGTAAATTACCTTTTATCTTTTAAATAAAATAAGTTGGTTGATAAATGGTTTATTATTTTTAGAAGTGGATGATTCATCTCCTGAGTTTCGTTTTGCCGCATTGCTAGCTGTACATCTTGTCAGCCAAGTGTTGGAAGAAGCTTACGCTATAGTTGATGTTGCCTCAGAATCCGGTAATTTTATTAGTTTTCCTATTTCTTCAATGGAAATGCTTTGCTGTCGTCTTACTCTTATTTGAATTATAATGACGCGTTATACTTATATATGAACCACTTCTGTGTATCTCATTCCACGAGTAGAGAGTACATAGGAACTAATTACATTTTATAGGTCAACCATGGCGATATTTGGCTATGTTAAAAAATATTAGCAGTGGTAAGCTTGACTATATTGAGGAGGAGGATAATATACTCAAAGAAGTAAATGAAATGAGTACTAAGATGAATGAACTGAATATAGTGCCAGATATAGTTGTTACTTCAACCCCACAGAAAAATGCTGGTAACCTACCTTTATTGTAAAAATGTCATTTATTTAAAGAACATTAAAATATTGACAGACTTATGATTCCGCAGATGAACTCCAAAAGACATCCAAAGATACATGTTTAATTGGACAAGGGGATGAAGTATGTCAGCTAGATTTGATAAATGATTTTTGTAGCATTCTTTATAAAAAATATATAGTTTTATTTATTCTAATACTTACCATTTTAGCAACAAAATGATTACGACACATCGACATCTGGATTTATCAATAATTTATTTGATATGAGTGAAGTGGAACGCATTACTCCCTACGACGATATTAACGCACAAATTAACGAATACGATAACTTACGAAGAAATGAAATGGCTGTAATAGTTAATTCAGCTATTAACATCGCACTTGATCAATATGATGGCAAAGAATCAGTCAGCGGAAAATGTTCACCGATTAGCGAACAATCAGAATATTCCTTTTTATCGGACGCTGGTACTGCTCCTATTAACAAAGCTATGAATGATGTGGCGTTTTGCATTGATGGTGCTTTAATTGACGATGGTAAAAATATAGCGACTTGTTCAGGAAATGTTACTGAAGTGGCGAAGGTACATTTACATAATAAATTATGTACGAAATTTAAAAAAAAATATTAGTTTTGATCATTTGTCTAATACTTTCTATTTAAGGAATCCTACAGTGAAACTAAAAACGAGGACACGAAAGATGACATAGCTAGATATGAAAACGCTTACTTGACATTGAATCGTAAGACAAATTTAAGTATGTCTAATTAGTATTCATTGAGATATGAAGTATTCAACAAGAGTTTGTGATTGCAGGTGACGACGATCAATGCTCTGAAGATTATAATGATCCTTTATTACTCCACCCTAAAGAAATATTAATGCATGACGTAGAGTTAACAACAAAGCAAACATTAGATATCGAGCCAGAAAACAAAAATGCAGGGCAGGTAAATTTATTAGATAAATATAAATTAATGTTATTATTTCTGCTAAGTTGATTGTTGTTTTGACGGATAATGCAGACAAAACAATATTGATTTATATGATGTTCCAGAAAGAGACCCTTTCTGCAATCTCTGCAGTTTCTGCAGTTAGTTCCCGTAAAAGCAGTTTGGTGCAGCGCTGTAAGACTCAAGGTTCAAGGTTAATGGCTTGCCTGCGAGGTTGGTGGCGACGTAAGACTCCTGGCAAACGCAAGGTTTCTATTACCTGCAATTTTCTTTTCGTCGATAGATTAAATTATAAATATGTATTCAAATAGGAAATAAATCATTTAACAGTTCCCGAAGGTATGCTATTGACAGTGGTTCCGTATAATATGAGCTTTTTTAATAGTTAATTTTGTTGAAGTAATTTCCATCTATATTTAGTTCGCTTGTTAATACAAATATTTAAATTAATTATTATTATTCTACAGCTTGCTAGAAGCACCAGAAATATCTTATTTCAAATCTGCAATTTTGTCATTATAGACAGACTTTAACATAAGTTTGGGGTCTACGAAACTATTACCAAAATATTAGTAATCAGAACCTTTCGAAAACTTGTATCCCAATGCATAAAGAGTGTGTCATAATTGTCTGAAATGTTTATTGGCAATTTTTGTCTGTATATCTATACTAATATTATAAAGCTGAAGAGTTTGTTTGTTTGAATTGTTAAATGCGCTAATCTCAGGAACTACTGACTCAATTTTAAAAATTCTTTTTGTGTTGGATAGTCCATTTATCGAGGAAGTCTATAGGCTATATAATAGCCGAAATTAACGCGAGCGAAGCCGCGGGCGTCCACAAGTTTCATATATTATTCCGAAACTTCAATAATAATTTCAATTTCTGACAGGAATCTCGTGTTCCTGGTTCACTGCGTGGATTATGCCCCTTGTCTCCTGAAGCTAGACGCCGAGCCGCCAGTCTCCTGGATCAACGTCGGCTAAGCTCCTCGCCTACTCTTTCCCAACAAGTTACTTGGAAGTTTAATACTGTTAGCGAGGCCTTAGTGAATTCAAACCGATGGAAAAATTATACATTTGACCAAAATCCCGATGAATGTGGCTAACATTGAATTTGTATTGTGTTTGGTTTAGTGTCCAATAAAGTATTTCAAAGTTACTAAGGTTTTATTTATTTTTTAAAGATGAATTTATAAAGCAGGATTATCCCCTATTATCTCTTAGCTGATGATTGACATATTGATATACACCTTGGTGTTTAAGATAGACCTATCCACCTATACAACAGATCGATCGAAATAGTTTTGCGTAAATGTAGATATACCATTGGAATCGGAGTCAGTATTACGGCTGGGAGGTGAAAATAGCTTTTCATCTCACTCCCTCCTGTATGAGCCGTGTGCATTCGAAGACGCTACCGACAGAGACTTTACTTCGCCGAAAATAGAACGATCGCGGATTCCTGGGCTAAATCTCAAATATCCAGACGGGTGCGCCATCTAAGTCAGTTAAAACAGTCCCGCGAAAAGTTACCGAGCCCCACTTCTTGTCGGAACGTCTGCCAGTGAAGACCGGGAGGGAACCAACCACCATCACACAAAATGGTGAGTCACATCGGCAGTGAAATTGTGAAAAGGTGCACAGTGAAACTATGGACTGTTAGCTCGTAAAGTGTTATAGAGCGCGTGATGTCTTCTCGTGATACGATTCCGCAGATCGGAAGCTCGCGAGCTACTTGGATCTAACCACACCAGAAACAGTGTTGTGCTTATACAGTGCGATAAAACATGGTAACATATGCTCAGCTGCTAGCAGCGACTATTACACAAGCTCCTGCAGTGTCGGGACGCATCAAGTACCTACACACCAAATAACACCACACATAAGATGATGGCTTGTAGAGCGTGAAAGTAATGAAATATTTTTGGTAATTTTCAGAGCGACCTCAGCAAAATCGACGTTGAAAGTGAGTAAAGTTTGAATTGTAATTTTTCACTAAAACAACTAATGCATAACCTTATGTCTTCAAGCTTCGGTAATAAGAAAGAAATATCTTAAATAAAATAAAATGTTAACTTTAACTAATCATAACCTAGTCTGTATTAAAGCAACTTAGAAATGAAACTGTTTTAGTATGTTGTTGACAATTAATTAATTATCGACACTATTGGAAGTTTTATTTCAAAGAAACATTACATAGTAAATAAAATTTGATGGAGTACCGTTACAATCGTCTATGTATAGCATCGGTTCTCATAAAAGGCGCGCGTTGCTAAGAGATGCCGACGGCGCCAGTGGCAGGGGCACGGTGCGCGTGCGCTGCGTTCCAAATTTAAACCTGCCGTCACGTGATCCGCTACGCCGCCCGCCCAAACAGAGAAACTCCGCTCGGATTTCACTGCAACCGATTACGCAGTTTTAGTGTAGTACGTATATGTATAAAAGGAAATTGACGCAACAATATAAGCTTAGGTGTATATTTGTTTATATAATTTTTATTGTTGATACACGATAAATCAACTGTCATTATCAAGGTCGTCATGTGGTTAACTCAGCTGATCCACTAATAAATTCGCGTCGGTGATAACTCTTGTAACGTCATATAAAATGCAATGAAGTAACAGCTTTTGTCCATTTGGATGATTATAGCATATTATTTAACGAGGATCTAAATTTTATTCATTGAGAAACAACTTTCGGATAGATTCAACGGAAACGGCTTACAGACCGGTTGGCACCCTGTGAAAATTAGGGCAGAGTTACAATCGGGATATAATTAGAAGATGACTCACGAGTTCGGACTGATATATTGAAAATAGCAGTGGAAAGTATTATTCTGAGCGAAGAATGCACGCCCACGTCCACCCACGCTCTACCTGGAGTAGCTAGCTAGTAGACATTGAAGAATAATCTGGAAAACAAAATGTCTGAAACTAATCATACGGCATAATTATTAATTATTTTCAACTACAATCGGATATAACTAATAGATTATTAGAAACTGAGTTAGTTACCTACTGAAATAAATATTAAAAGCTTTGCTAATTTTTATAATTAATCAACATTAGTAATTAACACTAATATGCATAAATGTATGCAGCTTTTAGGAAAGAAATTCTTGGGAAATGTATAAGTAGAGTAGGTACTTTGTGATAATTGGTTAATCGAACGAAACTGAATTATTAAAACGAAGTTGCCATCTACCACCACTTTGGCCGATGCTTCCCAAATGCCATTTAATTTGGTTTGCAAGAGAAGAGAAGGAAATGCTCTTCTCTACCTGTCAGCTCTACTTATATATTGCCCGAGAATTTACCAAACAACAAATTTAGCATGATGCAAGCTATGAAATGGTTATATCTTTCAGTATTAACTTTAAAAAACCCATTTTATGCAATAGGGTACGTAAGATAGATTATACTGTTGTTTAACATCCATGGACTTTGACAATACATTAATAATACAAATAATCCGTATATTAAACCAAAAGTCTATAAATTTATACTGATTTGCAGAATATTTCTTTAAATATAATTCTTTGCACACTCAGAGGCTAGCTTCGCCTTCTCGATCTACGACTTCGATGGCTCCGGCAAAATCGATGCCTTCAACCTCGGTGACGTCTTGAGGGCGCTCAATTCCAACCCCACCCTGGCCACCATCGAAAAGCTCGGTGGTACAAAGAAGAAGGGCGAAAAGCAGCTCTCGGTAAGGGTTATTCTAGTATGACCATTTCACTGATTATTTCAGTGAAATGGTCATTCTAGTATAGTGAAGTGAAGTGGTCATACTAGAATGACCACTTCACTGAGATCTCTTCTGTGGTAGATCATGGACGAATATTGACTTCATTCTGTGTCTGAGACGACATTGTTAGTAATATTATTATTGACGGTTAATTATCATCCACAAATTAAAAGTAGAAACGTAGACCAAATGCAACGAATAGACACAAACCTGCAGCAGAGTATAAATAAATTAGCGGTTAATTAATTGTAGGTTCATTTTTGGGCTTATTGAATTTATGTCATTTCCGTCCATGGTGAAATGACTGCCCAAGGAGTAGATGGTGCAACGATTAGAGATAGAGCAGAATGAAAGTGGAAAGTGTTTGAAAGTGATACAGGTTCAAGGATTATGTCAGATACGTGTAAGGATAATGTCAGATACTGTCAGAGCTGTGTAGTGGAATTCGAGGGTTGCGATTTTAGCAATATAAATTAATTATAATAAACCTCTATCGAGTGTCTACACCAAACTACATGTGCGATTGTGGAAACCTCTTATCTTAAATTTTCAATCCTTTGTGGGACACAAGATAATTATGCATCGTAACGTTCCCTAGGTTATTTAGAAGAAGCGCTTATTGACTATAGTTTTCATTAATTTTCAGATCGAAGAGTTCCTTCCCATCTACTCACAAATAAAGAAAGACAAAGACCAGGGCTGCTATGAAGACTTCTTGGAATGTCTGAAGCTGTACGACAAAAATGAGAATGGTCTTATGCTTGGCGCCGAGCTCACACACACCCTTCTGGCGTTAGGTGTGTTTTCAATTCAATTATTATTTTCCATTAACATTGAAGTCGGCAAGAGAATATTCTTTGTCTAGTGTGGCTAAACTAGAAATTGTGTACATACCATAGATCTATTTCTATATGGTAATATTTGAACATAATTTCGTGCCATACCGTATATCTCATATTAGGCTAGTAAACTGAGCTAATCCACTCACGATGTGGATTAGATACACGATGTGGTCACGATACTCCAATAAAAATAAAAGATCACTGAAAAGAGTATGGTTTTTTAGAACGTATATTCTTCTTACCTTTTTGATTCATGAAATTAGATAGCTGGAAAGGAAAAACTCATTAGAATAAATTCGTAATGAAGCTCATCGTTATTGTCTGCCATTTTAATGTTTGAACTTCGGCGTTCCATGACGTGCTATACCCGAAACTATCTTTACTTTCATTAGTAATTCAGAACCACTAAACAGGTCATAAATCTCTCCGTTAGGTTAATTTCTAGAAAAATTATGTTAAATTATACAATCTCTTATTATTCACCTTTGCATTTCTGAAGAAAATATTTGGGCAGTACCTAATTAATTCTTGGTAAGCACTAAGATAATAATTATGCAAATAGTTGGAAAAGTCATGAAAATGCTTTTCAGCTTGAAAGGTGATGTAGTTTGCAAAGAATATAAATTATGACGTATAGCGCTATAATGCCATGATGCTATGGTAGGAGTTTTGGTATAATTAAAATTATTTTAATGCACTTCCTATAGTTTGACCATAACTAACTACTTATTATTATTTGTATCCAATGTTTTTACCTATGTATGCATTTCACGTACTAAAATTGAAAACGTTACATGAATACAAGTTACAATATTTTCCAATTTTATAGTAAAAAATTCACATCGCCTATAGACAATCGTTATTTAGACTTTTCCGTAGACACCTGATGACGATGAAATTATTTTCATTGCTTTTCTAGGTGAGAAACTGGAAGACAAAGAAGTCGATGAAGTAGTAAAGGACTGCATGGATGCTGAAGATGACGACGGCATGATCCCCTACGCACGTAAGTATAAGCACATTTGCCTTTTGCAAGATCTTGTTGGCACTTTTAAATCTGCCATATATCCCGTAAACTAGAACCCGTAAAGAGCCTACATTGTTCACTTGATTATTCATACACTGAATCACAGCTGTCATTACAGTATAAATTAGCACCTAAAACGATAGCATAGATCATAGAAGTATTAAAACACAGCGTTACATAGATAACAATTATTTATACCAGTACGTATACCTACTTAGATACTTGCATGAAGTTACGCACATTTGACTACCTACTAAGAACTTTGGTCTTTTTATACAATATTTGGCAAAGTCGTGGACAAGATAATCAGTGTTTGTTAACAAATTGCCCATAGCGGATAATGCAACAATCGCAAATAAGCAACAATCGTCCTAAAATTAACCAATATTTTAGAAAATCATTTCTAGTAGGTAACTTTAAAATTATGACCTAATATCACGAGATTTTTGTATTATAGAAACAATATTGTTCCAAATTCTATATCTTTCCACGCTTTGATCAAATAGACCATTATTTTAAAATCCAGCACTTGAGTGAATGAATACCTATTATTGATCAACCAATTTTATTTTGTACAACCACCAGTGAGATTGACACAATTGCTCCAATCCCCGACCGAGTAGTGTAGTATGTTATGATTTGACAACATTGCATGTTCCCCTCATCTTACCCTGTATACCTTTACAGCATTCCTGAAGAAGGTGATGGCGTAGAAGACCACATCTCGTCATATCTTTAGTTATAAGATCGTAAGTGGAACCACGGCTACCGCTATTGCAATATTTCTTTCGCTTGTTGCAGGATTTTTGAAACTGTTCTCACATAATCTATTTCTAGTGATTGTTATTGTTATTGTTTTAACCATCTTTTGTGTTTTTAGGCTTACTCTTTAAGATCATTTTGTTTGATTCGATCTAACTATCATACTCGCTCGCTATGTGATGTGAGAGAGAAGTTTAGATTCGAACAAATTAATTAATCTTATAAGAGTAGCCGCTCTGTATCGCTATATCTACTGTTTAATGTTATAATTTTCCGAGATTCTAATCTGTATAAAGAAGAAAAATGACCTCCTCATACGAAGTGATTCTAATTTGATTTTGGTCCTTAAATACCACAAAAATAATCGAAGATTATAAAACTACTTTGTATGATGAAAGCATTTCTACGAACCGGATAGGACTGGTTGATAAGAACTTTTAAATTGAACCATAGCGTTATTTAACATTGATTCCTGTTTCGGCAGCTTTCCTCCGGAAAATGTGTGACGGCTGGGGCTCTAAGCCTGATGAGGAGGCGGCTCCCACGGAGGGTTAAGGAGCGTTCCACTGCGCTAGCCGGAGCCCGGCGCCGGACGTCGGACGGCGCCCGCGTCGCCACACGTGACCGCCGCCCGCCCGCCGCCCGCGCCCCACGCCGTCTACGCCCCGTATACGCCATCCTAGATACGGACTCATCCCCTTTTTATACTATGCAACAACATATTGTACAACTCTCTATCATTGACTGTACATACTAAAGTAAGATTAAATTAAAGTACTGTAAAACACACGTTGTACGTGTCTTTTTAAATTTTATTATTATTTATTATTAATAAGTACGTTTATAATGACAAAAATACAAAAAACCGTAAATTATTTTATAATAAATTGTTAAAACGTTAAGTCTCGTCTCAATTACTCTGGTGAAACTACACAAAATTCCCCGAAATAGTGCCAGAATTAATCGATAATAACATCGATGTTATTTTGTGTTAGATAGCTTTGTATGATTTCACCACTTTACATACTGATAATTAGACTTTTTTAAATGCTTTACAAATAAAACATATTATATATTTTGTCATAAATTATAATGTAAAATATTTACATTAGAAAAAAATTGCAATACACAGGTAATTTGATTTCAATAGAGGTTATCCTAAGACGGAAATGGCTATCCAAGGATTCTCCTCATTTCTTATATTCCTCAGTCAATATATCGAATACTGATGGTGCTAACATCTGTAGGTCTGTCGTCCTTACATGCTGCGCTGTATGGCAGGATGTAGGGAGATTGTTTTATAAACTACTACATGCTGTAATCTGCATTCGAGACCCACCCATCTTATAACTCTACGCAGGCGAGGAACATAATTATAATCACTACCCGACTAGGAACGATCACCTGGAACACTCGCAAAATACTATAACAACTAGAAAACTAAAGAAGAAAATCGGCCTATCCCTGACAAATTTAGCGGTACTGCTGGAGTAGTCCGTTTTTGTACTGAACATGGATCGTCGAAAAAGAGTATGAACTCGGGTGAAATTCTTATTTATTATTCTGAAGAAAAAAATAAACCAACCATCTTTGGCTACACTAGAAAATTAACATCGTTAGGGGCAATGATATGAAGTATGAGATTATTCTAGGGCCTGTTTCACAATCAACGGGTAAGTTCTGAATAGCTTACTTGGCAGATCATTTGACAGTTGTAATATGAAATATTTATGTCAATTGAACTGAACTGAACTTGATAAGCTACTTAGAACTTACTTGTCGATTGTGAAACAGGCCGTGTCACGGCCTGAGGATTTACTTAACATCATAAAAGCTATGACTACGTTGTAAATTGTGCTACGCCACGTCGCAGCTAAGACAAAGAAATAAAAATAATAGAAAAACGCATAGAGAAAGGTGGTCCAGAGCCCAAAACGTCAATGCTCGTTTGTAAAATCATTATCTGTTCCCTTAGACAGGTAATAACGAAAGTTCCTACCTTCCGTCTTGCGTAATGACAAATAATATTATACACCAGAACACCCACTTTAGGTACTCTCGTACCACTTTCTCCAAATAGTTAATCAATTGATAAAAAACATTATAATTATAATATTGGAGTAGGTATGTTTAAGACCATCCTCTCCCGTGGGTGTGGTACAAGACGACTAAGGGTTTAGACAGCAATGAGCAACGAGCTGCAGCGTTCCTCTTTTATACCTAGCAATATATTGTTGTGCCCTTTAGGGCACATGTTGATGCCCCTATTAAATGGGACCTAATATAATTGGCGAAACGTGGGAATTAATTCATCTCTGCCTACCACTTCAGGGTTAAATATGCGTATATGTATTATATTTTAAAATGGTAATTTATATAGGTCAATGGATATTGATAATAGGTCATACTAGAACTCGTATATTGAACTATGAATTGAACTATGATGAGGTTTAGGCATCCTGCCAGATTTCGGAAGACGAGGGTTGGATCCCTGTATAAGAACACAATTATCGAAATTTTTCTGACAATCTTTCTTAACTATCATTTTTCATTTAAAATACATACATAGTATACATACATAAATCACGCCTATATCCCCGAAGGGGTAGGCAGAGGTGAACTAGCACCCACGTTTCGCCAAATATGTCAAGTCCCATGTAATAGGTGGCGAGCCTGTTGCCATTTATCGGGCACAAAAGTCGTAGTATATTGCTAGCCTAGGTGGTATAAGTGGAACGCTGCTTCCCATTCCTAATCATATTCAGATTTATCCTTAGTCGCCTTGTACGACACCCACGGGAAAGATTTGGGGTGGTGACAATTGTATTCTACTCTGCCGTCACCACGCGGCCTACGGCGGTGACATTTAAAATGTATTGTTTTAAAGGGCCTCAAAAGCTTACTTGACAGAAAATTTGACAGTTGTAACATGAAATATATGTCAATTGAACTGCGAAGTAAGCTACTTCGAACTTACTTGTCGATTGTGAAACATGCCCTTACTGCCGCACTCAGAGACGTCAATTAACTTTAATGAGTATTTAATGTCAAAATTTTTCATTCTAATACATTGTACTCTTTGATTCTAATCTAGATCATACTGCCGCACTCAGAGACGTCAATTAACTTTATTGAGTGCTTAACGTCAAAAAATGACAATTCAAAACTAGTCGTTATTCTTGCCGGGTCTATGGTCTAGATTTGAATGAAATTTTTTGACATTAAATACTCATTTAACTTATTTGACGTCTCTGAGTGCGGCAGATAGACCCGGCAAGAATAGCGACTAGTTTTGAATTGTCATTTTTTGACGTTAAGTACTCATTAACGTTATTTGACGTCTCTGAGTGCGGCAGTTAGAGTAATAAAATGAGAAACAATTAGATGAACAGAGACAAATAAAAATCAATACTTGGCATTTTAATTCTTCTGCAAAGGGCAAGCATTCATAAATATCTAAAATATTTTGTTTAATTTCACTGGCGACAAAATTCCATAAAGTTGCGCTAATTCCTCACCTAAATCTCTTTACAACACATTATTAAGTGCCAAAGTAGGGGCGGAAAAATCACCGTTTGTAGTGTGGGTATATACTGCCGAATTAATGAAGGAAAAAATATTTAGACAAAACTAAAAGAACAATAAGACAAAATTTATCGTTGGTAACCTGTCGTGCTGTGTGGATAAATCAAAGAGAATTTAAATATTATAAGGAATGTATAAAAAAAAAAACGCGAAAACTTTGTCGCCATAATAACAGGTTATGTAAATATAAAACGATCAAGGCTATATGATCAATAGTATAAGTTATGCTGATGACATGGTGTTACTGGGTCCATCGGTGAGGGCGTTGCGTAGACTTTTGGCTGTTTGTGAGACATACGCCGCTGAGCATGGACTTCTGTACAACTCCAAAAAGAGCGAATTAGTGGTATTTCGCGTTAACAACAAAAATCCCTTGGTTGTACCCCCGGTGAATCTATGCGGGGAACCCCTATGTCGAGTGTCTGAGTTTAAATATTTGGGACATGTGGTAAATGAAGATCTCAGTGATAACTAAGACATTGAGAGGGAACGGAGGGCATTGGCGGTCCGATGCAACATGATTGCACGCAGGTTTGCAAGGTGTACAAGGGATGTCAAAATAACCCTATTTAAGGCATACTGTCAAACCTTCTACACCTGCAGCTTGTGGAATTGTTACACGCAGAAGAGTTATAATGCACTTCGCGTGCAGTATAATAATGCCTTCAGGATGTTGATGGGCCTTCCCAAATACTGCAGCGCATCAACTATGTTCGCTGAAGCTGGTTTTGATGGTTTTCACGGCATCATAAGAAAACGAACTGCCTCAATAATGCGCAGATCGCGGGAGAGCTCAAACGCAGTACTGAAGGTATGGGAAGACAAACTTGACTGCCCCCTTCACATGCATTGGACTAGGATGCATGTGGGTGGAACGTTCAAGTTTTTAAATTAATTAATTCCATTTTCGTTTGTTCAGTAATATTATGTCTACTAACATAGGTTTAATAGTGTTTACTAACAATTTATATGGATTTTGTAAGAGATCTGAAATAAATGATTATTATTATATATAGTAGACTTTTAGTTATTGTAATTTTCTCTAAATTTTACATACATACATACATACATAAATCACGCCTATATCCCCAAAGGGGTAGGCAGAGGTGAACTAGCACCCACGTTTCGCCAATTATGTTATCATGATGGCGAGCCTATTGCCATTTATCGGGCACAAAAGTCTACATTGCTATTGCTATGTAGTATAAGAGGAACGCTGCTGCCCTCATCACTGATTTATCCTTAGTCGCCTTGTACGACACCCATGGTAGAGACTTGGGGTGGTGACAATTGTATTCTACTCTGCCGTCACCACACGGCTAGTCACACACTATCTAAATTTTACGTGAATAAACTCGATAAACTTTATAGAAAAAGTAAAAATTTGAAAAAATATTATTTAAATTCAATAAGTGTTAGAATAATTATGATTTTAGATCTCAGTTACTGATGTAGAACACAATTGTCACCACCCCAAATCTCTCCTGTGGGTGTCGTACAAGGCGACTAAGGATAAATCAGTGATGAGGAATGGGCAGCAGCGTTACTCTTATACCACCTAGCAATGTACTGCGACTTTTTTTGCCCGATAAATGGCAATAGGCTCGCCACCTATTACATGGGATGTAACATAATTGGCGAAACGTGGGTGCTAGTTCACCTCTGCCTACCCCTTTCGGGGATATAGGCGTGATTTATGTATGTATGTATGTAGTTACTGATGTCAAGGTACTCATCTGGTCAATGGCCGTTTCAAAATAGGGTCATCCGAGGGTGTCGTTTGCCAAAATCACCCTCGTGCGAGCCAAGAAAAATGGCGCGGAAACTGTTTTCCCGGCATCAATACAGCCGGTCGGCACTGGTCGGCAAGCGTCGGCAGTTTTCGTTAGTTACGGCAAGCGAAGCTGGGACAAGTGTTGCAGCGTTCACAATCTTACCAATGTTGTTGGAGTATTTTACTTCTATCATAATTTTATTCGATGACAAGTTAGATGTCAAGTTAGTTATTTGTTGTAGTGTAATGTAAGTATATTTGGTTTTTATATCTTGCTATAATACGATTTGACATGGTAAATATTAAAAAAATACTTTCACCAAAAGGATGTAAATGAACTACCTCCAACCCGTTATTATTTTAAGATAAAAGCCTCCAACCTTTATTTGTGTTGAATTATAAAACATGTTATCGCATGATAACATGAAAGCAATGAATGAACATTGTGATTAATGGTCTTATTCTGCCGTCGTTCTATTGCACAGTATGTATTTTTACAAAATAAATATGTAGATTTACTAAATTCACAAGACATGACGTAAGTTACCTAATCTTAAATAGCAAATTTCGGAGTACAACTTATTTTTTGACGAGTCCAACTTACTTTAGGAAGACTCATTTGTAATGTAGAATCTTTTTTAAAACCTGGTTTGATAAACTTGTTGAACGGCAAAGGGGAAATCACAGAGCGCATGGCAATACCGTTGGTCCCGCTCTACGTAGAATTACGTTTACGGCCCAACCAGTGTTTATCTCACCGACGCGAGATAAGCTCGCTTCGCGAGTGCTACTGTGCTAACGTTAGAGTGATAAGGTGTTATTCTCGGCGATCTACGCCAGTCTTATTAAGTATGAAAACATAAGTATTCCGAACATTACAAAATCATTTTATAAAAACCCACTTCATAATCGTTAATTTTTTGACGCTTCAACGTGCCAATACAATTAATTATATTGACACATAAAGTGCTTTTAGAAAAGCCGAAATTTAGTTTTAAAATAAGACACTCATTATTACTAATCGATAGTCACGCAGGTGTTAGAAGTTTTCCAACAAGATGTTAAGTAAAATAAATGATCTTTAATATCTACTTAGATCAGTGTAAATTTCAATAAATATCTTTATTTTTAAGGTTTTTATCCGTTTTGCCTATTTATACAGCACGATGAAAGTCCGAACCAGTAAATAGATCCCAATGTTATGGTATAATATTGTACAAACAATGTAAACAATACATAGAGAGGAATCACGTTGCTTATACTAAAATAAGTATGGAAGTCAATTCCCTAAAAAAACGACGCGATATATTTTTAAAGTACTATCTCGTAAAATATTCTAAAAAAGCAGGACTAATTACATTGCAAGCAGTCACGAATCATGTGAAAAGATCTTCTATCTCGTAGAAAGACAATGCGTGTGTTTGTAAACATCAATCACAGCTATCTAAAGTAATAAAAACGATAAACACTATACAAACAAACACGTTAAGGCATAAGACATTTTGAATTGAAACTGCCTGTCTGCCGCTTTACCGCATGCAAAATATACTCCCATTGTTCTCAATGTTCCGAGATTTGGGCGGGGTTTCAAGCTAGAAACTTCTTGGTGTAAACTTGAACTTGGCTCTTAGAATAACACATTGCTGTTTTTTTATACATATCCAAAATGAAAACAATCGAAAAATGTAACTTTAGAAACATTGTTTAATGACTTGATAGTGTTGAGTATTAAAAATAGTAAAATGACTGTTTTGTATGAAGGTTTTTGTAGAAATTTTCTATTAAAACTAATTTTGTTGTTTTTCCTATTTTTATTTAAGACAGCTTCAATATCTTTTCGAACCTACGAATACGGCCAATAAAAAAAGTTAAGAGAAAGAAAAATGTGATTCAGTTACAGTGAATAAAATACCGTAGGAGTTATAATAATAAAATATCAGATATAAACAAATCTGTTGTTCTAAATAGGTTGTATGTTTATGAAAAAGTGAATATTAGAGATAAAAGACAACTATAAAACAATATAAAATAATATAATTGATATCAACAATTTAAATTCTGTACCGAATTAAGACGTCTACAACAAAAATTCGCAACAAAATTAGACTAACATTTTCAAAATCTCTGAATAATAATAAGTTGATTTATGAAATTTTCCGAGTCTAAGAAAATTATGCATTAGGTACTTAGTTTAGTGAAAAATTCAAATATTGAATAACTTATGACTAATCTCAGGCAGTTAAAAGTCTTTGGAAATTCTGCAACATTTCAAATTCACTTATAATGCTGATTGCAGCTAAAACGATGTAGATAAAAATGTTGTCTAGGTGCATTCAAATTACAGGATAGTGAAAAGACAAGCGACGTTTTTCAATAAGATAATAACATGTTACCGACTTCTAATGCTGCTGCTAAACTACATGAGTGACATGGAAATAGAGGAGGATGTCTTGGTGGAGCACTTCCTCCGTTATAAAACCAGATGGCATACCATTTAGTGATTTTTGAGATGTCATCATCATCTTCCTCCCTTCCCTGCTCACAGTCTATCTGTGATCGGGGCAGTATGTTTCATCCGCCATTCATATAAGTTAGACTTCATCAAGCCCTTTTGATTCACATCATCCATCACACTGGGACTATGGCGGAAGACCGATAAACGGGGATAGAGATTGGGATGAAAAAATTCTAATCCATACTGGTCAAGGTTATGGTTCAACTTGAATACCCCAGATAGGTATCAAAATAATAAGTATTCTCCGCAGTGAGGAAAAACTATTAAAAAGTTGAATTGAAAACAGTATCTATAATACCGTAATACTAATATCACCGAAATCTTTATTATTTTTTTCTTGCTTTGTATAAGCTGAAGTAAGAAACTGAAAGAGATAGGTATATAGAAAGAATCATCTTATTATTTATATTAGTTGATGATAAAAGTTACATAATTAGCATATACATATAATAAATAAACATGGGGAGATGCATTACATTTTAACTGGTTGTACGAATTAATTAAAATTGCAATTTGCTTTCGCTTTCTTTTACCCAGTCGGGGTACAGTTTCAAGGATATTTCATCAATTCTGGTTCTAAGAACATACTGCCGCATTCAGAGACGTCAATTAACTTTAATGAGTATTTAACGTCAAAAATTTTCATTTAAATCTAGACCACAGACCCGGCAAGAATAGAGACTAATTTTGAATTGTCATTTTTAGACATTGAGTACTCATTAACGTTATTTGACGTCTCTGAGTGCGGCAGTTAATTTTCGTAATTAACGTTAAAGTTGATTACCACTAGACAAAAATATTTTATCAAACGAACGCGGTATGTCCTTTAATCGTGTCAGTCATAATTGAGATAGAGATATGATCCTGGTAGAGAAAACAGTCCGGATATATTATTTAAGTCTGTCATAACTATTGTCAATGCGGAAGCAGCGAGTTGCAGTGGATGACAACCACAATTGAATATTTAATTCAACGGAATATAACTCACATTAAATAGATACAACTAAGGATACGCTATTTCGTCATATTAATTGTGCCGTGTGGTGACGGCAGAGCAGAATACAATTGTCACCACTCCAAATCTCTCCCGCGGGTGTCGTACAAGGCGCAAAGGGTTAAAATAGTGATGAGGAATGGGCAGCAGCGTTCCTTAATTCCTTTGTTCTTACTATTAACCTTTTGAATTAAGAAGTGTACAAAGATTTTGGTGGTTAGGAAAACTTAAAATCGAATACTTAAGAAGTGTATTCATTCATTTTTAAATGTTGCATATTATTTTTTACAGCTGGTCCACAACTACTGGAAACTTGAAAATAAAAATATGGCGGAAGTGAAGGAAGCATCCATTGCGCCAAACAAGAATGACAAACATAATACAGGTAAATTAATTTACTATTCATTGCATATTAGAACTAATTACCACCTTCGAATAGCCATTATAGAGGCGAAATTCCATAATACGTATTCCGGTAAAAGAAAATTACTATTAAAAATATAAAAATGTACTTAGTGCTTTTTCATTCTGTATCAGTTATTCTACAGAATTAACGACAGTATTAATTTTGCATAAGTCTGGGTTACGTACGAAACATTCAACTGGTACTTTTCTATGTTCTTCTTCATGTTCTTTAAAAAAGTTGTAAAACGTTTTTACTGTCTCGAAAATACGGGATTAGTGACTCTACTTACGTGCTTTGGTTTTATTTTTGTCGTTTGTTGTTATTCAATGAAACCTCTATGTATAGAAAAGAGTTCGTTTGGCATTCCATTAGCAATTAAAGTAAATAAGTGATTAGTAAGCAATGTACACGTACATGTTTTAGCTGACGAATGTAAGTAAGAGAACGTTAGAATGTTAGAGCTCACAAGATATGTCGGTTCCCACCATATAATGAATTGTGCGTTACAAAAACTGGATTCTCAGAGATATTACAGATTGGTCGTAAAATGCCAATGTTACACATGTACAAAAACTACGGAACCCAGAGCAAGTCACCATTGACTGTGTGGTTAAACAAAAATTGCTCTATCAATTAATTCTTAGTGAAGTTTCATCCAAGTATATGATCAAGTCGTAAGTAGTGACAAATGTGTATGTCATGAACACATTTGTTTATTTAGTATAGGTATTTTCAAATAATTGCCGTGTGGTGACGGCAGAGTAGAATACAATTGTCACCACCCCCATCTCTCCCGTGTCGTACAAGACGACTAAGGGTAAAGACAGCAATGAGTAATGGGCAGCAGCATTCCTCTTGTACCATCTAGAAATATACTGCAATTGATGTGCCCGATAGATGGCAATAGGCTCGCCACCTATTACATGGGACCTAGCTAAATTGGCGATAAGTGTGTGTTAGTTCGCTTCTGCCTGCCCCTTAGGGGATATAGGCGTGATTTATATTATGTATGTATTTTCAAATAAAAAAATAAACCACTAGATAAAAACATAAAAATATAATAACATAATAAACCTGTATCAAATTATATAGTTGCTTGTGGATAGGGAATTAAAAATAACATTAGTGTTGAATGAGTTTGTATAAATAAACAGAATATGAATAGAATGTGACCTTAAACTTCTTAAATACACCTATTTCAACACCACTACTAACTCCCGTATGGTCTAGTGGCTAGGATACCTGGCTTTCACCCAGGAGGCTCGGGTTCGATTCCCGGTACGGGAAAACTTTTTGTACATTTATAGATTTTTTATTTAGTATATTTTAATATGAAGAAAATTTACGATTGAATTAGGAAAAAAATTGTAGAATATTGGTGTAAAATTGTTTTTAAAATCCTGATAATTTTTTTTTGTCACAGATGATCCTGTTTTGTGTCCTATTTTACGTTAATGGAAGTCGTAAAAATGAATGCTGTTTCGTTTCCCAGTCATTAGGACCTGATGTCATTATGCTCCGTGGGTGTTAACATTCTCGGCACCAATTCTTCATTCAATTTGTTAGGAGTTAAACATTAAGATTCTGGCCGTAAATTGGCCTGAGTAGGCAATTGTTAACGGAATTGACCAAGTCCACAGTATGACATAAATCAATATATTGGTTAGGTACTTTAATTACTTTGACAGAGATAAACGTAGAACAAGCAAAATTGAAAAACATTCTTGTGACTTTTTAAATAAAAGTTCAAAATTCAATGACAAAGACACAAGCCTTTGGGTCGTTCTTCGATTAATCACTCAGGTTCATAATAATTTTCCAATATTTTTCCTTTAAAATTTATACAATAATGCAAGAAGTTATTTACTTACTTGATATGTTTTTTTTAATAGATAATATTATTATTAACTCTAATTTACATGTTCAAACGCTTGTCAGCTTAAAAAAATCCGAAGAAAATAATTTATCTTTTAAGGTCATACATCGAAAAGTTCATATTTATTTACTTATCTTTACGATACCAATTTATTTCATAGTCACGTTGAAAATGACGTAAGCTTATACATTATAGTGAAAATTGGAGAGAATGTACTGTCTTATAATAATTAATCTTGAATCAATATTTGATATTGTCAGGTGTACATCGTTATCATTGATTTGGAATACAATGAACATACTGAAACTACATATTTTATAAAATGTAAAAGGCATATTATCTAAGTATATTTTTTATATGTAATTGGTATCTGCATTGAAATTGATAATCTTATCAATGATGATTTTATTGAGATAAAAGTTATTTCGTCATAAGCTTACCTACATTTTACGATGGTTCTAGTACGTGTTGACTACACGCCAGAGACAAAATAGAACGGTGCAGGGTTGTGGGTTTTTTCTAGAATTGAACAGTTCATAGACCTGAGCACAATTATTTATGCCTAGCTATAATGTTTTGTACTTTAATTTTATTTTAATCAAGCATTGTCAATAATTAGTTTTATTTCGCATCTATAATTACATCGATAATATCAAGTTTCCAATCTAGAAACGGTTTTAGGAATGCAAAATTATTACCGTTTCAAATGAAAGTCGGAAATAAAAGCTGAATATTTATCCAAGTAAATCGCTATAAATTAGTTGCTTGGCGTAGACTAAAGAGTGTAGAGCAAAGACACTTTCTTCGTGCCTGTTACCACTCGCGCCATAGCCTAAGACACGTTCATTCCCGATAATTACCCACTGATTGCAATTTACTGAATACTACCATGAAATGTTGTTGAAGACAAATATCAAAAGTTTCATGACTGGCATTAATATTTGATGGGGCTATAATTTAAGTCAAATAATGAAAGGTTTCACAAAGTTGTCAGTTATATTTATGTAACCATTATTGTTACATAAATACATACCCACCGTTAGAAAAAAACATTAATAATAATATGCCAAAAATGTAGACAGTATTAAAACCAAACTATGATATACACAATAATATTTATCCTGTTTTGTTACGAGACAAAAAGTAGGTGAGAAATTCTAAACATGAAAATAGCTAATTTCATTGTTTTTTTTTTAATAATTAACTATATTTATGTTTTTATTGATTCATTATGTTAAATTGTTGTACAGGATGGAAAGTTGAGATGGGGTATTAAGGGCAGCTATCAGATCCCTTGCTGCCATGCGAAAATGGTCTTACTGCCGCACTCAGAGACGTCAAATAACTTTAATGAGTACTTAACGTCAAAAAATGACAATTCAAAACTAGTCGCTATTCTTGCGGGTCTATAGATTTGAATGAAAGTTTGCAGTACTTTTAGCTGCAGTTAGGAGACCTTTCCAATCTTTTTGAGAGATGTCAATCGATTTTTTTACATTTATATAATGGTCAAATTAAAATCAAAATAGTAATTACTTCGTTTTTTTACATAATTCAGAATGTGTTCTCACAAAGACACCGATTCGAGTATATACAAACTCGGAAGAGTTATCATTTGTAATGAAATAAATAGAGGTCTGCTCTGACACATTGCTTTTGGGCTGTATAAATTGTTTGACAGAATTTCCACACCTTATTTTATTTTAAATTAGAAGCTACGTAGCCGTCATAACATACATACATAAATCACGCTTATATCCCCGAAGGGGTAGGCTGAGGTGAACTAGCACCCACGTCGTCATGAGCTTTCAGTTATATTTCAGTATACTATAGTACTTTCAGTGTAGTCATAGTACATATTAAAATGTAAATGATACCTGTGAGTCCGTTGCTAAATTCCATTAACTTCCTGCAGCACAATAACTTTCTTGCTGCAAAGCGAAAACTCTTTTGTGAAGGGCATAAATATAAAACTTCCAAGTACACTTTCCCATTGGTAAAACAATGGGAATTATTCGTAAAGTTATGGTAAGTGATTCCCATTAGTGCGTTGGTATCGTGGCAATAAGAAATTAATTACGCACGGCAATTTTATGAAGAGTATCGTGCATAACTTAGTTGTAGATAGTCAAGTTCATATATGCATAATGGAAAGTGTTTAGAACGCAAGCAGTAATTATTAATTATTCTAGAAATACTAATATTATAAAGCGAATGTTGTCTCAGATTTTGATTTTTGCATTGCATTGCAAAATTTTAGATATTAGATATGCATATCTAGCAGTAAAAAGTACAAATAACAAAAAGTTGTTGCATATTCAAATAGCTTAAATTATTCATTGTAGTTCTTTAAAAAATATCTATGAGGTTTTTAATAAAATATGGATAAAATAAAACATATTTGTTAACTTATTACCTACCACGTTATTATGTAACACACAGCTAAGTGATTCTTAATAATAGAGTCCTGCTTAAATATAAATTTAATCTATAGCAACTACAATTACTACAATTTTAAAAGAACTCGGGCATTAGCCTTTTTATCCCAAAGGTAAGAGACAGTTTTAATATGTCGTCACATAAATCTTGGTTAAGACAATGAACTTAATAATCATTTAATGAACGACGAATTAATGTAAATGTAACATTACGACCGCTTAATTTTATCACGTCCTATATTCATTAGCGCTTCTTACGACAACTTGGGTTAACCTCCTTACATGATGTTTAACGTAACCACAGATAACGTAGATAACGTTTTATGAAGACATTTTACTAATAAGTATTAAGTGAAAATTTACCGGT
This sequence comes from Cataclysta lemnata, assembly GCA_963931975.1. Classification (NCBI taxonomy): domain Eukaryota; kingdom Metazoa; phylum Arthropoda; class Insecta; order Lepidoptera; family Crambidae; genus Cataclysta; species Cataclysta lemnata. The sequence goes on from OZ008339.1 coordinate 7,299,624, forward strand.
GTTTGTTGTTACTCACACAGCCTAGAATTTACATACATACACAAATGAAAAATCATGCCCCTTTATCCCAGATGGGTTAGGTGGATATTTGTTAACACTCATATTTCGCCAGCTATATTAGGTTCCCTGCAATTGTGGCTTCTGGGCCATTTTGGATTTTTTGAAATAAATATTGCAATACATAGTCGAAAGTGTGTTATGACTTATCCTCTAATATCCTCCATCTATGAGGAAGGTTTTCCCGCATCAGTGGGTACAGTAGTTAGGTTAGAGTAGAATAATGATACCATTAATCACAATTAACCCTAAAATTTCATTTAACACATTAAAACCAGTGAGCAACGAATCACGAAAGAGACGACATTACATCTATTGTGTGATGGTGAAACTATAAACACAATTAAAGGCACTTGCTCTCGTTAGAGGAGTCTTTGCCCCCGGTCTGAACTGTATTGTCTTTGCTGCTGAGTTGCACATTATTGTTTGTTCAACAGTGAAAGCTATTGCGTAATTTATAAGAGCGTTTACCGCTAACGTATGGCATTGCTACATTATCGTTTTGTATTTAGTAAAAAACTACAAGCAAAATTAATATATAATCAGAAAATGTAATAAGTTTAAGTAGCCAAACTCTAACATAATCTGTATTTTAAGAGGAGGGTTTTTCGTTTGTTATTAAAAAAAACATATACATAATTGAATTCAGCTGTGTGGAAACAGCAGAGCAGAAAACAAAATTGTCATCACCATCAGTTTCCCTTAAGTGTTTGGGTGAGTGCGTCAAAGGTTTAAAACAATTATGAGGAATAGACGGCAGAATGTATTCATGTTATAGGTACCACTATATTGCGATGTACCGTGCCTGATAGATGGTAATAACCTCAGCTATTTATTACACGGGAACTAAGATAGTTGACAAAATTATGGTGCTATTATTATGATTTTAGGACATATTTCACTGTATAAAAATAGGTCTAGAGTCTGGGGTATTAAATGAGTTCTGGACATTTTGATTATGCTCCTAGATGACAATTTAATGATTTGATAATTTAATAATTGAGACTATAATCACTAGTCGACATCCTGTACTATAAATAAATGAATAAAAACGTCAGTTGAATCGCAATAAAAACTATTCGAATGTTAATTCAACGGAAACATAATTTGCATCCTGAATTCCCTTGGGTTTCGAGTTAGTCATTAGCATAATTACAATACATCAAAAACGACGTCTGCTTCAGGAAGGCTAAATCAGTTTGGCTACTGAGATAATAAAGTCTCTCATATTACTGATTAAACCCATTATAATTGACGGAATATTATCTAACACATCTGCGGACGAATGTCGAACAAGAAACATTCTTGTCTGTCTCGTGAATGTTTCGCCATCTGGATAATGATATCTGGCTCTATAAAGTATGTCCCATATATGGTTTTGTCATACTATTGTTTAGCTGTATGTACACACAATGTATTTGCTTATACTTTTTACGCATATAAAATTATAGGTATTCTTTAACGTGTAATAAAGTAACAAGAATCTCTATATGTGATAGATTACAGGCGTAGTATGATATATAATACATGTGAGTAACATGGTTACCATGAGCTTGGATATAGAGAAAAACAAAGGAGAAATAAAGAAAGTTGAGTAAAGTATTTTTTTTTTATGCTAGACCGGGAAGCTCTTGCCCTTCATCTCACCTGATTGTAGTCACACTTATAGTTTAAAAAAACAGGGTAGATTTAAAAAAAACGATAGGTTACGGTTTTTATACTTATAATAAACTAAAATTTCTATAAAAAAAACTAAAAAGGAGAACAAATGGTCCTTAAATAGATCCAGAACATTTTTTTTTACAAAATATCTTCTTACATTGTATTTAACTTAGCGCGCTCGTCGGCTGCGCACCGTCAGCGTTTGTGGCCTTTATAGGCCATAATACTAATTTGACAATCCTCCTTTGATCATGATTTATTGCTTATTCGGAATCCCCTATCCTGGACACCCGTAAGTCCATAACAGGCAGCTGAAGTTAAAAGCGTCCGTTGTTTCGTGAGCTTAATGGGAGATACAGATCGTTAGTATCGTTAACACGTATTTATTTTTAGGACCTGCTTAGTAGATACACCTACTTACTCTGTCATTATTTATGTATCAACTAGTTAAGTTTTTGCATAAATGTTCCGCATTTTCCGCAGAGAATAAATAGGTATGATTTTTGTATGTAATTGTAAATTTTATTCTGTTATGATAGTTACTATAGTGTATGTGTATATTAGAGTCAAAACACTTAGACAGCCTTCCATCTGAGTGTCTTCCGCCGGGATATGGATTGTGAGTGTGACTCTACCTGGAAGTCTTTAAATAGACTCGATATCTGGACGAAGGTAGGCCGTAGTAAAGACAACCTGGGCAGGTGGGTATTCTCAAATCATTCCAACACGGAGTGAGTGCGGTGCTGCTTCTAAAATCATGGAGCACCTGAAATTGGCTCTGCGTGTTCGTACACCTGACAAAGGAAGACTTGATGCGTTTTTGCAGGAAGACTTAATGCGTATGTATGTCGAGGGTTGCTGCCGACTGGATAAGAAGTAGAATAGCACTGTTGACTAATTTTAGGCAAAAGTAGTTTCGAATAAAGACTTTTTATTAAACTAAGCACCATACTAACTGATTGGTATTAACGACAGCAGATGCAGTCCAGTCAGACAATGGTTAATGCGTGCCTTCCGAAGTACGGAGGAACTTGAGATAATAGTTATTTGTTGTACGTGAGTGCAAAGTTGTTTTTTAACCGCGTGCTCAATTTTGATGACCGAGCTAGCGAAGGATTCTAAAATTGAATCACGAGCGTAGCGAGTGATTCAAAAATTAGAATCCTGAGCGACAGCGAGGGAATCAAAAGGGCAGAAGGTAAAAAATCTTTGCACTCGAGTGCAACACGTAACTTTTCATCCCCCCCAACGAGGAAATTGCAAAATACAAAAAAAAATACAATCACACAACAGTTTCTGTTTTCACCCAGAAACTTCCACAACACCCTCCCATTAACCCAAACACACTTTCAACACCCACCCAAAAAACACCCATTCACCCAGAAACACCCATTCACCCAGAAACACCCACAAAACACCCATTCACCTAGAAACACCCATAAAACACCCATTCACCCAGAAACACCCACAAAACACCCATTTACCCAGAAACACCCATTCACCTAGAAACACCCACAAAACACCCATTCACCCAGAAACACCCAAAAACACCCATTCACCCAGAAACACCCGTTTACCCAGAAACACCCAAAGAACACCCATTCACCCAGAAACACACACAAAACACCCATTTACCCAGTCACACCCACAATACTCACCCATCCATTCAGACACACCCAAAAAACACCCATTCACCTAGACACACCCACAAAACACCCATTCACCCAGACACACCTCCAACATCCACCCATCCACCCAGCCACACCCGCAAAATTTATCCAGACACACCTGTAAGTACCTAATAAAAATTACCGTCCCTAATGGAGTTCTGAGACGGTCAATCAGCTTGAGTCAAGCACGTTGATTTTCTGTATGTTTTTGTTCCGTTGCTAGCGTAAACAAATCAAACAAACCTAAAAAGCTTTTAAATGCTTGACTCAAGCATCAAGCAAGCATTGTAGACGATCAAAATGTTTAAAGCAAGATTGACGCCAAGCTGATTGACCGTCACGGAACTCCAAGGTTTTAACAAATTTATGACGTGAAAAGAAAATGGCGCGCGCAAAGCAAATTACAAAAAAATACACCAAGAAGGTTCCGAGTCTGAGTTTAAAATAGGTTGCATGATAATTTCGGCACCATGGAGGTAGAAATAAATAGGTTTAATGATGTTTTGAATTCACAAACTCATTGCACACGATGTTCTAAATTCAAATTTACTTTAACCTCTAGAGGATAAAAACGGCTTTTGCACTCAGATATCGAAGAGCAAAAACGCCTTTTCCGAGATGGTGGGATGAAATAGTAGATTTTCCATCAAGTGCACAAAACGAATCATTTTTGTCCGAGACTTTTAGCAGCCCGAGCCGAAGGCGAGGGCTGATAGTAATGTCGAGGATAAAAATGGTTTTGTGGACGAGGTAGAAACTCTGCTTTTCACTTCGATTGCGAGGAAATAATACAGTAGTTTATCATAACATTTCATAAAATTCAAACTAAAATTAGTACAATTTTGAATACTGAAGGAAATTGTTTTTCCCATTGGTATTAGGCTTGGGCTACAGACCTATACAGCCAAGTATTAAATTAATTTTGAAATAATAATTTTCTTAAGTTAATTTAATAACCTACCGTACCTACTTAAATTAAAATTATGTCTTAAAAAACGCATTAGGCAAATAAATTTAAGTAAATAATAAAATAACAAATTCTATCTCTGAATTTCTTATTGTGTTTGGCTGCATTGCTCACTTTCTTTGCCTTAATAGAGACACATTTATGAGTAGATACGTTAATGCTCTAGAGCACAAAAATCGATTTTGTGCAGCCTATATCCTGCACAAATAAGCACTTTCAGAGCATGAGAAGTGAAAAAAATATTATGTGGTCTATTATCCGTCAGTATGGCGTTTAATGAAAAGTCTTTGTCAACATATTATATAGGCGTATTAATTAATGGCCCTGCAGTAAATAAAATGTTCTTTAATATATTTATAATGTTTAAAATAACTTTACCGAAACATTAAATACGAATACACATTTGCCAATTGAAGTTAAATAAACTAGGACTTCACATTTTACTACGAAAACACTTTTTTTAAATTACAAAAAAAGGTATAAAAACTATTTTGAGAAGTAGGTAGGGGTTCTTCAAGAATTTTTTTAAGGCTATATTGTTTTTTTTTTTTGCAAATACGCAGTGTGAAATGGTTCATTAGGAAGGTTAATAATTTGAGGCGAGGTTCGACCCGTGGGTGCGACCGGGAGCTCATCTCAAACTCACAATGGAACTGATTAATGAACTGTGAACCGAACAATAGTCCTCAAGATTTTACAACAAACGGCCCCCGTGCGCCGTAAAAACAAGCTGGGATGTCTTTTGTAATATTTTCTAGTCCGCAATTGTAAGCATATGGATGGGAAGTGAAATAGGATAGCGTCTTATTTGGACAGGTATTTTTTGCACCAATTTTAAATTTTTTCATCCATTAACTAGCTGAGATATAAGAAGCATATTCTTATTATTCGGCGGCCGCCTTGGTCGAATGCTCAGATTGCTGGGTATTGGCCAAGAGGTCCCGGGTTCGAATCCTGGTAGGGGCAAACTTTGTGATGACCACAATTGTTTGTTTCCGAGTCATGGTTGTGTATATGTTTATGTAGTATATTTTCAACATTTATATACATAATTATATTAAAAATATGTCCGTCATCTAGTATCCATAACACAAGTGCTTAGGCTACTTACTTTGGGCTAGATGATAGGTGTGAGTGTAAAAATATTTATTATTATTTATTATTTATTATTTATTTATATGAGTATATTCACTTATATAACTTTATTATCACATGCACTATCTGTTATATTATTTGTAAAAAAGTATGTATAATTAATTTGATTGAGAGAACCAATGGGACTAAGCTTGCATCTTCTTAAAAAATCAAATAAAGAAAAGTTTTGCATAATTTTTATGAATTTTATTTTATTAGTAAAACTTGAAAATTATTCATCATTTTAATATCATAAGAAAGAGTAGAGTCAAAGTTTACCAAATTTAAGTTTTCTCTTATTAAATAATGATGACCTTAAGAATCTTGACCACAGTGTCAGGTCAAAATTCTTAAGGTCCAAAACAAACTGTCACATTTCATCGTGTAAACATTACATAAAAAACCAGTTATTTCCAGCTATCCCGGTTACCTCATTCGGTGACAACAGAGCGAGGTTACCTAACTTTGTTATCGAGCATCTGACAGGTCTTTAGAGCCATCTGCCCGTGATTGGTAAATTGCCGGACGACAGTTCGGCACGCACGCACCTCCCACCTAGCTAGCGGCTTGTAGGAAGTTGGCAACATTGTTAATAAGTTTCACTAGACTTCGCCTGCTAGTTGGCCCGTTTTTTCAACAGAGTTGTGTTTTAGATATTTGGACAAATAACGTGCCTAGTCCTAACTGCATCCCAATCACATGGCCATATTATTAATATGTTAGTTTTTTATTATGTTTCTTCTCCATGGGATTGACTTTGAAGAATTTAAACGAAAATGAGTACACCACAATACATTTGATCCCACTTATGATATTACTTGGGAATATTCATGAGCCGGAATAAAATGAGAATTTCCAGTTAAGTACTTACTTATCTTAATAACTAAAAATATTATAAAACATAATATTAATATAGAGCCGTTTAGAAGTCTGCCAGATATATTTAGCTTTTAATACTCCTTTTGTATTCAAAAACAACTCAGCAGTTCAAAAACTCGCAAATATTATTGTTTCCGAGTCGGTACCATGAACACCGCCGTCGAATCGAATTGTGGCCATAAAGTTGACTTAATTGCACTGATTAAACAATATTGGATAAAGAGAACAACGGTAGGTGGACTACACAATGTCTTATTTGATTCCTAATAAGGTTATAACTTTTAGCCACTGAAAAACGGAAAGTAATAAAATATATTAACCTATTGTACTATAAGTTGGATAGAAACGATTCACGTGCAAAAGTATCTGTAGGTGGTTCTAACAAAGTTTGTATACGGTGTATACGTATACATTAAATAAATAGCATAGTAATAAAATTTAAGAAGTAATATTTTTTGTTTTCATATTCTTTCATATCTCGCGTAAAGTTTTATTTTCATATTTATTAATTATTACTTATTACTTTTCCCAAAAATATAAGATCGGGGTACACTTTCTGTTATGTATCAAGATGTAAAATCTCTTCGGTTGTACACTCGCTGTGTTGGTTCTGGCTGGTTAAGACACCCTTAAAAAGTGACAGGTGAAATATTTAACTTAAAACAGCTTCGGGGGTGCTTGGCAGGCTTTCAATGGCGTCAGTCAAATTTTTATTTCAATCTTTGTGTAGACTTTGTGTAGTAAAAGTGGTGTTATTTTGATGCATAAGGATCCGTGTTGATGTTCAATTATAAAGAATCATTGAAATAAAAGTATTGTGCCGTGTTTGACGCCAAGCACTCCCTAGATGCGTTAAAATATGTGACACCGATATTTTAACGTAATTTCATTTCATTCATACATTTCATCCACTCGTTATTTCATAACACTACAGATAAAATATACACTAAAGACATGGCTGTATGGGCTAGACCCTTTGCCTTCCTTAAAATATAGGGAGAATTAAAAATAAAATAAAATTAAAACAGCTTCACGCGATTATCATTTGTTTTTTTGCTGTCCAAAATGAATAATTCCTGCAAAGAAATTCTGTACATTTTACACAGTACAACATTTAATGCTATTTAGTTATTGTATGTACAACTTACTTAGGATACTGTGTACAAACTTTTCGTGGCAACATCGCATGCACCCGACCAATTAGACGTCACCAATTAAAACTAGTTCATAAAACAAACAACGCCAGTGAAAAAAAGTCGCAGTTGTCACAAATGGAAAATGGTTTTTGAGTTATGATTAATAATTAGGGCGTATTGCTTTGTTGTGCCAATTAAGTCCCGAGCTTTGAGGTTCATGGTTGGGAGTATTGGACTTTTTAAATTTTATTAGAATTTAACTTTATGTGTGTGGAGAGGGTGAATAGCGATACAAAAACTATTTAGGATGTGGTTTACCTAGCGGATAATCCTGTGAGGAATTGCTACTCCCTACTACACTTCTCTACAGTCAGGTACCTTACTAACCAACAGGCGGCTGAAGGTTCGGAGAAATAGATTGACATAGATACATAGCATTTAGTTTCTATTACCCGTCCCGCTCGTTATCGACCAGAACGACTCCAACCGAACCCCTAGGTCTTGTTTTTTTTTTTAATTTACTGCTTATGTAATAAAATGTTAGCATATTATATATATTAGCATATTATGTAACCCATTATGTTAAATTGAAATTATAAATTTACTGTCCAACTGGTTGTTTTTATTTTTATTGTCACCATTAGGAAGAAGGGGGAAATTCTAAATTATTATATAGGCATTCATACGCAGGTAAAAATTTAAAGTATTACAGGTTTCAAGAAAAGTAAATATCACTATGCGTTATTTTTATATTTGGAAAAATACTATTTAGGGAAAGGAAGCCCTAAGTACCTCCGTACCTGCTCTTTTGTATAAAATTATTATTGTTATACCAAAAGGGCGGATGGATATATAACACCCTCCCAGTGTGGTTAGGGAGTGTATTTTTTAGAAATAAACACAAAAGTCACTGTTTAGGCAATATTCTTTTTAACTGCCTATTTTCTATTATTCTGCAGGTGACCAAAGAATTAATCTAGAATGTATATTAAGTGTATATTTAATATGTATGTATATTGTATATTTTTATTTACGATTATCACGATGTAAAGTTCGCTTTTAAATGATTTTTTAGAGTTTGTAAGTACACTATTTAGAAACGACACACGATCACACGAATAGTTAGGTACCATAGAATTTCAAGAATGGAAGAGATTAGAATTAAACAAGTAACTGTCTTAAAGTACCGCAATTTACATTTAGAATTAAACATCGGTGGCCCAGAGAAATCTGATGACCAGAACCCACAGGCCCCACATTCAATTGTTTTGTTAAACGGCCAATGTAAGTGAAATAGATATATGTAAATGTAAAAGAGACGACGGATGTCAAGTGGAACAGATCTGTCTAGGCAGCCCCAGCTCGGGTCGGGCGTGATGTCGCATACAAATTAGCGAGCTGCGACGCACGCGCACATTTCACACCGTAGTACTGTACAGTGAGTTTAATCTATTTGTATACAAATAGAAACGTTACGTCAACCGGTCAACAAGGACGCGTCGAATTGTCTAGAAAAAAATAAACATTTTCGTTATAGCTAGCTGTCAATTATGTATTGTCCTGATGACTAAAATCAAAGCATGTTTGTATTTTGAGGTCATGATCTCATCCGTAAAATATGACTATAAAAAATATAAAATCTAACCTAAGCCCAAATCCTGATTAGTTTATTGGAATGTTGTAATCCCAATCACGCTCTCTGTTCATCGGTCCACCATCATTTTTCTGTAGATTCATTCATCACTAGCGCCTTTGGGCGACGGATAATATGAATTAAAAGAGACATAAACAGCTTGATGACGATATAATTAAAATCTTAAGTGACAGAAACATAAAGTACAGCACACATACTTGTAACTCTGCCATTCTTACAAAGATCGAAAAAAGGAGTTTAAAATTGAACTAAATTGTGATATAATCCGCATGGTCACCACCGAGATATTGCAATTTTGTAGATAAGAGTTTTAGATAGATGTATCGTAAATGTGCAGCAGTACCGTCTACTTTTTGTTATATATGCATCCATCGTCCTTGAACTCATACATAAAAATCTCTTTGTGTAATTATATATATTTTTTAAATTTATTGTCTTTCATAGAATAATTAAATTAAAAATAGATAACATACTAGTTTGTGTGAACATTCATATTCGTATCTCATGAAGCTCTATGCTTAGGTACCTACTAAGCATAGAGTTTAGTAGTAGAGAAACCCCAAGATACAGGTCAACATCATATCATAGTACAGAACCCTCAAACTCCAACTCGTCTTAATAAAAAATATTTGACGTAATTATGCAAAATTAAATGGAAAAATGTGATGGTTTGAGGGTGACCTGATGTTCTGTTGTTAGTACAAAATAATCACTACAGTGTTATGTGTGATAAATGAGAATATTATCAGCTTATGTCGAAGACTGATCTCTAGTCCGGTAGCAAGCATATATTGGCCTAAATAAATGGTACATGTGTAGAAACACACGAAATTGTATAATTCTAGCGGTGACGTAACTTACGGTGACGGCATTCTAATGGGTGCACCTTGATCGTTTGATCTTTAATTATAATGACGGTAAATAACAATTCTCGCGGTCTAAAAGTTTTTGTATAGTAGAAACAATTGAATATGCTTTGATGGGTGCGTTATCATTTCATATTATCATTATTATCATAATTGAACAACGTTTATTTTGTTTAATTATTACAAGTTAGTTACATTTTAGTTATTACAAAACATTATTATAATTTCGTTTACTTGGCATATTACACTTTAAAAACAACCATAACTCAAGAACAAATAATGCTTGTGTTCATCACAAACATTTGCCCCTACTAGGATTCGAACCCTGGACCTTTTGGCTGATAGCTAGCGATCTGATTATTCAACCAAACCGGCTGTTTTAAAATAATTTCATTCTGCCGAACAAATTCAGTATTTTTGCAATGCATTATGTTTGATATTTTAGATTGCAAAAATGATTGGCACTGATATAATGTTATCATAATAAACACACAGAGGACTCGATATTTATATTGTTAGCACATGATGAACGATTGTTTTGTTATAGTCTTGTAGAATTATAAAAAATTGTAGGTAGACATTTATTACATAGACATTTATTGAGTACTAAAAACGACAAAATTACGTAATTATTTAATAGTTATCATTTTTTTTGCACTGTCTGTATCGTATTTTATGCCCAATTTACGTTTTGCTTCATTTGACCCAGAATTGCTACAACGACACACTCTCAAGGGGATTCAAACGAAGAATTAAGTGTCATAATTATCTAATCAACATATCTATATCTAATCAAAATAAATCAATCAATAGCATCAAAGCAGTTTCGTATCTTGATAGGCGATTTTAATCAATGACTAAAGTGTGGGTGAATATATTTGTATTTCCAGATTTATCTCACATTTTCATCAAAACATTGGTTTTCTAAAAAAATATGTTTCAAACTTAAGCCCAAGTCTTATAAAAACATTCGATATGCTGTTACAGCAGATTAAAATATTTCTTCCGCGGTCGACATCGTAATCAATCGTGAGACTGTAATTGTAAAACACTGAGAATTTTTTTCTTATGTTTTTTTTCAACACAATTGCTCGTAAATTGACTCTTATTGCACCGCTTTAAGGTCCATAATGCAGCATATTATACACTCGTGCATAATATATAACGAACTAGTGCATATTTACATACGTACATATTTTTAATTCTTTTTTTTTTCTTAAATTCTCCCTATATTTTAGGGAAGGCAAAGGTTCTAGCCCATATACATAAACATGTCTTTAGTGTATATTTAATCTTTAGTCATATGAATTAATGAGTTGGTGAAATGTATAAATGAAATGAAGTTTACGTTAAAATATGAGTGTCGCATATTTTAACGCATCTAGGGAGTGCTTGGCGCGAATCGAATGGTAACAGAGTTCATGATGGAGACTGATGAAGTGAACAAAACCACTTTTTACGTGGTTTTCACCACAACATCAAACACCATCACAAGACTTATTTTCAATGATTCTGCATAATTGCACATCAACACGGATGCTTGTGCATCAAAATAACATCACTTTCACTGCACAAAATCCACTCTGAACCAATTTTAGAATTATCGAAAAAATATCTGACTGACACCACGAAACGCGCCAAACACTCCTCTTTTTTTTTGAAGCATAGGGTCTAGCCCATACAGCCATGTCTTTAGTATATTTAGTCTGTATTCACGTGTGTGAAATGAATAAAAATGAAATTAATTGTACGTTAAAAGAGGGATGTCACACATTTTAACGTATCTAGGGAGTGCTTGGCGCGAATTGAATGGTAACAGAGTTCATGATGGCGACTGATCGGGTGGTGAAAATCACTATAAAATTCTCAACAACAAAAACATTACGAGGCTTATTTTCAATTATTCCTCATAATTGAACGTCAACAGAGATCCTTAAGCATCAAAATTGCACAAAATCCATTCTGAAACAATTTTTGAATTAATGAAAAAAAACCTGACTGTCACCATTGAAACGCGCCAAACACTCCAAGTTTATGCTTATTGAATTTGTCTATGGACATTGAATATTTTTACGAATACTAAATTATTTTAGAGTTATGATGATAAATAAACATTTTATTCCATGTTTATAAACACAAATTAACTATCGTATTTAGAAACACTATTTATTTTATATTTGATTTTGCTGCTGCTTCGGATGCAAAACCGGTTTTGTAGAGCCGGTCTGTGCCTTTTGAAAGTCGCCATATTTGTTTTAATCAATTAATATTGTGTCAGAGTGATGTTTACTGTTTAAAAAAGTTGTGTAGTTTTGTGTAATAAGTGTCTACGGCGATAAAAGATTTAGTAAAACAAAAGTGCATTTGTTGAGAAAGGCGATGGGCATTTTCGTCGTCGATCTACTTCGTCAGTCTTCATCAATAGGCTGTTAGTGTAAAGCCGCCAAACTCTCCCAAAATGCATTAAAAAGTGATACATCCGCGATTTAATTCGATTTATACTGAAGAAAGTAGACTACATCAGATGAGGCTGTATGTGCTGGTTCCCTTGCCGTCCCTAGTAATAAGGAGAATTAAAAAAGAACAAAAACCAAACTTGTAGGCGCCATTTTCCGTAATTATTTGGTAAAGTTAATAACAATACAAGTTTGTTTTTTCCTCGCAATTGTGTTGAAAAACGTCGTATGCAACTCGTATGCATTGATCAATCATCACACACTCAGCTTCCTTACCGCGCTCGCCTGCGGCTCGCGGTTACAATAATGCCTCGTGTGTAATGACCAACGTAGCATACTCGTAGCATAATATACTATTACAGTTTCGACGTGCATGGTGTATCGGAGTGTGACGGTGTTTATTGTGACAAGTCACCTATGAAATTATATGCTAATTGACACTTTTTTCTGCCTTAAGTCTTCGCATAATGAAGTTAACCAAGCATCTATATTAAGTATACAACCGTTTTCCCTAATTATTGTTAAATTACCGCTCATATTCATTGAACAGCAATAGCATTAATAAAATTTTTCACTTAAAAATTACCTATTTTAATACGTTACAGTCTCGAACTCTTTAAGTAGGTAATAAAACATTAAAATATTCATATAGTTACAATGTATCAATGAAATAGCGAATACAGAAAATAGACGTCTATTGAGAAAAATTTCTACAGTTGTCTATACAGCTCGTTCCAAGTCCAAAGTTCTGGTTAATTATTCTGCCCAAGAGCACCGTAAAATAAGATAAATCATTACTAAACACTTAAATTATGCTAGACGTGCCCGAAGCTAAATGGGATCGTTATCCAACCCGGTTGAAACAGGAAGGGTTGAACTGTGGGGTGAGCCACCGCCTGAGCGCTCCATTGTTCATCCAACTCTCTTCTGGGTCATTACACTTTCATGTGGTATATCTGTAACTTTTTCCGACACGCGGTCTACGTTAAATGCAACAGCGCTATATTGCATTTCGTTGGAATGTCGTTTTGTTTTTAATGCTGATGAATATTAATAACTAACCTTATAATAGCAATAAATTAACATGTTTAAAGGACTTTAAAAGAAAACTATGTTGGTACCTGCCTACCACCTAGGCCACCTAGCCTCGGTAGGTAGGTACCGTAAAATGGGGTGAATAGACACTATTTGGAACTTTATTCGTTTTTTATTTAGTTGTTATAAACACAACCATATTGTTTGATGAATTTATATCATGTCTCAAAGTAGGATTATTTTTCTAAGTATATTTTTACTTAAAAATTATTCAGGATTCTGCCAAAAGATTTTTTTTTGGTTTTGTGTCTGTTCACACGCTATTTCTATTCATCCCGTTTTACGGTAATATTTATTGCCGTAAAGTGCCATCTATCGGTAAACCGTACGCTTACGTAGTAATTTTGTAGCACAAGCAAAACTAAGCTCGTAGCACGTAGCAAACTCCTCTGTGCTTTTAGCAACATGAATTTGTGCTTCATGCTGACACTCTGTGTTATCCATAGATGGCGCTCTAAGTATGACATCTGAGTGAAGACAAAGAGCTAGGAAGGTTGGATAGTTAGAAATCACCGATATTTTTACGAATTATGAATTCATTATAGAAAGAACCTGATTTTTTATTATGTGGATTTATAGATCCTACTTCGAGACATGATATAAATTCTCTCTAGATCAAACAGTATGATTGTGATCATAACAACTAATTAAAAAAATGAGTAAAGTTCCAAATTGTGTCTATTCACCCCGTTTTACGGTAGTACCTACCCTACCTACCATATACCTACCTACTTCTTTTTATGTCATTTTCTACAGAAAGTGTACACATAATACCTACAAAAAATAACTTTATTGTAAAATAAAAGAGTTCGCCTTTTAAAAACTTCGTAACATAGTAGTTCTCGGAAAGATATAAACATCTCGCAAGTTTTGCACTCTTTCTCGCTTTTGATTTCATATTTTTGCGTAATTAAATTAATTTAGCTTTATATTCTGTATGCATAATATAATAATAAATAGTCATTACTTCCTTTCATTATTATCTAACCCAAACTAATCAGCTTAAGCCATATATTACATATGGCTTAAATACCTACCCATTGGAAGCTAAATTACGAACAAAATATAGATAATAAATTAATTATAAATTAATATATGCTCAAAAAAAAAATGGATTAAAATTAAATAAAACCTCATGGCCCATAGCCCGCGATCTGACCAATCGACTAAACCGACCTTTAAATAATAGGTTGGGGAAAAAGTTTCTTCGCATTTTTTAAGAAAATTCAAACTATTTACATTTAACTAAAGTATCTAGGTACCATTTTGTTCGATAACTTTTTGCCATCTTGTAGGTAGGGACATGATCCCATTGCTATAGAAATTTTGGGACTTCTGGTCAAAATACCGCGACAAGTGGTTTTGGCAGTCCTCTCGTGATGTTAACCTGACACTGCCTAAAGAATTCTGAAGAGACCGAAACAGGTGGAAATCTGAAGGTGCAAGGTCAGGACTATACGGCGGATGCATTAACACCTCCTAGCCAAACTCTCTTAATTTTTGCTGAGTGGCTAAAGATGTGTGAGGTCTAGCGTTATCATGATGAAAAACCACACCCCTTCATTAATTCTTCCTTCCTTCTTCGTTGATTAATTCCGGCAGCTTTCTCTCAACTTTGTTAAAGTTGGTGATACCCATAAATATAGTACCAGGCATAAAAGTAACTAGTAACTAGCCTTTCCTCAATTCCGTCTGCATAAAACTGGTCGTTCTTTCTTGGGGAAATGTATACAAATATACAACAAAATCCCACGATCTTTAACGGAACTCCCTTATCTTAAATTTAAAAGGCAAATTAAACAAAGTATAGTGAAAAAGGGATATTATACGGTTATAGACTACATAAACGATAAAGATGCGTGGATATAGATTTTGTATGGTAATGAGACCAAATGACATGTATATTTCTGTATTAGTTTTAATTATTTTTAAACAAGTAAATTAAGCTATGCTAACTACCAGTAATAATTATATATTTTTTTTATACTCAATGAAAGATGTCCATAAACATTCAAATTAAATATATTTTATAAATATGATAACTAATATGATAAGATAGAATATAATAGGATATCTAATATTTTAAAACATTTTATGACATCTTTCATTAACTCATAACTTCATGTAAAGGGAGAAACAAACTTGCTGAGTTTCTTGCCCGTTCTTCTCAGAACAAGGCCGTTCTTCTCCTGGTAGTTTACGAACGGATGGTGTAGCTTATAACGTTAAATATTGGAAACTGTTTTTTTATTTTCGTTTCCAGTGTTTAACGTTATTTCTTTGACGATTCATGAGTGTATGTAATCATACCTTATATGAATAAACCATATTTTCATTTTCATTTCATTTTCAACTTCTTGCTTTAATCTCATCAGTTGTTCGCAGTAGAGTTCAGAATCGATGGTCAGCAAATCATAATGAATAATACCCTTCCAATCCCACTACACACAGCATCACCTTGTTGCGAGTTAACCCGGGTTTCGCCACAGTCTGTGAAGCCTGACCGGCCTTTAACCACGACCTTTTTCGCACGTTCTTGTCGTACGTGATCCACTTTTCATCACCAGTTATCGGCTTCTTCAAAAATGGTTCGGTTTCATTACGTCGTAATAAAGAATCACAAATGAGTACACGGTTCATTAGGTTTCTTTCAGTGAGCTCGTGGGGTACCCAAATGTCGAGCTTTTTTTGTACCCAGTTTTTTTCAAATGCGCCAAAACTGTTTTGTGGTCAATTCCCAGTGTTTCAGCTACGTCGTAACTACTGACATGCCGACCTTGCTCCACTTTTTCAAAAATGGCATCCATTTTATCTGTAATAGGGCGACCAGAGCGACGTGCATCTTTGACATCAAAATTTACGGATTGAAAACGCTTAAACCAAATTTGTCCTACTCTCACAGACACTGCACTAGGTAAACATCGCAAATTTTTTTCGCGGCTTGCGTTGCATTTTTACCTTTTTTGTAGTAAAATTTTAAAATGTATCGAATTTCTTCATTAGATTCACTCATCTTGGCGGTACGAAAAACAAATGAAAATCACACATTTTCCTAATTTGAATTTGGAATTATGTTCTTTAAAATTTAAACTTTCAATGATACCAAAACCAGCCAGATACAAATAGTATAGCCAAAGAGATTTTATTACAAGTTTATACATACTATAATGCGAAAAGAATTTTTCCCCAACCTAATATGAATTTTAGACTCCCTATTGGCGCGTTTCAAAGGTGTCAGTCAGATTTATTTTCGCTAATTGTTACAGAGTGGATTTTGTGCAGTGAAAGTGGTGTTATTTCGATGCACAAGCATCCGTGTTGATGTGCAATTATGCAGAATCATTGAAAATAAGCCTTGTGACGTATTTGATGTTGTGGTGAAAACCACTATAAAAAGTGGCTTTGTCCACCTCATCAGGCACTATCATGAACTTTGTTACCATTAAATTCGCGCCAAGCACTCCCTAGATACGTTCAAATGTGTGACATCCATATTTTAACGTAAAATTAATTTTATTCATACATTCCACCCACTCATTATCTCATATGACTACAGATAAAACATACACTAAAGACATGGCTGTATGGGCTAGTCCCTTTGCCTTCCCTAAAATATAGGGAGAATTAAAAAAAATGAATATAATAGTAGGTAGTTAATAATAATAATATTTAGTGGTGCCAAAATATTAGCGGGTGTTCATGAATTCATCAATGAAAAAAGTCAAGCTAAAAGTGTTAGCATATTTACTTTAACATAAATAATGAAATACACAAATTTATTTCATGGGCTGTGACCTGACATATTGAAACCTGATCCTTAATAGGCATTAATGATAAGGTACGATTGATTAGGTATCATAAATAGGTATATACCTAAGTCTTTATATTATGTTCCCGTCTATATATCATAAAAACACAAGCTACTGGCAAAAAGCCAAAAAAGTGAATGACGCCATGCTATGATTGACGTTGACGATTGTATAGAAATTTCTGTATTTAATTTGAAACTTTTCACTATTTATGTGACCGTCAATAGCTTTCGATAATTTTAGATGGGTGATGCTTATTGATGGGTGATGCCCACGTGGGTGCTAGTTCACCTCTGCCTACCCCTTCGGGGATATAGGCGTGATTTATGTATGTATGTATGCATGTGATGCTTATACTTGTTCCCTGAATAAAACGATTGAAACCTAATTTATTGACATTTATCCAATTTATTTGGCCGTGTGGTGACGGCAAAACAGAATACAATTGTCATCACCCCTATCTCTCTCGTGGCTGTCGTACAAGGCGACTTAGGGCCGGTTTTTTGATGCATAGTTAACTGTTAACCAATTGTTAAAAATTGTTATTTATCTTTAAATATAACTGATATTTAACAATTGGTAACAATATCAGACTCATATTTATCTATTAGTAATATTAGTAACTAAAGTTAAGTTAACTATGGATCAAAAAACCGGCCCTAAGGGTGAAGTCAGTGATGGGTAATGGGCAGCAGCATTTCTCTTATACCACCTAGCAACATAAATGTACTGCGATTTATGTGCCCGATATAATAATATGGCAATAGGCTCGCCACATATTGCATGGGACCGAACATAATTAGCGAAAAGTGGGAGTTAATTCACCTTTGCCTACCCCTTCGGGGATAAAGGATTGATTTATGTATGTATGTATCCAATTTAACACCCTTCATTCTCTTAATGTATAGCCAATATAAATTCGAAATAACAATGTCCACTAAGTCACTTTTTAGATCTACACATTTATTTATAAGTGGATCTAGTACGTGTGAGCCATGACGAAACTATTGCCATCCACGACTTCTCAAGCAGTAGTCAGTATTGTAAGATATCCTCATCATCATCATCATGATGATAGGAATCATGATAATGATGATGATTCCTATCATCCATCACACCGGAAAGGTGTTAGTGATGAGTGAATGTATAGAAGATGTATAGATGAAAGGATCATGTCGAGGGACTGAGAGGGAATGAATGGAGCGGTGATTGGAATGACAAAATTTACTATTATTTACGCCCCCTATTACATGGGATCGTGGGTGTTAAAACACCTCTGCTCACCCCAAAGGCGTGATTTATGTATGTATGCATTCATAAATAAGATATACCCAAATGATTTCCCAACGTGAATGAAAAACCAACCATTCCTAATGTTTATCTGTGAACACACGACAGAGTATCATCCATTTACACGGAGCCGTGGCGTCTATTGATTGACCGATAAAGAGACAACGGAGCGGTGCGTTTTTCAGCTGAACGCCTGAGGAGGGACACGCACGCACAAATTAATGAATAATGGCACGCGATCCAAGGTTCGCTTCCTGGTAGGACGACGCAAGAGGTCGTAACAGTCGTAACCTTCAAGGACTTGTCGTGACTGTCCCGGAACGATCGACAAGACGCTGTTGACAAAATTTATGTGCGAACTTTGAACGCAGCCCTAAAGGAATGCAAATAGAGAGCTATCTACCTGCGTAGGTAGAGTCAACAGCGCGTCAGAGTCTACAAAACTGTCAAATATCTCCAACCGATTGTCCGCCTTAACCTGTTTGATGTAAAGCACAAAGTCGATTGGGAGAATTTGACGTCTTGTGGTAACCTGACGTGCTGTTGACCGTACGAATGCTTTCGGCTATATTTATGCGTGATAGCGTTGTTGCGCAAAAACTGTTTGTCGTTTCCGTAGGATGTAACCAAATCTGCAATTGGTGTTGTAAACAGAGAGGCCACAGTTGCTTTTACTGCGCGAACTAAAGATGTGGATTGAAGCAGACTATAATTGATAAAAAATCATGTCTGGTCCTATTGTAATGCTACCAAAAATAAACAACGGTATTCCTAGCTGTTACCGGACCATTGTCCATTACCAAAAATACGTTAAATATTTTATTATATTCTGTTGTCACCAAACGATACACTGTTTTAAGCACAGTTTGGGTATTTCATTTTTGGTTAAATGCTTAATTATTAGAAATATGCACATGGACTAAGTACATAATTATATGCCAGAAATTTTATGAAATATTATATTATCTCATAACAAGGAATGGACAGCTGCTTTCTTGGTGCACTGTTTAATAAATTACTGGAACTCTCATAATAAGGCATAATTTAGATGCCTAACTAACACATTGATAGATATATAAAATCACGCCTATATTATAGGTATCCCCGAAGGAGTAGGCAAAGGTGTGTTAACATCAACATTTTGCCAACTATTTTAAGTCCCATATAATACGGGCGAGCCTAATGCCATTTGTAGTACTGAATCTAAATATGGCTCAAGTACATAAATATAACCTCTGTCTGCCTCGTAAGGGGAAAAAGCTTTATTTATCTATGTATGTACATTTTGAATTGCCTTAATCCACATAACGTAGGTATAATAAAAATAGTAAGTATATTACATTTAGCCGATATCGCATTATAAAAGCATTGTGGGTATTTCATGTCGCAAATGCTCACTTGGTAACCGTATAAGAAAACAACGTCTACTAGTGGGCGGAGGTAGGTACCTAAAACATCCAATTTATTGGAGGTACGGCAGAGTTCACTTAATCTAATTTGTGTTTAAGGAATCATGGCTTTATTTATCCAAGTTTCTGATTAAATTACTTCGGAATACAAGGGGTCTAGTATTCATTTTAACATTACAAGTTCCTTTTATCTAAGAGAATATACTATTCGATTTTGATTTTAACATTATATAAATGTTAGAAAAATTAGTACAAAGAATTTGGTGGTTAGAAAAAGAATTTCGAAAAATTATGATCTTGAGGCGGGAATCGAACCCGCGTCCGCTGCTATCCGGGCAGGTGCCTGACCGCTCGGCCACCCAAGACACTAAGAGAATATAACTCAAAAGGGAATAGATGACTTGGTGATGTGTGACCGATATGAGTGGAGGAGGCATGTCGCTCTTACTTCAGATGCACTGGGAACAGGGCAGGAAGTTGATGATCGTAAACTTTCTGCTTATAAGGCCTTGAGTAGCTCTTCCTAACAGTGCTATATTATACTTTAACTGTACTATACTGATACTGTATTGATTTGGAAATAACGTCCGAAAGTGCGTTGTCGAAAAGAGACTATGTCTATCAACTTGAAAATGAGATAAGATAAAATCTGGGGTTTCTATAAATAAACTGTTTTCCCTTCATATCTGTGTTCTAATCGACCAATGTAATATTGCCATTCGCAAATTTTCAATAATTTCCTGTTATTAAACATTTTCAAACAATTCTGTGCCGACCATTCATATCAGGCAGATGTCATCGGCCCATGCTGAGTGCATGGCCTTTTGACTTATCCATCACACATATTATGAATGAATGTATAGAAAAGTGATCAAAATGACATAGAAAATGGAAAGACCGACGAACAGAAAGACTTATTGAATTGAGGATAAGAAGATTTCCATTTATACTGTTCAAGGTTTTGGGTTAGGTTTTCCAGGTGACCGGCTGCCTGCTACCTCTTCGGGTATGCTGATGTTAGTTAGCCTTCAACCATTTGCGTACCCTTAGGTTCTCAATGATAACATCTTCTTCTCTCTGACCTGTCCCCCGTCTATCTGGGGTCGGCACAATATGTTTCCTCTTCCATTCATATCGGTCAGACGTCACCAAGCCATCCACTTTCTTTTGATCCATCACACCGTAGGTGCTAGTGATGAATGAAAGTATAGTAAGGAGACGGTAAGGACCATGTCGAGAGACCGATGTACGGAGAGAGTGATTGGGATGACAACATGCCAATCCATACGTACTGATCAAGGTTTTGGCATAGGTTTTACTGTGCTTGATGATATACACCGAGCAATTTCTCTTAGCCGACTTTCGCGACATCCCTGGGGTGAGTCAGGTTTGAAACATTATACGTTATGTTTTCGCTCCTAGGTCAGCATCGAAGGAAATACAGTACACTTTAAGAAAACTACAATGCACGATGTAAAACATGCGTAGCGATTACAATATCTTATCTGGAACCGTCCATCCTCACTACACTTTTCCGTTAATTTGCCTCGACTCATCATAGATTAGCGAAGACGAATACTTATACAACACTTGCGTCAAAGTTCTATCGGATAACAGTCGAACTATTCACAATATGTTATCATGAAACGTTAAACTATGACTATTTGCAATTTCCTACATATGAAATAGGTCGCATTCTGTATTTACCTTAAGATGTACACAGAGATATGTTAATTGTTAACACACACCCTTCTTGACGCTGATATTATACTTTCAGTAGCGTCTTACGATAATACCCGTGGGAGAGTCGAGATGATGAAATATAAATATTTACCGTCGCAATTTTCCTTCACCTTGCTACTTTCTACAGTGTAATGTTGGTACTTGTATAGGTTAATAATAATGAAATTTAATCACATATGTAACATCTTCAGTCTTCTATGCTGGCCTGGGAGCGAACAAATAACGTAGAATAGGCCAGCCCCGACTTATCCCATGGGTGTCGTAAAAGTCGACTAAGGGAGTTTGCCCGGTGTAGACCAATAAGCTCCTTGGGGCACCCGAATGGTGGAGGGCAAAGCACCAACACCAGCATACCCAAAGAGGGTTGGTGTCAGGCAGTCGGCTGGCTATAAAACCTAAGCCAAAACTTTGAGCAGTATGGATTGGAATGTTGTCGTTCCAATCACTCTCTCCGTTCATCGGTCTCTCGACATGGTCCGTTCCGTCTCTTGTCTATACATTCATTCATCACTAGCACCTTTACGGTGTGATGGATGATATGAATCAAAAGGGAGTGGATGGCTTGATGATGTCTGACCGATAAGAATGGAAGAGGAAACATAGTGCGCCGACCCCAGATGGGCTGGGAACAGGGCAGGGAGAAGAAGAATCACAAAGGTAACATGTATGTATGCGGTATATACCATATTAACATAATGTATTATCAATTTCGGACTTTTATTCAACATTATAAAACAAAGCTAAATATTACGATCTTGAACCTAGCAAAGCAAAATAAGCAATCGCCACTGTTGTTACCATAACGGAATAGCAATATTATGTTTTATTTTACATTAGCATGAAAAAAATATCCTCTTGCCTACTTTAGAAAACTTGAGTGCGCTTTCCTACTTTTAAAATACACACAAACATAAGCAAACTGTAATAATAAATTTACGCAAAAAATCATTGGTTAGTTTTCGCAAAATAAAATACAGTATTGAGTTAGGTTTCATAAAAAACAACAAATAGCTGACGCAAAAATATTTTGAAGACGAATGTAGAGTTTATATACATTCACCAAACTATAACTGTTTCATAAGGGAGGTCGTATTATAAAGCTTCTTTGTGTACAAGTACCATTGTTCATTATCCACAAAGAGTTAACAAATATTTTCATTTTTGTTACAGGTAAACAATGCTGCAGTATCGATAAGTCTCTCAAAGGGTTTGGCTCATGTTAAATATTACGTAAAAACGAAAAAACTACACAGTTGTTTGTACTTCGCCGTCTCTGAATAATTTCCTCCATGAATCACCCCACTTATTCTGAACGTCAAAACGATCACAATCGACAGTTCGCCGTCTCTTTCATGGCCTTTGCCAGTGATAAGGATGGAGAAAGGTTTCGTTTTTGATGAAGCTGACGGTGAACGCTGATAGCGGCGCTCCTGGGGATTGTCCGAAGATGCGCGCGCAGGGCGATCAGGGCGCAGGACGCACTCTAAGCCAGAACTACGAATGTTTAGATACGTGCAAGCAAAAATAGTATCAAAATATTTTGGGTTGAATACATAAATAAAAGCACTGTATCACCTTTACATAGGTTAACATTCGTAAATTAATCATCTGTACATCGCAAATGCAAATTTAATGTTACAACAATGAACTAAAAACCCTACATTAACAAAGGGAAATCTGTTAATAAAATTTATACTTTTAATTTCGCAATTCATTTTTATTCCATGATTTTGTTTGACAATACGCAAAATGCCAAGTCTAGTAGTTTGTAAGGTCTTCACGTGCTTCAGTCGCCAATAGAGGCCGACGTATCACATAAGGTTCTGCCGGCGTCCACGGAGGGTGCTGTCGAGCCATTTCTCGCCCAAATACCTCAAATATTAACACATACCTTATCAACATCGCGTCATAAAGCTCCAAGGTAAGTGTATTAGTAAATCAACCGCACAACCAAAGCTTCATTTGACAATTTTGCGGATATTTCTAGAGATTTCATTCAATGTACTGATTGACAGTAAATAGTTACGCATATTCCAATGTACATATCGATTGTCACTTTAATTTTTCAGTAGTCGATTTACGGTACCTTGCCTCCGATTACTAATGAATGATTAGAACTTGTACCATGACGTGTAATTGTAGAAGTCCACCACCACATAATCACGGGCGTATTGCTTTTAGTGTTTATACGTAGATTGTATGTGCCAGAATACGTAATGTAACAAATAATAGGTAAGGCCACTATACGTTTTATTGTATTTATGTTTCGTTATTGCGCGCTTGGAAACTTCCAGCATTATGTTTAGGTGGATCTGCAGTCGTAATTGATTCTGTGGTAATAATAGAGAATACCGAACGTAAAATTTTAATGGCGATGTGACGTACGCACTTCAGGATCAGAGGCGAGTAGTTAAATGGAATGGCATACATTTAAAAAAAATGTGTAATCGCAGACTGGAAATAGATTTTTGTACATTTCATCTTGACTGGTGTATAAGTATGTTATAGCTTAAATACGGAAAACATAGAAATAAAAAAACAAAGTTTACACTGTTTACAACAAACAACTATCTGCTTATCGGTTTTCAATGCAATTAAAACTAGTTAGTGTCTCAATGTTTGAGCATTTCGTATGCAAGCAAGATACCGACTCAACGCTCTTTTCGTTCAACAAAAACAAACATCGCTTTAATCATTGCCTTGCCTATTTTAGGTAGTATCAAACGTGCTTACACGTTGAAGTTTTTTATATAGTGATAAATAGTGTTTTCAAGTTGCACAATTCGGTAAAAGCTGTTTCAAGTTTAGTCTTTTATTTATTAGGCCGAGTTATTGAAAACCTAATTCAATCAAGATGGTTACTGGTTTGAATTATTTGTCCTCCTATGTAAATTAATATTAGCATCTAATGCGAAAAATATACACATCAACAATAATGAATTTTTTTTAATTCTGAATAGGAACAAAAATGTGCCTTATGTACAAGTTCACATCTACCTCAGCTGCTTTTTGTCCAATATGTATAAAAAATAAAAACAATAGCGATGAAGTTAATATTTAGTGTTCATTGTGATTGTTCAAACTCTTCATTGACCCTGTACTGTAGCTGTCCTAACCCGGTCGTTACAATTAGTTCTTAAGTAATTCGGCTCACCATTTTATATGAGAATAATTATCATTGATATTGATTTTAATTTTAACATTATATAAATGTAAGAAAAATTAGTACAAAGATTTTAGTGGTTAGAAAAAGAATTTCGAAAAATTATGATCTTGAGGCGGGAATCGAACCCGCGTCCACTGCTATCCGGGCAGGTGCCTGACCGCTCGGCCACCCAAGACACTAAGTGATTTGAAAATATTATGTATTGTGATTGTGAAATCATAATTTTTCGAAATTCTTTTTCTAACCACTAAAATCTTTGTATCATTGATATTATAATCTGAATGCATTGATCATTGGGCTTCATTTATTGCAAAAATTTAATGAGAAATTGTGTAAATAAATTGCACATTTTAAAACATTTGCAATAAATAAATGTTTCAAATATGTAAATGTTGGGGTAAATTTCGGGTGGTTATGCTAAATATAAATAAATACATAAAGTCAATCAGTTGGAAACAGTTTACTATGTTTAAAGTATCGACAAATGATATGAAGATATTATCTAAAGACACATCCTATCAAAATATTATATTTTATATTCGAAATTATTTAATCCTCAACAATATTCTATAAAAAATAAACGGAAATTTTTATTCAATGCAAGGAGTTCAGAATAAAATGTAACATTCCTATAAAAAAAGCTGATTCTACTGTTATATTGTAAATCAATGTGGAACTGGAGGCTTACCACCATCTCTTAACGCGATCAAGTTTAGGACCTAAACTCAGTAGAATCGCTAATTCGTACTACGACGCTATCTACGTGACATTGTTTTGACGTCCGCTTTTGACAGCGATTGAGCTTAGAGTTGAATCGTAAACTCTATATCATTCGTTCAATTTATATGGAGAATTCATACCATGACCTTCGTAAATAGCATAACCTGACACGCTGATCTGTCATTCTAGGCAATCAAATAAAAGTTACGTTTCTGGAACCTAAAAATGACTTCTACAAGGAATGTGTAGGTAAAACGTGCAATTTGAAGTGAATTTTGTTGTTTTTATTGAATTAATTATGTTGAGGCTCATTAAGTATTAATTAAACATCTTTATATTAACAATTATCAGTGTTTGAGAAGTGAAAAAATAATGTGAAGAGTTTTCGAAGGGAAACAATCCAGTATCACCAGTATGTAACCCTACAAGATGTTTGGTATGTTCCAGCTATAAACCAAGAATCTCTTTTCGGTTCTCGCACTCCACGATAAAGCTCCTAGTAGCGTTTTCTCTTCCTTCCACATTCTTCCACATTCAAAGAATGCACAGTTTTTATAAGCACGGCGGTTTATTCAGCCTCCAAGTCGAAAACATACTGCCTGAGAAACTCCCAGAAGTCTATGCGACGTATAAGACTCGTTTGGTCACTGCTGGTAATGAATCAGTTTCACCTAGACATCGAAAAATGTCAGATAAATTGAAACCCGAGATCCCGGATCGTAATGAACGTACTTTCGAGGGAGGAATGTAATACTAAATTACGATCATGATGATCTAGAAGAAGCAGACGATGGTGAAGAGTTTCATGGCGCTGAATGCCTGCTACCTAGTCGTTATAATTTTCATGATCGCAGACAGATCCAAAGCCCAAAGAAATATAATGATAACGATGTTTGCCTTTCCAAAACATACCCATCGAAGTTCTCTGATGCCGTGAGACGAAATGGTCGCGAATAATGGCGAAAGGTCATCATTTGGATACCCCGAAAGTTGCCAAAAGGCAAACCGCACAAGTGCAGGTAGTGGTGCAGCGTTTTAACCACGCTTTAAGTCACTGTGATAAGTGGCTTAGGATTAGGTCTCAAATACAGTGTAGATAGTGAGTTAGTGAATAATAGATATTATTGTGAGTGATTTATTTATTAGTTCGTTTCGTAAATATATTATTTTATTGTGTACAAAGCCTCGTGTTCTGAATTTCCACTACACTGAATTTTTTTTTTCTACAGATTGTGTTAACATACATACATACATACACAAATCACGCCTATATCCCCGAAGGGGTAGGCAGAGGTGAACTAGCACCCACGTTTCGCTAATTATGTTTAGGTCCCATGTAATAGGTCGCGAGCGTATTGCTATTTATCGGGCACAAAAGTCGCAGTACATAGCTTGATGGTATAAGAGACATATAGGATGGCCATTCCTCATCACTGATTTATACTTAGTCGCCTTGTACGACACCCGCGGGACAGATTTGGGGTGGTGGCTATTGTATTCCACTCTGCCATCACCACGCGGCTTTTTGTCACAATGTGTTTCATTTCATACAGACATACATAAATCACGCCTATATCCCCGAAGGGGTAGGCAGAGGTGAATTAACACCCACTTTTCGCCAATTATGTTCGGTCCCATGTAACAGGTGGCGAGCCTATTGCCATATATCGGGCACATAAATCGCAGTACAAATTTTTCATCTATTTTATTAAATAATTAAATTGTTGATAAGATTTCCTACTACAAGAATAAATTCCTTAATTAGGTACATTTAGGTATTCTCAGATACATATAGCCGTGTGGTGACGGCAGAGCAGCACACAATTGTCACCACCCCCGTCTCTCCCGTGGGTGTCGGACAATACGACTGTTCAGAACCATTAAAATACATAATATTATGATAATTTACATTTTTCTCCAAAAGAATATTATTGGTTTTAAATAGTTGCTTTTGCATAATTGCTGTTAAGTTTAGGTAGGGGATTAGCTTAAGATTTAACTAATTGAATTAGTAATTGTTCACATGTGTGAGGGTGACCTCACATATTATGTCCGCCCTTTTCTTTGTACCATTCATTCACTTTTCTAATATTACACGCACGATAGTCATTAAATTACTAGCTTTTTATTTGCATCTTTACAATCTCAATTCCTGTACAGCGACTAAGGGTAGGTAAAGACAGCTATGAGTAATGGGCAGCAGCATTCCTCTTTTACCATCTAGCAATATACTGCGATTTATGTGCCCGATATATGGCAATAGGCTAGCCACCTATTACATGGGACCTAACTTATTTGGCGAAAAGTGTGTGGTAATTCACCTCTGCCTACCCCGGGGATATAGGCGTGATTTATGTATGTATGTATGAAAATACATATAATAAAAAGTCTTTTAGGTAGAATCGAGTTTTTATTTCAACAATTTTACAGGAATAAAAATTGTTTTCTTCAAAGTAATTAACTTTTAATAATCAATCAAATAAAAAGTGATGATACTTGTAACACTCTTAGGTACAGTTGGTTCCTCGATATTTCCTCCGCTCGACTCAACCTCAAGGAAGAAGTTACTTGAGGTGTTCTCTCCTAAGGCCGAGTGGAGGAAATCTCGAAGAACCGACTATACATATGGGTGTTAGTCTTTTCTCTCCATCATTGTTCTTATAGATCAGTCATTTAATAATCACAGTTACACTGTTTATATAAATAAAGGCAGGGTTATATTTTTTTTATCACCATATGGGACACCCTTAATGTTTGTCTATACTAAAAGGGCCAGTTACCCTAAAAATATTACTTAATGCTAAATTTCTATAAAATAGTTTTGTTATAGTAATGGCTTGACATTGATATTTTTAATTTTAATTATAAATTCACTTAACATATTTAACAGATTCCGCTCCGGTTTCCGACGGCCGGTTCATCATTGGACTGTTCGCCGACAGGACGATTTACCTTTTTACGTTTGACAGTCTTTTTCACCTATAGACATTCCGCAGCCAAAAGTTTTCATCTACGTTACTTCCAACCAACACAAGTTGTTAAATCAAAGTACTTATTGGTTTGATAGCGTGGTCTTTGGGGATGTTCGTTTCCCATGATACGGTCAGTTCGACTGGAAGTACACGCTTGAGTAGTCTCGAGTAAAGTACCTAATATATCCGGTCTAGATCTTGAAACCGCTACTACGTTATTTGGTATTTGTTAGTGTTTTTCATACGAGTCCATCAGAAGAGTCCAGTCCGGAGCCGAACCTGAAATTGAGTACGGTTTGTGATTCGATTTCGATGTTGAGCCATCATCATCATAAACAGCCTTTTAATGTCCCCACTACTGGGGCACGGGCCTTCGCTATGGATGGAAAAATATAGTGAGATTGGGCCATAACCGACCACGCTGGCCAAGTGCGGTTTGGTGGGTATTAACGACTGCATATGTAGCCGGGGCCAACGGCCAACGGCGCTATGCCACTGCGCTAGCGAGCTCCCTAATGTTGATCCTTTGGTTGGTGAAATTTACGAAGCTTTTGTTGGTTGTAAGTTTTCTTTGTGCTCTCGCAACCGTTATAAAATAGTAATACAATACTATTTTATTACGGTTATACAGAGCTCGCTAGCGAACTCTGGCGAAACTCAATGTAACACTTACTGCCGCACTCAGAGACGTCAAATAACTTTAATGAATACCTAATGTCAAAAAATTTCAAAGAAATCTAGACCCTAAACCCGGCAAGAATAGCGACTAGTTTTGAATTGTCATGTTTTGACATTAAGTAGGTACTCATCATCGTTAATTGCCGTCTCTGAGTGCGGCAGTTAGTACTTTACTTGCCTTGCACTAACCTTTCGAGTCTTTGGAAGCCCCACCGTATGCATTTAATTTCTATCTAATGTTACTCCACATCCTTTTCGAAAACTCTATCGCTTGCGAGGTTTTGTTATACCCGTCGGGAGTGATCTACATATTTTGATCTAAGTGCTTCCAAAGTGCTTCTTACTGGGTATAACTGACTCTGCGACGAAAACCCAAACTAAAAATGGTATAGATAGAAAGACCACTTGAAAGAAAACTTCTTATTTGTCATGGCTTACATAAATATTTTATAGCATAATTTAAGCAATTATTAGATTTAAGCCTAAGAATAATATGATAAATATCTTATAACTTACGACATTTTGTCAGGTTTATTTTGATTTAGTTGAAAAACATAAAAATCTAATTTTAAACACCGCGGGTCTCACTCGACTCAATTTCATGTGCCAACGGTGTCAACACATAAAAATGACAACGTCAAACAAGATAAACATTTGGTGTGAACATCTTACAAAGTCACTATTCCGTATTCAATTTATTTTATCAAAAATAATATATATTGAAATAATAATATCTTTTTATATATTTTTGTTAATACATGATACATAATATATATATTACTTAATTTCCACACAATAAAGTATATTTTTTCAAATGTTTAAATGACTCTTCAAGAAATACGGTTTTTACCGGTAAGAAAATACGCAAAAGTTTTTGAACGCACTTCGGCATCAGTAAACTGAGACAGCTATATGTCATTTTTATATAGCGCTGTTTCTTTCACTCTGTAACAGACCAAATGCAGACCAGCGGCATCTTTCGTTCATTCAAGCGATTTTTTAAGCGACACGTTTTAAGAAGATGATGGTACGAATTAAAACGATGCAGTTTAGGAACCTACACTCAAAGGACAGGAATAACAATCGCTTTTAAAAAGATGGTGGTAAGCCTCCTGATTATATAAAAAAAAAGGTTTTTATTTGAAACAATTACATTGGGCTTGAAAATACTTCGCGAGGCACTTTAAGCCGGTGCCGGTGGTCCCGGCGGCATGTGCAGTCGTTAATACCCACCAACCCGCAGCGTGGGCCAGCGTGGTGGGTTATGGCCCAACCTTTCTATATTCTTCCATCCATAGGGAAGGCCCGTGCACCAGCAGTGGGGACATTAAAGGGCTGGTAATGATGATGATGAAGATACTTACACTTTTTACTTTATCTAATGTAATAAAGTAACATTATTTAAAGGATTAGTTTATTGACGTGAATGTAGGAAAATAGCACATTGGATTTACTAGATGTTACGGTTCCTTAGCACATTGTAATAAGGTTTAATTGCGAAGTCACGCGCATAATCTTATCAGTACTCGACTGTACCCATTGACGTATTTAAATTTTATCCATTTATTGGCAATAATTATTAGGTTTCTTTGACGTGGGAAATTATTCTTTAATATCTAAGCGATTTGGATATTTCAATGGAGGCTTACGAGTTTAGTAAAAGATTCTGGGTAATGTATGATGAATACCAGAGATTGGTGTATACTTATGTTAGAAAATTGAAAAAATGAAATGCATGGACTCGCCGATCACAAAACAAGGTGCTATTGAGTATTAATAAAAACAAATAAAAATTAGCCGGAACATGTTACCTTTTCAGTACGTAATGTCCTAATTATATGCATGTTATTTTAATATAAATATAAAGTTGAAATAATAAAAATATTTTATAACGCCTTTATTTCTTTTATGGCTGGCTACTAGCTATCATTTTGGCGAACACATAGAATTTATTTTAAATGATTGAAAGGCGTCTGGTACACTACCATTCTATTTGTCACGCAGCAAGTGACCACACGGATTGCTTATAAAATATTATGTTTCGAGCTTCCAAAGATTCATTATGGTCACCACCGAACTAGAGGTTCGGTAGCGATAATAATGAAATCAGCTTAATGTTATGCCGATCTTCTGTCATTAACATAATTATTTGTTGGGTTAAGATGTTATTGACATAGAAAAATGTATGATCGCAAGTGAGTCAACTACATAGCTTTGTTGGTAGCAAACAAATTGTTCTGACCTCAATTAGCTTTGAGTCCAATGTACTTCTCTTTAAAACTTTTCGTGGTATATCGATAAGTCAATTGACACACAGAATGGGTAGATATATGAAACTGCAATGGATGTTTATTTAATTTTAATTAAATTAGTTTTGAAAAACGCAACAATAATTTCCTTAGTTCAGTAAAGTTTTCGTGGTATAAATAAGTAAAGTCTTCAAATTATTAGCTAATAAAATTTTCAAACAAAATTCACATTATTATTTTTCTTTATTTACTTACATAGATACTATAAATTTACTACTTTTTTCTTTTTGTCATATACCTATTAGGCCATAGCTGGGTTTTAGCAAATCTTAGAGAGTTTTGTCATACGGTCATGTACTGTCCGACTCTATAAATTTGTGAATATGGTAGGTAGTTATGTATAAAAACATACTAAGTATAACAACTTGTATCAAAGCTGGTAGAGTATTTACTTTTCGGTAAAGACAATAGGTATGTTGTCACTACTTGCATATTATTATTGTCTTTTTAACTATATACTATATTCATTAAAAACTATACCATACCCATACTTAAATTGTTTCTTAAAATCTGATATTCACGATACCTTTTGTCTTTTCATTACTTTTTAAAAGTGTGAACTCATTTGTTTCTAAATAGAGCAAATTACATTTATAACAAGAAAAATAGGTACTGTTTTTGACTTAAGAATATTACAAAAAGATAATTTATTTAACATTTATATAATGATAATTGATATGAATGTGATATATCTTGGCTTTCACGAAAAGTGTGACAGGGCTCGAAACCTGATAAAGAAATAAATATCTTTGAAAAACCCACAGACACTTTGATGCCGTTACAGTAGACAATAGAGGACAGGAAGACTAATTTGGCAGTGAGTCAAGCGAATAAAACGATTGCTTCAGCAATTGTGTCAGCTGAATGCTATCGACACCTACGACTTGACTCCTTGGAGCAATATAAATAAGTTAAATAACTCCAAATTGGTAGCCGTTGCCCAAACTAGCAGCCTACACATTCATTTAGAAAAACTGTCTGGCCAATTGTCTTGTGCCATTAATTTCATATTAGGTAAATTGTAATTACTCAGTGGTTAAAGTTATTGCAACTTTGAATGAAGTTTTTATGTAAAAATAGCAGTTTTTTTAATCGAAACACCGGAGTATAAAATAAAATGCTCTGGTTCAAGAGTAACGCCAATAGTTAGGTTTCGAACAAAAACAATAGGCAACTGTGAAAGATGCCTAAATATACAATGGAAAAGGAAATAAACTCTTGTTCGAGATTTTTATGACGTCAAATATGAAGTCACTGCCCTGTAGCGCCTGATATTAGGGGTAAAAGTCTATTTTAAAACCATACGACTAAGAATGCTTTATCCATATTTACACTTAGCTGCAATGAAAACGGGTCACAAAAACATCGCTATCTCCTTAAATATCGGAGCTGTTGTAACGAAAAAGAAATATATTGTAAAACATTTTTATTTATTTTTTAGGCGATCATATTGTCTAATAAAGTGTTGCTAAAATACCAAAAAAAAAAAAATTTAATTTTTGAAATTATTATTTTACTAAAAAAAGAGCAAAATATAACACTCATAAAGGTCTGTTTACATTTTTACCTAATATCCTGGAGTGGCAAACTAGAATCATTAAAGGAAAAAAAGACTCTTCTTCTGTAAAAACGTCTATCTATCTAGCAATGGATATTGACTGACTACAGCATACTAGGCCTGACACAATATTTGGCTACGATAAATTATTTATTTTTATTGCGCACACGTTGTATATAAATAATGAGATATAAATATTAGTACCGTGTGGTGACGGCAGAGTAGAATACAATTGTCACCACCCAAAATCTCTCCCGTGGGTGTCGTACAAGGCGACTAAGGATAAATCAATGATGAGGAATGGGCAGCAGCGTTCCTCTAATACCAACTAGCAATAGCAATGTACTGCGACTTTTGTGCCCGATGTATGGCAATGGGCTCGTCACCTATTACATGGGACCTAACATAATGGGCGAAACGTGGGTGCTAGTTCACCTCTGCCTACCCCTTTGGGGATATAGATGTGATTTATGTATGTATGTATGTAATATTAGTCTCTGTCACGTTTTTTAACGAGCCCAGTGTATTTAGAGGTAAACATAATTTAAGTTTTCCCCGTACACTCTTAATTTACTTTGCTTATACTCTTAATTTTATTTAGTTGGGGGGAACAATTTATGTTTACAGTCGAAACAACAGTCGAATAACATAGTAATACAGCAAAATGAGTGTAGGTACGCAATTAGAAACTCCCACATACAAGAAGGAATCCCAATGGGGACTTTACTAGGACTTATGATTATGATGATACACACAATTACATTCATCCTTCGATCGCGGAATCGGTGAGCTTTATTATGTGAGCAGAATAGAGTTCGCAATTTACGCTTCGTGTATCTGAAGGCACGTTAAACAGTGTCGGCTGCTTTTGCAGACGTTTACCCTCAACCCTCATTGGGCACACGTGGAAGGTCATGTCCTGGTCATGCAGGGTCAGGGTCATGTTATGGGGGAAGGGGGCCCAAAACAGGCATTCTAACTAAAGCGGGTACTCTTGTTTATAGTATTTCCCACACAGTCAAGGTGACAGGTGGGATTTTAAATTTTCAAATGCCCTTTCAAGGTAGCAGTTATTAATGTTATCAGGAATAGGTCCGTTTTAAATACTACAACTAAGGTATACCAAATTCAATAAAAAAAAAATCTCAAATCAGCCATACTGTGTGTTAAAATGTTTTTGCTTTTTTACGTCCAAAAGGCTATCTCAAAGTAGACGTGTTAATTTTTTTGGAAAAACGTCCTAATAAACGTAATCTTTTTTTCTCCCTATATTCTTCCATCCATAGGGAAGGCCCGTGCCCCAGCAGTAGGGACATTAAAGGGATGGTGATGATGATGGAAACGTAAGCAATTTACTTATAATAAAAGATCCTTCATTATTTGTTTTGCAAATCTCAAAATAAACTATTGCAAAATGCCATTCACCGCTACGAGAAAAACATGTTTTCAATATAAAATTGATGATCTTTTTGGACCGTTTCCATAACTAAACATCGTAAAAATGTTTATAGGCCATAATATTAACATTAGATTGTAGAGATAGTTTCCTGTAGTAACGATGAAAACAAATCTGTGAGGCATGCTGCAATAAATCGACTGCAATGCTATTGGCTGTTACTGTATAATTGTTCGTATGAGATACGGCGTAGATATAGGTATCTAGACCCCGAAGTATAACTTGTCAGGTTTCATGATGTGTGGATTAAATCGTGCACTCACATGACCGACCAACAATAGGGAAACAAACAGACAGCTTAGGTAAATGGGTATTTATTTATTGCAGATAATGTACGTGATTCCATGTAAGACGTTATAATACAATACACGTAACGGTTTATAATACAAATTTCTTCATTGTTTGTTTATTCGGAAATCGCTTAATTATAAGCACACAATACGTACAATTTTAAGACATTACATATAATTATGAGTAACAATAATATTGTTTTTCATATTCCTATTAAAATACTCGTAGCCTTAACTTCTCTAATGCTATCTTATTCTTTTAAATCACAGAAAACAAACTCTATCACTTTTTAATATCTTAAGAATAACCCGAAATGCCCATTAAGGACTAGGAACTCCAGACGACATCACGTCTCACACTTTAATAAATAACTATATAGTCCAATATCTGTTAGTTGTGTAGCTTTAAGATTCATCGCCAACGAAAGTTGTGGCAAACAAAAAATAGCCAGCGAACCATAAAATGTCCGTCGTCTGACGACAGCACTTAATTTCGCCAAATTCTCCGGCATTCGCGTATCTGAGGCATATTTTTGTACGGTCTCTGAAGACCGTGTTCCGACAAAATGGCAAGTTGCCATTTAGAACGCTATTTCGATTATTGCTGGGAGTGAATCTACCCTATTCTTTGCGGGAAGAACTCGAGAGCTTGCGGGTTGGATTGCGGTGGCGGGGTTGGTGGAATGTCATGGTTCGGCTTCAGCAGGCACGGGTTGTCTGTGCCGTGGTTGGGGCTGCCTTCCCCCTTCTTTTGCGGGGTGCCTGATGGGGTCAGATGCAGAAGGGGTAGCTTGGGGCACACAGGCGGTCTCTCCGATTTGGGCTGCATATTTCCTGTGGAGGCAAAATACGATAATGAAATCACTGTTCGTTATTCGTCACTAAAGACGTATGCGTCGTATAGAGTAGGAAGTGATTGATGATAATCTATTTGCTCCTTTCCTAAAAATATTTAGGAAAATAATAAACTACGTTTTTTGAACCACTTCACTAAACTTTTGGTAAATAAAAAGCAACGCTATTGCAATTGATGTAGACACGGTTTTCAAACAACATTACATGTACAAAACTCGTAATCATTCAGAAACACTCACTTTGAATATTTAAACTTATATGATCCAATCGACTACTGATAACTTCGACGCCGTTTGCGAACATTTAATTTTATCAGTGAAACTCTGTATCAATCCTCCTTGCACAGTGTTCCGGCACGGAATGTGTCTGCTAGGTTCAAACAGCGGTTTTATACAGCGGTTGAGTCACATTTGGCAAAAGGATCCCTCTATCGTGGTCCGCGTCACTGCTACTGACGTGAGAGTCGAGATAGAATGACGCCAGTTCGCCACGCTACGTACACTGGCTAAGACTGTTTAATAACCATGCAACTAGCAACGTCAGGTTCTATTAAACCTTAATCGTTTATCAATAAAAGTCATTTGACATTACTGAGTTAGTGGTACTGAGCGATTAACTGTTATTGATTCGATCGTAACTACGATCGTGGTGATAGGTTTATCCTAGGGTTTAGGTCCGGAAAAAAATACTGGAAAATTTCTGCTGCCATCGGAATAACGTATTTATCGTAGTCAAGTCTCAAGTTGCTTTTCATTGTTGCGATTGTTGCCTAGATAATAGGTGTGAGTGAAAAAGGCACCTGCTTTTAAGAAAAGATGACCGGTGTGTTGTTTATTGCATCACCACACACGAACAATTCATATTCTTAACAGTGTTTTTGTTACGGCTTATGAGTTATCTATGAGTCATAAGGGAATTAAGATTTTAAGCAAATCATGAGCTTAGTCTCACCCAGTAATGCTTGCAGATCAGATACCAATTAGTGAGTTCATCTATGCAAACTATGCTTTATCACAGAGTTTGATTACGGATTTTTGTAAACAAATGACTATTCTGTGCATAGTTACTTGAATTATTCCCCACAAAATGTGAACCAAATTTATATTTCGAAATAAGTTGCCTTCATTTGTTTTATGTTGTGGATCGATTTAAAGAGCAGATATTTTTTATATTAGATTAGGAACAAAAAACGACGAAATAACATTAAATGTATTCCATAATTTTGTATGATTATGATGCTTAGAATATAATTTCAACATAAAGATAATTATTTATCATCTACCGGACTGCAGGCAGTGACTATCAAAGGAATTAAAGTTCCTCAGAAGCGGGGTTATTGACAGTCATATTTTTTGTGTCAATCTCTCTTACGTCAAACGCAGCCATGCCATGTGCACGAAAATTATTTAGGTACCGGATTTAGGAATGTAGGCGTTAATTTTGGCTATTGTTTCATTTGTGATTGTGGTTTCTCAGTTATACTTTTACGTCCTGTTTCAATACTCTACCTACAGGTCAAGATATCCTACCACAGTTTAGTTGCCTATCAACCTCTCTTATAATTAGTAAATTATCAAAAAATTCCGGAAACACAAATTCGGTAAACAGCTACTTCGTCCTGTGGAAATAATATTGAATTCTTCAATAAGTTAACAAAAAGCAAAAAGCTACAGTATATCTTTGGATCATATTTTTAAAATAATTTATTGTATACAAATAATACAATAAAGCTTTTACTAACATAAAAGAGTACAAAAGCTGACGCTTATTTCTAAAGAAATCTCATCCAACCCATCTGTGACACGAAATACACTGATAATAGTGGGATAACACGTGTAACTTGCTGGCAATGTCAGAATTGAAGGACGCATGCTTATTATAAGGTACAAGTGGTCGCCCTCGGCTTCGCTCGCTTTAATATAGGTTACTAAATAGCCTATAGTATTCCTCGATAAATGGACTATCCAACACATAAACAATTTTTCAATTTGATTCAGTAGTTTATGAGATTAGCGCGTTTAACCAACCAAACAAACTCTTCAGCTTTATAATATTAGTATAGCTATGTGGATGAATAAGGCCGAAGTATCAACTTATTGATCGGCTCACCCGATTTAACTGGTGCCGAATTCCTACAAGTCACTGCAATTTCACTTTAATGCAGCCGCAACCTGTCTTTGTGTATTTGATTCCATTCACAATTTTTCTAAATGGGGCAGCAGACTATAGTACGATGTGTACCTTCGACGATTAAAACGATTATTTTGTCGTTTCAACAGTGTATCTTTAATCTACACAAATAATACAAAATAATACACATAAATATGCCTATTTTCTCCAGTCTCCAACTATCGTGCCTGTCTTCTCAATCTGAATACGAGTTTTATTTTATTCTTCGTTGCCATTAAAGAATTACTTTGTTTATGTAGAATTAATTTGTTTATGTATAAAATTGTCCTATTCTTTCATTCATTGCTCCATTCTGTTTCATTCCAGGTTCATCTAATTTTATCAGTCTACTATCTTACTGTATAAGTCTTCTTTCTCCTATAATTTTCTTCTGCCACGCATATCTTTCCTATTTATTAGTTTTTACACCAACATTTCTTGGTACTATAAAAGAGCCAGTTACAGTATTTGTTATGTTTTTGATATACAGTAAGGCGACGACATTGCGAAATTCAATTGTCACCCCACAAAACTCTCCCCTGGGGGATGGTATAAGGCGACTAAGGGTTGTAATAGTGATCAGAAATAGGCAACAGTGTTCTTACTATGCTGCCTAACAATATAATGCCAAATAGATGGCTTAAGCTCGCCCCTATTATATGGGATCGAGGATTAATCTGGGATACGCACACATATGCGTGAAATGTGTATGTATATTTAATACTATAACACCCACACATAGCTATCTCAACTGAAATAATGAAATTCTCCAATAAAATCCCCGTTGTTATGTTCAAAGTATTAATTAATGAGTAAAAATTAACATCTCTGTTGCAATGTTTCCAATTATTTGGTTTTTGAAACACCTATAGCCATTACTTGCGCAAATGATAAAGTCATTGTGTACAAAGCTGTAAGTACACTTCAAAGGTGTCGCCTAAGGATTAGTCATGCTTTTTCAATGCTTCCCGTTCGTCGTATGTGTCATATATAACATAAAGTAATAAAAAACTAACGACCATAACAACGTCATAAGGTCAGCACCCGGTAGCTAAACGTGAGATGTTTTGTTTTATGTGTTGGTTCTGATTAAGGGACGCATTTTATAATTAAACTAGCTGACGCGGCAAAAGTTGTTATGCCCTTAGGTTAGTTGATCCTAGGGGTATAAAGAATAGTCTACGGCATATTCTCAGATCTCAATAATATTAACAGCATTATTGTGTTCCGATTCTCCATCTTTGGTCCTTGTCGTCAGTTTGGCCCTTACGTAGGAGATGTAGGTTAAGAACTTCCCAATTTAGCATTAGAAAACATGCATACGTATACATCACGCCTTTCACCGACAAGGGTGAGCAGTTCTTTCCAATTCCGAATTTCCGATACCGACACCGATTGGGGGTGGTGACAATTGTATTCTGCTCTGCCGTCACCAAAGGGAAAATTAAGCAAATTTCTATAGAACGTATATATGTAATATCCAATAACCCATATAAGACTTTGATTCCTGAATTTCTTGCATAGTTTTACCAATTTACAAGTTTTCATACAACCATCAAGATCGGATGGAAACTAGAAGTAAAATCTTCTTCTCCAGTTTTTGTAAATGTCAATAACCTTTATAAAGACAACAATTTGTGGTACGATATTTTTTGACGTTACCTTGTTGCAGTCACGCGATTATCTATTCTTTGTCCTCCATTTTGATGGGTAAACCAAACATTTTAATACTTTAACAATTTTTGTGTCAAGCCAATTCTGTATAAATTCATCAGACATAGTTTCCATTGTTTTATATTTTCGACTTTATAAAAAGAAACATTAAGTTGAGATTGACAACGAATTCTTATGAATTCAATATCACAAATTATGATCGTCGGCAATATTAAACGTATGTTTTAATATTTTATCCCCAGATAAAAGTAAGCTTAGGTAGGTACCTACCTAAGCTTACTTTTATCATGTTGGATGCCTGACGTTACTAAAAATAACAGGGTTGCTAAGTAACTAAACTATGGGAGGCTTATCTTGTTTAGTGTAGGTTTGAAATGTGCTAACATGAATACCTAATTATTACCTATACTACGTTCGCGTTAGAAATTTTAATTCTCGACCATAATTCCCTTCCCATTAATGTATCTGTCAAAATTTTACTGTAACGCCATTAATTTGCACTGGTTGAATATTAGAACAAATCTTAATAGGGTAAGATTACCGCCATTCAAATGTCACTAATTAATGAGAAATGTGGCTATTAATAATATACTAAAAATCATTTTTAACCGATTCTATAAATCAAGCCGCGTGGTGACGGCAGAGTAGAATACAATTGTCACCACCCCAAATCTTTCCCGTGGGTGTCGTACAAGGCGACTAAGGATAAATCTGAATATGATTAGGAATGGGTAGCAGCGTTCCTCTTATACCACCTAGGCTAGCAATGTACTGCGACTTTTGTGCCCGATAAATGGCAATAGGTTCGCCACCTATTACTAGGGGCTTGACATATTTGGCGAAACGTGGGTGCTAGTTCACCTCTGCCTACCCCTTCGGGGATATAGGCGTGATTTATGTATGTATGTATAAATCATGCACACTTAACGAAAATATCATTCTTATTCAGGTTATCGGTAACATACTGTATTGATGAGCGCATCATTGACTTTTTGTGTAATGAATATGGTTGTAAAAGAAAAATATACGTGACCAAATTGTTATTCATATATTTTTAAGTTGAGATACAAAAGATTTTTTATATAAAGGAATAAAGTCAGATTTCAAATGAATATTTTACACATGAAGTACAAATCACACATATGTAGAGTGATCTCTTAGTGATCTCTAAGCTATTGATCTATTTCATAGAATTTCACTGTATTGCAGTAAGCATTTGACCAGAAACCTAGGAATTGTATCACTGTAAGGTAATAGCACTGGTATTAGAATATTTTAATCCTTAATGGTCAGAAAAGCAACGCAAGAGCAAAAAGTAGCAAGCCGAAACCAATAATAAAAAATTCTCACGTCACTGTGACGCATTAGGAATCAAATACAATACCAATATTCTTTATTATTAGATGTTAATGTGTAGGTCATTAGTTTGTGGCATGAATCGTTCAATTATATATTTTTTTCTTGTAATATTGTTATAAAATAAATTAATTAAATACAATATTTTATAAAATGAGTACACTGTGTCAGGATTGATAAACGAATGTATTTCCAATTTTGAAATGTCTACTACATCATTTTCAATATGCCAGTTTTAGTTTACAAATAGTAAAACCTTTTTACAACACGCTCCCTTAAACTAACATTGGTCACATATTTATGCAATAGACTGTACCTCCAAAACACTAACAAAAACTTACTAGCTTATTGACATGTTGTCAAAACAGTATTTGTGTTTAGGATATGGCAGCGCCTTAGTACAAATGTCTGCCACCATTTCAGTTGTAGGTTTATAAATTATTTTAATTAAGTTTTGTGCAACCGCTTCTCTAACAAAATGATAACGGACTGCTACATGTTTAGTGCGTTTGTGAAATACCGGATTGTAAGCTAATTTTTGGGCCGACTGATTGTCATTGTAAAGTTCTATTTCCTTATTACAATCGTAAAGAACAACAGGTTCAGAATAACCCAATATTTCACCCAAAAATTGCTTCAAGTACATAGCTTCTTTTGTAGCTTCACTTAACGCAACATACTCTGCTTCGGTAGAAGACAAAGCAACGCAAGTTTGTTTTTGAAAGGCCAAGATACCGTATTGCCATTAATTTTAAAAATATATCCTGTAAATGACTTACAATCAATATCGCTAGCCCAATCCGCATCTGTATACCCCGTTATGCGAAAACTTTTAATTTTTGACATACTTGATTTGAAAGTTAATTTAGTGTTTAAAGTTCCTTTCAGATAACGTAGTACGCGTTTTGCGGCGGCCCAGTGTTCCTCAGAGTAACAAGAATTAAACTGACTTAAATATGAAACACTATAAGCCAAATCAGGTCTACTCATTTGACATAGAAACATTAAAGAACCTATTAGTTCTCTGTAAGGCAAATTAGTATTACAGGGATTCTTATTAGATACAAGTTTTGTGTTTGGTTCTAAAGGTGTCTTGACAGGCTTACACTCATTCATGCCAAATTTTTCTAAAATTTGTGAAATGTAACGCTCCTGACTTATTGATAATTCTCCACGATCTTT
Source organism: Cataclysta lemnata (assembly GCA_963931975.1). Lineage (NCBI taxonomy): Eukaryota > Metazoa > Arthropoda > Insecta > Lepidoptera > Crambidae > Cataclysta > Cataclysta lemnata. Next base: position 7,341,836 of record OZ008339.1, read on the forward strand.
GTCATGAGTTATTTGAACACCCAAAGCATTACTTAAACTACCTAGTTCCTTAAGTTTAAACGCTTTTGACAATGCATTTTTAAGTGAAATTGCCATTTCATTTTCATTGTAAAACAGAAAGAAATCGTCTACGTACAAAGATATATACAATATACTCTCTCCCGCCCGTTTCGATTCGTCACCTGTTTTGATAAACCCAGATGGTTGTGCCATATAAATTTCTTCGAGTAAATCTCCGTTTAAAAATGCTGTTTGAACGTCTAGATGTTCTGTGTAGAGATTCAGTTCAGTTGCCATAGCAAATAAAACTCTAAGTGACGTGTACCGGACTACAGGTGAAAACACCTCTGAATAATCTTCGCCCTTACACTGTGTATAACCCTTTGCAACTAAACGTGCACGATATCGTGAAATATTACCATTGGCATCACGTTTTATTTTAAATATCCATTTGTTTTGTACAATATTTTTATCATGAGGTGGGTCAACTAAAATCCATGTGTTATGTTCATGAAATGCATCTATTTCTGTTTGCATAGCCTCCTTCCATTGCTCAGCATTGGGAGATTTTAAAGCTTCTGCCATAGTAGATGGTTCTAGTTGATCGCCACAAAAATTAGTAATTGGATTGCCGTACCTTAAAGGGTTTGTGATGTTCACGTGCAGGATACCTTCTCGGTTCCTCATGGATCGTACTGCTTGTCGTAGCTATATTCGGCTCATCGATAGTACTGGTGCTAAAATCATTCACGCCAGCTCCGATATTTGAGCTTTCACCCACCTCAACCTCAGGATGCTCTACTGGATGATCAGGTTCGTCATCTTCATCAGTCTCACTGTATGTTGAAAATGGAAACGTTAATAAATGATGTTGGTCTATATTACGTTTTACAAATGAGAACTGTTTTTCAATAAATTTGACATCCCTGGATAGAGTGATATTACTGGTGTGGGGATCAAATAATCTATATGCTTTTGAGCTGTCGTCATAGCCTACGAACATAAACTTTTTGCTTTTTGGCTCAAGTTTAGTACGCTTATTTTTAATCACGTGAGCGTAAGCATCACAACCAAAGACTTTTAAATTATTGAAATCAATTGCTTTATTCAGCCACAATGCCTCTGGAAGTTTATTTCCTATCTTTTTAGTAGGTGACCTATTAATTAGGTAAACTGCAGTATGTGCAGCTTCAGCCCACAGTTTTAAATCACATTTTGAATCGTAGAGCATACATCTAACTTTATCAAGAATAGTGCGATTCATGCGTTCGGCTGCTCCATTTTGTTGTGGAGAATAGGGCACTGTCAATTGATGAAGGATACCTTTTTGTTTGAAAAAGTTTTGTAAATCCTTATTACAGTAATCCCTTGCATTATCAGAACGAATGACTTTTACTTTTGAAGTACACTGATTCTCTACCATAGCTATAAATTCTTTGACCTTAGAAGTCACTTCGAATTTATTCCTTAAGAAGTATATAAATACTTTTCTACTATGATCATCGATAAAAGTTAGAAAATATTTCTTACCTCCAATAGATTCGACGGGTAGTGGTCCACATAGGTCTGTGTGTATTAAATCTAAGTTATTTGTCGCCAACTCCTTCTTGGGATTTGATACAAACGGATCTCTTGAATGCTTACCTTGAATGCAAATCTCACATGTGTTATTTAAAGTATTATCCGTAAAATTTATAGTATCTACTTGGTCTCGTAAATTTTTAAGGCTTTGTGTGTTCAAATGACCCATACGCTTATGCCAAAGATCAATGGATTCCAACGTTTTAGTGATATTGGCATTTATATGACAAGTGTCAAGTCGATAAGCTTTATCAACTTCTGAGCCAGTTACAAAAACTTTGCCAGTTATTTTACATTCACTGTCATTAAATATCCTACAACCTTTAGAATCAAACACAATCACATATCCTTTCTTAACAAGATCATTTACAGATAATAAATTTACAGATAGATTAGGTACAAACATTACATTAGAAATCGTTTTTACATTATTATTACTAAGTTGTATATCTACATTACCAAGTCCTTTACATTGCAATTTTTCACCATTTGCTACAGTCAAGTCAATGGCAGCAATATCTTTGTAGTCTTTCATCCAATCCTTACGACCAGTCATATGGTGCGTCGCTCCTGAGTCGATGTACCAAATATCATGGCTATCATTGCATACGCTCAAAGCAGATAAAGATTTTGGATCGTTGGACTTTGTATTGTCAGACTTTGGTTTGTTCTTGAACCAACATTCTTTCTTAGTATGTCCTGCTTTCTTGCAATTCCAACACCACTTCTTATTTTTATTCGCATCTTTGGATTTGTTTTTATCTCCAGAATACAGGCACGTTTCGGTCTCCCTATCATTACCATTCCATTTCGTGTCTTGTAACAGTTTGGTTTTGATTAAGTCACTTGTTATGGTGACGCCGGAGTGCTCTAACGCCATAACCATAGGGTCATATTCTGCAGTTAATCCTTTAAGAAGAACTACGCCCAAAAATTCATCATCAACTGGCTTACCTATAGCACTTAGTTGTTGTCCAATAGAAATTGTATCATTGACGTATTCTTGCATGGTGCTGTAATCCGTTAGTTTGACGGAACATAATTTGCGAAGAACCTGAAGACGTCTGTTCAATCCTTTGTCATCGAAAACTTTTTCTAGCGTATCCCACGCATCTTTAGCTGATCTGACGTTTATCAGATGTGAAAACAAGCTTTACCGACCGAGAGATTTATTTTTGCCAAAGCTTTTTCGTCTCTCCTGATACGAATATCGGCCGCAGTTGTATCACCCTCAGGGTACCCACTTAAACATTGCCAAAGATTTTCGTGCACTAGACTGTTTTTCATAATGAAACGCCAGTCATTATAATTTTCTCGTCTTCGTAATTTTTCATATGACGAAAAACATGACGCACTTTCTTTATCCATTATGAAAATAGTTTTCTAAATTTTAACTAGAGATAGTGATAGGCCCATAACCTCTTGTAATATTGTTATAAAATAAATTAATTAAATACAATATTTTATAAAATGAGTACACTGTGTCAGGATTGATAAACGAATGTATTTCCAATTTTGAAATGTCTACTACATCATTTTCAATATGCCAGTTTTAGTTTACAAATAGTAAAACCTTTTTACAACATTTTTAATATCAGAGTGTGAATTTTGGATTGACCGATGCCTTTGTACTGGTTACAACATTAGTAAAAAAATTAAATGCTTTTCACACGTGGAACTTACGGAAAAATGGGAATAATATGCTTGGACGATTTAGGTTCCGTTGGCGAAATGTGGATGTCAATACATCTTAATAATAACTTTTCATCGATGATCAGGAGTGATTTATGTGAGTGGTAAGAAAGATCTTTATTTACTTAAATTTTTGACACCAATAAGTTTAAAATTTAGTTAAATTTGATGTTGATAAAAAATTTATTCTTGTTGTTCGTGACAGTAATAATTTATCTCCCCACTACATCAGCCTTTGACGTAATAGAAAGTATACAATTACACAAATTATGATTTTATATATTAGATATTGGAGAATGTCGTTGTTCAAATACACGCGATAAGTTTATTGAATATCTTTCAACAATGCACTGAGTATTGTACTCAGTACTAGCAAAGCTAAATAGGTAGTGTAAATATTACGTCTGATTAGTCAGTAATCTAATGCCTGTTTTTATCACAGTGATACCAAAACTACGTTTTGTTCTTTGTGCCACTTCCAAGTCTTCGATCACATTTCTTAATAAACTTTTCAATAACTGACGATAATTTTACTATCACCTTTTTTGTCATCTTTTGGAGAGTTGCAACCTTAGCAAACACTTAAACGTTAAAAAATATAATTATTTTATAGCATTTCTTTGCACAAGAATTTGGGAAGAAGATTGGATTTTGTACCAACTTCGTAAACAATAATAAGTTTATTTTTACTCAACCGAAAATTATTACTGACTAGTGGAAGTGATCTTTTTTTACGTACGAACGCAGATAACTGGCGACATGTCGTCTCAGACCATCATCTATCCGTTGTCCGTTATATTTCTGGATATAGGTAAGAAACACCCACACGTAGCTGTCACAACTGAAGTAACTCCAATGAATTCTCCAATAAAATCCCGTTGTTATGTTCAAAAAAGTGACTAGTGATTTGAACATAAAAATGTTAAGGGTGGAGTTCACCAACACTTGAACAGGCGATTAAAAGATAACCGTCAGTTTTTGTCATTTTATCGTATGGAAGAACTGTCAAAAACTAACGATTATACTTTAATCGCTTGTTTTACGTTTTGATGATATCGAGCCTAAGTATAATTTTGTTTTATACAGATATAGGTAGGGAATAAGTAGTAGCGTTGGAGTATAAAGCTGTGATTACTTGGCATGACGTAGATGGTCAAGGTCGAATATAACAAGGGGTTGTTCCTTGTGGACAGCCATAATATCCCCATGCCAAGCACGCGTACTAAGCGTGATTTACTTGTTTTAGTAAGCTTGGCAATCCATTCTACTTTTTTCTAGAATTGTTTCAGTCTGAATATCCGATAGACAATATCCGAATTGATGTTGCCGAGGTAGTACATGTATTATTATGGCCGTCAATATCGATCGTTTTAATACAAGAGAGACGCAATTCAAAAAATACTTAGAACCATTGTGGGTGGGATGCGATTTTGAATTGTATCTTTTTCGTAGTTGTCCTACCGTATGTCCATGTCTATTAATGATAATAATAAAATAATTTATTTTGCTCACTTGCCTGCCTAGCCGTAGACGTAGAGAAAAGTGATTGAAATAAACAAGGAGAGTCTAGAATCCATTTTGAACGGGGAGCGGAGAAATAACGTCGAATGTACCGGGGCTGGTATCTTAGCGTAGGGATGTTGTAAAATTAGACTAAGGCAAATTGCCCGGTGTAGACCACTAAGTACTTTGGGATATCTGCATGTTGGAGAGCAAACCACCAACACCAGCATACCACAAGGGATTGAAGACGGGTAGGCTGCCGCCTCAAAATTTGTAGCCCAACTCTCGAGTATAATCCTTTCGTTCACTTTTCATGACATTCATTTACCACTAGCACCTTTCTGGTGTGATGGAAAGACAGATGATATAAATTAAAAGATAACCTGGGAATATGTTGATAGCTCATTAAAGAGCTTACTGCGAGCGTGTCTACATATGACCACATTGTGCTTCAGGAGACACGTTAGGCCTTGAACCAGATGGTCAGGTAAGATCAAAGCGTATTAGTTATACAACCGCCAAATGACGTCCAGTCCACTCGGAATGGCTAATAGTTCCCATAACAACTACATTTTCCTTATCACGATACTGGCTGATTAGATAGCTCTAGCTTGTATAGTTTACTATGCATTTATATATACATTTGAAAATACCTATTTTTCCTTACTGTTATGAAAATGATCCTAATGCAGACCCACACTGGAGCCGCGTGGTCGGTTATGGCCCATTCACCCTATATTCTTCCATCCATATGGAAGGACTATGTTTCCATTTATTGAGTAGTGATAAATTTAAATTACAACAATTTCGACAAGAAAGGTTGAGCAAATAACGAAGCGTTTGGTTATTTAATTTTTCCAGGGCTTTTTTGTATGTTATATTATATTATTATTATGCTTTAACTATTATTTGATTAACAGCCAGGATTTTTATCCAGAGTTTCCATATATAACACTTGACAAAATACTTAAAGAAAGTCTGATATCCTGCCAATATAAATATAACATATAAACATGTAGTACCTGTGGATGAGTCACCCAAAAAGGCGCAAGCTTTACTGGCATAAGCCTTGGTAAAATTTACGTGTGACTCATAATGCCTAAGCTGTTGCTAGTGGAAAATGTTGGGAGATATTTAACCTCATTACTTTAGAAATGTTATAATTATTTTTCCGCAAAGGACATTACAGCGCTTTTTCGTCATGGTGTTGGTTACGAAAATGCTGTGTTTTCCTTTATTATTTTTTTCGAAATAAGTATTTTTATTCTTTACTTATATAATAATATCAATAATAAGGTTTTAAGTAATCAAGGGGTTTGATTAGTTATATTAGAATAACTTATATATATTATTGTTTCTACAAAGGAAATTAGTGCTAAATTCTTATTTTTCTATCCTGCCCTTATTGATTTTTAAGAGGAGTCAATACATAGTGTCTTTCTTTCTATGCCGTCACCTGCTAACTCTTCTTCTCTTTTTTTTCATAAATATTTTTATCCGCAACCCCCTTTTCAATATTATTTAATATTGACACTGTAGTCAATATTTTAATAATCCATTTCTACTATTTACTTTATTTCTCTTCTCTTTCTATGTATTATCTTCCTATTTACTAAGAATAGTTTCATGTAGTACAGGTATCGCCCGCACAAAGCAGATGGAAGTTAAAATTGACATCATTACATAAGAGAAATATTTTCGCATTCAGACATGTGTTTTATTATTGGCGCTGCACATGATTCAGTGTTTACACGACGAACTATTTCCATTTGGCAGTTGTAAATATGATTGCCATTATTAATCTGCGTTTTCGCAGTGTTCATTGCTCATTTATTGGACGTCATGATTAGTAAACTCGTTGACGATGCGATGACAAATGCGTGTCTCTCTCGAAGCGCTTAAGTGGTGCTCTTCGTAATTAAAGTATCGTTATGATTCATCTGCGTCAACATTATTAAATATTTCTAACAGTCATACATACATATCGTTTAGTCTATAATATCTAAATGACAAAAGTATTACATTACAATTATTAAATTTAATAGAAAATTTGGTTTCTGACTCCGAATTACATATGAATCGAAGACTTCTATTGAACACTTCTGGTGGGTGGTCAAAACCTATAATATGTATAATATATTTAGCTCTTTAATTTTGGAAAGCATGGTGAGCCGTTATTATTGACTGAATCATAGTCTCATCCTCCCGTAGACACATGAGGCATTTATATGTATCCACCATCTAGGTGATTCGTACATGTTGTATGCATTAATCGGTAATAAATGATAATTATAATCAATGTACCGTTTAGTAATGCAAACTTTGATGAGCCCTTTGTTTTGACCCAGAATCCTTTTTCCTTAAGAACTTTATTTTATATTATAGTAAACTATTTGAAAGAGCGAAGGTCGGTGCTACTCTTACATGTAGTGAATATTTGGTGACATATGTGGTGACTATTCTAACAGCGAAAATACTTGTATCGAATATTTACTAAACACATTAAGTCCATCTACGTTACAACTTATCTATTGAAATTACCTACGCGATACTTTATCAATAATCAAATTGCGTGTATCGAGCATTATAACGTGTAATCTTAATCTTTTCAATAAACACTAATCCATTTTTTTATTTTATACTGTTATATCTTAGCTTGTTTCAAAACTAGATGGAAGGATTATAATTTAGATTAGTATACGTTGCCAAATACAAAAATAAAATCAAATAGCAGATCTATTTCGAAGAATAAAAACACTATTCCTTGAAAAGCGTGCTGATTAAAACCCATCAAAATATTAACAATCTTTATCTTAAAAGTGATGTAAATTAAAAGAATAAATAATAATTACTACCTAAGAGTTGAAATAGGTACAGTCAACACCACATCGGGTTACTACAATCTGTCAAATTTATCCAATACATTTTTAACCTTAAAATCCTTATTATAAAGTTCTAAATTGATAGAAATATTTGACAGTTTGTAGTAACCTGATGTGCTGTTGACTGTACTGAAGCATTATCTATCACTTCTGTTAAGACACGAAATCGACCTCTTATGTGAGCACTTTGTAGAATAGTATTTTATTTTCCACATTATCCCAATCTCTAGAATTCAAACCGACGAATGTTGACTGACAACAACGACTGACCATCGATCGATTGGTATGGTAATACCATAAAGCTTATTAGAGAACTTTAAACTGTTATCAGTTTTAAATCATTATTACCATAATTGGTAATGTGATTAATATTATCATATCATATAATACAAGCAATATTTTTAATTAATTTTTTTCCCCCAAATCAGAACAAAAATTTTTCGAAATGATTCTAACCTCTTTTACTATATATTAACTTTTCTAGAATCTATTTTTTGACCAAAATAAAAATAAAAACAACAGTTTAATCTTTCAAACTTTGGGCCAACTTCATTCAACGTTTCTTCAAGCACAGAAACATCTAAATTAAGAAAGGACACCGCATCAGCTTTGTAGAATCTCTAAGCACCAAAATCACCAATTCATAATTCATCGGCTGTTGATCAGTCTTGAGCAGTCTATAGAACAACACTGACACATTGTGGGTATGTAAAATAGAATAGTCAGCGACAGCAAGGCACGCCAAGTAGTTACATTCGCGAGATATTCGTGGCTAATAAAAACTTTATTATCTTTTATAGTTTCAAGGAGACATCGCGAAAGCGATCGCCTCGAAGAGTGAAGAATTATGACATACGATCCCCTGTTTACAGTCTGAAGATATAAAGGTTTTAACTTGAAGTATGGAGGGAAGTAATGTTATTCGGGTAAGCCTCGTGAGTTAGTAACACGAGTGCGTTGCACATTGCACATTGATATAGATCAAATAAATCGGCTTACTATTGGCTGGTAGGTGACTATGATAGCCATAGGTGATCCACGAAGATGATCCCATAACATGTCACATTATACAAAACTGTCAAATTATTCAACTTAAATCTTCAACCTTAACTAGCGTGATAAAAGGGCAAATCACATGCTGTTATCTGGACATGAAGATATTGTATAACCCAAAAGTGGCAAGAAGCCCATTAAAAAGGCTATTTTTGTGCTTTAGGAGACTGGGATATAGGCATAATTGGCAATAATTAGAATTGACAAAATCGTAGTATGCTGTATCTTTCTCCAAAATACTACAGTTCGAATATATTTTTTAACTTTATCTAAAATTCATCACCCCGTTTTAGCGCATTCTTAAACATTAATGAAAGTATAAAAAGAATTTCACACTAAATATATTATAGCCCACTTCTTTCAAAGCAATTTGGATCCATGTTGGCCAATTTTCATTGAATAGCACAAATTCACCTAATCATTGTTGTGTTTGCGTTCATTTCGCAAAGTTAAAAGGGCCGTTAAATTGTAAGCAACATTCTTTGTGGAATTCTTTGCAATTTCTAAACGCAAACCGACTACAAACACTTTGCTTCTATTAAGTAATCAATTGGAACACTTGCGCATCGCGATAAGTTAAATGGTGGCTATTAGAAGCAGCCAAAAATTACTTTGAAGGCGAACCACGAACGTTACGTCAGACCGTTCCCTGCTCACTACTATGTAATAAATAAACAAAATTAGTTTTTGCGCAACTTCACCAAATTGCTCACTAGATTTTATTACCTTTGTTTTACCTCATGTGTTAGTCTTCTATTTGTCTTTTGTGAGGAATTTATAGTTCGTGACTTACCCATATTATTTGGGCTTCTTATGGTGTATTATGTTTTGTTAAGTTTCAGTTTCCAACAAGTGTTAGGAATGTTAACACAGCGACATGGCAGGCGTTAAGGGATGGACGATATTATTATTATACTACTTGCTAAAATTAAGCTAAGATTCAGTTTGTTCCTTTCCTACAAGACTGGTAGTAAACAGCTGTAAACCTTATTGGAGCAGCGAACCGCTTTTGTTTAAAGCTATAAATAATAAAAAATGTTCTGCTTAAAAATATTATGAATCAATAAAAAATTAAAATGATATGATTCAAACAGGGAATGGGTGGCTTGTTGATATCTGACCGATAGAAATAGTAGAGAAAACATAATATGCCAGCCAACCTCAGATAAACTGGAAATAGGACATATATATGATTATAATTACATAACAGACACACTAAAACAACAATATACACCATCACTAGCATTGAATATATCATCACAAGCTACTGCATTATGCATGACAGCCTAACGCCTGTGCTCAGGGTAGGTTTGCCAAAATTTAGCATATTTCGATACGGAGTCAGTTCAGGTTGACAAGGCCATAAGTATGCGATTGTGATCACGCGATGGGACATCTACCTTTTGGCTTGTCGTAGATCATATCACGAGCGTAAAATATAGATTTAACGCTTTAACGTTCCCTCATATCACAAACAATCGAAACGACTGTTTGGTGAAACTTTAGTTTTCATTATATTTATGAAAAAATAGGCGCAATAAAACGAGTTGTTATATTTTGTTGCCGGTAAAATATATTCTCCTTTATGTTATAGTAATAGGATTCCCGTATACTTTATATAATTTTTTTAAAGTTTTATAAATTATGTTTATACGAAATAAACATTAAAAGTATTTCTTCCTCATGCACTTCACATGAACTTCCCAGTAGGAGAGTTTGTTTGAGTTGATTTCCTAAAAGTATCAATTTGATTAGAAAGACTATTGGCGCAATACAAATTGGAAAGATTCACCCCCGAATACAGAAACGCTATTCAAAGTTTGAGTCCCGCTTAACATTTAAGTATTGTCAAAATTGACGTTTTTTCATACAAATTCTGACAGGTAGTGTCCACTTATCTTTTTAAGCAGTCCCCTAAATTTGAGTAGCGTTTTTGTATTCGGGGGTTAAGATATTAAACTAAATGAAGAAATCATTGAAACCATGAACTTGGCTACAAACGTTATTTTGACCGAGACATTTCGCTTGAACAGTCAGAAACAAATATGTTGTCACAGATCGGTAAGTTGAAGGACCCATATTTTTTATCCAGCAATAGCTTATTGACCCAGTGGCCGACTTTGCGACAACTCGTGTTTGAGGGCAAGCACCGCGATCTGAGGGGGAACGCGGAAGTTGAATGCATTCGTTTTATGAAATCAGGAAACTATATCATTATATTGTATCATCATTATACGGGGAAGTACCATCACCTCCTAATCAAATATCTTATTTCATTCTTTTAGTATTGACTTTAAACTTTATTTTTTTTAAACCCTTTATGAATACTTACGTACTTTTATTTGAAAATTGCAAAAAAACGTGTACATACAGAGTCATGAGCTATATTGTAGGTATCCATATAATAATGTTTTACTTTGTGTTAGACACTGGTCATGTTAGAACGCATTTTGCCGTTAATGTTGTATTATTATCTGACAACTATTTTGTTGTGATATAATTTGTTGTCTGAAATACATATTTAGGCCAAATCTGAATTTTTTTTTTTCTAAACATAAGGAGATGAATTAAAAACAGGATAAAAGGCAACATGAAATTAAATAAGCCCTATTATAAAATTATGCAAAACATTAACGAAAAATGCACTCGTGTTGAAAAATACGGCCTCACAGATCTAGCGTCAAAATGCATGTCCGTTCGTGATTTAGTAATAATAATATTATTTTTTGGATAGATTTGAGTAGTTTGTTCGGGTCGAGTGCGGGGTGGCGACAGCGCGCTCGTCGCCGCCCACCGCTCCTGTCGTGTTCAATCACTCTTGCTTCGTGAATTTGCTAATACCACCAATATTTAGGATCCGAATATCTATTTTCACAAGGCAATATTCAATGTCTACAACGTATAAGCATTTACAATTTAGCATAAACACTAACACAAAACAGAATTCTCTGTTGTTAGGAATTACAATGGTTCAAGAAAATTCATGCAAAATTACAATGAACTTACATACATTTTTAGGTTTAAAGTTGTTTAGTTTGGAATAGGCCACAAGTTTAATGCTAATACGAAAATGAAAATTTTCTAGGAAATATCTAAATTAAAATCTTATCAGAGTACATCAACCAGTAGAAACTGGGTCAAAACTGTTCTGTGTTGTTTAGTAATGCAGTTTTTATTTGTAAAGGCACCGACTGAGGCGCAACCACCGAGTGCAAATCTACTGAATCAGGAGTCACCCGTGCCTACGCAGCCTCCACCTCGTCCACCTCTTAACAGAGTTGACTCGAGGTCATCTTTTCAATTACCACCTCGGCCGGTTGGCACACCACAGGCTCCGCGCCCACAATTTCAGCCTGGAGGTCCAGTGACAGCACCACCACAATTCGGTCCACGCCCAGGCACACCTCTACCGAGAGGTCCTGTACCGGTGACATCAGCAAACCAACAAATTAGACCGCCGCCTTTACGTCCATTTGGGCCCCAGTCGACTGTTCAGCAAGGCCCAAGGCCACTGCAATCGCCTACATCAGGGCAACCCCCACAACGAATTCCACCTCCAAATAACTTACAATTCGGTCCACGACAACCACCTCAATTTGGATCTGCCACAACACCAGACGCTAATAGACAGCTACCAGTGCAACAACCTAACGGGGCTCCTAAAACCGGACCACCTTTGGGTCCAACACCGATACAGATACCTAGACAACCTTCACAAGGCTCGATAAGAGGCCTTGATAATATTAATACAAACTACAATCAAAACAAACTCGCCAACCTGGATAACCAAAGCATTTCCAATGAAACTCCAGGTATTAATAAAACAGAAAATGGAATTGATATGCCAGCTATGGCAAAGGCTAGAAGTTACAGCATTGCAGCAGCACCGGGAGCTCCAAGCCCACTCAAGATGGATGATGATAGAAGGAAATCAGTTAGTTCCATAGGCGGTAAAGTCGAAGAATTTGCAAGTCGAACACCAGGACTTGGCCTGATTCAAGAAACAAAAATAGACAGCAGAGACAATATACGCGGGTCGCAAGAAAACGTAAAATTGGGTGAAGTGAGAGACATTCCAGAAAGGCCAGAGTCACGAATATCAGGCTCTAAAATGACGGAATCTATAATAGGATCGCTACCAATTACAAGTAAGAAGGTAGATGACGACGATGATGTAATATTACAAAATACACTGTCATCAGGTAAAAATCAAGGTGAAAAGGCCCAGATTAAAACAGATTTGTTAGATCGTTCCCCGTCGCTGACTCGAAGTGACGATTCCCCTGAACCTAAGCAAGTATCTCAAAATGCTACCATGCCATCAAAACCCAGTATTATACCTGTGGAACAGAGTCGTCCTAAAACCCCAAAAGTTGACAACAAGCCGGATATAAAACCTGAGTCTTTTGTAAACGATATGAGATTCGCTGCAACGCCAACGAGAATGACTCCAAAATCACCTGCTATTGAAAACAAACCTCCTATGCCAGTACAAAAAAAACCCAATGAGTTAAACACGTCAATTATTCCGGAAGCTAAAAAATCCACGCCACGCAAGGCAGCCTCTGCACCCAAAACGCGACCTAAAGGTAAAAAAATTCAAAATAAATGATCAAAATATTTAACGTGAGCCAAACATAAAAGAGTACCTACCCTTTTTTATAAGTATTTTAATGTAGAATTATTTTATAATTTTTATCGAATTTAGTTAATATAGCGTCGTCTTCAATAATTCCAGACGGAGATAACGATAGCGGCGTAGATGAATCTACCCAGGGAAATGTAAGTAAGCTTGCTATCTTGAAAACATTATCATTACATTATTTTATAAAAAATATTGATTCATTTTAAGGTTGTTATTTTTGGTTTAAGGATGTTAATGGATCTCCCAGTTCACCTAATAAAAAAATGCCAAGCAAATTACCAACTAAAGAGAAGTCAAGCAGCAGTCTTAGACAGAATCTTTCGCGATCATCGAGCAAAAGTGCAACAGTTAAAACACCTGAATCTCCTTTACCTACTGAAAAGAAGAGTAAGTAAAATAACTAATTTACGCAAAAGTATGTCTGTTATTATTCAATAATTAGATTGCTTGATAGAGAGAAACAAAAATAAATCTTATTTAATAAAAGATTTGATAAATCCTTAGGAAATTTACAATTTTCTTTAAATTTTTCAAATTCCAATACAAATATTTTATTGTTTTGATTAGCGTAATGGTCCAATGGTTTTGTGTTCAATTAAAATAATCTATTAATATATTAATCCATAAAAAAATTACCAACGTCAAACCATTTAATTATAATATTACAGAAGTGCCGATGAATAAGGTGCATGTTGGGAATGCTCCTTCACCAAACATAAAAGCAGTAAAATCTAAGATTGGTTCGTTGGACAATGCTACATATAAACCAGGCGGTGGAAAAATTAAAATTGAAAATAGGAAGATCGAATTCAATAACATTACACCGAAGATTGCTGCCAAAAATGAAAACTACGCTCCTAGTGGTGGAGCTAAGAAGGTATGAAGTTATTATTGTGCATTGCTAGACTTTTATATATTGAAAAATTAATTCTAGTTACCCACACACTCACCCACCACAACTCATAAAAAAAATTGAAGTGGGATTATCTTTTCAGATTCCAACCACGAAACTTGAATGGAATGCTAAGTCGAAGATAGGTTCTTTGCAAAATGCTTCTTACAAGCCAGGAGGCGGTGATAAGAAGATTGAGACTGTGAAGCTAGACTTCAAGGATAAAGCGAAACCGAAAGTGGCATCCACGGTTAACATTACCCACAAGCCAGGTGGTGGGGCTGTGAAGGTAACACCTAATATTGCATTTTTATTGAATCTATTTTATTACATTCTGAAGCTCCTGACATGACAATTGATTGAGAAATAGTCTGTGAGTATTAAGTCGTAGGATTTGAAGTAGATTGAGGTAAAGCTTCAGTATTTAGTAACAGAGATAATCGACACGACCGTATTTTGTTAAATTGGTATTTCATGGAAGTTACTATTAGATGAAAAACACCACCGCACTAATGTAATTTTAGGTCAAGCTGAGTAGTAAGTAGGCATCAACGCATTCATAGGTCTCAAAATAATATTATTATAACATGCGCTATTATTCTCCAGTCTAGAGTTGCAAAAAACGGAACGAGATCAGTGAGTAAAGCTACAAACATCATATTGTGTTCACAGATTTTGTTTGTTTTTATTCCACTTGCACTTGTTTGTTATACAGAAGAAAAATTAAAGGATTTCTGAATCGCCATGATTCGGAGCTGGCCGGTTTAATACCGACGTATCACAATGTCTAGTTAAATGGTCGTTGTTGTTTTTAGTTTGTTAAATGGGCGTTGCCAAGGTGGAGGGCATCTCATAAACAATTTGCTTTCCATTCTTTATGGAGAAAGGTCAGTTTGAGAGACATGACAATACATGTGGATGGCATAAGTATATAAAAAAACATATTTACAACTTGGTTCAGTGTTGCGGCTGATATTACCTACACGCTGTTCGGCTTAAATGAAAGTTTTATTACACTTGAATGAAGAAACACTCTAGAATTGTTAGGGGAATATTGATAACGTCACTCTGCGGAATGTTGATCTAGTTGTAACTCAGAGAAGTAAATTAAAAAATATATATTTTTGTTTGTTTAGAATTAATGGAATGCCGTCAGATTTTTTGGATATTCAAGGCCTTACAAGTAGCTGGTTCCAAGTGATATGATATTCTTACCTTCACGATTCACCTGAATATGGTCGACGCGCACGCTAAAAAATCAATATTGATTATATTATATATGCATAACCTTTTGATGGAACAAGCACATCGGATATCATGAAACATTTTATTTATATATATATATACAGCACTGTTATAGACACAAATTGTGGCGTACAACTGAATGTTATACTATATATTTATATTACATCATGTCACTGGGTTATGTTATGCTAATAGACTTAAGTTTTACAGATATGTTTGAAACAGTATTAAAATAGAATAATTTGCCTTAATATGCTCAAAAGATATCTGTATAGCTTATATATCACAATTATATTTATTATGTGTATTATTTATTCTATTTGCACATTCACTCTTCCGGACAGATCGAAAACCAAAAGTTGGAATTCAAAGCGCAAAGTAAAGTGGGATCCCTGGACAACGTTAAGCACAAGCCGGGCGGCGGTGAAGTCAAAATATTTGACGACAAAGAATACATCAAGCAGATGAGCGGACACTCGCCTTTGCCGGAAGGCCACTCACGGCAGGAGGTGAGGCTGCTTGCCGGACTGGGGTCTCTTATTTTCTGTTGTTTTCTCATTCAATTTTCGGTGAAGGTTTTTGTTGTTCAACGCTGTCATATTTTTTGTTTCGTTAACAAAGCCCATTTTTTTGTTTCAGCCTGAATATTTGTACACTTATTACTGAATAGGTAACATTGGGTGGTGTGGTTTTCCTCATTTCTACTTTCAAATTTTTGCGTTGCTAACCAATCATATAACTTGCGATTTTGTTTTGGTCATTTTGTTTGGTCTACTAACATCTATAATAATGGTTTAAAGTCTTTACATTAATTGACTTTCTTTTATTCTCCCGTAGAGCCCTCTTCCACCAGTGTCGCAGCAACCGAAATCAGACGAGAATCTGAATCAACACCCGTGTTAAGAAGAACAGTTTAGGAGACATCAGGTTCTTTTTTTAAGGATCAATATTAACTTTTTAAACTAATAATCCAATTTTTGACTCTGTTAACCATTTGATACAACCATATTTAATGATTATTGTGAGCTTGTTTTGAAGAATTTCCGTGATGTTAGAATTAATGTAAATGATTTAGCATATCCCCAAGACAATACGTTGTGATTTTATTATTTGGTTTAAATTATATAATGTACAACATTAATTGGTGGTATAGTTGTTGGTTGTTTATATTAAAATATTATCTGGCAAATCATTTTATTACTTGGAGATGAAAGTGACATGAGTGCCAATACATAATACATTTTTGTATCTATAGAACATCTTATTTTTTATAGTATGCAGTTGTTCACATTATACCGTATAACAACACAATCGAGCATTAGACTTTTTTTGAAATACTAATAACAAGCACTCGTTTTTATAGTATAACACTTATAGCACTATCCCAATTTGTCATACTAATCATGACTATTGGGTGTTCGGATCGAAATCCTTTAAAGGCTTTATTATTTATTTTATTGGTACCTATTGATTTTGACCAAGTGTTTCACCTACTTTATCATATTGTATGTTTTCACATTTTTAATGTAATTTTATTATTGGAACGTTGTAAGGAATTGGTGGAGATGGAGAGTTCTTGGCACAGCAAAATGACTACAATTCAGCTAGTACTGGTAATAAAAACCGATGGATAATATTTTGAAATTGTACTTTAGCTTTTTTATGCAACTAGTTGACAATTACTTTTGTAAGGGACGCTTTTGTACTTTTATATGTTTGCTGTGGCTTGAACAACACGGGCTCGAGATGACTGACCAGATTAATTAGGTTAATGAATATTTTATATGAAACTACAATTTATTATTACTTAAGATGTCTAGGTTTAGATTACGCATACCAATTAAATGTTAATGCTTTCGAGTCACAAACCTTATTGGCAATTGCTGTTTGTAAAATGTTTTGCTGCATTATGTTATAGTGATTTGGTGTGAGTAGCTAACTACTCTTTGTTTAGAATCCAGAACGTAAGTATAAGGAAATAATCAAGAAAAAATCTGAAAGATTACTTGCCTCATATTTAAAATATACGTCAAGGAAAATATTTATAGTTACTGATTGTATTTCGTGTTTGAGTTTCACGCAAATTGTGGTTAAAAGTGTTTGAGCTAAATGTATGTATGTACACTTATCGCTTTAAATTAATCTTGTACAATAGGACTACGTAGTTACAACTACATTAATCAAAAGATTTTTCTATAGGTTACGTATTAGATCACTTTGTGAACGCATATTATTGACGTATTATAAATTGATTAGTAAACGTTTAATATAACTTAACATTAGTTGGTTTGTTTTATTTTACTCATGTGTAAATACGTATAATTTGTATCTATTAGCATTCACAGTACGGCAGTAATGAAATGGCATTTGACACAATACATTGGGCAAAAAATTGAAACTAAATAAATGTTTGTACTTAAATTTCTCGTCAGACCAATACTATCCTGTCAAATGCTATTCATATCCAGAGTGTAGTAAGATATTCCTACGATCACTTTGCACTCACAAGCACTTAGTGGACAATATCTTTGGACTTGGTAAGTGTTACATAACTTTGTTATTTCATATATAGTCCATATCAATTAGAAAAATATCAAAATATCAACCAAAAAAGTTTTGGAAGTCCTTACTACGGTCTTTTGTTTAACATACACTATCAACTAAATTAAATTAAGAGTGTCAGTGTATTTAAGTTCTAAATAAGTTGTTCAGAAATGTTAGTGCCGTGTGGTGACGGCAGAGTAGAATACAATCGTCACCACCCCAAATCTCTCCTGTGGGTGTCGTACAAGGCGACTAAGGATAAATCAGTGATGAGGAATGGGCAGCAGCGTTACTCTTATACCACCTAGCAATGTACTGCGACTTTTTGTGCCCGATAAATGGCAATAGGCTCGCCACCTATTACATGGGACTTAACATAATTGGCGAAACGTGGGTCCTAGTTCACCTCTGCCTACACCTTCGGGGATATAGGCGTGATTTATGTATGTATGTATGTAGAAATGTTAATTATAGAGTAAATAAGCTCACATTACTTTATTTGTTCAGTTAAAACAATTATACTTACAGATCAAGAACACAAGAAATGGTTGCTTAGATTTTGATTGTTTCCAATTGATATGGTCTAAAAGGTCATTTTCATAAATCTCGAATTCTAGTTCATGCGAATACTCTTATTGAGTAACTGATACGCGTTGATGATACAATGCTAGCAATTATTGTCGAAGCCTGTTTGTTTAAAATTTAAAATTATCTTTGACATTTTCGTTTATATTTACATTCGAACCTACATTAAAATTTATATTATTTGATAACATTTCACTTCAGTAAGAGAGATGTATGTATTGATACCTTTCCGTAAAATATTTACTGTATCTTTTAATTTACCGATCGCTTCTCCTAGGATTACTACGAGACAGAAGAGTGGTATGAAGAAGAGCGTCCGCTATCCCGCTGTCGATCTGCGCGCGCCCCCCGCACCCCGCGCGCAATGTCGCCCCGCCGCCGGTATCCAAAGGAAGAGGATGACCCACTCGTGCGCAGAAACAACGAGCGAAACAGACGAGCCTCTATGATTCGTCCAGCGAGCGCTAGAGACCCGCCGCTTTCTGCCTGCTCCAGACGTACGTCCATCACTCAAAGACCAGCCTTCACTATTTATTGAGCAAACAAATATTCTTACCTTTGCAGACAGCTCTAGAACACTTATCACTGTGCAATAAGATACAATTATTTAGCAATAATTCTTAATACAAAGATTTTAATGGTTAGAAAAAGAATTTCGAAAAATTATGATCTTGAGGCGGGAATCGAACCCGCGTCCGCTGCTATAACTACTAACAGATATTGTTGAGACAATTGAAAGATAAAAGTGACATGCGTAACAAAATCGTAGCATTTATTTGATGTAGCATAGTTGTCTACGAAAGCTTAACTGTTACAATTATAATTCCAACCAATGAAAAATTCAACGTCACAACGTGCTGTAGTTATCAAACGCGCAGATTCGCTAACGCAATAAAGAACATGAGTAAAATAGAATTGTTCTGAAATTATAATGAAGTGTTAATTTGAGTGTGATTTATGTATGTATGTATGTATGTTAATTTGAGAGTGCATGAATCATAGTGAAATAGTTATTTGTTGTACGTGAGTGCAAAGTTGTTTTTTAACCGCGTGCCCAATTTTGATGACCGAGCTAGCGAAGGATTCTAAAATTGAATCACGAGCGTAGCGAGTGATTCAAAAATTAGAATCCTGAGCGATAGCGAGGGAATCAAAAGAGCACAAGGTGAAAAATCTTTGCACTCTAGTGCAACACGTAACTTTTCATCCCCCCCAACGAGGAAATTGCAAAATACAAAAAAAAATACAATCACAACAGTTTCTGTTTTCACCCAGAAACTTCCACAACACCCTCCCATTAACCCAAACACACTCTCAACACCCACCCAGAAACACCCACAACATTCACACCTGAAATACACACCCATTCGCCCAGAAACACCCAAAAAACACCCATTCACCCAGAAACACCCACAAACACCCATTCACCTAGAAACACCCACAGAACACCCATTTACCCAGAAACACCCAAAAAACACCCATTCACCCAGAAACACCCACAAAACACCCATTCACCCAGAAACACCCCCAAAACACCCATTCACCCAGAAACACCCACAAAACACCCATTCACCCAGAAACACCCACAAAACACCCATTCACCCAGAAACACCCACATCATGTCCAATGACCCAGACACACCCACAAAACACTCATTCACCCAGAAACACCCAAAAAACACCCATTCACCCAGAAACACCCACAATATATTTAATCCCCCAGACACACCCACAACATCATTCAGACACCCACAACTTCCACCCAGTCACGCCCACAATACTCACCCATCCATTCAGACAAACCCACAAAACACCCATTCACCTAGACACACCCACAAAAAACCCATTCACCTAGACACACTCACAAAACACACATTCCCCCAGACGCAAAATTTATCCTGACACACCTGTAAGTACCTAATAAAAATTACCGTTCCTAATGGAGTTCCGAGACGGTCAATCAGCTTGAGTCAAGCACGTTGATTTTCTGTATATTTTTGTTACGTTGCTAGCGTAAACAAATCAAACAAACCTAAAAAACTTTTAAATGCTTGACTCAAGCATCAAGCAAGCATTGTAGACGATCAAAATGTTTAAAGCAAGATTGATGCCAAGCTGATTGACCGTCACGGAACTAATAAGTTTTAACAAATTTATGACGTGAAAAGAAAACGGCGCGCGCAAAGCAAATTACAAAAAAAGTCCACCAAGAAGGTTCCGAGTCTGAGTTTTTAACAAATTAAAATAGGTTGCATGATAATTTCGGCACCATTGAGGTAGAAATAAATAGGTATAATGATGTTTTGAATTCACAAACTAATTGCACACGATGTTCTAAATTCAAATTTACTTTATCCTATAGAGGATAAAAACGGCTTTTGCACTCAGATATCGAAGAGCAAAAACGCTTTTTCCGAGATGGTGGGATGAAAACAATATTTACAGTCAACAGTACATAAGTACCTCAAGGTGTCACGTCTCAATTGAAATTGCAAGAGCAATTTCAATCCTCGCCAAAGTTAAAGTGAATTAGAAAAATATGACAGTTTTGGATCGCGTATTTGTTTCCTAAATGTTTTAATAACTTAGTACCTACTTAAAAGTAGGGCAATAGTAATTCTTACAAAAAGGACTTATATCACTTTGAGGCTTAAAATTTGTATCCACTGGCATTCTTAAATTCAATTGTAGGAGAAGCACTTGACTTGCCTCTAATAGTATTACCTAAATGCACATACCTAGTTACGTAAGTCAACTTTTATAGATTTTATAAAGCGAGTTCCTACGTAATTAATGTTTTTGAATTTTATTTAAAAAAACGTTATGTATAAATGTTAGAACAATGATTACAAAAAAAGGAGGTCAGAAAAACGTGGGTTCGACTCACGTATCAGATTTATCTGACCTTTTTTATTTTCATTATTAATTAAATGATATAGATTGACATCGAATATTTGGATGCATAAAGTCATTTGCTGAAAAATTATGAAAACGATTCCTTTTTTCTTTTTCACATATTTTACAATGGCATAAACGTCAGGAATAGTCCCAATCTAATATATTTTGGAAAGTTCCATAATCGACCTTAGTTCGCCTCTGTAGGTATTTAGATTTATTTTGAACACTGATTTTATTATATTTGTATATTTAGGGTGTAAGAAGAAGATTGGTGTGAGTTAAAAAATAAATATTCATTACTGAAGCGCATGTCATAATAATCAAAACCTCAACTTTACGTAAAATAACATCCAAATATCTGACTGCTAGATATAAATGATTATAAATTATTATTTTATTAGAAAGCAGTACATTTATCGCTTCTGTGCATCATTCATCCTCATAGAACGACGAATGTAAGAAGATGATTAAAGAGTTCAAATAGAAAACAGTATTTTTAAGAAAAGCGGCTTCTTACTACACGCAGCTTATGTAGTAGAAATAAAATTATGTCCAGTTTAATCGAATAGTCACATGCACCGGCTATCGGTCCAGATGTCTTGGGTTTGAATCCTGTAAGGGACAAAATGTTTGTGTTACAAACACGGACATTAGTCCTCGAGTCATGTTTGTGTTGTATACATAATTACATATGATATAAATATATCTTATTCATCAGTCTTGTAGTATAATTATATTAACAAGCGCTAAGAAGCTTACTGTAGGGTAGATGATAGATGTGAATGTGTAAAAAAATACTAAGGAGTTATTAGTTGAGCTGTTAATCCAGGTTTGAATTTTCCACAATATTGTTAAAATATTTGTTTATCTATTAAATTTGATAAATACATAGGGATGCAAAATAATCAACAATAAATAATAGAAATCGTTGTTTTATATTGAACTTTATTTTATATACAATTAATAAAAAATATAATATTTATCTCATTACGCTAACCTCTATTTAAGAAATCATTGAAGTATTTTTATTGGTTCGTATTTTTTTTACATTCCAGTGTAAAGTTTTTATTGTTAAAATGCATTTATACTTGGGAAATGAATTTAAGACAAAACAAGAGCAAAGTTTCAGTGTTTTTTAAGCTGATTTCAGCATTAGGAACCTTAGATAGCACTGCAAGAAGCAACAAAAAATGTAGTGATTACTTAGCTATAATCGTGTAGTTTGTGTGAAATAAATAAATCATGTGACGTATAATTATGTTCTTTTTATTTTTAGTCCTTATGTTAAAAATCTCTTCGATATGAGCCACTATCCCTACATCTATGTTCAGAAGAACTTTATAGTATTCATTCATTTAACGCCCGAACTGAAGGCGAGGGCGTTTGAAATGCGATCTGGGGCTTATTCTTTTATGGCCAAGGTAAGACCGACTAAGACCATAGTTTTATGTCACTACCTGACCGGAAAGTAGGATTTATCTTACGCGTAGCGGGCGAAAAAGTCCACTTTATGGTCAGGTCTGACAACAAAAAATATTATGTCGGCATCTAAAAGAAAGTGCAAAATTGGAGTGATAATACACCATTCTCTAAACAGACGTGATTAACGTGTGATTATGCATTGCATAATATTTCATCATCATTTTCATCACCGACCAGCCATAGACAGAAGAATATAGGGAGAATAAGCCATAACTCATCATAGTTGTAAACGGGACCATACTGCTTAACATGTCTTCCAAATTCTGAAATCCTGTTAATACATTTTTAGTCATCCGTCCTCGAATGAGTGGCCTTACGAACATTACTCAATTTACTTACGTAATTAAAGGCCGAGCGCGCCTGCCACCACGCCATCGAGATATCCTCGAAATTTCTAAGTAAAGTAACATCGCTGCGGTACAACGTTGAGTCACCAACGTTGTACCGCAGTGATGTTACTTTTCCATTACTTATATCTTATTTTAGCTTGCACAAATTATAAAAATGTCTCAACTCAAACAAACGTAAAGGCATGCCTTAATCTGAACTAATAAGGCAGGGATTGAAACAAGAGTTTCTCTTATGCGGATTTATTACCATATTAAGTGATATTTAAAAAGCAAAAAAATAATTAAAAATATCTACAAATTTACTTAGATATCTATAGACAGAGGTGAGACCTCAGTCCATAGATATTTATGTCGACTGTAATACTCGTACATATTACTTACAATAAGAGGTCCTTCACACAGTATGAAGGGGCTCTTACATCGCCATTTAGCCTAAAGTAGCATAGGTACACACTTTGGTTATGAATATTAGACGAGAGACATTTTAAACCTTTCCAAAGTAACTAAATTAAAGCCTTCCAAATATTTCAGGAATTTAAGGTTGTTCAAAAGAAAAGACAGATTTTGTTTTACATATTTTAATTGGTGTACATGGTTATGCATTACAATAACATTTTATCGGTTGTTAATTCATTAAATTATGGCACTTAAAACAAATAATTAAATAATAATACATACATTGAATGAAAAATGTCCAATATATTCATTAGCATTTTAATGTTCGAGATAAACTTAATTAATACATTATTTCGGAATTATTTCTCAGTCGTTCGTTAACGTTTCGTGGGGTACGAAAGTTTGTTTTTGTATTTTTATAATTATTTTTTTCTTATGAAAATAAAGCATAGTATTCAACTCAAAATTTCACTCATTGATCCCGATCAAAAACTATAAATTAAAAACTTACAGACGATAACTGAAATAACTTAACCACTTGTAGCAATAAGGACAATTTACCATATTCTAACCAACAATGTTACCTTAAAACGAACGCGCAGGAGTTAATGTCAGTATATAAAAACTTGTTCAACATCATTCGACAATACAAATTGTTGATAAAAACTTACGGCTAAGAAACTCCTAATTGTGATAGGTATACTCGCTAACTGCCAAGCGATTACGTGCGAAGCTGACACGAAGCTGAATGTTGTTGTTCTACCCCGTCAGTTAATTAAGGCATGTATCTTCGACTAATACTTCAACGGAGTCTCGTTTACGAACTACATAAATAATTTGTGGAAGCATTCCCTGATGCTATTCGTACGATAAATAGACGATACAATGATTACTCCAACTGATGCAACAAGCTCACACTCACAACATATTAACACTATCATAACTTTAATTACATACAAAAGGCCACATCACATCATTCAGTCACAAAGCGCGAATATTTCTAACATGGATAATGGGACATACTTATTTTGAACAGTTTTGTCACATGACGTGTGTAACGAAACGGCTCAAAATGGGCATGTTATGATCTAACTAACAACTTTAGCTATGATTTCAAGTAACGTTAGTATATTAATTATTGTAAGTAGTAAATTATAACTATTGTACTTTCCTAATTTTTGTCAACATGCGTCCATTTTAGTATAATGAGATTTATCATGTCGACGAGCCTCTTTGATATTTGACCACCGAACGCAGTTGGCAAGAGTTTTGATACATCACACATGCCGCGAGAAAGACACCGAGATTCACACATACGACAACAAATAGTTCAGACTACTAGAAGTATACGAGCACACCGACTACCTCAATGCGACTTCATAGCACGACCAATCTACAAGAGGAACTGTATCGTGCATATCAAAGGTTTGTTACAAATTTTGATCTCTAATTTTACTAATTATGATATATTTTATTGAATATTATATACAATATTTTCCTTACCCGATAAATACTGATTTTATTCGAATACAGTTTATACACACGAGCATTACGTGAATATCATATTCATTGACAGTGATGTCTTTCCTTTTTGAGCAATACAAATTCTTACCAAAAATATCATTTCTCTTTGCAACCCGCTTAGAAGCAGTGATATGATTATATATCACACTATAAGTGAATTCTAGTGCTAAGAATGCTTTTATAAACAGTATTTTATAAAGTAAATCAGAAATTCAGTGCGGTAAACTTTCAAGAGCGGTAAGCTGCTGACTTGTGAGAGATGCAGTGCTGGGGCTTGGGGGAGAGTACGGTGGATAGGCACATGCAATTAGTATAATGAAGTTGTTAAAATCCAACACCACAGAAACAAAACTGAGCTCAGCGTTCTGAACTGTTCTGTTTTGCCTACACCCTGTTATAATTCTCCAATGGTTTTAGGAAATATTAGGTTCACCACAGACCGAGATGGGAAGGCTGTTGGGAAAGGCGCCATGCAATTAGTAAATAAAAGTGAGTTAGGTACAACCTGTGACTAACCTATGAAATTATGACTGCATAGACTTTGCAGAGGTGATATTACCGCACATTGAACTGATCGATTTATATTTTATACCATCGCCGATCGCTATATATTTAGTTTGCTAAGAAATATATTCACTAAATACACAATATTACTATGATACACAGTATACATTACAATGATAACTTTAGACATCAATTTCACATTGTAAAAAATTATTTAAACATTAAACTATTTGGTGTCTTTCTCTAAGCATTAGGGATTTTCGATTAATTTAGTTACTTACTACATTTAATTAAGTTTGCCCTTCAGAGTACGAGATTTCGCCCTTATAAATAAATGTACTTATTAATTTATCTATATCACATTCCATGGAGAATCTAGTTACTGTTCATGTATAATAGATGTTAATAGTAAACGTTGATTCATTAACAGTAAATATTTCACAATAATGATTCTTAGGATTAGTATATACAGTCCAAGACCTTGATGTGCCTTATAACGTAAGACTAGATTTTACTTCTACTGGGTAAGAGATATAACAGCAATATTTTAGTGACGTAGTTTTTGCGAATTGAGAATACATTTGTATAGGATGAGATTATATAAACAAAACAAATGAGTAGAAGGGACTATAATAGGAATATGAGAAAGGGCTCCCCTAACAACACTAGACATAATATATACATTGTCCACGAACAGCTGAGTCCCAATCACAATACGCACTAACACTTCATTTCTCTTAACAATCCTGGTGTACCAAAAACAACACTGATGTTACTCTATGTTTAAATTTCACGATGTCATAGTTCTCCGCACAAGGATTTCAACAAAATCTACAGGGAAGGAAAACTGGTGTTTCAAGAAAAAAATATGGGTACCGGATTACCGTGGAAGATAAACATGGAGTCGATCTACTTAGTTCACTTCTTTCCATAATTGCTGTTCAATCTCAATGGCCGCCAACAAGGCTTCCATTCGTGCTATGGTTGCCAATATCAGAAATCCTCCAGCAAGACGGCATCGCGAGGTACTAGACCCTTCTGCTCTCCTCTACAACACAGTAAGTATTGATCATCTACCTCGAGTATGAGTCGGAGTCGTTCTCCTTCGTTGAACGCGAGGTGGCCCGAATCTGAGGGCAGGCGATGCCATAGTGTCCTTACGTACCTGAAAGAGAGTTATTATTATTAAAACCAATTCAAAGATTTTGGTAGTTAGAAAAAGAATTCCTAAAAATTATGGTCTTGATGCGGGAATCGAACCCGCGTCCGCTGCTATACACTAATTAACTTGCCGAAAGCTAACCTTTACACTTCACGTTGTAAGCCAACGGATAGGGAATGTAGAAATAAATTTTAAACATTCCAAAGCAGATATTTTTACAAATACCGTGCGTTCGGTTAAGCTTGGGTTTGCTTTATAAACTATTCGATTTTAATTTAAACATTATATAAAGGTTAGAAAAATTAGTACAAAGATTTTGGTAGTTAGAAAAAGAATTTCGAAAAATTATGGTCTTGATGCGGGAATCGAACCCGCGTTCACTGCTATCTAACAACTAAAATCTTTGTACATACTAATTTTTCTAACATTTCTATGATGTTGAAATTAAAATCGAATAAAACCAATACATCAAAATGTAGCCAAATACTGAATCCGCCCCTAAGTTTTTTCAAAGCAGAGTCGCAAGAACAAAATATTACGAATCGTGTAAAAAATAGTGCATCAATAGTGCAGTCAAAATTGATTTATAAGAAAATATACCAGACGGGCATGATATTCAACATGGTGTCTGGTGCACTGCCTTAATTTCTGTATCATTATCAACAACAACAGACAGGTTTTAACTAGTGGCACGCTACTAAGCACGGTCATCCGTTCTTTTCTGCAACTGCTGAGTTACCATGTTCCATTCGCTATTTTTGCAACAGACTACTTATTTTATTACAGAATGTTGAATTATACTGCCAGTGTCTACCTAGATAGTCTGAAGACTTACTTATTATGTTTCGGCTGGCTAGCAGTATGGTGGGGTCTAGAAGCTGAAGACGAGGCAGCCCTTCTTGGTGCAGCAGGTGGAGCCGCTCGGCCGTAAGGCAATGACGAAGGGCGCGGAGCTCCACTGGCTTGCCACGTTTGATCCACTCGGGATGTTCTGTATATAAAAGTTTTTACATTAGAGACTTTACTCTTTCTATTTAAGATGTAATTTCGATTGAGCGGAAAAGCTCAATCCCGATTTGAGAAATCAAAACTAGATTTAAAATATGTTGAAATATTTGGCGCTTTAATTAAGAGCAGCATAAAATAATACAGCCTAGGCTAGGCGTAGTACATTGAAAATGTTTATGAAAATTCACAAAAGAATATTAACGCAGAAGACGTTTGTTTATTATATGAATAATAAAGTATTTATGTATGTATGTGTTTACAAACATATCATAAATGTTTTTTGCAATGCTGACGAAGAGGATGAAGCTAATTAAACATATCAACAATGTTGAAGAACGATTATCAATGAGATTACCTATTCTCAGTTATTTTAACCATTCACGCTTATTCAGATGAAATTTTATAGAGGGTTTCATGTACAAGATAACAAAGAAAATGGATGATAAGGTGACGAGTCACGAGTCTAAGAATTCTTTTAAATAACTTCGTTATGTCTGACGTTGTTGTTCTGAGCATTAGTCACACTTCAGTTGTATAATAAGCCAAAACTACAAAACAATTAAAATGTATTTAAAAATAAATTATTTAAATCCTTCAAATTTTCAATAATTTTGAATCAGATGATTTAACAATATAATTCATATTTGAAAGGAATGTTATACGAGCCATAAAACCAAAATAAAATATTTATAAAGCACCCATGTAAGGAAGCATGCATTTGTTTTTATTCATAAGGTTAGTCTTTTTTTAATTGTAGTTTACTAGTTTCATGCTGTTATATGTTATATTTGCAATGATTTTGGTTTATTTAAAAAAAATATTGAAATGTTAGTTTTGTTATCTTGTCATTATTATTTTTTACATACGAAGATTTCTTAGCATTTGCAGTAGCTTTAACAACAGCATCGTTTGATAGTCGTGGTTTGTAAGCTTGATTCTTCTTTGTCGCCTCAGGTGCTCTGACAATTTTTGTGCAGGAAATAACAAATATTATATTGATTAGAATTTCGATTGGTCAGTTTTTGTGAAATTACTCACAATAGACTTCCTTAGATTGCTATAATTTTAGTTTACCGAAACTAAAATTATAGCAAATTTGGTACGCAGTCATTTTACTTTATTTGTAGGTTTATCAACTTACAGTTTACAACTTTATCTCAAAATACAAGTGCAACCAAATGTACCCGTAAGCTTGACTAATTATTTCAAAGGTCTTCCACCACCAAACACTATTCGTGATATGAAATTGCAACTAAAGGCCTTCTGAAATCTACTGAGTAAAGTATACTATTGTTATTATCAGTTTGAAAGTTACCTGTTGGCAGCTTGAGGTGGTTTCTTGCTTGTAACATTAGGTCTTACTGAAGCGCTTCGAGGGGTTGCTGTAGTTGGTGAAGTACCCTTTCGCACTGGTACAGGTATACCACTGGAACATAGATAATGACACTAGTAAGAAACTTTAAATGCTCGGTAAATACTTGATGGTTGCTGAGAAAATAAAAGCAGCTTAGTCGTCTTACTTTTAGACGAGCAGTAAGTAAAACTATACTAAGGATTAATTATAATACTATAATTATCCTCTTTCTGCACTACTCCAAATTTTTTAGGGTCGATGCACTGTGCTCAATCCTAGGCTAGGTTTTTATGGTCTGCCTCCAAAAACTCTCATAGGGAACACTTTTGTAGGTGCTTCGCTTGCTAACCACATGAATCCTGGGTCCATGTTTAGTAAACCTCTTTTGTGGCACCCACCCACACGATGATAGCTTTGTCACCACGCGGTTTAGTAAGAAATAGACTTATATTATCTAAATATACAATAACAATTATAATTTATTGTTAATGATTGTTAACAAATATTATTTGAGTTATACTCAATCATATTAATATAAATAGTCCCTTGAGATAGGCCTTTCCATAACTTTTTACAAACTTATTCATGCAAAACTAAATCCAATCAAGGGAAAGGATTACTCGACGACGTCTGATCGATATGAATGGAATATTAAACATACTGCACCAACCCCACATAAATTGGAAATTGATTAAGAAGGTGACGATAAGTATGAGATACAATTCAAGAGGTAAACAAACTTACCGATGTTGATTTTTGGCTGGAGATTGAAGCGTGGGAGCCTGAGGGCGGACGGGCGATGACACTGGCCGTGGGATTTTTGAGCTCCGGGCAGCAGCAGGCGAGGTCTCACCTAGTAACAAAAGTTATAAAGTAATATAACAACAAACATCACATATTGTTAGTCAGAAGCCCAGAAATAATTAAGCGGAGTAGTGTCTGCATAGGTTTATTGTTATTTCAACGATTTGTTTACGCAGCTGTGCTAATTTTGCGTAGTCTTAAAATAATTTTATGTATCGCATTACGATGTTTTGTTTCTTTTATTTTTTTGATAATTATAATGATATTGTGTTAAAATTATAAAACAAAATAAACCCATATTTTTGTGAAAGGGGACCAAAAATAAAAATATATAAAGATCCTGACCTGAAGGCGTGCTTGGGCTTTCAGCATTGCTCAATAATTCCCATTTGAGTTGTAGTCGTCGAAACTTGCCTCCGGAGTTGTTACTTCCGTTGCCTGTATTAGCGCTGGCGCAGCTTCCAGCCGAACTTGGCCTAAACTGTTCTTCGCTGCTTGTGTCCAACTGAAATTTCATAAAAACAATTAATTTATATCGATTGCCTTTGTCGATTTCTAACTCTACCACTTTCACAATTTCTATACTTAGAAATAAAAACTGAACCTAACTAGATTCATAATACTCGCAAATCTACAAAGGGATTTTTGTTCGGCAAGTAACATAATGAAATTATAACATCACAGTGGATCTTAAGGTAAAAAAATTGTGGTATTGCATACAATTCATCTGACAACAGTGGTTAAGAAACAATAGCGTAATAATAAAACCGTATACAAAATAAAAAAGAAGCAGCAAGCAGTATCAAGCTGTCTAAACTGCAAAATGGCTCGCAAAACAATACAATGGCTACGTAACGATGCACACTCGAAATACAAATTCGACCATTTTACCTTTGCATCATTGCTAGTCGGTTTACTGGAAGGTTTATTGTTCTCTAGGCTATCTGTATAATCATCGCTGTCATCGAAAACGAGCCGATCAAATGCTTGCATCAATTTCGAGCCTAGCTGCACTCCCGACCATCTACGATTTGTCTCTAGTTCAATCCTGCTGTTATTTGGACAGAGGTCGTAACCTATCGCAGTAGGATTGACACAGGAGCGTGGTCTGATTTTCTCTATTGTCGTTTTGACATTTGCTGAATCGTTCAATAAATCAGGAGTGGAAGGCTCTTTGTTTTTGGGCTCTTTGTGTCTCATTATGACACTAGTCTGACAGTCATCGCTTGACAGGCCGCTCGATTGCATTGATCGAACTAATTTCAGCAGGTTCCGTTGGTTGAGTGTTAAAGGCGGAGTGTTAATTGTAGTGGGCTGTTAAATATACGAAAGTCGTTTTAGCGTCATGCTTCATGCTATCTGCCGTTAGTGAAGATTATTTTGGCAAGGTCATATTGTATATTGTTCGTGAGACCTTTATTTGCATTTTATGAAAGCTGTGCACGAATGTCAATACTAAAATAACCCGCTTAGACGAGAGCTCGCTGTGAGTCGTGATTCGAAAGCACATGCAGTAAACAATAAAATGCAAATAAAGCATGTTCGCTTATATTATAGTACATGTCTGACATACGAGTATATTGGGTGTTATTTTGTGGTACTATGGTTATTGGTTACATACTTACTTAAATAAAGACGATAAATGTAACACTTTTGGATTAGACTTAGCAAGGCAATTATAATATTAGATTTGAGTTTTTAGAAGATATCTTGGTACAATATGTATAGAAACTTACCCGACTAGCCGCTCGCATGTCGCTTTCGATCCGTTTGAAACTTCTGTGAAGTTCTCGCATCTCAAACATTAAATCCAGTGAAAATGGTAACAGCTTAAGGGGCTCCAGACTCGTCAAAAGGGTATCCAAAAGCACTCGACAGCGAGGTTCTCCAACACAACCAGCTAGTATCAAAGAGTCGGGACCATAATGTTTGGCAAGGATCGATTCTCTAGTTCTTACGTATGATACCCACGCATCTACTGATTGTGCACTGTGAAAAAGTTTTAATAATTATATTAAATGAACAGCTCAACGGAAAGTATTTT
This sequence comes from Cataclysta lemnata, assembly GCA_963931975.1. Lineage (NCBI taxonomy): Eukaryota > Metazoa > Arthropoda > Insecta > Lepidoptera > Crambidae > Cataclysta > Cataclysta lemnata. The sequence goes on from OZ008339.1 coordinate 7,373,983, forward strand.
GAAAAATAAATTGGTCTGTAATAATGCAAACACATTATGAACATTTATACTTACTTTAGTAATCCCAGAATGAATGCATTAAATTTGACAAGACCTTCAGTGACTGCATCTTCGCTATTAATTCTCAAAACCAGTTCATTAAGGGACTTTGTTATTGGCCCTGAAATATAATTCATAAATCAGTATTTACATGATGTAGGTAATTTTAAGTTCTAGCATAATTTAAAAAAACCTTAATAAAATTGATTCAAGAACTAAAAATAATGAATAAAATACATTTGGTTACTGACTCGTTTTTTTTGCAACTCAGTGAATTTATCAGACGACGGATATTCCTTGATTGCTACCTTACCTTGCCTTGCGGTAGCTTCCACCATCTGCCAAACCGAATTATTTACTGCTCCGAATGAAGTTTCAATGTTTTCCTTCAGCCCATCTCTAAATATTGCATACAAAGCAGGACAAAGGGCATTTAATGCAATTTTGGCACATACTGGATATTGTTTTGAATCCCCTAAAAATGCCAACTCTGCCTGATCTGTAGCTGGTGCGAAGTGTTGAATTAACATTTCGACTGCATCAGTTACGTTTGATACCAATGCTGAAAATAATAATAATTTAATTAAATAAGTAATTATTCATTCTTACTATAAAGGCATATTATAAATTTGTAGATGATAATACCTCTTTTTTGTGACACATCTATTAAGTCATATTTTCCCCTTCCATCATATTGAGCGGGGCTAGCAAATTCATCAGGACTCACTTCTCCTTCTTCACAAATAGGCATCTCAGCTAAATTCTTTCCCTAAACAAAAAATAATAAGAGTTAGAATGAGAACCAAATTTAAACTGAAATTTTGCTAAATATTTATAGGAAACAAAGCAATTATTAAAAATGTAAAAAAAAATAATAACATAATTGGCGAAACGTGGGTGCTAGGTCACCTCTGCCTACCCCTTCGGGGATATAGGCGTGATATATGTACGTATGTACATATACATGTAAAAAAAATCATATACAATTTAAATTATAATACACAGACCAGAAATAAAAAAATAAAGAAACAAAATAAATTGTACTAAAAAAAACAAAACAAACCAAAGATACTCACAGAAATCAACTGGCAAAGGCAATAGCGTTATTATTAATTAGTATTACCTGATAATGTCTTTGTGCAGCCATAGCAGAAATATTTGGTGAGTTAGGTGGAGTTAAAGTATCTCCTTTTATGTCATCCAGTAGTTTTATTTGCATTGGCTGGCCTTCCAGCTTAGAATCAGATTTTTGGGCAAAACTCACAGACTTTTTACTATTGCAACTGCTGCCACTTGATTCCGTGGACCTTTGATTCTCCTCCTGAGATTGTTTCATTTGAAGGAATTTTGATACCTGGTTCCTTACCTTTTGTACTTGTACTTGGTCCCAGTCATCCATGTTTTGACAATTAAGACCGCTTTGTTTTAAAAATTCTTCTAATTGCTGTAAGTCTGCACTGCTAATCAGCGCTCCTGGCGGGGGAAATTCTGTATATTCTATTTTCTTTGTTCTTGGTTTTGGCATTGGGGGTGTATGAGGCCTATGGAATTTTAACTCGTTAGATTTCCCAGACTCTAGACTACTTTCTGTGCCAACACCTTCATCATGATAATATTCATTATAATCAGCATCTTTATCGGCTGCGTCGAGAAATTGTTGCGATAAGCGTTTTGCTGCTAAATCATTATTTTTCCTGTAATCTACATTTTGATTTTGCAAATAATAAGGTTCCTGTAATGATCGTCTTTTGGATTTATGTTCGGTTGCGGCAGTCATACATACTGTCGGATCTTGTATAAAATCATCCATGTCAAACATGCTATAACGCTTGGTATGTGAATTAGATTTACGTGTCTTATCCATAGATTTACGAAGTATACTCTTTGGCAATGGTGGTCGGGGTGGTGCTAATTCACCCTGTTTGGCTCCTCGGTTTTGATCGGCCATGGAAAGGGACCGCTTTGGAAAAGAAGGGTTATGTCTGTGCCCTTCATTGTTCATGGCGCTTGCTTCTGAACTGGTGGCGCTATCATAGCGGTATACGAATAATGGATTGAAATTGCTAGCAGGTGCGGGACTATGTTGAGCAGATGAATCAGTTAACATAGTTGATGAGCCTCTATAGCCAGAAGATGGCTGAGTAGCAGTGCTTGAACTGGATGATACTGCGGTAGTATTTCCTGTTAAATTATTGCAATCACAACTCATTGGCCTTTTAGACTTAGAGGCTGGAGCAGCATTGCAGAACTTTTCAGTACATTTCGTATTTTGCATGAGGTCCGGCAATTCTGACAACAGCTGCTTACATTCAATTGGTAGTAAGAAATTAAGTGAATCCCAATCTTTAATATGACCGACTCCTTTTTTCTTTAACATTTCAACATCATTGCACGAAAACGGCCGCTTTCCTTTTACTTGTAACTTGCTTCTTTTGTTTTCGTTTTTATTAGGAGAAACGTTCACTTTGAGTGGATTCAAGTAAATATTTGGTCTTCCATTCAAAAAACTGATATCTGGTAACGTGTAGTTTGGGTATAATACATAAACTGGTTTTTCACAATCTCCTTCTTTGAGTTTTTGAAGAAAAGATGGTTCAACTAATTTTATGATTTCCCGCTCATGTGATAGGGTTGATAACTGTATATTTGAGGTTTGCATACTTTTGTCTAAGGTATCTACTTCGATATGAGTTGATGTAGACTTATGGTCGCTAGATTCTCTGTGTAATACTTTATTCATTTTAGTAATCTGTGTTCCATCAGACTCAGAGCAGCTTGAAATACTAGCGCTTGTAGCTGATGATTGAGAGGAATACGACTTTTTGTTACTTCTTAATTTTAAAGGACTATTTGAAGTATTTAAGTTTGCACGCCTAATATGTTGCTTATTAACTGTTGCATATAAATTTGTGTCACTATTACCGAGTCTACTGCCGTCAGCGATTTCCTCTTCTTCTATCACCTCATCATAAACTCTATTATAAGGATTACTTGAAGGTATTTCTTCATATATAGTAGAATTATCATTGACATTTGGCGGTAATTCCGCTGCCGGACGTTCAGATGGCTTGAAATCAACCTTCTGCTCTCCTATCGAATCAGCACTTTCACCACCAGAACTAGATGGCCAGCACTCTGATCGATCTAACTGATCCATACACACTATTCCATCGTTACTCATACTTTTTTGCTTCATAAATAATTTTACTAAATTAAATTGTTGTTTTGTTTGACTCTTATCTGAGGAAGTATGATTCTCTGTTGACGATGTGCTCATAGGCTCTGAATGTTGGCTACCATGTGAAGAACGATTTTGTGACACATCGTAAACTTTCATACATATCGGTGTACCCATTAGTCTTTGGTTGGAAGTAAAGGAATCCACCTACAAAAAACATAAAATATAAAGAGATTATGATTATATTATTACGATGAAATTGTGAATATTATGATTTGTTGCTAGAACAAAACTGTCTAACAATACTTACAGTTGAAGTGCTTAGTACATTAGAGTTAATAGAACTATTCATTAGTTTTCGCCTATAGAGATTAGGTAAGCTTTGGCTTTTTATTACAGAATTATTCATTTCACTTGTAGCATCAGTTGTATCATTTGAATCTTCATTATTGTTGCCAGATGGATGCCTAAAACATAAAGTGAGAATTCATAAGCGTCTATAAAGCCATCAATTTAATATTTTATATTATAAATAACAGAATTTCTCACCGTCTTAATGGCGATTGGCTGCTTTGTTTCTTTAACTTACTCCAAGTTGTTAAGCCTAAATCACTTCTAGCCATAGAAGTTGTTAATTTATTAGTTATTTTCTTACATCGCTCTAGTAACTCTAAATTCCTGCGCGTTCTTTCATCGTTGTTCAAATTTACATTAATTTCTTCCTTGCCCAATTTGTCTGTAAGTAATTTACATAATTTTTAGGTACTAAGCATCTAAGCATACATTACATTAATATATTTGCTACACTAATAGGATTTGAAATTTAACTGTGTTAATATTACAAGGAAAATAAAGTCAGAAAAAAATCGAATAAATATTTTTCTTATGAGGCTTGTCAATATAAATCTGTTAATTATATCCTTAGTGATACGGTCTAATGGAATAAACATGTTAAGTAGTAAGTACACAAAACATCTATCTGAATTACCTACTTAAATACACTTCGGTAGTCGATAATCGGAGTTGTGGTAATGAGTTACCCTGTACAGGGAAAACAACAGGATATATTAAAATGGACTTACCATGTTTTTGATTGACGGCAAGCTCCCCGCACTCACTGTCCTCTGAATACGTGGTGAGACTGCCCTCAAAGGCTATGGTATAGTTGTCCTTATTGGCTTGACAGGTAAGAATGAGGTCCTGCTCTGTGGGCAGCTCACAATCGAGGCTGTCGACACTAAAGTGGACACCATGACCAGCCTCTTTTACAGGGGAGAAGAGTAGCTCTGACTTGCAAATCGACATCGTATTAATTGAAGCGACGGATTCTTCCCCCTGAGTGAATGAAATAATACTCATTTAATAATCGATAGTTATTCAGAAATTGATCAGGTACTGTAAGTGTTTAGAAGTAAAGTAAGAATCGTTAAGTGAGCATTGTTATTTACACACAACAAATGAACTTTTGGTCATCCTTTTGTTTTGGCTGTTCAGATAACGTTGTCTCTAAGCATTTTCATTACGATACCAAGAACATTTCGAAACACCCGCTTATAGTATAAACATTTACGTTTAGACACAATTCTGGACACGGATGTAAGCCAGTACGACGTCTAAATAAAGAACTGCAGCGATGGCTTGCAACGAATGCTATGAATTGAAAACAAGTTGGGTGGTTAATTGATTAATTCAATTAATCTATGTGGGTTACCATAATTTTCTTATTTTTAACTATGATGATAACTATTACGATCTTAATCAAATGACAATTATCAGGATATAACATTATCTCATTATCTCTTATAAATACTATGAAGTTTTAAATGACTTGTTAAAATTAAACAGTAACATAATATCAAAACGATTATTTGTGAGTAATATTACATAGGCACAAAAACACACCAGTATGGCGGACAAACAATGTCGTTATCAATTTAATTCCCTTTCCTGCTATAAATGAGGTCACAAATCATCCGACGAGTCACCCTCTAACTAACTACAACATAAAATGTATTGGAAATTGCATAGCGAGCAAATAATGAATAATATATTCTAAACAACTGTGGGAGAACAATAGTTATATTTATTATTACTTAAAACAACACTAAACAAGACACTGAACTTAGTATAATTATTAGTAATAACAAGTAAAAACATACAGTGATAGTATCAAAAAATAATAAATGAAAGGTGCAATAAATAAGTAAAAATAATAATGAATATTGCATAAACATAAAATAAAGTATCGAATGAAAGTGATGTTGCAGAGTTAGACATATAGCGTTGATTTGTATGTATAACCAAATATAAGATTTTTTTAAAAGATCCTTTGTAAGATTTAATACCGGGCTATCTGTGTACAAAAGTGCCCCAAGTGCACACACACTTACTGAATAGTATCCATTGTACGAGTCCCAATCGTATTCGGTCACACCCATTTTTTATCCTATAGTATAATTTAATTCCACTGAAACACTAAATCATTCACCGAGTACTCGTGACGAAGTGTCTTTGGCTCCGTGCCGTTACCCTCAATGAGTCAATAAGGTAACAGGGCCTGAAGGGTCTTATCTAACACATACACAGTTATCTATTAAGTCTGGTAAAAGTTCACTTTTATTGGAAAAGTAACACGTGATGGACTGCATCGCAAGGAAGTACGTAACTCAGCACTCGCAGCAGCCCTGGACGCGACTGGGGCAGCGAGCGTATTAATTTTAATATTAGCCACTGCATGTGCTGCTCAAAGTTTAGCCCGCGTTAGCATCGTAACTATTACTGATTCACTTTACGACTTCTCGCTCCACCTACACGAATCAAACTATTACTTTTGTAAGTAACGGAAAAACAAACGCCACTAAGATAATGAGTAGGTAATGACTAATGAGTAAACACCCTTAACAAATGGAGAGTTCAAATGTAATTAGTTAATGAAATTTTAAGTTCAACAACACAGGATGGGTAATGGATATACCTAGATCGTTGTCGCCTTTTTGTTCATACATGCATCTAATTGCCCTCATTTGGATTGTTCTGAGTGACTGACAAAAGGCTTACTGCCGCACGCAGAGATATCAATTAACGTTAATGAGTACTTAATACAAAAAAATAATAATTCAAAACTAGTCGCTATTCTAGCCGGGACTATGTTCTAGAAATCAATGATTTTTTGACATTAAGTACTCATTAAATTAAATCGAAGTCTCTACGGCAGTTAGAATTTTGTTATAAAAATCATCGTTTTATTTTAAAGTTTGAAAGCCGGTGGATGGCAGGATAGACTTCATTGGCAACACACACATGGCACCAGTATGTGAGCGGCCACACACAGATAATTAAATATAGCGCACCCACACAGTTACACAGATGAGGGAATTACTGTATCACTGGGGGAATAGACATACTGATTGACGCAATTCATGTGTGAGCATCACACATTAAAGTTGTTCCTATTTTATATTGACTACTTGTACATCCCGTGGGAGCAAAGTACGACACTTTGAATCTTTATAATGTAGGAAGAGTTGTAATGAATGTGAGCTGGTCAAACCGTTTCTAATGGTTTTAGGTGTGTGGGTGTATCCTCGTGGGATAATAACATTTATTATGAGAAGGTGACTTTCATTGTATTATAAATTATTGAGCCTATTATGACTTGATATAAACAGCTGTATAAAATAGATTATATTACAGACTTTAAGGTCGCCAAATAACACAAGAACAACTGTGTAACCATTTCAATGTCATTGTAAATAGGTGTTTGATGTTAAAAAGCATAAAAACAACAAAGTTCACTTATTTTAAATTACCTCCTAATATAATTTATAAGATTTTGATGCAGTACAGTTAACATCACAGAAGGCAACCACAAACTGTCGAACATCATGGCAAAATTAAAAAAATATTTAATACTACTTTATTAATATTATAAATACAAAATATGGACACTATTATTTATTACAATGAAAGAGTTTGTCAATAAAGCATATTACTATTTTATCATTATCTACTTAAAATTATTGAAAACCAGTGAAACAGAACATCTGGTCTATCACTGACAGTCACTGTCAGTGCCATGATCTTATAATGATCATTGCGGTCTCTTCGTGCTTCGTTGCGCTTGCGTTATTTGGTGTACTGTGTGCTAAAATTGCGATTGTAAACACAGCTATTACTAATTATAGATAAAATAATGAGGTGTTGGGAAAGGAATATTGGTATCCAGGCAAAAGTTAATTGGCTATGTCCTTTTTCAAAACGATTTTCAACCTTAACGATAGCGAACATCTAAAGTCACCAACAAATTAGGCACATTTTACAGATTGTTGTAATGCTGTTGATTGTATTGTGTCATGTGATATTTTAGAATTTTCCGAATGTACAGAAAGACTCATGCGCCATCTACTATACATGAACTAAAGCTTCTACTAACGCATTACCACAGCCACAAACTAGATGGCGCTCATTGTGTGAATATTACGATTTATCACGTTAAGCATCGATAAATTATTGTTACACAAAGTTTGGTATAGTAAGTGATCTATTGTGCAGCCAATAGCGATGGTGTCGTAACTGCATAGTTGTATGGAAATGTATAGTGGAATGGAACATTGAACAGCAATGTGGGCGAACCTGAAAGCTACTGTTGATACTGACACTGCTGTCGAATCGAAACCTTTCCATGAGAGAACTTGAAATGCTGGCGAACATCTCGCCTCTGGGGTTACTCTGCAATACACCACATATCATATAACAACCAATATATTAGGTAAATAACTGAAAATTAACATAATATACATACAAAATAAATAATAGGTACACACACTCGATACACTGGTTAATTCCAACACCATGATAAATAATTATAAAATTATAAATTGAGATGATGAAATCGTTGTGAGAGTGAATAATTCAGATATAATAAATTAGCACATTAGATAACTACGAACTGTCTAAATATTTTAAACCAAATTTTCAACTTTACTTAATTTAACAGGGATGTGAGAGAATGGTTTTAAACAGTGTCGTATTATCTGAAATGCCGTGGAGTTATCAAAACAAGGTTTATTGTAGATATAATTTGAAAAGAGACCCTTTCTGAACTGCCTTCTGTATTATTATCAGTGGAGTTAGAAACACATTGATAGTAATAATGTTGTTCGATTCTAGTGCTCCAATTTTCAAACTGGCACGGCCTCAGCAGTGAAATCTGCTATCCCGCAACACCATAACAGGAATGAAATTGATTACATTGCAAAATGAAAGTTGATGCTCCAACAACAAGTAAGAGCCCGGTGCTAGATGAAATTCTACCTTTTGTGATAATCGTTCAAAAATATTTATAGTTACTGGCCAATAATAATTTTAATTTCGAATGCGTTTCTGAGCTTATTTTTAATATTATTTTCGTAAATTGAACAAATATTTGTCTAAAGTTTTTAACAGTTTGCAATTGCAATTTTTTAGTTGACAAACTTGCAATTTTTTAGTTGACACACTTGCAATTTTTTAGTCTTACAACTCTTGTTGTCCAATGTTACGATGTGTATTGTACTTGTGACGCTTAACTTAATTAGGTAGCTGAACTAATAGGTAACTATTTACCTTTTTATTTTCGTTGTAACGTTCTTTTATTGAAATGGTATGGTATTGAATTTGTCACTTACATCATGAGTTCTGTCGTCAATTATGGCGTCGTGTGGCAAGTTGGCGGTCATCAGCAGTGCATGTATGTCTTCTGTCTTGAAGCTCTCCATATCGGCTTCAGCGAGGTTAGCGTCTAAGTCCCTCGCGATGTCGTTGTAGCGAGATGTGAATTCGAAGCGGGATGCCAAGTCGCTTATCCCCTTATAGGATGCCGATACGGAGGATAAAACAGAGGTGTGATGGCAGGAGCTGTCTCGAAATATTGGGCTGAAAATAGAGAAAATAATTATTAGAACGATTTCTTGCAATCAGTGGACGGATTTAATTTTTTTATGTATTACTTGGTCAGGTAAATTGCAGATTTGCATCGGTAATCAGTTTTAAAACTAATCACGTCACACATAAAGAGTGTGACTTCTTTTTTTATAGTAACAATCTTAATGATAATACTAAATATCTAATAACATAAATTTTCTTCACAAAATCCAATTAATGTGAGGTCTATTTATTTTTAACCCCTTTGTGATTTAATAAAAGCCATCAATCTAAAGCCTTACTCTATAATAATTCACCACTATAAAAGGTTTCGAAATACCAGCTCGACCTTTTATGAATAGAAGGTTGAACCGCTTGAACAGTTTTTTTTGCTTAGCTTAATCTAAATTTGGTTTTCTAAAGTATTTGAGGAATCCCATTATATTATACCTATAACATTATATTATATATAAATTATTGTGCTTATAGATGATACGACTTTTAGATCCAACTAAACTCCGCGCCTAGTGATTCTAAACATGTTAACTTTGTGTTTTATTCTTCTTTAATTTTTAAAATCACACAATCACCAAAATAGTCAGAAAGCAGTACATTACAATATTACAATAAACAACAAAATAATTAGCTTATAAATAGAAGGCCTATTTTGGAAATATGACATTCTGGAAAATGGTAAATACTAAGACGATGATGGTGTTTAGGCAGAAAATCCAAAATACACATTGGACTTACTTATAATCAAGGAACCACAAGTAGCCGGAGTTGTCACAGTGTGCGTCGAGTTCATCATGCGTGGAGTGCTGGCTCCCGGCGAGGCTGGTGTTGCTGTTGCAGTCCTCGTCTGTGACACCGGGGCTCGCCGCCTTCAGCCCCAGCCGTGGCGGTGGCCCTGTAATCGTAAATAGAAACTTTAGTCTTACAGGACTATCGACGTCCAAAGAGGTCAGACAAATCGGGAAAAAATATTGTCCTGTTGCGGGAAATGTTTTAGTAATTTTTCTAACATAATATATTTAAATAAAATTCAAAAAACAACTATTGACTATAACTAGATAAATACGTTTATATAGATAAATAAATCACGCCTTTTTATTTCCAAAGCCGTGTGCAGAGGTAAATTTAATTAGGTTCCATATATAAAGGAGCGAGCCTATTGCAGTATCGCTATTAATTAGGAACGTAGTTCGCAGAATATTACTAGGTTGTTGTATAAGAGTCTGCTACCCATTACTCATCGCTGTATTTACCATTAGTTCCTTTGTACGACACCCGTGGGAGAGATGGAAGGATGAATGATACGTTAATCTTGACTGTATTTGCATTTCTTGTTGGTAATGTAGCTTTCTGTGCTTAGAATTACATAGTTCATTTTGTTTTATACATAATTGTTTCTATCGCCATGAAGCAGTGAAGACGTTTGTGATTTTACTTATTTATTACCATGGTTGACGTGGAATATTCGTGGTAAGTGGTAACTCTTCAAAAACTATTTAAGCCTTTTGAAAGAGTCTATTCATAGATGTTTTATTTGTACTTTGGTTAACAATATTTATAATAATATTCTTATAAGATTGATTAACGATTTATTTCCATTAATTTATCCCCAGAAAGAAAGAAAGGGGCGTAATTAATCAATATTGTTGTTTATAATAAGTCTACAAGTCGTTTACTGGGGAAACTTCAAAGGGAATCCTTAGAGATTATTTATGATGATGTTAATAATAGACATGGTATTGTTGCTAGCTTTCCCTGTGGCGCCACACGATACGGCTAGCATTGAAATACTAAAACGCAGAGGCAGCTGTTTATTCCGTGGAGAGGTCTGTGGGCGGGCTGGTCCAACATGCCTTGTAGGGAATGTTGTTGTGCATCCAGAAACAGAAACAAGGAAAACTGACATTGAATTAGCTTTGTGTTCGCTGGAACGGTTTTTTGTCAATACATTTTAGTTCGAAGTTAAGGTTGCATGCCTCTTTCAATAACAACATTACGAATTTGTGTATTTTTCTCAGTATTATGTTTTCAGCTTCTCTAATCGAGAGTTATATTTCAGTAATGCAGACGCGGGCTTAGTTAAAATATAAATATAATTAATATGGTAATAAACATACAAGATGTTGACATTAAAAGTTTAACTAGCCCAACAGATGACCTTTGGTTGTCTGTGCTATAATCTTAGATTGTGATGTACACAGCAGTCTTAAATTTATTAATAACGAGTGTAATTCAGATCACGCCTTTTAATTGGCTTGGTGTGAAATATTTCGTAGTATTTTTTAGGTCATTGTACTGTACGGAATTTTACTAAGAATATGGTTGACTACACTTAGTTTGCAAGTTATCAACTCTGTCTGCAACACGATAGACCAGAAACGACATACTAGACATTCCAGCGATTCACTGTATGTGTTCCGGGTCCGAACCTGATGTTGGGATTAGATGAGGCTGAATAAAATAAGATCAATATGATTCTGCGATAAGTTATATATGGTGCAGTGGTTTGCGCGTTTGTCGGCGATTGTGTAAAATAAGCACAGGCAGGTAATTAGCAAAAGCCTATCATATCCACATGGTGGATGGCCCGTTCTCCTTTTATTCTTCAAACCACAGGTACTGTGCTACTAGCAGTGGATTTTTTATCATAGAATAATGATGATATTAATGAGGATAAGAGTTTTAATCATTCCTCGATGACGAAAATTTTTAATCATGCCTCCTTCGCCCTGTCATTTTAAATAGTTTTTAAAATGACAGGGCGAAGGAGGCTTGATGGGGTCAATTATTATTTCTATAGACCCATAGAGACAGATAAAGCCAATTACCCCAAGACTTTATTGGCAGTCAAAATAGCAGAAGCAAAATGTTATTATCATGCATTATTGGATGTTCAATGAGGTCAATAATCGTCACGCCACTACGTACGTAGGTATTACGTAGACTTAGATAGAATGGGCCTCAGCTCGCTATGAACAAGCCGGCATGCTGAACATGACCGTTGACTCATAATACAAGATTAGTCGACCAATTGTTTTTGTTGAAGTAAAATTAATTCATAAAGAGCAGCACCGTTGTGAATCATCACTCGCTGTGGACTAGATTTCAACGTTCAATTTGTAATCGTAATATCATATGGATACGGTTACAAATGCAGAGTATCCAACAGGTATTTAAGTCGTGGGTGCGACATGGGTGGACCTGGTATTGCTATTAAAAATAATGTAACCATCATAATTTATCAGGTACCTATCTACTACAAGCATTATTTTTGATTTGATTATGGATAGTTAATAATGGAATTTAATTCTGAAAATTTAAGAATGAATTGATCCAAATTTGCCTAAGATATGCTTTTTGTGTTTGTAATTTGTAGTTATAGACACAACAACATATAATTTTGAAACATCCATAACATAATAATGCTTTTAAGTATGTAGTTATTGTGTCAATTTCATAAAGTTTCATGAATTTATATGTCAATATAATAAAAATAGAAAAAGATGTCGAAAATCATGTGCCGGCACGCGGCAAGAGTTTTAACTATCCAGATACACCGGTATACAAATGAGGTTCGTCGTTCTTGTAATATTAATGATACGAATCTTCTCTTTCTCTCGATCTTCTGTGGATCTATGGAGATTCAATAGAGTCAAGTTCGCCAGTTGCCTACGTTCCGAAATGTATATTTTCAAACTCTAGGTATGTCAGCATCAGAATAAGCCGATTTATGTTAAATAGATGTTTGGTCTGATAATTAAAATGTGTTAAGTATAATTTATTTGACTGTGGAATGTTACTTATTTACATTATCATAGGGCCAGTTTGGTACTCGAATTCCGAATGGCACATTCGATTCAACGGTAAAAGCTTTTCCTAATTCTGTGGAATGCGTGAACCTATTGCACCGTTAGAAAGCGTCCCATTATGTCGTTGTTTTGATAACTCCCCACAATCATTGGCCAGACGCCAGTCTTTCTGAAATTCGTGTCGCCCATTTCATTACCACAATCCGTTCCCGTTTTGTTTTGTAATGAGACGATTCACTGAGAAAAAGCGTGCCAGTGTACAGGCCGCATCATAAGTAGCTGAACACTTTAGGAGGTATCTTGTCACAGCAACGATGGTGTCTGTACAGTACTCTAGTAGCTTTAATATTGCATAGGTTATTATTGTGACAAATATAGTTTGTCACAATAATATAAGTTTCTATTAAGGACCTAGTTCTGCAGAAAACAGCCATCTAACTATGGCCAGCCATATATAGATGACTACTTTCTGCAGAACTAAATCCATTAAGGTTCTAAAACAGGTAACAACTTATGATGCTGGCCCAGCAAGCTGTTGTAATAAGTTATGCGTAGAGTACCTAGTTTATTGTTTAAAAAGCTATGCAATTTTTCTAATTAGTTTTCAACTTTTAATCTTGTAACGCAAAAGTGGTGAATGTACTTACAACATTGAAACCGTATTCCCTGTTTTTCATATTCCCTCCGCGTCTATTCTCGTCTTTGCTCCAGTTAATCTTTATAAAGTGTCACTTTACGAAAGGAAGCAGTGCTTATAATGCATGCTCAAGATTAATGTAAGCTAATCTTATACCGGTGGTTTTTTTAATATCGAGTTTTTATATTTGAAATTTCATAAAAAAGCTACGTGTTGGGATATTCGTATGTAATATAACTTCCTAAACAATTTCCATTCTTAGATGGGTTTAGGTTAGATTAGAACATTATTATAATCACTATAGATCTTGACATTTAATAAAAAAACTTTTATATAAAATTTCATTCTTGATAGACTTATGATGGATGGTGCCCTGTGGTTAATTATCACCCCCGGCCCCCTCTCCCGTAGGTGGCGTACAAGGCGACTAATGATAAAAGTGATGAGAAATGGGCAGCACCGTTCTTCTCATACTATCTGTTCTAGTCATATACTGAGTTTTATGTGCCTGTTAGATGAGAAAAGGCTTGCTACCTATTACATGGGACCTAACATAATTAGCGAGATGTGGGTGTTAATACACCTCTGACTTATTATCTATTTACTTATCTATTTATTTAAGTATGACTTACTGCTGCACTCAGAGACGTCAAATAACTTTAATGAGTACTTAATGTTAAAAATTTTCATTTAAATTTAGATCAAAGACCTGACAAGAATAGAGACTATATTTGAATTGTCATTTTTTAACATTCAGTACTCATTATCGTTAATTGACGTCTCTGAGTGCGGCAGTATGTGTATGATGGATTATGGATTGCTCAGGTCCAGTTAGATGTTATTGGTTGTTATTGAATACAATGTTTTATTTCAACTCTGGCATTTAAACCAAAATGCAACCTCGTCATTAACACAGGTTTAAGGTCCGTTCTCGAGAGCGTATACGGAAATGTCATTTCGGTCATACTGCTTGTTTCACGTAAAGTGCTTTAAACTATGAGTTGACCTAGAAATATTACTGGTTTGCTAAGAATAGCTTCAACAGTAATAATATTTTACAACTCAACGGTGTCATAATAGAAATTTACTTTCATAGTGAATATCATATTGGTCAGTTATTAGAACTTCCTTTCCACTATTATTACAAATTACTTAGATCTTGAATTGAAATCGATGTACTATCTAATCGAAATACCACAATGAACAGGAAATAATTAGTACAGTAGAAATAAAATTTAGATTATTGGTCCCACCAACAGAGTTTCAACAAACTTCCAACAGAGACATAATACTGGCTCCACAATGATGTGCAACCTTTTATATTTCCTATACTTTAATAAGTATTTGTTATTCGTATGGACCACCATGGAGAAATTTGCAGAAACCAAAGTCATCATGATAATAGTTCGTATTGCAATTGATAAACAACAAAACAACGCGCGCGTTCCAAGAATTGTTAAAGAGTGCAATATTGCTAATTGTCGCTTTCTTAGATAGCACTGCTGAGCTGAGGTAGCATAAATAGGTACCGTAGATGGTACTGTAATATTCATTTGACTCTCAAGTCTGTATGATTTTGATCCATTATTATGTCACCATAACTTCATGATAACAATTAATGATTCTTGGTAGGAAAGAAAGTAAAGTCAGTGGAAAATCAATATAATTCTTAAATATTAGAGATAGCGTAATGAAAAAAAACTACGTTTAAAGTTACATAGCTGACAAAAACAGAAAATTAAAATGATTTATTCAACTAAGTCCTGTAAATAATAAATAAAGAAGTTTTAATTTTTGAGGAATTAATTTTTGACACAACCCGAACATATTGTGTACTATCAAATAAACCTGTAACTTAGTGACATTTTTCTCGATTAACTCATATAATTTGATATTAATCTACGGAGTTACAGACTAAGCTGTTGACTGTTGAAAAGAAAAGGTCTAAGAAATACCTTTGAAAGTGGCACAGTCAAAGTAGGTCAATAATCGGATTATAGAAACCTCCAAATGAAGTCTCACACATGGTAATTTAAACATTTCACCCGCTCAGGTAGCCGGATTAAAATAACTTATTTCGACCGAACAATACCATTGGACCCTAGCGCAAAGCTGATTAGGCAAGCTGTCTGTTTCATATTAAACCGAAAGCCCCAAGGGTCAAGGTGGAGCAATGTCACAAGTCATCTCTATCTGTACTAATATTATAAAGCTGAAGAGTTTGTTTGGTTGGTTCAACGCGCTAATCTCAGAAACTACTGATTCAAATTGATTTTTTTTTGTTTTGGAAAGTTTATATTATATTGAGGAGGGCTGTAAACTATATAACAACCGACATTAACGCGACATTAAAGCCACGGCAACAACTAGTACTGAATATGGAAGAGAAGTACTTAATATTCTGCCTTTCTAACAAAGAAACTGATGGGGCGCCAATAAGGAACGTCTTCAATTTTAAGCTTAGTGACTCACAAGAAAAGTAAGAAGCAAAACTGAAGAGACGACAATAAAAGAACACAGCAGGCGCCGGATAATTTTGCCTCATGACCGTCTTTGCAAAACAGAGAAAAAGTTTCAAATGTAAATAGTCGCTCCCTCCGAACGTAGCAACACATGACAAATTGGCTAATTTTATAACCAGGTACATAGCTGATATGGTTTATTATAATGCCAGATTCGGCAGGTTTTAGTCGACAGTCGTCTAGAAGCAATTCTACAGATTTTGGATTGCAGCTTTCTTTTTGTTCGTATCTATATAGGTAAATATGGACATGAAGATTTTTATAATGAACGCAGACGTAGTTGTTGCAAATACAGTAAATAAAATGAATAAATTAGCGTTGTGAAAATCAGCTAGCCAAAACATTGGAAACTACCTACGGAGTCAAAAAAACATCAGCATTGCCTTTTCATGATATCGAGGTTAAGACAATTTTAGTGGCCTGTCAAGTTATTCTTACAAAACTGTTGAAATTAGCCCGATTATTTTCAACCCTAAGACAATTAATATAAAGTAAGCCACGGATTAGCTTTATAAAATGACTCTTGTGAATAGATATTTCCGAATAAGATACTTTAACATACAAGTTTAATACAAATAAGCACTATTGTGTTTGAAAACAGATCCCTGTTCTTCTAAATTTATGATTTTTACTTGTATCACTATTACATCTATCTTATTAGATATAAGCAAGCCTGGTGAGCTTATTAAGGTCTTTTAAGACGACATTGAACCGTCAGCTTATATTTATAGATCACCTTACGAATTTTGTAAAGGTTTTCAGGTAGACGGTTTTTGCATATACCTAGGTATACGTATAGGTTACGCAGTGTGGTGAAGGCAGAGCAGAATGAAATTGTCACTATCCCCCGTGTCTCCCGCGGGTGTGTCGTACAAGACAGCTAAGGGTACAGACAGCGAAGAGCAATGGGCAGCAGATTTTCTCTTAAACCATACTGCGATTTACGTGCCAGACACAATGCCAGGCAACAGGCTCGCCTCTAATTACATAATTGGCGAAACATGGATATTAGTTCACCTCTGCCTACTCCTTCAGGGATGAACAGGCGTGATTAATGTAATGTAATCTGTATGTACTGACTAACAATTATTATTAGTCAGAACTTTTTTCATATACCTAAGCTAATGCCGCCTACGTAATCCTTATATCTAATTAATTGATACCAGAGTGTCATTGCTTGACTCAATAATCATTAATTCTTTATAATTTCAACCGCGTCAATTCAAGTATTAGCCCCCGAGAAGTACTAAAAGTATATGTAATAAAAAGTGACCAAATGACCGCTTAATACGAAAAAGATTATGAGGTATTAAACAAGATAAATAATCAAAAAGCACTTCCTACGCAAAAACAGAACAACGACCGCGAGAGGCCGCCTGGCAACCTTGTTTTTTTTAAATGAATATAATGTGCCAACAAGTGAACTTGCAACTTGATTGTGCACTTTTGCTGTACTTGCGCGTATCACATTATTTAAAGTCACATAAAAACTGCTATCTGTTCACATTCTTCTCATTACTTCTTTTTATGGAAACTGGAAAGTGGTTACAAGATTGTTCATCAAAGCTACTTTGGGGGTCGTTAATTTAAAATCCATCTTCTGGACGTTTCAGTGATGTAATTCTATTCAGTGACATAATTATAACTTTTTCGTAAGTTACTTTAGGCTATTCTACTAATAATAATGTCAGTTAATATGGTCGTGAAGACGATATTGATCACAATACTGATTCTGATTAATCAAATAACTAAGATCAAGATATCTTATATGCTATGTGGGTCGAATTGCTACTAGGGAAAGATAATTCGGTTCGATTGAGTCATTCTTATATTTACGGGACTTTAATTAAGTCATTATAGGGATATTGTTTGATATGAGTTCAACATAAATACGGAAATTTCCAAAATATTTGATGAAGAAGTCATGTACCTAGGTAAGTTGGTAATATTGTTTCGATTTTTACTCAGAGATTTGGATATCTGAAGGATGAGTCAAGGACGAGTCATCAATAAAAAGATGGAAGATCGTCATTTGGTTTATCAAATCGTTTAAAACTAGAACAAATCCTTAAACGGCGTGACCTAAATCCAAAAAAGCGTTCAGTAAATAACAGCGTTACATTTGACTCCGACAATAAAAACTGCCAATCAAATCTCAAGGTTGTACAAAACTCAGAACAATCAAAATTGTTAATCTGCAGATTGATAACTCATGGCCGCTTGCATCAAGCGTTGCGTGTCGCCGACTAGCGAGACAGTCAATTTAGAGATGTTGCAAATGGCGACTTCCTCTGTCGACTGAATTGAGCTCTTGTGCATTACCTTAGGAATGTTAGATGACATAACCACAACAGCCAAAAATGAGCGATTATATTATTGTACACACATAAAAAAGTTAGGAAAAACTCAATTCACAATGCAAATTAATTTTAAGCATCAGCTTAGAATTAACTTGTTCTATTATTTATTTAGCTTTAGCATGAATTAATATATAATAAGGATAAATCAATGATGAGGAATGGGCAGCAGCGTTCCTCTTGTACCACCTAGCAATAGCAATGTACTGCGACTTTTGTGCCCGATAAATGGCAATAGGCTCGCCACCTATTACATGGGACCTAACATAATTGGCGAAACGTGGGTGCTAGTTCACCTCTGCCTACCCCTTCGGGGATATAGGCGTGATTTATGTATGTATGTATGTATGAATTTAAGATATGATTAATAAATATGTTCTAAATACGGTTTGCCACATAAATCAAACTATGATGTGTGTATTAATTCTTTTACCCGTGTAGTGTAGGCAGACCAGTATATCGAAATCGATGTCTTTTTCCTGCGATGGTTTGGCTACATCTGTACTGAAGCTACATTTATACTGGTTGGTTTAGTCTAGAATAAATTTATTCAAATTCAATTGCTATAACCATACCCCATAAATAGCTATAGTCTGGCTCCCTAATACATTAAACTGGTAAAATGTATGTAGATTTGAATAACTGATAGGATCTTGGTTTCCTCTTCGTACAGGAAGAGCTCAATGGCGCAGTTACTAGTGCGCTCCATCATTGGATGGATTAACTAAAATAAAATCTTTACTTCCTCCATATTCAGAGAATGTGCCGTAGCAGTGAGGACCTTAGTAGGGCTAATGATACTTATAATATATGATTATCTCTCCATGCAAAAACCTCTTCAAATTACCACACTAGTAGCTCACAGGCTGGTTAGACTATCATAATATGTATCCTATATAGTAGGTTTTTATAAGGAGCGAAAAAATAACATAGAATGTTCCAGCCCCAACTCACCTCAGAGGGGCCGTAAAATTCGATTAAGAGAGATTGTGTACTATTGGGCTACAGGCCTTCCTTATAGATCAAGGAAACAATAAAGGGAGAAATAAAAATATAATAAAAAAATAACTAAAATATAATTATACAACAAAATTATGAACAACGTCTTGATTTTAGACCCTGCAGCGGACCTAGCACGGGACGTGGACAAGTCTCTCTCCACCACTTGACAGTATTTTGTCTTGTTTGGATTTATTGGGAGTTAGAGCGAGAAGAAAATTTTTTCTTTCCCCCGAAAAAGATGTGTCCACGTCCCGTGCTACGAGGGCTGGTATCGGCCTATACAGACACAAAATAAAAACGTAGCCAAATGTTATTTCAAGTCACGAATTCTCAGTTTGCAAACGTCATTTGCGTTGTACAAAACGGAAACCATTCCTTTTTGTCTTTTCATTGTGCTTAAGTATATTTATATGCATGAGTGGTTACGTGTCATTCACTAAATATACAATTACCAACAGTCGGTGTAATAGAAAGTGCAAGAGTCTAAAGAAAGTGCGCCCCACTTGAGTTTCCTTCCTAATGCATTTTTGTAGATATTGAGCTTTGTTTTTTCACAAACGAGCGATTAGTTGTGGATATTTAGAAAATCTCATAAAATGTGGAAAATATATTAAAACCTCAATTTATTTTTTAAAATATCACGCGGTAATTTATATCGCTGGCAACAACTGAAACATTATCAAAAAAAATATCTTTCTGCCAATTATTTGTTACATAACTAATGACTTTTTTTGGAGGATTTTGCAGTGCATTTTGAAGTTTTTTACGTGTAAGTTCATGTTATTCGAATTTTCCATATTTAATTTAAATAGTAATTTCGTATTCGTAAACAACGGAAAATATTATAATGGGTAATCATTTACACAATAAAACGATCGGATTAGAGCCGGTAACTTAACAACGATTTTCAAAAGCATTACGAACACCACACCTACATAATTACAATTGTGATCGTGTTAACTGTAGCATTTAAATTTATTCCTTTTTCATCAGACATAGAGTTGAAAGTAAAATTGCGGAGTTTGGCTTCATTGGTGCCTTATTGTATGGAAAGCAGAGATCAAATTGGTTCAACACAAAAAGTGACGTGAATAATGATTTGCTTATTCTCATGTGCAATGACACGGCACAGACCATTGTTCAGGTAACGTGAAGTCTACACTACAGAGGTTTTGTTTAAAATGCACAGAATACACAAAATTGTATTATGGTGATATACTGTGCTCATCTCAGTGCCTCAATTAATTTCATACGTAGCTTGATTAGGTCATGTACCAGAAGAAGATTCAATAATGTAATTTACATACATACATACATAAATCACCTATATCCCCGAAGGGGTAGGCAGAGGTGAACTAGCACCCACGTTTCGCCAGTTATGTTAGGTCCCATGTAATAAGTGGCCTATTGCCATTTATCGGGCACAAAAGTCGCAGTAGGTACATTGCTAGAGATAAGAGGAACGCTGCTGCCCATTCCTCATCACTGATTTATCCTTAGTCGCTTTGTACGACACCCACGGGAGAGATTTGGGGTGGTGACAATAGTATTCTGCTCTGCCGTCACCAATAACGTAATTTAGAGTTAACTTAAAAGACTTAAGCCTGTTTTCACCAAAGACTCAAAGCATTAATGGTCCAACTGTAGGCCCCCGCAAGATGGACCGATGATCTGGTGCTGGTCGTGGGAAGCCGCAGAATGCGGGCAGCGCAGGACAGATCGGTTTGAAGATCCTTGTGGGAGGCCTATGCCCAACAGTCTCTCGGCTGACTGACTGACTGAGACACTGAGTTTATTTCAATTTATAAGTTAAAGTATCTATTATTATTTTGTGCGTTTAGATCGTTTCTCACCGAAAACAAATATATTCAAATTCTAACAGGAAGGTGCTGACAACATTGTAAAAGCAAAACATATTTCAGGTGCCGTTGTATTGACCACAATCGTGTCAGCAGACATACTCTTATTCAATTACTACAGCGTCTTGAAGTAAGGTATACTATGAATTTTAGGTGGCCGTAAATTGACCACAAACCTTTGTGGGCGTCATTTCAAACAACTATTGCGTTATCTAATTTAATTTTACTATTTCATACTGACATTGTTGCTTAAGAGAGAAGTGAAATTACTGTATTGTTAAAAGCCCCTCGACAATATGGAGTCTACCTACACAAAGTGGAGGGCCAAAACGTGACTTTCAACTTGCAAAATCATCAAATTAAATAATGTCCCAGCCAGGAAAATTACTCACCCTTTTCAATTAGCACAATCCCACGAACATTCTTCCTATATTCATCTATCCACAGAGAAGGCCTGTGCCCAAGCAGTAGCGAAATTACAAAGGCTGTTGATGATGATGATGAATCAATTAGCTGAAATACTATTACAGCCGTAACTAAGGTAATTCGCCTCGGCAAAGTCTCTTATGCACAATGGTTAATAAATTTGTGAAGCTCAATATACTTTTTATTGTACAAATAAGTATATTTGCCTCAACTCATAATACTCAAGTTACTTGAGACCAAAATATCCATTAAAAAACGCCTTACATGATCAATATTAAACATTACGGTTATTGTCACTTTATTCAGTTACAGGTGTTATAATTGCATTGGAACTCACAATCGCTATAACTGGTCTTGTACACATTAAGCAGTGAACTTATCGGAAAATAACGATCTAAGTAGTTATCGAAAATGGAGCAATTACGACTACTCTTATGGGTATTAATTTAGATTATGAAATATCAATTTATATATTTTTTAAATAGAGTGCTTCTGAGGTTTGCCTATATTGCATTGTATACCGCACAAAAATACACGTCAAGTTGTTATTTAAAGCAAGAATTAAATATTCTGCTATCGTCTTTTGTTTTCCGATTATCAGAAAACAAAGGAAATTATAATTAGCGTGTTAAGCTTGGACACTTCGGGACAGATCGGCTAATATTGGACTATTTATGCAGTAAAGCTCTCATTAGCGTTATCACAGTAAGAATGCATTAAGCAAGATGAGGCTGTTCTTAAATAAATAACCGGCACGAATGCCTGCTAATATAATAGTATAGAGTTATTAGAGTTTTGTATAATCTGACGTGACGCGTAGAATTTAAAATTTTGATTTTGATCACCACAATATTTTCACGAACTAATTTTATTACGTATTTTTCATTTGAGATGCACATGCTATATTGTATGTATAGCATGTGGATCTCAATGAAAAATAAATGTTTCTTTTCTTTCAATGTCGCGTTCTATGAATGATTGTAGATAAACTAAACCACTTGGCATTCTTTATTATTGCTTGATTTCACAGCAAAATGTTAATGAACGTCGGATTTCACGAATGAAGACGAAAGACCACGAGTTGCCGTTATGACTTGGGTACAAAAAAAAACAAAAAAATAATCGCCATTTTCCTACGCCCGGGCTGCGTGGTGAAATCGTTTCAGCCATCAAGCAAGACAGCGCTTCGAGTAATGCGATGTTGGTTGACGGCCTTGACTCGCTGGCGGCGCCACTGTGCCGGTTGGCGGCTTCAACGCTCGGTATATTTAGCTCCCTAGCAATTTACAGTTCGCGAATCACTGCGAAAGGGCCTAAAGCCGATTGATTGCCTAACGTTTGTTTAGCAGTGCCAGCATAATCTTTGCTTGTCTATGAATCACTGTGTTAGCGGTAGATAAGTAGTCTATCAGTGGATTTTGTTTATTTACAAACAACCAATGATTGAGTGATTCACTGGCACTTTTAACTGATTTATGCACCGATGTACAGCGAAATTTTTAGCCAGATGCGAGCATCCTTAAATGTACATAAGTTGATGATTCTTTCTCTAAGATTTTAATAAATGCACACTACTAAAAACATCGACTATACCAAATTAGCCCTTGAAATTAAACCGTAAAACTGTTGATAGGTCATTATGAGTGTGCTCAAAATAGACACTAATTAAAGGTAGACACACACTGGCGTGTAATCGGTAAAGGTCATAAAGGGTTGGTTTAACGTTCGTTCAACGGATCTTCAGATTACCCAAAACTGCCCAATTTGTTCAATCGACTGTCAATATTATCTTGTTTGTGGGCACAAATACAGCACAAAGTCGATTGAGAAAATTTGACATATTGTGGTAGCCTGACGTGCTATTCACTGTACGTAAATTAAGAGCTACATATCACTGACGATGATGTTGTCTAGCCGCTACAACAATTTGCCGATGCGATCATAGCATGCTGGCTTATCTCCACCTTTATTCAGCTGATCCATCCGCTGAGAGTTTAGATTGATCCAAAACAATAGGTTGAAATCTCTAAGCCTCCTAATGGTGGAACGGTACTGCCAAGTCAATGACCACTAAGCTTGACATGTGCTACAAATACAGCATGTATTTTGATAGTCACGACGTTGTATGGGAAATGGCACGGCTTTTACGTCGAACCGACGACGCTCTACATACTCCGCAAGATGTACGGCCTCGATAGCCTTCGGAGATATTCTATACAATGACCCTGTTTCGGAGAAATTGACTGCTTTCTGCGTGGTGAGCATAATCTTTTAATATTAGCAGTTGCGTTTTACAAAACATTCAGATTCTTTGCTTTAACTACCTACCTATTATACAATAGTAACACGATGAAGCAAAATAGTAAACAGTTCCGTAATAAGTGATAGTAATAATATAATTACTAGTATCTAAGTATTTACGAAAATTAATATTTCTATTATTTATAAACTTTGGTTTGATGTCAATCACTGTTTTTAGTTATTAAATTAGATAAAATTGAATTATTTCCTTGAAAATAAAGAAATTATGAATTTCTTTTTGTTTGTTAATTCTCATGTCTGCCTTTGTAATAACAAGTTCGACCTCGATTTGACGACCTTACGTTTTGTATCGCTTTTGTTTCTTTTTTAGCTCGAGCGACCGATTTACATGTTAATTAAGTTACATAATTTACATTAAAATTGTCGTATACTATTTTATAACATTGTCTTATACCTTATCAAAAAAGTCATTGACCTTGTAACATAGAAGTATTCATGCAATTATAAAACTTCAGATGGTAACGTCAACCATATTCAAATCGCGACTGTATTTGCACTTAAAAAAACAAAATCATAGTCAGTACACAACGAGTCTCTAGTAACTAATTTCAATAGGTTTCGCTGTCATTCATCATCATCATCACCAGCCCTTTAATGTGCCCACTGCAAGGGCACGGGCCTTCCCTATGGATGAATATAGGGAGAATATAGAATAATATAGGTTCGCTGCCATTATTGGTACAATATTGTATATTGATGCTCGTTTGTATTAGGATGTTATATATAAATATAATATATAAATATAATATATAAATATAATATATAAATATAATATATAAATATAATATATAAATATACTATTGTATATTTATTTATGTTTAATATGCTTCGCGTATGACCACAATCTCGCCTGACGGTAAGCGATGATGAGGCCTATGGTGGTACACGCTCGCCTAAAAAATGCCAGTTCACTCTGGCATTGAAGATGTCCAGATTATGAGGACAGACTGATCCAGGAGAACAAGGAAAAAACATAATTATGACGTTGAGTGCTAACATTTTTACAGATATAACACTAACGTTTTTACGTCTATTCAAAGTAATACAAAATCAATGCAATTGAATTACAACTTTACATAATAATTTAACCTTACAATAATATTACCTACTTACATGCAATTAGTTAAAGTAAAACTTGTAGCGCGAGGCCACAAAATATTATTTTTGATATTTTAAATAAATATTACGACTTCCACTCAATACGTATATTTTCTATCTCTCGTTACATGTCATTAAAATACTTATCAAAACTGAAATGTCAACTGTTGACAAGGAGGTCTGTTACACCACTCCCCCTCCGGGTGTCTTCTAGAGAAGAAAGGCAGGCTTCAGACGGTCTATTGAGATTTTATCCTCCTTGCCTTTGATCAGCACAGTATAGTATTTCTCATGTTTAGATAACACTTCGTAAGGCCCATCATAACTAGGTTCAAGCGGTTTCCGAACTCTGTCTATTCTGATAAAAACGTGTGTACATGTTCCTAAGTCTTTATGTATGAAAGTAACTTTTCTTCTGTTATTTTTGTTAGGCATTGGTCTTATCTCGCTCATGACAGTCTGCAATTTCTTGAAAAAGTCTTCATTAACTTCAGTCTTTGAACTTTGGAAAAATTCTCCGGGCAGTCGGATAGTTTTTCCATATGCCATTTGCGATATTGTGTATTGTGCATCCTCTCGTAATGCCGTGCGCATGCCTAATAATACTGTTGGTATTGTTTCGCTCCATTTGGTCTGGTTGTGAGCTTTGATTGAGGCTTTCAGTGTTCTGTGCAGACGCTCGACTTTTCCATTACTTTGGGGATGATATGCTGTAGTATGTTTTAAGTTAATGCCACAAATGTTTGAAAGATTTTTGAAAAATGATGACGTGAATTGAGTGCCTCTATCTGTGATGACTGTGCTTGGTACACCAAATCTTGTGATCCAATTGTTGTAAAAAGCTTTAGATACTGTCTCAGCATAAATATCTGGTAATGGGATAACTTCCATCCAGTTTGTAAATCTGTCGATGCAAGTTAAACAATATCTGTTACCTTCAGATGGTGGAAATGGTCCAATTAAATCAATATGTATAGTATCAAATCTGTTGTCTGGTTCTGGGAATTCCGAATATTGTAATTTATTATGTTTGTATGTTTTATTTTTCTGACATTGTATACACGATCGTGCCCATATTTTTGTATCTTGCTTTATGTTTTTCCAAATATATCTTGATGTCAACTGTTTTATTGTTGCTCTTATACCGGGATGATTGAGATTATGAATTTGGTCAAAGACTTGTTTTCTAAATTTAAATGGTATATATGGTCTAATTTTGTTTGTTGATATATCACACCAAAGAGTCTCTTTTGTAGGTAAGGTATATTCCTTAAGCTTCAATGAGCTGTGTTCTTTTAAGTGTTGTAATTCTGGATCATTTTCTTGTTCTTTTGTTATTTTATCATATTCTATTGAATCAACTGCTTCTATTCTAGACAATGTGTCTGCAACGATGTTATCTTTTCCACTAATATGCTGAAATTTTGTAGTGAATTCCGAAATAAATTGTAAATGGCGTAACTGTCGAGGAGATGCTTTGTCGTTTCTTTGTTTGAATGCAAATATTAATGGTTTATGATCGGTATAAATTGTAAAATCTCTTCCTTCAACGTAATGTTTAAAATGTTTGATTGCTTCATAAATACTTAATAGTTCACGATCATAGGTACTGTACATAGTTTGTGCATTGTTTAATTTTTTGGAAAAGAAAGCTATTGGTTTCCAAGCTTTGTTCTCAAATTGCTGAAGTACTGCGCCAATTGCTGTATTAGAAGCATCTGTAAATAATGCTAATGGAAGATCTGAAATAGGAATGGTTAGTATGGTTGCATTTGCAAGATCTTGTTTACATTTTTCAAATGCTTTTTTAGTGTCTTCATTCCATGGTACTTTTCGTTTGTCATTTTTCGTTGCTCCTTTTAAATAATCATGTAATGAGGCTTGAGACTCAGCAGCATTCTTAATATGTCTCCTATAAAAATTAATGATACCAAGAAATTGCCGAAGATCACGGTAGGTTTCTGGTAGTTTATAGTCTATGATAGCTTGTATTTTTTTTGGAATAGGTTTCAATCCTCCTTTAGTTATAAGGTAGCCCAGAAATTCTACTTGTTTAACTCCAAGTATTGATTTTGATAGGTTCATTCGTAGCCCATATTGATCTAGTCTTTGAAATAATTCTTGTAGGTGCATTTCGTGACATTTCTCGTCACTGGATGCTACCAGAATATCGTCTAAATAGGCAAATACATATCCAAGTCCTCTTGTGACTTCATTTATAAATCTTTGGAATGTAGATGGTGCATTGCGTAAACCAAAACTCATAACGTTAAATTCGTATAATCCAAAGGGTGTTGTGATCGCTGTTTTATGTTTATGTTCTTCTGCCATCGGAATTTGATAATACGCTTTTAAAAGATCAATTTTTGAATATATTTTTGTGTTTTTTAAAATATGTTGGAAATCATCAACTCGTGGTAAAGGATATCTGTCCGGAATGGTTTGATTATTCAAGCGTCTGTAATCTCCACACGGTCTCCACGAGCCATCTTTCTTTGGGAGCATGTGCAATGGACTAGCCCATTGTGATTTTGATGGTTGTATGATTCCATTGTTCATCATGAACTCAAATTCTTCTTTGGCTATCTGTGTCTTTTTCCCATCAAGTTGTCTAGGTCTAGAAAACACAGGATCACCTTCGGTTTCAATATAATGTTTGACGTTATGTTTGAAATTACTTGGTAATAAATTTGGTATAGTTATGTCGGGAAATTGTTGTAAAATATCAAAATATGGCGAAGATTTGTCAGTAGTGCTTAATATTTCATTTTTATCAATAGATGTTAGTTCTGCTTCAATAAATAATTTTGTGATTCCATCAATAATTTTCCGAGAATGTAAATCGATTATCAAATTAAAATGCTTCAAAAAATCAGCACCCAATATTCCTCGTTTGACATCTGCTACTACGAACGGCCATGTAAATTTGCGGCGTAATCCAAATTCAACTGTCATGATTCTGATGCCATAAGTTTTAATTTGGGTGTTGTTTGCAGCATACAATTTAAAAGAATTGTCAAGTTTGTCCGTTTTGCATGGTGGTACGATTGAGACATCTGCTCCACTGTCAATTAGAAAAGGTATATCTGATTTGCTGTCATTAATAAATATTCTTGATTTGCGACAGTATATTTTGGCAGCGGAATTCGTCGCTAATTCTGTTGCCTTGAAGCGTTTCCCGAATTGAATGAACACGGTTTCTTGCACTTTTCAGGTATGCATTTGTTTCGAAATCGAAAATGATAGTAACAAAATTTGCCATCTGGATTATATTTTCGATTTCGTGATCGACTTCGACTTGCTGATCTTGCTCCATTTGAACGATAATTGGAACGAGAACGTCCTTTATAATCCGTCCGTAAAGCTTCAATTTGTTTTTCAAGTGAAGAAATTTTTTGTAACAAGTCTACGTTGTTGACGGTACTTGTTGGCGGTTGTGTGTCATTTGAAAAAATATCGTTGGAATGAAAGTCTCTCATTTTGTCAGCCATGATTGACAATTTGTCTAAATTTTCTTCGGATATTATCAATATATTTTTTATAGAATTTGGTAATTTATCAAGCCAAAGGGATCGCAAAATTTTTTCGGAAATATTTTTGTCGGCGAGTTGTCGCATCTGCCTTAATAGTTGGCTAGGCTTGTTGTCTCCTAATTCTAGTCCTGTTAATAGTGTTTGAATTTGGTTTTCTTCGCTTTCGGTATATAAATTTAGTAGTCTTTCTTTTGCCAAACTGTATTTGTTGCTGTCCGTACTTTTGATGATGTCCCAAATGTTTTCGATAATTTTCGGTTGTGAGATGAGATAATTGAATTTCGTGTCTTCTGATCTGATATTATTAATAGAAAATTGAGCTTCTACCTGGTAAAACCAAATTTCAGGTTTGTTGGTCCAAAACGTCGGTAATTTTATTGAAATTTTTTCTAGTTGTTCCAGTTCTGTATTCATTTTGTTGTATTTGTTCGAGATCGGGGTCACCAATTTGTAGCGCGAGGCCACAAAATATTATTTTTGATATTTTAAATAAATATTACGACTTCCACTCAATACGTATATTTTCTATCTCTCGTTACATGTCATTAAAATACTTATCAAAACTGAAATGTCAACTGTTGACAAGGAGGTCTGTTACAAACTCATGACGTATAAATTTCGCAGCGATAACATCTCTTCCTTGTAGCCAAGGGTAGCTTATATCTTGCGAGTTAAACGGATATTTTGTAAAAGATTGGAGTAAAGTTGCGTGTGAACATTTGGGAGTTGCAATGTCGATTCAAGTTTCATGCCAAGCTGCAATTAGGTCCAATAGGGGCCAACTAAGGCCATTTATTTACCAGGTTGTCAACTGTCTGGCGGCAAGTAAGCATTGCACATTCTCGTGTGAGTCACCGAATTCGATGGCACTTCACAGGAAAATAAACAATTGAGTATTGAGTATGAAAATCGTCTGCTATTGAGGAAATATTAATAGATATTGTTATAAACTAAACCAGGTAAAGTAAACACTGAAATAGTGACTGTGTGACGTGGTTGTCAGTTCTGCGCACACCTATAATAACACAACGAGTCTCTAGACAATTACAGCTAATTGTGGTTTGGATTTAATTTTTTTTTCTGTGATTGCTTATTAAGAACATATATAGATACATAGATCACGCAAGTTTATTCCCAAAGGAGCAGGCAGAGGTGTAATAAAACCCACATTTCGAAAACTTTTAGTTAAACCTACAGAATAGAGGAATACAGAAACAACAGCGCATTGATGAGTAATTATAAAAGTGTGATCAATTCTCTCTCATTACAGTCAGTTCACAAAAGGTTGATATTTTAAGAAGGCCGAATTTGATGACTTGACTGCTACAAGCATACCGTTTATGTTACAAAATTTCAAGCAATTATGTTCTGGTGCTGTCACCACATCTTTTCGAACTAGTTCATAATTTTTCATAGGTATCTATCTAGGTCATATTATTTTATTTGTATAATGAAGTAAAGTAATGTAACGATCCCCATTAATGGTTTTTTCGAGATTTGAATATAATTAAGGTGCGAAATGCTATTGCAAAATTAATTTGATTGTTTAATTGGGATACAGACAAAACATGATAGTCTTCCCAATGAGCCAGCAGATTGTGAGGTATACATATAAATAGACGGAGCCGCATGCCGGCGCCGCGTGGACAATGGATTCCAGACGTGTTCCTTGTTCCATATGGATGAGCCGCTAAAGGGCATTCAAAATGCTAAGCCATTGGAAAATTCTATTTAGTTTATTAAATGCTCGTTTCACGGCTAACTTTTATGTTAAATATCTCACTTTAATAGCACCAAATTGAATTTTAATTTGTCCGTAGGTAAGTAATACACTGATTAGTAATAATAAGCTATTTGATTGTTAAATCAATATTATATACTTGTCAAAAAATTGTACTAAAAAAGCTGGGTCGTTTAAAAAAATTTCTTCGCATCGCATTTCATCACTTTTGAAAAAATTACAAATTGATGATTTACATTGATATGTACTACTCATTTTTGGATTTTTAGAAGTGAAGTTAATATATTAAGTGAATTTTTAGAAAAAAGTATTATTTCATTTTCTATTGATTTAAAAATGTTACTAATGTAGACAACATACATATATATTGAAGTTGGCTCATAATACATGTTAATCTTAGTAATTTCACCATATTAATTTAACATACACATACATACATACATAAATCACGCCTATATCCCCGAAGGGGTGGGCAGAGGTGAACTACCCACGTTTCGCCAGTTATGTTAGGTCCCATGTGAGCCTATTGCCATTTATCGGGCACAAAAGTGGCAGTGGGTACATAGATAGATGGTACAAGAGGAACGCTGCTGCCCATTCCTGATCACTGAGTTATCCTTAGTCGCCTTGTACGACACCCACGGGAGAGATTTGGGGTGGTGACAATTGTATTCTACTCTGCCATCACCACGCCACTATGAATTTAACTTCACATTGAAATTAATTAAATCTTCAGAATCAATAGGTGAAATGCTGTATAAAGCCGTTAGAGTATTGACTTGAAGAAATTTCAGCTTAGTAGGAGCTTTCAAACGTTGTAATAAATCAATTAACCGCTAGTTCGCATCTAACAAGCTTTAAATTAATAGATTCCAAATTGACTTGGGCATTAATCCATCAACAGTTAAGATAAACACGCGTATCTGAATTATCAATCTATTCTATCTGATTGATCGAGATATTGCTAAGATATATCGTGAGAAAATCTGAAGATGTAAAAAAAAATCTCCATCACTGGTATGTTGCCGACACAACAATTCTTTGACCTGTCATAATAATAGTCCGCCATCATAACATATCACATTCTTATTTTTGAACTATGATACCGTCTACTGATACCGATGATTGGGTGATGAGAGAAAGTTGGTGGCGTGCCCTGGGGTCTTCTTTTATTATTATATATATTTTATTATTGGTATTAAATAAAATTCGAGTCATCATACAAAGATAAAGAAAATTACTACTGCCGATGACCCTGATGACTTTTCCCCTATTTTATACTATACTGAAGAGCTGTAACGGGCTAAGATATGCTAAATAGGCGGACAAGCAGACATCAGCAGCCGCCTTATCGCGCCGGAGGCGTCGCCAGTCGTCGTTACGTGCCAGGAGCTAGTCGATATAAGTGCGCAATATCACATTAATGTCTTATAAATAACGATTTAGTCTAAATATAAGCATAAAATACCCGCGCAATGTGTAGGCCACTGACATTTTCAATAGAATGTATCATTTTTATTGAGAATGTACTGAAATTGTTATGCAGCAAATAATGATTGAGAAGAAACATAATTACGACATAAATATCACACTTGTTTTAAAATATGACTTATAAAGTGACCAAACTCAAAAAGATTTTAATAAAAGTATTATCAAAAAAGAGAAAAGAGTGTCTCCTTAGATCCAATGGTTGCTTCAAAGATACAAAGAAGACACTTTCTCAGTTAAAGTAGGTAACTATAATTATTTGTCTTCTTAGCCACGCATTTAAAACAGAGGGGTGTACTTATAGCGTATCGTCTAGGTAGACTAATTCTATATTTTTGTGATACATCACTTTTGTTCTGAAGCTACGATTTATATGCTATATGGATGGAAGAACATAGGGAGATGAGTTATAGCCCACTACATTGCTCCCTGGGGATTGGTGGTTATTAACGACTAACAGCTTAACGTGCCTTTCGAAGCATGAAGGGACTTGAGATAATATAGTTTACCTCGCCCATCCAAAGCCCCACCCTAGCGCTATTAATTTCTTACCTCCTCAACAATATATTGATTTAACAAACATAAGAAGTAGCTAACTGATGTATGAATTAGAAATCAACCAACAGGCATTGAATTGAAGCACTTTATTGGTCCTCTATTACTTGATCTTACCGGTTTTATGTAGTTCCCTGCCATCATTACAGCTCAATCGGTAAGTTTCATTCCAAGTAATCTAATTCAACGGGAAGCTAGTGCCTGCTAGAAATTCCCAGAACCCACTCGACACTGAAAACTAGTTTGGTTCCTGATACAATAAATATGCCTGCGTAATCACTGAAATGTAATGAATCTCGGGGACTGTCTTCATTCCAAGGGCTACTCGAAAGACAATTTTGTTAGTGATATATGAATAGTGGCTAATTTAGTCAAAAGAAATAAATATCCATCCAGAATATAATGTCCAAAATGCAATAAAGGACATACGATGACAGTATTTTTAATGTATCAGTATATTGTAATCCTATAGTAATATTGACCTAGATATTAAATAATCAGTCCCTGGGCTGGGACTATTATTATGTAACGAACATAGTTTAGGAAATTAAGTTGATTTCCGAAGATTAGACAATAAGACTAAAATTATTATTACTATTGTTAGACGGAACCGGAGCATTAATTAACAGCTTTCCACCGTGCAAATATCAAATATTTGTACTGTATATGCAGTCTTGGCCTTTGTATTCATTGCGCAATTATTTCTATATGTCATTATGCCAAACTAGAGTTAAAATATTAGTAATAGTTGTCCCAGAGAAATGCAACAAACAACCCGCTTTATATGAAAAAGAAACAAATTATAATAAATTAATATTAAATATTCTTTCTGATTATGTTTACTTAAAGCAACTTTGTACTAACTCTACCGATAAAAACATTATTACAATGTTTCAAGAGCTAACAAGCTGATGACAAAACGTACGAAAGCTTCTAAGAACCTTTTGTCAACACTGTCGAACTGTAATATGATACCAATAAATAGCTTGCAAAGTTTGATTTTGTTGTTTATTCAAAGAAACTATCTTAAATAGGTATCTAAGATAGTATGTTATTATGTAAATCGCTTAGTAAAATGTAAATATTTTATTAGTATGACTACATTTCACACCATTCGGTGCAATAATTAATCAGAAATGTATTATAACAAGAAACTGATATTCAAATCTTCTGGAAATTAACTATTAACCAACAACTAAGGAGGAATTTCTATTTCTTCATCGACGATACAGAAATAATAGAAGCACCAACAAACCGCATACCATTCCAATTCTTGTTTGTTTGAACAGCGCTAACAAATCCAATAACGATAGGAACGTTATGTTTTTTTCCTCAAATCGAGGAAGTCTTAAACATTTTTCTGGAATATAAATTTTAAAATATGATCAAGTTTAATAAAATAGAGTCTCGAATGAGTGTAGGGTAATTTTCTGTTGTGAATTATCTTTAAATGAGCACTGTGAAGTTGGTATAAAACCGATTTCTGCGTAGTAATAAATTAATTTCGTTTCTAGAGCAGTTCTACAGGTCAATAAAGAGAAGAACAGATATTACTTGAGGTAATAAAAGCCGGTTAACAGTTGAATACAGTTAGTTAGCAGTTGGCTACAAGACCATATTATTGGTTCTGGACATTTCTTCTCTAACGAAACGTTATGTAATTGTAGAATTTGAAACCATTGAAATGAATAACTACGTTATAAAAATACTGAAGATCTGAAGTTTAAGTTAGATTGACTTTTTCGCAGTCAATGGTAAATATTCCATGGTCGATAAATTCGATCACTTTATGGCTGATCCCTAACTTGTAAAACCGATTAGTAAGAGGACGCGATATTCCTCTTAAATTATATGGGATTTGCCAGACACAGCTAAAATATTCCTGTTGTATTGTGTTCTAACTAATCGGTTTCACAAGTTAGGGTGATAATTATTATAATTTAAAAACAGATTACAAAAAGATGTCATTGATACAGTGCAATGACATGAGAATCGTCCTTTTTAAATGAGTTTATATGTGTGGACATTTCGCTTTCTAATATATTCTATTCAAGCGTTGTTGAAAGTGACCTTTTTTGATATGGCTTGTACACAATAATATTATGTAAATTTAAAACGTTAGTTTCTTAAAACAGCCTCAATGTTTATTGATTTAACCTATCTAATTATATCCTCGAAGGAGAAGGTGGAGGTGTGGTGAAATTGATGGCGAAATGTGGGTGTTACACACATTTATATAGAGGCCTATTGACATATATCGAACCTCTAAATCTCAGTATATTGCTAGATGCTATAACAGCTGTAGCACTACTGTTTTAACACTTTTCTTGTACGACAACCGAAGGGTGATGACAATTGTAATCTGTCCTGTCGGCACCACACTGCACCACATGGTGTTATTTAAAAGTATTTATAATATATCACAAGTATTTGTTTATTATAAAGAATGAAATAGCAAGTTCCATTGTCATATTCTGTGTCTCTCTAGCTGGATAATACCTTAAATGCTGGTTAGCATATCAGACTAGCTTGGTTTCCGATCTTATTTCTTTTATCATACTTTCCAATCTTACCATATAAAGTGAACTCGGCCACGGTGTAGAACGCTTAAGCATTGTCTAAATTTCCTCACCATGTTCACAATATCAATACACGGTGACTACCATTTACAGAACTGGACGTAGGCAGACCGGATTATTGACTTTTACTATTTGTTCACCAGTCTCATGAAACAGATTGCCCATCATTACAGAAAGTGAAAGGGGAATATTAAGTCATGTAATTAACTGTAAGTCATGTTAATGACTGTTTCCTTTTATTGTAAACAAGCGGAAGGAAGAATTTTATGGCTGATTTCGTAAGACTATGATTTAGATATATGTAGTCGTAAAGTAAACTTTGGACGGTGATTGGTATTTGTTGAATCTTATTTCACTCATTTATTAAAAAATACTTTATAAACAATTTGTTTTACAAAAATATGCGAGATAATATTTTGGTGGCAGAGTGATGCTGATCCAGATCCTGAGCTGATCCGTTTAATAAATTACTTACCTAAATATATTTCAGTGTAATCCAGTTGTGTTAAGATAAATAATATTTGGGTTTTTGTACGTAGGTATTATATTTCTTAAAAATAATTCATTAATCCATTGAGCGCCCACGATTGCAATCATAATCATAGGCACAAAAAGAGTAGGCGTGATCGTGTATATTTTTGTAGCTATACTATCAAAAAATTACGCAAGTTCGTATTGCGATAAACTTGAGTTTTGTAACGTGGGATAACGTAGGATAGAAATACTTTAATACTAGTTAAGCAAAATTTGGTTATAAGGAAATTCCTCGGACTTTTTACTATAGACGGCTAATATACCTCGCTAGTAATTGGTAGATTCAATACGATAAAAGTCTTATACTATTTACGATACCAGCTAAACACATATTTTCAATGAATCTGCAACTTACCTGAAACAAAAAAATTGTAATTTATTATACATTAAGATTAAGGTCTCGAATCAGGACTATTTGAGTTAGTATTATAAACTAAAGTAACATAATGACCTTAAAGTCAACTGAATAAGGAGCTACCACAGCTGTCAATTTTAATAATGACTAAACGTTTAGTATCTTGAAGTCTAAAATCAATTATAGTTTTGTATACTATGATTTCATTGCTGACCGTACCGTAGCTTTAAAATCTTACACGCCATAAGATCAAATCATTATATAAAATAACATGAGTGGACGAATGATAGTATAAAGTAAGTACCTATTTGAGATGCGAAGAATACAAAATATAATCTACTTACTTAATTCAATCACTAGTGAGTCACTGTAGTGACAAGAGGCTTAAAGATTTTATAATGTCAAGCTATTTTTAATGCTTACTGTAGACACAAATAGGAAGTGACCATATTGACACGATTATTATTTGAAGTGTATTTACTTTACTGAATAGAAAGTAATAATTATATAATCCTTTGCAATGTCAAAAACGTTAATGCGACTCCATCTGTTACTGATAATGTCAAAGCGATATTTTATGATCGCCTGCGCATACCCATCTATGATTTAGGGTTGTCGAATTAGATTCCGCTACCGAATTTAAAGTTTTAAATTTTGACGTGTGTTAGTTTTAAAGTATACCAGTATAATGCAATATCAATAATCAACTGTAATCGCAACAAGAGTCAAGTGTTGGGTTCTAATAGGACCTAACCTAATAAATTTTATATTATGTATTTAAAAAACTTACAGCTATAATTAATGCAATTTGGTATATAATATATCATATAACTCAAAGCCAATTACAAGTTTCCACACTTAGATTATATACAAATATTTGTATCTAATAGAGGTTGCTTAGCAATTCCACACTTGCTATGGCGTTTCGAACTGGCGTTTATAATACCTTATAGTTTAGAACTAACTAATGTCGAAATTGTAAACTTAACTTAAAATTTTATTAATTCTAATGCTATTATAAATGTGTGATATATCACACTTTAATTTCACTATTGTAAAAAGTTCATGAATATAAATGAGTGAAAAATCTTTTTACATATACTTAAAAAAAAAATGAAGTGTTAAAGTCTTCTAAGATTTAAAATAACAACTACAACGACAAACATAACATATACTGAGTACAACATACAAATAGTTGAATTGTTACTTTGTTTGTAAGTAAGATTATTTTGTGTGTAAGTGAAAGGGAGAGAAGACCTAAGAACCAAATTAGGCCATGACTTTTCTTGACTAACTGCCGCACTCAGAGACGTCAATTAACTTTAATGTGTACTTAATGTCAAAATTTTTCATTCAATTTAAGACCATAGACCCGACAAGAATAGCGACTAGTTTTGAATTGTCATTTTTTGACGTTAAGTACTCATTAACGTTATTTGACGTCTCTGAGTGCGGTAGTAAGACATATATTTGTTAGTATACGTACACTCTAATCGATGCTGTACTAATAATACTTTCGCACAAAATATTGAAAAGGATATTGTTTAAATTATTAAAAGTGCCACTTCCTATAAAACATAAGCCACTACGCGTCACCGAGTTCTTTAATGGTGCGAAATTGGCAATTGACAACCCTACTTCCTCATTATGTTGTGGGTTTGATCGGTTACGTAACTCATTAGTCTTTTACCTGTGTCTTTAGGAGCAATCCACAGTTGCACAATCGCACGTGAAATTTGCATACGACGACAAATAAATTAAAGCTTTGCGTTGATAACTAATAAATCTGGACTCAGTGTTAGCCGCAAGACTAGTTCTACTGATATCTAATTATAAAGCTATAATTAATATCGCGGATTCACGAACAAACATCAACTTTAACAGGTAATCATTTCTAACTATTATATGTTTGGTGCTTTTTATATAATTCATTTCGTAAGTGGTTTTAGTCAATAAACACGAACGGGTTACGAACATGAACCTGTACATTGATTATAAGATATTGATCTTCCTAAATATTATATTGTAATACAACAAAATTAAAGTGTATTAAGTAATAGACTATTAAAAATCTATTACTTTTTACTACTGATCAGTTTTCTTCGCAGCGCTGGGTATATGAAAATTATGCAGACGACTACTATTTTGATTTTAATTTGAACATTATATAAATGTTCTAAAAATTTGTAAGTACAAAGAATATTGTGGTTAGAAAAAATTTAACAATAAATAAATATTTTTACACTCACACCTATCATCTAGCCCACAGTAAGTAGCCTAAGTACTTGTGTTATGGATACTAGATGACGGACATATTTTTAATATAATTATGTATATAAATGTTGAAAATATACTACATAAACATATACACAACAATGCTCAAGAGACCAACGTCTTGGTATAGGCATCTGCCGGGATAGCAGAGGACGCGGACAATCATTTTTCAAACTTTTTCTAACCACAATATTCCTAATATTATACAGACAAACTTGCCTCATTTCCGCGGAACGACATAGAATAGTTTATGTTGCAGTAGATTTAAAAAGTATGCTCTCATATAATAGAACACGTAACGTGACAATAATATGTTTCAAACGACTTGGAGTTATCCTAAACTAAGATATCATCAGCAGGAACTCACCAAAAGATCGTATCAAGGAAACCTAGTTAATGTCCCCCTTGAGTTGAATGTTAACTTAATTGCACTGCGTAAATTAACACACGACCTCAACGTCAGAGAGATGACTGGAATGAAAACCGCGGGGCATGTCCTTCCAGAGAAGTAGGTACCCGAAGGACACTCTCCTTTATGTGCCACTTGCTCACCTCGGTGCGAAGCTAATTTAACTAACACGCAACAATGACAGCAATTATAAGGGAGTAAGGACGAAGATCCCGTGAACAAAATTATGACGCAAGACAGACGCTGAATGTGCTGCAGCGAAGCATGAACCATGAAAAGCTGAAACAGAAGAATTTGTACTCAGGTAAAGTACAAATGCTCAAGCTAGGGATAATTATTGTAGTTATAATGTACTATATTTCATTTATTACAACAAAAAAAACATTACACATTGAGAACATTATGTGCTAACAAAAGACAGCACTGATGGGTTCATTTAAATTTTATTTGTAAAGGAATAAAATTTAAGTTGGTAAATCAATAAAGATGAAAACGGACATTTATTTATTTAACTAACTAACGGTTTATTCATAATTCTATTAGTCTCTTTAGTAATTAATTTATTTGAACTATTGTCATGTCCTGCTATCGGAATCTCAAGCGAAATACTTATTCTTTCTTTTCAGCTCCCAAATTATTTGTAGTCGGTGCAGATTACTTTTTGAAAGATCTAATTAATAATAATATTTTAATTAGATCTGTCAAAATATACAAGCGGCTAGCCGCTTGCGTGGCATAAACCTTCCTAGGGAATCCCATCATGGATGGTCAAGGTCGCCTACTTATGACACCTACAAATTGTGAAAATGGGTGGTGAGAACTGTATTCGGCTTTGTCGTCACGATGCGGCAACACCAACAGAATATGATGCACACCAATATCAATTTGATTGTATTTAATAGTCCCAATGTATCGAAAATGTTTTATTGTCTAATAGTCGAAATAATTTAATGTCTGTTTGTGTGGGTGAACCAAACAGATCCGTCAATGTTTGGAATCGAGAATGCATTGAATACGTTATTAGATGCGGGTGGCATAACGACTAGGGTGGGTTGCGCACGCGTCGACACGCATGACATTTTAAGTTCCCCTAATCGATCAGCTTATGGTTGGAACAGATGTCGATAGAAAAACAAACAGGCTTTGATTGTCTCTTTAGGTGTCCAATGGACGGCTTAAAAACTAACGGTTTATTCAGAAAGTATAGATGTCGTGGCCAAATCGTAGAATTGATCACTTCATGATGTGGCCGACCATTTGCCATTGGCCAGCTGAAACTGACCAAATCATTGTAACGTCAACGTTTGATGATATGGCCATCCACGTTTGGCCATATCATTAATTTAGTTAATATTTAGTATTTTTATGTTGCGCTCGTTTTAAGAGTGACTTAAAACGTAAAATTCTAGTAATATGATGTCGTAACGATTTTCACTTCACTTTTATCTGCCATTAAAACATTAATAATAGTTTATTCATATTAGGATAATTGTCCGCCGCCATGATGCATCACAAAAATAAATCGAAATAAGCGCCTCTTACGGTGGTTAATGTGACTATTTTACGATATGACGAATAATGTTTGGCCATATCATGAAATAGCCGTGCGTTTAGCTATTCATATCGTTAAACGTTGTTTATTTATTGATCTGGCTAGACCATTATCATGATATGGTCAGTTTTAGCTGGCCATTTCACCAAATTCAACCATTTCATGAAATAGTCGGTCACATCATGAAGTGATCAATTCTACGATTTGGCCACGACATAGATATCGGGTTTATTTTTATTTTGCTTTCTTTTAAACGCATCATAATTTTAACCAACTCTACAGTAAATTAGTTCAGATTATTTATGCTCCGTTCGAACTGTACTAGTTAGAACACAGCATAAATAAACTGTTTAATAATTCATAACAAATTCCGTCCATATAAAATAAAAATTTCATGAAAATGAAGTGTTTGAAAATGTCTAAAACCTTGAAGAAAATAAACATGGCAGACATAGCAATCAGGAGAGCTAGTAAATTCATTAATTAAAGTAGTTATTTGCATGTGAATGTATCGTTACAACACAATACCATTATAAGTCCAAATTTTCTAGAACCTACCTATAGAACCTAAAACCTCATACGCCGATCGCCATGTCGACCTGTCGCAAACTATAGTTCCTCGACCCAACAAGAAGAAGATGAAGCAAATATCATTATTATCATTAAATAAACACCGTGAAAAACACGACTATCGCACAGGACTTGCGTAACTCAAATGATAAAACGTTTTCTTGGGCAACTCTTTAAATGGAGCGCAAGGAATTTATGATGCTGCTGGCTGTGATGATTTTTAAATTTATGGCAAAACGCTCTTACTGCCGCACTCAGAGACGTCAAAAAACGATAATGAGTACTTAACGTCAAAATTCAAAATTAAAATTCAAAAATAGTCGCTATTCTTGCCAGGTCTATGGTCTAGATTTGAATGAAAAATTTTGACATTAAATACTCATTAAAGTTAATTGACGTCTCTGAGTGCGGCAGTTAGTTTTACAGAAAGATATTAATGTGTTTGACGAACGGTTTGTTCGTGTGGTAAGACGATTTGCTGAGTTAGGTCTTAAATGTATAAATGTCTTAAGGATAAATCAGTGATGAGGAATGGGCAGCAGCGTTCCTCTTATACCTACCACCTAGCAAAGAACTGCGATTTTGTGCCCGATAAATGGCAATTGGCTCGCCACCTATTACATGGGACCTAGCATAATTGGCGAAGCGTGGGTGCTAGTTCACCTCTGCCTACCCCTTCGGGGATATAGGCGTGAATTATGTATGTATGTATGTATGTAGGTCTTAAATGTTGGTAGTAAAAATGGAAATGATCACTCAATCCTGATGGTCATTCAAAATATTTCAATGAATAAATTTACAATAGG
This sequence comes from Cataclysta lemnata, assembly GCA_963931975.1. Classification (NCBI taxonomy): domain Eukaryota; kingdom Metazoa; phylum Arthropoda; class Insecta; order Lepidoptera; family Crambidae; genus Cataclysta; species Cataclysta lemnata. Next base: position 7,415,544 of record OZ008339.1, read on the forward strand.
TTGAAATTAAAGTGAAAAGCGAAACGCGGGTGCTTGTTCACCTCTGCCTACCCCTTCGGGGATATAGGCGTGATTTATGTATGTATGTATGTATGAAATTAAAGTTTATGATCTTCACCTATACTTGTTTTATTACTTTGTTTATGTCGTCCAAGATATTATATAAAATACATGGTTAATGTGATTAATTCTGTGTCAATTATCACTTCTTCTAAATTAAGTAGACATTATACGTAATGGTTGGATAGTACATATAATATCCGGATTTATATCTAGTTTCATCACATAAATAATCAAATAGTGATTCGAAGCAGGGGCATTTTAGTCAATAGATGCATTTACATAGGGTTAAAATTCGTTTTTTTTTATAAATAGTAAATTGTCAATTTAATTGTTGGGTAAAATTCATCTCTAGTAGTTATAATATATTGTAAAAATAACAACATCCACTATTTGATATTTTTGCTATTAGTTACGATTTTTAAAAATACCTAAAAGTTTGCTACAGCCCCATCCACTGACCCTAACTAAAGAGACCACTGCTATCGGTTTCACTAACACAATACGATTATTATTCAAAGTAATCAATAGTGGGTATAGCATGACGTACTTACAACCAACCCACCCACAGGAGTTAGTTTTTGACAATGGATGTGCCACTTCGTCTCTTGAGCAATAATATTCATAAGTATTTATTACATACTCGAATGTCGTAAGAGTACTGGTTCGATCCTTTTACGTAATTTATGTAATTTAGCCTTCTGCAATTACGATTTGTACTCCACCGTAAGCTTTTTTTGCACAACAAAATATGAAACTTTGAATTGAAATGCCCTCATTCCAAGTCATAATTCTAAGATTATTACTAGATTCTGAACATAATTATTTTCATAACTTATCAATCATAATTTAGATTTAAGAACTTCCTATAGCACATTGAGTAGGCCAAACGTCTGGCGGAATCGTAGAATCGAGTTTAATTGACTTCATATGTCGGTGACTGTGATAAATATTTTTTGATGGAACCAAAAATATTTATAAAGGACGCTGTGGCAAAAATAACTAATTGCTTATTTTACAGCTCAACCCCATACGCCTTTTAAATACAGCAAATAATATTTTCAGAACCAATCCTGAGATATCGAAACCCTTAGCACAAAAACATTGTTATAATAGCCAGTTTGAACTGTATTTTTTTATAAATTCAAATGAAATCAGAATTACTTTCCAAGGTGGGTGTCATTTAGTCTGGGTTCAGTGAAAGTTGCATATGAACAAAAGAAATTTACACATGGTGTTGGCTAGTCAAATATTTTAAGCGCTGGCCGCCTTTTCTTTTGTTCGTTAGCGGCTTAGCAACCCTTTATACGATAGTGTATGGTAAAACAGTTGCTACCATAATTTGAGCCTCAGTGACTAGTAATAAAGTTTAAAAGCCAATGAAAAATTGTATTCATTGCTCTGTAAAGGGTTAAAAATTCCTTACTGCTCATTTATAGGTTTTCTCTATGATTGAATGGAATATGAATGGATGGTTGTTGACCCCGTATGAGTTGGTAGAAAAATGCAAACGCGAGTAATGGTTTAGCTAGTGGCATTCTAAAACGCAGATAAGCTTGAGGCCTAAATTTTTGGTCATCCGACAAAACTGTGAAATCGCAATCTGAAGGTATTTAGATAGGTACCTACTAGTCAGTGACTCAATTTAGGGTGAAATCACATTAGACTGAATCATGCTCTAGGATCCTCCAGTCACGTAATTCCGTTACGCAAGATCCCATCCAATGCGTACGCTATAAGATTATTATATGGAATTATGAGTCAATGTACTAAGCGACTGAAGATTGGTGAAATAAAGTCCTACTGTTATTTTAGGTAACAGTAATTTGGAGCAAGTATGTGTGAATAAAGAAGTCCATCGATATTCTCGATACACATACGCCATTAAAATGTCTGTATATGTATACAAATCGGTAAATTTTGTATTTCCAAAGAAACTCAAAAATAAAAGCTGGTACGTATGGAACTGCAGGTTCCCATCGCAAATACAAGCTGGTCGTAAAAACCCGCTATCCCGTATTTATAGCCCAAACAGACATTCAGAGCAAACTGAGTTTTTGCATCGCCGTCGGAACGCTGTGAATAACAGAAATAAGACTAGGCACCAATAGTTACCAGCATTGAGACGGGTTCTACAAGTTTATCGGGCACATACTCGCTTATTTTTCATTACCTACCATTAAGCATCTTCCTATAATATAATTAGTTACGTAACTGCATTTTTAATAGCGAAAGAACCTACAAATGCGCACCAGCGTGGTGGGTTATGGCTCTTCACCCTATATTCTTCCTACTATAGGGAAGGTCAGTGCTCTACCAGAGGGCCATTAAAAGGCAGGTGATGATTTGAAAGGAATTTTTCGTACAAACAATGTTAATGAGATCCCATTTTCGATTTTTCATCTGGTGTCTTAGAGATAAAGGAACACAGTAATAAGCTTTGCAATGGTGATGGCTTTCTCTATGTTATTGAGGACGTACGTCAAGGGTACAGTTAGTTTCGTCACGAGTGGTCAAATTGCTCGTCGTTTTTGCAAATATTAGTATGTTATGCTACAGCATCTCACTTCGTTTTGCAATACCGACGCTTCCTCGTGTTAAATGTCAGTTGGGTCATTTGGTTCATGTTGACATTTTTGCTCCATACCGACGCTAAGCCTAATCATATAAAAAAAAATAGTTAACTCGTAGCTAATGAATGCCCAAAACGAGTATACTGCTTTAATCCGCTACTTACTTTCATATAATTATAGAATTATTTTCTTATGTAGATTTATGAACGAAAGAAGATAGTATAACTTAAAGTTTTGACTGTCGGTTTGGTCAGATCGCTGGCTATCCGCCAGGAAGTCCCAGGTTCAAATCCATCACAAATAATAACGCTATAATGACTATACTAATTGTAGAGTCACCTTCAACTTGCTGAGAAAATGCATCTCATGGCATATTCATGAGCGTATCATAATCCCAAGAATTTATCAGGTATTGCCGCAATTAGAAAGTAGTATGTAATGCTTTTTATGTGAGCAGAGTGTCGATAGATGCCGTGCAAGGCTGCACTAGTGAGTTATCACCTGTCTCCCCCTGTATAACATTAATACGAGTCACCTAGCTCTCTCGGCGTAATCGTTACTGAGAACTAACGCTTGCCGGAAAAAACTTGTATTGAGATACTTAGCTTAATTGGTGAAGGAAACATATATTACCTGCACCTAAGGAAATTTAAATAACTATGAACGTTTTTATAATACTATTCATAATTATCTTCTACCGATCATTGGCTGTATAGCCAGGGAATATGTTTTTGAAAGTTTTATATTACATACACGCCTACAGATATGTATACCCGAAGGGGTCGGTACTCCTTTTCGGATATTTATGGATGCATGGAAAGACAATACAGCCCATATAATTTGGGAGCAGGGTTGGAGTTTCTTCCAAATTATTCTGCTCATAAATTATTGCGTGATTCAATAAATATATATTATTAAATAACGTAACACAAGTTTTCACACGAGTGTCTTGCATAACTAATAGAACTGTAAATCTTATAGAAGTCAAAGCTAATAATTATTGGTAGGTACTACAAAAACCAATCTGTGTTCTTGAAAACGTGCAACAAAAACTCGACGACGGATTCTCTCGACCCACACGTCATGTCGTAAAGAAACTATGACTAAGACGACATTATCTCGTCTCAGGTACAAAAGACAATGATTTATGTATCTTGCATACAGATCATTTTCATTTGCCGGCACGGCAATGACCTTCATTATCTGCGGGCTCTCTAAGAAAATATCGATTCTCAATTAATATTTGAAATTGCAACTGTGTTGACCTCAGAAAATTCTTTGACTGTACACTTTGTTGTCTAACGGTTATTAATAAAGTGCTCTCAACCTTGGCACTGCTTGACGCTCTAATAATATTGCACGGCACGAAGCCAAGCAATAGTTTTGAGAATAAGTTTACAATGAAAATAAATAGCGTAACATCTTAATACATTAAATATGAGTTAATAACTAAGCAGAAAAGAACTGTTAATTCATTCAACAATTAAGCACACATTTTTATACATTACGTTATGTATTATACAGAAGGTACTGTTAAAGCAGAATAAAGATACCAGCCGTACGTATCTGAATTTATTATATTGCCACTTTTGCAGATGTGACTTTGCATCTGCCGTTTTGTCAGACGTTGTTATAAACAGCGTTGCATTAAAATCAATATTTAATTTATATAGAAATTAAATACAGCACTGCCAGCTAGAAACTAATTATACAACTTTCCAACCGATTGTCAATATCGAACGATTGTCTCTAACATATTTGATGTAAAATATAAAGTCGATTGACAAATTTCGACATATTGGGGTAGCCTGGCGATACAAAGTAAAATTAGGCATATAAAAAAGCCAGTCATTGATATTGCCGTCTCCCGTTTCTAACGCCAATTTGGATAGAATCAATAATATTTCAACCAGGTTTCATTCTTGAGAGATTGCTTCATTATGTTAAGTTTTTGTACATACGATGACATAATTAAGGAAGTGTACTTGTAATGATTGCTGTGATAGAAGTTGAAAGGATAGGTTGAGATGTATTTACATCCACATTAACCTATAGGTCAGGCGTCATCAAGCTATCCTCTCCCTTTTGATTCATAACATCCAACACATCGGAAAGGTGTGTGTGATGAATGAATATATGTAAAGAAAAGAGGTGGAAACAAGGTCAAGAGGCTGCGACCAGACCAGCATGGAATAAATTAAGATATTTTTTTTTAAATGTCAATAGCAAAATAATGTTTAATGTATTTAGCCGTGTGGTGACGGCAGAGTAGAATACAATTATCACCACCCCAAATCTCTTCCGTGGGTGTCGTACAAGGCGACTAAGGATAAATCAGTGATGAATGGGCAGCAGCGTTCCCTCTTATACCACCTAGCAATGTACTGCGACTTTTGTGCCCGATAAATGGTAATAGGCTCGCCACCTAATACATGGGACTGATTGACTGATAGTTGGCGATACGTGGGTGCTAGTTCACCTCTACCTGCCCCTTTGGGGATATAGGCGTGATTTATGTTTTTGTTATTTTCTAATTTAACCACAGGGACTGTGTTAAATATTGTTGCCTAATCACCATCATATTGACAACCCCCAATTGTCTTGGCGCCCCCATAAACGTTATCTCAATTTAATGAAATAGTTTTCGAGAAAATCAGTGTATAACTGTGTTAGTCAATTTTTTTGCGAGATTGTTTTTTAAATCATCATGGCAGTATGCTGCACTTACAGAAGACAGGGAGTGTGAGATTATTATTTACCACACGTTAAAAAATTAAAATCAATAAAGAGCGGTAGGACTTTGGGCTAAAATCTAATTGATGACGTTGGAAGCTGTGTTTGACCTTTTAACCCTGTAAAAGCCAGTCAACCCTTAAATGGTAATCTTCAAGTACATTCAAAAATTTCCTTGGTGATTCACCAGTCCAACAGTAGGAATTGTCACTCAAAGGTGAATCAAGACACACACCAACGCCAAGGCGAGGAGAATAATTACGAAAAATCTCTTCGAGACGATGTAAAAAAGATAAGATTGTTTGTTAAAACAACGATAAGAATGACTGCGATTCCCAATGATGATGATGAATTAGCGTTACAATGACAATTCTGTATTTTCATAAAGATTAACTACCTTTTTGCATTTGTTTCGTAAAATGGAAGTGACAATGTTTTAGTAGAGTAAGCAGTAAGCAAACGCTTCAAACCTAATGTTCTCGTATATTTGCACCAGTACCACACATTTGAAATAAAACAACTATATAACTCGCGCATATTCAGGTGTTTGGCATTGTAATTATTTTAACATTACGTTTAAGATCATTTTACTGTGGCCATATACACCAAAAATTCTATATTTTATATACTTTCAAAATTGTACGCCGCGTGGTGACGGCAGAGTAGAATACAATTGTCACCACCCCATAAGGATAAATCAGTGATGAGGAATGGGCAGCAGCGTTCCTCTTATACCACCTAGCAATAGAACTGCGACTTTTGTGATCAATAAATGGCAATAGGCTCGCCACCTATTACATAGGATCTAACATAATTGGCGAAACGTGGGTGCTAGTTCACCTCTGCCTACCCCTTCGGGGATATAGGCCTGATTTATGTATGTTCAAAATTTAAAACTAACACACACTACTCGAATGGCAAATAAATACGGCAAAGGTGTATATCCGAATCGATTCGGTTGGCTGGCGCCACGAAGTTCCCCGCCTCGGCTTGCATAAAATCATTTGGCTGTTTCGGCACAGCGAGCTCTCAGGGCCACTAGATTTTTATTACCTATCACGGAACTCCTTTTATTCAAACGTTGCAGAATAAAGTATTGGCGATCGTTTAACTGTACTATGTATGTAGGTGCAGTCAACAGCACATCGTGCTATACAAAACTATCATACATGTCTAATCGATTGTTAGCCTTAACATGTTGATCGTAAAGCAAAAAGTTGATTGAGAAAATTCATAATTATAACCTTACGTGCGATTAAACGCCTAGGAAAAATGCAGGTTTTTTTGTCATGCATAGTTATACAAATATTGAAATAGGCTAATCGGTGTTTTAAAAATCTCCTAACAGCTAAAAGACAATTACAATAGAGTTAAGATTACCTTAACTTACTATACTGTTTGTTTAATTTTACAAGGATCATGTTGAACAGGTTTAATAATGAATCACAGTGCTGTGTAATGTTTATAAGTATTATATTTTTTACATAGCCTTGAATAAGTAAGAACCAATAAATTAAAATCCAGAGTTACTTGCCTAAAATTGTAACTGAATTAGCTTAACTGACACATCAAGTGTATTTCAGAAAACTTCAAATCAATATCTTCTAACTCGAACTAATCCTTCAGTTAATAAACATATAAGTCATATGAGTGCTATTCTATTAGGTATTAAAAATAAATGACATTTAAAATTATATAAAATACTGAAATATCATTTTGAGTCTGTCAGTCATATTGAAGAATCTTCTAATGATAAAGTAAGTAAAGCCATGTATGATGATGAGTACGCTAATCAGTAATCTTGCATTTGCTATTTATTAATTGACAGGTATTACTTTCTAATGCAACATACAATTACATTGTAGATGATGTACAGTATCGATGATGTTATTAAGTGTCAGGAAGTTCGGTGGCTAGCGCGCTCGGCCTGCGATTGCGTAAAAGGCTACCAATATACGCTATCAGGCAGGTCATCGAGTAGTTCATTAAAATCCCAGGTTTTCCGTGGTTCAAACATAAGGCATGTTTAAGGCCGATTTTTTCATTTTTGATGCATAGTTAACTCGACCAAATGTTAAAAATTGTTCCTAATGGTTTAATATCAGTATATTTATACAATTGGTTGAGTTTTCTATGCATCAAAAAATCGGCCCTTCGCAGTTTGGTCCCGGCTGCGTCTACGGTCGTTAATAACCTCCAATTTGCAATGGGTGGTGAGATATGACCTGTTTTCTATCAACCATACGGAAGGCCTGCGCCTATGCCTCACGCCTGATGATGATCCATAGGGAAGGCACCAGCAGTGGGGATTTTAAGAGAGTGACTATGATAATGATCATATTAGTATAAGTGAATAAAGATATTACACCAATGACTAAGTAAATACAGTAAGAAAGGTTAACTTCCGTTATTGAGTAACTATAATACTTTCACTCTTTTATAACGCGAAATTTATAAGTAGAAAAAAAAAACACATAATTTCGTCTATTAACTAAGGCACTACTTACAATACTACGTAATTGACTCTTAAGTTACCGAAGTCTGTGTAACACTTATAAAGTAAATTGTGAAAACCTTATCAAACCTCATCAATTGTCATGACATAACCATGTGTGTGTTATTTTAAAATAATGATGACATTACTTTAATATTCTCGAATGCAAAGTTATGTCATAAAATCTAACAAATTACCTGTAAAATGTGCTGTTGTCAGCTATTTATCATTGGAATATCAACAATTACATAATTTACATACATACTACTGATAAGTTATATGTACCTATGTTAAGCAAGCTACCTACCTGCCAGACCATTTAGATTCTAGACAATCATTGCACGCTTCATTATCGCGAATACACCGGTGGTCTAAGCGGCTAGCCTCTGTGTTTACCAGGCCGGGCAAATTGACCCGTGCGTTTTAATTAGGCCGTGTGGCGACCTTCTCTTTTGTTAGTATACGTACAGGACACGGCATCAGATTTAAGCATGGCAAGTACGTGCTCCCCTGATCTCTCGTGTTTATTTTACATCACCAGACCACATTTATCTGTGTTGATAACAAACCTCCTTTTTCATAATACATGATGACCCCCATGTATGAGAACAAACGCCTTTGTATTAAAAAATGTGGAGGAAGGGTAGCCCAAACCGGGTATAGCGGCTAAAGTGATCACTCACGGGTATAAGACAAGTAAAAAACCGATATTATTATACCCGTTCTTATTGCCTGCTGTCTTGAAGAGGTATGTGGTAATTGAAATTCCCACCTGTCGCCTAGAGTGTATGCAGAAAATTTTATAAAAAAAAGTGTCAGTTTTAGGCAAGTGAACTACACTACTGAATTCTGCAAAAATATAAATTATCTTTATTTAATACATTTTATTGTAGTCTCTCTGGTGAAAGTCTTGTTGTTGACTGTTTATCTCATTATCTACCTAAAAACCATTTACTTTTTTACTACTACTCGACATAACTACTGTGAACAATTGATCGAAAAACGTTTTACTTTACTGTGGCTACGTGAATGAAATTGCATTCAACAATTGGTTGGTTAGGTTAGTAGAGATCTTCACTAGTTTTTTTTTATTTAGGTATAAAATTTGTATCACAATCAAATGGTTTCCAATATTTAACGAAGATACGCCATCATAAACTACCCGGACGCCTTGTTCTAAGAAGAATGGTCAAGAAACTTAGCAAATTTTGTAACTCACATTACATGAAATTTTGAGTTAGTGAAAAATGACATAAACTATAATAATTATTTTAATTATCATGATTATAAAATACACTATTTCGAGTACCTCGGTGCTTTGGAAGGCACGTTAAGCCTCATAATTACTAACGAAATGGACTCTACTTAAAATATATAGATTCAATCCATTCATCTGTCGTCTGATACTTACCTACGCGGTAAAAAAATCACTGGAAAACGCAGCTCACTTATTCGCCCTACATCTTGCAGCAGACCTTATAGCGATTAGCAGACGGGAATTTCGGAGCGCAACATTACCACACTGATGCAACGCAACAAAGTTACAAAAACACACCTGTTGTTACCTCTGCATTGTGTTGAATTGCACGTGCGAGATACGCCCCCGGCGAAAAAAAAACTATTTCAGATACATTCTGACGCATGAATTGTTAAAAGAACTACAAGTAATTTCATACATTCAAAATTGTATCATCATTACTGGTAAAAAAAATGTGTTCGCGGATCACAGTACCTACTTGCCCCTGATTTAATTTTAAATAAAACATACATGCATACATAAATCTCGCCTATATCCCGAAGGGGTAGGCAGAGGTGAACTAGCACCCACGTTTCGCCAATTATGTTAAATCCCATGTAATAGGTGGCGAGCCTATTGCAAGTAGTATAAAAGGAACGCTGCTGCGCATTCCTCAACACTGATTTATGCTTAGCCGCCTTGTACGACACCCACGGGCGAGATTTGAGGTGGTGACAATTTTATTCTACTCTGCCGTCACCACATGGCTTTTGGGGCGCACGTTATCAAATTCCTTGAGATTGTTTTCATTGAACACAAGGATTAAATTACACTCGTCGTTCACAAAGAAAATATATTTATCTTGTCTATCTTATTTGATATACACAACCTGTACAATGTTATCATTATGCATAAAGCAAATAATTGGATTAGTCTCCATGAAACTGATCTATTCCACTTAACTATACCTAACAACATTCTAATATACATAGTAAACATACTATTTTCAAGTAAATAAATGAAGCTTATGTGCTTAAATGCTAAATATTTTCGAATCGAGCTATAAAATTTCTAAATATTAGATTAATTTATTTTGTTTAAGCAAATGATTTGTCAAATTCTGATAAATATACTCATATACATATATACTCAAACATATTCATTGTTACACTAACCCAAATGGTAAATCGTAGTTAAAAGGGCCACTGACCAGTCGACTAGCCGTCATCTTATCACAAAATGCGGTCTTATCTTAGTGTTAACAAACGCGCATTCAGAAGAAATAACAACATAATTATTACACAAATACGAACAGATTTTTACACCTATGTTAAAGACAGCGTTAGTAAAATATAGCGATAGTGAAATTATTTTAGTTTATCATCTTCCTGTCCTGTTCCCAGTTGTATCTCTAGGTTCGTCGGTTTTCTCTTTCACTCCATATCGGTTAGACGTCATCTAGCCTTTTGATTAATATCATCCATCACACCGAGAAGGTGCTAGTGATGAATGAATATATAGAGAAATGATGCAAAGTGCAATGTCGAGAGAACGATGAACGGAGCGAGTGATTGTGATGATAACATTCCAATCAATGCTGCTGTAAGTTCAGTCTTTGGTATTATAATCGACCGCTTTTCTGGTACCAACTCTCTTTGGTTACAAATATTTTAATATATCTAAAAATAGTTGGCGACTTAAAAGCTGCAAACGGGCTGTATCGACTTTTATAATTGACACACATACCTATCGTGGGGTTTTGTAATTTACTTTAATGAATTAAAATTCCCAAACCACCCTCCAATAACACCAACTGGGGTGCGTATCAAGTTATGCGAGCAGCTACGGCCCTATAAAAAAAACAATGAACGTAGCACAATATGATTTAACGATGGTAAAAAAGGACTGACGAAGAGGTAAAGCATGTCGCACCGGATTAAAAGAGCTTTAAAACTTATCTATAGGCTCGAAACTATTTTTATTTTAACCACGTACCCGATCTAAATGCATTTATGTTGAAATGAGCAAAATATCGTTCCATCTATATCATATCGTAAGTATAAGTAGCTAAAGCAATGAAAACCAGATAACAGAAATAAACATATTAAAAGAAAAATATTATAACAATAAGAAAATAAGCAAACACGACTCGGGAACAAAATAAATGTCCGTGTTCATCACATTAAAATTTTCCACAAGATTCGAACCCGGCACCGCATGGCCGACAGTTAATAGTTTTAATTTAAGCCAATTACCAATTACTATTCATTTTAATATGACGACTTAGTTTGAATTTCTGGCCTTGTTGTTTCCTGGTCTAATAGTGTTATTTTTTATTATTATAAATTACACTTCAACTTTGTATTTTCATTTTTACAAGTATTTCGATCATGATTTGCCTTCAATATATTAGTTATTTATCTCTATCAGTAACACGAAATGTCAAAGCATGTTGGTAAGAATAGAAAAAAATAGACCAAAATTTGAATGTGCTATGCGTACGAACAAACACGCTGATCTCATTTGGGATGATTCAATCACCCTTTTATGGGAAACGTTAAGAATGTGTTTTGTGACGCCCCTTAATAGATCCTCGGAACTATTTATGAGAAAATCCATATGGTGCGGTCGACATTCAGACACATACATACATCTACGAACCGTCTCTGTAACAAAAAGATTCGATGATTGCGCATTATTACGAGAGCTTGTCTGAAGGCTAAAAAGAAAAAACCATGCCTAAAATGAAAGCTTTGTACCAGAATGCTTCGAACGCCGACTCGAGAATCAACAAAAAGTTTTCATCGAAACCAATGTTTAGTTTGTATTTTAACCAAAATACTGAGCGAAGCGTAAAATTATTTAGTTTATATTAGTTTATGCTAACTACGAAACAAGATTTGCTGCCAGTCTTGTTAACTCAAATTAAACAAACTCTGATAAAGTTACTTTGTTTAAATTATAAAAAAAAATTTCAACATTTCAACTTACATTTATATTACTAAGAAAATGAAAACATTGAGAAAATATCATATCCGTAAAAACAATCAAAGCTTAAAAAAATTTGAATAAGAAATATCAATAACTTAAAGAATAGTTTTTTTTAATTTTTTAATTTTAATCAGAATGTCATAAATAATCAACGGCTATACACCTCGTTGTTGTACCTAACTATTTATATAGTAGGCATAAGAGTTCAAAGAAATCAGTTATATTTTCCTGAAATTAGCAAAAAAAGATACACACAATTTTATAAGAACCTAAAAATATGATTTTAGAATCAAGATTAAAAGTTGCTTCTTTCATCAGAATAAAAGTGTAAACTAAGTATAATAAGGTAAATTGGTAAGATGAGGAGCTCGCTAGCGCAGTGGCATAGTTAGCTTATTCAGTATTGACCGCTAACACCGTTAGTCTTTATGGACAATCTCATTGAGTTACAATAATATTTTGGAATTGTTTCGTGGCAAAAGTATACCTCATTATAATAATCTTCTGATAAGTTACCCCGATAAAACTATTGTCTTCATAGTGATGGAATTCATTGTGCTTATGAGAACATTCCCACGAATCAGATATAGTACCTAGTAGGTACTTTTTACTGCTATAGACAATATGACACCTACCAGAATTATGATTAATGATTCAAGTAATTAAGGCCGAAAATATCCCTATATATTATAGTTAGATTTTTGTGCTATTATAACCTCTTTTTGAATTTTTTAAAGAAATTTTGTAAAAACGTCAGTAGATAACCACCACAAAATTATTATGACGTGAAAAAATTTATAGTGAAAAAATTTAAAACTAACTTAGTCTTTTTAATCATCGAAAAATGCGACGTTGCCATTCTTAATGGCCGAGGAGAATTCCTTGCGTCTCCAGTTATTTTGAAGGTATCTTTAAAAATAAACCATTATCATTCGAATCGGGTTACGCTCATATTGGCACTCGTAGTATTTGGCACCTGCCTCGAACACATTGGCAAGGTGTAAGCGTAAGACAAGTATGGTATACTATGGTATAATGTTACGTGTCATAATATTGCACAATAAAACATTACACAGATTAGACAACCTTCTTTCTATAAAAGTCAAAAAAGGTTGCGGCAACATTGTCTTAAAAAGGTGAAATAATAAATAATATTGTTCTAACAGTAAAACATTATCAAGAAAATTGTGCTGTTTTATATTACTAAACAAAATGTTTCTTCGTAATCTCCAGAATCAGTCCAGATTAACTTATTTCGTAATTGAAATAATTTAACAGGAAAACAAAAAAATAATTAGTAATATTTTAATATATGAATCCCATAACTGAGCAGTGACGACAATTTTCATCCTTGACCTGGCTAATTAACTCGGCCAAGTGCTCACAAATAGACCTTTATTATATCTACCTATATTATAATGTAACCTTCAACATGTTATATTAATTGTTTTCACATAATATCAACTCACTTGTGTTAACATAGAAAAGAAACTTATTTAATAGCATGTATAATGATTGTTTTCATTAATAGCTTCTTATTTGTAACCGTTAGGCAATATTAATATTTAAAAGGCCGCAAGGTGTAAACTTTTAAATATTAATATTTAGTTTTGGGTGCTAGTTCACCTTTGCCTACCCCTTCGGGGATATAGGCGTGATTTATGTATGTATGTAGTTTTATTTGTAAAATTATTTTATCACTTTATAATATTTATTTTGTAAGCAAGTCTACACCTAAATCTATCTATTTAGTTGATACAGCGCTACAATTCTATGGTAGGTATAAAACCTATTATCATAAAGAAATTTATTTATAGAACACTAACCTCGTAGTGTCGATGGGAATAAACCAGAGCATTCGCCAATCTCTTATAACGTAACGTTCACTGTTAGTAATATATCCAAATATAATATAATAATATCGGAAACTTAACACTTCATAAGAGCTGTCAGATATAACTGCATCTGTTTTCGATCATCGTCGATTTCATATTACAAAAATAATATGAAAACTGCATATCAGTTGAACAAGTGTTAAATTTCTTCAACCGATATCAAGTACTTAATGCTGTAGAATAAAAACAAATGATCGTAGTGTAGTTAAATCATTTCAATAATTGTGTTTGTATATCGCGTCTGCGGTTAGACTATTCTTGAAGAATTTTCAATATAATTGTAAGGCTTGCTATAAGTACAGTGTTATTTTTGTGACATTGTTTTGGCGCTGCCCCTTCTAGTAAACACAATACACTTTATTTACTCATGAACTTTATATCTCCCATCTTTAGATGTTAAGGTCTTTTTAATAAGCTTTAATAAATTCCATGTTGTTTTTTCGTTGGTTTTCCATGAGAATAGGGGCGTTATACGCCGTTAATTATTATGGTCTGAATCGTACAGGTAGACACTGTCCATAAAGTGAATAAGGCCGGTAAGTACAGATGGTAAAAAAAATACCAAAGACAGCAAACAATATTGCTGCGAATATACAAAATACTATGACATATAATATCACGCCTATTTTTCCCCGAAGAGGCAGGCAGAGGTGTATAAATACTAAGGAGGCGAGCCTATAGCCATATATCGGCCACGGAAATCGCACTATATAGCTAGGTGGCATAACATGAACCCATGTTTAACGTTACTTCCCTGGGGCAAAGCTGTACACATTTCCACATTATATGTGTAGGACTTACTTACTGACACACATAGCTCATTTGATAACAGAAATCGGTAACGAGCCAACCAATTTGTATCGACAACTAACTTACTTAAAAGTACTAGAGCATACTACCAGACCCAATCTTAATTAAACGCTTCGAAATGCCACGCGAATTTAGATCACAAATAATTACAAATAAAATCGAAGCTATGTAATTCCAAGGGACTAAAGATTATTCGCTTTGAAATTCCCATAAAAGTGGAGTAAATCAAGGCAGCAGCTCCAGGCAGTAAAGTTGATAGGTTATTGCCGTCTAGGATGAGGACTGCGTACCGTCGGCGGAGGAGGCTTGGCTCGGTGCCAGGTAAATGCGTGCAGGCTGGGAACGGTGCGCGATTTATTGTTTGCAAGAGGCAACTCCCATTCCTTATTCATGTGCCCACGTAGCGCTCGTACGTTGAAAGTGAGACTTTACACGTACCTACCTCTAGCCATACAATACATTGTGGAGTCGAGCCACTTCGCATTCGGAAGCTTATTGAATTGAAGCTCCCGTGCCTTTTAGCTCCGTTGGACGTAGTTTTAATTGTATAAGTGCTGCGCACGTTTAGGAGTAATTTTGGTCTTTCAGAGTACCTACCTACACGATCTTTACCTTTCTGGTATAAATAAATTGGGTTCGTATCCGTTTAACTGCGTCATATTTTAAATTTTTGTCTTATTCAATAAAACAGAAACTGACAGATGTGCAAAGTTAAGTGAAAGTAATCAAAACTTAAGTTTAAAGGTACTAAAAGACAACTGGCTGAAGTGAATGTAACAAACCATTATAGTTATTATGTTTGTGTTACTTACTTTAAGTACAGTTAATTACAAACAAATATCTGAGTAGATTACTATTTACGGTTGTGGCTTTTAATTAAGGGGAACTCATCAATTTTAAAAGCTAGGGGTGATAATATTAGTTTGGGTCATATAGCATGCATACAGTCGGGTCATATTAACACCGAGAGTAGTGACTCGTCATTAAAATGAGCTTTCACAGTCCTCCGCTAACAGATTCAAGTTTAAATCGGCTTACTACACGAGCTAGCTTAAATTTTAATCCTCAATAATCTAAGCGTGGTCAAGAGCTTGAATTTGTGATGTTTAATAGTACATAATAATAAATAAATCTGTGCACATTTTTGTTTACACAGACTTTAATAATAAAATGTCGAGGTATTTGTTTGTCCCCGTACTTCTGTCTTTGTTCGTCCCTAAGCAAACATTTTTTGTTGTAAGATTGTAACATAACTTTTCCATTCCCATTTCCCCGTAGTTCATACTGATGTTTTCAGAGTACTTTTGAACATTTACAATAATGGTTCAGAAACATGTGTAAGTAGATTACGTGTGCTATATGAAAGAAAGCTTTACCTGCGTCGCTATAAGGACTATATTGAGTTTGCAGCATTGGTATAGATAGAGAATCGATGTAGACAACGAGGGTAAGAGCCGTCTGACCCTCCCCTAGCCATAACCTTGAGGGGTTCCAGGAAAAGCGGTTTCGTTCGAAATAAAAGCTTGAACCTTATCCAATACGAGCTAAAGTTAAAAGCCTACAGAAATAATCTAATAAAATATATCATTTCCTTTAGTAAAGTGACGAACCGATAGGTAAGGTGAAAGAAAATAGGTAATTGTGCAATCTTAGTGCAGCTGTGCTTTTGAAAACCTTGAACTAGGTTTGTAGGCGAAAATTAAATGTCAAGAAAATTCAAAATGTAATGGTAGATGGATGATGTTAAAAAAAGAAGTCACGAAAAGTGACTATTTTGTTATACTTACCGGGGCTTTCTTTTAAAATATAATAATATGATGTCACATATTGTCTTTTGTCTGAATAAAGTAGGATATATTAAGATGAAGTGTCAAACATTATTTTTAGTGTCTGTTTCACAATCGTCATCATGACAGTTGTAATGTGAAATATATGAAAATGATCTGCGAAGTAAGCTACTTAGAACTTACTTGTCGATTGTGAAACAGGACCTTAATGTTCAAGATTAGTGCATATAGCTATTATTCTTAAACGAAGCAAACTGTCGTTAAATTTTGTATTATTTAAGCCCATCTCAAATGCATTCCTGCATTTGAGATGGGCTTCCATTATCTAACACAATATCCCAAAAACTGCAATACAAGAAATAAAATTTTAACGATAAGATCCCACTCCATTCAAGTCGTGTGTAGCAGTAAGAGTAATGTAATTATTTTCGGTCATTGTGAAATCAATCCATCATATTTTTGTGCGTATGAAAAACTTGTTGTTATTGTTAGAGAACTGAAACGTGCGAGTAAATAATCACTCAACAAAAAGCTATTTTAATATTCGGACCAAAAGATTACAGACAACTCCTTTATGCAACGGCGATAAAGAAAAAAAAACATGATTTAAACGCTAACAGGTGGCGTATCGTGTTTAAAAGTAACTTTTATAATGTATGTCTATAATTAAGTGATTTACGAAACTTTACTCCTTCGGCGAGTTTCTATAAAATAACCTTAAATGATGTCCCAGAAAATTGACGGAGAACGCGAGAGGAATAGCAAACGGAAGTTAGTTAAGGAATAAAAGTACGATTTCTCACTACATCCGCGCATTAAAATACAATCACGTACCCGAGGGGTGTGCCCTAGGGAGTTAGTCCCTTAATCTCGAGCACAGTCCCGCAGGCTAACCGGGAAAACACGCACAGGATGATTCATCGCTGTTGCTACAATTTTAATGAGGATAGCGCTGAATTTCGTTTTATCAAGAACTACACAAATATTTGGAGCTATCTTATAGTTTGTTTGGTTCGATGACTAACTGATGAAGCGAAACTGTTGTTGAAGAATAGATAACTGCTATAGGTATTTATTTTTTAAGAACTCTGAAATCGCAGAAAAAAGACCGTGAAATTAATGGTAAAGTCTGTAATATTAAAATTTAGGAATTTGAGTATTGAACCTTTTTGATGAACACTTATATTTTTATGTAGGTATATAGTAGTAGCCAGCAGAAAGAAGTGATCTCTGCCGGTATGCATAGCAGTGGCGGAGCGTCCATATAACCCGATTCCCAACAGCCGTACCAAACGAGCGAGCATAAAAAAATCATTACCATAATTCAAGTACAATACCATTTTATAAGCAAATAAAAAAAATCCATCAATATAATCTTATCATAACAGTATTAAACGCGCGCGAAACAATATGCAACACAGGTACATACAATTCGCTCCCGCTCTCTAGATTCCTTCAACTAACTCGCTAAATATCGAGTTATGGACGCCTGCTATACAGCGCCTGCACGCACACAGACAAGCGTAGTCTTGTCAGGCGCACGCAACGCGAAATAGTACCTAAAGTTTGCCTACAAGCCGGCATTTCGGCAGCCTACGCGCTTATGCATCGATACACTACGACACACGCACACATTAGTAATAAACTCCCACGAAAACAAGTTCCGTCAAAAGTAAATATTTTAGATCTTATTGCAATAGCCATAAAAGCGGAATTTCTTTTGTGAACTGCACTCAATATCGCGGTCGTGCGCCGCTCCTGCAAGCCGCTCCGGACCGGGTTGAATCGTCCTTCCCTTATTAACACGGCTTTTGTTTGTAAAAGCACAAGCACGCAAAAGTGGCAACGTAGTTCTCCGCTTCGTCACTAGATGGCGTTGAACCGTTGTAGCCGTGTCCTAGCAGGCGGTGTTAAAAGTTAATGCTTAAACCATAAGAGGCTTCATATAGTTGTGGCTTGCCTAACTTGTTTTTTCACGCCACGCCACTGATGCATAGATCACTTCTTTCCGTTGGAGAAAGGCGTGACTTAAGTGTTTATTTATATTTTTGATGGTTAAGTTAGTACGATGGACATCACTTTCCAAACGAATCCAGCTGTAATTTGTGAAATAGGAGATTATTGTTTATTGACCTGCCCTATGGATGGAAGAGTATTGGGAGTTTGTTGTTAAGTGGAATCAATCCACAAACGAAGCCCAGGGCTATTTATCTGCTCATTTGCCTGAGGGTGACCTGTTTTCTGTCTACGTGGTGCGATCAATGCTGCGAGCTGTAGCTAATATATGCCGAGATATAACGAGTCATTTCCTTTACAAGTCAAAGATCCCATACTTAACAGTAATATAATGATCAGATTATCATTTACATGGACATAACGAAGCACATTATTATTTTAATTTGAACTATACTTCCTATCCAATATTATAAATTTGAGATTTGAATTTCTGTATTTGTTTTTATTTGACATTATTATTTATCCTGAAGTTTTGATCATAGCGTCCGTGGGCCCGGGAAGACTGATAAAAGATGTCTCCACATAAACCTATGGTTAACGACCGTCAATATAGATTTAATATTGGATTCTGATTAAAGTAAATGAACTTCATTATTTGGCAGTATCAATAAGAACGAGCTCGGAATTTAATTATTTAGATGAAATAGCTTCTTGTATCAACATTTCAGCTAAAAATTTAATATAAGAATTTCTGCGTTTTACATTCCATTATTTGAATAAAAAAACGAAGATTGAATTAAGGCAAAGGAACGATATATTTTATAAAATATATCTTTTGAGAAGGCTGTTTAACACAAGTCTAGTAAAGTATTATCACCGTTTGCATGT
Organism: Cataclysta lemnata; assembly: GCA_963931975.1. Taxonomy (NCBI): domain Eukaryota; kingdom Metazoa; phylum Arthropoda; class Insecta; order Lepidoptera; family Crambidae; genus Cataclysta; species Cataclysta lemnata. The sequence goes on from OZ008339.1 coordinate 7,434,968, forward strand.
GTAATCAAGTTAAAAACTTTTATTCTGCTTTGTTAAGCGAACTCTTAAAATCAGACTTCCATCAAGACTTCTTAAGTCGTTTAAAGTACAAGTGGCAGTAAAAATGCATCTAAAGCGGTGCTTGCTCAGTACGATGTCGTAATTACCGCCGTATGTAAGCGCATTGCGGCTAACAATATGTCGAGTTAAACCTGTTGCCCGTATAAAAAATGATTTATGAAAAAAAAATTTTATAGGTAATTGAGTCTTAAAATATCAATAGAGCTATTTGGCAAATGTTTTGAGAGACATACATAAATCACGTCTATTTATCCCGGAAAGGGTAGGCAAACGTTGTCGCCCACTTTGTTAGGTCCCATGTAATAATTATTCGTCATTCTTGTCAGCGTTATGGTATATCACGTAATAATATACTGACATTTAAGTGTCCGATAAATAACAATAGGCTCGCCCCCAATTAAACATAGTTGGCGAAATGCGAGCTTATACGCATTTCAATTTAATGAGATAACTTTAAACTTAACAACTTTTTTGTTTTGGAGTAATAAAAATATATAAAATAAATGCAAGGTGTTCTAAAGACAGCATGTCATCTGGCGCTTCGAAACACCTTGTGGCTTGGTACCATTTTTGGTGTTCTCCTTATCTGCTGTGTGACATTTAAGTCACGAAACTTCTTAATTAATACTTGAATTTTTTGGATCAAAAGCAATAAAATGTTTGTAGTAGTTCTGCCTCGTCATAATGACCTCACTATTTTATTGTTAGAGACTCTTTTTGAATAAGAAATAAGTTCTACAGACAGGAAGATGAACTTATACTAATTGCCAGCCAAGTTATTGACAAACGTGAACGATTTGCAAACAATGATGTAATAATTCATTATAATTCAGATTTATTGTAAAAAGGTTTAGTATTGAATTCATACCATGATAAAATCATAAAATATAATTTAGTAACAAATAACTGCCTTATTCACAAAAACACAATGAGTCAATTTCTAGGATTGGCGCACAAATTTTTTTCTTTTATACATCTAAAACTGTCATAAAATCATCTACGTCCCTGTCATTCATGTTATGTTTACACATTTCCATTTCTTCTCGGGTCGTCCGTCGTTTTACAACAGTAAGTAGCCTATAATAATCAGTCGGACAAATACAAAAAACCACGTCCACACAAATTACGCAGCCATGCTTGTGTCAAAGATATGTTAGATTCACGACGTAAAGGCGTATCACAGCTATTTTCAGTCTGAAGTAGACTTGGTCTAGACGGTCGACTCAAATTTGTTTTTTTTATTTAGCACAACAGTGGCTCTAAGGCTCAGTGGCTAGCGCTGTTAATCAAAATATATTATTTTATTTCTAACGTATTATTCTTTTATTACCTCGAGATCAGCGGTGCTTCGGAAGGCATCGCACTTGCAGTCTAATACCTACCAATATACCATATTATATACGGGTTATACACCCAATATACCCACCATAATACCCACCAAGACGCATTAGGCCTGCGTGGCCCAGTTTCCTAATTCTTCCAATGATGATTTATTATAAATAATGTCTACTTTGATTATAAGTCCATAGATGCTTCTAATATTTCTCTTAGTATTTGGAATTAGCTTATTAATTATTGTTTGGTCATCATTGTTGACCCGTCCGGTCATCTGGGTCATCTACGCAGTTAGTTTTATAGTTCCGTACTTTGTTGGCTGTCATAAATCTTCCACTCCCTAGTCATTTAAAAGGCTTTTCACATCATTTTTTCTCCTTTCCCTCTAATACTAATGCCCTTTCTCATTACCCTTTTGCTTATTCATAATTTAAAAATATTCAAAAATTTATTTCAATGCAGTATTATTAATAATTTTGCATATTCCCATTAAATAAAAAGAATAACTTATGATGAAATATATATTCTTCGCTGGGAAATTCAAAAATTATGACCGGATCTTGCTGTTTTAATAATGTACTTATCGCCATGTTAATAAGGTTTACGACAGCTTGTCAGCTTCGTGGTTGATCGACCGTGCCATAAGCATTGTGTTGTGAACACTTTCGCTGCATCTTCACAAGAATGTGCTGTGCACACTAATAAGGAGATCGTTGACGTGTGAAAAGGATATGCTATTGTATACACAAACTTATTGGCGGTGAAAATTGAGGTAAGGCAAAACCTTACTATACTATATTAAATTTATACAAAACTGAAAATATTTTTTTATGTTCTTTTTTAAATATATTAATGACATATCCACTCCAAAATCGTTGTTTTTCAAATATTTTTTATGAAACCCTTATGGTTGCCATGAAAGTATGTGTACGTATATGTCAACCATGCGACTTTTAGGTATAACATTGTTATGAATATAAAGAGGAAAGGAAGCAATGGTGTTTACTACCTACAAGTGGGTTTACTGTACTGTCGATGCAGTGACCCGTTGTTTAACGCTTTCGATACAACGGCCATCAATGAAGTGTTGATATAGTGTTAGCACAGGGTGACGTGAGGGTGTTAATTTTCTCAGACTATCTCAAACTTCGGGCTCAAAGAGACTGAATTTTTATATGTGTAAATCATTTAAAGAACGGCACTGCAGAAAACTGTTTTCACAACCACCTTTTACATCCCGTGTTGTAAGCGGCCACTAAAGTCTTCTGGCCCTATAATGTCATCGTAAGTACCTACCTAGTGTTCTACGCACGGTTGTGAATAAACACACTATTACTCTAACTGCCGCACTCAGAGACGTCAATTAATGACAAAAAAAAATACAATTTCTAAACTAGTTGCTATTCTTGCCGGGTCTATGGTCAAGATTTGAATGAAAATATTTGATTTTTTGAATATTATATACTCATTAAAGTTAATTGACGTCTCTGAGTGCGACAGTAAATCCTAGAAGCGGTTTGACAAAAATCTTAATGCACCGAAACCAAATTATTCAAGTTCCAAAACTGGAAGAAAATCGATGTTCCATGTTGCCTAAGAAGTATCGCGCGTGACAACTTTACTGTCTTATAGGTGAGTTTCTTTCTACAAGACGTTATTTGAGTCAACGTTCATTTGCTCCCTGCGAGGGTGGTATCGATTTCAGAGCGCCCCCTTAGGGTGCATACATGAGGGTGACAATGTTGCTGACTTTCTTATTTCTAAGAATTTCTGTTTTATCTTTAGATTCAAAGATTTCAGTCTACAGTTACATAGTCAGCCTAAATATATGGCAGTGTGTTAATTAGGTTATTATTGTTTGGGTTATATTAATACCATTCTTTTAAAAATAGCTCAGCGGGTTGATGCTTGTATTGTGTATGTTATTCATCCTATGAATATAAATATACAATTAGTCATTTTAAGGTAATGCTTTACCTAGTGTTTTTATATTAGTTTAATCTAATCTACTAGTAATTAAGAATGTTCCAAAAGTTTTAATAGACAATTTTCCTTTTTGGGCTAACGACTAAGAATGTAAGTATTCTTATGAAAATATGTGTGTCTAAATTATTATAAAAACATCGTCAAAGTCGTAATCTATAAAAATTATTCGAAACACAAAAAAATAAAATTGCCCCTTTGTAAAATCAATAACATCCAATGAACCGGGCTACTTCGGTATAGGCATGGATATTTAGCTTTAGCAAGTAGATTCAATATGACTCACGTTGCGTTCAACCGTTTTGGTAACTAAATAAGATACAATACGTCTACGGAAATCATGCAAATGCCTGCTAGCCTGGAGTTTGTCCTGTGATTTTAATACGTCTGGCATGGCATAAAGTCGTGATCATTTGGCTTTCATGTTAAGGCCAAGACGCTGTGTGATGTTTTCGTCTTCATTTTTATTCTTTTAAGATTGAATTGTAACATAACTATTACAAGCTGCATTGGATATAGCATTTTTAATAGTGTCGAACATTTTATCCACACTGCTTCAATGATCTATGTTATTGCAATAATCGCAATAATCTTACTACATGTTCCAAATTTGATCAGTTGTTTTTGCTTCAATAAAATAATTATTCTTATACACTTTATATTTATTAACACTAATAACGTATTCAATGTCCAACAATACAAACAACTTTCTCTATGGGAGGAACTCTAAAATATTAAACAATTAATTGTAACCACGCTGTCTCCTACAAAAAGTTCGTTGTGTTGATGAAATTGTTAAATATTTTTGAGGTTATGTGTATTTTATAAATTGAGTACGACGTCGTCAATCGTCATAAATATAACTTTCTATTTATATGTTTAGCACTCTTTTCAAAAGCAATGCCACACTCGCTCCGATCACTCTGTACTGATAACCTAACCATAATTTTGCTTGCAATTCTCATAGTTCTTTTGTTCACGATATGTCCAGAAGTCAATATTAATATTAATAAATTATGATATCATGGAATAATTATTTTCCTTTGAAGAAAGAATATTTACTAGGTGCGTTATATTGACTTTAGTCTTCATCTGAAAGAATAAATATTTTTCTTATCATTCTTCGTCTTAGATGATGAGTGTTATCTCTCTATCTTTAGAAATGATTGTTTTTAACCTTTAATTTAGATTTAGTTTCTTTACGCAATGTCAGAAATGATTATTATCAAGCACACCACGTGTAGCTAACAATCGGCGACATTCAGTTTGATAAACAAAATCACTATTGCACGAACAATGGAGGCCGATGAATAAACTAATAAAGCCTTCGTGGCTTTGCCGTTTTACATTGTAATAACTTCCGATGCTGCTGTATTGTCTGTAAGTTATTGTAAATTATGTTTGAATATACTTTATCAATAAAAAGTGTACAAATACGTTAGGAAAATATTAATGAAATTTTAGTGAATTTCTTGATTATTTCTTTTAACAAATTAAGATTTATAAAATTACTATATAAATATTAATTACATTAATTCGGCTAATTGTAACCCATTATAATAAAGAAAAATAAATGACAATTGAATGAGTATAAAGTTACTTAAATTATTATAATAATACGAACAATTTAATGCTGACCACAAATCTAGATGGTTTTACGGAAAAGATAAATTTAAATATAATGTCAAAAGGCTAAACAGATATTGTTGTAACCACAAAGAAATTAAATATTAAGAGTTAGTTCAAAAATTAAGTTCTATAAATTTCATTCTTTTTACATAGACATCATAGCTATTACGATGTTCCAACGTAGGTGTCAAGACTATTAAATAATAAGGTCATTATTAAAGTCGAAATTTTCATACATTGTTCTCAACCAGTTTACTGTACAATCAATTAATGTACACTTTCCAAATGTAAATAAATGACTGACCACATTAAAAGTTCAAATTTGTCAATGCTCAATATTACACATTCAATAGAAGTCCCTAAATAATTTCTTTAAGTAGTTGTTACTCTATTCATAAAGATAAAGGGACAGCTGCAACCATCAATGTTTGATAGTGGTTATGTCAGATGTGGGTATCCATATAGAGGATGAACCATGTTTCATTTGTATTTATGATAGTGATGAAACCTCGCCCGGCCTCGAGCTCCAATTCTACCAATGAGAAGCCGCCAGGACAAGTCATCGCAATTTAAATCATTAGAGGACTAACTCGAGCTCCATACTCGGAATCTACAATGTTAAATTAACAACAGAAGTACATGAACATAATATTAAAAACAACGTCCACTTAGAAAGGGATAGCCTGTATAAAATATTAGGCAATGAAGTTTGTGATGATTTTTGTTAAGTGTGGTAAAGTTTATGTCGATTGTAATCATTAGGATGTACGTAACCATAACAATGTAGCTAAACTTCTCTAGCAAAATTACATTGTCATGGTTACGAAAACGCTAGCATGCATTAACTTAATAGTAATGCAAGACTGGCATGTAATGATAGACACCGAGTCCATTTTATAGTTAATAACTTCAAATGATTCACGTGAGTTAATAGTTAGGAAATCGCATTTGCCATATTATACATACTTTACTATAACGTAAAACATAATTAATTCTAAGAAAACCATCGAAATTTTAATCACGAGATTATTATCTGCATGTTTGCTAGTAGGTAAACAATAAAAAAGCAATTAAAATTTACCATTCGGGCGATAATCGTTGAAGGTCTTGATCCGCATTTTCATTTCTTAATTTATCCTTTTGAGTGTTCGATTTTAAAGGTCCACTGTCACAAATTTAGGCGCCTTCATCACTTTACACATTGAGGATAGGCACCTCACATTTTGCGCCACCAATTAATTATTAAAGTCGAAAAGGATATTATTTACTAAGAAAATTACATTAACAACCACTTTTCACATTGTTTTTGCAAGACAAAACACAAGTAAAGACACTGCAAAAGTCCAAAGCAAAAATAATATTAGATTTCTAGTTAGGGGTTAGCGTAAGGACCGCGTACCGCTTGATTTGACAGCTGCGAGCGCGCTATCCCGAATTCCCGATACAAATATTGGACGTCCCCCGTGAATGGATAGGTCGCGTGCGAGAGGGACGCCCTGCGCTCTGAACATAGCTGCACGTGGAGGGGAACGAGTCGGGAACGAGACGGGACGTAAATAGCCCTGGATTAATTGGATTACACGACGACTGAATACGATTCATACTTGGTACTTGAATTTAGAAATTGAATTTACATTACTGCAGCTATTAACATTTCTGCATTCATGATAAACATGTCAGATTAATCATACTTTGGAGCGTGATTTCTAATTCAATGTTATGAATGCTATATTCTAATTAATATAAAAACAGCATGTCTAATCAAGCGACACGGTTTACTATTCGGAACTATTTAATTCAGTGCAATTTTAATGAATTATTCTACTAAGATATGAAATAATAAAACTGACGTTGTTAATCGGATCACGACCACAGCACCGCCGTATAAGCCGTCAAACGCGCAGGCGCAGCGCGCGTAACTGACGTACGCATGCGCAGCAACTTCAGACCAGTCGCGACGTCACAATCACAGCAAGAGGCGGGATAGTGAATGGTAAGTTTGTAAGTTACTTGAAGCTAAAACTAATGAAAGCCGAATGTAAAGAAAGAATAGGTGTCTTTAAAAACTAGTAGCTGTGACGAACTAGTTAAACCAGAAAAGTTGTTAAATAGGTACTAGTAAATGATAAAAGTTAACTTAATGATAAAAATTTAATTATGAAATCGTCCGCCGTCAATACACGGCACATATCTTTTTCCATGTAATTTTTTTGTTGGTATCAAATTAATTTATCATTTGTAAAAGAGATTAGATTTGCTTACGAATTTTGCGTCGGGATTTGCGTCCTTATTTTTTGACATAAACATAGTTAAAACATGGTGAAAAGGGGTTAACCCTTTTCACTCCCGATTTTTTCCAGCCTACAAGAACTGACTAACAATTTCAGAACGTAGTGGTTAATATTAAATAAACATTAAATGCAGAAAAAAAATGAAAGTTGCAGCTAATTAGAATACGATAAGCTGGCTAGGTCGATTAATAATGTAATGTTCTCACGCTTATACAAATTATCTAGTTCACACCATATAAATAAAAGTATTATTATTAAGACTATTCGATTTTAATTTTAACATTATATAAATGTTAGAAAAAATTAGTACAAAGATTTTGGGGTTAGAAAAAGAATCATAATTTTTCGAAATTCTTTTTCTAACCCCAAAATCTTTGTATTATTAAGACCTCAATGGCGCAGTGGCTAGTGCTATCGGTCTAAATCGTGTAGTCTCAGCAATATTTTCCGTCCTGGTATAGGTTACAAAAAATACGTCATAAATAGTATGTACTTACTTGCATTCACATATAAGGCTTATGTTAAAATCAATAGTTTGGCACAATGTTTGAAACGATTTTACTATAGTCTGTCTGTTATAGTTGTCTGTCACACAGTTTTACTATAAAGCTAGCACAGATGTTAACGACTCACTCTGTCTTTAGAATGTGCCTTGCATTAAAAATAATATCATGTTTTGTAAGACACTATGTACTTTTCATTAGCTCAATTAAGATTATTATATTATCTGGATTTCATCTGTGCTTCAGAAGGCACGTTAAACCGTTAGTCAAAGCAGCATGTGCAATCATCAAGCTGCTAATTAGCCAGCACGGGGCACCGGAGGTTAACGGCCCATTGTCTACGCATATTCTTTCATGACCATTCAAGGTTTTGGCCTTCTCAAAAACCCGGTAGATGCTGTAAAAGTCCCTCGACCAATAGCTTCGGTTCGGCAAAAAGTAAAAATTCTTCCATCCAAAGGAAAAGGCCTGTGCCTAATCAGCGGTCCAAATAGTTCCTATTTTAATAAGCATATTTTTTTTGAATCCATATTTCGTCGACCTATCTTTATTAACTTAAAATGTCTGTAATCATCGGTTTTGTTAATTATTGTACAGTGTTGTACGTAAGCTTAATCTATACCTAACTATGTGAAACACGTTTGATGCAGGTAGATAGATGCTCGTATAGATAAGTATGTAAATTGTGCATACCCTGGATTTACATACCTGACATGTAATCTTTATTAAAGAATTTACTGAATAGGCTGTTGCAATAATATACACACACATATTATTTATATTCCTCCACAATCTTCGTACCAAAAGTAAGCTGATATCTTTAGTCTTGATGACGGGTTAAATTAATATATTTTTTTACAAATATAGTGAATTTACTAGATAGGCCATGTGGTTACGGCAGAGCACAATACAATTCTCACCAATACAATTTAGTAACACAATTTTCACCACCCTTAATCTCTCTTGCGGACTTTGTGCTTTTTTTCTAGAGTATAATTTTACTTATCATCTTATTTTAATATTATTTTATTTTATTTCATAAAAATAGTAACAAATATACTTACTAAAACAATTAAAATTGACAATGCTGATAGAAATTGATTGTTTAGTACTTAAAAGCCAGACACCTCAAATTACCTAAACAAAAACTTATTATTGAACAATTGTAAGCAAAATCAAGAAACGAAATTACATCTCAAACATTTGCACAACTCGAGACCTAAATTCTAAAACCCCAAGTAGGACTCCGTGCGAACGGCTAAAAATGTAACGGTACGTTTGCCAAATCAGTCATATTATGTTTGGACTAAGTGAATGACCCCACAATTCGCAACATGAATTGAGGCCTCTGTTTGAGCTTTCGATTCCTTTCAATTTTATTTGGTTTCAACCATGAAAAACGGTAAATTGTCAAAAGCAGAAGGGAAGAAATAGTAGGTAAACATTTTCCTAACTTCTGAATTGTACTACTTACTACACGGATTATGAAGGTTATATCATTCATTTACACCACTCCTACCTCATTCGTAGTTGCCATTACAAGGCGACTGTAGATTATTAACAGGTATACTCAGCGATGCGACACTTTTGTGCCCGATATATGGCAATAGGCTCGCCACCTATTACATGGGACCTAACATAATTGGCGCAATGTGGGTGCTAGTTCACCTCTGCCTACCCCTTAGGGGATATAGGCGTAATGTACGTATGTATGAATACTCGGCGATGAGTAATGGGCAGCAGCGGTCCTCTTTTTCCAGCTAGTAGTACATTGTACTACGATTTCCGTATCTGATAGATAGCAATAGGCTCGTCATTGGCCACGGGTTTTTATTATTCACATGTGGCAACATACCACCAAATTTGAATCTGCTAAAGAATTGAATTGCTGCAATTCTGCTTATAATTGAGACCATTTTACGAAAATTAGAGGAATTGCTTAGGATCTGCCAGGAATTCCCCTGGGGACCTATTAGGTCCCCCTGATCTATATGATGATGTCTAACATAATAAAACTTTAGATACTCATGAAATTTTGTATATTATTTTTGAAATAACATTATACGTAAGTTTCCTTATGAAAGGGATGAACCTATAGGAACAATAGATATGAATAGACTAATAGAACGATGGCACCCATAAATTAATTACCCTTACTATACATACATATAAATCACGCCGTCTTTATCCCCGAAGTGGTAAGCAGAGATGAATTTATACACACGTTTCGCCAATCAGTGGATATAACAATGTAAATTTTTCTGTGTATTATCCAGTCCATAAACCATATTTGAAACTTCACGTTTCGCGAAATATGAGAAACTGAGTTTCAAAAACATTTTTAAAGCTCTCTAATCTTTAAAAATATTCTAAAATATAATTGACATTTCTTGAAATTTGGGTTTTCATGCTGCCTTGTGCCGCTTACGCCCCCTAGTTACAACATTTAGAAGCTTTACCTCTATCAATGTGATTCACCGATGAAATAAGTACCAAGAAGTTAATGATTTCCGACATAGATGTCGCTCAGCCACTCGGTTATTCTATAGTGTGATGAATCGGACCTATGAGATTCCAGTTGCATCATCGTAACCTTGGTAAGTTCATACGAAATAATACGAATATGTAATAGCTGCTCAACTAAATACAAACTTATTATTAAGCGTCCGTTGAGAAAAGGATTAATATCATACTTATTTAAGTTTCGAGAATATCCGTTTCATATTATTTGTTATTCAAAATCTCAGTCCAGGAAGGGCATTTGAGACTAACATAACTGATGGAAATATTATTTAAGACAAATTTCTTACAATGTTGTCCCAATTTATTTAAAACTATACGCTCATACTTATTACTTCAGTGCTGCGATAGTAACCTGTCATTTATCTAATAAATATCGACATCATATAAAGATATCAAATCGATAAAAATCTATTTATTCTATTTCATGAAAAATCGCTATTATATTCAAGACCACATGCAATGCAAATCTAGTTGCAATTGTGTATTATACCTTGTCGCTTCCTCTTTCTTCGTTTCTTTGATCGACTTCTGCGGTTACAAGCACTATCAGTGTTTGTATCTTCACAGCAATAAGTACTGTACACAACTTTAGCCATATCCACAATTTTGACCAGAACACACAACACCGAAGCAATCATACTCTTAATTACGGCACAATATTAAGGTCTTTTCTTACGTCTCCGTATTTTGGGCAAAACTGCGCACTTAATAACCACTTGTCTTGCTTCGCTTATCTCACAGGACGTTATATTCCTCATAACCTTAGCCGCAAGATGCTGAGGTAAAGAATCATCTGTTGTTTTATTCTGAACGCACTAGATAAGAATTAAAATCTTAGTACGATTTATCTTCGGGTTATCGATACTGTTCTAAACCCTTACGAGGTCGTGATATTACTGGCAAGCACACATGTCACACCGGGAGCCTAGACGTGATTTCTAAATACGGTTGTAAATAAATACACCACGCGTAGGTAATCACTACATCATCTATATAGATTTAATGTTATCTAGTAACTAGCACAACACGCTCTTCCTTACAGATGTCCGACTGAATTCAGTTTTACGTTGAAATGAAAAGCTTTGTGACAGACAAAGGTCAGATGTAAAAGCATCACGTTGTGTGTGGACGACTTTATCACTGTCTACATATTTAGTCGGAACACCTACTCACTGATAATAAGTTGACTGGGAGTTAATAGAAGTGTAATTAAATTTGTGAGTATTAAACTTTTCTTTGTGATATTTTTATAACATTTAAATTTAAAGTACGTAACATTATCTTCCTGTCCATTCAGTCGCTATACAAAGCCATTATAAAAACATTTATATGCCATTACTTTTACAACGAAATAAACTTTTAAATCACAAAAAATTGCTAGTTCATACATCTGTCAATTAGAAACATCATTTGGAATTATGGAAACACTTTTTGTTTTTTTTTTCAATTTCAGCGTTTCTTCCTATTCTAATACATAGTTTTGAGGCTAATAAACCACAAATAACCATGTATATTTTATTTACAAGAAAAGATAAAAATTGTTCGTAGAATGGCTGTGAACTTTAATGACCAATTTTTTATTCAGCTTTTAGTTTTGAGATAGTTTGGTATTTACGTTCTTATACTTTCACGGTTCACATCTAAAACGTAGCAAGTAAGTGATGTAAGTTTTTATATCTAAATATAAATTTTGTTTCTTTATAAAATAAAGATATTCAAGCAAGCACTACCTCAGCTGAAGGAGTGTCGAGTTTGTCTCCAGTGTCTCCTTTATTTATTACACAGTTGACATCCATAAACATATTCAGGGTCAATATTCTTTAGAGAACAAAATAATAGTCGGTAGAGTTTCTCCAAAATCTCAAGCTTGACGATGAATAAGTAATGACGCAATTTAAGGTTTTTTTGGTGACTTTTGCTCTTTCAATTCGAACTAAATAACCATGTATGCTGAAAGACAACGATATTCCGCTATGTCTAGAACGTGAACATTAAAATTACATTTTGTCTCTTCGGTGCGAAAAAATAACGTACAATATGTAAGCCCCAACTTACCCCAGGTCGTACAAATAGACAATAAGCACTTTGGGGAAGCCGAATATTGGATACCACCAACAACAGCATACTCAAAGAGTGTTGGTAACAGGCAGATTGATCTTTTAGGTCGATTGGAAACTTAAGCCTTTATATTGAACTGTCTCCTTTCATCGGTCTCTCGACATAGTCCTTTACATCACTTTTCTATAATTAATTCTTCACTTCAACCTTCACTTCAACTTTCACGTAATGGGTGATATGCATTAAAAGGGACTGACATGGATGAATGGAAAGGGAAACACATACTGAACCGCCCCAGATAATCTGGGAACAGGCCAGGAAAATGATGGCTTGAACCACATTTCTACTATGATTCATATATTTTTTGCAGGAAAGCTACTAGAATTAGGAATACTTGGTCAAGTATTTGAAAATCCCACATTTTAAATATACAATTTCTAGACTGTTATAGTTAAAGGCCTTTAAGAAGTAAATCCGGACACATTGCAATAACTAATAATTTTCTGATTATGACAATGCAAAATCTAATCTAATGTACTCGTTAAATGTGACAGGATTAAAAGCTTATAGTAAAGAATAAAACAAAAACATCGTAACATTTTCACCTGTTCATATATATACATACGAAGTTATTATCTTTCATAGGTATTGCTTCGAAATATACGTCACAAAATGAAAAAGTCAATGTTACTTACTTATACCATAAATTTTATATCTACGTAATATGAAAAAATCATACCTTCATCAACAGATTTTATCATTGATTATGATAACGGTTACGACATAGCATTACAAATTTTTATCTTTACTGCATTCAATAAGCCTTTGTAAGTATTTACAATTTACGAATTAAGACATAATATTCGTAGATATTTAGGTAGGTAAGGTAGGTAGATAATAACAGACTTTTCTCTCTATGCTAACACCACACGTGACATCATTACACGCACGTGTGCTATGATTATGTTCTATTTTTATTAGAACAATAGGTTTCATGTCTGAAACCTACGCCTTAATATATTTTTTTATGACACTCACCCAACATTCTGTTGATTTCGCCCTTTTCAGTCATCCTCGTCATCAATATCTTTCATGGCTCCGAGCTGAAATAAAAAGTGCTATGCTTTACATATAAAACCATAAAACATATATCTAAATAGTTACCTAAATCTATAATCAGTAATAAAACATATTATGTGTCTATTTAAAATTACACATTAAAAGTTACTGCAAAATAACAGTTTTTCAATATTCACTTCTTTAATTTATAAATAACTCCTATTAGAATAACAACTAAGAATCGCCTGAGGGTAATAGACTATTTATTCTACGTTTACGTACCCTTGTATCACTGCGCTCCTTGCAAAACCACGGGGAACAAACACAACAATTTATCAATCACTTACACTTCACAGAAACAGTTAAATCAATTGTTCAGTTTAAAAGCAAACTCTACAGCAGAATAGTTACATAGTTTTCAATGAAAAATAGGAAGATATACGGAAATAAATGGGAAATATTTTAAAGATTTTCCCGACTGTATTAGACACATCTCGCCGAGGGTTGAAAGGCGAGCCTCACGGAAATATACGAAGCCTTCCGACCAGACCCGAATGCAAATTTTACTCAGGGGCGGAGTTGGGGCAGTGACCTCTTTTGTTTTTTTATTATGCTTGAGAAAATACTGATTAATGTTTAAAACAAGTATGCGAAATTGACTGTAGCAATATAAGTGTTAATTTAATATGTAATAAAATCTCTGCAATTAATTAAAAATTATAGCAAGCTAATTAACCCAACTGTAAGGAAGGTTATATATGGCAAATGCTCAGCAGTTTTGGTTTTTCTTAAATTGATAGAAACACGGTAGACTATAAAATATGGTAAACAGCTTTACAGTAAAGTATTATTTCATTTATTTGTTTTTTCTAATAAGGATTCTGTAAATACAAAAAGTGATATTGAATTGTTTATTTTCCACTACGTATGATGTGGTTATAATTATACGGATGTGTGGAAGCAAATACTCATTGTTATAGCCGTATGTTTTGGCATGTTTTTCTATTTAATTTTGCTCGGAGTAAATCCAGGCAGGACTGAGGGCCTAGCCAAGAGGCTTTTCTATTCATATGCGTAGAATACAAGTGTATGAAACTGAGGTTTTGTTTTCTCTGTAATACGTCAGTTTCATACATTTGTGTTCTATGCGTTCGAATAGATTGGCCACTTGGCACTGATCGGAAAAGGATTATTATCTTAATTCGGCCCTGCACAACTACTACCACCCTGCAGTGAACTTGTCGCCATGTTTTTCACGCATGCGCTCTAATTTTCTCGTACAGGCGATCACTAGACATAGCCTACATACAACGTGCGTGTGTGTGTAGAGCTAGTATAGAATGTCGTGATAATTTTACTACGCAAATTACTATTTCAACATTAAGAAAGTCCTGTGCAGAAGCTGTATTGTATGTAAATATGAAGAATTTATTTTTATAAATTGTTTGAAAATCGAATAACTTTGAATTAGCTGCGTGCGCAACTAGTGACGTCGCTCGGTGCCTTGACAGAAGGGAGGATCAATATAATGACGTCACTTCATTGACAGAGCTGAAATGCATTTCCCGTTTACGAACGGTGCGGAGCTATGAGCTAAAAATAGAACAATACGCACTATTGTATTATACTTATAACGTATTAAGATTTTTTCTATACCATTCTATATCTATATGTGTATAATCAGTTTGGGAAAAAGTTGGGAAGGGATTTCTTTTAGTGGGATATTTTTTATAAATAATTAACTTTGAATTCACCCTTTTAACTTAATGACGCGTAAGCGTTCTCCTTGTAATTACAACTCCGGTATACTCAAAATGGGTTACAAAATTAGAAGTGTTACCATAGGGTCTACATGCTTCAGATGCCAGGTCACTTGGTTTTACTATTATTTGTTTTACTATAAACCATGAGTAGTTATTTTAATTGGCTCTTGGCTCTTAGACTAAATTAAACTAGACCACTAACATTTTGAGTGATATTTATTTATTTATTTTAGCAAAGATATTTATAATAGATTTTGCTAGTATACCTCCAACGCATTACAAGGCCGTTAGAAATAAATTCAATTTGGATGGCACTCTATTATCATTTGAATTTATATAATTTTATGACATTATGATTGGTGACTAGCTTGTACCCGCGGGTTTGCCCGCGTTGTTGTCTTTAAATAACTGTCAAAATCTAAATCATTAGAAGTAACAAAATTACAGCCCACGTCAAAAAATGACTCTTATTGGCAATAATTTGGGTTACATTCTTGTAGTTTTTGTTGGTATCTCTAATAAAATACATTCTATTTTACTGGCTCAAGTATAAATAGTATAATACATTTTTTAAATTGGATGTGGTTTAGTTTAGGTCTAGGTTTTAGTGGTTTAACAAACTCGTATTCGCATTTATAATATTAGTTAGGACTATCGCAGCGCATATGAAAAAAATTTATGTTAATTTCATTGCATGTGGACATAAGTTGTCGAAAATAAAAAGCTAACTATTAAGGTAACTGTGTCAAATATTTCAAATTATCAGATGCAATAATCAGTTCGCGTGACTTTCTCCGTATGTAAAAGTTAATACTTGGCGGACATTTAATTATAAAAGTACACTCAAGTTGTATTTTACAAAACTGTCAAATGAAAACAATTGATTTTAAACCTCACGGAAATCAAGTAGAAATAGGTCGACTGATGGATATTAACAGTCTGTGTGATCTTATATGAGAAATGATCTTATCTTATAGCTATTGACAGTAGAGGTACACAGTATAAAATCTCATACAGCTAGTCAAAGTTAATATTGCAACTACCTAAAGAAATTATTCAATTGTACATGTGTCAAAAGAATGAATATTGAATTGAATGAAAAAATATTTATTAAGACATATATTAATAAATATGTACTTATTGTCAACATCTTAACAGTTTTACGCATAAATGTGAACTGTCAACTGTTTAACAGAAAAGCATTATTTTTTTCACCTTAAATAATTAAGAGGTCATTGAGAGGTACCTAATCTTACACTTAAAGAGAATTCATGTTCATACTAACTTGAATCAAGGTCGAACAAGACAAAGCAGATGAAAATTAAAACTGTTAACCAAATTCAAACTGTATTTCAGAAGAATTAAGGTCTACTTTCACGCTTTAGTATTGCAACCATGAGGTGGTCGTTAGCAGAGGATTACCAACAAAAGACAGGTCCCACGCGCTTATAAGTATACATTATTTATTATACAATATTTTTCCAATCGATTTTTTACTTTAAGTTAAACATATTATAATTCTAAATTGACTTTTTAACTTTATAGGTATAGATTCTACATAAAAAGCATAAAATCAATGTTAATATTTATATGGCATTAATTTTTTTCATTACAATTTTGACTGCTCCATTTCGAAAATCATAAAATCAATATTGCATTAATAAAATAACTATATGTTCTTATTGCCAATATCGCCATTTATTACAATAATGGCTATGTACTACTTTTTTTCTGCGGCAATTCTTGATCAAAGGTGGGCGTTATTATTAATCCGATTAAATTGAATGTTCTTGTAAGAATTAAAATGCAAAAAGGAAACATCAAGTCACCTTTGAGGTGGTGTATAAAATCTTAAACGGTAACAAAGACATCGCAGTCTCAAAAGGAACTGCTTGGGGTCAATGTATGCTGTTTCGATATTTCAAAATTCGAATTTTCTGTTGCTTAATCGTTACAAAAGATTTTGGGCATCCATAGCATTGCAATATATTTTTCATGCAAGTCAGGGAAGCTCTTGACCTTCATCTCACCTGATGGTAAATGGCAATAAGGGCCGAAGATGCTATCGAGCTTCATCTGGAATCCATAATCACCTTAACCACAGAGAGGCTGCCTATCTTATCACAAATTGTCAGTCAAACAAAAGTATTGGTAACATTATTAATATAGCGAAATATTTTGATCACCAGGCTGACTTAAAAGTAGTCCTACTATCAACCTAACTGAGTACAAACTTGTACTCCCTAGGGATAGAACCATGGGACCTCATGATCTAATTCCGGTGGGCAAATCACTAGACCACGAAGGCAAAGCCTACAGTTTAACTGCGACACACTAGTATGTGTTCTCGTTTGTAAAACACTCAAGGTTAACAGATACCGTAAAAGGAGAGTCTCGGCATTCAATGATAATCATCGAACAACGCTGTGAGGGACCAGATGAGTTTAAACAAATACTTTGCAAAAAAAACGTAATGCTGTCTCTAATAGGGGGCCGAGCCGGTTGCTGTTATACAGATATACTCGTACATCTTTAAATCACGCCTATTTATGCCCGTATATAATATATTTAGGGGGTTCATAGGCACCCACGTTTCGGTAATTATGTAAGATCCCATGTAATAAGTAGCGGAGCCTATTGCCATCTATCGGGCAGGTAAATCGAGAAGGGATAAGGGTAAGAGATCGGGCAGGTAAGAGGAACGCTGCTTACTCATCGCTGAAACGTTTTGGTGGTGGTGACAATAATAACTATGTTCTGCTTTGCCGTCATCACGAGTAGAAAGATAATATATTTGAAAATTGTAGAGACAGGACCAAACCAACAGGAAATTTATTCTTCCATTAGGATAAAAAATTAACACACAAATTACATTAAAAGTTTTTGATTTTTATTTGTACATTATACAAGTGTTCTAACATTTGTATAATGTTCAAATATATCATTATTACAAAGAAAACTCTATACTGAATTTATTTAAGGGTACATTCAAACTCTACATTCAAAGTAATATGGTGCAGGTCCCGCATCAGGACATAATTTTATGAAAATTTTCTTAACAATTTTCCCCATCAAAAGCTATTGATTAATGTATTACTGAAGATGTTGGAATGTGTGAGATTTTTTTACAGATATATATTATAAGTATAATCATCGTTAATATAAAATGACGTAATTCTTTTAAGTTTTGTTTTCTATGACAACGTAAAATGGCATATTGAAATTTATGCGGATAAGTTTTCGTTGTAGCTAAAAGTAACCGATTTAGGCCAATACTGAGCTTGAGTAGGGTCCGACAGAATGTGTCGGAGTCAATGTTTCAGGAGAACAAAGCGGCTGGATGCTTTTAAAAACTTGAAACACGAATATCGAAAATTCTGTGTTAGAAATGGACTCTATGAAAAGGTACGTTAAGTATAAAAAGGAACCCTTTCTAGATACTCTAAAATCAAATATAAGCCACATAATAAAGGTGTAGACTAAAATAGACACATTAACACATGAATAATAATATGATGTAGTAAAAGACAGTCCTCTTATAATTTTTAAAGACTCTTTGTAGACTCATTGTACTGGTTAGAAGACACAACGTCACAAGACACAACTTTACAAAAAGTGATATTATGGTAAAAGTACTAGAGTAACATAAAAAGACGACACCAGATTTCATTTCACTTTCCCCGGGGTGGTACTTCACAATTATTAGTATGCACTGCCAATTTTTTCGACCGAATGAATGTCTGCAACTGAGTATTCCGCGCCGGCTGAACGATTAAGGTCATTTTGTAAGATTGAATAGCATTAGGAAATTGTACCTTGTTCGCCCATTGTTTCGATCTATTTTACTTTACGTCTCCACTTCCGCCTGAAACACGACAAATTCAAACCTGTTTTACAGACTGATAGCGTTGTCTGTGAATTAATTAACGTGATCGAGGGCTAATTAGAGGTCTTAATAAAAAATATGTTATTTAAAGTTTTGTATCCTTTCTTTTCAAACGATGTCAGTAACTTTGAACAAGTACAATTTTCTTTTGTTTTCTAATAACATTAATTATTCAATATGTGTTGCATTAAAGTTTTGTGAGAAATTCTACTCCATAAATCATAATAATCACTTATACACAATATTTAATAATGACCGTGACACCGTATGAACCTTTTTCGAAAACAGTTTTGATATATTCTTGTTATCCTCAAAATTTTGTCACAAATTTGTTTAGTACACACACAACTCAGTGTATGTATGCGTGTGTGTTAAAATGAATACCAATAACATTGAATTATTTCGAGCATCGAATGCAATTATTAATCTAATTAAATAATGAGAACACAAAACAGATGTTACGATCACTAGCAAAATTTGTCATAATATATGTTATTTTATTGGCAAGTATTCTGCTGTTAGAATTATCAACTTAGAGATACGTAGATAAACCCGTATTTAACGATGAATAATAAATAATCAGTAGTGACTGTCCAAATTTGAAAAGCAAAATTTTTGTCTAATTTCTATACGTAATCGTTACGTACATAATTCGCGTAACGCGCGAATACGCGTATCGCCCGCCGAACGAGATGCTCAACTGTTTTATTTTCGAACTAACTATAAGCATAGTGCATAGGTGTAGTACGTAGCGAATTTGATGAGCGATGGACAATGTCGTCCATTGACTGCGAATGATGTCTTGTATTATTAATTTGTCATTGTTTCAGCTTAGAATAAAACAAAAGTGGTGTGAAATTGGTTTTCCTCGCTCTTTATCAGTTGAAGAATAGACGCACTTAACGGCTATATTTCACGTTGTGCAATGTAAGACACTGCTGCATATTTATGAAGTTAGCTATGATAAAGTCTGCCGCCCCCACGATTACACGTATAATGACTCAACACATAAAAACAAAACATGTCATACAAACACATGTTGTATACTGTTGCTGGTAAATGACTTAGTGCGGTGTGTTGACGGCATAGCAAAAAGGAATTATTGTGATCACTCCATCTTTTCCGCGGGCGTAGCACAGGGCCAATTTCAACACCGAGGAGTAGGTAATCAATATCAGTGGCCCTAGCGAAGTGACCATTCTATTCCAACGCATAGAAAATAAATGTATGAAACTGACGTATTACAGTGAAAACGTTAGTTTCATACTTTTGTATTCTATGCGTTCAAATAGAAAAGCCACTTGGCTAGGCCAGACATTTTATCATATAAAAAAAATTTCAAAATATGACGGTTATCTTTTAATTGCTTGTTTGACGTGTTTGTGAGCCCTAGCCTGAAGAGAACATAATTCGTGTGAAGTACCTAATCGAAAATTAGCTTACCCGAGGTGGTGGAATAGGCCCATAAGTATAATGAGCAATGCAGCAATAATAGTTTCAATTTCATGAAAATTCAAATGTATGATAAAATAATATATTTTTAAGAAAAGGTCAGGAAATACCCTTATGAGATTTTATTCTTATTAGATTACATACATAAATTCATACGTATTTATCCTAAAAGGGATAGGCAAAGTACTAGATTCTAGTACTACATTCCGAAACTATGTGTTCTGCATCACGTAAGCCCAGCTTAAACATATCTGATATTACAAGTTATACACATGTAGGTAATTATGTTACCAAAATTATAACAGTCATCGTTTCGTACCTACGTAGGTTACTAAGGCACATAAGATAATAATTCTTTAAGAAAGCAATGGCCTTGAGTTGATCAATGAGATACAAGATCAAACTGTACCGCGGGTCATTCGATGGTAACAAAAATAGAAGGCGTTACAATAGTTGTATGTATCTTATGTATTATAGGACTACAAGATTGCCTCGTTAAAACAACATACATACATACATACATAAATCACGCCTATATCCCCGAAGGGGTAGGCAGAGGTGAACTAGCACCCACGTTTCGCCAGTTATGTTAGGTCCCATGTAATAGGTGGCGGGCCTATTGCCATTTATCGGGCACAAAAGTCGCAGTAGGTACATAGCTAGATGGTATAAGAGGAACGCTGCTGCCCATTCCTCATCACTGATTTATCCTTAGTCGCCTTGTACGACACCCACGGGAGAGATTTGGGGTGATGACAATTGTATTCTACTCTGCCGTCACCACACGGCTCGTTAAAACAACATTGCAGAAAATAAATAATGTAAATTTTAATGGTGAATTTAAATAAAAAGACAACAACCCTTAAATTACTCTAACGATGAAAAAACCGCGCGATCGCACTGCTATCGCCACTGCAGTGCGCTACAATCGCGCGATTGTTTTATGAACAGATGAATGGGAAACGTATATTTATTGTATAAGAAATAAGACTCAAATTTACAATTTGCGCAGCCCGGCAGTCACGCTTCCTAAAACACCCAAATTGAAGGCGCTCTGAAACCTGCCGATTCGACTCTTACATGTTACGAGGTTGAATACTTTCTACTTTGGTTTATTTAATTTAATGTCTTTTAAATTGTTCGCACTAAAAAAAGTGATCATTGGAAAAATTACTTTCTTTTATTTCTGAGAGACGGCTATATGGTGAGTTGTTCAAGAACACACTTTATACCTCCTTAACTTAGCTCTAAAAGCTAGCTTTATTTTAAAACTAAATTCTATCATAACATCTTGATCAAAATCATACGCTACGTTGTCTTGAGTAAACGTAGAATCAGTCGTTTGGATAACTTATCAGAAGATAAATGCAATTTACAAATTATGTCATATCTAATTAAATACAATTCAACTTTAAACATTTCTTTATTATTCGGGGAAGGCAGTGATAATGTTCTATTGTGTGGTATTCCGTCCGGGCGTATATCATCCGTCCTTTCTACACTGATAATGCAGCAAGTCGGCCAATTGATACAATCAAACGAAATTGACCACTGCGAACTTTGCCAGGCTTGCTAGTCCAAATCCTAATCTAAATCAAACCACGTGTATTTGTGCATACAAGTAAAGGACCAAGAAGAGTCAATAAAGGCCTCAACAAAAGATAACATTTAATTTGCAAACAGAGAGTTTATCTTATCGGACATTAGTAGAAGTGGTTCGACGCCAGTCGCACGCGTTATTTCTAAAATATTTATACTCTGCAACAGAATTACCTGCTTCGTTTTTTAAATGTGATATTTAGTTTATTTATTCCAAATAGTTTAGAGCCATGGGCGAAGGTTCAGATCTCAATGAATTAGAAAAGTTAAGGTTAGTGTTGTGCCAGTGAAAGAGAGATTACAAACCTAGTGAATCGGTGTATTTTTTCTTCTATTTATCGCTATACTGATGACAAACAATGCACCATTATTAACTTTTCATATAAATTGTAAATATTAAACATAGTGCATATTTAAAGTGGTTAAGAATATGGCATGCTGGCCTCATAAACGTCTCTAAAATGTATTTGTCTGTTTCCCTTTTGTAATTAATTAATTTAGGCATAATCATAGTCATAATGAGTACCTAATTTCAGCATGGACTTTATTTCAGACCGTCAACAATCAAATTAGATTCAGTAGTCAACGAAAAGAGTGAAGATAGCAAAAAATGGAAAATCTTGTTGGAGCCGGCTCTTGTGGGCGCCATGATAGCCATCAATCTTGGACAGACCTCATTGCAGAATTTCTATTTAAGGACAGCATGCACTGTGGACTTGGGCAAGGATAGCAGTATATGCAATCAAGGGGTCGGCGAAGACTTTCGAGTAGCTGAGGTAAGTCTAAATTCAACAAAGGCTTTTGAAATCGTAAATGAAATTAACATTTTCAATATTGTAACACCGCACACAATGTTACAGTTTGAAGAGTTGAATGAACCTCAACATTGAAACACATTCATTCAATTTCAACCCCGATACCTAACATGCCATAAAACATCTTCGCCTTCCGATAATAATTATGTGTAACTACAATTGAAATTAGAAAAAAAGTCGTTATATCTGTAATCATTATATTAAAAATAGTCGTTATTATTAGTAAAAATAATAAAACGATGAGTAATTTTATCTAATAATGTTAGAACATTAGCACAAAAGGAAAATACTCTCAACACTATAGTTCATTTGTTTAGTATTAAATTCTCTAATACATAAATCACGCCTATATCCCCGTAGGGGTAGGCAGAGGTGTACTAGCACCCACGTTTCGCCAACTATGTCAGGTCCTATGTAATAGGTGGCGAACCTTTTAGCCATTTATCGGACACAAAAGTCGCAGTACATAGCTAGGTGGTAATTATAATATTAGTATAGATAAAATACTCTTAAGTCTTAACTTTGTGAGTTTCATGTCTTTGGCCCGTAGCATCGTGTGAATTGGTGTGTATGTTTATCTCAAAAAGATTACCAGGATAAGAAGTATTCAATTTAACGTTTGAGGCAATATGCTGTGTGTATTTTACGCATATCATTCAATTATGTGTAAATAGTTCCCATGATCGAATGGTATTTTTGGTGGAACTAAGTATTTGCCCTGTATTATAAGCCAAAAATACTAAAATACTAATCATCATCAAAAATACTAAAAATTATAAAAGGCATTTAGTAACAGAGTTAAACAATAAATTTAAATAAGTCGAACCTAAGAACTAAGAAGTGGAAGTAGTAGGTAAATATTATCCTGGACTAATAAGCGCACCGGCAAACCACACCATATAATATACACATATATAATATATGTATATGACGCAGCGTTGGTAGGCACCTTACAAAGTGGACCGACGATCTGGTAAAGGTCGCAGTGAAGGATACAGATACAGATTGGCAGATATAGATTGGCTTGGAGATCCTTTGGAAAGGCCTATTTCCAAAAGTGGTGTCTCTCGGTTAAAATTATGACGATGAAGAGGGATCGCCACCATTAAGTTTTTAATATAAATATCTCTTTTTCTCATTATTATTGCACTGCGATGGTTAATGCTTTGTGTACCAAATCAATACTATCTAATCTTTAGGAGTATCACTGACACCAAACGTCACGTTATATTCATGTTTTCGTCTAGGTAAATTCTGTTCTGCCTTTGATATGAATGGCAATAAAACTTTATGTAGAGTACACACATTCGAATACAAAAACACATCATTTTACCCGAATAATACATTATATTGCTTACTAGGGTCGCTTTTCTAACCTTCACACAGCAAAGATGAGAATGTTGAGCTTGAAATGCATGTGTAGGGTTATTAGGAAAAACAGGATTAAAAATACGCCTATGATAGATAAATGAAGGGGCAAAAGATAAGTTGTTTACTTTTTTGACATGTTTTCACAGAAGTTTCATCAACATTTGAGAATAATTTCACAATTCCAAGTAACACTTAGGTATCTATAGTCTGAGAAGAGAAAAGACGTGCAGTTAGCTTTGATGAGCTCACTTTGAAAAAAATAAGATAGACTAGACATTTAAAATATGTACATAATTATGTAGGTACCATTTTTACTAACCTGTTAAGAACCAATTAACATATAAGTACTATGATGATAATCGCTGTATGTGTATGTCTTATGTGCATATTGCACGTTTAAAAATATAAATATGAAATAAGGTTAGCATGATTATCAGATAAGAACACAGGCAGACACTTCTGCCTCATATAACAATGCACGTATTGTCACACAGTATTAGCGGCTGACACAGAGGGGTATTATTAAAGATACGTAAATTAGTTCAATAGACTTAAGTACTTGCATACTAAGTACACTTCGTCTGTATTTATTTTTTAATAAATTGTAATAAAGTACAGTAGTTACCCAAACAGGGTTGGTGTCAGGATACCCAAAGAGGGTTGGTGTCAGGCAGGCGGCCGGTTGTAAAACGTAAGCCAAAACTTTGAGCAGTATGGATTGGAATGTTGTCATTCCACTCACTCCGTTCATCAGTCTCTCGTCATGGTCCGTTCCGTCTCTTTTCTATACATTCATTCGTCACTAGCACCTTTACGCTGTGATGGATAATATAAATCAAAAGGCGGTGGATGGCTTGATGACGTCTGACCGATATGAATGGATGAGGAAACATACTGCGCCGACCCTAAGATAGACTGGGAACAGGGCAGGGAGAAGAAGAAGTAATAAAGAACAGTAATTAGCTACTACATATATGTCAATTTAACTGCCAAGTAAGCTATTCAGAACTTACCCATCTATTGTAAAACAGGCTCTTTAGTAGGTATTCATATTTATGATCGTTAATAAGCAATCGATATTTTAGAGTATAAAATGTAAATAAGTGACGACAAAACAAGGGCACATCGCCACATAATAATTATTGTAAACAAGGAATATTATTGTTGTTAGAACAAGTTCAAAAAATTATAGTTTTGACGCGGGAATCGAACCCGCGTTCTTTGCGTAAACAAAACGTAAATTGTAGATACTTTTCTCCCGATTTCAGGCCGAAAGCCAAGTTGTGGTCGCCGGAATAAACGTGAGCAGGAGTTTCATTGGATCCGTCATCGCTACCATAGTGCTGCTGTTCGCTGGTCCATGGAGCGACTACAGCGGCAGACGGAAGCCTCTGCTGCTGCTGCCCCTGATCGGCATGAGCGTCATGACCACGAGCGTCCTTCTCATGCTCACGTTCCCTGGGGCCTCCACCGTCCAGGTTTTGTACGCAGTGCAGATACCGATTTCGCTTGGGGGAAACTTTGGTTTGTTGCTGGCTGCGGCGTTCAGTTACATTGGCGATGTGAGTACTGCATTATTTATATCTACATACAGACTTAAATCTTGAATGAACAGCCACGTTTCGCCAATTAGGTTAAGTCCCATGTAAAAGGTGGCGAGCCTATTGCCATTTATCGGGCACGAAAGTCGCAGTATATTGCTAGGTGGTTGGTATAAGAGGAATACTGCTGCCCATTCCTCATCACTGTTTTAACCCTTAGTCGCCTTGTACGTCACCCGCGAGAGAGATTTGGGGTGGTGACAATTGAATTGTGCTCTGCCGTCACCACACGGTTTTCTCAAATATAAGTGTACTATAATCAAACCACATACCTAATAATGGTAATAAACGAATATTGAATAAATACTGATAATGTCACATTTTTGTCGTCAAAAATAGTTCCTAATATGTAAATAACATTATGTTTTTGACGGCCAAGTACGTCTTATAGTATTGTTATTGATTTTAAAGTTATTGCCAACGTATTACCCAATACAAACAGTACTGTTTACACGTTACAATTACAACAACACTATTTTAAAATCTTGCATTCTAAGTTTCTCCCTACCGATTCCAGGTATGCCACGCGACCGGGCGCGACGTGACCCGCACGATGGGCACGCACCGTGCGGCCATACAGGTTGCGCACGTGGTAGGCGCCGTCTGTGGCCCACTGCTCTACCGCACCCTCGGATTCTACGGTGTGTTTCCCATTGTTTTATTGCTACAGGTACTCGTTCTGTTTACTCATTCTCACGCTTTATCTCCATTTATCAGCACCGTCATCATCATCAGTCACCCTTTAATGTCCCTACGGCTGAAGCCTTCCCTATGTATGGAAGAATATAGGGAAAATAGCTCATAGCATAACGCTTAACGTGCCTTCCGAAGTACGGAGGAACTCGATCACCCATCCAATGAGTAGCCTTAGCGAATATTGCTAAGCCACTGCGCTGTGGAGCTCCTCACATCTATCGTCATCTACTTTTAATTGGCCACACTACCATAGTTACATTATGGAAAGGTTTCGTCAGAAGTAGGTATCAGTGGTTTCTAGCATATCGACTTATTGCGAACAAATGTGCGCTTACAACTGCATAAGTTATTGAGAGCAATTAACTACTAAACATGGTTTCCTTAAACCACTCAATATTCAATATTAGTATAACACTATAAGTATAAATTATTTAAAAATGACACGTTTGTTGCTAACATATAACATCAATGTAAAAAAAATATAAAGTACCTATCCCACATTTTCTAATATGAATTATCACTATCAGCTATTTTCACTTAGACCTAATAACTAACAAGGTTTTTTTCGTAAGGTAGGTAGGTACTGTAGATAGTCGAAAATTCACTTGTCTTGTATTCGTCTTATGTTACTTCTAACAAATGTGTTAACCAGTATTTTTGTATTACCTACAGCCGTCATTACTCTAACGCACCCAAAACGTTTATATTGCAGTTGTCATCACTGGCTTATGTTATATGGGCTGTGAAGGACGTTAATGTGAACGAGGATAATAAAGTCTCAGCCTTCCACTGGAAGTTGCCAATAAAAGCGGTGAAATGCTTGTTCAAGCGAAGGGAAAAATACAAAAGATTAATCATCTGGATAATGCTGCTCGTGGCCCTGGGAGACAGGATTTTTCTATCTGGTACGAATGTGAAATAATAATCATCAGCCATTTAGTGATCCATTTCTGTGGCATAGGCCTTCCCTATGGATGAAAGAATATACGGCGAATATACATTACCACACACCTGTGTCGGGTGGTGGGTATTTGCGACTGCGAGTCAAATTCGTGGCTTCCAGCATATAAGCGCTACACAATAATTTTACTATTTAATGAATAACACGGCAACTAAACAGCTGACTAAAACTGCGATTTCTGTAGTTCAAACCTTAATGTTAACTTGTTTAAACTCTAAATTGAATTACGTTCTTTTGACAAGTTTATTAGGTGATGCTTCTATGTTACGACTGGAGAAATGATAGGGTAAGCAAACATTGTCTAATTAACTGTACCAATAATCACGCAACATATTTTGTTTAGTTAATTAAATTAGTTATTTTGCATTACCTTTGGATTGTTTCGATATAATTTTGCTGAAGCTGAGGGCCTGGACAAGTGGCTTTTCTATTCGAACGCATAGAATACAAAAGTATGAAACTGACGTTTTGTTTCTCAGTAATACGTCAGTTTCATACACTTGTTTTCTATGCGTTCGAATAGATTGGTTACTTGGCTAGGGCCACTGATGACAGATTAAAAAAAAAATTATAACTGAATTACAATAAACCTTGATTTCACAAAACCATCGTGCTTATTTTACTTAAGGGCCCTGCTTATTAAATAGTGGGTACCTGTGCTTATCTTACGCAGTCATTTTATACAGTAAATATTGATTGTATGACACCATAAAAGGGCATGGTCAATTAAGTGACTTCCAGATAATGTAACAACTTTATAGATTTTGTATCAGTTATAAAATCGGAGATTCTCAGAACACGTCTCAGAGTTTGTGAGATAGATCTATAAAAAAATGGTTATTTGTATTTTGCTGAGCCATGACTACTTGACCCTATTGGGCGCCTTGTGCTGCCTGTTCGCATTGAGTGGGTCCAAGTACTACTGCTTATTATCATAGCCGTATATCACGGCCGCCTTGGTCGAATGCTCAGATCGCTGGGTATTGGCCAAGAGGTCCCGGGTTCGAATCCTTCGAAGTCAAACTTTGTGATGACCACAAATGTTTGCCCCCGAGTCATGGTTGTGTATATGTTTATGTAGTATATTTTCAACATTTATATACATAATCATATTAAAAATATGTCCGTCATCTAGTATCCATAACACAAGTGCTTAGGCTACTTACTTTGGGCTAGATGATAGGTGGGAGTGTAAAAAAAAATATTTGTAGCCTACCAAATTTCAGGGATATAATTCGGAAACAAATTTCCATCTTCATCGGAAATTTGGTTTTATGTTGATTTAAGTCAACTTTCAATATTTAATATTCAACAACCACTACATATAATTTTGTTGTCTTCTTGATTTCCTAACTTTCATATTTTAAGACCGATTAGTTCTATGTCTGCAGTCTGAATTAACTTACTTCCTTCCAGTAACTGAGTTAGTAAAATAGTCACGTAGTCGTTTTAGATTACTTACATATTTCTAATAATATTATTAATTCTTTATTTACAGCGGAAGTGCTACTGGCCTACATGTACTATCGAAATAAATTCCAATGGGATGATATAATGTTCGGGAGTTTTCTAGCGTACAGAAACATCGTCAGTTTCTTTGGTAAATATTAGCATTAACCTTAACTTTTTCTTCTTAAATAGAATATTATAGATATTTCGAGTAAGTGTACTTTAAGTAAAAAATATTAAACCAGCCCATGCATGCCTATCCGGCCCTTAGTGGTAGGTAGATGACACGGTCGGGAAAGATGGTTCATTATGTGTAATATAAAAATTCCTCATATGTTTATGTTACTGATAAATAGACATGTAAGTAATGGTAATATTTTTGAAAGTTAAATAAAAAAAATATATCCAACGCGTGTGAACCACCTTGCCTCTCAGTGCCTGTATTCAACTTCAAATGCACCTATATCCTTTTTAAAGAAGAAAAAAGTGGTGTCAGTCAGATTTTTTTTCGATAATTCTTAAATTGGTTTAGAGTGGATTTTGTGCAGTGAAAGTGGTTATTATTTTGATGCACAAGCATCCGTGTTGATGTGCAATTATGCAGAATCATTGAAAACAAGTCTTATGATGTGTTTGATGTTGTGGTGAAGATCACTATAAAAAGTGGTTTTGTCCATTTCATCAGTCACCATCATGAAGTCTGTTATTCCATTCAATTCGCGCCGAGCACTCCCTAGATGCGTTAAAATGTGTGACACCCATATTTTAACATTAAATTCATTTATTCATACATTTCACCCACTCATTATTTCATAAGACTACAGATAAAATATACACTAAAGTTTTGGCTGTATGGGCTAGACCCTTTGCCTTCCCTAAAATATAGGGAGAATTTTAAAACTAAGAAGAAAAAAGACAATTCACATAGAAGACAGACATTCTTTCTAAATAACCTACCGTCTCTTAAATGTTTTAAGTTCTGGGAGAGAGACGATAACTCTTGGCATTCCATGGATTCACCATCCACAGTGTGACAGAGAGGGAAGTCAGCGGTAGCGCCTGGGACTTGTGACCTAAGTGTAGGTTTGCGGGGCCCCTTCCCAACTAGTCAATACTCACCTTAGCCACTCTGACTGCTCTCTCTGCATAGCCATATTTCATAAGATTCCGTGAGAGCCGCCTTAGACACACGTTCTAGTGTATTATAGAATATTTTAGATTTAGCTGGTATACATATATGCATACATACATAATTCAAGCTTATATCCCCGAAGGGGTAGCCAGAGGTGAACTAGCACCCACGCTTCGCCAATTATGCTAGGTCCCATGTAATAGGTGGCGAGCCTATTGATATACCCCTCGCTAAAATTACAAGATTTTTTCCGTGATTATTAACAGATAATTTATTATTGTTTCAGGCACGCTTCTAATCTTGACAGTATTAAAACGCCGATTTAAATTGTCGGATGAAATAGTGGGGGTTCTTTGCTGCTTCTCCTACGCGCTGTCACAGACAGGGCTTATCGTCACTACTATGACTATAGGAGTATTTATGAGTACGTTATTCAAGTTTTTTTAAATGGTGATGGCAGAGCCTAACACAGGTGTCAGTGCCCCCTATCTCCCCTGCGGGTGTCGTACCAAGGACTAGGGGAAATTAGCCAAAAGCGGGCGCGGTGCCTAAAGCGGGTTTGTAGATATATGTATAAAACTGTTTCAATACCCCCCATAATCCCCAAGGGGACAGATGGGAGCTGCACTTTCTACATGGCCCGTCAAATAAGGTTACCCGTTATTGCCCTACTTCCCCAAAATATGTATAACAAGGAATGGGTTGCCTACCTAGTACACTACCTCGTATTATTGAGGTTTACATATCTACTCAGAAGATGGCACCAGGCTCACCCCGTATTTGATTAAATAATTCATTCATGGAAGAATTTGGGAGCAAACAGGCGACACCTATGTTATACTGTATGAAATAACTTGTTATTGTGGCTTGACGTAAATTGCATATTAGATTAAAGAAATATACTTAGTATTAATTGAGTTGGTGTTTACTGTTCATGAGAAAAATATCTGGCTTGTTACTTACTGTACCTGCATAAGAGAAAAGTCGACTAGGTGCGTATGCTTACTACATTTTAAAGAATTGTACCAATAATTATGACAGGTATCCAGTCCCCGGATGAGAATCCTGGTAAGGTTCGGCAAATGATTTTGGCATAAGTGCTCAAGTCATGGTTATTCATCCGTTTATGTTAATACTTACATACATACATACATACATAAATCACGCCTATATCCCCGAAGGGGTAGGCAGAGGTGAACTAGCACCCACGTTTCGCCAGTTATGTTAGGTCCCATGTAATAGGTGGCGGGCCTATTGCCATTTATCGGGCACAAAAGTCGCAGTAGTTACTTAGCTAGATAGTATAAGAGGAACGCTGCTGCCCATCCTCATCACTGATTTATCCTTAGTCGCCTTGTACGACACCCACGGGAGAGATTTGGGGTGATGACAATTGTATTCTACTCTGCCGTCACTTACATGGATAAAATAACTTTGGAGTATTCTTAAACAAGATATTATTATTATTGTATGTGTGTATAATGCCCGTCAGTATCCCTATCACAACTGCTTATACTACTCACCTTGGGCTCGATAATTGGTGTCCGTATTTGAAATATATTTTATGATGTTTATCTCATATAGGTACTTAATACAAGCAATTAGTATCTGACGAATATGTTGCTTACTGATAAATGTAGCAAACCATTTCACATGCGAATCTATAAATAAATACAGTTAGTCATAAATATAATACACCTACGACGAATTAGAGTTTTTACCTGATTATCTAGTGTAACCATGATAATAATAGCAAAACTTACTATTCAAGTCATATTAATCTAATCAAAGAATCACCTAAATGCGTAAATAAATTATACCGAATAACGATTATATCCATTCTGAGTAATTGTTTGTTTTCTTGATTTTCATAGGAAGCAAAGATTATGTCCTCCTTTCCAACTTAATCAGTCCTCTTTTGTTACAGTTCCACTAATTGGTATTATTTCGCAAGGATCACAAGTCGTACAAAGACCTTTACTCAACAAGCAGATTTTGCCTACAGAGCAAGGTAAGGTATAGCTATGAGGTATAATAATAAAATTCGTGAAAAATTGTAATTAATGAATGTTTTGAAATTAATGACAAGCTAGAAAGGTGCGAAAATATGGGCAGTGCAGGTTGTAATCTGGATTTTCCATCACGCAATAGGTCTGACACCAGCACTATGAATCCAATGAATACTATAGTTTTTTAGCATTTACCATATTTCCATACCACTATATAATACTACTTTCACAAAATATAATGTTGCGATGAGTTGCATTAATACTATGTATTCCCACATTTTGTTTAGTAGAAAAGAAAGTTCAGATTTAGAAACAGTTTCTTATTAAGCTCATTTCATACAGATTTGCATATATACAAACATAAAGATTAAATTAAGATAAACAAAAAAAAACGTGAGTGAGAGTTCACACAATACCCTGGACTTTTTCTCTTATTTAAGGCAAAAAATTTCGTGTAACTTCAAAACATTATCTACTATCGATCCTTTGTACCATGAATCATATTTGATACCATGTGTTTCCGTCATTATCTTTGGTGCACAGGCAATCTGTTTAAAATCGTTACAGTTAATGAGGAACATTTTATCTTTATCTTCGAGTCTATAAACTTGCTATCGAAAACATAATAGATCTAGAAGAAATCGTCATAAAATTAAGTGTGTAAACAATATTGGCAATGCCAAACAAGATAAAATTAAATGTATTCATAATTATAGTTGTTGACTGCGTTATTTTTGTCCTCAGGCAAAATTTACAGCGTCCTTGGTGCACTGGAGTCGGCTACGCAGGCATTCACATCTCCATTGTACTCCCTAATATATAGCAAAACAGTTTCTACATACCCCGATGCCTGGTTATATCCTGGAATATTCTTAGCTATATTACAAATGGTGGGTTACTTAGTAACCAGAAAATTGAATGTGAAAAGTCCACCTCCAATAGATATTCCTGTAAAAAGAAGTATTCCTTTACGAAGAATCGACTCGTATAAAAGCCCTAGTGGTAACAACGCAGTCAATAGTTCTAAAGATATTAACAATGATAAGACTTAATTCAATCGAGATATAGTTAATAGTTAATTGTATAATATTAAGAGCAGGGTCTATTCTCTTCTTTTAAGTTTAAGTACATATTAATTATTGTATACGAAAAAAGAGGAGAAAAAATAAAAGAATGTATTCTGAATTCCCAGGGTTTTATTTTACTATAAGATAATGTGCTACAAATATTTTATTTATTGATACCTTTTATATACTATAGTTTACTCTTTATAACACAGTACAGTCATAAGTATGGCAGACTACACAAATTATACATAGTACAAAAGGAATGAAATGTTCATGGAATCCATGAACTTTTCTCGAACATGATAACGATCAAACGCCTCCGTGGTCTAGTGGCTCGCCCACCTGAATGAAGATCCAGAGGTCCCGGGTTCGATCCCCAGAGGGGTGCACCTTTGTACTCGGTTTGGTTGGTTGTAGGACTTCTTTGAAGTCCGCCTGGCTAGCGATCACCATCTTATCAAAATCTGTCTCCATAATATTAACAGCATTATTGTGTTCCGACAATGTGTGATAGATAAGATAGTCAGCCCCTCTGTGGTTGAGGGTCCCAGGTGAAGCTCGATTCCATCTTCAGCCCTTATCGTCACTTACCATCAGGTGAGATGAAGGGCAAGTGTCTAACATAAAAAAAGCCAGTTAAGAGCAAGTAGAACAACGAGTGACCAACAAAATATGGCATAGAGACAACGATGTCAACGTGTATAATAATTTAATAATAAAAGACAAGTAGTGACAATTTCCTAATCCGCATACTATCTAGTTTATAGAAACATTTGAATAAAGATAAAAGCAAGTAGATACAATTTATTGGGGCAAAACAACAATCTAGTGGGTGGTAAAAGATGTGATAATTGTTTATAAATAGCATCAAACCACCAACCTATGGTTATCACCAAAAAGTAACAGATAAGTTTAATGGGCATCTATCACACCATATTGATAAAGTTGTAACTGCAATACAAATATACTCTTTGTCTTATGTCATTTTACAACAACAATTTATTATGGATAGCTCATAATACAAAATTGCTCTTGAAGTACCTATATAATATAATACCCATAAATAAATTGACCCTAAGATATCCTTCAAGCATAAAATGTGTACTAATAGTACTAATCTGGTACTGCGAGTTGCCTTCTCTCGGTGGGCATTGAAGTAAATACTGTTTCGTAATTGCAATCACTTAAAATTTTGCACACATACATAAATTACCCTTATCACGTAACCTCCGAAGGTAGACAAAGCTGAATCTAGACTCACATTCGCCATCTACATTAGGTCCCATGTGAGACAGGAGAGCCTGTTGCCATCTACCGGGCACATTAACCGCAGTATTACTTTGGGCCGCCTTCCCCTATAATGTAAGAGAGGTGGACAGAGGCGTTCCTGTTTCACTTAGCCTAACATGTGCACTTCGTGTGTATAATTAATTTGAATATCCCGTAAACGTGATTATTGGCTCCCTTCAGAGACCTGGTGCAAATTATACCCTAATCCAAAAATGCCCGTGTACAGGATTTTTTTTACACAATAGACTGGCCGCTTTACATTGTCCGTTCCATCTCTGTTCTATACATTCATTCATCACTAGCACCTTTACGGTGTGATGGATGATATGAATCAAAAGGTAGTGGATGGCTTGATGACGTCTGACTGATATGAATGGAAGAGGAAACATACTGCACCGACCCCAGATAGACTGGGAACAGGGCAGAGAGAAGAAGAAGAAGAAGAAGACTGGCTGCTTTAGTCCAGTATGCGCGGTTTGGGCTGTCTACCCTTGTAATTATTTCAGCTAAGAGACGCCATAATAAGCTTCTCCTAAGAATCTTTAAATCCAACCACCCTGCGCTCTAGTATAGTACCTTAGCCTTTTCATACCGACCTATATGTAATATTATATCGGAAAATATTGCGATATTGTGTTTTCGGGTACATGGTCACTTCGTGTTCATCAAGGTTGTGTTTATTTATTTTTGTGATAATGATTGCTACCTACTAACTAACTGATTGTGTCAAGGTCATACATCAGTGTTAA
Source organism: Cataclysta lemnata (assembly GCA_963931975.1). Lineage (NCBI taxonomy): Eukaryota > Metazoa > Arthropoda > Insecta > Lepidoptera > Crambidae > Cataclysta > Cataclysta lemnata. The sequence continues at coordinate 7,470,249 of OZ008339.1, forward strand.
CGACGAAATAACATTCAAACTTCAGAGTTTTCATTACAATTCAGTATGCTATTGCTGCAGCTATTTTTATTTTTAAATCAACATCTTGCCATATCCTAGCGTATTTGAGATCGGCGCAGTATGTCATTTTACTCCACTCGGTTCTGAGACTCGTCACCTCCTAATCCATCACCTTCATATACCTCACACAATCCATCTATGGTTTTAGAAATAGAGCAAGACCTCTCTTTCTCTACTTCTACATCCATCAACCTTCATGTTCATAACTTCTTAGTCACATTCATATCATCCCGTCACAAATTTCAAAACCAATCTAACTGACTCCCTTACAACTTTCCCGTCATTGATACTTTTCACTTCCAGAATCCCTCTTACGCAGAAAAAGGTGGCCTCTACCGAAAGCGAACATACTAATGTATGAAATCATTTTGAATATTGATATATTTTCACCAGTTTTGTTTTCTGTTCTTTCAAGGAGGTAGGCAGGAACTAAAGCTCCTAAGTATGGCCTTGCGTATTGGCAAATAGTACAAGAATGTCGCTTTAGGCAGTATGCGCTTCGAGTCATCTTGACTTGCTCATTCGTTATTTTATAAATTTTTATAACTATGGCAACCCCCGGCTTGCTGATATAATATAATATTTTTGGTCAAACGTCTAGTGACCGGCCTTTAATATGGTTTAGTTTAATGTCTTCTATTCACATTTTTTTATAATGATGCTACGGCTATTGAACGTCTTGTGAAGGGCATTAGTAGGGTTATTGTGTGGCAATCGTATTTCTTAAGTTTTTTATTTCAAAACACTTGCATTAATAAGTTCATTTGCCTCTAACAATTGTCATTCAATATCTGTGATAACGTAGCAAAGCTTTAATAAATACATATTAACCTAGTTTATTAACATCATTAGTAATCCGAATAATATCGTCATCGTGATTATGGTATTTAAAATGTTGTAATGTCTTTTTCCTTCTTGCTTGAAATTATACATTGGTATTATTAAACAGCAGTCAATTCTCATTATCTCCTTGATTCTTTTTAGTTTTTAAAGTTAGATGATAGATAGAAAGACGTATAATACTTAATCAAACTCGACACATTTAACTGTTAGTATAGATTGGAATGTTGTGATCCTAGTCACACAAAACAAAACATTATTATGGTAAACATTATTACAGTTAACCCCAAATCTTTCCCGTGGGTGTCGTACAAGGCGACTAAGGATAAATCTGAATATGATTAGGAATGTGCAGCAGCGTTCCTCTTATGCCACCTAGGCTAGCAATGTACTGCGACTTTTGTGCCCGATAAATGGCAATAGGCTCTCCACCTATTACTTGACATATTTAGCGCTAGTTCACCTCTGCCTAACCCTTCGGGGCTAAAGGCGTGCCATATTATAATTAGAGCACCATGTCCATCCCTAAGGTTGTCTGGAAGAGATCACTCTTAGTTATAAGACTCTTTTAAATGTTCACCGATCTCTCGACATGGTCCTTTCCATTACTTTACTATAGTACATTAATTCATCCATAGCACCTTTTCCGGTATGATAGATGACATGACTCAAAAGAGTGTTGCTTGATGTATGATATGAATGGAATGAGAAACATACTGGGATAAACAAGAATTAGGGGGAAATGGGGTAGGAATATTATGATAACTACTAATACATGTTTCCTCTTGATTGCAAAGTTTTCAAAGAATACAATTGTCACCAAATTGTCATCATTCCCGCGGGTGTCGTACGAGGAGGCGAAGCGAAGAAGGGTTAATACATTGATAAAGAATGGCCAGAATCATTTATATTGTACCACCTAGAATACTGCGAGTTGGGTGCCCGCTATACGGCAATAGGCTTGCGTTTTTATTACGTGGGACTTAGATAGTTGGCGAAATGAGGGTGTTAACACACCTCTGCCGGCGATATTCAGGCGTGATACATGTAGTTTTCGAAAACAAAGGAAACTTCCAGATATGATTTTGTTACTATGATGAGATAATCTAAATGTGTTCTATTTATAATTCTTACGTCTCTATATTTAGAAATTATATCGACGTTTCTGTATAATGAAACGGAAACATGATGGCTGATACGATATGATCTGTTTTATATTTATAATCCGATAAAGAGGCATATAAATGGTTGTGATATGCTCTACTACAACATTATCCTTACTGAGAGTAGCTACAAGAAGTTGTGCCTGCCACGAGGAGAATTCAAATTCGCCAATACAATCAATTTATATATTTGAACAGAACTAAACAAAGTAAGTTTATATCAATGTTTGTTCCTTATTTCATTATTAATTTCGTTTCGTTTAATTTATTGGTAAATTTTTAATAGTTATTATAAATTTAAATGTATCAGAAATAAATGTATGTCCTTATTTTCTTCGCTAGAAGTTCTGTGCAGAATCATTTAATGATTTATACGAAAACTTTCTTTAGCATTGCATGCTATTTATGTATGTTTATTTTATTATAAATTTTAATATTGTATATAAATTATAAAACTTTTCCTTATGGAAACATACAGAAGTGAAAAATTAGGGCCTAAGCCCATTATCACTTTAATTCCTCTGTAAATTAAATTAAAATAACCTTAGTACTCTCTTTTAAAGCATAAGATATCAGCTGTCGCAAAACTTAAACTGGTATTAAGACTTATAATTGAAAATACCAGACTAACACAGCCTTATATTTTTACAGCATGCCCGGATACAACCCTGGTTACAACGCAAACATGCCCAATGCGTCGATGCACAATGGCTTCAATCCTGGCATGGCCCATGGGTTTGGACAGCCCCACCACGGATTCAGGACTGGCCCATGCTTCGGTGGCCCACCAATACCACCACAGCCAATGCAACCCCAAGGGCCTGGATGTTTTTTGCCAGCGTCTACCATCAGGAAACTAAGCAACACTATGCCACCCCCACAATTTTTCAACCAACCCCACTAACCTGCCCTTTGCGAACGTGATCAGCAGAGTATTGGAATCTCGAACAGACTGCGATTCGGAATGTTATTTGCTTAGGTGATCATTTTATGTACATATTCGTAATCATAAGTAAGTATATGTAATAAAAATAAGTAATAATAAGATAAGCTCTAACTTCATACTATTATTATTTTAATACTTTTCATTAAAATTTTCTTATAAATTAAATGATTGCCTTTAAATTACTTCAAATCCTTTTTGCTATTAATATCAATTTCATCGTTCTAACCTTTAGTCATTGTGATTTACAAATTCTCAAGTTTCTTTGTCGACAGCTTAAACACAGCTAAAAAATAGTATACATTGTAGTAGGTACGTAGGTAGTACATAAAAGTAACACATATTAGTAGTTACATGGTCCTTTTCTGTACATTAATTCATCTATGCTTTACGGTGTGAGGGATGATGGTGTGAATCAAAAGGGCTTGTGACGTCTGACCGATGCATGGGAGAGGAAACTTACTGCACCGACCAGATAAACTGGAAACAGAAAAAGAAAAATTCTTGCCTTTTTAAACATCAACTTCATTCAAAAGTACGAGTATTAGGTAACCCTAAGACGCTATTATTTTTATATTGAATTGAGATTTGCAACAATTTTTGAAATTGCGCTGAAATAATACTTTTTTTAGATACAACTTTTTGACTAATTAGGGTAGTGTTAGGTCCTATGTAACAGAGGGCGAGCCTATTGCCATTTGCGGAGCCCTTTAATCGCAGTATTACCAGGTGGTGTATTAGGAATGCTGAATTCCTCGTTACTAGTACAGTCAACAGCGTGTCAGGTTACCACAATCTGTTTCAATTTTTCTCAGGATCACCTTGCTTTACGTGCTTATGTTGACAATTGATTGAAGATATTTGACAATTTTAGTATAGTTTGGCATGCTGTTGATTGTACAACCATTGGTCGCCTTGTACGACATCCACGATAAAGTATAGAAAAGTATAGAAACTACGATTACTGTACAATTACTCATGGTCATTATTTGTTTATTATTTTTATACGTCCTTCATTATATTGTATCGTAACTTTGATTGTTTCTATGAAATACTTGGTAGTACTATTTAAATTGGATACCTTATACCATTATTTTTTGATCATCTGAAAAATCACAACCATTCAATAATAATTATCTTTGATTTGCACAGATTTATTGGTAGATAGCAAAGTGTTCGTGCCATAAATCCTCATTTCTATCAATAGTCACTATTTACAGAACAAATAAAAATCATTATCATAACATTTGAGAAATTTCAGGAATCCGATAACAAATAATAATTATTGGAATCAATACGTACTCAGAAAAGAAAAATTGTGTTAGTGTTCAGGCTTGTATCATTCTAAACACAGATGTGTACGTAATTAGTAGGAAGGTATGTGTCAAAAATTTTCTTTTACAAATTATTGCTTAAGGTCCATCAAAAGGGTTTAAATATTGTTCTAACAATTTCTTTCATTTACAAGTGACCGTGCAAGCATACAAAAATATGCAACAAACCAACCATTTCTAACGAAAGCTTATTTTGTTAGACAAAAATCAGACCTTTCTTTTAAAAGGCCGCAATGTTGCAGATCGTAAATTTTAATATAATAACAGGAAAATTTCTGAGAAAATAAGAAATTAAACTATCAATATTCGTGTTTCTAGAATATGTTCCAATTATATTAGTATAATTATTTATATTGTATGTTTACTTGCTTTTGGGGGACAGATATTGGTAATCAAACTTTGCCATTTAAACTCTTGCTAGTGCGTTAATATTTTCATTTTAATAACAAGAAGAAACCTCAACCAAGTAATCTTAACAAGCAGCAAAATAGATTGCAGATGTTAAAAATATATCTATTTTATTGGTAGTTCTAATACCTACTATGGTTCCATTTGGAATGCCAAACCTTTTGTGGCCTTTAATAAAAATCTCTCAAAAATCCCCAAATCTCTCCCGTGGGTGTCGTACAAGGCGACTAAGGATAAATCAATTATGAGGAATAGGCAGCAGCGTTCCTATTATACCACATAGCAATAGCAATGTACTGCGACTTTTGTGCCCGATAAATGGTAATAGGCTCGCCACCATAATTGACGGGGACCTGGGAACATGGGACCTAACATAATTGGCAAGACGTGGATGCAAGTTCACCTCTGCCTATATATATGCATGTATGAAAATAATACTAAAATGCACTTACCTATAGGTATTCTCTTTAAGAACTGGATTCTGGCTACGATGAAGATGATGATGATGACTATGGATGACGGCTACGTCTTTACGTAGTTTTTCTGTAGAAACTGTACTCTACAAGTCAAAATTATTTCAAAATAAAAACAACATACCCACTTGAGCTGTATTCTTTTAGACTGTATAAATTGATTTGAATCCAAACAAAAAAACTGCATTAATATTTAAATTAAAATCTCATGTACTGGGAGTTGAGAAGTTCGTGACGTTGTTCTCGTGACGCGCAGTACATTGCTAGGAGGTATAAGAGGAACGCTGCTGCCCTTTCCTCATCACTGATTTATCCTTAGTCGCCTTGTACGACACCCGCGGGAGAGATTTGGGGTGGTGACAATTGTATTCTACTCTGCCGTCTCCACACGGCATGCACTCAGGCTTATTCAAGTGATAAAATCCATTTTTAACACGATAAATGGCAGTGTATAGGCAGCACTAATAATTAGGAATCTATGTTGTTTTAGAACCAATATTAAATGGTAAATGTCCAGGTTATTTACAAGTAAAGTTAACGAAATAAAAAAAGAACTGGAAAGATGGCAAAGTCCACTATTAAGCAAATTTTTCTCATGTTTTAAGGTATTTTTAGTGTTAAAATTTTGTAATCGTTGAACACGTTTTTCTTAGACCTTTAAAATGGAAAATGAAAGAAGTTATGAAAATTACATCCAAATAAATCATACGTAGAAGAAAGAAGAGGAGATGACTTTTGGCAGTAGAGTAGAAATAAGTGAGACCTTGTTCTTCGATTGGTCATTACCTCGCTATAATTAAGGCTATTTAGCCAAATACTTATCTATTATATTATAAAACAACTTTTACGGGGCACAAGAGGAGACTTACCGTGACTGCGGTCGCTGTAAGGAAACTTTGGATTACATAATAACAACATAAAATAAATAGGTTTTTTTTCGTAATAATACCTGAAAAAAAAGCTACAAGGCATAATAAGGACAAAAATATAATACGCATTATTTAATATTATCTAAATATTTAAAACCGGGCATACGTGATACAAAATAAAAACACAGACTGATATAGAACAATCTACACAAATTCATTCAATTCATCATGTGACGTCATGTTATCGGGTAAACCTAAAGATAGCTGTCATAACAATGGGGAAATTTAAGAGAAACACGGGTCAGATAATAAAGTTTTTATTCAAGTACTTCATCATGGATCTAAAAATAAATAACTAAGAGCTACAATTGCCTACATAAATAAATGTTTTTTCATCCCACCATCTCGGAAAAGGCGTTTTTGCTCTTCGATATCTGAGTGCAAAAGCCGTTTTTATCCTCTAGAGGTTAAAGTAAATTTGAATTTAGAACATCGTGTGCAATGAGTTTGTGAATTCAAAACATCATTATACCTATTTATTTCTACCTCCATGGTGCTGAAATTATCATGCAACCTATTTTAATTTGTTAAAAACTCAGACTCGGAACCTTCTTGGTGTACTTTTTTTGTAATTTGCTTTGCGCGCGCCATTTTCTTTTCACGTCATAAATTTGTTAAAACCTTGGAGTTCCGTGACGGTCAATCAGCTTGGCGTCAATCTTGCTTTAAACATTTTGATCGTCTACAACAATGCTTGCTTGATGCTTGAGTCAAGCATTTAAAAGCTTTTTAGGTTTGTTTGATTTGTTTACGCTAGCAACGGAACAAAAACATACAGAAAATCAACGTGCTTGACTCAAGCTGATTGACCGTCTCGGAACTCCATTAGGGACGGTAATTTTTATTAGGTACTTACAGGTGTGTCTGGATAAATTTTGCGGGTGTGGCTGGGTGGATGGGTGGGTGTTGGAGGTGTGTCTGGGTGAATGGGTGTTTTGTGGGTGTGTCTAGGTGAATGGGTGTTTTGTGTGTGTCTCTGGGTGAATGGGTGTTTTGTGGGTGTGTCTGAATGGATGGGTGAGTATTGTGGGTGTGACTGGGTGGAAGTTGTGGGTGTCTGAATGGATGTTGTGGGTGTGTCTGGGTGATTCGATATTTTGTGGGTATTTCTGGGTGAATGGGTGTTTTGTGGGTGTTTCTCGGAGAATGGGTGTTTTGTGGGTGTTTCTCGGTGAATGGGTGTTTTGTGGGTGTTTCTGGGTAAATGGGTGTTTTGTGTGTGTTTCTGGGTGAATGGGTGTTTTTTGGGTGTTTCTGGGTAAATGGGTGTTTTGTGGGTGTTTCTGGGTGAATGGGTGTTTTGTGGGTGTTTCTGGGTGAATGGGTGTTTTTTGGGTGTTTATGGTTAAATGGGTGTTTTGTGGGTGTTTCTGGGTGAATGGGTGTTTTGTGGGTGTTTCTGGGTGAATGGGTGTTTTGTGGGTGTTTCTGGGTGAATGGGTGTTTTTTGGGTGTGTCTGAGTGGATGGGTGTGTATTGCGGGTGTGAATGTTGTGGGTGTTTCTGGGTGGGTGTTGAGAGTGTGTTTGGGGTAATGGGAGGGTGTTGTGAAAGTTTCTGGGTGAAAACAGAAACTGTTGTGATTATTTTTTTTTTTGTATTTTGCAATTTCCTCGTTGGGGGGGATGAAAAGTTACGTGTAGCACTCGAGTGCAAAGATTTTTCACCTTGTGCTCTTTTGATTCCCTCGCTATCGCTCAGGATTCTAATTTTTGAATCACTCGCTACGCTCGTGATTCAATTTTAGAATCCTTCGCTAGCTCGGTCATCAAAACTGAGCACGCGGTTAAAAAACAACTTTGCACTCACGTACAACAAATAACTATTATGTTACACCTGGCCAGAAAGTTGCATTTTCCGCCTGCTACGCGTACGTCCCACTTTCTGGTCAGAGGGTGACATAAAATTTTATACTTACTTTAGGCGGTAAATTATCCTCCGATGTTTTACCGCCCTTGGCAATAAATGTATTATTTATTGACTAAGGCTTTACTCTAGCCCTAAAATGTAAAATTTGAGCCTCTTTTTATAAAATATTTTATTTATTTATTTGAATGAGAATGGAACAAACCACACCAGCCCAGTGCCAGAGCCTTAGGCCTGAGGCTTTCTTTTTACCGCCAGAGGGAAGTACAAATTTGTATGTAACCCCCTGACTAGAAATTAGGATTTTCCGAACGCATAGTGGGCGGAAAATGCCACTTTTCGGTCAGGTGTGACATAATAGTTATTTGTTGTACGTGAGTGCAAAGTTGTTTTTTAACCGCGTGCTCAATTTTGATGACCGAGCTGGCGAAGGATTCTAAAATTGAATCACGAGCGTAGCGAGTGATTCAAAAATTAGAATCCTGAGCGATAGCAAGGGAATCAAAAGAGCACAAGGTGAAAAATCTTTGCACTCGAGTGCAACACGTAACTTTTCATCCCCCCCAACGAGGAAATTGCAAAATACAAAAGAAATACAATCACAACAGTTTCTGTTTTCACCCAGAAACTTCCACAACACCCTCCCATTAACCCAAACACACTCTCAACACCCACCCAGAAACACCCACAACATTCACACCCGCAATACACACCCATCCACTCAGACACACCCAAAAAACACCCATTCACCCAGAAATACCCACAAAACACCCATTCACCTAGAAACACCCACAAAACACACATTCACCCAGAAACACCCAATCACCCAGAAACACCCACAAAACACCCATTTACCCAGAAACACAAAAAAAACACCCATTCACCCAGAAACACACACAAAACACCCATTCACCCAGAAACACCCACAAAACACCCATTCACCCAGAAACACCCACAAAACACCCATTCACCCAGAAACACCCACAAAACACCAATTCACCCAGAAACACCTACAAACACCTAATCACACCCAAAAAAATACCCAATCACCCAGAAACACCCACAAAATACCTATTCACCCAGACACACCCACAACATCCATTCAGACACCCACAACATCCACCCAGTCACACCCACAATACTCACCCATTCATTCAGACACACCCACAAAAACCCATTCACCCAGACACACCCACAAAACACCCATTTACCTAGACACACCCTCAAAACACCCATTCACCCAGACACACCTCCAACAGCCACCCATCCACCCAGCCACACCCGCAATAATCATCCAGACACACCTATAAGTACCTAATAAAAATTACCGTCCCTAATGAAGTTCCGAGACGGTCAATCAGCTTGAGTCAAGCACGTTGATTTTCTGTATGTTTTTGTTCCGTTGCTAACGTAAACAAATCAAACAGACCTAAAAAGCTTTTAAATGCTTGACTCAAGCATCAAGCAAGCGTTGTAGACGATCAAAATGTTTAAAGCAAGATTGACGCCAAGCTGATTGACCGTCACGGAACTCCAAGGTTTTAACAAATTTATGACGTGAAAAGAAAATGGCGCGCACAAAGCAAATTACAAAAAAAGTACACCAAGAAGGTTCCGAGTCTGAGTTTTTAACAAATTAAAATAGGTTGCATGACAATTTCGGCACCATGGAGGTAGAAATAAATAGGTTTTTCATCCCACCATCTCGGAAAAAGCGTTTTTGCTCTTCGATATCTGAGTGCAAAAGCCGTTTTTATCCTCTAGAGGTTAAAGTAAATTTGAATTTAGAACATCGTGTGCAATGAGTTTGTGAATTCAAAACATCATTATACCTATTTATTTCTACCTCCATGGTGCCGAAATTGTCATGCAACCTATTTTAATTTGTTAAAAACTCAGACTCGGAACCTTCTTGGTGTACTTTTTTTGTAATTTGCTTTGCGCGCTCCATTTTCTTTTCACGTCATAAATTTGTTAAAACCTTGGAGTTCCGTGACGGTCAATCAGCTTGGCGTCAATCTTGCTTTAAACATTTTGATCGTCTACAATGCTTGCTTGATGCTTGAGTCAAGCATTTAAAAGCTTTTTAGGTTTGTTTGATTTGTTTACGCTAGCAACGGAACAAAACATACAGAAAATCAACGTGCTTGACTCAAGCTGATTGACAGTCTCGGAACTCCATTAGGGACGGTAATTTTTATTAGGTACTTACAGGCGTGTCTGGATAAATTTTGCGGGTGTGGCTGGGTGGATGGGTGGGTGTTGGAGGTGTGTCTGGGTGAATGGGTGTTTTGTGGGTGTGTCTGGGTGATTCGATATTTTGTGGGTGTTTCTGGGTGAATAGGTGTTTATGGGTGAATAGGTGTTTTGTGGGGGGTTTCTGGGTGAATGGGTGTTTTGTTGGTGTTTCTGGGTAAATGGGTGTTTTGTGTGTGTTTCTGGGTGAATGGGTGTTTTGTGGGTGTTTCTGGGTGAATGGGTGTTTCTGGGTAAATGGGTGTTTTTTGGGTGTTTCTGGGTAAATGGGTGTTTTGTGGGTTTTCTGGGTGAATGGGTGTTTTGTGGGTTTTTCTGGGTGAATGGGTGTTTTGTGGGTGTTTCTGGGTGAATGGGTGTTTTTTGGGTGTGTCTGAGTGGATGGGTGTGTATTGCGGGTGTGAATGTTGTGGGTGTTTCTGGGTGGGTGTTGAGAGTGTGTTTGGGTTAGTGGGAGGGTGTTGTGGAAGTTTCTGGGTGAAAACAGAAACTGTTGTGATTGTATTTTTTTTTTGTATTTTGCAATTTCCTCGTTGGGGGGGATGAAAAGTTACGTGTTGCACTCGAGTGCAAAGATTTTTCACCTTGTGCTCTTTTGATTCCCTCGCTATCGCTCAGGATTCTAATTTTTGAATCACTCGCTACGCTCGTGATTCAATTTTAGAATCCTTCGCTAGCTCGGTCATCAAAATTGAGCACGCGGTTAAAAAACAACTTTGCACTCACGTACAACAAATAACTATAATGATGTTTTGAATTCACAAACTCATTGCACACGATGTTCTGAATTCAAATTTACTTTAACCTCTAGAGGATAAAAACGGCTTTTGCACTCAGATATCGAAGAGCAAAAACGCTTTTTCCGAGATGGTGGGATGAAAAGATATATTGTCACTGTTATATAAATAATTGGCCATGTGGTTACGGCAGATTACAATACAATTATCTCGCCGCCCAATCCTAAAACTAAGCGATGAGAAGAAAGAAAGCGATGAGATTACATGGAACCTAACTTAATTGGCGAAACGTGGGTTTAAATATTTACCTTTGCCTATCCCTTCGGCGTGATTTATGTATGATAAATATTATTGACGTAATCATTTCCATAACAGTAAGGGACATTATAATGTCTATCAATTAATCGCGTACATTTTTTACTTTTAAAAATTTCATTTTATCACATAAAACTCTATGAAAACATCAAGACCAAAAATGGAAATAGTTAGGTACTTAATGCAGTTTTGGTTGGGTGTATGAAAATATAGCAAAAGACGCAAAGATATAATGGTCATGGAACGCCTCATTGATAAAAAGTGTATTTTTTGTCAAATATTTATCGATCTCTAATACAAAGATAAATTTCTAAATTACATAGAGAAAGGGGCTGTCATCTTCCGCGATAGGCGTGGCACGATATGTTTTCTGCCAATAAGCAAGCTCGTTTAAAAAGTAGTCATACCTTTGGTTTTTAAAGTATGTGTATGTATGTATTAAAATTAAATGGATACCATTTAATTTTAATACATACATACACATAGTTACATACATCACGCCTATATCCCCGATGGGGTAAGCAGAGGTGAATTGGCGAGCCTATTGCCATAACCCAGCGGGAGAGATTTGGGGTAGTGACAATTATATTATGTTCTGACGTCACCACAAGGCAATTTTAATAAGTAATTATCAATTATTTTTTCATGTTTCGTTAAAAATTATGAAGAATTTGAATTGAGAGTTTACGATTAAAGGCAAATGTCGTTGGTGAAGACAGTCTTTAGCCACCTTGTTCAATACTCACGGGAGAGATTGGGGTGGATGCTATTAAATATTGGGCTGCCGTCATCACACTAATATCTCCAAATCTCGAAAAACTATTTGTATAAAATAACTCTGCAATAAATATTTGGAAATGTTATCAATTTACCGCTTCCACGCTTTGTATTTTACGTAAATATTCGTTGATTAATTGTAAGAATTAAAGTTTTTGGATGAGATGGAGATGAGTTAAGTAGATACCTACGTTATATTTAATTCTAGTCCCGATTTTAGTTATGATTAATTTTATGTATTGTTCTTATTAAGGAACTAAATAAAGAAAACACACACGAACAAATACACGAAATGAGCATTTTGAATGAGCATGCGTGCGTGATGTATTAGGGACGTAAATTCCAAAGATTTCAAATAAGTACGTAACTAACAACAAAAACGACCATCACATCACACTTGAACTTCTGACCAATAGAAGACTCAAAATTAAGGAAATTCCAAAACGAAGACGCTTCAGAAGATAAATGTTTCAAGATAAAAAAAATCTCATGGCAATTGACTATCATATATATACTCCGTCAAACGAAAATCCGTTATTACAGTTGCAATTATATTGGGAGATTTTATAGGTTCTGTTCTGTTCGAGCTCATCACACGCTGGTAGGTGTTAGTTGCTTTACATAGATACTAAATAAATAATATAATATCATCTTGGTCTTCCATGATGACCTAGGAGTGAAAAAAAAAATATTTTAAATGTGCCATCCCTGACTCACCCCAGGGGTGTCGTAAAAGTCGACTAAGGGAGATTGCCCGGTGTAGACCAATAAGCATATTGGGGCACCCGAATGGCGGAGGGCAAACCACCACCAAAAGCATACCCAAAGAGGGTTGGTATCAGGCAGGCGGCTGGCTGTAAAACCTAAGCAAAAACCTTGTGCAGTATGAATTGGAATGTTGTCTTCCCAATCACATTTTCCGTTCATCGGTCTCTTGACATAGTCTTTTGTGCCGTATCCTTTTTATACATTCACTCATCACTGGTACATTTCCGGTGTAATGGATGATATGAATCAAAAGGGATTGGATGGCTTGATGACGTCTGACCGATATTAATGGAAGAAAAAACATACTGCGCCGACTTCAGATAAACTAGGAACAGGGGGCCTACCGCCTAACTCGATTGCTAAAGCAAAAGCTATAGATAATGACGTCATGCTGTCATTTCGCACCAAATGTACCTAAACTATTGGCGATAGCTTTAAACGAATGATCACTGAATAGTTTTGTATAAATTTGGCACAAAATCCGTACTGCCTAAAAATTCAGGATGGCCGCTATAGCCGTAAGCAGTGCATTGCTATATAGCTATCATCAGCAATCGAGTTAGGCGGTAGACCCCCTAGGCAAGAAGAAAAAGAATATCATGTTGTATACATGTACCTACTGTATTTTTATCATTATCATCGACATCATCATCATCATCAGCAACAAAAGTACACTGCTGGACATAGGCCTCTAAAGCACGTCTATTTGCGCCAAGTATCTTTGGTCCCACGATACTATAGGCCGCGTAAATCACAGAGTATTGCTAACAAGAACACTGCTGCCCATTCCTCGTCATTGTTTTAACTCTTAGTCGCCCTATACGGCACCTGCGGGAGAGAATAGGGGTGGTAACAATTGTATTCTGCACTGTCGTCACAACACGACTGTTGCACAAGGTGACAAAAAACAGCGATGAGTAATTGGCCTATACCACATAGCGCATACTGCGATTTCCGTGCCCGTCAAATGGAAATAGGCTCGCCCCCTGTACCTACATGATATCTAACATTATTGGCGAAAAGTGGGTGTTACCTAATTCACCTCTGCCTACCTCTTCGGAGATTTATTGGCGTGATTTATGTATGATTTATTTTTTATTTAATTTAAAAAGTATACAAATTTTTCCTTGTCTCTAGTATCTACAGTAAAGTAAAGAGCAAATAAATAATGCAATTTTATAATTATGTTTGTTGCAGAAATGTCGGGACCAGGCAATAGCAACGTGCAAAAACCCTATCGTCCCCCAGCATACGAAAGGCCCTACGCTCCGCCTGACCCGCCGAAAGGACCAAGGTCCTAATAAGTTAACACCCCTTAAGTAATATATTGAATTCAAATGAAATTTAACGTATTGATAAGAGTGAAGAAGAAAATGTAGACACAACCTTTACCTGCTCGATTTTTTCTTTTTCACATATAGTAACCCAATTAGCTAATGTTGAAGGGATATGGAACAAGTAGGTGCAATATTATGTTCTGTTGAAGGCACAAGTTAACTAAGCCAACGGTCATGAGTAATTCTACAGCTACTCGTGTATTTGTCTAATGAAATTTTAGAGTTATGCCTGTATTATAATTTGCGGCCATTTTTAGTAGGAATATTGTAGTTTTTAAGTACCTAGCAATCATGTGTTTAAATAATTATTATTGTATTAGCGTGAATCTTTAGGATTGATTTTAAGTTCAAAGTGTATTGGAATCTCAGTATTAAAATAAACCAGGTATACTTATTTGCGTAATTTTTATTTATCGCTAAACATTTCATCATTAATTATAGTACAATAAGAGAAAATACTGGCTAATGATGTATTGTGTAAAACTATTTCTATACAATCCAAGGACATAAATATGGGAACTTAAATGTGCAGCTGAGAGTCTATAAAAGCCATTTTAAGAAATATTCGCCAAAAGAAATTTATTTCCTCAATCCAATGTCTATTTTACATATCAAATTAATCGAATATGAACCATTATTCTTAATCTTGGAGAAACTCTCAAACTGGTAAATCGCTACATAGGAATCCTTCAACGAGTATACGCCACGTGACTATTTAATGTTTTGCTATGTAAATCATAGTAAGATCATAAATTGCTGGTGTTTCCTTTTTAGGCCCACAGGACCCTCACGGAAGCAGATATTGGTTCACGGGAAAGTTTCAAAATATCAAGTCATTTTGTACCAAGTGCCTGTTTTTCGTTGACATCGTAGTCATAGTCGTATAAAAGAAAGTGAATAAAAATTCCTACTTTGTGCCACCTATCCTTAAACGGCTTTGCATAATTTGGTCATGGCGTCTATTTCTTGTTAATATAATATACGGTAAACAGTCAAAAGTAGTTGTTTTTATGTCTTTTTTTTTCACACACAAAACACCGAGAAAACATTTATTTTTCAGTCGGTGAAAATTGAATGACAATAATGCTGTACGTTATAATATTAACAATAGTGCCAAGTATCATAGAGTAATTAATCTTGAAAAGACTGAAGACAGTAAGTTGTAGTCTTTCCGTGCAAACTAGTTGCTTGAAATTCAAAAGCGCATTCCTTGTAGTCTGATCTGAAAGCGTATTTGCGTTAGTTTATTTGTTACAGAGCAGTCCGATGATGCAGTGGCTAATGCAGCAAGGCCTAGAATGTACGACTCATTGCAATTCATCCAATAAAAATAAATTATCTTAAGTTCTTTTGTTAGTTAGCCGATTTTATTGCAAAAACACAGACAACTATTTTGAATATCTTACCACATCGATAATCTATAAGATGTTTAACAATAATGTTGTTGGTCAACTCAACCTCCTTGCTTATTTGGTCATCGACGTAAGAACACATCAAACACCATATAAAAGGTAAGCCGCACTTGATCATGACCAGCCATGGATGGTCAGCCTGAAACAAACCTTCATAATATTTAATAGCCGACTTTAACCAATAAGGTGTATGACTTAATAAAAAATAAAAATATAATGATGCCAAACATGTGTATTTAGAAATGAAACTATCACGTCGACTGCTGTGATAATAAACTCTTTTGGCCATCATAACAATCAAAATAGGTGGCAATATTATATAACATTTTAAGTTAATTAGATACTCAAGTGAAAAGACGAATGCTTGCCATCTCTGAATGTGCACATAAAGCGCCGCATTTTTCATCAAAGCAAAGTATTCTTGCGACAACATTATTGACGGTATACGATTTATGATAACATAGAATTTAACCCATGATGAATTTCTCTTAAAAGCCGACATAGTTATTTTAAAAAATCAAATAGAAGATGATATTATAAAAATAAAATATAATTCATATTTTCCTGGTTTGTTTCCTGTTTATCTGGTGTCGGCGCAGTGTTTCCTCTTCCGTTCATATTGGTAAGACGTCATCAAGCCATTCACTTCCTTTTGATTCACATCATTCATCACACCGGAAAGGTGCTAGTGCTAGATGAATGTATAAAAGTATGTGATGAAAGTTACCATGTTCAAAGACCGATGAAAGGAGACAGTGATTGGGACGATAACCTTCCAAACCACACTGCTTAAGGTTTAAGTATAAATAAGAAAATAGAATGTTAATAAATTATGTACTACTTTTACCCGTTTCCAAGCAATCCAAGAAGCACCGGCGACAGTGTTCGAAAACAATTGCCATATAATAAGAAGAATCTGAAACATTTAGAACATTGGCTTTGCTATAGCCCTTATAAGAATTATCTGCAAACAAAATAATTAAAACTTACTTGAAATCCATGGTAAGACTCTAAAAGCCTTATGCAAACATTGACGTCATCATAGACTCTACTTAAAAATTTTACATCACGTTTATGAATCAAATGATCGTTATTCAATAAGCCCTGATTTATATTAAATAAATACATTAACGTGTTTGTTTGTCTGTTTGTTTCAATGGTCAATTTCTTAAACATAGTCATATTAGATAGATGCTTGTTAATTGTTTTTAATACCACTAATATTAAGTACAAGTGGAATGTAATGTGGAAAATACTCAAGAAAGTCGGTATTTTCGACAGTAAAGTAACAGGTAAATCTTTTATCATGATTTCCAAAATTATTGATGCCACAAACAAAATACTGGGAACTGCAAACCAGAACATCAACTTAAAGCTCATCATTTTCAAATTAGGTTCCGTTATTTTAAGGAGCTCAAACACTTTATTGATTGTCCTGTAAAGTTCCATGCATTTGTCGTTGCCTTTTATAAATTCTGCGGCAATAATGCCAACGCTAATTATCACATCATTTAAGTCGGATATCTGATCAAGATTCTTGGTAACGTTCATTTGGAAACTATTCAAAGTGAATACATATTGAGTGATAAAAACAGCAACAATAATAATTGTCCACAATCTTGTCCAACGGCTTAAAAGTACAAGCTTTCCCGATTGATTCTCGAACGGTTTTAATGAACCAAATACAAAGGAAACCCAAATGAAAACTTGAAAATAGTAGTAAAACATAGTCACCGTTTGATGTTGAAATACGTAATGGATGTGAACTTATAAAAAATATCGGTAGAATTTTTCACTGCGTAGTGGCATTTATTTTTTTAATTTCAATTTTCTAAAGTGTATTGCTTTAGTATATCACCCAGCCCTGTTATTAAAAAGCAATCGCCTATCGAATTAACAATGGTTTCTAGTAACTTAATTGTACTGTAGGTACCTCAACGATAGCTAATTATTGAAACATGGCTTATATGACTAAACATCTTATTTATTTTTTCGTATCATTACTTGAGGTACAGTCATTAACACGTCAAACTATAGAAAACTAAAAAAATCTAATGGATTTACAACATTACACAACAACATTCCAAACCATACTGCAAAATATTTAAAACTATACCAACTAAACCATACGGTTTTGGCTTTAGTTTTACAGTCGGCCTCCTGCCTGACACCAACCCTCTTGAGTATGCTGTTGTCAGTGGTCTGCCCTCCGCCATTCGCTTGCCCCAATGTGTTTTTTTATCTACACCGGGCAGTAACCCTTAGTCGACTTTTACGACACTTCTGAGGTGGCACAGGGCTGACGTACCTATTCTACGTTATTTTTTGTACCGAGGCCAACATGGAAGTGTATAATATTAATATATTTGACGGCCGCCTTGGTCGAATGCTCAGATTTCTGGGTATGGGCCAAGAGGTCCCGGGTTCGTATCCTGGTAGGGGCAAACTTTGTGATGACCACAAATGTTTGTTTTCGAGTCATGGTTGTGTATATGTTTATGTAGTATATTTTCAACATTTATATACATAATTATATTAAAAATATGTCCGTCATCTAGTATCCATAACACAAGTGCTTAGGCTACTTACTTTGGGCTAGATGATAGGTGTGAGTTTAAATATTTAATTTATAATTTAATTTATTAAGTAAATACAGTGTTGTTGTATTAGATCTTTTTGTATTTACGAGCATGGAGAAATAAAGTTGTCATATTTGTCACTTCAAACTCAATGGTGGTATTTATTTAATTTCCTAAAAATATTATAAATATTTTACATAATATAACATGGCGCAGTCGTAAAAGCGATTATTGTAGATAAATATTGTTTATAGAATATAGATTGTGTTATATAGTGATGTTAAAAATATTATTTCAAAATGTTTCGTTCTTCGCAATTGGATGAAGATGAAAATGTAAAGGCACCTTTACCACGAATCGCGCTACCTACGCCGATTGGTTGGGAAGGTAATTTATCAGATAATTGGATATTTTTCAAACAGAAATTTGAAATTTATTTATTGGCTTCGGGAAATGTCACGTGCGATTCATCGGTGAAAACAGCATTGCTGCTGAGTGCAGTAGGAGACCGTGCTCTAAAACTATATAATACGTTCGTTTTTGATAAAGATTCTGATAAAGGTGATTATGAGGAAGTAATAAATAAATTTGGAGAGCATTTCTGTCCCGAAAAAAATATAACATATGAGCGCTTTTTGTTTTTCACGCGCAATCAAAAAGAAGGAGAGACATATGAAAATTATGTGATGGAATTACGTGACTTAAGTGCATCCTGTGAGTTTGGATCCTTAACTGAAGACCTAATTAAAGATAGATTAGTGTGTGGAATTTCAGATGTGACTCTTAAAGATCGACTTCTTCGTACAAGAAAATTAACATTAGCTGTGGCTCTTGAAATATGTTGTACTTCTCAACGGACAAAAGAGCAAGTTGAGGTCATAGCATCATCATCCTTACCTGTTTCGAAGACACACTTTTATGAGTCTCCATGCCGAATAAATAAAGTTAGCCAAAGAAATTCAAATTCGGTTCGTGATTGTGAAAAAGAAAAAATTCAAAAAAACTTAGAAATAATGCGTCCTGATATTACACGACATCTTATATCAACACAGAGCCGTGCAAGTAAACAATTCATTTGCAATAGATGCGGCTACTCACACATGCAATACAAATGTCCAGCTTTCGGGAAAACTTGTCTGAAGTGCGGAAAGTTAAATCATTTTTCGACAAACTGCAGGAGCGTAAATGAGGTAGAGAAAGATGGTGATGACATTAATGAAGTTGATTCCCTGTTTTTAGGTGCGACCGTTATTAATTCGATTAGTAATATACGTGATTGGTCTATAACTTTAGAAATTAACAATTTTCCATTACAGGTTAAAGTAGATACTGGCGCACAAGCAAATATATTATCAGATAATGCATTGAATAATTTGAATTTAGAAAAAAATAACCTGTTACCAGTTAGAACTAAGCTTACTACGTATACTGGTGAATGCATACCATGCTTAGGAAAATGTACTCTTCCATGTAAGTACAATGGCAGATTATTTAATCTTAATTTTTATGTTGTATCTGGACGCTACACTAATATACTAGGTCTAAAGTCCGCTGTTGATATGCAACTAGCTATGCCACTGCGTGAGGTACACACAACAATAGACATGTTTAGTGAATTTAAAGATATATTTGAAGGTCTAGGATGTATGAAAGGCGAGTATAGTATTAAATTAAAAGAAAATTTAGTGCCAGTTATTCACGCTTGTAGAAAAGTGCCTT
This sequence comes from Cataclysta lemnata, assembly GCA_963931975.1. Lineage (NCBI taxonomy): Eukaryota > Metazoa > Arthropoda > Insecta > Lepidoptera > Crambidae > Cataclysta > Cataclysta lemnata. The sequence continues at coordinate 7,490,165 of OZ008339.1, forward strand.
TAGCCGTATTGCCACGTTTGAAAGAAAAACTCAACGAAATGATTAAACAAAAAGTTATCGTAAGGGTCACTCATCCGACTGAATGGGTTAATTTTTTTAGTGATTGTTTATAAGCCTAATGGTGATTTAAGGTTGTGTATTGATCCTAAAGATCATAACCAGGTAATTATGAGACAGCACTTTAGTTTGCCTACTTTTGAAGAGATAACAAGTAAGTTGACAGGTGCATCAGTTTTTAGCACTCTTGATGTCAAAAATGGGTTCTGGAACGTAAAACTATCTGAAGCTAGTTCTGATTTGTGCTGCTTTAACACCCCATTTGGAAGATATAAATTTTTAAGGATGCCATTTGGTTTGTCTAGTGCATCGGAGGTATTTCAACAAAAAATGAGAGAAATATTAGAAAATTTAGAAGGAACGGAAGTTTTTATAGATGATATATTGATTTGGGGTAAATGTCAGGCTGAGCATGATAGTAGATTAAGATTAGTTTTAGAAAGACTGAGACAGGAAAATATTAAATTAAACAAAGATAAGTGTAAGTTTAATTTAGAGAAGGTGAAGTACCTTGGTCACATAATTAGTAAAGAAGGATTAAAGCTGGATGACGGAAAAATTAAATCCATTGTTGCTATGAAAAGTCCACGGGATAGGAAAGAATTAGAAAGGTTTTTAGGTGTTGTCAATTACGTCTCAAAGTTTATTCCTAATTTTTCTAACATAAGTTCTTCTTTGAGAAATCTTCTTAAGAAAGATGTTGAATTCTCCTGGTTAGATTGTCATGAAAAAGTTTTCCAAAACTTGAAAGAAAAACTAGCTGCAGAGCCAGTTCTTCAATTTTTTAACGAAAATCTTCCAGTCACAGTTTCCGTGGATGCCTCAAGAGATGGTCTCGGAGCTGTTCTTTTGCAAAATGAGTGTCAAAAAAGATACGCTCAAATTGAAAAGGAGCTTCTCGCTATATTATTTGGCTGTGAAAGATTTAATCAGTTTATATTTGGTAGAAAAGTAACCATTGAGTCAGATCATGCTCCATTGATTTCAATTGTAAAAAAACCATTCAATTCATGTTCTGCACGCATTCAACGAATGTTACTCAAGTTGCAAAAATATAATTTTGAATTAGTTTATAAGCGTGGTAAGGAACTATATTTAGCTGATACTTTATCTAGATCGTATGACATTAGTGATTCTTTAGAAGTGGATTTAGAAAGTGAAGAAATTGAAGCTCAGATTGACTGTATTGTAAATAACATTAATGCATCACCATTGCAATTAAATAATATAAAGGAATCTACTAGTCGAGACGAAGAGTTACTTCTAGTCAGAAAATTCATTGTGGAAGGTCGGCCATCTTACAAAAACTTACTGCCCGAGTCTGTGAGAAAATATTGGTCCGTTACAAATGACTTGACGTTGAAGTCAGATATTATATTCAAGGGAAGTAGTGTTGTAGTTCCGATGAATTTAAGGCGAGAGATGCTACAGCGTTTGCATTTTCCACATATGGGTGTAACAAAAACATTGTTAAGATCACGCGATTGTCTCTATTGGCCTGGCATACATAATGATATTTATAATTTAGTTTCATCTTGTGAAACTTGTCTTCTTTATAGCAATAGTAATAAGCAGGAGACTTTAATACCACATGAGGTTCCTAAGCACGCGTGGCAAAAAAATTGCAGCCGATTTATTTGAGCTGAATGGGAAAATGTATTTACTAACTGTCGACTATTTTTCCAAGTTTCCAGAATTAGTACTACTAACCAGTACAACTAGTGATACTATAATAAACAATTTAAAGCGTATTTTTAGTCGTTATGGTATTCCTGAAGTATTTATTAGTGATGGAGGTCCACAGTTTTCTAGTGAAAGGTTTGCGTTGTTTTGTAAGCAGTGGAATATTGAGCATAAGTTCTCAAGCCCAGAATATCCACAATCCAATGGTATGGTGGAAAGAACAATTCAAAGTATTAAAAATTTATTAAGGAAAGCTTCACATGAAGGAAAAGACATGTATTTGGCAATGTTGGAATTTAGGAACACTCCCATTTCTCATGACATTCCGTCACCTGCCCAGATATTTTTTAACAGAAAGTTAAGAGGTATTCTGCCATTGTCCTCAGATAGTCTTCAACCTAGAATTTATAAAAATGTAAAATCCAATTCAATCCAAGAAAAGAGACAGCGTAGAAGTAAGATTTATTTTGATTGCAATAAAAAGGACTTAAGACCATTAGTAGCGGGTGAAAGAGTATTATTTAAAGTTGGTAAACAATGGAGAATAGGTGAAGTTTTGTTTCAATTAGATAGACGCACATATAAAATTGTATCTACTAACGGTGTGCATTTCGTTCGTAACCGAATATTTATAAAACCCTTTTCGTTTGTTCCTTTTTATATTCCTGATGACATAGAAACACCTTGCGCTGTTAATGAGTCTCCGTCTGTAGAAGTCAAAAGTAGTCCACTGGTGCACAGGAATTCTGAGGGTTACATTGTAACTTCGTCTGGTCGCGTGAGTCGTCCACCTGATCGTTTTGGTTACACTGTGAAGTAATTATTCTTAAAGTTTCATTTATTTAAGAGTGTTTTGTATAGGAAGAAAATGTTTTATTTTGTTTATTAAGAGGGAAGATGTTGTATTAGATCTTTTTGTATTTACGAGCATGGAGAAATAAAGTTGTCATATTTGTCACTTCAAACTCAATGGTGGTATTTATTTAATTTCCTAAAAATATTATAAATATTTTACATAATATAACAAGTGTGTCCCTCGATAAAGTGCAATCCTGCAAGGGGGTGAAACTAGATCATAAATTTTCGACAAAAAACATAGAAAAAAATTTAGAAAAATTATTGCAAATTTTTAATAATTAAGTGGTTATAAGTAATGTGTATCCAGGTTGTTATTTAAGATAAGAGTCTAGATTTTTTTTATTTGAAAGCTAATATAATTGAGAATAATAATAACTCATAAAATTAAAGGGTAATTTAGTCTTTATTTAAAAAATGTCTTTAATTATATGTCTTTATTTATCATGAACACAAAGCATTTGACATGATCATTGTTTTTATTTTACAAAAATAGAACCACTATTTTTTTTTAAATCGAGTTCTTTGTACATGGAGTCCATATATAAATATCTTAATAATTTTTTTAAAAATTGTAATAATTTTTCTAAATTTTTTTTCTATGTTTTTTGTCGATAATTTATGATCTAGTTTCACCCCCTTGCAGGATTGCACTTTATTGAGGGACACACTGTATATATGTGAAGTAATTAGTCACGCATCTGTAAATAAAATAAATTATTGATATAACTACTTGTGTAAAGTATTTGCATGGAAATACCTACAACTATGAACATTGCTCACATTAATCTTATCAACAACAAACTGATACAATATCAAAGAGATATAGATATCAAGCAATGTTAGCTTACTTTGCTAAACTGAAGTGAGGTGTGTGTTAGCTTGCAAATAAACTAGAAATGCCAAGTAAGTAATAACATTTACTACAAGAACGTTGTATCCCATTGAATAGCTACATGAAGTACCATTTTCCTAAAATAAATATATTTAAATAATCTTTCCTATCCCTTAACTTTATATCGACCAACACGTCAATAAATACGCAATTTCAGTCCACTTAGATTTTATGGTCGGTAGGCCTCACAGATGAACAATTAGAAAATAAAATGTAGCAGAGACTGCAGAGGACGAGGGTTCGATTCCCGCATCAAGACTATAATAATTTTTCGATAATTATATAATTATCGAAAAATTATTATAGTCTTTTTATATTTTTTTATATTTTTTTTATATTTTTTCTATAATTTTTTTCTTAACAGAATTTTCTTTATAAATAAAAAGTTATTTGTATGACCTAGAATTGCTACACCATCCTCGGACAGTCGAGAAACGGAGGTTTATCATCAATTCGATTGAACGTTCACCTCCGTATACCGGTGTATTTCATGATTGCTGTCAGAGTATGTATTGAAGTGCTAGTATCATACGTCCATTTAGCATACATTTTGTTTTTGTTGGATTTACATATATATAAATCACGCCTAATATCCACGAAGGGGTAGGCAAAGGTGAATTAAAACCCACTTTTCGACAATTAAGTCAGGCGAGCCTCTTGCCATTTATCGTGCACAAAATCACAGTACATTGCTAGGTGGTATAAGAAGAACGCTGGTGCCCATTCCTCATCACTGTTTTAACCTTTAGTCGCCTTGTACGACACCCGCGGGAGAGCTTCGGGTGGTGACAATTGTATTCTGCCCTGCCGTCACCACACATGATTGGATTTACGCCATTTTCTGTTATGAACAAAGGAGCTCGCTAGCGCAGTGGCACAGCGCGCTTGGCCTGCGATTGCGTGACCTAAGCAATTTTCGCTAAGGCCGGTCATTGAATGGGTGACCAAAAATTTTTTATCTCGAGTTTCTCCGTGCTTCGGAAGGCACGTTAAGCCGTTGGTCCCGGCTGCATCTGCAGTTGTTAGTACCCACCAACCCGCACTGGGCCAGCGTGGTGGGTCATGGCCCAATCTCCCTATATTCTTCCATCCATAGGAAAGGCCCGTGCTTCAGCAGTGGGGACATAAAGGGCTGGTGATGATGATGATGATGATGATGAATTACAAAATATGTTTGCTTCTTTTTCCAGATCGTGGTAAGCCGCATCACGGGCATCCGGGACACCCGCCCCACCACAGGCCCCAGCCTGGAACTAACATCGCGTTCGTGCCGGCGCCGGTCATGATGCCGGTGTACCCGCCGCGGCCCCAACCGTCGCCCAGCAACCCAACGGTGGTCAACAACTACTACTACCAAGCTCCCCCACCGCGTCCTGCTGAAGGTACCTTTCGGAATACGAGGGCGGGTAAATAAGTCCATGACTTATGGAATAAAACACAGATTTTTTGATAAATAAATCATTTTATTTTTCAACGCAGTCTCCCGTGAGCTCTATACACTTTGCCCAACGCTTCTCCAATTTTTTTATGCCTTCCAAAAAATATGATTTGTCGAGGTTCAAAAAATTCTAAAAGGCACGGACTTATTAACCCGCCTTCGTATATTAGTTTTAAGCTTACGTGTTCACTTACGTCTTTAAATTGTGATAAAACTTCAATTGTGATAAACAGTTACATGCGCCATAGCCACGGATGACTGTCATCCGTGACCATGGCTCATGTAACTGTGCCGAAATATCGGAATTATAACAAAATCCAGAGACGTGGTATAAATCCCGTTTTATCACAACCATTCGGAATGTTTTCTATTAGTATGTTTGGGGGCGATCTAAGTCATCATCATCATCACCAAACTTTTAATGTCCCCACTGCTGGGGCACGGGCCTTCCCTATGGATGGAAGAATACAGGGAGATTGGGCCATAACCCACCACGCTGCTGGCCCAGTAGGGTTGGTGGGTATTAACGACCGCAGTTGCAGCCGGGACCGACACGGATTAACGTGCCTTCCAAAGCACGGAGGAACTCGAGATAATAAATTTTCGGTCACCCATCCAATGACCAACGATAATTCCTCGCCCCCATGTCAACAGCACCAACGATGAAGTCATTATTTGTTATTTGGTTGTGTCAAATCAAAATACTTATTGGTTTTCATAGATCTCTGGGAATGTTCGTTTCCCATGGTATCGACGTGATTTTATGTATGTATGTAAATGACGTGTTTTCAGAACCAATTGACTGGGTGTCAGCAACACCCGATACAGCTGCCAATTACTCGCATCGGGCGTTCGAAGCCGGTAAGGAAGGATGGGACGGAAGCCCTCTGTGGGTCATCAGAGCCCATCACGGCGGAGAATTCGTGCCGGGCAAGTTAGCCATCAAGCACAAAGCGGCGTACATCCCTCACAATGGAAAAGAAGTTCCTGTTCATAATTTTGAAGTAAGTAACAAGTTATCGCCTACATTGCATTCATTAACAGCCTCCATGTCGTCTAGTGGTTGGCCCATCGGAATTAGGATCCAAAGGTCCCGGGTTCAATTCCCAGGAGATATAAATTTGTACTCGGTTTGGTTGGTGGTAGGACTTGTTTCAAGTCCGCCTGGCCAGCTACCACCATCTTATCAGAAATCTGTCGCCATAATAATAATGTTAACAGTATTATTGTGTTCCGACAATTGTGATAACATAGCCAGCCTCTCTGTGGTTGAGGATCCAGGTGAAACTCGATTCCATTTTAGGTACTTACCATCAGGTGAGATGAAGGCCAAGAGCTTTCCTGTCCAACATTATTAAAAATGTAGGAACTTCGTTTGTAGCCGTTATTATTAATCAGTAATTAACATATGAAGTACTCAAAGAAAATAAAAGAAAATGATATTTCAATTGACAACCGAGGAAGGAAACTGAAAAATAACACCCACTGCCGCACTCAGAGACGTCAAATAACGTTAATGAGTACTTAACGCCAAAAAACGACAATTCAAAACTAGTCGCTATTCTTGCCGGGTCTATGGTCTTGATTTGAATGAAAATTTTTGATATTAAATACTCATTAAAGTTAATTGACGTCTCTGAGTGCGGCAGCCAGTGACAAAACTTTACCTAGCTACGATTATACTTGACACAAGATGAGGAAAGCATTTTCAAATTAGTTTCTATTTTCTTTCTATTGTAAGACAGTTGAGATTTTAAAGTTTATAAGCAGCAGGTTTCTTAAGTTATCTAATTCTATTAAAAACATCCGAAAAAATCAGTGGCAAGAGAAGCGCTAAATAGGTACATCAAGTGACAGCTGTCTCAAATCACAGTTAACGGTCTACTAACACAGGCGAGTAATTAAATACGAATTAAACAATTCCAGATCCTGTTGGCAAAACCTCACGCAGTTCGTTGGCTGTCTGGCAACTTTGGCCAAGTTCCAATGGGGGCTATTCCAGCGGGGAACACGCATACTGGCGAACCTCTGTATATTGGCAGGGTTCTGCACATGAAGTCTCTTACACCTGGCAAGGTAATTGTTCTTAAGATTTTTATACTACCTAGCAATACAAGGTCTAACAGAGAGGTGTAGTCATATTTAAAGGGGTTATTCTGGCCATCAAACTGAACAACTTTCACAAAGGGACCAAAATCGAAATCTCAGAAAAAATAATCACTTCCCCATACTAAACCGACAACCAGCTGACGTGAGTTTGGATGGGGTAGTGTTTATTTTTTCTGATTGAGATTTCGATTTTAGTCTCTGAGCGAAAGATGTTTAGTTTGATGGCCTGAATGACCCCTTTAAATATGACTACACCTCTCTGTTACACCTAGTATACTGCGACTCGACTCCTATTATAATTGACGAAACGTGAGTGTGATTCACTACTAATAGACAATAAGCGTGTATTTTGTATGTATGTAAACACCAGCATTAAAATTGCTACTAACTAGTAAACATCTGCTCTATGCATACAACATTCACCTTCACATGCGAGCCTATGCTTGTGTGCATGTGCGTACGCGCTTTTACAAGAAACGTTATTTTTTTGTTGTTTACAGATATTCTCTTTTACGAAATTCGCCTGACTCCAGCTATTTATTGACGTGTATTTTCGACTGCTTTTTATAACTTGGCGTATTTATGTGGTTGAATTCTCATAGAGAGTAAATAATAATCTAATTTTCAGATACACCCAAGTCATCAGTGTTGCTACATCTGCTTTGGAGGCGCTGAAATATCTATCAAAAATTATGAAGTCCTATGCAAAGTATAAAATACAATGCTGATGTATATTTAACAACAATTATTAAACAACTGAACGTTTTCATTTACTAGATAGTTGTTATTATCGTAGATAAGCAATGTATATCCAATCCTCAAGAAAATATTTATTTTTCATTTATTAGTTATGAAAGTAATATACTAACAAATAAAAATATTCTACGGGCTAACGGTAAAGTTAATGCATACATAATTTTCACCTGTTTATCTTTAAAGTGGTAGGCAGAGATGTATCTATTACCTATATAATAATACTACCATCTACTCGGCTAGCATGACCACCAGAACACGACATAATAAGGAACACCATAAAATAAAAAGTCCTTATGGTTTAGCCATTTATAGCTTTGAACTGTCAAAAATCAATGGATTTTTGCCAGTTCAAAGCGATAAATGGCTCAGCTCGTCGAATCTTGCTCCTGTATTAACTTGCCCCTTCGACAATTAAATGCTTCAACAGTTAAATATACACTTATTGTTTAATTGGTTTGCAAAATAATCTTGTAGCATCTTGTGTTTTCGGTATCAAACTTTCGGCAACACACTGGTAACCAGCCCTCTGGAATAAAATCCGTTGGAATTACAGCTAATTGACAGCAATAATGTTAGCCCACATTTCGCCAACTATATTAGGGCCTATGATATACAAGGTGGGCCTAGCAATCTACGAAAAAATAACGTAGAATGTGCCAGCCCCAACTCACTCTAGGAGTGCCGTGAAAGTTGACTAAGGGATATTGCTTTGAGTAGACCAATAAGCACCTGGGTGCACCCAAATGGTGGAGGGTACGTCAACCGCCAACAGCACCATGCCCAAAGAAGGTTGCTGCCATGCAGGCGGTCAGCTGCAAACCCTAAGCCAAGATCTTGAGCAGGAGTACTGAATATAATTATGTGTATTTGACGGCCGCGTTGGTCGAATGCTCAGATTGCTGGGTATTGGCAAAAAGGTCCCGGGTTTGAATCCTGGTAGGGGCAAACTTTGTGATGACCACAAATGTTTGTACCCGAGTCTAGGTTGTGTATATGTTTATATAGTATATTTTCAACATTTATATACACAATTATATTAAACATATGTCCGCTATCTAGTATCCATAACACAAGTGCTTAGGCTACTTACTTTGGGCTAGATGATAGATAGGTGTGAGTGTAAAAATATTTATTTATTTATCCTAAAAATGTGAATATTAGCTCAAAGAGAATGTGGAGATCTGAAGGTTTTATTTGTAAGTTTCAATGTACGAGGTATTCTCAAACCATATAATCTCATTAGAATAATAAGTACTTATATTTTGAAAATAAATCGAATTAGGATATGTATGTAATAACATTATCATAGTAGCGTATAATGTGGTATTTATTTTTGTTGAAAAAAAAAGACACAATTATTTTACTTACTTATATTAAGTCAATAGTAAGTGAGTCATATTTTTTTCGCGATCTATAGATGGAAATCATTATTATAAATAAGGGTAAATCAGGCATTTGTTGTTTAATTTTACGGGAAACTGGATGGAATTTTATTTGGATTGTCGCTATCTTGCTTCACCCATCTCTGGTTGATCTACAACAGCTACGTCGCCACCATAGCCAGGATCGCGGGGATCTGGTCTCGCGTGGTCAACCACGTTGACTCCACCACCGCCATCATCACAGCAGCCGCAACAGTTACCCATAGTGACCTGTAAAAAATATGATAAGCATTATGATTTGATTTTTATTCAAACAATAAATAAATGTTAGAAAATGCTTCAAAGAAAATATGTCGTGGCCAAATCGTAGAATTGATCACTTCATGATGTGACCGACCATTTCATGAAATGGTTGCATTTCATGAAATGGCTAGCTAAAACTGACCATATCATGATAATGGTCTGGCCAGATCAATGAATAAACAACGTTTAATGAACTAAATATGAACAGCTAAACGCACGGCTATTTCATGATATGGCCAAACATTATTGATAATTCAGAAACATTTCGAAAATGTTTTGTCTTGATGCAGAAATCGAACCCGTGCCCTCTGCAATCGGGGCAGGTGCCTTTACCACCCGGGCAAACATGACGGTAACGTGGTTTTATAGTGAAAATGATCGTTATCTCCCTATTTTTTTCCATCCTTAGGGAAGACCTGTGCCCCAGTAGTGGGGACATTAAAGGTCTGGTCTGGTGATGTTGTTTAATTCATTTCCAAGAAAATAACCCATATCTAGTTATACCATTAGCTGTTCTAAACGTTGCAATTATAGTGTAGCAATGTATAATATTTAATTGTAACAATGTCAAAATCTAAATTTAAACAAAGCATACAAAACGAAATTGGAATCATATTAAGTACTCAGCAGAAATTGTAGACTGGGTTTAACGCTTTCGATAGATGTCAATAGGCTTATATAGGTCCTAACAAAGCGGATGAAATGTGAGTAAATGAAGAGGGACATATTTCTTTAAATTTGCTTTTTATTACTATTAAACGTTGTAATAGGATTCTTTAACATACTCGTATAAATTAATAAATAATAATATCTAATATGTTTTGATTGATGCTTTTATTTTTCAATTAGTGATAAAATCTTTAATTCTTACTATCTAGTGTGTTTTTGCTAATCGCATTTCATTTATCGTCAACATTGACTTGAATATCGAATGACTTCTTTTTGCTTTATCATTTTTAAGAAAATAACGCTCTAGGATCTTCAAATGTTAGGAATACATGCTTTAATAAGCGCTTGTGCTGTTGATACAAAATAATTATATCAGGTAAATATATAAATAATAAAAATAAAAAAATTTAACTGACATTAAATACTGAAAAATTGAGACTAAACCACAGTCGATAACTCCTGCCGAACAAATCTCTACAATTCAAACTAGTCGACATCGATTGACAGCTTCTGAGGATCGATCGATTGGTGTTGAGATTTAAACGGTCAATTATTATTTTTACCAGTCAGATACGGTGTCAGGTAATAAAATTTAGGTTGGATTTTGGTGGTTGAAAATTGCATCTGTTGATTTTGTGTGTATTACTGTTTTTTTGGATATTCTTTGTAGAAACTTGAGTAACCAAAGCAATAGGTACCAAATAAACCAAAACCTATATACATAATTATGGTACCTAATTATAAAATATACCACCACTTATGACAACTAAGGGGATAACTTAATTATTTGACTAAGTTAATCTTCCTGGGCCTGGAAAGTTTTCCGATATCGAAAAGAAATAAAAAATGACCTTCATAATTATTACTAGTACCCAATTTCGGAAACTCCTTACGACCAAAAACAAACTCTACTATTTTAAGTTATAATTTAATGACCTATCGTGTCAAAAAAGGTAAAGACATACACTTATGATTAGAGACAGATTTCACCATTTTCAACAGTTTTTAGTCGAAGATAAACATATAAACAAAATAGAACATGTGACTTATAATGGTATAGAGGAACTAAATAATTAAAAACTTACCTCTACTCTACTAAATAGACGTTGAATCAACAATTGACTGAAGTGATTTAACTGTTTAAATCCTATATTATAGGAATATGCGATATCGATAAGATTAGATAAAAATTACCACGTACCTGTATACTTACACATTGGTCGGGCCACACGAATTTATTCGCCAAACTCGGCTAAGTGGAATTGATACGCATAAATTATTTAGGTTGATACCATCTTTTGTACTTGCAAGCCTGCATTGTTATTCACTTACACCTAGCTGTGACTTCTTCTGTGCTACCTTGTGAACGAATAATATTAAAAAAAATATTTATTTCGACAACCATTTGCCGTGTGGTGACGATAGAGCAAAATACAATCACCCACCCCCTCAGTCACCACCCCTATCTCTTGTTCCCGCGGTTGTCGTATAAAGCGATATATATTCAGAACAATACCCTTAGTTCTGTGGTAAAGACAGCGATGAGTAATGGGCAGCAGCCTCCTATACCACCTAGCAACATAATGCGATTTCGTGCCCGATAGATGACATGGGACCTAACCTAATTAACAAAACGTGAGTGTTAACTCAACTCTGCCTACCCTTTCGGGGATATATTGTGTATTTCGAGCAACATAGATGAAAAGCAGTCATATTTCAAACTGAAATAAAATCAAATAAATGTCCCATACACTAAATCAAATTATTACCATCCTATCTACATACATACATACAATACCTACAGTTACTTCATGAATCATGGCTACATGATTCAGGTGAGCTTGCTTGATATGGAATTTCGTATGTATGTATTCAGTGAGCCTAATTGAGTAGATATTTCAAATTTCTAAGAACTTTGGCGGTTTAATAATAAAATTAACATCTTAAATACCTAATTCTTAAACAAAATCTACTGGCATTATTTCCACATTATCACGCCATGCTCTGTATTGAGTGTTTTGCTTTGCTATAATTATTTAGAGTGGATTTTTTTTGGGGGAATGTAATATATTTTCCTTGTAAATAAATCTTCGTTGCAATATGCGATAGATACTTCATATCAGTGCGATATTATCACTTATATCTGATGTAAAGAAAGTTGAGCACAATAATATAATGTTATGTGTTTCAGTGCCATTAGTGTTTTATGGATAAGTAGGTAAGAAAATGACGTCAAATGTGATAAATGATTAACGCCTTTAAAAATTAACTTGTATTGTTGCTTTAATACAATTAAACAACACATGATACATAGGTTAATTAATAAAACAAAGTATTTTTCTTTTCTGACATAAATTTTCTTCGCAATAAAACAGTGCATTTGTTTCAACATTGCAGTATTTTAAGTTTTTTTTTACTTTAATTGTCAGTCTTTCAGTAAGATTAGTGGAGCTAGTGCTACAATGATGTAACTATAAAATGGGGTACCTAGACACTTTTCTGAGCGCAATGCACTTCTTCCCGCTCAGTTTAAGCGATGCAAGGAAAACGTAGGATACTTTTAGATGAACGACTAAGAAATGAGCTGACATACTTATCTTATAGAGATGAACCCTGCTCTTAGTGAGTACACATATAAATCACGCCTATATGTATAACCGATGGGGGTCATGTTCAGAGGTAAATTAAAACCCACTTTTCGCCAATTAGGTTGGGTCCCATCGACTCCTATTGATTACAGGATGATTACCTAGCTCAGTTAGATACGTGTGGCTATCTTATCGGTTTGAAGGACATCGACTTATTTCTATGGTTCTGAATAAATAATACAGATAAGTTGTAACGAAATTGTGCGTGGTACATTTAACAGGTACATTGACCACTAAATTAAAACCACTACCGTAATTCATAACATACCTAATAAGAAGTTGTAATAGTAAAAGTCTAAGAGAATAAAAATAGAAACCATAGGTAAGTTAGCACTAATATTGGGAGTTAAGGGCATTTTTTAAATAATATATGTCCTGCACCTGCAGTAATATATACAAATTAATTAGAACAATTAATGAAAAAGATTACTTTTCCACTAGGATTTATTTTATTATATTAATTCATTTAATTCTCCTTGGGGTTCGCAAAGTACCTACTTGCTATTCTACTACGATCTCCCACGATACTTCCTCAAAAATCCATAAGACAGTGATTCGGCAATATATACCCTTATATACTTTCAACGGCACTAACCCTTCAGACTACCCAAAACTGTAAATTTTTTTCAATCGATTAAATACCTAAACTTTTTTGTAATAAAGCACAAAGTTGTTTGAGAAAATTTCGTGGTAGTTGACATTACATAATTTGTTGATATTACATGTTACAGTCAAAACCTTAGCCTGCCAAAACCACTTTTGACTGATTTTCTTAGCCCGTCAAAACAGTCGGGACAACGGTCATAACGTGCCTTCTGAAGTGGGAAGGAACTTGACATTATATATATAAATGCTCTATCCGTTGGTTGGGCATGTTGCTTTAGCCGTAGAAAATGTATGTTAAATTCTAAAACAAAAATTGTTATCATAAATGCCACATATTTCTACTATATCTGCATAGCGCAGATCGCGTGGGAGAGCTCAAACGCAATCCTGAAGGTATGGGAAGACAAACTTGGCTGCCCTCTTCACATGCATTGGCCTTGGATGCATGTGGGTGGAACGCTCAAGTTTTTAAATAAGATTTATTTCATTTTCGTTTGTTCTGTCACTTAATAATATTATTTTTACTAACATAGGTTTAATAGTGGTTACTAACAATTTGAATGGATTTTGTAAAAATCTGTTATTATGTATTATAAAGTCTACTATCCGCTTGTCTGTCATGCCCCCGTAGCACGGGACGTGAACACATCTACTTCGGGGGAAAGAAAATATTTTCCTCTCGCTCTAACTCAAACTAAATCCTGAGAAACACTGTCAAGTGGTGGAGAGAGACTTGTCCACGTCCACGTGCTAGGCCCGCTGGAAGTCGATCGCTCCTACATTGTATTATAGCAGAAAATCACGCGATTTATTTTACCTATTACTGCTCTGACTTATGCAACGCGTAAAGAAAAGAACAAGGACGGCATAATTATAATGACACATGACAACCAAACGGCGCCATTTTAACTGAAATTGAATGAGTCACTAGTTGTACCTACTCGAGCTGCCCTTGTGTTCCCATAGAACTGTCAAAAGTTTCAAAAATTGATTTAATTCCATCTTTTATTACTTTTCTTTTTTTTCAATGCAGATGCACATCCTTAGCCAGCTCGGAGTAAATAGAACTGGAGTAGCCTTTGCCTAACATTCCCCTCTGCCAAACGCACAAGCATCGGATGCCTGTGCGTTATATAAAACTAGTTGAGCCGCCATTTTAAAACCACAATAATCAGAACGTCTTGCCGTGCAGAGCTCCCACTAAAATGCCTGCCTGTGCTGTTTTTAAGCGTTAAAAAAATTCGAAAACATCTAGTATTCAAAAAGATGGCGTCACATTTCATTTTTAAGTATAATTTTTAAGATTTGATATTTATTTACTTCATAATTTCATGTTTTAGCATACTACAATTTCAAATTTCGAGCCATAGTCTCGTGGGGAGTCGGCCGTGACGTCATCAAACGATCTTCCAGCGCACTCCCCACGAGACTACCTAGGGTTGAACATTATCGCATTTCAATTAATTAGACAATAATTTAAAAAAGTTTGTTGTTAATAAATAATTGTAATTTTGTCATTTCGTATTAATTAATTACCAATTATAATTTCGTTTTAACAATATACGTTGCGTGTTTATATTTAGTTTAGTATTAAGTACATACCTACCTACACTTTTGCGACCGCTTGAAGCTTATTTTTTGCCATACTACATGTAAATATAAAATCATTAGTGAATTAATAAAATAAAATAAGAATAAGACTATTTTGCCCTTTATTCATGCTGGGCGGCGCTCATAAACATTAAGAGTACCTATGCTGTAGCATATACAGCGTCCCTGACTTTATAAAATAAGCAAGGGTAAAAAGGTACCAGCACAGCCGATTATTTCTGAGAAACCTAAATTTTTTTTCGAGCCACAGCACAAATTGTTTTTTTTTTGTTGTAATCAGCAACCCTAATTGAATTGCACTTCATTAATAGTGATGTCACGTCATCGATATTGCGATTTTACGAGGGAGTAATGAATGAATGAATGAATGAAAGTAACATTAAATTTAAAATATGTATTATGATTTAAATCTATACATTGTGTTCCTGAGGTTATACATTAACTTCGGCATTTTATTCAGACTATTAAATTGATCATTTTTTAATATGGATACATAAATTTATGATACTTTTATGAATTGAAGTTCCTTTAATTTTGAAATCCTAGAATAAAACTATAGAGATATAGAATAAAACAGGTCAAGTCGACCTTAAGCCAAATGGCATATATGATGTTAGTAATTGCCGTGTGGTCACGGCAGAGCAGAATATAATTGTCACCACCTCAAATCTCTCCCGTGGGTGTCGTACAAGGCGACTACGGATAAATCAGTGATGAGGAATAGGAAGCAGCGTTCCTCTTATACCACCTAGCAATGTACTGCGACTTTTGTGCCCGATAAATGGCAATAGGCTCGCCACATTTTACATGGGACCTAACATAATTGGCAAAACGTGAGTGTTAGTTCACCTCTGCCTACTCCTTCGGGGATATAGGCGTGATTTATTTTTGTATGTATGTATGAGAGAAGAGGAAGTAAAATCTCCAATTTTTTAACATTTTGTCTGCATGTATGTTTGTGCACGCATCATGCATAAACTACGAGACGGATTTTGATCCCATTTGGTATGATGATAGCTAAATGTCATTGTCAACATTTAAGTTAAATTTATTTTTTATTAATATTTAAAAGCTCCTTTAAAAAACCCGGTGGTCCAAGTGCAATACTTCGATTTACTAGGAGTTAGGTATGTGGCACCAAAGTCTTCCGTACATAAATGAAGCTTTTGGAAAATATTATTGTAGTATTAAAATCAGAAATGAGTGCTAGTATTTATACTGTAAGCTTTCACATTCCCGAAACAGCTAATTTTTAATTATAATTTTCAGTTTTCCTAAAGAACACGAAAAAAATGGGTTGATGCTTGTAATAGGCACGTCTCTTGGGCATCTACAAGAACAAGTACTATTTGTTCCGTAAATTTTGAGCCGTCTCAGTTTCAGAAATTATCTAACAATAGAAGAAGATTTTATAGAATACAAGTTTGTTTTTTCCTCGCAATTGTGTTGAAAAACGTCGTATGCAACTCATATGCATTGGTCATTACACACTCAGTTTCCTTACCGCGTTCGCTTGCGGCTCGCGCTTGCAATAATGCCTCGTATATAATGACCAACATAGCATACTCGTAACATAATGTACTATTTTAACTTTTAAGATCCACACATTTTGATTTTTGATTCCCCTTAAAATTTAACAATTCCCAGTATCATACGAGAAATCTAACTATATTCACTATCGCTTTGTTAAAAATAATGTTTAAGGGTTTCTCCTTTCCATTATGATTATACGCGAAAGGGTCCACACAGTGATTTCTGAAAGTGAAAATATATTATAACACCTATTGTAAATACTTTTTAAATGCAATAAGCTATTCAGTATAAATTTGTATTTGATTGATATAGCTTTCGAAATCTGTCAAAGTTTTAGATAGATTTCATATATGAGTGTCTTTGCAAAATCGAAAGAAGGCTGATTGTAAAGTAAGCGTGTAAATCATCATTTAATTTTTAATAATGTAAGAATACTAACGCAAAATTAATGCATTCATTCATTGAACGAAACTGATTTATCGATATTGATATTCTCGTGCTATGTCATGTCACTACTCACACAATGACATTCGTGTGTTTGAATAGAACGATAACACACTATTTTAAGTATGTTTGCGTGAATTTTAAATATGTGTGTCGTTTTATGCATGTGTGTGTTTGTAAATACGCAAAAAGTTTTTGTATCTGTGTGCAGCCTTTCAGTGTAGTAGTAACCTCACCCCCCGCAAAAAATGGCAGAAAAATATGTACGAGAAATTGACTAATGGCTACTCCAGTCCTATTTACTCTGAGTTAGCCAGTCTAAACCACTTTTACCTGAATTCGTTCAAATTTGGTTGTGACCGGGCTATGAGTTTTGACTTGTAACACATATACTTTATCAACTTTTTAATTTTCCTTCAAGTGGAGATTTAAAGATGTGTCCTAATTCATCATGATGAGTAAATTTACATTAACTATACAAGATTGGAGAGGGGCACACTAGGTAAGTTCACGTGCACACATTTTATTTTATTTTCACATTTTATTGTAACAATAATAAAATAATTACGTTTATCTGAATTATATTTATTTAATATTTACTTAAATTAATTGCAATAATTTAAATTCATACTCCTAATTTATATGCGCATAATCACATAGAATGAAATAAAGTCACATTCACAGAACACAAAGGTTTGATATAGCAATTTTTTGTGACTACGGATCGGTTGAGGCCTAGAATTAATTTTCTTTGTAGACCAACACACAACAGTTTAAGAACAAATTAATAATAAAATATTATGACTATAATATAGTAACAACTTCGACTTACGACTTCTTATTTTGATAAGTAGTAATCATGCATGACCCGATTTTTAATTGAAATATTGTAAAGTAAACAATTCTTTGTTAAAAAACAATATTCATATTTATCTATCTATTATTTTACTGTAGCTTAATGTCAATCATAATTAAATTAATTCATTTATTAAAATCATTTTCTTTAAACTCCTAGAAAGTGTGTAAAGTTTGTTTATGTGTAGCGGATATACTATACGCTAACCTACCGGAGTTAGCGTATATTACATCCGCTAACTGCTTATTGCCGGACCAACTTAGAGCGAGAGGAAAATTGAGGAAATTTTGCCCACACTCGCTCCCAGGCCAGCATGCAAGCAGTACTATAATACTCGTATCACAAAAGTAGTTGTAATATCCAATTAAAGTTAGTGTTCAGTGTGGATGAGTTGCCATTTAAACCTAAAGTTATACAGGGCTTATAATTCCTAGAATGCACATTTGAAGCTATTTACTTGTACCTACTTAATACTATCACACTTTTCAATTTTTACTATATCGCCATGAACTTCCACTGATACGCGGAGTATAGCGTCCCTTAGGGTGAGGTCCATGATGGACCGGGCCTAGGTGAGGCTTGCGTTGGCGGGATGGCCTGTGATGGTACGGAATCGTCCTTGACGGTCGGTGATGAGAACCACTACTCCCGCAGCATGAAATACACGGACCCATTCTGTAATTAGAAAACGGCAAAGCATTGTGAGAAAGGAGTGCTCGAGATGCAAGTACGTATAGAGGAAGGTACGAGGCCCAAAACGGACTCGCAGCCTGAGAGCAAAGCCATACTCTTGCATTGCGCTGCGCTGCGCTGCGTTGCAATTACGTCGCCTCAGAGTTAACGCTGTAACGTTTTTCATATATTCTTTATGATATGTCACATATGATAATAATATGCGTCTTGCGTTCCGACATCGTGCATTTCCGCAACTCTGATGTGACATACAATGCGTTGATCCGTTGCGATGACGCGACGCAACGCACCACTGTGGATTTTCTCTTAAGTGTGCGCGTAATCTTGTGTTTAAAATTCATTTTCCAAACGGATATACTCCAGTCAGCCTTATTTGCTGATTCCTTGAGCTGATTGAGAAGACATTTGCCAATTAAAATTCCCTTTGTGTCCGTTTAAGTCCGCATGTCAATTTCAGGCCCCTTTACCCTATATAAATAATCTAGTATTCATTATGAAAACGCAATGTTCCGATTGGAGTAATTATATAATTTCTTGGGTAGCACAGTAAATTTCGGTTACTAGAATGACCTCCAGCCTTTTTCCATTTAACCCAATGTTCCTTAATTTTCTTATAGTCCAATAGGCATTTGGTGATAATGATGACATAACAACTATTTATTCATGTTAAACAACGTCTAGTGTTTGTAATGTCTAGTAACTTTAATTCACACCTATCCTCTACTTGATTAGAGGCTGGGTCTCACATTTAGGCTAACTACCTAAGATAGCAGAAATATTTTACAAGGAAATAATGTGTATTAAAAATAAACTTCATGTTGGTGTTGATAATCCGAAATGAATTAAAACTTACACTCAGAGTACTAATCGTAGGTATGTTTATTTCTCCAAGAAGTTTTAAATTTACACCTATTTCGTAGGCACACCTATACAGAAAAACTGCATTCGATGGATTACCAAAACATATTTGCTTCCATTCAAATCACAAACTATACTAAGTACTTTAAAATTGATGTAATGTATTCCATTAATTTAGTATCAATAAAATTAGTGATAACCATCGATATTATCTATATATCCACTTTTATCACCTACGTAGATTGGCTTGTTGATTTATATATATAAAACCTATTGCTCGGAAATAATTATTTCCGAGCAATAGGTATATAAATTCCAGGTTGATTATTATTTTTGAAAACAATTCCGATCGATATTGGGATATCAATATGGACGTTTCGTACTCTTTACTCTAGGGCCTCATTGGATCATTATTGGGAAATTATTGTAAGAGCGCTTACGCACTACATTCGATCCGAATCCGTCAAAAACTTATTAGTCAGACAGACAGATATCGGATGCAGTGCGTAAGCTACCATAGAAAAGTTCTATGGCTACAACGGACCGCGATAATCTCGGATTCGGATCGGACGTGGTGCGCAAGCGCTCTAAGAACTACACAAGATTTCAAATCGGAATTCAGTGAACAAATTGGTATTCTTGAATATTTTTTTACAGACAATAATTTTTCGAGTTTTTATTTACACTATAACAAAAGTGTAACTTTTTACTCACTGTCTTGTAATTTACGAGGAGTTTTCTGAGTTATACATTTATTGAACTGTTTTTAAGAGTTTATTATAATTTCAAAATGGCACGCTTAACACCAATATTAAATGATTGCGTATTGTAACGGATCATCATCATCACCAGCCCTTTAATGTCTACTACTATTACTACTACTACTAGGCCACATGCCTTCCTTATATATGGAAGAAGAATATAGTCAGAAAAAAATATCCAAAGTCCTTAGAGCAGTGCGAATGGCCCAAGAAGCATTGGTCGATTTGGGCTGTGTAACACAACCCTATGTATTTACCTTATGAATTCGGACTCGTATCAAAAATTCTCAAAGTCTGCCATATTCAGGCGTCAATTAACTTGAATGAGATCTATTACAAAAAAATGGTCTAGTTTTGATTTAATTTTTTTTTTATTAAGGTCTTCATTAAAGTTAATTAACGTCTCTAATTGCGGCAGTAAATTATTTTATTTCGCCGCCTCATACGTGGCACCTAATTTAGCTAATGTAGGTGTTAAAAATAGTGTTAATACACTCCTACGTTGATACCCTCCGGGGGATTAGCAGGCATGCGATATGAAATAGTCTTGTAAACAGTACCACCAGTACATCATAAACTATCAAATTAATATTCAGGGTTACTTAAAACAATGAGCTATTAAGAAGAACCTATTTAATTATGACATGCAAGCAATATTAACGAGCATAATAATTCGTTTAGTAAATACAATGTGCGTCTGAATAAAACAGATATTATGAACTGTTTCAATTTATCACTATAAACTAACATAATTGCAAAGGTAGAGCATGTCCAAAACTAGAGTCAAACATCAAGTTATTTAAATTTTCTTAAATTAAAGTTTCATTATATTGATCATCTTATATTTAGGTAAGGAAAGATAATGTAGTTTTTATAGTTTTCTTTTGAAATGATTAATTAAATTCTAAATAGTTTGCAAGTCTGCTTTTTACATGTATACCTAATAAAATGCGATGAAACTCTGTTATTGGCAAAGTGTTGGATAATATACAACATATGCATGGTTATTCTGAACAGCAGTCGAGTTTCCTAAACTATACCAAATCTTGTAGACTTTACAATTTCAGAGCCATCGCTAAAGTAGAAATTAACTCAAATGATAAAAATAACTGCCTATCATGACACTTTCTGGACTAGAGGATTGATGGCTAACGACAGAGCAGCAGGGATATCCAAGCTATAGAAAATATGATCTAAGAGATAGTTTTCGAGTATGTCTGGCAAAAGAAAAGAAGAAAGAGAGGGATAGAGCGTTTTTATAACATTTATTTAATATAAAAAGTAAATTAAAACCTATGTTTAGAAAAATTTCAACGAATTAGTTATAGTGCTCTTCTGATAACGTTTTCGGTTAGGTTAGGGTCGTTATTGATTGTTATGAAACTATTCCGGCACAAACTAATATCAAAATAAGGATAGACTATTTTCTATTCTAATATGAGTCCAACTTACCATTCAGCTTGCAAGATGTTTATCTCAAACCGCTTAAAAATGAACTATAAAATCAATCAGATGTCAGTCTGCCTCTCGCTGTAAGGCGGCGGTTTGTCCAAGGCGTCATGCTGCGTATATTCTGGAGGAGGACTGCTAGGAGTCTTGTCTCTAAACGTTGGCTGTTGACGAAGAACTCGCGGAGGAAAGGTCTCCCTCGGCTCACAGTCACATTGGCAACACATGCATGGGATGCAGCAACAGCAAAACGGTTTGACAACTATCTTGAGACCCATCCTGCAATTTGTAAATGTAATTTAATCTTTTTGTACGCTCTGATCTGCTCGAACACTCATAAACTAGGCCGTCGGTAAATATTTATCCACTGTATCTAAAAGGTAACATAATCAACATTGCGCCACTTTTCGATCGTAAATACTTATTTGTCTTTTAAACTTGGAAAGCTGAAAGATCGCATTTACATGCCAAAATAACTTGAGAGTTCTTTCAAAAAGTCTAGTTTAAAAAAAATTACAACCTCTTTTGAAAAACCCACTCTTATGTATTTTCTTCGCTGATTTGCCAAAAATATATCGGCACTGAATAAAGGGAACACTGTAGAAATAGTACTATACCAACTCGCACTAAACGCGTCACTGAACTCCAGTATTACTTAAGTTTCAAGTTATTGTTACGTGCTGTAAAACCTGCATGCTTGCGTACACGCACGCCTAGCTTCCGTCCGACTATTTACACGGAACATCCAGTTATTGGATGAAACACCATTGCGAGCGCAGCAAGCTATCAGATAAACTGCAAGAACCAGCCTTAAAGGATTAAGCTTTTATTGAATGATGATGATAACGAGCACATGGTTGTTACTACTATTAAAATTATAAATATATTTATTATTCATATTTGTGATTTTTTTTGGCCAAAACCAATATCGTATGCCACAAATAACTTAGAGGACTAAAAGATTAATTAAAATTGTAATTAATATTTTTTTACTATTTAATTACAATTTAAATATAGGTACTCGCAAATGACACAATATGACACAATAATACAAACTGTGATATGTATCAGATACGACAGTTTGCGTTTGCGACCTACTTAAATAAATCACGCATGTTAGACCCCGAAGTTGTAGGCAGAGGTCGCCACCTATGTTATATAATAATTAGGGTGCGAGCCTAATGCCATCTCTACGGCACTCATTAAATATTTATGTAGTATATTATAAATATTTAAATATGTAGATATACTATAATGATTATGTATGTATATTAATTAAGACTTTACTTACTACTTTACTTACGCCTGCAGGATTTGACTTTTAAATATTTACTTTGTATCGGTTCTACTTACATTGGTGTTTCGGATAATTATTGATTTTGTACGAACTAAGATCAAAACACGCGAATATTCGAGCACTGACTACTTACAAACAGAGACAAGATTTTACCTTGATTTTACGCTTCATTCACCGCAGCTACCTTAAAAACGACGAAACGTACCCGAAACAATCTCGTTTTCATTGTAGACTTTGACGGCAAAAAATCTTATTGTATTCACTTCCTTAAAATTAACAAGAAAAATAACAGCAAAAAATATGAAACACAAAAACCAAAAGTGCATAAAAAATGTCAAAATTAACTTTCTGGTGGTTCATCACCACCAGAAATTAAAATGAGGTATGCCTAACTAATGTACAAATCAATATTTAGGTGCATCAAGAAATAAGACCGCGGTGATGAGAATAGTAACAGCTGTCATCATTTATAGCGCCGGGCCCTGTCAGCACACCACCATCACACAATGTGGAATGCAATATAATGTGGGTAATATACCTAATCATCATTCCTTTTCCTGTCCTCACTGCTGGAGCACAAGGGCCTTACCACCAACTCTAAACACGACTTAATTCCCATTGTTAAAATGAGACAACGCTATGAGCCGAGTAGAGCGGCGTCCCGTTTTGTCACCCGCGTTTGGATCGCACTAATACTTCATGGTACGGCCACAGGCCTTTCCAATCGATGGAAGAGTAAAGGAAGAATGGGCCATAACTCACCACACTGGCCCAGTGCGGATTGGTAGATTGGATGTATCTAAACAACCAAGAGGTTCGAGTCCTGATAAGTAAAAATTTAAGATGAATACAGACAATTGTTATCGAGTCATGATTGTATGTATATTTATAAAGTATATAATTATTATGTATAATAATATTAAAAATTAGTAAGTATAGTATCCATAAGACAAATGCTTTAATTGCTTTATGCTACTTACTTTAGCCTAGCTAGATGATGAGTATGTATGTAAGAAATATTTATTTGTCAATTTCAATTTATAATAATGGT
The DNA here is from genome assembly GCA_963931975.1 of Cataclysta lemnata. Taxonomy (NCBI): domain Eukaryota; kingdom Metazoa; phylum Arthropoda; class Insecta; order Lepidoptera; family Crambidae; genus Cataclysta; species Cataclysta lemnata. The sequence goes on from OZ008339.1 coordinate 7,514,119, forward strand.
TATTTCTCCTTACAAAATATAGCTTGTACAATATTATGATAGAAGTAAAAACAATGATTTTAGTTAGGAGCTGGTATATATCTAAAATATTAGTTATAATTTGTCATCATTTAAGGACCGGTTTTTTAATGCATAGCTTTTAAAAATTGTAACTTATCTTTAAACATCACTGATATTTCACAATTAGTAAAAATATCAGACTGATATGTAACCATTAGTAACATTAGTAACTAAAATTGTTACTAATGGTTATATATTCATTAGACTGATATTTTTCTTAAGCAAATAGTAGCAGTTTTTAACAATTGGTTGAGTTAACTATGGATCATAAAACCGGCCGTGAATCACAGAAAACTATAACTCCTATAGGAAACATCACCTATCGTACCTACAGGACGACTGAGAGTTTGTTTACATAGAATCTGCAATCTCTAGCAAAACTACATGTCCACATGATGACAATTGACAATCGATCGGGACCTAAAGCGAATATCTGTTTAGCCCAACAGCCTACATTTGGTCTGCCGTGGTAACTCAGATTGTATCCAAAACACGCATGCTACAGCACGCTGAAATACAATTATTTCCGCTAATGCACCCTGACATACAATTCTTTTCCGCTAATGACATTCTATTACCCATCTCCGCTTGGTTTCTGGCAAATTTGTGACATCTATTTGTGTGATTGGATTTTCAGTGTCTTGGATTGGATCTACAAACAAACGTTTAATTACAATAAATTAAATACGTTTTCTGCACGCAGTCACGATATTCAAAGCAGTATTATAGTTTCTTAAGACTGTTTAAAGCAGTGATAAAAATATTTGTTATAATATGAACCTTAGTAGTTTGTAATAAGGTTTTAGCCAAAGAAAAAAAATTGCATACATTGCGAATATGAAGTAACGGACATTGCTAGATTATTGTTAAGATCAATATTTTTTTTGAGGTTTATTACAATAATAATAAAAACAGTAGTAGGATAGAGTGTCCATATAAAAATAAAACCACAGAAAAACAATTGAAATGTAAATTTTATAAAATAAAACCCAATGTGACTCTTCACTCATAAATAATTATTAAATATTTATAGTATTTCCCAAAATTGTCTATAACATTCTCTCTCTATCATAATATTACACACTTTTATTTAAATATTTATAAGGTGCGTTGATAAACAGTAATGTTTTTATTCTTGTATTCTAGCCTAAATAAATAAGGCATATAGGTACCTCGCTGTAGAAAAGCTTGTGATGTGTATTCAATGGGCTACGTAGTAACATTTCATTAAAATTTTAAGGGCCTGTTTCAATTCACACATATTTCATATGACAACTGTCAAATGATCTGCCAAGTACTCAGAGCTTACTTGTCGATTGTGAAACAGGGCCATAATAACTTAAACAAATAAATATGAATACTATCGACAAATCAATAATGTTCTGTTTTTGACATAATTCTTCCACCTACCGAATTAATTCCAAGAAGCAATGAGACATGAAATTCTATATTCGACAGCTGTCATGTTAATGTGTGAATGAATGTACCTACACTGTAATGTATTTTTGTACTGTTACAGATTATTTTATTGCATACTTATGTTAGTCACATTTATTTGCATTAATTCATATTATTATAATATTAAATACTGATTTAATGCTACTACCATTACAAGGTATTTATAAAATGTTGACCAGTCCAGTCACAGTATTTCCTCCAATTTACACGGACGATAAAAATGTATTCTTTTTTTGGATTTGAATCTCCCTTCAAGAACACAATTTTCATAATTTCTTATCACAGAAATGCATACCATTGATTCCAAGTTTAGTTATTTAGTTTTCACTACTTATGTGATAAAACATTTATCTTATAAGGTTTCTTTTTAATATGAGTATGAGTTATTATACCATTATATATTAATATACTATTATAGTAGATAACATATAAATCATACTTTGCATGACTTAAGTCTTTCTAGCCGCCAATACAAAAATTATTTAATTTTACTTTGTTGCGATAGTAATCTATTTAAATTATCTTTAGTGCACCACAAATCGATAATTTAAGTACGCCATCATCAGAACATAATTATTACGTTTCCTCAAATAAAATCATTTCGAGAAACGTAATAATTTGTAAAAACGCGACATTATGTTTTTTATTTATTTCAATAACTTTAAGTAAATAAAAATATATTGAAAAAAGTTAAGGAGATATTGATGAATTTTTAGTGTGCCATTATTACGCCGAACTCTTGATACAGCCATGTATTATTAAAGTAATATCAAATATTGTTACAATTATAAAATGACACCATGAATTATTTTATAACCAACTCTATCTGGCGTAAGCAGGGGGTTGCTGTTGAACTACGATTGTCTGAGGCGGCGTTGTGTGGTGGTGGTGGGTGTTAACCACCACTGTGCGTTGTGGCTTGTCGCAGCAATCGCAACAGCAGCATGGGATACAGCAGCAGCAGCATGGTCGCAGCGATATGTTACACCCCATCCTGGAACATTTTATTTCAACACCTTGTAATAGAATCCCAGCGTAGGAGATCGCTCGCTAGCACAGTGACATATCGCCCTCGGCCTGCGATTGCGCAAACTAAACAATGCTCGCTAAGGCCGGTCATTGGGTGGGTGACCGAAAATATATTATCCTGAGCTCCGTCGTGCTTCGGAAGGCACGTTAGGCCGGTGTCCCGGCTGCATTTGCAGTCATTAATACCCGCCAACCTGCACTGGGCGAGCGTGGTAGCCCATTCTCCGTATATTCTTCCATCCATAGGGAAGGCCTGTGCCCCAGCAGTGGGACGTTAAAAAGACTGGTGATGATGATGTAATAGAATCGAGATGTACTCAAACTTTTTATGCTAGAAGGGAAAGCTCTTGACCTTCATCTCGCCTGATAGTAAGTGACGATAAGGGCCGAAAATGGAACCGAGCTTCACCTGGAATCCTCGCTGAGGGGCTGGCTATCTTATCACAAATTGTCGGAACACAATAGTGCTATTAAAATTATTATTATGAGACTTGTTCAGATGGAGTTTCAGATTCAATTCTTTAGGACTTACATACATACATACATAATTCACGCCTATATCCCCGAAGGGGTAGGCAGAGGTGAACCAGCACCCGCGCTTCGCCAATTATGCTAGGTCCCATGTAATAGGTGGCGAGCCTATTGCCATTTATCGGGCACAAAAGTCGCAGTTCTTTGCTAGGTGGTAGGTATAAGAGGAACGCTGCTGCCCATTCCTCATCACTGATTTATCCTTAGTCGCCTTGTACGACACCCACGGGAGAGATTTGGGGTGGTGACAATTGTATTCTACTCTGCCGTCACCACACGGCCGTCACCACATGGTCTTTAGGACTTCGTCTCTACATATACATAATGCACGCATGTTTCGTTTCGTCAATTGTTGGTCTCATGTCATAGGGGCGAGCCTATTGCCATCTATAAGGAACGTAAATCACAGTATATTGCTAGGTAGTTAGAGGAACACTGCTGCTTATTACTCATTGCCGTCTTAACTCTTAGTTGCCTTTTACGACACCCGCAGGAGAGATGGGGGTGGTGACAATTAGTTGTATTCTGCTCAGCCGTCACACGACACTACACAATTTTACTAAAGGCCTTTATGAGGAGCAATTCATAACTAAACGCGTTTTACGCGTATTTCTGGACAAGAATATTACTTAAGAACCCATAAATATTAAATACATATTTTTTTTATACTTACACCTATCAGCTAGACCAAAGTAAGTAGCCTAAGCACTTGTGTTATGGACACTAGATGACGGACATATTTTTAATATAATTATGTATATAAATATTGAAAATATACTACATAAACATATACACAACCATGACTCGGAAACAAACATTTGTGGTCATCACAAAGTTTGCCCCTACCAGGATTCGAACCCGGGACCTCTTGGCCAATACCCAGCAATCTGAGTATTCGACCAAGGCGGCCGTCTTGGTCTTTAGGTCTAAAGACTTTAAGAAAGACAACATATATAAAATATAAATTTAAATCAATTATAAATATTGTGCAATAAGTCGTTTTTCAGTCTAATTTTGAAAGTACAGACAACAGCACGTCAGACTACCACAAAATGTTAAATTTTCTCAATCGACTTTTGGCTCTACTGCCAACAAGATAAGGTAGACAATCGATTGAAGAAATAAGACAGAAATTTGACAGAAATGAGAAAGAGAAGGGTAGTCTGAAGAGCCTTTGACTGTACCTCGTGGCAGACGGACCATCTTGGATTACGGCTGGTAGATCGTTTCGTCGCAGAGCAACTTGTAAATAGAAATGAAGATGAAAATTGGTGACGATTTTAAATGATTTTATGATTTTCAAAACTTCATTTTTATAAGATAAGTTTTAAAGATAAAATAATTTACCGTCAGTTTGATAATATTTCAACAAATTTAAAATTACTTGATACATTACTTGATACTTGATCCTGCGGTTTTATTTTAATAAAGCATTGATAGACAAGTATTTTTTAAACACTATCTACGATTATTATTATTATTATAGGACCAAAAGAAAGAGTCCTTGTTCTTAATAATTTACTTTTGCTCTACAGAAGTAGGATCTACCAACTGAATCTTCCACCTAACACTATTTGATCTAATTAGAGTTATTTCTTATAATGTCATCTAAATCTTCAATCTATCACAAACTGCCGCACTCAAAGACGTCAATTAACTTTAATGAGTATTTAATGTCAAAAATTTTCATTCAAATCTAGACCCGGCAAGAATAGTGACTAGTTTTGAATTGTCATTTTTTGACGTTAAGTACTCATTAACGTTATTTGACGTCTCTGAGTGCGGGCAAAAGTCTTTCCCTATCAGCCAAAAAAATGCATAGATAATAATAAGAATAGTTTTGCAGATGTTACTGGTTTTTTTTTTTTTTCATTTCCTATAACATCTCATTTGACATAGTGGCCTTAGCCAACAAAATACCATATTCATATCCATAATGAAGTCTACAGTCTGAATTAAAATTTTCAATCATGCGTAAAAAGTTATAAATAACCACAACTGCACTGCAAGCCGTGTGGTGACGGCAGAGTAGAATACAATTGTCACCACCCCAAATCTCTCCCGTGGGTGTCGTACAAGGCGACTAAGGATAAATCAGTGATGAGGAATGGGCAGCAGCGTTCCTCTTGTACCACCTAGCAATAGCAATGTACTGCGACTTTTGTGCCCGATAAATGGCAATAGGCTCGCCACCTATTACATGGGACCTAACATAACTGGCGAAACGTGGGTGCTAGTTTACCTCTGCCTACCCCTTCGGGGATATAGGCGTGATTTATGTATGTATGTACAACTGCACTAGATTAACCAATTAAATTACAGACTTTTGCGTCAAACTGTTACATTATAGAATTCTATTCTTATTATATTCATTATAGACTTCACCATGCTTACCACGGCTTATTTCAAAGAAACAACAACAATTCATGGTTGAAAATTACAAAGTTCTACAATGTAAGCTAAATATGAATGTGTCGGAACGTGTAAGGCATTATGGTTGTCTGTATAGTGTGTCGGTCGTCCACAGAGCGCGATTAGGTACTAACCTTAATTAAATTACGTCTAGCCTTAACGAGCGTATCCTTGATATGGTTGGTACGGTTGTTGTGGGTACGGCTGTGGGTATTGCTGCGGGTACTGCTGCGGGTAGGGGTGGTAATCTTGCGGTGGCGGGGGGTATGGGTAGCCGGCTGGCGGCGGTCCGTGGTCCACTATCACTGGCGGTTGATGCACCACCACCGTCTGTGGTGGCGGTGGCTGTTGACCGCACGCGTTGGGACACAGGCAGGGTATCAGACAGCACGCGCCCAGTGCTAAACAGCACGGATTTATACAATCCCCACAGTCAACGCAGTCGACCGATAAGCAGAGTCCCATTCTTTACCACGACGATCAAACTAAAATTCAAACAAACTTATTTTAATATCGGAAGTGAATGAGGAAAACGGCAGGGGAAGGCCTCGGGGGATCTTGAATAATTAAATTGAGAGCACTTTAAAAAAGGGCAAGCTCAGGAGTATTCGAAACCAACGGGCATGCATGAGGATGCATGAGATTGATTAGATTGGATGAAATGAAAGAAGTTTGAAAGGATCGTAACAAGTGGCAAGAAGTGATCTCTGTGGGAGAAAGACATGACTTAAATAAATATGTATGTATTGTAAGGCTCTTTTATTTTTTGCACGTGCACTCTAAACGTAACGTTAATAATAAGATGGAATCTGAAAGTAGTGCCAGAACAAAAAATTTGAAAGGGATCCGTTTGGCTGGCATGGACTTGTTATGTGACGACAAAATAAAGATGTGACTAAAAAAGTTAAGGACATCATTGTTGAAGTAGAGGAATACCACTGAAATGATGGATGGATTATGTGAGGTACGAAGATGATGGTGGATGAGAAGGTGTCGAGTGAAAAAAGAGAGTGGAAAAAGGGGACATGCTACACCGACCTCAAAAAGGAAAGATAACCACAGCACAGGGTGATGATGACTCTTAACTAGATGTGAAATAGTATATGTGAAGTAATAGTAATATAAAAGTAAAAACACAGTCAAAGCGTCACTTCTGCTGAGTATTGGATACCCCACGATAACAGTCAACAGCTCATCAGACTTTACAAAACGATCTCCAATAAAATTTTAACCCCAACATGTTTGACGTAAAACCCGAATTCTAATGAGTAATTTTGACAAGTTGTGGTAGATAACCTAATGTGATGTTGATTGCAGTTACTGCAGTTTTGTAGTAGAGCTACCAATGTTAAAGAACAAGAGAAAAGAAGGTCTACACGTGTTTTTATTTCAAACTTATGATCACTCACTCAGTCCCAAAAATAACAACTTCACTCGAGTAAGCAATTCCTTTTGTTTTTTGAATAAGTTGAAGCTACGATAATAAAACTAAAGAACGAAATGGCGGAGCGTTATCACGGGACCCGGAGTATCGTTTGCACAGATATGTTTATCTATTGATAAAAAGATAAAAGCGCAAACGACAAAATTCCGAGGAGCAAAACATTGTACCATTTTCGATTTATCACAGGTGACTCACTTTTATATGCTTCATCACTCATCAAATTATTAGAGGCGCTTATCACCTTTTTCTTACTTTCCTTCCGTAATCCCAAATAATTGGTGGTCAGTGGCGTGATATTTATCGTACTGCTCTAGGATTGGCTAGATTTTGTAGCTGGCCGCTTCTCTGACACCAGCCCTCCAAGGAAACGCTATGTGGGTGCGATGACTTGCACAGGTTCAAAAGCTCGCTTAGCCGCTTCGTACGACATTCACGGGATTGATAGGGGGTGGTGAACACCGTATCCAATCTGCCGTCACCACACAGTTATGATTGTTATTCAATTCAAATGCTAGAACTGAATTATTACAAGCACCATTATTAGGAAAACGTCAAATAAACAAATAAGTGTTTAGTAAACACCTGTCTGTTAGTTTTATTATTAACGTTGCGTTAGACACATTTTCATACATCGTTTCTCGTATAAACAAAACACAAATCAATAACGTTTTTGTGGCAAAAATAAGTCTCAATGCCATACATAATGTTTCGAAGCATGTTTTATTTTTGTTTTGTTTAAATAAGCAGCTTAACCACTCAAAAATAGAATAACAACAGTAGAGAGAACCACAGGCTGTTAAATTTCCATTAGATAATTGTTTTACAAGTTACGCCGATACAGATAGTATGCTGATTTAAAAAAGCTGCTTTTCACAAAAGCCAAACAAAGAAATGTATTTATTATTTATTGAGTTTTACTACGGGAGACCATTTATTCATGACGTGATCTTGGAATATGCTAGGGCATACCTTAGAAAGAAAAATAATAAAGTGACCGCTGTAAGGCAGCGCAAAATGAATTGTTACTACACACAATCTCTCCTCCGGGTGTCCTATACTGCGGGTGTAAGACCTAACTTAGTTGGCGAAATATACACCTCTGCCAAACCCTCCGGAGGTAAAGCACAAAGCCGATAAAGAAAATTGTACATATTGTACTAGCCTGGCGTGATGCTGACTGTACAATTATAAGCAAACTTTACAGATTGACTTTTAAGCCAATAAGGAATAAGAGAATTACAATCACAATTATCAGAAATGTCCAGAAAAGTTTAGGCCATTATTTTTATTTTATTCGATTGCCTAGTCGCAACCATTAGGTTACTGCCTCATATATAGTTTAATCATTAGTCATTACTCAATTTTATGGTCATTAGTCAATATTATAGATAAGCATGAATCGCAAAACCATTTGTTTTAAGTTGGATTTCTTTTCGCTTGACTACTTACATCCAATTGCACAAAGTGTTACTAAAGTATGGCATTAAAAAGTAAAACTACTAAACTCACAGCACATTCATAAAAATATTCTAGGATTAGATTGCAGAGTTGCTACATTACTACTAGTATAACAAAATTTGTTCTCTTGAAAATTCTTATAGCCTGCACTACCGTGTACTGTGTACTACGGTATGCAAACATTGGAAACCAAATAAATTCTCTACATTTATGATAAAAAAAATTACAATTAGTACAATTCTTACCAAAATCTTACGAGAAAACAATAATATAAATTATTATTATAATATAAATTACATTTTATTTATCAAGAGAATCTCAGCAGAATACAAACATTTGATAGAATTTCTTTTAAAATTTCAATATTATTTTCAATTCAAAGTTTCAAGGTTATTAATGTTATAAAATTAGATATTTTATAAAGTCCGTGATAAGATATGTAATTAACAACAGACAAATAGTAAAATCTGATAGCAACTATAACAATAGGTAGGTATCTCACTATAAACTTACACAGTATGTCCAAATAATATGTTTATAGCGAAGAAACAACGTAGCACAACGATGGTATTAATATTACTCTACAATAGAATGAAATATAGAGCGTGAAAACACTAAACGCACACATGCTCAGGCGACATCAATGTAAACACGGATTATGTAATTAAATGCGAACATAAAATTGGCTACCGCTTTAACGCTTTCATTTTCATTGCCATTCGGTCTGTGGACGACCTACATTGTTAGTGTGTTAAAGTTGCAAATATAAAACATTCTTACCTTAAAATAGTCGACAACACGACATGTGTTAATAAGGGCAATCGAGTTAATGTGTAATGGCTTTGTAGATTATAAAATTTCCCGCGGTGTGAGTCAGACTTGTTGCCCACAAGGAGTGTGTCACTCAATGGCCAAAGGAAAACTGTTGTGATAATTATGACGCCTGCGCAGCGTCGTCAGTGATTAGACCAAGAGCCACACATCATATGTTAATGAGTTTCTTTCACTATTCGAATAATAATTAGGATGAAGCCATTTTCGACAAACGGCCTCTGATTTCGATTTAGAAAATTTAACAATGTGTACCTTCTGTTTACCAATAAATAGCTATATATATTCTATTCGATTTTAATTTTATTATTATATAAATGTTAGAAAAATTAGTACAAAGATTTTGGTGGTTAGAAAAATAATTTCGAAAAATTATGATCTTGAGGCGGGAATCGAACCCGCGTCCGCTGCTATTCGGGCAGGTGCCTGACCGCTCGGCCACCCAAGGGCTTAGGTGGCTACTGGACCATAAAAATCTCGACCACCGGCCGAGTTGCCTATTGCCTAAAAATGGTAGTGGTCAGGTCGGCCACCCGGCCGCGTAATTTTGAAGTGACCACCTTTCTAATACTCTCAGTGGTCGAGTCGACCAAAAGTCTATTTCTGTATGGTCAATGTCCTGAATAAACTAAAACTTTGGTAGGTTACATGCACCTAACATTTATGTAAATGCCCGAACCTTAGAATATAGAATAAAATCCCGATCGTTCATAATCCCGAAAACTAAATAAATAATAAACGACACGGTAGCTTGTTTCTTTTGGTGAACTGTGGACATTCCGGGCAGGTATGGGATCTGTTAATGGAGAAATCGATTTTCGGTAAGATGTACGGGACTCCTTCTAAATAGGGTTTAATCCACTATGATCACCTAGGTGATATATTTAATTCTTCATTTTATTCTTTTAAAGTCACCTACCGTCATATCACCTGGGTGTTCAAATTCCACATAAGTAAAACAATTTTTTTAGTTTCCCCTAATCACCTGCGATAACTTTTATAAAACCGATATAGACATGGAATACTCTTCTTTCTATAGGGGTTTTTCTTACTCTCTCGTATTAAACCAAGAGCCAATCTGGTGCGTATTGTCTCTATTATAATTTCTTATCTTATTATAGATTTTAATCAATTGAAACTTGATTATAATCAATGCGGAAAATTTTATATCTCGCATGAACCACTGGACCGGTTTGGATGAAAGTTGGAACACCTACAGATATACTCGAACTCATTATATTGCTCATAATATACTCGAATTAGATGACGCTATGTATCGTACATATTTATGTTAAATTATACTCATTTTAACAATCAAATCAAATTATTCATTTATTGTGTAATCAAATATAACCATTATTAATCCACAAAGAATAATATTTACCATCCTTCATATAATTGTTTTTAGCTTAATAAATTTTTGCTTAATTTAGATGATTGATGATGAGATTAGATGGCGCGAATATTATTTATTATTTAATAGTTAATCTTTTTTTTTACATGGACTAGTGTCCGTGAAAAAGAAAATTACCTAACCTTTGCAATAATCAATAAATGTGTTAAATATTACAAATTAAAAATATTTTGGCAATTGGAGTAATGAACCCTCATTTCTCCAATTGCCAAAATATGTTTTATTAAAATATTTTGGCGTAATTAAGCTAAAAACAATTATATGAAGGATGGTAAATATTATTCTTTGTGGATTAATAATGGTTATATTTGATTATACAGTAAATGAATAATTTGGTTTGATTGTTAAAATTAGTATTATTTAACATAAATATGTACGACACATAGCATCATCTAGTTCCAAATTTAGCAAAAAAGGTTATTCGTATTTCTTTAACACTTCATTTTACATAAATGTTACGTGCATGTAACCTACCAAAGTTAGTTTATTCAGGACATTTACCATACATAAATAGACTTCAGGGGGCCTACCGCCTAACTCGATTGCTAAAGCAAAAGCTATAGTTTATGACGTCATGCTGTCATTTCGCACCAAATGTACCTAAATTATTAGCGATAGCTTTGAACGAATGATCGCCGAATGATTTTGTATGAATTTGGCACAAAATCCGTGCCGCCTTAAAATTCAGGATGGCTGCTATAGCCGTAAGCAGTGCATTGCAATATAGCTATCATCAGCAATCGAGTTAGGCGGTAGGCCCCTTGGTCGCCTCGACCACTGAGAGTTTTATAAAGGTGGCCACTTCAAAATTACGCGGCCGGGTGGCCGACCTGACCACTACCATTTTTAGGCAATAGGCAACTCGGCCGGTTGTCGAGATTTTTATGGTCCAGTAGCCACCTAAGCCCACCCAAGATACTAATCAACTTGCCGAAATTCTTCTAACCTTTACACTTCACGTTGTAAGCCAACGGGTACCCTCGCAATGTAGAAATAAATTTCAAACATTCCAAAGCAGATATTTTTACAAATATCGTGCGTTCGGTTAAGCTTGGGTTTGCTTTATAAACTATTTGATTTTAATTTTAACATTATATAAATGTTAGAAAAATTAGTACAAAGATTTTGGTGGTTAGAAAAAGAATTTCGAAAAATTATGATCTTGAGGCGGGAATCGAACCCGCGTCCGCTGCTATCCGAGCACGTGCCTGACCGCTCGGCCACCCAAGATACTAATTAACTTGCCGAAATTATTCTAACCTTTATACTTCATGTTGTAAGCCAACGGGTACCCTCGCAATGTAGAAATAAATTTCAAACATTCCAAAGCAGATATTTTTACAAATACCGTGCGTTCGGTTAAGCTTGGGTTTGCTTTATAAACTATTCGATTTTAATTTTAACATTATATAGAAAGAAGAAAGAAGAAAGAAAAACATTTATTGACCAGCACAAAGACAACACAGACAACAAAATAAGAGAAAATAAAAACCAATTACAAATAAACACTATAAAATAGCCCTTTACCTTCCCTAAAATATAGAACGAATTTAACAAAATAAAAGGAGGAAAAAAAAAGAAAATTGGAGTGTTTGGCGCGTTTCATGGTGTCAGTCAGATTCATTTTCACTAATTCAAAAATTGTTACAGAGTGGATTTTGTGCAGTGAAAGTGGTGTTATTTTGATGCACAAGCATCCGTGTTGATGTGCAATTATGCAGAATCATCGAAAATAAGTCTCATGATGTGTTTGATGTTGTGGTGAAGATCGCTATAAAAAGTGGTTTTATCCATTTCATCAAGCACCATCATTAGCTCTGTTACCATTCAATTCGCGCCAAGCACTCCCTAGATGCGTTAAAATATGTGGCACCCATATTTTAACGTAAAATTCATTTCATTCATACTTTTCACCCACTCATTATTTCATAAGACTACAGATAAAATATACACTAAAGACTTGGCTGTATGGGCTAGACCCTTTGCCTTCCCTAAAATATAGGGAGAATTTAAAACTAAAAAGAAAATTTATGCCTTGTGCATGGCCAAAAGGTACTGCCTCAGCTTGTGTTTCTGTGACATAATTTCACAGAAACGCTGTTATTATGGCAGGCCTTTCACTGTGACGTACGGAATTAATATAAATAAATTATATATAAGTAAAAAACAAAATACGATAGCAGTATTAACATTATGTACACATTATAAAATACTTATTTACTTTCATTTACTTAAATTTAATTTTATTTAGTTAAATAAATAAATATTTTATCATTCATTCAAAATTAAGAAAAGTAAACGAAAATAAATATAAGAAAGTTCCAAAAGGACTAGTTTCCAGGAACGTTAAACCTATTTAAAAAATAAAAATAAAAAAATTAAAAATAACACGCCCGCGGCCCTCGTTCCACGTAGTGTATTATATACTCTTTGCTCGTTCCAGCGGTGTATCAAAGAGAATACAATACTACGTAGGACGGTGTAGTGTATTATATACTCTTTGGGTGTATAGTGTATTTTATACTCTTTGCAGCGGTGTAACAAAATGGAGCTCGTAAATGTTGGCTGCCTCATGGAACGAAATTGGTGTGAGTTCGATTTAAAAATTAGACGTGAAAAAAACATTGGTAAGTATTAACCGATTTTTAAGAACATTCTTGTACGTTAAGTAGATATGTTTTGTAATTATATTTAAACACCTGTTTTGATTTTAGGTCGCGCATGGGTGGCGGGATATCGTTCCAACAGCGAGAGGCAGCAAACTTGAACGAGCCACGAAATGCACTAGTGCGATGCTTGGGAGTTGATAAAATTATAGTGCAAGCTCTCTTCTGAGCACGGTGAGCTTGTGCCCAAGTCAACTTTCGGTAGAGGTATTGAGGTTTACCAGTTTCGACTACACCAAGCATGAGACAAGCAAGATGTAGCTTCCTCCGAGCTTCCATCCTCAAAATGTTTGCAGCATTGTGGAAGGGTGTAACATGTGATCGAGGGGGGACATGAAATGAGAAGCGTGCACAGGCGTTCTGCACCCTCTGGACAAGCTTTGATGTTCTGGACAAGAGGCATGGGCCATAAACTGTGTCGCAGTAGTTCAACTTAGATAAAATAAGTGCTTCACATAGCCTAATTCTCAGCCTTTCACATAGGTAGGGCCTTATATTATACAATAATTTTAAACGGTAGAAACAGTTTCTAACACACTCTGTTACATGCTTTTCAAAATTTAGGTGACTATCAAAGATTATGCCTAGATTCTTTGCTGTATCCACATGTTCAATGACAACTCCGTCAATATACATATAAATGTTAGAAAAATTAGTACAAAGATTTTGGTGGTTAGAAAAAGAATTTCGAAAAATTATGATCTTGATATATGTATATATTTCCAATTTTAAGCGTTCTTCCCTGAATCATGGTAGGAATAAAGTAACTAATATATTGTTTCTGTTAACTCGATTTTGTTGAACAAAATTTCTGATTTAGGACAATAAAACTTTCCCAAAAAAAATCGAGAAAGTTTTATTGTTTAAAAGTAAACTTTTATCACTTATTTGGATCATACTCTGGCGGTAGAGCTTAGCCCTTTGAGTATCTTGTCAGAGCTAGATTGGAAAGAAATAGTAACACTGCACCGTCCAGCTCCAGCTACTACGTCACGTTGAAATTGAGAGCGAATTCAGTCGACCTCACCGGTATCACGAACGTTAAGACCGTTTTTATAAAAAAAAAGAAGGCCATTGCAAGAATATCCAACATAAACATGCAATATGGTACTAGCACCAATTGCCTATGGAGAAACTTGAGTTAAACTAAGAGTAAATATTGTTGTTATCATGTTTGGTATAATAACAGATGCACGGAAAAATTGAAGTTTCAAAAATTCAATACTTATTCATTTTTCGGCACTATAATTAATATCATCGGCCTTCGAGAACATTACTTAGCTTAGCTAAGACACTCCATCTAGGTCCTCAACAATATATAGGTACCTAACCTACTTTATCTTACTCAGTCGTTCATTATATACAAGGATACAGATTCGAAATTCAGGATATAGACGACAATGCTTGTTCATAATTACGGTTTGTATATCTATAAAAATAATGTAGAGATGGATAGAAAAATCTATAAAAAAAGATTCATTGTTCTTTACTCTACTGTTAGCAACAGTTACAAACATAAAAATTGGACAGGGTCCAAAACTATTTTCAATTAAGGAATTAGGTAGTAGATACATACAATTGCCAGCATTTAAAAAAAAGTGCTAAAAACATCTGCCCGAATTGTAGAGGACGCGAGTTCGATTCCCGCATGAAGGCAATATTCTTTCGAAATTTATATTAAATAAAAAAAATAAAAATGTTCCTCTATTCATCGCAATTTCATCCATAACTTCGTTAAAATTTTTTGTTGTTATTGAAACAATAAAACAATAAAAATGTTACTCAAAAATACTCTACAAAAGCATTACAAAAAATAACATAAGATAGAGCCAATTTATCTATCAAATTATGCGGTAATATACAATGTAGAAAATAATAAATATTTTTTATTGAAATTGAAATGTGCAGTAAGTTGACCAATAACTAAGATGATTCAAAAGTAAATTGTTGTCAACAGTACCTATCTAACTGCACCAACAACTCCATACAGTATATACGGTACCGATAACTTTAAAAACATTGTTGAATTTCGTTTATTTCGTCCTGTGAACAAGAACGGGGCAATGACCGTTTCCGGCTCAATGGCATAAGAATCGTGTGTTAAATACTTAGTACATAAGTAAATACTAAATACATTATTTAATTTTAATAGGCTTGCTGACCCCTACTAATTAGTTTCTACAATGGAAATAATAATAAAATTTTAAAGGATGTAGGTATTTCTAGTTGAAACACAGAAAAAGTACAAAAAGTGATTTTTATATTTTTTTTTTATTGAGATGAGATTCGAAAAATGACGTCTGTGAATAAAATTAACGACATAAATGGCTATTTCACATTCTTCATAATAATAATATGCTTCTATACACATGGAAGGTCAACAATCTTTTGAGCTAATAACCATGCAAAGTTGAACGAACGTGAAATACCTGCGCTTGCGCATATTAATATTAGCGGGTGCCACTGAAAGCAGATGGTTCGGTTCACAAGGTTAAATTCCAGGTTCCACGTGTGTAAAAATATAAAAAAATAACTTATCAATAGATTAATGATTCAAAATGCTTTTAATCTTAGCGTCTTTATATCAGGCCCAGTTATAAAGGATATTCCAACTATCAAAACTTATATCATATATACTCTTCATGACGACCTTAACATAGTATATAAGTGCGTAATTTTTTAGGAATCACCATCATAGAGAAAAATAACTATGGTTATAAATACCTACTCTGACAAGACAGGATATTATACAGTAATCAATAGATAAACAAAATATATCTGTAACTCTTTCTGTCGCACTCAGAGACGTCAATTAACTTTAATGATTCCATTCTATTCCATTCTAGACCATAGACCCGGCAAGAATAGCGACTAGATTTGAATTGTCATTTTTTGACGTAAAGTACTCATTATCGTTATTTGACGTCTCTGAGTGCGGCAGTTTGAATCACTTGTTGAGTTGCTTATAATGACGCGGAAGAAAAGTAGAGGTATCTACTGTCACGGTTATCGCACACAAGGTTGAAACAAAATTTATAACCAATTTCTGTTTTTTACTAACAGTGTGTTATCTTTTTCTAGTCCGATAGATCTTTTAATATCCACGAATTATTAATGTAAAAAATAATAATTTAAATAAATTAATAAAGGTTAATAATACGTTATTTTTAGTGTAATTTCTCGACGAACCTCATTCGTGAACGAGATTCGTCTATTTTTTTAAATAACTCTTGTAAATTTGAAAGATAAAATCGAAATTACACTAAAAATAATTGATATATCACGATGTACAAACAACAGCACGTCAGACTACCACAAAATGTTAAATTTTCTCAATCGACTTTTGGCTCTACTGCCAATAAGATAAGGAAAGATAAGAAAGGAATGTCATCGATTGAAGAAATTTGACAGTTTTGGGTAGTCTGAAGAGCCGTTGACTGTACCTGCTGCCGGTCATATTATGAACAAAATAAGTAAATAATAAGCACCCAAGCGGCATCCCAATGGAAGAGTGCGAACCACCATCAATAGTGTACGTTCCCATAGAGGATTGGTGCCAGTTAAGCGGTCAGCTGTATAACCGAACTCAAAATCTTGAGAAGTATGGCGAATTGGCTTAAAACAGTAATGTGGAATTAACAGCAGCGTTCTCACAATTTTCTTCTCTTGCCTTGTTCCCAGTCTATCTGCGGTCGGCGCAGTATGTTTCTTCTTCCATTCATATCGGTCAGACGTCATCAAGCGATCTATTCCCTTTTGATTCATATCATCCATCACACCGGAAAGGTTCATCATTAGCATTAATGAATGCATATAAAAGAGACGGAACGGACTATGTCGAGAGACCGATGATCGGAGAGAGGGATTGGAATGACAACATTCCAATGTGTTCATAATGCTCAAGGTTTTGTTTTAGGTTTTACTGCTTGACATCCACCCTCTTTAGGTAAGCTGTTGTTCGTGGTTTGCCCTCCACCATTCGGGTGCCCAAAATTTTCGCGGACCATCTCCCTTAGTCGACTTTTAAGACACCCTTGGGATGAGTAGGGGCTTGCAAATTCTACGTTATTTTTTCGCTCCAAGGCCAGCATATAAGATAACAGCAGCAGCATTATCTGACAACAAATACTAGTATTCACATGCCCGGTAGACGGCAATAGGGTCGCCCACTATTACTTAAATCAGTAAGACCAAGCAAACTTGGTAAAATATGGGTATTAATACACCGCTGTACTACCCTACCCCTTCAGTTGGTATGTGTATATCTATCTATTATTATAGTACATAATAAATTGTAATTTGTTACATAACTTTTAAAAGATATTTAACGCACCTAATCAATCGTAAGTCATAAAGGAATAAGCCTGGTAAAATGTGTTACCTATTAATTGTGATTGGCTATTATAGGCCGTAGCACGAATTACTAAGATTCTTTATTCTTGTACGAAAAGGACACCTATTTAATCAATAATAATCCTAAATCACGTAGATAATTCTTAATCACAGAAGCAATCTTATCTGAAAAATACGTCAGCACTCAATCAATGCCATAGTAAAGCTAGAGCTCCGTGAGCAACGGCGTCTTTGATGAAAATGTGAAAAACAAATAAAGTAATGAGTGATGTGGAATACCAGCCGCTTCGAGAAAATGCCCAAAACTCGAACTCTTACGACAAATCACCAAACACTGGCTCAAACAAGAAAAAGTATAAGCCCAAGAAGAAAAACGCGCAAGAGAAACCTCCGTTGCTACAGCGATTGCCAAGTTTTGAATCCGCGTTGAGGCCTAACTTTGGAAGATTGCGCAATAGCTTCAGAAAACTGAGTTGTGTCAATCCAGTTGACGAAGATACCGTGCCGAATAAAGATACTCCACGCCACAAAAGCATAGATATTGGTGTAGCCCGGCGAATGTCCATGATGTTATTTACGAGGAGAACAGTGTGTGTGCATCCATATCATCCCTATACTCCGGCTCAAACTACAAGGAAACTATATATCTCCACTGAGGACAAGAATTAGAGACCTTGGGCGTGATTCTGCTAATGTTAACGTAACAATCGTGACTCTGAGGGGCTTATCCAAATGGCAAGCGACGTTTCTATCGAACAATTTTTGACAGTCGCCATGTTTTGTTCATTGATAAACGTCAGTTTCATATATATGTATTCTAACCGTTCAAAATTTCGAATATATTAACTATTTGTCTAGAGGTGCAGTCATGTTTGAATAGGATTGCGTTTTGGTAAACTCGTTGTTACTAAAACTGAAAATAACAAGTGCTTAAACATTACAATAACATAACAATGTATTTTTTGTGTCAACTGAGATACTCGTACAATTGTTAAGTTAACGTTAGCAGAATCCCTTGTGTATCTCCGATAAACTGTTCCGGGTTTTGTTGGATAGGTACCGATTCGATGGGCGCAATGTCCACTCAGCTTTTCATTTGACTAGTTTGAAGTGTAGTTTTAGTTTAATTATGTAGATGTAAGAAAATTTAAACTGTCTTGTAATAACTAGGTTTATGTTTAATTTTGGTACTAAAATTTGATTAGAATAATGTAACTAAAGTATCTGAATACTTATTAAATAATTAAAGATTTACTCACATTTTCTTTTATCATAAATTCAGGAAAATAAAGAAAAAACAGGCAGTGGGGATTGAAAGGAAATAGGTAGGTACAATACAGCTATTCGTTGGGTAGTGGGCATTCTCTATGAGTTTAGATATTCTATCGACAGATAAAAGTAATCTAAAGCCTGCTGTACACGGGTAGAGTAGAATAGTACTAACTATCCCACTAAGGGCCTGTTTCACAATCGACAAGTAAGTTCGAAGTAGCTTACTTTGAAGTTCAATTGACATATATTTCATATTACAACTGTCAAATGATCTGTGAAGTAAGCTACTTCGAGCTTACTTTTCGATTGTGAAACAGGCCCTTACTATACTAATGTAGTCAGTATTGGTAGAGTAGAGTACTAAAATTTGGTAGAGTAGAGCAGCTAGCACCGCTGGCAAGCTACTCTACCCGGTGTCCACTCTACCCTACCGTACCTCCACTTTACCGACTTGCCGACCTATGTAAACGGTTGGTAGCGTAAATATTTGTCAAATATTTGTGTTCATCACAAAATTTGCCCCTACCATGATTCGAAACCAGGACCCAATACCCAGCGATCTGAGCATTCGACCAATTTTTTCTATATTTTGTAGTTTCTTTTTTTGTTTTATAATAAGAATAAAAAGATGATGACAAAAGCATGGTCCTTACATAAAATAGGTACAAAGATTTTGGTGGTTAGAAATATAATAAAAACATATAAAATAGGTCTTAAAAGTATAGAGATACACCATGCTGTACACTTTCGGGTGCGTCAATATAATAAGCTACGAAATAAAAATATGAATAAATAACGTTCAAACATTTAAACAAACAAAACAAAGCCTAAGCCTACACGCTGTATGCTAAGAACCAAAAATATGTTAAACGTGAAGAAATCTGATGGTGTACCCTCCAGGCGTTACTTTAATAACAAAATGTAAATTTACGTGTAGACAGTTACTCTACTAAAACTGGCAAAGTAATTGGAACTGGTAGACTGGTAGGTATGCTAGTTGACTCTACTATTTACTCTACCCGTGTACAGCAAGGCTTAACTGAACCTTTGTTGTTTGGAATTTTTATTAAATAAGGTAAGCACTATAAATACCAGAGCATGCAAGATAACTAAACTGCAGGTTGATCTTAATTCGTCACAGAATATTAAAAATGGCTTAGCTATACTTAAATTACCTACTCACTAATATTAGTTGGTATGTAGGTCTGTCCGCCGTATAGCTTTTCGGTACCTACGGAACTGTTCCGGGGCATCTTGATGGTTTATGGCTTCTTCTCTTCTCAATTCTCATTTCATAGGGAAGGTTTACCAGCACCTAAGACATTATGAAATGAGTAATGATGGAAAGCAAAGCAGAAGTGTAGGTTATAAGTAGGTATGTACACAAACGTACCTATATTTTAAATTCCCATGTTGCCCAGAATATTATTACATAGATAGAACATAATTAAATTTTAACATTGGCACACACTGCGTGATGCTCAATTTATAATACATCATAAAAAATCAAAATAAGAGGCAAAATATTATTATCCAAGAACAGAAATATGTCTTACCATATTTTTTTATTCAATTATTTAAATTAAGTAGCTTACCGCCGGCACTGTTAAAGGCAAGGAGGGATCCCGTTATGGTGTTTTAAGGATACAATGACTTATCGGTACATGAACAAGTTTTTGCCGCAAGTTAATAAGATGCATTTCTTCCGCCGTATAAAAGGAGCACTCCTCTTAAAATTACACAAAAATTCAAGTACCAAAAAAGCTTTGCAATGTCCCGCATTTTCCTTGCACTTTGTATGAAAGTTAGTTTGTTACTGTATACAGAGGGTATAACATTGGATATTTGTCAGCTGGCTCGAGAGTTGTATTATAGAGGTTTCCCGAGACACCAATTGGAAGATTGTAAGTACCAACATACTTCTTCTCCCTGCCCTGTTCCCAGTCTATCTGGGGTCGGCGCAGTATGTTTCCTCTTCTATTCATATCGGTCAGACGTCATCAAGCCATCCACTCCCTTTTGATTCATGTCATCCATGACACAGCAAAGGTGCTAGTGATGAATGAATGTATAGAAAAGCGACGGAACAGACCATGTCGAGAGACCGATGAACGGAGAGTGATTCAAATGACATTCCAATACATTCTCAAAGTTTTGGCTTAGGTTTTACAGCCGGCCGCCTGCCTGACACTTACCCTCTTTGGATATGATGTTTGTAACCTACATACATAGATACATAATATAAGTACCTACTTACTCTTAAATCGAAATTACTTATGTATCTGTATCTATATGCAGTTATAGATAGCGCAGTCGCTAGAGCGCTTGGCTAGCAATTGCCTAAAAACTAAGCAATACCTACCTGCCGTTGGATGGATGAACAAAAACATGTTATCTTGTATTCATCCGTGCTTCGGGAGGCATCTAAAGCCGGCTACAACTGCAGTGGTTAATACCCACCATCTCCCTTTAAAATTCTTCCATCCAAGAGGGAACGCCCGTGCCCTAGCAGTGGGGACATTAAAGGGCTGGTGATGATAGGTGATGATGATCACCCCTGGGTTAAAGGGCTGTGTTGGTGAACACGAATCTTAGGCTTGAGTTCACCAAAACGTAAAAAAAGCCATTATTTAACCGTAAGTTTCTGACAGTTCTTCCATACGGTAAATTGTCAAAAACCGACGGTTAAATAATAATCGCCTATTTAGCTACCGCACTCAGAGACGTCAATGAACTTTAATAAGAGCTTAATATAAAAAAAATCATTTAAATCTAGACCATAAACTCGGCAAGAATAGCGACTGATTTTGAATTTTCATTTTTTGACATAAAGTACTGATTAACGTTAATTCAATTCTCCGAGTGCGGCAGTAATAAGTGTTGGTGAAACTCCAGCCTAGTCGTCTCCTATGGAACTTGCTATTTAATTTATTCACCATTGCAGGGGTTTGTCTCGTAGAAAAGGAGAGTTCAAGTCGCACCCACGTAATAGGAGGGCCGAATGCGGACGGTTCATACGACCACGGGCTATTTCAAATCAACGACCGGTATTGGTGCAACAATTGGGACGAGCCGGGGAAGGCGTGCAATATAAGATGCAGCGGTAACTACAAAAGCTTAACCATTTTTTTTAAGGAACTAGGCTGTTGGTCGAGCGGCCTTTACAGCATCTACCGGGTTTTTTGGGGAAGGCGAAGACCTTGTCCTAAAGACAAACTTGTCCTCAAGCCTTCCATGCGAGGACTCCCTGTGAGGGTGCCTCCACAGCAGGCGTCACCCATGGGGAAAAGGCTTCTCCCGAGGGATTTATATATATAGGTACTGCCGCGGAGAGCCTCACAGGGCGCCCGAGTCGGAGCTTGGATTGGCAGGCCTGAGGATTGAGGATGCGTCTAAAGGCGCGGACCTCGGCTCAGCCGTGTAGTGGGGGGGAAGGGGGGAAAAGAAAATTTAACCTCCAACTCGGGCGCCCTGTGAGGCTCTCCACGGCAGTATATCTTCCTGGGAGATGCCGAGGGCTGCTGTGGAGATACACTTACAGTGAGTGCTCGACTGCAAGGCTAGAGGACAAGGTCTTCGCCTTCCCCAAAAAACCCGGTAGATGCTGTAAAGGCCCTCTCGGCCAACAGACTAGGGCCCGTAGCCAAGTGGCAATCGTTTCATAACGATTACGTATCGAAATTCGTCACGATCGGCCTTATTACTTTGGTATCTACAGCGTCTTAGCTTGCGCTACCAACATAACTAGGAACTTACGAAGACGATTTTAATCACGTGATTTCACGACGACTTACGTCAAATCCTCAGAGTCCTATTTACTCCGAGGTCAAATCCCATACATTTTGCTTTATCGAACTTCGTTATCTGTTGGTGTGTGACTTTGTCTAGGCCCCTAGATCGTTCAAAATAAAAACGAGTTTAACACATTACTTGTAACAAAAATAACGCACACCCTGAATACTACCCTAATAACATAGTCGTATAAATACTATATAGTGAATTCAACATTGTAAAATTAATTATAGTAGTATTTTCTATACATTTTGCATTAGACTGACGGAACAATTTGTATGGAGGAAGAAAAAATAAAGAAAAAAAAATATATGACTATGTTAGAATGGGTACTATTTAGGGTGTCCATTATTTCTGTTACATACATGTTGTATATAGAGCTATATAGCTTTGAAATAAAACAACTTTTACGGATATGACTCGCGTATAATTAGTCACGGGGGGTCCCCCTGTGATGACGGCCGCTGTAAAGTGATCGAAACGTCGGGTAAATAATAAATAAGTATGCCAAACACCTAATTATTATACGCGACTCTTATCCGTAAAAGTTGTTTCATTTCAAATGTGTAGTGCTCTTGCAAATAAGTATGTATAATAAAACATTAAAGCTATATAGCTCTATAGGACATTTAAAAGTGATAATTTAAAGATTATCAAAGTGCTATAAAGGGCAATGCATACAATTTTTTCTTTGGTTTAAGTTAAAATTTGTTCTTCTTCTATCAACTCTTTTTTTTTCCACAGAACTTAGAACAGACAACATAGGCGAAGCAACGAAATGTGCAAAGAAAATCTTTATGATCCACGGCTTCGACGCCTGGGTCGCATGGCGCAACTATTGTAGAGGACATGCTCTACCAAACCTTTACGACTGTGGTGTGTAAACGGAATCATGTTACGAGTATTATCACTACTAAATACGAGAAATCTTAATACACTTATTGCATAATTACATTACCTATTAGTATTTATTTAAGTACATACAGTTAACAACTTACCACCATGTCAAATTTCTTTAAACTCGAATTTCTTAATTATGAGGGGTTACTCTTATTAGAAAACATGGACTAGAGTTAATCATGGTTTAAAAAGTATGCTAACTCTGTCTTACATTCAGCAAATAAAAGTGACAGCATCAGGCTTAAACTATGACAAACTTTACTCCATGTTTTATCATAAGGGGAAACATGTTTCACAAGTGTCATAATTAAGTACTGTTGTTACCTGTGCCTTAAAATTAAGACGATTTCTATGGACAGCAAGCAGCAAAATAATATAAAACTGCCTGGACTTATTTAAGTTCATTCTTCGTCTTTTATGTATAGCAATAAGTCATCCCTAAATAAAAACTGCTTTTAAGTGCGAAAAGGATAGACAAAGCAGGTGTAGCGTGTGACAACTGTCATATAAATCATCCTTTAGTTTACAAACCTGCAAGTTTTTATTAAATATGTACGTAAATTATGCTGATGAATTAATGATGTGTTTACGTTGCGCTATATTGTGACCAACTTATTTGGTAAGATGGCACAAATTGGAACTACAATTTACCCATAGACTTTGACATTGTTATGACACGACACATTGTTATGACACCACCAAGTGACTAGATATGTCGGTGGCACTACCTAGCAGGTATATCGCCGCTATTGTAATCATTTTTATGTTCTTCCAGAAAATAAAAATGATTACAATAGTTAACTTATTTCTAATTATGTAGTGGTTTTTATATTTTTAGGTGTTGCAACGTTAACGTTAGATTTAGTACAATAAATTAGGTACAGAATCCGGGTCATACAAGTGGGATAAAAACAAAAATATGCATTTGAAGTATTTATTTCAATATAACCTCTCCTTACAACCATTTGAAATAAATAAAAATTAAACTATGTGGAAGTCTCGTTTGTGTCGGACAGAGATTTTAATCCTATTGGTGAAAAAAAAATGCGGCTAGTCTAGAATATTAAGAGATATAGGTATTACGTGAATTATATTTCTTTATTAGATTAGATAATATTTCCCACACACTGGTATAATTTTTATTCGAGATATCACACAATTTAAACATTTTCTATAGTGAATGAGATTCAAAATACCTTTTTAAACCGAATCGTTGCTTCAAACTGACTAGTTCCAAAAGTATACAATATAGATGGCCTTAAAAAAGGTTTCAACAGCTTTACAAGGTTTTAAGCTGGTCTCAAAAAACACCTCTCACATTATGCCACTCTGTTCATTGTTGTTATCGAAATATCATACATATAGGTAGGTAGGTACAAAATACCTTTAGTATTTTTCACAAGAAACTTCTGATAGCTAAAAAAAGATTAAAAAAGTTATTGAATAATTAAAAAAAAATATTGCCGTAATAAATTAAATAGCTTAAAATAAATAATCACAAACTATAATTTCTCATCGAGCTCAAACAACAAAAGCCTTAAGACTTGTGTTATAGGTACCACACATAGAAAACGAAGGAATATGAATAAGATATAGTAAGATATTCAAAATATCCTACATAATCTTTTAAACAACCACTACTCTAGAACAAACGTGTTCATCACACAAACATTAAAATTTGCCTCCATCAGAATTCGAACCTCTTAACGGGTAGCCAACACCTCTGACCACACGTCCATGTATAGTTTTAAAGCATAACTAAATATTGCCAGTACAACAATTTACAATCAATTTACAACCTAACTTAATTGGCAAAAAGTAGGTGTTAATTCACATCTTCCGTGGCGTGATTTACTATTTAATATATTTATGCATAATTTGATCCAAATATATAAATATAATCTCATTACGGGAAAGTTGCTTAGAAAGATACATCCATAAATCATATCATAAGAGATACTATTACAAGGATATTATCGAAATTTAAGAATCCGTGTCGGCACAGATTGCGGTTTACCTCTCAGCATTTAAATAAATTATTAACTTCACATTGTAATTTTATATCATTTATATGCCATTAGGCGAATCGTTTAGTAATGACCAATTAACAATAGAAGGCACGATTGCCTCTTTCGTACTTTTCCTGTTCAATAAAGTAACTGCAATTAGATATTAAACATGGAATGGACGAAAAATATTTTACTATTACATCACTTCTTAAATACAAGAGAGATACATATCGAAATTGCATTTATGCAACAGTAGTCCATATTGTCATAAATTCAGCACACCAAGTTTTTAAATATGTGTTTATTGCAAAATATAGAATAGAAGATTTTTCAAGCTCTAGAAATATATTATTCCTACGTTTAATATAGTCTTATACTGATAAATAAAAATATGTGCTGTTGTCCATGTCACTATTATAGTCCAACAACATCGTGCGCGACCCTCCTGCGGTATGAGAGACGGTGGCGGGGCGGGGTACTCCAGATGCCAGCGGGGGCGAGCGATGCGGATTATAGTATGTCGGGCGACTCTTAACTTTGACTGGGTAATAATTTACTGGGCTAATGTTTTATTCGACGACTATTAGCTGTTAGGTGACCTCTACGCAGAATGCAACCCCAATCTCAACTGTTGGTGTCGTACAAGGCGACTAAGGGTTGGCAATATGAGGAGGAATTGGCAACAGCATTCTTCTTGTACCGCCTAGCAATATATTGCGATTTATTGCTCGCACCGTATTGTATAAATTTAGGTGTTTTAACCCCTCTACCTACTTCTAAATCCAACCTACCTCGAACTAAACAGCAAGCGTAGTTCTGTATACTAAGTAGGTATGTATTTAAATATAAATGAAGCTGTGTGATGCTAAATAGACAAATTACAAAATTTTGTAGGTACATATTAGAGAATAGTGACAGTACTTATATGTAATTTCAAAAATATCAGAATACTGGCATATATATAATGCTAAAAAAGAAATACTACATTGTTATTAATTGTAAAAGTGAAATGTTAGAATGGTAATAATTGTAACAATTGTTACGGAATAGAAATATTCAGTAAACATAAATAATTCGTTCTTCATTCGTACTTCACATGATTTGAGTAGACTAATATAAATTTAAATAATACTTATTCAAACAAATACTGGATAAAACTGCACATTGAATGTACCGACAATTAATAAAATTTTCCATGCACATTTATAATATTGCTATTAAGTTTACAAATAAATAATTTAAATAAATAATTAATAAAATTTTCCTTGCACATTTATAATATTGGAATTATGTTTACAAATAAATAATTTAACCTGTAATTGTCATGTTATTACCAGATTGTATAAAGAAACTAATGTGTCAGATCTTTTTTTTAAAGTGTTTACAATTTCATAATAGCTAAACCCTTTAGAGAGAATACTAGCAATTTAGAGAACTGCCGAAAATTAATAAAATATGAATTAAATTTTCTTTTTAAAATACCTATATAAAATTACATTTTCTAAGAAACGCATATTTTCTCTTTTAAAATTAAGATTAGTTATCTTTCTTTGTTTCCTGTTGTTTTATTACAGGATGAGATTCCATGCTTTTCGTCTTATTCACTGATGCTTCAATAGCATTTATGAATGCAGATCTGAAAATTATAATAAAATATAAATTAATAAAATACCCGACAAACTGGAAAGTAAAGAAACATATTAGATATAAAAAGCCTTATAATTTGTATTGGAATCTGCCGTCACCAGTATTATTTAGGTTAGTATAGATGTATGTATATAGAATGTAGTTTATGGGTAATTGTTTTCAGTATATAGGTATAACATTTTACTGCACCTGACTTTTGCATCTTCCAATGCACTAATACCACAGATAGTGGTGCCTCCAGGAGAACA
Organism: Cataclysta lemnata; assembly: GCA_963931975.1. Lineage (NCBI taxonomy): Eukaryota > Metazoa > Arthropoda > Insecta > Lepidoptera > Crambidae > Cataclysta > Cataclysta lemnata. Next base: position 7,541,643 of record OZ008339.1, read on the forward strand.
CACTTCGTCTTTCAATTGAGCAGGATGTTTTCCTGATTCCAGCACTAAGTGGGCACTGCCCATTACAGTTTGAGCCGCAAAACGTAATGCTAGATGTCGTGGCACTCCTTGCTTGACTGCTCCATCGGCTAAAGCCTCAATGACAATAAATATCTAAAACATGAAATAAATAATTCCATTAATCACTACAGCTTTCATAAACTTCATTTGTATTGATGAATAGTTACATTACGCACATTATAACTTACATATAAATCAACTATGAGGAATAAATCAATTATGAGGAATGGGCAGCAGCATTCCTCTTATACCACTTAGCAATAGCAATGTACTGCGATTTTTGTGCCCGATAAATGGCAATAGGCTCGCCACCTATTACATGGGACCTAACATAATTGGCCAAACGTGAGTGCTAGTTCACCTCTGCCTACCCCTTCGGGGATATAGGCGTGATTTATGTATTTATGTAACTTACATATGCGGGACCACAAGCTGTTAATACCCCCAGGTTGTTAATCAGTGACTCTGGCACCTCTTCACAAGCTCCACAGCATCTTAATAATTTCGTCATGACATTTTTCTGATGATCACCGACACCTTCACTTGCCAACAAACATGAACCTGATCCAATAGCCATAGAAACATTGGGCATGATTCGAACCGCTGTAATGCAAATTGGGAACTTGAACAATTGGAATACCTGAAATTTAATTAAGATGACTTAAGCATAGTTATAAATATTACTAACTGCTATTATACCTACACCTAAAAATTTAAGCATCTATTGTTGTACAATAAAAAGCAAGTCAGGCTACTACAAAACTACCAATACTATGTCAAATTTTCTTAATCAACTTTGTGCTTTTCTACAAACAAGTTAAGATTGACAGTCAATTGAAGAAATTCTGAATCTGAAGTGTGTTGACCAGACCTACTAGGTCCCCTTTTATGTCTACACTGTTGGGGAATAGGGTAGGCCTTTCCTATATAGGGAGAATGGGCCATAAACCAATTAACCTCAAAACAATTTTCACCAAACTGTAGTACGATTGGTGGATCATTTTTGAGGTTAAAAGGATTAATCAAAATATATTGTATAAAATAGTTTACAGAAAAGTTAACTAATGTTAATTACTAAAGTTTTGGGACATGAGGTCACATACATTTATTTAAAATCACTTCTTTCTCCCACAGTAGGGAGAGATCACTGCTTAGCACTTGCTACAATTCTTACACCCTTTATTATAACTATAAAAATTGAGGAGAAATTATTTTATTGTATAGTTATAATTTGTCAATGTTTGTCACTATAATAAAATTTGTCTTCTATTTACAGTTGAGGACAATGTATATAAAATCAATACCTATTGGTTCTGTAAAAGATTTAACTAATCTGACTAGACAGTTAGATTAAGATTTTTTATATATACCTTTTGTAGCTTTTCTAACGTAACACCAGCCAACATTGACATAACTACAACATTCTGGCAGTTAATTTGGGCTGGTAATGATTCATAAGAATCTCGTACTGATGTTTCCAGCATTGTTGGCTTGACACCAAGAAATATGTAAGTGCATTTAGCGAATACTTCTCCATTCTTGGTAGTGACATTGGCTCCCAACGCTTGCCAATGCTGAAGATTATCTAGATGAGGACCTGACACCCAAATTTTAGAAGGGGGGTGTCCATCTGTGAATAAATTTGGTATAAATTATATTTTTTTAGGAATCCTGTTTCCGCAGAGTTTTTCAAATGTGAATTATCAATACGTTCTAGGGTCAGAGTGAAGAATAATCTTTTTAATAACATTATTTTTAATAAATTCTTACAAAGATTTTAGTGGTTAGAAAAAGAATTTCGAAAAATTATGATCTTGAGGCGAGAATCGAAACCGCGTCCGCTGCTATCCGGGCAGGTGCCTGACCGCTCGGCCACCCAAGATACTTGTATACCAAGTATCTTGGGTGGCCGAAATTTTTCGAAATTCTTTTTCTAACCACTAAAATCTTTGTACTAATTTTTCTAACATTGATATAATGTTAAAATTAAAATCAAATAGTTTATAAAGCAAACCCAAGCTTAACCGAACGCACGGTATTTGTAAAAATATCTGCTTTGGAATGTTTGAAATTTATTTCTACATTGCGAGGGTACCCGTTGGCTTACAACGTGAAGTGTAAAGGTTCGAAGAATTTCGGCAAGTTAATTAGTATCTTGGGTGGCCGAGCGGTCAGGCACCTGCCCGGATAGCAGCAGACGCGGGTTCGATTCTCACCTCAAGATCATAATTTTTCGCAATTCTTTTTCTAACCACTAAAATCTTTGTACTAATTTTTCTAACATTTATATAATTTTAAAATTAAAATCAAATAGTTTATAAATTCTTACCTTTATTTAATATACCTTTAAAAATAGCTGTGGACATGTTACCTCCACCAATAAATCCTAGATTGAACGACATTTTAATGATTATCAACACAGTTGATTTGACGCTTAACAGCAGAAAATGTTGTTATTGTTACTATTTACTAGCAAATTGAATAAATTGGAATTTAATTTTATTTTTTTTAACGATTTTAGGATGGATAGTAGGAAGTATTATTTTAACATAATTATTATTCAGTCAAGATTTTTTTACGTAATTGATTACTGCTGATATTTATGTCATCATTGTTATGTTACTAGAATTCTTTACTGTTACGTCTTACGTAGTATTGTATTCTCTTTGCTGTTACGTAGTATTGTATTCTCTTTGCTTTACTGAAAAGCTGACAAAAATGATGACGGACGGACGGACACTGACAGCCACAGAGTGTGTGTGTGTTTTTTAATTCTCCCTATATTTTAGGGAAGGCAAAGGGTCTAGCCCATACAGCCAAGTCTTTAGTGAATATTTTATCTGTAGTCTTATGAAATAATGAGTGGGTGAAAAGTATGAATGAAATGAATTTTACGTTAAAATATGGGTGCCACATATTTTAACGCATCTAGGGAGTGCTTGGCGCGAATTGAATGGTAACAGAGTTAATGATGGTGCTTGATGAAATGGATAAAACCACTTTTTATAGTGATCTTCACCACAACATCAAACACATCATGAGACTTATTTTCGATGATTCTGCATAATTGCACATTAACACGGATGCTTGTGCATCAAAATAACACCACTTTCACTGCACAAAATCCACTCTGTAACAATTTTTGAATTAGTGAAAATAAATCTGACTGACACCACGAAACGCGCCAAACACTCCTGACAGCCACAGATAGAACAGCACCTGACTGACAGCTGACAACGTCGGACTAATTTGACATTAGAAACTTTTTTTTAATTCTCCCTATATTTTAGGGAAGAAGTTTTTAGCCCATACAGCCATATCTTTCTCACATTTTACCGTCACACATTTTAACGCATTTAGGGAGTGCTTGGAGCGAATTTAATGGCAACAGAGTTCATTTTTGGTGCCTGACGAAGTGGACGAAACCACTTTTTAAGTGGTTTTCACCACAACATCAAACACACCACAAGACTTGTTTTCAATGATTCTGCATAATTGTACATCAACACGGATACGTGTGCATCAAAATAACACCACTTTCACTGCACAAAATCCATTCTGTAACAATTTTTGAATAACCGAAAATAAATCTCACTACGTATACAAACACTCCTCAATATTTTTTTCTATTGTCATTGATTTCCTCTGTTATGGCAGGCAATGGAATTTATAACGTTAATGTGATACTAAAATATTATAAAGTATAAATGTTACGATTTATTAGTCGTTTATCAGTACGCTCATTGTAATTTTGTCGTGAAAGCCATTGTCTTCATGAATTTTGTCGATAACACGATACAATATTTAATTATCACTAATAATTTTCTCGAAGACAGCTCCCATTGATTGCGTCATGTTACGCAAAATTTAAATTTAACAACAACTGCCTATTTTTATTCCTTCCTGATAATATTGTATAAAATTGAGTCCATAAGTGCAGATTTAACATAAATATAAAATTGAGTCCATAAGTGCAGATTTAAAAACTCAAACATTTTCTAAAAAGTTTCATTTTGAGGCAGTGAAAACAGTGATGTTAGAATCGAAATATCGATATTGTGAAACAATTATAGTATTAAGTCCATTAAAGTATTATGTAAATTACAAATAAAGTGTTTTGAAAAAACACTGAAAATATGGTTGTAAGGGCCATATCCTGTTGCTTTCCAAAATGGGAGAACAAATAAAAAAGGAATTAGATATTCTGATATAATTTTTTTCTGGTAACACTGACAGTTAGTGGCTTCGTTTTCTTGGTGTGAGGTGTGAGTGACGACTTTCGTATTATTTTGAATAAAATCAGTGTATCCACAATGCAGAAATAGTTATCAGAACTTGCGAAGTGCTCAAATATGTGTCGTTACAGTGATCTATCAAGTTACAGTTTCTTTGAAGTGTAGTGTCCAACATGTTTCGATGTATACCTTTGTTCAAATGTAATCGCCAAGTGGAATGTGTAGACAAGCGGCATTGCTCGTTGCCAAATGTACCTGAAGACATATTGCGATACTCCAGAAGTTTGGAGGAACTCTTTTTGGATGCTAATCATATACGGGATTTGCCGAAGGTACCTCTAATAAAATTGTTACCAACAGTAACCACTATCGTAGTAGTACCGTGGGCGTTCACCTTATCACTGTAAGGTGTAAATAACGTTTATGAATGAATAATTTCTCGTAAAAATGTTTTAAAACAATAATTCTACGAGACTTGTCGCATTTAAAAACGTATTGCGATAATTACTGTATTATCGAAATAGTATAAATATGAACAGTGTATTTTTTTGTTATTGACTTTCAATCTCTGTTATCTTTATACAATTTTGTTTGCCTTTCAATTAATTAATTTTCAATATAACTCATACAACACATCTCAATGATTGTGTCTATTCCAAACAGGAAATAGTATTATATTTAACACTAAAATTATGTCACAATAAAATTTCATGGTATTGTGAAAGCACTAACTGCCGAATTCAGAGACGGCAATTAACTTTAATGAGTATTGAATTTCAAAAATTTTCATTCGAATCTAGACCATAGACCCGGCAAGAATAGCGACCAGTTTTGAATTGTCATTTTTTGATGTTAAGTACTCATTAAAGTTATTTCACATCTCTGAGTAAAAGTCAACCCAAAAAATTCATAAATATTGTTACCTAATTAAATTATGATTTTATTTGTATACACTTGGCAATCTCGCTAAGGGACACACTTAATATGTGCCATAAACCATAACTAATTACGTGAAATTATTTCTATTAAATGTCATAAAAATCTTTTTACTGCTGTACTCAGAGACTTCCATTAACTTTAATAAATACTTAATGTAAAAAAAAATTTAATTTATATCTACCAGTAAAGTAGACCATTAGACCTGGCAAGAATAGTAAGTAGTTTATTATTTATTTATTAACGTTAATTGACGACTCTGAGGGCCTGTTTCACAATCTATGCGTAAGTTCTGGATAGTTTACTGGATAGTCCAATTGACATAAATTTTCTTATTACAACTGTCAAATGATCTGCCCAATAAGCTATCTAGAACTTACCCGCCGATGTGGCGTCGGCGGCAATTTTAATTCTAATTCACTTTAGGGGCCGTTGAGTTAAGTGCTGATTTTTTTTATAGTGAAAGAACTTTTAATTACGAACCTATGTGTAAAATATTAAATTATGGAATGAATAGTTTTCGAGAAAAAAATATTGAAAATTAGTAATTTTTAGGTTATAAGAGGGATTTTTAGAACAAAAACGGGTCCGGGTGTCAAAAAGGGGGGTGGTGGCAAAGGTCAGGTTAGCGAGAGAATGCCAGAAGCGACTTTAGGGCGTTCTCGTTATTCTAAGTCCTGCACCCTCTTTGCGACATGTTCAAGTCAACCTAACCCGCTCGTCGCTGCGCTTCGCGCTAACCTAACCTGCCCACCCCCCACCTAACTAACCACCCCCTTTGCGACACCCTGACCCGCGCTTTTTTGTTCTAAAAATCCGTCATATAACGTAATAGTAATTTTCAATTTTTTTTTTCTCGAAAACTATTAATTTCCGAAATTTAATATTTTACACTTGGGTTAGTAATTACGAGTTCTTTCACTATAAAAAATATCAGTTCTTAACTCGACGCCCCCTAAAGTAAATATGAGCCAAAATTTTACTGGTTGCTATTTTATTATATTAATATCAATATGTTTATTATGAAGCCGTGTGGTGACGGCAGAGTAGAATACAATTGTCACCACCCCAAATCTCTCCCGTGGGTGTCGTACAAGGCGACTAAGGATAAATCAGTGATGAGGAATGGGCAGCAGCGTTCCTCTTGTACCACCTAGCAATAGCAATGTACTGCGACTTTTGTGCCCGATAAATGGCAATAGGCTCGCCACCTATTACATGGGACCTAACATAACTGGCGAAACGTGGGTGCTAGTTCACCTTTGCCTACCCCTTCGGGGATATAGGCGTGATTTATGTATGTTATTATGAATACTCTCAAAACCAGTCGCCAAGTTAATAATATACCATAATTTTATGAAATTCTTTTTCTAACCACCAAAATCCTTGTACTTATTTTTCTGACATTTATATAATGTTAAAATTAATATCGAATAGTTTACAAAGCAAACCCAAACTTAACCGAACGCACGGTATTTGTAAAAATATCTGCTTTGGAATGTTTGAATTTATTTCTACATTGCGAGGGTACCCGTTGGCTTACATCGTTAGTGTAAAGGTTAGACGAATTTCGGCAAGTTAATTAATGTCTTGGTTGGCCGAGCGGTCAGGCACTTGCCCAGATAGCAGCAGACGCGGGTTTGATTCCCGCATCAAGACCATAATTTTTCGAAATTCTTTTTCTAACCACCAAAATCTTTGCAACAAATAGGTACTTTTTTGAAATAATATTATTTAAAGAAGATAATATTTAGCATAAAAATTTAGCTCGATACTGTATTAATAAATTCAAGTGCTTATTTGTTATTTTCTATATTATTCATTATCACAATGTGTAACATAATATAATATGTTAAATTAATACAAGTAAAATATTTTACTATACATACTAATGAATAACTCTAGTTTTAATTAAAATTGCTCTATTAAAATTTTTATTATTTTAATTTCAGAATTTCTTCAGACTACATCGTCTAAGAAGATTAGGACTTAGTGACAATGAAATACACAAACTGCCACCAGATATACAGAATTTCGAAAATTTAGTTGAATTAGATGTTTCTCGAAATGGTAAGTTATGAAGTTGTTAAGATATTTTGTAACGCATGCTGCTAAATTATGAATAATAGTGGACTGCTAGGTGAAATCCACCTAGTAGTCCACTATTATTAGATAAGAGTGGCAAGGGACAAGATCCGAGTGAAAGAAGCTGGAGGAGGCCTATGTGTCACCAGGACACGCTGATACGGCTAATTATGTGCAATAAAAAAAAATTTGAATTTGTGTAATGGGCGAGTACAAGTTACACAACATAAATTATATCTTACTTCTCATTAATGGCAACTACTTAATATAATTGGTTTTTCTGTAAATAAAAAGTCATTTAGGATCATGACAGTGATATTGTTTAATGACAATGGCGCAGTTAAGCGTACCGGATGCCATCGCATTCCATAAATTATTTTGTCAAAAAAGGCATCACTTGCCATACAAAATTGTGGACTGTTATGTCGGCTATGTATGCGCGGTGCGTGCCACCGTCGCGCGCGCCTGTTGTTTAGTTGGCATATTCTGCAGGTGCGATTTATTGCAAAAATGTTCACTAGGTACTTATGCAGTTAAACAACTATAATTGCACTTAAATTGGTGAACACCTAATTGCTTATCATGTCTAAGTTGGTCAGCTGTCTCTCAACTGGTCAGCGCGGCAGGTTATGGAAAGTTGTCAAATGCTTTTTGTTTCTACTTTAATCAACTGTGATGTAGGTATGAACGCAAAATTTAGTGCGGAAATTTCATGTGTGTACCCAGAAGATTTCGATCATCCTTATGTCAGGCACATCGGCCTTAGCATTTGATAATATGGCACCAAAGCTGTAGCACCAATATTAGTAGTGCTATACAGGGAGGAAAGTTGAGATGGGGCATTAAGGGCAGCTACCAGATCCCTTGCTGCCACGCGAAAATGGTCTTAGGAGACCCTCCCCAACTACTAATATTGGTACTACAGCTTTGGTGCCATACAAATGCTTAGGCCGACGTGTTCTATCAGAATACAGCACTTTTTTTTATTGGGCGGCACTTTTGATTTTGGACCAAAGATGTATAAAAAGTGAAGAATGTCCTTTACCTTGAGTAGTAAAATAGAAAACATGTATCCACCTTCTATGGTCCGGTTTTATACGGAAGCGTCGTGTGTTAAAAATATTTTTTGCCTATTAGATAGGTAGCTATATCAGTTAAACATTTGACAATCAAACTTATCTGTCGTCATCAATGAATGAATACAGTAACACAATGTGAAGTCTACATGCGTTCATTCAAATGTAACTCATTGGATAGATTGTTGACGAACTATTGATACAGGTTTCGTTATAGCATAGGCTACACGTTAAGCCATAATTATATTCGATTATGGTACAGATAAAACATAAATTCTTGCGATAGAGGTAAATCTACGTGCTAGTGCTATTAGTTTACAAGTTGTTTGCATTGCTAACAATAAAAATCTAGTACATTACTTAACTGTTTATTAGTTTAGCGTCCGTCTTACGTTCTGACTGATATAATTACTATTTACAGGAATAAATACGAAGCCTTATACGCTATACGATAGTTGACCGCATAACAGTAATCAGCAAGGGTGTAGAGTAGGTAGATGTAGTCGTGGAGGACGGCAGTCGGCAAATTGCACTGCGATGCGCACATGAGGTTTCCGATGACCTCGCTTCAAATGTGAATGCCGCACGTGGCGCAAATCTCAGCTTAGCGCCTTCCCGCACTTATGGCACGGCTAACTGCCGCACTCAGACCTCAACGAGTACTTAATGCAAAAAAAATGTTAATCGAAACTAGACCGTACACGCGGCAAGAATAGCTACTAGTTTTGAATTGACATCTTTTTGTATTAAGTACTCGTTAACGTTAATTGACGTCTCTGAGTGCGGCTGTAAACTTGTGCGACAATCGACATAGGTAGGTATTACATATATGGTATTTCAACGAAAGTGTATGGCAGACAGATCTCTACGCCTTTCATCACGCCTCCTAGGAATGTTAGAAATAAGATATAAGAAAATCAATAAGTTGAAATTAATATTCTAGAAATTAAGCATATTATTAATGTTTGACTTAAAATTATTAATCCTATTGATAATGGGTGGTTAAAGAATAGTATAATAAAAGATGTATTATACGGTTTTGTGGGGCTCTGTAAATAAAAAGTGAAAGATTGGATAACTCACCAATTTCAGTAACTTATTACGTGACACTGTTGCTTAAATACAATATGCTGTATGTAGGTAGTTAGGTACATAGTACGCTATAGTATTTTCATGACAAGTGAAATTCCCACTTTGCCATAATATACGATGCCACGGCGGCAATCACACCTTAGAAGCAAAGTGACTTATTGTCAATGTCCAATCAATTCTGTGTACTCTTTAGATGAGACTTAAAACATCTAAACAGCACTATCTATCTTCAGTGCTTAACCCACCCTCGACTTATGCCTCTAGTCTGGTTCATTCCTCGAGTGACTGATGCGCTGTTTCCAGCTAAGTTCACGGCCCTCTATCTTAGATAGAAGACGAAATGTATAGAAATTTATTTTGAAGACATTTTAATATAGCATCCGAATTTAACCCATAGGTTATACGTATTGCCTTAACTGGACTATCATCATGCACGTACGACTCAATTTACTTGTAATGAATATATTATTATAACAATCTCGTGTCACAGTCACACATCGAATTCCTCTGAAACGGCTTGACCCTTTTTTAATTACATTTTTTGTGTTATTTGTTAGATCGTAGGCTATTTTTTGTACCCCTAGGTGATAAGGGCAAAAGAACGTTTGTCAGGTCAGCTGGTAATAGTATATAAACATAGAATTCTACATTATTTGTGTGCAAGTGTTATACTTATAGCGACTATGACGACTTACACTATGGTACACCGCAACTGAATAGTGGTTTCACGCATTTATAATTATGTGATTCATGGACTACGATTAATTTTGATGCTGAGTCTTGTTTTCTAATAACTGAATTTATTTCGCAATACGTACAAATAATTACTTTCGCGTATTATAGGAGTAAGCTGAACATTTCATTGCCCCTATCTTTTTAAACACTTTTGTTTCTTAGTTAATTGTATTATAATTTTCTCATTCATTCCAAATAGTCTCAGTTAGGCCAGACCTGACTTGTCTTCTCAATTTTTTTTCTTTTTGATTGACAGATATTCGCCCAATCTCTATCGTCCTGTTTCGCTGTCTTATGTCTTACACAAATATTAAAATACATACGTACTTAATATTCTTTTTAAATATTCACTCATTACCTTTTGCTGGGTGATCGCAATTTATGAACTTAAAATAATCTCAATTGCTAATGATCTTCAGAGATTTTTTTTTTATTGAAATAACCATCAATATTAACTCTTAACTTAAGTGATTTTTCAGGTTTTAAAATTTAATCTGTTTGCCGGCAACCGTTGCCGTGCGACACAAATGATAGAAAGCGTGTTCGAGTTAAAAACATGGACGGGTACACACATAACAAACTAACAAAGTTTCATCGCAATCGGATGAATTGTTTAGGAACACGCTCAGTACAAAAAAACCGTAGCTTTTGTATGTCCAACCTGTGCACGGTTGTGGCAGTAGGTACCTAATTTGTTAAATATTTTTATTTTAATATCGATAAAATGTTTATTGTAAACAAGTTGTATGTATACGTATGTATTGCAAAACTAATTGCCATTAGCTTTTCCAGTAATACATGGTATCTTTAGAATGACTTTAGATAGATAAACCATAACTAATGTTAGGTGGCCATCCTATTACCATCCACTGTGCACGTTAATCGCACTATATCTTGAGGACTACAGATGGGTTTATACTCTGCCAGCCAGAGTATAAACCTATATTGAGCGCATTGTTAAACGAATAACAGTCCGTTAACTCCGAATAAATTACTTTCGCCTGGACTTAAACACAACTTATGTCATGATTTAGGACATTTTTTTCCCTTTATCAATGACTAGTGGATGCCCGTGGCTTTGCTCGCGTTAATGTCGGTTATTATTCCTCGATAAATGGATTAACCAACACAAAAAAATATATTCAATTTGAGTCAATAGTTCCTGAGATTAGCGCGTTTAACCATACAAACAAACTCTTCAGCTTCAGAATATTAGTATAGATAGGAGCGCCTAGAGTAAGCGCTTGTATAATTGATACTAGTTATATGACTTAACGAATTAAGAAAATGTACTATAAAAATATAGAAAAAAAAAACCGGCCAAGTGCGAGTCGGACTCGCACAAGGAGAATTCCGTACCTATACGAAAACCAATTTGCCAACCAAATCATTAAAAAAACGGCAAAAAAATCATGTATATGGTATGGGAGCTCACTTCATACACATCTCGCCTAAAAATTTTACGTGAAAAATCAAACAATCAATCAATCGATCTAAACTTTCGCATTCCAAAGTCCAAACGTCAAAAATCAAGAGCTATGTAAACCGTTAATAGAGCTAGTAGACAAAACGGCGTTTGGACGCGTTGCGAATTGGTACGGCAAAGCGGAAAAACAAAGAAGAATCAAATTGAAGAAATGCGCGATGCAAATCAATTCGCAAGTTCTTGCGATGCGGTGTGAGAGCTCGTAGATTTTTACGATGCGTCGTCACATCGCAGTTTTGTGTACAAGCCCAAACATAATAATTTATTATTAGCAAGAAATATTTATTTATTTTTATAGATGATAATAAATAAAATTATAGTTAATTATTTTACTTTTGAAATAATATAATACATTGTCATCTTAAGCAAGTGTTTATAAAGTTAATATTAATTTAATATAGTTTCCTAAGAAATGTTAATAAAATCCCGGTTTATGATTTAGACATTTTATTTTTTGGTTTAGAGTGCAATTGCAATTTTAATAATAAAAGTCGTAGCACAATCCATGTCATTTATGGTATAGCTATATAAATATCTAGCCCTGCGAGGTTGGTGGTGTTTTAACTCTGTATACATTTTATTGACATTGTATACAGAGTTAGACATAGAAAGTACGAAGCCGACTAGTCGGCGCTTTTTGCCGACTAGTCGCCGACTACAAAAGTGGCCGATTAGTCGGCTTTACCGACTAGTTGGCGACTAGTCGGAACATCTCTAGTAATAATATATTAAAGTCTCGTGTCACAGTGTTTGTTATCGAACTCCTCCGAAACGACTTGACAGATTGTTATGTATTTTTATGTGTATATTTGGTAGGTCTGATAATAGGTCGTAGGGTATTTTTTATATTGGTGATATGGGCAAAACGACGTCTGTCAGATTATACCTATAATATTTATATTATACTCCTTTTGCTAAGCTATAGGTAATACGCCAAATTTTACGTAGAATACTTTCAATACGTTACATATTTAAAAGCAGACAAATTACATTACCATAAACGCTTTTCCGCATCCGCCCTCAATAAAAATACAACATTTCATTGCCCGATAAAAATTAGATATGAAACAGCGCCCGTTTCGGCTGCATTCTGCAAAAGGGAAAAGCAACGGAATTTTCAACCCACGAAAATATTAAAAGCTGTCAATCGAAGCTATTAGTCGATCATGATACTGCTCGCTTTAAAAGCGCTTTATTATTTATTCATTTGTGTCGCAATGTTCTCTCACATGTATGCTTCCATAAAGTCGCTTCAATAAAAGCTGAAAGTAAATAAAGTGTATAGAATATAACATTTGAAGCGGTATAGTACCGTTTTAATGCCAACGGCGAGGTCTTGAGTATACGCTGTGGTTCAAGCGTTTAAACAAATAATACCACAAGTTCGTTTATGCAGTAGAAGACAGAAAAATCGTTTCTATCTTTTATTCTCTTATCTTAAAAAAATATTAGTTCTCACTAGCTTATTGTCTCAATTAATTCTTGTCGAATTAACACAAAACTGTTAACGTCTTTTTAATATTGTTAATTGTTTTATTTAGTAGGTAGGTACTACATACTTTCAAAAGCATTAGCGTTAATTTCAAACAACTACAGACATTGAACTCTCATAACGGTCCAAGCTTCTGTATACTAGTTTGGCATACCAAACTAGGCTAACAGCCCGTGCCATCCCATAGTAGCGAATTCCTGGAGTGAAATCTGTATCTAGGCGTGATTTGGAAACATGTAACAATACTTTCGCTCTGTAGCAAGATTAATACAACAGAACTTATTAGGTATGGAAGAATGTCTGTCTACGAATCAATCATAAAAATGCACCAGAACATAAATTATAATGCAATAAATAATCTTTTATTAAAGTTTCACGCTCGAAGTCAGCAACTTGCGTCTGGGGCTTGTACCGCTAGACCTGACGTAATCGTAAGCACACTGAGTTGAGTACCATTATACAAGAATGTGTTCTCACACTAGAAGGCTAACAAGAAGCACCGCTCGCGAACTTGGCTAATTAACTTAACGTTAATAAATTGGGCATTGCTTGCCTTTTGACATTTAAGTACATAATCGGAAACATCCTTCTTCATCATTGTGCTTTAAATTTGCAACTTTCCTCCCCTTATTCATAAAAACAAAATCAGATTTAAGTCACTGTACCTACTAAATCAGGCTCTCTTTTCATCACAGCGTAACCACAGTTTGACAAAGAACAACTCAATGAATTATCTTATCACTACAGCTTTTTAATGTCCCCACTGGGCACAGGCCTTCCCTAAAATGGAAGAATTTAGGGAAAATGGGCCGTGAACTACTTTGTACATTTTTCGGTAAGACTGCAGATTCAGCCTTTAATACAAGACTTCAGGTACGGCTTAACGTGCCTTACGAAGCACGGAGGAACTCGAGATAATTTATTCACCTATATAATAACAGGCCTTACGAACATTGCCCAGTTTTAGCCATCGCATCCAGAAAGCGCTTAGCCACTGCGTCATCGAGCTCCTCGCGCTGACGAAGCACTGTTTTTAATAAAATCACGGATCTATTCCTTTTCATCACAGCGTTAACACAGTTGGATAGAAAGAGTTTTTAATTTAAAACTGTCTTTAAAAACTAACTCACTGCAATTTATAGTTTTCTATAGGTAATTAGCTTTGTGTGTCATCACTTACTTAGAAGTTTAATTGATACATTTTGTAAATCGATTATTGTTTTAGAATATGAAGTCAGCATTAACCAGTTAGCACGCTCTGAATTAGCTTTGTGGTCATCACTTACTTAGAAGTTTAATTGATACATTTTGTAAATCGATTATTGTTTTAGAATATGAAGTCAGCATTAACCAGTTAGCACGCTCTGCTTATGTATCATCGCTCAGTAAGTTTGTCCCAGAAATGATAATCGAGTTGTGTAGTCATACTCCCTTTTATGTACCTACCCACGTACATTTCATATTCATTTTCTAGTCCGGATATTGTTAAAAATGACGATCGCTTAATTAGGTAGTTAATTTATTTATTCAAAGGCCTATTAACTAAATATATAGGAGAATCAGAGTTTATAAAATTATAGCTTCTCGAAAACGCTAAAATGCTACTTATGGCAATGGTTGTGTCAAAATGTGCAATTACTACCAAGTACAACTTGTGCAATTTTGGTGATTAAAATCTCAAGGTCTTAATGAAACGAGTGTTTTCCATCGTGTAGATGTGGAACGGAGCCTAAATAGTCTCATGATGATGTTTACATATGTATGCGTCGTCACTTTTATACAAGTTTTAAAAGAAGTATAGAAGTGTTTAAAAGAATGTATAAAAGTTAATAATTATTTACTTAAGTAATACGTTCTTTTAAAATAGTCTGTTTCAAAATTATCTTAATTAATTATTATGCCGCACCATAAAAAACTCTCAGAAGAGTTTCAGATGATTAAACATTAACCCAGTAGGTCGTCCTACCTATTCTAACAACTCATAAAGAAATGCTTCGAACAACTTTCCACAGAAACGTTAAATTCCACGAAAGGGTTACTGTTGGGAAATGTTATCTCAATTTTTTCCTGGCTTGATTCGCCATACAATTCCTTCAGATTTAAGCGATGAATGTGGGTACGTTTATTTAAGGTCAAGTAAATAAAGTATATCAAGTCAACACATAGGTACTATTGAAAAGCCAAAATCAGTTCGTTTACCGATATTAGTCCTCATTCTTGACTTGAAAATACCTTAAGACCTAAAATTTAATTATTCTCTCCTGTCATCATCTCCCTAACCTGTTCTGAGGTTAACTGTGTCGGCGCAGTATGCTTCCTCTTCCATTCACATAAGACATGTCATTAAGCCATCCACTGTCTTTTGATTCATTTAATCCATCCCACCGAAAAGATGCTAGATGAATGAATGCTTAGGCTGGTGATGCCTGATGGAGAGAACCATGTCGAGAGACCCCCAGAGAAAGCTTTTGGGGTGTTTTTCAAAACAGATGTACATTTACGAATTTGGGGTGTCCTAGACTTAAGTTTATTTTTTATATTTTTTGTATGCACTGTCCGTACCCAAATAAACTGCATGTATATATAATAATTATACATTTAAGTTATAAAATTGACTATTATGTGCAACCCTATCACTATTATTGAAATATCATAAAACTATCAGCAAAAAAAAATTGAAATATCCATGTCCCACCTACATTGTAGAAACTGTTAAGTCTCAGGTAAGATTATATTAATTAAACAGTGTCACTGTTTTATGCTCTAAAGGCGTATCTTGAACTTATAATTTTTTTTCGAATTTAGTCTAAAATAAGGCAAAATAATATATATTACATGTTTAGTTTGTGACGAAGCAGAACATTTTCCTATGAACTCTTTCATAAAAATTAGGATTATCACGTAGTTTTTCATAATACCGAAGTATTTTAATTAGTTTTGAAAGTATTTTATCAAAAGAGATAAGAAATCACAATAAAATTTTTAAAATACAAAAATCAGTTCTGGTTCATCACGTGTACATCTGTTTTGAAAAACGCCCTTTGGCTTAGGTTTTACAGCCATTCGTGTGCCTGACACTAATCCTCTTTGGGTAATTAAAATTAATCCTCATCTAATGTAAGTCCTCAAGAGTGAAACAGTACATAATGTTGTTAAAAAAATTTCGTGTAGCAGATTCCGCCGCCCCACAGAACAGAAGCCCCGTTGACTTTTCACTTCATTAACTTATTTGATGAGGGTACGCTTTTACCAAATTGTAACATAATATTGTGGGTTCAAAGGTATCCTTTTATCGAGTATTCCGCTTGACAAATGCAATACCTAACGCTCTTCAAAGTTGAATAAGCTATCGGGGGAGAAGGACGCGCGGCGGACATCCGATGTTATTTCCTGTATTGGAAGGCTTGTATCCGAACTAATGATATGTTGTCGGGGTTGATAGTTCCTTCCTTTTTTTGAGTTATGGAAGTTAAAAGAGATTGCAGTAATAATATTGCTACAACTTACTAGTTTCAGCAGTATTGTGTGTTAATATTAATTATTCTTTGTATTAATATTAATTTTCAAAAATAATTAAATGACATATTCTTCATATTTTCTGTAATATCTTAACAATTAAAACGTATTTATGAACACTTTTAAATTACTTTGCTATTCACGGTGTTCCGATTCGAGCACAATTCGTATCAAGAACAATTCGTGCAGATGGACTAGATTTCCTGTTGAGCCAGCGTCGGGTCGCTTTGCTGCACCGACCTGTGTATTATTCACAGTTTACAACCCGCTCTAAATTTGAAACAATGCACCCACCATTGTAACTTTGTGTACCGAAGTGCCAGTGTAGTTTCGCGAGGCACCTTTACCTAACTATTGTTTGAAACATCGTGTAATATGCAGTGAACACGGTGTTTATTGAAATGTACTCTTACATCGTATTCGTTAACCCGCGTGGTGACGGTAAAGCAGAATACAATTGTCACCAACCTCCATCTCTAGCTCAGTCCGGCTAGCATGACATGATTTTATCGCTTTGAACTGTCAAAAACATATGGATCCTTGACAGTTTAAAGCAATAAATTTATCGTGTCGTGTTTCGGTGGTCAAGCTAGCCGTACAATTGTCGTGTAAGTGTAAGGCGAATAAGGATAAAGGCACCGATGAGTAATGGGTAGCAGCGTTCCTCTTATACCCCCAATATTACTGTGATTGACGTGCTCGACAGATGGCAATAGGCCACTTGTTACAAGGGACCTAACATAATTGGCGAAACTCTGGTGTTAATTCATTTCTGCCTGCCTTTTATAGGATAAATGTTCGTGATTTATGTATTGTATATGTTATATTTGAATTGGTCATTTAATTTGTAATTTACATTTAAAATAAATTCTTGATGGAAATAACATACTAAACGTAATTCGCATTATGGTTGAGAAGAAACTGTGGCGTGAATAAACATGACAACGTTTTTTTACTTTAACATAACAATGTTTAATTGTTAACCTCACTGACAAGTCAGTTGTGACTACGCATGTCAAATATTATAGAACTGTATAACTGTTTTGTAAATTTATTGGTCTTTCACGCACATTTAGTGTTTATTAATCATGTCGAAATGAAGTCGTTTTTAGAGAGGGCATTGAGAATAATTTGGGAATTAGGTAAAGGTGCACAAAATAAGTAATATCGGAATACTTATTCAATTAACTAATTTCATCATCACTTGATCATTGCTGCCTATTTTATTTATGCGTTAACAAAAAAAGTATACGAAACAAATAGAGTCACTTCAATTCACCCCTAGTTTACATAAAATGTCGCGTTCCGCCGAGTTTCAAACATGGAATGAAATTTGCTTGCATACGTATGCATTCGTTCGTCTGTTTGGTATAAGAGTTACTTTCACTAGGAACACGAATATTCATAAATAGAGATGACGAATGATAAAAAGCCTTTCATTTGTCCCCGTTATATTATGCAATGATAACGTCCTACCTATTATGCACCTTATCACCTGTTAGATAGCAGAGACAACCTTATCTAGTAGGTACTGTAAAGTAGGCAGTGGGAGTCAGTGAGTCTATTGTAAATTGTAATAGAGTGCAAGGAAATAGCATTTGAGACAATTTGTTATTTATAATAACTTGGGTAACTTGCAAGTATCCTAAAATTAATAATAAAATACAGTTTTCAAAATTTTAATAAATAATTGAATTTATTAAAGTTGTGTTTTGATTTGATAAGCCGTCCGATAATTAACAAATGTTAAAAATGGCGCGAAAATATTCATTCTACAAGGAATTAGGTAATTTGTTGGAAAAGCAAACGCCGCGCGGCGCTGAGTGAGATCAAGGGAAACATTTATGATCATGAACGAGCGCGAAATGCGTCAGAAACTATCGGATTGGTCCATTATCTTCCAAAAACTAGCCAATAATCTTCTTATTCATTTTAGCTCAAATACATCTTCTATTTATGTCAAATTGATTGACAACTTGATTTATTTTGAAGTGTTTTAAAACTGACTTGGTGCTTAAGACCAATGCTACCTTCCGGCCGTTACGTTGTACTTATTACGTCACACACTCCACAAAAATAGAGTGGATATCTCCAATATCCTCTTCATCTAGCAGCCTCGAACTTAAACTTTCTTGAACATATCTTGATCATAATGCCTGTAGCGAAAAGTATAATTTGAAAATTATTACTTTCTTGAGAGACCGGAACAAATTTATCTCAAATATTATGTACGTGTAACTCAAATAACTCCATGATATTTTTTTTATACACATATTCGCAAACGCCTTTCGCGCTTAGGTCATATAACCGCTCGTGGTCTTGTGCACTGAAGATTTTGGCGGTCACCTGGGTCGGTAGATTCGCCGGCTGTTGAACCGGCCCATTGTCCTCGCCGCTCCCACGCGCCGCTCCGCTGCGACCCGCTTACGATGCTACGATCCATGCCAGAGCACATCGCTCCCATGCATTCCACATTAATTGTTTATCGCAACATAGGATTCAAACACTATTTTATCAGCCTCAGCCAGTTCTTGTTTTCTAACGTGGAGACGCCGCTCTGTTCGTGTTGTATTAGCTTGGCTTGCTTCGTACCTATCACCAGACAGTGAGGTCACTCTCAGAACCGGTTCGGTTACATTATATTATGTGTGGAGATTTTTTTATTTTGTTGTTGTTTGTGAGATGGTTATACTATCGCCAGGGATTACAAGGGGAGCTGAATGAAAGTGCCTGTGCTAATCGATTTTCTTTCGGTGCTGGTTTTCGTTGACTGTGCAGTTATGCATAGTGAATGTTGCAGCAGGTAGGTATATCTCAAGCAATCAGTCTTTATGGATGTTAATGTCAGATCCAACAAGATTCAAAGGCGGTGTTTATATTTGCAAAGTGATAGTTTTAATAACAATTATATTCGAATGTGATCTGCCGGCCTTAGCACGTCCCTGTTTAACAATGCTCAAAACTAAATGTAAACAACAATTGCTGAATGTAATTTTGAATTTTACCAAATAATATCTGGTCAAGCAATAACGGCAGATGTTTATTGTGTCGAACTCCGAACAATGTTGGCAAAACTAGCAGTAAAACAGCCTCGGCTCATGAATCGATCTTCACCATTTATTGCTCCATGACAACGCGAGACCTCATACAGCACGAGAAACCGTTTTGACCTTTCAGGAACTGCAGTTAGAAACCATTCGTCATCCTCCGTATTCGTCAGACCTTGCTCCAACGGACTACCATTTTATTTTGTGATTTGGACAATTATCTACGTGACAAGAAGTTTTCTTCCCAGGAGGCAGTACAAAAGGCTTTCACACAGTTTGTGCAGTCTAGATCCTCAGAGTTCTATCGCAAAGACATAAATGACCTTCCTTTTAGATGGCAGCAATGTATAGATAATTATGGTAACTATTTTGATTGAATAAATTTGTTATAAACTCAAAAATAAATAATTTAGATTTTCAGTAAAAAACGGCAACATCATGCTTTAACCCCTATTATTACTAAAAGAGGAAAATGGTCCCAGATGAGTTCCTTGATGGATTAACTTCCAGTTTATTGTAGACTCATAGAAGTAGTAGCTGTAGAAGAAGTAGCTGCTATGAAATCCATTATGTCGCTCTACAGGAGCAGGCAAATATAAATTATTTTTATTTGCTACGATCCTTACAAACTTCTTTCGCTGTATCCAATCTCATTACTGTTGTGCCGTGTGGTGACGGCAGAGTAGAATACAATTGTCACCACCCCAAATCTCTCCCGTGGGTGTCGTACAAGGCGACTAAGGATAAATCAATGATGAGGAATGGGCAGCAGCGTTCCTCTTGTACCACCTAGCAATAGCAATGTACTGCGATTTTTGTGCCCGATAAATGGCAATAGGCTCGCCACCTATTACATGGGACCTAACATAGTTCGCGAAACGTGGGTGCTAGTTCACCTCTGCCTACCCCTTCGGGAATATAGGTGTGATTTATGTATGTATTACTGTTGTCGTGGATGCCCGTTGGTTTCGGGTATATAACCTTGACCTGGTCCTTTTTTAGTATACTTTCAATTTGATTATGAACTGTCTGCCTAGCCTTCCTTGCCGTTTTCTCCACTCACTTCCCACATATAAATTCTTTTTATCATTCTCCTTTCATTTCGACTCTCTACGTCACCAAATCATGTTAAGATCCCCTTTTCAATTCATGTAATTTCCTCATGTCTTGTCATAAATCAAAGTTGCAGAACTGAGAATTTATTTATATTTATTATATTTTTTATATATATATTTAACAAGAATCAGTCGCTGAGCTCAAAGACCCCAACGAAGATTAGGCAACAAGACAAATTTTACACTGAATCTGAACCGAGGTTTCATCAATTAGGCAAGCGAACAATACAGCAGCATCTGTTGCACAGACAGTGACACAGATCTCGTTTCACACTCCACTGGGTCATGTGTTTTAAACAGATCTGTGTCGAGATTTATCCACATACAATTGTTATTAGCGCGTTAATGATGCTGCCTATAAAACGTGGTACACACAACACAACACATTTATGAGTCCTTATTGCGTAAGTAATGGGCCTGTCTAGAATGTTTTATAAAAATAAATCACATTAAAAAATAATTCCAATCAAAACATAGCGCAGGACCTCGCCATACAAGTACAGAGTACATAATGAAATTAGTTAATATGTATACCTACTTTATTGAATTAGTTGAATTACTGAAATATCGTTGTAGTATTTATAGTTGTAGTTGACAAAGTAAGAGCAAAATAGTTTTTAATATGTTGTTTAAAATGATCCCTTTTCAGTTGTTAAATAAGTCTGCTTGGGTACTCGTTACTGAGGTATATCACATCTTGGAAAGTTCCGTAGTTATCAAAACTACGATGCAAGTGCTGCAACTTAACGTTGCAAACAATGCCATCCTCTTGTTCCAACTCCCGCCCGAACCGAAGTTTTAACTAGCTGTTACTAAGATTTTCATCGCGTTTCCCTTAAGCTTTAGTTAAATTGTACATCTAGCCGTGGAAATCTGAAAGCTTTATCTAGCGTCTAGAATTATTAAAAATATCCTTGTTTTTTAATTCGTTTGATAATCTGTGGTCCTATTATACGGGTAGATTATATTCGCTAGAGGCAAGCTGCCTTTCTGAATTTCGAATCCATCTCGCTATGGTTAGCAGTCATCTGTAATAACTTGACCCCGCCTTTGCGACCTTTACACGCCTGTCTTCGTATTGGTAACCGGTTATATTACGTAAGTTATAAATAAAATCCCTTGTAAGATAACATTATTATTATACTTGGTGTAAAATGATGATACACAGACATCCACTGAATCGATGTTGGCGAAGTACCTAATAATCCAGAGAAATAAATCATTCAAACCGGATCTATTATACACGTATTCATTTGAAACTTCCTAATCTGTTTTTAATGTGTATGTTGTCGTCAGAATAGTGTCCATTTTGTATGGCACATACAAAAAAAATATATTTTGCTTGCAACAATAACGAAGTTATGTTTTAAAATAAAATGAACACCAGATGAACACTGAAATACGTCAGTCTGTCTGATCGCTTTGTGCTTCGTACAACTCAATAACGCCATAATGGGATTCCACTCCGTGGCAAGCCACGCGAGACCACAGCCCGCTGACCGGCGACTATAACTTTTACTGCACCTCGCATTAATAGCCCTTATCGGCCATCCATTGTTTGCAGTCTGCGACCTACATAACCTGTACAGTTAAAGCTTTTACGGGCAAATTCCAATACGAAATCAACACATTATTTTTGCTCATTTAATACCAAAACGACATAACTGAAA
Source organism: Cataclysta lemnata (assembly GCA_963931975.1). NCBI lineage: Eukaryota > Metazoa > Arthropoda > Insecta > Lepidoptera > Crambidae > Cataclysta > Cataclysta lemnata. The sequence continues at coordinate 7,564,188 of OZ008339.1, forward strand.
AAATACTTAATTACATTGTGTGTTCTAAGTATATTTTAGAGTGACAATAATATTTGCTTAGGTGATAAAATAATTCGATATGTTTTCGAGTTCTGTTATTTTAATATTACCTAAGAAACAGTTTGTAGTTATTTGTAAAGTTATCGTTGCAGTATTCTTTGGCTTTACATTAAATGCCTGCTTGGATGTAAAGGGAAATGCAATTAAGGCGTACTTAACATAACAGTTTACAATTAAATACAATAAGGTGAAGTGACCAATGCATGAAATACGTAAATTAAGGTCAAACTGATACCAACAGCGTACCCAAAGAGGGGTAGTGTCAGGCAGGCGGACGACTGTAAAACTTTAAGCAGTATGGATTGAAATGCTGTCATCCTAATCACTTTCTGTTTATTGGTCCCTCGATGGCCCTTCACGTTTCTGTAACCTCATTCATCAATTTTACTTCCGGTATGATGGATTATGTGAATTAAAAGGTAGTAGGATGGATGTCTTTTTGATGACTGACCGATATGAATTGAAGACGACATGCTGCTCCAACCATAGATAAACAGTGAATAGGGTAGAAAGATGAAGGTGAAATCACTAAAGAATGCGCACGACAAACTAGTACGTAGCCTATCCAATAAATTATGATGCAACTAATTAAATATTGATAATCCCGTTCTGTGCAGAAAATTACACGTTTGACTAGAAAACGTCACGTCGCGTAAGTACGCGGAATGCAAAGGACTTCTGAATCTCTTATATAGAAGCGCAAACACATTATAAAGGGGCAATGTAACGACGTATTCCGAATGTTGTTCTTGTACTGAAATAGAAACATTGTACGTCAAAACTATTACCGAACGGTTATTGATTTGCTCATAAGATCCCCCTACTATAAGGAATAGGCTTACTTCTCTATACACACCTACGGTCGATATTACTTGCGGTAATTGAGGCGTGTCAATCTTATTTCTATGAAACTTTGCACAGTGTTTGTCGACCTTGAGCACTCATAAACTTCAACGTAGTAAGGTTCATGAGTTGTAACGGCATATTTTATTTACTTTTTATTTTATTTATTTACTTTGCGTTCCTTTTTGCACTATTATTTTAGTGTGCTGTTTTTTCTAAAGAAAACGGATCAGTAGCAAAAAGACGATTATTTTTAAAAATTATAAGATTGATAAAATCAGACCAATTTACTGTATATTTATGAACTAGTATAAGAATTTGTAATATAGCAGTTATACACTTAATCATTTTAGAATATGTACATTTTTATTACTGATCAGTTTTTTCTTTGGGGTTCAGTGTGTTTCAAAAGAGTTATTTAGTTTTTAAAAAGTGACTAAAACAAGGTTTCACGGGGTAAATGGTTAAAACTAAATTCTTAGATACCTATCGGTTCAAGTAAAACAACTGATTGGTATTAAAAAAACATTGGCTAGTGTTAAAACTTCATCAAAGGTATGCATGAAATGATTTATCTTACAGGAAATAAAAATACCCTGGAATGCACGATGTGCCATAAATAAACAAACATTTGAGAACTGCTCAAAAGCCCAGCGGAAATTCTATTGCCCCAGGCTTAAACATTGAATAGCCGTTCATACACCCCTCCTATAAACAAAGCAGCGCACGTAAAGTCATCTTCCACGTACTTGAGTGTACCTTTCTCAAAATAGACACTCTTAGATTACTACCACTTTAAATCTGCCCTTTTAAATAAACTAATAGATTGTAAACTGTGTAACGCTTTCTCGTTCGTTCATCTTTACACGAATATAAATTTTATATTAAAACCTCTGAACTAGATTGCTTCTTTTGTAAGTTGAATAAAGTATAGCTCGACATGTCAAGTATTTTAAGCGATGGATATGATCGTAATATAAGAAAATCTTAAAAGACTTATTCTTTCGACCTCCATTTGTTATTCTGTTATAAAACTAAGTCACAGAATTCAAATTACCTACTCCCTTTTTGGTAACATTTATGTTCGGAACTTTTTTTTTTCTCTTTATTATTTTTAGGGACATACACACATCATAAATCACGCCTATATCCCCGAAGGGGTAGGCAGAGGTGAACTAGCACCCACGTTTTTAGGGACAGTAATTATGATTACATGCCAGTCTCATCGTGACTGTTTCTTAGTATATTAAGATGTAAGCGTTCCTCTACAAATGTGTAAATCTACAAAGCTTTCTTAGAAGATGGTTCTTATAATAAGCTCTGAAATATGTACGTTTGTTGATTCTCAAATCCGATGCTAATTTAATTCTTTTGGTCTGTTCTTGACACATTCCGCCAACAAATGTAGAACATCTTCTTCTTTTTCACACACATCACAATTATTAGGGGAGCGTTTTTTTTTTCAGAACTTTAGAATGGGACTTATTGCCAAATGTCTAGTGACATCAGGTGACCGCAAACCGGAAACAGGGCCATCTTACCGTTACTAGATTGAAATTAGAAAACTAGTTAGGCACTTGTTCTTGCTCTGATTGCCTCAGTTATATTTAATTACTTTAACATTTGAGGCAACATTATTAAGGAAAATAACAAAGGCTAAGTAATTGTTGCTAGCAGTAGCAGGTAATTTAATCCAGACAATTTACATTTCAAAGAATATATTCACATTTGTTTTAGATTATAAGTACCTATAAAATGCAACGTCAAGTCAACATGAAATATTTCTTGCACAAATAAGTGCATAAATCATAAGATTTATTACGAAGAAAAAGTCATGTGTCAAAAATATTCTGATTTTTAAATTTCTACCATCTGCTATAATACTGCAAAACATGTTGAAGAATAACGAATATAAATAATTTGTTTGAATGACTCCTGCGCAGCAGTTACTCTTAAAAGTATATCCACCGGCAAGACCTTGGCCCGAGTTATGGGTTAAAGCAAATTCTCCTTTATTTGTTCGAACCCCTACATAAGAGCACAAGTCGAAAGTAATGCTATTATCAGAAACAGATAAAAATACTATTTGTGTAAATACTACACAATTTGAACGATCCTAGTAGCATCTATTTTTATTCATAGAGATATCATATTATGGCGATCAAGATAAATTATTTTATAATTACCTACAGGTTATCGCTCTACAATTCCCCATAATTTATAGGCTGTATTGATGTTTTATGTATCATTGATATTCAATTTATCAATCCATATCGCGCGAACTAGTTGAATTTGTTCATGTATAACTTTATCTAACCGTCTTCCATTTTTATACATACAACTCAAATTGTACAATTTTACCCTAAATTAAATGTAGGTAATAAAGCAAAGTAATAGGGGAATACATCGTTAATGTAAACAAATAAATAATGACGTCATGTTTTAATTTTAGCTATTTGTGATAGGCTACCTAGTTCGCTCGACCTAGTTTTCGAGCATAATTTTTAATGTTTTGGTTAAATTCTCGAAGCAATGAACAATTGCAAATAATTTTAATCCTTAACTGTGTACCCGTGCCCATGTACCAATTATTCAGATGTAACCTTTGCCTACCCTTATTTAGCAAAAGAGGTCCGTAATGGGTTCTCGGGTGGGTATTTATGACGACACGATCAGAATCATGATTCAAGTGCCTTATCCAGCGGTTCAATGTCGGTGAGTTATATCGAAATATCAGATAATGCAATAACAGGTGTCATACTCATGAAACCGTAATATTCGGGTGGCTTCACAACAACGGTACACGGTTTAATTTAATGCTATTCTTAAATCAACTCTGCCCTGTCCACTATGAATATTGTCAATGTACTGACTCGATTACTCTATACTCTAATGTTCGGTAAAACCTTCCATTGTAGGTGATCAAAGTAATATACTATCTCCCTTATCTGCGTGCTTCATAAAGCATGTTAAGTTGTAGGTGTTGGCTGCATCTGTAGTCGATAATATCAATCAATCCTAATAAGTCTATGGCTAAGGCCCATTCTCTCAATGTTCTTCAATCCATAGGCAAGGACTGTGTCTCAGCAGTGGGCGAAATTAAAAGGGCTGATGTTGAATATTGGCTACTCCTTGTTCCAGATATACCAGACATCCCAGAAGACATCAAAAAGTTGCGGGCGCTCCAAATTGCAGACTTCAGCAGCAACCCGATCCCGAGGTTGCCTGCTGGCTTCAGCCAACTAAGATCGCTCACCGTCCTCGGCCTCAATGACATGTCTCTCACCAGTCTCCCGAGTGACTTCGGCAGGTTAGTAACTTAGTATATTACTCTGAAGCCATTAACAGATGTAACTTGTCTTATGTAGTCGCCAAGGCTTTTAGTGACACAATATAACGGCCACTTAAAATTGCTTCCGCAACAATTAGATGACAGACAAATGGGACATTTGATGGAACACGTAAGCTTAAAAGAGACATGAAGTAGACTATATTATCAAAATATGCAAGTATAATTAAAAACATTAGGAATACGCCTTTGAACAAAGGTTTCAGTGAAAAGTGCAATAGACAAATAACACACTAACGGCATACAACAACCTCAAAAATTCATGATGCTCCTTTGTATTTTAACCTGTAGCTTTTGAAATAAACATAGTCCAAGGCCAACATAGATATAACATTTTAAGCTCCACTTTAGTGTTAATATTTATAGTTCGTGACATAGTAATTGTTCAAAGTTCCAAAAGCGTACATAAATCTATTTTATTACAGTGCAATCCTATGGACTACTTAGTTGAGGTGCTAAACACAAGGCAGTCAAATTACACTCCAAAAATATCTAAATACTAACTCAATAATATTTTCCCAAGAACGTTCAGGCGCAGATCGATAACTACTCAAGTATTTGGGATATTAAATTCAATTGTCAATCTGTTGATCAATTTGTTCTTATAACTCCAGTCGTCTACCGCTGATTGCGTAATGGACTGCTTTTATTATCTGTATAGTACATTACATTCATGCCACGAATTACGATCGCGAGAGCTGAATAAGTGCATGTCATGTCATTATTTGGGAGGGGTTTTATCCATTGACCAAGCTTTGCTGTGTACTCTATATTCGTAAAAGGGAAAGTTTCGCTGGAAAGTTACAGTCTGCCTGGGGCGTGCCTTTTACGGACGCTCTACAAACATTACTCCAATGGAGCTAGTACCGAATGTTTATTCGTATTGCCCCTACAAAGGGAATCTGTCTAAATGATGTGTACGTTTGTGGAAACGGTTTCTTTTATGTATTTATACTACGGACTTCTAGGTATATCAATATCAAATTTGTGTAGACAGAGCTGATTTGTGCACCTGCTAAAAATAAATTAAGTGTTTATTCCATCCTGGGCGATAAGTATTGATTGAGATGTTTGAATACAACGCCAAGAATGGTCTAAGGAGAAAATATACATTTTAATTCTCAAATCAGAATTTTTTTATACTTATAATATACAATACACAATCTAATTTATTATTACTACTTCTTTTATATAATATAAGCTCCTGTCTAGGCATTGTTGGTGACTTACATAATGAAATCAAAACCTTTATTGTGAATATAAATACTCAGTGAATTTTTTTTAGCTCTAAACGTACATTATATTTTCTTTCAGCCTTTTAAATGTTAATATGCTCAAAATGACCGGTCATTCCATACGAGTCGAGTTCTGAGAAAGGCTATTATTATTACAGAATCATTTCTTTACAAGCAATTTTCTCACTTCATTAGAATACACCTCCGTCACGCACACCGCTATTAAACATGTCGCATTTTATTTTTAAACACCAAGTTTCCAAAGCATCTTTTGATCGATTGTAATAAAAAACAAACGTCAAGTTTTGTTTTAGTTTACGATTTATTTACTACATCAGATAATAAACCTGCTTTTACTGACTGCTGAGCTTCGACTAAATTCGTCGTTGGATAAGAAGACTGAACTGCTAGGTACATAGTAATTTTGAAAGCTATGAAGTTTAAATTGAAGTACTTAAGTAAATACTAAACATACTAGTATAATAATTGAATCGTAATTCGTTTTGATGGCATAAGCACTCGAGAAGTGATTCATCGCTGTGAAGTGTGTACCTATAGACAGAACCGATGTTAAGTACTTTGACATCTGCTTTGGAATGTGTCTTCAAGGTTCTTAACGTGTGGCACGTTCGGTTTGCGTTATCAGCAAACAATTAAAGTATTTATGTTATGCAAGTAGCATTTTCTGTTAGTAAAAAATAAGATGTTATTTTTTCGTAAAGTACGATCACGATCCATGGCAGTTAATTACTAAAGCGGTCTGTACTTGTTTGTTTTCAAGTAACAGTAACAAGGATGTCATCGTAATATGGCATTCAGGAAATCCGCTACCAGCTTAAACATTATGTTCCCAATTGAAGTGTACTACAAATATAGCAATGTGATTTAATTAACTTTTATTTTGTACCGTTACGATAAATTTATAATTAGTCCAATAAATTTTAGACTAATTTAAAAATGCCCAACATTAAAAATGGTTTATTGTTGTTGTTACTTATTTGTCTTAAATTATGTCTATTGACGTGTATTCAAAATAAATTTGTTTATCTCTAGTCAATATTAATTGCATATCTTAAAAAAATATCAAATTACTCGGTTTATTCATTGATTTACTTACATACTTTTCAAATGGATATGAGATAAATGTCAAAAAGTAAAGTTTTGTCCACAATTATTTCTAGATCTAACTTTTATCTTGGGGCTACAATTTATATCTGAAAACATTCATCTAGTATAGTACAAAACCTGATTTTCTGCATGCAGTTTCCATGTCGCATTCCTAACAGGATAATTTTGTGTCGCCTGATGGCTGGTGACGTGAAACTTGTTTTCAAATAAAATGATTCAAAACAGGTACCTACTACTGCGGTCATACGCGATGCATTTTAATAACTTAAACTAATTGAATCATTGAATCACTTATATTGTTAGACAGCTAATATATGTATAGACTTTAAATTTTAGACCTATACATTTTATTTTAACAAATCTCTTTTAAAAAGTATCGATTATTATAATTTCATGTGTCGATTATTATCAGTAAACTTTTTGATAGTTAGTCGATAAGTGGTGAAATTTAACGAAATATATAGTCTTAACTCCTTGCATCATATTTACCTAATGCTCTTACAAAACGAAGTAAAATAATAGTTGACTTCACCGCCATGTATTGTGACAATCATCTCTAACATACACATACGGCATAGCTAATTGCTCCCTGCACAAGAGTAGCAGTTTTATTTACTAATGCATCAAGTAGACTGTGTAACACTAATAATAACATCATCGTACATTCATTGCAGGTGACGGCAATAAAAAACACGCGTTATCACTAGCATGCCTTTTTGTACTTACTATGTATATTAATCATTGTAAAATATTTTCAACATTACCTACTTGTATCGATACTCAAAAATAATCTTAGATAACTAGGCATACTTTGTTTACTTAACGGATAACGTACCTATCTTCTGAGACTGGAAATGTAAATTGATTGCGCATCATTGCATTATATTTGCTATAATAATTTACATAAATACATTCGTCTCTCTAATAAAATAACAGTCGATATAAACCTTTTTTTTTATAGAGTAGGTACTTTTCAATTATACCTGGAGACTTTTTGGTCACTGCAAAAATTTTTAGAATTCGTTCAGACCATCAAACTGAACAAATTTCACTATGGGAGCAACTCCAAATTCACGAAAAAAATAACAGCTGTTTCATACATTTGGGTCAAGTAGGTATTATCATTTTGTATGAAACAGCTGATATTTTTTTTTGTGAATTTGGAGTTGCTCCCATAGTGAAATTTGTTCAGTTTGATGGTCTGAACAAATTACAATTTTTTTTGCAGTGACCAAAAAGTCTCCTGGTATGTAACTTTCAACGTAGACTCTTAGGATATACTAAGACTAAAAATATTCTTTTGAATACTAAAAATGAAATTAATTCTTTATGTAGGTATTTACTTATTCATTATAAAAATTAGATGTTTTCGCACGAAGAGATAATAAACATTCAGATTTAAAGTTAAACTTTAGTTCATATCTATTTGTATTAAACTAAACTTGTCTATCGTTTTAAGGTATCACAATGTAAATTCAATGCCATTCGCCTTTAAAAGTTTGTCAATGACATGATGGCATAAACGCACCTTGCACAAGTGCATTAGGTGATGGGTGGCTATCATCTAGCGTAATTCCATTGTGTTTCCGGCTCGTTAAGTTGTCTTTATATTATTATGTCGCAGTCACTGAAGGTTACACTCATTATAAAATAGAAGAAAAACATAGCAATACTGAATGTTCTGCTAATAATGTCCATGCAAACGTTTTTGTACCTTTTTATAAAGTCTTCAAATTTTATTATTTCCAGTTTGGTGTCCCTCCAGTCGCTGGAGTTAAGAGAAAATTTACTAAAAAACTTACCTGAGTCATTAAAGAATCTTACGAAGTTGGAGAGACTCGATTTGGGCGACAATGAGATCGAAGAGTTGGTAAGTCGTGATCATTAAGTATTGTAATTACTTACTAAAAATTGGTTGTGTGCCATATAAATGTTAAACTAGGTATATTATTAATGTAATTTTTTTTGAAAAACTTCACAGCCTGGATTTATAGGCGAGTTGCCCGCCTTAGAAGAGTTATGGTTGGACCACAACAAATTGCAGTACTTACCCCCTGATATTGGCAATCTCAAAGCTCTGACGTGCCTGGATGTTAGTGAAAACAAACTAGAAAAGCTGCCGGAACACATCGGGGGTCTATGCTCGCTAACCGACCTGCATCTGTCTCAAAACATGTTGGAAACTATACCTGACGGTATTGGGAATTTATCCAAGTTAGCTATATTGAAGTTGGACCAAAATAGATTACATACGTTAAATGATAATGTAGGAAGGTTCGTATTGTTTACATTGCCGCGTATTTTTGTCTGTTAGTTTTCTCTCGCCAGATTTACAGCTCTTATGATACCATATTGTTTTTCCAGGTGTACAAATCTACAAGAGCTTATATTAACGGAGAATTTTTTAATGGAGCTGCCTAAATCTATAGGGAATCTCAATGAGTTGACAGTACTGAATGTAGATAGAAACTCCTTGGGTGATATACCCATAGACGTCGGGAACATGATGTTACTGGGTGTGCTAAGTTTAAGGGACAACAAATTAACAAGACTGCCGAATGAACTTGGGAATTGTAAATCGCTGCATGTGTTGGACGTTAGTGGAAACAGGTAAAACAAAACAATAACAGCTATTGCTTAGTATATTTTACGTTCGCAATCTCTTCTAATTAAGCTCGTAACCTCAATAAACAGGAGGATGATGATTCCTGTAGGAATCATCATCCTCCTGTTTATTGAGGTTATTAGGTCTCTTCCTTTGTGTAAACAAATGATGTGGTTTGAAATTTTAGAATAATTGTAACTTTGCATTCTTCTTTCGTCTTCATCACATAAATAAATCACGCCTATTCATCTCCGAAGGGAGAGGCAGAGGTGTATATTTTTACACCCTTATTTCGCAATGTATATTACCAACGTCTCGTGGAATAGGGGGCGAGCCTATTGCTACATATATATTATCCACGTAAATGGCAGACATGGCAGTATATTGCTAAGTGGTATGACAGGTTGAGGAGTGGTATGCTATCCATTCCTTATCACTATTAACCTTTGGACACCTTGTACGACACACGCTGGAGAGATCGGGGGTGGTGATAATTGTATTTTGCCCTACCGTCACCACACGGTACACATATTTTTTTAAAAGAAGAATATACCTATATCGACCGGTATCGGTATTTTTACTTTCATGAAAAGTATCCCTTGAATTTTCCTTCCGAGTTCTGATATTATTTAAAAGCTGTTTTGGTCCTGTACATGTTTATTGAATTATAATGAGGTTATCCGCCACTGATTTCTCAGAAGTTCGAAGTGCCAATCATCTTATTTTCGCCATGTTGTCCCAAGTCTTACGATATTATTACATTTTTTTTTTGTTTCCTTTAATTCTTTTAAATTTTAATACTGACTTCCAAAACGAATACCCCTATTTGGCTCATGGGTGTCATAATGCGATTAAGGGTAAAGACAGTGATGAGTAATGGGCAGCAGCATTCTTCTTATATCACCTAGAAATATACTGCGATTTATGTGCCCGATAGATGGCAATATGCTCGACATAATATGGGACCTAACTTAATTGGCGAAAATTGGGTGTTTAACAGCCGCGTGGTGACGGCACAGTAGAATATAGTCACCACCCCAAATCTTTCCCGTGGGTGTCGTACAAGGCGACTAGGGATAAATTTGAATATGATTAGGAATGGGCAGCAACGTTCCTCTTATACCACCTAGGCTAGCAATGTACTGCGACTTTTGTGCCCGATAAATGGCAATAGGCTCGCCACCTATTACATGGGACTTGACATATTTGGCGAAACGTGGGTGCTAGTTCACCTCTGCCTACCCCTTCGGGGATATAGGCGTGATTTATGTATGTATGTATGTATGGGTGTTTAATTCACCTCTGTCTATCCCTTCGGGGATATATAGGTGTGATTTAAGTATGTATGAACTTTAAAAAAAAAACCTCATTGTGGCACACAATTTATTTCTATGAACAGAAATGTAGTTATTTCAGAGTATGTTTTGATATTGATATTACCGCTTTTCAGGTTACAGTACTTACCTTATACTTTAGTGAACTTAGAATTGAAAGCAGTATGGTTGTCAGAGAATCAAGCTCAGCCACTTCTCACCTTCCAAACAGACAGAGATGAGACGACAGGAGAAAACGTCCTTACATGTTTCCTCTTGCCACAACTTAGTTATACGCAGCAGCCAGGTATGATAAAAATCATTTGCTTGTTGTTAGCTTTTGGTGTTGTGTTCCTTGGAAACTGTTATGAAAGACTCTAAAAACATTACTTTTGTTATTTAGGTATTAACATTATTTGTCGATTGTTCCTTAGTTTCTCATTGCATTGCCAAAAAATTCTCTACCCATTTCGTCTAAACTTCTATCTCAAGGCAGGATCAAGTTTCCCATACGTAGCTATGACTCCACACTTAATGAGACAGAATTGCCTGATTAATTTTTGTTGGCAATGATGCAACTTCTGCCATTACCTACTTACAACCAGTTGAGGATGTTTTAATGATTGTATTTTTAATTCATGTCACTTTACTTCTATGTTGATTTTTATGTTGAAATGTGATTTTCACTTCTTATGCTCTGAAAGTGCTTGTTTGTGCAGGATATAGGCTGCACAAAATCGAATTTTGTGCTCTAGAGCATTAACGTATCTAATCATAAAAGTATCTATATTAAGGCAAAGAAAATGAGCTATGCAGTCAAACTTAATAAGAAATTCAGACATAGAATTTGTTCTTTTTTAATATTTACTTAAATTTATTTGCCTAATGTGTTTTTTAAGACATAAATGATATTAAAATTTTAATTTAATACGGTACGGTAAGTATTAAATTAATTTAAGAAAATTATTATTTCAAAATTAATTTAATACTTGGCTGTATGGATCTGCAGCCCAAGCCTAATATCAATGGGAAAAACAATTTCCTTTAGTATTCAAAACTGTACTAATATTAGTTTGAATTTTAAGAAATGTTAAGATAAATTACTGTTTTATTTCCTCGCAATCAAAGTGAAAAGCAGAGTTTCTAACTAACGTCCACAAAACCATTTTTATCCTCGACATTACTATCAGCCCGAGCCGAAGACAAATATGATTCGTTTTGTGCACTTGATGGAAAATCAACTATTGTCTAATAGTCTCGATTCTATTAGACGCTCCAAAAGTGCAGTAAAAATGCTGAAATCAGTATATTATTTCTGATAGTTACTTATTTAATAAAACACCAATATCAGACCAATAGAATAGTTTACAGAACAAAACTTATCTGTCGGTATTGTGCTGCCAAATTTATATTTTTTTCTGCTCATATCATGTATTCAGGGTTTGAACTTGAAGTCTTCAAATCATAGGTGAACGGGTGAAGTTATCTTTGGCCTCGTTAGGTACATGTGTGAATTCGTTTCTAAGTAACACTTATTCCTGTCGTCGTTTTTCATTTGACAATATGTGAAAGAGGAAATGAAATGTTTTTAGAGATTGTTTTTGGCAATGTAATATATTTCGAATGCCTTCATTTCCACCATGCATATTTTGCACTTCTCTTGACTGTAAGTATTTTATTATATAAAATGACAGAAAGAAACATTTTTTATACGGGATATCATCAAAAGTATTCAGAGGTATCCTTACGCTTTCCACACTCTATAGTAGAACCCTATTTTTTCTGAAATTAAAGTTTTTTAGACTTAGTTTTCTTTGAAAAAAAAACTTTTTTTTTTATTATTAATTATTGTCAGTAATGTGATTTTATGATAAATGTTGCTTTTTGTGCTTTTGTTGAAGTCTGCAATGGTTACGATAATTTGTAATTCGATAAGAGCACCTTTTCCATTACTATCAATTCGTTGTTTTATTACAGTAGTCCTTGAACTAGGTACCTCATTCATATTTTTGCTATATCTACTAAATACTATCTACGTATACTATAGTTGTTGCTCTTATTGTGCCATTGTAAATTATCGTAGGGCATTTACACACTGAATGTCAAATTAGCGCATAATATTATAACAAGCAAATCGTCATACGCACAGATTGTTTGTTTGTATATCAGCGCTGATTCTTTCCAATTATAATTTTAGTATGAAAATGCATCTTTGCTTCTGTTTTATTTTTGCCGTGTATATACTAAATGCCACTTTTGACACTTATCACACACGAATAGAGCTGGAACACACGTCAGAGGTCGGCAGTGGCAACTGGTTCAGGGATCACAGATATCTTTCACAATCGCAAGAGCTAGATAGAAGAGGTAAGGTTCACGTACATGTATATTTTTCACATACATGTATAAGTTCATGTATATTTGAGACAAGAAAAGCAAAGTTTCTTTGATAATATTGCCAATACATCTATCTACAGGTAGGCTTGTTGGATGGCTTTTGCTTAATCCCATAAAAAAAATGGTTTCTTCATAATTATAAAGTAGGGTATCATTCATGACATACACTCATAAATCGTCAAACAAATACGTTAAATAATGGAAACAGTCAAAAGGTTTCCAATATTTAACGCGATAAGCGACACCATCCGTTCTTAAAGTACAATCATAAATTAAAAATAAAATTTGATTACATAATTCATTATGAAGTTATTAAATAAATCCCTAAAGAATATTGACATAGTAAGACTTATGAAAGACAAATATTTTCACCACCATCATAAAGTTGCTCCAGCCATAATTGTTATAAATTAATGTTCAAAATCAAATTATCATAAAATGCATGCAAACATTACGTCATTAATGTCAACTATATTTATTTTTTGTTGCAAATATCGTAGAACCTTTGCTTTTCAATTGTAAATATAAAAAAAAACTATTCTATTGCAGTTATAGTCGAATTGTAAATGGATAAACCGACCTTGTTATTTCTTTGTAGTCGCAATAGAATAGTTTTTGTTAAGCTGAAACATAAGAAATATGCCAACATTTAAGAATGCACACAAAAGAAATACGATACTCCTCAAAGACAACAAAATAATGCTGCTTTTCTATATTTTGCAAAATATTCTGTCATGTGCTTGCAATGTTTTTGTTGTCCTGTGTCGTCTGTGTATGTTTATACTTAGATATACATAATTATATACATGTTACAATTTATCCGGTATATCCTTTGAGGTTAATTTCTGCTCAATATTATATATTTGTTTTAATTGCTTAGTTAAAGCGAAGGGTAGAGGACATTCGCAGGCTGATTCGGCGGTCTCGGATAATGCTAACACAGTTAACTGGAATTTAGGGTTCAATTGTTCAATGTATACATTTTACGGACGAGTTCTTACACCGTGTCCAAACATGCAGCAGCATACGGCAATAATGACACGAATCGTGTGTAAGGCAATATTTCTGCGCATTCTAGGTTGAGCTTTTTTGTTTTTTTGAGGATCCCTCAGCTTATTTAGAGGCCTTATATATTTCAGTCTAATTAATTCCCAGGGAATATCGTGCACCATTGCCACAGTATGTTTGGACACATGGCAGTACATTTTCCTAATTTGTATCATTGTTATACTTTCCATTTTTTTTTTCATAAAATAATAAATAAATAAATAAATAAATAAATATTTTTACACTCACACCTATCATCTAGCCCAAAGTAAGTAGCCTAAGCACTTGTGTTATGGATACTAGATGACGGACATATTTTTAATATAATTATGTATATAAATGTTGAAAATATACTACATAAACATATACACAACCATGACTCGGAAACAAACATTTGTGGTCATCACAAAGTTTGCCCCTACCAGGATTCGAACCCGGGACCTCTTGGCCAATACCCAGCGATCTGAGCATTCGACCAAGGCGGCCGTCAAATACTCCAATGTACATGTATAACAAACAGAAAAATTATGTTAATTATATATAACATGTCAAATTCTTACACAATAAACAATGGGCACCTCGCGTGGCTAAGTTTACACAGACCCATTACTACCTATTTGTTACTGATGTAATGGCTCTAATTCATCCGAACTTACAAGCTTGACGTCGAAATTAGTAACGTTAGGCTTATTTTTATTTGGTTAGTTAAAAATAAGCCGAAGCCTACGAGCCACTAATAAATTTATTCCGAAACAGAATCCAGCGCTTCCATCGACCGGGACTCTGACAATGACGATTGGGAAAAGAAGGAATCGTCTAGAACTCACTCTGTTAAGTTTACCGAAGACGTGCCAGAAACAAGAGAGGTGAGCATGTGGTGTTGTATGTACCCTAGATCGCAATACGCACGCGTCTCGTACGGCAGTAGCAAAGGCGCTAGCACATGGCGTTACAACACACTAAGCTTGCGCGAGACACGCGATTTTATTGAAAATAGGTGCAGGCTAGCTAGGCTACGGTTCAGGACGCTAAGGGATAGGTGCTCGTTTCACAGAGCTTTTACAATTTTGAGCACTGTACTGGTGGCTTTGGAGTAGTACATAATAATATATGCCTTATTCAGTATTACCTACACGGCACTTCAACATTATTTCTTTATTATTTTTCTCATTGAAAAAGGACAGCATTTTTAGATTCCTCTAGCCAAATTCGTCTGAAACATGAATGGCGACACATGATACAAATTTTATGTACTTTATACAAATATTTTGTACTGTAAATTTGTATTTATTGTGATATTGGCTATCCTTTTTCGATTCTCCAATGGGATGGACTTTTTATTAAAATTTCATCCTCCTTGCTACAAAACGTAATAGGTATTAGTTGTGACTTGATAGAATAAAAAGCTCAGCAAAATAGCTCGATAGACATTGTTAAATATTAAATTTTAAACATGAAATAGCAAAACACAATTCTTTAATAAGTATGACTATCTTGTGATGTAATGTTTTCTAAACATATTTTGCTCTTTACCTCAATGTTCTTAAGGCTTATTATCAAATAAGTCTGTCAGATCAAATCAAAACAAGGACAAAAGTCGAAAACTGTTCGTCCATATTTATTTTATTTTACTTAACCCGATTTTATTTCCAAGGAGCAGACTAAAATATTTGTTTGTTTTTTAATAGTTTTTGAGGTCTGTAATTGCCTGTCGATTGTGGGGCAATGTTTGGCTATTGAGTCAGATTTATTATTAAATAGCGTTTTGTAGTAAGGCACTTTTTCATTTGGTTGAGGTCAAAATAAGTCCCATTTATTTCTTTTGTCTATGCTTATACACTTTATTTAATTTTATTGTCTATATTTTTTTACTTTCTTAGGATGTCTATGTTATAAATTGTCTTAATAATTTCTCAAAGCCGCAGTATTATTTATTAGCTTTTAAAGTTGTGTTATATATTATTATGCTGTATATATAACTTTTATTTTGCAAATAAAATATTATGATAAAGTTATGTTTTATTTTCATACTTATAGTTCGCAAATATAACACCTATTATCATATGGTGTTAAAGTGTCAGCTGAGGTGATGACTTAGGCAGTTGTAAACGTATTGAACAACCAAATTGGTCTAAATAATTATTGTATTAAAAAATGCTTTATATACATTCCAAGTATTTTCTTCCTAATGTTTTAATGTAGTTATTCGTATATGAGTAGGTATAATGAATACAATATGAGTAGGCTACACCAAGCCTTTTCTCGTATATTTACTATTTCATGTGTACAAGTAATGTGGCTTGTGTGATAACCTTATTTTATTTCTTATATTAATCTAGGGAATAATATTGTATTTATGTAATATAGTAGGTACAGGATATAGTACAATATTATAAGTAGTATTCACAAATGATTTGATTTATTTCGATATAATAAAAAGTATTTAATCAGAATGTAACAACGTAGCATCGTCCAAGAACACAGGCATATTGTAGCTAGATGCTGGAGTGTATGTTTGGTTTCAAGGTGACGTCGATTCCGGAAGACAATGAGGACTCGACGCCTACAGATCCCTTCTCCGTGGCTCAGTCGATGTTAGGACTGCGAAAGCCAATTAACGTGGTCCGCAAACTGGTCACCACTCAGCGCAGGACCTCCCTGCAAAGACTGTCCTCCGTTACTAACCTCGCGGAGGTACGCGGTGTGCCGTTGTTTGGAGTGCAATCTAGAAGCATAAAATATAGGGTCAGATGTTACGTTTAGTGCTTATCGTCTTATACTGTTTTAACGGTTACGAAACATAAAAATTACTAAGTATTCTTTACGATTTCTTATTGACTGCATATAATAATAGATACAAAAGGCGATAAGAAATTTTAACAATGTTAAACAAAACATTCGCAAGTCGGAGGCCCAAAAATAGCTTAAATAATATTTTCACGAAAAATGTAAAATAATAATTATAACTTCCTGTTCATCATTTGTAATAATTCGTCTTTCCTGTTGAATCACGAGATTCCTTTATTATCTAACGGCTGATGTCGTTGTTTTTTTTACACAATCTGAAAGAAAATAACGCAATTATTTGATCAAACAATATGACGTTACAGTTCCAGATAAGAATGTATTGCTGCGCCACACATGGGCACTATAGCAGATCGAGTTGTTAAAATTCAATCTTGAAACATGAATAATTATATCCGTATTTATTGAAATAATTCAAATATAGGGTTGTATTTTTCATAAAACAGATACATCTTGAATGCACTCCAAACGAAAGCGCTGGCTGCCCATAAACCTCTTAACTCTGTAATGTTATAAATTTACCTAGGTATATAGAGATGTTTTGGTTTTGCTGAAAGTAGATTTAATACATTAGAAATTTCTTCCTACGTCAAATCATGCATTTACATACATACATACACACATACACATCCTGAATGTCAGTGAACCAAACATACCTGTTTATAGCGTAGGGTATTAAATTTTGGTCATATTTTATAATGCTTGTCAAACCATAATCCTTCGTATGTTATGTGCACACCATTTTTTATTATTATGCATATGCAAGTAATAAACAATTTTACACCTTCCACCACACCTCACCAGAGCTATTATTTGAACTGCACTCAGCTTGTGACAAGACGTCGCACTGTCGCGGGCGAGAGGTTGCGTGTGATATCATATCCTGTGATTCATATTCCTCGGTTCATTTATTAAATTTTGGGATGGGTGTGGTGTAGGTTAACTGGCAATTATCGTAATTTCGGTGGCCTCGCGGTGGAGACGATGCCTTGTAATATACTTACCTAGGCCTACTAACACGCTTATGTGTAATATGTTAAGAATATCAGTTAATTATGAATTTACCTCAAAACAGCTTATTTGTCGAACTCAAACAATAATAAATGTGTGACGTGTGTACACAAAAATCTTTTCATTAAATTTTGTTATGCCATTAACTTCTAACTTTCGTTATTTTATTATTTAGCTTTTGGATTAATAAAAATAATTACTGGCATATAAATGTAAGCTTATAATTTTTTTTTCTTGTCTCAGGCAAACAATTTGATTACAGTATATTATAATTAAATATTTTCAACTATCATTAACTATTCTCATTTAATCTTTGTTTACATTTTGACCTTATTTATATATTTTTAAGTAGAATATTATAATTTTTAATTTATGTAGTGTTTTAAATTATCTATCACTTTATAAAAAACTTTACTTTTAAATAATGCATGCACCATGTACTTATCTCCTTTTCATTACGATTTTTAGTAATTGATAATCGGTTCTTATACTAGTAGAATTAACATAATTATTGTTTTTGCAGACTCCATTCGTGCGACAGAACACTCCACACCCTAAAGAGTTGAAAGCTAAGGCACACAAGCTGCTTGGACGATCACCAGAGGGCGCTAACGTCCAACATGAACCACCAACTACCAATGGCGTCGCGAAGTCTCCACCAGAAATTAAACACACCAGTATAGATACCAATGGGGTAGGTTATAGGTACCCAAATATTAACAGCGTAGATTTAAAAAAAAAAGCATTGAAAGTAAAAGTAATGATATATACCTAATAGGAATACCTGGTTAAGATGTCATATAATTTATTTATTTTGATTTTAAGATAAAACAAATGTGTAATACTATTCTTATTTTAATCGACGTTCTTGATCATAAACATTAACCCCCTTATTATAAAACATTGACTAAAGTTAGTCTTAGCTTAACACTGATGCTGTCACTTTTATTTGCTGAATGAAAGACAGAGGTAGATCAATTTTAAATCATGAGTAACTTTAGTCCATGTTTTATATATAATATTTATATTTAATATGGGAGTGTGTGTCCTGGCCTATTCGAAGTCCATATAATTATTTATTTCGTCTGTGTCTTAATTTGTCAATTAAGTCACAGACGAAATAAATAATCACCAACAACACCAACATGAACAAAATTGTTATGATCATGACGCATTTACACCATCCTTGTGATCAATTTTACCGGACAGTTAGTATATCCGCATAAACAACTAAAGGACATTACGTGTCTTGAGTCGAATTAGGCCTGTTTTAACACTTCGACTAGTTCCACGTTGGACTATGTCTGTTATACTAGTGCATATAGAATACTGTAAGGTGAGCCTAATTTTGTTTGGAATTAAGTTTGTAATCATAAAATTGTTGAATGGTTACAATATCACATTTTATTTGATTTAGACTGTCCAAAATGCACACGTTCCCGATGATCTGAAAGAAGATGAGAAAGAACGGGTCACAGTCGCGGACAGGGAATCGTCTGAGGGTGAAAACGATGACAACGACGAGTCTGATGAATTAGAGGTAAGTTTGCTATTTCTTTGGGAATTATCTATTTTGTTTAAACATAAATATTACCTCCGAATACAGAAACGCTACTCAAATATTTACCACTGCTTATAAAGTTAAGTGGAAAATACCTGTCAAAATTTGTATGACAAATACGTCAATTTTGACAATACTTAAATGTTAAGCAGCATCCAAACTTTGTGTAGCGTTTCTGTATTCGGGGGATACCTACATATAACCATAATTTTTAAAATGCAAACTCTTCGTAATTATAAATTTACCACTGGAGTTTCAGTTATTTTTGTTTACACTGATTGGAGCACGGTTTTGGTAAAGGTTTTTGATAATTATTTTTCGATACACAGTTTAAAAGACAAAGAGATTGCGTAGGATGTGAAAGTGTTTTACGCACAAAGACGTATTCAAAAAATATGATCTCTTTTTCTCTGCATTAATTTTCTAACATCTATATAATGTTCAAGTAAAAATCAACTCATATCCTATCAATAGATATTTGTAGTGGAGGCAAAGAGATAAAGCTAGCTAGCATTATTAACAATGTATCTATAGATAGAGTGAATAAGATAATTCTACAACACCTTTAATATTATAATAGCTTCTGGTTAACTACAACAACATAAAATTATTAAAGTTTCATGGTCACATAATTTAATTCACTGACCATAATACCTACTCGATTACATAAGTGTTACCCAAATTATTAAGTGCTCATTAATTTTATAATTCTGAAACTAGTAAAATCATTTGTTCTACATAGTTAATAAAGGCTACGAATTTTAATTATTTGTAAATTGCTTACGTCAGACGATATAAATTACAAAAAACCGTGGGAATGATTTTAATCATTTACAGACAATTGAGAATATTAAGTTGGATGACTAAGATTTATTTCAGTCCAGTCAAAAATTCGCAGATTTTATGTAGTGTATTTGGACCTGTAGAGCAAAATTTTTTATTATTAAATCAAATATCTTCAAAATTCGACAATGTTAGACGGGTTTTTTTTGGCTGTTGCTTCTGTAATATACAATCATATTTATTACTTACAGATTATTTTATTTATGATCATTTAGTATTTTTTTTATCTTATTGAATAACAACAAGTACTTACCTATAACATTTATTACGATATTCAATTACCTATAAACACGCGTAAAAGAGTTGTAAAAATAATAACACTTGATATAAGGTGGTTTTACAAGTTGTGACGGCGTGTTGTAAGCGATATGGTGATTCTGACAATACATGTATGTATTTAATGTAATTTGTACGTAGGTACACTTTAATACGTACTCGATTGCACCTCTTGATTTGGAGTAGGTACAGCTGTCAACGACGTACCGCATCTACACACACTGTCGTGCTTGTTATGTATATAAATGTTGAAGTAACAAACAACATAGAAATAATGAGTAGGTAATATGATCTGATCTACCAACTTTTTTCGTCTTCGGCTCGACCAAACCAAAAGCAAATCTCAAGTTGTGCAGAAGCAACAATACCTACATAGCGCGCTATTTGTTGCTCATGTTCCAAAAACTATATCCCTCGCACCGCTAATGTTATTTATTATAAAGTTGGTAAGTATAGATAGACTAACTGGAATGGTGGTGGTGGTAGCGTGGCAGACGGGTCGCTTGGAGGAGCAGTGTGGAGGAGCGGGGAGCGCCCGGGGCCGCGGCCGGAGGGCGGCTTCACCGCAGGGACACTCCCCACCACCTCAAGAATAAGCGCGTCAACCAGATTGACGCAGGCCGGGCGCGCGATCTTATAGCGCAGGTGCTGAACGCGCATGAAATCGGTTTCGGGAACTTTTGAATGACTAAAATTGGTCACGTACCGCTGTATTGTTATCGACTAGTCAATCGTATTATCATTATTGACATGTAAAGTTTTAAAATAATTGCTAAATCATATCTAAAGCGCTTTTCTTCTAGTATCAAGGCATTAAAAGTCATAGTATCTATTTTGAAACAAAATTTTTCACATATAATGGGTAGGTAAATATGTGGTCGCAATCCATCACATTATAACCGTATGAATATATATTGAAGAAAATATAGCTCTATACCCGTGATATATTAAAAGACTTTAAACTAGCGTCTCATGCGACATAAATATTTTGCAACATTAATAACTTTCATTTTTACACAATTAAATCATTATCCACTCTTAAAATACCCATTACTAATAGGTGTACTTACAGAAGAAATGCATGTCAAATAGCAGAAATGCAAGGGATATAATGAATCGATAAACATAAATCGATCTATTTTATAACTGTTAGGTGTTACATAAACTTACCTTAACTTACTTTTATTATACGATTCAACGGAAGTGATCAAAATGAAAATCATACATATCAAAATCACATTGAGGTACGTCACTTAAGCATAAGTCACCGGTATCAAGCTATATTTTCGAAATTTAAAGTCAGCCGCGTCGATCGATTTTGTATTTAACAGCTCCCGAAATAGGTTATGTTAGTTTGCTGTGAAGCTATTAACCCGTGCGTTCCTTTGTTGCTAATACATTATGTGCATGCCTAATAACATTGCCATGTTTTTTATTTTCATAAACAACACCATTAACGTAATACGTTGTCTGTCTACCTACTAGCCGTCGTCTCTTCATTATAATTACACTCTCATTGCATTACATAAATAAAGCCGCCTTTGTATTGGTATCATGTGAAAGTGATGCTTAATGTGTTTTAATTGGTCGTATTTCGTGTGCAACATTCATTATGGTGATTTTAAGCTTCATTTAATTGTATACATTAGTCCAATAGATTCACATTAATTTTATGTTGTGCCGTATTTTTGAAATAAAACAACTTTTACTGTGCTGTATTATCTATAATCTTACCATATTTTTGCACAATTGCCGATTAATATGGGATTAGCGTAGTATACCTTTGTCCGTTCTTCTTCTTCTTCCCACTCTTCCTTGTGTTAGTTTTTTTCAGTCCATTCATTTTTTCTATAGTCATCTGGCTATCTGCCCATTAAAGTTTATGTTTATCACTCTTTTAGTTACACGTATTACCTACGTCCTTCCTTATTACGAGGATTTAAATATTTCTCTTCTTGGCGCTAATTTAAAATATACTCCTATAAACTGTAAGTATATGTTATCTAAGTACAAATATTCTTAAAAGATTGAATTTATTGCTTTTATTGAAAAATTCCTTGAAACTACAAATAATTTATACGTAAAGGTCTTGATGCTATCAGTTTTTGGGAAGAGTTGATCTTATCTATCTGTCTGTATATTTTAGTAATCTTCAAATGGTACATAGGAACTTCACTTTTATATCGCAGTTCCCTGCAGCTGCCCTGTATAGAAAGTACAATGGTAGGTAGCCACTTTCACACAGTGAATTGAAATGATCACCTTCAAAAAGAACCTGTACTATATCAGTCCTTATAAAATATACCACACTTTCTCTTGCTGTCAGCCATTTATCTCCGTGTCTGTAAACGTCAACGAGTTTCCGGGATTATACCCTCGCAAGTTATCTTATTTGTTTGGTAATTCGATGATATGGTAATGTTTCCGCAAATATAATACTCCCTTAACTTTTTATTTAAATTAGTATTCATTAGTAAACATTAATTCGGCAATTATGTCGTTTAGTACTGTAATAATACGTGTACTAACATCGGTTATTGATAAGTGGTACTTTGAAACATTACGTGGGCAGTTTATTATTATAAATATCGTTTATTTTGTGACATATGATGTGCTCTATGAATTTGCAACAGTCACTCTACACTCCACTTATTAACACGGTTTAAGCAATAAATAAACTGTAGCCAAAAATGCTGAGTTAACTTTATTTGTTAGTTAACATTATTGGTTTGAATGCCAAAGTAGGGCAGTCAAATACAGGGCAGTCTTAATCGAATCGAAATACGTTATTGCGTAGCCATGTTTAATTCAGAAAACTAAAAATGACTATGCAAAGCGTACCCATGGTCCACGATCATTTGAAAAAAAAAAGCTAAGAAATTGTCCGAACATATCATTTGTTGATATGAAATTGTAATTGCTTGAGTTACTTCATATAGTGTAGGGAGACGGAAATATAATTGATATTACCGATATTGCCTATGCTAGAATTGACGTTATCGATGTACTGTATCTTTAAATGAAAGTTCCGAAAAGAGTTGGATTTAGAACCGATATATTTTGTTTTCAAAATTATCGATATTTTACCACCGGATACTTCCGGTAGTCCTCTCACTAAAACTTGTCGAGCAAACCTTAAACGTATGCTTGCAAGTTGCAGGCATACGCTTAAGTCATATCAATCAGACCAATACCTAGTGCTGCCGAATGAAAATGTAGTAAGCTTTAGTTTGAAAGCTTATTTCCCTTTGAAAAATGCTTTAAAAGTAGGTATATTTATTTTATGCATCCTCGATATTATAGTACCCCTTCTCTCCTATAATTTAAGTGAAGAGGCGTGGAGTATAAAATGCGTGGCTGGGAAAAGGTTAATGTTTAAGTAGGCAGGTAGATAAATACTCTGTCATTATAGTTTGAAATCAAATCTTGGTATCAAAACGAAGCTTCCCATATTTCACTTTCATCTCGCCAGTGATACTGATCTTGGCTATTAATAATTGTATAGCGGTTGTTTAGATCTCAAGTACCGATCCCAATTATCGTACTCCGATTATTTCTTGGATTGTCTAGTTATTTAAATAAAAACAGAGATTACAATCATGCATTGCTCGTTACAATGGCATCTAAATTGTACACGTAAGTGCGAGCCGTTGTGCGAAAGGGTAAAAGCTGACAGTAAGCCGCCTCGAAATTTCTCATTCGATAAAGAACAGTAAGTAGAAACAATAGAGTCGTGAGACTGTTTCACACCGCGCTTCGCTTATGCTGCCAGAATGTATCGGGGCGGTAGACGGCGCGGATGGCGTTGCTATTTAGTTTCATACACATTATAGAAATAATATCTGATTAGGGATTTGGCGCAACGACGCCAACGACGCATCTCGCTCTTATTTGAGATTAAAAAAGTTCACTTAGCAAAGGAATTTCGCGAATAACCAACAAATCGCTTGCTGTCTGTTACCACGGCCCAGTCTCGTGGTAATTGTCGGAATCCGGCTGGTGTTACGGGCTGATGAGCACGGGCCCTCGACCACATCGCTTGCCGTAGACCCTCTGCGGGGCTCGCAGAAATGAGTGCCTTGCACTGTGCCGCTCGCAACAATGCCTCGTGTTCCGCGATTAATCGATAAGTGAAGTGCCGCTTTCTCAATATCAGTGCAGTGTTAAATAAATCGGCAATAAACACCGGCCGTACCTACTGCCCACGCCTTTTCGTAACTTATTAAAATGAGGTGTTTGAAAGCGGCTGGAGGATGGCTAGCCCGGGTGAGATGCGTATGCGCGATAAAAGAGACACTCTAAGAAAGATTTCAATTTAGATTCGGCTCCATTTACTACTTAACTATTTTATAGTTTTCGCTTACCTACCTACCTGGCTTACGTGTTTCAGCTTGAACACACAATTTCATTTTCATAATATGTGACGTGCAATTTATGTCCGCTTCCTCACACGCACGGCGACTTATGTTACCTGTCATTATAATAATAAAACACTTGCCTGTTTAAATGTAATTCAACTGAACTGTCTTCTTTTCGAATATAGTCTAGACCAGTATTTTGAGTGTGTGTATTTTTGCAGGCGATAAAGAAAAGAGAGCAACAAGACGAGAAGACTGACGACGACGAAACGGTGGAAGACGTCCCCGATGGTAAGTTTCCGTGACATTGTCACAGTTTTATTAGTTTTAGAAAGCATTTAGCTAAATAAGGCCGATTGTAAAGCCAAGTGACATCGATAGACGCTGCTCACTACTACCTATGAGATAGCAGGAGATTGCGACATTATTTTACACGGTCGTGACCACACTCTGCCGCCTTGCGATCACGAGCGTGAATCGGCCGAACCGTCTGTCGCTCACCACACACAAAAGCACAATTGCATTTATATTTTTATGGGAGCATTGCTACGTGCCTTTCGTGTATTACTTTTTGTAAGCTCGTGTTTACAGTTATTGTTCAAAAGGTTCATTTCTTCTGTAAGTGATATAGGCCAGTAAAAATCTAAAACGCGCCTTAAATAACTTCTCATAATACAGTGACTGTTTAAATGAAAACCACAAGCGTCTTTTGTTGTCTATAATTATAACTCGTGTCTTTTCTAACAATGAAGTTTTAATTAACGGTTCAAATATAAATGTGCGTCTTGTAACATTATAAAAATATACATTGTTAAGTTTCATTATAGTTGTTCGGGACAAATAGTTTAACGTGTTCGTTCGTTCACATTTTGCGACTGAAGACCTCTAGGTTGCTTTCTATTCCTCTTCCTAATGCTATAAAGGTACCATCAAATGGCAGTTTATATGTAACCTGTGAACTTGCGCTCAGTACATTCGTAAAACTTGCGACCTCTCGTATATTAAACAGATACTGCGGGAAAATCGTCTTCACTGAGCAGTAAAGATAAATACAACTGTAGTAATTTTGTAGGTGTTGCAATCACATTATAGGAAGTGCAAATATAGTGAGTAATAATCGGACTTAAGCCCACAATGTCCGCTCCGTATAAAAATGTTATATCGCAATCGTTATCAGCTTATCTCCCCTGCTAGGCGCGAAGTGGTTTCGTAAAGTGAAACCCCGCAGTATTTCACTCACCTGTGCGGAGTTCGCGTATGATTCTATCACCCTGTTTAGTGAAATTTAATAATGTTCGAGTGTTCGTGTCGCGTGACATACTACATACATACCGCCTGTACTACACTGAATTCATGATCTGTGACCAAGTAGAGATATCTACTTAGACACTGACTAAGAACCGATATTGAGTATACGCATTTTATTGGTTTGAAAACGTATTGCACGGACGCGCCTGTCCGCGATTTAATTGCAAGTGTTTGTTTCTACATCATATGGAATGCAGTGTTTTGTTGTGTATGTGACAAAAGTGCAAAATTAATTATATATTTTTAATTGTTAACTTGTAGTGTGTACTTTAATGTAAATAATAGCTTTGAAAAGATATTAGCTGTCAATTATGGAACATATGTTACAGACGTCATCTGTTTACAAGTAGGTGTTTGAAGGTCGAGTTATTGTTATGGCGCTATGAAGTTTATTTAAGTATGTAGTTGCAATTCTGGTCGGTTTCTCGCTGAAATTTGTGCCTCATGCGGAACTTTGGATTTGCTCCGTTTAACCTCAAATTGTATGCTATGTGCTCTATACTTAGGTTTGCGGGTAACTACTTTCTCTTGCTTCAATTACAGTCCTTAAAGTACACTTTGTTACCTTAGTTAATTGTTCTCAGTTCCACTCAGTAGATTTTCTTCACGTCGTCGTTGCAAACATTCTTATTACTTCACTTGTTTCTAAATCAATACGTTCAATATATTGACTTCACTTCCGCCTCTTTTGTTAAAGTCATTGTATGACAGTCCGAATAAATATTAAACAGCAGCAAACAAGTCCTCCAATATGACGAAATGTTTGAAGTTCTCTTGATAAATTTTATGTTATCGTACATATTTTTATTGTTAGTGTCTCAGTGTAGTATGGAGATGTTTTGGTTATCTTTGTCTTCAGTATGATTAAAAATCTTTAAATATTGCTTTTATATTCAATTATCTTGTCAAAATGATTTAGTTTTTTCATTACCTATATCTAACTCAAAATTACTTACAATAGAAGTCAGACAACTAAGTCATATTCAAAGCAAACCTTGACCTAGATCAAGTTTAACACGTAACTCTATCCAAGGCAGATATTCCCCAAGAACCAGCAAACGTGTGTGGCATAATAATCAGAGAAAAACAATTGCTATCAGGGCCTGTACAAGCTATGACTCAGCTCTCATAAGAAATTCAACTCTGCTACTTTGGGAATCAACTTGTTAACTATTGTATACTCATGATAATATTATTGAACCCACTACATTATCTTATCGTCCCCAATAACGATTCTACACAGTCTCAGTTGTTCATTGCTCAGTTGGAGTATATAGTGTGTATACACAACACAGCGGTTATTGTTCAGTTTTTTTGTGGTGCAGTAATTCGCGCTAAGTCGCTTAGGAATTTTTATTATTCTTTGTTACATATTTTCCTGTACAAGTTGGATCAATCTCGGTTGTTATTGTAAAATTCAAATGAACTTTGCCTCGATATTGCGTGCCGACAAATTATTTACCCAGTAACTTTACTGAATCGAAAATTTAAGCTTCTTTGCTGCCTGTTAGTTCTCTTTGTACTTAGGAAGTTATTGGGATTATGTATTGAAATAAATATCCTGTTCTTGACAAAGTTCGTGCAACTTTTACTAACGTAATTTTTTGTGAGTTTCCTTTCAGTCGTTTCGGTCACCTCTTTGTTTATTCATCTAATGTGAAATTGTGTGATGGACAACCAATCAATCAATTTGTGATTAAACTGTCGATAACTTTCTTTGGTTATTTTCTAACCTTTATTTGGCCATCTACCTGACACACGAGTTGTCAGAAATTTTTATCTAAGAGTGATCTTAGCTTATTGTCTCAACTCAATTTTACTTTTAATTTGTATACCTACATTATTACTTGTTTGAACGATTTTAGGTACCTACTCAATTATTAAATTTCTTGTTCGTGTTTGCAATGACTTAGATAGTGTATATAGAACAAAATTGTATTCTCAAGTAATTAATTTGTATTGTTGTATATTTAGAGTTCTTAAACAGCGTGTTATGTATTAGTGAGTGAATTAATACGTTCTTATTTCAACGAACGACAACGACGAAACTCAATCAGTGAACGTTTTATGACCAATAATTATGAAAAACAAAAGATTAGAGGTGAAATTAAGTGTGCGTGGTGATGGTCCCTTGGTAAGGGATAGCACGAGAGGCAGTACTAGAAGTAATCAAAGCAATTCAAGCTATACAAGTATTGCTAGTTCCAGTCTACCGAGAAGCGAAATATTTGCTACTGACCGGTTTACGGCTATACCACACAATACACCGTTTGATATAAACGAAAAATATGGCAGGAGGCCAATTAAATATAGTTACCCCGCACAGAGCTTACCGGTATTAGACCAGCCAGGATACCACCAAAGAAATCAGATTTATGAAAGAAACAATCCGTACATTGACTATGGAGATCAAACAAGACGGGTATTTCGACAACAGTATGTGCCAGTTATTATGGAGGAGCCCAGGTATGGCCCAGTATACCAAGACCAGGGTTTCGCGTACTCGACACTACCACATGCGTCGCCGGCGAATTACGGCCAGTACAGAAACGCCCCTAACCCTGGCTATAGCACGCTACCATCCAGATCCAACATACGCAGAGTTCGCATCAGCAACGCGCGGCCTCTCGTTTATGATTACGGTATGTTATTAGTGCGATTCCTAGTTGCTTATCACCTGTTAGATTCTTGTTAGACACTTGCGATTGATGCAGTAATTTTTGAACAATTTCACATAGGACGAGTTGATCGTTCCCAAGAATTTTAATCACTAAAGTTATTAAGTGTTCGGTTTAATTGAGGGAGAAAATCGCTTTATTGGAAAGTCTGTTTTAAATAGAGATTTATTCATCCGCTGACACAGACGACAGCTGTACAGTCACGAGTACTGATTTGTCTACATTCTAAGTGTACGCAAGAATTGGGTTTACAGTTTGACAAGATCTAAGAATACAGTCTTAAGAATACTCAATGACTTTTGACCCACAGATAATGTAAAATTGAAGGACCTGAGAGAGTTTAAATATTTATCTCATAGCTGTACGGCATATAAACCAATATCATGTCTTTGCAAAGTAAAACACAAAGAAAATTGGTATACAATGTTGAGTTTTTGCTTAATAGTATGTAGGTTGTTTTAATATTGTTATAATATTGTGTAAATACCTATCTTTGGCCGCTTAGGGCCTATTACTGTCTCCCCTATGTCTAGAATATGATAACCTAACCATGTTTACCTGAGTGATATAATGGAAAAATTGGGTTGATTAAGTTTAAAAGTGACAATTAAGGATCCGAAATTACACGGGCACCTAGGTGGTATCGCCAAGGTGAACATGGTGGGAGAATTCTAAACAAACTAATTTTTGGATTAAGACATCTAAATCTCTAAATCTGAACTAGCAAAGTTCAGTTCAGTTGTTTAAGCTCAACACAGGTAATACGATTACGTAATCATTGTTTTTTATGTCGTCGTTTTTACCGGAACCATCCAAGAATCTTGATATGCTCTCAAGCATATCACGGTCATTATGAAAACTGTTGAGAAAATAGCTGTGCAAATCAGACTTTTGATCACCCAACATTTTTTTCAAAGCACCAAACTAGAACTTTTGAACCTATTACCTACATCTGTCAAAAGGCAATTAATATTGTACTACCACTAATCATAATAAACTGATCTTGCATACCAAATTATTACTAATTGTTCACCAAAGCATCGATTTAGTGCGCATAATATGTATTTTTGATGCGCTTTTTTAGGTTTTTTCCTTGGTTAGATTAATCTGGTGATCAATTAAATACAACCCGTCAAAAAAAAATCCTAAAATATTACTCCTTTTTTAAATTTATTTTTAAATATACTTTCGTGTTGACTTTCCGACGCGTTTCTAACGTATGATAAGTATATAGGCTTGTGCGTGTGTGCGTAAGTAGGCCGCGATGGTCGACCCTCCCTCGGGAGAGACAACAATAGCTGGTGCACGCTGTCCCCGCGTTTAGTGGTGCGCTCTACTGAACCTCGCCAATATCAGCTCGTCGATCCTGGTCAGTTATTCTCGTGCTTCTGTCACGTGTCACACATATTCATTTTGTTGTTAATTTTGAATTGCGCTAAAATGGCAATCACAAAGTCCGCCGTTCGGGGTGTAATGTGCAGCATCATGGAATTCACCTTCAGAGCAAGTAAGTCGTTGGTCTTAAAAAAAAATAGAAAAAATACAGATAAATTGAGAACCTCCTCCTTTTTTGTGAAGTCATTTGAAAATCAGCTTGGCTCTGATTTATTCACACAGCACACATTTCCGTAGCCACCTATTACTATTAATAGATTTTAATAAAAATAACTTTAAAATATTATGTTATATCGACCGTAAAAGTTACAGTAAACTTGCCTCTTTCTATGTCCCGTTATGTTGTTTTGCATCTGCCAAAACTTAATGATCTTATCGTTTTGGTATGTGCATAGGAGACTGGCTCGCTTATAATTTTGAAGGTCGATGACAAAATTTGGAACGTTATGTTTTGCATTTGAAAAGAAATGTATGTATGTAACGCCATCGTCTGCCTTGGGAGGTCCCAATTGGGCCCTCCCCTCGGTGGAAGAATATTGAAGGGTGAATTGGTCATAATCATAACCCACCACATGGGTCCAGTGTGCGATGACGATGTTAGATAGGTACAACCGGAACAAAAGTGCTTAAAAATTATCCAAGTCATGACAGCAGAAGAATTTGGTCACCCGAGTAGGTAATGACCGGTCTTATCTTAGCCGAATGCGCTTACAGATTCGATATCTAGTTATTCTAGTTCCATGATTGCATTTTCATAACAAACACCACATAGGCGCCACTTTTAAGAATAAGTCATTATTTGGATTTATGCCTATAACAATCCTTTGTAACTCGGCTTGTAAAAAAACATTCACACTATAAAGTTGCGACCTTTGTTAAAAGTAACTTTTGTACAGTTATGCAATAAGCGGACCTAGCCACAACAAAACCACGGGCAATTTTCAGATTGGACTTTGTTCTCGTTGTATAATAATAATATCAGATAGAAAGTCCAACGAAAGTTCGCCGTGTGGTGACGGCAGACCAGAATCCAATTGTCACCACCCCCATCTCTTTCGCGGGTAGCGCACAAGGCGACTTAAGGTAAAGACAGCTATGAGTAATGAGCACCATCTCGTTCTTCTTATACCACCTTAGCGATATACTGCGAATAAGGTGCCCTATAGATGGCAATAGGCTCGTCCCCTATTACATAAGACCTTACAGAATTGGCGATGCGTCGGTGTTAATTTAGCTCTGGCTTCGTTGATGAAGAGGCGTGATTTATGTATGTATGTATTTAAGTCCAGCGAGAGCAGTATAGACGTTATTTAAACTTGAATTCATGAATAATAATAACGGATGAGCTTTCGTTGCTAAGCAGTTGCTGAATGTGCACGGCGCAGGGATGCGCGTGCGAAGGGGTTCGTGCACCGATGTCCGATAGAAAAGGAGACGAGCACGATTGACACTAGTGAACTCGCAGCTCTGTTAAGGTCTCTGCATACGTGACAAGTTTTTATACGAACGGGATGGAGCGGGAAGTTTTAGAAATATCGTTTCAAACAAAATGTATATGACGGAGATTATGTTACGGTTGGGACGTAAACGTCTTTATTTCCGTCTCGTTCACGTGCCGTCCGAGGTATTATCTCGTTACGTATGCATAGAGCTTTAGAATGAACGACTCGCTTTGTTGAAGCATAAGCACTCACACATAAACTTGACTAAATTACACTGCCACTGTCACATTATAATTTAGTTATAGAGAAGAGAAATTCAATTGCATTTATATCCGTTAGCAATATGCCATAAAATTAATATTAAACAGTAGTGGTAAAGTTCACTCCGTCCGATCTTCCACCGTCACGTCTCATTTGTAATTCATACTGCAATTTAGCAATAAACTAAAATTGTTTCACAACTCAAGGGATCTGTCAGTGATGAACGTGAACGTAAATTACTAAGTTTTACTTTCGAAACGCGATAAATTAATGTCATAGATTGTAATTTGGGAGATGTTATTACAATGTTATATATGTACCTACGAAACACCTTTCTCTGTATTGTAATTATTGCTGGTACACTACTCACGTTTTTCTTTTGTATTATCAATCTCCACACAATATCCGCGTCTCGTTGTGAAAGTCCTTTCTGCAAAGCTTTGGCTTTATAACGTGCTACAAAAAAAAATATCGTTACCGAACGATTGTGAGCTTGGGCCCTTTTGCTCTAGATTTTATCTTGTGGACGCATTATCCATCAATTTCACTCCGTAACTTATCTCGAACAAGCAATCTGTCCGAACAGTTTTGCTCTTACTTCGCCTTTGTGCAAGCTAATCGTTCCTAATCATTCTATTTGTCTGAATCAAGCTTGGCGTAATAATCCCAGTAGGGAGCAATGCGAGTTTCACTCGTAGGTTTACGAGAGCTGCCCACTCCACCGCAACTTCCCAAGTAGACAATCTTCAGGTCGCAGGAAGCTGTGATCTGCGGTTTATGTCTGCGCTGTGGGCACGAATCGCGAAAGTGAACCTGTGAAATGAGTTACTGAAGCGCGTCGACAACATGATACACTGCGAACACGATATAGCCAATTTATTATAATTAATTTGCGCTTCTATCTTATTCATATCTGTCGTTTAGTATTTTGGTGTTCGGAAATGAAATCTCCAAGTTATATTCTGTGTGCCAGGGAATAACGTGATCACGCAGTAATTTAATTTATAGAACGTTCTCTGTCATTTCGGTATTAATTTACGTATCAGTGCGTTGAGAGCGAATATGCTTTAAAGTCTATAATGTACTAATATCGATTTCATTTATGGGACGAAGCTCAATGCCACTTCCACCTACGGGACAACTGTACCGTCTAGATTTAGAATCCACCAATAACGTCTTGTTATACCGTTATTAGAACGTCACGCAACATTTTAATAGAACTGTCTTTTTTAAGAACGGGTTTCTTGTGTGGCATTAGTAGGTCTCGCGATCATTTGGCCAGCCGTTCGTGTGCAGTATCTAATTGGCATCCTTGCATACATTAAATGGCACCCCGCAAGGCGCAAGGTGTGCTCTACGCAGCGCGATATGTAGATCACTTGTCGGACTGCAATTCGAAAGCTTAAAACGTATCGCAGGTCCTGCTTAATAATCCACTTTAAACCGAAAGCCATATCCCGGTGCATGCGGAGTTTCTAATTTTCTCTGACTAATATTGCATCGTTAGAAGCCAGATATACCTACGTCATCATTTATAAAGTAAAAGTTTCTTTATGTGTGAATTGAATTTACATCAATGTTAAACGAGTGCACAATCAAAACCATATTTTTAGTTGATAGCAAATTAACTGATCTCTCTAGCTCTAGGGATAATCTGACGGTGCTTGATTTAAGAGATCTTTAATTGTGATAAAGCCACGGCCGTTTGATGAAAAGTGTAAAGCCGTGTGATAACAGCCTGCTGACTGAACACAGTTTGTCACCCTGTTCTCTCCCGCGGTTTTCGTAGGAGGCGGCTGACGTGTAAAAGCGATGACGGATTGCAATATTTGCAATATGCTCGCATGGGACCTAGCATAATTGGCGAAATGGGGGTATTAATTTTCCTCTGCCTCCGATGGGGTACCATCGGGGGTAATTTATGTATGTCTGTAACGTGTAATAAGTGAGGTACGTGTGTAATTTATTAAAGAGTATTCTAAATTGTCGTATATATTCCCAACACACCATTGCCGCTACTTATACTAGCTATGATTAAAATTATAGTCCTTATCACCGTTATTGTAAAAAAATAATATCCAATATCATTCGGTAATGGAAAGTGTTCTTGTGATACAGTTTAAATCCGATCTGTCGATGCAGATAATGGGTAGGTGGTATCGATACGATAGGGTAAAAATAAAAGGAGTCGGAGTATGCGCCAGGTTCAGACTTTCTATTTTTATACGAGGAGCGGAGAGGTCGCGGGGGCGGGCGGGCGCCGGCGCTACAGCCTCCGAGCTTCGCATCTCACGGGCGACCGCGGGTTGTAGCGCGCGCATTCCGTCACCGCATGCGCCCCGGGCAGCGCGTACGCACGCGATATACCAGTTGACCAGTCTCGTAGTGCTCTCCAGTTGTTTGTTTTGATTAGATCAACCCAAATATACCGCTACAGTAAACCGTACATGGAGAGTATTGTACCACCTTGGCTGCTACTGCAATTGGACAATGACCTATCTGGAATGTATTAGGGGAACTGCTGGCTTGTGCCACAAGTTGATTGACATTGGATATTAGTTAGCTGCTAGAGGCAGTTTTATTACGTTGCACTCGGATACAGCCTCTTACGGTTTGAGGAAGTAAAGGACAGCTAGAAATAAGAAAATGGGTGTTATAAGGCGGAAAAAGCGTAAGTTCAGGTTCCCTGTAATTAATTGTCATTTTATATAACGTTACATAGGTAAGTAGGTACGCAAATGTTTATACCATGTCGGTAAACATGTTTTTGCTGCGTTATTTCGTATTAATGTTTTGAATACAATGGTCTAATATTATAATGAAGTAATATTTTCTCCATCGTACCTACCTAATGTTTTATCTCTAAATAGCTAAGCACTAATTATAAGTTTTTTAAGCACTTTGTGAATATATTAATGTTTTTTAAATGATACAACTCATAGAGTGATATCAATAAAAAAATCGTAAATAAAAAAAAGTACTTAAATTTTAATTAGTGCTTGGCTTATTTAGAGATAAAAAAGTTAAAATGGATACCGTAAATCGAATAGAATTGTAACGTGTAAACAAATACTTGTTAAAGCCACTAAACATCACACTGATCAGTATATTTATGGGCACGTCTTTATGTCCTTTTTATTGCATCTCTTGCTAATAAATATCAATTACTCAATTATTAGTTTAATTCAACTAGTAAGTAATGCACTAAACCTTGTTTATTATTTAGTCATATCTGCTTTAACGGGTTTATTTATTTTGGTAATACGCTAATAAAGTGAATGTTAGAACAGCGTTAATAGTGCTTTAATGTAAATTGAGTTTTGCATTAAACAGTTTATTGTCTAATACCATGTGACCAGGTTTTGATGTCGATGTCGTTCACTACATAATATTATAATGCGGAATAAGTAAGTACATATTATTATAGGGATTGGTATGATAATTCCTTATGTTTATGTTATTTCTTTATTTGTTCTGACTTCAAAAAGAACCCATTATATTAATCTTCACCTAACTTAAAAAGGGAACCACTTTATATATTATAAAAATAAATTTAATAAACTCAGTACCTACTTTGTTTTAAAGCCTAGATTGGCCTATTTCAAATATGAATGTTATGATATTATGCACTCTTCGTTATAGGGACACTATATTTTTATTTGAACAAATTTTAAGGACGGTAAATTGCTAAACCCTGTTTAAATTTATTTTAAGTACGCTGATGCAGTGGCCATCGAATGTAATGTAATGTATGTGGTGGAGTGTAAATGTATCAAAAGCACTACAGTAGTAGGTAGATAGGTGTTTGAGTTGCGTATGCGGTCATCACTTATGTACATATACTTTTTGAGCGCGTGTTAAGGCCATGGACGCAGTCTGCCTCGGTTCTCATTGTTGTTTATTTTTATGAATGACACATAAACGTTCTCATGCGTATAATGCGGTTTAAGCAGTTGTATGCGTAGATTGCGTAGTAAGATTTTGGTTACATTATTGTAACTAAATTTGTTAAATAATTAGATTAGGTAGTGACAAAAATGTTTTCTGTTAGCCGAAACTAAAAATATAAACATAGATTAAAATAAAATCAGTGTTTTTCCTTTAAAAATATTACAATTAATTATCTAAGGTAACTCTTATTTGTATGTGTATCTGTGATATTTTATTATTCAGTATTCAATTGAATCGGATTATAGATTTTAAATTTTTTATCACAAACATCTTAAATAATTAGTTTGCTGCCATGTTACTTTTTAATACTCGTTAATGCATCGCCTTATTTTATCAACGGTCATAATAATAAAAAAATTATAGTTCGTATAGAATGACCAATATTTATGTGTATTTTATAATTATGTCACGCACGACTACTAACCACACCTTAAATATTGATAAATCTCCCATATAATAGTCATTAAAGTAATGTGATATCATAAAAAAACATTTTTACATTGTTACGTCATTTGTTCAGTTACAATTTAGGTTTATCTACTTTATTATTTAACCAAGAACTTAAGTAGTAAATTGAGTAAATATTAGTTAAGCACCTGTGAAAACTTCGCATGGTCTATTTTATTAATGGACACTATGTGGTTTTTTTATGTCTTAAAAGGTATGTATGTACTATGTATGCGTAAACATTAATCAATATAAGCAAGGTGAAGTATTTACAAGTTGCTTTGAGGTAGTCGTTGGGTCTTCACATTTGATAGAGCAATAATAAATTGTGTCATCATTTGAAAACCAAATACCTTGGGTGTGCCCTCATCATAATGGGTTACCAAACTAATAAAGTACCAAAACAAGGTCTCCACCTATAATATTCATGTTATAATCACAGCAATTTAATCAATAAGACAGAGTAACGACCATGTTAGATTTCTTTTAAATTATTAAATGATAATATGTATGTAATATTTTATTTTAGCTAAGCCTATGAATATTTTTTGTGCCTGTAACACCAGCTGTATTATGAGTCTAAATATCGTTTATGTTAATATTTGAAGCCATATATTGTTTGGCAAGTAAACGGTCTCGAGGCCATACCGGAGCTCACTTGTAGCAATAATTATGTAGTGCCCATAGTGAAACATTTACACTTATAAGCAACCACCGGCAGCTGTCATTAATTTTGAGTGCCTCCGTTAATTTAAGTTTATCT
Source organism: Cataclysta lemnata (assembly GCA_963931975.1). Taxonomy (NCBI): domain Eukaryota; kingdom Metazoa; phylum Arthropoda; class Insecta; order Lepidoptera; family Crambidae; genus Cataclysta; species Cataclysta lemnata. The sequence goes on from OZ008339.1 coordinate 7,601,264, forward strand.
CACCACCATTATAGCTTTTACTCATCACAACAGCAATTTGTTACATTGCTACTGCATTTCCCTTATTACGTGCAGTTTGTACCAGATAGGGCAAATTACAAATTTATCGTCGGAACATGTTCAATCTGAGTGCACGATTAACACAGGATCCGTTATATTAAAACATCCTCAGAACTGATTTCACCTGTCCGTTACGACGGTAATGGAACTAAAACACCATCATTCCTACAAATAGCTTTTTCCGATAAAATAAGACTACTGTTAAACTAGAGTCACGAGGCTCAGTGTAAACTATCACGACTCTGGGGGGTACAATAGTTATGTTGTTATTCTATTAAGGTTACCCCAGGGTGAAAGTAACTCTTCTGATTGGCTATTGTGGTGCACAGGACGAGCTGCTCTGGATCATGATTTCACTCCAGCCCATTCATCCGTCTTGACACGCTGATTGTCGTGCGAAAGCCCCAAGCAGCCACACGATCATTTGTTATTCAATTCTCCTGTGTTTGCGTGGAGAGAAATTCACTTGCATTTGAAATAGAAACGTATCATCTGTTAATGTCACTATGGTGATTGTTTATACATTTGCCGCAGCCTTTTCTTGCAGAGTCAGTTTGACGCTCTTAAAACAATTATTGACAAAATGGTAAAGTCCAACTGTAGTAGAAACAAAAAAAAAACATTAAACCGACCTATTGTTACGTATTGAGATACTTTTATTTTAAACATTGAGAAATCGTTTAATCGATTACGGTCGTTACATGTCCGAGAAAGTCTATAGAGCCTTTTATTCCAACAAATGTTACGCTATCACGTTAGATCGTGACAACACCGTTTAGTGTTCGTGATAGTTCGTAGTTACGATGTTGACCTTGTAAATGTAATGTTATTATGTGCATTACTGCATCCTTGCGATACATTGTTAATGTGTGTGTGATCACGGGGTCAGCAATTGTCTCTGTCGGCACTTTATGCCCACGACCGTTAGATGATGAGGCCTTGCATAATTTGTTTTCCGACTGGAGATGTTTAGCCTCTATTAAAATTGTGGCAGTACCTAGTTGCGTTAATTGTGCGTAACTTGCGAGTCGCCGACATAGGAACGTACTGAGCGTGAGTTAAATTTCTTTTTCTTATGGGAATAAGTGCAGTCCTATTTACTATCCAATTATTGTAATCATGAGGATTACTCTTTCTCTTCCTGTAAATTTGTTTAATTTATAAATGTTTAGACTTTATTCTGTTAAGAAAGAATTTAAAGTTAAGAAAGAAAATGTTCACAACTATAATGAGATCAAAACGAATGAAACGTGATTTGCTGCGTTAATCGTGTTTTGAAATAACAAATAACTGAGTCGTAAAAAGACATGATTCCTTAACTAAAGCATCGGTTCATAAAAGCAGAGATAGAGGTACGAATAATACAGTAGCTGTTACCTGTAATCGGATGTGTGAACATCCGAACTGCTTATTATTTTATACAGGTTTTATACTACACCTGTGTCCTGTTAAACTGTCCCTCTTTAATAGGCATGTGATCATAAATGTTAATATTTAACTGTATAATCAATGAAGGTCTAGAAATTTCGAGTTATATAAAAATGAATTGTACACTTTTACCTAGGTATTTCTATAACTTTACAATGGTGACAACATATAATGGTGACACCTATAGTGCTTAGCAGTATAAAACGATTTTCACAGCCCGGTCGTGAAATGTATTTTAAGAATTTCAAACATTTACCGTGACTTACATTGTTTACCACGACAAATGAAATTTGGAACACCACTGGATACCCTTTCTGCCATTGCCGTGACGAGAAGCCATATTTCTAATTCTGAACAATCGATTACCTACTGCCTATATTTGAAACTTTAACTTTATTTTTTATACTCTGCGTGACTTGTTGATAATAATAATTAGAGTTTTCTTTTTCATTATATTATCCCCGTGGCTATTTCGTGAGATTTATTTATTAAGTTTTATTTGTTCTTAAAAAATATCTCTTAATAAATCTGTTCGTCATGAATAAACTTTTTGAAAGTTTTTCATCGATTCTCGACGTCAGTAATCTGCTTTTCTCACAATGGGCAATTTGTTAGGTAAAATAAACCATTGTGTCAAAAGTAAATTTGGGTTGATCATCATTTTCAAATTGAAATGCCCACGGTAGAAAGAACCTGTGAACTGTACTGCTCAGGTTATGACTAGCTTTGTATCTGTTTTCTCAATCAAATATTTTTGGTCCTCAGGTGAATCCGTGTCAGATCGGGCGGAAAGCGAAGCCCGCGTAGTAAATGACCAGAGATGCATCGAAGTTCGAATCGCTCGGGCGGCCGGAGGCCTGGGGCTGAGCATAGCCGGTGGCAGAGGCTCCACCCCTTACGTGGGCGACGATGATGGAATCTTCATATCGAGAGTCACTCCTAGTGGGCCCGCATATAATGCAGGGCTTAGGGTAAGTTAACCCTAGTTAAGTTCACACAGACGCCAGAAAAGTAAAATCTTAAGTAAATATTTCTTCAATATCTTAAATAATTTACTATGTGAGATTATACGGTATAAGCCCCGCAAATTGCTTATGCATTAGAAATTGTTCAAATTAACAGCCACGATATGTATCATCCATCAAAAAAGTATTACCTACAGCTTATTGACTTACGGCGGGTTCCAATATTCTATCAACAGTTGAAGATAAACGCACTACAGCTTAGTTGCTTAGCAATTTCTGTTATTTATTGTAATATAACAAAAAATGCCGGGCAACTAAACTTTAGTAAGCTTACTTTTAACTGCAGTAGATAGAATATTGAGACCCGTTAGTACAATAAAAGTAACAGCAAGAAAGTAAAATAATAATTAAATAAATGTATTATTGATATTGAATATTTCTCTTTAAAAATACATAGTGACTCGAGATTACGTGACCAAAATGGCAGCGTGGTTCATTAGCGATTTTCGACGATTATATGCATTCATACGATATGTTTTTGATTGTACAGTGATAGAACGTTTCAACGATGTATTCTAACTGTTCTGTGAGAACAGGAGCGCTCAGTCATTACTGTCCATTTATTTTGCTTCAACATCAATAAATCAAATCTTATATGGATAAAATTGTAGCATAAGTAAATGTCAAACGGATGCCGTTTGTCTTGTTTTTGTATGAGTAATTTATTTCTAGTTTTTGATTTGTGTTCTTGCAATAACTGGGATGTAATGAATGTGGTGATGGTATCATTACAAAAGATGTTTCAATGTGAAAGCCAATAACAGTTTTCCATTAAATACAAGCTAATGTATTTCTTATTGAGGGTTTTTCTTTTTTTTTTTTCATCATCATCATCTAATGTGTCTCATCACAAATCTTCTTCTTCCTGCCCTTATCCCGCTCTAGGCGGGGTCGGCACAACATGTCTTCTTCTTCCACTCCTTTCGATCCTTCACCAATTTCTCATCCACTCCTCTCGCTATCATGTCCTCGTTTACACAGTCCATCCACGGGTCCAGTCCATGTTTCTCATCACAAATATTTGATATTAATTCCTATACGAGATTTATCGAAGATTTTTGAACGAGTGAAATGTGAATAACGTCCGTACCAGCTAAAAGTTCGCGTTGGTAATAAAAAATATTTCATTCATAGGTGGGCGACAAGGTTCTATCTGTGAACGGTACATCAGTAGTGGAGGTGGATCATTACTACGCGGTTGAAGTCCTGAAAGCCAGCGGTCCTACATTGACTCTTGTTGTGACTAGAGACTCACCAAATTCCACCAGGTAAATCTTTTCCTCTTTAACATTATTTAAATAAAATAATTTTCAATGAAGGATCTTCAAAACGTACGCAGTCTTTTATAATGTGTTTATATTTAGTGAGAATTCTTAGTTTTATTTAATTAATTTACTATTTTGAAGATTTTTCTTAGAATTGTTGTGAACCTAATGAGAGTATAGTGTTGTCAATTTTGAATGAAACAAATAATTTTCAGGACACATAGTAGAGCACCCAGTGGAGCGAGCCATCATTCAGTGTCAAGTACTACCGATACAGTGTCGACCTTGGAAAACGGACAGGTATCGTATTATGAGCTGATTTATATAATCGTATTAAATAACAACTGCAAAAGTATATTATGAACTTGATAATGAAACGATATGGATATGTTATTTTGAGGTTGGGGGATACAAAAGATTTAATTAATTAATTTATTGGAAACATATAGGTACAGAACTTATAATATGATAAGAGAAATAATGCGTTTGAAGATTTTGAAGTATCTAATACCTATAATAGGTATACTGGTCAGCTCAATTGCAGTTGATTGATGCTCGAGAAGTTGGGACGTTAATCACTTTAATTGAAACTAAGCTCATTGGAAGTAAGGACCTACAAAAAGGTTTTATTCCATTCTAGATACCAACCGGCCGGGGTATGCCCAGACCGCTGATAATCGGCAACCAGTATGCGCAGGAGTTTGAGCCAGAATTCAAGGAGAATGCCAAGTTGAACAACAAACAGAGCACACCCAATGCCAGCATCAACTTCAGTCCTTCACCTACGGGACAAATTACTACGGATACTTATCAACGTCTTCAAGCTTCGCCGCCGCCACCGTCCACTGCACCGTACATCCCGCCTGGTAACCTATACGTGTATATTTCTTAACATATCAAGACCCTCTAGACTGGTTAATCTATTCGAAAGAATAGAATACAAATGTATGGAAACTGACGTATTACAGAGAAAATAATATGGCGACTGTCGTGTGAAATGTAAGAGTAGTTCAACGTAGTTGTCAAAAATTGTCATCTGTTGAATAGAAACTTTTCGTTTCCCACTTGGCTACGCCTCTACCTGGCTAGCATGACCACCAAAACACGACACGAAAAAGAGCTTCAGTTATTAGGTTAGAATGTTGAAAAGGATAATTGGTTATTGCACAAATCATTAACAATAAAATTAGAAATATAGACTTAATATAGAGCTATATTAAATATATGCATGTTTAACTTTGGAATTGTCAATGTTAACAATTAAATTAGAAATATAGACTTAATATAGGGCTATATTAAATATATCCATGTTTAACTTTGGAATTGTCAATGTTTCATAATTAAAATAACTATTGTAGCGAAAGTCCCTGTGGAAATTGTTTTTATTTCTAACTAAAATGGATCAATTTTCACGACGATTTTTTAATATCGTTATTCAATAGAGTACTTATAAAATATCCTAATAGGAATATTTATTTCAAATTTTTTATTTAGAAAATGAAACGCATGTTACTGTGGTGAATTGGAGCATTATTAGAATTATAATATTCTGTGGTTTTATTTGTTTCTAGTCTACCAACAAAAAGTGTTGGTTCACACTACGCTCATACGCGACGGCGCTGGCTTAGGCTTCAGCATAGCCGGCGGTAAAGGCTCGCCACCATACCGAGATGATAGCGACGCGATTTTCATCTCTCGTATATCGCCACAAGGTGCTGCTTCTAAAGATGGCAAGATGTTAGTCGGAGACAAGGTTGTATCGGTGAGTGTTTTTATGATGTTACCCTCTGACAAAAGTAATATAATACAAATATAGAACATAACGTCAAATGTGCAATGGGTTCTACCCGTGGTATATCATTGTATCTATTAGACTTAATTCCATTACTATAACATATAAACTCTTTATATAATTTGTAAAACAATGATATCGATTATTTTTGAAAATTATTTTATGCAGAATCCCTTTGATCGATTTATGCACACTCCGGTGTACACATACATGTTTGGCCATACGCAATGCGAGTACATGTGTTGTTTAACTCTGTGTTCTTAAGGGTATTTTTTTCTATCTATAAGAATCGTTTCACGGTTTAGGTTTAGGTCTAGGTGCTAACTGGTTGTCAAAAACTTATTCGCCTACACACAAACATTTAACATACAAAGATAGGCTAATTCAGAATGAATATAGTACAAGTACTATAATAGCTAAGAAGATTTCAGTTGCCGTTAGAAAAAGTTTAATAGATATTACACGTTTCTAATTTTAAAATACTCCTTTACAGATCAACGGGGTAGATATGGAGAGTGCTCGTCACGAAGCGGCTGTCAGTCTGCTGACGGGCCATGAGCGGTTTGTCCGGCTCGTTTTGCAGAGAACTATCACTACCGAAGGTAATATTGCCATTCACTCGACAAAATGACTCTATTAGCCATATGACTTCACTTACTCTACCGGTATTAAAAATGTCATATAGGCAATATCAAAATTTAAAAATCTATCTTGTAAATATAGATTTAAAAATAAACCTACCGTACACAACATAAATCCAACATAAAATATATTTGTTTTTATATATTATATTTTTATGTGGATGGACTGCCATTCATTCCACACTCCACCGGGCAAATAATCTGCAGACATTGAAAATATATTTTTTGAACCATAAATATATGTGGTATATGCTGGTATAATTGTGTTTTAAAGTTTTGCTTTGTCGTGAATATTTGACGCCAGCTTGGATTTTTGTTTTATTTTTAATATCTCCAAACACTACTTTTAATGCTTGTCATATTCCTATGCATAAAATATTTCCACTGAGAGCTTAGCTTCATAAAATATTTTTCTCCTCTAGGCGAGACGCGGAAATCTACGTCAGAAGATGTGAGGGAACACAAGACAAGCCTGCAAAACGTTAACTTAGCACCCTCACCAAAACCGAACCATGTAGCACCACTTGTCACCAACCACACCCACACCGCACCACGTGTGACCACTCCAACACAGCCAACACCCGTTCCGCAACTGTCACCGCAACCTCAATTCACACCACAACCTCATTTCACACCACAACCACAGTTGATACAGCAACCACATGTGCAAAAACAGACAACTTTCGCACCCACTGTGGTGCCCCCTCAACCCGCACCACGGAGACTGAGTCAAACGAATGGACAGGTAAGGCTTACTCCGTATAAAATATAAATCATGATTACTACTAGACTACTCACATAAGATAAATATACTTATCTACACTTTTAAACGCTTGGGATTCTGCACTGATCTTATTTGTGTTAGACCGAGACAGAGGCGTAAATATCTGAATATTATACAATACATTCATTCCTTGACATTTTCTATGTTAAAAATTATTATTAGTAAATTTTTACAGTTTTACCGTTTCTTATTTTTTCGCTAACGAAAATATATTTCAACAAATATTCAGTAATTTACCATAAGATTTATAGTTTATTATCTTCGCTTTAAGGCCCCATAGGTGACGTAGAAACTAAGTGTTTTTACTTAGCAATATTCATTAATTATTCCATTTCATTAGCGTTATTAGTAACTAAATGGCCTATGAAGTTGCGGATGTTGTTAGAAGTGGGAAAGAGTGGTGATAATTATTTTACGACTAAGTACTCGGCATGAATGTAAAAGCGCAGTGTCTCTGCTCTGAATGAGTCGACCAACGCACACGCTTTCATGTAGCTTTCATGTGCAATACTGCTATAATGGATTAGTTGGCAGTTTTTTTATTATGTATAAATATGTAACTTGAATTATTATTAATAATAGCTTTGTAGTTAAAATTGTAACAAGGGCTAAAGTTAATCAAATCTAGAAATTTGCACTTGACGTCAATTATTGGGATTAAAGTTAATTCGAGTGATTGCTCGACTTTTGGATATCTTGATTTACAGTTAACTGTTGTACTACCACCAGTATTAAAAATATTTCAATGTCTTCAAGTACATAGGTGAAGATTTTCCTTTGTCAACTACACTATTATCAGCCAATTTAAAACAACCTATCGTTGACTCCAGGCCACGAAGTCGACGACTAACAGTGCGAGCACGCCCCTAACACCCGGCGCCCCTAACACTCACGGCTCCACAGACGACGTCTTCGAAGACATACAGGTAAGAGGCCGCTCAAGCAGCTACCTTAGTTACATACAGGTGATGGTAATCGATTTAACACGTTCACGTCCACGCTTCACACCAAAAGGTGCCTTCACTGTACAGAAAAACGATTGTCTCTTAGTAGCGAGTGGTGCGAAACCCCACGCGTCTCGAAATACGAGCTCATATTTCTGGATCGCAGGGTCAAGTATCAATCGCAACTATACAGAGCACAGTCGCTTTCATACTGCGCGCTTCACATACAGCACTTTCCTTGCAACCTTAAGTCGAGTCCAGACTGTTTCATTTATATCTTTTTTATGTACATTATGAATTGACTAATCCAGCTATTTTTTATTATTATTACAGGATTGTAGTAAAATGTGTTTTTTTGTTTTCACTTATTATTTATTATTTATAAATAAAACCAACTATATATCTACGACATTTACACATTCATTTAATCTAAATAAATTATTAAATACATTATGCAATAAAGCTTTGACATTTGTCAATTAAAATTAAATTATAAATTTACTAATTATTTATATTATACCAATAATAAAAAATGAATAACATTTGTATTTAAGTGTCCAATCAATATTTTCAATATTTTTTTATTATTATTGCTTCAAATTGGCTCGAAATAACCATAATAGTCATCTTCCCGATTTGAAACGCCCTTATGAGAGATTAGAGAAACCCACAAGGGAACATTTTAATAAATGTCTAGAGAGAACCAGATAATGTTATAGCCTTATTTAAAAATACCCACAACAACAAATTTGTATTATTTATTAAAGTTTTCAAATTACTGTCAATTTATAATAAACTATTCAATAGTGTCAATTTTCAAGATGATTGCTTATAAAGTGTTTCTGCTCCGGTGTAGGGTTAATGTTTGAAATGAGAACAAAAAAAATTGATAATAACCAAATAAAAACTTTGGTACAGGTTAAGAAATCACAGCCAATCGTGTCATTAAAAAAATCTTTGCAAATTGTGAAAGATATTTTATTTTAATAATTGTTTTAATACCTACTAAAGTGTTTAAAAAGAGACAGGGATGCTAACTATTTCATTTTACTTGCTATGATTTTTGCTTGCTATGAATTTCAACGTAATTCTTGGCCTAAAAGTAATAGCTCAATAGTAATAGTTAACAAATATACAAGTTCAGTCATCATAGTATCTGAACTATGAACTTGGTTTTTCAGTTGATCATAATCTGAGAATACAGATCCTATAGTAATAAAAAAAACAATATCAGTCTGTCTTGTCATTTTTAAAGTAACACCCACTCTCTGGACACGACTCAGGCACTTACTTTAACAACTACTTACCCGATGTGAACGTGTTAAACGTACAGCCCTCGCGACCGATCACGAACGACGAGTTCCAAGCGATGATCCCGGCCCACTTCCTCGGCGGTCGTCGGCCGGCGTCGGAACCGCCCGAGCGCGGCGTCCGTGTCACCGTCGAGAGGCCCAACACTGGCATCGTGATGCCACCGCCCCCTGCCACCATTGGGCGGGTCACCGAGACCATCACTAAATCCACCTTCACCGAGACTACAGTCACCAGGATCACAGATAATCAACACGTCGCTCCCGTCATTATCGAAGTAAGCAATGGTCGAAAGAGGTTCCCGCTCGGCAGTTTGTCGTGTGTGATTTGTGTCGTGGTCAGACCGTCCTATTGGCCGTTTCATGATGCAACTGGTCTTTTATGAACAAGTAAAGTAAACTGCTAACTAGGTAGGTTATGTTAGTTTTTTTGTGACTATAGTTTGTAAAATATAGAATGATTGATATGACAGCTGTCACACTCGTACACATTTCTGTCTATCCTTTTCGCACCTATAGCAGTTTTTTTTTGTTGCTTTCAGTCCCAGCGATCAAGCAAAATTTTACGAACTTTAAAATTTAGCAGCGGGACAAATGAACCGAGCGCAGTTCTGATACTCGGAATAGTTGTAATTGTTGATATGAAACAGGCTTTAAATAGATTGTCTGCTTTCATGACAAAGCAATTATACATGCAATGCCCAATTCGACGATCTGTATACGACATATTAATACAATTCGACATATTAAATATCCATACATAATTATCCTGCCTTGTTCGTGGTGCTATTTGGGGTCGGTCTCTTCTATTCTTCTGTGCTTATTTCTTGTCATTGCACAATACACTGATTTTACGGCCATATTATTATTCAATTCAATTCCATTTTCCATTATTACAAATAGGTGACACATTATAGTATCAACATTAATATTTTGTCTACAGATACAACTTATGCTTTCTGAAGATTGTGGGTAATTAAACTCGGGTAGACTTATTTTGACCCGTAGATTGAATATTGAAACGGGACATTATTTGCCTACACTCATAATCTATCTATTCGCCTTCTCTTTATTGTAATTTTCCTTTCACGTTTTATCATGCGTTACAATATAAGAACCTTTATTCTGTTCATAAATGCATTTATGAACAGAATAATTACTAAATGTACTTAATAATTACAAAAACAGAGATTTAGTGAACACATTGTATTTTTGATGAGCTTTGTATGTTTTCGTTAGATAGGTTTACATGTTTTTATAATGTTTCACCATGAAATGTGAAATAATTGGGATGATTTTTTATTATTTAACCTATTTTTTTTATTAACTTTGTTTTTTGCTCCCATTGCGTGTTTCTAATTGTTTATGAACATTTACCATCAATCACTTCACGAGTTCGATAACTGCACATAAGTCACGCTTCGCTAGGCGCATCCCATAATACAGTATCGCACTGAGTTAATGAATCGCATCATGAACGGTTGCATTAAATACCTTTAATCAAAATAATGAAGTATAATTACCTTCGAATGATCGATTTCATTATTGCACTCTTGTCGTTACTTTACTATTATGCTTATTATGGAATTTAATATCATGGGAAAAATCGAGCGGGGATCTTGTTATAACTAATTCACTGCACTGTAGATATCAACAGATGGCTTCAGGCAATCATCAGCACTTCAACAAATAAACGGTACTTATAATATAAGTGATTTGCAATAATTTTAAATGATAATTTCATTTCTGACTTGGTTAAGTATGCCAATCATAGAATTATGTATTAGATACTAATTATATCCTGAGACCGTATCTATGCCTATAACCTACGTCACATTATTTTATATTTTTTTTACTTACTGTACCTATACTTAAGTATAACCTTTCTATTAATACAATAGATAGTTTATTATGCCGTGTGGTGACGGCAGAGTAGAATACAATTGTCACCATCCCAAATCTCTCCCGTGGGTGTCGTACAAGGCGACTAAGGATAAATCAGTGATGAGGAATGGGCAGCAGCGTTCCTCTTATACTACCGTCCTGACAATGTACTGCGACTTTTGTGCCCGATATAATGGCAATAGGCTCGCCACCTATTACATGGGACTTAACATAATTGGCGAAACGCGGGTGAGAATTCACCTCTGCCTACCCCTTCGGGGATATGGGCGTGATTTATGTATGTATGTATGTAGTTTATTATTAATTAAGTTGCCGTGTAGTGACGGGTAGAGTAGAATACAATTGTCAGTTCTCCTTATGCATACGATAACAATCAACTCTATAATTTTTTCCACATAAACTGCATTTCATTATCATCATCCGGGTCATCCGCCTACTGGCGGGTAGCGGGCATAGAGCGCTTGGTCATAGCCTGGGCATGAACTCGGGGCTCCCCTTCGCCCCCCTATGCTCAATCCCGTGGGTTATTATGTAAGCCGATTGCGTTGCGTGCGTCTACCTGTCTCTCCCTCTCTCATTGAAAATAATAGCAAAGTGTGAGAGTGACGGGTAGACCAAAGCAACTGCAATCGGCTTACATTATACGAGGTCTGTTGTCAAATATGGCTATGAGCATGCTTAACCGAAAAGTACGAATACCATAATGTCGTTTGTGCAAGCAGATGCGGAGATTGATCAGGACATTACTCATACGATCGCACATACCTACATGTGACCCAAGAATGTCATTAAAGTTAAAAGGAAAGATCTATCTATACCTTTGTCTGTTTTAAGACCTGCCCCCGTATTATGTAAGCCGATTTCAGTTGCTTTGGTCTACCCGTCTCTCTCATTCATTGAGAATAATAGTAAAGTGTGAGAGTGACGTGTAGACCAAAGCAACTTAAATCGGCTTACATAATACGAGGTCTGTAGTCAAATATGGCTCCAATGATCTGTTGTCAAAAATACGGATGAAAGAAAATTGCATTCAAAATTGAATGCATTCGGTCCGAATTGACGAAAATGACGAGTATTGATAAAATAAATAAAGAGTACGTAAGAGTCGCAAAATGGCAACAGTAACTTCTGGAAAAATGGATGGATGGATGAAATGAAAGTGATAGGTGTGGATGACATACTGGACTGGTTGTTGACTATGTAGAATTTTTCCTATATCTGTTTTTATAAACTAATTAGTAGTTCACGTAAATCAAGACATTAAAAGTTAAAGTTAAAAGGCGATCCTCTTTTATACGCCAACGTAAGTAAAAGATATAAGTATATTTATAAATCTGTATCATGACGTTATACATACAGTCTCAGCATTATTAAAATGTATAATAAAATAATTGTTATTTTATAGTCTGATCAGAATTTCTCAGATATTGAGCTACTATCTGTAGAAGTTCTATGTACATATTAACTTTATGTTTGACTAACTAAACGTAAGCTTGTCTATGCTTGATGGCTAAAGAAATTCATTAGTTTGTCACTTAACATGCTACTTTTCATTGTTTCAGGATGTAGTCCTTAACAAAGATGGCGGCTCTCTCGGTTTCAGCATCATTGGAGGAACCGATCATTCTTGCATTCCATTCGGAGGCAAGGAACCAGGAATATTTGTGTCACACGTAAGTTGGCTATTTGAAATTTGACGGCAGACCAGAATACAATTTTCACTATCCCGAATCTCTCCCGTTGATGTCGTACGAGGCGACTAAGTGTAAAGACAGCGATAAGTAATGGGCAGCAGCCTTCCTCTTAAACCGCCTAGCAATATACTGCGATTTGAGTACTCGACAAATGACAATAGGCTCGCATCTATTACCAAACATAATTGGTGAAACGTGATTGTTATTACACCTCTGTTTACCGCTTTAGGGCTAAACGAATGACTTTGTATGAATTTGGTAGAATATCTTACATACATACATACATACATAATTCACGCCGATATCCCTGAATGGGTAGGTAGAGGTGAACTAGCAATAGAATATCGTACCGCCTGAAAATTCAAGATGGCTACTAGCTAATCTAATATCTTTGAGGGCTTTCAATAATGCAGTAGCTACCGACTCGCATTTTTCTAATATCTTGACTAATCCATTTACAGGTTGTGCCTGGCGGAGTAGCAGCCCGTTCTGGCAAGCTCAGAATGGGCGACCGTCTGGTCAAAGTGAACGGCTCCGAACTCACGGGAGTCACTCACAGGGAGGCGGTACAGTTGCTGCTGCAGCCGGGGCCGTCGCTGGCGCTGGCCGTGCGACATGACCCTCTGCCGCAAGGTTACCAGGTCAGTCGTGCTATGCTTATTATGGGACACACGGTTGGTCCACTAAAATGTTGCTGATTGTATTGCTCTAATAAACCAAAAAGCAGTGTTAAAAAAATCTCTTTTCGGATTTTTGTTGTACTTGACTAATAGTTTAATCAAATAACTATCTAATTGACTGTGCCGTATAGGTTAAAATTCTTTTTACTCTCTGTATAGAAAGTTCACTAAAACATTGCGCTATTATCTTAATTCTGTCTAAAATTACTTAAAAAGGTATACGCTTTTTGGCTTATTAGGCCAGTATAATACTGAGAAGACGAGACAGATATATTTTTTCGGAGCTGTGAATACGTACAGCTCTTCTTTAGTCACTCTTTAACTTAATATCAATTATTTTCAAATTCTACCATAAGAAAATATACTCAATTAGAGACTTGATCAATAAGAAAGGACCTTATCAATTCAAATTATTTTCGTATCAATCTGTGACGGTGTGATATATCTATCACATATATATATCATATCCTCTCTTTTCCACTCACACACGTAACTAACTTTGTTTCTCATCAATAAATTATTGTATTTTTTGGTGTAGCCATATACAAGAAGGGTTAAATATTTACTGATATTCACAAGTCTATGGACCACTCCGTTGTATTATTAACCGCTATGAGAACATGTTACAGACTAACAAAATAGCTCTAATTATTTCTTATGGACTGCTAATTTATCCTGTGTCATCCTGTTATTACTAACGATTGAATATAAATTGAGTGATGGGTGCGTTTGAAAATTGAAACCGTTATAGGAATGTAATTTGTGTGTGCTAAATTGAAACATATTGTGTGTACACAAAGCAAATGGCGCATTGTTCTGCATGACTGCAAGTATTCGGATTGTGGTTATATGTTAACTTGACATCGGCCGGTTTTGTGGCGATTAGTAGTTTAATTTGATTATCGCTTAACGTAGTCTTTGGCCGTACAAGGAACAATAAGGACAAATGCTTCACGCACATATTCGGCTGTATGACCAAGTGCTGCTAGATTATCTGTGCTGCGAGCTGTATGGCTTCATGCAGTACCTACATGTTAAAAAAAATTAACTAAGGCATTAAATCCTGTCTAATTCAGACTTTCGATACTACCTGTTTTGTGAAGGACATGGTATTTTTTTTACGATTTACGAATATGTTTCTTAAATAAAATGTTTTTGTAATGTAAAGAAGTAATTCATAGATTTCAATTAAAATCTGCAATTAGTGTTATATTATATATTTAATATATATTTCTGTAATTATTCATAACTAGCAACCCCATAGTACGGGGACTTATCCATTTAATATATTTTACAGTTTTGTATAGTCTGAATTGCTGCTGATATTGCATTCAATCGATCATGATTGATTGATTAATTCTCTTGGATACAATATTGGTTACAAAACAGTAACATATTCGTAATAGTTTTAACAAGAAGGGAACAGTTGACACAAAATGAACTTAGTCCACTACACAATCTAAAGACCAATAATATATTTGTACGAACCTTAGCTATTGCTCTACACGAAACATTATTTTGTTCCACACGTGCGCTCGACGGCCATCGCGACACTCGTTCAGGGTGTCATACAAGTTGAGATTGTCGATGGAACTGTAAGTGTGAACGTCGCCCGGCGATCTCGAACCTATGTGTGTTACTTTACCAATATAATTAATTATATGTCAGATATCCCCATCCAAACAATTCGTGTGCTCAGCTACCGTCATTATCCTGAATGGTTATTATCCCGATAAGACGCTTTCTTCTGTTGAGTAGACCACATTTTAAGCTTTCGGTTTTAGAATATTGTTTGTACAATAAATTCTCCACACACTTCATAAGTAAACTGTGTCTTGTGCTAGGATCTTTGTTTCGACGTGGTTATGTATTGTTTAGACGTGAGAACTTTATTCCTGAATGCATGATTGGCTTTGCATGTACTGTTGTATCACTGTTTTGTGACTCCCATTGAATTGAATTAGTCAGAGTTTTCTAAGTCATTTAAATATATTATGTAGTGAAAGCTTTTTTGTCGTGTTCTGAAAATTCGAAAATACATATATTGCTTTACTTTGTGATTACTCAAGTGATTTTGAAATATTAATAAATGTGTATTTTAACAGGATCTCACTATCATAAAGCAAGAGGGTGAAAAATTGGGAATGCACGTGAAGGGTGGCCTGAACGGCCAACGTGGCAACCCCAATGATCCTAATGACGAAGGAGTTTTCATATCCAAAATCAACAGTGGTGGAGCTGCAAGGAGAGATGGAAGGCTGAAGGTAACGTAATATTTAATTTATTTACATTTAAAATTTAATTCTGATCAAATTATGATTGGAGAAAGTTACATCATTTGTAGCCAACTATTTATATTCATCATAGATTATAATGATAACATTTTCGTGTTGGTATTTCCGTAAATTAAAACGGCGTTTAGTAATTTCCCCATTGTATTATACTACATTTACATACATACGTAAATCATGCCTTTTTCCTATAGGGGTAGGCGTAAGTGTATTACATCCACAATTCACCAGCTTATTTTGCAATTTGAAAATTCAAACACAAATTTAACTCTATCTGAAAGATGGAGAGAAAAAATAAAAAGAAAGAAAGAAAAACATTTATTGACCAGCACAAATAGAAATTCGTATATTTTTAACCGATATTTCATTAATAATTTTTAATTACTCAATACAATAAATAAATGGAAGAATGAATGGACAAATTTTTTTTTTCTTTCGCGATCAAAATTTCAATCTACCGTCTTATAACACAGGTTGGCATGCGACTTCTAGAAGTAAACGGAGTTTCACTGCTCGGCGCAACACACAACGAGGCTGTGAACGCTTTGCGACAAGCGACCAACGCGCCATTACATCTCGTCGTATGCCACGGCTACACCAGAGCCGAGAAATACACCGTACGTAATTTCACTGACGTGTCAACTGCTTAGGCAAATATAGCACTTAAACACTTGCCCCCTTATTATAAAACAAGGACTGAAGTTAGACATAGTTTAAAACTGATGCTTTCACTTTTATTTGCTGAATGAAAGACAGAGTTAGTGTCAATTTTAAACCATGAATAACTTTAGTCTAAGTTTTATAGTAAGTGGGTAAAAGTTCTCAAAAATAAACTTTGCAAACCGCCTTGTTGCCGCTTGTTTATTTAGTGAAAATCTTGTACTTATTTTGTACACCGTTATGGAAAAAAAATAGATGCATGGTTTTAAAAGTTACACTTCTTGGTGAGCTTTATTTTAAGTTATTAAAACGTGCTATTATACAATTAAAGCGATCATCTATTGATTGGCTTGTTTGTTTCCAGAAAAGTAGGCAATATCTGTCAGTTTGTTTAATCGTTGATGAATTTTGACTACTGTATCACTTTTTTAAGCGTAAATTTTTCTTCACTTTATGCCTAAATTATCTTTGTTTGCCTTTAAATTTTATTTCATATTACTGACACTGTTGGCACCTATGAAAATGTACTGTGCACTAGTGTATGTGCATTTTAGTGCTAGCTAGAAAGAAATAGACATAGCGAATGTTTGAACAGACCGGTAGCGAGAGCGGGACGGCTGACACAGGCGGCTCTCTTTCTCACTCAACGTCGAGCCTGGACCGAGATGAGCCGTTGAATCAACATCAACAGGTATTTTACTCACAAGTTCAATGGAACTGTTGAACTAAATAAATAGTACTTATATATGACTAAGCTGGGGAAAACCGAATGGTTGAATGTGTGTGGTTGATCGTACATATTATATACGTATTATTATATTTTATGAGAAGCATGTAACAGCCACAACAATCGATGTATGCATATTTTCTCATTTGTTTCAACATCAACATTTAGTTTTTTGTTTTAATTTAGTCTATTTTGTATGAAATTGTATATCATTAGCAATCTATCATCGGCAATTAAAATATGATTTCATTGCTGTAAGAAATTTAATCGTAACTTTTTACTTTCATTGAGCTAAGTTGCAATAATATAGGTATAATGTATAAAATATCAAATCGTAACTAAAATTCGTGATTAAATTGCAGGATCAACACTTCCAACAGGATTTGGTTGAGTTTGAACATGAGAAACAAGTCGCAGAATTAAGGGAAAAATCTACTCCTGAAAAGGTAATTGAATATTATTTTATATTATATCTAACTAATCGTATAATGATATTTTGTAATAATTTTAAATACAAAAAATTGGGCGTGATTTATGGTATATTTTATTTATTGCGATTATACGCAAGTTATTTATTCTGCTAAATTTATATCTGTCTAAAACCGTCAATCATCTTTTTGCACGTGCGGGTGCGGTACTAAAGTTTTTATTTTAAAATGTCAACAATTTTAAGTTCTTTTTATTAATTAAAATAATTGACCCTTGACCCACAAATAAGAGTCAAGCTATATAGGAGGAGCTCGCTAGCGCAGTGGCATAGCGCGTTTGGCCTGTGATTGCTTAAATTAAGCAATATTCGCTAAGGCCGGTCATTGGATGGGTGACTAAAATATTATTATCTCGAGTTCCTCCGTGCTTCGGAAGGCACGTTAAGCCGTTGCTCCTGACAGCATCTGCAGTGGTTTATACCCACCAATCCGCAATGGTCCAGCGTGGTGGAATATGGCCCAATCTCCCTATATTCTACCATCCATAGGGAAGGCCCGTGTCCCAGCAGTGCGGGCATCAAAGGGCTGGTGATGATGATGAAGCTATAGCAATAGATGCAATAGATGACTCTTTTTAGGTGCTAGATATTGTTCACGCCGTCGAGAGCATGGCTCTAGAGCCTGCACCGCCGACCTCACCGGAACCCCAACACAAAACGACCACGGTCGTTATGTCCAAACACACCCTCCAACCTCAGGTAAGAGTCTAACGGTTTTATAAAGATATATTATGGTTTTATTTTTATTAATTTAAGCTTAATTATTGCTAGGCCCTATATTCCTTAAGTAATTCTCATTATCATAAAAATATTTTTTATGAACAAAATAAAAATAAGAAGTCAGTATTTACTCATGGCGATTATAATGCTACTAATTTGTTTTAATCTAATTGCAATTAAATAAAAACTAATTTCACGAAAAATGCAATTTTACTATCGCACTAATAAAATGTATACTATTTAATATAATTATATCAACGTCCAATGTGACGAGAAAGAAACGTGAATAAATTTTGTGTAATATCGAACCAGCCTGATTAAATTTGAAGCTTTTTATGTAGATAGGATTACGTGAATTAAGCATGAAAAATATAGCTTTTTATTCTATTATTATTTAACTTTGTTATTAAATCGAAATTACAATTACCTACCTTTTTACTTTTTGCACGATTTGACGACTGAGATTTACCGATAGCATGCACTTGTATATTTGTAGCATAAGGGTATTGATTTATATTAGTAAGGGTATTGCTTGCATGAAAATATAACTCAAATGTTATTTATATTCAAGACTTCTAAGTATGTTGTTTTAACACCTATCTTCCAAAATAAATGTGTGTATTTTACGTAATTGAAGCCTTTATTATTATTCTTATGTAGTTGGTATTTATACTTTACGTTAAGGATGGCACTGACTATTTTTACATTCACCTACCTATGTTTGACCTGTTCAAGTTAATTATGAGGAATATATGGCATCATAAAAAACTAGAATATTATGTATAATTTGCATGTACCCTTCCTAGGTTCTTATCAATCCAAAAATCTATAAACATTGAATTGTAATGAGTCGTCAATGTAATTGTAGCTGAAATTTTTTGAGTTATTTTAATTTGTTTGTAGCTTAGTTCAATGTCGTCAAGTGTTAGCTTACCAGTCATCTGTGTATAGAAACAAATGTACTGGTTGATCATGTATTGATTCTGCGTATTACGTCATTGCAGAGTGCAAACCCAGAGGAAACGGAAGGAAACACATAGTACACCAATTTAAAGATCTGTCCAATATGTAAATGTAATAAGACATTTAAAGTTAAATGAGATACGCGAAGTAAGTTTTGTGTCCATTGTATCGTGTATTGATGTTCATAACGACAATCAATAATAATAACACGAATTTACAAAGAATCAAACTCGAATACCAAAAGATGAATTTCCTGGTATAAAATTAATGAACTAAAATTGTAACTACTTGTGTATAAATTAGTCACGGCACCATATTATGGCGCCTCCGTAAAGTTTTATATTCTATTATACACGGAATTAAACCGCGTTAATATTTCGTAATTCATTTAAAACTGTACTTACTTCCAGCTGATGGAATTGTTGTCAGCATGTCTGTGATCTTAATTTTCTGTACCTAATTAAGTAGCTCCTCTTACTCTAATTAGTGATGAAAATATATTTTTACCAAAAGATTTTTTTAATAATAGATTTGCAACAACAATAGGTCATATTGAAATTTAGTATCTGACTTGTGAGGATCAAAAACTATTTATGTAAATAATAATTTTGTTATAACGGATAAGGGTAAAATTTTTAATGTTATAACCATTATGAGGAATCAATGAATAGAATGATGATTATGAAAGAGGTCGAATGCTTTGAAAGCTAAGAATTAATTTATAAATAGTTTACTATTGTCTGTATTCAATGACAATTTATACATGTATGACATTGTATTAGTGTTTGTTTGGCCATATGTACTCACACTTTAGATTACACTATTTACTATAGAATAATATAATACACTTTGTGTCTGCCATGTTGACCTGTGGTACCTATGTCTTACCTCTATATCTAAATGTTTTATCGATAGAATTTATGTTATAACATACTATTTACCTTGTCTCTGTGTCTATGAGTATTTCTGGTGTATCCGTGTGCTATAACAATATTATCCTATTAATAATATTAACAGTCTTGTGTAATTTATAAAATATTTTTTCCATACCTTCATTCTTAAAAAAATTACCCGACCAATAAAATTGTAGTTTAATGTTGTAATCAGACCTTTGTAAACAATATAATCCGAAAATTCTTTACAACATGATGCTTATAACACTATTTTATAACCTTTGCTATGATGACCAATGTTTATAAATATTCATCTCTCAGTCAATAGGTTATCTTAAAATGTTCATGATGTTTCTCATAATAGCCATAAAATTCTTTTCCCCATAAGCCTGTTATGTGTATTTATAATAAAATATTATAATTATTAATAAATTTACCTTGTTTAACAATTTTAAGTCAAGCTTCCAACATATCACATATGTTGTAATTGTGTACCTACCTACATTTAATTACTACCATAAGTAGTCAAATATTCTTGTTATGTCGTTATTGCAATATTTATTTCAGTGTAATGACTACATGTATTTTTTCGATATACTTACGTAAGTTGTGAGATTTGGCCAAATTATTTAAATGTAACTGCCAATTATTTTAACATTTGATAAATGTATTATGTGTAATAATCACACAATTAATTAATTTGAATTTATATTAAACGTAAATGATCTATTATAATTGACGTTATGTTTTAGTGTTGCATTTAAATATATCATGTTTCACAAAAACGTTTCTTTCAATTTTCACGCATATTTTGTGACATTTATTTTGGAAGATTGTGTTGGCTTGAGCAAGCTAGTTAACATTTTTTATCAAAGTTTTATATGTTGGTTTTGTATTTTTTATTTAGGCTATGTTTTCTTGCAAGTAGCTTCGCTAAACGGTAAAGTGTAAAATACTTCTGGGTAGGGAATTAGTCACGTCTCTGTGTGTGCACAGAATTCTGTCTCGCACGCTTAGAATATGGATTGAACGTCTTTAATAGCGTAAGTTCCGTAAGTATGGAAGTTCAATTGTTGGTTTGGTCAGTCGTCTAGTTCGCAAGCTGCCCCCCTCTCTCCGCTCGCGGTGTTCACACAGCAGAAAGCGAAGACGCCGCCTCCACACGTGGCAGCGGAAGGGACCCCCGTAGACGTGCCGCATAGCCCGCGACGCCCGCTCCAACCGCCGCCACCGCCCCCAGCCAAACAAAAACCTCAAGTGCCACGAAAACCACAAACGAAGCGAGTTAGTTTTATACAGGAAACCGAACCCGACCATCAACAGTTGTCGACGAACGATACGATAATACCCCCACCTCATGAGATCATAGTGCATGCGGACGACCCGAAGAGACATAAACATGTTGACACTAACGATGCATGCGAGGGAGTTAGCTCTTTACTAATCCGCAATCGGCCACCGAAGGCAGAGATAGAAATATCGAAACCTGTTCCCAGAGCGAGCGTTGTCCTCCCCGACGATCTCATCATTCCCCCACCGCCTTCGTTCGATACGGACGTAAGTTACCCTCCTACGTATAGTAGAGAAATTAATTTGTCACCTATCACTGTAATTCCAGAGAGAATTGTTCTTCCCGAATCAAACGTAGCTGACACTTCTATACAATCCTCGACAGCGACAAATACTCCAGAAACCGAAATCCCTCCTCCTGTAAATTATAATGCATTCCCCCTAGTTGAAGCGCAGTCAATAAAAAACGATCGATTGCGTACAGCCATCACTTCTGAAGTGCCTTCTCATCAAGTCTTCCGAACACATGAATATCCATTTAATAATAGTGACGATTATTATAACGAACTCTCAGTTAGTCCCGGTGGCGAACCCGACCCCCCTGAATTGTTACACGTCCAATACAAAACACTTCCTAAAGTTTCACATATTCCTTATTCATCTTGTAGTTTGCATCCAGATGAAACTTTTTCTGAATATGATTTGAGCGACACATCGTTGCATAATAGCTCGTTGAGAGACTTGAGAGTTAAGAGTATTTCACCAGGAATGGTTCACTCAACAACATATCCGCCCATAAACCCATATCCATCTTTAACGACGGTAGCGGGAACCTTCAATCCTTACACGTGCACGGTCCCTGTTAACGTAAACCATGCTAGGATCCTTAAAACTCAAACGTCCCCTTCTATAGTTAGCTTTGGAAAAGATATAAACGCTAACGTAACTCAGACAGTTCCAACGTATGCCGATGATGATGTTGCCAAAAGTGTACATTCAGAGAGAAGAGTGAGATTCGGCAATGTGACGACTGCGCCCGAATCTGATAGTTTGTCGGACAGTTCGGCACTAGCGAGGGAAGACCGTTCCTCACCCGCATCCACACCGAAACCCGCATGGAGCAGCAAAATCAAATCCTTTGCCATCGGCGAGGTAATCATCAATGTAACGGCATAAACCTCACAACCACTCAGCTTCTTTTGATTGTGTTCGTCGACAACCCAACCCTGTTACTGACAATACAGTCGTTTCATATTCATCCCTCCATATCCCATTATGTTACTTACAAGAATTATTTATCGTTATTAACTTGCAGTTATTTATATTTTGCATGTTTTAATTACTTACATTCGCATTAATCTTTAGTTGTGATATAAATATAGCTCAAAACTAATAACTTGGGATTGCATGGTTATAGTCGGTCTTGGACAAGGGGTTTCATGCTTGTAAATATTGAAAGCTTTTTTCTTAGATCTCATGGTTTTCCATTGTTTTTTTGTATCACAACTTTTCTATGCATTAAAAAAATATCGTGTTTATAATTGGATTTACTGGATATGATCCTCAGGCTTCCCCGCCTCATTCGGCTAATTTTGTGAAAGCTTCAGTCAGCGATAAAAAGAAATTCTTCGAAAACGCAATGGAAGAGAGCCACAAACCATCGCCGAAGCCAGGTATGTATGTATTTATAGCATTATAGATTATTTCAGAAATTATTAAGAAAAAATAGCATGTATTAGGGACATGCAATGGTTAATATTTTTGCATAATTATTTCTATGCAAAATAATAATTAATTTAAACGCTTATTGGTATTGCAGGGAGGTGTTTCTAATTTTTTCATTTTTATTTACCAGTATTGTGACACCATTTTTAAAAAATAGTGTCTATATGATTGTATCTAGGTAGACAGAGATCTATTAACGCCCGTATTTCAACAACTATGTCAGATCCCATGTAAAGGAGGCGGAACTTATTGTCATCTATGGATGATAAAAAAAGTGTTGCCCATTACGTCATCGCTGCTTAGCCGTTACCACGTGAATGAATTAGATTAATTGGTTTTTTAATAGCAGGTCCGAATAATCTATCTACAGTTAAAAGTTACTAAAGGTTTAGTTGCCTGGCATATTTTGTTATATTGCGATAAATAACAGCAGTTGCTACGCAACAACTAGTAGTACGTCGATCTTCAACTGTTATTAGAATATTGGGATCCGCCGGTAGAATACTGTGCCGTGCAACATATGTGGTTGGATGCGAAGGAAGACATAGAAGCAAATGATAATTATATATGTGACATTTTTGTAAATCCCACAGAACGCGTTTTCACATTCTTATCAGCGGATGAGGTGGAGAAATTGAAGCAGGAAGAGGAGAGGAAGATGGCCAGCCTATCGCCGGCGGAGCTCCGCTCGTGGTCCCCGGGGGAGGACCGCCAGAGCGGAGACAGCTGGACAGACGACGAGCCCTACGAGAATGGCCATAGGTAAATAAAACTCTTGAGGCGCTCGCTATAGTCCGACAACTTCGTGCGCGACCTTCCTGCGGTATGAGGGGTGGTGGCGGGGACGGGGCGCTCTGGATGTTGACGGGGGCGGGCGATGCGGGGAGGAGGGAAAACTCGCTCCTCCCCTCATCGCTCTCCCCCGCTAGTATCTTGAATGGCCCGTCCTCGCCACCGTCTCGTACCGCAGGAGTGTCGCGCACGAACTTGTCGGACTATAGCGCAGTGGCATGGCGCGCTTGGCATGCAATTGCGTAAACTAAGCAATGTCGCTAAGGCCGGTCATAGGATGGGTGACCAAAAATTTATTATCTCAAGTTCCTCCGTGCTTCGGCGGAAGGCAAGTTAAGGCGTTGGTCCCGGCTGCATCTGCGGTCGTTAATACCCACCAACCCGGACTGGGCCAGCGTGGTGGCTTATGGCCCAATCTCCCTATATTCTCCCATCCATAGGCAAGGTCCGTGCCCCAGCAGTGGGGACGTTAACCGGTGAGATGATGGGCAAGAGCTCTCCTCTACTGTTGTAAGGTACTGTTGATTTTTTTTATTATGCTAGCATAATAAAAATAAATCAACAGACTCAACAGTACCTTATTGCAGTTGATGGTTTCAAAAGGGCACAAACTCCAGATTAGCTGGGATTTAACAGTTTGAACTGTCTCATGCGGGATGCGTTTGGCCAGCATGTAACCATTTGTGGGAAATGGTTTCATGCTGGCCATGCACGCTGCTTTCATAATGTTAATTATTATGCATATCGAATTTTACTTCAACTATTTCGTTTATTATTGTCAGTGTGTCTACGGGGGGTGTCAGTCCTTCAGCAAAGTCTCAACGAAGAAGGGCGAATCGTGACGGCTTCGAGGACGAAGACCCGGCGACAAAGGCCGCGCGCAGAGCTGCCTGGAGAGCAGCCAGGCTTCGTTCTTTAGAACAGGTGGAGTTAATAATTGAAAATGTTATTCAAATTCTGTTGAGGAAAATATATTGCCATATACTAAAAAGGCTTAATACAGTGTGTGCTCTTAACTAATTTCATTAACACTTAATTTTGAAAGGAAGATTGTTTAGTTATCATCGTGCTGCCTTTACATTTTTTTCTGTATGCATAAAAATTTGTTAGTTCTTATTATATACTCCATTTTTATACCACCAACAACATTATTACGATATAATATGACCAATATTTCTTGTCAGTACAAACTGGTGGTAACAATGTGGTGGGCTTTAAGACAAACGCCATAATTAAGGCATAACCTTATTTTTTATTAACATTGCACAATAAATGCCTCTATAGAAGTAGGCAGAAGTATTAATACACCTAAGTGTCTAATTAACCCAATATAACACTTACAGGAAGCAATAGAATCGCAAAAAGCCATAAAAAGCTTAGTTGGTCCAGCAAACGAGATTATCGGGGAAATTCCGTCGCGAGATAAGTCTCCTTCCGAGGTATGTAAATATTCATATTGCACCTAATCTACACCTACTCTGAATGTTGTCCAATTAAAAGTACTAAATAGTTCCAATTTTGGAATTGGAAAAAATGAACCAGTCATTAAAACTTTCAACTTCGCGTTTAATTGTTGATATTTTTTCAAAGACACCTATTTTGTATTTATTTTCTACAATCTGTTGAAAAAGAAATGGAATATCGATTATCAATTTTATAGTCTTTAACATGTAATACACATTTTCTTTGTGATAAAGTTACACAAACAGAAAGTTCTACACAAAGCTAATATAAATTTGTTTATCAAGTAATTGTGTAGCGAGAACATAAGAAAACATTAAATATTTTGATGTAATTAGAGATATGGGCTAGATTGGATTTTGAATCCTGAAAATAATGAATTCAAGTATGGACTTGTTGATATATGGATATTGTTAATAATCAGATCTCAATTCGCATTTTTAAGGTGATATCGAAGAAGTGTGTTTGCATAAAAACAGATTTTTTTACAAGCTCGTTCATTTTTTTCAATCACCTATAATTGCTCCCATAATCTAATTTTATGTTGTATTGTCTGTAACTGTTAACACCGAATGTTCATTAACCCCTACAATAATGTCAGCATCCTTATTGATCCAAAGTACGATTCGAACTAAGTACTGCAACATGTATTCCATGTAGTTCTAATAATTACTTGGTGTTTCAACATTTCCATAATGAGTCGATTAGTTTTGTTAATTAGTAAATGAAACAAATTATTAACATTTTTTTTATTTAATCTTAGTACGCAAAACAAGTGTTCTAACACAAATTAATGTATGTTGTTTTGTGGGTGGTAAATGTCGCTTGGTTCGCGTATGTTCGTCCAAAATGGGTTGTGAATGTCAAATTGGCTTTACAAATTATAGAAATGGCCCCTACCACGTATCGCGTTACGTACAAAACCGGGGCCTATACTAGCGGTCAAGGAGAAGGAAAAATTGTTAGACGAGCGAATAACACTTCGCACCGAGGAATACGTGTGCCCGGCGACCGGCGAGACTAAAGTGCGGACTATCGAATACATTGAGAAAGTCATTGAGAAAGAGGTACACGCACTGTAAATTGTGCTATAGTATTTTATACTGAGCGCTGTACACATGCAATGCAGTATAAATTGTGTGGTTTATTATTTTTATTAAATTGTATTTAAAGACGCTTAGCTTTTTACTTGTAAAGATTTTTATATTCGACTGAGAGTTGTGACTGTGACAAGGATAGACGTGACAGACGTGTTTACAGACTGACGTAACGCCGTGTAAAAACACTCGATTGTAATAATAATAATTAAGCGGGGCCTATTCAAAGCACATAAATATTTACTTGCACAATAAATGTGAAACACCATTTTGATGTAGCATAGCCGTTGTATGTACGCATTAGAACTCTATGGTTTCAGGGCTTTATATGTGATTTATTAAATGTGATTGTAAAGTTTTACTATATTCCTACAATTTACATGTTTGCGTGTAAACTGACCCTTATCGAACCCGAAGTCCGTGGTTTTTTCACTATAATGCATTTTGATGTCTATATGGCAATGTAAACATTTATATCCTTATTTATAAATCAGTTATTTTGAAATAATCTGTCAATATAGTCAAATAGCTATTTTAAACGAAAAAGAAATACAAATCACGCTACTAGCGACATCTAGCATTACCACGTTACTTGTGTTTGTAGTTAGTTGAAATTCAGAGTGATCTTTTTGCTGTTTAATGATCAGTTATAGTTAAAATTCCGAGTTGTTCATTAAAAGATAGTAATTAATAGCCTTCATTCTTTATCAAATATAAAAAATTCCACCTAAAGAAGTTTGCTATATTCTATGACGAGGAATTCGAATTCAAATGAGAAAATTGTTCTAAATAATATTTTTGTCTAATACTCTAATAATATTAATTTCGGTTTAGGTAAGGGTCCTATATATTTACACTGTCTATGTTATACCTACTGTCAAACAAAGTTATTATATTTGTACATTGTCCACGTGTGTTGCATGATTGTGGCATGGCATGCTAATGTAATATTGTGTATCATTTGTCAGACGATACCGGGATTCTAGACACGGGGTTCGACACAGAAAACCAATGGTTTGTTGCCTTTATATCAAAATATGTTTATTTGTTATTTGCTTTTACAGCAGCTAAGCTAATAACCACTAACGCGATTCGATTAGCAAACTAACGTAGGTCTTAGTGCATGTTGTTTTCATACCTTTATTGTAATCATTTGTTATAAGCGTCTTTTTCAAAAAAAATTAATAGGACGAAACTTACTCCATTCACAGAATCAATTTGGTAATTGGTGGGAATTATTGCAGCTTTGTGGTTGGTTATAAATATTGAAACATGAAAAATCTCACCACAATAGGTGAATTGGCATGAGCAACTATAACTCTTATCATTGTAAACTTGAGTTATTTTCTATTTTCTGATAAAATATAAATTTAGTGTTCATATATTTAGGTTCATCAATTGTCATCAAAACCCCAACTAAGAATTCATATAATTTTGCAAGAAAATTCATAATATAAGCAGTGCCCTAATCATCAACTCAGACGCATGGCTAAAACCCATCTAATTTCACCAAGAATTCCATTACCAAGTACTGAACAGGTTTGGCTAGTTTTGTTTATGCCTCAAAATAAAACCGAATATTAATAAATGAAATTCTACAGGTGGAGACGACGCAAGAGAAAATAATATCACTGGAATTGACCACTAGTCCTAGTAGCGAGACGGCCCCTTCTGATCTCGACGGTAGCATTAGTTTAGGCGACGGCGAAACCGATGCTGGGGAGAACTCCCTACAGCCGGATATCGTCCAAGTCGTCAACCCTCTACTCGACGGAGGCGCCGGGCTAGTGACATCAATCTCTATTGGGCCCGCGGAGAGACTCACCGCTTACACCGAATCACAGTAGAATCCGATCTCCTAACGGCCCGTCTCCGCCCATATACCATTCACCATGACACCATCGGCTATATCACCACGACTCGACTAACGAACTCGATTGTAGATTTCTTCAACGAAACGAACAGCGATAAGGCAATGAACGATTTCATCTACTTTATGTATTATGAACTGTGATAATAACTTTAGAATTCCACCGACTTCTTGTTGTAGAAATGAGACTTGAAGAAATCCGCCAGCGAGCTACATTTAAATGGCATTTCCTTATCACAATTTTTATTTTTTTACTATAGAGTTTTGCGACGGAGATTTTAGGTTTACTTTAAGTAATATATTTTGATATATATAATATTCTTTGAATACTTTACGTATTTAATTTTAAATATTTTCATTCCGTGCAAGTTTTAATGTATGACTGTATGTTGATACTGTTCCTCATGGGGAGTTGTTTAAGAAAGGTGACTGGAGTTTAATGAGTTGAGGACAAGTGGAGAATATTAACAAGATATTATTGTAGTTGTATGATGTACAAGCGACAGGAAATCGGGTTATATAAATACAAACTATTTTAAACTGTAACATCAATAAAATAAGGATTAGAATTAAACGAGAAAAATTAATGTTGTTTAGGATAACCTGACCAGCCCGGTTAGCATGACCACCGAAAAACGATATGATAAAGCTATTTATCGCTTTGAACTGTCAAAAACCAATGGATCTTTGTCGGTTCAAAGTGATAAATGACTATACCTAACATATCGTATTTCGGTGGTCATGCTACCCGGGCTGTACCTACTTACCATCGATATGCAGTATTAACTGTCGCTCATCCATAAATGTACAAACGATAGATACATCTAGCCCGTAATCCATCCTAAATAAACTTGTTCTATTATACATAATGTTTTAAAGATTTACTTGAATTTTAGATGTACATTGTTATAATTGCAGTATTTTGTGTCTATTGTGTTATAGCATTTTAATTTAATATTTTAGTTTGTAACCTTAAATAATTTTATGTATGTGGTGCCTTATTTCTCAAATGGATATATGCATCGTCTTTGTAGTTTGATTAAATAATTTTATCGAATCAATTTATTTCCGGCACGTTCTTTTTATTTTATATATACTGTAATGTCTGTACAATGGTGAAATGATTATCATGTGAATTGCCGTAAGTTATATCTAATGTTATTAAAAGTTTGTATATCCTGTTTATTATCATAATCTCAACAAATGTATATTTCCGCTGGTGATTGTATGAAAAAGTAATACTGTTTTGAATAATATTTAATGAACGTATATTTGACGAATAGTTTTTGTGTATCAAATGGATGAATGTTTTTGTGTGTCATTTATACCTTTCTAAGGCTCTGTAGCTATATGAATTGTAAACTAATGAAAATATTGTATGTTTGTCCCAATTAAATGGTTTAATATATATTTTAATAAAATTAATACAGTCTTTTATTGAACAAAAGGCAATATATTTATAGGATCCTTTATTAATACTATAAGAACACAATTTGAACAGCCTACGTCTGGTATTATTATAACAAAAGTATCTTAAAAATAAATAACACGGCTTTGCGCTGTAAATTGGCACAATTATTTCTTGGGAGCTATGATGCCCTCCAGTTGTGCCTGTAAAAATAAAAATTACCTATCAAATTGTGACCAATTTCAATAAAACTACCGTTAAACATACACAAGGTAGGTAGCTAGGTAGGTAACTCTACATAGTGGATAATATTTTACAGTAATGGCTGAATTTAGGCTGCCTATCCTGTAGGTATATTCTGTCTACCAAATAGTAACTGCAAGTCTCGTCAAAAATGATCAATCATTGCTAAAAACTGTTCTGAACTAAAGTTTTTGTAAATTCAACAGCCCGGCTAGTATGATCACCGAAACACGATATGATATAGACATTTATTACTTATGATAAATGGCGTATCGTGTTTCGTTAGTCATGCTAGCCGGGCAGATTTATATATAAGAATTGCTATATACACTGTGGAAAGAAACCATGGGCCCTGGAGGGAAAGTACCTTAAATCTTCAAAATTGCTCAATTTGCTGAAAGAAAATGTTCCTTTATTGTTAAAAAGAAACATAACTGCATTCACAGATTTCTCCAAAAGCTTACTAGAACCGGGAATCGAACCAACAAAAAAATTTAAAAAAAATTACACTCGCCATTTTATTTTACTAATCGATGCAGTCGATGTTAACGATAATTTTTATCTGAGAAACATAATAATTATAGTCTTATAAATTAAAAAAAAATCATGAAATCTGAAGTTTTCTATCTAATATAAATGTTAGATATCATCCTGATTTTTTTCTTTCTAAGACCCTATGTTTCTTAGAGAAAATTTGTCGTAAATATCGACTGCATCGATCAGTAAATGGAGAGGGTTTTTTATATTTTTTTAGTTGGTTCGATTCCCGGTTAGAGTAAGCTTTTTGAGAAATCTGTGTATGCAGTTATGTATCTTTTTAAAAATAAAGGAATGTATTCTTTCAGCAAATTGAGTTATATTAAAGATTTAAGGTACTTTCCCTCCAGTGCCTATAGGCGCTATCGGAAGCGATCGCCTCGTAAGAAGAGGGCGATGCATGGAGTTACTTTGAAATTGCGTTTTTATGTAGGTAGTTAAACCGGATAAAATGGCAACAGTTATTCGATTATCAGATAACACATGCGATTATGGTTATTACGGAACACCTGACAGTCAATCTTACCTTCAACTGAGCGTTGGTTTTCTTCAATGCCAATAGCTCTTCCTGGTGACGTTTCTCTTCGGCCGCCCTTAGTTCTGCCGCGCGACGCTCCAGTTGTTCCGTCTTCTGTTTCAGCTCCATGCATTGCTTTTCTAGCGAAGACCGCTCGGCTTCTAGCTTGCCCACTTGGTCCATTAGGTCCGATTTGCCTTGCTCAGACTGGGAATATTCCTTGTTAGTAGCTGACCCACAACCAAAACTATAGAGTAGTACAAAGAGAAAACGAACAGAAAATTTTTGAGAAATGAAATCCTGACGGGAATAACAATGTTTTTGTGATATAATTTTCTTTTCTCTTATATTTAAATAATATTCAAATAAAGTAGCCATCCCCGCTCAGAAAATTTCGCAATGAAACAAACTGCAGGTCGATTTCATCATTTAATTATAATCGCCAAGAATGTCTGTTTAAATGTAAAACTATCTTTTCTGTTCTAATTAAACTATGTTATTATGAAAAAAAAAATCCTACATACATTTTTGGTTTACTTAGGACCTATTTGACAATCGACAAGTAAGGTCGAAGTAGCTTACTTTGCAGTTATATTGACATATATTTCATATTACAACTGTCAGTGATCTGCGAAGTAAGCTACTTCGAACTTACTTGTCGATTTTGAAACAGATAAACTATGTCATTATAAACAAAAATATATATGTAGGTAGGTACATAAATATTATACAGATTATTATTATATTTGGTTTAATTATACAGATTATATTTTTTTATAATAAAAAATGTACTATTGTTATGCACCTGCAACGCCTTCCTCATCCCAAAGGCAATGGAACTACAATAGAGTGTTTGATATGCCTCCATAGTGATTCGAGCTTCATCGCGAACCCTGAGCAACAAAAGGCCTCGCTCTCCACAATTTATTGTAACCTGAAAACAATTATTTTCAAACAATTTACAAGTTTAGCCGTGTGGTGATTGTCACCACCCCAAATCTCTCCCGTGGTTGTCGTACAAGGCGACTTAGGATAAAACAGTGAGCAGGAATGGGCAGCAGCATTCCTCTTATACCACCTAGCAATGTACTGCGACTTCTGTGCCCGATAAATGGTAATAGGTTCGCCACCTATTACATGGGACTTAGCATAATTGGTGAAACGTGGGTGTGCTAATTCACCTCTGCCTACCCCGCCCCTTCGGGGATATAGGCGTGATTTATGTATGTATGTATGTAATTTACATGTTTAGAGCTAAACTGGCAGCCCATGGGTACCACAAAACTATTCAATATTGACTTTCAACCCGAAAGGTTGAAGGCAAACCACCAACAACAATATTTCCAAAGAAGGTTGGTTTCATACAGGCGGCCGGTCGTAAAACCTAAGCCAAAATCATGAACAGTATGGATTGGAAAGTTGTCATCCCAATCTCTTTGTTCGAAGTTGTCTCTCGACAATTTTCATTCCATTTCTTTTCTATAGGTAGGTACATTAATTCATCATCTTCTCGGATCTTTCCAGTGACGGCGTAGAAAATAGCGTACCTGGCGAATCAGCTCATCGAAGCACTGTGTATAGAGCTGTCTTCGCACCGGGCATATCCCGGTCTCCCTGGCCTGCCGCTGCTGCAGACGAGTGTCCAGCATCTCTTGGAGGTTTATCACGTCCAGTCGTGTGGCAGGCGTTGATGATATCTGAAATTACCAAAAAACAAATGCGAAGCCTACACATTTCGACTTAAGTCACTACGATAACGACAAAGCGATCGCTATGTGTAAAGGTGGCGATACACATGCCTGTAGCAGGGACACTTGCATAAAAGCTCCTTGCACCTACATACATACATAAATCACGCCTATATCCCCGAAGGGGTAGGCAGAGGTGAACTAGCACCCACGCTTCGCCAATTATGCTAGTAATAGGTGCGAGCTTATTGCCATTTATCGGGCACAAAAGTCGCAGTACATTGCTAGGTGGTATAAGAGGAACCATGCCCATTCCTTATCACTGATTTATCCTTAGTCGCCTTGTACGACACCCGCGGGAGAGATTTGGGGTGGTGACAGTTGTATTCTACTCTGCCGTCACCACACGTCCTTGCACATGCCATCTACTATCACTTGTAGATGGCATGTAGGTATCTGCCACGCAAGTAGACGCGGGGGCTACGAAACTGGCATCTGTCAGTGAAAGTAGCGACTAGTTTTGTTTACGTCTTGTCAAATACAGCCATACGGTGACGCAAATTGCATGCAAGTTAAAGTTGCAAATGTATCCACATTGAGCCAGTAAGTACCTACTACATGCCATTAACAAGCATGCACGGTACTATTTTACAGACATGTGTATCGCCACCTTAAGTTCAAGTCGTTAAGAATAAAAGATTCGTTAGCGATATAAGTTAACAAAAACAGTACCTAAATGCTTTACCTTTTGGGTCCATATCTGGCCGTCTTCTTCCCATTCTTTAGGAGGTAATATGGCATTCAATATTTCCTCGGTTTCTCGTTTCGCCTCAGTGGGGACGCATGGTTGCAGGGCCGCTGCACCGCGAGGTGACGTCTTAAATTTAACACACGGGTCAGAAGTTCCGAAGCAATGGTTGTATGCTATCGGATTCAAATCGCAAAATTAAATGTGCGAGTAGGTACTGCTATTATTAGGTACCTGCTCTTTTTATTAAACATATACTTTTAACAATCAAATCGGTAGGTACTTACCTATTAAACATAGGATTTTGACTATCGAGGTTTATCGGGGTTCTGTCATTATTTAACCAACTTTATTTTTTGGAGGTTTATCACTGAGTTTTTCAAATTAAAGGTCGTTAAGGTAGGTATTGTCGGTAAGGTAGGTAGGTACTATAAAGGTACTTGGATTTTTTTGGAACTACATAATTATAATTCATCCTAGGTAAAACCTATGAGAGGTAACTCTGACCTAAATGCTATCCTTTGACAACAGGTTTATGTGGAAAAGTGGAATGGAAAGTGTTACTATAAATTGACACATCATTATAAATCTTTGAACTTACTGTTTTTCCCGGCTGTTTAGTGACTAAAACTGGGTTGTCATAGCGCACCAGTGTATCCTCAGCGGACACTGGGGCCCTTTCACTCATTTTTATAAAATTCTGTATTGAATTAATTTGTTAAAATGACAATCTCGTGGGCTCTCCGCAATATTTTGACACCATAGCAACGCTGCGTTGCTAAGCAACAAGGCTTTGTTTTTATTTATTACTAAGCAAAGAGAATATTGTCATTGTTTTTTTTTCTACAGGCGCAAAGGCTAGATATTTTTACTATCATGAGATCACTGACCTCTATTATACAAGTACGCGCATTTGTAATAGAGGTCGGTACATGAGATGCATACATTCTAGGAAGCATTTCCGAAACCTAGATATTTATACATAGTTAGGTACTAAACGTGCCTTCTATGCTGGCCTGGGAGCGAGAAAATAACTTAGAATAGGCCAGTCCCGACTCATCCCATGGGTGTCGTAAAAGTCGACTAAGGGAGATTGCCCGGTGTAGTCCAATAAGCACCTTGGGGCACCCGAATGGTGAAGGGCAAACCACCAACAACAGCATACCCAAAGAGGGTTGGTGTCAGCCAGGCGGCCGGCTGTAAAACCTACGCCAAAACTTTGAGCTATTGTCCTCCATGCTTTGAGCAGTATGGATTGGAATGTTGTTGAATGATCTCTCGACATGGTCCGTTCCGTCTCTTTCCTATACATTCATCCATCACTAGCACCTTTACGGTGTGATGTCATCCATAACACCGTATGAATCAAAAGAGAGTGGATGGCTTGATGACGTCTGACATATGAATGGAAGCAGAAACATACGACGCCGACCCCAGATAGACTGGGAACAGGGCAGGCATAAGAAAAAGAAGTTAGGTACTAAACATAATAAAATTAGTACAAAGATTTTGGTGGTTAGAAAAAGAATTTGGAATGTTTGAAATTTATTTCTACATTGCGAGGGTACCCGTTAGCTTACAACGTGAAGTGTAAAGGTTAGAAGAATTTCGGCAAGTTAATTAGTGTCTTGGGTGGCCGAGCGGTCAGGCACCTGCCCGGATAGCAGCGGACGCCGGTTCGATTCCCGCCTCAAGATCATATTTTTTCGAAATTCTTTTTCTAACCACCAAAATCTTTGTACTAATTTTTCTAACATTTATATAATGTTAAAATTAAAATCGAATAGATAATAAAATTTTAAAAAAATGTTAAAATATACAAATATATTTATTATTTATAAAGATGTCACTTTTATCATACAAGTTTTCACTATTAAATTAGTAGTAATAAATAAGTACAGTCTTGGATGTCATACTTTCGAACCACTCAGATATACCTACAACACCACACTGCATATACCTACAACAACTATTGCATATAAACTTGAAGAACACCTATTTTCTTATTGCTTCAACGATATTATGTGCCCGATATAAGGCTCGCCACCTGTTACATGGGACCGAACATAATTGGCCAAAAGTGGGTGTTAATTCACCTCTGCCTACCCCTTCGGGGATATAGGCGTGATTTATGTATGTATGTATGTGTGTTTAACGATATTTTAATGTTGTACTTATATAAACTAACATACTTACAAGCTATAATATTACACCGTTAATAACATTTATTGTTTCTTAAAATACTGCGCTCCGCCCTGAAGGCATCCAGATCTAAAACCCCAAACAATTTCTACTAGAACTGAAAAACGCTTCGATTTACTGCACAGATGTCGACACCTAGGTACCTATGCCTAATGACAGTTTCGAGGAAGCTGTACTTAGGGTGGGTTAAAATTTTTAAGCCCAATAATCGTATCCAAGGAGCTAGGAAAATCTCAGAGCCGACATTGAAGCTCATGGAAAAAAGACTTGAGAGTCTTCTCAAGACGCTCGCTCAAGACGCAAAAAGTCGGCAGCTCAATGAAGATATTTCCATATGCGTAACTTGCGACATACACCAGATTTAATACAGAATGTATAAAAGAGGCCCTGGAACGAAACAAAGGTTCCAAAGTATTCGCTGGAGATCTCTGCCACTCAGAGAGAAAAAAGCATAGATTTTAACAGATAAAGCCATTTATCGCTTTAAACTGTCAAAAATCCAATGATTTTTCAATGTTCAAAGCGATAAATTGCTATATAACAAGCGATCGTGTTTTGGTGGTCACGCTAGCCGGGCTGGGCCTGAGCTTATGGCTGAGATTGAAAACTTCTATGGGGAGCTTAACGCGAGATCACACATCCCTGTCCCTTAGGCCACCGATCTGAGAGTTAAATTAATTAACTCTGCACTATACAGAAGATATTCCGCACATCAGCCTGTGTGAGATTTAGACCCATATGAGTGTACATTTTTTTCTCTGTATTTCTTAGTCAGTGTTTTGGTACTCTTGTAACTGACTAATGCAAGAAATCTACTTATCGTAACTGTTAATTCTTATATTTACTTTCCTCGGATTATTAAGAAAATAATGAATTTATAAAATTAGTTGAAAATTACTCTGCTATCTATTGAGTACCTCGTTATTATAATTGTTTGCATATACTATATTGGAAGTATAATAGGTCATTAAAATCAGATGACAATTTATATATAATACTTATCACAGATTATTATCTGCACTAATTATTACTACAGGGTTATTTGTAAAACATCAAAAACCTCTCAGGAGTAGATATCTAAAATCATAAGCAACAATGTTTGTTCTACGACTTTTAATTATTTGTAAGATTTTACTTCAATAACTCTACGTACACCTACCTACATCGGTATTAGGCAGCGCGTGGGCCTAGCGTAGCATCGTCCTTTCGTTTATGATTTAAAAATAGATGTATAAACGACAGTAGAATAAAAACTTAAAAAAATAATTTTGCGCAATGTATTGCGTTATATTAAAACTCATAAAAGAAACGTCTATGATGTTAGCTATCTAGTCATGGGAGGTAT
This sequence comes from Cataclysta lemnata, assembly GCA_963931975.1. NCBI lineage: Eukaryota > Metazoa > Arthropoda > Insecta > Lepidoptera > Crambidae > Cataclysta > Cataclysta lemnata. The sequence goes on from OZ008339.1 coordinate 7,638,456, forward strand.
TTGATGTTTTAAAAATAACCCTGTATAAGCAAAAACTTACACAAAAATTCTGCTAAACCCTATTTTATACATTACATATACCATTTTCACTTTTATTCTCATCAGGTCTTAAGCAATAATGGTTAACCCGGTTCTGTTTAGCAGTAACATTTTTCTTAATCTATAGAGCAGCCGGCTCAACTTATTGTTGATTTAATTACTCCTTTAATTGTTCATGATTCACAGAATCAGGTGTTTTTTGAACTTTATTCATTGAGAGTCACTACTTGAACTAGAACTGGAGTCAGTGGACATCACTTCAACGTCTTCTTGCGTATGCGCATCCTTTGAGCGACCATCAATGGCAACTGAATTGCCTCCACCTACTGACATGTGAAGCTCACCTGAAGGATGCCATGTGAATTGGTTGGTGGCAGGGGTTGGCACTGAAATTTGTATTAGGCAATTAGAATTTTGTAATTCAAAAGATAATATTAAATTTAACAGTTCAGGATAAAATGTATACAGTAAATATATACACTTAAAAATTAAATGAGAGTAATTTTGTTCCTCTCCCTATACTTTTCCATCCACAGGGAAGGCCCGTGCCTCAGCAGGGCCACATTAAAGGGCTGGGTGATGATTATTGTTCCTGTTTGTATGATGCCTAAAAACAGGCCGTGTGGTGACGGCAAAGTAGAATACAATTGTCACCACCCCAAATCTCTGCCTTGATGTACAAGGCGACTAAGGAACATGACCATGCAACTTTGTGCTCGATAAATGGCAATAGGCTCGCCACCTATTAAATGGGACCTGACATAGTTCGTTAGACACCTCTGTCTACCTCTTACACGTACAATGGCCCAATCAGGTTGCTAAGTGCGGACAAAGCCCAGTTAAACTAACTAACTACCTCTTCGGGGATATAGGCGTGATTTAGAAAAAATTAGTACCACTAGTACATTAAATTCCAGTTATATAATAACTATAGTAACAAATTTAATCTTCTAAACATACAATTATTTCTAGGTATTAAAAATTTAAATTTAAATATTGTATAAAATTCAGTTAAATTACCTCCACCAGTAGTAATTCTATGCAATTCATTCAGTGTCGAGGGAGTGTTGCCATTATTTACAGGCAGATCGCTGAGTCTGCCAATCATCCCAAGCCTCATCTCAAGATCAGTGGGGTATGGTCTTCGCGGATCTCCAGGCTGCCAAGACAGAGGTGCGCTTACTGCATTTGATGCACTAATTCTGTAGAGTATATGATAGACATAAATAAAATTTCAAAGAGGTAAGTAACACCAGTATTTTTTTTGAGAAAATGAAACCTGAAACTGAAACTTTGCATGGAATGACATCGAACCAGATATAATTGTATAAAAATTCTACAAACCTATGTGCAAATTTTATCAACTCCTCTGAAGGAACTGGTCTCTTCCGTGATTTCACGATAGATGCCAATTTTTGCCTAGCTTGATACAACGAAGTAGCTAGGATTTGTTCAGCATCTTTTAATTGCCTTTGCAAATGATAAATGTCCTGGTCCTGTAAATGACAATTTAATTGGATAATGACAATAACTTAGCATTCACTATTAGACAAAGACCTAGTATGAGGTTCTTAATAATCAAGTTGTCTACCAATTTGGGGATAAATTGTTTATTCAAGTGTTCAGTAAAAAAGTAATGTTATGATGTGATATATGAGTCCTATAAGGTAGAGTTTAGTATTTTGACCAATGCTTTTAGTTAAAACTCTGTTTTTAACTTAGGGCATGGGTCAAAACCACTTTTGCCTGATTTTAGTAGTTAAAAATGGTTTTGACGGGTTAAGAGTTTCAACTTTAACATATACAATAGCTTGGTTTGAGATTGTGTTGATTACGAAAGACTACATGCCTTGTTATCTACTTCAGCTTTCAGTTCATTCATTTTCTGTTGGATTTTAGCCTGTTCATCTGCAAGTTCCAAAGTCTTTTTCAACTCCACATCTTTGGCTAACAACAAGTCTGTCAACTGTGCATGGTCGACTGCTGATAATTTCTGTGCTTTGGGAGCTATCGAAACTTCTATCATTTCCCTATAATATAAACAAATTGAATTGATTCATTAAAATTAAATCAGGTACATTCTCAACTTTATTTTTGACCATAGATTTCTTACTTGGCAATTAATTCCATGTCATCGATGAGAGAAAGTAAACGATCCTTGGTGCTAAGGTGAGAGGCCATATTACAGAGATCGGATCAATCAATATCAATTAATATTAAAATAGACAAGTGTTTGCTTTGGTTTTACACACACAAAAAAACACGAGAAATGAAACTAATCAAACGTCAGTTTGTTTGACGTTTGACCACAGAACACTAGCTGCGTTCGGTAATTGATTTGCAGCTTATAGTGCGTTTCATCTTATAGTTCCTATGCCGTGATGATGGCTGCCCTGTCTGTCAACAACATCAACCCGTAAGTCATAGATGCAGGTTTTTTTATGTTTTATAGCCAATCTTTGAGAAAATCATGTCCAAAACATAGAAAAGTGATGAAAGATTAATTATGTTAAAAGCTGAGGTGTTTCGTGAACGTGAAAAACGTAAAGAGGTCCCGCTTAATCCATATTAGTGGGTACAAGTTCGGATTGCCGCCATTAAATTGGGTTACCAGTATCAGTTTTATTAAGTGTTTGATTATTAAATTAAATATATTTATTTCAGTTTTATAACTGTAAATAAATAGTACTAATAACGATTTAATGACTGACAAGAGTGAGGAAATGTCAAATGTAGACATGTTAAATGAACACAATTATTGTTAATGATTATAAATATAATATTTTATTATAATTTAACCTTTTTTTACTTAATGATTCTACCCTTCTTACGTCACTACAATTTATATTTATCTACTTTTTTCAAAAGTATCTTGAGTTTTCTTATGAAATAACTAGAAACTTTTTGTCCAACCTATTATTATTTTAATTTAACCTTTTTTATTTATTTAATAAGTCTATCCTTTCGGACGTTCTTTCTAGGAACATACCCTAATATTTCTATCTATCAAAATTAATCATTTCGATTATACTAATAATATTATAAACTAGCTTTTCCCTCAATTTTTCACAAGCCTTAGCTTAGAACTTTTATATAAAATTTATATGTAACTAGTAGTCAAAAGTAACAAACAAAATAAATGCATACAATCCTCAATTATAATATCGTTATTCGATTTTAATTTTAACATTATATAAATGTTAGAAAAATTAGTACAAAGATTTTGGGATTAGAAAAAGAATTTCGAAAAATTATGATCTTGAGGCGGGAATCGAACCCGCGTCCGCTGCTATCCGGGCAGGTGCCTGACCGCTCGGCCACCCAAGACACTAATTAACTTGCCGAAATTCTTCTAACCTTTACACTTCACGTTGTAAGCCAACGGGTACCCTCGCAATGTAGAAATAAATTTCAAACATTCCAAAGCAGATATTTTTACAAATACCGTGCGTTCGGTTAAGCTCGGGTTTGCTTTATAAACTATTCGATTTTAATTTTAACATTATATAAATGTTAGAAAAATTAGTACAAAGATTTTGGGATTAGAAAAAGAATTTCGAAAAATTATGATCTTGAGGCGGGAATCGAACCCGCGTCCGCTGCTATCCGGGCAGGTGCCTGACCGCTCGGCCACCCAAGACACTAATTAACTTGCCCAAATTCTTCTAACCTTTACACTTCACGTTGTAAGCCAACGGGTACCCTCGCAATGTAGAAATAAATTTCAAACATTCCAAAGCAGATATTTTTACAAATACCGTGCGTTCGGTTAAGCTCGGGTTTGCTTTATAAACTATTCGATTTTAATTTTAACATTATATAAATGTTAGAAAAATTAGTACAAAGATTTTGGGATTAGAAAAAGAATTTCGAAAAATTATGATCTTGAGGCGGGAATCGAACCCGCGTCCGCTGCTATCCGGGCAGGTGCCTGACCGCTCGGCCACCCAAGACACTAATTAACTTGCCGAAATTCTTCTAACCTTTACACTTCACGTTGTAAGCCAACGGGTACCCTCGCAATGTAGAAATAAATTTCAAACATTCCAAAGCAGATATTTTTACAAATACCGTGCGTTCGGTTAAGCTCGGGTTTGCTTTATAAACTATTCGATTTTAATTTTAACATTATATAAATCCCAAAATCTTTGTACTAATTTTTCTAAGCTCGATTCCATCTTTAGCCCTTTTCGTTACTTACCATCAGGTGAGATGAAGGGCAAAGAGCTTCCCTTGCTAACATAAAAAAAAAATGTTTCAAAATTCCGAAGCCGCTACGACTATTTCCAATACCCACTGCTGATAAAATTCAATTTTTTTTAAATTTCAATTGATCAAGAACGCCAAAATTGGCCACTTTACGCAAAAATCACAGTCAAAATGTAATGGGCTCTTAATGCCCCATCTTCAACTTTCCACTCTGTATACTAAGAGCCGATTTCACCGTCTCTCATAGAAACTGAGTTTAATAAAACTTGGTTTTGATTAATGCAAACTATGTAGCGGAACTCAGTTTAGAGCATAAACCGAGTTCAACTTCAATTGATCGCGTTTAATTCTGCGGTAAAATCGGCCCTAAGTATAGGACCATTATTGTCATTATCAAGTTTAAAATTATACCTCCAAAGTGATCAAGAATACAAAATTTTAATGCTGATTGTACAACTGATAGGTTAGATTAGTTAGAGTCCCTAGGGATATAATGAAATTCAGTACAACATTATATCCCTGTTTTGTACAGGCCTATAATGACTAACTTTAAGTTGAGGTTATTTGAGACCCAGAATACGTCATTTTTGAGCAGGGTGGTACAAAAAAATATTAATAAACTATGCTTGCATATTTTGAAGAGTCCTGATTTTAATAAAATAATATTTAGAGAAAAAAGAATGAAACTTTAACTTAGTGATTATTTTTTATTTTAATTTGAACATTATATAAATGTTAGAAAAATCAGTACAAATTCAATTATGGTTAGAAAAAGTTTCAAAAATAAAGTCTTGATGCTGGAATCTAACCCGCGATCCAGGCAGCCTATACTATTCGGTTAATTTTCGAACCTTTTCTAAGCACAATTATGTTTTACTTAGTGATTTTGTGAAGTTTTTATAGCCATAACAACATAAATAATGTGATCGACAAATGATTATTTTGATTTTAATTTGAACATTATACAGGATTATTTTTAAGATTTTACTTTCATACAAAAATAAATACTAATTTAATTTACCGCTCAAACTGCCGCACTCAGAGACGTCAAATAACGTTAATGAGTACTTAACTTCAAAAAATGACAATTCAAAACTAGTCTCTATTCTTGCCGGGTCTATGGTCTTGATTTGAATGAAAATTTTTGACATTAAATACTCATTAAAGTTAATTGACGTCTCTGAGTGCGGCAGTAAAAGTCATTATCTCTACGTACACCTATGTACTTGCATCGGCATTAAGCAGCGCGACTAGGCCTTTAGCGTCGGTCGTCCTTTCGTTTATGAATGAAAACATAGACGTACCTATAAATGTCACGAGAGTACAATAAAAACTTAAAAAATAATTTTGCGCAATGTATTGCATTATTTTAAAACTCATAAAACAAACGTTATTGTTTATGATGTTAGCTATCTACTCCTACAGGTTTTTGGTGTTTTAAAAATAACCCTGTATAAATGATAGAAAAATCAGTAAAAATTAAATTATGATTAGAAAAAGACTGATGCAGAAATTTAACCCGCGTTCTCTGCAATCCGGGCAGATGCCTATAATAGGTACCTACTCGGTTGGCATCTTGGTTGGCCGAGTGGTATAGAAATCCGCCTGAATAGCAGAGGACGTGCATTCGATTCCCGCATCAAGACTATATTTTTTAGAACTTTTTCTAACCACAAATTAATTTTTTTCGTTATATTTTAGTTTGAACATTATATGAATGTAAGAAAAAATAGTAAATAACTTAGCAAACATATTATCGCTGCGCAAGAATAAAATACATACATACATAAATCACGCCTATATCCCCGAGGGGGTAGGCAGAGGTGAACTAGCACCCACGTTTCGCCAGTTATGAAAGGTCCCATGTAATAGGTGGCGAGCCTATTGCCATTTATCAGGCACAAAAGTCGCAGTACATTGCTATTGCTAGGTATAAGAGAAACGCTGCTGCCCATTCCTCATCGCTGATTTATCCTTAGTCGCCTTGTACGACACCCACGGAAGAGATTTGGGATGGTGAGAATTGTATTCTATTCTGCCGTCACCACACGGCCAAGAATAAAATATCGTCAATTATTTCGTCTTTCATTAAAAATCTGTTATCGGTATCTATAAACCGTAAAGATGAAAATAATCTTTCAACGTTTACTTGAGCCATCGGAGTAGCAAGTACTATTGTTGATAATTTTAAAGAAATGGATATTTCAATTTTGATTTTTCACAGTACAAAACGTTATCTGATGAATTTAGTAATGGCTCTTCAGGAAATAAGTCAAAAAATTCTGCTATATGTTATTAATCAGTTCACCAAGTGGATCGTCTGTTCTTAGTAAACAACTTAGGTCACTCAAGAGTCATTAATAGGTACCTAATTCTTTTACAGTCTTATTAATAAACAAACACTGTACCTATAGCTATTCCGCATTTTGTCTTCGTCTCACAAACATGATTTTGAATGCGAGGAAAAGAGAAAAGACTGAGTAACTAATCTATACTTAAACCGTGTTTATTAAAGAGGCTGTTAAGATTTACCTACCGTTGCTCGTTAACACAGTCAAGCCTATAGGTATGGGAATATTCTGCGTTGCACTCCGTTAACTTGTTCTTCCATGCGGTTGATGCGTGATCAGCTGTGAGCGCAGAGGGGAAATAGGGGAAAGGGGAGGGAGGCTTCATGCACCGAGCATGCGCTCACCACGTGCACTTGGGCCTTTATTACTGTCTTGATCGGCGTATTGACTTTTATTAATATTGTTAATTTTATTAATATTAGATACATATAATATGTCCTGTGTAACAGACAAGCGGTGTAATAAATTATATAGGTACAGTCATCGGTGTCGGCGCAGTGTGTTTCTAATTCCATTCATATCGATCAAACGTCATCAAGCTATCTACTGCATTTTGATTCATATAATCCATCACACCGTAAAGGTGCAAGTGATGAATGAATGTGTAGAAAAGAGACGGTATAGACCTTTTCGAGAGACCGATGAACGAAACAATGATTGGAATGACAATATTCCAATCCATACTGCTCAAGACTTTGGCTTAGGTTTTACAGCCGGCCGCCTACCTGACACCAACCCTCTTTGGGTATGCTGTTGTTGGTGGTTTGCCCTCCACCATTCGGGTGCCCCAGGGTGCTTATTGGTCTATACCGAACAATCTCCCTTAGTCGACTTTTGCGACACCCATGGGATGAGTCGAGGCTGGCCCATTCTACGTTCTTTGTTCGCTCCCGCCAGCATAGAAGCCATTAAATACATAGAAGACATTGCAGACATACATACATACATAAATCACGCCTATATCCCCGAAGGGGTAGGCAGAGGTGAACTGGCACCCACAATAACTAGCACTAACAATATATGTCTTCAACATATAATAAATTATGTACAGTATAGGTACAATATATGATTGAATATTCTTGAAAGATCGGCTGTAGTGGCACCTGGCACTTGTTCTATACAAGCTTGTAATTTATTAACAAAATATTCTTTAACATCAATATCATAACCACAATGGAATTAATTTTAATTTTACTACAGCATTATTGTGTTACGGAAATTTGTGATAAGATAGCCCCTCTGTGGTTGAGGGTTCCAGATGAAGCTCGATTCCATCTTCGGTCGGCCCTTATCGTTACTTACCATTGTTTGGCATAAAAAACGAAATAAAACTTTTATACAAATAATAATTTCACATTTCTGTTAAATAGCCTACAGGCTCAATGTAGGTAGGTGTAGGTACCTATTAAGACTTCTTTGTTTTTAGAGCTTTCATCCAAAAATTAACAGATTGGAACTTTAATAATGCCAACAACCAACAAGCTATGCAAAATCAAAAGCTTAGATCTAGATTGAAAATAAATATGTTAGGCAAAATAGCATTGTCTAAAAAGATTTTTTGTTATAAATAGAGGACATCACAGCAATAAAGGCCCTTAGCTTCATGTTCGGCCACAGAATAACGCAAAACAGCACATCCAGTTTGAGTTTACTAAATCGAAATATTAGAATATAATTTAAAATTAAGTTGAGTGAATTATGACAAATTTTTTATTTAATGTTTTTTCAGTAAAGTTTTTAAGAATCTAGAATATATCTCGATTAAATTTTCTTGTCCATTTTTCGTAAAATAACTGAAATATGATAATATTCAGAAATTTCAGTGTTCTCAGTGTGTTGATTTTGTTGCAGAAAAACGTGTAAAAATTATTAAAAAAATGGAAAAAGTGTTACAAAAACACGTTTCTGAGACACCTGTGCCGACCTAGTCTTTTGTTATTTTTTATGCTTTGTCACAGGTTTCATTTTCACGGTGCACGGTGTATATCGAGGAGCCCAAAGGGGGGAGCGGGCAACGCTGACTGTTGATTCGACGGCCCGTACTGAACGGAGTTCCAGTGACCGTTCGGCAGTAGAGGTGTTACCGGCTTCTGGCAATCTAATGGAACATCGTTCCGGCCAAGCGTCACCTGCTATCGCGTACAAAGCAAACATTCGCCACAAACGCGACAGCTGTCGTAAGCAACAAATCCTGCTGTTGCTATTATGTTGTTTAAACGGATCATTGAAGGAAAGCCCGTGTTGAACGCTGAGACGAAGAGCAAGTCTCCGAACAAATGTTCTAGAAGTAATTCGGAATGTGGTGGTTGTAACGAGCATTCAACGTGAGTCGATGGTTTTGTTACTTTGTTTGGGTAGGTATCGTACTAACATACACAAATCACGCCTATTTTCCCGAAGGAAGAGGCGAAACATGTTTCGCCAATTATAGTAGCTCCCACGTGGTAGGGATCGAGCCTATTGCTATCTAACGGGCACTTACAGTAGGGATGTATATTTCATTCGCCAATGTACCTACTGGCTCAGCTATCTAACTCTGATAAAGTTAAAAATACTTACGCTAATTTTAACTAACACTATATCAATTTTAATTGGTTATCACGTTAAAACTTAACGGTCCAATAAGTAAATGAACAATTTTCTAGTATTTTATTGACACATCGTGATTAGGTATTAGGTACGACCGACGAAACCTTGATTTATTAAGTATAATATAAAAGGTATGATAGTGTTAATAAGTGTATGAGGTCATTTGTACACTTCTACATTTACGAACATCGACTTCAGTTGGTCGATCGGAGAAAAATTTAAAGAGTTAAGATATTGTGTAGACGACGAACAATTAGTTACACGTAAATTTAAGAAAACTGTCATCACCGAATGTGTAACCAGAGGTGTAGTTACACTTAAATTTTGCAATACAAGTTAAGGTCTATGTGATAAAGGGAGCCTATTGCCATTTACCGGGTACGTTAGTCACTGGGCATACTGCTAGCTAGGTGGAGTAACGAGAACGCTCTGCCGTCATCGGCACATTATAGAACGACTTTACGTAAGTATTTCACTCGCATTTTTCATTAATTCGTTAATTATCAACCCTTCAAATTTCCCACTCTTGGGGCACGGGCCTTATTTTATTATTTACTTATTATCTTTATAAGGAAGAAAATAGGGGAATTTAGAGAGAATGGGTCATCATAACCCACCATGTTGGCCCAATGCGGCCATCGACTCCAGACGCTATGACCAAAGGCTTAATCCTTTCATTGCTTTAGGTAAATAATTTTATTATACACCTTACTTTAATTGTTTTTGAGTCTGGTAATTTCAATATTTTCTGGCATCAACAGCATCTTCAATCGATTGTTAATCTTAATGAGTTGACTTTCAGCTGGGCAAAGTCGATTGAGAAAATTTTACAATATTGTGGTAACTTAATGTGTTAGTTGTTGATTGTAGGTTTCTAACTAACCTTGATCAAAATTTAATAAGTAAACTTAAGTGCAAATATATTGGAATTTTACTAACACCAGTTAAAGCATTGTGGGCCGAAATCGTTTGTGTTGTAAGATCCCTTAAGCCCTTATGAAACCACCCAAACTTATTTCATTTTTGTTTTTTGATGATTATAGTTGTTACGCAAACCGCAACTTTCTATGTTGTTAAGTATTTGTCGAACGTTTAGTCTTAACTTACGAACTGTTTCAGTATCGTGAGCAACTGAGACATTGACCTACAAAACGGTCGTTGACCCTCGTTCGCGTAATCTATATTCGTTAGTAGGTATTAAAAGTGAGTACCTACTATCCTAATTTTTGGTGTCTTACCTAACGCAACAATAAAGAGCATTAATTATCCAAAAAAAAGCCATCAAAATAAACTTTTATAAAACATCAGCCATACGTTTTATTATGTCTCTGTTTTCTGACAAAAAAAAAGACGTTGGCGTTATTCCGATAATTATCTCCTATTTTGATAAAAACAACTAGCTCGATTCGATATCCGAATCCCTTGAAGAACCTATATGTACTATAACTAAGAACCTAGTTGGATAATTTTCACTTAGCTTCACTCCGCTCCACTTGATTCTACTCGGCTCCACTCGGCTTAAGACTTACTCCAGTCTACTACTTTCAATGGAGTGTCTATCTAAAAGCGTCTGCTTTTAGATAGATACTCTAGACTCTAGAGGAATACTTGTAACAGTTAGGTACAAGTGACTTTTAGCTTAAATAAATCGTGTTTGTTCGTCTCGGGCGCTCTTATGCAGTTAGACTTCAAACATCCAGCTACAAGAAAATATGTCAGCTTCTTCCTTTTTTGCACGTAACTACAGTATTGCATTATATGACGTGTAATTACTTTACTGGATAACCAGTCTACTATTAATAGCTAAGGCTAAAAATAAACCAGCGATGGAATAAAAAAGGAGGTTGTTGCTCTGTCTTGGTAGAGCAGTGCTTGTAATATAAATATTAATGTGAACGGTCTTAGAGCTATTTTAGAATGACCGCCTCTAAGGCTTTTGCAATAAAAGTGAAAAGGGTGAAACTACTTAGTAAATATTGTACCGGTCACTGGAATACGATCGGAGTCTTCTTCGTTTCTGAGTTTCTTCCATATTCACCCGAGCAGAGGTTGGTCGCATGTAAGCATATTTACTACCTAAATTGTATAAATATTGTGGTAGGGCAAACCAGAAGTAGGCACAACGGATTTTTTTATAGTAAGTTTTGTTGTCTGTACATAGCTTACAGAACTGCGTATACCAAGTTAATGTAGAGCAATGATAATCCTATTTTTTTAACAATAATTGAATTCAATTGTTTTTTTGTAAGATTTGCAACGCATTAGTAGACTAAGCACACACATTTTTCTCTTTGTAGCATCTTTATTGAATGAGTTTAATACGAGTATGCTTAATTTTATTTCGTGTGATATTTACAGACACCTGTCCCACAGGAGGGGTAGGCAGTGTTATTTTATTCTTAAATATACAAATATTCAACAAAACAATTTTCCATATTATTACTTAGCGAATGAAGGTTTACAACGTAAACATAACCTTACGTGAGGTCGTGCGACATAAATGTCGTTTCGGTTAGAACAGCTTTACACAATACCTAATTACCTTTTGCAAACACATTTAAGTTCAAGATAAGTATGAGTTAGTCGAGAACCAATCAGTCCATATCATCTTAAACCGTGCCTTGCTTTAGTTGTGTTATAGTGTGATTTTGAAATTGACGGTATTTTTTATTAATTGTTTATCTTAGTTATTAGTCTGGAAGGTCTTTTTGTTATTTAAGTCATCAGTGATGATATTCTACACAATCTAACGTTTTTCCGATTTTAAAATGTACCTAATTATCTATTTATAACAGCATTGTTTAAATAATAAATTTTATGGTTTAAATAGATGTTTTATTATTGAATTATCTTCAGATTTTCCGATTTCAATATGTAATTACACTTTTTTTAATTTAACATTGTATTTTTGTAGTTAATCATTCGTAGTGAAACAAATTGAGTTGCAGGGCGCAGGTAGATTTATAGTCAGTCATTCGCTCGCAGGAATAATTATGTAAGCTTTATAAAGTGTAATTTGGCTGAAATATACTCATCGTAATCTAAATAAATGAGTTTAAAGTATGATTATAGTATAATTTCAAGCCGTATAAGAAAAAAAAACAAATTCTCATAATATATTTATAAGAACTGGTTGAAGGTCGTTTTTGATATTTTTAATGCTATTTCAAACTTCAAATATTTTCTTGCAATTCTTTTACCTTTATCAAACGCAATTCTCCATTTCAAAGGGTTTCTTTACTCATAAAGAAAATAATACAAATAAAAGACATAGGTACGTATATGAAATCGAATCATAATCAATCAGTATTATGCATGCGACTTTAACTCGTGTTGGATTTAATTATTTGTTTATGTCTATAGTCTCGGGATCATTAGTTAGTACTTATATTGTATTTTAATCGGCAATTAGCATAATAATATTATCAAGAATCCGGGGGCTCGTCTCCACTATAGGGGTTGTGACGAAAACACACACAGTCGCTTACTCGAACACACCCTTGATAAACTGTCAGAGGTCACATTATTGATAACCTTCATTACTTGGCTCCAATAAAACTGTTTGCTGACATAGTTTTGTGTCAGTCGCATCTTGTACTTCGAAGCAATAAAACTTAAGGCCTAAGGATATGCTGGAAATTTGAATCATTGGACGGTTCGTAGTTACAAATAATAATAAATGTTTGAACTCCAACCAATCTTAAATCTTTAATGTTTATTGTTGCAGTATTTTCGAAGAAATGATGAAGATGGCTATTCTGGGTATGGTGCTGTGGGCGGGTGTGACCTTTGGTGGTCACGTTGCACCATATCCTCTGAACTTGATTTTGACATCTGGTAAGTTGCAACTATCAAAATTGTACCATGAGAAAGCTGCAGTAGATATACATTTTGAAGCAACTATTTTGTTCCCAGGTATTATTCATCCGCCGCCGATGTATGATTTTCCATTTCCAAGTGCGGAGAATTTGAAAAGATTACCGCCAGTGACGACGGTACATACAAACAAATCACTAGATGTCAGTAAGTTGGGAGTCGCTATGCTGGCTCGTCTGGAAAAGAATATAAAGGCAGCAGACGTCACTCCAGAGCTGGGGTCAACAGCTCAAGGCTTCGCTCTCTTCGGACATCCGTCTGATGAAGCAATGCATTACGAGCAGTCATCCATGGTCATCACTAAGGCTTCCCAAAGTCTGGTTCATACGAGATGTGGAAGGTACTTAACGTTATGTTATATTGCATTTGTAATATTTCGCAAGATACGCTAAGCCTTGTCCGGTTATTACCCTAGCATCCCTAAGTACGCGCATTACTTTAAAGGTCAGTAAGTCCCTGAGGACTGCACTATAGGTTTTACCGGTTTAAAACCGTTTCATTTAGCAAAACTTGAGTTTAGCAGTAAGAAGCATAAAAGTCAACGTTGATTATGGTGAAGCATTTTTATGGACCCCTAATTTTGAGAGGCATTTGTTTTTTCAGATTTGGTTTGCCGAATGAGGAGTGTGCGAGTTTTATTAGCACACTAAACTTGCGCGGCAGTGAGTATGGAGAGGAGTGCGCGGCGCTAGAACAGTTTTCTTGCCGTACCAAGAAGATGTCCCGATATCGGACATTTGATGGGTCGTGCAATAACCCAGTGCGATCTTCTTGGGGACGAGCCCTTACAGGATACAAAAGACTCTTACATCCGAGATACGCCGACGGCATTGAAGAGGTTGGTCAATAGGTTAATTTTTGAGTTGAGGTTATGCATTTTTCCAGAGATGAAGATAATAAGGGCCTGTTTCACAATCGACAAGTAAGTTCTAAGTAACTAACTTCGCAGATCATTCGACAGTTGGAATATGAAATATATGTCAATTGAATTAGAGTATTATTTACGGAAATTTAAAATAAATAAAAAAATGCAAACACCAAAAACATCTTTACAATTAACTAATGTTCTCTTTACGGATTCCCGTGGCCACGGCTGTAAGTGATTGAAACATCGGGTTAAATAAAAACACCGCCAAACATACGCGTAAATTAAAACCTTTTGATATCTGTGACATCATTAGATATAATATTATCGGTATTTTTTGTAACACTTATCATAATTTTGCAGCCAAGGCGTGCTCTGAGCCATAAGCCATTGCCATCAGCTCGACTAATAAGCACGAAACTGGGCACGAATTTAGACAAACCCGATAGCAAAAGGACAATAGCTTTAGCCACCTGGAGTCAGTTCATCTACCACGATTTAGTTCATACGCCTGTTAGGAAGACTAGTAAGTGGAAAAGTTATCATATTTCTTCTTCAGCTCAAAAAACTGTTGATTGATCAATGGACATTCTTCTATCTATCCTGCTCCAAAATTGTTTACATTACATTAAAATTATTTAAAAATATAATTATATTTATAGCAGATAAATTATTCATAAAATGTTATTAGTTCATAAGATTTTTTTTTGCATACATGATATTTCAATATTTTTCCCATTTAAATGTAATAATGTTCTTTTAACAGTTCACACGGATCAAGAAATTCGATGCTGTGACAACTCAGGGTTCCCACTAGCACCTCGCTACATCCATCCAAGCTGTATGCCTATAAATGTACCCCATGATGATCCCTATTATAAAAAGAAGTATGTAACCTGCATGGAATATACGAGGTCTGTCACCACGTACAGAGGAGACTGCACGTTCGGAGCTTCTGAACAGGTAAGTTAACATACGATTATAATAATCAGAATAATTATGATCAGAATAACAACAGTTATAAATGTAGGGCTGCAAAGAAGATGGATGAAAAAGAGCCATGCAACAGAGATGAGAATAATATGATTGGAATGACAATAGATCCAAATGTAGGGCGGAAACCAGATATAAAAAACCCAACAGAAATGAGATATATATAGATATGTGGAGTAATAAGAAAGAACTGTTTGAAATATGTCACAATTGATAGAGAACATAAAAGAGAACTAGGTATATCTGGATCTGGTCTCGACAAGTTATGTATAGTAACCGAATAACGCAAAAAAAATTGTACAAATTACATACAAATGGAGAGTAACAGGATAGACCGGAAGAAAAAGACCCCCCAAATGAAATTGGACAAGAGACCTTATTCTTTGTAATTATCTATTACGACAAAGGTTGAGATAGTTAAAGGTTTAAGCAACCTGACCTTCTGGTGATTGTACAATTATCAATAGACGCAACGGCAACTCCTAGAAGGGTAGCATAATTCTGTTCACTTTGTCCTATGCAACTAATAAATCACTTATTTCCTTGAATATGGATAGACTGTACTTATGCGCGTGTAACCGCAAAAATGCTATGATTCATTGACGGAACGTCTGACGATAAGAACTACGTCGCATACTTTGCGACTGAAGCGCTACAGAATTTAAGCGTTTTGATATTAAAGGTATACAAATTGATAAGTACCTAATTAGACGTTTGTAATTATCTTGCCCCATTTGATGGGGCTTTCGAAATGAATAGAATCATATAGAGAGCACATGCCGTAGACAGGTTACTGAGAGATAATGTAGATCCAACGGCCGGTATCTCGGAACGAATGTTTCATTTGCGCTATTGCTCGTCAACAAAAACTACTAATTACTACGATACTGTTAATGCATAAGAGCATTATAAGCCTACACAACCTAAGCGAGAGTGATAACAAGAATTATTTTAATAGCGTAATGCGTCACATAATATGAACTATATTATACTAAAATCACGAATTCTTAATACAAGAGTGAAACAGTTTCTTCAATAGGTAGTCAGTCACCATAATAAGGGATCATTAGATAAGTTATGTGATGATCGGATAGTAAGTAACTTCAAAAAAATATTTACTAATGAACTAATATGGCAATATATATTCTACACTATTCACTAAGTCAAAATTGTCAATGTATTTTTGTTTCTGAGATCAAGAATGCCAAAATTGGCCATTTTACGCAAAAATCACATTCAAAATGTAATAGGGTTCTTAAGATGTGTCTGTGATACATAGGAAAAAACGATTAAATTTTGTTTTTGTAGTTCACTCAACACTCACACTGCAACTCTTTTTAACTCCCAATTGAAAATCTTGTTAGCTATTTACCAATACAAATTCTTGTAAACAAAGTTACCTTTTAACAGTATTACTTCGTCATTGTGCGGATAACATCGATTCCGATTAGTACCAATAAGCACTTATTTTCCTTTTCAAAACAAGGACTTGTTATGGACGTTAGGTAGGTAACCAATCGCACAACTGCGTATAAGTATTATTGCTGCATAACTCTGTCCAGGGTAATGCAATTGCTGCAAGGTCAGTTCATAACTCCTGTTACATGAACTTCGGTCCATCCTTGGTCATTAATCACTGATCGACGATCGGACTTGTAAACAAACACACAGTTGTTTTAATTGTAGATTCAATATTATTTAGTCTTTTGTATTGAAATCATATTAATGCAACGAGATAGCTTGTGATTGTTATTAGTTAGCTGTCAAGGAGTACTAATTAAGTAGGTACCTAATAGAATGTGTGCTATGATAAATTGTATGTATACGCTTTTGATTAAATAATAATCGAGATTATATTATACATTTAGTTTATAGATTTTAACGGATTATACTCATGTCTTATTGATAATGATATTGGTGTTATTATATTTTATCCTGTTTCGCCTTTAAGGTCATCAAAATTATAATTCCTTTTATATTTCTCGTAATTTCCATTTCTATTAGAATTTTCATTACACACAAATAGTCATATAGATCAAACTCTCATTAAAACTATACTCTTAAAGAGCATTACTAAGTATACTTTAAAATGAATAGCCAAATAATATTTTTTCAAATAAACAATAAAACAAATAGTTAATCAAATAAACTGAACTAGTCACTGAGTTATTACTAAATGTTCACTAAAGCCGCGATTTGGTGCGCATATAAGTAGTATTTTTGATGCGCTTTTAAGGTTTTTTCGTTGGTTAGGTTAATCTGGTGATCAAATATAAATACAATGCAAATAAATGAATATAGTGAAAACTTTTGTTGTACGTGACCAAATCATGTGACAGAGTTGAAATGGAAAATTTCGCCGATGACAAGGAACAATGGACTGCACGAGTGTTACGCAAAACAGTATTCGAGTTGCATATTGTGACGAGACGATTTGTTATGACTACCTATCTTAAAGTAAAAGTTTTTACTTCAATATTTGATCGCAAGGAAAGCGATTTGATGTGGTTTCACAAATAAAATATGTAAAAACTGAGCTTTATACTATGACGAAAGTAATACCTAATTTTTAACACCTTTTTTATTTGATACCTGCCAAAGTAACTGCGACCCAAGTTTCATAAGCGGCGATCGTTCTTACCTGTATATGGACCATACGTATACAGAAACTTACAGCCTTTATAAAATAACGAAGGTCTGGCTGTCGCGGGCTCTTAGGCTGTAGTAGCTACGTTCTTGTGGTAGGTAAATTATCGCGCCATACACTATAAACATTTCAAATTTAAACAACATAATAAATATAAAGATTGTATACATAAGTGTTTTAAAATTGTTATCATTTTATATTAAGTAATACATAAATCACGCCTCCCCCACAAGCGGTAGCTGGTGGTGTTTTAACAGCTGCGTTTGGCCAGAACATTTTAGGTCCCATATAGTGAGGGGAGAACCAATTGCCATTCATCGGGAACTTTAGTTGCAGTAATTTGCTAGATGGTGCACCAGGAACGTTGCTACCCATTCTTCGTTAAATTATAAAGTCGCCTTGTACGACACCCACGAGAGAGCCAGGAGTGGTGACAATTTATTGTATTCTGCTCTGCCATACATATATATGTATAATTTTATGTTTCGAATAAGCTAAGGTAACTGAATAGCTAGCTATATGGCCGATCCGTAAAAGTATTATCCGTTTTAACTTCAATCGATTACCTACTATTGCCTTTTAATCGTTGATATTTAAAGTCAACTAACTGTAAAACTGAAAGAATCCAATTTTCTTTCTGCTTCAGATGAATCAAGCTACTCATTTCCTAGATGGTTCTAACGTCTACGGCTCTAACAGTCGTGATGCTGCAATTCTTCGCGAGAAGTCTCTGGGTCTACTTAAGACTTCCATTGTGGACAACGAGGAAACATTGCCTCTATCGGATTATCCTGCTGAGAAGTGTCTTGTAAAGAGCAATTCGGAAACTTGCTTCCAGACTGGTGAGTTTATGAAAATATTTACGACAGTTAGTAGTATTATACAAAACCTACACTTGGGTCGCAAGTCCCAGGCGCTGCCACTGACTTACACGAGGTGCAAATCCATACTGCCTTGAGCAGTATGGATTTGAATGTTGTCATCCAAATCAGTCTCTCCGTTTTTCGGTTTCTCAATATGGTTCTTTCTATCGCTTTTCTATACGTTCATTGATCACTAGTACGGTGTGATGGCTGATATGAATAAAAGGCAGTGGATGCTGGTGTTATTAAAACGTCTAAATTGTTAATTTTGGTTTTTATTCCCCGTACAAATTGTTCGATGAGTAAAGCAAAATGTATGGAATATTTGAAAAGTTATTTCGGTTACAATTCTGTATACTTTATAGAATAAAAACTTACACTTTTACAAAATTTTCCTCTTTTTACAATCTTTATCTTTTTTGCGAAAGTATCTAAATGCCGAAACATTTCCAGTCTAATACCTTATTTATCGTTACGTACATATTTAAGTTAGAAGTAGGTATGCGTATACAACGTAATTGAAAAATTTCAATGAATTCATAAACAAATGCAATAAGGGTGATTGCGTGAGAAGCCGTATTTTTTAAAAATAATTAATTAGAGGCACTCTGTATTTTATAGTAAATTTATTATGTTGCGAATGATAATGTAATAATGATGTGGTAAAATAATTAGGCAGGTACATACTTAGCGCACTCGGTTTAAACAGATTTTCAAGTGGTGAAATGGCCAGATTTTTGCTTTATAATAAATTAAACCTATGATGAAAATAATTTGCCATACTTAATTCTATTCATGTCTACCTAAATTGCCTTATCCATATTAAGCTTACGTTGACATCTGGTTTTTTATGAAATATTTCTCACGCACACTTTCTTCGCTCAGGT
The DNA here is from genome assembly GCA_963931975.1 of Cataclysta lemnata. NCBI lineage: Eukaryota > Metazoa > Arthropoda > Insecta > Lepidoptera > Crambidae > Cataclysta > Cataclysta lemnata. Next base: position 7,657,775 of record OZ008339.1, read on the forward strand.
AAAAGTAAGTAGCTTAAGCACCAAAGTACACATACTTATTATGAATACCCCAGAAAAATATAATTGTTTTTAAATTGTGATAAAACGGGATTTAAACCACGTACCTGAATTTTGTTATAATTCCGGTATTGCTGACAGAGCATGAAGAACTTTTAACAACCCTGATCTATTTTGTTCAAAGGTGACATACGTGCCAACATACATCCTTGGCTCACCGCTCTTCACGCCGTGTGGGTGAAGGAGCATAACCGCGTAGCTAGAGGATTAGCTGCAATGAATCCTGGCTGGAATTCGGATAAGCTGTATCATGAGGCCAGGAGAATAGTAGTTGCTGAAATACAGCATATTACGTACAAGAACTGGCTGCCGGCACTTACAGGTACAGGTGTAGAACTTACTGTCACCAGTATTGATATTTGCACTACCTGCACGTACCTACTTAAGCCTTTAAATATTTACACTGCGTAATAATGCTTCACTTCTTAAAAAGCAAACTTCTTATCAAGATGTTTATTTTCCAGGGCGAGCTTTTGATGAGTTGTATGATAACTACGACACAGGCTACAATTCTGACATTGACCCCACCATCACCAATTCTTTTGCCACGGCTAGTTTTCACTTCGTCAACAGTATGCTTGATCAGGACATAACTTTTGGAGATAACACCTCGAGATTAATTGACAGTTACTTCAAACCTGAGATTCTGGCGATTAAGGGAGCTTTGGAGAAATTGATGAAAGGGATGGTCATGCAGAAGAGTCAACAAGTGGACTTCAATTACGATGATGATGTAAGTAGATGCATAAGAAATGCTTAGTTTATTCATATGTATTTTGGAGTTATAGGTAGGTACGTACGTATTCTCTTTACATCATACATATTATTCAAATCAAGTAAGCAACACTTTAAATTTTTGGTAATAATGTCATAAAACTATCCAGTACCTAAGCGAGGTGTTACGATTTCTAAATTAATAACTTCTGTAGTCGATTGTTATTATACCAAAGTAGTCAGTTTTATAGTGCTTAGTCATGGAATCGTAAATAAGTTTGTAGTAGTTTCTTTTGTACCACCAATTACTATTTCGGCAGACAAGGCGAAAACCAACAACAACATTTTAACATCAAAAATTTTAACACCACTTAATTGGCAACCAACATCAATCGGCGAGGAAAAATATCAGTCGTATCTCTAAGGTGTTCCTTTTTGTTCAAAGGTCACCTTTGAGTCCACGAGATCGAACCCGTCGGTAATACTAGGATCAGTATTTCGAATACCTTTATTTGGAATCACAATATTAAATAACATAGCCATTGGGCTGTAAATCTGAAGAATAGGTTTTTGGATCCGGCGAGAGGAGATATAATGCCCGTTTTTTTTTGCATAGAATTTTGGATTCATTCGTTTTAGATAATGAGCTAATCAAATATGTTATCTAGTGTATAATGAATGGTATTATTTTTGTTCTTTATAAATTTTATATTTTTTTTTAATTTTGTATTTTGGCTTTAAACGTACAAGTATGTTTACGTTGTACCGTAATTTGAGAAGATAAGTACCTACTGTGTGTAATGTGTATTGCGAGTATTGTAATTTGATTAGGGGGGTTGCAAAACTAACGTTCCAGCTAGAAATTAAACATTATTCACAAAAAAATTACAATATCAGATTGTAACACTTCAAAACAGGTGTAAAACAGTTTATTGTATTAACATTGTATATTTATTTTTAGCTTCGACACCGCTGGCTCGGTGGGTTAGACGTCCTGGCAGTCGACATCCAACGCGGGAGAGACCACGGTTTGCCCGGCTACGCCCAGTATCGTGTGTTGTGTGGCTTGCCACAAGCAATCACCTTCCAGCAATTCAATGACGTCATGCCCCAAGAGGTACCTACGTTTTTAGTACCCTCTGTAGTTGAGGGTTCCAGCCCGGCTAGCATGACCACCAAAACACGATATGATACAGCCATTTATCGCGTTGAACTCACAAAAATCACTGGATTTATGACAGTTCAAAGCGATAAATAGCTATATCTTTAACATATAGTCATAGAGGCTTATTCAATTATTGAAATTAGGCTTATTCAAGTGTTAAAATCCAATGTTTTTTGTAAGTTCAACGCGTCAAATGGCTGTATCATATCGTGTTTCGGTGGTCATGCTAGCGGGGCTGGTGAATGAAGCTCGATTCTATTTTCGGCCCTTATCGACACATTACGACCATTAGGTGAGATGAAGGGCAAGAGCTTCCCTGACATAGTATGAAAAAATGTTTTTAGTATAGGCATAATGTAAAGCAGAGACGTGTAGTTAGTGGACGAGGCTTTATCTATCCTAGCACTTAAAATAATAGAGACAATTCTGAAAATTATTAAATAATACGCCAATGGCATAAAATTGAATAGTGGGTAATGGAAATTAGATTAAATATTAACACAACTGTATTTTAAAACTTACTAGAATGATTTATATGAAATAAACTTAATTTAAATGATTTGCAAGGAATTTGTGTAGAGATACAAACTTTATTTACATGCTGCTTTCATACACACACAATAGAAAAATAAAAACAAGCAAACAGGAAATGGAGAAGAAAAATACAACAAACTGGCAAAATAAAAATATTCACTCAACACAAAGGTAAAATAATAAAAATATTAACAAACAATGTTACAAAACTATGTGCGAGCTCGGTGTATTGACTCTAAGAGCAAAACACGGATTTTCAGCTCTCAGCTATTGATTTATAGTATAGGTTATAAGTACAAGTAGTAAGAGAATCAAATACTTCACCTTCTTCTCCCTGCCCTGTTCCCAATCTATCTGGGGTCGGCGCAGTATGTTTCCTCTTCCATTCATATCGGCCAGACGTCATCATGCCATCCACTCCCTTTTGATTCATATCATCCATCACACCGTAAAGGTGCTAGTGATGAATGAATGTATAGAAAAGAGACGGAACGGAACATGTCGAGAGACCAATGAACGGCGAGAGTGATTGGAATGACAACTTTCCAATCCATACTGCTCAAAGTTTTGGCTTAGATTTTACAGCCGGCCGCCTGTCTAACACTAACCCGAGTATTTGATTTATTAAGAGAGTCAAATACTTACTTTTAATTAATACTTCTGATCAATAGACACATAAAGTAGGTAATCAAGTAGGTACATTAGTTGTTGTTAAGTAATTGTAATTGACTAAGTTCGAAAAAGAAAGCTATTAAGCTAGTTGTTTTATTTTTATAGACTGTGGATAAGTTAGCGGAGTTATACGGGCAAGCTGGTGACGTAGATTTGCTGGTTGGCATCATGGCGGAGACACCTTTGCCTGGTTCGCTTTTCGGGCCGACAGCGACTTGCTTCTTGAGTAAGTAATATTATGTAGATATATATTATAAGTCCTATGGGCCTATGGTGTCCTATGGTGATTGTATTTGCGTTTGATTCAACAAATAATATCAATAGGAAATTAACTGGATTATAATTGATGGCTTGTTTGTTAGTCGTTAGAAGGAGAAGAAAGTTTAGAAAAATTTTACATTACCTTTGTATAGTGACTGTGTAAATGGATTATACCTACGTACAGGTATAAAATTACATTCGTTAAAAAATAAATATTTTATAATTAACAAAGGAACTTATTTCATACCGTATCTGATAACTATCGCATATCTTATAAAATTTTACATACTTATTACTTTCATTAAAAACATTAATTTGTTAACTTTCAAATTAATTTCTAAATACATCGTATTTACAAAGAAATAGAGGTTATAATTTTTTATAATTATTTTTTAATCCAACGGCTTGGAGATCCTAAAGGGAGGCCTATGCCCAACAATGGGCGTTTCTTGGCTGAAATGATGATGATGATGATTATAATCGAAACATCTCACTTTTACAGAAGAGCAACTTTGGCGCACTAGATCTGGTGATCGCTACTTCTATTCGCATACAGACGAAGCAGGCAGCTTCAGCAAACGGCAACTGGCAGAGCTAAGGCGAGCTACACTCGCACGACTCTTGTGCGACAATGCCGGGATAACGGACATTCAAAAGGATGCATTCCTTTCGCCTTCTGAAAGGTAATAAAAAAATTATTGATTTATTTTTCTTAATTTTATTCTTTTAATCAAAAAAGGCAGCCAATTACACCGGAAGTAATTATAAGTTAGATTTCGGTAGCGCAGTGGCTTAACGCGCTCGGCCTGCGAATGTGTAAACTAAGCAAAATTCGCTAAGGCCAGTCATTGGAAGGGTGACCAAAAATTTATTATCTCGAGTTTCGGAAGGCACGTTAAGGCGTCGGTCCCGGTTGCGGATGCAGTCGTTATTGTCCACCAAGCGTGGTATGTTATTGTCCATTCTCCCTATATTCTTCCATCCATAGGGAAGGCCTGTGCTCCAGTTATACGGCTGGTGCAGATGATGATAATAAAAAGTGGATATCTTATATTTTTGGGACGTTATTGTGTTCTGTTGCCATTAAAAAGACATGTGTGGACTAAATGATAGGTGTAAGAAATATTTATTTGTAGTTAACAACTATTTATTGTGTTCCAGCAATCCCATTGTATCCTGCGACGAAATAAAGAGAGTGAACTTAGAAAGCTGGCAGGATCCGTCGCACAAACCGGACATTCTGACTCGTACTAACAAATGGATCAAAAACAAAGTCTACAAAGCCGGCAATTTGACTAAGTAGCAGTAGAGACAAAAATTGGCGCGGGTTTATGTATTTATGACAATAATTTTAGACAGCGTATCAGTGGACTACAGACAATCTATTTCTGACAACAGATTTTCCAATTCATGTGGAACACAAATAAAGATGAATATCGACCGGATTTTGATAGTTTTGTAGATCCTGACGTGCTGATAACGATTATTTTGAAGAATAAGACATTTTACGGTTACTCTAGATTAGTAATTTGCATTGTAGTCATTGTTCGTAGATAGAGTGATTCAGTATTGAGATTGATTATTATAATGTTTAGCTATCGGAAGTTCCTATTTATTAAAGGGACCTAAATGTCTACAACAGGTTTCCATTAAAAAGATAAACGAATCGGGCATCGATTACTTTAGTACCTAGGAATAGATACTCAGTGTAGTGTGGTGTAAGTAAGCAATTTGATTCGAAATACGATGGATTGTACCTATAGGTATAAAACGTCTTCAAAACAATATAGATCCTTAATGAATTTTTCACTTCTACAGGTTTAACTCAAGTGTATACAGGAATAATAATTTAAATATTTAGGTACCTTGGTGCCAGTTGCTATTCACAACAATTCGAGATCGCTAATAATTCCAAATATTGAAGTGACTTAGGTCAGAACATTTATTTACGATTTAAATCATATTAGTCCCTTATTAAGTTAAGTAAGCCTTGAACAATAACTTCTACACGTTTTTTCTTCGTCTCTCGAACGTAAAATAGCTTAAAACTTACTTGTTTGCAAAAAATAATAACTAAATAAACCACGACTTTCCCCCCTTAGTCAAGGTGTATTAAAGTCCACTTTTCGCCACATTATAGTCCCATGTAATACCTAGCCCTTTCTTTGTTATTATACTCTCGTCGCCTTGTAATACGACACCCGCGTGAGGTAGGGCAGGCGACAATTGCATTCTATATTTTTACTATCACCACAATGGTGTTTCTTATTTTTAAATAGAATTATTTTAGTTCCAATAGTTTTATTGAAAAAAGTGCATTAAAATTGCTTAGTTTAATAGCGGACATGCAAGTCTGTGCCATTATGCCAAAGACTGGAAAGCAAATGATGCTGTTATAATTATATTGGACTCATTTAGAATAGGGGCATCAGTCCATTGCACAGTCACGGAAAGTGACCATACCTAGGGGAAAGTGGCCTTAAGCGGGTAGGTACTCTCATTTATTTCGTCAAATTATTTTTGTATCCCAAAAAGACTTGAAATTAAAATTTTACCTATCAGTTATACTGCCGCACTCAGAGACGTCAAATAACGTTAATGAGTACTTAACGTCAAAAAATGACAATTTAAAACTAGTCGCTATTCTTGCCGGGTCTATGGTCTAGATTTGAATGAAAATTTTTGACATTAAATACTCATTTCAGTTAATTGACGTCTCTGAGTGCGGCAGTTAGGCAGCAGACAATGAGGCATACTGTAAAATATAATTTTAAATGCCTTTATACTAAATAGTCTTTATACTCGAGGGTACCTACCGATTTAAGACACTTGTTTACAATAAATAAAATCAAGTTGTTTGTAAATCAATCAGGACATGCCTTAGTTCTTCATTATGTACAGTCAACGGCTCTCCAACCTACTTAACTGCAGACTACCCAAAACTGTCAAATTTCTTCAATCGATTGTCAACCTTATCTTGTTGGCAGTAGAGCCAAAAGTCGACTGAGATAATTTAACATTTTGTGGTAGTCTGACGTGCTGTTGTCTGTACTTTTGAAATAAACTTTAAATAGTACTGTTATAAGAATTATATTGTATAAAACTCTGAACTTGGATTATGTAAATAAAAAAACGGCCGGAATTCAACGAGGCAAAATTATGTACCATATAGTTAATGATTTACAATTATTTGCATGTCAGAATTTTCTATAATTGAATATATTATAGAAAATTCTGACATGCAAATATTTTAATATAGACCATAGACCCGGCAAGAATAGCGACTAGTTTTGAATTATAATTTTTGACATTAAATACTCATTAACGTTATTTGACGTCTCTGAGTGCGGCAGTAAGTTAATAATGTCAAGGTTGAATCAATTGGAGACGATTTCTGGTGACCGGATATGTTGTAGTCTGTACAAATTACTGTATGATTGTTCATGTTAAATAAATTGTAATTATTTTATTATATCAGTGTCGCTATCGTGCAAGGATTGATTGCACAAATATGTCTTTATTATACAATAAACCTTTTATTTTCATATTATCTGGTTTTCATTTTCACAGAGCATGCATGGAGGTAAGGGTATATTTACTTACACTCACAATTTTATCCTAGTCTGTTATAATTTTTTCGATGAAATTATTTTTATGATAACTTTCTATTCAATAAAACTTTTGTTAGCAGGCGTATTACCTATAAGCTGTACTCTAAGCGTGATGCTATAATTTTTTTTGAGGTTATCCGGGTAAAAAAGAGAGTACCTACCTAAAATTCTTAACTTGCAATTAGTTCTATTTTAACTTTTGACGTATAGTCATTATAATATTACTCACTATCTTTTTAGGTAGCGTAATATTCGTTACATATTTTAAATAAGTTAGCAAATGATCAATTCTAAAGTGACCTATGTAGCCGGTTACATAAGTGTACAAATTTCTTAAAATAATGAATGTAATGGGCACTATGCTCTATGCACGGTATGTATTAAATTAAATTGTATAACCATTTGAGCCACTAAATTATTAGGTTGGCGTTGGTCGAACGCCGTAAGAGGACGTACCGTGCCAGATTTCATAGCTGACTTGAGATTCATGTCATGAATTTAACTATTATTATTTCATCTCTGTGTAGCATAACGAAACTCTGTGCTATTTGTTTCAAAAGGTAGGTATCTTAATTAAATTGAAAATGTTTTCTTTAATTTTCTACGTTTTATCATCGAATGTAATAAGCACTTTACAAGTTTACTATGCATAGATACCTACCTACTCAGTTTTTGAATTTGTTTTGTTTATTTTTATTTTTTTTACAGTTTTGAAAAGGCACTATAATTCGTTTCATTCTAGCAATGTATTGTTTCATATTCAGCTGTCTATTTTGTTCTTGGCAGATCCTAAGATCCTAATGTCATCTTGTTTGACTCTGTTGGCCTGAAAAAAACTTGCTGATTTGGTTATTTCAATTTTGCTGCCCTAAAAAAGAGGCATGTAGTCAGATATTCCCATTGAGTTAACAATTTAATGTTACAAATAAGGTTAAAAATCGATTAGAGATAAGTTTGACGTGCTGTTAACTACTTATCTATTAGCTGTTGAGTACTAAGTAATTTATTACCGTTAAGCAATAACTTATTTGAAATTTGTCCACTTACATTTGCAATTGAAACACGTTAAGCGTTCTGTCTCATGTAACAGCACCAGGAAAAGTTATTTGTTAATGCTGTGGCTTCTTTCTCACAGCTATATTAAATTCAGTGAGTCGCCATTTCGTTACTATGTGCATTCCTTAAAAATATTAAAAGCACCAAAAACTGTAACAATTCGTCTTATCAAACATTAAGCAAAAAATTACTTAAATTGGAGATTTTGATAATTTTATCTATAATGGGAAATTTCAGCGTTTTATTTGTTGGATACGACAACTTAAGGCGTTATCCTAAGTAACTAATTTTGCACCAACTAACCATTATGCCGTATTCCTTTTCATCATCTTCGTCACCCCCTTACATTTGATTCATTCATATAATCGATAACACTGGAAAGATGCTGGATATGTATCAATATAATAATATAGAGAAGTGATGAAAAGAACCAAGTGAGAGACCGATTACCAGAAAGAGGATTTGAGATGACAACATTCCAATTCATGACACTGAAGGTTTTGGCTTAGATGTTACGCCGAATGACACCAACCGTCTTTGGGTATTACCTACTATTATTGTTGGTGATTTGCTCTTAACGATTCAGCTGCTACAAGATGCTTTACACCGGGCAATTTCTCTTATGCCCGGTTTCTGAATACTTTGTTGGTTGGTTATTTGTTCCATAACGTCAAAATCTCTATAGATTTTAGCGTTATCGAACTGATAAGTCACCGACAAAGTGCATTCAGAAACCGGGCATAAGAGAAATTGCCCGGTGTAAAGCATCTTGTAGCAGCTGAATCGTTAAGAGCAAATCACCACGGGCATTAGTAAACTTTTCTGACACTCCTGGGATATGTCGGGGCTTATTTTCACTCCCACTCCAGATTCAGAAAAAGCATATTCTATTTTAAATATTTACTCTTCAATCCGTATTAGGCCAGCATATTGAGCTATGACCCATTCACCCTAAATTTTCAGGGGAAGCCTAAACCCCAGCTGTGTGAACAAAAGGCTGGTGATAAGGATAAGGATTTAAATAAATTGGTTAGCAACTAAAAGCCTGTTTAAAACAGTGTCATTAAACTTCAAACTTTACAACTAAACTTGAAGTTATCATTAGAATCCCGTAGCGGAAATCTAAATTGGCGGTAGATTCGGAAAAGGTGTTAATTGGACTATTACTTCGAAGCAACTTTAGATTAGATAGGAGGTGCCGTCGTATTGCCATTAATTAGGGCTTAATGAAACTGCTATGTCGTTGGCAAAGCATAAAGGAAGGTATTATGTAAATTTTCCCTAATCAGGAGTTAAAATTTTTGGATCCAGTTTCGAATTTGTTACCATATCTCAATTGAATTTCACTTTTGATTTGAAAAATATCAAATCAGGATATCTGATTTGATATGATACTTCATAAGAATGAAGGTATAAAACTATAGCGCAATAACTATAAAATACTACCACCGTAATTAATTTTAGTAGCAGACCAATTGTTTCACCGTTTAGTTCACGTCATGATCAATTCGCACAGTAGTAAGTACAATTTTACTGCTGTGATATTATAGATATTTTATGATTTTGACTTTTCATTTAACAAATTGCCAAATCGTGATCATCAAGCAGCCGAATGGCTTACTTTTATCTTCATTAGTCGTGGAAGTTTTGCTGTCCATAATTTTGTTGGAGCCAACCTACCGATTGCTTGCGCAACGGCTGAGGTTCAAGGGCGATGATTGGTCGATGTGGAACAAAAGATTTTGTAGTTCTGCTTAATTTCTGAACGTAATTAAACAATTTGCTGAATTTTGAAATTTTTATCTCATACATACATACATACATAAATCACGCCTATATCCCCGAAGGGGTAGGCAGAGGTGAACTAGCACCCACGTTTCGCCAATTATGTTAGGTCCCATGTAATAGGTGGCGAGCCTATTGCCATTTATCGGGCACAAAAGTCGCAGTACATTGCTATTGCTAGGTGGTATAAGAGGAACGCTGCTGCCCATTCCTCATCATTGATTTATCCTTAGTCGCCTTGTACGACACCCACGGGAGAGATTTGGGGTGGTGACAATTTTTATCTCACCATTAGAGATTTAAGACAGCGATGAGTAATGGACAGCAGCATTACTTTTGTACCACCTAGCAATTTATTGCGACTTACGTGCCCGATATATGGCAATAGACTCGCCACCTATTACATGGGACCGAACATAATTGGCGACACGTGGGTGGGTTTTATTTCACCTTTGCCTAACCTTTCGGGGATATAAAGGCGTGATTTATGTATGATTTAAGTATTCATTAGAGATATAAGGGCAGCAAGGTAAGAGCTGCTAGTAAAGCAAGCCTAGCTGTTCTCTCGTCTGGACTTTTTAAACACTCTGGATTTGTTTTTATTTTTTTTTGTAAAGGTCCTTTGACTTTGATGATCTCTCTTTTAACTCTTTACACTCAGTAAAGGTTAGTGATTAACGACTGCATTTGCTGCCGAAACCAATGGCTTAACGAGATTGCGAAGCACGGAGCACCACGAATTAATATATTTTTACCTATATCCATCCAATGAACGGTCTAAACGAACTTTACTTATTTTACGCAATTGGAAATTGTGCGTGCATGAAAATGATATTTGATATTGTTATCAATATCGAGAAAAAAATGTTTAACATACAAACAAAGAAATATCAAGGAGAATTTCAGCAAAGTTAAAACAATATCTGTTTGGGAAAAAATCTTCATCTTCCAGTGACCACCTTGCCTGCATTGACTGCTAAGTGGAGTGCAATCGTACGGTTTTAAAATTTGCTACATCATACAATTTAGGAACATAACACCCAAACATTCGTAATTAGTTTTGCAAGAGCGATTACGCGTGGGACATTGAAAATAAGACCGGCTTCGCATGTGTAATACGGGCCACATTAATGGTAAAAGTAATCATACGAGCTAATTAACTTATCAATTCAAGACCATGATTACTGCAAAATTGTACGAAGTAAAATATAAATCACGCCTATATCCCCGAAGGGGTAGGCAGAGGTGAACTAGCACCCACGTTTCGCCAATTATGTTAGGTCCCATGTAATAGGTGGCGAGCCTATTGCCATTTATCGGGCACAAAAGTCGCAGTACATTGCTATTGCTAGGTGGTATAAGAGGAACGCTGCTGCCCATTCCTCATCATTGATTTATCCTTAGTCGCCTTGTACGACACCCACGGGAGAGATTTGGGGTGGTGACAATTTTTATCTCACCATTAGAGATTTAAGACAGCGATGAGTAATGGACAGCAGCATTACTTTTGTACCACCTAGCAATTTATTGCGACTTACGTGCCCGATATATGGCAATAGACTCGCCACCTATTACATGGGACCGAACATAATTGGCGACACGTGGGTGGGTTTTATTTCACCTTTGCCTAACCTTTCGGGGATATAAAGGCGTGATTTATGTATGATTTAAGTATTCATTAGAGATATAAGGGCAGCAAGGTAAGAGCTGCTAGTAAAGCAAGCCTAGCTGTTCTCTCGTCTGGACTTTTTAAACACTCTGGATTTGTTTTTATTTTTTTTTGTAAAGGTCCTTTGACTTTGATGATCTCTCTTTTAACTCTTTACACTCAGTAAAGGTTAGTGATTAACGACTGCATTTGCTGCCGAAACCAATGGCTTAACGAGATTGCGAAGCACGGAGCACCACGAATTAATATATTTTTACCTATATCCATCCAATGAACGGTCTAAACGAACTTTACTTATTTTACGCAATTGGAAATTGTGCGTGCATGAAAATGATATTTGATATTGTTATCAATATCGAGAAAAAAATGTTTAACATACAAACAAAGAAATATCAAGGAGAATTTCAGCAAAGTTAAAACAATATCTGTTTGGGAAAAAATCTTCATCTTCCAGTGACCACCTTGCCTGCATTGACTGCTAAGTGGAGTGCAATCGTACGGTTTTAAAATTTGCTACATCATACAATTTAGGAACATAACACCCAAACATTCGTAATTAGTTTTGCAAGAGCGATTACGCGTGGGACATTGAAAATAAGACCGGCTTCGCATGTGTAATACGGGCCACATTAATGGTAAAAGTAATCATACGAGCTAATTAACTTATCAATTCAAGACCATGATTACTGCAAAATTGTACGAAGTAAAATAAAAGTACGTTATGTTACACACCTATTTACACACCAGTTTTCCTTGAAATTTGTCTTTCTTTTACGCAATTATGCTTGCTGAAAATTCACAAAAACCATTACGTTATTATTTGTTTGTTATTAAAACATTACATTAACGTTAGATAATAGAAAAAAATCTCAAACATTTGATAATGTATATCCGGCATTAGGGGGCCAATTCTCGCCATATACGAGATTATTCAAAATTCGAAATTAAATTTGGACCGCTGCCGACCACTCGAAGTAATTCGATCGGTTTTCCTTTGAAATAAATTGTTCTCGATTTGTCCAGAATAGCTTATTGACTTCATTATCAATCGAAAAAATTTCGTATTCGAACTTAAATCGAATTATCTAAATTATTTCGATTGTGCGAGAATTGACTCCCAGAACGTAATTTTATCCCCGACAACATAAATAAAATTCATATTTTATAAAATACGCGACAACGTGTGATGCCTTATGTGTTGAAACTGTACAAAAATAAAATGTTCTAGGGGACCTTTTAAAGTTAGTTAGTTGTTCTTAGTGAAACGTGGGTGTTAATTCATCAATTAAAGGTATAATCTAAATTGGTAATTGAATGATATAATTAGGCGTGTTTTATGTGTGTAGGTGTAACATTATTAAAAAATTTAACCCTGTATCTACTGAAAGTTATGAAAGTGTCTTTTTTTTTAATTTAAATTTTCATCATACCGTGGCCGAATCATTCCTGTAACCAGTTCCCTCCCTGTTTGTGTCATTAGCATGAATAATGCTAGATTGCTCCTAGTATCCACAGTCCAGACCTTAATGATGATAAATTTGAATCACATAATATATTAGGCATGTATTTCATTTCATGACCTTTAAAGTCCACACTGTACAGGAAGTAGTAACGACTGCAGATGCAGTAGGGACCAGAAGCTTTACATGCCTTTTTAAACACGGAGGAACGAGTATGTTAGTCGAGACTAACATATTTTTGGCCACCTACCTAACCAATGGGCAATATTCTTCCATATCCATAGGGAAGGCATGTCTCCCATCAGTGGGGACATTAAAAGAATGGTTATGATGATGATGATCCAAGGGCCGGCCTTAGCAAACATTACCTACTTATTTCTTGACAACGACATACTAATAAACTAAATTGCTGTATAAAGTAATGCAGTCCACACCAGACAACCGATACACTTTTAAGGAAAACAATGGAAATCTTTGAGAAATTTGTTTTAAGTCAGATACTGACAAAGACAGACAGAATCCACTACGCAACTCAACTCACTATAGGTAACATACACCGGAAATTTCGCTATAGGAATCCTCACACTTTTGTTTTGTCTGTCTATGTATTTAATTTTGTTTTCCCCTCATTCGCAATGGTGTCTTAATTTATTTCGCTGTACGATAACGAGCTGGTTGAGCAAAAGTGTTTAATGACATCCTCTCAGCCTAAATACCGGACCACTGGCTGGCTGCTAGTTTGTACTCGTCCGTATTTACTTTTTGTGGTCTAGTTAATGTTTTTGTATCTCTGGTTTCGAGGTCCATTTTGTGTAAGTACATTTTGGAAGCGAACATTAAAATTCTGGCTTTCCTCAGCCTAGTTTATTTATTTATTTCGGTTATTGTTTATATCAGACATTATTAACTGTTTTGAATTAAAACATATAGGTGGCCATGAAATATGGATACATCTAAAATAATTGGAACGGATGGATTCTGTTAAAGATTATATGAGAAAAAGGGTAGTTAATGCTGAGCTCACGTCTGATAGGGTAGAGTGGGAAGACATGTTGTGCCGACCCCAATAAGAGTTGAATAAAGGCAGGAAGAATAAGAACCGTGGTCACCCAGGAGATTGCAGAATATAATATTGATGTGGTTACGATACCCACATAAAAATATAGACGCCGTCCTTTTTCCTCTTGGTAATATACAACCAATTATGCCATTACTATAATATTAAAATATAAAACATAAATATAACATTTCTTGAAAAGTCACTAGCCATAGAGGTTTTCCAGCTAAGCACAGTTTTTTCATAATCTCAAACAAGAAACTTAAGTGATCTAGGGGATTCGTGGTAAAGCATCCACGCATCAAACGCTCTACCTTTAACATACTGAGAACTTTGAGATAATTAAAAACTCTCGTAACAACTTCGACAACTGAGAAATTTTATGAAAACTTCACGTTGTCATCGTAAATTGCTTTATGTTACCAAAGTACAAACTTGCGACGTATATTACAAATTGTTTCAAAGGGTGCAATCGGAAGTTCTTTTCGTATGGTCGGGTAATTCTGAATTATAAATAGTCATCATCATCCTGACTTGTTCCCAGTTTATCTGAGGTCGGCCCAGTATGTTTCCTCTACTATTTACACTCTTACTAAAAGAAAAATTTTTGGGAATCGACGAAAAACTGTTTTTGACTGAGTTACCTTGCGCGCACGGGGGGAAGATTATAGAAATCATTTTTTAACCTTATTCCGTAAGGAAAAAGCATGTTTTTTCTTACCAAAATTGTAGAGCTTTATCTTTTAGGTCGATATTTAACTCTATCTCATTTTGGCAAAATTCCGAATTAGGTCCTTTTTTTCGAATAAGAGTGCGTTATATCGGTCAAAAATAATTAACCCTTTGATTTAAGTATTTCATCAATCACACTGTAAGGCTATTGATAAATGAATGTATAGAAAAGTGATGGCAAAGACCATGTGCGAGAGACTGAAGAGAGAGTGATCGGGGTGGAAAGATTCCAATTTATACTGCTCAAGGTTACAGCATAGGTTGTTTATACTGCTCAAGGTTACAGCATAGATAGCCAGCCGCCTAGAGGTTAAATCTTTTTCCGTCACTCGGATAAGTAAATCGTAGTAGGTAAAAAAAAAAGATAAAAAAGTCGAAAAGATAAAAATTTTTCCTAAAATTTTATAATTACATTACTTGTATAAAATGTATGTAGAGCAAAGCAAAAGGTTTCAAGTTTTGTAAGCCGTTGTTCCATGTACCCAATCCCTTCAACAATAAATCACGGGACGTTATGGACATAAATTATTGTGACGAAACAGTACAACGTGCCGATTTTGCACAAAGTGACAGATTGTAACGACAAAAAAATAGGGTTTCAGGAGATATACGGCTTTCCGAGCGATGCTATTAGTCGAATAGGGAAAGTTAGCACAAAACGGGTACACTGGCAAAGAGGTCACTCTGCTGTGTAAAATAATTTCTGTAAACAAAAGGGCATAATTATGTAAAGAACTTTAATTTCGGGCCATTCACGGAGTAGATAATTACGGGAATGCTCAAGTCTTTAATTTGTTTTAGGTACTTTACTCTGGGGCGGCCTCCGCTACGTATTTCGGCATTCCATTAATTTTCTAACTTGAAAAAACAGGCCAGAAAAATGTCGATAAATAGTGTCTTGATGTGACATCAAATCATAAACCACTGGGCTAGAAAGTACGTTTCCCAATTTTTACTATGTATTTTTATTTACGGCACGTATGTGTAGGTTAATATAGACATGGCATCCCGTGCTGTTGTCAACATAGATGTCTTTGAAGATAACCGCATTAATTGATGCACTCGGAATGTCGCCTCCCACACAATGGAAAACGAAATTGTAACTAACTGCCGCACTCAGAGACGTCAAATAACTTTAATGAGTACTTAGTGTCAAAAAATGTAATTGAAATCTAGACCATAGACCCAGCAAGAATAGCGACCAGTTTTGAATTGTCATTTTTTTAGTGCGGCAGTAAGTTACCGAAATTAAAAGAAAGTTTAATCAAATTGACTTCATCATTATCATAACCAGCCCCAGCAATAAAAAATAAAAAAATAAAAATAAAAATATATGGATGGAACGAACTTTTTCTAGCCACAATTTTTGAACATTAATTATTTGGTTTACGAGATCGCATAAGCGATCGAAGCGAATCGAGCGCGAAAACGGATAAATTGACTTCCTTATTTATAATTAAAACATAACTGTTAATCTGTATAGTATTAAAAATAAGTATATGTTATAAATAAATAATAGTTATGTCATAATAAGTGTCATAGAGAGATTATGGTTTCTCTATGATATAAATATATTTGTAATCTATTGAGTATGCAAATTGGTTGCCAATCTAGTTCTCATACGCCAACCCACATTGTATTATCACTAATACCTAATAGTTGTTAACTGTAGTACGGTCGGCCAAGAAAGTGGCCAATTTAGATTTACTTAGCTAGTCATCGAAAATTACAACAAGGTTCGTACTAGCTGACAACTGTTACAAACGTCAATATCATATGATAGCAATGTTGTCAGATCTAGGTTCAAGAAAAAAAAAATCTTTATTGTTCTATATACTGTAAGCTATTTTAGCCTTCGTGACACCACTTTCTTGGCCGACTGTACATACTAAATTAATAAAACAAAAATATAAAGTTTTAATGAAAGTCTTTCAATAGGACATGATTTTACCAACTTATTTTTCCGTTTTACATTGTTTTGTTACATAAATACATAAATCACGCCTATATACCTGAAGGGGTAGGCAGAGGTGAACCAGCACCCAGTAGCAGGTATATTATTATAATGTTTTCTTATATTTGAAATAAAACACTCCTTATGGAAGAATATAGGGGCAGTGGACCATAACCCACCACGTACTCGTGGGTGAAATGACGCAATTTTATATACGAGAGTGCCGCTTAAGGCAACACACTAGTGTGGGTCACTTTCTATATTACAAAATAATACGACATAATCCAAATCTTATCTAAGCAGCCATATATTTTTTTCTCTAACAGATTAGGCAGGCCGTTCCGTTTGACAATTTGAAAAATCCTTTTGGAAATTTGCCAGATACAAAGAAACGCTTTATTGCGGCATTTGTTTGTACACTTTTATTTTTTTGTTTATTTGAATCTCAGAGAACTTTTTGTTGATTGTGTCCTGATAAAACGCCTTTTGCTTGCGACGACGTATTTATCTAAGCGCTAAAACAGATAATGAGGAATGGGCAGCAGCGTTCCCGTTATGCCACCAACCACCAAGCAATTTATTGCGAATTACGTGTCCAATAGAAGGCAATAGGCTCGCCCCATGTTACATGGGACCTAGCATAATTGGCGAAACGTGGGTGTTTATTTACCTCTGCCTACTCTTTCGGGGATAAATAGGCTTGATTCATGTATTTATGTATGTATTTACATAATATGTTCAATGTCCGTACTACTTAAGCAGGGTTTCACATACCAAATATTATTTGATTATTGGTAGATCTCATTATACGCACGCTGGAAGGGCAGATATTAATTTCAACATCCCCCTTGTCCTGTTGGGTGTATGAAAATAATTTACCATGAGAGTTCTGACTTTAATGTCTAATGTCCGGTTTTGGGTCACTTTCCCCATTTTATTATTATTATCTTCTGAGTTTTGGCAAGTGGGAAATCTAAATTGAAACTAAGCATGCTTGTGGGTATAACCTCCTATTATATTGTCAACACATGAATCAACACAGATTAATAGATGCAAGTATGGTTAACCGGTTTTGAATAGCGCAACTGTTAATAGCTGACGCGTCGATTTATAATATGATGCGAAAGCCTTGTATTTTTAAGAGCTTCTATCATTATTGCCCATTGTTGTTATAGGCATGCCCGAGCAGCTTGAAGGCTAGCTCGCTATTTCCTCTAAGGCCGGTCATTGGATGGGTGACCAAGAATATTATTATCTGGAAGTGGAAGGCGTGTTAGCCGTCGGTCCCGGCTCTGTCTGTTATACCGGCTAGCCGAGATGTATGGTAAGAGAAAATCAGCTGTGCCGACTTTAGATAGTCTGGGAATAGGGCAGGCGACTGACGATAGCAAAACTAAAGAACATTATAATTTAATTACATGTACAAAGGCGAACTTAAAACATATTTTCGCTTGTTTCTTTACTACTTGTACTCGAAGGCTCGTACGAGATTTTACCCGCCCCCTCCCGCGCTCTCTACATAAGTCAAAAAAATTACAATTAATGTTCTTACAAGCCCGTTCAAAATGTGAGAAAGTAATTTGCAAGTGACAATTATTATTCTTGAGTGAAAGTGAACCTGATATTACTATGAGCCGTTGGAGTTGTGAAGATTAAATGGTGTGATCTTGTCATTGAGTGGGGTCACTGGGCTGGTAATGTTTTAAGTGAAACAAAGTCTCTGTGTCTCGTTTTCAGTATGATGACTGGGAAATATTACTGATGGCTGGTAAATATTACCTAATCGCCAAATTTTGCGAAAACCTATTCCACAATAAATGCGTCCTTTTCCGACCCGACGAGTTCCATAAAGATCTACGAGAAGTGTAATATTACCTTACCACCTTATTACATTATGGTTTGCAATAAAGATTGATCGATGAAGAGATATTGAGTCCGATCGAGCCGAAGTTAACAGTCTGTGACGAGACTACTTGTTGAATTCTCCGGACGCGCTATGACATAATGTTTTGCAGTGTCAAGTTCACGACTACTTTATTTTTGTTCAAAAATAAGCCTTTTAACGATGTTTTTATAGTTAATATTTGATAAATATCAGCTCTTTTCATCATAGGATTTTTTATAGTGACCGTGAATTTAGATTTTCTTTATCGACGTCAAGTTCTAACGTAATCCATTGCGTTTTATGTTGTTTTTTAATAGCATTTTATATTAGAAGAGATGGAAAGGATTACAGTAGTAGAAGTAGGAAAATCTAAATACCAATTAACCTTGAACAAGAAAACCTAAATGTCCTGACCAATTTGTTTTGACCTAACCTAACCTAACCCCTAATATGATTGACGTTACACGTAAGCTTGATACATTTTCAGACAAACGCATTGTGTACTTTCACCGCTAGTATTAAAAGGTAGGTAGGCAGTGTCGAAACTTGTAAAAATAATTAATAAAAAGCTGAGATTTGAGTTCGCGAATTTGGTTTTTCTATAGGGGTGGGTAATTCCGTGCACTCCGTGCTAATAAATGATCTGGGGAAACCTAACCTGTCTGCGAGTATGCCAGCCAGCTATGTCAGAGGCTGGGAACATGAAATAAATTTGTCCGAAATTACCCACGGCCCATATTATTGGTGTGTTTGACTACCAGTTTCCTCGTAAGAGAAATTTTAAATATGCCATTATTTTAAAGCATAATATTAGGAGCGATCAAAGGTTACAGTCATAATTTTGGCAGCAATAACAATTTCGTTACTATGATTTGTTTTTTTTTTGTAGTTTTTATGTAAGCTGGAAAACTGGAAACTGGTTTTATAGTTTAAACAATGCCTCATAATTTTGAAACCAAGAAATTTTAAATTATGCTACGTGTGTGCTGCAAATATAAAGTATTATTTCATCTTTACGACGGAACTCTAACTTATACAGTTGCAGTAAACCACCACACCATATTGTGTTAACCCATGTTACGTATCACATACATATCGATTTGTAGCTCAAACACTTTTCGAGCTACAGTTTTGGTAAATTCGGAGCCTAATGCTGCAATTCGGCTGAGAATTTTGATTTGAAAATATATAACTGTAATCTTAAAGAGTTGCGAAGATACAACGGCGCAGACTAGAGACAGATTTATTATAGTAGTTTCAACAGTAATTTGAGTGGTGGTTAGTTATTTAATAGCTCTCATTTCTGCAATTATTAAATTAATGAAATCTCAATCACTAATCCTACTGGTTTGCCTTAAGAGTACGGCACCACCTGGAGACATGTGTTTCAGCTTCCACACAAAAAAAGTCATAGTAACGAACAATGATATTATATTATAATATCATTGGTAACGAAGGTACGATTGCTGCTAAAATTATATGGCATAGGCTAGAGTTCACCAACACTTAAACGGGCGATTATTTTTTAATCAACGAATTATTATTATTATTTTATATTATCAGCGGTTATTTTTATTGTACGATTATTATTTAACTGTCGGTTTTTAACATTTTATCGTATGGAAGAACTGTCAAAATCTGACGATTATTTTTTAATCGCTTGTTTTATGTTTTGGTCGGCCTTAGATTTTTTACATAATCAAAAAACGAATTGTATTCATTTCTGATTTGATAATTGAATTATTGTAGGCACACATGTTGTGCAACAAATTGCGCTATAGGGAAATTTTGTGCTGTCTTCTATTATGATCGTGGAAAGTGGTGGCGGCATACAATGACACATGTATTCATTGTCAGAGCGAGAGTCTGGCTTCTTTTATGACATTACGCCAGAAAAACAGTACCTTCAATTTCGAAGAGTCTTAATTTGATTTATTTACGATTTACGAAATTTACAAAAAGAGTTTAAAATTCTACAGTCAAGACTTGACTTCAAGCATCAGTCTTTTTTGGATAACTCTAAAAGGATTATTCCATATATTTCCTTACCGTATAATATTGGCATATATTAATGATAAGGTTATTATTATAATAATGTATAGTAATAATAATGAGGAACTCGACGGATCACCCTGCGATTGCGTAAACTGAGCAATTTTCGCTAAAGCCTGTCATTGAATGGGTGGCTAATAATATATATTATTCTGTAATAAATATATATTTATTCTGTAATATTACTATATATATTTATTCTGTAATAAATATATATTTATTCTGTAATATTACTATATATATTTATTCTGTAATAAATAAATCAGGGAGAACCTTTTTCGATTTCGACAAATTCTATAAGTCGAAATATTACTCTACTCTTGATCTAGCGCGCTATTGTATCGGCGTTTTATACTGACACATCATTGGCAACTCTTGGTTATAATAATAATCGATTACAGATTGTAGTAAAGCTTCGTACATAAAAGAGATTAAGCAAACAATATGAATCGTTAGAGTCCCGTTCCACAGACAGGTGTAATGTTGTTACGTAACAATGACTCTTCAAATTTATACTAATATTATAAAGCTGAAGAGTTTGTTTGTTTGTTTGTTAGGTTAAACGCGCTAATATCAGAAACTAGTGGTTCAAATTGAAAAATTTCTTTTTGTGTTGGATAGACCATTTATTGAGGAAGGCTATATAACAACCGACATTAACGCGAACGAAGCCGTGGGCGAGTACTAGTATGATAATATAATCATATTATCTTACAAAATATAAAATATTGACCTTAAGTTACTATCTTCCCTTTTGCTTCGACTAAATTAAAATTGAAGATCTCATACCGCTTTCGGTACCTACCAAAAGCAGTAAATATGGCGAGTTGTGACTAATAGAGGGTGAACCCATTGCTATGTACAGGGTTCAGACGTAGTGTTAGGTTTAGACTAGTCGTGATGTTGCTTATTCGAGCTGGACCAGGGTGATCGGTTATATATAGCCCATTCTCCTATATATTTATTCTTCCATAGGGAAAGCCTGTGTCGCAGTAATTAGGAGATTAAATGGCTGGTGGTGATAAATGGATTAAAATAAAAGAAGGTTTGTTTCTAACTCTATTTTGGGAGCTAATTGCTTAAAATATGAAAGTAATTATAGCAGGATCCGTAAATTGCCAGTGGCGATATCCGTTTAGCCTACTGTTTGTTTATGTTTATCTTACCCGACCTTCTACTAGTCGAATTAACGTAAACTGATTCATAATTTTTAAGTTAAAATTATAGGATCGAATCAAAGACAATTACAATTAAGATATTAATTCTACGCAATAAATTTACTTGAGCTCATGCACACTTAGCACGAGCTTACCTCGACAATTAATTTCAACAAAGATGCGAATGAGAGGACTCGTAAAATAGATAAATGAATTCCCCCACAAAATCTCTGGATATTCTCGAGGCATTAGCTTCACGTGGGAAACACTCGTCGGGTAAGTAAAACAAAAGACAATCTTATCCCCCGCTTTGCTTGTATAAAATTGTGGAGACTCCTTTCGTACGGTTTAGTGCGATAGTGTCGGCGGCCTACCGATACAGTGTCGTGCGCAGGCGCAAACTGCATAGTTGTACGCAAACATTGATAAAGTGTCAGTTGAGTTCTCAAGGATTTTTTAGCCATTGTTCCCCAATAGTGCCGGTAAGTGTTTTATTGTTAATTATAATAATGATTAGACTATGAAAAGGAAATAAAAAAAATATATTTATTATAATAATGACTACTGATACTGCCTTGTTAATGTTGGTATAGTTTGTGCTGTTAATAACTAAATATAAAAAAGTATGCACTGATGCTAGTAACATAATTCAACATTATTAAAATCAAATTAATTGGCGAAACTGAGCAGTTGTTCATTATTTGTATCCTTAATGTTTCTTACAATGTATGCGACTGAAGGGCGTTTATCCAAGTCAATAATAACACAACAAAAAAAATTATTAAAAAGATTGCGTTGCCAATTTTATGACCTAATATCATGTAATATTAAAATAATTAGTAAACATATTTACTATATAACATTAATATGTAACCTTTTCTCAAAGTTCTCTCAATATTAAATTCATATTGTTTGTTAGCATAATAAGCCTTTGATCATAAAATCCGTAAAAGTTTAACGAAGTTGGAACCTTTGTTGTTATTGTTATCAACAACCTTTATAAATAAAATGGAAAATTTAATCAGTTAATTTCATATGAATTTTAACGGTATGATATCTAATTATTTATTTATTAATTCCATAAATAATATTCCCAATTTTAAGTTACTTTAGATAAAATTGGCGCGTTATTTGGGCATTTTCAAAGTTAGCTACAAATTATAAAGATGTACGCAATTTATCGAATAGCTGGGGATAGCGTGTGCGTGTGGACTGAGTGAGCACTCTGAAAAGTATAACATAACACTGTTTATCCCCGAAACCTGCACAGAGTAGCATTACCATATTTTTATACGTTTCTCCAATTATGTTAGGTCCCATATAGTAGGGCGCTTGCCTATTGCCTTTATCGGGCACGTAAATGCCGTATATTGCTAGGTGATATTAGAGCAACGCTTTGGCCCAATACTCATCGCTGTCTTAACACTTAATTGCCTTGTACAACTATTTGTTAAATAGTGTTCAATAATGCTTTAAAAAGTTAGTGGTTATGTAATAATAAACATTGAGCGCTGTATAGGGCTTGGCACTCTAATAATAATAATCTTTATTGTTCTAATAGTGGTACATAAAGTTCTTAATTAAATATAATATATTTGGTATGTTATGGTTTCTCACAATTAGCCTAATAGGCAGACATCTAGTCATGTAGGTATGTGAATCTATACATTGCTTAATAAATCATTTAAATTAAGGTTGTGTACACATTGTGTTTTTCATTAAGTCAACGAAAAATCAAAAACCGTTGTGTACGGCTACATAGGGCTGGTATGTGGTAAAATTTTTTTTAGCTTGCTTTTAAATCATATGTGGTCGACTGTATCATCACAGAGGTTCGGTAGATGAGCCGTTACCACAACTCTGTAAAGTGATCTAGACTATCTGGCCAAAATGATCACCATCATAATCATCATCTGCCCATTATTGCCCACTGCCGGGAACAGTACTTGCATAGGCCTTACCTGTAGATGCAAGAATATAATGAAGAATGGCCCACCATGCTGGCCTAGTGCGTGTTTTTTGTGTGTATTGATAACAAATTCAGATGATTAACGTGCCTTTCTAGGCACGGGGGGACTCGTGACGATTTTCAAATTCAATTAACATTTTTATCACTCACCCAAAGAACGGCCTTAACCGGCTTATAGGGCAATACATATCATAATTTTCATTGGTTTTAAACCTTAGTACAAAGGTCTTTAAGCCGTCAACAATGATTGACAACATATCTTGATAATTGGTCTTTTCATCAAACTATAGTTAAAATTGATCCATAAATGCTTAATTTATCTATAAAATCATTATTCATTCCAAGGTGCAAGACCTTCAAAACGACATCAGAGTTATGAATGTTTAAATCACGCTTACCGTAACAGAAATCTGATCTCATATAAAAAAAACATACATACGTACGTAAATCACGCCTATATCCCCGAAGGGGTAGGCAGAGGTGAACTAGCACCCACGTTTCGCCAATTCATCTAGTATTCCTAACACAAGTCTAAATGACAAGCATGAGTGTAAGAAATATTACTTATTTTATTATAATATCCTCTAAAACTATTTGGGTTCGGTAGAGATTGGCTTTGTCATATCTTTGCTTTTGAATTTGGCTAAGAACTTAAGGCATGCACCATCAACCCTCTTAGGGAACAGTATCTATACACTGTTTACTTTCCATCATACGTGGAACCCCTGGGAGCGATGATATACCCATTGGCTGAATACTCCACCAGTCTCCTCTTACGATAGAATGTAAGAGCGATGGTGAAAATAACTTTCACTATGTCAAACAAAAATATGCTATAAAAAGTTGCCACCTAGACGTTGGTCGAGTGGTATAGGCATCTGTCCGGATTACGGTAGAGACGGGATCGATTCCCGCTTCAAGACATATTTTTCCAACTTTTTCCAAACTATTTTCTGTGTAATATTTTTTCTAACATTTATTTAATGTTTAAATAACAATGTCACAAGCTCTATTGTCACGAAGGTTGTAAAAGAACGTAGGGTTATAATAGCTGATGTGAGGAACTGCGCAGTATGCCCAAGACAGAATAAAGACCAAGAAAATACGCACCAAAAAAAAAAAGTCTGGGAACTGGTTGACAAATCAGCACCCAACAGAACGTTTCCTGCGAGACGTTGCGCAAGAACCTATAGGAATTGCAAAGTTGCACTTCCGACACAATGCGGTGCTAAAATATCGTGCAGTGATTAGGAGCAATTATTTTTGTCACCGCCGCGCCGAGACAATGTCAGACGGGTTGCCTTCGTTCACTTCAGTATTCGGCACAATGACTATTATTTTTCAATCTCGCACGTTTTTCCCTCGACATGGTTACGGTTGGTAAGTGGTTGATTGTGAAAAGGTTTCTACTTTAGCTGTGAGGCGATTGTTTTGGCTTGTGCATTGGGCGTTCGCCTATGATCTTTCATGCCGAATGCGTGGTCAATATTCCGATTACTTGTTATAGTTTAGTTCTTTAGTTGATTTGCCTGCAGTCTGGAACGAAATATAAGGTTAAGATCCGTTAATGTTTAGATACCAGATATTTATAACCAAATTTTTTGTCAAACACTTCTATCTGTTGATGATGAATAAAGAATAAGACTGAATTGTAAATACGAAATCTGTCCCTTCGTCTAGCCAAATCAGCAAATAACTTGAAATTGGCCCTTGAAAATAATGCCAAGTGAATAATTAGCAAATGGTTCTGTTCTAGTTCCGCCCAGAAAGCGGTTCATGGTTGTGATTTATTATAATATAAATACCTAATAAGTAAAGACAGCGAGAGCGGTGCGTTAACCAATTCTTGCATTTGATGAATGAATTTTACATCATCATGCTACTTATCTAATAACATTTTAATTGCATAGTGGAATTGCTAATAGTGTATTAATATTTTAAGAAACGCGACTCGAGCAGCATGGTAATCGAAACTAGGCTTTGAAATATATTAATAAATTATTATGAATATATAAATATGTACATTGAATATTGGACGAGTATAGAAATACATTTTGTATTTCAATGCATGACGGTGCGTCGAGCAAATATTAACCATATAATAGGAGGTTTATATCAGATTAAAACAGGGTATGTTATTTAGACATTAAAGGCAAAAGTACAAAATCACAATCCTTTTGAAACTCTATGGATGTCCACACTCAGACAAAACAACAGTAGCTACGTATAAAAAAAAACTTTTTTCAATTTTCATTATGACTGGAACACCTTTTACGTTTTTCAGACCTTTCAAGCCTGATTTAACTAATTCCATTAATCAACTTTCAAGGGTAGAGTTTCTTTCATATTAAAATGGGGGAATAGGAAGTAACGCAAATGGAAATGACAGAATTAGACAGTGTTTGTGTTATAATTTCCGTTTTATAATTATTATATTATCGTTATTTTTATACGATTATCAGAAGGTTTGGTTGAATGACTAAGAGGTCCGGGTTTGAATGCTGGTAGGGTTGAATATTTGAGTGATGTAGAATATTTTTCGCTACACTTGTTCATATCCTTTGGGTGTCGTAAAAGGCGCCTGTGCAAGTTAGGCATGAAAACCAAGCCAGCTCTTGAGCAGTGTGACAAAAGAGATACTGCACTCTAACTAAAAATTGGGAGCACGGCAGGAAGAGCAAGAATTCCTAATTCAAGATTTCAAATTTATAAAATAGTTAAATAAACGACATAGTGACTCTAACTAAAAACCTCGAGGTGGCTCGAAACAGGCACGCTGGCTAAAACCCGTACTCTTGTGTATAAAATTGTTTCCACATACGGAAGGGAATTTAAATTTGCATAATATGCTTTCTTAAAAGGACATATTATGTTCTTTCAAAAAAGCAGTCAATAAGGCTGATGGGAACTTATCTGTTTTGAATTTTGTACTTGAGCGTGTACGTTTTAGGCAGTATACCCGTTATGGGCCACCTTCCGCTAAGACAACTTATGAATGTACAGACAACAGCACGACGTGTTACGACAAACTGTAACGATGTCCCAATCGCTCGAACACTTATTTAATGATTTAAATTTAAAATTGATCGGACAAATTTGAGTACAGTACAGCCTGGCTTGTTAAGTGTATTGTGTTGAAATAAAGTTGCGCTTAATGTTTTCGCCAGAATAAGATTATTGCACTTTTCCATCCAATAAATCACAGATCATTATCAACGTGTTACCAAACCGCAAGATATATGAGGTAAAATGTTTAATTTAATTATATGATTATATTGGGTTGTCATTTTTGGAGGATAAAAAGTATTTTGGTAGCCTTCAATGTGTCACAAACAACTTTTACTTATTACTCACAAAGTTTTTGTAAGTACGAATTATTGATTTTGCAAGATATTGGATTATATTGATAAGTAATTACCTGTTCCGATTTCTTACAGATATTGGCGTAAGATAAATTTATTCTAACTTGATAGCAAATTCAACTTGATAGGAATTTATGTTTAAGTTGCAAGCGAGCTTAAAAACAATATATCTATACAGCCAAAAAGCTTTGAGAAATATTATAAGTAATCAGTGGATAACTACTATTTATTAGAACTTATTAAATTGTAAAATAATCGTCAAATTTAGTTTTTTTTTCAAGATATTTGGCGAGGTTTTGATCAATTCATCACCTCACAGCAATTCTAAAAAGTCTATGTTGCGAGATTTTAATAGAGCATGGTTTATTTACTCTGGTGTTAAAATTTTAAAGTTATTTTGATAAATATTGACACGAGGCTGCAAATTTTACTTCCATGATATCTACGCCCATGATGTTGTAAGGTAGCTCTAATTAATTCGAGTTACAGTCTGAAAATTTACTTGGTCTCCAGGTAATTTGTATTTTAAAGGTTATCTGCTTTGTTTTGTTTATCAATAAATTTATTGCTATCTCCCTAGTATGAGGGAAATGTGATTGCGCATATTATCAAGATATTCATAGTTCTTTTGTTAAGTATGTAAAAAATGAATGATAAAAGATGGTTACTGTATTTTTATTGTTATCATACAATGTAATGCGTATGGGATCTCTTTTTTCGGTCAAATTATTTACTAATTCTTGGTTGAGTCGTTGGTTGGAAAACAGAGAGTCGCTTAGTACGATATCCATTGAAGAGATAAGCGATGGAGACAATTCGCTCGTATAACTTATTAAAAAAAAATTTTTTTGGATTTGTGTCGCTTTTTTATTTAAGGAGCTAATGGTATACTGCTCTGCCATCACCACACGGCTTAGCGCGATGTGGCTCTGCAAAAAGCTACATTTTCAAGTAATGTAAGTGGTATTGGTAGTGTAGTGCAGTAAGTATTTTTAGGAACCTAATGAGTTAGCGTCAGTTTGTGAGATTTTGTATGCGATGATTATTATCCGTAATCGTAGCATTAAATTGCAGGAGTCGATTTTACGACTGACGTATCCATTACTCTGTAATATGCATAAATTTAGTCTAACTGAAATAGGTAGGCTTAAAATTATACGCTTGAGTTAATGAAGGAAGTTTCTATCTCACTTACACTGCGGTTCACATCCGGAAATAATGCGTATAAGCTGCGTAAAACTGATTAGTAGTTATAGAAATGTACCTAACCACTTAATGCGTCAATAGATACATCAGGCTTTTCGATTTCAGTCGTCTCGTAATCGAATCCAGTGAACTCGTAAGTGGACCGTTATTTTGAGCTTTAATTATGCTTTTTTGTTCATAAGATATGATAATATATATTTTTTATCAGCACCACCACTGATTGTAAAGTCCAAAGATTTGGTAAGTTTGAAAAACTATGTACTGACTCAAGCTAGACATATCCATCGTCTTCTAATCCAAATATTTTGAACCCAGTTTTTATAGTTAAATACTAAAATATACTATTCTCCTCTGAAAGTGGGTTGCAGGTCGTTCTATTGTTTGCAAGTCTTATTTAAGCTACATCCAAGTTCAGCACTTTGACGGCCGCCTTGGTCGAATGCTCAGATTGCTGGGTATTGGCCAAGAGGTCCCGGGTTCGAATCCTGGTAGGGGCAAACGTTGTGATGACCACAAATGTTTGTTTCCGAGTCATGGTTGTGTATATGTTTATGTAGTATATTTTCAATATTTATATACATAATTATATTAAAAATATGTCCGTCATCTAGTATCCATAACACAAGTGCTTAGGCTACTTACTTTGGGCTAGATGATAGGTGTGAGTGTTAAAATAATATTCACTACTGTAATAATAAAGAAACAATAAATAAATAACGTTTAATAGAGTTAACTTTTATAAGGTTATACGTGCCTAGTTAAATGTGATAGATTTCATTGTTCATGTTTTCTGTCAACATTATACTGTCGAGGATAAATGCTTAGAAATCAGTAAGGTCAAGTCAAGTTAGCTGAAGGAAAAATTGTAGCTTACATTCTGTACCTACTTTATCCGAGATATTATTTTTCAGTGCACTAAACGTCAAAAGACAATGTTTCTGGCAACATTCTAGTAAATACATACCTACTTGAACATAAATAAAACACGCCCTTTTTTTTTTTTCAAAAAAGACAGTTTCGTTCGTCTTAATTTTGAAGTCGTATATTATGCTTAGGATTATGTTGAGCTCTAAACTTAACAGCAGGAGGTCGATTATTGATTGGCTAATGCTTAGATATTGAATTACGATATCTGAATCGGTAGCCTAATATCTGTTTAGACTAATGCTGCGTGAGTAAGTAATTAGATCGTCAAATTAATGATAAAGTCGTGAGAGTGATTTAGTCTCAATTGCGATCACTTATTATCACTTGTGCCATCTTTTGAGACCCATTATGCTTTTGCCAAATAGTTAATAGACTTTGACAAGTTTGTTAGATAGCGAGTCGTGATAACTTTTATAGATGGTGTTTCATACTTTTTAAAGAAATAAAGTTACATACATACTTAAATCACGCCTATATCCCCGAAGGGGTAGGCAGAGGTGTATTAACACCCACGTTTCGCCAATTATGTTAGGTCCCATGTAATAGATGTCGAGCCTTTTGCCGTTAAAATTACGGTTTCAAGATAACGGAGATTCATTTAATTTACATCCCAGTGTAGATGCATACTTACTTCATGTGTATAGTCAACAGCAGGTAGCATTATATTATCCGACGGCCGGCTTGGTCGAATATCAGATTGGTGGGTATTGGCCAAATAGGTCCCGGGTTCGAATTCTGGTAGGGGAAAATTTTGTGATAAACACAAATAATTGTTCCCGAGTCATGGTTGTGTATATGTTTATGTAGTATATTTTCAACATTTATATACATAATTATTATGATATTAAAAATATGTCCGTCATCTAGTATCCATAATACATATGCTTAGGCTACTTATTTTTAGCGAGATGATAGGTGGGAGTGTAAAAAATATTTATATTTATTTATAAAAATATTTATATTATATTATTATACAAAACTGTCATATTATCTGCAAGCGATATTCAACCTTAACTTATTATGATGTAAACCAGAAAATATTTGTGCTTCAGTAGTGGAGGCATTGAATTGAAGGGCTGCTGATGATGACAAACAGTAAAATAATAAAATTAAGTACAGAGTTGCAACCGGTGATGACTTGAAAATTTGATTACGGTGCTTTCAATTGCAACTGTCCATATAAAAGTTGTAAGTCGGATTTAATTGAGGCAGTGAAACCCATCACCATAGCCCAGAAATACCGACCAAAGCTTTCGTAAAACCACAAAGTAAATATGAAGTTTAAGAATATAATATCTGTTATTATACAAATAATCCAATAAAACGTTAAGATTTTAAATACTGTTCCATATAGTTGCGTACATACTAACGAACAAACTATAATTAAGAAAACAGCAGTTTCCTTGTGATTTTCAATTTAACTCTTATGTGGAAGCTTGAAGTTAGCTTGATTTGCACAATAATGCGGTCAAGTTGCGCAATATTGTGCTTTCGCTGCGCGTGCGCAAGTTGTTATGCCTTTCTTCTCACATTAACCTTGAATGGGATTGCGTAAAATTGTATCATGTCACTTTTGACATTGATAAAGTGTTCATTTCGCTTTCTAGTCACATGCAAGTGTACACTTAATTGACATAGACAAAATGACACGGCGTTACGAGATAGGGTCAATTATTTTTAATTTTATTTTATTCTATGATGAATTTCTTCTATAGCTATTTTTTTGAAATGCTATAATAGATAGGTTAGGTAGTAAACTTAATCAGCTCATGAATCAATTAATATTCGATTAGGGGGAGGCAGCCCAAAACGGATATGATTCCATTTTTCGCTGTTAAATCATTGATTGGTTGTCCGGTAGTTTATTTTCGCAGACAGGTATCTTTATCGGGCGGTAGGTTATAAAATAAAAATAAATATTTTATAGGTAATAGATAATTATGGTGATCCCGGAATTAAAATAATGTTACAAGTAGCCGCGTAATCGCTATTATTAAAACATCAGGGGGCCTACCGATTAGTGAAGCAAACGCTATAGTTTATGACGTCATTCTGTCATTTCGCACTAAATGTACCTAAAATATTAGCGATAGCGTTGAACGAATGATCACCGAATGATTTTGTATGAATTTGGCACAAAATCCGTGCCGCCTAAAAATTCAGGATGGCTGCTATAGCCGTAAGCAGTGCATTGCAATATAGCTATCATCAGCAATCGAGTTAGGCGGTAGGCCCCAGGACTAAATTAAACTAGACTAGACTAAATGGAGACATAATAAAATTATTCAGTTATTACAAGGTCTAAAGTGTATCAAATTATAATAATAAATACGATTTACGGGATGATTATGTAACAATTTAGCTATAGATGTTACAGACAAACTTCCTCTATGTTGCGACATCTAAATACAAATGAACTAGTCGGAGATTTCAATATTACGTCACACTCTTTAGTTAGACTAAATTACTTATTGATAATGTCGCTCGGCATGTACGTAATAATTTCGAATGATTAGTAAAAACTATTTTGCTATATATGTTATAGGAATTGCGTCAGTCCTGTGGTCACTTTACAAACACACAACATAATATAAGTCGCATGGATTGGTTGTTATAAGTGTGATTCTGCTCAGGCGTCTTATTCTGTTAATTTAACAATCGTATGTCAGAAAATAACAAATGCTCAGATATAATCAGAACAGATTACTTATAACAACATCATGTGATTATTTTTGTTTGAGTAACACCAACACCACAATAGTAATACTGATTATTGTTACGTTAACATAAGCAGATTTAGGCGCCAGCTCATGCATGCATACAAAGGTCACGACTAAAATGTAAATATTTTAATGACAAGCATCTGCCCGAGGGCAGAGTGAGTGTACACAAGAGAAGCTTATTTACCTGACCCTATAAGAGGCTTGGGTTATAAGCTGTCGGAAATACAGATGCCGGTCGGGGATTCCACAATATATTTTCGTTTCAAGACCCTTTGCACATAGGTACTAGAATGGCCGATTCGGTTTTGATCTTATATACGTAATTGCTTTCGAACGTAACATGAATGATCAGCGGATCATTCATCTTATGTTCACAGTCTAGTAACATAACATTATTTTGTTTTAATTTTAACATTACAGAAATGTTACAAAAACTATTAAAAAGATAAATAAGTCAGAAAAAATTATATTATCCCGCATTAAGACAGTAATTTGTTTCAAGACGGATTTAATAATGCTCAAATAAGAAATACATAAAACTTCATAAGTAAAATTTAAGTGGATGTTTTACGCATTATACAGATGAAAACAACATATAGCTCTGGAACTGTTCTTATGAGTTCGTGATATTATTATTTGTTCGTAAAATACAATGAAACATTTCCGCAACTCATCTTTCCGACAGCCCAGAACAAGTTACGATACGCATCTTTCTTTCTGTTCTTAACCGCTTTATTTTACTTGTAGCACGAATGCGACAAGCGACAATAAGAATAGTTTCACTATCGTCTGTAAAGATATATCATCACCAGCCTATTATATCAATCCTTTCTGGAGCATAAGCCTTTACTATTATTGGAAGAATAAATAAAATTAAAATAAATCAAATAATTCTTAAACTCACATCTATCTAGCCCAAAGTAAAGTAAGTAGCATAATCACTTGTCTTATGAATACTAGAGGGCGGACAAAAGATTTAAATTGGTACATAATAATATTATGTAAGCATAATAGTTAGAACTATGTAAACAACCATGAGTATGACCCGAGAAAAACTGTCTGTGCTCTTCACAAAGATTCGCCCCTACCAGGACTCAAACCCGGGGCCTCTTGGCCCTTGATCATTTAACCAAACCGGCCATCAATATAGGGAGAATGAGCCATTACCTCCCATGACAGCGGTTGAACGTGCGTTTCGTAGCACATACTGTTCAAGGTTTTGGTTTAGGTCTTACAGATAGCTGTCTGCCTCACCGTCTCCACCACCTCACCAATCAACCGTCTTTGACTGGTAGAACAATTATGAAATAATTCTTAAGTGATGACAGCAAATTACAGTGCACTAAATCATTATCATTTTGTGAAAGGCAATCCGTCAGTGTAGTTGTTATTGCTTGTTAGTAATTATAAGCAAGTAATAGATACACATTTTAGTTTACGTCATAGGAAGCTGTTTGTTTGCCAGTATATTGGCACCTGTTATGATTCATTTATTTCAATCTTGCATGGTACCAATATGGATCGGCTTTCAAAGTTTCTA
This sequence comes from Cataclysta lemnata, assembly GCA_963931975.1. Lineage (NCBI taxonomy): Eukaryota > Metazoa > Arthropoda > Insecta > Lepidoptera > Crambidae > Cataclysta > Cataclysta lemnata. Next base: position 7,691,323 of record OZ008339.1, read on the forward strand.
TAAGAATATAAATTTTATTGCCAAAAAAGTTTGTCTCAGAAAAAGTAATTTTGTGCTACTTATTGATTATTACTATTTGATTATTTTATTTTACTTCAATGCTGGCCTAGGAGCGAAATAAAAACGTAGAATGTGCCAGCCCCGTTTCACCCCAGGCGTATTGTATAAGTCGATTATGTGGGAGTCTGATGTAGACCAACAAGCAACTTGGGGTACCCGAATGGTAAAGGTTTGGTGTCAGGCAGGCGGCCGGCTGTAAAACTTGAGCAGTATTCATTGGAATGTTGTTACCCTATTCAATCTCTCCGTTCATCGATCTCTCGACATGTCCTTTTCGTCTCCTTTGTATACATTCAACCATCACTAGCACCTTTCCGGTGTGATGGATGATATGAATAAAAATGGAGTGGATGGCTTGATGACTTCTGACCGATATGAAAGGAAGAGGAAGCATACTGCGCCGACCCCAAATTGACTGGGAACAGGGCAAGACGAAGAAGAGTAGTTTGTTCTGAAATCCAAATAGGTACTTAGTTTTGAAGGTGGAACGCCATGCAGTTGTCTGTGGCTTCACATAGCTTTAGTGACATACCTAACTCAGCTTTAATTGAGTAAAGTTACGGCCTAGACGGATATTAATGTCTTTGAACCAAAGTCCCCTCTATAAAGTTTTTAACTTGGAAATATTATAATTTAATTATGAAACTGACAGCTGATGCTTCGCAGATTAATGATGACTAGACGATAAAAAAAACCGTTCGCCTTAAACAATAGTAGAAAAACTTGAAAAGAAGATAATTGAAAAGAAGATAATTTAAGCGACTTCGTTATGGATTTGCCACCTTAAAACCGATTAACAATTGGACATAGTTAAGAAAAAAGGATTCGCAGTAATCACCCTTCACATTAACCAACGAAATCGAGAAATCTGGAGATAACCAAAAATTATTAAATTGTCTTTTTGTTACTAAACCTTATATTTGGATATAAATCTCAAAATTCTTTCTATTATCAACGAATTTTTGCGGCTTGCTCCAGTTGTGATGATGATATTTAACACTAGAAGCGCAAAAAATTACCGCCGCCGCCATACCAATTTTGTCCCACTATATTTTTTGCCACGATATTGTTAGTAAGGCAATTAAGGCATGAAAATTATGATAAAACTATTTATTATATAATTGTAACAGATTTATTTAATATTTCAAATTAAATATTTGTTCCTGGAATAAGAATTACGCACCAAATTTAATTTTATACAGTACCCTGTGAATATAACAAATTATAAAATGTATGTACCTGGTCACCGCGTCTCGAAGCCGCTTTTACTGTATTTTTGCGACTCATTCAATCTAAGACGTCTACTCCATATTTTGCACTGTTGTAGAATAACACTGTCTCAGATTTTAATTACTAGAGCTTTTTGTTACGTTGGTGTGCATAGTGCTAATCATCAGAACATTTTATTAGATTTGGTCTAGTAAACAGTTAAAGATATATCACCTGTATTTATATTTCTTCTTTTGCGGTCTTTACGAATACAGATTAGTTCTCTACAAGCTTTACTAGCTATCCCCACGATACTATTTGCTCACAATATTTTTAAACTTCAAGTATTCAGTGAAAGTAAAGTAATAATGTAAAGTAGTAAAAAAGTAGTAATGTAACATTTATGCCTTTGTTGGTGTAAGGCTCCATTAATTTCTTTACCACCCAGTCATCTAATCGCTTGCCATTTTGTTTATTATTAATTTATGTTTTCTAAGGTAAGGTAATTATGTAATAAACGCATTTATTACATAATTTCCATGTTTCATCAAAGACTCCATCGAATTATGGTTTAGAATACAGAATGGGACAAAAATGACCCAGCGGCGGTTCTAGGTATATGTAATTTTTATTTTATTAATATTAATGTTATACAATTAAAAACATAAAAAAAATAAAAAATTAAAGAAATTAGTAAAAGTCAAAAAATTTCAAGGACCTAAATAAAATAATAAAATTTTTAGAGATGATCAAACATGCGCATGGGACAAAATTGGGACGGCGGCCTTTCTAGTGTTAAAGTATTTGCAAAAATATTTACTCAAATAGGCTATACTCAGCATTTAAATCTAGAGACTATTCAAAAACTGTTGGAGCAACAATAAATATATACAATAAATCACGACTATTTATCCCCAGAGGGAATACTGCCCATTAGGTACTAGTCGCTGCCTCAACCATACAGCTTAGTAAATAATTATTGCTGGTATTTTATTTCTAACTAAAATTAAAAATATTATATTTTTTTATTTTAGCTACGATATATTTACGATACCTTTGGAAAATTACGATATATTTGTGGTCTATTTTTTGTGATATTTTTTTTTGTAGTTAAGCAGACGTGCTATCTATGCCTACCTAAAAAGGTTTTACTCTACCATAACAAACAACAGCCTCCGGTTTTATATCGGCCAGAAACAATAAAACTCGGTCGACTTTTGTGAAGGAGGTAGTCAGCCGAAAACAGTCAAAGAAAAAAGACAATTGGTTTCAGACAGGCTATTACTTTGAATTTTAATAAATAAGTAAGCGAAACCCCAACTTTATGCCGGCCAGTCGCTTCTTAAGGCGAGGTCCTTGCGAATAAGGCGAAAAGATTAATTCTTGTTGTCTAATTAAAGTATCAGACAGAATATAAAAAAAAGGTTTTCAATTGGATTTTGAATCTAGTTACATTGTACACATATATCATGGATATTTTATGATAGACAGCTCTTGGACTTTATCTTTCCTGATGGTAAGTGACGATAAGGGCCGAAGATCAAGAGTCGAGCTTCATCTGGAACCCTCTACCACAGAGAGGCTGACTATCTTATCACAAATTGTCGGGACACAATAAAGCTGTTAACATTATTATTATAGCGACCGATTTTGATAAGATGGTGGCAGCTACCCAGGCGGACATAAAAAAGTCCTACCACTAACCAAACATAGTACAAACTTATACTCCACTGGGATCGAACTGGGGACCTCGGGATCTATTTCGTTAGGCGAGCAAGTAGACCACAGAGGGTGCCAAAGGGATACTGGAAATAATAATTTTGTAATAAGGTTTCATTTTAAATTCAATCAATCAAATTAAATTATGACTAACTCCCGCATTCAGAGATGTCAAATAAAGGTAATAAGTACTTAACGTCAAAAAATGACAATTCAAAACTAGTCTCTATTCTTGCCGGGTCTATGGTCTTGATTTGAATGAAAATGTTTGACATTAAATACTCATTAAAGTTAATTGACGTCTCTGAGTGCGGCAGTAAGAGTCGTTCCTATATTATACTGTCCCGGTGGAGCATTAACCCTAATGGTAATAACGAAAATGTGTAGAGAATAATACCTCAACCCCGGGCAAAATATTGATAATAGTATGTTCATAAACAACCCTAGAGGAAACGACTTCCAGTATTAGTGTATTATTAGTATACGAGGTGAAGTAATGAACGTGTACCTTAAAATCAGTCAGTTAATAATGGATATAACTAATATAACATTCTTTCTTATATATTTTATAGGAGCATCAAACTTAGTACAACTTTATAAAAAAAATAAAACATTAAACAACCAATCTCTTGAGGAGCTCAATAGCGCAGTGGCGATTGCGTAAAATAAGCAATGCTCGCTAAGACTGGTCATTGGATAGGTGACCAAAAATTTATAATCTCGAGTTCCTCCGTGCTTCAACAAAAATAACAGTATTGCGCGTTCTATTTCGCCTTAAGCTTGAAACAAAATTAGTTGCTAACATTTAGAATTCGTAACAATAAAAGAACAATAGCAAGCCATAAAACCGAAAAATTAAACGCGCCCTTAACCTTGCTTACGTTTTCTAGAATCTCAACTAAAAAGGAGACAGCAAATTCTGACACATCAATTATTTAAATCACTTTGCATAACGTTTTTTTATAAAAAGTTTATATTTGCTTTTGTGTTTACGCTAAAGTTAAGACCTAATTCAATTCGGGTGGCTCGAGTGAGAAAACGTTAAACTTTCGTGTAGCCTTGTCCCATTCTTATAGTAAAAGCGTATACGCGTTAACGGGAGGGATTGGTGTAATACTTAATTGATGATATTATTCTAGAGTTCTAACGCATTACATTATCAATTTATCATAGAGCTTCTCAGCTGTAAGCAATATTTTTATGTAACGGCACAAAGTCTACGGTACGATCTATTAACACCCACATCTTGCAAGACCTTATGATTGGTGCCAATATTTATTTACACAACCCTATTTCTATAATAATAAGGTTTGAAAAATTACATAGTCGTGCACAGTAATCGAAAGGCAAGATGTCTGATCTACAATTAATTATTTGTGGAATAAGATTTCTTTTTTATTACTCTCATTTGGTAAAAATCAAAATTGTAAGGAATTCGGTAGGTTTTCGGTATATTTTAACCTTTATATTAAACAATCTAAGATTACCCATTCAATGACAATATTGATTCACGACGTTGCGTTACGTGGCAGTGGAATAGAGACATTAATTACCTGTCTAAAGCGCACCAGTCCAGTTTACAAGCACGAAAGATCTCGTTTAAACTTCTCGATATTTCCGTTGGTGGCTTTCACTTAATTCTTTATTTAGTGACATCTAATTAAGCCTAAGTTGAAGGGAAAACTGGTACTTGTAACAGGAAGGTATAAACTATGCTTACAAAGAGTTAATAGCTTTAATAAGGTGACTTATAAAATGTTAACTAAGTACAGTGGAATATCATAAATAGCATGATAGACAAGCACATGAAAGTTAGTACTAAAAGAAGTGCAATAATTTTCGACAATAATATGTGTTTGAAAAATAAATTTTCTTTTTCTTTGTAATTATTTTTCGAACACATCTGGTTGAAATAATAATATTTCCTATATTTTAGTGTAGGAAATTTAATAAATTAGCTAGTTCTGTGTGTTGTTGATTGTACTTTCTATTGTTATATCTTTACGCATATAATTGTTGTCTTGAGACGTCATCTCGTCTTGGACATTATCTCCTCTGGCATTGTATTATCAGACAAAGATATTACTTGTCTACCTGATAGTCACCTTGACACCGATAAGTCAGCTGGCGCTGCTACTGTTTTTGGCTTTAGCGATAGAGAGCATTGTTCTTTATAGCAGGGTCTGCTATAAAGTGTCAATTAATAATATTATAATGACCATTGTCGTTATTGGAAGTTTGTCGTCACTGTCGTCATTGGAAGAGTTTTAAATAAATTTTTAAATATTTTTTTATACTCGCACCTATCATCTAGCCCAAAGTACTTGTGTTATGGATACTAGATGACGGACATATTTTTAATATAATTATGTATATAAATGTTGAAAATATACTACATGAACATATACACAACCATGATGAGTATAGGAAGAGTGACGCATATAATAAATATACATACACAAATCACGCCTAATTGTCGGAAGCGGTAGGTGGAGGTGAAAAGGGGTCGAGTATTGCCATCTTACGGGCACGTAAATCGCTGTATATTGCTAGGTGGTATAAGAGGAACGTTGCTGCTTATTACTATCATTACCCTTAGCGCCTTGTACCATACCTAAAATAGACACCATATTATATTTAAAATTAACTGTCTTTTTATTATTTTCGTTTATTATATCCTTATTCTAATTTAAGATTTGAATTTGAATTTATCGGTTAAACTAGAACAATAGCTATTAAGATTGAAATCAAGATTACTTCAATGGAATAAGGCTGAGTTGCCAACTGAGCTAATTAGAAGATAGTTTTGTAATTTGTCTCTTCATAGAAGCTATTAGGAACTACTTTCAGTATTAGGTGAGTCTGCAAACTATAGGAAAGTAGCCTTTGCTTTATAAATATGAACGTTTGCATTCATCTATCGTAGTATGTCCATTGTCCAAGAAATAATGCCCTAAGAACCTATACAGGCTTGCCGACATACATGGAAATTTCAACGTAAACAAGTAATTGAAGTTGGTTAGTTGATTTTCATACGAGATGGACGAGAATTCCGTTAGTCAAGCTATATGAATACTGATCTTATGTTTTTTTCGAACCCCTTATGTTTTTATTTTGAGTGCGGTCAGTAATAAACTGCATTACCTATTGCCAATGCAATAAATATATTTAAATCAGCCTGATATAAAGTATATTTTAACTACGCACTTTACTATCATAGGAATTACGACTTTATATAACTGACGAAACTTAGCATATACTAAGGTTTTACACTTTAGAGTCTATTTTATTTTATTTAATTTTACATATGAATTTAACTGCTTTTCACTGAACTTACCACCTTGATAGTAAAATATAAAGCCCAAGAACATTTCAGAAAGTCAAATTCGATCCGATCGCTTAATTAAGACTTTGTTACTAAAATAATATTTAATAACAGTTCGTTTTCCCAAAGGTTAATGGACTGATATGAATGTTCTAAGTTCGTCTCAACTGTATTAATGAGAACTGATATTAGTTTCAATTTGCCTACAAGTTCACACTGAAATAACAAGGGATGTCTTTCTGGATTAATTTGTCGTTTGAGTTGTTTTGCATAGTTTAGCTAATATTATTATAAAGTGAATATATGGCTGTATATTTTGTAATAAATAAGTATAGTTAATAATTATAAACATCGATATATTCACTTAATAAACAAACCTTACACTCACGCCCGTCCATGTGTTATGATAAGAGATGACGGATTATATTATTAAAATTTAATTATTATAAAAATAATATAGCCTCTTGGTAAAGATAGAGCACAATAAAATTGAGTGCGGGAACAAAACGAAAACAAGTAGTAGCTTTTTATCGAAAGTATTCAACTAATTACTTTTATCTTTGTTCACAGATTAAGGATTTTCAACTACTGTCGAAATAAAAAGGTATGTAAAATATCGTAAGTAGTGCACGGTGTAGAATAGAGTTAGATACCTAATAACATTTATTGTACACCAATTATTAAATAATTATTATTGAGCATTGGAAGGAATAATAAGTTACAAGTAGTTGTATCTGTTTTTGGTTGAGGCATTAGTTTCCCAGTGATGGATGTTCCCTTTAATGAAGTAAATGTATAAGGGTCATTATATGATGGCACTGACTGTTTTAGTAAAAGAAATATGTAAGCAATTTATGTTTTGTATATATTGTATAATCGTTAATTTTATTTAACTGAAATCACAAGCCCCACTACCCTTAAAACGTTCAGTTTGAATATTGACCTTGTTTACCACGGAACTAAAAACAGGATGTTGGTTTAACATCCAATAACACACTTTATTGGAGATGTAATGTAACCTATTGTCTATTCAGGTTCCCGATAGAGCACTAAACTCAAACACGGAGCTAGTTGATTTTACAGAAACGTGCTTCCGTATTAAGGTCGGCTTCAACATAACAAATATTACGCTTGAATTTTGTTAACGAGATGGCTAGTCACTATTTGGAACGTATTGCGCAATGGCTATCCAGTCTATGTAAAACTGTCAAATTAAGCCTATCGGTTTTCAACTTTAACATGTGGTCGTAGAGTGCGAATTTGATGTTCCCAATTGTTAAAACTAAATCGTGGTGAGGATCGGGAAATAAAATTTCGGTCGTTCATAAAGTGGTTGCAAATGAAACTTAGGTGACAAGATGGCCTACAGTAACTAGCAGATTTAGGTTAGGTTAGTACAGCAACAGCAGTCAGGCTGTCACATAATACCTATATCAAATTTCCCCAATAAATTTTGTGTTTTTAAATGCCCGATGTACCCTGGGGAATACCCGAATGAAGAAAGGGAAAACCTCCATCAACAATAGCATACCCAAAGTTTCAGGTAAGCCGTCTATAGAATCTTGAGCAGTATGGATTTAAAATGTTGTCATCATATGGTTTATACAATATTTGAATTAATCTCTTTTTGGGTTTTATTTCTGAATGTCTACCCAATAATTTTCACTCCAATAAAAGTAAATTGAATTCCCGAAACGTAGCAGATGTTAAAGGTTCAGGGCCCGATCGCAGCCGATCTTAAGCGATGTATGTAATAGACTTTATTTAGCTCTTTTTAGGTGTCTATGTTTTCTAATGATACTACACTGATTTCCCATATTCTTACCCATATTCTTCCATTCGTAGGGAAGTCCCGTGCCCCAGCAGTGGGGACATTAAAGGGCTAGTGATGATGATGATGACACAGACTACAACATAAAAAGAGCCAAATGAACGGAATATTTTTCAAACGGCAGTGCTTGGTGTCTTAATGATTTTTTTTATCAGCTGACTATTGCGGGTGTGTTCGTATACATTTTTGTTCTTAAATAATTTGGTCGCATATAATTACGTCAAAATGTTTTTTTCCCCTGTAATTTTAATTAACATCTAGGTAAATTAAATTTATTATCCTTATTTAACACAAACAACATGTAACAAATTATTACGTGATGCTGGACTAAAAACGATGTTATAAAAGAGATCGCTTTAAAGCTACAGCAGACAAACTTCCCAATCTTATTTTCCTGCGAGCCTTCAGAAATATTTTCCTTAGTCCATCCCTGACCCTAATAATAATATGTCCTTTATTTATATAGGGGAACGTTGTCCAAAGCGAACACTGTGCCTAAAGTGAGTGTAAAATTGTTTCCATACGCCTAAGTGGATAGATGGAACTTCAATTTTTTTTAAATAATTTTGTGTATCCTCTAGCCTGCAGCCAATAACGTTGACTGGAATCTTTCGGATTAGAAAACAATTTTATAACCAGGGGTGCCCGTTTTAAGCACCATACCCTTTACTTCCCCTATGGAGCAATGTCGAAATTAAGAAATGCCAAACCCACGGGACGGTGTAAGGCACAATTATTAACATGTTATTGTATCCTCTTTTTCTAATTAAATTTTTCATGGTATGATTTATAATTTGATTCATCACCAAAACCTCTCCCGTGGGTGTTGTACAAGGCAACTACGAGTAATAATATAACGAGGAACGGACAGCAGCATTCCTGGTGTAGCCTTTAGTAAATTACTGCGATTAAGGTTCCCAGTGCCGTGTGGTGACGGCAGAGTAGAATACAATTGTCACCACCCCAAATCTCTCCCGTGGGTGTCGTACAAGGCGACAAAGGATAAATCAATGACGAGGAATGGGCAGCAGCGTTCCTCTTGTATGTACCACCTAGCAATAGCAATGTACTGCGACTTTTGTGCCCGATTAATGGCAATAGGCTCGCCACCTATTACATGGGACCTAACACAATTGGCGAAATGTGGGTGCTAGTTCACCTCTGCTTGCCCCTTCGGGGATATAGGCGTGATTTATGTATGTATGTATGTAGGTTCCCAGTGAATGGCAATAGGCTCACTCCCTATAACATATGGCCTGGAATAAGCTGGCGAGACGTGGGTGTCAACTTATTAATTGTTGAATTAACTAATTAACCTCTTGCTACCAGAAAAAGGCGTGAATTATGTATGTTATTGGATTTCACCGATGGAGAAATTTTAATTTCAGTAAAGTATCTAACTTGCTAAAAGTATCTCACATAAAGTTTGAAAACACTGCCCGCTATTTATTGATATTGGAAGTTCTGTCGGCATTAATTTTTAGGGTATGACTTTCTTCCAAGAAAGAATATTGAATCAATTGCGAGTTTGTTCCTAAGTAAGCTATTAAGAAGATGGCTGCCTTATTTCAGTGGATTTAGTTGAGCATTACCGATAAAGAAATAAAGGTCCAGTGAACTAACTCGAAACTTAAACATTTTATCAGTACTTACACAGTCACGAAGATTTTAAGGATACTTCTTGAGCGTCCTAAGTTCTTCTATTTATTGCTGCTTTATACATAGTTACTTTTATGTGTTTGTTCCCTGTGGGGACTAACAAGGAATAAGACAACTAACTATAAAAGTAACACGCAGTGTTTCTGGTATACCACCTGGTAAGAGGCACTAATATACCATATACCACAAATTATTATGTGACGTATTACATTCTTGTTCTATTTAGCACTTTACCTCAAACGTTGGTGACATCTCATTTAAATACTCCATAAACAAAACACGCTTTACAGCCGTACTCAGATATTTAATTTTATAGTAAAAGGTTCCTTAATGAGCTTTTCGTCAGGTCTATTTAATTGAACATTCTTTTGTATTAAGTACTCATTAACGTTAATTGGCGGCTATAAGTACGAATGGATATCACTTTTTTCGCATAAACACTGTTTAACTTTGAAAGTAGTTGGATATATTTTGACATTTTGTCCTGCCCTATAAACTGTGCATTTATTTTTATACATAGTAGGTTTTTAGTCGACCATCTAATAATCATACTTTGAGAATGTTGCTTCACTTTTGCGATCAGAGATCGAATGCTTTGAGAACTACTCCATTAACCAACATACAGAAGACAATTAAAATTTGGAAGTGAAAAAATTCATGAAAAAAAAAACAGTAGGTATACCTATAGTCTTTTGGAAGAAAAATTGTTTCTACAAAAAGGTATAGCACTTGCACACCATTTTTTTAATTTAATTCCAGCAGTACTAAGGCGCTTAATAATAACAGATATTCAAATGTTTGCCCATAAAGACTCTTCTCGGGGATTTAGTTGTGGGTCTCTAAATATAATCACTATACAATAAAATGGTTAAAATGACTTTGTTCTTCTGATATATAGCGCAATTATTTTATATCTGAAGTAATCTGCTGTAATAATACGTATCGATAAGGCATTGTTGTGTGTTAAAAGGATTACCTATTAATCCTTTTAACTTTATTAACCCTCAAATGCTGGCGTGCGAAATTTTCAAACATCGGTGAAGCTAACATGCCCGGTAAATGGCAATAGGCTCGCTCTTTATTACGTCGGACTTTACATAAACAGGCGGTACGTGGGGAACCTACCTTAGCCTACCTATAGTAGTACACACAGCTGTGCCTTATGTAATATGGAAGTCATCGATTGTATTTTCTAGAAGACGCATCAACGTAAGTCACAATAGGTCTTGTGTCACGGTTTCAAAGTACATATTGGATATACTTCCGTTTGCCATTTTTATACATAATACTTATGTTAAATTAATATTTTTAAATGGTTATTTAAATGAAAATGCCCGGTTTTGCTTTGGCTTTGGGGTAAGTGGTCAGATCGTCGAATAGGAATATTTATAAACTGTACGGTGATACCGTGAAGAACGGAAGTAAACTGCTTACCAATAGGTTAGGCACAGCGGAGCGGGCAGAGCGAGCGAAGCGAAATAAATTGTCACATTTAATATCTGCTCTAAGCAAAGTTAAATTAAATGCATTTGTAATAATTAAATCACTAACCGTAAACATGGTATGTCTATTACGCGTTTTGTCTTCGTCTCACAAACATGATTTTGAATGCCAGGAAAAGAGACAAAACACTGAGTAACTAGTCTATACTTAAACCGTGTTTATTAATAAGGCCATAAGACAAAGTTTTGCTAAGCAAGTAACTAGTGTGAATCAGTTTAGTTACTGATCGTATTATGAATGGCTTGCACATTATTTATTACGACACCATGTGACTTTACTATCATTACTTTTTATGAAGTCAGTTCAATGAACACCGATCTAGAGCGATAGTTAAATAATAGCTCATTGTATTTCCTGTATCATTTGTTTCACTTGTTTTTTTTTATGTTTAAAAATACCTTTTCATTTAATTGTTTGCGGTTTGGTAACTGACACTTATACTTTAATTTTTTATTTCGTTGCCTATTTGTGATGTTTGATAAGATATAATTGTTATTTATAATTTAAAATTACACGTTAAAGTGATTGACTGGTGATTGATATACTTTTATGTAGGTAAGACCGTCAAGTTTAAAATACGTTGTATTACTCAGTAACATTTTTACAAGATTTTAATTGATTTTAAAAGATTTGTTAGAAAACACATCCAATATCCACATCCATAACCAATAAAACATGCTTATTTTTTTATATCAAACTTTTTGCATTTAGCGCATTATATAAATATTAAGCAAACGTGCATTATCAAAACTTTGAAAAAGTCAATAAAAATAAATAATTAATCTAATAAGTTAGGTGTCCTGTTTACGTGTAACCACACACAGCACATGGATTAGCTTTATTTCTACAAAATAGCGTAAGAGGAATTTGTTCATCGAGTTGGGGCTTAACAGAAGTTTGTAGCTGAAATCTGAACTAAGCAAATGAGATAGTAGTTTGTTTTGGGTAACTTTGAAGACAGATGATTTGTTTTACGAACATTATTATCTAGAGCGACGAATCTCTATGTAGTTATGTCATATCATTGTTCTTAAAAGATGACAGTAAATATTATGGAGGGCTGACGTATGACAGACGAGAAAGATCACTGAGTGTTATATTTATAGAGTAGGAAAGGGCATTAATAAGAACCAGAATCTAATAGGGATTGTCTTGGTTGTAAGGCTAGCATGTCAAACCAGCCGACATGATATGGAAGGCAATGAATATTATAATGAAGCTTTGATAAAATTATGATTTGGCGATGAAACAGAAGTTTTAATATAACATAGAAAATTATTACTCGATTTACACTATATTTACCTACGTGGCCTTGTCAGATATAGTTGCGTAAGTAAAGCCTTTGGTGAAATTGTGACTTACCCGGCTTTATCGATTCTCCTACTTTCCTACTGAATATTTGCTTCGAATGAAATGAACAAAGTTCCATGAAGTTTCCGAACCATGTTTGACTTTTTTTTATTAGGCTTTGTTAGTCAATACCTACGAAACTGAGATAACTGACACTGGAGGATATGTTACGAGCTATCTTAAGTGTAATCAATGCTCAAATTATGGTTATGGGGTTTGGTAGTACGGATGTTATTGTAATGTTTATAGGATATCATCAATATTGTATTAAAGACATTCATTAGCAACTTTAGTAAGGCTAACTAATACCTCTAATACAAACTTTGATAGGTACTGTTTCAAGTAACAAAGTATTAGTAAACTACTCTCGTTAAAATCTTATTTATTTGTCACCGTGCGTTATCATAATCTCCGCACATACATAAATCACTCCCATATCCCCGAAGAGGTAGGCAGATGTGAATTGAACATCCACATCTATCGAGCACATCTATTGCTAGGCGGTATAAGAGGAATGCTGATGCCTATTACGCATCGTTGTACTCTTTACCCTTAGTCGCCTTGTACAACACCCACGGGAGAGTTGGGGGTGGTGACAATTTATTGTCTTCTGCTCTGCCGTCACCCACCACACGACGGCATAATGTCCATTAATCTAATAATAAGGTTCGTAATGTTATAAATATAATATTTAATGTTATAATCGAAAATCTTGTTAAGCACAATGGCTTGTAAATGTACAGGCTACTTTTGTCTTAAATTGGTTCGTAATGATTTCGTTTCAATTTGTATACAACACAGAACAAAGGGATTGTCGTAATTCTTTCAAATGAAAGGCTAATTGAATCCCCTGAATTGAAGAGTTTTAGGATAATTACTGTATTATTTATATTTAGCTATTCCCGTCGAAGGCAGTTTTATATCTTATTAACGATTTTATTAGAAAAGTTTGTTTGAAAATTGAATGTGAATGAGATTGAATTTGTAAATTAATATTAATTTTTTTAACAAATCTGACCTACAAGTATACCTAACTTTACCAAAAAATCTCACGAAAGGAAGCAGAAAAAAACAGTGTGGTCGAGGCTATGATTTTATCTGACCGCAAATCATCACCAAAATAACTACCTAGGAAAGCAGTATGTATAGCAAGGATTCGTAATTAAAAGAAACAAAAAGCGCTCTGGTGGTGGAAATTAAAATTTATTTTTTATATTATGTTGTATCTTTTCATTGCACACTGATTTCTTAATTCATCTACACGTACACTGTGAAAATGGAATTGTCGGATATTTTGGCGGGAAAGCCAGATGCACTGACCATAGACTAATATAAAAGATCGCAGGGATAAATTCTGATTTTGAAATGAGCACGGTTGATAGTTTCCCATGGTTGATTTTACGGTTACATGGTTGATATATTACGGAGTATGTAGAGGTTTGAAAATATTTCTACATTCAGTATGTTTTTGTTGTCTCCTTAACTAACTATGCCAGATGAGGTTCAGGAATTCCGTCTTAGTTTCTTAAAAAATCAATTATGTATAAGGAGAACAGGAATTGCAGAAAGTAAGAACATCCAATACCCATTCATAGCACACTAGCACTTTAAATTGTTTGATACAGAGAGGATATTGCAGTATTTTCCTCAAAAGGTTTTCATCAGAGACATTTAAAAGGGTATTTTCTTTAAATTGAACTAGAATTTTCAACAAATATGTATTAAGTGTCAATAACGGAGCAATCCTAGCAATGCCCTAACCCCGTTTTCAAATCTTAATGAAGATGCTCAGGAGATTTTCCCAATATTGACTCGCTCAGAGGAATGAAATAGGCAATGTGAATTGGTCCGTGCTCCTGTTCAAGGGAAATGTAAAATAAAACTTTTTTATTCGTCCATTCTAGTGGAAAAGCTTAAAGCGCTAGTTTTAACTTCCAAGTACTTTCATATTGGCCGAGAGTACGCTTATAATTAGAAACTTCATAACAAGAACTCTAGGGATAGAATAACGGCCATACAATAATTAATTTAATTGGTATACCGGATCATAAAATAGACACGAGATTAATGGGTCAGTCATGCTGCAAAATGAGTAGAACCTACGAGGACTAGAAAGAAATGAGAATGGAAGAGGAGGCAGTGTACCGGCCCATCATCTATAATTTCTTTGTTTATTTTTTGTATCGATATAGCGCAAGCTTATGGTGTTGAATGTCGTAGTGAGATATGTTTCGAATGTTGGTGGTTGCCGTTTTGTAAAATAAAGTATTGTCTTCATTCGATACATACATACATAAATCACGCCTGTATCCCCGAAGGGGTAGGCAGAGGTGAACTAGCACCCACGTTTCGCCAATTATGTTAGGACCCATGTAATAAATAGGTGGCGAGCCTATTGCCATATATCGGGCACAAAAGTCGCAGTACATTGCTAGGTGGTACAAGAGGAACGCTGCTGTCCATTCCTCATTGTCTTCATTCGATACAATCAAAAATTCAGTGTAGTTCAATGAATATAATTGAATTATTTTACTGTTGAGTTAGAATTAGAAATACCTATAATTAGCGTACATTGTATAATTATCTATAATTAATGCAACAATGACTAGTTCTTAAATCTACGTTCTGCAAGACATTAATATTGTTCTGTATTGTATCCGGTTGTGTATATAAGTTCCAATTTAATTTGTTAACATTACTATTAAGGACCCAAGTATTTATTTAGATCCTTAAAAGGCAGACCTGTGAAACAGATTAGTATAACTTAACTTAAATATCTTAGTTATTATTATTTCCAGATGATAATAAAACTTCATAAAACCTTATGCGTAAATACATATAAGGTTTGATGACGTTTTATTACCTTATTCTATGTGTGAACGCTTGAAATTAATCTTCTATAACTGATATTATATTCGTATATTTTATGTAAGCTTTCCTAATAAATAAATAAATCATATTTATTTATCAGGAAATACATATTAGAAGTCCATCGTAGCTTACTTACATACATACATACATACATAAATCACGCCTATATCCCCGAAGGGGTAGGCAGAGGTGAACTAGCACCCACGTTTCGCCAAATATGTCAGGTCCCATGTAATAGGTGGCGAGCCTATTGCCATTTATCGGGTACAAAAGTCGCAGTACATTGTTGGGTGATATAAGAAGAACGCTGCTGCCCATTCCTTATCAATGATTTATCCTTAGTCGCCTTGTACGACACCCACGGGAGAGTTTTGGGGTGGTGACAATTGTATTCTACTCTGCCGTCACCACACGGCTAAGCGTAGCTTACTTAATATCTCTAAAGCTCAAAGCAATTTACATTGTTGTAATCAACATTAAATATTGGCAGGTAAAGTTATTGTAAGACTCGTATGTAGGTAATTTGCATAGTTGACAGTAGTCGTTAGTCTTAATACTTACAATGCAAACAGCACAATAGTATTACATTGAAAACAGCACAATGAATAATTATTAACGAGCTTATATTTAAAATCTCTGAAAAAAAGTACCTACTTATCATTACCAATTGGTTTTTATGCACCTATTAACTTAAATATCAGCCGGTATCGTTGTCGAATTGGCTACTCGACCTATCACAAATCAAGTTCCCTTTTCCTTTCTTCTCGTAAGCAATCTTTTTCTAAATATCACGGTTCGGAGTAGCCGCCTATTGGATAAAATTGAAACAGCCCAATATTGTTCGATTAGCTACGTACGAACGATGTAAATTATGGTCTGTTAACAAATAAGATTGAATGCAAGCAGTCGTTACATGAATTATCTTGTAGAAATTTGTATTGTTAATTATAAAGTCAGTTAAAGTTAAATATTCAGCAATCACTCGGCGGTGGAATGTCAACAATTTGTGGTTCATTACTTTTATGACTCACACACAGCGGTGGGATAGCGACAATTCAATTCATACTGCCATGTAACAGACGCGGGTATCATATAAGATGCTGCCCGCCCTTAGTCGTATTTTACGACACCCGAGGGTAAATGCCTACAGTGTCATGGTGAAAATTATATTCTGCACTGCCTTCACAAATTTTTTCTAAGAATTATATAAATAATAATGTTTAAATAGCAACCAAATGAAAGTGTAGAGTTTATCTAAAAATTCGAGGCCGAACACAACAAAAAGCCTACATTTATTGATCAGTTGTCACCGCCCTAGTCGTGACGAATTGTTGATTAGTAGATTGTTAAACATTGAAAAACATAGCGTGAAATTCGGTCCCACTATAGCCCGTTATCGACTCTTAGACACAAAGGCTACCATGTCAAACGGCTTCCGGGCAGAAAGGTGTTTGAAGGTTAAGGCACTAGATCGGTAATTTCGAAGTCACGTCTAGTATAGTGGGTCATAATGTCAGTTGTCATAAAAATATTGATAGCTTTAGAGCAAAAGGGCGCGCACGCCTCCAAGTACCAGTGCTATAAGATCACGAAAGGCCACAAAACTGACTGTACTAAATTGACCGATGCATTTTTTATTTTATGCATGTATTTAGTACATATTTTGTATAAAATCATCACAAATATTCGTAATAAAAATGTAGGTTTTTGGAAGCACTGTAACAATGTATGAAAATGGGTCGCTGTCGTGTTAGGCGACTATATTAATACCACTACAACAAATAATGAGTTTAAAAATTACTTTTTTACGGGCCCTTTTTCTTATTACGTCAACTGTACCCTTGATTTTTTCAATTAACAATTTTTATATTCATAGCTATAGCTAGTTAAGTATCTCAGTTCCAGGACAATGGCAAAATCAAATCCAAATCCTTTACGTAAATCACACACGATCGGGACCCCATTCAATATCTTAAAACGTAAATACTCACGTATTCCATAGAGCAAATTACAACTGCAGTTGACTAAGGGATAATAGGAAACCACAGACTAAAGCTGATATTAGAAATAGGTGGATAAGGAAAACTAAAATCTATTCCCTGCGGATTAAAATCTAGCACTTTTGCAGAGACCTGCAGGTCTACTCTGAAACTCCGAACGATTAACTCACATCTATCCGTCTTTCTCACGCCACTGCGTATTAAAATAAGAGCGACAAAGACGTAAAGACTCGAACGAACGAAATAAACTTCCAGAGTAACACCTCTGTAGCCTGGAACGATCGGTACATGTAGTCGCCATAATGGAATAATCACTTTACCGGGCTTAGGAGCGCTTGGCGAGCTAACCTTGATCCTGAAAATGCCTGTGAATTTATCAAACACGTGTAGCTTTTTCATAAAATGGAAACTGCTTTGGCCCTTAACCACTGAGGTGGCTTTTGGACGTATTACAGCGAGTAGACCTATTAGATCGTTTTTTAAGTTTAGGAAGATACAAAATTATTTTTTTATTTGCTCTTTAGGGATTAGTATTTGTAGTGGTCCAGAAGCTAGAAACAGCGGAAAATCAACTTATTTAAAGACCTTGGCTTGTCTAGAACTTGCGTAAGTTCTACACTGGAACGTGTGTCAAAGGCGGCTTTCACAGAATCTTACCAAATGGCAGAGAGAGTAGTCGGGGTGGCGAAGGAGAGTGTTGACTAGTTGTCTAGAGGCCTCTTACTGCCGCACTCAGAGACGTCAATTAACTTTAATAAGTATTTAATGTATAAAATTTTAAGATATTTTTTTTTCGCTAATCTTGCCGGGTCTATACCCGGCAAGATTAGCGACTAGTTTTGAAATGTCATTTTTTAACGTTAAGTACTCATTATGGTTATTTGACGTCTCTGAGTGCGGTAGTTAAACCTACAATAGGGTCACCCCTCTCTGGCACACTATCGACTCGGCAGCCGCACAGTGAATCCATGGAATGCGAGAGTTTTCGTCTCGTCTCTATGGCAAAGTCAACTGTCCCGATTTCAATCTATAAGGGTATTTTAAATCTGTGAAATGAAAGAGAAAATAAATAATTGGAAACCGAAAGCTTTTTCGAGTGTTAGTGTACAATTTTACCCACACTCAGGGGTTTATTCTAATCCGGAAATCCCGTTAAACTCTTTGGAGGTATAAATAAACAAAAACCGTTTCAATTTCGCTATATGGCTTCGAGTCGATTCCATCGATGGATTCTCTGCTGCTTCAATATTTTCAATTTTGTATATGAAAGTCGCCGATAAAATAACCAAAATCCAAATTGAGTTGAAAAAATATGAATGGACAATTTAAGCATTTTGTGCTTATTATTTGAACATTATAATAATAAATGTTGGAAAAAGTATTTCAAAGAAAAACAGGTGAGAAAAAATCCAACAAATTGTGTCCCACTTATGGACATTATTTGGATTCTATGTATTAAGGGTTTAAGTATCAAATTGCCGTTCTGTATGGAGAATTGCGAAAGTTCATTTTTCCATACAAACATGTTTGCGATTTTTTAAGGAACCACAAATCTAATTTTTATATAATTTTGTGGATATAATAAGACATCATTAAGCTATAGGATAGCTAGGAGACCTATATATTTTGTATGTGTAAGGCTATCCAACTTCGCTGAAACGCTTTTGCTGAGAGCGCCTTTTCATCGATAGTGTAACGGTGTTCGGGCCCTAGAATTTCCGCACGAATAGTTACTCTTCATGCATCGTTCGGCTATCGACACATCAAAATTATTTATTCGTAAGCTCTCCTTGAATACCTATATGAGGGAACAATGGGCTAAAGAGCAAATATAATAATATGGTGCTAATGTATTTTGTATATTTGCCGTGTGGTGACGGCAGAGTAGAATACATTTGTCACCACCCCAAATCTCTCCCGTGGGTGTCGTATAAGGCGACTAAGGATAAATCAGTGATAAGGAATGGGCAGCAGCGTTCCTCTTATAGCACCTAGCAATGTACTGCG
The DNA here is from genome assembly GCA_963931975.1 of Cataclysta lemnata. NCBI lineage: Eukaryota > Metazoa > Arthropoda > Insecta > Lepidoptera > Crambidae > Cataclysta > Cataclysta lemnata. The sequence continues at coordinate 7,710,857 of OZ008339.1, forward strand.
ACTTTTGTGCCCGATAAATGGCAATAGGTTGGCCACCTATTACATGGGACCAAACATAATTGGCGAAACGCGGGTGGTAATTCACCTCTGCCTCTGCCTACCCCTTCGGGGATATAGGCGTGATTTATGTATGTATGTATGTATTTTGTATATTATTACGATCAAGATATTATTATCTCCGTCCTTTTCCCACTCATATTGGAGTCGCAACATGTGTAATTGTCTTCTTTCTCAAGTATTTTTTCTCAATTATTTACCATGTCTCACTTTTCGGAATGTTTTAACAGTCTTTTTAGTAATACTTAAGTAGTACCTAGTGCATTCTAACAATCATAAATCCAATATTTCTAATTCCGTTTGTTCGTTTCTTGATTGGATTAAGGTACGAAGTAGTTATGGAACAGATCAAATACTATGATCGCAACAATGTGCAACCAATTTAAGGCACAGTTCCTGTTCCCAGTATCAACGCCATAGCAGTGAGGGGCGACCTTTATTTCGTCACGAACTCAGAAAGACACATTTGGCCTAGTGACTGCACTCAGTTACGCGGTGGTTTAAATTGAAATCTTATTGCATTAAACATAGAGCTCACTGATCATGTGGTTTAATAAGGCACGTGACCCCACGTTTGCACGTTTGATTAACAACGATCTTAGAAATTTTATTCGATTTTAACTGACAACACTATTTATGACTTTTAGCGGCTTGCTTAGATTATTTTACCAACAATCAAAGCAAGCTTGTGCACGTTTTAATTACTTCAGAGTCGTTAGAAAACTGGCAACAACTGATCTTAAGGTGAAACTTATCTTTATATCTGATACTGAGAAGTATATCGTGTGTGGGATATAACACCTGAAAAGTTAACCTTTATTCACAACATGTAAATGTAAATTTTCAAGCGAGCCCTGAAGATATTATACCTTAGGCGTAATCTTCAAAGAAAATGTGACGAGTTAAGGATAGATTATCATAAAATCCTTCTTATACAAACTGCTTCGTATTTAATTAAATAGCTTCCAAGCCCCTAAAGGACTTCGGGTTCCTTGCTATAAGGTATATGTACGCAGATAAAATCTGTGGTTTTAATTATACAGATTAACAAAATCTTCCTTCCTTTTACTCTTTAAAAAGTTATTGTCTGTCGGGAAACTGGTCCTAAAGAGGACTTCTGATAATTCACATTCACATTCATCTTTCGCCTGCTTCTCTGATTGCCTGGGGTGTCGTGCAATAATTCAAAGAATTCACTAAAATTGTAAAATAAATTAAACCTATATAGAAAACCTCTTTTAAAAACAGTCCTCCATAACTAGAGAGTACGATGGGATATATAATAATATTTAAAAAATGATTTTAAGCATTAAATAGAGCCTCTGAATGTATTTCTGCTTTGGGTCCCCTTCCCCTAAGAGTTGAGATTATGAGTAACAATTTTACTTCTTCTGTTCTTGTATACTTGATTAAGAAAACTTAATAACCTACGAAGGTTATGTTATATTCACCCGTGAAAATAAATTACTTACCTTTATTGTTTGTGAAAGCAATCTTTGAACAGTGCAATCAGCCAAACTTAAAACGTATCATTAGAAAGTGAACCTTATAACGAAGGACTTGGGTGTATACGAGCGGAATAGCGTTACAAGCTGCGTGTTGTCTTTCTTCTCCGTATTTAAAACAGTGGTAGCTCCCTATTGTTCAGTTAAGTCATAAATTAACGCTAGGTAACCTCTGTGCTGATTCAGATAGATTGGCTTTAAAAATGACTATCAATGAGAAATTCGTATGGTAACAATAGATAGGATTTTTTCTGAGATCTTTAGAAATTAAATTCATTTATTTTTAAATAGAACTCATTCCATAAAATTCCATGAAAGTAAATCCATACTGCTCAAAACCTTAGACATTACAGCCGGCTGGTTGAATGTTTGTCCACCATTCCAGTATCTCAAGCTGCTTATTACACCGGGCAATCGACGTCACTCGATATTTACGACAACCCTAGGATGAGCCGGAGCTGGCACTTCTTCTTAGGCTCCCAGGTCAACTTAAAAGTCAATTCAATCAATAAATAATATACACAAGAAGGTATTCAACATGTTGGGTTGCAACTAATGAACCAATTTAGTACAAAGAATATGGTGGTTACTTCGAAAAAGTTCGAAAAATTATGGTCTTTATGCGGGAATAAGAAAGAATAGGATAATTTTTCAAACTAATTCTAAACACCATATTCTTTGTACTAATTTTTCTAATATTTATAGGTATGTTGAAATTAAAATGTCAAAAATAATGAATTTTTTGTCAGTTTCCTTAAAATTTTTCAATTAATTATAAACCACTGAAAGAGCAAAACCATATCGTGGTCAAGACAATTAATCGTTACATGCATGAGTATCTACGTAAGAAATCAATACCCGTTAATAATTATAGTCAATTAATGTAGCAGCTGAATTGGGTCGATAATTAGGGCAGTATCGAAATTACAGAATGAAAACTAATTAGTACTTAAAAACCTATTACCTATATGATACGTAATGTTACAAATTTTTTGTAACCATATCGAATTGAAGTCTTCTTTCTGTTTTTTCTTCCTGCCCTATTCCCAGTCTATCTGGCGGCGGCGCAATACGTTTCCTCTTCCATCAAATCGTTCAGACGTTTTCAAGCCATCTACCCATCTACTCCGTTTTGATTCGTATCCATCACACCGGAAATGCTAGTTATGGATTAATGTATAGAAAAGAGATGGAAAGAACCATGTCGAGAGACCAATGAACGGATATAGTGATTGCGATGACAACATTCCGATACAGACTAGCTTAGGTTTCACAGCCGGCCGCCTGCCTGAAACAAACCGTCTTAGGTATACTGTTGTTGGTGGTTGATTTTAAACGTACCATTGTTGGATCACTGATCTACCTCATAGATCGATCGAATATACCATGACACACAATGCCAGTCTCGTGCGGGGTAGGTATAAGATATTACATACAAATTATTTTCTTGTACTCGTAATATAATTTATAGTAAAAGAATGTACAGTCAACAGCACATCAGACTACCACAAAATGGCAAAATTTCTCAATCGATTTTGTGCTCTATTATTACCATTTTAAGGTTGACAATCGATTGAAGAAATTTGACAGTTTTGTACCCAAAACTGAAGTGCCATTGACTGTACAACTATACGTAGGAGGGTTTAACGTAGAAAAGTACAATAGGAACCTTATCTGGATTTCCGGTTAAGTGATTACAACCACTGAATTCTTCAAAGTAAAATGTAAGAAGAAATGTCTAGGGTTGGCATCTATCTATCTTTATAGCAGATGAATCTAATTTCTTTTGGTGATTTGGGTCTAGGTTAATGGGGTCCGTTTTTGCCATTGAAACGTCATATAATTGTAATTAATGTAATTAATCAAATAGCATGTTAAGTGATTATGACTGTGCTATTCAGCTAAATATTATCATCTATGAAGTTAACGAAAAATATATAAAAGAAATTTGAAAAAATGTATGCTCAGCATAAAGTCATCTACATATCATCATGCTGTCACAATTCTGCGATTTTTTGTGTTATAAATTTTTTTACACTCATATAAATTGAAAAAACCAAATAAATAATTATGTAGTTGTAGTATAAACCTATAATTTCAAGTTCAATTTCAATTAGTTTCTGTCTTCTTGAATTTTAATTTCTATGTCTTTTGCGGACCATTATTATTAATATTTTTTGGTCATACCGAAACAAACGAGAAACTTGAAGCAAATATTGCTCAGTTTATGTAATACTATACACAATAATATTAATTTCATAGACTTTTCTTCTAACGTAGAAAGCTGAAAATCGAATCGACGAACGTGAGAATTTGTCATAGCCTGACGTGCTGGTACTTGTACAGGTGGAAACAGATTTTTGAAGCTCTAAATATTTTGCCTCACTCGAAAAACTTATGACGGCATGGCGTATGAATATTGCCGCGGGCCAGCTTTTATATGTCCCGGGTAATATGAAATCTTGTTCCGCGTGTTCTATTTTTTCCCGGAGTAAAAGGTATCCCCGGAAAAGATTTTTTTAGGTACACAAACCTCAAAAATGTCAAGGTTGCTGATTACATATTATTATATATGCGTTCTCGTGCTTAGCAATACTCGGTCGAGATATTGGAATTAGGGGAAATTTGATTTTATCCGTACGTGGATTCCCTAAGTACACGCTGCGGTTGATGTGCGTCTAAGTAGGTTCTTCCTATTCATGACTAAGAAGGATTGACAGGATCGTGTAAGCGTAATTTCACTTCGAGATTATGGACCACAGTAAGTGCTCTGATTTGGCGGATACTTTTAGTATACTCGTAGTTATTTCAACGGTCATTAAAGATCGTATTTACATGCATTAATAGACCAGAATTTCATAAAATGACCCCAGGGGGCCTACCGCCTAACTCGATTGCTGATGATAGTTTTAAAGCAATGCATTGCTTACGGCTATCAATTTAGCTAGAAACCATCTTGAATTTTTAGGCGGTACGGATTTTCTTCCAAATTCTTACAAAATCATTCGTTCAAAGCTATCGCTGATAGTTTAGGTACATTTGGTGCGAAATGACAGCATGACGTCATAAACTATAGCTTTTGCTTTAGCAATCGATCGCGATTCGTGATATTCTGGTAAATTAATAATACAAATTGTTTTTTTTACTTGTTAATGCTTCAAGCAGCAGCGGGGTAGTTACACTGCTGCTTGTGATAAGATAACTAACTTAACCTACCTAGTGCTGTGCAGTTTAGTTCATTATTTAGTTTACATTATGTGCTGGTAGATTCAAAAATATCTTATCCAATGATATGAATAACGCATAAATACCCTATATTATACAATGAAGTAATAAATTGTGAGGTGAAATAAAATGAGGCACGTTATTAGTTGCGCCGTAACGCGTTGTGAACTGACCCTTACCTGTATTTTGTATAGGTGTGAATTTTACAAGCTTAACACATAGTGCACATATCGGACTTTCAACAATAGATCATTGTACAAACAGCATTGGAATTCAACCATGGTGATAAATGTGATAAGACGACGACTGGGATATCGTGCTACAAAATAGTTTTAGTGGTGGTTTGACTTTATTTGAACCTTTGTTCTTGTTTTACTTCGGCTCGATATATTGATTCAACATAATGATTAAAATCTCATTTTGGTTCTTCTTTTCTTTTAATTTTATTTTTTAATTAAATTAACTTTAATGGAGTATTTTATTTAATTACGATGCGGCTAGATATTAAACATCTCAAAAACACCCATAAGTATTATACCATTACACAGTGCAATAGTAGTAGATAATGATCAAAAGGCATGCAAAAAAAATTGGGCGTACATACTCTGAAATTTTTTACTGTATCAAGTTAGCTACAAAAATAAAAATCCTTTTAACGAAAATCTAAGTTGTTGAACTATTAATAACCCCTTTTCTTGACTGAAGTTTACCCATTGGAAACCGATGCTATTTGGATAAACAAACTTCACTCAAGCGAACTTATGAACCGTGCGGTAATGGTTTATCTTTCGCCGCTGTTAACAGCGTAATATCGACCTCAATTGTTTTTTTAAACAAAAAATATTGGAATTTTTTGAAATATCAAAGGATACTCAAACGAGTTGATTTATTAAAGTCAATTATCAAATTTTTGTTATTATGTGAATTATTTATGCTCTTTGTTATTATTTAATTATTTTGTATTATTATATTCTATATCGTTGTGTTTTGTTCATACATAATTATTTACTAGCCGCCGTCCAAATTCCAATACGACTTAGTTGCCTTACAGCACTCGATAATTTATTATACTGTAATTTGTATTAGAACTTGAGATACCGAAGCGTAAGGCTTTATTAACGCCAGATTTACTGTTCTAGATTGCCTGAGAACATTGTTCATGGAATGACAGTGTTGTAAACGATAAATACCTATTCAAAATTAAGCGAAATTTAACTTACTCGTAGATTTAAAGATTTAGGGCCTGTTTCACAATCGACAAGTTTGTTTGTACTTCGCAGATCATTTGACAGTTGTAATATGAAATATACGTCAATTGAACTGCAAAGTAAGCTACTTCGAACTTACTAGTCGATTATGAAACAGGCCCTTAATCGAATGAAAGGAATGTTATATTATAATAATAATATAATATAATGAAGTTGTATCAATACAATGGAGCAGAAACTTTTAAACTAGGCACAAAAATATGAAAAAACTACGAACTACACCCAAATAATAATATGTCATCACCATCATCACCATCTCTTTAATGTCTCCTCTCCTCACTACTGCGGCACAGCACAGTAGCTTTCCAAATGGATGAAACAATTTAGCTAGAGAGAATTAGCCTCAACCAACAACCTAGTGCCGATTGGTCGGTTTTAACGACAGTAGACCAACAGCTTAGTGTGCCGTCGTAAAACATTATTGGTTACCTATAGTGCTTCATTACTAAGCGTTTTATCTATGTTTATAATACTGACTACATTCTGACATGATTTTTAAATTATTTCTGATTTATTTTTCTTTGTACCAATAACATTTTTTGAATTCTTATTAAATTAATGAATTTTCACATTACTTCACCTATTTCTTGCCTTAGCTAAGATCGACAACAATTACTTAATAAAATAAGGACATTATTGAAATATTCAAAGTAAAATTTACGTAATAAAAGTAAAGTTAACATTAAGACAATCGTTAAAGCGCAAGTAACATGACTACAAAATCTCAAGGGCTTATTAGGAATATTTCCAAGGTAAAGGCGAGTTCTGACCATTCTCGGAACCCACTTCACGACAAAAGATTTATCAGCCGGACATGGCAATTGGCAGACAGAGTTACCTTCGTAAATGTTCTATAGCCTTGCAAACAATAAATATAGGCCTCTTGACAGTGTATAACTATTGCTAAGCTTAAGTTTCGGGGAAGGCGGGGGAGTAGGTCGCTAGCATAGTGGCATAGCGAGCTTGGCCTGCAATTGCGTTAACTAAGCAAAGTTCGCTAAAGCCGGTCATTGGATGGGTGACCAACAATTTATTTTCTCGATTTCCTTCGTGCTTCGGAAGACACGATAAGGCGTTGGTCCCGGCTGTATATACAGTTGTTAATATCCCGCAGTGGGCCAGCGTGGTGGGTTATGACCCAATCTCCCTATATTCTACCAGCCAAAGGGAAGGTCCGAGCCGGAAAGAGCTGGTGATGAAGTTTATGTTTTCTCTAGGATTATATTGCTTCAGTCTCTATAAGTATCCTTGTCATGGGTATCAAACTGTCTATGCGCTGTATGTCAACTTTCTAAGTCGTGTGGAAATGAAGAAGTCAGGCGTTGAAGCGACTCTCGTATACCTAAGTAATATTTTTATAGCTATATAACGAGTAAATAAACAAGATTGGGGTGGATCCGTTCGGCCTTCATTTGTGTCAACTAAGCAATGTTCCCTAAAGCCAGTCATTGGATGGGTGACCAAAAATATATCATCTCGAGATTCTCCGTGCTTTGGAACGCACATTAAGCCGTTGATCCCGGCTGGTGAGTTATAATTAAGACATGTACCCCAGCAGTAGGGACATTAAAATAATGTAATTATGATAATGATGAAAGCGATATCGCCATACCACCCATACTCTATAATAATTATGTTGATGATAAATATAATAATGAAACTGATAACGCAACACCCTATAACATTTAAATTTTGACAGGTGTACTATAAGGGATAAACGGTGATTATGAAATGCCGGTAGTATAGACGCCATTTCCGACAACTACGATTGACGTAGTTGCTTTAAATGTACCAATTTTCTTTAGTTGGTGGTCAAATTTTTTTTCTAGGCCTAGGCTATTTCTCCCCCTAGGCTATGCACTGTTTATTATAGATATTACTAGCCGAAATGTAAAATTAGCGTTAACGATCCTAATTTATCTTGCGTGCCTGTTCAAGGGCATAACTAGCTGTTTTATGCTCCATTTGCTCTAGACACCACAGAGCTGTGATTAATTAGACACACCAAGGTAATGTAATAATTCGTAGGCGTAGTTTGTGATTTTGAGTTGGGTAACCAAATTCCTACAACCAAATTGCATGAAAAATATTATTAGCTGTTTAATAATAATGTTTAATTTACAGTTTTTTGTTTTAAAATGACACAAAATTGGTAATAATTAAATAACTAAATAAATCATAAAAAAACCGAAAATTTTCTGACGTCTTTTTGTTGGTAATGATCTTAAAATGTTGTTTGGCATCAAGTAATATTACACAGAAGAAGTGGGGGCAAAATTGAGATAGTAGGCAAGACAGACCTTTTCCATTATATTATTTAAACACAGCAAACATTCCGATTTTGTCGCTGTTATTTTATAATCGGTATCGTGTACTGTGATTTTACTGGGATTGAACCAATATAGTAGTATTCTACAGAGGATTGATGATATTAGAGTAAACATTCGTCTTGCGTAATGTATCTATCCACATTTTCCCTAGGCATTGAAGTGAAGAACGTAGACATCAAGCAAGGTGTCTGAAAAAACATCACTTTAAGTGGGTTCATATTGAAATACATATTTTATTAAGTGTGCCAGGTGGTTACAAGTAGAGCAAAATACTTTTGTGACGACCTCTATCTCCTGTGTGAGTCATACGGTCAGGATAATTAGTAGTGTTTTATGTATATGAGAGACATTTGTTAGTGACATTTATTTGTTACGTTAGAATTTTGTATAAATTATTGTTGTAATAAGGTAAAATTACGTTATTTATCACGATCAATTATTAAAAAGCTGTGTTACGTATTAACATGTTTTTATTGTTCTTCAATTAGAATGCTACATACCTACTCGTATAAAGATACCAAGAGGTATGATTTGTTTTTTAGAGGTACTAATTGATTTTATCCACAACGATTTGCGGTTTGCGGCGAGACATTATGGAAAATGCACAAGAAAACTTATAAAAATTAATTTATAAAAATTCTAAGTCCGAGGAAGCGGCGATAAGCTATAAAGAAAACTCGATTGAAAAAAAAATGATATCAACCAGCGTATTAAAGAACGACTCCTAATTAGCACACGACAATCGGCATCAAGCGAAGGGTCAACTCAGCTGATGCTTTAATCAGAACATGCGAATGAAGGACTCTTGAACCTGGAACTACGTGTATCTCCTACTTTTACCCTACATACCTACTTTACAGAGGGGAAAAATTGTGTTTCTCGGAAGAATATCTAGAATTATACAAATTGTACCATCAATTGATTTTTAATCTATTTAGTAATGTATTTGATCGTTATATGTTTTTGAAATCGTAGTAAATAATGGAATGTAATACACGGCGTTTAAATCCATTATAACTCGGTTCTTATTTACTCCCTCGCTAAATCTCAGATGTAAAACTACCTCGTATACAATGGGTAATTTTAGCTTACATAACATTGTACTATTACCAAATGAACACTAAAGTAATAAGCAGAACATTATTACAATTATTTATAGCCCGCTACAAGCATTGAGGGTATAATGTACAACAGGATATTACCTTATTGACAGCTCGTGTTGAGTGATGTACGACGTAAAACAGCTTTTACTACATCGTATTTTATTAATAAACGTGTTATAAAAGTCCCTGTATATGTATACAGGTCTATAATATCATAATATACTATCAAATTTTTAGCAAGTCAACTTATTGTGCTTTTTTTTTCAAATATATTTACCTTCTAATGGACATATTTTCAAATTACCTCGTGTAATTTTATTTGCTTAAGTAATCGATTACGCAATAAAGACGAATAAAGTCTTGCGAAACATCAGCTAGAACCAAATAATATATTTAATATATAAATATTTACAAAATACTAAATTATTTGCCAAAAAATTCGTTCAAGGATATAAAGAAGCAATCATTAGAGAGATAAGCAAAAAGGTCGGAGATAGGCTCGGCCACGATTGATGGGATCACACGCGATGGATGCTGACGATTTTTATATTTTCCTTAAAATATATATCTTTGCTTATTCTATTACCATCAGACTGCCCTAATAGAAAACGACTCGAATTTATTTCAGAAACATAATCTAGCAAAGATTTAGCTCACATTTCTTTGTTCAGAATATTTTATTTCTTTCTTGCGTAGGTGCTAGTACCTATTTTCTGATAACGTCTATAAGGGGATGAAGGAAAATGGACGTTTATTTTATTGGCGGCACTACAATAAGTGGTTCTGTTGATATAGTAATTTAAATTACTCTCTATGACCCTTTTCAAACCGTCGGACGTACTGATAAGATTGTGGCAAATTTCATTTTCTGAGAACTGAACAATACAATTATTTTCTATTACTAGAGGGATTTATCTCTTGGCTTGTAACAAAATACAATCAGCAACAATTGATAGTTGAATAATAATATAATTATAGTACACCGAATAATAAGTTAACTTTCTTATTGGACATTGACACACGCTCAAAAACGAAATTACGTAACAATTTATTTCAATATGTTCAATAACATTACTTACTTTATAGTGAGTTACGTTAAAGTATCTATGAATAATAACATAAAATATAAAATAAGATTGTATTATGTGGTAAAGTACAGTTTTCTAATAAATTATTATACTGTAAGTTAAAATGGTTAGGTATAGTTAACACTATACCTAACCATTTTTTCTCATATATCAATTATAACTAATTGATATAGTATAGTGTTATAACGTATTCGGTCAGTTTATACAATCAGTTTACGTTTTACTTTGTTCACCGTCTTCGTGGTCTAGTGGTTTGCCTACCGGAATCCATAGGGTCCCGGCTTCGAACCCCAGGGGGTACAAATTTGTAGCAGGTTTAGTTGGTGGTAGGACTTTTTTCAAATCCATCTTATCAAAAATAATAATAATGTTAACAACATTATTTTGTGCCGACATTTATGATAAGATACCCAGTCCCTCTGTGGTTGAGGGTTCCAGGTGAAGCTCGATTCCATCTTCGGCCTTTATCGTCACTTACCATCAGATGAGATGAAGGGCAAGAGCTTCCCTGTCTAGCATAAAAAAGTAAGAAAAGAGTACGGTTTTGGTGACTTTACTCTATGTAGCTTCTGAATTGCGAAAGATTTACCGGTTGGTTGTTTCCAATAAACGTTTCGATTTACCTTTTTTTTCGTCAAAACTGTTCCAAAGTCAATTACTTATGAAAATAAGTGTGTAACCAAAATATACATTTCTTATAAAAATGGAACATCAAATACGTTCAGTTTTTATAGGTCACGAGACTAAAAATAGCTTTGCTAACATTGGCAACAGACTATTTATTTGGTGGGCTAATCATCAAACATAAATGGTTTTATTAAAAAAAAAACTGTTTAAGGCGTGGTTTAGTTACGAAGTGTTACCTCTCTGACCGACCGACTCTGCATAATAATATGGGTGTTACTATTATTACAACAACCTAATTTTTAAGCATTTAAACTATCTTTACCAACTTTATTGACTACGATTAAATAACATAGAATATAAACGGTGTAAAAAAATACAATCTTATGGAAAATGAAACCTTTGCTATAGAAGTAAATGCAAGTAAATTACAACTCACATAGCATCTAGATACAGATCATTATCTATCAAAGAGATAATAATAATTATCAAGTAACATATTAGACCCTATAAACTAGTAGTGAGTGAGCATTGCCTTAACGTCAAGGATCTATCGTGTGAACATACACAGTCCGCGAACAAATTGTAAACTTGCTTGGAAAGGAAATCCAAGGACTGCGGTTTAATATCACCTCTCATTGAATATTCCGTGAGAATTGTTAGTAGGTACACTACTTCTACATGCACCAGTAAAATTGATTGTATGCGCTGAATCTAAGAAAATATTATTGATTATGTTAATTGTTAAGGGTTTTATCATCATCATCATCAGCTCTTTAATGTCCCACTGCTGGGGCTCAGACAATCCCTATGGATGGAACAAAATAGGGATAATAGGCCACAACCCACCACGCTGACCCTGGATATAACCTGTGGATATTAACGACTGCAGATGCAACCGGGACCAACTGCTTAGCGTCCTTCTGAAAAAACAGAGGAGCTCGCGACACTAGGTACATTTTTTGGTCACCGAGCCAATGATCCGCCTTAGCGAACATTGCTTAGTTTACGCAATCGCAGGCCGAACGCGCTACGACACGCGCTACCGAGCTCCTCCCGCTACCGAGTTCCTCGTTTTTATTTATCAGTATAAGTTTTCACCAGTCAACTAAAATGATAAAATCTTTACTTCTTTACTTAAGGCTTCTGCACACCAAACGCAGGTCAGCAGCAGCGCAGTTTAAATGCGGGCCATGCGCAAGTTGTAATACGAGAAACTCTTTGAACTGCGTTACACCAATTTTAACGCAGGCCGGCGCTCAATCTGCTCTGTGCCGCGCCTCACTGGAACTGCCGGAATACAACCCAGGCGGCGCGGGAGCAGGGCAGAAGCAGCTCGAGCGCTGTTGTATCACTATGGCGGTTATGTTGGCATGGCTCACCGGGGCAGTGCAGCGCAGCGCGTCGATAGCGGTTTACGGCTGTTGTATTTTTTTTACAACCGCGTGATGGTTATCAATGAAAAGATAAATTGAATTAGTGCGTAAAAATAAATTTTAGTATGATTTTCGAGAGAAATATTATAATATTCTTCTCTTTTTGTATTGAGTCCAAAAGCAGTACGAATTCTTCTACATAGTCCGTGTCGGTCGACATTTTGCAGCCTACTGCCTGCCTAACCCGTCATACTAAAAGCGGTCTGCAACTGCTTTGAATTGCCGCTGCGTTCAGTGTGCCGACTCCCGCGCTGCTACTGACCTGCTCTGCTCCTGACCTGCGTTTGGTGTGCAGGAGCCTTAATATTATAAAGCAGATGAGTTTATTTGGTTGGTTAAACGCGCTTATCTCAGAAAATACTAGCTCAAATTGAAAAATTCTTTTTGTGTTGGATAGTCCATTTACTGAGGCAGGCTAATGGCTATATAACTACTGACATTAACGCGAGCGAAGTCGCGGGCGATCACTACTGTAAAAAATAAAAATATATGATTGAGATAAGCAATGTATTAAACTGTGATTCTTATTGTTTCAGAAACATGGCGAGCAGGGTGTGCCTCTTGCTGACTGTCTGCGGTATAGTCCAGGGTCTGTCATACAACACCATTCAAAACCCGTTCCAGAGCTTCCTGAGCAACATTGGGACACCAGGCCTCGATATCTCTGGGCCTGGTGTAGAATTCGCAAGGGTTATAGCGTCTGGACCACCCCCTCAGAGATTACCCGTCGGTGGATTCGGGTATGATAACAGAAACATGATTGTCCATTAATGAATGAGTTGAAAATCGATGGTGTAATTTCAATTAAATTTTTACCCTTAAAATACCCAGGGGCCAATATCCCTTCAGGGACATACTGGCGTGATTTAATTATGTACATTTTTATAGGAAATTTGTGACATCAATGAAACACTTATCGTCACCAATGTATTTATTGAAAAAAATAAAAGACACGCTGTTGTAACAAATGATTCAATATTATATTCACAAAACACTTACGACACTGATAAACATGATGGCAATAAAAAATTTAGACACTACTTATCCTACCACATTATCCAACAAGCATCATACACACCACAATGAGAGATGACTGTCATTTTATTTTATCCTTAGAGCTATTTCAATTCAATGTGGGTGTTTGTTTCATATTAATCCTTACAGGTGAATTTGTAGCTGTGCCTAACGTATAAAAAGCCTAATGAACATTATGTGGTCGTAACTAACGAATATTAAGCCTAATGTAGACAATATTGTCAGTTCCTATAAATGTCGACGCGAATAGGACTCCAATGATATTTTTCAGTCGAACAAAATTGAATGGAATAAATTTTGTTAATACTAAAAAAGGATAAATGAAAACAAAATATCTCTAATACTCTTGCCAAAATACATAGGTATTTATAGATTATTTATTTACTCTTTTTGGGTGATCATATTATTCATTGTAGAGTAAGAGGAACCCTGTAAGTAGGTAAGGTTGGTATTGTGATCCTTCAAGCCAATAAAAACAGTTTTAGTATATATTTTTGTAAATATTTGTATATTTTACTCACGATTTTTCATCTAAATAATAATAATAATATAAATCCTAATAACATGTTAACAATTGAAACACGATTTGTTTTTGTGTAATAAGTACTTATCTAATAAACATATTTGCAGAGATACATGAAATTAAACTATTTTTATATCTCTAATTTATACGGATGATTATCTAATTTATATAGAACATAGGTAATATGATTATTAACTACATATTTCTTAACCGCAATTAAGCACAATTATAAAAATTATAACTAAGTGAAAGTTTAATCTATACAATTTATTTCGTAAAAAACATTTTGTTATAACAAAAAGCACCTTAACCCATGATACGAGGGTTGTATATTGCACTGCCCTCTAACATAAGCACTGTTATGTCCTCAGCAGCCCGTCAGCACAGTTCCAGCTACCAGGCAATCAGAAAAACCCAAGGTACAGTTTTTATTATTAATACTTTAAAATATACTGTTAGTTTAAAATATACTAACGTTGAATGTAAAATGAATATACAAGAGCTTAAGCTTACTGGCTAAAGTAACCACCCCTATGTTTTACAACCAAGTGTACGCGAGAATACCGCTATTGGCAAAACCGTATACCACGGATTTCTACCACTTTAACATTGTCTTTTCAAATGATAATATAATATTTTATGTTAATGTTAAAATAAAATCTATTAGTGGCCTTAATAGTATGATTTGTTTTAGTATGCGAAGGCTCTTTTTGATAAGTGTAAATGATTTTTAAAAAATAACCAATAAATTGTTAATCTTGGGTTACCCCAAAATGGGAATGGTAAAAATAACTGTATTAATGGTTCTACTACTACTACTACTTCTATTATATATTTAAACATAATTATTTTATCTATCGTTATTTTTACAAAATACGACATTAGCTCACTGAAACCATGATATCCAAAAATACAAAACACATCACATGGACAAACTAATGTGTAAGATTGATAGTGTAATTTCACTGACCTCACAAAAACTATAATTCCTTTCACCCATTTACATAGTAAATGAATAAATTATTTATTTATACGCCTTTTTGTTGGTTTTAAATTGTTTTTTGTTTTGAAAAGGTTTTATCATAAAATTAATACAAAGATTTCAAATGTTCAAGTGTGTCTGAATAAATAAATGATATAATAAGTAATTTGTATAAGTATGAGAGATTAGTCACAAAAGTGCGCAGAAAAATTTTCATTCCAGTGGATGCCAATTATTTATTTAAGTTGAGCTATTAATAATGATGTAATTGAATTAATGAATTTTAATTTGGTCTTTTGAAGGCACTCAAAATTAGTTTTTGTATTATTATCTGAGGTAATATTTCATACTTAAATAAATTCCAAGAAAATGTCCGCAAAAAAATAAAATGTTAAAATTGTTGAAAATAGCAAGTAGTCATGCGAGAATAGTTGAAATTAAAAACAGTATTGTTTGTAATTATTTACAGCAATACAATTAATCTTACTTCTATTTTGTGCCCCTCGCTTACGCCCTGAATCTAAGAGAGAGAAAACTCACGAGAAACCCTTTATATTTTACCAGATTAAATTCCTTTCGCCACTAAACTTTACCACCCCTTAAGAGTGCGTACGTATCTGGGACCACGTAACTCGTTACACAGGATTCCCATTATTATTTGGGAAACTATGTAATCTTTCAAACTGGTTTACGTGTAAGTAAATGCTTAAGGAAGACCACAATGAAAATGAATGAGCATGTTTGTTTATTATCTACTTGCAGTGTGGTGACCGTAGAGCAGAATATGTAGATAGTCGCAATAGTTGTATACGATAGTCACCAGACACTACACCGGTAAAAAGAATTAAATTCGCGCCCTATGGGTCATAACCACCATACTGGCCTAATTTTAAAGAAAGCAATTGCGATGCTCGGAGTTGCTCTAGATATTTTTTTGGTCACCCATCTAATGACCGGCCTTAGAGACACTGCTTAGTTTACCCAATTGGAGGCCAAGCGCACTTACTTGCCAGTACGCCATCAATCATCATAATTTTGTATCGAAGAAATCAGTAGTAAATCTTCTTTTTGCTTTTGGTGATTACCATATTATACGGGTTGAAAGTAGTTGAATTATGATTTATTAGTCCAAACAAATTAAGGTTTAAAACCCGAAAATTTATCTTTTTATTCTACGTACCTAACGTGATGGTAATGGTACACGCCGAGAAGTTTTAATCATTCCATTTTAAGCAATCGTGCTATGTTTGTAATTGATAGTTTGTCGAGGGATGGATGATGCTGTTGGTAACAGCTTTATATCTCAAGTATTTTTAAGATACTGATAATATTCTTTTACAGTTTCAGTAACCCGCCACCACCGCTGGGGACTAGTCAAGACCCCGCAGCTCAGACCTGTGGATTAGCCCCCCCGTTTTGTACCAAATCCAGGTACAGGGCCATCGATGGGTCGTGCAACAATCTGGTGAGGCCATCTTGGGGTATCCCGCAGACTCCATACGGGAGATTGGTGCCTTATAACTATGGAGATGGTAAGCATTTACTTTCTCTGTGAAATAATAGATACTTCATTCTGCTTAATAAGAGATACCTCTTATCTCGCATAATTATTATTGTAAGCACGGAATTTTATACGTGTCAATCATCGTGTATTATCAATGTTAATTATAATATATTTAACTTACACTGCACAAAATTCAGGCACATGTTTAAGACAGGTACTTACCAAGAAAATAAAAATATTATCATTGTTAGAAAATAAAATAAAAACTGTATTTAATCAACAAAATGGATCAGAGTATAGTCTTCTGTGTGATATCATTAATAATAATTATTCTAATCCAATAAGAAGCTTGGTTTAGTAATCTTGAATCTAAGGACTATTAAATTCCAAATCTTACAACCATTACATTGTATCCCTTCAACTTGCGTCCAATTAATGGAAGACTAATCAAAGCCAATAATTCAATCAAAGCTACAAAACGATTTTGGCTAATTGTTGTAAGATTACTGCTCGCACTAAATTAGTAATCAGTATTCGTTAGATTTTGACAGTTTAATAGGTTTGACGCATAAAATTAAACATACTAGTAATTTAAACTTACACTGGAAATAGTTATATTACTTGACGACTATACAATCAGTTAGACATTAAAAGAAAACTTTAAGCTGAGTGTATTACAAAGGCCGCGTGGTGACGGCAGAGTAGAATATATTACAATTGTCACCACCCCAAATCTCTCCCGTGGGTGTCGTACAAGGCGACTAAGGATAAATCAGTGATGAGGAATGGACAGCAGCGTTCCTCTTATACCTACTACCTAGCAAAGTACTGCGACTTTTGTGCCCGATAAATGGCAATATACTCGCATACATGGGACCTAGCATAATTGGCGAAGCGTGGGTGCTAGTTCACCTCTGCCTACCCCTTCGGGGATATAGGCGTGAATTATGTCTGTATGTATGTATGTATTACAAAGATACAATATTACCACCAATTAATAATTTCCAACGCCAATTATTCAATTTGCTATTTGCGTGATTGTATCGCTGTGTATTTTTTAATGGTACACAATACACGGATAAATATTGGCATACAGTAGGTTCTTTTATGAAAACGATTTTTAATCAGCGCTCTAATAAAAGGATTTTTTTTGAAAATGGAATATTGCATTAATCTCCTAAAATTCACATCCAAAGTAAACGGATTCAGAGTTTGTTTGGAATAATAGATTAGATACACAATTTTCGGTAAATATTGCAATTATAGGTACTACAGTAACGTAAACAACTATTACACAACATGCCCTCCGAGGCACGGAGAAACTCGAAATAATATATTTTTGGTCACCCATCCAATGACGGACCTTAGCGAACAATGTTTGGCTGCTGCCTATATTTCATTATTCTTATACCCCTTAGTCGCCTTGTACGACACCCTTCGTCGAGAGTGGTGATAATTGTAAACTAAGATTTTTTTATATTCAATAGTAGAAAAAAATATTCAGAAAAAACCTAAAATTAAAAAGAATTTGTGTATACTTAAATCAACTGTTATTCAGGCTTTTGGATTAATAGATTTCCGACTGTATTCTTTTGCGAGATTCTGACCAATTAAATCGATTCAGATTTAGAGTTTCTAAGTTTCTAATATAGGATTAGCCAAGAGGTGACGTCCGAAGGTGTGGTACATAGAATTAAATTGTCGTTATTTTTAGGAATCAGTTCATGGCCAACTGCAGCATCTGGCTCTCCTTTACCAAACCCCAGAGAAATAAGTCTGAGGTTGTTCCCAGACAGACAACTGGTGGATCCTATATGGAATTTGAACGCTCAGCAATGGGGACAGATTGTCACTCATGATATGTCGCTGACTGCTGGCGTCGCGCAAACGCGTAAGTTATAATAATTTTATTATAATACGATAAGCATAATATTACATAACAATTTACTCAAAACTAACCCAAATAATAGCTAAAAGATAAAAATATAACAAGGTGATAGTACATAAGGTTTGGTGCCCATTGGACCTCAAAAATTCGACCCAAAAGCCAAAAGTACCCTGGTTAAAGTTTTTAAATTCCTGAAATTTCACTAGATTTTGTAAATATGATAGTATATATTACTTCAAATGTTCTCATTCCAATCACTGTCTCCGTTCATCGGGTCTCCAGACCTGTTTACTGTTACACATTACTGTTCTGTACATTTATTTCTCACTAACACTTTTACCCCCGAATACAGAAACGCGATTCAAAGTTTGAGTCCCACTTAACATTTAAGTATTGTCAAAATTTACGTTTTTCCATACAAATTCTGACAGGTAGTGTCCACTTAACTTTTTAAGCAGAAATAAATTTAAATTTGAGTAGCGTTTCTGTATTCGGGGGTTACTGTGTGATTGTTGACATAAGTCTATAGGAAGTGAATGGCTTGATGACGTATGATCTATTTAACATTCTTCGCTCCAGACATACTGGGAAAAGGGCAGAAAGATGATGATAAATAAAATTAAATGCCTTACTTAATAAAAAAACAATGAAGACGCCATGAGAAAGTGGAATATTCATGACTAAATTACAAACGACGAAGAGAGTATTTTAACTCTAAATAAATCGTCAAAAAATATTGTTGGCTTCTATTAAATAGCTAATTGCAATAGCATTGTATATTCAGATCAGGTCATGACACCAACTCTCACGGTAGAGCAAATGTACTATTGTATCGTTGCTATGCGAGATATTACTCAACAACGATTTACTAGAACAATGAAGTTGAAAAGTGACAGTGTTATCTATCTTCGAAGAGACGTAAGATTGAAATCTTTTAATAATTTGCATATTAAACCACAACCGTAAAGAATATCATCATCTTTCTGCCTTGTTCTTCAAAAGGGTAGGCAGGCAGTAGGTGTAATACTAACAATATTTTGTTTACACGAAAAGTTTTGTCAGAACCGGTAGATCACTTTGCCGACCGTACATTACAATGCATATTTATTGTTACTTTCCCTACTTTTGATATTGTTTATGTCGTGAGAGTTGTGATGTATTATTTTAGTTTCATGTTTTGGTGGACTGTTGTCGCTACATTATTTAATACGCTATGACCTCATAAGCCCTCTGTGAAAAAAATAGCTCCTGAACTTTTGGAGTTATTCTGACATAATCTGCTTGTGGTCTGCTCCAATTGAATGCATTAATATTCAAAATGAATATTTAATGAGGCGAAAGTAGCTGTATTGTGGTTTAATTTTAATATCAGCATTTTAAATTTTCTTGATTTGCCTAGAGTCAATGCTTGGAAATGCGAAAAATCTAAGTTTAACACAATCTTCTGGAATGGACAGCTTAGTCGCGTGTAGGAGGGCGCGGAGATATTGTTAGTGGAACGATCCGAGTAAATTGAACTAGATAGTTTATAGTAAGCCCATGGCGTGCAATGCTTTTATATGGAGCATAAATAAGAAAGTCTAAATATAGTGTAGTATATTCAGTTAATATTTCATATAATTTTGTATCTTTCAGATACATACTAGTAATTGAATAAACATGTGTGTTCATCATCATCATAATCATTCATTCCTATTGATAGAAGAATATAGGAAGAAGGTGCCTAAACCCACCTCGCTGACCCACTGTAAATTGGTAGGTATTAACAGCATATGCAGCAGGGACCAACGGCTTAGAGTGATTTCCGAAACACGGAGGAATTCGAGATTTAAAATTTATCATAATGCATTCAGTAAATGGCGTCAGTAATAGCTTGGTTTACGCAATCGCAGGTGTATTATGTATTCTTAAATAAAAGAAATAAAAAAATAATCAAAAAGATCGATTTAACATTTCAGACGAGAGGTACTGTGGTTTTTGTTTGTGAACCATTTTATTTGGTCCCTGGATACATAAGAACTTTCCTTGCCTACCGTGAAAACCGTGTTCAATTGTCCATTAATTTTACAATTTCAGCAAGTACGGAGAAAAACGGTACCAGTAAAAAGAGTGCGTAGAATAAACTCCATCTTTTGTTGTGTGTGTGTGTGCTGTTTAATAAAGTACATAATTATATTATATGTCAACAACAAAATCATCTACGTATATCTGCTTTGTGTTTTATGGGTATATATTTATTAGTATTCGGAAACTATGGGGTTCCTGAGCAAAATTTATTGTTGATATTAATTGGCTATTTCTATGAATAAAAATATGTTCGAAAATTTTCGCTGTAGTGTATTTGTATAGTTAAGAGCGTAAATGAGGTTCGCATAACACATTAATGTGACATTGGATTGGAAATCGATTGACAACCTATATTTATTTCATCTGCGTGCTACTTTCTCAATATTTAATCAGAGATTTTTAATAATTTTATTGTAACCTATTCAAATAGATAAATCACATTTACTTTAAAGAGGGTAATGGTCGATTTTGGCGGCTTCTTTATCTCAATTTCACAAAATATTTTTCATCCCACCATCTCGGAAAAGGCGTTTTTGCTCTTCGATATCTGAGTGCAAAAGCCGTTTTTATCCTCTAGAGGTTAAAAAAGTAAATTTGAATTTAGAACATCGTGTGCAATGAGTTTGTGAATTCAAAACATCATTATACATATTTATTTCTACCTCCATGATGCCGAAATTGTCATGCAACCTATTTTAATTTGTTAAAAACTCAGACTCGGAACCTTCTTGGTGTACTTTTTTTGTAATTTGCTTTGCGCGTGCCATTTTCTTTTCACGTAGAGGAGTGTTTGGCGCGTTTCGTGGTGTCAGTCAGATTTATTTTCACTAATTCAAAAATTGTTACAGAGTGGATTTTGTGCAGTGAAAGTGGTGTTATTTTGATGCACAAGCATCCGTGTTGACGTGCAATTATGCAGAATCATCGAAAATAAGTCTCATGATGTGTTTGATGTTGTGGTGAAGATCACTATAAAAAGTGGTTTTGTCCATTTCATGAAGCACCATCATTAACTCTGTTACCATTCGATTCGCGCCAAGCACTCCCTAGATGCGTTAAAATATGTGGCACCCATATTTTAACGTAAAATTCATTTCATTCATACTTTTCACCCACTCATTATTTCATAAGACTACAGATAAAATATACACTAAAGACTTGGCTGTATGGGCTCGACTGTGTGATTGTATTTTTTTTGTATTTTGCAATTTCCTCGTTGGGGGGGATGAAAAGTTACGTGTTGCACTCGAGTGCAAAGATTTTTCACCTTGTGCTCTTTTGATTCCCTCGCTATCGCTCAGGATTCTAATTTTAGAATCCTTCGCTAGCTCGGTCATCAAAATTGAGCACGCGGTTAAAAAACAACTTTGCACTCACGTACAACAAATAACTATTGTATGTATAGGAACACAACACAACACAATCTAATTACAACACACTCTAATTATCAATATAGATTTAAAATAAGAATATGACTCATCTTCATCATGATGAAGACACCTGTAATCTTTAGTCTCCCCGTGACCACGGCCGCTGTAAAGTGATCGAAACGTCGGGTTAAATAATAATGCCAAACATTCAAATATACGCGAGTCTAATCCGTAAAAGTTGTTTTATTTTAAATGTGTAGTGCTCGTGCAAATATAAGAGAACATTATATCAATATAGATTTTAAAATTTACGTACAAGGGCATAAATAAAGTGGGTGTACTATTGGAGATACTTATCTTCATCTGTAAAAAAAATTAAAATGCACAATCGCAATTCGCAACCGCATCATCGTCTGCTCTATTGATGGAGAACAAGGAAATTTAAATTCCTATTTGATCTTTTATGGATGGATAATTAATTCTAATTTACTTTATATACGAGAGTGCCCGTTTTGAGCAGTAATCCCACTGTAGGTCCATTGTCCCTACGGAGAGAACCAAACGTTGGCCTGCTAATTATTATCCTTTGAAAATGTCCGTATATGGATGGCTTCTTGTCGTATTACTGTTCAAAGCTTTAAACCGCACTAGATTTATTTTATTTTTCACATTGCACTTGGCTTGTTTGGTGATCCACGACCTTTTAAAGCTTATCTGATATTGAAATAAACAAAACTCTTTTCACAAGCATTTAGCTGATTATTGGTTTGAATCTTTTTCAATATTCAAATATTATCCTGCTTTATTAATATAATAAGAAAAATGGACATCCTATATGTTTGTCCATTTCTCTTATTTTTTAGTTGCTTTGTACAATAAATAATATTTGGTTTGTGTAATGAATTTCAATTTTAATGAAAATAGGGAAATGGATACTTTTATTGAGATATGGATAACGATAAAGTACATAGGAATACCTATATCAACATAACCACGACTCTGTCTACATTATATACGAGTATTATAGCGTAGGTAACGGTGACGAGATCGTTAATTATTGATGATGGAAATATTAATTAAATATTTCAGTATAGATTGCAAAATGTCGGTGAATGTAAATTATAATAGCGAAACGGGCCTTGAGGCCCGTATCAATTTTGCCTAATATTCATATTGCACGTTAATCCCCTGTAGCCCTATAACAATTTAAAAGCTGATGTTGAAGATAGCCGTGTGGTGACGGCAGAGTAGAATACAATTGTCACCATCCCAAATCTCTCCCGTGGGTGTCGTACAAGGCGACTAAGGATAAATCAGTGATGAGGAATGGGCAGCAGCGTTCCTCTTATACTACCGTCCTGACAATGTACTGCGACTTTTGTGCCCGATAAATGGCAATAGGCTCGCCACCTATTACATGGGACTTAACATAATTGGCGAAACGCGGGTGAGAATTCACCTCTGCCTACCCCTTCGGGGATATGGGCGTGATTTATGTATGTATGTATGTATGTTGAAGATTTCAACGAGTCCCCACTTTATCCCATATAATTTACAGTATTCATTGATTCAGTGATTTTGTATACTTTTAATATTTAGATTTTGAATTTGAACATTATAATAAATGTTAGAAAAAAATAGTATAAAGAATATTGTGGTTAGAAAAAGTTCGAAATTTTATAGTTATGATGTGGGAATCGATACCCAGGAATCTGCTCGGATCGAAGAAGCAGCGTCCTCTGCGATCCGAGCAGATTCCCGGGCATCTATTACCGCAGCAAGAATATAATTTTTCAAACTTTTTCTAAACACAATATTCTTTGTATTCTTTGCATACGTCCTGTCGACTATAGTACGACAACTTCGTGCGCGACCCTCCAGCGGTATGAGAGACGGTGACGGGGACGGGGCAGTCTAGATGTTAGCGGGGGCGGGTGATGCGGGGAGAAGAGAAAACTCGCTCCTCCCCGCATCACCCAGCCCCGCTAACATCTACAGTGCCCCTTCCCCGCCACCGTCTCATACCGCAGGAAGGTCGCGCACGAACTTGCCGGACTATATACTTAGACATGACTAACTCAAAAATAAACGTGGGTAGTAAGAATGTTTTCCTCATTTTTAGACAAGGACCAAGTAACCTGCTGTGACGACAATGGCCAGCTTACAGTGGACTCGACCAGCAATCCCACTTGCGCCCCCATCTTGATCCCTCCGAACGATCCAGTTCACTCGCCCCAGGGTACACAGTGCATGAACTTCGTGAGAACTACTAGCACTCGCTCCAGAGGATGCAGTCCGTTGAACACACCTGCTGAACCAGTGAGTATTCAGTTAAACAGACAGTGACACTAACTGACGCACTCAGAGACGTTAATTAACTTTAATGATCAATTGTCACCACCCTCATCTCTCCCGCGGGTGTCGTACAAGGCGACTAAGGGTTAAGACAGCAATGAGTAATGGACAGTAGCGTTCCTCGTATGCCGCCTAGCAATGTACTGCGATTTCCGTGCCCGATAAATGGCAATAGGCTCGCAGCCATAGCACAGCACATGGGACCTAATCTTATTAATGGAACGTGGGTGTTGATTCGCCTCTGCCTGCCCTTTCGGGGATATAGGCGTGATTATTGCATACACGGTATGTATGTATTGTATATTTTTTACAGCTAACCACAGTAACAGCATACATGGACTTATCCTTGGTATACGGTAGCAGTGCCAGTCAAGCTTCACCCATACGTGCCTTCCAAGGAGGACGTTTGTTGACTGTACTGAGAGGCGGCCGGGAATGGCCCCCACAGGACCCAAATATTACTCTCACGTGCGAGTCTGCTCAATCTCCAAACGAACCTTGCTACTTGACGGGTAAGTATAGTCCGACAAATTCGTGCGCGACCCTCTTGCGATACGTGACTGTGGCGGGGACGGGGCACAGTAGATGCTAGCGTGGGCCGGCGAGGCGGATAGTGAGTTTTTCTTCCTCCCCCATCACCCATCCCCGCCACCACCCCTCATACCGCAGGAAGGTCGCGCACGACGTTGTCGGACTGTAGTGGACTCATTGCTTTCCTTTGTTAGGAATGTAAGCGACCGATGCTTATTACTCGATTGCTATTATGAACATTACGTTAATATTGTAAAATCTAAATTTCGAAACGGCAGATCATAGTTTTTATGAAATTTTATTTCAGACGCAATATCAGGCAAAATTTTTCGTAATTTTTCTGACTTCTTTTTTATTGATGTTTAACCACATACTACATAAATAAATGATGTTTGTGTATTTAAAGTTTATTGTTACCTATAAGTTTTGTGCTTTTCTATCAAAAAAATAATTTGTTTTACTAAATTCATAAATCTTGGTTCATAATTTAGTGATCCTTTTAGTAACAACACACACGCAAAAGAGACTTCAGGAAAAGATACAAATTTTTTGGACCTCTAATCATTTTTTTTTATCATGAGCTCAGGTGACATCAGAGTGAATCAGAACCCTCAACTGACAGTGCTACAAATCACTTTAATGCGTGAACATAACCGTATAGCTGACGCCTTAGCGACTCTCAACCCTCACTGGAATGATGAAACAACTTACCAAGAAGCGAGACGTATACATATAGCTGAGATACAGCATATAAATTATTACGAGTATCTGCCGATTTTCTTAGGTGAGTTATTACAGGATGTGATTTCTAGTTAATCAAATTAATCCTGCTATTTATATTTCTAAGAATCTATTGTATAATTGCCTTAATAACAAAGGTGGATCATCTTTTCTCAGAGCTGTGATAATAGCATATATTTCATTATAACTATCACCTTAAGCTGGTGAAAGGAAATAATCTTATTGCTTGTACAGTGAATCGGTTGTTTCATGTTTATTGCTCATGTCCAATTTAATAGATATGATTTATTATAAGCTGACGACGTGCTACTTTCCTATTCGAACCAGCGAAAATTCAATCCGAATTTTTATCAAAATTTACTAAATGTTGTTGGTTGAGTATGGATTGGCTAGTTTAACAGTAATTTTTTTCTCAAAACAGGTTATGAAAACATGGTAAAAAACAAACTAATATACCCCAAAGTGCAAGGGTATGTTAATGACTACAATCCTAACGTGGACCCTACGGTTTTGGACGAACATGCTACTGCCGCGTTCAGACATTTCCACACTTTGATCCGAGGATATTTGAAGTAAGATATCATTAATTTGTTTTATTACGATTTATCTCTAAGTCATGTGGAGATGGCGTATCAGAATACAAAAATTGTCATCACCCCTAATTTATTCCGCGGGTGTCGAATATGGCGACTGAGAGTTAGAGCAGATGAACGTTCTTTTTATACCACCTAGAATACTGCCATTTTCCGATACCGACATGTGGCGATAGATGGCAAGAGGCTTGCCCCCACTAAATCGCACATACCATAGTTGGCTAAATGTAGGTCTTAAAACACTGTGCTCATATATCTGTTTACCCTTACCGGGATAAATAAGCGACATCGGTCTATGTCTGTATGCTATAAGGATTACTCAACATTATCGCAGACTGTCGTAATTGAGATATTTTAAAACCATTCTTGCTTCCAGATTATTGTCCGAATCCAGGGCTCTGATTGGAACAGTGCGTCTTAGTGATTGGTTCAACCGGCCCCTCTTGCTGGAACTGAGCTCTGCTTTCGATGACTTGGCTAGAGGTCTCACTGGACAGGCTCAAGACTTCAGCGACCAGTTCTGGGATAGTGAAATAACGCAATTCCTGTTCAAGTACGTTTAGTTTTATATAGATGGGGTGGATGAGAATTTTACATTATTTGTTATTGTTTTTTACATGTGAATAGCCTGTTTAGGCATCTTTTATGCTAGAGCTAGCTCCTGACCTTCATCTCACCAGACGGTAAGTGACTATAAGGGCTGAATATGGAATCAAGTTCATGAAGGTTCTAGACCTTCAACTTCAGAAGGGCTGGCGACAATATTTTCAAAGTCCGACAATTTATTGTCGGAACATAATAATGCAGATTTTTGATAAGATGGTGGTAGCTAGCCAGGCGCACACGAGAAAAGTCCTATGACCAACCAAACCGGGTACAAATTTGAACGACCCTGGGAATCGAACCACTGAATCCTATTTCTGGTAAGCAAACCACTAGACCAAAGACGCGGTCAAAACTATTTTAGTTGATGTGTCGTCTACTGACGTTATTATAAATAAAAAAACATCAAGTGTTAACGAGTGCCTTTTAAATACTATATGCTTAGTATTTTAGATTTATTATTTAGCTTAAATGTATATTCTGCGCTTTACTTAAGTCAATAGCTCATGTAAACTTTAAACTTTGTACTGGCACAATGTCATCGTAATATTTCATAGGATTTCTCTAAGAACTGTTGATCTATTTACGGTCTTTAGTTAAACCCTTTAAGAGCTCAGCTCTGAGACGAAACCGCCACGCCAAAAATATAAAATAAATTTTTCATTCATGAACATCAAAGTGAGGCCTTCACTTGAAGGCAGATGCCAACTAAGATTAGTTAGATTTTCATTACCATCTAAGGTTTCCAATGTTGCTAACGGAACGTTGCTTAAGTTATTTCAGATTAAGTTTTAATTAATTACTTAGTAGTTAGTTCGTCCAAAGGTATCTTAAATAAGATTTTCATATAGTGAGTCGTCAATTTGTATTTGACCAAGAGATACCATGATAAAAAATATTTTTCTGATTGGAGTTTATTTTAGCTCAATTTTTGTTTGAGATTGTTGCTTAGAAATCTGATTTGTTTAATGCCAGCCGAACAATGCAAAAACGACTTCGTTAGTGATTGAGGAGTACCAGTGAAACATGCTAAGCTTTCGTTTGGCTTCAAACAAAATCAGCAAGATGTAGGCATTTGTCGTACTCGTTCGTTATAAAACAACAATTCTGAATGATGTCAGCCATACTAAAATATAATTGTCATTAGTTTAACCGCCGGTTTGGTTGAATGGTCGACCAAAAGGTCCCGGGTTCATCACTCCCGTACGTGTCGTACAAGGCGACTAAGGGTAAAGACAGCGATGATAAATGGGCAGCAGCATTTGTCTTATACCACCCAGCAATATACTGCGATTTTATGTGCTCGATAGATCGCCACCTATTACAGGGGACCTAGCTCAATTGGCGAAGAGTGGGTGTAAATTTACCTCTGTCTACCCCTTCGGTGATGTAGGCGTGATTTATGTATGTATGAATGTAAGTGCTCATTAACGTTAATTGTGGCGTCTCTGAGTGCGGAAGTTAGTCAATTAATATAACCTAATACTATAATTATTATACTATTTATATTTATTGTATCAACAGTTTAGTTCTGGTTAGATTACTTGGCAGTTAAATTGATATTTATTTCATATTACAACTGTCAAATGATCTGCCAAGTAAGCTACTCAGAACTTACTTGTCGATTGTGAAACCGGCCCTTACTGTACTATATTATATACTTGTAATACTTAGTTCTCAAAAGACCTCTTAGCAAAAGGAGGATCGTTGAATTAACAAGCCCATTTCAAATTGCGGTTGCGATCACCCAGGCGCAACAACACGTTCGGCGGCGACCTGCGTGCGACTGACATCCAGAGGGGGCGCGATCACGGACTCGGGACTTACGCCGCTACGAGGGCTGCCTGCGGTTTGCCTGTGCCAAAGTCCTTTGACGATCTGTTGGATTTCATATCTGTGGAGGTAATGGAAAGAGGACTATTCTTTTTTTTTGTTATTTGAATAGTTATGGTTGTTATCATAGTTCAGATATTTTATTATTATGATTGTCCGTGAGTTTCGAACTTGTTCGAACTTGTTTCATACATAATGACAGCTACAAAACTTTTCGAGGAAATTTGCATATATTACAGTAACGTGGTGTTAAAAAAACCAAGAAAAATAAAACACTCGTTGACTTCGAGTTACATTTTTTTTGTTACATGTTTTTATTTTTAATTCATTTTATTTCATATTTAATCTGGGATATCAATCTGTGACACTTGATAGTCCGTTAATGTATCATGCAATTAAATAAGTACCCTCGATAAAGGCCAATATATTATTTGATACCCACACGAACCGCTAATGAGTATTGCTTCCATGAAAATCATATGATTTTCTGTCGACAAATATGAATTGAGATCGTCCATTGAGCTGGCAACAATATTATCTAGTTCGAAACACTATTCAAATACGTTTCTACTACGCTCAGAGTGTAAAATGGGTATTTTAGCTAAATCCTAATCGATGTAAAATTAATTTAACCGTGACAGAAATGAAATTTTTATCTTGAATCACCATTATTAGTGTCAGTAAATTAAGCCGACTATTCCTCAGTTTTGCATATCCCTTTTTGTCAGTTCGAAAGTAAAAGTTTTCAAATTTATATTTTAATGACTTAGGCACACTGATAATTTTGTTTAATTCTAACTTTTATCTCACAGCATTTACGCTTAGGCCACAACAAAGGAATCTAATTTCAACTTTGTTCCAAACTCACCTCCATAGGTACTCAATTAGAACGTAAACATTTTTATGTACTCAATAATTCTGAGTTTTGTTGGGGCTTAAGAAAAGTTTGTTAAAGCAATAAAATCTTTCTTTGTCATAATCAAGGACTGGAGGATGTTTGCTATTGTAGTAATCGGTATTTTTGAGATTCGACAACTATTTCTGGATTAATAATGTATAGCGTTAGCGTTTTATTGTATAATAGTGTTAAATTGTAATAAAATATTGTTTATTGATAATTACTAAAAAATCTATGCGAAATATTGCAAAGAAAACAGATATTCAATTATGTTAATGTTATTTATTGGTCTTAGTTTTAAGATTGCTTTTTACTTTCTTTTGTAGAATGTGCAAGTGCTACGGGCCACCTACCAAAGCATTTTGGATGTTGAACTGGTAGTAGCCGGTTCATTGGAGCGCAATGTTCCTGGCGCCCAAGCAGGTCCTACCTTCCTTTGTATATTGACCGAGCAGTTCTACAGGACTAGAGTTGGCGACCGTTACTTCTACGAAAACGGAGCAGACAGGGATATCGCGTTTACACCAAGTGAGTAATTACTAAGCCTGAAAGGGTTTTCCTTTAACCAATTTTTGATAGGCGAATTTTGGGATCCACCCAGGGACTTTCTCACAGATAATTATTTTGTAGACCGAGGTGTCTATACACGTTTCTGACCCTAGTTATCTGGGATCAACGTTGCTTGAGACGTAGGGTAGCTCTTTAATTGATCGAATTCAACCAGCTATTTAGCTGTTATTTATCATTACAAAAGCTCATAAAGCTCATTTAATACAAGAAAGACGCAAACTCACAAATAGTTAGAAACTACGAGTGTTCTACATTTATGAGAATAAGACTTACTGTTGCATGCATGCAAATTTGAGTTGTGTCTCTTACGTATTTAAAATGCGAATTGTTGAATTGTTGTAGACTCCTTCTTGTTATAGAAAAGACCTGCATATCAAAGTAGTTATTTTCATTGTTACATAAAGTAAACTTTACATGTAAGTAGGCGTCTTTTCAACTTGTTACGTCTGTGTTTTGCAAGAGCTCCTTTCAGCGTGTGTATTCTTGTCTACGGGCAATGTTGACGGGACATTATGTATAAATTATGAACACAGAACCTCACCACCTGCTTTTGTGTATGTTAAATGTTTGTCAACAGTAAGCTCTTTGCAGTATATTTCTTATAAATTATGCATTTAAGTGAAATGTACATTCACTTGCCACACGCTAAGTGTATTATTTTAGCCAAGCTCTAGACTCATGTTGTCAGAAGCTTTCATATTTATTTAAGAAATTGGGCTTTAGTGTTATTGTTTGTTATTGGAACTTTTATTAAGCATTTATTTTAAGTATGCTATATCAACCTATCTCCTTTGAAAACAGATCACTCTATTCCATATTCGTAAATTGCTCATCAAAGACTACGCAATCATGATGAGTAATCTTGCAAGGTTTATATTGATAATTATAATCTCCTTGTATCTAATATATCGGTAGTACTGAATAATTACTTTCTATTAACTAATACTTCACATAACTTTTCCTTTTTCTTCTTCGGTGCAGTATAGTTATTTCAATAGCTACATTATACTGCCCTATGATTTGGCTGAGATTTTGTTTGCCGGTTGTTAGCCTGATGTCAATCCTCCGAGGGAAAAGCAATTGCATCGGTGGCCTGTAAAAGTCCAGAACTCTCTTATTCGCCTATTATGATGATAAGAATCACATTCCAGAATG
This sequence comes from Cataclysta lemnata, assembly GCA_963931975.1. Lineage (NCBI taxonomy): Eukaryota > Metazoa > Arthropoda > Insecta > Lepidoptera > Crambidae > Cataclysta > Cataclysta lemnata. The sequence goes on from OZ008339.1 coordinate 7,742,141, forward strand.
TTCCTTGCTAACTTAAATTAAAATTACTTTGCCAGGCCAACTTGAGTCGATTCGACACGGCTCGTCAATGGCGCGGTTACTCTGCGACAACGCAGACGGAATACACGCTATGCAGCCTAAGGCCTTCCAACAAATCAGACAAGGGTAAGAATGTGACACAATGTTTAGGTTATTTAGTACAAAAGAGTCGCAATTCAAAAATAATTGGATAGACTGTGTGTTCTAAATGTCCGTCAATAAGACTTACTGTTGCAGGAATACAATTTTGAGTTGTGTCATTTTTGTGCTTAAGAAGCCATTTAATTGTGTTGTTTTTAGACAAGAAAAAAGCCCTGCATAATGAAATAGTAGTAGTAATTTTAGCTTAGGTATAACGCTTACAATATTGTTGTATGTAGTTTACTATGCAGACCTCCTACTAATTTAGCTTATTTCATTTTCAGAAACCAGCTAGTGCCTTGCCAACAATTACCGTTTGTGGACCTCACATTATGGCAAGACGCAAGTCAAGGTCATTACAAGATATGAACAGTATTAAACAATTAAGATAACTAATCTAATGAATTTGCTAGAGTTGCAATATAAAGTTACCATATTTAGTTATTTATTAGCTAGTGGATGCAAGTTTCCGAGAGAGTGTAATGAAGAACATATTAAGTTGTTACTTATACAATAGTTAGTTAATATTATAATAATATTATAAAGAGTTATATAAATTAACAAAGCAATTATGATGTTATATGAGATAAAGTAATTTAACAATATAATATTCTTATTCCAGCGACAACTATATAATTTTTAACTAATATACAATTATTGTTGTTTTGTGAATCTATTAAATTATTTTAAAACTTTTAGATGCATTTTATGTCATTCCGGTACATTTTTTTTAAATTCAATTTTATCAATGTATAAATTAGTAGTATTATATTTTGAATAACAAAATCCAAACATTCAACACTGTGTAAATTATGGAATTCAAAATGTATGAAGTGTAATGGGACATGTGATTTAATTTTTTAAGAGTGCTGTAAATAAAAATACATATTTTTTCACCTCCATGCTGGTTTTCTTTGAATGAAGCAAATATTTGTACTGATGGAGACCGACGAGGTAGATCGACCACGAAAATGCTCATCGCCTTTCTCATCAAATGCACTTTTTTCACTAAATCTTTATATTGTTCATCGCCGTAGACACTTGTTACACAAAACTACACATTTTAACAGTAAACATCACTCTGACACAATATTAATTTAATAAAACTAATATGAGGACTTTCAAAAGGCACAGAAAAACCATCATGTGCATCCGGAGCATCAGCAAAATAAAATAAATACATACATACATAAATTACGCCTATATCCCCAAAGGGGTAGGCAGAGGTGAACTAGCACCCACGTTTCGCCAATTATGTTAGGTCCCATGTAATAGGTGGCGAGCCTATTGCCATTTATCGGACAGGAAAGTCGCAGTATATTGCCAGGTGGTATAAGAGGAACGCTGCTGGCCATTCTTCATCACTGATTTATCCTTAGTCGACTTGTACGACACCCACGGGACAGATTTGGGGTAGTGACAATTGTATTCTATTCTGCCGTCACCACGCGGCAAAAATAAATAGATAGTGTTTCTAAATACGATAGTTAAGTTAATTTGTGTTTATACATGGAATAAAATGTTTATTTATCATCTTAACTCTAAAATATTTTAAATTCGTAAAAATATTCAATGTCCATAGACAAATTCAATAAGCATAAACTATGGAACATGGATCTTTTAGCATAAAATTTATTTCTTTTTATTCATTTCACACACATAAATACAGACTAAATATACTAAAGACATGGCTGTATGTGCTAGATAGACCCTATGCTTCCCTAAAAATATAGGGAGATATTTAACAAAAAAAAAAATCATAAAAATATACCATTACGCACTAGTACGTAATATATAATGCACGAGTGCATAATATGCTGCATTATTATGAACCTTAAAACGATAATAAGAGTCAATTTACGAACAATGGTGTTGAAAAAAATATTATTTCCATAACCCCCATAAACTAATTTTCAAGAGATCGACAGTAAGTATTAAAGTCACGGTTATAGTTTTGTAAACGTAGGTACGTACTTGTATGATTACCCTTTCCGGATTGCACTTAATTAGGTCTTGACCGAGAGTGACGAAAATATGATTGCAATGATTAACAGTTAAACTGTTTTAATGTACCGGAACTATGATGGATAATATTTAAGTTTAATCTAATACAATGTACATTTTAAGCCTCTTTATTAACTGTCCCCTTCCATTCGTGGAACCAGTATTTTCCGTGAACCCTCCCTCCAGAAATACGCCCACAGAAAAAAAACATGTTGCCGAGACACAGAGACAGCAAAGCACATACAACGTTAGCCTTCAAATAAATCTAAATGACGACCGCAAACCATAATTCCCTCTTTTTGCTACAGGTACAAAACGCTTTGCTCCGCATTGTGGCTGGAGTTATGTAAGAAACATTAGCATGGGGTTGTTTCACTCGGTAGCGGTGAATCAAAACTTTTCTTTTTAGAAAATTGAGCCCAACTTTCGGAACTGTTTTTCATGTAAAATGTCTGCTTATAATTTTATTAACAGATTATCTGTGATCCAAAAGGATATAAGATTTATTAAGCTTGCATTCATTATCATGTTCATTCGTACCCTGTCACCAGTTTATTCGGGTGCGGCGCAGTATGTTTCCTCTTCCAATAATATAGACCACACGTTTTTTTTTATTAGCTTCGTTTGTTTACAAGGGAGTCAATATTTTCTAATTGATATTGAAGAATGATTGTCCTGATGCGAGAATGGAACTTGCGTCATGCACAATCCAGGCGGCTGCCTATATCACTCTGCCAACCAGGATTTTTCTGCATAACATTTTTCGAAAGTCCTCTTTTTTTGTAGTATTATGAAATCTGTATAAATTTTAAATAAAAAATCTTTAACGAAGATGACTTCGGTTCGAATTAGGATAAATCGACACTTAAAAGGGGGAATGTTATCAGATTTCTGCAGACTGTTCCATATACAGAATTAGATCAATCTATTCAAGAATTAGGATAAAAGAAATAAGGTAGGTTTGGCACTGATTCAAAGACGTAGAAAGTCACCAACTCTTAGGCATGTCAACGCATTAGAAGGACTAAACGTTGACGGGGCAACTTAGAAAAGTTTTGTCATCTACAACCGGTGTGTCTATTTACGGATGAGAAATTACGTTTCTAGAGAATCCGCGCTGCTCCAAAGTTGCCGTGAAATCGACGGCTTGTTAAAGTTTGCTGGCAATTTGCGCAGTAGCTGAAATTAGAGGTATTCTGTAACGTTGAAATAAGTACTAAGTACTTCTTCCTAAGTCATCTTGGAATACTTCGTAAGACGATTCCTTATTTAAATCTCACAACGGAAACAGTAAGTCGATCGTTGTGTAAAATCATTTCAAAAATGAATAGGTACCCTAATTTTAAAACACAAAAGAACCGATATTAACCAGACTGACTAATGGTTTACTCTTTCGCTGTCTATCTCCCTACGTACTTCTCTCCAGCAAGTAATTTTCTTTAATTTTAATTCGTATTATTACAATACTTTTATTTTTGTCTCTTGCAAGATTCATTAAACTACGGGAGGAGCACGATTCGTATGACGAATACGCGTGGTCTTAAATAGCATAAAACAATTGTCAACCTCGGGCCCCATCTCTCCTGCGGGTTTCGTACAAGGCGACTAGGGGATAGCGATTTGTAATGGACAGCAGCGTTACTCTCATGCCACCTAGCTATATATGATTTATGTGCCCGTTAGATGACAATAGGTTCGCCGCCTATTGCACGGCACCTAATTTAATTATAAAAACATATCGCGTAAAGCCGTTATTTATGTATAAACTAAATAATGATTTTAAAAGCCGGTCATTGGACGGGTGACCAAAAATATTATCTCGAGAGGCACGTTAAGCCGTTGGTCCCGGCTATTATCTATACTCTTTGATCCATAGGGAAGACTTGTACGCCAACAACGAGGACGAAAATAGCTAATAATTAAATAAACAACTGAAATAACGTAGCACAAAAAGTCTTACAATAGTTATTTGTTGTACATGAGTGCAGAGTTGCTTTTTAACCGCGTGCTCAATTTTGATGACCGAGCGAGCGAAGGATTCTAAATTTGAATCACGAGCGTAGCGAGTGATTCAAACATTAGAATCCTGAGCGTTAGCGAGGGAATCAAAAGAGCACAAGGTGAAAAATCTTTGCTCTCGAGTGCAACACGTAACTTTTCATCCCCCCCAACGAGGAAATAACTAAAATTCTGTCGGCGTTAAATAAATTTTTTTGTCGCTAGAATCACTAATTCTTAACCACTAATTAGAAACCCAGTCACACCAACAACACACAACTCACTCATCGTTTTTATTTATTTATTCCTAAATAAATAAATAAATCATATTACCGTGCCCAAGGTTTAACAGTATGGCGTGAAAATAAAATGGCGCTCGCAAAACAATTTCCAAAAAAAGTACACCTAAAAGGCTCCGAGCATAGAGGACATTCCGAGTCTGAGTTTTTAACAGATTAAAAAGGTTGCATTATAAATGCGGCACCATGGAGATAGCAGTAAATAGGTTTATTGATGTTTTGAATTCACAAACTTAGTGCACACGACGTTCTAAATTTAAATTTACTTTAACCTCTAGAGGATAAAAACGGCTTTTGCACTCAGATATCGAAGAGCAAAAATACTCTTTTCGAGATGGTGGGATGAAAATGTGATTTGTTTATTTTCAAACAATTTATATATTTTGGTGATGCAGATCTTATTCTTTATTTTGTCACCGATTTATTTTAAAATTTAGAGACGAAGCCTGGTTAATTCAATGAGGACAAGCCTCCCGGACGGGCGTAATAATCTCCTTTCAAATTTATAGGCCTTGAAGAAATTCCATGAGGTTGACCCAAAACCGCCAGTTAAATGACACCTCGCTAACTCCAGTTAATACTCAACCCTCGGCGGAGCAAGTTAAGTGGCTGATATTTTGTGACCAGTAAAATCTTTCTAAAACCTCTCAACTTTCCCTAAGAAAAGGCCAAGTTTTTTTTTATGAATTACGAGACGAAATCTCTTAGCATTCATAAGTTTATCGCGTGGGTGCACGGTGAATAGTGTTGCAGAGAGGGAATTCAAGTCATTACTGTGACTTGATGACAGACATTTGTGAATAATGCCACGTTACTCAAAGTAACCGACCCATTTCTAACTTTGCATTAAAAACTTTTGTTGGCGATCGTTGTGTAAAATGTGATCAATCGATTGTCATCAATTTAGTAGCCCTAAAAGTAGGGTTTAGGCAGCGAAGAAGTAAAGTTTCGGGATTTCTTCCCAAAAGAAGTTTCAAAGATAGGAAAGTGGCTTCAATCACACAACTTCGATGCGTACTTAAGCGCCTACGTACATACAAAAGTATGTTTGCAGTGTTCTATTTTTCCGTTCCCTTTCGTTCGATTGTCTTCTGACCAACAAGCCCTAATAAAGTAAATTTTGATGATGGTACACACACCATCACAGGGATAGGTGTAAATTATAATAATAGTTCTAGGTAAACTTAATCAGTTTCACGGTAAGGTCTGTTTAGAATATGAGTAAAAATGAATTGGAACGGACTTGAAAATTAAAATGTACGCACACGCACGCATACGTTACTGCGATTATTATTTTTCCGAAATCGCAAATTTTCTTCATAAGCCGCATCTGTAAAATCCCGTATTAGTCTACCTACACAATAATAGGTAGATATTTTTTTTGTGCTCAATCGATTGAATTACATACTCTATACGTAGTACATAATTATAACGACGCCCGCACCAAAGACGGGCTGTTACAATTTTAGAGAAATAATCACTGTATTATCATCTAATTTGTTTTAAAATGTTCTAGTTACTACCTATCTTAGGCCGATTATCTTTTTTTTTGTAAATTTACAAATTACCTTTGCTCAACTCTTTTAAACTTTAAGAAACTTCTCAGTATACCTAATGGAATAAGTTAGATTGTATAAAGTCACCGCAAGGCAAAAACTTAAGACTTGTACACTGATGTGAGATTGCTCCTAAGCAAAGAGACAGATAAAATGAAAATAAACTATAATATTTAAAGAGGACTATTCAAAGAAACAGTCTAAAAATAAATGTTAATAGAAGTAGGACCCTTGTGATTTGTACTGTTAACAGCACAAGATTTTGCAAGACTGCCTTAAATTTCAGTTATTCTGTGCTTTATTAATATTTATAACATTTATGTTATATTAAAATAACATACAAATCCCTAACTTAATTTCAGCAAGTATGAGGTAAAAACAACGGTTAACATCTATGCTCCGACTTGACTTTGTAAATTAATTAAGGTTAAATTGAGATCACGGAAATTCAGTAATTATAATGCCAATTAAAGACTAAAATAATAAGCTCGGAGTGGTGTGTGGCGGAGTTAAGTATCGAATCCAAACATAACAAATTTTAATCATAATCTTTACCCAAAGAGGTCCTTGAAGTCCCAAAAAGTTCAAAGATCTAACGGAGAGAGTGATTGGGATGAGAACATTCCCATTCCAATCCATATCTACTCCAGGTTTTGGCTTAGGTTTAACAGCCAGCCGTTTACCATCCGCCATTTAGGTGAGGTGCTCATTGGTCTACATTGGGCAATCTTCCTTAGGCGACTATCATCACACCCCTGAAATGTGTTTTAGTAAAAGTAGACTATTTTTCAGATAACACTTTCTGCGCAAAATACAAGTAAACAGGATATGACTCAACAATAGAAGAAGGAAACTTGCCAACTGTTTCCAAATTACAGCTGATTTAATGCACGACGAATAGTATTGGCGCCATTTGTAACAAATTTATTCTCGGTGACGAATAGTTTTGTTCGTTGGCTTGAAAATAATTGGTGATTTAATTGGTTTTTCTTTGGCACCAAATAGTAGTAAACAATCATAAATCTATTTCACCACCAGCCCTTTAATGTCCCCACTGCTGGGGCACGGGCCTTCCCTATGGATGGAAGAATATAGGGAGAATGGGCCATAACCCACCACGCTGGCCCAGTGCGGGTTGGTGGGTACTAACGACTGCAGATGCAGCCGGGACCAACGGCTTAACGTGCCTTCCGAAGCACGGAGGAACTCTAGATAATAAATTTTTGGTCACCCATCCAATGACCGGACTTAGCGAAATTGCTTAGTTTACGCAATCGCAAGCCAAGCGCGCTGTGCCACTCCGCTAGCGAATTTATTTACTAAAATATAAAGTTCGACATAGAAAGGATGAGTGAAAGGAGAATGAAAAAAAGGATTTATTTGTCCGAAGTCAATTTAGAAAACGACAGGGTGAGACCAAAACAAAATTCGAATAGAAGAACAGATTCTTTCACAATCAAATTGTAAGTATATTAAAAATACCTGACACCGACTGACATGTATGAGGACATTAATGAGATTTGATGAAGCAAAATAAGTATGTAAGCATAATGGAAAGAAGTGATCTCTACCTACCCCTGTGGGAGAGAGGCGCCTATCACTATATTACTGCGATCTTCGTGCCCGATGGTTGGAAATAGCATGGCCATGGCACCACATAATTAGCGAAAAGTGGGTGTTAATTCACCTATGCGTACCTCTCCAGAGATAAATAGGCGTGATCTATGTATGTACCTATGTTTTTTTAACAGCAGAGGTGCCTACAGCGAGGTGCCGAATCAATCCGAATTCCACTGTCGGAATTCAATTTGCTAAACTTCGACCCGACATTCGTTATTGTTAATCCTAGTCTGCGAGCTAGGGGCTGCCGAGGAAATAAGAACGTGACTGTCTAACAGCCTGAAACAGTTACTTTTTCCACAGATTACATTGATCACGGCCAGTTTATTAGCTTCGACGTTTGATGCTAACTTATTCGTTTGTTTGGCAGAATTTTCTTTGTTAGTGCCGAAAAGATTTCATATTTTGAACATACTTTTGTTATGAATTTATATAAAATTAGAGAGGGTTTAAGAAACGAAATAGAAGAAAAGAAATCCATAGAATCATGGCCAAATGAATAATATCTAAGCACAATGATGCGTCGGCAAACCCTTAAAAAATTTAAATAAAACAACATTAATATATTTTTCATTAATCATAATTATTAGTATCGAATTAGGAAAATGAATCGGAGAAAGGGAAACGACCACATCGCCATCAATGTGGTGTCAATAAAGAAAATTTATTACTACTTTAGGCATGTGTAATCATAGGGTGAAATAAGTTTCGAAAATGATCGCCTATAATTTCATGGCCATTAACTGAAATGATTTCGTATAAGATTGCTTAGTATGTTGGTAAAGCATACATACTAATTGTTTGTAGTGCTTCACAAACATGGTGCATTTTTCTACTTTCTTTGGTGAGTATTATGTGAGAGCTTACTTTTTATTTTATTAGGCTTTCTCCTATTAGCTAGTGAACATCAGTCAAATGGTTGATCAGTGATAAATGCACAAATATCATCATCATTATTTATTTGTAAAGTGTAATAGTCATCATCACCACCAGTCCTTTAATGTCCACACTACTGGAGAACCGGCCTTACTTTAGGATAAAGTTTGAATTTTTAAGCCATAACTAAGAATTAATAATATAATGAACAAGTAAAGCACACAGCAAAATTATCTTCAATCTTATAATTAATCCTTTTTTCTACTGTGTAGGTTGCATGCTGATAAGCCAGTTGAATGGAAATGAAATAAAAATACAAATTGATAGCAATGATTTACTAAAACTAGTAGGTGGAATTGTTAATTCAGGCAACTTTAGAAAGTTTGCTGAACAAATAATCAATAAAACTGGAATGAAATATGGTAATTATAATAACCCTTATCACCCAGAAGACAATTTAGTAGAACATTTAGAAGAAAATTCGGATATAGAAGCACATCTGGAAGAAGAAAACAACAACTTCATATCTGGTGCAGAAGATAACATTGAGGATCAACTAACTGAAGGAGATAGTGCCAAACCTAATAGGCGTACCAAACTTATGAAAGATAATCAAATAGTACAGAAACTTCATACAATTGTTAAGCAGGTTACACCAGAAACGGAAGAAAACGTCAAACAATATTAATATTTAAGGAGTCAGACATAATGTAGGCTAGATAAATTTATAACTTATCGTTGGTTTTCAGTAATAAAGTACAATTCTGTTGATTGTGTTTCGCTAAATGTCCACCATTATGTTTTGACGATAAGAAAGTTGACGAAGTTGAATAACTTAAAATATTTATTTTGTCGAAGTGAAGGTATATTGATGCATGCACTAGAAGTTCTTTATTAACAAAGCGATGATCGATGTATAATAGCTAGGTAATCAAATGATTTATGCACAATTAAGAAGTATTACGAATTAAGCGTTTTCTTTACTTGGGTTAAATTTACCTATCTACTTATTCGTGTCTTGATTGTTACTTTAATGTGTTGTTAAAATTTATTGATGGGAGTGTGATCAAAAACGTGTTATCATGAATTGGTCCGTTATTCGCATAGCAGGCTAAGCCGTTGGTTCTGGCTCCATCTGCCATCGTTAATACCCACTAATCCATTCTGGGTCAGCGTGGTGGGTTATGGAACATTCGCTCTATATACTGTCTTACATCCACAGGGAAGGTTTGTGCCCAAGCAGTGGAAACATGAACGGGCTAAATGATGATGATGATAAAAATATATTCCGAATTAGAAATGACATGAAGATATTGTGACACTTATTAAAAATTTGTCTCTATGATTTATAGAGCTCGTCAAGCTTTGTGAAACTCTTATGTTATCTCTACAGTCGTATCGCAATCCTGTCAAATGTAGTTTAAAGCATCAATTTTGTTGAGAAAATCTGACAATTTATGGTAGTCTGCTAGACTACTTACTTTGCCAATATTTTAATAAAAAATTGGCATTGTTTTCGTTCAAAGGGACAATAAGAACCGTCGGTTAATGTACACTGGCAAACAAGAGTACAAAGTGGATTCGTACAACAGCCAACAGGTTGGGAAACATACGAGGCTTGTGTTCATATTTTGCAAGTTTCCACGGTGGATTCACGATCCGGACAATAAAACAAAGACGCCCTAGAGTGCTGTTTGTGATAGCAAGATTTAAATATTCGTTAGTTACTAAAACAACAATTCTTGTAAACCATTTCGGGACAAAATTTTACAAAAATTCTGGTATTTTACTTTACTGTCTTTAATGAAATCAGGGCATGTCACGTTACGCTATTGTCAAAATTATCCAAATCGATTTCTTAATGTTAATATCAAATATTTGGTAACCTAGTCCATCATCATCACCAATCCTTTAATGTCCTCATAGGCGGCCCCCATAGGTGGCCCCCATAGGTCGTATCTAGGGATGGAAAAATCCATTGAGAACAGACTATAACTCACCACGCTGGTCCAGTGCGGGTTGGCAGGTATGTTCTATAGTATGCATATACTTAGGATGATCAAAAAGCTGCTTTTTTATATGTATAATAAAACTGTTCCAAACTCAATAATTATTTACAGAATAATTTATTACAGTAATTAACCGATTCGATTTTAATTACATTTTGATATAAATGCTTACAATTTTAATGTATTTGTGGAAAGGATTAAAGCATTTATTAGATTCAGTAAAATGATTATAGATAAACGATGCAAACATGGTCTGTTCATGATCATCTTGAAACAGTAGGTACTATTGACCGGGAAAGTGGGAGACAAATTCAAAACGTTTTAATTATTGGAAAAACTGTGTTAGTTCTTTATTCTCCTATATCTGAAAACGGTTTTGAGATTGTTCAACGTAAATGTACGTTTTCAATGCATAAACGTAAGTAAGTTTCATCCTCTAAATAAGTTTCATCCCCTCGGCGGCTTAAGTCTTATCGGGGTCGCCAGCCGTCAACACTTTCTCCGAGGGATGCTTGGATGCAAGGTTCAAGCCAACGTCTCAAGTGCGACTCGGCCGGCCACTAACCTCTCGAAGGAAGCGCCATTAATACGATTTCTACACACACTCAACTTGGTTCGGTGCCCATTGGACCTCCATAATTGGACCTTACCTACACAAAGGTGGCCATTCGACCTCCTATCAATTACATTGTGCCCACTGGACCCTCTTTTCTTTTGGAACGTTACAATACAGTCAAGAAGAAAAGTTAAAAAAAAATTGTTAATTTAATAATTATATAAACATAACAGTTATAAATCAAAATGCTCATAAAACCATTAAACATGTTTTCATGTTCTATGAATTTACGAAAACTACGTTGGACAGGACATTATATCTACACGATGACTCGGTCAGCCACTATTCAATTAATTAAACTTCTTCATCTTTAAAAATCTTTCCATTTTTCACGGAACTATCATCCTCGTCTCTTGTTTAAAGTATGTTAGTTGGTCACTAACGTTCATGTTTACACTCCAAAAAAATATACCGACCTAAGTAAGTAAGTACTATAAATTTTATCCTAGTTTCTGAATGCCAATATTAGAGTGCTGAAGTTTGCACATGGATAATTTTATTCCAAAATTATTGGTGTCAGTGGAAGGGACGCTCACTGGGACCCTTTCGTCCCTCCCTGCACAACCCCAGATTTCTGTTTACGCTGCAGAATTCACGAGCAGCTGGAGCTAGTGTATTTTCAACATAACGCTGACAAGTCACCGAAATTATCCATTTAGGTGAACAAACTCCCAAGTTTCGGGTCAGCGGAATGAATTTTCACTTCAACATAGTAAACATACTTGACCGCTGCTGTTGCAGTTTCGCTTAGCAGTTTTTAGTTACAAAAATGCGGATATTTTTAAACTCTTACATTAAATACATTCGCTCACATGAATGTGAGCTCCAGTCTCGCCATAAATTTACAGTGACTACATTTAGCTTCACTCCATTTAGCTGCCATCTCCTCATTAACTCTATTCATCTTTATGTTATTTCTCACGCAATCCATCCTTTCCATCCTTCACCATTCATGTTCATCGCTGTTTAGTCGCATACATTTCGTTTCTTCTCGTCACATGTCCATACCAACACAATATACCTGCTATTATAACTATGCTAATAATATCTAATTCTAATCCATAAGTGTTGCCATGTTTTCTACAGTATGCGTTTCGAACGCTAAAGAGAAGCAACTCAAAATTGAGTATCTATCTTGTGCACTCTTCCCCTTAATATCGAATCGAAAACAGTACCTATATGTATTCATTTATAGGTTGAATAGCAAAGTGAAATGTATCTTCGACATGTGGACAAACACGCGAAGAAGGCATCGCTTTTAACACTGTAACATGATAAAAGCCCAAACAGTGAAGAGGGTTTTAGCCACGTACTGAATCCTCAAGGCCAGAACCCTCTTCACTACTAAACCTGACTATTAAGCAAATTTTGCAGAATTAACTTGTGAGTTTTCGTCTATTAACAGACCGTTGCAGCTTAACAAGAGCATTAAGAAGCACTAGAATTGGATTAAACTATGACATAAGCGGTTGTAATAGAGGTTGGAATGTCTTAGGAGCTATTGAAGATTTCACGGAAGGGTTAGGAAAACGACCCTTTAAGGCCGGGCACATGGTGAGGGGAATCGCAGCGAAGTTTTACTTTGCAAAATTCACATTGGAACAGATGTAATAACAGTGATTTTTAGGACCGCGCAAGACAAAATTAATGTTTTAAATAATTAGAACGGGACACTGAAAAATGCTCTCCCCCAAAAGCATGTTTCGATATTTTCTTGTCTTGTTTGGTCGAATGCTCAAGTCGATGAAGGCCAGGGCCTTCATCAATCTTGGTACGGGCAAATATTTGTGATGCACACATATATTTGTTTCCGAGTAATGCTTGTTTATAAAATATGTTTAAGTATTTTATTATAAATATTTATAATTATTGAGTATAATTAAAAAGAAAGTGTGTTATCTAGTATCCATCCATAGCACCAGTGCATATGCTACTTTTTTGGGCTAGATAATTTTATTTAATGCCTAAAGACCAGTAATTTTAATTGCGAATTAGGGAGTGGTTCAGGGTCGACTCTAGATTCAGGATTTAAATATAAAATATAAGTATTGCTAGTAAAAATATATTTTTACTTTTTAAGTTTAGGTAGGAATTATATTTAGTCCGAAAAGTACGAAAATGGCGATGTTTTCTACGGGGATATTTATGGGCATTTAATAATACGAAGTAATTAAATAGAATAAACAGTGGAATTTTCTGTATAAGAACTGAAAACAATGAAGTTTATTTTATTCCCGTATTGGACTCGACTCTTAACTACCTTTCTTAAAATGGGTTAGTTTTTTTCATTCTTTATACATGCTCTAAATTAAAATAATAATTTGTACAAACTTATTAGCATCTTAATAAACAGAAAATGCAATATGTCTTCAGATAACAGTGAATACAACATTCAATCGATGTGTGAACTCTGCTTGAATAATAAATAAGCTTCGTGTAACACGTACCAGGGGTAAAAAGGAAATATTACTGTTTCGTGATACTGACAGGTTGACTGATATGTTTTCCTTTCCTATTAAAGTTCAGACACACTACCCTTACGTTTGTTTTGCCTAATTGATATGGACTGTTTTGAGAGGTGTTGTGAAGCAGGTTTTACGTCATCAATGCAATATTGAATTTTTGCACAGAATATAATAAAATTTTGATTCATGTTTAAAATTAATTATAATTATTAGGTTTACTATTTTGCCGTTCTTTTGCCTTCCTTTATAATCTCCCAATTAATATTAAAAAAGAAAACCGTTTATTATCTGCTATTTTAAGCCATGTCAGGGGCAGAACAATGTTGTTGGCTTGTTGAATGGATAGATCTACAAGACTAAGGCGGTTCGGGTTCTCATTTAAATCATTTTCAGAAGGAGCCCTTGACAGTTCCTGAATAGTTACTGTAAGTAAATACATAATGTGAGTAGTTGAAGGTTTAACCAGATTATACTCACAAACTTGACGACAATTTCTCTGCATAATAGGTAGGTACATACAGTACATCATTGAAATGGCTGTAAAATTAAATAGCCGATAAATTTTAGACACGACAGCAGAGCATAATAAAATTGTCTCCCACGGGTGTCGTACAAGGCGACGACTTTAAATATGGTGAGATATCGTCAGCAGCGTTCCTGATAAATATCCACTAGCAATTCAGCGGTAAACAGTTTAGCGCCTTATACATGGGACCTACATGCAGGTTACACATGCAGGTTAACGTAATATACTAGGAACTTTCGTGGAATTATATATATATATATAGCCGCCGACATCATAAACCGCTTCTTCGAGAGGGCAAGTAAAAATTTAAATTGCCATCTGCTTGGCTGTATGGGAAGTATTATATACTTGTAGTTTTATGAAGAAGTATTATATTGAGTACCCGCTTTTTGGAAAGCCTCTAAGCACAAATAAATAATATATAAAGATATAATAATTTCATATGGAATGCCGAAGCAACATTCTTATTAGGGGCAAAAAATTCATTTTAGGTCACCTGCCCCTATACCACCATACCATATACTGCACTTTACGTGCCCAATAGGATAGTCTCCTTTATTTTACCTAATCAAGTTTTGGTTTTTACAAAAGCTTATTATAAAAGTTTTCGTTCATTAAAAACAAGTGTAGGCATCGATAAACAATTTAGTACAGTGAGTAATTTTCCTCCAGTATTAATTACTCTGAAGTATAAATAGCATTATGACTATTATACAAAAATATTCCAACCGTAAAGAAGTGTTTAAAGCGGTATGAGATATTTATTTAAAGCAAAATTTCCCATTTGCGAAAACGTGAATGAAATATTTGTTTATTGTTCTGTTATTTGGGTCGTGATACGATGGTCCCTAACGTTGCCAACCATTAATTACGAAACTCTGAAAAGTGTAGGACTGTAGTATAATCTCTTCTCAGGCGAGCATGGAAATTTATATTATCGTCACCATATAATAATAATTTAGACCTTCAAATACATTATACACAATTTTATAAGTGTCAAAACCTCTTTTGATGCGTTAAGCTATTGGAACAATTACAGAAAAAAATTATCCATTTTAGAATTGTATTACAAAAAAGAAAAACAATGCAATGCAAGCCGCGAAAAAAATGGATCTAATGCAGTGTAGCACAAAGATGATTTAAGCGTTAATTTGCAATTGGGTCAGGAGAAGAACGAGTAAAAATATATAATATATTATTATGCTTATAAAATAGATTTACTTTCAATGCTTATATATTTCTTTAGTTCAGTATAAAATTAGATAAATATAGTATCTACGCTGAAACACTTCGATTTGCCTTGATAGTTCGTAACGGAATCATTATTGGAAAAAGAATATTCATTAATTTTCATACAAAACTAAATATAATTAAACGACATTCCCATCGCTGTGTGTATCGCACAGCGTAGTACGGAGTGCATACTAAATTGTCTGTGGTATTTTACGTAAAAAATTGCACGAGGAAAACAATTAGCGAACTCTCGTTTGTCACACACAAGGGGATGACATTATGGCATTCCAATTATTTTTGACGCAGAGGCTCACGAAACTTATATTTCAGTTTCATTTATTTTACAATTTATATAGAGAAACTCTGAAAAGCTAAAATTATCACTATTTGAAGAGTATTTCGGAAAAACCTATGTATATCTTCCCTTTTGATGGACTATTACATGTTTTCATATTTTTCAATACGAATATGAGTATCAAATTAATCTGATAAATTAATACTAAATTACGTGCAACAGAAGATTATGTATCCTTATTATAATGTGTATACTTCCTTATGGAAATAATTAAAGACGGTTAATAAGATTTTGGTCAATGAGGAAAATTTTACTACAAAGAAAAATGGGTCAGGATTTTTAAAAATTATGCCCTAATACGGAAGCCGTGTCGTTTTAATATGGCGGCGTTCCTGCATTGGACATAAGAAAAGAAATTGACTAAATAATTTCTTTGTTACAAAGTTACAAATTATTTGTAAAAAAAAGTTAAAATGCTTGTGAGTAACAATAAAAGCTTAATCAGTTTTTATAAACTTAGCTTAGCTTTCGTAACCATAAATAAGCCTATCGTGCTCACTGATAAAACCAGTGTACTTAATATAAGAGTACATAATTAAACCGCAAACAATTATCAAAACCCTTAAATTATACACACACACACACACACACATAAATCACGCCTATATGCCCGAAGGGGTAGGCAGAGGTGAACTAGCACCCACGTTTCGCCAATTATGTTTGGTCCCATGTAATACGTGGCGAGCCTATTGCCATTTATCGGGCTCAAAAGTCGCAGTATATTGCTAGGTTGATAAGTGGTGGTATAAGAGGAAAGAGGTTTTTTTCGCTCGAATAGATTAGCCAATTGGCTAACTAGGCTGGAGTATTCTAGAGAAGAATGAGCCATGCGGGTAAGATGCTCCATATTACACACGGCATAACAATCTATGAAATTCATCGGTTAGTGTAAAGCAAACGTGGCGCGGTGAACTCAGTATTCTGAAAAAGTTATTATAATCTTTTACATCACAATCCAAATATAAATTTAATTTCATACACAATGTTTCTGAGCCCTACTTCTTTCTATTTTTCAGTAAACTTCGCACCAAAATCTTTTTTTCTTTTTCTTCAGTGAAGCAAATAAATTCTTCTTCAGTACCTATGGCACAATCAGATAAAATTGCCCCATACAACATTAATTGTTCCATAGCAAATACCTACGTCTGCTCAGTACCACTCTTTCAAAATAAATACGCGGTGAGACATAGAAAGCGGCTATCGCATGCTTAAACAGAAATCTCCCGTACCCCGCATGCGAGCTCTAACGATAATTAAAAATGACCCTGTAGGTAGTATCCGGTCTAGGATAGCCTATAGGTACCGGATGCTGCCTAAAATCGAATACATGACTCATCTTGACAGTAGGCTGACTTGGAAGTCACGCATTAAAACTGAGCGAGACGAGATTAACAGCTGATTCAAGAATATGTTTTGGTTAATGGCGTGGAACTTAGCATTGTGAAGAGATAATAATAATATATACGACGTTATTCAAATCCGAGAGTGATGATAATGATGATGGATTAGAGGCGGTGGTCTAATGTAACAGTAATTCAACGACAATAAAATCAATTACTCCGAGTACCATTAAAAAAATAAACCATGGTCCATAACAAACACCGAAATACACGAAGCGCTATAGATCAACAATGTAAAGAAGAAAATACAGAAATAGGCTTGCAAAATGTCCAAAGTGATCAACGACCTGACACTGGACCACATTAACCACTAAAAGCATTTTAAAAGGCAAGATATTTAAAGACTGAATTGCAGAACTAAGTACCTAGCCTTATAAGATTGTTACATAGTTAGGGCTCTCCAAAAACCATGCGAGGTACTTACAATAAATCCGCTTAGTTTTTGCGGATGATGATAAATGCACAAACTTAATCTAAAACCTCATTAACTGCCGCACTCAGAGACGTCAAATAAATTTAATGAGTACAAAAATTTTCATTTAAATTTAGGCCTAAGACCTGACAAGAATAGAGACTAGTTTTGAATTGTCATTTGTTGACATTAAGTACTCATTATCGTTATTTGACGTCTCTGAGTGCGGCAGTAAGACGCGTTTCTTTTTAAATCTGCTTTACGCAATCCAGTTTTGCGGCTTCTCCTTAACTTTTACTTTTTATTTTGTATATTCGACTGCCTGGGATTGTAAATATGATTAATCTAATCAAAGCTTCAACCAGACTTCAAGCTACTTCATAGTCAAATGTTATCTAAGTCAGTTCAAAAACATGTTTTCGCTGGATCAAACTTTTGTGTAAATAATATTAGCAAGAAAAATATTAAGGGAAAAGCTTGTGCTCTGACTAATATAGAAAGATGAATGCACTTGACGTGTCAGTGAGGGGCTTAGACAAGAAAAACATAAAAGAAACCCATTTCTACCCTAGGGTGTAACAGACGACTATAGATATAATCAACCACACATTCATAAATAAATCACGACTATTTATCCCCGACGGGGTAGTCAGACGTGATTAGCTAATCGATAATCCAGTAGTAATTACGATTTAGTAATTATTTATTCATATTAATACATTTCTTCATAGCGATTGATAAGTATCTAAAGTTAAAAACATGTCAGCTTACCACTATAAAATTTCTTAACGAGCTTTGTGCTTTACGTGCGTTAAGGTTGTCTATCCATTGGACATATTTAACTGTTTTGGAAAATCTGGCGTGCTGTTGACCATAGATTAAACTATTTTGACACACGGGTCCTAAAACTAACTCCAATTTAATGAAAACATATATTAAACGGATTTTAATTTTATGTAGAATAATTTATATTATAGACAATGGAATAAATATTCAATCAAACGTTAATTGTGTGTGTTAAAAGTGGGTGTTAATTCACATCTGCCTACCGCTTCCGGAAATATAGGCGTGATTTATGTATGTATGTAAAAATTAATTGTTCGTTACATTTATGTAGGCCTCATGATACATGAGGCACGAATGTAAATCATTATTATGAGGATGACGACTGACTTTAATTATCATTAAACGTCATCCTCATCGTCGTCCCAGCATGTTGGTGCCTCGCCCAACCCAAAAACCAAACTAGACAAGCAACGAGGGCACAACTGCCGATAGTTCTTCGCGCAGTAAAACATGAACAGCAATAATGTTGCACGGATTCCAGCCCATGATTGTTCTCGTCAATGAAAATATAGCAGTGATACACTTTTGACGAAAGGTGGTGCTTTTTTGAATTGAACATCGAGACAGCGTTAACCAAAGCCGTCAGTCAGTTATTGAGTCATTTCGTACTACGAATGAGACTAGCGAGGTCTAGTCCAGACTTAGAAGGTAGAATAAGTAAAATAATAATAATATTATTTTATGTAAACGTCAAAAAATTTATATATCAAAAGTTGAATCACTAAAAGAAAAGTTGAGATATTAGTGTAGCTGTTCACGGCTGTTTTTTTTTAAATATATCTTCATATAAGGAACAAAAAAAAGTATGCCCATATCTGGGCATCATTTGGTCCAATTTGGTCAATCTCCTATGAGATAAAATAATAGATAAGACTCCTATTAGATTAGTATCCAAATATAACAATGTTCAAGTATTATAGATTCAATAAAAAAGTTGGTTACATTTACATTTTCCGTATGACAACCGCTATGGACTTCTTCGCACTTCGAATTTTACTTAAAATGGCTGCATTTTTTAAGGCGTGATGTTTTTTTGTGTAAAGAAATTGAATTTCTCTCGCACTTATATGAACTTTATTATGAAGTATCAGATAGTTTTACTGTATAGACTGTGGTTATATCTACAAAATGATACGCAGGAAAGTACCTAGTACGCAAGAACACATTTTCAATGAATCGCAATCGTAATCTTGAATGCGTTAAGTTAAATGAAGTGTCGTTTAAAAAAAATAAGTAGACCGTAGTAAGTAAGGAGCACGAGCAAGTAATTCACAGTCGATGGATTTAACTGTGTCGCATCAAATACCCTTTTTAATAAATTGACTTGGCAAAAGGGTCACCCATACGGAAGCAACAAATTAGACGGGGCTGTAATTTCGACAAATTTCCCTAGTTTTGTTGAGTGAATTGGAAGGTGTGTCCCTTTTATACTGTCATCATCATCAACACAAGCTTTTTACTATCCCCACTGATGTGGCTCAGGCTTTCCCTAAGGATGGAAGAATGCTGGCTCAGTGTAGATTGATGAATATTTATTTATTTATTTAAACTTTATTGTACACAATAGTTACAAATGGCGGACTTAATGCCATAAGGCATTCTCTATCAGTCAACCGGAAAGAAAATACAGAAATATTTGTTGGCGGTGCAGAAAGTGAATACCGATATGTAAATAAATGATCCTATATCAAAGCTCGGATCTCGCTGGGTGCAATGTACCTTTAGTACTGTAGAACTATCTTAACAGCACTGTAAATTCAAAAACATGTCAGAGTATTAAAATATTATTAAAGACTATCAAAATTTTGTATGCAACTAAGAGCCTGATGTTTCATCGATCATTATTGTCGGTTAAGTCTTAGAAAATGATAAAAGATTATTTGGAAAATAAAGGATAATATTGAAGGATAATATTTGATTATTTTTCATTGACTGCGGTTTTGTAATAAATAGTACACTTTGGCCACTGAGGGAAGAAGTAGCTTACTAGGGTGTAGCATCAATGCGTGTCGTTAAATAGGTCTTCTAATAATGACTAGATAGCTTATTTCAACATAATACAATAAAATTCTTGCGACGAATTTCGCAGCTTGCTTTCAATAATGTAAGCGATCATTTAATTTTAACGTCGAGGAATTTATTTTAGACTCATTAACATAAAGAAAGGTTATCATAATAAATTGATTTTCCAATCAGGTTGAAATTATTTTATTACGATTATTCGTAAGAATTGTCATACAAAAATCTTTACACCGGAAAATTAACAAATTTATTTCACAGGGTTAGGTCTGTTGGTGAGGTATATCATCATCACCAGCCTTTTAATGTCCCCAATGCTGGGGCACAGGCCTTTCCTTGCCTGGAAGAATATCAGGAGAATGGGAAATAGCCCATAGACGAATTCGAATAAAATACAACTTTGGTCACCAATCCAATTTTTTTTTATGCTAGACAGGGAAGCTCTTGCCCTTCATCTCACCTGATGGTAAGTGACGATAAGGGCCGAAGATGGAGTCGAGCTTAGCCTGGAACCCTCAACCACAGAGGGACTGGCTATCTTATCACAGTTGTCGGAACACAATAATACTGTTAACATTATTATTATGGCGACAGATTTTGATAAGACGGAGACAGTTATAGGTAGTAGGCCAATGACCAGTCTTAGCAGTCATTGATTAGTTTACGTAATTGCTTGCCGAATATGTTAAGCCACAGCTTCATAGAGGTCAGATAAATACTTAAAACTAGTCGCCCGCGACTTCGCTCGCGTTAATGCCAATTGTTATATAGCCTATAGCCTTCCTCAATAAATAGACAATCCAACACAAACAGAATTTTTAAATTTGATTGAACCAGTAGTTTCTGAGATTAACGCGTTTAACCAATCATACAAACAAACTCTTCAGCCTTATAATATTAGTATATATAGATTTATAGACCACAAGACCGGTCGAACTCGCTACTTACCATCTCTTCAGTGAAACGTGAATAAAATGTCTACCTAAATAACCTAAGTTTAGTATGGCAAATGTGGATTTATCTTTCCATGAAGCGTCGGGTGCCAGTTTGTGAAGTACAATTTAAGCGAATCTAGATTCAACATTCCGCGTAATCGATACTTCGGGTCGGGTAGGGATTTACTTCGAAACGGAAATCACGAAAGAAATTTTTTTTATAGGCCGAATTTTGTTTCAGTTTTTTATTTGTACTGTGAGCACTGACCTCTATACTTCTACTACTGGACTGAATACTTCTACTAAAATGACAAATGATTCTTGTGCCGATTTGAAGCGCCCCATCGAGCGGCAAGGATACTAAATTTTACTTTGTTACTTGTATTTGACATTACAAATGCATCTCTAATATTAGTTCCGTGGACGTTTACCCACGTACACCTGTACCATTAGCGCCAAAATTGCGATAATCAAATTTGCATCATTTTTTGGATGAGAACCTTTAGTCCAGCGTACGTGTATAATACAGGTCAGTGATCGTACTAGATCAATACGTCATCGCTTTCTACGTTTCCAATTTTCCAAATGACATTGGAGTTTGCTCTATACCTTGACTCATTCTTGTCACGTTCCAACGTTAGGCCCCTTTGGTAAAGAGAATCCGAGGAAATTCCGTTCCTAATTCCATTCGATCACCGTAGTGGTGCTATGGTGGACATTGGTGCAATGACAACTTCATTATTGATTACAATTAATTTTCACTTATTTTTTGTGAAACTCATACATACTTACATAAATCACGCCTATATCCCCGAAGTGGTAGGCAGAGGTGAATCAACACTTCGCCATTCTTCGGTGAATTCGCCAATTAGGATAGGGCCAAAGGTGGCGAGCCTATTGCCATGTATCGGGCACGTAAATCGTAGTAAATTGCTAGCTGGTATATGATTATGAGTAGCACTGCTGCCCATTACTCATTGCTGTCTTAATTAACCCTTAGTCGCCTAGTACGACCCGCGGGAGATATGGGGGTAGTGACTTTTTAATAAATTTATGTTTTTTATTGTTGTTCCTTTTTACTAAACTACGTCTAATTAACCTTTTTAAACGCTTTAACCGCTGTCATATAGTAAGGTATCGTGGTTAATAGCTTCCAATGACTTATAATATTCACTTGAGTTCCTCGTTTGAACCTAAAATTAAAAAAATGATACATCATAACTTTGTTAGCTAATTAATTAGTTAACAACTTTGTCACTCTACTTCGAGTTAGTGTAAAATACATACTTACAAACAAAATTAAGTTAGTAGATATGTCTTCGCGTTTTAACACTTATATTTCGACTCATTTAATGATGCTCAATAAAAATACAATATTGACTGCACGTCTATGGTCTTATTCAAATAAATAAACCTTAGATAGGTACAGGGATTATACTTACTGTAATCAGTAAGTCACTAGAAGACTATTAAACGCATCAGATATTGTATAACATTTTGGTAATGCATATGATAATGACAAATGCCTGACACATGTTAGGGACCGTAACATTTCCTTGATATAACAGACATTAGACCCGACTGGTATTCCCTAGTCTAAAGTTATCATAAAGTATCCTATTGTGTCGAGGAGCTCTCTGTCAGTGGATTCATATTATCGTACAAGACGCTGACTTACAATAAGATCATCCAAGTAGTCTGTAGGTACGAATAACTTTACACTAAACTGATTGAATTTGAATTGTGTCAATTGACTGAATCTGAACATTGCCAGCCAGGTACCAATTTTTCAGTCTAAAAAAAATATCTAAATACTTCCTTTATAGTTCCTTCCTTTTATTTTACGCGGTTGATTAGGGTTAGGTTTTCAGATAGAGATCATCAGGTTAACCGTCGAATTCCCTATCGATTTTGTACATTATGTCAAACACACCAAGGTTGAAATGCAATAAATTTGGGTATTCTGGTACGTATTATTTGATTAGACGGATCATGTATGTACGCTATATCTTCGTAAGGAAACTCCTTAAAATCCCCAAGAAGCTTTGCGCCTAATACTGTAAGCTGATGATTTATGTTCAGCGTGCCGTGCCTCAGAGCAAACTTGGAGCAGCGATGCGTATTTTTATGCTATATGCAAAGTATAATAGTAGCAGCCTTTTTATTGTTACGTAGCTAACTTATTTATAGCTATTTCGAATCCAAATGTGGAGTAGAACTGAAATATTATCTAAATTTTAAAACAAACATGTGTTTGTTACCTCAAATTAATCGTAGTATATTTTATCAAAGCCGCTGAATTTCGATCTACGTACCACTTCTATACCACACAATGTGGCATTTTTTTACTAAAACAGGCCCGTACTATTGAATGAAAGAGACAAAGTCATTATCGTATTGGTCAGACGTTCGTCTGATGTCGCCAGAACCAACGGCTTAACGAGCCTCAAGCACGGAGGAACTCGAGATAAACTTTTGATAATAAAATCGGTATTCTATAAACAAACATACCTACATATAGAACTTACTTTATAATTTCCCCTTAGTCGCCTTGTAAGACACCCATGGGAGAGTGTTGGACGTGGCGACTACTGTACTCGGCTCTACCATCCGTCGGCATATCACACATTGCTACAATTTTTTTTATTCAACTGACACTTTCTTAAATTGTTCGCCCCAAAGACTACGAATCCTATTAAATCAAATAAAAATACAGGAGAACTTTTACTGCCGCACGTCAATTAACTTTAGTGAGTATTTAATGTCAAAAATTTTCATTCATATCTAGACCATAGACTCGGCAAGAATAGCGACTAGTTTTGAATTGTCATTTTTTGACGTTAAGTACTCATTAACGTTATTTGACGTCTCTGAGTGCGGCAGTTAGACCTGGAATCAAAAGGCAAGATATAAGATTACGTCTAAAGACTTCGACCTTAATGCTACTATGCTATCTTGCAGTCTTTGTTTTGTAAGCCCAGAAGCATATTAAACAATGAGCAAAGAACGAGAATACAAATTATAAACACATCTTCCAGATTTGTTTAAGAACACCTATTCATAAATGTAATTCCGTTTTTTTACATAACCAGTCTCATAACGACAATGTTACAGGATCATTGTCAATTTTACCCAGTGACGTGGTAAATCCTCGCGTTGGATTCGAAATTCATCTTTTCAATATTCAAATTCCCTAATCTATTTCAGCTTGAAAGTACTGCTGTATTATTTGTAGATTCGAAGACTGTTGTTGACATGTATTTGGAATAATATAATTGTACAAAATAAAATTTGACATTTATTTCTGAAAAAGACGGTCAAGATGTGCGTATTAGACAAGAGCATGATAAATTTATTATAATGTTATCAGCATTATTGTGTTTCGACATTTTGTAATAAGATAGCCAGCCCCTCTGTGGTTGAGGGTACCAGGTGAAGCATAATTCCATTTTCGGTACTTATCGTCACTTACCATCAGCTGAGATGAAGGACAAAAGCTTCTCTGTCCAGCATAAAAAAAGCAAAATGTAAAAGCTTCAGAGCCGATGACATTGTTGAAGTTGTATAGTGAACTATGTTACTTTAAAGAGGAGCGTAGCAGAAAATTATTATATTTCATTAGAAAACTACATTGTATATTTTATCAGGAACTAGCATTGATTTTAGATTCCATTCAGCTTTAATTGAATGGAATCTTCTTTGTTCTTTGCGAATTATGTTCATAGCGAATTAGCATGCTCAGCGGGCTTGGAAGGCACGTTAAGTCATTGGTCCCGGCTGCATCGGCAGTCGTTAATAATCAACCAATCCGCACTTGGCCAGTGTGGTGGGTGGCCAATTCTCTTTTTATTCTTCGATCCGTAGGGAAGGCCTGTGTCCAAAAAGTGTTTGCATTAAAAGATTGCTAATGATGACTAGTGTTCTCTTCGGCGAACAGCAATTTAAAATTAGATTAATAAATTGCGTTCCTTCATTTTTTAGTTCATATACTAAATAATCATGTAAAAATTAAAACTCACATTCATTCTTTAAATAGAGACTAGTTATTAATAGACAGAGAAAGAGGCTTATATTTTATGAAAACACGCCATGTAATAGTAAAAAGTCAAATAATATAAAAAATGCTTGATAAGTGAGTTTATGAGCAATCGGGCGAAAACTCTCAGATGAATGGCATCTTCAGAAAATCCTTCCAACGCTTCGAAAAGTGACGTGACAAATCTCTTGTGAAAGTTATGTCAACTCTGATGTTCACTTAACGACTTGATTGTGAAATATTTTTATATTTATGTTAAAAGTATCACCCTATTCATAAAGGGACATGCTATTGTAACTGTTATACTATTTTAATATCCTGTCTTAAGCGACTAACTGAATGATGATGTATGAATCTACGGGTACAACTTTACACACTTATTTATAAACATTGTAAATAAAATTAAACAATTAATTGATTATAAATAACAAATTTTATTGAAAATTATATATATTGAAAGATATTATTATACACAATTTCACTACATATAAATATGATGTATTGTCCTTATATTAGACTTATAAAAAAAATGTGCTAAAATAGTTAATAGGTACTAATTATTATGGTGAATATACTGATAACTACAACATGTCGACATACATATCATTAAAACTTATTACGTTTTCAGCGAAATGTGGAATGGTGGACAGGAATGGAGGAATGGCGAATAAAAATATCTGACTCAAGGAATTAAGAAGATAAAGTTATATCTAAAATACCAAAATTGTTTGCTTTTGACAGTAGGTACTATTTTTTTAACTGCAATACAATGTTTTCAAAATTTAAAAATACATTAGGTACAATTAGTTCTATGTCGCTTGTCACATTGACACATTATTTTTTTATTCAATATATTATTTCCTTTGTTATTGCAACATTCAAAAAATATTACAATACAATATAAATTTTCGGTCGGAAATTTTTGAATAAATGTTTTATTTAACATTTATTAGGAAAAATACACAATGTTATTTATTATAGTTCCAATAGAACGATAATAAAAAGATGAAGTACATTTATTGTTTACAGCTACATTTAATCATTAATGCGCTCAAGTATTGGGCCTAATACTTAACACATGGAGGAGCATAAACAGGAGCATAAATTATACAAAAATTAAGACACCAATAAAGTTTTATAACATTATATTCCTTTATTGGTGTTTTATTAAAATATTTATTGAAATACATCTACAAAAATATTGCTGTAGTAAAACTACCCTAAATATTTATGAAAATTATTTTTAAATCTCTTAATTTGTCTACAAATTTACGAACTATCATTTTATATTTCAAATATTATCTGATCTTTGCTATATACATAAAATGTTTGATCACGATTATTAATAATGTTCAGTGAAATAAAATAAAATTTATATTCAATTTGGTAAATTATAAATTATATATTATAATATTTTTTAAACATTGTTGGAATGACAAGTAGAATAGTTAGATCACTGACTGGTTTGGTAGTTGTTCCCTGGAATCGTAATTGCATTCCGTGTATTGCTATCTTAATGAAAATTGGTACACTTGACTGAATTTCGGGCAACTACAATCAAACAAAAGTACTAATTAATTATGCGCATCATTTCTAAGTCACAAAATCAAGAAAGTTTGCTTAGCATAAATTATTATGCCAAATGCTAGTACCTTTTCCTCCAACAACATGAAGTATCAAACTTCACTTTACTGCGGTCGAATTAAAGTCGAATTTACTGCAATAGGATCGGAAAGGTACTAATTGGCATTCTTGGGTGCAAATTTCACAAAGTTCCCTTCCCCCATTCAGCTTCAACCATGTCTACCTTTGACGACGTCACACGCAATTACCACAAAAGTTCTAGCCTTGATTAAATTAACATTTAGGAACTTAATTTTTCACATGATCTATTCGATTTTGTATAAGATTTTGGTGGTAAGACATGATCCTTCAGTCAGACAAGTAGACATTAAAATTAACGGGAATGTAATATCAATTTTTAAATGATTTTATAGGGCACTTGCCCGTTTTTGACAGTAGTATACCCTCTTTAGGCCTCCATCCCCAAGTCGCAAACTGGCTTCTAGTGCTTAGTATTTCCTCCGTGACATGACGTAAATTGTGTCTTACATAAATAACTAATATATTGCAATGGTGTTAGTCCAAATTCATATAAAAAAACAGATGCTTAGTTTTCTTCTGCACAATTCATCGCCGTTTGTAAACATCCTACACAAATAATCTGTTGTTATTGTTATCTCCTATCGACTATTTTACGCCCGCTCACCTCCAGTTCATAACATATTCACAGCACGAAATTGTCATATGAAAAGAGGTATGTTATTCACTTTTATAAAGACACTCGTAGCCGCACTTAAAGCTTATCGTCGCATACGTGACAGCTTTTTCCGTCGTCTCTGTCCCCTTTCGGATTCGTCCGGACGGTGTTCCCGTTGGTAAATAACTCCGTAGCATTTGAATGATCTGCCGACAAAATAACTTTTTGGATTAAATTGATTAATTAAAATGTTAGGGTGCATTTTCAAAACATTTATATATTTATATGACAATTGAATTCTGCTGCAGAATCGTCACCCAGAATACAGGAATCTCGGCAGCAGCGTTCCTCTTGTACGACTAGCAATAAACTGCAATTTAACTGCAATTTATAACATATATTGTAAATTATTGTGTGAAAGTATGAGTTACAATTACGTGATATCACAATACATATTAGGTTGGGGAAAAAGTCTTTTCGCATTATAGTATGTATAAACTTGTAATAAAATCTCTCTGGCTATACTATTTGTATCTGGCTGGTTTTGGTATCATTGAAAGTTTAAATTTTAAAGAACATAATTCCAAATTCAAATTAGGAAAATGTGTGATTTTCATTTGTTTTTCGTACCGCCAAGATGAGTGAATCTAATGAAGAAATTCGATACATTTTAAAATTTTACTACAAAAAAGGTAAAAATGCAACGCAAGCCGCGAAAAAAAATTGCGATGTTTATGGACCTAGTGCAGTGTCTGTGAGAGTAGCACAAATTTGGTTTAAGCGTTTTCAATCCGGAAATTTTGATGTCAAAGATGCATGTCGCTCTGGTCGCCCTATTACAGATAAAAAGTGGAGTAGGATCGGCATGTCAGTAGTTACGACGTAGCTGAAGAACTGGGAATTGACCACAAAACAGTTTTGGCGCATTTGAAAAAAACTGGGTATACAAAAAAGCTCGTCATTTGGGTACCTCACGAGCTCACTGAAAGAAATCTAATGAACCGTGTACTCATTTGTGATTCTTTATTACGACGTAATGAAACCGAACCATTTTTGAAGAAGCTGATAACTGGTGATGAAAAGTGGATCACGTACGACAAGAACGTGCGAAAAAGGTCGTGGTCAAAGGCCGGTCAGGCTTCACAGACTGTGGCGAAACCCGCAACAAGGTGATGCTGTGTGTGTGGTGGGATTGGAAGGGCATTATTCATTATGAGCTGTTACCACCAGGCAGGACCATCGATTCTGAACTCTACTGCGAACAACTGATGAGATTAAAGCAAGAAGTTGAGAGAAAGCGGCCGGAATTAATCAACAGAAGGGGTGTGGTTTTTCATCATGATAACGCTAGATCTCACACATCTTTAGCCACTCAGCAAAAATTAAGAGAGTTTGGCTGGGAGGTGTTAATGCATCCGCCGTATAGTCCTGACCTTGCACCTTCAGATTTCCACCTGTTTCGGTCTCTTCAGAATTCTTTAGGCAGTGTCAGGTTAACATCACGAGAGGACTGCCAAAACCACTTGTCGCGGTATTTTGACCAGAAGTCCCAAAATTTCTATAGCAATGGGATCATGTCCCTACCTACAAGATGGCAAAAAGTTATCGAACGAAATGGTACCTACATACTTAAGTTAAATGTAAATAAACTATATTAAAAAATGTTTTAAATTTTCTTAAAAAATGCGAAGAAACTTTTTCCAAAACCTATTAATAATACGGTAAATGACGTAGGTTGGCCGTGTGGTGACGGCAGAGTAGAATACAATTGTCACCACCCCAAATCTCTCCCGTGGGTGTCGTACAAGGCGACTAAGGATAAATCAGTGATGAGGGATGGGCAGCAGCGTTCCTCTTATACCACCTAGCAATGTACTGCGACACTTTTGTGCCCGATATATGGCAATAGGCTCGCCACCTATTACATGGGACCTAACATAATTGGCGAAATGTGGGTGCTAGTTCACCTCTGCCTACCCCTTCGGGGATATAGGCGTGATTTATGTATGTATGTATATGTATGTAAATGACGTAATAATACGGTAAATAGTCCCTGTACAAGATAATACTAGGCGTACTAGAACTTGATGGAGTTGGACTCCCAGATAGCTCTTCTAGAGAAAACGCTCTATTTGAAAATAATGGAGCAAATACTGAATAGTGTAGATAAAGTAATAACTTAGCCTCAAAAAGAAACTGATATTAAAAGGTTAAACGAATGCCCTCACCTTTCAAGTACAGTCAACAGCACTTCAGTTTACTAAAATTTTTCAAATCAATTTTGAACTTTATAATAAGAATGTTAAGGTTGAAATTTTATTGGAGAAATTTGTACTATTGTACTATTGTATTGTAATCTGTACTATTGATGACATACTAGCACGGATTTTTTTTATATTTAATTACTTAAGGTTTGTTTTCAGTCTCAATTTCATGGTGGTCATTTAGTTACCTAAATTCTATGTCAAGTTCCAAGGTAGTACCGTATTATATTTCAGATGTATACATAACTCTCATTAACGTTACATTATTCTCAAAATTTATTATAATAGAATGTTTTTACCCGTAAAAATAAAAATTAGAGGCACGTTTATAAATTTCCAAACTATCTTGCATAATTTTCAAGTTCAAAAAATAATAATTCATTTTTTTCCGGGAACGGGAAAATAAGACGAATTACGGGTCGGGTTTACTTAAAAGAAAATCTCAAACAGGAGAGGAAGTTATTGGAACAATTTTCCTGTAAAGTAAATAAGAATAATTATTTCCTATTTTGGAATATTGTTGAAAACTTCGCAAGATAAATTTATTTCTGATTTGAGGTAACAACAATGTGATAAGTCACCGTGAAATTGCTCAGCTTTTGACTCTGAAGAATAAACCAATTCCAGTGTAGTTACGGGGCAGGCTGGATTGTTCCTTAGTACAGTCAACAGTCCGTCAGGTTACCAACATATATAAATTTCCTAATCGACTTTGTTCTGTAGGATAAACAAGTTGAGGTAGACAATCGGTTGGAGATATTTGAAAGTTGTCTATAGTCTGATATGCTGAGATTATTCCGATTAAGAAAGACTAATGAAATTTAATTAGTTCATTTACTACCACAGCTGATTTGGCTGGGCAATGTTAGGAAACATACATACATACATAAATCACGCCTATATCCGGTGAATTAACACCTACGTTTCGCCAATGATGTTAGGTCCCATGTAATAGGTGGCGAGCCTATTGCCATTAGTCGGGCACAAAAGTCGCAGTACTATAGCTAGATGGTAGAAGAGCAACGCCGCTGGCCATATTCCTCATCACTGTTTTATCCTTAGTCGCCTTGTACGACACCCACGGTGGTGACAATTCTAGTCTACTCTGCCGTCACCACACGGCTACGGAAATGTTAGGAAAGCTATGTTATATTCTTGGCCCATCTACTGCATTATCTGAAGATGAAGGTCTTTATAACTTGTGTGTTGCCACTGACGACCTATGGTATCGAAACGTTGCAATGGAGAGGAATATGCTGGGTGTTTCCCTGCGTGATTATGTCAGAAGTGATGAGATCCACAGTAGAACATAGTCACTGTGCGTTATAACTCATAGTTCAGCTTATTGTGTGGATGTGGTGGGAAAGACCTAAATTGTCAAACCAATTTAGTGACCAGTATATCAACTTTACAAGTGTTCTAATACAACCTGATGGAGTTGGACTCACAGATAGCTCTTCTAGAGAAAACGCGCTATTTGTAAAATAACGGAGCAAATACTGAATAGTGTAGATAAAGTAATAACTTTGCCTCAAAAAGAAACTTATATTAAAAAGGTCAAACGGATGCCCTCACCTTTCAAGTATAAAATAATTGCCTAAAACAAAATCTAACCTGTTATTAAAGTCTAACCAAAAGCAATTCACAAAGAGAGGTGTTCAAAGCTTAATTTGAGAAACTCACAAAATTATACCTTAGGAACACGAAAATTAATATGAAAAAATACAGTAGGCAATAAAGTGGCAATTTACTTGTGATTGGCGGTCTTAAAAACACAGAGGGGAGTCATTTGGTCATTATTTTTCGATTATTTAGCTGAAGTATGGGGGAAGGCAGCCCAATACTGCATAATTTATGGGTACCTAATGAAGCAACTGTTGTGTATGCAATATAATTTCCAAATACTTGAGGAGATATGTAGGAGTTTAAATTTAAGTTGGGGGCAAGCATAGGACGATAGTAGTACGGCTGACAGTAGTATAATAAAAATGATATTAATAACAAATGTGCTCGTGATAGGTTAGGTTAGCTAATTACCTAAGTACCTAAGTTTGTTGATTAGTATTGAAATTGGTAATCAATGCATGATTCCTTAGTAATGTATTAATTCTTAGCTGATGCCATAACAATACGTTTAAATATAACACCCAATAAAGGACATAATTACTTTGAGCTTAAAAACATTATGCCACTCCAGAGTTTGTCATTAGATTACAAGTATTACATTTTCTTAACAGGAACATCGCCCTGTAAGTGATTTCCTGGTTAAATACATGCATAAATCACGCCTACTTATCCCCGAATAGGGAGAGTAAATAAAAAAGGCAGAATTGTATGAACACCAACATTTCGCCAATTATATTAGGTCCCATGTAATAGTTGGCGAGGCGTGGGTGCTGGTTCACCTCTGCCTACCCCTTCGGGGATGTAGGCGTGATTTATGTATGTATGTAATAGGGGCGAGCCTGTTATAATGTATCGGGCAAGCGAAGTATATTCCTAGGTGGTATAACAAGAACGCTGCTGGCGATTCCTCGTTAATGTTTAAAACCTTAGTCGCCTTGTACGACACCCGCTAGCAACATTGGGGGTGATGATAATTGTAATCTGAAATGCTGTCACCAGAAGGAATTCTTGATTAGAATTACAAAGTAATGGTTTAATGGATTGTAATAACTAGGTAATTTTAGGGTATTATTAATAGAAATCTCAAGATATAGGAGTTATAGTTATAGGAGTATAGAACTTAAAATAGGTACTAATTTTTAATTTCGTCAAGCCTAAGCAACTTTCTCTGCGAACCATTAATTAGATGTTTCATATTTCCGAGTAATTTGTTATTATATTTTCTACATCGTACAATATGAAAATAAGAGCCGCGTCACTGTCGTACCATTTATCAAATAGTTATAATTAAGAATAAGCTTCAAATTATTTAGTAGAAACAAACTCGTTTATTGCTAGTGAAGTTTTGAGGAAAGTTCGTAGTATATTAATTTATTTAAGAATAGAACATCCAAAAGCCTACAGGGTATTTGATTCCCAGAGTCAATTCACTCCTTAAATACAAGAGAGATAAGGCTCGAAATAGCATTCCTGCAACAGTTAGTATTACAGTCGTAAATTTACAAGACACAAGTATGTCTAAAGTTGCGTCTTTTTTGTATTAAATGGGCGACATGATGGCTGTCGTATGAGCTGGTTATGTGAATTTTTTTCCTACCCAGTTTGCAAATTATTTGGTCTCTCTGACACTGAACCTAGGTAATGTATTTGAGACTGGCTTAGACGTTACACATTTCCTATCTTGTCCATTCCTGTTACTACATTCTTAACATCCTCATCTCTGCCGCATATAGGCCATGGAGTACCACAAATCTTACCAGTTTTGTAAGTAGATTTCTCATTTTCCTTTCATTTTAAGGGCATATTTGGTTCGCACGTTATTCTTATCTAGCTAGTGCTATACTAGAAGTACCGCCAATCTAGTTATTCAATCATTTTTATTTACTAACATCGTTACAATGGAGTAGTTATACAATTTGAAATTTTGAATAGGTAGGATTGCTGTAGACGTGTTCGAGGGTAGCAACAGGTCATAATTTATCGAAAATTGGTCTCAAATCAACTAATAAATACAAATAAACAAATAGATACTACCATCGTATTTTTTTGTATAGCTAAGAAAATCTTAATTGCCGCCTGTTTTCATCTCTTATAAATTAATTTTATTAATACAATAGTTGATCCTAATAATAAGATAAATGTCCATGCCAATGTGACCTTACACTTTTACAATGAAAACTGTAGGTATGTATACATAGTAACTTTACTAAGTTTTTGGCACCAACCAGAATGGCTGGGCATTATGGTAGGTAATAAATAATATGTAATAGTGGTGATAAATAATAAAACCATTTCGCGGTCCATTTCCATCTTTTAGATTATAGTAGTCTTACTTTAATGGTTATTAGAGCGAAAAGTACCTATTCATTTGAATTATCGGTTTTTTTATAAATCTCAAGTTTACAACTACAGGGTGAATTTGAAATCGGTTGACAAAATTTTACAGGACATTTTAACCGCTATAATGATCGTTATAGTAACAATTAAAATTGTAATGAAACATTAAGAAAAAAAATACAAGAACGCAATTAATAGATTTATTAGTTGCATTCGACGCACTTTGCGCGTGATTCTAAAATAAATTTTATATTATTTTTTTTTGTTTTATGTTTTTAATCTGTATATTTACCAGTTTCGAGTAAAAGAAAAGGAAAATATTGATACTTTTTTTTCGACTTAGATTTGTTTTTCCTCCTCACTAATATATTGTTTAATAGCAGTAGAACCCCCCATAAAAATTTGTCGATTATTTCGATTTCACCCTGTAGATTATTATGTATGCTATAATCATTTTAAATACGCCTTGACTGCTGACAGCGTGCCATGCTGGTCCAAAAAAGGAAATTATATCCTGTATAAATTAAATCCTAAGAAACGATTTTTGTTTTATATTGTTCGTAATCAGAACCGTGTGGTGAAGGTTGATCAAAATACAACAGACTAAGGTCCTTACATAGTTGGTAGAGTGTTAATTTGCCTCTGTGTTCCCGTTCGGGGGTAAATAGGCGTGATGTATTTAAGTAGTATGTATGCATAATCTGGACTTTGTCTACTATCCCAACCAGGATGCAGAAAGGTCTCAGTGAACTCCTCACAACGGAGCTCTCAAAGAGGGTTGGTGTCAGACTGATGGCCGGTTTTAAGAATCTCGCCAAATACCAGAGCATACGTAACAGACATTATTTTAACACCTTCCGAAAATAATGACCGTGCAGGTTTTTAACATTATCAGAAATTACAGTAACGTTTAACCTACTTACGTTGAACTAGAAGACACTTGAAATGTTAGAAATATTCATTTATTATTATTGTTTAATTAAAAGGCAGTCCTTTACATTTTAATAATATACTAATTGAATTCCGTTGAACCATCTACATAATAGTCTTCTTTTATCAAGACAACAAAAGAAATGCAAATGCGTTTAGTTAGTTCATTGTTCAGTTGTGTTTAATTTGTGAAATCAAGCCAATTTTCCTTTCTAGAAAAGTCTAGATCTTAATCATTTCTTTGTATTACGAAATTAACATTTTCTTTTACATTACCCTAGAATTTTTAACAAAACGTTGCATGGGTATTACCATATTTTTGATTAAAAATATAGCTAGATATTAATAACGTAAAATAAAAGCTTTAAATATCAAATGTCATGTCTCCAAAAATTAATTAATACATACTTGAAGAAGTGGAAAGTGTCATACCGGTTTGAGCCAGAGAGCGGGAGATATTGCTTCTCCTCCTTGAATGTCATGCTCTGGTAAATGATGTTGCATCTCGGTAGTGCCTCTGACTCACTATAACAAAACAAATTGTCACTGTATTTCTTTGCCAACGATTCCCGTTTCTCACAAAACTCAATACCAAAAAACAGTAGTGCCTGACTTGAAAGTTACATTATTTTAAACGAAAGCGAACGCTTGATTAAGTACGGTCTGAAAAGGTTACGATAGTTACAATTATTGCTGAACTAGTGTCCATTTTCACAAATAATTCGTTAGAACCATCGTTATAGACAGGCATAGTGCGCACTCCCACTATTCTCCCTTGAACATACGAGTTTTTGATGTCTAGTCGCCTTGAGAAGTCATGAGAATATTGTAATCAAACCAGATATGAATGAAAGATTATTAATTAGTCTTTTATAAATAAGCGTTAGTATACCGATATATCATATTTTTTTGTTTTTACATATCATAATTTTTAGTCATGGCCACAGTTGATTGATCTCAATAACCATTAAACTAGCCATGCGTATTTTTGTGCCTTAACTAATATTAGACAAAAGAATGCTAAGATTATGCAAAGTAAATGTATTAGTACATTAGCTATGATAAACTATTGACTAATTTCGGGAACTAAACACTCTATCTTAGAATTGAAATCAATAAATCTTATTTGCCTGATGTGTAAATATAATAATAAAAATATGTCGGAGTGTCAATAAAAACGTAGTGTTAAATACTCTTTGTATCATTGTTTATCAGTTATTAAGAATGGCAGTTTGTTTAATTTAAAGCGTTAATGTTTTAAACGTCAGGCTAGTGTTGCCTGGGCGAAATCATAGACGGCGTAATTGGCGCGGTAGTTGGGAATGTTCGTTTGAATTCGAGTGATTGGAAGGAGGTTTCTGTAGAGGAGGATAGTCTGTGGTTGACGCGCGATTTGGCCGGTCGAACAGAGTGGTGCAGAGCACGATTGGTAACGAGCGGGGGTTGACGTGGGATCACGAGTTGGGGAGAACGTGTTACGCCATCTTGGGATCACCGCGTTTAAAATCTTAACGTATCTGAGCCATCATTTCCCTGTGTGTGTTAAAGTTGATTTACTTGAATAAACGGCCATCATTGAAATTATTGTGCGCCTTATTTATGAGAATGGAACCCAACGCTAAGGAAAATCACTACGGCGATACTCGCATTCTCCGACAAACATATGTATTTTAATGTTAAGTATGTCGAAAAATACTAAGAAAAAGTCATCACACACTAGAGGGATTATTAATCCCTCTAGTTTTCACCGAAAACCATACAAGTCAAATGAATAAGTCAACAATAATCCACTGTATATTGCCTATTTTTTATTGGAGACAATTTCATAGCGTCATTCTTATACACAAAGCTAGAATTAAAATGTAAAAAAGTCAAACCAAAATGGAAGAATGATTTTCTGTGAAGAAACACAACGTTTAGAAATTTCAACACGTAATAGCGGGAAAATGTGCGTAGCCCTAAGGCGGGGAAATTGAAATAAACACTTATTACACCAATTTATTCTGGGCAGATGGAACGCTTAGGAGAAAAATCCTAAGAAATATTGTTCTAACTCAAAATATCTCTCTTACGCGACTTAAGAGCTTATATTACTAGAGTATGAATCTAAATAATATTATTACGTCAAC
The DNA here is from genome assembly GCA_963931975.1 of Cataclysta lemnata. NCBI lineage: Eukaryota > Metazoa > Arthropoda > Insecta > Lepidoptera > Crambidae > Cataclysta > Cataclysta lemnata. The sequence continues at coordinate 7,779,051 of OZ008339.1, forward strand.
ATTTGATGGAGAGTATTTATGGTACTGAGACTGCCTTATAAATCAATTAGAGATTCTTAACCTTAAGAGTCTCTGAATTCAAATACATCTTCTTAGTTTTCAACGAAACATTAGGAATATAAATCATATAATACTTTAATAAGCGAAAACTGATACGTCATGATTCAAAACATAGTACTGAGCTTATTTTAATTACAGTTACATAGGAAATAAAGTGTCTTGGTGACCTTTTAAAGTTAGATGCTGTTGATGAAAACGGAAATTAGACTCACAAATTTTATTTTCGCGTCATTTATTTTTTATCAGTATTGGAGTACCAATCGAATTTTTATATTAAGGTATTTATTGCATAGAGCCGTGTCATGACTGCAGAGTAGAAGACAATTTTCCTCCCAATCTCTTTGGCGGATGGGTGTCATATAAGGCGACTGCCCGTAGTACCAAACAGACATGACGAATAGGCAGCAGCGTTCCCACTAATATACTACAATTGAAGTGCCCGATAGAAGCAAAAGACTTGCCCCTATTACATGGGACCTAACATAGTTGGCAAAATATGGGTACACCTACCCGTTCGGAACTAAATATGCGTGATTGATTATCAATTATTAGAAGAAAAATAATCTTAATTATTATTACATTTACATAATAATAATAAATAATAAATAAATAAATATTTTTTACACTCACCCCTATCATCTAGCCCAAAGTAAGTAGCCTAAGCACAAAATGCTTAAATTATTTTTATTACTATTTAAAAAGGAATTAAAAGCATGGCAATGATACGAAATGCCAACTGTGTGAGCGGCAGCAATTAAGATTCGTACAGCTTCCAAAAGCAATAATTAAAGTTCTTAGACAACTGAAGTTCGATTTTCATTTAGCCTAGTTTAAAGGGCAAATTATAATTGTTCGCGCGCGTCTCGCCTACGAAATGGTAGAGACCGTTTACAATGTGATCATAGAATAAGAATTATAATATAAATGTATCGGTGAGGAGCGTAATGGCGTACTTGGCCTGCGATTTCGTAAACTATTGCTTAGTTAAGTGTGTTTGCTAAGTTCGGTAATTAGATGGGTGAACTAAAATATATTATCTTCAATTCTTCCATGCTTAGTAATACCCACAAATCCGTAAATGGCCATTATATCGCCAAAGGCCAAATGTAAAAGTATAAAACCGTAATGTCTATTTCAAACTATTCCAGATATCAGCTATATTAGCATTAACGTGGACCATGAAATAACGGCCGCAATCACTTGAATCTTCTAACAAATCTTGAAGAAGTTTTAATGCGATTTTATAAATATCTATTAAGTCAGCCGCCTTGAAGTCTGACAAAGGTCTCTAGTTAACATGGACGGGTAACGAATTCCATTTGGTTGTTATTAGGAAAACTAGCCAGCGAGTAAAGTTGCATCATTAATAATTCCACTGGGCACGCTACGGGTATCGTTAGTAAAAGCTAAAATACGTTAGTTTGTTAATATTCAATGATTTAATCTGAATAATAGGCGTATTGGTATAGACGAGTTTGCCTTATTGTTTGATATGCAAGCAAAATTTGAAGATAATTGTTAACTCGAATATGCCGTGTGGTGAAGGCAGAACATAACACAATTGTCACCACCCCCATCCCTCCCGCTGGTGCCGTACAAGCTATCTATATCTATATGCCACCTAGCAATCTACTGGGATTTCTGTGCCCGATAAATGGCAATAGGCTCGCGGCCAATTATGGGACCTAGCCATATTCGCGAAACGTGCGTGTTTAATTCGCCTCTGCTTTGGCCAAAATGGGCGTGATTTATGAATGTATGTACTTAATATAAAAAATATTATTAAAGTAAGTATGATAGCGGTATGTTTTGCATTTGTGTACAATTAAAAAGTCTGCTTATCCCCAAAGGCGAAGTTAGAGGTGTATAAGCACCCTCATTTCCCATGTAATAGAGCCTATGGCAACTTAAAGGGCACCTAAAACGTAGTATATTGCTAGGTGGAATAACAGGAACGCTGCTACCCAATTCCTCGTGACAGTTTTAATCCTATTGTCTTGTACGATACCCGTGGGAGGTGACCTTATAATGTTACCAAACTTTTTTCTTACGAATTTCACTTTGCTGAAGTCATTTATATTAACCATTGTTTGTCCTCCAAGTTTTTCCATTCATTGAAATATAATTTGGTAAATTTTTGGTATCTAGAATGATTGTGTGTCTTCTTTTTAAATCTATATTTCTATACTTCCAAACTTTGAGAAAGATTTGAATACCTACGTATTCAAATCCTTGTCCAAGTTTGGAAGTCCTATGAATCCTATTAATGCTAGTTTCCAGAAACATATTTTACAAAATCTACAAGAAGTCACTGTTCAGATTTCAATAAGAATAATTTAAGAAGATTAATATAAGAATTTACTTTACACCATTTACGATACACGCAGCGAAGTATGCAGAAAACAAGAAATCAGTTTTATGCGTCACAAGACTAACCTAACCCACTAGGGTTAGTCTTTCTTTATAGCAATAATGAATGATTGGCTGACTTGAGAGAAATAATATTTAGCCACCATTTACACCAATCTCATACCTGCGGCAAAAGTACTTACTTGAAAATGACTTGTTAATTTCTAATTTCTTCAAATCGTGTGGAGAAGAAGACTTTGTGGTTTTACAGAAACATAACACTATACGGAAGTAAATCCGGAACCTGGGGACAATATTAAACAAGATCGTTATTTACATAATATTTGAAGCTGAATTATAATTAGTTATAAGGATAACTTGCAAAAAGATTAACATTATATTGTTAAAAGATATGGCAGTGCTATTGCAGCAGTATGTTATCATCATCATGAACAATCAATAAATTATTGAATTTGATTAAATTATTATTTTCTCTAATGTGGAAAAGGAACAAAATATCTATTTTTCAGTGCACAAACACGAAGATGTCCAAAACATCATACTTTTATTACTTTATTCGGATATTCGATATGATAATGAACCTTATTTTCTTACTTGTTGCTCATCCAATAGTAAATAAGTGGGTTGAACATGGAATTGGCCATGGCCAGCCAATAAAAGCCGAGGTAGATGTGCTGCGCGAAGGGAGCTGACGCCAATGATTGGTGGTGGTAGACCAAGACGAAGTAAGCGTGGTAGGGCAACCAGCACAAGGCGAACACCATCACCACCAGCACGAACATTCGGACCACCTGTTGACAAAAAACTTCGTCAGTATTTTCATTATTGCTGTAGGCACAGTATAGAATTTTGTTTATCTGTGGCCTGTCGGCGAGTTATTAGCCTACTCTGCGTTGACGCTAGGGTTGTAATGGAGTGCTTGGCGGGCTTTCAATGGCGTCAGTAAAATTTTTATTTCAATCATTCAAAAATTGTTTCAGAGTGGACTTTGTGTAGTAAAAGTGGTGTTATTTTGATGTATAAGGATCCGTGTTGATGTTCAATTATGAAGAATCATTGAAATAAAAGTGTTGTGCCGTGTTTGACGTTGAGAATTTTATAGTGGTTTTCACCACCTCATCGGTCACCATCATGAACTGTTACCATTTGACTCGCGCCAAGCACTCCTTAGATGCGTTAAAATGTGTTCACTCATATTTTAATGCAAAATTCATTTGATGCATTAAGATCATTCATTCATTTCATATATTATTTTCAATCATTCATTTATAATTCATTCAAAATTAAGAAAAGTGTACAAAGACAGTTCCTAAAGGACTTGTACCCAGGAACGTTAAGCCAATTAAAAAAAAAGGTTGTAATGTGACTAAAGTGGCGGGAGTGTTTGGCGCGTTTCGTGGTGTCAGTCAGATTTATTTTCACTAATTCAAAAATTGTTACAGAGTGGATTTTGTGCAGTGAAAGTGGTGTTATTTTGATGTACAAGCATCCGTGTTGATGTGCAATTATGCAGAATCATCGAAAATAAGTCTCATGATGTGTTTGATGTTGTGGTGAAGATCACTATAAAAAGTGGTTTTATCCATTTCATCAAGCACCATCATTAACTCTGTTACCATTCAATTCGCGCCAAGCACTCCCTAGATGCGTTAAAATATGTGGCACCCATATTTTAACGTAAAATTCATTTCATTCATACTTTTCACCCACTCATTATTCCATAAGACTACAGATAAAATATATACTAAAGACTTGGCTGTATGGGCTAGACCCTTTGCCTTCCCTAAAATATAGGGAGAATTTAAAACTAACTAACTAAAGTGGCGGTTGCGAGCGTAAATGTGCCGGACGGGAACGACACTGAGCAAAAGTGCAATCATCTTGTACACGCGCGATCACACCGAAACCTTATGCCCCCGCATTTTATGTCAATGTGTGCGTTACAGTGCATGCTTACACGGCGCCGAATACGAAAGCACACATTCTAATGGGCAGCGGCCGGTTTGTATGGAGACGTATTACTGTTTATACTGTGCTGTAGGTACCAAAAGGTAGTTAAGATACCACCGCGGTTACATACATACATACATAAATCACGCCTACATCCCCGAAAGGGAATTCAGAGGTGAATTAAACACCCACTTTTCGCCAATTAAGTTAGGTCTCATGTAATAGCCTATTACCATGTATCGGACACATAAAATCGCAGTATATTGCTAGGTGGTATAAGAGGAATGCTGCTGACCATTACTCATCGCTGTCTTGACCCTTGTACGACACCCACGGGAGAGATGGGGGTGGTGACAATTGTACTAAGCTTTTCCGTTACATTTGAAATTAATTTAATACGATTACAGCCTTAATCAGCAAGAGCCAATGCGAGAGAGAGAAAGTATACAAAATCGTTTCGTCTATTCGTAAAGGCTGTGTTGGCCGCGTGGTGACGGCAGAGCAGAATACAATTGTCACCACCCCAAATCTCTCCCGTGGGTGTCGTACAAGGCGACTAAGGATAAATCAGTGATGAGGAATGGGCAGCAGCGTTCCTCTTATACCTACCACCTAGCAAAGTACTGCGACTTTTGTGCCCGATAAATGGCAATAGGCTCGCCACCTATTACATGGGACCTAACATAATTGGCGAAACGCGGGTGCTTGTTCACCTCTGCCTACCCCTTCGGGGATATAGGCGTGGTTTATGTATGTATGTATGTGTTCAAGAACGCCTTACAATATTATTTTGTTCAGAAATACCTGTCAGCCTATATTATTAAGCTAGAAACAAAGATTGATACATTGCAAAGAGACTTACACAGATTACATTTAAGACAAAATGCAATTTACCTTATAATCAGAATGCTACGCAAATAGATAGTAGTAAAATGTTTTATACGTAACGTTAATAAAATAGCTTAATCTCAATATGTTCATATTATAATAATAGTTTATTGATTTTACTTTTTCTTGTGGAGTAGAAAGGGATAAAGTTATACAAACTAAGCAAAGTAATTAAAATGAATACAATCAATTTAAACTAACATTATCACGATGCGATACAACAAGGTATGAAGTTAACCTGCTTATACACCTAACGAAGGGGAACGTGACCTATTACGGATATACTGCCCAAACTGACATACTGATGTAAGATGGAACTAAAGTTCTCACCTCTCGCTTTGCTTATTGGCTTATCTTTCGCTAACTATGTAATATATATTTCTAGCGCACATTCAAAATGGCCGTTTTATTTGAGATGGTGCCGGTATTTGTAAATATTAACATAGTATCACTTTATCTTAAGGCACGGTTTTCCTAGATCATCTTCCTCCTCTTTGTTGACTGAGTCTGCGGAGTTAAGATCTAAGCTCTTCCATTACTGGATCCATTGCCAATGTGATTTTACAAAGTTTTGCCAGCCAACGTGTTGCATAGAAACGTGACTATTACAGTAATAAACCTCTAATAATATTTATAAATATTATTATGCTTTTATTATTACCGTTTAAAGCTTTCATTTAAAATATTTTCTATTGTCGGAGAATATATTTAGATGTATTTCAACTTAACCAATAAATAAATAAACCTTAATTTCAGTCAAAACAATAATCAAAAAGTGAAAAATATAGGTATAAAATAGAAGATGATATTGAATTTAATTCATTTTGTCAAAATAAACGAGATAAGACATGCTTAGTCGTTGATTTATTTCGGTCTTAGAGGGAGGGAATGTTTTAAGACCATGTAATTGATAATGAAATTATAAACCTTAGGGTATCTTAAAATAAATCGTGCCTCTTCTCCACAAAGTTTGTAGATAAAAAGTTTAAGTTTTCATAGTCTCTGCTTATATAATTTATAAGACGATTTTCAATAATTTCAAAAGCTTACTAAGGTTTCCATCATCAATTTTTTCTTAGGTTTTCTTTGAAAAAAATGATGATAGAAACTTTTTAAATAAAATTCATCATAAGTCTATTAACTAGGCAAAGATTTATAGCTACGCATATATAAGAGTCTCTTGTGGTAATTATTTAAGTTCTGTTACAACATTAGTATAATATGTTGAAAATTTACTTAATAACCCTATAAAAAACCATAACTCAAAAACTGTTTCAATGACAAATAATAAAAATAATAAGAGCATTAATAAAAAAATATGTAGCCAATAAAAAAAACAACATTTCAAAGTCACTTTTTAAAAATGTTCGCTCTTTAAAGTTTTGGTTTTGCACTCTTTTCATCGAAGCGCTCCGAAATATTGAGCACGTGTTGTCTATTGAATTTTCTCGCATTCGTTCGAAACTGACTTGCTCCTAAAAGTTTATAAGCCAAAGAGATTGTGATGGACGGGAAATACTATTCTTCAGGCGCAACAAAAGGATTTAGAGATGGCGTATAAAATATCATTTACGAAAATATTAATAGTTTCGGGAAATCTCTGTTATTGATATGAACTGTCGACAGCACATCAATTTGGCTACTAAATGGCTGAATTTCTTGATGAATTGTAAAGGTTGGTAAGGGTTGATATTTTTTAAAACCTTTTTGTTAGAGAGACATCATTTTAAAACTATGGGTTTTTTAAACCTTCTTTTTCGTTAATTCAAAACTGGCTGATATTCGAGACTGCCAGCTGCTGCTCTAGATTTAAAAGGACATTTTTTGTATTATGTACCCAATCATAAACATTAATTGACGTCTTTGAGTACGGGTTTCAATGCGTCATAATTCAGCCATTAAAACATGTTATGTTATTGTTTGTTTTTGTTGTTACGTGAGCATTCCATCAGTCATTCATAAGCTGTGACGCTCGTACGTTCCGGGCAGAGAATGTTAATCAAATATAAATTGTGTCGCCCATTTTCAATTTAATTGTCAGTCAGCATAAAATCGCAATATAGGGCCCGCGTCCTTTGATATAGTCCATTTCGCGTTTGTTTGTCTGAAGTAAATACCTGTGCTCCAGTAATGGATTTATTTTAAGAGTGGTAATGTTATTTCATGGATCAGAATGTTTAAACTTAAGTAGGCGCGTGGTGGCGGCTGGGTGGTCCATCTATCGCCACCCTCTCTCCCATGGTAGACGCCAAAAACATTAAAATGCTCATACATGGCAATAAAATTACTCATTTTAGTATCGAAGCTCAGCACTTAGTATTTTATTGTGTTATTCGATTTGTGCTACCAATTTTGTGTTGAGGTCCACGAGATACATTGTTCTTCGATGCGGCTTAATATGTGATTCTTATATGAGATTAGCGTAGCCAAGGGCAGTTACTTGTCAGATGAAATAAATAATAAAACCACGGAATACTGTTCTGACAGGCAACCTAAAAGGCAATGAATAATTGGTTTTAGAATACCATCACATAAAAATCTACTAATCAAATACTAGTAGAAAATAAAGTCAGAAATAATTCAAACTCGGCCAACCTCCTAGGTGGCCGAATGGCATATCTGCCCGGATTGCGGAGGACGCGGGTTCATTTCTCGCATCAGGACAATATTTTTTTAATGATATTTTTCAAACATTTACATTATAATGTTCAAATTATAATCAAATACTTTTTATTTAATATTAGTGGAGAGATTCCGTACCTACTGGCATGAGAGCGAAAAAATAACATACAATGTGCCAGTTCCGACTTATCTGAGGGATAATGTAAAAGTTACATCAAACAAATATTGCCTTCACTAATAGGATATTTGCTGCTAGGATTTCTTTCCTATAAATAGTTGGATCGGTCAATAATCGGCCCCTATTAAAGATATTCATCAGCACGCGGCCCCCGTGATAATGCATATTTACTGCTAATCGTAAATGCGATAGGCACGTACATATTATATCATACTTGTTTACGTCTTCATAAGCACTGGGCAACTAGAGATAGTTTTTTCGAATTTCGAATTTATTTGATGGAAATCAAATAACAATACGTAATAGCTTAGTATTACGTATCTGTTAGTAATAAACTATTTTAAATATACTCCAGAAAGAGAGACAGAAAGGAGACCATATCTGGCTGTGTGTAAAAAGTGTTAAAATAATTTGTAAATAAGTGGTAAAATTTTATATAAATACATAATTCTATTTTATCCAGATATTCGTTTTGTACAATTGTAATTCGTATAAACAAAACGTATCAGTCACTACAAAGTCAGTATTAACTTATAGTCGTAGATTTGCTTTCGTGTCAGTAAACTACAGAAATGGATGAAATCAAATACACGAACGCTTTCAAGCTTACAAGTAAGCAGTGAAGCAGAAATTTTGCGTAAAACATTTCTTGACCACTTATGCGACGGAGATCCTTCGAAATGGAGTTGGAATCCCTTCAAAGACTGTTCTGTGCGCCTTCTGTACGAATAAAAATAAATTACGCTTTCTTTCAATAATAGTGCATTAGGGCTAAGCATTTTTTTTTCAAAATAATTTGATCTTTTAAAGTGATTTTTTTCTTGGAAATGTAATTGGACCTCTGTATTTAGAAAAAAATATTCGTTCTCATTTATTCCCCAAGAAAGGCCTGGACTGGTGCCAAAAGCTATTTATAATCTACCAGTTAACTGAGACCTCCTTTGTGGTAAGTTCAACAGCGGTTAATCCTTTTCACCTTGCCCGTGAAGTATGAAACAAAAAAAAAATTGTGTTAAAAGATAGACACTTGACTTACAGTCAAAATTACATACATACATACATAAATCACGCCTATATCCCCGAAGGGGTAGGCAGAGGTGAACTAGCACCGACGTTTCGCCAAATATGTCAGGTCCCATGTAATAGGTGGCTAGCCTATTGCCATTTATCGGGCGCAAAAGTCGCAGTACATTGCTGGGTGGTATAAGAGGAACGCTGCTGCCCATTCCTCATCAATGATTTATCCTTAGTCGCCTTGGGTGTCGTACACCCACGGGAGAGTTTTGGGGTGGTGACAATTGTATTCTACTCTGCCGTCACCACACGGCAGTCAAAATTGCAGTTAAAAAATAGGGCTTGTACACAAAACTGCAATGCGACGTCGCATCGGAAAAATCTACGAGCTCGCACGACGCATCGCATACACTTGCGAATTGGTTCGCATGGCGCATTCTTTCAATTTCGTACTGCTTTGTTTGTTTTTCCTGTATCTTCCTTGCCGCACCAAATCGCATCGCAGAAATTCACGTCGCAGTTTTTGCGTTGCGAATTCGCATCGCGCCAATTCGCAGTTTGTGTACAAGTAAGCACATATAGACAGAAACCAGAAAAGAGATATAAGCTCACCGCAAGAGAGGTCTTAATTTAGCGGAGGTTTTGTAGTGCGAGCAATAATTTTCACAGGTCCCTTTTCACGTAACAAACTGTTTCGGGTGGGTGGCTAGTACTTTTTGTTTCAAGAGGCGTGACGTGGAAGGATACAGTCATTTGGCACTACATTATTAAACTTTTCGCGTTACCAGAATGACTACGTGTAATAAATTTTACCGAGCATTAAGACTTATTTTGGTTTTTATTCTTAAAATGAGCGGAGACATTGTGACAGCTATTTTGAGACACTGATGAGTTTTGTATGTTGCAACAAACGCACGTACATTTTAAACACCATAACTGCTTAGTGACACGCAAGTTGGGTACGATAAAATTTGTGGAACTATAGTCACCACTCAGGGTTGAAAAAGCTTCGATCATTGTTTTTAGGCTTGGACTTGTGAATACGTAGTTGTATCGTTCTTTGACTTATTGGAGAGATTAATAGAGAAAAAATATACCTAATACCTCATCCAAAATCCCAATCACTCAAGGGATTAGTTAGAAAACATTAAATTTTAGATAATAAGGTAGATGTAGACATAATTATGGCGTACCTCAAAATCTCATTCTTTAGAATGTTAGTTATGAGTAACCATCTTTAAATATATAAATATCAGCCGTGTGGTGACGGCAGAGTAGAATACAATTGTCACCACCCCAAATCTCTCCCGTGGGTACCGTACAAGGCGACTAAGGATAAATCAATGATCTATGAAGATAGGTCTATGAAGATAGACATACTACAGTTTAGTTGCTTAGCAACTTCTGTTTTTTATCGCAATACAACAAAAATTGCCAGGCAACAAAACTTTAGTTTACTTTTAACTGTAAATAGAATATAAGGACCTGGGACCCGCCGTTGTAACAAAAAACATCTGTATAGGGATTTAACATAAATTTAAATAAACTCAGTATCCTATTTAAAAACATAAGGTATCAGTTATCGCTTATCTAAGCAAATATTAATTATTCGCGATTTATTAAAAACTATGAAGATATATTTAAATTTAGGGATCCTTAAAATAATTAAGAGTCAATTGTGAAAACAGACATAAGAGTGTTCGTTTCGTTACTTACCTAAGCCAATAATCCGAATGATTTTTCTGTGATAATCCTGTATTCGAAATTTTCTAATGAAATTCTGGTAAAGACACGGAAAAATAACTATGGAACCGAATATTCATGTCCTTGTAAAATACTTGATATGTGTGCCGCACGTACACATGAGTTGTATAGCACAAAGGATGTTTATCCTAATTATTCAGGGTCTAGGTTAGTATTACGAACTCTCTTGTTATAAGGGCAAATGTAAAAAGGCACCGTAAAAAATTACGACCGCTTTTACGGCATAGCGTTCGTAATATTAAGTGTACAGACCTACTTAAGGTGATTGGTATACATTTACCTATTAGGCCAAACTTATTTAAATTATCCTTTTTAATAATAATACGATTAATGGCCACCATCAACTTTGATGTGATATTGCTTAAACATATTTTATATTAAGAAAATTAATGCATTATAGGTAAATTAATGCAGTACAGTCAAGGAAAAGAAATACTTCATCATAATAAATATGATTTATAACTTAGACTTAAGACTAACTTTGATAACTCAGGACGGGCAATATGGATAAGCAGGCAAGTTGGATATTTGAAATAGGCATGATGACTCATTTTGAAAAACTACACCTTGTCTACTTTACCCAAAATAAATTATATTTTTATAAAAGCTTTCGATTTTGATAGAAAAAAACATGTTATGAATAATGTAATTTAAAATAATGGCGCCAATATTTAAAATAATGGCGGATTGCTAATTTTAGTACTTTTATTTTTATAAAATAAATATAATCAAACAAGTATAATCTGATTACAAGTGACTATTAACGAATCTTCTTATCCTAAATTATTATTATAATAAATCATTATATCAGTGATTCCTTGTTAGTGTCATCATTCTTAATCTATTAAAACACAGCAAAACATTACGAAGATAATTAAAATTATGAGATAATTACCACACTACAAAAAATTTCGACGATTTCACGAGGAATACGATGGCGCAGTGGCTTAGCACGCTCAGCCTGCGATTACGTTGGTCATAGGGAAGGCCTGTGCCCCAGCTGTATATCGCTATATATTATCGCTATATACAGCACAGCTGGGGTATTATCGCTTATTACTCAAGTACCTATTAAAATCTAAGAACTGAATGGAGCCAATCCTCTACGAAAGGCATCCATCCACATCGATTAGATCTTTCTAAATCCTAAAGTTTCATTCACAATACAAAAGTGACGCCGTTGCCATTCGCCCCGTATTCGATCGATAAGCGTAATTTGTTTGCGTCTTTTGAATTCGCAAGATTCAGCCCAATTACTTTATTAATGTCCGATTTCAGTTACGGTAATAAGACAATGAATTGATAAATGTATTTTCGTTTACTTGTGAAACTTTTTTCGGTGCATGTTTTTTGACATTATCTTAGCATAATTAAATACTTATTAATTGTTTTTATACAATTTAACCTGCTTTTAATATGTAATATCAATTTTAATTTGGATATGCAATGCATAAACTTTTTTAATTAATAGTTATTTGTTGTACGTGAGTGCAAAGTTGTTTTTTAACCGCGTGCTCAATTTTGATGACCGAGCTAGCGAAGGATTCTAAAATTGAATCACGAGCGTAGCGAGTGATTCAAAAATTAGAATCCCTGAGCGATAGCGAGGGAATCAAAAGAGCACAAGGTGAAAAATCTTTGCACTCGAGTGCAACACGTAACTTTTCATCCCCCCCAACGAGGAAATTGCAAAATACAAAAAAAATACAATCACAACAGTTTCTGTTTTCACCCAGAAACTTCCACAACACCCTCCCATTAACCCAAACACACTCTCAACACCCACCCAGAAACACCCACAACATTCACACCCGCAATACACACCCATCCACTCAGACACACCCAAAAAACACCCATTCACCCAGAAACACCCACAAAACACCCATTCACCCAGAAACACCCACAAAGCACCCATTCACCCAGAAACACCCACAAAACACCCATTTAACCATAAACACCCAAAAAACATTCATTCACCCAGAAACACACACAAAACACCCATTCACCCAGAAACACCCACAAAACACCCATTCACCCAGAAACACCCACAAAACACCCATTCACCCAGAAACACCCACAAAACACCCATTTACCCAGAAACACCCAAAAAACACTTATTCACCCAGAAACACACACAAAACACCCATTTACCCAGAAACACCCACAAAACACCCATTCACCCGATTAACCAGACACACCCACAACATCCATTCAGACACCCACAACTTTCACCCAGTCACACCCACAATACTCACCCATCCATTCAGACACACCCACAAAACACCCATTCACCCAGACACACACACAAAACACCCATTCACCTAGACACACCCACAAAACACCCATTCACCCAGACACACCTCCAACACCAAAAATTAGAATCCCTGAGCGATAGCGAGGGAATCAAAAGAGCACAAGGTGAAAAATCTTTGCACTCGAGTGCAACACGTAACTTTTCATCCCCCCCAACGAGGAAATTGCAAAATACAAAAAAAAAACAATCACAACAGTTTCTGTTTTCACCCAGAAACTTCCACAACACCCTCCCATTAACCCAAACACACTCTCAACACCCACCCAGAAACACCCACAACATTCACACCCGCAATACACACCCATCCACTCAGACACACCCAAAAAACACCCATTCACCCAGAAACACCCACAAAACACCCATTCACCCAGAAACACCCACAAAGCACCCATTCACCCAGAAACACCCACAAAACACCCATTTAACCATAAACACCCAAAAAACATTCATTCACCCAGAAACACACACAAAACACCCATTCACCCAGAAACACCCACAAAACACCCATTCACCCAGAAACACCCACAAAACACCCATTCACCCAGAAACACCCACAAAACACCCATTTACCCAGAAACACCCAAAAAACACTTATTCACCCAGAAACACACACAAAACACCCATTTACCCAGAAACACCCACAAAACACCCATTCACCCAGAAACACCCACAAAACACCCATTCACCGAGAAACACCCACAAAACACCCATTCACCCAAAAATACCCACAAAATATCGAATCACCCAGACACACCCACAACATCCATTCAGACACCCACAACTTTCACCCAGTCACACCCACAATACTCACCCATCCATTCAGACACACCCACAAAACACCCATTCACCCAGACACACACACAAAACACCCATTCACCTAGACACACCCACAAAACACCCATTCACCCAGACACACCTCCAACACCCACCCATCCACCCAGCCACACCCGCAAAATTTATTTAGACACACCTGTAAGTACCTAATAAAAATTACCGTCCCTAATGGAGTTCCGAGACGGTCAATCAGCTTGAGTCAAGCACGTTGATTTTCTGTATGTTTTTGTTCCGTTGCTAGCGTAAACAAATCAAACAAACCTAAAAAGCTTTTAAATGCTCGACTCAAGCATCAAGCAAGCATTGTTGTAGACGATCAAAATGTTTAAAGCAAGATTGACGCCAAGCTGATTGACAGTCACGGAACTCCAAGGTTGTAACAAATTTATGACGTGAAAAGAAAATGGCGCGCGCAAAGCAAATTACAAAAAAAGTACACCAAGAAGGTCCCGAGTCTGAGTTTTTAACAAATTAAAATAGGATGCATGATAATTTAATATAAAAAATCAGCACCATGGAGGTAGAAATAAATACGTATAATGATGTTTTGAATTCACAAACTCATTGCACACGATGTTCTAAATTCAAATTTACTTTAACCTCTAGAGGATAAAAACGGCTTTTGCACTCAGATATTGAAGAGCAAAAACGCCTTTTCCGAGATGGTGGGATGAAAAATATTTTGTATTTTTTATATTTAACAAAATTGTCTGTTTTAGTAAAATAAATAGCAGAGAAAGAGAGAGACTAACTGTTACATAAAATATGAATTTTAGCAACGAACGCGTCTTAAGGTGTAATTTGGAATATTTAACTCTGAATAAAATTCCATCAATTAGCCAGTAGATAATAAATATTGAATTAAAAAAAATTGTGGGTATAGTCATTGTGCTGTTCATTAACTACACTACCTCAAGCATTGTTACAAACAAAAATGGCCTTCAGTTACTTGCACTCGTTATATTTTTGTGGCTGTACAGAGACTATCAGTAAGTCGCCGATAGTTAAAATGCAAGCAATCAGTGTAGAGTAGATCATCCTTCCTACTTTCCTAATGAGAAAAAAACAAAAGATCAGACCGACTTGTTATCTCAACTTGTTAAATTTTCCACAACAAAAGTCTCGCAATGACCGATAAATTCAGCGCGAAAGTTGGCGAGTGGAAAAAAATATTTCTCGCGTCCATAACTGCTTACGAGACAAGGCTAAGATTTTACATAAAATGTTTTGGGATTGCCTTTTACACCTGCGGTTCGGGGGAAACTGGAGGCGAACTTTTCTAATTTTTGTTCCCGGAATACGTGGAATGAAGCCGGAGGCATTCCATAATTTTCCTCTATAGCCCATCGAGTACCAAAACATAAATCACAGATTGTTTTCGTTAAAATTATTTTATGCCCACCGCGTCCTACCGCGCCTTTAGGTTGCCGAGAAGGATCTTATGATACAACAATTTTCATTGGTGCACGTTACTCGAATAACAATACATTTTTTATACCACCAAATAGGCATGCGCTTGCATGATGGGCATAATAGAATGAAGATATTACATAGATATAATTCACTTTTAATTATCCCTGAAACGGTATGGATAGCCCTATTTAACGAACGTTAGGATCCATGTAATAGAGGCGAGTATATTGCCTATTGCTATCACAAGCTTAGGCTATTGCTATCTATCGGGCAGTTACATTGCAATACTAGTGGTCGCCCGCGGCTTCGCTCGCGTAAATGTCGGTTGTTATATAGCCTTGCTCAATAAATGGACTATCGAACACAAGAAGAATGTTCCAATTTGCACAAGTAGTTTCTGAGATTAGCGCGTTCAACCAACCAACCAACCAAACAAACAAACAAACTGTTCAGCTTTATAATATTAGTATAGATTTTCTTAGGTGGTATAACAAGAACGCTGTTGCTCATTCATCACAACTATTTCAACCCATAATCGCATTTATACGACATCCGCGGTTCTAATAACGTTAGTTATTAAAATTTAATGAGCTTAATATTGTTAAAAAAAGTTAAATGACGCCTGTTTTTTTAGTAGATAGGTATTTTTTTCATTTCTTTCGCATAGGCTGAAAGTAACTAGTATTTATACCAAAACTCCTAATCTTAAATGTGTATTAGGTATTTCTTTTTAAGGTTGATTGTAGAATTTCTTCCCTTAGACTTTTCTATGTAATTTAATTATTTTTTGCTTTACGAAAAATAGCCCGTAAAGATTGTCTTGGCGGAGCATTGTTAGCTTCTACATAATAAGGTTGTTTGAAGTCTTCTTTCCTTTTTTTGGAACTGAAGAAAGATTTATTCTTGTTATTCCTTTGTTCAAATATTCTATTTACACTCAAAACTTATCCAACTTTTACTATATAGGTATGTGTCGATGCCTTTACAATCTGACGATCATAAAACACGCTTATCATGTACCATATACTATGAGTGGTTATCAACTGCTTAAAACAAACGTTTGGTTTACAGATAACTAACCTTGTAAAAAGTTAAAATCAAACAAAGTTAAACACGAAGAACTAGAGAGGCTTAACTTTGGCAGTGAGTAACAAATTGCGTCCTGTACGAAAAACTTTAAATTCGTGCAGTATAATGACTTTCTACGTTGTGACATTACGTCTAATGTACACTAATATACGGCGATCTCATAGCCTATTCAGGGGTTGTCTCCTTTAATGTGTTTAGTATTAATGGCAGTGTTGGCAATGCACGCAATGACTCAATTGTCTGGGTAAAAGAAAGTTACAATTAGAATTTTGCACATATTTTTTTAAACTTTATCTCTGTTTTACTATAAAGAGTCACAGGTCACAAGAAAAAAAATTCGATTGCAATAAATATCTTCAGTCTTTTTATATAATTCCGAAAGTGTTAATATTATACAAAACTTGACTAAAAATACCAGATAACTTGTTATAAATTTGATTTTTTGATCCGCCGCGTTAATTCTTCTATGACTACACAATACATGATGGAGGATAAGGGAAAATAAAATAAAGTAAAAAAAAAACATATTTGCAGTCTGCATCATAAATAGGTGAAAAAGTTGTACTCTGTCATATTAGCATTCATTGTATCCCGTCTTTACCTAATTAATAATAAGCCCTACATATTTTCTTTTTAAAAAAAAAATTTGTTTTGCAGTTTATAAATAGCGTATATTCAAGAATTCACTTGAAATCTGAATCTTGCACCTTTTGCCGTAATATTAGGGTCTGTTTTCATTCGGTGAACGGAGTATTCCAAATACCAAGTTGACCTTATCATCTAACTGCATGGTACTACTGAACGACGCCATAAACCTTAATGTCAAGAATCACAATGATTTTGGAGAGAAGGGATGTGTTCAGGAAATAAGGGACAAACACAAATGGGGTTTTATGAAGAGTAAATAGCGTATGTTTTGTTTTACTATATAATAGTTCCACACCATGATCACAAACTATGTTTTGCACTCTGAACTTTAATCCGTTGTAATAAGGCAAGTTTTAATGGGTACTCTCAGTTGGTTATTATTAGGTCTTTAGGCATCACAATTTATTATAAGCGTCTCGTGTACCCTTTATTAGCACTAAGCACTGGCATTGAGTTTCACAAGAAATATTAGCAATATGTACGAAACGAGATATCTACATAATTTGTCAGTCTCGAATTTTCTCCAAACAATCTACTTCAATTAATTTAAGTTTATATATTTTTCCAAAATAACATATTCGAGCGCAATAGGAATAATAATAATTCCTATAGTAATAAAGGAATTACTACTATAAATAATCATACCTCCTAATCAAATTGGACTAGAAAAAAAAGAAGGACTTTACTTTGTTTCAATTATTTTTTGGAACATTTTTAAGATTGATATTGAATTGAATGCTAAGTGCATTCAATTCGTGTTTATGCACTTTTTAACTGCAACCTAGTAAATTCGCTTCAAAATTACATTATTTTAGTGATGGTTGTATTATGAATATGTATGTATTATGAAAATTGGTATTTTCTGAGTAAACCGAAGATTGACTAGCTTAACTAAAATTTAGATAATAATGTGTATTTCTTAATATTTTCGCTTTTTTAAAATTCAACGAGCAATTATAACGAAGATAAATGTGACTTTGTGTCACGCGACGTGACCTATCGACTGTACTCGGTACATACTTTGTCGAACTGTAGCAAAATAACTTTTCAAGATTCTTAAGTTTTCCAATTCGATCGCTCCTTCGACGAGTCTCGGCTCAATTCAAAGTTGATGTGTGTATCGTGACACAAGTATATAATACATTTCAATCTGGTTGGCTATCGTGATATTGTAGATCGTTAACAGTGGTAATAGTTTTGACTACCTAATAGTGAATAAGTCCATTATGTTCGTGTATATTATATTCGGTATACCATGTACAGGCGAAAGAGCACATTAATATAATTAATTACCACAGCCACCATCCTAAATCCCTCGCGCGGGTGATGCACTATGCGAATAAGAGTTTAAACAGTGACAGGGAATGAGCAGCAGGGTTATTGTTACATTACGTGCCCGATAGATGGCAATAGGGTCGCTCCCTATTACACGGACCTAACAGAGTTGGCTAAATGCGAGTGTTTAATACACCTCTGCTTACTGGTTTATGTATGCAAGTATGTATAATTCGTAAAGTCGTGACATTTAGTCATATAAATCAATTAGGAATTACTTTTTTAAAGTGGTTATTAATAGAATAACAGTTGGCATTAGTTTTCTGAATGACCGTCATACTTTTAGTACCTACATTAAGCATATTGTCATATATCGTTGGTGTTCTGGACAAATGAAAAACACTACAAGATGTAGAAAATAAAATACATTGAAAAAGCAATCAAAACAACCTCGAAATACACTTCACAAAAATATTTACATAATAAAAGCTATAACATCTCAAAAAGTTTTGGAAAGTTCAATTGCCAGCTACCTTAAAAATATTTTCTTCAGCCGAGTATCTCTTAAGAAATTTATCCAAATTATGTTGAGTCTCCTACTCAACATAATTAAAGTTAAACTTCTTAAGAAAAACGTATCTGATGTGATGTGGCAATTGGTAAGTATGTAGGAAAATGGTAATTAGGAGTACAGAAGTTTAAAGTTGAGAAGAAAAAGATCGAAGTAATTAAATCCAAATAAATTACGACTAGTGATGATATAAAATATAAATTGGAAAATTACTGTTTTGTATAAATTATGTAATACTTTAAAAATCAAATATGGCTGGAAACTGTATAAAATCATTTGGCCAACTAATAGCACTCTGTGAATGATGTCGATGGCACAGTGGCTAACCCGCTCTCATATATTTTATGATCTGAAGTTCCTCCGTGCTTCGGTAGTCACAATCAGCTCGCATTATTATGTCTAGCTCTAAAATGGATAATTAACACAATTCCCTTACGTTTGTGGGAAATTTATAAGTTCATGAATGACATCTGGGATCCCCAAAGTAATTAAGCAATTCAAAATAAACTGCTCACACCGTGTGTTGGGGTTGCACTATGTTTGGAATAGTGTGGATACATTTAAGGTTGGGATATCAGCCCTGTAACGCCCTTAATTCGCTAACCTTTATTTCTTTACAAATATTGTTTCAATGTAAATAATTTCTCCATCATCATCATCATCACCAGCCCTTTAATGTCCCCACTGCTGGGGCACGGGCTTTCCCTATGAAAGGAAGAATATAGGGAGATTGGGCTATAACCCACCACACTGGCCCAGTGCGGGTTGGTGGGTATTAACGACTGCAGTTACTGCTGTATTATATAAATGTTAGAAAAATTAGTACAAAGATTTTGGGGTTAGAAAAAGAATTTCGAAAAATTATGATCTTTAGGCGGGAATCGAACCCGAGTCCGCTGCTATCCGGGCAGGTGCCTGACCGCTCGGCCACCCAAGACACTCGATATCAGCGGATACCAAATACTCAAGACTACTGATAGCAGCGGACGCGGGTTCGATTCCCGCCTCAAGATCATAATTTTTCGAAATTCTTTTTCTAACCCCGAAAGGTTTAACTGAATTTTATTGACACCTATATATCGCCAAATATAAACATAGCTATTAAATAAATATGATCCACACCTATTTATCCCCGAAGGGGTAGGCAAAGTTGTATTGACAACCACGTTTCGCCTATTATGTCCCCTGGTCCCGTGAATAAGTTAAGGTAGTAATGTAGCAATCCTATTGCCATTTATCGGGCACGTAAATTTGTCAGCTCAGGTAATTGGGGGCACGCCTATTGCCAATATTAGAAATAAAGGAACACAAATATATCACGCTATTCACATAAGCGAAGGTGTTTACCGCCCGTGTTTAACATCCGCGTTACGGCAGATTATTTCAGGTTCCGTGTAATAGGGGGACCAGCCCATTGCCATTCTACGGGAACTTTACATTACGATATAAGGTGTGGTCATAATTATGTAACATAATATTTTAAATAGTTAATTTACATTGTCTATTTTAAGGCAGCTGGTCGGTGACAATATATGTATTTAAAAAATATATTTTGTCATTAAATTCTTTATAATTCCGCGAGGCATATTTTGAATCCACACGCTGCAAATAACTTTGTTGATTACAACTGCCAATAAAAAGCGACCTGTAAGCGGTTCATCCATATTCAGATCACGTAGCATTCAACAGAACAAAATCGTAACGGTGATTTTGCTAATGTAATTAAAAAAGAGCAAATGTTGTGCGTAAGACTAATATTTTTTTTTTGCACATATTTCTAAATACTAATCTTTACGACCAAGGATATACGCATATGAACTTTTTTATCTATTTATTTGTTTAAAGCGGCTTTTATGAAAAAAAAACCTCAGTTCCATCATGAGTGTAATTATAAAATTATGTCATTGGATATGAGATAAACTAAGACAGTTTATTCGACGGCCGCCTTGGTCGAATGCTCAGATCGCTGGGTATTGGCCAAGAGGTCCCGGGTTCGAATCCTGGTAGGGGCAAACTTTGTGATGACCACAAATGTTTGTTCCCGAGTCATGGTTGTGTATACGTTTATGAAGTATATTTTCAACATTTATATACATAATTATATTGAAAATATGTCCGTCATCTAGCATCCATAACACAAGTGCTTAGGCTACATACTTTGGGCTAGATGATAGGTAAGTTAAAAAAAAAAAAAGTTTATACATTCCGCAAAAATATCCACTTTTAACAATTTAATTATGGGAATATCTTTAAAGGCATGTAAGTTGGCCCATTGCTTGCTATCCTATCAACAAGAAAATTATTAGATAACAATTTTATGTACAATATAACTGTTTTAACATACAAAACATATTACGTCAAGAAGATAGTAGACAGAAAGAGTTAATGATGAGTAGGAGGTGTTTTATTTGAACATTTCTGTACAAAATTAGCACATTAAAGCAGGTTTAATGGCTACATATTCAAAGCCAGACGTGGTGTTAATGAAACAGTCCTTAACAGGCTACTAATAATAATCATACTCGAATGATTGATTGGCAGACTAATGTTGATTTATAGCAGGTTCAAAAATAACATTCATTAAGCACGTCTTTAATTGAATATCACGTCGTGTTTGAGTTAACATTAAGCTTTATGGGTCCGTTGTGTTTTAGTTATGACATTAATCACTGAAGCAATTATTTTACACGTGACATGAGATCGTAAGTAATAAAAAATGGCCGTCATAGAACAACATTTATTTGATTATTAATTACTTAAAAATACAACTGTCTGGATTTAGCTTTTACATAAATACAAACATAAATCACGCCTACGCCCAAGGGGTAGGCAGAGATGAAATAGCACCAACGTCTCGACAACTATGTCAAGTCCTATGAAATAGGTGGCGAGCCTATTGCCATTTATCGGGCACAAAATCCGCAGTACATTGCTAGGTGGTGTAAGAGGAACGCTGCAGCCCATTCCGTTTATCCTTGGTCGCCTTGTACGACACCCACGGGAGAGATTTGGGATGGTGACAATTGTATTTTACTATACCGTCACCACACGGCAAGCTTTTGGTTTTGATAAGGGAAAACCAACATAACCAACATTAATTACGTAATGTTGAAGGAGTGTAGTTCAACATTTTAGCTGATGTAAAACAAAACATGACATTGAGCAATCTGAGCCTATTGCCATCTAACTGTTACGTCAGTCGCAGTGTATTGTTATTCTACAAATCCTCTTAGAAGATGCTCAGGGGCTTTGCCGTTAGGTGACAATTGTTATATTGTGTTTCCACATCAAGTTAAAGCATCTTTTCTCTATCTTTAGGGGACATGCAATTTTGAGCTTAATTAAATACTTTGGTCTGATTAGTATATTTAAGATGGTAATATGAATTTTATTTAAAAAAGGGATTTGCTCATACGTCACAATAATAATTTTTATATTATTTACCACCATTGCTTCATAATAAATTGATTGGGAGCGTAAAAATAAACAGCAAAATCTAGTAACCCAGGTACCAATATTTGTTAAAAGAAGTGAAACATAAAACATAGTTTCTCTCTACAGACTAATTCAATTTCGTCGCAAATAAGTAGAACAAAATGCCGACTAAGTACAAAATTTAATTACTCCCCTGTTTCGGCTATCTGGAATAAAATAAGAAAGCCCTCGATATCTACTGGCAGCTATTGTTCCGAGACAAAACCCCCAATCAACCTGTTAATGATAATTACATTTAGTAATTGAACACTTAATGGCAATCTTAGATTGGAAAAGGCATTATTTTGTTTATTATAAAGATTTAGAAAATCAGAACTAAAATTTCTCGTTATACTTGTATATTTGTAATTCTCACCGGTCTGAACCCGAAGGATTATGCTGATGTTACCACCCACATTCGCCAACTGTGAAATAGCGGGCGAGCCTATTGCCATCTATCGGGGTACGTCAATTGCAGTAGGTATTGATAGGTGGAGTAGGTACATGATGGTTGTTGCCCATTGAATGGACCATAACCCACTATAACGTATTACTACAATAATGGAGATTATTAAACTGTTGAAGTTAATTAAATAATAAACAAATAAATAAATATTTTTTTTTACACTCACACCTATCATCTAGCCCAAAGTAAGTAGCCTAAGCACTTGTGTTATGGATACTAGATGACGGACATATTTTCAATATAATTATATATAATATATAAATGTTGAAAATATACTACATAAACATATACACAACCATGACTCGGGAACAAACATTTGTGGCCATCACAAAGTTTGCCCCTACCAGGATTCGAACCCGGGACCTCTTGGCCAATACCCAGCAATCTGAGCATTCGACCAAGGCGGCCGTCAAAGGTAAATTTAAGAATGGATTCAAACATTTTTAGCATGTAAAGGTTGCTGCAATAGCTAAATATGTATACTGTCCGTGATATTGCTTAGGGCATCTTGACGGGTTAAGTGATTTGAAATGGTGCGGTCGTTTTTCCCTGGATCTCTACAGTGACATTTAAACCGCTTTCAACGGAAAGTTGATTGATGATTACATATTTCGGATCCAACTGTAGTCCGCTGAGGCCTGAATATAAGCTTTATAACTTTGTATGTAGTTTCCAAATCATAATTGTTCGTTTTGACCATATTTGAGTGCTTAAAAATAAAGATTTTTTTTCATATTATTTAATTCTTTCGCTTCGAGACATTTGGTGCTAAAAAGATGATACACTTTTTCTTCTTCTCCTTACTGTTGTGTTCTGAGTTTATTTTAACTTTCATTCGTAAATAATATCAGTCACACGTCATCAAGCCATTCACTCTTCTATCACACAAGGAAGGTAAAACGAGATGATACACTGATTGAAAAAACATTTCTGTAAAAATAATCACATAATACCAGCGATATTCATATACACGTTACTAAAAGACCTTGGCTTGAATTTTCATAAGTTCTACACTGGAACGTGTGTCTAGGACTACTTTCATATAATCTTACTAAATAGGGCTGGGCAGAGAGAGAAGAAGGGTGGCGAAGGTGAGTGTTGACATGTTGTGAACCTACACTTGGGTCACTAGTCCCACGCGCTTCCACTAACTTCCCCCTCTGCCACACTATGGACCCGGCACCCGCACGGTGAATCCATTAAATGCTTAGAGGTTTCGTCTCTCTAAGCTAACAAATGAAATATAATATTATATTGCATGTATACCTACACTTCTGTTTGGTAACTAAAGAACATAAGATAGTACCCACGTGATAATTAGTCTAACTCTAGATAATACAGTAGAGAACTGATACGTGATAATTAGTCTAACTCTAGATAATACACTACTACTGTAGTAGTTTAGCCACTGACCTTTCTCTTGGCTCTAACGACTTGCATCTGGTGATGAGTGCACTCGCCGATCGCTCGCCCTCTCAAGGCAGCACTCATTCGGGCATAAGCCCAGACCATAACCGACATGGGGAGCACGTATGTCACGCCCAGGAACACTATGTTGTAGCTGTAAAAGTTAAACTTGGTTAAACTAGCTGGGTGACCCAGCTTTAAACGCAGTAACTGTCAAATGAAAGTCACTAGAAATAATGTGGTGACGGTACTTTAAGGCGGGCATTGGACAGCTAAAATTATATTTCGAAATTCATTGTTCAAATTCACTTGTTGATTGTTGTAATAATTTTGGATGGTACCAAAATATTTAAATAAAACAAAGAGGAATTTCCTTAACTCTTGACGTAAGTACTAGTTATCTAATTTAATGGTGTTGTTATTATTATGGCCATAACCGATTTAATGACATCCCCGTTTACTCCGTCAACTGAGCTATGGCTGCTAGGAATTTGGAGTTCTAGTAGACTATAGAAAATTCTTGTTTTTATTCAACGGATGGTTTAACACAAGTTTAAGAAATACACTTACATTCCAGGAAAATTAATACGCGGTGATGGCATTGTTTATAAAATACATATTCGATTTTTTTTTTATTCTAGAAATACAATATTTATTTCATTTCTAGACATGACACATAATACTATTTTCACCAGCTAAATGGCACTGCTTGTTTATTGCGTGTATAATTTGAATTATAAAATATAATGCAGTATAAAATAATGCCGTGCCGTGTGGTGACGGCAGAGTAGAATACAATTGTCACCACCCTAAATCTCTCCCGTGGGTGTCGTACAAGGCGACTAAGGATACATCAGAGATGAGGAATGGGCAGCAGCGTTCCTCTTATACCACCTGGCAATGGTACTGCGACTTTTATGCCCTACAAATGGCAATAGGCTCGCCACCTATTACATGGGACCTAACATAATTTGCGAAACGTGGGTGCTAATTCACCTCTGCCTACCCCTACGGGGATATAGGCGTGATTTATGTATGTATGTATGTAAAATAATCACCGTTGAAAATTCTACAAACTCAAATTTAAAGCAACGCAGATCATTTTGACTGATGGCGACGACCGAATCAGAAATAATTGGTGTCAGAATATGCTGATTTGCATACTAAAATACTAGAAAATAGCGATGATTTATTTGAATCGAGTTGTATCTACAATAGTTACTAATGAAAAACTCACTAGAAAAATAAATGTAATGGAACTATAACGTCAGAAAACTTTACAAACATTGGTAGGTAAGTATTGTACAGTACATAACAATGAAACCAATTATCCGGGGCGAGATTGTATCTTTGATTTTTGTTGATTTTCGTTTAAGTCTATATTTACTAGGCTTAATTTGAAATAGAGTAGTATTGTAGATTTGTTCCAATTTGAAGTCAATAATATTGAGGTTCAAGCAAGTACCTACCAGACAAATTAAATTAGCGAGAAGCTCGATAACGCAATAACGCGCTCGGAGAAACTGAATTGCTGCTGAAACTAATAATGTTCGCTAAAGCCAGTCATTGGGTGGGTGACCAGAAATTTACTATCTCGAGTTCCACCGTGGTTTGGAAGGCACGCTAAGCCGCTGCGCTGGTCCCGCGCTGCATATGCATCAACGTTAAATCCACACTGGGTGGGATAGGGCTCATTCTCCCTATATTCTTAAACCAATAGGGAAGGCCTGTCCCAGCAATAGTGATGATGCTTACGTCTATTACACATTACACAAGTGCTAAAGGGTTGGTGTTGGTGATTATCATGATGATGAGATATATCATGTTCCACTCTGAAGACAAAAAAATAAAGGTTCATCGAAAGTACCAGACAAATAAAACATTCACGGTAACGGTTAAATTGAAACTGATCCAGAAATTACAACATAAAAACGGATTGTTTATTTTGCGCAACCAAAGCAATTAGCTTTCTATAAGGCATAATAAAAATGATAAACGTTATTATTTTACCAGTAATCTGTTTTAGAAGTGGGATAGCTCCCGTCGGGCCACTTCACGAAACATATTTCTCTCTCCCCGTTTAAGTACCTGAAAAAAAATTGCAAATAAGAATCGCAAGTTACCAAAGATTACGCTCCAGAAGAGGAGGAGATTTATTTTTTGTGATCATAAATAAGTCTAATATAAGCTATAATATTTTATTGTTTCGACTTTTCTGGTCTCCAAAAGATTTATTGTTCTGCAACGACGATACACGCTTATACTACTATAATTTTTTAGCTTTAAGTACTTAGGTACAGTATACCGAGAAGAATCACAAGAAATGTAACTAAATACCTATGTAAAGTTTTGAATTATTAATACAGTTTGGTCACGTCAGAGCAGAATACCTATAGTTATTATTGTCACCACCGCCAATCTATCCCGCGGGTGTTGTATACGGCGACGAAGGGTTAAAATAAAAGAGTTACGAGAAACGGTCAGCAGCGTTCTTTTTCTTACGTGCCCAATAGATGACAATAGGCTCGCACCCAATTAATTTAGAAGTATAATGCATCTCTGCGGGGATAAATCGGCGTAATTTATGTATGTCAACAAATCTGTTTGCAAATCATGCGAAATAAAGTTTTAAATTAATTAGGAGTACGAACTTTATAAGTACGTGAGTTATAAAGTTCGTAATTGTTACCATCCAACAGGGACAAATTTTTCCTATCTAGGTATAGAGAGACGATCATCATCGCCCTGCCCTTATCCCATCCTATTTGGGGTCCTCTTTTTCCATTCTCTTCTGTCACTCGTCATCTCCTCATTCACATCCATCGCCTATATATCATACCTGACACAATCCATCCATCTTTTCAGTGGTCTTCCTCTACTTCGACATCCATCAACATTCATGTCCATAACTTTCTTACTCACATTCAAGGCATCACATCTCATAGGTATAGAGGTATAGAGAGACGATGACTCCTAGAATTCCATGGATGATTGACTTCCCTGTATGTCAGAAAGGAAAGTCAGTGGTAGCGCCTGGGACTTGTGACCCAAGTGGAGGTTTACAGGGCGCCCCTTCACAACTATAGTATAGGTATGAGAGACGGTGGCGGGGACGGGGCACTCTAGATGTTAGCGAGGGCTGGTAATAGCCCCCCCCCCCTCCCCCCACTAACATCTCTCATACCGCAGGGAGGTCGCACGAAGTTGTCGGACTATAGTCGACACTCACTTTTGCCACCTTGACTTCTCTCTCTGCCGTGTTACCTATGACTATATAAAATAAGTAAGTAATATTAGTCAATACACTTACTCTTTTTTGTACGTGTCAGAATAGAGTAGGCTGGGCAGTGCAAGTAGTGCGCTTGCGCACCACACGGTGAAGAGGGCTGCGCGTGCGACTCGCCTGCTTAGTCGGTGCTGTAGAGGTTTCACTATTGCGACGTACCTAGACAAAAGAAAGCAAATAGGTGTTGTTGG
Organism: Cataclysta lemnata; assembly: GCA_963931975.1. Lineage (NCBI taxonomy): Eukaryota > Metazoa > Arthropoda > Insecta > Lepidoptera > Crambidae > Cataclysta > Cataclysta lemnata. Next base: position 7,806,865 of record OZ008339.1, read on the forward strand.
CAGTACAAAAAATATTTAGAGCTCTGGAGTTGTCAGGAGCAAAAAAAAATTTTTTTTACAACATGTTTAAACTCGATAAATTATTTATAATGATTATGAATTAGCTTTTAATACTTCTTTTTTTGTGGTCTTTATTTATTGCTGGTTAAGTAACAGCTTGTTTTTATATACAACTATCTATAATATTATAACAATTTTATTAGTGCCTGTCTAAAATGCTTACAGTAGAATTACGTTGATAACTGCATTAACTCGTGTGGTGACTCCATCTCTCCCGCGGGTGTGGCTCGCCACTCATTACATGGGACGTAACCTAATTGGCGAAACGTGGATGGTAATTCACCTCTGCCTGTCCCTTCTGGGGTATAGGCGTGATTTATGTATTTATGTATAACTGCATTAGTCGAGGACTATATCGCAGTTATACGGACCCACCTCGAACCCGTCAACCGCAACCTTCCAACTTTTCATTTATTTATCTAATAATGTCGAGCAATAAATTGAGTTAATTAAAAGGGTTCACCAAAGTTAAACTCCGAATCCGCGTGGAGATTTATCAATATTAAATTAAACCACACTGAGGGAAGGAATAACAATATCCTCTGATTACTTGTGACTTCATTCCTTGGCAAAAACCAAAAGTTGCTCATTGACTTAGCTGTGTATGAAATTTAAACAACGGTTTCATATAGTACATAAAGTGTCTAGTAAGTTTTAATAGGCGTCCTAAGGAACCATTTCTCTTTTTCTTGATTTGGTTTAAATTAAATGTAGATTTTTCCTAGCAGCCTTTAACTATTTACTTATAATGTATAAAATCCGAATACAAGATTTTCTTATTAAAAGTACTAACGGTAAATACTGTACTAACGGGTAAAAATCAGTAAATTTCACACATCAGTAAAGATCTTCTAATAAATTCAGCTTGTATGTTGAACGTTGGGATATTAAGGTAGATTGAACTTATTGAATTGAAGGGATACCATGCAAGCATAAGACCCACCAACTCACAATTGGCTACGTATGCCTTTCATCAATATTTGTAACTAGAATATGCCATCGTAGCATTGTCGAATTTATGAAGAATATAAACCCATCCATCGCCAAAGTTATCGATTTTTTAGTAAAATAATTAAAATTCCAAAACACCACAGGAAAGAGCAGTAACTGATAATACATTGACGCCGAAATATATAAACAAGTCTAAGAGTATGGACAATTGCAATTATATCCCCATTATATTTAAATGGTCGTATCAAACATTCCATTGGTATAACAACGTCCTTTCGGAAATTTATTGTCTCATTTTATTTGAATGCCCGTTCGCCTATTTCCGAAATGATGTCCAATGGTAGGTCCTATACAAGGGGTATAGGATATGATGATCTTTCGTTTACATAGTTCCAATGGTAATTAGCAAGAATGTTTACAATACGTAACGGTATTCTAACGATGCCTTATTACGTGCGTAACACTTCAAGGGATAAACTTAGGTACACGGAACAGCTCGTATTATATTTCAATATTCATTACCGCAAGATAATTACGAACTTCTATTATATACAAGCTTAGAACTCAGATAAGTAAGTATAACCAGAGAGTCAGTAGGTACTAAAGATTTAAAATTAATAAGTGACATCTACAAAATGCTTCTTAACCGACTTACCAAAGTATAGTCTTGGTTTTTAAGTGTAATTATTATAATATACAGTGATAGGTGGTGTACAAAGTTAACTATCCAAATAAGCGTCGAATCGTAGACAATTGCAGAACTCTTTCGCTGTTGATTTTACTACTTTATTTAATAATTTTACATTCTGTTAGGTTCGTAATCAAAAGTCCAAAATTTGTGGCCAGTAGTAAAATTAATGAAAAAAGTTAAAAACTTTACATACTACACATTTTTTTATAAGACGAACCCGGAAATTAAAAAAAAACCAAGTCCGAGGTCGAAGTCCCCACTCTCTATTAATTAGTTTTTGTTCCATTAATCCTATTATATTTAAGATATTGGTATTCTATAAATTTCAGCATGCCCGGATAAAAAATCGCACCCTGAGCCAGTGTTAGATGGGATTTAAGGAAATAAAAGCCAAAGCAAGAATCAATGAAAACTATTAGCCGCCTAAATAAAAGTAAGGCATGCTTTTTATGTACTATTATTTTCTACCTATCATAATTTTTGACGAATAATGGCTTAAGTCCATGGCCATACCTCTGGGGCTTGTAATCACATTAATAATTAATATTTTGGCGAGATAAGGCCTTTCACAATTTGTAGTTTGTAATTCATAATCTAAGCGCCGTCTTTTCAACAGCTCTATGATTCTCATTATCTATATCTCGCCTGATTTCTTCTCTATCTTCAATTATTCCTTTATTTACGTATCCATTCGCATTTAGAGTCTTTCCGGCAGAGTCCGCTTCTTCTCCCTAAATATGTTAACTATACGATTTCAAAGAATTATGGCGTCATTTCTTTGTATTAGTAAAACAGTAATAGTAAAGTAAACGAAGTGCCATGTATTGAATTAAAAAAACCAATTTGAGTAAAGTAGATAGATTCGAATAAATTTTTATTGTCCACGAAGCAAACTCGTTTTTTCACTTGTGTCCAGACGAATTCCATTATGTTTTTTTTGGGGTATAAAAAGTAACTGCAATACCCTTGTAATGGCGAACCATGTCATATAATAAGTACCTATCCAAATACTGCATGGGGGAAGGTAAGCGGTCCACACCAGAGGATACCGATGGATTGTGTGAAAGTTTATTATGATTTTCAAAGGAGTAGATAATTTGAGAATGGCTGAAAAAGATGTATGGAAGAATAAAACTAACTGCGTCAATATCGACTTCCCGATAAATTGGGAGAGCAAGCGATATATTGTGTTAAGTAGTACACATACAAAGTCAGGCGAGAAATGGAGAAAGTTAATTGATATAGGTCTACCAGAATATCATGGCATTATTTGTTTGTTTTTTTTAATTCTCCCTATATTTTAGGGAAGGCAAAGGGTCTAGCCCATACAGCCATATCTTTAGTGTATATTTTATCTGTAGTCTTATGAAATAATGAGTGGGTGAGGAGTACTTGGCGGGCTTTCAATGGCATTAGTCAAATTTTTATTTCGATCATTCAAAAATTGTTTCAGAGTGGACTTTGTGTCGTCGTAAAAGTGGTGTTATTTTGATGCATAAGGATCCGTGTTGATGTTCAATAATGAAGAATCATTGAAATAAATGTGTTGTGCCGTGTTTAACGTTGAGAATTTTATACTGGTTTTCACCACCTCATCGGTCACCATCATGAACTCTGTTACCATTCGAAGCAAGCACCCCCTAGATGCGTTAAAATGTGTTCCACACATATTTTAATGTAAAATTCATTTCATCCATAATCAACACGGATGCTTGTGCATCAAAATAACACCACTTTCACTGCACAAAATCCACTCGGAACCAATTTTAGAATTATTGAAAATAAATCTGACTGACACCACGAAACGCGCCAAACACACCTTTCTATTTGTTTTTTTTTTTTAATTAGGATTTTGATATAGCAACTAGACATGCTCAAACCATGTCCGGAAATGGATTGAACATGGAACGGTTCCATAACGTTTCGGACCTAGTTCCGTTAACATGTCCTCGGACATGATAACGGAACTGGTTAGGTTCTTGCTATGTAGGTCCTTTAGTTGGGCATAGGCGGTCTTAGTTCCAGTTGGACGGTGATAAGTAATAATGTGTCAACCCACAAAAACCCATATTCCGAGATTTCGACATAGGTTGATAAAGCATCATTATTTTATTCTACAATTTTCAAAAGTGTTCTAATTCTAACTGACTTGAAACACTTTCTTTAACAAAAAGATAAAAACTATTTTTAATAAAATAGCAAATTAACTGCCGCACTCAGAGACGTCAAATAACGTTAATGAGTACCTAACGTCAAAAAATGTCAATTCGAAACTAGTCGCTATTCTTGCCGTGTCTATGGTCTAGATTACGTCAACTGGCGTCTGTCAAGTCAAATGACAAGGTTTGTCAAGTGCTCAAAGATTTTTGTTTATTTTCTCAAAATATAATGTGTTAATTCACCTCTGCCTACCCCATAGAGGTAGTACTACGGATAGCCTACCCCTTAGGGGATATGGGCGTGATTTATAATTTGTATGTATAATTTATTATGATTGTACCACGAAAATGCAACAAGCAGTTGCCCGGCGGATTACATCACGCTTTGATAACTTGCTATGATTCTTTCATAGTTCTATCGCTTCATTAAATAACATTAATGTCCTTATGCATGCCGCCTAAGCTTTCCCCTTCCGATTTCTCTATTCACTTCGGACATTTAAATCTTTTTCGTCAATCGATATGTTCTACTCAGTAAGTAAAATGAATTGATGATCAACTCAATAAATAAAACCACTAGAAAAGATTGAATTCAACCTCCATAATATTGTTTTTATAGAATAAAACTCAGTATTATTGAATTACAGAATCTTTGGGGGCTTTCCTTAATAAGATTTATCGCTGATGCCGCACTCTAAGCCATTCGCCCGAAAGCTTCTTATCTTTTCTGTAGAATCAAAAACTAAATATGAAAATCTTGTGGACATGCCCACATGACATGACATGCTTAAACTTTTTAACTATACACATATTTTATGGTTTCGTATAAATGAAAAAATGTATTTAACTATTGCAATTGAGTGCGGCATTGTATATTGGTATTGGTTGACAGTAATTATTATTTTTTTTGTTTACGCCCTATGATTTTAAACTAAAATAATGTTGAACAAACAAAGCTCGTGTGCTTTGGCTTATAGATAAGATATAAAATGTTCAAAGTAGATAAATTACATAACTATTACTTAAATATACGGTACAATGGATAGACGTTTATTAAATCAGAAAACGACATCACATAATCATTTCGTTCAAGCATCAAACCCCAAAGGGATAATATTACATTACCGTCACGCTACACGAAACCTAACATAGCTGACAAAATGTGGAGGAAAGAAAGAAAAGACAGTAATGATTATTCCTATAATTATCTTTCAAAGTTTATCTTAAATTTAAATGTTTTCGGAGTAAAAAGTCGAGCGCTGATTTTGCACTGACGAAACCAAAACCATCTTGTTACTTATCTTGTAGAATCTAGTTATTTTATATTTCGAGTTTATTTAACCGCGCACTGCGAAAACAGCCTTTCGGAATAAATTTATGTTGTTGGTTATTTTTTGTACAGTATGATACTGTATTGTGAGAAACTTTATTTAACAAAAGGGAAAAAATTAAATTACAGTTCTTTGCTCCTTCCTAAGCGGAATGGACTTGAACAACATGGCATATAACACTTATTTCTATTACACGAGAGACGTAACTAATAAGACTTATAGGAATGCGAATTTGAGGTGTATCTCTTTTGTAATTAAGAGGCGATACGTCACATGGTCTACTATTTTGTGTTACGGATAGATTGTTATATTTTGTTTGAACTAAAATGTTTTTTAATAGCTGGTATGCTGGGAAGAGATTGGTTTCTATGATCCCATTTTTAACCACAAAGTCATTTATTTCCAAAACAACAGGCACGTAGATAGAAACAACGGACAGATTGTAAAATTTTGTCTTAACTAAAATTGTTTTTAAATATGTGGGATGCTAGTAAGAGATTGGTTTCTATAAAATCCCACTCGTACCCTCAAAGACATTTGTTTCCGAACAACAGGTGTCACACGACGACTAAAAAGGCACTATCGGTAATCGAACTATGGATACCAAAGATCCGATAAGGCGGATACAATTTATTTACGCAATGAAATAAATTCGTTTGGCCTTAACTTTTAACGGGACATTTATTCCGTCCCTTACATGCGATCCTTTTTACTCCATATGTGGCCGTAGAGGAGGGTTTGGACGGTGAGCGACGCCTGTTAAAATATTCAAGAAAGGTTTTGTTCGCACCTGCTGTTTGTACTCAATTTAAAAAAAAAATAGAGTTTAAATCTGTTGATTTTTACTGTAAGTAGTAGAGTTTTAATGTGTTGATGAACTGCACAGGACTTGAACTAAATGTTAGTCAATAATTTTACCTATGTTATTTCACGAACAAAAATGTAGGGAATACTTCTTTAAAATTTGATTTAATTTTCGAGACTGCTCGGTATTAAAATTGAGCCACACGCTGATAATTTATAAAGTAACATTATATTATATCATTCACAGCATCAAACATCTTACCCCTGTCCTACTTTTGATAGTAATTTATCAAATCGCATGTCATTTATTCATAGCCTCGGTTCGCTAGAGCAAATAAAGTAGACCTAAGGAATGAACAATCATTTTGCTCCAGAATTCGTACTGTCATTCATTCTCTATGCAAATATAGCAATATCCGGGTAATTCAGTTCGTAAGAGAATCTAGGTATATACTTTTTGCCAATACATAAAAGATGATTTGTCCACAGATTCATGAATAAAATTTGCAACACACAGATAGGAAGACACGTTATTTTTAGATTGAGATTAAATTTTAATTCATACAGTTATTAATCAAACGGATTAGTCGTGTGGTGGCAGCAGAGTAGAATACAATTTTCACCACTCCGAATCTCCCTCACGGCTGTCGTACAAGGCGACTAAGGGTTAAAACAACGATTGGTAATGGGCAGCAGCGTTCCTCTTATACCACCTAGCTATAGACTGCGATTTAGGTGCCTGATAGATGGCAATAGGCTGAGCACCACCACCATAATTACATGGGACCTATCATAATTGGCATAACGTGGGTGTATGATATTAATATATAACATACTGAATTTCTCAGAAGTTACTTTATAATATTAATTAATATTTCTTACACTCACACCTATCATCTGGCTATCCCAAAGTAAGTAGCATAAGCACTAGTATGGGTATAAACAATCATTTATAAATATTTGTAATGCTACATAAACATAAAGAAAACCATGAAATGTCTGTATTCATCACAAATATTGCTCGTACGAGTAACTAAATATTGGATGGTGTGTAATGAAATTATTATTGTTCGTAACACAATCCATGACTATTTATTGCGCTGAATAATTGGAACGGAATAAGCAAGCTAATTTTCACCTCGTGCGTAATTGTATTGTACATCTGAAATGAGCGAACAGCAAATTAGAACTGGCATTCACATAATAGCCATGATAGAATTATTCTCGAATCACGGGAAATTTTATCATCCAGTGTTAGACCCACACTCTGTTCATGGAAATGAAAGGTAATTTATGAAAATAATAATTACCAGTGAAAGTGCTTTTATTACTTGGACATACTTAATCCAAAAGGGCCACAATATAATAAATCTATTTTATTGATATCAATAATCATAATGAGTCGAAACATATTCACTTAAAAAGTTTTGTATAATCGTACACTCCAAGCAACGAACTATAGCAAAAATATATGTGAAATGTCAATGAACTCTTAGCAAGTGCTAAAAATTTTACAATTAACATAGTCTCTTTAAAATGAAAGTAGTTTTAATTAACTATTTAGTTTGTATTTCTATTTTATCGACTGCAAAAAGACGCGATGCAATTTACCCTACTCTCATGTCTACTGTATGTAAGTTAGGTTTTTTATACGCATGCTTTATACAAACAAATTATGCTTTATACGAGCATGACTTACACTCATATGTTTCTTCTCACCGAAAATGTAGAAGGATTTATTTGACGCCCACATATTATGGCCAGTGTATGTTGCCCGATCAATATAAGACTCATGCAATACTACCTAACAAGTTTCGAGCGTATTAAAGTCTACTGGTATGCCAAGCAAATCAGAGTACCTGAGTTTTAGGTAATAAAAACTTCTTGTCATTCTGGTTCCTTCTAGATAGAAAAAAGTATAGATAAAAAACTGGTCGTGGAAAAGCTGGCAATCGCTCGATAACCAAATGCCCGATTTTATTTCTGCCTCAGAACAAACAAACTTTCTTACAGCACATTTTGGTTGGGTACATAGCGTAGTCGGATTACGCTCGAAGTTTGCCAATATAGTGTGTGCACAAACTAGTATCCATATAAAAGTTTCCATACTTTGACATGACCATTTCTAGATACGTTCTCATGTACGCACCAAGAATATTAAAACCTACTGTCAAAAGCTGTTTGCGAAAACTCAGCTTTTCCGACACATTTATCTCCAGACTCACACACACGCATTAAAAGAGTTGTGAATGACTAATTTCAGAGAAAGCTTGCAAACTTTGTTAGGTTTTACGTGATACGGGCGAGCTTTTTGGCATATTTATTTCAGTATTCATAGATGGTGTGCCAGGAATGCTGTTGCCATTTCCTCGCCATTAGAACTCTTGGCCCCCTTATGTAGGACAGCTATAATATAGATATGGGTAGATGCTGTTCTATTCTGGTCTGCCATCATTAGACTGCATTTAAAATGTATTCATTAACTGCCGCACTCAGAGACGTCAAATAACGTTAATGAGTACTTAACGTCAAAATATGATAATTCAAAACTAGTCGCTGTTCTTGTCGGGTCTATGGTCTAGATTTGAATGAAAATTTTTGACATTAAATAGTACTCATTTAAGTTAATTGACGTCTCTGAGTGCGGCAGTTAAACAAACAATTTAATGTATATTGATCAGCCTCTACATAGACGCAGATCTTATTTGTTAATAGACCGCGAGACTCCTACAGCAAGGAAATATTTAAGAATCTACATTAAGGGAACATTTTTCAGCTAAATATCTAATGGTCAAAGGGTTTTTTGCAAAACGACGGAGTGAGGATTTAATTCTGATTTAAAATGCAAATCGGTAATTTATTAGCATATTTTACAGAAACCATTTTCCTTTTGAAACGTAAAGAAACTTGTTCAACGTCACTTTTAAACGATATAATTATTATTATAAAATAATTAATAAACTATAAGCTGTTACAAGTGTCATTTGCGTATAAGTCATTAAATGGTCAAAAAGATTTTTCTACTACGCTTATTACTTAATTTAAGCAATTAAAAACATTAAAACTGGGTTTAAAATTATGGTATCACTGTTTGTAGTACTAGACGAATTGGTCATCAGAGATATCCAAGGGAAAAGCCCTAACATTAATTGTTCCTATCGTCATCCTCGTAGCTGATTCCAAACGAGGCAAAAGCCATCGAATGTTAGTGTTTATTGTTTCACGAGCCTGCCCTGGGTGGCCACGGGGGAAAAATGTAACGTTAAATCGAGAGACAAATAGAATTTGATGCGAGTGATCGCGTTTAGGAGCGATTAGGACAAGTTCTGTATGATACACAAACGATTATTGGCCTTAGTGAAACTATAGCTTTACCCAATTTCATCCATTTGCCAATTGCTCGCTTCTCAAGCATTCGATAAAATATAAGCTATCTCTATTACGTGAATGTTTACAATCTGACTACCCAAAACTGACAAGTTTCTGCAATCGATTGTCAACCTTAACTTGTTTATAATAAAACACATAGTCGGTTGAGATTTCAAATTTTGTGGTACTGTAAAATTAATGATCGCACTCTTTTTCTTTCTACCTTATTATGTAATCCGATTTCAGTTGCTTTGGTATACCTGTCTCTCTCACTCATTGGGAATAGTAGCAAAGTGTGAGAGTAAAGGGTTGACCCAAAGCAACTGAAATCGGCTTGCATAATACGGGTCTGCGACCTAGCTCTGCAAGCCGATTGCAATCGTCTTAGTCTACCAGTCACTCTCACTCATTAGGTATGATAGCAACGTTTGAGAGAGATGGCAACACTAAACCGATTCCAATTTATTTAAAGAGTAGCTCTGTTGGATCCCTAAATTAAACTAACGAAACACGAATAAAATAATTAACAGCCGATACCTTAGGCTTTAAAATAGCCGATACCCTAAGCTTTAAAACAGAGTACTGAGCTTATTTTAATTGAATTTATATAAATATGGAGATCTTTGAAGGGTATGTGTTGTTGATGAATAAATAAGGGCAACGGTATTCCTGGTACACCACCTAACAAAACTTGGAATAACGTGCCTGGTCGCAATAGTTTGCCCTAGTTCGCCCTATGTGTATGTGACCTGAAATTGTTGCATAACATATTATATTTGCGAAACTTATATATAATGTAAACTAATTTGTGTAAATTATTTATAAAAGAACAAGCCATGCATATATGTTGTAAATAATGTAAAGAGTTAAATATGAATGTTATTCGCCTCTGCCTACTTCTACGAGGGTAAATTGGCAGTTTAATTACGTTATGAAATACAGAAAGATATTGAAAACGTTCCGGTACACTTTGGCCTTGTGATTCAAAATTAAGAAAGAGGTTCGGTGGTATAGTTTATACGATCGTTCCGATCGATCCTTTCAATATGAAACACAACATAATATATTGGATTATAATATACACTCGTTAATCACACCTTTCACCCCAAAGGGGTGAACAAAGGTGCCACTTAATATGGAAACAGCCTATTGCTATTCCTCAGGAACTTTTATGGCAGTGTTTACTAGATACTGTACCAGGAACGCCGTTTCCTATTCCTCGTCATATTATAACTCATACTGCCGCACTCAGAGACGACTCAAATAGCTTTAATGAGTACCTAATATCAAAAAAAATCAATTAAATCTTGACCATAGACCCGGCAAGAATAGCGACTAGTTTTGAATTACAAAGATTTTGGTGGTTAGAAAAAGAATGTCGAAAAATTATGATCTTGAGGCGGGAATCGAACCCGCGTCCGCTGCTATCCGGGCAGGTGCCTGACTGCTCGGCCACCCAAGACACACACACTAATTAACTTGCCGAAATTCTTCTAACCTTTACACTTCACGTTGTAAGCCAACGGGTACCCTCGCAATGTAGAAATAAATTTTAAACATTCCAAAGCAGATATTTTTACAAATACCGTGCGTTCGGTTAAGCTTGGGTTTGCTTTATAAACTATTCGATTTTAATTTTAACATTATATAAATGTTAGAAAAAAATCTTTGTACTAATTTTTCTAACATTTATATAATGTTAAAATTAAAATCGAATAGTTTTGAATTGTCATTTTTAGACATAAGGTGCTCATTATCGTTATTTGACGTCTCTGAGTGCGGCAGTTAGTCATCTTGTACGACACCTATGAGAGAGAGAGAGAGGGATATTTATATTCTTTTCTGCTGTCACCGCACGACAACGATCAAACAATCTTAATTCCGAGTATGTTCTGTCGTAAACAATAGAAACTATTACTGACCTATCAACAGTGATTGCGACCAACGTGAAAACCCCAGCCGACACAGTCAGGTTGGCGGTGAAGTTACTGGCAGTGCAGGTCGCCGACCCGAACGGCCAATGGGCAGTGACCAGGAACACGAAGTTGGGCGCCCCGTTCAGGGTGGCCATCAGGAGGTCCGCCACGGCGAGGTTCACCAGGAAGCAGTTGGTGACCGTTCGCATTCTTCTGTGGGCTGTGAACAAGGGGTTTCGATTATGTGACGTTTCTCACTATGTGTCTATGCATGCATAGTCACTTAAAACATAGAGTGAGAGAGCTTGCACTACGCACATTCGATCCGAATCCGAGATTTTGACGGTCCGTTGTAGCCGAAGAACTATTTCTATGGTAACTTACTTTACTTGTCCGAGTTGTCTAGACCAATAATTTTTTCTCGGATTCGGATCGGATGTAGTGCGTAACTGCTCTAACTCTGTGAGGAATTAATCTATTGAAAAATATTGGACTGGGCTTAGCCATTCAACATCCAATCGCCGCTTGATGAGAGGAGAGGAGCTCGCTAGCGCAGTGGCATAGCGCACTTAGCCTGCGATTGCGTAAACTAAGCAATGCTCGCTAAGGCCGGGAATGGGATGGGTGACCAAAAAATATTGTCTCGTGTTCCTCCGTGCTTCGGAAGGCACGTTAAGCCGTTGGTCCTGAGCTGCATCTGCAGTCGTTAATAGTTAATACCCACTAACCAGCACTAACTAGCGTGGTGGGTTATGGCCCATTCTCCTATTCTTCCATCTTCATGGAAGGTCTGTGCCCCAGCAGTGGGGACATTAAAAGGCTGGTGATAATGATGATGTTTCTCACTATATGCCTGTGCATATTCACTTATAACAGCCGCCTGCTTGATAGAAAACCTCTTTGTGTATGATAAAATACCTACTTATATATTATGTAGGTATTAAACAATACGCTCGACCATATTTAAATACTTTACAGCACAGTCCATTATTAACTTTGATGAACATTCGACGAATAATTTAGAATTAAAACAACAAATTAGGTTCCAAGTTACAAATTTACCATTTTAGGAATAATTTAAATGTTATGGACTAGATGGACAAACATTGGTGGGTAAAGTTATTTTCACATTTTAATCGATAAATTGAGATCTCTAGTTCGTACTGGTAAGGCAGTATTTACTATGATCTATGATTAAAAATGAGAATTTACCAATTTACCGGCATAAGTTAGAGATTTTTTTAAAGATAATTTGATTGAATGAGATGAGATAATTTGATTGAAATAATGAGTCTACAGACTCATTATTTTTTTCTACTACGATCCTAGTAGAAAGAGCTAAAAGATCGACATCTGGTGGGACAGAGAAGCATACCAGTCTAACCCCTAACCTACAATAATATTGTAAACAACTCACTCCTATAGTAGAATACCATACCGCTGACAAAAACGTCAATAAAGATTATACATTAATTCCAGGAATAAAATTAAACATTAGAAATCATTCGTATCGTAGAAAATAGTTGCCTAAATCCGCTTTATTGCTGAATGAAATCATTTTGCATTAGAAATACATTCTAGGGCTTTCAATTGGAATCCCCCGCTGGTGGGTTGATAATGTTGTTATAACAGATGTGTAGCTTAACATTCATGCTGTTGCAATAAGGAAAATCAGACGCATAAAACCTCTACCAATAAAACATGCCACCGTATAAAAAAATACACTATCAAAATATTGTTAGTAAATATACTCGCAATTCACGTTAGTCGAAATAAACTTCTATGATAACACTTGCCCATGTACAAAAGTTTCCTAAATTACCGGTTTGCTATCTAGTGACATTTACAATTATAGTTTTGGATAATAACAGAGCTTGTAAATTAGTAAACTTAATATTATGGTAAACATAAATGAGCATTACTGGGTTTATTTTGTTATCAATTCCAGAGTTGTAGTTGTAAATCCAGATACAGGGGGTCTTCGTAGCTATTTTATGATAGACTCAGCCTACATAATCGACCAAAACCGTGGTGACGGCAGAGTAGAATACAATTGTCACCACCCCAAATCTCTACCGTGGGTGTCGTACAAAGCGACTAAGGATAAATCATTGATGAGGAATGGGCAGCAGCGTTTCTCTTATACCACCCAGCAATGTACCTACTGTGACTTTTGTGCCAGATAAATAGCAATAGGCTCGCCACCTATTACATGGGACCTAACATAATTGGCGAAACGCGAAACCCCTTCGGGGATATAGGTGTGATTTATGTATGAATGTAGGTATTTTACATACACACACTTCTCCACTGATTTAAGTTTTAATATTCTATCTTTTACATATTTTATCCAGAAGTAATCCAAGCTTTTATAGTTAAACAATATATTATTATTATAATATCAGTCGCAGATTATTAATAAATTTCTATATTAATTTTGGACCCACTCATTAATACCGTCGACGGTCAGAACCAAATAAGAGACTATTTAGTTAGCTCCATAATATTGTGTTTATTTTTAGAACGACGCTACGCAAAAACGACGCTCCGTAGCCGTGGCAGGCAATTCCCTTGATAATTCCTAAAACATATTCAACTCCAAAACCTGGCTTTCAAGTTTGAATCCGGAACCCTCATCACCTTATATTCTTCTATTATAGTATATAGCTAATGGTGCACTTAGTTTTTGATCTTTGATATTATATAAATATGTGTAAATATTTATTTTATGGAAAATTTTATTTTATTTCATGTTTGTTATACATACATAAATCACGCCTATATCCCCGAAGGGGTAGGCAGAGGTGAACAAGCACCCACGTTTCGCCAGTTATGATAGGTCCCATGTAATAGGTGGCGAGCCTATTGCCATTTATCGGGTACAAAAGTCGCAGTAGGTACATTGCTAGGTAGTATAAGTGGAACGCTGCTGCCCATTCCTCATGACTGATTTATCCTTAGTCGCCTTGTACGACACCCACGGGAGAGATTTGCGGTAATGACAATTGTATTCTACTCTGCCGTCACCACACGGCCGTTGTTATGCATGCACGTTTCGTAGTACTGCAACTTGCCGTAGCTATGTCGTAGCAACAATCGTTACCCTTGGTTGTTACTAAAAAGTGTACCTATCTAACTAAACCTATCTTTCCAGAAGAATCGATTATCTTAACGGTTCGTATATAATTACGAGGTTTCGTCACTACACGTGTCTATGCGTGTATCGATAATGGACGTCTATTATTAATATCTTGTCTTTGTAAATTGCCATTACTTATAAAACTGTTATTTAATTTTATTGTTATTTAAATAATTATCACTTTCAAACATTAATTATATTCCCACTTTTAGGAATCGGTAGGTGATAGTATATGAATAACTAAATATTTCTTACATTCACTTATTTAAACCAAAGTCAGCACCTCAAAACTAATGGCGGATATTTTTAAGAGAAGAAAACCAACAATACAAAAATTATGAAAAAAATCTAATTATATCCATCCATCACACAAACATTTATTTGTGAGTACTTCGTTATTCGAACACCTGACCTTTTTGTTAAATATTGGTGTGTTAAAAACATTATTACATTTTATTAACATAAAAATAGGACATAAATAACCAAAGCCGGTTCACACACTCGATTCCACAATCCATCTTACAAACAAAGCAATTGGCGGGCGTAACAAATTGATCAAAGTAATAAATCACACACGAATAATGGGCTCAATGAGAGTTATTGTGTGCCGTGACATTTTTCATTTCTTCATTGCCCGTGATTTCGCTCGCATTTTCCATACACAAAGTAGAAAAAAATCTCGAAGGAATTGTGCTTTCCCGGAATGGTAATGTGTAAGATATATATATATTTTTCGACACGCACTCTGTTACGCGATCCCTTGTGCCTTTGAATAGATATTTTTACGATGAACTTGCAAAAGGGCGCTTTGTTCCGGCGAACTGTGGAACGATATGACCTTACACGACAGTCTTATCCAACTAGTTCTGATCTCGAATCTGATATCATCTGATATCATGTACTTAGACTCCGTTAATATTGCAGTCGGCATAAGTACCTAAGTACCTATGTAAATTAGATTCTTCAAGCGTGATTACTTATGTTGTATTTATTGATTAGAAAATACTATTATTTTTATTAAATCTTTAGTCCAAAAATTCCACTGGCACTGCTACAATAAAACTTTATTTTATCGGTTTATTATATCGGTTGTCAATGTCAATTAAGTATGATTTATTATTATATATAAGTATATTATTATTTCTCATTTTATGATCAAGGGATAATAGTGCCGTGTGTTAACGGCAGAGTAGAATACAATTGTCATCACCCCAAATCTCTTCCGTGGGTGTCGTACAAGGCGACTAAGGATAAATCAATGATGAGGAATGGGCAGCAGCGTTCCTCTTATACCACCTAGCAATAACAATGTACTGCGACTTTTATGATGGGACTTAACATAATTGGCTAAACGTGGGTGCTAGTTCACCTCTGCCTGCCCCTTAGGGGATATAGGCGCGATTTATGTATGTATGTATGTATGATAAAAGTACAAAGTCGTATGAGAAATTTTAATATATTTATGCTAAACGGAGACCTGTTGACTATCATTGACGCCTTGTCTGAGAAAGAAAGTTTCTAGAATGATTTTTTAATAATTAACTACACTAACAACACAATTATTGCTTTTTTAAATATTATTTTCTAGGGATGCAAAACCCTGTTCCAACAGGGAAGCTTGATCTATTATGCATAATTTACACTTGTACATTACAATAATTCTACACATCACAATTAAGTTTACACAGATATCATACATATAGAAAGAAAATGTTGCCTGAAAAAATGTTCACAATGCTCTTTGAAATTCTTTCTTCGTGCAGTATTCAAATGTAAAATGCCGCTGGTATTTACAGAGATGACCCAAGTTCACTGAAAATGGAACTGCGAGGTTTTAACCAAGCAAATGAACTACAGCACCAAATGCGCTAGCTTCAGTGCCTTTGGCAAAGCAACAACAACTTTAACGGAACGAAAATACAACAGGAATTTGACTAACAGTTTAATTTAAAAATATCGAGAATAGAGAATATTTGAGAAAGTTATATTCAATAATCTTCAATAAAGCGATACGTAATATTGTGGAGTCCAATGGCGCGTGTCTAGCGAGGTGCCATATTTCGATAACTACGTTAGGTACGGCAAAACTAGAATAAGTACAATTTTCATCACATCCTTTCACACATATTCACATTATTATTTCACACACATTATAATTTTTATTCCTTTCACATTATAATCGTGTGTGTTGTAAGAGGCGACTAAGGGCCGGTTTTTTGATGCATAGTTAACTGTTAACCAATTGTTAAAAATTGTTACTAATCTTTAAATATCACTGATATTTAACAATAAGTAACAATATCAGATTGATATTTATCCATTAGTAACATTAGTAACTAAAATTGTTACTAATGGTTAGGTATCGGACTTATATTAAGCAATTATTAAATAGTAACAGTTTCTAACAATTGGTTGAGTTAACTATGGATCAAAAAACCGGCCCTAAGGGAGCTTTTTGGACCAGCATAATACGCACACTGTAGCCGGTATCGTAAACTATTCCCCGGTGTTGATTGTAGGGCAAAGTCTTAGCCCAATTATATAGAGCTCATTGGCGTGCGTAAACTAACTCCGACTCCTTGAATAATTGGTCAAAACCCGTTCGTTCCGGTTTCATCTGCCTTTGATAATAAACAGCTCTATGTCCGCGAGGTGGGTTGTGGGCAAATATATTGCTACGTATATAGGGACCCGTTGTGACGCAGTTTATAAAGTCACGCCTATTTATACCCGAAGGAGACAGCGGAGATAAATCACACACGTTTTCAATGTTAAACGACATTTCTTTGACGATTCATGAGTGTATGTAATGACACCTTATATGAATAAACCATATTTTTATTTATTTTATTTAATTAACACTTAGGTTTCGCCAATTATGTTATGCTCCATGCGGGCCTACTGTCATGTATCGAGCACGTAAAACCCAGATTCATGTATTTTTGTATACAAATTAAGATAAGGCATTCCTAACTTTTATTCTTTAATAAACGTAACTCTAAACAAAAGAACAGTATAATAATATGTGTTTTGTAAAGCTTAGCTGCATACCACGTATTCCATGGAAAACAGACAATACTAAAACTCGACGAATACTTATGAGTTTCGGATTTGGCTCGAACGTGCTGCGGTTCACAGATTTGTGTCCGAATACCTACTGGTTGTTGGAATAAAATTTGATTCAATTTCTTTGCGATAAGATCGGAGTAAATTACAAATGACCTTGTTGTAAAAAAAAGTCTAAGCAGGCAATAGCGCAATTAATAATGATAAAATTATTTTACTTTCAAAATATTTTGTATTTGAAGAGAAACAAACACAAGTTCATCATCATCATCATCATCGCCAGCCCTTTAATGTCACCACTGCTGGGCCACAGGCCTTCCCCATGGATGGAAGAATATAGGGAGAATGAATTGGAATATAGGAAGGCATTTAATAACGAATGCAGATTCAGCAGGGACCAACGGCTTAACGAGGAACTCGATATAATACATTTTTGGTCACGCATCCAACGACCGGCCTTAGCAAGCATTGCTTAGTTTACGCAATCGCAGGCCGAGCGCGCTGTGCCACTGCACTAGCGAGCTCCACGCAAACACAAGTGGGAGGTTTGGAATTAAAAATAAATAAAGTACAATCCTGTAATCGTGGATACCAAAATTGAAAGAATAATATTGCTCCCATTGGAATTCATATAAGCATGTCTGAGCATTTGAACAATTCGTTAGCACTATATAAAGCTTGTTCCCGAGTTACTCAGAGAGAATATCGTTTCTTAAATACAATTCAAAATTGCATTCCTACAAGAGCAAGTCTTACTATTATTAAGTTTTTCAGTTGTCTCTTTATATTTTGGAGGAGCAGGGTCGAGTTGCAGATAAATAAATAAATATTAAATGAGCGATATGTTCTTTCCTTCTTTTCACGTAAGTTATGACACGTATAAAAATGTAACATCTCTGGTCGTTTCGTACTTATTTATTTCGTGATAGAGTGCTACGTGACCTGTATCGGTCGATTGACCACTCGTTCATCCGTGATTATTACCCTTTGGTTCCTGTATCGATGTACTGGAAGTAATATTAGCAACAAAACCAGTGTAACATGTAGTCAGGCTGCTTTGGAATATTTTTTTATTAGCTTTTTGTCAATACTTATCTCTCGGACACATTTATTTATATTATTCATTTTACAACCTTAATATTGTATTAGACACCTGTTCCATTCCTATTTTAAAAACTGCACTAACGTACACTAAAAAAGCACTGACTGAAGTGATTAAAGAAGATATTTACAATATATATTACACTAAACATCTTACCCCGGGGATGGGACGCGCCGTCCCAATATTCTATCTCCAGTTAAAAGTAAACTTACTAAAGTTTAGTTGCCTAGTTTTTTTGTTATATCACGATATATAACAGAAGTTGACAGAAGTTGCCTTCTATGCTGGCCTGGGAGCGAACAAATAACGTAGAATAGGCCAGCCCCAACTCATCCCATGGGTGTCGTAAAAGTCGACTAAGGGAGATTGCCCGGTGTAGACCAATAAGCACCTGGGGCACCCGAATGGTGGAGGGCAAACCACCAACAACAGCGTACCCAAGGAGGGTTGGTGTCAGGCAGGCGGCCGGCTGTAAAACCTAAGCCAAAACCTTGAGCAGTATGGATTGGAATGTTGTCATTCTAATCACTCTCTCCGTTCATGGGTCTCTCGACATGGTCCGTTCCGTCTCTTTTCTATACATTCATTCATCACTAGCACCTTTACGGTGGGATGGATGGTATGAATCAAAAGGGAGTGGATGGCTTGATGACGTCTGACATATGAATGGAAGAGGAAACATACTGCGCCGACCCCAGAGAGACTGGGAACAGGGCAGGAAGAAGATATAACAGAAGTTGACAAGCAACTAAACTGTAGTACGTCTATCTTTAACTGTTGATAGAATATTGAGACGCGCCGTTAGTGGAATGATTTTCGGTATTCTTTAACTAACATGTGTAACTTAACAGCGTACTACTCACCCAGCACAATCCATATGACCAGTGTGTTCCCTAAGATAGCCAGCAGCAACATGAGCGCGAAAATGATGAACCATGCCAGCTGACCCCACCATGGGGGACTATAAGGTCTGGTGCCAAGCCCCATACACTTGCCAAGGGCTACCCTGTCAACAAACAGAAGGACTTTTAAATTTTATTTGATAGAAATTTTATTTATTTGTTTATTTGATACTTCGATTATCTACAACCGTGATCGAAGTAGAGATATAATAATAATATATAAAACGACTAAGATAATGGTTAACCTTTTCGGAAATATTGGAGCTCTTGGATGAACATTGTAAGCATTACTGAATAATTAAGCATAATGAGCGAGATTTATAATTAAGTGTACCTACCTATGAACTCACTTATAGGCCATATTATTAAATGAAGGAGAATGAGATCTATTGTGATTCATTGGCTGTCAGATTCGCATATAAAGTAATAGCAATCTAGCACATAAAACAACATCAATATGACAATAATCTGTACCTTCAGAAACAAAATAGTAAGCAAAAAATATTATCTAATAAATGTAATAATATAAAAATCTAGTATCCCAGTATTTGTTAAAAAACTCATCCAAAACGCCTTGATCTATTGTTATGAATTTTTTTGTGTATATTTAAGAGGTCTGAGAATTGGTCGTAATCTATTTTTATAGAGCATAACAACGTTTTACGGACCAGCTAGTAATCCTAAAATTATTAGATGTCCTCACTGCCTCAGCGGGCATAGGGAAAGGAAGGCCCTATTCAGTGGAACGATGACTTCAGAATGCAATCAATGTGTATTCCGTAGCATGAAAAAACTCACGATCCATTATTTAATTAAGGACTGTAGTCTCTACCCTATTTTCAATCTCATTAATGTCAGTTTAAGGTAGTTTGGCCTTACGAACGTTTATTACGTTTTACGAATAAAAAAAAGCCTATTGCAAAATTTACACCCTTTTTTTTTAATTTTGACTACTACTTCTAACCGTATCTATACATCAGAGACTTACTTATGGCGAGTCCCATAAGTGAGTCTGTGATGTATAGATACGGTACTATATTCTATATCTACAATTAAAAGTAAGCTTAGTAAAGTTTAGTGGCCTGGCATTTTTTGTTATATTACGATAAAAAACAGAAGTTGCTAAGCAACTGAACTGTAATGCGTTTATCTTCAACTGTTGATAGAATATTGGGACCCGCCGTTACAGTACAGACCGATGTATTTAAATACATCGGTCTGTACTCTAGCTCACCCACCCACTTCCGCAGATCACTGTGTAAGGAACCCCATTTAGAATATATATACATAAATCACGCCTATATCCCCGAAGGGGTAGGCAGAGATGAACTAGCACCCACGTTTCGCCAATTATGTTAGGAACCATGTTATACGACCTAACATAACTGGCGAAGCGTGGGTGCTAGTTCACCTCTGCCTACCCCTTCGGGGATATAGGCGTGATTTATGTATGTATGTATGTACCATGTTATAGGTGGCGAGCCTATTGCCATATATCAGGCACAAAAGTCGCAGTACATTGCTAGGTGGTACAAGAGGAACGCTGCTGCCCATTCCTCATCCAATACTGTTTTAGCCTTAGTCGCCTTGTACGACACCCCCGGTAGAGATTTGGGGTGGTGACATTTGTATTCTACTCTGCCGTCACCACACGGCCAAAAGTGGTAAAAAAAAATGGGCGAAACGTAGTGTATTAAAAATGTTTCCCTAACGCACTTAAATAAATTACGAAAGACAGACAAAGCGACAAAGAGAGCTCTAATTAAAAAGCTGCGATTTTTTCCTCTTTAGTCATAGTTGAGTGAACCATTACTATTATTTCAATTTTACAAAGCAAAATCGGGAAGGAAGCTGCTGCACTTAACTGATATTAAAATATTCAGGTCTATCAAGTCGGCGTAGGCGTGCCTTTTTTTTACCATGGCAAATCATAGCATAGGTACTCTTCACTTAACTAATTGCAGTTGCTGTAAATGATTTTTCCGTTGCATTTATTTTCTGTCACCTGTCAGAAACATAGCATGGCAATGTTGACGGCCGCCTTGGTCGAATGCTCAGGTGCTGGGTATTGGCCAAGAGGTCCCGGGTTCGAATCCTGGTAGGGGCAAACTTTGTGATGATTCCGAGTCATGGTTATGTATATGTTTATGTAGTATATTTTCAACATTTATATACATAATTATATTTAAATATGTCCGTCATCTAGTATCCATAACACAAGTGCTTAGGCTACTTACTTTGGGCTAGATGATAGGTGTTAGTACAATGATTTTGGTTATAAAAAGGTGTTAGTGTAAAAAAAAAATGTTAGTAAAAATTTTCCGCAGAAAATATTTTATAGGCCTAAGTCGATAATTTTTCCTTTCACACTTCATCACGATCATTATTACCGCCCTTAAATGTCCCCACTGCTGCTGGGGTACAGACCTTACCAATGGACGGAAGAATATATAACCCACCACGAGTGAGGGGATTGGTGGGTATTAACGACTGCAAATCCAGCCAAGATCAACGGCTTAACGTGCCTTCCGAAGCACGGAGGAAATCGAGATAATATATTTTTGGTCATCCATCCAATGACCCGCCTTGGTGAACATTGCTTAGTTTACACAATAGCAGACTGAGCGACTGAGCTAAGCAATTGCCCTTTCGAGCTCTTACTTCTACGCTTAGTCAGTGAGAAAAGGAGAATACAAACCAACTCCAACTTATTAGATTGGTGTCTGTAACATGTAATACGACTTTCCACTTCTATAAGCTCCCCTGAGATTAATGCGAAGCTATAAATGAAACGTATATTAGAGGATTTGATTTAAAAACCAGAATTTTCTAATTGTTACAAGCCTAATCGGGCAGTCTGAGTATTAAAAAAAACTTGTAATAATTTATGTCACTAACTGCCGCACTCAGAGACGTCAAATAACGATAATGAGTACTTAACGTCAAAAAATGACAATTCTAAACTAGTCTCTATTCTTGCCGGATCTATGGTCTTGATTTGAATGAGAATTTTTGACATTAAATACTCATTAAAGTTAATTGACGTCTCTGAGTGCGGCAGTAAGATTACTTTTACTACTAGTTAAAATTCATTATAGATTTATTATCCATTCAAACGACTTATGCACACACCGGTGTATAGAACATTTTAGGCCTTAAGCGATGTAGTACACCCGGGTGTTCATAAGGAACACTTTCGTATTCCGATTCCTTCTCTAGCTTTTTAGCTATAAATATTTCCTCTGTTCCTTAAGAATTGATTTTTGTGTCTGTGTGAATCGATACCGTGTTAATGCCTAACATAAGACAGCTAATCACACCGCTATTATAAGTTCTAGGTATAATTTATTGAAACCTCTTTAATATATAAACCTCTATAATACCTATACACAAAGCTTTTTAATACCTAGGTAGGTATTAAAAAGCTTTGTGTATAGGTATATTAATTTATATAAAACATGCGATGTGATATTTGTTTCCTTCAGCAGTACCTACGTAATTGCCTAGACTTTGGTCTTTATTATTTGTGAGAGGTGAAACAAGCAAATAAAACCCAGGAAAGGGGCTTCTCGACAAAATAATTAAGGGACTAAGCGAAGCCATTCTGAATTTCTTTCATTCTGGTTTTATTAACTGGCAGAATGCCCTAGCAATTGTTTGGTAGGTAAAACGAGAAATTGCAAGAGGTGGTACGAGGAATGGACTATAATGAAAATGGATTGTTTAATGGACTAAGAAAATACAAAAAGATTTACATATAAAGCTAAAAATTTAATATATAAAAAAGTTATTCTTAATAAGTAAGTAATTCTTATTTGAATATAACATAAACCTTGTACTGAAAAAGACTTATAACGATAAAAAAAATTTAGCAACAATTATTAAAAATGGTTGGCCATTTCAAAATCTTTTACCTACGGTTATTAGCCTTATTCCATACTTAGTATGCTCTTCCAAAAGCAAGCATATGTAAATGGAACGTATGTGCGAAAAACAATTGCCAATAGTATTCTTTTACTGCGAAAATGAGAAAAAATAGAAAGGTATTTTAAAGTTTTATGTAGAGATGTATGTAGGAACTGATGTAGCATTCATGTTACATCGTTTTTTATCTAGCAGTCCAACACCAGAGGACTTCCAACTTCAAACTATTCGATTTTAATTTCAACATTATATAAATGTTAGAAAAAAATAGTACAAAGATTCAGTCATTGCCACGTCTTTTTTTTCTGATTGACATCTTAACAAATAACTTAACATACGAAAAGTAGACGTATGGCCGTGTAAAAATAGCCGTGTGGTGACGGCAGAGTAGAATACTATTGTCACCAACCCAAATCTCTCCCGTGGGTGTCGTACAAGGCGACTAAGGATAAATCAATCAGTGCTGAGGAATGGGCAGCAGCGTTCCTATTATACCACCTAGCAATGTACTGCGACTTTTGTGCCCGATAAATGGCAATGGGCTCGCCACCTATTACACGGGACCTGACATATTTGGCGAAACGTGGGTGCTAGCTCACCTCTGCCTACCCCTTTGGGGATATAGGCGTGATTTATGTATGTATGTATGTACGAAAAGTAGACGTTGATTCACCTCTACATAGTAGAGGGAGAAAATGAGTGTGATCTACATATAATACATAAATCAATCCTATTCATACCCGAAAATTTGTGCACAATTGCCAGCTATGTTAGTTCCCGTGCAATAGAGGCGTAATAGCCTTCTAAGCCTTCTGATCTTCAAGGCACTCCAGGTTAATCGAAGTATTGACAGGCGGCCAGAAATGCTGTTTCCATTTTCCCTTTGTTATATTTATAACCCTTAGTCGCCTTATGCCTACTACATTTGCGGAAGAGATAAATTCTCCAATTTTATTGTGCTCTTCTACGGTAACTGTTTATCTTGTCTAACTTGACTTATGTATTTATTTATGCATTGGTTTTTTGCTAGAATAGTCAGACCACTGGCTATCGGTCAAGAGTTTTCCAGATCGAATCCGGGTAGGGTGTGCTGACTGAAGAGTAGAATAGAATTATCACCACCCCAAATCTCTCGCGCGGGTTTCGTACAAGGCGACTAAGGGTTTAAGCAGCGATGAGGATTTGGAAGCAGCGATCCTTTTGTACCATCTAGCAATACACTTACTACGAATTAAATGCCCAATAGATGGGAATAGGCTCGCCATCTATTACATAGGACTTAACATAATTGGCGAAACGTGGGTGTTAATTCGCCTCTGCCTACCTCTTCAGAGGCTCATATATAGGCGGTGAAGGTAATCTACCTATTAACAAACATGCACATTTCCAAACTCACTTAAATCTTACTCGGCGTAGCAGTGGCTAGAAGGGTAATGAACAAAGCCGTATATTTATGTCGTAGGCACGTATCATACAATCCAAATGACTTCCGTGAGATTTACTACGAATACGTGACAGCAGGCTGCTCAGAGTTATTTTGGGCTTCCGAACATAATTGAATTCCGATATTTTTATGCGGTAATAATTTTCGTTCATTATAATTTAAGTATCTACTGGCGTAAAAATCCCGTAGATTACTATGCATATTAAAAAACATGACCGTCTACACAAAATTGACAAAATTCCACCATATATAATACTCGATATAAATTCCGAATTTAACTTAGGTTTTCAATTTCCTTCATTTGGCAGGGTGCCTCATGAAGTTTCAACTTATGAAGTTTACTAATAATTGACATGACATTAATATCACTTTTCACACATTCATTCAACACTAGCAACTTCCTGGCGAGATGGATGACATTAATTAGTAATAAAGAATGGATAGCTCAAAGACGTGTGACCCGTATGAATGGAAGAGGAAACATACTGCGCCGATAACCTAGCTATTAACGTTGTAAAAATAATAAAAAAACCTGAACAAAAAGGTTCTTTTAAGATTATAACGAGAAACAAATACAATGTTTGTTAATGGTCCCAATCGTTGCGTACGGAACGTTTGCAAAGATAAAAGTTGCTCGGTTTCATCAATCAATTTGACACGAATTATTCAGATGAATTCAGTATTCGCCATGTTTTATCAACAGATTGAGTACACCCAAATGGAGAAAGGTTGGCTTCTTTTTGAAAACATTAATTTACATAGGATTCGATGATGACAAAAAAATGGCATAAAAATAAAATGAATTAAATCAATTATGACATATTCTGTTCTATATGGACTTGAGTGTTGTACTTGACTGATGCAAATAGATTTCATGACACGGAGATGCGTGGGTATGTTGAGATGGACCAGGCGATGACCAGCGACCTAACTCTGCAAGCCGATTGCAATCGTCTTAGTCTACCAGTCACTCTCACTCATTAGGTATGATAGCAACGTTTGAAAGAGATGGCAACACTAAACCGATTCCAATTTATTTAAAGAGTAGCCCCTTAGAATAGATGAAGTGAAAAAGAGTAGACTATGTAAAGGGTAGCTTGGAATATGCACCTGGGAAAAATCTAGATGAAACCGATTTATTTATTTATAAAGGACACACAAGCAGATGACCATCAGTACGAGTGAAGATTAAGAATGTCGTAAATAAATCAAGACAGTAATCTAAACTTAGTGTACACAATATGCAAAAAAAAACGGAAAATGTAACTACATGATAATCATTGTTATGTTATTACACAGGAGTTTTGATCTTCTTTTTATCACCACACAGACAATAACAATAATAATATGATGATGAAAGGAAGAGAAGAAAGCGATGAATATAAATGTCAATGGAACGATGAATAATTGCGATTATTGCGAATTGCAAAATTGTAATTATTGACCACTGTGCGACGTCCCTAATAATATAAGTAGTGCATTGGTGCATGCACATTTGAATATTAGCTTACGTAATATTTTTTAAGGTTCATGCGTCACTACGATTTGATCACAAACTAATGAATGACATTGTTTGTTTATCCAATTTAAATACAGATAAGCTCCAAAACGTTCAATTACTAATTATTTCAAGCAATTAGACCGTTTTAGAACTGTCACAGCGATTCAAATAAAACGAGTGTTCGCAAAAAATTTTCATTTGCACTAAAAATGTTTGTGTACACAGAAAAATCCCGGCCTTTAATTCGAGTGCCGCAGCCGCTATCTCTAATGGAAAAGACTTCTGAGATAAAGTACCGTGCCCCTTCTGATTCTTTAATTAAAATCCAACATCAACCTGTTCTTGATTTGACGTCAACATAACAAGATCTGAGATTTCATCCGAAAGGACAGCAGCGTGTCATTCCAAGACCTTGCCTATTTTTAGTCGATTGACTTTTATTTATCATTATAATAATATATTCAATTGTCTTCCATGATGGGCTAGCAGTGTAATGTAGAATGTGCAAGGGCTGACTTAGTAAATAAGCATAATAGACCACTAAGCGCCTTGGAGACTCGTATGGCAGACGGCAAATCACCAGCACATACACAAAGAGTGTCAGGCAGGCGGCCCGCTGGAAAATGTAAACCAAAACCTCGAACAGTATGATAAATAATTATTATAATGCCATTCTCTCAACACCTTTCCTGTGTGATATTAATCAAAATGCATCCCGCATTCAACACATACCGAAGTTGATAAAGCGTTAAGTGCGCCAAACCCCTACGGCTCGCCTTGCCAGCCGGAAAATAAACTAACCTAATTTATGTTCTGTCACCTACCTACAAACATAATAAGGTTGTAATTGTTGAGTTTGAGTTTGAAATGCACGCAAGTTAATCGTAGAGAAATCCGTCATCTTCGACAAGTTGTCATAATGCTGGTAAGTACATAGTATTTACACCAGAAACAACAATCAACTTAGCAATACATAAACTGAAGTATAGCACATAAGCAAACAATACCCAAGCCTAGTCTAAAGGACACACGAGTCTTTGATATGATTTCAGCTACGAATATAAATGATACGCTTTCTGTACAGCAACATGATTTAAATAATTCTATTGTAAATCCCGACGTCTTCTGTGAGATCTATTCGCAGTATGAAATAATGTTCTGTTAGCGTAAATCACGTTCCATATTCATTGAATATGCAATATATTACGTGGACATGATAGGTGGCCTATTTTTCCATGAGTGGCTACATAAATTTGAATAGCAATAAATTGCACGTAGGAATGTCTCATGTTGCCCGATAAACTTCGCCAGGTCTCGCATAACTCCATTTTATCTAAGCCCTTGAAAATGCCGAAAGATAAATTGAGGTGAGCAAGGTACGCAAGTTTTGATCCTGAAATAGCAATTTATTTCAATCTTTACCTGATTTATTGCGTTGATTACGATTACTTTTATTTTTAAAGATTATCCCTTTAACCATTAATCTTGGCGTTGTCTTGAAAGCATTGTGGGTTCCATTTCCGATTTTATGGAAAAATAAGTTTTCGGAATTTTGAAGCCTTATGTCTCATAATAGGAAATTGAAAAGGTCATGTGATTGGAGGTTTATTAAAATAAGTATCAATTTGGTATACCCAAACTGAAAAAACCGCTACTGTTGCCATAATTGTCCTCTTGCCCTATTTCTTGAGTATCTTGGAATCTGGAATAATGACGATTCTGATCTATTTATATTGTTTTGTAGTAATATTTCTATCATTTTTAAAAAGGAATAAACTATTTCCTTATCGATTTTAATTTTAACATTATATAAATGTTAGAAAAATTAGTATAAGGATTTTGGTGGTCGCCTCAAGATCATAATTTTTCGAAAATCTTTTTCTAACCACCAAAATCTTTGTGCTAATTTTTCTAACATTTATATAATGTTGAAATTTATTTCTACATTGCGAGGGTACCCGTTGGCTTACAATGTGAAGTATAAAGGTTAGAAGAATTTCGGCAAGTTAATTAGTGTCTTGGGTGGCCGAGCGGTCAGGCACCTGCCCAGATAGCGGCGGACGCGGGTTCGATTCCCGCCTCAAGATCATAATTTTTCGAAATTCTTTTTCTTACCACCAAACTATTTCCTATTTCAAATAGGTATAAACTATTTTTGAAATATAAAATAATTTATTACTTCACTGTCCATGTTAGTTAATCTATAACAACTAAGTATTTCCAGACATTGATATAACTTCGTTCGTAGAACAACTTTATGATTACTACATCAATTAATTACTCGACAGATCGCAAATTAACTGTAGATGCTTTTCTCGAAGATAACGAGCCTAATACTCGTAGCAAGTTTGCTGAATTGAAAATGAATTACCTAGGTGCTGCCTACGTGACCGTTGTGCGGAATGTATTTATTTGTGAAAATTAATAACGTTTTACATTTATATAGGGTAACTACGGATGGTGGCCATTTATTACGTAGTAATAAATTCATAGTATCGCTAATAGTCTGTTTACTGTAAAAATTTAACTGAAACTTACTTTCTTTTCTTGTAAATATAAGTGTTTATGTTATCAAACTTTCACAGTAGGATTCTATACGAACCCGCTTATGCATGAATGTCAGGCGATTTTCAAAACAATGTATTTATTTTTCAGTTTATTGATGAGTTTAAAGGGTTGAAACATTGAAAATATGGGTGGACTGTGTTAGGTATGAGATGAAGGTGACGTGTGTGGATGATTACATTTTTCTATAAATAGAAGAGAAAGGGAAATAGGATAGGATAAGAGTGGATAACGGTGATGATCATGTGTGTGTGTAATTTTCGTCTAGTATACCAGTAATTTAACCACAACTAACTCCTATTGTGAACACTATATTAATTTTCATTTCGGTTTGTTTTATATTCTGACTTTCTATTTTCTTCAATACAGTTTTAATTTCATTTACCTTTCAAAAGCTTTTTTCATTTTCACAAAATTTAATAAAATTGGCACAATACCCAAACAAAATGCTTGTGCTTTGTGTAATATGATGTTATTATTTGTCTGTGGTTTAAAAATTATATAAATATACCTATTAAAAATAGAAAGAAAAATAAATCAGATTCTTTTATAAAAATCATTCTCCGCAGCTGGACACAGTAATTCGTCGGAATAAATATTTCTCCAATCACTTTAGCACTTTATTCGAGTATGTTCATTTTACAATGCTATTGGATATTATGGTTGGAGTTTTTTAACTTTACATTTTAGCGTACGCTACATTTTGCACCTGTGTAATAAAGTAGAATTTTCGTATAAATAAAGACACTTGATTGTATGAGTTAAGTACACCTGTTACAATTAAATAACTTTATTTGTATATGTTTATCAAGGTTATACATCGGGTGTAGAATCACTCCTACGGGTATTCAAGTAGTTCTGTCACAAACTTCGCGATACGTTACTTTAAACTACATGGGAACTTCACAAAACTCCGCTCAAGATGTAATTGCATTCAGATTCTTGAGATTTCTAGCACACAAAGCCGCTGAAAGGTATTCCAGTGATTGAAACAAATGCCGAAATACTTAAACTGTATTTTTTTTGGATGTTCAATAAAAACAACGTAACCAGTGTTCGCACTGACCGGTCATCAGATGCGTGACCAATTTGTGGAACGAGGTCCTTAGCTGCCTGTAATGAAGGATGTTGATAGCTTCAGAAATTGTGAGTCTAATTATTATTACTTGACGTTAAAGCTATTGACATCTTTCATTAAATTTTCATTGAATTTAGATTATATATTATATGTAACTAAGGGAGGAAAATACCCGACTGAGTTTCTTGCCCGTTCTTCTCAGAACAGGGCCTCCCGGTAGCTTACGAACGGATGGCGTAGATTTTTCGCTAGATATTGAAAACTTGTGTGTCCGTCTAGGTAGGTTGGGGGTTGGGGGGTTGATTGGTTGTGCGCGGCATGTTTCGGTTTATGTGATTGGCGAGTTGTGGGATTGTATTTGGTGCATAATTTACAATGTACCTGCAATGTCATAACTCGTTGACAATGGTGGGTTTCTCTACAGCCTACTTGCGTGCCGTTCTGCTAGCGGAGCGTTGGGCCCTGATGCATTTAGTATCATCTTGGTATTAAACGCGGCAGGGTCGGCGCTTCGTTGCGGATCGAGGCGTGGGCGGGTTTGGGAGACCTATCATTACAGACTGAGGCATGCTGAGCACTCCCCTATTTTTTCTTGGACACACGGGTTTTCGGTATCTAGCGTCTTGACGATTCATAAGTGTATTGTTATCATACCAGATATGAATAAATGAATTTTGACTTTGACTTTGCCTTATTTTTGATTTTTCGCAAAGATTGAAAATAATGTGGATAAGTGCCGTGTGGTGACAGCAGAGTACAATACAATTGTCACCTCCCCAAATCTCTGCCGTGGGTGTCGTACAAGGCGACTAAGGATAAATCAGTGATGAGGAATGGGCAGCAGCGTTCCTCTTATACCACATAGCAATGTACTGCGACTTTTGTGCCCGATAAATGGCTATAGGCTCGCCACCTATTACATGGGACTTGACATAGTTGGCGAAACGTGGGTCCTATACATCTCTGCCTTCCCCTTCGGGGATATAGGCGTGATTTATGTATGTATGTAAGTTTGAGAGGTTTGTTCACGCTGAGCTGTTGTTGGTGGTACCAAATCTTAAAAGCCAATTCCATAAAACATCATCAAACTGATATAAACGACATGATGAACGTTCGGTAGTTAGTAACTAAAAAAAACGGTGGTCCTCTTTTCGTTGCCTTAAATTTTTAGACTAGAAGTAAGTTTTTGACGAATAAAAATTATTCTTAATTAAAACGAGTTAGAAACAACAGATTGGTTATTTTATTTTATTAACGATATACCTAGTAAAATAAATGCTCATAAGGTACCGAAAAGTACCGGATTTCCCGGTTTCCCCGGCACCAGAGTTAGCACAGTACCGGGAATCTAGTTTTGTTCACACTACCGGTACTGCAACCCCAAGCAGTTACGTAAACGTGGGATTGTTACAACAAACTTGCCAAAGAGGCTTTAAATGGGTCTAAATTCTTACCGTAGCATTAAATAAATTTCCTCTCAAAGTATGCCTTTTATGTTCTCTGTGGAAAATATACGCATACCCATATGTGTGCTGCAGACATTCTATTTCGGTCTCGCCGACATCAATAGATTGTTTGTTAACTTTTGCAGCAAAGGCTTTTCGGTATTTGTGTAATTTTGGCTAGAAGGCAAGTGAAACAGCCTTGTAGATAAATCTTGAGTCAAAACAATTACCTCTTTTTTTAGTTTGCAAAGGTCATTGCACTTTTTTAATTTTTCTTTTTCTCCATATTTTTCTTGTGTCAACCCAGGTCTATAATTCTATTTAAAATTATTTTACCTGACCATTTTACTTGACCATCAAGTGGACTTTTCCCGCCTGCTATGCGTTCGAAAAATCCCACTTCGTGGTCATGGGGTTACATAAAACTATGATCTTACCTCGGGCGATAAAAAGCCTCAGATCTCATTTTAAAATACATGCGATCTGAGACATTTTTGCTTTATCGCCCTTGCCTTGGTATAATATACTATTTTTGATATTTGCTAATATTTTAACCTACCTCTTTACGGTAACTGCTCTTTACGGTAAAACACCTCACCCTCGTTTCTTAAAATATTCCTCGTCCATAATAAGCGAGGCCTAAGTACTGAGCATTTTATAGCTCGTTAGCTCTGAAATAGAAGTTGGACTCGTCAATTACACTCTTGAGAGCGAACCGAGACATATTATTTTTACTCTGAGGCATTTAAATAAGCTGATCTCTGCTTATTACAGCTGTTAGTTCAATTATATTAATAAAAGGTTTTCCGTTGATTAGGAATCCGAACTGCTATTCAAGTTACACGATCATTGAAAGTTAATAGAAAAACATAAGTTACAGTATGATATTGAGTTGGCACGGCCATAATATAACGTAACGTATGTAACGTCGAGAAATTTCAACCAGCTTGAGTGAATAAAATTATCTCTATCCGAAAAAAAATATTTCGCCGTAATATATTTTTTGGAATTGACGTATATAAAAAGTTCACCCTAGGATTGTAAAAGTTGACTAAAAGAGTTGCCCAGTGTAAACCAATAAGCACCCTGGGCCATCCGAATGGTACAGCGCAAACAATCAACGGCGGCATACACAAAAATGATGTCAGCCAGGCTGTAAAACCAAAGCCAAAACCTTGAGCTGTATGAATTGGAATGTTTTCATCCCAAACACTCTCTCCGTTCATCGGTTCTTAACATGATCCTTTACTTTCATCACTAGCAGCTTTCCGGTGTGATGGATGATATGAACCAAAAGAGAGTGTAAAGCTCGATGACGGCTGACCGATATGAATGGAAGAGGAAGCATAATACCTATAATACTTATACATACAATATTTCCAAAACGTCTGACTGACTCTCTCTGGACCATCGTCTCATACAAATTACCACCATAATCCCATATTAAGCTGATAATACATCAACGATGTAACTTCCTGATTGGCCGAGTGGCATAGACAGTTCTCATCAAGACTATAATATTTTAGAACTTTTTCAAACGCCAATTTTCTTTGTATCGGGACAATATTTCATCGAAATTAACCTGATCGCATTTTCTTCTTTTCTGCGTTAACAATTGGTCAATGAGAAAAATATTCCATTCAGAAAAATCACTATACCATTACGATTGTCATGTTAATTACAGTCACGCCTGCCTCTGGCAGAAATAGAAACATTAGTCTTTATTTTGGCTGTTGTCGTTGTAAAAGTAATAAGGATTAATTAATTTGTTCTGCTGCGCGAAATTCCAACGGGTGTGCGAATGGAATTGTTTGTACAACCTATTATAACTGTCGTGTTTGCTCTGGAGTCTGGCTAATAGGGACCTTTATGTTATTGTGTTTTTTTGTTCTAGTGTTCGAACAATAAGGTACAACAGAAATTTTGTTGACCAGGCATTGATTTATTATATCTCATTTCTAAATAATGGCTCTAGTATTGTAATAATTGGGTAAACAAAAATTAGACTTAAGGCGACTGATTTAAATATAATCATCGAGATCTTTATTTCATCAGCCTGTCAAGCCAAGGGACCAAATCCATAACGTGTCTTTTGAAGCAGGGATCTACCCAACCTAGTGATTAACGTTTAGGCAATCCCTCGCAATTTAAGGATCCTATAATAAAATCATGAAGCGATTAATTAGATTTTACCTCCAGAAGCGGATTAGACTTTTATTTAGGCGACGTGATTAGACATTACGAAAAATAAATGTCGAAATCTGTATGTCATTAGTATTTGTATATCTTCATAGGTCTAATCATGTCCCCACTCTATGGACAGATGAATATAGCAAGAATAGATAAGCTACCACGATGATTAGTTGGGTTAATAACCACTTAGGATACAGCTTCAACCAAAGGCTTTCGAATCACGGAGAACCTTGTGATTAAGATTTATGCAACTTATCTCTTGATCTTCAATTGTTAAACAATATAAAAAAGTATTTTTTTATGTCAGACAGGGAAGCTCTTTCCCTTCATCTCACCTGATGGTAAGTGACGAAAAGGGCTTAAGATGGAATCGAGCTTTACTTAGAACTCTCAACCACAGAAGGGCTGGCTATCTTATCACACATTGTCGGAACATAGTAATGCTGAATCATTATTATTATGGCGACAGATTTTGATAAGATGGTGGTTGCTAGCCAGGCGGACTTCGAAGAAATCCTACCACCATCCAAACCGAGCACAAGAGTATTAAAGTAAGAAAGGACAAGAAACATGTGGAATGAAACGATGGACATATTTATGTCTAATACGATACCTAAAATTAAATAAGAAGTAGCATGAAACGGTAGAATATGTATGACTATGCTAAACAATTTGATTTGAATTTGACCAAATATTGTCACAAGGTATGATTTGAAGAATCAATTAACCTTCACACTCCAATGTGTTCTAACAAAGTTGAAATCTAGGTGAGATTGTCTTAAAGATAATTAAATTTCATATCATAATCATACAGATCATATTAAGACGTTTACTACCTATAGTCCGCGCGCGAGCTTCGATGAATCGGGGGCTGAGGTAGCGGGTGGATGTGCGCCGCGCCCGAATGTTGCTCTATACCCCGCACTATAGTATCCCTAGTGTAGTGTACTCAAGACACTACACTAGGGATAGTGCGGGGTATAGAGCGACGGTTCCTCAGACCCCTATTCCTCGGAGTTCGCGCACGGATACAAGACTTACTTCAGGTCAATGTCCTCCACCAGCTGGCTCGGAAGCAGCTCCAGCAGCTGCGTCACATTCAAGTGAGCCCACTTATCCTGGCTCAAGATGTGCTGGGTGCAGTTCAAGAAGTTCTGAATGTCTAGGTCGGAGTCCATTGCACTAACTGTTTGTCACTAGCACAGGAATTATCATTTCTCCACAATTTCACGGATGTCACTAAGGTGGGTGGGTGTCATTATAATTTCACTTTTTTAAATGTAAGGTTACAAATAGGTACTGTATTCTGAAATGTTTTAATAAATAATGCAAACAGTTAATTTAATAAATCACTTTTGAGGAAATTCTTTTTTTAATAAATATAGGTACCTGCGTAGTAATATAAAATAACAATTGGAAATATTTTTAGAGAGGTAGTTTCAATTTCAAATTAAGTACTTCTGTTTTGATAACACTGAACTCGCTGACGTGTCCTTAAGTCCTTATGACCTTGCATGACGTCATCATGACTTTTCGCATCGGATGTTCTATCCATTACCTAGAATACTGATCTTAAGTACACCGGACTACGTTTGTAAGCGTGCCACTTAGCTCAATCTCAGTTTAGGTAGTTAATAGCTCCAGAGACACTCACCTATTACTGTTCCAATTCCAAACCGTTTAAGTGCTATGTTTGACTCAAACACATCTTGGTACAGATTATCATTTAAATAAAGCTAAAACCAAATAGCAGGTCTGCAAAAGAAAGAGAAAAGATGTTCAACACTTGCTGGTGAAGTGTGTCAAGAATCGAACACTGCGAGAAGACTTAGCGGCGAAACTTGATATTGGCGTATTATTAGGTAAATGAGTGCTATAGAATTAGGTGCTTTGTATAAATAATTTTATTTCAGCTACAATGGAGCTGACATGTGTACTTAAAAGAATGAAAGATAAAAGTGTTTCTTTTATCCTATACATACAGAAACCTTTCAATTTAAAATAAATTGAGATTACCAAACTGGTCGCTGCTCAGAATTCAGCAGTGATGAGCAGGGTACGTGTTTAATAATGCTTCTTTATACAATAAAGAGGGGGGGAAATCAGGTGACCACTACTAGGATAAACTCCGGGGCCTAGGAAGTACCGTGCCACCTCGCACGGCAGTATCACATGAGTAAATATACGGAACAGAGTGATAGCTTGTCCACTGGCCGCTAGGCGAGACTGGAAAAAACTGGTTTACGCTCACACAGCCGACGGAGAAGCTGTCACCCTGTTCCGTTTATTTACTCATGTGGCAGAATGATCAAAGCCATTGGGATATACATATTAGAAATCCCCAACAACATTCCTATACTGTACGCAATGTCTGTCCGTCCAACTCGGGCCCGAACGGAAAGCCTTCCAGTGTAATATCCGGCTAAATCTTGACAAATTGTTCTTTTTACGGGCCTTATAGAAGTGGATACAAAAGCGAAACCCCATTTGATTTGATGTACTCTCCCGATGTGCAAATTGGCACCAGTCAAACGGCAATGAAATAACTTTGAAATCAAAACTGAAATTAAATAATAGCAACAGTACGTAGGTCCAATAACTTTTCACGGTATGCCGTATAGAAATATCACATTTGATTCGGGCGTGGAGTCCTCTTTGTTTTATAATAGCAGTTTATTCGAAATGATTTACAAAGGAAAAATGGTCAGAAAAAAGTCTTAATGCGGGAATCGGACCCGCGTCTACCACATTCCGGTGTCTTCCACATTCCAAGCTGCTGACAATATTATTTTGATCTCTTTTTCTTTGATACATTTTTCCAACATTTAATATTCAAATTAAAATCAAAATAATAACGATATGCTTTGTTTAATATTTGATGTAGGTACCACCGTTAGAGCAGACTACAATTGTCACCACCCCGAATCTCTCCCACGGGTGTCGTACAAGTCGAACAAGTGTTAAGACAGCGAGGAGTAAGGGGCAGCAACGTCCTACCTGATAAGATGGCAAGAGGCTTGCCTACCTATTCTTTGACGAAGATTTACCTCACATAATTGACGAAACGTAGGTTTTATTCAGCATATATATCATAGGCATGATTTATATGATTTAGGTATCCGTTGAGTCACGGTATGCCATATAGAAATTGGAGTGCCTAGTTGTTTTATAATAGCAGCATAATCGATATTCATCACTAGAACTAGTGTCATGAATGATAGGATAGGAAGGAAACATACTGCGCTGACCCCTGATAAACTGGGAACAGGACAGGAAGAAGATGAAACGAGAAGCTTTATTTAATATTTGGAGCTCGCGTTAATTGAGTAGACACCGTTTTCAGATTGCGAACTGACTAATTTGATACAATTTAATTGTCTTGGCCTTTGAGGATCAGATCAGGTTGTATAATTATGTTTTTAGAGCAATATTGATAAATAATCAATTATTTTTTTCATTACACTGTGAGAGTTTAGATTGTGCGATAAATTTATAAAATTTATTTCCTTCAACTAAACATGTGGATAATAGACATATTTAATTTTTACTTTAATTGTTTATTGGTCACCACCTCGTGAATCTAGAAATATTTTGGTCTGCCTTTCTTCTAGAAGGTGTGGGCAGAGGTGTATTGAGACCCGCATGGTAAGTTCCGTCTCTTTTCTATACATTCATTCATCACATCATCTTTGCGGTGTGATGGATGATATTAATCAAATGAGAGTGGATGGCTTGATGACGTCAGACCGATAAGAATTGAAGAGGAATATACTGCGCCGAACCTATTTAAACTGAGACCAGGGCAGGGAGACGAAGAATAAAATCAATAAAATTTTAGTATCCCTGTACTTACGAAAGTTTTAGACAAACCGATGTATTTTATTAAAATAATATATAATTACAGGGATTTACCTGGTATACCCCTCGCTCTACGTAAATGTTTTTTTTATATTATTTATACCTATACTATGTAAACATATTATTTTAACAACCATGATATTTAACTTACTTCAATATCTACGCCGTGAAAGTGCTCATCTATTTAAACAATATCAAAATTGCATAAAGTTTATGGTCCTTTTAATGTTAGATACTTTGCATAGGTAATAAAAATTATTATGGACTAGTTAATTTAATTAAGCCGCTTGTGGCCTAAATATTGTATATGTATAAGCACGTAATTTCACGATTCTTGAAAAGCCTTCCACACTGAATCACTCACTGCCCATTGAAATTGTCGGCATCAAACAGAATTTGTCGAAAAATTATTCACACAGAAAGTTACACGGCTAATATTTAATGTTACGAACATTCGGATTACCTTCATTTGAATGCCTTAATATTTTAAATAAAATATTATGCTGAACTCCACATTTTTATAATATAGCGCAAAATAAAACCGCTTCATTCACCTTTATTTCTTTCGCATGTCATTCTAGGCGTTTAGTATAACGAAGAAAAATAAGCAATCCTCATTATAAAATCGGTATTAACGTGGTCTGAAGAATACTGCGACTAACCAATTAAGCAGACAGGTGTGCTTAAATCACTTTGGGGATAAACACAATCATTAGCGAACATTACTCACTTCCTCGCAACATCAAGCTCCTCTAACTGCCGCAATCAGAGACGTCAATTAACTTTAATGAGTATTTAATGTCAATAAATTTTATTCAAATCTAGACAATAGACTCGGTAAGAATAGCGACTAGTTTTGAATTGTCATTTTTTTATTAACGTTATTTGACGTCTCTGAATGCGGCAGTAAAATGCTTAGCTAATGTCTAGTTTAAACCGTTTATATCGTAAGAAACTTTCTGAGAACGAAATGAACAGATTAATGGAACATAACACAATGTAACATAACTGTATAAAGTTCATGAATATAAATTAAGGCTCAGTGATATCCACTAACTGAGCCTAAACTCATATTATACCAAGGCACCAAGACTAAATAAATCGTCTAAACAAAAATATCTCTAGGATTGAGATTCTCTACGGCCTGTAGTTCTATGTTCGTAAGCATTGCATGAAAATGTTATAACTCAGCGTCTCTGGCCTTCTACTCATTTTCTTGCTAGTCTTTGAAATACCAAGAGAAAATAAGCTTTTTATGCTTTACGGGTTTCAGAGTTAGACATAACGAACATGTTAAGCGTAGGACGCTACGGTCTTTACATCTATCTATCCCCCTCCCACAGACAACAACTTCGGTGATTTCTGCACACTCATCTAAATTACGTCAATTATGTATTATGTACGTATCTATTGAATGTAAATAGGATCATTTTTGATCTGAATAGATTATTCGATTTTTAAGTTTAACATTATATGAATGTTAGAAAAATTTTTACAAAGATTTTGGTGGTTAGAAAAAGAATTTCGAAAAATTATGATCTTGAGGCGGGAATCGAACCCGCGTCCGCTGCTATCCGGGCAGGTGCCTGACCGCTCGGCCACCCAAGACACTTTTTTTCGAAATTCTTTTTCTAACCACCAAAATCTTTGAACTGAATAGATGTCCTACAACAAATAAAATAGATTAAACAATTATTTTTCGAATTATATTGGATATTTTTTACATTTATGTAAATCATCATCACCAGCTCTTTAATGTCCTAACTGCTAGGGTACGAGAAGAATGTAGGTGTCATAAACCCACCACGCTGGCCCAGTGCGGATTGTGGGTATAATTGACTACAGATGCAGCACGCCCAATCAGCTTAACGTGCCATCCTAATCACGCAGGAACTCGAGATAAACAGTTTCATCACTCATTCAATGGCTGGCCTGAGTTTAACCTGTAATAATAATGTAAAAAAGAGATGGAAACTAATTAGACTATTAAAACGTAATTATGTAACCGGTAAAAGGACAAGGGGGAACTAGATGTCACAGTGGTTTGCGCTCTGTGCATGCAATTGCGTAAACTGCATAAGGCCAGTCAGTGGACCAAAAACTAAGAAGAGTTGAGAAATGAGAAATATTATCTTGAGTTGAGTCTGGGTCCCAGCTGTATCTGCACTAGTTAACTAGCTAAAATATGGGTGATAATACACCTCTTTCGGTGTGTTGTAATAATATTGGAGATAAATAGGTGTAAATGTAAGCCTAAAGACAGAAATGTACCAAACGAAGGTATACGAATAGTATTAACGACATATTTGTGACGAATATAGTTTTATTGGAACCATTTTGTACGTCCATCGAGAGAAGTGAATTGTGAAAATATCTGAGAAAATTCATAAGATTCTTACGAGCTTTGAATAGCTACGATAATTTCGCAGATCCTTGTGATATTTATGACGCTTCTACAATCCAGAGGAAAGAATTCAAGATTACCATTGAAAATCTAGGAAACCAAGAATGATAGTGTTTTTGATCGATAAAACAATGATATTAAAATTTAAAATTCATTGTATATTAATTTTTCACAATATTTAATTGTCTTTTTAACAATTTATTTCACAGAGCTGGTAATTTTAATTTCCGATATTTTCTGAGCTGATATTGTCTGGTTACATTACTCTCAGGTGTAATTACATGATTTTATTACAAATTTACATACATACATACATAAATCACGCCTATATCCCAGAAGGGGTAGGCAGAGGTGAACTAGCACCCACGTTTCGCCAATTATGTTAAGTCCCATGTAATAGGTGGCGAGCCTATTGCCATTTATCGGGCACATATTACAAATATGTGCCCGATAAATGGCAAATAGCATATTACAAATTTATCTAACCAAATTCCGTTTGCATGCTGTAGACGCGAGGTGAATACTAAATCCGTGTAATATACATTATTTAAGAGGTGGTTTGTCTAGTACACCTTTCGTAAGTTCTGCACCGGAACGCCTGCCCAGTGCGATTGCGAATTTTAAACATCATAAATACGGCTGGGCAGGGACAGAGGAAAGCCTAAGTGGCGGAGGTAAGTTGACATGTTGTTAACGTGACAAGGACTATAAAACTTACATTTCACAAACGTCACAATCACTGTCCTTGACTTCACTCTCTGCAACATATCATGGACCTGGCACTCGCTCGATGAATCCATGAAATGCTAAGAATTTATTTAATCCAGAAATAACGGTCAGCTGTTAAGAACTCAACCAGATCACCTATTTAGAGTTGGCTTAACTACAGTCTAACTTAACATCAAAAGGTTTTCCATTGTCTTCCTATCTCTCCTACTAACCAGATTAGAAATTCCCAGAACAGCTTCCCAAGTTAGTCCAACTCCAAACGAAGTTATATTTAAGTTTCATGGGAGTCACTTGAAAGATGTGCACTCAGTCGATTACCGTATCACGGGAAATCTAATTTGGACGAAAAACTGGCAACACCTTGTAATTGGACATGATTGGTATAACTTAAAAACACTTTCTACACTTTCTGTTTTACTTACAGAGATTTAAGAGGTAGCAGGAACATTAACTGACTTATTTATACGTCTCTTCCTGCCCTGTTCCCAGATTATCTGGAATATGTCCTCTGGTATGTGTCCTCTTTCGATATTAATAGTCAGACGTCATCAAACCATTCAATCCCGATTTATAATAATCCATTACACTGGAAAGTTGCTAGTGATGAACGAATCTATAGAAAAGTGATTCGGTGAACGGGCGAATGAACGGGTCATTTTGGGAGACCGATGAACGAAGGGGCTATAATCTGCGCGACCGCCAGCTAATGTTTACCTACTGTTACGGTCATAATCTTTTCTTACATAATTTACATATTCAACACTCTAAGTGAGATGGATTAGGAAAACAAAATAATCCTTAAAGTATGACATAAAACTATATAAAATTAAATACTTTCACATTCATAGTTCCCAGGACAGAAATTTGTTTTTATAATTAGATTGTAGAGTTGTTGGCGCGTGGATGAGCAAAAACAGATTTTAATCACCCTCTTTCAGATTGCATGGGTGTTGCAAGAGGCGAATAAAGGTATTTGGACTGAACTTTTGCTTCCTCATTATAAAACATGGATTAGAGTTAGTCATGGTTTATAAAATTGATGCTAACTCTGTCTTTCATTCAGCAAATATAAGTGACAGCATCAGTTTTAAACTATGACTTTAATCCATGAATTTAGTCCATGTTTTATAATAAGGGGGGTTGAAGTTTATTTATCATTGCCTCCGAGGCTAGTTATTTACAAGACTCTTGTTCTCTTACTCTTCATACTTAGAGCTAGTAATCATTTTACAGGGCTCGACTATTCATAACGAGTCTCGACGATCACATGTCTAGGTGAGTCTGGAAGCGTGACATTACACCTCAAGTCGTCATGCGATTTTTTTTCTAAAAGCGAGCCTTTTTCTACGACTGATTGTTTTTTCGCTTTTTTTAATGTTTTACTCAAAGTTTCTTACAATTAAAATACTTTTTTAATTCCATTCAAAGTTTCTAAAAATGAAAATCGGGGTCCTATTAGGGATACTAATCAGTGTAATAAAAGACATACTCCACCGACCCAAAATAATTTGGGTGTAGAGCAGAAAGAAGTATGTACCTAAATTTGATTGTTGAATGAAGTATAACGTAGTGCCAAGTGGCGTCGATATATGACTGATTCTTGTTTATTAATTACTTAGATACTCCTATATTTCAAAGATAAGGCAGTCAAAAATGTCCTGACTTGCACTATATACCTCATAAATAAATACGTAGAATATTAAAACGAATCATCAATATTCACCAACCCTTTAATGTCATCACTGCTGGAGCAAAGCCGTTGGTTATGGATGGTAGAAGAATATAGGGAGAATGGGCCATAAGCCACCACGCTGCGCTGGCCAAGTGGAGATTAGTGGGTCGCCGGGACCAACGTGCCTTCCAAAGCATGGATGAACTCGAGATAACAAATTGTTGGTAACCTATCCAATGACCGGCCTTAGGGAACTTTGCTTAGTTTACACAATCACTGGCCAAGTGCGTTGAGCCACTGCGCTATCGAGCTCCTCTTCTCTTTTACTCGCTATTCAAAGCGAGATTATTTAACCTTGATAAGATACAAACTCAGTAATATTAAGCAATTATAATATTTTACTGATGTCTCTTTCGGACATGATTCTTAAAATAAATAAGGCACTTATTACTAGCAAAAAAGATAATTACCTTGATATAGTGTAACATATTGAAAGTAACAGGATATCATGGGACGAAAAACCAACGCATAGTTTCGAATTACGTCCCGCAGTGGCCTAACATATCACTTTACTGCTACGGAATACGTCATAATTATTATGACAAAAACTGTCGAACTTATGTTAACTAGAATCCTACTCCGATACGACTTTCAAACATTCCGTACCTACATAGACGGGTACCTACATTGAGGGACACTTACGGTATTAATTATAAAGTTCTTAATGATCTAGCATTCATTACCACCTAAGAAGAAATCTAATTAAAAAAGATGACATTCATAAAAATTCAGCATCTTATCTGCAGGATCATTATATTAACTCCTTTTTAAGTTGTACACTTGCCTACATATAATACATTGTATTCTATTTGAAATAGAAGTTATTGTTATCTGCTCTGCTGTCTCCACAGCTTTCTCATTCGTTAGCGTGTAATATTATAATCTTAATAAAAAAAAACTTAAAAATGGTTGGTGTCATTATAAAAAAAGATTATTCATTTAGAACAATTTTTTTCAAAGGTTGCCTTAATTCAATACAAAAATTTATCTATACTAATATTATAAAGCTGAAGAGTTTGTTTGGTTGAACGCGCTAATCTCAGGAACTACTGATGCAAATTGAAAAAATATTTTTGTGTTGGATAGTCCATATATCGGAGATTGCTATAAAATAACTGATTATAGTAAATAACGAGAGAGAAAAGCCACGGGCGACCACTAGTTTTTAAATAAGTCTAATAGGAATATAAGAGTAAACTAATGGTAAATATTATGATGATATATTTACTCATCTAGATCACCGATTTATTCATGGTGGTGTAGATAAGCAGGTGCCTGTTCTGTCATGAAATTCACAACACATAATTTTGAAATATAATAAAATAGCATACATACATACATACATAATTCACGCCAATATCCCCGAAGGGGTAGGCAGAGGTGAACTAGCACCCACGCTTCGCCAATTAGGCTAGGTCCCATGTAATAGGTGGCGAGCCTATTGCCATTTATCGGGCACAAAAGTCGCAGTACTTTGCTAGTTGGTAGGTATAAGAGGAATGCTGCTGCCCATTCCTCATCGCTGATTTATCCTTAGTCGCCTTCTACGACACCCACGGGAGAGATTTGGGGTGGTGACAATTGTATTCTACTCTGCCGTCAC
Source organism: Cataclysta lemnata (assembly GCA_963931975.1). Taxonomy (NCBI): domain Eukaryota; kingdom Metazoa; phylum Arthropoda; class Insecta; order Lepidoptera; family Crambidae; genus Cataclysta; species Cataclysta lemnata. Next base: position 7,850,831 of record OZ008339.1, read on the forward strand.
CACACGGCCAATAAAATAGAGCTTCTATTTTATTGAATTATTAATCGATTATATTAAGAAACTTTGTCAAATGATCTTTCGAATTTTACGGTGATATTTTTTCTACAAAAAATATATATTTAATTAATAGCAACTCTATTATGCCTTAATAGACTACCTATATTTAAATCCAGAGATCAAAACTTTAATTACCTGTTTCCGTACTTACTTGATAATAATATTATATATCTATAACTTTAACTCAATTGATCCAAAAGCTTCCATTAATTATTTGAACCTCTACCTCAGTTTTATTAACAGTACTATTGTCATAAACTTTGTAATTATTAACTAAATATAAAGAAACCGCAAATCACTGTTGTAACTTATTGCACTTAACAGGACTATGTCCAAATTATTAGAAAAACATTGCACTATTAAGACACTTAACGCTAATATTAAGAGAGACAAGCAGTTGCCGGAGAGAATTGTCTAAAACACGTAAATGCACCGGACATTTTCCAATGTATCAAACTTTAAGCCGCGTAGGAAGCCACCCGAAGTTTACGTCCTAGCGCTATGGCGTTTTGAGCTTCACTGACGCAGGGGTGCGTTCCAGCGATGGATGGTCAACAAAGTCATATAATCCAGATAACAAATAATAAAAAAAAACAATTATCGATTGCTAACAGTAAAGAGCAACTCTTCTTTTTGAAACAGATAACGTGAACCAAGAGACGAACGTGATTGCACCTGATAAAACTCGGTATTTTATTTTGCACCGTTGCATTGGTAGGATGGTAGGTACATAGTAAATAGACTAGTTCAGAGTATGTTCCAGTACCTCACTGAACACTGTATATACTCGCATTATGCATAACATTCCTAGACCTAGAGCTATTTTTAGGGCTCGACTTCGGTGATAAGATGATGTCTTTTGAATAATGACAGAATGCACTTTGATTTACAGGTATAATAAATTGCAGATCCCATTTATGTCGCCTATGCTACCTTCATAAGCCTAAAAGGGTTATCTTACTATCTACTTGGCGAGCGCCATCATAATATATAAGCCTCAATGTAAGTACCTCTATAGTTTTCCATCGGGCGACATTGTGGTCAAAAGCTCAGTCTATGTAAATAAATAAGTATATCTCAACAAAAGTAACTTCCGAGAACTTACATAATTATGCCTATATCCCCGAAAGGGTATGCAGAGGTGAACTAGCACCCACGTTTCGCCAATTATGTTAGGTCCCATGTAATAGGTGGCGAGCCTATTGCCATTTACCGGGCACAAAAGTCGCAGTACATTGCTATTGCTAGGTGGTATAAGAGGCACGCTGCTGCGCTATTCCTCACCATTGGTTAATCCTTAGTCGCCTTGTACGGCGGACGACGTACGGGAGAGATTTGGGGTGGTGACAATTGTATTCTACATTGCCGTCACCACACGGCGTTCCGAGAACTTCACTAGGTATATTTGCCTTTTTAGTAAATTCATTTATGACTTGTAGGTACACAAAACTGCGATGCGTCATCACATCGTAAATCATTCTTTGGAAAACTTACGGCAATTCATCATCATCATCATCTTCACCAGCCCTTTAATGTCCCCACTGCTGGGGCACGGGCTTTCCAATGGATGGAAAATATAGGGAGATTGGGCCATAACCCACCACGCCCAGTGCAGGTTGGTGGGTTATTAATGACTGCAGATGCAGCCTTAACGTGCCTTCCGAAGCACGGAGGAACTAGGATAGTAAATTTTTGGTCACCCATCCAATGGCCTTAGCGAAATTACTTAGTTTACGCAATCGGAGGCCAAGCGCGCTGTGCCCCTGCACTAGCAAGCTCCTCGGCTCCTACGGCAATTCATACATACATACATACATAAATCACGTCTATATCTCCGAAGGGGTAGGCAGAGGTGAACTAGCACCCACGTTTCACCAATTATGCTAGGTCCCATGTAATAGGTGGCGAGCCTATTGCCATATATCGGGCACAAAAGTCGCAGTACATTACTAGGTGGTACAAGTGGAACGCTGCTGCCCATTCCTCATCCATCACTGTTTTATCCTTAGTCGCCTTGTACGACACCCACGGGAGGGATTTGGGGTGGTGATATTTGTATTCTACTCTGCCGTCACCACGCGGCAATTCATTACATAGTAATTACAACATCAGACTTGTAACAATGGTAATTACAATTAAGTTGCCACAGGCCAATTATTTATTATAAACATCCCCATTAGTATGATTTGCAATATACCAAAAAATAAAAAACGCTGTAGATAATCTAGTACCTGGTCTAGTACCGTACCACAGCAACAACTTATTAATCTAGATTTAATAAATCTTTATTATTTGAATAAAAATAAGTTCCTGCCTATCCTATAATTGAGTGAAAATAAGTACCCATTCTTATTCATATTTTCAAAAATATATTCCCAAATAATTAAATAAATAAAAAGCTGATAAATGATAAAATAGTGATTTATATATAATTGAATAGTTCACCTCTGTCTACCTCTTCGGGAATAAATAGTCGTGATTTATTTTTATGTATCTATGTATACATACATACATAGATACATAGAAATATATAGGCTCCAAAATTTTTGAATATATTTTATCATTAATCAAAAATTTTGGAGTCGGAACATGAAATGACGGAATTTATGACGGAATTTATGAAATTGAGTCGGTAGAGTTACGATGACTCTACCGACTCAATTTCATAAATTAAAAAGTTCACGGTTTAAGATTGTTTCGTCTCGCCAGTCTACAGCTTGTAGGTATCATATTCCAGCAGCGTCATAAAGGAAGCCAAATTCATCTTCGTATCATAAATTACAGCGTTGAGACAAAATTAATCTCACCCGAAACTTACCGTTCCTCAGGCATTTCTTCATAACCCTCGGGTGTAATTAAGCACATTTTAGGTATGTATTGCGGAACCTTCGACCTTAACTTTTAGGCCTAACAGGTAAGAGATACGGATATGATTGATACTGACGACTAGAATATCCGCATTAAGGGGTAGAATACTACTATATCATCAATCGTGTCTACTATTCCTTAATTCTTTCCCGCCTCTCCCTTACAGAGAAATTAATACGTGCTGTTAATTGTGCTTTTAAAAAAAGAGAGGATTTGTCGTCCCAATTCCACATATATTTTTATAGAGTGAAATAAAGGCAGGGAGACTGAATTAACTCGCGATAGTCAGGTGTAGCTATTATTTATGAAGGAAAATAGTAGGTAAAACCAGTTTTACAGGATCTCCCGTTGGTTATGTATAGGTATGAAAATTACGTTACCTATAGGCACCCACGCAGTAAACAGTAGTACTACCTATGTTACGCATCGCTGCAACATGATTCTAGTTTAATAAAAAACGGCAAAAGAATCGATATGGCTATTTTCGTAAGTCTTCTAATACTAGTCTATGATAATAATGTCTGAATAACCGGCGAACACCAAAGGCACCCCATATCACGCAACGTTTGTAGACTTGCCATTGAGTTATAAAGACTAGCGCCAGATAAGATGGGTGGCGCTGCTCGCTTACATTAACACTCTTAACTAGATTAACAAAATAGCAGGCGGGGTTTTAGTTCCATTTTTAACCACGCGCAGACTTATCTGCCGCGCACTTTATTATGGATCTAATAACCACGGAAACATGGTGTAACGCGATCGGCGCTTGATGACGAAAGTTGGAAGTGACTAAAATTAACTTTAATATCTGATTCTGGACAAACTATTTTCAGGATGTAGATACCTACTGTCGTGCCTCGTCGATATCGCGTTCCGTTTGAATTCCCGCAATATACATGTTTTATGGACACCGTTATATCTAGTAGAGTACAGGCCAGATAAGTACGCGCGTGGTCAAAATTGGAACTCAAATTTCGTCTGCTATTTTGTTTGTCTAGGAGTGTCAATGTTAGCAGCGCCACCCATCGCGCGCGGACTATCTGGCCCACACTCTATCTACTAATGGAATGAAGTTTTATTGATAATTTTTTGCTTTTAGTTTTTTTTAATTTTCAAATAAGGTTGCTCGTAAATGTTAACACCTCATAGCTTGGAATGCTCATAAAAGTTAAATCTGTCTTTTAGGCAAAACTTAAAGCTTCTGACTTAGTTATAAACCAATATTACAAATAATATTGGTTTAATTATGAATACTATTATATATAATAATGTAGCCATAAACATTTAATAGATACAACGTAAGTTTCGTTGATTATGGTAGGCTTTACCTACCTATCTGCAATATAGGATTTAAGCAATATTGACGCTCATGTTTTTCCATAAGCAGACATCGCTTCTTTCTTCTCGTCATTCTCCTCTAATATGGCCCCGTGAAATTAATTTTAAAGGTGAACTAGATTGCATATAAATTTTCTACTTAGCTAGGTTTAACAAATTTGCGAGGTATGATGTAAGCTACCTACTTCCTATAGAATTGTTTCTAAATTCCATTTGTATCATGATTGACCATTTGTAACGTCGGGGCTTGAGCGTTCTCGTTTAATTGATGATAATAATTACTTTAATTGATAAACCTGCACCGAAAAGTTATACCTTATATAAATTATACCTATTACCTTAAGTATAGTGCCTCAGTGCTCGGCACGTTAAACCGTTGGTTCCGGCTGCATCTGCATGCAGTCTGTCGTTAATACCCACCAATCCGCAGTGGGCCACCGAGGTGGGTCATGGGCCCTTTTCCTTATAGTATTCTTTTATCTATAGACCTGTGCCCCAGCAGTGGGGATATCAAACGGCTGGTGAAAGATGATATCGTAGACCTAGATAAAGAGTAGCATTTAACTTAAAAAAATACCTACCTGCTGTTTCTTTTTCAGTAGGCAACAGACAAAAAGTTTCATAGATTTTTTTCACTTCAAGTGCTTATTTGTGCAGGATATAGGCTGCACAAAATCGAATTTTGCGCTCTAGAGAATTAACGTATCTACTTATGAATTCATCCATATTAAGGCAAAGAAAATGAGCCATGCAGCCAAACACAATAAGAAGTTCAGAGATAGAATTTGTTATTTTACTTTAATTTATTTGCCTTATGTGTTTTTTTAACACATAATAGATTTTAAAATTTAAATTCAAGTACGGTTGGTTATTTAATTATTTTAGAAATTTATTATTAAAAAATATTTAATACAAGCCTGTATTATTATAGGTCTGCAGCCCAAGCCTAATATCAACGGGTAAAACAATATCCTTCAAAATTCTAAACTGTACTAATTTTAGTTTGAATTTTAAGAAATGTTATGATAAACTACTGTTATATTTCCTCGCAATCGAAGTGAAAAGCAGAGTTTCTAACTCGCCCACAAATTCATTTTTATCCACGACATTACTATTAGCCCGAGCCGAAGTCTCGGACAAAAATCATTCTGTTTTGTGCACTTGTTGGAAAATCTACTATTAATACCGGTACTAACTTACATTATCAGCATTTTGCTGACATAGATTATAACACCATAATACATACATACATAAATCACACCTATATCCCCGAAGGGGTAGGCAGAGGTGAACTAGCACCCACGTTTCGCCAATTATGTTAGGTCCCATATAATAGGTGGCGAGCCTATTGCCATTTATCGGGCACAAAAGTCGCAGTACATTGCTGTTGCTAGGTGGTATAAGAGGAACGCGGCTGCCCATTCCTCATTGCTACTTTATCCTTAGTCGCCTTGTACGACACCCACGGAAGAGACTTGGGGTGGTGACAATTGTATTCTACTCTGCCGTCACCACACGGCTTTATGGCTTATTAACACTAATTAATTATTAACACCATAATGGCTCTATATTATTCCATATTTATTATATATTTCTATAGGTAATTATAAAGGCTAAAAATATTGTTTAGTTTTCGTGATTTTAGGACTTACAGATCTTATAGAATAATTATTATTCTGTAAGATCACTTGGACGGTCTTAAAATTTACTTAGACTTTTAGGTAGAGTGAGCGCCAGATAAGTCTGCGCGTGGTCAAAATTGGAACTAAATATCCGTTCGTTTGTCTAGCAGTGTCAATGCGAGCGAGCAGCGCCACTCCACAACTTCTTCAACTCAAATATTTAGGGCTATGAAGAAAACAGAATTCTTACTAAAGTATTTTTTATTTTTAATTAAATACAATGAGAAATCATCTAATGCTAAACTTATAACCACCCTCATAGGGCATTATAGACAGAAATAAAAATTTAATGAAAATACCTTAATTAATCGTTTTAAACTGAACTAGATATAATTATCTACTAACACATGAAACTGACATAATACTCAGTCATTGATTGTATAAAATATCTTATGGCTATATTGCTAACAATCACAACCGGAACAAAAGGCATAATCCAAAAAATTCATATTGCACGTATATAGACAGGTTCTTAGGAAAGGGGCGTAAGGAGATTTGATTAAATTGCTTTGTTGGGATTAGGTAGACTAATGTTTGATCTGTAGAAACTTTATCTTATAGAGCGTAAACACATTAACTTATAGTTAAGTTAACTGTTGATCATAAAACGAGCTCTAAGAAGTACAATTTACCTACTGGATTTCTAGTAACCCAATTACTTTTTTAATAAAACAAATATTATTTAAATAATATCAAAACAGAACAAAATCAGAAGGAACATATTATATAATATTTTAAGATCGACTTTAAAATGTTAAAAGTTTTGTGATCTGTGCGTAACTCAGTTAACTCAGTATACTCTCACTTATCCCATACCACTAGAACCTGTTAATACGTATAGCCCATTCACTTGGGCTTGAGACAAAATGTAAACAATCTTGATTATATCTCTTTATCTACGAAATGCTCTTAAAAACAAGAATCGTGTATTCTAAAATACACCATCAATAATAGACGAATAAAACTGTTAGCTGCTTTGAAATATTGGTGTAACATATTTTTATATTTTATATTAAAAGACATATCAAGATTGTTTACATTTTGTCTCAAGCCCAAGTGAATGAGTATAGGGTATAGTTAACTGTATCTATAGGAAATGCCTGTGGATCCCGATTGATACGAGAGTTTAATAAAAACAACATTTGAAGGTGATTTGTCGTTATAACAATGCTAAGAACGGGCTTAACAATAAAACAAATGCCCTAAGCCATACACAGAACAATTCTACACAGTGGATATAAATGCGCTATTACACATTCTAGCTTTAAATAAAATTATTACGCGAATTTAGTGCTCCTGCTGAATTGACGACCCCGGGTAATAAACATCAAAGTGATTACTGATCTTCGCACTGATGGTCAGCTAATCAAACTGGCAGTAAATACGAAGAACTTTTTCGAACCACACATTTCTTTGTGATAATTTTTCTAACAATTATGTTTAAATAAAAATCAAAATAATAGCAGGAAATAAAAACGTTACTAACGTCCGTACTCCGAGACGGCAATAAGTCTTTAATACAAAATTTATTGCGGCAGTTTGCCAATCAATTGACTTTTGCCTATTAACCTTTGAATAATACTAATCGGCGTCGATCATTGGGTACGGCAGAGTGAATGTCAGTCAATTGTTAAATAAAATAGAAATATTATTTATGCAAAAGAGAAACTAAAAAATACAATATTATATTTCACATAAATAAAAAAATAAAAACTAAAAATTTCTAATTAGAATTAGGTTGGTAATGTAAATAATGGTTATAAGCCTTACAGCTCATATTGATATGTTACATAGGCAGAAAATTTAACACATAATCAGTGTTGACAGATAAACATTAAGCCCGTTCTTATTGTATAACTTTGCACTAATTACACATTTTTTTAATTTGGGATAGATATTCAGGCATAGAATTAAATTTATAAAAATGTCAGATAAAAGATGTACCTAACCATGAAAAAATTTCGCATCACAAAGTTAAGCAGTTATAAATTACAATTTGTTTTATAATTAATTATTATATAGATCCTATTACAGCTAGTATTGTACTCATTGCTTTCCTCGTGGTGTAGTGTCGATGATTATAAATATTACTAAAGTAAAAAACCTTAGGTAAAATGTTTCTGCTTAGGCATAATATCCAAGACAGTATATAGAATATATACCTAATAGATTGCCGGTTATTATACACATAGAGCACAGTAATGAACAGACAAAATGAAATTTATTACCTAAGCGTAGGTGCCAAGACTCACCCTGTATTAAAATTGTTGGAAATATAGTGGTATGGAAAACCGTGTAACTAACAACACCTAAGGAATTAACAGCTATGCTATTCAATAGTTCCCTAATATAGGTTTATAATTGACTCTAAGCTGCGAAGTGAAATAAGTACTAAATTGTGCCAAGAAATACTTTAAGAAACAAACCTTTTGAAATCTATATCAAGATATATAAATATAAAAGGTGCAGTGTCTCTCATGCTTTTTCTTACCTGACAGGTGATGGAAACAGCGGTGTTAAAAAAATTTCTACAACATAGTTGCAACAAATCAAGGACGAATGCCACACTTCAATTTATTGACTGTCAAAAAGAGATAAATCAGTGTCCCTAGCTTGAATGGAGATTCGTCTTCACGTGGTCGTTATACGTGGTATAGTCCACGTATAGCGTTGCTATTGCTATCTCATTTTATTTCAAAATGTAAGTGTGTAACTTTTAATAGCTCTCATTGTCAAGTAATCACAGTCAAAATTTTCAAATGACGAACTAAAGGTTAAAATTCGATTCAACTCTGACGTAGTTTTTTCCGAGTAATTGCAAAAATAACCTAATTACAATGGTGTGCACTGCTTAATTTGGTAAACGCACTGTCGTTCATTTTACTGCTTCAATAACATTTGTATTGATTTTCGAGAGTCAAGTTTTCAAAGGATCAATAATGTTATACAATATTTCCATTATATATTTGATACTGATAAAGATACCTATCATGGATGGCACATTATAATGTCGGCATGATATCTAAGCATGACGCAAGCTTGTGAAACGAAAAGTAACTACACCACCTCGCTCTCACTTTCTGTAAACAAGTTCGATCATTATTGTTCTGTGGAAATAAAACTAACTACTTACATAAGGCTTTAAGGTCGCGTGTATTAAGCTTTTCTGCATTGTTATTATTTTACCCTACGATTAGCAGGCGTGGTCACGAGGAAACCTATGACCACGGCCTTTGTACAGTCTAAAACCGCGGCTGTGGTCACGGGAAGATCAGTCACAACGGACGCTGTAGTATAGGTACAGGGTTATTTTTAAAACACCAAAAACCTCTTATGATTAAGATAACATCATAAACAACGTTTGTTTTATGAGTTTTAATATAATGCAATACCTACATTGCACAAAATTATTTTTTTACGTTTTTATTGTACTGTCGTGACATTTTTACGTCTATGTTTTCATTCATAAACGAAAGGACGACGCTACGCTAGGCCCACGCGCTGCTTAATGCCGAGGGTGTACGTAGAGTTATTAACTTTTAGAGCGGTAAATTAAATTCGTATTTTTTGTATGAAAATAAAATCCTATGAATCATCAAAAGTCATAGAACAAACATTGTTGCTTATGATGTTAGCTATGTACTCCTGCGAGGTTTTTGGTGTTTTAAGAATAACCCTGTATAGCAGAAATACTAGCGCATTAACAATGATACACATTAATACACGCGAGTTGAATCCGGTGAGATTTTTTTTATTTTATTTCAACAGCCCGACCCTTCTTGCGATATTCGAATGCTACACAATAAAACAACCCGGTTTTCAACTATATCTATATGAAATAGGCTTTATAAGCAAATTATGTATATTAAACTAATACAGTATTCTAAGACGAAATATTCAGACATTATTTGTAGAGGATCCGGCCATTATAATTGATATTAGTATTTATATACTTTATTTATAACAACGGATAATTAACGCGATCCATAGCTTTCAATACTGCATTCAATAAGCTAAAAATCAGTATCTCAATGCTAAGGGTAAGTACCCAACAGTCGTACTCAGAGACGTCAATAAAGTTAATGAGTACATAATTAATACAAAAAAGTACCTAAATTTTCTTGCCGGGATTGAGTTATGAATTGATTGGCATTTTGTCCTGTACTATCCTGATTAAACCATTTGTATCTTTCGTTCCGTAAATTGAGTCGAACTTGCGTTAAGTCACTCAAACGCCTGCTGTTTCCAGATTTATTTAAGCGATAATACAATAACCCCAAATCCCTCCCGTGAGTGTCGTACAAGGCGACTAAGGATAAATCAATTATGAGGAATGGGCAGCAGCGTTCCTCTTTTACCATCTAGCAATAGCAATGTACTGCGATTTTTGTGCCCGATAAATGGCAAATGGCTAAATTGGCGAAACGTGGGTCCTAGTTCACCTCTTACAAACCCCTTCGTGAATATAGGCATGCTAGTTCACCTCGGCCTACCCCTTCGGGGCTATATGCGTGATTTATGTATGTATGTATAATACAATAAAGGCGATAAAGGATATCCTCCACGTTTCATAAATTTTTGGTCCAAAATCAAAAGCCGGCCAAAAATAAAGTGCTGTATTCTGATAAAACGCGTCGGCTTTAGCATTTGTTGATATGGCACGAAAGCTGTAGCACCAATATTAGTAGTGCTATACAGGATGAAAAGTTAAGATGGGGCATTAAGGGCAGCTACCAGATCCCTTGCTGTCACGCGACAATAGTATTAGGAGACCCTTCCCAACTTTTTGAGTGATGACAATCGACATTCACAGATTTTTGATTCAATGTACAGTCAGCGAGAAATTCGTCAAATTAAGAAATTTTTTTATGGAAAAAGTTTTCGTTGATTTGTGGGTGTTCTATTACTCTAACCTTAGTTGGTCTCAAAGAGTGTTTTAATCCTTTATGGAAATGGAATCGATTGGCATTAAAAAAAATCTCAATTCTGACGATTTATTCTGACGATTTTCTCCTTAACTGTACATTTTATCTAAAATATGTGAATGCCGATTGTCATCACTCAAAAAGTTGGGAAAAGTCTTCTAAGACCATTTTCCGCGAGGCAGCAAGAGATATGGCAGCTGCCCTAATGCCCCATCTCAACTTTCCTCCCTGTATACCACTACTAATATTGGTGCTACAGCTTTGGTGCGATATTATCAAATGCTAAGGCCGGCGTGTTCTGTCAGAATACTGCACTTTTTTTTATTGGCCGGCACTTTTGGTTTTAGGCCAAAATGGAGGATGTCCTTTCCTTTAGTAATTTATTACGATCTACAAATGTGCACTAGTCTACACAAAAGAGGTTTTCCGAAACAAATAACATGATAGTAGCGTTTGATTTTTAAAATATATTACATATTTGATAACGTTCAAAATGAGAGTGGCAATTTTTTTTCAATATCACACCTAAATTAAAATAACAGACAATACCAATTACATTCTATTATTCAATAATTAGAAAAAAAAACCTATGTATACTATGATTTCAGATTCGATTTGATACATTTTTTTTCCGAAAATAAATAATTTAAGTACCACCAATACCGCAAGCGGGTCCACAATCAATTTGCTTAGAACTAAAGGCCGCTTCACACTTTCATGTCTTCCGGGTAGGCGTTCGTCTCATCATCATCGTAAAATGTTCTCTTATATTTGTACCAGCACTACACACTTGTAATAAAACAACTTTCACGGATTAGACTCGCGTGTATTTAGGTGCTTGGCATTGTTGTTATTATTTCACCGGACGTTTCGATCACTTTACAGCGGCCGTGGTCATGGGGATAAAGATTACAGATGTCTTCATACAAAGTAATAGTTAACTATCCTCATAATATTTAAAGTGGGTGTTACCTACCCCTTCGGCGATAAACAGGCGTAAAATTATGTATGTGTCGAGGCCAAATCGTAGAATTGATCACTTCATGATGTGGCCGAACATTTCATGAAATGGTGGCATTTCATGAAATGGCCAACTAAAACTGACCATATCATGATAATGCTCTGGTCAGATCAATCAATAAACAAGGTTTAACGATATGAACAGCTAAACGCATGGCTATTTCATGATATGGCCAAACATTATTAATCATATCGTAAAATAGTTACATTAACCACCGTTAGAAGCGCTTATTTCGATTTGTTTTTGTAATGCATCATGGCGGCGGACAAATATCCTAATAAACAAACTATTGGTAACGTTGTAATGGAAGATAAAAGTGAGGTGAAATGTCGTTACGACAACAAATTACTAGAATTTTACGTTTTAAGTCACTCAAAAAACGAGGGCAACGTAAAAATACTAAACATTAACCACATTGATGATATGGCCAAACGTGGATGGACATATCACCAAACGTTGACGTTTTAACGATATGGTCAGTTTTAGCTGGCCACTTCATGATATGCAACCATTTCATGAAATGGTCGGCCACATCATGAAGTGATCAATTCTACGATTTGGCCACGACACATGTATAATATTTAATAATTTCGGTGGTCCGATTTAGACAAACGGAGCTCACTAAAATATTTAATGCACAGAGGCGGTTACAAAGAAAAAGAGGTAAGAAACAAATATTATTATTAAAATCATATCCTGATGCGGTACTCCAATCTGCCACAATCCGAACGGTTACTAATATCATAGTATACCATGCGGCTCACTAACATACTGTCCTTTGATGTAAGCTAACGTATTACAGAGAAAACAACACTTATCTCAGTCCCTGGGGGGCCAATGGTGTGTTCTGACGTCTGTGCTACACACATCGTTAATTTAATACAAGAGAGACGCATTTCAAAAAATAATAAGACAAACATTGTGTGTTCTAAATTTATGACTATAAGACTTACTGTCGGATGAATGCAATTTTGAGTTGTATCTCTTTTGTGTTAAAGAAGCGACATGTTCGAAGAACGTCTACGCGGAAGAGACAGTTGCCTGAAGCGTCATAGGCAACAGGGCGTTCAGTAAATAATCTTGCTAGGGGGCGCTGCGGTGTTCGCGCTCATTGCCTGTTCTAGGGTGTCGAGACGCCGGTACGCGTGGCCTCTGCTGTTTCGTCGGCGGCCAGGCTGCCTGCCTTCCACTATGAGACCGAGGACCTGGAAATTGATGCAAAGCCGATCATACTACTGCAGTATAACTAACTTTAATAGTCAAAAATATATAACAATAAAAAAAAATTGAAAGTTTACAAATGCTGCTTGTTTTTCTAGTTCTAAGTTTTTCTAGTCTCATTTTTCTAGTCATACTATCTCAATATAAGCAGGTAAGTTCCTATAAGTATTGAGAATACTCACCACTTTAGTTACTTTACTCTTGTTGTGATACAATACATAAAGCAAAATGACCATAATGATAGCCGTCAAAAAGAATGGAAAGAAATGATCATCATCTTCTCCAAAACCATCAGGAATTGTGTTGGGATAAATTTCTGAAAACAATAAACATTAAATTTTTTAAAAATTCAAACTTGTTTACATTGTAGTATATTTGAGTACCTAGTTGTATTTCAAACAATATGGAGGGCTATTAGAAAATCATATAGAAATCTCTTTTTCCAAATCTCTCAATTAATACAAAAGTGACAAACTCAAAATATGTTGCTTTTGTAGTTAGTGTAAAATATAATATGCTATAATATTATGTATGATGATATTTGATTTTATCCAACAGCTGATCAAACATGGGCACTGTATAAGGTAATACATAATTTATAAATGACTCTGACATAATGTAAATTTTAAATAATAAACAGTAATGTATTAAGGCTTTTGTTACCCATTTTTTAAATACATTATTATTGGGACAAAGACAAAGGGATTGAGTCAGGCATGCGGCTGGCTGTAAAGACAAAGCCAAGGCTTGGGCAGTATGAATTCAAATGCTGATCTCTCTACATCGTCGACTTTTGTATACATTAATTCTTCACTGACACCTTACTGGTGTGATGAATTTTATGAATTAAAAGTGGTGTGGATGGCTTGATGACAGATTTCATCAAGCCATCTAGGACAACCAGGACAGTAGCGTACCACCTACCTAGAAAAATAAAATGTTTATCCATACATGACAACAGGCTTGTCGCCTATTATCTTAGGGGTCTGCCATAGTGGGTAAAATGTGGGTGTTAATACACCTCTGACTACCCCTTTGGGGAATATACATACATAAATCACACCTATATCCCTATCCCTGAAGGGGAAGGCAGAGGTGAACCAGCACCCAAGCTTCGCCAACCATGTCAAGTCCCATGTAATAGGTGGTGAGCCTATTGCCATTAATTTATCAGGCACAAAAGTCCCAGTACATTGCTAGGTCGTATAAGTGGAATGCTGCTGCCCATTCTTCATCACTGTTTTAACCCTTAGTCGCCTTGTACAACACCCGAGGGAGAGACTTTAGAGATGTGACAATTGTATTCTACTCTGACGTCACCACACAGCATTGGGGAATAAAGCTGTGATAATATTATGCATTATATGCATAAATAGATAGATAAATAACACATACTTCTCCCCTTTTTAGGTACTTTATCTTCAATAACTTGTTTTTTTTTTATAGTTTTTGAATGTTTGTACTAAATTTGAAATGTGTTTAGTTTTGTTTTTAAATATCGTCATTAGCCTGGTACACTCCAAATATACAAATTAAATATAAAAATACATTTTTACTAAGTACCTTTTGCAGAAATACTATTGGTGTAGATGGAAGCATCATTGCTCTTCATTGGTTTGTTATTTAGTAACTGGTCAGTTCTTTGATCATGGTCAGTTAAAAGCGAATCATCCATTTCATCACCCTGATTATCTGGGAGACCATCTTTGCCTTCATCAGAATCTGAAAAATAAGTTACTTAGTTAATACAGTATTTACTTATTGTTAAGTATTGTCACCACCACCAATCTTTTCCATGGGTGTAGTTCAAGGTGACTAAGGGATAAGGTTAAGACAGCAATAAGTAATGGATAGTGGTGTTTGTAATATACAGAGCATTATGTGCCTTATAAATGGCAATGGATTGGCAATGGGCAATGGGATGGATCTTCCATACTAGCTTGTGAGAGAAAAAACAATAATATACAATGTACCATCCCCGACTCATACCAAGGTTGTCATACAAATCAAATAAAGGAGATTGCCCGGTGTAGACCAATAAACATCTTGGGGCACCCAAATGGTGTAGGACAAACCACCAACAACAGCATACCGGACACCATGCCTGACATGATAAATTTACATAAGTATTTAAAAACGTAAACAGTTTTAATAGCTCACCGATATCAACTTGATATTCATCAGCAAAATCTTTGGGTTTGGGATTTTCGAGTTGATTACCCAAGGATTTGAAGCTGGCTATGTCGTTCTTAGGCCCAACAGCATTTTCTTTCTTCACATTTTCTACAACATTCTTACTAGCATTGCTTGTAGTTTCATCCTTGTGACCTACTTCCTTCTGCGTAGACAAGTTCTGTTGCATATTACTGCTTGTGATAGAGTTGCCAGGTAGAATAATAGGTTGGACCTCTACAGTCTTTGTACCGGCACTGACGCTAACACTATCAAATTGCTTAATTGGTGCAGGATTCTCTTCAACTTTATTTACCACTGGTGTTTGAAGCGCAGGTTCCAGATTAGAAATATTTATAGGAATAGGGTTTTCAGAGGGAATTTTGGTGTCTGCATCATTGGGTTGCTTTGTTGGAGCTGGAGCACTATTTATCTCTGTTTTTATTTCAGGTACTTTATTCTGTATTACAGATTCTTCAATTTTCCCAGTATTGGCAATATTGATGCTTGGGTCCACTGCTGACACAAGGGGTGTAGAGTTTGCAACTGCTGATCCAATACTTATATCACTTTTTAAGATTTCGGAGCCCCATTTAAAATATTTACAGAAAAACGAGGAGTCTTCAATAAGAATATCATCACTTTGAATACTACAAACTTTAGAACATTTTACAGGGTTCTGAAACACTACTTGTACTGTTTTTTTATAGTCCTCACTAATGTCAGAAAACGTCCAGTTCTTCGCGATGTTGCACAACAATGACACATCCTGATCTTTTGAAATTGCAGTAGTAAAATCATCGTTTAATGCTAGCTTCGACGTGGCAATTGCTTCACACAATTGTTTGTTTATATCGTAGAAGAGTAAGCATTCAAATTGCTTTTCATGATAGGGAGGAACTGGTAAGTGGCAATCTTTAGTTTTATTCTGGATTTGGGTCGACAAAAATTGGTTATTACACTTGATCGCTAGGTCGTTCAGTAAATCGGATACCATGAATTCATTTGGTGTAGGCGCACCCCAAATTCCACAGTAAAAGTTTATTAAGAATAAAGCACCAACAATCCGAAACATGGTACTGTCTGATCTGTATTTTATTTCAATTCTCAAGGAAAAATAAACAGCAGTAGCACACAACCATTGACACTTTAGGGAGAGTAGAGTAGGTATAGAATAGATAAACAGACATTGACATAACTGGCATAACATACCTAACTTCACCTATTTGGCAGGCAACGGGATTTAGCATATACAGCCATATCTTCGGTATATAATTATTAAAATATCAGGTTTTAAACATTTCAATTCTCTCCTACTTTTAGGTAGAATTTTTCAACACCTGTCTGCTTTTCGATTTCTTTTACTTTGGTATTTACGATTTCACAGTGAATAATTGCTAACACAGTGCGACGTTAGAGAATATTTTATGTTTTATACTGTCTGTGAAAACTAGTAGAAAGTGTAATAGCTTGTATTATGAAAACTAAATTATGTGAATAGGTGTATATAATAGAGGAAGGTAATTTAAACCTAGCATACTAGCAAAAGCGGGCACTCCCCCTTTGTATTAATTATAATTTCTATACACTCATTTTTTTTTTACGGAGCGGAATGCATTTACGCACCATATCAGCCGCTAGCTAGACGGCTGAAGTGTGTGGGACTCGCCCGACCTAAAGTCGGAAATACGCCACTAAACCGCTCCGGTAGACGGCTGAAGTGTGTGGGACTCGCCCGACCTAAAGTCGGAAATACGCCACTAAACCACTCCGGTGTCCTTAAGCCCTTTGAGTGAGGAGAGTCTGGGATCCGCCGTGAGGCAATTCATCAGTCTGCCCTCAGAAACGACTCGTACACCCAAAGGCAGTTGTGGAATCTAAAATTTGCATCGGATCAGGTAATGACGCCTAAGAGAATATATTATTCAAGTCTTTAAATTATTGTATAATTTGAAACTGCCCGTGTTAGGCACTATACCCACTTTGGGGTATACCTAAGCCAAAGTCTTGCGCAGTATGGATAGGAATGTTGTCATCGCAATAGGGATGATGATACAAACAAAGAATCACTGATATAATGATTTATAATAATAATTTAGGATAAGGAGATTCGTTAATAGTGACTTGTTATCGTTATCAGATCATACTTGTGATTGATATTTATTTTATAAAAATAAAAGTACAAAATTAGCAAATCCGCTTTGCAAAATGCCGCGTGACGTCATTATTTAGTTGTCTCCATTTTAACATTTTATTTGACAATCAAATTCACAGTTTAATAAAGAAACTGGCATTTTTGCGGAGTAGTGACGTCACACAGACGCCATTGCTCTTTTGGCGGAAATTTGAAATTGCATTATTCAAAACATGTTTTTTCTATCAAAATCGAAAGTTTTAACAAAAATATGATTTATTTTGGGTAATAAATAATTGGTAAAATATAAAAATAAATGGTGTAGTTTTTCAAAATTAGTCATCATGCCTATACTCTCTCCATTAATCGGTCTCTCGCCATGGTCCTTCTTTCAATACTCTCTACAATGATATTATTTAAATAATATCATTGATTCTCTAACATGCATTTTATCCTATATATATCATTGATTTTATCCCTAGCTTTCCGGTGTGATGTATGGTATGGATCTTATTATCAATTATATTATTATCAAGGATATAATGATAATAATATATGAATCAAATAAATAGGCTTAGGGTAAATTAATTCATCTTAAAAAATTTCGCCAACCAGGATAGTTCTCTCTTGCCAACTCTTGCCCCATAGTCGTGAAATTCTAGAGTAGGCCCTGATTAGTTTATAGCTTATTTAAGATTTTTTTATGTTAGACAGGGAAGGTCTTGCCCTTCATCTCACCTGATGGTAAGTGACGATAAGGGCTGAAGATGGAATCGAGCTTCACCTGGAACCCTCAACCACAGAGGGGCTGGCTATCTTATCACACATTGTCGGAACACAATACTGCTGAAACATTATTATTATGGCGACAGATTTTGACAAGAGCAAGGCGGACTTCAAAGAAGACCTACCACCAACCAAACCGAGCACAAATTTGTACCCCCCTGGGGATCGAACCCGGGACCTCTAGATCTTCATTCCGGTGGGCGAACCACTAGACCACGGAGACGGACAAGTATCGCATCCTTTTATTAATCTCTTTTCCATTTATTCTTCCAGCCATAAGAAAGACCTTTGCCCTAGATGAGATGATGATCATGAATCTCGCGATTGATATTCTTCGCTAATTTGTAGCTATTTGTTAATTACGATTACGAATGAACACATTCAGTCAGCACTACTTTACTAAAGACATTTCCAGATAATAATACTTAAGTAAGCAAAGTCTCAGAGCTAAAAGCTTCAACCTTACAATATAACGCTCATCTTTACTTCAATCAAAATCACTTAGCCCTGTAACTATACTGGTAAGTGCCGAAATAGGCGCCTACTTAACAGATACCTATTCAGGAGCCTACTAAATGGAGCAAAATATGATCCTAATGTTATTGGCAAGAGTGTTAACCAGTACTAGAGAATGGAAAGTAGTAGCGTGTCAGTCAGGTAATTTGGAAGCGGTTCTTGTGACGTGGTGCAAGTAATAGGCGCTTGCGTGTTTTTTTGGTTTCGATATCGGAAAAAAATTGTTGTGGATTGATCCTTTTTGATTCCGGTATGCAGGATAGAACATAGCGGTTGTCTTTTTGGTGTAGGACGTGGCTTGCATGTTTTCATCCTTGTAATCGGTAGCTATGTGTCATTTTCATTTGAACATGCTTGAACTTTTTTTTTACTATTTTTAGGTCTTTGTTAAACTAAAACTCAAGGATCTCCAAATTAAATGTACAGTCTACAGCAGGGCAAGTTGCCACACAATTAATTCTGATCCCCGGTTTGGTCGAATGGTCAGATTTTTTTTCACAGGTATTATAATCAAAATAATTATTTTATCAAGTCAAACCCTGCGAATTTGTCTATAAATATTTAGTGGCTTTATTTGAGCGCAAGAATTAAATTTAAATTATCAGTAGTTGCGTCATAATATTGAAAAAATGTAAGTAATAAGGGGTTGCTTTGTGGTTTTTTTCTATCGAGTGAAGTTTATTAAATCTTATAACTGAATGCGAATTTGACTAGAAAAAATCCTTAACTTATACATATATTTTTTCCGACTTGTAAACACTATGTTAAATGTCTTAGATTGTTTTAAAAATTGCCGTTTTCGGCCGACAGGGCCTTAAAAGCCCCCTTGGCCTTAAAAGCCTTAAAAGCCCCCCTTGGCATAGCCAGATCGCTGGCTATGCCAAGGGGGCTTCGAATCCTGATGTAGGCTACTCTCCTACATTTATTTAGTTTATTTATAATAATTACATATATTATTAAACTATTTATCATTGTATCTATATATTACACATAAAATAAATGATCACCTATACAACCTATTTATGTAACTGACGTGCACCCCGCGCCGCATCGCGTTGCCTAGCAACGAATCAACAAGTCTCGAAATTACACCACGACGCGAAGTGCACGTTGCTCTCTCTTAAATATTAATTGTAAATTCTTTTTTAATGTAAATTGTGTATTTGTGTGTGTATATGTTATTCCTCTACTGGAGAACCAAAAATATAAGCTTTGGACTGTTATACTGTGAGTTGGATTATTCATTTACTTTTCACACACCAAAATACCAAATTGGTGACCCCGTAAATTTCAATATGGAGAATGCACAACGTCCACGCGTCACGTTCCTGGCCGATCGGATCAACGAGTTAGCGGTTATCACCGTCTACATCTATCATCTACCGATGAGTCTCAGCACGAGGAGCACCTGCGCCAAGTCTTCGGCAAGCTGCAGGAGTACGGTATGCTCATCAACGTTTCCAAGTGCGTCTTTGGGGCAAAGGAGGTAACTTTTTTAGGATATTCCATCTCACAAGACGGCTCTCGACCTTTGGATTCTAAGGTGAAGGTGATCAACGAGTTTCCCATTCCCACCAGGGTACAACAACTTAAAGCTTTCCTTGGTATGATCAACTTTTACAGGCGTTTTCTTCCTAGAGCTGCCGCGATTCAAGCTCCATTACATGCATTGTTGACAGGTGCAGTCAAAGGCTCTCATCCAGTAACTTTGACAGGAGAAGCATTAGCAGCCTTCGATGCGTGTAAGAAGAGTCTTGCTGACGCTGCTTTGCTTGCCCACCCTGACTGTTCCGCCAAACTTGCCCTGGTGACTGATGCCTCCGATAGGGCTCTTGGCGCGGTCCTCCAACAGTGTAAAGATGGTGCGTGGCAGCCCTTAGCATTCTTTTCCCGTAAGCTCAGCCCATCCCAGGTCAAATATTCTCCATACGATCGGGAACTGCTGGCGATTTATGAGGGAATCAAATATTTCAGGCACATGCTCGAGGCTCGGCATTTTATCGTCTATACTGACCACAAACCGATCAGTTTCGCTTTCCACGAAAGGAAAAAGAACTGCTCGCCACGGCAGTATAGACATCTCGACTTCATCTCCCAGTTCACCACCGACATCAGGCACATTTCTGGTAAGGATAACGTAGTTGCCGACACCTTATCTCGGATAGAAGAACTGGAATCGCCTGTCAGACTCGAGGATGTAGCCAAGGGTCAATCATCCGACCCCGAACTTCAACAACTCTTTTCTGGTAGTTCTTCCCTGCGCCTCGAAAAACTTCAGGTACCTGGTAGTCGTATACCTCTGTACTGCGACGTAAGTACACCGACACCCAGGCCTTATATCCCAAAATTTTACCGTAGGCAAGTTTTTCGTAGTTTGCATTCACTCAGTCACCCAGGCACTACCGCTTCTGCCAAGATCGTCGCAGAAAGATTTGTTTGGCCTGGGATGAGGAAAGATTGCCGGGAATGGGCTCGCAATTGTCTGGCATGTCAACGGGTCAAGGTGAATCGCCACGTCAGCGCTCCTCTTGGCAATGTCAGTTTCATGCACATTCACATTGACCTTATTGGTCCTCTCCCGGTCTCTGAAGGATATCGGTATTGTCTAACGGCTATTGACCGATTTACACGGTGGCCGGAAGCAGTACCGATAGCCGACATAACGGCAGAAACTGTCGCTAAGGCCCTTTTATCATCCTGGATCGCTCGATTCGGATGTCCTATTGACATAACCACAGACCGAGGTCGTCAATTTGAATCGGCTTTATTTCAGTGTTTGTCTAAGATATCCGGATTCGTGCACAAGCGGATGACAGCATACCATCCAGCGTGCAATGGTTTGGTGGAACGGTTCCACCGACAGCTAAAAGCCGCTATAGTTTGCCATAGTAATGACAGGTGGACAGAGGTCTTGCCATTAGTTTTGTTGGGGATCAGATCTTCTTTCAAGGAAGATTTACAATCATCTTCTGCGCACTTAGTTTACGGCGAATCACTTCGACTTCCAGTCGAGTTCTTCCACAACGCATCGGATGGTACTACCGACATATCGGATTTCTCTGCTCGTCTCAGGGCTATAATTCAAAATTTGCGCCCCACACCAGCATCTCACCACGGTCACCCTAAAACTTTCATTTTCAAAGACCTTGCTACCAGTGATTACGTCTTCCTTCGAGAAGATGCATCACGCGGTTCTCTTCAACCTGCATATTCAGGACCTCACAAGGTTTTAGTTAGGGGGGATAAAACGTTCAAAATCGTGTTGAAAGGCAAAGAGGTCACAGTGTCAATAGACCGCATCAAGCCTTCCTTCATTCTGACTGATCACAACAACACCCATCATCCCTCACCTGATGTCCAAAGAAATTACATCACTCGTTCTGGACGTCGTTTCCTGATTTTTTATCGCCCTGACGGTCTTTGGAGGGGGGTGATGTAGGCTACTCTCCTACATTTATTTAGTTTATTTATAATAATTACATATATTATTAAACTATTTATCATTGTATCTATATATTACACATAAAATAAATAATCACCTATACAACCTATTTATGTAACTGACGTGCACCCCGCGCCGCATCGCGTTGCCTAGCAACGAATCAACAAGTCTCGAAATTACACCACGACGCGAAGTGCACGTTGCTCTCTCTTAAATATTAATTGTAAATTCTTTTTTAATGTAAATTGTGTATTTGTGTGTGTATATGTTATTCCTCTACTGGAGAACCAAAAATATAAGCTTTGGACTATTATACTGTGAGTTGGATTATTCATTTACTTTTCACACACCAAAATACCAAACTGATAAACAGAGACGTTGGTTCTGGGTCATTGTTGTTGTATAAATGTGTGCTATAAATATTAAGTGCTTGATGCACTTAATATTTATAGCACACATATTACATATTACTAATACAAGACGTGCCTTGTGCTACTTAGGGCCGGTTTTTTGATACATAGTTAACTCAACCAATTGTTAAAAATTGTTATCATATAATATCAGACTGATATTTAACCATGAATAACAAATTTTTGTTACTAATGCTACTAATGGTTAATTATCAGTCTGATATTGTTACTAATCTTTAAATATCAGTCTGATATTTAAAGATTTGTAAAAATTTTTGGTTGAGTTAACTATACATCAAAAAACCGGCCCTTAAGTACTTTGGAATAGACAGTTGTGTGTGTAAAAAATATTTTAGAGACGAAAACTCTTAGCATTCCATTGACGTTGCGGGTGCATATTATATAGAGAGCATAATATTATAGAGAGCACATACAATTATTATTTATTTACAATCATAGTTTGTAATTATAACTGCATTGGACAAAGAGGAATACTCCTCTTTGTCCAATGCAGTTCTTGATAAGAGTATAAAGAGACACGTTGTCTTGTAATTTAGACCGCATCAATAGACCTAAGTGCTGTGGGTGCAGGAAGCCGCAGGCGCTTCAGCGCCGGCACGGCACCGGCGAAGCACGTGGCGTGTTACATGCCTCCACACCTCCCCGCTAATTGAATCCACGTCTAGATCAATGTATGTTTAGCGTGCTTACTTCTACGTGCTTTTTGACCTGAAAACGGCGGATACCCGATTTAATCCGATCCTGTCTTGATCTAAACTCTAAGTGACAGACTTAGTATTTATTCATAATTTATTCATCACCTTTACGATGTGATGTATGATATAAATACAAAGGGAGTGGATGGCTTGATGACGTCTGACCGATATGAATGCAAGAGGAAACATACTGCGCAGACCCCAGATGGACTGGGAGCAGGGCAGGGAGAAGAAGAGTTATAAGTAAGTATATTGATTTTTTTCCGATTACCATTTTTTTACTTGCTAACATAAATAATTGTAGTAGTACCTAGATTTATATTGTCGATAGAATAATGAAATGGGCCGTTAATACACCCCGGCCTATCGCTTATACATAAAGGCGTGATTTATGAGTGAATGTGATTCAACAATAATAGTACGTTCACCAAAACGTAGCACATTTAATAAGATTAAGATTTCGTATTCATTCTGTTTTCTCACAACCTCACCCGTTGGACTAACTCCAAATTTAGGTGAACGTAGGTACGCCAATTATTTAAGTAGGTACCTCTAGTATGCGTCGCCACATTACTTAATCAAAATATTCGCCGCCGCAAATCTAGGAGAGTGAAATTTGTGTAACTCGTAATGGGGCTTTTAGCGATAGGTATCCTCGCAGCGACCCTTTTTCAGGCTAAGGTGATTAAATTACTTACTTTATACATGGTCATTCCAAAAGCGGCACCGAGAAGCGAATTTACGAGTTTTAATGCTTAAAACCTATCTGCATTCAGTTGCTGAATGGACATGGACGACGGCATTCGTTTATAAACGCACATACGCATAGGTAACTCACGCTTATTTACCCCCGAAGGGAGAAAGCCTTCGATTTTGTCGAGAACTTCGCCGTGCTCCAGTCACTCCAGAGGTGCCGATTAGACTATCGGTGCATCCAAGTGTTGAAGTCACTGTATGAAAACGCTACTTTGTCAGTCCGCCTGAATCCTCTATGTGTGGAATGTTTTAGGCAGAGGTGAATTAAAACCCAAGTTTCGCCAATCATTACGTGGGACCTAAGATAATAAATAAATAAGATAATAATAATAAATCTGGATCTAGCAGGGACCTGATCTTGCGGCCGATGGGAAACTACATTTCTATATTTTAAAATGTTATTTTTTTAATGTTATACATTGCAGAAATGTAATATTTAGAAGTATAATTTCGTATGTACTTTAAGGGCCTGTTTCACAATCGACAAGTAAGGTCGCAGTAGCTTACTTCGCAGATCATTTGACAGTTGTAATATGAAATATATGTCAATTGAACTGCAAAGTAAGCTACTTCGACCTTACTTGTCGATTGTGAAACAGGCCCTAAATGTAATAAAGGAGATAATAATAAATAAACAAAGTGGATGTTAATCGACCTCTGTATACCCCTTCGGGAACAAATGTGTGTGGTACCTATTGTGTATTTTTGAGCTGCTACTCCCTTGTATTATAAACGAGCGAATATACTTAAACATTTACCACAACAGTTGCGGTAATTATCAGTCTTTTTGGCCAACCACTTTGAACTACAATATGTCCACAATGGTTAATATTTTCTATCGCATAACTTCAACCGTTTTGTTATAAAACGGTCCTCTAGCCGGACGAGGGTCTTAAAATCCATCACGCAGCGCCGATCTTATTTAGATAAGTAGGTGCCTGTCGGAAGGCAACCCTGCTTAGTTCGCTTGACTGATTGCCTCTAATGAATGTCACACTTTAATCTTTGGCTAAGATCCCTACCAACACTTTCGACATTTTTTACTAATCAATCTTTAGGGGTCTAGGCTGTTTACTTGTTTATACTTTGCGAGTCCGTGAAGTTTACCAAAAACACTAAAAAAAAACTATCAAAAATTACAATGGACTTTACATGATTACGAATGCTTCCATAATTTATAAATCAACGGTTCCTAAGCAAAACAACAGTGAATAGTATCTATTATATAACATAACACATTTTTATAGCGCCACCTTAAAGGCAGGGGAAGATTGGTAACAATATATGCCCGATCGATTACTAACCCGCTATTTCATACATTTAACTACACAACTTCTTCCAAGATTAGTTGACTTATCTGAAAAAGAATAAAAGAGAATACAATGTTCACTCTTACCTGCACTTCAAAATCTAACTTTTTTGATTCTGCAAAAACGATTGCCGGTACCAAAAAAACCGATATAATCACAAAATAATTGTCAAGAATAAATATAATTTTGGTTTTGATAGTGTATAGAGAGTCTTACAAAATATTTGTAAAAAATATCTTTCTTTAAAACAGGCGAATATTGAGTTGGATATTATACATCCTTACTTACTCATAATCTGAATAAATTTCTTGTTATCCACAACAACGAGCTTACAACTCACATGAGTATTACAATAAACACTTAAATTTTTTCATTCATTCCTTGTAGCATTTTGACTTACCTATTTGTTGAATGCGAGGGCGAAATGTTTCAGAATTTATCAGGACAATTTAATTTTGCATACGTAAGCATCTCCTCAAAATTTCATATACGAAGAGTTGGAAGTGCCGTATAAAGAAAATTCAGATTAAACACGTCTACATCCCGGCAGTCTTACAATGTAACACATCTGCGAATGATACGTATATGATTCAGCAAAATTGGCTCCATGCTTAATAATTTTCTTAAATTTTCTCCTCTTAGTTTCTTACTCTTACTCCATCGGTGTTGTTTTTGTTCGTGCTTTTTACTAAATTAGAGCGTAATCATAGAATTCCAACAATAAAATAAGAATACAAATAAAAGTTATATTTTGAAATAGCAATTCTGTGAGTATTTATTTAATTGAAAACAAAAGTAAAAGAAAAGGACGATAATAGTAAATTATGCTACGAGTATGCTACGTTGGTCATTACATTCGAGGCATTATTGCAAGCGCAAGCCGCAGGCGAGCGCGGTAAGAAAGTTGAGTATGTAATGATCAATGTATACGAGTTGCATACGACGTTTTTCAACACAGTTGTGAGGAAAAAACAAACTTAACTAAACTAAACTGTTATTAACTTTATCAAATAATTACGGAAAATGGCGCCTACAAGTTTGGTTTTTGTTCTTTTTTTGTTAAATTCTCCCTATATTTTAGGGAAGGCAAAGGGTCTAGCCCATACAGCCATGTCTTTAGTGTATATTTTATCTATAGTTTTATGAAATAATGAGTGGATGAAATTATGAATGAAATGAATATTACGTTAAAATATGGGTGTCACACATTTTAACGCATCTCGGGAGTGCTTGGCGCGAATTGAATGGTAACAGAGTTCATGATGGTGACTGATGAAGTGAGCAAAACCACTTTTTACGTGGTTTTCATCACAACATCAAACACCATCACAAGACTTATTTTCAATGATTCTGCATAATTGCACATCAACACGGATGCTTGTGCATCAAAATAACACCACTTTCGCTGCACAAAATCCACTCTGTAACAATTTTTGAATTAGTGAAAATAAATCTGACTGACACCACGAAACGCGCCAAGCACTCCTTTTGTTCTTTTTTAATTCTCCTTATTACTAGGGATGGCAAGGGACCCAGCACATACAGCCTCATCTGATGTAGTCTACTTTCTTCAGTATTAATCGCATTAAAACGCGGATGTATCACGTTTTAATGCATTTTGGGAGAGTTTGGCGGCAAATTTACACTAACAGCTTATTGATGGAGACTGAGGAGGTAGATCGACCACGAAAATGCTCATCGCCTTTCTCATCAATTGCACTTTTGTTTCACTAAATCTTTATTTTGTTCATCGCCGTAAACACTTATTACACAAAACTTACACATTTTTTTAAACAGTAAACATCACTCTGACACAATATTAATTGATTAAAAAAATATGGCGACTTTTAATAGGCACAGAAAAACCAGCTGTGCATTCGAAGCAGCAGCAAAATAAAAAATAAAATAAATAGTGTTTCTAAATACGATAGTTAATTTGTGTTTATAAACATGAAATAAAATGTTTATTTATCACCTTAACTCTAAAATAATTTAGTATTCGTAAAAATATTCAATGTCCATAGACAAATTCAATAATCATACATTTTGGAGTGTTTGGCCCGTTTCAATGGTGACAGTCAGATTTTTTTCATTAATTCAAAAATTGTTTCACAGTGGATTTTGTGCAATTTTGATGCTTAAGGATCTGTGTTGACGTTCAATTATGAGGAATTATTGAAAAAAAGCCTAGTGTTGTTTTTGTTGTTGAGAATTTTATAGTGGTTTTCACTACCTGATCAGTCGCCATCATGAACTCTGTTACCGTTAAATTCGCGCCAAGCACTCCCTAGATGCGTTAAAATGTGTGACATCACTCTTTTAACGTAAAATTAATTTCATTTTTATTTATTTCACACACATGGATACAGACTAAATATACTAAAGACATGGCTGTATGGGCTAGACATATAGGGAGAATTGAACAAAAAAAAAGAATTAAAAAATATACGATTACGCACTAGTACGTAATATATTATGCACGAGTGCATAATATGCTACATTATGGACCTTAAAACGGTGTAATAATAGTCAATTTACGTGCAATTATGTTGAAAAATTATTAATAGTGAAATGACGATTGATAAAAAAAGTAAGAGGAAAAACAGCAATAATTGGAGCGGTCGAAATATAGTTATTTGTTGTACGTGAGTGCAAAGTTGTTTTTTAACCGCGTGCTCAATTTTGATGACCGAGCTAGCGAAGGATTCTAAAATTGAATCACGAGCGTAGCGAGTGATTCAAAAATTAGAATCCTGAGCGATAGCGAGGGAATCAAAAGAGCACAAGGTGAAAAATCTTTGCACTCGAGTGCAACACGTAACTTTTCATCCCCCCCAACGAGGAAATTGCAAAATACAAAAAAAAATACAATCACAACAGTTTCTGTTTTCACCCAGAAACTTCCACAACACCCTCCCATTAACCCAAACACACTCTCAACACCCATCCAGAAACACCCATAACATTCACACCCGCAATACACACCCATCCACTCAGACACACCCAAAAAACACCCATTCACCCAGAAACACCCACAAAACACCCATTCACCCAGAAAACCCCACAAAACACCCATTCACCCAGAAACACCCACAAAACACCCATTTACCCAGAAACACCCAAAAAACACCCATTCACCCAGAAACACACACAAAACACTCATTCACCCAGAAACACCCACAAAACACCCATTCACCCAGAAACATCCACAAAACACCCATTCACCCAGAAACACCCACAAAACACCCATTCACCCAGAAACACCCACAAAACACCGATTAACCCAGAAACACCCATTCACCCAGAAACACCTACAAAACACCCAATCACACCCAAAAAACACTCTATCACCCAGAAACACCCACAAAACACCTAATCACACCCAAAAAAACACCCAATCACCCAGAAACACCACAATACTCACCCATCCATTCGGACACACCCACAAAAACCCATTCACCCAGACACACCCACAAAACACCTATTCACCGAGACACACCCTCAAAACACCCATTCACCCAGATACACCTCCAACAGCCACCCATCCACCCAGCCACACCCGCAACATTCATCCAGACACACCTGTAAGTACCTAATAAAAATTACCGTCCCTAATGGAGTTCCGAGACGGTCAATCAGCTTGACTCAAGCACGGTGATTTTCGAAGAGCAAAAACGCTTTTTCCGAGATGGTGGGATGAAAAAATATTTTTCATCCCACCATCTCGGAAAAAGCGTTTTTGCTCTTCGATATCTGAGTGCAAAAGCCGTTTTTATCCTCTAGAGGTTAAAGTAAATTTGAATTTAGAACATCGTGTGCAATGAGTTTGTGAATTCAAAACATCATTATACATATTTATTTCTACCTCCATAGTGCCGAAATTGTCATGCAACCTATTTTAATTTGTTAAAAACTCAGACTCGGAACCTTCTTGTTGTACTTTTTTGTAATTTGCTTTGCGCGCGCCATTTTCTTTTCACGTCATAAATTTGTTAAAACCTAGGAGTTCCGTGACGGTCAATCAGCTTGGCGTCAATCTTACTTTAAACATTTTGATCGTCTACAACGCTTGCTGGATGCTTGAGTCAAGCATTTAAAAGCTTTTTAGGTCTGTTTGATTTGTTTACGCTAGCAACGGAACAAAAACATACAGAAAATCAACGTGCTTGACTCAAGCTGATTGACCGTCTCGGAACTCCATTAGGGACGGTAATTTTTATGTGTGTCTGGATGAATGTTGCGGGTGTGGCTGGGTGGATGGTCGGCTGTTGGAGGTATGTCTGGGTGAATGGGTGTTTTGAGGGTGTGTCTCGGTGAATGGGTGTTTTGTGGGTGTGTCTGGGTGAATGGGTTTTTGTGGGTGTGTCTGAATGGATGGGTGAGTATTGTGGGTGTTTCTGGGTGATTGGGTGTTTTTTTGGGTGTGATTAGGTGTTTTGTGGGTGTTTCTGGGTGATTGAGTGTTTTTTGGGTGTGATTGGGTATTTTGTAGGTGTTTCTGGGGGAAGGGGTGTTTTGTGGGTGTTTCTGGGTTAATCGGTGTTTTGTGGGTGTTTCTGGGTGAATGGGTGTTTTGTGGGTGTTTCTGGGTGAATGGGTGTTTTGTGGATGTTTCTGGGTGAATGGGTGTTTTGTAGGTGTTTCTGGGTGAATGGGTGTTTTGTGCGTGTTTCTGGGTGAATGAATGTTTTGTGTGTGTTTCTGGGTGTATGGGTGTTTTTTGGGTATTTCTGGGTAAGTGGGTGCTTTGTGGGTGTTTCTGGGTGAATGGGTGTTTTGTGGGTGTTTCTGGGTGAATGGGTGTTTTGTGGGTGTTTCTGGGTGAATGGGTGTTTTGTGGGTGTTTCTGGGTGAATGGGTGTTTTGTGTGTGTTTCTGGGTGAATGGGTGTTTTTTGGGTGTTTTTGGGTAAATGGGTGTTTTGTGGGTGTTTCTGGGTGAATGGGTGTTTTGTGGGTTTTTCTGGGTGAATGGGTGTTTTGTGGGTGTTTTTGGGTGAATGGGTGTTTTTTGGGTGTGTCTGAGTGGATGGGTGTGAATGTTGTGGGTGTTTCTGGGTGGGTGTTGAGAGTGTGTTTGGGTTAATGGGAGGGTGTTGTGGAAGTTTCTGGGTGAAAACAGAAACTGTTGTGATTGTATTTTTTTTTGTATTTTGCAATTTCCTCGTTGGGGGGGATGAAAAGTTACGTGTTGCACTCGAGTGCAAAGATTTTTCACCTTGTGCTCTTTTGATTCCCTCGCTATCGCTCAGGATTCTAATTTTTGAATCACTCGCTACGCTCGTGATTCAATTTTAGAATCCTTCGCTAGCTCGGTCATCAAAATTGAGCACGCGGTTAAAAAACAACTTTGCACTCACGTACAACAAATAACTATTACGTAATTTTCTTTCTGGTTTAGCTGCCTTATCTCTCAATGAAATACACTGCGCATCGGGTGGAATCATAAGTAATTCAGATAATGCGGTGAATGAAACAAAAATATAATATTCTCTCGAGTTCCACCGTGCTTCGGAAGGCACGTTAACTCGTTGGTCCCGGCTGCATCTGCAGACGTTAATGCCCACAATGGTGGACTGTGGAGGGCCTGGCTTTACCACACTGTATATCACCAAATTGGTAGGTAGTCAATTTATTTGCCAGTTTAAGTTTACTTGTAATACTGATTTTTTCTTTTTATCGTTACACAGGGAACACTGCTACCCATCCCCTGTAAAGCTTTTAGGTGCCCATTTTTAAGTACCTAGACGAAGACCTTGATTGGTTCTCAAGCCAAGTTCTAGCCTTCTTCGAATAACTCGGTAGACGTTAAAAGTAACCTCGGCCAATAGTTCGCTACTGAAGACAGTTTCACATTCGCTACGAATCGGTACCGTAGTCGCTTTATCGCTACGACACACGTAGAAAAGAGGACGGCCAATAATAATATATTGTGTTCTGCACTCATCACAGGGTTCGCTATGTTTCTGCGAGATTTTTCTTATTTACTGTTACAAGCGAGATCAGTGGAATGCTCGCGGAGGTGTGAGATATTTTACGGGCAATTCGCAATAACACAGCGCTAATGACGCGGCATTCACAAGGGGTGATTCTCAGCTAACTGCGACATTAAGAGCTTCTTATTTGGCTATTTCACTTCGTTATGGGACCTTTGTGGGAGTTGTTGGAAAAATATATAGTTTACACAAGCGACCTTTACTAACTTTGGTAACTCTAGGGGATTACATGTTATGGGAAGGGATTTTGGGTCAACGATGGAATTAGGATTCAAAAGAATATAGCCGGTTCCTTCATTGCATTGTTATCGCTAGTTCCAATAAGAATAGTTGTTCATTCGCATCAACAAAAGTAAAAGCATGTATTGCAATTATGTATGTATGTAAGTAATTATTAGTTTATTTTATGAGTTAAGAACAAAGAAACTGTGTCGTACAAGGCGACTAAGGATTTGACAGTGATGACTGATGAGGAATGGGCAACAGTGTTCCTTTTATACCACCTAGTAATGTACTGCGACTTTTGTGCCCGATAAATGGCAATAGGCTCGCTACCTATTTCTTTTTATTTACATGGGACCTAACATAATCGGCGAAACGTGGGTGCTAATTCCCCTCTGCCTACCCTTTCGGAATATAGGCGTGATTTATGTATGTGTGTATATAACCTGTGGGCGTGCATGGATATGCATGGATATGCATGGATATAATTGACCGATAGTAAAATATATAGTACACATAATTCTATTTAACACGGTGTTTTATTGTTGATTTACGACTTACTCTAAGTTGAAAATGGTCCTTCGAGCCGGACCAGTCAGCCAGTTTCTAAAATGTATTGTGTAAATGTACATGTCGACATAGAAAGAGCTATTAAAATTTTATGGTATCATTCGAGTATAGAACTAAAGCTTGAAGGACGTCTTACTAACGAATGAATACACGACTTTGAACCACTTTACACTTTGGCTATATTAGAGTCCCACACGAGGATAGCTCCTGCGAAATTGGCTTAAACATTTACGAACATACTATTGTCAATAAAACAAAAAAGCACACCGAAAAAAGCAAATCGCATTTACGCAGCTATAAATCTTTATTCTAAATGTAGCTCGTTGACGTAACAGGTATAATTTATCGAAAAACAGGTGAGGTTTTAAATAACTCGTTTTAGTGAATTAAATACGCGAACATTATTATTTGTGATGACATCAGGCAGCGGGCTGCTTTCGTTCAGGTGGAAATGATGCTAATTTTATGTATAGGGACTCGTTAGACACGCATTCTGCTTTTACTAATTTCAAAATAATTTATTTCCTCTGACTATTATTGCAAAGTTTTAAGGTTGAATACAGTTAAGGCATTAAATCGGCAATGACACCTTAAGTGGACAATATCATTTCGTCTCTACCTTTAGCAATAAAAACTTAGATGATAAGAAAAAGTCATATTGTCTGCAATCGATTGCCAACCTTAAAATTGTATGCGTAAATCACAATATTGGTTCAAAAAGGTAACAAATTGTGATAACCTGATGTGATATTAATTGTAAAATGTGGTAAAAACTATCAGATATTTAGCGTCAGCGCTTAAGGGAAGGTATATCGCCTATAATAATAGGCACTCTTAATTAGTTTTTCAGCTACACCTTAAATTTTCAGCTAATACCAATAAAATTACTAACGGCGAGTCTCAATATTCCATCTACAGTTACACATAAACGTACTACTATAGCTTAGTTGCTTAGCAACTTCTGTTATTTCTTCTTATTCTTCTTCTCCCTTCCCTTATCCTACTCTAAGTAGAGTCGGCACAACTTCTGTTATTTATCGTAATATAATAAAAAATGCCAGATAGCTAAACAACTACGGCCCCGCCGTAAGAGCCTTAAAACTAATACCACTCATTGGAGGATGAGTGACCATAAAGACATTATATCGAGTTCCTCCTACGAGATTAACTCTCGACTTATATCTTATGCATTCCTTCCAAAATATCTTGAGCACCTAAGGTTCATTGTAAGTGTCATAAGCAATTAGCATTTGTCCGTGATATTAATTTAATGAAATAAAATATATTATGTAGGTAATTTCAGTATAAATAAACGTTTTGCTCATATAAGATATTTATAGCCGTGTGGTGACGGCAGAGTAGAATACAATTGTCACCACCCCAAATCTCTCCTGTGGGTGACGTACAAGGCGACTAAGGATAAATCAATAATGAGGAATGGGCAGCAGCGTTCCACCTAGCAATAGCAATGTACTGCGACTTTTGTGCCCGATAAATGGCAATAGGCTCGCCACCTATTATGGGACCTAACATGGTTGGCGAAACGTGGGTGCTAGTTCACCTCTGCCTACCCCTTTGGGGATATAGGCGTGATTTATGTATGTATGTAGATATTTACAAGCAAACTGATGATATAATTGTTTCCCTGGGTACCTACTGTATCGCCGAAAATAAAAGGCGAAAATGACACTTATGATTTCGTATCTTGACGCAGCATCACCCTTTGTCACGTTTGTTCGGTAAATTACTAAAAGAGCACTCGTTAGCGATGTGTTATTACACACTCAGAACTTGCGACAGTACTGTTCTTGACGACAAATGTTTGGGGGACCGGAATGATGGTAATATATCATACTTACAAGATAAAACAGCTTTATTTAAGTGGATATGTTACTGGCTGGACTACTGGCTGGAAAACCAAAACTAAGGGCTTAGATAAAATAATTCTAGTATCAATAACAACTTATAGATGTATCCAAATGTGCAAGGAAAATATATTCAACGAGTCACGTTGAAGTTTCAAAAAATATCAAGGCATGATATTTTTTCAACAGCTATTGAAGTCCCTATGTTTTATTTTATTTGTTAAATTCTATTTGTATTTTTATAATTTCTTCTTCTACATAATATTTACGGTTTTTGTAACAGTATGTTTACAATACTTTTAAATAAATAATAACAATATTGAACACATGGGAAAAAGATTATGTACCTATGTCCCATGGCTTGAGCTGAACATTGAAATTTCTCAGAATGTGAATGGGAACCGAATGGGAAGTAACAGCTATGACAAATAATTTGAAGCGGCGCTAAGAGATCTTGACCTTTATATTATTAATTTCCGTAATATTAGAAAACCGATCTAACAGAGGCGCTTAAGGATTAATTTTATAATATAGCTCAGCAGAAAAAGTAGCGATATAGAGAATATCTAGTATGTAAGGTGAGTGTCGACGTCATCCTAGTATCCCTAAGGTATCTCCCATTAATTACTTGACGATCGTATGAGCAAATACACCCAGTCTGTGTTTGCACGATGAATTACGATATCGGGAGATTGCAAGACAATCAGGACGATGGCGAAATCTCAACTTTGGTCTTGTATGTAGATCTTGATCTCATCTTCTTTCTCTCTCTCTCTCTCTCTCTCTCTAAAACCTGATAGACAGCGACAGTGGATGCATGATGATGGATTGCTAAGATCACTATCTTTCTTTTTTCTAAGACATAGTGATGTAGGTAGGTATATACATTCCAATAATCCTTTGAAGGGTTTCACAAAGACTCACAAAACGTTTCGTCGTATCTAATACACCACGCTGATTGCTTGTTATTACAAAATAACGTTTTGCACTGTGACTTCGTTACGCCGAAAGCAAAATCCTCGGGGGTGAGAGAGGAACGGCAAACGCCAGAAATTATGTTTCAAGTTTGCCCGCTTATGCCATTTTACGAGGACCCCGTGTCTCCGACTGTGATATTTTTGCCTTGTTATTACTCCCTGTCGACTTTTGAATTAGCATAAATAAGTGAAAATATAAAAAAGCTCTTAAAGAAACATTATACCGCTCCGACAATTGTCATTCCTTGTCTGATTAATAAAACGTCTGTGACACTCCAATTTGTTTAAAGGCTTTATTACATAAATTAAACTGTTGTTTATAATTTAATTATTTTTTAGATTTACCTTATTCAATCGTCCTTATTATTTACTGTCTAGTTTGTAGCTTAGTAATATATAATACTAATGTACCTACTAATATATAATACTGACTAAAGCGATTATAAAGAATTGCTCAAAAATCAATAATAAAGGGTATAATTATTTACATGATAATAAAAAATTACACTAATCGAAGAAAATCTTTGAGTAACATTATTTGCAAATAGTGCCAATTGGTAGGAAAATAGGCTTGGCATGACAATGAAAATGACACTGAAACGAAACTAATATCGGTGAAAAAAAGAAAAATGTTCCCACGGTCTCCGCAGTTAGTTCCAAATTAAATTCTATAAATTCATTAAGAGCATAGTCTGAAGCGTAGAAAGCTTATTAGGTACCCCCTAAAAAGATCGGGGCACCGAATAGCAAGAAAATTCCACTCGACATTTCTGCAAAGAAATATGTAGAAATTACGAGCCGTCTCAAAAGGCGGATTCGTCGGAATCTCGGGGCTTTAATTAGTCGTTTTAATGAATGTCGGAGCACGTACGTTGTAAATGCGGCCCATTACCTGAGTAATTCACGCAACGATAACAACGCTACGTCGCATCGCCTCCGCGAGGCAGCGGGTACAAACAAATCTTCCTGGAATTTTTGTTGACGATTTCAATACTTTGTGCGTGTGACTCGTTATTTAATGGGCTTTTTGATTTCACACGTATTTGGGGCCTAATTCTGCTAACGTTAACGTTACAACCGTGTCTTAGCGGTGTTTCAATAAGATTTATAATTAGCACCGTTCTTATTTTTAAAACAACAAATAATATAATTATGTGTATCTATAGACATAGCAATAACAAATGAATAATCAAAATTTGTTTTCACTAGGTGTTATATTATTTTCTGTTTATTTACTGAGTAGCTATGTCAACCCTCCGTATACGAGGTGGGGTACGACATACCCCAGCGGTAAAAAAACTAAAACAAAAACTACAGAACAATTTTGAAGGATTTTACTACCTTTTATAATTGGGGTATAGTAAACCCCACCTAGTACAGCATGGTGAGATTAGTCACCTAGTATACGGGGGGTTAAAAAGCAATAGGTACTATAGGAACTCCACGCAGTTACAATAACATTAGCAGTATCAGGGCTCTGGTGTTTTTTTGGGTAATTATAGACAATGTAGAAAGAAATTTCTAGAGCTATAATCAAGTTATGTTCAGTGCAGTTATTTTTACTTTATAAATTTGGGAATTTAATGTTACAATGCCATTTTACTAGGCCAACCAAGACGATACTTTTTATTAGGTTAAATAGCCATCATTGATAAAATTGTTTCTCTCTAATAACTATATATTACGTAATAATAATTTATTACTTAGATAT
Organism: Cataclysta lemnata; assembly: GCA_963931975.1. Classification (NCBI taxonomy): domain Eukaryota; kingdom Metazoa; phylum Arthropoda; class Insecta; order Lepidoptera; family Crambidae; genus Cataclysta; species Cataclysta lemnata. Next base: position 7,887,525 of record OZ008339.1, read on the forward strand.
AGACAATTTCATTGAGAAAACACAACAAACAAACACTAATAATATCATACATAGTAATTGTCTCAATAAGGGCAAAGTTATTCACGAACGGATATCATCGGCTAACTTATTAAGGCAACATTTGGCAGTTGTGGAAACACTGGGTCAACTGATATGTTTGCACTGCAATTTCGATCTAACCCGTGGAGTGGAAGCCTTCTCCCTATAATTAACAACGAAACTCCCAAAGGGGTCGGATGTGTAAGTACATCCCAAGCCCGAATCAATGCCTTTCATTTGGTTTTCCAAATTAACGCCTGTTGGTCTCAGTTTTGCAATCGGGAACTAGTTGGTGCTTTTGTTGTTATAACATTGATTGTACGTGTCTCGGGTCTCGAATACGGCATTCGGTTCCTGTTTTTCAGACTGGCTGTATAAAAAGCTTAATCAGTTTCATTATTTGGCTAATGACGATCTAATCTGGAGATAAGGGAACGCCTTCTGTTTTTCTTAAGTCCTATTAATCGGTTCGCTAAAAAGTTATTGCTGGATCTTGATAAGTCTGAGTTCGTTTTTCTGATAAACATTTTGCCAAGACTTATAGCATAATTTTTTTACAACAATTATTTAGGTAAAAACAGAAACAAAGGAAAACAATCTTTCTTCGTCATTATCTCATTTTATCAGAACCACTCCTTTTACAATTGCACTGGTATTATGCCTATACCTACTCTTTGGGCATTAAGCAGTCATGATTTATATTGATTCTGAAATACAAAAGAGATACAACTCAAAATTGCATTCCTGCAATTGTAAGTAATAATGTCATCAACTTCATCATCATCATCACCAGCCCTTTAAAGTCCCTACTGCTGGGGCACGGGCTTCCCTTTGGGTGGAAGAAAATAGGAAGATTGGGCCATAACCACCACGCTGGCCTAGTGCGGATTGGTGGGTACTGCAGATGCAGCCGGGACCAACGGCTTAACGTGCATTCCGAAGCACGGAGGAACTCGAGATAATAAATCTTTGGTCAGCCATCCAATGACCGGCCTTAGCGAAATTGCTTAGTTTAGGGAATCGCAGGCCAAGCGCGCTGTGCCACTGCGCTAGCGAGCTCCTCAGTCATCAACTTATTAGTATTATTTTTTAGTATTATTTGAGTTGCTTGTATTAAATAAGCGATATGAACATTTTTGTGAATGTAATAGAAGGCTAATTATCCGCCTTGTCTACTGTAACCATCTTGATCGCCCTATTTGTTTATGGGATTTAAATACCACTGTCAAAGCCACAAACATATTATTATAAGTTTAGCACCTACATAAGGTGTCAAGCTGTCATTAAAAATTTCCAACTTCTTGTGAACCACACTAAAACACAAGTTATAAACTGACTGCGAATTTGAAACATGTTTAACAACATTTCAAATTCACGGATATTTGATATACGAATTTCGTTCGGTGTAATTTTTATACTTATGTACTTCTGGTTTCGACGCCCTATAATTTACACGCCTTTTGCACAGATAAGAGGTTCAAAACAAATTGTTATTCGGGTTCATTCTTTGATATCTTCACGTGGCTAATGCATTATTTTGAACAATAGCCTCAAATAACAGTTGTAATAAGAAGAATCTTCTATTTTTACTATAAACCTAGCTCTTGTAGCGATTATTAAATTCAGAACTTCCCTTTGCACCATTTCTTTTGGATAAATTTAAGCTTATAACAACGCAATAATACTTCTATTCAATACTATTTAATACTTATTTATTCAAAGGGGTAGCCCTTTGCATACATAAATACATAAATCACGCCTATATCCCCGAAGGGCATATATATAGGGCAGAGGTGAACTAGCACCCACGTTTCGCCAATTATGTCAGGTCCCATGTAATAGGTGGCGAGCCTATTGCCATTTATCGGGCACAAAGGTCGCAGTATATTGCTAGGTGGTAGGTATAACAGGAACGCTGCTGCCCATTCCTCATCACTTTTTATCCTTAGTCGCCATGTACGACACCCACGGGAGAGATTTGGGGTGGTGACAATTGTATTCTACTCTGCCGTCACCACATATTTTGCATGGCATAATATATTCATTTATTCATAGCTGATTGACTCTATACAATTTAAGGAGTCATTTCAATCCAGGCATTTAAAGAGTTAATAACCAGTGAAATTGTGATATTTTAAAATAAATATTAAAAGTCAGTTTTCTGTTTTTCCGTGTGGAACTAAGGCTAAAGACAGCGATGAGTAATGGGCAGCAGCATTCCTCATACACGAACTTGCAGTATACTGTGATTTACATGCCTGATAGATGGCAATAGGCTCACCACTTATTACATGGCATGGCACTTAACATAAATTGGGGAAAAGTTGATGTTTTTTACCTCTGCCTACCCTTTGGCAGCTGGTTCAGAAAACAGTCTCTTGTTCTGCATCATGTGCACCACATAGTACTTTTGCTTTTTTAAAGCAGTGTTCTCTAAAAAAAAACGCTAAAAACAACCGGGCGTCTATGTGACACAGGCTTCCATTCCGTTTCGGAATTGTGAAAAATGAAACAGTTCATAAAGCAAACGGACAAAATTCTAGATAATAACGGAATATTTTTCGCCTCAGCATTTTTGAGGTTCGTAATTCTCATCGGTCGAAGTGTGGCTCCAGCATCTTCATTTTCGAATCCAAATTGGACATTCATTTGTTGGTTTAATCATTGTAATATAAAATTGTTTTAAATAAAGAGGCCCCGCATCAAAAACATTTTCGAACTTTCTCTAACCACAACTTTCTTTGTTCAAATAAACTTATTTAAAGACATACATAAATCACGCCTATATCCCCGAAGGGGTAGGCAGAGGTGAACAAGCACCCGTGTTTCGCCAATTATGTCAAGTCCCATGTAATAGGTGGCGAGCCTATTGCCATTTATCGGGCACAAAAGTCGCAGTAAATTGCTCGGTCGTACGAGTATAAGAGGAACGCTGCTGCCCATTCCTCAGCACTGATTTATCCTTAGTCGCCTTGTACGACACCCACGGGAGAGATTTGGGATGGTTGGGTGGACAATTGCATTCTACTCTGCCGTCACCATACGGCCAATAAACTTATTTACTGTGCTCAAAAAGAACCATTTATTTCTTTTTGGGCACAGTAAATAAAACGAAATAACTACAAATAGCAATAAAATAATATTTGTCACATTTGTCACTCTAAATTAATTTTTTGTTTGCAGCAATTTTTTTTATGGTATTAAAAAGATCATTGTGATTTCCATTAAAGTTTATTGAAATTTTATTTTTGTCCTTAATGTTTGACTATTTATTTGAACTTAGTATTTCTGATTTGATACTAAGTTTTTCTGGATTGTTCAGTACCTAACATACTAAAAAACAAATAATAGTTCTCATTCGCTGGGCTAACCTTTGTGTCTTGTAATTAGCACTTATAACGAAGCCAAAGTTGACCATTGGGTCTCATTAGCGTGGCTAAATAATTAAGCGGGCGCGCTCCTGCATTGCGTTTGTGTAAAAATTTCCCGTATTTATCCCTGGGGATTAGAATCGAACAATAGCTTTCGACAATTTGCTGTTACACTTGGTTAAGTGTAAATTATTAGACGGGACGGCTAAATCTAATGTCCAGGGGGCCTACCGCCTAACTCGATTGCTAAAGCAAAAGCTATAGTTTACGACGTCATGCTGTCATTTCGCACCAAATGTACCTATACTATTAGCGATAGCGTTGAACGAATGATCACCGAATGATTTTGTATTAATTTGGCACAAAATCCGTACTGCCTCAAAATTCAGGATGGCTGCTACACACAGCCATAAGCAATGCATTGTTATATAGCTATCACCAGCAATCGAGTTAGGCAGTAGGCCTCCAGATCGCCGGCAAGAGGTCCCGAGTTAGAAAAACTGGTAAAGGGGCAAAGGTTGTATGCACACCTGTAACAACAACATGACAGCATTAAATGAGTAATAATTGAATTCAATTGAACACGGACCCAATTTTGTTTTCGTTTTCAATATTTATATATAATTTTTGATATTTATGTTTTTCTGTCATATTTTAGATATGTCTAGTGAGCAATACTAGCAACTTGTTACAATAGTTATTTGTTATACGTGAGTGCTAAGTTGCTTTTTAACCGCGTGTTCAATTTTGATGACCGAGCTAGCGAAGGATTCTAAAATTAAATCACGATCGTAGCGAGTGATTCAAAATAGAATCCTGAGCGTTAGCGAGGTAATCAAAAGATCTCAAGGTGAAAAATCTTTGCACTCAAGTGCAACACTTTTCATCCCCCCTCAGCGAGGAAATTGCAAAATGCAAAATAAATTACAATTACATTATTAAAAGTTTCAGTCAATTCTATTTACACCCTGACCCCCGAATGCAGAAACGCAACTCAAAGTTTGAGCACTACTTATAAAGATAAGTAGACTGTAGCTGTCCGAATTTGTATGGAAAAACGTCAATTTTGACAATACTTAAATGTTATGGAGGACTCAAACTTTGAGTAGCGTTACTGTATTCGGGGTTGAGACTTCAACATCCACACCCATCCTACCAAACACATACACCCAACACACACACAACATCCACCCAGACACACCCACAACATCCACCCAGACTCACCACAACATCCACCCAGACGCGCACGTGCAAAGCAAATTAATAAAAAAAAGTACACCAAGAGGGTTCCGAATCTGAATTTATAACAACTTAAAAAGGTTGCTGATTAATTTGACACCATAGAGGTTCAATAGTTTTCATGATGTTTTTCAAAGTGGATTTTGTGCAGACTGTGCAGTGAAAGTTGTGTTGTTTTGATGCACAAGCATCCGGGATGGTGTGAAATTAAAAAATAAAAACATCATTGAAAATAAGTCTTGTGATGTGTTTGATGTTGAGAATTTTGAAGTGGTTTTCACCACCTCATTAGTCGCTATCATGAACACAGTCTTGAAAGCTAAGTAATAATTTTTAATTTAAAGCTCTGTAAATTTGCTTGCAAAGCACAGTTAATTTGCATCCCTTTTTAAAACTCGTCGAACTCACAACAGCCATGCTGCACGCAACTCACAAAATAAATAATTCAGCTTCCCAGAGATTTTATGTTAGCTCAGAAACTTTTAATCAACATTCAATCTGATGCGCTGCTACAACATATAAATAAAAAATTAAATATACAAACGAAACATATGAGTTATGGCAAGACATACATTTAATAAGTTATTAGATTACCTGTATGACAGTAACACATAGTTAAGGTCCTTATTTATTATGAATAGTAATTACCGTGCTGCTAAGTTTGATATAATAACAAGCTCTTAGTTTGTATAGGTAATAAATAAAGGGGTCCACGTTAATAATTTCGTATTTCCGATTGGACATTCATTCCAAGCAACTGTTGGCTGGAATACATTCGATAGGTTATATTCCGATAGAGGAGTAAGATTGGTTTAAAAATGAATAAAACCTTATCCTATTTGAGTTTAAAGAGAACAGTAGAGAATTTGCGTGCTGCCGGCATCTTTAGATTGGATGAAAACTCGTCCAAAATAAAGAAGAATCTTCATACGGCTTACATGAGAATAGTTCTCTGCTCGCTACTTTTATATACGTTCCAGCAGATGTTAAAAGTATACGAAGTAATTGTTGTTGAATCTTTTTATATTTTTTCAGTATTTGCGGTCAATACTTATTTAACACAATCGCTAAGCATAGCACTATCAAATTGCTCCTAAATTAGAGTTTTTTTTTATATCAAACATAATATTAACGGTTTGCTATTAGAAAGTTGACACGGGCTGTACAATTTTGAAGTAAAATCACTTTTTCATGCCGTAGTCACGGGGAGATCCAAACCCAAAGTCTCGTCACTACCCCTGTATGGGGATTGAAACGTCGCGACGTTTTATATATATTTTTTTATATTATCGGTTTATATAATAGTAGTGTCTAACATAACATTTGTTTTATTTAAATATTTCAGTGTTGTTGTTTATTACAATAAAAAAACAATCCTCTTTGAAGACGTGGCACTAATTACATGTATTAATATTATTTTAATTATGTTGGATTATCCAACTTGGATAATAACTCTTAGTCGAATTCAACACTAAGAGGTTATATTCCAAGCAACATTCAACATTTCGGTGCTAAAGCGCAAATATAAATTCTAGACTCGTCGTGTTTACAAATAAACAAAGATATGTAATTTAACCACTGAAGTGTTCATTTTCCAATTTCCTTTAAATATGTACGAACAGGTGCGAGCCAATGTTGATAAAGTAATGGATACTATGTTTCTGTTTTTAACACACTCCGACTGTATCTTAAAAGTTGTTGTTCTATGGAAAAAAGCTGGTCAGATAGAAGGATTCCTAGATGTTATGAAAGGTATGTTTTTCTAATCCCATTTCGAAATGTTTCAATTTTAAAACTGCAATCTGTATTTTAGAGAACGTCATTTCAGAAAGCTGAAGTTGCTTAACTGTTTTATACAGTTTGACAGAGAAAAAATATTCAAAGAGAATCTTTAAAATAATTTAATTTGGTAGTTAAAAGCGACGTCTTAAGAATTGGTTTCAACTTTTAGCGTCAAGCTGTACCTGTACCTGCATATAAAAAATTGGTACATTTTGAAATGGAAGATTAAAATAGTCTTTGGTTACACTTTTGTTTAATAGACCATTAAATTATGGTTGTAGAAAAAGTAATGTGGCATATAATCAGGAATGGATACTAGTTCATCTCTGCCTACCCCTTCGGGGATATAGGCGTGATTTATGTATGTATGTAAATAACAGAATCGTAACGTGTATAATGGTTGCTACAGTTGATTAATTGTGTTTTTATTCAAGACCATATTTATCCAATCAGTTTTTAAACACATAAAATTCATTTTTTGTGTTTAAAACTGATATTTATTGAAAGATTTTCAATTAATATCAGATATTAATTGAAAGAAGAAATTCGAAATAATAATTGAAATATAAATAAATAAAAATTCTGGGTAAAATTTAAGTAGGTAATTTTATTGCGTGTTTTTATAAATCATACATTATTACTTAATCTATTATTAATTCATAGTTAGCATTGTAGTTTTAAATTTAATTATTATTAGCTCCCGGAAAGTCCATTAGCCGATAAAATGTAGACTTAGGCTCAGTAACATTAAGCACTTTCGCCACCAAAATATTTTATAAATAATTAAGTCTTAAAATATTACTACATTTCAGGTCCAATTTTCAACCAGAAAGAGCCGCAACACGACAAAATACTTCAGGATACTATCAAGAAGACTCTACTACTCCTCTACGTTTTCAACGGTGCAGCTTTGTTCACGTGTTTCCTATGGGCTCTACATCCTACAATCCTTCACATTCAAGAAAAGCGAATAGAGTTCCCAATATGGCTGCCGTTTGATTCTAATTCGAATCCTCAGTAATATTGTTCTTGTTTATTTGCACGTAATTCGTTAATGCACTTTATTGCGCACTAGTACACAATTAGTGATACTGACAAATTACTGATTAATTACTGCAGCGCTTGGGACTTAAGACCCAAGTGTAGATTTACGGGGCCCCTTCACAACATGTCAACACTCACCTCCGCCACTCCAACTTATCTATAATAATAATAATATAATAATTATATACATGATTATTAAGATTTTTGTATATTTATTGTCGTCTGAATGTTTTTTTACCACAGATACTACATAGCAGTGATCTATGTGTTGATCATGACCTCATTGGTAGCGTACACAAACACGACGATGGACATTTTCATCACCTTCTCCCTGGAACAATGCAGAACGCAACTTTCTATTCTCAGGTAGTGTAAGAAAGGTAGATAACAAATGAAAAATGGTCTACTGTTACTAAAGTCACATCCTGCTGCCGTCTCGAAATATAACCAGAACAATTAGTCAGAGCGGTTACTTTTGCACGAAAAAGCCGTTGGATTTGTTATGAAATTTTATTTAATTTAATTCATGTGGTGACGTGTTCGTCTTTGTGGGTACCTAATTATGGTTTTGTAATTATAAACCGACAAGCACTCGACCATTTAAGTTTACTTTTATGAATCATAGAAAGTTTTGTATTAATAACTCGAAACATTATGTTTAGGTTATGTTGGTATAATACTGCCTCTTCATTTTGGTATATTGTGTAATTTTTTGATTGTATTGTGCCGTGTGGTAACGGCAGAGTAGAATACAATTTTCACCACCCCAAATCTATCCCGTGGGTGCCGTACAAGGCGACTAAGGATGAAACAGTGATGTGGAATGGGCAGCAGCGTTCCTCTTATACCACCTGGCAACGTATTACAACGTACAACGAAAAGTGGCGGATCGTGGGTACTAATTCACCCCTGTCTACCCATTTGGGGATATAGGCGTGATTTATATATGCATGTATTATTTGCCTACTTTTTTTAATGTAATATTTTCCTACTACATCATGATTTCATATTAATAAAAAGAAATATCTTTCAGGTTTGATTTGGAGAATATTGTCCAAAATAGCAAAAAAGAAGCAACATCTTCCACGTGTTCCCTCTATAAAATTCTCAATAGAAGATTCTACAAGATACTGATTCATCACAAGACGATTACAGAGTAAGATTACTTGGCGCTAATTGTCACATCGATATTTAATTTAAATATTGACAAATACATAAAACAGCAATAAGGCAATCAATTTTAACTAATTCGATAGTGTTATTTGACCTTTAGTATCGTTTTTAATCTTTATTACCATTGCACGTAATAATTGCACATTTTGATATTAGCAATTGAACGCTAAAATTCAAATATCAATGAGAAAATTGACTAACAAGTATTGAATTTAGAAGATTTTTATTCAAATTTAAACTCCACCTACTACCACACATGTAAGTTTTCTCTACGGAGTTTCGCACAAACAATGGATATGATTTTTTGCATGATAGATCAGAATCGCCTTGAATTATTAAAATAGTGGCATATTTATTTTAAATGAATTCTAATTAAATATTATTGTCCTTAAAACAATTAGGTAGAGTAGGTAACTAAATATTTTATGTTGGTATGTATAGTGCCGTGAGATATTATTACAGTACACTGAATTCAAATGAATGAATACCATGTGTAGCATGTCTAATAATATTTGAATTAAAACAACTTTAACTAATAACTTATTGCATTCTTAACTCATGTATAACTAGGTGTTTGGCATTGTTATTGTTTTATTTCAAATATATTATACAGTGCTCGTGCAAATATAAGAGAACATTATGTGTATATTAATAATGATAATAAAAGATACAGCATTTAAAAAATCGATATTGAGACTGAAACGAATAAACCGATTAACCTAATATGACAATTTAGAACATTTTGGATTGCTTGAATTAATAAATATCACATTTAAACCTTTCAGTACCGTTGCTAAAATACAGGAGACATTTGGGGGTGTTCTGTTTTATCAGTTCCTTGTAACTGCGTGGATACTATGTACATCAGCGTATCGGATTGTCAGCGTAAGTTTTTGCATTGAACTGTGTTAGGGTCAGTATACATTGTAAATTGGTATAGTAGTATGTATATTGATCGTTTTTTTTCCAGGTGGATCCCGCTTCAATTGAATTCGTGTCGATGTTAACGTACATATTGTGCATCTTGACTGAGTTACTGCTTTTTTGCTTTTATGGCCATGACATCACTACTGAAGTAAGATTTAAATCTTTCAATGGTCGATGGCATAATAATATTACTTCAGTGTGTAGTTAGGCGATGATCTGTATATTGTAATTAAATAGTAGATTTTCCATCAAGTGCACAAAACGGATCATTTTTGTCCGAGACTTTTAGCAGCCCGAGCCGAAGGCGAGGGTTGATAGTAATGTCGAGGATAAAAATGGTTTTGTGGACGAGGTAGAAACTCTGCTTTTCACTTCGATTGCGAGGAAATAAAACAGTAATTTATCATAACATTTCTTAAAATTCAAACCAAAATTAGTACAGTGTTGAATACTAAAGGAAATTGTTTTTCCCATTGATATTAGGCTTGGGCTGCAGACCTATACAGCCAAGTATTAAATTAATTTTGAAAAAATAATTTTCTTAAATTAATTTAATACTTACCGTACCTGCGATTTTATAGTAGATTTTCCATCAAGTGCACAAACGAACGAAAAAAGACACATTTATGAGTAGATACGTTAATGCTCTAGAGCATTAACGTATCTACTCATAAATGTGTTTCTATTAAGGCAAAGAAAGTGAGCAATGCAGCCAAACACAATAAGAAATTCAGAGATAGAATTTGTTATTTTATTATTTACTTAAATTTATTTGCCTAATGCGTTTTTTAAGACATAATTTTAATTTAAGTAGGTACGGTAGGTTATTAAATTAACTTAAGAAAATTATTATTTCAAAATTAATTTAATACTTGGCTGTATAGGTCTGCAGCCCAAGCCTAATACCAATGGGAAAAACAATTTCCTTCAGTATTCAAAATTGTACTAATTTTAGTTTGAATTTTATGAAATGTTATGATAAACTACTCTATTATTTCCTCGCAATCGAAGTGAAAAGCAGAGTTTCTACCTCGTCCACAAAACCATTTTTATCCTCGACATTACTATCAGCCCTCGCCTTCGGCTCGGGCTGCTAAAAGTCTCGGACAAAAATGTTTCTTTTTGTGCACTTGATGGAAAATCTACTATTATGTCGTAGAAAAATATTCTTCTCATCTCCTTTTTCTGCCTCTAAGTCTAAGTTTACACAACATAGGTCTTTTATACTCTTCCAACATGAGTCTTCTACACTTTTCTATCAGAAGTGAAACAGTCACATACATATTGCGCATTAGAAATAACATACATACATCAATCACGCCTATATCCCCACGGCTTTTTTTATGCTGTTTTTTTTTTTGAAGTAAAATATTATTGTAACTAAGCCGTGTGGTGACGGCAGAGTAGAATATAATTGTCACCACCCCAAATCTCTCCCGTGGGTGTCGTACAGGGCAACTAAGGATAAATCAGCGATGAGGAATGGGCAGCAGCGTTCCTCTTATACCATCTAGCAATAGTACTACGACTTTTGTGCCCGATAAATGGCAATAGGCTCGCCACCTATTACATGGGACCTAACATAATTGGCGGAACGTGGGTGCTAGTTCACCTCTGCCTATGGGGATATAGGCGTGATTTATTTATGTATGTATGTAAAAAAATCCGTATTCTTACAGAGTCAGATGTTGACGGAGTCGGCTTACGCCATGGATTGGTTGGAGACTCCAGTATCATTGCAAAAGAGCCTTATAATCTTCATGGAGAGAATCAAGCGGCCTATACAGCCCATGGCTGGATCTTATGTGCCACTATCAAATAACTCATTCATATCAGTAAGATTTATTTAATATTATTTCTTTTTTTTTTCAGTACACAATAAAGAATTATTAATAATTTAAAATCATCATCTTACTGCGCTGTTCCCAGTTATTACACATTATACCATTAAACAATGAAAACATAGATATTAATTAAGATGTAATTTAATTTTTTCTTATTTCTTCCAGATCATTCGAAGTTCGTACTCATTTTATGCTTTTCTCAAGAATTCGGGACGGTCCAAATAATGTATTTTGATTTAAGCGGTGTATGATGGATACTAAATGACAGTGAAAAATTAAGGTTCAAATAAAATAAATAGTCACCACAAAGGCTTTGTTTTATTTGTAAATTATGTTGCATATTCTTGCCATACCCTATTTGAAGTAAATTTAAACGAAGTGGTTCCGAGACTATCAAGCAGCTTGGCGTCAAGCACGTTGATTTTCTGTATTTCTGTTGCTTGGGCAAAAAAATCAAACAAACAAAAAGCTCTGAAATGCTTGGCTCAAGTATCAAGCAAACATTGTAAACGGTCAAAATGTTTAAAGCAAGCTAAAATCTACGTGCTTGAGGTCAAGCTCAATCAGTCAAGTCAATGTTAAATTATTTTACGTGAAGCACAAAGTCAAAAAATATTATAAAGGTTTGAGTATATGTTGAAATAAATAGAATGAAAGGAGCTGTGGTAACCCCAGGCCATATTAAGATGACTATATATATAAAATGTGCAAAGATTGCTACTTACGTTAATATTGGGAATAATGTTGTATAGGTATCATTTCAATTGTGTTTATAGGTTAAAAGTCATAAAAGTAATTTTTACTGTTTCATTATTATTACCTGCCTGATTCGTGATTCATTTGTTAACTTTAAATCGGCACTTAGCTTATAAAAGCTTTGTCGTCCTACTTAGGTACGCCATTACATTACCAAAGTTTGTTTTTGTTCCTATAACTTTATTTCCATTAAGCTGTCCACTGCGTAAGTAGATCTGATTATTTAATAGACCTAAACTGAACAGTTGTGCAGTGTGGTGCCGGCAGAGCAGAATACATTTGTCACCACCCGTTATTTCGCTCAGTTATAGGGCTTGTACACAAAACTGCGATGCGACGTTGCATCGTAAAAATCTATGACGTGGCGTGACGTAGGCGTGGGAGCGCCGCATCGCAAGTACTTGCGAATTGAATCGCATCGAGCATTCCTTCAATTTCATTCTTTATTGTTTCGGCGCCTTGCCGCACTAAATCGCATCACAGCAATTTGCATTGTAGTTTTCTGAGTTGCAAATTCGGATCGCGCCACTTAGCAGTTTTGTCTACAAGGGTATATCGGTCATACATCACCTAGCCATCCAATCCTTTTTCATTTATATCATCCAAATGTGCGTGAATTTAAAATGAAGTTAGGAGAATGGGCCATAACCCACGTGCGTACTATCAAGATGCATCCGAACCAACGGTCATAATAATAATACGGTTCAATTATATTTGTCTTCCAAATGAAATATTAAAATAAAAAATCTTTTAGGAGATAATAATGGAGTCGTGCTCACCTGGTCACCAATCAGTATTTGTTTGGATATAATATACTAGATTTATTGTTTGGATATAGTAATTTTTTTATTTGTTTTATGAAAGCAATGCTATTCTACTAGACATAACAGGATAAATACATATATTATTTGTACAGACATAATATAGGTAAATAAGAATATTGAAATAACACCAAATGTGTACGTTTTACGTAGCCGTTTCTGCTATAACATTCATTGGAAACTCCCTACTTAATTACACATATTCTGAATTTAAAATAAACATTCGATTGCTTTTGTTGTATTGACGTGTAAATTAGTGGTTTCGAATGGTAAACAGTGGGCGTGGTCCGCTTAATACTTTAATGTAATTATAGAGTTAAGAATGTAGATATCTAGCGGAGAATGGAACTTTTAATTTAATATGGGAAAAAGTATAGAGGACTAAGTTTAGTTGGTAAATCTTATTTAAAACGGTTTTATTAAATGATGATAATTGAGATGTAATAGTATATTATATACGAAGAACCATAAAACAAAGAGGAATTAATATAAGATCTGAGGCTTTCTTTTTATCGCAACCTGTCTGACACCAACCCTCTTTGGGTATGATTTGCCATTCAGCATTCGGGTGCTGAAAATACAATGTTTATGTACAACAATTTTCCTCCAGAATATTTAGAACAAACATTTTGAACTTCTGTTTTATCTCCAACGGTTTTAATGAATAAATCCAATGAATGTCAAATTTAATGAATTTCAACGATTAAATTTTATGAAAACAAACGTTAGAACACATGGCTCTACAAAACAGAGTGAAGATGTTCGACTGTTTTGTAGTATGAGTATGTTTTAAGTTTGTTAACTAACTCGCTTGCTGAATTTCCCGCACATACCCTAAATTTCTGTTCTCGTCACTACCTACAAGAGTTAATTGTATTGGATCCGAGTTCGAGAAGTTAGGTGCATTTATACCTACATCGATATTCAATAGTATCGCTTTACAATATTCCAGGACACCAAGTGTTAGTTTCCAGGCGTTTGGATATGCTTATCCCAGGGGATTCATTCCAAAGCTGGCATATCACACTGGCGCAATATACGTTCCAATAACTTATATTTTAGGGCAGGTATTGCAGTCTCTGCACGGATATATGACGCGAACATAAATGAATACCTAACGATGTTATCAAGTTTGGACATGTGAAATGAGTGTGGTCGCTCTGCAATTGTGCAAAGTAAGCAACGCTGTCAAATATTAGCCATCGGATGGGTGACTGAATGAACCACGCTAACCCGGTGCCCGAAGCACGGAGTAACTGGCGATAATAATATAGTTTTGGTCACCCATCCAATGAACAACATTAGCAAATATTCCTCAGTTTACGCAATCGCAGTCCGATCGTATTATGCCACTGTGTCATTAGGTCCAAAATATGATAATAATAATTAAATTTTGTCGGAGTTAATTGGAAGTAATTCAAAACTTATTGTCGTCGCCAGGTGTCAACAGTCTAAAATTTTTTCTACATGGCCTCCATAAATAATGTTTCGTTGAAGAAAGGCTTTGTTGTATCTATTGTTTGGGTAGGTAATTAATTAACATATATAACAGGCTTAATACTAAAAAATGGGGTGATAGCGTAGTTTGTTTATACGATTAATACAGTAAATTCGTTTAATTTTCGCTCTATAATTCCCAAGGGCTTGTGATGCAATATTTGAATTCTTAACTACTGTCAACTGGGTTGATGACAGCATGACAAGTTGAATAATTACGCCCTTATTGTGTTGTGGCAGTCTCAATTACTAGACGTGCTGTTCGCTATCTTTAGATACAAAATAAAAAAAAATGGTTCAAAAACTGTAGTTTATGAGTTTATAATACTTGCGTACCTATTTGTGATTTGTTTCGTTTGGATAAGAGTTCCACGAAGAACGCAATGCTTGTTTACATGATTTACATGAGATGTGTGCTATCATTAGTCACTGAATTATGAAGGAAATCAAGCAGTTTCGATTTTAAAAATAATTATTTATGGTTGAGATAATTTGCAAAAAATTGTAATACACATATTTCAAAATTAATAACATATTTCATCATTAAAAATTAAAAGCTGCACGTAAGTACGGTGGGTAGGTATCAATAGTTGATTATCATTTCGTACCACATCACAGTGTAGTTTAAAAAGTATGGTGGCTATTAATGTACCTAATACTGCGTTAAAGCGAACGTATTAAAACGAACTTATGAAGCTGAAAATGAAGTAAAAATCTATTTTATCTTAACTGTGTTATATGATTTGTATTTCATTGACTGTTGGAATATATTCAATGTGTCAATAACATTCAGCATTACTATATAATCATATACTCAAACTTGTACCATTGTTGTATATTTTGGTGAATATCTTTTGTCTAATTTTATCAAAATAAATTGGTTATATGATTTGTATTTCATTGACTGTTGGAATATATTCAATGTGTCAATTACATTCAGCATTACTTTATAATCCTATACTCAAACTTGTACCATGGTTGTATATTTTGGTGAATATCTTTTGTCTAATTTTATCAAAATAAATTGGTTATCTTTTATGTCCCTACTGCTGGGGCTCTCCTTGTAGATAAGAGAATATATGGAGAAAGGTATACCAACCACGTTGGTCAACTGCGGATTGATGGATATCAACAACTGCATATGCAGCCGGGGCCAACGACTGAAACTGCCTTCTATAGCTCGGAAGCACTCGAGATAAATATTTCACTCAACTTATGATCGGCCTTAGCAAACATTGCTTAGTGTGCGAAATCCGAGACAGGACGCGCTAACCCACTCCGGCATCGAAATTATATAATAAAACGGTATTGAATCATAAAAGAATTGAAATAAATGACAAACTGTGTGTGGTTTCTGCAAATTTAAACATTGTCCTTTGAACCGGGTAAAGAGAAGATTTATTTAAAGTCTTTCTGTGCCATTTTCCTGTCCTTTAATTTACCGCAGAGAGTTATTTCTGGAAATCTATCTGACTAAAAAATACAACGTTGTTTTCGTTGTATTTTGATTCGGAAAGACAAAATGTTCATATTGGAAGAAAAGGACCTTTTTGTTCTTCTCAAAAACAGACTATAGATAGATGACGGGTACTGGGTAAAGCACATATTGTGTCAGCATATACACGCACCGCTCATTGACACAATGCATTTACACAAAACATAGTATAGTATTTTATATTAGTTGCGTTTTTTTGGCATAAAATAATAATTAATACAAACACTTGTGGTGTCCATTTTTTATAAAAAATAGAGAGTAATCAAATTGCTTTTGAGTAAAATATAAATTTGCTTCGAATACCATAATTATTATCAGATTAGATTTAGAGAGAGCGTAGTCGAAAAAAGCAAAGAAGAAACGATAACATCTTCCCTTTCATACTCAAAATTCTCAACAGACGATTCAACAAAATGTTGATACATCACAAAGAAATCGTAAAGTAAAATTGTCCGCCGATCTTTATTTTTATCTCGCATAATAAGATTATGTTAAAAAGAGACCTCGATAAATTTTCAGTACGGCTGACAAAATACAAGATATATTTGGTGGAGCTGTTTTTTATCAGTTCTTGGTGAGTGGGTGGTTCTTGTGCACGTCTGCCTACAGTTCTGTCAATGTACATACGTTTAATGATTGTATATTCTTTTTACAATTCTTATGCCTGTTTTTACCAATAAACTTTAACCTAATTTATATTATGTCTTCATAGTTTATAACTAATCCCGATTCAAACAATGGGTCATGCTTTAGACAGTGTTTACTTTTAATTTATGTAAGAAATAAAGTATCTAAGATGGTGGTGTATGATGGTGGTTGATGGTGGTGTTGGTAAAAACGAGAATTAGAATGGTAGTCGTTGTATTATAGTACATAACTTAAGAATAGTATTTTAATATAGGACTGATATATTTATAGGCCGAGAAATTGATAACACCTAAGGGTTATGTATTATTGGGGTTATATATTTACTTATTAAAACCGTTTTTGGGCTACCATGCAATTCACGTGTCCCCCATGAATGTAACTATTACAGTAAATAAGTATTTCATAAGTAATTAAATATACCAACATTGTGGAGTTCGGTTATTCAAGTTCGAACAGGCTCTAACTAAAGGATATATAAAAGTAAGTACATTTAATCAAAGTCCGTCTAAGAAATGTGTGCATCGAACGTATTTACCTACTCCGAGTAAAACATTTCCGAGAGAGAGTTTTCTATTTCGTAAATGTAGCCAAAATAACCTCGTTAGACGCTATCGGAAAATGTATCAATGCTTCCTGATAAATCCAGCTATAGTGGAATTTGTATCAATGATTATGTATGTAATATGCACCCTTATTGAACTATTCCTATTCTGCTATTTTGGCAATCAAATAAATATTGAGGTAAATAATAGATAATAACTTATATAATTAGAGAATTTATAATATGTAGGAAGGTATAGGAGTTATCTGACAAGTTTGTCGAAAAAATATTTTATTGATTAGAGACCGAAAAACGAACGCAATCTGTCTATATGGTGAACTGGATAATATCACTATTATACCTGTAATGTAAATCATCGTAAGACCCTTATTATTTTCATAAAAAGAGTAAAAATAACAATTAACAGATGGTAGGGTTGACCATACCCTAATGCAAAGGCACGTTTGTCTCAGTAAATCCATTAATACTAATACTTTAATATTTTAATCAGTTAAATATTTGACTGGTTGAAGTGAAATAGATATAAACCACTTGTTAAATTGGACAACACATATAATAATTATAATAAACACATTCATTGCACACAAATAAACAATACAAAGTACAAATACACAGTCATACTGCATGTACTATAAAACATATAACATTATATAAAACGGGTAGTAATTTAAACAAAAATCCTAGTCAAAAATTTGTCCCAAATCATAAGATGATCATAAATAAAACAGAAACTATAACTTTGGAGACAAGAAATATAATATTTTTATCATACATTTTCATTTCTTGTTTGCTCATGGTTTGTCTTCGTCCAAGGACGGAGCAAAGTAAAGAAAGGCCGGAACTTCTATCGTTTTTCCTAGTTTTGCAGATGAAACATATTTGCATAGGGCCGGTGAAACAAGATCGATTGGATCCCAGAAACAGTTTCAACCGCTCAGTGTCTGTTGTCTCCAAATTCAAAATTAGAGCAACATTGGTTATTTATTGAAAACTAGGCGGTTACTAACTGCCGCGTTCAGAGACGTCAAATAACGTTAATTAGTACTTAACGTCAAAAAATGACAATTCAAAAATAGTCGCTATTCTTGCTGGGTCTGTGATCTAGATTTGAATGAAAATTTTTGACATTAAATACTCATTAAAGTTAATTGACGTCTCTGAGTGCGGCAGTATGACTTATTTTATTTTAGGTTAATTTGTCAATTTTTTTTACTGATATTTACTAAACTTCGTTATTATTATTGAAAGCAAAATAATAATAATATGCCAGTGTCAAGCCAGATTACGGTATACTGTGAAAGATATCGATAAAGATACTTATTTATTATTATTGAATCTTAATTTAATTGAAGGTTAATTGTTAGGTATATGATTTTTAGGAAATTATTATAAGGAAAAAGAAGTCAGAGACATTTCAACAGTAGTATTTTCATCCCCGATCCGGGTGGATACCTATACCACTTGATCAACCAGGGGGCCTACCGCCTAACTCGATTGCTAAAGCAAAAGCTATAGTTTATAACGTCATGCGCTGTCATTTCGCACCAAATGTACCTAAACTGTTAGCGATAGTTTTGAACGAATGATTTTGTATGAATTTGGCACAAAATCCTTACCACCTAAAAATTCAGGATGGCTGCTATAGCCATAAGCAGCGCATTGCAGCTATCATCAGCAAACGAGTCAGGCGGTAGGCTCCCAGGACGTTTTTCTTTGGAAAGATGATTAGATAAAAGTTTTGCGTTAAGTACCTACATAAAGTAACACGAACTCTTGAACATGGAAAATAATTAACGTTCAATTGCAGTCAAACAATAACAGTTTGAAATTGAGAATCAGTAAAATAGCACCCTTACTAAATTCTTCGTCTAACATTTTACTCAACATCTTACAACTAATTTACAGTTTCTCAAATTTGACGGCAGTTCGCCGTATAATTCACTGGGTTACCAGATCAGAAATAATTTGAACGGGTCTGTTGATTGATGTATTGAGGGATTTTTCAATTGACGAATAAAACCAGTCTGATGAAATATTAGCCAATCAAAATCAAATGTCGCCCACGACACACACGTTTTTAATTTATCAGCAAAATATGGTATCTGGCGTGTATATAATTTATCTACAGATTGAAATTAACCAACAATATGTTGTGATTAATTTAAAATGTCACTGTATAAAATGAGAAGAGAAAGTAAAGATTAATGTATAATACCCACATTTTGAGAGCTTATTTTAGGCCCTCAGTAATAAGGGGCGAGCCTATTGCCATTCACCGGGAATTTTAATTGCAGTAACTTGCTAGATGGTGAACTAGGAACCCTGATGCTCTTTTCTCGTTATATTATATCTCTTACTGCCGCACTCAGAGACGTCAAATAACTTTAATGAATACTTATTGTCAAATATTTTCATTTAAATTTAGATCAAAACCTGACAAGAATAGAGACTAGTTTTGAATTGTCATTTTTTGACATTCAGTACTCATTAACGTTAATTGACGTCTCTGAGTGCGGCAGTTAGTCTCCTTGTACGACCAACGGAGCGGTGGTGACAATTGTATTCTTCTTCTCTCATTTTAGACTAGATTCAAGAACGAAGGTTACTCAATTCGTACCCGTATGTTTTTTTATCTTAATTGTAATGTTTGTGCTTGCAGTAAAGGTACCAACCTATCGAATTTACGTGATCACAGGCTATTCCTGCAATAGTATGGCACAGTCGCTGCGGCCACCAAACAATCATTATAGTTAGTTTCAAAATCACATTTATGTAACGCTGTCAACACACTCTAACAGTAATGCAAAATTATACAAATTGAGGTTGGTTTAGCGTCCCAATTAACAAACAGTGCTAATTTCCTTATTATTCTGGTT
The DNA here is from genome assembly GCA_963931975.1 of Cataclysta lemnata. Taxonomy (NCBI): domain Eukaryota; kingdom Metazoa; phylum Arthropoda; class Insecta; order Lepidoptera; family Crambidae; genus Cataclysta; species Cataclysta lemnata. The sequence continues at coordinate 7,907,599 of OZ008339.1, forward strand.
CAATAAGCTTAATTTCCTATTTGGTTGGGCTATCTTATGTGCTAATGATGTATGGATTTATATATTCTTTTAGTGTCTTTCTTTTAGTCAATTGTAGGACAAGTCAGCCAAAAAATAATTCCAGCGCAGAAGTCAAACAACTATTTACAATTTTAGCTGATTATTAGTAAAAGTTTATCTTAATAAGCCGTGTGGTAACGGCCAAGCAGAATACAATTATCTTCACCCCCATCTCTCCCGGGAGTGTCGCACAAGACGACTAAGGGTAAATGCAGCGATGAGCAGTGAGCACCTAGTAATATAATGCGATTTACGTCGCCGATAGATGGCAATAGGCTCACCACCTATTACATGCGACCTAACCCAATTAGCAAAACGTGGGTGTTAAATTACCCTGCCTACCCCTTCAGGAATATAGCCGTGATTTATGTACGTATGACTGTCAACTGTAATGTTCACTAAGGCCACTCAATGGATGTGTGACCAAATGTGTTATCTCCTCCGTGCTTTGGATCGCACGTAAAGTTGTTGGTTCTAATCCGCATTGGGGCAGTGCTGATTATGTCCCATTCTCCCTTTAATCTTTCATCTATAGGAAAGGCCTGACATGAAAGGGTTGGTGATGATCGTGGTATCACATCGTGTTTATCGTGCAGAACAAAAATATTATTACATTTGTAATCTCATACATGCATAAATTAATTCCTTTCTCCTATATAGAAATTGTACTTATTTTGCTACAACAATAAAATGCAAAATATGAAAGTCGACCCACTAATCAATTCACATTAAAACTTCCACTTAATGAGCACGTAAATAAACGGGGAACTGTTCCAAAGCTTATAAATAGGAACAAACATTTTATAAGACAGCGCGAAGCTAGACAAATGGTTGGCGGAATACAAATGAAAAGGCCGCCCGTCCTAATGTTTTACGACTTACAACTAAGAGGGCAGGTTTGACGTTGCATTAATAGACAATAGCTTTGAAACTAAAACTGGACTCGGCTTTATCTTCCCGATTGTTATAAAACACAATGCGGTTAACTAGCTAAAAGCCTACGCTTTGCATCGTTTTGGACACAAAGTTTGTTTTGTTCCGATCAAGTTTGAGAATAGGTCGCTATAACTAATATCCGACCTGAGTGTTCGCTTAGAGTAAATTGTGTTTTTGGAGTGCCGGAATGGGTGGATTTTATGAATGAGCAATTTAACTGCATTTTGCGGTGTTTATTTTAACGAATTAATCTAAAAAACAATTTCTCTAATTTATGGTAATTAATAAATAACCTTGGTGTTATTTTTTTAAATAACACCAGAGCATTTTTTTTCAAAAATAGTTTAATTAATCATCGAGTAGCACAATGGTACATACAATCGCTTTTGACCTGCGATCGTATGACCTAAGAAGCGTTCGACTATCGGGTGAGTGAACAAAATTTTATCCCAAATCCTCTGTAATTCTGAAGGCACGCTACGCTTTTAGTCCCTTCTATACTCACACGTTTCACGGTCGTGGATACCTACAAATTTGCAGCAGTCTTATTTAGCAGATCACCTGTAAGTATGTACTTATTTCGTATTTCTTATGACTTTATGCCTAAATTATAACTTTACGTGTTTACTTCTATTGGTGAATAAAAACTTAGGCATAAGCAGATGCCTTATGAATGAATAACCTACCTTTCCTGCTTTGCCAGTAAATATCAATTATGTATTGTGTTAATTCGACAAGATCAGGATAGAACAGCATGATAATTAAAAAAGAAGATTTTTTTTTATTAATCGTATATTTCATTTAATAGTTTTCCACGCCACTAGCACATTTGCAACAAAAATGGCAAACGTTAAGTCTGTCGCTATTTTTCGCTGAAAACCTACAAATACTATTGTAGGTTTACGGAAGAGATAAAGCCTACAACACAAGGGTTCAACGAACTAAAGTCCGCACACACCTTAAATAAGAATGGTAATTTCCGTTGCACTAGCGCCTGTAAGAGGCACCTGTGTACGTCCATACCAAACGGTGATTGCATAAAAGAAGGATTTTTCATACCGAGCAACAGTACAAATTTATTATTCAGACTTAACGAGTTTTCTGATGATATTGCGCTTTTAGACAAATTACTGACTTGAGAGCGAAGCCAAAACGTAATCTCCGCAACCTGCTAAACATTCTAAGATAAATATCGTAATTTTCCTACCAAAATTACAAGTCTAAACATCTACTCAGTCATAATAGCTGCCCTTCCCATGTTCTGATTTCAATAGTAGGTATTTTTTTTTGTTATGTCAGTTAAGATCCGAGCAGACAAATAAAAGACAGTAAAAGTTAATTTATTCCCGTTGTGCTTTTATTATTATATAGTCTCTTATTATAAAGCCATACTTTTATTTAAGTAATTACTTGGACAAACCTCAAAACCCGTAAAAAGAACGTTTAAGCAGTATTATGTTATATTATATTGATATTATTTTCAAGATGGTAAAAGAGGAACCCTTCTGCCCTTTACTCATCGTTCTCTTTACCCTCATTCGCTGTACGTCGAGCAAGTTAATAATATTGACAATTGATATATTTATTATTTGACAGTTTTTTATCGACTGTAAATTATACTTTTATCATAAAAGGTTGCGTATTTATTGAGCTTATATTGGTTGTCTGTTCCGGTTTTACTCAGGGTTTTATTACGACGTGTCTGCTTACCAACAACCATTAAAATTGTTAGTTAATTTCAATAACCTCAAGGCAAGTATCAGGGATATCACCGCGTATTATCCCTGTCTAAAATATTTGCGCCACGTAACAGAAGATACATTATATTACTTACCTACATAGTTTGGTGTTCCTGACAAAAGGTCGTTGGAGGTCATTAGGGAAGTAAGGTATTAGGAGTCGTGTCACTAGATCTTTGTGGTAACAATGCGAAACTTCCGGACTACAGGATGTGAGGGGTGAAGTCAGTATAGTTATGCTTTGGCCAGCAGCCCGTACATACCTTTCGCTTTCGATACGAGCAATAAATAAATAAATAAAAATAAATAAACATTTTTACACTCACACCTATCATCTAGTCCAAAGTAAGTAGCCTAAGCACTTGTGTTATGGATACTAGATGACAGACATATTTTTAATATAATAATGTATATAAATGTTGAAAATATACATAAACATATACACAACCATGACTCGGAAACAAACATTTGTGGTCATCACAAAGTTTGCCCCTACCAGGATTCGAACCCGGGACGTCTTGGCCAATACCCAGCAATCTGAGCATATGACCAAGGCGTCGTCAAATCTCTCGTGTTTGCTATAAAAAAAAAACTGTAAACTTCTTTTTCCAATAAAATCATCATCATTATTTTCCTGCCTTATTAATTTGTGGTCGGCATAGTATGTTTCCACTCCCATTCATATTGGTTACATGTCATCAAGCCACTCCCGTTTGACTCAAAAAATCCACCACACCGGAAAGGTGCTAGAGATGAATTAATGTTTAGAAAAGTGAAGTGAGACCGAATAACAGAGAGAGTGATTCGAATGACAAAATTGCAGTCCTTACTGCTCAAGTCTTGGCTTAGGTTTTACAGCTGGGTGCCTGCCTGACATCAACTCTCTTTGGGTTTGCTGTTGTTGGTGATTGCTAATGCCGTTCAGGTGGCCCAAGGTGCTTATTGGTCTTTCTACCTACACGGAGCAATCTCGCTTAGCGACTTTTTCGACGGCCTTAGAGTAAGTTGAGGAGGGCACATCCTACGATATTTAAAAAAACAAGCATTTGTAAACAAATATTGCAATAAATAACATTTGCGATGTCTTAATACAAAAATAAGGTCACGAACCTCACCTTACTCACGGAAAACCCCGCAGCAGTAATACAGTGCCATACGTTCATGCATTTATGAACATGTCAAAGACAAAATATGGCGGACCGAGAACCGAGCTAGGAGGGCAACAAACAAAACCCAATTTAAAAATCGAATTACAGAACGATTTAATAAATACCGCATGCCGGGTCTCTGCGACAGGTGGGCCTGGAACAAAACGGAAAGTGGCTTTGGGGCATTATCTCCGGCCGTCCGCGTCAGAGAATTATTGCTGTTTAAGTTAAGACTCGGAACGGAATGTAATTTATTGGTGGATAATTTATCAATAGGCATGATGACTAATTTTGAAAAACTACACCATATCGTTTTTACGTGTCTGCTTTACTCAAAAGTAATTGTATTTTTGTATAAAAAGCTTTCGATTTTGATTGAAAAAACATGTTTGAATAATACAATTCAAAATTTGAGCCAAAACGCCAAAATAGAAATGGCGTCTGTGTGACGTCACTATTTCGTAAAAATACATACATACATACATACATAAATCACGCCTATATCCCCGAAGGGGTAGGCAGAGGTGAACTAGCACCCGCGTTTCGCCAATTATGTTAGATCCCATGTAATAGGTGGCGAGCCTATTGCCATTTATCGGGCACAGAAGTCGCAGTAGGTACATTGCTAGGTGGTATAAGAGGAACGCTGCTGCCCATTCCCCATCACCGGTTTATCCTTAGTCGCCTTGTACGACACCCACGGGAGAGATTTGGGGTGGTGACAATTGTATTCTACTCTGCCGTCACCACACGGCGGCGATTTCGTAAAAATGACAGTTTCTATAGTATACTAGTGATTTTGATTAGCAAATAAAATGTTAAAATGGAGTTAACGAAATATTGACGTTTAAGCAAATATGGCGGATTGCTAAGTTTTGTGTTTTTATATTTATGAAACAAATATTAATCACAAGTATAATTTGCTAACAGATGTTTTTTTTAAGGAATCTCCTTATCCTAAATTATAATCATTGTTTCAGTGCCGCCGTGTGGTGACGGCAGAGTAGAATACAATTGTCACCTTTCCAAATCTCTCCCGTGGGTGTCGTCGTACAAGGCGACTGAGGATAAATCAGTGATGAGGAATGGGCAGCAACGTTCCTCTTATACAACTTAGTAATGTTCTGCGACTTTTGTGCCGGATAAACTGACTTGGAACTTGACATGATTGGCGAAGCGTGGGTGCTGCTCTGCCTACCCCTTCGGAGATACGGACGTGATTTATGTATGTCATTCTTACTATTGTTTGCAGTACAACAGACGTTGGTCAAGAACGGAGCTTGGAAGGAGACCAAGTGGACGTGGCTATTAAACATGTGTGTCGAATGTGCATTCACTGGCTAATTGCCAGTGCCATGGCCATATCTCGAACTGATGGCGGGTTGATATGAAATGTAAATGCGCGTGCTAACTATCCGTGCTTGCGAGATCGCTGCACGCTTAATGTAGAAGTGTGATTTAGTGCGCTGTAAAAACTACTGTTTATCAATTGTTACATTTTCAGACAACATAAATGTTGGGCTGGAATTTGATTTTTTAATCTTAGTCATAAACTAAGAGATATTTAATGTGAAGGTGGATTTGATAATGAATACTGCCTAAAACGGAGACTCTCGTTTTCTCCCACACCACGCTTTCCTTCCACAGGAATAGGCAGAGTACAAGAGACTACTTCTTCCTACTTACTGCGATCCTTACATCTTTAACAGTTACACAAATATTATATTAATGAACGTAAGAATAAGATATTTACATTAGGATATGACATAGGAATGATATTTTGTACCTGCTGAAATTTTACAAGTAGTTTTTTCGATATGTCGAGCCGACGATAATGAAGGTTGTATTCGAGCTGTTAAAATTTAGAAAAATCTGCTTTACAGACCACTTTACACAGGATTTTTTTATTTACTAATTAAAATTTCTAGCTAAGCTTAAATTCAAATCCAACCAAACACATTAGCTAAAAGCAATAATTATTTAATGATTAAAAATCATCAAAAATATGTACTACGTTTTGTGGTTATACGCATTAAAATTTATTAACATCATAATGTCATAAAGTTGGGACCCGAAATAAAATAGAACGTGCCTATTTATTTTATAAAATTTGGCATGTCAATCAGAGCCTTGACTTTCAAAGAAACTCTCTTGACTGATTGTCAAAACTTTTCGAAACCTAGAGATACAACATAATAGGGCTTAAAATCAATTACACGCCAGCCAAATTTGTAAGTGGATCTGATTCAAACGCTACTGCTCGAACAAATTAAGTATCTAGAATATAATCGGGATTACGACTCCAGACCCGAGTAGTTCAACAACATTTACATTGCAGACAAATCACTGCACAGCTCGAACGTAATAACTAGAAAACGGCATCTAAAGCGTCGCATCGCTTAACAGAATTAAGTTGGCAGACATAGAATAGCTACGTTATACGGTATTCCCACACCGAAACTTAGACCAAGAACAAACTTTCGATCAAATTATTACGGCTTTGAAATGTTTCATCAAACAGATTAGACTTTGGAGTCAATGAGTCTAAGTCTATAACGAGTATTGGGGATTTGCTTATTTCTCGTAGCTATCGTTTTATAAGAGACGACCGGCTCTAATGAGTAACACTAAAGATGTTTCTCCAAAATATAGCCACAAGACACACGTGCAGCTATACAAGTAACTCGTTATACGCTTGTAACACAAAGGACGAAGGTGTAATAAGAACTTTAAATTCTGTTTGCGCGGCTAAAAGCGTCTAACTCGAGTTTCAAGCAGCCGTGAAACATTACATTGTATGGGTAACGTATCTATATAACGTGTCTGGAGTTGTCGCTTGTAGTGTTGCCAGTTTCCACTACACTGCCGGCAGTTAGCGCCACCTGTGCTGTACTAGATACATGGACGCTTTATGCCGTCATAACAATAACCTCAGTTGCTTTCCGCCTACCGGTTCCATCCCGAATGTGTTTCACCGCTATCAACAATAGGATTACTTTGTTAGTATTAACATAATAATGTCTCGGCTTTGTTAGTTACATCGAAATCACTGGGTCAATATATAAACCCACCCTCCTTAATAAATACGCATGTTAAACTGCGTAATACGAACACGGCCCTTAAACAATGCGGAACCTTAGATTTTTTCCAATACATTGAATCAGTACAAAACGGGGAAAGCATTTGGGAAAGGAAAATTTATACAATAATACAGGAGACAGGATTAACTGGGCTTGATAACGCTCCGCTAGAGCCGAACTCATCTGGGAAGCTATTGCTTTTTTGAGCGTCTGAATTTCATATAGCATTTTAGTTTGGCAGTCGATTGGCTAGGAAATATACGGACTCGACTTGGCTTAGCGATGGAGCTAAAATTAACTGTGTCCAAGCACGTGCGACGTAAATCCTAATCAACTAGTCGAGGAGGCAAGGTGAGCCACGTACGGGTTGATGCCAAAGGACAAATGAGTAAGTAAAGCGGCGAGCCGAGTTTGTTGCAGTAGACGCAAACTCCGTAGTTGGGTTGTTTGTTCTTTAAATTACGTAGGGCTCTGCGCCGGTAGACCGTCGTACGTACCGTTCGTTGTTCCCATTAGATTGCCACTGGTACTAGTTTCGATTCTGTTTGGGTTCCGACGTTGCGGGCTGCATGCGATTTGTACCTACGTTGTTTAGATTTGAGGTGAACGTATCGATAGAAAGAGCTGTAAAAGGACATGCAACTAATATCGATACTGCAAGGGCAGCTTTAAGTTATGTAAATTATTTGTGGCAACTATTTATCGTCTCAAATCTCTTAATGTTCCCTCTCCTGATATGCTAGGGAGAATAGGCCATCACCCACCATGCGGGCCCAGCACGGATTGGTGGGTGCGGATTGTTCTAATATATCTAAAAAAAAATTCATTATACGTTTACCACATAAGCATAAGTCAACAACAATGACCCGAGAAAAAATATTTTCAATATTTACATATAAATCATTAATATATTAATAATTTTCCGTCATCTAGTCCGGCTTGTCTCCATAAAACGAGCGCTTATGCCACTTCCCTTCGGCAAGAGGATAGGTGTGGTTTAAGAAATATTTAATATTACTTTACATTTTATTTTACATAGTAAGTTACAAGGCAAATAAAGGCGATCTCGCATCAACAGTATAAAATGCAGATAGCCACTTCACTGAGCGATAGCTCTGAACACAATTTTATTGACCTCTTTATTCAAAGCAGAATCGAAATATTGGTCCTACACTGAAGGGGAGAATACGCTATTTGCTTGGCTGTTCACAATAAAAATGAAAACAGGTTTTCTAGATTTTTGAAGAGAAACTTGTGAAATGGGATATTTTTCAACGTGAATATGACGTAGCGTTTTAAATGACAACAGAAGCGAATACTTAACACGACTTCTTATTCACCGTCATCTCTTGGCCAGCAATCTGAGCATTTGACCAAGGCGGCCGTCAAATTATCATCATCTATGTAACAAAATGCGACAAATAAGTACACCGTTTATGAAATGTCGTCAGACAAAAACAAAAGTGTAATCAAAATAATAATAAAAACAGCCCTGTGGTGACGGCAGAGCAGAAAACAAATATTATTGCACCGCCCCCACCTTTCCCGGGGGTGTCGTACAAGGCAAGTGTTAACAGCAATTAGAATGAGAAGCAGCATTCCTCTTATGCCACCTAGAATTATATGCTGCGATTTCCGTACCCGATAAATGGCAATAGGCTCGCTAGGTGGGTGTTAATTCACCTCTGCCTACCCTTCTGGGATGTTATATTACATAAATCATGCTTATGTATATTGTGTATGTATTAAAAATAATGTAACACAAAACATTTTGTAGAAATTTATTTCATAGTGAGTTCGACTTATAAAGACTACGATGAAACACACAGAATACGTCACTACTGGTGGCAGGACTTGAACGTTTTTTATAAAGTCCACAATCAAATGGACGCTCCGCGGAAAGAGTGAAAACGGAGCAAATAATTAAAAAGACCGCTAACAGAGTTTCAGATTTTCATTAATGATGCACCGACTCCCAGTCGAATGTAAGGCTAAAAGAAAATACGACAAGCTTTCAAGCAAGTGCAGAATGCTATTTAAATATCTCTATATTTTTATTTTCTTCTATTAGTGATGGGAATAGTTAAACTGGAATGTCATTGCGCATGTTGTTTCGCTGAGGTGACGTAGAAGCTGATGTGGCACAAAATATTTTCTTTAGAGTTTATAAACTACATGCAATTGTTTATTTGTGTAACAAGCCTATTGCCTTAAACCACATACTTAATTACAGAAAATATATTATTGTATTATGTACACCAAGCCCTAAGTACAACACACACAAGATAATAAATAAGGGTGTTGGCTGTAAAGTATGTTAAAATGACTCTGCCCATATGACACCTAAAATAATTTGCGAAAAATCACAGCTGTTTATTCCCGAAGGGGAAGGCAGAGGTGTGATAACACTCACATTTCGAAAATTATTGTAGGTCCCGAATTGTGATAGCACGAGAATCTATTGCCATATATCGTAGATTGCACTTATAATAGGAACGCTGTTACCACCCGTCGTTTAGTAGCAGCAGCATAGCAGTATCAACACGCGGCGCGGGCGAGATCGGGGTTGATGATAGTTTATACTGTGACGTCACCACACTTCCAGCTAGTTTACATTTGAACCAAACAAAAGATACGTTGGTAGTAAATAAACTAAACTGAAACTGCTCAAGTCGATTTATTCACAAATACACATACATACATAAATCACGCCTATATCCCCGAAGAGGTAGGCAGGTTTATCGGGCACGGAAAGTGGTCTAAGAGGAAAGCTGCTGCCCATTCCTTATTACTGTTTCATATTCCCTTTAGTATTTCCTATTATTTTTATCCCCTTAGTCGCCGTATACGACACCTTCGGGAGGGATTTGCGTTGGTGACAATTGTTGTGCTCAATTTGAGCATTTCTTAATTTTAGCTAGACCTAGCGGCTATTTGCTGACGGACAGAATCATTTGAACAGCACTTGCAAATAAGCAAGAACGTTGACCTATTCGAGTCCGCGGAGTATTTCCATAATAACACGGTAGCAACCATACAGCGAACGAGGGGTCGGCGCTGCATGCAATTATTGTTTCAATATTAATTCCCCTCTATAATTTGTTTGGAAATTTTACAAATATTTTTTAAAGCACCCATTTTACGCCATGCTAGAAGCGTGTTAGTAAAGAATTGCAGCTAGTTTTAGACTTTTAATTTCAAAACATTACTTTGATTTCTGTAGTGCTCGATTGTTGTATGGAGTAGTTTCAATTGTATGCGATGGTTAAACGAACTTAATAAGAACGTCAGAAACGTCAAAACTTTTGGACGTACCGTATTAATGTATTATTCGCGTGGTGTACCACTACCTACTAAATTACCCAAAATCTAATGTAGATGAAATAAGCTGGCAAAACACGTGTGTTAAAACACCTCTGCCTACCCCATAGGGAAAAAGTCTGTATGTATGTAATAATTGAAGATATCAATTTAGAATATAAATACTTTTTCCGGGTTGAATATGAACTGAAACACACAAACACTTTATTTGCTTAAGTTCAGGTAAGTGTGTCAGAATCACTAGCAGTATTTTGTAGTGAAAATACCCACAAGGGCCCACTTTGTTGGTTCAAGAGCAGCACATAAAATAAAGATAAAATATATCTGTTTGCTGCAGATGCTCGATCGTTTATTGTCCCAAATATAACGTCGGACAAGTGCCATAAAAAGACAGATATTATTTTGCAGAGAAGACAGTTTCCTGTGCGATTTTGAATTATATTATCTATAATTTAACACTACCAATTTCATCCATTTTACAATTTACAATTTTCCATACTCTACCTTCAGACGTATATGGATCACTTACGTATAAATACTCACTACGCAAAGTCTAGCACTTAAATTTAGACCGTCAAAGTTCTGACCTATTTCGATTCAAATGAAAAAACCAATGAATAGACCCGTAGTCCTGTTTCGTCTGAGCACCAATAACCGCTTTCGTATTAAACTGAAAGTCATTTTAAAAATAGCTCCGAAATATCCGGCTACGATAGTGGAAATGTATGTGGTACCCGAAGGTGGTTACGAGATGGGGGAATTTATGGGTTCAGTAAATAAACTCTTTATAACTCCTGTACAGTTTAATTTTTATACCGGTGCTAAATGATGAATATGTAACTTCACAACGTTTGCTAAGGACAAACACTGGATGATCAAAATTATTTTATATCAAGTGCCCAATCCCGCCCCTGACGAAGGGCAAACCCAAAACGACTAGCTGCTGTAAAAAAATTGGTGCTACTACACATTATTATTTTTGTATGGTATATTAAAAGACACTAACTGCCGCACTCAGAGACGTCAAATAACGTTAATCAGTACTGAACGTCAAAAAATGACAATTCAAAACTAGTCAGTATTCTTGCCGGGTCTATGGTCTAATTTTGAATGAAAAATTTTGACATTAAATACTCATTAAAGTTAATTTTCGTCTCTGAGTGCGGCAGTAAAACTAAAAGGAAAGATCTACAAGTCTGTTATAAGACCTGTCGTTATGCATGGATCGGAATGTTGGGCTGTGAAAAAGACGGATGAAAGAAAATTACATGCGGCAGAGATGAGAATGTTGAGAAGGATGTGCGGAGTGACAAAAATGGATGGACGCCAAATAGGACCCCAAATAGGATGGGATAAGGGCAGGGTGATGATGATGATATTAAAAGACAAATCATCAAGATTGCTTACATTTTATCTTTCGTCATGATGGCTGGAGTATAGTTGGACTTAGCTCGCTGGGCCACACTCGCCAACATTCTTCACAATCAGTACAACACTAGATAAAGCGCAGGGGCATCGAGTGGTCGCGGGACAAGCCAGGGAAGAGCGTTTGGCGAATACGAGGCGGGTGCGGGGCGGACACGAGGTGGGTCCGGGGCGAGAGCGAGATGGGCGCAGTTGCTCCCTGAAAATAAATTACAACATTTATTATTTAGTCACAAGACTCAAATTGCATTTCAAGATGGGGGTTTCGTGACGTCTGAATGCGGCCTTACACGTTGATACCCAATCGGAATTGTCTATCTTCTAACTAAATATCAATGCAGCCATTAATATGCCCGCATTGTGAATTGGTCTAACGATAATAATAACTGCCATATCAACTATGCTTAACTATGACAATTAAGTTTAACAGCTCCAGCTAAATAACAATAACGAAGAGTTGTTAGTTACTTTTAGTGCTTCAGTTATGCAATCAAAACTTTACAGGGTTATTTGTAGCTTTATTTTGTAACAACAGAAGTCCAGACATATCGTTACTGGTTATTTGCATTTAAATATCGGTGTAGTGACGATCACCGCTCACCATAATCTTTGTTTTTTTCCGCGGGTGTCGTACAAGGCGCCTACGAATAATAAGATGAGTAATCGGCAGCAGAACCCCGATATTGTAAGCCTCTTTCAATCGCTATCGTCTACCTATCACTCTCACACTTTACGATTATTCTCAATGGGTGAAAGTGACAGATAGACGAAAGCGATTGAAAGAGGCTTACCTACATAATAACCCCGCAGGATATGATTTGAGTTCCTAATATCTGCGATGCTCCCATGACAGAGCATCTTGATAATATTTTCCATGATTGTTTCAATAATAGACATGGCAATAAAATAACAAATAATCCTTAAAAAGATTCAAGATTACACAAATCTTATAGCTTTCTAAGAGGTTGCTTAATTTTCTACAAGAACCTTTTTGTAATCAATATAATCATCCATAAAATACACTACTGATTAATCAGTAATAAAAGCTATCGAATGCTATTCATAGCCTACAAAATTCAATCTTCGCTTGATATTTACCTTTTCACATACCTCAGCAGCTGACTTGTTTTGTTAACGGCGTTCTGGCCCTCTATTTAGCTAATGGATATATCAGGGAGATTGGATCTCTGACACAGGTTCGTTTAGTCAAAAACGAATATACGCGCAGCATTCATTTTGATTAAGTAGCTACCGCCCTAAAGGTTACTGTCTGAAAAATTTGCACGTTACTTTTTATATCACAAGGGAGCAAATAACTTGTGATCGTACGCAATAAGGGTAGTGCATTAGATCTGATTAAATTAGGTTTTCTATTTACCTAATATATCAGTAAAATCTTTACTCATGATTTCTTTAATATGTTCTATGTCACAAGTTGCCTTTACCGCCCGCTACGCATACGACTAAAACGGAAAACCCACTTCCTGGTTAGTCGGTGAGATAAAATTAATCAATTAACTCGAGCGATTAAAAGAAATCATCAGATCACATATTTATCATGTGAAATACTTGCGATAATTATGGGACATTCTTTGTTTTATCGCCCCTGGTATATAATCTACTAACTACTAAAAAAAACTACTACTAATACTACTACTACTACTAATCTACTATTACATTCACACCCCAGCTTTATCATCTAAGTATCATCCCAAATTAAGCAGCTTGATTTGTTTCATGGAAACTACAGGAGGTACATACACAGTCAAAGGGCTAGGCAGAGGTGTATTAACTCTCATAGTTAGCCAACTATTTTAAGGCCCATCTAATAGGAGGAAAACCTATTGCCATATACCAGACACAAACCGCAGTATATTGCTTTTGCGATATATTAGGAACAGTGTTAACCATTCCTAATCACTGTTTCAATCTGATGACCTCTGACCGATATGAATGGAAGAGCAAAAGCAAAAGAATCACTGTTTTAATCCTTAGTCGCCTTATAAGACACCCGCGGTAGAGATTTGGGGTGGTCACAATTGTACTCTACTCTATTATGTGTGTGCAATAGAGTTGAATTAAAGTACTGAATAAATTTTACTAAGGGCCTGTTTCACAATCGACAATTAAGTTCTAAGTAGCTTACTTCGCAGATCACATAAAAAAATATATCTAAATCTAATGAAATTAAAATAATAAGGAATAATTATTCAAATTACTAAAGATATTTTAAAACCCTAAAATAGGAGAAAAATATTAAGATAAATAATTAGAATTTAAAGGATAAATTTGCTCCTTAGAAAAGTTTTTTAACTTAAAGCCTTAATTAAATAAAAATAATGTTTCTTAAAATTGTTCCTGAAAATGATAAAAAAAATTAAAGTTAATTTATAATATAAGCTAACTTTAATTTTTACTTTTCGATTGTGAAACAGGCCCTAAGTTTCTATAGCAGTGTACAGGACAGATTATAATATTAGGTTTTGCTTAAGAACATAATATGTCAGTCCCACATGAGACCTCCGGACCTCCAATAAGTCTGGCCTAAGTAAACATTACCTTTGCTTGACCTAGCTCCTTGATACTGGATTATGTAGGTTTCCTGTTCTACAATAATAATTGTGGGGTACATAACATAGACATTACGAGCGCAAATCGTTGCCTATGAATCATCTCTACGTTATTCTATCTGACGTATAAGCGACGTAAACGACTATCAGATTAGTCTGTATAATCCAACCATGTATTGTGTGACATTTATAACTTTCAACTACTTGATTCGATAGCTTACAATTTATTTCAGCTATTAGTGGCCACCCGCGGCTTCGCTCGTGATAATGTCGGTTGTTATATAGCGTTCCTCAATAAATTGACCAACACAAAAATAAATTTTCAATTTGAACCAGTAGTTTCTGAGATTAGCGCGTTTAACCAACCAACCAACCATACAAACAAACAAACAAACTCTTCAGCTTTATAATATTAGTATAGATTATTTTCAAGGAGCTTAAACTAGAATAGATACAAATTTTTAAGTGTATTTTTATTTGGAGGGAGCTTGAAGAAAATTATGTTTCTGTACTCAGAATGTTACTAATTAGATAGTAGTAAATAGACACTATAAAGTTTATCTTTAGAAGGTGTTTATGAAGCCAGTTACGTGCACAGCCATATATACTAATCCAGGTCAACCATTGATGAATATTCATACTAAAATGTGGATAGTCGAGTACTGATAACTTCACCAAGCTTCTGGGAATTCACTATACTCGTACTGATACAGTAATTACACTAGCTGCTTTTTGAAAATTATAAAAAAGCTACGTTCCTATTTCAAATAATTAGGTTTAGAGCAGAGGTTCAAAGGTTAGGGTAAGACAGGGCAAGTGATCTCTTCTATTCTATTAGGTATTAGCTCACTCGGCAACCTATTGAACTTTTTTTTTGTATTTATTTTATTACGTTGTAACACCGTTTTTTTTGTACTCTTACCCGTCAATAAATCTACTTAATAAGTGGGAATATTTCTTCTGGCAATTTTTTAAAAAAGGTGCGTTCAAAACTTGTGTTGAGCTAAAACCGACTGGTTTAGCTCCAATCCAAATGTAATATTTCAATTCGAAATACTTAATCTTCATCAAATAAGTAGTAAATCTCAATATAAAGGTAACACAAAATTAAATCATAATTAAACGATATAACTCGTATTAAATAAATTTTAAACTTAATAATTCTACTTTCGATCTTGCAATTTAGTAGGTACCCCATTCCCGAACGGAATCTTCTGTTGTCAATGTCATCGCTAGATTTTTGCTGCGTAATTCGTGTCTTTCGGCGTAGGCGCCGCCATTTCCTTTTCCAAATCGGAGAGTGCACATCTTAAGTGTTGTGCGAGGAATTTCATAGGTAAGTTGGTTCCACGTCGCTGTCTGGCAATTATATTTCCTTGTTCATTACATCGAACATCCAGTGAACGTTTTTATTGTGTTTCAGCACGATGACAGGGGAATAAAATCATATAACCCCACTTTCAGATGGCCTAACTCGTGTCGCACGTAGGCTTTATCACACGAGATTGTAAGTAAAAGTGTTTCCAACAACCTAACCTGTTCGTATGTCGTATCTTGGCAGCGATTTTAATATATTCATTGATATATTTCAGCATCTCATGTATCAGATGAGGTGATGACGTGGCTCAATCACCCTACCTCATGCGAGGGATCTTTTATGGAAAACCCACTATGACCTAGTGGTATGTATTTGATAATAGTTCTCACGTTTCTTAATTAATGACATGTGGTATTTCATTTGTCCGTGTCACTTACTGTAACATTTTTGTTCCAGGGTTTTTTTTTTTTTTTTATTCTACCCTTGCAGTTTTTAGTCTTAACTATGAATGTTTTCTTCTTCTACTCTTCACTAGGTCATGCACTCATGACCTAGCCTAGTGAACTACAATTCCTGACGTTGCGTAGCCGAATGGAATCTACTCCTTCGCTAGCTGCTCGGCGTCAGTCGACCTACTTTCTACTTGGGATCTGTGAGGCCATCGTTCAGCTGGTGATAAACGTATGCTAGTCCCCAGATCTCTCACTAATAAATACTTACCACTGAAGGTATAGTTAACTTTCTTCTTTTTCTAATTAATAACCAACCAACGTCATGCCAATTGCCAATTATTAGATCTACAAATTTAAATGTAGCATAGTCTTAGACTGTCTATCTGTGTTATATGACTAATTTTAAGTTAGAGTAATATAATCAGCCTGTATTCTCCGACAAGACAACTATAGAATAAAAATATTATTAACTAGCCATGTGTTTTTGTATTTGCTTGTTTTGAGATGGGTACATCGCAGTAGGCAAACTGAAAAGGCGTCCTTACTAAATAAATTTATTCAGTTTCTGCCTCCCTTACTCGATATATCCATCCTCTGGGCCCCCGACACTCACGAACACACCCTACTTTATATCTCATGTTGCCGGCTGAGGGGTCGTGTACCAACATCATCACCATAACCCTCTTGGTGGTGTGAAGTCGCAGTGGTCTCCCACGGACCATGGGGATTTCCCGCCACAAAGTGGCGTACCCAACGTGTGGCCCAGTAAAGCAAATACCTAGGTTGTAATTTGTCGGTAATAAATTGAATTATCTGTAACATATTTCTTTTATAATAACATAACACTTGGCATGAACGGATGGTTCTTTTGGTATACTTTTTGTTGGTTATCAACAGGTATTATTGCAATAACAATAATAGATCTCTTTTATACTATTACTGTACTTATAATTTCTTTGTATGTTTTGTAACTTCACTGTTTATACATATTTATCTACAGTGCAGGTATAAAACAATATTTTTAAATTTGGAAGAATTATTTTGCTTACTTACTGTTTTGTGTGAACTGCAGTTACTTTACATAATTACAGTTTACATTATTGTTGGTTTCTAACTAATACTTTAATATGGGTACACTTAAATACAACATTTATGTTTTAATACTCAATGTTTGTACACTATACTAAACTGAATTGGCTAAAAAAAAATATTTCATGCTATTCTTTCAAATAGATTGTTTATAGAGATTCACACTTGTTGTACATGACTTGAAAATATACCTTCTTATTGAAATACTGTTTTGCAATTTAAACAAAGCAGGTGTTCCTACACTGACCTAATGGCGAATACTTGGTAATAACTTAAACTTTTACTTCTTGAGATGTCATTTTGATTTAATATGTACACAAGTTAGTAACTTGGACTTATATAAAAAAAAAAAAGATTTTCTTAAAATTTAAAACTTGTTTATTCTGTGGTACAGTCAACCACATAAATTTATGTACACTTCTTAGTAAATTGGACTTTAAAAAAAAAAAAAATATTATCTTAAAATTTAAAACTGTTTATGCTGTGGTACAGTCGACCACATAAATTTAGTATTTATTTTGGTTTAGTCTAAATTATCTTAAGTTTTTGTTTTTTTTGTGAAACATGGCTGACATTGGTTGCGATATTGCTTTCTTATCTAAAGACGAACTATCCCATGAGCTTAACATCCGTAATATATCTTATAAACCTAGCGCTAAACGCGATGACTTGAGAAAATTGTTGCGATCGGCATGCAAACTATCACGACGCGGCAGTATAAAGTTGCCTTCTGCTTTCACTTCTGAAAATTTAGAGGAAGAGTTGCCAGCGCTTATCACCAAAGTGGATGATATCACCAATGAAGTGGCTAAAGGTGATTTATCGGATTCTGCTCGCTCGCGTTTGATTGGTCGCTTGAATTACCTGCTTTGCCGTCTGTCGCGCATCACTACTGCTACCCCAGAGGTTGAAAATCTTAAGTCCCAGCTTTTGCAACTACTAAGTGAACTGGATATTTTATCAGATTTGTCATCAGATGCGGAGGATGATCGTGCTCAACAGCCACCAGTACAGTCAGTCACATATATACCTCATCCAAAGATCAACTTGAATTCTTTAAATTTAAAATTCAAAGGCGACTCTTGTGTTCGCGCGTTTGTTACTCGTTTGGAGGAACTATGCCTAGCTAGGAATTTCTCTAAAAAAATAATTTTTGATGGTTTTGTGGATTTGTTGGATGGTCCTGCGTTGTTTTGGTATAGGGCACATAAGTCTAAATTTCAGAATTATTCTCAATTGATTGATGCATTAAAGGATGATTTTGACCTTCCTGATTATGACTTCCGTTTACTTGGAGAAATTAAAGCGCGCACTCAGGCAAGAGACGAAACGATTGTAGTCTATTTATCTCTCATGTTGGGAATGATGTCTCGCCTTTCAAATCAGCTTACTGAACTCGAACAACTTGATATTCTAATGCGCAATATCCGACCCGAATATAGTCGTGAACTAGCTCTTATTGACGTAACTTCAATTCAACAACTTCAACAATTAGGGAAGAAACTAGAACTAATGAAAATTAAAACTCAAAATTTTTCTGAACCTGTCCTCCACAAAAACTCAGTAGTCACTGATATACCTAGTAGTAGGGTGACATCTTTTGTTAAACCCCGAAACGTTTCATCAATTGTAAAGGATACAAACCCTGATATAAATAAACCTCTTAGGAAATGTTTTCGTTGTGGTAAAACGAACCATTCTACTAGCCTTTGTCGTATTTCACGCGAAATTGTTTGTTTTAAATGTGGTAAAAAGGGTGTCAAAGCACCTGACTGTTCTACTTGTTCTATTTCAAAAAACTAGATTACTCTGTCTCTCTGAGTCCTAACGTAGCTTGCAGGGAGACACACTTTGAACCATCGGAGGATGATTACAGACCTTATTTAACGGTTAGTGTTTATGACGTGAATATATCCGGTCTTTTAGATTGTGGTGCTTCTTGTTCTATTTTGGGCAAAGACGCTTACACACTTTTTCTTAAATTGAATATACCCTTACATAAATTTAGAAATCCTCGTATTTTAAGAGTTGCTAATGGCAATGAGGTATACTGTCACCATTTTATGAACATACCTATCAAATATAATAATGAGGTTAAACTTGTCTGTTTTCATGTTCAACCTGAAATTAAATTACCTATCCATTTTGGAATTAACTTCTGGAAAGCTTTTAACATGGCCCCAGACATTTTAGCTTGTTTACCTAAAATAAATCTAAATAATGATGATCTTAACTTAGACAATATAAAGAGCACTGGTTTGTGTGGTTTTGATTCTCTGTCTGTTCATCAACAACGTGAATTAGATAAAATTGTAAAGCTTTTTGAAACTATTGATACTGATAAAGTCGGTTTGGGTCGTACTCACCTTATTGAACACGATATTATCACTGGTGATGCTCGTCCTATTAAACAGAAGTATTATAGACTTAGTCCTGAAAAACTTAAATTGCTTAACACTGAATTAGATCGTATGTTGAAACTCAACATAGTAGAGCCTTCTCACTCTCCTTGGAATTCTCCCGTTACTATGGTCCCAAAAGCTAACGGAGATGTAAGACTTTGTTTGGATAGTAGAAAAGTTAATTCTGTTTCAAAAGCGGATGCTTACCCTCTGCCTTATATTAATTATATTTTAGACAATCTTAGAGACTCTAAGTATCTAACCTCATTAGATCTTAGTGCCGCTTATCATCAAATTCCTTTAAATCCTGCTTCAAAAGAGAAGACTGCTTTCACCGTCCCCGGACGTGGACTCTTTCATTATAACGTAATGTGTTTTGGTCTTGTTGGCGCATCTGCTACCATGCAAAGACTGATGGATAACCTTTTTGCAGCCAAGTTTGACAACAAGGTCTTTTGTTATATCGATGACGTCATAATTTGTAGTAATTCTTATGAGGATCACATAAAAATACTCAGAGAAGTATATCATATCCTGAAATCTGCTAATCTTACTGTCAATATGAAAAAATCGCTTTTCTGTAGGTCCGAACTTAAATATTTGGGATATGTAGTGGATCAGTATGGTCTTCGTACTGACCCTTCTAAAGTTGAAGTCATAATGAACTTCCCCACTCCTAAAGATCCGAAGGAAGTGAAACGATTCCTTGGTATGGCCGGTTGGTACCGACGCTTTATAAAGGATTTTTCTCGTGTCGCCAGACCTCTAACTCGTCTTACTAGTAAAAAAGTATCTTTCTCGTGGACTTCTGAAACTGAAGACTCCTTTAATCTATTAAAATCAGCTCTTGTTTCGGCACCAATTCTAAGGTGTCCTGATTTCAATCAACCTTTCTATCTACATACTGATGCTTCTTCATTCGCTATTGGCGGAGTTCTCACCCAAAAGATTGATGATGTTGACCATCCCATAGCTTTCTGTAGTAGAACGTTATCGGCACAGGAATGTAATTACACCGCTACTGAACGTGAACTTCTTGCCGTTATATATGCTTTAGAACAATATCGTTCCTATGTGGAGGGTAAAACTTGTTACATAATTACCGATCATGCTTCTCTTAAGTGGTTCTATAAACTTAAAAATCCTACAGGTAGACTCAACAGATGGGCGTGTCGTCTTAGTCAATTCAACTTTGAAATTATCCATAAGAAAGGAAAGGAACATGTGATTCCTGATACCTTGTCACGTATTAAAATTGATTCTATAGAAATAAATCCTCATGACATATGTGATCCCTGGTATATTGATATTTTTAAAAATTGTTCTGATAATCCTCGTAAATACCCAAATTTTAATATTGTTGAGGGGAAACTTTATAGACTCTCTAAAAATAAATACAACCTTACTTCCCAACACGATTGGAAAATCGTTGTGCCTCTAGAAAAACGGAATGAAATACTTAAAAAATATCACGATGATCCTTCATCGGGACATTTTGGTATAGCTAAGACTCATAAGCGTATTAGTTCTATATATTTCTGGCCTTCTTTATTTCAAGATGTGAAAAAATACATCGACTCCTGTGAGATCTGCCTTTCATATAAGCCGGTCAATACTGCTCGACCTGGTCTCATGGGTAGCCCTCGGCAAGTAACTCGCCCTTGGGAGGCCATCTCTTGTGACATTTTAGGTCCCTTTCCTCCTTCTTATTCAAGGAATCAATACTTGTTTGTGGTTTCTGACTATTTCAGTAAATATGTACTATTATTTCCCATGCGTAATGCTACATCTAAAGCTATAGTTAAATGCTTATCTAAGCAAGTATTTTTAGTTCATGGAATTTGTCGTATTTTGTATACTGATAATGGACCTCAGTTCATTTCAAAAGAATTTAGGGATACACTTTCTTATTTTGGTGTCCCCCATATATTTTATAATCCGCGTTATCATCCACAGTGTAACCAGACTGAACGAGTTAACAGAGACCTAGTGAGAGCCATTGCCTCTTATGTGCGTTCTGATCATCGGCTATGGGATCAGAACATTCCTGAGATACAATGTGCCCTCAATGCTTCTGTTCACGAAGGTACCAAGTTTTCTGCTTTCTTCCTTAATCATGGCAGAGAGATGATAATAGATGGAGCTACATATAACTCTGATAAACCACTTAGGGAATCGCAAATTGATATCAATGTTGAGCCTTTTGCATCTAATTTGACTAAATTAAATGATGTATTTAAAAAAGTTGAGTGCCATCTTAAAAAGGCACATCAACATGCTGCTAAGTATTATAATTTACGTAAGCGTCCTCTGGAATTGAGGGAAGGTCAAATCATTTATAAAAGATGCTTTCCTTTATCTAGTGCGCCCAAACACTTTTCAGCCAAACTTGCTCCAAGGTTTGAAAAGTGTGTGGTTGATAGGAAGCAAGGTAAACTTGTTTATGCTTTGAAATCATTGGAAGGAAAACCCTTGGGGTCTTTCCATATCAAGGACCTTGTGGTCCGAGGTCATACAGATGGAGACTAATTTTTTTTTTTTCATCTTTGTTATGGTTGTTTGAGAATTTCTATCTCGCTATCTATAGGGTCAATCGTATAGTTTTTTTTTTCCACTAGCGACTCCTGTTTTTTTTTTACCAGTTTCGTCTTGTGGTATATAGGCCTTAACTAGCATGTTTGTTATAGGAAATAAAATTATGCTAACATATGTTCTGCATAATTCAGAAGTTTACTGTTTTATACTTTAACCTTAAGGTGGCATAACATTTTTATTGGTATTCCAAGTGGTGGTCATTTAGAGACTATCCCTTGTCCTCCTGTGTCACAGTAGTACTCAATTGTCTACTGCTGGTATCTGGAACGGGGTTCTCCACACTTTCGAGTCTAGTTGGTGAACTGTCTGTCTAGTTACTCTCTCCAGGGAATTTATAGGTTTTCACTTCCAATACTTAGTAGTGAAGTGGATCTACTACTTCTAAGAGCATTTTTTTGTTCCAGATAGTGCTTGCGTGGTCTTTGGTACTTCTTAAAGTAGCAGACCATGTGTCTCGAGTTTCTCTCATTCTTTACAGAGTCTGAAACTTTTTAAATAGTCTTTAAGACTGGTATAGTTTTAAGTGTTGACTAAGTTGCATGGTATGTAGTGTTGATATCTTTTGTCTTGTGTTGGAGATAGGCATACCTAGTTTTAAGTTTCTGTTGTTTCAGGTGCAGAGACATCTGAATTTTTCTTTGGTCGGAGTACATGCAGGTACAGTCAATTCGATAATTGTATATCGAAAAATTTTATTTTAAAATTTTCATTTTAAAATAAAATTTTTCTTTTTCCAACCAAAATTGTACTGTAACACCGTTTTTTTTGTACTCTTACCCGTCAATAAATCTACTTAATAAGTGGGAATATTTCTTCTGGCAATTTTTTAAAAAAGGTGCGTTCAAAACTTGTGTTGAGCTAAAACCGACTGGTTTAGCTCCAATCCAAATGTAATATTTCAATTCGAAATACTTAATCTTCATCAAATAAGTAGTAAATCTCAATATAAAGGTAACACAAAATTAAATCATAATTAAACGATATAACTCGTATTAAATAAATTTTAAACTTAATAATTCTACTTTCGATCTTGCAATTTAGTAGGTACCCCATTCCCGAACGGAATCTTCTGTTGTCAATGTCATCGCTAGATTTTTGCTGCGTAATTCGTGTCTTTCGGCGTAGGCGCCGCCATTTCCTTTTCCAAATCGGAGAGTGCACATCTTAAGTGTTGTGCGAGGAATTTCATAGGTAAGTTGGTTCCACGTCGCTGTCTGGCAATTATATTTCCTTGTTCATTACATCGAACATCCAGTGAACGTTTTTATTGTGTTTCAGCACGATGACAGGGGAATAAAATCATATAACCCCACTTTCAGATGGCCTAACTCGTGTCGCACGTAGGCTTTATCACACGAGATTGTAAGTAAAAGTGTTTCCAACAACCTAACCTGTTCGTATGTCGTATCTTGGCAGCGATTTTAATATATTCATTGATATATTTCAGCATCTCATGTATCAGATGAGGTGATGACGTGGCTCAATCACCCTACCTCATGCGAGGGATCTTTTATGGAAAACCCACTATGACCTAGTGGTATGTATTTGATAATAGTTCTCACGTTTCTTAATTAATGACATGTGGTATTTCATTTGTCCGTGTCACTTACTGTAACATTTTTGTTCCAGGGTTTTTTTTTTTTTTTTATTCTACCCTTGCAGTTTTTAGTCTTAACTATGAATGTTTTCTTCTTCTACTCTTCACTAGGTCATGCACTCATGACCTAGCCTAGTGAACTACAATTCCTGACGTTGCGTAGCCGAATGGAATCTACTCCTTCGCTAGCTGCTCGGCGTCAGTCGACCTACTTTCTACTTGGGATCTGTGAGGCCATCGTTCAGCTGGTGATAAACGTATGCTAGTCCCCAGATCTCTCACTAATAAATACTTACCACTGAAGGTATAGTTAACTTTCTTCTTTTTCTAATTAATAACCAACCAACGTCATGCCAATTGCCAATTATTAGATCTACAAATTTAAATGTAGCATAGTCTTAGACTGTCTATCTGTGTTATATGACTAATTTTAAGTTAGAGTAATATAATCAGCCTGTATTCTCCGACAAGACAACTATAGAATAAAAATATTATTAACTAGCCATGTGTTTTTGTATTTGCTTGTTTTGAGATGGGTACATCGCAGTAGGCAAACTGAAAAGGCGTCCTTACTAAATAAATTTATTCAGTTTCTGCCTCCCTTACTCGATATATCCATCCTCTGGGCCCCCGACACTCACGAACACACCCTACTTTATATCTCATGTTGCCGGCTGAGGGGTCGTGTACCAACATCATCACCATAACCCTCTTGGTGGTGTGAAGTCGCAGTGGTCTCCCACGGACCATGGGGATTTCCCGCCACAACGTTTATTAAAATCATAAATAATAATTAAGTTTAACTGTCATCAAGTTAAGAAGAAAATAACGCCCATTTCTCCTCAAAGGGGTAGGCAGAGGTGGATTAACACCCACGTTTAGCCAATAATAATTATGTTAGGACCCATGTAATAGATTGCGAGCGAGGGTACATTGCTGGGTAGTATAGAAATGCTGCTGCCCATTACTCGTCGCTGTTTTATATCCCTTACTCGCCTTGTACGACATCCACGGGAGGGATTGGGAGTGGTGTAATTGTTTTCTGCCGTCCCCACACATAAGGTGATTGCAAAGTTAATCTAACCCGCAATTAATATTACTGCAATATTTCCATTTTATTGTGACTCCAAGCATCAGCATTCACTGCGAACCCTCCAACAATATTCTTTGAAGCTATTCTTTCTACTTTATGAAACTTTTAAATTGTTAAGAAAGAAGCACCTGGCAGGCAAAAAATTAGAAGAATTTGGAAATTTTCGTGGTATAAATCTTCGCTGCGCCTAATTACAAGAATCGGGGGCACTTGCAAGCTTTTCGGAGCCAACTTATGACGGTCATGTGTCACGATGTTTTTTTGGGGAAAAATACCTGTGCCACTCACAAATTTTGCCCACCTGATATTATAAGTAAAAATTCCTTACAAATATATTATACTTGCGGGTTAGATCGTTGTGTGGGAAGGGAAATATTACGATTTTCCTTACTTTATTCATCTTATCCGTAATTTTTATTTCAATCCACTTTGTGCTTTATGTCAAACAAATTAAGGTTGACAAACCTTTAGAGATATTTGACTGTTTGTTTTGGTATGGCCTGATATATGCTGTTTGCTTTAGTGATTCTCAAATTTGTAAAATTACAGATTTGTTTGCGATTTCCGAATAACATTCGTTATCAGCAAATATTACAAGTATATTTAACGTGTGTATAGTTAAGTGTGGTGACGGCACAGTAGAATACAATTGTCACCTCCCCAAATCTCTCCCGTGGGTGTCGTACAAGGCGACTAAGGATAAATCAGTGATGAGGAATGGGCAGCAGCGTGCCCGATAAATGGCAATAGGCTCGCCACCTATTACATGGGACCTATTACATTACATGGGACTTGACATATTGGCGAAGCGTGGGTGCTAGTTCACCTCTGCCTACCCCTTCGGGGATAAAGGCGTGATTTATGTATGTGTTTAACATTACTGGCAATATGGATTTTATTCTGAGCTACAAAATTAGATTTGCTTGCTACATTTAAAATTACTAATAAAAACAATAACAACATTTTATTATGACATAAAAAAAGTGTTTTAAACTTTTTTGATTTCATATAGTATAAAAAATTACCGTTTTTTTAATTACTGATACTGTATTATTTTGTTGTCATTATTGTTACCAAAGGGAAGATTGTCCGTGTTCACTGGGAGAGTTTTCACGTTTTGCGCTTTTCCATATTACGCCTCAAGGGGTAAAGAGTGCGACACACAATTTTTATATTAGCTCCGGTGGAGGCAGCCAACGAGGCGGCGTACTTGAACACAGACTGTGTGTTCAACTCGAGGGCGCCCATACTCGTAGGAAAATAAACCGAATAAACACTAGCCGTAAGCTACTCACTGGGAAACTATTTCCATTGCAAACTTTCGATAGAAAAACAGCCGAGACCTCACTGTGTTGGCGTTCGTGGAAATATTGGCTACAGCCTACAATACGGGTCGTTACAGTGTAATGATATCCTAGTCGTAATGTTTTTGTCACATATACCAGTTTGTAACTGCTTCTTCAATCCGGAAGGGATGCCTATACCACTCGGCCAGCAACTTGCCGAAATTTCTCTAACTGTTCAACTTTACGTTGTTAACGAACGTCTACTCCTGCATGTCTTACATCCAAGGGAGGTTGTTTTTTAATATATAAAGTTAAGTGTGGGCTTTTTTTTATTTATTATTAAGATTTCTATTTGAAAAATTATATAATTATTACAAAGAAACAAACGTCAACAAACTTCGAGAATAAAAGTGAAATCGCGCATCAGGACATTAATTTACGTGTGGTGACGGCAGAGTAGAATACAATTGTCACCACCCCAAATTCCTCCCATGGGTGTCGTACAAGGCGACTAAGGATAAATCAGTGATGAGGAATGGGCAGCAGCGTTTCTCTTATACCACCTGATAAATGGCAATAGGCTCGCCACCTATTACATGGGACCTAACATAATTGGCGAAACGTGGGTGCTTTCCCCTTGCCTACCCCTTCGGGTATATAGGCGTGATTTATGTATGTATGTCGAAAAAATTTCCATAGAAAAAAACTCCCAAAAATGTTATATCCCGTTTTCCTTTGTAAGAAAAAACGTGTTGATTATATCCCGAAAAATCTCATATCACACATAACGGGATCACACAATATGCGCGTTGCTCAAAATATACGAGCTACAAATAAACGAGCAACAGCACTGAACACTTTTGTTAATAAATTTTCAAATGCACAATGTGTCTGATAGGAATTTAGTACGCCTGGGTTTTTTTCTATTTTTTCTTTTTCACTTACATGTATACATTTCTGCTATGCTTTGTTTATGGTTAAATTACAGTTTCCATGTGCAATGATATTAGAATAGATAGCTCGATACATTATTCATAGTTAAGCCTTTTACTGAATTTCATTTGTAGGCCGCTGAATTACAATCCGTGTGCTTACAAATTAATAATGTCAAATGAGTAGATGGACTAATTGACAAATGGAATGCTTATGTTGTACTTTGTTAGCTTTGTTGATAATTAAATGTATTGAGACAGTGAGATTTCAGACCAATAAGGCACATAATTTTGTAGGTATTTATTTTTATTTGAACATTATATAAATGTAAGATAAATAATGAAAAAGAAAATGAGGTCAATATTTTTTTGACATCTTAATAATAATGAAATTTATTATTGTTCCCAGTAAATTTTAAATTATTAAAGTGTACGGTGTGCATGAATAAAACTATATAAACGCAGACAGTTAAAATAGTTGTTAGAGTACAGCTTTCGAACTATCCTACATCTGTAAATCAAACGACTGCCACTTCCTCTTTTCCAGTGATCTATCTGTAAGCTGAACTGTTGAGTGATTATTTGATATCGCACATGTCTAAGGCAGACATCGTCATGAATGAGTTACTTACAGTCTCCAGAGAATGTGTGTTCGATGCAACGTTCCGTTTTGTAAACACGACGCCTACGTAAAGCGAACATCGTACATTAGGTCGCGGGTGATAAATTTTAACAACCCCATATCCTTTAATTTTGACTTTATAAGTCCTTGAAACTTTTACATAATTTATAATGCATGATTTGAGTTCACTGTGGTACAAAAAGTTAATTGAAATGAGTGGCTCGAGAATGTATGTATTGTTTTTCAATCATCTAAGCCTATAATTACATATATTAATTACATTTACAAGGTTATTTGTAAAGCATCAAAATCTCTCTAACCTAAAATCATAAGTAACAATGTTTGTTCTACGCCTTTTGATAATTTTAATTTCATACAAAAATAAATACTAACTTAATTTATCGCATTAGAGTCAAAAACTCTACGTACACCTACTTGCATTGTTACAATGTAGAACAGACGAAAGCTCTAGACTAGCCAAGGTCTTTTAGTAAAGAATATATGTGTTTAGCTGGTATACCCCCCGCTCCCACATCAACAGCATACAATCCAACGTTGTAGCAAACAATGAAATAAAACAAGTATTTACAAAAATAGAATCCACGAAAATACAAGCAAAATTCTTCGTTGACTTGATGAAGCTAAATCATTTTACCAATAATCGTTGTTTAAGCTTAATAAAGTTGTTTCCGACTTCAATTTCCGATATAAGTTTACGGACTATTGATATCTACACAGCTTCGCAAACAACGTCTTCGCAGTCGGCTATCAAATTTTATTAATTTCCTGTTTCGCTTTATCTTGATGTTTTCTTGTGAGAATAAAGTTTTATTCAAGAAAATTTATTATAATTATGACCGATTAGCAGAAATGTTTTAAGCTTAGCAAGCGAGCTTAGATTCGAACTAAGACGTATTAGGTAACTTTAAAAAATACACGATTTTTCCATCATCCTAATCATCTCCCTGCCCTGTTCTAATCTGGGGTCGGTGCAATGGGTTTTCTCATCCATTCATATCGGTCAAACGTCTTAAAGCCATTCACTCCCTTTTGATTAATTATCTAGGATAAAAAAAAAAAATTAACAAAATTCATGACAGAACCAAACATTTTA
This sequence comes from Cataclysta lemnata, assembly GCA_963931975.1. Classification (NCBI taxonomy): domain Eukaryota; kingdom Metazoa; phylum Arthropoda; class Insecta; order Lepidoptera; family Crambidae; genus Cataclysta; species Cataclysta lemnata. Next base: position 7,936,378 of record OZ008339.1, read on the forward strand.
GAAACATTGTGGTCGGTGGTTTTGTCGAATGGTCAGATCGGCGACTCTCGGCCAAGTGGTCCCGGGTTCGAATCCTGGTAGGTGTAAATGTTTGGGAACCCAGAAATTTGTTCTCGAGTCATGGTTGGTTACAAATATTTATGGGTATTAAAATTTGTCTTGTATCAAACAACCAAGTGCTTATGCTACTTACTTTGGGCTAGATGATAGTGTTGCGTATATATAATATATATTAATATTATTAAGCTGAAGAGTTTGTTTGGATCTTCACATTAACGCGAGCGAAGCCGCGGGCTACCACTAGTGAGAAATATAAACATAATACAAAATAAAGAGCTTTTGGGTCAGCAACTAACGCAAGGCATTTGAACGTTCACGGAGTATCTAATGAATTTCATACTTGCGTCGATTCGCTTAGTCACATGAATGTGTAAAACATATATTATACAACAGCCAAAATGGGCCCCGTAATACTCTAAGTAATTCCCCTCTTGTCTTTGTACTTACGCCTTGGAGCCTGTTATGCAAATAATGCAGTGAATGAGCAAAAACATGTAATGGATTCCATTGTGCGTGTAGTTTTGGGCTGGTGCGTAGAAAATTGTGGTAATATTACGGAAACAATGGACTGTGTATTATTATCTAATACATACACACAAAAATCACGCCTATTTATCCCCGAAGGGTGGCAGTGGTGAATTAACACCCACGTTTCGTCAACTATGCTAGGTCACATGTAATAAAGGCCAAGCCTAGCAATATTACTAGGTGGTTGGTGTACGAGGAACAAGCCTTAGTCGCCTCGTATGACACCCGTGGGAGAAATAGGGTTTGAGTGGTAACAATTTATTGTATTCTATCTACTCTGCCGTCGCCACGCGGCGTATTATGTGATATCAGGTTTAAATGAGATTGCTTGCGTTTTTCCTTATTGACAGTAGGAAAAAACGCGAGATATCATAATTTTGCGTTTGAAAGTTATAAAGTCCTATCCATTGGGAGGGTGCTGTACGATTATTTTAGACTAGTGGTCGCCCGCGGCTTCGCTCGCGTTAATGTCGGTTGTTATATAGCCAGGACTATCCAACACAAAAAGAATTTTTAAATTTGAACCAGTTGTTTCTGAGATTAGCGCGTTTAACCAACCAACCAAACAAACAAACAAACTCTTCAGCTTTATAATATTAGTATAGACTGTTCAGAAATACTAGCAAGTCTAGACTTTAGAAGGCAATTTACATCAGTGTTTTCACTAATCCATTTGGCTAATCTCACTAATAGTACTTGGGTTGAACTTATAACTGTATCTGTGCTGTAATAGCAGTTGGACTTGTGATTACAGCGAACGGCTGTTCACCAATCGACCAGCTAGCCACCTGGCAGTCTAGTTTAAACAGTGCCAGTGGCGATTGGAAAATGCTCAACTACGGCATTAAGCTTGAGTTTAATTGTGACTGAAAGCTTTTACTCATATTTCATGAGAAAATAATATCACAAAGTTGGATCAGGTGGGTTTGGTAATTATTGTATTTAATTTAACAACATTACAATTATACTGTTCAAGTTAACATACATTATTTACATCACATAAATTACACTGAGTATTTATAATTATACTAGCTGACTCTGCAAACTTTGTTATGCCCTATCACCTAGGGGTATAAAAATAGCTTCTTCTTTCTTCTCAGACTTACCAAATATACACAAAAAATTCCATAAAATCAGTACAGCCTTTTCGGAGGAGTTCGACAAACACTGTGACACGAGATTTTTTATAATAGAAGATTGTCTATTTGTATTTATTTCAGATATTATTCATGTAAGCATCCTTGTTTGTTTCTACAGTTGTTTTTTAAAGATGGGTCAAATCCGTTATAAGCTGTAAGATTTGATTAAATAGTTTGGTAAAATTGTCGAAAAGAGCTCGATGAAAATTTTGTTTTTCTTTGTTTCATCATCATCATCATTCAGCCGAGAGACGCCCACTGTTGGGCATAGGCCTCCCCCAAGAATCTCCAAATCGGTCGGTCCTGCGCTGCCCGTATGCGACTTCCCGCGACCTACACCAGATCGTTGGTCCACCTTGTGGGTGGCCTTCCAACGCTGCGTCTCCCGGTGCTTGGCCGCTATTCGAAGACCTCTCCGCCCCAACGGCCGTCAGTCCTCCTCGCAATGTTCCCTGCCCACTGCCACTTAAGGCCCGCAATTCTTCGGGCTATGTCAGTGACCTTAGTTCTCCTGCGGATCCTTCATTTCTGATATGATCACGCAGGGAAACACCGAGCTTAGCTCTCTCCATTACCCTTTGAGTGACTTTGAGTCTTATTATAAGGCCTATTGCAAGCGGCCACGTTTAGGTGCCCTAAGTCACCACACACGCATTGAAGAACTTTGTCTTTCAACACTGCGGTAGATGGGCCGAGAATATGTCGCGTAGCTTCCCGAACGCTGCCCAGCCGAGTTAGATCGGTCGATTGACCTCTTTTTGGAAGTTGGACTTACCAAGTTGGACTTTTTGTCCCAGGTAAATCGTAAACAACTTCCAGTGTAGAGCTCCCAACCTGTACAGTAGTCGGTACGACATGGGAGTTTGACATGATTTTTGTCTTATTCATGTTAATTTTTAGACCCACTTGTTGGAAGACTCTACTAAGATCATCGAGCATTGTGCTAATTCTTCCAGGGTCTCAGCCATGACTACGATATCATCAGCAAAGCGAAGGTAAGTCATGTACTCGCCGTTTATATTAATGCCTAATTCTTTCTTGTGTTTAAAGTTGTTTTTTTCTTATTGCTATTATGAATAGCAATATGCATTACCATTCCTCACCTGTACTAGAGCTATCAATTAATTTTGTTTAGCATTTCTGCTTATACCCAATGTTTGAATAATGTTACAATTCATAATAAATACAAACAGTTTTTTCAAACACTTAGAATTCATTTAATAATATCAAAGTTAAGGCGATTTGTAAGCAACACTACCGTTATTGTTATTATCAATGGCAATATCAATACATCTTGATTGCACTTCTGAATTCGTCACAAGGCACAATTTCGTATCTTAAATTCCTTTGTAGCACTCCATAGACTATCGTAAACACTGCACGATATAAAGAAGATTGAAATTGTATTGCGCTATTGGAAATTGTGTACGTATTGTTGTGTTCGTTAGCGAAATGTGAGGAAAATTATTTTTTCACTTCTCATGCTCTGAAAGTGCTTATTTGTGCAGGTTATAGGCTGCACAAAATCGAATTTTGTGCTCTAGAGCATTAACGTATCTACTCATAAATATGTCTATATTAAGGCAAAGAAAATGAGCCATGCAGCCAAAGATATTAAGAAAGTCAGAGATAGAATTTTGTTATTTTTTAAATATTTACTTATATTTATTGGCCTAATGTGTTTTTTAAGACATAAAAGATATTATTATTTTAATTCAAGTAGGTACGGTAGGTTATATAATTAATTTAAGAAAATTATTATTTCAAAATTGATTTAATACTTGCCTGTATAAGTCTGCAGCCCAAGCCTTATATCAATTGGAAAAACAATTTCCTTCAGTATTTAAAACTGTACTAATTTTAGTTTGAATTTTAACAAGGGTTATAAATAAATAAACTACTGTTTTATTTCCTCGCAATCGAAGTGAAAAGCAGAGTTTCTAACTAGTCCACAAAACCATTTTGTGCACTTGATGGAAAATCTACTATTATTACTTTACATGCTAAGAAACAGCCAATATAGACTGTATTGTATATATGTATATTGTATAATTGTATAATCATAAAACACACAAAAAAGATCAGATTAGTTGGATTCGAAAAATTATTGTCCTGAAGCGAGAATTTATTTCTATATTGCGATTGTGAAGAAACCTTTTAGGTTAGAAAAATTAACGTTCGACTAGGGCCCGGTTTTTTGATGCATAGTTAACTCAACCAATTGTTAAAAATTGTTACTGATAGATAAAATAATGTCAGTCTAATATTTAACCATTAGTAACAATTGGTTGAGTTAACTATAGATCAAATTAACGATTGCGGAGGATGGCGGTTTTTTTTCCCGCATCACGGCAATAACTATCCGATTTTATTCTGATGTGGGAGTAGAAAAGATTTATTTACTAATAATAGCACAGGGATGTGCAACATTTTATTGTTTATTTTTAATAGTCAGTAGTAAAAATTCGCGATATTCTGATTTGATAGTCTTTCATCAGGCTTCGCAAACTATACACTGTTCGTAAATAGAGCGCACAAAGGAGATTGAAACGAGTCGGGAGACAAAGTAACGGTACTGTGACGATATTTTGCTTCACTGCTTACACTACATCAAGTTAAATAAGTATTACACCCGATATACTCTTACTCCCGCACTCAGAGACGTCAAATAAAGTTAATGAGTACTTAACGTCAAAAAATGACAATTCAAAACTGCGACTAGCTTTGAATTGTCATTTTTTGACGTTGTATGTGTATTCTTACCGGGTCTATGGCCGAGATTTGAATAAAAATTTTTGACATTAAATACTCATTAAAGTTAACTGACGTCGCTGAGTGCGGCAGTTAATGCTAGTTTTAAAAAATAACGTTAAGTTTTAAAATAGTCTTCTACTTCCTACAGTGCTTCCAAATTATTTCAGATCAGTCAAGTGTAGTGTATTTAGGTTAAGGTTTCATTATGTTCATATTTAAAAAGTATTTAAGACAGTTAAGAAGTCCCATCTCAGTCAGAATAAATGGCTGCACCAGAAAGATCGTAATAACTGCTCTCTTAGCAGAAACTCTTCATAAAGTTGTAAAGGTTAGATTGCTGGCTTTTGGTCAATAATAATTGTAGGTATCAAATCCTGATCCTAATGTTTGTGTGATAATCACATATATTTGCTCTCAAGTCCATTAACGTCAGTCAACTAAATTTATTTTAAGCCCGCAGAATAGAACTCGAGACATTTAACAAAAAATATCCATTTCACTCAACTCTGCATACTCTTCCGGGAAAATATGTATGGTATTGTATGTATATTTCATTGATATTTTAATTGACAGTTATACTAAAAGATTAGCAATTGACGCTTTTTAAGGTGTAAAGGAATTTGTTTTACTGCCGCACTCAGAGAAGTAATTTAACGTTAATGAGTACACAATAAAAGAAAATGAAAATCAAAACTAGTCACTATTCTTGCCGGGTCTATAGTCTATATTTAAAAGATTTTTTTTGACATTAAGTACTTATTAAAGTTAATTGACGTCTTTGAGTGCGGTAGTTAGTAATCTAACGTAACGTCACGAAGAAACCTCATCTATTTAAGTTAGGAAACGAAATAATGTACATTTTATATAGAAAAAAACGATCATCAAATAAATATTCCTTACTTTTATTTGACTAGTGTGTGATAAATTATCATGCCAAAGCAATCTTATCCTGCAATATTCTCTGAAGACGTTGATTATATTTTATTGCTTTGAATATTTCACTGGCCTACGTAGCACCAAAATGTCTGTATCATAAAAACATTTGTACAAAAGAATAACGTTTCAAATATTCAATGGAAATCGTATAAATTTCTCTCTGGAGGGCGGTCAAATAAGAAACCCGAGGTCGAGTTACAATAACTATTGTCACATTCAATCAAACCATTCAAACAGTGTGTGCCCTCGACAAAATAAAAACGGGAAGTGGGCTAACAATTCCACAGATCCATACAGTAAAAACAGTAGGATCTCATCCAATTTTGCATTCAATCTACGACCACGGGAATGGCTCCCTCCGAGATGACCCGCCACTTCTACTCGCAGTAAAGCGATGACCTAATCCGGTTTATTTGATTTGGGTTCTGACTTCAGCCTTCTTTACCAATTTGCAAGGATAATGTCGGTTGGCTTTCTTTGTTTTGAGTTTTTTATTTTTAACCTGGCGGCCGAACAAAGGACTGACTTATGGCCAGTCTATCAAAGTAGTACTTTTGTTATAGCTAGTTCGTTTAAGGAATAAGTAATGGGCAGTAGCGTTCCTTTAGACCACCTAGCAATAGTGTGTACTGTGATTTCTGTGCCCGTTAAATGGCAATAGGCGCGCCACCTCTTACATGAGACCTAACCTGCGAAACGTCGGTGTTTTATTCATCTCTGCCTGCCCCTTCGGAGATACCTATAGGCGTAATTTATGTACGTATGTATGCATGATTTATTTCATGTTTCTCTATAACACAGTAGTGGAAAATGTGAAACCTATTGCAATGATGTATTGCATACGCATATTTATGCCCGAAGGGATGAATAACTTTCAACAACTATGTTTTATGTAACAGAATGAAGACTATTGCTATCTACCGAGCACTTAAATCACAGTATATTATTAGGTACATACATAAATCACGCCTATATCCCCGAAGGAGTAGGCAGAGATGAGCTAGCACCCAAGTTTCGCCAATTATGTTAAGTCCCATGTAATAGGTTGCGAGCCTATTGCCATTTATCGGGCACAAATAATAATAATAATAATAAAAACCATTTATTTCTCTGACACAATGCTTACAAACAACTTACATATACTTATGTCACATTTACATAAAGTATTACATTTCTTTGCAAGTATGCAAGTAGCAATTGTGAGAGAGCAGAACCTGTGCTAGGATTCCCTGTGTTACAGAGTTCTGGCCCCTCACCTTGGACGTTGTTATCAGTATGCAGCAAACCAAGTATTCTTAAAATAATATAAGTATATAATACATTATGTACACACAAACACAATCAAATATCGTCAATATAATTATAAACGTATAGGTAATAAATAGTAATAACACCTTTATGATTTATTTGAGCGTCTGCAACATTTTCTCAGTATCTTCGTAGGTTTTTGATTGTAAGAATTTTGTGACTGTCTGTTTGCATTTAGCGCGTGTCATTGGATATATGTCAAGAACTCGATTTAAATTGTTATAGATAAATTGACCAAGAAAGACCTGGCAGTGTTGTGCGAATGGAGAATAAATAGGCATATTTCTGAAAACTTTATGTTTTCTTCTTTTGTTATTAATAATTTCAGGAGTGTATATAGTTTTAGAATGCGTATATAATATTGTATGCAGTATAAATAACTGTCGAACTGTAAGTACTTCCATTTCGGTATATAGTTTTATGGTTGGATATCGGAAAGGCCTACACGTCATGACTTTTAGTATTGCTCTTTGAGCCCTCTCAATCCTCATCATATAATTTTTAAATGTGCCACCCCACGATGTGATACAATAGGTAATTATCGATTGACATAAGGCAAAGTAAGTAGTCTTAAGTAAATTGAGGTCAGCTGCAGATCTTAACCGTTTGAAAAAGAATATTAGTTTACGTATTCTTTTGGTGAGTATATCAGTGTGTTGTTTCCATGATAACGTTGAGTCTATGTTTACTCCGAGGTATTTTATTGTAGATCTGCGATCTAGTGTTATGCATGTACATGTTTTGTTGTTCGATGGTGATAGACAAGTGTGCGCTTTTATTTGAAAATTTTCCGGTTGAAGGCGGCTTTGTTTTGTGAAAGTTATATATTTCGATTTATTAAGATTAAGCGTGAGTTTATTATTTTGAAGGCTTAGCATTACTTTACGGAGTCCATGTTCTGCTTCAGTCTCCAATTTTTTCCATGATGAACTGTGGAAGATAATGGCAGTGTCATCGGCAAATGCATATAGTTGAGCATTTTCTAATTGTAGATTGCATATGTCGTTCATGTATATTATGAACAAGCTAGGTCCTAATATGCTTCCTTGTGGAACACCGTAGGATATGGGGTAGAGATCGCTAATATGGTTACCTATTTTTACCCGTTGGTTTCTATCGTTTAGGTAACTATCAAATAAATTTAGAGCCGTGCCTCGGATTCCTATATTTTCCAGTTTCTTTATGAGGAGGGGAATAGAGACAGTGTCGAATGCTTTCGCAAGATCCAAAAATATTGCCATACATTTTTTCTTTTTTTCAAGTCGTTGTATAATATTAGTAGTTAAGTTGTTGACTGCTTGCTCAGTTGATTTTCCTTTAGTAAAACCATATTGATTGTTAGATAGAATTTTGAATTTGTGTAGGTAATTTGTCAGTCTTTTATTCATTAGTCGCTCTAGTACTTTAGATATTGAGGGTAAGATTGATATTGGTCTATAATTGCCGACACTGTCTTTATCTCCGGCTTTGTGAATTGGTGTAAGAAGGGCAGTTTTAAGGCAATCGGGAAAGATTCCATCATTGAAGCTTCGATTACAAATGTGAGTTATTGGCGGAACTAGTACGTGTATGGACATTTTGAGAACTTTAGTGGGTATGTTGTCAATACCAGCAGCAGAGCTATTCCTCAGCTCTCGTATAGTAGTGTAGACTTCGTCAAAGTCAGTGTCAGCGAGTACAAAAGAGTTTACAGAGGCATTAGTGGTGCTGTAAGAGAGAAAATCACTATTCGTAGCTGGAATCTCTTCCGCCAGTTCTTTTCCGATGGTCGCAAAGTATTCATTTATTAAATTAATCGACGATAATGGGCTATTCTTTATCTTTAGTAGATTATAGGGTTCGTCTTGATTTTTGTTTCTTGTCTTAGTTATGTCTCGAATTGCATCCCATGTCTTTTTTGAGTTATTTCTAGCATTGTCCAGTTTATTTTTATTGTAATCTCTTTCAACTTTTTTTATGAGATCATTGCAAAAGTTTCTGTAGCGTTTGTATGTGGTGATTAGTATTGTGTCGTGTGGGTGTTTGTTACTTTTGCTATGCAATCTGTCTCGATTTCTAATACATCGTAACAGACCTGGAGTGACCCATGGTTGCAGGATTTTTTTTCTGTGAGATATAGTTTTTATTGTAACATTTTTATTTATAATGTTTGTAATTTTGTTAACTAATAATTCAGTGGCTATATTAGTATCGTTGATTTCTAGAATAGGGTTAAAATCTGTCTCTTGAAGATTTTTGGCTATCGCGTTGTAATCAGTAATTTTGGAAGTAGCTAAAGGTTTCTTTGTCTTATCTGTGTTAATTACGCTGAATATGGTGGCGAAATGGTCTGTTATTGTAGTTCGAACTACTGAGATTGATGTTTGAAGGCTAGATTTCATAATGACATGATCCAGACAACTAAGCTTTCGGGTGGGTATCGTGTGTCCTGGAAGAAAACCATGGTAAGCTAACAAGTTTTGGTACTCATTTGATTGGTAAGTATTATCTAAGATATTTATATTTATATCTCCTGTTATATATACATTCCTGTAGTCTTTTAAAGAATTTATTGTATTATTTAATGATTTCAGAAAGTTGTCTATGTTGTGATGAGAGGGTGGGCGGTATATAGCAATTATGCATGTGTTTCTTGGAAGTTTCACTATCAAGCAGTTGGCGTCGACGAATGCAGGTTCTGTAATATCTATGGCAATTGAATCTCTGACGTACACTACAACTCCCTCGTTTTGTGTGTTGCAGTTTTTGGTGTAGAAGCTATTATAATGTGATATAGATGGAGGGTTTCCGGTATTTTTTGACCAACATTCTGTGAGTACAACAATGTCAATACCAATGTTAAGGCTTGACATTATGACCTCCATTTGGCTCATATTACAGTGAATACTTCTTATGTTCTGGGATAGTACTACCAAGTGGTTATTGTGTGGCAATTTATTTTTTACCTCATTTGCATCACAAATGCAGCTAGTGGCCGGCGAGTAAGAATCAATGTCATATGCGACATCCTCCTCAAGCTCTGTGGCGAACGAAGTTTAAGGGGCTGTTCGGTGGCTGTCTTGTGGTGTTCTTATATGGTATAGCTTGTGCATATATTTCCTTCAGTAGAACGTGATTAATAATGAAGATAATTAAATAGATTATTAGTTCTTGACATGATCGCACACTATATGTAATTTGAATTCGACTCATTAGTAGTCTTGTGTGTAGATGCATTTTATAAGCGTCTGTTGTTAAGTGTTTAATATAGAGTGAGTTTATAATACGTTTGTGTTGCGTGGTTAGTTTTTGTTTTATACATAACATTACAAAGAGACAAATCCTATAATAATAGCAATGATAATTTATGAGATAATCCGTCAGTAAAGAGTTAAAGTATATTTTACCACATGTTAGTCACTTTTGACTTTTAAGCTGGATAATATTATCTTCAGTGTTGATACGAATAATATTAGTGCCGTCATTCTTGCGTAAGAATATTTTCCCGAATGACGACCAACAATACTTGTAATCATGATGCGCAGCGAAGTCCCGCGCCAGAAAGAAGAGTCGTTTAGCTTTAGCTGTGAGATTATCGGACACGTAAATAGGTAGTTTCGGTCCATCGATATGTAAATGGTGAGTATTAATTTTATCGTTCATATTTCTCATATTGAATTGCTTAGTAGATTGTGCTACTTTATCTTTGGTCAACGTAGAAACAAATTCAACTATAATCGTCTTGTTTTCGGATCTTGAGTTTACACGAAAAACATCTTTGATATCCGAGGATTGGATAGGTGCTTTTATAACTTTAGTCAGTGTTTCGACTGTCCTCACTAATTCGTCTTTAGTTTCGTTTATCTTTCGAGGAATGTTTCTTATTTCCAGGCTAGAGTATCGTAGTTGTCTTTCCAGTTGTTCAACTTTATCTTCTAGTTGTTGAATTTGTATGCGATCAGCTTTTTTTTCTTGTTCTAGACATTCCATACGTTTCAAGAAATTGTCATACATTTCAGAATTAAAGTCAGCAGCCAGTTTTAGTGATTCGTTTTGAGTTTTAATTTCATCCATCTTACCATTTAGATTTTTAAAGTACTGCTGCTGATCTCTTATGATTTCCTTGATCATATTCTTAACTTCAGTTTTAAAGTCCTCACGATCATCCTCACGCCTCCGCTTAGACCGCTGCGCAACATTATGTTGATGGTTGGACTCAGTAAAAATATTTGGATCGGACGAATAGTGGGTCTGCAGTGCCAAGTTCCCCTTGGTAGCACCTCCAACTGACGAGGTCGCGACTGCAGTATTATCTAGTTTGACTATTGTCGGTGGAGGTGTCGGTGGCGAGCGTGAAACCATCATTTCCACCGATTTCGAACACCAGGAGAGTATAAACAAGCAGGCGTTACGAGTTCTTATTCGTTGGGGCGTCAGGTGGACGGTGTGGGAGAGTTTACAAGAGCTCGACACCAGGGTGACAGCAGTCAGAAAGGGGTTCGTATGTTATTCTTGGGCTGGCAGTGCTGTCGCGCTGGTCAGATTTGAGGCGCTAGCACTCGGTTCTAGGGTGACAGAAGACAGCAAGAGGTGCGCGTGTTGCCGTGCTTGAAGATTGGCTGTGTTGTTTACGTCAGGCGGGCAGGCAGGGCGAGGTGCTAGCGCTCGGCACCAGGGCGACAGCAATCAGCAAGAGGTGCACGTGTTGTCGTGTTTTAAATCCGGTAGTAGGGCTGGCAAAAGTGGCAATACATTGCTATTGCTAGGTGGTATAAGAGGACCGCTGCTGCCCATTCCTCATTATTGATTTATCCTTAGTCGCCTTGTACAACACCCACGGGAGAGATTTGGGGGCTGGTAACAATTGTATTCTACTCTGCCGTCACCACACGGCGCTATTAGGTGATATAACAAAAATACTGCTGCCCATTCGTAATTAATGTTTTAACCTTTAGTCGCCTTGTATGACACCCTCGGGAAGTAATAATAATATTATACGCTGCCGTCAGCACACGGAAGCCACAAGTTCATTAAACGTAAATGTAATGTAAAATAAAGAAATAAAATGTCCTAATCTTTTCTGCCAGTCCCCTGGCATGTACCTACATGCACATACGCCGCAAGGTACATCCTTGAAAACTAAATGACAATCTTAAGAATTTCTGCTCAATTTTAAGCTCATCATTATTTGCGAAAATTCCCTATCTCATACTTCTTACGGGCAGACCATCAAGATGGTTCAATTTGAATTAAATACGTGACTCTAAGATAAAATTCAGAGCAGATTTTGCAATCTAACGAGAATTTTGCCTCGAATTTATTCGCGTCTAAAACTCAAGTCCTCAAAATGCTGTGCGCTTGACACGAGTAGCTTTGATTCCCCTAATTTTACGTCTCGTTGAATTAACTGTGAGACACTGCAACAAAGAACAAAGAAACTTCAAATTTTGACTCTTAATTAACACGCTTTAAAGTTACTTTTGCATCTGATATGGAACTACCACTACTAAAAAGTGATAGATCTTTAGATCTTTGAAGTATCAGCCTGTTGTTGAGGTTCTTTACTTTCATATATTTAAACCTACCCCGACCATTAAGTGCTGGAACGGACAGAAATTCTTTCAATTAATAAATTTCGGATTTTTTTATAGTTACAAATGTATCTACACCTTGAAATACACACACAGTTAGCTCATTAATAAACATCAGGGTAGCCTCTAGTATTTAGGATTTGGGACATCTAGAATGTTAAAGTTAAGAATTAAACAAACAAACAAAATTACAGAAAAAAAAAGACCACATTGTGGCAATAAAATAGCCACAATTTGGTCTTAGAGATATTAGTAATATAAAAAATGTTTTATAAGAAACCGCTTTTATTATATTTAATATGATTTATTCGGCCGGAGCGATGAATAGAATAAAAATTTAACCCAATTTTCCAAATTATGTTCCGCCTTCGCTTCATTGATAAGATTGTTAATAAGCCGGACTTTAATTTACGTAAATAATGAAGCGACATCGCAAGACTGACGACTCTATTCAAAACATTGAACCTAACGGGGTTTAATCAGAGTCATTAATTCTGCAGCGAATAAAGAAGTTATCAAGAGTCGCCCCGTAAACAGGACTTGTGGGGCCATGTGATTAATTTGAGCGAACACTTACTGACTACAAATGGGATGTCAGAAAGTTTATTGCAGTAAAAAGCCGAGTTTGTAGCGGGAATGACGCAAACCTCTACACTAATGGCGCTTGAAGTTTCAACCATTACGTTTTTTTCTTCGTCCAATTTTCGGTATGATATTTAATATGCCGGGGGAAAGTAATGCCTCGAGGAAATACAGAGATAAATCTTTTTCTTCTCCGTATACTTTACATTGTAAAAATGTTGTTTATTGAGCAACTATTTATTTGAACTCTGGAAGTATACATGCACATTACAATCTTAGGAAGCTTCTGTAATTTCATTAATGTTTTCATGCTACATGTCCGTAGTTTTCGATAGGCCTGACCTGGCCTTTTTATAACAGGCTTCAATATAATTACAAAATGTTCGGCTAGACCTTCTCTTCTGAACAATTTCTACATCCACCTCTGACATAAATCTTTTTTGTCAATATCCTTTTCATGCATTCTACGTGACCAAACTTTGCTGGCCCTTTTTAAATTCTTGTCACTTTTCTTTCAAATCACACCTTTCTATTACCACGTCCTTGTACTTTAGTCAATATAACGCAGGTCATACTATGTAGAGCTCGCATGTTTACTGACTCCATGTTTCTTCTACCACACCGTACTTATACTTCGATACATCAATGTCACTAAAAGCATTAAATTATGAACTCGTACTTATTGGACCCAAAGACTATATAAGAACATCAAAATTAATATCAAATATGCGACATTGTTTTATTATAATGATATAAAAAACGTATAAACAAGAAATGGCTGATTTAATCACACAAACATTACCTTTAGCAGCATTTGAACCCGAATTTCTAGGGAAATAGTCAGTGAATTTTTTGGCATTGTACCAAACCGGGAAATGTATAAAACGTTATCGAATATTAAGTACTTTGAATCACAAATTGAAATAACTTGACGGAACAGATAAGAATTTCACAAACAAACCGTGGAATTCTGCCTTATTAAGGGACAACTTACTTGGCCGGCCTGGTTAATAGATTCTACGGCAATCTTTGCTGATTGTCGCGCTCATACACTTTTGCCAAGACAAAATGGACTTAATGAGGAAGTATTTTCAGGTCACTTTATAGACGGCTCCAATTTGCATATTATCGGGGTGTGGACAGAAGGTAGCGTGACAGTGAGGTCAAATTACCATAAGAATGGGCCAACGAGGTGAGCGTTTTGTTAAGACTCCACCGAATGACCCATTGTTATCCGAGCTTTCTTAACAATTACGCATGGGGTGAAAAATACTGGCCCCGTTGGCACGGCTCTTCCAATTGTTATATACCCCACAAAGCAGCCTTAAAAAAGAATACGCTGCTCTTTAAAATATTTTTGTTCCAATAAAACTTATCTTCAAAAGAGTTTGCTAGTCATCGATTTTGTGATTTCGAATTCATAGCTGTATAATATACAAATTGAGGTTCGATACCAAAACCAGTAGTAAGAAAGAGGAGAATTTGTTACATTCGATAAAATCACTACAGTTTATGATTATAATTTGTAATTATGAATAAGTAATAACATAATAAGGGGAGGATTCCCATACTGCCTTAATCGGGTACAAAATTAACTGCCTCGCAGATGCAGACATACATTTTAGAAATGATTTCAATTTGATTTCAATGTTTGCTTATTAATTAGTAATAGAAAAAATATTATAATGTAAAAGATGTCAGAAATTTTTCGAAATATTATTGTCCAGGACATTGGTTTGGTTTCCGCATCAGGACAATGATTGACCTCTTTCTCTTTGTTACCAATTTATTTTTTAATTATTAAATAATATCCTAAAATTTATTTTCGGCGTACAGACAGTAATATAGCCACTTATTATTTAGTTTGGAAAAGTAGTATACTTCAATCTGACCCGCTGTTCACTATAATGCCACTGATTGAAATGATGTCATGATTCGCGAACATTTGAACGCAGTCAAGAGCAATTTTAATAATTAAGATTATTCTGTTATTTTCGTTTATTTGCTCACCATTGCCACTGTCGTCCATTGTCACCAGCCAGTCAGGTTTATTATCGCATGCTCCACCGCAATTTCCGACTAACTAAAATTTAGGGTCTATAAAATTGATGAACAGTTACTTAATAGTGCCTTCTTACCTGATTTTACAATAAGCGAAATGTGAATTGGGGTCGAGCCGCTGAGAATCAATTTAGACAAAAACCATTTGTGCTTGGGTCGCAGTGTAGTGGAAACAATATTTGCAGCCAACGCCATATTTGAAACGAGTGTTGTCTACATTATTGGAAATTGCGCGGCTAGGAGGCGGGAGAGCTCGTCGTCAGAAACGTGAGCTCTGTAGTTTTTTCAAAATAGATCATCAATGAAAATCTACCCTTGAAGTATTCTCTAGGGGTAGAAACACATTGGAAACAAATTGCAAGCCACGTCTGAACGTAAGGCGCTAATAACTCGGATACGATTTTGAGATAATGAAACAATCCTTTGTTCAACTAATAGGTACTTTGCTTATATTCTCCGAGTGTATATTGTCTGCATATTTTCCATAGAATGCAACTAAGCCTTGCAGAAGCATATTCCGTTTTTGAATATTTTTTTATTTAATTCACATTCAAAATATTATCATTTACGTGCCCGATAGAAGGTACTAGGTACATGACTTTAGCCTTGTTAGTGAAACGTGGGTGTTTATACACCTAAGTAGTAGGCCCTAGTAGTACTATGTATATAACATTATTGTAAGATTGTGCAGATTAAGGATGATTCCTCTTCCGTATGTTTCAGAAAGCACTGATTTTGTAAAAACCGTAATTATAAGTGAGTATTAAAAAAACATGTAGCAAAGAATAAGTCGCAGATTCACAGGGAATCCTGTCAATCAAAAGTCGCCTGAGAAAACGGTAGGTTTAATTAGATTGCCTTTCATGCCAACTCGGTTTGCTGACTATATAACCTAGATCCCCGGGCATCTTACTCATCACATAAAAATCGACAGCGCTTCGAGTGCTCTGGAGACGATTTTTCGTAGTCGCACTGCCAAGGACAAAGGTTCCTATTGGGGAGTAATACTCCAGGGATGTATATCTAACCACATAGCTAGTTCAAGGGTTTTGTAACTGCTTAGTTCATTAAAGCTCCTGGACCCAAGCTAATTATGTTACTAGTGACCATTGCCATCTATTTTTTATAATAAATATTTAATAAGTGGGTAGAAGCAATCATGATTTAATGTAAGTAGTTCATTACTCGAACGAAGTTAAGAAACCGGAGGAGCCAGATACAATTTATAACATTATTTACATCTTCAGTACCTATTATTTTGGTAACAGGTAATGGAAGAGAGAAGTTGACTGTAAAAAGTAATGTTACATGTTATTGTATGTATGTATAAGATTAAATATAAAGCCGCGTTCTAGCCCCATTGTCGTTCCCAAACATTCAAAATATTCTAAATTGAGACGATGTATAATCAGAAATTGCTAACTTCAGCATTTAAGGACAACGCTAAGTTTGTTTACTGTAAACATAAAGCATGGACATGAATATTGATGGCTCTGATTATCGGCATCCACATTGCGTGACATTTGTTCGTCCAATTTTCAGCGTCAGTAGAGCATTTAGTCGACCTGGAAATCCTGGAGTTTACAACTTGACTTTGGTTGTGTACTTGATATGGTAATAATAATAGTTGTACTACAAGCACTCTCTTCGTTCATCCGTCGCTCGACATGGTCCTCTTCACCTCTTTTTTACAAACATACATACTTAAATCAAGCCTATATGCCCCGAAGGGGTAGGCAGAGGTGAATCAACACCCACGTTTCGCCAATTAGGATAGGGTTTATGTATCGGACACGTAAATCGCAGTATAATGGTAGGTGGTATAAGAGTAACGCTGCTGCCCATTACTCAATGCTGTCTTAACCCTTAGTCGCCTTGTATGACACGAACGGGAGAGCGGGATGATCTTTTTTATACATTCATTAATTACTAGCACTTTTCTGGTGGGACGGAGGATAAAAGGGAGTGGATGGCTTGATAACGTCTGAATTGTATTAATGAAAGTAGAAACATGCCGACCCAACCCCAGATAAACTGGGAACAGTTAAGGAAACAGAAGAAGAATAGGTTTACTACAAAATGCTCTGTTAAATACAAAATTCCACTTAGCTCTGCCTCCGGTGGGGTTATAATATGTAATTCACGCCTATATAATATTTCACCCACGTTACGCCTATTATTAGCGGGCGAGCCTGTTTATTATTATTACAGGCACTTAAATCGCAATATGTTGCTAGAAGGTATAAAGGGAAGAAGAGGAGGCTGCCCATTACTTTTCACTGTATTTACCCTTAGTCGCCTTGTACGACACCCGCGGGAGAGATGTAGGGTACGACATACAGCGTGTAATTTTTTTACAGCATGTGTCAAAGGAGAGTAGATTTTAAATTACCAATTTTGGAATTCTCAATATGATAACCAAGTGCTATCTCTTGTTGTTATATCAAATAAAAAAAAAAGATATTGAAATTAAAAAAAGAAGGCATAAAAAATATCAGTCAAACCTTATAATAATACACCACCCAAATCCAACGGCAGCGCCGGCCTTGAAAGTAAAACAAAAGACTGTCAATTAGGAAGTCAGAGGGCATAACTTAATTATGGCTTCGTCTTTTAACAACAACAAGAATAAATCTTATATCGATGCCTTAAAATTCTAATTCCGCTATCTAGCATCTATAACACAAGTGGTCATGCTAATAACTTCCGGCTAGATGATAGGTGTGAGAAGATTGTTTTATTTTAATGTGACTAATAGTATATTACTTTAAGTTCCGTGCTTCAGAGTTGTAAATAACCTGGTTATAAATAAATGACACATATACAAACCACAATCGGCCACCGTGGTGTCTAACTACATGGCCTGACCATGATGCTGCATGCTCCGAAAAATCGTAACACTTAGACAAATTAAAAGCGAACGTGAGATACAAATTACGCTAGCGAGCAAAGGATTATCCGAGAGCATTTTAAACAGCTTCATATAGTTGCATAAATTGGCGGAATATCTTGCAAGCCTGCCGTCTGAATAAATATGGACTTAACTCTGGCCTCAAGTCCAGTGGGAAATATAGTGAAAGATTTAATTTCTTTGTCAGAAAATAATAGAACTAGACGTCCTGACTCGCAGCTTTCTTGATGAATCTAGGGTAGACTCTTTTGTCCTCCAAAGAACTGAAGGCACAATAAATAATTTCATTTAACTACTCACGAACTTTCAGTCGGCTAGCGTCGTACTGATAACGATTCATAGTTTATTAGATTAAATTTTGTAGGGAATGCTACAAATCTCTCTGCTGCCAGTAGTTGCAGCCATATTATGGTTTTTGTAATGCGTAATTAGGTATACAAATTACGATTGTTTAAACGAGCGCGTGTCAATAAGTCCGTGACTTTTGGAATAAAACACAGATTTTTTGATAAATAAATCATTTTATTTTTCAACGTAGTCTCCCTTGAGCTCTATACACTTTGTCCAACGCTTCTCCAATTTTTTTGTCCCTTCCAAAAAATATGATTTGTCGAGGTTCAAAAAATTCAAAAAGTCATGGACTTACTGACCCGCCCTCGTAGTAACTTCTGTACTGCGTCGAAGGTAGCTATTTAAAGAGAAAAATGCTACCGGAAAATTTCGTGTGCCTGGTGACATTAGAAACCGTTATTATGTTAGCTTTTTTTTTCTAACATTTATATATGTTCAAATTAAAAGAGTCATTATTTCCTTTGACTTATATTTTTTTACAGACATCATACTGACGCTGTAATCGTTTTTCTGGAGAGTTCTTTGGATCAATCTCGATCTCAATTCGTTTCTATACAAGGTTTCAGAATACGCTCAATTTTCCACAGTAGAATGTCAATTTGGCGAACCGTTTAACTAGTGATATACTTGTAAGGAATTTCGTGTGCGGAATACGATATTACATAACGCTGAATAGAGAACTATATTGTGCTGGTATTACATAGCAAATATTTTTGTATCGTTTTTAGGATTATACTAGAGATTGTCCCCAGTAATATAAAATAACAAGATAGGAGAACAAATTTGTTGAATGTCCAACTTTATGTATGTATTAATATTATTTTAATAGTAGTTATAATTAATCTAATTTATATAATTTCTTCAACTGTGACAAGCCGAAACCGTAAAAGATAAACAAATCTATCTTATGAACTATTATTTTTTTTATAAAAACAACAAATAAAATTAGTATACTGCCTGAAACAGTCGTGATTGAAATATATAATGAACTCAAAGATTTTGGTGGTTAGAAAAAGAATTTCGAAAAATTATGATCTTGAGGCGGGAATCGAACCCGCGTCCGCTGCTATCCGGGCAGGTGCCTGACCGCTCGGCCACCCAAGATACTAATTAACTTGCCGAAATTCTTCTAACCTTTATACTTCACGTTGTAAGCCAACGGGTACACTCGCAATGTAGATTTCATTCTACATTGCGAGGGTACCCGTTAACCCGTTAGGGTACCCGCCTCAAGATCATAAATTTTCGAAATTCTTTTTCTTACCACCAAAATCTATGTACTAATTTTTCTAACATTTAAATAATGTTAAAATTAAAATCGAATAGTATTTAATTAACTATTTGAATATTGCTTACCCAGTTGCAGAATATAACAGAGGGCGGACCATAATAATTCTCTAGAATGAATATTCTGGTCTATGTAAGCACCTTTTGGTTGGCAATTATATTCACCGCGAAAATTGTAAGACGTTAAAAAGCGAAAGATCCAATGGTGCTAAGTAGCTTTGCGGTTGTAAGCGTTATTAAAATTTGCTTACATAGCAAGAACAGCGCCAGCAAACGAATAGGAAAGAAAGGCAAAATTAGCCGATTTTACGAGATTGCCGCCTCGACGAGCTACATCTCCGTGTTCCGCTAGAACTGTTTTTGTTATTAGATAATTTGTACGATCTCGGTGTCACTTCGCACTAAGCATTTCTGGGAAACGTGAAATAGGATTGTTTATTCTTGTGTTGCGTACATCACTCACTTACTATTTATAAGAAGTGAAGGTTGTTAGAATCAAAGGAACTATTTACGGAAGTAGAGGTATAGGCTGAATTAGTACCCAAAGGCTCTTTCACACTGCAAGCTTTGCGAGTTATAAGTGGTTTCTATCGGCTTGTAGTCTACTACAGTGCAACCAATTTGTCTTGGCGATTTGCGTTGTCATTTAGTGGTGAAGAAAGAAATTAATTAAATTGAAACCGCCCGGAATTAATAATTCAATGCTGAACAAATAATATTTAACAATGATATCAGACCTGATTATAATGTTTTTAAGTATTTGCTATGACTCATTAATAGGACATTATGTGTTGTTGTATTGATTCACGCTAGAATTACGGTGGGCGATGTCACCTGTATAGCAGACTGTTGAAAGGTTTAGCTCTATTTGTAGTAGTGGTGTGAGGGATAATGAGAAGTATCATCTAAAGTTTGGTGATCATCTAAAGTTGGGTGAGTTCTTGGGAAACTTGAGGAGACTATTATTAGCATTAAATGTTACATATTATAAACAATATTATATAAGGAGACTATATTTGCATTAAAATTAATATAAATTAAATACGAAACTCTAAGATTCGATATACCTAAAATGTTCCCTGATTTACCCACGCTTACCTATACGGGATGGAAACCGGATTTATGGATATAAATTAAATACAAAGATTTTGGTGGTTAGAAAAAGAATTTCGAAAAATTATGATCTTGAGGCGGGAATGAACATTTATATAATGTTAAAATTTAAATCGAATAGTTTATTAATTAAATATTAGATTATAGTAATAGGTACATGTTTTGGTTGAATGGTTAGATCGCTGGCTATTGGCTAAGAGTTCCCGGGTTCGAATACTGGAAACATTTATTATTAATATAAATATATGTTCTCGAGTTATGGTTATATATGTTTATGTTATATAAATATTTGCATATAATTATTATGTATATTAAAATTTGTCCGTTATGTACTCTATGTATAATAAAAATATAGAAACGCAATCTTAGAAAGTGTACCCAGATAAACGCGTTTCACCGTAACTGCTCATGCCTGACGTTGAGTTGACACAACAATCATTGCGCATAATGATGTGCAGCTAATCGAGTGATTCGAAATGAAGACAGAAGTCGTTTATTAGTTGTTGTATATTCTTTTATATTTACGCTAAACTGTCCTTGTCATACGTGACGAGAATAGAGATTTTATGTGCGTAACTTACATCCTTCAAATGATCGTGGTATATTTGAGGGATATAAGTTACGCTCGTTCTCGTGAGACGAAGAAAGGGTTAATGTGTTTCACTGGACTGCGTCAGTCTGAACGACCGCCATTCAAACCGAGGCTATGGTACTCTACATTTATGTTGGATTATATTAACATAATGTCCGCGATATGACCAAAGTTGATTTTTCAGAACGAATTTTACTATGGCTGTTGTGTGGTTATGGCAGAGCAGTATACAATTGTCACCACCATTTCTCCCGCGGGTGCCGTACCAGGGTGACTTAACCCCGAATACAGAAACGCTCATCAAATTTTGAGCACTACTTATAAAGTTAAGTGGACTAGACCTATCAGAGTTTGTAAGAAAAAAACATCAATTTGACAATACTCAAAATGTTAAGCAGTACTCAAACAGTGAGTAGCGTTTCTATATTTGGGGGTAAGAGTTATAATATTCAGCTTACTTGGTGCTTCATTTAGCAAATAACTGCGATTAAAGTTCCCGGTTAATGGCAATCGAAATGTATTCCAATTCGACGTCTTCTGTTAATATTAAATCTGGCAGACCCTAATTTCCAATATTTACACAGTCAAAGAAAAAAATGTTCTCAACATTTTTTTCTTTGACTAACTACAATATTCCTCTGAAGTATAATATATCGCGTGTTATATGTAACATGTGATATAATCTGTTGACGAAGACTGCCTAATTTCCAATATTTACACAGTCAAAGAAAAAAATGTTCTCAACATTTTTTTCTTTGACTAACTACAATATTCCTCTGAAGTATAATATATCGCGTGTTATATGTAACATGTGATATAATCTGTTGACGAAGACTGCCTTATAAATAAATTGCTGTAGAATAATATTTGGGAATATGTTTATCCTTAACTCTTGTATTATTAAAATCAAAGCAAACATTATATCTTGTTGGATACATTGGAGGATAAACATATTGGCCAACACTAAAAATAAATAGTAATAATAAGGATGCATATTATGGAAGAAATAATATAACTGAATTATAAAAACTTAGATATGCAAAATAAACAACTCGACGTATTTACTGTTTCTGATGCTAAGATGTTGATAGTTCCGTGTGACCGGAGAACAGAATACAATTGTCACCCAATCTCTTCCGCGGGTGTCTTGCAAGGGCTTCATACGGGTAAAGACGGCGATAAGTAATAAGCAGCAGCGCTTCTTATATACCATACATACATACATAAGTCACGCCTATATCCCCGAAGGGGTAGGCAGAGGTGAACTAGCACCCACGTTTCGCCAATTATGTTAGGTCCCATGTAATAGGTGGCGAGCCTATTGCCATTTATCGGGCACAAAAGTCACAGTACTATTGCTAGGTGATATAAGAGGAACGCTGCTGCCCATTCCTCATCGCTGATTTATCCTTAGTCGCCTTGTACGACACCCACGGGAGAGACTTGGGGCGGCGACAATTGTATTCTACTCTGCCGTCACCACGCGGCTTATATACCACCTATCAATATACTGCGATTTACAAACCCTGGCTGGCAATATCTTCAAAATGACGGATAGAATACCCACCGAACATTGAAAGTAAATAAAGCCACTATGCCCTAACTTTATTTCTTAATTAGAACAATTTCCTCTTTTCTAATATACTCTTAACCTGCAGACGTCGGCTTACACTAGGATTAGTTTATTTAATTTCCGACGGCTCTGTTTATCTTGGTGCTTAATGTTACGTGTCTCAAATCATACGTGACAATCGCCAGAGGGAGTCTTATCTGTTACATCGCCCAAGTGATTTGTACAGAACTTCCTATTATTCATGCAGTTTCTAGAGACGATTACGTACTCCCGTTGCTCATGAATAAATTTGAATAATTCCCCGCCTAGGTGTAAATGATGCAAGTTTTTGCATTTAAAACTGTTATTAATCATTTCACTTTTTTACCCGCTGACAAATTGCAGCGGCGGTTAATGTTTGTCGTTCAGAAAGGTGTTTGTGAGCGCATTAATTAAACTGAAAAACTCTATTAAACAAATTAATATAAAATGTTACAATGTCTAATTACTTTATTACAAATGTATGCGAAATTCCGTCAAAATTAATATGAACTTGTTAAAAGAAGTATTTCAAGATTTTATTGCTGCTAGGGCACAAGCTTTTCCTGTGGATGGAAGTATATAGGTAGAATAGCATATAGTTAGGCTTAGACCAGTGAATATCAAGGACACAAAGTTGTAAGCTGATAAAAAAGGGAATTAAAATCACGAACTTTCCTTATTTATATTGGCAATTAAAGACAAAATAACATCTAATTTGTCGGAGTAACGTAATGTCAGAGTGGCGTGTGTTTAAGCCCAGTTTAGTTTTGTATATCTTGCCGTGACTGAACTGAATTAATAAAGAACGGTTTTTGCCTTTTACAGGTAAATAAAGACGATGGAAAAGAACGATATGTTACAAATCTTGTGGCCTTAATCTTCAACAAGGACAAGCTGTCATCTTATATGGCACCTCAATTGTGCAAAGGTAGAACTACCCACTTACCACTCATTTCCAGCACTCGACCGAACGTAGCTCATTAATATTCCTGCAAAGGAATGGCGTAGTTCAATGACCGCTCGATAACCTATTTTTTATAGTTCGGCACGTATAATCAAACCTGCTTGGAACTCTTTTCTTTTAACTTTTTCGAATAACCACTTTCTTTTTAATTAAGAAAATTATAATGAATTATAAAGTAAATCGTATAGTAATTGTCTAGGTACCTACTATTATACTTGGGGATATCATAGTACTGTTACTGTGGGGTTTAATGCGATACTTATTTTTTCTTTTTGTTAAAAACTATTATTATATTATTAGTTCTACATCACATTATAATATCTGTCTTGCAAAAAAGAATATCTTCAAAAGAACAAAAAAATATATTGATTTCATAGATCATCTTAAAGTGAATGCCAAATAAAAATATTCACATCATCGTGAAAACCAATCTCTTGATCGTAAAGGTTTATTAAAGAATGATTACATGGTCGGCTGTGTTTAACAACATCAAAAGTCAATACGGAAATACAAGCTTACGGGAGCGTTGCGAATTAAGTTAATCGCGTTAAAAGTCAGCACTTAACTTCCACGGTAGGTGTTAGCACAAATCGGACCGCTTTTGTTCCCAACAAATTGTTGTAGGATTATCCGAATCAATAGTTTATACACAAGCACCCTCCATCGTTAAGGCTCATGATAATACCCTTTAAAACGTGTATTTGTATGCACGAAACGTGCTCTATGTGGATATTCGATATTTCGCTGATAGTGCGGCGGTTGACAATGCGAGATGAATTTATGGTCGTAATGTGCGATGGACGTCATTTTGTGCGTGAAATTGGCGCGTTTTATCGAATCAACATATCGCCTGATCGTAATTCACGAGATTGAAGCCGCGATCAAAGCGTAGCGCGTTGTTTCTTTGCCAAATTGAAATGCGATATCGGCATTGAATGATTGCAGATGATCGGTTGCGCATCCCACACGAGTTTGCAGTTCACAGCCTCCCTTATTTATTTATCTACACGAAATATACAACATTTTGGGGGCCGGGCTGACCAAATGGTCAGAGTGCTGGCTATTGGCCCAGAGGTCCCGGATTTGTTCTACAGGGTGAAATCGAAATGAATCGACAATTTTTTATGGGGGGTTCTAGTGCTATTAAACATTATATTAGTGAGGTTTAAAAACAAATCTATGTCTACAAAAAAAAATATCAATATTTTTCTATTCTTTTACTCGAAACTGGTAAAGACCTCAGATTAAAAACATGTAACAAAAAAAATACATAAAATTTATTTTAGAAAAAATAGTAAATTAAATTATTAATATTAAATAAAATTAAATAAATCATTCGTAATTCGCGGGTTGCTAGGCGGACGGGTGCGTGCGACTAGGTAGTAGAACGCTGGGGTGGGGTGGGGCGGCGGTTGTAGCAACCATGGATTGTTGAGCTTCTCCCCTCTCTTATCCTCCGTTCTCGGAGGGGGGGGGGGGGAGTAAGGTCCTTTACAGGACCCGAGAGGATCCGCTGCCTCTCTTTTATCTCCGTTTTCGGAGGGGAGGCAGCGTCATGTTGATACTTCACTGTGATATTTTTATGCGATGTTTTCCCTTTTTATCCTTCGTTTTCGGAGGAGGGGAGATAGGTCCCCTTTTTATAGGACCCATGAGGAGCCGTTCCCTCTCTTTTATCTCCGTTTTCGGAGGGGAGGTGAATCGGCATTTTGGTGGAGCCCGTTTTGGGGCGTGCAGGGCGAGTGGAAGTACTCGCGGCACGGCGAGGTTGACTGCTGCGTGCGCAGTGGTCAACTATGTCTCCTTTTGGGACACCCGTCGAGCAACTTGTGTTGATGACCAGTGAAGTGCCTTTTGGCGCTGAGTGTTGATCACGTCTAGCAGCTGGTCAACAACACAAGGGTGTTCCCTTAATTGGGCGCACCGAGTGGAGTAAACCACAATAAAAAAACCGGTAAAGCCTCTCTGTTGGCGAACGCGGCAGAGAGGCGCCTGAAGGTGGTGGGCGCCGCGAGGCCCACCAGTTAGCGCCACCCTCTCCGGCCACTCGAACCGGAGAGAGTACCTAGAGTTACCCGGGAGAAGGGGGCTACCCCGGGTGGACCTTTTAGTTCTGCAATCCTTATGCAATCCATAACAAATCCCACACTCGTGGGATTTGTTATGGATTGCATAAAACAAACAAAACCTGATGTAGGCGCAGTGGGCGCGGGTCGAGGCGCAGTGGGCGCGGAAGACGCAGGCGCAGTGGGCGCGAGCAGAGGCGTAGTGGGCGCGAAAAGTGGAGCAACAAGTGCGGCGACAGTAGCCATGCCGAGATGCTCAGTGACGCTGACACGGAGCACAGTGGAGATGGATATTGCTGCATCCATATCGGACGTGGAATCGGTGCAAAGCACCGACACGGTCACCAGCAATATGAAGAGGAAGCACCCCCCTAGGGGCAACTTGAGCGAGGAAAGCTCTAGCGACCAGTCGAAGGCCGCTAGCAAAATGCCTAAGGGCAAAAGAAGAGGACGGCCTGCTATGACAGGTGAGTACGCGGGTTACGCTGCGGCTAAGAGAGAGTTCATCAAAGCGGAACGCGAACAGATGAAGCTGGACGCAGAAAAGGAGTTGATGGAATGGAGAACGAAGAGACAAGTCACTCGGTCCATCTCTGTCAGCTCCATAGGAACGGACAACGCCTTCTTATCCGTTGACGATGACGAAGGTCCACGTGCGACGCACCTCTTTGAGGGCATGCAGAAGGAACTGGAACGGGTCAAGTACGTGAGTAAGAAGTCCAAAAACCTCAGTGGCCGGTTCCAGAAGGAACTCAACGAGGCGATTGAAGGCATTACGAACCTGGCGCGCAAGATGCTGGGATGTAATGTCTCCATTGAGACCAAGAAACTCCAAGTAGACAACCAACGCCAGGCCCAGGAAATTGCGGAGCTAAGAAAAGAGCTAGCAAAGCTCCGGACGGAGACCGAACCCACCTCCAGCGCAGACGGCGCAACCCGGGGTGGTGCCCAGTGACATGTTCCGCGAAATGCAGAAAGTATTCGGCAATATGTTGAATGCGCGAATAGATGGCCTAGAGGACCGTCTTCTCCCTGCCAAACGCCTAAGACCTCCTCTCGCGGCTGATAGGACTCCATCGCTCGAACCGTGCTCATCTAAGGCTGTTGACGATATGTCGAGCAAGTCAGCCGCTGCTCGACCTCCTAAGCCGCCGGCTAAAACGAAGCGTCCTCCCAAAGGGAAGGAACCTACGGCGGCCACCGCAGTCCCACCTGTTAAGGCTGCTAAGGGCGCCAACAAGAAGACCGCAACCACCAAGGGCAATTCCGGTGGTGACCCTGCGCAAAGCTCGCAGAATGAAGGTTGGACTACTGTGACCAGGCGGCCCAATAAAAGTAAACGGCAACCTGCTGCCTCCAATGCCGGTCCTTCTACCCAGGGCAAACCTAAGAAGAAGCGCAGGATACGGGTCCCACGTACGGCTGCAGTCGTACTGACACTAGAACCTGAGGCGGAAAAACGCGGCGTCACATATGCGGATGTGATGAAGCAAGCCAAAGCGGGGCTCAATATCGGGGAAATTGACCTAGTCCCCTTTCAAATGAAGCTGGCAATCACCGGAGCACGGGTCTTGCAAGTTGCAGACGGCGGTAACGCCACCGAAAATGCGGCTAAGGCAGACCGTCTAGCTGACAAGCTACGTACGGTGCTGCCAAATGAAGTCCGAATCTCCAGACCCACAAAATGTGCAGAGGTTCGCATTTCAGGTCTGGACGATTCAATAGAACAGTCTGAAGTGGTAGTCGCAGTGGCTCAAAAAACTGGCTGTGCCCATAGCAATGTCACAGTCAGTACGATTAGAAGAGGCCGAGATGGCATGGGCACAGCCATCATCAGGTGTCCAGTAGAGGCAGTGAAAGTCCTGCAGAGTGAGGGTCGTCTGGCAGTCGGCTGGAGTTCGGCGCGCATTCGTGTCCAGGAACAGCGACCGATGCAATGTTACCGTTGCCTGGATCTA
The DNA here is from genome assembly GCA_963931975.1 of Cataclysta lemnata. Taxonomy (NCBI): domain Eukaryota; kingdom Metazoa; phylum Arthropoda; class Insecta; order Lepidoptera; family Crambidae; genus Cataclysta; species Cataclysta lemnata. The sequence continues at coordinate 7,964,152 of OZ008339.1, forward strand.
GGTCACACCAGGCAACAGTGTCCTGCGGAGGTCGACCGAAGTGACTCGTGTTTCCGGTGCGGCAAACCTGACCATAAGGCTGCCACCTGCACCGCTGAGCCGTTCTGCGCTATTTGCGCGGCAGCCAATAAACCGGCTGCTCACATCATGAGAGGAAGAAGCTGCAAGGCTCCTCCCCCTCCAAAGTGGAAAAAATCGGCTGCACGGACTCCAGCCTCTAAACCAGCGGAGCGGAACGAACCGCCAGTGGAGGCCATGAGCACGGAGCATTAATGGACCAAGCCCATTTAAGAATACTGCAGGCGAATATCAATCACTGCCGCGCTTCGCAGGACCTGTTTATGCAGGTCATAGCGGAATGGTTGGTTGACATCTCTGTGATGGCGGAGCCGTACTTCTGCCTGCCTGGCAATAAAAACTTTGTCTTTGACATTGACAGACTGGTGGCCATAGTGAGGTCATCCTCGTCCCGGTCCCCGCCCCTGACTACCTTGGAGCGGGGCCATGGATTTGTCGTGGCGAAATGGGGAGAGATAGTACTGGTTGGCTTATACTTCTCCCCAAATCGCCCTCTTCATGAGTTTGAGGCGTATCTGGGTTCTGTCGGTGCAGCCTTTCACCGCGCAGCACCTGCACAGGTCATTTTGTTAGGGGACCTCAACGCAAAGTCAACTGCTTGGGGTTCCCCCGCCACAGACCCACGTGGCGTCGTCGTGGAGGACTGGGCCGCCATGCTAGGCGTCCTTCTCCTCAACCGCGGCAACGTCAGCACGTGCGTGCGTCTGCAGGGGGAGTCCATAGTGGACGTTACGTTCGCTACCCCTGCGGTCGCTGCTCGCACGCGATCATGGCACGTCCGCGCGGACGATGAGACATTGTCGGACCATCAATATATCACCTTTGATATTCTCTCTTCGTCGAGGTCCGACAACCCACCACTTACAGCAGACACATCACGGATTTTCCCCAGGTGGTCCCTCACCAAGCTTAATAAAGACTTGGCTGAGGAAGCCACCATTCTTGAGGAATGCTTCTTCGAGTCCAGCGTCGTCACAGAGAACGTGGACGAGGAGGTCACCAATTTTGGCCGAGCGTTGCACCGGATATGCAACGCCTCGATGCCCCGCCTATCCCGCCCACCCGCTAGGAGAGCGGTGTACTGGTGGTCGCAAGCGCTCGTGGAGCTGAGGCGCACCTGTAAAACCAAGCGCCGCGCTCTTGCCAGACATCGTGGACGGCGCCCGGCATTAAGAGACGCAGTGGCAGAGGAGCACCTCCGAGCGGCATACAAGGAGTCGCGCCACGCCCTACGCGTGGCAATATATGAGGCGAAGGAGGCCAGTAGGAACGAATGGCTCCAACAGCTGGACGCCAATCCATGGGGGCGCCCCTACCGCTCGGTTATTTCCAAACTGAGCAGCGGCCCCCCAACCATCGAGACTCTGGATCCATCACTACTGGATTTAATAATAATCTCCCTGTTCCCGCCTCAGCCGGGACAGGTGACGTCATACGTGGCTCCTAATAACACCGAGCCAGAAGCCACCACCTCTCCCCCAAATGTTTCTGACGGGGAAATGGAGGCGGCCTTGACTAGACTCCGGGCCAAAAACACGGCCCCGGGACCGGATGGAGTTCCCGGTCGTGTCCTCGGCCTGGCTCTGACCCTACTCAAGGATTGGTTAAGGGGCATTTTCAACAATGCCCTAAGAAGCGGAAGATTCCCTGCTTCATGGAAACGGGGTCGCCTGGTCCTTCTACCGAAACCAGGGAAGCCGCCTAACACTCCGTCGGCTTATCGACCCATTGTGTTGCTGGACGAAGCGGGCAAACTCCTGGAAAGGATCATATCCACCCGCATCGTCCAGCACTTGGACGTGACCGGACCTAAACTGGCTGAGTGCCAGTACGGTTTCCGCGAAGGCCGCTCGACAATCGATGCCATCCAGCGAGTGAGGATCTTCGCGGACGAGGCGATTTCCAGAGGCAGGGTGGTGATGGCAGTTTCGCTCGACATCTCGAACGCCTTCAACACCCTGCCTTTCGCCTGCATCATGGACGGACTACGCTACCACCGCGTACCAGCGTATTTAAGACGACTGATAGCCGATTATCTTCGGGGCCGAACCGTGGCATGTTTGGACCGGAATGGTCGGCTCGTCACAAGGGAGATGGCATGCGGTGTTCCACAGGGGTCGGTCCTCGGACCACTCTTGTGGAACATCGGATACAATTGGGTGCTAAGAGGTGCACTTCCCAGCGGCCTGAACATCGTCTGCTATGCTGACGACACTTTGGTTCTGGCCGCCGGCGATGACTATGCGACTGCAACACGCCTAGCCACTGTTGGCGTATCCCTAACAGTAGGGAGAATAGGCCAGTTAGGCCTGAAGGTCGCCCTCAATAAAACGGAGGCCCTCCTCTTTCACGGGCCCCGTAGGAGACCCCCAGCCGACACACACCTAATCATAGACGGTGTAAGAGTCAACGTCAAAGCGCATATGCGCTATCTAGGGCTCACCCTAGACTCTAGATGGAGCTTCGACGAGCATTTCGGGCAACTCAGCCCGAAACTCGTCTCCACAGCAGCGTCTCTATCCCGACTCCTGCCTAACTTAGGAGGCCCCAGTGTTTCATGTCGCCGACTGTACACTGGGGTGGTGAGGTCCATGGCCTTATACGGGTCACCAATATGGGCCGACACGCTGTCCCCGGCTAACGCCTCCCTGCTTCGACGATCACAGCGGGTGATGGCCATTAAGGTTGTTCGCGGCTACCGCACCATTTCGTGCGAGGCCGCCTGTGTCCTCGCGGGCTCTACGCTCGCCGCTGTCTACAGGCGTAGTGCAGAAGTGCGCCAGGAAGGAATCCGTCCCCCACCCGATCGCATCCAGCGGTGGAGGGAAAGAGCACAGAGGATCTCCCTCAGAGACTGGCAACGCCGTCTGGAGGACCCTGTGGCCGGTCATTGGACCATAGGAGGAGTCAGACCCAACCTGACTGAGTGGCTGAGGCAGCGACACGGTGTGCTCGGCTACCGGCTGACCTAGATGCTGTCGGGGCACGGTTGCTTCGGCAGCTATCTTTATAAGGTCGCCGGTCGCGAGACGAGCCCGCGCTGCCACCAATGTGGAAGCGATGTGGACACTGCGCAGCACACGCTGGAGTTCTGCCCAGCGTGGGCGGTTCAGCGCAGTGTCCTTTCCGCTGCAATCGGACGAGACCTCTCCCTGTCGGCGGTCATCAAGGCCATGACCGGCAGCGAGACGGGATGGGCGGCGGTTGCTTCCTTCTGCGAGGATGTGGTGGCGCAGAAGGAGGCCGCGGAAAGAGCCCGCGAGCAAGACCCGCTTGCGGATCCTATCCGCCGGAGGAGGACCGGGCGCAGGAGGCGGCAATTCGCCGCCCTTCTCCAACCTCCATAGTCCGGGGCGGTAGGTGGTAGGGTGGGGCCCTGTCACCTACACCCAAACGTCCCACCGAGAGGGGGGTGTCTTTGTCAACCCGCGGACACCCCCCTGGCCTCAGGCCCTAGAGGAGCCTTAACAGGCATCAGCTGCTGACTGCGCGCTGTGGATGTTTGCGTTGAGTTTCCCACTCGCGTAGTCACACGGCAGCCTAGCGGAGCACGTTGGTTTTTAGTGGGTAGGCCCAGCACTCTGCTGGGAGAGTCCTACATAACCCCGGTCGGGCCCCACCCAGGCCGGGGTATGACTAAATCATTTTCCAACGCTAAAAAAAAAAAGGTAGTAGAACGCTGTAGGTACAATCACGCGCAAAGTGCATCGACTGCAACTAATAAATTTAATAATTGTGTTCTTGTATTTCATAATTTAATGTTTCATTACAATTTTATTTGTTACTATAACAATCATTACAGCGGTTAGAATGTCCTGTAAAAGTTTGTCGACCGATTTCAAATTCACCCTGTAGAGTCATAGTTGTTTTATGCATAAGTGGTATATTTTCAATATTTATATAGGTTTATTAATTAATTATATTACAATTTTTTAAATACATCTAGAATCTATAGCCAGGTGCTTAAATTATGTTACATAAGTAATAATAAGTGTGAGAGAGTGTTAAAATAATAAAACCTTGAGTATTATGGATTGGAATTTTGTCATTTCGATCACTCTCTCTGTTCATCGGTGTTTCGAATGTAGCCATTCTGGTAGTTTTTAATAAATCATTGCGGTCTGTGTAAATAAAAAACCATAAATGTGCATTAGTAAAAGACCTGTCGATTTATAGATTTATTTTTAATAGAGGAATTACAGACGTGTCATTAATGTCTGTCCCGTGCGTAGTGACAACCTGTATTCGGACACGCGACAGACGAACAGACGGCCGGTGTCACCCACCGATTTATTGCCCGCACTTAGTTGCACGTCATACTATTACCGCTATTACCTTAGAACTGTAACTGGACGTGCAATTAAACCTTATCTAGATTGGTATTTTTAATAATTCGCATTAGTCGGCAAATTAAACTCAGCTAAATGACTGCTAGAAACATAGATTTTCGTTGTCTCTTGTAGGTACGGTAAGCAACAAAAATTAATCAAAAATATTAATAATAGTGCAATACGTAAATTTTAATAGACCTAAAATAACACTTGAGTCACAAGCAGCATACTCTACTTGTAACGTAACAAGGGTGCATCTTCTCGTTTTAATCGAATATATTTTTATCTAGTTTAATAGTCATAGAAATGTTTATACAACCAAAGGAGATGATTGGAAAAGAGCAGTATCGTTTCAGGGGTAAACATCGTATGACGCATGTGTATACTGTGTGATGTAGCAAAGATGCTCCTTTCTACATCTACAATATTTTTAGCTGTAAATTATTACTTCGGTAAACTACATAATAATTTAGGGGGCGTGTGTGACGTAACAAGGGTGCATCTTCCCACTTTTTAATGAAATATATTTTTACGCAGAAAATTATTATAGGAATATTTTATACAATCCAGGAAGGGGATGCAGCAGAGCAGATATCGTTCTAGGACCAACATTCATAATTATTGATGATAAATTCCCATAGTGTATCAAGCGCCATCTATTAGATTTTTCGACCATAAATTGCAAGGTGGTAGAGCACATACCGCATCAATATAGGTACACGCAGGGAGCCATAGATGGCGCAATAGATCTATTGATTCCATTCCTCTTAGCTTTAGATTTTTCTTTAGATAATTCTAATTAAAGTTATTTTATTATTATATTAATTTAATTCTTATATCCCTCAAATAGTTGCTGAATTATTAAAATTATAATTAGAGTAAATCCCGTAACAAAATAGCTTCACGCGGGGCGCCATCTAGTGCCTTAGGTTCCCCTTAGCTTTAGGTTTTCCTTTAGCATTGTCTAATTAAAGTTATTTTATTATTAGGTTAGATTCAATTCTTATATTCAACAAATAGTAGTTGAATTATTAAAATTATATTTAATACATTCGTAGTTTTAGGAAAATATTACGTTTTAAAATAAGTTGCATAAATAGTAGTTTTCTGTGTATAATACAAACGATTTTAAGAGGTGTCAATGGAATTAGATGAATACCATTTTGGAGGCAATTCAAGAGGCCGCCGGTCGGGACCAATGAAATTAGCAGAAAGATCGGAGGATATCTCAACGAATAGATGATTGGTCAGTGGATAGCTAGTGAAATAGGTGGGCTAACCGAGGGTATAAATAGGGGTGAAAAGGGATATTCGAGACCTTTCGACCATGGACGATTCGGAGGCATTCGAGAGCGGAGACGGGCGACAGGACGAGTCAAAGCGGAGAGGCAGCCGGTCGGTGCGCGTCGTCGATGGAGGAAATGGAGTTCTGGTATTTGCGCCTGCGTTCCAGGTGATGGCGTACGGAGATTGGATCCGTTTGAGACGTTCGGTATCAAACGCCAGGTATGGGTTAGGCAAGGTAAGGGAATCCGACATAATGTCGGTGATTTTATTAGTACTTGAAATGTTAGGTATGCCATGGTTATTATTACTGGTTGTTCCATGGTACATTTTTACAATTATTTCATTTAATTCTATTAATTGACATTATAACCTTGGTCATTGTTTTGTTGGTTCGCCGGTGTTTATGGTTATGTAGGAAAGTAGGTATCTACCTACTTAGGAGGTTTCGGATTTGTAATTGTCGATTGCGGGGTTTGGATAGTCCGCGTCGATCGTTGTACTTTTTGTTGATGAATAGGTATATAAGGGTTATGTATATGTGACGGGGAGTTGGCTGAGCCTATATACCTATAATTTACCTACCTATGATATTTTATTTCATGACTGAGATGCTAGGCTGAGCATAGGAATGTTAATATGTAGGTACCGATAGGTTACGTATGTATGTATGACGGGGAGTTGGCTGAGCTTTTATGTCTACATTTTATACAGGTATAAACAATAGTTATATTGTTTGTTTTACCGACTGTCGTGGATATTATTATTATAACATCATCATATAGCTCATGTGTGCGGTGTAAAGTGTGGTCAGTTCTACTGGCGGTTGTAGATTTGGTTAGATTTTGTTAAATTTATTTGTTAGATTTACCGGAGTAATCTGGATTATTAGAGTATTTGCCTACAGTTACCAACTAACCTTATTTCCACTATAATATGCAACAAACTTAAGTTCATCTGTCTTCTAATGTTACGTATCCTTCCCCCTCCGTAGGGAACACGTCACATACCTCATAAAAGAGTCTTGGGATGCTACTTCACAACAGGGGGGTCCTACCATACTTGATGATCATTATTTATACGTTGGCCAGATTAAATTAATATAAATATTTACTTAATATAATAATAATAATAAAATATGTCATGATTTAGTTGTGTACTGGTCCCTTGTCATTTACGTGGGCACGCTGCTTTGTGAATTTGGGACTACATAATTGTGTGATGACATGATTATGAGGCCTTTTATATTTACATCGTAAGCGTGTGTTGCATGATCAATTGGGAGTATTTTGGTATTGAAGCTAGGTTAGGTCAGTAGACATTTACAGTGCCAACACTGATGCCCAAAATACGCCCAATTCTCTACACGCAGGAAAGACTATTTTCCCCACACTGCACACTCTCCAGATTGATAGAAGGGATTATCTGTGTCGAAGGATCGTGATGAGACATAACAGTTGTATCGTTATTATGGTTCAAACTAGGTCAGATAGCTTAGGTTAGACAGGAGCTATTTAGGGGAGCTAGTTCCATTACTGAGGATACTCAGATTGGAACCCACTAGATAGTTGCGACAGCGCGGGCTTGCCTCACAACCAAGCCGCCCCACGTAGAATCTGGGCTGTCTTTTGAATTATAATGACCTTCTTCTGAAGTGTTGTTGAAGTCAGGAGAATTCGGCCGGGTTTCTCTACCTATGATCTGGTTTAAATACACTACATATGACTTTCCACGGGAATGCTAACGGACTGGAATAATACACTGATTCGGGTAGGGCATATAAGGAACTTCCGGTGGTTTGGAAGGAGAGAGTGAATCGAAGGTTGTCACTCATTGTGAGGAGCGGGGAGCGGGCTTCCACTTCCTTATATTTTTTTAATATTCATAAGGCCGAAAAATGTTATCACCGTCTGTACTTATCGCCGCGTATTAGTCAATGATAAAGAGGGGGTTCAGTTACAATTTGGTGGTACCGTGACCAGGATATCGAATAAATAGGTAAAATTATAAAAACAACGAATTGTAGTGGTAGCGGGTTCGATTCCCACCACATTATTAAAATATAGGATTGCAGAGGTAGCGGGTTCGATTCCCGCCACATTATTGAAATATAGGATTGCAGAGGTAGCGGGTTCGATTCCCGCCACATTATTGAAATAAAGGATTGTAGTGGTAGCGGGTTCGATTCCCGCCACATTATTGAAATAAAGGATCGTAGTGGTAGCGGGTTCGATTCCCGCCACATTATAAAAAAAAAGTATTGCAGAGGTGTCGAGTTCGATTCCCGTAACCAGAATTTAATTTTAAGAATTTTTTTAAACATAATTTTATGTGTATGGTGTCTTGGGTGGCCGAGCGGTCAGGCACCTGCCCGGATAGCAGCGGACGCGGGTTCGATTCCCGCCTCAAGACCATAATTTTTCGAAATTCTTTTTCTAACCACCAAAATCTTTCTACGTAATTTTATATTTGTATTTAAATTGCAGAGGAAGTGGGTTCGATTCCCGTAACAAGAATTTAATTTTAAGAACTTTAACTAACCTAACCGTAATTTTATTTGTATTAAAATAAAACTAAAGTGACTGGTATTTGCAGTCACAATTTGTTGCTTGTGAAATGGAAATGAGGTTTTAAAAATGTGAAGTGGTTCTAAGGTCTTGGGGGCGACCACGGATTGGGGGCGACAATAAATCTTTAGAATAATAAAACAGCAGGGTGATGTAGGTATAATAGGATCATTAGGCGAATATATAAATCAATCATCATCTTAGATCGGTACCTACTTACTGCGGCCGGCTTGATCGAATGGTCGAATTACGGGGTGTGTGTCATGAGGTCCCGAGTTCGAATCCGGGTAGCGACAAACTTTTAGATAGACATGGATATTTGTTTCCGACTCATGGATGTGTATTTTTGTGTAGTATAATATTTTCAGCATTTACGTGACTGGAAAAGAAATAATTACAGGTAAATTAAATTTTATATTTCAGCTTTCCAAAAAATTATGAGAAAACGTAAATCAAAAGACAAGGTTGGAATAATTTTTTTGTATTAATATTAATTCTTCAAACAATTGGCCGGCTTGGTCGAATGGTCGGATCACTGGGTGTGGGCCAGGATTGAGTCCTGGCGGGGACAACTTTATGGACGGATATTTTTATTTTCCAGAGTCGTTGAGTCTTGTTTATGTAGTACCTATATTTTTAACATTTACGTGATTGAAAAAAAAATATTTTATTTTCTTTCCGTTATAATTGACCGTGAAGGACAAAACTAACATCTAAAAATTTGTTCCAAAATAACTGCGGCGAAAAGACAAGCAGCGTTGCAGAACGTTGACGCGACGCCGACGCCGACGCTGATGCCGTTTGTTGGGAGATGAAGTTCCGGCTAGCTTCAAATTGCAATATAGCTTTGCCGAAGAAATCTATCCGAGGGAGGTACCATTCTATTCTAGTTTACAGCCTTACTTGTACAAAACAGTGTTAAGCCGTCAAATCAAAGATGACGTCAGAGAGCGTGCCATTGGAAACGTCAATTATTTCCAAGGATTTTAGAGTAATTCAATTTGAGGTTCTGTTAATAATTTAAATAGGCACTAGCACGTTGCCATATACTGTAAATCACGCTGTTGTGTTTCTGACAATTTTAAGATAATTTCAGTGTGCCTGGCATACACGTCTATAGTATGGGTGCGGCTATAAATAATACTTAGGTTTTATGCATATCCTTGTAAGTTACTAGCAGTTTTGAGTTTTGTTTGCCGAACTGATTTCAGCGTAATCGAGAGACGCGGTAGCTCCTGTCGTCTACCTGCCTACGTGCTGCTTCTGGTGCTGACTGCAACTGCTACTTTGCGGCCGACCGGTGTCATGGCAGTCTGTTGTGCTTCGGCCAGAGCAACGGGCTGCGTCTGATCACGTGCTTATGCACTGTCTATTTGGTTAGATCTACACATTTTTTTCTTTACTCATTGTAAATAATTTTCGCGCCATGGCCAATCATAATGAAAATGATAATTCAAATGTTCCACAATTAATGTAGAGAGTAGATTGCATTTAAGGTATATTATTTATGTTTGGGATGCTGTCGTATCGTTATTGCGAAAATTATTACCTATTTGGTAAAGTAGGTAAATTTTTTTGGAAATTTTGGCGGTAATTAGGTTATTTTGTTAATTACTGGATTTTCGTTATAGATGTTTATCAAATTTGTTTTATTACAAATGTCGTGCCTACTATGAACTTTAGTGGTACTTTTCTACACTTCTCTTCATCTTTGGCGTTTGCTTCGGTGTCTCGCTCGTGCGATCATTTTACAGACTTCACTTTGTTCTAATATTGGTTGCAAATGATTGATAACTTACCTATAAATTGGAAGTGTGGAATTATTAGGTGCGTTCAACTAATAAAATGTTCGGGGGCGGAGGTGTGAATAAGATTATTATATTCTTCTATTGTTAAATGGTCTTATAACTTTTTTAACTCTGTGTAAAAGCAAAAAAAAAAGCGTATGTGACGTACCTAGCAAAGATGCACCCTTCTACATCTTCAATTTTTTTAGTTATAAATTATTACTTCGATAGACTACATAATAATTTAGGGGGCGTGTGTAACGTAACAAGGGTGCATCTTCTCGTTTTAATCGAATATATTTTTATCTAGTTTAATAGTCATAGAAATGTTTATACAACCAAAGGAGATGATTGGAAAAGAGCAGTATCGTTTCAGGGGTAAACATCGTATGACGCATGTGTATACTGTGTGATGTAGCAAAGATGCTCCTTTCTACATCTACAATATTTTTAGCTGTAAATTATTACTTCGGTAAACTACATAATAATTTAGGGGGCGTGTGTGACGTAACAAGGGTGCATCTTCCCACTTTTTAATGAAATATATTTTTACGCAGAAAATTATTATAGGAATATTTTATACAATCCAGGAAGGGGATGCAGCAGAGCAGATATCGTTCTAGGACCAACATTCATAATTATTGATGATAAATTCCCATAGTGTATCAAGCGCCATCTATTAGATTTTTCGACCATAAATTGCAAGGTGGTAGAGCACATACCGCATCAATATAGGTACACGCAGGGAGCCATAGATGGCGCAATAGATCTATTGATTCCATTCCTCTTAGCTTTAGATTTTTCTTTAGATAATTCTAATTAAAGTTATTTTATTATTATATTAATTTAATTCTTATATCCCTCAAATAGTTGCTGAATTATTAAAATTATAATTAGAGTAAATCCCGTAACAAAATAGCTTCACGCAGGGCGCCATCTAGTGCCTTAGGTTCCCCTTAGCTTTAGGTTTTCCTTTAGCATTGTCTAATTAAAGTTATTTTATTATTAGGTTAGATTCAATTCTTATATTCAACAAATAGTAGTTGAATTATTAAAATTATATTTAATACATTCGTAGTTTTAGGAAAATATTACGTTTTAAAATAAGTTGCATAAATAGTAGTTTTCTGTGTATAATACAAACGATTTTAAGAGGTGTCAATGGAATTAGATGAATACCATTTTGGAGGCAATTCAAGAGGCCGCCGGTCGGGACCAATGAAATTAGCAGAAAGATCGGAGGATATCTCAACGAATAGATGATTGGTCAGTGGATAGCTAGTGAAATAGGTGGGCTAACCGAGGGTATAAATAGGGGTGAAAAGGGATATTCGAGACCTTTCGACCATGGACGATTCGGAGGCATTCGAGAGCGGAGACGGGCGACAGGACGAGTCAAAGCGGAGAGGCAGCCGGTCGGTGCGCGTCGTCGATGGAGGAAATGGAGTTCTGGTATTTGCGCCTGCGTTCCAGGTGATGGCGTACGGAGATTGGATCCGTTTGAGACGTTCGGTATCAAACGCCAGGTATGGGTTAGGCAAGGTAAGGGAATCCGACATAATGTCGGTGATTTTATTAGTACTTGAAATGTTAGGTATGCCATGGTTATTATTACTGGTTGTTCCATGGTACATTTTTACAATTATTTCATTTAATTCTATTAATTGACATTATAACCTTGGTCATTGTTTTGTTGGTTCGCCGGTGTTTATGGTTATGTAGGAAAGTAGGTATCTACCTACTTAGGAGGTTTCGGATTTGTAATTGTCGATTGCGGGGTTTGGATAGTCCGCGTCGATCGTTGTACTTTTTGTTGATGAATAGGTATATAAGGGTTATGTATATGTGACGGGGAGTTGGCTGAGCCTATATACCTATAATTTACCTACCTATGATATTTTATTTCATGACTGAGATGCTAGGCTGAGCATAGGAATGTTAATATGTAGGTACCGATAGGTTACGTATGTATGTATGACGGGGAGTTGGCTGAGCTTTTATGTCTACATTTTATACAGGTATAAACAATAGTTATATTGTTTGTTTTACCGACTGTCGTGGATATTATTATTATAACATCATCATATAGCTCATGTGTGCGGTGTAAAGTGTGGTCAGTTCTACTGGCGGTTGTAGATTTGGTTAGATTTTGTTAAATTTATTTGTTAGATTTACCGGAGTAATCTGGATTATTAGAGTATTTGCCTACAGTTACCAACTAACCTTATTTCCACTATAATATGCAACAAACTTAAGTTCATCTGTCTTCTAATGTTACGTATCCTTCCCCCTCCGTAGGGAACACGTCACATACCTCATAAAAGAGTCTTGGGATGCTACTTCACAACAGGGGGGTCCTACCATACTTGATGATCATTATTTATACGTTGGCCAGATTAAATTAATATAAATATTTACTTAATATAATAATAATAATAAAATATGTCATGATTTAGTTGTGTACTGGTCCCTTGTCATTTACGTGGGCACGCTGCTTTGTGAATTTGGGACTACATAATTGTGTGATGACATGATTATGAGGCCTTTTATATTTACATCGTAAGCGTGTGTTGCATGATCAATTGGGAGTATTTTGGTATTGAAGCTAGGTTAGGTCAGTAGACATTTACAGTGCCAACACTGATGCCCAAAATACGCCCAATTCTCTACACGCAGGAAAGACTATTTTCCCCACACTGCACACTCTCCAGATTGATAGAAGGGATTATCTGTGTCGAAGGATCGTGATGAGACATAACAGTTGTATCGTTATTATGGTTCAAACTAGGTCAGATAGCTTAGGTTAGACAGGAGCTATTTAGGGGAGCTAGTTCCATTACTGAGGATACTCAGATTGGAACCCACTAGATAGTTGCGACAGCGCGGGCTTGCCTCACAACCAAGCCGCCCCACGTAGAATCTGGGCTGTCTTTTGAATTATAATGACCTTCTTCTGAAGTGTTGTTGAAGTCAGGAGAATTCGGCCGGGTTTCTCTACCTATGATCTGGTTTAAATACACTACATATGACTTTCCACGGGAATGCTAACGGACTGGAATAATACACTGATTCGGGTAGGGCATATAAGGAACTTCCGGTGGTTTGGAAGGAGAGAGTGAATCGAAGGTTGTCACTCATTGTGAGGAGCGGGGAGCGGGCTTCCACTTCCTTATATTTTTTTAATATTCATAAGGCCGAAAAATGTTATCACCGTCTGTATTTATCGCCGCGTATTAGTCAATGATAAAGAGGGGGTTCAGTTACATACTTTCGGATTTCTTATAACCAATACTATAGATCCGACACTTGTAAAGTCGATCCATGAAATGCTAATTTTTTAAATCGGCAACTGAAGCGTAAATAAATTAAAGTTTCACTACAACTTGCACATAAAATAATAAAATCGATTTATAACAAAAGTTACTTATCAGATTACTAAATAGAGCTCGAACTAGGTTCTAATTATTTTAGTTGTATCTTATTAACAAAGTTTGATTACAAATAAGTATCAAGATGTAGTTACTCGACATAATATTAATTTGTTGTAAATTTTCAAACACATGTCAAGAAACAGTACATGTTGTTACTATTATTAGACATACTTAACAATTCCGATGAAAAGCTAATGTATTCAACCATACGTACATGTTAGTTGTATATTATCTAATATGATCTTTCCTTTTTAAAACAAATTCCTATGGTTAAATAAAGATCAGAAAAGTCGTAATATATATGTCGGAATGTCAATGAAAACGCACTGTTTGTATCATTGTTTATCAGTTATTAAGAATGGCAGTTTGTTTAATTAAAAGCGTTAATGTTTTAAACGTCAGGCTAGTGTTGCCTGGGCGAAATCATAGATGGCGTAATTGGCGCGGTAGTTGGGAATGTTCGTTTGAATTCGAGTGATTGGAAGGAGGTTTCTCTAGAGGAGGATAGTCTGTGGTTGACGGGCGAGTTGGCCGGTCGAACAGAGTGGTGCAGAGCACGATTGGTAACGAGCGGGGGTTGACGTGGGATCTCGAGTTGGGGAGAACGTGTTACGCCTTTTTGGGATCGCCGCGTTTAAAATCTTAACATATCTGAGCCATCATTTCCCTGTGTGTGTTAAAGTTGATTTACTTGAATAAATGGCCATCATTGTAGTTATTGTGCGCCTTATTTATGAGAATGGAACCCAATGTTATGGAAAATCACTACGGCAATACCCGCATTATATATATTATATATGCGGTTATAATAGGTTGGGGAAAAAGTTTCTTGGCGGCGGATGCATTAACACCTCCCAGCCAAACTCTCTTAATTTTTGCTGAGTGGCTAAAGATGTGTGAGGTCTAGCGTTATCATGATGACAAACCACACCCCTTCTGTTGATTAATTCCGGCCGCTTTCTCTCAACTTCTTGCTTTAATCTCATCAGTTGTTCGCAGTAGAGTTCAGAATCGATGGTCCTGCCTGGTGGTAACAGCTCATAATGAATAATGCCCTTCCAATCCCACCACACACACAGCATCACCTTGTTGCGAGTTAACCCGGGTTTCGCCACAGTCTGTGATGCCTGACCGGCCTTTGACCACGACCTTTTTCGCACGTTCTTGTCGTACGTGATCCGCTTTTCATCACCAGTTATCAGCTTCTTCAAAAATGGTTCGGTTTCAATACGTCGTAATAAAGAATCACAAATGAGTACACGGTTCATTAGGTTTCTTTCAGTGAGCTCGTGAGGTACCCAAATGTCGAGCTTTTTTGTGTACCCAGTTTTTTTCAAATGCGCCAAAACTGTTTTGTGGTCAATTCCCAGTTCTTCAGCTACGTCGTAACTACTGACATGCCGATCTTGCTCCACTTTTTCAAAAATGGCATCCATTTTATCTGTAATAGGGCGACCAGAGCGACGTGCATCCTTGACATCAAAATTTCCGGATTGAAAACGCTTAAACCAAATTTGTGCTACTCTCACAGACACTGCACTAGGTCCATAAACATCGCAAATTTTTTTCGCGGCTTGCGTTGCATTTTTACCTTTTTTGTAGTAAAATTTAAAATGTATCGAATTTCTTCATTAGATTCACTCATCTTGGCGGTACGAAAAACAAATGAAAATCACACATTTTCCTAATTTGAATTTGGAATTATGTTCTTTAAAATTTAAACTTTCAATGATACCAAAACCAGCCAGATACAAATAGTATAGCCAAAGAGATTTTATTACAAGTTTATACATACTATAATGCGAAAAGACTTTTTCCCCAACCTAATATATATATAGATATATCGATATTTTAATCGGTATTTTTTTATAAAATCTTTTTAACAGCATCACATCAGCCCTTAAATGTCCGCAGACCTTCCCTATGGATGACAGAGTATGGGGAGAATGGATTTAAATCCACTGTATTAATGGCTTCAGATTCAGTCGGGACCAATTGCTCAACGTGCCTTCAGAGGCATTTAAGGAATGATACATTTTTGATCACCCATTAAATGACTAGCTTTAGCGAACATTACTTAGTTTACGCAATCGTAAGCCAAGTGCGCTAAGCCCAATGTCTTGTCCTGCCTGCTTGTTTATCCTGGATCCAAGTAAGTTCTTGAAAATCTCACTAAAAACTTAAACTAAACTTATTAACATGGAAAGGTATTTATTGATTTAATTTAGTCAGGTACCTACCGATAAGGTACAGCATAGTTACATTATATTGTTATAGTATTAACTGGGTGATGATTAATTTGAAAGGTTCCGAATATTCGACCCTTATCAATAATGGTACTATAGCTTCCAGGGTTATAAGGGGAAAGGCGATATCCAAATGTTTGTATCGATTGTTAAGGACATCTGTTGCGGTGCTTTGCCTAACTGAGATTAAAATATATATAACAGTTAAATAGAAATAACTAATATAGCGATACACAACATTGCTAATTTGGTCACATTTTGAATTTATGAATACCTTTATATTAAATTTTGCGAGTTCCTAAAGGCAGTCCACAAAGAGAGTTGGTGTCATTCAGGTGGCCGGCCACCACGGCTCTTGACACCAACTATCTCAGTAAAACATAAACCAAGATAAAGTGACACAATTTATGTATATTCCGTATATTAACTTATAGATATTATTAATATTAGGGTGTGCCTGAAAATAAAAAATATACATTTTTATTAGTGCATAATAATTGTAAATAAATTTCTATGTTGACTGTACCTACTTAACTCTAGCTTAACGATTGATCACAAATTATATTTAGCAACTATTATATCAATATGTAATATATCAATCAAAGTAAGAAGTTGAAAAAGTTATAACATTTGTTTTTATAGAATTTTGTATCATAGTTGGACTTTGAAGCTATCTAATAAACATTTAGTAATTATGCGGGTTCGAATAAATTTGAAATTTGCGAATATGTAAAGTAGTAAATAGGTTTAAGTACCTAGTCTTTCTGTAGTGCTCAAATTGGTAAAGTTTGTCAATAGTACATGCTCAGTGCCTAAATCCAGATCACTTTGTCCGTCAAACTACATACATTTATTTTATGACGCCTACAAGCTTTGATAGCAAGCTTTCTCATAAAGATTATATGGAATAAATAATACATAAGGCAAAATATTCAATGATTTAATATCAAAATCAAACGGCACAAAGAATATAGGCGACAGCACCTTTTTAATTTATTAATTTATCAGTATAAAGAAATGTAATATATGTGATTATCCTTTCTGTGGGTACTTGTGTTAGACGGCGTAGTGTGACAGAAGATTGCGATACTTACTCAATAGAATTTGAATATATTTGTATTTTATAAACAAAGAAACACACTTACACGCGCACATGCATACACACACACATGCGCACACACACACACGCGCACACACGCACACACAGTTGTCGTGCAACATGTTTGGTAATTTGTTTAATGTTTTTAAATATTTTTTTATATTAAGTTGCAAAATGGAATAAGTACATACCTACCTACCCGTTTTTAAGTTCATATTATTTGTCATCATAATGTGTTTCAGTAAAACGTTTAAGTAACATCAACTATTGTTATTTTAGTGTTATAAATGCTGTTGCAATATTGTTAAATATATAAATAAATAAATTTTCAGACGAATCAATTTTATAAATAAATAAATTCCTTTATTGCTGTGAGTCTACATTTTTGTAGATTAGTTAATGGACATTAAAATTTCTGATATAATTGTCTGTTTTAGATACAATACTTACGTATACTTTAAACTTCCCTGATAAACCCAAATCTTCCTATTCGTAAAATATTCCTATACATTTTTTTAGAAATCCGAGAGAGAGTACCACCAACTCAACGCCAGCGAATTCATTTTAGCTTAAGATAAGCGTGTACCAATTCAGCTATCGGGCACAGGATCACAAAGAATGCCGTTTTTAGGCGAGTGGGATCAAAACGCGATATCATGTACCCCTGAGGTCGGTTGACCCGACCTGAAAATAATGCATACAACTTAGTATCTCGGAGATAGCGCTCAAAGTCGTTTGCACGCACACGACAGTTTTTGACATCCAAATCCTTTTGAAGTCCCATGGTTTCCAGAGGCGGTAATTCAAAAGCAATTTGTTTAACATTTACGTCTTCCACTGCATGAATTCCTAGTCCAATTTTGGCTTGTTATTATAAATATAATTTATATACGTGACTTCCACTGGGGCCAAACATAATCTCCATAAATCACTTTTCAAATGTATTTTTTTTCAATTATTTCAGAATAGTCTACTTTTATATTAATAATAAGACAGCTGATTTGGTCGAAAGGACAAATCGCTCGCTTTTGACCAAGAGGTCCCGGGTATATTTATCGTCATCTAGTATCCACGCCACAAGGTTATGCCACTTACTTTGGGATAGATGGTAAGTGTTAGTAATATTTATTGATAATATTTGTATAGTATAGATAGCGAGCCAATTGCCATGTATCTGGCACGTAAATCGCAGTGTATACGCTGCTGCCCGTTTCTCATTGCTGTCTTAACCAATAGGCGCCTTGTACGACACCCGCGAAGAGAGATTGGATGTGGTGACCTCGTCATTAGCTTACCGTACGTATGATGCTTTGATGATACTTTTTCTCATTAAAGAATAATTTGTAATATAGTAACAATAGCAAGATTACTGCCTAAAACGGGTACTGTAAAGTATACGATTATTTTAGCTTCATTTTTTCAAGATCATGCAACTTTATGCAACATCATTAAAACTTTAGACTTAATCTTACGATGCGATGTCGACTTATATTTACTTTAAAACGATTGTGTGAATTTGTGGGGGTTGCGTTATGTCGAGTTTCCATCAGGCGGAATAATTAAACGCAAACAAACTGCCGTGCCCACGGCTTGTTGGGATAGTTAAGTTTATTTTCGATATCTGCCGGCCTAAAATCGATTTTGTTTTTAAGATACGATATTTTTACTCTTTCCAATCGGGTAATTCGATACTGCAAGGAGCTTGTTGTAAAAATAACTAATATTTTGTAAGAGGCTTGGTGGACTGCTTCGGTACTATCACTGCCGACAAACTTTAACCCAACATTAACGTAAGACTAGTTTGAACCGCATGTCGCAGCTAACGGGTGGGTGATGCGTCTGCCCAAAAATCAATAACGCAGGGCGCGTCAATAGCATCACAGACGAACCTGAAAGATCAGACCCGCTCACAGGCATAGTGGCAGTTTGCGAAGTGTGTCCCTATCACTTAGCCAGTCCAAAGCGGAAAAGCGGAGCATGTCTGTTTTTAGTGGGTAGGCCCAGCATTCTGCTGGGAGAATCCCACATAACCCTGGTCGGGTCCCACCTAGGTCGAGGTATGTTTAAAACATTTTCAGTCAGACGCTTAAAAAGTGTCAATAGAATGCGTCAGATCTAACTGCGCAGCTGCGTGCAGGTGCACGGACAACCAAGGCACGATATCTTAGTGATTAAGGAGCAGCACCGCACTGACACTCCGTGTTGGAATGATCCGAGGATGCAGGTGGGGTCTGCTCTACTTTCGTCCGGAGCCCAATTCCAGATGGACCATGGCAATCTGAATCACCGCAGAGGACTCTCATACGGAAAGACAGAAATGAAGGTAGACAGAGTCACCACAACCTGCTTTCTCTTGTATTGTCATATTTTTACGGTAAATATAAGTCCAATACTGTATAGGAAGAAGGCAAAACCTGTGCTGTCATTTCCCATAAGCGCTTAAGGTTGAAGAGTACTAAGATAACTGTACCCAAATGACTTCAAAACTTGAACCCAACTGGAATGAACCATTTGCTGGCCTTAAGATTGTTACTTGGAGCTTATATTATTGTTGGACTCGTAAAAGCTGTTAGACGCTTAATTAAATGAATAGTTGGCATCCGTGCCGCCATATTAGGGGCCGACGTCACATTGTCGCCACTTGCAGCCGACCACATCGCTTATTAGATTTCACTGCGCCGAAAATAACACTAACCAGTCTAGACACTTTTCTGTGCTCTAATGGAAATGTTATTTACATGTAAGAAATTCTTTTTTTTGTTTTAAAGCTGTTCGCGCGAAGTTTCGAACGTCGTTTCCAGGAATCACCTCATAAAATTATTATTAAATGATGTTAAATATGCCGTGTGGAATTAAATGTCACCACATACGGCGTACAGCTGTCACCAGCCTCATTCTGTTCCATGGGTGCCGTACTAGGGGATTAAGGGTTAAGACAGGTTATTCTCATACCACCAACATACTGCGATTTACGTACCCTATAGATGGCAATAGGCACGCTCCTATTGAATGGGGCTTAAGCATGGCTGTTAGTACCTTCGCATATTGCTTTGAGGATTTATGAGCTATTGTTTTTTCTTCAAGAAGTATCTTGTTAATTGTAGTTTAAATTAATATTAGCTACCCATAATAATCTTTACAAGCGCAAACAATACTATGATAAAGAAGATATAGATCGAAAATCCTATTTTCTCTGCGCAAGGTACATAAGATGGATGGTTCACAGAAGACTGATTGAAAATATGATAAATGGAATAGTGTTACTGCACTCGTTTCCCTGTATAACTGCGCCCGGTTTCCTATAAAATTTTACTGGAAAAATATCTACATTTGTATTCTGTTACTCTTTAGATATTGGAATATCGATGACTTACTGTGAACTAACTAGTATCAAAATAGTGTTCTGTTGTGACGATAAGATGATTATGTATGTTCAAATTATTAGACAATAAATAAGAATGGGGAGCTCAAAGGGCAACTCTACAATATTTCTTAAGGCTAGTCTGACCACCCAACTATGACTAGACTGATGCCACCCAATGACCAAAAATATGTTACATCGAAATCCATTTTCTTCCAAAAATACGAAAAGTGGGCATGGTGGTTCACAACTCTCCCTATATTACAAATATACACGCCATCTATCCATCTAGGATAGATGGCGTGAGAAATGACATGGATGTGAATGGAGTGAATGAGGAGATGACAACTAACAGGTGTGAACCTATCACCAGCCCTTTACTGACACCACTGCTGGGGCCTTTCGTATGAGTAAGAGTATATAGGGAGAATGACCCCCACCCCACCGAGCTAGGATGCAGCCGGGACCAACGGCTTAACGCACCTCCCGAAGCGCGAAGGAACTCCAGATAATATATTTTTGGTAATATATTCAATGACCAGACTTAGCGAAAATTGCTTAGTTTACGCAATCGTAGGCCCACGGCAATCAACACGCATCAGATGGCAGACATCGATCTCCTCACACAACAAAACATAATCTGTCGCTTGATTGATAAACGCTTATAATGGGCCTTATAAGAAGACTCAAAGTCACTCAAAGGGCAATGGAGAGGGCTATGCTCGGTGTTTCCCTGCGTGATCATATCAGAAATGATGAGATCCGCAGTCCGCGCATCCGTAGAAATAAGGTCACCGACATAGCCCGAAGAATTGCGGACCTTAAGTGGCAGTGGGCAGGGCACATTGCGAGGAGGACTGACGGCCGTTGGGGCGGAAAGGTCCTCGAATGGCAGCCACGAACCGGGAGACGCAGCGTTGGAAGGCCCCCCACAAGGTGGACCGACGATCTGGTGAAGGTCGCGGGAAGCCGTTGGATGCGGGCAGCGCAGGACCGACCGGTTTGGAGATCCTTGGGGGAGGCCTATGCCTAACAGTGGGCGTCTCTCGTCTGAATAATGATGATGATGATGATGATTGATAAAACTCATTATAGCAAACATAGAAAATGCAAGACGTTCGCATTAGAAGAACGCTACAGCGATTAAAACGCACGCAATTTCCAAAGGCCAGACATAAACTTTATACATAGTGTGCATTTGAAAATGATTCACACCTGAGCACCACTCTTATCTAAGCAAATGATTGGTAGTTTAAGGCGTAATTTACTCATCAAAGCGGCTTTGAGCATTTCTAAAGCAGCTAAGCGCTCATTTAGACAGTCCCGCGAACATTCAAAACCTAACCGAGTTTAAAAGCTGCACTATGAATTTTAAACTGAAAACTACATTGGATATGAGGAGAAAGGCGAGCGTTGTGCAAACAGCCCGCTGTTTCCACGAGCTATATTTGAAAAAAGTGCCTCTGAAAGGATGCTACTCGAAACTGAAAAAATAAAACACTCGTATTATAAGAACGGTTGGCTTTAACAAGCTATATTCAAAGCGGCTGAAATATAATCATTTTTGCCATGTTTACCCCCGCGTACCTACATGGCGAATGTAAAGGGCCAACCTGATAAGAAAACCGCCGTAGGCCCTTACGGTCGAGTCAGACAAAGGACTTAGTTTGTTTTCAAAATTACACAAAAGGGAGCCCTAAGTAAGCACACATAAACATGTTACATCACAAATTACATTGAACAATTCCGATTTATCTTTGAGGCTTAATCCATTAGTTTAATTCTGATTCGGAGTGGCGCACGCCAAAAAATATTTCGCGCTCAGTAACTAGAGATAGATATGTGATGTATGATGAATGGTTGGACGAAGCCGTACTATGGCACATGGACATCTGTCATTGTGCGCCTTGTATCGACTAAAATGTTTTGTGTGGGGATTGTATCATTATTTTGTTTAATGAATTGCGAGGTGTGGGGAAATGGAATACTATATTACACAACTCAAAATACTTACAATCATCGTGTCTTCTAAATTATATGACATTGTTACACGAACACATATTAGCTTTTTAAAATTAAAAAATTAAGCCAGTTATTTGGGTAATCTAGTCTTCTATGGTGCCAGAGGTGGCGTAAAAGCGGAATGGGGTGCCCAAATGGTGGAGGTCTGTCAACCACCAACAACAGTATTGCATTGTCAAGTCAATGATATAATTAAAAGGATTGTAAAGGTTCAGTTCATACACGTGCTCTAAACGAACTGGGGACAGACCTTGAACTCTTATCGCGATTTAAGTGAACATCAAAATAATTAATGATACTATTTTTTATTGACAATTTTTTATTTGATTGATTATTTTACATATTTTTCTTATTGATTTAATTATAATTATTTACAAGAATTTTATTTTTTTTATTATTTTTTATAATGTGATTCAATTTATTAATTTAATATCCAATTCCAGTCAAAATTAATTATTATTTCTTGGTAATCTATTCCTGTAATGTTATACATCGAAATTTGTAGGGAGATAAAAAAATAAAAAAAGTGCTGTGTGGTGACGACAGTAGAATACAATTGTCACCACCCCAAATCTCTCCCATGGGTGTCGTGCAGGGCGACTAAGAATAAATCAATGATGAAGAATGGGCAGCAGCGTTCCTCTTATACCATCTAGCTATGTACCTACTGCGACTTTTGTGCCCGATAAATGGCAATAGGCTCGCCACCTATTACATGGGACCGAGCAAAATTGGCGAAGAGTGGGTGCTAGTTCACCTCTGCCTACCCCTTCGGGGATATAGGCGTGAATTATGTATGTATGTATGTATAGTAGAAGTTTGTAATTGGCATATGTTTGGTTTAAATTATTTGTGTTTTAATTGTTATATTCATGTTGTTGACTTCAGTAAATAAATAAATAAATCAATTCAAGTGAAAAATATTTTTTATAGTATTTCGAAGATAGCTTCATACCTAACAAGGCACTCGCTCTTCTTTCTAACAATTGACAATCTACACACGATACACCGCGGAGCTCAATAGCGCGGCGGCTTATTACACTCGGTCTTCGATTGCATAAACTAAGCAATGTTCGCTAAGGCTGTTCATTGGATTGGTGACCAATAAGTAAATTATTTCGAATTCCTCCGTGCTCCGGAGGATACATTAAGCCGTGGGTACCGGCTGTATCTGAAGTCGTAATACCTACCGATTCCCAATGCCTAGTGGCGCGGTGGGTTATGGCTTCATTCTCCCTATACTCTTCCATCCATAGCAATGGATTGCGCCTCAATAGTAGGGACATTAAAGGGCTGATGACAATAATGATGATGACACGATACACTACGGAACGGAACCCATTTTGCTACAGTTTCCGTAGGTAATGTCTTCTTGTATTTTTCCTAGATTGTGGTAACTCTTGTATTTATGTAATAAACCTGTCATTTGTTTAATACACAATATAAAATTGTCATGCGATTAAAAGTAATGGCGCACCATTATTCATAATGCATAAATAACGAAGATAAAACTTTTCCTTAAAACCGACAACAGTGGAGCAGCAGAGGGAAAATTTTATTCTAACTTTAATACACAATCAAATCCGCCTCAACCTAAAATCGTTTGGGAACATTTAAACTCATTTACTCTTAAATAAACTTTCCTTATTCTACGTGAACCGAAACCCAAAGTCTGCCGTATTTGCTTCTTAAACAAAAAATACTTTCATCTTTACAATCTTTCCTTATTTGGCGCGCCCATAACGTGACATCTTCGAGACAAGATTTGTCCTAATTTAGGGAAATCGCACTTTGAAAGCTATTTATTATATTTTCTTCTGTTTTGTGTGACAATTGTTAGACTGAATAAAACGTTTTTGGAATAGTGACAATATAACTACGTAAGGATACACAACTAGCTAATATTATATTATTACTACTGGTTTCAGGGCCTTTATGTACTCAAATTACTGTCAAAGTCAATTATTACTGGTATAGGCATTTTATACCTATTTATACACCGTGTTGGTGATATTTTAAAATAAATTACGCGATTTTTGGCTATATTTTATGTAAATACGCACTTTTGCAAGGAGACGTAAAACTCAGTCGTATACAACTAATTTAGTTGATATAATTTATTCAGAAAAAGATGTTCTAAGACTGAAAAGATAGTAATAAATTACGAAAGACAATAAAAGAAAACGGATCATGAGTAATCGCTTTCATTAATCATGTACCACAATTTAAAATGACACCAATTATCACATTAAATATAGATAATAATCAGTGATGTCCAAGCTGGCTATCGACCTTTTTCACTGCTCGCCAGGAACAATGGTCCCAGTTACCATAATTTAATTAATGACCGTAATTATACCTCATTCATTATACAAGCGCGTCTGGAACAATCTAACATGAAGTTGAAAAATATAGGAATTGTTTTTTCCTTTCAGTTTGTATATTATGACAGTTTTAGTAGCTCGTCACGTATTGGGATCACATCCTCAGCATTGCTTAGTTTAGCGGAGTTTGTCAATGGGCAGCGTCGTTCCTCTTATACCACCAAGCGACTTAGTCCTAATAGATGACAATAGGCTCGATACATATTACATGGGGGGACCTAACATAATTGGCAAAACAGTGGTTTCAATACACCTCTGTCTATACCTTCGGGGGACAAATAGGCGTGAAATTAAAAATGAAATGTAATTTTTTTTACTAAATAATTGTAATAATTATTACATTATATTCTTTTGTTAGCTTTGGACTTTAAAGAATTATTATTGTTAACCTTCGAGCAAAAATATAATTTTTCCACAAAATAAACAACTAGGTTAACAGTCTAATTAGATGTAGGCACACGCTCAAGCACACAAAGGCGTATGAAGCTTTATAAGATTTGTAAGATTTGTACTTTTTCCAGAAAGTATTTAGAAAAAAACTCAAATTAATTTACCGCCCACATTACGTTCGCCTTTGAATTTCTGCTAATATAATAATACCTTTGATGGAAGGAAAACGTACAAAATATAAATCTGACTAAATGAGAGTGATAGCTTTTACTGTAATCACTTAGATTTTCTCGTTCCATTTTGTATTAAGCCTTTTGTTAGAAAAAAGAAAAGGTTTTATTAATAAAAATTGAATTATATAATTATTATATATACCAGTCTTTTATGGCGCATCGATATATCGATGAGAATTTTTGTCATCGTTCATCATTCATCAAATTTTATATAAGTAAAAGAGCAAAATAACAAGCGTAGTATGTTATAACTTTGTAGTTTTAAAATATTTTGGTCAGATCTAATGTAAACTTACAAAATATTATTTATCCCGGATAAGCGCATGTGCACTCCACTTTGTTCGAAGTTCCCCAGCGAACCATAGCGCGGGTAGTCGTGCCGCGGAGTCGCGCCGAGCCGAACGTAGCGCTACGACGCTACGCGCTACGGATTCCCAACTTCGCTACAAAACTTCGTAGCCACAGTGTTGAAAATGTCACAAAACCAGTGAACTCTCGCACCTCTCGTCTCTGCGATGTGACTTGAATGATGTTTGGAAAACTTTTGTTCTATGTACACTTTGGACTTGTCTTCCACGTTGTGATTTGTTTTAAGGATACTGTCGGTAAGTTATGACATTATGACCTTGTAGCAAATACCTTTTAATGTAATATGACGGTGAAGAATTAATTGCTTTTATTTTAAAATAACACAAAATATTGGTGAAGTTATAATGTAAATTGGTTAAAAAAATTGTGACAGGTGAAATGCAAAACAAACATTTTAAATATATCTAGGAAAAGTTAATATTTAAGAATACATTTCTAATGCCATTTATTGCGCCTTAATTTTTATTTATTCAAATCTTACAAATAATCTACATAAATGACAAACATCAAATAAAAATGATCATTAAACAAAATAATCTTATGACTTTAATAAAACAAAAATACAAAAGTTGAAATTTTGAGAATTAACAGTAATTCAACATTACTTACTTTGTGGCGTGCCTAAAAGATCAGGTATCATTTTGCTGCGGAATCGTCACGCATGTAATTAAGATGATTCATTTTATTTTGTAGTAAATCAAAATTACGTCCACACCTTTGTGAAGTCTGATAATTTATTAAACACAATTAGATTGATGAACATTTTTTTTAACTCATTCCAGACATTGGCCATGCTTTTCGCAATTTTAAGGGCCACTTAACCCTTCACTTCTGGAATTATAATTTAAAAAGCTTATAAACAGAAACCGTATTAATATTTTGACTTGATAAAAATGGAACACCCAGACCAATGAACATATGATAAATTTTGGATTTTTACCTAATAATAACAATTAAGACTACTTTTTAGTATGGAAGTGTTCCTCTCTGACAATTATAATAATGTTGTGTATTGTTATAAAACCACCAAACACATTTTTTTCCCAATCTATATTAATATATTTAAACCTTGTTCAATAAGATTGCAGTATTAAGGTCATAACTGGTTCGCATAAAGCTGAAAGTAACAAGAACAACAAAAGCACATATTATTATTATAATGATATTCGTAGAATTTCCGGAGAATGCTGAATCCTTTGTTTTAACCTAAAATACGCCTGGCTTCGTTGCCCGTCTTAATCCCATGAGAGAAAAAGGCTTAACAGGCAAGCTTTGTCTATGGAGTTACAGCATAGTGTACTATTTTAGTTTAACTTATACACTAGTAAAAGTTTATTTTCTTGCTAATTTTATGCCTTTACTCATGCTTCTTTTTCTTCTTATCCTGCTCCCAAATTATTTGGGTTGGATGCATTATGACTACTGCTGGTATACTGCTCTGGCATTTGACCAGGTTTTTATGGTAGCCGCCTACGTGAGTGCAACACTGCTAGGGCACGCTGTTGTAGGTGTTTACTTGCTATCAAACGTTGGAACCTCGTGCAACAAAGTATAATTACTTGCTACATTTACTTGTTTCACCTCAAACTTAATAAACAAATTTGCAAAAGTACTAAAAAGATAAAAATATGGAAGCATTAAGCAATCAATTTAGTTCCACTTCTGTACAAAAATTAAAGTATTTTTGCATAGGTCCTGAAAACTAAAATATAACTATAAAAGATAATAATTTTACATAGATCATCAATTCTAAGTATTTGTAACTAATACTTATATTGAACGTATAGAATATTAAGTAAGTATCTACTAAATGGGTGTATAATTATTTCTCTGCTCAAGTTCAAATTACAGTTGTTACTTACTGGAGGTGACCTCCACACGTGAAAATTTAAATCTTGAAGAAACGTGTGAAAGTCATCAATATCACCAATTTAAAACGATTTTGCAGGCTAGTTTGATGGAATTAAATGTTTGTGTAACGACAACGCACTTCTGTTCTAGACTCATTCTTTATGTTTATTTTGTATTTTTCTAAATTTATACTAGCTGAACCGGCAAACATTGTCTTGCCTTACTTAAAGGTATAAAAAATAGCCTACGAACTATCCGCAGAATTAGCGAATTCACACAAAAAAATCATAAAAATCGGTCAAGCCGATAAGGAGGTGTTTGATAGCAAACTCTGAAACTGATTTTTATATAATAGTTGCAATTGTTATGAATATTGATCAACTTAGTTTGAGCTAGGTGATTATAAAAGTGTACGTCAGAAATGTTAATTTATTATAATTATTCCATAACTAAAAATAGCTAATTCAAAAAAGATTTAAAAACATTGAAAATATCATGCTGAAATTATTATAACTAAAAACCCTCATTTTTTTTCAAATATTTCTTATGAATATTTTCAGATAATGTCGTATGAAAGAAAATAATTAAGGTCTGGAAATCGACCTTAATTATTTTCTTTATTTCGTTAAGGCATTGCGTAATTACATCTGATAGGTTTAGTACAAACTTTTTCCAGCTTTATATCGAAGTATTTTTAATTATATATCTTAGTTAATTCCAAAGCCTTACTAAGAGCACATTTAATTTTTTGGGGTAAACCTGCTTACCTTGAGAAACAAAAATGTTAAAAGTTACGAAAAACTCCGGCAAAGTTTCAATCTTTCAACCGAGGCGAGTATAAGACTGTCTCAAACGATCTTAAAGTGGCTTAAAACCTCATTTGGGAGTATACCAAGTTTAGATATTAAAACATCATGATTAATGTTTACAGATATACAATTAAATTTACTAATGCTTTCATCGAATCGTAAAAGTAATTTATGTTAGGTACTTATTTGGAAGCTGAAGAAGGCGTAAGAAGGCCTTCTTAGTTTAGCCATTACAGAATAAGGGCCGGTTTTTTGATGCATAGTTAATTCAACCAATTGTTAAAAATTGTTACTAATGTTAAAATATCAAACTGATATAGCATCATTAGTAACATTAGCAACTAAAAATGTTAGTATTGGTTAAATATTAGACTGATATTTAAGCATTAGTAAACATTTTTATCAATTGGTTGAGTTAACTATGCATCCTAAAACCAGATCAATAACATAACATAATTGGCATTGATTAAATTCAAACATTATTAAAAATATAATTATCATACACTCGAAATCAAGAAATCCGGGTCATATTCATAAATGTAACAAACAAACAAACTTCATTTCGCGTTTACATTGTAAGAATTATTTTATATAAATGAATTTAATTAAATATTTGTTAAGTATGAATTATTTGTTAAGTATTTGTTGGCTAAATATGTCTGTAAATACTTAAAATTATACTGGAGTCGTGTTTTACATTTGCAACTTCTAAATTAACGAAGTTCCACTGTGATAGAATAAGTTTTATTAGCTAAGGAATATCAGACGAAACTCAAACTATGTAATATGACTTCATCAAATCTAATTCAACAGATAAATCTTTCAACATCCGATACGCCTTAAATTATTTGTCAGCTACAACAGACAAATAATTTAAAGCGTAATTAGTCAACTCCTCGAAATATCGTAATAAGTTCCAGAGAAATCCACCGTACATACAAATCTAATTTGTATATTTGATTCAGTTTATATAGAAATAAATATTGTCCAGCTCCAGACTTAAATATAATTCTGTAGGCAGCTCAGCTATAATATGTTCTTAATTTGTAATTAGCAAATTATTAATAAAACATAATCCACTGCTTATTGGACGTATGTAAACGAAATAGAACAATTGTGGTTATTACCAAAAAAAATATTTATATTTCATAACTTCATACCTATCGTCTTCTATGCTGGGCTGGGAGCGAACAAATAACGTAGAATAGGCCAGCCCAGACCCATCCCATGGGTGTCGTAAAAGTCGACTAAGGGAAATTGCCCGGTGTAGACCAATAAGCACCTTGGGGCACCCGAATGGTGGAGGGCAAACCACCAACAACAGCATTCTCAAAGAGGGTAAGTGTCAGGCAGGCAGCCAGCTGTAAAACCTAAGCCAAAACTTTGATCAGTATGGATTGGAATGTTGCCATTCCAATCACTCTCTCCGTTCATTGGTCTCTCGACATGGTCCGTTCCGTCTCTTTTCTATACATTCATTCAACACAAGCACTTTTACGGTGTGATGGATGATATGAATCAAAAGGGAGTGGATGGCTTGATGACGTCTGACCGATATGAATGGAAGAGGAAACATACTGCGCCGACCCCAGATATACTGGGAACAGGGCAGGGAGAAGAACTTCATACCTATAATCTATCCGAAATTAAGCTGCTAATAAGTGAACTCTGTATTATGTATTGTAGTATTTATATCAATATTGCAAATTTACTACATAACTATTATTAATAACCATAACTCGATATAGGTCATGGTAATCTATAAATGGGCATCTATTCCCTGGAAATTTAGATTTGGTGCAGTATGTATCTTCTTCCATTTATATCAGTCAGACATCATCCAGCCATCTATTTCCTTTTAATGCATATTAACCATCACACCGAAAAGATACTAGCGATGAATAAATTTATAAAACATTATAAAAACGACTGAGTCGAGAGACAGATGAACGGCGACAATAATTCTATTCCCTGGTGACTTAAAAACACTAGAACTAAATAGGTTTTAAATAGGAGGCTTTTCTCACTACGGCTACATACTCCAGCTATAAATATCGACAATCGACCTGTTGTACCGCCATCAAGTCGTACCTAAACTCAATTTATAGTGCCTTACACCCGATACGAAAATTGTAATTTACCATACCGTGTTCCACCACTATGTCTTGACTTAACAATATGCCTAAGGGAGTACAGCCTCTAAATACATAACCCGGTTGAAGCAAATTAAGCGCAGATGGCGGCTCGCTGCGTTTCATCCCGGTAAACGTAAAGCCCCCGCGAGAATCGTCATTAACGTGAGTTATTATTACCGTCCAGTGAAGCTGGGTCTAGTCATTAGTCGACATTTCTTTATTTGTAATTTACATACCTACCTACATATATTCTCTTCATTAATTCCACCTACATAGGGAATATAGGGAAGGCTTTTTAATTTTTTTATAGGGAAGGCCTGTACCCCACCAATGGGACATTAAAAAAACATACGGAACGAATTGAGCAACCTCCTCCGGTTTTTCCTCGGTTAAAAAAGGCTGGTGATGTCATACATAAATCAAGCCTATTAACAGAGAATTAACACCCACGTTTCGACAATTTTCGCATGTAAGGGGGGTCAGGCAATTGCCTTCTAACGAGCACTCAAATCATCCACATCGTTGTCTTTACTCTCAGTCGCCTTGTACAACACCCGCGGGAGAGATGGGGGTGGTGACATTCTTTCCTGCCACGGCACTTATTTTATTTATTTAGGTATTATATTACTATTAAAAATATAGAAATATTAAAGTTTTAGAGTTACAAAATTTGATATTTAAGCCAACGGTATGGTGTAAAAATAATTCAGTAATTCTATTCATACATACATAAATCACGCCTATATCCCCGATGGGGTAGGCAGAGGGGAATTAGCACCCACGTTTCACCAATTATGTTAGGTCCCATGTAATAAATAATCCCATTCGAATGCACATAATCTGATAGCAATAACAAAATAAAAAGTAGTAATTTGAAAAAACGATAATTATGTAAACAGACATTGTTACTTCATCATTGACCATCCATCATACTAAATTTAAATTTAGTTGTATAGAATACTATGACAGTGAGATAATAGCGAGACAGAGATGTAATTATTGTAAATAGTTTGATCCCAATCCAAATTTGTATTTGTGCAGTGACACTCGAGACCAGAGCACTCCAGAAATATACGTACATTACAGACAGTTCAAATAGCTCAGTCTGAATCCGAATTACGGTCACGTAAATACAAATTCACCTGACTTATGCATTCACAAAATAATACATAAATAAATCACGCCTATATCCCCGAAGAGGTAGGCAGAGTTGAATCAACACTTTAGTTTCGCCAATTAGGTTAGGTCCCAAGTAATATATGACGAGCCTATTGCCATTTATCGGGCACGGAAATCACAGTACATTGCTAGGTGGCATAAGAGTAACGCTGCTGCACATTACTCATTGCTGTCATAACCCTTTAGTCGCCTTGTAACGACACCCACGGGAGAGATGGGGTGTGAAAACTGTATTCTGCTCTACCACACGGAGTAACAGGAAAAAATACTCCTTTTTTAATTAAATATTCATTGGAAAGAATAGAATCTAATAAAATAGAAAAGTATAAATATATTCTAGGCAGCGATAAAAATGATAACTAGTAATTCGAACTTTATTACAGTGTAACGCCTATCTTTAATAGTGAGTTGCAATATTTCATCTTCAGACAGTGGTAAATTTTTGTATTCTTATTCTTTTATTAATTATTAAAGTAAATAGAGGTTGTTCGATTTTAATTTTAACATTATATAAATGTTAGAAAAATTAGTACAAAGATTTTGGGGTTAGAAAAAGAATTTCGAAAAATTATGATCTTGAGGCGGGAATCGAACCCGCGTCCGCTGCTATCCGGGCAGGTGCCTGACCGCTCGGCCACCCAAGACACTAATTAACTTGCCGAAATTCTTCTAACCTTTACACTTCACGTTGTAAGCCAACGGGTACCCTCGCAATGTAGAAATAGAGGTTGCTAAGCAATTAAACTATGATAATACTGGAGCTTAGCTTGATGTTGTAGGTCGAATATTAAAACTGGCCATAAAACATAATTTTAAGTAACTTAAATCATGCAAGTAGCTCATCGAGGCGGCCAAATAGTAGACACATTTAATCGTGTGTCCGCAAACATGGGGATGTTATTGTAGCAAGATCTGGATCATAAGCCGATTAGAGCCTCGGACGTCCGTTGCACCGTCTCGAACGTATCCCGCCGAAGATATGTTATAATAGGCTAACGCTTATACATAATACGCTTATCAACACAATGATACCAGTGCTTTGTTGTCCGTCCTCAGAATAGCGGGACGGCAACAACAAAAATGCTGACTGTTTTTGTTATAAGCATTGGGTTTGGTAAGCATTAAAAGGTAAGCCTTATAGAGATAATAATATAAAATCCCAAGATGACAAAGAAATGGAAAAGAAATCTGCATAATTTGTAAGTTTTTTTTCTTTCTATGTGATTTTTAAATAATAATCCTTAAAAGATTTTTTACACTGCAATTACGCCGGGATTGAAATAAAGCGGATCAGTGATAAGAACGAATTAAAAAACTTTATTTCTGGTACTATTTTGCAATCCAAACAAAGTATGCTGATGATGATCGTGCAGCTATATCCAAATTGTTGAAATATTCAGTTTAATTAATTTTAATGGAAATTCAATATTTGGACGTACACAGTAAACTGATACAAACATTTCCTAAAGACATATCGCACAAGTTAAATACTTGTATGAACAACAATGATGCAAAAACAATAAACATTTCATAAACAATAGGCCGAACTTTGGCCAAAATGGAAGCGCCTCTTTCACAGGAAATTTTTGCGGTTTCCCGTGCGTTAACAATAAATATACTTGAATTATTTCAGTATCTCGCTTTGTATTTATACAAAGAATCCTTTGAATTCATTTTTTGAATAAGCACAATGATAATTGTGCTTACTTACCTGATTTCAATTTTGCAATGAGAACCTCTTACGTAAGACTTTAAAATATGAATTTACATTCAAAATTTTTAACACGCTTCATATTAACATAATATGTTTAATGGAATTTAAAAGTACCGTTATTACTAAGGGCTGTAAAACATAGAATGTCTCAAAACTAAGGCTTTCTTTTTTACCGCCCGAGGTGAGTACATAATTTTATGTCCCCCCCCTGTCCAGGAAGTGGAATTTTCCGCACCCGTAGCGATAGTGGGCGTTTTCTGGTTCGGTGTGACATTAACTAAATAATAAAAACCATTGACCATTTTATTGGTTACAATTTTTTATAATCATGAATGGTCATATTTGAATACTGTAATTCGAGCTGAATTAGTCACATATCAGTACTATTAGCTATAAATTCCTTTGACTCCATGCCAATTATTAGAGTGGGTTGTCCAAATATTAATAAAGCATCGGCCATTACTATAATTATTATAAAAGAGATACCGGCACAATTTAGAAATATTAATCGACCTTTAATACCGTTGCGTTAAGTGCACACGAATCGGTTGCGTGGAATTTAATGATTCGATATCAATTTTACACACATTCGCTTCATGTCTTTATAGATACAGAAATGTGTACATTTATTCGGTATGTAACACACAATATCGTTAATTATTATTGGATTGGTAATTACAAAATTCGTAATCTCGACTAGGTAATGATTATGATCCCAAGAAAAAGAAGATCAAATTTTTTATTTTATTTTTATTATTGCGGGCATTGAACCTGCGGTCTCCGCAATCCGGACGGCTGCCTATACGACTCAACCAAGCAGGACCTTAATTAGCTTGCCAAACAGTGTATGTTGTCGCATTTTTATTGCAGCTTAACCTTAAATTAACTTCAGGAAAGTTACATGAAAAAAAAAGCTTTGAAAAAAATTTTGAATCATTAAAAAAAATAACGTACGTCTTAATCGTCGTCCATTTTGAGACTATTATCAACCATTCTAACAATTCGATTTTAATTTTAACATTATATAAATGTTAGAAAAATTAGTACAAAAATTTTGGGGTTAGAAAACGAATTTCCCCGCCTCAAGATCATAATTTTTCGAAATTCGTTTTCTAACCCCAAAATCTTTGTAACCATTCTAACGTATAAATTACCACAGATAATATTTCTTTCTAGAATCCCTACGTGACAGCTGTGCAGATTCAGTGGGCAACATTTTATGTCACTAATTGACTCCTTTCAATCCAATTGCAGTCCTCCCATTAATGGCTTCATATTTTCGTCACGTACAATGTATCCTCTACATAGACATTAAATTTTGTTCGATTTCTATTAACTGGGTCAACCAACAAGCTAAAAAGTGATACCAGCCGAGGCATCAATTTTAAATGTAAGAAATCCGTTTGTTTTCAAAATGAGGTGTTGATTATCGAATAAGAAACATTCACTTCAAGCAAATAGTAGTTTCATTTGATTTTTATTTGAAAATTTTAATTACTAAAATTATTACAAAGAGGACAACAATATTTCGATTTTTTCCTGTCCTATTTTTTAATTCAATTGGGGGACTAAAATACAGCTTTTACCAACCAATTGCCGAGATTTGGGAGTCGCAATTTTCTGGATTTACCTATGCATATTCTGCCAGGCGGCATCCCTTGGGCTGCTGCGAGTAAACCACCGACCCTACAGCTATTCCTATAGGGATTGGTATTAGGAAAGCGGTGGGCCAAATCCAAGAGCAGTATGAATCAACAACATCACCGTCTACCTGAACTGTTTAGTTCAATTTCAAAGGCAGTAAGTAAAAGCGTACAACAGCATATTTCAGTACACATTATTAGAGAGCCTACTCGAAGTTATGTTGGCTTGCCTAGCGACAGCGTCGAGTTAACTTACTAACCCTGAAACAGGCTCCCGCCTAGAGCGTATAAACCTTTTACCGTAAGTGATAATGCCATCATTTAGCGCGAAATCTCATTTGGACACAATTGAACCTCATTAGTGACTTTTGTCAAGGAAATAGAATTCGTTGTTTAAATAATATAGGCTGTAGAAATATTTGGAAGATATTAGATATTTGGAAAATGATTTTGAATTATCCCGTAGTAAATATGTATTTTTAAAAAACTACTTTAAAGAGTGTGTAAAATTAATAATAACTACTAATAAATTTCTGCATTAGGACATAGTTTTTCAAGTTTTTCTAACATAACATGGCATAACTGACTGGCAGGATTGCCGCGTTGGATTGCAATGCTTATCCCCTGATCTTTAAATTTACATGATGATATAAAAACACATTATTGAAAAATTTATTAAAATATTAACTAACGTTCTTTTTGGTAGTATTTGAGATCACTTTTTCCCGTGTTATTTCTGGTGTCATGATAATTTTAAGAAATAATGTACCTCATGTCACTCCAACAACTAAGACCAATATAGTAACGCCTCAAATATTAATATCTATGAAGCGGTTTAGGTTGTAGAACTAAATAATTATTAGACAAAGATACAAAAAGTTCGACAAACATAAACCTCTTTTTATATTACCAAAATGTTGGTACAAATGTTATCAATAAGGATATTCTCTAAATTCAAACAAGTTAATATTAATAATCTTTTAGAGATAATTTACAGTTTTATGTCTCGGACGTATTCTTGACTGTACACTCGCCACAGAATGTACTGGAATCGCTCTGACGCTAGAGAAGAAACGCTGCAACATATGATTGCAATATAATTGCTACCCAAGAAAGCACAGCCCATACTTTCTCGTGAAGCAATGCCAAGGGGCACATTAATATGTACACACCACTCTTAGCAATTCCCATCACACGGCGGCGATTAAGATAAGCCGCTCCGCAGGTAAGTGGTAACAAACCCGGCACAATTAAACACTAACGAGAGCAAAGTGCGAGCTTCATTTACAAAAGACAGAGTATCTGAGTAATATATAACTGTGGAACACAACACTGTATGCCTTGTATACAAACGAGTGAAACTTCTTCGCGTTGCATGCGAGCAAGGTTGGATTATTATATTACGAGACCTCGTTATCTTTGTGCTAAAAATAACTGAAACGTGCACAACATGCGCGGGCATTTTTGTATATTTGTAAATTAAGTAGTTCTCTAGTTTTAATATTGCATAGTGCTCTAGTATTTTGTTAAGACAAATTTGCACACGGGCTGTGCTATGACGGCAGAGCAGAATACAATTATCACCTATGCAACGGATGTCGGACAAGGCGACTAAGTGTTAACCCTTCATGATCATGTGGGGTTTCACAAACCCCAGACGTACAAAAAAAGGTTAAATATTTAAATTAATATTTGAATTCATACTCCTACCTTGAAAAACAATTTCGTATTTGGTATTTTTATCAGTTTCTTCAATTTACATATTATGCTAGATTACGTAACCTTTAACATATGTTTAAATGTGTGAAAGGGGTACTTCAAATCAGAAACCGTTCGTTTCGTATCCAAATTATTAAGCAAAGTTTAGGGTCTGATTTAACGCAACATGTAATTAGCTATCCCATCGAACTTGTTTTAGGTACAAATTAAATAATCCTGAGTTGAAATCAAGACTTATGGTCACCTTTAACATTTAAACTTCTCAATAATCAAAGAAAAGATGTTTCTCTCTTACGAGAGTAAGGCAGGTAGGTACTTATCATTTTCTTTTCTTACGATCCCTACTGCTATAACCTTCCCCATGGATTCAAGAATATAGGGAATGTACCAGAACTCTTTGACAGAAGCTGGCATTTAGTTTTGATAAGTTGTGAAGTATAATAATAAAAACAAATACATTGAGTTGAAGCGTGTAATAATTGATGACATTTCTAAAATATAGAATTAACGATTGCAGACGCAGTAGGGTCTAATGGCTTAACAATCCTTTCGAAGCAAGGATGAACTTAAGATGGTATAATTTTCACCCATCCAGTGACCGGCCTCACTGAACATCGATTATTTACGCAATCGCAGACCGAGCGCGATATCTTAGACAAGCTAATAAGTTAGGCCCTGTCACTCCTTGATTATAAAAGAATCGAAAAATATTTTCTTTTAAAAACCACTCATAATAATGACATACATTTTAAATACACAACATTTTATAGTATTTTTAATAGTCGGTTTATTGTCACTAAGCGCAGTATTAATTTAAGATGCTAAGCCTGGAACGCTGCCGTCCAGTACTCCTTATATACCTTCAATTCTTAGTCGCTTCATAATATATACGATAAGCTGTAAGGATATATGCGATAAGGTTGGTATTGTATATTGCTATCGCCACACGTTATACAGATTTTCAAACTTAATTTAAAAGCTAAACTCTTGTTTTTAAATAAAAAGCACACAAACAAACCGCTACTGCTGAAATGAATCTTGCTACAAGAACATGTAGAATATTATACGTATGTGGTGTTTGCGGCTCCATCTACAAAATTAAACAAAAATAAAATTGCCATAATGGTAAATTCTTTTACTAACGCGGATGCTGTTAAGCCCCTCTTAGTTAGCGGTAAGCCATTCCAGGAAAGGTTTTTATTATAGTTCTTAACTTCAACTACGCTGTGGAGTGTAGATTAGGTATTCTAGTACCTAATTCTGTTCCGTTTTACGACTCTATATCGAACTGACCATTTTAATTCAGGTAGGCTTAAATGCTACATTCGCATATTGAGTTTTCGGTAGGCTTTTCATATATATATAGTTCCTCCGGCCATTAGGGGAAAGTGGCCCAATACAATACGAACACTTTATTGCATACAAGAAATACAATCACAGGAAACCGCAAATTAAACATATTATAGTAAAAGGAGCGGTCTTACTGCTAAACAGCAATCTCTCTCTATATCTTCTTGACATCCATGGTAGGAAATATACGACGACGATAATAGACGATATAATAACAGGGAGTGCAAAACGTGTATTTTTCTCACTACCTTACTACATAAAATATAGTACCTACATACACTACCTGTATATTTTTTTTTTCTCTGTTATAGGCAGCATAGCCGCTTTGGGTTACCTTCTATTACACATTAGTAATGGTGGAATTGTATTTAAATATCTTTAGAAAAAATTAAACACTTCACAATTCGGTAAAAAAATAACATCACAATACGTTGTTAAGTTTCAGAATTGATTTGTAGACAAATTTTGCTTAACACATTAATAATTCACGACATTTTCATTCTAAGCATTCGTATCAAAACTTATCTTTCAGCGTTATTGTCACAAAAAGTGGCAACAGTCACCTGCCGAGGTCGCATTAGCATGCAATGGCGTGCACAGCTTGCAATCGTAAATATCTATTATTCAGAATAAATTCTCGACTATCAGAACGATCTCTGCAACCTTGATCTACACAGAGTCCAAGCTTAGAAAGACCGCGTAATTCTCAAAATAAATCGTTATTTTATGCATGATAAGCAGCATAGACCATCGTTTTAATTTAATAGCAATTTGTAATAGATTATGATAGGTAATTTCACAATCGATCGGCTATGTCGAGTCGCCAGAGCTCCTACTGGATATTATGTTTATTATTTTTAGGTTACGATTAAAAAATAAGTGCAGGTATATGTAACAATGTTTGCTTCACATTGATTTATTGAATAGTGAATATGAAAATACCTAATATCTTTTATCATTACGTCGCGCAGTTTTTTGTTATTACAAGTTATTTACCAATAATTTCTACCACCCTTTACGAATTTCCCTTAAACTCTAAGTACCCAGACCTAAAGCTTGTAGAATACAGTATAGTTTTCTTTTATGTAAACTACCTGACTAAAGTAGATTAACGTTTGAGTTAATTAAGTAATATTGTGACCTTATTTTGTCTACAGATATTATTAAGAGTTTCGTCGCCTCATTCTTATAATTTTCTTTAAATTCTTTCTTTTATAAAATTCAAATTTTACTACAATAGAAATGTCTACAAAGTTATCTAGAGAGCAGAACAAGTTAACTGTCACAATTATTTGGTTTTGTTTTAAAACGTTATTCTTGAATAAAATATTTCATAAAATATTTCAGTCATGAATGGATATTATGATTCTGTAGTTTTTTATAATATTTATAAATATTAAAATTTGGTTAGATGATAGGTGTGAGTGTGTTAAAATAATCGATGAATTACTCTTCCATAGTGACAAAACTATTGGTTGATAGTAAATGGTAGACTTATTCGTAAATAGAATCCTTAAATTCAACGATACATGTATGCCATCTAGTTTTTATTCTACACAGAGTGTATCTTCGCGTGTCTTTGTTTAGCTTTTATTTCTTTACTCAGCCATTGTGCTAGTCTGTCCGATCGCATGAAAATTTGAGCGACGCCTCTGACGAAAAGTATCAACCGTTGTTTCCTCTGTCCAGTTTACTCGGGTGGCATCGTAGTTGTTTTTGGCAGAATACTAATATTCTCGGGTTTTAAATTCCTCTAGCTGCCACCGTCCACTCGGGCCCGATCAATCATTAATCCTTACCCTGACTGACTGTGGCTGGATATAGGTACACTTTCCTATTATGAAATTAGTAATCATATTCCCGTCTTGTTGCCAGACATCTTGGATGGGCTTATGTGTCTTCTTCCATTTATTGATTTGTCTTCCCCCTTATCAGAAACATGCTAGTTAGAATTATTGTTTAGAAAGTGATGAAAAGGCCCATGTCTAGAGAAATAGGTATGACAACATTGCAATATATAC
Organism: Cataclysta lemnata; assembly: GCA_963931975.1. Classification (NCBI taxonomy): domain Eukaryota; kingdom Metazoa; phylum Arthropoda; class Insecta; order Lepidoptera; family Crambidae; genus Cataclysta; species Cataclysta lemnata. The sequence goes on from OZ008339.1 coordinate 8,004,155, forward strand.
TGTTTAATGTTTTGGCTTAGTTTTTATACCCAGCCGTTTGACTGACGCTAAAATTCTCTCTGGGTGTACTGTGGTTGCTGAAAGGAGCTCGATAGTACAACTGCATAAGTCAGAACAGTAAAGGATAAAATATATCGCGTGAGTTGTGCTTTAATACAATGTAGGAGCAATCGACTCCAGGAGGCGGCTTGACAGACAGACGGTTTTTGACATCGACCTCCATGAGGTGGCGTGACAGACAAGCGGGTATAGTAGTACTTAGCGATTGCGTAAAATAACAAATGTTCTCTGGGGCCAGCAATTAGATAGGGGACCAAAATATATCTTTCTCGAGTTCCTGCGTTCTTCGGAAGGCACGCTTTAAGCCCTTGGCCGCATCTGCAGTCGTTCATAGGCACCATTTGAGATAGGCCAGGGTTATAGATCATTCTCCCTATGTTCTTTTACTCATTGACAAGGCCTGTGCCTTAGTAGTGGGGATATTAACCGGGAGATGCATCATCATCATCATCCGGGTCATCCGCCTGATGGTGGGCTGCGGGCATCGCGCATCAGTCCCCCGGTGGTCTGAGTCGCCGTCTAAGGCGGAGGGGCTCGCCGTCGCCCCCCTGTGCTCAACCCCGGTCTGTTGGCGAGGCCCTGGGCGCGATCTAACCATATGCTGGGTGGTTTGCCCTGGGACAAGGCCCAGCTAGGAGCCAGCGAGCGGGCCTCGGCTTATGCCATGTACCCGAGGGAGCGAGGGAGCGTAGGGGGGAGGGAACCTGGTGGCGGGTCGACAAGATAAGTGGGGATGACGATGACGGTATGGTCCAATTCAGTGGTGTCATGTCTGGTGAGGTCACGGCGGTCAAGCGCGGAGATGGTCTCGCGCGATCAGCCGTGACTTGGTTGTCGTGGTCGGTGGGTGTGCCCGCGCAGCAGGCCACGTGCACGGGGGCAATGTCCCGCGCTTGGCAGCGGGCGGTGGGCACGGTGTCAGTCCGGTGGGCGCGTCGTCTGGTAAGCTACGACCCTGGAGGAAAGACGCTACCATCTGCACGATGACGGGCGGCATGCTGGTAGCGGCCAGCTTAAAGATGAGGCCGGGGTGCCAGACACGGTCGAAGGCCTTCTCGATGTCTAAGAAGACCCCCACCATCCGGTGGCCGCGGTTCTGGTAGGCCGTGAGGTGGTGGAGCACGCGCGCCAGCTGTAGCGAGGTCGAGTGGCCGCTGTGGAATCCGAATTGCTCGTCCCTGAGAGGGACGTGCGGGCGGACTCAGCGCAGCAGCAGGCGCTCGAACAGCTTGGCCACGTGCGATAGCAGCGTGATGGGTCAGTAGCTTGAGGGCAGTCGCCTATCTTTGCCCGGTTTCGGTACTATGACCCGCCCACACTTCCACGCCTGTGGAAAGTGCCCGGTGCGCAAGATGCCATTGAAGAGCCTGGTAAATTCCACCAGACTCCTCTGAGGAAGCTGCATGAGGGCCGCGGAGGAGATGCCGTCAGGCCCGGGCGCCTTCCGCCTGTGGAGGCGGGGGACGGCCTTGCGCAGCTCGGCAGGGGAGATTAAGTCCTCCCCGCGGAGCGGCGGCGCCGGGGCCGACAGGATCTCCTCGACACGGCGGCACACGTGCCTGTGGTGCTCGACGACAGCGGTGTCGGTAGAGGCCGGGTGGGGGGTGAACTGCACCCCCAGGTGGTCAACCAGGATGTGGGCCCTGTCTGCGGCGGCTTAGCGACGCCTGCAGGCGCTGTCCAACAGTGGACAGACAGGGAGGGTGGACCGGGTGAGCTGTCGGATCAGCCGGAAGAGGTCAGCGGCGCTGTCAGTCGCATGGTCTATGCGACTCTCCCAACAGCTGCCGCGCCATCTCCTCACGGCCTCCGACAGCTTGGATGTCAGGCTGTTGAGCCCCGTCTTCAGGCGTGGGCAGCGGGATGTCGCCCACAGGCGGCGCATCTCTCGCTTCCTGCGGATCTCCGCGCGCAGATGCGGAAGGAGCTCCTCCCTGCGAGACTTCACAGGGCGGAGGGTGGTGGCTGCCTCCTTGGCGGCCTGGATGCGCGCGGTGAAGTACTCGACCGCAGCGTCCACGTCCTCGGGTGAGGACACAGGGCGGTCGAGGGCGATGGCTGCGGCGAACGCCCCCAAGGTTTGTGTGGGGGACCGGAGCTTGTGGTGCAGTGCAGGTGGCGGCCAGGTCTGTAACGATCAAGAGGGGGAGGTGCTGTGTGCTCGCGTCATACAGCACCTCCAGGTTAATGGGCGCGCGCTGGGCCTGATGTACAACGATGTCCAGTACATCAGGCTGCTTGGTGGGGTCGGAGGGGACGTGGGTCGGCGAGTCCTGGCCGATGACTTCCACGTCCATCCTTGCACTGGCCTCCAGCAGCTGTTTCCCGGCCTGGTTGGTGACGCGCAAACCCCAGTGTGGGTGCTTGGCGTTGAGATCGACAGCCACCAGGTTTGGCGTCACACCGTCAAACAGCTGTTGGAGGTCCGCACCGGCGGTTGACCTGATCCGGAGTTTGGGGGGGCGGTAGGCTGCGTACAATCGCAACTCCGCTCCGGCCGCGAAGATTGTGACCGCCACTGTGGCGGTTGTCACGTAGGGGGCCAGGTCCAACTCCTCGTGCACGACGTCACGGCGTGCCAGGATCGCTTCTGCAGGCGCGGCCGCTGGGCGCAGTGTCGTCCCGACGGTACACGTGGTAGTTGGGCAGCCGAAGTGTGTGCTGGGGAAGAAGAAAGGTCTCGCCCAGGAGCATGACATGGGCGTAATGCGTCTGCTCCTTCCCCCTAATCCCCCCCGGGTTCCAGTAGATGGCCCTCAGATTGCGCTGAGGGCCTGTAGGGTCATCCGCACCGCCATGATGGCCATGCGGACGGGGTCCTGCGGGTGGCGGTCCTCCCGCTCCAGGGCCAGCAGCAGCTGGTCGAAGGCCATCAACAGGCTGCCCATCCATGGGTTGGGCAGCGCTGGAGGCGCGCTTGACGAGACTGAAGCTGGAGCGGGTGTCTGGCGGGCTGGTCGGCGTGCGCGCCCCCCTTGCCGGCGGGGCAGCGGTTCGACGGAAGATGATGATGTATCGAAACATGTTAATCCAGGTTAGCCGCTAGTTTCAAAATTGTCTCTATTTGATATCAAAACAATATCTCTTAACCTATCTTAGCATTTCTTCAAACCACCAACCGTTTCGGCAAAACGACACGATGTTACTACTCTTTCAAGCGGCAATTTCTTTCTAATCGAAATCAAATATTTCATAGATCGAACGACCGTGATATAAGGTTTAACGTCACTAAAGCGAATTCCATTCAGCTTTATATTTTATATAGCAATTGTAGGGTCTCAAAGGTATCATAGCTATTCTACCCTTTCCTACCTAATGGTGCGCTATTATCGTAGCCAATAGTAATATCTACTGCCCTCTCAGTATCATTGTTAAAGTGCTTTGCTGAGATTGTGATATAAATATGTTGCAGGACGCGACTAAGTAGCGTCATCAACTTATATGTCTTCCTATAATAAAGAGCTATTTAACGTATAATATATTTATTGGCAGGTTTTGTCAATCGTAGTTATTATTTATTATAAAAAGTTGTTAAGTAATAACTTATTTTATAAAAAAAATTCCGTGCATGTTATTTTATAAAGTAAAATGATTATATTTCTATTATTAAGGTATTTTTCTTGTAATGTGTTGGTTTAAAAATAACACAATGGCAATGGCAGGATGTTGTTGTGCTCATATAGTTGAAGAGTTACTAATCTTTATTTATATTCATTTCGTAATACAAAGATTGTATTTCGTAATACTATGATTGGGCTTTTTAGATAGCAAAATATGATTGGGCTTCTAGGGTTAATTGTATTCAGTTAGTGACGATCTTAATAAATTAGACCCGTATTATTTTAACCGTATCTCTGTGTCAATCACCCAATTATTGTATCGTCAGCAAAATTACACAATATATATATATGAGTTTTTTAAATAATTCATCAATCCATCTTTGTACAGATTAACTTGCTAAGCTCTCAGCTATTTCGAAGAATTACGCTTAATCAAATAGTTTAAGATTTGCTGCTATCGAAATAGACTTAAGTAAATAGATTTATGATATACTTTGATAAGTAAAAGTCACTTAGAAACTTACGTCTAATCTTCTAAAACTAATCGTTTGAATTATTTATTAAGAAATTGCTAGGATTATTTATTTTAACAGTTGCTTATACATGTACCTAACGTGTATCATGATGATGGCAGTGCAGAATACGCTGCAGAATATTTTCTTCACCCCGAATTTCTCCGTACGGTGTTGTACAAGGCGACTAAGGATTAAAACAGTGATGACAGCTGGGCAGCAGCGTTCCTATTGTACATACATACATACATAAATCACGCCTATATCCCCGAAGGGGTAGACAGAGGTGAACTAGCACCCACGCTTCGCCATTTATGCTAGGTCTCATGTAATAGGTGGCGAGCCTATTGCCATTTATCGGGCACAAAAGTCGCAGTCCATTCTGATGATCTGCCTTCAGGGACAAATAGACGCGTAATACGTGTAAACCTAGAACCGGACACTTAAAAATAAATATAAATTACTTTACACTAGAATCATTTTTATACAAAAAGTAACCCTGGACGCGTTACTCTTTTCACATCCGGCCCAGTATAACCCAATGCAATTCCAACGAAATTCTGCAAACGGATAGTTTACCATTGCATAAATTACTATTTTTTCTGTACAGTAAATCCCTTTTAGTGCATTTATGAATTGCGACAGTTTCTGTACTCTAGACAGTGATCATTTCTTTCCGCTTGTTACGATCTATGGATGTGTGTATGTAATATATTATTTAAATATCTACTCTTTAAGATTATTCTAAAATTACCTTATTGTATTCAGGAATAAAAATGAAAGATGGATTGTGTGAAGTTTGATATGAAGGTCATGGATGTGGATGAGGAGATGACGATGACGAGTGATAGAAGAGGGTGGAGAAAGAGTATATTCTGCATGCTACTTTTAACAATATAATAGGTATAATTTTCCAATTATCATAGATTTTGGATTAAGCTTTACAGCTGGCCGCCTCTCCGACACCAACCCTTGTAATTATTGCTTGGTGGTTTAAAAGGAATGCTGCTGCCCATACCTCAGCAAAGCTATAACTCTTAGTCGCCTTGAAATACACCCGAAGGTGTGGTAATAATTGTATTCTGCTCTACAGCCACTACACACAATCTTACCAGCACATTGCTGATCGTAAGAGAAAACCAATACTTCTCAATCAACTCAGGTACGGACCCGATCAATTAAGATCAAAGTAATAAACCAATTTAAGAAGTGCACTGTGCCATAATGGATTTGCCGGCTCTCCGAACCTTCTATCGGGCTATATGCGGATGTTATTAATAATTGCGTAATAATTGGCGGGCAGGGTTACCGACGTCCGGTCACGTCGCCCGAACTTCCGGCCACCCATTAAATTAAGAGCAACTAAACTTCATTTATCTCGACTTGTTACTTCGCGGACGATAAGGTTGAGAACCACTGGAAACTCCACGGAACTCACGGCTAACTTCGGAAAGTTGTCGAATCACGCCGATCGCCAGAAAATTTGTTACTCACTTTAATATTATTTAAAATAATCTCCCAGTCCGCCCTTATCTGTTTGAGTTTGGGCCGCGGCGACATTGATAGCGTTTTAAGTGCGACATTGGGCTTTCGGGGTGATAGTAAAGTGGTTTCAGTTCGATTTATTTTCATGTTTCACGAGGGGAATGCTTGGTTCTATTTTTCGTGTCGGACTGCTCCTGTCCTATTAATTTTTTATATAAAATTACTGTGTATAACCAACTCTCCTGGGTTAGATATTTGACCGGCCGGTTTGGTGATTCTGGCTGTCGGCCATAAGGTCCAGGTTTTAAGTCCTGGTAGAGGCAAATGTTAATGATGTTAACAGAAATTATTGTCCTAAGTCAAAAAATATGCTTATAATTATTTTACATACTGACATAAACCACGTCTATTTATCCGCGACGGAGTAGGCAGAGGTGAATAAACACCCACATTTCGCCAATTGGCATCTAAATAATGACGGGCACATAAATCGCAATATCTTGCTAGGTGGTATAAGTGGAACGCTGCTGCCAATTACTCATCGCTCTCTTACCCTGTATGACAATAAAAAAGAAAAGATTTTTGTATTAAAAAAACTGCCCGTTTTAACCATCAATACCTAAATTTTAAGGGACCCGAATAACTAGTTTTAGGTCGCCCATAATGAATTTTTTTGTTTCACCAATACACAGGTGACTCTTAACGCCTAACCCCCGAATACAGAAACGCTAATCAAAGTTTGAGTCTTGCTTAACATTTAAATGTTGTCAAAATTGACGCTTTTCCATACAAATTCTGACAGGTAATGTACACTTAACTTTTTAAGCAGTCCCCCAAAATTGATTAGCGTTTCTGTATTCGGGGGTAAGAGGCCCCAAAACAGGGGGTGGACACTTAGAACTAAGAATATTTTACGGATATTTTTTGTAAAATGCGACATCTACATAAAAATTCCGAGCTTGATCACAAATTAAGTAACATTTTTTTAACTAGATAGCGCCACGAATCGAAAAGGTCGAGAACCATGAAGGTATATTATGTGTTCTGTCCTGTCCAAAGAGGATACTAGACTACGGGTATACTATCCTCTTTAGACAGAACCTCATGGTCCTCGAACTTCTCGATTGCTCTGTCTGTGACCATGAATGACAGCCCAAAAATGTCAGTTGTTTGGCGAGTTCAAAACTTTAAAATTAATTGTACTTCGTGAGTTTCCGTGTCGTTTCCCAGTTTTTGTTTAATTTTTCGTGAAAGTGTTGAGCTGATTGCGTCTGATTGAGTTTTTACTCCTCCGCTGTGAAGTGAACACATTTTTAGAAAATTGCGTCCGTTGTGTATTAGGATGTCCAATGGATTTTAGTAAGTATCTTTATCATTAAATCTTCAATTATGTGCCAACACCAACAACAGTTTAAGCAATAGTCCACTAAGATTGGACAATGTGGATTGGTCGACTGAGTATAAGGTGATCAATATCATTTAGTTGCCTTCTATGACCTGTTTAAACCCTTTGTAGGTTGATGTGATTTTTCTCTGCCGCAACGGATGGCAATGTGTAATAATCTTAATTTAAAACATCCTTATACATACATAAATCACGCCTATATCCCCGAAGGGGTAGGCAGAGGTGAACTAGCACCCACGTTTCGCAAATTATGTTAAGTCCCATGTAATAGGTGGCGAGCCTATTGCCAAACATCCTTATCTCAGCCTTGAAAACAAGACCCTAACATCTAAAATTCTCAATCGCAAATTACAGTCTACCTTTATCCAAGTCATCATATAATTTTGGTCTTAAATTTCATTACCTTTCATAAAAAATTTTGGATCATGAAATAGCACATTCAAATTTCTTTTTTTTAGGAACCTCATACCATCAGTTACCTAATCCAAAGAAGAACCCACGATGTTTCAAGGCTTGGGTACATGTGGTTGGAGGAAATTGGAGAGTGATGCTGATTATGAATTTTATAGAAAGAAGTTCTTAAGTGATATTCATTTCACTACCACAGATTGGAACCGTAACAATAGTTTAAATTATCAAGAAATACCGTCGCTACATCTTGATAGAAGTAAGAGTTTCTAGCAACTTTTATCAATAAATTAAATTCATTCATTTTAAGACTAAGATCAATAATATAATATTTAATTATTTCAGATTCTAAGGTTAATGTTTCGTCAGCAGAAATTTCTGAAATACCTGGACCTATTCAATCATCTACTTCACTGCATAACATAATAGGTAAAGAAAAACGTTGTATGTCCTATCCTATGTGACCTATACTTCACACAAATATTGTTGGTACTGTCTGTGATTTGTATTGAAATATTTTTTTAAAAACATGCATGACGGGCCCTATTCAATTTGCCAAGCACCTTTTTATTATTTATACATTAATACATTTATTTCAGATATTATGGAGAAAGTCCCTATACAAGCAGTATCGCTTATGCCTAAACAAAGTCAACCTCTTACTTCTGGGTAATGTAAACAGGTACATATTATTAATCTGTAAATCAATCATATAGTTTATCAGTACGGTTATTTTACTTAGTATGGGAGGTGTCTTTAGATTGTTTAAACATAAAGAACGACTTGGCTATCGCGTACAATACTTTACTCCTACTCGTTTGTAATAAACAGTTAAATAATTATTAACTAACTTACGGCGGGTCCTTATATTCTATCTACAGTTGAAAATAGACGTACTGTGGCTTAGTTCCTTAGCAACTTCTGTTATTTATTGGAATATAACAAAAAAAAAATGCCAGGCAATTAAGCTTTAGTAAGCTTACTTTTAACTATAGATAGAATATAGGGACCCGCCGGTAATGATTCACACCAACACATCACAAGTTGATTGGAAATATTACTGCATTTAATATCCATCCTCGTGCCAAGAATTAAAATAACTCCAATGTTTTTTTTTATCATCAAGTGCGTAAATTCATAGGAATAATTTTTTTTGCAGAGACAACACGTCAACAACAATTGTCGTCGCTTTTGCTGCATACTCTCCGAAGGCAGATTACAACTTTGCAAGCAGAAATGACCAGATCACGCAAAAAAAACTCACAACTTTGTGAATCAAGATTATCTGTAGGACTATACGCTAACTTATTTTAGCATATGAAAGTGATAATCACCGAGCTATGTATTTACTCTTATACTACTACATTACTATAACGCTATTGTGACCCTTTCCTGTACTGCAAAAATTAGTTAAAATATTTTGTTCAATAAATTAACACAAATTAATTGCTGTCCAGTTGTTTACAACTGAAAATGAAAATGTTTATAGTTGTGTTCTCGAAGTAGGTTTTTAATTCATTTTTGTGTTTTATACAATTAAAAGGGACATCGCAGAGGACGTGGGTTCGATTTCCGCATCAAGAGTACAATTTTATGAACTTTTCCTAACCACAAATTCTAATTTTTTCTAACATTTATAATGTTAGAAAAATTATTTATGCTAAAATTAAAATCAAGATCATCAATTTTTTTACAGAAGCCTTTATCACATTTAATTGAATTTTATTATTTCCGTCTTTTACTTTTTTAATACATTTAACTGACCTAATTACTTTCATGGCATATGTCCATAATTTTTATTATTTATGTATATTTTACCATTTACAATATAAATTGTAGCAAATACATTTGATTTTTATTTTATGATATGAACCCATGTTGGAAAGCGTTTATTTTAGGATGAATAGAAATAGTAACATGTGTTTATTTAGTTTAATATTGCGTATTTGTAAGCAATGTCGATGTTTATATTTGTATTGATGTATAATGTAACTCTTTATTGTCCGTAACTGTTTAAAATTCTAACAGTTACCGATTTATAAGGATCTTGCAATAAACTAATACGTAATATTAAATTAAATGAACACGTTTATGTGTGGGTAAATACGTATAAGCTCACGCACACATTGACACCCACTCAAAGGTCGGATGGAATTTGTAGATAGAGCTAGTGTGAAATGAATTGACATTAGCGGTTAACAAAAAAATACGGCGAGCGGGCTCTCTATATCCGTAGTATTATTGTCCTCTATGCCCCAAAAGCTTGGGGCCCTATTATTTTAGTGACAGTTTTAACGTAATATGACAAGAACTGACAATGAAATGAAATCGGTATAAACAAGCGTTGCTATGGTACAAAGGTAACAGAGAATTTACTATGAGACCAAGGAACATGCCATAGAGTCTATACATATGTTATAAAATGTATAAAATAGACGGAATAAATCATTTAAAGATTTAATTTACTTTATAAATAGTTTCCCATATTTTTACTTATTGTATTTCAGTTAATTTATAAAAATATTCCACCTTAAATTTTATTTTAATGGAAAGAACGGTGTTTGCCATCATTTAGTTAGGCAACCCCTAAACAGCTTGGTTATAAACTATTCGATTTTAATTTTAACATTATATAAATGTTAGAAAAATTAGTAGAAAGATTTTGGTGGTTAGAAAAAGAATTTCGAAAAATTATGGTCTTGAGGCGGGAATCGAACCCGCCTCAAGACCATAATTTTGACCATAATTTTCTACTAATTTTTCTAACATTTATATAATGTTAAAATTAAAATCGAATAGTTTATAAAGCAAACCCAAGCTTAACCGAACGCACGGTATTTATAAAAATATCTGCTTTGGAATGTTTGAAATTTATTTCTACATTGCGAGGGTACCCGTTGGCTTACAACGTGAAGTGTAAAGGTTAGAAGAATTTCGGCAAGTTAATTGGTGTCTTGGGTGGCCGAGCGGTCAGGCGGATAGCAGCGGACGCGGGTTCGATTCCCGCCTCAAGACCATAATTTTTCGAAATTCTTTTTCTAACCACCAAAATCTTTCTACTAATTTTTCTAACATTTATATAATGTTAAAATTAAAATCGAATAGAATACATAATAACTTATTCATTTTATGTCATCAAAGCTCAACTTAATGCAATTTGATTTAAATAAATAAATAATTTGTTTCATTACAGATGTTTTGTGCATTTTTCCGGTTTCTGAAGTTAGAGATGAATCGAAAAATTTAGATATGAAAAGAGAGTAAGGTGTTGCATGGTCAGTTAAAATCTTAAATATAATATTTATTAATTATTGGTATTAAATATAGTTCTTTAATCATTCATATTTATTTAATTTCAGTTGTAAGAAAGCGACGACCTAAGCCAAATTCTAAAAGTTGTGTAACATGCAGTTAACTCCTTGAAAGAACAAAGCTATTTGAAAATTAATAAAATACAAACATAGATTAAAACAGTACAACAGAAAGTTTTTTTTAATTTCAAACATCAAAGTGAACACATACTCCGTTTTTTAATACAAAGTTCTGCCCATAGATTATGGTTAGCCTTGATAATTTATTTCTAACATCTACTTGTTTGGTTCAGAACTTTATAGTTAAAATACGAGGTATGTGTCTTGGTAGAAATTTTAAAATAATTGATTTTAATAAAGCGCAAGTCGATCCATTCGTCGATATCGATAAAATTTTGAATAGCATGCGGCACATCTCTATTTTTCTCTTTAGGTTGACAGAACGCTTTGTTTAACAGTTTTTAGGTTGCCTACTTTGAGGTACTTGCATTTTGACATTTGGTCGGATTAATTTTGCTCTATGGAGTCCCGTCTCTTCTTACGTAGTATTGTATTCTCTTTGGTACCAGTCGAAATCCAGCGTCAGGCTTCAGGGGTCTGGTACATGCTGAACTGGTCTCCTATTGTAACGCTAAAACAATTTTTTGATATTTTATGTAACTTTTTAATAATATTTTAGGGTTGTTTCGTTTTTTATGCTTGTAACTATGTGTGTAAGAATAAAAATAATTTCATTTCATACATAAGTAATGCTTTAGGGGTTGTTGGTGAAAACGGGCAGAAGTCTGCTTATATCTATGACAGTTTGACACAACAAGTTACGAAGATCAGTGCAGAACTATCAGTGTAGGAGTACTACTACCATACGGAGCTATATTGGCCACGTATGGATTAATGTTTTATTGTGTAGCGAAACTAGTTTCGTATTACGCGTTACGAATAGCCGAGGCGTTGCCCGTGACAACTCCATTGTTCGATTTAAATGTACCGCGTTACCTGAAAACGTGAAAGTGGATTGTTGGAGCAGGCTAAATACTAACATTCGAATGGAACTAACTACTTTGTTGCTCGACAAGTTTCGATTGTTTTCTCTTTCATACGTTAACTAATTGAGTTTTGAAGCATGTCTGTTGGGGACTTCAAACGGATCATACCATATCGTACAACTAGTTCTTAAAAGTCATAAATGTCATAGAAACGAGAAAAGATAAGTCTGTAATGCGCACCACGGTAAAATTAAATATATTACATTTATTAGTGTAATGGACTACATTTGCGGTATACGAATTTATAAATTTCTATTAATTTGTACCTGTTTATCTCTGGAGATGATTCTACAACTATTTTCGCTCTCGCCATAGGCATTTCGGGACACATGCCATTCCTCATCTTATTTATAATGCATCTTCAGTTTGTACAACACGTGTTTCCTTTTATAATAGGTATAAATGATTATTATGTAGACGCTTATTCGTCCTAAGGCTCGAGATAACTTATCATATATAACATATACATAAATAGATAACATATACCTTCACAACATTACAACACCAACTATCGTCACACCGAATTCTCTCTATGCCCAACCATATTTGGTAAGATTCTGTGAGAGCCGCCTTAGACACACGAACTTACGAAAGTCCAGGGATTTAGGTGGTATACTGCTCGCTGCCACCTCAACAACAGACAAAGCGAATACGTAGGCATTTTTAGTTATTTGCCTTATTAAGTAATATTCCACGTAATTCTCCCAAATAATCCCGTTTACCTGCTGAAATTAAGGCAACACGCAAACTTAAAGCGAGGAACGTGCACATAGCATGCTTTGCACGCATTCGCAGTTGTCATTACCAATTCCTCAAAACAAATGACGAAGCTTAGCTTAGCGGAGTTTCGTAAATACTGTTTAAATAACTAACTTTTATGTGTGGTATCAATTCCCAAACTGTTCCATATCATAGGCGGCATTCGCCCCTAATTTCCACAAATCATATCGATCTTACAAAGCGTTTAAGCTTGAATAAAGTTCTAAAGGCCCGTGTAAAGACGTCGTGAATTTACACGGCTAACGCAGCAATGATTCAAGCTTACTGGCGTAAAAACTTTGATATTAGAACTTCCGAACTGAATAAATTCCACTCAGCCTGGCTACTGTTAACAAAAAATGCATTATTCAAACGCCTTATACAATCTCAAGTTGCCGGGGATAAACTCAAATGAGGTTTGTAGCTATTTGCAAAAGATGTATAATTGATTTTGATTTTATTTCGCTTCAAATTTGTTTTGTTTACATGAGAATGCTTTTGGAATTTTTATTAAGCCAGTCTTTGTGACAAGAAAGGGATATTTTTTTCATGTCAAGCAAAAGCCACTCAGTTATGATAGCAAAGTCACCTTGTTCGAGTATTTCAGAATTGTTATAAATATGGACATCAATCCAAAATGACTTTTATTTTGGAGAACATCAGATTTTCACCAAGAATAGCTTTTATTCAAGGAATGCTAAATTTTTCTTCGTTTTATAGTTATGTTAAATGTGCAACCTGACTTTAGCAAATTCACGTGTTCACCAATATGACAGGAGCGTTTCTAATGTTAAATCTATGTTTTATTTATTTTATTTGTCTTTTAAATAACCCCCGAAAAGGTAGGGGTGGTGACAATATGACTCCATCAAACGGCAATCTATACGAAACTGTCTTTAGCGTAGGTATTCATTTGTGTAATTCGTGTAATACGTAAAAATCACGCATCGTACAAGTCTGACTTTAAATACAAGGCACCTGAAAACGTACTACGTGCCGAATGTAAACGAATTCCTTGTGTACACGATTTAATGAAAACATTAAAGGTTGTAAGCGCGATCCAAGGTGTATGTGCCTTAGTGCCGGGGGCTCGCGTGACGGCACTGAAGGAGCCGAGGGAAGCCATCGCCCGGTGCGATACGCAAATATTTATACCACCTCCACAGCGCAAGTCATTGCCTGAAAGCGTTGTCTTGTAGGTTCCAAAAGGAAAATATTGCCTGTCGATATAATTCACGCCCAAACTAAAAGTTAAGGGCGCTGCATCGATAACGTACAAATTAAGATTAATAGAGCGTTCGTAATGATTTATGGTGATGGCTCATCCATATTTATTATGTCATTCAAAGCTGACTGGAAGCATTTGCGGAATAAACGCTTTATCAATTATTGGGGTTTGTAACTTTATAAACGGTGGGTGTTTTTGTAGTCGGTTAGGTTGATGTTTTTTTGTTTGAGATCATAAGGAAATTAAAACGATAGAGACAGATTAGGTTAGGTCAACTCTAAAGTTACGATTTGAAGTCAGACAATAATTTATTAAAATGTTTTGTAGCAAATCTTTCGTGGAGTAGTTGAGTAGGAGTCCGAAAGATATCTTTCTATAATAAGAATAACACGTATCTATATGGCGCATTATTTTTATATAGAAAGAATATTGTTCTATCTATAGGCAAGGCACATTAAAGGGCTGGTAACTATGATGATGATTAATAAAACTAACGAAGGCGAGCTGTTCATCAGTAGCGTACTTATCGGTCCATCTTTATACATAAACAATTATCACAAAGAAATTTGTGGTTAGAAAAATTTCGAAATATCTAATATAAATATCTTGATGCGGAAATGGAACCCGCGTCCTCCGCGTTCCTGGCAGATGCCTATACCACTCGGGCAACCAAGACGTTAATTAACTTGCCGAAATTTCTCTAACCTTTACACTTCACGTTGTAAGCCAACGAATGTTGTGATCATTTTTCAAATATTTATATAATTTTGAAGTTAATAACAAAAATAATTGTTCAAACACTTACACATACACAACTTCTATGTTGTTAATTGTAATTCGGAATACTAATTATGCGAGAAAACGTCCCCAGACTAAGTTACAACAAATTCATCAACTTTATTAAGCAAACAATAAACGGCAAACTTAATAAAAGTTACATTGTCTGGCCCTAAAGCTGTGTACAAATGTATTGTTACAAACCTTAATTAGGTTGTTTCGTTCTGAATTCTAAAACCGTGAAGAATGAATTTTAATTAATTACGTAATAAAAGTAAATTACGGCTATAATTGGGCGTATTTACAAACAAAGCGACCAAATTAATAGGTTCCTCTGATGATTCAATCTCTATGTGTTAGTGTGCGAATTAAAAATGGACAGGTAACTGCCATGCAAAGCTGCAATTACCTGAGCTATCAAAAAATAATATTTTATTTATATCTGGTATGATTACAACACTTATGAATCTAGACATCTAATACCACACTCCAGGGGAGAAGAGTGAAGTGCGTAGTATGCCTCAGTCTACAATGATGGGTCTCCAAAACCCACCCACGACACGATCCGCCAACGAAGCGCTGACCCCGAAGCATTCAACACCAAAGTTGATACCAAACGTACCGGAGCCCCACGCCAGCAAAACGGCACGCTAGTAGGCTGTAGATAAACCCTTTATTGTTGAGGAGTTATGACATTGCGGGTACATTTTGTTTACAATTATGCATCACAATTCGCCAATCACTTAAAAAGAGACATATATTGCGCACAAGCAATCTATTAACTTACTACGTGCTGAAGGTGAAATAATTCTTTGTCAATCAATCCATCTCTATATTATGGAAACACGGACACACAAGTTTTCAATATCTACATACATACATAAATCACACCTATATCCCCGAAGAGTTACCTAGGCAGAGGTGAATTAGCACCCACGTTTCGCCAATTATGTTAGGTCCCAAGTAATAGGTGGCGAGTCTATTGTCATTTATCGGGCACAAAAGTCGCAGTACATTGCTAGGTGGAATAAGAGGAACGCTGCTGCTCATTCCTCATCACTGATTTATTCTTAGTCGGCTTGTACGACACCCACGGGAGTGATTTCCCTTATCTAACTAAAAAATGTCTGGCACCATGCCGCGCATTTCCTCCCTATAATAGATTCGACTTAAACTAATTATTTTATGAATATCTCCACAGAATCCGGATCTGCATAAAACGGGGGACGGGTTCAAGACGGCACAGGCAGTTCCGTACTTTCGTACTACTCCGACTGTGCCCGCCGAGGAACTTTGTTCCGGGAACTGAGATTGGGATTACTGAATAAACAGTTCCTTTAAAATTCCTCTTTAAACAGACTGTCTGCTGTAAAACAGACGGACAGTATTGACATGACCTGTTAAGACTATCGCCATCAATTTTTAAGTCCTCGAACTAATGTTAATGTCCTCATATTCTAAATGCAAAAGTTTAGTTAGATAAGTGTATATCAGAGTAAAAATGTTTTTCATCCCACCATCTCGGAAAAAGCGTTTTTGCTCTTCGATATCTGAGTGCAAAAGCCGTTTTTATCCTCTAGAGGTTAAAGAAAATTTGAATTTAGAACATCGTGTGCAATGAGTTTGTGAATTCAAAACATCACATTTCTACCTCCATGGGGCCGAAAATGTCATGCAACCTATTTTAATTTGTTAAAAACTCAGACTCGGAACCTTCTTGGTGCACTTTTTTTGTAATATGCTTTGCGCGCGCCATTTTCTTTTCACGTCACAAATTTGTTAAAACCTAGGAGTTCCTTGACGGTCAATCAGCTTGGCGTCAATCTTGCTTTAAACATTTTGATCGTCTACAACGCTTGCTGGATGCTTGAGTCAAGCATTTAAAAGCTATTTAGGTCTGTTTGATTTGTTTACGCTAGCAACGGAACAAAAACATACAGAAAATCAACGTGCTTGACTCAAGCTGATTGACCGTCTCGGAACTCCATTAGGGACGGTAATTTTTATTAGGGACTTACAGGTGTGTCTGGATGAATGTTGCGGGTGTGGCTGGGTGAATGGGTGTTTTGAGGGTGTGTCTAGGTGAATGGGTGTTTTGTTGGTGTGTCTGGGTGAATGGGTTTTTGTGGGTGTGTCTGAATGGATGGGTGAGTATTGTGGGTGTTTCTGGGTGATTGGGTTTTTTGGGTGTGATTAGGTGTTTTGTGGGTGTTTCTGGGTGATTGAGTGTTTTGTGGGTGTTTCTGGGTGATTGAGTGTTTTTTGGGTGTGATTGGGTGTTTTGTAGGTGTTTCTGGGTGAATGGGTGTTTTGTGGGTGTTTCTGGGTGAATGGGTGTTTTATGGGTGTTTCTGGGTGAATGGGTGTTTTGGGGGTGTTTCTGGGTGAATGGGTGTTTTGTGGGTGTTTCTGGGTGAATGGGTGTTTTATGGGTGTTTCTGGGTGAATGGGTGTTTTGTGGTGTTTCGGGGTGAATGGGTGTTTTGTGGGTGTTTCTGGGTAAATGAGTGTTTTGTGTGTGTTTCTGGGTGAATGGATGTTTCTAGGTAAATGGGTGTTTTGTGGGTGTTTCTGGGTGAATGAGTGTTTTTTGGGTGTTTCTAGGTAAATGGGTGTTTTGTGGGTGTTTCTGGGTGAATGGGTGTTTTGTGGGTTTTTCTGGGTGAATGGGTGTTTTGTGGGTGTTTCTTGGCGAATGGGTGTTTTTTGGGTGTGTCTGAGTGGATGGGTGTGAATGTTGTGGGTGTTTCTAAGTGGGTGTTGAGAGTGTATTTGGGTTAATGGGAGGGTGTTGTGGAAGTTTCTGAGTGAAAACAGAAACTGTTGTGATTGTATTTTTTTTTTGTATTTTGCAATTTCCTCGTTGGGGGGGATGAAAAGTTACGTGTTGCACTCGAGTGCAAAGATTTTTCACCTTGTGCTCTTTTGATTCCCTCGCTATCGCTCAGGATTCTAATTTTCGAATCACTCGCTACGCTCGTGATTCAATTTTAGAATCCTTCGCTAGCTCGGTCATCAAAATTGAGCACGCGGTTAAAAAACAACTTTGCACTCACGTACAACAAATAACTATTAAAGCACTGGGTAGTATTTGAAACACGTATAATTATAGCGAAGCTTTTTTAGTTTTTAACTCGCAGTCGAAGTAAGAGGGCGTACTGAAAGTTAGTTTTAAGTTTATTGTGGGACTGATCTCTGAAGAAAGAGTCTTAACTTTTTTTTTACTTATTTAGGTTTGTGAATAGGCTAGAATTGTTGCAATAGATATATTGATATTTCATTTAATATTGGGTATTAATCTCTCCCTACCCGTTTGAAGAAAAAGGTTTTATTTATGTATGTATTTTAATATAATTAAATACTCTATATAATACCACTATATAATACCCAAAGAGGGTTGGTGTCAGGCAGGCAGCCGGCTGTAAAACCTAAGCCAAAACCTTTAGCAGTATGGATTAGAATGTTCCGTCTCTTTTCTATATATTCATTCATCACTAGCACCTTAACAGTATGATGGATGACATGAATCAAAAGGGAGTGGATGGCTTGATGACGTCTGACCGATATGAATGGAAGAGGAAACATACTGCGCCGACCCCAGATAGACTGGGAACAGGGCTGGGAGAAGAAGAAGATTATAATATATAATTAATAATTATTTTATTTCTCTGTTTACCCCTTGGGCGATATACAGACGTTGGTTGTTTATATCTCCTTCTTCTATTCAGCCGACACTGTCACGCCCACTGCTTAATATAAGGCTGTCCTCAATGTTTCCAGAACTGTCGGTCTAGACCGATTGCATCCAACGACTTCTTGAAGTCTTAACTAGGTCGTCAATTAGTCCCACCTGGTGGGAAGACTATGTATGCTTAAGTAATTATCACAATAGCAAAGTGTACGGATAATTTTAAAATAGATTTTTGATACCGTCAATGATTGCAGCCTACTAGCGGAAATCTAAGAAATGTTCGCTAAAGCCGATCATTGATGGGTGACTAACATACATAATTCCAAACATGATTCTATACATTTTTGCTCTATTTACGCTAGGTTTGTTTGTCTAGTACAAACAAACCCCCAGAGCAAAAGCCGTCTTAAAAAACCCAGTTAACAGTGTTTAATTGTTCACATTCATTCAAGAAGACGCGACTAAATCTAAATAAATCTTTGCTTAGTAGGCAAGTAAATTTTAAAAGGCCCCTGAAGGCTTGAAAAGCGGGAAGTTAAATTAGACCTATTCATTATTTACCTTCGAGTAAAGCTTAACTTATCAAAAACAAAATGGCAGCTAGCGTGGTACAGTTTATCTCGGTATTTAGTTAAGCGTGTTTCAAAAATATTAATACCCAGTGACTTTTATTAGGAGTGACTTTTATATGAATATCATAAGACGTATGAAATAGAAAATAGTTTTCGTAAAAAAATCTAATAAAAAACATTATAATTAAAGGTAAAATAAAAAAAAACACTTATTTAATGTAGTGAAAAACTACGCTAAGCCTGTCGAAATATGGGGAGCTCATTGACTAAAATAGTTATTTGTTGTGCGTGAGTGCAAAGTTGTTTTTTAACCGCGTGCTCAATTTTGATGACCGAGCTAGCGAAGGATTCTAAAATTTTAATTAGAATACTGAGCGATAGCGAGGGAATCAAAAGAGCACAAGGTGAAAAATCTTTGCACTCGAGTGCAACATGTAACTTTTCATCCCCCCCAACGAGGAAATTGCAAAATACAAAAAAAAAATACAATCACAACAGTTTCTGTCTTCACCCAGAAACTTCCACAACACCGTCCCATCAACCCAAACACACTCTTAACACCCACCCAGAAACACCCAGAACATCCACTCAGACACATACACAGCACACATCCATCCACCCAGACGCACCCACAGAAACACCCAGACACAACCACAACACCCACCCATCCACCCAGAAACACCCACAACATTCACACCCGCAATACACACCCATCCAGTCAGACACACCCACAAAACACCCATTCACCCAGAAACACCCACAAAACACCCATTCACCCAGAAACACCCACAAAACACCCAATCACCCAGAAACACCCACAAAACACCTAATCACCCAGAAACACCCAAAAAACACCCATTCACCCAGACACACCCATTCACCTAGACACACCCACAAAACACCCATTCACCTAGACACACCCACAAAACACCCATTCACCCAGACACACCTCCAACACCCACCCTACCACCCAGCAACACCCGCACCATTCATCCAGACACACCTGTAAGTACCTAATAAAAATTACCGTCCCTAATGGAGTTCCGAGACGGTCAATCAGCTTGAGGTAGAAATAAATAGGTATAAATGATGTTTTGAATTCACAAACTCATTGCACACGATGTTCTAAATTCAAATTTACTTAAACCTCTAGAGGATAAAAACGGCTTTTGCACTCATATATCGAAGAGCAAAAACGCTTTTTCCGAGATGGTGGGATGAAAAATACATTAATCATGCCTATTTACCCCGAAGGTAAAGAAGGATAGGTAGAGGTAAATTAACACCCACGTTTTGTCAATTATGTTAGGTCCCATGTGGTAAGGGGTGACCCATATATCTGACACGTAAATCACAATATATTGTTAGGTGATATAAGAGGAACGCTGCTGACTATTATGTAACCATCGCTGTCGTTATCTACTCTTAGTCGCCTTGTATGAAACGAGATGGTGGGTGGTGACGACTGTACTATGCTCTGCCGTCACCACACAGCTGGGCAGTTACATAGTGTTGCAGAAAGAGGATCTAGGAGCAGTACCTGGACTAAATGTTTATTTTAAACATTTTCATTTAAATTTATTTTAATTGAATTAAATAGAATAGATACTGCGTTTTTACTTTTGCTTATCAATCAAGAACCAAATCTTATCCTTAATATTTCATACAACAAAATAAGCAGATAATATTATTTCTCGTGAGCTCCAAATTTTCCTTTTATTACTTATTCGATTGTATATTTAATAGAAGACTAAGCTTGAGAGCTTTTACGAACTTTAACTTTGATCCTTGCCTTATCGATAGCTTATCCGAAAATAGATAAGAATCCCGTAAAACACAAGACTTAATAATGCCGGTGTATTGCTCGTAAAACGAGGAAGAAATAAATTGAAGGAGGATTAAACGGTATTGTCTTTTAAAAATTTTGATTCGAGAACTTTGTCATAAAATGTTATGCATGGCATGACGTAGCTACGTTTTTAATCCACTTTTCTCGTCCTCCAAATTATTACTATATTCTTCCTTCAACATGAATCCCAACGAAGAGGAACTTAATTAGTTTTATTTGTTTGTAATTTGAACATTATAATAATATTAAAAAAAGGTGAGGAAATTAATAAACGAAATTAATTCGATATTTATCCGCACTACGACATGTTTTTTCGATATATTTCTGATTAAAATATTGCAAACCACGAACAAATAAACAAATAACCAAACAAGGCTAGACAATTTTCATTATCCCCGGTATTCCTTAACAGAAAGACAGCTCGTCTTTCTGTTAATAATCTTATCTGACTACCGTGGGTGTTTGCAGCATACTAAATAAATAAACAACCCACAATCCTTTAAGGCTGAACAGGTTAACTTTAGATAACGGCTTATTCTATTTGACGGATAAAAAAGGTTCCTAAAATGTTTCTTGCCAGTCTACGTGAATGCTCTTAGAAAACGAATTTATTATGTATATTAATACTTTATCAGTTCGGCCTACTTCATTTAAGTAATTTTAGAAGCATTGAGACAATTTTTTCCTGTTTTAGGGGAAATTCCTCAATTCTCGAATAAAACTTTTCAGGTAACATCCAGGTTGGTTGAGTAATATAGGCGACCGTCCAGATTGCAGATGATCCGGATTCGAATCCCGCACAGACAGCACATTTCTATTTGATCATTAAAATATGTAGAATAAAATATTTATGTACAATTTATAAATACATTTCACCTAGACGTTAAAATAACGATCTTGCTACGCAACTAGTGAACCAAACAGGAAAATTTTCCCTTTGCACGTGTAATTGATAATGCAATAGTCTTTTATTGAAAAAAATGAGTGCTCTCCATTGAGTTTAAAAAAAAGTTAAATATAAAAATATACTTCCAAATGGAAACTCAAGTAGACAATTGACTACTTGGTACCTTTAAAAAAAAACAAGAAAAATTGCCATACAAAATATTTTTTGAAATAAAGAAAGTAAGAAGAGGTTCCAGGTTTGAATTTTGGTAGTAACATATTTGTGTGATAAACATGGATACTTGCTCTCAAGAAATGGCACGTCACAAAATGCTAATTGCAGAAAAGTGATAATCTAGTATACAAAAATCTTCTGTCACAATGTTTGTTAGGTATTGAACTCTTCCAAAACGGCATCACTGATTTTTATGGAATATTTGTAAACGTTTGGTAGGTCTGAGTGAGAATAGGTTGTTGGCTATTTTTTACCTACTTATGATGTGGGAAAAACCGGGAAAAACACGTTTACCAGGTCAGCTAGTAATCATATATATTATAACTTATTTATTGACTAATAGAAAACCACTATATTTATTTAAAACACATCTTCATTATGTATATTATTATGTAAATTACCAACCTTGGATATATGTATAGTACATCTAAAGCGCTTAAGCTCCTTACTCTGGTAAAGATGAAATTGAAAAATAAAATATTATAAGCTATTTTGATCTAAAATAAAAACATGCCTTTACAAAGAAAAAGTATCCAGATAAAACAAATGTTATATACCTATATTATGTTCTTATGCGGGGAAAAGAATGATAAATAATAATTGTGTCCCATAACTAGGACAAAAAAAATGAAAGATTACGAAATTTTTCTGCCCTATTTTCTGTGTATTAATTTTTCAAACTTTTAAATATATAATATTTTATACAAATAAAAATAAAATCATTATTTAATTTCCTTTACGAATAATTATTAAAATATTCACCAACCTAACCGCATTATACTTGATTATACGATAGTAGTTCGATCAAATTACTCAATCACGTTCGCGGTTACACACTCAATCGACACAATTAGACGGTTGAAATGTAATACTCATCAGTAGCTCTATTATCATAATGATGAGTTATAAAACACACGACAATCTTACGTAGGAAAGTTGGTCCCGGGTTGGTGCTAACCAAAAAAAATCTACTATTTGTCTAGATTTTTTGAGCTTTGGGAACCGAGTAGAAAAATATGAAACACGATTATTATTAATCGCTTATAGCCATAGCGTGTGTAACCGTGAACGCATGTGTGCGCCTCTGTGTGTAAATGTGGTTGAGTGTGTGTTTAAATGTGTGGCTGTTGATTTTGCGAATGAGTGGGTGTATGTATGTGATATGTTTAAAAAATCATGCGTTTAGAAAAATGGAGCTTTGCATTTGTTGACACCGAGATTTCTTAAGTTAAAATGTGAGCTGGCGATTTCTCTTTTCTAACGGTATTGGCAATGATATATTCTTTTTAGTATCACATAAAACGAATTATATCGCGGGCTTTCCCACATAAGCCATTTAAAACTTTTTACCGACTCCAAAGAGGGCGGCCTATTCAAACATAAATCCTCTTCATAGCCTGGCGACGCTCGTGACTTTATGAAACGATAAATATCATCTTTTGTTGCTACAGAAACAGTTTGGTAAATACATTGACAAAGTTTATCTCCTATTATAACTGGACATTATGAAAGTAATAATCAACGAGTTGGTATCAACCGAGTTAGTGATCTTTATGAAGAAATTAAATTATCATTTTACATTTTAATTTACATAGAACATTTAAATATTAATTAATTTTCACGAAGGTACGTACAGTGACCGTTACTGAAATAATAAAGTAGATATAAACACCTACTCTTCATTCATCATCTTTCTGGTTATTAGTTTATCTGAGTAGCGTAGTATGTTTCCTCTACCATTTATAATATTGGTCAGCATCATCAGGCCATCCATCCCCTTCTGATTCATATCATCCATCAGACCAGTAGGCCTATTCGCTAACTTTTTTTGACAGTTGAAAGTGATGATCACCGAACTATTTACTGAACCATTACTACTTTACTATAACGCTATTGTGACGCTTGTCCTGTGAAAACAGTAATGGATAAGTAAATAGTTCAGTGATCATCGATCTCAACTGTCAAAAAAAGTTAGCGAACAGATAGAAATAAATGAATGTATAGACAGGTAAGCAACAGCAATCTTATAATAATATTGAATAAATATCCCTATTCTAGCCTAAAAATAAGCAGGCTATCGGTTTGTATTACGGAAACTTAATGTCGTACAGATATATAAAATTTCAATATTTTTATAAACAACAATGACTCAAGAAAAAATGGCCATATTCATTACACAATTATTTGCCCCTATCAGGATTCGAACTGGGACCTCTTGGCCGATAATGCAATGCAACATATTTGATAAATTAAAGAAATACATATACATACAATCACGCATATATCCCCGAAGGGGTAGGCAGAGGTGAACTAGCACCACCGCCATTAAATAAATTGTTTAGTTTATAGTTTAAAAAAGAAGCAATAGGAATCAATCTTTCCTTAGCTTAATTTAAACATGGTATTATTCTATTAAAAGGTAAAGTCAGCTACAGTAAAATCAATTTATTTTCTTCCGATAGTGCATCTGATATTTGAGAACCAAATATTTCGACAATATGACTGTCACCAGAGATATCGGATAGATAAATATTCGGCCTTATCCCTTTCTTCTTCTTCTCCAAGACTCTGCTTTTTCTCTTTCTTCTTCATCTCCCGATCTTATGCTAATACAGTTAACAAATGTATCTGATACCTCTCAAACCTTCAGACACCAGTCTGCCATAACATGAAAACAAAAACTTGTTTTTTTCATGTTATGGCATGTTATGGAACCGTCAACTACCTAGTTGACGGTTCCAGGGGACGTTAAAATTTGAAACTGTAAACTTAATCATAAACTTGGGCAGATAAATACAAGTCTGCTTACAAGCTCGAAGTCAAATCTCAGATTTTGAGTAGTGCAAAGTGGGATATTAGTTTATTGAGTCGCTAGTTTCATTGCGACTTTGGATCACCGCTTACATTTGACTTGATATCGATCTTATTTCTCAACACAATCATAACTTTTAAATGTGTTATTTTACACAATAGATACGCTTCTCAATGTGATTCTCATATCGAAATACCCCATAAAACTTGTGATATCCATACAGCCGTACTAAAGAACATTTGACCTTTCTTGATATATTTTTATCGAACAAATTTTCGGCTAGGTCGTCCTTTATTATCTTGTATGAGAAATAAACTGTCTTTTGTTACTATTTTTATGGTTAAAATTACTAATTCGATTATATGAATTTTAATAGGCGCAGTGACGTGAAGGTAACAGGTTTACATGTATGGTCAGTATAATAAGAAGTAGGTGACTTTTCTTAAAGCTGTGTATACCACCTACGGCATTGTTCCCTATAAGAGTTGCTATTAAGCAAGCGGTCATAAAAACCAAGCAAAGACTAAAGGCAATTTAATTTATTGTATGCATTTTATATATTTTTATTTCAATAAAATCATTAAAGAGTCAGAGAGACAGTTTGCTTAGTTTTTAACGACTGTTGTATAAATCGAACACGATTCCAGTCTCCAATCGTGAAATTCTATGTCCATAAAAGAAACCTAACATTTTATTGGCCATCAATGCGATTATTCTACTGTTTATTCAGCTTAATCTGAATTGCTGCATTGTACAGGCCACTTTCCACTCTATGCAATGGTATTTACGATATCTTTCTCAACGACAAACAGAAGTTCACATATGCACCATTAACATTAGACGACGATAAAATTCCAGCACCAAGAGGATATGAGAAAAGCGTACTACTAAAACGTTGCCCTTTATTACACCTTAGTATATTGACCGTTGCGAGTAAATACGGAGAAAAAACGTTAATTATCGGTTCAGCAAATAAAACAAGATAGCTCCCCAGGGCTCGTTGGTGGGATATTGCGACCCACAAGCAAATTTGCGCTAGGCACAATAAACGCTAAAATGTGCGTTCGAATAAAGCCGAATATTTATAGCGTTACTATACAAGGTTAATTGTAAAGTACCGGCAATCTCGAAGGACATATTGGCTAACATCCTGCACAAGAACGACTGACAATTCGAAATAACTTTCATACAAAAATAAATACTAATTTAATTCACCGCTCGGATGTTATTCGCTCTATATTATAGGAATGCGCGAAAGCGCACCGTAGAATTAATCATAGATTTACAAATGTTGCGACAGTACAATAAAACTTAAAAATCATATTTGTTCTATGTTTTGAGTTATTTTAAAACTCATAGAACAAACGTTGTGATTTATACATACATACATAAATCACGCCTATATCCCCGAAGGGGTAGGCCTACCCCTTGTGATTTATGGTATTGGCTAATTAGTCCTGCGAGGTTGTCGGTGTGCACACAATTAACCTGTATACTATACCTTGCAAGCGATCAGCACGCAACTCTGGTGTTGGTAATGAAAATTAAAAAAAAACATGTAATTAATCTTCCACGAAATATCATCGATGACGTAATTTGAATGAAACATTTAATAACTCCGAAGTGGGTCAATTGGTTTACCGTAAAATCTTTATGACCTACCGTCATTTTTGATGGTTTTTAAATCAAGAACCATCTCAGCTGCAACAGCACACAATGTTCCCTATAAAATATCCACTAAACAATATATTTCCTACTATCGAGCAAGATAATGTAAACATTTGCAAAAGATAATCAACCGTGTCCAATAAAATGGCTGGGTCATAACAAACGTTCGGATAATTGTTTGGCAGCTAATTATCGGCTGAAGAAATATTTACATTGAATTTAAACGCCGATTCGACAACGCTAAGTTGCAGATTAATCAAGGATAATAGACTTTAGTAATTAAAATTGCCGTGGCTTGAAATAACAGTATATAATAAAGGATTAAATTCTATTATATTTTTATAATGATATATAATATGTATAATACTGTACGTGTAAATTGTGTTATATTATACAATCATAATGGAGTGGATTTTTTACAATAGTTCTTAATGTAAATACAATAGTGCAAAGTAAATTCCGCATTGATTATCAAAACTACTAGATAACCCCTTGGGTGAAACAAGTATCATATATTCAGCCGAGATTAAATTCTCTAAATATAATTTGTATACATCTGATACACATAATCCTTAAAAATTGCAACGGCCACCTTGGTCGAATGCTCAGATTGCTGGGTATTGGCCAAGAGGTCCCGGGTTCGAATCCTGGTAGGGGTAAACTTTGTGATGACCACAAATGTTTGTTTCCGAGTCATGGTTGTGTATATGTTTATGTAGTATATTTTCAACATTTATATACATAATTATATTAAAAATATATCCGTCATCTAGTATCCATAATACAAGTGCTTAGGCTACTTACTTTGGGCTAGATGATAGGTGTTAGTGGAAAAAAAAAATTAGAAAGTGCTGCTGTTTTTGTGAACTTTGTTGAAGAGCGGGTAACATTTAATTCTGACTGGATCATAATTTATCAGACGGAAAACGCGATAAAGGTTCCGTATCCCTGGCAAACAGCGTGACCGCTAGCGAAACTGTATCAGTGTCCAAGAAAAGAGAAAAGCTTTTGATTACTCTCAATGCTTGCCATCTCGTCCAATCGAATATCTAAAAGTAACCCTTTTTTGTTACAGAAATCCCGCGCTTTGAAGACAGCTTAAACAACTTGACCGTGTCGCTGGGAAGAGAGGCGGTATTCACTTGCGTCGTCAATGACCTCGGCTCCTATAGGGTCTGTATAGCTATACTTTTATAAGACAGTTCTGCATTAGCGTTTCGAAGAAAGTTTATTTATTTTGTTAGGTCGCTATTACGTAGGGGGTGCGCCTATTGCCGTCTGTAAGTCGCAGTATATTGTTTGGTGGTATTAGAGGAACGCTGCTGCGCATTAGTCATCGCTCTCGTCACCTACCCTTGTCGCCATAAACGACACCCGCGGCAAGGATGGGGGGTGGTGACGGTTATATTTTGATCTGTCGTCAGCACCAGCATATTGCTTAACGTTTTAATTAATAGGTACATTAGATTGATGAAAATTTATCACTGACACACTTAAAACAATAAAACACCTTTAGTTGACCATATGGAAAGTCTCGAGTAAGAAGTCTCACTATAAACAATAGTAAAGCATCAAATTTGGTTACAGGTGGCGTGGCTACGCGTGGACACGCAGACTATCTTGACGATCGCGAGTCACGTGATCACCAAGAACCACAGGATAGCTGTGAACCACAGCGACCGGAGAGTCTGGTTTCTACACATCCACGACGTCAGACAGTCTGACCGGGGGTGGTATATGTGTCAGCTGAACACTGACCCGATGAAGAGTCAGACTGCGTACCTGGATGTAGTGGGTGAGTCTAGTGCTTGAATTTAATCGATTTGACTAGCCAAATTAACAATACCATATTCACAACCTCTAACCAATATCAAAACCATTTAACTAACCAAATTAAGCGTTGACAGTGATGAGCTATTGGTGCTACAACAGGAACCCATCGCTAACCAAAGACTGTTTTATAGGTCTGCTATTATAATAAAACTGTACGATACAATCTCAATATTTTTTTATTTTATTAATAAAACCAGCATTTTAATTCGTTCGTAAAACGAATTTATTTTCTGTTACATTAACTAAATTTATACAATACATTTTGGTCTGTGTAAAGCCCATTGTTTTAAGAGAATCCTAATATATTCCCACTTTATTCCACTTAAAGTAGAAATCAATAATAGGTAAGCACTCTACGTAAAAAGTCCTCTGTATAAAATTTATTTAACAAAATGGTGGACAGAAAACCCTGCCAACAACTACAGAACATGAAAAAGGTTTCAAACGTTGAAGCTTACAATAACTAAACACGAGGCACGTTTATATAGCTCTTTGTATTAGTATTTTCTTTGTGTAAATAAATACAGTGATATCTGGCTGCCCTATAAAGGCAATGTAAGCTTTTGAATCTCCAATTTCCAAGCAACAAGACGAAGCGGTAATATTTTCATGGGAACCTAAACACGCGATAGTTAATCATAATTTTCTTTTATCTCGGAAACACAATTATGCTTTGTCAAATATTTTCTCATTATATGTCACAATATTCCGCATATTAAATGAAACGGAGACCTCATAACTGTGCATTGATTCATAGGACTTTTAAAATTCATATAGAGTCTATGTGTTTTACATAAAAACATTTTTATTGATTTACGTTAAGTAAGTGAGTACTGAGAGTACAGCTTTCCATCATGGCATGTGAGCAAAAAAATGATGTAGAATGTACCAGCCCCGACTCACACCAGCGTTGTTCTAGAAATCGATAAAGGTATTTGCATGTCCTATCAATTAATTCAAGGTAATTAATATTTTTTAATAAAAAAACGTTAAAACTGCATAGATATATTTTATAAATTGTTCTATATGACTTGTGCTATTTGGTATTTAACGACATAAAAAGTCGCGCTTTACTTTCTTTTATAAATTATAAAACAATGATGTAAAATTGATGTAATATTTGATAAAATACAATTAAATACTAAAATTATTCCAAATTTTTATACAATTGTACGCACTAACACAGAAAGTTACCACCATATAATAATTTTTTTCATTAATTCTGTACCAATTCATTCTGTAATATTAAAAATTATAAACAATAATGACTTAGGTACAGCTTCAATTGTTCGGTCACGCTAGACATAATCTTTCCCTTTCTAACTTTAGTGTCAATACACACAAATTGTTACAAGCTATTTGTGTTAGAGTTGGATACTTTTTGCTTAACTATTTCGAATCGGCAACGAGTGTATTCTCGACTCCTTACCACAATGTCGTCCATATACAAAGTTTTAGTTATCATGACTATGCAATATCATTCGCATTTCGATAAAGTTATTTAGTTGAGCAACTTACACACAGGCGGATGTCAGGAGAACTCAAACGTCCAATTTAACTAATTTGTTCACAAAACAGTTTGTGATCTTCATCAACAATTCATTGTGGAGATAACTCCACACCGCATGGGGAGAATTTTAAAATGGGCTGTACACGCACTCCGTTCGCGATTCCTGTTGCAGGTTTTTGTTTTATTTTCACACAATTATTGATTCATGAAATACGCTGTGAACTTGCGTAATTAGGGACATGCAATGTTCTGATGCTTGCTGGTTATGTTGTAGTGGGTTTTTGTTAATTCAACATTTAGTGTAGGAAAAGAATTTTATTCTGAGTTACATTAACATAGCTGTTGTTGTCTCAAACTCTTTAATAATAATAGCGTTTAAGTTTGTTTTCGGAGCTTTTTATATTGTATGGTCAAAGCGCGATTGTAGAACTAATTTTGTAGGTTCTACTCTTTTGCTACGGAATACATGCCAGTCATGTTAGGGCTATTGAAATAGCTGGCATATTTATAATCTTACACACACACACACGCACACACACACACACACGCACATAAATTACGCCGATATATTCCCGAAGGGGTAGGCAAAGTCAAATCCAAAATACCCACGTTTCGCCAATTATGTTAGGTTCGTAATTGTTGAATGCCTGCCTTTGTGGCTTTTTATTCAGTCACCACAATAGAATAGAATGAATATAATAATCATCTTACCCATAACTATATTGCGTTACTCGAACCATTCTTTACATTTTATTCATCATCTGCAACTTGGGCAACACGCAATACTACCGAAATTGAGCGTAATTATAGAGACTATCGACCTAAGGGCCTTGGCTTTACGATTTAAAATATAATGTCGATCACAAACTAAGATTTCCGGTACAGCATACACGAACAAACTCTTACTGACATAATCCATAAGACCTTGGGCAAGCTTTTCATTGAGTCGCCTTAATAGCTTCGGAAAATCAATAGGTGAGAAAATATTTTGGTACACAACCATGTTTCACTCCGTGAATGGTATTATTATGGCTACTACCTAATTGTTTTTGTTTCTTGCCCTCGACGCTAAGGCAATATCACTAATAAAATACAAAAAAATCAAGGTGGTATTTTTGGTTTGTGTCTAATGGTTTTTAAGGAAATGTTGTATTGTCTTCTAAACATCATCGCTCCCTTTATACAGAGATGGGTGATTACTCAATTCTGATCGTTTAAAATAATAAGGTTATTATTTGTTTGTTTCTTCAATTTTATATTATTATACTGACATTAAATACATACTTACTATTTTCATGAATTATGAGGAGGTGCTCTAAAGCGGGTATGCTGCCTAAAGCTACCTAAACTCTTGTGTCCGATAGGAACTTCACATTTCACATGTCCCCTCAAGGGAACAGTCATAAGGCTGACCGGAATATTTATCGTGATTGCAAATGATCTATATACGAGAGTGTCCGTTATTGCCTATAATAATCCGTTATAGGTGGCGTTCCCCTATGTTAGGTCCCATTAGACAGGCCGCAAACCTATTTCCATCTATCGGGCTCATAACTCTGTAACAATTACTAATAAATCCGTAATGAGGAATGGGCAGCAGCGTTCCTCTTATACCACCTAGCAATGTACTTTTGTGCCCGATATATGGCAATAGGCTCGCCACATATTACCCCATGGAATTTAACTTAACTAGCGAAACGTGGGTGCTGGTTCACCTCTGCCTACCCCTTCGGGGATACAGGCGTGATTTATGTATGTATGTAGTACAACCGCATCAACACATAATTTTTCGACATATTATTATTTGTAACTTACGTCATATTTGTGAGAGGTTCATTCACTAAAGGTAAAAGGGAGAATCGACTACACGTCATTATTCATATTCGTTGCATAGACACCGTAAATGCTGATCTAACATTTCCTTTCTTAGGACCAATTTTCACCAACAAAACTTTAACTTTAATATAATACGAGTATAAAAAGCAAATTTTAATTATTTCAGTATGACTTCTTTCAAATATGAAGTTTTGAATGAAGTCATACTGAAATAATTAATATTTGCTTTTATATTTCAGTAGAAAAATAAGATCTCTTTTCTCTAGAGGACCTTTAAAGTTAGAGTTGGTGTGAAAATAAGATTTTAGTACTTTGTCATGCAAATAACAACAGCGCTGTATTTCTTTATTTTATTGGCTTGTTTAGTAAACCCAAGAGGATTGGTGTCAGGCAGGTTGCCAACCGTGAAACTTCGCGCAGTATGGATTGGACCGTTGTTGTCATACCAATCATTCTTCTTTCATTAGGGTCAGGATATAAGTAGTCGTTTTCATCATTTTTCTATACGTCTATTCATCACTAACATACATACATAAATCGTGCCTATATTCACGAAGGGGTTTGTCAGAGGTGAACTAGGACCCACGTTTCGCCAATTATGTTACATCCCATGTAATAGGTGGCAAGCCTATTGCCATTAATCGGGCACAAAAGTCGCAGTACTATTGTTAGGTGGTATAAGAGGAACCCTGCTGCCCATTCCTCATCATTGATTTATCCTTAGTCGCCTTGTACGACACCCACGGGAGAGATTTCGGGTGGTGACAATTGTGTTCTACTCTGCCACGCGGCGTAAAAAAAATTATAATAATTAATACTATTGTTTTGTCTATGGGTCACTTGGACCGCGACCATAATTGATTCTCTTACTTATCCAGCACGTGAAGTAAAACAATACAAAAACTTCCACAATGGAACCCATCTTTAAATCTCCCACCAGCGGCTACAACACTACAACCCACAGTCTGACCTACATGAATGGAAGAGGAAACATAACGCCGACCCCAGATAATAGTGGAAACAGGAAAGGAAGATGTTTATGCCGTATTTTGTTTCAGTCCCGCCTGATATTTTGGACTACCCAACGAGCAGTGACCAAGTAGCTCGAGAGGGTGCCAATGTCACGCTAAGGTGTGCAGCCCATGGTGTGCCAACACCCAATGTAGTATGGAGGAAAGAGGCTGGCGACCTGCTCCCCACTACAAATTTCAGTGATACACATAGTAAGTATATACGCAGTAAGTATACACACAGACTTTGTTAATCTTTGTTATTAGTAAATACATGCATACATACATAAATCACGCCTATATCCCTGAAGGAGTAGTCAATACTCACGTTTCTGCTATTAGGGCCCATGTTATAGGTGGCGAGCCTATTGCCATGAATCGGACACGTAAATCGCAGTATATTGCTAGCTTGTATAAGAGTATTGCTGCTGCCCATACTCATCACTGTCTTTATCCTTCTCAGCCCCTCTTCTCACTAGTCCCATCTCTTCCGCGGCTGTCGTACAAGGCGACTAAGCGTTAAGACAGCGATGAGTAATACGCAGCAGCGGTACCAACTTGCTATATGCGGTGATTTACGTGACAATAGGCTCGCCACCTATTACAAGGGCCCTAACATAATTGGCCAAACGTGGGCGTTAATTCACCTCTGCTTACCCCTTCGGGGACAAATAGGCGTGATTTATGTATGTATGTAAAAGTGAAGAAAATCAAGGGGATAGTCTGAAATCGTCAATTAGCCAGACGGGGACGTAGGCAAAAAAATAGGCGCAACGTAAGCCGCAAATAACAATATATCGGACTGAGCTCACGTGATTCCCGCGGGACCAATGAAAATGGAATTCCAATAGTAATATAATAATGGGCCTTAACTTACAAATGGAAATAAAGTTCGCCGTGTGACCAATAACTTGGTTAACTGACTTCGTGACCTCCAACTAATATCCGACTTTAGTGACACTCCCGTGACTCTTAACGCGGTGTATATGTACCGTACGTGTTGAAAGTAACAGTAATTAAATTACGACCGTAGTCCTATGTAGCTCAGGTTATATTATGGTTCAGATATTATGTTACGTAAATCTATTACGTATTGAAAAAATATTTTTAAAATAGTATACTGGTGTGATTTCATTGAAATAATATTTGATTTTTATTTAAAATTAAATGAGGTTAAATTTTTCTGTTATAAGGAAAAAAGAGATCAGAAAATATCTTTTTCCATAAAATAATTCTTAAATGTATATGCATATACTGGGAGTAGGGGAAAGTAGCCCAAAACGCGCATATCGTCTAAATTGGGTAATCTAATGTATTCATATGGTACAGCGGACAGACGAGAGGTCATGTTTTTTTCAATAAAACTATAAAGTAATAGTGACACACAAATGAACTCCAGCCTAAATAGTAGCCAACATATTACTTTCGTGGGTTAGGTTAGCTTATCAATTCAATACAGCCCTTTTTTTTAAATCCTGTGTTTTGTTTCAGATACTTCTGTAAGCGGCTCAGTGCTGCATTTAGTAAAAGTTTCGCGTCTGCATATGGGCGCTTATCTCTGCATCGCGAGCAACGGTGTGCCACCATCGGTTAGCAAGCGGGTGATGCTAGTAGTGCATTGTAAGTATTGTTTGTTTTTTTTAGCTCCAGTTCGAAAAGTATTTCTAATATATAAAAAACTCGTGTCACGGTTTTCGTTAAAAAACTACCCCGAAACGGATGGACCAATTGTTATGATATTTTTTGTGTGTATATTTGGTAGGTCTGAGAATATGTCGTAGCCAGTTTTTATACCCCTAGGTGATAGAGCAAAACAACGTTTGACAGGTCAGCTAGTACTTGATTAAAAGTTAATTATGCAAAATGAAGTAATATTTCCGTATTTCAGTATTTCCTAATCTCAGACAAAAAAAAACGTCCTATTAGGTTAAAATTAAATATGGAACGCCAATCTATCTAAATGGTAGAACTGATGTAGATTTAATATCATGTAAAAAGAATATGGAAATGAAAAGTAAATTGATATCGGAATTCTAATAAAATTGACAACGTTTCAAAAATTATAACCCCCAAAATAAAAATACGTTGCTTTATTTTCCAATCCCGACTTCGAAAATATTTTTTTTTACAATTTTTTCTTATTTAATTACAGAGAAAAAAAATAAAATGTAAAAACATGCGATGACGTCACGCAATCAATCAATATCATGTCTGTCAGTTATGAATCAAATCCATTGTCATTAATTTTAGTCGTCGAAAATAACATTAATAAAGTAACAATAATTATGAAATTCTTCAAAGTCTTTAATTTTAATAAATTTAAAACGTATTTCACTTGAAAATTAAGTTCAAACATTTCAAATAATATGTTTTTATTTTTGCCACTGGAAACGCCAGATTGTTATTTCGCCATTTTTTCGTAACTGTGACGTCATTTGGCGCTTACGTCTGTATAGAATAACCGGGATTTTAATCATGATTTTTGGTATGAAAACGACGGAATTCAGAAAAAATAAAAAATATAGGTGTCTTAATTTTCTGTCTAATTACATATAACATCATAATAAAAGTATGTTGATAAAATGAAATGTTGTCAATTGAAACCCTTGCTAATAGGGACGACAGATCATGTCATTCAAAAATATCCGCTATTACATTCGACCAAGATACAAGCGATACTAAAAACGGACACACAGATTTGACGTGAACCTAACGGTAAGCTGTTTAAGACTATATCTCAACTTATTTAATCAATAATCATGTAACTATACGAGGCAATAATTTAATCAACAGCCTCTATTACTTGCTATTCAGGTTTAAAGCACATTGCTGGTACCAATCCGATCCGACGTCAATCACACCATTAGTCGGCCGCATTCAGGGAAATTAAATGAATTAGTAATTTTCTCGTGCCAAATGTTTCCGAGACAAGCATTGAATCTGAAATCACGCAGTGCCTGAGTTTCACACTCTCGGATTTAATTTCTGTATGGTTAAATATATTTATGATATTGAGGTATTTCTATGACATTAGGGGCCTGTTTCACAATCGACAAGTAAGTTCGAAGTAGCTTACTTTGCAGATCATTTGACAGTTGTAATATGAAATATATGTCAATTGAACTGCAAAGTAAGCTACTTCGAACTTACTTGTCGATTGTGAAACAGGCCCTAGGTATTTCTATGACTTGAGATACTTTAGTATGAGATATAGACGCCGCGTGGTGATGGCAGAATAGAATATAATTGTCACCATCTCTCAACTTTCTCATAGCTTTAGTCATAACTATAAATAATAAATGAGAATTCCCAAAGAAGTCGATAACTTTATATTCAATAAAAAACGCAAGTTCACACAATATAAAATGAAATTGGGGGGTTTCTATTTCACGTATCGCGATAAAATAATCCATTGTAAGCACAAAAGCCTTTCTCGAACACAATAATAACAGTGTTAGTGACTATTAGTTCTTATTCATCATGAGCTTTTATGAGAATTCGTAGGCAAAAAATAATAAAATTGGAACGATTTCAGATAACAACACGTGTGTATTGAAATCAAGTACAGTTAGTTACATTTTGATATTTAGCCAGAGGTGTTTTAATACCCACGTTTTGCCAGGATATTTCAGCTCCCATGTAACTTTTTGATATTGTAATGTACAATAATTATTGTTGTTGTGTTTCACTTCATGTGCTGGCAACAGAAATCGTATCTTTATGTAAACTATCCTAAGTCTAGAATTGGATTAGTTTTACCTTAAGATGTCTAAATATTTAGCTTATTTCAGTCCCCATGTAATAGGAGGCGGGCCTATTGCTATTCACCGGGAACTTTGATAAAGTAATCTGCTAGATGGTGCACCAGGAACACCAGAAATGCTAGCCATTCCATATTGTTCTTAGTTGCCTTTATAGATATTTGATAGTCGCCTTATACGACACCAATGATTTATTCACAATAGAACAGCAATGTTGGTATACCCCGAGATATTACACGCTTTAGTTTTTCACTTAAGAGCAATTGACTAGTGAGCACAGAGCAGCCTGGCAAACATCCAGACCGAGAACTGGCGATAACGTCGCGTCGCGCTATCTGCTCACTTTATGGCCACTGTTCGCGTAAACGTACAACGTAATAGATTCAAATAATAATAAACGCTCGCACCAGAAGTAGTGCATTTGCTGAGCATATTTTTTTGAATCACTGTGCATATTTTCTACCCGAAACCGACTGGCATGTGTGAGGACATTGATGAGATTGGATGAAGTAAGGATCGTAGCAAGTGAAAGAAAGAAGTACTATCTGCCTTACCATGTGGGAGAAAAGCGTCGCGTGTATGTTTGGTTTTAAAAATAATCATTAAAGTTTCCACATTTATAAAAATGGTGACGACGGTTGAATCGGCTCTGGGATCTGGGTTGGGGGGTTGATTGGTAACTTGTGTGTCCGTATAGGTAGGTTGGGGGTTGGGGGGTTGATTGGTAGTGCGCGGCATGTTTCGGTTTATGTGATTGGCGAATTGTGGGATTGTATTTGGTGCATAATTTACAATGTACCTGCAATTTCATAACTCGTTGACAATGATGGGTTTCTCTACAGCCTACTTGCGTGCTGTTCTGCTAGCGGGGCGTTGGGCCCTGATGCGTTTAGTATCATCTTGGTATTGAACGCGGCAGGGTCGACTCTTCGTTGCGGATCGGGGGGTGGGCGGGTTTGGAGACCTATCATTACAGACTAAGGCATGCTGCGCACTCCCCTATTTTTTTCTTGGACACACGGGTTTTCGGTATCTAATGTCTTGACGATTCATAAGTGTATTGTAATCATACCAGATATGAATAAATGAATAAAAAAAAATAAAAATAAAATCTTGCCCCTTTCGATTAAAATGAAAATACTAAATTTATCCAATATTTTATTATCATTATTACATTATTATTTACTGCAAAACATGTAAAAAATAAAAACCTACTGTCTTGAAATTCTAATTCAGTTTCCTCGAAAAACACACATCTACCAAAGTTACTGACGCACTTAGAGACGTCAAATAACTTTAATGAGTACCTTATGTCAAAAAATTTCAATTAAATCTAGACCATAGACCCGGCAAGAATAGCGACTAGTTTTGAATTATCATTTTTTGACATTAAGTACTCATTATCGTTATTTGACGTCTCTGAGTGGGGCAGTACATGTAATATAATTATGAATACTTACCGGAATATACGTTGCCCAAGGCCTGCTTGCAAGCTGTGACCCGATTTATTTACTTCCCAGTATTTTACATCCAACAATTGGACGCAGTTAAACGAAAAGGGACTACAATTTTAGAAATCAATTTGTTAATTTATGCTCAACCAGACATTTTATCAAAGCAAAATTGCAAAAATGTTGGGTTGGGTTTGAATCTCTTCAGCTTAATTCCGTCCAATATCAATAAGTTTAAACAATTGTCAAACTCTTTCGTGTGCAAGGCGCAGTCTTTTTCAGATTACAGGAGACTGTAGTTCCAGTAAAATTACAATAATAAAATTAAAATTAAGAAAGGCACAGAAATAGAGTAGTCTAATTTGAAATTCTCCTCTTTATTATAGCGTTACCGCAAGCGCTACTGTAAATGTACGAGATAGTCAATGTGTTACGATTGAAACAACTATATTATCATTTTGGACGTAACGCCCCCACAGAAGGTAGAATGTGGTTTCTGTTTATTGCCTTGCCGTAGCCAGCGCCATAACACCTAAAAGGAATGCGGTGTGAAATATATCCCAGCATTTTCTGAGGAAACGCGTAACTCCTTAAATGTTATGCCACAATTTTGTGGCCAATGACTGTTAGCCTTTTTGAATAAATAAATCATGGCGCTAAAAAGAAATTTATGAAAATTAAAGCCTGACTTTTTATTATCCTAATCATGATTTTTATGATTAATTTACTCGTGAAGCAAAGACGCAAAGATTATATATTATTAATAAAGATTGAGGGTTGACATGTTCATGTAATAGTCTTATAATTGGATGGATTGCATGAGAAATGACACACATACTGCACTAATACTTAATGAAATGGGGTAAAGGCAAGTTGTGGTTGATGAAATAAGCTAAACATTTAAGCTACTTGATTCATAATATAATGTTTACGAAGAAAAGTTTCTTTGTTCTTGTTGTCTTATTTAATTATGTTCCTTGTTACAGTTCCGCCAATTATGACAATACAGAATCAATTAGTGGGAGCAAAAGAGGGGGATACGGTGGTCCTCGAGTGCCACTCCGAGGCATTCCCTAGGTCCATAAACTATTGGACGATCAATGACCAAATCATTTCACAGTGTAAGTATAGTGAACGAATAAGCAACAGAATTTAGAATTTGTACTTAACGCTTAAGAACTATTCTCTTACAGTCATTTAGAATTAATACACTAGATTTTTTTATTTATTCTTGGTTAATTTTCACGCTTGCAAATTACAACGTGGCACTTAACCTTCATACGGTCTTCGGGTCATTTTTGACCCATTTCAGGATTTAAATAAAGTTTACTTTTTAAGTATTTTATTTTGACAGTTGATATTGCATGACTTTATTTAAAGTTTTTAGCTCAATATAAATATGTAACTCTTTTATAAAAATACATTACATTTTTCAATTTATAAATTATTTTACACTAATGGCTTCGGGTCACATTTGACCATTAAGTATAGAACGATTGCAGTGTGTTTACTTTTGGAATCTAGTTATCCACTATTTATTGTATAATGCTTGCATTGTTTTACTCACACTCGACTTTAATTTTCCAATAAAAATATTTAATGAATAGAACGTCAGTCAGTGTTTCACAATCAAGTAGGTAATTATTACGCATTTGAAAATGAAGGACAGTGAAATTGAAAACTTTTTGAACGAGGTATCTGATGAGGAAGACTCGTATTCTGAAGATCATGTGGAGAATGCTGATACCCTGGCATCATATTGATAATATTTTCCATCGAAGCTCTTCCGTGACTGCTCCCAAAGGGTTTTTTACACTAAGTTATTTTTGACAACATTCTTTTAGAAGGAACAAATGTATTCACTCTCACTAGAACTACTGCTAGATATATCTAGCAGTTTGAGAGCAGTGTCGGAAGAGATTCGAGGGAAAATATTATCAATATGATGCCAAGATTGACGCGTTATTATTCATGTAGAATCACTGTCAATGTGAACATAAAATGTAGACCGATTTCTCGTGTCTCGTGACTCTCGTGTGTTATATCCAAAAAATTAATCTGTAAATCTTCTAAGCACATTGCAGATAGCACAGAAGTTAGTAATCGCACAAATAAGAAAGGTGCCGAGAGGTGACGGCAGAGCAGAATACAATTGTCACCACCCCAAATCTCTCCCATGGGTGTCGTACAAGGCGACTAAGGATAAATCAGCGATGAGGAATGGGCAGCAGCGTTCCTCTTATACCACCTACCAATGTACTGACTTTTGTACCCGATAAATGGCAATAGGCTCGCTACCTATTATATGAGACCTAACATAATTGTCGAAACGTGGGCGCTAGTTCACCTCTGCCCACCCCTTTGGGGATATAGGCGTGATTTTATGTATGTATTTATGTAAAAATTATACGAGATTCGTCACAAAACGATCCACAATCATCAACCTCATCCCAGTCTGAAAAGAATACAGATAAAAAACCAACCAAGAGAGGCTGATGTCAATTCTATCAAAAAACAGATCATACAACAGGATTGGTTTGCCTCACATGCAAAAAAAATATTTATTATGTAAACAGCATTCTAAAACGAT
Source organism: Cataclysta lemnata (assembly GCA_963931975.1). Taxonomy (NCBI): domain Eukaryota; kingdom Metazoa; phylum Arthropoda; class Insecta; order Lepidoptera; family Crambidae; genus Cataclysta; species Cataclysta lemnata. The sequence continues at coordinate 8,044,409 of OZ008339.1, forward strand.
TACTTTGTATTCTCAATGTAATAACTGATATTTTTTATTTTGAATATTATGTTATTTAGATAATACAGAGTAATATAATACTATGCTAATAACAAGTAAAAGTGTTATATGTTAAAAATTTTATTAATTCTTATAAAATTTTCACTTTCTAACTATTGTTTTCATTGCGTATAAATAAATGTATTAACATATAAAACTAAATAATATTCGCTACACAATTATTTGACATAAATGTAGGCAATATACTGCACGGGTCAAATTAGACCCAAAGCCCGTTGACGTTAGTAATTTTGAAGACCGTGTGAAGGTTAACAACATTCGATCAGCAATGACCGCCAGTCAGCCCTGGCTATGTTGGCTGGTATGGAGAAATGATTTTATCATGAATAAATGCGAATTTTCTCTATTGTGTTGTCTCAGTAAACGTATCTTTCTTTCTCCTTTTTTCCTTCTTCTTTTTTGTTTCTTGTAATTTTTAAATGTATAAGTATACTGTGTCTTTTCAACTAGAACAGTATGAGAAAAACTTGAAAGTTTAAAAGAATATAACATGTCAAAACTTAATGTCTGAGAATATTATGAATTATGAGAATATTATTACGTAAATGGAAAAAAAGAAAGAAAATAAAAGCACTTTGTTGTATCGAGTGACATATATTTTTGAAAATTTTCGTATGCCTCCTAATACATTTTCTGACATTTATATAATGATCAAATATCAACAAACAAATAAAAAAGACCTTTATAAAGGTTGCAAAGATTCAAAATACCGGTTTACATGCTTGGTTGTCGCCATCGTAGCAACCAAATAATGTGGATAGGATAATCTACCTCCAGACAAAATCATTAATGATTTGAAGCTGCTTCGTGCTTCAGGAAGCGCATTAATTAAGGCATTGGTGCAGGTTGTTATCACAGCCATAATCGCGACCAACCCGCATCGAGCTAGAGTGGTGATTTAACCGCCAAACTGCGAAATAAGCACCTATAGATAAGTCATAATGAACTGTTTTGTTGATGAGATATTAGGTTTCCGTAAATAACCGTGTGGTGATGGCAGACAAGAATACAATCGTCACTACCTCTCCCGCGGGTGACTAATAACTAAAAAATGACGAGACAATACAGCATTGTAATTTTTATACAACATAATATGTACTGCGATTTACACCCTCTTTAGATGGTAAAAGGTTCGCTCCCTATTACATGGGAACTAATGTAATTAGCGATTTAATTTAGGTGTTAATACACCTCTGCCTACCCCTCCTGGGTTACATAGGTGTAATTTATGTAAAGGTATCATTACACATATAAATTTTCCCTTGCTGTCAATGAGGTTGGCGGGAACTGGTCGATTTTTCTAAAATGTTTATAAATGCAATTTACCGTTTCACGTGACATTTACACATTTATCTCTTTATAAATGTATATTTAGGATAATAAATATTGTACTACCAGCGAAGACACTGGTAAAGAAAACAACAAGTTACCATTGTTTCCAATTCAAACAATAATGGATACTACAACCATCGTAATAGGCGTACGAAGCTTGTTAACAAACGTCAAAGTCATATAAAAGTAGTGTTTTGTATCGCTCAAAATAACTTGCTTTTGTTTTCTTCCGTATGACACCTCATGCTAGCATTAATAGGCCGTTTTTAAAATGCTTCAAACTAGTTCAGAAATAGTAGATAATTACGATAGTTCAATAGACGCTATTCATGAATAAGTAAGGAGTATCACATTAAATATTTAAGATGCTATAGCACTATGGAGTATTGTTAAGAAACCATGGCCTAAATTTTATGGTTGTCGATATATAAATTGTTATTTTGATTTAATAACCAGATACAAAGGTTAATTAAGAAAGTTCTTCATTCTTTAAAGCCGGCAACAAAATACGATATTATAATTTAACTATGTACAACAATATTTGAAACATACATACATACATACATAAATCACGCTTATATCCCCGAAGGGGTAGGCAGAGGTGAACTAGCACCCACGTTTCGCCAATTATGTTAGGTCCCATGTAATAGGTGGCGAGCCTATTGCCATTTATCGGGCACAAAAGACGCAGTACATTGCTATTGCTAGGTGGTATATGCTAGTAGGAACGCTGCTGCCCATTCCTCATCATTGATTTATCCTTATTCGCCTTGTACGACACCCACGGGAGAGATTTGAGGATTTAAAATAAAAAATAATATCGTAGAGCATGTGTGTGTGTGTGTGTTTCCTCGTATACTTTTATTCCTCGCTTGTACTTTTTGCTATTAAATATTGGTCACATCTTTAAGTCGACACCTTGCTACATCGACAAATAAAATATTATATATTTTTATATTAGTTGGTATACCTCAACAAAAGTAACTTCCAGAAAAAATTGTATTTTGTTCTTTTTAACTAAATAAAAAAAGTCTGAATAGCTAAACAACTTAGTTTAGCTATTCAGATAGAATTGACGTTGTAATTTTTACATTTTGTCATTTTACACTTTTTATAGGAGGTAACGCGATGTACCTTAGCCCATCTATAATAGATAAAACTATCCAATCTAACAGAAAAAAAATGCATTTTGCAACATACCACTTTTTAGATTTTGAGAGTGGTATAGTTATTTCATAACAGGCCACTGTATTCACCACAAAAATATTGTAGAACTATCTTCGACCTCCTTGGTCGAAAATATCGTAAGCTACTGACCCTATCAAGCGTGAATTCGTATTATCTTTAAACAATTGAGTGACAGGTATATTTCTCTGTGCAGCGGACAAAAGGTTCGAGATCTCTTCAATCGAGAGAGGTTACGAAGTGGACATGAGGCTGAAAATCAAGAAAGTCGGAAGGAGTACCTTCGGCACCTACAGTTGCATATCAAAGAACTCGTTAGGCGATACAGATGGGACGATCAAGCTATATTGTACGTATTTGATCACCTGTGAGATTGATTGTTTAGTTCATTTATATAGATGTAGTCTTTTGTAGTTATGCCTACAGTAAAAGTGTGCCAAAACCATCTAAGCATTGTACATACATACATACATAAATCACGCCTTTATCCTCGAAGGGGTAGGCAGAGGTGAACTAGCAAAGCATTGCTATGACAAAAAATAGTGTTATACAAAAACAAATGTATTATAGTTTTTGTACAACAATATTTATTGGTATAATATAAGTAAACAAAGTGCCGTGGGTGACGGCAGAGCAGTATTGTCATCATTCCCAATCTCTACCGCGGATTTCTGTTTCAATCCTTAGTCGCCTTATACGACAAGGTGACTAAGGATTGAAACAGTCATGAGAAATGAGGTGCAGTGTTTTTATTATACCACCTAGCAATATATTAATAAATAGACGTTACTTATGTATGTATGTATAAAATACGTCTACGCATCTTATAATCTTATGAACAGATCGGATGTTTATGGAGGAGTTCCTACAAAATTCTTGCTCGAACTTAAATTTCACGTAATGTGAAACTACACAAACGTGGCTTCCTTCAACCTTGCCTAGGAACTCATGTTATAGTTTTACATGCTAAGTTAAAGATCGTTGTTAACTAGTATGCCTTCAATCTGGAGGTAAGCAATTTTTTTTTTAATACGGTGTATTCCAAAATAAAGCATCAGGGCGTTATTAAAGAACCTATTTTTTCATTGTACTAAGTTTTTTACAATTATATTTTTCCTCACCTAAGATTATATCTGTGGTGGGTATTAACTACTGCAGCAAGCACCATTGGCTGGCTTAACGTGCCTTCAGAAGCACGGATCATATTTATTGTCACCCAATAAGTGACAGGCCTCAGTGAAAATTGTTTAGTATACGCAATCACAAGCCGAGCGCGCCAGCCACTACACTTTAATAATTTATTCAATATCAGAATATGTCCTATAAACTTATTTACTAATATCTTTTGTGATGAAAATAGTGAAAATAACATGACTTGTATTATCAATCATATTCATCAAAATTGACGTATTAAGCTATTAAAGTTACCTATTACCAATATATCGTAATATAAGCCGAACGGATAACGAAACAAAATATCCTATTATGCTCCAAACTACACGCCCGTATCTTTACCAACGAAAATAGCATAAAAAGAAATTTGTACTATATCAAACATCTTCATTAGACGATCTTTGCCATTGCCAAATCTGATACAGAATCCATTACTTAACGTAGCTTTTATGTATAAATCGAAAACGCGAGTTCCCTTCGAAATAATGGGTACAAGACCCACGTAACGTGATATTTTCGTCTGCGAACCCTTACAATAGGAAAGAGCCCTCAGAAAATAAAGTCCGTAGGTATTCAATGTTTCCTAGAACGTTAGAAGCGTTGAGGAACATCCCACCTTGCCAGGCGAAATTGTAAACAATAGACTATCGAGAACAACAGAGTGTCACGTCACAAGTTAGAACTAATATGCGTCGACGTGTCTGACTTCGGTAATTTAATAATTACTTCTTAGTATGACTTGTTGACACGTATTACTAACCTCGTTTTAGAATCCTTAGGTTATCTTACAGTTGCCAAACGTATTGTCTTCAATGGTACTAAAAAAATCGTAGGTGTTCAACCCCCGCATATTGCCCACCGCCTTGCTCTTCGGTGTCTGTTTTGTAAATATATTTCCACAGTACCTTAATCTTACAGCTCTAGGATATAATAGATACTTTTTATTATTCATTAATTACTAACGGAAAAGTATATAAGCTCAGTAATACCTGAACTCTATTCATAGCTACAAGCGGTCATTATTCAATAGACCTTGGTCGATTTTTCTGTTAGCTTGTTAACTTTATATGAGTCACAAAATGCTTGAGATTTTCTTTTTCCTGTAATCTTACCGAAACTGAGACTGTTTTAATCTTAAGTCCCCACACACTGGTGATATTGCGGGTGATGACAATAGTATCTGTATTGATATGCCGTCGCCACACGGCATAATTAACAGTTTTGTCAGACCAACGAAAACTCTTAGCATTTGATGGATTCACCGTGCGGGTGCCGGGTCCGTATTGTGACAGAGGGGAAAGTTAGTGGCAGCGCTTGGAACATGTGAGCCAAATGCAGGTTTGCGGTATCCCTTCGCAACATGTGTGTGGTGACGGCAGAGCAGAATACATTTGTCACCACACCCCTCTCTTCCGCGGGTGTCGTACAAGGCGACTTAGGGTTAAGACAGCAATGAGTAATGGGCAGCAGCGTTTCTCTTCTGCCACCTAGCAATATACTGCGATTTATATATGTATATTCTCAACATGTCAACACTCACCTCCGCCACTTCACTCACCTCCGCCACTTCACTCGCCCCCGCCACTTCACTCTCCTCCGCCACTTCACCTAGTATTTACTCACACTTTCCGTTGCAGCTCTATCGGGTAAATATGAGGAGATGCAGTACAACGAAGTGGACTTCGACGAGACCCCCGACGTGAGCGAGCTGGAGGCCCTCAAGCGGAGCACCGGCGTAAGCAACGGCGCCCGAGCATGCGTCAACCTAGCACTGTTGCTACCCTTCCTCGTGTTATAATGCTACTTTGTATATATGAAATATATTGTTACGATTACCTTTTCGATGGTGTTTCATTTAGTGTCATCGTCATCATCATCATCATCGTCACCAACGCTTTTAATCTGGCGTTCACCAACACTTAAACAAGAAGAAAACCGATTAAAAGATAACCGTAAGTTCTTCCATACGATAAAATGTCAAAAGCCGATGGTTAAATAATAATCGCCTGTTTAAGTGTTGGTGAATTTGGGCCTTAATGTCCCCACTACTGGGCACGGCACTTCCCTATAGATGGAAGAATATAGGGAGATTGGGCCATAGCCCACCACGCTGGCCCAGTGCGTGTTGGTGGGTACTAACGACTGCAGATGCAGCCGTAGCCAGGACCAACGGCTTAACGTGCCTTCCGAAGCATGAAGGAACTCGAGATAATAAATTTCCGGTCACCCATCCAATGACGGGCCTTAGCGAACATTGAACATTCGCTCATTTGGTGTACGCCTCATCAATTAATTCTAGTATTAAAACTTTACTCTTAATGCCGCACTCAGAGACGTCAATTACATTTAATGAGTACTTAATGTAAAAAAAACATTTAAATCTAGACCATAGAATCATCAAGAATAACGACTAGTTTTGAATTGTCATTTTTGACAATAAGTACTCACTAACGTTAATTAACGTCTCTGAGTGTGGCAGTTAGTAGCTTAGTATACCCAAAGAGGGTTGGTACCAGGCAGGCTGCCGGCTGTAAAACTTAAGTCAAAACTTTGAGCAGTATGTATTGGAATGTTGTCATCACAATCACTGTCTCCGTTCATCGGTCTCTCGACATGGTTCCGTTACATCTCTTTTCTATTATATTTATTCATTACTAGCCCCTTTTTGGTATGATGGATGATATGAATCAAAAGGGAGTGGATGGCTTGATGACGTCTGACCGAGATGAATGGAAGAGGACACATACTGCGCCGATCACAGGTAGACTGGAACAGGTAAGGGAAAAGAAGAAGATTCTTAATGACTGGTTAACTAAGGATTTTTTCCTATATATTTTTTCGTCCATAGGCATCAACCATTGGCTCTCCTTATAGACGAAAGAATAGCCCATTCATCTTCATCATCAGCCCTTTAATGTACTGCTGTGGAAAGGCTTTGCTGTAGATGGAAGAATATAAGGAAAATGAGCCAGAGCCCTCTACGCTAGCCCAGTGTGAAATGGAGGGTATTAAGGCACCGACCTTAGCTCATAATAATCATCAACACCAACAATTTTAGTCCTTTTTACTAAGGCACAAAGGAGATTGTTCGGTCCTTGAATCGAATTTTTTTTTATATTAACCTAACCAATTATAATAAAAACGACATCAATATTTTCGGAGTAGTGTGTATACTAATTCACATTTTAACTGCAATTGTGGTCCAACGAGTTCTCAAGTTTTAGGTATTTCAAATATTCCGAAAGGTAAAATTTTTATTAGATAACGTCGAATTAAAATATGTTGATTATAAATTGTGTCTGGACTAACTGTTTATAACCGCTGCAGGATAGCGTGAAACTAACAGTTTAACGTGCCTCAGAATCAAACTGATGCTGTACAAACTTCTTGCTCTATCTCAATCCTCAGGGCTTACGGAAACTAGCGTTCTGAATACTTCGCTTGGAACTGACTATGTGTAATACGTAGTTACGATGAAAATTCTTTAGTATTTCCTTTTTTGAGTTTGACCTTTTGTTGTCATCATTGAACATTATAAGCCGTGTGGTGACGGCAAAGAAGAAGAATTGCAATGGTCACCCCTGCTTCTCTCGTAGGTGTCGTACAAGGCGACCAAGAGTTATAATTTTATTATCAATCTTAACCATTATAAAAATGAAGTTTATAGAATACAAACGTAAGTAAGAAAATTTGTCAATTTGTAGTAATAATGATGGAACAAAATGATTGTCAAATCTTTCAAATTATAGATTTCAACTTTAGTTTGGATTATAAAGTTCAAAATCGTTTAAAAACTGTCAACCTTTGAGTAATCTTATTACATGTAGAGGGCCTGCGAATTGTTGTATGTAATATGTACGTTTTTATTTTTATCTTTTTCTTATATTTGTGATTAAGTCAATTTGAATTAAGTTTTTAGAATTGACTTTTTGGTAGTAACCATTTTATTTGCGGCCCTAAATTAACAAAGATGATAAATAGGTAAGTAAATCCTTTTATGTCACTGTCGAATTAGCTGTCCAACAGCCGCAAAACAAAACGCCAAAGTTAAAATCAATGGCAAAAACCGAACTCCGAAAGATTTAAAAGGAACTGGAAACTATAAATCGCGGGAGTCAGCTTTGTTTCAGCGGGGACGTCATTGTGATATATCATGCATGTCGTGTCTTGGGACTTCTATATTTCATGTTTGTCGGACTGAGGGAGCAGGGGACCGCGGCCACCTGCGCTCGGTCACGAGACGTTGTCGTTACGACTGTTTTGCGAGGGGAATGTAAATTTGTCACTCCGAACGTAGGTGTCGCGGCTATCTCGCAGGCGCTTTATGAATCTCATAAAATTATGTGCGCGCCACGAGTACATTCGGTATTCGTGTCGTACTCTAAGACATTCGACCCCGATTGTTTTTTCATTTGCATGCGATAAATGGTGTATTTTCCATGCTCTTCCATGCTGGCTTTGGAGTAAATAACGTAGAACGTAGAATGCTAGCCCCCTTCAACCCAGGGATGTAGCAAAATTCGGGTAAGGGAGATCGCCCGGTGTAGATCAATAAGTAAGTACCTTAGGGTACCCGAATCGTGGAGGGCATGCCACCAACAACAGCATACCCTAAGAGGGTTGGTGTCAGGCAGGCAGCCGGCTGTAAGACCTGAGCCAATACCTTGAGCTTTTAATTTTATTTAATATTGTCATCCCAATCACTATCTCAGTTCGTCAGTCTCTTGAGACGGTCCTTTCCATCTTGTTTCTGTACATTCATTTATCATTAGCACCTTTCTGGTGTGATGGATGATATGAATGAAAAGGCTGATGAAGTCTGTATATTAATGGAAGAGGAAACATACTGCGCCCACCCCAGATATACTGAAAACAGGGCAGGAAGAAGAAGAAATGGTATACACCATTTCATCTTGTAAAGCAATTTGCGAAAGCAATATTAGAATATTGGGCTTCTCAGATTTTTGGGCCGTAACGAAAAAAAAACTTGAATAGCGATACATTTGTAAAGCCACACGTTTTCCAGATGTACTCAACCTAATAATGCGTGTTCATCTTAACAATACCCGAGATTGCTTATATACTATTCTACAATAGGGCCTTGGATATTGTTAAGCTCATGCGTTAGTAGTCAGAAACTTTTCATACCCTAAAATGTAACAAACCTTATTGAGTAATACCTACTGATGGGCCCAACAATGTATTACTGAGGGGATGGCTATTCCTATGTACTTATAGAGTGGAGCATTTATTAGTCACGTTACAATACAAAAACGTACCTACTGACGATAAAAGAAAATTTTTACGTTACATTACTGGGCACCATTAAACCCGTATTCGACGAAATGCTCCAAAATATAATCGCGTAATATATAAGAGCTTTTCATTACGTTACATCACTGCCAAATCTTATCGAGATAAAAGAATTGTCATTCTTAAAATAGGAGTATTCTTATTAAACTTAATTAATGTAATTCCAAACTTGTGATGTTCATTATCGTTTACAATCATCTCCGCGTATCATCATCATTATCACTATCCTACCATGCTAGCACTGTGTACTAATTGGTTAAAGTGCATTTAGAAGCATGGAGAAGCTCGTCATAAAGTTATTATTATTAGTCACTTAATATTTATTGACCAATCTTAGTCAACAAAGTTCAGTATAGGCAATCACTGCTGAATTAAGATACTGTATTGTGTTCCATGGGTAAGCAGATAATTCAAGTTTTCTACAAAGATTTTGGTGGTTAGAAAAAGAATTTCGAAAAATAATGATCTTGAGGCGGGAAGATCATAATTTTTCGAAATTCTTTTTCTAACCACCAAAACCTTTGTACAAATTTTTCTAACATTTATATAATGTTAAAATCGTAAAATTAAATCGAATAGAAAAGCAAACCCAAGCTTAACCGAACGCACGGTATTTGTATAAAATATCTGCTTTGGAATGTTTGAAATTTATTTCTACATTGCGAGGGTACCCGTTGGCTTACAACGTGAAGTGTAAAGGTTAGAAGAATTTTGGCAAGTTAATTAGTGTCTTGGGTGGCCGAGCGGTCAGGCACCTGCCCGGATAGCAGCGGACGCGGGTTCGTTTACCGCCTCAAGATCATAATTTTTCGAAATTCTTTTTCCAGCAACCAAAATCTTTGTACGAATAGTTCAAGTTTTCTAAATAGAACTATCAACATACATTAGAAAATTCAACATTTCGACATAGAACTTTTACCCCTATGGCCGTGGCCATATTTGTATATACACGCCGATGATATTGCATTCGCAAAAATTAAATGTCTATTATAGTACAGTCAACGGCACTTCAGACTACTCAAAACTGTCAGATTTCTTCAATCGATTGTCAACCTTAAATTGGTAATAATAGAGCACAAAATCATACATAAATCACTCCTATATCCCCGAAGGGTTAGGCAGAGGTGAGCTAGCACCCACGTTTCGCCAAATATGGCAGGTCCCATGTAATAGGTGGCGAGCCTATTGCCATTTATCGGGCACAAAAGTCGCAGTTCATTGCTAGGTGGTATAAGAGGAACGCTGCTGTCCGTTCCTCATCACTGATTGATTTATCCTTAGTCGCCTTGTGCGACACCCACGGGAGAGATTTGGGTTGGTGACAATTGTATTCTACTTTGCCGTTACCACACGGCCATCTGCCGTCATCACACGGCCAAAAGCACAAAATCGATTGAGAAAATTCACATTTTGTGGTAGTCTGACGTACTGTTGACTGTACATCAGCTTTCTAAAAACAGTAGTTTCGCTAGATACATTCGATGTAGGATACATCGTTAAATACAAAGGTGTATATTTGTAAACTTTATGTACGAATATTTGTAAAGGCTCTATAAGCCTTGTGTCCATTAATTAACATACCATTATGCAAAAGTTTGTATCTCCAAAGCGATTCAACATAGTTTATTGTCACAAAGCACCTTTTGAATCAACATTTTGGTAGTTCCTACCAAGCGAATGCTTTGTACCAGAACATGTTTGCTTACGTAGCAAATTTAAGTGTGGAGACAGAAAAATACTATGTTACAATCAGCAATGCTATTTGGTACACAGATGATAAATATTTAGTTACTATTTCGCATTGCAATGCAGTTTCTGATAGCCATTTAATCTTCCTTTTAAAAGTATAGCAATATTTTTCCGTTACTTTATTATTTAGGAAATAGGAACTATATTTTACTCTGAATAAAATTTATAAATCTTATTCGTTTAACAGATAATAAGATTCCCAAATTCAGACGCAACAGGTTGAATATAGGTTTACATTTTTAATTTTTGATGGCTTTAGGCCGTTGCCCGAAAAGCTCCAGCGCTTATCGGCTAGAGAAGGTGAAAATGGAATTGGCTAAAAATGGATTTTTATTTTAAGCATCTTCCCAGGTCCCTCTACCGAATAGAACCTAAAAAGAACACTTCCAATCAATCTAAGCAAAAGAATTTCGGGTATAGAAGTCATAAATATAATGAATGGGCCTGTGTAAATACGACCATATATCCGCATACCGGCGAAAGCTCAAATGGCTGATAATTCGCCAACGACGGCACTTAAGGATTGTCTCCACACTTTTTTCTATTATTAACGATCCATGTGCGCCTGAATATTTGAAGTGTAAATTTCAATATTTAGGTGCCTTTCATTCCCGCTTTCTTCGATCAGACGGCAAATTAATTCTAGCAATGCCTTCTCACCGTACTGGTTTTATTTCTAAATCCTTCACTCTTCAAGCAATACGACTCTGGAATGCCCTCCCACCTTCTATTCAAAGTGCAAAAACTAAACTTGTTCGCAGCCACTATTTGAATTCTCCAAATGGTTGATTGCAACCACTGTTTTGGAAAGACTGACTATGTTTTATATTTATTTATATTCATATATTATTAACTTCGTATATATTATTATTATGTATTAGTTACAAATATATTATTATATTATGTAAATGTGTTACAATATTATGGTTTCTTATTTAAGATAATAATATAATGTATTTAGCTTGACAGCCATGTGGTGACGGCAGAGTAGAATACCATTGTCACCACCCCAAATCTCTCCCGTGGGTGTCGTACAAGGCGACTAAGGATAAATCAGTGACTAAGGTTAAATCGTTCCTCTTATACCATCTAGCTATGTACCTACTGCGACTTTTGTGCCCGATAAATGGCAATAGGCTCGCCACCTATTACATGGGACCCAACATAACTGGCAAAACTTTCGGGGATATAGGCGTGATTTATGTATGTATGTATGTATTTAGCTTGTAGGTATTTGTATTTTATGTGCCTACATTGATATTTGTACGTAAGCATTTATGTTATACTAATTGTTTAAATAAACGTTATTTTAACGTTACTCATTTTACGCACCGCCAAAATATTTCCTGTACTCAGCTTTCCGGTTGACTGGTAGAGAATGCCTTATGGCATTAAGTCCGCCAATTGTACCTTTTATTTTGTGTGCAATAAAGTTTTAATAAAAAAAGTGGTCGCGAAGAGCAGGAAGTTAGAAACATTTAGAAAAATTATGTCCTCATACGGAACTCGGGACGGAACGTGGTCGACCCTGACCTAGCTATCCGGCTGCATAAACCAATGGGATAACCAGGATATTATACTGACCTTATTGTCTTTCTAATATTCTTCCTAATATTTATACATGCTTATACCTGACATGAGTGAATAAATGAAAAAATCCGTACTGCGCCAACCCCAAATCAAATGGGAAAAGGGTAGGTGGATGATGACGACACTAAATCACGTCTATTTATCCCCGAAGAGGTAACCACCGGTAAAATAACACCCACGTTTCGCCAATTATGTTAGGTTAAGTCATATCATAGAGAGCGAGCCTATTGCCAGCTGTTGGGCTCATAAATCGCATTGCATTACTAGGTTGTATAAGAGGAACGCTACTGCCGATCACAATGTATTTATACACATACATACATAATTCACGCATATATCCCCGAAGGGGTAGCCAGAGGTGAACTAGCACCCACGCTTCGCCAATTATGCTAGGTCCTCCCATGTAATAGGTGGCGAGCCTATTGCCATTTATCGGGCACAAATACAATACAATTTATACAATGTTCAAATAATAATGAAAGCACGGTTACATAAACTGTGATATAACAAGAACTTACAAGACTTGTACGACACCCGCGGGAGATAATATTGGGTTGTATTCTACTCGCCTTCCACCACACGACTATTGAGTAACGTGTAGAGACCTTGCGTTGTTATTGATAATTATTATTTAATAATGACGTGGTGGCAGAATACATACATACATAAATCACGCCTATACCCCCGAAGGGGAGGCAGAGGTGAACTAGCACCCACGTTTCGCCAAATATGTCAGGTCCCATGTAATAGGTGGCGAGCCTCTTGCCATTTATCGGGCACAAAAGTCGCAGTACATTGCTGGGTGGTATAAGAGGAACGCTGCTGCCCATTCCTCATCAATGATTTATCCTTAGTCGCCTTGTACGACAGCCACGGGAGAGTTTTGGGGTGGTGACAATTGTATTCTACTCTGCCGTCCCCACACGGCAAGAATACAATACTAATTAATGAACTACACATAATTATGACAAAAAGTTTCTCTTTGGATATTCGTTTATTTAACGTCTTGATGATTCATAAGTGTATTGTAATCATACCAGATATATATAAACGAATTTTGACTTTGACTTTAACGGGCTTGTAAGTAAATAAAAAAGGTTATGAATATTCTTCATGCTAATTATTTATACAAATAAGTGTCTTTTAATAAGCGTAAAACCTATTTTTACAGACGGGCACTTTATTTGTTTTGAGCTTTTCCGCCACGTATTTCGTATAACAAAAGTGGCAACAAATTTCACAATCGTCTCGACGCTTCCAAACGTGAAACGTCTAAAGAAATTAGACAACTTGCGAATTCGGTTGAGGCATTTGCCTAAGCAATTCATAATTTATTCCCGGCGAAAGTACCAAGTTGTTTGAATAATTTTTCTATCTATCGGGAGCTCAACGAGGAGGCGCAGCTTTTGTAATCACTCTGGTTTCAATGGCGAGCGGAATGGATATTACTTCGCAGAGGTTTCGTTACTGGTTAGAGCATCACCAACATCTGCCTATGGATCTGTTTATTGCTTACGCACTGACCTCTAGAAATGAATGGATAGTAAAGGGAAAATTAAATGGGACATAATGCGCCAATTGCATAAATATTTACTTTAAATGTATTATTAACCTCTCAATTATTGACTACACAGTTTTCATATCAGGAGAAGCATAATTATCGTCTTTAACTAAATGTCTTGGCTAGATACATCGCACCTTTTTATCCCGAGGGGTAGGCGTATTAACACCCACGTTTCGCTATGTTAGGCACGTGCAATAAGGGGCGAACCTAGTGCCATCTGTCAGGCAATTAAGTCGCATTAGTATTTTTGGGTGTCATAACAAGGACGTTGCAGCCCATTCCTTGTCAAGTTTTAACCCCTCGCCTTGTGCGATACCCGCGCAAGAAACTAGGGGTGTTGACAATTGTGTTCCGCTCTGCCGTCACCACACGGCCTACGTCTTTACTTTCTCACTTAACTCAACCAGAATATTGAAAAAGCGAAACGCGCTTACTGCCAATCGAACACTTAATCGTATCCCAAGTAAATAAGGTGGGGGTAGTAGTATTAAATAGAATTAGGCAAAGTGGCATCGCTCTCAAAGCGATTGGCATCCAACGCTCGTCACGTGCGTGGGGTCCGGATGCACAAAACCACAGTATACCCAGAACAGAAAGACGTCTTCATGCAAATACGCCGCTGCCCATTAGAATTTGTGCTTTCGTACTTGGCTCCGTGTAGGCACGCACTGTAACGCACACATTACTGTGACATAAAATACGGGGGCATAAGGGTTCGGTGTGATCGCGCTTGTACAAGGTGATGCACTTTCGCTCGCCGCTCGTTCCGGCCCGGCACATTCGCGCTCGCAGCCACCGCGCCGCTTTAGTTACAACCCTAGCGCCAATGCAGAGTAAGCTAATGACTCGCCGACATCACATGAGTAAATAAACAGAACAGAGAATAACCTTCATACAACCGCGCGTATCGGCTGCACTACTACAAGCACCCGGAGCATGTGTGCGTTACCACTGGCCGTTGTCGCGCACGCGGCGAGACTGGAAAATACCGGTTTATGACGCACTGCCAGTTGCATAGCCACAGGGTTAGTGCGACGGGGCGTTCTCAGGAAGCTTTTACTCTGTTCGGTTTATCT
The DNA here is from genome assembly GCA_963931975.1 of Cataclysta lemnata. Taxonomy (NCBI): domain Eukaryota; kingdom Metazoa; phylum Arthropoda; class Insecta; order Lepidoptera; family Crambidae; genus Cataclysta; species Cataclysta lemnata. Next base: position 8,059,451 of record OZ008339.1, read on the forward strand.
GCCGACAGGCCGCAGATAAACTACTGTTCTGGGTGTACTGTGACAAAACGGACAAGTGGCCATTCGCAGACAACGCCCCGGGTGTGGACCCACGTTCGCACTTCGCCCGTGATCTGGGAACTTTAATATGAGAAACGACCAGCAAATTCAGGCATTGTTGGCCTGCCTACTGTTAACTTGACCAAACGTGATACTTTTGGGAACAAATTTCGACTAATAAAGAGGTATCATCGCTTTTTCATGTTGGCTGGGAGTGAAAAATAACGTAGTCTGTGATTTTTTTAGGTTTAATAAGCTGAGCGTTTGACCACAATCTTCTGCCTTATGGAAAACGATGATGTTACACGCTCCCCTAGATATGTATATAATAGGGGTGCATAAACAAAAGCTGCCCTAAGGAGCAATGCAACAACATTCCCAAAGGGGGTTGGTGTCAAGGTCTTGGCTTGGCTTTTGTAGACAGAAGGGCTACAAAACCTAAGCGAAGATTTTAAGCAGTATAGATTGCAATCGTATAGATGAGGAATGGGCAGCAGCATTACTTTTATACCACCTAGCAATGTACTGCCACTTTTGTTGCCCGATAAATGGCAATAGGCTCGCCACCTATTACATGGGACTAAACATAATTGGCGAAACGTTGGTGCTAGTTCACCTCTGCCTACCCCTTCGGAGATATAGGCGTGATTTATGTATGTATGTATGTAAATTGCAATTTTGTCATCTCAATGACTGTTTCCGTTGTTCCATTTATCGATCTCTTGACATCATTAATACCTTTCGAGCGTGATGGATTATGGATATGAATTAATATGAGTCTGGAATCAACGGAAACCAACGATTTAACGTCCCTACGGAGGGGATTATATATTTTGGTCATTCATTAAATGGCCAGCATTACGCACATTGTTTAGTTATTGCAATTCTAGCGTTTATAAAACCATGAGATAAAAAGGTAAAATAAGACAGATATCACCCACGCTGTCTTACGTACAGTACCTACAAAATTTCTCGTTTATGTAGTCCGGCACGGTTGTGTAAACAATCACCCACCACTTCCAGGCAATATAAGCGTCAGTTATCATCATCATCATCAGCCCTGTAATGTCCCCATTGCTGGGACACGGGCCTTCCCTATGGATGGAAGAATATAGAGAGATTGGGCCAATAACCCACCACGCTGGCCCAGTGCGGGTTGGTGAGTATTGACCACTGCAGATGCAGCCAGGACCACCAGCTTAATGTGCCTTCCGAAGCACGGAGGAACTCGAGATAATAAATTTTTGGTCACCCATCCAATGACCGGCATTAGCAAACATTGCTTAGTTTACGCAATCGCAGGCCAAGCGCGCTATGCCACTGCGCTAGCGAGCTCCTCATTTATGTATTTAGTCATTTATTTATATTACATATATAAAGGTAAAAATAAGACAGACATAGCCCATACTGTCTTACGTACAGTACCTACAAAATTTCTCGTTTATGTAGTCCGGCACGGTTGTGTAAACAATCAGTATCCCTTTCAAACGCGGATCCCAAGGAATCCAGTTAAGAAATGCACGAGCGACTGTAGCCTATTCAGTGTAACACAACCTTCTCAACCCCAGGTCCGAACGCTCCGTGATCGGAAATACTCAATAGATACTTTTCTGTTCGCCTTGAAAGAAAATCGTACGTATTACTCCGAAAGATATTAAGTACGTACCGTTGCATAATGAGATATTTTGAACAGGGTTTAAGAAGACGATGAAATGCCGTAGAAGAACATACTTATTATTTTCATTTGAACAGTATGTACCTATATAAATGTTAAAAAAGTTATTCGATTTTAATTTCAACATTATATAAATGTTAGAAATATAAGTACAAAGATTTTGGTGGTTAGAAAAAGAATTTCGAAAAATTATGGTCTTGATGCGGGAATCGAACCCGCGTCCGCTGCTATCCGGGCAGGTGCCTGACCGCTCGGCCAACCAAGTCACTAATTAAATTGCCGAAATTCTTCTAACCTTTACACTTCACGTTGTATGCCAACGGATATTTTTACAAATACCGTGCGTTCGGTTAAGCTTGGGTTTGCTTTATAAACTATTCGATATAAATTTCAACAGTAAGAATATTTTTATTTTAAAAGAGCTGCGACTACTCTTCTTATTTGTACATCTACAAGGAAGATCAGTTTTCTAGAAGTAATAGCTTTCATATGGAATTACAAATAATATTGTTATTAATCTTCGATCATAACTGGTCGGACTTATTACTATGAAATCCTGTGGCATTTAATCGAAAATTAGTTCACAAGGATATCATTATCAGATTGCGTATTGATGAAAAATCCTGATAAATATTTATTTTTACAAAACAAAATTTAAAATTCAAGTCACTAAGAAAAACCATAGATACTACCGAAGAAGGCTGACACTATTTTTGTAGTCCAAAAACAGTACTTTTTCTAGTTTTATTGAATATTCAGCATTTAATCTCCTCAAAGGCTAGTTCAAATATAGTCTAATTTGTAATCCGAAAATGTATATTTACCACGAAGACTTGCAAAACTTTGATCAAAGGTACTATAAAACTTTAACTACCCAAGTGGGTCTGGCAGAATATATTTATTTAGGTTAGTTTAGCGCAACTAAATCTCGGTCAGGATCTTGTGTTTAACAGGCAACTTGAACGAATTTTATTATATGTTGTTAAGGTATAACAGCATGCCATAGATACCGACATGCACCGAAAGCGAGTTTAGAATGCATTCGGAATATATTTCGTTTTAGTGGTTCATGTTCAGCTGCAGTTTAACACCAATATGTGAAATTATACAAATAAAGATATCATCTGTTTTTCGTGAGGACTTTGTAAGTCAAGATCAAAATCTAATAAAACTGTACTAATTTAAACCTTTATAGGGCAATGTCTGCAGTATTTTCCATTAGTTTTTAACCTTGTTATAACTAATTACTAAAGTTGAAATTATGGTAGCAACTATTTTACCACTGCCCTATAATGCCTGTCGTATTCGATTATTTCTTGGTTATATATTTGGATATATTTCTGTTCATTCTATGGCAAAAATGTGATCCATTCTTTGTCATTTAGTTTTATAGACGACATTTCGTTCTTAAGACAAAACTACCGCTTTGGGATCCGTCCTCCTACTAGATGATTATAAATTCCCAATACAGAAAAAAGACAATTAAATACAGCAGATAATGCAGCTGCAAACCATTTGTAATGAAAGACAAAAAAATACAATAAATTGATAGAAAGGGAAGTAGAATTGAAATATTATATTCTAAGCACTAACTACAAAATTGACAATGCCCAATGGCGACGGGAATGTGACCCAATTCTCATCCCCATTTCTTCTACCGCGGTTGTCAACCATGTATAAAGAATCGTATATATATGGGCAATGGGCTGCATCATTACTTGTGTAAAAAGTTCTGCAATATGGCAAATTGACAGCTATGTTATAGTAATTAGTATTAGGACTATTGTAAAAAGTATTTTGCATTCTTCCAAATGCATCGAAACGCAAAAAAAAGTCATCGAAGCAACTCACGTAAGTAGCTTTTATATTCTCACGCGAATAAAAAATTTCGTCGACACAAACCCTCGACATACAACAACACAATAGAACACCAATACGGTAACAATTTGCGTAATTAAAGGCACTAACAATTTACACGAAGATTTCAAGTCTCGTTAACAATTAACAACACGATTTCAATATTATGCTGTACCTCTACGCGTGTGAAATTAATGTTGGCCACTGGGCCATTTTACTAAATCGTTACAATTTAGCGACACCATTAACCCCCAAACACTTAATGAAATTATATTAGACACGCACCAGTACTTACTGGCCGGTTAGAACTCGTGACCACTCTATATTTAAAAGGCAAGAGAGGCCATTCGACTTTTCCGCCCGAATTTGAAGCCAAACTTTCTCACCGAGAGAACATTGATACTTGTAGGGACACCAGCAATTTTATTTTGTCCATCCAACATGGTTTGGCGAAATTTATATATGGAAACAAGTATTAATCAAAACTTGGTGTTTGATTAAACTCTTGACATCCAAATACGCTAGCTACACTAAATATTTCACTGAGCACCAGACACGAAGAAACGTAGAACAGTTCTATGACACCCGCATCCTCACCCCTGTGGTAATCAAATTGAAACTAACGGTAGATTGAGCGAGCGACAACAGCTCGTTGAATCGCCGCTACATGGCGTTCTTGTGATTGTCGTTTAGTGTCGGTACACATGACCACCTCCGTTCAGTCACCTATTACTTAGACCATTAAAATAATTATGCGAAGATGAAGATGGTGTGTTGGAGCTTTGAAGCGTTATAATATAAACAAAGATCAGGTGACAGACTACAGCGAAGACGCTGGGCCCCCCGGCACTCGCCTATCAAGCACGGTCAAATCTGCGCGCAGTCATTGTATTTCTAATACCATTTTTCAATATTATTATGTAAACAAAACAACAAAATAAAGGTTCAAGACGAAAATCATCTTTTATAATCATTTCGCACCCTTCATCGCGTCCTGGAGACGCGACATGGTGATATTTGAAAAATATTAAAAGACACATGAATATATTGGATTTTACTCTACATCCACAGAATCAATATACCTACCAACCAATACACAAAATACAATATTTATTAAAATATTGCCGGACATGTTTATAAATACATAGTCCCAATACCCAAGCACACAAAATTAAATTTTGGACAGCAGTAAAATTCGATGCGAAACCTGTCCGATAGGTTTTGTGTTACGGGTTAACATTTACGCTGCAAAAATAATGCTTATTTCCAAACAAACCGCAACGAACACAAACAAGGAGTTAAAACTCGGAAAAAGTGGGAAATTTAGATATTTTTATGGTCAATATTTTTGGGTCAGGTTGGTGAATGTGGTGTGCTTCAAAATTAGCATTTGACTATGACATTTATTTTTGTTGGTTTTTTGTGCACATTTTGACCATGCAATGAGCATATTCAGTAATTTATTGTTATGTATGACACGTTTATTCATATTATTAAACAGTTGATGTTAAAAATACTTTTACTTATTTTATACAGTTGCTATTGAAATGCATCTTTGGTACTAAATATGCGAGCCGCCTTTTAGAAGGACTGCTTAAATAGCCCTTCATAAAAAAATATAATCACAGACGTGAACCTGCCCTATCTAAAATCCTGTGATCTTATCTTCAAATCGAAGCCGTTGAAGGCTCCTAAGCCTGCAGATTTGGGTGACAGTTTCTCGTCTGACAAACAGTTAGATAAGAGAATTATCGAGGCTTACTGTGTAGTTTGTGGGCGAGCAAATTTTGCGATACAACACTGTGGAAGTAAATTTACTTCCTAAATTCCAATGCAATGACGAGCACCGGTTTTCTTTGATGAAAATCGAATTTCCTATTGAAGCAAGAATATAGGAAGTAATTTTGAAGAAGGAAACCCAGACTCTTTCCACTGTGGTACCAGACCATTGCATTAATCTCGTAACGGTGATCATTGTCAGTGAAACAACACCAAATCCTTTAGAAATTAGGGGAAAGTGGCTCAGAGCGTGTATCCTGCCCCAAACTCAAGTGAATAAAATCATTTTAAAAAGGGATATTATATTCTCACCTTTCTCGTTGTCTGTTCCCTTAAAGGAAGTACGTAGGAACTTAGTTCCCACTAAATAATTTTATACAGGTCCGCTTTACTCAGTATGCCCGCTTAAGGCCACCTTCCCCTACACCTTTCCATTTTTTGTTTGGTTAGGATGTGATATTTTATGGATTCACATTTCACCGCCGTGTGGTGACGGCAGAGTAGAATACAATTGTCACCACCCCAAATCTCTCCCGTGGGTGTCGTACAAGGCGACTAAGGATAAATCAATGACGAGGAACGGGCAGCAGCGTCCCTTTTATACCACGCAATAGCAGTGTACTGCGACTTTTGTGCCCAATAAATGGTAATAGGCTCGCCACCTATTACATGGGACCTAACATAATTGGTAAAACGTGGGTGCTAGTTTCACCTCTGTCTACCCCTTCGGGGATATAGGCGTGATTTATGTATGTACATTTTGTAAAAATATCGATTTTATAACACCTCAAATTAACATGTACAACTCAAGTTACTTCCAGAAAGTTTCAAACTCAGTGCTACAATTAAAAAGCTATTTACGGACATTGATCGCTTCTGATGACTTTAAGACAATTATTTTCAAATTAATACTCTGAAGCTTAATGCGTCCATTTATATGTATACTTTTATTTAATTATAAAATTTTTCCCCCTTTTTACCGACTAAAAACCGAAGGAGGTTTCTCAATTCGTACCGTATGATTTTTTATGTCAAAGTTTTAAATATGGAATCGCTAAAGAATAGAAGTACATATAGATAATAAGTATGAATTAGATTCTTATTAATATTGCCCTAACATACATCATAGATCAAATAATAGCCTCTCTCAAGTACTCAATAAGACAATAGCAATTACCAATATATCTAATTGTATCCAACTGAGTCTAATAATTGATAGTCTTATTAAATTCTGTATGGCGCCGAGAGAATGAGATAGACAAGACTCAATTAGATGTACTTAATTGTTTTCCATTAGGAATTTAACGAATAATGTCTAATAAAATTCTAGGCACGGTTATTAGATCCGTTGTTAACTTATTCAATATCCAATATGAGATGGTAAGTAGGCTGATTGGAAAAAGGCCTAGCAAGAAATTTACAGTAGACATATCGTGAAAAATGTCATTACAAATGTTTTTATGCTGTGATATTACATATATACTTACACTTATCTGGCAGGAATAAATATAAAAGTATAACTGCTGAGTGGAAAATAATAATATGATATCTTCAAAACTGTTTATACTCATTTCTTTATTAAATACTTCCTATCAATAGACTGGTATGATCGATCTCAAGTTAATTTAGCTGCCGGTAAACATTTGCATCCCAATAGCAGAACAAAAGTGGAAAAAAGTCAAGCAACCTATGTTTATACGAAAAATTAATTTGTTTAGAATCGACCGCCTCCGCTTTTTACTGAATATTAAATAAGGGGTGCAGGAACAATGGTTCTTAATTTAGCAGCTCAAGCACCTTTTTTATTTCATCGGATTCCTTCAAGATGAGTGCCCGTGTTGTTTGATGCATATTGTTATGCTCTCGGAAAAATCTTTACAAACTTATGGTCGTGGAAAATTTATCACACTTGGCCGGACTTAATTAATAAACCTTTCTTAAGATCTCGTTATAACGATAACTTGAGCCAATGAGCAGAAGTCAAATATTATTGACGATCAAACACAAATTGTGATCAGTAGCAGCAATTGGATTTATGTTGATTTAACGGAGTCAATTAACAATAAGCAATTAATTCATGCTTAGACTGAATTGTTTCACGAACGCTTTGATTAGTGCTTGTGTTGTTTTTTTCGAACGTGAATCATTTTAGTTACACCAAAATATATATTTTCTTAGCACCAAGAGCAAGGGGCTACAACACACATGAGCAGTAAGGGCTAAGGTTTGGGGCTTCCCATGCACGGCTAGAAATCTAGCTACAACCAATGATTGTAGGTAAACCTTCCCATTCACAAAGGAACCCATCCCAAGATCAGCTTTTGCAAGTGTGTGCTTTCAGATAAAACAGTATTATCCCACAATACCAACTTACGTTAAGAGGATAAAGTGCGTGTCATTTTAAGTGTTCGTTTGCTATTTTTATCTCTGTTCCTCACATTTATTGCTCTTTTAAAAGTAGAAGATCTACTAAGAAGGTTGGCCGGTTTGGTGGTTTGGTTTTGGTTCGAATCCACCACGCTAGCCTGTGGATTGGTGGGTATTAACGACTGCAGAAGTAGCCAGGACCAACGGCTTAACGGACATTCATGAGCACGGTTCCTCGAGACAATCCATTTTAATTCACCCATCCAATCGACCGGCTTTGGATGGGTGAATTAAAATGGATTGTTATAATTGCTTAGTTCACGCAAATGCAGGCCAAGCCCGCTCAGTTACTACGCTATCGAGATCTTCACGGTCGGCAGATAGACTATTGAAACACACCGTTAATGATGTCACTGCATCAAATCCAAGATAAAGAACTCTGATGGCGAGCCAGAAATAAATTGAGCTGGAACTGGGTTAGCTCTGGATTTTCGAATAATCGTCTACTTTTGCTAGTTCTTACAATTTATATCGAACAGTATGAAATACATTAGTGATTCGCGTTGATGAAGGAAAGTCCTATTTTATCACATATTATTTCGCCGTTTTTGGACATTAATTTCGGATTGATTCGCACAAGTGCCCTACGGTTGCGTGGATCTGAAAGAGAAATGCTTCGAATATTATTTAATCCAAGAAGCTGAGCAGGTTTTCTTTTTATTTTGAGGAGTATAACTAAAACATTTTACTATTTGACTCTTACTGCCGCACTCAGAGACGTCAATTAACTTTAATGAGTATTTAATGTCAAAAATTTTCATTCAAATCTAGACCATAGACCCGGCAAGAATAGCGACTAGTTTTGAATTGTCATTTTTTGACGTTAAGTACTCATTAATGTTATTTGACGTCTCTGAGTGCGGCAGTTAGTGATATTGATGAGGTATATGACTGGAGACAAAGTGATTAGAAAAAATAAATGGATGCTCGGGTGATTTAGTCATAAAAATGGAGTTACCTATTTTAATTTTGAGAGAGATTTAAGTCAAAAGTTACCTATTTTGATCTAATATTACTTATCCGGGGTTTTCTTATTCTGGGATGTGAAATTAGGAGCAGATAACAATTCTAGCGAGAATAAATCCGTTTTGAAAATTATTTTATACTCGAGACTTTCCGTTTTAGGCAGTATACCCGACCTGGGCCATCTGCTTCTATAATCATGTTTAAACCTAAACTAAACCCATATACCCATGCCAAACCATGCTTCCGCCCGACAGACATCGGTGAATCATTCGCCAGTCGTGAACTTCACAATCGATTCAGCTCCATTACGTTACATTTTAAAATCGATTGGGCCAATTAGAAAGTTTTGTGCAGTCGAACTGTTGCTGTTGCCTATAGTAAACTCATGTCATGTATTATTACGTCTCCATAAATGTGTTATAAGCATAACTATAAATGACACCAGACTGACTCGGCAAAGAAAGAATCTTACGTAACTTATGAGAAAAAAAGTATAATCCGGGTACTGAATCTGGTCGTGATGGAAGGATCACAAATAAAGCTACCTCATCACACCCCGAAATTACTGTTTCTGAAATATTACAACGTAGACATGTTATGGATACTACACGGATAAATGACAGCTACTCACATCAAATGAGGGATACGCAAGTTCCACAACAAGAACATAGCTTTATGTCATGTTTGCATACATATGTATTAGAATATTATCAAAATGTATTTATTAACTTCCTAAAAAAATAGGTTTTATATATTCTGTATTAATTATTAAGGGGCGTATCTAACCAAAACTTGTTCTAAGCTCTTAGTACTTCAATCAATATGTTTCTCTATATTACCACGTGGGGTCGACAGATATCCCACGAATCACCTAAACGGATGAGGAGTAACTTTTTAAGGTTACTTTAATTTAACTAGAGGTTAAAAAGGTAGTCAAGGGTAGCCATAACCAACGGGCTTGAAAGAGGACAGTAATAAGATTGGATGAGGCGAATTAAGTATGAAAGGATCGCAGCAAGTGGAAAGAAGTGATTTCTTCCTACTCGCGAGAGAAAAGCTTGTGTATACATGTATGCGTATTGTATGTGTATTTATTTTAACTTCCTGACATAACTTATTTAAAAATATAACAATAATTATTGACGTATAAAGGGTTATAAAGGGTTAGAAATAAAGGGTTATATATAACGAATAGAATAGAATAGAATAGAATAGAATAGAATAGAATAGAATAGATATTTATTGCTATAACTGTGTACAAATTGCTGGTATTAATGCTTAAGTAAGTCACAACAGTTTGCCCATTTCGGGCATGCAATCTAGATGTGTTTTGAATTTTTAATTAAATATTATTTGTAAAAAAGTATTCATTCAAGTTATAAAAGACATTATTTATCAGCCAGGATTTTAATTTAAACTTGAATTTAGGCAAGTCTTGGGATTTAATATCAAGAGGCAGATGATTGAATACTTTTATACTGGTGTAAAAAGTACTTTTATAATACAAAAAATTATTAATTCTAGGTATACATATATTGTGCTTATATTTGTTTCTGACCGTGTGTCTAGATATTTTCTTGTCAAATAATTCTGGGTGATGCTTAACAAATACTGATGCTTCTAAAATAAAAATATTTGTCAGCGTAAGATATCCCTTTTCTTTAAAAGTATTTCTTAGAGTATCATCAGCGTACATACCATATATAATGCGCAAACACCGCTTTTGTAAAATGAAAGTGGAATTAACATTTACAGAGTTTCCCCAAAAAATTATACCATACGTTAGTAACGGGTAAACTTGTCCAAAATAGGCAGCTCTGGCTACCTCACTGGAAGAAGTTTCTGCAAGTATAGATAAAGCATAGCAAAGACTTGACATTTTTTTATTAATTTTTTCTATATGGGGTTTCCAGCTTAGGTTCGTATCAATTGTGACACCTAGAAAATTTACTACTTCCACTTCATCTATTTTTGTATTACTTTCAGTAATATCTAAGTTATAAGAATTTGTTTTATAGTTTCTGAATTGAATAAATTTAGTTTTTTTTGGGTTAACTTTCAAATTAATTGATTTAAGCCATGAAACTGCTGCCTGTAAAGAATTATTTACTTTTTTTTCAAAAATATTTTTGTTTCTTGCAGAGTCTGATAAAAAAATTGTGGCATCGTCGGCAAACATCACACATAACTCTTGCATGCTATTTGGGAAATCGTTAACATAAACTAAGAATAGGAGTGGCCCGAGAATGCTTCCTTGAGGAAGCCCTTGGGTCATCTTAATTGATTTGGATTTAACCTCTTTAAATGTCTTTGTGGATTTGTTGTATGTGTCAATCACAGTTATCTGTTCCCTACCTGTCAAATAGTCAGTTAAAAGTTTCAGAGCCACACCGCGAATACCTAGGTTTTCTAGCATGGATATGAGGGTTGTATATATAACACAGTCAAATGCTTTTGTCATATCTATAAATAAGCCAATGCACGGAATTTTGCAATTTAAAGACTCCCATATCTCTTTCAGAACCTGATAGATGGCTAGGGTGGTCGATTTATTTTTCCGAAAACCATATTGGTTATTGTTCAGTGAGTTATTTCTGTTAAAAAAGTCTAGGAGCCTATTATATATCACTTTTTCAAATATTTTTGAAAAACTTGGCAATAGGGCTATGGGCCTATAGTCATCTATATTAGTTTTGTTACCTTTTTTAAATAATGGCTTGACTTTTGCTAATTTTAACTCAGGAGGAAATACACCTGTCTGAATCATTAAATTCAATAAATAAACTAGTGGCTCACTTATGTAACTCAATGCATTCTTAATAACTTTCATTGGTATATCATCAAACCCGCAGGAGCTCTTATTCTTAAATGTAGCGACAACTTTTCTCAGTTCATTTGAATCAACTGGTGTCAAAAATATACTACGTGAATGTGGAACAGTAAAACGGTGTTGTCTGTCATTATTTAAACTATGTGAATTCGTGTTAGCAAAGTGAGTATTAAAAGTTTCTGCAATTTTGTAAGCATCTGTGATAGTTAAATCATTAATCTTTATGCTGTCAATGGTACTCGTGAAAGAATTTTGCGGTGTAGTTTGTGCCTTTATAAGATTCCATGTGGCTTTCGTTTTATTATTACTCCGTTTTAGAAATGAAATATTATAGTTTTGTTTAGCTAAGCGAGTAACTGATTTAAAAATTTTGCAATATTTTTTATAATGGGAAATAAGATTAGTTTGATTTGTAAGCAATATTTGTCTATGCATGGCTCTTTTAACTTTGCTAGCTTGATATATACCTTCAGTCTGCCATTTAATTTTTTTAATGTAAGAAACTCTGCGTTTTTTTACATACATACATACATACATAAATCACGCCTATATCCCCGAAGGGGTAGGCAGAGGTGAACAAGCACCCGCGTCTCGCCAATTATGCTAGGTCCCATGTAATAGGTGGCGAGCCTATTGCCATTTATCGGGCACAAAAGTCGCAGTACTTTGCTAGGTGGTAGGTATAAGAGGAACGCTGCTGCCCATTCCTCGTCACTGATCTATCCTTAGTCGCCTTGTACGACACCCACGGGAGAGATTTGGGGTGGTGACAATTGTATTCTACTCTGCCGTCACCACACGGCCAGAGCGGCTCACGTTTTTTTACTGGTATACATAAGTCATAAATGAGTTTAAATAAATTTATAAAAACGCTATAAGCTGTTTTTACATCATTATATAAATAAACTTCTGAAAAATTTAATTGTGACAAGTAATACAAGAAAATATCCATGCTTTTATCAATATCTCTTCTAAATATGAACCAATTTTTTTCACTGAATCCAATATTACTAAGTACATCAATAATTTGACCAGAGTGATCAGATAAACCAAGATGGACAACCCTTGAACTGTATACTTTTAAGTTTGTTATAATATTATCTATACAAGTCTTTGACGTTAAGGTTATTCTTGTTGGTTCATGAATTGTTAACTTCATATTGAAATTGTTTAATATGTTTTGAAATAATTGTGCTTTTTTATTATTGACTAGTGTATCTATATTGAAGTCACCTGTCATAACCGAATGATCGTCCCATCATCAAATTCAACTAAATACTAATTTACATTACTCCTAGTATTTAGCTATGCTCTAGTAAGAACAGATGTACACCATATCAATCTTATCAAAGTAAGCTCCTAGAATAGCTGATCACATTCCATTACCCAGAGTCACCTTTGAATTAGTACAATGGTATACCTCTATTATGTGTCCTCGGAGAAGGAATGTATAAGGCCCACACATGAATAAGATGATTTCAGTAATGCGATCAGGGGAATCCAAATTGTGTACACCAGTGATATATTTCTTGTTTTAGTTAGTAAAATTTAGTAATTTTTCGGTGGAAAAGAGTCATCTGTCATGCTTGTTATTAAAATGACAGTATTTTATTTCAAATGAACGTCAGTTTTATAGACCTTTTATTTAAGCAAACAATAATTTTGAACTTCCTGCGTGCTATTAATTAAATACAATTAATCTTGGAACCGTTATTAGGCAAATGTAAATGAGCCACAATTAGAGCTTACAATGGCAATCAAGGATCAATGCCTAGATTTATTGAATCGTTAACAAGATGAATAAACTCTGTTACAGTAATAATAAAGTTAATATCGGTAGTGCATTTCCAAATAGAAAACGATTCACACGTAGAAGACATTTATGAGACTAATTTAAATGATAGATAGCAATATGAACAGATAAACGAATACCGCAGAAAATAAAGCAGATTTGTTGAGTAATATTTAGACAATGATGAGAGGTATGTTTATAAAATTAATCAAATGAACAACAAAATCCCGCGATCTTTAACCCAACTCTCTTATAACTTAAATTTAGAAAAGACTTGTTTGTGAAAAAGTGATATTACCTATACGATGACAGCTTACATAAATGAAAATATGACAAATTAGACTAAATACAAAAATATACACTTACAATTAGTCATATTACCTACTGACATAGGTACCATATAAAATCTATATCCACTCATTATCGCACCACGTATATGTCATTTATGGTGACGGTTTTTAAAACATTGTTAAAATGACAAAAAAAATTAGACGAGTTGTATCTTCAACGTCTCTATTTCTTTGTGCGTTAGTAGGGTCAATTCTGACATGAATCTAACCAAAAACTAAATTAAATATCAGTATCTCCTCTTCATTCTGTATTGAGTATTGAGAATGAAAGAAAAACACTGTTGTCAAATTAATCTTAGGTTTAGTGAACCGTTGTCAGTATCGACCCTTGTGTTTTACAAATAAACTAAGTAAATGTTACTCCATATTGGTGTAATATCAAGTTCAATTAGGTACCTAATTAATATCTTTAGAAAAGTTATTCACGAAATTATGTTCAATATGATTTATAAATACTGATAAAATATACATTAAGTCTTTTCATATCCAAGACTTTGAATTGACATAGAAAAGAATTATCAGAAATATCTTGCCTTGTAATATAAAGACGCTTGAACAACAAAAGTTACTAACATTTTAGTCGATGAATTAAGATATCAATATCGCTCCCTCAAACAAAAGTTTCAAGTTATCACAAAGAAACAGAAATCAATTCTTTGACGTTAGTACAAAATAATAAATAGTTTCGAAATCCAAGTTTATTACATTAATATTGGGAATCAAGAAAATAAATTCCGCAGTCTGGAGATTAGCAAAGTTTGTCTCGGAAATCCTAAGTTAACGTTTGGATTAAAGAGATTGGATGCTATCTAATGAACAGTTCTTGTAACTTGTGCTGGGATTATTGCCACTAGAATAAACAGAGGATCTTATTTAATTCAAAATAAACGTTCACTTCTCGCCATGGGGTGGCCTACAAATTGTTGGAGTTATTACATTATATTTTAAAGCTATATTTGGATTTTTAGGCAATTAGTGATGACCACCTAAATGTATGTGCGAGAGGTGTATGTTGTCCCACCATTACCTGAATAATCCATCCAAAGGCAGATCAAATTATTGCTAATTAAAGAAAACAAATTGGAATGAACTAATAACTATTTTATTTACCATTTTTACAAAATTCACTCAGCTGTGTACAAAACCATTGTACAACAGGCGATATGGCCCAGTCCGTACAAACCTAATTTTTTTACGTACTTTAATAATTGTTCGAAATGAAGTCCGTTTCTCTCGTTACACAAACTTGTAAAATAAGGGTCTCTTGACTTTTAATTACGTCAAAAGCAGAAACGATCTTACTACGAAGGTCGTCGTCTTTTCACCTCTCTCCATAAATAAAAATCGAGGGGAGTAGTCGGGTAACAATATGCACTGGTCTCCGTACTTCGTACCGTAAAATAAACACTTACTGACATTATTACTTATTGCTATACATTCATTCATCACTAGCACCTTTACGGTGTGATGGATGATATGAATCAAAAGGGAGTGGATGGCTTGATGACGTCTGACCGATATGAATGGAAGAGGAATCATAGTGCGCCGACCCCAGATAGACTGGGAACAGGGCAGGGAGAAGAAAATTGTTGTCAATCATTAGGTAGACAGTGCAGACACGACAACAGCATGCATTTTCGAAATTAGGTTCCGTGACCTAATTGCGAAAAAAGCGGTCACTATTAAATAAATCTACCCATCTATACGTGTAATTTGTGATTTGAATGTTTACAACCATTAATATGATACTTCTTACGTAAATAAATAGGTGTTTTTGAAAACGTATGTCCTGATGAAGCGAAAATTCTGACCTCTCTTATAAAATACTCATTCAATCATTCATCTAATAATCTAGCCGTAATTTACTCGTGGAACTTTCTCAACAGATGACAGCGTATTAATCATTTAATACTTAAGGAAGGGCTTAAAACTTTCTTCGCAACTTAAGGGACACTGTATGATTGAAACTAGATTGTTAATGAAATCAGATGTAAAGGAGACTGTCCGTTTATAAGAACCTAAATAAGAATATAATAAACTTAAATAATTAAACTTAGTACTACGAACGGTGTATTCAGTTACTAAAAAAATCCACAAATATTGGAGGGTGAGGATTAGCTCGGCGCCTGTGAAACGTACTCTTCAAAGAAGCGCTGTGATACTAAGAAATAGGAATAAACCATTTCTATTATTATTCTATTTACTCCTATTTCTGGTATACTTTTTTAATATTTGTAAACCACGAAAATTTTTGCCCTACCGTTTGGTGACAGCAGAAAACATTTGTCACCATCTCTAATTCTCTCGCGAATGTCGTACAAGGCAACTTAAGAGTCGTAGTATAACGAAGAACGGATAATAGAGTGCGGGCCAGAAAAGTCCGCGCGTGGTCAAAATTGGAACTAAAATTTCGTCTCCTATTTTGTTTGTATGAGTGTCAATGTTAGCGAGCAGCGCCACCCCTCGCTCGCGGGCTTATCTGGCCCGCACTCTAGCGGAACGTCTAACGTCTGACAAAATAATGCGATTAAAGTGAAATGGCAAAAGGTTCAATTAGTACGTATGTTAAAAAAAACTTTTGTTTTGTCAACAGAAAATATATTCTGTTTGAATTCGTTTTACTTACTATCCTAACTAGTATTACGTACTAGTTAGGACCTTTAATTTCAGGGCAAGTTTCCTTAAGTTTCAATGAAACTATACTCTTCAATATATTTGAATATCACTTGACTTGGTAATAAGCTTAAATTACAAAGAGCGCCTAAAAATTCTATCGAATAACAAACTTCATCGTCTAAGTCAATCCATATGATCCTTTTGTTTTTGGGTAGCGAGATACTTTTCTGAATTGAAATTACGCCAAACAATGAAACCTTGGAAAAACTTTGCCGAGGAATTAGATAAGGCCCGAATAAGGTTTCCCGGTCATAATCACAACTGTAAAAGCTGAAATAGAATTCAAATCAACGGTAGAAAGTTTAAGACGGTCGTGATGGCTTATTGCTTTATAAAATCAGACATCGGTGAAAGAATGACCAAACTTTTGTGTACTGAATGGAATTGAATAGAAATTAGAAGGAGATGGATGACTAGCTATTTCCTTTCGTAATATTTTGATAACGGAGTTTTGTCGTGTACTGCAGTGTCTCAAGACAGCTATCATGAAATTAAAAAATAAGGAATAAATGCACTTTGACAGTGATGACATAACGAACGAAGACATGACTTTAGGTCAACCAATATCAATGTTCAGTAATCATTGATTACATTGTGCATTAAAAAAAGATTCTAGAAAAGAAATAACTCAAAGCGAGTCTGAACACATTATAAAAGTTCTATCAATAAAATTAATTTATAATCATGAGCGTTCGCAAAATTCATTATAAAATAATACCAGTTTATTTTTAAGGTCTTAATAATATTTTCAGTCTGAACACTAAATCGATCGGACTATTTGAAAGCTTTTAGTAATATAATATCTGTACGTAAAGAATTTAAACCACTTTCATTCTTCAAAACTAGAAAGAGATTAATTTTCCTATTTTTATACGAGATCAATGTCAAATAAAGGTTCTGCATATGTATACGGATAATCTTTCAACAGCTGGTGGACCTAAAAAAATCTTGGGGAACGTTTTTTTTCAGTAGTGATTGGCTAAAATAGTGACTAAGAAATATCAGCCACCTAGATAAAAGGAAAAAAATCTAGTGTTGGCGGAATCCCAAAAAGATAATACTCGAGTTCGTCTCGACGTCTCTACTGCGTTCTATCTACTTGGATGAAGAACCAGCATAACTCATGAGAAGCAACTTGTGGTAGCACTTACGTACCTATTCAGTGGTTTTTTGATCATTACGGCGTATGTTTATGTAGAAAATTCGAAATACAAAGATGCAAATCAGTCCTTTATTTAATGAATTGATAATTTGATAAGTATTATTGTCAAACTTCGTATCCTGATTACCATGCCAACCTGTCGCAAAATATACATAGCAGATATTTACAAACCCAATCATAGCCAGTTTATATTCCCTTTTCGAACGTAGAAACTAGCCGTAGTGGAACCAATTAAAACCACGCAAATTTGTTTTACCCAATTGAGAGTCTAACCCCAGAACACAGACACGCTACCCAAATTTTTAGCACTACTTAATAAGTTAGGTGGAATGAATTACCTGTCAGAATTTGTATGAAAGACGTAAATTTTGACAATACTTAAATGTTAAGCAAGACTTAAAGTTTGAGTAGCGTTTCTGTATTGGGGTTGGGGGTTAATGAAAAGGACTTTACGATCAAACAAAGTGGCGAATTTTTTTTTATAATAAATATCTTTCTACTATCGACACTACTTTCTCTGTTCTGTGCTATCGACAAACATTTTAATAGCAAAATACTGTATGCCAAAATCAAGATATCAACCGATCGTAATAGGTAAAATAAAAATAATAATATAAATTTTTACATTCACATCTTCTATCATTTTATCAAAAATACTCCAAATATTTAAATAAAAACGCTTAAATTATGCATAATTGCCGAAACGTGGGTGTTAAATCGCCTCTGCCTACCCTTTCGGGGATATTGCCGTGATTTTATGTATGTAATATTATTAAAATATCTCTTCATTTTTTTATTATTATTAACGCTCAAATTATATTTTTATTGTATTATATTGTTGTACTTATATATAAATAATAACAATTTAATAATTTGTCTTCTCATAATAGTCCCGAAAATGCTCAGCTAACAATAACTTTAATAATGACGATAGAGACATCTGATTTCTTTCTTGTAAACTACATAGTTATTACATGACCAGAACATTAATCATGACAATTACTTTGTTCTGGTACAGAAATAAACGGAACAATTTTTATTTTTGTGTTGCTTTGTAATCACATACAAACACGAGGTCATGTATCGTAATATAGGCTTTTAAGATAAGATCAAAGGGTGTTCATTACAATCTACATGCCTTTGTACTTCGTGTAGGTGTGTTTAATAATTAAAACAAAGAATAAAATCGCCGTTTTTCAATACCCTTAGGGGAAGGTAGCCCTAAGTGGGCATACTGGCTAAAGCACTCACTGTTGTGTAAAATAAATTATATATACCCAAAGGAGATATGTGTGAACCTAAATTTTCATCTCATCATGTGAGAAGACAATGACATACGGGAATATCTCAATTCTAGAAAAGAATAGAAATATTATACATGAGAATGCCCGTTTTAGGTAGTGCACCTTTTTATGAAGTGCCGGTATAGAGCCGCCTCCCCATACGCAGATGCTATATCGGAAGTGAAATTAACGCTGTTTGCTTTCATAATAATTGTATAATTTAATAGTAAATTTTAAATTTGGTTGGCTAGCCGTATGGAGACTGTCGAGCAAAATACGATAATTGTCACCACCCTCAATCTCTCCCGTGGGTGCTGTACAAGGCGGCTTTCGGATAAAACGGTGAGCGTTCTTGTAATTTGGCTCGCCCATTCGACCAAACTGGTCGGCAATAACTAACTAAAAAATAAGTTATTACGTCCAATCGACACCTGCAAGGAACAACATCGTAACTCTTTTTTAGTAACTTTACAGGAGAGCACCTCAAAGTTTTGAAAAAATCTCGCGGATTTCGCTTAATTCTTGTTGCCAAACAATCTTGAAAATTTGAGTCAACAAGGGAATAGCTACACATTTATGAGGTTACCTGAGGGCCTACCGCCTAACTCGATTGCTGATGATAGCTAAATTGCAATGCACTGATTACGGCTATAGCAGCCATCCTGAATTTTTAGGCGGCACGGATTTTGTGCCAAATTCATACAAAATCATTCGGTGATCATTCGTTCAAAGCTATCGCTAATAGTTTAGGTACATTTGGTGCGAAATGACAGCATGACGTCATAAACTATAGCTTTTGCTTTAGCAATCGAGTTAGGCGGTAGGCCCCCTGGTAAATAAATATGTTTAAAATTGACTTTTTGTGAGTTACAATAATAGCATACGACAACATATAAAATAAGATTATTTAAGATTAAATTGTACCTCAACACACAATCGAAAAATGACTACAATAACAATACATTTCATTTGTAATTAATGAGAAAATGTATTTCCGATAGCTAAATTGTATCTTGATATACAATGTAATATTTATAATGGCGTCCTTTAATAATAATGAATCATGGTGTGTGACTAAAGTTACCATTTTAGGAAATGTAGTTGACTCTTAAATTACAATGTTTTACAGTTTCTAAAATCTGATCCCAAAGAGCTTAAGTCAGTGCAAAAATTGTAATTTTTTGTATAGCAAGTATATGATTGTAACAAAAAACTGACAAAAAGTGAGTTACAATGTTGTTCCTTGCAGGTGTCCAAATAACTTATTTTAAGTTTTAGCTAATCCACTGCGCTATCAATCCTAACATGCTAAGTATGCAGCATCGAGAAGCTCGATAGTGCAGTGGCTTAGCGTGCTCAGCCTACGATTGCGTAAACTAAGCAATGTTCGCTAAGGCCTTGGAAGATTGACCAAAATATCTGTTGTTAATACCCACCAATCCGCACTGGGCCTGCGTGCAGCCCTCGGAGTAAATAGGACTGGAGTAGCCTTTGCCTAACATTCCCCTCTGCCAAACGCACAAGCATCGGATGCCTGTGCGTTATATAAAACTAGTTGAGCCGCCATTTTAAAACCACAATAATCAGAACGTCTTACCGTGCAGAGCTCCCACTAAAATGCCTGCCTGTGCTGTTTTTTACCGTAAAAAAAAGTCGAAAACATCTAGTATTCAAAAAGATGGCGTCACATTTCATTTTTAAGTATTATTTTTAAGATTCGATGTGTATTTACTTCATAATTTCATGTTTTAGCATACTACAATTTCAAATTTCGCGCTATAGTCTCGTGGGTAGTCGGCCGTGACGTCATCAAACGATCTTCCAGCGCACTCCCCACGAGACTACCTAGGGCTGAACATTATCACATTTCAATTAATTAGACAATAATTAAAAAAAGTTTGTTGTTAATAAATAAGTGTAATTTTGTCAATTTGTATTAATTAATTACCAATTATAATTTCGTTTAAACAATATACGTTGCGTGTTTATATTTAGTTTAGTATTAAGTACATACCTACCTACACTTTTGCGGCCGCTTGAAGCCTATTTTTTGCCACACTACATGGAAATATAAAATCATAAGTGAATTAATAAAATAAAACAATAATAAGACTATTTTGCCCTTTATTCATGCTGAGCGGCGCTCATAAACATTAAGAGTACCTATGCTGTATATGCTTACAGCGTCCCTGACTTTATAAAATAAGCATGGGTAAAAAGGTACCAGCACAGCTGATTATTTCTGAGAAACCTAAATTTTTTTTCGAGCCACAGTACAAATTGTTTTTTTTTGTAATCAGCAACCCTAATTGAATTGCACTTCATCACTAGTGATGTCAATGTCATCGATATTGCGATTTTACGAGGGAGTAATGAATGAATGAAAGTAACAATTAATTTAAAATATGTATTATGATTTAAATCTATACACTGTGTTCCTAAGGTTATACATTAACTTCGTCATTTTATTCAGACTATTAAATTGATCATTTTTAATATGGATTAAATTTATGATACTTTTATGAATTGAAGTTCCTTTAATTATGAAATACTAGAGTAAAACTATAGAGACATAGAATAAAACAGGTCAAGTCCACCTTAAACCAAATGGCATATATGATGTTAGTAATTGCCGTGTGGTCACGGCAGAGCAGAATATAATTGTCACCACCTCAAATCTCTCCCGTGGGTGTCGTACAAGGCGACTACGGATAAATCAGTGATGAGGCATAGGAAGCAGCGTTCCTCTTATACCACCTAGCAATGTACTGCGACTTTTGTGCCCGATTAATGGCAATAGGCTCGCCACATTTTACATGGGACCTAACATAATTGGCAAAACGTGAGTGTTAGTTCACCTCTGCCTACCTCTTCGGGGATATAGGCGTGATTTATTTATTATTTATTTATGAGAGAAGAGGAAGTGAAATCTCCTATTTTTTAACATTTTGTCTGTCTGTATGTATGTTTGTGCACGCATCATGCATAACTACGAGACGGATTTTGATGACATTTGGTATGATGATAGCTAAATGTCATTGTCAACATTTAAGTTAAATTTATTTTTTATTAATATTTAAAAGCTCCTTTAAAAAACCCGGTGGTCCAAGAGCAATACTTCGATTTACTAGGAGTTAGGTATGTGGCACCAAAGTCTTCCGTATATAAATGAAGCTTTTGGAAAATATTATTGTAGTTATAAAATCAGAAATGATCGGTATGTGTAGTTCAAGCGAAAATACCTCTGCCCCTAGCCGGTATCCTAATTGCTGATATTTATACTGTAAGCTGTAAGCTTTTACATTCCCGAAACATCTAATTTTTTATTTTTATTTTTAGTTTTCCTAAAGAATACAGCATACGAAAAAAATGGGTTGATGCTTGTAATAGGCACGTCTCTTGGGCATTTACAAGAACAAGTACTATATGTTCTGTAAATTTTGAGCAGTCTCAGTTTCAGAAATTATCTAACAATAGAAGAAGATTTTAAAGAATACAAGTTTGTTTTTCCTCGCAATTGTGTTGAAAAACGTCGTATGCCAACTGGTAATTACACGCTCAGCTTCCTTACTATTACCTATTAAATTCCACATATTTTGTTTTTTTATTTTTGATAAAATTTACCAATTCCCAGTCTTTAAGAATACTAACGCAAAATTAATGGATTCATTCATTGAACGAAACTGATTTATCGATATTGATATTCTCGTGCTATGTCATGTCACTACTCACACAATGACATTCGTGTGTTTGAATAGAACGTTAACACACTATTTTAAGTATGTGTGCGTGAATTTTAAAAATGTGTGTCGTATTATGCATGTGTGGGTTTGTAAATACGCAAAAGGTTTTTGTTTCTGTGTGCTGGCATTTCAGTGTAGTAGTAACCTCACCCCCCGCAAAAAATGGCAGAAAAATATGTACGAGAAATTGACTAATGGCTACTCCAGTCCTATTTACTCTGAGGTGCAGCCTGGTTGGTTATGTGAGACATAACCTCCCATGATATCCCTATATTCTTCCATCAATAACGAAGGCCCGTGCCCCAGCAGTGAAGACATTAAAGGGCTGATGATGACTTAGTGCAGTATTCTTTTTAAATTTAAACCTTTAAGATATTATTGAGCAACGTAATACTTAACTGGCTGTACCACTTCCAAACTAAACAGTATGGCTCCTACTAATGAATCTCGTGCGACGTGAGGGTAGAATAAACAGGTCGAGCGCGTGATAAATCTAAATTCGTCCAATGGAGTGCAAGTGCGCCCGCTCCGGTAGTATGTCACAGTGACGCGTACGTGATCCTCAGTTTATTGCCACCCGGCGAGTGATTGGATAACTCACGGTCGCGTAAACACACCAACTACAGCTCACAGAAATACTAACATGCCTTAGGATAGTAATAAAAATCCTGCGCGTACTCCTCATCTCGTGTAACGAGCGTGTTCGTGATAAGGGTCTATTCAACCGTTTTGTGGGCAATGGAGCCAGCTCGCCTTGATAGTTTCCACGCATTTAGGGGAACGCGCGCAGAATTTTGTACTAAATTATACATAAGTGCCTATAGGGCTGGGATTAAAATACTTTATAGTGGCACTCCACTGAAATATGGACGAACAAGTTCCATGATCCTTTAAAAGGTGTGATTGACTAGAAAACGATCTTTGTATTAACATTCGTAAAATGAGATTAAGAAGGAATTTGTAGCGGTAGGTTGAAGTAGAAGGCGGCCCAAAACGAATAACACTTCTTCTCCCCGCTCTGTTCCCAGTCTATCTGGGGTCGACGCAGTATGTTTCCTCTTCCATTCATATTGGTCAGACGCCATCAAGCCATCCACTCCCTTTTGATTCATCATTCATCACACCATAAAGGTGCTAGTGATGAATGAATGCATAGAAAAGGGTCGGAACGGACCATGTCGAGAGACCGATGAACGGAGAGAGTGATTGGAATGACAACAATACCACTGTTGCTCCATAAAAATATTTCAATCATAAGGTTATCTTGGTTCGATTTGTGTACCTAAATATTACGTACCTACGTATAAACAAGGCTTATCTGAATATGAGTTAGCTATTCGTAACAGTCAATAAGATAACTTTATATTTATTTGGTTAACGACGACAGTTTGTTTTAAATAATATGATTATACAATAAAAAAGTAATCAAGTCAACACAGTTCCTCATAAATGAAAGTTAAATAAATTTGTGTCTGGAAAGTTCTGTTCACTCCTGATCATATCTTTGCCCGCCTTGGGGGCATTTAAGACAGCTAATATACAAGTGCCTTAAATATTCTACACAATTTTAATACAATATTACGTACGTCGTGTCTGCAGTATCACCAAGATTCTACAAAAGTAGTAAAATAGTTTGAATGTTAACCCCTCCAGTGATACGCCGCCATTTTTGAATTTCGCGCTTTATGTCACCTGGCGGCCCCCCCACCCCTTGTAAAAACGGCGCGTCTTTTTAAAATGAAAATAACTCTAAAATGTTGTATGAAAGCTATTTTATAAATGTTGTGTTTCTGAAATCGTTATGAAACAAGCTATCGAGTGTATGCACACATTAATACAATTATACTGGAAATATGTTATTAATTCTATGTTGAAATGAATTTTTGAAGTTTTTGACAGTTCTATGAAAACACAAAGGCAGCTCGAGTAGGTACAACTAGTGACTCATTCAATTCAGTTAAAATGGCGCCGTTTGGTTGTCATGTGTCATTATATGCCGTCCTTGTTCTTTTCTTTACGCGTTGCATAAGTCAGAGCAGTAATAAATAAAATAAATCGCGTGAGTTGGGCTTTAATACAATGTAGGAGCGATCGACCTCCAGGAGGCGGCTTGACAGATAGGCGGTTTTTGACATCGACCTCAATGAGGTGGCGTGACAGACGAGGGGTTAACATTACATCAAAATTCCAAATAGTTGTTGGCACCTAGTTACTGACCGGGTATTGTGTCCCATGTATTACTTTATTAAATAACACATTAAAATATATTTTGTTCATCATTCAATAGTAGTAGGTAGTAAATAGTGGCTAGAACTTTAACATAATAAGCAACCGATAGATGTTACACCGAATGCATACATGTTTCATTGCATCGAATACAAATGCCCAATTCGTATCGATCTTCCGTCTCTGTCTGCAACAGCGGACTCAAAAATAAGGACGGATTTCAGCGTCGTAATGCCGGCTCACATTTGGGGCGCATTCCCACTGTGTCGTGACGCCAGATAATCGTGTAGTTTTATCTGCCGCACTCAGAAACGTCAATTAACTTTAATGAGTATTTAATGTCAAAAATTATCATTCAAATCAAGACCATAGACCCGGCAAGAATAGCGACTAGTTTCGAATTGTCATTTTTAGACGTTATGTACTCATTAACGTTATTTGATGTCTCTGAGTGCGGCAGTAAGCGTCGTGGCTTAAATGTTTAAATGGAAGTGTTTACATATACAACGACATGACGTACTGTCGTCTACGACCTTTTTTGCAGTGACGGCAGATTGTCATGACAGTGGGAACGGCTAGCACGTCAATCGTAAAACGATAAAAAATCGTTTACACGTGTAGAGGTGACTGTAGATTTGTAGGTTGCTAATGCCGTGAATCGATAAAATGTCGTCGCGACGACAAACAATCGTTATTATGGGAACTGCTAGAGACGACAATCGTCCGACGATAAAGGATCCGTCCACGACATAGTGGGAACGCGCCCTTACTAGGGAATAACTCCCCTGTGGTATGTGTGGTAATGTAAATTTTTCTTGGGGTCCTATCTAGTTTTCTCGGCAGTTGGGTTTGAGGAGAGTTAGCACGTAGCACTCGTCTCGTCTACCGTCACGTAGCTCGGCTGATGCCTACTTTATTGCCCGCGTGGGTCCACTGCGCTGCATCGCTGCACTCCCCGTTCCTTTTTTAATTGAGTAAAAAACACGGGTGTGTGAGAAAAGAAATGTGTTTTTGTCAGAAGACTAATCTCAAGATTTAACGTAAAGTAGATCTTTATTAGAATAGGTAGTTTATTCAAGTCCACAACGCATGCCGTGGCTGTCTTTAGTTTATAACAATTATTGGATTTTTGGCAACTTAAAACAGTTGTTTGTTGTTACATGTTTTTTTTTACTATTTTTTAAAATATATGCCTAAATAATTTACATAAACTATATTTAACTGTTGATCTATACATCATTTGCCCACCCTTTAATTTTCTCACTATAGGACTTTTCTGGCATATTTTTCATTTGTTTAAAGTCCATATTACAAACAAATTTTGACTAAAAACTATTTTTGTACAATGTACGCGGCATGTGGCCCTATACCTACGTTAAAGTAAATCCTAAATTATACCTTTATATCTGTCTTAAAAGTCATCAAATCCACACACCAATACGACACCAAGGGTAAAGACCCACGTATTTGTTTCTTTATGTGCTCAATACATAAAAAGGCAACAAGCATACGACCCATCTGATAGACAGCTCACGTCATAAAGGCCAGGTGTACTTTGTTCATTGCCAACTCTGTAAAAAACCTTTTCAGACCCTTTATAAGGAACAAGATAAAGTGATATCTTTGTACTTCGTGAATTTTATTGCTACTCATCTTGGCGCTTGCGAAATAAGAATGATATTCAACTCTTTTTTTCACCTTTCTGGAAATATTTTTGCAACAATATGATTTTTGGCACAGGCTAACGGTTTGGAGACTAATAAGGGGTGAATAACACTTTCACTGACTAAACTTATTTCGATAGTACATTAGTAAACTAATGAGTTAATCCTTGAATCAATAAATCAATGACCTTAAAAAAATAAAATAAATGTTTTTTTTAAGGTACAATTAAGTACACTCACTCACGAACTATCTAAAAAATAAATACATTAAATATTGGAAACGTCAAAAGGTTTCCAATATTCAAAGACGATAAGCTACGCCATCCGTTCATTAACATCCGTCCGTTAGGAAAGGTAAAAAATTCAATAAGTTTTGTACCCCCATTTATTTAAAAAATTATGTTAATGAAAGATGTAAAAATCTATATAATTATTATCACAATAATATAAATAAAACTACGTTCAATTTTAATTGACATCTTTGTGTGCCAACATTTATCAGGGCTGTTTAGAGTAAAACGTGAAACCGATTATCTTCGAACTTCTACAGTTCAGCCTTTGCTAGAGTTTATTTAATCTGTGGACTTTTCCAGCACGCTTATATACTCGGTAACTTTTCAATACCCGAGGGTTTTTACTTGTTGAATCAGCAAAGACTGGGGAATGTTAATTGCTTAAATGTCAAAAGGAATTAAAGTCTCCATTGAAACGGTAGCGCTTTTCCTTATCTCAGATTTCAGTTAATAACAATGCGAAATTGAATAAACGCTTTTTCAAGTGGACTTATGACTTTCATATTGCTGTCTAGTAGCGTCATTCGATCAATTCGGAATAGTTTCCCCTACTCGAAGAGGCCAATCACGTTCCTCGCCCGGCTTACTGTCGCAGCCGGACTGATTGAACTTGAAGGAACTTTGCTCTTCAATTTGATACCCTCAATTTCTTATAACATCATATATATAAGGGTCAGTATTGGATTAGCAAAAGCACTAAAGGCGTACACGCGAGCGTTCGATGTGCATTACGTTTTACCACTGCATTTCATGTGCTAGTCTGACTCTTTTATGTTTAGAGTTTTGATTTAACAACAAGTTTTACGTTTGCTTGTTTCGCATAAGTAAACTTTCCAGCCGATGATTATCACTTTTCGTCATTTGACCATGAGACACCCAAAGTAGAACAACCCTGTCAGTCTTCCTCGTCTTGAAGGGCTTCCCAGAACATTTACCAGATCGTCGGTTCATCTTTTCCTATTCTTCTATTATTATTTTATCTCTGCCTACCACTTCGGGGATATAGGCGTGATTTATGTAGATATGTATGTATGTACTGTTCATCTTGCAGCGGGCCTCGGTACGCGTCTGCCGCTAGAGGAACCAAGGAAGATCTGTGCTGACGAATCTTATTGTAACATTTAGGTATATTTATGTTCGCTTATTTTACTTTTTTTTTTGTCGGAGTGGAATGCTTTTACGCACCATACCAGCCGTTAGCTAGGCGACTGGCGTGTGTGGGACTCGCTCGGCGCACGAAGCATCAGCAATACCCACTAAACCACTCCGGTGTTCCTCCTAGCCCTTTAAGCGGGGAAAGTCTGGGATCTGCCTCGCGGCAATTCACCAGTCACTATACATTTGACCTAAAAATCGTATTTATTTCTACCCGTGAATACGGCCGCTGCAAAGTATGCGAGTTAAATCAATTAAGGCAAAAACAGTGAGTAAGGCAAAAATAGACAGCGCTCATATGTTGTTGCAGTCAGTAAGCAAAAGTATTTAAACTATTAAATTAAAAGGCAGTTAAAAAACATCAACTTGATAATAACGAACAGTATCTTGCGATTGTTTCGTTATCCAGTCAAGCATTATATGCCTACGTAAATATTTATTCTGTATCTTTAGTCAAATTATAAAGCCACTGAACGGAATTAAAATATTCCATTTTCAAAATAAACAAAAACGAACATTCAATTAGAACTGACTCCCCTGGGGTCTTGAAGCGTTATTATATTCGAAAGTTTATTCAAAAGCCAGAAATAAATATTTTTTTTCTCTATCAGCGTTCCCTTGCCCGCTTTAATTGCGTAAATCCTCTTTAAGAAGATTTCTTTAGATGAAATCTCTTTTAAATAGGTATTTTCTCTGCAGCTTTATCGAGAGTATGATATAATTAGAGATGCACAAATTGTGCTTGCGAATTCTTTTACTCTAGCCTATACGCGAGCTAGGGGGAGGTGGCCCAAAACGGGTATACTACCTAGTATACCGACTGCAAATTATGTTTTTTTTTAAATAGATTTGCTCACAATTGTACTGGTTTGAGGCAGTATACCCACTTTAGCCTGCCTTCCCCTGCATAAACATATTATTATTTGCGAACGATAAATAAAGATATAGTAAAGAAACTTCCTCCCCGAGGACCATGGTTTAATTCCACGGAATCATCCACGTGGCATAATTAGTAGCCCTATGTTGATATAAGGAGGTTGACCTGTGATTATGTGAACTAATAAGTAATGTTCTCAAAGACCGTTCATTAGATGGGAGACCAAAAATATACTTCCTCCGTGTTATGGAAGCCATGTTAAAGCCATAAAGCAATGTTTCAAAAACAATCTCTTTATTAGAACGTCCACTAAAATATAGAGAAAGTATGTCACTAAAATCTATAGTGAATAGTCTAAATTGAAATATAGAGTGAGCCCTTAATTTAAGATACATTAAAATTAATATTTAATAATTTATTCATTACACCAATTGTTTCGAACTAAATCAACACCCACTGCCGTGTAGCGCCATTCTTCTTCATGCATTATTAAATACAGTTCATTATAGTTGTATATCTATTTGTGTCGTAGACATAGTATAGTAATATAGACGTTTGTCACTAACACTTTGGTTCGCTTGTCCATATTACGGATTTGAAGGTTATGATAGAAATTTAACATATCTGAGCTTTTGTCTCATTGGATTTGGACTGGCGTTCCCTATGGGTGAAATAATATAGGGAGAATGGGCCCTAACTTACCAATCTGGGTTGGTGGGTTCTTGGCACCGAAAAAATACTTGCCTAAGTATTTTTAATGCCCCTTGTAGGTTTTACGTTGGTTAATTATGTTAAACAATAAAATGAGGTAAACAATTAAACATTATCTTTATTAACCACAATATTCAAATTGTATATCAAAACTAAGTACCAAACCACCTCCAAGCCTACTAAACTTCCAATTCAAATCAAACATTTATTCACTTTTAATTTTCACGTCAAATCTTCATAAATATAATTTCAAATGTGGGTGACGTATATTTCCTATAAGAAAAAATCCAATTATGTTTCTATTATGGAATTCCGGGGAATACTTACAATATTTTTTTTCTCGAAATTACCTTTTTCATGGAATGGCTCCGTTCAAAGATCACATTTACGTTTTCTATAGCGTGGGTTAACAGATTACTGAACCAATCAAAAGCCCTGGTTGTGGCTATCCTTGTAAGAGCATTTGTTCTTACTGTCTTCCCAAGCATTCCGGTATTCATCAGAGTATCTCTGAGTGTAATACAATCTGTGTAACGTTTACTTTTAATTGCTTTAACGGGCTGTTCTGAATAAAATACGTGTTAGATTGTATTTGATCTCGCTAGAGCACAGGCAAAAAGCATTTTCCAGTTTCAATTTATAATATAGAACGGGAATTCGAAAGGTACGCTACGCCATCAGCGAAAAGTAAGATCTTCCTTCAAGCCATGTGTACGTTTGGGGATCACGGTCCTACTGTACTTTGTCGGATATTGTTTTTCAGGAGGATCGCAGGAGTAGATAGCTAATATCATAAACAACAGCGTTTGTTTTATGAGTTTAAATTTAATGCAATACATTGCGCAATTTTTTTTTTTTATGTTTTTATTGTAATGCGTGACATTTATACGTCTATGTTTTCATTCATAAGCAAAAGGATGAGGCCCTCGCGCTGCTTAATGCCGATGCAAGTAAGTGTACGTAGAGTAATTGACTTTTAGAGCGGTAAATAAAATTAGTATTTATTTTTGTATGAAAGTAAAATCTTACGTATCACCACAAGTCGTAAAACAAACATTGTTGCTTATGATGTTAGCTATCTACTCCTGCGAGGTTTTTGCATACATACATATATCACGCCTTTCTCCCACAGGGGTAGGCAGAGATCACTTCTTTCCACTTGCTACGATCCTTACATACTTCTTTCGCTTCATCCAATCTCATTAATCTCTTCATGCATGCCCGTCGGTTTCGGGTACTCTTGACCTGGCCCTTATTTAATAGACTTTCAATTTGATTATGAAAGATCCGCCTAGGCCTTCCCCTTCCCATTTCTCCATTCACTTTCGCCATGTATATCCTTTTTGTCAGTCTCCTTTCATCCATTATTTCTACGTGACCAAACCATGCGAGCATCTCTTTCTCAATCCTTGTCATTACATCTTCTTTCAAACCACACATTTCTCTTATCACACTGTTATACAATCGATCGCTCAGCCTTAGCCCAGCCATGCTCCTCAACGCTCTCATTTCTACTGCATTTATTCTACTTTCATGCTTCTTCTCCCATACTCAACTTTCACTTCCATACATTAATGTCGGGACCAGCACTCCATTATGAACAGCCATACGAGCCTTTCTAGACACGCTTTGGCTGTTCATAAAAGTGTGCAAAGCCCCGTTTATCATATTCCCAGCTTTCACCTTCTTTTCAAAGGTTTTTGGTGTTTTAAAAATAACCCTGTATATTCTGTGATGTGCTGAAAACTTTGTAATTGTGATTCACGTCTTGCTAACCTTGTTCTGCCTTTTCACAATGGTTACGGTTAGGTCTAGTATTGATTTGACTCCATTGTTAATCGTCAGCTGTCGAACATTTTAGCTGATGAACCATTACTCGATATTTTATCTGTGTAGCGCTATAACGTCGCCGTGCCAGAACTTTGAAACAGTTACAAAGAATAATAATCTAAACAAAATTCTAAATGCGGGTCTAGTATATTTCATGACCTGCATCAGAACATAATTTTTATAAACATTTCTGACTTCTTTTTCTGTGTAATATTTATATATACTGTTCTAATAATAATACGAAATAGTTCCTAGCCTTTACAAGGCCATAACTAGTGTTAACCAAAATTTACCACCAATTGTTTCACTGCTACTTAACACACCGCGTCATCAGCACAATAGCGTAGCGTAGGTTCTGCGGCAGTCGAAATATTAACGTGAACTGGCTAATTGAATTTGAACTCTGTAACCACGTGTTTCGGTTCACCTGACCCCGGTAGCTAACACGCATAAGTCCTACTTTAACTCAGGCCAAAATGGTACGATACCATCACCCGCTTCCTCAGAAATTGCAAGGAGTAGTAATTCCTCAATCCAAGTAACTGCAATTTGCTTTTAGAGAATTAGAATATCGCCCCTCATACGGTGGATTACAGCTACTAACAGTAATGGATTTCTACTTTGTTTCAATTGTACATGCGCATAACTTGTAATATGTTAGTTGGGTACACCGTACTTCCACAAATAAACATTGAATATAAAAGCCGTGGCTGAATATAAATGTATTTTTTTAATAATATTTGTTCCCTTCTTATAAAGAGTACACCAATTATGGATGGTACAATTAAATGTACCTACTACGAAATGGATAGTAACAATTTTGTCGTAGTACCTTTGTAATAATCTGATATCTATACCAAGCTTGCACGCTTGGTATAGACAAGCTTCGGAGAGGCTGGTCATTGGATGGGTAATTAGATTTAGCTACATCTGCAGTAAGTCAAATATTCTCTGTCTTCGTTGTGCTTTACGTCAAACAAGTCAAGATTGACAATCGTTTGGGGATATCGTATCTCCCTAAGCTCAAAGGAGCTCGACACCATTAATTCACCTCTGCTACCCCTTCGGGGATAAAAAGCGGGATTTATGTATGTGTGTATGTATGTCAGATATTGACATTGATTGCCATAAAGACCTTTCGTAAACTATAGATTAAAAAACAATGTCAATTACATAATTGTTAAGCATACATTTTTAAATTAGCTTTTCACAGATATACAAAACACCACAGAGAGTGGATAATACTGGTTACTTCGATTTGTTTTCTAATTTATTGTGCATCTACATACTCAGATGTACAATAATAATTGTAAAATGTAACTACCCCTTTCATTTCGGGTGTCATATGTGGCGACTAAGAGTGTACCGTGGAATGGGCAACGTTATAATAACATTATGCAATACCTACTGTATTCAACGAGTCCGGTGAAATTGCTATTGCCGCAGGCAAATAGAAACTTATAAAATACGCCTCAGCTTAGTCCTTCGGAGTTATGCAACCGTGTCTTCTGTATATATCTATGTATACCTACCATTATCATCTTCCTGTTCAGTTTCCATGTTATGGGGTCGCCGCAGTATGTTACCTCTTCTATTCACATCGGCCAACGTCATCAAGCCATCCACTGCCTTTTGATTCATATCATCCAACACACCAGTGGTTAGGATATGAATCAATAGGCATGATTCATATCTCCAACCACAGTGGATGGAGACGAAGAGAGTGATTTGGACGACAATTCCAATCCATACCGCTCAAGGTTTTAACTTGGGTTGCAGCCGGCCGCTTGCCTGACACCACTTAAGGTATGCTGTTGTGAGTAGTTGAACATACAGCATATGGATGCCCTGATTATTGGGGATTATAGGTATACAACGGGCAAACTCCCTTACAGCGCTTACGCACTACGTCCGATCCGAATCCGTGAAAATATGGTCCGTTGTAGCCGTAGAACTATTTCTATGGTAACTTACGCACTTCATTCGAACTCTGTCCGAGTTTTCTAGACCAATAATTTTCCACGGATTCGGATCGGACGTAGTGCGTAAGCGCTCTTAGTCGACTTTAAGTTGTGAGTTCGGACTGGCACAATCTAGTATATTTATTCGCTCCCGGGCCAGCAGGGAAATATGTATACACGAAATCACGCGATCACTAAATTACGCGAAAATCTATTCGATTTTAATTTTAACATTATATAAATGTTAGCAAAATTAGAACAAAGATTTTGGGTTAGAAAAAAATATTCGAAAAATTATGATCTTGAGGCGGGAATCGAACCCGCGTCCGCTGCTATCCGGGCAGGTGCCTGACCGCTCGGCCACCTAAGACACTAATTAACTTGCCGAAATTCTTCTAACCTTTACACTTCACGTTGTAAGCCAACGGGTACCCTCGCAATGTAGAAATAAATTTCAAACATTCCAAAGCAGATATTTTTACAAATACCGTGCGTTCGGTTAAGCTTGGGTTTGCTTTATAAACTATTCGATTTTAATTTTAACATTATATACATGTTAGAAAAATTAGTACAAAGATTTTGGGGTTAGAAAAAGAATTTCGAACGCACGGTATTTGTAAAAATATCTGCATTGGAATGTTTGAAATTTATTTCTACATTGCGAGGGTACCCGTTGGCTTACAACGTGAAGTGTAAAAGTTAGAAGAATTTCGGCAAGTTAATTAGTGTCTTGGGTGGCTGAGCGGTCAGGCACCTGCCCGGATAGCAGCGGACGCGGGTTCGATTCCCGCCTCAAGATCATAATTTTTCGAAATTCTTTTTCTAACCCCAAAATCTTTGTACGCGAAAATCCATTTAAAAGCACTGTCCAGAAAAAGCATTAACGTGTAATTAAAATGCTTTTAACTTGCAATAAAAAGAAAAAGTGCCCTTTTCCTTAATAGTGAAGTCCGCGTACAGGAGGACTTGATGCTAGCATTCTTGGGATGAAAACAAATGCCTCTATTCGTTGACAGGTTTCCATTGGCATAGTTTCGAGAAAAAAAAATTATAACTTTATGTCACACCTGACCATAAAGTGGTACGGACTAGTACGGAAAATCCCACTTCCTGGTCAACGGGTGACATAAAAATACAATCTTACCTCGGGCGATAAAAAAGAAAGCCTCAGATCGCATATTTAACGAATAATTGAGATCTGACACATTATTTATTTTATCGCCCTTGGTCTACTTTTAATGTAGACTATGTCTGAGGCAGTGTCCCCATTGTCAGCAGTAATCCGGACCAGCAGCTAGAAAGAAACAAAAACGAAAAAGAGGGAAAACTCACACTCCTGAATTCTACCGACATTTCAGGAACCAATGACATCACATATCCTGCTAAGCACGGAGGATTGTAATTTGTTACCCTTCCGATAACCGGCTTCAGAGTCGCTTAGGGAATTTCACGCGTGTCCTACTGGCTGCATTTTGTTCTTCTTATTTATTATTTATTAGACAGAGAGACAGAAAAGAGTCATACACGTTTGTCATAAAATTCTGTAATTTTACTGGTGTACACAAACAAAAGTGTACTTACAACTTGGTAAGAATATATTTTAGAACTAAGCAATTATTATATAATATAATTATACTTATACCTATATGAAAATAAGACAAGGAAAAACGTCGTTCCACTACGTCCTTTTAAAAAGAAAACTGCCATTAAATATGTCTATGTATTACAGGAAAGCTCATTAAAGTTTCAGCACGTTCTGACGAGAGGATTGTAAATGAATGTGTAAATTACTTTTATTATGCCGCTAGATGTGTTATGTGCATGAACGAGTGGGAGAGGCCTATGGCCTATGTATGTAAATGTATGTATGATGATTTATCTCTAAAGTTCATTTTGAGTGACGAGAAAAGAGTGGCCCCCGTATTATGTAAGCCGATTTCAGTTGCTTTGGTCTACCAATCTCTCTCACTCATTGAAAATAATAGCAAACTGTGAGAATGACGGATTGACCAAAGCAACAGAATTCGGCTTACTGTGTCAGGTGCATCAATAGACGAGTGTATAATTTTATGGAAATCAACGCAAACAATATTGTTATAAAAAGTACTAACGTAATATCGGATCTCATAATGTGTATTTGACTGGCCAAAATGTAATATGGCTGGCCACTGCTTAAAAAGTGTTCTACGTGCCTTCAACGCATACATAACAACGCCAAATTAATTGAGCACATACTTTAAATAAGACACATAACGTTGAAGTAATGGCAACACTAGGCAGGAAAGGGAAAAACGAAACGGACTAGTATTTACGAGCACAACATCCGCCCAGTGGATCAAAGAAAAGTTGCGTGGCCAAACTTTCGGCTTTTCTTTTACCTAAAGAGATTTACAACGTCTTATTTTAAAGGCAAATTAGTCCAACCCACCTGATATTAAATGACAATAGCCCGAGTTCCCGAGGGTAGGTCGAGCAGGGATTTTTTTGTTTATCTACATAAAATATTTAAGCAACAAGCAGAGTTATATTGACTATTATGTCCTGTTAAGTAAAAAGGCGATAACTAAGCAATTTCCGAGAAAATAAATATATTTTCAACTAAGTAAAAAAATAATTCAAAATAATGGCAAACCGCTTAAAATTGATTTAACTATCCAATACCAAAGTGTTGTGTGATGCTGGAGAAGAACGTCCTGGACCGAGTTTCGTACCAACATGTATGCTCTAAGAACTCGGTCAATATTAGATAGCCACTGGTTGATACCAGTGGCTATCTAATACAGTTCCGGCTCGAAAATAGTTGACTGGATACTTGTATAGACCGATCAAATCAAGTCTTTTTTGGCTTATCCAATCATTATAGAAAATATTAAAAGTTACACTATCCAGAACAAAATTGTCATTATAATTGTGCTGATAGGACTTGTCAAAATCGCATATATTTTCTATACTTAGAGGTGTTTCAAATTGTTCATAGGCGTGATATTTTATTTTATTTGGACGATTTTTATAAAAACATCAGTATTCAGTCTGTTACATGAACATCAATAACAGAACAGTTCCGAAGCCACAAACACAATCTGCGGTTTTATCTCGCGATAGGGCGAAGACAAAAAGCGACTTATAATTTTGCCACATTGTTTATATCCAAGGGTTTTATCAGTCAGCCCACTGTGCGGCCTCAGCCTAGCTAATTAGCTCGCCACAAGATAGATGTCAGCGATCACGAACGGTCGTCTCTACTACT
The DNA here is from genome assembly GCA_963931975.1 of Cataclysta lemnata. Taxonomy (NCBI): domain Eukaryota; kingdom Metazoa; phylum Arthropoda; class Insecta; order Lepidoptera; family Crambidae; genus Cataclysta; species Cataclysta lemnata. Next base: position 8,095,994 of record OZ008339.1, read on the forward strand.
CCACCCCAATGCTCTAATGCTAACCACCCGCTTCAACTTTTAGTGCGTGTTACACAATAACGACCTTATTGTTATTCTAGAAAAGGTTTTTTTATGACGAATCTAATATATATTTTTGCAACTAACATAATGTGTGACAAGGAATAGGCAGCTTAGTACAACTCATCCTACTAATATGGTGTGATTTATGTATGTAGGTAGGTTGGTCAACATGGCATTTTTGGCAACTGTCCCTATGGACAGCCACACGGATTGCAGAATGTGCGGGTTTCATTCCCCTCATCAGGACATAATAATGTTTCATAATGCCTTTTTTGTCAGCACTAAAATAACTTGCGTGTGGTGACGGCAGAGCAGAATACAATTGTCACCACCCCCATCTCTCCCGTGGATGTCGTACAAGCCGACTAAGGGTAAAGATAGCAATGAGTAATGGGCAGCAGCATTCCGCTTATACCACACAGCAATATACAGCGATATTATGTGCCCGATAGATGGCAATAGGCTCGCCATCTATTACATGGGACCTAACATAATTGGCGAAACATGGGTGCTAGTTCACCTCTGCCTGCCCCTTCAGGGGTATAGGCGTGATTTATGTATGTATGTATGCTAAAATAACTTTAACAATCTACAAGTGTAACTTCCTAAGACGACCTTTTCTCATATTACTAAAACCCATAGTGGTCAAAACAACCGGCAGCTTTGACCACAGACAAAAGTTTTCAAAACAAAATTGGATCCGCACCCTTCAATTTTCTCGCACCCCTTGACGCAAGGGGCATCGAGTATTTTGACTCTCAAACGACTTTTTTATCTGACATCTAAAATGTAAAGACACTTATGTAAATTACGCGTTTTAAAACATTTTGCTATGATTACTTGTTTATTTTATTTTAATATTATACCCTTAGTCGCTTTGTACAACACCCACAAGGGAGATAGTGTGGGTAGTGACAATTGTATTATGCTCTGCCGTCACCACACGGCTGGCATTCTTAAACATATAAATCATATAAATTAATTATAAAAGTACATAAATACCGGAATGCTTTAGTTTAGTTTCCCCAATTTCGACCTAAGATAAGCGGTGTTGTGAAAACAAAATTCCTAATTTCGTGGCTGTGTTCAAATTACATGTAAGATGCTTAACGTAAGTATATTAAGTATAAGTCATTGTTTGGGCTCTACGCAATATGTCTCCTTATTTGCCGGCAGTGTTTTCTTAGAAAACCCCTTGACGCTAACTATTGTTGTTGTTTCTCCGTCACCTTATCAACCGTAAACGTAATAACACCGACATTACTATCGTAGATATATTTTTAATGATAGCAATCATCAATTTGCTTATAAATTACATTTTTTCAATAAGATAATTGATGATTGATAGAATGTCATATGGAAAACTAAGCAACTTTCGAAAGTTACGCTGATGCCGTGTGATGGCGGCAGAGCAGAATACAATTATTGTCACCACCCCAAATCTCTCTCTTGGGTGATTTGATGATACAATACTAGACTTAATTAAGTCATATGAAAAAGTTATGTAGTTTTGTATAATGGTCTAACCACCATAATGGTGAGTAATTGACAGAAAATACCTATCACAGTTAATAATCCTCTCCCTAATGAGGCGTTGCATCAACAGACTGTGAACTAGATCGTCTTAACCGCCCCCGATTCCCTTTATTAACAGTTTTTATACCCTTCCACAAGATTCCTTAGAGGAAGTCAGTTGCTGGGGAACTATATTAATAGGGAGCGATCAATCAAGCCGAATTTCGTCCTTAAGGACAAGAGAATAGGGTTTGAATAATAAAGTTAAGGCAGTGACGACTGAATTAAGGTTAATTCCGTGTGCTAGTAGTTTTTTCCGGGTTTTTTTTTAACAAAGAAAGGATATATTTTACTTTGTAATATTTTGTTCGGGACCCTTTTTCCTATTACGTTCCTTCAAAATATTTTCGATAGTAAACAGTATTTTTTAAGGAGAATATTATTTCCTGCTCGTATTTGTAAGTGACAGCTATCTGTCGTCGTACTATAATGCATAATACATATTATTACCCACTATATTTTCCAACTAAAAGGTAAAGATATGTCAGACCAAAAAGGAAAACCTTACTAACGTGTATCTTATACCTGAACGAATGTAATTAATTTGAATTCAAATTTCGAATTGTACAAATTGTAATATAAATCCTACCTTACGAATCGCTATTCATACAATTTCATTATTCATCTATCACTGACTTTTCAATAACGCAACTTATGGTTATGGCTAGCTTAGTGAAAAAAAATTGTTTATTAAAATAATAAGTAACGCATGGTTAACAATATGTATATTTAAAGATATTATGACTTAAAAAATGAGGTTATTTGTGTTTTTGTTCGACGGATGAGCTTAATGTCGCTTAAGAGCATTAAAACTCCTGCAATTGCGATTTTCATTATTCAAATTAGGAACATAATACGGGCGAGGAGACAACATCTATCACTTCACCACACGTAGACAAGCTAGCGAGACGCCATCAGGGGAAATTTCAAAATTATACGACATGGAGCTGAATAATAAAGATTTAAATGACTGTCGTAATAGTGACATCGGCCCAAATGTCAAATGCTGAACTTTTGAAGCGATCGCAGAACAGGGGTTACTTTTGTTGAACCTTGTCGTTGTAAATCAATTTTTGGGGATACACTCCACACGGTAACGTATGATGCCGAGGTATTATTATTACAGATAAAAACATTTGTTTTCAATGCATAGCATAATAGTACATTATGCTACATAGTAAGGAAGCTGAGTATGTAATGATCAATGCATACGAGTTGCATAAGACGTTTTTCAACACAATTGCGAGGAAAAAAACAACTTATATTGTTATTAACATAACCAAATAATTACGGAAAAGGGCGCCTACAAGTTTTGGTTTTTGTTCTTTTTTAATTATTAGTATGGACGGCAAAAGGAACCAGCACATACAGCCTCGTCTGATGTAGTCTACTTTCTTCAGTACTAATCGCATTAAAACGCGGATGTATCGCGTTTTAATGCATATTGGGAGAGTTTGGCGGCAAATTTACACTAACAGCCTATTGATGGAGACCGACGAGGTAGATCGACCACGAAAATGTCATCTCCTTTCTCATCAAATGCACTTTTGTTTAACTAAATCTTTATATTGTTCATCGCCGTAGACACTTATTGCACAAAACTACACCATTTTTTAACAGTAATCATCACTGCTACATCACTGCTACAATATTAATTTAATAAAACAAAAATGACGACTTTCAATTAATACTTTAATTAAGACAGAAAAACCGGCTGTGCATCCAGAACAGCAGCAAAATAAAAAATAAAATGATCTATAAATTAATGTTTCTAAATACGATATTTGTGTTTTTATACATCGAATAAAATGTTTATTTATTATCTTAACACTCAAATAATTTAATATTCGTAAAAATATTTACTGTCCATAGACAAATTCAATAAGCATAAACTTTGTACCTAGTGTTTGGCGCGTTTCAATGGTGGCAGTCAGATTTTTTTTTATTAAACTCGCGCCGAGCACTCCCTAGATGCGTTAAAATGTGAGACACCTTTTAACGTAAAATTAATTTCAGACACACGAATACAGACTAAATATACTAAAGACATGACTGTATGGGCTAGATCCTATGCTTCCCTAAAATTATAGGGATTAAAAAATACCATTACGCACTAGTACGTAATATATTATGCACGCGTGCATAATATGCTGCATTATGAACCTTAAAACGGTGTAATAAGAGTCAATTTACGAGCAATTGTGTTGAAAAATATTGAACTGATGGGTATAAAGTTGTGTAAGAAGGTTTGAAAGCCTCGGAATGGGTTATAAAATGTCCATAAAATATTTTTATAATTTCAGCCATGCCAGAGCATAATAACAATTGTCACAACCCCCAATCTCGCCCGCGGCTGTCGGCTGCGTTCCTCATCACTTGATGAGAAATGGACAGCGGCGTTTTTCTCATACCACATAGCACACTGCGATTTACACGATAGATAAGATAAGATAGATTTTTTAAGATACTTTAGGATGATTGACGAATTATGTGTGTCAATACACCTCTTTCTATCCCTTCGTAAGTCTAGACGTTCGTTAGTCTAATATAAAATATAAATTTCCTCTAATATAAATCTTCCAATCGTAATATATTTCTCCAACTTTAATACACAAAACGATTAGTACAATATTATATAACTATTTCACTGACATAATAGAAATTCAAAATTAGTCCTTTAATCAACAAATGTAAAATGTTCAATAAATATAAATGTATAAAAAATAAGTTTGAATGCTTAGAAAGAAGTCCATGAGAAACGTTGATGTATAATTTGGTTCTTACAAAATATTTAAATGCATAGTTTATTACCAATTATTAATACTTAGAGACAAGAATTAGTTACAGTTTAAAATCAACAAATACGAAATTATTCCTACTAAATAAGAAACGAATAAACCTAAAATTAAAAACCTTAAAAAATATAATGTAATTACTAAAATATATTATTAAAAGTAGTCCCTTTAGGCAAGGTTCCGAAGATACTGGCAGCGTTCCCCCTTTAAATAGCTATACTTATTCTTTGTCCGAGGTAGCTGCCAGCTCTTCGGTCTCCTGTGACGTCGACCAACCTTTTTGCTATTTCTTTATAAAGCCTTATAGCACTAGGACCCCACGGACCAAGGGTCTCGACACCGAATGGGACAAAATCATATTAGGAGCCTAGACCCCTGTATTTGCAAGCCTTAGCTTTTTCAGCCGCTTCACAGGCCGCACCAGCTCTGTTGTTGGTTCCATGTAGTTGGGAAGGCGCCAGCGTGTCTGAACAGGTAGCATCCCATACTAGCACCCGGCCCATCTTCCATGGAATCAAACTCAAATATTTAATAAATATAGAGAAATTGTAATTTCCCGCGCCCCGTGTGTACACAGTGGTCGCCTTAAATTCACACTTGACCCATATAATTTAAGCCAGAAAAATTCATCCGGCGAATGCTACTCTTAATACGACCTAAAGACCAACAATACAAAAGCCAAGCAAAATTTCACGTATTGTCCTAATTAAAGCGAAAAAGATAATAACGTAGCAAAGTGTGCAGCCAACCCGATTCTAAAACAATTATGTTCAAAACTTGTAAGCGGCCCGTGTACCCGACTGTACATTTGAAGGTGAATTACTCCGTTGAAAGTTCAACCTCTACCTCCCTGTCAGAAATAAATCACGTTTACGTGGTCTAATTTGAAAATGCCAAGAATAGGAAACAAAACGGCTTTCATTAACATTATGCATAATTTTTAATAATTTATGTTGTATGTACCGCAGCAGAGACACACAGCCATCTGTTTGTTTTTCTTTCAACCTAAAAAGTGTTGGAAATTAAAATTCTTAGCTTTAACACTTTTTATGTTTGTATTAGTGGTCGCAGTATGCATTCTTGATTTAATTGGTGTGAATGTAAAACAACAATGTTCTTATTGAAGCTGAGTAAACTTGTATGTATGTACGCGCAAGTTTGAGCCCGCAAGTTCGGTACTTTATTAGACCGCTTAGCTAACAAACCGAGTCTGCTGCAGTGTAAGAGCATTCCGCTGACGGAATAAGTAACTGTACCCGTCGCCACTCGTCAGCCGCTTCCGGCACATTGACTACAATTCCACCAAATTATCTTTGCAGGCGACGAAAATTTTATCTAAATACATAAATCATAAATCACGCCTATATCCCCTAAGGGATAGGCAGAGGTGAACTACCACTCACGTTTCGCCAACTATGTCAAGTCCCATGTAAAAGGTGGCGAGCCTATTGCCATTTATCGGGCACATAATTTGCAGTACATTGCTAGGTGGTATAAGAAGAACGCTGCTACCCATTCCTCATCACTGATTTATCCTTAGTCGCCTTATACGACACCCACGGGGGAGATTTGGGGTGGTGACAATTGTATTCTACTCTGCCGTCACCACACGGCGCAAAATTTTATCTACAATTTACAAAATATTTTTTAATACAACTAATGAGTACTTAAAGCAAAAAAATCACAATCAAAACTAGACCATAGACCCCGCAAGAATAACGTCTAGTTTTGAATTAACATTGTTTTGTATTAAGTACTCATTACCGATAATTGACGTCTCGTCCAATAATATACGGTTGTAAGCCATTCCGATGCTAACACTATTATCTATCTCTGAAAATTCTAAATAAAATATTTAATCAACATACATCGACTAGGTATTTTGCACTGAGCACTTTGAGGTAGAGACAACTAATCACTGAATCATGGTCCAATTGCCACTATAAATTAGGTAAACACCAAACAGTATTTCACTAATGATACATCCCATGAGTATTACACGGAATCCCTTCTTAGTAAGTCGCAACAGATGGAAGAGCTCATTGTACTAATTTAATGTCCGCGGCAGTAGATTCGGCTTGACGTTGATAAATCAGGCAGACAGACTTCGGTTTATTCTTCTCTTTATCGTGTGGCTAACCAACCCTTGGCTCTAATGTTTTCGAGATAGTAAATGGCACGTTTTGCTGTGTTAATTCTCGTGAATCTTAAAGCTATAGGGCAAAGTTAATATTCATTTACTCATTATCGTGTATCACATGAGTGCCGAAAGTATAGTTTCGTTTATTGTGACAGCAGAGCGTTGTATTACTGTGGGGGATAAAAATTGTATATCTCTACCATGTGGTGACGGCAAAAAAAAATATTGTCACCACACTCTTTCTTGCACGCAGATATCGTGTATACAAGGCGACTAAGGGTTAAAACAGTGATGAGGAATGGGCACCGGCGTTCTTTTACACCCCATAGGCATAAAGGTACAGAAATTGACGTGCCCAATAGATGGTAATACTTTCGCCCCCTATTACATGGGACTAACTAAACATATGTATCTATCTCTCTGCTGCAGGTGTAGTAGGATCGAAGACACTAAGTATACCAGGGACGACAGCATTACCATTTAGCAGATGTAAGTCGCGTACTTAAACTTAGCCGCGTAGGTTATGTTCAACAGAAATACAGTTGAGTCGCCAAACGGGCGAATTTTGTTTAATTTCGGTCCAAAACATCCCCGGAAGGATAAAGGGCGTATTTATTGTATAATCTTCTTAACACCACTTAACATCCACTTGTAATTTTAGTTGATACCTCAGCCATATGCGATTTTTAGTGACTATAATGTCCGGCGGAAATTCAAACTCTTCTTTAACGCCCAAACTTTCAATGACCTTATGATTTTATCGGCGTGCACAAACGTAACGCGGTAATATCGAAATAATAAAATTATTCAAATGACTGATTCGTCTCCTAATTCATGCATCTAAATACCCTTTTATCTATATAGAACAATTAAAAGCTTTCAAAATCAAAGACACCATTCGAAATTATCCGGCACACAAAAGCCTTAAACATGTCTATTTCGGAAAGTTTCAATGAAAACCAATTCAGTTTTATGACTGTTCTCAAAACCAAACGAGCCCCAACTGGTAACTAACTTTCCCTTATCAGAAATCAAACAATCAATTAGTATTTTAGACAGCTCATGTGTAATGACTAACTAAATGTAATAAATAAAATCACTTTACACTTCGTACTTTAACATACTTTTTATATAATATGTTCCATAAACACAATATACGATTTACGTGCCCGATAGATGACAGGCTCGCCATCAAACCTCATTGGCAAAACGTGGGTGTTAATTAACCGTTAATTAACCAAAGAAATAAATATTTTTACATACATAAGTATGTAAAAATATTTATTTCTTTGTCGTAAAATATCCTAATACTCGTACTTCCCCAGAGACCTGCTGATGGAATAAAAATTCCGATAAGTTAATTATTATCTGCATTTTATCTTTCGTGCTATGTTGTTTATTTCTAATCAGTAAGTAGCTTATTTTGTTCGCAATTACAAAATTTATTGTGTGTTAACATAACTTTTCCAAAACGTTACAAAGAAGAATTAATAACGTTAGAATTACTCTGAACATGTTGTATCCCTGCATCAGAATCCTTGCAATTTTTTAATAAATTTCTGTCACAGTTTTTTTTAATAAATTTTCTTCAAGCAATAAATACAAATGAATTCATCAGCCAAGACCAATCACAAGAACACTGGCTTCCGATAGTCCCAGCTTAAAATCCAGATTAGTGAAAAAAAACGGCAAAAGAATTTGGAATAATTATGTCTAGATGCGGGTCTTTATAAAAATATTTTTAATGTTCAATTAAATAACAAAATTAATATAACTCCGTCGGCAGGTAATTGAAATTAGCTTATATTAAAAAAGATATTGATAAAGTAAAATATTATTGAATCGAAATGAAGCCTTTTGAACGTATCAACTTAACGTTCAAGAGTATTAGAGTAAACTAATTATATTGCTTGGAGTGAGTAGGTACAGCCAGTTGGAACTTTAAACCTTACTTACTCTTGATAAGAACTACTTTGCAACTAATGGCTTGCTCAGCCTGTACTTGACTGCACCTAGCCTAACTTTTGAAACCGTCAAACTTCCTAAAGAGTTATTAATACCTTATTCCTGTTCAACTGCGCTCACAGATTTGGGAGTAGGTAATCATATTTAAGCCGGAAACTCGTAGTTCTGGAATTGCGTTGCTTATTACAAATAACAGAATGGAGAAACATAGGGGAAAGTAACCCAAACCGAGCATGCCGTTTAAAGCTACTCTCGTGTGTAAAATGCATTTTCATAACCGATTTATTCCCGTCCGTCAGCCTTATTAACTGCTCTCTTGTACACGAGGGGATACGTAGACAGTAAAGTTCACATCGCCTCTTTACTTCAATAACGTATTATCTTGTATAACACAATTCTTGGACTTGTCAAAAAAGTGTCAAAAAAGCGACATAATGTCTGCTTGGGTGTATGAAAACAATGTTATACTATACTTTTGTGTAACCGGTTTAGCCAGCGTGACTGGTTTGGGCCTCGTTCCCCTACAAGTTCTAGCGAAAACTACGACTTTTCATACGTTTTAATCCAACAAGTCTTAAGACTGACATTCCTACCAAGTAGTAGAAAGAAACTATTCTCCAACCTCTTTGTTTTTAATATTTAAGAGTGATTCGATATTGAATAAATTAATATCTAATATTAATACTCCTTAATTACGTCCAATTGTGTAAATCGTTTTACACGTGTGAGTGCCCGTTTCAGGCATTATACCATTTTGGGCTAAAACACCCTACTGCCCCACAAACATCATTGGAAGTAAACTTCAACAGTAATAATTTTTCTCCTTTATATTTCTAATAGCGTATTTATATTTAATGTAACCTCCAACCTAACTACTAAGACGCTACCTGCTTGTAAAAAGAGGTGCGCATATAAATATATTTCTCGTTCCATTTGCTTTAGAAAAATAACGCAAAAACGAAAGGAGGTTTTATTCCCAAATAATTTATTTCACTTATTTGCCCAGCCGGTAGAACGGTAAGGAACGGTCTCTCCGTGATTTATTATAATATCATGTTATCCTTCACTTTACTGTCCGATCGGGTAGATTTTACGACGAAAAGTTTGGCAACAGCCGCGCTATATAATTTAGCATCAAGCTAATTTTTACTATCAAAGTTTACCGCAACAGAATTTTTTAAAAAAAGAAACAAAAATGAAAAATGAGTATAACTAAATAATAATGTACTGACACTTGATCTAATGACACTTAAGACTTGAGTTTTCTTAGCGAACTTTACGATTCACTTCATAGGGCCGGTTTTTTGATCCGTAGTTAACTTACCCAATTGTTAAAAATTGATTCTGATTTCTGATAATCAGTCTGATATTTAACCATCAGTAACAATATTAGACTGATATTTAACCATTAGTGACATTAGTAATTAAAATTGTTACTAATAGTTAAATAGCAGTGTGATATTTATCGATTAGTAACAATTTTTAACAATTGGTTGAGTTAACTGCGGATCAAAAAACCGGCCCTTAGGCAACTTTATGTATGATAAAGTCAAACGCGCTGTTAACTGTACATTCTCTTGTTTCCGTACCTTATATGTAGAATTTGGGATTAACAAGTTCAAAAATTAACATAAAGTTAAACTTTTAACTTGTAAAAAGTCAAAATAATAAAGTATTCTATAGAAAACCAACAATTATTAAAAACCTAACAATTATTTAATTGTTTTAATTATTATTAAATTCTTTTGCTTTATTAGTTAATCAAATAAAAACGAGTCTAACTACATCCCCAAACCAGCCTCCACTAAAATTTAAGAGCAGTAAAGGCTCTAAACAACCCCTGTCCTTCAAAACGCAAAACCAAACATAATGTCCAGTGATTAATCGGGACTGTGATAAATTGACGTATCCAAGAAAGCTTTTAGAGCAAAAGCGAAAGGGATTTTAAAAATATACGAGATACTTGAAGCGCGGAGTCCCCTGGATAATTACAAAAGATGATATAGTCAAACGCGCGGGGCAATAACTCGAAACATTCGCAATCACGACAACGCAACACTTTGAAACAATGCCGAGATTATATTCCCCAGAATGATATTGCGGGGAGGCTGCCCCTTCTCTCGGATGCAGCGGACTTTCTTTCGTAGACAGGTAGCTTAAAACTAACTGCCAACTAACTGAAATGAGCTTTGTCGCTTCCCATCTTCGAGTCCATCCCACTGTTCGCAATTTGAAAACACTACAAGAAATAAAATACCGCTAGCTACTTCTCGGATTTGAATCTTTTCTTGGAAAGCGATAACATTTGCTTTCCTTTGTTGAATTGATACTTAAAATGCAAGACTGGTTTTCCGTCGCAGCAAAAAAATGAAACTAACATAAAATTTGTATTTAAATATAAATGTAACGATAAGTGTTATATTATGTTTGAATCAAATTAAAAACTAACATGCTTTTGTGCTATATAAATTAAATTCAAAAATGTACTAAAAAATTTACTATGTCATAAACAACATCTTTAGTCGATTTTTTAACCATTTTTATAGTTCTTTTACCCCTGCCTACCCCTTCTAGGATAAATGGACGGGATTTCAGTTATAAAATATTAAATATCGTCTTCAGTTGTTATGCAATCACCTGTAAGTAGTTGTTACATTTAGGTAGTTATGTAATTTAAGGCAAGCCTATTTTGAGAAACAACGTAAAAGGTTGTTGGTAGTAATAAAATAAAAAATGATATTTCAAAGAATTCCAGCCAAAAAGTTTTGATGTATAATGAAAAACAAAATTGATGTATGATACGCCGCAGAATGAATGAAAGTATACCACACGAATTTGTGAAATTCTTCGCTTCGGGACCCCAGGTCCCAATTGTCATCGTTATTTTCACCGCGTGCTAATAAAAGACGAACCCCTTGTCGCTACCTCATTATTTAAGGTAACAAGACAATGTTTAGAAAACATTCGCATTTATTTACTTATTTCCACAAAAAAGTTTATTTGCAGAGATATGAAATTATAAAAAACACATTCTAATATAAATAAATGTACAATAAACAAATATTTTACAAAACAGTAGACAAGTGTTTATAATAAACAAATAAAGAAGTTGGAACCGAAAGAGGGATGGTGTCAGCAGGCGGCCGGCATATTTTTGGTCACCCATCTAACCGACTTTAACGGACTTTTTTCAGTTTACGCAATTGCAGGCCGACTGCGCTAAGCCACTGCGCTATCCAGATGATCATAGAGAATAGTATTAATTCAAAAGTATATTACATAGAAGAAAAGATTTTATTATTTACCACATTAAAATAAAAAAACAAAATGGTATTTATTAGAATAACTTTTTCATCCCACCATCTCGGAAAAAGCGTTTTTGCTCTTCGATATCTGAGTGCAAAAGCCGTTTTTATCCTCTAGAGGTTAAAGTAAATTTGAATTTAGAACATCGTGTGCAATGAGTTTGTGAATTCAAAACATCTTTATACCTATTTATTTCTACCTCCATGGTGCCGAAATTATCATGCAACCTATTTTAATTTTTTAAAAACTCAGACTCGGAACCTTCTTGGTGTACTTTTTTTGTAATTTGCTTTGCGCGCGCCATTTTCTTTTCACGTCATAAATTTGTTAAAACCTAGGAGTTCCGTGACGGTCAATCAGCTTGGCGTCAATCTTGCTTTAAACATTTTGATCGTCTACAACGCTTGCTTGATGCTTGAGTCAAGCATTTAAAAGCTTTTTGGTCTGTTTGATTTGTTTACGCTAGCAACGGAACAAAAACATACAGAAAATCAACGTGCTTGACTCAAGCTGATTGACCGTCTCGGAACTCCATTAGGGACGGTAATTTTTATTAGGGACTTACAGGTGTGTCTGGATGAATGTTGCGGGTGTGGCTGGGTGGATGGGTGGCTGTTGGAGGTGTGTCTGGGTGAATGGGTGTTTTGAGGGTGTGTCTAGGTGAATGAGTTTTTGTGGGTGTGTCAGAATGGATGGGTGAGTATTGTGGGTGTTTCTGGGTAATTGGGTGTTTTTTTGGGTGTGATTGGATGTTTTGTAGGTGTTTCTGGGTGAATGGGTGTTTTGTGGGTGTTTCTGGGTTAATCGGTGTTTTGTGGGTGTTTCTGGGTGAATGGGTGTTTTTTGGGTGTGATTGGGTGTTTTGTAGGTGTTTCTGGGCAAATGGGTGTTTTGTGGGTGTTTCTGGGTGAATGGGTGTTTTGTGGGTGTTTCTGGGTGAATGAGTGTTTTTTGTGTGTTTCTATGTGAATGGGTATTTTTGGGTGTTTCTGGATAAATGGGTGTTTTGTGGGTGTTTCTGGGTGAATGGGTGTTTTGTGGGTGTTTCTGGATGAATGGGTGTTTTGTGGCTGTTTCTGGGTGAATAAGTGTTTTTGTTGGTGTTTCTGGGTGAATGGGTGTTTTTTGGGTGTGTCTGAGTGGATGGGTGTGTATTGCGGGTGTGAATGTTGTGGGTGTTTTTGGGTGGGTGTTGAGAGTGTTTTTGGGTTAATGGGAGGGTGTTGTGGAAGTTTCTGGGTGAAAATAGAAACTGTTGTGATTGTATTTTTTTTTTGTATTTTGCAATTTCCTCGTTGGGGGGGATGAAAAGTTACGTGTTGCACTCGAGTGCAAAGATTTTTCACCTTGTGCTCTTTTGATTCCCTCGCTATCGCTCAGGATTCTTTAGGAATTTTTAGAATCCTTCGCTAGCTCGGTCATCAAAATTGAGCACGCGGTTAAAAAACAACTTTGCACTCACGTACAACAAATAACTATTAATTTTATACACACGGAAGTCACGGAACGATAAAGAAAAAATCAAAAATAAAATTTGTGGGATATTTCCCAATGGTAGCCATTGGGGATGATGAATTTGTTGATTGTGGTCTAAGTATCAGCTATCACTACTAGCAATGACTAAATGGAAATTATTTTGTCGACTCAATAAAAATACTTGTATATATAATACTGATATGTGACGCGTTTTCTATTCGACTGTCGGTATGTCGAATAATCAGCTTAGAATGATACATTCTCACAAAATAAAGTCGGAGCTAAGTCTCGGAGTAATTTGTATTATTTTGCTCGGCGTTCCGCTTAATTATTCGCTACATCCAGACAGGCAGGTGCGACGAATCTGTATTTATTTGCATTAAAAATAAATTTGCCGAGACTTGCGTAATTCAGGATTATGATACGACAGCTGCGCCAGACAAATTCGAATATCCGGATTATATCTTAATTTTGTCATCAACTTGACTAATAGACCCGTCACGTGTGTAAATGCTCTGTTCTTGGGACTGGCTTTTAGCAAGACAATGTCGACAATACAAGTACAATGAAAGCTAGAATACATGGGTAAAGAATTTCAATATTTTTTATAAACACTTCATGTGTCAAGTCTGATCTTAACCTCTTACCAGAACCCAAAGAGGGTTTGTGTCAGAATTTTTAGTGATTGATTTGTAGTGATTTTATGATTGACAATATAACTATAGACAAAGTAAGACTTTTCGATTTTAATAATAACATTATATAAATGTAGAAAAAGACTTTACGTAAATTAGATTTAGATGAAGGCCAATTTTTACATGTAATATCATAGTCAGTCATGGTTGTTTTCATTAAAAAGGACCATGACAAGAGACCGTTGGACGGATAAAGTTATTGGATTACATGTATAAATATAATATGCCCTGTATAAATAATATACAATATTTTACAAGATTGGTCTAACTTATTTACGTGGCATGTAAAAAAAGCAATCTTCCATGATGCCAAATAGTCTGTCATTTCAATCAAAATTAATTAAATGGAAAAGTAAATAACTATATGATTTCTATAGTATTAGGAATACTTAGGCTTATTCACGTTCACGTCGACTATTATTGAGTTCAAACGACATGAAATTAGGAACTCTAATTTCATGTCACACAAAAACTCTCCTCTTTCATTCCGATACATGTATACATATTGATTAACTTTAAGAAACCTTCTCTACCACACTCCGCTTACGTGAATAGTCCATTGAAAGTATTTATTCTGACAAATATACGACGCGACAACCATCACTAACTGCCGCACTCAAAGACGTCAATTAACTTTAATGAGTATTTAATGTCAAAAATTTTCATTCAAATCTAGACCATAGACCCGGGAAGAATAGCGACTAGTTTTTAACTGTCATTTTTTGACGTTATGTACCCTTTAACGTCATTTGACGTCTCTGAGTGCGGCAGTAAGAGTAATAAATATTATTGATACATGTATTAATCTATACATTATATAGGGCTTCGCCGTCATGCCATTTCTCCAACCACTCCGGTTATTTGAATTTTGTCATTGTGCTTTGACCATGCGAACATCCCGTCTTCTTTCAAACCACAGGTTTCTCGTATCTACAATAGTGTGAAATATCCAATCTATTATCAATTTAATTAAATTTACATACTTTGGAGCTCGCGATTGCGTAAACTAAGCAATTTCGCTAAGGCCGGTCATTGGATGAGTGACCAAAAATTTTATTATTTCGAGTTCCTCCGTGCTTCGGAAGGCACGTTAAGCCGTTGGTCCCGGCTGCATCTGCAGTCGTTAGTACCCACCAACACTCACTGGGCCATCGTGGTGGCCCAATCTCCCTATATTCTTCCATCCATAGGGAAGGCCGGGCCCCAGCAGGGGGGACATTAAAGGGCTGGTGATGCTGAAGCTGAT
This sequence comes from Cataclysta lemnata, assembly GCA_963931975.1. Taxonomy (NCBI): domain Eukaryota; kingdom Metazoa; phylum Arthropoda; class Insecta; order Lepidoptera; family Crambidae; genus Cataclysta; species Cataclysta lemnata. Next base: position 8,111,234 of record OZ008339.1, read on the forward strand.
GACATACTTTGGTAAACTATATAACGTGCTATTGAGGGCACATTCGAGCGTTCATCCTTACCTGCTCCCAATTTTTCGGCACCAATTAATTTTACTCTCATACATCAATCAATACATCAATTACCATGGTCTGCCTTTGTACTGCGTTAATATGATACCAAAATACGAATTAGCAATATTCAAATTTTTGTAAAGTGGAATAAAATTGTAGACTTTAAATTCTAAATAATGTGTTGTGTTGAGCTGTGCCGACCCTGCTTATTTAAGGGATAAGGGCAGGGAGAAGAAGAATACAATAAATTCTAAATAATGTTCTAATGAAAAAACCTCAAACCAGAATAAAATTGATCTTCACAATAAAAATTCAAATGTCACTCACTAAAATCATCACTAGAATCACAGACCGCTATCGGACTAAGCTCGCTTAAATGAGACTATTTATTTCATGCATACTTAATCATTTATAATCTCTAGCTAACACTGAATAATGGCCGACAGTATGAAATAGGCACATATCACCGCAATTAACAACGAAATCATTATAAAAGCTTTCACGTTCGTTGAAAGTAACATTACGAATTACGCAGCCATTTGACGTGTCATTAAAAGAAATTTCACGAACGGTGAAAATGTGCCTTCAAATTAATAGCTAATTTTCTCGATTATATTATTATGCTTAGGTCGTGCTCGGCATGCATTTTTTATAAAATTAGATAACGTTCGCAAATACTTGGGTGCAAAAAAAATCTTATATTCATTCAGTTCTTAGTGAATACCAACGTGCACTAAGTTTCATTTGCAGGTATAGGTCTATAGGTACCGAATCTAGATTGTCACTAGGTGCGTGCTTTGGCGAAATGTACTACCTGGCATACTCCTTCAGGGACGAACAGTGGATATAGCTATTAAAAGTGTGATAATTGTTTTAAAGAATCACATTTTTAGTACCTTAAGCAATTCTCTATGTTATACTATATGTCGGTATTTTATGAAATGCCGAATTTGACGATCTCCCTGTAGTAATTACTTACCTTCCTGGTGCAATATAATACATACATAAATCACGCCTATATCCCCGAAGGGGCAGGCAGAGGTGAACTAGCACCCACGTTTCGCCAACTATGGCAGGTCCCATGTAATACGTGGCGAGCCTATTGTCATTTATCGGGCACAAAAGTAGCAGTACATTGCTAGGTGGTATAAGAGGAACGCTGCTGCCCATTCCTCATCACTGATATATCCTTAGTCGCTTTGTACGACACCCACGGGAGAGACTTGGGGTGGTGACATTTGTATTCTACTCTGCCGTCACCACACCACAATATAACACATTGATAATAACAATAATTGGGAATGCATAGAAATTTTCTTGGCATGAATTTCCTTGAAAACCACGCCAGAAAATATAGGTAAGGCTATAAATCATTCCAGTGGTCCCATGGGGTAGGCATTAAAGGAAAAACGTGAAACGTACACACGCTCTATATTAGGTATTTAAGCGGTAAATCTACGTGGCTCCATAAATATAGGCGTATGGATGCTTACGTCTGGGCGGACTATTTAGTGGAGATATTAAAAATAGCTTCTTTTGTGCTTACAACTCGCAATAAATTAAGCTTTTGTACATTTGTACATCGGGTTTTGTGTTTGCGAATTTTTTATTCCGTTCGAATACCTTTTTTAAATCTTAAAACTTATTTGAAGTTCTGCATCGTCATTTTCTATGTCAGACTTTTGAGAAATGCAATATTTTATTATTGCTGTATTTGTTTCTTGGAACCAAACTTCAAATAAATACCCACTAAAGGTGTAAGAAGAATTTTAATTTAATTTTATCAAAATATCAGATAGGTAGGTGCCTTCGTAATTAAATCTGAAATTGATCACAAGTCGCCCTTTTATGTTTATCAACTAAAAGGAATCCAATGTAGAAGCAACAAGTTTAATTGTTACGGAACCAATTATTTACCTGAAATAACGGTATCATTTTATGGTAGGTACGTGCCGTGACACAAACGTTAGCATTGCTACGTGACGTATACAATTAATTTCGTCATAAAGAGGCTTTAAAATCATGAAATTGTGATGCCTCGATCGCAATTATTAAAATGAAGACCATGCACGACGTGTGTGCTGGTAATGTTGGTGTACCTGACGATCCCGCCGTGGCGGCAAAACAAAGGGCTGCCAACGACAAACAAAAACGTGATTTAGGGCCTTACAAAATGAAGGTACCTCCACGGAGCGTATTATTCTCAAAATTATGATACCGCGATAATAATACACATTTACACATTGTGTGACGACGTTGCGCTGTGCCATTTCTGCTTCTTGTTTGTACTTTTTATTGTTTGTATGCTGTGATTGCGTGAACTAATCGATGTTCGTTAAGGCCGGCTTGGACCATAGTCATCGCTATCGTGGATAAAATATAATACAGAGACAATGGGCCATGGGTGGAAGAATATAGGGATAATGGCCTGCAGCTGTTAATACAATACGGCCGCCTTGGTCGAATGCTCAGATTGCTGGGTATTGGCCAAGAGGTCCCGGGTTCGAATCCTGGTAAGGGCAATTGGTGATGACCACAAATGTTTGTTTCCTAGTCATGATTGTGTATATGTTTATGTAGTATATTTACAACATTTATATACATAATTATATTAAAAATATATCCGTAATCTAGTATCCATAACACAAGTGCTTAGGCTACTTACTTTGGGCTAGATGATAGATGTGACTGTAAAACATTTAAAAAAAAGCATGGGTACTGACTAATCCAGTCCACTGGGCCAGCGAGGTGAGTGAGTGATGGCTAATTCCCCCTAAATCTTCCATCAAACACCTTGTGATGATGATGATATTTTATTTTGAGGAGGTGTAATAGTGATTATACCTATTGGTCATACCTGCATATCACAACAACTCAGCACCCACTATACCGAACTGTCACTACCATGAGACGCACGAAAATTTTTCTCTTCACAGTTCACACGATTTACTTTGCTCTTGAACTTAGAAGCAAACTCGAACTTAATGCGGTATTTCAAACTCAGCTGATTGTAAAAAGCACGTTATATAATATTGTTTGTGTGCTGTTCAAATAACTTAGCGCTTTTGAAATAATTATGTCATAAATTAGCTATAATAAATAGCGCGGTAAGAATGTTTCGTATTCCATCTTCATCATCATCATGCCTTGTAACGAGTGCGCCATTTTGTCAACAAAAAATTCTAATACAGCTCACAAAAACAATCGCTAGGACAGTTAAATATGATATATTATTTTTAGGTTATTTTTTCACCCCTAACCACGCCGCAGCGTATTCAATCCGGCGGTTTTTAACAGAGACCGTGCTTCGGACGTTTTAATTATAGCTTAAAAAACACCCATGCGTTACTAAGTTCTATAACTTAACCGCCGCACGAGAATATTCGTCCATAAATCGTATGTAGGCTGTACGTGTACTTTGTCGTTCCACATCATTTACCAGCGAGAACAGGTGCCGACATATAAACGACTTGATAACTGCTTTTATTTTGTTTTGGTAAACAACTTTGCTGGTGAGAATTTTTAAGGGACCACACGATGCGTCAAATCTCTAATGCCCATGTAAAGATATTCTTATAACGTAATTAGCCTTCAGTGTATCTCTTATGAGAAGATCGCAATTGTTAGCATGCTCTGCTTTGCGCAAACCATTGTATGGTTGACCAAATTATACAGAACACGAGATTAGGGGAAGGTGACTCAAATTTGATAAAATTTTACCCAATTTTTAACGCACTCTTAATAAAACAACGACGTAATTCAAAATTTTGCCATAATGGTTAGAGCAAAATATCGATCTAAAATATGAAGCTCTGCGACTTTGGTATGAAAAAACATGCTTTTTCCTTACAGAATAATATTAAGAAAACATTTGAGTCTATATTCTTCTCCTAGTGCGCGCGAGAAAACTCAGTTATAATTGGTTTATCGTCGATTCCCAAAATTTTGCGATTTTCGATTCAGTCGTTGTTTTATTAAGAGTGCAAAAGAGTAGCCGCTTTAGGTCCTGTTTGGGTCACCTTCCCCTAGTCGCGAGTTCTGTATGGCCCTATATTCTCCCATCTATTTGAAAAACCTAAGCTACCATTAGTGGCGACCTTGAAGAGTTGACGATGGTCTGTAACAAGTGAGAAGTTAAAGAGCGATGGATGAAGAGATAGAAGATTTGGATATTCACGCGTGTTTCGTAAAATACCCGAAAAATTAAATAGGTATAAAAATTATTCTTGAAGCTTAACTGTATTTTAGTATAACCAGAAAGCAAACAACGCTGTTGAAAGTCACTGTTTACATTCTTCCCTTAATTTCCCCGGAGAGAAACAAGAATCATAGAAAACAAAATTATTGAAGTAGGTACAAATAACCAACAAACTAACCCTACCCTTTTATAAAATAGTTTATGCCAAATAAAAACTAACATAGCCTAGGGTTGACATTAGTTTTGGCTTTGATAAATAATTTAATGTGTTCGGTAACACGTTTGAGACGTTGACTAACCATTAAAATAAATACTTATTTAATTTTCAGCAACTTGTTAAGCTTAGTTTAAAATTTGAATAGCAATAACAGACTATCACTTAAATGACTTCATTGGCTCTGATTCGGGACAATCATCTTGATTTCAAAATTTACTCCTTATACAAGCCATTTCAACTTATTAATGGGTTGGTTAATATCAACTATTGTAATAATATATAGTACTAATTAACGTATGCTAACAATATTGTTAATTCGAGCAAACTGGGGGCGTACCGCCTAACTCGATTGCTGATGATAGCTATATTGCAATGCACTGCTTACGGATATAGCAGCCATCCTGAATTTTTAGGCGGCACGAATTTTGTGCCAATCGCTAATAGTTTAGGTACATTTGGTGCGAAATGACAGCATGACGTCATAAACTATAGCTTTTGCTTTAGCAATCAAGTTAGGTGGTAGGACCCCAGGGGGCCTACCGCCTAACTCGATTGCTGATGATAGCTATATTGCAATGCACTGCTTACGGCTATAGAAGACATCCTGAATTTTAAGGCGGCACGGATTTTGTGCCAAATGCATACAAAATCATTCGGTGATCATTCGTTCAAAGCTATCGCTAATAGTTTAGGTACATTTAGTGCGAAATGACAGCATGACGTCATAAACTATAGCTTTTGCTTTAGCAATCGAGTTAGGCGGTAGGCCCCCTGGTCTGGTGAAACACTAAAATGTCTCAACTTTACTCCTAAAATTGTATTAGCTAACTATTGTTATTTGCCTCGCTTAACTGGTAATCTACAAAAGGTGCTAATTGCCATCCTACGCCGATGTGAACTTTGCTAGGGTTTCACTCCAAATCAGTCCACATTACAGTCTGACTTAGCTTTCACAACGTTTGATGTCACAACGGATTCGTGTTATAGAAGAGAATAGGGTAATTTTAACCACTCACTAAATTTATCCACGTTTTGAACAGTCACATAGTACACTATTATCTAACTGTCTTAAAAACATTAAGTAAAAAATATATATTACTGCCATTCCATTAAACGATCAAGAAACATTCAAGAATCGACATCACTTATGTTCTGCTATGATATTATTACGTTATTTTGTATGTGTTTGACTTTCTTGAATTAAATAAATAAATACATTTTGTTCTGATAAAGAGTTGTATTATAGTAACAATATGAAATAAAATTTGAAGTGTTTTCAATCGTACTGAAAAGTATTATTTTTTCAATACATTTTACAGTCAAACGGCACTCCAAACGGTTCTGGTAAAAAAGACAGTATTTTTACCTTTTCAAAAAAATGTCACCTGCATAAAAGTATATAATGCAATGTCCATTCACAGTCTTATAATACGAACCGGATTCACACTACCATTTTTCCGCCCTAAAAGGGTTCATTGGTTTTTTACGCTTCTTCAAATACGTTTAACGGAGATAAGTGCGTGAGAAAGAAACAAGGTGAGGGCAGCTTGCTTCAGTGGTTAATACGCGTAATGACCCATTACGTTTACTTCAGGCTGTGTCCCTTAGCATCCGGGTTTAACTACTGTTATCAACATTTATGCCGTCACCAGGCGTGGAGCTCAGTAAATACGAACCTCTTAAATTTAATATCAGTCAAAAGCAATATAATACGGGGCAGTAAAAAGGAGTTTTGATATTGCACGCCTTTATGAGATTCAGGTGGAGGAAGTATGTATATTTATTACGGATATGACATGAACTAGTTTGGAGAGCTCCGAATGCGGGGTAAAATAACACATTTATACGTCACAGAAGTGCTTATAAAAATATGACCATGCCCCGGTAATGTTGTGTGATAACTTGAGGAGGACCCCTCCTAAAACTGTTACGACATTGTCGATTTCACTGCAGCCATTGCGGCCTCTATCAAGCGGGACCTTGGGACCGTTTCAGCTCTTTGCTTTTATTTTTCGCTCACCTTTGTGTACATTTTGGTGGTGGCATCGCATCGCTTCGAATTAATTTCACGGCGGGCCGGGTCGTTTGTATTTCTTTTGTTTCTGAGGTGGGGACGCTTCGGTGGCAGTTGAAGATATATTTGGCCCGTTAGCACATTGCGACAACTTCGAAGCCGGCTATTTATTTACTTGTCCCAATTGATGCCGGCGCGGCTCGTATTTCAGATTTAATCAACACTGACAGCAGAACAGGACTGATTAACGTCACCTTTCGCATTCGTCGCGCCGTCAAGGAAAAGGAGTTGCTCACTGCTTTTTTGAATGATATTTGATTTCCATTCAAAGCGAGATTGAAAAATGTTTTCCTTATTGTGTACAAGGTGTTTATGCATTAAGGCTTCTGAGACGCCATCAATTTGGTTTTGGAATTAAAAAGGGAAACTCTACATTTAACATTTTAGCGCGGGACCCGTCGTGTGGTGATGGCAGATCAGAATACAATTGTCACCGCCGCCCATTTCTCCCGCAGGTGTCGTACAAGGCGACTAAGAGTAAAGACTGCGATGAGTTTCTCTAACACCACTTGTCATTATACTTCAATTTAAGTACCCAATAGATGGCAATAAGCTCGCCTATTACAAGCGGCCTAACGTAACTGGCGAGATGTGGTTATTTCACATATTATGCCTACCCCTCCAGAGGTAAATAGGCGTATGTAGCGAAGAAACCTCAAATTGATTCGACGGAAATTGTTTATTGAACAATTCTGCGAAACTATGACAATATTTCGCATGGCAAGGCCGTGTTGCCCTTTTCAGACAGCCCTGGATACCACTAAAGTTCGGTGACGTTTTATAGACAAGTATGTTGATACACCGCTTACAAGGTAACCTTCAGGTGCCTCGGGTGACGTGCGTTCATCTCGACAGCGGCTGACTTATGGGCATAAGTTGTGCCGGCAGCGGCTTTGCCTCTGACACCTGCCGGTAATTAGCTACGAATTTATGATGCCCGCTCACACCTACACCAGTGGCTTGGTCTAAATCATCCACGTTTATAATTACAAGTTTGACATCGATTACTTGCTCCCAGTGGGGTAAAATATAACAGCCTTGTCTTTGAGCAGTAAACGAAAATTGTTTATCGACTTGCCAGACAGCGACTGTTTAACAGGATCTTGAAATTATCTAATACTAAATTAAGAAGCTTTTCGTTAAGACTGTTTTAAAACGAGTAGGTACTTAAAATTCACTATGATGAGTAGATTAAGGGTACAAATACATGCAGAAAATCACTTTCGGCGCGGCAACGCAAAATTTTATTGCAAAGAATTATGTCAAAATCAGGTAATAAACCATTATTATTATCAACTTTTTATTCATAGAAGCAATTACAACAGTAAAAGTTCTATTTGATTTTTGTCTCACATCAATAAATCTATAAATGGCGGCTTGTACAGAATCTTACCACGTATGGCTAAGTAGAGACAGAAGTCGGAGTGAATCGAAAGTGAGTGTTGACACGTTGTGAAGGGGACCCCGTTAACCAACACCTGGGTCCATACATATATCAGGTTCCATGTAATAGGGGGCGAGCCTATCTATCGGGCACGTAAATCTCAGTAAAATATTACACTACATAGTATAACAAGAACATATTACACTACATAGTATAACAAGAACATAAACTGAAGAGATATGTGCTGCAGGCACATATCTCTTCAGTTTTAACCCATAATCACCTTGTACAACACCGGCGGAAGGGATTTGGGGTGGTGACAAATTGTGTTTTTGCTCTGATTTCACCACACGCCATAATACCACGGAGTAATCATTTATTACTCGGTATTATTTAAGTAAGAGAGTCGATCAATACCAAATCACCGCAGAATAAATTGTGTCCTGTTTCACTTTTTCTATTAATAAATTATTTTACCAGTAAATTGGGTCGTCACAAAATTGCCACCAGGAACAAGTCATGAATTTGAATTGGCGTTCTCTTTTTAACACTGTTACACTACCTGGTTGGAAATAATAATACATATCGTAGTTCCGAAAGAAATATCCCTCCGATTTGGGGTGGTGACATTTTAGTATTATCCTCTGCCGTCACCACGCGACTTACAAATAAAAATATTCTTGGTCTGTTAAAATGATATCGCTCGGTCTCCGAATGCTTAACAAAATTCGCTAAGGCTGGTCATTGGATGGGTGACCAAAATCTTATTGTCTCGAGTTCTTTCGTGCTTTGGAAGGCACGTTAAGACATTGGTCGATACTGCATCTGCAGTCGTTAATTAATACCCACCAATCCGCACTGGGCCACCAGGGTGGGTTATGGCCTATTCTTCCATCCATAGAGAAGACCTGTGACCCCGCAGTGACGACGTTTAGGGGCTTAATGATGATGATGATGATGTTAAAATGGTGTTTGAAATTGGTTTTGAAGAAATTGGATTGTTGAATACTGAATTGTTACAAAGATTTTGGTGGTTATTGAAAACTATTTTGGTGGTTATTGTTATTGAAAATCGAAACAATTTCCTAGGTTTGTTACGGAAACTCGTGCCTACCGCTAAGTCTGTGACAAGAGTGATTCAAATTTCAAGTCCCTTGACACGAATTAGGACAAACGACATGCGGTGTCGTCCTAGTAGATGCTCGAGGTGTGCTCAGCGGAGCACGTGTGAAACCGCACCGAACGATGTTTAAAGTTGACAGTCCATTTAGTGGAGTGCTGGCGGATTCGTGTTTCACTTTGGAGACGCGAAATCTGTTTAAGCTTCGGTGTAGACAGTCTTATGTGACTATATTTTGTATTTGGCCGCGTGGTGACGGCAGAGTAGAATACAATTGTCACCACCCCAAATCTCTCCCATGGGTGTCGTACAAGGCGACTAAGGATAAATCAGTGATGAGGAATGGGCAGCAGCGTTCCTCTTATACCTACCACCTAGCAAAGTACTGCGACTTTTGTGCCCGATAAATGGCAATAGGCTCGCCACCTATTACATGGGACCTAACATAATTGGCGAAACGCGGGTGCTTGTTCACCTCTGCCTACCCCTTCGGGGATATAGGCGTGATTTATGTATGTATGTATGTATGTATTTTGTATTTGTAGCCGTTTCTATGTTTGTTACTTCGAACTTCATCGTTTATAATACTTAGGGCCTGTTTCACAATCGACAAGTAAGTTATAAGTAGCTTACTTCGTTGATCATTTGACAGTTGTAATATGAAATATATGTCAATTGAACTGCCAAGTAAGCTACTTCGAACTTACTTGTCGATTGTGAAACAGGCCCTTACTCACAATAATTGAAGGGTTGTAAGTCTAAAGGGTCTACTGCCGCACTCAGAGACGTCAATTAACTTTAATGAGTATTTAATGTCAAAAAATTTCATTCAAATCTAGACCGTAGACCCGGCTAAAATAGCGACTAGTTTTGAATTGTCATTTTTTGACGTTAAGTACTCATTAACGTTATTTGACGTCTCTGAGTGCGGCAGTTAGTGCCATTCCTAATAAAACCCAAATGTTATATCTCCAAATAAGAAAAATGGCACTTAGACCCCTTAGACTTACAACCCTTCAATTTATAACACTAAATAAATAAATATTTTTACACTCACACCTATCATCTAACCCAAAGTAAGTAGCCTAAGCACTTGTGTTATGGATACTAGATGACGGACATATTTTTAATATAATTATGTATATAAATGTTGAAAATATACTACATAAACATATACACAACCATGACTCGGAAACAAACATTTGTGGTCATCACAAAGTTTGCCCCTGCCAGGATTCGAACCCGGGATCTCTAGGCCAATACCCAGCAATCTGTAGTCATTAAAAGGTTGTGTATGTATCTGTTTCTCATACCCATATACATATATCACGCCTATTAATTATGCCAAAGGGATAGACAGAAGTGAAGTCAAAGTCAAAAGGTGCTAGGTGCTATATTAGAGGAACGATGCTGACCATTACTCATTGCTGTCTTAACCCGCGAAGTCGCCTTGTGCGACACTCGTAGGAGATATTGGAGATGGTGACAATGGCATTCTGCTCTGCCGTCACTATATGGCAATTCATGTATGTATGTTACCTGCTTTTGAATGAAGGATTCTTTCCAAAAATCTACATAGAATATTCGATAAATTTACAGTAAAAATTAAGTACTGTGTCCAGAAATCTTATCTTAGATTTTTCTAAGTAATATTTTTAACATAATAATAGTCTTTGATTAATTCAATTTTAATTATAAAGGTCGGAATAAAACTTGCCGAGTTTCTTTCTTGTTCCTCCCAAAACACTAGTAGTAATTAATTAACTTATGGTTTACCTTTCCCTTTCGCATTAAATTATGTATGTCGGAAACCTTTTTGGACAAAGGGGCTTCCGGTGTCAACCGAACTTTTTTCTGGACGATTCATGAATGTAGGTTCATTATTATCATCATCACCAGCCCTTTAATCTCCTCACTCCTAGGATAGAGGCTTTCCATGTGGATTGAAGAATATAGGTAGAATGGGCCATAACCCATCGGATAGGTAGTTGACTACAGATGCAGCCGGGAGGAACTTGTGATAGTATTATATTTTTGTTCATCATTTCTTATTCTTTAAAAAATCAAAGTTGGTTTGTGTCATGCAACTTCTCTTCAAACGAAAACGATCTAGGTAAATATGATAACATTGTAAGAATCCATTACTACTATGTGAGTCAACGAAAAATTTGAACATTAAAAATAGCTACGAGCTTCAAAAGCAACAATATGCAAAATATGAAACCTGGCTGAATCTAGGACAACTTACCCCTTTCACCGTGGATATCTATTATTGGGTCTAATGTTACTTACCTCACGCGACGGCTTCCAGTACTTCCATTCATTGCGCGATCTGTATTCAGCTGCACGCGATTGTTGACTTTATGTACCACCAGCATTGTACGGTCTTTATGGATCTTGTGATTAATCACTCAGACAAGGATGAAAGGAAGACTTATTTGTATTAAATCATACATACACAAATCACGCCTATATCCCCGAAGGGGTAGGCAAAGGTGAACTAGCACCCACGCTTCGCCAACCATGCTAGGTCCCATAAAATAGGTGGTATAAGAGAAACGCTGCTGCCGATTCCTCATCGCTGATTTATCCTTAGTCGCCTTGTACGACACCCACGGGAGAGACTTGGGGTGGTGACAATTGTATTCTACTCTGCCGTCACCACCCTTCTAAATATAATTAAACAATTAAATCCTTTGAGAGAAAATAAATAAATAATGGCTAACGTTCAGCATAAGCCTTCTCCATAGATGGAAGAATTTGGATTGGTAGGATTATCGTCTGCAGATGCAGTGCAGGGACCAACGCCTGACCCAACCCACATTTCGCCAACTATTTTAAGGCCCATGTAATAGACATAATAATGAGTCTGTTGCCATATACCGAAACCTAAATCGCAGTATAATACTTGATGATACACCAGTAAAGCTGCTACCCCCTAATCACTGTTTTAACATTTAATCGCTTTGTAGGACACCCGCGCAATAAATTTGGGGTGGTGATATTAATACAATACAATTCTATTCTGTTCTGCCGCCAATTTTTTTTTGCCCATAAGTATATTTTTTTATTATTTAGCATGTAGACAACAATATGTTTTACCTAAAAAAACATATCCGAAGCAATTTCCATAAACCATCCCAGCACAGCGTCAACACGGTTATTCCGCTATCAATTTCGAGTGGTCAAAATTTAGTCGCTAAAATGTAACCGGGAAGTAACTCCATTACGGTAATGGAAAACAGTGGGCTCTCGCGTCGCTGGATTTTTTTTCGCTTTCCCATGGCCCCGATGCCGCAGTGCAGTTACAGAAATACATGTATCAAAGCCCTCTTTCATTTGGCTAGCAGCTGCAGCCGGGAAATATTGGTTTTTATCAACATTACCTACATACACATCGCCGCCGCAAATTATGGATGGATCCGGAGAGCGGGCCTTTTACCTTAATCATATTAACAAGCTGTGTGGTGACGGCGAACAGAATACAATTGTCACCACCCCCATACTCTACCGTGGGTCTTCTCATACTCTACAAGGCGACTAAGAGGTACTTCTATCACAGGAACTATGTATAAGATCTTTAAGCGATTTAAGATAATTAAGCGTTAATACAGTGATGAGTAAAGGGCAGCAGCTTTCCTCGTATACCATCAAGCAATATACTGCAATTTACGTGCCCGATAGATGGCAATAGATTTGCCACCTATTACATGGGACCTGACATAATTAGCGAGACGTGGATGTTTATTCACCTCTGCCGCCCCTTCGGGGTTAAATAGGCATGATTTATCGTATATTAATTTGCACACGTTCGTCCTCTATAATACTTAATTCCTGTTTAATGCAACTCGGGCGGCTTGCACATCGAGTTAGATCCAAAAGTTTGCACAAGTTCCCTGTCTCGACTTAAGACGGAATGTTTTGGGTAACTTGGGGCTGATGTCCAATTTTAGACCGGTCAATGTGAAACTACTGCAGTCTTCGAGTGCTAATTAAATCGAACTAACCAAGCAGCGAGTTAACGTATAACGTGGAATTCTATTCGGGAGAAGGTTACTAAGAAAATTAGATCAATTGGAAGAAGGAAGTGTAATTGTTTCCTTAATCTGAATTGGCAAGAATAACAGAAACGGTGTTGGTACAATCAATAGTTCATCATTGTTGGTACGGTTTGGTGGCCCATTGGACTTCCAAAATTTGACTCAAAAGCACCCTGTAAATTCATCACCAGCTCTTTAATATCCCCACTGCTGGGCCTTCCCTATGGATGGAAGAATATGGAGGGAATAGGCCATAACCCACCGCGCCAGGCCAGTTCAGATTGGTGGGTATTAACGACTGCATTTCCGGCCGGGACCAACGGCCATGCCTTCCGAAGCACGGAGAAAATTTTTGGTCACCCAGCTAATGACCGGCCATAGCGAACATTACTAAGTTTACGTAATCGCATACCGAGTGCGTTAAGTCACTGCGATATCGAGCTCTTCCCGAGCCTGTGAATTATTCACAACTTATTGCACTCTACATCAAGCAATAAAGGTCGGGAATGGCTTAAAAAGGAATCGAGGAAAAAGCGTCAATTTCGGATCACGTAAAGTGCATTTGAATTCACAACATGCATTTGAAGCTCACGCTTTTTATTCATAACCACTATAGAAGCTATTATTACTCCTCAAATTGAATCGACGTTTATAAATGGCTCCGTTTTACTAAAGGCCGTAAACCAAATTTTTACCTCCATTAAATAAACAATTATACATACCTAACATAAATCACGCCAGTTTATCGCCGATGGGGTAGGCAGAGGTGAATTAACACCCATGACGTCCAATGTAAGAAGGGGGCGAGCCTATTGCCATCTATGGGGCACGTAAACCGCAGTATATTACTAGTACTAGGTAGTATAAGAGAAACGCTGCAGCCCGTCACTCGTCAAACTAACTAAACCATTAGTCGGCTAAAAGTCTAACTAAACCATTAGTCGGCTAAAAGACACACAGGGAGAGAATGGGGTTGGTGGCTATAGAATTATATGCTCTCCCGACACCACATGACACAATTATACAGCCAATGAATTACGCACAATAGAATTATAACAACGACATCTACAGAAAATGTCCACGAAAGATATTGAGCCCAACAAAAACTAACTCTGACGGCCGGAAAACTTAATACTGATAGGCTTCGACTTAATGTGGACGAAAAGTGTTCAGTTCGCAGAAACACGTCTGTTACGTGTTTGTATGGTTAAACGCGCTAATCTCAGGAATTACTGACTAAAAATGAAAAATTATTTTTGTATAGTCCATTTATTGAGAAAGGCTATAGGCCGTGTGGTGACGGCAGAGTAGAATACAATTGTCACCACCCCAAATCTCTCCCGTGGGTGTCGTACAAGGCGACTAAGGATGAATCAGTGATGAGGAATGGGCAGCAGCGTTCCTCTTATACCATCTAGCTATGTACCTACTGCGACCTATGTGCCCGATAAATGGCAATAGGCTCGCCACCTATTACATGGGACCTAACATAACTGGCGAAACGTGGGTGCTAGTTCACCTCTGCCTACCCCTTCGGGGATATAGGCGTGATTTATGTATGTATGTATGTATGCTATAGGCTATGTAACAACTGATATTAACGCGAGCGAAGCCTCGGGCGACCACTAGTATTTTAGTTAAGTTCGAACGACATGAGTAATTTTCGCCGGTATACTCATTTTGCTAGAGAGCGTTGAAATTGTTAAGCTACAAACGCTAGTGCCGTGCGGTGATGGCAGATCAGAATACAAGTGTCACCACTCCCAATCCCTCCCGCGGGTGTTGTACAAGGCGAGAGTAATGGGCAGCAGCATTCCTCTTGTACCACCTCTCAATTTACTGCGATGTATCTGCCCGATAGATGGCAATAGGGTCGCCACCTATTATTACATTTGACCTAACATTATTGGCGAAACGTCCGTGTTAATTCACCCCTACAGTCTACCCCTTCGAGAATAAACAGAAGGAATTTATGTAAGTATGTATGCAATTACGTTAGCGATATCCACAGGAGAACTAAAGCCACGGACATAGCTCTAATAATTGAGGCCCTTAAGTGGCAGTCGACAGGCACATTGCAAAAGAACTGACGATGTGTTTTAGAATACCCAATTCTATCTACCAATATTATTTGGTATGTGATACTTATTTCACGACATAATAAGCAGTCGATAGCCTAAAGACATCAGCCTTAAGACAAAGACAAGCCTAAAGACAAATAAAGATTGAGTCAATTTTGATTGAGTCAAGGCAGGGAGGTAAAGTTCCAATATTGTGATTCGCTTTCTTTTGCGTGTTCACGAACGTATGCATTCTACCGTAACCACCGCACGAAAATTAAATTTCACCTCTGCCCACGTAGTAAACCGAAGTGTAGTGTTCACCGCGGCGCGGGCTTAAATAGAAAAACATTATGTGAAAAATTGAATTAACAGCTAGGTCGCTTAACACGCTTTTGGAATTTACGTCATACCCGCGGCCGGAATAAAAATGTTTCACGGAACACAGATTTTATGCGAGTTTGTTTCTTTGGGAATGTTTAACGCAGAACTTTGGAAATAACAAGCTTTATTTCAACATAAAAAGAAACGTTGGGCCATTACGGTTTTGGAAAAAAGTCCGTTCCCACATTGCACCCCCAAGGATTCCGATGAGCCGTTCCACCAACAATCAGATAAGTTCAATTTGAGTTTTGAATTTGGCCACTCGCGCACCGCCAATTCCTATTATCTCACCGTGAAACTCCCCTGGGAAACGCCAACGTCACTACCTCTGGAAGCTGAGTAAGCATTATTTTAAATAAAACTGGCCAAGATGATAGAGACCCCTGAATCTCATGTACTCGACATGAATGTCAACGACACGCATTATACTAACTCGATTTTTACGTTCGTTCAGTTGAGTCGGCCCAAGCTCGTACTGGCCACGACATATTAACGCTGACACCTTTAACCGGATTGGTATTCATAGTAGCGGAACTACAGAACGTGCGCCTAATACGTCTTTTTGCGCATCAACGAATCGGGAGTAAGCCCCTTTCTTTGCTTTTCAAATTAAATTCTCACACGAGCCGAGAGCACCAGGTGACATACGGGGCTTATTCCTAGATGTGTACGTTCCATTATAGTCCGTGGGACAAACAAACGGAGAACCAATAAAAGTTGTTCGCAGTCCGAGCAGTTTAAACGAAGCGAGGTGTACCTTCTCTTGTTTCTTTTCTTGTTGAAACCGTTGGCTCATTAGGTGCATACTGCACTATTTCCTTTAGCGCAAACCAGAACTTTAGATATAGCTTAGTCCGTCCAGTCTTAATCTAAGCCACTTATTTCCGTTGCGAACAAAGTTTTAGTACCTACTTTAATTCGTTTGTGAGGAACAATACTGCACGCTAAATTATGCTTTCTTTTAAAGCACTGTACTTTTGTTTCATACATAAGGCACTTTTTAGGTGTACTTACTGGACACATAACTTCGGTAAAATTACAATACAATTTTTTTTCTAAGTACAAAATTAACGCTATAAAATATTACAATCCTAGTAGCCGGAACAAAAGGTATAGACTGAAAGTCCTTCTTAGACAAATCAAAAATAGTCACCATCTACGTAGTAGCAGTAGCAACCCGGACAGTGTTGCTACTGCCGTAGCACAGTATGTGCAGAATATCTCCTCGGGGAAAATAAAATGTTTTGCTCTCGCTTAAACTCCTACTAATTTATCCAAAGGCAAAACGCTGTCAAGTGGTGGAGAGAGACGTCCCGGGCTACGCCTACAGTAGTCTGACTGAAAGGGTTACACGCATTGAATCGCAAACAGAGATTTAGCTAGTACAGCTTTAGGAACCCAAGAGGACTAGGACCAGGATTAGTGTTTTATGACACGAAGAGATTTTCGTTGTACTTACTTGTTTTATTTTTATTTTACTTTTACTAATCGCATCTTAAAAGTATAAGTGATAATTATGTTTATTTGGGAATACATTTTGTTAATATGTAATAACGAGACATCTATATCTACCTGTCACAAAAACAGTTGGCGCAGTCGCTATATAAAATTGAGTAAACTTTGCAGCATTGTTTTGTAAAACGACAAGGAACAAAAGAAATTAATTTATTCAATCAATTCGGTTTACGCAACAAGGGATGTGGCCCCTAAGAATCGATAAATAAGATCCTCCTGAACAAAGACGATGCTTAGGGAATAAACTGATTTCGTTCTGGGGTTTCTCCAGATCTCGGCATAAACCGTTTATAATGACAAATTTTGAAAGTGTTGCGAAGTTTAATTACGTGTCAGTATTGTGAATTAATTAGGCCCACGACAAAGCTGAGAGGTGGCCCAAGGGTACTTCTTTACGATTGTTAACATTAATTGCCTCCTCTGTAGGATTCTGGTAAGCGGTGTAATTATTTACCCAAATGAAACCATTAATTTTGCGTGTCATTTGTTCTAGATACTGATATTTATAAGGGTTATTTTCGGTGCCGTGTGGTAAGAAAAAGAGTGGAATACAATTTTCACCGCTCCTATCTGTCGGACAAGGCTACTAAGGGTCAAGGTATACTGGCAGCGAATCGAAGCGCATCGAAACGTGCGTTCTCTATAATGTGCCCGCATTCACGTCGCGTCTTCGAGTGTCTCTGCATTTCGGTGTACAGATAGTGGTCAATATGGTACATACATTTTTAGATGAACGCTTTGATTTTCTTCTGCCATTGTGCATTAATCTAGTGTTATAAAGCAATAAGTAATTGGAAGCAGCGGTCCGGTATATCACCTAAGAATATTCCTAATAAAGACTGCAGAAAATTCAAATATTTACCTCCCAGTAAACTGCCAATAACTAGCGGTAAAGACAATTTAATTCAGAAACATGGTGGTAGATAATATCTGTGTCTGAGCACTTAAGTTATACACACAAATAAAGAATCCTTTAGCTAATAATTTTTCCATAACAACCATCAACATTTTTACAAAATAAACATTGTAATAATAATAAGTAAGTTAATTTGCTAGCGAAATTTGACGTTTTAGTCTCGTCTATTGGTCATTCAGTCAGTCATGGGTAAAATAGCTCACTCTATTATGAGCTATTTTTCCCATGACTGACTGACCCCTCCGTAATCCAGTACGAACGTTAGGCCGTGGGTCCTATTGAAGTATAATTTTGGGGTAAATGCACACTGGCTATGATACGGTTAATTATCCATTGGCACGCAAAGAATAAAAGTTAACATCATCAAACTATTAATATCAACGATGGTGGGGAACCTGGCAGTTATTCGAATACCTACCTATTACGATCCCATTTGAAATTCGATAATTATAGGGAGTTAGGACTATAATACGCGTACCCTGTGCGGATTGGTGAATATTTACGACAATAGATGCAACCAAGACCTTAACTGGCCTTCCGAATCTTTGACTCTAGGCAATGCGTCCCAATTTCTTCTCTGAATTCATTAATGTGTCTTCTAATTCTCATTTCTCTAATTTATCTAATTTCCTCATTGCTGCGGAAGAAGAACAAATTATTATAACCCACTACCCGGGGTGTATGCTGTGGTTGGTGGTTCACCCAATATTGGAATGCTCCCCGGTGCTTATCTATCCCCGGACCATTTCACTTAGTCAACTTTTACAATACCCCTGGAATAAGAATCTATGTCTTTACAAAATCTTTTGATTTCTATTCGGTTCCTGCTGCTCTAAGAATGGGCTAGGTAGCCAGCGGACGCTGATGTTGACCATGGATCTGAAGTCAAGCACAGGTCCAGTCAACTGTTGACCACGGGATCTGAAAGTGGATTCTGAAAATTGTATTCCCCGCTCATCAGTCACTACCACTTTATAGTTGAAAATCCATGTGTTTTATCCATCCAAAATTTAAATAAAAGTGTCGTTTAGCTCATTATATCTTTGAAAGTACTAATCAGCGCTAGAATAAATTTAAATAAAAAGTAATTTAGCTTACTATATCGTTGAAAATACTAATCAGCGCTAAAATCCATCAGCATACGGACTAATTACAGGCACTTCACGTGTGGAACGGGAACAGGCTTAGGAACTATTGGCAAATTAACGGCCTCGGCTTGCCCCTGTCATCCATTACGCTACGAGTAACATTTTTAATTGTGTCTCGATTCTTGGCTCACAACAGAGAGACAAGGCAAAATGAATATTCCTTAATTAATTATTAGACCAAATTTAAGGCAAAATGGTGTCAGGCGAAATAATACAAAATCTATCATTCCAATGCACTGTTCACGATTACCGACGGGGGATATATACTTGACTTGATATTTGTATCTAAACCTAGATAACGAATCCCGAACCGTTTCTAAACTCAAACCCTGTTCTATACAGAACGGCATCGACAGGTTGGACTTGTATAATTTTCCCTATAATTCCTGTGGAATTCGACAATCGCACGTTGCGGTGGGTGAAAATTTAAAGCCTTATTATCCGTCGGTAAACAAGAGCGAGCGAAGTGTTGGTAGCAGTATCGGGGGCAAGTACGTCCTAAATTGCATACCGATTATGGGTTGTTTAGCGTTTTCCGATTGTGCGTGCGTGACGACCGAAGCAGGACCGAGAGCTAATAGGCGCATTGTCTCCACAGTGTTTGGCGAAATTTACGAGTACATTTCACGGGCCAATTTGCATAGTAGTAAATAACTGCTCTGTCGGTGCCTCGCCGCTTATTTAGACGTTATAAACTGATTACGCACTCGATAACGCCACTCTACATGTAAATGTCTGCCGACTCACAGCCGGAATATAACAATAAAGGTGTTATAAATAACGATGGTGCCACGCGATTTTAGGCGAGATTAAGATGTGTTTCCAGTGGAAATTATTACGTGCTAGAAAAGTTTCTAATATCATTATTAGGGTGGAGCATGGTTTGCTACGGTTGCCACGTGAATCTAATCTTTATTTTCAAATAGTAATACAAACTAGTTTGTGTCGATTTATGAGCATGTTGTGTAAGAAAGTCGTATCTTCTCTTTTAATATATCGACATGAATAAGTGCAGCTTAAATTTTCATAGATTTTTCACTATAATATGCTGTGGTTATTATATTAAGTAATCATATCGGTGAATAGAAAGGTGTTAGTTGCCTGAAAGATTATATCCTTCAAGAGAAGCACGGTTTGTCAATAAATTGCACGAAATAGAATAAAAGAAAACAAATAAAATTGTATATTCAAAACAACGCTGTAACTTCGTCCAAACACTTGCAAAGCCGCTTAAGCACTCACGCAAAAGTCACAGAGCAATTAAGTGGGCCGACCATAATCTGTACGATGGAAACTGATGGAAAAATCAATTTCGCCGTGGTGAATTTTATTTTTAATTACAAGAGCATTTTCGCTACGGACGCAGTTGTTTACTTTGGCTGTTCAACTGGCAGGAATCGGTCGAACGCCCAATTTTCACTGATTGAGATTTTAACCTTGTTATGGCATGTTGATGAATAGGTTTCACTTTGATTACACTCTTTAACTTGTTTACATTGCGCAAATTGCTTCTGGCGGCTCACGTTCAAAATATTTCGTCATTATGCTATACAATTCACCCCGGTTCGGAGTGATAAATATGATAAATCTTTGCAGAACAAAGTTAATTCTAGACTTTAGAAAATTAATAGTCATTTTGGATGAACTATCTAGTCTCAAACGTAAAATCCCCATTATTTTCTTCCATACAACTAAATCAAACCAGCCACTCCCTTTCGATTCATATCATCCGTCACACCGAAAATGTGCTCGTGATGAAATTAATGAATTTCTAAAAAAAGTGATGGGAAGGCAACATGTAAGAGACCTATGAATGGACAGAGTTATTGGGATGACAATATTCCAATCGATACTCACAAGGTTCTGGCTTAGGTTTTACCAGGCCTGTCGACCTGCCTTACACCAACACTCTCTTTGGGTAATCATCAAACAACACAACCTACAAAATGCACAATAAACTAAAAATACCCATCGCCAATTCTACCATAAATTAGGCGGTATTAGACGATTTGATTGTTTTCGCATTACGTTCGAACGACGTCGGTGGGAGTTGGTAAAACTATCTGAGGTAAGCGGCTCAAGTTTGACAGTGACGGGAGGCGAGGACTCGTCAATAAATCACACCGAGCGCTCACAAACGGGGACTGCATTTTATCTGTCTCTTGTCTGCGAGACACTCGCTCGACAAATTGATGCTAACGGATTTCTTGCTGGAATGTCATTAGGACTTAAGGGATAGTGAGTTCCTTTGCGTTCGGCATTATTGGACAGGTTTCTTTCGCGATCACAAATCCTTCGGTTTTCGTTTTTTATGTTACGCAGATTTCTGAGCTGCTTTTTATAAGTACATTTGCGATTGTTATCTTGTTATACTTTACAATCAAGTTTAATTGTATAACGTAAATAGTCAATATGCCAAGCTTCTCTCCGACGGGAATATGCGGAGCTCACATCTTTTCACTTACTTATGTCCTTATTCATGCCCGTCGGTTTCAAGTAGAGAATTTTGAAATATTGCCAAAGCAAGGGAGGCTGTTGCTGAGCCGCTGCTTGGTCGTTAACACTTAGATTCCACCATCCACTTTTCAAATGTGAATCATCATCACATCTAATATATTACTTATGATCATTACCTATGTATTAAGTTACTAGACAACAACGCTTTATACTACTACTTAATCGCCTTGTACGAAAATCGCGAAGCAGATTTGGAATGGTGACAATTTTATTCTAGTCTGCCAAAAAAAACTATTATTACAACTACACTACTGAACTAGATTTATTTAAAAGAATACCTGTACATTTTGTAAGTTGTTGTAAGTAGAAGTAACTAGAAAATGTATACCGCGAAACTTATGCAATTACGTACGCATAAGTAACTCCTGTCTTAATTAAAACAAAAATGATAATAAGAATGTCGTCATGAAATGAAACATTTAATTGTTTCATAACTTTGAATGGACGATGCCAACAAACGAAATCCCAGCCCATTATTACCCAGTCGTTATCCACTTAAATAATAAAATTACAAAAGCAAAAGCGAAATTTGAGGACATAATTTTCTACTCTGCAATCCCTCTTGGAAAATAAGTGCTGACAAATACATTAATATTCACAAATTACATTAATTAGAGAATCGCTGTCACAAACAATCTTATTACTTTTTGATTTCATCATAAGCTTCTTACAAAGGCGAAGTATAGAATAGATATCTATTGAGTTTGGACTTAATGGTGTTACTTTGTAAGTGGGGATCATACGAGCGACGGTATGAACAATGAGGAAATTCTGAGAGTGCTTCTGTTGGTATCCGAGCCGTGTAGTGACGGCGGGGGAGAATACAAGAATTGTCAGCCCCCGAATCCCTCTCGCGGGTGTCGTTACAAGGAGACTAAGGGTTAAAACAGGGGTCTCCAAACTACAGGCCGCGGGCCAGATGTTGAAATGAAAAATATGTATGTATATCTACTTTGGTCGCGCACTCTGCAACTAGTCTAGAAATATAGTTAAGGGCAGAAAAATTAAAACTGTTTCGGCCCTTGGAACATACTGAAATAATAAGGCTTGTGTTACAATAGTACCTAGTAACATTAAAGGGTTAGTGATAACGAAGATCAAGTAAACAAAGTATTAATTGTATAAGTATTTAATGTGAATCCTTTAATGTCACGGATACGGTGCGAAACCGGATGAACGAATCGAATCCAGTGCACAAACTCTCATACAAATAATGCTACAACAACTTCGGACCGCTATATTTATACTACGTACATTTAAAT
The DNA here is from genome assembly GCA_963931975.1 of Cataclysta lemnata. Classification (NCBI taxonomy): domain Eukaryota; kingdom Metazoa; phylum Arthropoda; class Insecta; order Lepidoptera; family Crambidae; genus Cataclysta; species Cataclysta lemnata. The sequence continues at coordinate 8,134,121 of OZ008339.1, forward strand.
ACTACTGCGAACTACGTTAAAATCCTCTTTTTTAACCTTAAGACAGTAATTTATTTCGTCTTACCTGTAAGACAGTAATTTATGTTACACGCTCTTGAGCTATACCTATTTTATTCGTTATTTAAACATAACCTACGTATATTAAATGCTAGAAAACGTGTCACAAAGAAAAATAATCCAGAAAATTGACAAAAAATTACCAGGACATGATGTCACCTCTCACAAGGCAAAATAAAAAATGTAAAGTCAACTCAAAAAGTTTCGATTGTCGTTTCGTATAGTGATCCCTTGGAGACGAGTCAACGTCCATTCCTCTAGTATTCGTCACAAGCGTTACCACATTAAGTTACGTTCGACGTTCAGGAAATCGGAACAGGAAACAACTATACAGTATGGGAACGGGCATTTTCCCGAAAAAATTCCCGTGGTAATAAGACGAGTATAGAAATCACTTCAATAATGTCAAAATGGAAGAAAAAAGTTCGTCCGTGTGCTACAACTTGTTATGGGAATATTTTATATGTTTAGTAGGTATAATAATAATATACTCCACGGCGCTGCAGCCTGCAGTTGCGTAAATTAAGCAATGTTTACTAAGGCCGGTCATTTGATGGGTGACCAAAAATATATTAGCTCTGGTTTCTCCGTGCTTCGGCACTTTCAACTGTCGATCCTTGCTTCGTTGTTAATATTACCTATCTGCACTCGGCCAGCATGCTGGATTATGGCCCATTATCCCTTTATTCTTCCATCAATAGGGAAGGTCTGTGTCCCAGCAGTGTGTACAAGGATTATCAATTAATATACCTGGTAGATGTCTATAACATGAACCTGATAAAGTAATATAAGATAAGTAGATAAATGAGCGTGATTTATAATTAATGTATGTTTATAGCCCTGACATTATTACCACAAAGCTGTATTAAAGAAAATCACCTCGAGTTCTACCAAACACTTTCATCATCATCATCATCACCAGCCCTTTTAATGTCCCCACTGCTGGGGCACTGGCCTTCCCTATGGATGGAAGAATGTAGGGAGAATGGGCCATAACCAACCACGCTGGCACGGAGGAACTCGAGATAGTAAATTTTTGGTCATCCATCCAATGACCGGCGTTAGCGAAATTGCTTAGTTTACGCAATCGCAGGCCAAGCGCGCAGTGGCACTGTGCTAGCGAGCTCCTCCTACCAAACACTTTAGAACACATGAATATCCTAAATCAATTACGAACCTTACTTCCAATTCGTGCAGGGCCCAAATTGCCTGGACGCTTTCACGAGCACTGACTAACCTGTTGTCTACGCCAGAGCTCTCGCCGCACTTCCGTAGCTCCTGTCAGAGTAACCTATACAACAGAGACGTGCGCGGCCTGCCAATAACAACTCGTGCGATCTCACACACAAGCGGCACTAATGCTAAGTGCCAGGCATTCTGGAGCTTATTATAAAAAGTTGCATAGCAATATGATGAAGAACTGAAAATCAGATTAGCTTGTAAGACCTTGTCTATGAGTCGGCGCTTATTACATTATTTTTTCGCTAACAGGGTTGCACGGAGACTGTAAAGCAACCTAAACAATTTCTTTTAATATAGCTTCCCGTAATATAATTAGGGTATCAAAATCTAAGAAGACTAACTGCCGCACTCAGAGACGTCAAATAACGTTAATGAGTACTTAACGTCAAAAAATGACAATTCAAAATTAGTCACTACTCTTGCCGGGTCTAGATTTGAATAAAATTTTTGACATTAAATACTCATTAAAGTTAATTGACGTCTCTGAGTGCGGCAGTAAGTCTAATCTGGACAAGTTAAGTAAAGGTCGAATTGCCACGTAAGCTACCAAAATATACCATCACAACCATTTTGCTCTGTTGCAATTTAAAGACGTATCTCTTTTTGTATTTAAAAAGCGAAATGATTGAATTGATGAGAAATTGCGAGTTAAAACAACGCCATCTTATAAATTGTTTATCGAATGTTTTCGAATTTATGTCAAAAGGTCTACTGTCTCCGCACACTTACACTGTTACATTACAGGCACCAGGCCAATTGAGTTGCTTGTCTATGCCCTCTTATTCATTCAGAAGTTTTTTCATGTCCTCCTCTTCTCAAACGCCACTCTAGAGACATGTTAGGAAAATATCCCAATAACTATTACTATTTCGTTGTGTTTGTATTTTTTCATGCGAAGCAATTTCAATTCTCTCTGGGTTCACTAAGATTTTCAAGACTCTAGCCAAAAGTACAATATCGCAAACACTTTGAATGTAAAACACTACTTTGCTAATATGTGTAACCAGAATGCACGTAATTCATTCGTAGGTAAGGATTTATTGTTAGCGCAGTTCCATTATTGTAAATATAAAGATGATCCACAATAAAACTAATAAATATAATAATATCCCAAAAAGAAATGAAGTAAGAAATGAAGAAATCATTTTACGAGTCAATTTATTTCCGGAAACAACGGTCAGATAAATTTTCAATGAATTGCAACAAATTAAAAGTAAAACATCACAAAATGTATGTATGTATATCAACTTATGTATACCTATATTTCCTACAAGTGGTACACAGTTTTGAATTATGTAATAGAATTTTTAATCCATTTAATGTTTTAATTTATATCAAAATCAAGCCAAAACAAAATTATATCAAAACTTTGTGCATTGTAATTTATTTATCATTTCCGATACATAAACTTTATAACTAATTTTGTACAAAGACTGTCGGAACTTCTGCTGCAAATTTAACTACAAGTTTCAGTTATTCTATCTATCCACAATACAAATAACAAGGATTCTCTGTCGAGCCAAACTAGATTACTTGAATCTCTTAAGACTTTTGCAGAATGGACGAATTTGGACTACAATTAACAAATTATTAAGTAACAACTCAAGTCTCTGCGCAAACATCTTTCACTCGCGTGTTTGAAGATAAAGTTTCTGAATTAATTTGCCAAATAACGCCGAAACACGAGATTTAAACTTACCACCCAACTTTGCTTGTTAAATGTTAATTGTTATCAAACGGAATATATTATAAATTCTCGAAGAATTATTCGAAGCATGAGCTCCGATAATTATCATGGAAAGTATAATAACAGCTCATGGAGTCATCTAATATTTGTATATTTGTTGACATTTGGCATGACGACATGATATGAAAATATCGAAGAAAATAGCTTTAAGAAAGATTGGTTATGTAAGGAGGTATTTCCCAATTATTTTCACATCGTACATACATCATCGAATTTCATACAACCGAGTATATAATAAATAGAAGTACCTTACAAGCCAGGCCTATGCTTAATGAAACCCACTTTCGGTACACAAGATTCTTTTTTCAAGATTCTTTCGGTACTCTCTTCGCGTCGTCGAATTTGGTTCAAAATTTAGTAATGGCTTAGCAAGATATTAGGATACCTAAGTATCAAAAGTAAATGTATGGTAGTGCTTAATACACTGTGAGAATTAAAAAGTGCCTATATTTTAATGAATTGTCTTTTACATGGTTTGGTTCCACAACGTGTCACACCAATATGTGTGTTATAACTTTGCTGACGTTGTTGTTAATGCGTCGTCAATGTAGCTACCAACCCCTTTTAACGCTAGGTGACAGTAAGTTATTTAACTTTAAAAATATCATAATCTACATAATATTTTATACCAAAACATACTAAAAAAACGTTTTGACTCATTTACAATCTCAACACGTACGTCGTCTTATGCCCCACTCGATCTACAGAATGAAAAGAATTTAATGGATCACCAAGAAAACCGCTCATCACAAAATTGTAATATACTTACCAAAGCATACATTTAGTACATATTTGGGATCTTTGGTGACATTTACTTTTTTCTTTGATTGGTTTGGTACGGTCTTCCATGCCGGTCGGGGAGTAAAAAATAACGTAAAATGTGCTAATTCCGACTCTCTCCTCCTTAAAAGTTGTCTAAGGAAGATTGCCTGCTGTATACCAAAAAGCTTATTGGGGCGCCCCAATTGTGAAAGCGATAACTAACACAAAAAGGGTTGGTGTCCGAAAGGCGGACTGGAATATTGTCATCACAATCACTCTATCCTGTCCCTCGAAATGGAATTTACGTTACTTTTCTATATATTCATTCATCAGTACCAATTTTTACAGTATGGTGGATTAAAATAGAGCGGATTACTCGATAACGTCTAACCGATATAAATGGAAAGGGAACATGTAGTCCCGATTCTAGTTAACCTGGGCAGAAAGATAATAATAGGTTAGAACGGTCACTTATATTCAAGCCCTGCAAATGTTTTATTTAACTATTCATTTTTTTTATTTAAAAAGGTCATACAAAAAGTATCAAGTACAGATGTGAGTTCTTCTTATCCTTCTCCTTATCGTACTCTAATAGGGCTCAGCACAGCATGTATTCCTCTTTCATTCTATTTTATTAGACGTGAGCTCAGCATGCTTGCCCCACACTCCATTAGTCACCAAATTATTGCAAACACCTAAACAACGAACAGTGAAACCTCATCCTCCCAGCTGCAAAGTGGGACCCCACTAGGATGACCGACTCATAAAACTCGCACATGTGTCCTAGCTCCTAGAATTTAAGCGCTGCGTCACTCTCGATCCCTGAAGGAGCGATCGCTTCTAAAGAAGCATACAGATTCTTCCCGGATAGGGTAATAAAGTATGGCGGTACAAGTGCGACATAACCTCCAAGACAGCTTGTGGGTATACACAATACACTTCCCTCCTCCCTGCCCCGCGTCTGGAGAGTTAGCCCACACACCATCGTAGGATATAAAAAATTGATGAACTAGATAAGGCAAATTAAATTTTAAAGCGGATTCTTGAGGGCATGATACCGTCGGAAATGGAATGTCGCCGATTTATTTTAACCACTCGGTTCGTTCCGAGCCATTAGCTTTTTCAATCCAGAGATGGGTATAAAGTGGTAATGATGACGGAACCCCGAGGAGCGTTATTATCTGCGGGAGAATGACGCGGTTCATAACTGGGAACGCTTAACATAAAATTGAAGAGTTTGAAAATACTGTTCATGAACTATATCGATTTCTACTTAAAAACGTTATTTTATAGCTGCAGAAGCTTTATCTATTGAACATTAAGTCGCAAGTCACAAGTTATGCTTAAGATAGCTAAGAGAGCACAACTAAGAAAAAAAATGTACTTTGGATATCTGTGACCTCCTCATCCGACAAGTACTCGATGGGTAGAACTTTCCTTGGAACACTTTTATTGGATGTGAATATATGCACTATATACAATTAAAGGGGCATGTAGAAACTTCACAATGAGGAGCCGTTATCGAAATTTAAATTTAATTTAGGTAAAAACTAAATTAAATTTTATTATTATTTCCTCTTTAAAATGTTATTATTTCCTCTTCCTGTACTTCATATTCAAATTAAGAAACAGTGATATTTGGTCCTGAGAGCTCGCCAAATGATTCAAGATGATGCGCAAAATCTAGCAGACTGTAAATTTTATATTGTAAATAAATTAAAAAGGCTTGGGACAACGTGACGTACTGATGATTGTGAGGCTTAGCCTGGCCTTTAGTTTCTTGGTTGTAACAATGAATAAACTTGATAAATATTAGAAAGACATAAATTGGGCAAGAGGTGCCAAGGTAGAATCCTGGTAGGAGCAAATGTCTGTGTAATGAAGATGGCCATTTCATATCAAATAAAATAAAGTAGAGGAAATGTACTGTTTTCCTGCTTCTTTTGTCCAATTAGTTTTTAATGTTTTGCTTTGGGCTAATAAAAGTACCATGTTAGCAAAAGAAATATTTTATGTTTAAGCCTTATACTCTCGATCGTCTAGCTACTCTAATCTGCTTATTTGAAATTATTTTAAACTGAAACTAATGAACAGAAAGCAATCAAGTTTAATAATAGAACAGCCGAAAGTAATTAATACATTAATGAGATTAGACAACTCTAATTATCTTTGAATAAAGCAGTCTCAAATTCACAACACTATACACATCCAAATAAGTAACATTAATCAACTAACGTCTTGAGAGAAACCATGTTTTCAATCACATAATTGGACCTCAATGCTCCCTTCACATAATAAGCGTATAGACTCAAAAGGCCAAGACTCAAGCGAATAGTTTCAATGTATTGAAGAGGGATGTGAAAACAGTTTAAGTAGAAAGGATAAGTGTGTTTTCGTACCATGTGTAGAGAAATTCGACACCCACTCGGCTATTTACGGCCGATGGTGCGATAAGCATTTTCTCTTTCAATACCATCAAAGAGACTGCCCGCCTATTCAGGGCTCACCCGACAAAATGTAACCCATAAAGGGAATAAGAAGATTGCAACGCTGTTTTTGACTTGGCTAACGGAAAAAACAGTAAGCACATTTCTATTGCTTACAGTGTGCGCGTTCCAACTTTTTCATTTGCGAAACATTATCCGCTTTCGAGTTGCGATGAAGCCCATCAAATCATTTGTCGGCATGGCGACGAGAAACTTCAGCTATTATTCCAGACGGTTTACTAAAACAAAAGTGCTCTTAATTCTTGATCTGGGATTTCATGTGATCATTACTTGGCCCGGTTCGTTTGCCGGGACGACCTTCTGCTCGGATGTATTTGTTCCATCAGAAATTAATACGGGGCTCGCTGCAATAGCGAAGTAATTAAAATAACCCTTTGTGGAGTTAGTTTGCGAGCGCGCAATGATCGTCTTTTGTTGGGGACTGTACCTCCCTGCTGTAAACATGTAACAGCCAAAACATACAATATACACTGCCACGCTTTTTCCGTCATTGATTAATTTCACAGTAACGATGTGTAATCCACAGCTAATAACTTTATGTGCACAATAAAGTTTATGGATGATAATGAATGTTCCGCGTTTAAAGGCCTGGCCTGAATGTCGTTAATGTCGTATAGGTATTTTGAAACTTACGGATTATGCTACAACGTAGTAAACTAGGTTTTCCAGACATTTTATTAAATTCAAGTTTTTACAAAATAAAGTCTCGGATAGTCATAAATGTCTCAGAACTTGTGTTTGGGTCAGCCTCTTTTACTTATTCAGATTATAGAAGACTTTATGAGACAGCTTGTGAAATACGTGATTCTGGATTCGTATCTTTGTATCCTGAACTTATGCAGTCCACATGATCATTAATTATTCATGATCTATGTTTTTAGTATGTTCCGAGTATAAATACTATTTTAGAACAAATTTAAAAATTATATCAAGTCATATACATTCCGTGAAAACTCTACTTATTAAATAAATTACAGTAAATAAATTAGAGCAAAAGAAAATATACATCAGAAAACGTAGGTAATACTTTTAGTGCTTTTATTCGATAGTCGATAGTGCCCACTAAATCGTACCGACCTGGCATTATAGCCCATTATACTTGCTATATTCTTCTATTCAAAGGGAACTTACCCCAGCAGTGGGGACATTAAAGGGCTGGTGAAGAAGAAGCTAAGATTAAAACCCAATTGAATACATTTCAAAGACTTTTATACCCTAATTTAGAAATTTAATTTAGGTATGAATGAAAAATGCTTGAGGAGCTCTCTAGCGCAGTGGCAGAGCGCACTTGGCTTGCGATTGCGTAAACTAAGCAAGTTCGCTAAGGCCAGTCATAGGATGGGTGACCAAAAATTTATCATCTCGAGTTCCTCCGTGCTTCGGAAGGCACGTTAAGCCGGTGGTCCCGGCTGCATCTGCAGTCGTTAATACCCACCAACCCGCACTGGGCCAGCGTGGTGGGTTATGGCCCACTCTCCCTATATTCTTCCATCCATAGGGAAGGCCCGTGCCCCAGCAGTGGGGACATTAAAAGAGCTGGTGATGATGAATGAAAAATGCACGCCGTGGAAATGAGAATGTTAAGATGGATATGTTGGATGACTTCGGATGAAAAAGTATGAATTCGAAGAAGCGATAGATGAATTTATGTGAAAGATGATATTATGAGCAAGGATCAAGTTCATACTTAGCTTACGTCTAATAAAAGATACTGTATGAGACATATTGTGCCCACCCATTTAGAGTGGGATCAGGGGAGAGAGAAAAAGAGTTTTATAGCTAATTTGCTTTGCGCATGGCTATTAGGACTGGTACGTAGTTGTTGCCAGGTACAGTTGCACTCTGCAAAATTCCACAAACACGGTCACAAGTGTGTCAACACGTCAACAATACCTCTATTCCCAAACAATATCAGTCAATGGCCAAAAAAACGGGCAAAACCACCACGCTTCGTTGCAAAGTGCCACCGCAAATTGAATTATAAACACTGGATACAGGAGGATTCATATTTGTTCAGCTTGCTCGATTGAGCACAATCACTCACGGGAACTCGGCATTTTGACGATGTTGATCCATGTGCCGTAGGAAATCCACCAATACATTGATGTGTAATAAATTTTGATTTCGACAGTAAATACGCCACGGGAGAGTATTATTCGGGCATCGCATTCCGGAGTTGAGGATTTTCCGGTATTTCGTGTTTGATTTTCAAATTTCTCGCCACATAGTTTTATGCAGTGGTCACCCCGCACTCGATGTATTATCTTGGCGTGTCTAACCGGGTGATTTGCCGTGGGGCAAGGCCGAAGGCCCAGCTAGGAGCCAGCGAGCGGGCTTCGGCTTATGCCATGTACCCGAAGGATCGGAAAGTAGGGGGGAGGGAACCTGATGGTAGGTCGAGGATATAGCAGTGGGGATGATGATGATGATATGTGGTCCAATCCGGTGTGTCTTGTCCGGTGAAGTCACGGCGATCAAGCGCGGAGATGGTACCGCGCGATCATTAGATGAAAAACCAAAAATATACTATGTCGAATTTTTTCGTGCTTTTATTATGTTGAGCCGTTGATCCCGGCTGTATTAAAAGTCTTTAATACTCATCAATCAGAACAGGGCGTGAGTAGTTATGTCTCATTGTCCCTATTCATAGAGAAGCTGCAGAAATGGGGATTCTAAAAGGTTGATGATAATTAATTATTTTTATTTCACATAAATAATAATCATATCATGGTGAAGGCAAAGCAGAATACAATTGGATGTAGTTCAATTGTACAACCAATCGTATTTTTAATACAATTGTTAAGCAAAAAATATCTTACGCTAACATGTTTCAGAAGTTTTTACTAATAATGAAATATCTATCTAATTATGAGGATTTGTAATGGAAAGGTTGGCCGGCAAAGGTTTAGCCAATCTAATTATTGAAGCTTTAAGTTTTAAGTATTATAAGAGTAATACTCGATAAATATCTTATGTTGTGGTACCTTTTTCCTTAACTACGTCCAATTATAATACTGTGGGTGTCGGTCGTACAAGGCGACTCCTGTTCTAATTGCGATGACAAATGTATGTTTAATAAAAGGGCCCTAACATTAAATAGTTGGCCATATAAGGGTGTTAACAATCCTATTCACTTCGGGGATAAATAGCAACGATTTATATAAAATCTGTATGTATGTAACAATCATGAGTTGGTTAATCAATTACAGCATACACCGCTTTAACCCCACAGCAGGCATCGTGAATCTTTACTACAAAATGGTCGGCGGTGGTGGAAAGTTGCGCGTTTAAAATTTCATATGCAAATTTAAAGAGCTGCCTTACAGTGGAACAACTGCCAATGCGCAACCGCTAAACAAACTTTGTTCCGAGTTAATGTTGCGTTCTGTTTTATTTTGAAACAGTTCAACCATGAGTGGGTGGCGGCTGACTTTAGCCGGCATAGTGTTGTTATTTTGAAAAAAGAAAATTTAAAGTCACCATGTGGTGGTCAAATTCATGAATCTTTGTCCATGTTTATTTATAATAAGTATTTCAAATGTAATCTAAACCTCTTCTCTTTGTTTATCCTAGAACTGGTTCAGCTTATTTAGTCAACCTTCCACTAGAAATATGCCAATCACTTAGTTAATATACGGCATATTTCAATCAATACTTAGAAACATTGTGTGTTCCAAATTTATAGCACTAAGAAGACTTGTTTTTGAAAGAAAAGCGTATCTATTTTGTGAATTTCGAATAGTAATTAAATATATACATATATGGAAAATGGGCCATAACCCACAACACGTGGGTCCATTGCTGTTTGGTAGACATGACCGACTGCACATAGATCCGAGACAAATGGCTTAGCATAATTTTTATAAACTCGAGCTAATATATTTTCATTCCCCTGTGCAATGGACCGGACCTAGCTAATTGCTTAGCTTAAGCGATTACAAGTCAAGCGTGCTAGTTAGGTACTGAGCCATCGAGCTCGTCTGTTGAAGAAGTCTAGATATACTTAATACGATATTATGTTTTAACATTATATTGTGCTGTACCGGAGATAAACTAGACTATTAATTCACTCAAAATAAATCAAAGTTAAACAAGAAACAAAATGGTAAGCTGTTTAAATAACATCCGAGTCAAAATTCCAAAATGCAGAGTCAACGAAATAAAAATGTCGTACAAATTCAGAGTTATCTCATTCCTTTGAGGCTAAATTGTAATGCTCAATACAACGCCCCGGTCGACTACGGAAGCTGTTTCCTTCGCAAAAGTGCTATAGATTTACAGTTCCAATTTAGTTGTCCGTTAACAAATCTAGCAATTTTAAATTACTGCTTGCAGTAAATGTGAATTTGTACACATACCATTTACATTTAGTACATCATCATCACCTGCCCTTTAAAGTACCCACTGCTGAGGCACAGGCCTTCCCTATGGATGGAAGAATATAGAAAGAATAGGCTTAACATCCGTTCCGAAGGACGGAGCAACTACAGTTAATATATTTTAGGCCATCCATTCAATGACCAGCCTTAGCGAACATTGCTTATTTTGCGCAAAAGCAGGCTGAGTCCGCTACGCCGCTGCACTATCGAGCTCCCCTTTAATACACTGATAAAAAATAAAAATAGACATGCCTCGAATATCCTATAATTATCTCATCAATGTTATCATCATCATCCGCTTGTTTTATTTATTATTTATTTTATTTGCAGTAAGTACCTATGTTATTTTCTTCAATTTATTCTTGTTAGCTGTGATCTCCACATTCAGTCTTCTACATTCATGTAATTTCTCATACAATCCATCCATCTCAAAGATTTTAGTGGTTAGAAAAAGAATTTCGAAAAATTATGATCTTGAGGCGGGAATCGAACCCGCGTCCGCTGCTATCCGGGCTACTAATTAACTTGCCGAAATTTCTAACCACTAAAATCTTTGTACTAATTTTTCTAACATTTATATAATGTTAAAATTAAAATCAAATAGTTTATAAAGCAAACCCAAGCTTAACCGAACGCACGGTATTTATAAAAATATCTGCTTTGGAATGTTTGAAATTTATTTCTTCATTGCGAGGGTACCCGTTGGCTTACAACGTGAAGTGTAAAGGTTAGAAGAATTTCGGCAAGGTAATTAGTATCTTGGGTGGCCGAGCGGTCAGGCACCTGCCCGGATAGCAGCGGACGCGGGTTCGATTCCCGCCTCAAGATCATAATTTTTCGAAATTCTTTTTCTAACCACTAAAATCTTTGTACTAATTTTTATTAATTTATCTGCGCTAAATAGATTTAAACACTTACGCATTTTTAATGTAAGTTGATGATAGGCATAAAGTATTAGCATTCCATGGATTTACAGTGCTGGGTAGTAAGATTTTTACATCTTTTCAATCTGCGCTAATAACTATAGTGTCTTAAAGTTATTGGCGTAGATTCCAATAACTGCAATTAACAATACACTATTTTATTTTAATTAATTTAGCCTTAGGTGTGCGATATGGCTTAGTTCGCGGCAAAGGGTAGTTCGTTCTTCAATTTATTTTAAAATTATTTTTTATATCTTCATTATATATTGCGACACCGAGCTCCTTATAAAATAACATCACCGTGCCCCATTTTGATAGTTAAGTGCTAGTTTCATTTCCTCAAAGCCAATCTCATCAACGTAGTAAAACTCTTTATTCAAAACCACGCCCGTAGCAGCAGTAACGACCAGTTGGGAAGTACGTTGTTATTCTTTATGGTCTACCACAATTGCAGTGTGAATGGCTGGGACAATAATCTGTTCCAATTGATTAAAAAAGTACATTAAATGCAGATTTACTTGAGTTGTTTTGTGTAAATGTCTCAACTACGCTATAATTTATCAGAAATTGTCAAAAGTTTTTCTTCCTACCCTATTCCCAATTTATCTGGGGTCAGCGTAATATTTTTCTTTTTCCATTAAGTCAGGCCATCCACTCCCTTTTGATTGATATTATACATCACACTGGAAAGGAATGAAATTAATGTATAGGAGAGAAACGGAAAGGACCATTTCGTGAGACCTATAAACTGAGTAAGTGTTTGAGATGACATTTCAATCCATACTGCTCAAGATTTTGGCTTAGGATTTACCTACAGCCGACACCAATCTTTGGATATACTGTTGTTGGTGGTTTGCCCTCCACCATTCGGGTGCCCCAAGGTGCTTATTGGTCTACACCGGACAATCTCCCTTAGTTGACTTCTACGACACCCCCAGGGTGAGCCGTGGCTGATGGCACATTGTATGTTATTTTTTTGCTAATTATATAAGGTAACCCATTTGAGGGCCGGCGAACTTAGTACTAGCTTTGTATGCATGTAGGCCAGCGTGGTGGGTTATAGCCCAATCTCCCTATATTCTTCCATCCATAGGGAAGGCCCGTGCCCTACCAGTGGGGACATTAAAGGGCTGGTGATGATGATGATGATGATAAGAGAATAAAAGGACACCCACTGGAGAGATTGGGGTTGGTGACCATTGTATTCTGCTCTGCCGTCACGACACGGCCAAATCATTTTCCATTTATTTTATTTTGTATATCGTTTCGAGTTTCATTCAACCGTTTCCAGAACTTTACAACAGCCGGGGCCGCGTTGTAAATAAATGCGGGGTACATCCGCAAAATTAACTCCATTTCATGTGTTTCCAATGTGTTGTTATCGCAGCAGTAATTACCCTAGAAAACCGCAGTAGGTCAGTGCGGTGGTGCTATTTCCCAAAATGTCCAAGTATATTTCTCTGAGTAAAAATCTATTGTCAACTGTGGCAAATGATTTACTCCCGCTTCGTAATGTTAGATTATTAATTAATTAGATTAATTAATTAAATTAGAAAACGGTAATAAGCAACTCCCGGATTTCCTTGGAAGAAAAACCTTGGATGGTCTTCAAGCCTTGCTTTAGATCATTACCTGAAAGGTTTCTCTACGACAGGCATCTGCCTAGGGAGTCCAGCTGTTGTAGAGTCTCGCAAGATGCTACTGAGCATATTTCGAGACTCTCTACAAGGGATTTTGAGGCCTGATAGTCTAAATAAGATAAGTAGAGTCTAAATTTGCAGAACTCGATACTCATACCTTTATTGCTAAACCATAATGTACAATAATGTGTTACAGTAATATTATTCTAGAGCATTATGGACCCCGTCAGGCACGCAAAGGGCGTCCTCTTCTTCTCGTCTACACCAGACGAGAGCAAAATTTTTATTGTTCTTTATTTTAATGTTTCAAAATTCTAATTATAACTAAAGTGTAGCTATAATAACTTATAATTAAAATTTGTCATCAAGATATTGTTTTATATTGTTTATATAGCCTTTGGTAACTAAGAGATGTTTTAGTTTTATTAATAAATGCATTGAGATTATTTTCAAGCATGGCTCGGCTCAAGCATGGGGGGACTGAACCTAGTAATCACACCATTCGGCTACCGTAGCCTCGCATTAAACCTTGGTATGCGTCGAGATACGAGACAGCTATAATTTAACAGGCTACAACACAGAGAGAGATTTATACAAAGGCATGTCTGAAACAATTGGCCTCTTAAAGAACATTTTGTTATTTGTCTAATGAACTGTTAGCATTAGACATACATCAGACATGGTCTTTCAGATAAGAGTTATGAATATTTATTACTAATGCTTAGGTAAACCTAACTGAGATAAGAGTCTTAATAGAAACAATTTGTAATATTCTTTGACTGTAATAGTTATTTGTTGTACGTGAGTGCAAAGTTGTTTTTAATCGCGTGCTCAATTTTGATGACCGAGCTAGCGAAGGATTCTAAAATAAAAATTAGAATCCTGAGCGATAGCGAGGGAATCAAAAGAGCACAAGGTGAAAAATCTTTGCACTCGAGTGCAACACGTAACTTTTCATCCCCCCCAACGAGGAAATTGCAAAATACAAAAAAAAATACAATCACAACAGCATCTGTTTTCATCCAGAAACTTCCACAACACCCTCCCATTAACCCAAACACACTCTCAACACCCACCCAGAAACACCCACAACATTCACACCCGCAATACACACCCATCCACTCAGACACACCCAAAAAACACCCATTCACCCAGAAACACCCACAAAACACCCATTCACCCAGAAACACCCACAAAAACACCCATTCACCCAGAAACACCCACAAAACATCCATTTACCCAGAAACACCCAAAAAACACCCATTCACCCAGAAACACACACAAAACACCTATTCACCCAGAAACACCCACAAAACACCCATTCACCCAGAAACACCCACAAAATATCGAATCACCCAGACACACCCACAACATCCATTCAGACACCCACAACTTCCACCTAGTCACACCTCCAACGCCCACCCATCCACCCAGCCACACCCGCAAAATTTATCCAGACACACCTGTAAGTACCTAATAAAAATTACCTATTATTGTCAATCAGCTTGAGTCAAGCACGTTGATTATCTATATGTTTTTGTTCCGTTGCTAGCGTAAACAAATCAAACAAACCTAGAAAGCTTTTAAATGCTTGACTCAAGCATCAAGCAAGCATTGTAGACGATCAAAATGTTTAAAGTAAGATTGACGCCAAGCTGATTGACCGTCACGGAACTCCAAGGTTTTAACAAATTTATGACGTGAAAAGAAAATGGCGCGCGCAAAGCAAATTACAAAAAAAAGTACACCAAGATGGTTCCGAGTCTGAGTATTTAACAAATTAAAATAGGTTGCATGATAATTTCGGCACCATAGAGGTAGAAATAAATAGGTATAATGATGGTTTGAATTCACAAACTCATTGCACACGATGTTCTAAATTCAAATTTACTTTATCCTCTAGAGGATAAAAACGGCTTTTGCACTCAGATATCGAAGAGCAAAAACGCTTTTTCCGAGATGGTGGGATGAAAAATGCATTTTAAATAACAGTGCTGCCACAGTCAGCCAGCAAACACAGCTGGTACAATTATTTTAAATATTTTGTGTGAAAGTCGTAATTTATATGCGGTGACGAAACTGACGAATCGACAATAATATTACAATAGTAGAACACAACTCATTTAAATTAAGCTGAAATATAAAAAGTAAAAGGCTTTAAAACAAATTATAAAGGAAAGCATAGGCTAGGCATGCAGAGAGCCAGCCACGGGTAATATATTGTACATTGAATATTGATGTGCAGTACGTCATTATCATATACCAGCGTCATGTATTCATGTGATAAATGTTACAGTTAGTTATAATTTATTACTGCACAGCACTTTAGTTCAGGTCGTGTAATATCTACTGTTACTAATAAATGGGATTCATTTGTTACCAGTTTACTATTTATAAGCATCGCATCGCATTACGCTAAAACACGATTCTGTCATAATTTTAATTACGCAATCTAGATTTAAGTAGGCTTTAGGTTTATTATTTTGCAAACGTAATCCCTTTGAATAATAAACATTAAGATCTAATCGCGTATAAGCTGAGAGATTTATTTTTTTACATTAATGTTTTGTTATTTGAATATAAGGTAATATAAATTATATAAAAATTATTACAAAGAAACACAGATGGAGACGAATCAAGTTAGTGATAAGTAACACCTAGAGAAATTATGACTTGAAAAAGACCACTTATTGTAATTTTTCCAAATTGGGGAAGATTTTTCTTTGTAATAATTTATAAATACAATGTTAAAAAAAAATAGATAGGTATATCACGCCTTTCTTCCATAGTGATAGGCAGATATCACTTCTTTCCCCTTAGCCCTTTAGGCTTAGTTCGCGGCAAAGGGTAGTTCGTTCTTCAATTTATTTTAAAATTATTTTTTATATCTTCATTATATATTGCGACACCGAGCTCCTTATAAAATAACATCACCGTGCCCCATTTTGATAGTTAAGTGCTAGTTTCATTTCCTCAAAGCCAATCTCATCAACGTAGTAAAACTCTTTATTCAAAACCACGCCCGTAGCAGCAGTAACGACCAGTTGGGAAGTACGTTGTTATTCTTTATGGTCTACCACAATTGCAGTGTGAATGGCTGGGACAATAATCTGTTCCAATTGATTAAAAAAGTACATTAAATGCAGATTTACTTGAGTTGTTTTGTGTAAATGTCTCAACTACGCTATAATTTATCAGAAATTGTCAAAAGTTTTTCTTCCTACCCTATTCCCAATTTATCTGGGGTCAGCGTAATATTTTTCTTTTTCCATTAAGTCAGGCCATCCACTCCCTTTTGATTGATATTATACATCACACTGGAAAGGAATGAAATTAATGTATAGGAGAGAAACGGAAAGGACCATTTCGTGAGACCTATAAACTGAGTAAGTGTTTGAGATGACATTTCAATCCATACTGCTCAAGATTTTGGCTTAGGATTTACCTACAGCCGACACCAATCTTTGGATATACTGTTGTTGGTGGTTTGCCCTCCACCATTCGGGTGCCCCAAGGTGCTTATTGGTCTACACCGGACAATCTCCCTTAGTTGACTTCTACGACACCCCCAGGGTGAGCCGTGGCTGATGGCACATTGTATGTTATTTTTTTGCTAATTATATAAGGTAACCCATTTGAGGGCCGGCGAACTTAGTACTAGCTTTGTATGCATGTAGGCCAGCGTGGTGGGTTATAGCCCAATCTCCCTATATTCTTCCATCCATAGGGAAGGCCCGTGCCCTACCAGTGGGGACATTAAAGGGCTGGTGATGATGATGATGATGATAAGAGAATAAAAGGACACCCACTGGAGAGATTGGGGTTGGTGACCATTGTATTCTGCTCTGCCGTCACGACACGGCCAAATCATTTTCCATTTATTTTATTTTGTATATCGTTTCGAGTTTCATTCAACCGTTTCCAGAACTTTACAACAGCCGGGGCCGCGTTGTAAATAAATGCGGGGTACATCCGCAAAATTAACTCCATTTCATGTGTTTCCAATGTGTTGTTATCGCAGCAGTAATTACCCTAGAAAACCGCAGTAGGTCAGTGCGGTGGTGCTATTTCCCAAAATGTCCAAGTATATTTCTCTGAGTAAAAATCTATTGTCAACTGTGGCAAATGATTTACTCCCGCTTCGTAATGTTAGATTATTAATTAATTAGATTAATTAATTAAATTAGAAAACGGTAATAAGCAACTCCCGGATTTCCTTGGAAGAAAAACCTTGGATGGTCTTCAAGCCTTGCTTTAGATCATTACCTGAAAGGTTTCTCTACGACAGGCATCTGCCTAGGGAGTCCAGCTGTTGTAGAGTCTCGCAAGATGCTACTGAGCATATTTCGAGACTCTCTACAAGGGATTTTGAGGCCTGATAGTCTAAATAAGATAAGTAGAGTCTAAATTTGCAGAACTCGATACTCATACCTTTATTGCTAAACCATAATGTACAATAATGTGTTACAGTAATATTATTCTAGAGCATTATGGACCCCGTCAGGCACGCAAAGGGCGTCCTCTTCTTCTCGTCTACACCAGACGAGAGCAAAATTTTTATTGTTCTTTATTTTAATGTTTCAAAATTCTAATTATAACTAAAGTGTAGCTATAATAACTTATAATTAAAATTTGTCATCAAGATATTGTTTTATATTGTTTATATAGCCTTTGGTAACTAAGAGATGTTTTAGTTTTATTAATAAATGCATTGAGATTATTTTCAAGCATGGCTCGGCTCAAGCATGGGGGGACTGAACCTAGTAATCACACCATTCGGCTACCGTAGCCTCGCATTAAACCTTGGTATGCGTCGAGATACGAGACAGCTATAATTTAACAGGCTACAACACAGAGAGAGATTTATACAAAGGCATGTCTGAAACAATTGGCCTCTTAAAGAACATTTTGTTATTTGTCTAATGAACTGTTAGCATTAGACATACATCAGACATGGTCTTTCAGATAAGAGTTATGAATATTTATTACTAATGCTTAGGTAAACCTAACTGAGATAAGAGTCTTAATAGAAACAATTTGTAATATTCTTTGACTGTAATAGTTATTTGTTGTACGTGAGTGCAAAGTTGTTTTTAATCGCGTGCTCAATTTTGATGACCGAGCTAGCGAAGGATTCTAAAATAAAAATTAGAATCCTGAGCGATAGCGAGGGAATCAAAAGAGCACAAGGTGAAAAATCTTTGCACTCGAGTGCAACACGTAACTTTTCATCCCCCCCAACGAGGAAATTGCAAAATACAAAAAAAAATACAATCACAACAGCATCTGTTTTCATCCAGAAACTTCCACAACACCCTCCCATTAACCCAAACACACTCTCAACACCCACCCAGAAACACCCACAACATTCACACCCGCAATACACACCCATCCACTCAGACACACCCAAAAAACACCCATTCACCCAGAAAC
Organism: Cataclysta lemnata; assembly: GCA_963931975.1. Taxonomy (NCBI): domain Eukaryota; kingdom Metazoa; phylum Arthropoda; class Insecta; order Lepidoptera; family Crambidae; genus Cataclysta; species Cataclysta lemnata. The sequence goes on from OZ008339.1 coordinate 8,152,811, forward strand.
ACCCACAAAACACCCATTCACCCAGAAACACCCACAAAAACACCCATTCACCCAGAAACACCCACAAAACATCCATTTACCCAGAAACACCCAAAAAACACCCATTCACCCAGAAACACACACAAAACACCTATTCACCCAGAAACACCCACAAAACACCCATTCACCCAGAAACACCCACAAAATATCGAATCACCCAGACACACCCACAACATCCATTCAGACACCCACAACTTCCACCTAGTCACACCTCCAACGCCCACCCATCCACCCAGCCACACCCGCAAAATTTATCCAGACACACCTGTAAGTACCTAATAAAAATTACCTATTATTGTCAATCAGCTTGAGTCAAGCACGTTGATTATCTATATGTTTTTGTTCCGTTGCTAGCGTAAACAAATCAAACAAACCTAGAAAGCTTTTAAATGCTTGACTCAAGCATCAAGCAAGCATTGTAGACGATCAAAATGTTTAAAGTAAGATTGACGCCAAGCTGATTGACCGTCACGGAACTCCAAGGTTTTAACAAATTTATGACGTGAAAAGAAAATGGCGCGCGCAAAGCAAATTACAAAAAAAAGTACACCAAGATGGTTCCGAGTCTGAGTATTTAACAAATTAAAATAGGTTGCATGATAATTTCGGCACCATAGAGGTAGAAATAAATAGGTATAATGATGGTTTGAATTCACAAACTCATTGCACACGATGTTCTAAATTCAAATTTACTTTATCCTCTAGAGGATAAAAACGGCTTTTGCACTCAGATATCGAAGAGCAAAAACGCTTTTTCCGAGATGGTGGGATGAAAAATGCATTTTAAATAACAGTGCTGCCACAGTCAGCCAGCAAACACAGCTGGTACAATTATTTTAAATATTTTGTGTGAAAGTCGTAATTTATATGCGGTGACGAAACTGACGAATCGACAATAATATTACAATAGTAGAACACAACTCATTTAAATTAAGCTGAAATATAAAAAGTAAAAGGCTTTAAAACAAATTATAAAGGAAAGCATAGGCTAGGCATGCAGAGAGCCAGCCACGGGTAATATATTGTACATTGAATATTGATGTGCAGTACGTCATTATCATATACCAGCGTCATGTATTCATGTGATAAATGTTACAGTTAGTTATAATTTATTACTGCACAGCACTTTAGTTCAGGTCGTGTAATATCTACTGTTACTAATAAATGGGATTCATTTGTTACCAGTTTACTATTTATAAGCATCGCATCGCATTACGCTAAAACACGATTCTGTCATAATTTTAATTACGCAATCTAGATTTAAGTAGGCTTTAGGTTTATTATTTTGCAAACGTAATCCCTTTGAATAATAAACATTAAGATCTAATCGCGTATAAGCTGAGAGATTTATTTTTTTACATTAATGTTTTGTTATTTGAATATAAGGTAATATAAATTATATAAAAATTATTACAAAGAAACACAGATGGAGACGAATCAAGTTAGTGATAAGTAACACCTAGAGAAATTATGACTTGAAAAAGACCACTTATTGTAATTTTTCCAAATTGGGGAAGATTTTTCTTTGTAATAATTTATAAATACAATGTTAAAAAAAAATAGATAGGTATATCACGCCTTTCTTCCATAGTGATAGGCAGATATCACTTCTTTCCCCTTGCTGTGATCCTTACATAGGTACTTCTGTCGCTTCGTGCATGTTCGTCGGTTTCGGGTACTCTTGACCTGGCCCTTTTTTAATAGACTTTAAATTTGATTATGAAAAATCCACCTAAGCTTTTTAATGCAAATCACTTTCATTAGTAAGGGCATAATATTTAACCGGCCGTTAGTGTACAAGAGGCCTAAAGACCGTATATTTCTGTCGTTGTTTGGTGTTGCGACTCGTCCGACCGCAAATCAACGGTAAATCAGATTTGGCCTTCCATCGGCGCATTTGTGATCGCAATCAAAATGGCGTACAACGTGACCTTACTTCGACTATCGGCCAATTGTCACATAACAAGTAACTATTTATTAACTGACCGAGAAGACACTCCTAGAATCCGAAATTTTAGTGCTATATATTGTTATATGCAGGGGTTAAACCCGACCTCTTAAAACATTATTAAATCAGTAGCGGAAGCGGAACGTAATAAGATCCGCATACAGCGGCGTCTCACTTTACTTCATCGATTTAATTATCCTCTGGTCTTCGTAAAAAAATAGGTATATTGTATTATCTTACAACTAGGTTATGGTTACTTAAGTTCACCTAGATTTATTATTATACCATGGCGTTAAGGCCCATAATTGACAATATCGACCAGGATTTTTTTTTTTACCAATTTACTGTATAAATTTAAATAAATTAATAAATAATAATAAATATATAAATATTATATGACTGTGATTAGGGTCAAATAACAAAGTCATAAATGTTATACTAGAAAAAACGCGCATCAAGTGCTAACATTACATAATTTTGAAAATAACGCGCGAGATAAGCGAGCAAAGCGAGCATGTATAGCCGCGGTAACGAAGCGCTTTGGCGACTCTCGAGACAATCACTTCATTCCACCCTCCGTCCTTTAAGTGCGAAATGAAGAACAGGGAAGGTTTTCAAAAATGTAATCACTCTAGTTTTGCTTAATTTATTGCACATTTTACTTAATTTGATTCATTATCTAGTGCAATTTTTGTTCTTAATTTTTTTTTTTATTTCAATATCGCATCCGAGTTGTCACTGAATTATGAAAAATTAAAAAGTGTCGATTCGAACACATCATGTTTTAATGATATATGTATCTGATATTTTAGTTATGTTTGAACAATTAGTATTAATTATTAGTAGTTACCTGGCTGATGAAACCACTCCCTCTTAAGTGGATGAGATGGACGTACTAACCTCTCATTTGTGTTGTATTCGATTTGAACTACAAGCGCACTTTTTGGCAATATTTGCTTCTGTAAAAGAGAACAATTCAACGCTATTTTATAAATTAACAGAACAGAGGGCCTAGCCAATCTATCGACCGCATAAAATACAAAATGTATGAAACTGACGTATTACACAGAAAACAATACGGCAGTTTAATAGATAAGCCATTTGGCTAGGTCCTCAGAGAAAGAATGGATACGGCGGCGGAGGACAAATCAAGATAGGGGAGGGCAGTCCTACATTATTACGATTATAATTGATTTTCCAATATTTATACATACAATGTTGTACAATTAATAAACTATAAATGAAATCCTTCAAATGTTGATACTGTCGTCACAGAAATAATCATAATTAATGGAAGTCAACAAGCGGCCCTTCGAGCCATTAGTCCACCGACCCTTCCAATGCTTTCGAAAGCCAGCGTAAGTATAATTGCCAATGTTGTCACACATCATCAATATACATGTATAGGCTTATGTGGTTGTAACTCGCCCTACCGCAAATTAGCGGTAAATCCGTTCCGTCCGCGTCGATTGGCGCTTTGTGATAGCAATCAAAATGACATTAGAGCTCTTTAATTGAGAATTAAATATATAGGAGGCCTATTTTACGCGGAAGAACTTTTTCTGTTGGAACCATTTAACTATAATGAGATAAGTTGGCGTTCGTGTTCCACATTCAATAGAACTGTGTGTCTACAAGGGCGGTAGTGACTTTGGTAAGTGACTAAAAGCAATTGAGGTCAGAATTGGAGGTATTGGTTAAAATGTATGTTGCTCACAATTTATTAGAATATTAAATAATTGAATATCCAATTATACTTAGATTACTATCCAAAACTGAAAATTTTAATTAAATTCATTGTAATTGGACCTAGGACCTAGAACTAGGTCAAATTTATAGAAATATTTAATTTATTTGAAAAAACACTGACTAGCGCACATTCAAAGCGCAGGCGCTGATTCAATCTCCCAGGGGCTATTGTTATTTTGAGACCTACCTTAAGTACATAAAGCTTATTTTGAAATCTTCCAATTAACACTGCGTACGCAGACACCGAACAGCGGTCAGGCAGCCTCCGCTCAGTATATGAAAATAACATACATACATAAATCACGCCCATATCCCCGAAGGGGTAGGCAGAGGTGAACTAGCACCCGCGTTTCGCCAATTATGTTAAGTCCCATGTAATAGGTGGCGAGCCTATTGCCATTTATCGGGCACAAAAGTCGCAGTACATTGCCAGGACGGTGGTATAAGAGGAACGCTGCTGCCCATTCCTCATCACTGATTTATCCTTAGTCGCCTTGTACGACATCCACGGGAGAGATTTGGGATGGTGACAATTGTATTCTACTCTACCGTCACCACACGGCTTTCTTCCGAGCGCGTAGTAATTTCGAATCCCCTCTTGCTAATTTCGTAAACAATGATAATGATAACTCATTGCATTACACTCAGACAACATGGTGGTAACGCTACAGGCGGATTAAACCAAGTCCTTACTCCCAAATCAATAGCAAATTGTGATGCGAAGTAAGTTTCTGACTATGCAGCGCAAGACGAAACTATAAGCCAATTCTTCTAGTTCATACAAACTGTGGAGATACGGACACCTTCCGTATCTCCACAGTTTGTAGGACACTTGAAGACCGCGGTCCGGATATATTTCATCTGATATTGTACATTCTGAGTACTGCCAGAAGCTTTGCAATCGTAAGTCAGGTCTTTCTTGGTCTCCTTGTCACAGTAGTTATAAGGTCTACTGATTTGGAAAGTTATCGCACTTTTTGCTGACCAGTCATGTCATATTCAAAGCAACACAGCAGTGGAACAAGTTACGAGTATCACCAGATGCATTAGTTGTAGCATGCGGTCCCTCGCTGACTTTAATTCATGAAACAGGTAACCGCTCCCCAGACACGTCTTAATAAATTAGAGACAAATCAAGGTACTTATATAAACTCGTAACAAAGTTTCCGCGTTTTGGCCGACCAACTTTTCGATTCCTAAACTTGGAAATAAGATTGGGCCGCGCGTCTAACGGTAATGGCTTTGTTGTGTAGCAGCACCGGCGCGCAAGTCGAGTTTCCTGCAGAGATATTCCCGCGACACTCCCCAAAGCACTACATGTGTCGGATTTTTATAGTTTTAAACAAATACGCGGTGCTTATCGCGTTCGGACGGTGCGGAGATTGTTTCAAAAACGGCACGCAGTATAATTTGAGTCTAGTTTTTTGGGAATCCTAGCAGATCGCTTTGTTAAAAGAAACATGGTCTTAATTGTCACTGACTGCGACTGCCAAAACTTAAAATCGATTGCTTACAACATACCTTAGAATATAAAATAATACTAAGCAACATACACACACTGGTAGGAAGTATGACAGTACATTTAAATGTAACGGTTTAGTATCATGTCAGTTATACCATGTCAAATAGAGTATTATCTAGAAAAATTTAATTTATTATAACAATGACACATTTTTATTTTTCAAGATTATCTCAATTGTAATAATAATTTTCAAATATTGTATTCAAACAGCGTCTTTGTGATGCGACATTGACAATTCATACCCGTGGCAGTACGTTGACCCAATTTATCAAACTCAGCCAATACAGTGTGCTCTAAGATTAATATCGCAGTGCTAAGTTTCAGCCACCCATATTGTCATCATCAATCTATTGTATGTAACAACAGCTATATTGTAGCAACAGATAAACTTGGTAGTTCCCCTCAAATAGATAAGAACCTGTAATTAGTAGGCTGCCTTACAATTTCACAGTTGAGTATAAGGCCCCGTTTCTGACAATGTGACACAGCGAATTGACGTTTCTTAATTGGACGGCCTCTAAATGTAAATAGGTCGAGTACCCGATACTCCATCTCCGGGTTTCTGCACAACTTTGTTAGATTAGGAGAACAAAACTTGTTCAATAACCAATAATCGTTTCTTATCATGTTCCGCGTAAATGATTACGACAAGTTGGGCCGTTCATTTTTATTGCTTATATGACAGTGAATTCTTAGCACAATTATTATTCGCCGAGTAATTACACACTTTACTCATTTACTATTTGATCGTAATATTACATATATGTAATTTATGTGTATTAATATATGTATTTTCTATTTATTCCTGAACAGGTAGGCAGAGGCAAACGCGCACATTTCGTAACTATGCTAGGTCCCATTTAATAGAGAGTGAACCTATGTGATACCAAACCACCGACAACAGAGAGTGTAGATGTCAGGCAGGTTTCGTTTTTGTTTTCGTTTCGTTTCGTTTTTTAAAATAGTAGTAGTAGTAATTTTAAATATAGTTAAATAGTTTTTATTTATACCTCTCATTATTTATTTTTCATCTGCCGTCTACAATTTCATTAAGGCTTATTATAGCAATAAAATAATTCTAAGCCTGTTTTGAGTTCTGTCACTGTGTAACTTAAATGTTAATAAAAAAAACTATATACAACACCTTACTTGAAAAGTCAGAAATCTAATAATTTCAGAATAACGGAGCGATATAGTTTCATAGAAACTATTTCGATTTGTGTTATCAAGCGTTGTGGAGCTTCGCTTCGTCTTAAGCTGAATAGTACTCAACTTTTACCGCAACTTGATCTGGCGCCCTGAGAGCACTGGAATCTTCGTCTGTCACTTGACTATCTGCCTTCATTGGATAAAGGAATCGGCTTTAGACCTTACAATTTGGACCGTACCAGAAATACAACGACAAAGATGTCTCACGCATTTCGAAAAATTATTGTACTGGTGCGTACCGAAAACAAAAGAAGGAAAAAGATTCTTTCTTTTTAAAAGATAAATGAGAAAAATGCCCTAAAAAACAAAAGAAAGAAATAAACATTCAAATTATCACTTTTATTACGATTATGAAACATGTTCATCGATTTGGAAGTGGAACAAATTAAAAAACAAATAAAAAGGTCAGTTGTTTCAACTCTAGCTAACCCATCGTAAGATTCCATTCCAATCTATGCTGCGTTTTGACTTAGGTTTTAAAGTCTATGTCATAGCAAAAGCGCCAGACCAGACTATTTACATGATGTGAAAGTCTTGTTTAAATTGTTGCTTTTTGGACAAATTCAAAAATTGTATTCATATAATTACTCACTTTATAATACTCAGTTTATGCTAAATTAAAAAAAATCTAACTTTTGCTTTATGTATTTAACTGATAGATACTTTAGAACTTTAATTTGGTATTGTAATTATATCTAATTACAAATAACACAAACAGTATCATTCGAATTATTTATTGCGCCCAACTTATTGGTTAACCTTATTAGAAGCGGCAGAGGTCAGTCCTCAAGTATCAATTTAAATTACATTAGCATTGCGAATTTCAAGAGCAAACTCCAGAATCTTAAGTGCTGACTTATAAATATTTGGAACATGATATTATATGTGTGTTTATGATTTAAATAGACATGAATAGCTTATAAAAATACCTAAATAAGGTTGCTATCAAGATAGCATAAGGGCTGACTAAAAAACCTAAAAACCTAAGGCAAAACCATGACAATCCGACATGGATTGCAATATTGTCATCCTAATAACTCTATCCGTTCATTGGTGTCTCAAAAAATTAAAACTTATTTACTGAGAATTTTGGGATACTTAAGATCTGTCACTACCAGTTTCAAAGTAATTTATTTTCCTTTTTTTATTGCATCCAGGTTTACCGTTCAATTTACTGGTTTGATGCCGCCTGGAATCACGGCAGTAGCCGTAAACTTAACATCTCTGCAACGTTGTGACTTCGTAACGAATATGGGATTACCCATGGTGTTTCTAGGATCTTGGATGTAATTTAATTAAGTTCAGTTGAAAGGAGCACCGTTTCTGATCGTGCTCATTAGTTCAATGATAAATTTATAAAAGTTCAGTTTATTCGTTTTAAGTATTATTCGGTTTGAAATTTACATCAAAATTCTAGCGCCTTTAAGTGATTTTGTTATGCGCAGTTACACGAGTATTTTATCATTTCTTAATAACAAAAAAGACACTATATTATCAAAAATAACTTGTATTTGAAAACTATCAAAGTAACACAATACATAAATAATCGAAACCAGCTGTCTGCGGTCAAAGTAGCAGTATCGAACGTCGTATATAACAAAATGGCGGGTGACAAGCATCACACAAAATGGCAGGTTACGTGAAATGTATGAATCAGTATAATAATAGGTCGGCATGCGTTGTGCGGTGCACGCGCCAGCCCACAAATCAGAGGTTAATCAGATTTCGAATGTCCACTCCCGTGATTGCAGAAACGAATTTGTGCTGCGTCCATCAGCCGCTAACATTGTAACCGGTTATGTCATCACGACCATTCCGATAAACACTAAAACACGTCCCCCGCTTGACTATGCCGATAGGCTTTCATTTCGGAAACAAAAGAGAATTGAACAAAGCCAGAATTTTGTTATGGCGCAATTCCATTAATATTAAGGCGCTTGATGATTTTACTATAGATGGTAATTAATAGTTATTTGTTGTACGTGAGTGCAAAGTTGTTTTTTAACCGCGTGCTCAATTTTGATGACCGAGCTAGCGAAGGATTCTAAAATTGAATCACGAGCGTAGCGAGTGATTCAAAAATTAGAATCCTGAGCGATAGCGAGGGAATCAAAAGAGCACAAGGTGAAAAATCTTTGCATTCGAGTGCAACACGTAACTTTTCATCCCCCCCAACGAGGAAATTGCAAAATACAAAAAAAAAAATACAATAACAGCAGTTTCTGTTTTCACCCAGAAACTTCCACAACAGCCTCCCATTAACCCAAACACACTCTCAACACCCACCCAGAAACACCCACAACATTCACACCCATCCACTCAGACACACCCAAAAAACACCCATTCACCCAGAAACACCCACAAAACACCCATTCACCCAGAAAAACCCACAAAACACCCATTCACCCAGAAACACCCACAAAACACCCATTTACCCAGAAACAACCATTCACCCAGAAACACACACAAAACACTCATTCTTCCAGAAACACCCACAAAACACCCATTCACCCAGAAACACCCACAAAACACCCATTCACCCAGAAACACCCACAAAACACCCATTCACCCAGAAACACCCACAAAACACCCAATCACACCCAAAAAACACTCAATCACCCATAAACACCCACAAAACACCTAATCACACCCAACAAAAACCTAATCACCCAGAAACACCCAAAATACTCACCCATCCATTCAGACACACCCACAAAAACCCATTCACCCAGACACACCAACAAAACACCCATTCACCTAGACATACCCTCAAAACACCCATTCACCCAGACACACCTCCAACAGCCACCCATCCACCCAGCCACACCCGCAACATTCATCCAGACACACCTGTAAGTCCCTAATAAAAATTACCGTCCCTAATGGAGTTCCGAGACGGTCAATCAGCTTGAGTCAAGCACGTTGATTTTCTGTATGTTTTTGTTCCGTTGCTAGCGTAAACAAATCAAACAGACCTAAAAAGCTTTTAAATGCTTGACTCAAGCATCCAGCAAGCGTTGTAGACGATCAAAATGTTTAAAGCAAGATTGACGCCAAGCTGATTGACCGTCACGGAACTCCTAGGTTGTAAGAAATTTGTGACGTGAAAAGAAAATGGCGCGCGCAAAGCAAATTACAAAAAAAGTACACCAAGAAGGTTCCGAGTCTGAGTTTTTAACAAATTAAAATAGGTTGCATGACAATTTCGGCACCATGGAGGTAGAAATAAATATGTATAATGATGTTTTGAATTCACAAACTCATTGCACACGATGTTCTCAATTCAAATTTACTTTAACCTCTAGAGGATAAAAACGGCTTTTGCACTCAGATATCGAAGAGCAAAAACGCTTTTTCCGAGATGGTGGGATGAAAAAGTTACTTATAAGTATTTTGGGAAGATAATTATGAAATGTTGTGAACAGGCTCCGTTAACCCACACTTGGGTCACAAGTCCCCAGCGCTGCTCCCTCTCTGCCACACTATGGACCCGACACCCACAAGATAAATAAATGGAATGCTAAGAGTTTTCATCTCATCGCCAAGACCACGGCCGCTGTACAAACATCAAGTTAAATATAAAACAATATGGACACCAAAATTTACACGTAAAAGTTGTTTATTTCACGTATTATTTCTATGTTTATTGAGTTTATTTATTACTAGTTACAAAAATTATTACAACGAAAAATGGATGCGGCGTGGTGACAGAGTAAAGCAGAACACAAATGACACCACCCCTAATATATTCCAGGGGTGTCGTACAAGGCGACTGAGGGTTAAACACTATACATTGGACTTTAGTATGGTTGGCGAATTGCGGGTGTTATTATACCTATGCCTACCCCTTCGGAGTACCTATAAGCATGATTTATGTATGTATTTATGTTATACCTAGATCATAAAAAATCGAAAATCATGTCGTTTATTATTTCTCGTTTTTTATATCAATAATACTAAAGTTACTTATTAATAAGTTATATTAACTCGTAGCTTCCGAGTACCTAACCTAAAAAACATACTTTTTATCAAGAGTTACATTTAAAAGATGGACATACCCTTTCGGAAAAAGATACAACAACAAACTCGCCAACTTGCATCGTTGAATTTGCTGTTGGATTGTTTGCATTTCATTAGCTCCGGTCAACAAGAGACCTAATTTATCTGCTTGTTGGTACTTTTACGACTTTCGTGTAATACTATTCAGCTTGTTAAACGGCTTTTTCGGCATTCATCCGATAATAATCCGCCTTTAATTCTTAGTAATGTTTGCAGATTTTAATGTTCTAAGCAAGATTTAAGGGAAATGGAAAATCGCATTCCTGTTATTATAATTCATAAAAACTACCTTTTAATTATTATTTCATTTTTATTTGAACATTATATAAATGTTAGGAGATTTATTACGAGACAATGTTGCAAGATGCGGATCGTGCTTCATGCTATCATTTGTCGATATATTCTTTCGATATATTCTTACTTATTTTCCATTGAAATTAATTAATGAGCATATTAAAATACCTATTATTATTTAAAATTTAATATTTACTATACATTTGTTTATTATTATATTTTTAATAAATTGAATGACGGTGATTTAACTATCTATTGGTCTACTAGGTTTTGGTTATATTTATATGCCTTTAACTTTCGATGTAAATAAACATGAAAGGTTGCATAAGTGTAAAATCTTACAACATTTATGTGAAGTATTTAAAAAGATTCAAGATTAAATGCTATACAAAGTATTCTCACATTTCCTACGAGTAGGTACTGAAATCTAATCTCATCTGAAGGGATACAATAAGCTAGTTTCCAATAAACTACTTACCACCTTCCTAGAACACACATTCTCACTCGTTTACTAAGTTAGACTGGATATACTGAATCCTTTTCTGTAAACTCAATAGAGTATTTGTCAGTAAAAAGAGTGACCTCTATTAATGCGACTTTGCCAGTATTATTGGGAAAACCGTGTCACATTGGATTTAGTAACAAAAGAGTAAAACAAATGATAGGTATCTTAAATTGTATATTTAAAATATTATATTTCTATGTAAGTTACATGCGTATATATAGACCACCCCGGTTTAGACCTGATGGAAAAGCAGAATTGTTTAAAACCTACATGACACCCGGCTTCAGATTCCATAATTAGTAGGTACTTATTAAAAGTATAATACACGAGTAAAAACACCTTTAACTGCCGCACTCAGAGACGTCAAATAACTTTAATGAGTACCTAATGTTAAAAATTTTCAAAGAAACCTAGACCATAGACCCGGCAAGAATAGCGACTAGTTTGAATTGTAATTTTTTAACATTAAGTACTCATTATCGTTATTTGACGTCTTTGAGTGCGGCAGTTAGTACATACATACATACATAATTCACGCCAATATCCCCGAAGGGGTAGGCAGAGGTGAACTAGCACCCACGCTTCGCCAATTAGGCTAGGTCCCATGTAATAGGTGGCGAGCCTATTGCCATTTATCGGGCACAAAAGTCGCAGTACTTTGCTAGTTGGTAGGTATAAGAAGAATGCTGCTGCCCATTCCTCATCACTGATTTATCCTTAGTCGCCTTCTACGACACCCACGGGAGAGGTTTGGGGTGGTGACAATTGTATTCTACTCTGCCGTCACCACACGGCCATTTTATCAATTTGGCCTTTATAGTATTTTAAATTACGAGTGAGTTTGTAACCTAATTAAAAAACATGTCTATTAAAAATCTATCTTTCAATTGTAACTCTCGCAAAATACTTCAGATGACAAAAGCCTTTTACAGTATTTTATAATTCATCTACATTCCCATTACTGAAGTGCTTAGACCGCATAGAACTTAAAGAACTTAGTAGAAATCCGCTTAACGTAACAAAGTTAGGTAAGTAATATTTTATTAAATAGAACAGTAATTGCTAGTTCAGGGGATAACTCGCAAAACTTGGGCAATTACGAGGAGCTAATATTTTATAGATGAGCGATGATTTCTCTCTCAAGTGCCGTTATGGTACGCCATAGAATTTATATATATCCCACGCATCCCTTGAACATACTTGAATCCGGAGAAGTGTAACCACCTGTAACACGGTACATTTCGTTTAAGAAAGATTGCCTCAAACGTAGGTACAGTTAAATATAAATAGTTTAATATATATTTCTTACACTCTTATCTTCTAGACCAAAGTAAGTGTGGTATAAGCACTTGTGTTATGAATACTAGATAAATACATTTCGCCTTAAAATATTGCCGTCATTTAATAATACATAAAGCCTATCATTAAAATTATTTATTTAAGAGTTAGGTACGGTCAACAGCACTTCAGACTCCCCAAAACTGTCAAATTTCTTCAATCGATTGTCACCCTTAACTTTTTTGTAGTAAAGCACAAAGTTGATTGAGAAAATTAGACATTTTGTGGTAGCCTGACGTGCTGTCGACTGTCCTTACAATAATATTCTAAGCAACGTTTCATTTCATTGCCCGACTGTACACCTACTTCGAATAGTTGTAAACTTTAACGTAAAAGCTTTTGTGTTGTTTGCTAGTGAAAGTTGCACGTGTAGGTGGGCATATCAGACTGCGTAGGCAATCTTTAGGTTATTACAGTTCTTTATTTGAGCAAATTAAGACCCTGTACTGAAGGCTAATGAACTAGCACGCTTTGAGAGAAATTAGACAATTTTATAATAAAAAATATAAAGTATACGTAAGTTATTGGCAACTAGATAGGGTGTCAATGCGAGATATTTTATGTATTATTTCATTATTATTAATAATTATTCCATTTAAAACATACATACATACATACATAAATCACGCCTATATCCCCGAAGGGGTAGGCAGAGGTGAACTAGCACCCACGTTTCGCCAATTATGCTAGGTCCCATGTAATAGGTGGCGAGCCTATTGCCATTTATCGGGCACAAAAGTCGCAGTACATTGCTATTGCTTGGTGGTATAAGAGGAACGCTGCTGCGGCAGCCTAGTAGAGACCGTGGAAGGGCTCTTTAAAGCAATGCTTGAGGAGCTCGATCGATAGTTATTTGTTCTGAAAAGTTTCAAAGTATCAGTCTAAAGCTTAGTTTTGTTTCACCTGATACATCAGATTAAAGGCAAAAAGAATTTATATAAAATATAGTACATAGGTATATAGTACTATCTACACCTAGAACCCGACTAGATTGTATTTCTTTCAAATTAATTGTTGTAGTACTTGCTTAACAATTTATTTTAATAATAAATATTTCTTGCACTCACACCTATCAGCATCTAGCCCGTAAGTAACGTAAGCACTTGTACAATGACTTTGGTGGCACTGAGTGTCTTGGGTGGCCGAGCGGTCTGGCACCTGCCAGGATAGCAGCGGACGCGGGTTCGATTCCCGCCTCAAGATCATAATTTTTCGAAATTCTTTTTCTAACCACCAAAATCTTTGTACTCATATTTCTAACATTTATATAATGTCAAAATTAAAAATCGAATAGTAAGCACTTGTGTTAAAGATACTAGACGGCGGATTTTTTTTTAATATAATAATGATACATATAAATATATTCAATAATTATATAAATATATAAACAAGCGTGACTCGAAAATAATCTAATGACTGTGTTCATCACAAAGATTTGCCTCTATTAAGATTTGAACCCGGGACCTCTCGGCCATAGCCTGCTATCTGAACGTTAGACCAAACCGGCCGTCAAAATGTTGTTTGGTACGATGCAGGGGGCCTACCGCCTTACTCGATTGCTAAAGCAAAAGCTCAAGTTTATGACGTCATGCTGTCATTTCGCACTAAATGTACCTAAACTATTAGCGATAGCTTTGAACGAATGATCACCGAATGATTTTGTATGAATTTGGCACAAAATCCGTGCCGCCTAAAAATTTAGGATGGCTTTTATAGCCGTAAGCAGTACATTGCAATCATCAGCAATCGAGTTAGGCGGAAGGCCCCCAGGTGACAAGAATAATAATAACAATGGATGGTTGTGAGTGCAGGGGACGATGAAGGCTAGAACTAAGGCCCCACATGACCTAGGAACCGAGCATGTTAATGATGATTGATAAAATATTCTATCAAGTATCCGTCTTGCTTACTATATTTACCTTGTCTACTGTATCAATCTTCCCCTAAATATAAATAATACATCACGATTAAACACCATTGAAGAAATTGTTTATATCTCCCTAGCCAGACGTCGGGCAAAGTTGTGAATGAAATCAGAACGCTAACAAAGTTTATGAAATACAGATCAGTTAAACCACAACAAGTTACAGATGCCTTGGGATTATAGTATTATTAAATTTAATACCAATTAGTCTGTGGAAAGATTATTCTGCCTTAGGAATAAGAATTAATTTCTTGTTAGTCGTATTTCAAGATTAATAGGTAGGTCTGGGTACCAACATCTGATGTTTTTAACCGTGGATTAAAAAATGCAGTTTTTCTCAATCAGATTTTTTCTTATTATAACGGGGTTCATTTTTTATTAGGCCTGATCGAATATAATTAATAATGTATTTTCTTCATTAAATTAATATAGTAGGTACCTAACTTAAGTATAAACAAAATGTAATAGTACATCAATTCAATTATTGGTTATGATTATGATTCAGATATTAGATGATTGTCTAGGATTGGTTTGGTGTAACTAACGACGATAGGAACTTGAAACACTTATTCTAACAAGCTGGGATTAACCAGAAGAATTTTGGAAAAAGTCCTTTTGTGATGGAAGCCGCCGACGACATGAAAATATGTTATGACTCAATCATAAAACTGGTGAATACATTTGCGGGATCACGTTGACGAAAGGAACCGAATATACCCTGACTCGCTCTCACCTAGCTTTTCTTCTTGCTTTGATGAATACTCTAGGGAGTAGACAACGACAACATTTGTGAATAAAATAATACAAAAGTGGCACCATAAAATAAAGCTAAGAAAAAGCACATAAAATATTGCTAAATAAGAATACATAAACAGTAGGTAGGTGTAAACATGTAGGTATAGATAATTTTTTCGCCAAAAGAACGATTGTTCGGATACCGGTTCGCCAACAGAAAACGATACGTCAAGAAAAAAAACGTTCTTTGTTTTACTGTTCTTATTCCACCTAACCCACAAAAGAGGGCAAATTTTCTAAAATGTAACGTCAAAGCGTTGCATTTTACATTTTTTTTTAAATACCGTACTAGAACGGGTACAACGGATCAACTTACAGTTTAATTTTTTAATGTCAAACAAACGGTTAAAATTAATTTAACCTTTTGTTTGACATAACATGGTGTATACCTAAAGAATATGCATTCTTAACAATCCAAAAACATACCTTAAAAAATGTGGGAGGCTAGTTCGAAAGAAAAGGAAGTTGGTAATGTTGTCACTGATGCGCCATCAGAGGCAATGTATCTACCCTGTTGATGTTTTCTAAAAAAAATAAGAGTCGACGCGGCCTCGAATGCTGTCACGGCCCAAGAATATCTAGCTTTTGTTCCGTAGACGACCATTGAACCAGTGAAAGATAAAAATTACGAACTGTAAGGTGCTCCAGGGGTTTTTATCAAAGCCGAAAACAAAGGGTTGTTTAATGACGGTATTAGTGGAAAGTTCACGATAAATTTGGCGTCGTTAGAGGTTCTTTGTCACTGTGTATTGTACCTCCAGTCAACTTCTCACGAATCGTTTCATTGGAAAACGTAATTCAATGTACCTACATTTAGAGATAAGAATTGTATAATTGGAACGAACAATTTGCATAACGCAGAATGGACATTTTTGAACTGAATAGAATTTTCATTTCATTTCACACCGGCGTGCTGAAAGCACATAATATTTTAGCCACTCTGCAAAGATTTTGAATAATTTCGTAATAAATTAAATTATATTAATATTAAAGCCGTTAATAATTATTTGCTTACATCATTAATATTATTTTGTTTATACCCATACTTTTATAAATTCCAGAATAAAAATAGTTATTTGTTAACCGCGTGCTCAATTTTGATAACCGAGGTAGCAAAGGATTCTAAAATTAGAATAAAAATTAGAATCCTGAGCGATAGCGAGGGAATCAAAAGAGCACAAGGTGAAAAATCTTTGCACTCGAGTGCAACACGTAACTTTTCATCCCCCCCAACGAGAAAATTGCAAAATACAAAAAAAAATACAATCACAACAATTTCTGTTTTTACCCAGAAACTTCCACAACACCCTCCCATTAACCCAAACACACTCTCAACACCCACCCAGAAACACCCACAACATTCACACCCGCAATACACACCCATTCACCCAGAAACACCCACAAAACACCCATTCACCCAGAAACACCCACAAAACACCCATTCACCCAGAAACAACCACAAAACACCTATTCACCCAGAAACACCCAAAAAACACCCATTCACCCAGAAACACCCACAACACACCCATTCACCCAGAAACACCCACAAAACACCTATTGACCCAGAAACACCCATTCACCCAGAAACACCCACAAAATGTCCAATCACCCAGACACACCCACAAAACACCCATTCACCCAGAAACACCCACAAAACACCCATTCACCCAGAAACACCCAAAAACCACCCATTCACCCAGAAACACCCACAACATCCATTCAGACAAACCCACAAAACACCCATTCACCTAGACACACCCACAAAAAACCCATTTACCTAGACACACCCACAAAACAACCATTCACCCAGACACCTCCAACACCCACCCATCCACCCAGCCACACCCGCAAAATTTATCCTGACACACCTGTAAGTACCTAATAAAAATTACCGTCTCTAATGGTGTTCCGAGACGGTCAATCAGCTTGAGTCAAGCACGTTGATTTTCTGTATATTTTTGTTCCGTTGCTAGCGTAAACAAATCAAACAAACCTAAAAAACTTTTAAATGCTTGGCTCAAGCATCAAGCAAGCATTGTAGACGATCAAAATGTTTAAAGCAAGATTGACGCCAAGCTGATTGACCGTCACGGAACTCTTAAGTTTTAACAAATTTATGACGTGAAAAGAAAATGGCGCGCGCAAAGCAAATTACAAAAAAAGTACACCAAGAAGGTTCCGAGTCTGAGTTATTAACAAATTAAAATAGGTTGCATGATAATTTCGGCACCATGGAGGTAGAAATAAATAGGTATAATGATGTTTTGAATTCACAAACTCATTGCACACGATGTTCTAAATTCAAATTTACTTTAACCTCTAGAGGATAAAAACGGCTTTTGCACTCAAATATCGAAGAGCAAAAACGCTTTTTCCGAGATGGTGGGATGAAAAATAGTTTTCACTTCTCATGGTCTGAAAGTGCTTATTTGTGCAGGATATAGGCTGCACAAAATTGAATTTTGTGCTCTAGAGCATTAACGTATCTACTCATAAATGTATCTATATTAAGGCAAAGAAAATGAGCCATGCAGCCAAACACAATAAGAAATTCAAAGATAAAATTTGTTTTTAATATTTACTTAAATTTATTTACCTAATGTGTTTTTTAAGACATAAAAGATATTAAAATTTTCATTCAAGTAAGTACGGTAGGTTATTAAATTAATTTAAGAAAATAATTATTTTAAATTAATTTAATACTTGGCTGTATAGGTCTGCACCCCAAGCCTAATATCAATGGGAAAAACAATTTCCTTCAGTATTCAAAACTGTACTAATTTTAGTTTGAATTTTAAGAAATGTTATGATAAACTACTATTTTATTTCCTCGCAATTGAAGTGAAAAGCAGAGTTTCTACCTCGTCCACAAAACCATTTTTATCCTCGACATTACTATCAGCCCTCGCCTTCGGCTCGGGCTGCTAAAAGTCTCGGACAAAAATGATTCGTTTTGTGCACTTGATGGAAAATCTACTATTACACAATATTTTAGAGTTTTTATTGCCAGGTATCAAAAAAATCTTTAACACGGCATTCAACCATTCTACCATATTGATTTAAAACTTTGGTGTTTTTTAGTATATTATAGTGTAAATCCATTTCATACCCATAAATTTGCTAAGGTATATTTACCATGGGCCTTTTTTATGCAGCATGTGTTATTAACCGTGTGGTGACGGCAGAGTAGAATACAATTGTCACCACCCCAAATCTTTCCCGTGGGTGTCGTACAAGGCGACTCAGGATAAATCAATGTTGAGGAATGGGCAGCAGCGTTCCTATTGTACCACCTAGCAATAGCAATGTACTGCGACTTTTGTGCCCGATAAATGGCAATAGACTCGCCACCTATCACATGGGACCTAACATAATTGGCGAAACGTGGGTGCTAGTTCACCACTGCCTACCCCTTCGGGGATATTGGCGTGATTTATATATGTATGTATCTGTGTATGTGTTGTTATCAATTCCTAACTCGTATGACACTGTCGAGACAAAACAAGAATGTAAAGTGAGGGCGACTTCTGTCGTTTATTTATTTTTAAAAATATAATCAGATTAGGATTCCTTGTGCTATGTTGGTAGAGTTGTTTTGGCTGCGCACCATTATATAAACGGTAAAATTAATTGAAACGCATGAAAGAAGGGCGCGTAGTAGGTATATAACACAAGCCTCCAACGCTAACTATTCGAATTCCATAATCAGGCCATTGATTTTTTGTAGTCTATCCTTTAGGCACACATGTTGTACGTAATCCATTTCACTTGCCTTGTCTGAATGTACCAGGGGAAATTATTATAAAGATTATTCTTACTGCTGACAACATACATCGAGCTCCAAGCTTATCCTCGCCTTTACTTTAGTTTTAATATTTTTGTTATTGGCAATATTATTATATTCACCGACGAGTTCAAATGTGTAGGTATCTACACATTTGAACTCGTCGGTATGTCCATAATATTACTCTATATTGTTATTTCCTTAACGCATAACATCTGACAGACAAACTACAAAAGGTAACGAACCTAAGTGTGAATGTCATCATAAAAGGCCCTTTGCCCCTTAAATTTGTGTTCTGAGAAAGTCTCAAGCAACTCACAACGAGACTCTTTGCTTCTGCACCACGAAGCGCGGTATGATTCGGACTTCTTGGATGTATTTGAAATAAAATAACTTCTTCGGATTACACTCAGGTATATTTAGGTGAATTGCATTTTTATTAATTAACCCTACGTTTATTTAATAAAAATGCAAAACACCCATCAACCCGCACTGGGCCAGCGTGGTAGGTTGGCCAAATCTCCCTATATTCTTCCATCGATAGGGAAGGCCCGTGCCCCAGCAGTGAGGACATTAAAGGGCTGGTGATGATGATAATAATGATGAACCCGACGTTTCGATCACTTTACAGCGGGCGTGATAACGGGGAGACTGATTATACTTGGACTTACACATATTTAAATTAATTATAAGAATACGTTTTTAATACTTTTCCAAATAAAGCAAATAGCTTCTGGATTATTTTCAGGAATCATCATTACCCTTATGAAAGAAATAAGTTCGACTGTTCGGTTTCACAGAGACGGAATAAGACCTAAAGTGAGGGATATGTAAATGAAATGAATGTTAGAATTTTAATTTCACTGCCACAAAGTGATTGTGAGACAGTCACTTATATATGTCTAACTGCCGCACTCAGAGACGTCAATTACCTTTAATGAGTACTTAGTGTCAAAAAAATCATTGCAATCGAGACCATAGACCCGGAAAGAATAGCGACGAATTTTGAATTCTCAGTTTTAGACCTTATGTACTCATTAACGTTATTAGACGTCTCTGAGTGCGGCAGTAAGATGAATAAGAGGTTAATCTGTCGGTCGGTTTGGTCGCATGGCAAAGAGATCCCGTGTTTGAATTCTGGTAGGAGCATTACATATTCGTTATGAACACAGACATTTTGTTCTCGAATTTTGGTTGTCTATAATAAGTTTATGTAAGCTAATCAGAAGTTATTAAAATACTGATAAGCTTATAATAAGATAGTATTTAAAAAATATATTTGTAAAAATGTTAAAGTCTAGAATGTTCTCATTTATTTTATTTGTGTTCCGTATGTGAATATCTATGAGATTTTCAGTTACTAATATTATCCTTTCTATCATGACATGCTATGTAAATTATTTTGAATTTGAGTTACATCTCATTAGCTCTGTTAGCATTCATAGTGCCGTGTGGTGACGGCAGAGTAGAATACAATTGTCACCACCCCAAATCTCTCCTGTGGGTGTCGTACAAGGCGACTAAGGATAAATCAGTGATGAGGAATGGGCAGCAGCGTTCCTCTTATACCACCTAGCAATGTACTGCGACTTTTGTGCCCGATAAATGGCAATAGGCTCGCCACCTATTACATGGGACCTAACATAATTGGCGAAACGTGGGTGCTAGTTCGCCTCTGCCTACCCCTTCGGGGATATGGGCGTGATTTATGTATGTATGTATGTAGCATTCATGTCATTTACATCCATCAAAGTTCTTGTTCACTCTTTCGATCACATGAATTCGTTACTCCTCATAATAATATATCGGTACCAAGTCACACGGTTCCCGGTAGTATCCGACTAACGATAATATCTGTACCAAGCAAAACCGACCGTCACGCCAAGTGTCCCACGAAATGAAATATGTGCGCACTTTCACAAGAAAAACATTTAATTTGTCACAATTTACATTCGTAATGCGAAAGGGTCAAATTTTTGATGGCAATTTAAATAGAAGCCGTGCACTTATTACCCTGAGCACGTATCTGCGAGTATAGAGCACAATCCATTAGCAGAGCCTGTTATTACTTTGCGGCGTCCGACACAAGACTGACATTTGCACCCTACATACCACAATCCCGCTAAAAACCCTCCTGTGGGCTGTTCTCTTTTGGCCCACTTATTACGCTTCCAAAAACCGGGAATCGAATTATGAGCGCCTCTGAGATATGCCTCACATTAACGCTAATAGACAGAAAACAATTCCTGCTAATCTACGGGTCATTATCAACCCTTTCTTGTCAATTAATGGACAGATATTTCCAAAGACTGAATGTTGTATTGTATAAAGTAGAGGATCTTATTTTCTTTAAATAGACAGCTTTAATATTGTTACAGAAAAATTACACAATGCAATATCTTTCTTTGTGTATGAAATTGGTTTGATGAAGTATTCCTTTACTTCCTATACTTGCGAGCACAAGCTAGCATGGAGTCAATCGTTTTGTAGGTATTTATTTGACACTACTATCTACTGGCGGCACGACAAATTTTATAATATATTAAATGCAAACGACAATCATGTTTTCAATTAATTAAAAAAAACAATTGAATAATTACAATAAATTAAATACAATTGAAAGTACAATACAATTTTAAAGTACAACAATTTAATTAAAAGTACAATTAAAACAACATACGTTACCCTATTTTACAGTAAAATTTATTCTAAGCATTATTTACTGGTAGATAGCAATACCTTAAAGTAAAATAAAGTCTACGTCTAAAATTCTACTCAATAAATTGACCAGTATTATTCTCGTGCGTAACAAATACAAAAGCCGTAAAAACAAAGTTCGCATTTCTAAGCTGGCAAAAATGGGGAAGAAGCCCCAAACGATATTAAACCTTGTTACATTACCAGCATAGCCGAACGAGGAAAAATATCCCCTGCAATAGGAAATATCTGGTAAGTTACCCAAATTAAAGTCAGTGGATCGAGTATGGAAAGCCGGCAGCAAACCAATGGCATCCAATTAACAGTGTGACCGCATGGGCGTGTGGGGTGGTGTGCGCAGACGTACATATTATTATATGCACAAAACAGCTTGTCTATATCAGGTGTGTGTGTAAGTGGGACTGATATTTCCGACCCGGTCGCGGCTGGCTTCCCTTCAGGGTTGCCATAGGTGTACCTAGTTAGGACATTCATGGTTTCCTAACACCCGTGCTTATTCGTACTCATACATACATACATAAATCACGCCTATATCCCCGAAGGGGTAGGCAGAGGTGAATTAACACCCACTTTTCGCCAATTTTGTACGGTCCCATGTAACAGGTGGCGAGCCTATTGCCATATATCGGGCACATAAATCGCAGTACAAATTTATGTTGCTAGGTGATATAAGAGAAATGCTGCTGCCCATTACTCATTGCTGTCTTTACCCTTAGTCGCCTTGTACGACACCCACAGGAGAGATGGGGGTGGTGACAATTGTATTCTGCTCTGCCGTCACCACACGGCCTTATTCGTACTCAGCTTATATTTATTGGTGTTATTTTTGTTTAGTCCTGCAACAAGACATAATTTTTGTAATTTTCCCGACCTCTTTGTCTTTGTAGCAATATTTATAAGGTGGTACCTACTAAGTTATTATCTTAGTGTAAATCTAGGTCAATCAATTTATCATTTTTTGGGTTACATTATTTTTTCGCCGGTAGGAGAATCCTGCAGAACCAGAAGTTATTCTATAACTAGTTAACATTGGAATTTATTTGCATAAGAAGCAAAGATATTTCAAACTCTCAGGCCATATTGTCTCGATTTGTCATGTACCAACTAAAATACAGGAACGTAACCTACCCATTGTTGCACCAATATTTGTATCAACCTACCAGCTATGTCAAAAAGCACCCTTATTACCACGGTCTAAGGTGTACACGGAAGTCGTAGTGTGGTCACCCGCCACGCTATTGTTCGTACAAAAAAGATAGGGAAGCTTTATGCCTCACCGGTATCCAGTAATAGGACGTCCAATGTCATACATCAATCGGAAAACTTGGATTGTGTCCAAAATTCCAGCGGAACCTCAAAAGGGTTGTTTTAGAATTTCCTTCGTGAAATACCGAACAATGTCTCTGCAATCTATTGGGTATTCAATCTTGAAGTTTTTTCTTATTAAGGTTTATAAAAAACATTCCGTACAAATAATATCTTATGTTTTTACTACAGTTAAGAATAATTTATACAAATAAAGAAATAAATTAAAAATTTCTTATTTATTACATTACTGATAAAAGATTGTAATATTAACATCAATATCAACGATTATATAATTTTCACTTCTCATGCTCTGAAAGTGCTCATTTGTGCAGGATATAGGCTGCACAAAATCGAATTTTGTGCTCTAGAGCATTAACGTATCTACTCATAAATGTGTCTATATTAAGGCAAAGAAAATGAGCCATGCAGCCAAACACAATGAGAAATTCAGAGATAGAATTTGTTATATTTAAATATTTACTTAAATTTATTTGCCTAATGTGTTTTTTAAGATATAAAAGATATTAAAATTTTAATTCAAGTAGGTACGGTAGGTTATTAAATTAATTTACGAAAATTATTATTTCAAAATTAATTAATACTTGGCTGTATAGGTCTGCAGCCCAAACCTAATATCACTGGGAAAAACTTTTCCTTCGGTATCCAAAACTAATTTTAGTTTGAATTTTAAGAAATGTTATGATAAACTACTGTTTTATTTCCTCGCAATCGAAGTGAAAAGCAGAGTTTCTACCTCGTCCACAAAACCATTTTTATCCTCGACATTACTAACAGCCCTCGCCTTCGGCTCGGGCTGCTAAAAGTCTCGGACAAAAATGATTCGTTTTGTGCACTTGATGGAAAATCTACTATTAATAAACATGGACAATGATTAAGACTATTTGGAGCCATTCGAAACACCATTTTTGAGAGCTGAAGTAATAAATTTCGTTCGTAAAATTATTACCGGTGAAATAATACCAAACAATACGCTTTTACTAAACCTATTCTAATTGATTTTTAAAATACATCAATATTATTTGTGTATTACATAGAGCGAGCACACAGGTGGCTTTTAAAAGCTACAAATAACAGGTAACCCTATATCAGGTCTGCGTTCTATCGGCGTAGTATGACCTAGATCGTGGAAAATAATAAACACTTCCTGAAGCAGTTTGTTGCATTGAGACCTTTTATCGGCCGGTTTTCCACTTGCAATATCAGAGTTAATTTATTTTGCTAAGATGGACTATATTACTGTGGAGGTTCTAGACCCTGTTTGTGGAGCAGACCTGGTAAAAATTAAGTTACAAAGAAAAATAGATCCAATATTTAATAATTTTTTTTTCATCCCACCATCTCGGAAAAAGCGTTTTTGCTCTTCGATATCCGAGTGCAAAAGCCGTTTTTATCCTCTAGAGGTTAAAGTAAATTTGAATTTAGAACATCGTTTGCAATGAGTTTGTGAATTCAAAACATCATTATACCTATTTATTTCTACCTTCATGGTGCCGAAATTATCATGCAACCTATTTTAATTTGTTAAAAACTCAGACTCGGAACCTTCTGGGTGTACTTTTTTTTGTAATTTGCTTTGCGCGCGCCGTTTTCTTTTCACGTCATAAATTTGTTAAAACTTAGGAGTTCCGTGACGGTCAATCAGCTTGGCGTCAATCTTGCTTTAAACATTTTGATCGTCTACAATGCTTGCTTGATGCTTGAGTCAAGCATTTAAAAGTTTTTTAGGTTTGTTTGATTTGTTTACGCTAGCAACGGGACAAAAATATACAGAAAATCAACGTGCTTGACTCAAACTGATTGACCGTCTCGGAACTCCATTAGGGACGGTAATTTTTATTAGGTACTTACAGGTGTGTCATGATACATTTTGCGGGTGTGGCTGGGTGGATGGGTGGGTGTTGGAGGTGTCTGGGTGAATGGGTGTTTTGTGGGTGTGTCTAGTTGAATGGGTTTTTTGTGGGTGTGTCTAGGTGAATGGGTGTTTTGTGGGTTTGTCTGAATGGATGGGTGAGTATTGTGGGCGTGACTGGGTGGAAGTTGTGGGTGTCTGAATGGATGTTGTGGGTGTGTCTGGGTGATTAGATATTTTGTGGGTGTTTCTGGGTGTATGGGTGTTTTTTGGGTGTTTCTGGGTGAATGGGTGTTTTGTGGGTGTTTCTGGGTGAATGGGTGTTTTGTGGGTGTGTCTGGGTGATTGGACGTTTTGTGGGTGTTTCTGGGTGATTGGACATTTTTGTGGGTGTTTCTGGGTGAATTGGTGTTTTGTGGGTGTTTCTGGGTGAATGGGTGTTTTGTTGGTGTTTCTGGGTGAATGGGTGTGTTGTGGGTGTTTCTGAGTGAATGGGTGTTTTGTGGCTGTTTCTGGGTGAATGGGTGTGTTGTGGGTGTTTCTGGGTGAATGGGTGTTTTTTGGGTGTTTCTGGGTGAATGGGTGTGTATTTCGGGTGTGAATGTTGTGGGTGTTTCTGGGTGGGTGTTGAGAGTGTGTTTGGGTTAATGGGAGGGTGTTGTGGAAGTTTCTGGGTGAAAACAGAAACTGTTGTGAATGTATTTTTTTTTGTATTTTGCAATTTCCTCGTTGGGGGGGATGAAAAGTTACGTGTTGCACTCGAGTGCAAAGATTTTTCACCTTGTGCTCTTTTGATTCCCTCGCTATCGCTCAGGATTCTAATTTTTGAATCACTCGCTACGCTCGTGATTCAATTTTAGAATCCTTCGCTAGCTCGGTCATCAAAATTGAGCACGCGGTTAAAAAACAACTTTGCACTCACGTACAACAAATAACTATTTTCCTCTTTCTTGTGAGGGTTATGTACTAAATAGGTATAACGGTCTTCTGGGTGATGTATGTTAAATTAAAATTAAATATTATTAATAAGTTTTATCTAAGTATATTATTAATAATATATAGTGATTTATTTATTTATTTTTAAATTGATCGAATTTTATTTAACTATGTCTTTTAATTGTTAGTTTTACTGTACTGCAGTTTATTTTAGTTTTTGGCATCCATATGTCAAAAAAAAAATAGTTGCTAGTTGAAACCAGCGTCAGGCCTCAAAACCTGACATATTGCTGAACTAGCAACCTTTTGGTGCAACCGTGGGATGTGCTTTTGGTATACCTAATGTTTTGTTTTGTATTATTGTTTTTAAGTACCTGTTTTTACTCATGGTGTGCCAGTAAATGTTTTCTATTCTATTCAATATAGTCTTGATGTGGAATCGAACCTGCGTCCTCCACTATCCCCAGATAAACTGCAAAAAGGGCAGGCAGAATAAGAAGCGTGGACGAAAATCTTAATTAAAAAGTATCGATGATAAGATGATACTTTTGTATGATTGTCGTAACAGAGAAATATTTGGGAAATTGGAATACAAGCCATGAAATATGCACCATATATTTACTCTACTATACCTATCATCTTACAATATTCTCCAACTATCCCGAATAAGCAGCTTACATTGATGTCCAAAATATTGTTTCATTTTAAGCCAGGTAGGAATTTCGGGGTAAGATATATCAAAGTGTAACATATATATGGAATTAAGCTTGAAATACGGCTCTTTTGGGAACGAACTAAGGCACCGAAGGAACAAGTATCCATTGGAACATAACACTAATTTACTATCGATTTACACCAACAAATTATCTGTGTTATACAAAATGTTATCTTTTTTTTTTCATATAGAGTTTGAAGTACCCACCAATTCGCAGTGGACCAGCATTGTAGGCAATGGTTCATTCTCCCTATATACTTCCATTCTTATAGAAAGTCTGTGGGGATAATAAAAAGGCTGGTGATTTTGATGATGATAAGACTTTCATGTTTACGGTCAACAGCTTCAAACTCTACAAGCTTTATTAGTAAATTAGAGCGTTTCTTTCTAAATGCGTTCCACAAGCGAACATAAATCATACATCATTTAGCTGTAGAAAACTATCAATCATCATGAATGAATGTATGAAACTATTCAAACCCGACGAAACTAGCACAATGAGGTCTATAATAGAAAATATTCAGGATTAATTACGATGCCTCAATACTCATTTGTTATGATAATTGTAATGTTAATAATTGTTCCGGTAAAGTAATAAAGAATAATAAAAACTACATTAGCCTAAACAATCAAAAGACTATTAAAAATAATAAAAGAAAAGACAAGACTAAAAAAGAAAAATACTAAATCAAAACGTAACCTAACTGAATGCACGGTTTTGTAAAATAATAAGTAAAAATATTTGTTATATTCACATCTATCATCGAGCCCAAAATAGCTCATGTTTACACAAACATTTGCATTTATAAAATTAGTTAAGATTTCATTTTCTTTGTTACGAAAATACTTACTACACTTGAACCTATGTGTCATCAGTAGATCAAAAACCAAACCAAAAAAATACATCATTATCATTGATGTTAAAATTTTAACTCAAATATGACGCAATTTAGCATTTCAAGCGTCGATTATAACATGTAATCACGCAACAAAACAAGCATTAATAATTCTATTACAATCTGATAGAGGCGTAAACAACTTTGGCAAAAAAAGGCCATAGGCTCAAAAGTTGATACAACAAAAAACCTGCGTCTGAGCCAGCGGATGGAAGCACAATAAAATTGTTCGTTTATTCATAACTCAAAGTAACTTGTTTTAAACGAGCAAAAACAAAAGGCCATTTCTGTGTAAATGAAAACAATGGTTAGTGGTCGCTGTTGCAAATCAAATTATAACTTTTACATTACGCGGCCTCCTACATTCATTCGAAACGTAAATCGTGAGGCCTTTTGCACTTAAAACTTGCTATTGCCTGTTGACCACGTTACAAAGCTGAACGAACTGTTATCGTTTCTGAGGGTAACTTTAAACAGAGCGGATTAAATTCTGTTGAAGTACTCCGGGCTCTACACCGCGTGGGACTAGTTAGTGCCGACACTGATATTACGGATGTTGAGTTACTTTAACAAAGTTCTGTCATTGGATAGGTGACCTAAACCTTGAGATTTCAAGCTTGCTCTTGTGCTTTAGGGTATGGGTAAACCGTGGGGCAAAATCTCATCCGCCCCAGGTAACACCGATTTGCAATGGGCAGTTTCGCTAGTAGACTATGGCATCATCATTGTCATGGGGTTCACCGCCTTTGTTAGGCGGGCTACGGGTATAAAGCAGAACCTCATGGCCCGGGCATGAACTCAGGGAGCCTAATAGAGTGATCCCTGCCCCCCTAACCTGGTCTGACCGGGTGATTTGCCATAAGGCCTAAGCGCCAGCGTTCGTACCCGACGGAACAATGACGAGGGGGGAGAAAGCCTGATTGTTAATCAGTCAGACGGGAGATGCCCACTGTTGGGTATAGGCTTCCTCCA
Organism: Cataclysta lemnata; assembly: GCA_963931975.1. Taxonomy (NCBI): domain Eukaryota; kingdom Metazoa; phylum Arthropoda; class Insecta; order Lepidoptera; family Crambidae; genus Cataclysta; species Cataclysta lemnata. The sequence continues at coordinate 8,181,392 of OZ008339.1, forward strand.
AGGATCTTCAAACCTATTGGTTATTATAAATACCTAACAGTAATTATATATTATAATTGACTGTTAGGTATTTTCTGACGTGCTATTGACTGTTCAACACCCGACGGAGATATATGCGCTAGCATCCGGTGACAATATTATTTATATTCTGATCTGATGCTATTTTTTAATTGCACGATTATTTTCTGTAAAACTTGAATATTTTTTGTACACATTAACAGAAAATTTAAATCCAAAATGCACTCCAGAAAATAATTTTGCATGTAAAATTTTTATTGCTAACCAGCGCAACTAGGGGCAAAAAAAGTTGGAAGATACAAATAATTTTTAAAACCAGCAACATTCCTTCCGTGGCTTGCGTGAAGCTTTCTGGTTTAGCTTATTTACGATTTAAAACCTTATTTCCGTTACCTACATACGCTTTTTGTTTGCAAACGTCGTGTATTACAAATATGACGTGATTTTTACACTGATTACACGCTCGTTTTTCAATGTAAAGCTCGGTTTTAATGTAGGTATTATGAACTTGGAAATGGGTAAAAAATGGAATATTCCTTCTTTTCTCTTAAACATACAATTTTGAGAAGTTGAAAAGAAAAAAAAAACCATATTACTTTTTTTCTCTCAAACATAAAATGTTCGAACATGGTTTTACTACACCAACAATAATTTTATATTACCTTTGAATTATGTTTAATACAGTATAGGGAATATAGGGAGAATGAGGAGAGGGAATATAACGTACCGTGCCAGCCCAATGCGGATTGTTCGCTATTTAAAATCTGTAAATGCAACCAAAACTGATCAGTCTTCTGAAGCACGTTGGAACTCTAAATAACATTATTTTGATTTTTATTTCAACATTATAAAAATTTTAGAAAAATTATAGTCTTGTTGGATGGAGGAATGGAATCCAACAATAGCCATCTGCCCAGATTGCAGAGGACGCGGGTTCGATTCCGATTTTTCGAACTTTTTCTAACTACAATTTTTCTTCGAAACATCTAATATATTTATGGTCACCAATCTAATGACCGGCCTTTGCTTTTGCTTGACTTATTGTTATCCAAAGACGCTACCGAATTAGTGAGCATGAGCTACGAAAGACTAATAAGCGCCTTTTTGTGTTGACAAGATTGCATTACCTACAACGAACCAAATATTTTTATCCAAAAAAATGAAAAAAAATCATCACTTTAATTGGCCTGAAATACACAGCCATATATATATTTTTAATGACAAGGGATAACATTGTTTTATGACGGCAAACTGAAATTAACTATACCTACCGACTAGAAAATCTGGGAGCCAGCGAATTATGATCATACATTGAAACTTTATGTGTAACTTGAGAAACTATCCTACAACTCCGAAATTTTGGAGTTCACGGCGCATTTCGTAATAACTGCGTAATTAGTTTTCTCATAATATCAACAATGGTGGAAAACTGAAGTGAAAAAATAATTAGATTCAATTTCTTCTTCTTCTCCCTGCCCTGTTCCCAGTCCATCTGGGATCGGCGCAATATGTTTCCTGTTCCATTCATATCGGTCAGACGTCATCAAGGTATCCACTCCCTTTTGATTCATATCATCCATCACACCGTAAAGGTGCTAGTGATGAATGAATGTATAGAAAAGAGACGGAACGGACCATCTCGAGAGACCGATGAACGGAGAGAGTGATTGGAATGACAACATTCCAATCCATACAGCTCAAAGTATTGGCTTCGGTTTTACAGCCGGCCGCCTGCCTGACACTAACCCTCTTTGGGTATGCTGTTGTTGGTGGTTTGCCCTCAACCATTCGGGTGCCCCAAGGTGCTTACTGGTCTACCTACACCGGGCAATCTCCCTAAATCGACTTTTATGACACCCATGGGATAAGTCGGGGCTGGCCTATTCTACGTTATTTGTTCGCTCCCAGGCCAGCATAAGACAAATAAATTCAAATTAACAATTAAAATTGAACTATAAATTATATCAATTGAGATGATTGTTTTTTTTACCTGCGATAATTATTGACTATATCCATTACATGTCTTCATTTTGTTTTAATAAAACCTGTTTGTCATGGAGCTTTATTAAATTGGATCGTTAAAAAATGTAAATCTGATTTATTTAAATTTTACAATATTACGGCCTGCAAGCCTGATTCTATTTCCTGCATGTTATGCGCTATGAATACCGGAGTGTGTTCTTTATAATTAACGAAGCTTATTCCTCTTCTCGTGTACCTTCATTTGTTATTCTCTTGATTAAAAAGTGATATAGGATTTTATCTAATAACTTGATCACGCCGCTGGAACGCTAACACATAAGCAAGGAGTGCCTGTACTTACGCGTAATTAGAATTTAATTTTTCATGTACCTCTCACACAAGAGAATTCAAAACAACCATTAATGTTACTCGGGGTAATCATGAATATTCCATTGGAAACCCTTTTAAGAGATAAGGTTCCACTGCTTTTAAAAATATTCCTCAATAATAAATGCAGGACAAATGTGTTTTGGCAAAACGTTATGTTGTCAAAACGAAGCCGGTAACAGTTTTATCTAGTTCCAGGAGACACATTAATTAAGACTTGTGGAGTTTCAAGACAAAAAGAAAAAGTAAAGTGTGAAAATAAAAGCGAGGTTTTTATAGAAGTTGTGGATACGGAAAGTTTTCCAATTGATAATAATTTCCATTGTGATGCAACACAAAGGAGAACAGGAAAGTATGAAGTTCAGAAATAAATTCTTAATTTAAGAGCTGACTGAACGCTATCTGAAAGGAAAGTCGGGATTAGAAGAACAAAGACCACAGCTCAGTTCACTGGGAAGCTTAATTTTTTTGTTGACTTGTGTTTTGCTGCTTGCATTTTGAATGAATTTAAACCGCGAAGTTTTCTAATGAGTGCTGCGATGGAATGCAATTGAACTACAACATAATTTGACCAAATGATACACTATTAATTTGTACAAATAAATAGTGTATCATGTTAAACTAAGTTTTTGTTTAGTCATTAAAAGAAAGAAAAAGAGATCACAAAAAATTTTTGAAAATAAATACTTTTTATAATATTGAGATATATAATGTTCAAATGAAATAAAATCATTTTGAAAATAGTTAACACCCCATCAGCTAACCACAACTGTAAAATAATAGTGGTTAAAGTATGAAATTGGTGACGGCAGAGTAAAATACAATTGTCACCACCCCAAATCTCTCCCGTGGGTGTCGTACAAGGCGACTAAGGATAAATCTGAATATGATTAGGAATGGGCAGCAGCGTTCCTCTTATACCACCTAGGCTAGCAATGTACTGCGACTTTTGTGCCCGATAAATGGCAACAGGCTCGCCACCTATTACATGGGACTTGACATATTTGGCGAAACGTGGGTGCTAGTTCACCTCTGCCTACCCCTTCGGGGATGTAGGCGTGATTTATGTATGTATGTATGTAAAGTATGAAATTGCCGTTTTATTGTAATAGGTTTTTTGAATTGACATAGAATCTTCATGGTTTGATGTTTTCGAATGAAACTTTTTTCTCATGGTTTCTTTATGATGTTCTTTTTTAAAAAAAATGTGAAACATTTGAATATCGACTTTCAATTGTTTTTGTTATTCAACTTAGACAAGAAAGATGGATACTGTGAAAAATTGAGTGATTTTTGAATACGAGTTCCGGCACGGAAGTAACGCGGCAGAAACAGCCCGCAATATCAATGTTGCATTTGGCGAGGGGTCTGCTAATGAACGCACCGTGCGATTTTGGTTTAAACGCTATCGTGATGGAAACTTCGACTTAAAGAACGAGCCACGAGGAGGAGGTCCTCCTCACACAGGTGAATAACGATGAATTAAGAGAGATGGTAGAAGCCGATCCTAGTCAAACTACCCAGGAATTAGCGGCATGGTTTAACTTTACCACAATATTGACTTATTTGCGTCAAATCAATAAAATAAAAAAATAAGAAAAATAGGTGCCTCATGATTTGACTGCAGAAAGAAACGCGTGTTGAAACTTGTGTTGCCTTGTTGAATCGGTACAGAAATGAAGGAATATTGGATCGATTTGTGACATGTGATGAAAAGTGGATTCTATATGATAACCGTAAAAGAAAAATGCAATGGCTGACCCCAGGTCAAACGCCACAACAGTGTCCTAAAGCAATACTTACCAATAAAACGGTAATGGTAACTGTTTGGTGGTCTCAGCATGGTGTTATTCACTATAGTTTTCTCCGATCTGGTCAAGCAATAACGGCAGATGTCTATTGTGCCGAACTCCGAACAATGTTGGTAAAACTAGCAATAAAACTGCCACGACTCATGAATCGATCTTCACCATTATTGCTCCATGTCAACGCGAGACCTCATAGATCGCGAGAAACCGTTTTGACTCTTCAGGAACTGCAGTTAGAAACCATTCGTCATCCTCCGTATTCGCCAGACCTTGCTCCAACGGACTACCATTTTTTTCGTGATTTGGACAATTATCTTCGTGACAAGAAGTTTTCTTCCCAGGGCCCTGGGAAGAAGCCAAGTGGCAATCGTTTCATAACGATAACGTGTCGAAGTTCGTCACGATCGGCCATATTACTTTGGTATCTACAGCGTCTTAGCTTGCGCTACCAACATAACTAGGAACTTACGAAGACGATTTTGGTCACGTGATTTCACGACGACTTACGTCAAATCCCATACATTTTGCTTTATCGAACTTCGTTATCTTTGTCGGTATGTTACTTTGTCTAGGCCCCCTGGAGGCAGTACAAAATGCTTTCACACAGTTTATGCTGTCTAGATCCTCAGAGTTCTATCGCAAAGGCATAAATGTTCCTTCCTATTAGATGGCAGCAATGTATAGATAATAATAGTAACTATTTTGATTAAATAAATTTGTTATAAACTAAAAAAAGAAGATTTAGAAGAAACACTTTAGATTTTCAGTAAAAACGGCAATTTCATACTTTAACCCATAATATTATAAAAGAAAATAATGCAATATAGCAATATGAGCAGTTGACTTTGAATATAAAACGAGTATTATTGAAAAGTTAAATTTTGTTCACATTTTTTTTATTTTCAATGGGTCTTATCATGCGATCTAGAATTATACAAACCAGATTAACAAAACGGAAAGAAACAACACAGCTTTTATTTCGGTACTAAAAAGCTTTTATTCTGCGCAAGCACGCCGAGTTCACATCTTAGCAAACTTGAACAGAACAAAGACACATTTAGACATATTGCGATGAGTCAGGATGATATTCGAAGAGTTCTGCGTTCGAATTGGGAAGGTAGTAACGTAGGCTATTGAGCTGTCCAATTACAAGGAAATTAGCTCTTTCCATCGAACAATTCCTGTTTAAAGCACAAAAAGACCATGAAAATAGTTTCGGAGCGCGCCGTACGGAAGCGCTGCCGCTCGTAAATCCACGTTCCGTGCACCGACCGTGGAACATTCGCAATCTCAAATCTGGATGTACCTACGTACGTAGACGATGTTATTACCGGGGCACTTCACCTTTGCGGGGTTAATTAGATCATTATCAGCTCCTTGTTTATGGTCACTTTTGGGGCCAATTAAATTATTTTGTATCGCGTTTCCGATACAGTCCCAATTGCAATGCAATGGCGGTGGTGCTATTCTATAACTCGAGGGCAGGCCAATTCCAACAATATAAAAATTTTATAAATACAATGTGATTTTTTATAAATTCGACAATAATTAAGCGTGTTAGATCACCATCACTTATAGTAGTACTTGCAGTAATTACATTAAAAATATTTTGATTGGTTATTTTAATAAATGGTGAGGAGCTCGATGGCCCAGAGGGGAACGTGCAAGCACAGCGAAGGGAACATTGATAGCGGACATATTATTTTATTATCCGAGCCCCCGTAGCACGGGACGTGGACAAAATCTCCTCAGGAAAAGGAAATATTGCCCTCTCCCTCTAACTCACACTAAATCACGAGACAAAACACTGTCAAGTGGTGCAGAGAGATTTTGTCCACATCCCGTGCTAGGCCTAACAGGTCTCAAGGAAGTCACAATGACTCCTCGTTTCCCAGATTAATTTAAGAACCTTGTTAGTAAATCCAATTAAAGCAATTATTTCAGCTATTATGGCCCTTTAAAATTTACACACTGGCGATTATTTTGTTCGTATGTGTGTTAACAATTAATTTCCCAATTCTTGTTTCATTCAATTCAATCTAATAATTATTACTACTCAGAACTAATCTGTTCCTTAGTTACGACGCTATATCTAAGCAGAGAGAGCAGAAACAGTTAACATTGAATATGAATAGGCACAAAGCACCATTGTTCACAGTTTCGGAACGTGCGGAACGCACTCGGCTTTACACACGCAAATGAAGATCTTAATATGTAGATACTTACATATTATTATTACGAACATATACACTAAGGAAGTAGATCAAAGGGGCACCAGAATGTTGGAGGGCAAACCACCAACAACAGCATACCTGAAGATGATTGGTGTCAGGTGCCGCCGCCTGCCGTAAAATCTAAGCCAAAACCGTGAACAGCATGGATTGGAATGTTATCATCCCAATCATAATCTCCGTTCTATGGTGTCAAAGTGCTTTCCATCACCTTACATACATTCATCACTAGCACTTTTCTCTTGTGATAGACGATATAAATTAAAATCTCTGGCGAGCAAGCGATAATATACTCAAGCGATTCAATTTTGATCTTAATTTGAATTTTTAAACACTAGTCTGATATCTGCGAGGCGGATGCGGAATTGAATTGCAAGTGAGAGTAGTGAGTATTTTTGCATGGAATGAATAAGTAGTGTGTAAGATTTTATTTTGTACAACTGTCTTATATTCACTCGTCGAAATTATTTTCTTATGAGCATTGCGAACAGTAGGAATAGAATATTAATTTCTTAAAATTGTCAACAGTGTAGCGATATGTGAGAACCTTTTATTGGATTTATGTTTCTAATGTTCAAAGTATACATATTGTAAAATTACAAATAAATAATATATCCAGCGATCTAACAATTTCACCAAACCGAAATGTCATAGGTACACAAGAGTATCAAACTAGTAGTTCCTGGAAACCGATTTGCGATTTTAAAGATACTCTCGAATCGAGGTCCAATGTAAAATAAGAAAATACGATTCATAAGGAACCGAATCGTATTTTAGTGGTATTAATTTGAGCAATATTATTCGGCAAGTGAGTTCATCATTTTATGCAAAGGAAAGCAGTTCGAATAGCTTTCAGTGTTGTAGAACTTTTCAGATATACCTATTTCGAGTACCTAAGTACCGTTACAAATTCATCATCGCCCTGCCCTTATCCCATCCTATTTGGGGTCGGCGCAGTATGTCCTCTTTTTTCATTCTCTTCTGTCACTCGTCATCTCCTCATTCACATCCATCACCTTCATATCACACCTCACACAATCCATCCATCTTTTCAGTGGTCTTCCTCTACTTCGACATCCACCAACATTCATGTCCATAACTTTCTTAAAGTACCGTTACAAATTACTGTACTCATAAATATACACTGCTACAAGAGATAATCACCTTCTTTCTATGTTACACGTTCAATTGGCCCACGTGGTAAACTAATAAGCTTTACCCTTTCAGAATTTTATGGTCAAGTTATTACAGTTCACTCGTGGTAGACTGCTAACTACACCTTAAGAGATGCTCGTTAAACGGTCGGTCTGGTGATGCCGTAAAAACTGCAATTACGGTCCGAAAGTAGGTACTAAATACTTATTTTTTATGGAAAGACTTATTCTGCATAAAATTGCATGGCCTGGTACAGGTACGTACCTAAATATTTGTTTCTTAGATATTAGACTTTCTCTGCTGTGTGGTATAAGAGGAATGCTGCTGCCCATTACTCATAGTTGCCGTAACCCGTAGGTAGTCGCCTAATGTGGTACTCACGGGAGATATGGTGACAATTGTATTCTGCTATTATTGGGCAAAGAACATGTTGATTTGGCAATGTCTTATTGTATAAGTGCAATTATATTTGTGTACAATTGTATTATATTGTACAATTATAATAATATTTGCTATATCTTAACGAAATTAAAAAGAATATAGGAAGGATACAAAGATTTTGGTGGTTAGAAAAAGTTCAGTAAAGTGAAAAGTTAAAAAATTAGCGTCTTGGTTGGCTGAGCGGTTTAGGCACTTGCCCTGGATTGCAGTGGACGCGGGTTCGATTCCCGCATCAAGACCATAATTTTTCCAACTTTTTCTAACCACCAAAATCTTTGTAGGTACAATTTTTTTTAACATTTATATAATGTTGAAATTAAAATCGTATAGGAAGGATATTTAATACTGTTATAAGATTTACTAAAAAAATATTAAAAACTGTTATAAGATTTACTAAACATAAAAGCTCGCCAGTAATAAACAATAACCGATTCCCTTATTTTCATCCTAGCAATGATGTTTCTAATGCGTTGTACGATTTCTTACACAAATATCACAAGGTAATATGAACCTTAGATTACAACGTTGAATCGAACATCCCCCTACTGCCTGTCATGGGACAATTGATTACAACAATCGTACTAATAACTGACAGCCTCGACTCCCATAACTGATTAAACATAACCCATTTATGTAGAATTCAGTAACAGTATATGAAATATAAACGGCAATAAAATGGAAACCTGCTAAAAGAGTTCTCATATATAATATCAGGGTTTAAGATAAACATTGCTATACGGATTAAAGAAAGAAGAAAGAAATATATACATTTATTGACCTCGCGTAAACAGGTAACACAAATTAAAACATAAAAATAAAAGACAATAATAAATCAATGTAATATTGTCGTGCGAGGCCAAAAGGCCCGAGTGTCGGCATATGCTATTGTGACAATGAATCCATCGACACAGCTATATTCAATTAATTGCAACTCGCACTTGCAAACTCGAAAGCTTTGTTTAACAGCAACCTAGTTGGAATAGAAAAAGAAACATCTGCATATTCATCTAATAATTATTATTCACAACCGCTTCGCGCCTAATTTGTAAGCGAGCGGAAGACATACGAAGTGTTCGGTCATCTTTGGTAATTTATTACTTGCCGTCATGCAAATTGCTGTTCCGTCCGGCAAGCGTATGCCGACATGTAGGTACTGGGTATACAAGAGATACCCGTGTCTTATGCAAAATGAACAACCCCATACCTGTCCCGGTTTCCGACTTTAGTTTTGACGAACACAAACTGAAAGGCTTATTTGAACTGATGTCTTAGTAATTATTTTAAGAACTATTTAAGCCAAATGTAACACCATAAAAGTATACAATTTATAGGTGATCATTGATCAGCTTCAGCTTGGCTGAACAGCTGAATCGCTGGCTTTTGGCCAAGGATTCGAATCCTGGTAGGAGCAAATCTTTATGTGATGAAAAAAACATTTTGTTGGCGATTAAATAAATTTATTTACAAAATAAAGTATTTATTTAACTTAGTAAAAATCAATTGCGATTATAACATTCTCCTAGTAAATTTTAACTTTATGTCAAACAGTAATCATTAAAAAGCCATTGAAGAAACACAACTTTGTATAATCAGGATAGCTGCAGAATGTACACACAAAGATAATAAAAGGTAAGAAAAAAGGCACACACATAAAACCTGCTTACTGTTACAAAATGGGCATGCTGTTCACGTAAAAGATGAACTTTAAACTTTTTTATTATACTTAATATATTTTTAAAACTCCTCCACTATCTAAACAAACGCAACAAAGTCATGCAACTTCAGTTTATAACCAGCTAACTAACAAAATGCACGGAAAATATTATGGCTGCTATAAACAGTAGACTACGATAATATTGCTATATAGTTTACAACGAAACATTTTAGGAACCTATCTGTTATTTGATATTTCAGACGGTCGGGGACTGAGTTAGGTGCAGACTCATTTTCTTGGTCAAAAAATCTAAATCCTACAACTGTAAAGTCTGGAGGATCTAGATGTAAATGAAAACAATATCAACATTTTGATTTATGCATTTGTTTCAGTGCATTCATGCTGCTAATTTAAACTGCACCAGCTGAGTCGTCTTTGATTCTGATCGATATGAATGGAAGAGGAAACATACTGCGTCGACCCCAGATAGACTGGGAACAGGATAGGGAGAAGACGACTAGCTGAGTCGTCTTTACCGACCCCGCCTATAGCGGGATAAGGACAGGAAGAAGAAGAAGTTTTCATTTTAACGCTTATGGAATGCTTTTAATTCGATTCGCTTTTTTTCGCTTTAGATTAGATTAGAGGAAATTAAGTGGCACTGAAGATTAAGTGGCGAATTTTGACCTGAACGGGTGTAATTTTTGCATTGACATAAACAATTTTGTTTAATTGATGAACTTAGACGCCTTGAGCTTGTGATAATACCAACGGTCGGCTTCAGAAGCAAATTAACTTTTTAGGAATTTGTTAGAAGAATTTATTTATACAACATGATGGCAACTATTCGCCGCGTGGCAGAGTAAAGCAGAGTGTTGTAGGTGTCGCAGACATCTGCTCACTTTTTTTCTTTGAGTCATACTCATTTTCTGCTATGGAACTGTTAATCAATAAAAAATATAAAACTCTGGTTACTACGTTTCGAATTTCAAACAAGAACACCTCAAACTCTGATTAAGTATTAAAAACCTCAAAAAATGTTCAAGTAGTTAATTGAAAAATTTAAATTTGGAAATGGCTGTGTAACCGTCGATCGCAAAATTTTAAGCACAAAATATTACCGAGGAACAACGTCACAACACTAACGCTAAATTAATGTGACCATAAATCACTTCGGCACCTAAAGCTTTAATAAAACATACGGGAAGAGATGGACGGGTGCTAAAAGGGTCATAACAAGGTTTTTGTAATTATAATACAGCTAATGGTACTCTTAAATAAGCACATATTTAATATTCCTTGCTGTAATACCTATTGACAAAATAATCATATAGGTAATATTAATGTATACTGTAAAGATAAGTAGTTTATTTACACATCGTGTTCACCCAGACTGGTTATTTTCAATATATTTTAACCTTTAATTCAAATCAACTCAGATGAAATAAAACCTTATTCAATAATAAATGTAGTTTAAAATTTAACGTTTTGTTAAGGCGACTAATAGTGCTCAGTTGGTATCACAAACGATAGAATCGATGTCACCCAGGTATCTTCTATGCAAGTTAATTTGAATATTATCTATTTTATGGCCTCAGTCGCCCACGGCATGCGACTATCTATACAGAAAGTAATTTATTCCCTGAAAGTATTAACTAGTACCAACACCTACATACAATACGCTATGACAATATTTTTACTTTGCTAACTTAGCTTTTCTTGCTTTTTATTTCGAAGTTTATATAAATGTGGAAAAAAAATTAAATAAACTTTTTTTATTATTTATAGTCATTCGTGTGAATGGAAATGACGAAAGTATTGGTATATGAAAAACATGAATTTTGCTCTCCTGTGGGACAGAGTCGTGAACTGTATGTATGTAATCTATACTAATATAATCTTTCAGTTAACGATGTAACCCGGTTTCCTGCATCATAATGCAAGTAATTTTGAATTTATATTACCTAACAAATCACAGGAAACAACCGAGCATAGTGAGCCATAAAACCATAATATTCTCCAAGATTCCCTAGGTAATGGGAAGAGTGTAACAGCTGCGAGAATCGAGACGCCAATGCACTGTCCAATAGTGATTATATGGTAATGCGATCATACTCCAAATGGGATTTCCTAGTCGCTTTTTGCGAGCACCACAGTGTCCAATTTAAGTAAAAAAGTCTTTCAATGCATTTCGTACACGTGTGAAGCTACTAATTTGGAGACCAGTAATTTGAAGGAGCGTAGACAAATCCTTTACAGCAGATTTAATTACAGATTGGGTTATGTTTGTGAATAACTTTGTAGTCTTACTGAGGCTCTATCTCATGAAACACGTTCGGTGTGTTCGTAAATTTTGTGAAAAGTGTAGTTTTTGTGTTTTATCGAGTTTTTGGCTGACTGGGACATAAAATTTTGTCTGATGTTGTCCGGCTAAAAGGACTGAATTCGAAAGTACCTTTAAATCACTCTCTCCGTTCATCATTCTCTTGACATGGTCCGTTCCGTCTCTTTTCTATACATTCGTTCATCACTATAGCACCTTTCCGGTGTGACGGATAATATGAATCAAAAGGGAGTGAATGGCTTGATGACGTCTGTCCGATATGAATGGAAGAGGAAACATACTGCGCCAACCTGGGAACAGAGCAGGGAGAAGAAGAAGTTTTACATACATTGTAATGTATTTATAGCGTTTGAATTGGATTGAGAAATAACGAGTTCGAAGTATCGAATGAAGATACCGAGTTATTATATTAGTTATAGCATGGAGTCAAACAAAGATAGTTTTATAATAAATCATTTTAACCGGAACGCATTCGAAGCAGTAAATTTCGGTACGTTTTTGTAACGTTAAAACAGTATCGAATTCCGTCCATGTATCACAGATGCGCGAGAAAGGCTATCGGGACAGCGGCCGGTGGACAAGGTAAATTCCCAACTGTTTGCTTTTAATTAACCCATGGTCAACAAGCAGGTTCGCCCCATACACTTTTCATGAAACGATTCCACATCACTTAATATACCTACCCTTGTTTATTTAACGTAACGAAAAAATGTTTCAATCTGCAATCTATTTGACGATTCTTCGAATCATTGTCGCTTGTGTAGTTTGGAACTTAATTTCCAACTATTCAAATGTATCTTGAATAAAACGATATAGGTCCGGATAAAACTGCACAGAAACAGATGTTTGTAACAAAACCTAATGCTGAGAGGCTCCTTAAATATGAGTCGATTTTAAAGATATTTGGATAAAACAAAATAATAATTTATTGATTTTTGTTCGATATTCCGTTTGTAATTATGCATTAGTTAGACATAACCAGGGACTGATATGACAAAATTATGAAATATTTTATAATTACAATGATATTCACCAAGCAGTTTTGTGATTTACCTATGTGTTAAAAATGAGTTGTACCGGGCGGGATGGGCACGCAACATTCAACCTTTTGGCCGCAGTAATAGTAATATTATAAGAATATATTCGGCGACTGACACAGCTGTGACTTGGATATATTCAGGTTTCAGTGGGTCGTTTTTATTGCAGACCATTATATTCTTATTTCTCTGATTTGCTTTATTTTGCTACAAGACAGTACTGAGTTATAGTTTTAAAGAACAGAAGAAATCTTGCAGTCGAGCATTCGCTAGAGGATTTCTCAATGTCAGGTGACTCCCTAAGGGGAACCCGCTGCCGGAGACAGCTTCGAGAGAGTTCTCCGAATTAGAGCAGATGAAAAAAATTAACAAAGATACCTAGTAGAATTTTCATGTGAATTAAAAAGAAAAAACTTCAACTAAAAAGACCACATCACATTCATCAAGCAAGGCTCTGCATCAATGCCCTCGTATAAAATGTCATTAACTAATTCAGAATACAGTATTGATGGACGATAATAATTGCGCTTTCAATCAACCCACAAACGGAATGATAAATGTGTTCAGCAACGGATTCGGCTATTCTTAGCATCTATAATGTAATTGCTTAATGTACTTTTAACAGATCCCACTAAAGCGTGGAAATCAGTTTAATGCTCCCACAATTCCCAAGAGTTAGTTCGGAAATTATAGAGATATCGCTGTAATTTGTTTGTAATACAATTTGAAAAATGATGGCTGGAACCCACAACAATGACATTGTTGTACCTACGTTCGAATGGCTGATCGATTAAGCACACAATGTAGACACCACCTTATCACTACATTGGCTTGATTATCTATAATCCAATTTGAAAACTGTATTCTTGAGCAGTGATGGGGCTATATTTTTTATAAAACAAGGTTCTATGCATTAAGTCTTCTTGGCGCGTATTTTTTTTTACCAATGGATATACCTAATAATATTTTCACAGATCGGAATATTTGTTTCAATCCCAGAGCCACTGCAATAGTACAAGGTGGGGTAAAATTATAATATTCCAAACGGATATTCAATATTATATTATTTAATTGTCATCATTCGTAATAAATTAATCACACTCTCTAACTTTCACTTCTATCAATGTACACCGAAAGTTTATTGAAAGTCTTTTAGTACTATTATGAAATTTTACATTTGTCAAAGATATTGGTTAAAAATATAGGTAAGTGTCAGAGAAATCATTGTCCTCTATAGAGAAATCATTCTTCAATATACATTGCACTGTCTGAAAATAGTTCCTGGACATATCTAGTACCTAGCTACTGCAAAATAGGATCCAAAAACTAGTCTTAATCCAGTTAGCCTGCTCTATTAAGTAGCATATGAATATGAAACTGAAATCATGACCGAAATTTATGAAAAGCTTAATTTGGATGCTTCAATTGGATGATATACAAAAGTTCATGTTAGGAAGTTGCTGGTTTTGAAACAATATTTGACACGAAACCCGTAATTAAATACATAATGCGTCCAATGATTGTGTAAAATATCTACAGAAAATCGATACAAAAAATATTAGTGCAGACATTGTTTTTAAGTCTCTTTTGAGTTGTGGCATTATTGTATTAAAATTAAATGAGCGATATAATGTTACGATAAAAATTTATAAGAAGTTTTCAGGACAGTGAAACGATCCGGTAATATTAGCGAGGCTGTAACAAAAATAAGACAGCAGTCTTATATTTTAGAAAGCAAAAACTAATATTTTCACAGTCCACTTAACCAATCTTATCTCAATTGCCGTTCATTTAATATCGAACGGACAGTAATCCCCTGTGAACGCCGACCGCGAAGTAGCCTCGAACCTCGCTCTCCAAGATTGAACTTTATACTGAAAAAGTTAAATGGTCCGGAATAAAACGCCGGTAATAGAAAATGGACGGCACACTTCATTTCCTATTCGCGACACTCGAACCAAATACTTTCGTGATATCAGCAGCGACGTGACACGTTAAAATATTCGCATTTGAACATTTTATAATGGAGACAACCGTAGCAGAGCAATCACTGGCATTTCTTAAAAGAGCCACAATTACTGATAAGCATAGCGGTACAAAAGCCCTTTAGGATTAGCTCTCTGTTAGGTTTCTGTCATACACCTAAATAGGTAAAGCCAGTCAGATTAAAAGTCGTATGGCGAATGTTGTAGAATTTCATTGATAAAGAAAAAAATCGTCATACGTTTTGATAAGTTATGTAGGTATAGGTAGGTACAAATTAATTGACTAACGCAATACGTCAAAGTTTCCTTGACCTATATTACTTTGATATATTTTTTCTAACATTTATTATTTTTTATAACTAATCAAATTGAAAATTCTCTTTAGGTATTTTATTAGTATTTTATCTAAGTATCTAACTAAAATATCAATATCATTGAGTTATAAAGTAATAGTAGTTCAATGATCAATATAACCAGTGAAGTTTGAGGATTTACGCTAATAAGCTACAAATTGGATCCCATTGAAATTGAACCTTGCATTCCGTGAAGTGAACGCGAGCAGGTGTGCACCGAGCATGTTGGTTAGGCACGAATTTAACTGGAACTAGGTACGAACCCACTAACGCCCTCCGGAAATTAACATTTTCTAAAGCGCTCGCAAATGAAGGCGCACACGTCAATGTGTATAACTCGAAAGGCCATTGTTAGCATCAACTCCTTGCGAATACAAATGATAAACATTAATAAATCGTTCCTTTCGCTCTGTTTGCCGAACGGCGGCCGAGTTCAATAAAACCGGAAGATAAGACGTTTGATAGATATTCATAATGCAAAGGAAGCACAATCAGATTTTCATTGAGCCTTCCAGCCACAACGGGGGAGGCAAAATGAATACTTATTGCGAAAATGAAGCAAGCCATTAATGAACGCTGGCTTCTGTGAGCCGATCGTCTCAGTTTAATTCCCTTCGAAAAATATTCAATAAATGCCTTAAAGATACCACCACCGGGGCGTCTGCAAACAGACCAACCAATGGAGGAATAGGTATTGTAGAACGGTAAAGTGAAAATTCCAAGTAGAACTTATTATGGACTTGCGAAATGATGATTACGTCTCTTTTAGTTGTGGCAGTTATTTACTTACTGGTCGCGAAGTTAAAATTATTCTTAGGAACCTATTTCAGACAAAGAGAAATTAGCAAGACATAAATTTTATTAGTACAATCAAATAAGTTTCATTAATTTATTTAATATGTATTTATTATTTTTGTGATGAACACAAGAATTTGTTCCGAGTTTTGTAATGTATAAGTAGGCTAAGTTTTAAAGACAAAGGTCTTCAATGCGTGTGTGTTGCCAGTGATGACTTAAGGCACTGAAACGTCACTTAAAGGGAAATGGGCAATGGAGAGGGCTATGCTCGGTGTTTGCCTGCGTGATCATAGCAGAAATGATGAGATCCACAGGAGAACTAAGGTCACCGACATAGCCCGAAGAATTGCGGACCTTAAGTGGCAGTGGGCAGGGCACATTGCGAGGAGGACTGACGGCCGTTGGGGCGGAAAGGTCCTCGAATGACGGCCGCGCACCGGGAGACGCAACGTTGGAAGGCCCCCCACGATGTGGACCGACGATCTGGTCAAGGTCGCGGGAATCCGCTGGAATCAGGTGGCTCGGCTGGGTGTTTATGCTACAACTTTGAATTAGATGATAGGTGTAAATGTAAGAAATTATTATTATAAAAGACAAATCATTTATTACATGAATCAAATTTGTACATTTCATTCATTATTTTGTTAATCAGTTAGTCCTTTATCAATAATTGTGTTATTCAGTCTTCGTTTACATAGCTGCGTTGACCTGCAATACCTAGCCGTAGATAACCTGAATAAACTCCAGGTCTAAGGTTAGGCAAGCTTGTAAACAAAACTGACCCAGCTCCGTATTCTCACGTAAATTATGCTCCAATCTATAAACATGTAAGTGGATACGTTGTCGAGTTTCAGTTGAACCTTTGCTATGGGCATCTTATGCGCTGGGAATAAAGAGTTATTTTGGATCAACACTGCAAATAGTAGAACCACCTTGCATGTTAAATTCATAGATACACAAATCACGCCTTTCTCGTAGGCAGAGGCGTTTTAACGCCCACGTTTCGCCATATTAATTCAGGTATGTAGGTAATAATATCCGGCGCGCCTATTGCCATTCGCCAGGAATATAAATCGCAGTAATTTGCTAGATAGTGCACCAGAAACGCTGCTGCCCATTCCTTGGTACCCATTATTATATAACTCTTACTGCCACACTTACTGCCGCACTCAGAGACGTCAAATAACGTTAATGAGTGCTTAATGTCAAAAAATGACAGTTCAAACCTAGTCGCTATTCTTGACGGGTCTATGGTCTAGATGAGCCGCCACTAAAGAGGAGGGGGTGGTGACAATTGTATTCTTCAACGCCGTCACCACACGACATATTAAATACACTATCGGCGTGTCCCAATATTCTATCTACAATTAAAAGTAAGCTTACTAAAGTTTTGTTGCCTGTCATTTTTTGCTATATAGCGATAAATAACGTTAAAGTTACTGTATTTTTCTGCTCTCTGTTTATTATGTGCAATAAAGGATATTTGAATTGAATTGAATAACAGAAGACGCTAAGCAACTAAGCTGCTGTAGTACGTCTATCTTGACTGTTGATATATGTAGAATATTGGGACCCGTCCTATGTGAAATTCAGATAGGTACATGGAGGTAAATTTTGTAAAGATTCTGTGACACGACATACCGAAGGACAAATAGAACTTATTTCAACATATTCTAAGTATTATATTGTAGAAAGCTCCTATGGCGCGTTTGCTAGCCGGCTCAGTCTGCCATCGCGTAAACTAAGTAAATTCGGTAGGGCAGGTCATTGGATGGTTTAACATTATGTTCCTACATGCTTTGGAAGCGAACACTTACGGAAGCACCCATCCGCACTGGACCAGCGTGGTGGATTATGGCGCATTTTCCCTATACCTAAGTATATAGGTACTTATATTCTTTCATCCATAGATACAGAAGGTCTGTGTCGCAACATAGTGATGATGAAACATATTAAGCCTCCCTACTTTGTATCGAACATACATTAATCACGCCTATTTATTCCCGTGTAGGTATTATCCCCCCTAACCACACTCACATTTCAGTAACATACCCCCGAATACAGAAACGCTACTCAGATTTAGGGGACTGCTTAAAAAGCGGTCACTACCTTAAGTGGACACTACCTGTCAGAATTTGTATGGAAAAACGTCAATTTTGACAATACTTAAATGTTAAGCGGGACTCAAACTTTGAATAGCGTTTCTGTATTCGGGGGTAAGATCCCATGTAATAAGGAGTAAGACTATAATTGTCCTCAATCGGGCACCTTAATCGCATTAGATATGACAGCAAAGGGTAAGTCAATAATGGTATTTTTCACATCAATATAATTACGTGCGTATTTATTCCATAAGTATGTAGTTATAGGTGCCTGTACGTTAGTAATATGGAGGAAAGCTCGAACAGATAATACCCCTGTCTGTAGGTATAATAACTATATAGTTATAAGTACCTCCCAGTCTATTTGGGTTACTGGTTCAATGTTCAAAACAGAAATGATCTATTATGTGCAACCCATTATCATGAAGGTCCCACAATAGCCTTTTTATTAGAAAGTAAAATTAAGAAATGCATTAACGCTATTGTTAATGTATGTACCTAGTACCTATCTTGTTATTCACACTTAACCCTAAGCCCCTCCATATTGAAAAGTAGGTATCTTAGTAGAGGTATTTTTCGTTTTCATTTCAACAGCTGTTGGTACCTACAGAACCGATTAGTCGAGTTATAAACATTTCTTCCAATCAACTTTGAAGTTAAAGACAATTGTCATTATTAACCCATAATTGGGTGCGTGGGATGTCAAACACCCCAATGCATGTTGTTTACGGGCTCATAACTTTTTAAATTTTGTATTTAGAGCGCTGGTATTCAATGTAGCTTCGTAAATGCATGCGAAGTTAACAATGTAAGTGTTAACGGCGCCTGGTCTTGGACAGTTGGGCTTGGAGAGCGGGTTTGGGGTGTACAACACCCCAGGCGACTGTTTGTGTAGTCTAAATTCTGAGTAAGTGTCTGGTTAACTAGTGTCCTACCGGCTAAAGCACTATAAAGTAAACATGCGTTTACGATGGTGGGAACACTGAGAATAAAGCCGAAATATCAGTGATTCGTAACGTAAAATGTTATAGCCGCTGATAATGATAATCTCCTCTAAATTACCTAATTATGTACTTAATGGCGACTTATTGAAGCAAATCAAATTAAAATCATATAATAACATAGATTCTATTTATTTCACATATCTTTTAAAGACTTGGGAACACTGAGAATAAAGCCGAAATATCAGTGATTCGTAACATTATGGCCGCTGACAATGATCATCTCCTTTAAATTACCTAATTATGTACTTAATGGCGACTTATTGGATCAAATCAAATTAAAATCATATAATAACATAGATTTTATTTATTTCACATATCTTTTAAAGACTTAACAACACAAATATTATACAACAAATGGTTCTGCAACGTGGACCATGCTTTAGTTGCGGTTTCTTCTATAGACTCTAGCGTTCTTATCAATTCTTGATTTTCGGAGATAGCTTTTGTGTGAGTTTTCAAAAATAAACCTAAATAGGACTGGGCTAGTTCAAAATCTCTGTTACTTCTCATCATAACTTCAATCATCAGTAAGAAGCGCTTCATAACTTCAACAGAACCGCCGACATCCGGCGACATACTACAAACTTCAGCTTCTATCGTAGTGGGGGCTAAAGTTTTTAATTTATCTATACATTCACTAAAATCCGAGTCACTTTCACTATTTATTAATTTCTTCGCGAAAACTGACAGTGTCGAAAGACTGTCTGGTATTAAAAGTTTAGTGTCTTTATTACTATTTTTCTCTTTATCTAGATCAAATTCTAATTCCAGGCTAGGTATTGTAGGTAAGAAGAATGGGGCGGATTTAGCTACAGTAAGTGGTGTTTTTGGTTTGTTTCTTCTTTTGACAATATCCAAATTGAGTAAGTTAAGCCACCTTGAGGTCGGTTGGTTGGATAGCGTGATCAATTCTTGACTAATTTGCTCAGGAGTCTTATATTCAGGCTCTTCACCTATGTCAATTGTGCCTAGGTCGTCAATGTTAGGCTTCTCTGAAACCGTGCTTGGCAATTCTAAAATAAAAAATATGTTGATTAATAATAGTTATTTGTTGTACGTGAGTGCAAAGTTGTTTTTTAACCGCGTGCTCAATTTTGATGACTGAGCTAGCGAAGGATTCTAAAATTAGAATCCTGAGCGATAGCGAGGGAATCAAAAGAGCACAAGGAGAAAAATCTTTGCACTCGAGTGCAACACGTAACTTTTCAACGAGAAAATTGCAAAATAAAATACAATCACAACAGTTTCTGTTTTTACCCAGAAACTTCCACAACACCCTCCCATTAACCCAAAAACACTCATAACACCCACCCAGAAACAACCACAACATTCACACCCGCAATACACACCCATTCACCCAGAAACACCCACAAAACACCCATTCACCCAGAAACACCCACAAAACACCCATTCACCCAGAAACAACCACAAAACACCTATTCACCCAAAAACACCCAAAAAACACCCATTCACCCAGAAACACCCACAACACACCCATTCACCCAGAAACACCCACAACACACCCATTCACCCAGAAACACCCACAACACACCCATTCACCCAGAAACACCCACAAAACACCCATTCACCCAGGAACACCCACAAAACACCCATTCACCCAGAAACACCCAAAAAAACACCCATTCACCCAGAAACACCCACAACATCCATTCAGACACCCACAACTTCCACGTAGTCACGCCCACAATACTCACCCATCATTCAGACAAACCCACAAAACACCCATTCACCTAGACACACCCACAAAAAACCCATTCACCTAGACACACCCACAAAACACCCATTCACCCAGACACCTCCAACACCCACCCATCCACCCAGCCACACCCGCAAAATTTATCCTGATACACCTGTAAGTACCTAATAAAATTTACCGTCCCTAATGGAGTTCCGAGACGGTCAATCAGCTTGAGTCAAGCACGTTGATTTTCTGTATATTTTTGTTCCGTTGCTAGCGTAAACAAATCAAACAAACCTAAAAAACTTTTAAATGCTTGACTCAAGCATCAAGCAAGCATTGTAGACGATCAAAATGTTTAAAGCAAGATTGACGCCAAGCTGATTGACCGTCACGGAACTCTTAAGTTTTAACAAATTTATGACGTGAAAAGAAAATGGCGCGCGCAAAGCAAATTACAAAAAAAGTACACCAAGAAGGTTCCGAGTCTGAGTTTTTAACAAATTAAAATGGGTTGCATGATAATTTCGGCACCATGGAGGTAGAAATAAATAGGTATAATGATGTTTTGAATTCACAAACTCATTGCACACGATGTTCTAAATTCAAATTTACTTTAACCTCCAGAGGATAAAAACGGCTTTTGCACTCAGATATCGAAGAGCAAAAACGCTTTTTCCGAGATGGTGGGATGAAAAATTAATTTAAGTTGGAGATAAAGTATAGCTAAAAGAGCATGAATACATACGTACTTAAACAACGCCTATTTATACCCGAAAAGGTAGGCAGAGGTGCATAACACCCTCATTTCGACATTTATGTCATCTATCGAGTATATAAATGGCAGTATATTGCTATATGCTAAAAGTGAATTCTCTATCTCCTATTCCTTAGGGTAAACGGCGTTATTTATTTATGTATTATAAATTATAAATATCCACAACAAGTTGAGCTAAATGCAATCCGAGGCATTTAAACATTCTAACTTAAAAACAGCCGAAAGTCTTATGAGCAACATGACATTTAATGAAAAAAAATAACATAATTCACACTTACTCAATTTAGGTACTTCCACTGTGTCTCTGTTGATAGGTTTGAGAAATATCTTTTCATACAACAATCTATTGGCCCATAGAAATACGCCTAGTTCCCCAACATGGGTTGTTGCCAAAAAATCTCCAGTTGGTGACATACTCAGAGAAGTACAAGGTTTTTCCACCTAAAATTACAGTAACTTTAGTACTTTATTGGTGTGGTTAGAGTATATTTGTATAAATGAAATGTATTATTTACACTTACTGAAAATATATCCACTAAATTAGCACTAGGGATGTCCCATGTACAAACAGTACAATCCATGGATGTACTAATTACCCATCTGAAAATAAACATTTAAGTGATTTTTAGAAAGGGTTCTTTAAAAAATTCTATGAATGTATATGTAAATTTTTTTTTTCATATGGTCAATTATGATAAGTTAATAACAAAAAAAAACATAACGCCACATTGCATTGTAGGCCAACTATAGAGTAACATCTTACTAACTTAATAAATGTTTGATAACTATAAAAACTTTATTTTCCATCACAAAGAAAATTTTGGTTAGAAAAATTATAGTCTTGACATTTCCAATAGAAACAAACAAACCTGCTTTGAGCATCAAAATCAATGCTATTGATTTTGCCATGGTGACCATCAAATTTTCTCACAACATTCATGGTGTCTATATCAATTACAGTAATAGTAAAATCTTCATTTGCCAATACCAACAGACCACTATCTCTATTCAACTTTGTCATGGTAACAGATTCTTCTAACCGCATTACATGATATGGTATGGTAGCTACAACAAAAGGAAAAATAGCCATCAAATCGCCCATTTCTGTTGCAAGTGAAAGATAGAACTTTGGAACATTCCACTGTATATGGAACTGTTTTATTGTACTGATAGATTGAGGTTGTCAAAGTGATTAAGCTCGAGAATATTACTAACCAGTTTTAAATCTCCAAAATTTTAGTTTGTCATCAGCACCAGCTGTAATTACTCGCTGGTTACAAATGTCTGTCTCAACACCTCTCACAGCACCTTTGTGTGCCAACCTTTTCTCTTGACCGTAAAAACCTCTATGGATACCAGACTGCATATTGAATTTATGAACCTGGCCATTACTGTATCCTGAAATAAAAAACATAATCATTTTTAGATTTGATTGAAAATTATAATTAGTGAAAAAGAATATTTTATAATAAAAAAAGTCTCATTATTTTGACATTAAATGAAACCTGATGATGAGCAGTATACAGTTTCTGGGACAGTATTCAAAAAGTTTAAAAAACTTTTTCTCACTAGTGTGTATCAAAATTAAAACTTACCAATAATAACAAAGTTCCCACAATGTGTCACAGTCAGACAAGTAGATTGGACATTTTTATCAAAGTCTGGGGCAATCAACTTGTGTTCACCCATGCGGATCTTATGGTAAGACCATGTGGTGGCCAGGTACTTGCCCTCATGTAGAGACGCAATACTATCCCATTGTTTGTCTCTTTGCATACAAGAACTAAGTTGTATTATAGGTGGCATAGCATGAGTATCCTTTTCTAGTCTTTCTAAAAAAAACTGAACAAATTAGCAACACTAATATGGTTAAAATATAGTTGTTTAAATAAACAAAATCAATAATATTTTATTACATACTTTTTTTCTTTGACAATTTCCTATTATATGAAGCCTTCCCCATACTCTTATTGAATGTTTCTGTGACAGTATTCATAATGTGCAGACTTCTATCCCTGCCAGCTACTAAAAGATTACGACCTGTTGGTTCACAGTGCCTCACAAGATTAGGAGGCAAGGAATGTCCTTCCCTAAAATATGAAATATAATAAATGATTAGAAAGTAGAAAAACTTTTGTGTAATAAACATAAAGTAGGGTTAAATAGGTGTGATCTATCTAACCACACCTATTTATCCTGAAGAGGGTAAAGGTATATTAACACAAATATTTGGCAAAGTATATCACTTATGTAATAGGGAGCGAGCCTATTGCCATCTATTGAGCATGTAAATTGCAGTACAATGATGCTATGTGGGATAACATGAATTTTAATCACCTTGAGTATCTTTTAATTTAGAGTCTCCACCCACAAAGCAAAATAAATTAAACAATAAAATAACATAATTACAGAAATTGTTTAATTTAATATTATTAAGAAAAAAGTTGTACCTTTTTCTGAGCAATCTTGCGCCACCATCAGGCATGTCAAATATCCACAACTTTAAGGAATTGTCCTCGGAATTGGTTACCATCAATGGTTCAGACATCAAACATTTCAAGCCAGATATAGATGCAGAGTGGGCAGACTGAATTTGTGACATCACCCTTCTTTCCTCCAGGTCCCACATTACAATATGTCCTTCAGAACTACCTGTTACCATAACAGGTGCTCCATCCAATCTAAATGATAAACTGCTCACTTGTCCCCAATCATGTACAAATTCAACTATACTCTGGTCATAACGCAAATTGTGTAACTTAATTTTACCATTTCCAAGAGCAATTGCAACAACATCAACAGCAGGTGCTGCCTCTACAACATTTACAGGTGACTCCCAACCATTAAAAGTATATACTAATTTAGATGTGCGTATATTCCACAACTGCAGTTGTCCCTGCTGACTCCCAAGAAGTATTTTGTTTAAGTAGGTTGGTGGATGACATAAGGTAGTTATTTTAAACTGCTCCGAATCAAATATCAACTCCAAGAACTGAGACTCTTCTTTTATATCAAATATTTTCAATATATTGTCTTCATCAATGGAAATTAAATGTATACCAAAAGGCAATAAAGTATGAATAGGCGAGCTATGTCCCTTATAAGTGTGTTTCAACTCACAACCCCGTCGCCAAGCAAAAATATCGTTTTCACTTGCAGTGTAAACATGAAAGTTGTCTCCACTCATACATGTAATTGGCCCAGGATGTTCACCGCTGACACTTAGCAGACGAAACTTGTCGATTCCGTATGTGTGAAACCATTTTCCCACACTTGTGCAAAGAAGATTTTCTCCTCGTCTCTTTATAAAACGAACTACAAATGGCACATGTGTACTAACATAACCTAAGACCCTGCAACCGGTAAATATGCGACTGCTCGAACGCTCGGACATTATGGCAAAGAGTGCTACTAATTTTCATTTATCACAATTTCTCATGCCGTGTTGACGAGTAAGTGCAAAACTAATATTTTATTCTTTGTAAACAAGCACAAATGCACATGCTCGCCGTCGCCATAAGTACTCACAGTGACATAAGACTGTCAGTGTCAGTGTCAGTCATTAATCAACGTCAAATCATTAACGTACACACTTAAGTAACGTTCAAAAATGGACCAATTAAAAAAATTTAAAATTACTTAAATTCAGCAAGCTGGGTAATTGATAATTCATTTATCAAATATTTTTATATGGCGGTAGAAAGGTCTATGACGAACTATTTTCTATGAAACTGTATTTGAAGAACAACAACATGCATTAGTAAAAAAGTCATTCATGTTGCGACATTATGAAATCTATAATCTCTCTATGTCCTATTTACTCTGAGTCTCTCTATAGAGCTTGTACACATGGCACGATGCTGATTCGCAACGCAGAAAATTACGGAGCAGTAATTTACGATGCGATTTGGTGCGGCAAAACAAAGCAGAATGAAATTGAAGGAATGCGCAATGCGAGTCAATTCCCAAGTTCTTGCGATGTGGCGTGCGAGCTCGCAGATTTTACGCAGTTTTGTGTACAGGGCCTTATTCCGCGACACGCGCCGTGTCCGGTAACGTTGGGTTCCTTTTGTATGAATACACGCGGCCGTCACGTAACGCAAAAAAACTCAAAACTTTCTGCTCAAAGAAGCGATAAATGCTTGAGACATGTGTACAATAGATTTTAACAGCCTTTTTTGTCATCACCAGTAATTTAAAGTAATGTGTTCTCACATTGGCCTGGTTGAATTGTTCTCGTAAAAATAATCAAAATAGTCAATGATCGAAATAAATAAAAACATGGAGGAAACAAAAAACAAAAGTACCTATATGAATTTTATTTATTTCAATATATAAATTTATTATTACAATTATATAGGTAGGTACTCATAGGTATAAACTACAATAGTCCTTGGCGTTTCAAGTCTTCATATGTTTTACGATTAACAACATTTCCTTGTGAATCTTCGAATTCTTCATCATTTTCCGCTACGAACCTTTCGTTTTCCTTTTGAAGTTTAATTTTCTCCCACACTGAAAAGTATTGCATTTATAACAAACATAATTTGACACAATAAAAAAAATTGAGTATTTTTTTCACAATTTATATGAATTAATTAATCTCCACAGTTTGTAATAGTTTCAAGATATTTTATCATTAACACAATTGTGAATTGATGTCGAAGTTATACTCACAAGCTAATGCGTCTTCTATTTGTGTTACATTGGCGAAATGCGCTGTATTGGGTATACCAAGACATCGCATCCCGTGGGCATGCCGCCACTCAGCAAAGTGACGCTGGAATGCTTTGGGACCCTTGTATGTGTAGTTGCCACAAATCTCACATGTGTAACTTATGTTCAGTCCATGGAGTTTATACAACCAGTATGGAATGGGCTGAAAAAGAAATTTTATCGTTAAGAAAGATTGTTTTTAAACATTTTATTTCGTGATAAAATGCAAAGAGATTTTTATCAAAAGAAGTAGGTAAGCCACCAAAGAATTAAGTAACAAGTAGACAATACACCTATTCCTACAAATTAGTCACAAACAACAGAGTATTCTGCTCTACCGTCACACCACGGCAATTTTTATTTCCATCCAATAATAATGCCTACCACTGCATTACGCACTGGGCCAGCATAGTGGGTATTCTTTTATCCTGTGGCCCAGCGGTAAAGGCATTAAAGGGCTGGAGATGATGATCCAATAACGAGCGAACGTAACTATAGAGGAAGGCGTGCCGCGGACGCAGCAGGACGCGAGAAAGTGCGACGTCGCCCCTCACCCCCGCGCTAAGAACAACTCAATTGGCCCGCGCCAATCATCGCCCGTGCTGCTAGTTGCGATACCTAGTTTTAGTCAGTCAGTAGTCTGTACGTGACGCCATTGATCGGCAGCAATCGACCATAACCCACCACGCTGGTCCAGTGCAGGTTGGTGGGTACTAACGACTGCAGATGCAGCCGGGACCAACGGCTTAACGTGCCTTCCGAAGCACGGAGGAACTCGAGATAATAAATTTTTGGTCACCCATCCAATGACCGGCCTTAGCGAACATTGCTTAGTTTACGCAATCGCAGGCGAAGCGCGCTAGCGAGCTCCGTATATGGGCTCTGAAATTGTAAATTATGATCATATCGGAACTAGAAAAATATAAGTAAATACCAACCATCGTGACTTTTATTCACCAGCAGAAGAGAAAAACATACAGTCCACAACAATAACCATACCTTGCCATCCCATCCAAGCGGCAAGTTCTTCGGGTTGTACGGCACTTCGTCGTCGTCCGAGTCGACGTCGGGGGCGGCCGACGCGTCGCTCTCGTCCCCGCTGTCGTCGCGACGCTCGCCGGCGGCGCGGGCCGCACGCCTTGTCACGTTCTCTATGGTGGAGCCGCGAGCACTGCTCACTACACCCGCGAATCTGATTTTAATACAAAGATTTTGGTGGTTAGAAAAAGAATTTCGAAAAGTTATGATCTTGAGGCGGGAATCGAACCCGCGTCCGCTGCTATCCGGGCAGGTGCCTGACCGCTCGGCCACCCAAGACACTAAGTAACTTGCCGATATTCTTCTAACCTTTACACTTCACGTTGTAAGCCAACGGGTACCCTCGCAATGTAGAAATAAATTTCAAACATTCCAAAGCAGATATTTTTACAAATTACCTTGCGTTCGGTTAAGCTTGCGTTTGCTTTATAAACTATTCGATTTTAATTTTAACATTATATAAATGTTAGAAAATATGATTTTAATAGTAGATTATATACCTACCAAGCACCTATAAAGGTCAGCCTCTATATTATACAAGTAAGCTGGACTGAAGGTTGTCTGTCATCCAAAAAATTATGCCATTTGATTATCACCATCTTGGTGCTGATGGCGCTGGTGTGCGGAACTAATATTAGGGATGAGACAATTCAGTACCTACTATGCAAAAAACGTCAAATTTATTACTCTTATCGCTCGAGGTGTGCCATGTGGTGACGGCAGAGTAGAATACAATTGTCACCACCCCAAATCTCTCCTGTGGGTGTCGTACAAGGCGACAAAGGATAAATCAGTAATGAGGAATGGGCAGCGTTCCTCTTATACCACATAGCACAATGTACTGCGACTTTTGTGACCGATAAATGGCAATAGGCTCGCCACCTATTACATAGGACTTAACATTGGGTGCTAGATCACCTCTACCTACCCATTCGAGGATATAGACGTGATTTTTCTACGTATGTAAGGTAAGGGACTAAAGCCGTGTCCTATATCACATCACCAGCCTCTTAAAGCCCCCACTGCTGGGGCACGGACCTTCCTTATGGATGGAAGAATACAGAGAGATCGGGCCATTTACTCGCCACAGTGGCTAGGCCAGTGCTACTATAGATGCAGCCGAGACCAACGGCTTAACGTGCCTTCTGAAGCATGGAGGAGCTCGAGATTGAAGTAAAGTGCAAAAGTTTAGAGAAATTTCGGCAAGTTATCTAACGTCTTGTTTGGCCGAGTGGTAGGTATAGGCAACCGCCCAGATTGCGAAAGACGCGGGTTCAATTGCATCAAGACAATAATAATGATGATGATTCTCAATATGGAAATGATGATTCTCAATATGGTAATGATGATTCTCAATATGGTAATGATGATTCTCAATATGGTAATGATGATTCTCAATATGGTAATAATTATTCCCAATATGCTAATGATGACTCCCAATTATGGTAATTATGGGTAAGAGGAACCCACCAATTGTCTACACTGGTTAGATTTATTATTATTAAAATTATTAAATTATTAAAAATAAAATTAAGATTTATAAATTACCTGTACACTTGTGCTTCAATGGCAGCAATGTCTTTGTGTCTCTGTTGAGTGGAGGCCTTTGCTTTATTTCCACCTTTCTTTGCCACCAAAGACTTGTCCAAAGCTGTCTGTCCCTTAGTACTGAATAACCTAAACAAAGATAAAATTATATTAGTTGCAATCGTAACTCTGTAAGAATGGAATTGCTAATAGATAAACCATTAAATATAGCTCTATTTATATTTGTTGACATCCAAATGGAATATCAGGATGACAGTGTATTATTTATAAATATATAAATGCGAGTGGGGATCGCAACAATGTAGATAGCTCATGTATATTTCTAGAAGCATGACAGTTTCAATAAATTTACCTCTGTGCTCTTTCTTCTAAAGTTCCTCCACATTTCAATCCAAGAGCCATTAGAGCTGATTTCAATCTGTCAAGACCGAGTGAAGCAAGCTCTTCCCAGGAAGAAAATGCTGATAGATCCAAATGGGCGCCTACATTAGTAAGTGCTCCCCCTGTTTCTTTCTGAAAAATAAACCGCATTTTAACACGTAAACATATTGCAATTTATAGTACTTTTCAAAATACCGTATTTTGCCACATTTCAGCACTGCTGAAATAATATGGTTCAGTTATTTATAAAATCTAAATATTTCGATATTTATAAAAATAATATTATTATTCATTATTAGCACAGATAATGCTATAATTAGTTTATTTACAGCATAATAATAATATAGAAAAATGTTAAGTAAATAAAAATAATAATTTACCGGCCAACCAGGAAATGTTCCAGCTTCCCATTGCTTTAAGAAATCTTGATGAGCCAATGCCATCTCTTGAGCCTGATCTAGCAACGGTCTCACACGATTTACAAAATCTTTGAAATAGGTCAATAAAGCTCTGATGTAATTACGGTATTCACTGTTCTTGCGTTCACGAGGTATATCAAACAAGTGGTCAAAAATACTCAAGTATGTTATGTAATCCACTTTCTGAAATCAAGACCATGTAAAATAAATCACAATTATAAGTACTACAGTTTTTATATTACTTAAAATTATTACATTTGAAATTCACATTTATTTAATATATTATTTGCCTTATAATTGTTAATTGATATGAAATTACCTCGATGCCCTTGAGGTTTATATATTTCTCATAGCATTCATGCAAATCTAGATATTTTCCATATCCTTCTTCATCAGTGAACTCAACTGGGGCTGTAACAAAATATTATATATTTTTCACCCGAAAAAAAATAATAATTACATATTAAGAGCAAATTGTTGAACAGAATTATTAATACTACAGTATTTATGTATTAAATAATTTCACCAAAAACTATGTGTATTATGCATAGAACCATTGTGTTTATATCAATTTATTCTTACTAGTGTAATCTTCAGCTGGATTTTCTCTGAGTTTTCCTAGCTCTTCAAACTCCACAGACATTGGTACACATATCTGAAAGGAGAATTATTCTGTATTTGTCATAATATTACATAAATCACGCCTATATTCCAGAAGGGGTAGGCAGAGGGGAACTAGCACCCACGTTTCGCCAATTATGTCAGGTCCCATGTAATAGGTGGCGAGCCTATTGCAATTTATCGGGCTCAAAAGTCGCAGTATATTGCTAGGTGAATAAGTGGTGGTATAAGAGGAACGCTGCTGCCCATTCCTCATCACTGATTTATCCTGAGTCGCCTTGTACGTCACCCACGGGAGAGATTTGGGGTGGTGACAATTGTATTCTACTCTGCCGTCACCACACGGCACGACATAATATTATATTTGTAAAAGTCTAATAAAATGGTACAAAAAATAAATCTTTTAAACAACAGCTAAAAATAAAAGATATTGTCGGCACAGGAGAAGACATGATTGGAAGAAGGTGATTGTCATCTATAAAGTTTCAGAGAAACATTATAGTTTTAAAAGCAATTATGTTTTTTTTCATTAAATTAAAAAAATCATAACGTGAAAATTCACCTTTATTAATTCATGTGAAGACACAAGTTATTTTGTCACCACTATCCTATGGGTTTCATACAAAGTAACTGCAGTGTATTAATTTAAGAAATAAATGAGCAGTGCAACATATTATTATACATAAAGATTACGCCCCTTGTCCCACAGGAGCAGTGACTCAAATATAATGAGATAAAATATTCATGATAAATTTTTAAAACATGATAATGGGAGCCCACTTTACACTCCTATATATCCTACAATCAAGATTCATACATAAAAATTAAAAATATGTATTAATTTTGTCCCACAAAATAATTTGATCTGTTTGTTAAGAATTTTGTCTAGTCTAATTAAGTATAAAGTCTCTTTCTACATTACCTCATTTGGGTGCTTTCTGTGAAATTCTTTTATCTGCTTGAGTCTAGCATAGAACTCCTGAAATTCATTGGGACCTGACAGAGCAGCAATCTCTTCTTTTCGCAAACCATCTTTGTCTTCATACAATTCTTTGAGTCTTATTGTGGCTTCGATATATCTCTAGAAAATATAAAAAACAATTATTGTGTACATACTCTAATATAAATATTATTCTATTTTGCATGTGGGTTGTAGAACCTCTACTTACATCATGCAAATTCTTCAAACGGTGATCAGCATTTATTGTCTCTCTGTGCTGTGAGTAACAAATTATTACAAAACATTTAAACACAAATTAAATAATAGTTTTGGAGGTTAGGAAAGATGTAGAAATACAATAGATAATTGCAAAAAAAAATACAATATGTATTCAAATAAAATACTTGTAATATGCTTTTAGTACCTCACTATTGATAAATATAAATATCTAATTCAAAATGCAACTTACACCAGCCTTTTTAAGTAAAATTTCTTTAACCATAGCATCCATAGTCCTTTCCCTTTCCTCATGATAACTTCGCTGTTGTTCTAAAAGTGTCTCCATTGCTAAAAAGTGTAAGTAAAACTAAATACTACCTAAAACTTGAAAGAAAAACGAATACTTAATTTAAATTTATTGACCCAGCAGTAAAAATAAAAACACAATTCTGTAAATACGAGTACCTATAGCATAGTATTGTATTCTCTTTGACCATAAATTGATTGATTAAAATACACGCACAGATTAAAAAAGTATAGCTCGCTCGGCCCTGTCTGTCAGTCTACTATTTAACCGTTCGTATAATTCTTGCGAAAATTCTAAAATCGGAACAACATACAGCTTGGCAAAAAAGAGTTTGATGCGGTGACAGATGGAACTAATTTTTAATGCAAATAAAATATATCACAAATTTTCTGTCGAATTCTGTTAGTTAAATTTTAAGTTTTTGCGGTTACTTTGCGATTTATTTGTATTTCATTGTTTGTAAAATATAGGATTATCGATTTGACAGCTGTCATACTCATACAAATTTCTGTCTATCCTTTTTGCACTTATACCAGTTTGATATTTGTTACTTGCTGTCACAGCGATCAAGCTAAATTTTACGGACTATAATTTATTAGCTTCAATTCAACGGTTATCTGACTAAAAACGAACAAAACAAGTGGCGCCCTCATTTTATCCAAACTCTTTTTTGCCAAGATGTAAATGATTATTCAATACTCAGAGTAAATAGGTACTATCTACTCCTATTTACTCCTAGATTCAATATTACAAATAAAATGATATAGTAACTTACCTTGCTAATACCACAAATTCGTACTACTACTAATAGGCCTATAATATTAATCAGTTGTTACAGAACAGCAATTTACCAACATATCCTGTTGAAGTATTCAACGTGCAAATGATGTTACAAAATTTACTTAATTCAAAATTTTTAACAATTGTCAAACAAAATAGTGTCATTAGATTAAATTATAAAAGCTGTATGTCCAAATATTATTTATTTATTCTTATCACTAAGAAATTGTTGTATTGTATAGTAATTCTTATGTAAAAGCATCTTATGCAACTCATTTTAAAACTTGTGTAGATTTATACAATGTATCTGGTAACTTGTTATACATTTTAATTGCCATACAGTAGTAGTTCACGGAATAGACTTTAAGTCTGTAGGCCTATTCCTATTTAACTTTTTTTGACAGTTGAAAGTGATGATCACCGAACTATTTACTAATACATTGCTGTTATCACAGGACAAGTGTCACAATAGCATTATAGTAAAGTAGTAATGGATATGTAAATGTTTCGGTGATCATCACTTCCAACTGTCAAAAAAAGTTAGGGAATAGGCCTACTGGCGTGGCTATCAAAACATCACTAA
This sequence comes from Cataclysta lemnata, assembly GCA_963931975.1. Lineage (NCBI taxonomy): Eukaryota > Metazoa > Arthropoda > Insecta > Lepidoptera > Crambidae > Cataclysta > Cataclysta lemnata. Next base: position 8,214,700 of record OZ008339.1, read on the forward strand.
CTGCCGCACTCAGAGACGTCAAATATCTTTAATGAGTACTTAATGTCAAAAAATGACAGTTAAAAACTAGTCGCTATTCTTGCCGGGTCTATGGTCTTGATTTGAATGAATTTTTTTGACATTAAGTACTCATTAAATTTAATTGACGTCTCTGAGTGCGGCAGTAAGTGAAGATCACTGAGTGGCGACCTTCGCAGTTGAGCACCGAAGTTACGGAATACCAAATTGCCGTTGTGACAACTACCAGTTGGCCACTTTCATCAGTGATGATTATTTCAAACTGTCAAAAGAGTCAAAGAACAAACCTGCTGCAGGCAAGTTAGCGAATAGGCCTACAGAAGTGCACAAGTGCAAGTACAGGTTGTTAAGCTGTTGCCTGTCTGCACTCGTGTGTAACCGGCATTAGCCTCATTTATATGTCGAACAAGTATAATATTTGATACTGAAATACATACAAAATAATGATTTTCTTGAACACAAATCCAATAACTGCCGCACTCAGAGACGTCAATTAACTTTAATGAGTATTTAATGTCAAAAATTTTCATTCAAATCTAGACCATAGACCCGGCAAGAATAGCGACTAGATTTGAATTGTCATTTTTTGACGTTAAGTACTCATTAACGTTATTTGACGTCTCTGTTGGCCTATTCCCTAACTTTTTTTGACAGTTGAAAGTGATGATCACCGAACTATTTACTAATACATTGCTGTTATCACAGTACAAGTGTCACAATAGCATTATAGTAAAGTAGTAATGGATAAGTAAATAGTTCGGTGATCATCACTTTCAACTGTCAAAAAAAGTGAGGGGATTGGGCCTACTGAGTGCGGCAGTAAGACATAGATTTTAAAGTCTCTCCGAATATTCAGCACGATTCGGAACAAGGCTTGACTTCACGCGGATTGGTAAACGTCAGCGCTGTCTAAAGTTGTCACTTGAACCGTATAAAAACGCTCGGATCGTAATAAATTTTCGCTATAGTTTTGTGACCGGTATTGTTAAAAGCGTTGTAAAATCATGTTATATTTTTCATGGATAAACAAGTTTCAATACCTTGCATTAATTATATATTCATTTATTGGCTACGTTCATACTGATGTACCTAGACCTCGCGGTGTGTCTTTATCTAAAGCCTCTCTTTACTCGCCGACAAAAGACTTTACTTGCTTTGATGGCACAGTTAGTATACCGTTTAGCTATGTGAACGATGACTACTGTGATTGTTTCGACGGCAGTGATGAACCTGGGACGTCGGCCTGCCTAAATGGAGTGTTTCATTGCACAAATGCAGGACATCGTGCCCAAAATATCCCCAGTTCCCGTGTAAACGATGGCGTATGTGATTGCTGCGATGGTACGGATGAGTACTCCGAACCGAATTTATGTTCCAACTCATGCGAAGAACTTGGTAGAGAAGCTAGAGCAGAAGCGCAACGATTGGCTGAACTGCTTAAAGCTGGAAGTCAGTTAAGACAACAATTAATAGAGAATGGAAATAAGAAGCGAAATGAAATGGCTGAACAGCTCTCACAGTTGGAAGAGAACAAATCAGAAGCTGAAAAGTTGAAAGCAGAAAAAGAAACTTTAAAAAATGATTTAGAGTCTAAAGAAAATGATGCTTTAAAAGTATACAGAGATGCCGAGGAGAAAGAAAGGCAGAGAAAAGCTGAATTAGAAAAAGAAAATACTATTAAGGAGTCAAGTGAGCAGTTCCACAGATTTGATTCTAACAGTGATGGTATCTTAACATTGGATGAAATAAAGGTAGTAAATGTATTTGATAAGGATAAAGATGGCCAGGTTGATGAAGAAGAAATAAAGTATTTCTTTAATGATAAAGAGAGTGTTGACAAAGAATCATTCATTTCTACAACTTGGCCATTGCTAAAACCCTTGTTAATGATGGAACAAGGTTTGTTCCGTCCTGCACGTGATGAAGAAGATGTTGATCAAGATATTGACGGAGATGATGTTGGAAGAGATTTAGAGAGTGAGGATTTAAATACAGATGATGAAAACATTGATGTAGATCTGCAACAAGAGGAAAATGAAGAACCAGAGATAGAACAAGAACAAAGTAGGCAGTATGATGATGATACTCAAAAACTAGTTGATGAAGCAACAGAAGCTCGTCGTCAGCTAACAGATGCTGAAAGGGCTATCAGAGAAATAGATTCAAACATTAGAAATATAAAAGAAAATCTGGAGAAAGATTATGGGTTACACAACGAATTTGCAACTTTAGAAGATCAATGCTTTGAATATGAAGATAAAGAATATATCTATAGGCTGTGTCTATTCCAAAAGGTTACACAAAGATCTAAGAATGGAGGTTCCGAAGTTGGTCTTGGCAATTGGGGAGAATGGGCTGGTAAAGACAATAAATACTCAGTGATGAAATATACAAATGGTGTAGGGTGCTGGAACGGTCCTAATAGAATGACTACAGTTGATGTCCACTGTGGCTTAGAAACAAAATTATTATCAGTAACAGAACCTTTTCGATGTGAATATAAAATTGTTCTTAGTACACCAGCTGCATGTGATGAGAACTTTACACAGCATACAACACATGATGAGCTTTAAATTGAACCTGTCACAATATCACACTTTTCAGTGATGTGAAGTGTTAATATGTAAGTTACAAATAAACCAAGCCAACATTTTGAGAAATGTTTCTAAACTCATTATTAAAAATAATGCTGTTGTGCAAACATTTATTTAATGTCATTTACATATTAATGAAATTTTCACATAGTAAGTAAGTAATAATGTGGTATTAAAGAATTAATTTAGCAAAATGTGTTAGAATTCTTTGCTGCAGTTTATTTTCCTATATTTATGTTTACATTTAAGAAGGTTTTTTGTATGAATGTGTTTTGGTGTAAAGACTGAAGTTGCAATAACGTGTAATGTTTATTTTCACACACATTCCTCAAATAAATGCAAGGCTGTTAAGTTCAAGTAGGAAAATAACTTTCAAATGAACAAATATTGTGAGTGATTAATTAAAAAGTATTTGATTTTGAATAGCATTTTTTTTGTAACTGAATTACCTATTTAATCCACAATAAATGAATAATTCATACAGTTCACATTCATTTTCATATGATATTTCTGCTTATTAATATGTGTTGTCTAACTTAAGGCCGGTTTTTTGATCCATAGTTAACTCAACCAATTATTAAAAACTGTTACTAATTGCTAAATATCAGCCTGTTAAGTAAGAATTTTAGTAACTAATGTTATTAATGGATAAATACTGATATTGTTACCAGTTAATTGTTGAATATCAGTGATATTTAAAGTTATGTAACAAATTTTAACAATTGGTCAACAGTTAGTAATGCATCAAAAAACCGGACCTTAATTAAAAATTATTATGTAAAATAAATAATTATATATAGAAAGTCAATGACTGTTAATACCAATTTATTCCAAGTATTTAAATATATAAAAATCTCGCTGACTTCCATAAAATTTCTGAATGTAAAGAATGTCCCTAAAGTAACGCAATATTTAAATTTGTCATTTGTGCTTTTGTGCAGTAAAGTGTTGGCAGCCCCAAAAACAACAAATTAGAACACATGTTATAATTTGTATTTTTTTTTATATATTTAAAAAGTAAAGAGAATATATAAATAGTTAAATATTTAAATAGTATCTACTATAAAAAAACGACATTTGCTAATTGCTGTTATGAAATAGAACTAAACGTTTGGCTGTCTGGACTCAATACTGGTGTCTTTTCCAATAAAGAAATAAAACGTCAAGTGCACGTGTTGTGTTTATGTTTTGTTTGCATGTATTGCAAATATCAATTTTTTATTTTAAAAATGTTGATTGTTAGGACTTTATGTAATATGATATGATATGTGTTGTGATATGGGAAGTTTACTCATAAAAGTCTTAAAAAATAAAATAAAAAATGGATTCATTGAAAATCATACTACATTCAAGTTTTTCTATGTTAGAAGGCAAAATAGACAGCCGGTTATTAGAAGCAATAAAATTAATGAAATTTAAAAAACCTACAAGGATTCAAGCAGAAACCTTACCACATTTATTAATGGGGCAAGACATTATAGGAGCTTCTAAAACAGGAAGTGGAAAAACACTTGCTTTTCTTATACCCGTGATACAGAACTTAATAACACTTGAGTTCACCAAAAATCATGGTAAGTATATCATTTTGACATGATAACAAAGTCGTATAAAAATAGATAATTATTATCTAGAATACCCGTCAATCCCTTACATTTGGTTATTTTCCTTAGATTAATACATTAAATTGTAATGATGAATATGTTTTCGAATAAATAATATCCTTTTAATATTTTAAAGGAATAATATGAATTTGCTGTGAATTTTTTACTTTAAATTTTTTTTTATTAATAGAAAATGTTTAATTAAATTAGAGTACCTTAAATTTATTATATTTAATAATTTATTATTTTGATTTTCGGAATGCAGAGGATGCAGGTTTGTTTCTCGCATCAAGACTATAATTTTTCAACCTTTTTCGAATAACAAGAAATCATCAATTATCAGACAGGGAGGGAAGGCTGAAATATTAAATTTATTTGATTTTCTTTTAGAGACAGGCTGTATTATTCTTTCACCTACGCGAGAATTAGCATTACAAACATATGAAGTATTGAGAAAACTCACTAGTAATATTGATTTATCTTGCTCATTAATTGTTGGTGGAGAAAAAAAAGTCAATGATGTAAAATCTTTGAAAAAAGGTAATTTTATGTTAATAAATTATTTCTTTTGTTCAAATCTCCTTTCTGTTATATTACTAAATCCAGCCATGACAAAAACTTATAAAATTTTTCTTTTTGAAGTGGAAGGGACATTATAGGACTATTTATAAATAACAGTTTAGTGCATATAAAATAATGTTCATAATACTTTTAGGGATAAATATAATAGTTGGCACACCAGGCCGTCTCCTAGATCATCTTGAGAACACAGAAAACTTCAATTGCCAAAACTTGCAATGTCTAGTAATTGATGAAGCTGATAAATTACTCGAGTCAGGATTCGAGAAACACTTAACAGGAATTATCAAGTTATTACCAAGTTTGTAAATTCAGATACCCTATATTTTAACAATATAAATAACAGTTTTATGATTTAAAACTCTGTTCATCAGTATGTAGTTCTTTGATTTAATGATTTGACTAGAATATTCTATAGGCACCATCTTATTTCATCTTCATCATCTGTCGTTCACCAGCCTTACCTATGATATGTAGGCCTGGCCTAATGTGTATTGGTGGGTGGGACTGCAAATGCTGCTGGGACCAACAAAAACTAAGTGATATGAAAGACGGAGAAACTTGAAATAATTATATTTTTGAGTGACTTAAATTTATATCCAATGTATGCATTCTTGCATGCCTTAGTGAACATTGCTTATTAGTTCACCCAATAGCAGGCTGAGCAGGCTAGCCACTGTGCCATAGAGCTTGTCATTATTATGTAATTCTTAAGTTATAATTATGAAGCTGGCTAACTAACAACTATGAAAGACAATCTTAAAATAATGAGCTACCTACTTAATCAAATAATAAATAAATATTTCTTACACTCACATCTATCATCTAGCCCAAAGTACGTAGTATAAGCTCTTGTGTTATGGATATTGTTTTTGTGTTAGGTAAACGACAAACAGTTTTATTCAGTGCAACCATTGACAGCAAAATCGAAAATCTAGCTAGACTGGCATTAAAGAACAAGCCAATTGTCATATCTACCAGTGACGAGAAACAATCCACCGTCTCAGGTCTGCAGCAAGGGTAAGAGTTATATTTATTGAAATGAAATATGTTTATTTGTTAGAAACATGGTACATGGTCAGATGTTACATGCTACTAACGCTATTACTACTCTTCTACTGTCCATCGGACAAAAAATGTTTTTGCAAATTTTTTCTGACCTATTCTTAAATAATATTCTTAATTGTCTATAAACAGGCTTATATATCCACCAGACCGGCTAGCATGACCACTATTAACCACCGATACACGATATGCCATTTATCGCTTTGAACTGTCAAAAACCTATGGATCTTTGACAGTTCTAAGCGATAAATGGCTTTATCATATCGTGTTTCGTTGGTCATGCTAGCCGGGCTGGTGCGCTCTGCCGCCCTTATTAGCACTGGTTCTAATAAGCGCGTACCTACCTACATTGCTTTTGCTTATTTTACGCAAGCGCAGGCTGAGCGCGCTAAGTAATGAACTCCCTCTCGAATGAACTTCTTTGATTTTAAGATGCTCAAAATGGAACTATTTTCGTATAAAAATAACGTCACCCAGAACATTTACTGTCCAGGATATTAGTACATGTTTATAATGCCATGTAGGTATGTAGTCTAGCTAAAAATAGAAAGAATATTGTAGGTACCTAATTAGTCTTCTGGGCCTTGTAAGTTACACCTATATTAGTAGTGGGCAGCAGCGCTTTTCTTATACCATCTAGCAATATATTATGTAGGTACTGCGATTTACGTGCTCGATAGATGGCAAAAGGCCTCCGCTTACATGGGACCTAACATAATTAGCGAAACTTGCCTGTTATTCACCTCTGCCTGTCAGTCAACCGAGAGACTCCCACTGTTGGGCATAGGCCTCCCCCAAGGATTTCCAAACCGATCGATCTTACGCTGTCCGCATCCAGCGGCTTCCCCAGAATGTCGGTCCACCTTGTGGGGGCCTACCAACACTGTATCTTCCGGTGCGAGGTCGCCATTCGAGGACCTTTCCGTCCCAACGGCCGTCGGTCCTCCTTGTGCCTTGCCCACTGCCACTTAAGGTCTGCAATTCTTCGTGCTATGTCGGTGACCTTAGTACTCCTGCGGATCTCATCATTTCTCATATAAATTATGATCACGCAGGGTAACGCCGAGAATAGCCCTATCTCCATTGCCCTTTGAGTGACTTTGAGCCTTCGCCTACCCCTTCGGGAATAAATGGGCATGCTTTATTTATGTACGAGTATGTAGAGGAATTGTTGGCACGTAATCGCACCTGTGCGACCCCATTGATTAGGGAGTGTTATATGAAGAAGATCCCGTGTACATGTAAGATGCATCCATTCGTTGCATTCTTACCTATATTGTTCTTTTTTGGTAATAATTTGGCAGTTGGCAATGTTATTTTAACAAAAAGTAATTTTGGGTATACTAACCCCCGAATACAGAAACGCTATTCAAAGTTTAAGTCCCGCTTAACATTTAAGTATTGTCAAAATTGACGTTTTTCCATACAAATTCTGACAGGTGGTGTCCACTTAACTTCATAAGCAGCCCTTAAATTTGAGTAGCGTTTCTGTATTCGGGGGATAGTCACAAAACGCTTATTTTATTCAACTGATGTAGACAGCATTATTTGTAAACAATATTATCAGTATATTAAACAAGTTATCATAGAGATAACTATGAGAATAGCTTTCTTTAGGTTTTGTGCTCCAAGAATTGTTCTTTTGCAGATACTGCGTGTGTCCCGTTGAAAACAGGATACCTTGGCTTTATAGAATGCTCAAGAAGTGTAAAAAGTTGAAAACAATGGTATTCTTTTCATCCTGTAAATCGGTTGATTTTCACTATGAATTCTTTTCGCATTGTAAAGCCTCAATTCTTAGTATACACGTAAGTAATTTATTTATGACATTATCGAGGTTTCCATTTGAGGACGGCAAAGCCGAACACAGAAAGTTTAATCACAGCAATTGTTAGCAATGCTACCTTAGCATGGGCAGTATTCAGGGTGTTCGTTATTTCTGTCACATGTAGATCTGTGGGCCTAACTCTGCTAAAGCAAAAGCTATAGTTTATGACGTCATGCTGTCATTTCGCACCAAATGCACCTAAACTATCAGCGATAGCTTTGAACGAATGATCACCAAATGATTTTGTATGTATTTGAAAGAAAATCCGTACCGCCAAAAAATTCAAGATGGTTGCTAGCTAAATTGATAGCCGTAAGCAATGCATTGCTTTAAAGCTATCATCAGCCATCGAGTTAGGCGGTAGGCCCCCGCCGGCGGTGGTTACGACTTGAATCGCTCCTTGGATCTTGCCCCATAGACTGAAGGGAGTAATTTGAAACTACGAATTGATTGATTGACATTATCGAGATACCTACGGTTAGGTAAAATAATAATTGCCAAAGAAAGGTGAAGGCTATCTTAGCCTATAACCTCAACAGATAAGACGTTGGATATTTCATAAACACAGGAACACAGAAATCCTTCTCACATATTATCTACTACGAATGTGCGCAGGAAATGGCATAATAGGCTCATTGGGGAGTGGATTGGATGTTTAAGATTTATTCCCGTTCAGTAACACCCAGACATGTAACAGTGTGGCTCATTACAGTGTTACTAAACAAGAAAAAAATAACCTCTGAGTTACACCCGTGTCGTAACGAGACTTTTTCTTATTAACACCGTTACCAATTTAATAGTGGGGTTTAAGTTGTAGTTTAAACCCTATCCTACTACGGGATTATACCGTGTTTCCATATCACTGTCCTATGCTTTCATTATTGTAGTAGGTAATCTAATATTATGCCGCGAGTGTAACTCACTCACGTTATGCCCATCAAATACAATCGACAAGTAAGTTCGAAGTAGCTTACTTGGCGGTTGAATTAACATTTATTTCATATAACAACTGTCAAATGATCTGCGAAGTAAGCTACTTAGAACTTACTTGTCGAACTTACAGGCCCTAACTATTTTACTATATTTTTAGGGTAAACAAAGTCAAGCGAGAAGAAAAAAGACGTATCACGTTTTTGTTAACGCAGACAGTGGTGTTCTCTTTTGCACCGATGTAGCAGCAAGAGGATTGGACATACCGAGCGTGGATTGGATTGTTCAGTATGATCCTCCAACAGATCCAAAGGTAGGTCACAACCTGTCATCGATCGGATCTCTAATATTTTTAAACGATTTTTGTTCTGTGTTAGAATAAATACGTACTTATTGAGTACCTATAGATTAATTTTATTACTTTTCTTAAGATAAAGTTGCGAGAAAAATGAGTTTGTTACCAATTTTAAAAATTCTTCCACCAATATAAAGCGACATAATCTTCTTCTTCCTGCCCTGTTCCCAGTCTATCTGGGGTCGGCGCAGTATGTTTCCTCTTCCATTCATATGTCAGACGTCATCAAGCCATCCAATCCCTTTTGATTCATACCATCCATCCCACCGTAATGGTGTTAGTGATGAATGAATGTATAGAAAAGAGACTGAACGGACCATGTCGAGAGACCCATGAACGGAAAGAGTGATTAGAATGACAACATTCCATTCCATACTGCTCAAGGTTTTGGCTTAGGTTTTACAGCCGGCCGCCTGCCTGACACCAACCCTCTTTGGGTACGCTGTTGTTGGTGGTTTGCCCTCCACCATTCGGGTGCCCCAAGGTGCTTATTGGTCTACACCGGGCAATCTCCCTTAGTCGACTCTCACGACACCCACGGGATGAGTTGGGGCTGGCCTATTCTACGTTATTTGTTCGCTCCCAGGCCAGCATAGAAGGAATAATAATAGGAATAATATAAGAATAATATAAAGCGACATAATAACCGAGTAAAATAGGTTGTTTTTTTAGAGATCTCTACGAAAATTGCAATAATTTAACCCACCAAAAGTATCAAAAATTGGTATAAAATAATTTAAAATATTTGTATTCCATCAAAATTTTCGAATTATTTTTAGAGTTGTATCGTTTGTTTATTACATAAACGAAAATTACTTATAGGCATATGATACGCTCTATTTGTTATGGGTACCTATTATTCACTTCTACCTATCGCTTCGGGGATAACCAGCCCGGCTAGCATGACCACCGATACAATATGATATAGCCATTTTTTTTATCGCTTTGAGCTGTCAAAGATCCATAGGTTTATGACAGCTAAAAGCTATAAACGGCTACATCGTATCGTGTTTCGGTGGTCATGCTAGCCGGGCAGGCGTGATTTATGTATCAACACAAAGACAGCAAAACAACCCGACGCCTTTTTTATTTTTAGGAATATATTCATCGTGTAGGCCGGACAGCCAGAGGTTTGAACAACAAAGGCAACGCTGTGATACTGTTGAGACCAGAAGAAGAAAAGTTTGTCGAGTTCCTAAGGAAAGAAAAAGTTTATTTAGACAAATACAGTTTTGGCGATCCACCTCATGATGTGCAAGAAATGGTTAGTATATTTGGTATACACACTGGAACGAACAGAACTAGCATAACTTTTCTAGCATCGCAATCTTATATGCGTTATCCCTAACCTGATGACGTAGTTAATTTTTTAAATTGAATTTTATGTAGCCGTGTGGTGACGGCAGAGTAGAATACAATTGTCACCACCCCAAATCTCTCCCGTGGGTGTCGTACAAGGCGACTAGGGATAAATCAGCGATGAGGAATGGGCAGCAGCGTTCCTCTTATATCACCTAGCGATAGTACTGCGACGGCAATAGGCTCGCCACCTATTACATGGGACCTAACATTATTAGCAATGCGTGGGTGCTAGTTCACCTCTGCCTACCCCTTCGGGGATATAGGCGTGATTTATGTATGTATGTATGTAATTTTAGGTATACCTATTTATCACTACATCAGTGTTCCATTTTGCTTGGAAGCGTAAAATTACGTGTATTGTACAAGCACCAATTCACTGTAGAGTACAAATAAGCACATTAGGGCATCCTAATAGACGCAACAACAGCGTGCCCAAAGAGCTGCCAAAAGCTTAAGCAGCCTGGATATACACGTCTGGCTGGTATGAATATGACCCACCCATAGCCCACACAATAAAAAAATTGTTTTGATTCCAGCTTCAAGATCTAATATCAACAAATGGAATAATGAAAACTTTGGCGCGAAAAGCATACCTATCATTTCTAAGGTGTTACAAGACACACCCAATGAAAAATATTTTCAAAATAAATTCGTTAGACCTGAAGCTGACCGCCAAGGCATTTGGGCTCATAGAGCAACCGCATGTTGACTTCAGTATCCTTTTACAACAGTAGTTTGTGGTCTCTCTTGTATGAAATAGAATGTTATACGTCACTAACAAATTTTATTACCAAGACTAAAACTATAATATCAGTTCTACTTTATTACGATCAACCAAATTAAAAACTAGATCCAGAAGAATGAATCTTTTTAACTGTGGCATGTATTTCTTTCTTTAAAAATGTATATAAAATTTTCGTTTGTGTTAACTATTAAAAATATAATTTTAAATACCGCGGAAATAACATTAAACAGAAGAAAAGATACTAAACCAATCCATCGATTTTGTTAGCAGCGAATTTAGAATCCACACAAAAAATTAAGTAAGTCGTTATTAAGTGTCGATTTTTTACTGATTATTTTCACGACGCCTCTCAATGTCCACGCTTTTTAAACAATTGGAAACGATAAAACTTTAGTCCCCATTCACTAATATCGCTGCAGTGATTACACTACACACCTAAATAACAGTCTAAATTATTAATGCCGCGCGACTCCTAAACAGTATCTATTACCTATACGGTTCTACCGTTCGTGTGTTGAATAAGCTTAAAAAAGTGTTAATCAAATTATATTTTTGTTGGTTCGTCAATTCCACGGATCGTGACCGCTATGTAGCGCTGAGAAGCAGTAGCCCTATATCACGGTGCGTAGACAAAATCTCTCTACTACTTGGCAGTGTTTTGTCTCTGGATTTCCAGCGAGACGATAATACTTTCTTTTCCCCCCCGAGTAGATTTTGTCCACGTCCCGTGCTAGGCTAGGAGAGTTGGCATCAATTTTATATACGTTAGTCCATGTTTTATAGTAAGGGGGATTTAGTTTATTTCAAGTTACAACCTTATCTTTGGATCACGTTGGTGTATATTAATTGTTTATCGGTAACATACAGGTCTCAATATAAAGCTTCCAGTGACGGTCAAGTAGTAGAATTAAATTAAGCCATTCACAAATGAGTGAAATACCGCGCGCTCGAAAACTTGTAAAACAAAATCGGTGCGCATCCGCCAGGTGCCGCCATTGTACCGGATACAAACCGATAAAAAGTATGGAAACTGACAAACGGAAATGCTCTTTCAAAGCTTTCATAATATGGGTTTTATTTCCAGTAAAACGCTGCCATTATTTCTATAGTTAAAGTTAAGACCATTGCTTCGTGTGATTATCATCGACACATTTTACATTTTCTTACTATAATGTTATCAGTAACAAAAACAAAACGCCGAAAAAAGGATGCACTTGGGACACAAGACACAGGCTCTACTTGAAAACATCAATAATGAAAGTAATGTGATTTGTTGAAGTTTTTATCAAGTGTTATTTCGAGATAATGTCTTCCAGATGATAAATCAGGCTAATGCAATTTGTGTTTCGTGCAATGGCTATTATTGTTTCGATGATAATACTGTTGGTTTGACATAATTTTATGTAATTATCATAATAAAACCAATTTCGTAAAATAAAATTGTTTAATTCATTTTATTATACAAATCAGCTAATGTTCTTTCTGTTGCCACCTTTCTGCTTGTACATTTTCGTCTTTTCGGCTTTCATCTTGTGGCTGGTTGGTGCATTGAGTGATTTGAAGTATCCATAACCACCGCCGCCTTTCCTTTTAGTTGGTGGGCCTTTATTAGCAACCTTCAGCTCAACTGCTGGTGGCACTGTGAACCCAAAAGACTTTGAGACCTTCGCCATGTCAATGGTGTCAATATCGAATATTGTCTTGAGATGGTGCGAGTCGTATGCACGCAGATAGCTTTTGAATGCCTCTTTAGCAGATTGATTCAGGAAGTAGTTTCTTGATATAAGTTTCTCTAACTGGAACAATACCAACAACCATCATTTACTATTTCGATTTTAATTTGAACATTATATAAATGCTAAAAAAATCAGTACAACGAATGTTGTGGTTAGACAAAGTTCCAAAAATTATATTCTTGATGCTATCCGGGCAGATGCCTATACCACACGGTCAACCAAGACGTTAAACATCTTGGTTGACCGAGTGGCGGAGGACGCGGGTTCGCCTTAGCGAAATTGCTTAGTTTACGCTATCGCAGGCCAAGCGCGCTATGCTGCGCTAGCGAGTTCCTTTGCTTTGTCCTATTTATTTAAAATTAAACTTTAGATGAATCAGTTTGTGCTAGGAGTACACTGACCTGTAATTGTATATCAGCAACTTTGTTCCAAGAGAATTCAAATTCGTTGAGCGTCACTTTTGACTGCTTTAAGTATCTTAGGAATCCAAGTTCTTCAGGACGGAGGAAAAGCAAGGCGTGACCACTAGTGCCGAGCCCTCTGGCAGTTCGTCCCACTCTGTGTATGTATTCCTGGATAATTTAAAATTTAATATAGAGATATTATTTTGGGTTAACCAAGATAGATATCTTGTATTAATATTAATATTTTTGTCATTGAAAGAATCTGTTACATGGCGGCAAATTATAAAAAGTAAATGCCCATACCTTCGGGTCATCTGGAGGATCATATTGTACTATCCAATCAACAGCTGGAATATCCAAACCTCTTGCTGCGACATCGGTGCAAAGTAAGATGCCAGATTCAGCATTGCAGAATTGGAAGAATGTTGTTGTTCGTTTTGTTTGCTGTTGCTTACCCTGTAAGTAATGTGTTTATGTTATATATTTTAGAGATGCTGTGTAAAAAACAGGACATTTATAAAAAGAAATTCGCATTATATATTTTATGTCTACTTACATGTATCGACATTACTGGTAAGTCAATATAGTTGAATAGTTCATGGTGATACTTTACTGACATACAGGTCGAGAAGAAGACCATTACTTTTTTCTTTCTATTCTTCTTTAGGAATGTGAATAATACCATCATGCGTTTTTCTGATGGGCAAACTATGTACCTAGTAACAAATTAATATAATTTAGGATACTTTTAAAATTTAAAGTTTGATATGAGTAAAATTAAATAATCTTTCCATGCGGGTCTGAGAGCGAAAAATTATGATTGCTCCAAGGTTGTTATGACACTGATAGGGGATCAGTGTCATAACAACCTTGGAACACCCATATAGTGGAATACCAACAACAGTATACAGTCAAATCTTGAGCCGTATGTATTGGAGTATGGATGTATTATGAATTAATTCATCACATGCAATTTTCTGGTATGATTGATGATACAAATAAATCATAATATGATTGAATTAAAAAGGAATAGGTAGCTAGATAATGTATAACAGATATCAATGACTGAAGAAACATCTGCGTCTGCTCCAGATAGCCTGAGAACAGGCCTAAAAGATGATGAATAAGTACAATTTAAGACATAAATGCAATTGACTGTCATTTCATACTATCTAACTCTAGATCGAAGAGAAGCTGAATATATCCCTTAATGCCAACAAAGCTATGAATGACCACGTGACTATGCTGACCAGCATTTAAACAAATAATGATATTTTTTTTTTTTTTGATTATTATTGAGAAATAAAAAATATTTCTCAATAATTATTTTTTAAGTATAATCTCTCTTCACCATTTTACATTCTCTGTAAGTTGGATAAAAACTTAGCTAAGTTATAAAATGCCAAATTGTATAAAAATATTACTATTTACCCTTGTTCCAAGGACTCAACTGTAGCTTGTTCTTTGTCATCATCAACACCAACATAGATTGGTTCCACTTTTACAGCCAAGGCTGTGAGTGCTTCTGTTTTTTTAGTCTGTGTTGCACTGAATAGCATTGTTTGACGGCGTTCTAATGAAAGTTAAAATATATAAGTTTTACTGCCGCCCTCAGAGACGTCAAATAACTTTAATGAGTACTTAATGTCAAAAAATCTCATTTAAATCTAAACCATAGACCCGGCAAGAGTAGCGACTAGTTTTGAATTGTAATTTTTTGACCTTAAGTACTCATTAACGTTATTTGACGTCTCTGTCAGTCAGTGCGGCAGTTAATCTTACTTATGAAGTAAAGTTAAAAGTTAAATGAATAGTTGATATAGATATAGAAAGACACTAATAAGAAAATACTTACTGGGCAACAATTTAATAATTTGCTTGACTTCCTCTTCAAAGCCAATCTCTAGTATTCTGTCAGCTTCATCAATAACAAGACATTGAAGATTTTTGTAAAGAAAATCAGGAGTGTTATGTAAATGATCTAAGAGTCTACCAGGTGTTGCCACTAAAATATTTATGCCTGAAATAAATTTTATTATTAATACCTTAAGTATAAGATGTCAATACTTAGCAGTTTGTCCAAAACAGTGAAATATTGTGGAATGCAATAAATATAGAAATTGAAAAACAAAACATCATTTATTTATTTATGGATGACTAACATAATTGTACCCCCAAATAAAGTAGTTAATGCTTTTTTGAGAATTTTGTAATAAAATATTATAATATAAATTGATGATTAACTTATAGTATTAACTAATGAAACTAAAAATTTATAATTCAGATGTACCTTTTGACAGCTTCTGTGCTTCTGTACTTCTGTTAGCCCCTCCCATAACTAATCCATATGTATGATGATGGTATTTCATCAATTCCATTAAAACACCAAATGTCTGCATGGACAATTCTCTTGTAGGTGACAATATAATAACTCCTGTGCCTGAAACAGTAAGATTATTTTATTTATATGTGTTTAACAATACACATGCTCAAAAATAAGATTTTTGCTATCAGATATCTATTCTGTGTTCACAAAATGACTCATTACATACTTCCAAAGTTACTGTGTGGATTAAACAGTAAAAGTGCCATCAAACAGAAAACTGGAGACTCTATTTCTTGTTTACCTCACACAGTTACTCTACAGGATGTATGGAGATCAAAATTCATTTTCGCCTTTTTTTCATCATACATAAATATTTAAAAGCTATATAATTTTGATGTTCATTATTATAAATATAAACACAAATCACACCTGTTACGTTAGGTCTCATTTACTAGGAGGCGAGCCAATTGCCATCTGGCAGGTAAATTGCTGTATATTGCTAGGTGGTATGTGAGGAATTCTGCTGCCCATTACTCATCTGTCCTTACCCTTAGTTGCCTTATACAATACCCATGAAAGATATGGGGTGGCAATAATTGTATTCTGCTCTGCTGTCACCACAAGCTGATTATAACTGTTATAATTAAAAATGCATAACAATATAATTATGGTTTATAATATTTTTTTTACTTACCATTCCTAGGTTTGAATTTTAATTTGTAGATGAGTTCAATTGCTGGTATTAAAAATGCTAATGTTTTTCCTGAGCCAGTCTTGGCAGCTCCAACTAAGTCTCTTCCTTCAAGTAAAGGAGGAATGGCTTTCGCTTGTATTTCTGTCATGGTACTAAAACCCATATCCTTAATACCCATTATGGTTGCTTCACATACTTTCCCTTCCAGTGACGAAAACTTCTGATCTGAGAGAATTCCTAGACATAAGCTGGAGCCTGGCACTGAAATATATAGAAAACAATTATTTAGCAAAAATTATGAATACATAGGTAGTTTAGTAACATTAAGATTGAATATCGGGAAGACCAATTGATTTTCCAAGTTAAATTATAATATGTTTTGGCATAGATACAGCTATAAAATGGGCTGTAATTCATTAAGAACTGTGTTGACTCTACACTACTTACACTGGCTACTTGATTCAATATCAGCATTTTTAGTTTTGTCTTCATTGTCAGATTCACTTTCTTCTGTTTCTTCTTTCACTTCTATTGGTTCCACTTTCACAACTTCATTTGGTTTTTTCTTTTTTTCTGGAAAAATATTGTGAATATAGTTCATATATCTACCTAGTTTATTTAAATAAACTGAAAATAGATAAAGTAAGAAATGTATTATTTACTTTTCGAATCATTTTCTGTATCATTTTCTTCAGTTTTTTTGAGTCTCTTCATAGGCTTAGTGACAATTTCTTCTGAAAAGCAAATGTAAATTATCTTTTTTTGTCTGCTATAATGGTTTTAAGAAACTTGATAACTTGAATTGTAAAGAAACTTAAGTGAAGAATCTTTTCAAACTTGGATGACAAAACAAAACGTTGCTATTTATAATACATAAATACTAATGTATATTTAGCCTATTTATCCCTGAGATCAGGCAGAGGTGAATTAACACTAAAGTTTTGCCAACAGGACAATTAATAACAACACTGAATGAGTATCTAAATGAGAATATTATAAACGAAAAAGTAATTTATTTAGAGGTTACCTTTGCTTGATTCATTTTCAATTATAGTTTTCTGTGCTATTAGTTTAATTTTTTTCTTCTCGCGTTTCTTTATTTTCCTCATTAATATTTTGTCCGGAGTAGGCATAGTGAGTTTAAGTGAGACGTGGACAATTTTTTACAAATTATACCACACTATAATACTCAACACGTGAACAAACCAAAACCGATCGATGGAATGGACAAAGAGTATATAATACACTACGTTTAGGAATGGAAACGTAAAAAAATTACATTGACAGCGTATGTATTTTTGTTTGTTAGTTTTAAATTCTCCCTATATTTTAGGGAAGACAAAGGGTCTAGCCCATACAGCCAAGCCTTTAGTGTTTATTTTATCTGTAGTTTTATGAAATAATGAGTAGGTGAAATGAATGAATGAAATGTATTTTACGTTAAAATATGGGTGTCACACCTTTTAGCGCATCTAGGGAGTGCTTGGAGCGAATTTAATGGTGACAGAGTTCATGATGGTGTCTGATGAGGTGGACAAAACCACTTTTTAACGTGGTTTTCACCACAACATCAAGCACATCATAAGACTTATTTTTAATTATTCTGCATAATTCCACATCAACACGGATGCTTATGCATCAAAATAACTTTTACTGCACAAAATCCACTCTGAAGCAATTTTTGAACTATCGAAAATAAATCCGACTGACACCACAAAACGCGCCAAACACTCATTTTTTTTTGTTTTTAATACTCCCTTTTTAGGGAAGGTAAAGAAATTGTTTTATTTTATTTTACATGAATTAAAGTGGGATAATTTAGGATGACAACAATAATGGAAATTTTTGAATTATGGAAAAAAATCTGACTCATAATAGGTTTTTTGTTTTATTATTACAGTATGGACTATAATTGCTATAGACAATTTGCAAGGTTAGCTTGACAACCAACACTATAGTTTATTTATTTATTTTATCCGCGGAACATGTTGGTTTTCATTGTAGACACACACTAAACGTAGTGTATTATATACTCTTTGCCCATTTTCTCCATTTCACATATAAGTTGGTGGGTAACTGTAAGCAAAGAGTGAGCGAGTGTTTGGCGCGTTCTGTGGTGTCAGTCGGATTTATTTTCGATAATTCAAAAATTGCTTCAGAGTGGATTTTGTGCAGTGAAAGTGGTGTTATTTTGATGCACAAGCATACGTGTTGATGTCCAATTATGCAGAATCATTGAAAATGAGTCTTGTGATGTGTTTGATGTTTTGGTGAAAACCAATGTAAAAAGTGGTGTTGTCCACCTCATTTCATGCATTAATATTATTCATTCATTTCATACATTATTTTCATTCATCCATTCAAAATTAAGAAAAGTAAACGAAAATGTAAAGTTCCAAAAGGACTAGTTTCCAGGAACGTTAAACCTATTAAAAAAATGTACTGCTATGGCTATGTATAATCAACGCCACTCAGACAATATTCTTAAAGTGATGATGTTTGTTTGTTTACAAAAGTGTGGTGGGTCACGAGTGTTATTGAGGTTAAATAAATGAATCTACAAATATTGTAATAAATGTGTCAATAAATCAATTACCTATATATTTTTTTACGAATCAACGATACATTTAATATTAACAATGGAAGAACAACAATGCAATACGAAGAAAAAATTCAAAAGCTTTAAAGACAAATTTTCTACAAATACTTACAAAGCATTAAAAGAAATGGGATTCAAATATGTGACAGAAATTCAAGCCGAAGTTTTACCAAAAGCCTTAGATGGCGCAGATTTAGTTGCCACAGCAAAAACAGGATCCGGCAAAACATTATCATTTTTACTTCCTCTCATAGAAACAGTGATAAAATCCTTAGAAAATACGAGAAAAAGTAATATTGCGTCTGTTTATTTTGTTGTGATTGTTTTTAACTCCAGTTGTTGTGTATTCATTTTTTTTTTCAGGTACAATTGGAGTTATAATATCACCCACAAGAGAATTAGCTACTCAGACTTATACTGTATTACAGGAAATCATAAAGCACCATAGTGCAATTACTTCAGCTTTAATTATAGGAGGAGAAAATAAACAGAAGCAAAGCACAGAGCTATCACAAGGTTGTTCATATATTATTATATAAAAACTTCTTTTTAAAAGTACTTGGTTAGAAACACTTTACACTTTCAAAGTCAAACTTGTAAGAACATTAACCATAAATAAATTATCATCACCAGCCCTTTAATGTCCCCACTGCTGGAAGAATATAGGGAGATTGGGCCATAACCCACCACGCCATAACTACCACGGCCTAGTGCGGGTTGGTGCATAAATAAATCATTGTGTACTACAATATTTTCCTTTTATATTCATATTATTTGCTTTATTGATTTTATTTTTTTGAAAGAATAACTTCTATACTTATGCATTTCCATAGAAGCGGAGCTGAACTGAATTTTACAATAAATTACCAATGCTATTGCTCAAATCACACATCTCATCTCCACTCCGCAATATCATTGGTCAATTTTTGTAAGTCTTAGCTCTGCTCGGCTTCTATGGAAATGCAGCCTAATGCTTACTAATGTATTTATTAATTGTAGTATTATATTTAAGGGGTGCATATTGTTTTGGCTACACCAGGAAGATTGTTAGACCACATGAGAACGAAAGAGTTTGATTATAAACTTGTTAAATGCTTAGTATTAGATGAAGCCGATAAAATATTTCAATATGGATTTGAAGAAGACTTGAAACAGATTATAAATAGACTTCCAAGTGAGTGAAATAAATTTGTGCATTTGAATAATTTTGTACACATACATACATAAATCATGCCTATATTTCCGAAGGGGTAGGCAGAGGTGAACCCGTCTAATAATTTTGTGATACCAAGAATTCATAGTATGTATTTTTTTCAGAGGATCGGCAAACAATGTTGTTTAGTGCCACTACTTCTGAGAGAACTGATGCTTTAATAAAATCAGCAATGAAAGATGATGTAATATCTATTAATACCAGTGAAGACAATGTTATGGCTACAGTAGAAGGGCTAAAACAGGGGTAAATTAAATGAATACCCATTTAATAGTGTAATGTGTTTGTGTTATGGATAACATATCCCGAATATTGAAGCGCTACTCAAATTTTGAGCACTGCTTATATAGTTAAGTGTAAAATACCTATCATAATTGGGATGGATAAATGTTGGATGTAAGCTGGACTCAAACTTTGGAGTAGCGTGTCAGTAATTGAGGCATGCATAGACATATTCTTCATCACACTCATTTACCATGATGAGCCATCTGTTTTAATACAGCACATTTGTTATTGTTACAAAATACAAACCAAACCCACACCCCTGTTCAGTTTTAAATGTGACTAAATATATATTGTGCCACAGGTATGCTGTTTGTGAGATAGAATACAGGTTGTGGTGGTTACATAAAATGTTGAAGAAAACTCAAAAACAAAAAGTCATAGTATTTTTCTCAAGTTGCAAATCTGTAGTCTTCCACCATGATTTTTTTTCTAAATACTGCCAAATGTCTGTTTTAAGCATACACGTAAGTGGTCTTATTTTATTTATAAGTAGTATTTTTACTAATTTTGTGCTAGATAGGTGTAAGTTATTATTTATTATATATTTTTTTTTTTTTTATATTTTATATACATTTGAATTTATTTTTATTTGATATAATTATGTAGTCTTTGATATTGTTAATTTATTTCCACACATTTAAAATTGTATACTATGCTGCAGTATAATATTTTACAGGGAAAAATGACTCAAGTGGACAGAACTACTACTATACATAACTTTTATGATAGTAACCAGATGGCCCTTTTCTGTACTGACTTAGTCGCTCGAGGTCTAGACATCCCAGCAGTAGACTGGATTGTACAATTTGATCCGCCAAGTGACACAAACGTAAATATAATTAGATTGTTTAGCTAATTATTCGAAATATAACGAAATATTTTTGTCATGTAAAAATTTACTTACAGGAATATATTCACAGAGTGGGTAGAACAGCCAGAGGATTGGACACAGTAGGAAATGCTGTCTTACTGTTAACACAACAAGAAGAAGAGTTTGTGAGTTACCTGAAAGAAGCTAAAGTTTATCTGGATAAGTTTGAATGCTGGAATAAATTTTATAATTTACAATTTAAGGTAAATAAAATTAAATGAATAGATGTAATATATTTTGGACAAGTTGAGGTTGACAATCAATCGGGTATAATATGTATTTGATAGTTTAGTAAGGGCTGATATGAACTTGATGTTATTGTACCTATGAATACCTACAATGAGTAAGGGCTTGTAAACAAAACTGCGAATTGGCGCAATGTGAATTCTTAACGCAGAAAACAACGTTATAAATTGCGATGCGATTTGGCTGCACCAAATCGCACCGCAATTTATAACGTTGTTTTACGAGGCGGCGAAACAAAGAATTAAATTGAAGGAATGCACGATGCGAATCAATTCGCAAGTTCTTGCGATGCGTCGTGGGAGATTGTAGATTTTTACGATGCGACGTCGCATCGCAGTTTTGTGTACAAGCTCTAAGAACTAATTCAATCAAATAATAATTTACTACAATGGGGGTATATGGTCCATGCCATTTAATTTAATTTTATAATGCCATCGAAATGTGAAAAGTTAAATATTCTATCCTTATTTGAATGTTCTTTAAACATTATATTATTATAATTATTACAAAAATTATAATTAATAAACCAAATTTAAACTGGCCAGTGAGGGACTAAGTTCTTAATATTATGCTGGAAAATAAATGAATGGGGTGATTGATAATGAAGACTTCCAATTTCCAGTTAGATGCAGCAATGTCAAATCCGGAATTCTATCAATTAGCTATAGAAGCCTATGAAGGTTATATAAGAGCTCTCGAGGTACGGAAGTTGAAGCATATTTTTAACCTTTTAACAATGGATCTAGAAAAAGTAGCCAAATCATTTGGCCTGAAAGAAAAACCAGATATAGATATTCGTAAGTGATTATAATTATACAATTTGTTCATTTAAATCATTGATATAATAGTAATAAAAGTAATGAACATAAATATTTAAATAATAACAAGTTTAGAACTTACCTGTAACATTAATTCATCTCTCATAATATTGCATTTTTCTAGGTGTTGGTTTCAGTAAAAAGCACAGACCAAGGAAAAAAATATCGGCAATTCTAGCAGAACAGAACGAGAACGCCAAACGTATTAGAACTCATTAAATATTCTCTTTAAGCACTGACATGGAAATAATATAAACTTATTCGAGTTGACAGTACATAATTTATTAAAAAAATATTGAAGTTGTTTTATTCACACTCCAATAGTATTTAAAAGAATAATAAATAATATTTCTATTCCTCTTAAAGTAGATATATGCCAACTGAACTACATAATGACTAGACACAAAACGGTACTTACTGCCGCACTCAGAGACATCAATTAACTTTAATGAGTATTTAATGTCAAAAAATTTCATTGAAATCTAGATCATAGACCCCGGCAAGAATAGGGACTAATTTTGAATTGTCATTTTTTGACGTTAAGTACTCATTAACGATATTTGACGTCTCTGGGTGCGGCAGTTAGGTAGGTAAATAAACTTAATCAAGTGAGACAGTCAAAGTGCGTTTTACATTAGGTTATATACAAATATAGGAACTTTACAATTTTAAAAATTCTAGTAGACTTGGATGTAGCTTTAAAATTTCATTTGGGAGAAACGCTCATTTCATAAATGTTGTTTCGCACTAGTTTGTCGTAGCAATCTTCGTGGTTGTGCTGATGGTTGACGGCATAGATCATTGCGTCAATTGTTTCTATGGTTGCGGGACACCGGTTTAGGGAGAAATACTGAACACACCTCCAAGATGTTTTGCCGTGGGTGGTAGAATGTTTCGTGTACACAAAATTCATATGCACTAACTGTTTGTGGCCTTTCCTGCTGTAAATGTATTTGTACCGAACGGGCAACTGCTGATTGTCACAAGCGCCGTTCACCACGAGAGATAATGCACCTGGAATAAAAGCACAAGTTTTTAAAACTGCACTTGAAAAAATATTACTTATTCAACACAACGAAACCCAGAAATTATTTAACGTCATGTTAATACAATGACCATTTATTAATTTTTATCGAACTTTAGATGAAAAAAAAATAGTTATTATTTAAGTTAAGTACAGTGGCGTATATCCACCAGTATGTGATTTAAAGCAAGGCAATTAACACAATAATGTCTGTTGCATATTAGAGGGGTGTCTCTCTGCAAGTTGATTGCATTCTACCGTCTTCCTCACACTTTATCATCATGTCGTACGAGTGAAAGTGACGGTTATATTAAAACTATTGCAATCGGCCTGCAGAAAAAAGGCCAGATTGGGTCTTGTGTTGAAACCAATTCAAAATATTTTTCTAGCAAAATGTATTTTTTTTTTGTTTCTTTAAATATCAACATAGCGTTAGTATTACACTCGAGTTGACGTAGTGTAGTAACTGTACACTATACTATGGCAGACTGTAGTGTGAGTGTATAGACTATTACAGCACGCCAGATTACCACAAAATGTCAAAATTTCTCAACTGACTGTGCTTTATTTACAAACAGGTTAAGGTTGGCAATCGATTGAAGAAATCGACATTTTTGGGTAATCTGAAATTCCGTTGCCCGTACAAAATGATAAGTACCTAATATTTCAATGTCAATAATGAGAATTGATTTCTAACGAGCTTGCTTCTAGCTTAAAGTTTAAAATTATACACGGATGTCAGTTTGGACAAAAATGGCAAGAGTTATTAGGTACAGTCAAAATCACGTCAGCGTCACTGTCAAATATGTCACCCTTAGTTTGTCGTAAAGCACAAGTCGATTTAGAAAATTCGACATATTGTGGTAAATTGAGGTGCTGTTGACTGTATAGTTAAAATATGGGTATATGTTTTAACTATACAGTCAACAGCACCTTACACCTTACCTTGCATTAGTACGTACCTACTGTTCTATTCCTTTAAACGTTTCGAAAATCTAATGGTCGTTATAAAGGAAATGTAAAGATTTGCGGTTTTACATATACTTTTATTAAATATGGATTCATATAAAAATACATTCGCATAAAATCAAAGCCACACTATAATCACACAACTTAAAATAAAAGCAAACATTTAAATTGTCTTTTAAAAGTGACCATGTTTGAAAATAAAAATACTCATCTTACATTACCAAAATCTGTAGACAATTTGTCATTTGTTATGCCTTTGAAAATAATTCTACTTGTTGATCGATCATCCGTTACACTTATTGACATATTGAGGTTAATATTGATGTTACAGTGTACATGAAATCTAGTTGCATAATCATCATCATCACCAGCCCTTTAATGTTCCCACTGCTTGCCGGTAAGGGCTATGCACGAAGAGTCCCGGAGTTTATATCGATGTACAGTCACGTCAGACTATGCAAAATTGTCAAGTTGACAACCTTTAACGTGTTTGAAGAGAAACATTATCTGCCGCACTCAGAGACGTCAAATAACGTTAATGAGTACATAATGTCAAAAAATGACATTTCAAAACTAGTCGCTATTCTTGCCGGCTATGGTCTAGATTTAATTGAAATTTTTTGACATTAGGTAGGTACTCATTAAAGTTATTTGACGTCTCTGAGTGCGGCAGTAAGTCGATTGTAAAAGTTTGACAAATACGTAATTAGACGTGCCACTGACTGTAGCGATGATGGGATGATGGGACGATGGATTTATGTGTACTTTGTTACTTTAAGCACTATTCAAAGCTAACCCTATAAAGGTTATCCCAACTTCGTCCATTTAATTATTTAGAAAAATTACATCCGGTAGTTATTCTAATTAAAGGTTTCCTTTGGGTAGGGCTTATAAGTTATACCACAGATACTTTCCTATGCCCAAACTATGAAGCAAAGCTGTCATATAAAAATGTACTACAACAGATAAGAAAGTTACAAACAACAGCATTAATCACCTACATCGAACCATAAAAGACACAAGTTGCGTATTCGTTTAATACTAATTATGAGAATTTCGGCTTTATGGCATATCCCAATGACAATAGCAGCCAAAAGTGAGGTGAACTAGAAGTACACGCTTTAGGCATAACAAGCTATGAGAGTAAACTGTCAACATTTCCAGAAAATTAATTTGAATTGATCACCTTGGCACAGCCAAATGGGTTGTAGCTTTTCAAAACTTAGGAATGTATTCAAAATTTATATAATTGATAACCTAGATATAGTAGAGATCATTTAAAATAAGATTTTTTTGTGATGTCTTCCTTGGCACATAAAGTAGGTAGTACTACCTATTGCGCAAATACAACTTTGCATGTTTCACACGCATATATTCCGTAGACGATTTTGTAAAACATCGTACAAATAGATTGTAAAACTGACTAAAAACTTATATTATCAAGCTATATTATACACTATTCGATTTTAATTTTAACATTATATAAATGTTAGAAAAATTAGTACAATGATTTTGGTGGTTAGAATAAGAATTTCGAAAAATTATGATATTGAGGCGGGAATCGAACCCGCGTCCGCTGCTATCCGGGCAGGTGCCTGACCGCTGGGCCACCCAAGACACTGTCTTGGGTGGTCTTTTTCTAACCACCAAAATCTTTGTACTATATTATACACACATAAGCAATAATTAGAGACCATCATATTATAAATGATTAAAGTACAATTTTTATTATAAAAGTACATCAAGGACACAGAATATAATATAATTAGGACACTGTGTATAATTGAGCAAATGCAAATAATTTCATTCAAATCAGTATTGATAAAAAACTTTTCAGTATTTGAAAGTTTTTGTTGTTGTCATTATAAGTTGTCATTATAATTAATCTTTTTAATAAAATATATTATAATTTGTTGTCATTATAAAAATAAGGTTGAGCGATATTCTGTGTACTTGGTCTTAGGTGTTAGGTATATGGTATAACTAATGACTGCTGAAATCAAACCTCTGACTAATTCCTTCTGCAATCAACAAACAACAAGATTTTTAAATTTGTATTTAAATTTGTGAATTAAGATTGCCCTCAAGAACTGACTTGCTTAGGTTCATTTTATAATAAATACCATTAAACATTGCGTTCACGTTTTGTTAGATTTTCAGTTTAATCGGTGGAACTCGCGTCTTGAGATACTTATCATCGAAAATTCTCTAAGGAATGATAAATTATAAGACTAAAGACCTGCGAAAAGTTTAAAAGTTATACTCAATACCTAGCACTTAATATACAAATTATACATTTGAAAAACTCGCATATAAAATGGATGAAACATCGAATCTTAAATTAAAAGTAAAATAAATAGACTAGAATATGAGCAATAAAAAGTCTTGATTATAATAATTATGGTAAAAATTTGATGGCACAGACCAAAACGAAATTCTATTTTGTTCTAGTTTTTAAAAATATATAAATTGGCACTTGAGAGCAGATTACCACTATCACAGTTGTTTATCAATTATTGTTCTTTTTTCAAACTTTCCTTCAAAAACTATCCTTAAGCTACTAAGGAGTATTTAACATTTATATTTTTGAATAACTGGGCATTAATTTGCATTATACATTAATTTTGGCCCCTACAAGTTAGAGGAATCTTGGATTCACTACACTATTCACAAGAATTTAAAGTTTTGCATATAAAATTGGCTCTGTATCACTTTAATAAACATAGAAAAATATATGTATAATCTTAATACAATGTCTTAATACTTAATAGTAATATAATTATGAGTCTGATAATAGTGTATAGTGGAATTTAAAGATTATGTTGCATAGTAGTCACCCTGTAATTGAGAAACCTTGATTACATCATTAAAATGTATTTCAAAACATGGAGATTTACAAAATGGCATTTCACATGCATTACACATAAACCTGGTATCCCTTCTTTTGCCTATTTTCCAGCATAGGCGACAAGATCGCTGTGGATATTTTTTCTTTCCATCTTCTTTTTGAGGAATGGTGACTAGGCGGTGTTCCGTTGTGTGGCGAGGAGTGTCTTCACTTATCGAACTTCTCATCACACTGTTAGTCACCTTACCATTCACTAAGTTTTTAAGATCGAGAAACAGTGAACTTAGACTGGTACAATCTGAAATCACGATGGGCATTTTCACTGTAATAATAATTGTTTACAATCACAAACTTAAGAGATTTATGATGTTGAAAATGCCATCGTGTTTTCACAGTGAAGGCTTTGCAAAAGAAAAAAATATTTGATGAAAATAATGATTGCATTTTCAACACAATCTCTAGTGTCTAAGTCAAGGTGATACATGAAAAAGCATTGAAAAGCAAATAAAAGATGCACAAAACTTCTAACTTATGCAAACTTAATTTTTGTATAATAGGGCCAATTCTGACATGATTCTCTAAACTTAAAACTAAATTTAATATCAGTCTCTCCTCTTCATTCTGTATTGAGAATGAAAGAGAAACACTGGTGTCAAATTAATCTTAGGTTTAGAGAACCATTGTCAGAATCGACCCTAATGTAAATATTAAGGGACTTTAATTTTAGCATGCATTTTTATACTCTGAAGAAATTGTATTTATAATAATCAGTATATGAATTGTATAATGTAAACATGTATTGTACTCACTGTCTTGTGGAGATTGGTATTCAGGTGGAATA
The DNA here is from genome assembly GCA_963931975.1 of Cataclysta lemnata. Taxonomy (NCBI): domain Eukaryota; kingdom Metazoa; phylum Arthropoda; class Insecta; order Lepidoptera; family Crambidae; genus Cataclysta; species Cataclysta lemnata. The sequence goes on from OZ008339.1 coordinate 8,242,651, forward strand.
GACAAATCTTTTTTGCCTTCGCGAGACCCATCGTAGGATTTTGGAGTAGTACATACTGCAGGATCTGTCACTATTATGTCCAGGTCATCACATTCTGTTTTTAATTCTAAAGTACTCTCAGGAGACTGGTCTTTAATTTTGTCATCTTTATCTATATTAAATGAAGGAGAAATATCAACAGCTTTATCTTCATATAAATTTTTAAAATTATCATAGTTTTGTAACATTGCAAGACTCTGTTTACAATAGGACTTTTCCTTTAATTTCGATCTCTTCTCAGAATTTAATATTTCTGAATAGTAACTTTTTTGTAGGAAGTCATCAGATTTTCTTTTGAGATTACTGATTCGCTGTAACTTTTCAATAAATTGTCTTTGCTTGAAAATTTCTAAATCACTGTTCTGTGTCTCTTCAGGTAAAGAAGATGCTGTTTCAACTACATCTGAGACATTTGAATCACCCTCATGTAAATCATTTTGATTGTCAACACATTGTTTTGTTAGCTCTTTTTCTCTTTCTGCACTTTCATCATCAGTCTAAAACAAAAAAAATTAATTAGTAAACTAAAGAATACACGCAATTGGCAAGTTCGCTGTTCGTTATCATTGATAAATTTGGAAATATTACTCTGGCCCAGTACAGATTGGTGTGTATTAACAACTGCAGATGCAGCTGTGACCACTTAACATGCCTTCTGAAGGAATAGGAGATTTTATATTTTTGGTCACCCATCCTTCAGTCAGTCCATCCATCAAAGAACATGGCATAGTTTATGAATTGCAGGACGAGCGTGCAGAGCCACTGAGCTATCAAGCTCCTCAGAAAAATGTATAGTATTATTACAATAATAATCTTACCTCTTTATTTGTTAACCCTTTAATTTGTAAGACTTCAGCAGTTCCTATAAAACTAGTGAGTTCTTCACGTTTGACACTGACTTCTCCGTGATACATAAATTGAAGCAAGTCTCTCATAGCTTTGTGTGATACATCTCTTAATACAACTGAAGCAAATTAAAATATAAATTATATTAATATTTAACAACAGGTAAATATGTTATATTTCAATAAAATGTCTATTATTTACCAATAGGATGTTGACATGGATTCATTTGGAACATTTTTTTGAAGTATGGCGAACATATTGATAAAATAACTTTATGTGCTTGTATTAAATGTCCTTCAACTGCAAGAGTTACATCTACGAATTCACCATTACCCAATAAACCAGCAAACCCTTTCGTAAGGTTCCCGTGGAAATTATTCCAAGACAATGAAAATTGTTGGTCCATTTTTACACTTTTTTAAATAACATCTGAAAAAATATACAATAATAATCATTATAGGGCCTATGATATAAATTTCACATATAAATAAGCAGCGGAAATCTGCAAATTACTTCGCAATATTTTGACGAATTTTTAAATCAAAATAATGTTCTGCAATGACAGCTGTAAGAAGCTGAGGCGGCGCGTCGTCACTAGTGTTGTGGATCAGTGGATGTGCAGTTGTAATGGCAAATAATTTAATGAATTTAAAAAGTTTATAAAATAGAGTTATGTAAGTCATTTAGTTGATTGTACAATCAACTATACTCAATGAATTATTATAATAATGCTCTTGACTAGACTGTAAAATAAAAGCCTCTTTGCCTTTCATTATTTATAAAAAATAGAATGCATTTAAAAAATGCATTCTGTTGAAATTTAAAATTCATTCTGTTGATATTTTAAATGCATTTTAAGGATGCATTTATGATAAATGATAAAGATGCATGAATGATGAGACCCTTTGCTTTCCCTAAAATATAGGGACAATAAAAAAAAAGAGTGGCGCGTTTCAAAGGTGTCAGGCAGATTAATTTCCGTTATTAAAAAATTATTACAGAGTGGATTTTGTGCAGTGAAAGTGGTGTTATTTTGATGCACAAGCATCCGTGTTGATGTCTAATTATGCAGAATCTTTGAAAATGAGTCTTGTGATGTGTTTGATGTTGTGGTAAAAACCACTGTAAAAAGTGGTTTTGTCCACCTCATCAGTCACCATCATGAACTCTGTTACCATTAAATTCGCTCCAAGCACTCCCTAGATGCGTTAAAATATGTGACACCCATATTTTAACGTAAAATTCATTTCATTCATAATTTCATTCACTCATTATTTCATAAAACTACAGATAAAATATACACTAAAGACATGGCCGTATGAGCTAGACCCTTTGCCTTCCCTAAAATATAGGGAGAATTTAACCAAAAAAAAAAAACAAAAGGGGTGAGTGCTTGGCGCGTTTCGTGGTGTCAGTCAGATTTATTTTCACTAATTCAAAAATTGTTACAGAGTGGATTTTGTGCAGTGAAAGTGGTGTTATTTTGATGCACAAGCATCCGTGTTGATGTGCAATTATGCAGAATCATCGAAAATAAGTCTCATGACGTGTTTGATGTTGTGGTGAAGATCACTATAAAAAGTGGTTTTATCCATTTTATCAAGCACCATCATTAACTCTATTACCATTCAATTCGCGCCAAGCACTCCCTAGATGCGTTAAAATATGTGGCACCCATATTTTAACGTAAAATTCATTTCATTCATACTTTTTACCCGCTCATTATTTCATAAGACTAAGGGCCTGTTTCACAATCGACAAGTAAGTTCGAAGTAGCTTACTTTGCAGCTCAATTGACATATATTTCATATTACAACTGTCAAATGATCTGTAAAGTAAGCTATTTAGAACTTACTTGTCGATTGTGAAACAGGCCCTTAAGATAAAATATACACTAAAGACTTGGCTGTATGGGCTAGACCCTTTGCCTTCCCTAAAATATAGGGAGAATTAAAAAACAACAAAAAACAAAAGGAGTGTTTGGCGCGTTTCGTGGTGTTAGTTATTTTTTCGATAATTCTAAAATTGGTTCAGAGAGGATTTTGTGCAGTGAAAGTGGTGTTAAATAACACCACTTTCACTGCATCAAAATTGATGCACAAGCATCCGTGTTGATGTGCAATTATGCAGAATCATTGAAAACAAGTCTTACGATGTATTTGATGTTGTGGTGAAGATCACTATAAAAAGTGATTTTATCCATTTCATCAGTCACCATCATGAACTCTGAATGGTAACAGAATTCATTCGCGCCAAGCACTCCCTAGATGCGTTAAAATGTGTGACTACCATATTTTGACGTAAAATTCATTTCATTCATACATTTCACCCACTTATTATTTCATAAGACTACAGATAACATATACATTAAAGACATGGCTGTATGGGCTAGACCCTTTGCCTTCCCTAAAATATAGGGAGAATTATAAAAAGCGTTTGGCGCGATTTCAATGGTGTCAGTCCCCGTAGTTGTTAGTTGTTTTGGTCTACCCATCTCTATCACTCATTGAGAAAAATAGCAAAGTGTGAGAGTGACGGTCAAATTGTTTCAGAGTAGATTTTGTGCATTGGAAGTAGTGTTATTTTGATGCACAAGCATCCGTTTTGATTTCTTAATAAGCGGAATGATTGAAAATAAGACATACCTACCCCCGAATACTGGCACGCTACTCAAAGTTCAAGTACTACTTAACATTTGTCTAGAAAACTCAATTTGCCACTGAAATGAGTTTTTGTAATTTTCTCACAAGTTGCATTCCATTTGTGAACCTAAATAAAAAATTTCCATTAACTATAATCACTTATCAACTCCCTAGTTGATTTGATTCAAAAGTTTGTAGGTACAATGTCAGCATTCATGTTCGCTACGACGAGCTAACTCGATTCCTCAGGCGGTATTCAGCGACGCACATTCTGTATTAGCAGTGGGTTCTCTGTGGTATTAGAACACAGCTTTGCTAAAACTTCTCGCCAAAGCGGTTGAAGAGTAGTCCGGCTAAATTAAGTTTCAACAGAACTTTTAGGAGTTCGAACCATCGGAATCTAAACCAAGATGTTTAGATACAACCTACCTATACCTATATCCACAGTCGGCATTTGTTTGTCACTCTTCCCATTCTCGAATTTGTTTTCTTTGGCTTAATTTTTTTATAGGTTCTTAGACGTGTTTATCAACTGTCAATGTCCCTACTGTTGGGACTCCACACACCAGAATATTTTTCTCTACACAATATTTTTTTGGGTCTTTCTTTAACACATTTTTTTAATATTAAATTCAACGAATATGTCCTATGTCTATTTATTTAATATGATATTTATATTATTGTGCTATTATTTATTTTCTTTCTGTTCACCAGTTATGCGGGATCGGTTCAGTAGGTATATATATTTTTTGTCATACCGCTCAAAAATTGGGCTAGGTTTTTATTGTCATCAACCTTCCCGGAAGGTAGAGTCGACTCGCCCCTAGTCGACACTTAGTGTAGAACCCCGACTGAGATGATAATACAGGTCCAGAAAGATCTAGACTAGAATATTCGATAATATTCTACTCTGCCTTCATCACGCATTATTAAATGTACTTACAAGCTATTAAGAAGAAAATTTTTCCTTAATATTACTTTGTGCGATACAGTAAAACACGTCGCTTATGTACCTATTGGTATCTATCGATTATGTGACCGGCCCAGGCAAGAGTGGGCGCACCACATACGTAGGTACATATTTACATTAACCTTAGATAAATAAGATGAATTTACTTCAGTAGAACTAAATACGATGAATCAGATCAGACCGCTAAATAAATACATGGATGGATCAAATATTTGTTTCAATTCAATTCTGAAAGAATTTTATTTATCTAGAGGTTGACTCGTCGTTTGCCATTCAAATAATCAGTAGATCAGAACAAGTAATTCGGATAACTAAATTATCAGACTTACTGCCGCACTCAGAGACGTACATTAACTTTAATGAGTATTTAATGTCAAAAATTTTCATTCAATCTAGACCATAGACCCCCGGCAAAAAAAGCGACTAGTTTTGAATTGTCATTTTTTGACGTTTAGTACTCATTAACGTTATTAGACGTCTCTGAGTGCGGCAGTTACTACCGCACTTATATATACTCACCCATATAGGTGAATGTAATAAACACAGTGGACACTTTAAACATTAATCCAAAATATTTACTACTGCTGGCAGCTGCCAGTACGTGAACTAGCTATACTATATAGAATAAGCCGTGTGGTGACAGCAGAGTAGAATACAATTGTCACCACCACAAATCTCTCCCTTGGGTGTCGTACAAGGCGACTAAGGATAAATCAGCGATGAGGAATGGGCAGCAGCGTTCCTCTCATATCACCTAGCAATAATACTGCGACTTTTGTACCCGATAAATGGCAATAGGCTCGCCACCTATTTCATGGGACCTAACATAATTGGCGATGCGTGGGTTAGTTCACCTCACGCTAGTTCACCTCTGCCTACCCCTTCGGGGATATAGGCGTGATTTATGTATGTATGTATGGATATAGAATATCTACTAAATTACTACTTGCACCTCGTTCTAAAAATGACTAAGTAGCTATCTACACATCTCGATAAAGATCTAACTATGAAACTGACCCACAACGACATATTATTGGACACGTCTAGTAGCCTGCAATCAATTAAGTTCGCAAGCGCAGTCACCCTGCTAAGATAGCCCGAGCATGACATGGCACGTTTAATTTTACTGATGTCACTGCCTTGCGATTAGCTTTTAACAGAGCTGCAATCTGATGTAAAAAGAAAGCTATTATTATTTTTATCACGTCATAACCGCATAGCTACTTGGTTATCATCACCATGCTTTCAAGTCCTGTGGATAGTAGAATACAGCGAGAAAGAGCCGTAATTCACCATGCTATAAGTCCAGTGCAGTGTCTTTTGAAGCATGAAAACTGGAGATAATTTATTTTTGGTCGCCCAGCCAATAACCCAATAACCGACCTATGATGGCGGGCAGACGCGGATGGGGGAAACAAGGTAGGTATTTAATTTAAGGCTTTGCTGTTACCCCAGTTCCCCCGTCTACGCGCGGAGGTGGTCACACAGGGGGATGTTTAGTGGGTAGTAGGGGAATGACTTTATCCTGAGCCCCAAATACCTCTCGCGGCGGAGTCCCCACTGTCGAAAGAGGATGCATAAATGCATTTTACGGCAACAAAAAAACGGTGGGCCGAGAATGCTAGTCATTGCGCCTCTTGATTTTTAAGAATCTTCAAATTGGTACTGCCTAAATCATAAACTAAACAAGATGTCTAAATTACTGGAAGTGTTTATGTTGCATGGATGGTTGTGTAGCTCTTTAAAATGATGTTGTACAATACACCCCCTCTCACATGGCACCTAATAATTAAAGTTGCCGAAATATGGGGGATGAGTCTGGCGCACCTTGAGATAAACTTAGAAAAGCAAGAAGACGATGACAATGTTAAACGGTTTTGAACAAATTTGTGGCCCTTGCTACATCCCTGTGTAGGTACTTCAGTTCACGGGAAAGTATGCGATGAATGGGTTTCTTATTAAAACTCTTAAAAGTTTCGTCAAGCCAAAGTTTCTGGTGTTCTGTGAAATTGTTTTAAGCGGTGTCGAGGCTAGTTACGCTAATAGGCTGATGAAAAGTGGGGTAATTTTCAGACCTATATTGTAAGAAGTGGAACTTTGTTCAGTTGTCTTCCATGCTGGCCTGGGAGCAAAAAAATAACGTAGAATTTGCCATCTCCGACTCAATCCACCCCCCCTTAGCACGGGACGTGGACACATCTCTTTCGGTGGATAGAAAATCTTTTCCTCTCGCTTTAACTCGCACTAAATCCCGAGACGAAACACTGTCAAGTGGTGGAGAGAGACTTGTCCACGTCCCCGGGCTACGCGCTCGCAGCGGAGTCGTAATAGTCGACGAAGGGGATTGACCGGTATAGGCCAATAAGCATCTTGATCTTGGGAAGCCGAACGGTGGAGGGTAAACCACCAACAACCCAATACAGGCGACCGGCTCTAAAAACTAAGCCAAAACCGATCAGTATTGAGCAGTATCTATTGGAATGTTGTCATCCCAATCACTCTCCGTTCGATCGATCTCTCGACATGGTCCATTCCGTCTCTTATCTGTACATTCATTCATCACTGCTCCTTTCCGGGGAGATGGATGATATAAATAAAAAAGAAGTGGGTGGCAGACCTCTACGAATAACCTACTGCAAAATATTCACTTCCACATAGTTTAAAAGTATTAGTTGAGTTAGTTGGTAGTTGTATGATAAGAGAAGACTAATTAAATGCATTGTGAACCGGATCCCGCTGAATAGTTTCACAACGGGACCGGAAATCAAACAGGCTTATGAACTGGACACCTACTCTAATTAAATCACAAGCGTCGAAATTAATTGTAATGTTTGATGTTATCTTCAATTCCGATCAGATAAATTAAGACGTTAGTTGCATTTGTAATGAATTAATTGATTAGGTATAGGTACACAAGAATAATCTTATATTTACTTGCGTTAACACATGGTAATTAGGTACTGCTGTTTGGAACACATTAGGCTGTCACAAACTAGAACATTTTTTACTTTATTTAATATAAAAAAGAAATATTTTAATTAAAAGTTTTCTGCCTTTTTTTTTCCGTTTTAATATAATAAAGAAAAATATAGTTTAGTCATATAAGGTATAGTTTGGTAGTACGCTGTGTGGTGACGGCAGAGCAGAATACAATTGTCACCACCCACATCTCTCCCGTGGGTGTCGTACAAAGCGACTAAGGGTTTGAACAGCAATGAGCAATGGGCAGCAGTGTTCCTAGCATTGTACTGCGATTTTCCAATATATGGCAATATATTACATGGGACCTGACCACACCTGGCGAAACGTGGGTGTTGATTCACCTCTGCCTACCCCTTCGGGGATATATATGTATAGTTACATACATCGGAAATGCGCGTGTCCCAGTTAAACAGGTAAAAGGTTTCCAATATTTAAAGCGGTACTCAAGCTACGCTATCCATTCGTAAACTGCCTTGAGGTTCTGAGTTGGCTTGGTCTGATAAGTCCAAAAATGGCCAATATACTTTTTTTTCTTTTTACAATAAAAATTATGTTCATGAAAGATGTCACACACTCTTAATATCAAGATAACTCTTAATTTAACAGGATTATAAAATAAATTGACTTTCAATGTTTTTTACATACACACATTCATACATAAATCACGCCTATATCCCCGAAGGGGTAGGCAGAGGTGAGCTAGCACCCACGTTTCGCCAATTATGTTAGGTCCCATGTAATAGGTGGCGAGCCTATTGCCATATATCGGGCACAAAAGTGTCGCAGTACATTGCTAGGTGGTATAAGAGGAACGCTGCTGCCCATTCCTCATCACAGATTTATCCTTAGTCGCCTCGTACGACACCCACGGGAGAGATTTGGGGTGGTGACAATTGTATTCTACTCTGCCGTCACCACACGGCAATGTTCTTTGGCATCTTTAATTGAGTTTAAAAACTAAAATATACCTTATTAGTAGTTAACATAGCTATATTATTGTAACATATTCAACAATTAAACTAAATCACAGTAGCATCTTTGTTTATAAAGGATTTAGTAAAAGTTTATTATGGTAATTGACAGAAAAATAAAGAAGTAACATTCAATTCTCGCCATGAGATCGGTAAAGTGCAAAAGTATCCCCTCATAACCCGCATCTTGGAGGTCCGGTCACTCGGCGAAGCTGCCTGCCTCTGACAGATAATCGATGAGGTTTGCTAGTTTATTTGGCTATCGGTTCCGCTCTCGACATGTGTATCTACTCGATATAATCGATTCTGAGCCCGGCGTAATATGGTTATGAATCGGAGCACATTCGATTACAAACATCGATACTGTTGTGCTTTGAGCGTGAGATCAGTATTTGTATAGAGGAACGAAATTACTGTGCATTTTCCTGCTTGTGACTTTCGTATGAGTGGTTATTTTTGATTAATGTTTGATATCTATAGATAAGTATTTAGTAAGGAGACTTTTAGTTTGGCTTCCAGTTTGATTTCTAGGAAAAATGTAACTCGTGCGGTATCATTATACAGAAAACTTCTTAAATAAACAGAAATGTATCAATACTTCCTTCGTTTCGTTTTACCTTAGTACAAAATGCCAATAAAAAAAGATCAGAAATCCTTAGAAACATTAGGTACTATCTAGGTACTTAGGTTTATCTGGTATGAATTTATTGCGGATATTATTCAAATTCAATAAATGTATGTTATTCATTCATTTCGGTCATTGGATTGCTGACCAAAAATATTTTGCTTCGGAAGGTATGTACCTTCCCAGCAGTGTGGACATTAAAGGGCTGGTGATGTTGATGATGTCATAATCTTTATGAGCGAATTACATCTAAACCGTTATATCCGTACGTGATATGTAAATTGCTGTGTGGTGACGGCGTCACCACCCCCATCTCTCCTACTGCTGGTGTCGTACAATGGGACTGAGCGTTAATTAAGACAGCAGCGTTCCTCTTATGCCATCTAGCAATGTACTGCGATTTCTGTGCCCGATAGATGGCATTAGGCTCGCCACCTATTACGTGGGACCTAACCTGATTGGCGAAATGTGGGTGTTAATTCACCTCTGCCTACCCCTTTGGGGATATAGGCATGATTTATGTATGTTTGTATATCTAAACTGTTTTTATAAAGTGAAACTAAAATTGAATATTTGTCGCAAACTAGTGTTGTCAAACTTCTCCGCGACCCATTTACTGCTACGGGTGTCGTGTAGCGTGCAGTTCGCAACTTCATCTTCCCTATCTGATGGTTTTAGCCGGTATTACCTACATGGCAATCTTAGAAGTGCCGCTCAAGAGATTGAAAGTGAATTCTCTTTATATTTGCTCAATGCGATGTACATACAATATGGGCTTCAGCGCTTTTTGATGTCAGGCATGAAATGAACATACACTGTTTCCTTACTGTTTTAAGAATGTATCTGTGTCATGGTATCTATGAAGTTACATTATATCATAGATTTCTAGTAGGTACTATTTTCATAGATTTCTAATACCTAGTTCCAAGAGTATAGTAAAACTTGGGTAATGTGCTTTATGTGACAAACGGTTATTTCCGTGATGTAGACATGTCGTAGTCCTTTTCGTAAACGGCGTAGACTTGTACGTGACAAGCTTAAAAAATGTATTGAACTGATGGCTTTGTGGAATGCAAATGCAAAATGAATGTAGGTAGGTACAAGGCGCCTAAGGTTTAAAACAGATTATGAGTAATGGGCAGCAGTGTTCCTCCTAAACCACCTAGCAAACGCAATATACTGCGATTTACGTGCCCGATAAATTGCAACAGGTTTACCACATATTACCACATATTGGAACCCAGTGGCGTGACGTGAAAAAACAAGTTAGGCAAGCCACAACTATATGAAGCCTCTTATGGTTTAAGCATTAACTTTTAACACCGCCTGCTAGGACACGGCTACAACTGTTCAACGCCATCTAGTGACGAAGCGGAGAACTACGTTGCCACTTTTGCGTGCTTGTGCTTTGTTTTATACAGCCAGAAAGAGAGATCATTATACAAACAAAAGCCGTGTTAATAAGGGAAGGACGATTCAACCCGGTCCGGAGCGGCTTGCAGGAGCGGCGCACGACCGCGATATTGAGTGCAGTTCACAAAAGAAATTCCGCTTTTATGGCTATTGCAATAAGATCTAAAATATTTACTTTTGACGGAACTTGTTTTCGTGGGAGTTTATTACTAATGTGTGCGTGTGTCGTAGTGTATCGATGCATAAGCGCGTAGGCTGCCGAAATGCCGGCTTGATGCCGGCTTGTAGGCAAACTTTAGGTACTATTTCGCGTTGCGTGCGCCTGACAAGACTACGCTTGTCTGTGTGCGTGCAGGCGCTGTATAGCAGGCGTCCATAACTCGATATTTAGCGAGTTAGTTGAAGGAATCTAGAGAGCGGGAGCGAATTGTATGTACCTGTGTTGCATATTGTTTCGCGCGCGTTTAATACTGTTATGATAAGATTATATTGATGGATTTTTTTTATTTGCTTATAAAATGGTATTGTAGTTGAATTATGGTAATGATTTTTTTATGCTCGCTCGTTTGGTACGGCTGTTGGGAATCGGGTTATATGGACGCTCCGCCACTGCTGGAACCTATCATAATCGGCGAAACGTGGATGGTAATTAACCTGTGCCTTAGGGGCTTGATATATATGCTTGATTTATGTATTTAACTGAAAAGATCAACTACGATTTATCAAATGCGGCATTTTACACTAAAGAAGAAACGTCAAGTACGTGACCATCATGTAGACAGAATGTTAAGAAATTATTAAGGGAATAGCAGATTGATTGGTACCAAATTTTTCCCCGAGTTTGAAACCGAGAGGGCAAGTATCCGCTCAACTCGGAAGTGTGGGGACGTGCTTCAGAGGTCTCGGGAGTGCCGCCTGATTGGCCCCATTGTGAGCCCTCAATAGTCCATCTCGTGCCGCTAACTGAACCGTTTCATGATTCTCATTCGATGCCCTTACTATTGGTTTCACTATGTTTTTTGCAACCGATAGGTAGGTACTTAGTAATTTAGAACATTCCAAAAACGTAAACCCCAAAAACAAACAAACAAAATACTATTTTCATCCCACCATCTCGGAAAAAGCGTTTTTGCTCTTCGATATCTGAGTGCAAAAGCCGTTTTTATCCTCTAGAGGTTAACCTCTAGAGGATAAAAACGGCTGATGTTCTAAATTCAAATTTACTTTAAAGTAAATTTGAATTTAGAACATCGTGTGCAATGAGTTTGTGAATTCAAAACATCATTATACATATTTATTTCTACCTCCATGGTGCCGAAATTGTCATGCAACCTATTTTAATTTGTTAAAAACTCAGACTCGGAACCTTCTTGGTGTACTTTTTTTGTAATTTGCTTTGCGCGCGCCATTTTCTTTTCACGTCATAAATTTGTTAAAACCTGGATGCTTGAGTCAAGCATTTAAAAGCTTTTTAGGTCTGTTTGATTTGTTTACGCTAGCAACGGAACAAAAACATACAGAAAATCAACGTGCTTGACTCAAGCTGATTGACCGTCTCGGAACTCCATTAGGGACGGTAATTTTTATTAGGTACTTACAGGTGTGTCTGGATGAATGTTGCGGGTGTGGCTGGGTAGATGGGTGGCTGTTGGAGGTGTGTCTGGGTGAATGGGTGTTTTGAGGGTGTGTCTCGGTGAATGGGTGTTTTGTGGGTGTGTCTGGGTGAATGGGTTTTTGTGGGTGTGTCTGAAGTGATGGGTGAGTATTGTGGGTGTTTCTGGGTGATCGGGTGTTTTTTTGGGTGTGATTAGGTGTTTTGTGGGTGTTTCTGGGTGATTGAGTGTTTTTTGGGTGTGATTGGGTATTTTGTAGGTGTTTCTGGGTGAATGGGTGTTTTGTGGGTGTTTCTGGGTTAATCGGTGTTTTGTGGGTTTTTCTGGGTGAATGGGTGTTTTGTGAGTGTTTCTGGGTGAATGGGTGTTTTGTGGGTGTTTCTGGGTTAATCGGTGTTTTGTGGGTGTTTCTGGGTGAATGGGTGTTTTTTGGGTGTGATTGGGTGTTTTGTAGGTGTTTCTGGGTGAATGGGTGTTTCTGGGTGAATGGGTGTTTTGTGGGTGTTTCTGGGTGAATGAGTGTTTTTTGTGTGTTTCTATGTGAATTGGTGTTTCTGGATAAATGGGTGTTTTGTGGGTGTTTCTGGGTGAATGGGTGTTTTGTGGGTGTTTCTGGGTGAATGGGTGTTTTATGGCTGTTTCTGGATGAATGAGTGTTTTTGTTGGTGTTTCTGGGTGAATGGGTGTTTTTTGGGTGTGTCTGAGTGGATGGGTGTGTATTGCGGGTGTGAATGTTGTGGGTGTTTCTGGGTGGGTGTTGAGAATGTGTTTGGGTTAATGGGAGGGTGTTGTGGAAGTTTCTGGGTGAAAACAGAAACTGTTGTGATTGTATTTTTTTTTGTATTTTGCAATTTCCTCGTTGGGGGGGATGAAAAGTTACGTGTTGCACTCGAGTGCAAAGATTTTTCACCTTGTGCTCTTTTGATTCCCTCGCTTTCGCTCAGGATTCTAATTTTTGAATCCTTCGCTAGCTAGGTCATCAAAATTGAGCACGCGGTTAAAAAACAACTTTGCACTCACGTACAACAAATAACTATTCTTTATTTTTCCTGCGTTACAAATATGGCAGATTTAAGTTAACGCTTTTGATTCAGTAAAACTAAGAGAACAAAAAAAGTTCTTGAAAATTAGTCTCAAATATTTAAAATAAAATTTGTTTTTATTTTATACAACGGTATTGAATTAGTTATGTCGTCATTTGGCGCTTAAAAGTAATTAGCTTTAAATTAATTAAAAGTAAAATATGGATGTCTTCATTATTGGTCTAATTTCATATAAATTCATAAAAATTTGTTGAAAATACGAAATGTTGTCATTTTATAATCTTTAGCAAGAATTTTTTGTGAAATAATTTCAATAATTTTCTCAGTTGGGTATTGTTCAATTAGGTATTGTTGGAATCTTTTGTTGTAATTGTTATCCACATTAAATACACTCAGTGTACTGATCCGTTGAAAAGTTATTTTAGAATGTTAGCACGTAGCACCCATGCGATTTCAATTAATATTGCAATACCTCAGTACTAAGGTTTAATCCATCAGAATTTAAAAATGACCTCTTGGCCGCAAACTCCGGTTGAAAGGAGCTCAATTATCGCTGCCTAACCTTGAATAAATCTCTCGGTCCTCAAAAAAAATCCGTTTTTTTTAGCAAAAATGACAATCGAAATGTAGATTACATCCTCCCCGAGATGGATTTTTGTGAATTGTTATGCTATAATCCAATCTGCGGCACTTCGAGTCACGTCTGGGCGTCGAACAGACTTGTTGGTTGGTTGGGGTTTTACTATTTGAATTTTTATGGAAAATTCTATTGAACAATTGAAAGATGATGATATTGAAAATAGTAATATCGCCAGTTTACAGTTTGATTAAGTATAAACACAGGGTACAGTACTCAATTTGGTTAGACTTTGGATTTTTTATTCATTCATTAATCACGCATATTAAGAGTTTATCTCTTGAGGTGTATTAAAGCTCAGGTATGGTCAACTATGTTAGGTCCAATGTATTAGGAGGCGAGCCTATTGCCATATATCGGGCACCAAAATCGCATACCAGGAGACTTTTTGGTGAGAATTTTTGGAATTCGTTCAGACCATCAAACTGAACAAATTTCACCATGGGAGCAACTCCAAATTCACGAAAAAATATCAGCTGTTTCATACAAAATGATAATACCTACTTGACCCAAATGTATGAAACAGCTGTTATTTTTTTCGGTAATTTGGAGTTGCTCCCATAGTGAAATTTGTTCAGTTTGATAGTCTGAACGAATTCAATTTTTGCAGTGATCAAAAAGTCTCCTGGTATATTAAGTCGCTACGCACGACACCCGCGGGTGAGATTGGGGGCGGTGACAATTATATTCTACTCTAACCTAACAGGGCAAAATTTTACGACTAGGCTAGGGAATACCATGGTAGGTATATAATTATTATCGGAACATAAAATAATTATTTAAAAACTAAAAATGTTTAGTACATACATAGGTATTAATTATTGAATTCTTTATAAATTTGGTAACTCTGTTAACAAGCCATGTTCTGAATGGTAAAATCTAAACTAGACCTTAATAAAATATTCTTTATCGAGTAAACATTTGTGATAACATCATGGATTATTGTTTGATCTTAGTTTGAATATCATAATATTTCCACGAGCTTTTTAAACCATCAGAGCTCCATGTTTTAAACAGAACTTTGCTGTTTTTGCTTTTGATTAAAAAGCATAAAAGATAAAAAGCATAAAAGAGACGTATACTTCCAGTGTTCTTTTCATCACAGCCTGCCATCAATGTCTAGTGGCTTTTTGTCTCCATATCAGTTGTTTTGAGTACCTAGTAATATTTGGGAGAGACTTAAAAGACAATGGCTTTTACGAGAACAGCCGTTCCATAACACATCTATCATACGGTTTGATCAGCTCGAAAGCTTCGCATTTTCGTAATACCCAAGTACCATTTCGCAAATCAACTTATTAATTTGTGAGCAAAACAATTTTAACAATGCACGGCTTTGGAATATTTTCGTTGAAACAATTTTAATCTGTGTGCCGGTGGTTTATTCTAAGAAGTCACGGTGAAGCTTAAACGAAATGAAATATTATCTAACTTGCATTTCGCCCTTCGGACGGAGAGAAATCTCCGCAATGTTTTGTGGAGCGAGTATTTTCCAAGTTCAAAGTTCCTTAAGATCTTGTCTGATTCCTCCATCAACACGTCTGCTGCGGACGTCTGTAAAGAGGTTTTAGGTTAAAAACGCTCTCGCGGGAAACCCTGTACCAAAGGTTGCCGGATGTAATGGGCGTGAAAGAGATGTCATCACTTGCTCCACAGATGGGAGATATCGGACCAAAGCGTCTACTTTATTTACGTCTCTATTATGCCCTTTAATTATTTAAATACGGTAGTATTATAAATAGGTGGTTCTATTTTTTGTTGTGTGCTGTTGAATGATCATCATATCTCAAAGAATTGAATGGCTCATTTAATACAATATCGTCGCATAAAAGACTTAGGAAAACCCTGTGTTATGGTAGTTACAGTAATTTACTTTAACAAGAAAATACATATATAAATCACGAAGGGGTATGTTGAGTCTCATACTCATTTCGTATTTAAGAAGCGTAATGTGAAGACATGATTTGAATCTTCAAATTTTACGGAAAATAAGGTTTCCTGCCTCTTTAAATTTTCTTTCTTTATTCCAGAAGAAAACCCCATTTTCTCTTTAGTTTTCGGAATTCCCGCGAATGCTCACTTTTGGGTAACTGGACTATATTAAGTCGGGGAGCGGCTACGTGTACTTAGGGCACAATGCGAGCGAGTGTCAGTCGGCGGTGGTCGCGGCGGGATAATGCCACTCCAGAGCGGATTATGCCGCAAAACGATTCCGCTTATCGTCGCCTGCCTTCTCTACAGCGGTTATGCATTCAGAGAAACAGTTGCCTGCCGCTGCATTATGTATACCTAGTACTAAGCTTCAACTGTATTAGTTTTTGGATACTATAGATATTCTGTCTGGCTTACCCACTGCGAGATAGATAGAGAGGTCTCTTTGGAACATACATACGTAAATCACGCCTCTTTGGAACAGCTTTGTGATAAATTGAATTAACTGTTGCTTGCAGAGCACGAGTTTCGTCACTAGCCTTTTTATTTATCCCCACTGCTGGGGCACAGGCTTTTACTATGGACAGAAGAAAACAGGGAGAATGCGCTATATCGTACCACACTGGCCCATTGCGGATGGTGGGTATATTACCGACTACAGATAAATAAGAGTCTTGGAGCGCGGCAAATGTAAAATAAATTTAATAATAATGTGTTCAATCATAAATAATTATATATCGCACTCTTACCATTCTTCGTCAAAAAAATTCTTAGTAATTTTTATACAATGTAGACCTCACTCGGTGCTAATTCACCTCTGCCTACCCCTTCGGGAATATAGGCGTGATTTATGTATTAGGTTGGGGGAAAAGTTTTTTCGCATTATAGTATGTATAAACTTGTAATAAAATCTCTTTGGCTATACTATTTGTATCTGGCTGGTTTTGGTATCAGTGAAAGTTTAAATTTTAAAGAACATAATTCCAAATTCAAATTAGGAAAATGTGTGATTTTCATTTGTTTTTCGTACCGCCAAGATGAGTCAATCTAATGAAGAAATTCGATACATTTTAAAATTTTACTACAAAAAAGGTAAAAATGCAACGCAAGCCGCGAAAAAAATTTGCGATGTTTATGGACCTAGTGCAGTGTCTGTGAGAGTAGCACAAATTTGGTTTAAGCGTTTTCAATCCGGAAATTTTGATGTCAAAGATGCACGTCGCTCTGGTCGCCCTATTACAGATAAAATGGATGCCATTTTTGAAAAAGTGGAGCAAGATCGGCATGTCAGTACTTACGACGTAGCTGAAGAACTGGGAATTGACCGCAAAACAGTTTTGGCGCATTTGCAAAAACTGGGTACACAAAAAAGCTCGACATTTGGGTACCTCACGAGCTCACTGAAAGAAACCTAATGAACCGTGTACTCATTTGTGATTCTTTATTACGACGTAATGAAACCGAACCATTTTTGAAGAAGCTGATAACTGGTGATGAAAAGTGGATCACGTACGACAAGATCGTGCGAAAAAGGTCGTGATCAAAGGCCGGTCAGGCTTCACAGACTGTGGCGAAACCCGGGTTAACTCGCAACAAGGTGATGCTGTGTGTGTGGTGGGATTGGAAGGGCATTATTCATTATGAGCTGTTACCACCAGGCAGGACCATCGATTCTGAACTCTACTGCGAACAACTGATGAGATTAAAGCAAGAAGTTGAGAGAAAGCGGCCGGAATTAATCAACAGAAGGGGTGTGGTTTTTCATCATGATAACGCGAGACCTCACACATGTTTAGCCACTCAGCAAAAATTAAGAGAGTTTGGCTGGGAGGTGTTAATGCATCCGCCGTATAGTCCTGACCTTGCACCTTCAGATTTCCACCTGTTTCGGCCTCTTCAGAATTCTTTAGGCAGTGTCAGGTTAACATCACGAGAGGACTGCCAAAACCACTTGTCGCGGTATTTTGACCAGAAGTCCCAAAATTTCTATAGCAATGGGATCATGTCCCTACCTACAAGATGGCAAAAAGTTATCGAACAAAATGGTACCTACATACTTTAGTTAAATGTAAATAAACTAAATTAAAAGATGTTTTGAATTTTCTTAAAAAATGCGAAGAAACTTTTTCCCCAACCTATTATGTATGTATGTAGACCTCACTGATGCCTATGACTAACATACGTGTTACAATGATCATAAAGTGGCATAAAGTACTATTTAGATTTAGCAATTGATTTCAGAAGAGTTTGCCTAGCATCAGGAAAAAGGTATAGTGAGTGTCCATAGATCAGTATCACTAAAAAGAGGTAGGTACAAATATTCCGAAGCTATTGGCTAGAATAGTCTATAAACAAATGCAGGAAATAAAAGCACTAAGTATGGCGGTGGCTAATGCTTCTTAGGAGGGGATTTCTTTATGGAGTGGTTCCGCTTAGCACCTCTTCGGAAAAACGCCATCGTATTTCCGATGAAAATAGCAGAAATCTAAAAAGTAGAGCTTAATCCTTACCTCTTAGTCACAGGAACAAAACGTATATAATTTACGTACAGTACATACACAAATTACATCTATTTATCGATGAAGAAGGTAGATGTCAATTAACACCTACATCTATTTCAAGGCCCAAGTAAATAGTAATATAGAATGAGAAGAACGGACAAGGAACTCGGCAAGCAATCAAAGGCCATGTGCGTGTACTATTAATAGTGTACTTTAGTCCTAGCATGCAAATAAATTTAATTCTTTAGCATACGTAAATATTAAATAATATAAAAGACCGAGCTGTAAAATAATTGCAGTTCTGAGTATCGTGAGGAAGTAACAATAAAGAGATCCCATAGCCACTTTTGTGAAATCACATCTGTGATTTTTCCCGAGTTCATAAATATTATCACACTCCGCGGATTGTCGAACTCCGGTCGACAGTTGAGACAAAGTTGCGAATCAACTTTTTATTTCCGACGCCCCATTGGATCGCTTCTTGGAACTTTCATCGAGTGCCAATGGAAACCAACAGTTATTGATTCAAGCCAGGCTAACTTCTTGACGCGTCAGTTTTTTAAAGTTGGACAGTGAGACTTTTTAAATATTGTCGAAGAGGAGCTGGCTTGGGGAACTCTATTAGCGCTTTATTTATTTCACAGATGGCGCTGTGTGCAGTGTTATTAACTATAATAAAGGACATCCTCCATTTTGGCTCAAAATCAAAAGTGCGGGCCAATAAAAAAAAAGTGCTGTATTCTGACAGAACACGTCGGCCTTAGAATTTGATAATATGGCACCAAAGCTGTAGCATCAATATTAGTAGTGCTATACAGGGAGTAAAGTTGAGATGGGGCATTAAGGGCAGCTACCATATCCCTTGTTGCCACGCGAAAATGGTCTTAGGAGACCTTTCTCAACTTTTTGACTGATGAAAATCGACATTCACAGATTTTAGATAAAATGTACAGTTAGCGAGAAAATGTCCATTAAGTAGTCTGTTATAATCATATGATCAATCAATAACATGTTCATTAAAAATTACATTCTAAAAGGTAAAGAGAGGAATATGACTAATTAATGTTGGACTTTAACTATAATTTATTTTCCACAAGACTGTGGCTTCCTAGAGAAAGATCACCAGAAAAGTTTGGGATGTTTCATTATTACCTAACATTGAAAACCTTATCAGATTACCAATTCAAGGAATCTTTAGTAGTCAGAAATTGACAGGTGCCTTTCATAGTTCGTTCATTGTTGTACTTGGCATGAAAGCGTTGTTTCGAAGCAAACTAGCTGACTACGTCAATCTTTGAATCAAGCATCAGGACAGATTAGCCGCCGATCGCCAACGTTCACGCATTTTGTACCGGAAGTTCATAGCAATACGGTTGGAGATCATTTGCACATAAGTCACTTTTGTTTCGGTGTTTGCATAATATGTCCGTTTTAGTGTAATTCCACAGCGTAATTGAAATCAGTGCTTTGATTCCGATATTGGATACAAAGCGCTATAGAGTAGTGGCGCAATCAGTTCCCTTGGTTCACTTGGAGCCTGATTCGGCTAAAGTTCAAATAGAAAAACATAAAGTAACAAATACATTCGTTTAGACATTTTCTGTCTTTCTTCTTCTTCTTCCTGCCCTGTTTCCAGTTTTTCTGGGGTCGGCGCAGTATGTTAAATCTTCCATTTATATCGGTTAGACGTCATCAAGCCATCATTCGTTATTCATGTCACCCATCACACCGGAAAGGTGCTAGTGATGAATAAATTTATATACAAGAGACGGAAATGAGCATGTCGAGAGATCTATGAACGAAGAAAACTATTCGGATTATTGTCTTTAAAGTTGTTTTGTATTTTTTAGTAACAAGAACTATAGGTACTGTTCCTCTTGTCACAAAGAAAATAGTTGAAGAGTTTTGTTTCGAAAGGCTTATTTATTCATCTAGCCGTTAGATAGCTTGGAAGGCACCGAAGCCTGGATTTGCTGATGCAATTACCTTTTGTTTCCAAAGGATTTCCTTAACAGCTCCGCTGTGAAATATAAAACAATTTCTATGGAAAAACACAAACACAAGAAGAATGATTACTTATGAAATAATAATGTCAGTATTTTTGAATTCAGTAATGATTGAATATTAGATTGATAGCGCGGGTTAGTAAATAAAAACTTTACGAATCTTTCTGGTTGCCGAAATGTGTTCGGTGTGTAAGAATAGTTTATTTTAAAGCAAGTATTATTTACTTGTTAAGTAAGTCACTAGTGTCTTTAAAATAAGCGTCAATCAAATACGTGAAGCGTCAATAAAATACGTACATGAACGATTAACGATGGACATTCTAAATAAAAAACAAAGTTCTTATAGCTCACTTAGATGTTCCACATTTCAAGAATTACAGATTATTCTTAAAGCCCTCAAGGAATTCTATTCAGATAAGTCTCGATACGAAATACCCGAACATTAGACGGTCTTGTCCCAACAATCTGGTAAACCTAATTCTATAGAAATACCGGCAAACTTCTAACCAGTTGTTTGCGTCATACCTACATATTATATATAAAATTATGTTATAATGTATCTATCTATCTATGAGATTGTGTGGATGTATACATAAAGGAGATCCATGGCGCTAGCACGCTTAACTGGCGATTGCATAAATTAAGCAATGTTTTAGGCCCGTCATAGGATGGGTCAGTCAGTCAGCCGAGAGACGCCCAATGTTGGGCATAGGACTCCCCCAAGGATCTCCATACCGATAGGTCCAGCGCAGCCCGCATCCAGCGGCTTCCCGCGACCTTCACCAGATCCTCGGTCCACCTTGTGGGAGGCTTCGTCTCCCGGTGCGCGGCCGCCATTCGAGGACCTTTCCACCCCAATGGCCATCAGTCCTCCTCGCAATGTGCCCTGTACACCGCCACTAAAGTCTGCGATTCTTCGGGCTATGTCGGTGGCCTTATTTCTCCTGTGGATCTCACCATTTTTGATATGATCACGATTGCACCCTCTCCATCTCCATCGATTGCACTTTGAGACTTTGAGCCTTGGAGGCCCATTGTAAGCGGCCTATGGAGGACAAATATTTCTCTGTGCTTCGGAAGGCACGTTAAGCATTGCTTAGTTTACACAATCGCAGGCCGAGGGCGCTAAGCCACTCCGCTATCGAACTCCCCTCATATATATGAAAAGCTGAACACGAAGTCTTTATTATCTGGCCTACTAAAACGGCCGAGATAAGTGCGAGCACAGTCACAGTTGTAAGCCCGTCGTTCGTCTCGAAACTCGAACCGCGGATCAAACTTTCCTCGGGAGACATGAAACTTGACTCGAATGATAAGATTAAAATATTACATCGGCTTCAGAAAGTTACTCGGATATTGTGAATTATATAGTTATTCGCGAATGGCTGCCACTGGAAAGGATGCAACACACATGCTTAAAATAAAACATTCTAAGTTCGATGTATTAGGTAAGTGTTTATAAAAACTTATAATAGGCCTAGGTGGTATGAAACTATAGTCATCATGATAACTAGCCATTTAATGTTTTCTATGGATGGGGATATAGGGAGAATGGGCCATAAACCACTACGTAGTAAGTTAAAATGCGATCTATTTATTCATAAAATATTATTATCCTAACAACAGTAGTCCTCAAGATGTAACATATAATTTAATAAGAGACATTATATACAAGTCTCGCAATGTCAGCCTCATTCTTATATAATATATTATTACAAATAAGCAAATATTCCGCAAACCTCGAGTATGGCAATACCGGCGTTTCGCTGCCGAATAATCAATTAACCGTTGACCGGGTGCATCCTGCTGCACCGGAACTATGACGAGACACCGGATAAATGAACCGGAAATCTGGGACTCGGTTACGGCCACTTTGAACCGAGCATTAGCTAACTGCCGCATACTACATTAGCATACCGCAGCCAAACACCTGAATTGTTCTTAAACAATATTTAAATATTTTATGTAGATGCCTTAGTGATGAGTGAGAGCATTTAAGCCATTATAACGTTGAAAGAGTAGTATAATAGTGTTGCAATTTCGACTTTAATTGGCAATATTAAAGTAATTTTGATATATTATTTTATTTCAGTCGAATAACGTAGGGATAAAACAATCAACAATAGCATACTTAAGGTTGTAAAACATAAGCTTAAAACTTGAGTAGTATGGTGACGGCAGAGTAGAATACAATTGTCACCACCCCAAATATCTCCCGTGGGTGTCGTACAAGGCGACTAAGGATAAATCAGTGATGAGAAATGGGCAGCAGCGTTCCTCTTATACCTACCACCTAGCAAAGTACTGTGACTCTTGTGCCCGATAATTGGCAATAGGCTCGCCACCTATTACATGGGACTTAGCATAATTGGCGAAGCGTGGGTGCTAGTTCACCTCTGCCTACTCCTTCGGGGATATATGCGTGAATTATGTATGGATTGGACTGTTGTCATCCCAATCATCATCGGTCCCAATCTCCATTCATCGGTCTCTCGTCATGGTCCTTTGCATCATTTTCTATACATCCAATTATCACATGCAGCTTTCCGGTGTGATGATTATATTTTTGGCCACCCATCTAAAGACCGGCCTTAGCAAACATTGGTTAGTTTCAGGAATTGCAGGCCATACGCTATTATAAGCTACTCGCCATCGAGCTTCTCATGATATTTTCTAGATTGAAACTGATTAATTCGTAGGATAGCTGAAATAAATTGGTTAACAAACAATTTTGATACAATCATCAAAAGAGTAGTTACGACTATTTGGGTAATACATTAGCTCTTAAAGAGGGTATGTTAAATCATGATTGCTCTATTATTAATCAACGTTGTGAACGTAATCTATTGACACAATGGCATGGACACTGTATGTGGCCATTGTTTTGTTAGCCTTATTTATTAGCTGGTTATCCACTGATCCGAGACTGGAGGATGGAGGGCATCTCTCACAGCGTTTATTGACGACCATAATTTCCTTACTGTTTATCATTTGATATTCGGAAGATCTCCCAAGAATTAATGCAGCGTTCTGTTCAATGTAAACCACAATACTGGAATGATAAGCAAATTTTAAGTATTCAGTAGTGTTACCTGAAATATTCAAACATTTACCAATGTAGGTTCAATCGAGTAATTTTTGCTTTCGTCTAGGTGCCGTTGAAAAGCTTAGATCAGATTTCGATTTGAATTTATTAATCCGATTTTTCGCTGAATCGGAGTACGGGAACTAACATATGCAGTGTGCAAGTTAAATTTGTCTGGTCGCTCTTTTACGAGGTCGGCTCTTGACTGCCCCGATAAAGGATTCCGAGACATGACACCAACAAATCTGTTACCCCTTATCTTTCAATCCGTGCCCGAAGGAACTTAACCCGAATAATTTCCGAGTCATTAACCCACTCCTAACCGTCCTAAGCAAGATAGACAACATCTGACTTAGATCTGTATCGTGTGAATCCAGTGGCTTAGAGATTAACCGATCTAGAGCCGGATGCTCCACAGAATTGGAGTTATCAACCACAGACTCGAAGAAATCGCGCTATCTTCCAGTAATGCGGGCTTAGTTGAGCCCCAATCAAACTAAACAAACCTCACTAATGGCATTTCTATTCTGAATCCAGATCAGAGTTTCGTGAGCTGTTGGATTATTCCGTAGCCAGCAAGACGGAGTTATTGTCTCGTTACCTCAAACGACTGGAGCTAAAGTGCGGCCCTGGTTAACTCGACGCAGTTCGGGCGCTGCTGTAATTTGATTCCTGATAGGGTACAGGTTCTGATTCCTGACTGTTCTCTTTGTTTTAGCCAGTTTATGTTTAGGTTGCTTGCAGCCGAATTACGCTCAGTTTAAATAGTAATTTGAATTTTCAACCCTTTGCTATTTTGGACAACTTAAGAGCCATATTACATTTTCTTGATCTCAGAAACAAAAATACATTGACAATTTTGATTTAGTGAATAGTGTAGAATAGACATTGGCATATTTCGTAGCGGTCTCGGTTTTTGTAATTTTTGCTTAACTTTTTAATAAAACACAATACTGTTGAGAAAGAATTTTATAAAATGCTCGAAGGCCCTTTTTTGAGTTCCCTAAATGAACTACTGATCTCCGCAAATGAAATAAAAAAAAGAGAATGATTTTACCTGTAATATAGTCGAATAGTTCGTAGCGGCCACGGAATTTTGAAACATCATTGATTCAATTTAAAAAAAAAACTTATTTTAAACAAAAAAACTTCGAAAATAGGTCTAAGTTAACTGTGAATATCACCTTTCTACAAAAATATTTTTAAAGCAAAATTTATACATACTAGAATAATTGTTCCTGTATGAGGAATGAAGATTTCATAATTTTAAAGCGAATCCTATCTCAATAAACATAACTGCAAAATTACTACGAAATGCGATGCACCGGCCGTCTGAGTATGAGAGGAGTGAGATTTGTAGTACGGCTCTTAATTGGCAGTAGGCATGGTAAACTGCTAGGAGGGTCGATGGCCTTTTTGTGGCGCATAGGTTCCAGAGTAGCCAAGGTGGCGAGATGCGCAGGACCGATTAAGTCGGGGTTCCTTGGGGAAGCCTATATACAGTCAACGGCACGTCAGGATACCTGATTTGTTATTGTGAACAATATGGGGGAATCGTTATGACTTTGCAGTTAGTGTCTGTTCGACAATAGGTATGTATATAATAGTACAATGTAAATAAACACTGTAATCTTTATCATGCCCTATAGTTTATGACGCTGGTATGCATGGGCCGTACCGCGTCATACATCGCCGCATGGGTGGTACGAGCTGCACGCTGGAACTCATCGCTGGATCGTATGGCATGAAGACACAAGCTGCAGCCGAACATATAGGCCAACTCAAGTGTACAGCTAATATAGTGAACGACGCGTAGGAGACAATTTATCTTGCACGTACGATATCACTGCTCAGCTGCAGCGGGCATTCCTTGGCTACAATTAATTTCACGACCAACCTTCATTTATTTTGACACTATTTTGTGCTAGAGATTTCGTCAGCTAATCTATTATTATGTGATTGCGTACAATCTTAAGTCAATTTTGTGGATACTGATTTTGAAAATTGATACTATTATTCTTTTGACAAAATATATTAAATTAACATTTTTATACAACTATGGCTTGAGAACACAGGCTAGTGTGCATTACAAACTTTGACCATGCCAGGATTAGAACCCGGAACCTCTTAGCCGATAGCTTGTGATTTGCCCATTCGACTGAACTGGCCGCCAGAATACCAGTTAGCTACTGATCAAACCATGCCATGCCTAAAGCTAGATTAGGTACATAAATTGCTAAGTTATTACGAAGCTAACTAACCCAGTACCTAACTAAGGAGAGTGATAAATACTATCACTTTATGACAACCTCGGCGTACCATTGATCACATATAACATTAACATAAGATAGGGCACATAATTTCCGCAATGCGTCTTAGGCATGTGTCTTGCATAATAACAAACCATTATAATTGTTTCTAATTCGAACATTCAGAGACCTTAGTTAGTTCTGAGTGAATTATTGATAAATAAATTAAGATTCCGATTTATTTCGTCTATAGGCCTAGTTCCATTCCCGCACCGAGATTTTTATCAAATGTTATAACGGTTTTCTCTATACTAATAGTTTATTGTCAATCTTCGTGGTTGAAATATAATTATGCCTAGTCAGTCTTCTCTACTACTTATTTTCCAATTAATTATAACCAAACTTTTTGGAACAATATCCGTTGAGCTATAGAAATTTAATACAGCAGCTCGAAGGTTTTCGAGCAAACTTTTAAGAAGTACGCTGCACTAAAGTCTGTTAGTTTGTTATCTATTGACGTAAAACATTATTGAACCGTTATAAATTTCCTACTTTGATAACGTACAGTCAGGGGAAAGGGATGGTAGTTTATCCAGGGAAAAGTTCCCAAGGGAGCGCATAACATTGAATGCGGAAACTGGAGTAGGTACAATAGTTTAAAAAACGATTACGAAGTAGGGACAGAGATCAATCTCATGATCACAAGGATGTTTATGTTTAGATTTTCCTGAAGTAGCTTCCTCCGTTGGGGAAGACCATGTTCTTGCCATTTTTCTGCGTCGCCAGATAATTCCAGTTAACAGGTCACTGTGGCAATTGAAATATCAACTAAGATTATATATAGCCTAGCTATCCCTGAAGGGGTAGGCAGAGGTAAAATTACACCCACGTTTAGCCAATGATGTTAGGTCCCAGGAGGCGAGCCTATTGCCATCTATCGGGCAGTATATTGCTAGGTATGTTATTCTGGTCTGCCGTCATCTCACAGCATAATTCTTTTATCTCAGAAGTCTCAAATATTATAACAGACATTAAAAGCTAACGGACATTGAATCGAGCACTGCCCAACTATTTAATTCATTGGCTTCAATGCGTAGTATGTGGTGTAGATTTCGATACATTGATAATATTGGTCATATTATTGAGTTTGGCCAAGATTCACACACGAATACAAAGTAAAACTAATTTGACCACAACAACTAGATACCACGGCAACAGTTCCAAAACCAATGAATCACACACAACAAGGCAAACCTCGTAGTACCTAAACGTGGCGTAAAAAGTATCAACATTGTTGCATAGTTGGCCGCAGGCTATTTGTCTTCCACCTATGCTGTCACCGCTCGCTGCAGCTGGGCGCATTCCTTAGCTGCAATTAATATTGCAGGCGACCTCCATTTATTATATTATCTTGATAGCCGCCGCGCCGTAACGGACCGCTTAACAAAGTCAACAATTTAAGGGTAGCCTTTGTTAGCGACATCTTAAATTGTATGTACTTAAATATCTTTTTCGGGACGTTTGGAAAGACAAAAGACTGTGTTGAGTATTGTTCAATACACTTTATCGCGAAGTTTGTTTAATGTTATAGTTAAATGTGAAGTAATTGAAGTTGCGATTTAGAATGTAATAACATGTTTTATCACACAATTGTGTATAAAAATTTCTGTGCTGCAAAAATATCCTATATTATCGCTAACAATGGTTGTTTAAGGCTTCCTCTGTAGCATATTTTGATATTGTGGCATAAAATTGGAATACGATGATGGAAGTCAGAGAGCTATGCCCTGTATCAAATACATTACATGGGACATAACGTGAGTGTTAATTCACTTCTAAAAATATACCTACTAGTGTCTGCATTAGTAAGCTGGCTGTTTAAGCATTAAGCACTTAGAACAAAATTAAATCAACTTAATTTAACCAAATTAAAAGCTTGATAAAGCGATAATAACATTTCCTGGTAGCGATAGACTATCCGGGAACGGTAACGGTTAATTTATCTCCGTAAGCACGTATACTTTTATTCAATTATAAGTTCGTTCTCGGAGGAGTCACAGAGGCTCTTCCCATTCATTATCTCGGCTTGGCATCCTGTAAAACCGACACGGTCTTTACAAATATCAGACGCGTTCGAACAGGGATTCTTGCCGGCTTATTCCCAAATGCACCCTATGTTTGGTTATATTTTCAGCTTGGGGGTTCGTATTTTTTCTATTTATAGGGATCCATGCTTTGCAAACTAAGAATAAACATAAATAAATTGCTAATAAATATTACTTAATTACACGCTTATTATCTAGCTCCAAGTACGTCGGTTAAACTTTTTTTTGAGGACGCTAGAAAATAATTATTCATTCCGTATCAATTTTCTTTATTTGTAATTCCGTTTCGAGAAACACGTAGAAGTTAAAGGTGGTCAACTCAAAGTTTTACATACTTTCATAGATAAATCATGCCTATTTATCCCGGAAGGGGCAGGCAAGCCCAACAAGGAACGGACGGTGACAATTCTACCGTCACTAAGTGGCATTGAATGTTTCAACATTTATTTAGACCTGGGGGCCTACCGCCTAACTCGATTGCTGATGATAGCTTTAAATCAACGCACTGCTTACGGTTACAGCAGCCATCCTGAATTTTTAGGCGGTAGGCCCCCAGACTTCTGGCCATGAGGTTCCGAGTTCAACTCCGTTATTTAGGGGTTAAATTTTATGTGATGAACACAGAAATTTGGCATTGAGTCTTGTTCTTAAGTTCTTGACGGCTGGCTTGGTCGAATGCTCAGATCACTGGGTATTGGCCAAGAGGTCCCAGGTTCGAATCCTGGTAGTGGCAAATTTTGTGATAAACACAAATATATGTTCCCGAGTCATGGTTGTGTATATATGTTTATTTATGTAGTATATTTTCAACATGTATAAACAATTATTATGATATTAAAAAGAAATATTTTTAATCATCTAGTATCCATAACACAAGTGCTTAAGCTACTTACTTTGGGCTAGATGATCGGTGTGAGTGTAAAAATATTTATTTATTTATTATGTATTCTGTTTTCAATATTCGGTTTTTGACATTTTACCGTATGGGGGGGAACTGTCAAAGACAGGCGGTTATCTTTTAATCTGGCTTGTTTTACGTTTTGCTGAATTCGAGCCTTACTATTATTTATTATTAGCAGGCATCCACTTCCGTAAGCCGAGTTGAAAACGTAGGGGTGCTATATTACGTGTTTTTATCCGTACACGAGGCCTCCGCATAGGCTCCCGTTAATGCGTACATTCACTCCGGGCGAAATGGAAAACGCTATCAAGGTGAGAGTAACGTTTTCTACGATCGCCCCTAAGCCGAGATTAGGCCGGATTGAGACGCGCTGCCGCACTCCGTATATTGGAGACGGCTGGAGCTATAATGCCCATTAACTTGTAGCGCTCATTTAGAAACTGAAGTGGATTAATTTATAAAATTGTAACGGGCCCCTGAAGCCTTCACGCTCTGTTTAACTTTAGCTCGTGTATCTTGTCTTGTATGTATTACCCTACTAAAATGTATGGAAAAAGTTTTCTTTGATTTAGGGGTGTCTAGTACTCTAACCTCAGTTGGTCTAACAGAGTGTTTTAATCCTTTACGGGATCGGGATCGATTGGAATACAAAAAAGTTGGGAACGGTTTCCTAAGATCATTTTCGCGTGGCAGCACCCTTTTACAACTTTCCACTCTGTATATGCTTTCATGATGGCATGGGAGCGAAAGAGTAACGTAGATTGTGCCTGTCGACCGATACCAATGGAAGTAAAAACGTACTTAATCGACTTAAAAATCCAATCCAGTTGGCATCTTACAAAAAATATAATATTATTTTTCATCCCACCATCTCGGAAAAGGCGTTTTTGCTCTTCGATATCTGAGTGCAAAAGCCGTTTTTATCCTCTAGAGGTTAAAGTAAATTTGAATTTAGAACATCGTGTGCAATGAGTTTGTTAATTCAAAACATCATTATACATATTTATTTCTACCTCCATGGTGCCGAAATTGTCATGCAACCTATTTTAATTTGTTAAAAACTTAGACTCGGAACCTTCTTGGTGTACTTTTTAAGTAATTTGCTTTGCGCGCGCCATTTTCTTTTCACGTCATAAATTTGTTAAAACCTAGGAGTTCCGTGACGGTAAATCAGCTTGGCGTCAATCTTGCTTTAAACATTTTGATCGTCTACAACGCTTGCTTGATGCTTGAGTCAAGCATTTAAAAGCTTTTTAGGTCTGTTTGATTTGTTTACGCTAGCAACGGAACAAAAACATACAGAAAATCAACATGCTTGACTCAAGCTCATTGACCGTCTCGGAGTAATTTTTATTAGGTACTTACAGGTGTGTCTGGATGAATGTTGCGGGTGTGGCTGGGTGGATGGGTGGCTGTTGGAGGTGTGTCTAGGTGAATGGGTGTTTTGAAGGTGTGTCTAGGTAAATGGGTGTTTTGTGGGTGTGTCTGGGTGAATGGGTTTTTGTGGGTGTCTGAATGGATGGGTGAGAATTGTGGGTGTTTCTGGGTGATTGAGTGGTTTTTGGGTGTGATTGGGTGTTTTGTAGGTGTTTCTGGGTGAATGGGTGTTTTTTTGGGTGTTTCTGGGTTTATCGGTGATTTGTGGGTGATTCTGAGTGAATGGGTGTTTCTGGGTGAATGGATGTTTTGTTTGTGTTTCTGGGTGAATGGGTGTTTTTTGGGTGTTTCTGGGTAAATGGGTGTTTTATGGGTGTTTCTGGGTGAATGGGTGTTTTGTGGGTTTTTCTGGGTGAATGGGTGTTTTGTGGGTGTTTGTGGGTGAATGGGTGTTTTTTGGGTGTCTGAGTGGATGGGTGTGTAATGCGGGTGTGAATGTTGTGGGTGTTTCTGGGTGGGTGTTGAGAGTGTGTTTGGGTTAATGGGAGGGTGTTGTGGAAGTTTCTGGGTGAAAACAGAAACTGTTGTGATTGTATTTTTTTTTTGTAATTTCCTCGTTGGGGGGGATGAAAAGTTACGTGTTGCACTCGAGTGCAAAGATTTTTCACCTTGTGCTCTTTTGATTCCCTCGCTATCGCTCAGGATTCTAATTTTTAAATCACTCGCTACGCTCGTGATTCAATTTTAGAATCCTTCGCTAGCTCGGTCATCAAAATTGAGCACGCGGTTAAAAAACAACTTTGCACTCATGTACAACAAATAACTATTATTTTACTGGAATTGGTTAATTGACTAAAAATTCTGTATGCGCGCTCTACATGAATTGGCTTACATAACGGCAGGTGTAGCTCCCCAACGAGATCTTTTTCATATCGAATAACAGTTATTACCTGTTACTTCTTAAACAAATGGCCCGTTTTCTCCAGGAAAGATTGTAATAAGAGTAAATCTTGCACAATTTGACCAGTTCTGGAATTAAGTGGCGAAAATGAAAGGAAATCTTCAAAAGTTTCTATTTCAATGCCATTAAGGTCAATTTTGAAATACGTTTTCACAATTTTTATGGGAAAAAATGGCTTAAATAAATCAGAATCGATACTATCATTAAAGAAATTTATGAGTTCTTACACTGGTTCTTTCTTATTGGAAAGTTTAAGTTGTTTAAAAACACAGTAGGCAAATTGGTAGACAACAAAAGGCAAGTTACTCCATGAGGTTACCATAACACCTATTTCAAAGAAATAAAAATCTAACATTTATTTCTAATCTTAAATGAAAAATCACAATTTTTTCCTTTACTAGGCAAACTCAAAATAATAAAACAATTTTAATAATATCTGCATGCATACATAGCATACCTTCAGATGCTGTACACGATAACATATTTCAATTAAAACCAGATTCTATTCTGTTTGAAGCTCAGCATTGTTTGTTCCGACACATAATGCCGTTGAGCAAATATCGCAGGTAGGTAGGTAGGTACTAAATTCAAATATCCCATTGTTCTAATTTGATGTTTAGACTGAATAGGGTCACGCAGTCTCAAAATACGGCAAAACATATTTATTATGAAAAGACTTGCACGAGCCGGGGGCTCTCTGAATATAATAATAGTGGGGGCTCGGTACCATCTCGGTACATTGTGAGGGGCAGGATGCTCATTAGGAGCCGCCTCGGGCGGCCGCCATACCCGTCTCACTGTCACTGCACTCTCACACGAATTAGTTTTATTATACCTTTGAAATATTCACCTTGGCTACCGTCAAAGATCCCTGTTCGAATGGAAATTATTACGTCCGTGTAGCAGATTTGAGACGGTCACAAAATTGACTAGCGATGAGCATTGCCAATAACAAATATAACCGTGCTTTTTCGAATAAATTAATAATGTTTAAGGCTCATCTTGATGAGCGCTGGGCAAGCGAACGTAAGCGTAATATAAGCAATATTAATCAGGAGCAATAAATGGATGGACCAGAATATATTAGGGGGCAAAATCTCGCACAAACTTGACTTTAAAGAAGAATATTAAAATTCGTGGACCAGTTTGGCTAGGTGAAATCTGTTAAGTGGTTGCGCTGGGCTACGTGGTAGGGTAAGTCAGATGCGCTCTACATTCTTCCTTCCATATTAAATTTTATAAAATAAGAAAACATGTATACTTTCTAACACGGATCCAGGAGTTTTATTACAATAACAATTAAACAAAGTGCGTAGGCACCTACGCAGATTTACGTAAAAGTTGTGATACGTGATACGATGTTGTTGCTTATTCGGTTGTGGATAGTTGTCAGATAAAAAGTTCTCGTGTAAAAATCGTTATTAAATCTGGTGTCGCACAAGACCCTTCTTAGTTTTTACGGGCTATAACCACATTTTGACTCGTACTTCTAAAAAGGTTAACTCGAAAAGTTGTAAGTGTTGTGATCCCACGAGAATTTTGGGCTACCCTAAAACTTTTCTGAATCTTGTGTTTTAAGAATAAACAAATTGTTCATCATTCCGTCTGAATTTATCACTTACATTGTTGGAACTACAGAGATATAATTGTTTTATTAGTAGTACCTAATATTATGCCATACTAAGATTTCAGTGGAAAATGGCTTGCAATTGTGTAGCGATGTTTACTTACAAAGGTCGGCCATTGGATCGATGAATCATGCTTCAAAAGGCATGTTGCATCTGCACCAGCATTTTTATTAATCCTTGTATACATACATACATAAATCACGCCTATATCCCCGAAGGGGTAGGCAGAGGTGAACTAGCACCCACGTTTTGCCAATTATGTTAGGTCCCATGTAATAGGTGGCGAGCCTATTGCCATTTATCGGGCACAAAAGTCGCAGTACATTGCTATTGCTTGGTGGTATAAGAGGAACGCTGCTGCCCATTCTTCATCATTGAATTATCCTTAGTCGCCTTGTACGACACCCACGGGAGAGATTTGGGGTGGTGACAATTGTATTCTCCTCTGCCGTCACCACACGGCACCCTTGTATTTTTATTATAATTAGCATTGTTAATGTTTAAGCGTATGTATTTGTTTTTTTTGTTTTACTTATTGTAGCAGAAGGAGATAAAATCACAGAGGTGTTGTCGCTGCAAGATATTTATTGAGAATCAAAAGTGAGAGTGACATATATGACATTAAAAATATAATATTAGAAAATATACAAATATATGTCAAAAAATGCTGCCAGGATGTTTACAAAATAAATATAAAAAAAGGTTTGGCCGAACATTACTTAATTATATCCTAGCCAGTTTTATAACACATATACAAGCGTTCCTCTTATACCACCTAGCAATATGCGATTTACGTGCCCCATAGGCAACAAAAAGCTCGCCTCCTATTATATGGGGCCTAACATCATTGGGGGAAACGTAGGTGTTAATTCACCCCTGTACAAATTGCATATATCACACCTATTTATCCTCTTATACTTCCTCGTTCGTACAGCAGCGTTCCTCTTATACTACCGTCCTGACAATGTACTGCGACTTTTGTGCCCGATAAATGGCAATAGGCTCGCCACCTATTACATGGGACTTAACATAATTGGCGAAACGCGGGTGAGAATTCACCTCTGCCTACCCCTTCGGGGATATGGGCGTGATTTATGTATGTATGTATGTATTTATCCTCTCCGGTAATAATTCGGCGTGATGTATGCATTTACTTTTTAATTATATAACCCAATAAATTTGTCATCAGCCTTTGTGTTTTTTAAAGCCGATAGCTTAGCAAAACTTTATTAATCAATAGTGAATTTAACATCACTGTAATCTGCAGTAATTAATTGCTGGGCGTTCCCGTAGCAGCTTTATTAATTATAATATGCCCATAGACAAAAATGATTGACGGGAAATGGCAAAGGTTCAGCGTTCAAAGAGAAAGTAGGTATAATTAGTAGCATAATATTGTTACATTTATGGTCCCTTCGACATAATTATTTCACACACTGGCTCTTTGTTATTACTTTAACCTACATACCTACAATACACACATAACTAATACCCATCCATCCCCAATGGGGCAGGCAGGGGAATTAACATCCACGTTTCGATAATTGTGTAAAAGTAGTAAAAGTGAGCCTATTGCCATCTATCGGGCATAGAATCAGTATATTGCTAGGTGTTTTATGAATAAACTCTCCTGCCCATTACGCGGCACTAGAGTAGAGCGTCTTAACCCTTAGTCGCCTTGTACGACACCCCCGAGAAAGATTGTGGGTGGATCTTTGTATTCTGCTTTGGCGTCACTACACGGCTTTTATTATTATACTTATACACGAGTCAATATAACTTTCCAAAACCTCTAAGGTCAACACCATAAGTTTATAATAATATAGAACAATTTAATCTATCAAAAGTTTGTGACGGTTGTCATCTTAACGGGGACATTTTAAGGAATTCAATTAATTATTTGCGAGATACACAGCCAGGCTTCGGGGCAAAATATAATTCCTTTCCCTAGAAGTATCTGACGGGCGATCGCTCATCAGATACCGCTATACTTTGGACAATTTAAATACGACCTTTTTCGGAAACCCCACCGAAGGGTCTAGAGATGACGATTTCATAAGGGAAGTTGGTAAAAATCGAATTTGATTGCGACGGCGAAACAGAATACAAAATTGTTGATCAGGAACAGGATCTATGTTGCCCTCTTAAGCCAAAGAGCGTTATCTCAACAAAAGTGACTTCCCGTTAATTCAATATATTATTGTCTCTTTAATAAATAAATCTAATACTTACCTTAGAAATTTAAGATATAATTGCAATTGACATACTTGCGCAGTAATTTGGTCGACTTTCTATATTTTTTTAAAAATAGTTACTTATCTGGCATAGCCCATTAGATATATCATCATCATCACCAGCTCTTTAATGTTCCCACAGCTGGTGCACAGGCCTTCACTAGAAGAATATAGGAAGAATAGGTCATTACCCACAGGCCCAGCGCGGATTGGTGGAGGTAATATTACCGACTGCAGATTTTTAAAATTTTTAAATATAATATAAAATATAAATATAAATATTTTTACACTCACACCTATCATCTAGCCCAAAGTAAGTAGCCTAAGCACTTGTGTTATGGATACTAGATGACGGACATATTTTTAATATAATTATGTATATAAATGTTGAAAATATACTACATAAACATAAACACAACCATGACTCGGGAACAAACATTTGTGGTCATCACAAAGTTTGCCCCTACCAGGATTCGAACCCGGGACCTCTTGGCCAATACCCAGTAATCTGAGCATTCGACCAAGGTGGCCGTCATAACTTCTGCAAGTGAAGGCATAGGGAATTAAAGATCTGGTGATGATGATGAGCAATAAATGTGTAAGTAGGTGTAGCAATAATTAAGAAATGAGAAAGAAATAAATGAATACTATACGCTGTGACATATTTGCTGATGATGACAATGTCATAACCATCGAAAGTGCTAGTGCAGCAATTGCAGCGACATTCAATAAATATTAAATAAAATGTAAAATATATTTTTTTGATTTGTCACAAAACTCCACTACCTTTATAGCCGGAGACAAAAGTAAGAGAACAATATTCCGTCAACCGTTGTAATAAGGTGTTATCTGGCGTCTTGACAGAAGCCCCTCGACCGCGAGGCGCCCTGATAATTGACGCGAGGGAAATTACATGTCGGCCGTAGACAGTTGTTGATGACGTCACGGCTCTTGATTATAAACGATTTATTTCGCAAATGATGTCGGCTGCTTACGAGTGTGTTGCCTTTTATAATGTGTTCTTCTGGCGGGGTGTGTTGGAGTAAGTTTTTCAAGAATGGTGCCTGACAATGGGGAAATCCCGTTCGAATTTTGGCGGCTGACTGTGAAGTATCTTTACACCGTATATTAAATATTTTATGTTGCCATGTAATTGTAAATGCCGTTAGATTATATTTATAATCTATATGGCGAGATTGTAAAGTGTGTGGCGAAAGATTGTGAACCCTAACGGAAGCTCGTAAGCGGAGATTTCGAAAGAATATTTACGGATTTTCAATGTTGTTTAATGGGTAATGTTGTTTTGTAATTATTAACAAATACAGATTAACAAAATTTCAGTCCTACAAGAAACTCAGTCAGTCAAAAATAAATCAAATACGAATACGTTTGGAAAATTATTTTACATCTATTTTTAATTGTATTTGAATTGGCGCCCGACGTGGGACTTTTATGTATTCGGTGTGTAGGTAGAGCGTTGAAATAAATTTTCAATTTGTTTATTTATATTTGTTGCAAATGTAAATATGAAATAAAAATAGCAAATAGACTAAATTAATTTTTAGCAACCCCTTAGCTTACAGCAATATGAAGGCGGTAATACAATGTGCTATTAATAGAATTAGGCTCTGCCTGTTACAGATCTCAGTTGCCATGACAACGAAAAGGGCAGTGACCAGGTAAAGATGTGAGATTAGTTGGGCATGTTACATTTTAGAAAGTATTCATGCCCTCATCACCTAAATTGACATTGGAATACAAACGAATCACCCACATTCTACCGGCTATGTTAGATTTTATGTAACAAGGGTAGAGTCTATTACCATCGGTCGATCACGTTAATCATAGTACTCCTAGGTGGAGATAATCCTTAGTCGCCTTCTACGACACTTCTGGAAGAGATAGGTAGGTATAGGTACGCACGACACCAACGATATGGAAACTTGTGTCCGGTGATTCTTCTCCTTCTTCTTACTGTCCTTATACCGCTCTAGGCGGGGTCGGCAATTTTCTTCTTCCGTGCGCGTATCCTTATCTGTACATGATGATTAATAACATTTTAATAACAAGCGCTGATGAATTATTTGTAGTTTAATTTGTATGCTTCGCAGATTATAAAGGCTAGTGCGTAATGCGTGGAGTACACGATGTCAGTGATAATGTATTTGAGTGACTGAATAATTAATTCTTTGTCGAACGACAACGTGATATTACCGGGTAAAATTAATGAATTCGTGTCAGTTTATGTAACTTGTGACTAAAATCCACCGTAGGGTTTATTTATTATCAGATGTAAGCAGAGAGTTAGAGGGAAGCAAGTCTATTCCATAAGATGATTTATATGTAACACCGAAATTTATTGACTATCCTTTCCATCACTCCATCTCTCCACCGGGAGTTGTACAAGGCGACTAAGGGTAAAAATAGATATGGGCAGCAGCATTCCTCTTATACCCCCTAGCAATATACTGCGATTTACGTGCCCAATATAATAATACTTACTAAGGGGTAGGCAGAGGTGTTTTACAACCAGCGTTTCATCAGATTTTTCCTGTTGTTTTTTTGTGTTAATTGGAGGCGCATCTTTTGCCATTAAACGGGAAGTTCAATCGCAGTAATTAGCTAGATGGTGCACCAGGAACCCTGCTACCCATTCCTAGTTATATTTGATACTTGATTTAATTTTAACATTATATAAATGTTAGAAAAATTAGTACAAAGATTTTGGTGGTTAGAAAAAATTAAAATTAAATCAAATAGTTTATAAAGCAAACCCAAGCTTAACCGAACGCACGTTATTTGTAAAAATATCTGCTTTGGAATGTTTGAAATTTATTTTTGAGGGTACCGTAAAGGTTAGAAGAATTTCGGCAAGTGTCTTGGGTGCCGAGCGGTCAGGCACCTGCCCGGATAGCAGCGGACGCGGCACAGTGGGACACGCTCCATACAAGGGCGGTCATAAATAGTTAAAGTCCTGTTACTATCAATACATTGTATTATTTTAGTGACTTATAGTTGTAAAAGTGTTTTAGGAACATTAAAATGAAAGAAGTACATGTATTTACGGAATAAAAAACGTTTACTTCAGTAAAAAACAAATATAAACAATAACATACTTTTACCTAAATTTATCATGAACAAACACTTAAAAATTGGAATGTAAAACATATATTTTAATTAAAATAAGAGTCAAAACATTGATAACATTATTTAATTATAATAAAATAAATAAATTAAAATTAATTAAATACAAAAAAAACAAAACAACTAACAAAATACAAATAAATTATTCTTATTCTAACAATATTAAACATGTAACAATTCTATTACACTTTGTGACAGAGTGTTTTTCTTTTTAGGGGGAAGTTTCCGAAGACTTGTAATATAAGGATCTGAATGTAATAATAGTCGTTGTATTAAATCTTGATTGGTAACTTCACGTGACATTTTTCGAGTGTGACTTCGTCTATAAATTTTGATATACTTATTTGTCGCTTCAGCAGCTTCTTCGGAAAGTTCTCCTATAGATAACAATGCATAACTTATAATATCTGATCCATGTACGAGCACCTTGTGGACAGAAGCAGGAAGACTATACCACGGATATTCCTCGACCAGGCTGTATGCTGTTTGTAATGCATAGTCTTTAAACTTGCATTCATTAATTTTATGTCCAGAAGATAACGTTTGTAATATTACACAACAACGATCTATGAGATCCTTATTCAAACCTGTAATTTCAGCAGATACAGCTGATTCCAAAAAAAACTTCCTGGCCGTGTTTCCGTCGTTAGACGTCCCGCTTCCACCACTACGCGGCTTGTCAACTATTAAACCTAATCGTTCCCTAAACTGGGACTGTACATATTGTTTTTTATTTGATAACAATTGTTTATCACTATCTAGCCTAACTTGCCATTTTTTTATGTCTAATCTATATGAAAGATGAATAAAATATTCGAAGAAACGTATCCAAGAATGTAGTGGTGATAATCCAAATTGGTATCTACTCTCTATTACAGGTTTTTGTAAACATTCGTCTATTTTATTCATCTCTTTAGGGGTAGCATTACATATATAACATCTACTTGTAGATGTTTCACTTAAAGCACTACAAATTTTACCATCTACCATTGAAAGCTGCAACTTATGAGAAACGACCAATTCACGATTGTCGATCTGAATAAAAGTAGGTTGCAAACTTTCAATTTTATCCTTAAAATAAGCTTCCTCTTGCAAAGACACTGCTGTGCTTTCTTTCAAAAATTGAAATCGAATAGGACGGCAGTACCTAGTGGAAGAGGGTCGAGGATTTTTCCATAAAATTTTACAATTATCTTCAGCTAATTTTACAATAATTTGAAGGGGTACATAAGATGTTACAAACAAACTACTATCTTCTAAAGTTGAATCTGAAAAAAATTGTTTGTATTCACTATGTCCAGTGCTGCCATCGAATCCCCATTTCCCAAGTAAAGAGATATTAGACAAACAATCATCAGGAATCTGATCTAAGACCTCTTTTTGAGATTCAAGGATTCGAGAAGCTGTGTGATCAAAAAGACTTTGTAATTCAACTTCAGCTGAAGACTCAGAAACAGTTATATTAGAAGGGTAACATCTCTGTTTCGCTTTAGTAATTTGTTGGTAACATGGTAATACATTAGGAGAAATCTTACTATTAACAAAGTTTTTAATTAATAAATACTGATGTTTTGTCAACTGAGCATCAGTCACAAGTGACAAGACATCATCAGTGCTAACTCTAGATATACACGAATCGAATGAACAGTCTGAAACATCAAGCAATGCACTCACAGTAGAATCATCAGACTTTGACAAATCAGCTACTCTCCGACGTTTAGTCCTTTTACTACATTGCGTAAAAGGTTTTCGAGGACGACCACGTGAATGACACGGCGACGTTTCAGACGGAGTACATTGCTTATTGTTTTTCACAAGTTGAATTTTTTCAATAACATTAAACCAATCGGAATTCTTATATAAAAGCTTGGTTTTATCCCTATTACATTTTTTCCAGATTCGAGCAATAGCTTTACATAAATTATTAACAATTTTCTCTAAATAATGAATATCAATGTTCTCAGCATCGTTCAGAGTAGTCAACAAACTTTGTAGGACTTGACGACACTTTTCCGAGTCATTATCGGTATTGACAGTTAGCCATATTTCAAGAATATGCATTCTTGAAAACGAGCATATATATAAATTACCTAAAACAAAAAAAAACGGTTAAAATTCAGTCACAAAACCTACACAAAGCACTAAGACTAAATAAACTAATTTCGTAGCAAATGCTACGAGATAATCTGGCAACCGTAGCACCCTTGTCATCGCCAAAAGGGCAGATAAGGGCAGCCAAGTTTTAATTTTCCTAAGATAAGAAAGTCTAAAGATTATGGTGCAATATCCCTCCATAGTGGGAGCGAGTGGGAACATATTTAAAAGTTTATTCAAACTTTGAATATTAAAATATAATACTCCAAGAAAAGTCGCCTCGTAGCAATGACATACTAAAGAAAATATATACTAAGATACAATTAAAATAAAAATATTAATTATTACATACCCTGTTCTTGGATATCCATTTCAGAAAAAAATCACACAGCACTTACAGGTCCCGCAATGACAACAAATGACGTCACGCTTTTTAATGACTCACTGATAACAGTATTTACGATTGGCGATGCGCTCTCTTTGAATGCACAATAGATAATGAAGGCGCACTCTAATTACTGACCTATTTATAGTTTCAGAAGGTACCGCAACTATCCAATGTAACGACAAGGAATAAAATGTAAAACAAGAAAGCAGGTTTTTAAGATTTATGACCTATGGATGTCCCACAGTGCGCGGGTTCGATTCCCGCCTCAAGATCATAATTTTTCGAAATTCTTTTTCTAACCACCAAAATATTTGTATATTTTATACTTAACATGATTAGCCCTTTAATGTCCCCACTGCTGGGGCAAGGTCTTTCCCTATGGATGGAAGAATATTGGGACATTGGGCCCACGACCTGGGCCCAATGCGTGTTGTTGAGTATGAGATGCAGCCGGGACCAACGGCTTAACATGCCTCCCAAAGCCAGAAGGAACTCGAGATAACAATTTTTTTGGTCACCAATCCAATGACCGGCCTTAGCGAACATTACTTAGGCTGGTGTTCACCAACATTACATTACATCAGCGATTATTATCTAACCGTCGGATTTTGACATTATCCTGTATGGAAGAACTGTCAAAAACTCTTTTGTTCGCTTGATTTACGTTGGTGAACTCGGGCCTTAGTTTACGCAATCGCAGGCCAAGCGTGCTACACTACTGCGTGCTCCTCATAGTACATTGATTAATATATAATCAATCCATGATAAGTTTCGATATGTAAGTGGGTTTTATTAATGCCCATGATATCAAACTCGGCCTATGAAAGTCGTATAAATTATGAAAATAGGGTGAATATTTTCAGAGCCGTATGGTGAGTAGAAGAGTAGAATACAATTATTGTCACCACCCCAAATCTCTTCCTTGGGTGTCGTACAAGGCGACTAAGGATAAATCAGTAATGAGGAACGGGTACTGCGACTTTTGAGCCCGATAAATGGCAAATGGCAATAGGCTCGCCACCTAGTACATGGGACCTAACATAATTGGCGAAACGTGGATGCTAGTTCACCACTGTCTGCCCCTTCGGGCATACAGGCGTGATTTATGTATGTTTTATTATTGCCAATGATATTGAACTCGCCCTATGAAAGTCGTATAAATTATGAAAATAAGGTGAATATTTTCAGTGGCGAAGTGTCCAGTAGACGTCGATAATGGATGAGCGAGCGAAGCGATCGGCTATCGCCCATTTAC
This sequence comes from Cataclysta lemnata, assembly GCA_963931975.1. NCBI lineage: Eukaryota > Metazoa > Arthropoda > Insecta > Lepidoptera > Crambidae > Cataclysta > Cataclysta lemnata. The sequence goes on from OZ008339.1 coordinate 8,284,292, forward strand.
GGCGAAGCGACGCTTTTTACGATGTGCACGCACGTTTTTTACGGTTTTGCTTTATTAACGGAGCATGTGATATTTAAGTACACAAAAGAGTACGGCTTTTCAGCCAACCCTTATTGTTATTTCAAGGCGAATAATGAATCAAAAGTTTTATTAAACTCAAAATTTCGTATATTGTCGTTTTGTCTGTCATTTTGATGTTGCATTCCATGAACAAATTAATCTCTTTGCTACGCATAGGAGAATGTAGAATAATTTAAAGTAATTTCCAAAATTCCACCTTTCTTTTTACAACTTGACGGGTATTTGTCTATTATATGACATCTATAAATTAAACTGCCGTGTGGTGACGGCAGAGTAGAATACAATTGTCACCACCCCAAATCTCTCCCGTGGGTGTCGTACAAGGCGACTAAGGATAAATTAGCGATGAGAAATGGGCAGCAGCGTTCCTCTTATACCACCTAGCAAAAGCAATGAACTGCGACTTTTGTGCCCGATAAATGGCAATAGGCTCGCCACCTATTACATGGGACCTAACATAATTGGCGAAACGTGGGTGCTAGTTCACCTCTGCCTACCCCTTCGGGGATATAGGTGTGATTTATGTATGTATGTATGTGTAAATTAAAAATAGAATATCACATTTGGTAGAGCAAAATACAATTTTCACCACTCCAAATCTCTCCCGCGGGTGTCGTACAAGGCGACTTAGGGTTAAAACGGTAATGGCGAATGAGTGTTCCTTTTGTACCACCTAGCAATATATTTCGATTTCGGTACCCGACGTATGGCAATAGGTTTGCCAATCTTATATTTTTTACCCATAATAAATATTAGAATATAAAATAACGATCAGAGTTATTCAGTTGAAAAAAGTAACGATTCCGAATCGGAGATATTAATTTCGACAACTTCACTGGATTCAACAACTTTTCGAACTTATAAACGAGCTTGGCTTCCAACTCAAAAGGCTCTGACACATGACTCCGTCTAAGTTCGAACGTCAACGAACGAACACAGAGTGACGTTCGACACGGAAACGAAACGGAATCCAATGGGGTCGCGAGTAATAAAACGCCTGTTGACAGCACTCCGTCGGAGTATGGTCGCGACTTCATTTCAGTTGGCAAATTTGTCGAGCGTCCAGCCGAAATTGCAGGCTTATTGCGAACACCGCTTGTTTGTATGGACGGTCAAAGCTTTGTGACTGCAAGGTGTGTTCTAAATCAAATAAATGCCATAGCTATAATGCACACAGCTAGCGGTCACAACAGTACGCGTGAAAGCGATGTTTATTTTGAAATCGTTCCGTAGGTTTGCTGTTGGAGTGTGGCTTACAAACGAAATATTGAACATACGCGCTCGTTATTATTAAGTTTTGAATGTTTGTGGTGGTACTGTTGCTAATTAAAATGTAGCGTTTATTAAAATTAGTATTACAATTTTCATTCAGTCGATGATTAACTATCAACGTGAACGGAATTATAATTGAACTTGTTTAAGCAGATTCTACTGAAAGGATCCAGCTCATTGGAGTCTCATCATCCATACAAATAGTTATGCGATTATCATGTTAGATTATCATGTTATATTAATTAACCTTATTTCATCGACTAAAACTTAATAATAAACAGTATTTAATATTACATTTATTATACATACACATACATACATAAATCACGAAAAGTACGAATGTTGAAAAGCCCACTGTATAAGGAAATCTGTAGCTTATCAAAGTAAATAAAACGCGCGATGCTGAATTTTGATTTCTACAACTTTTCCACAACAAAGTCTTGTTTGTTCCTAAAAACTATGAGTGCCTCGCATGGACACTAAGAACTGGCAAGTATCAGGCCAAAGTTTTCGATAGCGGTATACTCGGCGCAAGTTAAATGTAGTGTAAACAGAGGTAGTTAGCGGCACGGCCCACTTAATCTTCGGATGGCCCGTTTCTCATGTCACCCGCGTCGCTCAGGTCTACGCGTCTGGTATCTATTTTGATCCATTTTAAATTTGCTCAGTCGTTGCTTTGCCAACGTCCTTATTGTGACTTTAATTTAAGTAATTGTTCATTAATGTGACTATAATTTAAGTAATTGTTTCATTCTAATTTTTAGTTAGGTCAAAGTGGAAACAGTCAATTTTGTAGAATTTATATTGTTGCCAGTAATATATTAAACTACTTCTTGCACATTATTGTTGATAGTTCGGAGAAAACAGAAAAATGAGCAAATGTTAAAATTAAATTTACATGCAGATTAGAGTGACAACTGTATTGAAATATAATGACAATAAAAATATTACAAACGTTTATATCATGTTGAAATAAAAAGAAAACATAAAAAAGATCCTATACACTCAATTATATAATAAATATAAAATTGTCAAAACAAATTACCATTACGAATACTTGCTATTTAGTATGTATTACGATCGTAAAATACGCATGAATACCAAGTTGTGCTAAGCGGGTACCATTACTGTATATTGGTGTAGTGCTTATGCAGTAACTTTTTATGCCACGTCCCCGAAGTGTGTCAATAGCCAACACGCGACACTATTGCCAACGATTTATTGGACAGAGACATGCGTGGCGAATATCGGCCGAGGCATATTTAAAAAAAATATCTGACAGTTTAGCCAAAAATCTTTCAAATAAATTGGGGCTAGGTTCTTGTTTTTCAAAAGTAACTTTTTAGCAACAGTTTATTCACATACATATTTTGATAAATATTCAAAAGCAACATGGTTACATTATGATTTGAAATCAGTGACGCTCTGCTGTTATCTTATTTAGAACTTGCTATCCATTTGAGCCGAGCGCTTGCAGTTTAATCCTATAATAGCATTTAACCCCGTCTTTATGATATTCTAAAGAGTATCCGTCTTGCTGAGAAAATCCAGATTGCCAGCCTCTCGATCTAAATATTATCGTATGGATCTCAAAAAGTCATTATCATCATCGGCCTGCCCTTATCCCATCCTATTTGGGTTCGCCGCAGTATGTCCTCTTTTCCATTCTCTTCTGTCACTCGTCATCTCCTCATTTACATCCATCACCTTCATATCACACCTCACACAATCCATTCATCTTTTCAGTGGTCTTCCTATATTTCAACATCCATCAACTATATATTTTACTCACATTCATGGCATCCCGTCTCTTAACATGTCCATACCAAGCTAAACGGCTCCCTTTCATCTTCTATGTCACTGGCGCCACTTTCAGACTCCCTCTTACGTACTCATCTCTTAAACATTAGATCAAACCTGTCCTGTAGAACTATTTCCTTATAGTTCACCATTTCATACTATATTTCACGCTGAAAATGTACATTCTCCCCAAATACCACACACTACATTCGAGACTCCTTTGCCTTTGACGCACAAAATAAATAGTTCTTAAATGTCGCGCTAAAAACGCAATAAAAATGAAAAACGACAGCGTACGCCGTTATTGAGTGCTCAGGATTGGAAAACTCCGGCTATTCGTTCGATGCCGCCCTTGCACGCGTTGATTATCTTTTTGCAGGTCGCGTGCAGTTTCAGTTACTGTAATTGAGTTAACTTTTGCTCGAATCACAGTAGATATACGACAACAACACAAAAACTGCTTTTAATTGGAGTTGAGCAATTAACACTTTTTTAATGTCAAAGAGTCTTGTTTGCGAGTTCTCTTAACTATTAGTAACACTCGGGTCAGTGAAGTGGCAAACTATACAATGTTTCTATCGAACGAATGTCAATTTTTGACAACTACTCTTACATTTGACACGACGTTCGCCATGGTGTTTTCTCAGTAATACGTCAGTTTCATACATATTTATTCTAATCGTTCGAATCATTGTTGTACATTTTCGCTAGACCGATACCTGGTCCATAGTGTAGCCGGTATAGTATACCTCGAAGTAAATTAAAACCTTGTTAAAGCAACTATTTATACAATAAGTAGGCAACTATTATTGCACAAGCGAATCGAAACAAAGTGCGATGAAAATAAACACGCCTAGGAATTTAGGTTAACCATGTGGCGTCCATCTACTTACTATAATATCCTGAATTATAATGTAATATTCAGGAGCTCGATGACCCAGCGGCTAGCGCGGTTGGGCTGTGGAGGGGTAAACTAAGCAATTTTGGTAAAGGCAGGTCATTGAATGTTTGCTAAAATAAATTATCTTGAGTTCCACCTTGCTTCGGAAAGCATGTTAAGCCGTTGATCCGGGCTGCACTATGTTAATCTTTTCGAACATGTGCTGTTTCGGCATTCAACGACACGGTCTTTTACAAATTTGATGCTTAAAAACCTAAAAATCCGACCATTGTACAGTACAGAGAAAGACTTTGTACTAATAACTGGTAGCGAAATGAATTTTTCACTTATGTATAATATAAGAACGTCACAACTCAGAAAAGATTTAGAAACATTGTGAATTCTAAATTTATTACATTAAGAATTATTTTTGCAAAGGGATAATTTGATGCGTTTTTGAGTTGCGCCCCTTTTTTTCTTCGATTCGCGACAAAAGAGGTGCGGAGTTGATCCAAGGGTAAACAGCGCGCTTCTGAAACCCCTCCAAATAACTACAGAGCTCTGAAAGGCTCAAAGCTGGGCTTAATGTATAGATATGTGTCAAGCTTATTCCCACATAGTGACTGATATCAAATTCAGAGAATATGATTGTTTTATACCTATTGTATGTGAATACGTAATAATAATGAAACACAGTTTTATTATTTTTGATAACCAAAAGGTTTTTGAAAATTCAAAATCAACTTTTTATAAAGTGACATTGGATATAGTTTACATAATCATTATCATTAAAGTCATTAAAGTGTCGGCACTTCAATTAATAGGTTCACTCTTCACATTGCGTATATAGAAGTAAAATTATAGATAAAGTACCACAAAAGGTGAATCGTGCTGTCCGGATTTCCGATTTTCGATATAATTATAATCTGGAGGTCGAATTTGTATTCCAACACCATAAACACGACGTTATATATCGAATTCGAAATGCATATCGACGGCTGTTAACCACCAGAAGTTACTCTAAGAATGGTCCTTCGAGAAATGATAAACTCTACAACATACGGGAATAGCCTAACTTAATAACCACTCGAAACAAAATCCAAAATCCAATTCGCATTGCGTGTCGAATCGAGACTGTATCTCGAAAACTGAATATCTGCCTCTTTCACCTACGTTCGTTCCAGAAAAGTTATTTCAACGCGCGACACAGAAAATCCGCTTCTAAGCCAGCTTGTTCCGATGGCTAGCTCGCACTGCGTATGTAATATGAAAACACGGAAAATGCTGGAACCGAAATGCAACAGTAAATACAGAGATATGCCGGATGTACGTACGTGCCATTCAAAAGCTTGTAAGCCCGGATCACAATAGACGTTAAAACCTCAATAGGGTAATATTTCCAATGCTGAGGAGTGTAGCGGCCGCACGTACGGTCCGCAAAGGTGGTGAACAGTTTATATAAGTCAACATAATATTATCTATGCAAAAATATATAATATTAAATAGGTACAAGGTTTCTATATCAGCAAGGAATAAGATGTCCAATTGCACATTTATGTCGAAATTGAATTTTATCATAAATCTCTAATGTGAACTTGCCTTTTAAAGTGAACTGCAGAGGAAAATCACCTTAGTTTGCAATGACGTGTATTAATTAATTTAAATTGTACGATGGTCCAACACACATTTGGCCGACCGTACGTAGGAAAGGCTTGAGATTGGTACATAATATTGCAATCTCCGTCAGCAAACACCCTGTATGTGCGTTACGGAGCAATACTTATTCGACGGGCGCCCGCGGTTAAACTTTACTGCGAACAGGATTCTCCTCTTTCGTATTTAACCACCCGCGGTTAGATGGTCTTGTTTTCCATGTGCCCTGTAATGCACTGCTTAAAATTACTTTGAGAGTCAACGCTCCGTGTCATACATTTTGATAACTTTGTATGACTTTGTATTATTAACTTATTATTTGACAACATAGGGTGACAGCGGAAGAATACAATTGTCACCGTTCCTGCCTCTGGTGTCGTACATGGCGATTAAAATTAATAATTTAACGAGGAATGGACAGCAACGTTCCTGGTGAAATATCTAGTAAATGGCTGCGGTTAAAGTTCCCGGTCATTAGAACTAGGTTCGCCACCTATTAAGTTAGACCTGAAATAAGCTGGCGAAACGCGGATATTAAAACACCTTTGCTACCCTTTAGGAGAGAAAAGCGTGATCTATGTATAATTGTATTATTATTTGAATTTTGGCATAACTCCCCTTTTCCTTGGCTCTATCGTTGATTGCAAGCGAATGACATTTGCTTTAAGACGTGACTGTTTTTGAAACATAAGGAAAGTCGGCCCAAAGTGGACATTGCTTAAAACAGGCACCCAAGTTTTTAAACAAAATTAAAGAATATAATTTTTCTAATTCGATACATTCTTGTCAGCCCCATTGCTGGTTGTAAATGGGAATTACACTGGATAATGTTGTAAACAAGACAGTCCGGTTAAGGTAATAAACTTTCGGTCACTTTCCGCAAATGTGGTACCATAATTACTTTGATTTTAACAATATAGAAAAATTATTAAAAATAAGAAAGAATATTTTCCTTTGTATGATACGAATCCTACTCGAGTGCATATCCAACTATACGTAGCAGATTTAATACGATAACACGTTCTGTTCCTTTGAAAACAGAATCCTGTGCGCCCTATTTATTCTAGCGATCGGTTTTTCGGTGCAGTTTTATATTGTTGTAACGTCACAATGCCCATGGCTGTCCCGGTGGGGATTGTTTCAAGTTTTATATTTCGCATCGACGGTACAGTGTCCGTGTTATGAAAACGTTACTGCACAGAACGTCCTCTGCTCGCGGAGTCTGTGCAGTGTTTTGAACTGTCAAACGGGCGATATCTGTGTAATATGTGACGGTGACCAGTGCGCGAGAGAAGGAAAAAGTATTATGGAATTGTGAATAGATGCGAGGGAGACGTTCGATCCTGCACCAACTTTCCATAATTCTACTGTGTTAACGCAGAGTTGCGTACATACGTTATCTGCTTTTTGATGTTCTGCATTTTGTTATGTCACTGAAAAATAATACTAGCAAAGTGCCTCCCTCAAACAAAATACATAAATAGACTACCATCTTGATATCCCATATTGGTAGCTCCGCTATGGAAACAGCTACTACTAAGAACAACTACGGTACTACATGCTACGACGTAGCACGTATCAATGTTTGTTGTTGTATTTAATTCTTTCAGTATGGTTTAACATAAACAATGGTACCAAAATAAAAAAAAACTTTTTGCATAAGTAAGTGAATTAGTTAGTTGTTACAAATATTTGTGTTTTACTTATTTAACGATATTAACCCAGTAATAATTGTCTATGAACCTAATAACTTTATTACAGACGCATATAATTTTATTTACCGTAATTCGGGTTAATACTGAATACCTACACAATGCTGCATACACAATAACATCAAAATAAACGGTTGTAAGGTGACAAAACCAAAATCGCAATAACTTTCTGTATTAAAATAATTGTAATGTAATGTAATAGTTATTTGTTGTACGTGAGTGCAAAGTTGTTTTTTAACCGCGTGCTCAATTTTGATGACCGAGCTAGCGAAGGATTCTAAAATTGAATCACGAGCGTAGCGAGTGATTCAAAAATTAGAATCCTGAGCGATAGCGAAACACCCAAAAAACACCCATTCACCCAGAAACACCAACAAAACACCCATTCACCCAGAAACAACCACAAAACACCCATTCACCCAAAAACACCCAAAAAACACCCATTCACCCAGAAACACCCACAACACACCCATTCACCCAGAAACACCCACAAAACACCCATTCACCCAGAAACACCCACAAAACACCCATTCACCCAGAAACACCCACAAAATGTCCAATCACCCAGACACACTCACAAAACACCCAGTCACCCAGAAACACCCACAAAACACCCATTCGCCCAGAAACACCCACAAAATGTCCAATCACCCAGACACATCCACAAAATATCTAATCACCCAGACACACCCACAACATCCATTCAGACACCCACAACTTTCACCCAGTCACGCCCACAATACTCACCCATCCATTCAGACAAACCCACAAAACACCCATTCACCTAGACACACCCACAAAAAACCCATTCACCTAGACACACCCACAAAACACCATTCATCCAGACACCTCCCAACACCCACCCATCCACCCAGCCACACCAGCAAAATATATCCTGACACACCTGTAAGTACCTAATAAAAATTACCGTCCCTAATAGAGTTCCGAGACGGTCAATCAGCTTGAGTCAAGCACGTTGATTTTCTGTATATTTTTGTTCCGTTGCTAGCGTAAACAAATCAAACAAACCTAAAAAAATTTTAAATGCTTGACTCAAGCATCAAGCAAGCATTGTAGACGATCAAAATGTTTAAAGCAAGATTGACGCCAAGCTGATTGACCGTCACGGAACTCCTAAGTTTTAACAAATTTATGACGTGAAAAGAAAATGGCGCGCGTAAAGCAAATTACAAAAAAAGTACACCAAGAAGGTTCCGAGTCTGAGTTTTTAACAAATTAAAATAGGTTGCATGATAATTTCGGCACCATGGAGGTAGAAATAAATAGGTATAATGATGTTTTGAATTCACAAACTCATTGCACACGATGTTCTAAATTCAAATTTACTTTAACCTCTAGAGGATAAAAACGGCTTTTGCACTCAGATATCGAAGAGCAAAAATGCTTTTTCCGAGATGGTGGGATGAAAAATATCTTGCACATCACACCCTTCTGCTGTTAAGAAAAAAACGATATGCAGATTTTTAGACAAAGGCACTCTCAGATATCTGTAATTGGGCACTATGCACTAGTGCATACTTGATTTAAACAAAACAAAAACGACAAATCTTAAGAATATCTAACCATCTGCGTCTCCGCGTTATATATGTATAAAGCTTTCATAAGTGAAATAAAGATGGCTTCATAACCAAACAACTAACTATGGAGAGTTCATATCATCATGATATTATAAAGTAGATATAAACCTGCGACGCGTCGCTGCAACGCGAAACTTTCGAGATATATCGGCGACTCGAGCAAACAAAGCGTACTGCCACAATACCACCACTTGTACTAGAACTACAAACCACGTTATCTTTGCACTTGACGGCAAGCCAATTAGATAAAATGTGCCTTATGTTAATAGCAGTAATGTTAATGATTCGGTGTGCTCGTAATTTCGAAAGCAAAACGGCTTGTGGAGTTGTGGCACACGCGCCGCGCCGTAAGATAAGAACACGTCATAAAAGAGGCAGCCGCCGAAACTTTGTCTTAATTTCTGTATTTTCCATTTTGGTAATCGTGAAGCGACGTTTTAAGTAGATAATGGTTTATATGGAGCGCTTGAAGCCCCAACAATTCTGCTTTAACTCCTATAGTACTATAAATAAATAGAAATTCTAATTTTGTTTTTAATTTTTCTTTGTTAAGGCCAGTTTTGCCTTGACGTCGTCTAGAAGATAATGATTTTTTCGTTGCTACATTATGCTACTCTAATTACGCTAATTATGCTACTCCTAATTATTATTATTTTGATTTTTATTTGGAAGTTATTTATAATGTTACTAATATTATTAAAGAGAACAAGAGGTCAGAAATGATTTTCCGAAAATGTTACGATTTCTTTTACTTTGTACAATAATATCAATAGATATTATACATGTAATACGAATTCTATTATCATCTCTTTAATAATATAAACAGATGCTTGATTGTTTGCTAGCTAACGCAAGTCATAAAAATATATGCAATAAGTATGCCTATGACAATATGGTTAGCAAGCACAGCTTATTTCAAGCGAGTGATAAAAATGTTATTATGATGTTACTGAATATATATGTTTTTTAATGTGCTTTATGCTGTATCTTAAAGGTATTCGACTTAGAAAACTTTAATAAAACATTAAGTGTTTTTAATTGTTACCTATGTTATTATTAATTTTATTACCTGTTATTAAATGTTTACCGCAAAAAGAGAAGAAAATTTAAGCACTTTTTTATATAACGCATGCAGCTCGTGACCAAGTCGTTGCATGTCACGCAATTGATCTCTAAGTCAAATATGCAGTACAACTATGATCATAGCAAGTTGGTTCAAAATGTTCACAGAAAAATTTAATATATTCTCGTCAGATAATTTGGTTGTTGGTACATTATTAATGTCTATGTAATAATAAACTTTCAAAATGTTTCAAGTTAAAGCTTATAAGCCTTGTTCTCTTCTCTCCGGACATCCCCAAAGTTCGCGTGTTGGGTAATCCATTTGTACTTTACAATTTCCTTGAACAAGTATTAGTTATCAACATACCAGAGTAACACAAATTATATAATATAAATTTTCTAATTTGTACTTTTTACGGTTGTTAGTCAATTACGCTTCCCTCGTATTTGAATGGTATTTGTGAAGAAGCAAAGGTTACATTTCACACTCGAATTTCCATGTAAAGATCTAGTCTAAGTCGCGGGCAGAAGTATTTATTTTATTGTTAACAATTTAACCGTCACTGATGTTAATCTGTTATTGAATCTAGTATTGTAGTGTGGTTTTTCCTAGTAATATTGCATTCTTTATACCTCTTCATACAAAAACAAATTTTGGACATAGCATGTAAGTCTCTATAACGTATTTTATACTATTTATCTAAAGATAAAGACATAATCTGGTATAAGCGCAAACGAAATTGCAGTGTAGAGAAAATTTCGTTCGTTTTTAATAAAACTGTCGACATTGGTTGGGCATAAAGAATTCTACAAATACCAGCGCGGTGCGGTTTGCAATGTTTGTTTCAATTTCCTGGATCCGATGCTTCGTTCGGGAACTTGTTTGCTATTACAATTCTTGGGCTGTTATTAGCGAATCGAAGTGAACAAGGCCCCGTCACATGTTTTACATAGAAAAGAATTGAATGTTAATTTGATTATCATTTGATTTCGTAACATTTTTTTTATGAGTAGTAGTTTGATAGCATTTTTTATGAGTCGTATTATTGCTGTAGGCTATTAATTTATTTTGTTTAATTATTTATTGTACACGAGTATTACAAAAATAAGAAAAATTACCAATCATAATAGTATTGTATAGTTTATTTCTAAAAGAAGTCTTTTCCAACCCACTTGTGATAGGAAACATGCTGAGAAACGTGGATGGATAATATAAAAGTGGTGGATAATATGCCCTATGGTGATGGTACAGCTGAATACAACTATAACCACCCCCATATTTTTTGCGGATGACAATTATAAGTGAAAGCAGCAGCATTCGACTTATAAAATTAAATAGTCCACCTATAAATTTACATGCACGATAGATGGCAACAGTCTCGTTCTCTACTACATGGGACTTAACATAATTACGGAATCTTGCATTTTAATTCACATTAGCCTTTCACGCATCACCACAAATACATAGTATGCATTTACATAACTTAAAAATGTAAATAAGAGCTTGTTTACTCAGCACTTGACTTACAACGTGAAGTGTAAAGGTTAGAAGAATTTCGGCAAGTTAATTAGTGACTTGGTTGACCGAGCGGTTCTGGACGCAGGTTTGATTCCCGCATCAAGACCATAATTTTTCGAATTTTTTCTAACCACCAAAATCTTTTTACTAACTCTCACTTAGGTTTGTTAATTTGCAACGAACCAAATTGTTAATTTGAGAAGATAATAGTTTATTCGATTTTACAAAGATTTTGGTGGTTAGAAAAAGAATTTCGAAAAATTATGATATTTTGTTCACTTACTCAGAGACGTCAAGTAACGTTAACGTGTACTTACTGTCAAAAAATGACAATTCAAAACTAATCGCTATTCTTGTCGGGTCTATGGTCTAGATTTGAATGAAATTTTTTGATATTAAGCACTCATTAAGTTTAATTGTAAAATTGTAAAATAAATAATTGTTTAATAAAATAAAATAAAAAATTGTAAAATAAATATTGCGATAGTTATTCCCATCTAACACTAACGCTTGAAACCGAAGTGTTCTTTTTAATCACTTCTTGGCGTGTTTGTTTCAATTTCCTGCTAGCGTTTCTCCGTGAATCAGTCGGTCAGTCGGTCTGTTCATGTAATGGACAGGTTCGGTTTGCATTCCAGCCTCGTGTGTCGGACTGTGGCTTAGTGAATTAAGCGAAATACGATTTAGTTATTTACTAGAGTTCTCCTGTTTTCTAAATGTCATAAATAATTCTCGGTTTGGTACTGCACAGTGAAATTGTTTTTGGAGTTTTCGATTTTGGGCCGATGGTTAAAGTTGTTTGATAGCCTAAATAACCTCTTTAAACATCACTGCATCTATCTGTTACAGGCTGTATAGCTTATTTAAGAAAAAGGAGATTTAACTCGACATTACATTCAAGCAACAAATAGGTAAACAGTGAAACTACAGCAAGAGAGTAGTAAAGTTAGAATACACAATGTTTCTAAGTATTTTTGAGTTGCGTCTTTATTGTATGAAATGAAAGATACACCGGAGGAGTTGAAAGTAATAGGAATGTAACTTATTTGTCGGGGGCATGGTAATAAGTATTTCATTTGATTTCCATTTCATTTGGTTTTTTCAAATCGTCAAAAATATTGAACGTAATAAGCGCACTTTGACCACTACCCGTAAAATATATAGAACTACTAGATAATCGAGGAATATCTAATGCAACTCGATATTAGCACTATAAAAATATAATATAATAAAACAATTCAAATATCTGCTTGACACGACTTCGCTTGAAAAACGCCAAAGCGAAATTCAAAAGTAAATATTCCACGGGATGTTCGGAATAAATATTCTTTACTAGTTCGTTTTAAACGATGAAAAGGAATGTTAAAAATGCTTTCGCTCAGAACTGCTGCCATTTTTACTTAGGTACTTTTTGTGCCTGCGTCTGTAAGTACAGTGAGATAAATGAAATGAATGACATTTTACCTTTTAATTTCGGCTGATATTAAAGTTTGAAAGCTTCAGAATTTATTTGAGTTTTTATGGCAAAAGGAACTAGAGCTGAAGCAGGAATTGTGAATGTTAAGCAACATTGGTTTAAGTCGGTCATGGAATGCTTACCAAAACTAAGCGTAGATACACCAGTGCGTACTAACGTACTAACTGCCGCAATCAGAGACATCAACTAACGATAATGATTACTTAATGGCAAAAGATGACAATTCAAAACTAATCATTATTCCTGCCGGATCTATGGTCTTAATTTCAATGAAACTTTTTGACATAAAGTAGTCATTAAAGTTATTTGACGTCTCTGAGTGCGGCACTAAGCTTATTTTAATTTAAAATATATAGCAAATAAAGCGTCGTAGAAGATCCGTTAAATTAGTTAGTGAAAATGGGTATTGGCATCTCATTGTCATTGGTTTTCGATAAATTTAAAAACCAATCTTCTTAATTTCTACATCCAACCCAAGTCCTCCCTCAATTCATAATTCTTGCATACCATACGGTAAGCCTGTTCTGTTTGCTTGTAGGCGATTTGAGGATTAACGATCATACTATAGCAGTATGTCACTTTGATAATCGAAATTTACATGTTGAGGTTCACATGCTCCGATTATTCGATATCCGAAAGAAATCTATACAGAATAAAATTGTACATAGATTGTGATGTAAGAATTTTGTGGGTAATATTATAGAGTAAAGTTTTTGTGTGCTGCATCGATTTGGTTCCGAACCAAGTGCACTACCGTTTGTGAAAGTCGCAGCTCTAACTCGAAGCCTTCATACAAATTGTTCTGATCCAAATGGCTCGAATGGGCAGCGGCAGTAGTAGCGTAATAACTCACGTCCATTTTAAAATTATATAAGTAAAAAGGACTTGAAGGCTCCCAATTGCTGTGCAATAATAACGTTATAGATAATGCAATTAAGAAATATGTTGTTGACTATGGACTAAAAATCATTTTAATTCATCACCATCACCCTTTTACGTGCTTTCCGAAGCACGGAGGAATTAGTAATTTCAACCGATAGGCCTCTGCACAGGATCTTGAAACCAATCAGTCCTGCGCTGCCCGCATCCAGTGGCTTCCCGCGACCTTTATCAGATCGTTGGTCTACCATGTGGGGATACCATGTGGCACCATTCGAGGACCTTCGGCCTCAACGGCCGTCAGTCTTGACGAAGGAATTCGGGATAGTGTATTTTTGGTCACCCATCGAATGACCAGCTTTACCGAACATTGCTTAGTTAGCGCAAGCGCAGACCGAGCCCGCTAAGCCACTGCGCCATCGAGTTCCTGATTCATCATTTTCACTGTTGACCATTAAATCGGTTTGTTCATAAATCCGTACCGAATCGAGCTAAGTGAAGTTAAAAATTTACGTTTAGCAGATTGGAGAAACGACGTAGACAGAGTAAATAAGTTCTCCACCATTTTTATTTCCAGTGTGAGCCGCTAAGCGATGCGCCTCACTTGTTTTGCTCCTATTGCTCCAAGCAAGCAGCATTATCGCACACTTTTTTCTCGATTTGGAACGTGTGATGGTATAAAAAACGTTTCCAAATGTATAACGAGCCGGATTAGAAATTTTAAAGCTTCTAGTCTTTGTTCAGGGATAATGAAAAGATCTGCTCAGAACTGATTAATCTTAAATATTGCACCACCATTGGGGCACCCTAAAATGGCGGAGGGCAACCCACCAACAACAGCACAGGGTTGGTGTTTTGCGGTTTGCTGTAACAAGTCAAAACCATAAGCAGTATGGATTCGAATGTCGTCATCCCAATCACTATTTCCATTCACCGATCTCTCGATTTACTACAGAATACGCGTTGATGAATATTATCACCAGCCTTTTAATATCCTTATCACCGTGGCACAGGATTTCACAATGAATGGAAGAAAATAGGCAGAATGGGACATTTGTACGAGCTACCAGCCAATGTCGCGCCAGGTCCACGCACTGCGACATGGCAGATAGCTTATACCAACGCTTGTATTGGTGCTGAGTTTATTTTTGGAACTACTCATTTAACCTCGTGAATTTTAATCTCAACGAAAATTTTAAACGAGCAACACAACTCATGTTTGCACAAATCCCTCCATGTTCAAAATATGTAAGTAACGTACGTACGTAAAATATTTCATCGTTGAATTTGCGTCTCACAAATTGTTGTCGCCGTGAAGCTGACTGCAGCACACTTTCATTACAATAAGTTCTCATTTATTCCCCGAGTTGGCGTATGTTTTGAATAATGATGTACCGCTGTTCTCTTACCTATCATAAAGTTCGCTTTAGTGTTTTCTCTCCCTAAAATAGAGCTTTCATGCGCAAGTTAGCGGTGCTCCACTTGAGAGTATGTTTTCCTGGTACCTGTGTATTATACCATATATACATAGATAACGTCATTCTCATCTTAGGGGTAGACAAAAGAGCTGGTGATGATGATGATGATGATGATGATCATGATGAGACTCAAGAATAGGTAATACAATTAATAATTGTTTGGTTTGATGTTTTTATTACATAATATTAAACAGATGTGTATCCCTTTGCAACCGAGCAACAATCAGACAGAAAAAATTATAAAAATTTATACGCAAAATTTCTTGATCCGTTTGGATTCCTTCTGATTAACTACGTCAAATTTATTGTTTATCAGTCAACCAAACCGGCCGATTTTATAGAGCAGATACCTAAACAAGGTTAGCGAGCACAATCAATAGAGGCACTTTACCACTTTTCCAACTTTCGCAAAGGAAAGTGTTCCGCAGAACTGTCCATTTGCCTGGCAGCCGAGTTGGGAAATGTGGGTGACATCAAACCCGAGCCAGCGGGACGTTAATGGCTCCCGCTGATACCTGTCAGATGAGTGTCGGGGTGTGGGCGCTCTACGGATTTGTGTTCCCATTGAGCCGATGAAAAGGTGCAATTTCAATCTTCCAGTGTTAATTGACCTTTTCGTTTGTGCACACAAGAACACTTATGGAAAGAAAGTATTGTTTTTGGAGTCATTTTAAATTTATATCGTACAAAGAAAATTTTGATTCGAAAAAGCTCGAAAAATTTAGTCTTTATGCAGCTATCGAACCCGTGTTCTCCGCAATCCGCCTATACTCGGCTAACTAAGACGTTAGTTTCGAAATTTTTCTAACTTTTAGCTTTCTTTGAACACACGCCACTGTAATATGATAAATATGATAAACGACTTTATACGGTTGAATTAAAAGTGAAATACGACGTCATAACTCATTATAATATCTAGTGAAGTAAAAATCCTCTGACATAAGATTGGATTAAAATTAAATTTATTCATCCTTTAACTTTTATAAAATGGACAAAGTACTGTTTATTTTTCACTTATCTTATACTTTTTTCTTTAAATGAATTTGTTGTAAAAAATATATATCCTGGTGCGGGAACTGAACCCTTATCTTATGCAATCCACAGACAGGGACATTTTCTTAATAATTAAAAAAATATTTTTGTATTAAACTTACCAAACGCTGCTATTTAAAATTCGTGCATTTTATTGACCATTACCAAGGTAAAGTTGCAAGGCTCACAAAGAGTATTTATACAACGTTACGCCTGGTTAAGCACCAAGTTAAGCTCGCTCGTTCAAGTGCTTAACATTCGCCGCTCACTCAGAGAATAAACTTGTAATCCAAAAGTAACTTAGTCTATGAGTAAGTTTCATAAGTTGGTGGTTAGTTTCACATGATTGAACGCTAGATACGTTACGACTTACGACTAAAGAAAATATTCAGTGGTTTCAATTACGCAACGTGTATGGTAGTAGAAAACTAGATCTATCTATTATTTCCTGACTAAGAAAAGAGAGTTTCCACAGTAAAATTAAATATTGATTTAAAAAAGCATTTTCACTCATTATCACCTAATTTTCTATTTAATAATGCCATCTAATTTCCCCACTGTAGGTGCACAAAGTTTACACAATCGCAAGCTAAGGGTTCTGTGCAATGAAGCTCCTCCCTTGATCTTTACTTTAATAATTATGGAAGAATCAAAAGCGAAGTGGATGGCTCGATGACATCGAGCTCACCAATAAGAGGAAACATACTGCGTCGATCTCAGATGACTTCGGAACGGGGCATGAACATGACGATAATTTTGGAAGCGCTACAAGACTTCCGCAACGAAAAACCAACCACCTACACTATCATTAAGCCAACAAGCTTCTGTCAATTTTTTTAAAGCAACAGTGAAACTAAAATAGCCTGAGTCAAAACGTGCCACATAAATTTCCTCCCAACAAAGAATAAAAGTTAACACCGTCGAAGTTAGCAGCGAGCGAGCTTAGCGTTTGGGTAATAAAATACACAATAAACTATTCTACGTCTATGGCTTCAAACTCAAATAGTGGGAATTCAAAACAAATCAGATGTGCGCCCCGAACGGAGTATTCTGGGCCGGCGAGCAAAAAGGCATTTCCATCCAACTTTTCAGCTCGATTTCCACGTACCGCGCCCGTCCACAGTTCAATGGAATTCAGAATCCTATTCCGATGCAGTGTTAATGAATTCGCATAATGAAAACTCTGCTTTTTAAACTAACTTTGGGCTTAACCGATTCGTTTTAGCTTTAGTCGCCGTTTGTATGTGGCGCAATTCCTGCTGACGTAGTAATGCTGACGTAAAAAAAGTCTAATTAATTCAATTAGGTACTATTAGGATAAAGTTTTCTTTTATAAGTGGCTCCATTGTAGTTTTTATTTAGTAAACAATGATTTCTAATTTAAATTGCACTAAGCATCCATAAAAAAAGTAAAATATAATTCATATGGCGCATACAACAATAGGTATCATAGGCTGTATATTTATAACCTCTGATAATTTTGTCCTAATCAATTTTGCGCTTTTATTGAAGAACTTTGAAATTACAAATTTCTTTGGAAAGTTTTGTTTATTTCAGTTAGTGAGTCTTGTCCGTAAAAAGGAAATATATTAAAGTAACTAAAAAGCAAAAACACGTAGTTTCTGTGCAACAGTGATTAAAGAGATTTTAGAAACAAAATAAAGTTTAATCTAAACAAAGAGGCTAATGTAACAACTTCTTATAAAACATTTGCTAATCTATCTAGTGTTTACAGCAAAACATTTAACGTAAATAGCTTAAAAAATAAAGTTATTTCTAAACTCAGATCTACCATTAGAATTCATCAAACTTCATGAAATTTTCCTGTGGTATTCATGCGGAGTGAATCTTTATAACTAATTTCCCGCTCCACGGCATATATTCGCGGCATGCTCGCTCTATAACAATAAATTATCGAAGTAACACTTAATCTTTTGAGGAAGTCTCGCCTCAAGAGAGCTGTCCAAATTCAGAGATTTCGCTCGTGCGTTGTTGATTGAAGGACGTATATTTTTCGTATAAAGCCAATATTACATACATACATACATACTACATACCTAAATCATGCCTATATCCTCGAAGGGGTGAATTAACACCCACGTTTCGGCTATTAAGTTAGGTCCCATGTAATATGTGGCGAGCCTTTTGTCATTTATCGGACACGGAGACTGCAGTACATTACTAGGTGGTCTAAGAGGAACGCTGCTGCCCATTACTCATTGCTGTATTAACCCCCTTAGTCGCCTTGTACTACACCCGCGGGAGAGATGGGGTGGTGATAATTAATTGTATTCTGCCGCCACCACACGGCTATAGCCAATATTAAACTTACTTTAATCTCATTTGCAAACGAATGAATGAGAAGGAATCTCATACACCAGAGATGAGAATGTTGAGATGGATAATGTGGCCTGACAAGCCCTCAGTTAATAGCCTTGAGAGAGCTATTATAGGCAGAGCAGAATATGACGGCCGGCTTGGTAGAGTGGTCAGAACGCTGGCCAAGAGGTGGCGCATTCGAATCCTGGTAGGGGCAAATATTTGTGTGAAGCACAGGAACTTGTTTTCAAGTCACGGGTTTATATATTAAAATTTGTCCGTTATCTAGTACTTATGGCACTATTGTATTCGGCTCTGCCAACGTCTTACTGCATACGGGGAGAGATAATACTATTAACGTAAACTCTGAGAGGCGAAGCATTAAACCCAAAATAGATTTAAAACAGTATTCTTACATTGTGTTAGACTGTTACTTTAGTTTCTGTTGTGGATCTTTATAGCTCTTGTTATAGATTGAGAATAGATGCATTAGTCTGAACCCACTGAATTTAATATCTTTATCTCCTTCTTCCATTACAAAATCTCTTTAACGACTAAATAATCTACAATGAAAACATTTATTCTGTTGGAAAAGCATCAAGTTGTGGTTAGCACATCCAATAAAATGCTTGAGCCACATGATAAAACAAAGTTTTTTATAATAATATAACTCTCAAAAATAGTTTATAGCTTACTGCGGCACTCAGAGACGTCAATTAACGATAATGAGTACTCAATGTCAAAAAAAGACAGTTAAAACTAGTCGCTATTCTTGCCGGGTCTATGGCAAGAATAGCGACTAGTTTTAAGAAAAAAATCATTTAATTCAAGATTTAAATGATTTATTTTGACATTAAATACTCATCAAAGTTAATTGACATCTCTGAGTGCGACAGTAAGTCGCCTAATATGACACCCGCAATAAAAGTTGTGTGCGGGTGACAATATTGTATTCTGCTCTGTAAAAATACACGCATGTTACTGCCAATTTAAAATTCGTCCTTTGTCCATTTTCTTCATTGCGTTTAATAATAAAACGCTTGATAAATTAACAACACGACTTTCTTAGCCGCTTCGGCCTGTTCGTCACAAAGATTACATTTCGCATTCATCAAACGGCTCTCTTGTGTCAATATACGTGCCAAAACTTGCGAGCAGCGATGGTTCATTTCAGCTACTGAACTAACTTAAGAACTTTCTCAAACTTGCCGGCCGCTTGTTGACTTGAAGGTCAAAATAGTGATATTATCAAAAATCTTTATCTAAAGCTTGTGTTAGCAGAAAATACTGCGCTATCTTCTCAATTATTATCGCATGTGGCTTGTACAAAGTTATCGTCACCACCAGCCTTTAAATGTCCCCACTTTAATGCTGGGGGTGCAAGTGAACATTTGTAACATGATATTAATGTTGAAGATAATATTGTTACTGTAGTGTATATAAATAAGAATAAGACTGAATAGGTAGGCATATCAAGGTAAATAACCGATAATGATTCCGCCGGTGGTTATAATTTAAAGGTAAGGTAAAACTTATTTCAGTTTTTCGTTTTAATGGATCTTAATAAATACAAAGAATTGTAACTAACAGTTTTAATATGTTGATAAGGTAAGCCTACCTGCATATAATACCTACTAAAAGGTATTATTATATATGCTCTTAATACAAAAGGTAATGCACGATAATTATGCAGGATACACAAACGAAAATGGATAAACAAATTCGTTAGCAATACTGCGAACTAAGTGAGGGGGCGAGCCCGTGTCATACTTTAACCTCAACTCTACAAAATATGTGTTTAATCGTAGTCACGCGATCGTTATCATGACGAGGGTGAGGAGGCAAACATTTGCACGCGTCAAATAATTCGGTATCACCTTGCAAAAGTTTTTCCGTACGAAATGGAAACAGACAATGGTCTGTGAAGCAATTTCGCGCTATATCTGGGGAGTTTTTTATGAGACCACAGGTGTCTTTTATAGAACATTGCTGTCCCGTTTAATACTGCTCCAACACCTTTGATATTGTGTGTGTGAGCGGGAACTGTTAAGGCTTGCATTACTGCCGCAATAACTCAAATGTCTTGTTGAGTTTATGGACACGTTAGAGGATTTATTCGCAGTTGTTCACCTATGGTCGTTGCTTGTACTGAGGAATTGACAAGGTGTTTAGAGTAGACATAACGTTTTATTTTAAGTTGATACATGAGATGCAAATATAAGTCACACTTTGTTTTTGATAGGGACGGTAAAAAAATTATTGCACATGTGGAATATCTTCTCTATAATTATGCACTTAAGTTATACACAGAAGAGAATTAAGATTCACACTTCGCTGGTGGTGATATAGACCAGAATACAATTGTCACCACCCCTAATCTATACTGCGGGTGTCGTACAAGTCGGCTTGTGAGGGTTAAAAATAGTGGATAGACTTGTTATAATAGGCCTTGTAATAATTATACTATATATAACGTACATAATAGTCTTGGCACTATTACATAGGACCGCACATATGTACGTAAAAAAGAGCAAAAAGACACATTTTAAAGATGGTGAATGTTCTGCTTAAAGTAATCGCCTATTATTCGGAACCTTACAATTTTTGCGAGTAAGTAATTCGACCCGCTGCCATTCGTGGCATTTCACTGGCCGGAATAAAACATTAACCTGAAACAACTTTCGTCTAGAAGAGATTTCTTTCCAATATTCAATAATATTTCGTTCATCGTTTTCGGCTCATGCTTCATCAAGGCTATAGGCTATTTAGTTACCGATATTAACGCGAACGAAGCCGGCTCATGCTTAATATATTTGACCACAAGCAAATATATTAAGCATGAGCCGGCTTCGTTCGCGTTAATATCGGTAACTAAATAGCCTATAGCCTTCCTCAATAAATGTACTATCCAACATAAAAAGACTTTTTCAATTTGAACCAGTAGTTTCTGAGATTAGCGCGTTGAACCAAACAAACTCTTCAGCTTTATAATATAAGTATAATTATTGGATAGAGCGCGATAATGTTACATGCGTGAGCCAGTGTAGTGGGTTATAGCCCATTCTCCCTTTATTCTTCCATCCATAGGGGCCTATGCCCTAGCTGTGGGATCATTAAAAGCCAATTCGTAACTCCTCATTCTGATATAGGGCATATACGTGCACCATGATCTAGAGCGGTTAGGACAGACCTTGTGTAATTTTTAAAAGAAAGCTAATTTCAGAAGTGTATTTTCGCAAATAAAATGGCAGCGACGTATTATAGATACATGTATGCGCGTCTCACTCGCACGTACCGCTGAACGGGGTCGAAAGTCAGACGCGGTCAGCGGTCGCGGGCAGTTGTAACGTAGGTAACATAAGGACATGATACAAATCAGCGCGGTCAACTTTTGTTCGGGTTCGCCACCGCCACCATCCCGCTACCACTACTGTTTGAGTGAGGCTTAAAGCCTTATGTTACCTATGTTACCACTGCCCGCTACCGCTACCGCCACCTGACCGCGTCTATCTGTGAGAGGCTATAATAATTCGATAGCCTCTTCCAGCAACAACGCAACAATCCTGGGCGCGCGCTGTTCGGTCACGTCCCGAAGTGCGGAGCGCTGTACCGCGCAACCGCCACTCCAGTAAAAAGACCCGCCATCCTGCATTTGAATAATATATAGCCAACTCTTTTTAATTCTTTACACCGCACCGCAAAGGTGGCCGTGTGACTATTTAATTATTCTGCGAATTGTCTCTTGTTTTCGTGTTCAGTTGTCTCATTCCAATTTCAAAAACCAGAAGATAAAAAATGGTTAGCACAAATTATTAATAGTATATATTGCACTCGGTGTGTCCATTTACTTTACACCTTTACTGTAAAATGTCATAAGAAAAGCGTTATAAAATTAACAATTTTAAAATAATTATTAGTTAATAAAGAACCGTGTTTATGACCACCATAAAAAAATTAGGTTATAGGACCATACCTAAGTAACTTATCCTATAGAGGGTAAGTAAGTTACGACTAGTTAGGAGCGTAAAGGTACAAGTTGGTAGCGGACGACATGAGGCAGTAGCGGACGACGTGTCGCAGCGACACCATTGGTTTCTATGTATTTCTATGGAATTCCCCCCTTTTTTAGCGACGCGTCGTCGAGCGGCAGACGCCAGTGTCGCCCGACCGCGGATCAGTACTTTCGCTGACGCTGGAGTAACGACACGTCGAGTGAGTTTCAAAATGATTTTTTCCGATTCTGAAGAAGATAAATTTTCATTTTCATTTCATTTTCAGTTTGAAATCATGACTGCAGCGACAGGACGTAACGACGTTTCGTGGCGACATGAAGCGACACGTCGTCCGCTGCTGCCTCATGTCGCTCGCTACCAACTTGTACCTTAAGTTGCTTAAAATATTACATTAAAGCTTAAATCCCCCATGCAAAAAATCGAGGTCGTTCTTATATTGCTTGGATTGGTTAATGTGGGAGAAATCCACCCAAAGTTTTAGGTATGCTGACTGAAACGGGCACTCTAATGTAACACAAACTCATCAAAATTGTTATTCAATACAAATATTTCAAAATATTAATCATGACACCACTTGTCCACTTGGACGTAGAAAAACAATTTTATACACATGGCACACAGTATGATCCCTTTGGGCTACTGTTTAGGGGATAAAATATTGATATCCATAAAAAATACATAGCAGTTATTGGATTCACAACGACAGTACAATACATATCACATAAAAACAAATCTAAAAGGTTTCGTTGCCCATTTAATGGTGCAACAGAATAGCAATACATATAGCATGCCTATTTATCCCTGAAGGAGTAGGTAGTGGTGTAATTTGCCACATATGATAGATAGCAAGGTTATAGGAGGCGAGCCTAAAGCCAATGGTAATAAATAAAAAATTATGGAATCAGGACCCGAGTTCTAGACGCAATCGAATAAAGAAGCAATCTCGAATTTAAATTAGAAATTCAATAACAGGCCTACTATAGTAGGCAATAAAACGAAGGCGAAGAAGTGAAAGGGCACCATAAATAAAAGGCTTGAGTATAAAAGTGTTCTTTATGAAGTGTCACCGCAGTCGCCGGCCGCGCGCCGGCAGGCGCTGATACCTATTTGAAAGTCCTGTAATATTGGACTCGGCTTGTCTTCTTACGGTGGGATTATCGATATATCGAAAATCCGCAAATGGGGTATTTATTCGGCTTACTGTTCGGGGTTTTTGTAGTTGTACCGTATGTTCACGTATATACACGTAGTGTATGCACGTATGAATGCCATGTCTGCACACGAATTTTTTGTGGCTGGAAACTGTTGGTAAACGTATGGGAGTGCAATTAAATATTATGTTTGGTGCAATTGTTTTTGATTGCAAAATTTTTTTTAGATATCAATTGATAAATACAATGGTTATAAGTTCAGACTTGAGTCGATTACCAAAATAAAAAAAAAACATTGTTTGTCACCAGTAGTAGTGTAAAAGTAGTACCTACGCGCTAGATACGGGTAATGGTAATGTATGGTAAATTTTTTATTCATAATAATAATAATTCTAAACATAAAGTTTGTCATACTTTCAACTTCCGTTTGAGTATGAGAGTATGAAAAATATATTCGTATAAAATTAAAAATACTATCGATACCATGTTCTGCAAAAATTGGCATCCCTAAACGGAGCGGTCCCGACCAACAGAGGGTCGAAGTCGGCGAGGGAGAGACTAATAAAATATGTAGATTTGATGACTTGTCACATTTTTTGCTACAAATCTGAGATTCAAAGTTTTTTAGCCGCCTCCGAGAGCTTTCAGTTCTTTTCATTAAGAGCTCGATAATGTGTTGCGGTCTTCGGACAAACTTTTTGCTCATTTTGAAAAGGTCCTGTTAAATGCGATTGTGGAAATCTTGAGTTAGGTTGCTCACGTTAAGTTTCATTCTACTTTATGCTTTTACAAGTATTCATAACTTTGTTGCCTATTCAATTTCAAATACTTTACGTTGCTAACTTAGTGTCATACAATAATAGGTCTTATAAAATACATACAATTTAAAACAGGTTGTTCACGTTGAGTTTCATTTTACTTTATGCCTTTACAAGTATTCATAACTTTGTTGCCTATTCAATTTTAAATTTTAATTCAAAAACTTTATTGTTAACTGAGAGTCATACAACAGGTCTTATAAAATACGTACAATTTAACACATTTTTGTAAGCTAATTATTTAATTAACTTTTATAACATTATTGTTCATTGTTCGGTTGAATGTTCCGATTATAGTCCGACAATTTCGTGCGCGACCCTCCTGTGGTATGAGATGGTGGCGGGGATGGGGCACTCTAGATGTTAGCGGGGGTGGGTGAAGCGGGGAGGAGCGAGTTTCCCTCCTCGAAGGTCGCGCACGAACTTGTCGGACTATAGCTGGCTTTTCACCATATGCCCCAGTTTCGAATTTTATATTTTAAATCCACCGCCTATCTAACACCAACCTTATTTGGGTATGCTGTAACTGCTGTATTCATAGTCACATATAGGTAATATTACAATAATAAACAAATATTAACACTTTAATTATTGACTTCCTTACTAAGCTCCAATAAGTTATTGCATCCTGGTATTATCTGGAATTAGTTATCAACCTTAACTTGTTTGATGTTAAGCACAAAGTCGATTCAGAAAATTTTACATATCATGGAAGCCTGACCTTCCGTTGTCTGTACCCACGAATTCCATTTTGGAGTGCTACAATCTCAGCCAACGGTCAACTATCCGCGTCCCAAGAATATCTAAATCAATTCTGGCCATCCGAAGGAAATGCAATGCTTTTGCAATATGTTCGTCCCCTTTCCCCGAAAGTAAACGGCCGAATTTTAAGGCCAACGGCAACCGCAACCCACGCTTGACTGCTCTTCCGAATTATTGAATTGGGATCCCACTATCCTCGTTTCAATAATGTGTAAAATTTTTCGGTCAAACCTACTTTGTCCAATAACAATTGCAATGTGACAATTTTTAGAGTAATTTTTCGTTATAACAACAAATTTAAGAAATTGGTTTACCTATTATTGGCTGTAGTATGAAGTCCAAAAAAATATCGACGATAAAAATGTATTTTCGTTACTGGCCCGGTTTCCTTGTAGCCCATTGTATTAAAACTCTGTTTATCATCAATTCCTTGTGGTCTTGTGAACACGCTGCCGATGTCAAAGCAAACGCGACTTGTAAGAAGTTTGACAGATAAAAGAAAGATACGATAAGCGAGAAACGTAATCTGGCAGCTAATTCTATTACAAACCGTACCAGACGACTCTTATCTAAGGCGCACGTAATCCGAGCTCTTTTCAAAAAATACCTCGCTATTATTGAATGCCAGGAAGTGAAATTATGTCGTTTAAAAGGCTGCTACAGAGAAGAATTATGAAAGAAAAATTAGAAAACTTGTTCCGTTGATGAATAACGATGTCAATCTTTTGACAGGTTGCGCGGCTTTAACTACAATTTTTGCCGTAACTTACATTGGCCTTGGAATTTGTCTCTAACGTTCGTTAATTCACGCTTTACTCGTCTAAGATGTTTGGATTCTTAGAAGTATCAAAGGTTTCCCAAACTGCTAGGTTCAGAACTCTTTTGACAGCTGGTTTTCTTGAATAGTCAGGTACGCT
The DNA here is from genome assembly GCA_963931975.1 of Cataclysta lemnata. Lineage (NCBI taxonomy): Eukaryota > Metazoa > Arthropoda > Insecta > Lepidoptera > Crambidae > Cataclysta > Cataclysta lemnata. The sequence goes on from OZ008339.1 coordinate 8,310,715, forward strand.
GCCTATCGGTTGATGTAATCCTGTTTGTAGATAGATGTAAGTGTAAGTATTAAAGTGAAGTTTATTCGAATAGAAGCAGCAAAAAGTAGATATCTGTTAGAATATAACATTACTCGTGTTTAACATAATTACATTGAATTAAGTCAAACACAACAACAAGTTATTGAGTTACAACATTACTATTATTACCTAATTTCTACATTAACGTAGACCTAAGCACGTTATAACTGTATCCAATATAATTTCCCTCATACTGCCCCTATTAGGAGGCCTACAGGCAAATCAATAGTTGGATCGTTGGCAAGCGCGTACTCTATCAGCGATTAGTTTTGCTCTACTGGACACGCGCCGTTCCGTGTCCGCTAGAGGCTCGTACGTATAAATTACTACACACTTACATTGCATTTTCATAATACATTTTTGGGCTGGTTACACTCGCGTTATCCCAGTTGCTCAAGACTGTGAACAAAAATAAAAAAAAATATTTAACATGAAGGTACACGAAATTTTACCCCTTTATTCGTGCAAACTAAATCTTCTTCTTATATTATCTTCTATTTAAAAATAATTGCAGTGCGTTTGTCTCGCAAATACTCGAGGACGGTTGGGCCGATTTAGCTGATTTTGGTTTTGAAATGATTGTCTTGGGCCAGGCAAGGCAGTAAAGATGAGAAAATATGGAAAAATTGCGAGGGAAATAGTGCAACAATTTCATATTCCCTTAGAAACTGCTTTCCTGTCAAACATTTAACGTAACCATGGCAACCAAATCGTAACCATGGCTACGGGATAATTCATATGGCATAACAACGTATGCAGGGTCAGCTAGTCAGTCATAAAACACTCCGTCATTGAAAACCGTCAGTAAAAGGGGTGGTGAAGACCGAGCTGAGCTCTGACATCATCAGGTTGCGTCATTTCAATGTCCTGACTTTTATCACATTTTATTTACTTCAAATAATTATGTAAATATTTCTTCTATTAATCTTCGTCAAATCATGTCTACCGAACTCTTGATTCAAATCATGAATCAAGAGTTCGGTAGAAATATTTAAGAATTATGTTTTCTCAAATCCGATCTCTTGTTTTGTTTGGATCGAGTTTTGTTTGCTTGATTTTTAAAATAGCTACGACTTTCATAACGTTATGAATTCACGACGAAGCTTTCTCAAAACAAGCGAATTGTGTCTTGTAGAAATCCAGAGTTGAGTACGTTCTTGTCTGCAACAAGCTAAGGGAGCTTACAAAATGTTACGAAAACTCTGCACATCCTTTTCATTTCGCAAAGGTTTCACTGGATCGAGTATTATTTTTCTGAGAAAGGATCATTATTCGTTTGCTCCCAATATTATATGCCACAGCAATACGCATTATCGTATTTATGTCAGAAGATATCACATGTTAGGACGTTCAAAGAAAAACCAGCCATGCATTGATATGAGGTAAACGAGAAATCGAATGACGGACCCACAAAAGACGAAAGAGATCCGTGGGATTTGAAAAAAGGCGATCTCCTAGTAAAATGTCAGCGCGGATCCACCGTTGGCTTACCAACAAAGAATTGGACGAGGTCCATTATGATAATGAAAGTGACTCCCGTTTGTCTTAAAGTCGTAGCTCAATTTGCAAGGCGAGAGATAAACGCTGTTAAACTGTCGAAGTTCGTGACAAAGCCTGAATAATGCAGATTACACTGAGAAAAATACGGCCGCAGTCAAATCTGCATATTTTATTGGGCCCTCCTCAATGTTCGGCCACATTTATCGCATAATATGAAATCTGCGCTTTTGACTTCCATTAGGAGCCATTGTCATTTGACACCATTCAACAACTTTATTTTATAAGTATTGACCCCATATATATATAACTAGTCACACCCTTCGTTTTAGCAGTCGCGATTCACCTGATTAAGATGGGTGTCATCATAAGTGTCCCAGGCGGTCTTGAAGTAAGTCCTACCACCAACCAACCGAGTACATATTTGTACTCCCCTGGGGATCAAACCCGGGACCTTAATTCCGGTGGGCGAATCACTAAACAACGGAGGCGGTCAAAAATGTTTTCAGACAGTTTTTCATTGTAAGCATTTAGTTATTTAAATAAACGGGGCTCAGTGTATTTTACTATACTTACTTTATTAACATTTTGCCGTGTTCTCATTGTAATTTGAATGTAACGGGGACATATTGTGTCAAGTACCCATTACATTCTCACATTGTCCACGGAAGGTACTAAACTAATGGAAACTGTACAGGCCGCAAACAAAAGATCCTCACAGAGTCAACATCATTTAATACGGTCCCGGCGAATACGAGTCGAAATCGCTATGCCAAATTAATTTCTCAGCAAGGCTTAACTCGCCGGATTCAATTCCCAAAGTCAAAGTACGATTGCCGCCAGCGAAGGTGTGTATGCGCCTTTGCGTCGAACACGTGCAAGTTCTAAACAGATAAGTGGTGCCTACACTGTTACACTGTTCCCGCAAGACATCGCCGTTTCGAGACGAATTCGAATTCTCGAGCTTCCGTCTCGTCCAGGACTGTCGTGACTCGATTATCGGCACGCTGTTTTCGATAGACTATCAGATTTTTGTTATGATATTATATGTAGATGACATATACCTAATAGCAATGCTATACCTATCTTATTTTTTTGAGAAATTGCTTACATACACATAAGTAAATCATGCCTATTTATCTCCGAAGGGGTAGCCAGAGGTGAATTAACACCCATGTTTCGCCAATTATGCCAGGTTCCATGTAATAGTCCGTTGCCATTTATTGGACAAGTAAATCACAGTATATTAGTGTGGTATAAAAGAAACGCTGCTGCTCATTATTTATTGTAGTCTTCTTGTACGATACACGCGGGAGAAATAGGTGGCGGTGACAATTCAACTCTGCTCTGCCTTCACCACTTCATCACATAAAAAGATAAAAGGGAATCGTATATGGGCATGTTGTTAGACATTATGAATAGCATGTGACTGATGAACATGAATGTTGAGGGATGGAGATGAAGAGGAAGACCGCAGAAGAGATGGATGGTTTGCGTGAGAAATTACATTAATAAACAGGAGTGAATGGAAGAAAAAACATAGTGTGCCGTCCCTAAATGAAATGGGGCAAGAGGATGATGGAGATAATGATGATAATGACTCTCTTATGTCTTTATATTTAAAGTCGATTTACTGTGTTTTGTGGTGGTGTTTTGTGAACTGGAAGAAACAAATGTGGAAATAAATTAGTTATGTATGATTCGTGGCGACTTCTCGGCTTATTTCAATGTGTATACAATGTTGTCCACCTTATTTTAGGCACTTCGCCGTGAAATTATACTTTTGACATTATACTTTTGTGTGACACACACGTAACTAACAATTTAGTTACAATTAAATGTCAACCTTTACTTGCTAACATTACAACCCAAAATTGAATCGAAACTCGAGACCACACGTGGTAAGCTGACGTGCTGTTGACTGTACATCAGGGAAAAGGAATGCTCGGAACATTATTGGAAATGTACGCACGAGTCCTACCTACAAAGGTGCTACTACCCCCGCAGGATTAAGTAAATGGGTTTCGACCCAATAGTCATTTAGGTGTCTACATTTGATTTTACACACCTGCGTTTACGGCTGACCCTTTTAATGTCTTTAGTTTGGTTCAGTTACTCCGAGTTTGCATGGAATAAAATAAAATACACAATTCATCAAACTAGTACAATGTAAACTACTAGGCGGTAACGAACAACATTGCTTAAAATACACGAGGGTTCGTTACGTGGATGGAATGGAACTATGACAGTTTTTTTTATCCACAACGATTACAGATTCAGTTATGGTTGATTACGATGACAGCGCACGATTTGACGGCTGTTTGATATAATACAAGAATAAAATGTTATGGGTGGCAAAGTAACGGAACATCACTGAAAAGATGGATGGATGTGTGACGTATGATATGAAGGCGGATGCGTGGGATGGGTGAGGGCGTGGTTGGGGAGATGACGGGTGACAGAAGAGAGTGAACATTCTATGCCGAATAAGATGGGATAAGGGTAAGATGATGATGGTATGGGGCTGGTAATTTATATAGAATTTTTGTAACTGATCCCCTGACCACTTATTCAAATCAAGCTCGAAGGACTACGGAAACAATTATAGTCAAAAATACTAAAGGAATTTAAAAAAGGAAACGTAAGACACATCGATACGGGCAACGTATGGAAGATAAAATCAATGTTGTCATAGTGAAAATTCAATTGTCTAAATAAAATCTTACTTTAACGGCATAAATAAAATGTAACTTGATTGTATACAGTTATTATTATGCAGCATTTAGATCGACGTAGGACGGGCGGCGCAGTTTGCTCGATTGACTTTTAGCTTGCCCGTTTTTGACGGAGGTTGAGCCTGTATTAAGCCTTAATTTTATTACGTAACGTAAAATTTAGGATGACAATTAATGAACACGCTTAATTAGTCTTTTAAACGCATTCATTTATTTCGAGCTGAAGCATGACAGTAATTTACTTGAACAAATTTTAGAACGGCATTCTTTAGCCGCTATAATAAACACATTTAATTATTGAATTAAATATCTACTGAAATTTTAATAAATTTCTAAAGCAAGAATTCAGGGTAAAATATTAATTTAACAAAGTTAATGATTGCGGCTTTAGTCACGTTTGAGTTTATATCAAAGTCTGCTCTTCAAGGACGAGCTCGGAATATGAATGCATAAAAAACTTAATTACATTTACAAATTCAATAAAAACAAAACGGTTCTTATTTATGAATTTGGGAGATAATATTCTGTAATACTTTGATATTAAGGGTCTGCTTTTGTGGATTTATTATGGTTATAGCTTGGTGTATAGAACTTTCACTTTGAATCAAATACTACTGACGCTAAACAGAATATTTAATATCTATCTCTATGTCATTGTATTCATGTAAACAGATAAAGTAGTCAGACTTGCAACTTAGGTGTTAGATTTAAATTCACCACAACACATACTTCCCCACACAGATTTAGCTAGTACATGAATGAATAGAATATTATATTATTTATTATATTTTGTCCCTTAAGACAAAAATCGGTTTTAATATTATGATTTTTACACTTTTTAATAGCACCAAGCCTTCCGATGAGTTTACAGTTTAGTTAGTTAATTGTGTATTTGTTTATTCTTCTAGAATGTTCTTTAGCATAATTTGACAGAATGGAGAGTTTAACTACGTAGTACATGTATATTTTTATTTGAACTACCGTTTCGCTAAAAGAGTGGTTTTTTGAAAGATCTGACAAAACCAAAATAGATTAAAATATCAACTATATTTTACATGGAAATGTTACATTAAACAAGACCAACAACTCATGAATGAGAAGGATTCTTAATTTGATTCAATCTCTCACGCGATAAAATAAAGTCCAATGTAGAAACCGCCATTATTGAAAAATTTATTTAAATTTTCGACGGCCGCGTGGTCCGAGGGTAACTCGTGCTATTAGCCACGCCATAAATATCTGGTCAACGTATTTAAAGGATTTAGATCCAGCGTGTACGGTCCTGATGGAGGTTTAGTATGTAAAAGTTGGACATAAGGAGGATCCTGTGTTTATTAAATAGCTATAATTAGCATTTAGCCCTTATTTAGTGGACGCATTTAGTAGGTATATAGCAATAAATAAAATGAGTTAAGGTTTAACTATACGACCCATTTAAATACACTCGTACAATAACACAGGTAGATACTAACATAATCTGCCAAAATATAGGTGTTAAGGCAACCTCTGATTTTATGTCTGTCACGCAATCTATCCTTTATGGCGTCGTCTTCTTCCTCTCCATCCACTAACATCCATTCTCATTATTCGTTTGCTCACATGTTGTCGCCATTTCTTCTCATTACATGCTCATACAAAAGTCATACTATACCCAAATTGGGCGCAGAGCAGTAATTAATTACACAGTCTGATCCTAGGCAATAAACCTAAATAAATCAAAGTAGAAAGTTCCTAAGCCCTTACTTCATTGGTTTCCAAAATCTATAACAAAATGGAAATCCTATGCGATTTGCGTAACAAAACAGTTAGTTATTAAAGCAAATATTTGTTTTTTGTTTGTGAAATCAAATTCACGGTTTTGCACCGTTGCTTGCGTCGGCGGACTGTTACTTAAGCTGATTAACATTGCGAGACTTGTTGATGATTTTAATTAAGATTGGAGCTTACGCGAAATTGTCTTAACTTGAAGATATATGAACCTGTTCCAGGAAAATTGTTATAAGTTGAAAATCCACAGTAGCTACTGACAATGAATTCGAGATAGTTATTATAATGTCTGTTTATGGAAATGTAGAAAAGTTTGAGCATTAATTTAAAGAGATTAGGCTCGCTACTCGCCACCTATATGGTAATTGTGAAACGTATATTAATGGGTTTGATTACCCTTTCTCTCTCCTTCTCCTTAGGCATAAAAAAGTGGGACATATCGCTTATATACAAACAATAATACAATAAAGACGCAATTCAAAGGATACTTAGAGACATTGCGTGTTCTAAATTCATTACAGTAAGTAAATAAGTATCTGGCCGTACCCGTATAGGCGAAGTAATTTAAAAAAGGTGTTTGAAAGGTTATTTATAGCTAACTTAAGCGTAAAGTACGTACAAATAAAACGACACCAAAATTGTCCGCATAACAATCAGTATATCCGATACAGATTACTGATCCGTAAACTTTTAGAAGAAACTGCCACTCAGGAAGGTCATAATCTAAGCTTTGATCGAGACTGAGACGGTTCGCGTATTCATAGCGTTTGCGTTTCGTAACTTAGACGCAGACCAGCAAATTACGCATAAGTAAAGCGACACCAAAATTGTCCGCATAACAATCAGGATGTCCGACACAGTCCGTGTACTTTCTGAAGGAAGTACCACTCGAGAAGTTCATAATCTGAGCTTAGATCGCGCCTCTGAGACGATTAGCGTATTCATAGCGTTTGCATTTTGATGTGCCGCTGCCGTCAGAAGCAACAGGGCCGCGATTGGAGCGCCCGTGGCACATGCGCGGCGGGGCCGGGGCGCGGGGTGCGGGCGGGGAAGCGCCGTCAGCCTCCACGCTCCTTTAATGAATCGCCGGTACCCGCGGCTCGCGCTGCGCTCGACCTAGCCACCGACCGTGCTAAAAACTTAAGCGCCGTCTCCCTCGCGCCCTCTCGCTGCAAACATCAACTGCAACGGTAAGTAGATGCAATCGCGCCACGCTTCCACCGTAATCTCCACCATTTAACACTTCGCCCCCCGTTTGGCGGTACGGCATAAACTTTTGTTGCTATAGCAACGATTGTTGTTAATTTTCAACTTTGTTTTGGCAGTTTTCCGAAGTGAGTGTCGCGCAGTGAACCGAATTCGTTCTAGTGAAGTGTTTTTTTTTGTGTATTCATAATGCCAAGTGACTGAAACCAAATAAATATAAACTTATTTTTATTTCGTGTAAAAACAACTTAAACGTAGACTTTTCGTAACTTCTGTGCTTACACTGTGGTTACAGTGACATCACAAAGATTAAGTTTATTTAATAAATGTGAGTGGTATTATGCAATATCTTGTGCGTGTTTGTGAACAAAAATAGTTCTTGTGTTGTTTTAATTTGTGCTGTGAAAATTTATGGGTAAACAAAAATGTGTATACATACGTAATAATTTGTTTGTAGTTTTGTGGAATATATACTAAATAGGCAAGTGAAGTTTGTTGTTTGATGCATATTTCTATATAAATATTATGATTTTAGCCTAATTTTTAGTAAATCTGAAATATTATGAAAGTTTCAATTATTTTACTCAACAATATATCTGATTTCTGGTTAGCTGAATCAAAAGAGTTTAATTTCCTTAAAGGAAAACAGTTTCCTTAATATATAGGTATATAACAGATTCCTTTTCTGTGTGGACGTACGCGAATGGCGAATAAAATTGCTTCCATACACCAAAGGAGACATAATGGATCTCCAATTTTCACATGCCTTCTCAAGGGAGCAGTCAATAAGGCTAACGGGAATATATTGGATTTGAAATTTATATGTTCTATCACGCACCTACAAATATAGTATAGCAATAAATGTTTAGAGTTCCATAATTACTTTATTAGAGAAGAGTGTCTGTTTTAGGCAATATATCAACTTGAAGCGACTATAAATTGATATTTAACTACATTTTGTGTAGCTTTAGGTGTACAACCAATGTTCTACCAAAATATCAACAAGCCTGGCCCACTTCATACATGGAGACACAATTATGTTACAGTTACAATAATGCACATTCATACAGATATACACACACACACACACACACTCACACACACACACACACACACACACACACACACGCGCACACACACACACACACACATACACACACTCACACTTATACACAGACACACACGCGCATGCCCGTACCCACGCACAAACGTACACACACGCACACACACACAAACGTACACACACACGCCCACACATGCACGTGCGAGTACAGATTCTCAAGATATTACACAAATGGTTGTTTTAAATACACAATGGCTCTTTTGAATTTGGATAAAATAATATACTTACCATAAATGATTAAGCGTTAGTGACCAAATTGGCAAGCAGTTTGAAATGTGTGAATTTCCATATTAAAAGCAAACCTATTTGGAATGACCTCAAGGGCAGAAAAGAAGGACGTAGTAAATAATATGAATATTCAATTATAACAAAATAAAAATGACATTGGTACCGCCACAATATTTGTAGGACAACGCACTTTACGTGCAAGGTATTTTCTTTTGTTCTAATTTCTCGTGCCTATATGGTACTATTTATAGGTTTCTAATAAGCATCCATCAGGGCAAGAAGGACCTGCCCACTGTAAGGCATAACATGGGCTCCTCTAACTGCAACTCTATTGAAATTTCCTCCTCAAGAAACAATAAAATTATTATTATCATCGTCCTGATTGATATTCACTATCATTATTGGCTAGCCTCAACCCACGACTGCGTCTGTATCCCTTGGGAACTAATAGCCGGGGTTAACGCTATCCACGTATGGTTTCAATGCAATGCAAGCACTGCAATAGTGAAAACTGAAACCGAAACCGAATTTAAGTAATTTTGTATAGTTTAACGCGGTTCTGATTGTATATTTGAATTAGATGAATTAATACACTTTGCGTATTGGAATGACATTATTATTTTATTGTACAGTATTCATCATCAGTAGTAATAGAAAAGAAACTCATAAATTTTAGACCATTCACAGTATTCAATAATATGGAGCATGCTTAATACGTGCATGCCCGTCGGTTACAGGGGGCTTTTAATTTGATTATGAAAGATCTGCCTATGCGTTCTCCTTCACATTTCTCCATTCCCTTCCGACATATAAATGCTCATATAAATCCGACTTATGTCATTCTCCTTTCATTTATTCTTTCTACGTGACCAACCATGCGAGCATCGCTTTCTCACTTCTTGTCATTATGTCTTCTTTCCACACATTTATTCTTCTTCTCCCTGCCCTGTTTCCAGTCTATCTGGGGTCGGCGCAGTATGTTTCCTCTTCCATTCATATCGGTCAGACGTCATCAAGCCATCCACTCCCTTTTGATTCATATCATCCATCACACCGTTAAGGTGCTAGTGATGAATGAAAGTGTAGAAAAGAGATAGAACGGACCATGTCGAGAGATCGATGAACGGAGAGAGTCCACACTGCTTAAAGTTTTGGCTTAGGCTTTACAGCCGGCCGCCTGCCTTACACTAACCCTCTTTGGGTATGCTGTTGTTGGTGGTTTGCCCTCCACCATTTTGGTGCCCCAAGGTGCTTATTGGTCTACACCAGGCAATCTCCTTTAGTCGATTTTTACGACACCCATGGGATGAGTCGGGGCTGGCCTATTCTACGTTAATTGTTCGCACCCAGGCCAGCATAGAAGACTTTCGTCACATTTATTATATGATATTATTGTCAAACGATCAATCGCTTAGCCTTACCCCAGTCATGCTTTTCAACGCTCTCATTTCTACTTCTTTTATTCTACTTCATGTTTCTTCTCCAAGTATATGATTGTATTGTAAAAACTAATATGGTGTCAAGTGTACTTTAAACTGTCCCATCTTGTCGGCTCAGTAAATACGGACAGAAGTAGGCTTCAGCTTAATTCTAACTATTAATCAAAATTATTCTAAGACTATCCATTATTGGACAAAGGCTCTCTTAATGAAGGTGAAGCCGGGGTTGTGGCCTGATTTGAGCCGAGATAGGTGTTACTGGCTTACCTCCACCAATTAAAGCCAAATTAAAACTTATTCACCTGTTATATGGTTGTATTTGAAATGTTTAATTTTTCAAAACATACTTTAATTTGATATAAAAATTGCATCGAGGAGGTATTAAAAATTACAAACAGATAGAGGTTTGAAAAGATTCAATAAGTTATTGACCTGAATACAGAAATTATTTTCTAAACAATTTTCTATCGACATTTTTCTGACTCCTTTTTGGTTGTAATTAATTTTTGCTAACATTAATAAACTGTTCAGATAAAAATCAAACAATCAATATTAAAATTACTTTTTAATTTAAAATAAGAGAGAGAGGTATATTTGTGAACACCAATTATGTTAGGCGAGTTCAGTAAACGCAGTATTTTACGACTAGTAAGTTGTATGGAGGTTGTTTATCATACCTCCATTATTGACAATTCACGGGATTGTTGAGGGATTTAAGTCATTAACATTAACTTTTTGATTGATTGTGGTCCCATGATAAAAACGACTTACCCGTTACTCGTGGCCACGTTGTATAACCGACCATCCATGAAAGCTAATATCGTCTCAAATTGTCGCTAGTCTTGTGAATCATGCCGAAACGCTCTCAGCCCTTTCTCACTCAATAAACTAAGGAACATCTGTCACCAATCCACAAATATTGTAGCACTCCGATACAATATAGACGAATACTGCGTACTGGTCATACATGTACAATCGACAGCACGTCAGGCTACCATACATTGTCTCCGTGTGAATTTTGTACTCTAAGAGAAACATGCCAAGGTTGCAAATTAGTTGAATGAATTCACAGTTTTAGGTTCCGATTTATTTTACAATATATTATATATTGTCCATTTATATAAAATAAATTTACACGACGTTAATGTTGAATAGGGATGACAGTACTTTAAATGATTATTTCGGGTGAAGGTTGAAAGGAGCTCTAAGAATAAAACAAGTTGGCGTATGTACGTCACAAAAATGTGAAGTATGGTTGCGGATGCCGTGTGGTGACGGCTGAGCATAATGTAATTGCAAACACCCCCAATCTCTCCCCCGGATATCGTACAGGATAAAAATGTGATGAGAAACATTAAGAATAGAATGCAGAATTGGCAGCAGCGTCCTTGTTTTATCCCACCAAGCAATACAAGTATACTACGATTTACGTGCCCCATAGAAAAAAACAGGGTCGCGCCCTATTACATGGGGACCTTACCCCTTCAAGGATAAATAAGCGTGATTTATATATGTATGGATGGACCTAAAATGAAAGGAATACTAAAGAAGCGATTCACGCAATTCATCAATTGCGTGAAAGATCACATGAGACAGAAAGAAATTGAGTTGAGCTGACATGTGGCATAAGACATAGAAGGAGAAAGAGCTTTGCCGACCCCACTTAGAGCCGGATAATGGCAGGGATATTAAAAAGAAGATTTGTTTCAGCGTTAGACGCCTACAAGAATAGAGTGACGCGTGATAATGTTCGAATGGTATTCTGCAAAAATTCAATTGTTCAAGAGATCCAATTCTCGTATGACTATGCTTATGTGTGCATTATTTACGTTGCACGTTGCATAAAACATCAATATTTAACGTACCTGCACTCGTGGTTCTTAACGTCATCCAATTTTCACGTAAGTTTCGAAAATAAAGTTTTGAGCTGGCATACTTCTTACTCCTTCAAAGTTACGTTTAAAGTTTAGCACGGTAATATTAAGATGGTATAAGCTATGCGCTACGTTACTTTGCTTTAGAGGTTTAAATTCATTGTATAATTTTCCTTGTGGTGACGGCAGAGCAGATTAAAATTGTCACAACCCTCATTCTTTCCCGCGGGTTTCGTATCAGCGATCAGTACCGTCGTTCCTCTTATACCACCTTGCAATATCGTGTCACATGGAACCTAACATAGTTGGCGTAACGTAGGTGTTAATTCAGTTCTGCCTACTTAGAGGCGTGATTTATGTATTTTAACTCTTTATCAGTAATAATATTTTTAATTCTATTTTTGAATAAATTAGTTATTTATTCAAAATTAGACAATTATCATTACATAAATTCTGTTTTAGTACAAAAATGTGGTTAAAAACAAATTTTTCGGTTACTGATTTTCTAACACTTATATAAAATGTCCAAATGTAAATCAATATAATATTCTATTTTAATTTGAAGAACAGCTATCAACAATTTGAACTATGGCTTGAATATTTATCAAGCATCCGATGCTCCAATGCTGGACGGCGGTAGAGAGAATTGGAATTCCACTGATCCACATCTTCCAAAAATTGTCCTCAATAGCCATCGTGAGCACGCGATGGCTATTAATGTCAATCGAGGGATGGTGTCCGGCATGGTTAACTGTACTGTTATGAATAGGTTGATTTTTACAGTGAAAAGTAAGGACGATGTCAGGGTGTATTAACACTCACATTTTAAATATTGTGTTGGATCCCACCCATCCCATTGCAATAGGGGGTGAGCCTATTGTATTCTATCCGGCGCGTAAATCGCGGTATCCTAACTAGAACACTGTTCCATCCATTCTTCATAATAATATTATTTATGATGAGGATATAAAGGAAGTTGTATTCGGCTCACCCGTCCCCACACGTCACAACGTTTCCAAAAAGATATTCAATATTTGGTTGGTACTTCAAGAAAGAGGCTCTTTTCTAGATATTTCAAGGTATAAAAAACCACATCTGACAGTGAATAAATAAATCGTTTTATAAGTAGGTAGTTGTAATAAGTTTTCTTTTACATAAGTTAAATAAACACTTGGTACCTTTTTCAGTATTATTTATTATCTTTTGCAATTTATTGATTATATTTGCAATTGCTTTTCTAGACGGTCTTTCTGGATCGATGGTCTCTGCTGGTGTTCATTCGTATTTACATTTCGTCTAGATACCTTATCGTATCTAATCAAACTCAAAGACTGCTAAAGTACGAACATTTTGGAAAATTAATGCCACCTAACAGCTACGCAATTTCCCCGCTCCCAACAAATTCGACGGAAAAACTGTCTCATTACAAATTAGGGCGCTGCCGCCCATTGTTTTCTGATCACAAAAGATCTGTCAATGCTCCCACTTGAGATGAATGAACAACCGATGAGTAACAAAAACATCGCTCCGTGTTTACGCCTAACATCACTCGTGAAACATCTGCTTTAACATTCCCTCTTATTTTTGCACCATTGTCTTTTATAAATGATAAGATTTTCACGAATTTCCTGTGACAGTTTGTTGGTTTTTGTTTACGAACATTTTGCTGTTTCAAAGTTTTACTACATTATAAATCTGTGAACGATGTCGTTGTATTGTTTTTAGGCAATGAAAGAATGGACAATATTTTTTTGTGTACCAAATATATTTAAGGGTTTTTGTGATCACACAAATGTTTTGCACCTTCACTGGGTAAAACCAGTTATCAGACATGGTTTGTGGAAGGATTAGATTTTACCAATAGATGCAACTTAAAATTACTTTCTTATTGTTGTAAAAAACTACATTTTTGCTGAAAACTAGACTTGTATTATATTATTTTAGGTGCCTAGATAGTTTGCATTGTTATATAACATACATATATAAATCATCACACCCGCAGGAGAAATGGGGGATGGTGACACACGCCTTAAAATATAAAACCATATTATTATCCCTCATATTAACTCTTTTTAAAACCTATATTATATTTTATCTCGCTTAATGTTGCTTGGTTTTGATAAAAAGTATTTTGAGTAAAAGTAAATAATTTCCACTCTTAGCAGATATTACGAACCTAAATGAAATTTAATAGGAATACATTTTAATATCGAGTATTATATCCTTAGAATTTTTTCGTTACCCATTTTCGCTTGTCAATTTTCATTTGAGTCTCTTAGTAATAAATGGAGTTACCATTCTCCATTCGTTATTTTAATCTCGTAAATTTTATCGGCATTCCACCGGGTTGTATTTCAAGAGCATTAATGGATTTAATTCCGCAGTAATTTACGCGAAATGATTTTGGGGATCCAATAATTGCCGTGTCGACAGTTTAATCTGCATTACCGTTCGTTGTTTGTGAAAAATTTAAAACACAATATGGCCGATGTGTTAATTTTAGGCGCGGATTAATTTTCAGGCTTGTTATTGGGTGTTTTCACTTATATTATTGAAAGCACATAAATCACGCCCATGTTTCATATATTATATAACTCCCATGTCATTGTGAGCGAGCCTATTGCCATCTTATAGGCATGTAAATCGAGTTTGTAAAAAATTGTGGTATAAGAGGCGCGCACCATTACCCGTTACCCATCGGTGTCTTTACCTTTAGTCGCCTTGAACGCCGCGGGAGAGATGGGAGGTGGAACGGCTATGCCCCAACAGTGGAGACATTAAATGGATGGTGATGATGAAAACTAATATTATTGCCGCATACTTATCTGTTCCCCGCAATTAACATTAGAGGTAGCCTCATTATTAGACAGAGTCCGTTATAACCGGGGCCATAAAGACTATTTGGTGGAATTTCAACGTTTCGTACGCACATTACAGTAGTGCTCAGAGGGTGTTATTGCACCACTATAAAAACCGCGCCTGTTTACCGGCAATATAGCGCGCCCTTCGCAGGGTTGCTATAAATAGTTACCTACCATAAAGTCCGCACATTTTTATTTCGGATTTATTTCTGTGCCACGAAGGTTCGATGTCTTTGAATTATGACGTCAATCTGATTTATTTTATCGTGCTTACTTATCTGAAAATGACAGTAAAAGAATAATCGTGACTGTTAGACTTGTACGATTTGTCACCTGCTTAATATAATCTACAATGGATTAAAATTGCATTTTACATCTTCCTTCATTTTAAATACATTTCGCAGATAAAGCGAAGTGACTTTTCAAAATTGTTTTAAGATTTCATCTCGGCTAGAGTATAGAAGTGTTTGTTTTCATATACGTCGGAATTGCTTGCTACGGAGTACTTTTGAACTGGCATACAACATACTCTTATACTTTCGAACTAACATAGCGCGAAATTTTAAACTTCGATATTCAGTAGCGATAGCTATTCGGCGCGGCTTTGCATAGCTTTAAAGGCCTATCAGGTATTTTAATTAATTGTGTGTATTCCATAGTCTAGTCATTTATGAAATCAAATAGAACTAGGGCCTTTTTTTGGTTTATTAATTAAGTTTTATATCTAGTTATATGAAAAATCGTAAATAAGTACGTTACACTATAATATATATTATATATAAAAAAAATAGAATCAAAATATTTCTAAACTATTACGTCTTGATGAACGTAATAATCTGGCTTTAATCATCATCATCATCACCAGCCGTTTAATGTCCCACAGCTGGGGCACAGACCTTCCCTATGGATGGAATAATATAGGGAGAACGGGCTGTGCACCACACTGGCCCAGAGCGTGTTGGTGGGTATTAACGAATGCAGATTCAGCCGAGACCAACGGCTTAATGTGCCTTCCAAAGCACGGAGGAACACGAGATTTATATTTTTGTTGGTCACTCATCCAATGACTGGCCTTAGTGAAAATTGCTTAGTCTACGCAATGGCAGGCCGAGCGCCCTAAGTCGAACCTTAAGACATAGTAATAACTTATTGTTGAAAAAAAGTAATTTTTAAGTGACGTTAAAGCAGAATACAATTTTCACCACTAATTCTCTAAACATGTGAATTCTGAAATACAAATCTCTAAATTGCATTTTTTAGTATGTCTATTTTTTATTCATTTATAACTATACTAATGATTGAAATTGTTTTAAATGAACGTATGTGAATATGGTTGCACCAAGCGTTCCTCGCGTGGTGACGACTTACGATAATGTTCTCTATGAGAGTAAGGGTCCCAAATACTAGAGCAGTATGACAGTCATTCTGCACCGACCGAATGCGAGTAAAAAGTTATGGACATGAATATCGATGTATGTAAAGACCACTGAAAAGATGGATGGATTGTATGAGGTATAAGGTGCTGGTTGAGGATAAGGATATGACGTGTGACAGAAGATAGCGGAGAAAGAGTACCCCAAATAAAATGGGAAGGAATATGGTGGTTATAAAAAGTTCGAAAAATTATGGTCTTGATGCTGGAATCACAGGAACCATGACCCTTGACCAGTGACCCCCCAAACACGATATGATATATTGCTTTTAACTGTCAAAAATCATTGTATTCTTAACAATACAAAGCGATACAGGGCTATATAGTATATATGTCATAATTATCGTGTTTCGGCGGTCATGTTAGCAGGGTTGTGCTATAAAATCATTCTCCTCCATGCCCACCCTTACCACATGCAGCCAGAACGCCCTGCTACGGAGAAAATCCCAAATCGACAACCCTACGCAACAAGCGAGCGTGGCACGCCAGCGATCGGGCGCACGGATGCAAACATTGTATCGCAGCGTGCGGTCGCCGTCGTCGGGAGCGTTTTGATAAAACGCAGTGTAATTTCCGCAAGCCGCCAGTTGAGCGTTGATTACGCTAGGTGTTTAATCGGCAATTTTTAATCTCCGTCAATTTATTTACGGAAAGAATTCGGCGATCTGCTTTCTTTCTCGGTTAAGTTGTTTACTGGGGGCAGTAATCATATTTTTTACCCCAACGAAATGAAATTAAAATCTGTGTTTGCGGGGGTTGGAAACTGAATTTCAATTCACAGCAGGGTGTAAAGGATGGGATCGTGGAGTGGTTCAGCCTGCGTATGTACAAAACAAGCAACTTTCGCAAAGGCCTTTCATTGGATGGGTGACTAAAAATATATTGAGTTCTATATGCTTCGAACGACACGTTGATCGTTGGTTCCGACGGCATTAGAAGTATTAATAATCACCAACCTGCACTAGTTGTTTTACTACAAAGAAATGTCATACTTGTGAATTGGACCAAAATCGAGATTATTTTGTGCAGACTGTAGTATTAAATAAATAAATGTATACAGGTTGTAATCATAATAAACGGTATTTACGTTTAGTATACCATATTTCTTGTGGTAATTGCTGTTTATTGCAGCCGTTAGGTAATTAAGAGGTGATTGGGTGATAATAGCCATCCTTATAATACACTTAATACATATATAAATGAGGGGCTTTATAGAAACGTACTACAAATATCGATTTTATAGAGTCTAATCGATTTTATAAATTGTCGTAGAAAAATTGTTATTTATGTTATAGAACGGATTTTTTTAAATTATAATACCTATTAGTACAGTTAAGTGCCATATGCCATTGATGTAAAATCCTATCCTGGAGGCATTGTAGATTGTCAGATAGTGTCATATCTATCAAGTAAGAGGATTGTGAAGTAGCGGCTATGTCATAGCGATAGCATTACGAAAATATTATGTAACAGAGATATGGAAAAAGTATGGCATTTGTAATAGTTCTCTTAAATATGAGCTTGTGTCGATGCAAGGGAATTCCTGTATTGTAGCTTTTGAAACTGTGTGATCCATCCGATGTCATCCGAACCACTAAGTGAATCGTGACTAAAATAAAAAAAATATGAACTGTCGCATAAAGGGTTCGGATAGGGTTGAAGTTCCTTGGGGAAGGCCGCCAGCCACCAGTGAGCGTTTGTCGGCTGAAACGACATGGAATAATCAAATATATTCGGGAATTTCACTTTGCTAACGCAAATATATAACATGTATGTACTGTTATTATTTTATTCATAATTAAAAAAAATACAGCGTGGTGACGGCAGAGCAGAACACAATTGTCCCCACTCCAAATCTTTCGCGCGGGTGTCGTACATGACGACTAAGGGTTAAAACAGTGATGAGGAATGGGCAGCAGCGTTCCTTTTATACCACCAAGCAATGTACTGCGACTTTCGTAGCTCGCCACCTATTTCATGAGACCTAATATTATAAACGAAACGTGGGTGTTAATTCACTTCTGCCTACCCCTTCGGGGATATAGGCGTGATTTAGGTATGTATGTATGTAAAAAACTTATCACACTAATAAGCAAATGATCTATAAATAAAATTTAAATGAAATCCAACAAGACTACAAAGATTTGTAGTCATCTTCGATTTCACGAGCATCACTTAAAAAACTTTAGACTTTACACGTAATTATATAAATTTAAATTGTATCAAATTAAGAAAATTGTACGCCATATTTATCAATAGTGTAATAACATTAATTATTGAAATATTATCTCATAAATTCTAAGCGAAACAAAATCTAATAAGTCCTCGATTTAAGACAATTTCGTCTGTAAAATTAACTGCTAATATAAAAATGCTAGGGTGTACATAGGGACTTAATAAGGCGCATTCTTTTAGAACGAAACGTCGCGTACGGTATTTTCTAATAAAAAAATCAATACGCCAGTTGTCTCGGTATTAGTTCGAGTATTTGTCCTCGCCTTTAGAAAATAATAATAAAAAGATTGGCCAAGTCTCGTCCTAAAGCCGGGCCTCAGGGAGGCCGTGCGATGCCAAAGCATCGCCTCCCAGAGACGCAAGCTAATTCTAGAGAAAGTGCCTCGTCTCTGCCTAGGAATTGACAACTGGTAACAGTTTTAAATTTGGAATGCTTTGCATACTACTATTCAATTACGAAATCAGGATAAATCTATATTATATAAATACTTAGATACCGTATTATACAATATTATACATACATTATGCCTATCCATCTCCGAAGGGTTAGACAGAGGTGAATTAACACCCACGTTTCGCCAGCTATGTTAGATTCCATATAACAGGGGGCAAGCCTAATGCTATTTAACGGGCATAAAATCGCAGTATATTGCTATGTTGTAAAGTATCTAATTATCGTAAGTAGTACTTAAGTTATCTGTATATTGAAGGGGGACAGATATACTAATCGTAAAAGAAAGCCTTTCGTAATGAAATATGCCTTTTATAAACTGTGTACCTACCAAAGAAACAACACCAGTATCTAATAAAGTACTTGCACATTTCCCGCGTATCATGGGCGTATAAAGCGAATGTTTATAGGAAAGATCTTCGCCTCTAAGAATATTGGTGTAAAGCAGAGGTCGATCTGACTGCCGTAATCCGGGTGAGTTTCAATATATTGGACGGGACGACCCAGCCGATATGTTGTTAGTAATAAAACATGTTTTCCGTAACACACATTTGTGTAATGGAATGTTTAATATTATGAACAGGGAGCTTGCAATTCCATTTATTTATTTATTTGTACAGAATCACCAACATAAGTCAGAGTATTACAAAATAGCAGCTGCTAAGTACACTTATAATTATACGTAATCATAGTATGCGTTAGATTTTTTTTAAATAGGTGTGTGTATGCCGTGTGGTGACGGCAGAGAAAAATATAATATTATCACCACTCTCCATTACTCCTGCGGGTTTCGTACAAGGCGTCTAGGAGCTAAGATAACTATCACGAATGGGCATAAATTTAGGAAGGCTTTAAAAATGGATATCAGGATTTGGTAATACGCAGACGAGCCAAGCGAACAATTGGTGAGCTACTGATCGTGTAAGTACACATTCATCATCTTATCTGGGGTCGGCATAATATTTTCTCTTTTTCATTCATATCGGTCAGAAGTCATCAAGCTATCCACTACCTTTTGATTAATATCTCCCATCATATAAAGTGTTAGTGATGAATAAAAAGTAATGACAAGAATTATGTCGAGAGACCGATGAAAAGAGAGTGATTGGGATGTCAACATTCCAATCCATACTGCTCAAGGTTTTGGCTTAGGTTTTTCAGTCGGCCGCTTGCCTGACACCAATCCTCAATCTAGTGTGTGGACTTTTATTATGCATTGCTTAAGCAGAATTGGACGAGTTTATTCGCATTTTGCTGGATCCCGCGAACGGAAGCCAATTTCATGCGTACATGTACAATTCAACATATCAGACTCAGCAGCTGAACGCGGTTGGATTGTTCACTTCACAGGGATTGGCTTTAATGTTTTTAAAGAAATCTATATATGCAGTGTACGGAAGGGTCGGTACTTAACTTATATAGCGTCACATCCGTGGTTACTATAAAAATATACTTATGTGATTCATAATGATCAGAATGATCAAGAGCAATTGTTACCAGTCATATTTAATTCAGAAGGATTTTAAAACATTAAAAGAACTGTAAATTATTTAAAATGTACATAAAGCACACGAATTTATCATTAAAGGGGTAGCTAGAAGTGAATTAACGCCCACGTTTCGCCAACTATGTTACACACCCACGGGATTGGGGGTGGTGACAATTGTATTCTACTCTGCTATCCTCACACGACAAGAATTTTTATTACAAAACAATTTTTATAAAAAAAAATCATTAATTCTGGTCTAGCGTTAGGTTTCATCACAATCCGATAGACAATAAGACCATTGAATATGACATGTATTCCAAAAAATAAAAATATCTAAACTTTTCCGTTGATAATGCTAGTAAAACCTGAGTAAAACAATATTAATAGAACAGGACAGAAGATTCACTGTCCCTCATACGTCTTACTTAAGTCCACGTATTAAGGCTTTGCATTATAAAAACAACAGCAATACTCGAAAACGAATACGAAATTTAGGCGTGATCCTTCTTTTGTGACGTAAAACTCACTAAGTAGGGATATAGCTATCATAGAATCGATCCGATGTTAGGGGGTGCAGACGAACTGCCTTGTGTGATATTCCGATGTCGACCGAAAAAAAAAATGTATATAATACTTACATAATGAAAACAATAATTTTGGTTAGAAACGCTTGCCGTTTTGAGTTTTCGTTAAATTAGTAGTACTTAGGTACTTACTAAATGAAAGAAACAACTATACAACGCAACTATTTTCCTACAAAGTCACAAAATGAAAAATTGTAAAATTAGATAAATTATAAGCTAATTCGTTTGTGCGATATTTTTTAAATACGTTTCTGTGTCATTGGAAAATAACATGTTTTGAATTTGTTTCACCAAGGATTGTAGTTCAAAATCATCTTCATCATTGGCCTATTAATCTGCTTGGGGACAATTAAGGCCTTTTCTGGGGTTAGAACAATAATACGGTCGTAAGTTCCCGTCAGGCCTAGGGCGAGTTGGTAGTTGTATTTGATATACATAGCGAATAGGCCGCGCGCCCGAGTTCCTCTAATTACCCATTTGATGTCTGATCTTTGCGAAACTTTGCCAATTCCTTCATAGAAATCGTCAAAGTACTGACAAGATTGTCAAATTCCAAAGCACAGCCAGACACATACTTTTTTTTTTTTTTTTTTTTAATCTTTATTTTAATTTAGGGGCTTTTGTCTACAAAAAGACATGTCAGTCCCATCGTAACCTAATTAAAGTTTACAAAAAATCTACTAATAGATGCACAGCGGGAACGACGAGAATCAGTGATTCAAAAATATTCCAACTAACAATTTTGCAGACTCGGATGTTGGTTCCGCTAAAATATTAGTTAGTGCTCCTAAATCCTGACTATTAATATTTAACTTTTGGATCACTAAGTCCCTGTCGCTCCTATATTTTATGCATTCTACCAGTATATGCTGGACATCATCTATCGTGCCACATACGTCGCAGTTAGGAGAACTAGTTTTTTTCATAAGAAAAGCAAATTTGTTTGAAGGATAATGTCCAGACCGTAATCTATGCAACATTACAATATATTTCCTATTTAACTTATTATTAAAAAACCACGGTATTCGAGGAGGTTGACATTGCATGGTCTTGAACCAAATACCTTTGTCTTTACTTCGTTTGTCAAAATATTCTTTAAATTGTTCATGACAAATATCTTTAAAGGCGGTAAGTAATTCAGTATAGGTAGGTAAAATAGTGTAAACCGAACCAGAACTCGAAGCCAAATTCGCCAAATTGTCAGCCTCCTCGTTACCTCTTAAACCTATGTGGGATGGAATCCATTGCAATCTGGGGCCTGCACCTCTCGTTTCCTTCATTCTGTGTATAATGCTTAACACTTCGTAGGCTATCAGAGTACCTCTGCTATAACCAGAGGCGCACCGAGCCAAGTGTTGTAAGGCACTTCTACTATCAGTAAGTATTACGTAATTTCCATCAAGTTGTCCTTCAATATATTTAAGAGCTTGCGAGATTGCAATGAGTTCCAGCGTCATAATAGAAACTTTACCCTCGATTTTATACATGCTAGATATGTCTCTGGTGGGAACATAAAAGGCAGCTCCTAGCCCAGTTTTGCTCTTTGAACCATCAGTATACACCTTAACCGAACCAGGGTATTTACTATTTAATTCTTCAATTATTTCAAATTTAATACCACAATGTTGGACACTCTTTGCTCCTTTCACACAATTTAGGTGGTATTTTATACTTTCACTAACTTCTATATTACTGACCCATGTATTCAGCTTAAACATTTCAATAGGATTTGAACTATGAATATTATAATCTTTACATTCGCTATAAACAGATAATAGCAAAGGTTTTTTAACTCTTTGCCAATATCGATCACAATTAGTAAGGTTAAGTTCATTTAAAATATTGATAGTTACATTATTTGACAGAGACATACTTTTAATACAATACTTGTAAGCTAGATATAACCTTCTTATATATAATGGTGGTATGCATAATTCACATTCCATTACATGGATTGGGGTGCTTCTCACAAATCCTCCTATTGCCCTTAAGGCTTGGTTTTGAATTCGATTAAGTTTATCCAAATTAGTTTTTGCTCCATTACCATAAAGAAAACAGCCAAAATCAAGTCTACTTCTGATACATGATATATATAATGTACGCATATATTTTGGATGAATACCCCAACCAGAACATGATAAAACCTTAAGTAAATTTAAAAATTTAGAAGTCTTTCCCGATATTTCATTTATATGTTTACTCCATCTTAAGGATCGATCCAACCTCATTCCCAAGTATTTAACACTATCTTCTGTTGTTAAAAAATTATTATTAACAGAAATCTTAAGACTATTTCTTCTAAAACCTCTACTAAAAAGACATATCTTTGATTTATTTGCAGACAAGTTAAGACCAATATTATCCAACATTACTATCATTGAATTTAATGCCGTTTGTAACTCTACTTGACATTTATGCAAATCTTTATGGCTTATATACAATACATAGTCATCTGCGTACTGTGATATAAAAACATTTTTAATTTGGTGGCATATATTGAAAGTGGCAATATTAAAAAGTAATGGAGAAATGGGATCGCCTTGAGCGAGTCCTTTATTAGTTAGCCTTATGTCAGGATTCGTAGTTGCTGCCTCACTCCTAATCATAAGTCGCCTATCACTTAAAAAAGACCAAAGATATTGACAAATACTCTTCCCTACACCTAATTCATCAAGGATACTTGTAACTTTTTCAATTAAAACATTATTGTATGCATTTTCAATATCAAGAAAACAGGATGCAGTTGGATAATTTTTTGAAAAACCTAATTGTATATGCGTTACTAACTTAGTTAAGCAGTCTAAGCATGACTGAGATCTTCTAAACCCGCATGTATTATTTGACAAAATTTGGTGTCTCTCTACAAACCATTCTAATCTTTTATTAATCATGTTATGAAATATTTTACACAAACAGGAGATAAGCGATATAGGTCTTAATTTAATTTCCTGATTCATTAAATCTCCGCTATTTTTAGGAATAGGAACTATTAATATTGTACGCCATTGATTTGGTACGACGCCTGACCTAAATATAACATTATAAATGCTTAAGAGAAATTGTTTACCGGAGCTAGGTAAGTTATAAAGCATAGAGTAAGTAATGCCATCAATGCCTGGAGATGTATCTTTTTTTTTTAATAAATTGCTCAATTCTGTCAATGTGAAGGGGGATTCTAGTACATTGTTATTTGATTCAAAAATAGGTGGGGAATTTGCAACTGTATCTGGTGTAAGTGACAGTAGTAACTCTTTCTTTTTATCATCCGGTGGTGAATATTTTGATTGCCGATACCCTTTATACCATCGCATTTTACGCCACATATCAGAAACAGATATGCTTTCATCCATACTACTACAAAAGTTTCTCCAACTATCGTTCTTTGCCTTTTGTATTAGTTTACGGGCTTTCATTACTTTTTCTTCCCATATTTTTAAATTTTCAGGAGTTGAATTTCTTCGAAAACAACTAAAAGCCAGTCTCCGTTCCGCTATGGATTTGGATATAGAAGGAGACCAATATTCTTTAGGCTTAAAATTTTTGATAGGGCTAGTACATACTTTAATTATAGGAATATTTTTATCGGCTGATCGGTTTATTTGATCTAAAAAATAATCATAATATTCTTGAATATTAGTACTTAAACAATGAGAACTTTCAAAAGAGAAAAATGAGTTTACCAAGTCTTGTCTGTACGCGATCCAATCTGCTTTTTTAAAGTTACGCTTGTTTGTATAATCCATGTTACCAAAAAAATTCATTGCCATTTTTATAATAAGGTGATCACTACCCAAATTTTCGTTAAGAACTTGCCATTTAAAGTGTAAAACTATATCCGAAGATGCAAAGGAAATATCGGGGGCCGATTTTTGTAACACGTTGTTAACTAATTTAACTCTGGTGGCCTCTCCAGTGTTAAGCGACGTAAAACCATGTTCCAATGAAGAATCCAACAACTGAAAACCCCTTTGATCAAGTCTATTTGACCAATTGGTGTGATGGCCGTTAAAATCACCTGCGATTAATGTTCTCTTACTGAATAAACTAAATATTTTATCCCAGTCTGCTTGATTGGTACGTACAGTTGAAGGGCAATATATAGAAATAATATTGTCCAAATATTTACAATTAAGAACTCTTATATGTATTGTTTCAATGCCTGAATTGATACTATTGATGGAGCAAACATAAGTGTTTAGTGATTTATGCGTAATAACAGCTACACCACCATAAGAGTCAAATCTATCTTTACGATAGATGTTATAATCACGTAGATTAATCGAAATGTCCTCGTTTAGCCAAGTTTCACTAATTATTGCAATATGAATATTTTCCTTAAATAATACAGAGTCTAGATCTACAACTTTCGGTTTCAAACTTTGTGAGTTCCATTGTAGAATGTTTATATTGAGAACCTTACCCATGAAATAGATTAAAAAGATGTTCAACGAAATCACCGCCTGACAAAAAACTCTTAATAAATAGCTTGCAGTCTTCAAATATTGCCTTCAATATTAATACAATTTTGTCTTCAAATTTATCATTTGCTAAAATAATCTTTTTCAGATTCAACAATAATTTCCAAATATTAAATTTTCTTTCATTTGTTTTAGGTAAATCTTCTGTGAATATTTCTCTTCTGTCTTCCAAATTTTCTGTAGTTATCTCTTCACACTCCATAAAATAATTTTGATCTCCCTTACTCTTCTTAGATCTTTTCTTTTTCTTTAAATTACACATCTTTTCTGACAATGTTAAATCATCTTCATCCCTATTATTTTCAGTTGTAGGTATACTTTGAACAACACTGCTATATGTTCTACTAAAGCCTTCTTGCAATAAATGTGTCTGAGATGGCTGTATCAAATCCGAATCAATTTTCTCTATTGTTTTATTTTGCTGTATTTTCTGTTTTTGTTCGTTTAGGTATAATTCTAACGCTTTTTTATATGTTATATTATTTTCACTCATTAAATACCGAATCTTTTTCTCTTTAACGAAAAATGGGCAAGTTTTGTCTAATGCCATATGGGAGCCATTACAGTTAGGACATTTATATTCTAAAGTTTCGCAGTTACTATGATCTTTGCAACATTTTGGGCAGATAATTCTATTTAGTGAGCAAACCTTCTTCGTGTGTCCAAACTTCCAGCACCCTGAACACTGTGTTACAGGAAAGACGTATTTTTCGACATCAAATTTACATCCATAAGCAGTAATAGTTGACGGTATTGATGTATTCTTAAAACATAGTCGAACTGTCTCGCAATCTACCCACTTATTTTCATAATTAACACGTTTCATCCGTTTGGCTGAAACAATATCACACGATGCAGTAAAATTTTCTAAAAGCTCTTTTTCGGTCATATCAAGATCTACTCCTCGTATTATACCATAAGATAGATTGCTTTGGTCTGTAAACTGTGCTCGTATGTCCATTTCAGCTAGTTTTCTATTTTCAATAAGTTTTTCAGCTTGCTTTCGGTTGTTAAATACTATAAATACTCTATAGAAACTTTTGTATTTAATTTTAATAATGTCTGATATACCTTCAGTTCTTAGAAATTTGGCTAAAGCCATTTGTTTTGGGAGAAAAACTGTTGAAGACAAACAAATCTCATATTTTTCTTCTGCCATTACATTCAAATCTTCCTGGGTAATTTCGTTATTTCTGTCATCTGCAGTATTTTTACTTAGTTTATTAGGTTTTCTGCATACTGTGATAAAACCATCATCACTACTTTCTTCACTTTCCCGAGGTCGTTTTCCGCTTGATTTGTCCACTTTCGTTATTTCATGCAACTCCTTTTCGCATTCCTTTAATATGTCAGAATCACTTCTATCGTCATCACTTAATATTTTTTCCTCCATTATAAAAATATGAGGGTATTTGTAAAAAAAACACACTCGACTTTATAACGTTTCGCTACGTGCGTACCTCGCCGCGTCCCGCGCGCAACTGACACATACTTAGTGGTAATTTAGGAACATCCACAGTTTGTAACGATATTCCTACACTAAAGTACTCATATTGAATACAACGCCGAAATGTCAACTCTTTTTAAAGTCAACAAGGCAGTCAATCGGGCGATGCCGTAAAATCGAAAGCTGAATACTTCGGAATCTTATACGTCACTCGATTTACGATGCTGACTGTACTGAAAAACAGCGCTAAAATCACAATCACGCTTCAAGTAACGAACAAATGACTAGCAAACAATTTGTATTTACAAGGCAGACGCTACGTAAGCAAGACTTATTCGGCGAATCCAGTCATTACCAGTAAACAGTTCGGTTCCGAGCCCTTTGCGAATTCCCCGGATGCCGGCTTGGCCTCACTCAAATTAACTCATTATTTTGCAACATAGTTTCGTTGTAAATATTTGCTCCTAAGCGATTGGCTACTTTAAAACTGCTTATCCAAAGTAATTGGCCATTCTGATTGTTGCAAAATGTTAAGGAAATTTATAATCACTAACAATATTTAAGGTTTGCTTGTCAAATTTCGAGCAGTCCATTATTTTTAATACTGTATAGATACTAGCCAATTAATAAATACACAGCAATTGAATAGCGATTGTACAACGGGTTCCTGTAAAAGTTGTTTTATAAGAAATATTATCATAATATCGAAGTGCCAATGATGATAATGTGAAGAACTAAACAAATTAGGAGCCCGATTACATACATACATAAATCACGTCTATATCCCCGAAGGGGTAGGCAGAGGTGAACTAGCACCCACGTTTCGCCAATTATGTTATCGGGCACAAAAGTTGCAGTACTATTGCTAGGTGGTATAAGAGGAACGCTGCTACCCATTCCTCATCGCTGATTTATCCTTAGTCGTCTTGTACGACACCCACGGGAGAGATTTGGGGTGGTGACAATTGTATTCTACTCTGCCGTCACCACACGGCATTACATGTGTGTACAAAATTTGTTTGGAGTGGGGTTTTTACAATGGAAGTCGAATAGAATACAGCTAAACTCGTATATTAAATTTTCAAAGGTCGTGCAACATAAATCAACGTAACAAAGTGAGAGAATGATGACAGTGAGGTCAATGGTTTGAAAATGGCCGAGTTCGCTCCACATCATTTATGGGAAAACTCTGACTTGACTTTTTTTGAGTAATGCTCAATTTTTATTATTTTGGTAAGTAACGTAACTTTTTTTATGGAATTGCACTCAAGTAAGGTAATAATCCTGACAAAAAAATAATACATAGGTTACTAAAAAAAATAATAGTAAGCATTTACAAAAAATTATGTAAAATTTTAATAAAAATAACGGATTTTTTTACAATATTCAACTTTCTTTCAGGTTTGAGTTCCTAAAAGCAAAATACATTCGGAAATCGAACAAGCGCATTAACCTTTGTGCTACCGTTTTGCAGAATCTTCACAAACATTTCAATCAAGCAGCCCTAAAATAGAAGACACTACAAATTGGTAATTAATTGGGAGTTAACTAGTTTGTTTCAAAGATTACCAATTAATTGTGGGGAGTATTCTGACGAAGTCGTTTGCTTAATCAAATTAGTCAACTATTAAAATGAATTGGTCAGTGAGTGGATAGCTGTTCTAATAAAGTTATTGCGACCAAAGTAATGACAAAAAAATTTCGAAAAATTATTCCTTTTTTCTTAGTATTAATTTTATTATATCTATATAATCTATTCGATTTTAATTTTAACATTATATAAATGTTAGAAAAATTAGTACAAAGATTTTGGGGTTAGAAAAAGAATTTCGAAAAATTATGATCTTGAGGCGGGAATCGAACCCGATGTTTGAAATTTATTTCTACATTGCGAGGGTACCCGTTGGCTTACAACGTGAAGTGTAAAGGTTAGAAGAATTTCGGCAAGTTAATTAGTGTCTTGGGTGGCCGAGCGGTCAGGCACCTGCCCGGATAGCAGCGGACGCGGGTTCGATTCCCGCCTCAAGATCATAATTTTTCGAAATTCTTTTTCTAACCCCAAAATCTTTGTAGTATATACTTTGTTAAAAATACAAATAACCTTAACGTCGAATGAATCCCTTTAACCTGGTTTACTGTACAAATATTTCAATTCTTCATTTCAATGGCGCTGTACGTTTTAGGCAAGTTTTGCTGTCGTTCTCTGAATATGGTGCGGACAGATAACAAAATGAGGGTTGCCCTCGAGGTCAACGGACGGAGTACAGACAGATTCAATTTAATAACTCACTTCAAATCGTAACCTTATTACAACAGTGTAAAGTTCACACATGAGTGGTGTGCTGCTGGGCGATTGTACGTGTTTTTGGAGTACAAACTCGGCTTTGTGATTTAAAACAGTTGATTTCATACGTCTATTGTTTTGAGTTAACAATTATCATTCCACAAATAAATAAACCGTTTCGCGCAAAATACACCGCGGTCGTGTACAAATTGTATTGTTTAATTTAAAGTACAAATTGATATTGTTGTGATAGCGGACATTTCACAGTAATTGTTAGGATGGTTGCATAACTGAGCAGGTTACAGGTACGGATAGGTCGGTACTGACATGATGTTCACAGATAGGTACAGCGACAGATATTCCACATTTATATTAAGTAGCTGATAACAATTCGACTGTCAACTGTTTCTTGTTCTTCTTCTCCCTGTCCTGTTCCCAGTCTATCTGGGGTCGGCGTAATATGTTTCCTCTTCCATTTATATCGGTCAAATGTCATCAAGCATTCCACTCACTTTTGATTCATATCATCCATCTTATATGTATGTATCGAAAAGAGACGCAAAAGAGAGAATGAAGGAGAGAGAGACAGCAATCCATGCTGCTTAAGATTTTGGCTTAGGTTTCTCAGCCGCCCGTCTACTTGACACCAACCCTTTTCGGATAATTCGACTATCTACGGCATGTGCACTAAAGGAAGTAACTAAAGCAATCTCTTATGCGCGAATTCCCTACGGTTCGAGTTACACAGTCACCTCTCATTGTTATCGCAATTGTTTCAATTCAGCATTCCCCATTGGGTGAAGTTCCGACTTGAATTGTAAGCAGAAATACCTACCTGTGTTTTGCGAGAGCTCACAACGGACATAACACAGTTTGATTTAATGTGCGCATTTAGTACATTGTAATAGTGTTTTTCATAAACGACGCTTTGACATCTTTGTGCATCTTGATGGGTTATAATTATATAATATTAAGTTAGTTATTAGTATTATAAAATAGTACATAATTATACATAAAGGGGTTTAGGTAAAGGGGTTTCAAACCATCATCATATTCCCCTGTTCCCTGTGAGGTCGCCGCTGTATTTTTCATTTTCCATTCAAATCGGTCAGACGTCATCTAGCCACCCTTTGAATTAAATCATCTCATTTCTATCGCAATGAAAAGATGGTGTATTTATAAAACGCTATGGTCTCTTAGGTCAACCTAGAAGACTTTAAGCGAGACAAAATAATTATCTAACCAAAATCCATAGCATATTATAACCTCATTCCAAGTACAGAGGTTTACAATGAATCAGACACAAATCCTTACAAATGATCGTACTAACATTAAAATTTATAATCTCATCCTGCCTTTTCAGATAAGATTTTTGCTGACGCGAGTTTAAAGGGTTACGAAATTGAGAACAATAATTTCGAGAGCATCGTTTTTGGCCTGCGTATTTAACTCCTTTTAATAGGACTACGTATATACCTACATGTAGTGGTGATGGTAGAAGTATACAGAGAGCCATAACCCGCCATGCTGGCCTAGTACGGACTGGTAATTGCAGACGCAGTTGGAACCAACGTTTAACACGCCTTCCGAAGCATGGAGGAACTCAAGATAATGTATTTTTGGTCACCCATATAATGTGCGTTTTTGCTCAGTGACGCTAGCCAAGGGGCCAATCTATTCGAACGCATAGAAATCAAATGTATGAAACTGACCTATAATATTACAGAGAGAACTAAACAACAGTTTCATACTTTTGTATTCTATGCGTTCAAATAGAAAAGTCACTTGGTTGGGCCCTCTGTTTACACTAGAGCGTGCTAAGACACTGTGCTATCGCGCTCCCTGTATTCTTCCATTAATAAGAAAGGCCTGTGCCTCAGCAGTGGAGACATTAAAGAGCTGGTGATGATAATGGTAACCGCAGAACAGAAGTGAACAAAACATAGGTTTGAGGGAGGATGTCGTAAAAGGTGACTAAGGGAGTTTTTTTTAACGTGTGGATGTTGACATGGACCTGAGGTTCCTCGCGACAAGCAAACATACATACATAAATCACGCCTATATCCCCGAAGGGGAAGGCAGAGGTGAACTAGCACCCACGTTTCGCCAAATATGTCAAATCCCATGTAATAGGTGGCGAGCCTATTGCCATTTATCGGGCACAAAAGTCGCAGTACATTGCTAGCCTAGGTGTTATAAGAGGAACGCTGCTGCCCATTCCTAATCATATTCAGATTTATCCTTAGTCGCCTTGTACGACACCCACGGGAAAGATTTGTGGTGGTGACATTTGTATTCTACTCTGCCGTCACCACGCGGCTTTACATACCTACATTAAAATACAAAAGAGATACAATTACAACTCAAAAGTACTTACTTTGGCAATTTTGAGTTGTAATTGTATCTCTTTTGTATTTTAATGTAGGTATGTTTGATTGTCGCGAGGAACCTCAGGTCATGTCAACATCCACACATTCAAAAAACTCCCTTAGTCACCTTTTACGACTAAGGTATTTAAAAAAGTCATAATTAAACAGTATTACTAGTTAATATTAATTACATGTCGCGATACAAAATATCGTTATCATCTGAAACCCAGTAGAAAACAAAACAGCGTTTCATTACCCACATAATACGAAAAAAAACAACAAAGTAGGTACGTAAATAAATTCGTAAACCCCAGAACGACGCGCCGCACATTGAGAGAGTTTCCGCCTGCGGCTTCATCCGCCCTCCTCTGGGATGAAAAGTATCTTGTTTTCCCTGGGCACACAAGGCTATCGCTATATCAAATTTCATTCATATCGGTTCACAAGGGTGGACGTGATGAGGTTATAAAGAAGGCTGCTTAAAAGACTTAGCGCCTTTGCCGTAACTTTTAGATGTTATGGCAATACTTAATTCAAAATGGGAATTTTGGCGGGACAATAAGTACGACATCTGCTTGAGTTATAGAACTCTTGTGTTATTGTGTTACATAGATACTTCTTAGCTGGCTTAGTAACTAGAAACGAATATGCTAGCCACAACTTACTCACCCCGAGTTGTAAATGTTGACTAAGGGAGATTAGTCACAGTATACCAATGATCATCTTGGCACAACCAAGTGTAAACACACAATAGTACACGCAAGAGGAATAAGTGACAAACAGACGGCCAGCTGTAAACCTTAGGCAAAACCTCAAGCGATAATATGGGTGGGTGTGGTTTTCCATCACTTTTGTACACAGTTATCACTTGTTCACACCTTTTCGGTGTGATTAATGATATTATGATGAATCAAAAGGAGGTGGATGGCTTGATGGCGTCTAACTGATTTAAATGGAAGACAAACTACACTGCACCGATTCCAGATAACCTAGGAACAGAGCAGAATGACCTCACTGACCTTACTGACGTTTGCTGAAGAATTCGGCCCAAAACGAGATGCTATTTCATCTGGATTCTGAATTCGTATAGCTTGTAGCTATTTCTCCAATAAATAATTGTCTAGAAAAATTGCCGATCCAGCCCAATATATTTTTAATTTTAAATAAACCCAAACGGCGTTCCACTGGGAGTTAATAAAGGCCCATGAAATTTTTTAACATAGTTTCTTTTAATGTTGCGGTGATGTCCAATGGGTTAAAAACAAAACTGAGACAGAGAAAGAAAGATCTTTTATCTTTAATTACGAGTTTTTTTTATCCTTTGACAAGCTATCTAAGGCGCACTGGCCCGAAGATCACACTGAGTGTGTAGCCTTCAATGAAACATTTTGACAAACAATGGTGTTCCGTTTGGACTCTGTAATCATTTACGTGTGTCAGCCGGGCGGCCAGTTTTATCAGGGCCGGATCACATTCCCGGATCAAGTGGCGGCCCAATATTTGGGGAACACTTGCCCGGGTGATGGACTAGACTTTCAAACAAATGAAATTTGGTAATCCATTCAGCTGTCCGACGCTCGGGTTGTGTTAGAATGTAATTGTTTTTTATTTATACAAATTGGAGAGACGTTGTTAACAATTTTTGACAATGTTGTTTGATATTCAAATTATTATTACAATATCATGAAAGACGTGTACTGTGCTTAATTTTATTTATGAATAAGTACAGCCATTTTACCGTGTTGTATACACCACAATAAGATCTCAAAGTATTTGACATTATAACAATAACTGCCTACAAAACTCTTACAATCAATTATTATGTTTATGATTGCCTATAATGTTCTTACCTATATAGTGAAATGTACTCTGTGGTACACATACATACATAAATCACGATTATTTATCCTTGAAGGGGTACACAGGGATGAACTCGCGTTTCGCCAATTACGTAAGGTCCCTACTAGTAGGGGTGAGCCTATTGCCATTCACCGGGAACTTAAGTCGCAGTAATTTACTAGATGGTTGCACTTGGAACACTGCTGTCCATTCCTTATTAGATTAGGGTTCTTAGTCGCCTTGTACGACACCGGCGAGAGACGCCTTTCTGCCATCACCACACGGCTATTTTATTTACTATCTTGTTATTTATGTTCATATTATAATATATATCGTTGCGATAAAGACGAAATATTACATAATATGCCAATAAATATAACTAAAATGCCTAAATATGATAATACAAAAATAGCACGAACAACCAAAATTATGCAACGTTTAATGATAAATCTGGTTTCAATATTGTAGGTATCAGTTTCTGTTTTCAATTTGCAATCCAGAAACTCGACTAAATACGGCTTTCTACACAACGATCGGTCTGAGTAAAAGTATTGCGCGACTAGAATGAAATCCATAAAACTCCGATGATATATTTAAGGGCGGCCTCGTCTTTATTATCTTAAAGTGTCCCAATGAAGTATTCCTGCCCTAAAGGAGAGTTACTTTTATACTTCTTCCGACCCGAGGATCTCCGGGAATTTTTTGATTAAATGCTTTTTTATCCCGATTCATTTCTGGGCATGCCTTTGACAGATCAATAGTTCTCTTTTTAAAAGTTCCCAAAGGGATTTACTACTTAATTAAGTTTGAATGTAAGGGAATCGTCGGTAACGAGCAAAGTTTTGGCCACAATGAATGTAATTAATCGAAAAGTTTTAAAACTCCCACGGAGTTATAATTCGAAATACATCATTTCTCATTTTTGTAGTCTATAGGCGTGATGCATCTGTTTTATTGTGTTTATATTTTTTAGACCTATTATTAAGAGCGAATTAAAAACCAGAAATAAACTTTTGAGATGAGAATGACAACATTTTATAATAATGCAGGACTTGTATAGAATCAGTTTTAAATTAAAAAAAAGTAATTCATGATTATTTAAGGTAACTTTTGCAATCAAATCGAGCGCTTGCCTTGAGAATAAAAAGAAATATTAGTAAATAAATAAACAAAATAGTTTAAATATTAGCAACCTATCTTTTATAATGCATTAACCGCCTCTGTGGTCTAGTGGTTAACCGGAATTAAAATCCAGAGTTCCCGGGTTCGATCCCCAGGGGGATAAAAATTTGTGCTCTGTTTGGTTGGTGGTAGGACTTCTTTGAAGTCCGCCTGGCTAGCTACCACCAACTTATCAAAATCTGTCGCCATAATAATAATGTTAACAGCATTATTGTATTCCGACAATGTATGATAAGATAGCCAGCCTCTCTGTGGTTGAAGGTTCCAGGTGAAGGTCGATTCCATCTTAGGACCTTATCATCACTTACCATCAGGTGAGATGAAGGGCAAGAGCTTACCTGTTAAAAAAAGTGGTAGTAATGTAGTATTAAAATCATATTAACTGTACTTTGTTAACGTTTGATAAGACAACTTTTGCTCTTACAGTTCCTTATTTGCCCTTTAGAAATATGCAGTCACTAATCTAAGAGCTAAGGGGCGGTTCTCTCTCAACCTAATGCTGTGTGAAGCAGATAGATAAGTTTATAGCTCGTTGTATTCGACTTAGCATATTTTTAGAATTTAACCTGTGAAAATTAGGTAGGAACTGGATATTGTGATAGCGGAGAATTTGTAAGTGAAATATTCGACAAATTGACAATTTACAAATGCGCTGATGTTATTATTAAAATCATAAATGTTACTTACTCTAACACTTTTGAGTTAGCTGAAAGTAAGCAGCTTTGTTGTTCATATTTCTAAATATGCGAGAATGTGCATGTGTAAATTTGAGAGTCAACTAGTCACTTAAGTAATTTACAAAAACCAAAACGAGAACAGTAACAATTTTCCCAATAGAAAAATAATGCAAAAATCTTTTTTCCGTTTTATCATAAAACGGAAGATTATTTAAAACGAAAACCAAGATTATTAGATAAACTTTTGCGATTAATTGAAAACGCAAAAGAGATTTTTCTTAATCATTTAGCATTTTAATAAACAGGTTATTTCCTATTTATTATTTCCGGGAGAAATAATAAAATGGAAAAGCATGCTCTTGTTATCTTTTTCTACTCGTCGAAAAGTCATATCACTTTCTGTCTATGCCGAAACGAAATTCACGAGTTATCGCCGTAAACGCTTGTGTTATGCTGTATGTAAGTAGATGAGGACGGATTGAAAATATACACGTACACATAAACATCCATGACTCGAGAACTAATGTCCGTATTCTATCAGACAAATATTTGCCCCTACCAGGATTCAAGCCCGGGACCTCTTGGCTGATTGCCAACGACCTGACCATTCGACCAAGCCGGCCGTCGATGTGACAACGCTTCCACCGCTTAAATGGTTGAACCGAATAAATTCCCGCCTCTTTTATTTCAATGATTATTTCTATTTGAATCTCGGTAACTATGGCAACGGCCCAAAATTTTCATCAAATCCCTGGAGAGCTATAGTGAATAATGGGCGGGCGACGTCCATCCACAATGGCTGCAATTAACCGAACAATTTAACTTTTTAATTGCGAATTAAGAAACAGGGGAGTGCAAAGGTTGGCTACTTCCCACGGAATTAATTGTTGAAATGAATTTTTGTTTGAGTGCGACGTTCTCGGCGTGTTAATAGTGCTGTCTCTTTCAGAAGCTGGGGTACTTTTTCAGAAACTACAGCCACCATTTACAGGCTTTGATGTGATATTGCTCAAAAATTGAGAACTGTTTTGAATTATTTAGGATGTTACAAAATCATAGTCATAATAGTCAATCCTATTGCATTTACTTAGTACTTTCTGAGATACAAGCTGGGTATGCTCTGATACAAGTGACTACATTAACCGATTGACTATTATTATAGGTTAGTCACCTCACTCACTGCCAGTTTGCTCAGAGTTGTTGGTTTTGTTTCGCTGTTAACTAAGCTACACTGACATTTTTAGTGTTGTATTTATTTTATTCCGAACGTAGCGTAATAATGGCAAAGGTCATGGTCAGTCTGTAGCAAATAGTTTATTTTAGTGAAGCTTGTTCGATTTCCTTCCTTGCTCATGTAGGGAAAGTGAGCCCGAAGCAGACATACTGCTTAAAGGGTGCAGTCTCGTGTAATAAGACCATGTTTATTGTTATACATATAAGTGGCTAATCTAGGCAAATCTAGTCGCTTTGGGCTTCATTCTCCTAAATAGGATATGAAACCTCTCGGAGATAAGCAGGCGTGGTTTATGTTTAAGTATGTCTGTGTATAAGACAATATTATGCTGAGGTAATATAGACAAATTGTGATTATCAAAGTATCTTACTTTTTTTTAAATATTTGGAATATTAGGTCTGTTCCTTAGCAATTTTAGATATAATTGAGATACTCATGTAATATTGGTATTTCTATCCTTTTTTAATTAAACTATGTGGCTCCATAGATAGATCCATTTTATAAAGTATTGGTTATACTATTCGATACAACAAAAATCAATAAATGAGTTTTTTTGAGATACTACTTTTTGGTTTATAAGGGCAGTTTATACATAGGCATACTGCGCTTATAAACATAGGTATATACCCGACCTACAGTAAAAGTTTTTTAATTTTCACGTATTATGAAATCAAAGGTAAATTCGAGTTAAAAGCTGTCGCGCCGGCAAACTTTAAGCTGGCCTCAGTCAAAATAGGTTCAAAAGACAATGTTATATTTAGTAGGTACCTAGTAGCTTTACGGTTGTACTTACTTATTGTGACATTGCCTTCATCTACAGAAATTGCTGTCATGTTTCTTTAGCGAGCAAAGTTATAGGTACATTGTAGGTAATCGGAATGTTACGACAGTCCGAAGCACTATTCTCTATTCCTCGGTTATTGAAAAACGACGCATACAACATTATTTCCTATTCCAGTTCATTAAATCATCATCATTTTCCATCCACACTCTTTTCATCATTTATATTTAATGATGAAAGAATGTATAGGAAAAAAAACATACGGTACGAATTGAGTAACCTCCTCCGGTCTTTCGTCGGTTAAAAAGGGATGTCGAGAGACTTATAAACGGAGAGAGTGATTGGAATGGCAACATTCTAATCCATTCTGCTTAAGCTTTACAGCCGACCTCCCATCCTCTTTGGGAATGCTGTTGTTAGTGGTTTGCAGTCCATTTTGTTGACCCTAGGTGCTTATAGGTATACACCAGTCAGTCGACTTTACGCTCCAAGATCAGAATGGAAGCTCACAGTCTGTTTAAAGATTAATTTAGAATTTAAAGATTAAAAACAGACACAAGACATAAAATTCAACGAAGTACAGTAGCAATAGAACTATATGATATCCACGAATCAATGGAATACCTCAAATATATCACCGCAATGCCTCAGCTAGAACAGGAACGCGCCGCCCGGGAGTGGAATGGCCAAATCCAAGAGCCTATGGGCTTATCACAGCCAAGAATAATATCTCTGCTACATTCAAGCGTGGTGAAGCTGGAAAGAGGGTGTGCAAAGATTTAGGCCCGGTTTTATGATGCATAGTTAACTCAACCAATTGTTATTACCAATTGTTGTAAGTTATTGACGTCTTTCAATTTCCAATTATTAATTAATTGAAATTACTTTTATGTAAAGGGAGGAAAAAACCTGACTGAGTTTCTAGCCCGTTCTTCTCAGGACAGGGCCTCCTGGTAGTTTGCGAACGGATGGCGTAAATTTCTTGTCTTGACGATTCATGAGTGTATTGTAATCATACCAGATATGAATAAACGAATTTTGATTTGATTTGATTGATTTGTTTAAAATTGTTACTAATAGTTTGATATTAACCATTAGTAACAATTGGTTGAGTTGGCCCTAAGGGCTGGCTTTTTGATGCATAGTTAAAAATTGTTACTTATGGTTGTTTAGCAGTCTGATATTAAACCATAAGTAACAATTGGTTGAGTTAACTATGCTTCAATAAACCGGTGACCCAACCAATTGTTAAAAATTGTTACAAATGGTTAAATAACAGTCTAATAGTTAACCGTTGGTAACAATTTTAAGCAAATGGTTGAGTTAACTACGCATCAAAAAACCGGCCCTAGTCGCAGCCGCCAGACCACGACTCTTAACTAAGATAAATTACGAGTCAAAACACAACGAGACGCAGGCATATTTATTAACACAATCATTTTCTGTAATTCATTTGGCTGTCATTGTTTAAGATCTCGTCATTCCTATGTTTT
Source organism: Cataclysta lemnata (assembly GCA_963931975.1). Classification (NCBI taxonomy): domain Eukaryota; kingdom Metazoa; phylum Arthropoda; class Insecta; order Lepidoptera; family Crambidae; genus Cataclysta; species Cataclysta lemnata. Next base: position 8,349,480 of record OZ008339.1, read on the forward strand.
ATTTGTAAGAGGAATTACAAACGGCAATGTCGCTAATTATGTTTCAGCTGATTGGTCTGTGACTGTGGGTAAGCTGAACAGCTTTTTTATTTTTAGAAATATCTTCTTTAATTAATTAAATAAGTAACTAAATTTTACTAATATTGAAAATATAATTATTATTCAATTACAGCTTTATATTCGAAATAACAGGGAGATATGCTCCATATATTCTTCCATCTATATATATCCATAATTGTATTCTGATCTGCCGCCACTGTACGGCAATACATTATGATTTTTACTGCATTCAGGAAGCCGGATGGCATAGTGGCTTAACGCGTTAGGTCTTTGATTGCATAAGCTAAGTTGTGTTCGCCAAGACCAATCATTGTATGGGCGACCAAAAATATATTATCTCGAGTTCCTCCGTACATCACATTTGCAGTCGTTAATAATCATCCACCAATTTGCACTAGACCAGCGTGGTAGTTGATGTCCTATTCTGTCTATATTCTTCTATCCATAGGAAAAACTAAGGATTATTAATAGGGCTGGTGATGATGATGGTGATTGCAGCATCAAATAAATCTGTGTTATTATACCATTTGGGATTGTTTAACAGTATGAATATTTAAGCTTGGCAAATAATTAAGCTTGGAGCAAGAATTAAAACCCTCTTTGAGTATTACACAGGAGACGGTTAAGATAAAAACCTTAATGAAGGCAGCCCCAGATAAATGTTGTCTTTGTGTAGACGACAAGCTTTTTAACCTCGTACTTTCTGACAGGCATATTTGATTACTCAGTGTTATGAAAGTAAATTGCTAGTAATAGTAAATAATCATAATGGAATTTTCTTATTGTTCCACTTAATTAGCCTTTTAGTACAAGGAGTACCTAATTGTAATAAGCAACTTATAAATTGTTGTTTATTACCAATCACTGTTATGAATGTGATTATTAATAAAGACACTTTTTGGAAAAATCTATCATATTTTATGGAATCTTGAAATAACACTTTTTAAATCACGCCTAACCGTAGGCAGAGATGTATTTTCACCAGTTTATGAAATAAGTTTTCATTTCATGGCGACGATCCAATTGCCATTCACCGGGAACTTTAAACGCAGCAATTTGCTAGATGGTGCGCCTGAAACACTGCTATCCATTCCTCGTTACATCATATCTCTTAGTTGCCTCGTACGACACCCGCGAGAGAGGTAGACGGTAGACGTCACCACAGGCTATTCATTATATCTTTTGTGATCAGAACATATTTGTTCTCAAGTCATGGATGGCATTATGTATAATATTTATAGTCTGTCCATCTTATACTATCCATAACACAAGTGCTTTATTACTTAAAGCTAAATTATATGTATGTGTAAGAAACATTTATTATTAACATTCGAATATCGTACAATAAAACTGCTTGAATCCCGGCCAGAACTCAGAAGTAAGGAGAAAGTTGCTCCAGATTCCATTGGGCCTAGAAACTTCAAGTTTAAAGAAAACATGAAACTCTAAAGTCGGTATATTTATTTGTACACAACATGTAGACAACGAAACAGCGGAACTTCGTACGGCCAGAGTTGGCTTTGCGATAATCGGAATTCGGGAATAAGCATAGACAATGTAAATATGACAATAGGACTTGGCGCAGGGGCTGGCGGGGACTCATATCGTTCGCGTGCCACTCTTGAGATAACGGGAGGCGGCGTCTTTGTGAACGGATGTAAAATTATTAAGCAACGGAATGCCGTAAATGGGGTTTAGCTCCACAACGCTCGGGCTAAAGGCGAAACGGCTCGTCTGAGTCGCGTTCGCTATGATTAAGTTTATCGGATTCTGTGCGTAATTACCCCGGCTTAATCGATTCTCGAACCTTCAAATCGCAGCCCGCTCCGGAAGAGGCGAGCGCCGTATTTTCGCCGCTAAATGGAATCAAAAAAAGCTGCCGGGCTTCATTAGCATTCGATGTCACTTTTCTCCCCAGCCGTGCTTTATGGGGCACTAAATTGTGCGAACTTTATCAGCGCCCAGTTGGACTGTCGCGTTGCATACTCGGAATTCCAGCAGCTAGAATAAAGTAGCCACAAAGTAAACACCATTCGATTTTATTACGGCGAGTAGACTCCCTTCGGAAATCCCGGGCGGCAATCCCGTAAATCTCTATTTGTCGCAACTAAAACAGGTCACGGCGGAGGCTATTACGCTCCCTAAATGCTGCCGAACTCCCTGTAGAGCGCTCTAATCCACTCCGAACGGGCTGGTGTCAAACGCAGGCCAGGGTTGTTTGTATTGTTTATTGTCGCGGCGCTCGTTCGTACGGCAAAGACGACGCCAACAGAGCATGTTTCAATTGATAGAGCCGAACGGTCCCGGAGTGAACTATTATATTCTCAACCCAACTATACTTATCCGCACTTAATGTCGGCTTTACCTGACTTGAGGTATGTTCTGATCCGATATTCATTAGACTACAATCCTTCGCTGTCAAGGAATTCAAATGTTGATCGAGCGTTTCAATATTCGGCTTTGAACGCAAAATCTCATTGATTGGACAAATTGTTTTGCGAAATTCTCTATCTGTGTCAACACGGTCCCCGTATTAACATGCCTGCCGGCCGACAATAATGATGTAGTTTCACAGGTATTTGTAAATTGCTGGAGTTGGTAACGTTCCACGAGCAAGGCGCAACTACCTCGAACTATATGTTTTGGTATTTTTGGGTCACTAAAAAGTTTGCCCGGCGCATTTGACGTGGCTGTAACGAGTTGAGCGAAATTTGCAGAAGGAAAACATTTTAGATAGCCTCAGACTTGGAAAGCTACTTCTAAATTTAAGCGGGGTCTTTTATATCCATTTTTTTTGTATTTTAACATACCTTTGAAAATATCTTTATCGGAATGTCGTTCTTAATTAACGGATCTTATTAGTGTAATTAAAAAATGCATTTATGCATTTTTTTATGTAATGTAATTTTGTCATGTCGCGGCCATCAACAAAACAAAAAAAAACTAATACCTACTAAGTGATATTTCATGGTCATGGACAATCGAAAAACGTATTGAGCAATATTGAAATAAAAAGAGCGTTGGATTAGATTTTATGGACGAAGTGCTTACTGTGTATTGCAACAACTTGTGGGAGCGAGTAAAAAGCGCGCGACGCGGAATGGAACAGAGCACTTGAAACAATATCGCGACACAGCGGCAATCATTCGTGTTTTATCTGAGTTTGTGCACGTCCCGCCGGGAACTGTTGCCATAAAAACTGCCATGCACCGCTGTGCACTTGCGACACAGTGCAGCTCGATACTATGTAGCGGAGCTTGTGACACCTGCATAGTTGCTTGCAAATCAAGTGACGAGAATTCCTGATTGCTCGCTTCAACTACACTCAGGCGCTTTATCCGAAATTCTTGTAGGATAGACTATGAAAGACTTGAACCACTCGCGTTATTTTATATCTGAGGTAAACAATGTGAGTTTTCATTGAATTCAGTGTACCTCACAACGTGTAGTGTACCTCCAATGTTATGTTTTGTATGAATACTAAGTAGTATTGACAGCAGGTTTGGTCGAATGGTCGGATCGCATTGGTCTAATCTGATCGTAAGTAACACTAATTCCATACAACCAGCACAAAATACTCGGAATATATAAGTCGTAATAATTGTCTATTAAAATTGGTATTTATAAATCTTACATCCAATTACCCCGGCCATTCATATTAAAATTTATTCAATTTATTAAAAAGTAAGATGTAATAACGTCTGCTGAAATATTATAATTTAATAATGAGCTCTATCTTCTATCCTTCAACTCCAGAATAGTTCGCCTAGCGTCGGTACCGTCCGTAGCTAAGTAATATTGTAGCACTAGTATTTCGTGCTACGCTTTTATCACAATAACGTAGCACCGAAATAGCTTTGCTACGTAAACTGCCATCACTATGTCACTAGCCTTGTTTTTATTTAACAGATCGCTGGCTATCGAACAAGAGGTCGCAGGGTCAAATATTTGTGTGATCAACAACACAGTTTTACGTGTTTATAATCATATAATATTTGTCCATCATCTAGTACCAATCCATCACAAGTGCTTATGTTACTTAATTTGGGCTAAATGATAGGTGTACGTGTTAAAAATATTCCATTTTTATTACATTTAAAATACATACAAAATCATATTTCTAAACATTATATTTTTACAATATAAAACATTAAAAAATATAACATTTAAAAATACAAAAATGCAGTTCCCCATCGGTAGCAAGATCAGGGTCCCGGCTACCGGTGGTTAAGGATCCAGAGACAGGAACCTCCTCACTATACGCGCCGTGTCCAGAAGTACCGCCTTCTGCATCTGACTCTTGACCCAACCACCTAGCGCTAGCCTCTTAAGATGTTTATCGAGGCTCTTGGCTATCAAGCCATGGGCAGATATAACTATCTGCCCATGGCTTGAAATTATTATGGCAAAAATATTTATTATTATCATTACTATAAAATGTATTATACGCTTGCGCGGTGATAACAATAAAGAAAAATATATGGATGGTTTGTATGAAGGAGGATGATAGCGAGAGGAGTGGATGAGAAATTAGTGAAGTGTAGAGACGAGTGGACGAAGGAAACATGTTGTACCGACCCCGCCTAGACCGGGATAAGTTTACTAATATTATAAAGCTGAAGAGTTTGTTTGGTTGGTTGGTTGAACGCGCTAATCTCAGGAACTACTGAATGAAATAGAAAATTTCTTTTTATGTTAGATAGTCCATTTATCGAGGAAGGCTATAGGCTATTTAGTGTGGTGACGGCAGAATGTGCCGTGTGGTGACGGCAGAGTAGAATAAAATTGTCACCTCCCCAAATCTCTCCCGTGGGTGTCGTACAAGGCGACTAAGGATTTATTAGTGATGAGGAATGGGCAGCAGCGTTCCTCTTATACCACCTAGCAATGTACTGCGACTTTTGTGCCCGATAAATGCCAATAGGCTCGCCACCTATTACATGGGACCTAACATAATTGGCGAAACGTGGGTGCTAGTTTACCTCTGCCTACCCCTTCGGGGATATAGGCGTGATTTATGTATGTATGTATGTATCTACCGTGCGCGGGTTTGATATACTTCTCTAGATTTGTAATAATAAAAAATAAATAAAAATAAATATTTTTACACTCACACCTATCATCTAGCCCAAAGTAAGTAGCCTAAGCACTTGTGTTATGGATACTAGATGACGGACATATTTTTAATATAATTATGTATATAAATTTTGAAAATATACTACATAAACATATACACAACCATGACTCGGAAACAAACATTTGTGGTCATCACAAAGTTTACCCCTACCAGGATTCTAACCCGGGACCTCTTGGCCAATACCCAGCAATCTGAGCATTCGACCAAGGCGGCCGTAATAGTTCAAGTATTAAGCCCTAACTACTCGCGAAACTTGTGGTTCAGACACGTACACTCGAACGCCCACTGCCGAGCGGAAAGTCTCGTCTGACGTCCTCTACTAATTTCAGTTTGTAGAAGCACATGCTGCCGCGCTTACGAAGAACACATTATGTACGATTTTTAGCGGAATTGAGTTATATACATAGTTGAAATCAGAAAAACAAGCTCTATAACTTTCCCATAGTGACCATTTCAATATACTGACTATTCCAATTTTTACATCAATAGTTAGCTTAGTTCCGGACATACTAGCCCGATATTTTTGACTATGTATTTTCTAAGCTATCCAATATGTTTGATGACGTTTATTTTATTTTCTATATTTCAATCGAATTGTAAAAAGTGCAAAATGCTACAAATATTTTATTCTAATGCTGTATATCTGACGCCGTTTTTTTTTGTTACAGATACAGCCATGGATTGACTTGTGGGACTGTGAATGACAATACGTTTTAGATTATGATTTTGGAGACTGAAGACAATAATTTACATAGTTATACAATGATAACAGAGCTTGTCAAGATTGGCTTGGTGTCAGATGAGCTTTGATTCCACCATGGCTGACCAGCCAAGGATACCAAGGACCGTTTCCATGGAAACCGGAAGGTTGCCTTTGGTGTCTACTTTTGCCCTACTGACAATCGTTGCAGGTAAGGATTTAGAATTACTGTTTGATTCCTCGCGGTAAAGCTAAAGCGTGGTAAAATATTAAAAATTATGCCTTTATTCTACTTCCTTTGGGCTAGATGATAGGTTTGAGCGTAGGAAATTATATCATAATTTATATGTGTGGGCATTAATACACCTACATATGGTTTTTAGTACTTACAGTTAAAATAGGAAATGGATAGTCTAGTAATCTAGTTTGAAATATTTGTTTTGATGGAGATCCTCTTGTAACTCGCATACAAGAGGATTCATTAGCGTCTTGTTTCAGATTTCGCGTTCTTCGCCTAAAAGGAATTTACCTAAAATATTATTTATTGATTGTATTGCCATATGTATATAAACGTATAACTTACGAGTCTCAACCTCAGAAGGGTACAGAATATACACTGCCACTTTTATCTATCTTTACACAAATCCCTTGCCATACTTACATCACCATTTTACACATCTTCATTATTAACCTCAGACCTTCTTTAGTCATTCCAAAGTTATTGTTATCAATTGGGCAGCTAAAACGGCAAATCATGTCTGTGTTTATAAGAAATATCATCATCACCAGCCCTTTAATACTCCAACTGCTGAAGCACGGGCATTTCCTATGGATGGAAGAATATAGGAAGAATGGGCCATATTCTACCACTCAGTGAGTTTTCGTGGGAATATAATATATCCCATAAGATATACAGTTAGCATACTATTCCCCTATTTTTTTAAATTCCATTGAAATTCTAGAAATAATTCTAGAAATGTTACTCAATATACCACAGGAATAGTACATTCTACTAAATAACAGTTAAATCCCAAGTGGTCGCACAAAAAAGAAACATTTAGAGTAAACAAGATCAGGAGCGCTAAAATGCCGCTGCATTTTTGCGCGAGTTAAGTCGTAATTAAAGCCATTAGTATCAATATCCCTTACACGTTGCGCTTTCATGGCGCCGGGAAATTAGGCGGGCTTGGCTTACGGCGGTAAGCTTCTACACTGTCCGAACTGGTTCGCCCCTAATGCCTGTACTGATGAAAAGCATAATATCCAGCCTCTTTGGGCCCATTAATTTTCTCTAGTGAATAAACTAAACTACCCAAAATGTTACTTGAAAATAGCACAAGATTTTGCATTCAGCTAGTCCCTCCCGTTTATTTAGTAATTTTGAATATTAGAGTTTGCGAGCTTCAAAACAGCTGGAAGCGTCCCAATCTCTGTCGATAAATTTGAAGCTAGATATTTAAGGTTATGCCTCAGTGAGAAACGTATATTTGACAAATTGTACGGTGATAATGATGAGTTAGAATCCTGATGCGGTTAGGTTTGTGAAGTGAACGCTGACATATTTTATGTGCTTAAATACAAGAGGAATACAGTTTAAAATTGTATTTTATTATTGTTCTGGTAGCTTTGATTATTTTAGCAAAGTGATGTTAAGGGCATGTCGAGATACCCATGAACAGAGAGAGTGTGATTAATCCGGTAGGTGCCAATAGGCCCGCTACCTTATTACATGGAACCTGCTGCATAGTAGGCAAAATGTGAGTAACACCTCTGTCTTCAGGCATACAATTTTCTATAGTTATTCAGCTACCAAAACCACAGAACTTATTAAAGATGAAAATTAATTTCTGCTAAACTATTTTTTTAAATTGTAATATTTTGTTGTTTTGAATTAAAACGAATTAATTGTTTAGTTAAGTTAATGAGTTTTATTAAGCAAACCTGAGTCTAAAATTTCTTTGTAAATTAATTTTTCAATGTAGGCAATTTTCAAAAGCTTTATAGATGATGTAAATTAATATTTGCTTTTAGTGCTTGTGGAGATTACGCGGGAATTTCAATATTATATTTATTTTAAGATAGGTACGCCGTTGAATGACTTATGATATTTATATGATATGATATAATATATGATTAACCGTGTGGTGACGGCAGAGTAGAATACAATTGTCACCTCCCCAAAACTCTCCCGTGGGTGTCGTACAAGGCGACTTAAGATAAAACAGTAATGAGGAATGGGCTGCACCTAGCCATGTACTGCGACTTTTGTGCCCGATAAATGGCAATAGGCTCGCCACTTATTACATGGGACTTGACATAGTTGGCAAAACGCGGGTACTAGTTTACCTCTGCCTACCCCTTCGGGGATATAGTCGTGATTTATGTATGTATATGTAATGCAGCCAGCGTTATTGGTACACTTCCTGTCTCAGAAGACCTAGGCGAGGTTTTCTACCTTTATTTTAGCTTTTAGTCCCTTAGTTTTATGAATGTTATATTTGTGCAATATTTTTCAATGAAATACATTAGCAGAAAATGATTTGTATATATAATATAGGGTTTATTTATTTATTAACCCTTAAAGAGATAATTATAATTTGTATGCAGCGTAGTGCTCTCTATTAAACTGGCATTGCATTTCTTCTGTATCCAGTAGGCCTATTATCTACTTATCCATTACCACTTTACTATAACGCTATTGTGACACTTGTCCTGTGATAACAGTAATGTATTAGTAAATAGTTCGGTGATCATCACTTTCAACTGTCAAAAACAGTTAGGGAATAGGCCTACAGGAGTGAAATTTCCTGCACGGTGACAACTTAACAATATAATTATCAATAATTACTTGTATCAAGTAACAGCATTTCTGTATGGCACCAATCCATACTGCGAAGAATGTCATCATAGTTACCAGCTCTAAACCTCCCTACTACTGGGCTCTAGCCTTTCCCTATGGATGGAAAAATATGGGACAATGAGCCAAAACCGACCTCGCGGGCCGAGTATGAGAGTGATGTGTATCATGCCTAGATCAACGGCTCAAAAAGGTTTCCGTAGCACGGATAAACTTGAGACCTCGGCGTTATAGAAAATTCATATAAAGGCAAAATGGGTTTTATAATTATCAATATTTACTATGATTACTTGAATGAAACTTTTCATTCATCAAATTTATGTAGGTTATGTAGGTTTCACAAGGTAGCTACCGTTCATATTCAAACTGAATTTCTCACAAAGTAAAAAAAACCTTCTCAACATCTGTCACAAAGTCATCCTCTTTCAAGCTGATTTACCCATAAGACGTCAATCAGAATTACGTTCACTTAGCCAGAATTTGCCACGAAGTAAAAGAAACCCATTTCAATATTTATATAATGTTCAAGTCACATACTACAAATATTGCCACAAAGAATCAATAAGTATAATCCTGAATTTCCCTTCCATGTAATAATAATACATAAAATGAATCCCTGTTTCCTTTGGTCAGGTCAAAATGCCTTTACCTATTACATTGATTTTTTTTAAAGTTTCCTAATACTTCGTAGAAGATTCTTACAGAAAGAAAAATTAAGAAAAATGCGTTGAATTATCTTTTTTATGGATTCGTAATGATATTACAATGGAGAAAATAGACAAACTATATTAAATAATATTATTATTTCAAATGTTTTAAAACTAAGGGACTAAATTTTAATCTAACTTAAGGTAGAAAACCTCGCCTAGGTCTTCTGAGACAGGAAGTGTACCAATAACGCTGGCTGCATTACCTCGCTGAATGGCGAGACTAATTTTTTGCGCGAAATACAGACCAGCCGTATTGTCACCTACTGTCTTACGTAGCCGCTTTGTAATGTCCCGAAAAAGTCGGTGAGCTCCTGGACCCCATGGTCCCAGAGTCTCTACCCCAAATGGCTCAAATAGGTAGTCTGCTGAGTGACCGGCGTAATTGCGTCGTTTGAGGTATTCAGCGAAAGCTGCAGCCGATCCGGATATTGCTGAGGTAGCTGGAATATGGGACATTGCTAGGGTGTCCACGCAAGTGTCCACCATACCAGACATTTTACCTTCTTCCAGGGAACGAGGGTCATACCGTCAGGCCTCTTACCATCTTCCCGTGCTAAGCCATTAGGCTCCAAAGCAGCGGGTATTCCGGTAGTCACGAGGGCCCGGCGGATGATGTCATTTTATTCTTTGATGATGTTCTTTTTTATTATAAACATACTGCAAATGTTTTTTATATGTACGAATTTTTTTGGTGGAAGTTTTTCATTAGTGGTGTATGTATCATTTTTAATTTCTCTAACCTTAATTATAAACTAGTAAATTCATAATATTCATAGCTAGGACAGTTTTAAAAACAACAATGTTGAATCTCATCCTTCACGTTTAAAACTAAGTCGAGCTTAGCGAATTGTTGCACTTAACTACAGTTAGGCGGTTTGTAGTTCCGAAGCAATACCACCCCAGATTCCCTCACGTAGTCAGCCTGACGCAAAGGCCCCACAGAGAGATGCCTTAGAGATTCCGAGTTTAATTGAAAACGCTTTATATAACCTTTTCTTTTAATTGTTTAAAGCTACCATCTCATCTTTCCGGCATTCCGGAAACCAGCTCGTTTCATTTGCGAACCTAATGAAAACTGTTTCTCATAATGCACAGCGGAATTCAGGTACAATTGATATGCACAAAACCCACATCGGATTACTGCTAATCATTGGATTAATTGTATGGAAATTAGTGATCGTACGAGCGGTGAATTTAACGCAATTCTATCAGAATGTAATTATAAACGTCGATGAGCGTGAAATACTGAATTATTGGAATACGAAATCGGATAGGAATATCGAATCCATGGTTTATTCTTCACAAATTACATATTTTGATTAAAACTTATTTCCGTTTGAGTGCTCTATGAATGGGGGATCAAAGTATTAATTCATATATACTGAGATATTGGAATCCCTTTGACTGTGACACGCGTATATACCTACGTATTTTTTGCTATAGTTTTGAGTTTACGTCACTAGTATCTTAGATGAATAAGATATTTTTTTTATGCGATGACTCTGAAAACAACATAAGTGAACTGGACTTGTAAAGTAGACTTGCGTATTAATTACATGAAAATCTGTAATTATTACATTGCGTGTTTGGTGCACCTCCGCTTAATTAATGCAAAACAAATGGCATTCGTTGAAAGAATAAATTTCGAATCCCCTGGTTTTATTATTAGACTATCTGAGGTCAAATTTCCCCTAAGAAAAGAGTGTATAAAAGCGTATAAAAAATTAGGTCGCCGGCAGTCAATCACAGCGGATGTTCCAGTGTCAGCCCTGTTATTAATTTTCATTTGACACAGGCGGCTGCGACGTTCGGCTTACGACAAAGGCGCCAGATATCAGGACTTGTTTGCTTCAAAATCCAATGCGCGGATTTTCAATCGTTTTGTTTTTCGGAGCGATTGTTGATTAGTCGTTGCTCAATTGTTCTGACGCCAATTAATTTAGGTAGTCGTATTCATCACTAGCTCGGATACACAAAATTTTCAATTTTAGATCATCACCATCCGATAATTTTTGTTTATTTTTGTCACAAAATGTCTAATACCTATTATGTTATTTAAATAAATGTAGGAAGAATACCCGATTTATCAATGACTTCTTAAGTTAAATGCGGGATTGGTAAAAAATAACTTGAATGTTTTTGACCGAAATTAAGTGACAACTGGTATACGAGTATATTATAATTGCTTTACTTGCGTCTGTTTTACTAGAACAATGCATCTTGTATTCTATTAACCCGTGTCACTCGTTAGATTTTTATTAAAGTCCTTCTACTAACAAAACATTTTCCATTTACCTCATTTCTGACATCACTTACAAACTCTGCCATCACCGAGTACACATTTTATACGTTCAAGAGCGTTATTAAAAATGTCAAACTTTGTCTAGATGAAAATTAATTACGTCTTTCACAAGAGTTTTTGAACTTAATAGCATACGTTTAATTTAGTCCAACTCTACCGAGCATATTATTTGAGCTAAACTGCTGGAACTTTACAACTATTAAATAGTTAATACTTGAGAGTAATAAATTAAAATAGGTTTTACTGAAATGTGTGCATGAGGTTTCAGGAGACAATTTTGAAAATGTAACTCCTTGTTTGTACATACAATAAAATTATATTGATTTGCCTCTACTGTAAACTACATAGGCAAATCATCTCTAAATATATATCTACTAGTGGTCGCCTGCGGCTTCGCTTGCGTTAATGTCGGTAGTTATTTAACCTATAGACTATCCAACATAAAAAGAATTTTTCAATTTGTGTCAGTAGTTCCTGAGATTAGCGCGTTTAACCATACAAACAAACAAACTCTTCAGCTTTATAATATTAGTATAGATATAAGGTTGTTCGTTTGGCAGCTCTTTCAGTAGTAACTGTAACCAAAGTATGAGATTTTTTTTATTTTTTTGTTTGTCTTTATGTTTTACTTGAAGAAGCTACCTTAGTAATTTATTTGTAGCGTCACAATAATCGGGCTGAATCGAACCTTCACACACATAAGGATAACACAATGACGCTTTGTCTGCTCAGAGCCTTTAGCCTTTATACATTACAGTCGTTCGTTGCCGTTGATTTAGAAAATTGGACGGAACTGGAGTTAGTTCCGAGGATTTGAGAATTGATGGTAAGTGTTCCGTGTATAAACAGAAAATCTATTTTTCGGGGAAAAAGTTAAACGCAACAAAGTCAAAGAGAAAATTCGTATACGAAAACTTTTATTTGAACTTCTGTGATATAATGAGAGCACTGTAGCTTGACATAGCCTCGTGTCAAAGGAATATTATACTTTAAGACTCTGACTGAGGGGCTTGTGACGCAGTCAGTGGCTTAGCGCGTTCTGCCTGCGATTGGGTAAACCAGGCAATGTTAGCTAAGGCTGGTCACTGGATGAGTGACCAAAAATACATTATTTCGATATTTTCGCTGCTTTTGAAAATACGTTAAGCCGTTCGCCCCCGCTGCATCTACTGTCGTTAATACCTACCGATCCGCACTGGTTTTATATTACTTTACTTCACACCTTTCCGGTGTGATAGATTATATAAATCAAAAGGGAGTGGATGGCGTTGTCTGACCGATTTGATGACATGCTGATTCAACTCCTAGATAAACCGGGCACAGGGTAGGAAAATGGCGATGATCAAGCTTAGAATAAATCAATTGTTTAATTACATATAAATATAGATTGTTTAAATTTAAGAAAAGTTACGTATATCATGCGTGATGCACAGTCACTGCAGTAAAATATTTCCAATATTAAGAAGAAGAATCGTCAGTCAAGTGCTGTTAAAAGTCTTGCAATCAAAACTTTGCCGAAGAGTAATTTGAGTAGAAACTTTGAATTTTTTTTATTTCAGAACCAAACTAGTCAAACGCTTGCTCTGTCAGCGTGTATGTATTCGATTTCAAACGTTTTGTTACAGACTATACAGGTGTAAAATTTTCTAAAATAATTTTATAAAGTCTACTATTATAATAGTACGATGTATTTGTCATTATAACTGTATTTTTCTGATGTGACGTGTTTTGAGTTGTGCGTTGATAGTTCTTTCAACGTTCATCTCAGAACAAGGCATCCTGGTTTAACCATCCTAGTTTAACCCTTTAAATGCGACACGCACGTTTCCAATGGTTAGCTTATTTCTTTGGCGATTCATAAGTGTAAGTAATGATACCTTATATGAATAAACCACATTTATAATTTTATTTTATATTTAGAAAATAAAGCGCAAACACATTAGCAATACGAACCCTCAAACGCCAGATCTAAATTAGGTAATAATCCTGAAACACCGACACAGAACGGCCCGCATCTATTATTTCCCGTTCCCGATCCGGCTCGCACGTCTAGTGTGCAGTCTGCCCATTTTGTCGAATGATTGCGCTAATAACCACTAAGACCAAAATGTATTCCCAAACATTGTATTTTGCTCAATATCTGTACTACCACTACAGTGTAGTGGTACACTGGTATTTTATACAAAAAAATATTAAATGATGTGACAAACATTGACACACACTATCTTTTACATTCATCTTAGTCATCACCAGCTCTTTTAATGTTTTTATTACGGGGGCACAAGCTTTCTCGTCATCATCAATGGAAGAATATACGGAGAATAGTCCAGAACCCACCACGCCGGTTTGGTACGGATTGGTATAATGGAAAAAAGGGTTGATATTAATTAGCCATTTCCATATTATCAAAGTGCTCATCAACTATTAAATTTTGTATAGTTACTTGCTATTTAATTAGAAACTTAAGTAAACTAATTTAAGGAACTTAAGTAATATTTATGGTGGTCCCCATCTCATTGTTAAAGCGAAAACCAAAGACATTTTTTTTTAATATTGTCATTATTAAATAATAAATTGAGCGGAGGTTGGAATAAGTTCATCATTGTGGAGAACCTCTTGCTCTACTCCGTAGCTCAGTCGAACTATCCGAATTACGTAATAACCCAGATACGAACCTTGTCCTCACTTCAACATCTCTAGACATTGGCATTAACAGCGTAGAAGTTGCTAAGTACAGTTACCGAAACTTTTTGTTTCTCGGGTTAGTTTCCGAAGTTTGCAAATATGTTCACGAAATATTCCAAAATTCACCTTTCTGGCGCTACACGTGAACAATTTTACCGTGTATATTGTCTCAAATTTGTACGAAGTTATTTTAAGCTTCTTTAAGATATTAAGCCAATGTGTTATTATTTGTGCCATGTGGTGACGGCAGAATAGAATACAATTGTCACCACCCCAAATCTCTCCCGTGGGTGTCGTACAAGGCGACTAAGGATAAATCAGTGATGAGGAATGTGCAGCAGCGTTCCTCTTATACCACCTTGCAATGTGCTGCGACTTTTGTGCCCGATAAATGGCAATAGGCTCGCTACCTATTACATGGGACCTTACATAATTGGCGAATCGTGGGTGTTAATTCACCTGTGCCTGCCCTTTCGGGGATATAGGCGTGATTTGTGAATGTATGTTATTGTTTAATTTTTTTACTGAATTTAAATTTTAAAATTCATATCATATCTTTATAGTTTTTTTTGTTATTTTTTATTATTAACCTATAAGATCCCACGCCGCATGCATCCAGATCGCTGGGCAAAAGTCACCACAAAGTGGTCACCTCAGGATGGTCAAAGGCATCGAGGTCGACCTAGAAAGAGGTGGAGAGACGATCTGGAGGCGTACTGCAAGACATGGACGGGATTGGCTCGGGATCGCTCGAGATGGAGGGCTGCGGGGGAGGCCTTTGCCCAGCAGTGGGATCTTTATAGTACGAATTTTAAAATATTTTTAGCATTATTAGGATAAAAATATTTCGCATTAAAAAATGATTATGAAAGTAATAATTATAACAATTTGGATAAGTTATAAGTAGTAATATTAAGTTATAAGACTATAAGTTCTATGAATAAAAAATAACAAAAGCTTGCTTTTTCTTTTCGAACAGGCGAAATTTCAAAAGAACATTCACCTTAGATTGTAATAAGTCAGTAGGTATCGTGATAAACATCTACGGAATATTTTCACCGACACAAAAGCTCAACGTATTCCACTGGCCGCTCAATATGTGCTGCTATGGTGATTTGGAAACGCGACAAATGTTTCCCGCTATTTGATTTGATTTATCTGCGCAGTTGAACAACTCATTTAAGGTTTAAATAGAAATCAGTGATCGTCAACAATTTGTGTGTGGTCACTGTGAATGGATATGGAAACTCGACTACAAAATATATTTCACTGGACCTATTCATTTGGTTTTATTATCGAAATACATTTTTTGGTTCCAATTTAGCAAACTGTTTGCTTTGAGATCGGCTATTTTAATAAAGTATTTGCTAAATGTCTATTAAGATTCGAAAAATAATTTACTGTAATATTATATTCCCTGGCAGTATTTGAACCATAATTTTAAACTTAATTATTCAATGAAAAAAATAGGTACTATTTTACTCAGAACAAGCTAAGAGTAATTGTAATAATATAAGAAAGTTTTGCTTAAGCTTATACATCTCAATTAATACATACATACATGCGTCACGCCTTTCTCCCGCGGGGGTAGGCAGAGAGCACATCTTTCCACTTACTGCGATCCTTGCATATTTCTTTCATAAATATTGTCATTATTTGAATTTTAATATTAAAAGGTAGCGCCATAAAATATGGTTAACCTGAAAAACTGACAGCTAAACAAACATTGGAACTAAAAGCCAACCGTTTTATCGTTCTTGAGTGATATTTTAGAAGAATGATGCGACTTACCGCTAGATATTGACCTATAGCTAGGCTTAAGCCCTAAATAAGCCCTAGGGCTAAATAAATTGGCTCCAATAGCCAGGAACCCGTAAATCTTAGTCCGGTGGGCACACTGACAGAGACCAGTAGAAGATAATATTGCTAAACAATATTAATGATTATGTTGCAGTCCTAAAAATATATAGTACTAGTTCTTAGCCTTATTAAGTTCAATAAAACTGAAACTAGAAATATATAAGTACCGAGCATCATGTTATTGCTATAATATAGAACATTGGACATTAGACTTTATAATATAAGATCAAACATTCCAACTAGATACTGGATTAAAAAATAGTTACTTAAAATAGTTATACTGGATTGATTGCTAGGACATCGGTATGGCTATTCTGGGCGAGTAGCAACGACGACGAATCCCTGTGCAGACACAAACGTTATATTACGCCTATTTATCTTCAGAAGTAGGCTGAGGTTTATTAATACGCAGATTTCGGCAAGGTGGTTTGGTCCCATGTTCAAATGGTGAGCAATCATTCAAAATTATCTACTGCTTCCGGAAAAACGACTTGTCGTGCTTTCCGAAGCACAAAGGCACTCGAAATATTATATTTTGGGCACTCATGCAATAACCAAGGCCTCAGCGAACGTTGCTTAATTTACGCATTTAGGAGAGCCACAGCATCATCGAACTCCTCAAATCGCATCGAAATTTCACATTCAATTAATTCGGGTTGTCCGAAAAGGGATGAGCAGAAAAATATGATAAATAAAAGGTGTCAAATTGAGCGTTATGCAAACAAAATGAGTAATCACCCGAGTTTTAGGTCGTGTATGTGTGTACACGTGAAAAATTTATTAATCCCAGCTCCACATTAGCCGAATTGGACGAATATATTCGTACCAGAACCCTGGTGCCATTAATCGTTTTGATGTCACAGTACGGGACGTTTAGTGTGACCCTTTTTATGCGCGGAGCCTTTCCCGATTTACGCTTCTAATCACCGAATGCCGAACGTCGAAAACCGAGACCCGAATCGGGGTGTTCATCGGTTCGCCGCATTTAAATGGCAGATACTAATCGCTGTCTGTTCATTGTAGACGGTGGTACAAATGAAGCTTTGGGACATAATCGATTATACCCCGCTCCTGAATCTCTGAATGTAGGGTCCGTCTTAGGGCCCCTAAGCTCTTGGTAAACCTAAAACACGCTGGGCCGACATTCTGGATATAACACGTTCACTGGCTTTGTTGAAAGCTTCGTTAGAGGCTGGACTCCCGTCATGAATTCCTCTGCGTCGTCCCTTATTTTTTGTTACTAACGTACAGTGATAAAACCTTTGTATCAAAACAGGTCAAGGTTATTTGAATCACTTTTTAATTCCAAGATAGTAAACCATTATAATTAGGCTGAACTAAGCAATATCTATTGACTTCCATGTTGTCGTATGGTGATGACTACTATCACGAAGTAGAATACAATTTATTGTCATTACCCCTATCTCTGCCACGGGTGTCATATAAGGCGACTAATGTATACTCAGCGGAGACCATTTTGCTACCCTTATTCTTATTTGATTATTTTTACTGTAAAATTTTTATCTGGTACCAAATAAACATCTTTTCTTTCTTTCTTTCTTTCAAATTTAAATTCGTTTAGGACATTGATCTTAGCGAACTTTGCTTACTATCTAGATATATCTGTGGTGGATAATGGTGTGTGCTGTCAATAAAATATTATTCTGTATTCTATTATAATTATTTCGCTCGGTGTCCATAGCTTGCACAATCAGAAATCGCGATGAGACGTCGGATATTTCCCCTATTTAATGTGAATGCTTGCAGTTGCAAAGATTTATTGTTTTACAGTGGAGGACTGCTGGAAATTCGCTGTCAGCAATTCACTACCTTTGTTTGCGCAAACCTGACCCAATTTCAACGGATCTCAAAACTCAATCGGACCTGTATTCCTTTCTGATTGTATTTGGTTACCATTACCGTTATAGCTGATTCGACTATTCGAACCTGAATGCCCGAAGCAGAAATTTCAGTACAGAAATAAACTCTTTTTCTAAATTTCTGCAATATGCCAATTTGTTATGCACAAAGCTGTACCTACCTAAATATTTTACGAATGCTTTGAAAATATTTAACAAACAACGGGCCGTAGCATAGTGAGCTTGCGAATGTTTTTAGGTCGTGTTTGAAGTGAAGTAAAATGAAATTCTTTTAACATCGCCCAATAAGTATAACTCAAGTGGTTGCGTCGACAGAGAATATTGCTGCCTGAAGTTTGAAGTTTTAACTATTATGTAGTAACTTACGAAATTGTTTTATTTTTATTATTAGTTTTTATACTAAATTTCAAATAATGATACTACACTCTGATAATGTATACGTACATAAATTCACGCTATATATCAACGGAAGGATTTAGCATCACCAGCCCTTTATTTCCTTATGTCCTCACTGCTTGGGCCCAGGGCTAATATAATAATATGGACCTACGCTAGCACACTGGCCCAGTACTAATTGGTGGGTATTAAAGACTGCAGATACAGCCGGGGCCAACGGCTTAACGTGCCTTCCGAAAAACGGAGAAACTGAAGATATATTTGGTCACCCATGCAATGACTGGCCTTAGCGAACATTGTTTATTTCACGCAATCACTCGCTAGCGTGTTAAGCCACTGCGCAATCAAGCTCATCTCCGGAGGGGTTAACAATAGTTTTTTTATAATGCCCAAATAACGCCCTCTTATAACTAATTCAAACCTATCATCTAAGGCAAAGTAATCATCTCAAACGCAAATGTTATGGAAACTAGATTACAGCCTGATGGTGTACTATTCAATTGTGAAGATATAATGTGATATTTCTAAACACCAAAATCTTTGTACTTATTCTTCTAAAATTTATAAAATGTTAAAATTAAAATCGAATATAATGTGATCGTGCTTAACGTGATAGTAATGTTTAATCTTCCGGTAAATACCTACTGGTCTTAGGCCTTCTATGCTGGCCTGGGAGCGAACAAATAACGTAGAATAGGCCAGCCCCAACTCATCCCATGGGTGTCGTAAAAGTCGACTAAGGGAGATGGCCCGGTGTAAACCAATAAGCACCTTGGGGCACCCGAATGGTGGAGGGCAAACCACCAACAACAGCGTACCCAAAAGAGGGTTGGTGTCAGGCAGGCGGCCGGCTGTAAAACCTAAGCCAAAACTTTAAGCAGTATGGACTCTTTCCGTTCATCGATCTCTCGACATGGTCCGTTCTGTCTCTTTTCTACACTTTCATTCATCACTAGCACCTTTACGGTGGGATGGATGATATGAATCAAAAGGGAGTGGATGGCTTGATGACGTCTGACATATGAATGGAAGAGGAAACATACTGCGCCGACCCCAGATAGACTGGGAACAGGGTAGGAAGAAGAAAATACCTACTGGTCTTAATACTACATACTGTAAGTGTTAGGGTATTCATCATCATCAGAATTCCGCGTATCCGAGTTGTTTTATAAAAGAACCCTTATCTTGCAGGTCAGTTGCAAGGTTCAGGATATGCTGAGCAGGAGCCAGAGTTCCTGTCTCCATTGGAGAACCTGACGGTGGCGCAAGGGAGGGATATACATTTCACGTGTACCGTTAATCGTCTTGGAACATATAAGGTATAATATTAGTGGATAGAACTTTTTTTTTATTTTTTCATTTCTTTGTTTCCTTGTCATGTACTCATTTAAATTTGGCCAGAGTATGCAGAGAGTAGGGTAATAAGAACTAAGACCATAGACTTTAAATTAGTTAAGACAATAGATATTAAATCGTATCCTACTCATATCGATTAGATTTTATTATTTTTGTATTAAAAGTCAGTTTCATTACTTAACGTCTTTCATATGTATGTAATATTGTTTTTATTAATTTTAATGGATAGGTAACCACTTGGCAGAAATAAAATTCAGTTGGTCCTACTTGATAGAAACCTACTTGAGTCCTACTTAACTTGCTCATTTCTGCGAAATCGTATGTCCGAGGGCTATATTTTGTGAATAATATTCAACAATAGGATTTCATTATTTTTTTTTATTCAATTTTTCGTGATATTGAAATGTTACCTAGAAGCCTCATAAAGTTTTCATAGCTATAGGTTATCATTTTATATTATTATAAATGAGCTCCTATTTAGCAGAATACAATTGTCACTACACCCATCTCTTCTGCGAGTGTCGTATAAGGCGGTAATGTGCAGCATCGTTCCACTAATACATACATAAACAATGCTTATATCCCCGAAGGTGTAGGCAGAGGTGAATTAACACCCACGTTGCGCCAATCAGGCACGAAAAGTACTATGCTTGGTGGTGTGAGACAAACGTCGCTGCCCATTACTCATTGCTGTTTTAACCCTTTCGTCGCCTTGTATCTGATATGGAAGCTCATTCCTTAAAGCCGTGATAGGTGGTATTCCACTAATTCCTGCGATGCCGCTATCTACACGGGACCTGACCTAATTGGCGGAGGTGGGTGTTAATTCACCTCTGTCTACTCCTTGATTTATGTATATATAATTTATGTTTGCATGTGTGTAAAGAACTTCTATAGTATTGTTTCAATAAAAAATATCTATTTTTTCGAAGGTCGCGTGGATAAAATCCGACACGAAGACGATACTGGCGATTCACACGCACATGGTGACTCTGAACCCAAGGCTGTCGGTGACCCACAACGGGCACAACACTTGGAAGCTGTACATCGCCAACGTGGAGCCGAAGGACTCTGGCACGTACATGTGCCAGATCAACACTGATCCAATGATGAGTCAGGTCAGTGCGTGTCTATTTACTATAGTACATAGAATTTGGTGGTTAGAAAAAGTTTGAAAAATTCGTATAGCATAAAAATGCGGGAATAGGTATAGGCACTTGCTCGGATGCAGTTGCATCAAGACCATAATTTTTAACTTTTTCTAACCACCAAATATAATGTTGAAAATAAAATCGAATATTTAGGGCCTGTTTCACATTCGACGGGTAAGTTCTGAACAGCTTACTTGGCAGATCATTTGACAGTTGTAATATGAAATATATGTCAATTGAACTACCAAGTAAGCTATTCAGAACTTACTCGTCGATTGTGAAAAAGGCCCGTACCATAGTCTTAATCTAATGTTCACAAGTTACTTAAGTCCATTCCACGAAGCGACCTCCCAAAGAAAAGCGTCCGTGTGAGCCTATTGGTTATGCGCGTGACGTAAGAGTTAACGAAAGAGAATATATTTTTATTGTATATGAAATTTTATATAGAACTTAACTTTTCTAACACAGTCAGTAAACTCGACTAATTTGAACGCCTAAAGTCTTACCTTGTTGCTCGTACTTTTGCATTAACCACCCATATAATCTTCTCCGTCACTACGTTCATATAAATGTAAATGCATGGAGTGTTAGAACAATTTTTTGAGTACGCTTTCAAACAGTTTCACTTTGTAAATCTGATTGCTTATATTATTTCTAGGGTGCGTTGTATTTATTTAAATTTAGATGTCCAGTTTGACTATCGGAAAAGAGATCTCAGGTCGAAGACTGGCAGGGCCAAATGTTTGCATTTTCAAAACCGATAGGTATACTGACGAGAGTATATACATACATACATCAATCACGCCTATATCCCCGAAAGGGTAGGCAGAGGTGAATTAGCACCCACGTTTCGCCAATTATGTTAGGTCCTATGTAATAGGTGGCGAGCCTATTGCCATTTATCGGGCACAAAAGTCGCAGTACATTGCAAGGTGATATAAGAGGAACGCTGCTGCCCATTCCTCATGACTGATTTATCCTTAGTCGCCTTGTACGACACCCACAGGAGAGATTTGGGGTGGTGACAATTGTATTCTACTCTGCATTATCCACGAGAGTATATCGGTTTTGAAAATACATATACAGATATGATATACAGAAGAGAGTCCGTTTTAGGCCATATACTCGTTAAGGGCCTTCCTTCCGCGACATCTCCAGGCGAAAATACTAAAAACGATATATTTTATAAAAATCTGTAATTTTTTTACTGGGAATTCTACGGCTATCGCACATAGCGCAATTCACGAACAACGAATGTTGGTAGTGATAATAATATCTCAACGCACAACGGTGTCGCATAATTCTGTCAGCATAACAACGGCATACGCAATTTACACTGCAGTTCCATTTAATTAGCGCGTCAATGCTTATCAATAATTAACTGTAATTACCATCTATGTTCGAGTGTACTGTACACGTGTCCGGGGAATTCATTAAGTGTTTGTAAAACAAAGCCAGCTCTAAACTCTAATTAAGCTATAATTTGTAACTGAAGAATATTTTCTGTAATTCTTTTGACATACTTTTTATAAATAAGATTAAATTTTATAACCAATATGAATTATTTCTTCAAATTATAGGGCAATATAATTTTCTTTTATAAGTATTTTTATATTGCCTTATTTACATTTAGCTTAAACGTATGGTATGACATTATGGAGGAGAGATAGGGAGAGAAGGGAGAGTGGTATAAGAAAATGTTGCTACCCATTATTCATCGCTGTCTTTACCCGTAGTCAAATATTCATTCACATTATAATACGAACGATGCAGATATAGTATTATACTACGTTTTGTATTCGCGGCACGCACGCTTTGCAAAGTACTGGGATTCAAAAAGTCAATTTTACAATTGCAAAATGTTAAAACGTATTTTAAGCCGACCAATTTTCTCAAATTGTCTAATTTGCAGGTTCCAGTTGTTTTTTGTATAGGTAACGATTGTTTGCGTTGAATATTAATAGACGATTTGTATGGTTCCTGTTAAATGTGTACGTGAAGATTTTAATTGACTGCTAAAGGCCTATTATGAATTGGTTATTTTTTTACTAATACATTACCAATATTGTCATGCAGGCAATGAGTTGGTTAATATTTTGAGTTGGCTCATTTATGTTAGCCAATCAGTCAAAATGCACATAATATTATGTGGCTTCTTTGCTTCAATAACGTGACAAGTTGTAAAATTGTTCTTTTCAAGATAACAACTTATTGAAGCAAAGAGGCAGGTATGTACATTCTTATCTTACTTACTGACGTGTTTATCTACTTTTGAGGTCGACCGTTCCTGGTCATATTTTTTTTTACTTGCACTATCACCGAACGTTTCGGAGGGCATTGCCATATGAAATTGGGACGCCGAATCCAGATTTACACCGCAGTCTCGTCCAATGATGAACGATAGCCAATAATTTATATCCATTACCGTGCGTGGCGTGCAATTTTTGATTTGCATGTAGTCACAAGGTAATATTCATGAGCGTTGTTAATTTATTAACATTATAAAGCAAGTTATCGACGGTTTCATACATACATTAATCACGCTTATTTATAATCGGAATTACATTTTTATTAGTTTGGGACGTTTTTTACATAATACGATAAGATGGACAGCAGCGTTCCTCTTATACCACCTAGCAATATACTGCGATCTTCGTTACTGATAGATGGTAATAGGGCGTATATAGGAACGGACACACACACAAATCGAACACTTAACCTTCCTCCGTCTTCACTGCTGTCTGGTAAAACATTATAACTGTCCATAATTCATTAAATAAAATATTATAACTCTTCTACATCGGTCATTGAATCTTCACTATCTTCATCTTCACTCTCATTTGATGACACATCAGAGCCTGTGCGATGATGTAGCGCAAATGCTTTTTCTTCTTTTACTGCATAGTCACAATCACTGCCCATATACATATTTTCAATGGAATTAAAAATTTCACTAATACCTAATTAAAACAGGGAAATATTGTTATTATATCTAGCTGCTAGCGGTACAAAGGAAAGTGCGAGGCAGAGAATCGACAGTTGATGACGCACCGCGCCGTAGACCTAGCACGGGACGTGGACAAAATCTTTCTCCACCACTTGACAGTGTCTTGTCTCGGGATTTAGTGGGAGTAAGAGCGAGAGGAAAATATTTTCTTTTGCCCAAGGCGATTTTGTACACGTCTCGTGCTACGGTGGCTGGCCACATCTCACTTTACACTATCCGTGTGCACTCACATAAATGCAAAGCTTATCTTGTACCAAAAGAATTATACCCAAAACTGTGAAATTTCTTTAATCGATTGACAACCTTAACTTTTTGGTTGTAAAGTCAATTAATGAATTTTGACATTTTGTGTTATTTGACAGTACAGTATGTACGTCTTCCATTTATAATATTACTTCGCTACGTATCCTGGCTCAAAATTTAATTTTAATTAGAGCACCAATTGCTCATCAATAAACGGCGAGCTTCCGTTGCGGAGTGGTCGCCCAATATTAAAATTTATGCAATCCATGCGACCGTTCGGCTTGCATCGGACCACCGTCACGTGCCGAAGCGGGGGATAAATTCTAGGTCCTTATTCCGACCCTGTGCTGCACAATAAGAAGATATTAGGTCCTTATTCCTACTCTGTGCTGCACAATAAGAAGATAATTTCATATTGTTTCCATACAATATACATACAGCTCTCGAATGTATTGCGGTTGTGGTCCGTAAAATGTTCTTGGCAATGTGATATTAATTGTGAAAGTTTTGGACGGTTCACTGTATTACCTACTTCATTCACTGAATTATGTTGATTAAAAACTCGTAACTGTTTTGAGGTCTTAACGGCAAGACAGGAAAAAATTGAATTGTAGCAATTCTTGGGAGGAGTGATTTAGCGCGCTCGGCCTGCGATTGCGTAAACTAAGCAATGTTCGCTAAGGCCGGTTGCATGGGTGATTAAAATACATCTCGAGTTCCTCCGTTCCTTGGAAGCCAAACATGGCTTCCAAAAATTTGTTAAGCCTTTGGCCCCGGCTAAATCAGAATATAACAAAGAAAGCCAGTTTCGAATCAAAATATGGTACAATAAAACAAAAGACAACTAAGAAAACACTATCAAAATGTAACATTTAGCAAAAAATAAAGTATTTTCTATTCAAGCCAGCAATCTACAGAGAATTTCCCCGAAACAACGGCGCCGAAACACAGGTGCGACGAGAAAATGTAAACAGTTGTCGGTGGTGCTATTTGGAAAGTTGTCTGTGCCGCATGAAGATGTCGCGGTGACATTCCGCCCCCCAGCTTTGGCAAGCGTGTGCATACCGCGGGGAAGTCGACGGAATTCCTACGTCGACCCCCACAAAGGTAAATAACTTAATAAGTGTCACTGCTCAGTATTTACGGGGACGTCTCGGCGAGGCTCACTTGGAATTCACGAAATTATAACATGAATTTTAGAGCTAAGCAGCGCTTGTGCACTAGTTACAATCTGGGAACGTTGGGTGTGTCGTTTAAGACGTTAATGCAATGAACGTGGAATCAAGGAAGCGTAGGTGCCGCTAAAGAGGCAGGTAGAGATGTGGAATATAATATGACAAGCCTGTGGCCGTGTTGTGACGTCAGAATAGAATAAAATTACCGCCCTTACCTGTCGTAGGCGTTAATATCGCTAAATATAAGGATTTTTATATCTTTATCTACATAGACATGATTTGCATCTGTGTATTTGTATAGATCTGCAGAAATTATAGCAATTCTCTTTACAATAGTTGAGTGATAAGTAAAAATGAACATTATTTAAAAATGATTCCAAAAAAAGTTCCAATAATTGTGCGTTATTTATTTAAGCTTCAAAATACCACAAAACTTATCTGGTCTCTTTTGGATTGTGATATATTCATTGATCCAAATTCGTAGTAAAACAACAATGCCACCACTATAAACCTAGATATCAATCCAAACAATAAAATGCAAGCATCCTTTTACAAATGCATGCATAAGCAATCGCTATTCCGTTTTAGTATCGGATCTGTACACCAGTATTCTTCCGAGTTCAACTAAGTATCAAGCGCAATTGAGTCATAAATTCGGATGTCCGCCGTAAATAATGCTTGAGTGAACTTACAGACTTTTTTATTTCCCCGATTCCTCCCCGCTGCGATGAGACATTGTTAATGAGATTGTACTTGGCGTACATTCTACTTGGAGTAAGTTTTTATAAGGTCCCCGATATTTATTAAGGAACTTCTGACGAGGGATATTTAAAGTTATAGGCACTCAATCGTTGTTAGTAAAATTTGTTGGTGTAAATAATTGAATTTTATTAAAGATCTCTTCTTTAGATACGTGCCTTAAAAATAGCATACAAGAGAGTAAAAATAAAAATACCTACTTACATAAATCACGCCTATATATCCCCGAAGGAAAGGCAGAGGTGAATTAACACCGACGTTTCGCCAATTATGTAAAGTCCTATGTAATAGGTTGCAGACCTATTGCTATTATTGCATTCAAGGGAACTTTAATCCCAGTAATCTGCTAGATGGCGCTCCAGGAATGCTGCTGCTCATTCCTGTTTAAACAAAGAATTCTTAGACGCCTTGTACGACACCCACGAGAGAGACAGGGGTGGTGCCAATTGTATTCTTGTCTGCCGTCACCACTTGGCCTGGTATGTATGTCTTAGGTACCTGGCTTTCTGCATACCAGGGACCAAACACCAAACTCTTTTAAAAAGACTACTTGTTATGAAACAGTACCTACAATTTTTTTTAAAGTGACTATGATTTTAAAATCCTTTATTCAAAATTTTTACAACGCAAGGTTAACGACGTCTAAGCTAGAGAAAAGCCCCTAACAAGATATTTCTAAACTTGTTTATCGTTTCTTATATTATTTTCTAATAGACGCGGAACAATACAGAGGGAAATATAATTTTGAATATTGCTGTACAATACAATGTCACTTTACTTTGATCTCCGATTTTAATACAAAAGAGTCACGAACGAAATTTTAATAACGTAGCGCTTTATGTTCAATGTAGACTCAATATATCCCATATTATAATTATTTACATACGAAGAGAGACCTCAAGCGTACGTAATTATACATTGAGGGTTAATAAACTTCAAACGATCGACCGATACGAATTAATCACTGCCGGGCTTATCTTTCTTCCACCAAGTTATTTTATTTAATTCAAGCTAAAATAAATAGCGATCAAAGGGTCATCAGTCATGCGGTCGGTTTGGGCAATCAAATAAATATTGACCTACTAATTGTTTTTGCGGCATTTGTGGCCGCGTCGATGACATGGCCTATGATTGACGATCTCATTTTTTGCCAACCCTTTTTATCGCTTCAAGTTCACGTTTCGATACATTAGATTATATCGAGGCCGCTTTAGGGGAGCTATCTTTAACGAAATCGTAATTCGTGAGCCGGTTCTGAAATTTGGGAATCGTATTCGGATGATATTTTCACGAAATGTGTCTGTGAGCGTATTTGTCGCGGAAAATTTAGGGGCCTTTTTATATATTCGTTTGTTATTAGTTCCACGGGACTAAATAAAATATGGTTTAATATATTATGTGATATGTGACGCCAGAGCAGAATACAAATGTCAAATGTGATATGGAATTCTTGTTATACCACCTAGTAATATACGTATTACGATTTACGCACCCAATTTATGGAAATGAACTATTATTATTAGTTGCTGTATTAATAGTACGTTTCAAGTTCTCTTATATTTGCATGTACTACACATTTAAAATTTCAATTCAAATATTTAGCACGATAATTAAATGTTATTTAAATGCTCACATTCAATAACTAAAGAAGCAATGATAGTCACTAGGTTGCGTAAGTAAAAAGTATTCGCCGTGCTTATTTTTTCTGTGCAAAACGCACGGTTTTCATTGTGTAATGTATTTATGGAGCTATATATGGACAGTAACCCATGGTTATGTCAGTGTAATATACGGGCACGTTTAAATAAGCCTTCAGTCGCCGTTGGCGCCGAAGGGTATTTTCAATATGGGTAATTTCTCTTGGAACAAATACTTTAGCAGGTTTATTGCATACTTGAGGATTAACTCGATATGAGCGTTGAAAAACGAGCGAGCTCCAGTAACGCACAAAAACTGGCGGTATTTTATCTTAATTACTTTGAAATCTTTGTGAGAGAGTAAATCCGTACCCTTATGTTGTCCATCGTCGCGTAAGTTTATGAGAGGATTACTTTTATGGGGGGATTAAAGTCCCGTTTGCGAAATGTTTACAGCTGAGGACTTCGCACCATCTGTGCGATGGATCGCCAAGGTAGCCAGGCTATTGTGGCGGGTTTTAATTCGATTTTGTTTGTTTCTCGTTGAACGTAAAATGTTAGCTTAAAATGAGACTCAAATCAATCAATCACTTACTCAATTTCTCAAGTGGGTTTGTTTAGGCGATAGTTCTTTTAAATTTAATTTAACACATACATAAATCACCCCTGTATATCCACGAAGGAGTAGAGAGAAGTGTATTGATACGTACATTTTCTCATCTATGTTGGGGCCATGTAATAGAGGGCGATCCTATTGCCATCTATCATCAAATTGGGCTATAACCCACTACGCTAACTCAGGGTTGGTGAATGGGTATTGACAACTGCAGATGCAGCTGGGACCAACGGCTTAACGTGCTTTCCGAAGCACGAAGGAACTCGAGATAATAAATTTCTGGTCACCCATCCAATGACCGGAATAAGGGACCATTGCTTAGTGTACGCAATGGCAGACCAAGCGCGCTATGCCACTGCGTTAGCGAGCTCCTCCTATTTTTTATTCTTTATATGAGGTTACCTTAAGGGTCGAGTTTATGAATATCCAAACAATATCGTACCGTTTATCATTTGGATAACGTTCCCAAAACACCTTTCTAAGGCAACTAGAGGAGTTCTGAAATACGCCTCTACCAACATACAGCAAGCGACGTAGAACATTTACTGCGTCAATATTATTCATTTAATATTTTATTCAATTGAATTGACATAGAAGTTTAAAAGGAATCCGTTAGGGTGCTTTTCCAATAGAGCTGTGCAAGGATTTGTTTTCTTGAATATTGATTCTTCAATGTACAGAACTGTACAACTAATAATAGGTAGGGAGTATATCGAGATTTAATATTAGTTCTTATGCATTCAATTTATCGGACCTCAATTTATCCTTCAAATTATTTATTATTATCATAACGCTAATAGAAAAACGCAATAAGATGGCTAAATAAGAGTCTCTCATGTCTACTCTCATTGTCTACTCCAAGACTTGTACAATCAAATATTCAATGAAAGATGTGAGAGGAATGAAATAATGTAAGTATTAAACATATTATATT
The DNA here is from genome assembly GCA_963931975.1 of Cataclysta lemnata. Taxonomy (NCBI): domain Eukaryota; kingdom Metazoa; phylum Arthropoda; class Insecta; order Lepidoptera; family Crambidae; genus Cataclysta; species Cataclysta lemnata. The sequence goes on from OZ008339.1 coordinate 8,378,945, forward strand.
ATGTACAAACAGGACAATGTTATTTTAAGAGCTTTTTCTCTGATATTTTTTGAGGGAAATGTCTGTATCTTAACAGACATCTGGATATGATGTGTTTTCAATAGAGATACCATTATTTCCAATATGTAACTGTCGACGCAGAAAGCTGTCATGTTTTTATCTTTCTATTAGACGTCACCGCGCAACAGGATACAATATCAATATTGAAAAGCATTAGTATTTATTTTGAATACACGTGGAAAAATTAAAACTGCCCATTTTATTTTGGATTCTATAAGAATTCTTTAAGGATAATTGAAAGAAAAAGAGTGTAGCGGCTACGTCAGAGCGCTACGTAAACAAAGTGTCGAGTAACCGAGAAATGGTTGATCAGCAAAAAGTACGACAGCTCACGATAACAATGGAGTCAAATCAACTGTAGACCTAATGACTGTGGTGTTAAGGCAGAACGAGAATAGCAAGTCCTGAATCACGATTACAAAGTTTCTGGAGGAACTCAGAATATATACAAGATCCGACGAAGTACAGTCGGACCGCGGTCCCTGAGTGCACACCTGGCTCGGAGGAAGATCTTCCCTTTTTCGCTGAGTATGCGGCGACTTTACCGCATACCCACAAAGAGCATTTTTGTATTGAATACACATTAAAAATTTAATTTGTTTTATTAAAGACATTTAAAAAAATTAGAACATTCATCTGATCATTATCTCGCTGATATTATATTTACTGAGACCTATAAAATTAAAGGCATTAAATCGTAAAGTTACAAAGAAAATGGTGGTTGTCGATGCCTATACCACTCGGCTAACCAAGACCTTAGATAACTTGGCGAAATTTCTCTAACCTTTACACTTTGTAAGCCAACAGATTTTCAAAACCACAATTTTCTTTGTAACAATTTTTCTAACATTTATAATGTTGAAATTAAAATCTAAATAATAATCGTAAAGTTAGATAACTATATAGTGCCATCTCTTATTTTTGACAGAATTGGATGTTGGTGCTGGAATTTTGCTTATAATTTTGCCTTAACAATTTTACTAACGCAAATCTCGCCTATTTCCGCAGCGAGCCTACCCCTTTGGGAAAATAGGGTAGAGCTATTAACAGAGTTATTAACTCCCACAATTTAATAACATTCTAATGCTAAAAAGAACAAGGAAACTTTATGTTTAACAAACTCTCCTTATTCTATTTTAGGCTATAATCTAGAGGGGTTATAACAATATTTCCCTGTCTTCGTCATTGTTTATTTAGTTGAATTTTTCGATAAGTGTTCAACGATATTGAGAGCCAAGCTCATAATTAAACTGGTTCACTTAGAGTGGTCCATTAAAAATAGCCTTCACCGTTACCCGTGATCTTGTAACAAATTAATAAAACAGAAAAATGTTAAAAGGTTAAAAAAAACAGTTTTCTACTTTTTAGGTGAAAGTATATCTAAACTGTAATAAAAACCGAGCTCGGGTTTGATTTTTTGTTTTCATAAAACATTACGCTTCTCGGAACTGGCTGGTTTTTAGCTTAGTTAGTTTTTTAGTTTTTAAATCGAGTTTCTTTGACTCTGATTTCTTTGACGATTCATGAGTATTTAAAGATACCTTATATGAATAAACCATATTTTCATTTTCATTTTCAGTTTTGTTTATCCAGAGTTCCTCTAGTTCTTATATATTCTGTGCTGCTACTGAATACGTTGAAATTAGAGTGGCGTGTGGAAGAGAAGAATACAATTGTCACCACTTTTGGTTCCTTTGTGGGTGTCGTCGTATAAGGCGACTAAAAGTATAATTACGGCGACGAGCAATGGGCAGTAGCGTTCCACCTATGCCATCTAGCAAAATACTGCGTCTCACGAGCCCGATAGATGGCAATAAGCTCACCCCTAATACATGTGACCTAACCTAATTGGCGAAACCTGAGTGTTTGAGTAGGTAATTCACCTCTGCTTAACCCCTTTGGAGATAAAAAGTCATAATTTACATATGTATGTTATTAATCCACAAAAGCGCCCATCTCAGGCAGAGTACCCGCTATGCGCCGCCTTCCCCGGTTGGGAAGGTATATAAAGCGCGAATCAAAAGTAACTGAACTGTATTGGAACTTAGATAGGATTCATACGTGATCTAGGATGCAATCTTGTTCCTCGGGGCCGCGTATTACGTGGCTTTGTGAAACTAGTTGCACTGTTGTTCCTTGTTAGTCGCATTCAACTCGGGATATCTCATTCGTCAAGTCCCTGTGTATCTTGTGCTCGGAGATATGGGAGATGAGGTCTACATTCAAAGTTTTGATTGTGTTCCGAATTTGGTTTCACATTATGATATGGAATCCCTCAACGTATAACATTAATGCCTAATACTGTTAATCCTGATTTGTAAACTCTTTTCCTGTGTAAGACTACTTTTAAATGTGTGTAAAATGTTATCAATTTTTACCAAAACACTATCTAAACGCTTCTGGCAGGAGGCCAATGAGGAAGAGAAGTCGCTGTCCATCTCTTCTCCCACATCCAGCCGACTGATTCGATGGAATAAATGGTGTGCAAGGGTCTGAATCCTATTCAAAGTTTTTAGTGTGCCTACCTTTGATGAAGATATTGAAACAAGTTTATCCAGATCATCTAGCTTTTTCTGCACAATTCTTAATTCTGAAACAAAATCTAGATCACCACATTCCAATACCTCATCAGAGGGCAGGTCCCTATTGAGTAAACGAATCTGTGCCTTCAAAGCAGTCACTGTGTCTGTCGGCTTTGCACCCCTAATCTTAACTTCATACTCAAGTTCATCTTTCAACAGCAAATTAAAAGTTATTGGTCTTTGCTCCATGATGCAAACCAAAGAGTATATAATACACTACGTTTAAGAGTCGGGACTTCATACAAGCTTTTTGACCATTTTGACTCGCAGTTTAGGCTAAGATCTCGTACCAACCAACAGAGACAGATAAAAAAGTAATGCCAACATACTACAAAAGCAAACTAAGGATGTGGTGTACGCTACAGAATGTCGATATCGATAAAAACGAATGGGTACCCCCCCTGCCTTGCAGAACTTGCAGACAGGTTTTTTTATCCTACAAAAGCAAAATAAAAAGCTCTGTTCGTTTGAAAATATTGAGTATTATTTAATACAATTTATTTAATAACAAAAAATTAAAGTTATGTTTACAATGTGGAAATTAAAATTGTTGGTAATTTTCTGATCTCATTTTCTAGGCGGGGTCTTCAGATGTTAGCTGATCGATCAACACACGTTTTTGCAATGTTGTGTAAGCAAGTAAGCAGGACATTTAGATCTGAAATAATAAATAGAGATTAGTGAATATATCGTTTGAGTTTACACTGGTCATCATCAATTCAATTTATTGTTCACCGCTTACCATAGCGGACTATGTGTAACGCGCCTGAAGGTCTGGTTCTGCCCAATCAATGAAATCTGGTTCTGAAATAAACCACTCATTAGCTTCAGGAATTGAGCTATCAAACCATATCGGAAAGATAAGTTATGTAACTTATCAATAGAGGCGCTTATGCGGTTGTAGGCAACGATCACACCCGACGGGCATCGTGTACCAAGGCGGCAGTCACGCTGTCTTCTTCTTCTAGTGCCTCTTCAATTCGGAAGATAAGCCGTCAGCTTTTTATATTCATCTCTGTCAGTCGCAAACCGAAACGGCTTTTCAACGGGGTTAATGCCGATCCACTCTCATATGCTTTGCAGCCATGACTCTCATCGCCTTTCAACAAGTCACGCTGTGATCTGAAAAATAAGTGGAGTTGAACACAGAAGAACTTTTGATGATGATAATGAGAGATGAATAATAAAACTCATACAACAAACTTTGTTGTTAATGATGTTAGCTATCTAGTCATGGGAGGTTTTTGTTGTTTTATAAATAACCCTATATATGATATACTATATTATAATATATTGCAATAGACAATATTTATATGTATAAAACTAATGAAACATCTCAAGTACATTTGATACTCAAATTTACGAAAATAGATTTTTATCGATAATTTGGTAAGTAGTAAGGACATCGCTACGGCGCATATGATTTTTGATTAAAGTGACCAGAACTTATTTCTAATTACTTAGCGTTTATATATTAACATGGAAAACTACTTACCGCTTCTCATCTAGTGGGAATTGGCCATGAAAACCCTCTTTTGGTTTAATTTCCTACTAGATTTTAGTCAACATATTTCACACCTTTTGTAAAACATTTCGCTGTTATGCACATAAATAAATGACACAAACTAGTTAGATATACACTAATGATAAGTCACTGAAGACAATAAATAAGCACAAGATGGAAAATTAAACTAAAACAACGCTTTAATTTATATTTTCAAAACGGCATAGTGACTTATGACATTAGTGACACACTCCGGCAGCGCGAGACAAGGAAGGTTAGATCGGAAGTAAGAGACAAAACAAGTCGCCATTAAAAATTGCCTAAACTCCATACATTTTTTCTGCAGTATGGGAGTTTCGCCAGGCTGATGCAAACAACCTAATTTATTTATTTATATGTTAATGTCAATATGACTTTAAAAGATAAAAAAAAGTGTGGAAAGGCAGGCAAAGGAACCAAGATAGTGCACTGTTATGCGCAGGCACAGTAAAAAGGTTATAAGAAATTTAGTAAAGTAATCTGCTAATTATACCTAGCTTATTATAGCATTAAAATTGCAAAGTAAAAAAAAATGCAGTGCAAAAACTAAAGAAACCACTCCAGATATCGAACAGAACTTACAGTTTCTCCATTAACATGTAAAATTCCTGTATAATAGTGAAGATATCCCTGTTTAAAATATTTTATAGCACAAGAAAATTATACAAATTAGGTTTAAGTTTATAGCAATGATGATAGCACTCCTAAAATAAAAAAACTAACCTCTAATCCTGCCCGTCATCGACCAGCCTCCTCTGAGCAAATTAAACCAGAAACAAGGACTATAATAAAAAGTAACAGAACCTCCTTTTCCTAATGTTCGGGCGCCATGTAATACTTGTATTTTTTCCTGCTTATGTGTTCCTATATAATAATAATTTAGATTTCCCCCCTTCTACCTAATATACCTAATGGTGACAATAAAATAAAAACAACCAGTTGGACAGTAGTAAATTTATAATTTCAATTTAATACAAATTTAACACAATTTATAATTTAAAATTTACATAAGCGGTAATTAAAAAGAACCAAGACCAAGGAGTTCGGGTGGAGTCGTTCTGGTCGATAACGAGTGGGACGAGTATATGAATCTAAATTATATTAATCTGTCTATATCTATAGAAGTCTATCTTTATCTCCGAGCCTTCAGCCGCCTGGTGGTTAGTAAGGTACCTGACTGTAGAGAAGTGTAGTAGGGAGTAGCAATTCCTCACAGGATTACCCGCTAGGTCCAGTCCACAATCAAGACAGCTTTAACTAGAGTCTCTTTACTCGTACCAAAGGACCCTTTCGGGTCAGTGACACAGTATGTATTCCTTTTAATAACAGCTGTTATTCGGAGAACAACTTGCTTGCTCCGATATAATATTTATAAAATTCCTCTAAAATTTGGAAAATTCCACCAAGATAAGAAGACCATCAAAAATTTACAGCGTCTAGCTAGGAATTTTAAAACGGAATGAATTCCACTTCCGAATTTCAAAATAAGCGCTCGTCATTGGCCATATAGTTTGACAATCGAATCCTGAAATTTTGTAAGGCTACTAGGCCGGACTAGGGCAACGATTCTGTATCATACAGCCAAGATAACATTGACAAATTGACAATTTCTTCGATCTCTAAAAAATCTATTCTAAGGGAATTTTAGGCAACAAATGTGACCACTGAAGACCTAACGAAACCTAAACGCCGAATAAATACTAAATAAAATCCTAACCTGCCAAAATACAACATTATTGTCTGGAAACCAAGGAAAAAGTAAAGTAATATTTTTTATAACACTTGGGGGTTATATAACCACCCAAACCAAGCAACTCTTATCTGAACTTTTTCCTTTTTTTTTTTTTTTTTATAAGTCCCCAATTATGCCAATTTCTCTTTGCAAACCCAAAATTATTATGACAACTAATGTCATTGTCACTGTCAGTCAGTTTGTCAATTTTGACTTTGACGACTTTGACAAGTGACAAAATGACAACGTTACACCTGTAATTAGAAATGGAATAACTGTAACTAACATTAAAACTATTACGTTCAGGCAGTCAAGGTTTAGGCTCCTGCCCGGATTCGATTCCCGCATTAAGACTATAATTTTTTTCGAACTTTTCTAACCACACTCTTCTCTTCTGCCTGCCCTGTTCCCAGTCTATCTGGGGTCAGCGCAGTATGTTGCCTCTTCCATTCATATCGCTCGTCATCAAGCCATCCACTCCCTTTTGATTCATATCATTCATCACACCGTAAAGGTGCTAGTGATGAAAGAATGTATAGAAAAGAGACGGATAGGACCATGTCGAGAGACCGATGAACGGAGAGAGTGATTGGAATGACAACATTCCAATCCATACTGCTCAAAGTTTTGGCTTAGGTTTTACAGCCGGCCGCCTGCCTGACACTAACTCTCTTTGGGTATGCTGTTGTTGGTGGTTTGCCCTCCACCATTCGGGTGCCCCAAGGTTCTTATTGGTCTACACCGGGCAATCTCCCTTAGCCGACTTTTCGACTTAGTCGACGTTAAAACTATTAGGTTTAGGCAGTAAAGGTTTAGGCTCTTGCCCGGATTCGATTCTCGCATCAAGACTACACATTTTTTCGAACTTTTCTAACCACAATATTCTTTATATTATAAGTATATTAACCAAAACAAAAATATATTAAATTTACTGTTTTCATTACGCTATTGTAATTGTACTCCATCCACTCCTTTACTGCCTCGATTCACCGATCATCCTGGACATCAAAACGTTATAAGACTCTTGAATTTGTATGTCAATTTCAAAGTAAACTAAAGAAACTTAAGAACTAAATATTCGTAGAGGTGAACAATAGTTTTCGAATGAGCATCATTTATAAACTATTAAAACATCATGCATCTCAATCCATATTTATCAATTACCTTTGAAATCATAACATAATATATTGTTATACAGCTAATAATGAGATAAAATTAACGTAATATATTTCTACGGCAAATTAAACTTCGAAGGTTCACATTTTTGCCAAAAATTCTTTAGAGTATTTAAATTGATGTTCGATCACGTTTCAACTCTACAATATTTTATCACCCTGGTATTTGAGAGAATTTTTAGGAACGATTATCGGCACGTACCTAATTTAGGAGTTAAAATTTGGCAAAACGAAACATCTATTTCAATTTCGGCATTCTTTGTGTTCGTTTTATAACTATTTCAGGAGGTTCAAAATGTTTCTCGTCATGCTGCTATTAGTGAGTCTGAAATTTTTTTGGAGTTAAATCCGCTTTTTCGTTTGTTAATAAACATTCTAAATGAAACACCGCCTGTGCAGCCTCAGTTGGAACTAAGCGCCAAATAATATTCTGTAGAAAAGTTGTTTCTACGCTAAATTATCTCTCATCTTGTATAAAGCGTAAGCTGGTCCGATAACACTGCAAAGAGTTTTATGGATAATCCTTTGAGATCGTAAATCCGTGCAGGAAGTTAAGCCAGATATTTAGATACCCGAATTTGGGCCATAGTGGCAAGGTCGGCTTTGTAATATTGAATTAAGGGGCTAATTATGTATGGTAACTAAGCGTATTGCCGGTGAGGGTAATTTTAGGAATTACCATTCGTAATGTGGAGTTAATAAAGTCTGTACCTACATATAAAATGACACTACCTGAAATTTAATATTATAATCTCGTTTTTTATTGCCAAGATTGAAAAAGAGAAGTAGTAGATGAAGAAAGATATGTCAGAGAAAAAGACAGATGATTATTGTTATACAGTCTTACTAGTGGTCATGATATTTAATTAGAAGGAAGAACGCTGAATTTTAACTTTTGTGGAGTTTCGTATTAAATGAGCTATTCAAACTTGGCTCAAGACATTTTTATAAATCTATTGAACATAAATTAATAATAGTCATCAAATAAAAAATAAGTTAATGTAACAATTAGTTGTATCTATGTTCTACTAATAAAAGGAACAAAACTTTTCAAATAATTGGCAGAAATAATAATTAGTTGAATATTCTGAAAATTATCAAACTCACTACGGATTTATATAACAACGTGCGAGTCTAGTAAAAATACCCTAACTGCAAATTCCAAGTAGAGAGTCCCGTGGAAATAAATACAGCGCGTTTTGTATATATTCCGGATTTCTAGAGAGTCAGCTGATGGTAAACCTAGTTCAAAGCAGCCTGACAAATTCCAGAGACGCCCCAGCTGAATGTAACGGCGGTTGCCACATCCCCTCAACTATGTGTCGAAGAATGTGTTTATGGTGCCAAGAATGGAGCTCCTTAAGAGACATTCTTGCGCTTCTAACGTTGCGTGTTAATTCGATTTATGCAACGTTACTTTGACGTGGAAACTAGAGTTTGAGTGACGGAATAATTGGAGTTATTTCAGCACTTGAGCTGAGCCTGTTAAATGGGAACGGATCTGTGCTGTAATTTATAGTTTAGAAGGATATTTGAGGTATTTACTTAATTATGAATGTCACTAGCAAAGTTATTTGTCTCTTATTAATAATTATATAATGTTTTTGGTGCGCATTTGGTATTTTAATGCGCTTTTTAGGTCTTTTAGGTGAATCTGGTGATCAATTAAATAAAAGCCAAAAGTAATAACCCCAATTTCGGTAAAATAGTTTCACACCAAACGCGAACTCACGAGGCACCAAAACGAAAAACCAACAGCTCCTAGCGTGTCAAATGGTGCCGTATTAAATTCAAACAAACAAAAACGTCCCGCCCACAATACGCTTGAAGCTTTTACCTTTGAAGCGTCTCTTATGGAAAAGTAAATAACTATCGCACCTGTAGCCGCTCAACAAAGAACGCTGAGTAATGCCTGCCGATTTTTCGACTAAGAAATAATTCACTTGTTGATTCTTCCCCCCACTTCCACTTACGACCCTTTTTATGTATTATTTATTTTAGCCGCCGCGGCTCGCTACTTTATCCTGTTAACTTTGCCATGTTTTTATGATGTCGATACGGTGGTTCTGACATTGGGTTACTCTTATTTGATTAACGCAGAGAGTTTTGTATCTATTCTTTTATGTTTACCCTCACCTATTTGTCTAGAACAATTATAATTGCTTAAATTTGTTACTAATGGTTGTATATCAGTCTGATATTTAACCATTAGTAACATTGGTTGAGTTAACTGTGTATCAAAAAACCGGCGACTCAACCAATTGTTACTACTAATGGTTAAATATCAGACTGATATACAACCATAAGTAACAATTTTAAACAATTGTTTGAGTTAACTATGCATCAAAAAACCGGCCCTAGGACTGGTCATTGACTGGTTGTTTTGACTTAAAATAAATTTAACATTTTGTTTTGTTCAGCAAGTTTTGCCGATCGCCTCTTTTGTATATATTATTTTGTTTAGATTATTTCTGACTTTAAATAAATGGTTTTAATATTTTTACACTCCAAATAATATATCTTACTACCGATAGAAGTTGTCATATTATCTTGATTTCTACTCTTATATTGTTTTCATTACAAGTGTCTTTTAACACTAATGTTTAGTGATATGAATGGATAACGCTCATGGCTTCAGAATGACATTAAAGTTCAGGGAAGCGTGTCTAAATCGACACTTAAACGATTCCAGTTGCGGTACATTATAAACAGATATACGACTACGAAAAAGCAACTCGCGAGAAGTAGAAATAGGGGAAAATAACAGGACCATTCTCATATATCAGGATAATTGTCAGCTTGCTCAATTTTAAGCCAGTAAAAGATCGAAACGGAACTATTTTTCTAGCGTTATGGGGTAATAATGATATTGGTAGATTTAATATTTATTTATTTAAGAATCTCGTGTTAAAAGTAGTTCTTCTGAAATGTTTTTAATCATCCCAATGATTGATTTAATACTGGTTAATAATGAGAAGAATATCATATCTGGTTATTTTACTGAGCACATAAAGTGAACCAACAAAATAAACCTTTATTGAGTACGTATAATTGCAAGTAAAATTTGTTGTTAACTCGGAATTATTCGTTTAAAAAAATGCTACATGTAATTTATTGCGCGAAACCCTGAAAATGACAGGTTGATTTTGTAACGTTACTTTTTTTCCCAGTTAACAAGATTATTAACACTGTATCTGTATACTCTATCCCCCGAATATAGAAACGCTTCTCAAATTTAGCGGACTGCTTAAAAAGTTAAGTGGACACTACCTGTCAGAATTTGTATGGAAAAACGTCAATTTTGACAATACTTAAATGTTAAGCGGGACTCAAACTTTGAATAGCGTTTCTGTATTCGGGGGTAAGTCTTTATATGATAATGTCAACAGAAACTATATATGTTAAATTCCACCTCAAACTGATGAAAAGTTACAACAGAAATTTCGTTATAATTACTGGTAATGTAAACATTTATGTTAGTACCTAACGGTTCATCCTCCGTAAATTTCTCTTTGCACAGTTATGTATAGCTTATAATTTACCCTAATTGAAATTGTTTCTGTTGGTCCTACTGCGTATAAGGTATTTGATTTTAATATGATAATTTCTTTGTATCTCAGAAAGTATAGGCCCTATGCAATAGGTAGATGTTACTACTAGTTGATTTTTTCTAAGGTCTTAAGTATTGTATAAATTTAATTTTATTCCGCTACTTTTTAATCTCAGATGTAGGTTGATGCGCATTTGAATTGTTTGCCACGACTAAGCTCTCTCAAGATCGACATTTCAATTAATCACTCAGATTCCAAAACGCTTACAATTCATCAGATTGTAAGTCGCGTGTAAACACTACAGATTCCCCGGCGTAAATGTGAAGATAAACTGGAAATGGCAATTTATATCCCTCTGTCACGTTATTAAAGACGGCACAAGAGCGAATACTGACTCGGGTGATGGTTAAAAATGAACTGGCGTTTTTGCGCGTTCCACAGTAGGCACCTCCGTCACAACCTAACTCAAGGAGAATATTTCACGCGGAAAACAAATGACTCACTTACCTGTTGATGCCTACGAGCGAAATAAAGGTTTGACTGAATCGTGACTTGCATGCCTCCCATGATTGCGTATTTTTATTGTAATAAAGCACGTACGTCGCGACGCGAATGAAATTAACGCGGGTCGCTATAAGGAAATTTTTCACGGAACTGAAATGTCTGGGCTTGTTCATTCATGTGTGCGGCAATTTCATCAGGAAGCTTTTAGTGGCTGTGTGTATTAATAAATGTGGTAGAACAGGTGAATGTGCATCGATTTGTCTGTATTTTCTTGCTGTTCTTGAGTTGTATCTGCTATTGCCTAACAATATACTGCGATTTACGTGCTCGTTAGAAGGCAACAGGCTTGCCCCCTTTCAAATTGAAACTAATATAATTCGGAAATCTGGGTGTTAATTCACCTCTGCCTGCCCCTTTGTGGATAATTAGGGGTTTTTTTGTATATATCTATTTATACATGTATTCACGATTGTTAATATGCCATTAATTAACACAGGGATCGAACGATTGATCTTTCTACCCTGTTTTCAGTCTATCTGGGGTCGGCGGTGTATGTTTCCTCTTCCATTCATATCGGTTAGACGTCATCAACTACCTTTGGATCCCTCTAGAACAATGAAAACCCAACAGATAGGTGCTATTGCTGAATGAATTTAAAGGAAAGTGACAAAAAGTACCACATGAGATAGATGAACAAATAGGGGATTGGGACAGCAACATTTCAATCAATAATGGTCAAGGTTTTGACTTAGGATTTACAGCCGGTTGCCTACCAATCCTCATTGGCTTATTTGTGGTATTCCGTCCGCTATTCAAGTGCCCAATTATCGTAGTGGAAAATTTATTTTCTTTTGTTATTCGTTCCTCCAATTTTTTGCCTCTTGGGCCATATATGAGAAGAAAATGTAAAACATCTATCTCACCAACTAAGTCCATCTCACTCGCCATTCTTTAAAGCCGTTGCAAACAGAATGAAAATATTTATACATTAGTGAAGAGCGAAGGTATAAGGTCCTTGTACCGCTTCTAGATGTAAATCTCCGAATCACTCGCTTGCTGCAGGAATTTCCATAATTCATGTGACATGAAACTGTGTAAGAATTCGTACTGCAGCGCGATGCAGATACCGCTGACGTTCTGTTTTATAATATTGTATTCGGACGTGTTAGGAACTATTTTGTTAGTTAACACATTAAATACTTTTTAGTTTTATCTTTTTAATTGTCATGATTCTTGTGTTGTCACTTATTGTTATAACTATGTCATGAACAACTAACAATACAAGTTTGGTTTTAAAACACAATTGGTTTTATTAAAGTATTAAGAATAAAAACAAACACAAAACACACACTTTTACAGGACGAAACAGAAACAACATCGAAACGTTGGTATTTTTAATAGCAAATTGATACCGAATTCAACCGATACCTATTTTATTTTCCGTGGAGCAATGGTAGAGCAGAATACAAATTTCTAGTCTATCCCGCGGAGGTCATACATGTCGACTAAGGATTTAAAAAACGATGTTAGGCCTTTCAAAATTTCTATGCGTCGTCTTTCAAGTTATGAAAGAATCACCCAGCATCAGTAGTTGATAACTAAATAAGATTTATTTCATAATTAACTATTAAATTATAGTCTAGTCTTCTATAGTATTTCATGCTGGCCTGAAGCGATAATATAACATAGAATGCCATTTCAGTCCCGACCTTAGCAATATGGATTGGAATGTTGCCATCCCAATCACTCTCTCCGTTCGTCGGTCTCTCATTGCATTGTCCTATCTACCACATTTCTATTCATTCACACTAGCACCTTTCTGGTGTGATGGAAGATGAAATCTGTCCGACATGAAGAATACTATGCTGACTGGGAACAGGGAAAAGAAAAAAATCATCTATTAAAATAAGAAATAAAAGAACATACATACATAAATCACGCCTATACCTCCGAAGGGGTAGGTAGAGATGAATCAACACCCACGTTTTGCCAATTATGTTAGGTTCCATGTAATAGGTGGCGATCTTATAGCCATTAATCGGGCACGAAAGTCGCAGTACATTGCTAGGTGCTATAAAAGGAACTGCCTATTCCTCGTCATTGTTTTAACCCTCAGTCGCCTTGTACGACATCACCCACGGGAGAGACTTGGGGTGGCGACGATTATATTCTACTCTGTCATTACCACGCGGCAAAATAAGATCAACCATTAAAATAACAAATAAAATAACCTGTTACGCTTAACTTAACTCGCGTATAAGTTGCCTTAACAGCGTAGTGCTCATGCAAGTATAAGAGGAATAGTCACGATTTCCTTTCATGTATTTAGATATTGCCGGGTTAAAATTATAGCGGGTACACATCTGCGACAGGAATGCGGCTCGCTTACTACGGGGCAGGGCACGCTCGCTAGGAATTTTGTCAAAGTCGCCCGGTGACGTGTATCAGCCGAGTTTCTTCAGAGCCCGCCTGAGCACAAAACGTTTGTTGGCTTCCCCACATTCTAGTTCGCGACGTATAATGTTCACTATCGTGAATGTTATCGTGAATTTGCATAATCCAAGATAGTTCTCGAAGGTTTTTCCTGAAACGGTTCTTGGTAGTGGGTTTTGACTAAACGCAATAGAATACAATTGTCACCACCCCAAATCTCTCCCGTGGGTGTCGTACAAGGCGACTAAGGATTAACCAGTGATGAGGAATGGGCAGCAGCGTTCCTCTTATACCACCTAGCAAATTAGCAATAGTACTGCTACTTTTGTGCCCGATAAACGGCAATAGGCTCGCCACCTATTACATGGGACTTGTCATAGTTGGCGAAACGTTCACCTCTGCCTACCTCTTCGGGGATATAGGCGTGATTTATGTATGTATGTATGTAAGTTTTAAATGAGAGTGATCACTGTTAAATACAAATGTTGGTATAACATAAATCAGGTTTCGTTAGTAGGTAGTGATCAACACTTGAGACTCTTGTGATGATTTAAGTTGTTTCTTTGTATTAAACATCATTACGATATTCTTAATTTCTTAACAATAATTGCGTTCCAACTCTTGTTCGTGTTATTATACGAACAACAGTACTCAATACTGCCGGTTTGGTTGAACGGCCACTGGCTTTCGGCCAAGACTTCCCAGTTTCGGATCCTGGTATTGGCTATGTATATTCAATTTTGTACGTCCTTCTTCCTTCCTCCTTCTATGCTGGCCTGGGAGCGAATAAATAACGTAGAATAGGCCAGCCCCAACTCATCCTAATGGGTGTCGTAAAAGTCGACTAAGGGAGATTGCCCGGTGTAGACCAATAAGCACCTTGGGGCACCCGAATGGTGGAGGGCAAGCCACCAACAACAGCGTACCCAAAGAGGGTTGGTGTCGGGCAGGCGACCGGCTGTAAAACCTAGGCCAAAACCTTGTGCAGTATGGATTGGAATGTTGTCAATAAAATCGCTCTCTCCGTTCATCGGTCTCTCGACATGGTCCGTTCCGTCTCTTTTCTATACATTCATTCATCACTAGCACCTTTACATTGGGATGGATGATATGAATCAAGAGGGAATGGATGACTTGATGACGTCTAACATATGAATGGAAGAGGAAACATACAGCGCCGACCCCGGATAGACTGGGAGCAGGGCAGGAAGAAGAAGATTCAATTTTGTACGTCTTCTAGTACCTATCCATAACACAAATGCTCGTGATACTTACTTTGGGCTAGTTGACAGGTATGGCTTTAAGAAATATTATTACTTTCTACCCAAATTGAATACGACACTCTTATTTCGCTGAAATATACTAGAATTTGTAGACTAACTTTGCTTTGTATTCCAGTTGACTATAATTTGTAGACTAGCTCTCGTGTCATTATAATTTGACTGGCGACCCCTAAAACAAAATGTGTACGTCTGCGAGATTCCGCTCGTCCCAGGAATTCGGCTGGAGCCAAGCCGGCCGCCTGTGGCGAACGGTGACGAACAATACGTCTTCATACTACATTCACCCACCACATTATTAGATTGAGGGACAACCCCTTGTGTAAGCTCCGAGATTCCAATCGCGTTCCCGATAAGGGGCCCTTAATCGATGTCGGTGATCATATAATTGTTGCGTGGAGATATATCTATTGTGCTTTGGTAGCCGCACAATAAATCCTGCTTGCTCTAAGCTCATAACTGGAGACCCTTGAGAATTGTTCGCATTACTTGGTTTGCAAGCGTGAATTCGTCCGTTCTGTTTGTAACTACCAAGTTTTCAGTTCTGAAGTTCTGTAATTTCGAACTTTTTCAACGCCGCTTGGCTTTGCTCTGTCGGGTTGGGGGGAGCGCTATCTGTTCGTGCAGACCTGTTATATTCTAATTGGGATTTAAGTGGCCTGGGAGTTGGAACTATTAACCAGTTTCATCATAATGTGCTAGTGATATTCTCTGCGAGTTATGTGTATGTAGTTAATATCCTACCTATAAATAAAAAGGGCCTCAAAGCGGGCGTACTGCCAAAAACGGACACTTTTGTGCATAAAATAGTTTCCATACAGCCAAGGGGACAGATGGAACTTCATACAGTCATGTCTCTTCAAGGCAGCAGTCAATAAGGATAGCAGACTAATAAGGTTTTTGCCCTACTTGGCCTACTTTAGCCAGTATGTTCGCTTTGATCTAGCTTTCCTTACGTTAATCATGCCTATTTCTCCCCGAAAGTGTAAGCAGGGTAATAGTAATTATAGTAATTAGTAATTATTTTTACACTCACACCTATCATCTAGCCCAAAGTAAGTAGCCTAAGCACTTGTGTTATGGATACTAGATGACGGACATATTTTTAATGTAATTATGTATATAAATGTTTAATATATACTACATAAACATATACACAACCATGACTCAGAAACAAACATTTGTGGTCATCACAAAGTTTGCCCCTACCAGGATTCGAACCCGGGACCTCTTGGCCAATACCCAGTAATCTGAGCATTCGACCAAGGCGGCCGTCTGCATCCGGTGCATCAATACACAAATTTCGCCATGTCCGGCCAAACGTATCATAGCGCGAGCCTATTGCCATTTATTGGGCAAGTAAATCTCAGTATATTGCTAGGTGCTATAACAAGATTTTTATCACTGATTTAACACTTAATACGACACCCCCGGGAGATTAATAGTATTCTGCTCTGCCGTCACCACACGGCCATCGGATTTCTCGTTGTATTCAAAGATTGTAACATTGTTATTAACTTGTCGTCTTTTAAATAAAATTGAACAGCTAAGGTTTTATAAAATCAACTATAAAGATGGAAAATAGTTTTAAGTTTAATAATATTAATAATATTGCATGTCTTTCCTGCTTATCTCCTGTTTCTGCGCAATTGAAAACTGTTTTACAGTTTTCAATTCACATTCGTGGGCGACATTAAGTTGTTTTCTCTGCGATCGTTTGTAATGACTGTGTTTTCCTTTGTGCAGCCGTGTAGCCAGACTGTAATGCCCTCGATTAATATCGAACAAATGCTACGGGCACAGACCACCTTACACCATTGATATAAAACTCTTTTTCAAATACCAATTGTATCACTAGTTTCTATTTGAACTGGACTTTATAGACAATGTATTGCCCCTGTAGACGATTAAGAACTAACCGTTAATATAAAAGGACGGAGTTTGTATATTTGCAGATTTTCTTTCGCCCGTTAAGTTGGAGTTGCTTTTAGATAAGAATTTGTTACGGCCGATGACGTGGAATATATATTTTTGTAACGCATTATATATTACGAACAATTTTTCAACCCGTGTTGACTTCAGGCGGTTGCGAAATGCTCAAAAAGCTTTTAGGAAGATTACGATATAATATTGTCATAATGCTGTTCGAAATCATCGGTAACTTGCCGAAACATTTTCCATGGACCTTCTTAGAATTATTCCTCTCCATCTTTAGAAATCTTTCTCATTATGATATATTTTTTATGTAGAATATTAATTATTGATGTTTGCTCTCATAAGTTTGTTATGTCACAATTGAATTCTTATGACAATATTAACAAATAAATATGTATAACAATTATTTACCTTAGTAATAGGGGTTAAAGTATGAAATTACCGATGTTCCCTCATTATTTAGTAGTACTGTATAATTCCTTTAAAACATTAGTAATGTCCGTTATTATTTTTTTATTTTAAACTTCATTTCAAGGACATATTTATGTTTATATATAAAATTTTATCTTATATTTATTTACAAAGATTTTGGTGGTTAGAAAAAGAATTTCGAAAAATTATGATCTTGAGGCGGGAATCGAACCCGCGTCCGCTGCTATCCGGGCAGGTGCCTGACCGCTCGGCCACCCAAGACACTACCTACGCTTTGGAATGTTTGAAATTTATTTCTACATTGCGAGGGTACCCGTTGGCTTACAACGTGAAGTGTAAAGGTTAGAAGAATTTCGGCAAGTTAATTAGTGTCTTGGGTGGCCGAGCGGTCAGGCACCTGCCCGGATAGCAGCGGACGCGGGTTCGATTCTGTTGTATATCATAATCTGTGCCTAGGTTGCTTAGCAACTATTAGTTATTATTCCAAATAAAATTTTCTCTTTCAACAACGAGACGCCTATTTAATTTATAAATAACAAATTAAATACAAGAGGTTATGGGCCATTAACTATTTATTTGTAATATAAATTATCAAAATGAGTAATGAAAGAGGAGATAATGTGTTTCGTGAAAATTCATCGAGTAATGCATTTATAAATGTAAAGCCGTTGACAGATAAGTCGTCTTATCCACAATGGAAATTCAAAATGCGGATGTATCTTTTACACGAAAACTTGTGGAATGCCATCATTGGATACCCTGAAGGTGATAATACTCCTGAAACAATTCGACAAATGCGTGATTTGAAGGCGATGACCAAAATATGTCTTACGCTGGATGGTGCTGCTATCACACACGCTCGCAGTTGCGAAACCGCAAAGCAGGTTTGGGATACGTTGTCCAAAGCATATGAGGATAATGGTATGGGTCGAAAGATATCTCTCGAACGGAAGCTGTACCGCTATCAATTGTCCGAATTTTCTTCTATCGAACAATATATAAATGCTGTTATGACGACTGCTCAAGACTTGGCTGATATCGGTAAGAAAATTGATGATTTATCGATTGCTGCTATTCTTCTCGGAGGCCTACCTTCTGATTATGATCCCCTAGTCATGGCTTTAGAAAGTTCAAACGTAGCTATTACTTCAGAATTAGTTAAAGCAAAACTTTTGAACGAAATGGAAAAACGCGAATCTCGTGAGTTGGCGTTTGCTAGTTCAAGTTCTCAAAATACATCTAAGAGTTGTAATAAAGAAAGGAAGATTATTTGCTATAATTGCAAAGAACCAGGTCATAAGAGTCCTCAGTGTCCTCTTAAAAGGAAAAATAAGACTAAGAAAAATAATGTTGATTCTACTCTTCTGTCTGCCTTGAGCACTGGTACTACTTTAAATGCCAATGATTGGTATATTGACTCTGGAGCGTCGGTGCATATGACGTGTAATCGCAGTTGGCTATCGAATTATCGACCACTTGTAGACAAGGAAGTCACTCTAGCCGATAACAAACGTTTGTGTTCTTCTGGTGTTGGTGATGTGTACTTACCTAAGTCTAGGGACTCTAAGATAACTAGTATTAAGGATGTGTTGTATATACCTAATTTGAGTACTAATCTTATTTCTGTAAAGAAAGCTGTAGATGAAGGCATTACTGTAGTTTTTAATGAAAAAGGTTGCACTTTGTACAGGCATACTGACATTAAAATTTCAGGTACAAAGTTTGGATCTGCTACTTTTTCTAATGGCCTTTATAAGTTTAAGGTATCGTCAGAGGATATTGCTATGACGACTACTAATCTAGATACGACTGTTGAAGAAAAATCTAATCTTTGGCATCGTCGGCTGGGACATTTATGCAGATTTAGTCTTGAACAATTAAGGAAAGGAAAAGCTACAGGTATAAACTTTTCTTGTTTAGATAGTAGTTCTTGTGTTCCTTGTATTGAAGGTAAACAATGTAGAAAACCTTTCACTACTGTCAAGTATAAGAAGGCCAGAAGTAAATTAGAGTTAATACACTCAGACCTCTGTGGACCTCTTGAAACTACTTCTTTAGAAGGTAATAAATATATGCTCATTTTTATCGATGATTATTCGAGAATGATATTTGTATACTTTATTAAGTCTAAGACTGAAGTTCGAACAAAATTTATAGAATTTCAAACTGAAGTCGAGAGGCAAAGCTCTTGTAAAATTAAGATTTTGCGTACGGATAATGGTACAGAATATGTTAATAATGAGTTCAAGTCTTATTTGACATCTCAAGGGATTGAACATCAAACCACGGTACCACATAGTCCTTCTTCAAACGGTGTCGCCGAGAGAACTAATCGTTCTATAAGCGAAAAGGCTCGCTGTATGTTACGCGAATCAGGCCTAAGTAAATGTTTTTGGGAAGAAGCATATCGTACGTCTGTATATCTAAAGAATAGATGCCCTCATAGAGCTTTAAGTAACGCTACTCCTTATGAAAGATGGTATGGTATAAAACCAGATCTTTCACATTTGCGTACATTTGGTTGTCGTGCGTATGTTCATATTCCTTCTTGCGAAAGAAAGAAATTAGATACAAAAGCTAGGCAGTATATTTTTGTAGGCTATTGTAGTGATGTAAATAGTTATAGGTTTAGAGATCCTGTAAATATTAGACAAGTTATAAAGGGCCGGGATGTTGTTTTTCTTGAAAATTGTTTTTCTAATAGTGACGTGAACAAAGAGTTGAAGTCCACTATATTCACTAATAATGATTTTCATGATACTCATCAGACACTACCGATGACGGAGGAGAGAACGGTTGCATTAGATGGTGATGATGAGGTATTCTACGATTCAGAACCTGCTCCATCTACTTCTCGAGTGCCTGCTGAAGTTTTAGTGCCGTCTACCAGCACTGCTATACCCGAGTCCAGGTATAATTTACGAAAAAGGAAAGAGGTAAATTATTGTCATACTACTAATTGCAATGACGGTGGATTTCATGATGAACCAGTTACCTATGCGGATGTTCTGAATAGTCCGAATAAATCAGAATGGTTAGATGCTATGCAAGAGGAATATAATTCCCTTATCAAAAATAATACTTGGGACTTAGTAGAGAATAAGGGACAAAAGGTTATTCCATGTAAATGGGTGTTTAAAATTAAACGCGATTCAGATGGTCAAATCAGTCGTTACAAGGCTCGTTTAGTGGCTAAAGGTTTTCGTCAAAGTTACGGTATAGATTACGAAGAGACTTTTGCGCCTGTTGTTAGAAATTGTTCTATTAGGACGTTAATAGCATTAGCTGCTAAAGATAATTTGAAAATGCATCATTTGGATATTGATACTGCATTTCTTAATGGCGATTTAGACGAGTCTGTTCACATGACACAACCGGAAGGGCTTGTTGTGAAAGGACAAGAGTCAAAGGTTTGTAAGCTTAACAAGTCCTTGTATGGCCAAAAACAGGCTGCAAGATCTTGGAATAAGAAATTGCATCAAGTGCTTACTAAACTCAACTACATACGGTCGAAATCTGAACCTTGTGTGTATATAAATAAGAGTTCTAAAAGTATTTGTATATTAGCAGTCTACGTTGATGATTTGATCCTATTCTTTAAGGACGATTCTCAATTGAAGAGTTTACTGGAAGGCTTGAAAATACATTTTGGTGTTAAAGACCTGGGTGAACTGAAGTATTGTCTTGGGTTGAATGTTTTGAAAGACAATGACAGTGGAGAAATAAAAGTCAATCAAAAGCATTATATTAATGATGTCTTAAAACGATTTAATATGGAGGATTGCAAAGGGGCAACTACGCCTATTGAATGCGGTCTTGACATTTTTGAAAATCAAGAAAATGCATCTGTTATTGACGTGCCGTATCAGAAGCTGATTGGCTGTCTAATGTACATAGCAGTTAGTACACGTCCTGACATAGCGTTTTCTATTAGTTTTCTGAGTCAGTTTAATAAGCGTCCGACAAAAATACATTGGCTAGCTGCTAAACGTGTACTACAGTATTTGAAACATACTATAAACTTTAGTTTGTGCTATAAGCGGACATATGAAAAACTGCATGGTTTCGTTGACGCTGATTGGGCGAACAGAAGGGACAGGCGTTCCTATACTGGGTATATATTTAAATACTCAAATGCACCAATATCGTGGGAATGTAAGAAACAGGCTACAGTAGCGCTGTCTTCCACCGAAGCAGAATATATGGCTTTATCTTCTGCGTCAAGGGAAGCTGTTTTCTTGCGGCGATTTTTACATGAGGTTTCAGGTGAGAGCTCAACAGTAGTTCTTTATAATGATAACCAAAGTGCTCAAAAGTTAGCGACTAATCCCGTTCACCATAGTCGCACTAAGCACATTGATGTTCGACATCATTTTATCAGAGAGCTTATAGAAGACCAAACAATAAAATTATCTTACTTACGTTCTGAACAAATGGTTGCGGATGTTCTAACAAAAGGTCTTCCACGTTCTAAGTTAAATATATGTATTATAGGTATGGGACTAACTGATTAATTTAATGTCATTATGCCTGTATAACTCTGCACCTATAGTTATAAGTTTTATACTATTGTTTTGTTCAGATGTGATTTCTACTTTTGGTTTGGTTTATATTTGTATGTACTTATTGTGTTTTATTATGACTTATGTTGTAATTGTGAATAAGTACAGTTAGCTAATTTAATATGTACGACCTACAGATTAAGGTGGGGGTGTTGTATACCATAATCTGTGCCTAGGTTGCTTAGCAACTATTAGTTATTATTCCAAATAAAATTTTCTCTTTCAACAACGAGACGCCTATTTAATTTATAAATAACAAATTAAATACAAGAGATTCCCGCCTCAAGATCACGAAATTCTTTTTCTAACCACCAAAATCTTTGTACTAATTTTTCTAACATGTTAAAATTAAAATCGAATAGTTTATATTTATTTCTTTCACTACCAATAAATCTTCAAAACAGCTCGTCCTAAGTACCACTTAGATCCACGGACACGGACACCAGTCCGCCTCCGTTATAAAAAAAAATCTCTAGGTATCCTATAGCTTCCCGGCCTGGCACTTGAGCGCCGCACACTCTGTGCGGCGCTTGGCGGTGGCTATCTCTCGCTCCCAACTCTGGTTAGATCCATGCTTGGGAGCGAGAGAATTTGGGAGGCTGCCGCCTCCTTCTGCGAGACTGTCATGTCGCAGAAGGAGGCAGCGGAGAGGGACCGGGAAGACGATGCTCTTGCAGCTCCCCTCCGGCGCAGACGGACGGGCCGAAGGAGGCGAGCTCATCTTCGTCCTCCCTAGGTTCGTCAAGGGTGACCTGCACACATGGGTTAGCCCCTGTGTGTGCATTACACAGGCCACCGTCTGGGGGGGTGTTCAGTGTTCCGGACATCTCCTCCTCGGCGCTGACCCCGGCGTAAGTTGGGAGTCCCTCGGGAAAGACTGGTGAATTGCCGCGAGGCAGATCCCAGACTTTCCCCGCTTAAAGGGCTAGGAGGATCATCGGAGCGGTTTAGTGGGTATTGCTGATGCTTTGTGCGCTGAGCGAGTCCCACACACGCCAGTCGCCTAGTTAACGGCTGGTATGGTGCGTAAAAGCATTCCACTCCGACAAAAAAAAATCCTATAGCTTAATGTTGTCTAATTATACCCACAAAATTATATAAAATTTAGATTTGTGGTTCCTTAAAAAATCGTTTTTTCGAACATGCTGATTTTTTATGATTTTTATAGGCGATTTGTATACAAGAATTCAATTTCCAAGTACGGTATGATACGAATGAGTTAAAAAATGATATCTGCATTTAAGAAATGTTGAAAAAGTTAATGTTGATTTTGCAGTTGCTAAAATAGAATAGAACTAAGAGATAAAAATATATTATAAAAAGTTAAGAAGATGAGTAGTTAAAGGAGTCATTAATTCTAATTGATTAATGAATGTTGCTTATAAAAAAATATTTATATGTAAAATCAATATTAGGTGTTATCATAATAGGTGTTTAAAAATACATTATTAACTAGTCCCCCCGTTTTATCGGTCGTCTTCATAAAATATTAAGCCGTAAAAGTAGAAATTTACAGTAATAAAAAAGGACAGACGACGCTCCCGTCTGGGTTCAATAAATAAAATGATTAACGTCACTGTCTCGGAAAATGCGTTTCCCTTTGTGCGGCGGGCGGCCAGCTGGTAATGCTGTCGATTAATAACGAACTACGGTACATAGTGAAATGTTTTATCTGTGCGCTAAAGAAGGCTGTCTGTCATTTCAAAACAAAAAAAAATTAAGGATTCGTATCGAAAAGTATTTTTTTTTTATCTCTTTCTTTAATTAATAAAACGGAATAGTGATAATGATGATTCCTGAATGCGCAATTCTTATTAATTGAACTTTAATGCTGTTCCTATAATAATATAAGTCCGTATTGTATATTATATTCCAACTTTAGTAGAAAAATAGACGAAATATTACTCATAATATATGACAAAGGAAAGAATACCTTCCAAAATGAAAAAGAAAATAAAATTAAGAAAAATAATTTGTACCACATTACGGAACCGCCTCAAATTGACCGATTTACTAGTTAGTTTAGCACATTGTGTGTACGGGTATTATTTATTATGGTCTCTTTTTTCACAGAGCAATATTTTCCACGTGAACTAAGAAGTTCACAGATCGAATCAGGAAAATATTATTCTTTATAGCTATTTTCTTTATTTTTGATATTTTTTACATATTTCACAGGTTTACGTTATGAGATCCAAAAAATACCATGAATATGAATCGCATCCTGTTAAAAACTTATGGTTGTCTTCTAAGAATATTTTTACCTTAATAAACTGCTATTCCTGTCTTCGGACCCTGTTATTTGGTTTCTGTTATATGGTCGGAGCAGTATTTCCTTATTATCATCATATAGGTAAGACGACATCAATACTTAGATGAGTTTTGACTTAGGGCTTACAGTGGTCCGCCTGGCTGACACCAATCCACTTTGGGTCTGCTGTTAGTAGCGTCACCTAAAGGTCTTCACAATATTTCGCCTTTAAAATAAACATATTTTATTTTTATTTACTCCAGATACATATTATTATACAATACACTAGAGCCGACAACAACACTCTAAAGACGTGAATACAATTTTAAATAATTATTCCTCAAGCTCCGTTCGACACTTAATAAAAGGGTTAATCAAATTAATACCGCTTGTCAATTTCTCGGCAATTTCTCCAGGCTTGATTTACAACGATTCGGGGAATCTTTTTAACAGGTTTAATGTAAAATTTTGTTTATTACAAAATGATTTTCATAAGATATGTACTAAATTATTGGAAGTCCCTGCCTGATCGGCTCGGACCGGATCTTAATTATGTTTCTACAACTTTTTTTAAATAATAACATAATGTTAATATAGATATGTGCCAGCCGTGTCACAGTCGTGACATGTGGTATGCCGTGTGGTGACGGCAGAGTAGAATACAATTGTCACTACCCCAAATCTGTCCCGTGGGTGTCGTACAAGGCGACTAAGGATAAATCAATGATGAAGAATGGGAGGCAGCGTTCCTCTTATACCACCCAGCAATAGCAATGTTCTGCGACTTTTGTGCCCGATAAATGGCAATAGGCTCGCCACCTATTACATGGGACCTAACATAATTGGCGAAACGTGGGTGCTAGTTCACCTCTGCCTACCCCTTCGGGGATATAGGCGTGATTTATGTATGTATGTATGTATGTGTCACAGTCGTTGCATGTAGGATTTATCGTAATAATTGATTCTCAATAGTATTTTAATGGTTTTGCTTTTTGTCACAGGTCCTGTTACAAAAACGTAAAATTACAAATGCATATAGCAATAATTAATGTATAAACAAAATTGTAAAATTGTATCTGTTATTTTCGGTTGTAATAACAGGAAATTTTCCATAATCAATACTATTGAGATGAAATATGATTGTTAATTTAATTATAAAACATGCTAATTATTTTCCATTCATCAACATCTAATCATAAAAATATTAGTAAAAATTACGAATTCTAACATCAGGACAATATTTATTCGAAATGTTTCTGACATCATTTTCTTTGTTCATAATTTGTTGAAATAAATCTTTTGACGTCTGACTATTTTCACCAGATGGGCTTCCTCTCCGTGGTGATCCCGCCTGACATCAAAGACTCTGACGTCGCCGACGTCAGTGCCCCAGAGGGTGGGTCCGTGGAGCTAAGGTGCACTGCTTCCGGAGTACCCGAACCGGCCATATACTGGAGGAGGATGGAGGGGAAAAATATCATGTTCCGTGAGGAAAACGAGAAGGAACCTAAGGGTAAGTTTGAGTTCTCCCACCTGACCATAAAGTAGACTTTTTCACCCGCTACGTGTACGAAAACCTCCAGTTCATGTGGCCGTACCATGAAGTATTAGTGCGATCCAAACGCGGGTGACAAAACGAGATGCCGCTCTGCTCGGCTTATAACGTTGTCTCACTTTAACAATGAGAATTGAGTTGCGTTTACTTAGAGTTGGTGGTAAGGCCCTTGGTCAGGGGGTGATATAAAACTTTGATCTTACCTCTGGCGATAAAAGAAGAAACCTCTAATCGCGTTTTAAGTCTAATACTTGTGATCTGAGACATTCTTTGTTTTATCGCCCTTGGTATATAATCTACTATTAAACTTTTTTACTTTAGTAAAGAAGTTTTAAGAGGTGAAATTAGCACTTGAACTAGTAATTTGCAATTAGCATTGTTACAATATGTTTTTATACAAAATGATAGCGACACTCACTCTATAATAGGTTGGCAAAAAGCTTAGAGCAGCACGATTTTACGACCGTCGTAGCTGCCCTCTCGTATCAACATCACTTGCTTAGAAAAAAATATCAATATTATTAATTAACAATGTAAGCTAAAGTAAAAATTATCTAAGGATGTGCTTACAAAAACTTACAATCTGGTTTTAGTAAGCCGTAGAGTTATGAGAGTGAACTTCATTGTAAAAAATAAAGTTTGCTAAATCCTTTACTTTACCTTACACCAAAAACACTATATGGACACTAATACTACTATTATCTATTATTATATACTAAACATAAATGACCTCATAAATGATATCCCACAAATAAAAATAAAATATCTTATCTATGTTTACCGCACGTTTCTACGGCAGTGGATACAACATTTTCAATTAAAAAGCAAATTTTACGTAATACCACCCATTCCTAAGACATTTTATCCGCTGAATGTACGAGGGTGTGAAAGTTAAGCCAATAATTAAACTTACTGGACACGTATACAGGGTAAACAACATTGAAAGTATTTGAATACACAACTGCCTTATATCTACAAAATATTTTGTAAGCAATATGATTAGGTCGATGTCGTGCTATTGTATCCATTACATTATTAGTTACAATACGTTTTAAAGGCGACATGAAACAAGTGTGGAATTACTTTTATGTTTAGGGAAAATACCGAATTTTCTGTGTACTGAAAAGTCAACGAATCAAGTAGTTGAAATAAAGCTCCAGACAGCTGGTTGTTATAGAATCTATTAAAGATAGACGTCCAGACTATTTTTATTAGCCATTATATTAGCATATTGTTGTGCTCCAACAACAAATATATACAATAAACATTCCAAAGAAAAAGAAGCCAGAAACATGATAGTACTGTTGCGAGGAACCAGACAATAATAAATTATTCAAAACTATATATTTTTTATAACAATTATTATTGTATAATGTTTAAAAAATAAAAGAACCACGAAATATATTCCACTTATATGCATTAGTTTATTTTATTATAATAAATTGTTTAATAAAATCTATTTACTTTCAATCCCTCTTGGATTACATTTCTTACAATCAATTTGTGAAAAAGAAATAAATAGAATCTTTTTAATTAGCGTCGAGGGAGATCTTCTTGAGATTATCGGAATTACAAGCAATTACAAAAGGATTTGTGATGTCAGCTTAGTGATCTCTAAATAAAACAGTCGCCTCATTTATTTCGATATAAAAGACTAACTGCCGCACTCAGAGACGTCAAATAACGTTAATGAGTACTTAATGTCAAAAAATGACAATTCAAAACTAGTCGCTATTTTTGCCGGGTCTATGGTCTAGATTTGAATGAAAATTTTTGACATTAAAAACTCATTAAAGTTAATTGACGTCTCTGAGTGCGGCAGTTACTGCCGCACTCAGAGACGTCAAATAACTTTAATGAGTACCTAATGTCAAAAAATTTCAATTAAAACTAGACCATACCCCGGCAAGAATAGCGACTAGTTTTGAATTGTCATTTTTTGACATTAAGTACTCATTATCGTTATTTGACGTCTCTGAGTGCGGCAGTAAAAAACAGAATATTGATTTAATGTCATTCATTATAATCCATGGAAATTGAAACTTGATTTCATTGGAATGTGATACGAATATGATCTTAAAAATGTGGCTGGGCCAGCGTAGTGGGTCTGGGCCCATGTTTCGAATATTCTTTCATCTATAGGGAAGATCTGTTGCCCAGCAATGGGGACATTAAAGGGCTGGTGATCATGAGGGTTGGTTCCCAAACGTGAGTTTCAACTATTATGACTCAGAAGAGTAGTCAGCCCCATCCAATCAGATTGCCACCGTCTACATAGCTTCAATACATCGATGCTGTACAAAGAACGCTACCTCACATACCCTGGTCGACCTATAAGCTATGAATCGCTTATTGATGACTATGTGAATAAAAATTTCTTATGACAAAAAGTGATAAATTATCGACGTCATTAGACATGTAAGACACAAGACACATCTATCTATATAGCTATTTAGAAAGTCATGTCTGCTAGAAATTTAATAGCTCAGTAAGGCATCTCCTATAATGCTGGCTTTATGAACAGCATTTTACCAGGGCTTGAGTTAAATGCTAATAACCAAATAACTAGCAACATAACTTTCTAAATAAAATCCCGGAATACAAATACAAATGTTCAAACTAATTCTCTGAACAAATGTTATTGGGAATGCGTCTCAAATTTCCTAAAATTGTTTGAAAAACAACGTGAAAATGTAAGTAAAACTGCACAGAAATTATGTTCGGCTTATACACCCCCGAAACGAAAGTGAACGATTAAATATTTGACATTAAGCAGCGAGCGAGCAATCAATTTTACGTACCACGCAGAATTTACTACAGTCCCTGCTGGAGTGCAAAATTAAACAGAATAATCGACTCGTTCTCCCCGAAAGCACATAAAAAGCAGGACATAAAACGTCAATTTTCCTTTGAATTTCATTCGCATCGGTGAGATCCAACTAAGTGGTAAAAAAGAAACAAGACTAATTTTGCATTCAAAGCCCGCCCGCCGGGCGCAGGTGGCTGCGTGGTTAAAACATTGGAGTTTTATAGGATTTAATAAGATATTACTGCAAGATATTGGAAAGAGATAGATACGTATTACGTAACGCCAAGCGCAGTGTGGCACTCAATAATTTAGAGGCGAATCCTGAAACGCTTTGTTGCTTCCAGTCAATTTCATACGGGGACGTTTCATTATCATCAACTGTATACCGGTCTATAGATCCATGTAGGTAGTCCATTATGTAGGGAGTGTTACGACTCATCACGCTTTGCAAGAGTGTGGTCAGAGTTATACTACAGCACGCTATCGGCATGACTACATTATTATTTTAATATCATATAGCACAATAGAAATTTTACACTAGTGTTTAACACAGTAGGTAGCAAAATATAATACCTATTGAATTCAATGGCATTATTAATCTTAGTTTATAGTTTTCTATGTTATGCTATAATGGTTTTGTAAAATTATAATGTTTTATATAAATGTGAGTTTTTTTTAACATAACAAATATTGTTGTAACATACCCATAGAAAATGCCTACTTTCATAAATGTCCACTAATGGCGAACGTACCTATATCAAAATAATTGTATGTCTCGCATTATTCAGGCTCAGCAGTTGAGCATCTATTTTTCCTTTGCATCCCGGTTTCACCCGAATAGGCAGTCGACATTTTTACATAACAAAAGTAAGCGGATCCCGGTGCTCGGCTGGAATTCATTTCCGTGGAAAAACGCGTTCAAAGAACTCCATTACTACTTAAACAAAATATTGTTGCAATCCCAGCTTCGGCAGGAAATTAAGGAAAGCTCTCAGTGATAATCAACGGAACAATGGCCGGTGCTCACAGCCGTCTACCCCTTAACAGCCAAAACCATAAGGTGAAAAGATACGGAATACAAACTAATTATAGAAGTTTGTCCGAGCACATACGCACAGCGTTTGGGCTCGGCGTTTATTTCGCCCTAATCCAGTGTCCTAATTTACGTCTTAAAATATACGCATTAAGGTTGACATTTCTAGTCCCGGCCGGCTATTTAAACCTTTTCAGTGAGGTGTTTTACGAATTTGACCCCTTTTATTTAAGCCATTAAGCGCAAACAAAAGACTAGCGAGCTTCTGTAAACCGAGAAAGGTTGTGATAGTTAACAAAGTGGTACAGTTACACTGGCTTTCTATTAATTGGACGTGTTATACACGGCCCGCTAAATGGGAAAGATTTGTAGCTTGATTTCAGACAGTGTTATTTCTCAAATAATTAGCTTTAAATAGAAGCTTAACGAGTAACTTCTTTCCCCGAGAGAAACCAGAAGAAGTTTCTAATGAGAATCGCTTAAAAAGTTCTCAATATACAGTTTTGTTGATTTAGTTGTTATATAATGAGGGAAGTAGAGAATAGTTCATATTAATAATACTAAATCATATTAGTTTCATGTAATTTAAATTTTAAAATGATATCGTTAGCATTCAATATTATAATAATTATTTAGACAAATCAGTAAAGATTTGAAAAATTATGTTGATTAATGAAAATTTACTGAAATAAATACACTTTTTGAAATAATTTTGATTTTATAAGTGAAACACAATTAATATAATGCACTTTCGCCAAGTGTTTAACGTAACCATTGACTGACTTGACTGAATAAGCCGTTCATTATTCATCTGGAAATACTACGCATTTATCATCATCATCATCATCTTCCTGCCCTGTTTTCAGTCTATCCGGGGTCGGCGCAGAATGTTTCCTCATCATATAGGTCGGACATCGTCAATTCTTCCACTTCCTTGTAATTCATATCACCCATCACACGGAAAGGTGCTAGTGATGGATGAAACTATGTTGAAGGTAAAAGTTTCAACCATTATTACATCGGATTTTTATAGATCCCAATATACATTATTGAAATTTCTTTATGAATAAATCAGATTATGCGATGACAGATATTCATAAATAAACTTCCAAATCATTTCTTGGTATAATACTTGTTTATACTGAATTATGATCAATAAGGAAATAGATGTCATATTTTATGGTAATATTCAAAAACTTTTAGCTGCTTATTTTGGAGCTGTTTTGTTAAGTTTATACTATAGATATAATAATATTTGTTTGTTTATAGAATTTTCTAGAATTGTAAGTAAAAAGCATCCAGTTGAATTATTACTTAATTACCTATCTCGAGAGAGGCGTCAGCGGGAGTCGCTGTTGGTGTAATTAACTCTCTCACTTCATATTAAATAAGAGAAATTTATTCAACAGTACAACTACTTCAATTCTAATAGCTTGGTTTAAATTTGTGCTATTATAATTATCTTCAAAACATTCAGTGGTGTGGTTGTTAAGAGTGGTATTATTATTTTAAGTTTTTCTATCCAAGGGAAGAGAAATACTTTGAAAGATGTGATAAAGATAGGTCATAATCATTCACTTTGAAGCATCATATCGGTGCATCGCAAAATGAAACACGTAAGAGCGTTGCAACTCTTAAAAATTAAAGATATAAAACCGAATATGTAGCCGGCTTAACCAATAAGGTGTATGGCTTAATAAAGAATTAATAAAAAATAAAAATAAAAACCGAATATGGAATCCTCAGTTGATTAAAATATTTGACATTATTGCATGCATTATAACAATATTTTGTACAAAAGTAAAACAATATTTTGTATTCTCTCAACTTTCCGTGTGCTTAGTGATACACAAAAATGGAGAGATTGACGCATGTGATGCAATAACCGAGTTTCACATCGCCTCTACACTCAATCTGCGTTTGTTCATAGAAGCGTGACGTTCAACGAGACAGTTTGACGGGTGAGCGAAAATGATTAAGAATATCACTAAACGCCAAAAGGTAGAAATGGTTACATGATGTACGTGTCGCTCAAACAGTATTATATCCGATTTTTATTTGAACCTCATAATATAAATATAAGTTACCTATGTTAAAATAAGTATTACAAAGGAAAAAAATACAGAAAAAAAATTCAAAAATATGTCATGATGGAAATGCACTTAGGAAATGGAAAATAATGTTTTTTTAACAAAAATAATTATCAGGGTGGTGTATTAGGTATAGCCGTTACCTACGACTGCCCCTTAGAATATCCGGCATTACATATTTCATAAGATATCTAGATAATTCTAATAATATCATTTTCTATGCTATGCTCGTCAAGATCGGTCATTGGATGAATTACTAAAAATATTTTTTGGAATGGCCCATTTTCTCTATATTCTCCTATGCAGAGGGAAGGCCTGTCTGGGAGCGAACAAATAACGTAGAATAGGCCAGCCCCGGCTCATCCCATGGGTGTCATAAAAGTAGACTAAGGAAGATTGCCCGGTGAAGACCATATAAGCACCTTGGGGCATTCGAATGGTGGAGGGCAAACCACCAACAACAGCATACCCAAAGAGGGTTGGTGTCAGGCAGGCGGCCGGCTGTAACACCTAATAAGCTAAGTCAAAACTTTGAGCAGTATGGATTGGAATGTTGTCATTCCAATCACTCTCTCCGTTCATCGGTCTCTCGACATGGTCCATTCTGTCTCTTTTCTATACATTCATTCATCACTAGCACCTTTACGGTGTGATGGATGATATGAATCAAAAGGGAGTGGATGGCTTGATGACGTTGGACCGATATGAATGGAAGAGAAAACATACTGCTCCGACCCAGATGGAATGGAAACAGGGCAAGGAGAAGAAGAAGAAGAAGAGGGAAGGCCTGTGCCCCAGCAGGGGGGAAATTAAAGGGCTGGTAAGGATGAATGATGATGAGTAGGTACATAAAATAAATACCGCTAATTATTAATCGACAAATAACACTCTTCGGCATACTTTCCATTCGTCCGTTATTCAAGAATGCGGACCAAATGTCTTTAACATTGGTCAAACACGTGCTTGCTTAATCGAAATACATGAAGGTCCCATACAACATCTGGGTGTTTCGTGAACCCTTTGTTTTCGATTTCCATAACAAGGGTTCGTGAAACATAATATTATTATTCCGGAATGAGTGTTTCAATACGAAATCGGATTTGTTAGGTAATTAATTAGCCCCCTATTATATGGGATCTAATCTACGAGTATATAATTGGCGAAAAGTTGGTGTTAATTTTTCTGTGTCTACCAGATATGTATTTATGTATCAAAGAAAGAATATAATTTGAGCACTGTATTTGTATGGATTGAACCTCAATGCATTCTTTGCTTCACACCACAACAACCTAACCAACTGGCTTAACATAAAATTAGCGAACTAGCCAATCTATCTATAATCTATTAGCCAATCTTTTTTTTATTTCCACAAATATTTTAATCAACTTCAATCACCTAACAAATTAAGATTTATTTTGTCAACTATTTCCTATAGCTAGCATCAACGTAAGAAATAACGTGTATTTTTGCAATATATTCAGCACGGGTTATATTGTGTCGGATACTGCCGGTGTTTTTCTCATAAAGAGAGAAGCTTTACACGAGTTAATTACTTATCTGAAGCGAAGGCTCCGCTGTCAAAGATCGTTTAATTAACTCCGCGTATAAAACATCAGAATCATTAAATCTCCTTAACAAGAACGAGTCACATATAAAAACACATGTCTGTTTAATCGTACTGATTGGGTAATTATTTATTCTGGGTTTTTCAATGAACGGTTTTTCAATGTTGGTTTTAATCTTTCTGATTTATTGTTTGAGAGGTATGATAAAAATGATGAGCAAATTTACCAAATCTGCTAATGATTTTGCTAATGATTTAATAAAAAAAACCATTTTAATTATTTATTTCTTTAAGGTACCTAAAATTAGACATGGCAAAGATGCCGATCATACTTAATGGTTTTACTGCCGCACTCAGAGTCGTTCATTAAATTACTGATAATGGGTATTTTACAAATTATCATTAAAACATCTAATTGACCGTTCCTCTCAGAGTCGAAAATAATTGATTGATTAGTTATGTGACAATTTTAAGTCAGGTTAGTGCAGTGCGTGTGTTATCCAGTGTTATCGGTAAGTGCGGAATTGCCACATGCAAAAAGCCATTAAACAATATTATTAGTTACACTAGTTTTTATATCACAAAAGTATTATTTTCCATTAGAATTAGTTACTAATATCTATTTTGTATAATTTTTCCGTAAAAATCCATAATAATAATTTAATTTAATCAAATTTGAACGGTAAATGCCAGGACTTTTTAGATTTGGCTACACTGGACCAAAAGTCATTAATTATAAAATTAAAAAATCAATGTCAACAAACAAGAAATACCCCAAGTAATTCCATGGAAATACCAAACAAAAACATATCAATATCAAATTATTTATTTTGTGATCAAAATTGATCAAATAGATAAAGCCACTGCAAGTGGAGTCAGCCTGGGAAATCATTAACATACAGAAGTGTGAGCGGCACACTCGATATTGGCGAAATCATATAGGAAACGCCATAGAAAAAGGAGAAGAAAAAGCCACACAACCCCTATCTTCATTGAAATAATTGATTTGTACTGTGATTGTCTTGGTAAGTATTGATGATTTCTTTGTTACATGCATGGGGCTCGATAGTACCGGGAGTGGAATGACTGAGGAATTTAATTGTAATGCATATGTGCACAGTTATTAGTATTTTCTTATATTTTTTTGTGCTTAGATTATAGAATTATTCTGTATCATTATTTAAAAGTAACTAATATTTCTTTGCAATTTGCAGTGTGATATAATAACATTAAAAAGAACATGGGACAATCTTAAGACCATGACCTGTAAAACTACAGAGCTAGGGAGTTAATCTGGTAGTGGTCCATAAAATCCTCCACTTTCCCCATAGCAAGGAGCTATCATAAGCAGTAGAGGAGGTAACATTTATTTTCCACTAATTAAACTTATGAAATTATAATAATTTGTATAAATTATCTGTAATCTATCTGTAACCTATCCTTATTATCTTTAATATTATTATTCAGGCTGCACCTTCAATTATATGTGAAGTGCCGAACCCATTTGATAATGATATTGTGCTGTCAATATAGACAATAATCAAAATAAAACAGTACAAAATATATGGGACAATAAGTTTGACCTAGACTTTGCTATGGGTACCTATTATATTTCATAAGGTTTTATATAAAATGGCCACTTGTTTAAAAACTTGTTAATATGAATCAAGTTGTTTTTATGTTACTTTAAGGAAAATTGTAAATCTTGGTGCAACTGGCTATTAGTGTATATAGTTCAATCATAACATGCAATTAGAAAAATGATTTAAATTAATGATAATAAACTTATCTTTTTTTCAGATCTCATAGATATAATTATTAGATAAGGGCCATATTATCAAACAAATCTAAAGACTGACAATTACACACCGAGTCAATTTTGAGTAAATATTTTATTACCCGGAATCAAGTTAAAAAGAAATGTGCTGCTGAAATGGAGGAAGAGAGGAGTAAAACTCATTTGGGAATTTTCAAATTACAGTACAGGAATAAAAAAGAAATTGGAACTCAAAATAAAATATTTCTTTTAAATCTACTAGTTTTATTATAAAAACAAAATAAAACCCACGCTATGATAATGAAAATTCATTATCATAGCGTGGGTTTTACTATATTATTTTAAATTGACAATTATTAGTTAACATTTTTAATTAACATTACAATACTTGATTAAATTTTGCTTTATTCTGTTTGGCCTTGTCGGTAAAAGGCAATTTTACAAAGTCTTTCATTGTTCTTGCTTGGATAGACAGTTTGGTGACAATTTGTGATACTGACTCTTGACCTAATATTTATCCATATTCCACCACAACATCACCTAGTTTCTGAAATAAATATATAGACAATAACAGATATTAAAATTACATGCATACATACATAAATCATGCCTATATCCCGAAAGGGTAGTCAAAGGTGCATTAAACACCCACTATTCGCCAATTAAGTTAGGTCCCGTGTAATACGTGGCGAGCCTATTGCCATCTATCGGGCACGTAAATCGCAGTATATTGCTAGGTTGTAGAG
This sequence comes from Cataclysta lemnata, assembly GCA_963931975.1. Classification (NCBI taxonomy): domain Eukaryota; kingdom Metazoa; phylum Arthropoda; class Insecta; order Lepidoptera; family Crambidae; genus Cataclysta; species Cataclysta lemnata. The sequence goes on from OZ008339.1 coordinate 8,414,559, forward strand.
GATTGCTGCTACCCATTACTCATCGCTGTTTACCTTCAGTTGTCTTGTACGACACCCACGGGAGAAATGGGGATGGTAACAATTATATTCTGCTCTGTCAGAATGTAAAGTAATATTTAACTAACCTGAAAAATCCAAGTTGCTAAATACCGTAATGTTATTACTTCAGGGGCAAATGGCAAGATTGGCCAGCCTGTCCTGTTTCGGTGCTTTTTAAATCAGGTTCCAAACTTGGGAGTAAAGTATTATTTACTGCCTGGAGTGTAAATCTGTACCTTGCATAAAATTCAAGCACATAGTGAAAGTATCAGAATAGTCGCGTAAATAGAATCTAGGTTGTGATTGTCTGAACCTTCTTACGTAATCTGTAAGCTCCACAAAATCCACAACGTTATTTATTATAAATTATTATTGAAAATATCACTATGAATGCACTGAAATATAATTACAACAAAAGATAACCCTACTTTTGAAATGTCAAATAAACGTCACATAAGACCTAAGTAAGGGTCATCGGTTACTCAAAATTTAAGTTTCATTAGCGTCACTATTGACCCATTATCTGACTCTGAGAGGGAATTTTATTTAATGTTTACTTAAATGTCATTTAATGATCATTAAAGCGACTCTGAGTGCGGCAGTTAATCTTTTTAATTGGTTACCACTTATCACTTTAATGACAGTAATAATACGACTACGAGTAATAACATAGATAACATTTCCGTGCATTCACTTACCAAATATGATTAATATACCCTGCATAACCCTTCGGGCTTATTAGATTTAAAAATGTTGACTGATGTCGAGTAGTGAAAAGCACTGAAAAGATGGACAAATTGTGTGGGGTTATGATATGAGTGTGGTCGATAATGACGAGTGACAAAGAAAAAAAAAGGAGAACAAGAGATAATCATACTGCACCGACTCCAAATGGAATGGAAAAAAGCCCAAGGTGATAATGACAACTTTAGAAAGAAAGAAAGGCATTACGCAAAACTACTGCAAACACTCAGACAGTTTTAACAATGAAAACAAATAGTACTCCGAGTTCACTTCCCCACGTTCCATACTACGTAGGTACTTCCTTATTGCGAAAACTCTTTGAGATTGTACCGTAAAATATAATAATGAGCTTCCATTTCAGCCAATTTGTTGCAGAACTACGCTTCGCTAATCCATATCTCATTGTTTCTAAGTAATTCTAAAAGTCGTTTGTAAAGTGTTTATGGCTGGGAATTGTTGAGCCGGAGTTAAATCGGAAAACAATTAGTCTGCGAGCAATAACAACGGAATTGCTGAATCAGAGCCGTCGTCTGGGCAAACAAGTTGCCGACGACATGTCGCAACTCAACTTTATAACCCGTTAATAAAACACAATTTCATACAGGGCCGCGTTTGATATTACGCGTTTCGTAGTGGAGCAGTATTTTACGTCCGTGCCTGAGATTTAAGGCATGCTTCGTGTTGGAGCGGTTACGGCGCGGGGCGGAAAGAGGTTGACGTGCATTGCTAATGGCGTACTGGATTGGAAAGTCTCGTAGAAAAATTGGAAGATTTCCTCTGTTAAAACTTCTTCTTGGTTCTTTTCTACATAGGTATATACTTAGATCACGCCTACTTATTTTAGAAGGGGTAGGCAGAAGTGAACACTCACGTTTTGTCAATTTTTTATGAGGTTCCGTTTCCATGTAATAGGGGATAAATTTATTTCCATCTACCGGGCATATGAGTCACAGTATATTACTGGATAGTATTGATTTTTTTTAACCAAGCAATAATTAATTGGGCGGATAGAGAAAAATAAATTTTCGTGGACCTCCATGGCGGACCATAGATTAGCACGGTTAGCTATTAACCCCGTCTATGTCTGCAGTCGTTAATACCCGCCAACCAAAGTCAAAACAGTTCTCAACTAGGTTTTTTTTCTCTCTATAGGTATATAATGCAAAGACTTAATTGAACAAGTTACTCTTGTATGGTTTTGATATAGGCAACACCGCTGTATCTACAACCGCAGCTCTAGGAAGGGCGGTATATAATAAGGCAATAAATTATTTCAATTTAAATTTAATTTGACAGCAGCCGTTAAATGGTAGATTGTGCAATGTTTTCATTAAAGTGTTACGCCGAGATTAGCGTTGCTGGCTCATATAATTAAAGCGCGGTGGAAACGTGACGGATATTTCGGCTCAAAGACGCCATCTTGGCGTGCTTACTAACATGATCTTAGTTGGATACCTTTTAATAAGTGGCTCGATGAGGAATTATTAAATTGGACTTGTTTCTAGACTTTTGCAATAGATAAGTCGTTTTATTGTGTATTATTTGCGTTTGTTAATAATCGGTAAAAATAGCATACAAATTGTTACAAATTAAAAGAGGTCGGAAATAATGATACTTGTCTTTTTCTTTGTAATATTTTTTTCTGATTTTTTGATGATGATGAAATGTATGTGAAAATATTATTGGCTAGATTAGATTACAAAAAAAAAAATCAACCCGTAATAAGTAATTCCAAACCGCTTTAGATAAACAATAGTCATTTTCTGTCTTATTCTAATCTTATCTAAAATTTATTAAATTATAAAAGAAAATTATGATTTACAAGCAAGCAGTAGCATTATTTACAAGCAAGATTAATTTTTTATTTCTTACCTTAATTGTATGTTACTAATCCAGTGTTTTACTTACCATACTTCGGTGTACGCTAAAGAACATTATGTCTTCATTAATCTTTGTAACATTTCTAACAGCTTTCAATCATAATTACTTACTTAACGTAGTTTTTATACAAAGCTACCAACGCTAAAGGATATGTCGTGTGGTGACAGCAGAGTAGAATACAATAAATTGTCACCCCCATCATCATAAATTGTCCTCCCGTGGGTGAAGGCGACTAAGGGTAAGACAGCAATGAGTAATGGGCAGCAGCGTTCCTCTTATGTCACCTAGCAATGTACTCCGTGCCCGATAAATGGCAATAGGCTCTATATGTAAAATTGGCCAGGGTGTCCAAAGTATAATTAAACTATGTAGGATTAAAAAAGTAAATGGTTAAATAAATAATATGCACATATTGCTCGCGAGGCGTGACTGTTCAGTAGGCCTATTCGCTAACTTTTTTTGACAGTTGAAAGTGATGATCACTAAACTATTTACTTATCCATTACTGTTTTCACAGGACAAGTGTCACAATAGAGTTAAGTAGTAATGGATCAGTAAATAGTTTAGTGATTATCACTCTCAAGTGTCAAAAAAGTTAGCGAATAGGCCTACAGGTAGCAAAACGGATTTGTGTTATAAAACACCGGTTATAAAAGTAAATAATGTTCCATTCTTCGCGCCATTTGTCACACTGTTACATTCAATCTCCACTGCTTACGCGCAAAGCATATGTAACCATATATATAACATAGGTACACTGCTAGAATTGTATTGTGGAGTGAACTTATGACGTAGTACATTGATGAAAAACTTTGGTATTCATTCAGTTAAAGTTGTCTTTAATTTAATGGACATATTTACACATAAAGGGTACAAAGACAACACAATTGATAGTTGTCATATTTTAATACTCATAAAAAATCTATTTAGGATCCGTTATCTGTTATTTTTAAAGTTTACATAATTGGTATCAAGACAATCGAGCAATTACTCCAGTCTTCCTAATTTTTAAGAGATATTTGGTATGGTAAATTACGCTAGAAACGTAGAAGAGCTTTTTCGTTTATAAGTTTTTTTTTATAAACTGTGAAATTCAATTTCAAAGCATATTTTATACGTTTTTCTAATGCCAAACAATCCATTCAAACATCAATAATAATGTTGAAAAGGAAAATTTTAATTAAACCCTTAGTGTCATAACGTCATTCTACATTGATCAGCACAGCTAAAGATTTAATTCGAAGTGGAAATTTCATCGTGCCTACCTTTTGTGCTGGCGCTGAAACGCGAAAAAAGAAAAAGGTAATGAATGTGAGAGAAACAAAAGGAGATCGTTTAATAGGGTGAAATGAAAAAAGCAAGGTTTAATAATGTAGCATAAATCACGATGGCAATTTATGGCGCAGTGCAAGATATAAACGTACGATATATTGTGTTTTCATGTTGAACGTCTGGCGGTTTTGCGTATTTAATTACTTCATACGTACCTTCAGTAGACTGTTACCCAATAAATAGATAATTTTATAAATTCAGCAAAAATATTACAAAGAAAACAAAGTCAAAAAATTTCGAAACATTATTGAACTGATGTCGGAATCGAACGTCGTCCACATGGACAGATGTTAGGCCGCATGTAATGGGGCACGAGCCTATTGCAAATGGTGTATTGCTAGGTGGTAGATATTGGTATAATAAGAACCCTGCAGCCCATTACTTCTCACTGATTTTACTCTTAGTCGCCTTGCTCTATCCGCGAGGAGATTTTGGGGTGGGGACAATTGTTTTCAGCACTGCCGTCATCACAACCTGTATCGTAGCCACATATTAATACACAACATAATCCACACTGCTGAGATCTATGAAAAAATTAATATAAGGAGATATAGATATTAATAACTGTGCTATGCTGTGATAATAATGCCGTGTGGGAACGGCAGAGTAGAATAGAACCTACAAGGCGACAGCGATGAGTAATGGGCAGCAGTATTCCTTTCATACCACCTAGCAATGTACTGCGATTTATATGCCCGATATAATTATGGCAATAGGCTCGCCACCTATATGGGACCTAACTTTTTGGCGAAAAGTGGGTGTTAATTCACCTCTGTCTACATCTTCGGGGATATAGGCGTGGTTTATGTATGTATGTTATAATAACTGTTATAAGTTGTGGCATATACTATAATGAATTAATGTATTCTAATTTGCACAGTTGTGGACAGCTTCGTGGGCTCAATTCTATCTCTTCGCAACCTCCGAAGAGTGGACATGGGGGCGTATCTCTGCATCGCCGCCAACGGCATCCCGCCCACCAAGAGTCGGAGATACGAAATATCTGTGCTTTGTAAGTATTTATAAAGTTATTTTGATATTAATTTTTATCTTATAATTACGGACCTAAATACAAAAAGAAAACCTTCATTTCTTAAAAGATAGATCTTGAATAGGATTTGTTTTCCTTACGCATTATTATACATTAGTACTCGGATGATAATTTTGTACTCATTGAGACATCAGTACCTAAGCAGTACTGTCATCGTTCTCTTGACCTTATTGAATTTCATTTGGGGGACATATTATTTTTATTCACATTCATGTCCTTTCTCACGTAATCCATCCATCTCTTCTGCTAACTCTTCCTCTCCCGGCCTTAACAGTTATGTTCATCACAGTTAGCAGTACATACTATATCTTGATTCATGTGTTGTTCGAGTGTAAACATTTTGGCAAGTACTGAAATAAAAATAAAATGCAATACATAAAAGATCGATTACGCGACAATGTACTCTTAGTTATAAAACACTCCCGAAAGCCGGAACGTAACTCAAATTAACGAACGATTAACGTATATCCTGCTCGATTCCAATACATTTTCAAAGGGATTCTTTACAGCATTGTTCAAATCGTTTCCCGGCTCAAAGCGTGCCTACTAATCTATATAAAAGGTCGATTTCGGTAAACACACATCAATAAAACAGGTCGCACTCTTAAAACTTTCTACCTGTTTCGGTACTTTAGGATCTTTAGTCGGAGTCACCGAATGAATGTAATACAAATTTGCTTTCATAAAAGTTTTCTAAGCGTTTACGAAAGTAAATGGCAAAAGTTGCAGACACTAGAGTGACACGCCGCGTGGCGTCTTCGTTGTGTATTATTGCTTTTTATTGACTAGCAAAATAATTTTCTTTATCATTCTTATTAGCATAGAGTGTGTCACAAATAATACGATAGAATAGTTATTCCAATAAATCTTTGATCCTTATAATTAGCCTGGAAACAGAAAAGGTGCATTATCGCCTGCCCTATGTTTCCCAGGTTATCTGGGGTCAGCTCACAGATTTTTTCTTCCATCTATCTCAATTTTAAGAGGACAAAATATATATTTGAATGCACTCGTATAAAACGGCAAAATATTTCGCATCTGCTTTGGGAAAAAGCTCCGACCACAGTTTTCGTAGGGCAAATATTTTTTTCACGATTAACATTGTGCTTGCAGTTTACCGTTACCCACACGCTGCATTTTAGGGTGAGTTTCGTGCATCTTGTTGTCCCCATTGCAGTCTGCCCATGATAAAGCACGCGGCACCCGCCCCGTCTGTCAGAGTTGTAATAAATGGGGCAAGCGATAGCCAGCAAATATAAATACAGTTATCTATTGATTTAAATACAAATATTATGCAATATTTATTTCGTTTTACGAAGGGTCGCTTGCTGTGGAATTGTTAGTTCGTACCGATTTACTGTTTTTATATATAATAGTTAATGATTTTGTCTAATGTTTAGAGTAAAGAATTATGTGAGACTTATGTGCTCTGAAATACGTATAAACATTAAGAGCGTATTAAATTTATGCCTGTAAATGAGTGTATAGTAAAACATTATATGTGTCAATTATATTTTTGATTGAATAAAAATATTTCCGAAAGTAGTAAAATTATGTATGTGGGTCACAGTGGTCACAGTATATATGTGGTCACAGCTTATGCAGTTAACCTTAAATAAATACACTGTTTAAGTCCACCCGTCGCAAGCCGTGTTTGATAATTAGTATTTCAGGCAGAAATATATATATTTTTATATTTTTATGATTTGATATTATATATATTTAAATTTTATTTTTATTTTATTTATATTATATTTGATATATGATTTAGAGAAAAAAAAAATTTCTCTAAACTAGACTATAGGCCTACTTTCAAGAGATGAAAATGGGGAATGTTGCGATCACACTACTGAAAAGATATTACAACTTGGGTCATGCATCTCTGACTTATCATTGACCCCAACATCTAAAATCGAGTTCAAATCTTTTAGCAAACACAGTGTAATCATAATTTTAAAACTATCATAACCAATATTGACATACATACATACTTACATAAGTCACGCCTATATCCCCGAAGGGGTAGGCAGAGGTGAACTAGCACCCACGTTTTGCCAATTATGTTAGGTCCCATGTGGTGGCGAGCCTATTGCCATTTATCGGGCACAAAAGTCGCAGTACTATTGCTAGGTGATATAAGAGGAACGCTGATGCCCATTCCTCATCGCTGATTTATCCTTAGTCGCCTTGTACGAAACCCACGGGAGAGATTTGGGGTGGTGACAATTGTATTCTACTCTGCCGTCACCACACGGCCAATATTGAGGAGGCTGAAAATAAGAATTTACCAGAATTAACAATCTACACGGGGAGATTAACATAATCAGATCACCGTATTGTATCGGCTTACTTAACAATTGGCAACTAAAATAAATTTCGAGAAAGCAGTTAGCTTAAGGCGAATTTATTTAGGGGCAAATTTTGTGAAACTTCGCAAAATAAAGCACCTATCTAACTTCGATCCTTAACGGAACTTTTGGACAGCCTCGTGTTAACTTAATTAGGTTGACTTAATTTATAGTTAACCTTTTTGCTAAGAATGTCCCTTGTTTATAATTTGCTCCAAGTAGGCAATCGAATTATTGTCCCTGTAATAAAATTAATTGTTCCCATTTGTGTTAAGAGCGTTTCTATCTCTAAAACAACGTTTACCTTAGGTGTAATTTGAAATGTTTTGTAGCTTTTACATATAAGCAGCTAATACATATAGGCAGACTCTGATGAAAATTTATTTCACCAATTATATAAAAAATTACATATATACATGATTTTAATTTCTCGGAGTCAATATCAGACGAGTTATTATACATTCAGTCAAATAACGAGAGCTATGCTTGAAATGTTGGGTCTAGAGAACGTCAGACTATAAAAATCTATCATATCACAAGTATCTGCAATCTCCGTATGCATAAAAATTTTTCAATAAATTGAGATCGATTCGATAGCTATACAATGGAGCTTTGTACTACCTTAGTCTAGCCATTTCAGGTGAATCATAATATATACAGGTTTACCTGTGTGGAGTCTTCAACCCTATTTCAACAAACTTTGACAGTTTAATTAGAAACAGTTTGTCACATTATAGATGATAGTGGAACAGCTAATAAATGAACGCTCTAAATATAATTAACTCCCAGGTTATTACTTGCTGAGAATGACGTGTTAAAATAAAGATTTACGGAAACCTCAAAGGTCTCCGTTAATCTTATTTAAAGTTAATATATACGATGAAAAGTAATTGGCTCAGTGGCATATACATCCGCTGGCTAGCGGAGAACTCGGGATCGAATCATGACGATAATTTTTCGAAATTTAAGTGATATATTTATACGTTATTCATAAATAATACCTTACGGTTATATGGTTACAGCTCGACACGCGCCTTGGTTCTTTCCCCTTTCGATTAAAATTTCCAACTCGCCCCGTTTTTTGTTATTTTGACGTAGTGATTCGCTCTTTACATATGGGAAGTTTAAAAAGTAACGATGTGTTTATTTAGTGACCGACGCCATCGAAGACGCTAATCATTGAAAGATAATATTTTATTCACACAGTCCCGCCACTCGTCCGTGTGGACAGCCCCGTGGTTCTCCGCTCCGTCGACATGCAAGTGACTCTCCAATGCTATGTCGAGGCGTCGCCGAAGTCTCTCAACACTTGGCAGAGGGGAAGAACACAAGCAGGTACAATATGCATCACTGTCAAGGACAGTCAAACAAAAATTACTGTTTTTTTTTGTTTGACTGTCTGCAATTTCTAGTTTATATATTTATACATTAAATTTGATTGTTTACTTTTTTGAACATACAGCGTGTACACACACATACAGAAAAACGCGCATGTACACTCAATTATGCTATCAATAGACAAAATAAATTTAGGGAAAGGTTTTTAAAATCTCGTCAATACGTCGTCTTTCAAACCACACCTTTCTCTTTATATTGTTGGTTTAGGGTTGAATAAATGAAATTATCATAATCAAATAAACCATGCCTGATCCCCGAAGGGGTAGCAGAGGTGAATTAACATCCACATTTCACCAATTATATTAGGTCCCATGTAATAGCGCAAGCCAATTGCCATCCATCGCGCAGGTAATTATCGGTATATTGCTGATTGATTTATGTATGTATGTCAGTGTCATAATAGGCATCTCTTCACAATACGCACGTTTAATTGTAATTATCAATCAATTATATTTACACACGTCATTACACACTCTCAACCGACAAACGGAGGATTACAGTATTTGAACAGGAGAAATTTAATAAGCACATAACACATGTCAGTGTTCAAATTAATTAATGTTTATTAGACACATTTATAGTATTATTTAGAGGTCGATAAATGCGATGAAGTTAATTATGTAGCAAACCAGAAACATATTTGAACCAGTTTGGGAAGTTCTACTTCCATATTCGACCGGTGATTTTCATATCTGTGAATATTTTTTCCACTTTCTATGGCAGTAAAAAACGTTCCACGTCCACGCTAATTTTGAAAGAGAGATGGGTCTAATTTTTTTTATGATCCTGTTAGATCCTTCTACTGTGATAAAATAAAATAAAATAAATAGATCAAAAGGAGAATGATAATCATATTGGCAAAATTTATCGTTCTATTCAGGCGAATGCACAAAACATCTGCATAGAACACGAGCTCATATCGAAAGACTATTTCGCTGGCGCGGTGGATAGCGCGTTTAAGACCGGTCGTAGCAGGGAATACCTAAATATATTATCTCAAGTTCCTAAGTTAATACACACCTCTGCCATTTGAATTGATTTTAGTAGCAACAAATTGATATCAAATATTTGAATTTTTCTAGTTACTTCTTTACTGACTAAAAATAGATTTACAAGGCGAATATCTACTTTGACACACAGGTTAAGTTGGTCGCATAAACAATTCATTAGTGTGCTGAAATCATAATAATTATTATCAGTAATAAATAAGCTCTACGTTAGAATAGACCAATAATAATTACATGCGTGACAGACAATAAAAGATGTATCAGATGGAATTGTATAGTTTTAGAGATAGAAAAATAAAGTCTTACCATAACACAACACCTTATCGGTCTCTTTAAATAAATAGAATAAAATTCTCTTTTGCATTACCACAGGTGGCAAGCTACTGAACAGTTCCAAGTACGTGATAACTGAACAAATGATGAACGAGTTCACAATGATTATGAACCTGACAATAAACCGATTGAAGAAGAGTGACTTCGGGGAATATAGCTGCACCAGCGTCAACGGATATGGAAAAGACGATGGCATTGTAATATTAAAAGGTACGTCTACATTTTTCATGAGCTTGTTTTTTTATCTGTCCTTTATATCATCTAAGTACTACTTATTATACCGGTTCAACAGTTCACACAGTAACTTTCCAAACTTTATTGTTTACTATAATTTTTTTCTTAATACCTCAAGTTTTCTGAACAGTTAATAAATCCAATTGTGTGTCATTGATATTCTATGTCACATTCGTAATTAGTAATTTCGTCTGGCAGATCATTATTTCCCTAATAGCTGTAGTATACTACAGTTGCATTTGGATATTTAATTGAAGCTGACATTGTATCCTGAGAGCTCGGTTCGAATCCGGGAGCTTCGTTTCCATTATTTCCAACTGTGTAACATTTAATTATTGTCTGGGTTATGTTTTCATACTTATTTCTATTTTTAAAACTATAATTACAGCCAATATTAAATTTGTGCGGCAGAGCAGAATACTATTGTTACCACCTCCCGTTTTTCTCGCGGGTATTATTGATGAATAGCTACATTCCTAGAACCCCACCTACCACTACTGCGATTGACGAATCCTATAGAAGGCAAAGCTCGTCCTCAACTACAATACTACTTTAAAATAGCTCTTGAAATGAGGGTGTGGGTAAATATGCCTCTGTTTACCCGATTATATAGGTGTGATTTCTCCAAGCATTTTGTCGACTGGCTTGGTCTAAATAGTCAGATCAATGACTGTCAGCCAAAAGTCTCGGTTCGAATCCTGGTAGGAGCAAATGTTTGTGATGACCGCAGATATTTGTTCTCGAGTAATGATTGTTTATATTAGTTTATGTAGCACATAAATATTACAAACAGTATTACACAGATTTTTTTGTCCAATAATCCTGTCTAGATACGGGACCCAAACAAGCGGCTGACTAAACTACTATTCTGCTCTGCCATTACTGTTCACGTTTTCAGATAGAACAATGTATTTGCTATAAATGTATATAACCATTACCTACTTAAATTTTTACGATCCAACCATTTTGATCCATTACTTACATTTTTACGATCTAACCATTTTGATCAACTATTAAAGCACACGTTCAACTTCATCAACAGAAACACCGCAGCGGACAACGACCACGACGACAACGACGACGACGACGACGACCACGACCACCACGACCGCGCGGCCGACCACACCGCTGGCGGCGACCACGCGCCAACCGAAGCGGAACCCGAAGAAGCTGGAGCGGGGGAATCAAAATTCGCTCGAAGCGGATCTCCGACACCCGGAGCTCGGCAACGCGTTAAATTTCTACAACGCCCACGGGCTGCCGAACAGCACGCACAACGAATACGCGCAGCGGACCGAGAAGCAGAAAGTCCGCCCGTCTGGACCGCCCCGTCATTACGTTGTTTACAACGCCGCCAGCGGTGCGTGCACGGCCGCTTTCGCCCTTCCACTTATCGTTCTGAAAATGCTCGCGTAAGAGCGGTTCTGGTTTGAGTTCGCACACTTGGAGTTGGAGTGTAGTACAACTCAGAAAAAATCTAAATCCCTAAAATCTGAACCTCTAAAAATACCAAAACCACCCAAAATCGAGTTTTTGCTATTATTGCAATGCATGTCAAGCTACAAGAAAATATCAAATTTTCTCAATTAATTTTGTTCTTAACTACAATCAATTTAAGGTTGACAATCGTTTGAAGGTAGGTTGAATAAATTTGACAGTTTTGGGTAGTCTAAAGTGTCGTTGACAGTACCTTAATGTGGAAAACTTACTTACAACACCGCCATCATTTTTATTGTTAGAAATATTTATTGATAGAAATATAAAAAAAATGAAAGCGGTGTTGTAAGTCGGTCTTTCACAATTACTCCGTCTTCAACAGAAATTCAGCCATAAGAAAAGTTGTTGTCAGTAATAATAAGAAAACAAAATACAGCATAAAATATACAACAATATTTTCACTAATTCCACCTTGGATTTGAGTTGTGCTACCCTTTCTATCTACATAAGCGACATATCTATATCTGTTAGATCCAACTGTTTATCGTCGCTTGCCTTGATAAATTGAAAAGTAGTGATGACACTACCACGAGTCATCAACGGGGTCATATTATATATAGTAGCCTTCTAAAGTTTTGTTGATTAGATTTTTTTGTTGAATTACAAAAATAGCAGGATATGTCGCTAGGGAAATTTTATTGTTTTTAAAATATGTCTACAACTGGATACTGTTTCTGAATCCTTAGCGATTTTTGATTATAACAAGTATACGAATTAAAATTTATCGTTGTCAACTCTACTTCGAATAGTCAAAGCTAAGACGTTTTAGTCTCTTCTTTTTCAGAGACGTTTCAGTCTCTACCGTTACTTGCTTGCGAACTGGGTATAGTCCGCGGTGTCAATGAAGCTATGAAATCGGAAATTCTAAAATTATATTATAATAATAAAGAAGTCGATTCAGAAGGCAATTCCCATCTAATTATTAATTTCAAGGTATGCGTTTTATGTCTCTTAAATACATATACATTGGTATTTACTGCCCTATAGGGTAGCCAGAGGTGTATTAACACAAAAGGTCGTGTGTCTATCTTATATTTTTTATATCATTTGGTTCATGAATATGCCTTTTTAAGCAAATTGTCACAAAATAAATAAAAAGGCTCGGCAATACCCAACCACAAATATTTTAAGCTAATATTATTTTAGGCTCCTTTATTTCGTAACAAGAAAAGTATGACAAATTTTTTTTTACTCAGTGGTTAAAATAAAAAGGCAGCGACGAAATGATACGCATGGTACAAATTGATTTATTTAAAAAATCCAAAAAAATGGCAATAACATTTCTATATTCATTCAAGATATGATATGACGAAAGCTATATAATACCAATATAAAACTCGAAACGACGCATTTTCAAATCCATTTCCGTAAGTTTCTTCTTGTCTAGTTTTTTTCGGAACAATGCGAACGTTGCTTTCTTTGCTATTTTCATTGCGAAGCTACGGCTGCTGTTCTCAAAATAATTAAAAGTTGGATTGATTAATTTTTTAACTGTATTTGATAAAAGGATACTATGTAGTGATAAAACAATGGCTGTTGAATTTTTAAGAGTACGTATTTTGAGGTTGTTGTAAGTATGGAATAATGAGGTGTTGTTTGCCAGAAGTCAAAGCTTCGGCCTTAAATGTAAATGTGACAATAAAATACAATACATTAGTTGATGTGTAATAATCAATAATTTTTGAATTTGTAATGCTATATTTTAAGATTTATTAAATTGATAAAATATCATTAACGTCATATCAATGTGAAATCATTTTGACGAAATTTAATTCACTTTTAATAGCTACCGTGAAATTTTTTTGTCGTAGGTACTATATTTATTATAATATTCCATAATGACATAAAAAAAATAGTATACATAATTTTTGTAATTGTATAAATATTATATTTACTATAATGGATTAGTGTGTTAAGTATACCTAATAACTTAACTATGACAAGACGATTGTAAAGACAATAGCCCGTAGTGCTAAGATATCTAGACCAAAATATTATCATTAGGCCGACACAATATTTTGCATGTATAGAAGTGTTAAGGTTGTAACTCCCAAAAATAACAAATAAATTATATTATTATGTAATCATAATTATACAACGAAAATACTGACCAAATAAAGGTCCTAATTGCATGCTTAAATAAAATTTTAATTGTAATTTTCATTGACTCACGTTGTATAATTGTACTCAGGATTGGTCTAACCGTGCTTTTATTGGTGTAGTAAATATAGGAGAGATTTCATACCCAAAGAGAGAGAGAGAGAGATAATAAAATATAACCTGCATAAGAGTTAATAAGAAGCGTTGTATTGATCTTAACCATGACAATAATAATAATTAATGACAATATTTAAATTTATGTAATCTAGCGTGTAATATTTTTTTCAGATAATTATTACAGTATCTCTCTTAACAAATAACAAATATTTGAAGTTTTTTAAAATAAAATATAGTTTATACTTAAGCACTCTTAGCAATGTTTCGGTCGTAATACTTTGGGTACTAAAATGTGCTAGAGTATAAATTTTATACTTGTATTAATAAATTTGTCTTCCGAATAGTATTAAAATAATGGATTCGGCTCATTCAAGTTTATATACATATGAGTTAAAAATGTAGATTGTGAAGTTCCTTTTGGGCTTCATTTAAATTCGTAGTGTATGTAAGTAAAATGATGAATTTATAGTAGACTTAGAACTATAAAGATTAAATTGGATTTTGATAAGAATCGATTATGTAAAGTATTCTATATTTATGTACTCGGATACATAATCTACACATAGCTGTATGTGTTAATTGTAATAACAATGCTATCATAATAAATTTGTCTTAAAAATAAATAATTTGAATTGATTAATTGCGTAATTATGTTAGGTATCTAGTTATTTACACACAATATTGTTTATAGAATGGTTGAAGCTTGTTAATTTATGTTGTTTTTACTTAATAATCAGCTTTGTTCTATAGAAAGTAGTACTGTTACTACCAGTAACTGATAAGTTATTATGCTCTTTGTAATAAAGTGACAATAATGTGTAATAATCGTATTTGTATATAATTAATGAAAATAAACCAAGTAATAGCATGAATGCAATTCTATTTATCAATGTTAACTTTAAGATGTTGATATCATTTTATGACATTTTAAAATAAAAATGTAACCAAAATGAAGTATTATTGATAACCTTTCTGGAATAGAGGAAGCGGAGGCAAAATGGGTCTATTTTCAAGCATCAATAGTTAGCGGACCACAATTTGTAATGAGTTTATATTACCAACTTTCCGCGACCAGGCTTTATTATGTGTACTGAATTTCTACTACTAGACTACTTTTTCTATCTTTCACGCAGTTTCTCTAAGTGTTGTGTCGTCTAATGCTATAGTAGCCTTTATACTTTACTATACATATAAGCAATTGCTGGGATGCACGAAAATTGTTTATACATACATAGACACGCATATTTGCCCCGTAAAGGTAGCCAGAGGTGTATTAAACCTACACTTCACCAACTTTGTTAGGTTCCAGAGGGGGAGAGCCTATTGCCATCTATCGGATATATAAATAAATATTTTTACACTCACACCTATCATCTAGCCCAAAGTAAGTAGCCTTAGCACTTTTGTTATGGATACTAGATGACGGACATATTTTTAATATAATTATGTATATAAATGTTAATAAAAATATACTACATAAACATATACACAACCATGACTCGGGAACAAATATTTGTATTTATCACAAACTGTAGAGATTAGGTTAGGGATAACATACCTACCGAGTACATACCTTATGAATGTTTATAATATAAGTAGTTAAAGTTAAAGCAGCTAGAAGGAATTTATAGCCACTTACGCATGGTCTCTAACACACTTTACTGGTTGACTGGTAGAGAATGCCAGATGACATTAAATCCGACAATTTTACAATTATAGATTTTATAAATAATTTGGTACATATAGTCTGTTCAGTGTTCACCCAAAACTCTCTTATAGCTACTTGAGTGATATAAGAGTTTATGAGGCCACAGAAATAGAGCGCAATGAGTGGCATTGAAAGAAACTAACTTTCCCAGATAACTTAATTACTTGGAAAGTTCACGACAATTTGCATTCAAAACTTTGTTCTCCGTAATATTTTGTGAAGTTGCCGTCTCAGTTTCTCTGTTTAATGTCTTAGTTGCATTTGTATCTCTTATTATTACAAAGAAAGTAGGGAAAGTCCATGTGGTGACGACAGAGCAGAATACAATTGTCACCACACCAAATCTCTCCCGGGGGTATCGTACAAGGCGACTTTGGGATTTGGCACGTAAATCGCAGATACGGTGGTAAGTATAACAAAATTATAACAAATTGTTGTTTGTTATTTGTAAATATCATTGAGTCGTGTATGACACAATAAAGGGACTGATTTTTAAGTAGAACGTGTCCTTATTAAGATACCAATTAAATTGCTACCTACAGTAACTGCATTGACATAATTTATTAATTTTTATAGCATTTACGATACTTCCATGCTGACCCGGTGTCGTAAAAGTTGACTAATGGGATTGCCCGGCGGCCGGCTGTAAAACTTAAGCCAAATCCTTGAGCACCATGGATTGGAATGTTTGTCATCCCAAATATGTACTGTCTCCATTCATCAGTAGGTACTCGACATGGTTCCATCAGTTTTGTATACATTATAAATAAATAAAAATACATATACATATTTAGCTGCGCCGACCCCAAACAAATTAGTATCATGATTCAATCAATTAATGATAAATAAAAAAAATCCACATCAAGACATTAATTTCTCGTATATTCTTATTCATTAAATTGAAAGTGTCAATGCCAGTTGAAAATTTAATCAAGCCAGTTAATTTGGATTACATTCTCAAATTAAAATGTACAAAGATACTTATGTACTAATTATAATTAAGTTCTCATTAAACCTAAAGCATAGCGAGTTAAATATAAATACGTTCGCGACACATAGATGGCGCTGTGCTTACCGAAAGTTCGGAATGATGTTATGATCAGAGACTTTGGATCTTATTTACTTCCAATATAAAATCAATATCAAGGATAAATCAGTGATGAGGAATGGGCAGCAGCATTCCTCTTATACCTACCAACTAGCAAAGTACTGCGACTTTTGTGCCCGATAAATGGCAATAGGCTCGCCACCTATTACATGGGACCTAGCCTAATTGGCGAAGCGTGGGTGCTAGTTCACCTCTGCCTACCCCTTCGGGGATATTGGCGTGAATTGTGTATGTGTATGTATGTAAAATCAATATTTCATTTATTTTTATATTAATCAATGTCACCGATTTCATGTCCAAGCTGCTGGGGCATAGTTTCCTTTTAATTGGGCGAATATAGGGACATAACCTACCACGATAACCCAGAACGGAAAGAAAGAAAGGGTATAAAGACTGCAGATGCTGTCGGCACCAACTGCTTAACACGTCTTCCGTAGCAAAGAGGTATTGAATTTTGAGATAATAAGTTTCTGTTCACCCATTCAATGACCGGCCTTAGTTCAATAATACTTGGTTTACGATATCGCAAGCCGAGATCATCAATGTCAACTTAAAACAATATCGCCACAGTCGGGCATACGCTCTTCCTAAAGGATTAAATAAATATTATGAAGCATAAACCTTAAGGCACCTTCCGAATCATGGCTGGCTACGAACAATAAAATATTGCTTCAACTTGCAACTGTGTATTTTCTGTTGCAGTTGATTTATTAACAACCATACGTTACTATCTCGAAATAAATCAATATCTACATTAATATATAAAACGAACATTCACCAGCATACGTTACACAGTATCTTTTCCCTGTTTATTATATTTTGTTATTGGACGAGATTATTGAAACGCTAGGTATATGCTTCGCGCGTTAATGCCCACATTTATTTTGAAGCTGTTACGTCATTGTAACAAGCCGGGGAGATTTATTTGAAAGTAATTTCCAGGGAGCATCTGGCGTTGCGGTATGAGAGATTCAGCTGATCAATATTCTGGAAGTCGCCCGAAGAACTCTGAAATATGTCAGTCTCTCACTCAATCCGACTGCGAGTTATTTGTAAGCGAGCCGTGCTACAGAACAAGGCAAGTTCGATGCGGATTTTGTGCGGTGGAGGTACTAATGGGAAACTGGCCGAAACCGGGCATACCGCCTAAATCGGTCACCTCTTTTTGTCCTCGAAGGGGTAGGCACAGGTGAATTAACACCCACGTTATGCCAATTATGTAAGGTCCTATGTAATAGATCAGGCACGTCAATCGCAGTATATTACTGGATCGTATAAGAAGATCTCTTGCTGATTTACTCATTCGCTGTCACAACCCTTGTCGCCTTGTATGACATCAGCTGGAGAGATTGGGGGAGTGCCAATGGTATTCTCAGCTACCGTCACCACTCGACATGAAATATAGTGTCGTAAAAACAGCATAAAATCTCAATGAAAATGGTAGATGTATCGATGAAGCATATGATTAAAAAACTTTTGGTTGTCAATAGGGTGTTCAGCTGTCAATTTTACAATATCAAACTTTGAAATTTTAGGACTTTCCTTACTATTTCAGTGTGTAAAAATGATCCCGAATATCAAATTTGTATCTGAAACCTTTGTGCCCCTTACATTTAATAATATACGTCTAACATTCATAATTCGCTTATGAGTTGAGAACAACATTATTTTAATTAGATTTTATCCTCAAAATTAATTAGGTTATTCAACATCACATTTCTCGGCGGGGACTTCGCTTTTGAAATGTACAAAATACCGAGCTATTTTGTCTGAATTCTGTTTTATCTTTTACTGTAAAAGATCTATATCGAAAGCGGTGAAATTCAGTGATCTAAGTTTAAATGTATTTAAATCTGCTCGCGAATTTGTGAACTCCAGTCCTGACATACCATGATCATTTTCTCGTTAGTATAAAGTCCGTAGGCCAAATACGGATTGAGTATAAAAGTATAAAGTAGGAATTATATGAAAAACTCTGTGAAAATATCGATGACGTGACATTCTGAGTTAGGATTACCGAAATTAAGCAAGGCTTGTGCTTGAGCTGGTTAGTTTGTTTGTGTTTCAGAAGACATTTCTAAATGAATGTGGCAATTGTTAGCATCTTTCAACACTCTGCACTTTTGGTTTATTCGTGTAAGCCTCATCATCACCAGCCCTTTAATGTCCCCATTGTTAAGCCTTCCCTTTATGTCCGTAAATATCTTAGCCAATAACTAGGATATGTGCCTAATTCAAACAACCCTCTTAACAATTCAAACAACACGAGTTCATTTCTCTTGTTTCTCTTTTAGTGTAAGAACAGACGAAAATAGGATTTTGATACATTTGTGTCCAAGCTACTGTCCAAGCTACTAATCGAAGCTGACATTTCGATGGTAGGTGTGATGAAAACAATCATAAAAAATGCGAATCGATTGTCGTCTTTGAGTATTCATTTCTACTATAAGTTTCAGTAACTTTTCGTCTAAACAGGCAGAAGGTTAACCGGGGACGTTGATTAATTACAATCTGCAACGATATCCGAGTAATAATTGAATCATAATAACAGCGTAACCAAATCTGGGATATCTCGGGAGCGTTAATACTCTTATCTAAATCTTCGCCCGACGCTTGTGACTGAAAATACAGCCTTAATAGTTTCAAAGACGCACCGTACCATGCACATATGAAAATTTATGGCCCTCCGTATTAATTAAAGGTCGTAACTTTAGGGGTGAAGTTTCTTAAACGATTAATAGTGCTCCTCTGTAAATATTAGGTTTTAGCTCACTTAACTTAACAGGACTGACTTGATTTATTAACTAGTTGGTACTAGATGTTTTATGCTATAACTCCAACAGTATTTATTCATAAATGCAAGAACATCATTACATTACCTTACACTGAAATAGCAGTATATTGCTAGGTTATATAAGAGGAACGCTGCTACCCCATTACTCATCTCTGTCGTCACCCATAGTCGCCTTGTACGACACCCACGGTAGTGATTGGGTTGCACTCCAATCTCTCTGCTCTTCCGTCACCACACGGCTACCAGACAGTAGTAATAGTAGATTTTCCATCAAGTGCACAAAACGAATCATTTTTGTGCGAGACTTTTAGCAGCCCGAGCCGAAGGCGAGGGCTGATAGTAATGTCGAGGATAAAAATGGTTTTGTGGACGAGTTAGAAACTCTGCTTTTCACTTCGATTGCGAGGAAATAGAACAGTAGTTTATCATAACATTTCTTAAAATTGAAACTGAAATTAGTACAGTTTTGGATACCGAAGCAAAAGTTTTTCCCAGTGATATTAGGTTTGGGTTGCAGACCTATACAGCCAAGTATTTAATTAGTTGCCGTGTGGTGACGGCAGAGTAGAATACAATTGTCACCTCCCTAAATCTGTCCCGTGGATGTCGTACAAGGCGACTAAGGATAAATCAGTGATGAGGAATGGGCAGCAGCGTTCCTCTTATATCATCTAGCTATTACCTGTTGCGACTTTTGTGCCCGATAAATGGCAATAGGCTCGCCACCTATTACATGGGACCTAGCATGGCTGGCGAAACATGGGTGCTAGTTCACCTCTGCCTACCCCTTCGGGGATATAGGCGTGATTTATGTATATATGTATGTATTTAATTACTTTTGAAATAATAATTTTCGTAAATTAATTTAATAACCTACCGTACCTACTTGAATTAAATTTTTAATATCTTTTATATCTTAAAAAACACATTAGGCAAATAAATTTAAGTAACTATTAAAATATAACAAATTCTATCTCTGAATTTCTCATTGTGTTTGGCTGCATGGCTCATTTTCTTTGCCTTAATATAGACACATTTATGAGTGACAAACGTCGTGACGTCCACAAAACCATTTATGAGTGAGAGATACGTTAATGCTCTAGAGCACAAAATTCGATTTTGTGCAGCCTATATCCTGCACAAATGAGCACTTTCAGAGCATGAGAAGTGAAAACATAATTATTTAATACAAAACTTTGTTTTCCCTTGTCACAAAACAAGAAACTAGACCAAACAAAGAACTAAGTATAAGTTTTATTTATTTTATAATTGAACATAGTTAAGTATAACACGTCTTATAATTATTTTGACTATGTCTTATTGCCGCACTTAGAGACGTCAAATAACGTTATTGAGTACTTAACGTCAAAAAATGACAATTCAAAACCTGTCGCTATTCTTGCCGGGTGTATGGTCTAGATTTGAATGAAATTATTTGACATTAAGCACTCATTAACTTTAATTGACGTCTCTGAGTGCGGCAGTTAGTTACTAACAGTTAATAAATTTTTTACTTCTCATGCTCTGAAAGTGCTTTTTTGTGCAGGATATAGGCTGCACAAAATCGAATTTTGTGCTCTAGAGCATTAACGTATCTAATCATAAAAGTATCTATATTAAGGCAAAGAAAATGAGCTATGCAGCCAAACTCAATAAGTAATTCAGACATAGAATTTGTTATTTTTTAATATTTACTTAAATTTATTTGCTAATGTGTTTTTTAAGACATAAAAGATATTAAAACTTTTAATTCAAGTAGGTACGGTAAGTATTAAATTAATTTAAGAAAATTATTATTTCAAAATTAATTTAATACTTGGCTGTATAGGTCTGCAGCCCAAGCCTAATATCAATGGGAAAAACAATTTCCTTCAGTATTCAAAACTGTACTAATTTTAGTTTGTATTGTAAGAAATGTTATGATAAACTACTGTTTTATTTCCTCGCAATCGAAGTGAAAAGCAGTGTTTCTAACTCGTCCACAAAACCATTTTTATCCTCGACATTACTATCAACCCTCGCCTTCGGCTCGGGCTGCTAAAAGTCTCGGACAAAAATGATTCGTTTTGTGCACTTGATGGAAAATCTACTATTAACACGTCCGAAATATTCCCATGTGGTATAATAATATTTGTTTGTCATCTAGTATCCTTAACACAAGTGCTAAATTGCTATTTAGGCTAGATACACAGCGAGTGATAGAATTATTGGTATTTATTTATTTATTATTCTATCAGGCCGTGTGGTGACGGCAGAGTAGAATACAATTGTCACCACCCCAAATCTCTCCCGTGGGTGTCGTACAAGGCGACTAAGGATAAATCAGTGATGAGGAATGGGCAGCAGCGTTCCTCTACCACCTAGCAAAGAACTGCGACTTTTGTGCCCGATTAATGGCAATAGGCTCGCCACCTATTACATGGGACCTAACATAATTGGCGAAACGCGGGTGCTTGTTCACCTCTGCCTACCCCTTCGGGGATATAGGCGTGATTTATGTATGTATGTATGTATGGGATTTGACGTAAGTCGTCGTGAAATCACGTGACCAAAATCGTCTTCGTAAGTTCCTAGTTGTTGGTATCGCAAGCTAAGACGCTGTAGGTACCAAAGTATTATGGCCTATCGTGACGAATTTCGACACGATATCGTTATGAAACGATTGCCATTTGGCTACGGGCCCAGCCTTTTAAGTTCCCCACTGCTGGGGCACACAGGCCTTCCCTATGGCTGGAATAATATAGGGAGAATTATTATTTTAAGCTATGTCATTATATTTGCTTGGGATCATTCTTAAGTCCCAGTTTTTATAAATAAAATTAATTGTAATATAAGACGGTAAATGTGCCAATATAAGGGTACAGATCCAACTTTCCTTTTCAACAAACTCCCATTCACATCGTTGCCCGCTAACCCAAGTTCAACGCTTTATCAGTGATAAAGTTAATAAAGCAGTCTCAAATGATCAACTTTCCCTATAAAGACCATATCTTAGTAAGTGGAGTGACTATATTTTCATAGTAGATGGGTGAAAATCAGCATAGAATCTCAGTGTGGAAGTTCGCTCGTTAAGCATTTAGGTTAGATAAAATGTTTCAAAAATGTTCTGTATGACCCTAAGTTACAATAGAAATTAAACATGAGAAACACATTAAGTTATCGTGAGGAACATTATCTATACTTTTATACTAATATGATAATGCTGAAGAATTTGTTTGGTTGGTTAAACGCGCTTAAATTATTCTTGTGTTGCATAGTACATTTATCGAGGAAGGCTATAGGCTATTTAGTAACAGACACTTAAGCGAGCGAGGCCGCGGGCGACCACTATTTAGTTAATAAAAAGCGGCACTGCTATAAATATACTTTCAAGCAATGTGCATTCAACATTTATAGAATTGACTGCCGCACTCATAGACGTCAATTACCGTTAATGAGAACTCAATACAAAAAAATGACCATTCAAAACTAGCCGCTATTCTTGCAGGGTCTATGGTCTAGATTTAAAGGAAAATGTTTGACATTAAGCACGCATTTAAGCCTCACTCAAACAGCAGCGGTCGCCGGATGGTGGCGGTGGCGAACCCGAACAAACGTTGACCGCGCTGGTTTGAATAATTTTAGCTACGTTACACGTGCCGTGTGGTGACGGCAGAGTAGAATACAATTGTCACCACCCCAAATCTCTCCCGTGGGTGTCGTACAAGGCGACTAAGGATAAATCAGTGATGAGGAATGGGCAGCAGCGTTCCTCTTTTACCACCTAGCTATGTACTGCGACTTTTGTGCCCGATAAATGGCAATAGGCTCGCCACCTATTACATGGGACCTAACATAACTGGCGAGACGTGGGTGCTAGGTCACCTCTGCCTACCCCTTCGGGGATATAGGCGTGATTTATGTATGTATGTATGTACCTACGTTACAACTGCTCGCAACCACCGCTTTAGCGTCACTCAAACAGCAGCGGTCAGCGGTGGCGGTGGCGGTGGTTAAGAGTTGTAACGTAGGTAACATTAGGACATAAGGTGAATTGTGTTGTAGGTGAGAGGAGCTCACTAGCGCAGTTGCACGGCGCGCTTGGCCTGCAATTGCGTAAACTAAGCAAGTTCGCTAAGGCCGGTCATAAGGTGAATTGTGTTGTAGGTGAGAGGAGCTCGCTAGCGCAGTCGCACGGCGCGCTTGGCCTGCAATTGCGTAAACTAAGCAAGTTCGCTAAGGCCGGTCATAAGGTGAATTGTGTTGTAGGTGAGAGGAGCTCGCTAGCGCAGTCGCACGGCGCGCTTGGCCTGCAATTGCGTAAACTAAGCAAGTTCGCTAAGGCCGGTCATAAGGTGAATTGTGTTGTAGGTGAGAGGAGCTCGCTAGCGCAGTCGCACGGCGCGCTTGGCCTGCAATTGCGTAAACTAAGCAAGTTCGCTAAGGCCGGTCATAGGATGGGTGACCAAAAATTGATTATCGCGAGTTCCTCCGTGCTTCGGAAGGCACGTTAAGCCGGTGGTCCCGGCTGCATCTGCAGTCGTTAATACCCATCAACCCCGCACTGGGCCAGCGTGGTGGGTTATGGCCCAATCTCCCTATATTCTTCCATCCATAGGGAAGGCCCGTGCCCCAGCAGTGGGGACATTAAAGGGCTGGTGATGATGATGATGATGTGAATTGTGTGCCCGCACGGGCAATTTGCCACCGCCCCCATCCCGCGACCGCTGCTGTTTGAGTGAGACTTTAAAGTTAATTGACTTCTCTGAGTACGGCAGTAAGACTTATTTTATAAACAAAATAGGTTTTGATTAATGCGTCTTTTATATTCAATATGAATTTCGCAAGGATTATGTATGTAATGCAAAATACATTAATTTTATTACCAACCTTTAATGATTAAAGGTAAAATAAAATAAAATTAATTAATGTATTAAAGTTTAATCTTATTATTTGAAAGGTATTATTTTAATTTCTGAAAGCTAGCTTTAATATTAATTGAGGTGTAGCGAAAGTTTCAACGCTGTCTGTATTTATCTACTGTGGTATTATCAAGGAGTCGGCTCGCGGTCGCCGACATGAAATATACGCCACTTACCGCACCTCGTAATATTGCGTTCTCTTGCAATATGAAAATTTATTGCAATGTACGTGTACGTAGGAATTGGCGAATAACTTAGAAAAATGTTTATCGCCATAATAATTCACACGGTCTTTACGCTTCGAGAACGGTGGTGTTAATGAGCTTGAATCATTGCACTTGATCAGTGTTCGGCCAAACCTTTTTTATATTGGCACTGCGCAGTGGAAGCGTGCTGGGCCCATAACCTATTGTAGCAGAAGGAGATAAAATCACAGAGGTGTTGTCACTGCAAGATATTTATTGAGGGTTAAAAGTGAGAGAAAATATACAAATATATGTCAAAACTGCTGCCAGGGTGTTATATTAAATAAATATAAAAAAGGTTTGGCCGAACAATCAGGTTGACTTCAGCGTACAACAATTTTGCTTAGAACCTTCCTATTTTTTTCCTTACAAAATGCCGTGTGATGAACGGCAGAGAGCAATACAATTATTGTCACCACCCCTGTCCCTCTCGTGAGTGTCGTACAACACGACTTATGCTCGAGTTCACCAACACGTAAAACCATTAAAAGATAACCACCAGTTTTTGACAGTTCTTCCATACTTAAAAATGTCGAAAGCCAACGGTTAAATAATAATAATAATCGACTATTTACGTGTTGGTGAACTCCAGCCTTAGACATAGCACGCACTGGTTACTTTTGGCACTATCCAATACAGTACAGTTCTCAGAGTGCGCGCGGTCAGCAAAATCAATTTAACCCTAAAACTTATTATGATTGATTTATAATAAGTAACCAACCAGTTCACGATTGACTCCAACCGTGCCTCGTGTGCTCTACCATTAACCATTTACCAATCTAATATACCATTTGACACTCTATACAGTGTTTTACATTTTACTATTTAATTTGTTGGACTTACACCCGACAGTCACCGTGACTGTTTTGTCACTCTTGTCAAGTCCGTGGATATGTATGGAGATTTACAAATGTCATCATGTCACGTCGTAACATGCGCGCATCTCCATACATATCCACGGACTTGATAACAGTACTAGTGCGCGCTTTGTCAAGGAGTTGTAACATAACGAGGAATTGGTAGCAGCGTTCCTGGTGCAAACTCAAACTCGACCCCTATTACATGGGTCCTGAAAAGCTGGCGAAACGCGGGTGTTAAAAGACCTCTGCCTGCCCCTTAGACAATCCACGCGTGATTTATTTATGTTTTTACTTATAAAATGGGTGAATTTTCATAATAATCAATGCTACACAAAATATATTTGTCTCTTTGCATGCCAATAAATATAAAACAAAATATTTGATTAAAACGCCACTTGATTACCCCAATCCCGCTTGCCATCACATAATGGATTAAAGGTAAATTTATTGCCCAGTATCAATGTAAATTATT
This sequence comes from Cataclysta lemnata, assembly GCA_963931975.1. Taxonomy (NCBI): domain Eukaryota; kingdom Metazoa; phylum Arthropoda; class Insecta; order Lepidoptera; family Crambidae; genus Cataclysta; species Cataclysta lemnata. Next base: position 8,440,728 of record OZ008339.1, read on the forward strand.
ATATTAGAGTAAAATTTATTAAATAGTATATACATATTTTCAGGAGAATGGCATCGGGTATGAAGCATTGGAAGACCCAGAATAATTTTGCTAAATGGGTAGGTATTGCTGTTTAAAAAAAGTTATTATTTTTGTTCATATTATTAGTCTAGAACCATCATTTGACAAAGGGCTTATTGCACTAAGTACAATTTAAAATAGCTCCGAATTTACAGATTTTATTTACTAATTATAACAGTGTTAAACATAATTAATTCAAGCTTTTCTTTGACATTAAATCGAACTAAAACAGTCAATATTTAATTATTCCTTAGTGACTCTCCTTCGACGACAAAGTATTCAGGCTTAATGAGTACTTTTAGAGATGCCCGAATATTAAATGGAAATTTCGTACTTGATATATTATGGAACATTATGCGATAGACTTTGTGTATTATGACGGATTACGTAGGGAAATATAGTGGTCCTTTACACAAGATATTTTCATTTCAATATTTGATATTTATTAGTTCAGTAAATTACGCTTTTGCTAATATGCTCATGATCACATGCCTATACCAAAATAAATAAATAAATAAATAAATATTTTTACACTCACACCTATCATCTAGCCCAAAGTAAGTAGCCTAAGCACTTGTGTTATGGATACTAGATGACGGACATATTTTTAATATAATTATGTATATAAATGTTGAAAATATACTACATAAACATATACACAACCATGACTCGGAAACAAACATTTGTGGTCATCACAAAGTTTGCCCCTACCAGGATTCGAACCCGGGACCTCTTGACCAATACCCAGCAATCTGAGCATTCGACCAAGGCGGCCGTCAAATAAATACATTTCTTTCAGTTACAAGTTCTTATTTCATATTTTCTCTTAAATACTCATATCTTCTTATTTCCGTTATTGTCACTACACCTTGTTATCTACATTAACACGCCCGTCTCCGTTGAATTGTAGACCCTAGAAGAAATATATGTGATTGCATGATGTTAGACTGATTTACACTTAAAGATAAAACTATCAACCCCAGACACCCGGGAACAGTGCAGAGCCATGTTGATGATTTTTTAAATGTAATAATAATTATACTTTAATGTCATTTTGATTTTATCTATAGCAGACTAATAATGTATATTACTGGTCTGACCGTTATGAATGGAAGTGGAAACATACTGCGCCGATATCAGATAATTAGGGAACAGGGCAGGGAAGGTGGTGATTTTTCAGCATCTTGTTTTTAATAACACAAGCAATTTAGCTGCTTATTTTAAGGTAGATATGGTTTACAAATATTTACATAAAAAGTACGCTTCATACCTAATAAAAAATAAGTAGCATGAAAAGGATTATCGTGTATCTTGCTTAAGACACTTTTTGTACATGTTACCTACCTACTATTCAAGTCTGATAAAGCGGTTTTATGAATTTGTTTACCGTTCTAATCGGCCTTCTTGCAGACAGTTAAAAGGAAAGATTTACGCTACTTTTTATTGTGGCCCGCCTTGTAGTTCCCCCGGGATCGACATAAAACGAATCCTGCTCGGTCAAAGCCGCAATCTTTCGCAACCGTAATATAATATCCTTTTATATGTGACTTGCTTATCTGTCTCAAATATACACTTGGCATTGAAATTTTATAGTGGTCAATTTTGGTGGTTTGCTTACTGAAAAAAAAACGTATAAGTACAGATGTTTGTCCTTTTCATAATTTTTGTTATTAAATTTATTAAGCTGACACATACTGTAGATAACCTGGGAACAGGGCACGAGGACGAAAGGCTCACATATTAAATTGACATATAAATAAGGCTTATAATTCTGATATAAAAAACAACTCTCTAAAAAGTTGTTAGAAGAGAGAGAACTTTTAAAATACAAATAAATTAATATATATTCTCACAAAGAAGAGGAAGATTAAATCTTTATTCTCGCACGTTAGCTCAGCACATTCTGGAACTAACACACACACACGTGTGAAGTTTTTAATTATGTTTGCTCCCCTTCGAATGTTACCGTTATTAAGTCCCACAGAACATTCCGGGCGACGTTATTTTGTACATGCTTTATGCACTAGATACTATCTAAAGTTCAACTAGACTTTGAGCATCCGGCCACATTTTGTAAACGCAACTCCGCCAAATAAACTCACTGGCACGAAGTTTTCCCGTTAAAGTAATTCACTTGCGCGTCTCCTGAGTATGAAAGTCTGGGTTTATGGAGTTAATTATGTGTCTCATAACAAATGCCAATTAGAGCGTGGCTTTCGTGATTCAATTTAGGATCTGTAAGTCTAATGACTTTGAGCCTAAAGTTTCCAAACACGAAATCACAATGGTTAATGTTTAAAGTTTTCGTACCTTAGTTTGAAAATTTAAAATACTGACACTGTTAAGATACTGCGTGCTATACTTAACATCATCATCTTCATGACCTGTTTCGAGGTTATCTGTGATTGACGTATTATGTTTTCTCATCTATACGATATACCTTCAGCCATTTACTACCGTTTAAATAATTATTAGCTTCTGTAGAATTATTGTTAATGTAACGAAAACAATTTACTTGAAAATTTTGAAATAGCAACACAACATGCTGCGACGGACGGATTAAATTTGTGTCGCGATGCTATAAAAACAGGTGACAGTCGCATGAGGTGATTTCCCAAACTTCAGAAGTGCCAAGACAGTTTATGGCCCTTGTACACATCTGTCAAGGGCAAAATTATTGAAACACAAAACAAGGGGATGGAGCTCAAAGTTCAAAGCGACAATTGAGTTTAGTCGCAAATGAAATATAGAAGATCTGGTGGATCCGAAGTCGCGACCCACGAAGTGAGAAAAGTTAATTTAAAGTTCGGCTGATAGCTACAATTTGTGAATCCGAAAGTTTTATTTTTGCACATAGTTATATACATAAAAATAATTCGTTTTGCATTTCCTTTATCACGTTTACTTTGAAATTCATTGGTTATTTCCACCGCCGCTATCGGGAACTTCCCTGTGTTCATTGACTTTTAAATTATTCCATATTAAATTGTGTGAATTTTGCAACGTTTACAACGCTTAACTTAACAGATGAATCAGATGATGAGTTGGTGAGAGCACATGTAAGTAAAGTAGTATCCTGCACTGACAGTAAACAAAGATTATCTCGAGTAGGTTTTCTTACGATGCATTCAAGGGAACGCTTTCTCCAACTATAACTCTAACAATTCGACCTAACATAATTGGCATAACATAAATAGGCGCGATTTATGTATGTATATAGTATATTGTATACACGGGCAATGTAAACAGAGGTGCAAACGTAGCAGTAACATTAGATATAAGGCAATTAATAATTTCCCCAAGAATACTGTAAAATCAGATCAGCCGGCGGTAATGCTGAGCGGTAGATAATGTTTCCTCCGGGATCCAGAGGACTCAAGATAAGACTGGCTTCGACCTCGGATTAGTCTGGCTTGTTACGCCTTATTGTAATATTATTATGACACGGCCGTTTAGACCTTTGTTTCCACGTTGTTGGGTCCCGTCGGTTTAATTGTGTTCTTATCTTAACACAGCAAATTCATACATATACTGTACTCATATTATAGCTACTATTTGCTAGTACTAGGTGGAGCTCGACAGCGCCATGATGGTCTGAGATTGCGGAAACTAAGCAATAATATTCGCTATGGCAGATTATTGGATGGGTGACCAAAAATTTATTATCTCGAGTTCCTCCATGCTTCGGAAGGCACGTGTAGCCGTTAGTCCTGACTCCATATGCTCATACCCACCGACTCACACTGGGCGAGCGTGGTGGATTACGGCCCATTCTCCCCTTATACTTATACTCCTTATATACCTAGGGAAGGCCTGGGCTCCAGCAGTATGTCCATTAAAAATGCTGGTGATGATGATGATGATAAAGACTACTAAGTTTTCAGTAGAGAATATTGTATTATTGTATATGCGTAGGACTCGCTTGCTATATTCGTTCAATTACTACAAGACACATTGAGAAAATAGGATAGGCTGCCACAGAAGGCAAACTTTGACAAGGGATTTTACACTCTAGAGCAGCTTAGTTGGGTTCAAAATCTATTTGAGATTTTTTAACTTATTTGTTGTCTTGCCTGGTGACTATTTACTATGTTGTCGTTTTTTATTAAATGAGGATTTTATTCATAGTGTGAAAACTTCGTCATATTTTAGAGAGTAGTAAAATGCGAAGGGTCAGCCTAAGCATTTGCGTAGTGTGTCCAGCCTGAAGTCCCGGAGCGCCCACACCCAATACACGCAAACGTTGTTTGCGCGCTCTCATTGTTAAAAGCTCGACATTATATTCATTTAAAAATTAACTTCCTGGTGCATGAATTTGCCGTGACGTGTGACAAGCCCCCAGGGAGTAAGTTCAATGTAACTGTCATGTGTATTACAGCGTCCAATTTCTCCTCAATAACATCTAATCGCAATTAAGTGTATAACTATCCCGGTTGGATAGAAGCAACTGTCGTATTGGGACATCTGAAAGATTATGAGTGTCGTTCGCACGCTTCCAACCCTTAAGATTACGACTGTACAGTAGAGGTAACGAATAAAGACAATATTGGAAATCGGTCTATGGACTTGGTTCTTTCTGTCACTATTTCATGCATTCATTCATCACTAGCACTTTACCGGTGTGACATAATAGGTAGGTAGTGATAGCTCGATGATTCATTAGTTAATTTTATTTTAAGATCAAATTCTATAATGCATAGAAATCGTATAGTCACTAGACTTCAAAAACACAGGGCCTGACGCATCAATACTCTTCAGTACCCAACGCCTCACTAGCAAACGGCGCGCAAGTTATGACATTGCAGGTACTTAGTAAATTTTACAATCCTAGATTTCGCCAATCACATAAACCGAAACATACATACATTTCACTCATTGAATATAAGAGAGATCGAAGCAACTCAAAGAGTACTAAGATGCATTGTGTATTCTTAACAAATGAGAATAAAACTTACTGTTGTAAGAATTAAATTTGTGTTGTATCTCTGTTGTACTTAAACAATTAGTGTCGCGTAGAGTGTACGAAGTTGCGTTACTAATCTACGACCACTGAACGTCTTACAGAATTGGCACGGAACGTTCCACCATCTGGCTCAGGGGCTGTGGTCACTCAGTTAGCACTTAAAAACAGAAGCCACCACGATATCCGAAGCACATTTCTCTCAATACAAAATTGCGATAGAGCGAGTCGGTCATATGAATCACAGGGCTTTCGCAGGCGAGACTTTGTATTCAGTTTGGCGGATGACGATAACCTTAATGTAAGCGGCGTCACGGCTGGCGGTCCGAAGAAGGATCGCTATTGTCGTGGTCCCTTCCGCGCGCGCCATTCTTTTCTCTTTATACATTTTCTCACTCGAGTAATTCGAGGACAATAAACATTTATTGTCCCCGTTTATTTGACAGACGATGAAGAAATATCGAACGAGTGAGTTCGTTATTTTTATTGTGGCAAGCGCCGCTATTACTTTCGTTTTGATGGACCCCGGCTGTTGGTCGAGAAGCTGTAAGAGTATTGACCAAGGTTGTAGCAAAAGGTGGTTTCATGCCTTGCGTTTATCGTCAAAATTGAGTCGAGTATTTCTAGGCATCTCTTTTGGGAATCGCGAAGAGAGCTTTGTGAACTCGCTTCGAATAGGAGAGGGTATGGCAAACCTAAGGGTGGTTCTAAAGGCGAAGGCAGGTCATTCAAGCCGGTCCATGGAGAGGCAAAATATCCCTGTTTAGGTGAAGTTAGCCAAATCTTGTATGATGCCTGAAAAAAGAAATAAAGAGAAACATATATTTTGAGACAGGTACATGCACAATAACATTTTTTTATTTAACAAAATGAAGTGTATACCAAGATTGTACACTACATTTTGTTTTAAAAATGTCTAATTTTGTTGTACTTAACGAGAAAAACTACATGTAAACAAGCAACCCAGTCTGGGTTGTATGAGTTGATATGAGACTCTTTGCTTTTTATAAAATAGCGAATACAAAATGCCAATAAATATAGTACTAGTATTCTCTAGATTGTATAGACAACTCTCTATATATTGATTGTTTACAAAAAGTAAGCTATCGAATAAAAAATAATAAATTATGTTTTAGATCTAGGGAATCTTTAGAGAAATGAATAATCCACTTTTCGACAATAACACAACGTGTATCGGATAAAGGAAATATCTTTGGAACCGGCTCAAATTTAAAGCGGTTTCACACTACGTCCGATCCGAGATCCGAACTCGTGATCTAGAAAACTTGGACCGAATTCGGATATTACTTACGCACTACGCAATTCAAGTGCTATCTTTTGGAATACTTGATTTGACGGAAAGAAATCGGATTATGAAGATCGGATATAGAGCGTAAGTATAGTGCGGACCATATTTTCACCGGTTCGGATCGGATTCGGATCGGATGTAGTACGTAACCGCTCATAGGGAGCCACCTCTTTAGTAAATCGCGGGGGATAAAGTGATTCGGTCACCTTGCAACCCGAACGTGAATTTGAGAAACGTCCAAAAGACGGTTGGCTCCCGAGGGGGCGCTCTCAGCGGAAGACATCCGTGTTCGCTTTTTTTTTCGTTTCATTTCTCTACAAAGAATGAATTTTACGACTTCCTTTTTATAATAAAAAACTGGCGCTTTTTCAATTGTTTTCCAGTCAAAAACGCTTCACTTGCTTAATTTCAACCGGCGAAAAGGTCCAAATAGGTAAGTCAATTTAAAAAATGTTCATAAGTTGAAAACTTTCTTTTGTATAATCTTTTGTATAAAAATATACTCCAGCCATTATAACAGTGTTAAAGAGTCTTTTAATATAAAATAAACAAAAGAAAAAAATTAATACATATTTTTCAAAGTCGTCATTCAGTAGTCAATCATTTTGATTTTCTGAAATAGTTTTCTGGTTTCTGAAATTCTTTTGTCTATCTGTCACTCTCACTCATTGAGAATAATTGCAAAGTGTGAGAGTGACAGGAAAACGAAAGCGATTGAAAGAGGCTTAAATATATAATCAGGGTTCGGTTTGGTAAAGATTATGACTTTGACCGCTTTTAAAGATATATCAACGCGAGCGAAGTCGCGGGTAAAAAAAGCTAGTTTATTTTTAAAATAAACACATTCGATTCAATTTGAAATCACATTCATGATTTCTAAAGTGCTTATCTGTATTGCGAATTAGATACAAACACGGAACAGAAAAGACGTTCTAGACGAACCTTCTAGACAAATCAGCATTTGTATTCCGCCGGGTGAGGTACGATAAGTTTAATCCCAGCCCCAGTGTCACCGGGAGTGGCTCATACTGAAAGAACCTTTGTCCGGGACACCGTACTTTAGCCTTCTTATTTTTTCATCAGCTTTCCCCATTGTCAGGGGGTAATGTAAAATTCAGCACTTAAAAGGCGAGCTTTACGTCTATTCCTGCAACTAGGCGGTCGCTGCGAATGGCAAGTCTAAGTGATGGATAGAGATCGAATGGCTCATTGATCATACGTTTCGTCTGGTCATTTAATATAGCGGCGTGGTGGCGGTCACGTAATTTATTCACGGTGGCAAGGAATTCGGCCAATGTCCTATTAAAAACATTCGCCGGGTAACCTTCTTCTATTCTCATTCATTTGCATTGTGTCCTATCGTCACCACACAGCAAAGTACAGCACCCCGCTGGAGTTCACAAAAAAATTCTAGAGCTATAGTATCTAGATATATAAGAAAATTCTGTGAAGGCAGTGAGCAGATAGAATACAACTGGAACCCTCCCCAAATATACCGCGGATGTCATACCCGGCGACTAAGGGTAAATGCAGCGATGAGTAATGGGCAGCAGCGTTTCTCTTATACTATTTAATTCACCTGTACCTACCCTTATTGGAACAACATAGCGGAACATCGTTTTATCGTTTAACATTAAAACAGCACTTAATACAGAAGAAAGAATTAAGTCCAGAGCAAAAGTTCCAACAAAAGGTGACGAAATGATACGGTCCCTTTGTAAAAGTTGCAATGTACGTGACAAATCTTCTAGTTTCGAATTGGGATTGAAAACTGCGATGGAGTCGCCCCAACGTGCCTCGAATCCCTTATTAGTTTCCCATTTAGAAATAGGTGCACAGACTTTATCGGTGTTATGTTAGGAATGTAGTAGAACCGAAGTTATTCCACTCTGTGCGGAATTGTAGTCACGTACGGAACACTTCGACTACCTAGTTCTGTTATAAATGCATACACCTTAATATACATCGGTCTTGACATAAACTCTTGTATCGATTTAATTTCTGTGAACCGTGATTAAAATGAAATTAAAATAAAATAAACCTAAATAAGTATTAGATCAAATATTTCTGACACTCACACCTATCACCTCGCACCACACCTCACCTTCTAAACTCACCGCCAAAATCCAGTTTGTCATTAGCAAGGAAAGGAAGATCAAGTCCAATATGTGGATGACTTCTTCTTCATGCTATCCTAACCACTCACCTCTATAAGACATGAGCTCAAAATGAGTTTCCCTCTTTCTCATCAGCACCTTTCACACAATCAATCCATCGCTTCTTCGGTCGTCCTCTGATTTTAGATCTATCCACATCCATACTGACTTAATATGTCGATAATTCAAATCAGATTTTCACAAAATGACAACGCGCGGATTCTTGGTAAATAATCGCTTTATGGCCGAATGTTTATAGTTTTTGGATGTGACATTATTATCTTTTCTCTACAAATATTGTTTATGATTTAATTCGACGATCTGTAAAGGAATGCTTTGATGTTCTTTGATGTTCGTACTATACTTTCTATGCAACTCCGTGCAGGTCCAGTTCTATATAGGATAGGGAATAAAAACGGTTTAACGTTACTGATGCAATGTACGCCAAACACAGAAAACCTTTGAAAAAATGTAAGCTGATTTACCGTCGCTGGCCAGGGCCTCTCGTGCCCACTCAACCGGCAAATAAAGGCGACCAGACAAATGCTCGCAAATTGACTCGACGTTTTTCACTGTACTCCATATTTTTTAGGTAAGGCGTAGCCCTATTCGCTGAGACGTCAGAATTAAGGACTCGACCAAACAGTTTTATTAGCTATAAAAGATTTTGAAGTTTTACTTACTATCCATGAGCTTGTATAATATATCTTTTAGGTTGCATATCGTCATCGGTTTTCCAGTATAGGTGAAGATAGGGCATTGCTTTAAAGCCATTACTTTAACATAATATGTACAAGATTCGACGGCCACCTTGGTCGAATGCTCAGATTGCTGGGTATTGGCCAAGAGGTCCAGGGTTCGAATCCTGGTAGGGGCAAACTTTGTGATGGCCACAAATGTTTGTTTGCGAGTCATGGTTGTGTATACTATATGTTTATGTAGTATATTTTTATTAACATTTATATACATAATTATATTAAAAATATGTCCGTCATCTATTATCCATAACACAAGTGCTTAAGCTACTTACTTTGGGCTAGATGATAGGTGTGAGTGTAAAAAAAAAAAAGATGGCAGAATAATAATGAAATGAATTCATTAATCAAAGATAGAAAGGATCATGGTGAGAGATCGATGATCGGAGATAGTGATTGAGATCCAATCCATACTGTTGAAGGTTTTAGCTTAGATCTTGCAGCTGGCCCCTTACATGATACCAACCATCTATAAGGGTATGTTGTTGTTGGTGGTTTACCCTCCACGATTCGGTTGTCCATAGGTTGATCTACACCGGCCAATCTCTCCTAGGCGACTTTGCAACGCCTTTGGGATGAGTCGGGGTTGGCACATTATGTTATTTTGTTCCAGGTATGCATGTTACAAGTACTAACGCATGAAAACCCTGACTGATCATTACACTTTTTAGTCTTTACTTTTGCAGTATACGTCCGTAACGGCTATTCGTAAAACATTACATTTCTCGACATTTCACTGGAGCAATCTGGGACATTGTACAAAATACTCTTAATAGAAAATTCTCGTTTGTTTGATAGGAGCCGCTTTGAAAAGAATAGGCTGTAACGCGGCGACAACAATGATGGAAACGAAATAAGAAAAGGTCTGCGTATAAACCCTTCATTACAGAGCTTGGGAGTATTAAGTCGGTATAACGACCAAATAAAGCTAAGATTACAAGTTAACCTCATGTTAGCTGGGGAACCCAATGATAAAGCATCTCAGGAAGAGCGTGCTCGAGAAGGGTACACTAATCCCTTTTTAGCAAAAACGCTACGTTCCAAAAAGTGATGGGCGGCTCACAGGGGAAGGATCTTCATTACCCAACCGTGTTGTCAGTTAAGCTAAAGGGTCCTAGGATTACCCACTGGCTAATAAAACTTAAAAAATGGACGCGATGCCTCATGCGAGTGTGGCTTAAGAGCGACGTAGCTCTCAAGCAAAATAATGCTAGGATTAAATAAAGCAGTCATGGTGGGACAGTGGCCGTTCCAAGCAAAATTAATTAGTTGTAAATATAAAATAATTAGTTAGCCTTAATTTTTTTTATCGTTTACTTACTAATTAATCGTTTTATCTTATAATGCGTTCAAGTTACCTAATGAGGTGATGAATAGAAGATTTTTAGTATGATAATACAGATATAAAAAAACAGGCCTATATGTGTCTTGAAATTTAATTTCAATAATTAAACGCTTTATCGTCCCGTCTGATATGGACGCCTATAACCTCGTATAGGTTATGTTAATTAAAATACAAACAGCAAGCTAACTAGATACTGTTAAAATTAACGTGGAACAAAGCGAGTGACAGACATAATATACCGGATTAAGCAGATGATCGTTCCCATGCATTTGTTGCTAGTATCGTAATAATACGTTAAACCAATTTATGCGGATAATTTACGTTAGATAGTGAATGGTTGATCTCAATTTTAATTAGTATTTCAATGGAATCATTATGCTAGTTAAAATCCAGTACATTTAATTCGGATTTCATTTAATTAGAATGTTAGTAACAATGTTGGTATGGTACTTCGAATGATTAAAAGTACCTATCGAAGCCTCAATATCCAATGGACGCGCGTGCCTTTTTTGTTTAAATGAATTATACGACTAGAGTTGAGCCTAAAACAATAAAAATCAATGATGTTTCAGCTTTATTGGCAGCTTCTTCCATGCTGAAATAAAAATAGCATAGCATGTGATAGTCACGACTCTTTCCTGGGAGCGATTGCCCAGCGTAAACCAATAAACAATAAACACCTTGGACATCTTAATAATCGAGAGCAAACCCAAAGAGGGCTAACAACAGCGTACCCATAGAGAGTTGGTCTCGGGAAAGCGGCCGGCTCTAAAACCCAAGCCAAAACAACCTTGAGAAGTATAGATGTAATTCCAATCACTTTCTTCGTTTATCCGTCTGTCAGCATAGGTAGTCATTTAAATTACTTTATACATTAATGAATCGAAAAGGTGGACTATTGACATCTTCTGCACAATATAAATGAAAGAAGAAACAAACTGCGCCGACTTCAAATCAAAGACCAGAAAGATGGTCATGTAACTGCTGAAAAGTTTGTGTAAATACAAAAATAAAAATGTGAATAGTACTATTTTTCCAAAGTCGCTAACCATTTTCATATGGATTTTTCAATTCCATCTTTATTACTTTTAAATGCGTCTCGCAGATAAAGAAGCATACCAATTTTTTTTTTACTTTTTGTCTCTCTCTACAGGGTTATTTATAAAACACCAAAATCCTCGAAGGATAGCTAACATCATACGCAAGAATGTTTGTTTTACGACTTTTGATTTTTCGTAAGATTTTACTATTATAAAAAATACTAATTTAATTTACCGCGCTTTAATTTACTGCGCAATAACTCTACGTAGACCTACTTGCATCGGCATTAAGCAGCGCGCGGGCCTAGCGTAGTGTCGTCCTTACGTTTATGTACAATAAAAACTTAAAAAAATAATTTTGCATTCTATTAAAACTCAAAACAAACGTTGTTGTTTATGTTGTTAGCTATCTAGTAATGGGAGGTTTTTGGTGTTTTAAAAATAACCTGTATAATGGCTAGAGTACCTATACAAGGTGTAAAATAAATGTCTAGTAATATTTAAAGAAGTTATTCAGGCCATCAAAATGAACAACTTCAACTATGAGACCAATAACAAAATTTAAAAAAAAGAACTCCTCCCCATACAAACTTATGTCAGCTGGTACTCAGCTTAGTATGGGAAAGTGAATTTTTTTTCTGAGTATTCGATTTTGGTCCCGTAGGCGTAGTGAAGGTTGTTCAGTTTGATGGCCTGAATAACCCCGATAAATATTACTGCACATGTCTGTTACACCTAGAATTTCTCAAATAACCCTTGGTGTAAACCTTAAACTATTTGCAATCTAACAAAAACTAATAAAACATAACAGAAAACTTCGCAACACTGTAATTACAGCTACTAGACACTTGTCGAATAGGTGGACATGTTGTGTAATTACGATTCGATTACCAAAGAATGGTGTGTATTTTGAGGTAAAAGAACAAAACCAGCCGGTAATTACCAATCCTGTAAAGACGTTCGTTCGAAGTATTGTGTTCGTGTGGTAATTGGGATCGGTTTTGCTCTTGTTATGTAGACAGCAGAGAACCTAATGCTGCCGAACTAATTTCTTTTAAACTCTCACAACCCCAACAAGGCATGTTGGCCTATTTATTTCAGTTGTACCCGATTGTAACCTGTATGCGTTAGGTATACATTTTTTTTTAAATAGTATAATTCTGTGCAACGAAATCATAAACAGATACAGGGGTGTGCTTTATGTATTTACCTTTGAAAATTTATATTCCCCTTGGGTCGTAGAGCGAGACCGGCCGCATATTATACACAATGGGCAATCGAATTATCATATCATTATTGTAAGGTAGAGGAAACTTTCAATATTTACCGTTTCTGCACTTGGGTATAGCGTAGTTTGATAAGAAATACTTTAAAAATATTATTATATCTACGATGGCGGGTCAATAAGTCCGTGACTTTTGGAATAAAACACAGATATTTTGATAAATAAATCATTTTATTTTTCAACGTAGTCTCCCTTGAGTTCTGTACACTTTGTCCAACGCTTCTCCAATTTTTTATCCCTTCCAAAAAATATGATTTGTCGAGGTTCAAAAAGGGGTTAAAAAAATTCAAAAAGTCACGGACTTATTGACCCGCCCTCGTATGTACATTCCTTCCATGCTGACCTGAGAGTGAAAAAACAATTCAGTCTTGCCCCTTAATACCCTTACTATAATTTATTAATTAGACCCGTTGAGTTGTTATAAAAGCTTCATAACTCAGTACTATCAATAAGTACTATCTCCAACTCCCATGCTTAGCATGGGAGGTGGCGACAAGATTTAAGAAACTTGCAAACTGAATACAACATGGTATTATTATTGTTATGTTACTGTTTTTTAGTGTTATTATTTTTGTTTGTATATTTTTTTTAATTAGTATTAGGTACTACAAGCTACCGAATAAAACATAACAAAATGTATGTTGCAAAGAAATAAAAGAGGGTAAGTGGCTTTGGTTCTCACTCGCTCGACTGATCAAAACTGTTCACCCTGTCAGTCCCAGATTGCTTTCGAATAGGAGTTAGACGAGCGAGCAATATCCGTTACTAACCACGGAATAGCATTAAAGTTTGCTTGGTATATAAAATGATATGTCGGTTGTTGGTGCAGGTCAATAATTTTTACAATTGCGGTAGTGTTCTCTGTCCTAGTGACGGTTATTTTTGCGATATTTTTAAGTAGTTTTTTGCTAGTTGCCTCATTGGCATTACCGCCGCCCGGCTAGCATGACCTTGGTGGTCACGACACGATTTGATAAAAACAATATATCGACTTGAACTGTAAAAAAAAGCTGACAGTCTGACAACATCATATCGCCTTTCGGTGGTCATGCCAGCCGGGCTGCGATCCATTGCGTAAATTGGGTGATATTTCCAAAGGCTCATCATTGAATTGGCTATCAAAATCAACCTTGATTTCCTCCAGGCTTCGGAGGGCAAATTAAGCATCTGATGCTGATTGAATCTACAGCCCTACTACAGTGATAATTTTTTGTTGTATATCCACTTTGGGTCACTTTCCCGAACGAACTTAAAACATAAATTAGAGAAAGCAGGTAAAGTAAACTAAGTATTAATAGATAAAAATACATAATAATTATTATCTTATTTTCTGAAAATAGCTGAAATAGCTCCTCTGTGCTTCGAAAAATGCGCTCGAAAAGCTGCTTCGAAAGATCCGTATTTTAAACTTGCCTGTGTTCTATATTTGGGTAATCATAAGACTTAACTACGTTTCAATTGGAGCCGTCAATAATGTAGTGATTACTTTACCTAAAATTCTCAATATTAATCATGCTATTTTTCCGCTTCTGTAAACTTCGCTCTAATGAGTGTCGGATTTTAAATAAATCCCTTATTGCTAAAAATGGGACCGTTCTATCTTGAAAAAATTTGCCCACGAAAGGCCGTGGCTTTTAGGGTGTTAATGTTTAATTGAAGACCCCTTAAAAGCCTGTGCCGTTTCATTCAGTGACGACGAGAAAGTCATAATTTACCGCAACATTAAACATGAAGTTGAGTGTGCTGTGACTGGAAGGCATTTACTCTGAATTTGTTTCTGTAATTTTTACTCAGGGGTGATAGAAATTTGGATGAAGAAACAATCATCTTGATACTGAAACTTTCCTATACCACTGGCCTTATAAACAAACCCAAAATCGCCCAGCTATAAAGAGAGAGCTGTTCTTGGAGTTTCCTTGCGTGATAGGATTCGGAATCAAGAAATCCATAGAAAAACCAACGCTATTATTTTTAAGCCCGAAGGTATTCTCCGTCACATTTATTTATATTCTCCACGACAGAGGTAACGGCGCTGTACAATTAATAAATCCATGTATACTTAGTATAATGCAAACCAAATTAATGTTTGTGTTTTAATGACAGATTTAAGTCCTCTGTTTAAAAATTAACGACTGCTTACTATATTACTTTTAAGTTTGTGACCCGGGCTATTTTACAACCCAGTGTAGTCAAAGTCACCTGGATCAAATCGTTTTAGCCATAGGTGTGATTAATTAGGTCTTTTTTAAAACCTAATGCAAGTGAAATTACTTAATATCAATTGTTCCATTTTCGTACGGTCTGTATACAGTCTATACAACAATCGAACCAGATTCCAAATCGAGTTCAAAACTCTCATATGAGAAAGCAGTACCCACCCTGAGTGGGATAGCATTTGACCTTCGTCACATATCACAACGGAATTAAATGAAATAAGCTTCGAATTTACAATAGCGACATTTCATGCGTCCCACAGTCATTGTCGGCTCACGCGTCTTGGTGTAATTGAATAAGACGATTGCTATCTACGAGAAAAAGAATTTAATATCATGCTGTATAAGTGTGCCGAATACGCGTCCGCGTTTCAAATGACGCGACTAGGGTGGGTTAACGACCCAAAGGTTTTATTTGCCGCTCATGCCGGATAGTTTTTATTTAAATAAAATACCAATAATTTTCGCTGTATGCCGAGTTTCGCGGGCCCTGCGGAAAGTTATGGGAGATATGAGTCTCCGAATTACGTGTTGTAAAGAAATTCATTTACTTGGTAAGCGTGGCGTCAAGCATTGTTATTTAAAGGTCGATTTCAAAAACTGATGCTATGCTACAAAATATAAAGTGCACCCTGCACTTTGTAGTATAGCATCAGTTTACCCTAATAGACTATACAGTCCAAGACTTTGGTGTTTTGAATACTTTAAATTAATGTAGAAATTATTACCCATTATTTGACAACAGAGCAAAATACAAAAGACACCAACCTCTCCTGCAGAGGTACATCGACAGATTTTGTATTTTTTATGCGTATGTTGAATGGACTTCCTATTCTACAAGCCCGGCCAGCAACAAATCGAGGAATAAATTGAAAATCGGATCTTATCCGAAAAACCGACAAATAGGAGTCTGAAAGTGACAGGCGGGACAATGAAGAATAAACAATTATCATTCAAAAGTCGTAGCTCCGGGAAACGTGCGGGATTATTAAATGTTTCTTTTTGACAGAATAGAGATATAATTATACGCCGACAATACTCTGTAGTTCACTTATAAGGAGGTGGCCTCTATTGTAAATATTGCCTTAAACGGTCACAGACTTCTCATTTGCCTCAATTTGAACTTCCGTGGGAGGAGATTTGAGGACCTATCCGCCCTCTTAGCTATATATAATTTTTCACCGAGTGCGAGTATAAAGCTGATATAAAACTGTAATTATTTTGAGGTTGTTCACAATAGCACTGTGGTAATCCTGGCACTTAAGAAATATTACAGCTGTCATAGTGTTGTCTTGTGTGTCAGTAATATTAAGTAATCCATGTAATATTTTACTATAATAAAGCCTTAAAGTTCAGGCTCTCTCTTATTACAAGCACAAGCCACAACAAACCGTGAAATCCAAAACATACTTAATAAAATTAAGATAAAAAAAGAAAAACAGTAGAACGGTAGCATGGCTATCATCGCATCATCATCCACTTACCCTTATGCTATTTAATTCCGGTTGGCGCAGAATGTATATTCTTCTATTCACTCCTGTTAGATTGCCTCTCGTCATTCGCTTCATTAATATGAATGTCATTTTGCACGCAATCCATTCAGCTCTTCTCACTGTTTTAGTCACACACATCTTCTCATAACATGTCGAAGTCCATACCAAATTTTTATCATTTCTATAAATGGAGCTGCTTTTAAACTTCCTTACATTAATCACTTTATTCAGTCTCGCCAATTGCTGTACTGTATCGTTTTTCTAACATCAGTTAAAACTTAATGAAGTGTCGCAGGGTTTGGGCACGTAAAATATAAAATTAAGTCCACTATGCTTGTATTGCATATTGCAAAATGCCAAGGACGATAAATTTGGCAGCAACGACAGCGAAGCGATAAGGGACGATCGCTGGTATGTGTTTCTGATAACGCCAGGTCACCAACTGACATTTGTGTGGGGAGCGTTATTCGGTAGTCACACTGCCATGTACTGGCGCTGATGTATTATCATAAATTTAAAATTACACAACATAACAAACTTATGAAAATTTGTAATAATCCAACTCTTGTAATTGTCTGTATTTTTTTCTGAAATGATTTAGGTACTTTATGAATACTTACCAAAACAATTTCTCAACTATCTGTGTTGCCATGAGCTCCAGTTTGGTTGAATATACTCAATGTGTTTCATTTCATTAGCCTCTGTGCACTTTATCAAGGTTCTGATGGAAAGCCACAATTTTAATTTGAAGTAACACCACAACCGCTGCAATGGATCTCCAACTCTTTAACTTACAACATGCCACTGAGAAAATTATCTCATTAACGCTCCGCCGCGTCCAGCACTGCCCGACGGAATTAAAATCAATTACAGCCTTTAGAACACTAGGGCGGAATTCCTCCTATGTCTGTTACTTCATTAGTCTACAGTGCTTAGTTTAGTTTTAAATCGATTACGACCGATATACACAAATAAATCTCATACCTAGTACTAAAGCGATGTACCTTGAAATATTGGGCTGTCTAGGTTTTTTAAAATAATTATTGTAGGTAGCAAATCGAGCAAAATAATATATTTAATCAATGTATCATCATCAAGATCTTTTGTCGGTATGTTTATTTATGTCATTTCTTTTAAAACTGGCAGCATGAGCAAGAGCATGCAGGACAGGCATCTATCCAGAACCCCATCCGTAAAGGATAACTATGACATGTCTATCTACTGAAATTTACATTTATAATCTAAAGTTATATATTTTTCATATTCAGTCGAAAATATATTATTATTAATCCATCATGTTACCTGAGATTCTGTTACATTATAAAGGAAAGAAACAAATCTATTCGACCATATTAAACGGAAACTTGAAAGCGATTTCTTGTCCTTACGCGATATTATATTACGTCGTTGAATTATGCAACATGTCATAATAATGCTCCCACACCAATATTATAAGACTGAGGAAATGTTGATGCATTCATTTATATGCACCCATTCAAATGGCTCCCCTTGGTGACAAGTGAAATGGTGATAATCTAGTAAAATATCATACCTTATCAAATTTATTACAAAACACTCAAGGAGATTACGTATATTATTATATCTATTTACGATCGTACTCTATATTTGCTTATAGCGCATTCATTTAGATGAATAAACTTGTTTGTTTGTATTTAAATAAATAAAAAATATTTAGGATAGCTTATTTACCATTGCTTTTTATTACAAAAGAAATAGAAATATATATTGCACCTTCATTCAGTATGTACATTTGCTGAAATAGTCACAAATCTTAAGGTTTTTTGTTATTGATTTTTTTGCAGGTAAGACCATCTATGCAAAAAACGGCGATAATACAAAATGGCCACATATCACCTTCATCCACTAATACATACATACATAAATCACGCCTATATCCCCGAAGGGGTAGGCAGAGGTGAACTAGCACCCACATTTCGTCAGTTATGTTAGACAGTAGGTCCATTGCTAGGTGGTATAAGAAGAACGCTGCTGCCCATTCCTCATCACTGATTTATCCTTAGTCGCCTTGTACAACACCCATGGGAGAGATTTGGGGTGGTGACAATTGTATTCTACTCTGCCGTCATCACACGGCTATATGGTCAATTCTTAGATATGTATTTAAAGAGAGAATTTAGTAACTAGTATGTTCTTTCAAAGGCCACTTTTAGCTACTTGGCGCACTCCGTAAATTTCGCAGTAGAAACATCTTTTGTGCAATCAGGCGGCCCACGTGATATTACAAAGCAAATTTGGTACTACACACGGCTTTTATTTCGGAAGCGTAAGAACGCGAAGTATTTATTCATGAACCGTAAAGTAGCTGTGTGTAAACTTTTATACACTCTCATTTATTTTTTATAATGACTTTATTATAATTTATTGATATTCAATGTTACATTTTAATTTATTTGTAAAGTAAACGTACAAACATACATACATAAATCACGCCTATATCCCCGAAGGGGTAGGCAGAGGCGAACTAGCACCCACGTTTCGCCAATTATGTTAGGTCCCATGTACTAGGTGGCGAGCCTATTGCCATTTATCAGGCACAAAAGTCGCAGTGCATTGCTATTGGTAGGTGGTATAAGAGGAACGCTGCTGCCCATTCCTCATCACTGATTTATCCTTAGTCGCCTTGTACGACACCCACGGGAGAGATTTGGGGTGGTGACAATTGTATTCTACTCTGCCGTCACCACGCGGCACACGGTAAAGTAAACGTAACAGATATAAAGTCTATAATGAAGTCTATTTGTGTAAAAGTAATCTTCTAATTTAGATTTACAATTGAGACGGCGGTTTTTGAAACTATTAGTTTCATATTTTCTACTGTCATGCTTATTCTCACATACCCAACTTTTGCTTCCATACGTATACGTCGGGACCAGCACTCTATTTTGAACAGCCGTAGCACCCTTCAGGGGGCCTACCTCCTAACTCGATTGCTAAAGCAAAAACTATAGTTTATGACGTCATGCTGTCATTTCGCACCAAATGTACCTGAACTATTAGCCATAGCTTTGAACGAATGATTACCGAATGATTTTGTATGAATTTGGCACAAAATCCGTGCCGCCTAAAAATTCAGGATGGCTGCTATAGGCGTAAGCAGTGCATTGCAATATAGCTATCATCCGCAATCGAGTTATCATCATCATCATCATCCGGTTCATCCGCCTGATGGCGGGCTGCGGGCATCGAGCGGTAGCTCATGGCCCGGGCATCAACTCAGGGGACATCAGTCCCCCGGTGGAGCCGCCGTCTAAGACGGCGGGGCTCCCCCCTGTGCTCGACCCCGGTCTGGTGGCGAGGCCCTCGGCGCGGTCTAACCATATGCCGGGTGGTTTGCCTTGGAGCAAGCACCAGCTAGGAGCCAGCGAGCGGGCCTCGACTTATGCCATGTACCCGAAGGAGCAGAGAGTAGGTAGTAGTAGTGGTGGTAGTAGTAGTAGCAATCGAGTTAGGCGGTAGGCCCCCTGGACACGCTCTGGCTAAAAAAGAGAGATCCTTTTCTAAATTCTTGTCATTGTGACTACTTTCAAACCACACCTTTCTCTTATCATATTATGAAATGAACGATAGATATGTCAAACAATTTGGAAACAATTAAACCACATTTTCCCCGATAAAAGAAAAAAAACTCCGAATAGACACTTACGCTGGAACGAATGAGACATGAAATCGATTGAACGACTTAGACAAAAGGCTTGCGTTACCCTTTCAAGTGAGTCAGATCCGGCCTATCTGAATCCCTATCACTGTTATGAGACGCGGCGATTTTTCACGATTCGCCCCATCGTGTACTGCGGTCACGTATTCTTAGTGACAGTCGCGTCGAGCCCAGTTTCTTAACAATATCATAACCAATGGGAGGCCGGCGTAGTTGCTTATTGAATTTCTCCGTGAAAAGGGCTCCGTTACTGTGAATTCCTAGTTTCCGGCCATTTCGTCGTATGCCGCATCGGTTGCAAACGACGTATTGAAGCTAACTTTGGTACGGTTCACGAATTTAATTATGTTTGGCGAGTTTGAAATGTCTTTATTTAAATTATTTTGTATTATTTTACTGTACAAATCACGTTTTTTCTCCCATAAAGGGGAGGGCAGAGGTGTTGTATATAACACCCGCATTCGCCAGGTCCCACATGATTTACTAAGTAAACAAGAAATGCTTAAAATATTTGTTTTTATTTTTCACTGATATTTTTTTTATCAATAAATCTCATATTCATAAAAAAATTTAAATTTTCAAATGATTTCTATCCATTTCTCAAAGAATCTGAGGAGAAACAATCACAAACTAAAAGTGAAATTTGGACAGAATCTGACAAAAATTTCCGCACTGAGGCGTCCAAACAATTTGCTAACTATCACATATGTGTGTGTAAGTAGGGTTTGGATTGTTTAAAAACAAAATTTCACTTAGAAAGCAATATAAGTCGAGCCAGTCATTAAAATATCCCATTAGGTCTTTAGCTGCCGATAGACAGATGGGTCGTGCCGACGTCGTCATTAGGGTCCTGGGCAGTTTTTGCCCAAGCCGGGCCTCCCCAGATAATTGGGCCGAATGTTTTCGTCCGGGCTGTCTAATGACTGGCATTTCTGTTTACCGAACGGGACAACCGACCTTTATTGAGCCGTTTGCGTTCAGCTACCATTGAGTCACCACTTTAGGACCTTTACCCCAGTCCACCGACCCTTTTTAAGTCCGCACGCGTGGTGACGCAAAATTAAACATTCATTGAATATTTAAATTGGTGATTCGTTACGTTTGACTCTTTAAATTTAGCTCGTGGATTATGTGGGAAATCTGAAATGGGGGAGGCCTCAAAAATAACACTGGCCTGTTTATATCCGAAATGCCAAATGTACTAAAAATACTCTTGACTTGCCGTCGCACTGATAGAATATGAATAAGCACCTATAAAATACTAAAAGTGTTTTGATCTTACCTAGGTATTAGTTGTTTGTTTATTACGTCATAACATCATTTAAATTAGAGTATGTACCTACGAAAAACTGTAACAACGAAATTACAAATCTGTGAAATTTTCTGTGTGTCATTTCCTTTTTGTATTTTGTAGCTTTAAAAAATTAAAAAACTCTTATTAACTCGTCACCACATCGCGTTTTTACAGAGGCTGAAATTTCCTCTATCGATACAGAAGCTGAAATTTTTTCTTTCAAACAAGAAAAGGTTTTCTACCTTTCACCCCTCGGACAAAGTTTAAATTGTGTGTGGGTCATTATGCAAATTACCGATGTGATTATTGCTAAATTGCACTATTTAGGTAGTATTGGCTCTAATGCATTTAACATTTAATTGAGGCATTTAATGTAGCCAGTGATTGCGTGGTGCAGATATTAATGTCAAGAATGAATAATCAAAAATATATAACTAACACATTCTGGAGATCTACGATAATTCTCCGAACGAAACTGGTCAATCGAACGAGAATAAAACGAAACTTTGGAACTGACCCTACTCTAATACATGTTCGGATGCTCAAACAAATAATTTTAAGACCTATGTTAAAAAGCGACCTTAGATAATTAAAAAAGAAAAAAAAAATTGAAGAGTACTGTAATGCTACGATTACGTTACCTTAATCAATGTAAAATAACCGTATTGTACCAATATTTGTTGGCGGTTGTCAACCAACTAAAATATTTGTATATTTTCAAGTAGGTATACAAACTTTTTGTTGGTTTCAAGCATTGGTTCGAACGAAGTTTCGGTCCGATAAAGAATTATAGTAGGAAACGAGCAAAATATCAGCCTTAGTTTCCATTTTCGTTCAATTATAGTAGACCTGTTCCATTGTTACTTTCGAAGATATGTTAAATCTTCGTTCCTTCTAATTTTGCATCCATAATCCATTGATAATATTAAAATCGGTACATTGCATTTTTCTGTTCTGTGTTAATATGAGTAATAATTATTTTTACGATTTTTTTTTACAAAGTTATTATTAATATATATTTTTGTAATAAACAAACGACCATCCTTAAGTTTTAAAGGGGCGCTGCAATTAAAACATTAACATGCTAATAGTCTTTTATTATTTATGTCAAAATTCTTGGAATATTTGACCTTCTATAAAATCTCCAAAAATCAAACCACTCTAAATCATTAATCTAGAGTGGTTCATTAATCCACTACACTAACAAAAAAGACTTGTTAATTTTAAAATCATATGTCCAACAGTTCCGGAAGACCTTTTGTCTTATTTATTCGGTCTAGTGCGGGAAATTCTAAACGCTCTGAACCCGCGCAGGAATGCAAACTAAAATAGCTATTCAGGAGCAGGCACATTCGGTTAAACCAGATTAATCTCATTGATCCGAAGCATTTAGGATATTAGCGCACAAGCACTAGCTGCCACAGTGTACTGGGGAACTAATATCAATAATCAAGGGTATTCTACTGCCGAGTTGAACTAAATGCGCCGGTACTAATCCTGCGAGTTACGTACGCCGGTCTGAGCATTTACGATCTATCTTGACGGTGGAAGTCTTTCCTACTTCTACAGCGATCGTGTAAGAAGACTCGTCATTTGTTGAAGAACGATCGCCGAACTAAAAATCTAGAACTGTCCCAAACATTTCCAATAGAGTTTAAATTGTATTAATGAAGTCGCAGAGCCAATTACACAGCGAACGGAAAATTGATTCCAGTCAACGCATGGTGTTTTTTCTGTCAATTTTTTTATGATTGGCAATAACATTCAACGGTGCAGATTCAATATGGCGTTTGTTTCCAAAATACACGTGCTCCAGAGTTGCAAGCTAGGGATGTATATTGGGGTTATTTAGCGTAAGTAGTTAAATTGTTATAAGTATACATTTTTACATACAAGAATAACTCATATTTACCTGAAGGCATAACAACATAACATTTAGGTATAACAACATCTGCATTTCCCCACCATATAGTAGGTTCTGTTGTAATAAAGACTATTGTAGTATGATAACTTTAACAATAACAGCACAAAAAACAAACTGAGAAAAATAAATACCCGTGGGTGTTAATTCACCTATGCCTACGCTTTCGGGGATAAGTATATATTACGTAATTTATGTATGTATGTAAAAATTGTTTTAATAATTTTAAATGTTTAAAGAATCCGAAGGTCCAAAGAAATATACCTACCTATCTAACAACCCATAAAAATCAAATGTACCAAGACATTTTTGAATCGTAAACCTAGCTAGTGGAATTACTCTCACAAAATTTCTTTCACCACGCCCGTAGCGTAGGTACGCCATAACAGAATCTAGGAAAGTAATAAATTACGTGTGCCCACTTATAATATTTTTTTGCGCGAGGTCAGTTGCTGTCGATATTTTTCGGTGTCCATCGATGCGTCACTTCTGCCGGGCGATAGATTGATTACCGTAGTGAATGACGTCCTCATTCCGACCCAATGTGCCCCGTCGGCCGGTTTTATATATGAATATTGGACTGCAAGCCGTAAGGATCGAACTTTAGGTTTTCCAATAAAAATTAGTGCATAGCAACTTTCCGTTAAAATAACGAATTTCACTTAATTTTTAGAAATGTATCAAAGTATTATATGCTTAAATTCATCCATAAATTATGTTAATTTATACACACGGTTCGCCAATAATGTTAGTATTTTTAATCATCATCATCACCAGCCTTTTAAGTTCTTACTGCTGGGGCCACAGGCCTTCCCTTTGGATGGAAAAATATAGGGATAATAGACCATAACCCGGCATTAGAATGCTCTTGATGTAAATAAATCTCTGGATGTAAAGAATTGTGATGAAAATTATTATGTCGAGTGAACGATAAATTCCAATTCATACAAGTCAAGGTTTTGGCTTAGATTTTACATCAACCCTCTTTATAAGTCTGAATACCATAAAATATTTATAAATAAATTAGCCGGTACAAATTTTTTTCCTGATAAAATATCTAAGCCTTTGACAAAAACTTAACAAAACATATTTTTGCTTGAAAATGTTTCAACAGAATCCATCTTGCCTCTAGTTTGTTTTGGTGACGTTCGCCCGCCATCTATCCGGATTTGGAGATTATATTTAATGTTTATTTTGTGATTCGCAAATTGTGGCTGGAAAAGAGATTTTCTCTGAACGGAAAGATTTACGAAAAGAAACGTGTAGCCTGCTTAGAGATTTATGTTTTACTTATTGTTTTACAGCCCCGTGTACACATCGAGACAGCGATATAACGCATGATTTGGTATTTATGCCTTTTCATTCTTGGTTGAGAAATATTACGGGAATTTTCGCGGTGTGAGCTGGCAACTTCCACTTGTGTTGATTTTGCGTGCCTGCTTTTTGTGGTAAATTCCAGTATCATTTCTTCGAGAGACATGGCTTTGAGACTTGAGAGAGAAATTTGAACCTTACTCTGTCTCAGTTTGATATAGAATCACTTGACGAACTGTTGTTTGTAAACTATATTTAGTTTATCCCAATTCTGATGAGCATAGATACTTGGACAGTTGGTGGAAGTTTTATTATTATTTTACGGTAGATATGTGATTACAACACACCAGAATGCGATTGTTCATTACAACGTCATAATAATAGTTATTTGTTGTACGTGAGTGCAAAGTTTTTTTTTAACCGCGTGCTCAATTTTGATGACCGAGCTAGCGAAGGATTCTAAAATTGTTTAAAAATTAGAATCCTGAGCGATAGCGAGGGAATCAAAAGACCACAAGGTGAAAAATCTTTGCACTCGAGTGCAACACTTAACTTTTCATCCCCCCCAACGAGGAAATTGCAAAATACAAAAAAAAATACAATCACAACAGTTTCTGTTTTCAACCAGAAACTTCCACAACACCCTCCCATTGACCCAAACACACTCTCAACACCCACCCAGAAACACCCACAACATTCACACCCGCAATACACACCCATCCACTCAGACACACCCAAAAAACACCCATCCACCCAGAAACACCCACAAAACACCCATTCACCCAGAAACACCCAAAAAACACACATTCACCAGAAACACCCACAAAACACCCATTTACCCAGAAACACCCAAAAAACACCCATTCACCCAGAAACACACACAAAACACCCATTCACCCAGAAACACCCACAAAACACCCATTCAACTAGAAACACCCACAAAACATCCATTTACCCAGAAACACTCACAAAACACCCATTCACCCAGAAACACCCACAAAACACCCATTCACCCAGAAACACCCACAAAATATCGAATCACCCAGACACACCCACAACATCCATTCAGACACCCACAACTTCCACCCAGTCACACCCACAATACTCACCTATCCATTCAGACACACCTACAAAACACCCATTTACCCAGACACACCCACAAAACACCCATTCACCTAGACACATGGGTGTGTCTAGGTGAATGTTTTGTGGGCAAAACACCCATTCACCCAGACACACCTCCAACACCCACCCATCCACCCAGCCACACCCGCAAAATTTATCCAGACACACCTGTCAGTACCTAATAAAAATTACCGTCCCTAATGGAGTTCCGAGACGGTCAATCAGCTTGAGTCAAGCACGTTGATTTTCTGTATATTTTTGTTCCGTTGCTAGCGTAAACAAATCAAACAAACCTAAAAAACTTTTAAATGCTTGACTCAAGCATCAAGCAAGCATTGTAGACGATCAAAATGTTTAAAGCAAGATTGACGCCAAGCTGATTGACCGTCACGGAACTCCAAGGTTTTAACAAATTTATGACGTGAAAAGAAAATGGTGTGCGAAGCAAATTACAATAAAAGTACACCAAGAAGGTTCCAAGTTTGAGTTTTTAACAAATTAAAATAGGTTGCATGATAATTTCGACACCATGGAGGTAGAAATAAATAGGTATAATGATGTTTTGAATTCACAAACTCATTGCACACGATGTTCTAAATTTTAAATTTACTTTATCCTCTAGAGGATAAAAACGGCTTTTGCACTCAGATATCGAGGAGCAAAAACGCTTTTTCCGAGATGGTGGGATGAAAAACACTTTAGTATTTGATTAGTACCTATTAAAATATTCATCATATCAGTCACGAGTTTTTATCCACTTATGATGCTGTTCGTCCTCATCCTCAGCTCTCACACGGATCTGATTCCTATGGATTGAAGAATATAGGGAGCATGAGCATGGGATACAGTTACATGGTTCTGGAACTCGAGATAATATATTAATGGTCGGCCAGCCATCCAATAACCGACGTTAGCAACATTGCTTAGTTTTTACAATCGTAAGTCGAGCGCGCTAACCTACGCTAAGCTCTGTTCAAACAAGGGTATACAAATGAAACGAGATGGACAGCAACATTCTTGGGAATTTTATATCCATAGATGGCAATAGTCTCGCTACCTGCATGGGACCTCACCTCAAATAAATAAATGTGGGTTCTAATACTACCTGTTTATACCCAAAGGGAGATTTAAATCCCATTACAGCGATCGTGGTCACGGGAAAAAGAGGTAATTTACCACGTCTCCCGTGAATTTGCCTGTAAAACCCTTCCGCTCTCGGAAAGATAAAATACCTAATATTAATCCTGGACACTATAGATTCTACTACTATACAAAAAAAAAGTGTCTTAATTTCCCGATGCTCGGGTTTGTGTTTTGTTATAATTTTCATTATATTTATTTGCGATATCAAAGTAATTAATTATGTAAGTAATTAATTAAAGCTACTCACACAAGCAATGCAATTCAGCCAACATTTAATGCAAGCTCTAGAACTAATCTCAGGGAATTTATCTATTTTGGTATCTTCTTATGTACTTCAATGCTTTAGTGCAGTGGTCGTTGTGGGGATCAGACTGAACCTCTGGCTTTTAAGATTTAGCTGCAGTTACTTGATTCATTAGCCTCGTGAGACTACTATAGCATCGACGCGGGGTAGCATATTTCTCGTATACTGTATAATGTGTCATTATAGAACCTATGGTTTTCTAAATGACGACAGTCTGTAGACAGTCTTAGTTTTAGAAAGATTATTGATTTTTTTTAATTATTCAAAAATGGAGAATATGCGTGATATGGATGAAAAAATATGGCGCCCAAGACGCTGGCCCATTATATATAGTTGGGTATTAACGACTGTAGAAGCAGCCGGGACCAACGCTTAACGTGCCTTTCGAAGCACGGAGGAACTCGACATTGTTTAGTTTACGCAAACGCATGCCGAGCGCGCAAAGCCACTGCACTATCGAGCTCCTTTTACATACATACATAAATCACGCTTATATCCCCGAAAGGGTAGGCAGAGGTGAATTAGCACCCTCGTTTCGCCAATTAGTGAGGTCCCATGTAAAGGGCGAGCCTTTTGCCATTTATCAGGCGCAAAAGTCGCACTACATTGCTAGGTGGTAGGTATAAGAGGAACGCTGCTGCCCATTCCTCATCACTGTTTTATTTTTAGTCCCCTTGTACGATACCCACAGGAGAGATTTGGGGTGGTGACAATTGTATTCTACTCTGCCGTCACCACACGAGCGAAATCTTGTCCTCAGCTGGATATCAGCAGTTAGAATTTACCCAGTCGACAACACAAAACGCCAAATCGTCCAAAAAACGACTCCATCGCACAGTGCGTTCTGTCAACACGGCTCACTGTGGATGGTTTCGTGAAAAATTCGTTTCAACCGCTGACATTTGTTATGACACAGTAAATCCTATTCCGGGCGGCAAGCAGGGGCCGCGGCGAAGCTGTCAGTGGCGATTTCAAAAGGAATTTATCGTTGTACAGCCCCCGAAGCACGGGACGTGGACACATCTCCTTTGGGGGGGGAAAGAGAATATTTTCCTCTTGCTCTAACTCCCTCTAAATCCTGAGACAAAATACTGTCAAGTGGTGGAGAGAGACTTGTCCACGACCCCGTGCAAGGCACGTAGGAAGGCCTCACCTCAGAATAAAATCGGACTCGTATCGACAAGTGCATTGCTCCCAACCTTTAAAGCAGTTTATTTACATAATAACAGGTAATGGAAACAAGTGAGGATATGTAGACGATTTTCATTCGTATAAAGAATGCTTACTCTGGTCACGATAGTTCACTTTTTAGGGGCGCCATCTTGTAGCCATGACTATTTTAAGATTGACACAGAAACCGAACTGAATATTCACATACGTGAAAGGGCATTGAATTTGAACACTATAGGGTTAATTAGAGTGAACATCATTCTAATAGTAGCTATAATGAACATTGTCTAATTAGTCCTTTACGTTGCATCTAAGACCAGAAACATACATACATACATACACAAATCACATTCATATCCCCTAAGGGGTAGGCAGAGGTGAATTAACACCCACTTATCGCCAATTTAGCTAGGTCCCATGTAATAGGTGGCGAGCCTATTGCCATCTTTCGGGCACATCAATCGCAGTATATTGCTAGATGGTACAAGAGGACTGCTGCCCATTACCCATTGCTGTCTTTACCCTTAGTCGCGTTGTACGACACCCACGGGAGAGATGGGGGTGGTGACAATTCTATTCTACTCTGCCGTCACCACACCGCGTGACGGGAGAGTAGAATACACACTAGAGCAGAAACAATTAATAATAATATACAGAATAGTTATGTTCGTGACAATTTTATATTTTTTAAATACATTACACTTATGCATAAACACATAAATCACACTTGTTTAATTTGTTGATCCACGAAATGGTAAGCAAAGGTAAATTAACACCCATATTTCACCAGTTATGCTAGGTGCACTATACCAGGTGCTTTATTATTCTTCGTAATATTTATAACCCTTAACTTGTTCGGCTTGTACTGTGATACTTGTATTTTTTCCTGCTTATGTGTTCCTATATAATAATAATTTAGATTTCCCCCCTTCTACCTAATATACCTAATGGTGACAATAAAATAAAAACAACCAGTTGGACAGTAGTAAATTTATAATTTCAATTTAATACAAATTTAACACAATTTATAATTTAAAATTTACATAAGCAGTACTTAAAAGGAACCAAGACCAAGGAGTTCGGGTGGAGTCGTTCTGGTCGATAACGAGTGGAACGAATATATGAATCTAAATGATATGAATCTACCTATATTGATAGAAGTCTATCTATATCTCCGAGCCTTCAGCCGCCTGGTGGTTAGTAAGGTACCTGACTGTAGAGAAGTGTAGTAGGGAGTAGCAATTCCTCACAGGATTACCCGCTAGGTCCAGTCCACAATCAAGACAGCTTTAACTGGAGTCTCTTTACTCGTACCAAAGGACCCTGAAGTTGTGCAATATAAAACGTCTCAATATATGCGAAAAACACCCTAATCAAAAGCCTAAAATTGACATGAACACCAACTAATATACACAGGTTTCGCTGAATTACCACCGACGAACGCTATCGCACACGTTCGAGCCGACAGCAAGTACCTATGAGGTTAAAAAGAAACGATATTAATAATCAATTTAGATCAAATAATATCGAAAATCGCCAAAACTCTACTTTGAAATTTTGTCCATACAACTTAAGGTATCCAGAGAATTGTCCGAGCAACGGTTTTTCAACCGACTTTGCCGATCCAAATATATGCAAAATGATGACGAAACACAACAATTACGGCATTAAATTATGTACTTAATTTACTTTCGAATTTAGAACAGAGAAAAAATGACAAGACGAGACTTTCCTATTATGACATTTCATTATGTTTACCTTTCGGGTCAGTGACACAGTATGTATTCCTTTTAATAACAGCTGTTATTCGGAGAACAACTTGCTTGCTCCGATATAATATTTATAAAATTCCTCTAAAATTTGGAAAATTCCACCAAGATAAGAAGACCATCAAAAATTTACAGCGTCCAGCTAGGAATTTTAAAACGGAATGAATTCCACTTCCGAATTTCAAAATAAGCGCTCGTCATTGGCCGTATAGTTTGACAATCGAATCCTGAAATTTTGTAAGGCTACTAGGCCGGACTAGGGCAACGATTCTGTATCATACAGCCAAGATAACATTGACAAATTGACAATTTCTTCGATCTCTAAAAAATCTATTCTAAGGGAATTTTAGGCAACAAATGTGACCACTGAAGACCTAACGAAACCTAAACGCCGAATAAATACTAAATAAAATCCTAACCTGCCAAAATACAAAATTATCGTCTGGAAACCAAGGAAAAAGTGAAGTAATATTTTTTATAACACTTGGGGGTTATATAACCACCCAAACCAAGCAACTCTTATCTGAACTTTTTCCTTTTTTTTTTTTTTTTTTTTTTTATAAGTCCCCAATTATGCCAATTTCTCTTTGCAAACCCAAAATTATTATGACAACTAATGTCATTGTCACTGTCAGTCAGTTTGTCAATTTTGACTTTGACGACTTTGACAAGTGACAAAATGACAACGTTACAGTACGACACCCGCTTTTAGCTTGATACCTCAGAAAACACATTTCTGAATTATACATGTTTTTCGGATACCTACTGAAAAAGTTCATAAAATACTAATTTTGAACATTGTACAGAAGTATGACTTCAAAGCTGTAAAATTCATACAGAATTACACGAAAACAACCAAGTCTATGATAAATTTAAAGAGGAGTGTTTGACGCGTTTCGTAGTGTCAGTCAGATTTATTTTCGCTTATTCAAAAATTGTTACAGAGTGGATTTTGTGCAGTGAAAGTGGTGTTATTTTGATGCACAAGCATCCGTGTTGATGTGCAATTATGCAGAATCATTGAAAAAATGTGGTGTAATGGGTTTGATGTTGTGGTGAAGACCACTTTAAAAAGTGGTTTTGTCCACCTCATCAGGCAACATCATGAACTCTGTTACCATTAAATTTGCTCCAAGCACTCCCTAGATGCGTTAAAATGTGTGACACCCATATTTTAACGTAAAATTTATTTCATACATTTCACCCACTCATTTTTTTTAAATTGGCTTAACGTTCCTGGATACAAGTCCTTTAGGAACTGTCTTTGTATACTTTCGTTTACTTCTCTTATTTTGAATGGATGAAAATAATGTATGAAATGAATTAATGATCTTAATGCAAGAAATGAATTTTACATTAAAATATGGGTGAAACACATTTTAACGCATCTAAGGAGTAAGTCAAATGGTAACAGTTCATGACGGTGACCGATGAGGTGGTGAAAACCACTATAAAATTCTCAACGTCAAACACGGCACAACACTTTTATTTCAATGATTCTTCATAAATGAACATCAACAAGGATCCTTATGCATCAAAATAACACCACTATTACTACACAAAGTCCACTCTGAAACAATTTTTGAATGATTGAAATAAAAATTTGACTGACGCCATTGAAAGCCCGCCAAGCACTCCTCACCCACTCATTATTTCATATGACTACAGATAAAATATACACTAAAGACATGCCTGTATGGGCTAGACCCTTTGCCTTCCCTAAAATATAGGGAAAATTAAAAAAATATATAAATTTAAAAAGTAAATACAAAATTTTGGGCCTATAAACTTGTGATTTGCCAACCCCTTAATCTCTGAAGCTAATCACGAGATAAGAAGAAGAATTAACTGCTTACTAAGTAAGGGGAGGTCGTTAACTTGTTTTCCATTCTTAAAATGCAGAGAATAAAATTTATCAGATGGATTTCCCTAAGCTTTGACAAAGGTTATCATCAAAACATTGCCGAGCAATAAAATATATCTCTCGGTTGGTTGCAAAATAAGCTACAATTGTTATTTTGTTTCTTTGGATTACTAAAGGATTGCAATTGTTTATACTTATAGTCGATTTTCTCTCCTTAGACTCGGTCGTAATATTATTATGTTAACACCAAAAATACACGAGAGCTAGATCCGTCACGTTATTTCATTTTTAGCAATAGCCATATTTTCACCAAACCCTTCAGTAATAGTAATTATTGCGAACGAATACATTACATAATTATTAGTATTTGCCGATCAAAAGGCACAGTTATCTGGGTATCTGGGCGTATGGCATGACCACAGTTGCATGGCGGCATGCCCGACGAATGTAACGAAACGCCGCAAATCACAAAGGCGCGTTTGTTTTCACCACACAATTTATTGGGCGTCGACAAGCGTCCATGACGCTCGTGACTCCGGGCAGTTCCACGGATATTTATTCATTCTTTGTACGGAATGCACAGATAGCTGTGCAACCGCTCTCTGCACCTATATTTAGCAGAGGGAAAACTAAAATTATATCCCACCAGAATTGTAATTTGGAATTTCATATCGCTTCGCTTTCATTTCTTTAACTCACGAATTAAAGGAATGAAATTTCAAATTTAAGCTTGTGGCTATAATTTTAATGGGTGTATTGTATAAGTCGTATAATATCGACTAAGGTATACGATGGATGGGCAGCAGCGTTCCTAACACACATAACATACATACCGGCTCTTTAATGTCGCCACTGCTGTGGCACATAGGGCTGGAAGGATATACCTAAAGAGAATTGTCCTAAACTGGTGGGAATATACATTTCTTTCTTCTTATTCAGCTCTTTAATGTACGAACTGCAGCGGGATTGTCGTTGTTTATATAATAATATATGGGAATA
The DNA here is from genome assembly GCA_963931975.1 of Cataclysta lemnata. Lineage (NCBI taxonomy): Eukaryota > Metazoa > Arthropoda > Insecta > Lepidoptera > Crambidae > Cataclysta > Cataclysta lemnata. Next base: position 8,473,944 of record OZ008339.1, read on the forward strand.
TTTAGGGAATATGGGCCATAACCTGCCTTGCTAGCCCAGTGTGAGTTGTTGTTTATTGACGCTGCAACTATAAATGACTTCCGAAGTACGAAAGAATTCGAGGTAAATTAGTTTTGGTCACCCATGACTGGCTTAACCGAAAAAAATGTTAGATGAAAAGATATAGACGTCAGAAAAATATCGGAAAATTATAGTGCTGCTGTTGGAATCCGATGTTCCGATGTGACGGGTTCGATTTTCGCACCGGGAAAAAAAATTCTACGAAATTTTTCAGACCTCCTATTTGCAGTAATTTTTCGCACATTTATTCAATGTTTGTTGAAGTAAAAATCATAATTATACAAATCCACATAGCTTATTCACGCTATTGCAAGCCTAGGGCGGCTGGCTACTGCAGCGTCGAATTCCTTAAGTTCACTGAGCTGCATTGAGTATTTAGTACATATCTGATAAACTATATGAGGAGCTCGATAGCGCAACGAATTAGCGCGATCGGCCTGCGATTGCGTAAACTTTGACACGACAGTCCCCATATTATTTTCTCTGTAATACGTCAGTTACATGTATTTGTATTCTGTTCGTTTGAATACATAGGTCACTGACTACAGGGTCAGAAAAACTAGAAGCATATATTCCATGAAGCAGGTATTCCAACTGAAATAAGCTTCAGTTGGAATACCTACGATCCCGTTTCAGATAACACTCGACGGACAGTGCCAGCCAAATGTCGCTCTGCTATCGCCATCCATACGTGGAGACGCGATCCTACAACATTATTAAAACTCCGGCGCATCACGGCTGACGCTAAAAACCTACGTGATCACGTTGCACAATGCGGGTTCGATCTGAAAAATCGCCGCGCCCGAATTTCCGAGAGTCGTGGACGAATAAAGAAAAAGTAACTGCCTCCTTCGCATGGGCTACTCTACGGAGTGGCCCGCATAAATTATGTTGATGAAACTTTTAGTTTGAGAGTGCGAAGCGCACTTATTCTTTTTAGTAGTGACTTTAATATAGTTGCATTACGACGTTAAGTCGTCACCCACGAATCCGTACTGGCCACAGTGGTGGGTTATGGTCCATTTTCTTTAAATTTTTCCATCCATAGGGAAATCCTGTGCCCCGGTAGTGTGGACATTAGAGGGCTGGTGATGATGTTAATTAGTACTCAATTTTGTCCATAATATAATTAAGCTATAATCATATAAAAAATGTCAATGCCATGAAAATAATTTTATGATATTTAATATTTTTATTCTTATTCTTCAAGCAAAAAAGTCGAGCTGAGCTATTCACAATTAAGAAAAGTCATATTTTTATTATGTGTACTTTTATTTATTTGAATAAAAAAACGTGGATTAGCATAGAAAATTTGCATAGTAATCGTCTCTATGACAAGAAAAATTTAAACTTGTTCTGGTAAATTATTTTGAAGCGAGGACTTACTGGGGAGAATTAGCTTTTAAAGTTTCTGAATAAACTGTGACCATTCATCGCATTATCTGTATGACTTTGTATAATACCCGTATCTATTAGAATTTTTGTTTTTAAAGTATAATAGTGTACTTCAATTTATTATTCTGCGTTCATATAAGAGACAATTTTTTTTTGTGAAATTATTAAACCAGTGCCGTGTGGTGAAGGCAGATTAGTGGCCGTACCATGAAGTATTAAGTAGTGCAATCCAAACGCGGTTGACAAAACGGGAAGCTGATCTACTCGGCTTAAAGCATTGTCTCATTTTAACAATGGGATTTGAGTCGCGTTTAGAGTTGGTGGTAAGGCCCCAGAACCATTAGAATAAATATATAATATACTCCTATATATAATATATGTATCACACGAACGTGCCCTTTATTTAATTTATTATCTACTTAAAAAATGCACGTTCGTGTATAAAAATCATTTCAAATCCGTAATATTATTATTACCGTCAACCTTATCGGCTGCTTCCTTGATGAGACATAAAAATTGAAGAAGCCGTCTGTCTTCTTAGGTGCATGCAAACAATTGTTGTACACAAGAATAAGCCTCAGGCAGCTTTCCCCCACTCTAAAGTTTATTATTATAATGATAACCATTATCAAAACGCCGACCGATTGCGTAAATCGGCGTTTAATTGTTACAAATTAGCTGAAGTGAAAAGCTGGTAAAGTCTTATTCGCGTTCCTTTCACGACTTTAGTTTTTCACTAGTCGCTGTCACAATCACTCCATTTCAGAATATGTCAGTAGAATAAAAGTGTGGAAACAATCTACTGGATGCATAGAACTTAACCTTTTCACGGTTATTAAACAGCCTTAGGGTGAAAGTGCTCTCGGAGGCACATTAATTCAAGTGCAACACGAAAAATGCATTAGGGGCGTTCGGTCATTTGTTATTGTCCTACGATTCAGATCAGGGTTTTGATCGTAGCACTTTAGTTATTGGGGAACTCGACAAAGCAGTGGTTTAGAGCGCTCTACCTGCGATCGCGTAAACTAAGCAATGTTTCCCAATGTCGGCCATTGGATTGGTAATCAAAAATATGTTTTCCAAAATTCTTCCGTGCTGCGGAAGGCACGTTAATCCGTTGGTCCAGGCTGCATTTACAGTCATTAAAACTTACCAATCTGCATTGGGGCGAGCGTAGTTTAGGCCCTATTCTCCCTATATTCTTTCATTTATAGGGAAGACTGTTTCGATGTTGTATCTTCACGCTTATTTTGCCATATTATTTATAGGACTTTATGTTGGGTTAATGTTAAGACCGGTCTTTGGATGGCTGATCAGAAAAATACATATCTTTTGTATCAATGAGTTCCTCCATGCTTCCAAAGGTACGTTGAATCACATTGTGCCATCGTGATAATACGGTAAGCCTTTGCCCCAGTTTGGGACATTAAAAGGCATTAAGGTGATGATGAATTGAACGATGTAGTGCAAGTATAAAAATGTTATAGAGTTTAAATAATACCTATATCTTTTTCTCATCATACAATAATTAATTAATTATAATTAATTCAGGCTAAAAATAAAGCAGTTGTATCTCAGATTTAGATTTTAGATTATCAAAACATAAATCAGGTTTCGATACATAATTTATATGAAAACAAAGCACGTCAACAAATATTTTTAGTTTGACTTTACTGTAGACAATGACGCTTTAGCAATTCGAATATTTTTATGAGATTTTGATCATCAGGTATTCGTATTCGGCCATAGACGTCCCCTAGTTCTAAGTAATGAATCGATCACCACAAATGTTAGTAAAGGGTTTGTTACAAGTTTTTTTTTCTCTCACTGATAATTAGTACATTTCGTCCCTTTGTAAGGCATATAAGTGAGTTTAATGAAAAAATTATAATAAATAAGCACACAATAGATTTCTTAGGGACATTTATTCATATTTCCGTTACTCATTAATTACACATTTATTGTCAAGTCAACGTAACATAATTATATTAGCACAAGATTTGGAAATAGGTACACATGCGTACAAAATATTTTGTGTCAACAATTGTACAGGTGAAGATGTAGCGTGAATGTAACGAAACAAATACGGGTCGAATTTTTTGCACGCAAGTGTAGTCAAAATAACGAGGTTTTTATACTATGAAATGTTCACACTATTAAATACTAACAATTATTTACCTTATAAACTGTCTTAAATTAGTCAGTTAAATACTTTTGTCTCTAAATTTAACACTAGGCTTCGTAATAAATATTTAAATTTCAAAATTCTTTTATTTGAATATTTTTAATAATTATTATTAAGTTCCTAGACTATAAGTACAACATTGTCACTTACAATCAACAAACATTAGACACAATTGATTTACATAAAGTTATACACTTTATTTATACAAAAAATATCACATTATGTACGATTGAAACTTAAATTAATAACAATTAACGAAACTTTTTGATTTACCGTAATATTTGTCGTTTTTCCATATCTCAGGGAAATCTCACCTATTTAGATTACAATGTGTTTCTTTTCATAGAACTTGATAATGGTATTTATATAAGAAACATAAACTGAAATATGATTGATAATTAAACTATATGAAACTTAATAGTAATTGTAGTAACGCATCGACGTTTATTTGTATCATTAAAACTAAATGTCCTTCAAAAGCAGCTTAAATTTTTACATCATGAACTGTTCTGGAGAGTATGAAATGTTAACCTTATGTGTCACAAATAATGATAGATTTTGTGTGACACTGGTAAGAGCCTTATCAAAAAAATATAATATAGAAAAATATCAAAATAATCAATTCAAAACGTATAAACGTATCGTAGAGTAGTCAACAGCAGCGCGTACATTTGCGGTGACAGATGTTCCGTTAGGAAGTTCTGATTGACATTTCTTTGGGTGATTAAAAATAATTAATCTATTTTAACCTTATTGCGCCACACATAATGTTTAATTTTGTGAGACAATATTTATCTGTCGTCAAAAAATAAATCATAATAAAATAAATGGCGTAATAATATCAATTCAAAACGTATAAACGTATCGTAGAGTAGTCAACAGCAGCGCGTACAGTTGCGGTGGCAGATGTTGCGTTAAGAAGTACTGGTGTGCGTGTGAAGCCGCCGGGCGTGCCCGGGCGGGAAGATTCCTAGCCCGCTGCCATGCTGCACCAGACACCATGGGCTCTTCAGCGCCAAAGCCGTTCATGCTTAGTTCTAATCCTGTAGAGGAAACGGACTTGGTTAGGTTAACGGGAATTACATTAAGATGTATTCAGAGCGTCCGCCTGCTTTATGAAAGGGTGTGGAGAAGTAGAATTATTTTGACTTTTTTGTGAGGCTTTATACGCTTCAAGGTTTTGGCTTAAGTTTTTAAGTTGTGTGCCTGCCTGCCAACTAATTCTACGCCCTTGCACATTCTTCGCACATTCTACCTTGTTTGTACGCTCCCAGGCCAATATGAAAGATAATTATACCTATACTTCGCTTTACGTCGCTTCGACGAAGCTACGGTGGTGATGGTTATGTAAAATACAGTTCTAACTCTCTTTTTTATCTTGTGGGTGTCGAAAAGTTCACCTCCAATGTTTATTTCACATTTACTTTAGTCATTTGTTTAACTCTACACACAAATATACTAACTATGTAATGCCTAATAAGACCTATACTTACTATGTAAGCTGACTTGACTCTCCATCTTCCCTAATGCATTCACTGATGCACACACATACGTGCCATAGTCGTTTACTGACAAAGATTTTATAGTAAGGTTCATCCAGCGTGAATAATCATTCACTATAGTTTCATCTATGCGGAGCTTCGGGTTTTCCAGGATTTTATCGCTTACGAGAGCTGTAAATAAGATTAAACGGTTAGATGTCGTTTCGGGAGACAATTTTATAGTTTGAAGCTGAAATGAAAACTGAATGACCATTCATTTTATAGGAACATTTTTTACGAGGACAATGCCTCATAATAATACGATATTGTAGATATTATTATGAGGCAGTTGTATTTAAAATGGACAAGTCACAACAGCTGGCTAGTTACGACAAAACTATTGACACTACAGTGTATTTATTATAGAATCTTTAACTTTTATCCATACATTTTGAAACTAATGTGCGTAAATTGACTGATCTTAATTGCCAGTCGGTTATAACATGTAACTAAACGTGAAACTGGCAAATAATAATATGTCTAAAGAATATCGATACTCTGAGAACATTTTTATAAAAATACTAACATTTTCCATCCTCACGATACCAGGAGTTCATAGCTTTTGGAGAGGCTTCGATGTAACACTGGAGTTCAACATCGCTACCGAGTGGCGCTCCGACCAGCTGATTCGTGACTTTCACTTGTGGGATAACTGGCAAATAATAAATATCATTAGATGAATTATAACAGAACGTAGTTAGATTGATTTACAGAAATATATTGCTTTCATATAATACATGCTTCCTAACAACAAATAATTTGGTTTATAATCGTATTGCACTTTCTGATTAATTTATTGATAATCTACAGTTGGATAGCAAAAGTTTGAAAAATAACTTTCATTATCATTATTGATGAAAATAATAGTTTCAAAAATGATTAAATGTTTTTAATGATGAATTTCTCTCTCTCTCTACTCCTGAATGTGGTGTACTCCTGTGGCTCTACTAAGGCAATATAAGAAACGCAACCTTTTACGAGTTTTGCTCAACCTTAATACCTACGTAGTTTGGATATGAACCCTTTGATCAAACTTCGGGTTGTGGAGGAATTTATAAACGTGCCAAAACCCGTTGCCGATTAAAAATTTCTCACTCACAATGGACTTCGACGTGGTACCGACGACTGACAGTGGGCGGAATTCCGTTGCTGGCGATGCAGTAATAGGCGCCCATATCTGTCCTCTGGACGTGTAACAGCTCGAGCGTCTCTCCTTTGAAGCTGCTCACAACTACGAAGAAAAAAAAATTATTATAAGAAAATATGAAAAGTTTACAAAGTCAGCATCCAAATGTACAAATTCATCTCTTCTGTCACAGGCGACAGCAGAAAATAGTTATTTGTTATACGTGAGTGCAAAGTGGCTTTTTAACCGCGTGCTCAATTTTGATGACCGAGCTAGCGAAGGATTCTAAAATTAGAATCCTGAGCGTAAGCGAGGGAATCAAAAGAGCACAAGATGAAAAATCTTTGCATTCGAGTGCAACACGTAACTTTTCACCCCCCCTAAGCGAGGAAATGGCAAAATGCAAAAAAAATTACAATTAAAAGTTTAAGTCTATTCTATTTACACCCTGACACTTCCACACCCATCCTACTAAACAAACACACCCAAACACACACACAACATCCACCCAGACACACCCGCAACATCTACCCAGACGCACCCGCAACATCTACCCAGACGCACCCACAACATCCACCCAGACGCGCACGTGCAAAGCAAATTAATAAAAAAGTACACCGAGAAGGTTCCGAATCTGAATTTTTAACAAATTAAAAAGGTTGCTTATTAAATTCGACACCATAGAGGTCCAATAGGTTTAATGATGTTTTTCAAAGTGGATTAGTCAGGGGCCAGCGTGACCACTGAATCATGATATGTTAAAGCCATTATCGCTTTGGTCTGTCCAAACTCTATAGATTTTTGACAGTTCAAAGCGATAAAATTAAATGGCTTAATCATATCGTATTTCGGTGTTCATGATAGTTGGGCTGCATTTCAGCGACCTACATAAGGACATTAGTTGAAAAAAACTTCCTAACCTCTTTTTCTTTCTAAGCAATGGTCGCGAACGTCAGTTTTAACGTCGATTATTTTTTATTTTATTTTTTGACTGACTTATAGCAACCTCCTGAAAAAGCCAACAACTATTTCGATATCATAACTTTTTATCTTACAATTCAACATTCAATCAGCTACTTTAAAATAAGTAATTTATTTTGCTATTACAAGGTTATTGACTCGTCTAACTCTCTAAGAAGCACCTGCTTACCAAAATAAATTGCTGGAAAATATTTTATCAGATCAAAGGGATCCTTTAATGATTGATACACGCAATGCCACTCAAATTGTATTTATTTATTTAGATGCCACTTAGTTTTTTTGCGGTTAAGACCTTTATAAAATATTTATTTGCTCGGATTCATGTCTGATGGAGACACTGTTAAGAATTAAAGAACTTAATGTATTTTCGTTTTATAGATAATATCTTAATTATTTTCTCTTTCTAAAAATGGCCGTGCTTTAGACAGGATAATTTTGACAGTGTTTTTTAAACAAAATTTCTAATTTTAACCCTATCTAACTTTGTTCGTGTAAGTATATTACGTATTTCTAAAAACCGGAACAAAATCAGAACATTCATAATAGTGTATTATAAAAAAATTGTCTAATGACATCCAAACCCTAAGCCAAATCATAGTAAACAAAAATGAAGAACTCTCTGAGATTTTAAAACAACAGGAAAACAAAACACCACAATCTGAGAATGACAATGATTTTGGCAATAAAATAAAAAACATAATGAATGAAACATTCCATGCTATATCAGCAAATTTTGATAATGATGAAAGTTATACTGGAGCTACGATAAAAAATTTGATGGCCTCAGTGATCAAGAGGGTAACCATAGATTCATTAAGCACTTTATGACTTTATATTAACATCAATGTAATAATATGTATGGATATTATTTTATACTGACAAAAGTACCAGTCAAGTTTAAAGGGATAATTCAGAGTTGAGGCCATACTAGATTAGGTAAACAAGTACGAGAATAATTTAATTATATAAAGTAAATGCAGAATAAACATACATTTTATATTTATTTGGCCGTGTGGTGATGGCAGAGCAGAATACAATTGTCACCACCCCTATCTCTCCCGTGGGTGTCGTACAAGGCGACTAAGGGTAAAGACAGCTATGAGTAATGGGCAGCAGCATTTCTCTCATACCACCTAGCAACATAAATTTGTATTTGCGATTTATGTGCCCGATATATGGCAATAGGCTCGCCACCTGTTACATGGGACCGTACATAATTAGCGAAAAGTGGGTGTTAATTCACCTCTGCCTACCCCTTCCGGGATATAGGCGTGATTTATGTATGTATGTATTATAAAAAAAGTCCTATTTTTTCTAATACAATTCTTTACGTTAAGTTTAAGATTTCATATGTTAAGTATAGTGATCTAACAAATACAATCCTCAATGTATTGTCATTTGGAAGATTCATTGTATACAAAACTGTGCACCTCAAACGCTGTCTAGCAAACAATGAAACGAACAATAAAAAAACAATAAAAAAGTAATAAACCAATACGCAATTTAATTCAACTTCTAAATCAAACGTGGAAGTAAAAAATAACATTCAAAATACGCGTGTTAATCGAATTGAACAGCAGAAATAAATATGGAAGAATTTTTTTTCAATATGCGAGGCTCCAAAGCGGAGCGTAACAAGCCCGTTGGAAATCCCATTACAATCGAACGAAATGCAGTAACATTTTCTGTTTTATTAATTTTAAATAAGCCTCATGAATATGAAAGAGCGCAGCGTAGGTGAATTTAACACGTCAATAAATAAATGCAAAACGCCACGCGGCATGGGGACTTTAAATAAATTACGTGGAAAAGTGGCTTCGGTTTTCCGGGGCGTTTAAGTAATCTCTAGTAATGTTATTTGTGTGTGGTGTTTTCCTAACTCGCTGGCGGAATCAGTGGTCGTTCGAGCGAGAAAAAATATTCGAGTGCTCCGGAGGAGACGCGACGTGGAGCGTTTCTCGTTCCACGGAAATATAGTCCGTTCTCAAATCGCTTTTGAGTATAAAATCTTTTATTACGCGAACACGGTTCATTTAACGCGGCATTAAGTGAATTTGTCGAACAACGTATTTTTTAAAAGTGAACGGGTAAAACGCCGTGAAAATTGAGGGGAGTGGGACACGGTTTGGAACTGCAGTAGGTACCGATGTCCATTTTCATAATCATCTGCAGCTGCTTTATAATGGTTCAGATTAAAACGCGAGCTCGCTAAAAAGAGCTCGCTAGTGCAGTGGCATAGTGCGCTTGTCCTGGGATTACGTAAACTAAGCAATGTTGGCTAAGGCCGGTCATTGGATAGGTGACCAAAAATTTATTATCTCGAGTTACTCCGTGTTTTGGAAGGCACGTTAAGCCGTTGGTCTCCGCTGCATCTGCCGTCGTTAATACCCACCAACCCGCACTGGACCAGCGTGGTGGGTTATGCACCAATCTCCCTAGTATATGCTTCCATCCATAGGGAAGACCCGTGCCCCAGCAGTGGGGACATTAAAGGGCTGGTGATGATGATGATGAAACAAAAATGCCGCATAGTTTAATAATGTTTCTCGACAAGTTTTGTACCAAACTCTGATAGGTTAGCGTCACTTAACAAATGACCAATTCGATGTTACGTGACGGATCTATTTAAAAGTGAACACTTATGTTGATTGAAAAAATGTCAGATATTATTCTTATAGCATAATATATATCCCATTAAATTGTTAGCTTGTTCTATCTATACGTACATAGGTACTCTTTTAACTGCTTTTTAATTCGTTCGGGTAAATTACGATGTTATCAAGTCTACGAAAATATCATTTTCTGATGATAACGGTCGCGTTTACTAAGGGAAAACTGGGCAGCATGATGTTACCTAGGAGAACACGACCTTCTAAGCTTCAAAGACAAAAAGAGATATTATTTATTTGTTATTTTTCATCATGATATGTTGTTAAAATAATTATATACATACATACATACATAAATCACGCCTATATCCCCGAAGGGGTGAACTGGCACCCACGTTTCGCAAATTATGTTAAGCCCCATGTAATAGGTGGCGACCCTATTGCCATTTATCAGGCACAAAAAGTCGCAGTACATTGCAAGGTGGTATAAGAGGAACGCTGCTGCCCATTCCTCATCACTGATTTATCCTTAGTCGCCTTGTACGACACCCACAGGAGAGATTTGGGGTGGTGACTATTGTATTCTACTCTGCCGTCACCACACGGCCAAAATAATTATGATATACTTAAGTCCGTCAAACAGGATGTATGGCGTGTCAAAGAATATTAAACATACATAGGTACATGATTATTGACGGATGAAAAGAAAAACACCGCAGAGGAGTGTTCTGCAAGGTTAGTGTACGCAATGCCGAACGCATAGAGACAAAACCTCATTCGTCGATACGCTGGCCGTTTATGGGCAGACAAATACGACACAGTCAACAACCCCTTAATAATTATGCCCGGTCCACTTTAAACAGATCGATAACTTATCGATAGGCGGCTAATTTGTACAAAAGTAACAACAACTATTGTTGAAACGGACAATATTCACAATCAAATCAGCGTAAAATCAAACAAATTACCAAACACTCGACTGGCCGTCAAACAGTCCAGTTGGTGCAATTAAGATATTTGAAAAGCGGGAATTGCTGTTAACTAGTGGAACATTACGCTTAGTGCGGCACTGATTCAAATTAGGACGTAGCCGACCATGAAACGCATTAGTACCTAATGGGTCGAATTAGTAAAGTCTGCTGATGAGAACCAAAAAAGTGTTGCCGAAAATATTAATTAACTTTCATTTTGAATGGAATGAAAGATACTATACTGGCCTGAGATTGGAAAAAGTAACGTAGAACCAGCCACGATTCACCCTAGAGGCGTAAAATCGAGGAAGATTGTCTGGTGTAGCTACCTATAAGCACTTTCGGGAACCCGAATGGTAGATGACAAACCATAAAAAACAGAAACCGCTATATTTGGTAACTAAAACGATTATCAAGACAAATCATCTAACTGCCGCACTCAGAGACGTCAAATAACTTTAATGAGTACTTAATGTCAAAAAATCTCATTTAAATCTAGACCATAGACCCGGCAAACATAGCGACTAGTTTTGAATTGTCATTTTTTGACATTAAGTATTCATTAACATTATTTGACGTCTCTGAGTGCGGCAGTAAGTGTGTTTACCACCAATACATTTATTCTAACGTGGAACTTTCAACCAAGCTAATCACTCAAACAATCCATCTACAAATAACTATGAAATATTTAAATAATAAATTGTAGGTAGCTTCAAAATAGATACATTTATGGTATCCCATAGAGGTTATGTCTGTCTTTATTTATATATGGTTGTTGCCTTACAAATAATAATGTAATTTAGTTGGTGTCTGTACGTTGTTTTCTTATAAGCATCTCCCTTACGTCTTTGTCCTTACACATTCATCTGCAGAGGACGTTTTAATCCGAAAAGTCGCGTCTCCCGACTATAAATTCGTACGTGAGTAAAATAAAAATTCCATATAAAATTATCAAAGTAATTTTTTTCGCGAATCAAAAGTGTCAAGACAATGTAAAGAGAACAGCGCCCACAGAATGGGTGACAGGTTTTGTTTGTGGCAGTCGACGTTTACAGCATTATTTCTATGGGTGTTCACGAAAACGTGACAAATTCTATGGAATTGATTGATTGCAGAGTTGGTAGGGACGTAAAACATCACAAGAACGGGGCATGTTACTGTCATGATATCTTGATTTAAACATATGTAAATCACGGCTATTTTCATTTTTTTATATAACAAATATAAAATATAGATAAAGGTTAATGTTAGACCCCATGTAATAGGGGGTGAGTCTATTGTCATCTATCGGACACGTAAATTGCAGTATACTGCTTAGTGGTATGTGAGAAATGTTTTTGTAAGCTAATACAATTTTTCACCCACTTATTTACTATCTTACTGCCCACAAAATAGGAGTCGCACGGCCACGGCATACTAACGAATTCATCCGGGGCCCGACACCTATTAATTTACAAGGGGATGTCACAAAAGTTATTCAATGACAGCTCATCGAATGCTCCAGCCGCAGTTCGGGCCGAACTAATTTTCACAACCGCCCCTACCTCACCATTAAACTGTTTCTATTTGACAAACCGGGGGCACTCTTTCGATTCGGCCTGTTGTCTCTCCTCGGTGAGTCCCTTACTTTCCGTCGAAGTTCAAACAAAAAAGTAATTAAGACCGGCTTCTACTGCGACATTAAATAAATCGAAACGAGTGAACAATGAAATCCCACCTATAGTTAGGTGCTCTAGTCTGCCCGACGGAATTGCTTAATCGTCTAGAACTGGAAAAAGGGAAAAGGACGTCTGTTTACCTACTTCTGCTTTAAGGTGACTGTTGGTAATTTAATTATAGGTCTTATTGCATAGCCCACAGAAATGATATTCGAATACCGTGCTCTGAATATTTTATGAGGTGTTCAATAGACAGGGAAATTATTCGACAATCTGTTTTGAAACAGTCTGTGTAATTCAAAGCATTCAAATATTGTTACTAAACTCAGTCTCGTATACTCTTTATTCTGTCTGAAGTCTAGGTTTAGAATTCTGACAAAATAATAAGCACAAGGTTTGAGTTGTTTTTGAGAGTTTTATTAAAGCTTACAATGATAAATATTTGATTATTATATTTGATTTAAGAAGAGTCTTTCTTTTCTCTTTTGTCATAGTTTCCTAAAGTTTATAAAATATCTAAATAAGAAGCACTAATAATTTTAAACAGTATCTATAGAATATCAGAAAACGGTACAAAGTAGATACTTACACAGTCAAATTGATGATCCCGCTTATAAATATTAAATAAATAAAAAGACGCAATATTGTGCTACGTGTAAATAACATTAATGAATTCTTAACATCCATCTTGCTTTCTACGTCTATTTTGACCAGAAATCCGTATTTGTCTTACCCGATAAGCCTATTTCTAGTAACTTATTCGATACCATAGTTCTCAGTACAGACTTATTGGGTAGGAACTTTAAAAAGTAATATCACAGCGGTCACAATGAACAAACAATTGCACAAAGTCTCACAAGACTTCATCTATTATCAGCAATAATGTAAGATACAAAAGCAATAATGCCTTTACAAATACCCTAGGGGTCGCTAGTTGTATACTGGACCCGGGACTCCATCGGCAAACGTTTGCCCCGATGCTTGCGGTAACTTTTGACAATAAACAGAACTCAAATGTTTAAAGTGAGTAGCTACGGGAGACAATTAATTCTTGTATTTTAATGCCCTCAGGAAGATCAATGTTATTAACTGTAACAGTATTTTCAGGTATATAAGGAACGTCTGCATATTATTATTTAAACAAGCCAATATTGTCCTCATAAGCCAAAAAGAGTTAACTCAAGAAAAGAAACTTTTAAGAACTTCAATGTATTATTGTGTTTTTATTCATTTTAGATAAAATTGAGAAACTCACGCAATATTCATCTTAATATTCACAGTGGAAACGCAATTGAAATGTAATCTGCAACTAATATTTACGAGTTTCGTATAGTGACAATAAACGTGGAACGAATCCCAGAACAGTATAATCTATGATAGAGGCGAATGATACGAATATATAAAGGTGAAAAAAGGTGAACGATGCATTTATACCCGCCCAATGGCAGTCGTTCATTCTTTTCTGCAACACACACTGAATGATAAGTGGAACATAAAAAAGGTTTCTGGAAAATTAAATTAAGTAACGTAGCTATGTAGGACAGTATCACCCCACTTTTCGACGACCCACCGTCTCGTATTCGGCATATAAATAGGTTTCCGATGTATTTAAAGGTATACCAACTTAAGGTCTGTTTTGAGGACTAAAAAAATCTTCTTTTAGTAGCTTAAGTCGCTGATCCAATGATTGGAATGAGATGTCATACGATCGCAAACATTTAATTTTCAATTCGCAATACTTCAAGTGAATTAAAAAAAATACATACATAAATTTTCCTTAGATACAATATTTTACTATCGGTTCTAAACCAGTGGTTCTAAAACTAGGTTTCAAAACATACGGGTACGAATTGAGTAACCTCCTCCGATCTTTCTTCGGTTAAAAATAGATAACCGTTGCGTTAAAAATACCAGATACAATTTTTTAGTTACAACCCCGGGCAAATTCGTGGCTAATAATTAAGAAGATTTAAAACACAGATTCACACACACCTTATCTCTCCTTAACGTACTCTTTCCGTTCATGGGCCTCTTATATGGTCCTTTCTTTTATTTTTCCACTTATTCATCCATTATTAGCACCTTTTGACAGTCTGTCACATCTCACTTTGTTAGCAACTGAAACTGTGAAATCACAATTTAATAATCGCAAAAGCAACAATTTCATTCATTTTAATTCAGCCTGCATATGTAAAAGGGAGTGGTTAGATCGTGACGTCTTACCATTGTGAGTGGAATAAGAAACATACTGGGCCGACCTCAGACAGTGCGGGAGCTGGACATAAAGATAATGAAAGTGTATTTTTTACCTTAGAACCTCGACTTCAGCCATCAATATACAGAAAGCAATTTTGACCTCTCCATAGAAGTACTAGACAATTTGCATAACCTTTAAAATTCTTAACTACTCTAATAGATTATGCAAACGTATTCGAAGAACCAAGGGGAGCTTTTCGTGAAATATGTTAATAAAATATGACTTACTAAGGCGCTTCCATTTTACACAAAGATAAAGCTAAAGAAAAATTGCAACTGTGGCGACCGTGTGTACGCGGCCTATATAGAGCACCTTGTGTAACGCGCCTTACGATGTCCGTTGGCGGCCGTTGGCGGGTGGCGCGGGAGGGGATGCTTCCCGCGCTGCACCGATGCGCCTGCACGCCCGCCCCGCATCCCCAGTGGTAGTTGTGACGCCGGCATGAACAACTCACGCGCGTGGTGCCCTGTTGTTATTCCCGCGTTCGCGTTGTTGTTAGTTATGTTGGAGAGACAATATAATTGCTCAGTTACCCAGTTCTAACTTGTTTAATTGCCCCCTTGCAGAACCCTAACGCTATATTGGCAGCCCAACGTGTTTTTGTGCAAGTTTTGTGCGTCAAACTGTGTACAGTAGGTATCTACCTACCTACCTAGTTACCAGGGGCCCGGTCAACGCTGGCCGTTACAAGTTACAGACGTTGTGTACCTACCTAGTTGTGTTCTTCGGCATAGTTTTTTTGAAGTGCTCAGAAAATGCCGCGAACTAGACAAATGTCTGAAGTGGAAACAACAAAATTACTTTGAAGCACCCAATGATTTCTTTATAAGCTGCTGAGTCCATAAGCTTCTAAAAATATGTTGACATCTATTTACGCTGATATAAAAATGAGAGGAGAGAACATTTTTGGTCTTGGGCATCAGTAGGTTTTATAACATCTTCATAACAATAACGAATGTGATATGAATATTTAATGAGATATAAATGGATTTGTGTGAGTTCTATCTTTACGTGGGTGTCGAATGTGCTTTTGATGGATAACTTATTTATTTATTTTATTAAAATAAATCAATAAGATAATAAATAAGTCTTCGGTTTAATTATCGACCTAAAATTTTTTTATACCACCACTACGGATCTGGCACCCACACGGTGAATTAATGGAATGCTAAGAGGAGTTATGTACGATTAGTTAAGAGTCAGTTACGATATATCGTCTGTTTTATTAAGAATCTACCACAGCAACTATTAATAATTACAAGTGATTCTCAAAATGTAAAAAATTATTATAAAAGAAAAATGATCTCTATTAAACGCCCGAACAAACGCTCGTGTAACCGAAACCGCACGCATAAAATAAATTATCGTACGAAATTGGAACGAGGCATCCCAGATGATATCAGATACTTCGCATATGGTTATGACTTTATTTAACGTCCAACAGAAAACGAGATCGATATCATTTTTTAATAATCATTATATGATAATTGCGTTTTTTAAAATAAATATTTCTAATGGTGTCTCTGGGCATGTCTCTGGCATACCAACATGCTAGTTTTACTTATCACCTTAATCCAATGGATGGTTTAACGTTTAAAATATTTAAACATCCCCGAAGAGGTAGGCAGATGGGTATCAAAACTTATGTTTAGCCTGCTACGTTAAATTCCATATAATAGGTGCCTAATGCCATCAATCTATATCAGACACGTAAATCACAATATATTGTAAGGCGGTTTATGAGGAACACTGTTGCCCATTACTCATTAATGTCATAGCCCTTAGTCTCCTTGCATAACTGCCGCAGATGATTTTGAGGCGATCACAATTGTATTCTACACAATTGTAATCTTAAGAGATCCCATATTAATTATGTCGAAAAAATTTCTCATTATATTTATTCTTGAATTCTTTAATAAAATATTGCACTTTAACAGATATTTACAACAAATTCTGAGGCATAATTTACTCTAATAAATCAAGTAATATGTTAACGTAAAATGACACACTCCTTTTATCTCTCTCACATAGTTCATCCCTCGAATAGTACTCGCATAGGTCACCCGATCTGACGCTAAAAAATACGTGACCATTTTACACAAATTTTCCCGCGTTGAAAAACAGCCCTCCACAAATTTAAGGGAGGCACTGACAGCCGCGAATAAATTATTATAATGAACACTTTGGAAGCACATCGGTTGATTCGCCGATTGGAGAGGCAGAGTTTCTCGCTTATTTGCATAACCCGGGAGGTGCAACAGCGAGCAATACTTATTTGAAAATCGCAATGGGAACTTTAGTCGGCACGAAAATGCCCGCGGAACATACAGTTCTATATAACGTAATAATTTGAAAACAGAAGGCATTCCGGATACTTATGTGGAAGAATACCTTTAGTTACTAGCCCCAAAACCATACGTTAGTAAAATGTAGAGAGCTTTTATAGTTTTCGTTGTTTTTTATTAGTGGTGTTTATTTGATATTTAGATTGATTAATTTTGCCTGGTTGACTGAAGGGTGGGTACCTGTATATTAAAACCAACATTGCACAAACTGTGTTAGGTTACATATTGTAATGACTGTCTTAACGTTCCCACAAATTGTGCCGAACGTGTCCACGTCTCATCTCTGTAAGTCATATCGTAGGAGGCACTAGCGCAATTTGAAACTTTTAAACTGTTAAAGGGTGCATGTCATCTCTTTCTAAATGATACAACGACGAAAGAGCTCGGTTTCGCCACACCCTTCGTTTTCATTTCGGATTTTTTTCCCAAAGTTAAATACAGTGACTTGGTGTGCTTACTGTAACGCCAAATTGTTGCATAAAATTTGTCCCTCAAATGCAATGAACATGCTTAGTCCATTAAGCTTATGTCACCGACAGAGTGGGGTATGTAGTAAAAAAGCTTTATTTATTAACTTGATATTAATATAAATCTCCCCTAAAGTAGCAGTGGCAACTATGGAGTACGTGGTGTGACTGACGAAAACGCTTAGTGTGTGAGCGTATAATCCAGCTAACTGGTTACATTACTGTGCAGCAGTCTGGGTGAGCCTTACGCTTTGAAAGGATTTTTCTATTACAAATAATCGGCTGTTACTCACAGGTCGATAGTAAAAACCTTTTGATACATTATTAAATACATTCATCATCCCACCATCTCGGAAAAAAGGGTTTTTGCTCTCCGATATTTGAGTGCAAAAGCCGTTTTTATCCTCTAGAGGATAAAGTAAATTTGAATTGAGAACATCGTGTGCAATGAGTTTGTGAATTCAAAACATCATTATATACCTATTTATTTCTACCTCCATGGTGCCGAAATTATCATGCAACATATTTTAATTTGTTAAAAACTCAGACTCGGAACTTTCTTGGTGTACTTTTTTTGTAATTTGCTTTGCGCGCGCCATTTTCTTTTCACGTCATAAAGTTAAAACCTTGGAGTTTCGAGGCGGTCAATCAGCTTGGTGTCAATCTTGCTTTAAACATTTTGAGCTTTAATGTTGCTTGATGCTTGAGTCAAGCATTTAAAAGCTTATTAGGTCTCTTTGATTTGTTTGACCTAGCAACGGACCAAAAACACACAGAAAATCAACGTGTTTGACTCAAGCTGATTGACCGTCTCGGAACCCCATTAGGGACGGTAATTTTTATTAGATACTTACAGCTTATAATATGGCAAGTAGAAATTATTGTGGTGGGTGTTTCTGGATGAATATTACGGGTGTGTTTGGGTTAATGGGTGAGTGTTGTGGAAGTTTCTGGGTAAAAACAGAAACTGTTCTAATTGTAATATTTTTTGTATTTTACCATTTCCTCGTTGGGGGGGATGAAAAGTTATGTGTTGCACTCGAGTGCAAAGATTTTAAACCTTGTGATTCCCTCGCTAACGCTCAGGATTATAATTTTAGAATTTTAGAATCAGCTAGCTCGGTCATCAAAATTGAGCACTCGGTTAAAAAGCAACTTTGCACTCACGTATAACAAATAACTATTACTGCTACACTCAGAGACGTCAATTAACTTTTGTAAGTACCTACTTAATGTCAAAAATTTTCATTTAAATCAAGACCATATAACACATACTCATACACTAGAATAACCTAATTAAAATTATTTTCAATGAAATCAGTACGATTTAGTGTTTACTGTTTTAAAGGAAAAACATAAACGATATTCAGTTACTATGACAAAACGTTTTCGGTAAAATTATAATTTTGAACTAAAATTCACAATTGCACTGTTTAATTAAAACAACACCATTTCATCCCTCGATTCGGCTGTGCACCAAACTGAAGGCGTACTTAACAATTATTAATTGGAATAGTTGGGAAGTTCGTGGTGATTGGTTAATTACGTAAACTGATTGACCATTAGGCCCAGTTACCACCAAAGAAGATATATTACGAAGTGCAGAAGAGAGATAATCATAATATGTGTTAAAATTAGCAATTTATAAGTACTTGTTATTAAAGCTTAGCAGTGATTTATACCTCGGATTTTATATTTTAGAGAGATATTATTGCCTGTTTATAGTAATATTGTTACAGTAAAAACTGGTAAACGGTCAAAAGTTGTTTTAACCAGAAAATCAGTCAAAACTTTTAATAGCAGAATTGGAAAGGACAAGCTTTACTTTCGTCGGCTCGGTTAGTATGGTGTTAAGCTTAATAAAAAGCACATCAGAAAACCAAAATCATGACTGTTTTATTTTAGAAAAGGATTATTAGTCAACAATCCTTCATTATGGAAAAAAAATATTTTTGACCCTTTTATGTCAACGAATTACTTAGAACATCAAAATCCGTTTCTAATATTGAAGAGATTCATGATTCTGTATTCTGATGTGTATTACAGACACGGTCTGCCTTTTGAATGTTTCACTCTGTATAAAATATCCTCTTTCAAATGAAATCGGATATGAAATAGATTACATATGAACGGATTCTCGGACGAGTTTGTTGCCGTGGCGAGCACAAAACGAACTTAATTTTTTTAATCTATCGGAGAATTGAATATCGACTCTCCTTAACTCTCCCGCGGGTGTCTTACAAGGCGACTAAGAAGACAGCGATGAGTGATACATTTTGTAAATGTAGGTTTTATTTTATTTCATCATTATAAAATAAAAAAATTACTACATAGAAAATTTTGGCTAGAAAAAGTTCGAAATATTCCCGTATTAAGACTATAATTTTTCGAACTTTTTCTGACAACAATTTTCTTTGTATGTACCTATTTATTTCTATACTGTTAGTTAATTAAACAAGCTCTTGTTTTCATACACAGACTTTATTTACAATATTTCTTATTAATATGTAATACAAAATAGTTGTTTATGTAATTGTAAAAGAGGTTTGTATAAAAATTAGAGATAATAAAAAACATGGTATATTAAAATGTAAGTTCATCGTGAACGCTGTTGGTGTACATTATCAATAAATAACTAGCTTCATTCTATTTCGTTTTAGTGTAGATTAAACGCTACCTATTCTGAAGGGGATACAGGAATTAAATTCATCAAGCCGGAGGTTCAGCTGCGGTTGCCTGGCTCTCTCAAGGCAATACTATTGTTTCCGTTTCAGCTACGTACGGTATGCAACGGAGCTCTTTAATTGCAACAGAGGTGTCTCCATAACGAATTTCTTATCTATGTATTGAACAAACTGTATAATCGCTTTTCAAGTTCATCAAATCACATATCACCAGCCTTTTCTATGTCCCCTCTGCTGCGACACAGGCCTTGCCTCTATACATACATACATACGTAAATCACGCCTATATACCCAAACGGGTAGGCAGAGGTGAACTAGCACCCACGCTTCGCGAATTATGTTAGGTTTCATGTAATAGGTGGCAAGCCTATTGCCATTTATCGGGCACAAAATTCGCAGTACAGTGCTAAGTGGTATAAGAGGAACGCTGCTGCCCATTCCTCATCACTGATTTATCCTTAGTCGCCTTGTTCGACACCCACGGGAGAGATTTGTGGTGGTGATGGAATTGCCTTTAGGATAGAAGAATATAAGGAGAATGGGACATAGCCGCTGGCCCAGTTCAGATTGGGCGTAGCGTCTAATCTAAGTTCATCCATGTTTGAAAAGGTTCCCAAGCAAGGTGGAACTTAGATCACCCATCCTATGACCAAGATTAGAGATTTTAATTGAAGATTAATTAATCTGATAAAACTGTCTTAAATATATTTTTTAGGCGATTAAGAAACGTTTAAGTTGTTTTGTTTAAAGTATGTAGAATTCGTCGTAAATAATAAAAGAGGTGCAAGATAGACCTAGTTTTAAAAGTATAAACAAACCAATGCAGTACTTCTTCCAGGCATATTATGTAGAGAAAAGGCACTGCTGTCTATATTATATAATTATCCGCATATAATCAAAGCAGTAGGTAGGAATATAAATTTCCACCTACTCCTCAAGTATTTGAAGTTGGAGTGAATGGGGATGTATATGGATTATTAAAATTATTTTATACACTATAGTGCCCCTTCAGGCTTTTTAGGCTTTCTTCAACGACATATTTTAGGGAAAAACACACTAGACAATCGCAAAGAGCCTCAAAATATATTTTTATTTAGGGCAGATTAGTTGTGTTCTTTTTGTTGGAATGAAACTCTTATCTACTTACAATTGACAATGAATGCGTACTCATCCCTTTGTCTCACGTCAAATAAAAGGAACAAATAAATAAAACCAATTCACAATATAATTCTTTATTAAACAACACAAGCGAGAGACGAGTTATAAATAGAAAAGGCGGCGTCTCTTATGTGCAAGCTTTTATTTTAATATCATTCATTCAGTATTATCTACATCCTAAGTCAGCGAAAGAGCTTCCAATCTCAAAGGGCGTGGAGCAAATCCGTTTTATATTACGAATCCGGTTAAAGCTAGTAAAACTCAACTGTGTCATTGTAATAACAAATACGATTCGTGACAGACACACACTACCAAATATTAAACGCGGGTGATTGACGTGCATTATACATTATTACATTCCCAGTACCCCAGAGGCTTATATCGAATAATATCTACGCGATACATTCGTAAATGTCACGTAATTCCAGCAATTTAGTTGTAAAAATAAGTACTTCAGCTCGATTTGATAGTGACGTATCTACCCAATTGATTTCTAAAGTTAGCGTTTGGAACCAGCAATTCAGACGTCAGTTAATTGGGGGAAATCCCCAAATCGACAAGGGTGTGAGAAATCTATTTATGAACGTGTGTACCGTTTCGGATTTCACTATTAAGTGACGCGACAACGCAGTGGGATAACTTATCTGAAAAGGGTGTATCCGTGTTGTGGTAAAAAAACATATAGCTTTCTACCGTGATGTAAATCACGCCTATATCCCCGAATGAGGAGGTAGAGGCTATTGCCATCTATCGGGCACATAAGTCGCAGTATATTTCTAGATGTTACGGTATTATTTCAGTACTCATCGCCGTATTTACCCTCAATCGCCTTGTACGACACCCACGGAAGAGATAGAGGTGGTGAAACTATAATTTTACAAAATTATTACAATAGCTTTTTGTTTGTTGGCAACTAATTGGTTGGCACTATCCCAGCAAAATACTCGATCACGATTATAAGGCAGTGGGGCGGTCGCAATATTTTACTGTGTTTCAATAATACATACATTAATCATGCCGGCTAATAGGTACCCGTAGGGGAGGGCAAGTATATCAAACGCTCACATTTCGCCGGCTATATTATTTGCCCATGTAATAGGGGACAGGTCTTTAACCATATGCACGGTACGAGTTTGCTACGTGGTCTACCAATCTTAGCTACATTTAGGGCCTGTTTCACAATCGACAAGTAAGTTCTGAGTAGCTTACTTGGTAGTTTAATTGACATTTATTTCATATTACAACTTTCAAATGATCTGCCGAGTAAGCTAAAGAACTTACTTGTCGATTGTGAAACAGGCCCTATAATAATCTTAAGTCACCTTGTATAGCCGTGTGGCGACGGCAGAGCAGAATACAATTGTCAACATCCCCATCTCTCCCGTGGGTGTCGTACAAGGCGACTAAGGATAAAACAGTGATGAGGAATTGGCAGCAGCATTGCTCTCATACCACCTAGCAATATACTGTGATTTTCGTGCCCGATATTTGGCCATAGGCTCGCCACCTATTACATGGGACCTAACTTAACTAGCGAAAAGTGTAAATTCACCTCTGCCTACCCCTTCCGTGATATAGGCATGATTTATGTATGTACCTTGTATAGCACCGGGTGGGAGAAATTGAGGGACGTGCCATCACCACGCGGCCAAAATCGTCGGGGAGGCGGATTAAATGATGCATAAATCACGCCTCTTTATCCCCAAAGGGGCAGATGCTGAACAATACCCGCATCCCGCCAACTATTTTAGGTTCCATGTAATAGTGGTTGAGTCTATTGCCATTTGCCGGGACATGCATCACAATTTTATTTGCAGAAAAAAAAAATTTAAAAGCATTGTTTTAAAATTATTAATTGATATTATTATGTACACAATATGAAAATAATATTGCTCTACATCTGTAATGGATACGTGTATTTTGGTTTGATAGTGCTCGTGTATCTAATAATATTTTTATTACTTTGATACATACATTGATAAATCATGCCAATTTATCTTCGAAGGGGTAGGCAGAGGTGCAGAACACCCATATTTCGCCAATTATGTCTAGGCTATCGCCATTCATCTGGCACGTAAAGAACATTATATTGCTAAATATACAGTTGTCTTGTACGAAAATTGGGGGTGGTAACATTTCGAACATTTCGTTCGTGATATTATTATATTCCACGACATTAATTATGATAGAAAAAAAATGTGTGCTTGTCACGAAAATATCTTGAAATATGTTGTGTGTTTTAAATTCACTATGGTGAAGTAAAAGAACACAAACATACAAAATGATGACAGTCACAATTACAGACTCCAAACAATAAGAAACTAATTTAAAAAGTCACATCTAGTTAATTTTAAGCCAGCTCAAGCTACAAACTTGCAGAATAAGTGAATTATACATTGCGCTGAGGAAAAAAATAGCATTAAACATTTTAAAGTCAACAGCTTAGGGCTGGGAACGGATATTTCAGTTAATTCGTAAACTTCATACTGCTTCGTTCGCCGGCTTCGAGTTAAGACGTTAATTAAAACACTTTGCCTAACTTTCAGTACTGAATTTCTAAAGTACAGCAATCAAGTTAATGGCTCAATCAAAGATCAAAACAACCCTATCACAATAAATATATAATTGTGCTGGTTTATTGGAGTCAGATGGTTTGAATTGGATCGGCTGTGAGTGTCCATTGTTTTCCGTGCCGAAATCTTAAGTACGTTGAGTGATTAAGGCTCCAATTATTATATTAATTAATATATCAATCAATAACTTCTCCCCTCGAAGGGGTGTTAACGAGAATCGGCCGAACGCGTAAGCTTGTCAAATTAAATTTTTATCTAAAATGAATACTGATTCCTTTTTCGATACGAATGTTATGATAAAAGGGTAAACTTTTATTTTAAATCACACAAACGAAAATACATCACATCGCTTTTAGTCCCTTTCGGTTTAGTCGTTAAGCATAATATTGAAATGTGAAAACATTCGTTTGATTTTAGCGGAGACGTGAGGTAAATTGCGCTCTCTCGTACCAAAGATGAATGAAAGAGATAAGTGAAGCGATAATCGGGTACATAATAAGCCCGCACACGTGCTCGTTTTTAATATAAATTTAACGCTTCGCCTGTGGTAGTTACGCTCCCGTTATTAGTACTGTAACCACTATTCTCTATTTGTAGTCGGTGAGGCTTACAGTGCCGGCCATGCGGAGGAATGGACATCAAACATCGATAAATTTACTGTAGGTATCGATAAATTTTGTTTTATCGACATAGTCATTTTTAACCATTTTATGGAGCTATTGTCATGATCAATGATGTTGGGGCGGAAAATATTTTGTAAACAAACCGCCTTCAAAATTCAGAATACCTTAATAGGTTTTATTCTTTAATGACATTATACATACATAAGTCACGTCTATAATATATCCCCAAAGGGGTAAGAAGCCCCTATATTGGGGGGCGAGCTTATTACCATGATTAGATACATTATGTTACATTACGTATTTACATTTTCCTTTTTTAAACTTTTATTAGATTAACTGCCGCACTCAGAGTCGACTTAATGATCATTAAATGACATTTAAGTAAACTTAAAATAAAATTCCCTCTCAGAGTCAGATAATGGGTCAATAGTGACGCTAATGAAACTTAAATTTTGAGTAACCGATGACCCTTACTTAGGTCTTATGTGACGTCTATTTGACATTTCAAAAGTAGGGTTATCTTTTGTTGTAATACTTGTAATTATATTTCAGTGCATTCATAGTGATATTTTCAATAATAATTTATAATAAATTACGTTGTGGAGTTTACAGATTACGTAAGAAGGTTCAGACAATCACAACCTAGATTCTATTTACGCGACTATTCTGATACTTTCACTATGTGCTTGAATTTCATGCAAGGTACAGATTTACACTCCAGGCAGTAAATAATACTTTACTCCCAAGTTTGGAACCTGATTTAAAAAGCACCGAAACAGGACAGGCTTGCCAATGCCCCTGAAGTAATAACATTGCGGTATTTAGCAACTGGGATTTTTCAGGTTAGTTAAATATTACTTTACATTCAGACAGAGCAGAATATAATTGTTACCATCCCCATTTCTCCCGTGGGTGTCGTACAAGACAACTGAAGGTAAACAGCGATGAGTAATGGGTAGCAGCAATCCTCTACAACCTAGCAATATACTGCGATTTACGTGCTCGATAGATGGCAATAGGCTCGCCACGTATTACACGGGACCAACTTAATTGGCGAATAGTAGGTGTTTAATTCACCTTTGCCTACCCTTTCGGGATATAGGCGTGATTTATGTATGTATGCATGTACTTTCAATATCTGTCATTGTCTATATATTTATTTCAGAAACTAGGTGGTGATGTGATGGAATATGGATAAATATTAGGTCAACAGTCAGTATCACAAATTGTCACCAAAGTGTCTATCCAAGCAAGAACAATGAAATACTTTGTAAAATTGCCTTTTACCGACGAGGACACAAACAGAATAAAGCAAAATTTAATCAAGCAATGTCACAATAAATATAACTAATAATTGTAAAATTAAAATAATATAGTGAAATTCTTTTATAACCCTAATCTCTTTATTTTTCTGCTAATTCATTTTCATTGCGTGGGGTTTATTTTGTTTTTTGATTAAAACTAGTAGATTTAAAAGAATTATTTTATTTTGAGTTCCAATTTCTTTTTAATTCCTTAAACTGTAATTTGAAAATTTCCAAAGTTTACTCCTCTAACTCCAAGAGTTTTACTCCTCTCTTCCTCCATTTCAGCAGCACATTTCTTTTTAACTTGAATCTCCAGGTAATAAAATATTTATTCAAAATTGACTTGGTGTGTAATTGTCAGTCTTTAGATTTGTTTGATAATATATCTATGTGATCTGAAAAAAAGATAAGTATAATATCATTAATTTAAATCATTTTTCTAATTGCATGTTATGATTGAACTATATACATTAATAGCCAGTTGCACCAAGTTTTACAATTTTCCTTAAAGTAACATAAAATCAACTTGATTCATATAACCAAGTTTTTAAACAAGTGGCCATTTTATATAAAACCTTATGAAATATAATAGGTACCCATAGCAAAGTCTAGGTCAAACTCATTGTCCCAAATATTTTATACTGTTTTTTTTTATTATTGTCTATATGGACAGCGCAATACCATCATTATCAAATGGGTTCTGCACTTCACATATAATTGAAGGTGCAGCCTGAATAATAATTATTAAAGATAATAAGAATAGGTTACATATAGATTACAGATAATTTATATAAATTGTTATACTTTCATAAGTTTAATTAGTGGAAAATAAATGTTACCTCCTCTACTGCTTATAGATAGCTCCTTGCAGTGGGGAAAGTGGTGGATTTTATGGACCACTTCCAGATTAACTCCCTAGCTCTGTAGTTTTACAGGTTATGGTGGTATTGTATCACACTGCAAATTGCAAAGAAATATTAGATACTTTTTAATACAGGATAATTCTATAATCTAAGCACAAAACAATATAAGAAAATACTAATTACTGTGCACATATGCATTACAATTAAATTCCTCAGTCATTCCACTCCCGGAACTATCGAACCCCATGCATGTAACAAAGAAATCATCAATACTTACCAAGACAATCACAGTACTAATCAATTATTTCAATGAAGATAGGGTTCGTGTGGCTTTTTCTTCTTTTTTCTATGGCGTTTCCTATATGATTTCGCCAATATTGAGTGTGCCGCTGAGACTTTTGTATGTTAATGATTTCCCAGGCTGACTCCACTTGCAGTAGCTTAATATCTATTTGATCAATTTTGATCACAAAATAAATAATTTGATATTTATATGTTTTTGTTTGGTATTTCAATGGAATTATTTGGGGTACCTATTTCTTGTTTGTTGTTGACATTGACTTTTTAATTTTATAATAAATGACTTTTGGTCCGGTGTGGCCAAATCTAAAAAGTCATGGCATTTACCGTTCAAGTTTGATTAATTTAAATTATTATTATGGATTTTTACGTAAATATTATATTAAATAGATATTAGTAACTAATTCTTATGGAAAACAATACTTTTGTGATATAAAAACTAGTGTAACTAATAATATTGTTTAATGGCTTTTTGCATGTGGCAATTCCGCACTTACCGATAACACTGGATTACACACGCACTGCACTAACCTGACTTAAAATTGTCACATAACTAATCAATCAATTATTTTCGACTCTGAGAGGAACGGTCAATTAGATGTTTTAATGATAATTTGTAAAATACCCATTATCACTAATTTAATGAACGACTCTGAGTGCGGCAGTACAAGCTGTTGTCGTACGTGATTGTCGGGCGACTAATGCCCGCTTTTACTAACTGCTAACTTTAAAAAACATAAGCCATTTTATTTCCTTTTTCTGTTTTTATGGGCTCATGTGACATTGAATACATAAGAATCAACTATTTGTTGATGAAATCTGGAGAATAACAGATTGCTTGTATGATACAAAAGAGAACGCAAAAATTACATACATACATACATAATTCACGCCAATATCCCCGAAGGGGTAGGCAGAGGTGAACTAGCACCCACGCTTCGCCAATTAGGCTAGGTCCCATGTAATAGGTGGCGAGCTTACATGAATAATTTTATTATTAAAAACTGTAGATTTTTTAATGTGTCTAACAATAACATTCTATCGATACATGCGACGCCGGCTGGACGCTTCCCATCTCTGTGTACACTTTGAACGCTCGAGCTATCTTTAATAAATAGTGATATTTTTCTGCTGGACGCAATAGAAACCGCTGTAGGTTGATTTTTTTACATTTTTATGTAATTTATAGTGGACCTTATTTGTTGCAGTACATTAATATTTGGTATGGTTACTAAAAAATTAAACAATACTTGACAGCTTGTGTATCTAAGGGAAGATGGCGATTATGTGCACAGGAAGTAAGGACACAGTATTATTTAGTCCAATGGATCCGACTATAGGAGTGTCATTAATAAACAAGATTCTTCGATTGATTTTTCTTATCGACCTTAGTAAGAATATTCAATCAAGTGACGAGCCCAGTCGTAAAAACGAAAATTACCACGTTTAAGTGTCATTCAGGCCCAGTAACATCATCTTGATATAATTTTTTTCTCGTTCGACAGCAAGTAATGAATTTTCCCTTAATATTTCGGCTGCTTATACGATGCCAAGTAATTATTCATAATGTTATTTTTAGTTTTCTGTGAAGGTCTACTTTAGTTACAGATGAGTTAAAATACTTTTAAAGGATACGAATAGCGTCTTGATATTAAAATATATTATAATAAGTAATTGGGTATTATAATAATAACGTGGGTGCTAGTTCATCTCTGCCTACCCCTTCGGGGATATAGGCGTGATTTATGTATGTATGTATGTATGTATAATTAAGTAATTTAATTGTGTGTTTATTGCGTGGTGAAACAAAGTAAGATACAGTCTCACCACTCCCTCTCACATCTCATAATCTCAAATACAAAAAGGATAAACACAACGCAAAATCGCATTAACACAATAGTAAGTGTAAACGATGTAGACGGGGCTGGTGGCAAAGGCTACAGAGAAACACCCTTTTAGTACCAGAGGACTGTATTCACCATATACGTAACAAAATACCACTGACAAGTACAAACAAAACGAGTATCAAAAAATATTAAAAAGTAAACAGAAAACATACCAAAAAGGATTGATACAAAACTCAGTCGGCAACAGTAAGTATTTAAAAACCTGACAGGAAAAGACAAAACGCGATCGAAGTGTAAACTCTAAATGATAACGTTTGCCTGAAAACGCTTATTATCACTAAACGTTGCACCAAGGTTGCTTTTAGGCTAATAGTCCATATTTTTCTCCACCAAAGAAAAGCCATTGAAGCGAAAACCACCCACTATATCAACATTAGAATGGAGAATGAAGACAGTCGGTAGTTTCCGCAGCAAATTGCTATTAGCGTTATTGCTGTAATTTGGGAGCTCGGGCCTCGCAACGGTTGGCTCTGCCGCGCAACTCTACCCCTACAATGCCCACAATGCCAAATCGTGTAACACTTACCATTTACAATCTGAATTTGCACCTAATGCACCGTTTTGCCACACTCTTACGCAAAAATTACTGTTACGTTGCTGAGTTACGTGAATAAAAATTACTTAACACCGCCATACTCTGAGATGTTTGTTAGATTAACATTAATCTAATAGGTATAAAAAATCTGGTGACACAGTGTTATTATCGAACTTCACCGATTTTATAAAATTTATCGTGTAATTTTATAGGTCGTAGACTATTTTTATACCCCTAGGTGATAAGAGCAAAACAACGTTAGCCGTGTCAGCTAGTAATAATATAATCATTCTTTATTTATTCTCCTACATAGCATTTACATTTTGTCTTAAGCTAAAATCATTCAATACAATCATTCATGATTCTATGTCAGAAACTGGCGTGACGCCACAGCAGAATACAATTGTCACCACCCCCATTCTATACCGCGGGTGGCGTACAAGGTGATTAAGAGTTAACTGCCGCAGTCAGAGACGTCAATTAACTTTAATGAGCATTTAATATCAAACATTTTCATTCAAATCTAGACCATAGACCCGGCAAGAATAGCGACTAGTTTTAAATTGTCATTTTTGGACGTTAAGTACTCATCAACGTTATTTGACGTCTCTGAGTGCGGCAGTAAGACAGCTAAGAGTAATGGGTAGCAGCGTTTCTTTTATACTACCTACTGCGATTAGTGTGCCGGATAGAAGTAGGGCCTAATATAATTGACGAAACACGGATCCAAATTGACTTTTATCTACTCTAATAGGCATGATTTATGCGCCGACCCCGAATAACCTAGGAATAGGGCAGGAAGATGCTAATGAAAAGGGAAAAGGATTTACCATTTGATGATTAATTACATGTATATTGAGTAAGGAGCGTTTTGCAATAAAACGTGTTCAAGTATTTTGTAATAATTAAATTCATCTCGTGAAATTGTGTTTTACGTTCGCCGAGTTTCATTGTGAGCTTTATCTAATTTATTTTTATTGTTATATGAGCCAGTTTATGTTACATTTTACACCCACAGTAGTTACAATCGGGGATTTCTGAGTGCGGTGTTTCGTGATGTTAAGTAAAAACCAGTATGCCGTTAGGTGTATTGTGTCGTTTTACTTTTACGATGCGTCTAGAAAATTCCTAGTATTCTGTTTGTTTGTTTCCTATGATTTAAGGACATGTTTTATACTTCAATAAGTATTATCTTCAGATGTAACAATTGAATTCCCGTAGTCGGTACTTAGCCATGCAATTGTACAACGCTTTATCATCTATTCGATTTTGATTTCAACATTATATAAGTTAGAAAAACTCGTACAAAGATTATGGTGGTTAGAAAAATAATTTCGAAAAATTATGGTCTTGGTGCGGGGATCGATCGCGTCCGCTGCTATCAGGGCATTTGTAAAAATATCTGCTTTGGAATGTTTGAAATTTATTTCTACATTGCGAGAGTATACGTTGGCTTACAACGTGAAGTGTAAAGGTTAGAAGAATTTCGGCAAGTTAATTAGTGTTTTGGTTGGCCAAGCGGTCAGGCACCTGCCCGGATAGCAGCGGACGCGGGTTCGATTCCCGCATTAAGACCATAATTTTTCGAAATTCTTTTTCTAACCACCAAAATCTTTGAACGCTTTATAATATTCAGGTTATTAATATATTTATTTTAGTTTTGGCTTAGTGAGCTTAATAATGTTTAAGAACAAAACTAAACAATGTTCGCTAAGGCCTGTCATTGTATGGGTAGTTAAAAATATATTATTTCGAATTCCTCAGTTCTTCGGATTTATATTCTTCCATCCATAAGGAAGGCCTGTGCCCCAGCAGTCAGGCTGGTGATGAAGATGACGAATATTTTAAATTAATTTGTATATTATTTTAAATTAATATGTTGGTATAATTACGCGGAAACGCATCCATCTGTCTAAGAAACACTACTTGCGTTCAGTTTGAAATTAAAAATTCCTACGTTCCTTCCGCTCTCTAGTGTCTTGTCCAAAGAAAAACTATATTGGGTTTTTATTAAAAAATACTGGTGTTCCAACGAGGGGCGAACTGGCACTAAAACGTTATGGTTACTGCGGTGACATTCGCGAGGATACCTAACTTATAAAATTGGTAATCCCGACCGTAGCCCTCCTCGGGCAGCCGATAAAGTATTGCCAGGGTACGAATTAGGGATTATTTCGGTCGTGGGCGATATTATTTCATGTCGTTCTATTTCGTTAGCATTTGTTTTATCTGTCCGTTTTGAGTGCCTGTCAACTCGATACACTGATATTCATGTATGCGAGATAACGTGTTAACGTGATTCTTTTTCCAATGAAGAAACTAAAATATTTTGTTTGGATTTTTATTTCAACATTATTTAGAAACGTTATTAATTACGTAGAAAAAGAGATCAGAAATTTTTCGAAAAAAATATCCTGATGCAGGCGTTGCCTATGGAATTCGGCTATCAGGACGAAACCTCCCATACCTGTTTCTTGGGTACAAGGCCCTTGGAATGTGCAGCAGGGTGCGAACATGGAGAAGTTAGTATTAATTCTAAATTTTATAACGAATTACCGATCGATACTCATTTATTAAATTTATCATTGTCGGAAAACAAAGTGAATTAAACAGAAAAATAATAAACAAAACAATTGGAACAGACGTACGTAGCTGTTCAAAAATAGAACGTTTTTGAAAGAGCACGTCTGGAAAATTTGAATTTCGAACAAACGTTCCATAATATAACAATGTCGAGTCAAAGCAGGCCGTAACTCGTGAAGCTTTCTCTAAAAAGTATACAAAAGAAAAGAAATGTCTGTGTTTAGTTTTTGCCTTTGCAAGTCATGAACCCGCCTGTTTACACAATCAAGACTAGTCTTTATCTGTTACTCTTACTGCTAGCACCTGCTCTTGTTTACGCTTACACTTAAGCATGCTATATTGTCGCTCTTGGAATTTGCGTACAGTTTTTATATCAGCACGAAGGCTTTGCTATTGCGTTGAAGGATAAGAGATAAATTAAGTAGAACTTATTTCGAGATTGGATGAGCTCTTTCTCGTATTCATCATTCATCATCTAACTGCCTATAAAATAAAAAAACTAAATGTTAGTTACCCACTTGTTATACACATTATACAGTAAAGCCCTACTTATTGACAAAGTTTCTAAAAATAAAATAGTATAATAAAAAGTGAAATTATAAAAGCCCGAATTCCGGCATGGGGGAGGGGGGTACATCAGGGGTTACTTTCAAAAGAAATCTTGGACTAGACATATTAATAATTTAAAATCATGTCTTCAGTAATGCAGAACTATCTATACACAACTACCGAAAACATATGAAAGTAGTCGAATTAAAAACAGCAGTAATTAATTAATAGCAAAAAATATTTAATAATATAGATGTGCAAGCTTTTAAATAAGGCAGCGAATACTTTGTCTCTCGATGTACTTTGTCACTCTATATACTTTTTATGTTTGTTTCGAGCTACGGCTATAGGATTAACTTCTTACTAACGGGTTCGGATAGAGTTTGTAGCGTAAATAAAATGCTGCAAAACTTAATACGACGAAACCATAAAATTTAATCCATTATATAAAAATCTCGTGTCACAGTGTTTGTTACCGAACTCCTCCGAAATGGCTCTTTTTGTAAAACTGTGTTTACGATGTGATTTTTTATTTTCATTCATTCAATTATAATTTAAAAATAGTAATAAATCTTATGCGTATTACAATTTAAAGCAAACACGACATGCAATTAATTAATAAAACAAACAAAATTTTAATGCTTTAACATATTACAGGATTATTAGTTGAAAAGAGACAGAACAGTAATTTAGTTAAAACAGTATTTAGAAACTGATTTGTTATTATGAATAAGCGGGCTAGATTATAAGGTTAAAAACAAGGTTTGTCGAATCAGCTAGTATGAAATATTTTATATTTTTCTTCTTTTATTTAAAAATTATCTCAAGTTTCTTCATGTTTTGGTAGGCACGTCAAGCGGTTGGCCCCGGCTGCATCTGCAGTCATTCATCACTTATCCGCTCTGTACCAGCGTGGTGGGTCATGACCAATTGTCCTAATATTCTTCCATCTATAGAGAAGGCCTTTGGGAAATAGAAGCAAACAAGGGGAATAGCATCTCGATGCTACATTTTGATCTGGAAAATGTTAAGTTCATTACCCCTCACTCTAAAAGCCACTCAGTTTCCACAATCTCTTTCGTTATTTACTGTAATTTGAGTTGGTCGAGATTAGCCATACATTTCCCCCCTTTATTGGTGTTCTGTAAAGAAACGGAGCGAATTTTGTAAGTTATCTGTATAAAATACTTTGCCATCTAACCAGCGCAGTAGGGTATTCGTTTTGCCAAGACCAATCCAAATCCAACTGTATTCAGATTTAAGAACAGATTACATTAAAGAACAGATTGCCAAATAAAAAATTGCCGCTACCAGGTTTCGATCCCGAGACCTCATGGATAGCCACAGTCTCTGACCACTTGATCAAGCCGTCCGTCTCTTAAAACTATTAAAATTTACTTAAATTGAAAATTATTATATTGAACAAATTTTAATTCAAACACGGTAAAAATCAGGAGATAATTATAAAACATGTAGATTTATATAATACTTCCTACGACCATCCCCCCCTATTAACTGCGCACGACTAATAATAATACCTTTAATAGTTTTATATGTCATTAAACTAAGGAAGTATATTATATTAAATGCTCGTATTTCGCGCTCTCATGCTGTCACACTGAATTAAGATTAAATAATCAGTGTCGTAGCGTAAGATATATGAAATAATAGATAATCTTTTTTCGTAAGATAGAATCAGTGTTTACTAAATTCAACCAAATACACTTAGCTGCTAATTATAAATCGTTATTTTGCAACCTGGACAACAGGGGGGCCTACCGCCTCACTCGATTGCTGATGATAGCTATATTGCAATGCACTGCTTACGGCTATAGCAGCCATCCTGAATTTTCAGGCGGCATGGATTTTTTACAAAATCATTCGGTGATCATTTGTTCAAAGCTATCGCTAATAGTTTAGGTACATTTGGTGCGAAATGACAGCATAACGTCATAAACTATAGCTTTTGCTTTAGCAATCGAGTTAGGGGCCTGGACATTTTGCAACATGGACCTTCTGTACCTAAAGGATTCAGAAGCACTTGTTAACTCATAAGCGTATTTCTCATAATAGAAACTATTAAGAGCGTTTTCCACTTCACTCGGGTATCTAGAGAAGCATCCCTCTTAGTATCGATACTGAGAGACTTGACGAGATTCATAGTACTAAAACTACTTTGCAACAAACGCACTACAGGTACATCTTTTGGTAGATATACTATATTTTGCAGCACTCAGCTGCTCTTAATTTGGTAAATATAATTGGAGGCCTTATTACGACCTCGTAAAGTTACAAAATACAAGTCGTAAGCACTTTATGACGTGCCGTAATGAAAGGGTGGTTATAACAAATACGGTTAATTCTAATTCATCACTATAAGCCTTCTAATGCCCTACTCTTGGCGCATTCTATTTTATTCCACCCGAAAGAATGAGTGCACAATCCTTCAGACGCCGAAGGCAGGTCAATGCATCATGCATACTGACCGGATGGGAGGTTATATACAACTAAAAACTACCATAACATCATACCTAGAAAGGGTACTGCCTACCCTGTTTTAGGAAAATCATGAACAGCATGGAATTTACTTTTTCACTATAATTTGACGGCTGATAACGAATGCAGACAATGAAAAGAAAAACGTTCCCATCGCCCATCCGATCCGATCCACTTCGCTGGATGCAACCTACACAGGACCGGTGGAGTTTTTTTGGTGGAGGTTGGAGTTCTTTGGTGGAGGCTAAAGTTCTTTGGTGGTTCTTGGAGTTGTTTGGTGGAGGCTAGAGTTCTTAGATGGAATTTGGAGTTGTTTGGTGGAGGTTGAAGTTTTTTGGTGCAGGTTAGAGTTATTTGGTGAAGATTAGAGTTTTTTTGGTGGAAGCTGATATTCAGCAGTGGGCGACTGTCAGCTGCAATGATGATGACCCATCAGCCTATCAAGAGTAGCTCAACTTTTGAAATCGCACACTGAACACATTTCATACTGGGAGCAAGCAAAAGCAGTTCATGTATAAATTGCGATTAAGAAATTTACTGAAAGCAGCGTGCAACGCGAGAATTTCGAAATGAAACTTTTGTTTTAACGATAAAGTTTCACTCATACTAATTTCGGTCACGGCGCAGTTCACTTATGTGGAAAGCCGACTCCGCAAAGTGTTCTTATTGTACGCCTAAAGTTATGAGTTTTATGCTTAACGTAAAGATAAAGATATTTAATTAAGTATAAAAATATTAATTGGCCGTGTGGTGACGGCAGAGTAGAATACAGTTGTCACCACCCCAAATCTCTCCCGTGGTGTCGTACAAGGCGACTAAGGATAAATCAGTGATGAGGAATGGGCAGCAGCGTTCCTCTTATACCTACCACCTAGCAAAGTACTGCGACTTTTGTGCCCGATAAATGGCAATAGGCTCGCCACCTATACTACCTACATGGGACCTAGCATAATTGGCGAAGAGTGGGTGCTCGTTCACCTCTGCCTACCCCTTCGGAGATATAGGCGTGAATTATGTATGTATGCATGTATAAAAATATAGAGCAAATATGCCAAGTTTGTCATATGCCACGATTATGCGAATATGGCAGTTAATATGAGATTTTTTTTAATAACCATTTCTCACCTTTGTCGTATTAAATTATTTGCACATCAGAGTTGATTAGAGAAGAATTATCAATCACTAAAATGAGTGTATCATATTTGATTGCTCTAAAGGGATTTAAAAAATAGTATGCCTATTGTTAAAATCCTAAATGGTGGAATCATCGGGATAAAATAAATACGTTAACTTCCGAAATACAAGCGAGTTAAGTCCGTTAAGTTGTTTTATTTCAAATGTATAGTGCTCGTGCAAATATAAGAGAACATTATCATTATAATTGAAAAACCAAGAGCTTTTGATTTAAAATTATATAATATAACAATATATTTTATCCCTATCCGCTCGCCCACTTACCTAGCGTGTAGCGATAACAAGAGAGGCATAAATGTAATCCTTATTATCCAAATCACGGCTAATGTAATCAAGTCAAAGTATCCAAACGCTAACCAATATCAAAATAATCGCAATACCCGCGTACTGGAATTTGCATATAGCACGCCGCGCCGTCACCGTACAACACATTTACATTAGACAACCAATGGCAGTGTTACGCGAAATTTCCATTTGGTATGTAGCAGTTTGTGGAGCGAAATTATTAGCCGATTGTTTGCATTGCGCGCTATTGTATAAACAATACAGATATGTGCGGAGGCAAGATAACGACTTTCCCAGGGGACTTTAATAACAATCGTCTGTACTGTCGGCAAATATGGTTTTATAAATTAATAGGCGTAATAGAATGGATTTCTTTTTTATTTGACACTCACGCCGGTTGGGTGGTATCTAACCCAAAGAAATTAGTATAAGCACTTGTGTTATGCATGCTAAATGACGGACAAATTTTATTAAAGGTAATAATTATTCAAATAAAACAACCATTATCTCAAGAACAAAAGTCCGTGTTCATCACAAACATTTGCCCCTACCAGGATTCAAACCTTCGGATTCCGGATTCGGGACTTCTTAGAACGCTGCTGCCTCATCGGTGTGGTTAAGCTTGAGTAATGGGCAGCAGCATTATTCTTATACCCCCTAGGAACATACAGTGATTTACGTGCCCTTATGGCAATAAGCTCACCACAGCCATTGGCGAAACGTGGGTGTAGATTCACTTCTGCCTACCCCTTTGGGGATATAGCCGTGATTTATGTATGTATTATAATTACTGCCTCGACCTTTCCGGTAACTTAAATCGACTTGGCCAAACACGATTCCGCGCGACTTTTATATTAGTATACATCGGCTCATTTTTTCGGGACGACCAAAAAGGACAAGCGCTTTGGACTGAATTTTTATGAACTTTTAATATTTGTTGGCCTTTTTAAAGCGAAATACAAAGTTACGACTCTGCAGGCGCTGCAACTTTAAGAAAACTGCGAATGAAATTCCTTTTCAAACTGCATATTTTGTGTTTTCTTTTGAACGCTAGCCGTCGGACGACGCTTTCCCGTTTCGAAATTAAATGGAGACCTTTGCGTAGATTAACGAAACAACAAGAGATTGATTAATGGATTAAAATCTTTATGATTGAGTTTTCAATAATAGTTGCATTTCATGTTCGGAGAGTCTTTAAGAAATAACTCTATGGGTAATTCTCTCACCAGGGCAACATGAGTATGGATCGCATGTAGGATACAAAGAATACACTAACAAGCTCTGAAAGTTAGTAGATACTTAAGGCAAGCCTCAAGAAAATAATTACTATGTTAGTAGACACTCCTGTTAAACTAGCGAGCCCGTATGCAGTGTAACCATAATATTGTTTAAAGGTTTACTATGACAAGATGTTAAGTTATCTATTCCTAAGTGCGACCGTCATAAACACGGAAGAACAATTATATCCACAACCTGGCAGTTTAACAAAAAGTTATGCTACATATCGATCAATGCTCAAGCTCAGCTTATGAAATAATTACAGCTGTACCTTTATTATATAAGGACATTCGCAAACATCAGTCATCTATCTACATAGAATACCATCCACGCTATCCGAAAATATTATTTCTATCGCAACACACCTACACCTATTACAACGTCTGCTCGACGAGAAAATATGAACTTACATAAAAAAGACAGACCACATCCGACAACGTAAATTACGAGTCGTGATTTTGGGAGTAATCAGATAGCGTGGGGAAGTATTGCGCCGGTAGCGTGCGTAGAATAATGAACGTATTAATGAAACGAAACTCACTACGCTGTACAAAAGCGAAATAATGCGGTAATCAAATATGATAAAAACACGGACTCTCTTCGGGTGTACAAAATAAAGGAATAGACTTTCCCATTAGCATAAACAACGGAAGCGATGCTAGTTAAAAGACACCGTTATTATCTATACAACAAATGCTCAACTAGTCCGGAAAAGTTGATCATTATTTACACACCCTCAACAAAGCGTTCGCATATAAAAAGCATAAACTGCGCGAATTATTCGATTCATTTCAAAGGAATCCCACTAAAAGGAACGCGGGACTAACTCAAAGCTTTTATATCTCGTACTGAGGCGTCTCATTGTCTTCGGCGGTATATGTATTAGAGCTTGCTTTCTCTTGCGTAAATAAAATCCATTGGAGAGAGAAGTGCTGTGAAGCAAGTGCAGGGGGCAGGGGGGGTCTAGGTGTAATGCCTCATGCGAGTGTCGAGGACAATGCAAAGTAGATTGAATTGGAAAAAAGACTCGAGCAAAATAGCGGCTTTCGGCACTTCGGGGAAAGGGTACGTTCGTTCTAAAGGGTTAACAATGAGAATACTGTCCATAGAGTGGAGCTACTATGTAGCATTGTAAAACTTGGCTTTCGTTTTGACGAGGAAGCTCGCTTGTCGCTTTATTGGGAAGTGGATTTTGAAAGAAACTGTTGCGTGGCAGAAGAGTGAATCGCGATGAGTAAGCCGAGTCGCAACATATAGCGCTTATTAAGTACAAAAACGTGTGGCCTTTTTTAAAAAGTGATGTGTGGCCTTTTTTTAAAAAGCGATGTCTACTAAGACTTGGCTACATAGTGTGTTCTAAGTTCAATACATTAGGGATTACTTATGCAAGAAAATAATTTGGTTAATTTTCGGATTGCGTTTCTTTTCCACTCAAGGGATGTTAAGATAGTTTTCGCTTCGAGCTTGGAAATTCGTTAGTTCTATGTATAGATAAATACTTTACTACCGAAAAAAATACACACGAACAATGAATAAAATTATTCAAATTTGCTTGAACAAGGGGCAATAAATTAAAAAAGAGTAAATACTGAGTGTATGTTAATTAAACTCATAAAAGAACTAGGTTGTCTTACCTACATCAGTCTGATAATTAGGACGACCGTACCTAAATATACAAGTCTTAGAAACCTTTGGAAATCAGAATAAAGATAAAATATTCTGTCCTGTTCTGCTATTAAATTAATGCACAGACCTACAGAAAGTTACCTACAGAAAGTAACTGGTTTCCTTTCCTTTTTCCTTCCATCCTTTACATTTCAATCCCTCGCCTAAATATTTATGCAAAACCCTATCCGAAGATACTAAGTTAAATGCCTACTTACATTTTCAAATTACATTGTAGACGCTTCTATCTAAGAAAACCCTTAAAACTTGGTAAAAGAAAATAATGAATCTGATCCACCATCATAAATTGAAACATGATTGATCATCATCATCATTATCATCATCAGCCTTTTAAAATAAATGGACCCCCACGGAATAACGGAAAATAGTAAAAGAGTTGATATGAGAGTATTTGTATCATCTATGTAGCCGTCTATGAAGCAAATCCTCGCGGTCATCTGCCTGTCATGTTCCTAGGTTCCTGTTTTCATTTATATCAATCATTTGCTCCCATGACGGAGCAGACCATCTGCTCCCATAATATAAAGAGGCTAAACGTTCGTGGGTAAAATTTGTGAATATATGTGCTGTATGTGCCCAACGGTTCGAATACATAGCGCTTGCATCACCAAAATAAATCTTAAACGAATTGTTTTAAAATGAAAAAAGACACTTCCCAATATAGTCTTTACTTTTCAATAGCCATAATATTCAACTATACCAAGTCTTGATCGTCGTGAGTGAGAAAACAAGTTGCATGGCGCGCTCAATATTTTCCGAGCCATCGGCTCCCTTAACTGGATAAACTCGGAGCCGACGAATCATATTCTTTTACTAAAAGATCAATTTGCGTGGCACGCAATTTTGAGTCGAATTTACAACGAAGCACAGATTAAAGTTGACACAAAATGTTTGCAAGTTTTCCATATACATTTCTTCTTCTACGTCTCCATACAGAAATAAAGTTGCAACATTCCAATGTTCAATCTTAATGTTTAATTTAGCAGCTTAAGCAAATAGAAGTCTACTCAAAATATGTTTCCCAGTAGATTAGTTATTGTTATTTAATTGTGTCTGCTCAGATAACAGATGCACATGGTACAGAAAATTAAAATTTAACCAAAGAAACAATTTTTTTTCAATATATTCCTAATAGAAACTTTTATGAACACAAAAGTAAACTCGGAGTTACAGACACGAAATGAGAAATTCTTCGTTTCAAGTTGGGAATCGCAGCAACATACGCACGTATCTCTGAATCGCTTGGCAATTTAAAATGGCGCTAATTATTGCAATTTTGTAGCAAGATAGGTCTGTTTTTTCGTCTTATTCGTTAACTTCTCCAGGAAAGAAATGTATAGGATGAATGTTGATCAGCTAACAATCGATAGATATTGAGGCTAATTTTTTATTATTATATTGAATATCAAAACAAAATCACTGTATTTTAGGAGTGTAGAATTACAAACAGACAGTACATATATGATTGTGAAACACAATCATATATGAACTATATTACTTTAAATGTTTATATAAGTCTCTCTAATATTTCATATATCAATTAGTATTCACGATGTGATTTCCATGGCCCGTATTCAGACTGCTTAAATATGTATAATTAAGATCCATTAATATTTAATGACTATATTTCCCAAGATAATTATTACCACTTAATCTTAGCCAATGAATGGTTATTTTGTTGAAATAGTTAATGAGCAGTTTAATATAATAATTTTCAGTCATATTCGTATTATTCAGTATTCTATGCCATGTCATGTTTATTTCTTGCTCGAAAAAAAAACGTTGAATGATCCAGTCCTAACCAATCCCTAATAATCAAAGTGAAAATTTATATTTAAAACGGGATCAAGTCAAAAATACTGACTGGCATGCTTGACTGGATGAAGCGATAGAAGTTTATAAGTGGAAATAAGTAATATCTGCCTACCCTGTAAGAAGTGACATAGTATATCAATAATCATGAATCGACTTCATTGGACTAATCAATACATAAATTTGACATAGACCAAATTACGTACAATTTAGGCGGTGCTATCGCTAAAAGCGCTCTCTTCCAGAAAACTTTCCGAAGAAATGTTAAAATTGAAAAAGAAGATAAGGCATAGAAGAAGATATTTATAAATATATATGTGTGTATATATCTTTAAGGTATATCTGCATAGATATACCATAGAGATACATAATTATAGATATGTAACCACAGTTGTCTGAAGACGAATAATAAAAAATGAGTTAGTTTGATACTAGAATAAACATTTTAAACCGACGAAAAACCGGAGGAGGTTACTCAATTCGTACCCGTATATTTTTTTAATAAAACATACATTTAAATAAACATACGATTCCTTATTTTTAGGCATCCTCTAAAGACATCCACTCCCTTCTCTCTTGTGCTTTCCTCGTCTACGTTGTTCCTGCTCTATTTTTTTATATCAGAAAAATTATGAGCACCCAAATAAAAATTCCGTTCGACACTCACCTTTTCTCTCCCTGCCGCCATCGTGCCGGAACACGATAGGCCTATTGTGCTCCCGGCGCCACATCACAGTTGGCGGTGGCTCTCCCGTCGCTGAGCAGGCTAGCCTGACGCTGCCGCCCTCTTGCGCAGTGCTGCCTTCTGCCACAGTATCAACGATGTCCGGCGGTATCACCACTGACAAGTAGCCCATCTGTGACAAAAGTATACTGCTATTTAATTTTAATCTCTTCTTCTTCCTGCCCTGTTCCCAGTCTATCTGAGGTCGGCGTAGTATGTTTGCTATTTCATTCATATCGGTCAGTCATCAAGCCATCCATCCACTCCCTTTTGATTCATATGTCGAGAGATCGATGAACGGAAAGAGTGATTGGAATGACAACATTCCAATCTATACTGCTCAATGTTTTGGCTTAGGTTTTACAGCCGATAATGATCTAATCATAATTATTTATTTGGATTCTCAAGTAGGACATTTTAGATCACACATGAAATTGTCATCACCCCCATCTTTCCCGTGGGTGTCGTACAAGGCGACTAAGGGTAAAGACAGCAATGAGTAATGGGCAGCAGCATTTCTCTCATACCACCTAGCAATATAAATTTGTACTGCGATTTATGTGCCCGATATATGAACATAATTGGCGAAAAGTGGGTGTTAAATCACCTCTGCCTACCCCTTCGAGGATATAGGCCTGATTTATGTATCTATGTATGTATGTATTTATCACTGAAGGGGTAGGCACAGGTGCCTTAACACCCACTTTTCGCCAATTATGTTAGGTCCCATGAAATATGGGGCGAGCCTATTGCCATAAATCGCAGTATATTGCGAGGTGGTATAAGAGGAACACTGTTGCCCATAACTCATCGCTGTTTTAACTCTTAGGCATTTTATAACACCCGCGAGACAGATGGTGGTGGTGACCTTTGTATTCTGCTCTGCCGTCACCACATGGCACTTCCTCATCACAATCATAATTATCAATATGTCGGCAACAGCAAACTTATACTTTTGCTGGCGAGTTTTATTATACTACATGTAATAATCAAATGGCAAAGTTGGGCGAATTTCCCAGACTGGAACCTGAGACTTCTTGGCTGATAGCCAGCTGTCTAACCAATTGACCAAACCAGACGTCAAGCTAACTAGCTTACCCAAACTAAAAAGCTTTATACCTAAACTAGCTTCGATTTCGAGAGCGCCAAATCATGTTTTATTCAATCTCCTTACTGTCAGCAGCGTATATAATTTCTTTGCTATTATTAGTTTCTGATTCCATCTCACGTTAATTATTCCTTACGCATCTAATTGTCTATATATTTCCATAGTAAGCGGCTTAAAGACGTGAAATATACATTGACATGTAATTGCATTTCGTTGCCTCTTCATCCACTAACGTTCTTCTTTTCTTATTTCTAATAGAAATATTAGGAATTGTTATTGCGAAGTTACAAGGTCAATTGTTATTAGTACTTACACACTTATTAAATACAACAACGACTTAACTCAAACAATATTTATAAATAATAACTACACAAAATTAAATACTAACCCTCAAATCCAGCAACTTCTCAGTTGCTTTTCAAAGTTTGAGTCCTGCGTAACATTTAAATATTGTCAAAATTGACGTTTTTCCATACAAATTCTGACATGTATTGGCCACTTAACTTTATAAGCAGTGCTCAAAATTTGAGTAACGTTTCTGTATTTTGGGGCTAATAATGTTTTAATGACACATTAACTTTGAAGTTGGTACATCATCACGTTGATGAAATCTAGTTACCGAAGTGAGTAAAATTCGCGCGCTTGGCAGTTGAGATACTGGTTCAGACAATATATTATTGAGGGTCTGTGGAGGTTATTTCTTACAGAGAACTCTAAAAACAAACGTGTACTTAAATTTCAACTCACCTGACTCTTCATAGGGTCTGTGTTGACCTGGCACATGTAAGTGCCTGAGTCGTTGGCCTGCACGTTGCTGACGTGCAATTTCCACGTGTTGTGGTTGTTGTACGTGACCGAGAGGCGAGGGTTCAACGCCACCATATTTGTGTGGATCGCCAGAATCGCCTTCGAGTCCGATTTTATCCACGCCACCTGGGAACAAGCGAAAAGTTAATTTTGCTCCATGCTTTTCGAGATGTTTGGTTAGACTAAATAATTTTTTTCAGTAGGAAATAAAGTGAGATTCCATGAAATTACGAAAAATTATTTTTTTGGCTTTATTTTTTTGTAATATTTTTTTCTAATGTTTATATACCTAATGTTCAAATAA
The DNA here is from genome assembly GCA_963931975.1 of Cataclysta lemnata. NCBI lineage: Eukaryota > Metazoa > Arthropoda > Insecta > Lepidoptera > Crambidae > Cataclysta > Cataclysta lemnata. The sequence goes on from OZ008339.1 coordinate 8,518,315, forward strand.
AATCCAAATTTAAATTATATTTTTAATCAAATTACTTATTGTTACTGAAAAGCATGCTGACATGTGTCAAGAACATTATACAAAAAGATTGTTAATCACGGTAACTTCGTTTAGTACTCGATAAATCAGTCATTTCTTGCAGTTGGTACGAAAAGCTTTAAAAAAAACAGTCTCGTTTCTTTTTATTTTTTCGCTCCCAAGCCAGCATGGGAAATAAATAAAGAAAAATAAGGGAAATAAACACATACATAAATAACGCATATATTTCCAATGGGGTAGCCAGAGGTGAATCAACACCCACGTTTCACCAAAATAATAGGGCCCATGTAATAGGTGGCGAGCCTATTACTATGTATCGGGCACGTAAATCGCAGTATATTGCTAGCTGGTACAAGAGTAACTCTGCTGCCCATTAGTCATCTCTGTCTTTACCCTTAGTCGCCTTGTACGGCACCCTTGTGAGGGTGGGTGGTGACAATTGTATTCTGCTCTGCCATCACAACACGACTTACTGCCGCACTCAGAGTCGTTCATTAAATTAGTGATAATGGGTATTTTACAAATTATCATTAAAACATCTAATTGACCGTTCCTCTCAGAGTCGAAAATAATTGATTGATTAGTTATGTGACAATTTTAAGTCAGGTTAGTGCAGTGCATCTATAAATCCAGTGATATCGGTAAGTGCGGAATTGCCACATGCGAAAAGTCATTGAATTGTTTCAATGGCTATTATTAGTTACACTAGTTTTTATAACACAAAAGTATTGTTTTCCATTAGAATTAGTTACTAATAGCTATTTACTATAATTTTAATGTAAAAATCCACAATTATAATTTAATTTAATCAAACTTAAACTGTAAATGCCAGGACTTTTTAAATTTGGCAACACCGGACCAAAAGTCATTGTAATAAAATCAAAAAGTCAATGTCAACAAACAAGAAATGCCCCAAATAATTCCATGGAAATACCAAACAAAAAAATATCAATATCAAATCTATTTATTTTGTGATCAAATAGAAAAAGCCACTGCAAGTGGAGTCGGCCTTGGAAATCATTAACATACAAAAAGTCTGAGCGGCACACTCGATATTGGCGAAATCATATAGGAAACGCCGTAGAAAAAAGAAGAAGAGAAAGCCACAGAAACCCTATCTTCAATAAAATAATTGATTAGTACTGTGATTGTCTTGGTAAGTATTGATGATTTCTTGGTTACATGCATGGGGCTCGATCGTTCCGGGAGTGGAATGACTGAGGAATTTAATTGTAATGCATATGTGCACAGTGTTAGTATTTTCTTATATTTTTTTGTGCTTAGATTAAAGAATTATCCTGTATTCTAAGGTGCGTTATTAAAAAGTAACTAATATTTCTTTGCAATTTGCAGCGTGATACAATAACATTAAAAAGAGCATGGGACAATCTTAAGACCATTAAACCTGTAAACCTACAGAGTTTAATAAAAACTGGAAGTGGTTCATAAAATCCACCACTTTCCCCACAGCAAGGAGCTATCATAAGCAATAGAGGAGGTAACATTTATTTTCCACTAATTAACTGTTATGAATGTATAACAATTTATATAAATTATCTGTAACCTATCCTTATTAACTTTAATATTATTATTCAGGCTGCACCTTCAATTATATGTGAAGTGCAGAACCCATTTGATAATGATGGTATTGTTTTGTCCATATAGACAATAATCAAAATAAAACAGTATAAAATATTTGGGACAATGAGTTTGACCTAGACTTTGCTATGGGTACCTATTATATTTCATAAGATTTTAAATAAAATGAGCACTTGTTTAAAAACTTGTTGATATGAATCAAGTTGTTTTTATGTTACTTTAAGGAAAATTTTAAAACTTGGTGCAACTGGCTATTAGTGTATATAGTTCAATCATAACATGCAATTAGAAAATGATTTAACTTAATTATTTATTCTTATCTTTTTTTCAGATCATATAGATATAATTATTAGATGAGGTCCATATTATCAAACAAATCTAAAGACTGATGATTACACACCAAGTCAAAAATATTTTTTTACCCGGAGAAACAAGTTAAAAAGAAATGTGCTGCTGAAATAGAGGAAGAGTGGAGTAAAACTCTTTTGGAAATTTTCAAATTACAGTTCAAGGAATCAAAAAATAAATTGGAACTCAAAATAAAATATTTCTTTTATATCTACTAGTTTTATTCAAAAAAACAAAATAAACCCCAAGCAATGAAAATAAATTAGCAGAAAAATAAAGAGATTAGGCTTATAAAAGAGTTTCATTATATTATTTTAATTTTACAATTATTATTAGTAATATTCATTGTGACATCACTTGATTAAATTTTGCTTTATTCTGTTTGTGTCCTCATCTGTAGAAGGGAATTTTACAAAGTCTTTCATTGTTCTTGCTTGGATAGATTTGTGATACTGACTGTTGACCTAATAATATTTATCCATATTCCATCACATTACCACCTAGTTTCTGAAATAAATATAAAGACAGCAATGAGAGATATTGAAAGTACATGCATACATACATAAATCAATTGCATACATACATAAAGGTAGGCAACGGTGAATTAAACACCCACTATTAGGCAAATAAGTTAGTCCCGTGTAATACGTGGCGAGCTTATTGTCATCTATCGGGCACGTAAATCGCAGTATATTGCTAGGTTATAGAGGATTGCTACTGCCCATTATTACTCATAGCTGTTTACCTCAGTTGTCTTGTACAACACCCACGGGAGAAATGGGTGTGGTGACAATCATATTATGCTCTGCCATCACCACACGGTTCATTGAATGAAAAGTAATATTTAACTTACCTGAAAAATACCAGTTGCTAAATACCGCAATGTTATTAACAGTATTACTTCAGGGGCAAATGGCAAGCCTGTCCTGTTTCGGTGCTTTTTAAATCAGGTTCCAAACTTGGGAGTAAAGTATTTTTTACTGCCTGGAGTGTAAATCTGTACCTTGCATGAAATTCAAGCACATAGTGAAAGTATCAGAATATTCGCGTAAATAGAATCTAGGTTGTGATTGTCTGAACCTTCTTACGTAATCTGTAAGCTCCACAAAATCCACAACGTAATTTATTATAAATTATTATTGAAAATATCACTATGAATGCACTGAAATATAATTACAACAAAAGATAACCCTACTTTTGAAATGTCAAATAGACGTCTCATAAGACCTAAGTAAGGGTCATCGGTTACTCAAAATTTAAGTTTCATTAGCGTCACTATTGACCCATTATCTGACTCTGAGAGGGAATTTTATTTAATGTTTACTTAAATGTCATTTAATGATCATTAAATCGACTCTGGGTGCGGCAGTTAGTCGTAGAAATAAAGGCTGGTTTAATTGTTGTAACCACTCTTGCAGAGTTAAAATAAATGTGGAACACATACGAATGAAGCAATAAATATATCTTACCATTTCTTTGTCAAGAACCACACGCAAAAGTACAATTTTCCGCACAATATAACGGCTACACCATACCTCGGCTACGAGTGGCTAACTATGAAAACTAGAAAGCTTGTTATGCTGAAAAATGTGCCACATTTCATTTTAATTACAGCACTATTCGTTAGTGCACAATGCACCATGCATATTTGGTATTACATAAAAATGTTTAAGCTCCTTACTAACTACCTACTAGAATTATCCAAAACTGCTGTTCTTCGAGGAGGAGCTCAATGGCGCAGTGGGTTACCGCGCTTGGACAGCGATCACGTAATCTAAGCATTATCCGCTTAGGTCTTTAATTGGATGGGTGACCAAAAAATGTTATCTTGATTTCGTCCGTGCTTCGGAAGGCACATTAAGCCACTGGTCAAGGCAGTATTTGCAGACGTAAATACCCACCAATATAAAAAGAAAGAAAAAATTCACACAATAATACCATAGTAACTTGAGGTACCTACCACTTTAATGAAAAGAAAGATAAGGATAAGAGCGAAACAAAAAGTTTTGGTTAAGTCACAACGAATACAGTAAAAATTCTACGAACAAGAACCGATGGGCAACAAGTTGTATGGTTTTATTATCTTGGAACCTAGTGCAATGAGCTCACAACCTAATAACAGATTATTTTATTTTATTACAAAACCTAACAAAATCATATTTTGTTTTTCTTTAAATCTCGATACAGGGTTTCAATTTCATTTTAATGATAAGTAGTGATAAAAGAGAGGCTGGACTCCTTTTCTCGGTTCAACAAACTACATGTTGAATGACCAGGTAACAGAGGGCTTCTTACAAAATAAGCATTTGCTTTCTGCGTGTAAACAAGTTAGCATTCAAAAAATATAAACATGATACCAGTTATAAACAGCGAAAATAAATAAACAAAAGATAAGACCTGCCAACCAACATAATATATTATTTGCAGTGTGTAAGAAATATACACCGTGTGGTGACGGCAGAGCAGAAGTCAATAATAACAAATGGTTATTAGCCCAATTTTATATTTAGGCCCTCATTTAAATAAAATTGTTTTTAACTTGGCAGTGTATTACGAAACACCAAGCAATTTTACATTGTTTTAATTTAGTCAACGCGAGACTGAACCATGTTTTCTTTGAGAACATCAGCTTGGAAAGTTGTATCTTCGGCGAGGCACATATGCAAAGTTTTGAGATGTTTTGAAATATTTCGTGTGTGAAGGTAAAATTGGGAGAATAATATGTATTTATTGAGGAGATGAATAGCGTAGCGGTGACGGTAATTGAAGTACAGCCATGTTCACAAAGTAATAATAAAAAGTACTTAAAAAAAATTAAAGAAAAGTCTAAAAAGATTTTGTAATTATCTTATTATAACTTATTTGAAATATTGTCTGTTTCCTGAGGAATGCCTCATCATATTTTTGTTACTTAAAACAACAGTAAACTTTAATTTTAGTCACCTTACTAACACTGCGTGTCTTTCAGTGAAATTTATAGCCACCGTAAACATACAAAGAAATTAAGCTTTTAAAAAGACCCGACTTGCAACGTTACATTATGCTACTGTGAAAGATCTCTTTAATTGCTACGTTATACCTGAGGAATGTAGAAAGTCCCATCCGCGTTGCTGGCTCGCATTTTTCATGTGACATTCCGCTTTGTTGCGGTCGCAAAATAAATTAGTAACAATTTCATTGTTTGCCGGAATTATTTCCGTCTGTCCTGCAGCTAACGTTCGTACCAAGTCGCGAGTACGACATAACCCTTTGAAAGATAGCTGGAGGTATGATGGAATTACTTTAAAAATTTGCTTTGTGAGAACCACTTCTCAAATTATACATAATATTTTTTTAGTTTTGTTTTAAGATAGATCTAGCGTAATTGGCGATTGGGAAATGTTCGCATTGGATTGGTGACCAAAATGTATTATCTCGAGTTCCACCGTGTTCGGAAAGCAACTTAAGCTGTCGGTCTCGGTTGCATCTATACCCGATAATACTCACAAACTGGGCCAGCGTGATAGTTACCTATATTCTTTCATCCATAGGAAGGACTGTCCTGAAGCTGGTTAGAATGATATGGTAGACACAGAGTTTAGGTAAATGACTAGCCTATATAGACTATATATTTTTTATTTAAAACACACAAGCAAATATATCAGAGAATATTAAAATTATGAATTAAATTCTCTTAGTTCATCAATTACCAAAAAAATTACGAAGAACAATTATAAAGGTCAGATCAGATAGGTATTATATCGAATATTTTCGCAAAATAACGTCCCGATGCGGAAAGGAAAAATTGACGAGGCAAATGAAAAACTCGACACGAATCTGTAAATCCGTCTTATCAGCGAAACGTGTTCAGCTCCACCGTATGTGCAACTGCCCAATAGCAAGCATAATGCTCTGAATAGCGCCGAAATTGGCGTGTGCCCGATCTATGGGCAGCGTCCCTGTAAATAGACATTGCGAATTAGAGGCATCAAAGGGCGGGATTGATTCACCAATTCACCTGGCGTCAAACCTCTGTTTTGGCTGTTTATTGACTTGTGTTGACTTTGTAACTCGTGAGACTTAATCCTTGCCTGTGAAAACCAGTAATTACTAGATGTTATGCTATTTTACAACGGTGAGTTTAATTTTAAAACTATTTTTATGGGTAATAGACACGTGCAAGGTTTATTGCTCTTGTAAAGTAATCGAAGTTTCTATGTTTAGATTACTCTACAAGAGAGGCGATACAGATCGTTAAAATAATTCAAAATGTTCAGTGCTAGTAACATTATTTCTAATTTGATTACAAGCAACCGTTGGCCCTGCGACGTGTTAGAAAGATGTCATCTGAAAATATACATCAGTAAACTACCTATAACATGACGTGTTACCTTTAACTTGTTAGAGATAGCAAGAGAATTGTGATTTCGATTTACTTAAATATTAATTTGCTGTATTTACGTAGTAATAATGTTGTATATTTTAAATTTATTTTTAAATGAAAAATACCTCTTTAATATATTCCAATAAAATTGGTAAATTATTATTTTAATATTTACAAATTTGCCAATATTGGCCAACAGTGGTGTCTTGGCTGAAATAATGATGATGATAATTATTTAAATAACTTAAACTATGCAAACTTAATTTCAAATTGATCAATAATATTCGCAATTGTACTATAACCAACCATTCCATAACAATCAATTTCTTAATACAGATCTATCTACATTCACGTGACGTTGATTTACCTCAACGATGTTTGCGTTGAGATCACTAGAGGTGGTTTCCACTTAAAACCGTACGTGAGCTGGATAGTTTCAAAATTTGTCAATCTTGCCAACTTCCACCTCTCAACTCGAACTATTAAACGATACCTTCGCAGATAACGCGTACAGAATATGTCACATTACGTTGAACACGTGTCAGGCGACTATAACATCTATAATAATTAGACTTAGAGTACAAATAATATAGCATTGTTACTGATGGCAGTATATCCGTTTGATTGGTGGATATTATTGTGTGTTTAAGTTGATTTTGGGACCAACTTGGCTGCTACCGAACCTTTTAGGGGTGCGGCAGACAATGAATTAATAGTAGACTAGGCTCTTCGTTCAAATATTTAAGCAGTCAATAGATGGTGAAGCGCCATGCTGGCTTGGTAGAGAAAAAATAACGTAGAATATGCCCTGACCAACCAACCAACCAGGTAGAATTAATATCTCGTAAGAGACGGCTAAAAGAGATGGCCCGATGTTGACCAATATGCGCCTAAGGGCACCTCATTGGTGAAGGGCAAACCATCAATAACAGCATACCCAAAGAGGGTTGGTGTCAGGCAGACGGCCGCCCTAAAACCTAAACCAAAACCTAAAGTCGTATGAATGGGATAAGGTTGTCAACCCAGTCACTCTCCCCCTTCATCGATCTATCGACATGGTCCTTTCCATCACTTTTGTATACTTCATTCATCACCTGCACGTTTTCGGTGTGATGGATAATATAAATCAAAAGGAGTAGCCTCATCGATGTGAATGGAAGAGGAAGCGTACTGCGCTGACCCCAGAAGCTATTTAAGCCAAAGATGACGATGTTTATTAAATTAAGATAAAAACACTTTCACTTACTCTGTAATTTGAGAGATGATTCACGACACACGTGAAATGTACATCACGACCCTGTGTCACGGTGTGATTTTCTAATTCTTGTAGAAATTCGGGTTCCATTTCTGCTTGAATCGGCATCTCACCTGGTAAATAAAATAAATAAATATTTAATACACAAGTTAAGAAAGAAAAAGATTTTAATAATGAATGTCCTGATGTCGACCCGAACCCATGTCTGCAACGATCTCTGTTTCTTTCTTTGTAATATAATAATTACAACCTAACGCGCCCTCATATGAAAATGTTAGGTAAAATCGTGTTTAATGTCAAGTTACAAAAATACACGTCAGGTTACAACAATAAGTATACAGGACGAATGTCTGTTTTTCTTTATCAGGAAGAAAACTGATGAGTTGTCAACATGGGTATATCACATGCACACAGACACAGACAAAAACTCACATACACAAACTACGCCAACTTATCTCCAAAGCGTATTGCCATCGATAACGAACTTGAATTGCAGTAACTGTATTCTATGGATCGATACACCACCACGTAGGCCCAGTGCGGTTCGATAATAGATGATGGTCGATCCTTTACTAGTAGCGGGGAATAATGAGGATTGTATATTATGTTTATTGAGAACATCGCCTCTTTGCTTCAATAACGTGTGATCTTAGAAAACACAATTTTTGGACTTGTCACGTTATTGAAGCAAAGAAGCTACATAATGTCAAGCAAATTAACCCACCTGTTACAAAAACACTGAAAAATGTAGCCAGCCACCAGGCCGCTCTTGTTGACGGTGGAAACATGTGTTTCTGGATGTTCAGCCTGAAACAAAACGAAAGTTACGATTAATGCTTTTAAAAGTATGAAAATTGCTTCCAAATGAATAAATAACAACAAGATGTTGATGGTTTGTTATCATTTAAAGCAAACTCAAAGATTACTAGCTTTAATGGCTTCAATCTGCAATAGGCCAGCGTGGTGGGAAATTATATTCTTCCATTCATAGGGAAAGCCATGAGGCACACCCATTAGTCGGGATTATAAAATGCCAGTGACATTGATGATGATAAATCTTTATATTTCTATTTTTAATACTTATGAAATACTGAAATAACAAAAATAATACGATTCATTTGTCGGTTTTTAATTTAGAAGTAGGCTCTGCGCAATCAAAGCCTGACGCTTATGAGGAACCCGAAAGTTCTCAACTGCTTATGAAATAAAAGTTTCTATACGAGAGATTTGTAAATAAAATAAATTCTAAGTAAGACGGTCAAAGGTCTACCGATATAATTGATCCTAAAGAAACGCGCAGAAAAGATGGTCGCTCATTATGAAATAGCCGTCAAAGCTTTCAAAACGGAGACCATAACAAAATCTTTGAATAACAGAAAACAGATCAACAAAGGACTTTCTAAGAGGAAATGAGGGTAGGTCCTGCTACTGACAGTGGATAACTGAAAAGAAATGGGAATATTGCAACTTATGACAAAGATGATATTTTTACGAGTTTTATTGACTTGTATAATATTAGGGGTTAAGGTATGAAATTGCCGTTTTTTACTGAATATTTTTAGTTTATAACAAATTTATTCCATCAAAATAGTTTCCATTATTATCTATACATTGCTGCCATCTAATAGGAAGGTCATTTATGACTTTGCGATAGAACTCTGAGGATCTAGACTATACAAACTGTGTGAAAGCATTTTCTACTGCCTCCTGGGAAGAAAACTTCTTGTCACGTAGATAATTGTCCGTAAAAAAATTGTAGTCCGCTGGAGCGAGGTCTGGCGAATACCGAGGATGGACAAATAGTTTCTAACTTCAGTTCCTGAAGGGTCAAAACAGTTTCTCGTGCTGTATGAGGTCTCGCGTTGTCATGGAGCAATAATGGTGAAGATCGATTCATGAGTCGGGGCTGTTTTCCTGCTAGTTTTGCCAACATTATTTGGAGTTCGGCACAGACATACACATGTGCCGTTATTGCTTGACCAGATCGGAGAAAACTTTAGAGAATAACACCATGCTGAGACCACCAAACCATTACCTTTTTATTGGTATGTTTTGCTATAGGACACCGTTGTGGCGTTTGACCTGGGTTCAGTCATTGCATTTTTCTTTTACGGTTATCACAAAGAATCCACTTTTCATCACAGGACACAATTTGATCCAATATTCCTTCATTTCTGTACCGATCCAACAAGGCAACATTAGTTTCAACACGCGTTTCTTTCTGCATATCAGTCAAATCATGAGGCACCCATTTTTCGTATTTTTTTTGCATGGGGTTTATTTTTATTTTATTGATTTGACGCAAATGAGTCAATATTATGGGTAAGGTAACGTTAAGCCATGCCGCTAATTCCTGGGCAGTTTGACTAGGATCGGCTTCCACCATCTGTCTTAATTCATCGTTATTCACCTGTGTGGGCGGTCTTCCTCGTGGCTCGTTCTTCAAGTCGAAGTTTCCATCACGAAAGCGTTTAAACCAAAATCGCACGGTGCGTTCATTAGCAGACCCCTCGCCAAATGCAACATTGATATTGCGGGCTGTTTCTGCCGCGTTACTTCCGTGCCGGAACTCGTATTCAAAAATCACTCGAATTCCATCTTTCTTGTCTAAGCTGAATAACAAAAACAATTGAAAGTCGATATTCAAATGTTTCACATTTTTTAAAAAAAGAACATCATAGAAACCATGTGAAAAAAGTTTCATTCTAAAACCTTAAGCCATGAAGATTCTATGTCAATTCAAAAACCTATTACAACAAAACGGCAATTTCATACTTTAACCCCTATAATATTAGTTATTCTCGCTTTGTATTGGTTTTTATAATATCTACGAGTTTAGTAAAGTTTATAAAATGATTATCAAGTCATCAAAATTTTTTAAACCGATCGCCCACCTATCTACTAGTTGGCATCTGCAAAGGTTAGCTCTGATAATATTATGATGTGATACTTCTCTCACCAACTTGCACGTACCCCAAATCGTAGACTTTAGTGACGGGTGGTTTTTAAAATTGGGGTGTCAATATTGATAGTTTTAATTGAGTATTAAGAAAACACAAGGTGAAATTTATGAGTTCTAGGAACTTTTTGATTTAACAAATGCGAGATCAATTCTATTATAAGTCGAAAAAAAATCTATCGGTTCTTTTCTATATTGAAAAGATTAATTATATTTGATAAAATGTATAGTATTAACATTTACTAAGACGTTTTTGAACAACAATTGTTGAGGTTTTAATCGCGCCTCACCAAAGAGAAAAGTTTATGACATGTTTTTATATTGACATGTGAATTTAATTTCAGTTGTTTTAAATAAGTTGTGATGTCTATATTGTGTTATTGGAAATATATTATAAATTAACAAATATACATGGTTTCCATTGAAATAACCAATTGATAAGGCTACAACATACAACATCTGGCGACCGTGGGATTAAATATGGAGCGTGCAAAAGCGGAGCGAAAAATTACTCGACGACGATTTACAATCTGCGTAAGAAAAATCGAAGAATTGATAACGGCTGGAAAGGTAGTAGAAATTAATATAGAATTTAAAAAACTTTCTAGTATATATAACGATTTGACGATTGCCCAAAATAAAGTATTAAACTTGTGGCTAGACGACGCAGATAAAGACGAGACTCTCTTTGAGAATGATGTAGACGCTGCAGACGAATATATTAGTCAGTGGTACACTATCGAGCAGAAAGTAAAAGACTGTATCGAACCTAATAATCACATTGACTCTGATTCCAGACATACATGTACAATTAAAAATTTTAACCATGAAGAAGGTTCTATAACAAATAATCGCCGCCACTATCGGCTGCCTAAGCTTGATTTGCCAACGTTCAACGGCGATATAAAACGATGGTTAGCCTTTTGGACACAATTGAAGAAGATCGATAGTGACGATAGCATAGACAAAGACGACAAGTTCCTGTATCTGCTGCAATGCATGGAGCATGGATCACCTGCTAGAGAACTGATCGAAAGCTTCCCTCCATCTGGTGAGAACTATGATAATGCCCTCGAGCAGCTAAAGCAACGATTCGCAAAAAAGGGATTCTTAACAGAACATTATGTGCGCCAATTGTTACTCGTAGTACTTGCTCAGGCGAAAGGAGGACAGAAAATATCCTTAAGAGAGTTATATGATAAAATAACTACTCAAATATTGGCTCTTGAAAGCATGGACGTGAATCAAGATACATATTCATCATTTTTGCACCCGCTAGTTGAATCAGCCTTACCTGAAGACCTTCTGAAGGCCTGGCACAGATGTCGATCACCACCAGAAAAATCTTCTGACATGTTGTCAAGACTGCTAGATTTTGTCAAACAAGAAGTAGAGACGGATGAGCGAATACGATTAGCGCACACCGGATTTGCGACAAATTTCACAGCACCGGAGATTCCATCTACTTCATGTTTCACAACATCGGACAAGCAAATTGCTAAACATAGCAACACTAAAGAGCGTACAGAAAATATTTCTAAAGTTTGCCTATTTTGCGACAAAACTAATCACGCGAGCTCAGAATGTGTAGTAGCAGTAAATAAGACTTGGGAAGAGCGCGTTGAGGTCATAAAACAAAAGAAGGCATGCGGTATCTGTTTAAATACTGGTCACTCTTTTAAGAAGTGTAGGAAACGTTCCTATTATGTGCAATAGTACGAAACGTTCAACTATTGAGGAAATAGCAAATAAAGGTGAGCAAATATCTGTCACTCAGTCTGCTAGTTCGTCAAACAATAAAACTGTCTTGTTGCAAACTTTTAAGGTTAAGGTAGTGAGTGAAACCGGCGTTCAAGTAGTTAGAGTATTATTAGATTCTGGGGCTCAACGTTCCTTCATTAAGACTGATGTTGTAAATAAACTAAATTTAAAGCCGATAGGCCACCAAGAACTCAGTCATCATTTATTTGGAGGTACGGTGACCAAAAGCCGCGTACATAACCTGTATAATGTAAATGTTCATAGCTTAGATAATAAATATTCCTGTAATATAGATGTGCTAGGACAAAACATAATTTGTAAATATTTACCTAAGTTAAGATCGGGTGAAGTAATGTCGCAATTGAATAGCCTCGGTATTTTTGTCACTGACTGTACTGATGATATCTCTGAAATAAGTGTACTAATTGGTTCCGATATTTTAGGTTCATTATACACGGGGCGAGCAGTACGAGTTGATGACAATCTGTTGGCGGTCGAAACAAAACTCGGGTGGACGATACAGGGTCCAACGGTTGGTGTTCATTGCGCTATAAACAATATACATACTCTTCATTGTTCATTTAACGAGGAAGACTTCTGGAAACTGGAGACTATCGGTATACAAGATGAAACTGAAACAAAAAGTCAGAAAATGTTAGAAGCAGATACAATGAAATATTTTGAAGAGACTATTCGTATTAATGTAGAAAACAGATATGAGGTTAGATTACCTTGGAAAGAGACATCAAAAGCTTTACAACCTAATTATGATTTAGCATTGAAACGATTGGCATCAACTACAGCTCGACTAAATAAGCTAGGCATTTTGAAAGATTACGATCTAGTTTTTGAAGAGTGGGTTAAGGACGGTATCATTGAAGAAGTGGCCATCGATGACTCTAATACGGGACATTACTTGCCACACCATGCCGTCGTCAAGGACTCGAGTATAACGACAAAAATAAGGCCCGTTTTCGACGCTTCCTGTAAAGATTTTAATAAACTATCTATCAATATGTGTCTCGAAAAAGGAGTAAACTTAATTGAATTAATACCTAAGTTATTGATCAACTTTCGAAGGAACGCAGTAGGTATCACCGCTGACATCAAGAAAGCTTTTCTGCAAATATCGCTATGGCCTGAAGACCGTAATTATTTAAAATTTCTTTGGTGGAGAGATATTAGCAGAAAAGATTATACTCTAAAAGTGTATAGACATCAGCGTGTAGTATTTGGCGTTACGACGAGCCCATTCCTTCTATCAGCAACAATATTACACCATCTCAAGAAATAATACTCCACTACCGCAGCTATGTTAAGAACATCATTTTACGTCGACAACTGTATCGTGAGTGTAAAAGACGAGAAAGAAATGAATAATTTTATTTCTGAAGCTAAACAGATAATGATGGATGGACAATTTGAATTACGTTGCTGGGTCACCGGACCTATAATAACAGATAAGGACACTAATATTATTCCAATCTTAGGCGTAAGATGGGATCCTCTTAGGGACGAATTATTTTGTAACTTACCGTCTATACCTAAATTTATTAAGAACGGTTTTACTAAGCGAAGTGTACTGGCATTAACCCAAAGCATTTTCGACCCAGTTGGTTTTGTTTCTCCGATTACAGTCATACCTAAAATTGTTATACAAAAGTGTTGGATAATGAATGTTGACTGGGACCAAAATTTGCCGCCTGAGTTAACTAAGGTAATGGAAGACTGGACTCGACAAATTAATAAACTAGAATCTTATCGAATACCAAGACGCCTTAGCCATGCCGATCTCGATCAAAGTGACAATAGTTTACATATATTTTGTGACGCAAGTCAAGCGGCATATGCTTGTTGCATATATCTGCGATCGGAATATTGTAATATAGTTACTGTACAGTTAGTTTTAGCAAGGTCAAGAGTGGCTCCTAGTAAGCGTATAACTATGCCTAGACTAGAACTTATTGCTACTTTGATGGGTACCAGACTAATGGCCGAAGTAAGAGAAGGGTTAGATATTCAGTGTAAAGAATTTTATTGGACAGATTAAAGTATTGTCTTGGCTTGGCTGAAACGTAAAAATGATTTAAATGTGTTTGTTTATAATAGGGTAACAGAAATATTAAGACGTTCTAAGTTAGAAGATTGGCGACATGTACCAGGGATTATGAACCCAGCAGATCTACCCTCTCGAGGCTGCAATGTTGACAAAATCTTAGAAAATAAGTGGTGGATGGGACCTCAATGGCTTAACAAATCTCCAAAAGAATGGCCTACCTACTCAGAAGAACCTGATAATGCTGAAGTTTTAAAAGAAGTGAAGAAGAGTTGCATAGTTGTAAATAATGTAATTTGCCTATTTTCGGAGCGTCTCACTTACTTCAGTAAATACAATAAAATAGTTTGTATGATAGGATGGTGTCTAAGATTTGTAAATAATTGTCGCAATAGAGTAAAGAATAATTTAGATGGCATATCGGCGAACGAATACAGTAGAGCAGAAAAGTGTTTGTTGCGTATTCTTCAGCAGGAAGACAACCAAGAAATAACATCTAAGGCACAGACTTTTCAAGATTGACCGAATTAATGGTGAGTCTGTCTTCGAAGTTACAGGTGTTGATCTTGCTGGTCCATTGACTCTGAAAGATAAAAAGAAATGCTGGATAATATTATTCACCTGTGCTACTTACCGTGCAATCCACCTCGAACTTACCACATCTCTGTCGACTGAGGATTTAATGTTCTCTCTGCGAAGGTTTCTAGCTAGAAGAGGGAAAGTAAGAATAATTTACAGCGACAACGGCACTAACCTTCGGGGCGCGAGCAATGTTCTGAATAGCGCTTGGCTGGACGTAGCGCAGACGATGTCAATTCAGAAGATTGAATGGCGCTTTATTCCACCTTCAGCGCCATGGTGGGGAGGGTTTTGGGAGAGGATGGTGAGAACACTCAAGGAGATAATGCGCAGAATACTTGGCAAAGCATCAGTATACGAAAATGAATTGCATACAATTCTGTGTGAGACTGAAGCTGTCGTGAACTCGAGGCCTCTCACATACATCACGGACAACACCGAAAACTTAAGACCTCTTACACCCAATATGTTTCTTAATACAGGTAGTGTTGTAGGGAATGAAGTAGGCATGATGGACCATATAGACGGGGGTGTCCTGACTTCACGTTGGCGATATCTGAATGGCTTGAATACGCAATTGAAGCAGCGGTTTCGAGTCGAATACTTATCCCTTTTGACGCAACATACCAAAGACAAACCTCAAAGATGTCTAAAGGTGGGGGATATAGTCTTAGTGGGTTCCGATAACACCAAACGTATCAATTGGCCTTTGGGCCTAGTTTTAGATTTGTTCCCAGGCCCTGATGGACACGAAAGAGTTGCACGCGTTAAAACTTCAACAGGTGATCGTATAAGGGCTTTACAGCGTCTATATCGTCTTGAAGTTTCTTCGGTTGATCCGTTAGTTGATAAACGTTGTGGCGCAATAAACACCAAACGCGACCCAACCTAACGCGAATTGTGAGGATAAGACAAATACTCTTAGTGGTCGTGTAATTAAGGTTCCCCAACGACTTAATTTGTAAGTTATAGAGTGTTTTATTTTTGTGTGGTTGTTATGTATAAATATGTTTGTGTAATTTCGTAGTAACAATTTCAATTGCACTTCTGGTGAAGGTGCAAGGTGGGGAGGATGTTGAGGTTTTAATCGCGCCTCACCAAAGAGAAAAGTTTATGACATGTTTTTATATTGACATGTGAATTTAATTTCAGTTGTTTTAAATAAGTTGTGATGTCTATATTGTGTTATTGGAAATATATTATAAATTAACAAATATACATGGTTTCCATTGAAATAACCAATTGATAAGGCTACAACATACAACAACAATATTGGTTGACGCTGAGAAAGTTTCAGGAGGACGTGATCGGCTTGTTAATCTAATTCTCTAATTTAACGTAAGATGGAACTACTAGTTTGGTGAGATTCTTCGTTGTAGAAGTTTGTGCTTCGTTTGTTGGTTGTTTCACAGGAACTTTTAGAAGATTGTTTCTCGATAGATCACCCGAATATGTAGATTTATTTTCAAACTCGCTGAAGAATGATCATCGATACACTTGTTCACTTGTTTTTTGACTTTTTTTAGGAAAGGAAGAAGAGCTGAAGAAAAAGAGAAAGATGGAAGTCGGAAAATAAATGTTTTCCGCATAATGTTTTTTGACGTTTTGTCCATGTGTGATAAGTTTGTTAAGATTTTTCGTGTTCCTGCACTACCTACTCTACTCATTCATTTATTAGTTATATATGACATTGCGTGGTTAATACGCCATAGCGTTCCTCAAATGTTCTACAAATTGATGAACAAAAAATTTGTTGTGTATGTTTGTTCAAAGCTTTCAAATCAAGTTTAGTCCCTGCCGTTTATTTAGTAATTCACCACACCGTCTGCATTTTAGAGCATCCAAAATAATATTGAATGGCTGTGTTACCAATCCACTGGATTCTTTTATAAACTGGACCCTCCGATGAATCGGCATTCCACTTAATTCGGATCAAATCCTAACTAAATTCTATTCCACTAAGTCCGTTTGTTTTGACGCCGGATACCAAAGCCGCTTGACGTCGGCTATTCGTGAGGCATAATTAGCAGGAATCAGCTGCCAAAAAGTTACGGTACCTGACGTCGGTACAAGCAGATACCATTTAGGGAATTATAATCAGCTACGAGCCCTTTAGGATGATATTATTTTTTCCATTGTAATAAATATATTTTAAAATATTATAAAAAATGACAATTCAGTTTATAAATACTGACGCAGTAAATACATTATTATGTAAAGTAGATATAGGTCATACAAAGTAAAATAATACATACATACATAAATCACGCCTATATCTCTGAAGGGGTAGGCAGAGGTAGACTTAGCACCCACGTTCCAGCAATTGTGGCGAGCCTATTGCCATTTAACAGGCACAAAAGTCGCAGTACATTGCTATTGCTAGGTGGTATAAGGGGAAAGCTGCTGCCCATCATTGATTTATCCTTAGTCGCCTTGTACGACACCAACGGGAGAGATTTAAGGTGGTGACAATTGTATTCTACTCTGCTGTCGCCACAAGTAAAATAATAAAACTGTGTAAATCATAGTAAGTTTCATTGTTTTCGAATTGAAGACTCGTAGCACTTTGAAAGCGTCTGTATTTAGATTGCCAAATGGAAATTATTCGTCCTTCGCCGATGTCAAATAATATAAGCTCGTTTTGTAGAGGAAATAGGAATATGAATAACACAGAGTAATAGCCTGTCTATCTTAATTAAACAGATTCAAAAACAATATCATATTATGTAATAAGCATGAATCTGGCCTTACTGTCACTTAAATAAACCGATCCTACAGAATTATCTTCGAAAAGATAGATAGCACACATAAGATTGGCAGCTAATTAAATCCACGTAAAAGGGGAAAAGGCTATTGCTATACAAGAAAAAAAATTAGAAGCTCGATGAGGCAAATGAGGCAAGTGGCAACATTTCATTTTTTCAACATCTTTATTATGATGTTATATGAAATTAAAACGAAAATGAAGACACGCACCCATTTTATTTCTTCTGAATTCCGTCGTTTTCATACAAAAAATCATGATTAAAATACCGATCATTCTAAACAGACGTAAGCGCCAAATGACGTCACTCTCGTGGACGAATAGCGAAATCACTCTTGACTCGAAAAATAAAAAGATCCCTTGTCAAAATTGACGAACTGGCGTTTCCGGTGTCGAAAATAAAAACATTTTATTTGATATGTTTGAAATTCATTTCAAAGACAAATACGTTTTAAATGAAAGTTTATGAAGGATTTCAATTTATTGCTACTCTAATATTGTTAATTTCGACGATGACAATTAATGGCATTGGATTTGATTTATGACTGACGTCTGTCATCATGTCTATGATAACTTTTTTATTCTTCCATCTAGGACGGCTAACGTTTTAATTCATACATCCACGACCGTGACGTCATGGCATGATTTTAACATTTTATTTTTTTTCTCTGTAATGAAGTAATAAAAAAAATTATTAAAAATATTTTCGAAGTCAAGATTGGAAAATAAAGAAACGGTATTTTTATTTTGGGAGGTTGTCATTTTTGAAATGTTGTCAATTGAGTAAGCATAGCAATTATCGCTAAGGCCGGTCATTGGATGGGTCGCCAAAAATATGCTATCACGTTTTCCTCTGTGCTTCGGAAGGCAGTCATTAATCCACACGGGGCCAGCTTTGTCCGTTGTGGTCCATTCTCTCTATATACTTTCATAACGGACGGTAACAATATTATATTCTATTCATTCTGCGGATCTCGATCGGGAAAAATGAATAGGTTTTTTTAAATATTAGAACACATTTGTTCCGGTAACTATTTAAATGGTTTCAAATGGAGATGTTGAGTGGAAATGAAGTCCGGACGCGAGAGCAACCACTAACACCAGCAGATCTCTCATTATCTGCCGCACTCAGAGACGTCAAATAACGTTAATGAGTATTTAACGTCAAAAAATGACAATTCAAAACTAGTCGCTCTTTTGCCGGGTCTATGGTCTAGGTTTGAATGACAATTTTTGACATTAAATACTCATTAATGTTAATTGACGTCTCTGAGTGCGGCAGTATGTCCTACAAAGTGATTCTACGCTTCTCATTTTAAAACAAGTACTATATTCTAGTTAGTTACAGAAGAGAATGGAAAAAGAGGACATACTGCGCCGACCCCAAATAAGATGGGATAAGGGCAGGGCGATGTTGTCGACTATATTCTAGTTAGTTAGTCTTGGTTGTATCCTTTATTTTATACGAGTTGTGAATATACGGTGCCAAACAAAAGGCTGTAGTGTGTATTAACACTACACAACAAAACTTTAAAAGGAAACACGCCGAAAATTGCACCTACCATAGTTGCTCAGCGTCGAACCCTAGTTGAAGTTAAATATAGTCACGTAGTTATTTTCACGTGCAACGCATAGCTGCGGCTTCAAGCGGCTGAAGTTTAGACGGGGCTCGTGCTTGGATTACTTATATAGTGCCTTATAAAATCAACTAATGTACAACTATATAAAAAAGCTTTACTTCCCTAACATGTCAAATGATAATTAAAACACGACCTGATTTTTTACCTACTTAAGGTTTAAGGCCAATTTTTCTAAAGGAAATTTTCAATTCATGTGACATCTTACACTAATTATTTCTACTTTGAAAAAATACTAAGTCACTTCTTTTTTATGCCTCTTAAACGAGATTTGATAAATACGTTTCTCTGTACACTCACTTCCATATTTTATTGAAAGCTAACTCTTTGAACCCTTATCAAATTTATTGGCGGTAAGAAAGTTCTGAGAAGTATGTCTTTTGAGTTGCGGATCAACCTTAAATACAATTTTCGTGTATTTTGTCCGCAAGTAAAAAATATACCATTTCCCATAATATTGCTATCATTCATGGTAAACAGTAAATATTAGACTTTTTGAATAATATTAAGTATAATTTAATAACAATATTTTAAAAAATATTGGCTCATGAATTTAAAATGTAAATAATATAAAAAACAAATTTTACGTATTTAACTCGCATAAAAATTGAGCTCACTTCATTGTAGCGAACAATGTCATGCGTAAGTACATGACATCCACTACGAATGTTATTTAAAAGGTCCCGGGTTCATCTTCATATTATTCATCAATCCTTGTAGAGCAAATGTTGAATATACTGGGATTGACGCTCCCGTTAGATGACAATGCCTCTCAGTGACTCTCTTTTACATGGGACCTACAATAATTGGCGAAACGTAGGTGTTAATTCACCTCTGCCTACCCCGTCACTAGGCCTCACTTTGGGTTAAATGATAGGTATGCCTGTAAAGGAAACCCCTAAATGTAGGAGAAATCTGTAAATCCAAATCCGTAAAATTTGTTCTACTTCAACTAAATAATAAACTGTTCGCCCTTTCAAATCCCCATTGCTTATGTAGTGGCGGTTCGTCTAGTTGTTGTCGTTTCTACGAGCGAGCTGTGACCAGTGGTATTATTATGTAAGCCATTGCAAGCTGCTTTCATCTACCCGTCTCTCTCACTCATTGACAATAATACAAAAGTGTGAAAGTGACGGGCAGACCAAAGCAGTTGAAATCGGCTTACATAATACTGACTCTGAGCTCAGTTGGAAGGGCACCATGCGTCCCCTTTATTAGACAGTAGACTGAGATCAATAAGTTTTTCTCCTGACCGAGCTGTTTTCGGATATGAACCTCCCATCCACTTTCAACCAGGTGGCGTGGAATCGTTTATCGCGTTTTCTTTAAAATGAAGAGACAGACATTTTTATAAAAGCTGATTCAGTGGAAAAAAAACAGTTCTATTGCACCTCAGGGGGCCTACCGCCTAACTCGATTGCTAAAGCAAAAGCTATAGTTTATGAAGTCATGCTGTCATTTCGCACCAAATGTACCGAAACTATTAGCGATAGCTTTTAACGAATGATCACCGAATTATTTTGTAATTTGGCACAAAATCCGTGCCGCCTAAAAATTCAGGATAGCGGATATAGTCGTAAGCAGTGCATTGCAATATAGCTATCATCAGCAGCAGCCCTGCAGTACGGTGCAACTACAGAGGTATGTGGGACTCGGGGTACAGGCGTTCCCCCACTACACCACTAAACATCCTCTCCGGGCATATCCAGCCAAAAGCACACTATGGCAGCCATCCGGGGTCATCCGTTATCCGTTAGGATATGTCACCGAACAGCCACCTGCGCCCGCCCTTTCGGGCTCATCTGTGCACCGTTTTCCCTAGTCCAATATCCAACAACAGCGTGCTGCGCCGGACAAAGGACCCGCCAGTCCTGACCAAGTTTCTTCCGAAGAGGAATCTTTCCAAGACAGGCCCCCATACGACGGGAGCCGGCGCTCCTCCAGCCCCAGAGGGGGCTAGAGGGCGCAGGCTTCCTCACCCTACCTGCACTGCAGGACAAACGCCCCGACGCAGTCACACCTAACGCCGCCGGACAGATGCCCTGACGCGGCCCTCCTAGCCTCCACCGGACAAAAGCCCCGACGTGGTCCCACCCCCCGGTCGCCGGACAAACGCCCCGACACGACCGCTACGTCCTGCCGTCTCCTCCAGTGGCGATCGTGATCCCCCGGCGGGCGATGCATCGGACCTGCCCAAGACACTGTGCGGCACTGGGCGGTGGACATACCCATCGTGTGGTGTGCCTCCACATAGGGCTCTGTCACTCACTGCTCAGACAGCTCCCAGCACAAGTCCGCACACTCCACCCGCCGACGAGCCGCGCCAGGCGGTAGGCCCCCTGGTATCAAGAGAACTCCTCGAGGCCTCAAGAGTGTCCAATCATAATTCACAATTCAAAATAAGTATGTATCACCGCAAATGTTGGTCTTTGGTAATTTTTGAACAAATATCACAACTGTGCGCAAAAAAGCTGGGGCCTGATTCTAATAAGTGCTAATATTTTTTAATTCATTTATTTTTTTAATTCATTTTTTAATTTCGTAAAGCGATGTCCGACATTTTCTAAGTTATAATTTATTGATATTGTTAGCGATCCGTTTTCTGTGCGGCCCAGTGTAGTTGCCGAAATGTGAATGTTATACACCTCTGACTAACCTTTCGAAAATAAGCAGGCGTGACTCGTATAGGAAATCTAAATATCGTTACCCAT
Source organism: Cataclysta lemnata (assembly GCA_963931975.1). Taxonomy (NCBI): domain Eukaryota; kingdom Metazoa; phylum Arthropoda; class Insecta; order Lepidoptera; family Crambidae; genus Cataclysta; species Cataclysta lemnata. The sequence continues at coordinate 8,540,386 of OZ008339.1, forward strand.
GCTAAAGGCATTGTATATTACATTCTTACATACTATTAACTATTAAAATCCCAGCCTATAAAGCTTGGCGATTGGCTATTGGCTATAAAGCTTGGTTAATCTCTAGTACTCGATTATTAATAAATAAATTGCACCAGGACTTGGAAATAGCTGGCGCAATGGCATTTCACTTATTTTCATTTGAAAAATAAGTAGAATCCTGCAGTTTTTACAAGCGCTGGTCCGTCAGGACGGTCGAAAGGGCGTCGTTTAAGGGTTGTAGGAGATAGCGGCACGGATAATAGAATGGAATAAATTGTTATTCTTCTGCTTGCAATTGAAGCGTAACTATCTACTCTTAAGAACTAAACAAGTCAAACATGGCCGTTTTCGATTGCAAATCTTTTTATAACTTGCCCGCGCTACGTGTAACTTTAGGTGCACTACACCATACATCCATCTTTTCAATTCATGGATTAGGGACATTTCATTTAAGAGAGAGAAGCGAAGAAAGGTGAACTTATATTTTTTTTAAAAATGGCAGTAATACATCAGGGTCAAGCTCTGTCTTTGCCTCAACCTGATACCAACCTGTGTGTACAAATCATCCTTATTGATATACATCACTTATTGTTAATTAGGGGGGTTAGTAAATATTTGTAGCAAATAGCCAGTAATGTGTTTAAAACCACAAAGTAAGTCAAAGGTTTTTACGTAGCGAGATGCGTGGGACGTTTGTATACTTCAAATCTTAGCAAGGCATATGAGTACAATGGGAATACTTATCTTTCTGAATTACAATACAACAACCTTATACATATTATTAATATTACTATTCTTAGGGCCTGTTTCACAATCGACAAGTAAGTTCGAAGTAGCTTACTTTGCAGTTCAATTGACATATATTTCATATTACAACTGTCAAATGATCTGCAAAGTAAGCTACTTAGAACTTACTTTTTTATTGTGAAACAGGCCTGTGACGTAACAGGGTGCATCTTCCCACTTTTTAATGAAATATATTTTTACGCAGAAAATTATTATAGGAATATTTTATACAATCCAGGAAGTGGATGCAACAGAGTAGATATCGTTCTAGGACCAACATTCATAATTATTGATGATAAGTTCCCATAGTGTATCAAGCGCCATCTATTAGATTTTTCGACCATAAATTGCAAAGTGGTAGAGCACATACCGCATCAATATAGCCCACGCAAGGAGCCATAGATGGCGCAATAGATCTATTGATTCCATTCCTCTTAACTTTAGATAATTCTAATTAAAGTTATTTTATTATTATGTTAATTTAATTCTTATATCCCTCAAATAGTTGCTGAATTATTAAAATTATAATTAGAGTAAATCCCGTATCAATATAGGTTGACGCAGGGCGCCATCTAGTGCCTTAAGTTTCCCTTAGCTTTAGCTTTAGGTTTTGTCTAATTAAAGTTATTTTATTATTAGGTGAGATTCAATTATTATATTCCACAAATAGTAGTTGAATTATTAAAAATATATTTAATACATTCGTAGTTTTAGGAAAATATTACGTTTTAAAATAAGTTACATAAATAGTAGTTTTCTGTCGGTATCTATTAATTGATTATAACCTTGGTCATTGTTTTGTTGGTTCGCCGGTGTTTTGGATATGTAGGAAAGTAGGTACCTACCTACTGAGGAGGTTTCGGATTTGTAATTGTTGATTGCGGGGTTTGGATAGTCCGCGTCGATCGTTGTACTGTTTGTTGATGAATAGGTATATAAGGGCTATGTATATGTGAAGGGGAGTTGGCTGAGCCTATATACCTATACTTTACTTACCTATGATATTTTATTTCATGTCTGAGATGCTAGGTTGAGCATAGGAATGTTAATATGTAGGTACCGATAGGTTACGTATGTATGTATGACGGGCAGTTGGCTGAGCTTTTATGTCTACATTTTATACAGGTATAAACAACAGGTATATTGTTTATTTTACCGACTGTCGTGAATATTATTATTATTACATCATCATAAAGTTCATGCGTGCGGTGTATGGTATGGTCAGTTCTATTGGCGGTTGCAGATTTGGTTTGTTAGATTTACCGGAGTAATCTAGAATAATGGAGTATTTGCCTACAGTTACCAACTAACCTTATTTCCACTATAATATGCAACAAACTTAAGTTCATCTGTCTTCTAATGTTACGTATCCTTCTCCCTCCGTAGGGAACACGTCACATACCTCATAAAAGAGTCTTGGGATGCTACTTCACAACAGGGGGGTCCTACCATACTTGATGATCATTATTTATACGTTGGCCAGATTAAATTAATATAAATATTTACTTAATATAATAATAATAATAAAATATGTCATGATTTAGTCGTGTACTGGTCCCTTGTCATTTACGTGGGCACGCTGCTTTGTGAATTTGGGACTACATAATTGTGTGATGACATGATTATGAGGCCTTTTATATTTACATCGTAAGCGTGTGTTGCATGATCAATTGGGAGTATTTTGGTATTGAAGCTAGGTTAGGTCAGTAGACATATACAGTGCCAACACTGATGCCCAAAATACGCCCAATTCTCTACACGCAGGAAAGACTATTTTCCCCACACTGCACACTCTCCAGATTGATAGAAGGGATTATCTGTGTCGAAGGATCGTGATGAGACATAACAGTTGTATCGTTATTATGGTTCAAACTAGGTCAGATAGCTTAGGTTAGACAGGAGCTATTTAAGGGAGCTAGTTCCATTCTGAGGATACTCAGATTGGAACCCACTAGATAGTTGCGACAGCGCGGGCTTGCCTCACAACCAAGCCGCCCCACGTAGAATCTGGGCTGTCTTTTGAATTATAATGACCTTCTTCTGAAGTGTTGTTGAAGTCAGGAGAATTCGGCCGGGTTTTCTCTACCTATGATCTGGTTTAAATACACTACATATGACTTTCCACGGGAATGCTAACGGACTGGAATAATACACTGATTCGGGTAGGGCATATAAGGAACTTCCGGTGGTTTGGAAGGAGAGAGTGAATCGAAGGTTGTCACTCATTGTGAGGAGCGGGGAGCGGGCTTCCACTTCCTTATATTTTTTTAATTATTCATAAGGTCGAAAAATCTTATCACCGTCTGTACTTATCGTGGGTTCGTTCTCAACCACCGCGTATTAGTCATTTAATAAAGGGGGGGTTCAGTTACAATTTGGGTGCCGTAGTGACCAGGATATCGAATAAATAGGTAAAATTATTAAAACAACGAATTGTAGTGGTAGCGGGTTCGATTCCCACCACATTATTGAAATAAAGGATTGTAGTGGTAGCGGGTTCGATTCCCGCCACATTATTGAAATAAACGATTGTAGTGGTAGCGGGTTCGATTCCCGCCACATTATTGAAATATAGAATTGCAGAGGTAGCGGGTTCGATTCCCGCCACATTATTGAAATAAAGGATTATAGTGGTAGCGGGTTCGTTTCCCGCCACATTATTGAAATAAAGGATTGTAGTAGTAGCGGGTTCGATTCCCGCCACATTATTGAAATAAAGGTTTGCAGTGTTAGCGGGTTCGATTCCCACCACATTATTAAAATAAAAGATTGCAGAGGAAGCAGGTTCCATTCCCGCCACATTATTAAAAAAAAAAAAAGGATTGCAGAGGTATCGGGTTCGATTCCCGAACAAGACTTTAATTTTAAGAACCTTTTTAAACATAATTTTATATTTGTACTTAAATTGCAGAGGAAGCGGGTTCGATTCCCGTAACAAGACTTTAATTTTAAGAACTTTAACTAACCTAACCGTAATTTTATTTGTATTAAAATAAAACTATAGTGACTGGCATTTGCAGTCACAATTTGTTGCTTGTGAAATGGAAATGAGGTTTTAAAAATGTGAAGTGGTTCTAAGGTCTTGGGGGCGACCACAGATTGGGGGCGACAATAAATCTCTTAGATTAATAAAACAGCAGGGCGATGTAGGTATAATAGGATCATTAGACGAATAGATTAAACACTATGAAAGAAATCAATCATCATCTTAGATAGGTACCTACTTACTGCGGCCGGCTTAGTCGAATGGTCGAATCTCGGGGTGTGTGTCAAGAGGTCCCGGGTTCGAATCCGGGTAGCGACAAATTTTTTGATGGACATGGATATTTGTTTCCGACTCATGGATGTGTATTTTTGTGTAGTATAATATTTTCAGCCCTCACGTGATTGGAAAAGAAATAATTACAGGTAAATTAATTTTTATATTTTCAGCTTTCCACAAAATTATGAGACAACGTAAATCAAAAAGACAAGGTTGGAATCAATTTTTGTATTATTATTAATTCTTCAAACAATTTAGGCCGGCTTGGTCGAATGGTCGGATCACTGGGTGTGAGCCAGGATTGAGTCCTGGCGGGGACAACTTTTATGGACGGGTATTTTTATTTTCCAGAGTCGTTGTCTTATTTATGTAGTACCTATATTTTTAACATTTACGTGATAGAAAAAAAAAAAACATTTTCTTTCCATTATAAATTGACCGTGAAGGACAAAACTAACATCTAAAAATTTGTTTCAAAATAACTGCGGCGAGAAGACAAGCAGCGTTGCAGAACATTGACGCGCACTATTAACTGACCGACGCCGTTTCACCGGGACGCCGACGCTGATGCCGTCTGTTGGAGTTGAAGTTCCGGCTAGCTACAAATTGCAATAAAGCTTTGTCGAAGAAATCTATCCGAGGGAGGTACCATTCTATTCTATTTTACAGCCTTACTTGTACAAAACAGTGTTAAGCCGTCAAATCAAAGATGACGTCAGAGAGCGTGCCATTGGAAACGTCAATTATTTCCGAGGATTTTAGACTAATTCAATTTGAGGTTCTGTTAATAATTTAAATAGGCACTAGCACGTCGCCATACATTGTAAATCACGCTGTTGTGTTTCTGACAATTTTAAGATAATTTCAGTGTGCCTGGCATACACGTCTATAGTATGGGTGCGGCTACGATACTTAGGTTTTATGCATATTCTTGTAAGTGGCCTTGTTACTAGCAGTTTTTGAGTTTTGTTTGCCGAACTGATTTCAGCGTAATCGAGAGACGCGGTAGATCCTGCCGTCTACCTGCCTACGTGCTGCTTCTGGTGCTGACTGCAACTGCTGCTTTGCGGCCGATCGGTGTCAGGGCAGTCTGTTTGTGCTTCGGCCAGAGCAACGGGCTGCGTCTGATCACGTGCTTATGCACTGTCTATTTGGTTAGATCTACACTATTTCTTCTTTACTCATTGTAAATAATTTTCTCGCCATGGCCAATCATAATGAAAATGATAATTCAAATGTTCCACAATTAATGTAGAGAGTAGATTGCATTTTAGGTATATTATTTATGTTTGGGATGCTGTCGTATCGTTATTGCGAAAATTATTAGCTATTTGGTAAAGTAGGTAATTTTTTCGGAAATTTTGGCGTTAATTAGGTTATTTTGTTAATTGCTGGATTTTCGTTATAGATGTTTTATCAATTTTGTTTTATTACAAATGTCGTGCCAACTATGAACTTTAGTGGTACTTTTCTACACTTCTCTTTATCTTTGGCGTTTGCTTCGGTGTCTCGCTGGTGCGATAATTTTGCAGACTTCACTTTGTTCTATTATTGGTTTCAAATGATAACTTACCTACAAATTGGAAGTGTGGAATTATTAGGTGCGTTCAACTAATAAAATGTTCGGGGGCGGAGGTGTGATTAAGATTATTATATTCTTCTATTGTTAAATGGTCTTATAACTTTAGCTCTGTATAAAAGCAATAAAAACTGGTTATTAATTTAGGGGGCGTATGCGACGTACCTAGTAAAGATGCTCCCTTCTACATCTTCAATTTTGTTAGTTATAAATTATTACTTCGGTAAACTACATAATAATTTAGGGGGCGTGTGTGACGTAACAGGGTGCATCTTCCCACTTTTTAATGAAATATATTTTTACGCAGAAAATTATTATAGGAATATTTTATACAATCCAGGAAGTGGATGCAACAGAGTAGATATCGTTCTAGGACCAACATTCATAATTATTGATGATAAGTTCCCATAGTGTATCAAGCGCCATCTATTAGATTTTTCGACCATAAATTGCAAAGTGGTAGAGCACATACCGCATCAATATAGCCCACGCAAGGAGCCATAGATGGCGCAATAGATCTATTGATTCCATTCCTCTTAACTTTAGATAATTCTAATTAAAGTTATTTTATTATTATGTTAATTTAATTCTTATATCCCTCAAATAGTTGCTGAATTATTAAAATTATAATTAGAGTAAATCCCGTATCAATATAGGTTGACGCAGGGCGCCATCTAGTGCCTTAAGTTTCCCTTAGCTTTAGCTTTAGGTTTTGTCTAATTAAAGTTATTTTATTATTAGGTGAGATTCAATTATTATATTCCACAAATAGTAGTTGAATTATTAAAAATATATTTAATACATTCGTAGTTTTAGGAAAATATTACGTTTTAAAATAAGTTACATAAATAGTAGTTTTCTGTCGGTATCTATTAATTGATTATAACCTTGGTCATTGTTTTGTTGGTTCGCCGGTGTTTTGGATATGTAGGAAAGTAGGTACCTACCTACTGAGGAGGTTTCGGATTTGTAATTGTTGATTGCGGGGTTTGGATAGTCCGCGTCGATCGTTGTACTGTTTGTTGATGAATAGGTATATAAGGGCTATGTATATGTGAAGGGGAGTTGGCTGAGCCTATATACCTATACTTTACTTACCTATGATATTTTATTTCATGTCTGAGATGCTAGGTTGAGCATAGGAATGTTAATATGTAGGTACCGATAGGTTACGTATGTATGTATGACGGGCAGTTGGCTGAGCTTTTATGTCTACATTTTATACAGGTATAAACAACAGGTATATTGTTTATTTTACCGACTGTCGTGAATATTATTATTATTACATCATCATAAAGTTCATGCGTGCGGTGTATGGTATGGTCAGTTCTATTGGCGGTTGCAGATTTGGTTTGTTAGATTTACCGGAGTAATCTAGAATAATGGAGTATTTGCCTACAGTTACCAACTAACCTTATTTCCACTATAATATGCAACAAACTTAAGTTCATCTGTCTTCTAATGTTACGTATCCTTCTCCCTCCGTAGGGAACACGTCACATACCTCATAAAAGAGTCTTGGGATGCTACTTCACAACAGGGGGGTCCTACCATACTTGATGATCATTATTTATACGTTGGCCAGATTAAATTAATATAAATATTTACTTAATATAATAATAATAATAAAATATGTCATGATTTAGTCGTGTACTGGTCCCTTGTCATTTACGTGGGCACGCTGCTTTGTGAATTTGGGACTACATAATTGTGTGATGACATGATTATGAGGCCTTTTATATTTACATCGTAAGCGTGTGTTGCATGATCAATTGGGAGTATTTTGGTATTGAAGCTAGGTTAGGTCAGTAGACATATACAGTGCCAACACTGATGCCCAAAATACGCCCAATTCTCTACACGCAGGAAAGACTATTTTCCCCACACTGCACACTCTCCAGATTGATAGAAGGGATTATCTGTGTCGAAGGATCGTGATGAGACATAACAGTTGTATCGTTATTATGGTTCAAACTAGGTCAGATAGCTTAGGTTAGACAGGAGCTATTTAAGGGAGCTAGTTCCATTCTGAGGATACTCAGATTGGAACCCACTAGATAGTTGCGACAGCGCGGGCTTGCCTCACAACCAAGCCGCCCCACGTAGAATCTGGGCTGTCTTTTGAATTATAATGACCTTCTTCTGAAGTGTTGTTGAAGTCAGGAGAATTCGGCCGGGTTTTCTCTACCTATGATCTGGTTTAAATACACTACATATGACTTTCCACGGGAATGCTAACGGACTGGAATAATACACTGATTCGGGTAGGGCATATAAGGAACTTCCGGTGGTTTGGAAGGAGAGAGTGAATCGAAGGTTGTCACTCATTGTGAGGAGCGGGGAGCGGGCTTCCACTTCCTTATATTTTTTTAATTATTCATAAGGTCGAAAAATCTTATCACCGTCTGTACTTATCGTGGGTTCGTTCTCAACCACCGCGTATTAGTCATTTAATAAAGGGGGGGGTTCAGTTACAGGCCCTTATTCTAATTTATATTATTATATTATTATTCTTATTCTAATTTAGTGTGAACAGCGTTATAAATAATTCATTAAAATTCCCGCTTGTCCTCATGTGAACAAGTTGTACTCAACATCACTTTCCCGCTTCAATGAAAAGTGGATTTTGTTAGAGATGACACCGCAACTAGTGACAGCCCTGAATCGGACCCGCAAGATTCAATTACAGGCCAGCTGACGTGGCCTCGCATCTTTAACCAACGATCCGTCCACGCTTGCGAAAATCACAAATAATGAAATTCGACACTCATGCAATTTAAAGAAAAAAATATAAGAAAACGGAAGTGTGTGTGTGCACACACTTCCGTTTTCTTATATTTTTTGTTTATTTAGCTACCATCTAAACTTGATAGTGATAAAGTTCACTAAATGTTAAACATACATACATCATCTTCTCACAACGAAATAAACATTCCGCAAGATATTTCATTTCAGATTTTTTATAATTTGTTTTGTTAATTAAATTAAGGGCCTGTTTCACAATCGACAAGTAAGTTCGAAGTAGCTTACTTTGCAGTTCAATTGACATATAATTATTTTATATGACGACGGTCAAAGTAAGCTACTTAGAACTTACTTGTCGATTGTGAAACAGACCCTAAACATTTAATAGCAATCAATATACGTCACAAAACATACATCCTTTGCTTGTATAGCCTGCACCTAAAAAAGGGTAGCCAGATTTGGTTACACCCTGCGTGTTGGTGGCAGAGCAGAATACATCACCACTTCCCCCTTTCACATCCCGTGGATGGTAATGCCACTTGTTCTAGCGTACCTACCATGCCTAGAGACCGATTAAAATTTAGATTGGGAAGACAACATTCCAATTCATAGTGCTGAATTTGCCTCATCTTTTAAGCCAGTTGCTTGACAACCCTCTTTGGGTATCCTGTTAGGCAATGTGCCTTCCACTATTTTGGTCCGCCAAGGTGCCCTATTAGTCTACACTGTGAAATCTCCCATAGTCAACTTTTACGACACCCCTGAGGTGAGTAGGTGGTGGCACATTCTACGTTACTGGTTTCAAAGGATGTCAGGCAGACCTGGACAGGCAGATCAGGCAATCTGGACAAATCCAGAATTATGACATAGCATCGGTTTATTAGTTGCCAAATAATTGGGAAGCATATTATTCCTCATTATGATTAATAATAGTAACATAATCTCTTAAGTTCGATCTTCACATAAAATACATAACCAAGCTTAAAGGAAAAAATAATCGTCAGTTGATTTATTATTTTATATAATGAATTTTATATTCATATTACACACATTAGGTTTGTCTCGCAAAAAGCGAGCTTAATACTAATTAACAACAAATTTGTAAGGTATTTCTACCCTAATTAAAATGCTTTGATTTATAATGCCATAACAGGATTTTCTTTCGTTAAAACAATAGGTTGGAATAAGCTTTTCTGTTAATAGAGGCTGAGGAGTCAACGAACTTTAACAGGCACCGGTGACCTATTAGAAAATCCTTTCTACCCTAAATATTAAAGTAATCCAGGGTAGCTCCGACAAATGTTTTCCGTACCTAACGGGCAGGGATGTTCCATTTCAATTATATTATCTTCAATGTAATGTAAGATGAATCAATAAAGGTATACCATAATAATAACACATCAATTAATTGTAAATCATCTAACGACACTGAGCTTTTCGTATAATGCTCTCCTGTCATGCAGGCGGCCGGCTGTGAGCTAAAAAACCATGAACAGTATTGTTTGGAATATTGTCACCCTAATTACTATCTCCGTACATCGTTTTCTCGACGAGGTGGAAAGAACCATTTCCTCTTTTCTATACTTTCATTCATCACTAGCAACTTTCCTGTGGTTAGTGATAGCTTGATGACGTCTGACCGGTATAAAAGGAAGAGGAAACATACTGCGCTGACCCTTGATAAACAGGCAACAGGGCAGGAAGAATAATAATTACTACAGCGAAATGATCATGAGCAATAGGCTCGCCACCTATTACATGAGATCTAACATAATTGGCGAAACGTGGGTGCTAGTTCACCTCTGCCTACTCCTTCGGGGATATAGGCGTGATGTATGTAAATGATAATGGTAATTCATGATAATTTTTAATGTTGTGGAAGGATGTTGCTAAAAACCGAATATTTATATTTTAACAAGGTTCTAAAATATTGAATTAATTTTAGGATCCTGCCCTTAAACTTTAAAACGCAGCTATAATATTATCTTATAATTTGGATTAGGTATCGAACGCTCATCCAATGTTCTTTATCACTCATAATATTAGCAATATTATTTCAATAGAACTTTTAATTATTTTCATCGAAATCTTATTATCCCATCCAAATATTGAAAGCTATTTTGTACAAGATAATTAAATCCAGATTCGACTAATATTCTCAATGTTTATGATTAACTTAGAATCAAAGCTCAATGAGTGTGCAAATCTATGGAAAAGGCTTTTCAATTAAATTGTATGTAATCAGAAAATTATGATATTTTGCTTTTAATTATAATGTTAACTACATGGAATGCCTCAATCTGTAATACATATTATTATTTTTGTAATATATTGTTTTTGTGTTCTCGTTATATTTTTTAATTATTTAGAATCAGACATTTTTTTTAACTGGCGTACGTCGTACTCGTATCCTCGTCTGACTTCTGAATCCTTCTATGCTGGCCTGGGAGCGAACAAATAACGTAGAATAGGGCAGCCCCAACTCATCCCATGGGTGTCGTAAAAGTCGACTAAGGGAGATTGCCCGGTGTAGACCAATAAGCACCTTGCGGCACCCGAATGGTGGAGGGCAAACCACCAACAACAGCGTACCCAAGGAGGGTTGATGTCAAGCAGGCGGCCGGCTGTAAAACCTAAGCCAAAACCTTGAGCAGTATGGATTGGAATGTTGTCATTCCAATCACTCTCTCCGTTCATGGGTCTCTCGACATGGTCCGTTCCGTCTCTTTTCTATACATTCATTCATCACTAGCACCTTTACGGTGGGATGGATGATATGAATCAAAAGGGAGTGGATGGCTTGATGACGTCTGACATATGTATGGAAGAGGAAACATACTGCGCCGACCCCAGATAGACTGGGAACAGGGCAGGAAGAAGAAGTACGTCGTACTCGTATATACGCTTTAGAACTACATAACATAGATCGAAATCGCCGCTTTTCAACAGTCACTTTTACTAAGACAGTAAATAACAAATATACTATAGTTTAGACATTTTTAATGTCATAACTATGCATTTGATATTATCTGTTTTAGTAAGAAGAACTATGCCACAAAGCAATATTTATTGTAACACAATTACAACACTATTGAATCACACTGAGAGACACTTAACTTTCACAGAGAGCAGAAAATTACTTTCAGTAATCTAACAATTCTATCTAGCCCTTTAAAAATTACGATAGTAACCCACCAGTAAACGCACGTTCTCATATTAATTAACCAGTGTTTTGTGCTAACGAATATAAACCTTAATTGCAACTTACTGAGTCTAATGCCTCTTTATGTGCCTCCAAGACGTTACTCGCCGATACAGATTAATTCAGTCACCGCAGGCCTGTGGATAGTTTCATTTAATCTGAACAGCAATCAGTAAACATGGACCAAGAAATAAATATCCTATCGGGTCTCCCCGGAACTAATTGCTGACCCGGCCGTATTGATGGCACACTACCGACATGCGGATCAATGTAAATTATCTGCCCACCGTCCGCACGGAACGATTATCGTATATCACTCTTGTGTTTTATACTGTGTGTCTCGATGACTTTATCGATAGCAAAATGACATAAATTTTAATAAGAGTATCGCAAGGATGTTTTAATATTGTGGTTATTATAAAGAAGACAATTTTCATAGATTTGCACTTGTGCTTACTATGTCAGCAGTTAATTATATAAATGAAGAAGGGACCAGGACGAAGTTAGCCGAAAAAAAATATGTTGAAAAAGTTCAACTTATGATAAATATTTAAACAATGTTTATAAAACGAACTATCAAGATATGAAAATGCCACAAACTCTGCAAAGTCAAGCAATAAAAGGTGAAGCTAGTTGAAGGTCAGCCTGTTTTCAGTCTTATCCATCCAAATCGTACAATCCGTAATATTAAAACATCGGAAGCAATCGCAACGAGCGGACAGTAATTAAAACTTTCTTCCATAAACTATGATTAAAAACTGAGACAAAAAGAACTGTCATACAACTTACCTCCAACTTGGTGAGCGCTGACTCTAAGAGAGAATCGACATTGGGATCCGAGAGACCAGATGGTGTCAACATTCACTCTTATTTTCGAAGTCTATTAGGACTGGGAGACTGCACATCATCATCATCATCATCATTCTGTCCTTATCCCATCCTATTTGGGGTGGCGGAATATAAAATAAATAATAACTTCTTGACGACTCGTAACTGTATTATATTCATACCAGATGGATTTTATTTATTTTAATTAATAATCAACTCATTCGCATCCATCTTTGTCTGATTGAATCAGTAGAATTAAAATAGTCTATTAGGCTTTAAATTAATTTAAGCAACTACTAGAACTTCCCGAGCTCTAAGTGGTCGAAAGTTGAAGCAGTATTAAATTAATCAAAGTTAGCGAAACTATTTTGTAGAAACAAGATTTGTTTCGAGTAACAATAAAATATCTCTCGAACACAAAGTCAAATTCTTATCACGTCATTTGAAACTCTCTACGAAACGTATCGAATACAAACATCGATATAGGATTCGTTTGCACAAGCAAGCAATCCGTATCGAAAATGTCTTCAAAGCAATCCAAAGGAAATGTTTAAATTTTCTCGTCTTCTATTTGTGTTTATTCTTTCTTACTTTTATAAAATAATATTAAAACAATAATCCTGATTGATAATAAAATGACTTGACTAGATTAAATTCTGGGCCAAGATTCGAATTTGCGTTAAGGCTCACAACATAGCGCGTTGACCTGTTTGCTATCTGTCTTATGAATATACTGACCTCTATGGTCTCCAGGGTAGCACATAAAAAGGTCAGTGCACTTGCCCGGATTGCGAATTCAAATATTTCAAGCTTTCATAAGACCATATCATAACAATAAAGTTTAAATTGATATAGCACGATTTCTTTCACTCGGTGTTTAGAGTGTAGCTGCCTAATAAATTGTTGTGAAGCTTACCTTAATAAATCCAGTTTGAGTCAGATTCTCGAGCCTCCATAAATTGTTAAATAAATCGTTCGAACAACGTAGACTGGATCTATTGTGGATGGTGTCGTATTATTATTACTCGACACTCCCTGTGCTAATTTGATGCTGAACTGAACTGAGTTGATGGAAGTGAATACAGAGAAATACATTTGAAAACATGAGTAGTACCTAACGGGTTTGAAATAAAATTAGTTATATTCGTTTAAATTTTTTAAGGAATTTATTTCTACATTGCGAGGGAGATTGAATATTTTAATAAATTTCGTCCAGTTAACTTAAATGTCCTGGGTAGCAGTAAACTAGGTTATCCTACATCAAGACATATTTTTTGAAATAATTCTGGCTTACTTTTCTTTGTTATTATAGAAATTTCACCGCAATTACTAAAGGCTTAATGGTTACAAGTAATTGTTACGATTTGCTACACATTAACGGATGCTCGTTTACAAAATGATCGTTCGTGAGAATAACCATCCTTAATATCAGTGGCTAATTAAGTATTTTGTTTTACGTCCTTAATTAAGATTTCAGATCACTCAGAAACGCTATAACGCAATCAACCACCCTAAATATATTATAATACTTAATTCCGTTCTGTTGGAGATCGAGAATTATCTATAATTAAGTGGGATGATATTTAACTGTATTATATTTAATAATATACATATATATGTATTGTATATTTCGTTAGAGGAACTCGATACGGTAATAGCTCTTAACGTGCTCGGCTTGCCATTTCGTAAACTAAGCAATGTTCGCTAGGACCGGTCATTGGTTGGGTTGCCAAAAATTTATTATCTCGTGTTTCTGTGTGTTTCAGAAGACACGTTAAACCGTTGATCTCAGCTGCATCTGCAGTCGTCAATACCCACCAATCCTTTATACTGTTCCTAATACTTCTAACCTAGACTTCTAATTCGTGATGTAGAGGAACTAGTTGGCCTTCATACATATTATTTATTATAGATTAGCTCCAACTACGAATTGAGCCATTTTATATGTACGATTTCTGCACATTTTTCTATTTTAAAAATACTTATTAATACGTTTCAAATGTCAGAGATCCAACTGAATTGTACATACCACAATATAACTTATACAGGTAAAGTATCAATTTTCTGTCTTTTGACAAAGAAAATACGCTCTAACAAAGAGTTTGATATATCGAACAACATCAACTCCCTTGTCAACCTTTCGATTATTTGAGCGTAAGATTTTACCAACAAAGCAGTGTTTGTCATTTACGGTTGCCTGTCAGCGACACGTGGAAAATTATGGACGTGAGTAATGGGTGCCTCTGACAAGTAGCCAATCGCTATGAATTTACGTCACTAACATTTGATAATAGTTCTTACGCGGTTACTCACTGGTTTAAAATGCTTTGTAGCAATAGCTGGACGTTTTAAATATCCCAATAATTTCTTGCTTTACACTGTTTATAATGACTGTATTAAAGACACATGAGCCAGCAATAAAATATGAGTTATTTTATAGCAAGCTTAAATTTTATCTAACATAAACTTTAGGGCATCTTTTTTCATATGGCGAATTATTGTCCATGAAAAAAATATTGTTTAATATATCAGATAAATTGGCTCGGATATAACTTATAAGACTGATATTACGAGAAACGTTTCCGATTTGTCATACACCTACCCGATTTTATTTTGCAATAAGAATGATGATGCCAATTTCATAACCGCACAATTCTATATTTCACGGCTCTCGGAACAACCGTTGGAAACAAAACTCCGCTAACATCTCTATTGAAAAATTTCCACAACAACATAGGGCGAGGTGTGTTATTACGCTAGCTAGAAAATTGCACATCATGTGCTCTGTGTTCTATCAAAGAGTGTACGTTGAAATCAGTGAAATACGAGAGTGCATCCCGCGAAACAGTATTTTACTTTGTGCAGCCAAATTAATGTTTGTCTGGACTTACGTAATAACGGGTTCATACTATTCTCGCATGAAACATGCACTGGACACTGGACGCGCCCATTTAAACATAATGGACAAATTGATAACTTAATTTAAAACCTGCCTAAAAATATTACAAATATTTCAAAAAACAACGGTTGAACGCCTGGAGTTACTAAGATCATGCAATAAATTATATGTTTAAACTTCATTGATAAAAATCTTTCTTTATCCATTTTGAAAGCAAATACCAAACGTCCGACACGCTAGAAAGAAAGCCTGAAAATGACGCTTACATCTCTTACCCTTCCTATGTTATGAAATTGGATCTAAATATAATAATTCAGCAGAATATTAGTGAAAATGCATCAAAAACGTTAAAGTTCGAGTGATAAATTGCGCTGTAAAAAATGAGTACTTGAAGACAGTAAATCGCCTCGGCAGTCGTCGTAAATTTAAATAAAGTTCACTTGAACCGACTCCAATGTTGCAGACGACAACTAAAATTGTTTGTATCATTTCCAGAACCAGCGTTCACTCATTGAAAGCATTGTTACTTTATTACCAAGTTTCGACATGGATTCCAGATTACTTAACAACTTTTAATACTTTGTAAGGAAGCCCTGAAATGAATTTAAAACTTCATTCTTTCTGAGCTCAATATGACTTACTTGGACACTTTTACTTCCGAAAATTGGGAGCTTGTAGGGGAAACTCACCAATTTTTCCTTAAGTTTTACATATCTCTTTTACCAAGGGACCAAAATAAATTTATTTATTCTTATTATAGCTCAGCATTCGTTCTGAAGAGAACGATGATACAGTATTTAACCCGTTATTCAATCAAGGACGATCAATAGATACATAGATGATCGATCGATGGTCCTAATCCGATGATCGCCAGTCCTAAAATTTTACTGATTACTAAAAAATATAAATGTACTCATCCATGCTTTTTCTTCTAATGAACCCCGATTTAATCCAGGAGTGTCGTAAAACTCGAAAAGGAAGATCATCTTGTGCCAATAAGCACCTCGGGGCAAGTCAAAAAAAATTATTGATGTACTCTATCTCTCTTAGTTGATATTAATTTTCGGAGAAAACGTTTCTGGGTAAACAAACACAGAATTGTGTACCCATATAAATAAATATAAAAAGGTTAGCTAATAATCGTAAACATAGTACTAATTTTTACTTGTTCTTTGTTGGTCATAAACATGTACAAGTGAAGTTAAAGATATCCACTTGAAGTGCTTAATAAAATTCAGGCTTTTTTTGCACATGATTTAGAAGAAGGGTGATTAAACATCGAATAAATTAATCCCTAAAATACAACAACCTTCTAGCTGGAATTCTTAGAATACCTTTAGCTTCGGATTAACGTCCTTCAACATTTGGACCTTGCTCCATTGTATTAAGAATATACAACTTGAGCAGCAATGACCATTACTTAGTTTACTTACGTCTTGGAAATTCTCAAATAAGCTTACATTTTAGAGTAGACTTCTATATAGTGATATAGGAGATCTTAGTACTTTTTAATATTTTATTACGTACCGCCGAGTGTTCTGATCACACCTTCCCCACCTCTTCTACCCGCTATAAAGTTTAGATGTGATCCTTTACCTGCTATTCCATGTCATTCATCAACATCATCACCAGCCCTTTATTTCCCCACTGCTGGGGCACGGGCCTTCCCTATGGATGGAAAAATATAGGGAGATTGGGCCATAACCCACCACGCTGGCCCAGTGCGGGTTGGAGGGTACTAATGACTGCAGGATGCAGCCGGTACCAACAGCTTAACGTGCCTTCCGAAGCACGGATTCCCTATGAAAGAATATAATTATGGAGAATAGGTCATAACCCACCACGCTGGCCTCTTGCGTATTAGTGGGTGGTAACGACTGCAGGTGCAGCGGAGATCAACGGCATTACGTGCCTTCCGAAGCATGAAGGAGCTCGATATAATATATTTCTTTCGTTACCACTGTTGCTCTCTTGTTTTTGTTGTTGTTGTATCTCCTATCAGCACCCGACAGCAGAGAACAAACCACAAACAAACTTCGAACATGCAAACTGACAACAATTTGCTTGCGCAAGATTAGTCAATTTGCCGAAAATGAACAAATCAACAACAAAATTACGACACCTCAGTGGGAGGACTTAATTAACCGAACAGCAAATAAGATAAATGAACTGTCAGAGTCGCTAATGCGTCCGCTGGATAACGAACACACGGGATTAGTGGCTTGACGATTTATGTTGCGATGCACTCGTAAAACAACTTTTAATTCGATCTTCTTACATAATCTCTTTTCTCCTTTAGTTGATACTTGATAAGACTGCTAGGAGATAATCTTCGCAGAAGTTGTAAGTTTACATTGGAAATGACTAAAAGTAAACAAATCAACTTAATTTATTATATCTACCTTGGTACTTACAAATAGAACATTAAGGCCCAAGTTCACCAACAATTAAACAGGCGATTACTATATAATCATCAGTTTTTGCCGTATGGAAGAACTGTCAAAAACTGATGGTTATTTTATTATATAATCGCTTGTTTTACGTGTTGGTGAACTCGAGCCTAAGTATCCTATGGTTACGGTTACGGCCGGTTTTGTAAATTCTATGGTTAGATCACCTACCATTTAGGCTCGAGTTCACCAACACGTAAACAAAACAAGCGATTAAATGAGAACCGCCAGTTTTCGACAGTTCTTTTCTTTAATCACCTGTTTAAGTGTTGGTGAACTTCAGCCTTAAATACCTAAGAAACATCTGTCGTTTATTGCATTAAAAAAAATAAGTTTCAGTAATGTTTCAAACGATAATAATATACACACCCACCATAAAATATGATTATGTTATGTAATAATATTAACAATGACTATGTTCTCTGAATTCCACGACAGTATGTCACATCGCATGTGCTAGTCTCGTCACGTGGTGATGACTAATGTTAACCTATCCTATTGGCGAACGCCGATATATTCAGTTTTATTCTCTATCTTATACAAAGTGTGCTATGGTGGATAATTAAGAATTTCTCGTCACAAATTTTGCCAAGTAGTTTATTTAGTTTACGCTATGTGGTGTCTGAAGATCGCTGATGCGGATTCCCCATCATTATTATACTACTATATAAAAATGTTATCCATCATCTAGTACCCATAATACAAGTGTAAAAAATATATCATCGCACTCTAAAAAACTTTTATTTATTAATAATATTTATTGCAAAAACAGTTTCCCCTAGCATTGAAACGATGTTCATCATTAAATTTCTATACCAGTATATTATTACGGTAAGAGCTCAATGTGGCGTAGAAGTCTAAGCTTGCACTAAGTTGCTTGTCGTCCGTCTCTAATTAAATTGGCCATTCAAACAGCCCCGCTATTCAAGTATGTATATAGAACAGGACAGGTAGTTAGGAGTTTACATAAAGTAGCTTTATTAGTCCGGACAGGCCGCTAGCTGCGGTGCAGTAAAGTTCCATTACCTATTTTGAAACTTAAAAGCAAAATTTTAAAGGTAATAATGTATTTTTTTAATAAAATTTTGTGATGGGACCTCGTGCGAACTAAAATGAACGATTAAAATTTCATTTCAGATGATATGTTTTTTTAAATAAAATTATGAATAAATAGTTCTCGACTATAATAGAATAAATTGATTGACATGGAAGGCAAATAAATAACATAGAGTGTATCAACTCCATAATAATACAACTAGGGGGTGTCGTAAAATTGGACTAATGGAGTTCGACCAGTGCATACCAATAATCACGTAACAGCATATCCAAAGTAGGTTGGTGTCAGGCAAGCATTTTCCTTTATAAAATTATCTACATAACTTAAAGTTGCTGTAAGATAGACAGTAAACTACATTTGGAAGCAATTAATCCGAGTTAAATAAATACAACTTAAAATCACTGCTAGCTTAGTGAAATAAATTGTGTCCAATAGAAATTTGATTTACTATCAAGATATACATAAACTTAATTTTCGGTTTATTTAATTGCTTATTAAACAATAAATTTCGCTGAGCCCGTCTACTTCGTTTTCGAGATTGACGGGTATTTTATGTGACCTGATTTTATTTTTCTCTTCAGATTATTATTAAATTATGTATACTCAATCAAAGATGTAAATTGAAACTATTTTATGATAATTAAGATAATAATAATAATCTATTATAAAACTTTATGCTTATTCAATCAAAGGTAGGAATAAAACTTGCTGAGTTTCTTGCCCGTTCTCCTCAAAACAAGGCCTCCTAGTTAACGAACGGATGGCGTAATATTAGAAACCTTTTGAGTTTGACAATGTGTAATATATATTTTGACGATTGCATAAACCATATTTTTATTTAATTTTATTGTATTTATCCTACTAATAATATAACTAATGCATAAAAAACAGTCCATAACCTAACTTCATTAAACAAACTCTTAGCACGACGTGCTACAGTACACAAGCGTGTAATATGCCAACTTGGCTTCGTACCACGGATAATCTGTTTTACCTCATACGGGTTGAAATATAAAGAAAACGTTCCCCAGTCTAGAGGTTTTCTTCGGAGCTTTAATAAAAAAGAACCAGGTATGCTTATTATGATTTATATTTCCAACGCTGCGGATTATGTTCGTGACCTCTTCAAAGGCTTTCATTGGTAACATCAAAATCTATCTGCGTTTGTGTGAAATGAATTTGTAAATTGCTCGAATAAAAAGCTTAGCACTTTGATAAAATATTTTCCAAAGAAATACTTTTTCTTTTATTTATTATGATAGTAATGATTGTAACAAGACTTGTTATGATTTTAATTGTCTGGTTTGTAGTAAATTTTTAAAAGAAAAATAGGACAGTAGTATCAATTATTCGGTTGCCTTTATTTGGTTGTAATTATTTTTCCAATATTATAATCTAATGTTCAATTTGTATGTATGTATGTAAATATGGACAATTTTGTCTGTCAGTTATTTTGTTCGTCATGTAAAAGTGTATATTTCTAAGGATAAGCTTGTCATGTCGAGTCCAGAGGGGTCGATAGCGATGATTTTAGTCTAGCCATCTCCCTCACATGTTATCATAATGCGGAATGATCAAAAATGACGTGGTAGACTAAAACTCAGAAATTATTGTTTTGCTGATTGATGATGATGCTGCCTAGTCGTAAACACTTGTCATTCGAATCCAATTCAGTTCAATCCACAAACTTAGTTGGTTGGTACTTTTCAGTACAAATTGTGTAACATCAAAATTGGAATCGATTGAAAGCTGATTTGAATTCCTATCAAGATGGATGGTTCGTAATAAAATGAACATAAATTAGCCAAAACTACGTTTCTGCAATTAAGTTACATTGCTTGTAATATTGATTAGATGTTAGTTGCAAGTTGACAATTTCGACAACACTAGACTTATCCGGTGGCCTGTTGCAAATTTGACATTAAAATACGTAACTTGCTGAAGTAGCTGTAAAGCTTTAATTTAGACCACTGTGTTCTCTATTATAATGCGGAGTCAAATTATTACTTGACCTAATGGTTATTCTCTAGAATCACGATTATAAAGTTTCTAGCAGCACTTAGAATATATCTGTGCAAGATCCAACGATATAATAGTCGGGGGAGCGCATTTCCCGTACGCAAAGCCCGGCTCTGAGGAAGATCTTTCATTTTCACTGATCAAAAACCATGCATTAGCTTTCAGAATCTGACTACTGAGGGCCTAGTCAAGTGGCTTATCTATGCGTGCGATAGATTGGCCACTTGGCTAGGGGGGCAGATACTAAAATTTCAACCTACGGAGTACTTTACGGAGTTTAAGCATAAAGCAGTCTTGCCAACCGGAATTAAAGTTTAATATCTAGAAGACAAGGTTTACATATTCTAATTACTTTCCTAACAGTTATGATGACGTATATTATTACATAATCTGGTTCTCTAAACATGAAACGACGACACGACGTTAGTGGGTGTTATTGCGTAGGACGATACAAGCTTATTAAATTATTTTCCAATTTTAGAGTTCTTATACTAAAAAGTAACTTTGTGGTATGAGATATTAATAATAAATCCTCGTATACTATGAAGAAACACTATCATATATAATGGGTCACACGAATGGGGGCTAATCACCACCAACAGCATACCAGAAAAGAGCTGGGATCAGGCAGGGGGCCATCAAAGGGGCCGCCCTTTTACAAAAAAAAACTGTTTCTAGGTTTTGTTTTAACAGGGACCGCCTGCCTGATGCCTACGTCAAAACCGTGCACAGTACGGGTTGGAAATTTGAAATATTGTCATCTTTCTAATAAAGGAATATCATCTCAGCTTTTGATGTATGGGGACATAATAGGCTCCCTTCATATTTCATGGAACCTTATAACAGCCGCTGACATGTAATTGTAGATCTATTCTTCTTCAATTCAATTCACATGTTCACACGCAATCAAGAAACGCACCTTTGGGGATCTCACTCCGTCAAAACAACAACTATTTCGAATAGCTCAGTTTAAACTTACAAACGGCGTAATCATACCCCAACAGACAGCAATAAATAATGCGGCGGTCCTCGCCGATTAATAAATCTAGCACTCCATTAGCATTTCTCATTTCCCTTGCTATAAAGGCTGAATATTAAACAATTTTTGTTCACATTCCATTCAAACAAATTTAAATCCTTTCTATTTTCTGCTCGCTTGTTGGCGTTCGTTTATTCGAAATTTCTCTGTTCCATGTCGTGCTTTCAAACCTATGGACCACGGAAGAATTAGCTAGCAATTCACGAGCTCCAACGCTTACCGAATAACTTATTTAATATTAAATAGAAAGAAATTAAAAATCTTCGTAATAATATATTCCGAAACAAATTAATTAGAATGTTCATTTAAATTATTGGGGAATCAATGGATTAAATTTGCGGGTCTACTGGAGTTTACCGAAGTTACTGCGTGTTGTTGGCTTCATCGAAACTCCAGACAAGGAAGATAACTTTGTTGCAATTAATTTCGCTTGAAGCTAATCACGTGATATCAGTATTTTGTTGCTTGGTTACTTGGATACTATATTTCCTGCAAAGCCAATTTCTGTATTTATCAAGTTTTTAAAATAAGGGTTGATGAAATGACATTACGTTAACTTATTTCTTGTCAGTTTAATTCGAATAGAGGGTTGACCACGCTGGACCGATCGGGTTGGAGATGTCTTTTGAGATTTTTGGGGCCCAACAACATATCCCCAACAGTGGGCTTCTCTCAGCTGAAATAATGATGATGTATTACTCTCATGTTATTTTGTAATCAATTCTTAAATACAAAAGAGACACAACAGAAAGAAATTCATCCAATCGTTTCATTACTAAAGTCAGTTTTAATGCCATATTATTTTAAGAATACACAATTTATCTAGATAGAATACTAATAAAAACATAATAAAGAGGTGGCATGCCACATCACCGAAAGCAAAAAAGCAGTATAAAAGTATATTTACTTTCTAATTGGGCTTATATTTCAAATTTAATTAGCAATTTTACCTTGCTAACGTATTTATTTAGGTTTCGGGTCATACTTTACTGTAAATGATTATTTAGGGCTTGTTAGGGATCAAATGAGATATAAATAATAATTAAATTACGAACATGTAGAACTAATTAATACACAACATACATTTTATAGTATTTTTATTACTTTAGTATTTATAGGGCTTGCTATACATAGGGCTACATAGGGCTTTAACGTACATAAATAAATCAAGCCCATTTATCCCCTAAGATTTTTTAATAATTAAATAATTCATAGCCTTAACTATAGAATGCATTACTATACGACTATTTGTAAACGTGAATAGCGTATTGAATATTATATTACGAGTACTACAATAATAATTGTCCACGGAACGAAAGAATATGGCATTGTAATAGTATAATATGCAGAAGGCATCCACATAATTGTCCTCTTTTGGATATATATAAAACCATATAGTTGGCGAGTTTGATACTCTATTTGGATGAACTGTCGTCTCATGTAATAACAATTACAAGTCGCGTGTGATGACGGCAGAGCAGAATACGATTGTCACCACCCCCAACCACTCCCGCGGATATCGTACAAGGCTATTAAGGTAAAGATAGCGATGAGTAACATCCAGCAGCATTCCTTTTAGGTACAAAAGGAACGCTGCTGCTGACGTAATTCGCATTATATTTAGAGGTGGTAATCTATGAATGTAATGCGATTTACTTGACTATAGATGGCAATTGTCTCGCTCTCAATTACATGGGACCTATCATAATTGGCGAAATTTTATTCACCTGTGTCTACTCCTTCGGGGATAAATAGGCGTGATTGATAAGTGCATATTTATATGTTATCAGCCGTGTGGTGACGGCAGAGTAGAATACAATTGTCACCACCCCAAATCTCTCCCGTGGGTGTCGTACAAGGCGACTAAGGATAAATCAGTGATGAGGAATGGGCAGCAGCGTTCCTCTAATACCATCTAGCTATGTACCTACTGCGACTTTTGTGCCCGATAAATGGCGTGGGTGCTAGTTCACCTCTGCGATATAGGCGTGATTTATGTATGTATGTATGTATGTATATTTATAAGTAAATCTTATTCATGACTCATCCTTACCAGCCCTTTAATCGAATACAAGGACCATATCCCACCGAGCTGGTCTTAGTGAACACTGCTTCTTTATCATGACTGCTTCCACGTTATTTTAAATTAGTCCAAATTCTGATATCGTTATAGTATAATAATAAAGAACAAATGATTCGCTAATCCAAGTTTAGTTATATTATACTAGAAATAAAAGCTAGTAATTTGCCATTAAAACTTAATTCTGAAAGTAAATAATGCCTCTTTCTCTATAAATTAGTTTCACTCTAATACTAAAACAGTACTGTGGGGCTTTGAAATAGTAGTTTCATTGTTTTAAAACGGAATACGGCAATTGAATTCTTAATGGTCAATGTTAAACTAATAATAGGTAAATGGATCATGGTATAATAGTGGTAGTGTTGAACATGTAAACGTCACTATGGCAACCATTTTAATGCTCATGTAGAGCCATGTGGCAAAATTTTAATATTGATACACCTGTACAATACAACACAAATTATACTTTATTGAACACTTAGACAACATAAAATACTTGAAAAATTTACTCACATAAAAATAGACGTCCTTATTGCTAAGCAGCAATCTCTTCCAGACAACTTACAGTTTATGAATATAATTATGTAGTGATTTATATAACTGCAAAATAATAATACACCTTACCTGCCCCTAGGGTAAAAATAGGCGTACCTAATTTATAAACGTAAATATTAAAAATTCATGCATTGATCATTAGGACGGCAGAGCGATATAATCAGATGAACATAGTACACACACAACACATAATACACAGCACTACACAGTGTGTACAGCACGCGCAATTTATTTGAATTCCAGTAGTCAGCGTGAAGAGCGCTCAACCGCGCCTGACGAGAAGTCAATATTGACCCTTTGTTGTTCACTTCGTGTTACCTGCACTTCGGAATTTCTCCGGGCCGAAATATGTTTACATTTCGCCAAGAAGTAAGCAATTTGGCGCTCCTCAAATAATCAAAATACCTATATTCGACGATAAATGGGAACGGTCGCTGAAATTGAAATCGCAATTATAAAACAAACTATATTGTGTTTTAATAAATTTGTAATTTGTAATTGTATTTCATTAAGTAAACTGAGAACAGGGAAGGAAGCTGATAATAAGAATTTTCAAAAATTATGTCCCGATACTGAATGGGACTGAAACTAGTATTCCGGAATCTGGGTATAACCACTTGGCTACCCAGGAGGAATACTTTTCAGGCCATTACAATATTTCAAAAAGCTTCTATACTTGTTTTTACAAAAATAATATCTAAAGTTTTTACAGAAAAATTCTAGTATTCAATATAAAATGGATATCATTCTTTTGTTGGTAAGGTTGCGTTGGTGATCGTTAAATAGTTCCTTCGTGAAAAGCACGCTGAACTGACTGACTGATTTTTTTACTGATTGAGCAGGGTTTTGTAGTCTTAGAAAGTCCACCGGTGGAGATATAACACACATAAATTACGCCTGTATTAACCCCAAAATGACTGGTAGAGTGAATGATTTATATCTCGATATTCAAATCTCAAACCGAATGCTGCGAGTGTAGTTCAGTAGTGCTCGAAGCTATTATCTTTTTTTAGTATAAAACACAATCCTCTATCACGAGATATATATTAGATATAGTCATAATTTTTCTAATAATATTTTAAACTTTCGCGTTGCATCATTAATCTGGTATAATGGAAATGGGCCTATACGCGCAATAAACATTGTAAATATACCTTAACCCGACGTTTCAGTCGAAGGCGAAGGCCATTTCCATTATATCAGATTAATTTTTCTAATGTTTTGAAGGGGATACCTTACACTAGGGTTAAAAGTCTCTCCTGATGCTGCTCCTGATTTTCCTCTCTGCAACACTATAGTAACGGCACCTCGCACAGTAAATCCATACAGTTTACTAATTAATTGAAATTGCATTAAGGAAAATGCTTTATTTTTCAAATTAATAATCGGCTATAGAAAACATCTTACGGAAATTTATAAGTCCATTATAAGAGTAATAAATGTAAAGCCGGACAGTGACGAGCTAATAAATCATACAACCACATAAACTTTTCCATTAATCTACTAGTGCGATGCAATGTTTTTCCCCAACACAAATAGTCTTGGCGTTTATGGTGCGTGAACGATCTCCATATTTTGGCGAAATACACGCGATCTGTTTGAACTCCACTAGCCCACGTCAAGGGCTCTCCATGGCGTTTGACGAGAAACAAATATTGACTTCTCTGTTCACTTGCCTGCCGTTTGGCGCTTTGCATTCAGAAAAAATGTATATAGAACGTAACACCTACGAATACGATTGAAATTCGATTTAAGTGTGAGTATATTTAAACATTAGTATTTAACTAATGTTTAAATATAATATAATGTTCGTTTTTTTAGGATTTTCAAGATGTTTACATAACGTGATTATTCACAATGCAAGTTTTCTATATTAAAATGTACGGATTTTTTTCCTTAAAAGACGAATAGCATTGCTTAGCGTGGCACCTGCGTTCGAGCAATCCTAAATGCATCATAATATAGTTTTTTTTGAGCTTTTAAAGATATTTAAAAAAAATCGTGATGAACAGACTGCAATGTTTCTGTATATTAGGCGCTTGGATTTTTTTTAATAAAAAGATTAGAATTGCTTATGCTGGCGAAAAACTACACACCGAATTATTTCCCAATAGATGTCTACGTCTAAAGATAATGAGTCTACAGGGATCGAAACGTAGGAATAAAAATAAATATTGTCTATTGACTTTCAAATATTTTTAACAAATAATGACAGTAAAATAATAAAGCCAGCCAGAAACAACATCGAGTCGCTAACACAAGAATGTTATAGCGCCTCGTTACAGGTTTATTATTATTATAAGCGCGCCTAAATCACTTATACTGGTCTACGGTGGCTGTTCATTAAGCCTGGACTGACCCCTGTACCGCTTTGTGCCTCTTATTTAGAATCGACCGAAACTCGCTAATGGGTAATCTGGTAATTAGTTGGAGGACAAAATTAATAACGAGCTCCCAAAAAGAGGGCTTCCTTTCAAAGAAGCGAGATGTGTAGAGTGTAAACATAATATTCGGTTGGGTTCAGGCAATGTATTGATTTTCATGTAAAACTCCACAATGTTGCCACGGTCCAGTGAGCATCATGAGCCTGCCATAGCCATGATGATATACCAAAATAACATGAGCAGTAATATAATAGTTACCACCATTTTATTTCTTACATACGAATCACGCGTATTAAATTTATCCTTGAAAGGGTAGGCAGAGGTGAAATAATGCCCACGTTTCGCCAATTATGGTAGGTCCCAGATCTAGCGGCAAGATAATCGCAGAATATTGCCAGGTGTTATATAAGAGGACCGATGCTGCCCATTACTCTTCGGTGTCTTTGCCCTTTATCGCTGTTATACGACACCACAGGAAATATGGGGGGTAGTGACGATTGTGTTCTACTCTGCCGTCATCACACTTTTATATACTTTCATTTTGGCTTATATACCTGCCTATGTAACATTACACTATCATCATCGCCCTGCCCTTATCCCATCCTCTTTGGGGTCGGCGCAGTATGTCTTCTTTTTCCATTCTCTTCTGTCACTCGTCATCTCCTCATTCATGTCCATAACTTTCTTACTCACATTCATGGCATCACGTCTCATAACATGTAACATTACACTATATCATATTATAATTATGGGTGTTTAATTCACCGTTATAAGCGTGATTTAAGTATGTATATTATTATACCAGTGACCTATTTTTATATGTGGCCTTATCTGACTAGACACATTTCTTCCATCAAGCAGTTTCTGATCCATTCTAAATACGCAAAGATATGTGTCACGTGGAGAGTCACAAGTTGATGACGTCACCAAGTAATATCAGTGTGATTGATGACGGTCAGTGGGTACCCTAATCCCGGATGCCCACAGCTTTGTGCGTCCATACGATACACAGTTTTAGGAATTAGTTCGCGCGAAAGGACCTCGTAATGTGCATTCGCTGGCTCTATTAATTTTCTTCTATTAAAATACTCAGTGGGGATATTATTGTGAGAAGTTTGGTAAGGGACTTATTGTGACTTTTGCTATTCAAGGAAAATTCGTAAGATAATTATGTTTTGAGATAGGCGAACCCCGACTCATCCCATGGGCGTCGTAAAAGTCGACTAAGGGAGATTGCCCGGTGTAGACCAATAAGCACCTTGGGGCACCCGAATGGTGGAGGGCAAACTACCAACAACAGAGAGGGTTAGTGTCAGGCAGGCGGCCGGCTGTAAAACCTAAGCCAAAACTTTGAGCAGTATGGATTGGAATGTTGTCATTCCAATCACTCTCTCCGTTCATCGGTCTCTCGTCATGGTCCGTTCCGTCTCTTTTCTATACATTCATCACTAGTACCTTTACGGTGTGATGGATAATATGAATCAAAAGGGAGTGGATGGCTTGATGACGTCTGACCGATATGAAAGGAAGAGGAAACATACTGCGCCGACCCCAGATAGACTGGGGACAGTGCAGGGAGAAGAAGATGTTTATGAAGGTATAATTATTATCTTTATTGATATGATAATTATGTTGATATTATTTATTCCGGCATCTGGTTTCATCTCCTTTCCATAGTAAAAGCGCGTAAGCTGCTTACTTTTGGCTAGATGATAAGTGTAAATTTAAGAACTTTTAGGGTCAGTTAGGTTCTTAATAAAAATCATAAATAGATTTTATATTAATTAATATTAATTATGAGTATTCATGCAAGTGGAAAGAAGTGATCTCTGTCCCCTACCGGAGAAAGGCGTGACATGTGTGTATGTATTTATTTATTTATTTTAAACCTAGATAAATGGCGATCATTGGTGTATGACGAAGTCGAAAGGAAATAAAGTGTGTACATGGATTATTTATTTTAATATGGAACGACGAAATGTGAAGTTTACATGATTATTTACTTTTATATCGCATGCTTGTCTTTTTTTACAGCTCGGAGATGGAAACTTTGTAAACTTTGTTCGGCAGTCATGCAACTAACTACAAACTCTCGAAATGAAATTCGCGACTTACCCAGAGAACTCCTTTTCAACTAAGAGTGAGGAAATAGCGTTATGATATTTTAGTTGCGACGAAAAATTAGCGGATGCTGGGCTTGTTAAAAACTCCAAAAATAATTTAATAATTTTTCATTAAAAATGTTTTTGTTTATTTTGTTTAAAAAAATATTTAAACTACGCCTTAGGTTTTACTGCCGGCCGCATACCTGATTTCAATCCTCTTTGTGCATGCTGTTATTGGAGGTCTGCCCTCCACCATTTTTTTTATTTATTTATAAAGAAAGTCATTATCGGGTATTATCGAAAATTATCGGTTTATTTCTTTCTTTCTGTAAGAAAGACGCGACATTTTGCAACTACGTTTTCCGTTTATTGTATTCTTTTAAGTCTTACTCTTTGTACTGGCCCTTAATGAAGCGATAATAGTTCGACACTTTTTAGGGATTGTAAACTTTTTATAAATCATCTCATAAACCATCCTAAGCTTAGCCATTGATTCGATTCAACAAGATGGATATTTTCCTAATGCTTGTAGTTACAATTTGGCTAAATATTTATAGATATCCACTGTCGCTATCTCTATGGCGGTCAGTATACGAAAACATAATAGCTATAACTAATATCTAAACGATAAGCCACTCGGGTCACATAACAGAGGACTACGCAGACACATATGCGCATATTAAAAAAACTGATGGTACGTTTGATCTGTCACGCAATATCGCGATGATAGATGGGCTAACGCTTCCATATTTCGGGACGGATGTCGGGGTTCGACGATACATATTCGTGTATTTATTTTTTTATTTTAATCGAACATTTTTAAGCTTTTTGTTCACCCCATACCTAAAGCTTAAAAAATCCACGGAATATTTGTATTAAAGCAGTATTTGATGTAATCGTCGAAGGAGAAGCTCTTAACGCGCTTGACATGCGGTTGCGTAAACTAAGCAATGTTTGCTAAAACCGGTTAGTGAATGGGTAACCAAAAATCTTGAATTCCGCCATACTGCGAAAGACACGTTAAGTCGTTGGTCTGGATGGCATATGCAGTCGTATACCCACCACGCCAATCCGCATTGGGTCAGCGTGGCGATGTCCCATTCTCCTTAAGCTTTTCCATCCAAAGGGTAGGGTAATAAAATTAATGGCTAATGATGATTTTATGTCGTCACTAGAATTATTTAGAATATATTATTCGATTTCAATTTTAACATTATATAAATGTTAAAAAAAATAGTACAAAGATTTTGGTGGTTAGAAAAAGAATTTCGAAAAAAGTTCATAATTTTTCGAAATTCTTTTTTTAACCACCAACATCTTTGTAGAATATATTAACATAACAGTGAAATTTCAAAAAACATTAAGGGCCTGTTTCTCAATCGACAAGTTCAACGTAGCTTATTTGGCAGTTCTATTGACATATGTTTCATATTACAACTGTCAAATGATCTATGAAATAAGCTACTTAGAACTTACTTATCGATTGTGAAACAGGCCCTTAATGTTGTGACAAACCGACTTACATACTCGTATAAAGGACACTGCCTGCCTATTAGTAAAGTGGCGTGATTAAATAATGTATATTGTATAGAGTAGCATACTGTTGGTTGTAATAACAGGTTTTATTTGGCTTCTGTTTTCGACAAGGTTGTATAATAAATAAAGTGTAGTACCTACTTACCTCTCTCAACTTCTTTCATCTTTCCAGAAACTAGCATCACGTAATGCTTTCTCTCAGATTAACTTTTTCATTACAATAAGAAATAAATGCGTCGCGTATGTAAATTTCAAATTGAAAATCATTTCGAATGAATATTTAATAAACGAGTTAGTATTAATTGATCGATCGAAGAGTGCAAGCCATGTCCAAAGCAGAGAATAGGAAATAATGAAAGCGTCTCAGGGGAGTTTAATTTAAAACTTATTCAGTTTCATTTAGTTCCGTGCTCGCTTTTACAAATCGGAATTGATAATCTAGAAAATAAGCTCTCATTGCTTGTTCTGCGATTCTTAGTAATATTCGCAAATACCGATCATTGAATAGGGACCAAATACATATAATTATTAGGTATATGTATATGTAAAGCTACCTACTAACAGATGTATTCGGTATCAAAGACACGTCACGAAAAGTGCTATATGTACAGTTACATTGATTTTCTTTAGGACGGCAGAATATTCTACCTACAGATCAATTTAGACTTACCACAATTTAAATACTTACAAGCTTTAATATCAACATAATAATATTATCGTCACACACCTTACTTTCAGGGATAACCAGGTGTACGTTGATGAGCTCTCGGTTCCTTACACAAGAACGCCTTAGAAAAATTAATCTTGCATGGCATAGCCAACAAAAGGCCGCTAATATTCGGTAGCGAATGGAGAGAAAGGGAAAGCTGTCGCGTGTTGTGCAGTGGAAAATAAATGAAAGCGGACAATGGAGTGCAATACAATTGCACTGAAAAGACGCACGGAGCAGCCGTGTGTTCTAGTTGCGAACAAGAGTAGCGTCACAGGTGCAGCGAGTAACAATGTGCGATGCGCTGAGCGGCAACAATGCGCCCGCGATTGTTGGGACACCGTTTGATTGGCGGCCGCGTTGCCCGCGATTGAAGTTTCGGCTCCCAGATGCTTCTATTGTTTTTGCACTGAACAACTTTTAGTTTCTTTATCTGCTGTTGTGGACGTAAGACTTTTTGAAATGTTTAGTCTGATGTGCCGTGCCGTGGTGATGGCAGAGCACTTTTCAATTGTCTCTTTCTCGCGGATGCCGTAGGTACGAAGCGACCAAGGGTTCTCTATAAAATAAATAAATATATTGCAAGTTCATGTACTTATGGAGGATAAGACAGCGGTGAGTAATGGTGAGCGGCGTCCTCTCATACATCCGAACAGTTTTCAATATTACACAGAACCTAACATAACTGGCGAAACATGGGTTTTAATTCACTTCTGCCTACTTCTGCCTGCCTATTTGGGGATAAATAGGCATGTTATTTATGTATATTAGGATGTAAATAAGATAACGTAAACATGTTAACTATTAAAGTATTTTAAATGCCAATAAATACTGAACACGAGCCACTTAACGTCTTAACAAAATGAATAATAATATGTCAATAAGTCGACAGAGCTTGATGTACTCGACAGAAGCAGCAAGTCCCTGTAGTTCAAGATTATTAATTAAACATTACAGAGCTAACATTCGGAAACAGCGGAATAATTAATTCGCTGAGGGGCGGGAGGTAATGTTTTTGTTGGTGGCTTGGCGCATTGCTTCAAGCGCTCGACAGTATCGCCACCAATCTAGGAGTTTAGCAGCAAAGGTGTTGCATAAATAGGGCTAAATTGCAATGGCCCCAAATCCCACCACACACTGGACGCTGGACGTCCCAGGGGAAGGGGGAACGACGGGGGGTGAAAGTTACAAACTTCAGAGCTAGCATTGTCGGTCTCAACCACTCGGTCCGAATTCACAACGGGATTAAATTGGACATAATGTCGGGTTCTATATGTGAATTAAATTGGTACCATCTATGAAAGTACGCCATTTGAATAGCGGGTATTGATTGCGCGAACGATCGTTATAACTTTGGCTGCGACATTATTTTGGAACGTTACCATTAGGAAATGACATTTAAAAGGCACCCGGGAGATTTTATCTCGTTTATAGACCGTTTTAATTAAGTGTTGTACAAATATTAAATTTCACTTGTGCTATTTATAAATAAGTGTTTCAATTCATTTTTATAATTAGAAATTAAATTTCACTTGTTGTATTTATAAAATAATATAAGTGTTTCAATTCATTCTTGAATTGGAAACATCCGGGACCTACCAATTAATCGGCTAATGGTGTATATCAAGCTAATTCAAATGCTCAACTGAGAATACTCATTTAGTCCTTTTGTGATATTTCCTATTAGATCAATTGTCGGTGACTGTTGTTATTTATTTAAAACGGGTTTACGGATCACCATCAATACAAAGCATGATTAAGGTATACCGAAAACAATTCAAGATTTAAATCGAAATTTAGTGTGCACAGCATTAAAAAAATTAGACGGAAAATGTAAGTACTATGAAAATATCCAAAGATTCACTGTATTCTCTGTTCTTAAAAGGAGCCATATGCTCCACGTCCATTTGACTATCACACGTTGGTAGTCAGCTGTAAAAGCCTTTGTGAACGGTAAAAGATTTCTATGCCGTGGACACTCAATACAAATCGTGCCCATTGAATCTACTATATTTACGTTATCATGAAGCTGGTGAGTCACTGGCGCGAGCAGTAATGGCCGATAGTTGGGAATGGAAGTCTGCCTTATTTCAAATTCAAATCTGTACTTCCGCGGAAATCACACTAGGTTGGGGAAGGCAGCCCAAAGCGCACTGCCTAACATGGGTACGATCAATTTTAAAAATTGGTCTATTGTTGTCTGATCCCTTGAGATCATGGGATAAAATGTTAGTGCCTACGTAATTTTACACACGAGAGTGTTTGGTTTTAGGTAGTACACCCGTTTTCGGCTACCTTCCCCTAAGAATAGATTTAGATTTTTTTATAACATAAATAATAATTCATAATAAAATAAAATCACGACAAAATTGTTCCACTCTATTTTTATTCCCGATCGTCTTTTTTTCTATGCCTGCCAAGCGGGCTTGAAGTGCGATGCACTTCATACATATTTATCTTCTTCCGCAAGTTTGGAAGACTTTGCGGGAAAATAAATATATCCACAGACAACAATAATTTTTGTTTTGATGTTTAAATATTTTATGACCACAATGAAAAATAAAATCTGCTAAAATAAATTTCAGTTAAAACTGAAATTTATTAACGGTTTTATATTATTTAAAGCAGTTATAAATAATTGTAATATAATAGCTGTCCAAATGCCAGCTAAAAAGAAGCGTGAGTGAAAAAAAAGCATAATGCGCCGATCCCAAATGAAATGAGATTATGATAAGTGGGTGATGATGATGATGTATTAACCCGATTGTAGAGACACGATTGTTACGTTAACATTAGTCGCATCATAAGTAATAAGAATTTTTTATTGGCCGTGTTCCTTATAAACCTCTTCGGACCGAACAGATTTAAAACAAAAAACTTGCGATAAAAATAGCTAAAATCTCCATAAGAATATCAACTACGATCTAATAGAGAGATATACGTGAATATTTTAAAGTCCAGACTCGTAGTAAAACAGGTGGGTACACTTTTAAAACTGTTTCCTGCAATTCTAGTTTCGACGCTCCGCCAAGTCTAACTTCGTCTAACAGCTGATTGCGACTCTTTCTGGGAAAGTATCGTCAGGCTCTTTCTTTGCTATTCTTGACTGCTGCAACTTATTTCTTAGTGGAAATATAACTTAAGAAAGTTAAGCTTGTACGAATCGCCTTCAATAAAATTGTATGTCAATAGGGTAACCTATCGCATAATACTAAAGTGTGCCTCTTAAATTTACAACGTAGCGTGCATAGTTCGTTCACTTCCAATCCACTACCAATGGAGGAAGAAGATGAAAAAGAAGAAGGCGATATCCAACACTCATGTAGAATAATTAATATTTATACTTAATAATAATAATGCATACTAATATATGTATAATAAATCAATTTATAATAATTCAACAATCGTGTTGAATATCGCCTTCTGCCAAACTGGTGATCATTATTTTCCTGCATTGTTCTCATCTCGGGTCGACGCACTATGTTCCGTCTTCTTATTTTGCAATATATAATATTTACAACAATTTTCATAATCGCATAATTTTTTCGACAAGCGAGCGTAATGCGAGCAATCAGGATATAATTCTCAGAAATTAATCAGGCAAATTTTTCTTGTTAATTGTTTTTCTCACATTTTTAAAATGTTCAAATAGCAAAAAAAGAAGTAATAAGAAAGTTTACAATAACCTCTTTTTCTTAAATGATTTTAACCATTTTTATTCCACGGCTTTCTTCCCCCTTTCGTTATTCCTTTGTCGAAGTCGATATCAAATGCATGAAAATGTAAGTGTCATAAACATCACGAACTTCTATATGTTCATGTCTTAAGGATGACAGCTATACTCAACAATCCAATGGCATTTTAAACTAATACAAATAATACTTGCTATTTTACGAATACGTATTTGAAAATCTCAGCTAAATAAAATCGGAAAGATGCGCCGAATGTGGTTTGTTAAAACAAAAGTGTATTTTGTTGGCGCTCGTCTATTATGTTTGTGTTTTAAAAATTATTTCAAGCAGACCCTATTATAATTCATGGATATAATAAGTTCTTCCAGCGAATGGTTTCAAATTAAAGTAGTTGAGTGTAAGTTTTATGCGCACCTATAAAACAATTGTTAGTAATTACCACTTAATAACTCTACAAAATATTCACATTTAACAGTCTCTATCGTGTATAAGTCCGTCCAAAAAAAAGAGTTTATGGTTATCATATGGAAAAAGGGGCACCATTTGTTAAACCTTTAATTTAATGAAAAATAAAATAATTTACTTACTAAAATAATATAATTGTCATAGGAATAATATAACATACATACATAAATCACGCCTATATCCTCGAAGGGTAGGCAGAAGTGAACTAGCACCCACGTTTCGCTGTTGATGTTAGGTCCCATGTAATAGGTAGCGAGCCTATTGGCATTTATCGGTCACAAAAGTCGCAGTACATTGCTAGATGGTATAAGAGGAACGCTGCTGCCCATTCCTCATCACTGATATATCCTTAGTGGCTTTGTACGACACCCACGGGAGAGATTTGGGGTGGTGACAATTGTATTCTTCACTGCCGTCACCACACGGCCCACACCAAGGAATAATATTCATATTCTTAAATAGCTTATCGGCGTTCACTAGTAATTTGATACGTTGCTTATTTCTATATTCACAACATTCTCTTTAACCCCAAAATATTAAACCTTTAGTACAATTTTCTTAAGAATAAAGAGTTCACATAGAGTCTCGGTATAACCCTTGGGGTGCCTGGTGGGTCTGACAGACCCGTCACTTGATAAAATCGATTATATTTTTTCAAATACTTGGTGAAGCCCGCTACTCACTGGAGTAGCTTCGCGATATAAACTAGAGATCGTTTTGTCACCCCTCCCACAGTCTGCGACGAATACGCTTCCAAGTTACATGCATTTTAATTGCGCTCGGGTCTGCTAGACCCGACCAGGCACGCGGCGTAACTTTTAATCGGTAAGTAATTCTTTTTGTTTTTATTATTTATACTAATTTTGTGGTAAATAATTGGTGTAAATAATATTCTTGCAGTTAAAAATGAGGAGCTCGATAGCGCAGTGGCATAGCGCGCTTGGCCTGCGATTACGTAAAATAAGCAATGTTCGCTAAAGCCGGTCATTGGACGGATGATCAAAAATGTATTATTACGAGTTCCTCCATGCTTCGGAAGGCACGTTAAGCCGTTCGTCCCGGCTGCATCTGCAGTCGTTGATACCCAATCTGCCTCTATTCTTCCGACGGCCGCCTTGGTCGAATGCTCAGATTACTGGGTATTGGCCAAGAGGTCCCGGGTTCGAGTACGGGGCAAACTTTGTGATGACCATAAATGTTTGTTTCCGAGTCATGGTTGTGTATGTGTTTATGTAGTATATTTTCAACATTTATTTACATAATAATATTAAAAATATGTCCGTCATCTAGTATCCATAACACAAGTGCTTAGGCTACTTACTTTGGGCTAGATGATAGGGTATTTGTGAGTCTGTGAAAAATGATTCAGATGTTGAACAATTCTGGTGAAAGTCACCTAGAAAAGAATTTATAAAGAAATTAGGCATTGACGGCGCCACATCAGATTGAACGACAAAATAATATGAGTCTGCCAATTAAGAGCATCAGTTCTCTTATAGGCGAACCTTCAGAGCAACCAGGCAAAAAACAGGATGCTGCCATAAAAAGGCGTTTTATTTATGTACCTACCGGCAAAAAAGATCGCAAGTCCAAGTGCACGTGTATGTCTTGCACGAGTCACATTTGCTTGGAACATGTAAATTTTATATGCGAAAATTCTTGCATTATTACTCAGTTATAATTAATTATAAGAAATATGTTTTTTATATCCAATAATAATAGTATATTAGATGATTCTCTTGTCCCTTAAATGAATGTGTAGTCTGATGTTTGATCTCTATTAAAAAAGTTTATTATTGTTGATTTAAACATAAGTGTTAATTTTTGTTACCTAAAATTAGAGGTTTTTACGTATATTTTATAAAACTTTGCAAATAAACCATGTTTTATATGTTTCATTTTATCATTTAAAAATATGATTCAAAATATTATACATAAAAACTTATTGTTTGGTAATTTTGACTATTAAATAGCAAAATATAGATGATTATGTTTGCGGGTCCGACAGACCCAGCAGGCACGCCGTGTAATTTTTACCCACCAGGCACCCCAAGGGATAGTTAAAAAGTTTTTCGTTTAATTTTGATAAGATGCTAGGTCATCAACATCAATATAATAAGACCAGATTTTTTTATATAAAACAATGATGACCCAAAAAGACTGCAATCAGTTTAGTCTTTAACGATAACATTCAATTATTTTTGTGGCTAAAATTTTCATAAACCAAAAGAAACTTGTGCCATCTCCCATGAAACATTCAAGAAAAGTTTTAACGATCTAATGCGGCGGAACAACAATCGTACAACAGGATGAAAATAAAAAGACAAACTAATTCAATCAAAATTTACCTCCTGTATAAATCTCAGTCACAGACAGAAATGCCAGCAACAATCGACTGGTTCAAGCAACCGCCGTATTTATTTACGTATAGCCAGCAGCAGGGGAACATTATTATGATATTTATTTGACATCTGCTCGCTGCGGTGTCACGTTTCCAGACAACGAAATATGAGATTCTGCGGCATGTATTTATTATGCCATACATGTTATGTTACAGTCAAAACTTTTAGCCGGTCAAAGCAACTTTTGACTGATTTTCTTAGTCAGTCAATTTGAGTACCATATGACGGTAACGGTGTGAGTGTAAAAAAAAATTTGAAAAGACCTCGAGCCTTCGAATCGAGCACTCACTGGGGTTTCTCTACGACAGACTGAGTCAACAGAATTAGTTCCACAGTCGTGTCTCTAAAGGTGCATCTAAAGGGACAACGGTCATAACGTTCCTTTTGATATACGAAGGAACTTGAGACAATAAATATATTTTTTCCCTATACATCGGCTAGGTTAGGTTAATATGGTAGGTTAATATGGTAGTTTAATAAAAAGCCTTCGTCAAATCTACTTGTACCTGAAATTAGTTAAAAGTGGTTTTGACCGGCTAAGAGTCTTAACTCTGACATATACCCTCGATGTTTAAGCGTAAAAAGGTTTACAGTTTTCGAGTTGGGCAAAGAGATGTGTCAGTCAACGCAGTGGTGAGAAATTGATATCACTTTTTACACGTAAATATGAATTATTTGAATTGATATGTCTATTGAAAAGCTCTAGACTTGTAGCAGTGTCACGTCTTATTTGTTTCTAAATTGAATTGATGAACAGTAGACACTAAAGAATTATCGCAGTAATAAATGTTCACATTCATTCGACTTTCTCGTAAATAGTAATCGGAGCAGCGTTAGTTTTTAATAAGTGATATTATTTGTGATTGAAATACATAGAGACGTTGTGAACTGATAATATTATTATGATTTGAAATAGCCTAATGACGTATGCCGTCAAAATGTATATTATATTGTTCTGGTTTTGACGTCCCTGATAATAATAGTAAACAAATATTTCTAACATTAAAAAACAGTTTGAGTACCTGTGCTATGAAAGCTAGGTGACATAAAAATATACTCATGAACGATTATACAACCATGAGTCGAATCTAAATGTCCCTATTAATCACACAAAGATTTGACCCTAACAGGATCCGACTCTGGAAGCTGATGCCCGACAAATAACTTCTTCACAGAAAAACAAGCTGAAAGTTATGGAAATGACCATCGCGTCGTACGGAACTTAAAACAATTTTGGCATTAGTATAAATTGAAAACACTTTACAAGCTAAGAATTTCCAAGACACTAAAAGCAAATAAATTATATGATAGTATAATTTTATAAAAGAAAATATTCAAAATACTATTTGTTTTACCTTACTTTGTATTTACTTAAATTTCCGTAATGACATTAACATCTCAAAAGTACTAGCGGATTCTTGTCAAATAATGGCAGGGTGCCATGGCAATGAAGGTGTGCGTTCATGGCTCTATAAAAGAGCCCTAAATAAGGCCACGCTCTGAGCACTCCACTCCACAACACTCTGGCTACCGAATTACATAAAATCTAGCATTCCTTTTATCTCTCGTCATTCTCGCTTCAGTGAGAATTCGTGAACGGTGTTTACGGTGAAATTAACTTTAAAAGCGAATTCTTGACAAATTATGTCCCTCATTTTGTAAATACAATAATAGAAAAAATATGTTTATGTGTTACGGTTATTTTAGAACATAAACTTTTTAATTACTATGAAAGTAACTATTGAAAACATGTTTCAGGGCAACCCGGACTAACGTGCCTTCCGAAGCACGGAGGAACTCGCTATAATATATTTCAGGTCACCCGTCCAATGACCGGCCTTAGCGAACTTTGCTAAATTTAAACGAACATTTAACAATCATGTATTTAATTCCCAGCCGAACCTAACAAAGCTCTCTCGGCATTTTCTTATTCACAAAGTAACAATTTTATGTACTAAACCAATTTAGGACAGTTTAAGTTTAAGTCAATTTTGTAAATTGTACAGTGGATGTATAAATAATTACTAGCGGTTTTGCTGTAAAATCACTTTGAAATGTTCATAAAAATGGAACTCACTTTGTTCATTTAAAGTAAAAACGATGGACAATTATAATTCTAAAGTAATTGATCAAGCGGCATAAATTAATATGAGAGCGGTTTTACGAAAGAATAACTTACATCGAAATATGAATGTTCGTATTGAATTGTGTATTTCTGAAAACGTTGATATTTTGCATTTTATTTTCGTTTATTTCGTTTTTTTCTGCCACTAAGCAACTATCGGTTTCTACTAATAAACGGTTTAAACAATAACTACTACTAATTGCTATTTAGTGTACATCATCATCAATTCTACCTAAATAAGTAGTAAAAATATAAGTTTCTCATTGCATTCTACGACGTAGCCAACTAGTTACGTTCTACGACATTGCTACGAAATTTATTTACTTGTTTCCTTTCAAATTCCCAACACGACTTTGAAAGGAAACAAGTTATACAGTGTGGAAAGAAAGCACGGGCCCTGGAGGGAAAGTACCTTAAATCTTTATAATAGCTCAATTTACAGAAAGGAAATATTTCTTTATTTTTAAAAAGAAACATAACTGCATTCACAGAATTCTCAAAAAGGTTACCCGAACCGGGAATCGATCTAAGTAAAAAAAAAAATTAACACACAATTTTATTTTACTAATCGATGCAGTCGATGTTAACAATAATTTTTCACTTAGAAACATACGGTTTTAGAAAAAAAATGCAATGAAATCTAACATTTATTTTACTCTCGAATCAAATCAAACCCTTATTTTATTATTGTTGCTCGTGATTTTTGTTGGTAATTGGAATTAATTTTTAAATTCATGTTTTCTTTTTTTAGACCACATGTTTTTGAGAGAAAAACGATCGTTAACATCGACTGCATCGATTAGTAAAATAAAAAGGCGAGTGTTAATTTTTTTGATTTTTTACTTGGTTCGATTCCCGGTTCGGGTAAGCTTTTTAAGAATCCTGTGAATGCAGTTATTTTCCTTTTAAAAATTAAGGGAATGGGTCCTTTCAGTAAATTGAGCTATTTTAAAGGATTAAGGTACTTTCCCTCCAGGGCCCATTGCTTTCTTTCCATATGGTATCTTCTTCTTCCTGCCCTGTTCCCAGTCTATCTGGGGTCGGCGCAGTATGTTTCCTCTTCCATTCATATGTCAGACGTCATCAAGCCATCCAATCCCTTTTGATTCATACCATCCATCCCACCGTAATGGTGTTAGTGATGAATGAATGTATAGAAAAGAGACTGAACGGACCATGTCGAGAGACCCATGAACGGAAAGAGTGATTAGAATGACAACATTCCATTCCATACTGCTCAAGGTTTTGGCTTAGGTTTTACAGCCGGCCGCCTGCCTGACACCAACCCTCTTTGGGTACGCTGTTGTTGGTGGTTTTCCCTCCACCATTCGGGTGCCCCAAGGTGCTTATTGGTCTACACCGGGCAATCTGAACCAATTTCCATATGGTATATTAGGGGTTAAAGTATGAAAATAAATGCAGTTTTTTACTGAAAGTCTAAATTGTACATTTATTTAATTTATAATAAATTTATTTAATCAAAATAGTACACATATTCTATACTTTGCTGCCATCTAATAGGAAGGTAATTTATGCCTTTGCGATAGAACTCTGAGGATCTAGACTGCACAAGCTGTGTGAAAGCATTTTGTACTGCCTCCTGGGAAGAAAACTTGTTGTCACGTAGATAATTGTCAAAACCTCGAAAAAAATGGTAGTCTGAAG
Source organism: Cataclysta lemnata (assembly GCA_963931975.1). Classification (NCBI taxonomy): domain Eukaryota; kingdom Metazoa; phylum Arthropoda; class Insecta; order Lepidoptera; family Crambidae; genus Cataclysta; species Cataclysta lemnata. Next base: position 8,581,991 of record OZ008339.1, read on the forward strand.
GAGCAAGGTCTTGCGAATACGGAGAATGACGAATGGTTTCTAACAGCAGTTCCTGAAGGGTCAAAACGGTTTCTCGTGCTGTATGAGGTCTCGCGTTGTCATGGAGCAATAATGGTGAAGATCGATTCATGATTTGGGGCTGTTTTACTGCTAGTTTATTTATATATTTATTTATTTATTAGTTTTGCCAACATTGATCGGAGTTCAGCAAAATAGATATCTGCCGTTATTTCTTGACCAGATCGGAGAAAACTATAGTGAATACACCATGCTGAGACCACCAAACAGTTACTATTACCTTTTTGGGAAGTTTTGGTAGGACACTTGACGTGGCGTTTGACCTGGGGTCAGCCATTGCATTTTTCTTTTACGGTTATCATATAGAATCCACTTTTCATCACATGTCACAATTCGATCCAATATTCCTTCATTTCTGTACCGATTCAACAAGACAACACAAGTTTCTACACGCGTTTCTTTCTGCAGATCAGTCAAATCATGAGGCACCTATTTTTCGTATTTTTTTATATTATTGATTTGACGCAAATGGGTCAATATTTTGGGTAAGGTAAACCATGCCGCTAATTCCTGGGTAGTTTGACTACGATCGACTTCCACTATCTCTCTTAATTCATCGTTATTCACCGGTGTGGGCGGTCTTCCTCGTGGCTCGTTCTTCAAGTCGAAGTTTCCATCACGAAAGCGTTTAAACCAAAATCGCACGGTGCGTTCATTAGCAGATCCCTCACCAAACTCAACATTGATATTGCGGGCCGTTTCTGTCGTGTTACTTCCGAAAAACCCCTTAAATTTTCGCAGTATCCATCTTTCTTGTCTAAGTTGAATAACAAAAACAATTGAAAATCCATATTCAAATGTTTCACATTTAAAAATAAAATAACTTTTTTAAAAAAGTTCATTCGGAAACCTCAAACCATGAAGATTCTATGTCAATTCAAAAAACCTATTACAATAAAACGGCAATTTCATACTTTAACCCCTATTATTAAATATTATAAATAAATATCTAGGCGATTCCACTTATCAAAATATCAGAATATTTATTTATTAACTTTGTTTATTTGATAAAATCTCCTTTTTCAGTGTCGACTCAATAGAATTAAAAACATAATTATTTATGAACTCATTAAATGCAATTTAAGTTTTCCATCGTAGGTGTTTTGTTTTAAATTTTGTAGGAATATTTACGGAAGCGTAAATTAAAATCACTTCATCAGTGGATTTCTATTAATGAAACATTGTAGTAGCTTATTGATGCTTAAATTTTCTTATAAATGAGTTATAATCGCATTTCATACACCCCTATATTGTCTTAATGAATATTTAATGAAACACTGTTATTTTACACAAGCTTTCTTTCGTTGCATGGACGATGGTCATTTTTAATTTTTCAATAATATTTTTATTAAAACGTTTTCATGTAATAAAATTTAAACAAACTTTAGCCAAAGTTTTCAAACTACTTACTTTCTCATACCATCGAAGAAGAAGGTGGCACAGCACGATCATTAGTTCAAAGTAACTTTTTCCATATAACTAAACAGTCTCATATCGTCACAGGCAACCTCTAAGTCCATATCATTACTTCCCATCACAGCACGACGCCAATTGTTGTTTAGTAACACGTGGTATCGCGATCGTCATTTTACCGCCAAATTCAGCAAACGCAGACGACCATCCCCCCCAACGTTCGCCAGGACACTGACAACCGCCGGTTGCCGCCGCGGTTCATTTCACCCGCTGTGCTACAACCGCTTTTCCTCTTGCCCTATCTTGCTTCAACGAAAATTTGTACGCACACAAGCGCACGACTACAAACACATGCAAGTGAACTTAGAGTTTCATTTTTATACCACGCGCATATGTTGGTCTAGGAGACGCATCTTCGCGGAAGTGCCGCTGCGTTGTTGCACACAGAAAAAGTAACAAATTCTAATTGTCAACTCTGGATACACGGGTCACGGTTTCATTTGCGGTAACACCACACCAGCTTGGGTTCATTCAGAGACGACGGCAAAGCGGATATGCGCATGTCCGCTATCACTGTTATGATCGTGGAACTAAGAAACTATCGCCATCCTTATTTTTCTTTAAGTTTTGATGTTAATGTTTTAAGTTTGTCTTATCTTTGCCAGCGAGTGCCCGAATATAATTCGTCTAATTGTTCAATAACTTCGTTCACCGGAATGCAATAAAGATAATAGAATTGAACTGTGCTCATAAAGCTAAGGACAAAATAAACACGGTTATTCTGTAATTTGAGAAAATTTGAACATAAAGTTGTACTGAACAAAATTTCCAAGAACTTACAACATTGTACTATTTTTGAGTCTGTACTTACAGTCAGTATCAGTTCTGGCTATGTAAGAGTTGCAGTTTTATCTCCAATTTGATTTTTAGGTTAACTAGCTAACTTTAAATTGACATTATGGACCCATACTTTATGTAATTTACTTCATACATACATAAATCACGTCTATTTACAACCAGAGCTGTATTAATAATACCTGATTTTAGGTCACTGGCGATGGTGATGAATGTGCATATTTAAAGCAACAATTAGCACCATTATGAAACATTCTATCAAGCTGAATTTCGACCCATCACATCATTCACAAGTGACTATTAAAAACATGTTTATATTAAACGTTCAAAGTGAACTTGCCACAAACAAAGGTAGCGAAATCCCACTCGAGCCAACTCGGGGACTCGTTCAAGTCGTCTGCAACTACTTAGGAACAAAGCGAGGGAGGAAAAATTATTTCCTTACAACTAGAAATGATATTAACCGGGAGATAAGATGAGTGAAGCACTCTTTTGGGCGGAGCCGTTTATACAGCTATGAATAACAATTTACCGAAGAGCCGGGGGCAAACACTCGAGCCAACTTTGTTCAGAAGTGCCCGAAACTCGGCAACAATACAGTCACGCCGAGCTAAGAAAAGCAAGTGATATACGCACGCGGGGCACTACTACAATTTGAGTATACTGTTAATTTGCAAGTGTTTCTTGAGTACTTCACTACGATAAATATTTCACTGGCATGTCTTTTTGAAGGCAAAAGGGTTTTATTGCTGGTTGACAGAATAAAGAAGATAAATAAAAAAAACCTTGTAATGCAAGCTTTACTATATCCGACTCGAATCCGAGAAACAAATATTGGTCTAGAAAACTCGGACAGAGATCGGCTGTAGTGCGTAAGTTACCATAGAAATAGTTCTACGGCTACAACGGACCGTGAAAATCACGGATTCGGATCGGATGTAGTGCGTAAGCGCTCTTAAGGTAAATATATGCATATATGCTATAAACAGGTGGAATCGTGCCTAATGCGGGTACGGCTAGCAGTATAGATTACCTATTAGTCTCTGAAGGGGTAACTAGAGGTGTATTAACACCCTGCGTTTCACCAAATATGGTAGGTCCCACGTAACAGGAGGCGGGCCTATTACCATCCAACGGGATTGTCGACACCCGCGGGAGAGATGGGTGTGGTGACAATTGTAATCAGTTTTGCCGTCACCACGCTAAATATGTCTAAAATGAACTCGCTCGCCAGTTTAATGAAAGTGCGGCGCGAATAAGAATGATTTGAATCAAAAGCAAATATATAATGCGAGAGACCATTTTATAAAGCGCTATTTAGCAACTACGGAAACTCATCCAAACAACTGAATGTTTGTCACTAACAAACAAAGCATTTTGTACTCGCTGATTGACTAGCAAACATAAAATTTTATAGAATAAAATTAAATGATAACATCATAAAAATGTAGTTTTGAAAAGAACTAAAATGTTTTAGAACAATGCTTCATATATTTTTCATATTAACTAGCTTACTATGACGTTCATAGATAATATTAAATAAGACAAAAGAACGAACCTTCATCGATATTTTATCCTTTATCGATATCGAATATTATGTCGAATAACATAATTTATTTCATGTAACTCTCTCAAATCTCTCTGTAAGTGCTTTTAATGCTTGACTCCAAAATCACTGATAGCATTACTACGGCAGTTAATGCCGCCCTTTCAAGGGAGATGGCGAATATATCGAGTTTACTCAGCGAAATCAATGTAACCGTGGCGAAACTAAGTATTGATAATACTGCTATAAATAAATCTTTGAAAGAAACAAATAATCGATTAAGTGAAATGGAAAAGTATTTAAATTATTCCTCTGAACGCCAAGACATGTTTGAAAATCGCCTAAAAAAAATTGAAGAGAATTTCGATTGCAATGCCGAGTTGGTAAATAAAATTCATTCAATCGAAAACCACTTATCAAAAATAGAACAACAGGCTAGGCAGTGCAACATTGAAATTTCAAATTTACCCGAACGTCGCGGAGAAAATCTTATTAATATTTTGGAAAACCTGGGTGATGTCATCAAACAATCGATACGGCCTTCGGATGTTGTATCGGTTCATCGAGTGCCACACGCTGATACGAAGAATCAACGACCCAAAAATATTGTAGTCAAGTTTACCAGTAGAATTCTGCGAGACAACGTCATCTCATCATGTCGTGCCACAAAAGGTCTTGATTCCAATAAACTCTCAATCAGCGGAACTCCTTCTGCTATATATGTTAACGAGCACCTTACTCTCAGCAATAAGTTACTATTTCGACAGTGCCGGGAGACAGCGAAAACAAAAGGATTTAAATACGTCTGGGTCAAACATGGCACTATCTTGGTGCGGAGGTCAGATACCACACCAGTCCTTGCCATTCGATCTAACGCTGATATCAGTAAGATTAAGTAAGCTACTGCAGTCTAAAGGTTACAATATGTGTCGATTCGCGAGTCAATATATGCATATATACCATATATCGATTTTCAATATCTCTGTACATTTCTTATTAAAACATCATAATCAATTCATTTACCTGTCAAATATTACAATAATTAAAATACATAGTTTAATGTCCAAAAAGGGTCTCATTGTGTTCTCCTTGTTGGTATACTTGTATATGTGTACTAAAAATTGTATAATAAATAACATTATAATAGGAATAGTTGTGGGTGGTGTCAGTATGTTGTTCCGTGTATACTTTGGTTTTAATCATAGCTTGTATTGTGTTTGCACACACAACTACATTGTGTGGGTACACTTAAATGTATTTTTTTTTTGTTACCTGTCACATTTGAAACTTATTGTTTTGCCAACATCAAAGTGATAGTATATAATATTTTAATACCACTTAGGCAAATTTATGGTGATTTCATGTATTATTTGTTTTTTCTATTGTATGTAAGTCGTAATACAAATAGTAAAGAGCTAGAAATTGATATAGATATGAATTTACTACTAAAATATCAGTTTACTTATCATTTTATGTATATTTACACTATTATACACATCTCACTATTTATACATCTTACTATTATGACAGAAAACATGTTCGTGGTATTTTGTGGTGCATTACTTGTATTTTTTTATTGCTGCCAAAACGAGGTAATGAAGATGCTAATCTCTGATGGGTTGTGTTCAGATTTGAACGAAGTAATGCAAATTATCGTTAAAGCGCGTTTATTTTTCTATTTAAATAATGAAATTATACCAACTGTTCTCAACTCTTATGTAGCAGTGACTAGAAAGACTTTGCGAAAATATAATATTTATTTATACTTAAATACTTTAAAGTGACAAAGTTATCTATTTATTATCAAAATTGTCGAGGGCTACGCACAAAATTACATACACTATATATGAACGTTTTAGCCCATGACTACGATTTAATTATTCTAACAGAAACATGGCTACATAGTAACATATCAGATAATGAAATAATTGATGCGCGTTATCGAGTATACCGCTGTGACAGAGACCGTGCGAGCTGTGGACGGCGCGATGGTGGCGGTGTGCTTGTGGCTGTGCGCCGCGAGCTAAGTGCCAATGCCAAACAATACGAATTCGCTCCCGTCACCGACGCGCCCTCTATAGCTGGTAGCTCATCACTTGTCGATCACGTCCTGATTGAAATACGATCGCGTAACTATTCTTGTTTACTTAGTGCCGTATATATTCCACCTAACATGGACTCAGATGTGTATATGACACACTTTAATTACCTATTCGATTTACTGAACACTGTTGACGCCAATGACTTTATTATAATAGGCGACTATAACTTACCAACACTGCAGTGGCACGACAGTGCAAATCATTTAGAGCCAATAGTAGCGGCCAATAGTAGCACATCTAACAAACTACTGTTTAATTTTGTCTCTACACTGAACTGCTTTCAAATTAATAAATGTAAAAACATGAAAGGACGACTGCTAGATCTATGTTTAACTAATATTACAGAATCTTCAATTGTTCCAGCACCAATACCGTTTGTGCCGCCTGATAAAAACCACCCCCCTTTCTTTGGACTTCTTAATATAAATGGCCCTTTCTCCAGTTTTAAATATAGGCCTAGAATAGAATATAACTTTAAAATAGGTAATTATAACGCTCTAAATAAAGACTTAACCCATATAAACTGGGATAAAACATTCTCGGATTGTAATGCAGAAAGCGCAGTATGTGTGTTTTACGAAACTATCTACAGTCTAATTAAAAAACACGTACCTACCAAAATAATTAAATCCACACATTATCCTAAATGGTTCTCTAGGCCTCTAATTTACATTTTTAAAAATAAAAATAAGGCCTGGGTGAAATGGAAAAGATTTAATAATCAAAGTGATCATGAAATCTTTTCTATGTATAGGGCTAGGTTTAAGTTGGAGTCTAAAAAATGTTACGAGGATTATATACATACTGTTGAGGGTGCTATACCTGAAAATATAAAGTACTTCTGGACCTATGTCAATAATATGAAGTCAGGGTCAGATATTCCGGATAGAATTACTTATAACGATCTAATAGCTGACAGTCCTGATGCAGTGAGCCACCTATTTTCTTTATACTTTCATTCGGTCTTTGAACAATCGTCTGTGCCTGATCGTTATGACATAGATAACCTACCGGATGTGAATCAGTTTACGAACTCAGTCTTAAGCAGCGTTACTCTTACAGCTGAAGAAGTTTTGAGGGAACTCAAAGGTTTAGACGTTTCAAAGGGTTCTGGTACTGATAATATTTCTCCTGTATTCCTAAGGCTTACTGCGGAAACAATATGCTACCCAATCCTATATATTTTTAATAAATGTCTCAGAGAAGGAGTATTTCCAATTATTTGGAAATCTGCTCGAATAATTCCAGTCCACAAAGGGGGTAACAGGAGTGATGTCGCGAACTATCGCCCTATATCTATTTTGTGTGCACTTTCTAAACTCTTTGAAAGGGTGGTTCACAATAATATATACCCTTTCATACACAACATAATCATAGAACAGCAGCACGGGTTTGTTAAACGAAGATCGACTGGTACCAATCTATTGACATACGTTTCTTATATTTTTGAGGGCATTGATGATGGTAAGAGGATCGACTGTGTGTATACTGACTTCAGAAAGGCGTTCGATAGAGTGGATCATAGAATATTATTGGAAAAACTAGCATACAATGGTATTCGTGGTGACTTGTGGAGATGGTTTAAATCCTACATAACTAACCGCACGCAAAAGGTTGTAATAAATGGTTATGAGTCAGATTACGTATTCATTAGTTCTGGAGTGCCACAAGGTTCAATTCTGGGTCCTCTACTGTTTATTTTGTTTATTAACGATATCAATCATTGTTTTAGTTTCTGTAACTTCCTTTTATATGCGGACGATTTAAAAATCTATCATATAATCGATAATTACGAAGATCATTTAAAATTTCAATCAGACCTTAGCCGTTTCGCTGCCTATTGTAATGACAATAAATTGAAACTAAGTATCAATAAATGCAAAACAATTACATTTACTAGAAAACGGATTGTTCAAAACTATCAGTACAGCTTAGATGGATTACAGCTTGAATCGGTCCATGCAATAAGGGATCTGGGAATTACTTTGGATTCAAAAATGCTTCTGGATTTACATGTGTATAATATTGTAAACCGTGCTTTTAGGATGTATGGATTCGTGATACGTAATAGTAATAAATTCAAAAAACCTTCCACATACTTGTTCTTATACAAATCATTAATTCGTTCCCAACTTGAATATGCAGTGCCCATCTGGAACCCGTATTACAATAAATACGTTATGGCGGTTGAAAGAGTCCAAAAAAAGTTTTTACGTACTATGCACTATAAATGCTGTCACTTTCTTATGCCATATGAACAACTGCTAAAAAAATACCAACTTCTGAGTCTCAATGATCGACGTAAACAACTTGAAGTCACTATGTTATATGATTTGTATAATAATAGGTATGATTGTATACCTATAATTAACAGACTACGATATAAAGTACCCGCTAGAACACACACCCGTACTCCTTGTCAATTATTTGTGACCCCACGCACTCGGACAAACGCCGGCAAACGTTCTCCACTTAATCGACTAGTGTGTTCATATAACACATTATTCCGTTCAGTTGACATGGCAATAACACGACCAAGCTTATTTAAGAGACAGGTAATATCTATACTACAAAATAATACACAGGAACAGTATTAATTTGGACACAGTATTTTTTATTTAATTATACAATAAATATATGTTATAATATGAATATATTTATATATATAGTAATGTATTGTTACTTATAATATGTTGTTTGTATTTATATTTTAGTTGATGTTTTTACACGTTTTGCTATAGATTAGACTCTAAATGTTTATATTCTTGTTATATACCTATGTGGTAAACGGTGCTGGTGTCAAACTTGTAATTATCCTTAATTTTTACTTTGTATATATCTGTATTTTGATACTGTTTGTTTACCCAAATAAATAGAAAAAAAAAAAAAAAAAAGTGTAGGCGTGCGGCCGTGTGGTATGTTTGATAGAGCAAGTGTATATGTGTGTGTGTGTGTATGTGTTCGAGTATGAAAATGTAAATAGGACTTGTAGTATAGGATTAGACTCAACTAAGTATTCTCGCTGCTCTTATCATAAGAAAGAAAACAAACAATTAACACGAGTCAAAAACAAAACTACACGTCGTTGAGACAAAGAGCCGCTGAAATTAATGTCTGGTGACGTTTGAAATATAATTCTTAGCTCTGGGGGGTAGGCATTCAAGTATTTCGTCGCTCGAAACGTCTTTATAGGCGCCACTTTGTCACACTCGCGAGTTCGAGCCAGATAACGACTTCATACACAGCCCTAAATATTTTACGGATTGTCTACGTCGTGTGTTGTTTGCAGCCAGTTTTTGTTGGGAAATTCAACAGCCAGGGTCTCCGCACTGTGGTTTCCTTTGCTTAATCTTCGTGTAATTTGTTAATTAGATTTGGGCAACGCGTGACGATTGTTGTAATGGAAATTAATTTCCTTTATATGTGTACCCTTGTTCGTTAAAAACGCATAAATTGTTAGCATGAATTTCGGACTTATTAGCGAATAATTTCTGGTATACAGATACACATGTATGTCGACGGCATGTATCAATTTCGAATTTTCTTGATGCTTAAATGTAAATAATTAATAAAATTTTACTGCTGGTTGACAAGACAATGAAAATAGAGTGAAAACATAAACATCTAACGCTAAAAATGGTCACATTATAAAAATAAATGACAATAGACTTAAAGAAAATGTTATAACAAAAGGCTTAGTATATTTAGACAAAACACTTTGTGACAACAGACTTAAATTTAGAATTATGGAAAAAAAATTATGATATCAGACTCAGATATACTTTAGTAGCCCGCCTGGTTGACTGGCACAAAACAAACCCCACCACCAACTCAAAACTTTCCTATAATTTAATTCAAAGCGGAAGCGGCGAGCCGTTAGCGTTATATTTAACGTGACTAAAAGCTACAGCTTAGGGCTGTTGTGTCAGCAAAAAACTTGTTAAACTCCACCCGGCAAAGAAAGAGTTATGAAAACACCAACTTCGAAATCCATGCAAAGGGGACGCTCTGCAACTTTCGTCTTCAACGGGATTTTATAAATATTAATATCTAAGCGGGACACTTTGAAAGCGGAAACTAATTCCTTTGCCTTTGTTTGCGTATTCATAGCTTTTTAAAATTGTTTTCCCCCACTTCACGGATCCGCGGACGCAAAAGATAAAAGCAGAAATATATCACGTTGCCCGCGACTTGCAACACGCAGTGTAATAAAAATAAATGGACGTTTTTAAATGTTTGGCGAAACAAACAGGGTTTTCTTTGTTGAGGATATTCATGCGTTTCAATTATTCCACATTAACTCTTAAATTCCAGCGTGGTGGTTTAGTTGGAATAGTGTTCGCTATTGCAGAAATGAGGAGCTAGTTACCGCAGTGGCCTAGCGCGCGCCGATTTCGATTTCAGGAAGGGCCAAATCTTTGTGATGAGCGCTGACAATGGTTCACGATTCCAGGTTATTTATATTTTATAATAAAAATATTTAAATATTTATAATATCTATATTTAGTTATAATGAAATAATTTATTTTATATACCTACATAACACAAGTTATTAAACTATCAACTAAATATGATTTAAAATGAAAATATGATTTAGCTGATAGCTGGTGTGAGTTTAAGAAATATTTATTTGTTTATACATAATCATATGTCTCGTTTTCTATTCCCTTTAAACTAAAGTTCCCCCCTCTCGGCTTGTAATATTGTCGAATAGTTTTATATAGGAGAATATACGCTAGTTTATGTTTTATATATCGCTATATTATATATATCAGGGTAAATTCGAAAGTAGCGCCAGTGACTCAGAGAGACTGCGGAGTGATAGACTTGGATGGTTCGGTCATGTTATGCGAACAGATGAAAGCTATGTTGGCAGAAGAATGTTAGGTATGAATTTGGAAGGACGTAGAACGAGAGGAAGACCAAAGAAAAGATGGAAGGATTGTGTAAAGAAGGATATGATAGCGAGAGGGGTGGATGAGAAATTGGTGAAGGATAGAGAGGAGTGGAAGAAGAAAACATGTTGTGCCGACCCCGCCTAGAGCGGGAGAAGAGCAAGAAGAAGAAGAAGATATCGCCGTGTGGTGACGGCCAAGGAGAATAGATCTGTCACTACCCCCGATAGATGTCAATAGGCTTGCAACCTATTACATGGAACCTAAGATATAGCATACCATATTAGCGAAACGTGGGTGTTAAGTCAACTCTGCGTATCTCTTCGGGGATAAATACATTTACGTATTTACATTTATGTATAAGTGTTTAAACATAACCAACATATAAAACTTATATATGTTATATATTTCGGCTATCAGTATGAACTATTTTAGGAAGTGAAACCGTCAGTGGACAATACCATGGATAAAGTACATTGTACTTTATTTATGCAAGCGTCCTGGCGGTTTCACCCTCGGGAACATTAGGCCGTAAATCTAAGCCTCTTTTTCTTGACCCATGGGATTTGTTGAAAATTCTGTTAAATTGAAAATGCTTCTGGTGAAATATGAATATTGAACTTTCTAAATATTGATGCATGATACTTTCTTTTAACCCTATACTTGGCAGAGAATTTTTTTTTTTAAAAAGTATAATTTGCTACTTCTTTACGTTAATTAGGTTATAAGGATATCAGGAAAAATAAAATAAAAAATCTCTGAATTTCAGTTTTCAGGATATAATATGTGTCTTCTAATGTACATTGCCAAGCTCACAAGAAAGAAATAACCGAGAAAAATGTGTCTTTACATGCACACTGCCATGTATTCAATAAACTAAAAAAGAAATAAAACATTAAAAAAATTACATAAATCTTGAAAATACTTAGACAAAAAAGTGTCTTAAGTTATATCAAAAAGATTTAATAACTTTAATTACCTCCCCCACCTCACGGCCAACCAGAACCGGGGCCACCGGACGGTGGGGGTCTTCTTGGACATCGAGAAGGCCTTCGACCGTGTCTGGCACCCCGGCCTCATCTTTAAGTTGGCCGCCACCAGCATGCCGCCCGCCATCGTGCAGATGGTAGCGTCTTTCCTCGAGGGTCGTAGCTTCTACGTTTCGGTCGAGGACGCCGACTCCCACACTTGCCCGATACGCTCAGAAGTGCCCCAAGGAAGCTGCCTTTCGCCGTGCCTGTACGCCACCTACACCAACGACATCCCCACGCTCCAGGACCGACTCCGGGAGTGGGAGAGGGACGTGGTGTTGGCGCTATTTGCCGACGACAGCGCCTTCTTCGCCTCGTCGCGCAACCCACGCTCAGCCGCCGCGAAGATGCAGCTAATGCTGGACCGCCTGCCCGCATGGCTGGACAACTGGAGGATGGCCGTCAATGTGGGGAAGACGGCTGCCATCCTAGTCGGGTCGAGGCCGCGCGTGCCTCTGCCGCTCAAGCTCCGTGGCCAGGACGTAGCGTGGGGCAGACCTCAGTCAAGTACCTCGGGTGTCACATCGACCGCTCGCTTCGGATGACGCCGCAGGTTGACCACTCGATCTGCATGACGAAAATGGCTCGAGGCCTGCTTCGTCCGGTTTTGACATCCCGGCTGCGTACCAAACTGATGGTCTACAAGACCTACGTTGACCGCGGCTAACCTACGCGGCGCCGGCTTGGTACGCGCTCATCTCCCCGACCCAGAAGCCCAGACTCAAGCCCAGCAGAACATCTCCCTCCGCGATTACAGGAGCGGGGCGGTACGTCAGGAACGACGTGATCGCCAGGGACCGGATGCCGACGGTGGAGGAGTTCGTCGCCCGTCTGGCGCATCGGATGTTCGACCGCGCCGACAACGGGCCCCACCTCCACCTCCAACACATCGCACCCAACATCCCTGTGCCCCCAGGTTGTTACAGACGAGCACTGCCCCGAGAGTTCCTGTCACGACCAGCCGCGGAGACGGAGATGTCACCAGCACCAGCTGTATCCCCGGACCTCACCGGACATGACACCACTGGATTGGACCATACCATCATCATCATCCCCACTTATCTCGCCGCCCACCACCAGGCTCCCTCCCCCCTACTCTCTGCTCCTTCGGGTACATGGCATAAGTCGAGGCCCGCTCGCTGGCTCCTAGCCGGGCCTATGGTCCTACGGCAAACCACCCGGCATATGGTTAGACCGCGCCGAGGGCCTCGCCACCAGACCGGGTCTGTGCCGGGGTCGAGCACAGGGGGGCGATGGGGAGCCCCGCCGTCTTAGACGGCGGCTCAGACCACCGGGGGACTGATGTCCCCTGAGTTGATGCCCGGGCCCTGAGTTACCGCTCGATGCCCGCAGCCCGCCATCAGGCGGATGACCCGGATGATGATGATGATGATGCTTTATCCCCTTGGTTAATAATCTATTTAACTTTGATTTTTTTAAAATAGTATGGTCATTATATTGTAACCAAGGTCGTAACATAACATACCATAACATTTTCGTACTTCTCTTAGCTAATTAAAGATATTAAAACTTTTTGATATAACTTAAAACACTTTTTTGTCGAAGTATTTTCAAGATTTTGTTATTTTTTATGTTTTATTTCTTTTTTAGTTTTCTATAATTTCTGTAATTTCTGTCTGAACAAAGACTCGATTATATAGCAGCACAGTAGGCAATGTGCATTTAAAGGCACAACATTCACAAGCAGTAATAGTCTATGACGTTGGCAGTGTGCATTTAAATATACACAACAAACATAGAGTCATTCACTCTGAACCAGGCAGTGTGTATTGTAATGCACACATAACAAAAATCGTGAATTACTATATATTCAAAACATATATTACAAAAATAATGTCACCAAACAATTGCATAAAGCTTGCACAATGTAAAATTATAACCATTTCATACATATAACATAATTTAATTCAGATAAAATAGGATACTCACAGAGCGTTGCGCGGGTGCTAACCGACGGCTCGCCATTTTGTTCACCACTGACAATATGTGATCGAGACAGATATAGTTATATTTTTCTTACGTAAAGAAACGATTACGAAGACACCTTGAGTTATTATTAAAACGATCCGATGTTTATATTTACCATAAAAAAAATCTGAATTGAATGTGCATTTAAGTACACAATGTCAAGTATAGGGTTAATAAACCTACCTATGACCTAATTTTTACAATTCCAATCTTTTTTTGACGATTCGTGAGTGATTCATTTATAGAGAGGCTTTGTCTTAAATTCGAGGACAATAATGAGCAGGTGTGCAATTGCTGATGACGACGATAGTTTACCCTCAGAATATCAATAAAAAAATGCCCATTTCCTAAGAATAATCCACTAACTTCTGCATCAAAAAGCCAAGATTCAGAATCCCGCGCACATTATCACGTACAGTCATGCTAAATAATTTAGATAACATGATAATTATTACAAACACACGCTCCACTGCAAGCTAAGCTGAATAAGCTTATCTCACGTATTTGCCGCGTCTTTTCATAGTATGGTTATTAGGTTCTTATGGCACATTATTCGGTTGAGCTAAGCTTTTAACTGAACGCACAGAGCGCTGGAATCTATAAAATTAAACTAGTAAGGTGTAGTGGAAGGCAGCCCGAAATTATCACTCTCGTGTATAACCCATACTTAAATAACGCCCGGCTATACCTAAAGGAATAGGCAGAGGTGAATTAACATCCACTTTTCAACAACTATATTTGATCCAATATAATCTACTGGACTTTACTAGAGATGTCTTCCACACACGTCGGTCGTCCACATATTATTATTGGATTGGTGGGTATTACTGACTGCAGATGCAGCAGAAACTATCGACTTAACGTGCCTTAAGAACTCGAGAATACATTTAATACATTTCACTCGAGATAATTCATGTCACAATCACAGACCGAGACACAACGTTATTTACTTTGTCATCAAGCTATTCAATGCACTATTGTCTTTTGTTTTACTGCACACTTTCTATTTTGATCCTCGTGAATTTATTGATTTTAAAGTTTAAATAGAGAAACAAAACACAAGCGTTCTATAAGTAGGCAGCGCTTTCCGTGCTGTCTGCAGTTGAAACCACAAACAGACCGCCTTTATTCACCGACTTTAATAATAATTGGGAGGGAAGCGGGCAATTATTATGCATAACTTTACAAGAGCCATCGTCTTCCAATAGTGCTCTATTAAGCGGCTAGAATTGATTCCAAATTACGCCCCTTTGCCTATAATTATTCGGGATATTCATTAGCTGTATAACTGCTCAGGCAACTAAGGCAGTAGATTTGTCGGGTCTATTTATGAACTCTATTAATATATACATATGTTAGTCACGGTAATCATCGATCACTCCGTAAAGGTGCTAATAGTGAGGAATTTTATCAGTGAGCAGTGAGGTTATTTTTTACTTCTCATGGGACAATTACATTCCATAGATTTAAAATATATTACTATAAATTTTAAAGTTGATTAAAAAATATGTTTTGGATAATGGTTATTAATTTCCTTTATGTTTAATTATTTGAAAAGGCAATGCTTATACTTGACAAGCTACTTTTCCAAATCCTTTCTCTTTTGACAACCCCAACGCTAATAATTTTCGGTAAAGATAAATACGTTAAAATAAAACGAATAGGTCCTAGTTTTTCTGCCTTAAGAACTGAATAACTAGATTTAATACACAATAAAACAAAACGTGCAAGTATTCTAAGCTTTGCGCACACTCCTTTAAAGTTAACTACAGCTTATCATTCCTACATACAAACTAACTTATACACACAAATAATCTCTCTAGATAGCTTTATTAATAACAGCGAAACAGAGCTGCCAGTGAATATGCGCCCAAACCACAGCGCGGAAGGCGTTTGGATCGTGCGAGTAAAATTGCTATACGACCACTCGGTAATTAAACTTGGCTTAGGGCGTGGCCGACGCTATAATTAAGACTAAAAATGTGAAGAAGAATGATATTTGCAGCCAAACGATTAAGAGTTGCTTTTTAGCTTCCCATGCGCTTGGAAATTAGTGTCCCTAGATTTGATGGACAGTTATGCATATTGAGTAGCACAAACAGATATTTTTAGCAACAATTTGATGAAACTTTCTTTAGTATCTTCTTTTCGATAAATGTTTACAGTTATTAAAGTTATTGACTGCAGCATTTAACTATCCACTATTGTCTGCCCTATTGTCCTAACGTGCTTATTAGTCTTCACCCGGAATATCTTTTAGTTGACGTTTACAACACCCCTGGTGTGAGGTGGAGCTGGTACATCTACATTATTTTAAGGCTAATAAAAGGTTTTCTTTATTAACAAATAAATTCAATTTTCGTGGTACATCGTGAAGAATCTGAGATCCATTTGTAGTGAAATCACAACAGAATTCATTCTTATTGTTTATGGTAACATTCCGTGGTTATGGAATAGAACGAATAATAAATGTATGTAAGTATGAACTATACTAAATATTCTCTCGTCCTAATTTTATGATTTTTAAAATGAATTCCGAGCACTATCACTGCAAACCTATCATAGTTATAGCAGGCCGCTTTCTTGAATAGCTAATTACAGTGGAATGGTGGGAAGTAAAGGCGGCATTGTGTTCTCCAGAGTTCAATTATTGAAACGATAGAAAACAAAGAACATTTGACGCTTCTACTGAGTGAGAAAGAAGAAGAATGGAGAAGCATTTGCGAACTTGTTCTGGTATCTTTGTTAGAACAGGAAGTTTCTTATTTCTGACGACATATATTTTTCTCATCGTTTTGGCAATTAGGGGAAAGGGGCATACGCTGCGGAGCACCCGCTACTACCTAGTCTTGTGTTATTTTTTAAATCTGATTATTTTTATTCTTATCTGCCTAATTTTTTGGTCTCTTGAAGTTCTCTTGAGAATAAAATTTTCTTTTTGCTTTGATATATAGAAATCATTTAAACTTACTTTTAATACTATATTGTACAATTTAGGCAGTACCTATGTCTGACAGTTTTGTAAGCGTATGTTCTATGGTAAAAATACTTATGGTGAAGCGAACTAGATATTGTGTCAGGCATATTCAGGGTTATTTTTAAAACACGATAAACCTCGCAGGAGTAGCCGTTTGGTGACGGCAGAGTAGAATATAATTGTCACCACCCCAAATCTCTCCCGTGGGTGTCGTACAAGACGACTAAGGATAAATCAGTGATGAGGAATGGGCAGCAGCGTTCCTCTTATACCATCTAGCTATGTACCTACTGCGATTTTTGTGCCCGATAAATGGCAATCGGCTCGCCACCTATTACATTGGACCTAACATAACTGGCGAAATGTGGGTGCTAGTTCACCTCTGCCTACCCCTTCGGGGATATAGGCGTGATTTATGTATGTATGTTTTCATTAAACGAAAGGAGGACGCTACGCTAGGCCCGTGCGCTGCTTAATTCCGATGTTAGTGGTGCACGTAGAGTTATTGACTTTTAGAGCGGTAAATTAAATTAGTAATTATTACTGTATGAAAGTAAAATCTTACGAATCAAGATTGCAGACAACAAACATTGTTGCTATCGACTCCTGCGAGGTTTTTCGTGTTTTAAAAATAACCTTGTATATCACCGAAAGCGTGTGATAATTTAGTAGTGTATCTATAAATATAATAATTGTAGCAAGACCGGCTGTATCCGACTACAATGGGGAGTTGGCAAGTTATAAATTCCCAACACGAATTAAGAGGCAATTAAACGTGAAACAAAATAAGTACGTATAAGCCGCCTTACCTTGTTGCCCCGGCGAGAATAGCCTAGTATGGAAGGCTTCCGAATCAGGATCACACGGTAGACACTCACTTAATCACAATTCAGGTCTTAGAAGTTCAAAAAGCACCATTCAAAATCAATAAATACTACAATAGTTCGAGGAGACGTCTTGCCGCCATCACACAAAACGAATGCTTGCTAATACAATAGCAGTAGTGCTGTGCGCTTGCGCATTGATTGGTATATCGAGTGTTTTCAGTCGAGAATATCGATTCCCTAATCAACCACCCCAGGTCGACGGCTTGTGTGTTGTATTTTACACGCAAGTACAATTATTTTTATTACACGAATGATCGCCACTCAAAACCGGTTGGGAATTCAATAATGGTGCGAATGTACGAAGGATACGCAAGCACGATACATACCGCCCACCAAAATACACAAAGTTGTATTTTTAAGACAACGGTGAAGGCGAAAATAACGTTACATGCAGAAGGCATGACTAACGGTAACTAAGTTGAAACCGATACATAAGCAAGCTTAATTAGTTTATATGTGTGACAAGATTTTACGAACAACAATACGATATAATCTAATGTAATGTATTTCCTAAACTATACAACTTACTTAACTAGTGAAGAAATTAACGTTCTAAATACTCTAGTCCGTTTGGTTTGGCAAAGGACACACCTTTGTCAACGGTCGTGTTAAAAAGGAACCATTTGGTAAACGTAATTTTGCGACGCGTATCACTCCATCGGCCCCACTATGTAAATCTTCTACTCGAGCTATAGGCCAGTGAAGAGGCGGGGATTCAGATTTGATAATAACAACGGAACCAATTTCCAGTGGTTTCGTATGCTTCGTCCATTTAGCGCGTTGAATTAACGACTGAAGATATTCATTTCTCCAACGCTTCCAAAAATCTTGCTGGAATCTTTGAATAAGTTTCCACCTGCTGAGGCGCGTTATATTTACGGAAGTGAGATCCTCATCAGGCACAGCTGTTAGCGGTTCCAATGTTAAAAAATGTCCCGGTGTGAGCACAGACATATCATCCGGACACGAACTAATATTGTAAAGGGGGCGCGAATTAAGCATAGCTTCAATTTGGACGAATAAGGTTATCAATTCATCCAATGTTAAAGCTTGATTATTAATGACCCGATAAAGAGTAGATTTAGTAGCTTTTATTTGGATTTCCCAAACACCACCGAAGTTAGGGCTGGCCGGCGGGTTCCGCTTAAACTCTATGTCCTCACTATGACATGCCGTCTGCATGTATGAGACAAGTTCTCGCTGTGCACCAACGAAATTAGTGCCCTGATCTGAGTAAATCGTTTGAACTCGCCCGCGACGACCCACAAAACGTCTGAGGGCAGCTATGAACGACTCGGTTGTCATATCAGTAGCGACCTCGAGGTGTACTGCTTTTGTCGCAAAGCATACGAAGAGACAGAGGTAAGCTTTAGTAATCTTTGCGCCGCGATATTTACCCGATTTAATTCGAAAAGGACCTGCATAGTCCACGCCTACGATACTAAATGGTTTTACTTGATTCACCCGAACTGCAGGTAAATCACTCATAAACGTTTCAAGGGGAGTAGGATTCGTCTTAAAACATTGCAAGCATTTAGACACGCGATGTCGAATGGCACGCTTTGCAGACAAAATCCAAAATTGTTGCGTAACTAAATAGTGCAACGTGTTGATGCCGGGGTGACAATTTTCACGGTGAAAAGCGTCTATAATCATGTAAGTTACTTGAGCCTTTTGAGGTAACAAGGCTGGATGTTTATGACTGAATTCTAGCCCGGACCGAGAAAGCCTACCGCCCACCCTGAGAACACCTAGGCTGTCAATAAAAGGCGAAAGCTTTCGCATAGGTTTTGAAAGAAGCTTTCCTTCTTTCAGCCGCTTGATGTCTTCGATAAAATACAGAGATTGAGTATGTTTCACTATCATCAATAACGCATTGTGAAGTTCTGTGCGATTAAGAGGAAAATCAGCACGACGATTCTGCTTCCAACGCAAATTATTGATGTAGCGAAGCCATAATCCTACGATACGTTGAATTTTGCGAATGGATGAATATCTAGACAATAAATAATCGATAGGATGTACGGTAATATCACTTCCAATCAGAGCCTGTACCCTTTCTTCCGCGCGAATCTCTTCCGCAGAAGGAACTGATATTGAACGAGGCCAAAGCTGCTCATCCTGAGAAAGCCAGCCAGGCCCCGCCCACCATAACGAATTATTAACAAGTTCAGCAGGAGACTGTCCTCGCGAAGCTATATCTGCCGAGTTATCTTGTGACATCACGTGACGCCAGTGTGCTCCCGGAACTGCATCCTGAATATGGCTGACACGGTTTGCTATGAACGTTTTCCAGCGCGACGAAGATGAACGTATCCAGGAAAGCGCGACTGTTGAATCCGA
This sequence comes from Cataclysta lemnata, assembly GCA_963931975.1. NCBI lineage: Eukaryota > Metazoa > Arthropoda > Insecta > Lepidoptera > Crambidae > Cataclysta > Cataclysta lemnata. The sequence goes on from OZ008339.1 coordinate 8,602,107, forward strand.
CCACGCATATATGGCAGATATAGGAAAAAAAGATTTATAAATCTCACTAACAAACTTAAGTAAATCTGCAAGAAGCACACAACCACACAACTCGAGTCTTGGTAGGGAAACAATCTTAATAGGCGCAACCCTCGCCTTGGACAATACAAACGAAACTCTGATGTTGCCATGAACGTCACGAATACGAAGGAAGACAACACCAGCATAACCACGTTGAGAACTGTCGGCAAAACCATGAAGTTCACACGATTGAACATTTGTCATTGAAATATAACGTGGAATTTTAAGATTTTGAAGACAGTCTAGTTCCTCGGTGTAGCGACTCCATTGATGTTTGATATCTTCTGGGGGTTCGTCATCCCAAGAAACGCCAAGAACCCACAACTTCTGCACCAAGAATTTTGCAAAGAATGTTATGGGAGCTAAAAACCCACATGGGTCGTAAATTCTTGCAAGTTCACTAAGAATTGTACGTTTAGTACAAACCCGTTCGATGGGCTCAACCTTGAATAGAAAATGATCCGGTTCGGGCTTCCACCCCAAACCAAGAATTTTAAGAGCATTCGATGGCTCGATATCCATTGAAACGTAATCGGTAAGGCAGTCTTCGACAGGTAGATCCGCAAGCACCCTTGGATCATTACTGGCCCACTTACGAAGCTCCATATGTCCTCGTTTGAAAAGTTCAATGACTTCCAACTTGGTCTGAATAGCCTGATTAATATCCGAACAGCCAGTTACGATATCATCAATATAAACATCAGTGTTTAAGACGGATCGTCCGAGAGGAAGCTCGTTACCTTCGTCATCAGCTAGTTGTTTGATAGTACGACAAGCCTGGTAAGGCGATGAGGAAACGCCATATGTGACAGTGTTTAATCTATATTCTACGATTGATTGGGATGGATGAGACCTCCAAAAGATCCTTTGAAAATCCCTATGCTCATGATGTACTAAAATTTGCCGGTACATTTTACATACATCAGCTGAAAATACAATTGAATGTACACGGAACCTAAGAAGTATTTCTAAAATATTTGCTTGTAACTTTGGACCGATTAATAAGGCATCGTTTAGCGAATTTCCTGTAATAGGATCAAGATTTGACGCATCGAAGACGACGCGCAACTTTGTGCTGCTGCTTTCTGGACGCAAAACACAAAAATGAGGAATGTAATATTTACCATTCGGCAAATCCTTGGTGGGCACAAGAGACATATGACCACATTGCAAATATTCATTCATAAACTTCGAATATTGCTCTGCAAGACTCGGGTTAGCAGACAGTCTACGTTCTAATGAATAAAAACGCCTAAGAGCCGATTCTCGTGAACCTGGAAATGATGGTTCAGTGTCTTCTTTGAAGGGCAAGGCAACACTATAGCGTTTAGTTTCATCACGAGTAGTTGTTAGACGATAAATTTGCTCGCAACGTTCATCATCAGCGCTCAACTTCACAGTAGTCGGAGAATTGTCTAATTCCCAGAATTTCTTAACCTGCTGAAACAGATGGTCGTCTGTAACGAAGAATGAATTGATCTTATGGTCAGCATGACTATCATCAGCACTTCCGATGAGAAGCCAGCCGAACACAGAATTCAGTGCAGATGGTTGGTTGGTTCCTCCACTAACGCTTCCAGGTAAAAGAAGAGAAGGGAAGATTTGAGCTCCCAAGAGGATATCGATAGGACCTGGTTTGTCACAGTCTGGATCAGCAAGATTAAGACCTCGAATATGAAGCCAAGAAGATTTGTCAAGCCTTACGCTCGGCATGTTCCCGCAAATGTTAGGAATGGTTAATGCCTCCACATTGAAAGCTAATTGACCCTTGATTCCGATTTGGAGATGAACAGCTCCAGAAATATGAGCTGATGAATGACCTACACCACGAACCTGGCGTGAAATCATACGTTTATCAAGCCCAAGTATGTCTACTGCGCGTTCAGAAATGAAATGAGCTTGACTACCAGTGTCGATTACACAGCGAAATGGCTGGAAGAAGCCCGACGAATCACGAATATGTATAACGGCAGTAGACAGAAGAACAACTGAATTATCACCCACGCTAGTCAAAACACGAGCAGGTTCACTAGCTATAGGTGTCTGCTCAGGAAGCTTTGGTACTTCCTCCTGATGCAGGAGAGTATGATGCCTTTGACGGCATTTCTGACATGAAAACATCGATTTACAGTCGCGAACACTGTGCGAAGGTCTCATACAGTTGAAACACAATCGTTTCTCCTTCGCGATGTCACGTCGCTCTTGAATGGATTTTGTTGAAAATGCCTTACAATGTAAAATTGAGTGAAACTCTGAACAGATAGGTTATTTAGCACCTATCCCTGAACTAGGATTAGAAGATGCAGCTTTACTAACCGCTGGTCGGTTATCTGTTTTTTCTGAATTTGATAATAACGATGATGTAATTTTCTTATTCTTGATATTTGTCTTACACTCTCTATTGTAACTATTAGAATCAGTTTGAGAATCACGGTTGCCCGAAAAATGAACATCTCGCACAAGTGCGTCACATTGTGACTCTAAAAATTCTTTAAGTTGAATATAACTGGGTAGTTCCGGCGTAGGGTGTGCGTTCTCAAAGGCACAACGCGTTTTTGAATCCAATTTCGATAGCAAATGATAGCATAGGATGAAGTCCCAATGATCTGTAGGTAACTTAAGACTTTTTAAAATAACAAGATTTTCTTTGAAAAGATCTAAAACACGCCTAAATTCAGATGCGGAGTTTACTTTTAAATTTATATTCAACATCTCACGCCAGCACGTAAATGCGAGTTCCCGCTTGTCGCGATAACGAGCAACTAATGTGTTATATGCTTCATGGTAATACTCACCTTGACTTGGAAATGTTCGAATAAGCCCCAATGCGTCCCCAAATAAACTCGCTCGAAGATATTGCATCCGATCCGAGTCCGATAATGACTGATTTAGATGAATCATTGAATTGAACGCATCGAAAAACATATTGAATTCCTTTATACATCCCGAAAAACGCGGTAGATCAACTTTGGGAAGTCTCATCGATGAAGCAGGTGAAATCGCGGGCGCAGCTAAAGGCTTCACGTCAGGGACAATTTTACGGTGCTTAGCTAGTACTTGGAAATGAACATCATCAAAATCGGAACGAACTTTATCTTCCTTTTCAACGTCCGAGTCCTCAACAATGCTCAAAATGTCCAAGTGTGCCTCCTCAAATTCATTCACAAGTTTGGGCATCGAAGAATAATGTACGATAAATTCATCTAAACGAGAAGCATCAAGATGAACCATTTGAGCGACTTCCAGAACCTTTCGCAATCGATTAAATGCTAGAGTACGTTTACGTCGTAAAACCGGCAAGTCTGCATATGTTAAACCAATGGGTTCAATAGATTTAGATTTACTCATTCGCTTCACTCGTTTTGTATTAAAAGCCATATTAAAAAAACGATGTTAAAAAAAATATTCGAAAAGGAAATTAAACAATTCGATAAATCGCCAAAGGAATCGATACCTCAAATGTCGATATCTTCACGGAACGATGTGATGCCCCAACACTAGAGAAGGTCGTGTCGCAACCGCCCGGAACTTTATTTTGCGGTACCCACAACTACGACTTATAAAATTTGTAAATAGTTAAGCAAATAATTTATTCTACCTACTATTTAAGTAGGCAGTTTTCACGATTTTAAACTTTTGTTAAATACAAAGGTTATTCAATATAGGTCTTAATTATTACTACAGTAATGAGTTAATACGGATTTGTGCGGAAAGGTCTCTTGAGTATTTATGTATGCGAGTTGTTTTTCTCTTTTTCCATGTTTACAAAGTTATTCACTACACATAAATAACTTAATTTTAACAAAAAAAAAACAAAAACAATAATTGTTGTGCCGATAATATGTACGTGCGATTGCATGTACAGAATAAAACGATTAATTTACATGCAATAACATCGTACGAAACAACAATTCTGAGTAGAAATTAAATTAAAGGTTTGAATTTTAGTAAGTAGAATATCTGATTGAATGGGCGTTATAAAGCAATAAGCAAACAACGAAATGCATTACCTAAGATAACTGTTCGGCTCATAATTAATGACCTGTAAGTATGTAACTTAGGCAAACGGACTTAGAATAAAATGTTTGTTATTTTCTTCACAAAATTCTTTTTCGAATAAAACTACATATGAAAAACAAAGCGAAATAATGTTTTCTACCGTGTTGTTCGTATATTTTGCACAAATATTCAATAACTAAAGTGATTTGAATCGATTAAACATTTACACCATACGGTCAAACACAAAGAATTTAACGATAAAAGAAATGTATGATTTATTCCCGGGTTTCGGCACCAAAAACAATGTAGCAAGACCGGCTGTATCCGACTACAATGGGGAGTTGGCAAGTTATAAATTCCCAACACGAATTAAGAGGCAATTAAACGTGAAACAAAATAAGTACGTATAAGCCGCCTTACCTTGTTGCCCCGGCGAGAATAGCCTAGTATGGAAGGCTTCCGAATCAGGATCACACGGTAGACACTCACTTAATCACAATTCAGGTCTTAGAAGTTCAAAAAGCACCATTCAAAATCAATAAATACTACAATAGTTCGAGGAGACGTCTTGCCGCCATCACACAAAACGAATGCTTGCTAATACAATAGCAGTAGTGCTGTGCGCTTGCGCATTGATTGGTATATCGAGTGTTTTCAGTCGAGAATATCGATTCCCTAATCAACCACCCCAGGTCGACGGCTTGTGTGTTGTATTTTACACGCAAGTACAATTATTTTTATTACACGAATGATCGCCACTCAAAACCGGTTGGGAATTCAATAATGGTGCGAATGTACGAAGGATACGCAAGCACGATACAATAATATTACCATTTTTTTGCACAACGGTTGTGATGCCAAGAGCGACTAAATGTTAAAAAGCATCCAACAACAAAAGTTGTGAGTAAGCAATAAAAATATTAAACTGTAATAAAATACAATCGCAATGACAGAAATAAGTGCGATATGGCCAACATAAAACTTACAGCAGAAATAATAGTCACCTTACACAGCTTGGCACAAAACATATTACTTAGCTTTTGAGCTTTAAAATCACAGAGAAGCCACATACGTTAGAGCGGCTATACTATCATCACCATCTCACAGAGAAACAAGAACCACTTCACAAATAAAATAAAAAATAATAATTCTTATATATTCTATCTTGAAAACTCATTGCAATCCTTTAACACTCACGAAGCTATTTCTTAGTTAATTCCTATTCTACAGTTATTCGTGATCCTATGGGTGGATGTTTTTTTTTATAATTGCACAAAATATTTACAAGTGCTTATCCTATTTCTGTCACTAGTTTGAATCCTTCCATACTTGTAGACGATATAATTTTTTTTTTTAAATATATCTCTTGGAATGATATTACATATTTTAAAAACCAAAATAAAAATTCAACAGACGGCCGCTCATAAAACTTTCTACCGATTCCTGAATTAGCAGGCTGCGGCACAGCAGCATTATGAGGAGTTATTTGCTCACATCTCGTCACCGTCGCTACATTCTGTGTATGATGATGGCCTCGATTATTAACTTTTACAGCGTTTTGCATTTGCCACCATATCATGCCGAGTCCTCTAATAGACTCAACATTTGTATTAGCTAGTTTCTTTATAAGTGGCATTAGTAGTAATAGTTTAATAAAAATTCTCTGATCTTGCCGAGTAGTGACGGTAGAGCAGAATACAATTGTCACTATCCCCAATCTTTTCCACGGGTGCCGTATAAGGCGACTAAGGGTTAAAACATCGATGGGTAAATGACAGAAGCCTTTTTTTTATGCCACCTAGTAATATACTGCCATTCACGTGCAGGATAGGAGGCAATATGCTCGCCGAAACATGGGTGTTAATTCACCTCTGCCTATCCCTTTGGGGATAAATGCACGTGATTTATGTATGTATGTATGATCTAACGATTATTACTCGGCATCATCGATAATGTCCCCACTTCTGATGTAACTGCAGTTCCTGCGAAATCCTTTGACTACAATCTAATAAAATATTATTTAATCAGTAGTGGGAGTGAGGCACAGTTATATGTCTATGTTGCATCTCGCTTCTACGGCGGCTTTATCGGCCTAGGTCCCGGACTAACAAAAACATTAAAATTTGTTCTGGAGTCACTGTTGCTTATATGTTTATTTAGCAATAATAAATATTTATAACTTAAAATGGGCCATAAATGGCTTCGATGATTGTATGTATCAAAATTTTCTTATAATCTTCAAGACTCCATTTTTTATTTCCTTTTCTTGTAATATTCTAATTTAAATAGATGGCATTTTATGAACTGAAAACTTGTACTCAAATAGGTACTTAAGTACGTATTATTTAATTAATAGCAATAATCCCCGCCCACGCCTATATCCCCGAAGGGGAAGGCAGAGGTGAACTAGCACCCACGTTTCGCCAATTATGTTAGGACCCATGTAATAGGTAGCGAGCCTATTGCCATATATCGGGCACAAAAGTCGCAGTGCATTGCTAGGTGGTACAAGAGGAACGCTGCTGCCCATTCCTCATTCATCACTGTTTTTTCCTTAGTCGCCTTGTACGACACCCACGGGAGAGATTTGGGGTGGTGGTAACATTGGTATTTGACTCTGCCGTCACCACACGGCAATAATAACGGCTATAGCAAAAGCGTCCCCAATAGCATACGCAGAATGTTCCGCGTAACTAAGCCGGTTTGTTCAATTGAGCAGGGGTATTTATTCCATTATCTCCAGTTACATTTATTTTATGGGGTCGATTTGCGAAGCACTTTTGTTTCATTGCACTTTTTACTGAATCCAATTGCTACATAATAATCTCAATACTAATCTGTTGTTAAATATCGCAGGTATTCGAGTCGTCGAGTCGAGGGAACGTATTTTTTAACCAATATCAAGCTTGAAATTGAAAGATACATATAATACATACATAAATCACGCATATATCCACGAAGGGGTAGGCAGAGGTGAATTAATACCCACTTTTCCCCAATTTAGCTAGGTTCCATGTCATAGGATGGCCTATTGCCATCTATCGGGCACATAAATCGCAGTATACCTATTGTCAGCAATGTGGTGGACAAGAGGAATGCTGCTGCCCATTACTCATCGCTGTCTTAACCCTTAGTCGCCTTGTACGACAACCACGGGGGAGATCGGCAGGTGACATTATTGTATTCTGTTCTGCCGTCACCACACGGCTATAAGGAAATGGCAGAATTTTAAAGATAACGGAAATTTAATTATCAATTTTTACAATAAACCCTGGACTAACAGGTAAAAGTGTTAAAATAATCTTAAGCAAAAATGTTTAAAAAAATCTTAAGCAGCCCCAATATGACCACGAATCAACCAAGTACCACTCGCATCAAACCCCACCATAACGAAAGAACACTGTTGACACAGCGAATTAAATATTTAAAGACGAACATTTCGAATAGAGAGAGCCGCGTAATAATCCGCCTCTGTTTGCGTCCGTCCGTACATTTTCCGAAATTCAATTTAAATATGATGGCGCGGGCACAAACATGAGATCGGCAGAATTAAATGACGTGCACCGTTTGTCGAGGTTACGGGAGAGGCGGGCCCGTGGCTGGCCAATTCGCAAATTAATTGCTTTCCGATAGTATTTTTTTACGCAAAATCCGCTTGCTGGCCCTATGATCGCACGGTGCTTAAAGCTCAATTTGGTGCGGCCTTCGATCAGTTCGGAATGCGGAATTCGATTGGACACTGCACGGGTTTCGACGTTTTGGCTTAAGTTTTTGGACGTAGGCATTAATAGGGGAAAGTGGCCTCATGAGGAGCTAGATTGTTGAAACTAAGAAGTGTTCGCTAAGGCCAGTCATTGGATGGGTAACCAAAAATTATAATTATCTTGAGTTGCAGAAGTACTGCAGAAGGCACGTCAAGCCGTTGTTTACATCTGCAGCAATGTTCATAAGGCCAGTCATTGAATGGGTGATCAAAAATTTACTATCTCGAGTTTCTCCGTGCTTCGGAAGGCACGTTAAGCCGTTGGTTATATCTGCAGTCGTTAATACCCACCATTCTGCACTGGGTCACCGTGGTGGGTTATGGCCCATTCTACCTATATTTTCCCAACCAAAGGAAAGGCCCGTGCCCTAGCAGCGGGGACGTTAAAGGGCTGGTGATGATGAAGATGATGGTGGCCCGAAGCGAGTATACAGTCTAAAGGGGACAGCCTGACACTTTTACTGTACCCAATGTGGCACAGTGCAATTTAGTAGTACCACTACAGATTCAGCCGAAACCAATGAATTGACATGTCGTCTAAAGCACTCATGAGTATCAGTATATCTAGTATATTGCTTTTTTGGTCACCCATCCATAACCAGCATTTGCTTACATTGCTTAGTTTAAGCAATCGCAAGCAAGCCGAGCGCGTTAGCCACTGCATCACAGAGCTCTACCGAGCTCCTTTAAAGCCTAGCCTATATACTCCAAAATTGGCACCTTAAATCTGGCGTTGAGTACCGCACTGTACCATACAATAAATATATTCCCCGACAGGCAATACTCATAATTCACCTTAACAACATGTATCTATGCGGTGCATGACTTTACTGCTTATGTAAACCCCTTGTAGAGCACATGAATTGATAAGGTCGTAGATTATTCACTGCGGCATGCTTCGGAGATAAATTTTTGTAACATGTAACCGGTGTATATGCATAATTTTGACTGTTTTGAGATTCACGTCGAGGTTTTTTGTAAAATAATATTATTCGTTACCAGTCAATAAGAAATTTTTTTTAGAGATTTTCATCATTATAATAAAACGCGATATGTGAAAGTTTACATACAATAATAACGCCTACTTATGGCAAAAGAATACCAGTATGGTAGTGTAATTTTTAGATGGATCCGGAATCAACGGATTTTCGAAGCACAAAGGAACTTGAGATAATACGTTTTTGGTTACTCGTCTAAGGATCAGTCCATGCTATATCCATACATACGATCCATACTGGACCATTGTCCCTATTTTCTTCGATCCATAAGAACAGTTAAATTTACAATTATCGTGTTATTTTGCTTCAAGCCCAAAACCATTACGCTACAGTGGAAATATATAAAATAATGTTCAGTCAAATTTAAAATTTAAAATTACAAAGTAATATAATCAAAATTGCTATTGGAAATTGTCACAACTTTTACAAGTCTCCAGTTCATTTAACATTTTTGTTCTGAAGAAAGGAATTTCTGTTCCATTTCAGCGCGATGCCCACAGGCTATGTAATTAGTAAGTCCCTCCGTTTGTACGAAATAATTACCGGTTCGATGTCAGTGTTGATAGACTGAGGACATTAAATCTGGTGCAAAAAAAATGCTTAAAATTTAAATAAAACATTGAAATAATATTTAAGAAGGGCACCGAAACCAAACATTTGACTTGAAAACGTAATAAATAAATTAATTTAAATCATCATGGGATGTTTGAATAATATTAAAGCCAGAACTAATAAGCCTTTTCTCATGGCTGTCCAAATAAAGCGAATTCTTCTGCGTTTTCGTTTATAACGTCGCTTGTGTGCTGAACTGGCGATTAGCAAGTATGTACTTCCCACTGTTTTGTAGGGTAAAATGTATATTATAAACTTTGTTGTATTGTACGATTCCCTAGTAACAAGTAATAATTTACGTGATCTCCGCGTGTGTTGAGAGATAATTAATAAATCAAATTTTGCTTTATGTTGGGATGCGGAAGGTACGCAGCATCATCAGCGAAAAGGGTTCCTGTGAACTGGGTGAGCGATCGGGGACTGAGGTCCGATTGTACTTTGTTTGATCTTGTATATATTTCGAGTTGTGCCACAAACTTTGCAATCGTGAATGATCACAGCAGTAATTAATTCTAGTGTTGATTTGGCTCAATTTTTATCGTTAGTTGTTACTCTTTACTTTTTTGTGTAACTGCTTTACGTCCTTACTTACGTACGTTACAGTTGAAAACTATTAGAGAAATTGGCAGTTTTGTAAAGTCTGTAAGTATGCGTATCAATCTTCTTCTTCTCACTGTCCTGTTCCCAGTCTAACTGGGGTCGACGCAGTGTGTTTTCTCTTCCATTCATATCGGTCAAACGTCATTAAGCCATCCACTACCATTTGATTCATATCATCCATCACACCGTAAAGGTGCTAGTGATGAATGAATGTATAGAAAAGAGACGGAACGGACCATGTCGAGAGACCGATGAACGGATAGAGTGATTGGAATGACAACATTCCAATCCATACTGCTCAAGGTTTTGGCTTAGGTTTTACAGCCGGCCGCCTGCCTGACACCAACCCTCTTTGGGTATGCTGTTGTTTGCCCTCCACCATTCGGGTGCCCCAAGGTGCTCATTGGTCTACTCCGGGCAAACTCCCTTAGTCGATTTTTACGGCACCCATGGTTTGAGACGGGGCTGGCCTATTCTACGTTATTTGTTTGCTCCCAGGCCAGCACAGAAGGCAAAATGTATCAATCAATATGCGTATTAATCAATTCATCAATAAAATTAATCTTCTTTTAAAGTTACTGTACATAATTTTATTTTATAATACAGACGTGTTTTCTCTAGTACACAAATATTTAAATTAAAAACGATATCTTTAAATTATTGTCGTTGTAAAAAACTAAGAACGCAAGAAATTGCAAATATAAGCACAAATATTCAAATTATACTGAGAAAACTTATCAGCTTATTCTTCAGCTAAGAGGCACCTCCAACGTCCAACTTTTCCCTTAAAAACACTTTATATTTATCCTCCAGTTTTAAACTAACATTGGAACTCATAATAGAGCGCTCACTTTTAAATGCAGAATAATAATTGAGAAGCGTACAATAGCTAAATATAATCTCATATTTTCCTGAGAATAATTTTAAACTATAAGTAGTTTTGAGTTTTATAGGTATAATAGGTTTGTTTTAAATTTGAATTAAGATAAAAACAACCGGAAAATATTCGATTTTAATTTTAACATTATATAAATGTTAGAAAAATTAGTACAAAGATTTTGGTGGTTAGAAAAGATTAGGTTGGCCGAGCGGTCAGGCACTTGCCCGGATAGCAGCGGACGCGGGTTTGATTCCCGCATCAAGTACCATAATTTTTCGAATTTTTTTTCTAACCACCAAAATCTACTAACCGGAAAATAATTTAAAAATGATGCTGTCGTCCTTTGAAACACCAAATTGAAATTTTCTTTCACTTACCCAGAAAACACAATAGGTATCTACTCGTTTTGTTTTTTTATACATAAATATTAATTAAATTATTTTCATGCGTTGTTTTTAAGAATTAATTGTGGGTTTAGACTTATATAAATAGTTACATAACTACATTAAACCTCACCTCTTTTCCCAGAGGTACCTAGGCAAATGTGTAATATCACCCACATTTTCCAGCTTATGTCAGCTCCCATGTAATACGGGGTTATTGCCATTAATCGTGAATTTTAATCGCAGTAATTTGCTGACAGTGCACCAGAAACGCTTCTGCCCATTTCATGCTTTCTAAGTAGGTTATGAAATATACATAAAATGTTGATTATTGCTTATCAAATTGGACAAGCAAGAAAAAAAACAATGATAATGAAAAACAACGTGATGTCAAATCACGACATTCAGTCATCGATCGTAAAGAATGTCAATGTGCTTTATAAAAAAGTATTTACGCCTAAATTGCTGATCGTATTGTTCTGCAAGACACGAAAGATTTCAGAACAATAGGCGGCGGCGCCTTCCAGCACCTGAGACTGCCATTAATCCACCCTGCAACTGTATCCACTCAAACTTTATTCATTGTTTCAGTTTGGTGCACTACCCGAGCGCTGGCTGAAATTGGATTTGTCTTTGCGAGACACATTTTTAGTTCACAATCTGAATTGATTCAAGTTATAAAAAGATGCGGCTCCTAGATGCCCGCTCTGTATTAGATAATTAATTTACCAAGTGATAGTTTATGACAATATTTTTTTTATTGATTATTTGATAGATCAGGATGGAGATTTTATTTTGGCAATATAAATATTAATTCCGATTTGATGCATATTTTCATATTTTTTTTTACAGCTTATATAATTTGCATTATATTTTATTTAATTATATTTTAATAATTTCGACACCTGCAAGGAACAACATTGTAACTCACTTTTTGTCAGTTTTTAGTTACAATCATATTCATGTTATACAAAAAATTACTATTTTTTGCACTCACTTCTGCGCCTTAAGCTCTTTACGTATAGGTTTTAAAAACTGTAAAATCAGTGTAATTCACGAGTCAACTACATTTCATAAAATGGTAAATTGAGTTACACACCATCATTCATCATTATTTAAGGAAGCCATTATAAATATTACATTCTATCTCTATTATCTGATTTGCCATTGTAACTCACAAATAGTCAATTTTATACATTATATATAACAGTATAATCTTATGAATGTATAGCTATTCCGTTGTTGACTCAATTTTTCAAGATTGTTTGGCAATAAGACATAAGCGAAATCCGCGAGATTTTTTTAAAACTTTGAGGCGCTCTCCTATAAAGTTACTAAAAATGAGTTACGATGTTGTTCCTTGCAGGTGTCGATTTATTTTATAATATATTAATAACCATTTACTTTGTGAACCAGCCTCATCTGCAACCCACTAAGATTGCACCCGGCCACACAACTTCTCAAAGATATCTTCTTCTAATTGAAAAGTTTTAGCATGTGGAACTTGACATAAGGATTGCTATAATAATGCGGCTTATTAAAACTTTAAAGAAACAAGAGCAACTTTGGCGAACTTACGAAATGTTCAAAATTAATAACTCTGTGCTTTTGAAGCTTATCTTCAGAAGCATGAAGTGACATAATAAGTAATTTAATAAGCATAATGCTTATTATTGAAATGAAAGCCATAAACTTATTTTGTAACTTCATGGCGTCGATATCAAAAAACAAAGTCATATTTATACAGTAGAAAGTCAAATATTACTATATTGTATGTAAACCAAATTGGGCGACGATTATTTTATAATAATTTATTTATTCTTACCAATATTATTAGGTGCAGTGACGAATGAATGTATAGAAAACCAACGCTCTTTGGGTAAGCTGTTGTTGGTCCATTCGGTTGCCCCAAGATGGTTAATGGCATTCACTTGGCAATTTCCTTACTGACTTTTCCGAATTAGGACACCCCTGAGGAGAGTTGGAGAATAATATAGAATGCGCCAGGCATTCTATGTTATTTTTACGCTTCCAGGCCAGCATGGAAGTCAATCCTAGAGCAGTATCACTAAGGCTAAAGTATTTTGGCAACATGAATGAAGACAAAAGAAGAATCTGTCGCTTCTTGACACAACGAATACTAATTCGGAATAGAATTTACCGATCTCACGTTTGCTGTGCCCGAATTAGAGGCCCAGGTACGCTTAACCGTGTGACTGTGGCAGGAGGCGTCTTCGCCGGAATGTGTAATGGATGCGACGTCACACGATGTCCGCTGACCGCCGACTTGTCCGCAACGTTGTCCCCGACGGCTGGAGAGCCCAAATGGAACTGCGGTTATCTGTGGAGGTGGGCCAGATTACGGCCATTTGCCTACTACGGACTCACCGTGTCACGGGCACGGCTGAAGTCGTGTTTAGATCATAGGTCAAGCAGAAGGAATGCTTAACAAAAATCTGTCTAAACATAAGTGTTCTGTTTAAAAATGTTGTGTACGCCTGTAATTGGCCCACACACGTAACACACCTGACCATAAAGTGGACTTTTCCGCTTGCTACGCGTACGGAAAATCCCACTTCCTGGTCAGTGGGTGACATATTCTTACCTCGGGCAATAAAAAAGAAAGCCTCAGATCGCATATTTATCGATCAAATACTTGCGTACTGGAACATTCTTTGCTTTATCGCCTTGGTACCTGTATAATCTACTATTTTATGTCAATTTAATATGTGAGCTGTTGGTGTGGTTGGGTGTAAAAGCAAGCAACAAGCAAACTTTTTACCTAACTACATTTGTACGAAGTTACGTAGGTAGCCAAGAAATGTGGTATCAAATAAGTATAATATTGTGGTTCCTAACAGCCTTACACCCAGAAAAAAAATCAATCCATTTTAATAGGGATCCTTGGTCTGCTCTATGCTAGTTCATTTACATTTAATTCATTATGTAAAATGTTTTTACATAATGAATTAAATGTAAATTAAATGTAACTTTATTTGAATAAATCCAACATATTTTACACAATGTTCATACCAGAAATAATAATTATTCTATTTACAGTGTCCATATCACTTCTGTTTTGTGATTCATTTTATTTTGAAACACAATTCGTTGTGCTAATAAAGTTCCAAAAGTTCTCACAACTTTTGTCTGCTAACCTACCTAACCTCCCTCTAATAAAATGTCTAGCAAACAAAACAACAATTGAATTGCAAGCGTACGTATTGTACAAATAAATTTCGATTAAAAACTTCAACTTCAGTTCTAGCTTAAGTGTTGGCTAGAACACAACTTTGTCTTAAAGGTGTGCACCGCTCTTCGGCAATCACATTAACTAATTCTTACGTATTCGAGTTCACGTTTAGCTATATTAACAACACTAACAATGCCTGCAATGGATTCTGGGCTTTATCCCAACAGTGCAGCATACAAAACAAAGTGGTCCTATCAAAATAACAAACAATCTAATGAGTGCTGGTCCATTTATATACTTGCGGTACAGTCTGCCCAAATTCACGCAAGATAGAACTATTCATTCGCCCGAGAGGCTAAGTGTGTAGTGACAGTCCTTCTCAGGCCCATCCGGACGAACATCTGCTTGGGACATATTTAATTAATTTTGAAGCGGTTTGTTGGTCCTCAAACTAAATGGTACAAATGAAAGATTGGAAGAGTTGCAAGCGGTGTTTTTTACTAAAATATAAATGGAATTCGATGAAAGTGGTAAAATTCTACGCGCAAATTTAATTGCTGTAGTTTAAAACAATAAAATACATTAACTAAAACCATTATGATGTCGATTAAGATTTAAAAAATACATGTTGTAACTAATAGTCTATTTTTATTGTATAATTTTAGCATAAAAATATATTATCAGAAACAATTAATAAGCTACGTCTATCTTAGTGCTGTTTTTCTCGAAGGTCGAATACATTTTTAGATCTATAGATTATTATACAATTCATAGGGCTAAAAAATTCCAAAGAGGAAAACACCCAGAAAGAGGTACGTCAGGCAGGCGGCCGGCTGTAGAACCTGAGCTGAACCCTTGAACAGTATGGAATTGGAATGACTCACTCTCTCCGTTCGTAAGACATTTTTTTGATCTGATGCGGGAATCAAACCCGCGTTACCGCGATCCGGGTGGCTGCCTATGCCACTCGGTAAACCTGGGCGTTACCTAATTAACTAATATTTACTAAAATAATAATGAGCTACCAAATCCTTTCTCTAACCAAATGAAATTAATTATAACATAGTTTTATTACGAGTACAGTTCAAAAGAAATTATAGATAAGACTCTTCACTGATACATCTAATAAGACTCTTCACTGATACATCTAATAAGACTCTTCACAGATACATCATAACTTGCGCGATGTCCTGAAGTTTTAAAACTGTAACTTGTTCTTATTGGATTTTTAAGTTGGTTTACTGCGATGTCAGTTGCAAAACAGGGCCAGAGGGCTTTCGAGATAGATAATACACAACTAGTAGTGCACGTCACTCTGCCATTGTTCAGAAATCAGAACTAATGTTCGTTAAGCTAGCAGCGAACTGGTATAAATTGAGCTGCGACAAAAGATAACGCTGGATACATTTGCCACGTTCTGAAAAGCAGGTGGCAAAATGTTCAGTGCAAATGGAATGTTTAACATAACGAGTTTCTAGCAGACGTAAATTGAGACTATGGTTTCTATTATTACAAGTGTAAAAGAATAATTTATCAAAAGTACCTAACTTATTAATTTAACCATGTGGGTTTTGTCTATTTTATGTACCTGTTTCAATAATAAAGTGTTACGTAATTCTTCCGTGTAGTGACGGTAGATTAGAGTACAATTACCACCACCCTCATCTCTACCGCGAGTTTCGCACAAGGCGACTACAGGTAAACACATACATACATACATAAATCACGCCTATATCCCCGAAGAGGTAGGTAAAGACAGCTATGAGTGATGGGCAAAATTCGCCACCAATATACTATCTAACCTAATTGGCAAAACGTGGGTGTTAGTTCACCTCTGCCTACCCCTTCGGAGATAGAGGCGTAATTTATGTATGCATGTATATTTTCTTGCAGAAGATTTTTTTTTTTACACACACACCTATCATCTAGCCCAAAGTAAGTAGCCTAAGCACTTGTGTTATGGATACTAGATGACGGACATATTTTTAATATAAATTATGTATATAAATGTTGAAAATATACTACATAAACATATACACAACCATGACTCGGAAACAAACATTTGTGGTCATCACAAAGTTTGCCCCTACCAGGATTCGTACCCGGGACCTCTTGGCCAATACCCAGCAATCTGAGCATTCGACCAAGGCGGCCGTCAACGTATGTTTCCCATTTTGCACAGTTTTTTGTTTCCCAGGCGTGAATTTAAGTAAGTATATCTGAATAATGCTAAAGCAATTTATAGTGTAAGATTTCGCTAAGATGCAAATAGGTTCCCTGTAAAATTGTCGAGAGAAATGTTGGTAATATTTTAAAGAAGAAAATATTTTATCAGAAACATTCTAGTGTAATGAGATTGCCTTGTTATGAGGTGAGAAATCGCGTCCGTTTTCATTATACGTTAGTCTATTGTAGAATAGAAAATTTAAAAATTATCCAGCCCTCAAAATCGTGCTAACAGTTTATTTTAATTATAATGATTTTGGTGGTTAGAAAAAGAATTTCGAAAAATTATGGTCTTGATGCGGGAAACGAATCATAATTTTTGGAAATTCTTTTTCTAACCACCAAAATCTTTGTACTAATTTTTCTAACATTTATATAATGTGAAATTAAAATCGAATAGTTTGTTTTAATTGTTGTCTATCCAATTATGATTACACTAGTGGTCGCCTGTGGCTTCGCTCGCGTTAATGTCGGTTGTTTTATAGCCTTCCTCAATAAATGGACTATCCGACACAAATAATTTTTCAATTGAACCAGTCGTTTCTGAGATTATCGCGGTTCACCAACCAACCAAACAAACAAACTCATCAGCTTTATAATATTAGTATAGATTACCCAGTGAAATTAAAAACTATTTGTAATGAGCACAGAGTTATTGGAGTGATATTTCGGGTCTGGATATGAATGCGGAAATAGTCTTATACCGATATCACGTGACGGATATTGACTTATTTAGGATTAGGTGGGTTGTTCTACATTCGTCATAAAGTTAATTCGTCACATTTTTGTACACTCCATACATTGAAAGTTAATTCGTCACAGGTAGGTGATTTCAAATTTTGACACAATAATATGAACTGTACTTTGAAAGTATACATGTAAAATAATAATTGTAAATTTAATTAAACAGGAGATCCTAAATGACTTACCAAGGCGTATAAGAAAAAATCATGTCGAATAAGTAAATCTAATCCCTCTTATTCATATCATCACACTGTAAAGGTGCTAGTTTTGAATGTAATATCAGTAATAGAAAGAACCATATCGAGGGACTGATGAAAAGAGAAAGTAATTGAGATGACAACATTCCATACTGCTGTTGGTTATAGCTTAGATTTTACAACCAACCTAATGTCAACTGTCTTTGGATATGGTAGGTTATTTGCTATTAAGGTGTTTATTCGTACACTTGGGATGGAGCGCATACCCCCGAATACAGAAACGCTAATCAAATTTGGGGGACTGCTTAAAAAGTTAAGTGGACATTACCTGTCAGAATTTGTATGAAAAAACGTCAATTTTGACAACATTTGAATGTTAAGCAAGACTCAAACTTTGATTTGCGTTTCTGTATTCGGGGGATAATGTCATTCAATATTTGACAAACCCCCGAATACAGAAACGCTATTCAAAGTTTGAGTCCCGCTTAACATTTAAGTATTGTCAAAATTGACGTTTTTCCATACAAATTCTGACAGGTAGTGTCCACTTAACTTTTTAAGCAGTCCCCTAAATTTGAGTAGCGTTTCTGTATTCGGGGGTTAGATGCATTAAGAAACACTTTCACCAATCATAATAGGTGTAATAGGATGTAAATCAGTCTTACAATTATGAAGAGACTGATTCGTTAGAAACATGAAAATCAATATCGTTAGTGGATACGAACCTTTAAGTTTACGTATATTGCGTGACAACATAGTGTTTATTAAAGAGCTACTGCGCAAACGAAACTTCGCTAGTACTTTATGTTAATAGAAGGAAAATTAGATTATTTATTAGCTTTGATTTTGCATGTGATTTAAGGTTTTACATTTGATAGTAGCGGAAGCGAAACTGTTCAATGGAGGTTCTTCTGTATTTTTTATACGAATATTACTGTAATTCATTTTTATACTATAAGATTTATACAATAAACAAGAAGCAGTACCTTTGTACAATTACCTGTGTAATGTATGCCTTCTAGTGTTATTGATTTTGTGTGTACATTAAATGTTAAATAAAAAATTAAAATTTAATAATCATAATTTCATTTGATAAAAGCTAAATGATGGAAGCTACAATGAAGACGTTCACCACAATCATTTCGAAGTCAGTCCAGATGCAGTCGGCCGCTTAGCGTACCTTCCGAGGCACAGAGGAACTCATGATAATATAATTTTGGTCACCCACCCAATTACTAGTCAAGCGAACATTGCTTAGTTTATGAATGCGCAGGTATCGAGCTCTTCAACTTGCTTTGAAGTATAACACAAAGTCGGTAAAGAAAGTTTGACATACTTGTCACTCTATTAATAGACATCAGATGCTTTCCAAATACCATAAGTATCCCGTATCGATTTTGCAAAATCTTCCGTTATTAGTAGGCCTGATAATATTCGGGACTCATTTCGTCCACAACATAAGACGGTGTATATCAAAAGGCAAGAAGTTTACTGCAAAATTGTCTGTATTACGAACGAACAAGGTCCGCTTTAAAATCAAGCATATCAGCTACAAATTTGCTGCCTATTTTACTACATAAAAGCGCACATAAGTAACAGAGTTGCGTTAACCATAAATCATTGGCAAAAGGCACATTATTATTTATTTAATAGATCAGAAATATCAATTTCCGCATCAGCCCGGCTAGCATGACCACCCAAACACGATATGATATAGCCATTTATCGCATTGAACTTACAAAAATCATTGTATTTTCGACAGTTCAAAGAGATAAATAGCTATCTTTATAAAATAGCCTTAGGCTTATTCAATTCAGGGTTATTCAAGTGTTAAAATCCAATGATTATTGACTAATCAACGCGATAAATGGCTATATCATATCATGTTTCGGTGGTCATGCTAGCCGGGCAGGACAATACATACAATACATAGCAAAGAAGCTCAAAATGCAAGTACATTTTGCTGTCCGAATTAAAATGACATACATACATACATACATATCACGCCTATATCCCCGAAGGGGCAGGCAGAGGTGAACTAGCACCCACGTTTCGCCAGTTATGATAGGTCCCATGTAATAGATGGCGAGCCTATTGCCATTTATCGGGTACAAATTCGAAGTAGGTACATTGCTAGGTGGTATAAGAGGAACGCTGCTGCCCATTCCTCAGCACTGATTTAACCTTAGTCGCCTTGTACGAGACCCACGACATTAAAATGACGTGTTATAATATATGTTATAATTCAGCTATAGAATATTACGTCACGGTCACAGTTAAAAAAAATGCGCCATCAAAAGAACTCAGAAGATATTTCCTGTTAGCAAATCATATTAGCATTATTAGTAAGCCATTTGTATGCCACATGTGAAGCATTCTAGTTATCATTAAGACACAGGGAGCAACTATGGGGTGCAAAGAGTCCCATTTGCATTCTCATGTTTACGTACGTGCGTTATTACGATGGCGGGGATTGCACCACAAGATTCTTATTAGAGCAGTATATTGACGGTGGAACATGAAAATACCGCAGACTGTGGGTAATGAAATGAGACTCAGTGCCTAATACTGATGTATTTTCATTATTATGAAGCCGCCTTAGTAAAGATTAAGAGATCGACGCACTTTTTCTGTCGCATGTATTCCTATTATTAAGTAAGATCCATACGAGTATTTTGCGCTTTATGACAAATTAATTAATTTTTTTTTTATTAATTTATTTATTTAAGTAAAATAATTTATTTAAGTATTAATTAATTATTGATATTAATTAATTAATTATTAAGTTTTTTAACAATATATAAATGCTTAAAAAACATATACAAAAATAATCATGTCGGAAAATTTTCGAAAAATTAATTGTCATATAAACAATAATTTTTCGACATTTTTCTTTCTATATTTTCTTTATAAATAAATTAATATTGATTTTTTTTACGTCTGTGGTGAATGGAAGACCTACGACACCTTGTCAATGGAGTGACTTTAAAATGAAACCGAGAAACAATCACTAATGAACAGCTTATGCCTTAAAAAGCTTGATTTGGGTGTTCTTTAATCATTTTAGCTAAAAATTAAGTTGTTACAGGTTAAATGTAAGGCTTATTTTCATCATCAGCCGAGAGAGGCCAACTGTTAGTAATAGACCTCCCCCAAAGATCTCTAAACCGATCGTAACATTAGATTACACTAGATACAAATTATACAAAACTACTAAACAAAAGATTTTTTTTTCCAAAATCAAGTAAGCAAAAGTAAAATATCTTAATTGCGAGAATATTTCACAACACAAAAGGAGAATTTCACGAATATAAACTACTTCAAATGTAAAACGAAATAGGTAAATTTTCAGATTTTAATCACTGTCGCAAATTGTCATCGATAAATGTGACCGAAATTAAACAAAGCATCGGGTTAAATATTCTTGTCACGCAAATTGGGTATCCTAAGTCAACTGATTTAATTCCAAATGGTTATTTACTTAGCTACAGCTCGGGATATTGTATAATTATTTTAGTTTTAGGATCTGGGATGGATTTCAAATTTAAAACACACAATAAATGAACACATTTTTTTTGTTTCTTTATTTTTTTAATTATCAAACCAAAATCAATGTTTATCTTATTAAAAATATTAATAAGGACAATGTTAAGTCTTCTTCTTCTTCTCCCTACCCTTAGGACAATGTTAATTAACAATGTTAAATTAGGACTTCGTAATTGGTAAGTCTTGTTCGTATCGCAGTCTATCGGCTTAGTTGATACAGTCATGTATTAATATGACTGTATCAACTCTTCAACTGTCTTATTCTAAACCTGCAAGTCTGTATTCACTTCTCTCATTCCTGTAATATCATAATGTTAAATCTATAATATCAAACCATAATTACTAAAATATTTCCTACAATCACTTGTTGGTAGGTGTGGTTTGAGAGAAGACCCTATCATCTAGATGAAAGTAAGCCTGAGTTTTTGAGCAATCAATACCAACAGTGTATATCAAATTACGCACAATAATTATATTTAAAAAATGATGGTATACTATACTATAACAACATAATGATATAAATAATGATTTGACTTCTACACCACAGCATTGTTAACACATGTATACACACCACGGTATTCTTGTCCTATAGCTACAAAATCCGACAGTTTCACAAAATCGTCCATTGTCTATGTTGTTCGTGCTAATTAAATAGTGAACTAAAACGAAAACAAAAGAATGTTTAGTTACCCAACAAATTGTATAACCCCTAATTTGAATAGCGGACATTGAATCAATTTTCCTTTCATGTTAAAAGTAAACGACAATCAAAGGACCTTTTTACAAACCAGTAGAAACCCAAATGTAAAAGAACAATTACTTCAACCAGGTATATTTGCGTCTTCAAAAGATTCTTAGTAAATAAGCTATACTTGTGGCTTCTTGCGAAACAAAAAAATAATAATTAGTTCATAAAATCAGCTTTAAGTTTGTCTATAGGATTCTAATTTCTTATCGAAATACGTAAATACATACATACATAAATCACATCCTTTTTATACCCGAAATGGTAGACAGAAGTTTAATACCACCTATATTTGGCCAAACACATTATATAACAACAACAACCCATAGGTCTCATGTAATAGGGGTTGTACGTTTCGCCATCTACTCTGCCGTCACCACCAGTACATAAATTCCTTCGACCTCTTTTATACCTTCCAAAAATAAAATTTAAAAAATTATTTATCTTCATATAGATGATAAAAATTGTCACTCAGAGTATCGAACAGCGATATTTGTGGGCCTTCGTCCTCTTTTCCAGTCAAACATCTTCCATGTTGTATGATCCCTAAAATACCGTTTACCGCTGGAGGCAAACTGCCCACACCGAGCAAACAAACCAAATATTATACGACTTTTTAGAACACTTCACATTATTTTTATCTACTTTTATCTAGTGAACGAAAAAGGCGGACATTTCGCATTTCTTTGTGAATAAATACCATGTCGCTTTGTGTACGGCACACTGAATATTCATGCACGTAATTTTACGGTCCTGTTTCAGTGACGTTTGAGTAAATTAAAACAAACGTAGTAAAAAACCCTAAAAGGCTTTAATGTGATTCGATTAAGCTTCTTAAGCGAAAATACATACATAAATCACGCCTATATCCCCGAAGGGGTAGGCAGAGGTGAACTAGCACCCACGTCTCGCCAGTTATGTTAGGTCCCATGTAATAGGTGGCGAGCCTATTGCCATTTATCGGGCACAAAAGTCGCAGTAGGAACGCTGCTTCCCATTACTCATCATTAATTTATCCTTAGTCGCCTTGTACGACACCCGCGGGAGAGATTTGGGGTGGTGACAATTGTATTCTACTCTGCCGTCACCACATGGCACAAGCGAAAATGCTTTAGTAAAAATATTTAACTTAAATTATATTGCCAAAAATTGCATGGTTGCTGGTGCGTTAGAGCTGAATACAATTTTAACTACCCCTTTCCCATCCAGCGGGGGTTGTAAGATTTTATGAAATTGAGAATTGATGCGGCATCGATCTTGTGTCCTATACAACTCGGTA
This sequence comes from Cataclysta lemnata, assembly GCA_963931975.1. Lineage (NCBI taxonomy): Eukaryota > Metazoa > Arthropoda > Insecta > Lepidoptera > Crambidae > Cataclysta > Cataclysta lemnata. Next base: position 8,625,332 of record OZ008339.1, read on the forward strand.
AAACCAGAACGTTAATTAACTTGCCGATATTTATCTAATCTTTTAACTTCATCGAGTAAACCAATGGTTACCCATCCAAAGCAGAATATTATAAATATAAATCATAATATAAACAGTAATTAAATAGAAAAGTTGTTGATTGCACAAAAATACAAATGTAAATTAACTCTGAAAATCCTAGTTCTTTGAAAGAAAACTTAACAATTGAATGACTGCGCTTGATCGTTGTCTTGCTAATTGCAATGCCTGGTGCCATTAGTTTGCTTTTTGCTATTTATTTTTGACATTTTAGATACGTTATTTATTTGTGGATATGGTAAAAGCGAAATCTGTATAAACATTACTAAAATACCTTGTCTTGTCCAGAACTTTCGTAAGTTCTACACTGGAATGTGTGTCTAAGGGGGTTCCCACGGAATCTTACCAAATAGGGCTGAGCAGAGAGAAACAGGTCGTTGAGAGAGAGAGAGAGTGGCGAAGGTAAGCGTTGACATGTTGTTAAGAGGCCCCGTACACCTACACTTGGGTCACAAGTTCCAAGCGCTGCTCCTGGCTATCCTCACTGCCACACTAAGGACCCAGCACCCGCACGGTGAATCAAAGGAACGCTAAGAGTTTTCGTCCCTAACATGCATGACCTTTAATCTTTCCATCATTGGGCAATGGTTTTCTCCAAGGACGGAAGAGAGTAGAGCGTATACCCATCCCAAATTGACTTCTATCATACTCTTCTATTTTGATTCTTAACGGAGAATCTTAAGGACCACGGAAAAGGCTAAGCGCACTTACCACTGTTCGGCGCGAGCACTCTGCGCCCATCGAACGTACCTCACGCACATGAGTAGATAAACGAACAGAGTAAAAGTGTCCTCAGAATACCGTCGCACTAACCCTGAGATTATTCAACTGGCTGTGCGTCATAAACCGGTTTTATCCAGTCCCGCCGCGTGCGCGATAGCGGCCAGTGGTAACGCACACATGCCCCGCGTGCTTGTAGTAGTGCAACCGATTCGCGCGGTTGTACGAAGGTTATTCTCTGTTCCGTTTATTTCCTAATATGCCTCACGCGCGACAAACCAGAGCCAAGTTCAAGTGGGACGTGTGCAAACGTTTGCTGTTCAGCCACTCGTTCTCCAGTAATCCAATTAAGGCAAATTCATTATCTGCCATTGGAACGTGTTCCGTGGAATAGTGATCCATTGAAAGAACCCTCCACAGGCTCTAGAGCACTCGTGCCCGATTAGTGGTGGAGAGCCCTTGTCTCCCCTTGCGGGTGCCAGCGGTATTCCCCTCTTTGTGCGTGTGTGGCTCTTGGAGTTCTTATTGGCTAATAGCTGGAGTTATTACAAGGGTTCGGGCCTCAATCGTAGCCGTGTTTACAGCTAATCACCTGTGGTATCTTTTGTTTTTGTTGCCGGGAAGGTGTTGCGTAATTCTCTCCTCTCTTTTATTAAGCTGTTAAGCAATAAATAGGGGAGAATGAAGCTCAGAACTTAAGTACCGTGATACCTTTTTTCTGATAGCACTGTTTTGTTTTTTTTTGTTTCTTTAAGCATTCCTACGATTAATTTGACCGGAATAATTTCAAATATACTTTATTACCACAGTTTTGAGAACCAACTGATCTGTACATAGCTTTTCGGCGGTGCCACAAAGCTCAATTTTGTATTATTATATGAGAACCTTTTGAGAAGAATTAATATATATCACCAATATAATAATATATTATGTAAGTTAAGATCAGATTTAGGCTGTACGCACGTAGCTTGGTGTCAAATATGCATTAAGTTAGATTACAATATCAAATAATATACATAGTCATAGTATACATACAAATATCTATAATTTTTATACATAGGCTACGTCACACAGCTTTTACGTTTTCTTGCAAAGCAACTGAACCGATTTCCAGGTTTAGTTGGTAACCTTAGAAAGGACGTAGGGTATTTTTATCCCGGAAAAATACAAAGTTCCCGAGGGATACCCGATAAAGGCTCGCTGTGACAAACCGAAATCCACGCGGCCGTATGATAAAAGCTAGTTAGTAAAATTGTTGAAATGTACTTCATAAAAATATCTTTCAACTTTTCTGTCACTGTGGCCACTTTAAGACTCCCTCTTTCTTACATAGAGGAAAGTGGCATATATACTGCCTGCTGCATATACTGCACACAACAATGCGGGTATACCTGTGTCCTCGGCAGTTAGTTTGTAAAATATAGAATGACTCATATGAGATGTGGTAGATAAACCTTTACCGATCTGATAACTCGATTAGCCATATTTTTATTATATAATTGTAAATATGACTTGCCTATCGAAAAGTGTTCACAGCTATTTTTAATTTAATTAATTTTCTTTCATCACCTTCACTCATGTGATAACCGAATGAGTTTTAACTCAATTGATAGTTTTTAACACACAGAATATGCCTACTTATTTCTGTGCATTTGGCTATCTGGCAATTACCAATATTGGCTAACCTGTTCACATCTACTTGCTTGCTTTACTTAATAGCTATGAACACTTTTCAGTACAGTTTGTTTATAAATTATATTTGATAAATCTAAATAATTAAATATGTTATCATCGAGTTAACAGATCCGTAAAGGTCTATGTTGATGTTCCACGGCTCTTAGACTATGATTAGATACAATGGAACCAACAATAGTGGAATTCGGTCTGATGCACCGTGGAGTTAACGCGCTACGGAAAGCAAATAGCCAAGTGGCCGTGTGTTATTGCTTGCACCTCATTTGCATGCCCGTTTAATTGGAAATCAATTAAGCCGTTATATGCACAGCTTTGTCGATCACTGCTTAAATGAAAGCGTCCATTTTGGAAGCATACATTGTTGGCGTTACTGTTTATTCTGACAGGTATTCTGAGATACGGAAATTATGTTCAATTAGTATTTATGAGGAGCTCGCGATAGCGCAGTGGCAAAACGGGCTCGGCCTGCGATTGCGTAAACTAAGCTATGTTCCCTAAGTTCGATCATTGAATGAGTGACCAAAAATATATTAGATTGGAGGCAGTCCAAAGGCGTTTTCTACGTCATTTAAGTTCAAAACTGGGTCTCAGGCGAAAGTTATTAACATACGAAGCAAGACTGTAGTACTTTGGACTTGATACTCTGGAGTCCAGACATTCAATTCAGGATCTTTGCATACTGCATAAAATCGTTAATAATCGGTGGAATGCCATGGATTTGTTGAGCCATCTGTCATTTATAACTAGTAGTAATCGGAAGCTTAAACTGTTTTCCGTGCCTTTTTACAATAACAAGGTCGCGTATAATAGTCCACTTTTTCGAATGTGTAGGTCATATAATGATAATATCAATGGTTAGGATATATTTTCCCAGAGTTCATATTAATTATATAAAGAAATAAAACAGCTGTATACTGCACCTACCGTTTGAAGATAAATTAAAATTATTTATAGAAAGTGTAAGTTAATATTCAAGTATCTGATTATTGTTATTTTTTTTCTCTTCGTATTTATGTCAATGCTGTGTACAGCACTCATCGGATTGCAATTTGAACATGAATTACCATTATTTATTATAACAATGTATTGAATTGTATTCTGTAGTTGTACCTTAATGTAAATAAACAAATAAATATTATCTCAAGTCCCTCCGTGTTTCGGAAGGTATGTTAAGCCCTTGTTAACGGTTGCATCTGCAGCCGTTAATATACACTAATCCTCACTGGTTATACATGGTGGATTATGGCCCATTATCTCCCTGTACTTTTCCTTACATAGATACAGATAAACAACTATGACGCCTGGATAATCCACAGAATTCGAACCCGGATCCTCTTGGCCGATAGCTAGCGATCCGACCAAGCCGACCGACCATTCGGTAGTACTCGCTTCGTGTATTACAAAAACTATAGCGTCTGAAACTGCGGCTGCATCTGCTTTAATGCATCAATTATAATAGTTATTGAGCTTGAGTGGCGGATCATGGCAAAATTGTTGTTAACCGCCGACCAATCCTATTGCAGAAAATAATACAGTTGAGAATTGAGTGCGGCCTAATTGGTCGAGAAACCTTACATTAAAGATGACTCACTATTTTTATATCACAGACGAAGTGCGCGTAACCATGTACAAAACGGAACTCCTTTCCACAATATGTATTGTATAGTCCACACGTGTTGTGTGTAAATGGTACTCGCATGAATTTCCCGCTCGCTGCGACGGCAGAGCACACTTGTATAGCGCACCCAGCAGTGCGTCGCTTATAAGCTATTCCCGCCGTGTCGCCCCTTAAGATATGCAAAATTACAAGCGAAGAAGTAATTCGGATGCAGCTCACGGTAGCCAAGCATAATGGGGCAATTTCCTTGTCATTTCCTTTTGGCTGCAAGCAATCCGACAGCTTGTGGTGCTTTTTGATGCTCAACGGAGAAAGGCGTCCTAGTCAAAGGCCTATTTCTTTGTCACCGTATCGCAGAACAGAACCGTTTTACGGGAGATGCTCGCTGCGAGACAATTGGGTTAGGTATTGTTTTGTCGGGACAAGCGAGACATTGTAGCTTTTAGCGGGAATATGTTTGGAATCTGGGTTGCATTGAAAGTGTTTTGAAGGGATTCAAATGAAATAAGCAGATAAGGTGCCGCTACAAAATCTTAATATAACAAAACTCAATAATATAAATATAAACAGATATTAAGGGGCTGGTGATGATCATCATGATCATGGTTAATGTCCCACTACTGGGTCACAGGTCTTCCTTATGAATAGAAAAATATAAGGAGAATGGACCATAACCCGCCACGATGCTGATTTGTGAGTTTCACGACTAAAGAATACAATCGATTTTAAGTACCTTTCAAAGCACGGAGAAATTTGAGATAATATTTTTTTACTTAAATACATACATACATACATAAATCACGCCTATAGAAAACATAAAAAGTTTTTATCTTAAAGATAGGCAATAAGGACATGTATCCAAATGCCAATAAAACAGTATAAACGTAATAAAAAAAACAGTATAGTAACTCCTTATACTATAAGAATATACATGATAAATACTATATGACCCGTTGCGTTAATAGCACTGTGTGTAAGTAACACTAAAAGCTCCCGCCTACTAGCCTAGTACACGGTGGCTAAATCAAAACATTCCGCTAGGTTTAAGCTAACAGCACAGATAATAACAATGAACACAGAAATCCACTTGTCGTATTGATTATATGAGTCGTTTATTTGGAGAGTCTTTCAATTCTTCCGTTTGATTATACTACATTTGAATGTCTTATACTTGATTTGATATAGGTTGCTTCCACCCGATCAGTGAAAGGCAAACCACCAACAACAGTTTAACAAAGTGGGGTCAGCGCATTATGTTTCCTCTTCTATTCATATCGGTCAGACGTCGTCAAGCCATCCACTCCTTTTAGATTCATATCATCCATCACACCGGAAAAGTACTCGTGATGAATAAATAAGAGAAAGATGAACGGAGAGAGTGATGGGAGTGACAACATGCCAATCCAGTATGGATTGCATGTTGCTCAGGGGTTTGGTTTAGGTTTTACAGCCGGCCCCCTGCCTGACGCCAACCCTCTTTGGGTATGCTGTTGTTGGTGGTTCTGTGTTTGTTTATTGGTCTACACGGGGCACTCTCCTTTAGTCGACTTTTACGACACCCATGGGATGAATCGGGGCTGGTCTATTCTACGTTATTTGTTCACTCCCAGGCCAAAATAGATAGGAACATGGAAACGTCAGAATCCGTTGCCATGTTCCTATTAACAAATTTAACTAATACTATAAGTTTTTCCAGCTTGCATACAAATAAGTAATTTACCGTTCCCCACAACTGAAACTACACGGAGTTCATAAAACTTAACGGAACTAGCAAGGAAGTCGAAACTAAGTTATATTGAAGGAGTTGCATCGTTAACAGAACCTGTATCTAGCATGTGAGATGGTTCAGTCTGTGTAGTACTTGAGTTGCACAGTCAGTAGGATGTTAAACACACATATAAATCACGCTACAATAGGAAAAAGAAAGTAAAGATTTTTTTTTTGTTTGTAAATACCCATTTAAAATCAATATGTTAAATCCGATAATATACACACACAGTCCCACTACAAGAGGACAATTGGACATTCTCATTCTAGATCAAAAAAATATAGTCAGCTGAGAGAGCTCCCTTTAAATTTGGAAGCGGTAAAAACTTAAAACTAAAACTAGTACCAACCACTGATCAATGTAATAGAAAGATCTGAATTTATTCGCCGGCACCTACAATAAGTTCCCGCGAACATTGTTGCCGGGAACATTGGAAAGTTTTCTTGTTAAAAGTTCTCTATTGCAGAATGAGAATAATAATTCTTGAAATCACTTCCTTATTAAGAGTCGTACAACTACATCTTTTGTGGACCCCGGTTTGAAATTTTATGGGCGCGTTTAAAAATTTGAATTTTAAGTGACTATCAAGCAACGGAGATGATATTGCCATAATAAAACTCGAGCAAGTACCTACTACTAGAACCTTATCCTGTAGCTATTATCCAGATTAATTTCTATTTACTCAACAATATTACCAAAATATTTTTATATTTATTATATTATATAGGTAGTGACAGAAATTGTGCACACACGAATTTAATTGCTGCTTGTTGGCTTCTAACGAACTGTTAAATTTCTAAATACATTAAGGTGGAAAATATTTATTTATACCCCAATAAAACAATTAAAGGGCATTAAATAAAATACAATAAATAATAAATAAATCTTATGCACTTAAAATTTGTCAGCGAAAGATTAAGCATATTTTATCATGATCATACATGAAAAATCTTTTGTACGTTTCTAGTTATTTATAAAACATATTCAATTTGAAATAAAACAACTTTTACGGATAAGACTCGCGGCCGTCTCCCCGTGACCACGGCCGCTGTAAAGTGATCAAAATGTCGGGTTAAATAATTAACATGCCAAACACCTAATTTTACGCGAATCTTATCCGTAAAAGTTGTTTTATTTCGAATGAGTAGTGCTCGTGCAAATATAAGAAAACATTATAAACATATTCAATTAAAATATGTTCCGAAAAATTTACGGCAGGCTATACAAGCGGCTAAATATTTCACTTTTAATTATCCTATTCATATAGTATCCTTATCTATTGCTAATGCTTCCCGGAGACCGATAATAAGCAATTTATATGAACCATTAAAGAATCAGCACGCCGTTAAGATAAATGCAAAGGATAGTCTTAATTGCACTCGGTGAAACAAAATGGAGGAGTGTTCCCCGTAAACTTGAACAATAAGAAAAAATGTTATGTAATTTGGCAAATTATCCCCAAAATGGAGGTTTGTTTTCTGTGATAGCGCAACGCAATTCGTAACGAACAAAGTGGCGTTCCGGTGGAGAATCAGCAAACTGAAGAATAAAAAATTTCGAGTATGCTAATTTGGGAAAACGGAAGTCTTTAATTATAAAAATCTTTTTTATTTAATTATTGATTCGCAAGCGGCACTATTGTTTTTTTTTTTTTTAAATTATTCTATCCGTGTGGGGACGGGAGAACAGAATACATTTGTCCACCCCTGTCCCCTATTAACGTGCCCGGTTGATGGCTCGCCCCCTATTACATAGGTCCACACAAAGTTGACGAAAGAGATTAACGGAACTTTGTCTACCCTTTTTTGATATACATTTTAGATGACATTATATTAAATATCCGTCTTAGCTGCCGTATCCATTCTGCCCGTCTTTCCCTATGTTGTGACAATCACTAACATTGTCTATAGAAACAATAAATATAAGTTTTTATAGTTGATGAATGATAGCACCATTAAACGTCCTTTTTTATTCCTTTGTGATCTATAAAACAATTAAATTGTAGGTTATCATTGTTTCAGATCAATACTGCCAATTAGAAAAATTGTTTTATTGGTTATGTTTCAAATCGATTAAACTTTAAGTAATTAACATGCTCCAACATTGAAGAATATTCCCCTTCGATAAACTACGGCCGGTGTGGTTGAATGGTTAGATCGCTGGCTATTCGCTATAAGAGATCCCGGGCTCGAATCCTGATTGGGCCAAATGTTTGTGTGCTGAAAACAAATATTTTGTTCACATTATTAGTATAATATGTTCAATATTTATGTATAATCAATATGTATTATACAATTAGTCCGTCACTTAGTACCCATAACACAAATTCTTTTGCAACTTACTTTGGGCTAGATTATAGGTGTGAGTGTAAGAAATGTTTATTTTTTTATTTAAATCACGCTTTGAAGAGTTTATCAAAAATCTAAGTGCAAGTCTTTACATACATACATAATTCACGCCTATATCCCCGAAGGGGTAGGCAGAGGTGAACTAGCACCCACGCGTCGCCAATTATGCTAGGCCCCATGTAATAGGTGGCGAGCCTATTGCCATTTATCGGGCACAAAAGTCGCAGTACTTTTCTAGGTGGTAGGTATAAGACGAACGCTGCTGCCCATTCCTCATCACTGATTTATCCTTAGTCGCCTTGTACGACACCCACGGGAGAGATTTGGGGTGGTGACAATTGTATTATACTCTGCCGTCACCACACGGCATGCAAGTCTTTGCTACGATGAAAACTTTCTATTCGATATTAAAATTAAGTTCAGCGCTTACAATCTATCAGGAGAATTTTGTATTAGATTCTCGTGACACATATAGCATACCGCCCGTCGCCCGTCTGCTTTCAACCCCGAGAAGACAACCGGAAAATTAGAAAGTAAATACTCCATACTGAATTTTACGCTGAAGCTTTACAGAGGTGAAAAAATAAAGTTTACAAATCAGTGCTCTGCAGTATATTATGTTAGTAATAAAAACGTTCAACAAGATGAATAAAACCAATCCCATGTTGAATTAAAAAATAACTTATCGTACATAATGCCAGCTGGTTTAGTGAATGACCAGATTGCTATTTACCGTTCAAGGAGGAAACCCGGGATGGGTTTGAATCCCGGTAGGAGCCAATATTTTTAATGAATCACGGTACTTAGTAACAAGAGGTCCACGATACTTAGTAATTGTGGTGACTATTGCGTTGTATTGTAATGTAGCCTAGTTGTGCAGACTTCTTGGTAGGTATACACAATACATTAATAGTAATAAGAAATTTAAGTCAATACATACTTCATATTTTTCTATTTATTACTTAGAACACAGAAAGGATTTTTTTAAATGACCGACAAAAACGCAACCACTTCTAATCGATCAATGTCCAAAGAGGGTTTACTAATAAACTTTAATAATCACCATCTACAGATTTAAAAAGGAGGTCCGCGTACGTACCGCGACCTGTTTTTTTCCATTCGCCGAAAGTGATTTGTCAATTTTAATGCCATTATTAAGCGAGTGGATTACATTCGCGTGCGTACCTTGCAAGGGCTACTAAGGAGGAGGAGGAAAAACAAATTCGCCCGGCCAAGAATGATGGACAAATTTCCTGGTAAACGGCTCCTTCCGCTCCGGGACTATTTGTCTGAATTTGAATCGCATTTGTTTCCAGGCAAATTTGTCTCCTAAGCCTCCCGGGTATATCCTGGGAACGCTTGCGGTGCTCCGTCTCTTTTAATTGAATAAAGACTCCGTTCTGTTCTCTCTGTGTGTAATTGTCTGTGGTGTGTTTTGCTTGTAATTTGTATAAAACACGTGCTTTCCACCACCTAGCTTTCCACCACGCTTTCATCTAGCGTCTTGACGATTCATAAGTATATTGTTCTCATACCAGCCCGGCTAGCATGAACACTGAAACATGATATGATATAGCCATGTATCGCTTTGATCTGTCAAAATTTCATAGATTTTTGACAGTTTAAAGCGATAAATTGCTTTATCATATCGTGTTTCGGTGGTCATGCTATGAATGACCAGATATGAATAAACGTTTTTGATTTTGACCTAGAGGAGCCATGGCCATGTATGTAGCCATGTATCGCTTTGATCTGTCAAAATTTCATAGATTTTTGACAGTTTAAAGCGATAAATTGCTTTAACATATCGTGTTTCGGTGGTCATGCTATGAATGACCAGATATGAATAAACGTTTTTGATTTTGACCTAGAGGAGCTGGATAGTGCATTGAGGAGCTCGATGGCTTGTCGCGCTTGGCCTGCGATTCCGAAAACTAAACAATGTTCTCTAAGGCTGGTCATTGGATTGGTGACCCAAAATATATTATTTTAAGATATGACATACTGAGAATAGCTCCTGTTAATACTCCCCGGAATTTACACACAGGTCATGTGTGATTAATGTAGGGGAATGAACATCAAATATCATTTTTAAACATTGTTATTTTTCACTCAGTCTCATTGTGGAACCACCATTCATAACTCTTCCAACATCAACTCTTTATGTAAAAATACAAAAATTCCCGTTGAAGCAGCCACTTACTCGTCTAGCGAGCTTAATTTGAGAGCACCTTTGAAGCCTTAAAATGATGATGCAGAAAGTGATCCACCAAGTACGACCCTTGTAGTAATTGGTTTAGGCAAGATCCGTCGACAGTAAAAAGATCTGCCTGCTCTCCTTAGGATTGATAAAACGCTTTTGTGTGATAATATTACTGGAAGCCTACTTCGCAGTGTAATCCTATCTATCGGACCAACTTTCCTTTCACAGTATAATTTGTTCTGGGCATATCTCATAAGTACGCGAAACGTGATCTTTTAAGGTAGCACCAATAAGGAAGATTAAAATTACTCAAAGAGGAACGGGGAGAGATGTTCTTGGTGTTTCTCTGTGTACCGTTGTAACAGGATATCTTAGAAAAACTTGAATAGAGATAATTTAGAGGTACCTACACTTTGATTCTGCATTGGATAACCCACACGCATTAAAGGAGAAATATGTATTTTCGCCCCTTTCATTCTTCGGCCTGTCGCCGGTCGTGTGCCAACGCTTCGGGCACAAATTTCTATAAAGCTTCATAGTAGCTTTCATATTTTCGCGTGCGGCCGGTTGCGTAGCTTCATACAAAATGCGCCGCTCGCGTGCGCGCGCGACCGGTACACGCCGAAGAATGAAAGGGGCCTTTAAGTGCCGTGTGGTGGTGGCAGACCAGAATACTATTGTCAAAGTCGTACTAGGGGACTAAGGGTAAAGACAGCAACGAGTAATGGGCAGCAGCGTTTCTACCAACAGATGGCAATAAGCTCGCCTCCATGGGACCTAAAACAAAAGGTAAAATGTTAGTGTTAACTCACCTATGCCTACCACATCTGATTTTTATGTATCTATGTGAATACTCCACTCAGTAAATTGTACAAGATCAATGAGAAATATAGTTCATATTTACTAATCATCATCATCATCATCACCAGCCCTTTAATGTCCCCCACTGCTGGGGCACGGCCCTTCCCTATGTATGGAAGAAAATAGGTAGATTGGGCCATAAACCACCACGCTGGCCTATTGCGGGTTGGTGGGTTACTAACGACTGCAGATGCAGCCGGGACCAACGGCTTAACGTGCCTTCCGAAGCACGGAGGAACTAGAGATAATACATTTTTGGTCACCCATCCAATGACCGGCCTTAGCGAAATTGCTTAGTTTACGCAATCGTAGGCGACTGCGCTAGCGAGCTCCTCTGTTATATATTTACTAATACTGTCCCTCATTAACTAAATGGCGAACAAGGCAAACATTTAGTGCATTTATATCCTTCTGATGTCTTGTCCCTGGTGACAAAGGCCCGACCATTATGATAAATACCCCACTTAGCCACCGAACGAATACTGAAAGGTTGTAAATTATCCTCCTGAGATGTAAGGCTCCAAAGACCAAATTAATATTGTGCTTTTGGAGCCATCATGATTATTTATAAGAGTATAAAAGTGTGATAATGAAAAGAAAAGTGTGGAAACCACATAATTAATACTGTTTTGTGGGCGTTGTATTACAAGGAGTTAATATTTATGAAGCAATATTATGGAAACAGATGGTTAAGGAAACAGAAACGCTAAATTCAATATTAATAGAATCTGTATGAATTTATTACTATCCTTGTTGTAGGGGAAGGGGGCCGAAAATGGAGATGCTATCTAAAGTAGGTACGGCACTCTTGGGCGGCTATAAAATCATTTTACAATATCACCATGGGGTAAAATTGTAATTAAATTTTTACTTGGGAGAATGCGACGGGTCGACCGGGAATTTACTAATATTTTAAATTTTATAAGCCGTTTTGGGGCACCTTTAGTTAACGCTTGGCCAGGCAAACCTTTCCAAATACAAAGAAAAAATATTTTCCTTGTTCGGGAATCGACCCTGCGTCCTGTGCAATCTGGGCAGCTGCTTGTACCACTCTGCCATTCAGTAATTTTTAGACCTCTTTTTCATTGTAATTTTTAGCCAGATATACTACTTCTGGGAAAAGCGAAATTGCGTTCGCAAAAAATATTGTTCCACCTATGTGTTGCTATACATAATAAATGTTTAAAGCTCTATCTTATAAATATAACACCGTCAAAAGTGTCCTGACAAAGTGACGTAATTCAAGTAAAACATAATCGCTCGCCAAAATTATTCTCCAATCGTGATTTTCGAGGCACGAATTTCCAAAAAAACTGGTCACCACATAAATCAGGGAAAATAACTCGAAAGAACCAACAAAAGCAACATTGAAAAACTTGTTAAAGGGAATGGGATCATTGTGCTAAACAGTTACCATGGGATGTCCAAAGACAAAGGTCCTCTTTTGGAAGTTTTAAGAATTTTTCGATCATATTCGCTTTTGCCTTGTTCACGAAGTTATTCGATATCAGCACAAGTATTGTTCTCACATCACTGAGCTTGATATTGCTTGGAGTCGGGCAAGCAATAACGATTGAGGGTGTGCCCAATGAAAGGGTTCTACGGCACTTGGACAAACTGGCAATTGACTGGGCATTCGTATGTTCGTTCGACAATGAAATGGTGTTAACGACAAGTAATTTAAAAAATTAAGGCCAACGACGATGCAATAAATTCCTAACACATAACCTTCTCCCACGTAGCCATATTCTAACAGAGAATACAAAATTTCAATTTTACATTTAGCAAGAAGCGATAAAATATACAGCGGTGGATATAAAATCGTTATTCTAATTGAAATAACATTTTTGAAGTCCATTTTTAAATCCATATCCCGCGTGCTTAATAAACGTACCAGACCGTACCATGGACTCCGTATGCTACTTTTCTGCTTTCAAATAATTAAATTAATATCAAAGATGAACGCAAAACCGTATGTCAAGTTACTAACTTTTAGGTAAAGATTTCGATATTATTCGGCTGTTATTAAAAGGCTACAAAGAAACTTATACCTATTGTATTTTTTATAAAAATACCTAGAACACGAACCCGCATATTCTCAAATTCTTCCGATAAGCCATGCTGTGATAAGCCATGGGACATTTTTTTTCGAAAATTTCTCGAATTGTTTGCCTTTGTAAGAATACAATAAAAAAATTATGCGGAACACCAACCACGCGTTGGGACATAATTTTTCGAAATTTTCCCGGATTGTTTTCCTTTGGAAGATAACAATAAAAAAACCACATCCTTCACTCAATTCGAAGAATCCGGGACATTTTTTTAACGTGAACGTTGTACCTAAAACGAAGACAAGACATAAGGAGTATCATCAGTCAAACGTCAGTAGATGCGAGAGTACACAACATTTTCCGACTGCCTGCCTCCTACGCCAAACAAATAGATCAGGATTCTTGATATCCGCTCGAGCGAACGAAATGAGACAACGCGTCCGATTTTAGAAATAGGAATTCTTAAGTTTACATTTTCACTGCCGTTTTATTTTACAAGCAAACAAGCTATGCGTAGAACAATTTTTAAATAAGCTCATTTAGTACCGTACCCGACTGCTGAGAGAATGGTCTTTGGTACAATCTACAAACTTAAACATTTGACAGCTTTTAACTTATGACGTATCATCAGGAAGCTTGTAATAAGCTATTAGTAAAGTATTGTCTGCAGCTTTCCAAATAAAATAAAAATTAAATTAAATATAAATTAGCTTTAATTCTGCGTGATTTTTTTTTTGTGACAAAAGGTATTTTTTTTTCCAGAAAATTCCCATCTAAACGCAGAAAAAAACTTAGATAAACTTTACAATACTTTTTAGCACGCGATACTTTCTTTGGCACAAGCTACACCCTAAAGTAAGTATTTAAAGGATTTAAAACTATGTTATGTGCTTCATATCCGATGTGTGAATAAGTTATTCCCCGAATTCTTTCAAGTTTTCTACGAGTACCCAAAAAGCTCTCGCTCCGGCTACACGATACATTGCGTTGATAAAATAGTAACTGCCAAATTAAACGAAAAGCGATCTTAAAACAAGAACCTCCACAAATTAATAGAAAGATTCTACATTGTTGAAGGTAGAGAAGAATACAATTGTTTTGTCATAATAATAATTTTTAACAAATTCAATATTAGGGTACAACATGTCACAATCCATTGGCATTAACAACATCTCCTCTATTTAGCTAAGCACGAGTGATTTTACGAAATATTCATTATCAACAGCAACCATTCGTACAAAATACGCGTAAAGAGCAAATAACCCGGCACTGCCGAATGCGATAGCTTGTTCAAACAGAGGCGTATTGCTTGCGGATAATCCTCGGAGCTTGTCCGTCGTCGCGTATAGCCCAGACAACGGATTGTAATCTATTCATTATTCATTAGAGTTGATTATTCATTATACTTCTGTAATGACTAAGTGGTGTGTTAGAGAACCTAGATACATTTACATTTCGAACTCAGAGTCTAATATAATATAACCAAAACTTCCGTTATAATTACTTTTACTGAACTCTCTCTAAAATTTTCTTTCATTCACTAACAATTATTCGTATAAGCGTCACAAATATTGCCATTTTTTTTTATTATATTAACGACAGTAAACGTATGCTAACAAACGTTTAAAAAGAGATCAGAATAATACAAAGAAATTATGTCCTCATGTGAGACTCGAACCAGCGTCTTCCGCAATCTGGGTGGCTGCCTAAGCTACTCAGCTAACCAGGACGTCCTGGTTTTGTAATTATACCTTTATAATGTTCAAATCACAAATAATAGTTATTTTTTATACGTGAGTGCAAAGTTGCTTTTTAACCGCGTGCTCAATTTTGATGATCGAGCTAGCGAAGAAATCAAAAGAGCACAAGGTGAAAAATCTTTGCACTCGAGTGCAACACGTAACTTTTCATCCCCCCAAGGAAATGGCAAAATGCAAAAAATATACAATCACATTATTAAAAGTTTCAGTCTATTCTATTTACACCCTGACACTTCCACACCCATCCTACCAAACACACACACTCAACACACACACAAACACACAACATCCACCCAGGCGCGCACGTGCAAAGCAAATTAATAAAAAAGTACACCAACAAGGTCCTGGAATCTGAATTTTTAACAAATTAAAAAGGTTGCTTAATAAATTCGACACCATAGAGGTCCAATAGGTTTAATTATGCTTTTCAAAGTGGATTTTGTGCAGACTGTGCAGTAAAAGTGGTGTTGTTTTGATGCACAAGCATCCGGGATGGTGTGAAATTATGCAGAATCATTAAAAAATAAGTCTTGTGATGTGTTTGATGTTGAGAATTTTGAAGTGGTTTTCACCACCTCATCAGTCAGCCATCATGAACTCTGGTATCATTCAATTCGCGCCAAGCACTCCCTGGATGCGATAAAATGTGTGACACCCTTATTTTAATGTAAAATTAATTTCATACATTCATTTTGCTCACTCATTTATTCATATTAATATGAAATAAATATACTAAAGACATGGCTGTATGGGCTAGACTCTTTGCCTTCCCTTAAAAGCAGGGAGAATTAAAAACAAATTAAAAAATTATGTTTTGTATTCACAAACATAATGAACTTGCACACGATGTTCTAAATTCAAATTTACTTTATCCTCTAGAGGATAAAAACGGCTTTTGCACTCAGATATCGAAGAGCAAAAACTCTTTTTCCAAGATTGGGGGATGAAAAGATTATAACTTAAGGCAGTATTGCTTTAAAATTCACAGGCAATCTTTCGTGAAACCTAGGCTACATTTTCACATAGCCAAAAAACTAACAAATAAATATTTATTTCAATTATTTTAATTTAGATTCCAGTGTAAGGTTTTATTACTTGTAAGGTTGTAAGGTTTTATTGCTTAGCTACTTGTCCCAGAATTCGGTTGGCAGCCAATAAGGACATTATCATCTAGATGGTACTCATTTTCTTAGAAACTCATGAGTTTTTACTGCCTAGTCGACGATAATATTAGAAAACTAAATCTCAATATAAAGGTGACACGGTCAAAAGAAGGACCCAAGGTCAAGCGGCATTAATAGTTCAAGAAACTTCATCTAAACACGAAAATTCGGTTACCCATTTCAAACGCCAGTAATAGCTCACATGAAGCAAAATCTGAATATATTTATTCAAAGTAGACGTTTATAAAACGAATGTACGCACAGCCGTGATTGATGGCCACCGGAAGGCGTGGCGTTTGGTAATAAGCAGACAGTGGAAACAGACGAGAATCACCAATAAAACGACCTCATTAAACTAAAGATGACGAAGGTAACGGAAAGGATACAAGTTTCCAAACTTCGGATATTGCTGTCATCGCCCGAGGCCCTTGTAAAGCGAAACATGTACCGCTGGAAACACATCCGGCTTGACACTTCCTATGCAAATTACCCCTTATTACCGGCGCACAAGTGTTGTGAGTACCTATCGGACTTGACCAGAATACAACCAATATAGTTTTCAGCGGTTTATTTGGCTATTTTACTTTGACATCTGGCATTCTGCAAGGGTTATTAGGAAGAGCTTATAATATAGTAAACATTCTGGTAGTAATAACAATTCTTGGGCCATTACTAATGATGTTCTTCCTTGGTCATTAATAATATATATCAAGAAGGATTCTGATGGCATCAAACACCAATCTGATCGGAAAGGTATTTAATTTGTAACACCATAACATAAATAATGATTTCCCACAATGTTTTACTAATTTACCTTAAGAGTAAACCGTGTTCTGGTGTATCGATAAAATTGATTTATGATATTATTCAAAAGGTTTGTATAGAAACCCATTCATCAACTAATTGGATATTATTAGACCCGCTCCAGTAGACGATTTGGGCCTACCCTTTGTTTTTGAGTCAACGAGATCAGGTTGTCAAGATACCTACGCAGTCCATGGAAATTACATGAGAAATGGTTGCTCTATTTTAATAGTCTTTGATGTAGAAACATTAAAATTTCAGCTCGAATCAAACCGAAATAAGTAAGTCAATCCTTTAATATCATGGAACTGTTATCCGATTTTGAAATTGAATTAATTATGGTTCTAGGACGTTTGTAGCTAGCGTAAGGTACAGTCAGCAGCGCATTATGCTTAACAAAACTGACCCTATATACCCAATCGACGGTCAGCCTTAGTTGACGTAAAACACAAAGTCGAGTAATATTGTGGCAAACTGATGTGCTGTGTATCGAAAACTTGTTTGTTTTTCGGGAAGGGTATCTAGTAAACTAGTTTTAGTAACTACTAATTGATAATTCATACAGGTATTATTTCAAATAACCAGGAAAAGTTTCACCTCTACCTATCCCTTAGGGAAATTTATGCTATGTTTGTTTGTATGAGACGTTTCGGTAGATAAATAATTTTCCTACCAAAATTATTTAAACTTAAATATGAATTTCATATTTTTATTGCGTAAAGTTCAAGTAAGATAAAGTAAGATGTACCTCAACTTGCTTAATACTACCATCTAAATTATACAGAATGATTTTGCACTCAGTCAGGAAAATATTATGACGTTATCAAAAAAAGCAAAACATAGAGGCATAATGATTATTCTATGGATGAAATATATATATATATATATTTATATAGTATTTTTTTGCCGTGTGGTGACGGCAGAGTATAATACAATTGTCACCACCCCAAATCTCTCCCGCGGGTGTCGTACTAGGCGACTAAGGATAAATCAGTGATGAGGAATGGGCAGCAGCGTTCCTCTTATACCATCTAGCTATGTACCTACTGCGACTTTTGTGCTCGATAAATGGCAATAGGCTCGCCACCTATTACATGGGACCTAACATAACTGGGAAAACGTGGGTGCTAGTTCACCTCTGCCTACCCCTTCGGGGATATTGGCGTGATTTATGTATGTATGTATGTATATAGTATTTTGACAAAGCGAGACAGCTACAGTTGTTTCAACTACCTATTTTTCAAATGTGTCTCAGCTCGCGTCTGTACCTAATATTCCTTAAGTCACCCAATAGATACAGGCGCGTCTTCATGTATATGTACACAGACGTAACATACGACAAACAATTGAAACTAAAATATTAGTCGAATTACGTGTCGTACAATCGGGTAATTAGCTGCGTTGTTGAAATTATAAATTCGTGCCGCCCGCGCCGCCGAAATCATTATTGAGCAATTTATCCCACTCGTGTATTAATGCATTCCCTGATTAATTTATTAAAGAGACCGCAGTGTTGCGAAATTGATGGTTTGAGCTCGATGCGCGTTGTTTATCATATTTTACGGTAATGCAAATGAAAAACCGGCCTACTTAACGTTTTCGTTTTTGTCAGTAAGTATAAAGTATTCATTTGCATTTTGTTCGGATGGAAAAGTTACTTCGAAAGGCTCCACTACGACATCATATTTCTTCGTAGATTTTTGCCTTTAATTGATGCATCCAAATAGAAAAACAATTATTTTGATTTTTATTTGAACATTTAAAAAAATATCACAAAGAAAATTGTGGCTAGAAACGTCTACGTTGGCCAAGTGGTACAGGCAATCTGCCCGGAATGTAGCGGACGCGGGTTCGATTTTCGCATTTTTCCTTGTAAATATTAAATAATTAAATTTAATTAGAGGTACTGTTATTAATGCAGGTATACAATTATCATTTGTTTAATGTCAGTATTTGTTTGAAAATCTGTTGTTGTGATAGGTCCTCCACATAGAAGATAGTCGATTATTACGACACCCTAGAGTGAGTCGTGGCTAGCACATTCTGCCTTTTTTTTTCGTTCCCGGGCCGGCATTGGGAAAAAAAATCTTTATTATTGCTGTTATTAATAAAATTATCAGCTTACAATTAGTATTTATCTTATTGACGGCCTCCTTGGTCGAATGCTCAGATTGCTGGGTATTGGCCAAGAGGTCCCGGGTTCGAATCCTGGTAGGGGCAAACTTTGTGGTGACCACAAATGTTTGTTTCCGAGTCATGGTTGTGTATATGTTTATGTAGTATATTTTCAACATTTATATACATAATTATATTAAAAATATGTTCGTCATCTAGAATTCATAACACAAGTGCTTAGGCTACTTACTTTGTGCTAGATGATAGGTGTGAGTGTAAAAATATTTATTTATTTATTTATTATTACCTGATAAAATTATGAAATATAAGGCATAACAAATCATGAGAATTTGAATCATTTCCATAAGCACCTTTCACCATGATTACAAGGGCAGGTTGAAAAGAAAGATCACGTAGATGAATATTTGTTTCATTGACTTGATCTTATAGCTGGCTCAGCCTCCATAAATAAATAAGTTTCCAGCCACCATACGTCCTTGCCCAAATACGAAGCACGCCGATCTTTTATTCATCGTCAAGAGAGAATACTTTTTTACCTTTGAAACAAGTGGGCTGTAAGGAAAACCAATCGAGTTATTGGTCTAACCAATCTTCACAAGACCCAGACTCAAAATTTGCAAATGGGGCTGTTCACGTTTGTATTTCGTATCGTGGTACATATCCCTCTATATATAATTGCCGTCATTGTAGTGTTGTTGATCAATATAGCTATCTATAATTTTAAAAAAAATATCGTAACAGTTGTGTCCTTATTATTGCAAAAAATTACAAATATTGTAATGCTTGCGACATGATTGGCCACTAGGCTTGACGTCAACGTTCTTAATCTCCGTCTGTAATTTTTAATTTAATCACTAATTCTTGCTTTCAAAAAGTTATTAGGTACTCAATTCCAAATATTTATTACTTAAACAAATTTTTTATATAAATTAAAATGCATACTATATTTTCCATCAATGAATTGGCAATCAAAGACTTATAATAAAATGTTCGATTCATAATCAAGTTAATACAGTAAGGAATATTGCAACAGATTGATGTGATATCAATGTTTTTAAGTATTAAACTGTACATCACTAGCTTACCATACTTCAATGGTAACATCAAGATAGTTTAAGCTGAGCAACTTCCAAGGCCCGTCGTGAAAGTTAGGCCGAATATAAACTTAATACATACATACATACATACATAAATCACGCCTATATCCCCGAGAGGGTAGGCAGAGGTGAACTAGCACCCACGTTTCGCCAATTATGTTACGTCCCATGTAATAGGGGGCGAGCCTATTGCCTAAACTTAATACTAAAGTTAAATCAGCGACTGTATAGAAGCGAAATTGACATGAGTTTATTAGAATGCCAATATTGGATCAAAGACAAAAATATCACTGTAACTGTAACAAGAAAATAAATAATGTAAAACCTTCTCAGATACATTTGTGTTACCTTTTGTACAATAGCTCTAAAATATACAGAAGGTATCAGAGTTTCAAACTCGACCTAACTTAGCTTTATACCAAATCCCAAATATATTTATATCCATGATATTTATAAGGCACTCACGGCTGTAAATAAATTGTCTACTTTATTACTTGCAATAAATTTTTTAGCCTTTATCCATTTGTCATAGTAACCTTAATACTTACGTTAGAATAATAATAATAATAAAATACTCATTAAAGTTAAAGGATAAAGACGCCAGGTACCGTAAATCCCAATCTATTGCTAGGTATACTCATCGAGTACATACATACATACCTACATAAATCACGCCTATATCCCCGAAGGGATAGGCAGAGGTGAACTAGCACCCACGTTTCGCCAATTATGTTAAGTCCCATGTAAAAGGTGGCGAGCCTATTGCCATTTATCGGGCACAAATGTCGCAGTACTTTTGCTAGGTGGTATAAGTGGAATGCTGCTGCCCATTCCTCATCGCTGATTTATCCTTAGTCGCCTTGTACGACACCCACGGGAGAGATTTGGGGTGGTGACAATTGTATTCTACTCTGCCGTCACAACACGGCTTCTCATCGAGTAGACTTCTATATATACTCATCGAGTATACCTAGCAATAGATTGCGATTTACGTGCCCGATAGATCGCAATAGACTCGCCTTCTTTAATATGGGAGTCAACATGATTGGCGAAACGTGGGTGTTAATTCACCTCTGCCTACCCATACGGACATATGCGTGTAGAGCATGCAGAATGCTCTCCGGGGATAAAATTGAATAGGCGTGATTTATGTACTCGTATGTATAATATAATGTGCCTTATTTAAAATATACTCTATTCAACGTACTTACCAGCTCCGCCTTAAGTCCATAGTGGGTACTAAATCAATTTGCTTGCAGGCTTGGCCCAGTACAACCTAATTGATTTACTTTGCAAGGGGATAGCTGCCTCAATTAAAAACTGTATCCTTTAATTGACTATAAAACTGGTGCCAAGAAGAACAAACAGATGCCCCTTCGCCAAATTTGCGTACGGGCGTGATATTCTTCATTAAAATATACGGGGCTATTTTCAAAACACTTCATCACCATCATCATCTTTCCCATCTATCTGCCCTGTTCCCAGTTTATCTGGGGTCAGCTCAGTTTTCCTCTTTTTTTCTAAATTTTTGTTCTTGAGTCATGGTCATTTTTATGTTTATGTAGTATATTTTATAATCAATATCAACTTGTCCATCATTTAGTATAACACATCTGCTTATGCTACTCACGATAGGCTAGATGATAGGTATGAGTGAAAGAAATAATTATTTATTATTAATATTGCTCGGTCGTAATAAGAACAACCCCGGAGGATGTAACAATTCGACTAAACCGTCTATCATCATAGGCTACATTATAATTTGCCTATTCATCTGCACTGTTCAATCTAACTGCCGCACTCAGACACAAATTGTCATTTTTTGACGTTAAGTACTCATTAACGTTATTTGACGTCTCTGCAATTAGAATTGTGTAGTCTAATAATGAGCTATAATGTGTTGTTTTGTCTCATCGCATTCTTATATAAATCCAGAGCCCGTTGAATTTTTGATACGCTAACAAACTTAAATATCTTATTAACATTCTATTGTAGAAGCATTGCTTTGTTTCGGTAACGCGATAGTCGCATTCACCGATCTCTGAATGTGAAATCCTTTATAATGGCGTAACGTCAGCAACAAAAGCATATCTAGGTAAGGCACTGTTATTATTCCTGAACTGAGAAGTCGATAAATAGGTAGATTTACATGCTAGTTTCCGTGCAAATTGTAGACACAATTTTGATATTATATTTTCATTTCCTTCGGTTAAGACCTTATCGTTTTCGTATAACTTTTAGGTGTTAAATAAAGTTTTCAATTTGGACACTAATTAAGCTTATTTTGTCCCTACATTAATTTACCAATTTAATTTTACAAACTTTGCCAAAATTAAAACTTAATTTACCATCAAAATTAAGTTACCATCGAACATAAAATAAGTCTTACTTTATGTTCGATATGGCTGAACTGCGGTGAATATTAATAAAAATTGAGCAGGGAATAATTAAACCTAGCAAATTACTATTTTCAACTTCCTGGTTTATTCCAAGGTTATCTAAAGATGACTTCGATTTCCTAGTCCATTTACTTTGCTTAGACAGATATCATCGAGCTATCAATTATTAATTTTTATTATAAAGAAAAGTGATGGAAATGACCATATCGAGAGACCGATTACCAAACCATACAACTAAATGTTTTAACTTAAGTTTCTAAAGGAGTGGTGGTAATATCCCTATCCGGGGTCCAAGGAATGAGACACCAAAAACCGTCACTATCAATATATTCCAAAATATAAGGCACTCTGAAAACACACAATATTGATATAAAATCATCTCAAATCATGATCAGATGTTACGTTTGATACTACGTTAAAAGTTTTAACGCTGCCTGTTTGACACCAACCTTCTTTGGGTACACTGTTGTTGGGGGTTTCCCCTCCACGATCACATTATTCTGCAAAATGAGGGCTAGGAGCAAGGAAAACAATTTTTGATAGACACAGACAAACAAATTGGACAAAAAAGTAGTTAAATTAATTACTTGACATTAGTTGGCGTTACTACCGTGTCTACCTTACTGCCAGTCTAAGCTTCGACACCGAATTGCCGTTGAGACGCGATTTTCAAGAAAAAAATAACACATCGAATGAGTCAGTTTACCTTTACTTTCAATATATTGTTATTACTTGTTTTACAATATTCGTTCTAAACCTCCAAGCGTCTCTCTGAACACGTAATACAATAACAGTTTCTGGGGAATAGAAAACAAAGCGAAGTCTTGTACTTATCAATTTATATCTTCTACAATCTCGTTGGTGTAGTTGGAAAAGTTTATAATAAGCAATACTGATCTCATTTACTACAAGAGATATAGCGCATAATAGGTTTGGAGGATCCGGAGTATTCCATTGCAGTATGCTGGTAATACCATCGTACTGATTGCTGCAGCTGGCTGGCTTCCTAACTATGAGGAAATTTCAAAGATATTTCCTCAATCCAATACACATCTTATGTAAAATATCAATCTTGTCTTCTATGCTGGCCTGGGAGCAAACAAATAATGTAGAATGGACCAGCCCCGACTCATCCCATGGGTGTCGTAAAAGTCGAATAAAGGGATACTGCCCGATGTAGGCCAATAAGCACCTTGGGGCACCTAAATGCTGAAGGTCAAACCACCAACAACAGCATACCCAAAGGGAGTTGGTGTCAGGCCTGTGGCTAGCTGTAAAAAAAACCTAAACCACACCAAAATTATGGATTGGAATGTTGTCATTCCAATCACTCTCTCCGTTTATCGGTCTCTCGATATTGTCCGTTCCACCTCTTTTCTATATATTCATTCATCACTAGCACCTTTACGTGTGACGTATGATATTATGAATCAAAAGGGAGTGGATGGCTTGATGACGTCTGACCGATATGAATGGAAGAGGAAACATACTGCGCCGACCCCAGATAGACTGGGAACAGGGCAGGAAGATGAAGAAGAGTAATTATATCAATATTAGCATATTTCTCCAAAGATTGGATATAACAAAAACAAACCTATTTAATATTTAATTTTTATTTATTTATTGATCGATTGTCCTTGTTTTCGAAACAAACAAATTTTCACAGATGATTACTGTTTCTTTTCATTATATAGACTTAGTTATGTGCATCAAATTACATGTAAGATGTTAGTAAGGTACTTGTTAGAAACCATTTAACAACATTTTAAAATATTCGTTACAATTATATCAACCACCCCTTCGGGGATAAATAGGCGTGATTTATGTATGTATTCATAATTTTAATATTACTACATAATTTAGTTAAGTAATATTCAAATTATAATATTCAATATCATATTCAAATTAGTACTGGGTTTCTATTGTGATTGCAGACTACTCTTTAAGCGTTTATCGTCAGGCCCGTCGTTTTTAATTAAACACAGAATGCAATATTCAATGAAAAATTGTATCAGTATTCCGGTGTGGTACGTTCAGAAAGGAAATTAAACCGGAACAAGACTTTATGATACTAATTAGGCAATGGTTTGGTATAACTAATCGTTTCCCTACACACAAATTTATTTATTTGATGCGAGTCTAAAAGAACTGTGTTCCGTAGACAGTATTATTGAGTGGAAAAAACGTCTTTATTTAATATACTACAGTCGACCATAAACAAGACTGGCGTAGAGGGTTGTGAAAACAATCCAACTCCGAATTTCGCGATTTATTTGAGTTTGCCAACTTATTTTTTCACGTCCAAAGTAAGTTTCGCGAATGTAGTCATTTTTCTCGTCATCCTTTATTGACAAGAGAATTAATTCATTTAAAAAGCTTGAGTAAGTTATTCAGGTATACGGATTTTGTTGTATGTAGGTCATTTCGAGATCGTCAAAAATTCGCCATCGTCGTGCATTCTGCTCTGATGGCGGCAGAGCAGAATACAATAGTCACCACTCCCCATCTGTCCCACAGGTGTCGTACAAGGCGACTAAGTGTTTAGACAGCGGTAAATAATGAGCAGCAGTCATTTATGTGCCCGATATATGGCAATAGGACCAAACATAATTGGTGAAACTTATAGGTATTAATTCACCTCTGCCTTCCTCTTCGGGGATAAATAGGCATGATTCATGTATGATAAGAATAATTATGTTTAAACTGCCGAAATGCTGTTAATGTTACCGCTTCTTTCATCAATTAGTCATCATCAAATTCTCTGTACGTTACCAAGAATTTCATCATCATCATCACCAGCCCTTTTAATGTCCCCACTGCTGGGGCACGGGCCTTCCCTATGGATGGAAGAATATAGGGAGATTGGGCCATAACCCACCACGCTGGCCCAGTGTGGGTTGGTGGGTTACTAACGACTGCAGATGCAGCCGGGACCACCAGCTTAACGTGCCTTCCGAAGCACGGAGAAACTCGAGATAATAAATTTTTGGTCACCCATCCAATGAACGGCCTTAGCGAACGTTGTTTAGTTTTTGCAATCGCAGGCCAAGCGTGCTATGCCACTGCGCTAGCGAGCTCCTCTCCACAAAGAATTTGATGTTTAGAAAAAGTTCGACAAATTATGGTGTTGATGCAGGACCATAATTTTTCGTACTTTTTCTAACCACCAAATTCTTCGTACTAATATTTCTAACATTTATATGTATAATGTTGAAATTAAAATCGTATAATTGGTAACGTATTAATTGATACTTTTAGCGCGCGTAAAGAATTCATTTCCTATTCAGATCCGATCTGACAGAACCCCGAAGTACAGCTCCTAGTAGGCCTCCAGGTATCAAATCGTTTGTGGAATACACATAAATGTCTTCAATCTAGAAATTCTAATAGCGAATCGTGCATCGTGAAAAATTAATGAAAGTGAGCCTCGACTTATCTCCAGTAGGCTGGTTGCATGGTTGTATTATTTAAAAAGTTAATCCAAATACGGAAATTCAAATATTTCGTAACATACATTATGTATATCACGCCTATATACCCCAGAAGGAATACGCGGAGGTCAATTGATCATTTAATTCATGTAGTAGGCGAGCCTATTGCCATCTTACGGGCAGGTAAGTCGCAGTGTTGCTAAGTGATATAAGAGGAACGCTGCTGCCCATTACTCATCGCTGTCTTTACTCTTAGTCGCCCTGTACGACACCGGGGGGAGAGATTTGAGGTGGTGACATTTGTGTTCTGCTTCTTCTTCTGGCATAATCGATACTTAGCTTATAATTTTATACAGCATGCTTGACTCCACTTCGCCTTCATAGCTGTAATAGCTAGAGCTGTCTAAAATTCGTAAATAATTGGCTACCCAACTAACAATACATCATAATATAGCTACTGTAATAAATAAAAAATAAAAATTTTTTAATCCGCAACGTTGAAAAACTATTACCTCGTAAAATGACAACCGCTCGCCACAATTCCGCCCTCATTTCCTCGCACTTTCGACCCCTGCCGGTCACCGGTCCTCATCTCGTAACAGGTAATTTGTTTTACTTAAACACCTTACGTTCCAACAAATGACATTTGGTAGAAGACACAGCTTAGTTCTAGATTCAGTGGTCGTGCCATGAAGTATTAGTGCGATCCAAACGCGGGTGACAAAACGGGACACAGCTCTTCTTGGCTTATAGCGTTGTCTCACTTTAACAATGGGAACAGAATCGCGTTTAGAGTTGGTGGTAAGGTCTCAGCTGGGTTTTAAGGTCTCTCGCTTGATTTCAGCGATCTTGAACCGGGAATCCTTCTCATGGCTTAAGTTTTTAAGGAACTTTCCATTATACTTTTCCTCATTACGTTCTACTTAAGATACTGTAAGAATCCCATTTTAGATAAGATAAATAGCATCTAGGTACTGCTCTGTGATGTAACTTTTATGCAACCTGTCCATATTTGCCCATATTGTATCGCTAATTAGTTATTCAAGTAAAGTGAGGAACAAAACTTGCTAAGTTTCATGCTCGTTCCTATCAGAACAAGGCCTGCTGGTAGTTTCCAAACCTGGGAGTTTGGAAGCCTTTTGCCTACGACCCGCACGTTTGCTAATAGATAGATAAAATAGATATGTTGCAATGCTTAATATCTATTTGTTTGACGATTCATGATTGTATGTAATTTGTATTTAGGTACTATATATGAATTAAAGATGTGTATAATACACTTTTTTTTTACATCACATTTTACCCCAGGTGTACTACGCAGTGTTCACTTATTTTATGAGTTTTATTGCCAACAAAGAAATGAGAATCCCAAAGCAAAGGGACACGAAAACTCTAAAATTATTCTCTCTTCACAACATAATATTGTCAGCGATCTGTTTTATAAGGGCATAAATTGGCGTAGGGCCATCGTGCGGTTCAAAAACGGCTGTAATTGGCGCTGCCATAATTTAATTCTGCTAACGTTGTGTTTGAGCTGATGCCAGCCATATTCGATAAAATTCGAGCCAGACACCCCTTCTTGGTGCACGTTGCGTTTGTGACTGCCTGGCCCATGGATATATCATGCTCATAATCACTTCAATAACAACAGAATGACCGCTTGTATTTTGTTGCTTTTATTCACCCATAATGTTTCCACTGCTGGAGCACAGGCTTTCACTGTGTATGGAAGAATGTTTATATCGCAAGTTTATATGCAAAGATAAAGTTCAGCCTTATTTTTTTTAAATAATATAGCCATCATCATCACTTGACCTTTAATGTCCCGACTGCTCATATAGGCCTTCACTATAGATCTTCCTTCCCTTCCTATATTAAAAGGAAAAATGGGTCATAAACATGCTGGTTCAATGCGGATGCACATGTAACTGGAACCAATGGCTTAACGTGCCCCTACTTGTCATTGTTCCACTCGAATAAAGTGAATTCATTCTTCTAAAATAGAAATAAAAATTATATTCTTTAAAATTCAATTACTGGTAATGCTTTCTTCACCTGATACACGGAATCTCAATCGACCTTTATCACGTTTTAAATATACGGTCTCTCTTTCCGCTACACAACATTGTGAAAATCTACTCTGAGACCAGAAAAAAATATATAAAAAGAATATTATGAAAGCACCTCATTTCCGAACGCTTTAAGAAAGGCCCTTTAGTGAAAATGTCGACTACAAGAAGCTAAAGCAAAATGTCAAAGAGCAGAGGGGTGTCAAAAAATAATATTCAAAGTGACTTCCCGTCTGACATTTCGCTCATTAATACAAAATAGACGCAACCCGAACAATAGTTAGAAACATTGTGTGTTCTAAATTTGGGCCCTTAAGACTTACTCTCGCTTAAATGCAATTTAGAGTTGTATCTTTTTCTATGTAGCAAACAATTTACAAACCCAACAAAGAACTAAATACAGGTTATTATTAAACAAAGACCATTTTTGTCATCATCTACTTAATTTTTTCAATATAAACTTAAGTTGACAGATAAAAATAAACATTTTAAATGAAATGGGACAACAAAATCGACGTACGACAAACAGACAAGGAAATTATGACAGTTTGTGTTTATATATCGTTTATGTATCGTGACTTGCTATTGTCTACCCCATTGTATAAATCCTTTATAGGTCATTGCATTTTAATTGATTTTAAGCTTATTATTATAAATAACTAAGGATGAAATTATGGTGGTAACTATTTTACCACTGTCCTTTAAGGAGTTAAAATTATGTCTACGTACCTAAATCAACCCATTCAGAATGCGCCATTGTGAGATTTTGTCTTGTGAATCTTGTGATTGCGCCATCTAGGAGTAAAAGCATTCATTCACTCAGTCGAAGGTGAAGAGAAAATAAAATATAAGATATAATCTTCACACTCCGATGTATCGTACCAATTCGTACACGGTACATTTGGTTTTATTTTTTCTACTGAATTGCACACTGTATGAACAGTTTTTTAAAAAGCTTTTACTTGAACTTGCGACATCTATGAAAATCCAAATGAAGACAACTAAATATTTTTCATTTCTAAATACAAACTAAATATTTGTAAAACAATATAATTTTTTACACTCAGGTCCACAATACCAAAAATACATTATTTTCGGGTTAGTAACAGCCAAATATCGGGAAACATAAACATACTCGTAGATTGATTTGCTATCGTAATTCCTCCTTAGCAACGCGTATATAGCCTACTATACAAACTACTGAATTTGGATTAAGCACCTATTTTCCTACGTAAATAAAAACGAAATATTTTGCAAGAGATCAATATGATATAAGTATTAAATATAGGTATCTCTATATTTTTTTCTAACAATTACTCACAATTTCTAAGACATATTTCAGTTACAGCAATGTTTCAGTTTAAGCAAAGGACAATAATTTTTCTAACAATTATAATATTCAAATAAAAATCAAATAATAATTATATTCTTTTCTGCAATCACCACTCGACAGTTATAAGTTTACATCTTCAAATTAAATGCCAAAAAGAAAATTCTCAAGACGTCTTGTCACAGCCAACGAAACGAATTTGTGTCTCAAAAGGAACTTACGTACGTAAAGTTAAATTCAAATAGGGGCTGCAGTTTCGGTGAATGTAAGTATAAGTCGTGCAGAGAAATTACATTCCTTGGATTGCGGCTGAGAACGAAATGAATTGTAGTGAATGCTTGGTTATTTACTTTTTACGCTCGTTTCATTTTCTCTCAAGGCACATTAAACTGCCCGGCTGATGTTTTACTTACGCTTAGTTGTCTAGAGAACAGCTTTTAAGAATAGTGCTGTGTTATTCAATTGTGCTTCGTTTAAGCACACACAGACAAACCGCATATTTTTTTGCACTTACTTTTTTTTGTTATCATCTGGCGCATTTGTGATAATATATATGGATATAAATGACGGAGATTTTTTTCCATTGTAACTTACTACTACTACAGCGTATGTATACACAGCAGATGTATACACAGCAGATATGTTGTTTTTCAGTCATGACTCTTTTCATGACTGAAAAACAACATATCTGCTGTGTGCATCACAAACATTTCCCGCTACCAGATTCGAGTCCGTGACCTCCGGGACCTCTTGACCGATAGCCAGGGATCTGATCATTTTACAAAATTTGCCTAAACACCGTGACATTCGCAGGTTTTCTTATCTTTTGTAAGCTTGTTACGTTTTGAGATTGGATGTTTTTGTCATTATTATTTAAAAAAGATTCTATAAAAGATTTTTCTGGAGGTATTTTTTGTATTGATTTACAACTTGTAAATTTTTTTCAGCAGAAAAATGTCCAAAAATTTGTTGGCTAGTAGCGTTTTTGGCCCGGATAGTGGAAGACGCGGATTCGATTCCTGCATCAGGACAGTAATTTTCTGCCCTCTTTTTCTTGTTTATTTGAACTGTGAATCTCAATATTGTGGACAAAGTTCGCGACAGTAATTATTCGGACCTTGTCTAGAAAATTTCTTCTGTCTTTAATCAAATGAAGTGTTAAATGACCCAGACAACCGCGACAGGCGTAAAATACCGTTACTATAAGATTACGATTTCACTTTTACTATTAACATTTAATCATGATTTCTCGGTTTGGACGTCCATAATCGTCATTTTACTAACTTACGATTATGGACGTGCAACGCCGCGGTAAGCTTCAATGTAAAATAACAAAAAATTTGATGTTTTGAATGTGAAATGTGTAACGAAATATTCTCATTACTTTCTTATTTGCTACAACTGCTAGGAAAGTTTTTAATAAACTGTTGTTGTATTTTTACTGAAGTAATTATTAATGCGTTTGCGCTTTTAACTTTTTATTTAGTTTTTCTCAGAGCTTTGGTTTTGTAACATAATTTAACTGTTTATTAAATTCTACTAAGATGTTGGTGATGTTGGATAGTACCAATGTAATCATTTTTACATATCTCATGAAATAACCGCTAGTTGTATACATTACAAATGGTTCTATTTAATCTTAAGAAAGTTAACAAAAACTAAAAGTACTAACTCGTACGTATTTCAAAGTGTCAACCTTTTGTTCTACAATATAAATAGAAAATTGAATGGTCATCAGTTTCTGCTTTCATTTACTTTTGTCCTTTCATCCACACTTAGTTACACAGTTACATCTAATCCAACTAATGCTGCTGCTTTTTCTAGCTCACATCTAAAAGAAATTAATAAAAGAGAGCATTCTTTATATATTACGTAAAAAGGTAATAAACATAAACAAATATATATTTTAGGTACACTAGGGTGACTCGTGGTAGGGGCACCGATTACGACAGTAAGATATTTCCGGTCCTTGCCGAGTTTCTGATGATTTTCCTGAGCAATATTTTTTCTTTAGGAATCAATGAACTCGCTAACAGAGACAATTTGTTTGCGACCCAAGCTGTCTTTTCGAATTGGGTTTGTTTTTGTTTATTTAAATGTCTATGATAGTATACTCATTAGCAGAACAAAGATCAATCGGACTATGCATTTGCAAAGAACCCAATTTATGAAATTTTGGTTTAGACCATAAAATTTATTTGAGGAAGAATTACACATCATAATAAAGATACAACAAAACCTGTAACGAAACAATTCGGCATGAAATTTAACAAAGAGAAGTAAATTTACCATCACTACATAAGCATTGCAAAGATTAATGGTCCTTATTTACTTGTCAGAGTGTCCAATTTAGGTTTGCGGCTATCAAAGTACCCAGACTACAGAGGTGCGCTAAGAAGGTTGGCTTGAACGAATAGTTGTCTGCATAGCCTGGAGCGGATTCTCTCCACACGGCCACAGAATGTGAGATGACAATGTTAGTCTTGTGCCGATATTCAGGCTATGTTAAGTATCCTGAGTCGACGGCGACGAGGTATAAATTATTGACACCGCTTGTATGAGGAGCATTCCATAGATCCCGTCGGCAGACGAGGGACGTGGCATACTTGGTGTAAGCTTCTCGCTGCTATGGTGCCAAGCAACAACTATTCTCAATATTTAACAATGCTGAATCGTTATTCAACCCCTGTAAACCCGGTAATCCCAGTAAATCCGGTAATAGTAGAGGTACTAGAGTTTTATTTACATATGCTTATTTTTATAGGCCGAGGTGAATTAACGTTGTAAGTTATTGACATCTCTCAATTTTCAATTTTTAATTAATGTAAATTACTTTTATGTAAAGGCAGGAAAAAACCTGACTGAGTTTCTTGCCCGTTCTTCTCAGGACAGGGCCTCCTGGTAGTTTGCGAACGGATGGCGTAAATTTCTTGTCTTGACGATTCATGAGTGTATTGTAATCATACCAGTAGGGTCCGTAGCCAAGTGGCAATCGTTTCATAACGATAACGCGTCGAAGTTCGTCACGATCGGTCATATTACTTTGGTATCTACAGCGTCTTAGCTTGCGCAACCAACATAACTAGGAACTTACGAAGACGATTTTGGTCACGTGATTTCACGACGACTTACGTCAAATCCCATACATTTTGCTTTATCGAACTTCGTTATCTTTGTCGGTATGTTACTTTGTCTAGGCCCCCAGATAAAACATCTTTAACCGATTGTAATTGTTGAGTGCCTATTAAGTAGCTTATAACGTTAAATATTGAAATATTTTACTATAACACACACGTTTCCAATGTTTAACGTTATTTCTTTGATCATGATTCATGAGTGTATGGAATAATACCATAATAAATGAATAAACTATATTTTTATTTCCAATTTACAAAGAGAGCTTAAATTGACAATCATTTGAATTGAAAGCTTTTACTATAGTCTGACGCATTCAGAAGCTCAAAATTCCAATATGGTCCCTCAATGGGAACGCAAATTATGTATGTATTATACACAACACGGTATCACGGCATTATAAACGCATAGTATTGTACCGTGGTCCGTGACGTATGAACTACATAAATAGGCAGTTCAGAGTGGCTTTAATCGCACATGCCCAACTTTTATTGAACTCACCCAATATATTTTGGCATTGGCGCAAATGCGATCGTTGTTGAATTAAATAATGAAAAGCCCGTTTCCCGCAGGTTTAAAATGGCCGTATGGCGGAGTGCCAAAGTTTGTATATCACCTACTCTTAATAAATTTTTAGTCACCAACTGCTATTATTGTGTTGGCTCCGTGTTTTCACTTGCGAAATTGTTAGCGAGGCGGTTTTTATTTAAAACGAGAACTTTTACAAGGTTATAATGTTTTAAGCTTAAGTGGTCACTTTCAGTCACCCGTGACCATGGTGCCTGTAACTGTGCCGAAATATCGGAATCATAACAAAATCCAGATACGTGGTATAAATCCCGTTTTTTCACACTTTTACAGGATTGTTTACATTTTAGGGAAATTTTTACATAACATCACATAACCCGCAGACTGATATCACATGAGTAAATAAACGGAACAGAGAATAAGCTTGTCAACTGGCCTCTAGGCGAGACTGGGTAAAACCGGTTTCTCTCGTACAGCCAGTTGACAAGGTTTTACTCTGTTCCGTTTATTATCTCATGTGCTGATATGCGGGGCGATCGTTGGTCATTATAAATCGCTTGCACGGCTTCCTCGGATCCAATTAATTGAACATCAAACTATGACGCTGCGACACGTTTCAACTGACAATGTAACACTGAACAAAAAAAAGGGACGCAGAGCGGTTACGCATAGATTAATTAAAAGTAACTTTAGTTTGCTTTACTGAAATCCTATGTTATAGATGCGAAACGAATATGAATGGGGAATGGGCAACAGCGGTCCGGTACAGTGCTTAAATGAGATATTAAGTTCTGGAGACTGCTTATGGTTTATTAAGACACGTAAAAAGAAGTAGAAAATTTAGACTAAGGGCCTGTTTCATAATCGACAAGTAAGTTCAAAGTAGCTTACTTCGCAGATCGTTTGACAGTTGTAATATGAAATATATGTCAATTGAACTGTAAAGTAAGCTACTTCGAACTTACTTGTCGATTGTGAAACAGGCCCTTAGTATGGCAGAAAATTTAGCTTTCTGGTTTCGACATCAACCTCTGTCTGATCTCTGTAAATGGCATTGATAAGCTCCCCAAGTTTGGAGTGTTATGCCTGTTTTTCAGAACGTCTATAAACTTTGAGGGTCCCTTAATATCTTCGTGTTCGAATAAAATAAAATAGTTAATATATCCTTAAATAAGTGACACTGATACCTTAAACCTTTAAAAGAGAGTAAGTAGGTGCTGAATTTATTTTAATTTGATTTATATTAGTATAGGACGTATTGTTTATTTTAATTGTGTCTTCAAAATGTATGGCATTAAAAGCTTTTTTTTAAAAGCGTTTTTTTTATATTGAAGTAGCGGCTTATCCACTGAGAAACGTAGACTTAAATCAGCATGCTCAGTGCCTACCAACAAGCTAGGTCAATACTTGCTAATTAGCATTAGTTGCGTCATCAATAAGACAATGGAATCTTGGACCCTCTGATTGCTTGCTGAAAACCGATATACGTATTAACCCTATAGGCATCGCCTCAACGCTATTACCGCAGAGCACACATAGCAGACACACCATATTTCATGACACCATTTATCAGCCATCATAAATTGTTCGTATGGGTTTACTCACATCCAATTAACCAAACAGCGGGTTATGACGACGTGTCGACAAAGAGGAGACTCCTATTATCAAAGGAAACATTGCTGCTGTTGTTTGTCTCCTGACAATTAGCTTCCCGTTCCAGCAAATGGAATATGCGTGAGCAACTATTTACTTCGACTAACTTTGAGTAATTGATTACTTAGGATGGCTGTGTGAGCTGATAATACTTTGTGGCAGACACCTCTATCGGAGTGAAGTGACATTATAAGAGTGTTTACATGAGTGTTTCTTTTGCACTTTTACCGCTGTTCACCATTCACCACTGTCAAGTCCATGTCAAAGCAACATATATTATTAGCACTCTTCTCATAATTTTAATGAAACGTGGACAATGTGGATAATCTAAAAGTATATAAGTACTATAAATGAATGAAAATAGCTTATGGGGGCAACGGGAACTAATTTTAATTATTTTACTAAATTACCCCTGTTTCCTTTAACGGAGATATGATCTATGTTATTCATGATATCAAGTGCAATATATGGCATAGTTTTAACCATTAAAATCGAAGAAGATATTTTTATATACTGCACTCTATAAGGATTGTAACGTATTTCCTAACCGAATGTGCGATAGCTGTTCTCTATCGGATGGAGTCGTACGCATATCTCGTATATCTCACCATAGCCCTCGGAATCAAATAAGCATGTATGTAATTGCGAATAATCTGAATAGAAGAAGGGCTGATTTTGAATACATGATAGCTCAAGTTCCTGGACTGGACTTTCCTATTTTAAGTGCCGATGATTTAATTATCTATGCACTTGGAACGTATCAAGTACAACAAGCGCGCAGCTACTACGGGGAACATGTAAAAAATTATGGCTCTTATGTGATAGAGGTATGCAGATAACCTAATATTAATGATTTTTCGCCAGAAACCCTTAATTAAAATGATCCGTGGCTTCTTAGAGGCAGAACCCAATCCAGCCATTCATCTAGACCAATATATTACGAGTGTAAACTAGTAAAAAGAGCTACACAGGGTTAGATGGTATTTTGTGCCACTATTGCTCGTGTGTTATTGCGAACTTCAAATGCGAATATCTCAGCTTCGATATCACTTAGGATGAAAATAATTAAGCATGTATGTATTAATAGGGGACTATAATGAGACATGAAAATAATTAGTGGCTGCTGAAAAAAAAATGACGCTACTAGTCCATACAAAGTTACTCAAACCCCTTTAAGTTTAATTGGCTGTTTGTTAGATTAAGCTTAATGTTTAGATTACGTTCACCTTATATGGAACTAACTTTTAAGCTTGACATTTCATTATCTAGTTCAATTATTTAATCATTTCTCGTTTTAACCACTGAAAATATCTGAGAGGAGAGGATGAAACAAAAACATTGGATAACTTGAACTGCTAAGCAACTGCAACTAAGCTGAAGAAAAACTGTACAGGCTAAGTAAACATCCACTGCCAAGCCCAGCGAAGCCAACTTAATACCTCGGCTGAAGTTGATCTTCGTAGTTTGCTTGGCCACAAGTCTCCGAAGTGAATATGTGAAACCAATATTAGTTCATTAGTGTACTCCAGATAAGGTCTTATCGGGTACTTTAGAAGAAGAAAAAACAGTACCTATAACGGTAACTAGAATAGTAAATGATTAAAGTCTGATTTCTTTTTGTTTACTGCTTCTCTAGCATTAACTCTTTAGGTACATAAGTACAATTCTTATGGTCATAATACGATCTCAGTAATAGCACCAAATAGAACTC
Organism: Cataclysta lemnata; assembly: GCA_963931975.1. NCBI lineage: Eukaryota > Metazoa > Arthropoda > Insecta > Lepidoptera > Crambidae > Cataclysta > Cataclysta lemnata. The sequence continues at coordinate 8,661,890 of OZ008339.1, forward strand.
GCTATTATTACAAATATATTTTGCATATTAGAAAAATGGCAGATACAATTGCGCTAATAAAGCTTCTTGACTCAAACAGGGTTCATGTCACTGCACCTGAAAGAAATTAACTCGCTAAGACGGAATGAAAACAATCCAACAAGTTCCCGGCGAAGCTCAAGATCTTTTTAAAAGCAAAAAGGCTAAAACGGAACAGCAAGCCGGCGCTTTCTGACCCGGGAAAAACTAAACCTCCCCGGCAAAGACAAATGTTTAACGAAACAAAATTTGGTGGGGAAAAAACCAGCTAAACCGAGCATAACGAGTAATCGATGGCAGCCGCGGAACCCGCCGGTGCTGAAAGAAACTAACTGCAAATTAATACTGCAGTTTGGGTTCAACTGGAAACTGCGTAACTTTTAACGGTCGGTTTCGATATTTTATCTACATAATGTAGAAGTAAGCTTACGTTTTGTTTACTAAGTTTTGTTGCGTGCCATTTTTTAAGATAATCACTTTAAATAACAGAGGTTCCTAGTAGTAGATTATCTTTATCTGTATATAGAGCGGAGCCTTCCATCACTTTTCTGTACATTCATTCTTCACTAGCCAACCACCTTTCTAGCGTGTAGGATAATATGAATCACAAGAGAGTGGAGGGCTTTATTAGGTCTGACTGATTCTTTAGGTATACTATTTGGTAGGTAGTACCCTAGTGGTACCCTAGTGCCCTAGTGGTACCCTCTACCATCCAGGTGCATAGTGGCTAAACCAGGCAATCTAAATTCAAAGTTTATCAAACATCAACTGAAATTCAATGATGTCACTTTGAGAAAGTTTCAATATCACCATTAAACATTGACCTCAATTAACTAAAATTACTAAGGAAAATACAAGAAGACAATTGACGGTTAGTTTTCTGTAGGTCATTTGATTGGGACTGTTTCTTTAAATTTACGTAAGTCTCATCGCTTCAGGCTTGAACAGTAGTTGCAATTAACATTGGCTCGAAGACCAGTGCTATTTTAATAGCAATCCAGTGAAACCATTATTCTTAACTGTAAGTTCATAAAGCCACAGTTAAATTTTAAGTCTGGAGAGCTTTTCTTGAAATTGCCGGCACATAATTACAAATTTTACGGAGTCAATCGTAAACATTGACTCCGTAAAATTAATTCCAAAGAAATAGGAAAAGTACAACTAAACCATTAAAAGTGTTAAACATCTACTGCTTGTACCCAAATAAATAAACTGTGAAGTTAGTGAAGTGTAATCCTGTGAATTATTAGAAATAAATCAATTATTATTCGTCACAGTGAGTTTGCTACATAAATTGTCATGACTACTAAACAACTTTATGAAAACTTAATATTGAAGTAGCTGGGAAGAAATAGTGTATAAACATTCAAGAATATTACAGTGAAAGTGTATTAATTTAAATTGCAAAAATTCTATCACGTTCGTTTAATTATTTGCAGCCGACTACCTGCCTGCAAATAGTAATTCACCGGACTACTAGAAAACTGTTCCCAAATTTGAACACGTGAAGTTGTAACACTGATAGCGTAGCTCGTTGCTCATAGGACTGCAAATCCGACGAGCCCGAGATCAAATCTCAATATCTGCAAACTTTTTCATGTTTTAATTTTTTTTTTTTTTTTGACTATTTTATTTTCTCTTTTCTTTGAAACGTATGAAACACAAATCATATGTCTGGTGGCGTATGAATACATATCGCCTGTGACGAGCCAATTCGCGTCTACTCCCTAGTGGTACTCCAACGAGACTTAATAAAATTGGTACAAAATATGGAATCAACGACCGCGAAGTACTCAAAAAGAATTCGAAAGCAAGTAATTATGTGTAAAAAGTGTAAATCGGTTCGAGATGTGAATGAGACAATACTTTGTTCTTCTTGCAATGAACGATATGATTTTGACTGTATCGGAATATCTGAAAAGTTATATAGAATAATGCTGCCCGATAAAAAAAATAACTGGAAGTGTAAAACATGTTTGGTGAAGCAGAAACAGAAAATTCAAACTACTATAACACCAGCTGTTAATGAAGACAATATAAACTTATCAGAAAAGAAGAAACTACCACATGAACTTGAGCAAAATATTATGACTTCGGATAGCCCTCTTGACTCTCAAACAATGGACTCCTTCATATATGATTCACCTAAAGATTTATCTACCGAACTATCAAAAAGTGTAGACTGTACAATCAATGACATTTTGTTGATGGAAGATCTTAAAAAACAAGTTAATGACATAACAACAAATTTGAATAGTACTCAAGCGGAACTGGAAAATACTATAATAGAAAACAATGAACTCAAGAGACAAATTGACAAACTTAATAAACAAATACAATTGCTTAAGAATTTTTGCATTGGCTCGCCCATAAGCGAGACTGCTAAGAAAAATATTAACAAAAGAGGAGGAAATAAAAGCTTGGACTTGTATACAACTTTCACTCCACCGAGGACTAAGATAACTCAGTGGGAGATGCATGACTCCGAAGTAAATAAGAACAAAACTATGGAAATAGCTTACAAATTACAGGCAGAAATAACTTCTTTAGACCAACAATTACAAGCAGCAAAGAAGAAAATATTGTCACTGGAAAAATACATCAAAAATCTTGAAGCAACTGCAGGAAAGCATAGTGTAATTTCTGCCACACCCAAAAATATTAATAAATTACAAAACGTCTCATTAAATGAAGAAGACGAGAAGAGTCGTTTAGTGATTATAAGCAGTAATAATAGAAATAGAATTTTACGAACAACGGAAACCTGCACATATTTTGATAGCTTTCAGATTTTTCACCACATTACAACAGGGTGTGGAGTGCGAAAACTAGTAGACAACGTGAAAAGTTCGGCAAAAAACCTTACACATGACGATTTCTGCATTCTCATCATCGGAGAGAACGACTTTGCGAGATCTGAGGATTATGTTGAAGTTACAAAATACATAAGAGACTCTATGATTGAAATTAATAACACTAACATTATAATTTGTGCACCTACTTATATTTGTGGTCTTGAATTGTATAATTGTAGAGTGGAATTGTTTAATTCTTTGTTGTGTCTTGATGTACAAACATATAGTTATGCTTTCCTTGTGGACAGCAATCAAACATTGACATTAGATATGTTTTCTACTCGTAACGGTAAACTAAATAACTACGGCATGCAGGACATATTCAGGAATATCAAGGAATTGATAATCTGGATAAAACAAAACTGTAGTACTAAATATAACGAACATAAATCAATAGCCCTTGAGTTGAGCAGTTCAAACACTCAAAATGAAACATTTTTTCGCAACCGGTGATAAGTTAGACAATTTGGTACTACTTCATCAGAACATCGCTGGTTTTTTGAGTAAGCGAGATAGTATTGAGATAGCTTTACATGAACTCTCGGGACAGGGAAAACCCATTGATGTGTTGTGTCTTAGTGAAACTTTTGTAAGGTCAGGAAATGAGCACAATATTAGGCTTACAAACTTTATACTAGCTGACTGGTACTTAAGATCAAACCAAAAACGCGGCGGTGTCTGCATATTGTGTAAGGATTATTTGGACTTTAAAAGGCTTCTTTTTCTGAAAGAGTACACTACTGAGTTTGTCTTTGAAGTTTGTGGTGTGGAAATCCAATCTTTACAATGTATTATTATTTGTATTTACAGAATACCTAGGAGTGATCCAAATGTATTTCTTAATAAACTAGAACTATTAATGACCAGACTGCGAAATAAACACAAAAAGAAAATAATCATTACCGGTGATTTTAACATAGACTATCTCAAGCAATCAAATGAACTAATAGAATTAAAGAGAATAACACATAATTTTAATTTTATCATACATATTCAAGAACCAACTCGGCTTAAGGCTTGCCTAGATCAAGTGCTAAGTAACTGTTCGGATGCTAGAAGTGAAATAATAAACTTATGTTTATCAGATCATAACACGGGTCAACTTTTAAGTGTACCTGTGAAAAATAAAGATGCGTCGCCTAGTTATTGGTATGAGAAATGTAGAGATTTTAGCAAAGACAATATAGATAAATTTCTTTATTATATAAATAACCTTTCCTGGAACGAAGTCTATACCGAACAAGACACTAATGAAGCATTTGATTTATTCCACGATCTTATTACCTTCTTTTTTTGAACAATGTTTCCCATTTGTGCGTAAAAAGCATAGTAATGGGAAAAGACTACCGTCTTGGATCACGAAGGGTGTGAAAAAATCGTCAACTACTAAACGTAAACTGAGACTCCAGTATTATAGGAAAAAAGATGTAGAAAGTAAAAATCATTACAAACGCTTTAACTTCATTTATAAAAAATGTTTATCAGCATTGCAAAAACTTGATAATGACCGTTTAATAAATAATTCAAAGAATGTTTGCCAAGCCGCCTGGAAATTAATAAAAAATGAAACCTCAAATAAAACCGCGAGCAATAAAAAAATTGATATAAATGAAATAGATCACAATGGACGCCCTATTACTAATCCTATAGAAATAGCGGAAATATTTAATAACTTTTACACAGGTATAACTGATGACGTTGAAACAGGTGAATGTAAATATAACATTAATGAAAATGATCATAATATGTTTCTGACACCTACTGATAGTAATGAAGTCATGAAAACCATTCGGATACTTAATAATACACAATCTGTCGGTTATGATGGTATCAATACAAAAATCATAAAAACCAGTGCAGAAATCTTATCCCCTATACTCAGTCATATTATAAACCTGTCTTTTAGTGAAGGCGTATTTCCAAATCGTCTAAAAGTAGCCATTCTAAAACCCATGTTCAAGAAAGGGGATAAGAAATGTATTGACAACTATAGACCTATAGCACTTCTATCAGTTCTATCAAAAATATTGGAAAAGTTAATGTACAAGCGACTTTATAATTTCTTCTCAAAATATAAAATTATTTGTTCTCAGCAAAATGGCTTCCAAAAGGGTAAATCGACAACCCTAGCAGCATTTAATATCATTACAAAAGTAATAGATGAGGTTAATAAAAAAAACCCAGTCACAGTCATTCTATTTGATATGTCCAAGGCCTTCGATAGAGTATCACATGGAATACTTTTGAGCAAGTGTGAACGAAGTGGGATTCGCGGTATTCCACTTCGATGGTTACAGTCATATCTGACAGACAGATACCAATATGTCGAAATAAAAAAAATATACGATAAAAGAGAGGAAGTAACTTATAAATCACAGAGAAATATAATTAAAGCTGGAGTCCCACAGGGAAGTATTCTTGGTCCTCTACTCTTCTTGCTATACATAAATGATTTACCCAAGGCCACCAAATATCAATGCTCCCTTTTTGCAGATGATATAGCCTTAGTTGTACCATGTAAAGACAAAATGACGTACAATAATGAAATCAGTTCCGAAATTTCTAATATAATAAAATGGCTACAGGATAATAACTTAAAAGTAAATATTTCAAAAACAAAATATTTGCAATTTCATAGTCAAGGTGGTAAGAAACAGAAACTACAGTTGACATTTGAAAATAAAACGATTGACGAAACTAATGATGCTCTTTTCCTGGGCATAACCTTAGACAACTCTTGCACCTGGAAGCCGCATATCGACAAATTATGTTTAAAACTAAACCGTTTTGTTTATGTCTTGTGGCGTCTTAGTAAAATAAGTGACTTAAGAACAGTATTGAAAGCATACCATGGTTACATAGTATCAAATTTGAGGTATGGGATTTTGTTATGGGGAAACTCAGTTGCAATAAATAGACTTTTTATATCACAAAAACAGTGTATAAGAGCAATCTGTAATGTTCCGCCTTTAACTAGTTGTAAAACTCTTTTCAAAGATCTACGCTTATTGACACTTCCCTCTTTATATATTTATGAAACCTCTATTTTTGCGAAAGCCAATAAACATCTATTTGTGCACCGTCGAGACCAGTGTTTGTTTAATACCAGGTATCCTAATAAGTTAATGATGCCGAATAGTAGAACGACCATTTGCTCAAATAATTCATATTGTATGTGTGTAAAAATATACAATCATCTGCCTGAAAGTATAAAAAATCAATCAATAAATTTATTTAAACGAGCTTTATACGGCTGGCTCATTGATAACTGTTTCTATGCTTTGAACGATTATTTTCAACTCAAAACCAAACTGATGTGAAATAATTACCTACTTATACATAGTAAAAAAAAGAAGTTATTTCATGAAAAATATTGCACAAATATAACATTCATAAAACTAAGGGACTAAAAGCTAAATTAAAGGCAGAAAACCTCGCCTAGGTCTTCTGAGACAGGAAGTGTACCAATAACGCTGGCTGCATTACCACGCTGAATGGCGAGACTAATTTTTTGCGCGAAATACACTACTTATTATAATGAATGTTATAATATCTATTTTAAAATTTTTTGACGATTGTATACCTAATTGATATTCTTCTAATTTGTATCAGTATAATTTTAAATTTAATTGTGACATATTTTAACAAATTAACTATCAATAATTATTGAATAATTTTTGCATGCTGGCATCAGAATTTGTATCAGATATTTTATCATTGTGACATAAGTATTTTATTTAACCGATCAAGTCTTAGTAAAATCATAATTTTTGCATGCTGGAAATGGCTAATTGTGAGATCGAATATATATTTTTTTTATTTAATATCTTTATAACCACAATTACTGCAAATAAATATTTTTCTTTCTTTCTTTCTTTCTTTGCAACGATTTTCCTTCGGTGAAATTCGAAACTGTTCAAACTATTTCAACTGAGCTACAACTACAATGTTGCTTCATTAGACATCTATAAAACAGCTGAAGAAAATTTCTACTTTATCTTGTCAGTAAAATGGGAAATTCTAATTATTGATTTACGATTTCGCAGGTGGTACGATTTCGAAGGGCAAACCGGCTGTAAAACCTAAGCCAAAACCTTGAGCAATATGAATTATTACAATCACTCGCTCCGTTCATCGATCTCTCGACATGGTCCTTTATGTCTTTTTTTCTATACATTCATTCATCACTAGCACCTTTTGCAATGCATTCAGTGCCATCTATGGAGTTAAATACTTACTAGCAAGTACTAGGTGATTGGCGAATGTTAATACGTACGTCAAGTTACCATAATATTATTTCAAAATTTGTTAGTCGAAAAAGTTGAGCATGACAATCGCTCAGAACAATAAAGCAGTTATTGTTCTGAGGACAATCGATTAAAATTGATTTTTCGATTGATTGCTTGTTGACAAATAACATTTTGTCAAGTGAAAATTTCTTTATGCCACATTTTTCATCGATATCAGTGATATTCTGTAAGAAATACTTTTTATTTTATTAGCTTAAATTTTGTGCCATAGACTCTATAAATCAACGTCTTAATCAACAAAGTTTGAAATTGGACTTAAGAGAGAGTATTCAAGTCTACTGGTTCTAAACTTTTAAGCACTCTAAAACTTATGTCTGTGAATGGAGGATTAACCATTCAATCTGTTTTCTCTAAAATGTTACTCATTGTAACTAATTCTCAGCATTGATGTTGTTCGAATCTTGTGGTCTGTTGCTCCCTTCATAATTAAATATTGTAATATAAATAATCTTAGATTTAAATCTTAATTATGAACTGTATCAAAATTTAGAAACAAAAACGCCACGATTTAAATTTTCAAATAACGCTGTATCTTTTATTTAACAAGACGATGAAAATTCATTGAGTCAAACGACTTTAGCACCTAATCCTTGCTAAGTTGTAAAGAAAAATTTTAATAAGAAATCAATGCCACATTTCTATTGTTCTCGATAAAATTTCCTTACCAATTTAATGTCTCCTCGGTACTCGGCCATGAAAACTTTTATTATGAAAGTAATTAATTTTCGAAGAATGCTAATTTTTCTTTTAATCGCTTCTTTAGCGTCTCGACTTTTATCTTTACTTTGTTGGAATTACTTTTGGCCGAACATTTTGTGATAAAGTATAAAAAAATTTCACTTACCTGCTTTAAGGTGTATCTTTAGCAATTAATAAATCAGCAATATTTTATATAGAAACAATGTTACATATTATTACGGCTTATTACAATATTACTGCATAATTAATAAGTCCAGCCCTCCCAATAGTAACTTTATATTTATAAGAGAGTTTATATGAAAAATAGTTAATGTTTTTACGAAAATAAACAACTTTAATTATAACTCATATTATTGCTGGATACATAAATCTCAAATAGATACTTTAATACTGTAATACGTTACGTGATATCAGTGAATCTGTGAATATATCCGTGTACCTATTTGGGTATCGAAATAGGTACACCGATATATTCACAAATTCACTGATATGTTTTATTTCTGGGTTTGGGAAATTGCATCGCTCACTCCGATAGAAACAGAATTACTGATGTATTCGATTGAACCCGGAACTAAATACTCGGAGCAAGTCAAATATGAGCCAAATTGGATAAAGCACCACGCGATGGCTCACCATGTAACAATAATTAATAATTTTACTCGTGAGAGTTTGTAGATTGAATTTATTATTATAAGAAGATATAAATGGAGATTCTTAAAGTACCTATTTCATTAGCTTCCTGTCCTGTTCACAAGATATCTTGGAGCGCAAAAATTACATACTTACATACATACATAAACATGCCTTTCTCCTCTAAAGGGTAGGCAGAAGTATTTCAACACCCGCGTTTCGCCTGCAGTAATAGGAGGCGAGCCTATTGCCATTCACCGGAAACTTTAATCGCAGTAATTTGGTAGATAGTACACCAGGAACACTGCTACCCATTCTTCTTTATAAGTCTCACTGCCGCACTCAGAGACGTCAATTAACTTTAATGAATACTTTATTTAAAAAATTTCATTTAAATCTAAACCATAGATCCAGCAAGTCTAGTCAAGTCAACTAGATTTGAATTGTCATTTTTTGACATTAAGTACTCATTAGCGTTATTTGACGTCTCTGAGTGCGGCAGTTAGTCAACTTGTACGACACCAACGAGAGACAGGAGTAGTGACAATTGTATCTATTCTTCTCTGCCATCACCACACGGTACACAAAAGTTCTGTAAAAAATATCCTGTTTTTCCTTTTTTTCTTTATTATACAAGCAAGATGTAAGTATTGATTATATCATCACTATTACTTAGTTACTCGAAACAATAACAAAGCGAACAAATCAAATGCACCAAATATATGGCACCGAAACCAAAAGGCGTTAAAGACATGCTCAATTTTAAAGTTATAACATTTTTAAAATATGCCATTCACAACACAGCAAAACAATTTAAAATGTATCATCGTGAATTGCTTACGAAAGCACCCGTGAAATTATTCTGTGCCGAACCGCCGGCGTCGGCACTGCATTCATAGACGGGAGGAGATATTAAATCGTATGGAAACAGGAACCGGGAGTTAATGCGCCGTTTTTGGAATTACAGACGTGCTTTTTGTGTGCTAACGAATTGTACATCGGAGCAATTGCACGTCTGCCGTAACACTTTGGCCTTTCAATGTTCTCTTATATGTGTAAGAAATATGTATTTATTATATATTTATTAACTGACTCGGCAAATGTTTTTGCCCTTACCACCTAGAGGTATTGGGTGTCGTACAAGGCGACTAAGGATTAATCAGTGAAGAGGAATGGGCAGCAGCGTTCCTCTTATACCACCTAGCAAAGTACTGCGACTTTTGTGCCCGCTAAATGGCAGTAGGCTCGCCACCTGTTACATGGGACCTGACATAATTGGCGAAACGTGGGTGATTTATGTATGAATGTACCTAGAGGTATAAAAAATAGCATAATACATCCTAATAATATTCTCAGACCTAATAAATATACACGAAAAAATTGGTCAAGCCGTTACGGAAGAGTTAGATATGATAACAAACACTGTGAGCTTCATAAATACAAAATAGATATACATGTAAAAATTGCATTCCTGCCAGTGAATATAAAATAATATAACACACATAGTTTCTAAGTATTTTTGAGATGGGACTCTCGTTGTAAATGAGCTTTTATGAATCGCCAAGAAGCAAGTAAATAAAATATTGGAAAGGCACATGACACACAAGTCGAAAGTGTTGTTTTGTAATATTTTTTTTTATATAATATATTTTATTGTTAATAAAAAATTATTCCACAACTAATAAGGAAGGTAGTACAATGCGCGGCACCTATCAATACGCGGCAAGTAAGACAAATAGATAGGTACTATTTTTTATTTACCTAATTAAAAACAGACTAAGGTCCGACGATTATTTTACAAAATAAAGAAGAATTTATGTATTGTGAGTCTTGTGTCGTCTAGTGCTGTACAAAATGGAGTACCTACGTAAAATAATAGGACTTGAGTTGTTTTTGAAAATTCAGTTCTTTTTTCTTGAGTTCTAATCTTAACGAAAACAAAACTTAACCTAAAGACAAAGGTTATCTCACTATTGTTCGTTAAATCAATAAAATAAGTATATGCTCAATAGGTTTTAATTCATTTGACGATCAGTCTCAATAATTGTAATTATTACAGTAACTTCGTAAAATATGTAACTATAATTTCCAGATACACAGATTTTGTAGTCGCAAGTGATTTAGATCCATTCAAACTGGCTAGGTCTCGAATTTAACATAACTTTTAATGGACCACATTCAGTTAGTTTTGCGTGGGACTGCCGCAACTAGTATACAATATTACATCTTGAGCTATCGTAATCCAGGTATTTCACTTGAAATTGTAACAAGTTTGTGATTGTTAGCGAGATTTTCTCTTAGACAGCTATCGCATCAACGTATGTCACATAATAACGCACATAACTTCAATCCGTAGATTAAATTTTAGTCACAAGGGCTTCCAATGACAAGCAGGTAATAGTTTAGCAAACTTCATATATTGATTGAGTTAAATTAATATGTCTAAGATTAAACGCAGAACTCATTACAGTACAAAACTTTAACACGACAGAATTAATTACACCACATTTTTTATTTATAGCTGAAACACTTAAATTAAAACATACTTCAAATACAACAAAATATATCACTGGAAGTAAATTAGGCGTCCATGTTTTTTGTTAGTTTCCATCTTGAAATTATCAGCGTACGGGGGCAAATAAAGCTGGTCGGCGATTACTGGACTACCTTTGGGATCGTCGCCATTGTCGACCCATTGTGGACTAGCGTGGCCTAAGTCTCGAACGTCTCGAAACACAGGACCCGGGGTTCGCCGAGGCGGCGGTATGTACTTTGGGTAAATCACACGATGACTTAAAGACTGAGCCACGAACAAAAGGAGCAGGGCTCCCAAATGTAGTGTTACCGGACCAGACATGTTCAACGGATATTTCTGTTGAATCTGCAGCTGAAGTCGCCCATTATATACTTTGTTACAAGGAAGTTTGCCCACCAAGCCAGTAAAAGGGGAAATACTTAGGTCTAATTACTTATTTTATTATCAAAGGTCACCTTCAAACTTGAACTCGTATTGTTTTGATTGAACTTGTAATAATACTCTTGACACGTTTTGTTTACTCTAACTATAGTTACATCAATAACATTATCCTTAACTTTATCTATTGCACTGCATCACTTATCATCATCATTATTTTAGTTGCATTTGATCAGACCCCTCTCAATCACGTATTTAGTTTTCACCAAGTACCAAAATATAATCGTAACAAAATTTAACAACTAAGCAAGAGTTCCTTATAGAACGGTACTAGGCTAATTTATGCATATCAAGGATGTCCTTCAGAATATACCTAGTGGCTACACATATATTTCTCGGGTATAATTGTCAACGAGCTGCTTAAACTGAATACCTACGATACCTACATAATGTGCAGACGGGTCTAACTTATAGTTGATAAAACAACGTTTTGTATGAAGCAACAAATTCGATTGGAAAATACCACTGGAGTTTTTGTTTTGCCAGTAAACCGTATATGCAGCCAAAGCTTCCGTATTCTGGACCGTGTAAGAGCGCAAAGACTCCATATTCCCAGTAGTGAGCAAGAAAGTTTTCTTTTTTCGAGCGCTGCTGTCTAATGATTCAGCGTTGGAAGCGGTAAACTTTAACTACTATTTTGGCACACTTTCAAACTCATGCCGTGTCTGCCATGCATGGGCCATGTCGAATTCATGTTGTAGTTGGTGCTGTTTTGTTACATAATTATCATCGTCTGTTGCAGAGCAACCAGCATAATTATTGTGCATTTTTGATACGAATACTGGAAATATTGGATGTGTTAGGCTCAAGGCAGAAATTGCCTAATAATTGAAACTCTTCATATTAGAAAAATAGTTTCCAATAAACAAGAACACAACGAGATTATGCAATCTATTCTAAAATTAGGAAAGATAAGAAGAACGTTAAACAAGGTATTGAGGGGAAACCTAGATAATATGAGATTCATTTAGTATGTGTCAATGTATAGGAATGCAGGAAAAACGTGTATTTATCTCGGTAGCCAAACTAGATAATCTTTGTATTTTGATTGTAAATTATATAAAGTATGTAAAATAAATATTACAAAGAAAAAGAGGTCAGAAAAGTTTCACATAACTATTGACCTCCAAGCATTGTGTATGATCCATTTTATTATGTTCAAACAGACGTCTGCGCTAGTTTGGTTAGAACAAGAACATAGGTGTGTAGTAGTTGAAAGAAAGAAATAAAAATAAACTAAAGAATAAAATAAAACACTATATTATAAAACAATGTGTATTGTCATGCGAGGCCCAAAGTCGCGCCTATACTCTGACTGGGTCTGTTTCAATTAATTATTTATTGAAACAGTCCCAGTCAGTTATTTAGTTGATGTAGATGTAGTACACTACCAATATGTATGCCAAAATTTTATAGAAGAACCAAATGTAGGAGTAGGACTACGCTATCGAGCTTGAGCTCCTCATTTCCGAACGCCTGAACCACCATCCCTTCGGGGATATAGGCGTGATTTATGTATGTATGTATGTATGAACCACAGAATCAATAATTTGATGAATTTCGGTATACAGGAATCTGACCACACTCTTTTTGCAGCTCGATTAAATCAGGCAGTTCTCTTTCGACGCGCTCTGCTCTTTTCATGTATGCGCTGCACTTGAACGAGTTTTCAGAAGGCGTGTGGCAAATAGCACACCGGGACGGGAGCGCACGCGCACGCCCTTGGAAAAAAAAGTGCCAAAAAATATCGTCAACACGGCCCCGGAACCACATGAGTAGATAAACCGAACAGAGTAAAAGCTTCCTAGAGTGCGCGCCAGATAAGTCTGCGCGCGATAAGTGGCGCTGCTTGCTAACATTGACACTCCTACTGCCGCACTCACAGACGTCAATTAACTTTAATGAGTATTTAATGTCAAAATTTTTCATTTAAATCTAGACTATAGACCCGGCAAGAATAACGACTAATTTTGAATTGTCATTTTTTGACATTAAGTACGCATTTACGTTATTTGACGTCTCTGAGTGCGGCAGCTAGTCTCGTAGATAAACAAAATAGCCGACGAAATTTTAGTTCCAATTTTGACCACGCGCAGACCTATCTGGCCCGGACTCTAACGCCGTCGCACTAACTAACTTCCAGTCCTAACCTCCAGCACTAAGTTCCAGTCTCGCCGCGTGCGCGACAGCGGCCAGTGGTAACGCACACATGCCCCGCGTGCTTGTAATAGTTCAATCGATTCGCGCGATTAGGTTGTACGAAGGTCTATTCTCTCAAAGGAAGGTATTCTCTGTTCCGTTTATTTACTATGCGCCCGGAACTATGCATGTGTTCGATAAAAATAATAGCCACTAGCGCGTTTGTGTATTGCTTGAAAATAATGAAACCATAAAAGTGAACTTTACTGCGCGCGCCATACTTTCGGGTCGGCGCCTGTGCGGAAATGAAATTCTTTGACAGCACTATCGAAACCTCTACGGCTTTTAAAGTGACATAAAATATTTGAGCATTATATGCATATCTATATGTACGTACATACATACATGTCACTTCTTTCTCCCACAGGGGTATCAGGGGGGACTGGGTATCGGCTGTCTTCCTCTAACGTTTTCTCCATTCACTTCCAAGTTTTAAATCTTTTTTGCCACTCTCCTTTCCCTCATCCTTTTATCGAGCATCCCTTTCTCAATTCTTGTAATTACGTCTTCTTTCAAACGATTTTCGAAAATTTATATTTATATTTTGGGTATAAGCTGTATTAATGTTTGGCTGTGCTGTGACGGCACAGATGAATAATAGTTATTTGTTGTACGTGAGTGCAAAGTTGTTTTTTAACCGCGTGCTCAATTGTGATGACCGAGCTAGCGAAGGATTCTAAAAATTAGAATCCTGAGCGATAGCGAGGGAATCAAAAGAGCACAAGGTGAAAAATCTTTGCCCTCGAGTGCAACCCGTAACTTTTCATCCCCCCCAACGAGGAAATTGCAAAATACAAAAAAAAATACAATATCTACAGTTTCTGTTTTCACCCAGAAACTTCCACAACACCCTCCCATTAACCCAAACACACCCAAAAAACACCCATTTACCCAGAAACACCTACAAAACATCCATTCACCCAGACACACCCACAAAACACCCATCCACCCAGCCACACCCGCAAAATTTATCCAGACACACCTGTAAGTACCTAATAAAAATTACCGTCCCTAATGGAGGTCCGAAACGGTCAATCAGCTTGAGTCAAGCACGTTGATTTTCTGTATGTTTTTGTTCCGTTGCTAGCGTAAACATATCAAACAAACCTAAAAAGCTTTTAAATGCTTGACTCAAGCATCAAGCAAGCATTGTAGACGATCAAAATGTTTAAAGCAAGATTGACGCCAAGCTTCGTCACGGAACTCCAAGGTTTTAACAAATTTATGACGTGAAAATAAAATGGCGTGCGCAAAGCAAATTACAAAAAAAGTACACCAAGAAGGTTCCGAGTCAGAGTTTTTAACAAATTAATAGTAGATTTTCCATCAAGTGCACAAAACGAATCATTTTTGTCCGAGACTTTTAGCAGCCCAAGCCGAAGGCGAGGGCTGATAGTAATTTCGAGGATAAAAATAGTTTTGTGGACGAGTTAGAAACTCTGCTTTTCACTTCGATTGCGAGGAAATAAAACAGTAATTTATCTTAACATTTCTTAAAATTCAAACTAAAATTAGTACAGTTTTGAATACTAAAGGAAATTGTTTTTCCCATTAATATTAGGCTTGGGCTGCAGACCTATACAGCCAAGTATTAAATTTATTTTGAAATAATAATTTTCTTAAATTAATTTAATACTTACCGTACCTACTAGAATTAAAATTTTAACATCTTTTATGTTGTAAGCCAACGGGTACCCTCGCAATGTAGAAATAAATTTCAAACATTCCAAAGCAGATATTTTTACAAATACCGTGCGTTCGGTTAAGCTTGGGTTTGCTTTATAAACTATTCGATTTTAATTTTAACATTATATAAATGTTAGAAAAATTAGTAGAAAGATTTTGGGGTTAGCAAAAGAATTTCGAAAAATTACGATCTTGAGGCGGGAATCGAACCCGCGTCCGCTGCTATCCGGGCAGGTGCCTGACCGCTCGGCCACCCAAGACACTAATTAACTTGCCGAAATTCTTCTAACCTTTACACTTCACGTTGTAAGCCAACGGGTACCCTCGCAATGTAGAAATAAATTTCAAACATTCCAAAGCAGATATTTTTACAAATACCGTGCGTTCGGTTAAGCTTGGGTTTGCTTTATAAACTATTCGATTTTAATTTTAACATTACATAAATGTTAGAAAAATTAGAACAAAGATTTTGGGGTTAGAAAAAGAATTTCGAAAAATCACGATCTTGAGGCGGGAATCGAACCCGCGTCCGCTGCTATCCGGGCAGGTGCCTGACCGCTCGGCCACCCAAGACACTAATTAACTTGCCGAAATTCTTCTAACCTTTACACTTCACGTTGTAAGCCAACGGGTACCCTCGCAATGTAGAAATAAATTTCAAACATTCCAAAGCAGATATTTTTACAAATACCGTGCGTTCGGTTAAGCTTGGGTTTGCTTTATAAACTATTCGATTTTAATTTTAACATTATATAAATGTTAGAAAAATTAGTACAAAGATTTTGGGGTTAGCAAAAGAATTTCGAAAAATTACGATCTTGAGGCGGGAATCGAACCCGCGTCCGGTGCTATCCGGGCAGGTGCCTGACCGCTCGGCCACCCAAGACACTAATTAACTTGCCGAAATTCTTCTAACCTTTACACTTCACGTTTTAAGCCAACGGGTACCCTCGCAATGTAGAAATAAATTTCAAACATTCCAAAGCAGATATTTTTACAAATACCGTGCGTTCGGTTAAGCTTGGGTTTGCTTTATAAACTATTCGATTTTAATTTTAACATTACATAAATGTTAGAAAAATTAGTACAAAGATTTTGGGGTTAGAAAAAGAATTTCGAAAAATCACGATCTTGAGGCGGGAATCGAACCCGCGTCCGCTGCTATCCGGGCAGGTGCCTGACCGCTCGGCCACCCAAGACACTAATTAACTTGCCGAAATTCTTCTAACCTTTACACTTTACGTTGTAAGCCAACGGGTACCCTCGCAATGTAGAAATAAATTTCAAACATTCCAAAGCAGATATTTTTACAAATACCGTGCGTTCGGTTAAGCTTGGGTTTGCTTTATAAACTATTCGATTTTAATTTTAACATTATATAAATCATAGAAAAATTAGTACAAAGATTTTGGGGTTGGAAAAAGAATTTCGAAAAATTACGATCTTGAGGCGGGAATCGAACCCGCGTCCGCTGCTATCCGGGCAGGTGCCTGACCGCTCGGCCACCCAAGACACTAATTAACTTGCCGAAATTCTTCTAACCTTTACACTTCACGTTGTAAGCCAACGGGTACCCTCGCAATGTAGAAATAAATTTCAAACATTCCAAAGCAGATATTTTTACAAATACCGTGCGTTCGGTTAAGCTTGGGTTTGCTTTATAAACTATTCGATTATAATTTTAACATTACATAAATGTTAGAAAAATTAGTACAAAGATTAGATTAGAAAAAGAATTCGGCCACCCAAGACACTGTCTTGGGTGGCCGAGCGGTCAGGCACCTGCCCGGATAGCAGCAGACGCGGGTTCGATTCCCGCCTCAAGATCGTAATTTTTCGAAATTCTTTTTCCAACCCCAAAATCTTTGTACTAATTTTTCTATCATTTATATAATGTTAAAATTAAAATCGAATAGTTTATAAAGCAAACCCAAGCTTAACCGAACGCACGGTATTTGTAAAAATATCTGCTTTGGAATGTTTGAAATTTATTTCTACATTGCGTGGGTACCCGTTGGCTTACAACGTGAAGTGTAAAGGTTAGAAGAATTTCGGCAAGTTAATTAGTGTCTTGGGTGGCCGAGCGGTCAGGCACCTGCCCGGATAGCAGCGGACGCGGGTTCGATTCCCGCCTCAAGATCGTGATTTTTCGAAATTCTTTTTCTAACCCCAAAATCTTTGTATCTTTTATGTGTTAAAAAACACATTAGGCAAATAAATTTAAGTAAATATTAAAAAATAACAAATTCTATGTCTGAATTACTTATTGAGTTTGGCTGCATAGCTCATTGTCTTTGCCCTAATATGAGCACAAAATTCGATTTTGTGCAGCCTATATCCTGCACAAACAAGCACTTTCAGAGCATGAGAAGTGAAAAATAGGTTGCATGATAATTTCGGCACCATGGAGGTAGAAATAAATAGGTTTAATGATGTTTTGAATTCACAAACTCATTGCACACGATGTTCTAAATTCAAATTTACTTTACCCTCTAGAGGATAAAAACGGCATTTGCACTCAGATATTGAAGAGCAAAAACGCTTTTTCCGAGATGGTGGGATGAAAAATAAATTGTCACCACCCTCTCGCGAGTGTCGTAAAAGGCGACTAACTGCCATACTCAGAGACGTCAAATAACGTTAATGAGTACTTAACGTCAAAGAATGACAATTCAAAACTAGTCGCTATTCTTGCCGGGTCTATGGTCTAGATTTGAATGAAAATTTTCGACATTAAATACTCATTAAAGTTAATTGACGTCTCTGAGTGCGGCAGTAAGAGTAATAGAATACAACAAGGAATAGAATATGACGGCGCTTCTGGGCTTATCATAGACTATTAATCATAGTGAAGCGAATGACACTGAATTTTAGAGTTGGCAGTTCAGTGGCAGCTCACCCCGTGCCTATAAATACAAAACCAGCAGCATTCCTGGTGCGTCATCTAGCAATTTACTGCGATTGAAGTTCCCGGTGAATGGCAATAGGCTCGCCCCCTTTTACATGGGACCTGAATTAAGCTGACAAAACCCGGGTGATAAAACATATCTGCCTACCCCTTAGGTAGGCAGATGTCCATTGTGGGACAAATGCGTGATTTGAGTATGTATGTAATGTTTATAAATAGATCGCACTTACCTGGCCTCTTGCTCCCATTGAACGGTGCTTGTTTTGAATGCGGGGCCAAATTGACTCCATTAAAAGTTTGGAAAGCTCTCATAGCTTAAGTAATTTACGAAGCGAGTTATGCTCTCTATAAAAGCATGCATGTGCCCGAAAACTAATAAATTTACGTTCTGTTTATCTTTTCGGCTTTCTCATTGTTGACTGGGCAGGCAAACTTACCTTAAGCATTTAGGTGTAATTATTTATTCAATAAATATGGCGGAGACCTGTTGAGAAGTAACAACACATGACCTGCTTAAATAAGTAGTTTAAGATAAAATTACGACTAAGAGGTAGGTAGGTAGGTACAACAATTCAACAATGAAATATTTTTTTTATTATATTTTTTTTATTTGAACATAATATAAATTTTAAAAAATGTATGTAGAATAATTATTGTGTACCTACTTACTAAGTATGTAGAAAAATTATAAGTGCCAAAGAAAAAAATGGTCAGATTGTTTTCAAAAAGTTATAGTTGCCGCTAAGGACAATACATTTAAGTAAAATTTTTTACACTCTATGGATCACTACCACCACTACCAGCCCTATATTGTCCCCACTGTAAGCCTAGAATTGGACGCGGACAAAATCAAAAAGGAAAGAAAACAATTCCTGTCGCTCTAACTTCCACCCGGGACAAAACACTGTCAAGTCAACAAATCGTTTTCATGACAAATGTATAATTTATTTATTTATGTAGCATTGTTTGCGTGCATTTATTATTTAATTTACCTAAATTTATGTTTACCATAAATTATTTGTGGTCCTTATACTCCTCCACTCATCCCGCGGGATCGGTTTTGAACAGCCTCAGATGACTAAAGAGCCGTGAAATTTACTTCTGACAGTAAAAACAATTATTCAAAAAATTAATCTGTAGAGTTTAAAAACATTCGAAAATGAAAGTTCAACCCGCTTTAGTCATGCCCGTTTTGGGCCCTGTTCGCCTACTCTTCAATGCATTCTCGTACAATAATTGTGTACGAAGTTTGCCTTTGAAAATAGATGGCCCCTGGTTGTGCCGGGGCAAGCTCCCATAATTGATAAGAGACGAGCGGTACAGGACGCGGTAATTAGGGAACGCTGGAGCAATTACTACTTTAATAGGACTGCAATGCTTTCGACCGAGTACTTTTGCTTTCCTTAACAACGTTACCGTGTATAGCAAAATTTTATCATGTATACCTACCTCTACTCTTACCATTTCAGCGGAAGGCAAAATGTGAACAATCTTGGTGTCTACAAAGAAAAATTTCCTAAAATAATTACGTGATGCGGGAATCGAACCAGCGTCCTATCTGCAGTCTGGGCGGCCGCCTATAGGCGTATGTATACATCACACTTATCATCATCATCACCCACCCACTTGATGACAGAACAAAATTACGCCCAAAAGTGCTTACGTGTTTAGCTTACGTATATTATTACTCTATTGAAAATTTAAGAACGAAAGTTTCCGAGCAAAAAAGTTATACGGAATTCGTGCCTCCGGCAAACGCGATCACATACTCTATAATTGAGCGCTGCACTCGATCGAGATTGACATTTCAAAACGTGCGGTTAATCGGGCCAACCATCTCGGCTCTGTTTCAGCAAAAGATTTGGACGGCATTGCATTTTGGAAGATTCAGCAATTTTATATTCTTCCCTTTGGATTCAGGAGGTTATTAGACATTTTACCTACCTGGGGGCCTACCGCCTAACTCGATTGCTGATGATAGCTATATTGCAATGCACTGCTTACGGCTATAGCAGCCATCCTGAATTTTTAGGCGGCACGGATTCTGTGCCACATTCATACAAAATCATTCGGCGATCATTCGTTCAAAGCTATCGCTAATAGTTTAGGTACATTTGGTGCGAAATGACTTAAACAGTGAATAGGCCTGTTTCCACAAAGAATAAATCGTGTGGCTTAAGTGATTAATTATGATAATTATGTAGTTAACAAAAAACACCATCATTTATTTTATTATTTAAAGATTATTATTATTTTGTAAAATAAAATCGGCATAAAGTGGCATGTAGCTATGTGACTGTTTGACATAAAAAAGATTTATTTCACCTATTTTCTGTGTGTGTTCACACACAGAAAATGAACGAGCTTGACGCGAAGCTGCTTGACCGTTTACGTGGCCCATAGCTCCTTTTGGTATATTTGCATGCTTTGCGTCTGTTTACACCAGAGAGTATATAATACACTACGTTTAAGAGTCGGGACTTCAAACAAACTTTTTGACGATTTTAACTCGCAGTTTAGGCTAAGATCTCGTACCAACCAACAGAGACAGATAAAAAAGTAATGCCAACATGCTACAAAAGCAAACTAAGGATGTGGTGTACGCTACAGAATGTGTCGATATCGATAAAAACGAATGGGTACCCCCTTGCCTTGCAGAACTTGCAGACAGGTTTTTCAATCCTACAAGAGCAAAATAAAAACCTCTGTTCGTTTGAAAATATTGAGTATTATTCAATTACGTGTAATTATTTAATACAATTTATTTAACAACAAAAAATAAAAGTTATGTTTACAATGTGGAAATTAAATTGTTGGTAATTTTCTGATCTCATATTCTAGGCGGAGTCTTCAGATGTTAGCTGGTCGTTCAACACACGTTTTTGCAATGTTGTGTGAGCAAGTAAGCAGATATTTAGATCTGAAATAATAAATAGAGATTAGTAAATAGTATCGTTTGAGTTTACGCTGGTCATCATCAATTCAAATTATTGTTCACCACTTACCATAGCAGACTATGTGTAACGCGTCCGAAGGTCTGGTTCTGTTCAATCAAAGTCATCTGGTTCTGAAATATACCACTCATTAGCTTCAGGAATTGAGCTATCAAACCATGTCGGAAACATAGGTTATGTAACTTACCAATAGTGGAGTACGAGCCGCTTATACGTTTTCAGGCAACGATCACACACGACGGGCACCGTGTAGCAAGGCTGCCGCCTTGCTACACGTCTTCTTCTTCTAGTGCCTCTTCAATCCTGAAGATAAGCCGTCAGTTCTTTATATTCATCTCTATCAGTCGCAAACCGAAACTTTCTTTCTATTAAAATCCTTCGGCTGGAAATGTGTGCCACATACATATTTTAGTTCATGTAACTTTTCGATAGGTACATACAATAGGTCTTCATTACCAATGACTTTGACCCATTGCTTGCATCTGTAATAGATAATATATTATATTATATATATGATATACTTCTTATTGTTGCCGGTTTTTCAGTACCACTTCTGTACCATCTCCTTTTTTACGAAAATAGATTTTTTATCGATAATTTGGTACGTAGTAAGGACATCACTACGGCACATATGATTTTTGATTAAAGTGACCAGAACTTATTTCTAATTACTTAGCGTTTATTTAATAACATGGAAAACTACATACCGCTTCTCATCTAGTGGGAATCTAGCCATGAAAACCCGCTTTTGGTTTGATTTTCTAGCAGATTTTAGTTCACATATTTCACACCTTTTGTAAAACATTTCGATGATAATCAGTTGAATAAATGACAAAAACCAGTAGGTAAACACAAATGATAAGTCACTGAAAACAATAAATGGGCACCAGTAGGCCTATTCGCTAACTTTTTTTGACAGTTGAAAGTGATGATCACCGAACTATTTACTTAACCATTGCTGTTTTCACAGGACAAGTGTCACAATAGCGTTATAGTAAAGTAGTAATGGTTCAGTAAATAGTTCAGTGATTATCACTCCTATGTGTCAAAAAAAGTTAGCGAATAGGCCTACAGATGGAAAATTATACTACAACGACGCTTTAGTTTAAATTTTCAAAACAACATAGTGACAATAATGACATTAGTGAGACTCCGACAGTGTGAGACAAGGAAGGTTAGATCGGAAGTAAGAGACAAAACAAGTCGCCATTAAAAATTGCCTAAACTCCATACATTTTTTCTGTAGTATGGGAGTTTCGGCAGGCTGGTTTACACTGTCTGCATGCCAGTGAGATGTCAGTTTTGAGCATTTTCCATAATCTAAACATACCGTGCGCCTTGGTTATCTTAAACAAAGAGTATATAATACACTACGATCTTAAATGTGTACGTAGTGGGTGGTTGATCATTATTTTGTTGCGAAGCTATTTTAAAACTATATTTATTTCTTATAATATTTATCAAAAGCAAATTATGTCTAAAACTTATTGTTTGAAAATTTTTGTTCCAAATTAAATAGTTAATAGCAATGATATTATATTTAAAAAGAGGTAGATACGTTATACGCTCACAAAACACGTACAAAATATGCACCAAAATCATTGTTTCTGTATATACATTGTACTCTTTGACCAAAATGCTGTAGCAACATACAATGACACTTTTATTATTTGTCAAAAATTAAAAAAGGATAGCATAGGTACCTAATTTAATAGGAAGAAAACAGACAGCTAGTTTTCGTAATTGCGCGAAAATTGTAAGTCATGATAAACACGCAGCAAAGACTAACAAAAACAGAAGGTTAGTAGGTTTCGTGAGCTGTTTTATGGATTCTTTATGTATGAATACACTTTGATTGATACGAATACACTTTGATTGATGATTAATATATTTTATGTTTTATATCCATGATAAGTTTAACTTTCTAATAAAGTTAATTTCCATATTTTAAGATTAACATCATAGGTATACATATAATGTTAAATATTGAAATTGCATCATTGAAATGTACCAAACTAATTCTACGGTATTTGGCCGCCAATGTTGTTACTTTCTTTGTCTACGCACAAAATTTACTCATTGGTTCCACCTTAATTCATTTGCCGGAAACCTATAAAAATAACAAAAAGAACTTATTACTGATAATTCGGCATTCAGGAACTGGACTTGAGGATAGTCCGGCGCCTTACTTAGATACCTAGTCAAAAAGTCGAGTTGTCGGGTCATCATTCTAAAGGGAAATGTAAGCTAATGCGGAGACACTATCATGGGTAGGTATGTTTAATTTTGTCCGTTATATTTTAATCTTTGACAACCATCCCTCTTCCACTCGTTGCGCGCTGTATTTGCTGTCGCACTCTATCTTAATATGATACATTTTAAACTAATATTATTTATTTTCTTAATAATATTAACGCAAATCAATTAAAAATGTGATGATATAATAACGCGCATGATAAGTAATCCCCAGAATTTTGGAAGTCTATTGGTGTAGTTGTTACAGCGTCGCATAACATTAGACGGCATTTTTGTAATAAATATCGGGAGCAATCAACGCATTCGCTGTCATCGCGAGACTGAGATCGGGTAGGCTAATTAGCCTACTTTCGGGTCGCACTTTTTACATGCAAGTAACCTATCTACCTCTTTTTAAATATAATATCATTGGTTATTAGGGTCAGTTCTGACATGATTCTCTAAACTTAAAACTAAATTTAATATCAGTCGCTCCATCTGTATTGAGAATGAAAGAGAAACACTGTTGTCAAATTAATCTTAGGTTTAGAGAAACATTCTCAGAATCGACCCTAGTGTATTATTTTAATTAAAACACCTTCGTAGATAAATTATAGAACAAATAAAATTTGATGCCTTGTTTGTGTTTGTGGCCTTTTTTTCCTTTTTTTTTTAAATTCTCCCTATATTTTAGGGAAGACAAAGGGTCTAGCCCATACAGCCAAGTCTTTAGTGTATATTTTATCTGTAGTCTTATAAAATAATGAATGGGTGAAATGTATGAATGCAATGAATTTTACGTTAAAATATGGGTGTCACACATTTTATCGCATCTCGGGAGTGCTTGGAGCGAATTTCATGATGGTAACTGATGAGGTGGACAAAACACTTTTTACAATGGTTTTTACCACAACATCAAACACATCACAAGACTCATTTTCAATGATTCTGCGTAATTGCACATCAACACGGATGCTTGTGCATCAAAATAACGCCACTTTCACTGCACAAAATCCACTCTGTAACAATCTTTGAAAAAGCGAAAATAAATCTGACTGACACCATGAACCGCGCCAAACACAAAGAGTATATAATACTGGCCAAACACTCCTCGGCCTTTTTTTCCCTTGCCTTTTCGTATGAGAATTATTTTTAATTTCTTTTCTTATTTGGTAACGCGAAGAGATTCTAGTCTATACAGCCAGATTTTCAAGTAACATTTTTCGGTATCTGTAGGCATATTCGCTAACTTTTCTTGACAGTTGAAAGTGATGATCACCGAACTATTTACTTATTCATTACTGTTTTCACAGGAAAAGTGGAGTGAAAATGGATCAGTAAATAGTTCAGTGATTCTCACTCTCAAGTGTCAAAAAAAGTTAGCGAATAGGCCTTCTTTCTGCAAGTAAGAAAATCATCAGGCGTTTACCAAAAAATTAAAAAAACACGCGACATACATTCACATTTTGGTGACAGAATTCGTGAACCTATTTATTGTCCGTAAACTCAGTCATTAAAAATACACAAGAACACTAAGTTATGCTTGTATCAATTCCCCAACTTAATAAAAATCTAAAAATTCATTCAAGTGCCTATGACCTTATTATGTATACTTTGTGATAGTGGCGCGCTGTAATTGACAGTATTTAGATTTTTGTTTCAATCATTCAAAAATTGTTTCATAGTCGACTTTGAGGAGAAAGTAGTGTAATTTATTTTTCTGATCCGTGTTGATGTTTTAATGAAGTTAATCTCATGAAGAATAGAATTTTCAAATTAAGAATTAGCTGAATAGTCGTCGATGCCATGCCAATAACGTTTTTATGAAATTTGATGATATAGTCTGTATGAGGAATCATATTATCAATCTGTGTATTTAATTTGTTTATTTGTTTACTGACTTCCGGGCGGGAATTTGAAAAGAAAGGACGGAAAATTTTCACAAATTAAATTTTAAATTTTCTTTTTTGATTTCAGCACTATAATTTTTTGTAAATAGTTTGAATTTCATTTAATTTTCATAAAGTAAAAACATGTTAAGTGAAGAGGCCGGGGGGGATACTCCCCCGGCCACCAGAGCCCCTACTGGTTCCACCAGCTCGGGCAAAAGGGCAAGGACTGCGGACTATAATATTAATGATATGGACGATGGTAATTTTAACAGAAGCGGCGGTGAGGAATTTTTGCCTTATTTTAAACCCAATTACAAAAGACTGTATCCAGAGAACTCAACCAACACGGACTTTCGAGTGTTTGTTGAAAGTAAATTAAAAGAAAAAATAGGAAATAAGAGTCCAATATATTTGAACCATATATTTACTACATCCATAAAGGGTGTTGTAGCACTACACAGGATTAATGCAAACAAAATATCTATTGTTTTTAAGCAGTATAATACTGCTAATAATTTTATTATGAACAATGTATTTTTGGAGAAGCACAATATGAAGGCCTATATTCCGGCTGCTCAAATTGAAAAAACAGGTGTGATTCGCTATGTGCCTACCAACATTTCCAATAAAGATTTGTACACCAAATTGTCTTCAATGTATGAAATTATAGCAGTTAGAAGATTCATGAAAAAAGTATCTAATGAACGTGTCCCATTACAAACTGTCAGTGTTACTTTCCTATCTAATACTTTACCAGATAATGTACAGTATGATTTATTTTCATACAGAGTTTTTGATTACATCCCTCCTCTGCAGCAATGCTATCGATGTTTCAAATTTAACCACGCAGCGAATGTATGCAATGGAAAACAAAAATGTAGTGTTTGCGCAGGTGAGCACAGTTATAAAGAGTGCGATAAACCAAATGAGCTTTGTTGCGCTAATTGCGGAGGGCCTCATTTGGCTATATCAAAATCATGCCCTATTAAAATTAAAAAAATTCAAGAAAAAAAAGAAAAGCTCACCTATGCAAGTATTGCTAATACCAAATCAAAAATTCAAACAGAATTTCCTCCTCTTGTAAATAAAAATGTTATTATTCCTAAACCTATTGTAAATAAAAATATTGTACAAAATGCAAATAACAATGTCACACAAGAATCTCTTTCGAAGTCCCAACTTAAAACATTATTAATGAATAGCGATGATTTGACAATGGCATTAGTTCGTACTTTAGTTTGTGTAGCAAATAAAGGTGATGATACTCCAGTAACTACTACGTCAATTAGAGAATTATTATTAAAAAATCTATCTTAATTATGGCTAGTAGTTTAAATTCGGTTTCAAAGTTAAGGATTGCACAATTCAATATACAAAGTATATATAGTAAAAAACCTTTATTAATAAAATTTCTACAGGAACAATCAATTGATATATGTCTTATTAATGAAACTTGGATAAAAGATAATAGACCATTTCATATACCTAGTTACAATATACATTTTCAAAATGCAAAAAATGAACATGGCGGTGTAGCTATTCTCATTAAACCATATTTAGACTATAAAACAATTTCTACACATTTTTATGAAGACATTCAAACAACAGCTTTAACTTTATCTACTATAAATGGTGTTTTAACATTTCTTTGTGTATATTGTCCTCCCTCAGGTGGACGTTTTAGGGTAAATAAATTGCGTAATATAGTGCAAGACCTTCCCAAGCCTTTATTTATGTCTGGCGACTTCAACGCTCATCATAGTGCATTTGGCTGTTTGTCAACAAAGAGTAGGGGGCAGCAGCTGTATGATCTAATTGATGACTTTGATTTATGTATATTAAATGATGGCAGTTTTACTACTATAAACTATCCAAATCGTCATCCTTCTGCAATAGATGTTAGTTTTGTTAGTCCATGTATTGCTCCACTTTGTACTTGGTCAGTACATGATGATAACATGGGGAGCTACCACTTTCCAACAATAACTGAAATAACAATTATTATACAACGATATCAAATCAATGCTCCAATTGAAAAATACTTGTACAACAGGACAGATTGGAATAAATATAAAGAGTTATCAAATACATGTTTTAATAATGTAGTCATTAACTTTGAAAATCCCATTGAGACTTACAACAGATTTTGCGAAATTCTTGATTGGTTAAAGGTAGAGTGTGTCCCAAAGTTTGTCAAAAGTACTGATTACAAAAGTAAACTTCCAGCCCCATGGTGGAATGATAACTGCAAAGATTGTGTTGTCAAATCATATAAAGCTTTAAAATTTTATAGGCAATATCCCACCTTAGAAAACTTCATTGCATATAAAAGATCTGAGGCAGTTAAAAAAAGAACTATAGCTATTGAAAAAAAGAATGGTTGGAAAAAAATGTGTGACAGCTTTAACAGAACTACTCCTATTAGTATAATATGGAACAATATAAAAAAGTTTAAAAATATCAAAGTGCACAATAAATCTTATTCTGATATTTTTATTCAACCATTAATGGAAAAGTTAACACAATACAGTAATGAAGTTAATGTTGATATAAATACATATTTAAGTCTTAATAATTATAACAGTAATTCTAGTTTTTTGCTTGAACCTTTTACATGGTCCGAATTTTTGATTAGTTTACAGTCTCGCAAGAATACTGCTCCTGGTTTAGATGACTATCCTTATATTCTTATTAAAAATTTAAGTATAAGTGCACAACAAATTTTCTTGGAAATCCTCAATAGTCTTTGGGTAAAGCAGCTGATTCCACAGTCATGGAAAACACAGTGTGTGATTCCAATTCTCAAGCCCAATAAACCGGCAAATAATGTTGATTCATATAGACCCATTTCATTATCCTCTTGCTTAGGAAAAATATTCGAAAACATGGTAAAAATTCGTCTTGATTACTTTGTTGAGTCCAATAATATTATTCCGAATATTCA
The DNA here is from genome assembly GCA_963931975.1 of Cataclysta lemnata. Classification (NCBI taxonomy): domain Eukaryota; kingdom Metazoa; phylum Arthropoda; class Insecta; order Lepidoptera; family Crambidae; genus Cataclysta; species Cataclysta lemnata. The sequence continues at coordinate 8,690,194 of OZ008339.1, forward strand.
ATATGGTTTCAGGAGAGGCAAGAGTTGTGCAGACAGTTTTACTTCCCTTATATCCGACCTGAAAAATGCAAAAGAAAATAGATGTAGTATTGTTTGTGCTTTTTTGGATGTGCAGGGTGCTTTTGACAATGTTCAACCAGGCATTTTGGTACAAGTATTATCAAAGATAGGTATACCAGGATTAATATGTAAATGGATTTTTAACTTTTTAAATCAAAGAACACTTTATATTAAATTCAATAATATTTTACATGGACCACAAACTATTTCTAAAGGTACAATGCAAGGTGCTACATTATCTCCATTACTGTATAATTTATACACTTGTGAAATTTGTAAATATGTAAATACGGGTAGTGGTGTAAATATTTTGCAGTTTGCTGATGATCTTGTTTTTTATAGTGTTGGTTATAATGTTGATTGTGCTATTCAAAACGTAAATATAGCCCTGAAAGAACTGCAAGGTTATTACAACAGGAAATTACAATTACATATAAACGCAAATAAAAGTACAGTTATGATTATTACAAAGGATATTCCTAATTTTGCAGTTCAATATGGTAATCAAACGATCCCTGTAGTAGATAAACATAAGTTTTTAGGTGTAATTATAGATAGTAAGTTGACTTTTGAAGAGCACATCAAACACATTTTAAAAAATTCTATTAAAGGCTTGAACATTATTAAATGCTTAGCTGGTGTTTCATGGGGTGCAGATCCTTTGACACTCTCAATTTTATATAAGTCAATTGTAAGGAGTCACTTTGACTATAGTTGTATAGCATATTTAGATAGCCAACATGTAAATAAATTAGATATAATTCAGAACAAAGCTTTGAGAACAATTTCAGGTGCCATATGCTCTACTCCCATTAGAGCTATGGAGGTGGAGACTGTAATAATGCCTCTTGCAATCAGAAGGTTGCTTCTTGCTGAAAGATTTTCTATTAAGTTAATTTCCCAAAACAATCAAGAAATAATTAATAAAATAATTCCTTATCCTTTGGAGCCAAAATCGCCATTGACAACAGCTAGTGATCTTTTAAGTCGTAAATATCCTAAACTACCATATATTTTCTTGGAAGTTCAAAATAAATTTTCACATGTTTATAAAAATAGCAAATGGCCTTTGTATCACAGTTCCTACAACAGCCTAATATACAAAGCTGAAGTAATTAATCACCAAGTTTATTCAAATAATGACCTCTTAGCATATCTGGATTGTAATAAGCATTATTATAGATTTTATACTGATGGCAGCAAAGGAGATTGTCACGTAAGAAGTGCCGTTTATGATCCACAATTAAAATTTTCTCAAAGTTTCGTTCTTAATAATACTTGTAGCATATTTTTTGCAGAGGCTTATGCAGTCTTTGAAGCTTTGAAACGTATTTGTACTGTAAGGAGTCATAAATATTTTTTAATACTAACAGATTCTCTTAGCCTTATTAATAGTCTTGAGAATTTTTCATTTAATTATAAAACTAATTATATGATATTTCGCTTGAAAGAAATGCTTACTGAAAATTCTCGTAGAGGAATAACGGTATCCTTTATGTGGATTCCTTCACATAAAGGCATAACTGGGAATGAAATAGCCGATAAGACTGCATTTGATGGGATTAACCCCTTAGATGTAAGTTCTGTTACTGGTATTCCATTTACTGACTGCTATGACACTATCAATAAAGATGTACAAGTTTTGTGGAGGAACTTTTGGAACAAAGATCAAGATGTTAAAGGAAAGTGGTATGGCACCATACAGAATGAATTACCTGTAAAGCCGTGGTACTATAAGCTGAATGAAGCAAGTCGAGATTTTATAACTACCATCAATCGACTTCGTTTTGGCCATTGCAATACACCGGCACATCTTGCAAGATTGGGTATCATCCAGGATAGTTTGTGCAAAAGTTGTGGTTTAGTGAGTGGTGACATAGAACATGTGTTTTTTAACTGTCAAAGCTTTTTAATGGATAGACTTTTATTAATATGTGAACTTAGTGAAGTGTTAAATATTTCCTCCCGCCGCTTAACAGAGTTACTAAAAAATAAGGACTCGTTTAAATATCTTTATAAATACATCAAGAACACAATTGAAAAAATCTAATATACCCTAACGAAGAATGGATATTAGCAAATGAAGATCTGGCTCAAAGGTCTTAGCAACCAAGCCAAAAAACCTCAAAAAAAAAAAAAAATATTTGTTTACTTTTAAAAGTTGGATAAATGTTTGACTAAAATACCGCGAATTTATTTTATTAATTCACAAAAAATACAAAGGCACCATGAATTATGGTAAAATTCACAGGTTTCTTCTACGATCCGTTGCAAGTCGCGGAGTTTTAAGTTTAGCTGAAGCAGAAGAAGCGATACAAAATGTAGATGGTATGTTATCCTGTTCCATTGTTTGTTGTGTAGTAATAATGTATTAAATTTTTTACTGTTTAAACTATTTCTAGGCGAACAAGACACTCCTGTGCGCGACTTAATTAAAGATATCAACTCAAAGATTCGGCCATATCAACAAATGATCAAATTCACCAATGATGAACTTACTGACGAAGAAGTGTTAATTTTTCTGTCTTTGGGCTTTGATGATGCCACAAAATCGCAAAATGTGTTTAATGCTACCGAATTAGAATACTTTAGAGTGCTTATAGAACAGATTATGACCACTGAAGCAAGACAGATTACTGGTATACATGCAATCAATTTGGTCGGAGGAATGAAATCCTCGTTCACTAAGACAGACGCACAAGTAAGTAATAATTTAAGCAAATATTTCTACCAGGGAAACATTAATAGTTAGGACCATGTAGAATTTATTTTAACAATTAACATTATCTTACTGCACTGTTCCCAGTTTATCTGCAGCTGGCTCAGTATGTTTCATCTTCCATTTATATTAGTTAGACAACCTCAAACCATCCACTCCCTTTTGATTCATACCATCTATCATTCTGGAAAGGTGTTATTGAATATATTTCTAACAGCCATAATATTGAATGGCTGTTAGAAATGTGATAGAGAGGACTAAGTTGAGAGATTAAAGAGAGGAGAGAGTGTTGAGATGACAATATTCTAATCTATACTGCTCAAGTTTTCAGCTTGGGTTTTGCAGCTGGCTGCTTGCCTGCTCAACACCATCCCTCTAGTCTATGGGTATGCTCTTGATGCTGGCTTACATTTTATTCATGTTTTTTTACAAATTAATACTATGATGAAATGTTTACTTGTACTAATAATGATTTTTGTACACAATTTCAGAAACTACTCAACACTTGGTGCAGGATGCGCTATTTAGATAAAGATGAAAATAATTATGCCCTTGGAGTCCGAGCTATACATGAATTTGAGGGGTATCTGCGACAGAATATGCCTGATACTATTGAGGAATGTTGTCTTTGTAAGCAGATAGTCTTTAGAGTAAGTATTTCTAAGTAGTTGATAAAATTAAATTTTACATATAGTATTGAAAATACAAACAAACATACAAACATTAATCACGCCTATATCCCTGAAGGGGTAGGCAGAGGTGAACTAGCACCCACGTTTCGCCAATTATGTTAGGTCAAATGTAATAGGTGGCGAGCCTATTGCCATTTATCAGGCACAAAAGTCGCAGTACTATTTGCTAGGTGGTATAAGAGGAAAGCTGCTGCCAATTCCTCATCACTGATTTATCCTTAGTTGCCTTGTACGACACCCACGGGAGAGATTTGGGGTGGCGACAATTGAATTCTACTCTGCCATCTCCACATGGCATTGAAAATGTTACCTTATAATGGAAATGTGTTTTTGGCAGTTTTAATTATTACATTTTAAGTAACTTTACTTACCTTGGGTCAGATGAAGGACAAAAGCTTCCTTGTCTAGCATAAAATAACAATAAAAAAACTAGTCTACTCCTATGTATGATAAAAATTTTAATTAGTATAATAGAGATTTAAGGTCATTTTTACCTCTAAGGTACAAAAAAAACAGTACAATTTTGTCTTACCATTACATTTTTTGGAGAGGAAATACTCATTAGCTATTTATTTATTGATTATTTCTTCAAAAATAAATTAAATATTTGGGCATCAGATAAAGTTTCCACAGTAGGAATTTGAATGATGACCATTGACACCATCTTAGGTTTCTGTTTTATTGGGTACTAGACGTCAAAAAATGACAATTCAAAACTAGTCGCTATTCTTGCCGGGTCTAGATTTGAATGAAAATTTTTGACATGAAATACTCATTAATGTAAATTGACGTCTCTGAGTGCGGCAGTGAGTAATTTTTAAGTGTGGTGACGGCAGAGTAGAATACATTTGTCACCACCCCAAATCTCTCCCGTGGGTGTCGTACAAGGCGACTAAGGATAAATCAGTGATGGGGAATGGGCAGCAGCGTTCCTCTTATACCACCTAATGTACCTACTGCGACTTTTGTGCCCAATAAATGGCAATAGGCTCGCCACCTATTACATGGGACCTAACATAATTGGCGAAACGCAGTGGGCGAAACACATAATAGGCAGATGTGAACTAGCTCACCTCTGCCTACCCCTTCGGGGATATAGGCGTGATTTATGTATGTATGTATGTATGTTTAAGTAATATTACTAAAATATTCACTTAATATTTTCAGGGCTATAATTGTCCATCGTGTATAATGGCAATTCACACTAAGTGTCTCAATAAATATTTAGATAAGGTGCAGAAATGGCCATGCTGTAAAATTGATTTTAGAACTTCACAATTAGAAAAGATGCACAGTGGAGACAAGTAAGTACATAATCATAATTATCTTAAAATTCAACACAGTTGCAGTTACATTTTTCAGTATGAAAATACCTAAGTGTGTCATGTCATAACAATCCTTAAAAAGAGATCTCCACCTACTCTAATAGATTGAAGATTTTTGGCTTTAACTATTTCTTTTTTTTACCTGTTTCTGTAGGTATGCCAATTAGATTTATTTTTAACATTGTATTCTATTAAAGTTCTATTAAGAAACAAAATGGTACACATATAAAAAGTATGTTTAATCACGAAAATACTTAACATTATTATATTTTGTCAGTTCCAGGGTATTGTCTGAGACACACCGTTTGGATACGTCTGGCCAAAGTTCTAACAATGCCACTGAAGTTAATGAAACCCAGGAATCAACAGAAGAGCTTCAGTCCACCCAGGAAATCATTCCAGAAATATCACAGAGAGTCGTGAGAAAACGGAAGAGGCAACCCGAGTGAATGTGGTATTATTTGTCAATTATTAGTAGTTGTTGTTTGTTTAGTAATTTACAGAATATGTGGTTAGTCAAACAGCAACACCATAAATAATATATAAATTCACCCTATGGTAAACGCTTTTATTATATTTTAAAAGTACCAACTGTTATAATTATCCTAAGGGCCTGTTTCACAATCAACAAGTAAGTTCTAAGTAGCTTACTTCGCAGATCATTTGACAGTTATAATATGAAGTATATGTCATTTGAACTACCAAGTAAGCTACTTCGAACTTACTTGTCGATTGTGAAACAGGCCCTAATCTTTATAAAATATATTGGTCAAATATATTTTATTCAGTTAATATTTATAATGATTACATCTAATAGTCAAGTCTGGGAGAGTAGTATTAAAGAATAAATAAAGGTACTAGACAAAAGGCTGGCACCTCAAAAATATTTGCAAATGTCATATATTACAAAATAAAGCGTTTAGGGCTGCCTTCTTTTTCAGAAATCATTAATATGAATGCTATATATTAATTAAAATATATTAATTAATGCTTATTTCAAATAATCGTAAAACGAAAAAGCTGAATAAATAGTATTGACATCCACAAATCATAATTTTGGTTCACAAATGAAACTATATTTATGATGGTGATGTGAGATTGCAAGAGCCGAATTTTTTATATAACCCTAATCAGTTATGTCTGGATATGCCCTAATCAGATATGTCTATTTAAAATTACTCAAGACTGTTTTAGCTGTCTTACTTACCATGTTGACCTGGGGCGAAAAACAATACCTACATAGAATGTGCCAGCCCCAACTCATCCCAGAGTTATTGTAAAAGTTGACTAAAACCTACATTACCTACTTATCATCATCTCATTTATAATTTTATTATTAAATTTATTATTAATGAAATTATAAATGAAATGATGGAATTGTTTATGGAGTAAAATGCAGTTTACTACACTATAAATTCGAATAGGTAATTAATTATCTCAAAACGAACTATGAAATCGTTAAAAGCCTCTCCAGAACATTGAGTTATAAGGTAACCTCTAGTAATAGTAGGTAGTTCAATGCTTCAGAAGCATTTTATTATGGAATATTGGATTATGGAATATAGGAGTTGGAGGTAATTTTTAGATTGAATTTTATGCTTTATTATTGTAGAAGAAACTCACCTCACTTAGCAAAGTAAACATATTATTTATATTATTATAATATAACATTTATTTAAGTTAATCGCCACCAATGGCTTAGCTACTGAAAGAAATACACATTACTATTCAACTATCATGTCCTTAAGAAATTCAAATAGCTAAATAAACGTTTTCAACTTTTCTCCTAACGATTTTAGCCGATTTAGGATAAAAATCAAGCAAATACTTCCATTCATCTAACTTTAGATACACTATGTCGACAACAGTCCTGGCACGAAATGAGAAGTGATGGGAAACTCCTACAAAAAGGCCCTGAAATTATAACAATTCTAATTTAATTAATGCATCAACATGTAAAATTCATTAAGTCATAGCTTAACAAATTCACCCCCGAACACAGAAACGCTATTCAAAGTTTGAGTCCCGCTTAACATTTAAGTATTGTCAATATTGACGTTTTTCCATACAAATTCTGACAGGTAGTGTCCACTTAACTTTTTAAGCAGTCCCCTAAATTAGAGTAGCGTTTCTGTATTCGGGGGTCAGTGACGCAATATTGCATAGACAGTGGCAATGGCGCCATGCAATTTTGCGCCACAAGCACGCAACGTGTTACGTAAAACCTCACTTGTGCTACTCCAAAGCTGTCTTCGGGGCCCAAAATGTCATATATGGATTCTGTCAAGTTTTGGTGCACAGTTAAAACTTCCACCTATAAATTATAATACGAAATAGTAAATAAATGTTATTCGCTGGCTTGTATTTTTTGTGCCGTGTGGTGACGGCAGAGTAGAATATAATTGTCACCTCCCCAAATCTGTTCCGTGCGTGTCGTCATACAAGGCGACTATGGATAAATCAGTGATGAGGAATGGGCAGCAACGTTCCTCTTATACCACCTAGCAATATACTGCGACTTATGCCCGATAAATGGCAATAGGCTCGCCACCATGTTGCTATTACATGGGACTTGACATAGTTGGCGAAACGTGGGTGGGTGCTAGTTCACATCTGCCTACCCTGTATGTATGTAGGTGCGGCCGGGATTATAATAGCTTAACGTGCCTTCCGAATCGCGGAGGAGTTTAAGATTTATCGAGATTAAGTAGGTACTTACTTGCTTTACAATTTCAGTTGCTAACAGAGTGCGACGTGTGCGACTGTCAAATCGCAAAAACAATTTAATTTATTTATTATTATATAGCCCTATTGCCTTCCTCGATAAATGGACTATCCAACAGACAAATAAATTTCAATTTGAGTCAGTACTTCCTGAGATTAGCGCGTGTATAATATTGTATAAATTTGCTGGGGTATAAATGCAGTGACGTGCGGCAGTGCAGAATACATATAGACCATATTCTTAATGGTACTAACCACATTAACCCACTAACCTCACCGCGATGTATAAAGTAAATGCATTGGTCAGAATCGCCACATTGTACGATGTAGTTCCCCGGAAAGAACACGCAATGCTTCATCCACATAGAGAGCATACGCTTGAAATCATCCCCAGCCTTGCTGAAGATAATGGACTCTCTTATGTGAGTGCCATACACCGCTTGCATTACTTGGCACCGCAGTCGGAACGGCAGGGCATAAACTAATTCTGGCATCTGAAAAATGCGAGAAACTTATTGTTGACTATGTATTAGAATTTAGAGACATTTATTTTTGTCCGAATCATTTTGTAAAAAGTTGCGTTAGCGTGGGAATCCAAAAGAATTGAGAAAGTTAAAGGAACAAATACGTGTTGACTGCGTGGGCGTGCCGTGCAGACATAATAAACGGCACGTAAACGAAATCATTGCCAGATAGAAGTAAAATTAATTTTAATTGTTATTTTACTCCGCTCGGGACGAACGTTGAGATTTTCTCTCAATGTTAATAGATCCATGTTTTGTGTTGAAAAGCTGTTGGAAAACATTGGCTCTCGCTTGGAACATTGGCTTCTAAATTTGACGTATATAATAAAAAATGACGATGGAAATTTAAACTATAAATGTTTCACTCCACAAGCTTGTGTGTTTATAGTTTTATAGTTCTAAGTTCGAATAGGCTTACGACAACAGACGTTTGTCCTTGGAAAAAACAGCCACCAAATACGCGTGCTGTCCGCCGGCTGAATGGAGTTCCGAAACGGTAAATCAGCTTGAGTCAAGCACGATGATATTCTGCGTGTTTCTGTTCTGTTGTTAGGTCAAACCATGAACGTAATAAAATTATATTGGTCAAACAAAATAAATAGACACGAAAAAGCTCATAAATGCTCGACTCAAACATCAAGCAAGCTTTGTAGACGATCGAAATGCTTTAAGCTAGCTGAAATCTTGCCAATGTCTTGACGCCATGCTGACTAACCGTCTCGGAACCCCACATGTCATCTCAATCACTCTATCCGTTCACTGATCTGTCGCCATGGTGCTTTCCATCACTTAATCGTACGTTCATTCATCATCAGCACCATTCCGGTTGTATGGAATGGATGATATAAAATTAAATGGCTCGATGACGCCTGGCGACATGAATAAAACGGAAAAACATACTGCGCCGACCCCAGATAAGATTGAACGTTCTGAACCAAAGAATAGTGGTTTATGTATTCAACGGTGTTTCTTTCCTCGCACCTCCCTTAGCCACCTGGCATGATGCTGAATTGCTGATAGAACAGCAGCCTCATGAATAATAGTAGATTTTCCATCAAGTGCACAAAACGAACCATTTTTATATAATTATAGTAATGTCGAGGATAAAAATGGTTTTGTGGACGAGGTAGAAACTCTGCTTTTCACTTCGATTGCGAGGAAATAAATCAGAATTTCTCATAACATTTCATAATATTCAAACAAAAATTAGTACACTTTTGAATACTGACGGAAATTGTTTTTTCCATTGATATTAGGCTTGGGCTGCAGACATATACAGCCAAGTATTAAATTAATTTTGAAATAATAATTTTGTTAAATTAATTTAATAAACTACCGTATCTGCTTAAATTAAAATTGTAATATCTTTTATGTCTTAAAAAACACATTAGGCAAATAAATTTAAGTAAATATTAAAAAATAACAAATTCTATCTCTGAATTTCTTATTGTATTTGGCTGTATGGCTCATTTTCTTTGCCTTATTATCGACACATTTATGAGTAGATACGTTAATGCTCTAGAGCACAAAATTCGATTTTGTGCAGCCTATATCCTGCACAAATAAGCACTTTCAGAGCATGAGAAGTGAAAAATTTATTTGGTGTATAAATACCTGCTACCTCTTCTTTTCCCTGCCCTGTTCCCAGTTTATCTGGGGTCGGCGCAGTATGTTTCCTCTTCCATTCATATCGGTTAGACGTCATTTAGCCAACCACTCCCTTTTGATTCATATCATCCATCACACCGTAAAGGTGCTAGTGATGAATGAATGTATAGAAAAGAGACGGAACGGACCATGTCGAGAAACCGATGAACGGAGAGAGTGATTGGAATGACAACATTCCAATCCATACTGCTCAAAGTTTTGGCTTAGGTTTTACAGCCGGCCGCCTGCCTGACACTAACCCTCTTTGGGTATGCTGTTGTTGGTGGTTTGTCCTCCACCATTCGGATGCCCCAAGGTGCTTATTGTGCTATACCGGGCAATCTCCCTTAGTCGACTTTTAAGACACCCATGGGATGAGTCGGGGCTATTCCATGTTATTTGTTCGCTCCCAGGCCAGCATAGAAGACGAAATACCTGCTACCTAATTTTCATTTTTATTTTCTGCCCATTTAGTTATGGAGTAACTACATAAAGTCTTTAACAACCTGTCTGCCTTGTTGCCTGTTCCATAGTTCGCGTACATAATCCCACATTTTGTTCATCTGATGCTCACTCAGGTCCATATCTCGAAAACCGTCTCTCAACTCGTTGATACCGTAATCGTAAGCAATCCGGGAAGAGGAGTGTGCCGTGATCATGGAAGACATTTCTGATATCAACAATCCTAGGAAACAGTTGTGTGGCCATAACATACTCTTTATCCTATTATATAAAAAGTCCTAAAGTAGCCATTTAATTTTGATCTATAATTGTTAAAATTTTAAAGCATCTCTAAAAATGAGACAAAAGATTAAAATAAGGCAAAATTTATAATTGTTTCAAACGGAATATACATATAAGACAACAAATTTTTGTTCATAGGTAGGTAGATAGCTTATAGAGCTCAAGCATCTAGATGCCTCTAGGTGGACGAGCTCTATTGCTAATAATTATGTTTGGTATATATTAATATACCTATGTACACTAGATTTATTACATCATCAGCTCCATAATGGCCATTGCTGAGCCACAAGTCTCCCTTATGGATAGAAAAATTATGGTCTATAAGTTATAATTACGGCCCGTAATTTTCGACACTGGGCCCCTGTAATAGGTGGGTTATAGGCCACAACTCACCACATAGGACCATTGGAGAGTATTATTGACTGCAGATGCAGCCTAGATCTTAGTCACCTGTACTATGACCAAACATAGCATAAATTACGTAATAACAGAGCGCTAACCATTATGATATTGAGGTAATTTCTCACTGGCCTTAGGAATCTGGCATTGCGTGTTCAATTTGTTATAATTTAAACAGATACAATTACTATTTCTTGTAATAGCAAGTTAAAATTTTAGGCTTTAAAAATTTAATTTTTTTATAAATTAATAATGACCTATCATCAACTGGCCACACATAAAACTCCTTAAAAAATAATATAGACACCTAATCAATAAAGGCTTATCGAACATAAATAAAAATTTACCTGCACAAAATTTGATAATGATGATCACAATGATAGTTTCCACTGCTTCGAAATCATTTTGTGATATAACATCTCCAGTTCCAGTGATGGTAAGCAAATTGATCATGTACCATAGAGCCGCTATGTAGATAGAGAAGTAGTCACCCTAAAGAATAATAATATAATAAGAGATTACATCGTGTAATGCAAGATAAGAAGAAGAAGTAGGAACACCATAAATCACACAGAACAGAATTCACCATGGTCTAGCGATCTAGACTATGACCAAAAGTAGGCCTGAAAGACAAGCTAATATAGGTCTTGTCTCTTAGGTTCTAAATAAAATTAAAACTGTTATCATTCTAAGGCAGAGAGGGAAGTCAGGAGCAGCGCTTGGTTACGGGGTCCAACCAAACATATTTCAATTATTATTATTGTGCCATCACATGTTACCGACACGGATGTACCGATCGTTAGTCTATTCGGCACTTCTGTAGTGACCGGAGTACGGCGGCCTAGGTCTCGGCAGAATCGATGATGTTTACCAGTCCACAAATGCTAAACGTAATGGCAGATTATACTCTTCGGTTTTCTATATAATCCTGATCTGTATGGCCTTATCGGAATTCAGTTTATTCGGGGGGCTATAGTTCTTCAATTAGGTTCTAAAGCCATTTTTCAAGAAAAGTGACTAGACCATCCTCTCGCAAGGTCTCTCTAAAGTGACAGATCCCTATCGAACACTTTGGGAACTTTGTTCCGTGTGTTTAGCCTGAATTAAATCGGCGTAGGTACGTCGCGAGTTAGGCACTTGACTTTATAAAACAAAGTTACAAGAGAACTGTAACTTTATTAAAGTTTTCTCTACAACTTTACCGATTACATACATATTTATATTCTTTATGGTCTATCTACTTACTTCTATATATTTGGCTCTCAAATTCAGTTCTTTCTTGGACATCCAGTTGGCTGATGTGCAATGTAATGGCGTTAGACAAGAGAGTTTAAAGAATAAGCAAGCATTCACGTGTGAAAGTATTGAGGCCCATATCGCTATAGATCTGGAAAAACAATTTTATGTAAATTGCTGATCGAACACCAGAATGCACTAACAGCATATGATGTGGGCGTTAATGGTGAGATGGTTTACAGATGTTAGTGAGGCATGTAGTGTAGAGGAGAAAGGACTCTTAAGTTCTTTTATAAGTATGAAAACCTCGACTCGTCATGCACCTGACAGAAATAGAGGAAGCTTTTGACAAGTAAACGTTACTGGAAAATAAAGCGGCTATCCTGATTCAGGCATGTAGGTTTTTTTTTATGTTTGACGGGGAAGCTCTTGCCCTTTATCTCACCTGATGGTAAGTGAATTCACAGGACACCTATGAATGACAAAGGATATTTCAAGACGACTGAACATAATAAATGTATGAAAGGATAAAACTAACTGTGACTACCTCAAATAACCTGAGAACAGGACAGGATTATTATGATGATGATGATGCTTGTTTGTAATAAGGTTAGCAGATGGAAAATGTTAACTTGTAATTATTATATTATTAAATTAATAAAGGTGTAGCGAAGAAGCCAAAGCAAAATACATCATTCTATTCAACTTTGGCTTAAAGAGAAAGGATTTAGGACTTAACCATAATTATGGCACTTACGTCAATTTGAATATTAAATTTGCCGAACTAATATTGAATTTCCAATGTATGCTGTTGGTAAGGAGATATGTAAGTCTGAAAAGTTGCGGGGAACGCAAATAACAAAAGTAGGCGTGCTGCATCGCTGGCTGCACTGACAATACAAGGGCTAAATAGCATATCGGTATGTTCGCTAATAAGTCCCGTCTACGCAAATATGTTCTTGAAAAGTACCTGGAATTTATAAATAAATAGGAATTTTGAAATAATAAAATAACATACTATTTTACTAAAATAACGATTGACACTAACATTTTTCTAACTTTTTTTGGATTCAAAACATAATCTCCATATCTGTTCATGTAGCCACTATGAATATCTAAAAACATCTTGTACCAGAATATGATGTCGGTTGTGGCGCAGATGTAGAAGTAGTAAGGTATGGAAAGAAATGCCATTTGATAAACAAGAAGTGTGAAGTCCACGTATGATAGAATAAGAATAAATTCATCTGGAAATAATAACGACAACGTAAATTATTTCTTGAAAGTTATACAGATCTGTTATATAATACAGACGTTACCCATGAATGTAACTATTTTGCTATCAGGCAAGACGCTACTACGGAACCACCTGAAAACCACAATAGGTACAATTTTAAACCTCCATTTAAACATATCTATCACATTTTTAGCGTAATTTGGACATTAATTCACCTCTGATTAAATTATTAACGTCCAATTGTTGTTTATAAACGCGCAGCGTTTAAAACATATGATTTCAATTCAAGTATAGGTACCTTTTTGTGAATCGACCACATATAGAAATAATTATAATTGGACGTAGTTAAGTAACGAAAGTTAAGTTAAGAAAACTGCTTCTGATTGATGATAGCTGAATAATAATACATACCTATGCGGTAGCAAAAGTAAAAATGCGGCGTGTACATGTTCGATATTACCAGCGGATGTGATAGATTTGGAACCATGTGATTCGGCAATACTTTTTTGAGGACTCTGAAATATTTAACGAATGTGTTAGATATTAATTTACCACCACTCCAATTATACATTATCCAACCTCGCATTATATTACTTATTACTATGTCATGTTAACAGGATTCTCTAATATTTAGATATAATTGATTTACGTTCAATATAAATACATGTATTTCATTTTCAATATCTTTGGAATTGTCTTTATCATAGTTATTTATTATCATCATTCTCCCTTTAAATTAAGTACCCACCTCAAGGTATACGTTGACATCATTATCCTCGTCTTCTTCATTCCCTGTTTCATATGTCAAAGGGTAATTTTCCATCTAAATAGGAAGATAAGATATAGTTCATAAAAAAATTATTTAAGTGGTAGATTGTTACTCGACCCGTCGCGTCTAGGTGTTTGTACATTTCCTACTTAGTTGCAATTGCAATTACCTACTTAGTTGCTTATTGGAGATATCTATTGGAATCAAGCATAGTGCTCTGACTTACTTCTGCGCTATTTCTTTCAGACATTACTGTGGGTAGTACGTAATCTTTTGCAGCTGAGTCAACCGATTGGGTCACTTTCCTCAAAACTGATGGGTAACTCTGCAACAGCAATGTTAAAATTTTTAAATTTATTGGACTAATGGTCATCCTTTGACTGAAATCATAGATATTGAAAACTGAACAAGAATTAAGAATGAAAAAATCATGCTACAGAAATTGTAATTGCTTAATCTACTTTAAAATTTTTCATTGCAAATAAAAATCTCAATAGGCTTTGTCAATGTCAATAATCGACTCCATTATAGTGGAATCGAAAACAATATTTTCTGACTATCTGTTCCTACTTTTAAAACATTGTCGCAATAGTTACCTAGATACATAAACTATAAGTACCTACTTGATAAAAAAAAAATTCACTATTCCTAAATAATATTGTTAAAAGTGTTGCAATATAAACGAAAAATACCTTCAATAGAGCATAAAACTCTTGTCCTTGCATGCACAACAAGTCAATATTCCTCGACGCGACCACATTGGACATAGTCAAGTATTTGGATGCACCTTTGATATTTCCAAATATGCCGCCAGGGCCCATACACGCTTCCACTTCATTAATATCCGATATGATATCGACCTGTCATAAACAAAGTGAACTACTGTCTCAAAAAGGACGTATTATTTTAATATTTATTTGAACATTATATTATATAAATGTTAGAAAAATTTGTGGAAACTTACCTTGCCTCTGTATATAATATACATCATATTTATAACCTCATTGGATCTCATCACCATATATCCCTTTTGAAAGTACTGTTCTGTCAGTTTCTTCGCAAAAGCTCTAAAGAAAGAATACTCTACGTTCTCGAACAAAGGTATCTCTCTTAGGGTTTTCTCATACATATAAAGTACTGCGTCTTCGTTCAAATTTGCATGCAGCTTACCAAGTATGGATTGGTGCTAAACAAGGATAATTAAACAATTAATATACCAAATATGTAAAGTCGTTATTGTATGTTATTTGATAACATTTAGAAGTAAACAGGACGATTAACATAGCCGTTTGCAACTAGGTAACGTAGTATTATAAAGGTTGCATAGTAATTATGCGACAGGAATAAAATATAGGTAATATATAGGTAATTGTACCTACAGTAGAGGGTATTGTGGTACATGTCATATTTCATACGGATGCATTGTCTAAGGAAGCCTAGTTTATGATCCGATTCTGTGCCCGTGAATAAATTCCTGTTACGTATGTTATTTCATTATAACTGGGATGTGAATAATATATTAACTTACTACTGAATTTTACTGTATAGTCTAGTAGTAGTAAATTAGTTAATCCCAATCCTATTAAACCGAAATCATGGTCAGAAGTACTTGTTAATGACATTATTGGCCTAATTTTCTCTATAGTAAGTTAAAGCATATAAAACTATTAAACGTTCTAGAGAATTCGGTACGTATGTACGTAGTGGTTTTTATACAAATATGTTATCATATTTACAATAGAACTTTGTAGTAGTGGTTACTAAAGAATATTGTTTAAACCTAATTATACTGCGAGCTAAATAATCTACAGACTTTAGTATTTTGTTGGGCCCAACGTAGGACAAAGTATTGTTCCTCGCATATATTTTGAACGCTACTCGTGAGACGTAGCTTATTAATAGATCTTACGTCTTGCTTCAACATTTGTTGTTTATACCTTACAATCTTCAAAAAGCTTTCCATTTTTACAGATGAGATAATTTGCTTTGAGGTTCAAATGTATCTTTGTAGATAATTATGCACTAATTAGAGACAGTTTTTAAAGAATTATCAAATTCATACAAACCTTCTTTAAAAGCATTAGTTTTTAAAAGCATAACTTTTTACATTTAGATTTTTAAACTTACCGACCACCCCCCAGTTCGTTTCCATTGATATTTCCAAAATTCTGTTACGGTTTTTTTCAATAGGAGTGGCACCTTTTCCCTATTTAAAAATAACTCCAAATGCTTTAGATTCTCTTGAAACCTTGTTACTACTTGGTCAGCGACAGCTTTCAGGGAGGCTATTGTTGCGTAGACATATCTAAAACATTAAAATAAACATTTACATACCTACTTGTAGTTAAAGATATAATATTTCTTTAATTTAAAACGTATATGCAATAACATTTAATAGTTGGTCTGTCGTCTTTAACATTTCTAGGGATATATTCCTACACCGCTATATTAGGAGAGTGATAATTTCAAAACTTATAAATAATTTCGTATACCCGAAAAACAACACTCCATGTATGTTGACACAAATGGACAAGATCATGTGGGTGGTGTCCTGAGCCGTGATATCACCAAAACCTGCGCCGCTAAAACTTGTTGCCGACCAATAAAAAGCCAATAGGTATACTTTGGTAGGAGTCAAATTGTCGTCGCTTAAAATCTTAGCAATATCTATCCAAGACCCTAAAAGGAATAGCGCAGAGTTAATAAGTGATTTCTGAAAAATGATGTAATGGTGTAGAACTTTCTGGATATAAGTTGACTCATCGGGTGAAGTCGAAAAAATCGACTAAGAGATTGCTTGGTGTAGTGTACATATTAACACCTTAGGGCACCCGAACGGTGGAGGGCAAACAACAACAGCATACCCAAAAATGGCCGACGTTAGGCGACTTATTAAACCTAAGCGAAAACCTTGAGCAGTATGCATTAAAATATTGTCATCCATAAAATTTAGATTAAGGACATCTTCACCTTGATAATCATGTCTTTGAAACCTATGACTCCTATGTATCTACTAACAATGCTTAAAAAATATTTTACCTCGCTGGCATATCATGGAACCACCAGCATTAAAAACTGCATTAATATAAGGGCCCTTCAGTGATAAACGAGATATTGTCCTAATAAATTCCTCTTGGTCTGAAGTTATGACATATCTACATGACATCGTTATTAATATTGACGCATATAGATTCAAAAAAAATATAGTCAGCAGTGCAAACTGAAGAACACTCATTAAGTAAGCCTGAAAGCAAAAGTTAAATGTATTTACATGTAAGCAACAATTGTAAGTGAAAGCTCTTATATATTTTGTATATACCCTTTTCAATGCTGCTATGGATTCTGCCCAGAAAACTCCATATAATTTATAGATTTGGAAAACGTTGACCATCCGAATAATGCAATGAAAAACATGATGATTTATTTTGTGATCTTGTATAGAGTGATATTCGTCGTGTTTTGGCACAAATAATTTCCATAACGCGTACCATGGAAAACAAGTGACCAGATCCATAATGAAAGGTCCCTACAATAAATAAATATTTTAATGTTTTTTTTTAATGTTGTCAAGTAACGTTGAATAGCAAGAGTTTTATCAGCAAACTTACTGTTAAATAGTTCTTTGCTGTCAAGTAGGGATGATATATCAATTGATTTTTAGAACCATAATAAGCTACATGTAGCATTAAATATAAATCCATGTAACATATCACTTCTAGTACTATAACAGCTATGTTGAAAGTACCACACAACGGCGCCATAGAAACCACTATCTAAAATAATGTTTTTGTTTTACACTTAATTAAAATTTTTAAATATTTCTGCAACGTCTTATATAATCAATTTAGAACATAGAACGTTACTGAGTTTTTTTGAGTTGCATCTCTCTTTTATTAAATAAGCGATAAGTAAATGGTCTTAAACATTGTAAAATTATTACATCGAAAATTCAAATTACCGGTAATAAAATGCACAATACGAAAGCCGATATAATCCTTAACATTGCCCAAATTTGAAGAAATAACCCACTTGGTTTTATTGCTATTGGCATCAGTAAATAAGGGGCAATATTATTCAATACACGAAATTGTGCATAAGACTTGATATAGCTTTCTTTTCTCTTTTTAAAGTCAGAAGAGACGTTTATGAATGAATCTGGAAAATAATACTACAGCAGTGTAGAATATGTAACCAATATACTTCAATAGTCTAATGCGCCTATTACAATATGAATTGGAATAACTGATAGCAATAAATTTTTAAAAGCTAATAAATATACCATTAATAAATTCTTGAAAGAAATTCGTTATCCTATTGGTCCGTGGTTTCTCAGAAAATCTATCGTAATGTTTTAAATGTCCGCTTGCATTTTGTGCTTTCGCCTGTTCTTCTATTGATTCAAGTTCAGCTTTTGTCAAAAGGCCATCGTGTTCTTTCATATCAGGAAACAAACTTAATGCTGAAGTATATGACGAGTAGCTGATACTTATTAACTAAAATTATAAAAAAAGATAGGTAAAAGATACCATGTATTGCCAACTGACTAAATTTATATAATTGTCTTAGTTTTAAAATTTTATAAGCCGTAAATTATATTCTAACCTTGCAATGAGTAAGAGTGATAACTGTATTGATTGCTGGCACTCCATACAACAGTACTAGCAATCCTAGATGATTCCCAGGACCTATAACCCGTTCTTTTTTTGCTTCCCTCATCTCTTTAGAAGTTACTAAACAGTAACCACTTTCAATTATGTACAGCTCTCGGGTAATTGTTCCTCCGTAGTATACTATTTCTCCAGGGGGAAGTATAATATCCCTTGCAGCTTAAAAATAAATAATTTAGTTAGCTAATTATCGATACTTTCAAGAGGTATTATATTATAACTTAATTGGATTATGGCGCTCAAATGTAAATAAACAATAGACTTACATTCTGTTAAAGTTTGTATATAAGCCACGTTCTTTACTTGGAAAAACTTTATGGATGTAAGTGCTTTAAATCTAGCTTGATGAAGCACCTTTTTACGGAGCTCCGATGGTATAACTGCTTTTTCCAGCCAATTTTCATCAGTTAGTTCAACACCCTTAAAAATAGCCAGTTACATCGTTATCCATTTTGTACCTGGTTGAAAAATACCTATTCCCGTCATCCTTTTCACCTACTCGAGCACCGGATTTACAGACTCTTATAACAATAATATACTTAGCACATGCCAAGACTGGGCTGTAAGGATATCAATCTCCATTTTTAGCCCTGAATGTGGAAGTTATGTATAAATTCTTTTAAGAACCGTCGCTTTTTACGCTTCTTATCTTCTTATTTGGGTTCACGAAAAAATAAGATATATCTTATAGCAATATTCTAATATCTTACTAGTGAGACTTAGAACTTGTCCTTTGTAATTGCAAAATCTTTTCCTTAAGAAAAACATCAGCCATACTTTTTACACATGAAAAATAGCAAAGCCATATTTACCCTATTATATTGCCACTGGAGCTCATAAAATGCCATTATTCTCAATTTGATTGCATGATACATGTTGTTCTCTTTCATAAATTTGTCTATCGTCATGATAATTTCCAAGAACGCAGTTTTTGTTCTGTGCCAAGTGTTATTGTTATTAAACCTTGTGAGATGACTTGTTTGAAATGGATGTCTATTTTTAACATCTACATATTATGGTTTAATCGAGCTTTGACTTAGATTTTTTATAGAGAGTAATTAATAATGGACGCTGCCCATAAAGCAACTCCTGAAATTATTGGTTAATAAGCTCTTTACCTCGACCAATGCGTGACTACCGCTGAGAACTCAGACACGCAGTAACCAATCAGTAATACCCCATAAAGACTGAGGAAAGCTACTAATGCCATATCAAATTTATCGCCTGGTAGGTAATCTCCATAACCCACGGACAATAATACTGTAGTAGCAAAGTACACGGAAGTGATAATGGGATATTTAGTTCTGTAAAAAAAATAAAAAATTATACATCTGCATTTCAACATCAAAGAAATATTTTTTCGTGATTTGTGAACTAACTAACTAATTACATACATACACATTATTAAATCACGCCTTTAACTTCGAAAGGATAGGCAGAGGTGAATTAACACCGATGGCGACCAGTGGTGAGCCTATTACATACATACATACATACATAAATCACGCCCATATCCCCGAAGGGGTAGGCAGAGGTGAATTCTCACCCGCGTTTCGCCAATTATGTCAAGTCCCATGTAATAGGTGGCGAGCCTATTGCCATTTATCGGGCACAAAAGTCGCAGTACATTGTCAGGACGGTAGTATAAGAGGAACGCTGCTGCCCATTCCTCATCACTGATTTATCCTTAGTCGCCTTGTACGACACCCACGGGAGAGATTTGGGATGGTGACAATTGTATTCTACTCTGCCGTCACCACACGGCATTGCCATCTATCAGGCCATCTTATTATTATTGAGCCTATTGCCATCTATTAGGCACATAAATCGCAATACATAGCTAGGTGGCACAAGAAGAATACTGCTGCCCATTACTCATTGCTGTCTTTACCCTTAGTCGCTTTGTACGACATCCACGGGAGAGATGGGTGTAGGGACAATTGTATTCTGCTCTGCCGTCACCACAGCAACTAATTTGTAATTAGAAATTACAAAAACTAATTAAGAGTCACATACTTGCTAGATTTGACACCTTTAATTTTTTCTTGCCAAAGAATAGCTCTGCCGAACCAAGAGTTTTCTGAACATCGACTCACGAAGCAAGACTCCATATACAAGATGATACCACACCAATAGCATAATAAACAAATATAGACGCAGTATTTTGCAATCTAGAAGTGAAAATAACTAGTAGAAAATAAATAAGTAGGTGTTTTTAAGTAAAAAACACTTACTGCCGCACTCAGAGACGTCTATTAACTTTAATGAGTATTTAATGTCAAAAATTTTCATTCAAATCAAGACCATAGACCCGGCAAGAATAGAGACTAGTTTTGAATTGTCATTTTTTGACGTTAAGTACTCATTAACGTTATTTGACGTCTCTGAGTGCGGCAGTTAAATAATTAATAATAATCATATCGTAATCATACCTTTACAACAAGTGAGTTCAACAGTAGCTTGCGTTCAAGACTTTCGAAAAAATAAGACAGTCGCCATACTAAGCACAGTTTGGTGCCTTTGCACAAATAAAATATGTGATCTCTATAATTATCATGATAATTAACTACAGTGTGTATTGTTACTATGTACTCAAATGGAATAATAGCAATAACATCAAGATAAAACCCCAGAGTGTTCATTCTATACTTCATTATATGTGTAAAAGTAATTAGATATTTCTTTTTTGTTTTTACAGCTGTCACTGAACACAGCAGGACATTGAGAAGTAAAGAAATTGTGATTATTATTTGAGCATAAAATAATAGTGCACCAGGAAATGACCTCTTGATACCAATAAAGTATGGGTAAACTAGACAAATGTAGAATACTATGCAAAGCATGTAATACTCCCAATATTTGACAAGGTAGCAATTGTATTCCAAAATCCAAGGGAATGATGAATTGAGACATGTTAATAGAGTCGTTCGCTTTTTTATGTGTTCAGATATAATGTAAAGATCTAAACAATTGCTATCTAGCTCACCATCTTTTGTTAAATTTTGATTTGTTTTTCCTGTTAAATAAAAGTAAAGTCTTTTAATGTATAAGTCTGCCTATCTCTATAAAATTCACACAAATTATAATAAAATGGCTTACCTTGTATATATCTGAGTTTGTCCTTCAAACACTTTATACTACTCT
Source organism: Cataclysta lemnata (assembly GCA_963931975.1). Lineage (NCBI taxonomy): Eukaryota > Metazoa > Arthropoda > Insecta > Lepidoptera > Crambidae > Cataclysta > Cataclysta lemnata. The sequence continues at coordinate 8,712,081 of OZ008339.1, forward strand.
TTTTACGATCTTTGGATGCATAGATATTCAATGTCAAATGAGTATTTTGAGATTGTTTAATTTTTTTTGTTTGAGCTCTGATGATTCTCGTCCTCATTTCTTGCTTTATTTTATCCATGAGTTCGGGATACGTTACCATCAGTTTTATAAATTTGGTCTTTTCTAATACTTGACACTCAACATATGTTGCTGCTTTTACAGTGCATCGCGCTAAAAACAAAGAATTACGTTTTAATGTGTAAAAAAATAAAAATAACTGTATTTTATTGTTAACATCTGTAGCATTTTAATATTTGGGTTAGTAAGTATTTGTGAAGTTAAATTACCAGGCATATTGTAAATTAAGGCAATTTCCCCAAAACAGGTTCCTTTTGTGAATGAAATCATTGGACTTTCATCGTCTTCATCAGAAAGTAGCTCCAAGACTCCATTTGTGATACACACCTTAAAAAAAATTGGTACTTATGTATCAAGCATAATCTCAGTTTATTGTATAAACATTTAACATCTAATTATATTTGCGCGATGTTTTATTAACTATATTAATACTTATAAGATATTAATATATAGCAGATCATTAAATCATCTAAAAATAAAGAAAAGGTAACTTCCTTATCATAATAATTTAACCGCGTGTGTAGGCGCATGAATTAATAAATTCAATGTGTTACCATAATAGTCTTGTTATGGTTGTTATTATACACTGTATCGCCGGGTAAATAAAACTGATGAGTCATATCCAAGGAGAGCCTTCTAAGGAAAGCTTCCGGGAGTTTTCTGAATATCAAAGAACTGTACAGTGGTACAGCGTTTAGATCGTAACAAATTTCCATCTGAAGAGGGTAAGGCAGCAGGCTTAGCAATTTTGGATTAAACACTCCCGATTTTTGGTACCACAAATCTTCATAATATCTAAAACAGAAAAATATGTCAAAACAATTTTCATATTTTGAATCTGTTACGAAATGTAGAGACTTTTAAATACATACACACCTTATAATTCGTTTTGTAGTCTCAGAATCCATTTTTATTAGCCTCAAATAATTACCTATCTTCATTATTTGTCTTACATAAATTGAACGTCTAGTTGTTATTGTGATAAATTGGGAAGTCAATGATCCCACAAAAACAATTGTCGTTAGCGAAAATCCCAGGAGAATTGCTAAAATAGCTGTTATTCTTTCTGGTGTTGTTACAGGATACAGGTCACCAAGAGCATTAGTCGTTAAGAACATTACGGACCAATAGGTACAAACAAAGTACCAGTCAAAAGTGACTTCTGTGGGTAGGTAAATTGCAGATGTTGACCACGTGGAACGATAATTGCTGATATTGAAATTTCGGTCTGAATAAAGATACCAAACACATGTCCATGTGTGCACTGACAACAAGAACAATATTAGATATTGGAACAAGAAAGTGCTCCACTGATTACTACCAGCTTCTGATGATTTAATGCAGAAGTATTCTATAATTCTATATACTCGTATAAGCGCAATTATTGGTGAAATTGCGTGCCAATTGAACCAATAGCTGTCATACGTAAGTAAATATAGGAACGGGTACGGCATGGCTAGAAAAATATCCACAATCACACGATTTAATTCAGGCTCTACAAGGTTCAAAGTTTGTCGCCACTTCTTGAAAAATTTCAATCCGCAAAAAATAGTTACATCCACAGTAAATATAAAGTTAAAAAATATCAGCAAAATTATTAAGGGCATATGTCTTTTGTTGATTTCGCCGAAAGTAAACATCGATGAGTCTAAAATGTATGCAACAAACAGTATTGTCAGAATGGATACTTTCCAAGCCGAATTAGAATATATTACTAAAATGGTTCTCAGCTTGCTGCTTGCAAATTCTGCTCGCGGTTCCTGAAGTATTGCATATGTTTTAAGTTTATTTTCCTCAGTGAGTTCATAGCATACAGAGCCTGTTCCTTCAATTTTTCGAGTAGCCACGTTAGAACTTGTGGAAACATCGTCCAAATCATTTCTGCGTCTATATTTGTATACATCCAAGGTTGAATCCATTACATCGTGATTTTCTGAAAAATACATGCGATATTTTGAAATGTTTATAGATATTATTAATTGTAGATTATAAAAGTCTTAGGCATTTATGTTTTACATTAAACACGGGAAGAAATAAATCAGCATTAAGACTGCAATGCAACAAACTTGTATACGTCACTGGTGTATTCCCGTTATCCCCCAACGTTTGCCCTACACTGACTTCGGATTACCGGACTTCTGGTAAAAAAGTGATATATTCATCAGTGCAGGGCAACGCTTGACTTACAAAATTATTCAACGACAAAAATAATACAATACACGTGACACGTAGTAGTGTAGTCGGCTTGACTGCTGTAGTTATGCGTCGGTTTCGTGACGAACTGAAAGTTGGTTCATGGTATATGGTGATATGGAAACCAGACCTATCTGGTTTTGAGTGCGCCACTTCAGAACCAGATATGTACTTAGATTTACTTACAGCTTTAATAACTATCGACCCACCTTCAAGAACCATGGTGAACTTTAAATCGTATTGTTTTAAGTAATTTTACATGGACGATCTATAACGTTTATCTTATCATATTTTATTACTGAATCTAGTAGGTTTATTCTAAAGAAATAGTTTTTAATGCAATCATGTAGGCTGTGACTTAATTCGTTTTGAAATTTTACTTAAAAATTGTATGCCTTGTCTGCTGTTCGCCAGAGGCCCACTTCACCGATAAAATTTTCTTATCTGATATTTTTCATAATATCTCGAAGTTATTACTTAGACAGACGGACTGCATTGCATGTCGAATTGAACTTTGAATGCAGTTAGCTGGATGAAAAAATGAAACTGCGGCTTGATTGCCTTCAGCCTGCTGTTGCAAATTGAACTGAACTATAAACACTGCAGGCCGTCTCCAGACTCATGTTCGACTGTTCTGAGTCTCGGGGCCAGAAGTATAATATTTCAGTTACTCGACTACGACGACTTGATATATGTATAAAAAAAGTTTTCGGCTAAACGTTCTTTTGGCATTCATTACTTTGATGAGAACTTTGTGGGAATAAAACAGAGGTCTTTAGATCTGTGATTATGTGTACCATTTTAATCATTTAGAAAAGACATAAATAGATTACACCTCTACAATCAACACTAGACCATAGACCCGGCAAGAATAGCGACTAGTTTGAATTGACGTCTCTGAGCTATTAGAGAACTTCGGTGATTTCAATTTCATAACCAAAAATTTTATGTCTTGTGCACTTTTTTCTTTGTTCTAAGTAATCGCACCTTTGTATTGTTATCTTGACGTTTCCACTATTTTCAACTGCTGTCTTTGCTTATGTATAGTCTATTCAGATTTATTGGTACATCGTTTGCTGGAGATTTGTATAAAACAATCACGTATGCTAGGTAGGTGACGCAATGTTTTCCTCAACTCGTAGGCAGAAAGCCGGACACCGAAGTCTCTGCCAGTGCGCACGGCACTCCAACCTACATATATGAACATAAAAATCTTTGTTCACAAGACTTTAGTAGTAAGCGATTTTTTTCAAACAATTTGTAAGTCGCATTGTATACGTGTATATGGATCATACTTTAGTGGCAGCACCTAAATTACACCAAATACCGAGCACACTACAAATCTTTCATTGTAATACCCATACTTATGAGATAATTTGTGTTCGTATCTACTTGTACCTTTATTAAATATGCACTATGCTGATAGAAAATAGCAGAATAATGATTAAAATCGATCCTAAAATGTATTGCGTTATAAAGAAATAGGTATAGATGAACTGCCGTTTATAATACTAAATACAATTAGATCACATTGAGGTATATCTTTAGTGTGAAATGTAGTTGAGAATACAGAATACCGATCGATTACCATTAAACCGATCAATCTGTTGGCACTTAGTCAAAGTAAGAGGTTATTAAACAAACTAGGTGTTCCTTTAAGTCTAGAATATTTTGTTTAAAACGCTAACTTAAACGACACAAGGAGTCAAATGCCTTTTAGTTTAATGGACTAACCATTGCGTAAATCCGGAATATCTTGCGTCTTGTTTTGCTTAAACACTGTTGAATATAATGCCATCTTCGTATATCCAAGTTTCGTAGCGTTTAGATAATTGGACTCTAAGCTAGCTTCCATAGAGGGATCGACCGCATAATCGCAATGCTTTTATGGAAGTCAGACTCGCGTATCGGTGAAAAATGTCGTCATAAAACGATTTTAAATACTTTTAACATTTCGCAATACATTCAGCCTGCTTAGTCGCCTTGTTAGCTAATAGTGCTTATTATGTGTTTAAGGGAAAACACGTATTTGCCAAATAAGACGCGGCAGGCGCTTATCATCTTCATTGAAACTGTTTAGAGCAAGAGCTGTAAGAGCAATTGGTCTTGTTTAAATTTTGTATCAACGCCATGCTATTTTTTAATATTCTTTTGCGTTAGTTTAATATTCACATCACGTAGTTTATGCCGTGTGGTGACGGCAGAGTAGAATACAATTGTCACCACCCCAAATCTCTCCCGTGGGTGTCGTACAAGGCTACAAAGCGATGAGGAGTGGGCAGCAGCGTTCCTATTATATCACCTAACAATAGTACTGCCACTTTTGTGCCCGATAAATGGCAATAGGCTCGCCACCTATTACATGGGACCTAACATAATTGGCGGAACGTGGGTGCTAGTTCACCTCTGCCTACCCCTTCGGGGATATAGCCGTAATTTATGTATGTATGTAGTCTATTTGATTTTTAATTTTAACATTATATAAATGTTAGAAAAATTTGTGGCCGTGTGGTGACGGCAGAGTAGAATACAATTGTCACCACCCCAAACCTCTCCCGTGGGTGTCGTAGAAGGCGACTAAGGATAAATCAGTGATGAGGAATGGGCAGCAGCATTCCTCTTATACCTACCAACTAGCAAAGTACTGCGACTTTTGTGCCCGATAAATGGCAATAGGCTCGCCAACTATTACATGGGACCTAGCCTAATTGGCGAAGCGTGGGTGCTAGTTCACCTCTGCCTACCCCTTCGGGGATATTGGCGTGAATTATGTATGTATGTATGTAGAAAAATTTGTACAAAGATTTTAGTGGTTAGAAAAAGAATTTCGAAAAATTATGATCTTGAGGCGGGAATCGAACCCTCGTCCGCTGCTATCCGGGCAGGTGCCTGACATCATCTTGACCTGACATGCAATCGACCAGCGACTGCGTAAACTATGCTATGTTAACTAGCATCATTGGATAGGTGATCAAAAATATATTATCTTGCTTGAGTTACTCCCGTGCTTCGTAAGACTCGTTCACACATTAAGCCGTTTTTCCAGGCTGTATCTACAGTCGTTAACTTGTTAATACCTATAAATCAACCGTATTCCTCGTATAGATCCTATAAAAAGAGTCGATGATGATGAAGAGTAGGATTAGAGGATAGAGTAAGATAACATAGGAACCTACTATATTTGTGAAGTCTAGTAGGTATTAGGACTATTATTATGTATTATCAATTAATTGCTTATGTTCATGATCTAGGTAATTGGATAGATATCACATCCTCCTATAGATATGTTTTGAAGATGAATAACTTTCTGTAACAAAATTAATACACATAATATATGTATTAATAAACAAATTTACACTCTTCGCTTACTAATAAATGGCCTATAAAATATTCTAGAAAACGGTCAATAAACTTTACAAATGTCCTCATGATTACTTTAATAAATTGATTCCTTCTTTGCACATTTTTTCTTAAGTTCATAATAGGTATTTTAAAGTTTAACACATAGTTAGGTACAATGTTGCCTATTTAAGTACATACACGACCGAAGGACACATGTCATATCAATTAAATTTAAAGTGTCAACAGACTAGTGCAACGTTAGTATCTTTAGTATTTTATGGCATTTTAATTTACCCCAAGTTGAAAATAAAAAGAAATTAAGTAAACTGTAAATACTTCTAATTATTTTATACAGTTGTACATGTTATACTTACTAATAGATACTTAGCTACCATGTTACAAAGTTGATAAATTGAGGTGACTTACTTTGGTAGGTATTCCATGGATTTACTACATTCCTATGACCTATGCAGGATTTTATCAGACCTTCGTTTTTCTTATTCCTTTTTCACTATTATATAATTTTAAATAAGATTTCTACAGTGCTTTGTGAAAACTTAATCCCCCTTATTATAAAAACATGGACTTAAATTAGTCAAGGTTAAAAATTGATGCTAAGAGTTGAGAGAAGAGAACACTTTCATTCAGCAAATGCTAAACCTGTCTTCTGTCCCGTGAGGCTTCCGTCGTAAACCGTAAATATATTATGTAAATCGCAAAAATGCAGTGATATATAGAATAAAAGGGGACAGTAAGCCACACCGAGCAGCATCAGGCAGCATGAATCCAAGCAATTCATGGGACCTAATATAATTGGCGAAACCTGGGTGCTAATTCACCTATATGCTTAGGTACCCCTTCGAGGATGATAGGCGTGTTTTATCTATGATATTGAATTACGCCACTTGTCTTTCTTAGTCTTTACAGCAATTCACTCAAACCATTTCCAGGCCATGTGGCAATTAAAATCAAAAGTTGCAATTTCAAAAGTTGCTCGCCATAACACTAAAATGGGTTACTACGAGCAGTTCACAAATACGAAGTTAACTTTATCAAATCTAATTCCCTCGCGATAAAACAGACATGGTGGATCCAATAAAATTAGGTTTTAACCGTTCCTGCGCATTTGATCAATTAAAATCACCCGAGTTAGTTCCATTTTATCAATTTTGTTAAAAGGATAAATGGATAATTGACCCCTATCCGATGTTCTTGGTGGATCTATCGAATTAGACGAATTAAGCTAAACTCGGTACCACGTTCCACATACCAGGCAAGAATTATGACTAAGGCCCTTTTTGACTAGTGCTATTTATACTGACCAGCAGGCTCATTAACTGAGTAGAACTTTATATTAGTTATTTTTCTAAAGCTATATAGCTCTTGGTCAATTTCCTCAGTCATGAAATGTTTATTTGTAATTTTATTTTTATTTGTAAATTGGAAAATGTATCAAATATAGATTCAGTAAATATTCTGCAGCCACAGGGCAACTTGCCGAAAGTAACAGTTCTGAGGGAAAAAAATGGTTCTTTCTAGTTGTTCTGACAAGAACTGTTTTGTGATAGAACACCAAAGTAGCTCTGAGAACCACCGTTTTGTAGAAAGGCATAGTCACATCTCCACTCCACGAGCATGTTCCGGATTGGTTTTCATAACGAAAACGACTACATATTCTAGGAAGCTGTATTTTTGGCGTGAAATGATGAAATACACTTAACCATGTCTTAAGCCGTGCGGGGACGGCAGAACAGAATAGGTACGATTATCTCCACCTCCAATCTCTCCCGCGGGTGTCGTACAAGGTAAGGGTCAAGACAGCGATGAGCATTGAACTACTTTATAACTCAATGGCGATGAGTATGTTAATGCACCCCTTTGGGTTGGGGATATATATAGGTGTGGCTTAGGTATGTTTGTTATGGAATTATGTCCGAAAGGGTAGGCATACATGTAACCTCATACAAAAATTTACGATTTCTCATACTAATTTCACCCTTATCCTTTTCTTCTCAAAGTTCAAAATTTATTCAAAATATCTGCCCTTCTTATTCATTTCGCCCGGTTTTCGCTATACCTGGTAGGTACGATATTGTGAGACCGATATTAATTAATTTATTTATTTAGCTGTCTATCTATGCCTGTATGTACCTACCTACCCTTTAAAGAATATTTAATACTATTGCAATATGCCAGAACACACTATCTACGTGTGTACTTCATCGTACTATTTTTATAGTATCTACTTCAACAGTAGTATGAGTAGGTACACAAGCACCTATTTAATTAACATACATTAGGTACCTGATGTCAATATGACTAAGTACAAAAATAGTATTACCTATTATAGTGAGGTAATTAAACATAAAGGTGACTAATTGACATTAAAAAATATTTAAAAGTGACTAGGTAGGATGTCTGTAAGACCAGAACTTTATATTATGTTTTATTGTAGTTAATATTAGTGTTTTATCTGTCATTCATTGTACCCCGCCGCAAAGTTTTAATACAGATTAATTGCCAGCGTCCTTAATGAATGATTACCGTAGTTTACACTGAATCATCTAGATGGCGACTGCCCTGCGGGTGCGGCATAAGCGAGACGGCTGCACAGAGCACGAGGGTGCGAGCGAGTAAACTATACGTTATTATTACGCCTACACAGCGGACAGAAGTCGCACGCGCTCACAAAAAATCCATTCGACAAGAGCGCAGGCGCAGCGCTATATTCGCTCACAACTTCACTCCGGTCAACTTCGTCATTTAGTGGTGATCAGAACTCTGATGTGTGTGGAAGTGAATTTAACAATTCTAACTAAATCTCACAAAAATATAACTAGTTACTAAAGTACTATTTTTAGTGTTATATTAAACATTTAACGTGTTACTTGTTGTATAGTATTCAAAATGTGTGATAATAACAATCCTTCGACGCAAAGTATAGCGGACTACTTAGCTCAGTTGCTCAAAGACAGGAAGCAACTGGCTGCGTTCCCGAATGTTTTCATGCACATGGAACGACTTTTGGACGAAGGTAGGTTAAAATCGTGTTATACTATTTATAATACGTCGTCTAGCGAGTGTACCTACTTGCAAACACCACAGTTTCTTGTCACCACAGAGATCATAAATCGGATGCGTCGACAAATGCTACAACGCACTCGATATTAAGTTTATTTTTGTCTTCGCCCCGCCGAGTTATGGTCCAGTGGTGTTTGTAATGCGATCCTTCGAAAAGCGAAGTAAAGCAGAACGTTTCTCCGATTACGATTTGCGGTCAGCATTAGATTGTCGCCGGACCAAAGAGATCGGTGAAATGGTTGCAGCGAACTGGTTTGGTGTTCACATTTCGCCGCAGCTGTTGTAAATAAGTCTCTTTTCGGTACAGCGAAGAACATTTTGAGGTTATAATTGAGCGTAACGGGGGCCATCGGGCCAAAGGACCACAAGTACTGATGGTAACCTGTTCTGAAGGGCCGTGGTCGTGCATTCCGCGCGAGTTAGCGGAATGTCGCCACTTCGCATAGGTAGGTACCGTATGTCGACAGTTGTGAGCCATACGAGATTTGTACGCAGTGCGACGCAGGCGCAGTGCTCCTTGTTGTAGCCTCGTTTTACTAACCAGTTCGCGGACACTTTGTAGTCCTTATCTGCACTACCTAGGCCCCGAATATCTGAGCTGCATGATTTCCTTTACGAATTGTTAAATAAAAGTATGATTCTTACAATAAAACAAACCATGACTAATGTTACTTACTACAAATGTAAGTAGAAGTAGGTATTTATAGATGCACAATTACTGCACCTGTTAATTATTATACAAAGTCTGTTAATTTGGTCAATTATCGTTTTCAAACCAAATTAGGTACATTACTTAATTGTCAACTCCAACAATTTACCTAATATCCTTACTTGCTCACATTGTAAGTTTGTCTTATCAAAATGTTTGTTTACACGTTTCCCCATCAGTAAGCTTTTAAGTTTATTGAAACTGTATAATATTGTAAAGAGCCAGTCTTAAAACAGGATAAAACGTAGTAATTACCAAGCAATACTGAGCCAATATGACAAACTGGTCTACGACGCTTGTCACCATTATAAGCTGGACTGTTATGGGAATAGAGCTTACAAACCAGTAATTTTTACAATCAGATACCTAGGTACCTACCTTACTACTTGTCATTTGTTAAAGAAAAATTGTAAACAGCTGATACGATACATTTGTTAAATATTATGTAAATAGGTACCTAATTGGTGTTTTGAAATCGTAATCTCATAAACAATAATTGTTTATTTAGTAATTAGTATTATCAGAAATATTTGGCGACTCTTTTACATCATAACATGTAAATAAATCACGACTTTCTCCCCTAATGGATGGACAAAGTGTCTCAACACTCGCGTTTAGTCAGCTTATTTCAGATACCATGTAGGTAATAGGGGGCAAGGCTTTTGTCATTCACCGGTAACTTTAATTGCGGTAACTTTTTAGATGGTACACAAGGAACACTGCTATTTACATTAAACACTACCTACACTATATTTGAACTCTTAGTCACCTTGTACCTACGACATCTACGAGAGAGACATGGGTGGTAACAACTGAATTGTTCTCTGCCGCCACCACACGGCATTTTGAGAGTACCTACCCACCTACTTACACCATAATCTATCTGTTAATAACAAAAATCTGCTTGTTACCACGAAACCAAATTCAATTTGCTAGTTAATATTTATGACGACCGTACCTATATACGTTATACTTAATTGGTTAAGAACCCAAGTCACGTAACTTTGCAAAGCAAGGTCTGGTCTGCCGAAGCGTTACTTCGCACCTATGACGACCCACATTATTACTATTCCTATCGTGGCACTTATAAAATATTACTTGTCACTCTTTCATAAGACTATCCAGCTTACGACAGAAATGGATAAGATATGGAATGAGTACGGTAAGAAATAGGGAGTCTGAAAGTGGCGCCAGTGACAGAAAAGATGAAAGTGAGCCGTTTAGATTCGTATGGATATGTTATGAGACAATGAGGATGCCATGAATGTTAGTAAAAAAAGTTATGGACATGAATGTTGATGGATGTCGAAGTGGTGGAAGGCCACCGAAAAGATGGATGGATTGTGTGAGGTGTGATATGAAGGTGATGGATGTGAATGAGCAGATGACGAGTGACAGAAGAGAATGGAAAAAGAGTTCAAACTGCGCCGAATAGGATGGGATAAGGGCAGGGCGATGATGATGATGATTCTTCGATTTATGTGCCCGATAAATTTCCCCTATTACGTGGGACTACACATGGTTGACGAAATTTGGGTGTTAAATGCACCTCTGGGTACCCCTTCGGGTATAAATAAAGGTGAATTATGTATGCATCGCCTTTGATCGAAAAATTGCAACAGATTTGCGTGGTACTGGCATGTGACGCAATAGGAAGTATTAATGTTACATAACTAGAGATGTAAAGTATGGATATGTATAGACCTAGGATGAGAGAAAGACCGAAGGAGCAGCGGATGGATTGTGTGGAAGATGTTATTATATAAGAGAGAGGGCATGAATACCTACATTCATGCTGAGGTCACGTATGATAAAGGAGAGTGGCAGAGGAAGACATGTTGTGCTTCCACAACTTAGAGCAAGGGCAATGAGAAAAAGAAGAAGTACAGAAGTAGTTTATAAGCGTAATAATCTGTGTTTTTGACAAACCGTTATAAATATGCCAAGTGTTTCGTAAAAGCAAGCCAGTGATATTTTAGTAAACTTATTGCAGTTAAATTGCGTGGCTGTAACGAAAACATGTGTTGCACTTACAATATTTTTCTTACATCATTTTCGGAAACTTGTTCATTTAACTTTGCCTTAAAAAGCAAAAGCAGCTCTTAATTTTGAAGATAATATTAAAATTCACATCGTACTTTTGTTTTATATTTCTTTAAAGATAAATCTAGCGGGTTTTCGTATATGTAGGCACTAGTTGTATTAAATAATGTAATGTTTCCACAAGTAAATACATTTAGTTCGGAATTTCTTAGACCAACCTACTACTAATAACTCAAAATTGCCTGCTGTGTTCCTAAAATCTGTAATTTTAATTCAGTTTTATGCCATGTAAAAACGACGTAACTCATTTTTCAAGTTTAATAATTTATTTTCTAATGTATCTAGTTGTGCGCAAATTACAGAAAATGTTTGTGCTTGCGCTCAAGATTTCGAAATGTTGTTACAAAAATAGTTCCGTATTCTGACGATGAAGGCGATAAGTGCCTTTACGAGAGAAGTAAAAACCATTTTATGGTTTATTTGACACGTCGCCAGTCCAGCGTGCTATGTGAAGACTTGACGAAAATATCGACGGCAGGCTGACAGCCGACAGCCGTGGCGGATCGTATTACGTCGAACTAAGAAATTACGACATCTATTTTAGACACTGGAATATTAACATATTCCAGCACATAAATTATATTCACAAGCTTTATCTTTAGACGAATCTAACCTATATAGCCTGGGTGGCGACAATAATAGAGGCTATGACAATAATAATTTCGTGCCGCCTGTACCTACTACCTACATGCCTTTAAATACCCATAAAGTTCCAAATCATGTTTGTAAAACGAAACACAAAGTTCCGTGTCAAATAAAAGTTCAGTATTGTATTTTCTGACATTTAATAACATGATTTATTCAATCATAACGACAAGCTATTTAATCTGATCAGCATGTTTGCATATTTGGATGTGTTTACATTCCATTCAAGTCGAATATAAATAGACAACAATATGCTTAACAATAGCAAACATATTAATTAATCAATCATCACAATACACTTATACCTATCTATATGCTATAGAATAAGCACGCTATCAAAGATTCATGAATGGACTATCATTTTCATATTTTACTATTTCTGATAATATGGCAATATACACACCTGATTTACTGATAACTTTATCAGTTATAATATTACACTGGTAATTGACTTATATCATCACAGATTAAATTTGATAAGATATATAGTACCTACTTAAGTAGGTATATATACTTAGAGAATATGATATCAGGACATAATCTACGAACTTTTCAAGCATATTAATGGGGTGGAAAATCCAGCAATGTCTAGTGTATTGAGAGAGTAAAAACAAAACAATTGCTTTCCTAATACCACCACAGATAAGCTAAGACAAGAAAATTTTAGGACGAGTCCACATTCCTATTATTGGTACACATTCATCTCTCTCTCTTACTCGCTAATTATGAGTATTCTAATTGCCATCACATTTTACTAACTTCTTGTAACCCTTACTCTGGTTTCTTAAACTATTGACAATGCGAGGGAGAATATCCAGTCTTGCGAAATTATAGTCTTTACCAACTTAATGAAAATGATTAATATATTGGTAATTAATAATGTTATGGTAGAAGTTCGTAGAATAACTGCATTCAATCATGAAAAAGTACAAGTAAGAAGAATCAGTGGCCAATATATCGTATACGTGCTGAATTATTAATCCTTGGCCTCATTGATCGTTTCAAAACGAAATCAAAGTACAAGTTATAAGTATAATAATATTGAAATAATTGCATTTTGAAGCGTAGGCGCCACCTACCTTTGATGTGGACTGTTCCGCAACCCTGCAGCAAACTGAGCCGTAGCAGGGTCATTATAAGGTTGCTTAGTTATGATTAGGCGTTTGCGCCCACTCTATGTCCAAATGAGGGTAGTCGTGGGTAGCGTGGAGGTGTACAAGCCAAGGCTGTTCCAGTCGTTCTCTAACACGTCTAAACGTGTTGCGGGCTTGTGGGCCGCCTAATTAATATATAATCCTAAGCAACCGTCTCTGTTAAGATGTTATGGCGTCGTGATAAGTGCGAGAACCGAGAATAGTCATATACCCCCGAATACAGAGACGCTACTCAATAGGTACTCTTTTTATCGGTAAAAATCATTCCAGTGGCAAGCAGCTTAAAATTTTCATAATGCTCTTAAGCATACACTGATAGAAATTTTACCTACGAGTTTCCCACTGTCTTCTATAAGTTCTATACCACATCTTTAGAAAACTGGCTCATGCATACTTACTGTTCTTTAATTTTTCCCACGACACAATATCTATCTATACTCTTCGTCTTATGCTTACAATCTTTCTGTTAACGAGAGATACTTTTTCTAAGGTAGTGTTATAAAGTATAGTTAAGTACTTTGTTGCGTCTTACCGTCATTAGTAAATCCCAAACAATACCTTTGATCGTAAAATTCACATGATCCTCATACGCTTTACCCGACACATGCTTTATCGCGTGATTACACGTTTGGAGGACAATGTTCATTGTGTGCGAGTTTAATATTAAGGTAATGATAAAAAATTGCGTGTACTACATCTTCAATGCTGGCTCTTATGGTATTAAATCTATTTCACTCGCGCGGAATGTTAATGAAAGTGGGGTGACCATCATGTTTGTTGTAGATGTAAGTACTTGAACGCACAAAGAATGCGTTCCAGAAGGGCGCGTAGGTGGTGCGCGAGCGGTGCGCTGTAATTTGAAATGAAAATCGATCGCTTCAGAATGTAGAGTTGAACCTGTCCCGTGGGTGGGAAGTCGAGGCCTACGCGGTGCGCCCAACAATCCTCCTAATATCGCTTTTACATTTAGATTCCGTAACATCATAACCGTTACTGCTCCTACGCAGGTCATGTCGTGATTTATAGTGTATGTATTTTTTCAAAGTTTTTGTTATACGAATAATAGGCCAGAATGCTCGTGTCACATAATATGATAGTAGGCAGATGTCAATAAGCAACACACACGGGAAAAAAATAAAAATACGGTCAAACTACTTACCTTACGGATAAAAACCAATATAAAATATGCCTAGTTATACAAACTATCACGCAAGAGATTTATCTTACTTCAATAGCTTCAAAGTGTTCAGCGTTGAGTTTATCTTCCATCGGAGTATAAATGCGCTCCGATTTTAGACATAGTTAAATGCAACAATCACTGCCAAGCAAAACTTAGCATACGTGAATATTCAGCTAGTATAATAGAGCTAGACTGATTGTTAAACCGTGCTTGGCTAAACAAAAGGTCGCAGCCAAAGCGTGGGAGCTGACAACCCACGGGTGACGAAGGTGATTTGCTGGGTTGGACCTGCCTAGTTATTTGTGACCCCCACAAAACGCCCACAGGATTGCTAGACGCTTGACACTGTCGCATGCTTTGTTTAGGTCCACACTTAGGCAATACAGAGGCCCATTGCCGGAGACAATGCAAATTGTTTGAGTGTGTACTTAAATCTGTGTGACCAAAGTTTATTTGGTTACCGTATCGTTTATTTGCAATAAGAAAACACTGAGAATGCTTGCATAAAAATAATTTTCTGCAGCATGATTGGTCAATGGGAGACTGACTATACCATTGTGACATGATTTCGCTAAGAAAAGTCGGTAACAAAACAATGAAGATTAAGCATGTATGCTCCGGATGTATATATTGTGATAAAATCGTGAAAACCCGCGCAGTTATTCTTCATTGAGACATAGCACTTGCAATAGTGGAACTGATAAGTTAAGCACTTCCTTCAGCGCTTCAAAATCCGGCGGACGTCTCCGTGTTATCTTTACCAAAATCGGTATGCCGTGGGTGCGTTGTGTGGAGAGCCTGTTACTGCCCGGGGCCTAAAAATATTAAGGACACAGGGGAGAATAACCTGATCTGAGCATAGCGGTTTTCGTCGTCGAGAACCGTATTCGAGTCCAACGTGTTTTATATTATGATAGCAGTTCTGTCGGTAACATCATATACTATGTACTTTGGGAATTGCATTCACAACACCTACAGCCCATAATTCTTACGACAAAAATCGATTTGCGTTCGTGTAGTGTCCAATTCTTCTTCTCCCTGCCCTTATTCTACACTCTAGGTAGGTTCGGCACAACCTGTCTTCTTCTTCCACTCTCATCTATTAGACGTGAGCTCAGCATGAACTTCCCTCTTTCTCATATCATCTTTCTCACAATCCATCCATCGCAGCTGCGATCTTCCTCTTACTTTTAGTAAATTACGGTTATTTATCTCCGATGTTGTAAGCAGAGATATATCATCAATCAATACCCAGATATCACCAACTATTAGATCCTAGATCTAACGGGTATGGACATCGTAGTTTATTGGTAGGTGATATAACAAGAACGCTGATGCTGTTGATTGGGGTGGTGACAATTGTATTCTACTCTGCCGTCACAGCATGTCTAAAATATATCAACACTATCCTGATTATGCTATTCACAACTTAGAGAATAATTTGTCAAATCGATCCATTGACGGATCCATTTCTACATTTGGTATCCCCAAACTTCATAATATTACTGGTCGGATAACGTTTTCCTCCTACCTAACACTCGTTACAGTAAAGGTCGTGTCGTTTGCATTGCTTTTCAATATAATGTGTGAATAAAATTTAAATGGCTGCTTATAATGTTAAAAAAAACCACTTCTCACTAATTATGAAGTATAAAGTAAAGTAAGCATTACCCAGAAAATCGGACAGAAAACATTACTAGTCCTGATGCGAGACAAATTGTGATAATTTTTCTAACCTATTCTTTTAAGTAAATCTACTTACTGAATACATAATAAGAACTTACTGAAAAAAAATCTTAGTAATATTTTATCTAACATTGATAATGTTCGAACTCCAATATCTACAATCAAAATATGTATCTTATTATGAGAATCAAACAATAAATTGTTAACGTTTTTATCTGTTTCTTCTCCCTGCACTGTTCCCAGTCTATCTGGGGTCGGCGCAGTATGTTTCCTCTTCTGTTCATATCGGTCAGACGTCATCAAGCCATCCACTCCCTTTTGATTCATATCATCCATCACACCGTGCTAGGTGCTAGTGATGAATGAATGTATAGAAAAGAGAGGGAAAGGACCATGTCGAGAGACCGATGAACGGAGAGAGTGATTGGAATGGCAACATTCCAATCCATACTGCTCAAAGTTTTGGCTTAGATTTTACAGCCGGCCGCCTGCCTGACATTAACCCTCTTTGGGTATGCTGTTGTTGGTGGTTTGCCCTCCACCATTCGGGTGCCCTAAGGTGCTTATTGGTTTACACCGGGCAATCTCCCTTAGTCGACGTTTACGACACCCATGGGAAGATTCGGGGCTAGCCTATTCTACGTTATTTGTTCGCTCCCAGGCCAGCATAGAAGACAGATCGTTTTTATCTGTTTGTTCCGCATTATATCTGGAACCACTGGTTCTTTTTAGAAGTTTTACTAGCAAATAGATAATGAATGACATAGGGATAGGGATATATAACATACAAAAAAAGGCTAGGTGCTTTTATTTCAGAAAAAAAAATGTTATACATAAGTTACTAAAACCCAAGCTTTGAGAATTCCACGTTGACGAAATCTTGTGTAAAGGCTATAAAGTAACACTGGAATGGAAACTAATGAGACGTATTACGCATTTAGGTCCTACATGAGTGTTAGTGGTAAAGTAAGTAAACTGGACATGTCGCATCTATTTACGGAGAACCGTTGACCCACATAACACAATGGATAAATAAATCTTACTGTTTAGACAAAAAGGGTTTTGGTTACTTATAGAACTCTTTGTCGGTATCATTCACTCGAATGTGTCTAGATATGTGTAGCAATGTTGGCCGCTATTATTTAGCTTCCGACAGATTTATGGTCCCTTTGATGCGATTCACCGCAATGAATTGCAAAATTTTAACACCATCTCTGACACGCAACCTAATTTGTTTTAGATCATAAATTTTACAATTTGTTTGATAAAGTGTTACGAAACTTGGGAGATTGATGCAGTTAAATATCATGATTACTTTATATGGATTGAAATGTTGTCATCCTATCCTTTCATCGGTCTCCCGACTTGTCCTTTCTATTACTTTTAGCTAGCGCCTTTCCGTGGTGATGCATGATATGAATCAGAAGGCAGTGTATGGCTTGACGACGTCTGACCGATAGTAATGGAAGAGGAAACATACTGGGCAGCCCCTCTGCCTTTTTACTGTCGTGGATGACGACTGGGAGTTTCGGGTGAACTGGATTGAATGAAATGAGCAACAGCGTTCATGGTGCAATGCCCAATGTCTATAATTTCATTATATCCAGAGGCACTTCTATTATTTAGGTATTAAATATTTGGCTAAGTTCTAATGGCTGGCCACTAGCCTGCCACCAAGCCTACTCTGTCGTCGCCACGCGCAATAATTATTGTAACCTAACATTATACAACCTTACATACCTACTGGAGATGGATGTTGGTGAATACACTTATTAAATCTCTTGACTTCTTTTTCAAGTTTTAGAGATTAAGTGTGTATGTGTTTGTAATAACAAAAAGTGATGGTTCTAAATTTGTTCTTATTCATATTTTTTTTTCTGTTAAACAACATTTTTGGGCAATATTTTTCGGACTGACGCAATGAACTGATATAACAAAGTCCTGTAAATGTTATCAGTTTCACGAATTTCAATAAAATCCCAAGACTAACCATTAGACTTTTGATATAAATATTTTACCTAGGGTGAGGTAACAAATAGGTAACTGTCGGGCACAACATTCCGAAACATAAAGCCAAAAAACCTAAGAAGAAAACAGAACTACGATTAATGACATCATACACATGCTTTCTTATCACGAGCATTACATAAAAACAATTTTTAATATTGTCCGCCTTAATTATAGCATTATGATAACGCGGTCGGCCGGCCTTCACGCACCGCACTATTCGTGATGCACGTAAGCGCCCGCGCATGCCGTCTGACCTGATATCTAATTTAATGTTTACATTTGTTTTCGTTCGGGAACGGTTACTTTTATCACACTTCAGCCATTACCACTCGATAGTGTTCACAAAGATTGCACTCTTAATACAGAGTTTTTGGCGATTTTTACAAAGAAAATAAAGTCAGAAAAATTTCGAAAAATTACCACCCAGGTAAACCTATATCACTTGTTTCTCTAGCTACGATCCCAACATACTTCTTTTTCAATAATATTTTTTCTGATTTACATGAAGTTTAAATAAAAATCAAATCGTAAATAGAATTGATGCAAAGAGCGGTCTCAGTTCTCTAAATTTGTCGATGCTCCCACGTGTATTGGCCATAAACACACATTTGTGCAAAGTGAAATTCAAAACAGTCCGTGTGATTCTGTGTTGTGTCGTAATTCGTCCGAACTAGACCGGTCTACTTCTTCAACTTTCTACAAAAGTACGTAGGTGGCGCTCGTTCGACGACATGTTACTGGGAGACATGTCTGCCTCGATGACAGTTTTATACAGCCGCATTAAGCTCTTTGCCGAATAGATTGCTTCCCTTGTTTGAGGTTGCAAAACAAATGTTTGTGTTGCCAATGATGTACTGTTCAGATTAAAGTACTAAGTTGCTGTGACGTCAATGTTGAATATAGGTTGCTGCGATCCAGAGATTCGCTTTCTATAATCGATAGGCAGGCGGCACTAATAAGCAACACAAACATTCAATGTTGAAAGTGCTTCTGTTGCGCCACATGTGTGGGATGCGCAGGCGCCGGCACTCCGCCTGTTAGCTCTAGTGTACAGTTAAGGGTCTCATTCATTTTGCGTTAAGCAATTTAGTGAACGTACAACGATTACCAATTCATTCACGTTATTGGGCAATTGTCAAGTTTGGAAATATCCTTTCGCTCGATTCATAAAGTCCATCGATATTATGCAGATTCTACTCTTGGGTCATTCAGAAGTTTTCGCCTCCGCGTATTTCGTCATTCGTCTGAGGATGCCCACGCTGAGGAAAAGTCGCAGACTCTTTCATACAATTAGAAATGTAAAAATGTTTTTCTCAATAGTAGTACCTACTATAATTTGCCCATGTGTTGACCGGCAGAGCAGAATACAATTGTCAGCAACCCCATCCTCTCCTGTGGGTTTTGTACAAGGCGAGTAAGGGTTAAGACAACAATGAGTACTGTACCTAGCAATGTACCGATTAATTAATGACTTAATGAAAATAGGCTCACCACCAATTCCATGGGACCTAATCTAATTGGCTAAACGTGGGTGTCAATAGAGCTCTGCCTACCCCTTGGGGGATATGGGCGTGATTTATGTATGTATGTAACTATAATTTAATTTAGGCATTATTGTATACGACGCTTTTAGTATGGATTATGGATTCAACATAAAACAGCATTTGTTTATGGGTGGACATAAAACCAGTTTGAATTGTGCTCGTTTCTGGCGGAAATCATGAGCTTAAATTCGCTCACTAAAATCACTATGAGCTTGCTCATGCTCGATGTGAAGTCTGCCGTCTGTATTTTCACATACAGCTGTATATTTCATCTCTGTCTCACTAGTTTATTTAATATCTGCGTCGCAGTCTATCTGGGCTAACACATCGTTATTTCCTCAGTCGCCTGCGCGGCTCTCTGTTAATTTAATTACAGCTACTTGGAGCGTTTCTTGCTATCTATTAATGCAATGAACAAGGCCGATTCCTTGGTCTACTGTCTCAGAATCAATAGTCCTACTTCTACTGTAAGAAATATTTTAGAGGCGCGATCCCCTGCAGAGTCTAAATTCGTCTAACGTGTGTTAAAGCTAATACGTGTCAATGTCAAAGAATTTTTTCTTGAAGCACATTTCTGAAAGAAAATATGGTTATATTTTTTTATAATGTTTTGAGATTGGATGCGATGCGGCAGTGCAGGAGCGATCGGTCTGGAGATCCTTGGGAGACCTTGGCCCATGCCCAACAGTGGGCGTCTCTCGGCTGAAATTATTTCAAAGAATAAGATCGGTTCGCACCTCAGGACAGTAATCATTTCGAAAAATTATTACTGTATGTGAAGTTAAATGATAAAATTTTGGCAAGCTAATTAGGACCGGATTGCGGACAACGCATCCAGAAAAAAGTCTATGGTATACCATGGTAATTTTATAACATCTAATTTTCATAAAGTTCATATTAAAATACAAATTACATTTACTACAGGTTCTTTTACAGTTTATATTTAACCTTTACAGAGTTTTATTGCCGTAGAAACAGATTGTTGCGTTTGATAATAAACACTTTCCTTATCTGGACTGATTAAGTTTCTTTAATAAAAAAGATTGAATGCAGAGTTTTCAGTTTCCAAGATTATGCTCAAAATAATATGGCAATTAATTTTTACAATTTCTGCATATGTTTTGCTCATTAAGAATAAAAACAAATATTCCACAACTAAGATTCTGGTTCCTATGAACCAGAATAATTAAACCAAACTTAAACATGTTTAACGAATCAAATTAATTTTACGTGTGTCGTCGTATAAATCTATCGTTTTGTCTTTGAGATTAAAAACAGACTATAACTAATGACATGACGAGTAGCGAGCGCGCTCGGTCTACGGTTTCGTATAATAAGCCACGTTCGGTAACGGCGGTCCTCAAACGGGTGACCATGAATATAGGTACCCTTTGTCTGGAGCTCCTTTGTTCTTAAGAAGACACGATAAGCTGTTAGTTGGCATCTGCACCTATAGTCCCGAGTGAGGCCACGTGGTGGGTTATAGCCCGTTCGCGCAGATAAGGCAAAATTGGTAATGCAATTTTATTGAACGCTTGAGAATCTGTATCTATTTGCCAAGATATATGCAACTTTGATGTCAATGATAAATAATGGTCAATTTGGGCCGATCAGAAGGTCATTGTGCACAGAGTAAAATTAGGGTAAAAAAATAGAAAAAAAAATAGAGTAAATATTCTAATTATACAAGCGTACAGATTATCTGGAAACTTTCCATTAAATGTGAGAAACTGCAAAATAAATGATTATTTTAAATGCTCGAAATTGCAACTTGTCTTGCTAATTGGATCCCGGCCAATTTATCTAATTAGGTCATTTAAATTACATATTCTGCTCTAGTAATGACCACGAGTTCGTAAGGCTACTTTGTAGCTATGAAGTACCTAATTACGCGATAGTTATTAAGTAAAATTATTTACTAAGGAGTCGTAGTGACGTCTGCTTTTTTATTTCCCCGTGCTAACTCCAATTTTAGCTGTACAATGATATATTCGCTCAATACCCGCATGTTCTTCATCGACCATTCCTGCATTTTGCTTAATTAATATTACGTCACTTCATTCTTCAGATATATGTTTAATTTAACAGGTAGTCCTTTAAACCTACAAGGCAGTCGCACGTTTTAAAGTATGGCAATGGATTCCGTTGCCTCGACTTTTTTTTTTTTTTTTTATCTATGGTAGCTCTGTACATTATCGTCTGTCAGAGCGCCGGTCGCTCATTCTTTTTTCGTGCGAGGCAGCGTGCGGACTTACTTCGCTCGCTCCCAGTTAGGTACTTATATTTCAGCTCAACTCTTTTATTGAAAAAATAATTATGCCGAAAAGAAGCTATGCCGAAAAAATGGAACGTTACAATTTTAAAATCAGAAGACTAGAAGAAAAAGAGAATAGACGTCGTCAACGTGTTATTGAATCTTCAGACTCGCTTGAAGAACATTCAGGTTAGTAACGTTTTATATATATGAAATTAAAGTGGTAAAAATTATATACGTAGTTGATACTAGCCTGGAGGTTGTCCGTGGGTCAACACAATGGCAATTTTGATCCTATACTAAAGAGGGTAACCGTGGGTTATCACAAAATTATAAAAGGAATATAATCAAACTACCTACATGAATTATTTCAAACTAGAGGTTAACCGAGGGTTAACACAATGTTGAATCTATGCTTAGATTATAGCCGTGGGTTATAACAAAGCAATTATACTTAAGTATGTAAAATAACCTGGAGGTTGGTCGTGGACCAACACGATGGCCAGATTACGAAACTTAGCTTTTATTAAACATTCTGAAACAAAGGTCGTACTATTTTTCGAAAAATACCTTTTAGTAAAAACAAACAAAAAAAAAAAAAAAATTATTTCTACACGAATACATATCATAATATAAAAATATATATATAAAAGCACATAGAAGTTTTTTAACTATTGAGTGAAGTTTTTACAACTACCCTCAATTTTGAATAATTACATTAGTAAGTAATTTACATTGCTGGATTGAAGAGTAACAACATCGTTTATTCTATCATCATTATCATCATTTATTCTAGAAAACGAGTTGCAAGCTACTTTTGCCGATCCGCTTCCTGCAGAAAACTCACTCGACATCATTGTTGACGAGCTACCGCCAGAAAAAAAATCTGAGGAAACTCCTCAAGAAGCCACGCCGGTTCCAGATTTGGACCCTGATGTGTTATCAGCTCTGGGCGAATTAGTCGAAGACGCACCAAAGTTCGGTGAAAAGATTCACGATAACTTGGCACGTTTGTGGTCTCCTATACTGCGAAAAGGAATTGATAAAGAGGATAAAGAGAAACTGATGAAACAGTATCACATTCCAGAAAACTGCACTCTCTTGCAGGCTCCTAAACTAAATCCCGAAATCGCAGCCACAGTTTCGGACACCACCAGAAACAAAGATAAACGGGTTGAGAGCGCTCAGCAGCAACTTGGTGTAGCTATCACGGCTCTTAATAAAGGTTTGTCGTTGCTTCTTGATAATGGATCGGAACGAGTAAAGGCAATAAAGTTTTTAAGTGACAGTTGCCGGATCCTCTGCGATCTTCATCACGTAGAGACCGAGGTTAGAAAAAAGTTCGTGTCACCAAACTTGGACAAAACGTTTCTGAACCTGATGCAAGATGTAGACAGGGACGAAACCCTATTCGGACAAAAACTTTCTGAGAAAGTTAAAGCGTCAAAAATTATTGAAAAGCAAGGTTTACAAATAAAGAAGTTGGCGCCAGTAAAGACACCAGCTCTTCCTGCTCAACCATCGACCAGCCGAATCCGATCCCAGGTAAACTGGTCCGGCGCCTCCCGATACTCGTCGACCAGGGGGGGGCGCCAGAATTACAAGAGGGCAGGACCAGTCGGTCGCAAAGGTCCCCAGATGTCGACGATGAAGCAGCAAGCGCCATCATCACACCCTCAACAGAACCAGAGCAAGTCACGTGCGACGGCCCTACAGCGCTAGAGGTACATGCTGGCCGAACACATTTATTTTATAATTGTTGGCTAAAAATTACCGATAATCCATTAATTCTCAGATGGATTCTAAAAGGATATTCTATTCCTTTTAGCAGTGCAGTTACACAAAATTATATCCCGACTAACATATTAACTTGTCACGAAGAAACTGAAATGTTAGTAGCGATTTCTAAATTAATAGACTTAGGTGCTGTATCTGTTTCCAAACGCTCGGAGGGTGATTTTATATCTAGTATATTTCTCACCCCAAAACCTAATGGTGGTAAACGTTTTATCCTTAATTTGAAACCACTTAACAAGTTTGTGCAAAACTCTCATTTTAAAATGGAAGATCATAGGATTGCAGCAAAATTAATACCCAAAAACGGTTTTCTAGCCACCATTGACCTCAAAGAAGCATATTTTTCGATACCAGTTTACGAGGCACATAAGAAATATTTACGTTTCATTTTTAACAAAAAAGTCTACGAATTTATTGCCATTCCATACGGTCTTTGTACTGCCCCAAGAGTTTTTACTAAAATCATGAAGGAAGTTATAACCTACCTCAGGGAAAGAGGATATAAATCGGTGGTATATTTAGATGACATTTTATGTATCGGAGATACTCATGCCGAATGCAAATTAAATATAACTAAGACCCTAGAAATATTACAATGCCTTGGATTTGTAATTAATTTTGAAAAGAGTGCGTTAACACCTCGGCGAACTTGCAAGTTCTTAGGTTTCATGCTTAATTCCGCCGATTTATCTCTATCTCTCCCGCCTGATAAAAGAAAAAATATTTCTAATTTAATTCAAAAATATTCTACGTTACCAGTGTGTACCATCAGAGAACTCTCACAGCTGATAGGGACACTAGTTGCAGCCTGTCCAGCAATCAAGTATGGCTGGATGTATACTAAAAGTCTCGAACGACAAAAATATTTAGCTCTCTTAAAATATAACAATTTTGAAACAAAAATCAAATTGTCCACTCTCATTTTACCAGACTTATTATGGTGGAAACATAATATAGTTAAATCATCAAATCTCATGAGACCTGATGCCAAATTTTCCCTCGAGCTATTTACAGATGCCTCTAGAACTGGCTGGGGCGCATATTGTAACGGGAAACGAGTTAATGGGGGTTGGAAAAGTGAAGAACTTACTTTCCATATTAACTATCTAGAGCCTTTGGCTATCTTTATGGGGTTAAAATGTTTTGCTTCCGAAGCATTTAACTGCGCCATCTTACTGCGAGTTGACAATACAACCGCAGTTAGTTATATTAACCGCATGGGTGGGATACAATTTCCACACCTCAATGACTTGGCTAAAAACATCTGGCAATGGTGCGAGAAGAGAAATATTTGGCTTTTCGCATCTTATATTAATACGAAAGATAACGTTGAAGCGGACGAAGAATCTCGTAAAATAAATGTTGACATTGAATGGGAACTATCCGACTGGGTTTTTCAGATGATAGTTCAAAAACTTGGCAAACCAGATATAGACCTTTTCGCTTCTCGCACCAACGCCAAATGTGATGTATACGTCTCTTGGAAGCAAGACCCTGATGCTATAAACGTAGATGCATTTACAATTAACTGGCATACACGACGCTTCTACGCATTTCCACCCTTTTCATTAGTACTAAAGTGTATTAGGAAAATTATAAGTGACAAAGCTACAGGCATATTAGTCTTCCCATACTGGACGGGACAGCCATGGTTTCCCTTATTAAAGAAATTATTAATTTCTGATATTATAATATTAACACCTAACAGACATATTTTGCGCTCTCATTACAGATCACAACACCCACTGTACAAGAGCCTTACCCTGGGAGCCGCGATGCTCTCCGGGTCGCATTTACACGACGAAATGTCCCACCAGTAGCTATAGAACTTATGCTATCTTCTGTTTCAAAAAACACTCTCAAGCAGTACAACACGTCATATAAACTCTGGTGGCAATTTTGTAACACCAATAGCATTAACACTTTCGACCCTCAGTTATCAAACATTTTAACCTTCCTGGCAGAACAATTTAATAAAGGAGGATCTTACGGTACTATAAATAGTCACCGATCAGCACTATCATTGCTTTTAGGTGGCAATGTAGGATCTCATGATAACGTTAAACGCCTTTTAAAGGGTATCTTTAAACAGAAGCCTTCTATTCCCAAGTACGTAGGTACTTGGGACCCCCAGATAGTTCTTAGCCATATTACTAATTGGTACCCTAATCAAAATTTACCCCTAGAAAAAATTACCAAAAAGCTTTCAGTTTTATTGGCGATTTGTACTGCTCACAGAGTGCAAACCCTATCACTAATTAAAATATCAAGTATAAATAAATCTACGGATTCGTTACAAATTCCCATTATGGACCTCATTAAAACTTCTGCTGTCGGTAAGGACCAACCGGTCCTGGTCTTACCATATTTCAGGGAGAATCCCTCAATATGTCCGGCTACAACACTAAATGATTACATCAATATGACAGATAGACTTAGACCTGAAAATGTAGACCACCTTTTTATCACCTTTAAGAAACCGCATAAAAAAGCTTCTTCGCAGTCGATTAGCAGGTGGATAAAACAAACTTTGGCGGAGAGTGGCGTTGATGTGGGTATTTTCAGTGCACATAGCACCAGACATGCATCCACATCTGCGGCCGCGTCCGCCGGAGTTTCAATTGATACGATTAGAAAGACTGCGGGCTGGTCTAGCTCGTCTCAAACTTTCGCTAGGTTCTACAATCGGCCTATCCTAGACGAAGGTGTTTTTGCTAGATCCATTTGCCCATTAAATAATGGTCATACTAGTTGTGATTAGCAATAATATAGTATTACCTATTCTTAAAAATTTAATTGATTTATATAATCACCTTTTAAATCAACATAAAGATTGTTATTGTTATTTTGTTCCTTAATGTGAAAATTAAAATTTATTTTTGACCATACAAAACTTTGTGGTTTATTTCAAATGTTTATACTCTGAACATCTACCTGTTAAATTAAACATATATCTGAAGAATGAAGTGACGTAATATTAATAGATGATCAAACGAACTTCTTAAGTGAAGTTCGATCACTATTATATGAGTCACTTCATTCGAAGATATAAAATCACCCACCCTATTACATATACCCAAATCCCACTATAAAACAAATGAATTAAATTTTAATTTTCTCTCTAAAGAAATGAGCGACCGGCGCTCTGACAGACGATAATGTACAGAGCTACCATAGATAAAAAAAAAAAAAAAAAGTCGAGGCAACGGAATCCATTGCCATACTTTAAAACGTGCGACTGCCTTGTAGGTTTAAAGGACTACCTGTTAAATTAAACATATATCTTCGAATGAAGTGACTCATATAATAGTGATCGAACTTCACTTAAGAAGTTCGTTTGATCATCTATTATTAACTATACCGGTTCGTTTGGGCCTCAGCAACCGATAACGCACCCCTCGTAAAAATCCACTATAATTTTATCTTCCTCGAGTTTAAAGTTGAAAGAGCGAGAGAGAAATAAGTATATGAAATAGGTATATTAACGAGCCATATTAAATCATAATTCTGTTGAATGATGATGAATGTGACCATTTGATATCGTGAATTGCTGACAATTTCGATAATACAAAACCGGTTTCTTTTAAAAATTATCACTTTTCAACATTCGTGTAAGTGTAGCTCCGCTCGCTTTGTTCGCTCGGGTATGCATAATAATAACAATATCAATAACCTATTGGTGAGCAGCTTAGTGTGTAGTTCTCTTCTACACGATAATATGACCTTCCATAAAAGGCCAACTTGATTTAATTTTAATTGTCTCAATCAGTGTATTTTTTCTTTCGTTATTTATTCAGGAATTCAACCAAATAAATGGATTCTTTCGATTAACCTTAAATGTGTGTTGATATTTATGTAATATTATTTGGTGAGAAAAATGCCAATGCTAATTATTATTTTGCTTTTTTCCAGGTAAGCTATAACGGATCTGTCCAGTCTTCTGTTAAGTACGGTCAGCGGCACTTCAGACTACACAAAACTGCCAAATGTCTTCAATCCATACTCAAACTTAATTTGTTGGTAGTAAAGCACAAAGTCGATTGAAAAAAATTGACACTGTGGTAGCCTGACGTGCTGTTGACTTAACATTCTACAGAGTAAGTTAGAGAATCGTCGTCATCGGTAATTATGTCGTGATCATGAATTGTAATGAACAAGTTTTAATGTCACAATTTCTTAAGGCTGCAATAAAACGTAAACCGTACAATAATAAGTAAGATGGCGGAGCGAATCACTGGTTGTTTACTTCATTAAGTAAACATTAAATTGTACTATTCTTAGAATTTGTGCTAAAGTAACAGGGTCAAACAATTAAATTATTTTCAAAGGGTAATTTATACTATATTTTATTTTGTTCACGAGTCTTAGTACTTGTCTAACATTATTATATTTACTTACCTAGTTATTAAATATAAAACTCATTCCTGTCCCTAAGATTGCTCTCTTATAAGGAAGGGTCTTTATTCGTTGAGGTATATAGATGTTCTGCTATAGGGAACGGTCCTTAGTCGTTGAGTAGAAACTTTATTACACTTTGATCTATTATGATTTATTGTTATTTTTATATTCATATTTTACGAGTGTTGAGCGCTTGCGCCAAAAATAAAGTCAAAGTTAAAGGCTCATTAAATTTTAAAACAATGCAAGGCGGGGTAGCCAACGTAAAAATTACAAGTCGAACGATGGGTGCGCCTAATGGGCGCATGCACACGACCGATGAACCGAGATAATTCGACCGAATTTAAAAATGTACAGGCATTCGTGGATTTATGTATTTTGGGGTAAAACCAAAGGTTCCAACAGATTCATAGGTTTCAATTATCTTCAGTAATAATTATAAATCGGATGTTTTCACTTTTTTGTTAATATCTTCTGACAGGAACCTCTCTGATTAAAGCACTTCTTATCTTTTTGTGTCGTTTTTTAGTAGTAGGTAACATTTCACATTAAAGATTAATCAAATATAATTAATTCGCCGTGTACCTAACCTATGCATTGAAGTGTGATAGATATAATAAATCGTAGAAACCTTTAATATTATTCATGAGGCGGCAAGCATGTTTATTTATCCTGCTTTTAAAAAATACGTCTAGTTTCTAAACCACCGGAAAAACTGCGACGTTGCCAGTTCGAAATTCGAATCGCACAGACGCGCATAATTAATTTAGTGCCCACCGCACAGCTTCTACCTACACAGCCATAAACACGCTTAGGTACCTACGTAATTTCTTCGTATGGTGATTGCATACATTATGATGTGCGGCATGAATGAACGATATGGTGGCCAAGTTTTGGGCTGGCAGTCGCGAGCCAATGGCGCGCGGTTCCGTAGCGTTTCCGCCGCACCCGTCCTCCGCCGCTCGCGCGTAAACAAACCAACAGATTCATTTTGTTCATCGCCCCTGTCCTACCTGGGAGGAAGCGCGCTGTAATTAATCGCAATTGGCTTCAATGCATGCCTAATAAGTAGGCAAAGGTGAAATTAGGTTCGTGCAGGTACCTACCTAATCATTTTGAGGTAGGTACCTACCTATCTATTTACGGATTTTTGTCTAGGAATATCAAAAAAATACTATTTAAAAATACTTGGATTGGATACTACTTACATTGAAGATTTAAAATAAATCTTCCCATTAAATGAATTTATTTTGCAGTTGCAGAAAGTTCCATATTATTATGCAATTAGCTATCATAATGAGAGAACCATATATCACATCAGATATGCCTATGCTCTGACTAGGCTAAATAAATCGTCACGATTTATGGAACAAGTCTGATTGTGGCACTTAGGGTAGTTGCGCTCAAACGGCAAAATGTGGTATAATTACTACGACCTTAAGTAGTTTTCTCTTACACAGATCGAGTTTCAAGTTACGCAACCAGAATGCGTCGGCGCCGATTTCGTCACCGCGGAAAGCGCGCTGGCCCATTAAATTGTTTTATTATGAACCCGACGCCATCTTGTGTATTTTTGGCTGGGGTTTAGGTGTTTATCTTCTGGGACACTGTCCAACCGGTAATTAGTTACTGTAACTTTATTTTAGAACTCCACCAAAACGTTTTGCTCAGTAATCACAACATCATTTGCATGGAAAAGTTTCTCCAATTATTTTCCAGTTTTATTGCATTGTCTCGCTTGAAGCACCATTTCTGAAGTGTTTATAATAAACAAAATTAAATCCCTTTTTTCTGAGTATGGAGCGTAAACATGAATGTCTGAAATCTTTCCAGTTAAATTCATCCCGTGGAAGAGTTGAACGACCGAAGGTTATTTGTCACACCACATCACGACGTCTACATGCGTGCGTTCGTATCACCTGTGTCATTTTTCACTATCGGTTGAGACGTAGACTGCCGCTATTTTTATTCCTATTCTTACATTATGAATGAGACGCCACAAAAGTCACCTACCTAGACGCTGCTAACATATAAGCCAGTAACACCGATTAGTATCAACAGGCGCTACTGTATCGTTGGAATTCAATTTATTAATTACTGGCGTGCCTGTTTCTATTATAAAAACATCCTTGGAAATACGATACTCTTCTTGATTCATATACAATTTTGCATCAATAAACTTATATCTGATTACATTGAGCTTTAGTCCAGCTCATGCATCAAAGGGAAAATCTCATTTATGGTCTAGAATGCTCCCCAAATTTATGTCTACGCTCCACAACATAACATTTTAAACCGTTAATCTGGTGGGAATTCGCCAGGCGCTCGCAATAAATATTGAGAAAATCCTATCGTATCGTTTGCTACTGCGATGGAGCTGTGATGATATTTCTTCACGTCTTGCAACTTTGTCTTTTGAGTTATTCTAGTGGATCATCTACTTTGATATGTGGGTCGCTTTAGATCGAGTCTAATTCGCTATTTTTTGGCTCAAAGTAGGTTTCGTATTCCAGAGATTGGTCTTTAATAGGGACCCACTAACGATAGTCTGAGCATTAATAGGACCAATTTACGTGTTTTACTACTATCAAGTTGACACTTCAGTAATATGACTTTTACAGTCTTGTTAAATTTCTAGAAACAAAATTAGAGCACCTGATTTTGTCTTTTGCAGGATTCTCTTTCATAGTTCACATTTTTTTGTATGAGAGACGAACAGTCCAGGATTATTGTGATCAGATAAAATTGTAATGGGCATAATCTGTTTAAAAATATAGGCCATTTGGGATATATTTAATGCGTCACCTGTCCTTAGGTTCATTAAAGCCTTTTTGTTATTTTTTTACCATGCGTTATTTTTATTTTAACAACGTAGATCACATCGCACCCCGCAAGCGCGGCGTGGGAGATGCGAAAGGAACGTCGACCCCGCTCTCTCTATAAATATACATACTGCTTCGTACTTTATTCACCCGTCTTAAATCAACTCGATGGTGTAGAGCACATCAAAAACGCCAGGAACTCTTTATAATAGTGGTAAAGTAATTGGTAATAAATCTGTCAATGTGCCGATAACAACACAAATTATAAAAAGAAGCAAACTGCAGACGGAATTATATTAGAGGAAGTAAAAATTAAGAACACAATGATTTACAATAGTTACTGAACGTGATGAGATTTTAAAAGAAAATTTGGTAATAAATAATTAAAAATATATAAGTGTTATAAGTCCATTCTATGCAAGTGTTCAATTTCCAGTACCTATACTAACTAAGTACCTAGTATAGAACAAAGAAACACCTGTATACTTAATTTGAAATGTAATATTTCATTCATTTAAAATAAGACTCCGAAATATCTCACCAAGCCAACTGATACAATTTGTTGTTTCGACAAAGGTCATTGCCATTTTTAGATGGATGATAGCAATTGAATCAGTTCCACTTGCATCAAATTAGCGTTCATTAAGAGCGAATGATGATATGACACCACCGACTGCGTTACTAGAGAGCCTAATACATTATAAGTGTATGGACTTTTAGCGCTATCTGTGTGCACCTACGTGGCATCTGCAATATCTCGTCGACTTTATTAACAGCACGTGGCACATGGCGTGTGCGTACTTGGAGATGTTTTTCTCATTATTATTTCGGTGAAGATTGAGTGGTCTCAATATTGGGCGCACGAGGCGGACGCTGCCGTCCCTGATAGCTTTCCCGGCACTAGGTCAGTTCTGCCCGTTTAACGGTACAATCGAGTTGCCGACCGCCGCCGCCACGTAACAATGTGATTGCAGTTTTGAAGCGTTTATCGCGAATAGCCTTCGCTAGCGATATTACACCTTGTATTAACGGAATAAAGGCGATGCACGCAACATCTCTGCCGGCTTTTAATCTGCCTTAAATTTGTGATCGAGCTATACTGTATTCGGATGCCTCATACATCTCGGCAGCTATTGAAGTTATTTTAGTTTACCATAATACTGTGCCGTAGACGTTTATCTTTCCTCTACTAGATCTCATATTTTGACAGACAGAATGAAAGAAATAAGTGTTTTTAGCTCTAAGTGATGAGACTCTTATTAATTTTAAATTTAAAACATGGACTGTTAACTCGGACTTCAAACATGTTTCCAACGGCGAGCATGACATCACTTTCGAATTTTAAAAAGATTAGTAATAATGTAAACAAACATCGTATAACATCGTGTCTTGCGTTTGGTAAGCTGGAGCATTCGTTTTGAATTCATGTAAAATTGTATTTGTACGAAACTGGTCAACCGTTTGGAAGACCACGCGCGTGAGGATGATATATAGTGGTAGTCACTTATTTAAGCGTCTAAAAGAATTATGTACTCAATAAAATCTGCGCAGGCAATAATTATATTCGACGTCAATAATATTTATATTACAATATCTATATAATTATCAGTCTTATATCTGCTGCAGTCCTGCAGAAGGTTGTTATGGATTGCGAGCAGGTACCTAACCACATAAGTAAAGTTCCGTCTCTATACTCTGTGCCTACCTATATCGAGAAAATCAAGAAAGTATGACAGTTTAACCGATGATCTTGCTCGTCTTCCACTGGGAAATATGGGGTGGGACCTAAAGTACTGGCTACTGTAGGTAATACCGTTCTTAGCAACTCTAGATTTCTTTATTTACAATTGTCAAAGGAAGCATTAAAATGACGTGTTGTTATAATAGTTTTTATTTCATATTTTTGTGAATAATAAAAGCATAAGTTTTATAACTTATTTGTTTTAAAATAAAAAAGAGACGCAAATGAAAAAATAAGTCTTGATGCTATACATTTTGAATACACAATGTTTCGAATTAGAATAAGTTGTGGCGTTTGTTTATTAAAGGCTATAATATATAAGCTATAATAGTCATTTACGAAGGAACTCATATAAAACCGTTAAGTTAAGCAAGGTGACATCGCTTTGAAATCCGGACCCAATATCTTATCTTCACAATAAACACCTCTATACAAATCTACAGGTAGGAGTCCTCGAATCGACAGGTTGGCTTTTGTTGTTTGGGATTCCGATCGCTCGCATGGCTTATAGTGACGTCATACGTTGATACCGTCTGTCCACAAAAATGAGGTAATCTCAAAATCACCATAAAAAGTGCTAGGCCGTTTTTGCCTCTAGCTCATCTTTCTTACATCTATTAGTCACTTGATTAAATATTCAGTTGGCGTTTTGTTACACTAGCTCGTTTTGAAGTGTTTACACAGTATTGGCTTAAGTCGTGGTTTCTCAGCCTTATTTTACCCTCGATCCCCACTATTGGTAACGTTTTTCATAGAGCCCCAGAGAGTGTCGCCTTGTACGAGACCCGAGGGCGATGCTGGGGTGACATGGAATTAGTCCTTTCATGAAATGTGGCAGTATCGGAAACGATATTAATTTCTTTACTAGCCTACCGTTTAGGTTAACAGCTAATTTAGTTTACTTGTTATAATAGTATGATGTAGATCTTGAAATGACATATTCAATGATCAAGTTGCGACATAATACCGAAACGATAGCTTGATCACTTACCCCCTTATTATAAAACATGGACTAAAGTTAATCATAGCTTAAAACTGATGCTGTTTTAAGCTATGATTAACTTTTATTTGCTAAAAGAAAGACAGAGTTAGTATTAATTTTAAAGCATGACTAACTTTAGTCCATGTTTTATAATAAGGGGGACGGTGTCGGCTTCGTTAACTCCGGAATCGACCTCTTGTGACGTGTTACAGAATACACATACGCTAGAACACCTACGCTAGAAAAACGTTAGTGTGACGACAGGTCTCTAATGTAGCGTCGAAGCTGAGTCAACACCACAATGACATGTAGCTGTTCAGAAGTGTCTATTTTCTGAAAAAGAATTTCAACCTTAAAAGCTTTCAAGTAAACTTCTAAATAACTTTCTGGATGCCCGTTATGAATGTACAGAAATAAAAACTTACTATACTACGAAGGCATTTGAGTGTGATGCCGAAATAAAGCAGCTATTTCCATTATTTCAGTATTGGATATAGCAATACTGAAATATCGGATACAGCTGCATTAGTTGGGAACCTAACATACTCCAAAAGTAAATGTATATTTTTTAAACTCCCATCACCATCAGTATGGTTTGATTCCCGGTAAATCAGCATTGGGTCAACGTGGCGCTAAACATAATCATCGAGCGCGGCAATAGTATCAAGCCAGACAGTCATGAAGCAACATTAAAATAAAATGTAATGTATAGCTTCAATGTTTCAAATATTATGTGTAATAATTTACCGGCTAAATGTGTCATATTTTCAGGAAAACATGAATTGACCGTGTAACTACATAAATCTTGCGAAAGGTCAACGTTTACAGGAATTCTGACGCGTCTCAACATACAGTAATTAGACGATAAATATTGCCTGCTCTACAGTATTGGGAATAACTCGCTGTGGCCGTAGATCTTCGGCTAGCTCTGAGCTGACGTTCAAAATAAACTCAAAAATATTTTGTGTAATTTATTTCGTTAGATTAAGGGAACTAAAAAATAGATATACGTTAAATAAAATCCGACCGGTAATAAGTTTAATCCCAACCCAGTAAGTTGGGATTCTTGATCCAGGTATGGTTTATTCAAGAACGTTAATTTAATGGATTACAACTTTCCTATCTAAATCCATATGGTAAACGCTTGCCTTGCAAAGTTCAACATAAAACAACAAATAAATAAAAACAATCCACGCTGGTAGGTACCGCAAAAACGCAAATTATACATGGCTTATTTCATTGTGCTTCTTGTTAAACAATTCCCGCGTTGCACAATGATTTTTCTTCTAGTCACGAAGACAAAGGGATCACCGTTAGTTGTTATTTTCCTTTTTTGCCTAATGCGTAGGCAATACAGTTTCTCTTGTTTCCTGCTGTTGCTCCACATTTGTTGCGTGGGTCTTTTGTGGCGACAAACTTTTAAAGACGTTTGAGTAGGTACTTCTTTATTTATTTATTACAGTTCGTATTTTTCAACAGCTACAATGCGATTAAATCATAGCTTTGTTCAACTCAATTTTCAATTAGATTTACATAATTAATTATCAAGACAGCTGTAATTAATTTAAAGAACACACTATCTCTAAAAGTATGAGTCACGCTTTAAACTCTTGTGAGTTAAAGCATCCGATAGTGGAATTAAGAGTAGTTTTAATACTGACAATTCTTAAACTAATTCTACATAATAATTATTTTTATTTTTATAATTACAGCAATAAACAAACCGCTATTGCAACAAGCTAAGATTTTAAAGAAATGCATTGTAGTTTAGATAAATAAAGTTTAATTACTAATTACAATAAAGATAAGTTATTATTAGTAAATAAATTGGATATTATATTATATATTGGATATTATCATTACTGTCCGAAATTGTTTAGAATAGACTATAGAAATACAATCATAGACGAATATCTCATTCATATATATTTCACCACTTGTGGTTACAGACCTAGAACTAACGTTTTGCACTCAACTCATAAAATAGCAAGAAACAATGAAATAACTGTTTCTATTGTGACTTCAACCACAATTCCTTTGCCTAGTATAAAAAGCCCTTATTCTGTAGCAAATAAACTTAGCTCAAACCTAAATGCAGCGTTATTAAGATCTATAATGAAACTGGGGCGTTTTACACAGAGCATTGTGGTGTGAGCAGCATCGACATTGGATTCAATTGCTTTGGTAATAAAATCCATTTTAGGAGTTTAATTGTTTACAGCATCTCTTAAGTGTGCCGGTAGTTTAAGTGGAAGCAGACGTCTCATGTTACCATTGCATGTTAGGTGTTAGAGTCAAAATCAACTGTTCTTTGTTCTACATTACTATACTTTGTTCGCAGGGGCGAATTCTATTAATGTTGTGATTATCAGCTGCATTCTGGATAATATATTCTAACTATGCCAAATACCTTCTCTTGTATTATGTAAGAACTGTTGGTCACTATAATTTTCATTGCTCTGATAATATTGAATGAGTACTTCAATGTCTATGAATGTAGTATGTTGTAAGTAAGAGTCAATGATCAACCTGTTTAAACTCCTATATTAATAAGACTTTGTATTATTTTTACATTCTAGGGTTGGATAAAATAGTTTAATATGATACGACCAAGAACATTCTGCA
Source organism: Cataclysta lemnata (assembly GCA_963931975.1). Classification (NCBI taxonomy): domain Eukaryota; kingdom Metazoa; phylum Arthropoda; class Insecta; order Lepidoptera; family Crambidae; genus Cataclysta; species Cataclysta lemnata. Next base: position 8,748,464 of record OZ008339.1, read on the forward strand.
TGCTATATTTAAGTAAGAATTATGTTATACATATTTGTATGGATAATACAAATTACACTTTACTATAGAGTTTTGACAGTGTTCGATGACCATGAACATTCATGTTTTGTAAACGACAATAAGCTTATGGTAATCCAAAAATCGTATTATCTGGTGCTCGTGGACACTATAAAATTGTTACAATGTTTTCGTGACAAGCTTAAGGTGTGGTTGAAACTACTTATGCTGGCTGCTATTAGTTTATAGGTATCTTTGTCTACAGTAGCTGATTTATCATACATGAATGCTTATAAACAAGAATTTCAAACAGATACATATAATCAAAGACATCATGCTATATTAGTATAAACATAATATTGTATTTTGTTGATCTCTTCTTATCATCGTTAAATACCTACATGTTTTGTTGGGATTGGAATTTCAATGTTTTGAAATTCCATTTTTGTTTTACTACAGTCGCAATGTTATTACGGGCTTGGTGTGAAATAGTGTGAATGCTATATACAATTAGCACAACAGCTCACCTCACTCTGATGATAATGGTTTACACCTCAGTCCTTTCGAAATAAAATAAAATGACTGAGGACCATTTTCAAATATAAGTAAAAAGAAACGGTTTTAGGGAAAATTTTGCCACTAAGTAATAGTGACGTAAAGCATAAAATCAGGGCACAGGGCAGAAAGAAGTATAGCATAAAATAATAATTTTTCTGCCTTCAAAATCATTTCTTTTTGGTTCTGTTTTAACCTACATACCTAACCTACTGCGTAATAGGTAAAATAAGTATAGTCAGTGTCATATAGTATTGAGTGTAATAGATAGAACTATTGATAAATTTCCGTATTAAAAGCTATATACGCCTATTATGGAACGTATTCATGCAGCAATATCTAATTTCTCGTTTATTTCTATCCCTATAGTATGATTCCTATAAATAACACTTACTATTGTATAAAAAATATATTCGTGGAACAGATCTGATAAATTTATATTAAACTTTATTATTTGTTACCTCTGAATTTTGTCAGGAAGATGACGCTCAATAGGTACTAGGTATCTAAAACTATTTCAAAAAGTTTTCAATTATTTTGTATTAGTATTCATTCTTTCGAGCGACCAGTTGTGACCTGAATTGCTTGTGAGAAAATTTTGTTATGAGTGACTATTTTACGTGGCCTTAAAAGGCCAAGGAGGTTTCGCCTCCTACACTCGGAGGAGTATATAAATGTCCATAAACGTCATAAGGTATTAGGGCGGTCAGGCTGTGTACAGCGAATCGGCTGCCTTAGGTAGTCCTGAGCTGATGACTGTTCTAATGTGGGCGACCGATTCACCTTCGATATTAAGATTATCACGACTGTAGGTGGTGGTATCGTTGACACAAAAGCGCCTACTCCAATTCTAAGCCTTATATTCTGCGTCGCAAGATTCAGATTTTCTTCAAAGAGTTTCTTTTCCTATATGAATTTATGTGTTATTAGGAAATGCGTCATGTGTTTGGTTTCATAACATTTCCGACTTCAAATGTGTAGGATGGCTAAGTATTGGTAATTATACTTTTAGAGATTAGTGTGGTGCGTATTTTTACTTGCAATTTTTTATTTAAAATTTGATGGTTTCAAAACTTGGTGTATGCAGGACTTGTCAAGTATAATGTAGGATTTTATACTACCTAGCAGTGGCGGAGCGTCCATATAACCCGATTCCCAACAGCCGTACCAAACGAGCGAGCATAAAAAAATCATTACCATAATTCAAGTACAATACCATTTTATAAGCAAATAAAAAAAATCCATCAATATAATCTTATCATAACAGTATTAAACGCGCGCGAAACAATATGCAACACAGGTACATACAATTCGCTCCCGCTCTCTAGATTCCTTCAACTAACTCGCTAAATAACGAGTTATGGACGCCTGCTATACAGCGCCTGCACGCACACAGACAAGCGTAGTCTTGTCAGGCGCACGCAACGCGAAATAGTACCTAAAGTTTGCCTACAAGCCGGCATCAAGCCGGCATTTCGGCAGCCTACGCGCTTATGCATCGATACACTACGACACACGCACACATTAGTAATAAACTCCCACAAAAACAAGTTCCGTCGAAAGTAAATATTTTAGATCTTATTGCAATAGACATAAAAGCGGAATTTCTTTTGTGAACTGCACTCAATATCGCGGTCGTGCGCCGCTCCTGCAAGCCGCTCCGGACCGGGTTGAATCGTCTTTCCCTTATCTGGCTGTATAAAACAAAGCACAAGCACGCAAAAGTGGCAACGTAGTTCTCCGCTTCGTCACTAGATGGCGTTGAACAGTTGTAGCCGTGTCCTAGCAGGCGGTGTTAAAAGTTAATGCTTAAACCATAAGAGGCTTCATATAGTTGCGGCTTGCCTAACTTGTTTTTTCACGCCACGCCACTGCTACCTAGTAGTTATGCATGCCTAGCTTACATAAAAAATGGAAAGGGAAATGAATTAAGCCGTGTGGTCACGGCAGAGTAGTATACAATTGTAACCACCTCAAATATCTCCCTTGGGTGTCGTACAAGGCGTCTAAGGATAAATCAATGATGAGGAATGGGCAGCAGCGTTCCTCTTATACCACCTAACAATAGCAATGTACTGCGACTTTTGTGCCCGATAAATGGCAATAGGCTCGCCACCTATTACGTGGGACCTAACATAATCGGCGAAACGTGGGTGCTGTACACCTCTGCCTACCCCTTCGGAGATATAAGCGTGATTTACCTATGGTAAAAATTAACAAGCAAACATTTTTTTTAAATGGATTAGCTACAAAAGCGAAAAAGATGGTTTTTATCTAATTATCGTAATTGAAGTCCAAATCTATCGTTCTCTATATCTGTCAGTCCACAGCTGTACATAGATCTTCGTCAATCACATTTACTAGTTCCCTTGAAATAAGTATAATTCATGTAACCTTTCAAATTAGTCAGATGTGCAAGATGACTTAAATAACTAAATTTAAATAACCCCTCCAACCAAACTGAAGTGGCGTCTAAATCCAGACTTGGTTTAATTATAATTTCTTTAGCTTTAAGTACCTACTTGAGATTTTTATGTGCCTTCTTAGTCAAAGTTCTATAATAGACGAAATCGACGTTCATGCTTATAAATAAGCACATGACATAACGTGGGCGCAGTACCGTCCACAAAATACGGCAATCAATCACAATTTGAATTACGGATTACTTGCTTTTATGAGTCAAAAAACTGATAGAGTTAAATATAACAAAACGTGTTTACTGAACGAAAGTGCAAACAGCCTTCTGTTTGTATCTCACAAGTCAACGACTATTTGATTGATCTTGGCTATTAAACATCAGTTTGTGGTTGAGGTTTTGACGCTCCTATAGCCGATTTTTCATGCTAACGCCTCATGATTGGATTTCTTTGTAATTCTATTGCATCAGTAGGGCCAAAAGTATATTCCTCGAAATGCTAAATACAATGACAATTCGTTATTGAATGAGCAACTTCATGCGGAGGGATTAATAAAACTGAAAAGCAACATAATTAATAAATGATGACGAATTTGATGAAAAAATCTTGATTGGCATCTAATCGGTAGAACTTTGAACTTCCCAGTTCGTTAGACAATGGTGTCTTGAGTTCAATTAGTTGGCAATACCATCATGGGTGGTCCGATATATTCCTTTGCCATATGATCAATAAAATGCACCTTTAGTGTTCGTGTCAAGTGAGATGACGTCTTGACATTTGGCGGTTGTAACACAAAGCTTGTGCTGTGTTATACGGAACCGGAATGTGTAATAGATACAAAGGCGACTGGCGCCAAGATAAATATTTTTCTGTAGGCGCGCATAAACTAAATCGTTCTATAGAGGATTAGACGGAAAAGCTTGAAATTGAGAGGCATTAGTTCTTTGAGAAATATATATCAGTTGATGATTCACATTACAAAGCCAATCTTTTCTTAACGACCGACCCTATTTTAAAAGTCGGCGAGCGTTTCTTGAACGGACTGGTGGTTATATTAACGATTTATAAACTAGTAAGTCAAGCCTGTTATAGCTAAATTTTCAATAGAAACAGAATATACAGGCACGTCGATGACTGAAGATCAGTTTAGAAATCAGTAAAAGTAATAGTAAATAGATTAGTTTTGTAAACATTTAGTTGTGTTGATATGATCGACAAAGATATAAGTATCACACATTATTAACAACGAATTGTCTACAAAGAAAAATCAAAACGCGATAACATCGAAGCCTGTGTTGCAATGTAAATTAACAGAAGTGTCCACTTGAGTTATAATATCAATTGGGATATCAGCCAAATTCTATCTAGTACGAGAGATAATAACAGTTATAAGCCAAAACAAATAATGTTAATACACTGTGCTTTTTTCATTTTCTTACCTTTATATACTAAGCTACCAAGTTACAAAAAAACTTTCAAGGTTAGTCGGTAGCCCATCAAGTAATACCAAACTGGGATTCATTATAATTTATTTTAAGATTGGTCTTTATTTATTGACAGAAGAGTCAAAATTGATCAACTTTACCTATAGTTTTTTTACCTTTTTAATTTCCTTTATACACGATCTAAAACAGCACCACTCGGCAAATTTAAAATCAGAATAAATATGAAAGAAAACGGTTATCAGCCAAGGTTACCCTAAAACCAACTGTAAAATACGGATAACAAACAAACAGCAAAATATTTATTGGTTACTACTGTAACGAAATAAGCCGTCACCACCTCCAGGGAATTTTCTTTAAAAACAAAGCTATTAACCGCGCTGTCTGTTTAGTTTCGCTTATTATTCCGGTCGCATGCTGTGCCAAAAGACATGCATTAGTGCTCCAACGATATAGGGACAGTTATTTCAGGCTTTACGTTTATACTTTACATTTTGAATAACTATATCATTCATAGTTAACTAGAGCGATCTTTAAGCTAACTGGCCGTGTGGTGACGGCAGAGTAGAATACAATTGTCACCACCCCAAATCTCTCCCGTGGGTGTCGTACAAGGCGACTAAGGATAAATCAGTGATGAGGAATGGGCAGCAGCGTTCCTCTTATACCACCTAGCAATGTACTGCGACACTTTTGTGCCCGATATATGGCAATAGGCTCGCCACATATTACATTGGACCTAACATGATTGGCGAAATGTGGGTGGTAGTTCACCTCTGCCTTCGGGGATATAGGCATGATTTATGTATGTATATCTTTAAGCTTAAATATCTAATCTAAATTAATCCTCTCTTTCTGTCCAATTGTGTTTGCTTTGTGATGAATGAAAAGTAAAAGATCAGTCATCTAATTTTGTTTTTCTGATTAAGGGGTATGGGAGTATGTGTAAGTAATGCCTTCCGTAGTCAATGTTGCTGTTTGCAATATAATTTTAACAGATCAAGCAACAAGCTTGATGACAGATTACCATAGTTTATTCCAATAATTTCGCTTTCACATTTCAATATTCAACGCGAACCTTTTTGCCACGAGTTTAACTCTTTTAAACAAAGTGTTTTGTTAAAATATCTTTTTTGTGTGTTGATTTACGTTTATCATTTCAATCTTGTGATGTACCGAACTAATATTGCAGTCTTGAAATATGTCTCTTCACTTACCGTTAGATTTATCAATCGAAGTCTTACAAAATCGTTCAATTACGAAACTCGAGTAATTCACAAGTGCCACCCGTCGCAAATATGAAGTAGGCATTGCCAGACAAACACCAAGTGAGGCTCGATGTTGCGTCAATATGTCATAACTCAAAAGCAAACTGAACTAAACATTCAAATTGGGTAAATTGTTACCAAAGTTTTTACTTATTCAAATAATTTAAACAGTGCATCGTCTGTTATTAGACTTTTTCGATTTTTTTAAAAAGTATAACAAGGAAAATAACTTGTCAGTGCCCCCAGGAAAGATCTGCCGTCTACAAAAAGAGAGACGAAAGGAGTTCAAAATAATTCCGCAGTATTTTGTTGACAGAATGAGTATAATGTTGGCACACTAAAAGTGCATGTTACCCTGTTTTCATGTCCAGTCTACGTGAAACCCATTTATCTCTTTCCACGCCTTCAGTTGCAACTTTCTTTGATTATGACATTCTTGCGTGAAAAATGTTGACACCTTTCTTGTTTGTGGAGTAATCCTATTTGTGGATTTGCTTGTGAGTTGCAAATTTACCTTTTGAATTTTAGTAATATCATTGTTGAATCAATGTGTTTCTTATGTTGTTGCTTGTTTCCCACTGCCTTGTTCTACGCTTACAAAGTAATTGAAATTACAAATGTTCTATCTGAGGTTTGTGGTGATAAGCTCGTCACGTTGTTATGTTGTGCCAGAAAGGAGTGTCTTTTTTGCCAAGGTTCTAATGCAAGTTACGCATCCCTTCGCAGTGGCGGGAATTTTACCACAAGGGGTATGGTAACGGCGTTCCCCCTTTATCCCGAGTCTCACAAACGTGACGATTGATTTATGTATAAAAGTAAAATTAATGTATATTATTTCTTAATACCTGATCTCCAACACCAAGAGAACATCGATGGTTGATGATTGTAGGGATACATATGGTTGAATATTAGCCGATAAAATCACTAACTCAGACCATGTTTGCAAATGGCAAATGCTTCAGATACTTGTTCAGCTTAATTGTATTTATTTATTAACGGGAATTAAAGTTGAGTAACTGAAGACACAAGAATAACCAATTATCCAATTAAAAACCTGTTATTCGAAGGGCCAAGGCATAAAAGCGCCTTCGTCAGAGCCGGCGTCGGCAAAGACAAACAATTAGGCATATCAATATTAATGCGTTTATTTCTTGTCAAACCGGCAGTTGGCATAAGTGGCGTTTAGGCGTTAAATATCTTCATCAGTTTAATAGAAGTAACATAACTGCACGGAATGGAGAAGAAAAACATTAAAGGTTTGGGTAGATAAAAAAAATATAAATACTTAAGTGCTAATAGAGAGAAAAAGAGCCATGGTATAATTTGTTTGTAATATTAGTTTGTAAAAATAAGAGCAAGATGTCAAGATTGCATTAGGATATAATCTTCCTGAGCAATTATTGTTTGTACAGTATTGAACAAAGAATAATTGCTCAGACCTAAAGCACTGATTAACGCCATGGGTTATTGAATTTTAGTTACCAATTGCCGGCATTGCTACAATTAAGTTAAAGAATTATCGTATGTTATAAAATTTCATTGCTTAAGACCAAATTAAATAGGTTTAAAAAATATATTTAGGTCATCTCCCTAGATGGCGCCGCAGATCGGCCTGCGCAGTATTTCTGTGTTACTTATATATTTTTACAGATGTTTACAGTTTTAATAATGCTTTATATTAACCCGGAATTTTTAAAACAAGTCTCAAATATACCTTTTAAGGTAAAATAATTTACAAGTTTTTAAGGATTACTAAAAGAAATAAGCAAGTTGAATTTATATTTATGTTATAAACATCTATGGCTGCTTTTGCGCAATCTCGGCTCGGGACTGGAATGTAATTCTAACCATTCCATTTCAGACTAGGTTAGGGACACTGAATTCATTACTAAAATTAACACCACGGTGAGGCCAACATACCGGCTGTTTGTGCTTACAATTTTGTCACTTGATGACTTTCGTAAGTTCGATGGCTCTGTCGTTGACAACCTCCTGTTGTACAGATTTTATACGGTCGACAGGAATATCTCCAATAGATTGTGAATGTTGTTTGCAAAAAAAACAAAAGTTGATTGAGAAAATTTGACATATTCTAGTAACCTAAACAACCATAACAGGCGGGAAATTCCCCAGTCAGATTACGGTGTTATGTCTAAACTTAAAATTATGATATTGATAGTGAAATTTCCCATAGATTACGGTTTGTTGATTGAACTACAGTTGTATATGTATAGAAAAATCTCAATTTTATTTTACTTATTGTTAAAATTATGTATCAAACTAAGTTACGTTAGCAAGGATTGGTGGGAGATCACATGCTAGAACAAACATCATCTTTCTGCTCTATTACCAGTTTATCTGGGGTCCGATCAGTATGTTTCCTTTTCCATTAATTTTGGGCAGCAATCAAGTCATCCACTAACATTTGATTAATTTCCATAGGGAAAGCTGGCTAGTGATAAATTAATGTCGGCTAGCCTATTATTTTTATAGCCTCTATAGTACCGATTCAATAATATAACTCATTGTCCTTCTGCAATCAACTTAGGTTAAATACAGAATTGCTAAATTCCTTAAATTAGTCGTAAAGTGCGAAGTGGATTGAGGGGATTTAATAGCTGGTGGAAACATGACGTGCTGTTGAATGTACAGCGCAATTTCCCATAAAACAAAGCCATAAATACCACGTTTTGTTATCCATTATGATAAAACATGACCGTTATATTACTATCAATGTGTCGGCGACAATGCACAAGCGGGCTCTGTAATGAACTTCAATTCGCTGTGCCCGTGTCACAATGCCTTAGCGTAACAGTTTTCTATTACTGTATTTGTTAAAATAGTTAATATTGTGTTGTGTGTGGGGAATAATCGAGATGTTGGTATAATACAATACTAAAACGGTTGTAACTATCCTTAAATGTAGCATAGTTTTCAGCAAAGTGTGTAATATTGCTAATAATATATTTGGATAAATTTTTTATAAAAAATTGGGGCAGAAATTAAGTTAATTAGTCATAATCATGATCAACCTATTATTGATCTACAACTACTGAGGCACAAGGTATGAATGGAATCATATAGGGGCAATGTACCACACTGACCTAATGAGATTCGGTGGATATTAACGTCTGCAGATGCAGCAGGGACCAACGGCTTAGCGTGCTTCTGAATTAAAAGAAGAAGTCTGAAGGAAGAAATAACATTCGCGGTGCTACTTTAATTATGATTTCTGATATCTGCCTTTAACTGAATAAAGTACTTTGAGTACTAATGTGCAAAGAGCACACACACATAAATTACACGGAGTTTAACTTAATTTTGTAATTATACTCACCTGTATAATTTTAATAATGCAAATTATTGTGCTTGATTCAGTATTGACGAGCGAGTCACTCCCAACATATTTAACTTAACGGGCTGTGCATTTATGCATACCTAAATACATAAATCACGCCTATATCCCCGAAGGCTACCCCTTCGGGGCAGAGGTGAACTCAACTCAATTTTCGCCAATTAAATTAGGTCCCATGTAATTAGGTTATGAGCCTTATGCCATTTATCGGGCACACGGGTATATTGCTAGATGGTATAAGAGAAATACTGCTGCCCATTACCCATAGCTGTCTTTACCCTTAATCACCTTGTACGAAACCTACGGGAGTAGTGACAAATTGTAATCTGCTTGTAGTGCGTGTGGTGACCACACGGCTAACCCTGCCGTAGCAGTAAATATTGTAATTGGCTTGTAACAATAAAAGTTTATTGATTTATGCTTACGCTCAGATCAAAGTAAACGCGGGTCGGATCTGTAACACCTACAAAGCTGCGAGGGGCGTTACTTAGCGCACTAAGAATTCGTTATGAATGTTCACCTGTCAGCTATTCGTCCAACCGTGCGTGCCAACTGCTGCCGAATTGGCTCATGTCGTCAAATATTTACTTTGTACCCGAGAGACTCGTTAACTACTTACTATCAACTCAAACACACTTTTTGTTCAAATGCAAGCTATTAGGAAAAACAAAATGGCATTTAAATTTTGAAAGTCCCCTTCATCTTCACCGGCTACTATGAGTCGTAAGTTAACTCGGCGCCCTCGTATCGATAATACATTATTGTTCTTACTATGTCAATTCGCTTGTTGTTTTTCAAAAACATATTATTGTTGGTTTGGTTGAATGGTCAGATCGATGACTATTGGCCGTGACATCCCGGGTTCGAATTTTAGTGTGATGAACACTGACATTTGGTCACGAAACATAGTTTATTTTTTCTATATTTAGAACATTAATAATTATTATTTAAGTTTGTCTTTTTAGTTTTCATAACACAATGACTGAAGCTGCTTATTTTGGACTAGATGATAGGCGTAATCTAACATATACTTATTTATATTTATTTGTCATTAAAACATTACTGGCTCACTATTCGTTTGCCGTGAAATAGTTGGGCATGATATATTGTAGATGCTGTTAATAATTCGCATGAGCGAGGGACAGACAAATAATATTTGCAGTTCGTAATACGTTATATTTTATAGCACAGCACGAGGTGTACGTTGAGCCAAATAGATTGGCTGGTCTGATGTGTAAATAAATTTATTATCAACTTTATTCAGTAAATTAGTATCCGTCATTCAAATAAGGTAACAAGTTACAGGTAAGGTAGTAATAACAATTATGTCAGGTAAACCTTAAGTATTTGCACTAATCATTATAAAGCATCAATAAATTATTACTGGTAGGTAATAACAAAGGCGTGTGATTCGATGGCTTCTAATGCTACATCACATTGATAACAAGTCCCGCCTACAAGCCTCTCATTGAGTGTTTGGTTCTGCCCACTGTTTAGTAGGTGGTGACTTCTGACAGCTGGTTTATTGTGCTATGGATGCCTATCAAAATGTTACTTCTTTATACAAGAATCAAAGATACGTCTCGGTCATGTGAATAATGCTCCACCTCCTTTGTGGCGCAGAACTTCGATCCTAGTAATGCTTTATAAAATTGTCTTGTCTTAACATTTAAAATATTGCTTAGTAGTTTACAAGAATCAAGAATTAAAACAAACACCCGGTCGTATCAATACCACTAAAGATCCTTTCTCGCCTTAATTTTTAGTAAAACTCTTAAACACTGTTTTATCAGAGGGTATTGGTAATGGTTCTAATAAATATTTAAAATAGGTATTGCTTAAAACCTGTACCTTCAGCGTAAAACAATGCGCTGTCGTAGTTTAAAATAATTTTGCTCATTTTGACACCGATTTGACGATGAAAATTTGCCTAAATAAACAACGAAAAAAAAAATATTTGACGATAAATCAGCGAAATATCTGGTTTACACTATCGCTTTTATAGCTGTAATAAAAGAACCGTCAACTGCGGACAGTGTGTAGTGAATAAATAGTATGGGACGTGGCCTGCATTCTGAAAAACCAACTGCGGAACGAACACCCATTGGTCCGGTTTCAAATTCGACACATTTAGATCCTCTTAACTGGCACGCTTATTTACTCGAACACGCGTAAATTCTAACAAACAGCGCCATAAATCTAAGTCCAGTTTCTATGAAAACACATTTTCTAGAGCGCCCGTTGGACAGTTTACGCACTACTATTCTTGTAACAATATTTTGTAAAAACTATTCCGTAACTTTTACAGCGCGAGCTTCTGCCGTTGTCCCATACTGCAAAAGCACGCACTTGTGATGCCGTTAAGTTTTGTGGAACTGGCCGTAAAAGTAGCTGTTCCTCCAAGACCAGTTATTGGAAAATTGATAAACATTTTAAACGATTGCGAGAGAACGCCTCTGTTTTTGTACTTGACTTAAAGCTATATATTGCAGTCTTTTTTACTGACACTGATTTGTATGTGCCTTTAAATTTCATTAGTTTGTTTTGTTTTTGAGTTGGAAAATGTATGAGATACTATGCATTAAAGTTACATAAACGGACTAGTTGTATTACTCTTTAATAAACTACCGAGAATATTTTCAGAAATCTTTAGTGATGACGTGACTCCCTAAACCTGTTAATAATATTTACAGTATGATTTTATGATACCTTAATATTTTAGGGCCTCGTCTTAGACAATTACCATAACTGGTGCCATATGATCTCACAAAGATTAAGATATCAAGATAGTGCATTTCAATCACAATTGTATAGGCACCCTGCATTGACATTTGCAACTGGTTTCCACTTTGGGATTGTTTCGTAATATGTAACTGATATTCACTGTGCTCCTGTCTGATATATCCATTTGTGTTATGCAATGTTTATCATCTGCATTGAATTGTACCCTAACGTTATTCACCATGTGGTCATTAAAAATGAGTCACTTGCTCATTTCGTCACATTTCTTAGAAGCGCTACATTCATTCATCCCACGCGTTGTAATTTTCTTGGTTATAGTTGCATTAACCTATTTCACCCATACTAACAATGGTTTGCAGACTCATGGTACAAATAAGTTTTTAGACCACTCTTTAAGACTTGTGTGTAGTAACCACATTTACCAATTACGAGTACATAATTTTGCATCCGCTTTTAAATCTATCACCATCCATAGTAATAACCACCCGTTCATGTGTACTAAAACTTCTCCGTCTCTTCTGTATAGTTTACCTACTTACACGTAGAGAGTAGCAAGACACTGGTCATTATTATGCTAAAGGTATTATTCTCTGAAGCAAATTTACAAAATATTATTAAAAAAAGCTTTACGATTATTAAATCAAAATTTAAAATTCACCATATTAACACTAGCTGTAGGTATTTGAAAAAGGTCCCTATTCAATACTTTACCTACGGATGATCTTCATAATAAATCAATATTGTTATATGATTCATTCACTATGGGACAGTGATAAATGAATCAGCTAGAGGATTCATATCTGATTTAAATCTTTAAAATGGAATACTAGTTCCTTGGTTTCGTAACTAGGTTCTTCTGCAGGAAATTCTGAAAACCGACTACACGTGCTAACGTATATTCGAGTTTGTTCATAGCAATAATATTTTCTTCTCAATTTTTGAAAAAAAATAGGTTAATAGCATAAGCATGAATCTCCGTAAATGTCAGACCTTTCTTATTATTATGCTAAGGAACTAGTGATGTTTCATCGGCAACATGTCTTATTACTGCCTTTCAATTATCTTGGTCTCATTCATCATCGTGTACCTATCTGTACTTAAAACCATTATGCTCGCCCAAAAGTCTCAATAACAACTTCATCTAGCGTGCCGTTTTAAGATTATATTCCTGTGTGTTGGACAGTGATTACCCTTTTTGTATTCCGAGATCGCTTATTAAAACAAATTAACTACGTCCGGTTTTATTTCTTATTAATTTCATTTGTCAATCCGTATCAGGTTTATAAATTACCTCGTCGGGGAACACAATGAAACAATAGTTCCCTCGATATTTCGCCGTATCTCATGATTACTATAGGTACTGTTCCGTATTTTCACATCTCTTTAACTACCAACCAAGATATAAGGGAGCTGTATCGACGTGTTTCCTTCTTAATCAATCTCCAAAGTTCACTCCCAGTGTTCAGGGCCGTGTCGCAGTAATATTATCTGTGTCAATACAGGTAAATCTACTGCGACCCGACCCTGAACTGCTTGTTGTTTCTTTCGATAATTTAGGAAACCAAGGTACATAGATACACATGAGTCATGCCTATTTATCCTACAAGGAGTGTTAAAACACATTGACCATCTATCGGACATATAAATTGTAGTATATTGATTTTGTGCTACAAGTAAGCTGCTGCCCAATCCTCATCTTTTGTTTGACCCTTAGTCGCCTTGTACTACACCGGATTGAGGATGGTGACAATTGTATCCTAACTTTTCTGCTTAAATAACATTTAGAAACTGTAACTTAATTAACACACTCCTTTATACCTAATTTAAGGAATAATTGCCATTGATGAAACATATTTTTTACATTGTGATAAAGTTAAGGCCTATTTTATTAATGTATTCCTCTTAACAGCTTAGACTACTTACTCTTTGATTCTTATCACTCAGAATTCTCTTTAAGGTTGTTAAACTTGTAGTTGCCGTGTTATCGGTTGCGTGATTCAAGTGTCTGCAGTCGCGGGCCCAGTCAACCAAACTCAAACTAACCGTAGCGGTGCGTTTACGCATCGGCGCTCATCGTGAGAATATTCCCTCCAGAATCGTATTGTTTTAAAATCACCCTCATTTAGAACTTCAACCCGAGCACAAATTAAATCCCCAACATACTTATATAAGTTTTTATTGCATTTGGAGACGTCAAAACAGACCAGTTGTAGTTAGTTTAGTCATTTTATCTAGTTTCTTATGTCGTTGCATTCTACAATATGGATGAATGAGCGTTTTCAAAATCTTTATTCCTTTTTGATGTCAGTCCAGCTTGAACGTAACCAAATGATAATTTATAACCAGGGTGACAAGACGACACGTCGATAAATAATATTCCCCTCAAAGATTCTCGATCATGCTCTAAATATCAACGTCAAACGTTTAATTAATGCACCGCCTTACAATTTCACCGTCTAGACGCCCCACGTCCGTCGACCATGCGTGTTTGTTATTAAACCAACGCTTACGTAGGTGAATTACAAAATATCAGAGCATCGTCGATGAGGGAAAATAGTTGTTTTCACCCAGTTACACCGAGAACGAGAGTGATTTTGACACCGAGTCTGTTTCCGACTATCTATTACAATTTCAAATTACAATACGTATACGAATAACGGTCCGTTTACTATCACAACCGCAATTAACACAGAATACCTTTGGTACCTAGTACTGTCAGCATCATTTAATTATCATACCGTGTGGGTTTGATTTTCAAATTTCATAAATGTATGGTATGCCTTAATCTTTGTCTAGGTTTCCTATTTAGATTTTGCTACTATAGCATTAAATTTGTAGACCTTTTTTTAATATTTGAGGTCATTGAACTCTGCGACAGTTACAGTACCTACGTATGTATTCATTTACTTTTCTGCCCTCACCACAGGACTTATTATAAAATGAAAATGGTGATATTTTTTGAGTTTTCTACCTTTCTATTTATAAAACGATATTATGACAATATTATCATTCAAAACCTGAACACGTCTTATTACTTTCGTGCTCTCTATATTGAATACATACATTGAAACATTAGAATAGAATATGGGAGACGAGATTAAAACCCTGAGCGACACGCAGACTCTGCCATTGTTAGAGTTGACAATGGAAGTGAGATCGCATTGCATTAACTAGTACCTACTCGTAAGCGTATGTACACACTGTTGCAATGCTCCAGAGAGAAAATTGTTTTATGATAGGCCGCAATTACAAACACGAAGCGTTTTGTTTTATATTTGTACTTTGTTCAAGGCTTCGTTGCGTTCTGTTGTGTGTTCGTACTCGACGATTTGTAATTGTGAGGATAGCTTTTGTCTTTTGGCTTTAGCCAATCTAGCTTCTAACCTAGATTCTATCCTCAAATTCAAATTTCCCTGACCTCTGTTCCTTGTAATAATATTTCTCTTTTACCATCCTCCCAATTTATGGGACGTGTTGTCCTGATCTGTGCAAGTTTTTCTGGGAAGCCGTCATTTGTTATTCATATTTTAGTCAGTAGGTAAAACGCATTCTTTGATTTGACTCAATTATTTCATTTGTTCTTAATATGTTTAGCACATAGTGTTCCTACAATGCGAGTATAGTTGACTAACTATTATTATCTTAAGAACATTTATTAAGCAAATGAAAAGGCAAGCCACCAGGCTAGAATTACATTCAATAAGCGGCCGCTGTTGCGGTTGTGGTAACTCAAGTAAACGTATTAACTTAACAGAGTCACTATGACAATTTTGTGCTTTTGTTAGTGTACTTTTAATTATGTATTTCATAAATTTTTGTATATATTTTTTTATACAAACGCTTAATTGACTAATTGTAAATATTGGTTAAGTACTAAAAATGAAGCAGTATTTTCCCAGGTTAAACTCGGACGCAATAGAGATTTATGTTACCTGCAATTAACAAAAATAACTAATTCCTTTTCACCATTGATTGTTGCTACAGACGTTCTTCTCACGTTGCACAAATGTCACATCTCGTACGACAAAGACGAACTGATTTGAATACATAAATCAAATTGAGCTCATGTGACGCTTGGCCGGGCAGCCAGCCCCCAAAATCACCTGCGTCAAAACAGTCTTCTATTAAACCGCCTTTGTTTTTGTTTGGCAGTCTCATTTGACGGCACAATACAGGCTGCATTGTTCGAACGTCCATTACAAGTGTTTCGACACCCGTCAACGTCCGTCGAGACAAAATCAAAAGGATTTTTTCAATCTTGATGTGACCTTGCCATGTTGACCATTAGCTAGATTTCTGAGCCCGTCAAATTGATAAATTCTATCAACTTTGAAGGCTGTGTGACGAGAGGCAGAAGCAGGAAGCATGGGACAGGTCTTTGATATATGTTTGATTATCTGCTGATATTACATTAACACAATAGTTGCTGTTAATCATATAATGTATTTAAATTATTATAATTTGTTAATCACAACTTGTTTGTTAATTTATTTTTATTAATTAATAATATTCTTAAGAATTTCTAGCCTAATATTGCCCTACTGATGTCCCAATAGATTTAAGAATAAATAAAATTAACCATTAACCTCCACATAACTAACGGCTTGACGTGATTTCTGTTTTTATCGTTCACTTATAACTGACCTTTGCCACTGTCACAAGCTCCTTTAAGTCATTAACTGCCGCACTCAGAGATGTCAAATAACATTAATGAGTACCTAATGACAAAAAAAATTCAATTAAATCTAGACTATAGACCCGGCAAGAACAGCGAATAGTTTTGAATTGTCATTTTTTGACATTAAGTACTCATTATCGTTATTACGGAGAGACGTCAGTCTCTGAGTGCGGCAGTAAGACTCCTTTATATTTAAAACTCCTTCCTCTGATGTACTTTTGTTCACTTCGTAACTGAATAAAGGTTGCACTTTCTTCGTAACTGTAATGCCATTCCCATACACGGGCAAACTTTTCCATCCTAAAAAAAATCTGCGGCCATCAATATGCGCGAGAAGTCGGCAATTAAATACATAATCCATCGTTGGTCAGTCCTGACTCGCTCGGCCACCCTTATAAGGCGTGAAAGCCTCTCCGGCATTGTCGCCCGCTCCCCAATGAACATACTTTGGAGAGGCAGATACGTGCGTCGGTATATTTGTGGCCAAGATTAACCAATTCGATGTAATCGAATTAGCAGTTGCTTTAAAAGAAGAAAACTCCAGAGAAAGCTACTCCTCCTTCAAAAGTAGCTACTCCTCATTAGCATAAAACGACTTAAAATGTTTTGATTAACTTCATTAATTAAACGTTTAATGGGCACACTTATGTTTTGGTCATTACTGATAATTATGCTAATTATTGAACACTGTTGTGCACAAAAGTACCGTACCTAATTCAGTTGCCTTTACCAAACTGAAACCGGATTGCATCGTATTATGTGAAGACAATTTACATTTAATGTAATAATGATGCGTACGTCCATGAAAAAGAAATCTTAGTGAGCAATACTCGGTTATATTGTATTCGTGTTAAGACTTGACACATTTTTTTGCACGTTACAAAAACATATGGTCGCTTGATTACGTGGTCCGGATATTAGTCACCGTGTCTTTATCTGGAGATGGTTGATAGTACTAGGCCCAAAATTTGCTAAACCATTTCACATTTGGGTAGGGAATACTAGTCTTTTATGTTTCGCGAGAAAAAACTTAAGACTCATACTCGTATGTAGCTTATTAATAAAAAAATATAGGCGTCAAAGCTTTCTAGATATTGTTTTCAATTTTTTTTATACAGCTTTAATTAAAGAAGTGACTTTAGAAGTATTAAAGCCGAATTAGTATAGTCGTACCAAATTTGTCTAGGAATAGGGGGATACGTGAAGCTGAGAGTTAATGTGCATTTAAAATGGCCTAGAAATTTCCAGTCCTCTAGAGCGGAGAGGAGAGCTGTGTCCATATTATCTAATACATATATCACGCCTATTTATCCCCAAAGCTGTACGCAGTTTGTTGTATTAACACCCACATTTCAATGCTAAGTAAAATCTCGTGTCGCTACATTTTAGTTATTGTAATGAGAGTGCTAGATTTCATCAGTATCCAATACCATTAATCTTTGTCCCCCAAGTACTGTTTCCTAACTGACTTCTAGTAGGTAACATGATTTAGATTTAAGATTAATAATGAAACATTCCGTCACGATTTAAAGGATATGCTTGTTGCATCAGCACAAGTCGGGAGGCCAAAGGATGACAGTGTGTCGCGTCATTAGAGGTGTAACTCAGAATCATATTCTATCAATAGTCTGTCAAGTGATGTCATTTTGCTATGGGCGCTATACAGCCTTCAGGCGTCAACTTAAAATAGACAGCGCATGATTCCTAAATAAAACAAAATAGTCAATATCCAAAGATGACATGATCTTGTTCTGTATTGAAATTGTTTGATCAGGGGGCCTACCGCCTAACTCGATTGCTGATGATTGCTATATTGCCATACACTGCTTACGGCTATAGCAGCCATCCTGAACTTTTAGGCGGTACGGATTTTGTGCCAAATTCATACAAAATCATTCGGTGATCATTTGTTCAAAGCTATCGCTGATAGTTTAGGTACATTTGGTGCGAAATGACAGCATGACGTCATAGCTTTTGCTTTAGCAATCGAGTTAGGCGGTAGGCCCCCTGGAAATTACATGTTCCTTAAAATCTCATCTTAATATTATTTATAATATAATTGGCATAAAAAATAAACACGATGCTATAATTTAAACAGCTCATTAGATTGTACCGCCTTTTTCTTCTGAAAATTTCTGTCTTTATCGAATGCCTAATTATTGTTATTTTTTCGAAAAATAAAATGTGTTCCAATTTAGCACATGGTTCAACTTGCACTATAGTTTACCCTAAAAATCACCTTTTAAAGATCTTAAGGTTGACAAGTAAAGTTTGAAACACCAAAGGAAACTTTTAATATCTACTTAATGTTGACACAGTAAGAAATATCTTAAAATAAAACATGTACTGCCGATTTAGTTTCATTGATTCACAATTATTTTTCTTTTTTTTTCAGAAATAGCAAAAGTGCGAGCGAGTTTATTCCAAATAAATGGCGTCAAGAAAGAACCTCTCATTCTACCAGAAGCAGACGGCATGGTCACCACACTTACAGAAAAAGTATACGTGCCAGTCAAAGAACATCCAGATGTAAGTAGTATTTTGTATCGTTTAAAAGTCTTTATTCGTCTCAATTATTTACAATAACTGTCAACCGTACCATCAGCATCGTTTTATTTTCCTTTACATACGAAAATCGGCAGTTAGTTAGTTAGTTAGTTAGTCCGCAGGGTGTAAATTTCAATTTCTATAGATTTTACTTCAATATTTTTTCTTATTTACTTTACGCATTTTCGTGTCGTATCGTATAGTGACGACAGAGCACATCATCTCCCGCGGGTGTCAGTATAAAAGTACCTACTGCTTCAAGGTATCTAAATTAAATGATCTACATAATTACGTCACTTGCTGCAGATACAATAATTATGTCTCACGGTATCTTACTATATAATACATACATACATACATAAATCACGCCTATATCCCCGAAGGGGTAGGCAGAGGTTAACTAGCACCCACGTATCGCCGGTTATGATAGGTCCCATGTAATAGGTGGCGAGCCTATTGCCATTTATCGGGTACAAAAGTCGCAGTAGGTACATTGCTAGGTGGTATAAGAGGAACGCTGCTGCCCATTCCTCATGACTGATTTATCCTTAGTCGCCTTGTACGACACCCACTGGAAAGATTTGGAGTAGTGACAATTGTATTCTACTCTGCCGTCACCACACGGCAACTATACTACAATATAATCCCAATATCTGTTAATTTAATTCTTAATTGGTTTTTAAATTACTTAATTTAATTCACGTTCAGGTCTATTCTTCTGTGAAGTGTAGGATGTTTGAAGTGGCATTGTGTTTTGATAGCGACATCAAGAGGGTTTCTAAATTTTCTATTTATCACAGTGAATAATAGGCCCATCTTGTATGCTAACAACTTATTTACCATTCATAAACCATTTCTCAAGATGCGAATGAGAACTTTCTGTGGGCACACAAGTGAAGTAATTGTCTGCTCATTAATAATTCAACTGTCAAGAGTCAACTCAACTTATGGAGACGGCGTTTGTAAAAACACTCACTTTGTATCAACTTGATTCAAAGTCCCTGTAAGGGGCGGTCTTGATAAATCTGTTTATGTATGGCATACAGTTGAAGTGACTAAAGCTTTATGCGAAGTCCTTATCAACCTACTTGCTATCTCCAGTGTTTGACCAGGTTAATGCTAATAAAATGATGGGACTGAACCACTAATTTCGGTATTTTAATTTTAAATATCTTATGTCAAATGACTGACGTGACGATGACACTTAAAAGTTCTGAATTATGCATATGCGCCTATTTCATTCTAAACCATATACTTATGTAGGTCAACTAGAAACATTTGCCACTACCGGTATTTTAAATGAGTATTTTAATTTCGTTAATTTTATTAAAAAAAAGAACGTTTTGAATCTAATTTCGTTAATATAATCATTCAGTCAAGTTGGTAATTATAATAAGCATAAAGTAACAAGCTTTACGACAAATTCTAAATTTTTCGTTTCACGCTATCTGCTATTATGAAAATCAGAAGTGTTACATTAGATTATGAAAAAGACCCTGGTCTTGTGACGAAGTTTGATGTTCAAAATTCTCTTGCAACTGTTTTTATAGGCAGGGATTGTATCGCAGCCTTAGTCATACACATAGAAAAGCAAGGTTGTCAGCATGCTCCATTTGGAGACTTATGTCAGGGCTATTACTTCTTAGGCGCCAGTCAATCATGTTTCTAGTTGTCCGACCCTTAGTGATAGCTTCCATTCATTGTCCTCATTTGCAAACGACATGTTAGCCTTTTAAGGTGCGGGTTCAATAATCTGAGTGAATCATTTCATCGATATAATCTCCAGTAATAACTGTACTTCCTCCAAAATTGGCTCCGTGTTATGAATATTTTTGATTCGCCGGATTTTTTTTCTTTGCAGCCTGCCTCACATGTCGTAAATCTGTCTTTTTCAGTTTATTCGTTTCAATGATAGCGCAATCTGTGCCAATTTGTCAGTGTGTGCTCCCTATGTGTGTGGAGTCAGTGACTTTTTATTTATAAACTAGATCCAAAGACGGCTGATAAGTCTAGTATTGAACTCGCTCCCTTGCTGATCTTTAAATTTTCATTCGGTCTCATATTTCGATGATGTTACATTAACTTAGACCACGGACTTTCAAGGTGAAATCTGTACGTGTTTGAGACAGTTCATAGGTTCTGAAGTGTGCACTTTAGCGAAAATGATAAGTAACAATGAAAATCAAACTGCTGCCTCTGGCTGTATCTGACTTGTATCTATCAAATGCTGTCCCTATTTACATGTTGTTATAACGTCTTATCTTCACTTATATCATTATTATTTACAATTTAGCTGTCAAAGTAGCAGTTGCAACTGTGGCACAGTGATTTACGATATCACTTAAGTCGACGCGTTTTATAAATTATCACTGAATAATGTTATGGATCTCAGTATAATTTCCGTAATAATTGTAAGGAATTTGACAAAGGGACTGTAAATCCTATGTAAATGCTTATAAATTAGTTGATCAAATGTACCCGAGTAGCTAGCTATTACACACGTGCAGACAGCTACTCAGAAACCATAATGGACATTAAAGGTTGCGAATGCCATGTTATAGATTCCTAGAAAAACAATAGCTTTTAATTGATTTTATTTGTTTTCCTGTGAATACCGCGTCTGACAATATTTATAGTCAGTGCGAACTATAGCCGATGCTATATGAAATTAAAGACACGTTTATTCTTATTTAAAAATCTCGTCTCTACGGAATCAATGGTCTGAAAGGAAGCAATGGTCTCTACGGAACATTGCCAGTCATGCTTTTAAATTTCTCTCTACCCAGAGCTACTCTAAACATTTCTTCTGCCCCATATTATTTCCGTTACTGACAAATATATTTGTTGTTACTTAATTACTTACCTTGAAGTCCGTAATTCCGACGTATAACTAGGAATTGCGGGAATCGAAATAGTCCAAACGGAATTTTTACCATGGCATAAGCCCAGCTGTAATGTAAACGGCGGTTCCAGAAATACGGCAACGTGTGCGTTTCTTATGTCAAACATGTTGTCGAAACAATAGTTTCGGTACGTCGTTCACTAGTGTGACTAATGCAACTGTTTTAGTTTCGTGAACGCTCAGTTTTATTACTAAAACAAATGGTAACGTGACTTGATTGTTCGATTTCTTTGGCACTGATGTAGAACAGCTTGGCTCCTTTTGGCACCACCCATCTATGCTGTCTGTGATTATTAATAAAAGCCCATGCAGTATATAATAGATCAAGCAGATATTTCGCTTTCTTACTACAAAAGATCACGACTAAAAAATTTTTTATTTATTTTTTAGTCGTAATGTCATTCATTTAGAACACAATACAATTGTAACCGCCCGGCCTCTATCGTACTAGACGACTAAAAATTATAATATTACAACTAATTAATTATGGGAATTTCAAAGACATTTTAATATGAAAAAATAACGTATAATAAGTGACGTTCATCATAAATGTTGTTGTAATTGCTGAAGGTACTAATTACAGCCACTGTAGACAATTTTATGGACGTGTACTTAAATCCGTATATTGTGTTTTTGTCACCTGCTGTCGACAGCAGAGTTATTGGCAAAAACCAGTGTTCTTCCAAGAAGGACACCACGGTAGATAGGCAGGTACGCCTATAGAACTTCAAACAAATTGATTGATAAATATTAATTGCTCTTTTTATTTGAAGACGGTACTTTGTTTGTTGCTAGCTCCATCATTATTGTCTTGTATTGTTTTGCCTTTATCTCAGATTAATGAAAGACATATTACTTCATGGCTTGTATTTAATTGATCACCATACTAAACAACCCAACTAACAAAAAAGTAAATTTGCTCACTGAATTGCGATTTAGAATTAAATTTTAATTTTTTTTGGTGTTCCATTGAAAGACATTCCGTTCTTCATACAAGTCCGGTGTCTATTAACTAATTTCCTAGTCTTTTAAGTAGATATTATCCTGCCTAATGATTCCGCATTGCAGTTGTTGCAAGCAATGTAGCGACGCGCTTGGACTCAATTCGTTCAGGCATAGGTGCTCTGACTTGATGGAGAATCAGGTTCGAATCTCATTTGGAGACTGGTCTCACTGGTTTACCAGTTATACAGAACCGTGGCGACATCGAAGTGCGTATCGACGTTTCTTTTTTAAAGGGTTATAAAATAACACAAATCCTCAATATTTATAACATACATAGAACTTCGCTTCGTAGAAGCGCACCAAAATTATTTCCCCAATCTCTCTTCCCCCAAATTTCGTACAAGGTGGCTATGAGTATTATAAGGAATGGGCATAAGCGTTGCTGTAATGTCACATAGCAATATAATACTTACTACTACCGATAGATGGCAATAGGCATGCCTATTACATTACTAACATGGGATCCAAACATAATTGGCGAAATGTCAGTCTTAATGCACCTCTGCCTGGAGATGCGTATTAAATTTGAGGTATTTGCGGACATTGTAAAACAGCTCTTGTTTAACAGAGTTGTACACTGTCGCTAGTTGTTTGAACAACGAGTAAATTTTAACTTACATCTTTATCATTGAATTAGTTAGATGATTATATTTATCAAGATAGACTGACAAAAGCCTTGTCGTTGCGCCAACAGACATCGACATCAACTCGTTTCTTCACTAGAACTTCTCTCCTTATAGGGCCCGAGGCGTTATTAAATCCTTCCATATCGGTAGGGTCCGTTACCTCCGCTTTTTACTAGCCATCACGAGAACCCCCGTAGGTGCGTGCCGGGTGACACATTGTGGTCTTCGCGGGACCTTTTGTAAATCATTCTATATTCATATGATAAAGTTAGATATTAGAAAGTTTCCTTTGCTTTCATCATATCCTCCTAATCTGATATGTACGGGGCAAGTATCAAGTTTTTAAAATTCATCGTATAAAATTTTTAATATAAAATCTTATTTTATAGCCATTGCTCGCCAGTCCGTCTCTTTCTTTCAACTGCAGCTAAAAAGGGGCAGATCTATAAAGCGGTACGTCTCAGGTGGAGATTCAGATTTACCCTTAATCCAAATCAGCCTTTCGTAATATTCTAACACTAGTTCTTGGTTTATGAATGTGTAAAACAATTATGCTCGCCGACTGATGGACGTTCGGATTGTTTTAGTAAAACAAGTCTGGCGCAAGGCGTGTACTTTATCATTCGTGAGTGCAAACATCAGAATAGCCGTAAACGTTCCCAAAGATTAAACAACTGGATCCAGTGCAACTGTGTATTTGTTAAGAATTGCAAATTGGAAAATGTGCTTTCAACTATTTCAGTTAATGGTTTATTATAGCTTTAAGATTAGGAACAGCTGTAGCCATTGCTGACGAAAGCAAAATGCTGCTTGAAAATTTCGATTTCCGACCTCTTCAAACCGTATTCAGTTACAAGAAATTATTTTATACAATCACGCCAGAAATAGTTGGTTCCCTGATTAAATTAAATGACACGTTTTAAACGTTAAGTAGGTGTACAATTTTAATGAGAAGTCTGCTAAGCCGACATGAATGTTGTTTTCATTAAAATCTCAAAGAAACATTTTGTTCCTATATTTTTGACTTCACGTTTGCGCGTGGGCGCTTCATCTTGTTTATCATTAACATCGTTACTTTGTATTTAATGTACTTTCTTATGACACAGTGTGAGCTATAACTGATGCAGTAAATGCGCGTAGGTGTGCCACAAATTTCCATTCCATTTTACTATTCAGCAAACCTGGATAAATGTTCATTGAACTGATAAATATATTTCACCATATGCAACGTAGGTTGATCTCTAAAATGAATTATGCCTAAAAGCTATAGTCTGTATTGATTATTGTTAATTCTGTAGTTAATATTAAATGTCATGTCGAAAAAACACTTTTTTCTCACATTTTATAAAATGTCTATTATAAAAACAAATAACATTAAAATCACTTTAGATTTGGATACATTTTCGTGAAACCAATTCATTGTGTGCCGATTTAGTACAACTCATTATAGCTCTCTGACAATGCAGCTTCATATTATTAAGATATTAATTAGCGGTATAGAATATTTCTATTACGTTTATCTGTATTTAATCTTTTAAAATTGGGAGATCAACCTGTAAATATTTCTGTAACAGAATCTTTTTCGCTATTATTTTTTCATGTCTTTATCATAAAGTGGTCAAGGTAATTTATCACTGCTAATAGTATCTTGTACTTTGTGTAGGTGAATACTTCCATTCATGACAACAGTCAATGGTTGCATTCCTAGCTCATAACATCAGCTTGTTAGTTCCGTGGTGAATGTCTGTGATAATATCTACCTCATTGGGTCTGGACCACGGGATAATCGGCTTGGAAAGGTCATGCTCTATTGTCCCTACAGTCTAACGTTTTACGTAGTATATTATGTGCGTTTGCGTATACAAATTTCATTTTTGTCCGAATATTATTGCTTATTTTGTCCATATTTTTTGTACGTGTCTCCCTCCACTAACTGTGCCCACTAACTCTTAACTGTTAAAATCATTTAAATATTATTAAAAAGTCGCATCTTGCGAAAAAGCACATAAAGGAAATTAACAGTTGTTGATAACCTGCTATGTTAACTAAGACAGTAAAAACCTCACCTTCAAAACTCTTCATTAGGTCAGCAGAGAAATATTGTAAACCGAAGAAATTAAAAGAATACTTTGGTCATGATTGTTCTCATAAGTTTTTTCCACTCAATAAGTAACCACCTTCTTACGTTTTTGATCGTAGGTCAGTTGAAACGTACTTCCGAGCGTTAATGAGGTTGCCGGATTTGTCACGTTTCAATGGATTAGCGGTTACTACGACTGATAGTAACACAAAGCTTACGTTCGAACGAGTGCAGACTAATATAATATATTTTGTAAATACTACAGAGCTTAAAATATAATCAAAACAAAACTAGTTCAGACAGCCGCAACATTTGAATGTACAAAATAATGTGTGCATTTGTAAGCGTTTTCAACGTTCACTGACTTTCAAAATCTGGCTTAATAAATTTTTCGGAGTGTGACCGCGTAGTTAGGTACCAGACCAGACTACAACTGTAAACCGCAACGTATCCGCAGGTGTTGTTGAAGTTGCTAATCTATATTTCGTACCAAGAAGTTATGCGATCCATTTGTTTGTCTTAAAAATAGGGTTCCGTAGTCCACGTTAATCTTCTTAAACATAAGACGTAGGACTGTCAAAAATATTGTGCGACTTGTTTTTGAAAATCTAGCCGTTCTCTCGTTTGCACTCCATTACCTCCTAAATTAAAAAGGGTCGGTGTCATATGCTTACTATGCCTACCCATTAAAAAGACCACTGATGATGTTTCGAGGTCGGAGAATAGCGATCCCTGGCATCGCAACGTCTTATGGTTAATGAGCCTCAGGCCTCATGTTTGGTAAAAACCTCGTTGTCTACCGTACCATGAGGGCTTAACACAAGCTGATGAAATATGGTGTGCCGTGGCGTATGTATCTGGCAATAACCACATGGTTCCAGCCGCAATGCCAATCAAATCTCCGTAGGCACATACAAAGCAGTGCAAGCCAGCTACCCCATTTACGCAGCCCGCTAAAAATAGCATGCTACTATTTCATCTTCTTCGAAAATGTGATTTGATCGCCGCAAGAGAATGGTCGACTGAGCTTATTCTCGATCGATTTTAGACAAATCACACACACACACACAAGTCACTTTTGATTTGCCTAAACCGCATGGTAAATAATTTAGTAGCAAGTTATTTGTTAAATCGAATTATTATTACGTTTAGGAACAGTGAACAACACGTTAGGTTACCACAATATATCAAATTATCTTATTGATTTACATTACACAAGTTACCTTAATGTGCGATTTTAATTTATTCGCTTCTTATCAAACCAAGCCCTACTTTATATCATATAACCGTATACATTCGAGTGTAAAGAATATTAGTTCAATCGGGCAATTGAAGTAAGAATTGGGTACCTAATTTATTTACCTTTTTTTACGAGCCCCGTAGGATAAGGTTACAATATTCCTGAGATTAATATCTCAGGAATATTATGTTTAAAAGAGGCTTTATCATTAAGAAACGCTATGGCGACTATGCAAAAATCTGTCAAATCAGCTGTTCTTATAAATGTTATTTATGGCTAAATTACTGAAGGTTTATATGTTAACTATTTCGTGACTGATATAATGTATCACTCCTTAACTCGGGACTAATTCATTAATCAATAATATCGTACCACGATTAAACACTAGACGGTCGCCTGTGATTTCTATATTAGGATTTATCTCATTGAGTTTATGATCGTTATTGTTTGTACATTAAGGCAATCTTATACAATACCAGAGGAGGTCACTTAAACACCTAGCTCCTACCTAACTTATATAGAAAGATAATATGAAGTAGAAGATAGTTGATGCTGAGCTCACGTCTGAAAAAAAAACACTTAGAATGGGATAACGATAGGGACTATATTCAGATTACTATAGTTGACTATCTAATGACGATCATTAGACGTCACGATACATTTAGTAGCTAATAAGAGGCCGTAGTGCGGATTGGAAAATGCAAAAGGCACCAACTACAGCTAAACGTGTCTCAAAAAAAATAATACAAACATTTATGATGACTATCGCATCTTTTAATAAGGTTTGCCTTACTCTTACAATTGTAGACACATTATTATGTGAAAGTGAGTGGTATTTTATGTTGGATCCTATTAATGACATAAGATTTAAAAGCGGTGCTATAATTATGTTAGTGACACCTCCAGGAACTCTTTAGCAACGTACTTAATAATGACTAAATATTAATCGTGCAAGTCAAATTTTATGCAGCCTTCCATTTTTTATAAAATATGGCAATTCTAACAAAACTACCAATAGGTGTATGTAGCTGACTGTAAGAATTTTAATATTTTTAAAGTTTTATTATCTGTATTTTGATTTAGTTAAATACGGACACAAAGTCGATTTTGGTCAATTTTTAATATTTCAAATAGGTGTCTCAATAATAATTTGTATTTTCCTGTAGGTGTATCTAATATAAATAATTTGTTGTGGTCTGTACTCGGCTTTATTGGTAAGGCAGCCCCTTAGGCAGTACCTATCGCTCGTCGTGACCAATCGTGTACGACAATTACGTTAGAATTAAACCATCAATCAATTGCAATACGAGATTCGTAATACACACCCACCTGCAGTCATCCGGCACGTAATGACGGCAATCTCCAGCGGTCAAGAGGTCAACGCTTACTATGTTTGTTTCAAGTTGCTTTATGGGCTGTAGTTCATTAGGTATTTCTTTGATGTCTTCGCATGTATGTCTGTTTCTTAATTTGGGTAATTAATACTTAACTCAAACACTGGCGTTTGATCAACACGTTGCCCATTAAAATTTTCTTTTAAAAGTTAATATTCAGCTTAATAAGGATTGGCATCACCACTGAAAGTGACGTCAGAAATAAAATCTTGATATAAATAATGTTCTAACTTCTCTCAGAAACGTCCTCGTCTTATTCCCAGTTTATCTAGTATTGGTGCAGTATGTTTCCTCTTCCATTCATATAGCTCAGGCGTCATCTCCATTTTGATGGAGATAAATATATCTACCGCCTGTTGGAGGCACTGTCTCAGTTCCAGCATCTTAATTTCTAAACTTTATAATCTTGGTAACCTTTTACTAAACAGCAGTAAGCAGTCCAGTATTTGAATATAAGTATTGAAGAATGATGAAGTACCTACTTTTCATTTGCAAGGCGTGCAAGCTGTATCCAAGCCCTTCAACAAGAATACTAATGGGTTACTCTACTAGGGGTGGCTATCGTTTAATTAAGTTATTGTTTGAGCTGGTTAAGTTGTTAACGGGTATAGATGACAAAACCTTTCAGATAGCACTGACACCATTTTTAGTGAGATATTTTATTGAGAGAAAACCCAAACTCGTCTTCATTCTGCAAGACAAAGCGACCTTCAGATAAACAAGGATTGGGACCACGTTATTATATGTTTAGAAGAGATTTAACTCAAACGCATTGTGGCCAATCGAATTGATTCAATCTCCCCGCGACAACGACCGAACGTTGTATAAAGTGCTCGAAAGGTGCTCGAAATAAAATAATAACTCTTCTATACATCTAATTAAATTAATTCAGTGGGTACCTAATCATGGTTGCGTTTCAATTGAATTCGTTCAAAAAAGTCCATTCTTATTTATTTTCAAAGTTCTTTAGATGTAAATTATCAAGATGATGAACATGTTTAATCAGTAAACAATTATTCCTTAACGTAACTCAAAGACTTGTTTTGTGCATTGAAATCTTCAGTTTCGTACAGTGAACTACATTGAGTATAAACGGGAGTGCGTTTCAAATGAATCTCCAAACAAACTCATTGTATCCAACACAGTGAACCGTATAAAATCGCGCCTGTAATAATAAGCATTTTATAATGCAATGAACGAGCGGTACTGTGCTACAATAGGGGATCTAAGCAGGAATGCGAGGGAGGGCTGGCAATTAATATCTTCATTCATGGTAATGTGACTTTGATTGTGAGTATTATCCAGCTTTGACAATCCTTTGACGAACAGCACGTAAGTTAACTATAAATAAGGTACTAATTTATCTAAAGTCTTCGCAATCGACTTTGTGATTTATGTCAAACAAGTAAGGTTGATCAATAATTAGGTACTTATAATCTATTTATAATTCTTAATTGAAAATATTAATACATACTTTCCTTGTATATTATGGTTCATACGGCGAACTTAGTATTATAAATGATGATAGTAGTGCGTAAAGTTCTACTCCTAATTATTTCACAATTATTCTTGAAACCTAAACTACACCATTTCTTTGTGCAACTATCAACAATAATAAGGTGAGAGGTGCCAATTATTAACTACATCATTACACTCAACACAATTGTGCGAAAGAGGTTAATACCATCATAATTCACCCGATTCGCGTACTGGTGCATATGAACAGTATGATATCTATTACAGTGACAATGTTATGGTAAATAGAAATGCAAATTGAAACAGAGCTGCCATTAAACCTGTTCTGTATGCAATTTTATAAAATCACCTCACCACCCGTTACACACTGTTGACATCGAGACACAAATTGACATTATAAAGGTATCAGGAAATGGAGCAAATAGAATCAATCAAATTCTAGTCATTATCTGACATTTCCATGTTCATTTATTTTTATTTATTTATCAATTTAATTTTAAGATTACCTGCTTATCATGTAAATTAAAAAAAATCTAAACAGTTTTAAAATTGGAACTGCGATTGCTTTTAAGAACGTTGGCCAGCCAAAACGTTGATAGTTAGTGAAAATTCATGTTATCTATCTGACCTTAAAATACTAAAATCCCTTTCTGCGCATTGAATACATCAAGGTTAGGTAGGTTTGTAATAATTGGACATAAAACATACATACATAATTACATACATAAATCACACCTATATCCCCGAAGCGGTAGGCGGTAGGGGTAGGTACGTAAACTAGCACCCACGCTTCGCCAACCATGTCAAGTCCCATGTAATACGTGGCGAGCCTATTGCCATTTATCGGACATAAAACAATAGTAATAATTATAGTTCTTCTTGTTTGAAATAAAACAACTTTTACGGATAAGACTCGCGTATAATTTGGTGTTTGGCATATTAATTATTTAACCCGACGTTTCGATTACTTTACAGTGGCCGTGGTCACGGGGGGGACTGAAGATGACAGGTGTCATCAGTCCGTAAAAGTTGTTTTATTTCAAATGTGTAGTGCTCGTGCAAATATAAGAAATCATATAGTTCTTCTTCTTACTGGACTTTACCCACTTTAAATGGGGCTATGCCCATGCTATGATAGAAGAGAATTTTCCATTCTCTTCTATCATAGCATGGAAACCCGTTTTCTTCATAATTAGCATCTTTTACACAATCCATCCATCGCTTCGTATACATATACATGCTCAATTATTTAATTTTGTACATAATCGATTAATTTTACTCTCTCTTATTCACCATGAATTTGTTCTAAATTTTAATAATCAAAATTTAATAAGAAGGTCTATTAGTTCGTAGCAAGCTTTACCATTCACAACAAAAGTCTTTGTGACAACTTCAATTTATTCGTGTTACCAAATTGTATTCATCCGGAGGTGTTCTATGAATTAATAATTATTTATTGATCACAATCTTAGTACTAATAAAATTAATTTATTACAAGATATAAATCAGATAAATGGGGCTTGCATTAATTGTGAGTTTAAAACGTGTTATTGTGTAAGCATTTGTACCTGCGCCTGCGGCTGGTATTTCGATTGGTCAGTGTTTATAGATTAGATGCGCTCGCGGCTATTCCCAGATAAACACTATTGTTTACTTAGATATTGTGTACTTACAAGCGTTTGCTATATTTTGGATATTATTTTCTTCTTTAAATTTAAATCTGAATACTCTTATTTGCTTGAACATATTTCATCCACCAATCAGCAGTGGCGGGTCATGGTCCATTATTCCTATATTTGTCTTGCATTCGCGGCCTATTGATATTTCATTACTTAATATTTCATATAAAGGGTCACATTAAAATAGGCAACCATTGAACCATAAGTGTCTGCGATTATTATTTTTAATCTATGAATTGGTGGTTAATGAATCGTACTGGGTCGGTTGCTTTATGTCTCCTATTTTATTCCATCCACAGGACTGTAATTAATAATAAGTTCTTATTAATTATTATTAGTATAATTATAATCTATTACTGTCAGATAAAATTATTGCTTTCAATATGTACTAGCGAAAGCAAATTGAGCGTAGTCAAACGTAGAAAATATAATAAACTAATACCATGTGCTTAAAATACAATCACAATGAGTTTAATGAACTTCATCAATTAGATCAAAAGCTAGTTTCGAGATAAAAGGACTGAGCAGTATATGAGGTTTAACTTCAAAGGAAATTATGGTGATGCTATTGAAGACTGGATGAATTATTAACTATGATAAAAGTACCTATTCAAAGTGGTACGTGACGATGGTTTAGAAAACCAAAAGTTTAAATACATAATTTATTAAATTACGGGTGTCTATCTCCGCAGTGTAGTCAGGGGTGTATATCATAATATAATTTCTTTAGCTAATGTTAAGGTCTCATCTAATAGGAGGTGACTCTATAGATCTCCTCCCTTCCATTTCTGAAGATATGGCTAAAAACGGTTACAAACAAATACAATGATCTGAGTGAATTTGCGTAAAATTACAGATGATACCTAAGATAAGCAAACTAATATTTTATCGACAAAAATGAAAGTCGTACTGACTACTGATTGCATTGTGTTTGCATTAGTTTATCATTAAAATCGCGGTGTTATGTAATAATTATATCATATTCAACTTTCTCTGTCTTGTATTCTATAAAATGTAAATATTTACGACGTGTTAACAGTGAACACTGTAAGTTCGGTGGTTCATCTTCATTCCTTTATAAAGTCAGAAAGCATTTTGTGATAATAAAAAGGAGCATTACTTACTGCCGCGCTAGCTATATCAACCGTAACTCCATTTTTCGGCAAAACTGAGTTACATAATTATGATGCATAGCTGTACATAAATGTAGCTATAATATAGGCATGAAAATTAAATAAAAAATCACACAACCGTTAGCCCTTTCAAAATTTGAACCTGGGACCTCTTGGGAGAAAGCCAGCTATTAGTCCTTTCGACCAAACCGCCCGTCAATCATAATTTTAAAAACAAATTTAATCCTGAATTGAAATCTATTTGAAGACTTGCCAATCAACCGTTGACATCACGTCTTTTTAGCTACCGGCCTGAGTACTGAAGCGCTAAACTTAGAAATACATAAAAAAATATATATCCCTAGAAAAATGTACATACATACATACATAATTCACGCCAATATCCTCGAAGGGGTAGGCAGAGGTGAACTAGCACCCACGCTTCGCCAATTAGGCTAGGTCCCATGTAATAGGTGGCGAGCCTATTGCCATTTATCGGGCACAAAAGTCGCTGTACTTTGCTAGGTGGTAGGTATAAGAGGAATGCTGCTGCCCATTCCTCATCACTGATTTATCCTTAGTCGCCTTCTACGACACCCACGGGAGAGGTTTGGGGTGGTGACAACTGTATTCTACTCTGCCGTCACCACGCGGCCGGAAAAATGTTGTTGTGGTTTTTTAATGATGATCTTTGAATCTACTAAATACAGAGAAATGCAATAAGGCGGTGTGGGCATATAGCCAACTAGTGCGACTATTTCAACATCTCGCGATATCCGGCAGCGTCCGCCGGTTTGAACTATCATCGGATTTTAGCATAGATTATTTTTTCTAAAGAATAGTGAGGAAGTGTTTACAAGCAAGATATTCTGATACAATAAGCCATTTATTTGTTTTATTTTCACTTCCAAGGACGAGTAACCTTCTGTTTATTTGAAATTAAAAAAAAATACACGAATGCCAACTGTTTACTATATTAACGATGATGAAAATGTAAATAACATAAAGCACTGGGAACAGAGCAATTGGTTGTTTTGAATGGAACCATCCTTCCAGAAACGAAATAAATAGATATAAATATTTCCTTTAGTTTCACAATACTGATACTTTGAGACTAGATATATATACTACCAATGCAGTACTTACTGATTTGCGGAGGAAGTCTACACAGATGAGTCGTTTTGTGGGTAACCACTGAATGGCGGTGAAGCCCTGAGCGTAAGAAAATGAAGTGCAATTTTAAATAACAGGTATTTTTGCTGCTTAGTTATAGTAACCGAGGCAATGTAATAAGCCAAAGGATGGTATATACTTGTTATATTATGAAACCACATAGGTACCTAATAATATTAATAACTGTTTTAGCAACAGCACGTCTGGTTACCAGAATTTTTCTTAATCGACATAGTACTTTACGTACGTACGTCAACCGTACGTAAGTACTGGCTTACAACTGATTGGCGATATTGACAGTTTAGTCTAGTGTGCTGTTGACTGTATTTTTATTTATTAATTAATTAACTGTGCCAGTCAATTATCTGTTAAAAAGCGCGTAATTATTGTGACATTTTCTGCAAACAGTAAGAAAATATATTTTGATTTAATAAGACACCAAGTCTAGGTTGCCAAACCCCGATCCAATTGTTCTCTCTGTGATTTACAATTCATCGTCTATCACCGTCACAGTTGCTGGACCGAAACGGGTAATGAATGCTGTCCCAGACTTGTTAGGGCCGCTTATTTCCGCATCTCATATTTCTCGATCAGCTTCATTGTTCCTCATGCTCGGTGAAGCCAAAATTTAAACCATGTACGGTGTACGACCTTCTTGTTTATGCTTATTATCTACGAAAATATTCAATTCAGTATTGATGTCACATTCTCGTCGCTCGGCGAAACCTTTCAGTTTGTACTAACAACATTTAAAAGCGATTTTCACGCTGTCACGCAAAACAATTTAGCATGACATGTGACGAATTAGTAGCCTACATATTTCTATATTATTTATTACTACGAATGTTTTAACAAATGTTTCAGTTCCTCACGAGAAACCCTTTCGGAAAAGAATGTGTTAAAATTTCAGTTGGCCCCATGCCAATTGTTCCATTTCTTGGATCGGTCGTGAACGGCAGAATGATATTAGTTCATAGTTCACGTGCGTTCAGCTCACTGATTCTTTGAGGCATAGATATTGAGGTTAACTTCATGTGTACATACATGCATCCATCCATGTACACAGGAAACACGGTTTATGTGAAGCGATGCGAGTAATTAATCTCGCGGCTAATGCCATTACATGTTGCCTACTGGTTTAAATTAGGATGAGACGTAATCAGGAGTATTTGGGTCTTTAAGAAAATAAATTAACTATAAAAATACAACGATGGATACGTTGTGTTATATCTGAAATATCTGTAATATAATAACGATGATGATGGTACACTTCAAGAGACAGTTCAAAGCTTCAACAGCTCAATAAACTATTCCAATGTTGCATACATTGTCATGTCATCTTGTATTAGCAACTTAGGTAATTCCGCCCTTTAGTATAAATTCAATATGCCTTAATCAAGAAGAATAAATATGATTTTACTCTTGTTCACATTGCTTTGTAAATTGAAAATAAAGCGCCCATTCTTCATCACATTCTTATTCGTCTCTAGGTGTAAGAGACGATAATAAGGCAGAACGCGACACAATAACAAATACTGATTGTCGTTTTATTTGCTTACAGTTCAACTTTGTGGGAAGGATTCTAGGCCCTCGAGGCATGACAGCAAAACAGTTGGAACAGGAAACAGGATGCAAAATCATGGTCAGAGGCAAAGGATCCATGAGAGATAAGAAAAAGGTATGTACGCCCGATTATCTGATTCCTCGATCGTTTTCCGCTGACTGATTGCATATCAAAGTCCCTCTCAGTCTAACGTTGTGGCTAACATCTTAATTATTTTACATGCAGCTACGAACTGGATTGGGTACAGGTTTTTTATATAAATAAATATATTTTTGGATTTTTAATTCATGTAACATGCCTGCCTGAATTAAGACTTAGCAATGAGCAAATATTTAAGTTTTTGGTGCTTTTGACGTTATTCGTGCAATTTCAGGAGGACGCCAACAGAGGAAAACCCAACTGGGAACACTTGGCGGACGACCTCCACGTTCTGCTCACAGTGGAAGACACTGAGAACCGAGCAAAAATAAAGCTTGCCAGAGCTGTAGAAGAAGTGAAACGTCTGCTTGTACCAGTAAGTATCAAAGATCTGTTATATTCATATTATATTGACCTTCAAACTCATAGCTATATAATATTTTTCTTAGTCAGTTTAGTACCATTCGGAACAAACTCTCAAACACACCCATGACACCTATTAATATGATGTTTTCGCTTTTATATTTATGCTAATACTTGTAATGCGACGTATTTAAGTCTTAAAACACGAGACTTGTAAATGAATATATTATATTATTGCCTATGTATTTTTTAAACTAGAGTATTCTGACATCATCCGTCGAATGTGTACTGCACTGTTGACCATTCAGCGTATTCGTAATAATGTCAATTAACTAATACTACCTTGACAGTTGTGACGTAGGTACTGTTTCTGTCAAATGGTATTTTAATATTTAGTACATGTTTGATACGTGTGTTATTTTATTACATTAATAGTGGCAATAACGACATCAACATCTTTTTTACCATCTGTGGTATTGTTTCCCTTAATAGTTACTCTTTGTAGAGATATTCGTCTTTTTTTCGTCAATCTTTGTTGTATTGTCGTATTGTTTTTGATTTAGTCCGTGTTATTTACGAGGGATTACTTTTCCACAGCAAGCAGACGGTGAAGACGAGTTAAAGAAACGTCAGTTAATGGAACTGGCTATCATAAACGGCACATATCGCGATTCAAGTGCGAAAGCCGTCGTGCCTGTCAACGGTCAGTGCCTCATAAGTATGGTCGCATTCATGTTTTGTCACTAACACTGCGGAATGTTGATCATTGTTTGAGAGTGTCATCGATGTAGATTGCCATTTTTCGTTATGTAATTATAATATCGATAAATCAAGAAATTTCTATATTAGAAGTCTATATCTCAGAAGTCACAGAAGATTTTCTTAGTATTTACTTTGCCGTTATACTATTTATTTTTGATACTAAAGTCGACCGGAGATTCCACCTAAAGTTTGTGTTAACTTCCAAGTCTGGCATCGTCATAAAGTATCGTTAAATGTACACTAATTCTTGTGAATGCTATAGAAGCCGACATGTTTCCACAGATGTTATTTAGTCACAAGTTGTTAGAATAAATAAATAGGTAACAGTTATTCGTCACTATCGAACCGTAGGAAGTTGCTGGATTGTCTGTAACGCGTGTTATAATAAGTTTATTATGTCGATGACCCTCGCATAACACTGATCAACTCAGATTTTACTAACACTTTTGGTTTATAAGTGGTATGTGGTCAAAATTATCATGAGACTGTCATCCATGTACTGATTTATGGAACTTTTCTGCATAAATGATATTTTTAGTTTATCATCGTGCTGTGTTATAAGTATTCAAATTATAAGGCTTCAATTTTGGGATTATCTATTACGTACTGCATACTTTCTTTGCGGGATTTAAATAGTGCCGCACCCATTGTTTGAGGGAATGAATCATCGCGGTGACTTGAGATGACTAACTTAATTGATTTGCCGCATGTCACGGTTGTTAATTATTAACACAAGGTGACTTTGTGTTGCCTAGTTCCTTATCATCGAGGGCTTCTGGGACTGTGTGATTTGAATACATTAAATGCACTGCTTCTAAGGGATCTGGAATTTAATTACTTTGGTCAGAGCGATCATTATTGGTACTTTAACAAATGAGCAGTTGAAGGTTTTAAGGTACCTACCTCACCTTTTTAAACATTTTGTATGGTAGTGGATTTCTGTAAGCTTTATTTCTTCAAATTAAAAAAAAAGCCTGGTCTGTAAAAAGACTGACGATTAACAAAGCTCCAATACTGCCGTAGAGAAATAATGACAATTGACCTTTTTTGAAATATCCATTTCTAATTTTTATAGGATTAAATTCAATTGTTTTTGTGTGTTTCATGAAATTATTTGTCGAAACAAAAAAAACAGGAAGTTTATTTTCAAAATTATGCAATCGACATAAATAGGCTTCATTTATGTATGTATGTACTACTTATTTATAAGACTACTCCATATGTGAGGAGCTCAATAGCGCAGTGTCTTCGCTTGCTCGGCCTTTGATTGCACGAACTAAACAATGTTCGCTAAGGCTGGTCATTGGATGGGTCACCAAAAATATATTATCTGGAGTTCCTTCGTGCTTCGGAAGGGAGTTTAAACCGTTGGTCCCGGCTGTATCTGCAGTCGTAATCAATACGCACCGGGCTAGCGTCATGGGCTATGCTATAGTTCATTATTCCAATAATCTTCCATTCATAGGAAAAGCTGTGCCCCAGCATTAGGAACGTTAACGAGCTGTTAATGATGATGATGATTCGTACGGAAATGTTTTCTAAGTTTGATTGACATACATTGAGTGCATTACAGCCGACGAAGAATGGCGGAGGGTCGCCGCGGCAGCCGCCGAGACCCAAAGACTCCTGGCGCCAGCCGGTGGCGTCACCAGCGTGGGGGGTGTGGCCTTGCGCACCCAAGCGCCTCTGGGGGCGCCGTTGATTCTGTCCCCGCGCATGTCGGCGCAGAGCGCGCAAGCCGGCCTACTGAACGGGACTGGCGCGGGCGCCGCCGCTGGCTTGCTGTCTCCCGGGGAACCCGCCCATCAGCTCATCTACGCGTCCCCGTACGCCGACTACGCGAACTACGCTGCGTTGACCGCCGGCAATCCTCTACTGACGGCGGAGTACGCTGCTGCTGACCATACGGGTGGGTTGTTCGCCCGTTGATTTCAACGAAGTTTGATAACGCCCGAACGTTCATTTTACCTACTTTTAGGTTATGTTTTTTTGTTTAAGCAAACTTTTTGATATTTTTCTTAGAATGGTTGAGTGTTGAGGATTTTCATTGAGACAGGGTGTTATCAAACAGCGTCTTAGTATACGTACTAACTACAGCCACGGTATCGGGTTCTTTTTAAAAATTTAAAACCATGAATTAGACTCAAGATGTATAATCGGTATTATAATATTAGCCTAGGAACGCTTAGAGAAAATAGGCCGTATGTTTTCATTACTTAAAATCGATAATATTACATCACTTTTACAGAATTTAACCGCATGACTCAATACGAATACAGTTTTTTTTCTCCACGTCACTTTTTGCATGCTTTTGTTTTCGATTAGTTTTTACAGAATTTACCCTCGACTCCGGCTTGATTCTTGAGTCTTCAAATAATTCAATAATAAAACACAGGGACTATAAGAACTAACTGACTAATCGAATAGTAACACATGGTGTCGAGCTTTTGTTGTACTGTGTGTGAAATAAATTATTTTCATGGGGTTTGCAGCGTCGAGATATCTACTTGCTGGTTTTTGACAATGGCCGGAATCGTACCAGCCCCCGATAAGATACTACAGAAACCACGCAACGTATCGGCCACCGCTACAATATTACCGTCCTTGATACATTACGCTTCATAACCCACAGGACGCCTTTTACAGTCATAATAAAGCCATGATCAAACGTAGTATAAGATTATATTAAGTATGGTTAGATTAGTGACTCGACATTTTGTACCTACGATGTTATTTGGGGTTGGTTTGGAATTAATACGCTCCAAGACTAAGTTTAAGACTTTGTTCTTTCTCTCAAAGAAAAAGTAATAACAAAATTGTAATTGAGAACTCGAATATATAATCTAGATAGCCTTTGTCAATGGACAACTGTCCTTTTGCTATCCATAATGAGAGAAAGAGACCGGCTATACTTAAATTTAGTTTTGGAATGTGCTAGAAAGGCGCCAATTGTCTTCTGTTTTTATTTTATCTATGACTGTTTTGTACAGTTTGATTTAAAGTATATTTTGTTTTTGAACATCAAAGATATATTTCTATTTATAAATACAGATATAAATATTTAATGACATAATAATATAATAAAATATTTATTAGAAAAAGTATTTACCGTTGCCTTGTGTTAGGAATGATGGCAGTTTATGATTACCCAAGTTAAACTAGTAAGTTTTTTTATTGTATCTGAAACTGCCAATAGATTTCTTTAAGTTACCGATGTTTCTTATACAGAAACGAAGATTTTTTAAAATATATTTATTACTATTTATTAACGTTTTCGTTACAGTTATCTCATCCTTAACTTGACTTAGAATCCACACTAGTTCTTGTGACATAACCCTTGCTTGTAACATAACTAATGTATTAACAAATTTGTCGTAGATCCAAATTTCGCTGTAAGGATCCAAATATCGGGGTATTTTTTTGTGATTATTACTGTGACTACAGCAGGTCTTAAATTATTTCCTAGTTATGGTAATCTAAAGACGTGCATAAATACAGGAACTATTTATAGAAATTTATAGAAATGATTAGTAAAATTCTCTCTGGTGCATGGAATACCTTAATCTTAAAAATCTTACAGTTTGGTTGATCAATGTAGAAGGAGGTAAATATCCCGATACCAGTATCCAAATGGCATAAACTTCGTAGATTTCAGGACACTCTTTAAATATTTGTGATATTCTACCATGTTGCATGTGGTTTTCTTACATTCTCAACGAATCTCGAATTTTGTTTTTGTGAATAACAGTAAAAAGTATTAACAGTTAAAATCTCTGAATGACGAAATGAACTTGATTAATAAATTCAGCGATTACAAGCAAAAGGGACCAAATATAAATTGATTTTTTATATAAAGAAACAGCACTCATATTTCTTTTTAATTATTTTAACATCACTGACAACATTAATAAGTTATACACACGAAATAACGAACAAACTGGAACATTCTAAGCGGTTAAAATGCTTAAGAGTTGCAACAATAACATTTTATATCCAACCGAATAATGTTATTGTTTCAATTACAATATAATTTATTAATTTATTAGCCATATATTATATTTATATAAACATACCATAGGTTAAGTTTTATTTTTATCTTAAAAAGATTTCTAGTTAGGTTAGAAAAGAGTGAGCTTTATGAATATTATACATCCGTATATTATTGTGTAGGTTTATTAAACCGCAGTTAACACTGTAGTCAATTACTTAAAATGAAATTATAAAGCCAGCCATTACCTGTACCTTCGCCGGGTTTCCACCCGTGATATATAAATGATTTATTTTATTATATTTCCAAAGCAATAAAATAGTTAAACTCTAGGACTAAGCATATTAATAGAGGTTATTATTATTGCCAACGCTTCTTTTAATGATTTAGTATTATGGTGACAATACAAGCTTGGCAGTAATAGTTAACCGGGTTTGTTAAGTGTAGAATTTTTATTGCATAGAAGAAATTACTTTACAGCATTTAAATTTCAATGGATGTATACAAAATGTATTTCTCGATGCATGATTTAATTCAGTGTTGATTGGAGGTTTTGCTCTGTTGAGAGACAATGTTAAATATACGTATGCCGCTAGGTGTCGTGAGGAGGGCGGGTCGGCTCGCGCAAGTGAGGGAGCACCCTTACCAGCGCACTGCCTTACCGGCGCCTTAATTCCCGCCAAAAGTTCTCACGCCGCCATTTTGTTTACAAGGTGAGAAGCGCGCAACCACGCATGGCTATGATGAATACGTTTGCTTGCATTGTAGACTTGGTGTACATCCCACCGCAGAGGAACTGAACTTACTATTTCAAATGACTTACCAATTTATTAATAAGGATTGGTATATACAATTAGACACAATTGAAAGTTTTAAAGTGAATGATGTACCTGTTATAAATTTTATCAAGCAAGTCCAGTTCTTCTGAAAGTCACGCAGTTTTTGTTTTCCAGCAATCATATTCGTCAACAAGCGTGGGTGCCTATGCTTTACTGTCTCTGTGTCTATTATATTTTATTTATTTAATTGTGTACTTATTAGTTACGTTTCGTAGTTAGTATGATGATAGGATGTATTATGTCCATCGCTATTTCATACCGGATCTTAAGCGACACTGCATAATTTGAGAACTGTGATTTTATATTTCTTTTTATAGATATTTAGATCTGTTACATGTTGTGATGCGAGGCATTATTACGCTCTGAGTGCATTGTATTATTTTAAAAGTTCATTTTCAGAGTGGCTACCATTTACATTTGATTACAGTATGATATCACAACATGTGCCTGCAAACAGTTCTGACTTCCCTAGGGAATGGCGCCATTTTATTGGGAAGAAGGATTCTTGTCGTAACGTTAGATTATATATAGTTTATCTAACTTCATGTACGGACTGTTTTCCCAGAACTTGCCTGTTTGGTAAACCTTTGACGTGTAAGTCCGAGCAGAGAAGAAGTAGGAATATTACTAGTGCAGTGTCAATATCTACTCTGATTAACTATTCAAGGATAGCGTTAAGTCTTCCCATTGCATGGTATCTAAACAAAGCCGCGAAATGTGAATATATAGTTTATCTAACTTCATGTACGGACTGTTTTCCCAGAACTTGCCTGTTTGGTAAACCTTTGACGTGTAAGTCCGAGCAGAGAAGAAGTAGGAATATTACTAGTGCAGTGTCAATATCTACTCTGATTAACTATTCAAGGATAGCGTTAAGTCTTCCCATTGCATGGTATCTAAACAAAGCCGCGAAATGTGGCTTTTTTACCTGCCGATGTAGAGATTGGAGTACGCATGGTACACAATCTCACCCTATATTGAAATAACTTAACCAAAAAAAACTATAAGCTTTAATAATGCATGATTTTATTTTGATGAATGATACAACTGTATCTCTCTATCTTTACGCCAATAGAAGTTGGGCACCGATTTCTTTAAAAGGGAACCATAGCCGTTGAGCCATAGATCGTTTACCAAATGCGGCAAGTTACAAAAATCGCACGTCTATTTGTTAATGTTAAAGTAACAAAATATTTCCACAGAGGTGCTTTACCCGGGTTGTGTAATCCTTCTTTCCCGTATGCCCAGTATTAGTCAG
The DNA here is from genome assembly GCA_963931975.1 of Cataclysta lemnata. Classification (NCBI taxonomy): domain Eukaryota; kingdom Metazoa; phylum Arthropoda; class Insecta; order Lepidoptera; family Crambidae; genus Cataclysta; species Cataclysta lemnata. Next base: position 8,791,064 of record OZ008339.1, read on the forward strand.
GGGACGCATTTTCAGAATTCGTGCCATCAACTCAGTATTACTAAAAATGCTCGTCCTTTGACTTGACAATTTCTTGATCATCACAACTTTTTTTCTTAGTCAATATAAGATTTTTTATATGATTTTTTTTTAAATTAGTTGTTTCTATTTTTGCCTTAGGTATTATATTGCGCTTTCTTATTTGAAAGCTTTATTTATAAGGTATTATTTGCACTTGTGTCCTTGTGGATTTTGACCGTTTGAGTCGGTCCAGAGTTTAGAGACGGCCTGAGCCGGTCACGTACTCACACGCTTCTTTATATCAAATGGTTATTATTAAAAAAAAATGATTTTCGCAATTTTATGAAATGAGTATAATGAGCAATGATGTTTTGTAAAGATATTGTTTTCAATTGTTGATTGTAAATAAATGCATTTTCAGAAGGTACCTCTCTATACATGCAATAAATTTGTCTGAATTTAACATAAGCGTTTTCTTTCATTAGCTGGGTTAGGTGCGCGGTAGTTGATTGCTAGCTGTAACGATACGAACGATAAGTCAATAAAGTTGATGACGTGCTGACATTCGGTCAGTTGTAGCCTCACACGACTAACATGCAACTCCACAAGGCCAAGTTCCCGTTTGTTGACATAATAATATTTTTAAGTGCACTATCATAACTGCTATTGTCACAACTTGCAGACTATTTGTAACTATGTATTTATATTATATGAGTCACTAACATGCAAATATGTAATGGATAAAAAATTATATAATTACATAATATCACAAATTTATTAACATCTATTTCAGTGAATGCTACCATATAATTTGTTTTTATAATTATTGAAATACGCAGCGATGTTTGAATAACTTACATACTTGCATTTGGGTGCTATGGTTATACATAAGTGAATAAATTTATTATGCTTGTTTTGTAGAGCAATGCTCGACGCATGTTGACAAGGCGTAATGTGTCGATCATTGTTCGTTTGGGAACTATTGGGCATTTAATCCTATATTGTAGATTATCATTTTCATACTAAATTATTTTAACATTTTTTTTCAACCATTAACTGCGTAAACTAATGAAGTAAATACCTGTTGCGTCAATTAACGGGGCCTAGTACAAAACGTTACCGCGGCGCGAATGCCTGATAGCCTCCCCTTAATACTTGTTTTAGATTCTCTGTTATTAAGATTAAATCCGCACCAGTCATATCAATCCGAGTTCACAGTTTAAAGCTTTTGTTCATAAAGCTGCATGTCGGTTCATACGACAGTCTGGAAAGTCCAATTCAAAATTCAATTAACTTCTGAGCCATAATTTATGTAGCCATGTCTAACGATGTTGATATTCATAAACGCGAGCATTTAAATGCGTGCACAGTCGAATAGAAGATCACTCTCTGTCCAAAAACCGCTGATTGTCCTAATAATTATGTTGCTCGTCATTTGTCTTTGGCTAAACCACTTCTGTACTTTAACAATCTACGTTGACGAATCCAAAAGGCATTGGTGATCCAAATCTCAGTAACGATGTTTACACGCAATGCTTTCTGCAAATTTCGCTGACCACGTTCGCGTTTGTGACTACCGACAACCGGCGGCAGCTTGACGACAGCCTTGAACCTAGCTCGATTGTGTCACTCGTGTTGGACCGTGACATTTTGACGATACTAACATTCTGTTTTCTCTCTTCTCGTTAACCCGGTAGGTGAGTGCTAACGGCGGCGGAACTAACAGGAGAAGCGGCCGCCCCACGCCCGGCCTCTAGACGCCGCGTAACATTATCATCGGAACATCGACCACATGTAGCTATAGCTGTTGGGCCTATCACGTTAACAATATGTATTATAATAGTCTAACTATTAACATTTATATGCCTGTTATGTTTATAACATGATGAACTTTATTAACAAGTCTATATATTTTTTTTGATATGGCACACGCCATCGACTATATTTACTATTGTAACTTATTGTACTTCTGTTGTCGCTTGATCGTGTTGTTGTTAAGCACGCGTGTTGTTAGGTTACCCCCGACTCTCCGCGGTGTTAAATGTGTGATGTTTCTTTGTGAAGATTTTATTAGATTTTCATATTTATCACTCTACATTTACTTTGGAAACGTTTTATTATTATAACACGTTTAACGCCGTCTTCTATAACTCTCTTATATTGTTGAGGAGCATTGCCATTTATAAATAACTGAAATATTCAATCTACTACTTAATAAAATAATTTCTATAACATAACATTCAAAGGTCATAAACACTATCAATGGATGTAATATCTTTCCAAAATGCTCTGCTACATTTGAAGAAAACATCTCCATTTTGTCCACAAGATGCCTACAAAATGGCGGAATTCTTAATAGCAGACGTCAAGTAAGTATCTATGATGGTGTACGATGATCAATTGCTCCGAAGGTGTTGATTACTCAGATTGGACTGATAACGGAGGTTGTTTCAACTTTCCATCCACTCATTGACCTCAAAATTCTTTGGCAACAAATTTATTTAACACAAAAACCAAAGACTAATGTAATGTATTTTTGAGAGTTACGTTTGTATAATCAAAATTCATGTCTTCCTTGCAAAATTCACTATGAAATCGGTCAGTGGGTGCTTGGAACTAACCGTTAGAGATATTTAACGTAAATTAGAAATATACTAAACAAAAAAAATGTATTTTACTATATTTTAGTGCTTAATATTTATAAATTAAATTTACCTATTTGACGTGCATCCCAAGTGCCTTAATGTACAATCGCATCGTCTCGGTTCTATATTGAATTGTTAATGCTTATAACGCTAGTTAAGTTAGAAGAGATTAAATTATTGTTAACTTTGCTAAATGTTAATTTTATAGACATCAGTTTCAATTTGGCGAGTGATGTCCAAATATTTTCTTAAGTTAGTCTTTGGAAAAGAATCACGGTAGGTATACTACACAAGTGCCTTTGCTAGAAAATCTCTACTAGAATCTCCGGTGTAAGAATATCTCGAATTTATTATAATAGCTTACTTGAAATAAATTTTAAATCTCTTATCCCTTATCTAATATCCCTTGATCATAGGAGCATACAATATCTCAGTCTTGAAATGATCAAATTTCAAACTATGTTCCGACGAACAAAAGCTAACTAAAAATTATATTCTTTATATTTTATATGTAAGTGTTATGTATTTAGCTTACATATTATATGATCTAGAAGCAATATTTCATTAATGTTAAGTGCAATAGAAATGTTATATCTAAATGAAATATTTTAATAAATCTCAATGTGTATTTTTACAAGATTTATAAGAGATCTGATGTTGAGATTATACAGTAGATAGAATATTATTGCAGACGTTATTCTTGAGGAAATATTATGTACATGTTCTTTGAAGAAATTACTTTTATCTTTTAAGTTTTAGAGTTAACGTTAATTTTATTATTATATTATACATTCAGGCTATGCATTTAGGTGCTTCCTTCATAAATATGATTTGAGAAATTTCCGCACAGAATACTGGCATTAGATGATACCCTACCTTATAATCATTTCATTATTTTTAAATATAGGATATTAGTCTCGTATAGTAGTTACTGGCGATTGTAATCATAATATCTTTAATTATCTTTGAAGTTGTTAACACTCCGTCCATGATTATATGATATAAGTACTTAAAATGTTGGTCTCTTACTAATCATGAGTAAAGAAGCGAGTAAACACTGTGTTAACAATCAACCTCGTGGTATGGGGAGGAGCTTACAGTTGCACCCATTAAAAACTACTTATTTACAATTTTTTTGTTCCCAGTGAAATGTAAGGTGTTGGTTTTAAGATCAGTAAATTGGTTTTGAGTTGGACAGATATTAGACAATAATGTACTCAAAACCAAGCAATTTGTTTTTGATGCCTTTGTCGAGACTAAACCGAGTACATACTTTATTTAGGACATTAGGATATACCAGGACTAGTACTTTAGAAGCCGGTTTGATGAAGAATTTACTCGCAATGGCTACCAAACGATTCCAACTATATTGTTATCTATATCAGTAACGTTTCAGTTTCGTTTTTAACAGATTCAGTAGAATTAAATTTATAATTAAATTCCTAAAGCAGATAAAATTCTTCTTGGTGTTCAACAATGTTTTCTCACCTTGTAGGTTGCTTATTTGGAGAAAGTTAGCTGCGCTTGTAATTGTAACTTAGTTTTAATGAGTGTAACTCCTCGCTCCCTTGTCAATCACAATCTCGTTTTATTTTTCGGTAGCTACTAGTTTGTCAAAACTATTATCTCCTTTATAATGACAGGAATATTAAATTTTTTTCATACATAGATACCCACAACGTTCTCGTCCTTATATAGGTGGCAACTCGTAGGGACAAATTAAACTATTTATTGAATTAGAACACATTCTATCGGTGTCAAGATCAAAATGAGAAAAAATTATTATAACTCCGCTAGGCACTGGAATTAGAAATTTAAGATTTCGATGTAAGTATCCTAGTTTCGAAGTATAATTATATTAGTAGGTACGATGTACGCTAGTTCGAAACCACGACATAGCATATCAATGGAATTCCGACGTAGGTACCTACATACATAGAAATTAATAACATTAATTAACTTTAATCAAGTGTTGGCCACTGATCTAATATAAACTAACCATTTTTTAAGGAACCAACATTTTGTATTTACTATATACGTCGGAATTCCATACTTACTACGGTGTGCTTTTGAACTGGCTTACATCGTAGGTACCATCGTAGGAACCTACTCGTATACTTTAGAACTAACATACCTTACTTCAAAATTGAAAACATCGAAATTCAGTAGCGTAGCGTTTAATTATATTTGTAGAAAAAATCTGTTAGCTTACCCTACGTTCATCAATGAACATTACCGTGACATTACTATCATTTAATAAAAACGACACAAATCCAAAAATACCTACTTTGAAACAATGTGTATTCAAAATGTATAGCAACAAGAATTGTTTTTGAAAAAAAGGCGTGTTTGATTTGTGTCTCTTTTATGTTCATGTAGTGATATTGTGTAGAGGAAAGTAGTAAAGTATACTATCTACTTCCCTCGACATAGTTAAGTTGGCCACAAATCTGACTTTATTTTTAGAGTCACTATTTTAGTTAAAGCTGACCAATTAAATACGTTTAATATTAAATTGAATAGGTAAATTCAAGTTCACATTTTTTAAAAATAAGGCTGATTTGTGGCCTAGGTGATGGCCAAATTGTCGCCTAAGCGAAAATGACAACTTATATCGCTCTACGAGCATTCGTTGGTACCTACCTAATAATTAATGATTTTGTACAAATAACACAGTCTATACAAAACATGGGCATTTAGAGATGAAATCGCAAAATGCATATGCCATATTAAAACTGATTACGCGTGAAATATAACGAGATACATCTCCACATTGTGATGGAAGTAAATGTACAAACTAAATGTAACGGTCTGCTAATAACTAGTTATATTGTTTTGTGTTTCATAGCAATAATATGTTATAATTTTGTACAGTGGATTTTGCAATATGGTGTGTACATGCATATCCGATATATCACTTAGACCACGGTCTACTATCAAAGCAGCTCGACTTGAGGCAAATATTACCGATGTTATTGTTTGGTCTATATTTTATCGTGAACATTGCTATTTAGCCTTTAATTTAGGCTTCAAAATATAATCAGAGAGGCAAATCCGAAATACTTTTTAAGTCAAGAAGAGTAGGTAGTTATAAAAAATAGCAAGGAAACTTCCATATGAGATAATCTAATCAAACGAAATTTATCAATGGCAATGAATTTAAATAAGATCTTATTTTTATTACTACATCTATTAAGTCGTGAGTAATGAACTATTCAGCAAGTCGATAACTTCCCATTGTCTTCCTTTGGGTCTAGCTATCCCTCTCGGACCATGTACCCATGACCATTAAGGGTGAGAGTGACAGGACTCGAGATAGACCTTTGAGATATAGTCTTACTGTGCAAATAGATTGCACAGTAAACCTAGATCACGATACAACAATGAGCGAAACTACTGCTTAGGTAGTTTTGGTTCCTCTGATTACCTTACAGCAGCCTTCGACATCAGACATCACCGTGTCTCCCACCAACAGCCGTCTATAATTATCACACATTATATGAGTCATATATCTATAAAAGAAGTATTTTAAATGATGTCCCTCTTGTGATCTTTTAGAAATAAATATTTATTATTGTCTTCCACTACAGTCAGCTTTTTGTTATAATTACGGTGCGCAGGCATAATCGTTATCATATTTATCTATTAAATGACCTTTTCGTCGTATCGACTAAGCGGTGTATTTAAAAAAAATGAGGTTTTCATGTAAACACCATATTGTCTTCCATCTACTGTAGTTTATGTCTTGAAACATGTTCAGTGCCATCAGCAGACAGGCTAATCATGTCTTTGTTTTTTTTTTTATATTATATTAAATTGTACTTATTTTACTTTACATTACGGCAATTCACTAATCATGTGCCTTAAATGAACTATGTACATACTTATATTATAATTATTTTTCAATTAAAGTATTATTATAGTGAAAAATACAGATTTCTTACATAAATTGTTTTCCAAAAACAGAAAAAAAAATATAGAAAATAATAATATTTTAGTTAAGTGAGATTGTGCATATTATGTCTGTTTTGATGTGTGTTTAAGATTGATTTGGAATTAAGTAGTAAATATTTTGAAAACGTACTCTCTAGTTTTATTTTTGACATCCTAAGTAGGCTGAATGAAGAGGTACGATTATCATAATTCGAAACGGCAGATTGAGTTGAGACTAGAAAAATAAATTCTTACAAAAAATATGATACACAACACAGTGGCACTGGATTTCTGATTTCTATGCTGAGGGGCGAAAAATAACTGTTTTAGAATGTGCCAGCCTCAACTAACTCCAGTCTGGCCCTTAAGTGAGTTGGGGCTGACACATTCTTCAGGTCATAAAAGTCGAATAACCTTGGAAATTATAGGTACCTATGGAATGGAAAGTTCTCATCCCAATAACTCTTGGTTCTTTCCGGTGCGATGCATGATATGGGTTTAAAAGGGTGTGGATGGCTTGATAGCGTCAAACTGAAGTTAATGCAATACCTACCTACCTATATTTTAATGTTAAAATAATAGGCCTACCTACCTACACTGTGTAGGTGGTACCTCATGGGAGACTCAAAATTTTGTGGTTCAGCGCCACCTATGTACAGTTAGTAACACTTTTATATAACTACAATACAGCGGAATATAGCAAGAGCCCTCTGCTAATCGACGATGATTTGCTTAGAAGTGCAAAGATGTCGCCACTTTGAAAAACCAAAATAACTTTCTATAGGTAGGTAGGTACCTACAGTGCGTCCACAGTTATTTTACATCTGACGTTTCTATTTACGTTTTATGTGAGAGAAGGATACTAATATGGCATTTCCATATGTTAGAGCAGGATGATGACAAGTGTCAAAGGTAAAATAACTGTGGACGCACTGTACGTCTAGGTACCTACTAAAATGTGAAATGTTTCTTGTGCTGGTTTGAAGCGCCCCCTCGAGCGGCAAGGGAAAGGATTGTTGTTTTAAATTGCCATTACAAATGCATCTCTAATATTTAGTTCCGTGGACGTTCACCTTCGTACACCAGTACCATCAGCGCCAAGATGGCGATAATCAAATTGGCTTAATTTTTTGAATGACAACATTCAGTCCAGCGTACAATATAATACAGAGGTCAGTGAATAATACAATTTTAAGAATGACAACGACCAATATGATATCTGCAGCAAATAAGGCACACCTAACTTAAAAACTCAGAAATTATTAAAAAAAATATAACAAAACGTAGTTCAGTACAAAGATTATATAAATAAGATACGATTAAAATAAAATTAGTAACACAGAAATCAGCATGGAAAGAAATATTATAATTTTTAAAAACTCTTACCATGGGCCTTATTATACCACCATAGTATACTAAGGCCCAAAATTAAAATCTTCTTTTTTAATGAAATTACTAAAGAAACTTAAAGTTTTTGGGGTTTTCTGGATGCTTTAAAAACATCTTTAACCAAGTCTTTGCCAGCTAGGCCAACATCTTTGTTGAAGTTATGTAAAACATAACTTCAACTCATATTTTCGTAAGAGATGAATAGTATCCCAATATTTGCAAATCTTATGATTCTATTGACAAGGATCGCATTCTTGAGCTTCATTCATACATAATTGCATCCTAAACGCCATAATATTATATTTCCACTTTTCAAGTGGTTCCTCAGCGTACGTCTGGGTATGTTATATCGGTCTGCTCCCCTCGTTCTACAGCGGCCATAGCAGAATTCAGCCCTCAGTTTTTTTGCCTTCACAGAGCTTGTCGTGGAGGCATATCTGTTCATTAGAAAGGTAGGGTAATAAGGCCCAAGGCCTATTCCAGCGGGCCTTATTAGCCGCTTAGCTTTATTTTATAATAACGTAAATTTCAAACAAAAATTGCTGTTTTTTATGATTAAAACTATAGAAGTTGCAATAATGTCTAATGTTTAATAAAACTACGTTACTTTACTGCTAGATACCAATTTAATCAAAATACTTACATTTCCTTGTGACCAATAATTATAATTATGAGCTTTTTAAGGACGCCCGCTTGGTCGAATGCTCAGATTGCTGGGTATTGGCCAAGAGGTCCCGGGTTCGGATCCTGGTAGGGCAAACTTTGTGATGACCACAAATGTTTGTTTGCGAGTCATGGTTGTGTATATGTTTATGTAGTATATTTTCAACATTTATATACATAATTATATTAAAAATATGTTCGTCATCTAGTATCCATAACACAAGTGCTTAGGCTACATACTTTGGGCTAGATGATAGGTGTGAGTGTAAAAATATTTATTATTTATTTATTTATTTTAGCGCAGCCTGTCACAGATCGGTCGCTACTGGCAATATAGCAATACGCTAACGTCAAGGTATACCTATCGGTCTTAGGGATGCATATAAAGTATGAACAAGAGTAGAAATATTTTAGCGCGAGTTTTCAAATGTGGGCCTTATTATGGGCCCTTTTATGCCGCAGGTAGCTTAGATATTTTAATAATTTTAATACTTATTATGATTAAATACAGGAATTAGAGGTCATTTGAATTAGGTTATACTTAATAAATAAATTAGATAAGTAGATAAGTTTTTCTACCTAGGTAGCTCACCTTTTGTTGTGTTTTGATACCCATGTAATTTTATGGAAAAAAACTGTAATGACGGTGTCATTACAGTTTTTTTTTTCACTAAATACATACATACATACATAAATCACGCCTATATCCCCGAAGGGGTAGGCAGAGGTGAACAAGCACCCGCGTTTCGCCAAATAAGTTAGGTCCCATGTAATAGGTGGCGAGCCTATTGCCATTTATCGGGCACAAAAGTCGCAGTACTTTGCTAGGTGGTAGGTATAAGAGGAACGCTGCTGCCCATTCCTCATCACTGATTTATCCTTAGTCGCCTTGTACGACACCCACGGGAAAGATTTGGGGTGGTGACAATTGTATTCTACTCTGCCGTCACCACACGGCTTAAATTTTTACTAAATGGTTCCCTATATATACTATAGACAGAAAGTACATACCTACATGTTAAGTGGACTGGATGGACTACTAGAATAGAAATAGCCATTAATTCAACTAGAACCAATTTTCAACTTAAACTTTTTCACATTTCTACCAAATGGAATTTTAAATCCGCCTGCGCTTCGTTGTTCCGGATTGTTTCCATATTCCTCGTTCGTTTGAAATTCACCTTTAATTCCTTGTAATAGGATTGTTTGCATTCCGAAAATAACTTCAGATACGTGGGAACGGACATTCGCAATCGCCGTACAGTACCCCAAACAAGTCGGCAGCCTGTTGTAGCCAAAATGACCTTTATTCGGTTTGCAAAGGATATACCTAAAATAGGTCTGCATGCTCTACGTACATAAGCACCTATCTATATTTATCGCCTCCATGGTTTTGCTTTGCAACAAGTATTGTCGCATCTTTTACGCCCCTTTGTGCCATTGTCAGACATTCCCGAATGCAAATTTTAATGTTTCCTACTATAGTTACGCGCTGGTGGACGGAATTTAAACGCAGTTAACGACCATTTGACACGCATAGCTTTATTAGGTAGGTACCTACTATACCTGTTAGTTATTCCTAACAAAGGCTAATATCGTCAGAAGGTCGTATTTCAATAAGTAAATACTTTCTGCCACCGTGTGGTGGGTGACGGCAGAGCAGAATAGGTACTTGTCACCACCCCCATCTCTTCTGCGGGTGTCGTAGGTACAAGCTAGACGACTAAGGGTAAAGACAGCAATGATTATGGGCAGCCGTTCCTCTTATATACTACCTAGCAATATACTCGACTTTCGTGCCCTATTACATGGGATCTAGCATGATTTGCGAAGCGTGGGTGTTAATTTGCTTCTGCCTGCCCCTTCGCGGATGTAGGTAGGCATGATATAAGTATGTATGACTTATAAGTAGGTACTAAACTAAATACTTTATGTATTAGATAAATGTAGATGTCGTAAACTAATCAATGTTCGCTGAGGCTACTAATTGGACGGGTGTCCAAGATAAAGGTAGGTATTAATGCGATTTTCTTTATGATTTCGTTGGCCAGGCTGTATCTGCTGTTGTTAGCACCCATTGTCCTCTATTCTTTCATCCATAGGGAGGCTTGCCCCCGTAGCACCGGACGTGGACACATCTTCGAGGAAAGAAAATCTTTTCCTCTCGCTCTAACTCTCACTAAATCCCGAGACAAAACACTGTCATGTGGCGGAGTGAGACTTGTCCACGTCCCCGTGCTAGGCCTACTGTGTCACAGCAGTGGAACGATGATGATGTACGTGCGCTTTCGACAGGAAAATTCACACGAACGGGTCAGCCACACAAACTCCAAGAAAATTTAATTATAATAGTGACAAATCTTAGGGCCGGTTTATTGATTCATAGTTAACTCAACCAATTGTAAAAAAAACATTTTGATTTCTGATAAGCAATCTGATATTTGACCATTAGTAACAATATCAGACTGATATTTCACCATTAGTAACATTAGTAAATAAAATTGTTACTAATTAGTTAAATATCAGTCTGATATTTAATCATTACAAAATTTTTTTTACAATAGGTTGAGTTAACAATGCATCAAAAAGCCGACCCAATTGTTACAAATTGTGACTGATTGTTAAATATCAGGCTGATATTTAACTATTAGTAACATTTTTAGTTACTAATGTTAGTAATGGTTAAATATCAGTCGGATATTTTTAATAATGGTTAAATATCAGACTGATTATCAGAAATCAGAATGATTTTTTAACAATTGGTTGAGTTAACTATGGATCAAAAAACCGGCCCTTAGTTATTGCCAGTAATGAACAGATGGTTACAAATTACGATGTTAATAATGTTTTCACTTCTCATGCTCTGAAAGTGTTTATTTTTGTAGGCTGCACAAAATCTAAATTTGTGCTCTAGAGCATTAACGTATCTACTCATAAATGTATCTATATTAAGGCAAATAAAATGTAATAATAATTTAATAAAGTAATAAAGCCATGCAGCCAAACACAATAAGAAGTTCAAAGATAGAATTTGTTATTTTATAATATTTACTGTAATTTATTTGCCTTATGTGTTTTTTAACAAATAATAGATATTAAAATTTAAATTCAAGTACTACGGTAGGTTATTTAAATAATTTAAGAAAATTATTATATCAAAATTAATTGAATACTAGGTTGTATAGCCCGTCTGCAGCCCAAGTCTATTGTTTTTCCCATATCAATGGGAAAAACAATTTTTTTTATTTCCTCGCAATCGAAGTTAAAAGCAGAGTTTATAACTCGTCCACAAAGCCATTTTTATCCTCGACATTACTATTAGCCCTCGCCTTCGGCTGGGGCTGCTAAAAGTCTCGGATAAAAATGATACGTTTTGTGCACTTGTTGAACTATTAACTAGGGTATAAATAAATAAATTACAAAAATCAGAAGGAGCTAGGACTGGTTATTTCTACGGGCAATTTTCTTAGCACTTGAATTAGCCATTGTAGATATAGTCTTACAGTTTCCGAGCATTCCCAGAATTCCTATGACTTTACTAGTGTGTCTTTACGCCTAGAAAAAAACTTAAACGATTTAAGAACCTAAGGTTGTTTTATTGTAAGCCTATTTACCTATTCGTAGTAGCGCCATCTAGTATTGAATAAAGTGCGTTGGTACTTGGTACATTGATAGAGAGGTAATGCACTTTATATAGATGGGGTAGAATATATCTACATAATGATAGCGGCAGAATTTCATATCAAGGAGGACCTTATTTCACAATGGGCCCTAGATTGCGTAGTGATGAATAGTATCCGATGTCGCGTCGGCGAATAGCCCTATCATTAGCAGCATATAGCTGGGCTGTGATTACATTGATTTATATGCATGAGTTCTTTCTAAATGGTGCATAATTGAGGCTCAGTTTTTATTTTCTTGATATTAAGGCTGACAATAAATCTTCGTCACGTGAGAACACTGCAAGAATGATTACTAATAAAAAAGTAGGTATGTAGATTGTAGGTACACCCACAATTAAGAACAGTAATTAATACTATTAAGGTACAATAACTTTGTTAACTGTTACAATAGAACTGGGATCGGGCTTTTTGTAAAAAAAAAACTAATTAATTAATCCTTACATTTCTTAGGGTTCTCCTTTTTTAATCGCAGTAGGAAAGATAGCGAGGTGGATGTATTGCAAGAGCTCTGGCTACCCATTCCTCATTACGGTTTTAGACCTTGGTTGCTTTGTGCCTACAACACCCGCGGGAGAGAAGCAGGTGGCAATAGTTGTGTTTTGCTCTGCCGTATCCACGTGAATTGTATAGATGCCATACATACATCAAGCCTGTGTATCCCCGAAAGTGGAGAGGCAGTAGATCGTCGTTTCAGCTAAACTGCTTTAAAATTTACAGCATTGCTTACGTATTCTCCGCGCTGATGTTGGAGCGTAAACATAACGTAGAATGTGCCACCACCGACTCACCTTAGTGGTAACGGGGCATCGTACAAGTCAGTTGATCATGATGGCCCAGCCTTCCGTATGGATGGAAGAATATAAGGAGAATGGGCCATAACTCGCCATGCTGGCCCAGTGCGGGTTGGTGGGTTTTAATGGCTCCGGCAGGCTTAACGTGCCTTCCGGAGCACATTATGCGCTGACGGTTGGCCTGTCAGCGTAACAGTAAATACGGCCCAGGACCTCAGTCAAAACCTTGAGCAGTCGTCATTCCAATCACTCTCTCCGATTATCGGTTTTTGGACATAACCTTGCATCACTTTTCTATACGTGGCTGAATCACTAGCACCTTTTCTGTCTGATAGATGATATTTGAATTAAAAGGAATTGAATAGCTCGGTGAAGTCTGAATAAAAGGTAGAGGAAATATACTGCCCCGACCCCAGATAACCTGGAAACATGGCAGAAATATGATGATGAAGATTTGTGTAAAGAAAGTTTTGTCAAGCTAGAAACGAGTTCGACTTGTTAATAAATTCAAGCTTCAAGGCTTTGGTCGTTTCTGGAAAGTACGTTTACGTAAGACCTATTCCGCTGGAATTTTCAATAATAAATGGGCCGGTTCGCTTTCTTCGATTGTTTCGTCGGATATCGGTGCGTGCAGGCAGTGGCTAGGGGCAGCCGCTCGTAAAATTGCACCCAACTTAGGGGAGACGTCTCAAGACGCTCGTGCATTCTTATTTCGGCAGTATATCCAAAAAGTGCAGATGGTTTCCGAGGTAGTTAAAATGTTTGAACATTTGCGAAACTAAATATATTACAAACAAAAAGAGGTCAGAAAAAATGTAGATAAATTATGTCCTGATGCAAGATTCGAACCTGCGACCTCCGTAATTAACTGATTAACGTAAGTTCCCCACTAATAACCTCTATGTGGGCTATAATCAGGCTGGTCAACCATACACCAAAAGATCGGACTCACATTTTGGCCTGTTTCTTGGTAGTTGGTAGTTACCTACATGGGATCAATCAAGGCGAAAGATAGAGAGGAGTGTTATAACACTATTGCATCGGGGTAAATAGGTGTGATATATATATAATGTATTAGATAATTATACCCGTGGCTGAATTTTGCGAAACAATAAACTATGCCGTGTGGTGACGGCAGAGTAGAATACAATTGTCACCACCCCAAATCTCTCCCGTGGGTGTCGTACAAGGCGACTAAGGATAAATCAGTGATGAGGAATGGGCAGCAGCGTTCCTCTTGTACCACCTAGCAGTAGCAATGTACTGCGACTTTTGTGCCCGATAAATGGCAATAGGCTCGCCACCTATTACATGGGACCTAACATAACTGGCGAAACGTGGGTGCTAGTTCACCTCTGCTTACCTCTTCGGGGATATAGGCGTGATTTATGTATGTATGTATGTAATAAACTATAGGGCTACGCTTATTCATCTCAATTTTTAGATTACTACACACCCAAGTCATTATGTGGTTCAATGCGCACTGCCTATTTCTGGAAAATGTATATCTGCAGTTTCCCAATATACTGTCATATTCAGAAATCAACCCGGACTTACACCAGTCAGGGGTGGTAGGGTCATAAAACTACTTCCCCTAACTCCGTGAGGTTTATGCGACAGTGTTTACTGGCAACACTCGTTTTCTTACACCTACTTGCACACTTCGAAATACAGTGAAAAGTATTGACAGCGAAGCAGTCAGATGCAGATGTTTATCAGATTCAACCATCTGACATTCCTTTTATTATTACATCCTAAGATGAACTTGTTTCAATATGCAGTCCAGGATCCTCTTAGTCATAACAAAAGATATACCTAATATAATAGTACCTAGGTATACTCCATTTTCATTCCTAAATTTGTGTCTGATTATCATTATCAATCGCAACACTGCTATACATTTCAAATAATTTCAATAACCATATTATTCTGTATTCTGAGGTTCGAATATTCGAAATTTAGGTTTACCTAACCATATTTAGTTATAAATTTTAGTCCTCATATTGCGTTCTACAATAATACATACATACATAAATCACCGAAGGGGCAGGCAGAGGCGAATTAGCACCCACGCCTAGCCAACCATGGAAGGTCCCAGTATTAGGCGGCGAGCCTATTGCCATTTATCGGGCACAAAAGTCTCAGTACATTGCTAGGTGGTATAAGAGGAACGCTGCTGCCTATTCCTCATTACTGTTTTATAGTCTATGCTCAACGGCTCTATGCTCAATATATGAGCCACTACTTGTTCGGTAAGATTCATCCTGCAAAAAACGTGCCGTACAATGCCGTGTGAACCTAGCCTAAGGGTAAATAAAGACAGCGATGAGTAATATGCAGCAGCATTACTCTGATACCACCTAGCAATGCAAACTAAGGGTGAAGACAGCGATGAGTAACGTGTGTACTGTTATACCATCGACCAATATACGATTTCATAGTGACAGGCACTTCGAAAAAATGACACAAGATTGCTGATTAAAAAATTTGAAACAATGGAGATTGGAATTTAGTAGGTACTGTATTTTTATACTTAGTTATGATTCGTCGTGTACAAAACAATACAGTTTTCAAGAACCTTTTCTAAAGGAAGATCAAATATATAGAAATCCATTTTACAATAAAATTGGTGTTTTAAAAGCACTTACGAATACGATGAAAGTGATATAATTGGAATCCGTATTGTAGGGAAGTCTAAAGTCACTACAGGTTAAAAATTTCAATGAACATTTTCACACATAACATTTCCAGCTTTGAAACGTTTCCCATATTGAAAAATTTTCCGCTGCGGTTTCCATGTTCATTTTTTGACGCGGTTGGCTGTCTAATTTCTCCCTCTTTTCTAGCTTGATTAATGTCTCCCCAGTTTTTGTCCGGTTCTATTTCAATGAAAAATTTCCCTCGAGGCCGTGTTCGCAATTTTCAGCGAACTGAAATTACAGTTAATTGGCCATTGTTTATAGGAAATTTTAAGAGTTCTTTAGGGAGCCACTTTGTTTGGTCTCGAACTCTCGAAAATCTTGGGAACTCTTTTGAAGAATATTTTTCAGTTCACTTAAAGTGTTTCTACTCTTGCCCTTATCCTATTTTAAGGATTAGATTAGATCTTAAAATAATATTTAACTTTTAATTATTAGTAGTTTTCATTCTAGTTTTATATCTTCTATATACATATAGGTCCTCAATGGCCACTACCGGGAGACGTTGGAAGGCCCCCACAATGTGGACCGACGATCTGGTGAAGGTCGCAGGGAATAAGCCGCTGAATGCGAGCAGCGCAGGGCCGACCGGTTTGGCGACCTTTGGGGGAGGCCTATGCCCAACAGTGGGCGTCTCTCGGCTGTATGATGATGATGATCTTCTATATATACCAAAAATCTAAAATCTCACTAATGACGCAAAATGTATCCCAACAAGAATTCCCAAAAAGTAAAAGGAATAACCCCTTGATATGGATAAGAGTTGTTTTATAACTAGATAAATGTAGTGGTAAAAGCGCCTATTGATTTTATAGCTAGATAAATGTAAAAGGGCCAAGCAAGCGGTCTTTGAAATAAAATACCTATTCTATGACGGTGTTTATTAAGAATAATCGCCAGATGTCAGTAGTGTAGGCGAACGATTAAAACAGCATATCTTTGAAGCAGGAGTAATTAAGTGAAATGCAAATTAACCAACTAACATGCAACTTTACAATCTTTTCCAAGAATCCAAGTCTTGTAAATGATAGCTTGCTACCGGTAGGTTGGTACCGAACTTGTTCGAATCTTGTGCAGTCAAAAGTAATTTTTTTGCAATTAATTGTGCACTTTGTGTCGTCTTTGAAAAAGGTTGAAAATCGAGTGGCAAAATTTTGCGTTTTCTTATAGCCAGACGTGCTGTCAATTGTACAAGAGGCACGGGACACCTTGTAAGCAACTGCATTAATTAATATGTATGCAAAATACGTAATTATCGAGCGTGCGTACCTATTTAATTAGCCAACGTCTTCGGTTTCACCTCGGCATGTGAAGTTATGCAGTTTGTCTTGTAAGATTCGGATCATAATCACCAGCCCTTTAATGTACCCAATGCTAGGGCACGGACCTTTCTTAAGGATGGAAGAATAACCATAACCCACCACGCTCGCCCAGTGCGGATTGGTGGATAACATTTGCGATATTTAAGCGATTGCATGCAGGCTCAATGTAACCACCATCTTCCACTTTTAGGTATAATAATATGTGGAATTTCGTTTTAGCAATGATCGTCCGTAAAGCACACCACTTTTTAAATAGTCTCCGGTATAATTATGAGACAGGTCGCCCGACTTTGTCGGTCTACGTTTTCTATTCTGACACAAGTAATTACAGAAATGTCACTTTAATTAGAAACGCTTAAGATTTCGATTCGAACTGTCACTCAGGGCGCGCTGTAAGAATGACTTAGTTATTTTGACACACTATTAATATTCTCGTTTCGGCCTTTGAAGTGGCCGTTTTTTAACGTCCACGTATTTTGTCTATTCTGTCATGTTTGTGATTAACTCCCTGGGATCGACGTTGCGTCTAGGTACTACGAGATGGAATTAAAGCATCACTACTACTTGCAGTTCACTAGTACCTATTGCTTCTGCCGTGCATAATAATAGCCTTAGTGCTGGATGTAATGCACCAGAGGGCATAGCCAAGTGGCTTATCTATTCGAACGCATGGAAAACAAAAGTATGAAACTGATGACGTATTGTTTTATCTGTAATACGTCAGTTTCATACATTGTATTCTATGCGTTCGATTGATGGGGCACTTGGCTGGGGGGTTGGAGCGCCGCTGCCGATTCTTTGTCATGTGCAGCTGCTTATACTGTCGTACTAGCGACAACAGCAGTAAGTATAATTTGCATTGTTTCGTGTAAAAGTTGGTGCGCTAAGCATTTGTTATGCCAAGGAAGATGTTTTATGTAATTTTTATGCACTTTACATATTTAATTAAGTATCACTATGCCAATGACCCCAGAGTCAAAGGTACTTGAATATCAAAGATACGAAACGAATAAAATAATAAAATAAGTCCACGTCTGTAAGTAGCAGTAACGCTGGTGCCTAATGACGCGTAGAAAGCGATTTCGACAAATGTCCCGAAAACGGGTGAGTGTGAAACTGAATTCGGGTAGGAAAAGCATTATCATTTCTTTTGAGGAAAAACGTGTGAAACCCGTTTCTCCGAAGGGCCACTCGTTAGAATGATATATGGGCTTCTCGGAACAAGATGCTTGGCAAAATGTAGTCTTAAGTTTTGGTGGTCAAAGTAAAATATGTCTGCCATATTTCTTTCATGTTCACGTGTCAAATGAATAATAGACCATATACCAGAGGGCTGTTACATTTCAAGTTGCTACTGAATAGTTTTTTTATTTTAGTTCACAACATAAAAACCGTTGCTTATCTTCTGCTAATATTTATTCGATATAAAGCTTTTATGGAATAAGGTGTATTCAACAGCACGTTAACAATTTATGTAGACAAAGAATCAAATTGAAGTAATGCGCGATGC
Organism: Cataclysta lemnata; assembly: GCA_963931975.1. Lineage (NCBI taxonomy): Eukaryota > Metazoa > Arthropoda > Insecta > Lepidoptera > Crambidae > Cataclysta > Cataclysta lemnata. The sequence continues at coordinate 8,809,699 of OZ008339.1, forward strand.
AAATAAATTCGCAAGTTCTTGCAATGCGGCGTGGGAGCTAGTAGATATTTACGATGCGACGTCACATCGCAGTTTTGTGTACAAGCCCATCAACCAAACATAATAATTATTATTAGCAATAAATATTTATTTATTTTTATCGATGATAATAAATAAAATGAAAGTTAATTATTTTACATACCCGTATCCCATGTAATACGTGGCGAGCCGAGATTGCCACATATCGGGCACAAAAGTGTCGCAGTACATTGCTAGGTGGTATAAGAGGAACGCTGCTGCCCATTTCCTCATCACTGATTTATCCTTAGTCGCCTTGTACGACACCCACGGGACAGATTTGGGGTGGTGACAATTGTATTCTACTCTGCCGTCACCACACGGCCACGGCTTAATTATTTTACTTTTAAAATATCACAATACATTGTCATCTTAAGCAAGTGTTTATAACGTTAATATTAATTCAATATAGTTTCCTAAGAAATGTTACCAAAATCCCGGTTTATGATTTAGAATATTTTTTTTTGGTTTAGAGTGTTTACTTTTAGTATTCGTAAGAAATTGTTTACGAATATTAAAAGTCGACAAATCGTCGTAAGAACAATCCACGTCATTTATGAAACTAGCCCTGCGAAGTTGGTGGGGTTTTACTAACTCTGTATACATTTTATTAGTACGAAGCCGACTGACTACCTCGGCGCTTTTTGCCGACTAGTCGCCGACTACAAAAGTGGCCGATTAGTCGCCTTTACCGACTAATCGGCGACTAACTTTTAGTACTACATACAATAATTATTATAAAATCAACAAGTTTACAGTAAATTTATTTTCTACACCTTTTAAAAGACTTGATGCGTTAAAATCAGAATATGCGACTTTTTGAGATACGGATTTTTGACTCGTGAGTGCAGATTAGACCTACATTTGTGTAAAGTCAAATAGGTCTGAAAAATTATTTCCCGACACGCTAATTTTCCTTTGAATATTCTTTTCTCTAACATTATGTTGAAATAAGAAACAAACAATACAACAGTTTGCTGCTATACACTCTCACCTGTTATCTAAATAAATACACATAGGTAATCTTACACACTACATCCTATAGTATAGACAGTGCCAAATGTAACCCCAAGACAAAAAACTATTCTAATAATTCTCTAGAACATTCCCCGTCTATTAGAACTCGTTTGTATGTACGAGGGAGTCGCTACAAAACTTTCTTACGGCAAAAGCCTTCCTCAAGTTTCTTTCACTGGATCGTGATTGTAATACGAATGATTATTATGAATTTTATATTGACATTAACACGCGGCCGTAAGTATATCACGTACTTACTAATTGATTAGCATGTATAGGTATTGGTTGACTATGTTAAATTATTACAGAAAAAGGCGACATGACAATGCAGTCGTCATAAGACAAGTGTTATCGTATACCGAACTGTTGGTAGTTAACATGGGATCGCCTTATTATAGATACATATCAAATCAAAGCGCCTAAATTGTACATAAAGATTAAACTAATATCTCGAAACAACAGTAGGTGCTTATACTTACCTAACTTATTATTCATATAATAATATTTATTATATACGCTGTAAGATCCACACTGATTATCTACAGCTAGTCCTTTCCAAGTGTGAGAGCGGGTTATCTTCAATGCTGGAATCTCCACTTCATCGATTCGTGGAAAGGGTGAAGCCTTATTCGTAATAGACTTCGGAACACACCCATCTTATTGGGGAATAAACTATTTTATGGCTTTCCCTGATGTTAAAAGTTTGGATCTCCTTGTTCTACAGTTGTGGGGTGAGGCTTTACGGCATTCGGTTACCAACTTCATCAAATACCCTATGTGTACCTACTTACTTGTTTGCGCATTTAATACGTTTGTTACAAGACAGTAATTTTGTTCTATGGCGTGGGCGAAGGTGATTACCATGGGTATTATAGAAAACTAGGCAGCAAAAAATATGGTTATTTATTTATTAAAATATCTCGACCGTTACATAACATAAACCACGCCTATATCACAGTTAATTAATACCCACTTTTCGGCAATTATATATTATTTCGGTGCCTCGTAATAGGCCCGCCACATATGACAAAGACCTATCGTACCATGTAATAGATGGCGACCCTATTGCCATCAATCGGGCACGTAAATCGCAGTATATTGCTAGGTGGTATAAGAGGAACGCTGCTGTCCATTAAGTCCGTAAATCTATATTATAACTATTTTATTTAAGGCTTACAAACTTATTTTAAGCACAAATATTGAGCTGTTCCATCACTTACCCAAAATGGTTGACGACGGTTTCCGTCGGGAAGTTAATTGCGTAAGAGTTGTCTGTGGGTTACGTCCATCAATCAGGCTCCGTCAGGGCACAGTATACCCAGAACAGTAATACGATTTCATATAAAACGGGCCGCTGCCCATTAGAATGTGTGCTGTACTCGGCGCCGTGTAGGCACGCACTGTAACGCACCTATTGACTTAAAATACGGGGGCATAAGGGTTCAGTGCGATCGCGCGTGTACCGGGGCCCGTAGCCAAGTGGCAATCGTTTCATAACGATAACGTGTCGAAGTTCGTCACGATTGGCCATATTACTTTGGTATCTACAGCATCTTAGCTTGCGATACCAACTCATGGAACTTACGAAGACGATTTTGGTCACGTGATTTCACGACGACTTACGTCAAATCCCATACATTTTGCTTTATCGAATTTCGTTAACTTTGTCGGTGTGTTACTTTGTCTAGCCCCCCAGGTGATTGCACTTTTGCTCGCTGCTCGTTCCCACCCGGCACATTCGCGCTCGCAGCCGCCACTTTAGTCACAACGCAAGAGTGAGTAGGCTAATACCTCGCCGAGAGGTCGCAGATAAACTGCTGTTCTGGGTATACTGTGGTCGGGGAGGGCACCGACTAATTTGCCCGTTTGTTTCGCCTTTAAGCCCTAACAGCTTTGCGGATCCTTGATAGACGTTTGATTAGTCTGCAGTTCGGGGACTAATTGTGATTTTACAAAGGGTTATAGATATAGCTTGATTTAGCTGTTGTTGCTCTTAAAATTAAGGGGAAAATATATAAAAATATCATATGACCTCTCATATTGTATGGATCAGAGTGCTGGGAAACAAAAGCGAGGAATGAAAAAAAATGTACGCAACGGAACTGAGAAAGTGCGGTTAAATGATAAGAAGGGATGAATAATTCATAACTATAGTCCATTTTTTTAATATCAGATAGTAAATTGACAGGTGCAAATATCATATTTTAATGTTTAAAGTTGATTTAAACAATACAACATGACATTTGCAGCTGTCAATTTAGTACCCGAGATAAAAAAAATAGACTTTAGAAATATTTTAAGTGAATTTGAGCTGGCAGATTCTGCGTTATTTTTTCGTCCCCAGACCTAAAGAATAAAATATGATGATTTTTTCATTCATCATTATCCCTTTAATATTTTCACTGCTTAGGCATAAGCTTTCCCTATAGGATAGGAATTCTCCCTTAAGGAATAGGGAGAATAGGCTGTAAACCACCACATTGAAGGGTACATTCCACCTAAGTACCATTAATTCATTGCTCTATCCTAGTTATCTACTCCATTTGAAGTGTTTGAAATTTTTATAAATAGTACCTATAGTATTAAATAAATAGCTCGCTATTTCCGAAACTTAAATCAACAATTCCAAGGAAAAATGTCGATTACGAAAGCAATTTCCTTTAACTCCGTTCAAATTCACATCAACCTAGCCGTGCCATTGCTTTGAAAACTGGAAAACTCTTTAGAATTTACCTTTACGGCGAAAGTATTTCAACAATTGCAACAGACTACCTTGTATTTCGTTTTCAGAACAATTGTGTGCCTTAACTGATTGCAATAAGGAACTGTGTGTGGTGTTTTAATGTTGCTAGCGGCAAAATAAGTTAGAGCAAGGAGCATTATTGGAAATTCCCGGGCGTCCGGAACATTCGACGGATATAGAACGTAGACAATAGTTGGCTGTGATTGTCGGAAGTCTCTGGTCGGACGTGAGAGTGTTTCAATTTATGGTGTCACATTTTACAGTTTAGAATGGCAGCTACGGATTTTAATTTAAGTTCAACGTAGTTATTTAATATCTACATTGAATTCTGGTAGATATCTTAAAATTTAATAAATCACTTAAACAATGTTCTCAAAAACTTTTTGACGCTTATAGCAAAAATATACAAAATTACTACAACGAAAAACACGGTTTCAACATTTTACAAAAGATAAGACGTCAATTTAATTAATAAAGCAACTTTGAAGGACTGATTGAATGTCTTTGAACAAAAAAGAATGTGACAAATGAATAAATTCAGAATATAGCTAACTTCTATGTAAATTACTCAATTTCTCTCCATCTAAATAAAATAGGTAAATTAAAAAAATATATAAAATAAAATACTAGTTAAAGTGCAAAAGCACTTCACAATGTGGATATCATACGGAATTTTAATTAGTTCCTCAAATTTCAACGAGGGGGCATCTTTTGTGCGGCTTACCTCCGAACAAGAACAAACTAGCAAAGTAGCAACTCGCATAAAACAAAGTGTCGGTTATTACATTAATAACGGGCCCCAAAACCCCACCCTTTTTGCGCATCCCTCCGGCTTCCGGCTCTGTGATGGAAATACTCACAAACATCGCGGGTGCTACGTTTTCGGATTTAATCTTCTGGCGGAATGTCAGCGTCTGAAATGTTCAGTAAAATAAAATAATATAAAATGGAACTGTTCAAATTAATAACAAAAATATTTATTAATTCCCGCCTTTGCAATAATCGCACACATATTTTATTCCAAACTTAGAAAACGTCTCCAATGTCGACATGCGGTTTTCTAATGAAAACAGTAGTCATGTTTTCTCGTATAAATATCATTTATATTTTCATAGAACGGCTAAAGTTGGAAACTATATTTAAGTAACATAATAATCAGCATTGAAATTCGTTTTTCCGTTTACACAGAGACGTGCTGTGTTCAGTGAGTGGTTATTGTGACAGCCAACAATAAAAAAATCTTCGTGTTGGAGCTAGAAATGCGTTGTATAGATGCAGACCTGCGACAGACAACTAGAAACATCTTTGAAATAGGCGGATATAGTGCAGTGCAGACTAATATAAATAAAGTTTCTTATCTATCCATCTAATGCAGACTCTTATCTCGATGCAGTATATTTTTGTGAATCACTGATTCTAACATATGGATTTTATGTACTTCAATATGCAAAGATACTCACTGTAGATGTGCTTTGAATTATTTTATTAATAATATAAATAAATTATAATTATGTCGTTCTAAAATTTAGGTAATTAAAAATAACACATCTATGATAATAAAGTCAGAAAAATTTCGAATAATTATTTAAATGACGGGTGCTACCTACAGCCATCTGCCCGGATTGCAGAAGAGGCGGATTCGTTTCCCGCATCAGGATAAATATTTTTTCGAAATTTTTGTGACTTTATTTTCTTTGCAGTTTTTCAAATGAAAACTCATTTCTCTTCCCGTCTCAATAATTTCTCTAACGTTTATATGATGTTCAAATAAAAATCAAAATTTGTAATAACACATTGCTTTACAGAGTGTTGATTTTATAATTAACAATTATACAATGTAGTACTGTAAGCCCAAAGCCCTATCCGCTGTTTCGTGTTCCATGATTCTGACCTCTGGCGAATAGTCTGATTTATTACCAGGCCAACCACAAAAACCAAGGAACCACGCGTAAGCGTTTTGTTCGTCTGGGCGCGTAAGGGAAGGCGGCACAAAGCAGGCATAGGTATACTGCTTGACGCGAAACCTCTTTTGTATTTAATAATTTATTTCCATATGCCTATTAAAACAGACATTAGAAAATATTAATGTAATAATTAATGACATACAATATCATATGATTTTAGTTTTATTTTTTACGAAAGCAATCCTTAAATTATATTGAAACAAGGACCAACAGCAGCTGTCGGTGGGGGATGACTTGACTGATGACCACAGCTGCTGTTGGGACGCAAATTTCATCTCCCATAAGCTAGAATAATGTCTAGATTAGACAAAATCTGATAATCTTGTACCTATAAGACTTGACTGGGGTATCACTCAATATTTTACAACTGTTAGGTATCTATAAAACTAACTCAACAATGTGTGTTTCTCGGTTGAAATTATAAAGATGACGAATCTAAGAGCAGGGTATTACTGCTACTTCTCGCAGGTCCGCTTTGTGACCCCTCCCCCTACTCTTATTACATCTTACGAGTTTTTGTTGCATTGATTTACGACAGAACTTTTCTTTGCACGCCGCATGTGCTTAGTACGCCGGTTTTTAGATAATGTAACGTTACGTGCTTAGGCCGAAAACCATTTTTTGACAAAGGCCGGGGAATAAGGAGAAGAATAAGGATTGAACATGTCTTTTACATAAGCTATAGTATAATAAATAATAATACATTGAGAATCCATATTATTTCTGGCCAATATAAAACCAAGACATTAGTAATATTATTTTAGGTCTAACATGTTACTGAATTCAGGCTTCAGACAGAACTTGTGGACAATAATACCTGTCCGAATTTGTATGGTGGAATAACATCAATTTTGACAATACTTAAATGTTAAGGAGGACTAAAACTTTGAGTAGCGTTTCTGTATTCAGGGTTAACTGACATAATTATATTCAGGTGTTGGTATTGCTTTTATTTAACTAGATGTCTTTCTTTGTCACTTTATGTTGATCAAAACCATCGTTCTGATTATGTAAGAATGGACAAAAATAAAATTTGAAATTAGGTCATATTTCAGAATTATGGCGAATGTTTTTTTAAAACGTAAACAAAATATGACTTAATGGCTTCTGTAATAGGGTTTCCCGTAATAAAATGGGATCGTTTCGACACACGACGTTGTTTTCAGGGACCGACAGGCGTGAAATTAACTTTCAGGGGAAATCTGCCCGGACATCGAAAAGAATAGATTCATCTCGTAAGCGATAATAGACGGCGGGGTATAGAAGGAATAATATACGAATACAATAAAATATTTAGGCGAATTCACCTCTGCTTCCCCTTCAGGGATACAGGCGTGATTTATGTATGTATGTATAAAATATCTAAAATCAAAGAGAAGCCGTCTTATAATATGATTTTTTTGAGAACCCATGTCAGTGACCGCCTGATGTTTCTTTCTATTAGTGTTTCTTAATAAGTGAGGGAAGATGGCCTAAGGCTGGCCTCCTACCTAAAACAGGTATTCGCGATATAAAACAGTTCGCCAATAATAAAAAAAATTATTGTTATTACTTTATTAGTCACCTATTCGTATTTATTTCAGTATTTGCAATATTAATAAAACAACAGTTGAACAATTACAATTTATTAAACGATGACAATAAAAAATGCAACAAGGAACTTTTATCAATAAACAGATCAACATATTCTATTACTATTCATATTTATACATGCACATTTTCCTATTACATGTTTTTGTTTCTATCAGATCTAGTTGTAATTCAGTCATCAGCACATCGAGTAAACATTTTTAAATTTAATCTCTAAACCTTTTCAGCCATACTTATCTTTCAGACATGTTACCACAATATAATCTGTCAAATATTCTCAATGAACTTTGGACTTCACGTCATATATTAATGGTTGATAATCGGTTGAACATTATTTGAAAGCTTGCTATACCTACGTGATGTCGACTATACTATAGGTACCTACATATATTACATACTAATTAATACACCTTTCCGTCAAAAATATTTATATATATTTATTGTGTTATTTTTAAATGACTGAGTACGTGGATCACTATTGTCACTAACGGATACATTACTAACATTTATTTTTAGACAATTGTTACGAAACATTATTGAGTACGGAAATATGAACGCTACTTTGTGTGTTAGTCACAATTATTATGTATATCGAATCGCTGAATTACACTTCGTTATTTATAATTCTGTAAAAATAATAATATTGTTCCTATTTCAACACTGTATTAATGTATGAAAAATATAAGACTGAAGTTAAACTACCATAAAACGTCAGTTTTGGCTAACAATACATTCTGTTCCAAGATTACCTAAATATAGTTATTTGATTATATTCGTAATTTAATGTGGATACGCAGTATGTTAAGATAATCAATTTTGTTTAATCTTACCTACTTTAAAATTTATTAAATTTTATACGAAGATATAAAATATTTTTACACACGGAAGTAATTTAACAGGTTTTGGAAACTCATTATGCTGTTGACTGTACCTATATAACCTTAATCTAACACTTAAACTATAACAATTACCTACAGCAAATAAATTTTGTAAGCTATACAAGTTGCACCGTGATAACAAAAATTTACGTTTCCTTTTGTTCTTGATCGGTCTTTCAAGAGTTTTGGACTTAAGTCCTTGAGTAGAAAATGATGATTTGGGATATAAAACCATTATAATAATATATAACACACTTAATATATAAATCGTCACTATGTTTGTTCAAGGGGTTTTAGGGTTTTGATACTTTAGGGTAGGGTGCAAATTGTAAAACGAGGAACTTAAATTACATATTTTAAAATAAATAAATATACACAGTATAAAGATTATAGTACGATTATTATTAATGACTCATGTTGTCAAATAATAGAAATATACATGTGAGTACTTATTAGATAATAAACAAGTAAAATATGCATTAGTATTTGTACATCAAATTAATAATATTATTAGTTTAATATTTACATGCGGGTTATTTTTAATATTTTTTACAACACATATCTACTATATTTATTTGGTGTCAATATTAATATAGCATCCAAAGAGGACATACTGCGCCGACTCCAAATAGGATGGGATAAGAGCAGGGCGATGATGATGATGATGATCATTTACTTAGTCAACGAAGCAGACAGTAGAAAGAAAGTAAACATATGTTTTATAAGCATTACACACACTACGTACTTCAAATATTTTATCTTATTTTAGTTTTAACTTAATTTGTACTAAAAATATTAATAATCAATGGTCATAAGATCACTTATTTTACTACGTTGCTATAGAAGAAACCATAGCACGATTAGGAATAGAAAAACATGGCGACGATGAATAATTTAACTTCCAATAAAGTCCAGTGGAAGTTACGAGAAAATAAACAACAGTTTGTTTCCCAGAGACATAATGTTATACAATAATGTTACTATTTTGGCATATATATATATATTATGGTAGCAGTCAGTCATATATAAAATATTGGCATTTTTACAATTTAAGTTGGGCTGCAATATGAATCGTATATAAAATAATCATTGTTGCTTTTATAATAACACGACAAGTTATCACACATAGCCACTTAGGTATTTTGCAACACAAATATAAACGATGGCGTAATCCGGAGAGCAACTGGTGTAATTATTTTATCGTAGGTTAAATGGACCACACAAAGCACTGGGAACTAGTCCAAAAACCAAATCTGGTAAAAAATGTGAAAAATATATAAAAATTACCTCTATTCCATTATCACTTACGAAACGAAGAGCGAAATTGTATAACGATTACTTATTTTATCGTATTTCAATTATTTCTATATTGCGCTTGTATTTCTACTCTTTTATTCGATATCCCAACTGATAAACGTAGTAATGTTCACGTAAAATTCAATGATTCTCTCGAGAACGACTCTGAAACACACAATGTTTCCAATCTCACTGCCCAATGGGGCAGATACTAAAGCAGTCGTGCACAAATTAAATTTATTTATTCACTCAACATCTCAAGAGATTCATAGACTAGCAGCAACTGTCGTTGGTAAGTTTCGCATATACGTAGCATATTCGCCCTCAAACGTAAATTTCGACTTCGAAGTTTAAGGGGTGGTGACGTTGGCTCTTCATTCTGACGGTCACATGGGAGCATCCTACGCCCCCGTCAGTTATGTTTGCGCTGGCATGGGAGAAGTCGTTGTCTAAGGCTGCCACACCCTGAAACAATTTATGGATATACTTAGCTGAGTAATGGCTGTGATTTCAATGATGCATAGTACATTTGTAACCTAAGGTGGTGAGAAATTTATGGGTATAATGATATCGATAGTATGTATAATCGATGTTTAGCGAATGACAATCATGAAGAATTATTGATATCGTATGTTTTATTTTACAGTATGGGCTGTATGTGCCCGTACTGTAAATAACTAATTGTAATTAGTTTGTCGCCTCTCCATGGAATATGCGATAAAACCCAAGAATCATGTGCAATCTTTACTAATTACCAAGGAACATACTGACTTCTGGGTCCTTATCTATTAAAAGATACATTATAGTTAAAGTAAGTTAGTAAGGTGTTCGCGAATACTGGTAACATTCCACAGTAAAATAATATTGGAAAACATGTTTATAAAAGCGATTCTGTAAAATTAATGTAGGCATTTACCTAAAGCACTCGTCCTTAAATTTAGTGAGTTACCATCATACACAGCGATATGGGTAATCTTTGGATTGGATGAGTTTAAAGTAGTAGCGGTTTATGGTTAGCTGTTTCACTGTGTGCCTAAACGATGTCTCACTTTAGAAATGTATACTATATTTAGATGATACAAATAATACTACAATAATAACATATACAGTTTTAGAGTGCAGTGCCCGGTCTCCATTATTTTTAAGAATTATGTAATCATTATAACGAATAGTATGAACTGCGCCATATTTAATGTTACATATAAATAATGAATTCTAGAGAGTTTTGACCAAAACAGATCAAGACTTGTGTAACGTGCCATAAATGCCATAAAAGAATCGAGATTTGAGAAATAAAATCATTGTTACATCACGAGGCGTCTGTTATGGTTGAATTCTGAAAGTAGAACGGATTCTTTTCTGTTAGATTTTGATCATGAGAGAGGCACTTTCTCTGGTTTAGTATTTCATTTAAAAGAATTTATTAAAAATGATTTAATATAAAGTCATATTTTATGATTGATTCATTATAAACTGGGCTACAAGATAAGAAAAACAAGAAAGAAAGACGGATATAACAATAACGGATAAAAACTAATTAATTACAGTTTGTATACTACAAAACGAAAAAAAAAGTACTATAAAATTACTTTTGCTTTGGTACCGAATGAGTTAAATTAAACAAGAGAGGCCAATCATGTTTTACATTAAATTGGCCTAACTTGCGACCAATTATGTAGAACGAATCGATCATCTGTGAGATCTTCTAAGATACTTGAATTAGTCATTATAATATTTTGAAAAAATATTGTTATTTCAAAAAAATAAATTTATAATTATTTTATAAAGGGCAATAACTTACATGATAGCCGGCCATCTAAAGGTCAGGTACGTGCTATTAATAATATTGTAAGAATAGCATAATTATTATCATTGAATTAATAAGACTCCATTTTCAATGTACTAACTTGATTTATGAATTTGGTTATTCGTCATTGTTTGCTCAGTTGTGGTTAGATTGAGAGCCTTTATTAATTTAACATCTGCTTTCTAAAAACCGTCTAAATGATTTTGAACTCTACACATACGACGTTTCCTTTCAAATTACGCTGCAGAAATTATTTGGGCAGTTTTGTTTTTAATAATGTGCTATTGACTAGTCGTTCGTTCAAAACTTTGCTTAGCTTCCCTGAATAATAGCTATAATGTATAACCAAGGAAAATGATGGAAATTTATTATCTTTATTCTCCATTTCATCTGGCAAAGGCGCACCTAATATTTCATTACTAGTGTAAAATTTCAATACATATTAAAATTTATATTTAAGTAAATTTTCCTATCTTCCTGTGTTTGTTTCGTTAAACTTATTCGGCATCGGGTGAAAGTTAGAGAAATCTATTTAAACATTAGTACCTCTACCAATATCTAGTGGTCGGTCGTACGGTAACATAAACCAACAAAGAATGTTCAATCAAAAGCAAGTTTAAGGAACACAATTTGAACCTTATTGTATTGATACAAAGTTTAAATTGATTTGTATAATTTCACAGTTTGTAGTGCTGTTGTCATTCTGTACTTAACAAATGTTGTCAATTTCTTTGCCACTTTGTCGAACTTTCATCATCACCATCTTATCGAATTATGCTATAGTACACGCTCGTAATAGGCTCGCCACCTATTACATGGGACCTAACATGATGGGCGAAACGTGGGTGCTAGTTCACCTCTGCCTACCCCTTCGGGGATATAGGCGTGATTTATGTATGTATGTATGTATGCTATAGTACACTAACCAACAAAGAGTTTTAGATAATTCGTCTGTGTTTAATTCGACGAAAGTTTTTTCTAATTGGCCTTCGCTTACTTAATTTTCATAATAAAAATGCAATAACTTTAATAGCAAGTACTAAAAATAAATACTAAATATTTCGATTAGTGGTATGACTATGGTATTCATGAAGGGCATGCATGAAGAGATTGATGAGATTGGATGAAGCGAAAGAAGTATGTAAGGATCGTAGCAAGTGGAAGGAAGTGATCTCTGCCTACCCCTGTGGGAGAAGGGCGTGACGTATGTATGTATGTATGTATGTACTATGGTATTGCAGTTGTATTGCTGCTATAATGAAAAACCTCTGGAATTAGGGGAAAATTCACCACTATTTGGTTTGATATTCTAATTTGGAATGGATCAATTTGTCCCTTATCATGTGGGTTTAATTAGGGAAAGTTCGCTGAACATTTGCCCTGTGCTCGACAGTAGTTGATTAGAAATGTCGATAGGAAATTCCAGCCCCTAATTGCTACGGTTTGAATGCATTTGTTCGTTTTCAGTCTGACGTTTAGGGTCCTATTTATTAAAATCTATGTAAGTTGGCGAGATAGTAATATTAATAGGTGAGAAATATTTTAGAAAATGTAATATTCAGTATGCAGAATAGTTAAAAAGAGAATTAAGCCTAGCATTGTATAAGCACATAATTGAAATCCGTGGGTGTGACTAATCCAGGACGATTCACACTTACAGCATGTGATAAACAATTATTGAAATGATACAAAAAAGTGGCAGAAGCTAGCTGATAAAATAATACTAATTTGGGCCTCTCAAATGGTGGAAGGAAATACCCAAAGGGTTAGTCTCAGGTACCGGCTGGCTATAAAACCTAAGCCAAAACATTGAGGAGTATGGATTCAGATGTTGTCATTGCAATCACTATTTCCGTTTACCGGTCTCAGTCCTTTGAATCATTTTTCTATCCATTTATTCATCACTCCATAAGCTGGGAACATGGCACGAAAATTATGGTGATGGTGATGATAAGGGACACGTGCTATTGATGGTCACTAGATACTTCGGCAAACTGTTCTAGTTTCTAGTAACTCGCCATTCTTATCGATTTCGAACCCTATTTTGTGGGACGAGGAGTACAAAATTGACTAAGTTTCACAGTTTGTTTGTTTGTTTTGGTGTGCGGAACCGTGTACGTAATTACTGGTCCTAATAAGTGATTAATTAATTAAGTTTATCTGAGTCTATTTAATAAGTAAACATCACTTAGCATTTAATGTAAATCATCATACCTTTTTTACTTCAATTAAGGTAGTTAGATATGCTTATAGTAAGGTAATGAATGACATTGAAGTACCTTATTAAAGGAGGTATGCATCATGGTTTTAAAACAAGTGGGTAAGTAAAAAGTTAATTCATTGTACCAGGATTCTGTTAATATGAGCAAGCATACCATAGCATTAATCTCAATGCCTTGTCAATGAACCAATTACCTAAGCCTTAACAATTTGTGTATTTTTTTTCGATTTTCGATATTTCGCTTCTCCGTGCTTTGGAAGGCAAGCTAAGCGGCTGATTTAACTTTATGTAAAATATTGACAGTAAAAAAGTACTTGATTTACAGATAGTTTCATAAAATATAAATTGATTCACTTAAAAGAAGAAGTTAGGAAGAAGGTAGGCGATAGTCCAAACAGAATCCGGCGACCTACCTTTATAATTCGCTTTTCGGGATCCGTATACGTCAAACTCTTTATCCTCTTCTTGAATGGTATCGCGAAGTCCTTCACACGTTGATGGAAAACCATCTTCTTGTGCACAGTGTCACCCACAATCATGTCGTTGGCAGTACACGAGCACGCAAGACACACTAGGAGCACGGCGAGGATCAACGCCGCCCGCATTTCACATAATACACAAACAAACAAATAACTTTTGTCACTCGTACAATACTCGACGGAGCGGCGCGCAGGCGGCGAATGGCTGAGTTCACGCGATAACCTTCGATAATTGTGGTCGTCAAATACGTCATACGGAGCAAAATTCTATAGAACGCTTAATACGTTAACGACTGTTTTCGTGCTTGCTCCTAATGGAGTGTGAGCTCAGACTTTCTATTCAGATAGCATCAAAGGTCGTCACAGTTGATTTGTTTTGTTTTATTGAATGGGACAATGGATAAACAAACAATCGCCCTCACAACTTGCAGATACTTTGGTATGCCGCCGCTTGAAATAGTTCGCTCTGTATGAAATACCTACTTACTATATTTATGTTCACAATTTAGCAAGAATTTGGATCTTCAGTTTGATACTTTACTTCCCTTAAACCACCAAATCAATGACTCTCAAAATGTTAATTATTGTAAAAATAATGAGCTGTAAAAAATAATTTTATTTTGATATTGCATTAAATTTCTTCAAAAATTTAGTTACGATTTTCTTAAACCATGCCCGGCGGAATATTTCACAAACTTATTTATGAACTTTTTGCTCACCACTATCGACACCAAAACCACTACTAAGATAAATTGGCGTGACTATTATAGAAGTAGCATCATTATTACCTATAGCATTCCTTTTTTATTTTTTTGATAAATTAAAAATTTCTTCATAAACTCATTTAAAAACGGAAATTAAAAGTGGCCAGTCAGCTCAAAATTTGGCCATTTTTTTCTTATAACTGGCAAGATTAATCTAACTTACGTAACTTTTGATAACTGCTTTTTGTTAAGAGAGTACTCTTAACAAAAAGCAGTTATCAAAAGTTTACTAAACTGGAGTTTCCATACTTTTTTATTCTGGGACAAGACTTGACGAAATTATCGATCTATAAGATAACTCTCTGTTTCAAGCATTGGTAAAAAATTATTTATATTATGCTCGTCCAATTTTGAGCCATATAGGTCCCACTTATGCTCTGCAGAGATAAGTTTCCACCTATCTCTTTGTGCAGGTCGTTTCCACAGTGACATATTCTTTTGTCAAACGAATTCTTCCTACCAACGTGAGTCTTTTGCATATTAATGTTTGGAGATACAGCCGCTTTTCGTGTCTTCAGAAGCACATAGAAACTCATACAAACATAAAGCACACCTATTTATCCCCCGATCCCCGGGTAGGCAGAGGAATATTAACACTTGATATAGGTAACATATTTTTGTCCATCCCATGACTGGCATTCACGATGGTTGCCATAACATACATACATACATACATAAATCACGCCCATATCCCCGAAGGGGTAGGCAGAGGTGAATTCTCACCCGCGTTTCGCCAATTATGTTAAGTCCCATGTAATAGGTGGCGAGCCTATTGCCATTTATCGGGCACAAAAGTCGCAGTACATTGTCAGGACGGTAGTATAAGAGGAACGCTGCTGCCCATTCCTCATCACTGATTTATCCTTAGTCGCCTTGTACGACACCCACGGGAGAGATTTGGGATGGTGACAATTGTATTCTACTCTGCCGTCACCACACGGCTATATATGCCATAACACAAGGTTGAATTCCCTATCCACTTCGCCACCTTACTCCTCCAACAATAAAAAATGACGTCAAATGCATTCCAATGCAAGTAAAATTACCTACTATAATTAGGCGAACATAATTAAAACATATTACCTATACACTCTTGACGCGAACGTCAAGAGGATTAATTTGTTTGACCATTAAATAATAATCTTGGTCAGAAAAGATAGAACAATATTTTTTCTAATGCAAGTAAGCTAAGGTATTAGAAGAATCTATGACGTATTTAAAAATATCATAAGTATGTAGGGGAAAGTAGGGTAAATTAAAACACTTGTTAAATTGGACTAGATTGGATTTTGTGTACGACAAACATATAAACACCCCACTCTCACATAGAGGTAGGCAGAGTTCATTTCTTTTTTTTCGTAGGTATAATCTAATTTCATCATACGATCGTGGGTTTTACCTTTTCTGCCTTATCTTAACAGACATTTTATTTGATTACGAAATGCGCCCGGGGCCATTCCATTGCTATTTTACCAACCAATTCTGATAGATTATAATCCCTTTTTGACAATCTACTTTTACTCACTGAATCATGGTCAAAAATTTTCACGCTTATGTATCTGTTCATTTTTTACATTTCTTTAATAGTCCTAAATACTCCCACATAAAAACCACATTTTTTTACATTTCTTGAGTAGGTAGTCCTAAATACACCCATTATATAAACCACGTAGAAACAGTACTGTATTCTACACTTGGTTCATCTTTCAATTAGATAAATAGCATACAAGAATAGCATACAGTATAGTCAAACAATGATAAAAACAGAATTTAAGATACCCATGTATTGTTTTAAGCTAACATGGGCACTAACGATGTTCTTCCGTGATCATGGCGAATGTAACTGTGCCGAAATATCGGATAAACCAAAAACAAAGGTACGTGGTATAAATCCCGCTTTCTTTCATTTTAAGATACCCAGTTTTAACTAATGACTCTGATTATCTATGCATATTGCTAATTTATACTCTCTCTTAATTAGGTTGAGTGAGGGAAATTATCGCCACTCAATCATGCCGACTGTTTACCAAGTACTTAGAAATGGGCATCTAACGGTACAGGAAACAATAAACATTTCAATTGGTCTAATCATGTTTGTCTTTAGCACATTTACGTGAGACATCTCATGTTTACGTTTTTTATTGATATTATGTAAGTATAATAGGTAATTAGCAAAATACAATTAATATCCTCACAGCAATTAGAAGACCTCTTAGGATGCTGTTCTTTACCAAACTTGTAGTATTTGCTTGTATTTAAATGATTTTGATGAATACTTTTGAGTTTACTTTCCATTTACCCCTTCAAATAATGTCAAATATTGTTTAGTTTAGTGAACTTGTCAAAAGTACGCTACTTTATTACCACTCCGTTTGTCATTTTACATATGAAACCATGGGCTTGGTTAGTATAATAAGTCCATGTATGAAATACATACTTTAGTTTTCTTCGTCAAGCTCTGTTTCCAGTCTATCCGGGTGTCATTTCAGTCAGACGTAATCACACCGGAAAGGTGCCAGTATTGAGCCAATGTATAGAAAAGATACGGAAAGGACTATTGTCGAGGGACCGATAAACGGAGAGAGTGATAGGTATAAGAAGATACACATCCGTAATGTTCAATGTCTCGTCTCAATCAAAAATAATTTATGATTTTTTTTGATAATTTGACAAACATCACACACTAAGGTTGAAAATATATTTGAAAGAAATGAAAAAGGTAACCTGGCGTATTGTTGATTGCATTTTTATTTTTATCGAAATAAAAAGCTTGACTGTCTGCGGTGAGCCCGATGTATTGTCTACCTAATTATATTTAATTGAAGTATTTTATACTGTCATAGTTTAATCTCGTCACTTAGCATTAAGTTGTGAGTGACAGCTTAAAAGTGTGCAGCCCTGCCTGATGGCAAAGCCATGTACAAACACGGAAATTAAAACACACCTCGTTTTGAGTAATGCGCAGCAAAAGGGTTGAATTAATTAATTAATTTGGATAAATCGTTCACCCGTCTCTCCCCTTTTAGGGGCTTAAAATCCGCATTAACCTTTTATTTTTGTATAAGGGAGGTCTATTGTTGACACAAATTAATTTAATGCTGTAACAATTTTTTTATTTAATAAATAATGCGTACCAATGCAGTTTGTAGTGCTTTTGACATTGTTAGAATTCACTTTGTTCTTTCTCATAACAATCCATCTGTCGTTATTTCGGTCATCCTCTCGTTCTAGGACCATTTACCTCCAGACTTTTCTTTTTTAATACCAAAACTCACACACGGTCGTACTGATATAATAATAAGTTTTGCCACTTTAACTCATAAAGAACTCTCTGCCGCACTCAGAGACGTCAAATAACGTTAATGAGTACTTAACGTCAAAAAATGACAATTCAAAACTAGTCGCTATTCTTGCCGAGTCTATGGTCTAGATTTGAATGAAAATATTTGACATTAAATACTCATTAAAGTTAATTGACGTCTCTGAGTGCGGCAGTCTGACGGTCGGTTTGGTCGTGCCAATAGACAGCTAACTGCTAGCTTGTAGTAGTAGTAGGTATATTAAATTTGTCCGTCCTTTAGTATTAGTGCTTAGGATACCTACGTATGACCAGATACGTCAAATAACGTTAATGAGTACTTGACGTCAAAAAATGACAACTCAAAACTAGTCGCTATTCTTGCCGGGTCTATGGTCTAGATTTGAATGAAATTTTTTGACATTAAATACTCATTAAAGTTAATTGACGTCTCTGAGTGCGGCAGTTAGTGTCTTGTACTAATTGTTCTAACTTGGGTGGCCGAGCGGGGTCAGGCACCTGCCCGGATAGCAGCGGACGCGGGTTCGATTCCCGCCTCAAGATCCATAATTTTTCGAAATTCTTTTTCTAACCACCAAAATCTTTGTACAAATAATTGCTCAATCACTCGACCAACATTTTACTCTCGGAGCCTTACTTACCGGAGACTTATGCGATCATTACTCTCAGCCGCAAGTATCTCGAGCAGCCTACATCTCTGTCGGTAACAACAGCCAAAAAAAGTCATTTCCAATTTGTACAGCTGAGCATCTTTTTTGCGAGTATTCTCCTGGCTGCGATTTTCTTTTATCGTTCCGTGGGCAATAAATAAACTGCTAGATCCAGGGCTGTCTATCGCTCAGCGGGAAGCTGCACGGTAAGCACATGAGTAAATAAACGGAACAGAGATTAACCTCCATACAACCGCATGAATCGGTTGCACTACTGGAGTGTGCGCCAGATAAGTCCGCGCGTGGTCAAAATTGGAACAAAAATTTCGCCTGCATTTTGTTTGTTTATAACTGTCAATGTTAGCGAGCAGCGCCACCCCTCGCGCGCAGACTTATCCAGCGCACACTCTATAAGCACGCGGGGCATGTGTGCGTTACCACTGGCCGCTGTCATACACGCGGCGGGACTGGAAAAAAAAGGTTTATGACGCACCTCCAGTTGCATAATGTCAGGGTTAGTGCGTCGGCGTTGTAGGAAGCTTTTACTCTGTTCGGTTTATCTACTCATGTGCCGTAAGCGTGGCTTATCCCGGTACTGATTCCGCCAGGAAAGGACCAAGGACATTTTCTTCTTTTTCCTGCAATTGTTTTTGTTTTGTCTTTCCCCCGTGTTCCCTACCAAGGCATTTTCGCAATTCGAAGTTTAGTTGTAATAATGGTAACGCGTCTTGGAATATACATTAATGCCTTTTTTTTAATTACACGTTGGTTTCGTTTCATTGCTCGCGAGTATATATCAGTAACATTGACATCCCTTCTATACATTTAGACAGTCTCGCTAGACTTTTTAATAATGTTTGAATGCACTGGATATTCGTGAGCGCTCGTTTGGATTGTGAGGCTACAAAGCCACTCGCTATTGAGTGATTGAAAGTTCTCTCTTTAAATTTTTATGAAAGAATCTTTAAGTAAGTTACGAAGTCTTTAATGTATGTATGACTTGTTAAGAATAAATGTCCAAACTATAAAAAATCTAGTATCCCTCATCCGTAATAAAACCAGCATCCAAAATACGCCGAACAAACGACGTTTTCTGTAAAACGACTAATGCGAAAGGAAAGCAACGTATACCAAGAAATAAAGAGGTACAGAAAGTCAATTTATTTACGAGTAACGATTTTGATTGTATATGCATATCAATAGAATTAAAGTCTTAAAACCAAACAAAGCAGTAAATAGTAGCGATAATATTTAATTTGTAACATTTTTTTTGTCATTGAGCCATACTTTGTGAGAGTGTAGTTAAATGTGCTAAATGTGTTATATAAATAATAAAAGGAATTAAAAGAAGCATTTTTTAATTGTGGATTGCGAATGTTAGGTACCTAAATCTTACAAAACATTGTTGACAAAAATTTACCTTTAGCGCCTTAAGGCACGATATTATTGTTTGTAATAAATTATCTGTACATTACAGCTAACAAGCTAATTCTGAACACAGTCATGCATTATTACGGATATACTACGAGAATTGAAGCGTTCAGAAGTTATGGTGTGATTTGGATGATCTATACTAATCTTCTTCTTCTTCTCCCTGCCCTTATCCTCACTTAAGCAGGGTCGGCACAACATGTCTTCTTCTTCCACTCTCTTCTAGTCGTGAGCTCAGCATGAACTCCCCTCTTTCCCATAACATCTTTCATACAATCCATCCATCGCTTCTTCGGTCTTCATCTCATTCTAGGTCCATGCATATCCATACTTAACATACCTCTTGTTACGTAACATTCATCCCTCCTCATTACATGCCCGTACCACGTTAAGCTGTTACTCCTCAATTTTTTGACAATCGGCGCTACTTTCGGACTTCCTCTAACGTACTCATTTCTAATCCTGTTTTTCCTAGTCACCCCACACATCCATCTCAGCATTCTCATTTCTGCTGCATGCATTTTTCTTTCATAATATTATAAAGCTGAAGTGTTCGTTTGTTTGTTTGTTTAGTTGGTTGCTTAGACGCGCTAATCTCAAAAACTACTAGTTCAAATCGAAAAATTCTTTTTGTGTTAGTCCATTTATTGAGGAAGGCTATAGGCTATATAACAACCGACATTAACGCGAGCCAAGCCGCAAGCGACCACTAGTGAGTAATATAAGTCATGTTGTAAGGCAAATGTCCTTCTGTAACCGTCTATTTTGTGGAAACACATACAACGAGGGAAACCGAACTCGAATCAGATAGCAGCCCCACTGTAAATAAAGGGTGAATAAACGTACTGAAAGACTCATTTCTACGGTAACACAGTGGTGCTCGTAAGTACCCTAGTCCCTTGGGACAGGGTTCAATTTACACGTGACGTTACGCTTGATGTCTGTACTGCCTGGAGCTAAGAAGTATCTTTTCACGTTGTTAGACGACAGATAAATATTGCCGCGGAAAGTTTATCTCTTATCGTGGAAAATTCAACAAATCTGGTGTCGTTTACATAACCTTTGCCCTTTCTGTCACACCACCCCTAAAACTTCAATATAAAATATTCATAATACACACTAAAACGCAGGGGTAGAGTATTATAAATAATAATAAATCAACAATACTTTTTACACTCCCTATCATCTAGCCCAAAGTACGTAGCATAAGTATAATCGTATTATGGATACTAGAGGTGATGTCTTGTCATATACTAGATACACATTATAAACAACCATGACTAGTGAACAAATGTCTGTCCTCTTCACAAAAACATATGTACCTATCTACCTCTGTCAATACTGTTTAGAATTTGGCTAATCTTGGCCGATAGACAGCGATCTAACCATTCGACTAGTCCTAGTACTAGGCCGTAAAAATCCTATTATTATTAAATTCCTTCCTTCTTGTTTATAGACAAATGATACTACTATCATTTGACTATAAAGGTGGCTATTTGAAATAGGGATTTAAACAGCCCATTGTGCTCTACAATAATTGAAAGTAAAATACTTAGACGATTTGACAACATAGGTTTTATGTTATGTTTAAAGGTTACAGGCTTAAAGGTCGGCAGGGTTCTCATTCATTGATTTAATGAAGACTTAAATAATAAAATAAAGATTAGTAAAAAGTCTTTGGTCTCTGAGTAGGTAAGTAAGATTTATCAGGCCAAGCATTAGACTGATGGGTACTCCAGGATTAGTATTCAACTTTGAACTATTTTTTTATTAACTATTCGATTTTAATTATAAATAAAATACCCAACAGTTAGTAGGTTCCCAGATAGTTCATTCATTTATTTTCTTATACTCTAATGCACCACTATGAATGCTTTATTATGCATTTGTGTACACGCCGAAGAAACTGTATCATAACTTATTATTACCACGTTAATACCGCTAAGTTGCTCTTAATGGCCGTAACAAAGAACATTAATATTATTTACGTCCCTGTTTTGCAGTAGGCTCTTTAAACTTTGGAATGCCAGAGAAAGAGCAAAACATTTATTATTAATAATTAATGAGACTGCAACATTACGCACACCTGACGTGGTGTGAAACTAATCTTACATATGTTGTTGTTATATTGTCAAACTCAAGATATAAAAAATGTGTTTTAATTTCATTAGGTAAGCTCCGAGGAAAGTTCTACAAATAACTTGTAAATAATGCGCAGTGGGTATTATTGCAGTAGGTTGCGCATAATGCCCACAATCTAACCGATCTATTTACCAATTTGGGTACTTATTATCTTTAGGTTTGAGGCGTACTGATTTTGCATGTTTTTGTTACATCACTTGCCCATATAAACATAATGCTTGTCAAAGTCTACCTACACGGAGGACTACATATTCAATACCTAGTTGTTACCCATGATGTTCCTTATTCAAAATTTTATTCATCCTTGCCAGTCTCACAACATTATAACCAAATACTATTAAGTATTATTTTGATTGTCGAATGTTGCTTGGTAGTCCGATATCCAACGGAGTTCGGTCGCTGATTATTCCACACGAACCCTACTTAAAGAATCAGGTGGTCTAAGGAAATGTAATTGAATTAACAAGACACTTTGATCAAATTAACACTAAATCCGCAAATGAGGATGTACACTTGCTTCTGAATTCTTTATGCCTTGAAATTAGTTGTCACAGGAGTCCGATTTGTGTGTATTCTTTGTTTTTCTTGCATTTCTTACTTTCATCAAAGTTCTTCACCAATAATCTATATACTTTTTTACCAAATAGACATAATGGTTGCTGAAGTTGTTGTGGACATTAAGAGGGTTATGGTTTTCACATTTATCCGCACTCACGAAAAGGAAGGATTGGTTATGAATAATTTCTGCAATGACATGATTTCATAGAAGTTCAATTTGTTAATGCTTACTCCTAAGATGTCGTCAACATTTTTACCTAACATAATCTAAGACAAAAGGATCAGGGGGCCTAGACAAAGTAACATACCCAAAAAGATAACGAAGTTCGATAAAGCAAAATGTATGGGATTTGACGTAAGTCGTCGTGAAATCACGTGACCAAAATCGTCTTCGTAAGTTCCTAGTTATGTTGGTAGCGCAAGCTAAGACGCTGTAGATTCCAAAGTAATATGGCCGATCGTGACGAACTTCGACACGTTATCGTTATGAAACGATTGCCACACAGATATATCAATATAAGTAACTTAAATTGATATATCTGTGGATTGCCACTTGGCTACGGGCCCAGAACGTTTTTTCATTCAATTTATTGAAACTAACACCTGATTTCAATAAATTTATCAAACGAAATAATTATCTTGATATCGCTCATTTGATACATGAAAGACGCAACTCAAAAAAAAATAAAACTATAGTATGTTACACATAGACTTACTATTTCAGGAATGCAATTTTGAGTTGTATGTGTATCCCTTTAGTATTCAGGAAACGATAATTATGTTGTTTAAGATTGAAATAGGCACCATTCTGAATCCGAAAATCAATGTTTTATTTTTAATAACTAGTCTTGAGCCCTAAGCGCTTAAAAAAACCTCAATAGTCGATCTGAACTCGGTAAAGTATAAGCTAACATGTAAAAAAAACATTGGGTATAATAAAATATTGTATTTCCATCGTTAAAAAATGTCGCGCAATAAAAGCAATTGATAGCAAAATATGTATGTCATATTTGTCAATCGGAATCACATTTCTTTCCCTACAGAGACTCTCTTAGCTAATGGAACCAGCTGAGCATCGAACCGAGATCGGATCAACTAATGATATTCACCTCCTTGGAAAATCGCTTCCTTCATCCATACACAACGCGCGTTTACCGAAAATTCAATGGGAGGGCGTTGCCATGGCAACGAGACGGAGGCTCATGTGGACTTCCAAAACTTTAAATTGTATTACCAGTGTACCGTACACAAATATCTCCAAAGCCCTTTGCTGGCTCTATCAATCTTTTACGGATTCAGTGAGATTGAATTTATTCTGGTTAACTCATCAAGCTAGCTAGCTGCATAAATCTTTCGCGTCGAAAATGTTTATACTTATGATTTTAAAAGACTTTAGTTTAAAGAGAGTATGTATGTATGTAGGTACTTTAGTACCCTTTAATGTTATAATAATTATTATTTGTAAATGCAATCATAACATGAATGAAACACGAATGAAATCATAACATATAAAAAAGACAATAAATAAGAGACACAGGCATAAATTTTTATACTTATAATATATTTTTGTTGTTATAATATATTATTGTGTGAAAACTATTGACAATAATAATAATGATTATTACGGAGATACAATGAACAGCCGGTTCTAGAATACCTACGCGAAACCGATGAACATGTATGAGGACATTAACGAGATTAGAGGAACCGCAAGGAGTGTATAAGGGTTGTAGTAAGCCGATAGAATTCATCTTTTCCAATCTTCCGATTTTCCCCCCAAACGAAAAGCACGATGCGTGATTTAGGTTTGTCATTCTAAATCATATCCATTTTCAAATATTAAGGATCCCCCTTGAAACATAATATATTTAGTACAGAAACTTTGAAATTGTGCTAAAGCTCAAAGAAATATAAACCTGGAATAAATTAGAACTAATATGTATTGTATAGAAGAAGTCCTTAGAAGTCTCTTCTTACTTATGTGTTCGCAAACAACAAAATCATAATTTTCCTTTTGTAGTGCGGCCGTTACCGTCCATTTTTGCGAAGAACTCGTCACATAAAGACCATTAACGCAATCTATGCGCCATAGCTCTGATAGTTACGGCCTTGTTTATACGATTGGGAAGCGCCTCTTGACTCGGGTGCTCTTCAGAATTATTTTGCGCCATCTCCCCTGCAGCTCGAGTTATGTAGGATTTTCGTGATCCCTTCCTCTAATTCCTGTTCGCCAAGATTAAAAATGGCGCCTTGGAATAAACGGTCGGATTGAGCTTTCTACAAGCAGATAGTTTTACAAAATATAGTACTATGATTCGGGTGAGGTTATTATTTGAATTTTATCTGAACAATTGTAAAATTATAAATGTCAAAGAAATTATTAAATATAGAGAATGAAAAGGGAGTGGATGGCTTAAGACGTCTGACTGCTAATAAAAGAGGAAACATATACCCACAAGATAAACTGTGAACAGGAGAGGAAGATGATGATGAGGTGTCTAACAACACACAAACAACGCCACTAAACGACTTAATTAATTTTTATTCAAATCTATATAAATAATTCTTTATAACACCATCAAGTTCTGTTAATTTTATGCGTTGGTACAGCTTTTTATTGCGATTTGCCCGGTGCCATCCGTTCCTGTACAGCAGGAAACACTATTTCACGGGGACTTTATTCGCAAATATAAATTAAGCCTCTTTACTCCAAATCGTTAGCCGGAGCGGACACCGCATTAATTGACCCCGACTCTATTGTGTCCGGACTAAACGAACCCGGCTGTTTCGGGTGAAAAGGGCTGTCAAAAACACTCTTGAAACAAATCTCATTGAAGACGTTTGATCCCAAAAAATAGAGCGGTACCGGTACCTATCTGCCTGCTAATATTGACATAAATTATTTTTATTTATTACTTTGATCAACATCATCATCAATCTTCTAATGTTTCTATTGATAACACCAGCCTTTCCTATGGACGGAAGAATACAAAGAGATTGTCCCATAGCCCACAACATGTGCTAGGTTGTTATTGGATATTAGCGACTCATAAAAATGATGTAGTCCAAATACAATACGGATGAATTCAAGATAATTTTTGGTCACTCATCCATTGATCGGAATTTGCGAAGATTGCTTAATTAAACGCAATCACATACAGAAACTTCAACCACATTCCGATAGTGAATAATTAACCAACACATAAAACAAGGGCTCTAACACAATTGGTAATATTAAATCGGAGACATCAAGTCTCCAAAGAAATAAAATAAAAAGATCCCCATTAGATCAGACTAAGTAACGATTATTACTTTTGATGCCTATAAAATCAAAAGCACGACCGATTTCGTCGAATATATCTGTATCTGAATACCTTTGTCATAGAGCACAAAGGCGATTGCGAAAACATGACATATTATGGTAGATTCGACGTGCTGCTCTGTACAAAAGTCTTTAAAAGAAGCTTTTGAAAAATGAGCGGCCGTTTCCCCTCTGTCATATTTCAATGACCCATTTTCAGAGGACAATAACTCTTAATGGCTGCAGCCCTGGATATAACGAACGGATAATTGGCGCGTGCGAATCGATAGACGGATATCCGTACGAGTGGCGGGCTTGCACTAATTGCCCGGCATAGGCCAGGCACCGGCTACGTCCGGATTAGTTCCGAGTATTGATTTGTATTGAGGGAATCGGGTTTATGGAGTGTTGTAGACCTTTCTGAACGTGAGTCACTTTGCCTACCGTTTTTTTTTAAAAAGCCCCTAACTATTGTACAGGCAGCAGCACATCAGGCTACCACTAGATGTATAATTTTCTCAATAGAATTTGTGCTTAACTAGAAACAAGTTAAGGTTGACAATTGATTGAAGAAATTTGACTGTTTTTGGTAGTCTCAAGTGCTGTTGACCGTACTTGAATCAGATGAGTCAACTACAAAAAACAGGAGGTTAGAAAAATATCGTTGAAATTATGTCCTGTAGGCACCGGGAATCGAGTCAACATTTGTATAAGTTATTTTCAAATAAAAATCATTTAATAAGGTCACTTTCTGTATTATTAACGCACTCCCAGATAGATAAAACTTGCTATACATATAATAATCTTCCTTTGTTTTTTTTACCTCTAAAAAGCGAGTCACGTGCAGTGTTAGTAACCTTCTACTGAGACAACAACGAGATGTCAGCTGTTTCCGTGGGGCCATTTTTGGTGACAGCAGAGCACAAGACAATTATTGTCACCACCCCCACCCGCAATCTCTCCTCCAAGTGTCGTTCAAGAGTATTCCCATACTCATGGCAGTCTCCTCATGCAGCGTTCCTATTAAACCACTTAAAATGAGAATTACGTGCCCGATAGATGGTAATAGGCGCGCCACATATTACATAGGACCTAACATAATTGGCGTAATTGTTTCATATAACGTGGTTTAAAACAGCATTGTATATTTGTATTTGTTGTCAATTTATTATTGTAACAAGATCATGGAAAATTTTAGATTAATACATCAAGCTGATTAAAAAAACACCAAAAGAAAGTCACTAACTGCCGCACTCAGAGACGTCAAATAACGTTAATGTGTACTTAACGTCAAAAAATGACAATTCAAAACTAGTCGCTCTTTTGCCGGGTCTATGGTCTAGATTTGAATGAAAATTTTTGACATTAAATACTCATTAAAGTTAATTGACGTCTCCGAGTGCGGCAGTAATTGCTCAATCCCGTCCACAAAAACAATGACGAAGAAAAATGGACGACTGTTGACGTCCGTCAACCTAATTGTTCTAAGACTGAATAGTTTTTTCTTTTTGATCGTTTTTGAATGAATGCATATTTTTGGAACATAACTGATGTGACGTGTGTCAAGTTTATAATGAAAGACAGCTTGACTGCCGCACTCAGAGACGTCAAATAACGTTAATGAGTACTTAACGTCAAAAAATGACAACTCAAATCAAGTCACTATTCTTGCCGGGTCTATGGTCTAGATTTGAATGAAAAATTTTGACGTTAAATACGCATTAAAGTTAATTGACGTCTCTGAGTGCGGCAGTAATAAGAGAAGGAAAACAAAAATCAATTTAATCACTTCCGTATCAAGCTCGTACATAAAACATAACCAGGTTTAACCAAAATTGTAAAGGGAGCAAAGATTTAAGTTGTAGGTATATTTGAAAGGTTCTAATAAGCCTATTCTATTAATTGAGTAAAGTATGCACTTCAACTTCTAAAATCTAAATAACTGTAGGATTCCATCAATTCCCTTACGGTTCTGCCATTCATTTAAACATTTATGAACCTTGTTGTATGCAATTCTAACCATCGGGTGTAACAACTACTTCATAATTCAAGCTCCTTATTGTATTTAGCATAATTATTGCCAGCTAAATTATTAAATTACAATCTTAACAGTAGTTTTTAAAACTCTACTAATTAAGACGAGTCATATTAGTCATTTCAGGAGATGTCTTACGTTTCTGTCTTCTAAGCTTTGTAATGAGAACATTTAAGACAGTCTTTTGCAAACCCTCCCATCTCCTTAAGTTTACCAACTGGAGCATGTTATTGCGATGCACACTGCTTCCTTGAAACAATAGTCAAAAGTGCGAGTGAGTGAGCAAAGAAACTTTTGTAAGGGTATAGTTCGGGTTTACCATGATGGTACCGAAAATGGGATAGTTTTTTTTAAAGTACGTTTTGATTTTCTTTTATCCTTTTATTTAACCATTGATTTTAATAGTTTTAAAAAGTATCACACCTAAAGAGGGTTGTTGTAAATTAGTTGTTGTGTTGCTGGCTGTAAAATCTACTGCTACCTTGAACAGTATGTATTAGTTTGTTGTCATCACAATTAATCTTACTCTGGTCATCGGTCTCTCGACATGCTCTTTTCCATCATTTTTCTACACATTTGTTCATCAGTTTCACACGTGTTTCATGTGTAATGAATGATTCAGTTCATGGGCAAAACTGATAATAATAATATCTGAGCTGACACTGTTCGTACAACAAAATAATATCACAGGAACAGACTGTTGACCCGTAGAAAAATGCGTACCTGAGGGATGTACCTGATGCGTAAATGATATAAAAATTAACTTAGAGAAAAGTAGAGTAAATATTTTAGGCTAAAAAATAACGTGTTCCTTATACGTATACACCCGGGTATATAAGGACATAAGGGTACCATTCTATTAAAAAAAATACTTTTTTCCCGCAGTTTTTTATATATTTTACTGCTTTTTCTTCTTCTTTTTTTAAATAAATGGTTTCAGTTTTATAAAGATATTTTTGAAAACTTATAGAATACATAAATTAGTCCATTAGTACTATTCACTAATATTTTTGTACATTATAATTATTGCAAATTAATAGAAAGAAATTCAGGGAAGTAAATATTTATTACAGCAAAATTTGGCAGTATCACTGCTTCAGTTGTAGTATACAATGAAACGAGAACATGTCCCCATTAGTCTTATTTAAGTGCAATGGGCAAAATCTCTGAGATTTCATCTAGACGTTTGGCAAACCTCGCTCCGAATGCTCGCATGTAGTTCTTAGACGATAGCTCTCACAGACACGAGGCTTTGTTTGCCGAATCTAGAAATGACATAATTTTGCAGTACTGTCTGGGCGTTAATTCTGAAATAATAGAAATAAAATTTAATGTTCCTCACAAATATTCCGAAGTCTACGCCAAAGATTCACATTTTTAGAGCGTTGGCACTACTCAACAGTTGTTAAATTTCCCTTAGTCGAACTAAGTCTTATATTCGGGTTCAATAATTAGTTACATAAAAACAAAAGGACTGCTAAGGGGTCGCAGATAGCAAAAAGTGCACCTTAGAGTAAGTAAGTAGTTGTAGATACTTACTACAAGTTTTTACAAGATATTTTTGTAAAATAATTTTCACTATATTCTATTTTTCAGAACATGTTTTTTGTGAAACTCATACACTGTGATAATATAATGCATCATTGATATAGAAGATTTTTCCAGGCACTAAAGTTTGTGGAATCACAGATCCAAAGAATGCTTTGTGTCTTTGTTTACATAATTAAAGCTGTAACTGGTCCAACGAGGCAATTAAATCATTGTTGCCGGAAGAAAGTTTCACATGGACAGACAGTATCGAACTGTCCGGTGTGTGGAAATCTAAAGCACTTCAAATTTTACACACAGCTTTTACTCCCATGTCCCAATTAAAATATTATACTACTCCGTAAAACAGTTTCCGTGGTGATACTCTAGCAAGTTTATAGAACATCGTGCCAGCACCGATCGCTTGTAAACAAACAGGAACGATAAAGCTTAACACCTCATTTACATAGCGATTTAGTCCACTTTAAACCATGCTTCGTGGTGTGCGATCCACGGTTTCAGTAAATAATTCCCATTGTAATGTATTCCAATAATAAATACTTTGTTCATTGATTTTTATACGGTCGCTGGCGCAGTGGCTTAACGATTGCGTAAACTAAGCAATGTTCTATGGATGGGTGACCAATCTCGAAATCCTCCGTGCTTCGGAAGGCACGTTAAGCCGTTAGTCCCGACTGTATCGGACTCTGACTGCATCATTAATACTTATATTTATTTGCAGGCATCCTTATAATGCCTGCAAAATATATATTGGAATCAAGTTTTTTTTTTGTACTTGTTATACTAATTCCAATTATATAGTTGACACAAACATAATTATGACCATCAGCTGATATACTTTATTGGCGCTCGCCAATATACTATATGTTTTTTGCAGAAATTCTTAATGGCGTAGACAATGTTTGGCACCCTAAGGACAGTTTCAACGTTTCAGACGACAATCTAGTCCGTTGCAAAGATAACCCCTTAATTGTATTAGGGTAAGTTTGTAGTCCTCTGAAGCATCTCATAACTGTTACAAGCAAAACGAGGTTCGCTTATGGTCCAAGTTCATTGCGCTTAGTTCTGTACAATATTGTAGTTAGGCTCGAGTTCACCAAAACGTAAAACAACTGATTAAAAAATAACCGTCAGTTTTTGACAAATCTGCCATAATGAGTACAAAGATTTTGGTGGTTAGAAAAAGAATTTCGAAAAATTATGATCTTGAGGCGGGAATCGAACCCGCGTCCGCTGCTATCCGGGCAGGTGCCTGACCGCTCGGCCACCCAAGACACTAATTAACTTGCCGAATTTCTTCCAACCTTTACACTTCACGTTGTAAGCACCCTCGCAATGTAGAAATACATTTCAAACATTCCAAAGCAGATATTTTTACAAATACCGTGCGTTCGGTTCCATAATGATGAAAGGTAAAAAACCGACTGTTAAATAATAATGGCCTTGTACTTAAGGAACTGTCGTTCTCTAGGAATATTATTACAATTATTCACGTGTTTGCTTAAAATTCAACATACTACGGATTTGTAATAACAAATATGGCTGGACACAGAGGGAAGACGTGGGTGGTGCAGGTGAGTGTTGACATGTTGTGAAGGGGCCTCGTGAGTAAACCAAGTTTAAAAATCCATATGCCTGGCGGAATAGGTAGCAGTTAAGACAGTTGTACCCTCTCTTTACTTTAACTCCAGGTATTATAGTGAGGGAAAAAGTGTAAACAATTTAGATGTGTCTTCCAACATAATCAAAGTCGCTAACCGTTTTGATTTTCAATAATAAATTTATATTTTTTAAATACATCTTTCGAATTTTTAGATGCATTTCGTAGATAAAGAAACATCAAATCTGCTAACATTTTGTTGCTCCCAATAATGACTAGAGTATGTGGATTGAACAATATTGATAGGTAAAACAGCAAAAAACTTAACTAAGGGCTTTTACCAAGACTGGCACTGTCTCCCTAAAATAATTAAATCACACTAGATTTTTTTAACTTTCAAAAAAAATCTTACTTTGAATTTGGAAAAGCAAACCCAGTGACAAAAAAGCGGCGCGATGTCAAATGACCCTATTGTGCGAACCCGGCCGGAGTCTTGAGAAAATACACTATTCGCTTAAGACCTAGTCCATGGGCGGAGCGGTGATCCCATTGTACCACTATCCGCACAGGGCGAGACAGACGCTAAAAGCATGTTGTCTCCACCAATTTGGCTCCACGTCGCATCTCCAGACGGCTGCCTGCCCGCTGATATAATTTGCCCTTTCCTCACTATGAAATATTAGAAAGGCTCACTGTAACGTGACGTGAAAGGAAAATGGAATATTTTATGCGGTTTACGTGGGTAGCCTGAGCTTAATATGTATGTACGGAGATGTTACTCTGAAAGGATTGGTGCCTACATCGTTTTTGATTTAGTTGAGTGTTCCTATTTGGCAGAGGTCGAGGCGTGTTTTTGTGTGGTTTTCGAGCGAGTGTGCTCTCTAACGCAATTCATATTCTATCAGTGAGACAGGGGAGCGCCTAATTTTTTCTGTTTGGTTGTGGAATTTCGTAGAGGCAAAGGTTTTCATAGACAATATTAAGTGATGTAAGCAATAAATAAATATAAATCTGTATTTCTTACCCATTAAATAGGCGTCATTTATGTATAAGTAATAAAAAAATGAATAACAATAAACAATTTGCACACAATTAAGCAACTATACTACCGAATTAATATTCGAATTACTTAAATAAATGTTTAAAGCACAGGGTAAAGTGGGGTGAATTAAACCACTTATCAATTTATCGTTAAGAAATTTTATAATATTTTTTTAAAGCCCAAAAAAATGGCGGTATGGTGTGCTCAGTAACAGTATGTTATATATTTTTTTAATATATAAGACAATTACTAAACATTTTCAACTTCGGACTTTATTTAACTGTCAAATAATATCCAATAGATTATAAATTTTAACGTGCTTAATAAATCACAAAATCGATTGTTATTGTTGAGTGTACAATTTAGCGGCTGGTTCAAATTACCCCACTTTACCTTAAATTTTTAAAGATTCATAATTATTTTATTCATAACAAAAAAAATCGGGATGTAAATTATCTATAATGGACCCTGTTTTTATAACCGTTATGCATAGATTCCAACGTCATAGTCGAGACCTTTGCCTCTTTCGCTCTTCAAGCGCAGGTTGACGAACGATTGCCCGATGCCACCAGCCGTTACCGTCACTGACGCTTGAGAGTGTAGATTGTCGTACAGCATTATACCCTGCAAAGAACACGGTATTATCATCATCATAATCATTCCTCCCTGTAGCACAATCATTGTCATCATTCCTCCCCGTTCCCTAGCACTGGGACAAATGGCTCATTTAATGCAATAAAGACACAACTCAAAACTTAGAGTTTATTTTGGGATGCGTCTTTCTTCAAAGTCTTGTTAATGAATTTTATAACAACTATATATTTTATTCACGTCCTCGGATTGTAGAGGACGAATCCCGCATCAGGACAATAATTTTTTGTAATATTTTTTAATTATTAATATTTTCTCTAATATTTGTATAATGCTTAAATAAAAATCAAATCATAGTGTTTTTATGCAAGGTGTTTGTTACACCTAGATTAAGTTATCTATGTACTATGTATGTGTAACAAACGTTGGTTAAATTATAATATGACAATAAATGGCTATAGGCTCGCCACCTATGGGACCTAACATAATTGGCGAAACGCGGATTCACATAATAGGCGAAAGTTCACTTCTGTATAACTTTAAAAAATTATTGTCTGATGCTGGAATCAAACCCGCATTCCCGCAATCCGGGCTTATTTATCACTAAATAACTTGCAGACATTTCTCTTAACAATTCAACTTCACATAACACGCCAACAGTTACCCTTGATCTAGAAATAAAATTCCAACATTGCTATTCGAAAATATTGCTTTATTTGATAGCTGTATCAAAGAATCGTGTTAAGTTCCGAGCATTAACCGCAATTATATATTTTTTTGTTTTTAATATATTTATCGATTCCAATCATTATTTTTTGTACTTCGTAATCTTATCAAAGATTTACTCACAGTGATTGTTTTTTGGTCGGGACTGTTGAAAAATACCTCTTTCTCTCTCACAAGAAAAGGTATCGCGTTGTACTGGGCTAAAGTGTGATGCAATAATACTTTCTTATTCCCGACATCCCCCAGTGTTAGATGTTCACTTCTTATCAAGCAAACAAACAAGGATAGTACCAAAAGTACCGCTTGATATTTCATGAGTAAAATCCCAAATGTAAGTGAGCACGATATAACCGAGAGATTGTATGTGGAACACTGATATGGTTAGACTGTGTCGCTCCCGATTACTACAGAGTAAACACGATTACGTTTTATTGGATAATACGTCTCGTTTCTCCGTGATACAAACGCCAAAGGTTGGGATTGATGTCAATTGAACCTGAAGTACCCACTGACATTGAATGACGTGACGGGATTCGTAAACTCGTAAACAGGATGAAGGTGAAGCATAATTTAGACTAATATAAAGTGAAGGGGTAATAATACTAACTGCAGTTCTAATATCAATTTACAGGATACGGACGTCTGAAATTGTATCGAAAATTAAACTTTAATGCGACACCGACAGACATAATTTAAAAGAAAATGCTATGGCTTCCTATCATCATCATTATATCATCAGTCCTGTAGTGTTGTGACACACATGAATTTTCTACGTTCCCTCATTTGACCGTTGGACGTGGACGGTAATCTTACTATTTTATAGACAAATAAGTAAATGCATTTAGGAATTCTACTAAAGTTATTTTATTTTATATACCATCTGATCATCAGAAACCTTTTTATATTCCACTATAGGAGCAGTGGCATATAATTAGTAAAATAAATGCAGTAGAAATGAGAGCGTTGAGGAGCATGGCTGGAGTAAGGCTGAGCGACCGATTGTATTACAGTGTGATAAGAGAAAGGTGTGGTTTGAAAGAAGATGTAATGACAAGGATAGAGAAAGGGATGCTGGCATGGTTTGTTCACGTCTAAAGAATGGATGAAAGGAGAATGACAAAAAGGATTTACATGGCGAAAGTGAATGGAGAAATGGCAAGGGGAAGGCCTAGGCGGATCTTTCATAATCAAATTGAAAGTCTATTGAAAAAGGGCCAGGTCAAGAGTACCCGAAACCGACGGGCATGCATGAAGAGATTGATGAGATTGGATGAAGCGAAAGAAGTATGTAAGGATCGTAGCAAGTGGAAGGAAGTGATCTCTGCCTACCCCTGTGGGAGAAGGGCGTGACGTATGTATGTATGTACTATAGGAGCACCACTATTGAAGGACCTTGGGTATGGATAGGAGAAAAAGCGCGAATAGTCCATTCTTAACTTGCCACACTGACCCAGTGCGGATTGGTGGCTACTGCAGATGCAGTCGGAACGGCTTAACGTAAGGTACCTGCGGAGGCACTTGAGATAATATATTTTTGGTCATCCATCCAAAAACCGAGCCTTAGCAAGCTATGCTTAGTTTACGCAACCGCTAACCGAGCGCGCTAAGTTACTGCTCCATCCTGCATATAAGCTAAGCTTATGTTAATTAGAATATTATTTCCTAAATAAAATAGTCTACAATATTTAAATTTTTTTCTGTCTACGGACAGCAACATAATAGAGCCGAAAGACCCCCAAAAAGTGTAAATTTCGTAATCAATGCTAATCACTACGCTGTTCCACAATGGGTTATTTCCCGTCACGGTAAAAGTAATATCTAGAGAAAATCGAAACGTTTAAATTTAAAAGCCTCAAATGTTAATGCAATAAATCACACCTTAGTCAAATGAGGTTTTTCTGCTTTGTAAGGTAGGGTTGAGCGCACCGAGCCAAACAATAGGCCGGAAATCGTGGGCTGAAGGCATTTTCCATTTTATGCGAGGGTCCAAAGGAAGGGTTCGTGTATTAGTCCGAATCCATTCTCTGTCTTCCGGTGGCACGTTGGAAACAATCTACTCCGCGTTTTATGAAGGGCGTTGTCAGTTAAGCAGGCGCAATGTACAACCAACCGCAGATCATTCACTGCACGACCCCGGATTTTGTACAACTGGTTTTCAGTCTTAATGCACTTGAGACAAAGCACACAATTTCTGCAGATATTTGAATGGTCTGTAATAAGTTATGTAGCTGTTGACTATGCAAGAAAGGTGACGGCAGATTGGGAAAGTAAGCGGACGCCGGTCGCATCCTAGGGCTAATTTAAAATTGATGTGTAAACTGATTTCTTTATTCTAAACTTTTATTTATTTAGGACCTTGAATAAATTTCAAATGAGCCTATGTTTTATATAAAGAGGTCATCATCGTCCTTTTCATATCGTCATTGTTCGGGTACGTGTATGAGTTAAAGGATATAATGAGAATGGGCCATAGCGTCACCCGTCCAATAGCTAGCCTGTGTAAATATTGCTTCAGTTACAAATAGCAGGTTTGTTCCGAAGATTGTAGGGGGAATGGGCCATAGCCTACCATACTGGCCCAGTGCGGATTGGTGGGCAATAACAGCCCGATTAACGGTTTAGCGTGCATAATAAAACACGGAGGAACTCAAGATTATAAATTTTTGGTCACTTATCCAATGACCATAACAAACATTGCTTAGATTACGCTATTGCAGACCGAGAGCTACTGCGCTATCGAGCTCCTCGACTTGTCAAAAACACATGCCTCTTCACCTTAATTTGGAAAACTCGCGAACAACTCAAGTTGCTTGTGAAGTGCACAAGTTCCAAGTTATTATTACTGTTGATAAAGCACCCTCGTTCACGTAACGACCAGTAAAGGGTGGAAACATATTCGGTAATACGCGGCCGAGATGCGCTCATTTATTTAGCGTAATCTCGTAAAAGTTTGCGGTATCTCTGTCGAACATTTCCTATGAGCATTTACATCTTTAAATTCGCAATTTGCCTCCGTGGAACTGGTGAAATGTTTGTGTAACATGTTACGTGCACACGCTTTGTTTTAGTTCAACAATAATACAACTGTTTCTCTTGATATACTAAGGGCCTGTTTCACAATCGAAAAGTAAGTTCTGAGTAGCTTACTTGGCAGATCATTTGACAGTTGTAATATGAAATATAGCATTTCAAGTGAACTACCCAGCAAGCTACTCAGAACTTACTTTCGATTGTGAAACAGGCTTTTAGTACAATAAATCGCAAATAATGCGTATTTAGGTGGCTGTCAATACGATTCTGACCTACAATTTTTGATTTAACTAAATATTAGGCTGTAGTTAGTTAGTTTAACTGGGTTGTTTCCGCACTTAGCCTCTCGATTTGGCCATTGTGCGTGTCTAGATATTAGGGGTGCTAATTATTTATATAAATAGGTGATTCGTATTTAGATATTTTATCTTAGAGTATTGGTAAAGAATAAAGAGGCGCATTGGTAGACATGTATAATATACCCACTTTTGCATAACATAAAATGTAAGTTTGGTAAATACTATACCTACATGATGGATCTGAACATGATCATATTGTTTCTTTGTAATAACATTTTAAAATAAAATTTTATTTATTGCTTGACTCCGAATAATTAACTACTCCACGTTAAAAACAACAGCAACAGAATAATACAAAGATAATCCAAATGGCTGAACAAGAAGAAATCACTGTAGACGGCTATTTTTTGCACCACAGTAGCAATGAACTGTTTGTCACTGATAAGAACAGCGACAAATATACCATCGCGTGGGTGAGAGGGGTTGTTATCGAACAGGGAATCTGTGTGGCTATCGCCCAACATAAAGTATACCGACTTTATGAATTATAGCAGCAAACGATTGTACTTATTAAAGTAGGTGTTTTTCTATGTCAATTGGAGAGGTATGCCAAGTAGGTAGGTTATGTAGGTAATGTTTCTGTGCTGACCGTTTGGGCACTATTTACGGTGCAAAAAAGCCTCGTTGATGAAAATCTAATCTTGGTCCAAATGTAAAACACGAAGTCTTATTTAAAGATTCACAGTAAAATTATTTATGTTTTTCTTGTAGAAATTCGAACGTGACTGCAATTGAGCCCATTTAAAGGGAGTTTTGCTAAACGAATTTCAATCTTTTGTATTTCCAATAATAAGGATCTTTGATACATAGGTACATAAATCCGGCCTATTTATCTTCGACGAGGTAGGCAGAGATGAATTATAACATCCACCGACGTTTTGTCAATTAAATTCGGTCGCAACTTTTATGATTTATTAAATTGTTCGTTCCTTAATCACCAATATCAAACGCTTTTGTTTCTTAAAATGTTGTAACCATTGTAAATTAATCTTGCATCAAATAAAACACCGCGAAGTAGCGATGCTAATAAAACGCTGGCATATCAGGCGAAGATAAGTGTGCCCGCTATAAATCTTGTGTAATTTATGAAATTGACGCGGTAAATGTCAACATGACAAACCAGGGCAGGCCTTACAGTTATAAAAGGCAACATTAATAGCAATATTTCCTATAAACCTTTTATAGCTCCTAAAGCTCGCGACACCATGAAGATATATATATTTTTAAAAACAAACCTTGTGTTGACTTAAGTGTTTGTAGAATTTTCCAGTAAAAAACTGATTATATTGAACATACTGCTAACTGCCGCACTCACAGACGTCAATTAACTTTAATGAGTATTTAATGTCAAAAATTTTCATTCAAATCTAGACCATAGACCCGGCAAGAATAGCGACTAGTTTTGAATTGTCATTTTTTGACGTTAAGTACTCATTAACGTTATTTGACGTCTCTGAGTGCGGCAGTAAGTGTGATAGCGATGAGTAATCATGGGCAGAAGGATTTCTTTCAAACCACCTCGCAATATACTGCGATTTATGTGCTGAATAGATTGCGATAGGTTGGCCACCTATTACATGGGTCCTAACTTAACTAGCGAAAAGTAAGTGTTTAACTCACCTCTGTCTACCCCTTCGGGGATATAGGTGTGATTTATGTTTGTATGTCAATTGTGGCGACCCTTAATGATGACTAAGGGCAAAACAGTGACGAGGATTTGGTCACCTATCTTGACCTTTGCAAATTAGCTCACAAATTGTCCAAAGTTGGTTTCGGAGTAATTTGCTCAACTCTTAATGACTAGACAAGCACCACTCCCGCTAAAATGCAGAAACACCGTCTCGTCGACCACAAACAAAGCTCTCGCAAAGTTAATGGGATTGTCACTCAAAATCGAGTCGCTCTAAAATATGCTGAAAACTCCCCAATCAAATTGCGGTCCGATAAGCCGTAGCCCTGAGGAAGAGGGGCTCGGATGTGACAGACCCGAGATAGCAGCCGGCGCGCGGTGGAGCGCCGTGTAATTTGTTACTCATTGCGAATCGCGATAACTGCTAATGTAACGAAGCACCACGATAAAGGGGGACGTGGAACAATCTGTTGAAGTCTAGATCTGTCCGAAATATATTTGCGACGATACCGCCCGATCGACTGTACACCCTTTTCCTGAAAGATTGTGAGAGGTAAATGTACCCCTATGGTTTCGATTAAGATTGGCACTTTTAAGGTTTTAATAGCGGAATAGGAGTAGGCCAATATAATAAATTAAAATTAAAAGGAAAGAAGAGTTTGAAAAAGGCAAGTGTCTTTGTTAATTTGTGTTTTTAATTTAGAGAGCATTTAGCATTTTATAAAAAAAAACTTTACTTATGCTCAAATCATGATAGGTGTGTTGTGTCGGTCAGCTTAGATATTCCCATAAAGTAAACAAACATTGAGCTGTACAATAATTTCAACTTTAGATTAAACTTCATATAATTATGTATTAAAGATACGAAACCAAGTCTGTATTTAACATAACTTTATTTGGGTATAGCTTTCATAACATGAAATAAAAAGTAAAATGTAATGTTACATAAAAGTTAAATGTAATGGCATGCACAACTAAACTTTGTTACATTAACAAACTATTTAATCATGTATCGTACACCTGTCTCAAGATAACACGAATATGTACAATATATCAATTCTAAAATGCTGCATCCTATCTCTTTGGCTTCAACCCAATGGTGTCAACTGTTAATAGTAGATGCACGTGGCGCGATTTAACGCTTCCTTTATCCCCGGCGTCCTCTTGAGAAGATTTTTCACGATTAATATCTATCGGAGCCACTGTCAGTTCCATTTGTTGGCAGACACCCTCTACAAAAACAGGGATTAGTGCTTAAGCCCCCCAGGCGCTGGTGTCTAATTTCCCGTTTGTTTGTGAACGCTGTGTTGTTTCTGTTTTTCTGTTTCTGTTAGTTATACAAATATATACACTTCACCTACAATTCCCCTAGCTACAGACCGAACCATTTTAATTTGCTCGCATAAGTTGTGTTAAAATAATACAAATCTACCTTATAACTTGCCATTAGTAACTTCTGTACGTGTACGGCTGAGAAATTAATCTCAGGATTCGCATTAGCGTATCGTACAACCGTATCGAGTGGCTCATTTATTTTCGACTCCTACATCATTATTAATGCATCCTTTTTATCTTCTGCTTACTTAATTGATTTGTCGCTTAAAGCTGTCTCGATTCTTGCTTCTCAATTACGTGTAGAGCAGTGTCCGGTATCGCAAACTGTCCGCCATTTTATTTATGGCCAGCCAATTGATTGAATTAGTGGCCCCTGAGGCGCTTGCCTGATACTGACTTGTTTCATACAGATGAGAATTTATACCTCCAACTTGGGTCGTTAATTCTGATCCCTTTTCACTCCTATCGGTAACTTTTATGGTCACGTTCTGAAATATTTTACCTTCGTTTATGATTTAGTGGTATTGGAATTAAAAGTATGTTCACCTTTAACTTACTTACTTAACTTTTAATATTAAATTGTTTGTAATTTTTGGAAAATTCACTAAAAGAATGTTAGAACAATTATTAGCAATAAAAATAATTTTAAATAAAGAGGTTTAATACATATATATTTTATTTGCATGTAGGTACTATACAATATGTAAACATATACTATACATATTGTAGTTAAAACGCAGGCTGTTTTTTTTGTTTTTCTTTTCAAATTTTTTTAATATTTACTTATATTATTACAAAAACTATTTGCTTAAAATATCAAAAGAAACTGGTATTTAAAATTAACGTCTAATTATGCCACTTCTTAGTATGAATAAATTTCCAAATAAAGGACAAAAAGTGGAAGACAAAATTAAATCAGTAATTAAAAAGGAACTAAGTAATTAAATCTTCGCTGTTTCTAAATTTTCTTTAACCTGAAAGTTTAACTGTTTATATAAAAGCAAAGTGTGTTGCAGAGACTGTTCAAATGTCTTTTCAGAATTCCTTGGTAATATTTCCGGAATAAAATTATACTTTGTTTATATTTCTCCATCTCAAGTATTGGCCAGGGGCTGTGTATGTGATTCATAGCTTCGTTTGGCTTACCTGACAGTAGTACGATTCGACCCTACGTGGTCTGCATCCGTTTCCTCTACTGAATTTAATCGTACACCTAAAAGAGAAAATATATAGTGCCCTAACATTTGATCTTGTGCCTTTTAGATAAAATGCGAGTAAAGGGAGAATGCTTAAGTGAATTTCGAAGCTTTCCTCGATAAGTGGAAATTTTGTATCTCGATGTATTTACGTAATATTTCAGGCTCAGTATTCTTTTACTCTTTTTGGTTCATTTTTTAGGTAGATCATCATATTTAAAATAAGACCGTAATTATTTCACGGACAAGTTAATTACTTACTATCTTTAACGGCTTCGACCTAAACGGTGACGTGAATGGAAACTACATTTAATGAATATTTTAGCAGAATAGAGTTAATGAAGGAAACCTCCTTTGTCCCGGCTTGATAGTTTGATTACACAGAGGTTGACATAGCAAGGGGTTCTTTATTGATATAAAATCATTTCTAGATGTACTATAATTACTTTTAATAGTAATAACTTCTTGGTGGTACTTCTTTTTGTATGTTACGATTTTTATTTGTTCATGTATTATTGATAATGATCTCTGCATTTTTTTCTAGAAGCAATATATGAAATGAAATGTGACTCAAAAGCTTCCCTGAAAACAAGAATTGACTAAAAATCTTGTATTCCAAATATTAAATCATCATTTCGTATTTTGATATCCCTGTCAGTTAAATGAATATTTTATGCGAGATAAATTGAAAACGAAATTGCTTTATTCAAGATCATATCTCATGGAGTCCATCCATTTAAAAAAGCTCTATCTTTTACGATCGTGTTATTTATTAACAAGTGTATATCAATACTTGCAACTATCGTCTTTTATCTATTCAATAAAGTATTATGTTTTTATATTTGTATGTTATTGGCTTAAAAATAAAGTGATTTTAAATATTTTGCTTTATAGAATTTTGCAATATAGACCGCATTTGCAAATTAGAGCACAAATATGCATATTTCGTAGTAAGTGCGAATCGCCTTTGCTATTGATTCTAATTGACGATAATCATAGAGATGTTGTGCTTGTGCATACTCTGCTAGGAAGATCCTCATCTAGTATAGATCTTTGTTTCTGCGGTGACACCACGGAACAGTTAGGTAACTAGACACGTGACTAGCATACCCTACGCTCCCAATTGACACGTTCGGGCGGACGCGTGTGCTGAATTGTCACCGCTATAATGCTGTGGGTGTCTTCGGATTATTTAATGCTAGTATTTGCTTGCATCCTTTGCGTGGTATCACGATCAGACTGCTGGAAGCGTGGTTAGGAGTATGTCGGCAATAATTTATTGCGGTAAAGATTGTACGAGGCCTTTGTTATTGAGAAATATTTTTAGTAACAATAATAGTGGAGTGTATTTAGGTTAAGTTATATTATGTGCATTTTGAGAAACTTTTGCTTCAGAAATAGGCTCATCATAATCCTGAGGTTAATGGTATCCTGTAGTCACATATAATTTTATAACACAAAAAGTTGTTGTTGTTTCGATAAAAAAAACACAACTAAACCTCCTGAAATCTCAAATATTTTACAAAAATTCTAATTTAAAAGCAAAAATTCACGTGCTATAAAAATTAGCTTAGGTCAGTGTAGTTCTCATGTGTGAGTTAAAGTACTTAAATCATTGCGGTGACTTAAAAAAAATAGAGGAGTCAAGTTCTAAGCCTGTTTTAAGAGTCAACCGTCAATAATAGCGAATGCATTCATATATTACGAATACTACATACATACATAAAGGTAGGCAGAGGTGAACTAGCACCCACGTTTCGCCAATTATGTTAGGTCCCATGTAATAGGTGGCGAGCCTATTGCCATATATCGGGCACAAAAGTCGCAGTACATTGCTGTTGCTAGGTGGTATTAGAGGAACGCTGCTGCCCATTCCTCATCATTGATTTATCCTTAGTCGCCTTGAACAACACCCACAGGAGAGATTTGGGGTGGTGACAATTGTATTCTACTCTGCCGTCACGAATAGGTACTACTTATTTCTAAAGTTAATGAAAGCTTTTATTAGACAGAAAGGAGCAAAGAAAAGCTTTGATATGCAATAATCATGGGAGGAATGGATTTTTTCCTGTAAAATTATCAATTTATTGTCTAGTCACTAGTGTATGCCGCAAGGGGTAATCACTGACCACGTGCATGAAATCGTCATGAAGCTCCGCTAAAAGCTCCTGCGTTACGGAGTCGGCGCGAATGACAATATCGGAGTGGGGGGGCCAGTGCCCCCTTAACCATTGGACGGGGAGGTTGCGTCGCTCCGCGGTCCGACCACATCGCGATGTTTCGAAACATTTATCGGAAGACCCTTTTTGAATACATTCCTTATTAATT
This sequence comes from Cataclysta lemnata, assembly GCA_963931975.1. Lineage (NCBI taxonomy): Eukaryota > Metazoa > Arthropoda > Insecta > Lepidoptera > Crambidae > Cataclysta > Cataclysta lemnata. Next base: position 8,853,336 of record OZ008339.1, read on the forward strand.
TTAAGTGTAAAGTGTCCAGATTTTTATGAGAGTGCATTTTTAGATTTTTATGCATGGATATTAGATGCAAGGCGACAGAAAGTGCAATTAGATGTTAATCTTAAATGTTAAGTATGGTCGCCGGTCTCATTAATGCAGACAGACGTACAAGCCATCAGCTTAAAAGTGTTGTGATTCTGTATATTTGGTTCAATCTTATTCTGCTGGTTAAAGGTGAGTAAATCACAATTTTAAAACACAACATTAATAAAAAAAACTCCAGTCATAACAATTGAAAACTAACAATTTTTAGAGAATGTATAAATTTATGTAATTATATTTTTTATTCTTATTTGATTTGAGTTATATTTAATTTGATTAATTGATTTATATTTGAAAACGACAGAAGGACGATATAAATGTTAGAAAAAATCCTGCTCGTTATATTTCCGGAGATTATATTTCTGACCTCTTTTTCTATGTAAGGTTTTCTTATTGTCTTATTTAAATTTTAATTAATCACCGGCTAAAATTCTTATAACGTCAGATAAGGTAATTACTTATCTTGGTGACAAAATATGTTAGCAAGTTATTAATTTCTTCATTCATGGTTGTTTAAGCTTGAGACAGTTGATTGCCGAATAATTAATTTTCTTACAACCAGTAACACTTTTTGTGTCTGTATTATTTCCAGTGGAAACATCTACTGATTTGTTTAGTTTTGTTGATATTAAGAAATATTATAATGTTATAATTAATATATAATTTTTCGATGTGTGATATTAATTACTGTGTGATAAAGACAAATATCCCATTTATTGCTTCAGTAGCTAGACAAGTAATGATTACAAAAAAATCTCAACGCTCTACCCAAAGAACCTTGAAAAACTATTGTTGACTGATTCATTTTCGATAAAAAACGAAGATAATTATTTTACGGCTTCCTTCTCATGGGCATGTCAGTCATCAATCATCATCAGTTTAATTGTGTATTAAGTTTCGTCAATGTACTTTTTGTCAAGCTCAAAGCCGCGCCCCTCGAATAAAAGAGCACCCAGTGGACACGATAGTCGGGAGAAGCGAACCTGCCACCCTGCGTTGTGTGTCCGAAGGCAAGCCGAAGCCAACGATCCACTGGTACAAAGATGGATCTCCACTTGCACCGACAGATAATCCACACAGAGTTCTTCTCGAAGATGGTCTGCTGTTTCTTAGGTAAAATGTGGTCAATTATTATTAAAATAGATTTAATATGTTACCAAGCGAGTCAATAGTGTAAGCTTAGCATTGTTCGTTAAAACCGGTCTTTGGATAAGTACATAAATAATTACATAAATAAAGTCTTTTTCTCTCAAGGAGCAGGCAGAGGTGTATTGAAGCTCTAGGTTAGGTAATAACTTTCTAAAAGGCACTTTTTTTAAAAAGGTATGTGAATTAACCATTCAGTCGGTTTTTTGATGCATATTAACTCAACCAATTGTAAAAATTATTACTAATGGTTTACAGACTGATATTTAACTATTAGTACGTAACAATTTTTAACAATTGGTTGAGTTATGCATCAAAAAACCGGCACTTAGCGAATCGAAAGCTAAGCTAACTTTGTATGTATGTGCAATGTGCATAAATACAAACTAAGTTAGTTATGTATTTAGTATGTGCATACAATATAAATCATGCCTATATCCGCTAAGGGGTAGGCAGACGTGAATTAACACCCCTGCCGAATTAACACTTTTCGCCAATTAAGTTAGGTCCCTAAAAAGTGGCGAGCCTATTGCCATGTATCGGGCACATAAATCGCAGTATATTGCTCGGCGGTAGGAGAAAATGCTGCTGCCCATTATAAAGATAAACATGTAAAGATGTAAATATGTTTAATTAACCTACTCACCACACATATTTTTGTAGATTACTATAGCTTGATACTGATGGGGTATTATACTCCTTTTATAATTTACTTATGACTAATTGTTTGCCACGTTGTAGGGTCATGCGCGGTAAGAAAGAGAGCGACGAGGGTGTATACTGGTGTGTCGCACGTAATTCCGTGGGGGAAGCAGTTAGCAAGAACGCGACGCTTACCATAGCCGGTATGTGGACTGAATATTTTAGAATCTATCTATAAGGTATAAGGCTGGTTATAACTGAATATCCATCTAGCATTTCATGCTGAATCTCATTAGTTAAGTACCTAAAATATGGTTAATTATTCATTTTGAATCACTTATTCAGATTATTTTGTCTAGCTTGTTTTATAACAGTATTGTAAAAGAGACTCATAAGGACTCAAGGACGTGGCAGATTAATGTCGAGGAGGTCTTCCTCTAATTATTGTTTTTATAAATAAATAAGGATCATAATTTATAATCCTGTTTATTTGCTACCAGTCATGGTAACTTAATGTAAAACATAAAGAAACTACGTTAGCTAATTATTAAAGTAAAGTTATAATTTAATTAGAAGTAATAAAAAAACTATATGCCAAAAAAAGGTTACCACATAAAATTTTAATCATAGACGTCCTGATTCTGAAGACCTATTTTGTATGTTATAAATGAATTTATAGTAGGTATCTATGCATGGCGCCAATAAGTATAACATTATTTTCAGTTCTCCGTGATGACTTCAGAGCAGAACCTAGAGATGTAAAAGTAGCTAGTGGCGAACCGGCATCGCTTGAATGTTCCTCTCCTAAAGGCGTTCCAGACCCTTCTGTTCATTGGACTAAAGATGGGCATAGCTTAGACGTTGAAGTTAATGGAAGGTATGTAACTACTTCCATTCAAGTAAAATTCACACAAGTGTTAGTACCTAATACAGTTAATTCTTCTTTCAGGATATCTATAGTTGACGGTGGAAACTTAAAAATTCTTGAGAGCCTCCCTGCAGATAGTGGAGTCTACAGATGTGTAGCGTCTAATGTGGCCGGGGAAAGGCAATCACGTCCCGCTACACTGCTCGTATTACGCAGACCACATTTTCTAGTGAAACCTAATAACATAACTGCTTTAATAGGCCAGAACATCGAGTTTCACTGTCAAGTAAGCCGAGAGATTGTTTTAAACAACACACGTTTTAATGAGCTCCTGTCGTCCATAATGTGACAGCAATGCAGATTTTGAAATAGCCATCAGTCAATACACAAAGCCCGTCTTTGCATAATTTGCATATTGTTACAGGCATCGCCGGAATCAGATGTTTCAGTAATGTGGTCTCGAGACAATGGTTCCTTGTCGCCTTATGCTATTGTTCGACGTGGGTCGCTACGAATAGACCGAGTTAGCGCGACGGACGCAGGTGTTTATACTTGTCGAGCTGAAAGTCAAGCCGGGAATAGCGCTGCCGCAGCAACGCTCACAGTACATTGTACGGTGTTTATAAATATTCTGAGGTTGATTGCTGCAAGTCAATAAATTTGGTTATATTGATTTTTGTTATTTTTATAGCCTTACCTCATTTCACAAGAGTGCCTTCAGATCAGACAGCGTGGGAAGGAGAAGCGGTTTCTTTTCCATGCGAAGCGGACGGCTCACCGAAACCTGTTGTTTTTTGGACAATGGAGGGATCTCAAGTAATTACAAATTTGTTTGAATTTTATTATGGACTTCTTTTTATGTCACAGAAACACAAGCTGAGGCAGTACCTTTTGGCCATGCACAAGGCATAAATTTTTTTTTTTCCTCCTTTTTATTTTGTTAAATTCGCCCTATATTTTAGGGAAGGTAAAGGGCTATTTTGTAGTGTTTATTTGTAATTTGTTGTTAATTTTTTTCATTTTCTCTTATTTTGTTGTCTGTGTTGTCTTTGTGCTGGTCAATAAATGTTTTTATTTCTTTTTCTTAATTCCAAATCCATTTTCAGGAATTAGTATTTCCAAAATCAAGTCATGGCACTACTTCATTATATTTAGACCGAGTGCTTACACAACATGCCGGAAGATTAACGTGCGTAGCTGTTAGTGCAGCTGGAAGTGCTTTACATACCGCTTCTCTTCAGGTAAACTGGAACTTAAATACTAAAAAAACTATATTGGACTATAAAACTAACAAGTTAAAGTATAATGTATTGTTATAGGTTCTGAGAAGGGAAGCCAATTCATTTAAAGGGGATTCAGAGTCATCTTCTCCTTATCCTGAGTTAGGTAAACCCCAGAATCATCCACCCATGACACAGTATGAGCTGGTGCAAGCACGTCGATATTTGCAACAGGATGTTCTAGCGCTAAGAAGGGTTGAAGGAATATCAGCTACTACCTTAAAAGTTGTTTGGGATGTAAGTTTCGCTTACTGCATAAAACATTACCGATTTCATTAGGTGTGACATTTATTTTAATATCTTTTTTTTTCTAGGTTTTGACTGATTACAATGAGTACTTAGAAGGCGTAAAAATATGGTTCAACGGAACTTCCCTTAATAGGAAACAATTAGAACACATGAACAATCAAGTTACTAACATAACTCTAGTAGACAACTTGACAGAATTCACTAAATTCGAAAACTTTTCAATGACAACTGTGCATAATAGCGGGTCGTCCAGTCACGTATTGACTGGATTAACACCATTCGCGCAGTACGACGTGTTTTTGATGCCATTCTATAAACTGTTATTGGGGAAACCTTCGAACATGAAGACTGGATTCACAGATGAAGATGGTGAGACTTATATGAATTAACTGTTTATTTGTATTAATTTTAAAATGTATTATGGCTTTATTATAGCAAAAAAATTGACCGAAATAAGCAAAATAAACATAATTATGATGTCTAAATTCTTGAAGTGATAGGCAGATATGTAAAAAACCCATTTGTCGAATATATAATGTTAATAGGGGGCGAGCCTCATGCCGTCTTCACACATTAAACGCAGTTTTACTAGGAGGATATTTCTTACTATATTTCTATTTATAAATAAGCCAATTCAAAGTAAATTTCACTTTTGTGCTTACGTAAATTATTCAAGTGTTAATGTTCCTGAGTACGTTGTAGTTCCGTCGGCACCACCACAGGGCCTCTCTGCCGGAGTGATAAATGCGACGTCAGCATGGATCCGGTGGGATCCGCCGCCCGTACATACTTGGAACGGTGAACTCTCTGGTTACTTGGTTAGTACTTTTTCGTCTACGATCCAAAATCCATTTAACTTTTCCAACTTTAATTTACTTTTACAAGATCGTGCACGCTTCTGCTTTGTTCGTTTTACATGTCTATTTGAGACTTGATTGATGCTAGATTGGTTGTTTCAACGTATTGAAACTAGTTCAGTGTGAGTACAACAAATAAAATAAAAACATACTTCGTTTTTGTTATATGTTTCTTCTATAATTAGTCTGTTTATCCTGATCGTTCTAGATTGAAGTGAGAGTTGGTGGGGGTAACGGAGGTCGCGTAGTAGGCCAAATGTCCTTAGGATCACGAACGCGTGCGGCTGCGGCTAGTTCCCTGCGAGCAGGGGGTCGGTACAGCGCCCGCGCAGCTGCAGTAACAAAACGGGGCCATGGACCGTTCAGCTCACCGGCAAACATCCACATGGTGCCGACACAAACTCAGAGACATTACGTACAGTAAGTATTCAAAAATTAACTTCGATTGCTTTTGATAAATTTACCATTATTATTATTATTATTCATGACGGCCAATTTAGTCGGATGTCAAATCCGATAGGATATATGCCTATTGAGTTCGAATCCAAGGATATATTTTATTCATGAGTCATGACTGTTTTATTCAACATTTAAATATAATTAATATCTGTATTTGTTAGCCATAATTATAGTCTCCATAACACATGCGCATAAGCTACTTGCTTTGTGCTAAATGATAGGAAGGAGGGAGAGTAAGAAATATTTATTAATTAGTATTTAAAATGAACGGAAATGAATTATAGGTATTCACCTCAATAACAGCCAATTGACTAACATTAATTCAAATTGTTCTAGAACGGAACCGGCTAGAGACAAAGCTATATTGTCAATGTTCCAAGAAACTTGGCTTCTGGCGTTGTGCGTGACTTTATTAGTTCTCGTGCTGGTCGGCGCCGGCGTTATAATTTATATTAGACAGCGCAGTTCCAAGCAGAGAAAGAACCACAACGCTACTAGTAAGTTTTCAATTAAGTTTCTTAAATAGATGCTGTAGTTAGGATTGTTACTGACAGTTGTTATTTATTTTTAGGTGCGGCTATTGCTAATGCTCAACAATGTTTACTTGGTAAAGAGGCAGTTTGGTTAAGAGAACGGCCGCCTTTTGAAGGTTCAACTGAGCCTCGAATCGAAATACTGAACTGCCATCAAAGTCTTTTACACAGTAAGAAATACTTTCTTGTTACCTTATCTCCGAAGTTCTAAGAATGAAGTTTACAACGGTGTTGTTAATTTTCAGGTGGTCATTCAATAGGCACAATGGCTATGGAAGCTGAGTACACATTACCACAACACACGAGTAATATGAGTGCAATGCCACAAGAAGACCACAGAAGAATTGCACCAGAACCTTACGCGTCTAGTGCCATTTATACAGAACTAAATTATAAGGTAGGTTGAATGTAGTTTTGCGTTTTTAGGAAGCGAGAAAAATATAGAATGCATTTGACGAAATTCATCTGTAGTTGCAGGATCACAATGACTTAGAAGACTCGTGTCTCAAATGTGCTGTAAGTCCAGGCTCATATGATAATAGTATGGTCAGATCCTACGGTGAAAGTAATCAATATTCTAACGAAGAATGTTCAACATGTTGTCGAAGCAGTAATTCAACGCTAACTAAAGATTACAGTGAGATGACAAAATGTGGAAACGATGTTGAAGAGATACAAGATATGTCTATAGATGATTGTCCATCTTGTAAAACTAATCATTCAAGATCATCTAGTCACCATGATGGTAACAAGGAGTGGACTATGGCAGAAGTGGAATATGATTATCCTCAATGGCATTGGATGGGGAGGGATAATAGTTTTAGACAAGGAAACCAAGAGATGAGAAATCCGAGTACAAGAAGTGAACAGAACTGTAGAATGAATTTGTGTGATATCTTGCCACCACCGCCGTACGAAAGGTATTTTTATACTCAGGCCCTTTGCGGACTTGATAGTAATTTAGTTGATAGGTTAGTTTTCTTACAAGTTTTTTTTTGTCCACAGAGAATCACCTTTTCGAGAAATGCACGCATTTGCAAGTCACTCAGGGGCATCAGGTTGTTCAGGACATACGTATCGAAGTTAGTCTTTTTTATAGAATAATGTTAAACGTTGTTAAACGAATATCACTAGCGTGTAATCCAAGCAATATTAAGAATTAGTGAATTGTAAATATTGTAAAAAAGGTCTGTGAATATATTGAAATGAAACGGAGGACTTTTACACCGCCGAGTAAATACATTTGCAACTTTGAAATATGTTGCGTAGCGTTTCAAAATACATTTGCAATAGACCGATGAATTCGCAGTACAGACTTTGATTATGTAATATTAGTATGACAAACATTTTCCCGTAACTTTTTAGATATAAATTCAATATTAGAACACCGTAGCTGTCGGTTGCAGCGCTTAACACTAGTATATACGGCGACATTTGATACCTTTGATACGATCGAGTTTTACGGTTATCGTATCCTATTGGCAATATCCTAAGTAAAATACCCGTAACATTATTATGTTTATTGTTTATTAAGCTAGTCCCTGAAAGAAAGTGAGTGAGTAATATTATGGTGTTATATTATTGTTTGTTTTTTATTTGAGTATTATAAAAACGTTAGCAAAATTATTATCAAGTGGTTAGAAAAATTAATCAGAAAGATTTCCTCATCAGGACATAGTTTTTCGATTTTTTCTGACCTCTTTTTATTTGTATTATATTTATTATTTACCAAGACTTATTACAAGACGGTGTGATAGTCGGATTGTGGCTATTTATTCTCATCGATGTGTTTTCAGATAGACTGCTATTATTTAACGTAGCCATTAGTTCCACTTTTTCTAGTGACTGTGATATAGTATAATTTCTTATTCGTTTTTGTTTTGTACATATTCTTAAATATTTGATATCCTTATACAATTTTAACTTTGATTCATATATTTATTCGGTGTAGTGGTATATTGTGAACCAATAACATTTTATTGGAATTTGTAAGGGAACTCCAAGCATTTTTTACTGAAATGATTTACAATGTCGGTTGATAAATTTGTAGTTAACTCTAATGTAAACCAGTCAGCATTAATAAAGTCATTGACATTTTTAATAACCTGTATTTTTATTTACGTTTCATACCTTAGCAGCTTAAAGTAACCTACCTGCTTAAACGATTCTAGAACGATTGACCAATCATATCACACCCACGTTTTGCCAAGTCTCACGTGATAAGAGACGAGCCTATTGCCATCTAAATGGCATATAAATCGCAGTATGTTGCTAGATGAACGCTGATTCGTATTATCTTTAGTCACCTCCTTGTAGGTACGACGAAACCCATGGGAGAGATGAGGGGTGGGTGACAATTTAATTCTGCTCTGCCGTCACCGCACGGCTTACAACATAATTTGTGTTGATTAATGTTTTAGCCCAAAGAAAGTTTGGCCGTGTGTTCTTAAGGTATGTACACACCAAACCCGCTGGCCCGCCGGCTTTACCCGGGTAAAGCCGGCGGGTCAGCGGGTTTGGTGTGTAGATAGCATTACCCAACAGAAAACGGTAGGTACATCAAGGACATAAATTGATTTTTTTGTCACGGCTCTAAACTGACCACTTTGCGTTGCTCTTTACAAATTTTGCATGCTAAATTATTAACACCTGGTAACATAATGATGTTACCAGGTGTTAATAAAAAAATGCATTAATATCAAATTTTAATGTTCATTTTAATGTAGTCTAGTGTTAGTTCATTAAATATTATTAAAATTTATTATGGTTCATTGTCAGGGATATTGAAATTAATAATGATATTGTTATGTAGGTACCTTCCTAGCTATGTCACGATTTCTTATCATAAGAACAATAAATCAGTAAAAAATGTAGTTCACATGGCAAAATGATAAAATATAGCCAACGCAACAAACACCTCGTGATTTTAACATCCTCCCTGTTTGATCCAGGAATACTTCAAACGAATTATGGCGAGAGTTTATTGGTGATCCTGTCTCACTATTTCAGTAAGCACAAGGCGTTAATTGCCCCATAACCGAAGTCATTTCCTAGCAATTAAAAATGTTTAACTCTCCCATAAAGGGCGGATTGCTTGTAAATTTTATTTGTGCGAATCTCCTTTTTAAATGGCAAATAATTTCGGCTTTGAATAGATTTGCGTATTAGTTGGGACAGTAAAACGTTTTTACGGTCCCTTTTTACGATTGATTGTTCGTTTCCACTGGTATAGTGGATAGGTGTTAAGCTGTTTATGTTTTGAGTGTCGAAGACAGCGTAAGGCTGCCTCTTAAGGTCTGTTCACATTGGCCGTTTTCCGCTCACGTTTTTTTTACTTCAGAGGCAGACGGTAGAGGAGAATAGGTAAATAAAATAATAAATAGAGGGAAAGTCTATTGTCATGTGCTTCGGACTTTAATAACACAAAATTTAATACAGTAGTGATAGGTGGTACCTGCAATGCTGCTGCCCATTCCTCAACATATTTAAACGGATCTGCAGCGTAGGTAGGTAATACAATTAGCATAGTATCAAAAATTATTATAAATTTGTATAATCATCATTTATGTTATTGTTTCTCAAAGGCTCTATTCTCGACTAATCTAACCAACTTACTTTAATAGTCCAATGTATAAATGAACGAAATACGCAATAGGTTACTTTAAGTTAGTTACCTTGGCTTTGAACAGAAAGTCTAAATTCGCTGAACAATTTACTTTAGGCGAGTTGTCACTTTCTATTTAATTTGGTCACCTACCATAATTAAGCTGGCTGTATGTGTTAATCGTGTTGTAGCAAAAGAAAACAAAACGACAAGTCGCCAACATTAACATTCTGTTATCAGCACCAAATATGATATTGCGTCGTCTCCATTATCACAAGCAAAACAATACCCTACGTGAATGGACTACGGTGCGAGATGGTGTTACAACATGCGATACATTTCCTTATTATATGTAGAAATAAGTTGGGGCACACGTAAATAGTCATTCCGAGCTAATGCAATTTTGATGAAGAAAGTATGATAACAAAAGTGATAATAGATAATAGAGTTCCAAAAAAGAACACGCTCGGGGTCGTTCAATGAACATTTTTTTTCGTTCAATTCCCATGCAACCTTCTTGAGTCATTCGTTACCATGGTGCATGTAACTGTGCCGAAATATTGGAATCATAACAAAATCCAGGTATGTGGTATAAATCCCGTTTTAAGACGTAACCTTCTTATTAGTTAGCACCTGAGCTTAATGCTTCTGTTTCATAGGGTAATTATAAGACACAGACAATTGCCACTGAGACACAAACGCTGATAATCATGATGATAAATACATCATCAACATCACCAGCCTTTTAATGTAGGATGTTGCTATTAGAGCACATCTAGGCCTTCCTTATGTGATATATTTCGTTTCTATGGGGAGAATGGGCCATAACCCACCACACTATTATTCAACCACTATGGATGCAGCCGAGACCGACGACTTAACGTGCCTTTCGAAGGACAGGGGATAATATTATGTTTTTGGTTACGCATCTAACGACTGGCCGATGCGAACATCGCTTAGTTTACTCAATCGCAGGCAAAGTTTGTTACCCATCGCGCGATCGAGCTTCTAATAACGTATTGATAGGTATATGTTAAAACACGTTACACAATAATGTATTAATTTAGGTCGAATTATTGTAGAGTCATCAATGACTTTCCTGGTAGACCATAAATTGACGAACCAGACTTAAGTGAACCGCAGGTTTCGTCAATCAAGTCATAGTTATTGTCAAAGCTGTCAGGAGGTCAAGAGAAGAAGAAATAAAAAGTTTACATACACTATGAATAAATAACAAAATTATTCGATTTTAATTTCAACATTATATAAACGTTAGAAAAATTAGTACAAAGATTTTGGTGGTTAGAAAAAGAATTTCGAAAAAAAAAAAATATATTTTTTAAATATTTATTTTATTTCTACATTGCGAGGATATCCGTTGGCTTACAACGTGAAGTGTAAAGGTTAGAATAATTTTGGCATGTTAATTAGTGTCTTGGTTTGTCGAGCGGACAGGCACCTGCCCTGATAACAGCGGACGCGGGTTCGATTCCCACATCATGACCATAATTTTTCGAAATTCTTTTTCTAACCGCCAAAATCTTTAAAATTAAATGATTACATTTCGTCAAGTAATGCTGGATCATGAAAGACTAGGATCGGTATTCGCTTCAGGACATTTTTACAATAAGACAAATTATTGAAATATGTTGTGCTTTTTTGTAATAAAGTTTACATCAAAGATTTTAGTGGTTAGAAAAAGAATTTCGAAAAATTATGATCTTGAGGCGGGAATCGAACCCGCGTCCGCTGCTATCCGGGCAGGTGCCTGACCGCTCGGCCACCCAAGATACTAATTAACTTGCCGAAATTCTTCTAACCTTTACACTTCACGTTGTAAGCCAACGGGTACCCTCGCAATGTAGAAATAAATTTCAAACATTCCAAAGCATATATTTTTACAAATACCGTGCGTTCGGTTAAGCTTGGGTTTGCTTTATAAACAATTCGATTTTAATTTTAACATTATATAAATGTTAGAAAAATTAGTACAAAGATTTTAGTGGTTAGAAAAAGAATTTCGAAAAATTATGATCTTGAGGCGGGAATCGAACCCGCGTCCGCTGCTATCCGGGCAGGTGCCTGACCGCTCGGCCACCCAAGATACTAATTAACTTGCCGAAATTCTTCTAACCTTTACACTTCACGTTGTAAGCCAACGGGTACCCTCGCAATGTAGAAATAAATTTCAAACATTCCAAAGCAGATATTTTTACAAATACCGTGCGTTCGGTTAAGCTTGGGTTTGCTTTATAAACTATTCGATTTTAATTTTAACATTATATAAATGTTAGAAAAATTAGTACAAAGATTTTAGTGGTTAGAAAAAGAATTTCGAAAAATTATGATCTTGAGGCGGGACTCGAACCCGCGTCCGCTGCTATCCGGGCAGGTGCCTGACCGCTCGGCCACCCAAGATACTAATTAACTTGCCGAAATTCTTCTAACCTTTACACTTCACGTTGTAAGCCAACGGGTACCCTCGCAATGTAGAAATAAATTTCAAACATTCCAAAGCAGATATTTTTACAAATACCGTGCGTTCGGTTAATCTTGGGTTTGCTTTATAAACTATTCGATTTTAATTTTAACATTATATAAATGTTAGAAAAAACTAAGTTGTACTAATTTTTCTAACATTTATATAATGTTAAAATTAAAATCGAAAAGTTTACATCATTAAAATAATGTCAAATTATCAAACAAACAGTGTTTTGTCATCATTTTATCAACATCCCCAGTCCTTTAATGTCCCCCACTGCTAGATCATTTACCTTCCCTATGAGTAGAAAAATTTAGAATGCAACTGTTTTGGTTTAAAATAATTAGTTTCCATTGTCATCCAAGGTACAGAATTTCACAATACCCTTTGTTTGTACGCAGCTTCGTTGCCTCTGAAAGAGGCTACAATTACAGTTGTAATCAGCTTTCCTCATAAATAACTAAACACGTACTTGTAGGTGCAGGCTGCGCCGAAACCGTGGGGTGTTGCCATAGCAACCGCCCTCACGCCCCCAAGTGCACCCTTGTTATTAATACCCGTAATAATTAAACTTGATTGCATTTCTCACCAGGTGTTAGACGACGACTCGTCAACATTTGCTACACATTGTTATGGAATTAATGGCCCGTTATGAGATTGTGATGTTGAGGAAATTGGGGAATTAAGATTGATTGGTTTTGTATTATAGAGATCGCAGTGAAAATTCCTGGGAAAAAACTAGATTTTCTTGATTTGAATTTAGGAAACGACAGATTTAAATATTTATTACTCAAATTTCTTCTTTATAGTAATAATAATAAACTATGTAAGTTTTCACCCCAGCCATTTATAGCGAAATAAAAAATGTTAACAATCTTGATTTGTCTTTTTATATAAAACAAAAATCAAAATGTGTGGTTCCTATTTTTTCAAAGTGGCTAATCGTTTTCATTTTCGTAAATAGATGATGTATTTTAGAATACGTCATCCATTATTAGTTATTTAAACACCATGTGAACTGGTGTTCAAATAACAGACTCACATATGCGAAGACTGCTAAATATTTTCTCAATTTCCTGACGCGAATAAAACAAAGTGCTCCCAATTCGTGATCAATCCATTAACAACATTGTCAGCACCAAACAATCCATAAAATAAATACAATAAGCCAAAACTCCCCTGCGTTCCATACATCATCAAATTTCACTACGCTCTCAACGAAATCAGAATTCCCCAACCGTTTCCGCAAAAGAGAACGTGACTTCTTTCAATCATACGGTAGGCGGCGGCGGGTGCGAGTTTTATATTTTCTTTATTAATCAGCACGCCCCATGGCTCGACGGTAAAGGTTCCTTTGCCGAAATAAAATGCCAGTGGGACAAAGAAATATTGAATGTGCGCTAAACGCGCGTGAATGCCACACGTTAGAAATCGAAGTGGGTGTGAATTTGACTTATAAGTTGCAGACTAACATTACACACAAAGAAAAATTGTAGCTAGAAAAAAATGTTTGAAAATGATAGCCTTGTTGCGGCAATCGACCCGAATATTTTTTTTCATGAACGTAATACAGTCTTCGCTCAGAGTTATCATTCTGGTTAGGACATTTAATATGTCCAATAGTATATAATGCTATGAGTATGCTACGTTGGTCATTACACACGAAGCATTATTGCAAGCGCGAACCGCAGGCGAGCGCGGTAAGGAAGCTGAGTATGTAATAATCAATGCATACAAGTTGCATACGACGTTTTTTAACACAATTGCGAGAAAAAAACAAACTTGTATTGTTATTAACTTTACCAAATAATTACGGAAAATGGCGCCTACAAGTTTGGTTTTTTGTTCTTTTTTAATTCTCCATATTACTTGGGACGGCAAAGGGAACCAGCACATACAGCCTCATCTAATGTAGTCTACTTTCTTCAGTATTAATCGCATTAAAACGCGGATGTATCACGTTTTAATGCATTTTGGGAGAGTTTGGCCTCAAATTTACACTAAAAGCATACCAAAGACATGGCTGTATATTGATATATCTGTGGCTAGACCCTATGCTTCCCTAAAAATGTAGGGAGAAATTAACAAAAAAAAGCATAAAAAAATATACCATTACGCACTAGTACGTAATATATTATGCACGAGTGCATAATATGCTGCATTATGAACCTTAAAACGGTGTAATATGAGTCAATTTACGAGCAATTGTGTTGAAAATTGTATTAGTCACAAGTCTGGAAGGATTAAAAATTGTGGTAGAGGGTGGCATAGTTTAGGATAGTTTTCTTGTTGCACGTATTATTATTTTTTTTGGGATTTCCAAATAATTTTTTTAATGTAATATAATGTTTATAATATTTTTTTTAGTTGGGCCACTCTAGTTTTATACGCCATATGAAAAATAACGAATTTTCAACTGACAGTTACTGGTTTGTTTGCAACCTAGTTTAGTAACTCCTTACAAACTTGTGTACATAATATCTGATCCCTGTGGCTTGCATGAGAAGGTAAAACAAATGAGTGCCGGCATCTTTGAATCACCACGGACTCTGTCCGATGGAGCTAATGGGACGCGAAGCTTTTGATTGATCAGATTAATGATTAGTCGCCTCTATAAGGAAGGTATAGGCGAGCTCAGCGATGGAGCTAATTGATTTCGTATAATGTCCACATTATGCAAATATGTAATGGATATGACAGGTTTACATTTGCGATTCTTATTAGAGCAATGTGGCCTGTCGATCTAGATTGTTGTTACAGATGTCAGATTATATGATTGCAACGAAGATAAATCATGCTATACAATTGATGGAATATTAAAGTATAATATGCTGCACTAGAAGCCAAAAGCGTTATCTCAACAAACGTAACCGAGAAATTCACAATTCATAAATACAAAAGAGACACAACTCAATAATTGCATTCCTATGACAGTATGTCTTACTGCCGCAATCAGAGATATCAATTATCGTTAATGAGTACTTTATGTAAAAAGGACAATTCAAAACTAGTCGCTTTTCATGCCGGGTCTATCCACTCGTCATTAAAGTTAATTGATGTCTCTGAGTGCGGCTGTTAGTACCATTAATCAATCAATTTATTACATTATAAGTAGGTTAAAAATTCAGAAAATTATGTCCTGATACAGAACCGCCGTCAAGGACTATAAATATTGAGGCAGCAGATCGGATTGCGAAGGATTCGGGTTCGATTCCCTCGCATAAGGACAATGATTTTTTTTTTTTTTTTTTTGTAATAAATTGCTTTGTGTTTAATTTTGTTGCTTTGTGTTTGATTTTGTTGGACGTCATCAAGAAAAATCTTGACTCTGCCATAACAATAGTACCGATACCTGCTGAAGCGTTCAGCGGCTTTCCGGCGAAAGCTAGCCACGCCTTGTTCGCCTCCAAAAAGCTCATTGAAAGTATCGTTAAAGTGTCTCTGACCGGCAGTAAACCAAGTTAACGGACGAGACGCCTTGTGTAAACGTTTGCGTTGGGCATACCGAAGTAATTTGCGAGCCGGCTGAACATTACTGTGCAAAGTTCGGAAGCATTGAACCTCTATGTGTTGTGTACAATTGTACTGTCAACGCCACATCAGATAGTGCAAACCTATCGGATTGCCCTCATCGATTTTCAACCTTCAAATGTTTTACGTAAAGTGCTAAGTCGATTGCTGATGTCTGTACCTACATTCTATTATAGTTGTTTGTTACTAACCTCGGTATATTTGAGTTGGCGGTCATTGTTGTTGCTGCAAATAAATCATATTATAAACACATTAATGGACAGCAATGACTACTTGTTGGACTGTTTTTTTTCCTATTTTAATATTAAGAAATGAAAGTTTTTTAAGTTTACAATTAAAATCTAAGTACCAAGTAGGATAATGATGTTTGGTCGAATCGGAAGATATTCTAGCTATCACACAAAAATCTTGGAATGGGCAAAAGATATAGGTACATATAGGAAGATATTGGTGGTACGTTCATGGCCTTGTGATCATTATCTATAGACCTATAGGTATATTCTTTAACAAAGTTTTAATGTTTACTTCTAGTAATGGGTTTCGCATACAATTGTTCAGCAATAGCTTGAACGTTGCAATAAAATAATAGAATGTAATTGAGACGATTTGTAATATTTTCTTTAATTTAAGTCCTCAGCATACATACATACATAATTCACGCCAATATACCCGAAGGGGTAGGCAGAGGTGAACTAGCACCCACGCTTCGCCAATTAGGCTAGGTCCCGTGTAATAGGTGGCGAGCCTATTGCCATTTATCGGGCACAAAAGTCGCAGTACTTTGGTAGGTGGTAGGTATAAGAGGAATGCTGCTGCCCATTCCTCATCACTGATTTATCCTTAGTCGCCTTCTACGACACCCACGGGAGAGGTTTGGGGTGGTGACAATTGTATTCTACTCTGCCGTCACAACGCGGCCACAGCATATCTTCATTTTAATTCCACTTTTACACTACTACTAGGACTGGATCACGAATGTCTAAGGATAATTATACAAAAATGCCTTAAAATTATGAAACGCCGAGGGTGCATGAATTATCCATAACGCGAAGGCTGTACGAAGCAGAGCCATAATTCGCCCTTCGTTCCGGGTTCTGTATATTTATAGTAGTAGATAACGCCCACAGATGGCGTTGGAGATTTCCTACCGTTTCCACAGTGAAACGATGGAGCCTAGTACAGTAAGTGTTAGTATTGAAAAACTTCTATACCTACTGAAAGTTATTGATAATTACATTTTAATTAGAGTCTTTAAAACTTCCTATATTTTGACTTTTCCATAAATATAATTGTCTCTGACACAGGTTGGAGAGTGGTGACAATTGCATTGTGTTCAGCCGGCACCACACGGCCCGTGGCCAATAAAAAGGACTCTTAATATAATTGTATTAAGTTTGTATTCTGCATGGTTATATCTAAAAATGCTTTGTATAAAATAGTAGGTGTTGTTAGGATTCGGGAAGCATCCAGTGCCAAATATTGTAACCGCGATTCTGTGATATCGCAGTAGTCTTTAGGTCTTGTATTGATATATTTATTTGATTTAAGATTAATGTAGTACATACATTCAATTTGCAAATGTAACAAATATGAAAATACTAAATTGCAACACACGACATAGGCTGGAGTTCACCAACACTTATACAGGCGATTATTATTTAACCGTCGGTTTTTGACATTTCATCGTATGGAAGAATTGTCAAAAACTGGCGGTTATCTTTTAATCAGTTTTTTTTACGTTTTGGTGAACTCGGGCCTTAGACATATTATTACGTTAACATTAGCAAAATCAGGGCCTAGCCAAGTGGCATATTTATCTATGCGAACGCATAGGAAACAAAAGTATGAAACTGATTGTTTTCTCTATAATACGTCATTCTATGCGTTTCTAGATTGGCCACTTCGCTAGGGGGGCAGGCATTCTCACTGTTGATGAGAAAAGAAATTGATGTCATATGTACCTATATAGCAGTCTCTTTCCGACGAAGGAATTCGATAGCGACAAAACGCAGTTGCTATACTGCTCCTCCGCCGAGGTCCCCTAATACTTGTTGAGTTACGGTTTCCAATTTCCAGTCCTCCACTTCAGGTGTAGGGGGCGTCTCGGCGGCACTGTACGTGAGTTATCGGATAAATTTACCGGGATTCGCGTTGTTATATTGGTTTCAGCGGGTTTACATTGCAACTCGCTATAAATTTGTTTAACTTTTCTCGAGATAGGACGATACGATATATACTTGAGTTTTTATGGTCCACATGGGGCTTAATACTTCCTGGTCCGTTTTTACTTCATAACTCAGTATCGGCGTGAAATATGATACGAGTGACTACGTAAATGGTTATGAATTTTGGTAGCAAGCCGACATGTACCAATAAAGAACATAGAAAACTTATTAATATGAGTGGTGAGGGCACAGCAGATCACAACTATCACGTTCACCACCCTAACCCTTTCCGCGGGTGTCGTATAAAGCGACTAAGGGTTAAACAGTGATGCATATATAGGTGTAATTTGAGTACGTTTTCATAATTAAATCGCTTATTTTGCGACAGATGATAGGTAATTATTATGTAAAAAAATTATTATGTAAAAAAATAATTATTATGTAAAAAAATAAGAATAATTAACCACTCGTCCAATAATCAAGAGTTTTTAATTCGATTATTATTTAACCGTCGATTTTTGAACATTTTACTTTATAAAAGAACTGTCAAAAATGGCGGTTATCTTTTACTTTGTTGTTTTACGTCATGGTGACCGCCAGTTTTTGACAGTTCGTCTAAACGATAAAATGTTAAACACCTACGGTGAAATAGTAATCGCCTGTTTAAGTGTTGGTGAACTCGAGCCTAATCGAAACCAAGGGAGAATTCACCACGGAGGAGGTAAAAGCTCCGAGCGAGTTCAAAGCTTGATCATTTATTTATTCGATCCAAACAACGGTGCACGTTTAATTCGCCCGCATTAGTCACGGCCGAAAGAAATCAACACAGAATTATGACATCGGTGTACATAACGTGACGTAGGTCACGCGATGGTAGGCAAGTGGCTGTTTTTCGGTGATTTATGACGCTGCGTAGGTAAGCCGTGACTAATGCCGGCTTTGTCTATGAATTTTCTAGTCGTACCTACTAAGCGGCTTATTGGGCCCTTCCCCCGTCGTAAAACACGATAGCAATTACAAATAGTAAATAAATACGCCATGCGGTGGTGACGGAAGAGCAGAATACAATTTGTCATCCCCGTGACGTTAACCCTTAGTAGCCTTGACAACGATGAGTAGCTATTCGATTTTAATTTTAACATTATATAAATGTTAGAAAAATTAGTACAAAGATTTTGGTGGTTAGAAAAAGAATTTCGAAAAATTATGATCTTTTTTTCCCGCCTCAAGATCATAATTTTTCTAAATTCTTTTTCTAACCACCAAAATCTTTGTAACGATGAGTAGGTTACTCTTATGCCACCTAGCAGGTATTCTGCGATTTCTGTGCCCGATAGATGGATTTTAGAAGATAGAAACTAGACCTAGAATATAGACCGATAGAAGATTTTACACAGAATACAACTTTGCGCGGTATTACATCGATCCTACTTCTTAAATTTGAAAAAATTGCATTCCTGGAATTAGTATGTCTCAATGTCATTTTATGAATGAGCGAGCGAATATTCAACGCAAAATGTTTTGTCGTTCTCAGGTGATTATGCACTTCTTCAACATCATCAACAGACATTAAATGTTCCTACTGGAGTACATGCCTGCCCTATGAATGGCATAATGGGCTATAATCAACGCTGGTGGATTGGCAGGCATTGACGACTGCAGATGCAGTCGGGACCAGCGGCTTTACATTCCGAAGTACGGAAATACCTACTCGAGATAATATTTTTGGGCACCCAGCCAATGAGCGGCCTTAGCGAACCTAGATTAGTTTACGCAATCGCAGTCCGTGCGTACTAATCTACTATGCCGTCAAGTTCCTCATTATGCACTTACCAATTAACAATGTTGAAAATCTAATTTACATATTATTACGCTGGAATAGGGCTGCTTGGATCGTTAAAGTTCCACATTTCGCTGGTCTATCTATGGTCATTTACCATTACCGGCGTTACTCAGCAAAAGCATTATATAACAATGCAAATTACTATGCTAATTTCGACACTAAAACGTCTCAATTAAAGAACAAAATTAATCGTAAACATAAATCAGACTGGTACCTACCGCGTCAGCGCTTACAGGATACCAATTAACTTGTCTCGGTGACCAGGAAAATATCAAAATGTAAATGATACGAAATAACTATTTGTAATTAAGTTCCGAGTAACGGGCGGTTAAAATTACACTGGAAAATTAATCCCGGGCCTGTGCTAATGGGACCCAAAAGTTTTAAGGGTAGTATTTCAGAAACATATTCTTCGAAATTGAGAGAACCTGTGCCTAATAGCGGTCCAACGCATAAAATAAGAATTTCAGATTTGATGTAGTACCATTTCATCATAATATTTTTCGTAATTTCATCATCATCACCAGACATCATTGCTCGGGCACCACACAGGCCTTATGGATGAAGGAATATATGGAGAAACCATAATCCACTACACTGCATAAAAACTGACAGAGAAATCTTATTGCATCCTAACAGCACTAACAAGCAGGTGATTTTTTTAAAATACTTTAAATACAGTTTTAATTATTTTTGAAAATAAAGGAATGGTTCTTTTCAGTAAAATTTTCCATCATCAATTTTAAGTGTACTAATGTGTCAATTTTAGTGTGTAACTTTATCTCCAACCACTTTTTTCCCCAGCCTGTAAATTAGTTTTATGTATATCAATATCACTAGCAATACCCAACCCTATCTACAATGAGTAGTCACATTCATTTATTTATACGGCAGTTAGGTCATTGGATGTCAATCAATAGGTAATTGGAACTATGTTAAACAATATTAAATATTAGACACCACGGAATCTACTACGTCGCATCGTAAGTTTTGCTACAACTTAAGAACCCAGTCACCATTTAATCGCTTAATCAAACGAATCAAAATAAGAAAAATAAATGATAATACATTTAGGCGTCTAATGATTGTAGCAGCTTATCATCATCATCATCATCATCACCAGCCCTTTAATGTCCCCACTGCTGGGGCACGGGTCTTCCCTATCCCGGGATATAGGGAGATTGGGCCATAACCCACTACGCTGGCCCAGTGCGGGTTGGTGGGTATTAACGACTGCAGCCGGGACCACCGGCTTAACGTGCATTCCGAAGCACGGAGGAACTCGAAGTAATAAAGTTTTGGACACCCATCCTATGACCGGCCTTAGCGAACTTGCGTAGTTTACGCAATCGTAGGCCAAGCGTGGTATCTCACTGCGCTAGCGAGCTCCTCGTAGCAGCTTATACTGCCTTTAAATTAACCGAACAAACTCTCCATAATTTCAGCAACCGCTTTTATCAACTCCCACCAGATTTACGTCGTCATTAGCATTTCCACACACTAAACTTAAGCAATGTGAAATAGTCCACAGTCTACGAGGGGTGTTTGGTTGCGACCATATTTTTAAGTAAATTACAAATAGGTACGGAGCTGTGCGGGGCCATCGGTTGCCGTGCGTGTTATCGGTAGGGGGATCGCGAATACGTCCGGTACTGTACACACTAAGACGATTTCTTGATGGGCCACAGTCTAGCAATACTGAGCGCACCATACAAACTTACATAAATCACGCCTATATCCCCGAACCCCTTCGATCAGAGGCGAATGAGCACCCACGTCTCGCCATTATGTTAGGTCCCATGTAATAGGTAGCGAGCTTATTGCCATTATCGGGCACAAAAGTCGGAGTACATTGCTGGGCGGTATAAGAGGAACGCTGCTGCCCATTCCTCATCACTGTTTTACCCTAATTCGCCTTGTACCACACCTACGGGACCGATTTGGGGTGGTGAAAATTGTATTCTACTCTGCCGCCACCACACGGCGGCGGTAGTGAGCGCACCAGATGTTATTTTTCTATTTATTTACTGTGCTTCAAAAGGCACGTTAAACCGTCGATCCTGAATGCATCTGCAGTCGTTAATACCCTCAAATCTGCACTGGGTCAGCGTAGAGGCCTATTCTCCCTATATTCTTTCATCCAAGTACAGTAAATGGCTGGTGATGATGATGAGGTTTCTTATTCAAAGATAGAAGTAAGGTAACCAATGTTCAGTTACCTAGCATTTATTGTTATTAAAAAACATAAAAAACAACAGCGATGCATCTTAAAGTAACCTATAGAGCCTTGCGTAGCGCTAAGAATGAAAGCGGGAAGCATTTTCTTCGTTCGTAAGGGTTATTTTAGCCGTCTCGGTACCTGCAGAATCTGCAGGTCTTATGCAATCTGTTTTTTTTTATCCAATATTATCCGTTGGGACAATTTGCACCACAGTAAGTACAGTAGTCAATAGTGGGTTTCACCGGTTATATAATTTGACTGTAACATAATTATAACAAGAACGCTGCTGCCTGTTTCTCATCACTCTTAGGTTCATCACCAGCGGGAGAGATTGGGATGGCTATCACATGGATTATTTTTATATCTCTCTCGGTATGTGTTTCTGTCTAAAGATTAGTCTCAAGGCTAAACGACCAAAAGTCGCAATATTTCTACTCTGTGCCACCGCCCATGTTTAATTCCAACCAAGTCTGTACACGCACTTGTCGGAAACGAATTTTTTCGTCTAGTCTACCGGCGTGCTTTCAGACTTTCCAAGCTGACGTTTTTGCCCCTCGCCGATGATAACGTCGTTAGTTAGATAGTTTCGAGTTGATGGCGATAATGGTTTTACATTTTCTCGTCCTCATTATATTTTTTTTCATTGAGCAAAAGCTTTTCACAGCGGGATTTGGGTTATGTTGGCTAATGTTGCTATTTTGGTAATGTTAGTTAGTGTACATGCAGTGATGGCCTAGTAATAATAATAATAATAATAAAATAAGCAATTTAGTAAAGAAATGACAGGAGGTTGTAAAATTATAGTTTTATTTGTTCATTAGAGCATTGAATGCTGCCCTCAGATACGTCAATTAATATTAATGAGTACTTAATGTCAAAAAAATTTCATTTAAATCTAGGCTAAAACCCACCAAGAATAACGATTACTTTTGGATTGTCGTCTCTGAGTGCGGCAGTGAATTTCATATAAATAAAAAAGGCGATCGTGTTAGCGTTGTGTCGCGAGTATAGGTTATGGCCTGACGGAGCGATCGTCAGCGCGTTGATCAGCATCCATTGCCGCCCCTTCGTGTGCTCACTTGATACATCGTCATATAAAAACAGATCACTATTGATCAATGCCCTGACGGCCGATTCGTTCGGCGTAGCAATTACTGCGGCCTTAAGACCGTGCAACCGATACGTATTTGATTTCAATCAATAAAATTTTAACCGAGTAACTGAATGTTCAGTTATGTTCGTTAAAGAGATAAGATGACATAAAATCTCTCATTGTTAGAGGTAACGAGGAAGGCGAATTTGCACAAATTTCCCCGGGGATCCTAGAGATTGTCATCGTACAGGATGCGGTAATAATGGAAAATGAAAAGCGGAGTTACCTGGTTCTACTGAAAATGTATCTTGAGTGCTAATATTTTATGGGGGTAATAACCTGTAACACTTAAAGCGCGTATACTTTAATTCAATATTTAATTAGTTCGGCATTTGTTATGGGTTTTTATCTGATAATGCTAAATATAGACGATAAATAGCAAGGATAAAAGGACTCTTTACTGTTATCCATTAAAAAGGAAAGGTATATTCCCAAAAAAAGATAGGTATATTCGGACAGCTTCATTATGTTTCTTTTTTGGGGTAAGTTAAAATTTAAGTGCCTTAAAATGAGAGTGCTCCGCTTATGGCAATATGCCCGCTTTGGACCAATTTCGCCATTCCACATTTTCCCAGGTTTTAATCATATTCTGATCTATTACTAAATCCTATTTTTCATAGGAACATAGAGTATTGAATACAGTTATAGTTATAATAATATAATTAAAGTCTTATCAGGTTTTTTAAGCCTTATTATTGTAGTTCACTAAAAGGGATTGCGAGATTTATCCCCCAACTTTATTTATGATCCAACTTTTTTTTGCCTCCCCGTACAAACGAAGCTAGCCCAGCTTCGCTCTTCAATAGTTCCCAACTACTAAATGTTTTTACGCCATACTTTCTTGAGCTGACTTGCAAAAATCATTTGCAGCTTTTTGTATTAAACGCGGTACCTATTCGAGAGAGATTTCAGTTCGCTGTCATCTCACTTCGAGAGTACTCAGCGTCAGAAGTAGTCAGGACCGACCGCTTTCCTCGATGGAATATGTTTGTTTGTACTGTTTGCACAGAGTCGAACCAACTGTTGGTGTAAGTCCGCCGAACGCTAAGCCGGGTGGTCTATATCATTCTTAATGTAAACACAAAACGGAGTTTAAGCAAACATAATTATAATACTAAAATATTAAATCAACATAGGCGCTGAAAATTCTAAATGGTGCCTTTATGAGTGTCCAACCAATGTCGGAATTGAGCTCAGTCGGCGGTCACCAATAAAACCATTTATTATTTTAGCAGCTCATAAAACATGATGAATTAAGAATCTCGCTTCATTATGCGGAAGCTTTTGTCTGATATAATGTAATGGTTGTTTATATAAATAACAGAAGTCATTTGGTTGGTGAGAAACGTCGTGTCTTTAGGTTTATTAGTTTTTGCTATGGCTATTAAAAAATTTGGCCGCGTGGTGACGGCAGAGTAGAATACAATTGTCACCACCCCAAACCTCTCCCTTGGGTGTCGTAGAAGGCGACTAAGGATAAATCAGTGATGAGGAATGGGCAGCAGCATTCCTCTTATACCGACCACCTAGCAAAGTACTGCGACTTTTGTGCCCGATAAATGGCAATAGGCTCGCCACCTATTACATGGGACCTAGCCTAATTGGCGAAGCGTGGGTGCTAGTTCACCTCTGCCTACCCCTTCGGGGATATTGGCGTGAATTATGTATGTATGTATGTATTAAAAAATTGTCGACTTCAGAAGCACGGTCCTGAAACTCGCGCTCTTGCAAAATTGAATTGAATATAATCCTCGATTGAGGAGGGGGGATATCTCGATATCGCAGTGGCTTAACGTTCGCGGCATGCGTTTGCGTAAATTAAGTAATTTACGCTTAGGCCGGTCATGGATGGGTGACCAAAATGTATTATTTCCAGTTTCTTCCGTGCTTTGGAAGGCACGTTAAGTTGTTAGTCCCGGCTGCATATGCATTCGTTTTTTAAATAATTTAAATCGATTTTTAATCCCAAATAAATACTGAAGTAAAACTACGTATCCTACCCACCGACGTACGACATGTTGACAGCAAAGTATTAAATTATCAAAGGCAAAGTAATAAAGTCCTATCAAATAAATACTATCATAACTTTTGTGCCGTTAACTGTACTTTACTAGACCCAAAGTCGTCTCGTACAATACAATACACTTGTAATAACGCGTGATGAAACCTTAGATTGAGCGCGCGGGCGCTATTGAAGTGGCTATCAAACGATTGCGCACACGCCAATTCAAACAGACCACAGATTTAACGAGTTTCCGATAAACATCCGCGTTTGGTCACATCACAAATACTACAGAGTGTAATGGTCCATACAAACACGGTTTACTGTTTCACGCTACGTCGAGACGGAAAAAACGTCTTGATTGTTAGCCGTCACAAGTATTTGCTTAGCGGTTTCTTCTGCCTCCGCAGCTCAGCAAAAGTCTTCTAATTTATGCGTATAAATATTTTTTGGTCGTTTCAAGAAACAGTCTCGGGAAATGACTGGGAGTTTTTGGGGCCACTCTTTCGTTAAGCGACGTCAGGCTGAATGCGCGATTATTGTAGCGGGGCTGCCAACGAGTGTTCTTGGTTTCTTTAGTGCATAATTTAAAAGGCTTGAGACTCTCAAGTTGTAGCATGTCATACGCGAACACAAGAGTCTGTCGGGACCTCAGTGGCGGCACCCGCTGAGCCCGTGAAGCGAACCTGCGAGCCGATAACTCTTTAGTCAAGTTAAGCAACACCATTATATATAACCCGATGATGCATTGATGTATTATCTCATTAAAATTCAAACCAGCTTAAAAAGTTAAAGGTTAAAGACTTCATAAAAAATGCACTTACTTACGCTACCCGCTGTGATGCTGAGTTGAAATTTAAATGAACCAGGAACGGTGGAATAACAGAAGATGTTTTCGGAGGACTCTATAGATGTTTGCTTTGTAAATATGCATTGTGGGCTTGCCTGGCCACGTCGCACGAGAAGACGACGTATAAATTATTCGGTGTTTGAAGACGTACGACCACACACTGAATCCAGCCAGAATTATACCCTATTGAAATTGAAGCGAACGAACGACATTGGGCATGGAACGACGAAATGTATTTGAAACATTATACAGCAATTAAGTATTAAGAATGGAAACTATCTACTAAAAAAAAACAATACGATATGTAAGAGTTAAAATCCAAATTCTCATGCATTTGTAAGGAACAAATATTAAATTTAAAAAAGAATTTGGATTTTAATTTAAAATTTATGATTATCAGTAAAAATATTACTTAGCAAGAACTTCGCAATTTGGTCCGGGTGGACAACGCGGAGGATGCGGGTTCAATTCCCACATAAGGACAACTTGCGTAATATTTTTTCCGACCACTTCTGCTTTGGAATTATTATCAGGATATCACAATATGGCGGAGAGATTAATCTGTCGACAATAGTAAAATTAAAACCTTAGTTTGGGTTACAATAAAATTAAAATTAAAATCAATCAATAAATCAAGGTTCCATTTTCATTTCATTTTTATCACAAAAAAATTGAACGACAGTTAAAATTATGAGGCGCCTTTATGAGGCGTGAAGATGCAGTTTACACTGTAAAGTATACACTTTACATTGTTAAGTTTACAGGACGTCAGCAAAGAGAGAGCTGCTGGTGCGTATGGACTTTATTTCCACTCAACAGCAGATGGAATGGAGTGGAATGGGAAAAAGAGACAAAAGTCCCATAGCTTATTTCCTCATCATCAGGCTGACCATCATCACAAGACGGGAGAAGATAAACAACAAACTTCACTAGCTTAACTTTCGAATAATGGATGAACTCAAGATAGTGTATAATTGGTTACCCATCCAATGACTGGACTTAGCTAAATCGAACTTAGTATTAGAATTCGCACACCAAGCGCCCTGGGCCACAATGATATGAATGAGACGAGCACCTTTTATTTTGTAGGTCTCTATTATTTTTAGTAAAATAACAAAATGTTAAAACTTCAGTAAGCTTACTTTTATCTAACAACAGCAGTATTTTAGTATTTACGCTCAAGACTCTCTAACATAAAAAGAGACGGCGCTATTTCATTTTATTCTAAGTGACACAAACAAGGCAGTTAGCGTCTCCACCATGTCGGCTTCGGTGTTAAGTGTTCTTTATTTTTCTTCCCGCTCACATGTACCAACATACGGGAATGAGAAGTTGTTGATGTAAATAATATTTCTGAGGCAGCGAACGTCCTTTTTCTGTAGTTCCTTTTAGCTTCAGTTAAAAGGTCAGCTATCTTATAAATGATAACCTTACGCTACTTTAATACTTTAGAAATCAAATGAAGGAGAACTATTAAGATACTTCATTATATCGCTTCAATTAATAAAATTGGTGACAGCCGTGTGGTGACGGCAGAGTAGAATATAATTGTCACCAAACCAAATCTCTCCCGTGGGTGTCGTACAAGACGACTAAGGATAAATCAGTGATGAGGAATGGGCAGCAGCGTTCCTCTTAAACCATCTAGCTATGTACCTACTGCAACTTTTGTGCCCGATAAATGGCAATAGGCTCGCCACCTATTACATGGGACCTGACATAACTGGCGAAACGTGGGTGCTAGTTCACCTCTGCCTACCCCTTCGGGGATATTGGCGTGATTTATGTATGTATGTATGTATGTAATTAATAAAATTGATGGTAGTACGAACATAAACCTACTGCTACCTACGGTTACTTTATTCAACTATTAGATAAATTGGTAGGCACAAAACTTTAGTAATCGCGTCACTTCTATCCAACATTGAAACCGAATGTATGACTGCATTATAAGCTTTAGATATATAGGTATCGTCTTGAAAAGAAGAATTCAATTTAAGAACTGTGCAGAGGAGAAGTTTTTAACAGGTGTGAAGCCCGCTATTACATGGGACCTTACATAGTTAGCAAAATATAAATAAACATACACTCGTGATTTATGTGCATACTATTTATGAAGAGTCATAACCTTACGACCCTGTTCAGTAAACAATTCGTTACATTAAGACTTTTATTTTGAAATACTAAACCCCTTTAATGGGTGTGCTAGCCAATCAAATAGAATGATATATTTTCACAGCAGCTCCGTGTAGCCCTTCCATATGGGCTTTAAAACTGTCTCGTTTAATTTAAACTTTTTATTAAAAGTTTTATTGCAATGCTGTAAAAATACCAAAGCGATAAAATGCCTCACAACTGCAAGGGGCTTGGTCGGTGAACTGTGAGGATATGTTTGAGGAAATTGGAACAGATAAATAATTTCAAATCATCTTCAATTGTATTAAGGAGAACTATTAAGATACTTCATTATATCGCTTCAATTAATAAAATTGGTGACAGCCGTGTGGTGACGGCAGATTAGAATACAATTGTCACCACCCCAAAACTCTCCCGTGGGTGTCGTACAAGGCGACTAAGGATAAATCATTGATGAGGAATGGGCAGCAGCGTTCCTCTTATACCACCCAGCAATGTACTGCGACTTTTGTGCCCGATAAATGGCAATAGGCTCGCCACCTATTACATGGGACCTGACATATTTGGCGAAATGTGGGTGCTAGTTCACCTCTGCCTGCCCCTTCGGGGATATAGGCGTGATTTATGTATGTATGTATGTTCAATTGTATTGTATTGCTGGGCGTACCTATAAAGTTTATGCAGGGATCGCATACTAATAAAATTGACAAGTCCTTCACTTAGTCAATGCATTTGGAGCACATAGAATAATGAAAGTTCGAACGAGAGATAAGTTTCGGGATAATATTTAAATTTGAAGTCTATATGTTAGCTAAAGACAAAATTTTATAGCTGGAGGTTTTTATACACATTTTTAATGTAATTATGTCACTGTGAAATTGTAAATATTGTTGGATTATTAATCTATCTCGATTGTAAGCTGTCGAAACACTGTGATCCGGAAAATACTGCTTATAATTTAACGCCTTATTTCCTATAGTCTAGCTAAGTAGGTAGGTACATGAACCAACGAACATGTTTTTATAGAAGTTAACAGATAAAATATTACGGATCACAATTTTCCAACAGTTTAATTTTACGAGATAGATATAAAAGGTTTTTCAAATTTTACGGTGACATTATGCCAGTGCCTAATAGCTCTGTCTCAATAAAAGTGACGGGTTCGGTAAAAGTTGT
This sequence comes from Cataclysta lemnata, assembly GCA_963931975.1. Classification (NCBI taxonomy): domain Eukaryota; kingdom Metazoa; phylum Arthropoda; class Insecta; order Lepidoptera; family Crambidae; genus Cataclysta; species Cataclysta lemnata. The sequence goes on from OZ008339.1 coordinate 8,882,614, forward strand.
TATATTTAAAATAATAACATCGTACTTCGGGGATAAATAGGCTAGTCTTATTCATACATACCTACAATAACATCCTACATTGTTCGTTACTTCTTAGTGTAATCATGTTGAAATCGAAAAATTGATTACCTAATATTCTATCGCTTTACAGGATACAACTGGGAGGTATGCCATTAGAAAATTTACTCACGCATACACAATAGAAACGCGGACGGTTCTTGTCCATTGTCCGTTCGCCAGACAGGCCTAATTATCCATTCCCGATTAAAAATGACAGCACGAAAGCAGCCGACGGCTTAATATCAATAATTCATAGCAAAACCCGAACGAGGTAAACAGTTTTATGCGTAGATCAATAGACTTGGGTGCTATTTTAACGAAACTGATGAGACATACAAAAAAAATAAGCCGAAAGAATTCTGGGTAAGTAGACCATAGCTAACTACCGTCATCCACTACAACCTCTACCACGCTATGGTGGTGATAAAACTGAACACTAACAACAAACAGAATAGTCACCGCCTATCGCGTTCCTCCTTCGAGGCGTGAGTTGTTGACAGATAAGTGACATTTAACAGTTTGATAATACTCGTACAAATAATACATAATAAAAAAAATCATAACTAAAAAAATATATCGAATCATTTTGTATTCAAAATTTAAAGCGTTAAGGCTTATTTTTGAAAGAAGGGTGTTTTTGATTCGTGCTATTTATATTCAAGAAGCGGAATAATTAAAAAACAATAATAATTAATATTTCCGACACTCGCACCTATCATCTAGCCCAAAGTAAGCAGCTTAAGCCCTTGTGTTATAGACACTAAATAAGGGACAACATTGTAGGTAATAATTAAATATAAATATTGAAAATATCCTATACAAACACATAAACAACTTTGACTCGAAAACAAAATAACGTCCGTAGTCATCGCAAAAACATTTACCCCTACCAGAATTCGAACCAGGGACCTCTTGGCCGATGGCCAGCGATTTGACCACCCGGCCAAATTCGCCGTCTAATCGCGCGCTGAGATCGACAAGGGGTCACCGAGCTTTTCTAAGAGCCTATAAATTCCAGACGTTCATCTGGCAATAGGTAATTTTGCCGAGAGACATCCACACGTTATTCTGTTCTGTTTTTCGTTCGCATTTTTTCCCAATTTTTCACGCGCCTGTATCAGATTATGCTGCCCTATTCGGAAATGATGCCACTTCAGACAGGAAAGACGAATTCCGAAAAAAGCCGCTCCAATATTATGTTATGGATCTCCGATATTTTTATTTGCGTTCGAAATTGAGCGAGAAGAAATTCCGACGCTGATCAGTAGATTGGAAAAAATGTACGATGATAATTTGTTCAAGCAGATTTCTGAAGTGACAATTTGTGTTTCTGACCTCTGAAATATTTTAATCGAATTAGTGATGAGTAGGTTGGCTCAGTGCCTTAGCGCTTCCAGTCTGCGATTACGTAAACTAAGTAATGTTCGGTAAGGCTAGTAACTGGATGGATGACCGAAAATATATTATCTAAAGTTTCTTAATATCATCTCTTATCTCAGTCATCAGGATTGGTGATGGTATTGATATTCATGAACATATTTTTTTAGTATTCATAATTTTGAAACCAAGAAATACTTTTAATTTGATTATATTTACAGTGTTCTTAAAAAATAAAACGAACATCAAATTTAGAGTTTAGAAGCGAAAAGGTCGACATTAAAAGTTATCGATTGGTTTCAAAATTCTCTATCGATGCACTAATAACACCGCGGGCCAAGTCAATTAAAACGTCTCGAAAGAGTGCCATTAGTTCTGATGAAAAAGTGTTTCCCCCAGGGCGGATTTTAAAGGAATTGAGCTGCAGGCACATCTTACTGAATGAGGGTGGCTTACAGACTCATGAAAAGGATTCTTTATTGATTGACTCGATTTTATTGATGGGCGTCGCAGGGTCTCTTGATCGATGAAGGACTTTTTATTATGATACTTGTATTTGGCGGAGTACTTTCTTGTGTTCGCCGTGTGGTGACAGCGGAGCAGAATACAATTATATTTTGTCACCACCACCAATAAAACATTATAAGGCAAGGCCGCTTTATAGAATACTGCGGTTTACGTGTCCGAAAGTGATTTATGTATGTTTGTATATATTAGGATTATACGAGTATAGTATAAGTATACGTATTACGGAAAAAAATAAACCTCTAATAACTAAGTTTTTTTGTGATTTTAATTACGTGTGATATTCGGCTGTATGTTTATTGTTGCCCAACGATAGGTACATAAATAAACTGTTGGTTATGGGTTATGCAGTCTTAAAACTGTATCCTTTAAACATCTCTAAAAAAGGTAAAACAAAAGCACTGACCCCAGCCGTTAAAATAATTTTCAATCCAATCAAACACCTAACTGACCATCGCCGTTAATACAATTTTTTTCTAATGAACTCCATAACAAAATTTTCCTCATTAACCAGGAATAAGAGCGGAACTTTCGAACATTAATGCAAAATAACGGGCAGATCGGCTTCCGGGCCGACCCGGGATCGGGTCCAGGGGGAGAGTGGGGTAATCCCGAATATATCCCTGGCTAATGGGAGTTGTAGCCAGTTTACCCGGGGTCACCCGATTAACGTTACTATAGTGAATTAGTGTCGAACGTTGGGTCTGTATCGGCAGGTTCGATCCTTTTCGTCCTTCGGGGAAATACATTCCATAAAAAGCTTTTGTATTCGTTACCCGCGATCTTGCCAAGAATTTTCATTGGATGATGCTTTTCAATAAAGCTTGGCCTTTTATTACCCCATTACGGAAAAATATCCTCTATTTTTATTCAATATTAAACTCTTATTTCGTTAAATGAAAGCATGAGTTGCTACAGTGCTTGTGTGTTGTCAGTGATGACTTTACGACGCTGAAACGTGCTCTATTACACTATTACGTCGTAGGACACATTTAAAGTCACTTATTGAGTCAAGGATTGTGCTTAATTTTCTGTTTCATTAACGATAGGATTTATGAAATAGAGGAACTCACTTAAGTAGCTTAGTTGTCAGCATTGTTCGAAGGATTACTTGAATGAATTGGGAATGGGCAGCCATATCACACTGCGAAAAGTTTTTCCGATGAAAGGTTTTCAAGTTGTAGTAGTAGGTCAGTGTCGTAGGTCTCTGTCCTTACAAGTGAACTGATTGCCTAGTTAAGTTCATTAGAAGTCTAGTCCATATCCTGAAGTTGACGCCTATAGACCGAATGAAGATCGACTATAAATATAATGATAGAGTTAAATCTCTGACACCCACAACATGTTGTCCAATGGAAGCAGCTAAGGCGCTTATGTTATGGAAACTTACTAAATAAACATTGATGATTAGACAACAAATGAAACCATTCATCACGCAATATTTACCCGAAACAGAATTTGAGCCCGGATCTCTTGACAGATAACTAGCCAGCACATTCGATCATTCGACAAACTAGTCAACGATATTAAAGATTATCTGTTACATGTACTAAGGTCTTCAAAATAGTTGTATGTGTGGAATTCGTTATGCAATTAGATTGTAATAGTTAAAGCATAACAAAGAAAATTGCCATCCTGTCAGTCAGTCAGTCAGCCGAGAGACGCCCACTGTTGGGCATAGGCCCCCCCAAGGATCACCAAATCGTCGGTCCACCTTGTGGCCTACCTTATCTATCTTTTCCTGATTGTTGTGATTTTAAATTGTCTGCTCGAAATTGATTTCAAAATCGAAGTATTAATAGAGTGGAAATCAATGCGATGCATAGTTGACTGATCAATTTGACATTTTATAATAATTTGATTCGCGGTTCATTTTACCTAGCTAGACTCTTAATAAAAAATAATAATCTGTCCATTAAACGTGTACAAAGCAGAAGTCTTCATATAAATCAAGCAGGCATGCTGTAAAATTACAAATAAAATAATGCCGGCTATCTGGCCGGTATTCATGAATCACGGCCATTGTTCCCGCGTCTACTCTTTAATATCTATTTTCATACAAGAACTTGGTTTCTGAACAATTTGAACATAAATAGACGCAGACATCTGCCTGACACTCGAGGTCAGTGTTCACGTTATCTCAGAAAGACCCCATTGTTCTCATTCGGTCACCACATGTCACATAAATCAGACAACAGGGTCGGATTTAAATCAATTATGTCTTATTTGTTAGATGGGACGCTATCGTTGCGCACTAATTGCGCAATAATGTTTTACTGATAGGTAAATAAATTCTGACGCGCGATAAGCAGGGGGCCTACCGCCTAACTGGATTGCTAATGATAGCTTTAAAGCAATGCATTGCTTTCGGCTATCAATTTAGCTAGCAACCATCTTGAATTTTAAGGCGGTACGGATTTTCTTCCAAATACATACAAAATCATTCGGTGATCATTCGTTCAAAGCTATCGCTGATAGTTTAGGTGCATTTGGTGCGAAATGACAGCATGACGTCATAAACTATAGCTTTTGCTTTAGCAATCGAGTTAGGCGGTAGGCCCCCAGGTCTGTCAATGATTTCTCTGTCATTGCTTTATTTCTTTTCTAAGATTGGAGACAGAATGTTGTTGCTTATAACGATACATCGTAAAACTTCGTAATTAATAATATAGTTCTTAATATTATTGTAATTATTTCAACAGATATAAAACTCACCCGAAACTGGTAACTGAAAATACTCGTATATATTTCTTACAGTCACACTTATCATTTAGCCTAAAGTAAGTAGCATAAACGCTTGTGTTATGGACAAATATTAAAATATACTTCATAAACATAAATAAACAACCACTCTCGAGAACAAATGTCTTACCATACTACTATTTACCTCAGGATTCGAAGCCGGGTCTGATAGTCAGCGTTTAGGTCATTCGTTCAAACTGATTAGCGAAATGAATGCACAAAGAAATCTTTGAAATATCGGGAATACTTTTTAGTCCATTCTTCGAATTCCTATACAACTCGAAATATCAACAATTATAATACCCACAGCTAATTTGCCAACAAATTTGGCTGCAAATACCGAGGAGCTGTAATAATAATATTTCAGGCTGAAAGTAATTTCGCCCGATTTCAGATACACAATGCCTTATTATTTGGCAAATTTTAATATCTACTACGAAGACCGAGTCAGTTCAAAAGGTAAAGGAAACGTTCTAATCCAAGCACAATTTATTAGAGGAATCCGTTGTGTTTCACCGACTTTTCTTCGCGATGAAAAATCGCGCCATTACCGTGGAGGGAAGCCTGTATCCCTCGGCTCGTATTTCAAAACAACACATTATTGTTTTCTTCCCTTTCTGTTGTGGCTAAGCTGGTTGTAAATTTGCATGGAACGGAGCCACTTCAATTATTGCTTATATTTTTGTCTGATGTGGCGAGTTTAGACGGAAGCCGCAAATATGCGAATTCGCTGTAAAACTGTGGGTTGTGATAGTTATAAATAAATCTATTGATATCTGTTTGTTTTTTGAATAGACCATTTTTCATTTCTTTGTAATTGGTTGGTGATTTTAGGCAAGACGGCGCACATAATTTGATGGAAAAAGTAAACATAAATTAAGCTGAATAACACCACACAAGCAAGGAGACAAATTAAAGGTAAATCAAACTTCTACAATTCATTCCTAATTATGGTGGAAAGGGGTAATTGGAACGATGAAATATTTCTTAGTTTTATTTTTCCTTTCTCTATTTTTCCTTTACGAAGAACTTAGCGTTCCATTAACTTATAAATATTTACTGATATTGTAGCGACCCTCGGCGTAGCCATGAAATCAATAATGGTTCATGACTGTCCAGATAAGAGAGTGTAATTAATTATTTCGCTCATAAAGGTGAACAATAGAATGATTTAAGGATATTTATAATGTTATTAAATCGTAATCTATGTGGAGCAGCGAGGAGTGGGGTCCGTTTTCTGTCGAGTCGCTTGACTAATGCGATAAGGAGAACCATAATGTACCTAATATGTTAACGATAGTTTCATTATGAGGTATATAAAATATAATAACATTCGGTCCTGTAGGCTCCACCGGTTCAAATTAGTGGATAACCAATTTACTAAGGGGTAGGTAGAGGTGATTAGCACCTAACAACATTTCGCCAGTTTAAGCTCTAATGTAACACCTACGGAAGATACAGGGGGTAGCGGCATTAAGATAATTAGCAAATTGAGAAAAGGTCTGTGGTGGAAATTAATTAGCAATCCCAGAGAAAGTTAAAAAATAGCACAGCTACGTATTACGTACGATAATGCACTGATCCCATTGAACCTAGGAACAGGACAGGAAGAAGATGGTGATGATAATGATAAATCGGACTTTAAGGATAGGTTTTATACGGCACCTTCGCGAATGTGCACGCAGATACCTCTACAAAATAGCTACTATTTGTAAGGAAATAAGGTCGCGAATTGAAACGTCCTAACGGAACAATAGTTACGTTTGCACATTTCAAACCTACACAAGGGTACTGAACTACAATAATAAACTAAGAGGTGGATCTATTTGTCTCGGTCAGAAAACAAGTCCGCCTATACAACGGCTTTCAGAGTTCATAAAAGGAGGTACCTAGATTCGTTTCCAAGCATTATAACTCAACAGAAAGGGAAAAAACACGTCAAAAAGGAAACGCTTTTTGGACGCTTTAATTTTACACGGCAATGTTTATTCCGGGCTTATCTCCGCTCTCCGCAAGTTTAACGAAGTTTCGTCGGACGTCTGACCGGGATAACACAGAAAATGAAGGCCCCGAGGGAAATTAACCATTAGCGGTTACATTAAATTTCATCTCATCCTTTATTTAGAAAGAAATGGACGAACAATGGGACAAATAATTGATAATTCCCGTTTCTTCTTGTGCCACGGGATAGTGTTGTGCGCTTAGAAGGACAGTGATTTAACGGGCTTCTCCCGTTAAATCATTTTATTGTCAATTTAGTATTCGTTCGACATTTCATGTTTTGTCTTTAGAATGATATTGTAATTATTATTACACACGTCTTAAAACATGCCTGTGGGCATAAACAAATAAAAGTTGTAATAAAGCCCTAATTTCGTAAGCTACATTTGGTAAAACAATATCATTACTAAGTATTTACTCCTCCGTGTCAATTGTTTACTTTCGAACTAATACATTTTTATTATTTAATCATAATTTAGGAAAACATTTTCTAAATATTTCTTCGCTAACGACATAATAACACTATTGTTTCATATACCTGTGCCTCAAGCACGAATATTTCCAACATTCGTATAGTACCTAATCGTATCGAGTAAGCACTCTAAAACCAAAATTAAAAATCTTAAATCGGAAAATAATTAATATTTCTTGGGTGATTACATTAAATTGTTATTAACATTATAAACACGTGCCTAATATGTCTTAAATTCTTGTAAATAACATATAAATCTACTTTAATATTTGATGTAAAGAAATTTATATTTCTTGCTTACAATAAATATTTGTTTGGTTTATGAACGGCTTCCATGGCCATCTTGATTTTTGACAGCGACAGATTCGAATAATTTTTTTTAATTTACGCAAGTTTTCTCACCTTAAAAATTTACGTGACAAAACCTTCGGATTCCGCTTCTCGATAGGTACCAAATGGCAAAAAACATGAGTCACGGAAAACGTTCATAAACTAAACAAATATTTATGATTACCAAGTGTTGATATTTGGACATGGCATGAACCAATGGGACATCTGAATAGCTAAGATCTAATGAAAGTTCTGAAAAGATGTGACATGTATCTTAAGTCGACAGATTTAATTGTCTCGGATATTTTTGACGAAGGCTTTATCAAGAACAAAACATGACAACTGTGTTCGTGGCCTTGCTGTGATATATAGAAAAAGGAGGCGTGTTGAAGGTTTTAGTTTTTCTATATATCTGGCCACATATATTTTGTATGTTATATTTTTCTGTGATTGAATTTGTGACTTCTTTTTCCTCGTACCGTTTGTAACTACATAGCTTTATTGTCTTTTATAATTTTCTTTAATAAATATCTCTTTTAAATATCGGCTTATTATCTCTAACAGGTTATGGGCCCAGGCAAAAAGTGCACGCTTATTATATCTAACAGGTTATGGGCTATATTTATTGATAATAATGTTGATTACAATAGAGTTATTGAATCGTGCAAATTATGATACATGGCGGATACAAGCTGAAGCAGTATTGGTGAAAAATGATACTTGGGGCTACGTATCCGGGAAGATAATAAAATCTGTTGTGAACGAGGAGAATGAAGGAGCTGTGCAGGCATGGATAGATGGAGATCGTAAAGCTAAGTCCGATTTAGTTTTGACTCTGAGTCCGAGTCAGCTGAAACAAATACGTGGGTGCGAAACTTCACGAGACGTATGGTTGAAGCTACAAAAGATGCATGCGTCGAAAGGTCCGGCCAGAAAGGCAACCTTGTTAAAACGGCTGATCACTTATAAAATGCAAGAGAGTGATGATATTCACGAGCATTTGGGTAGATTTTTTGATGCTGTAGATAAGTTGGAGGATATGGAGCTAAATATTCACCAAGATTTATGGTCATTATTACTGTTGTATAGTTTACCATCGTCATATGAAAACTTCTGGTGTGCTATCGAAACGAGAGATGAGCTACCGAAAATAGTTTCTAAAGATAAAAATTTGCGAAGAATATAGTTCCAGGAAAGAAAACGATGTTGATATGCTGCAAGAAAATGGAAGGCGTGGTCAGCCTGGCGAAACTCCCATACTGCAGAAAAAATGTATGGAGTTTAGGCAATTTTTAATGGCGACTTGTTTTGTCTCTTACTTCCGATCTAACCTTCCTTGTCTCGCGCTGCCGGAGTGTGTCACTAATGTCATAAGTCACTATGCCGTTTTGAAAATATAAATTAAAGCGTTGTTTTAGTTTAGTTTTCAATCTTGTGCTTATTTATTGTCTTTAGTGACTTATCATTAGTGTATATCTAACTAGTTTGTGTCATTTATTTATGTGCATAACAGCGAAATGTTATACAAAAGGTGTGAAATATGTTGACTAAAATCTAGTAGGAAATTAAACCAAAAGAGGGTTTTCATGGCCAATTCCCACTAGATGAGAAGCGGTAAGTAGTTTTCCATGTTATTATATAAACGCTAAGTAATTAGAAATAAGTTCTGGTCACTTTAATCAAAAATCATATGCGCCGTAGCGATGTCCTTACTACTTACCAAATTATCGATAAAAAATCTATTTTCGTAAATTTGAGTATCAAATGTACTTGAGATGTTTCATTAGTTTTATACATATAAATAATGTCTATTGCAATATATTATAATATAGTATATCATATATAGGGTTATTTATAAAACAACAAAAACCTCCCATGACTAGATAGCTAACATCATTAACAACAAAGTTTGTTGTATGAGTTTTATTATTCATCTCTCATTATCATCATCAAAAGTTCTTCTGTGTTCAACTCCACTTATTTTTCAGATCACAGCGTGACTTGTTGAAAGGCGATGAGAGTCATGGCTGCAAAGCATATGAGAGTGGATCGGCATTAACCCCGTTGAAAAGCCGTTTCGGTTTGCGACTGACAGAGATGAATATAAAAAGCTGACGGCTTATCTTCCGAATTGAAGAGGCACTAGAAGAAGAAGACAGCGTGACTGCCGCCTTGCTACACGATGCCCGTCGGGTGTGATCGTTGCCTGCAACCGCATAAGCGCCTCTATTGGTAAGTTACATAACTTATCTTTCCGATATGGTTTGATAGCTCAATTCCTGAAGCTAATGAGTGGTTTATTTCAGAACCAGATTTCATTGATAGGGCAGAACCAGACCTTCGGGCGCGTTACACATAGTCCGCTATGGTAAGCGGTGAACAATAAATTGAATTGATGATGACCAGCGTAAACTCAAACGATATATTTACTAATCTCTATTTATTATTTCAGATCTAAATGTCCTGCTTACTTGCTTACACAACATTGCAAAAACGTGTGTTGATCGATCAGCTAACATCTGAAGACTCTGCCTAGAATATGAGATCAGAAAATTACCAACAATTTTAATTTCCACATTGTAAACATAACTTTTATTTTTTGTTGTTAAATAAATAATTACACGTAATTAAATAATACTCAATATTTTCAAACGAACAGAGCTTTTTATTTTGCTTTTGTAGGATTAAAAAACCTGTCTGCAAGTTCTGCAAGGCAGGGGGGGGGTACCCATTCGTTTTTATCGATATCGACACATTCTGTAGCGTACACCACATCCTTAGTTTGCTTTTGTAGTATGTTGGCATTACTTTTTTATCTGTCTCTGTTGGTTGGTACGAGATCTTAGCCTAAACAGCGAGTCAAAATTGTCAAAAAGCTTGTTTGAAGTCCCGACTCTTAAACGTAGTGTATTATATACTCTTTGGGCGTGGTGGTGTTACAAATGTCATGCATATGGTCATAAAGCTCCTAACTGCCAAATGAAGAATAATGTCAATGTCGAATCGAAATGTGTCATCAGTGACGAAAATGAGGAAATTGTTGATAATTTTGAAAGTTTTAATTTGGCTTAGAATCAAAGAAAAATTTGTGGATTCTTGATAGTGGTTGCACGTCACACTTAAGTACTGATCAACGAAAATTTTATGGAAATTTGGAAACTTGTAAAGGAAAATTACGTAATGGCAAACAATCTATCGATAAATGTCATGGGACAAGGAAATATTAGATTCTTAGCTAAAAGAAAGAATGATATTGCGCGGATAGAGTTCACTATTTGTTCCTGATCTTAGGAGTAATCTTGTGTAGATTGCGAAGTAATTTTTAAGGATATTGCTATCGTAAAGAGATGGTAAAATTAAAATTACTGGAGATCGTGCTGGGGATTTGTACATAGTGAGAGAGGCTGATGATGAAGTTTCAGTCGTAAGCAATAAGGTGGATGTTGATATTTGGACATGGCATGAACCAATGGGACATCTGAATAGCTAAGGTCTAATGAAAGTTCTGAAAAGATGTGACATGAATCTTAAGTCGACAGATTTAATTGTCTCGGATATTTTTGACGAAGGCTTTATCAAGAACAAAACATGACAACTGTGTTCGTGGCCTTGCTGTGATATATAGAAAAAGGAGGCGTGTTGAAGGTTTTAGTTTTTCTATATATCAGGCCACATATATTTTGTATGTTATATTTTTCTGTGATTGAATTTGTGACTTCTTTTTCCTCGTACCGTTTGTAACTACATAGCTTTATTGTCTTTTATAATTTTCTTTAATAAATATCTCTTTTAAATATCGACTTATTATCTCTAACACCAAGAAATATTTAATTATTTTTATCAGCTATTGAAGTTGATTTTATTTTGAATAAAAGTATTTAATACATATTAAATATGTGTTTATAATGTTAATATTAATTTATTATAATTACCTAAGACGTATTAATAATTATCGATTTACAAATTATAAAATATTTTGTTTTGCTTTTAGAGTGCTTACTCGATACGATTACTATACCTACGAATGTTGGAAAAATTCGTGCTAGAGGTACTGGCTACCTGTAACCTGTCTACGAACCTAAATAGGCACCAGACTCCCACGAATGACATTAATTCTTAAGCTACATGTGAGACACTTTTTATTGTAATGTTGTTTGTGGTGACGCGAATAAATACATAAAAATATAATTTTATTTCGACAACACAAAATAAAATCAACTCGATTAATTTAATTCAGTTATACATACTTATTGTATGCCTACTTATTGACACTTTTATAAAATTAGTTTGTATTTGTTGAATAATATTTTTTATTGTGTTGCGTTGTGAATTAACATCATCAGCACCAGCTCCCTAACACTGTTGGATGATAAAAATATAGTGCGAATGGGTAATAATCCAGTAAGTACCTAGTAAAATAAATAGTTAGATTAAAATACCTAGAAGACTCCCAGGACAGACGCCTAGAGAATCTTAACGCTATAAACTTTATTAATTACAGTCCCTATTAAATCCATTTTAAGTGTCGCTTGTCCCATTTGTAAAAGCCTATAATTTCACACCTAATAGTATTGCGGGTGAGATTAGCGGCGGCTGTAAATTGAACTATACGGCGCCCAATCAAAGGTACAAGCCGTAAAAGAAAATAAAATTAAAACTACGCTTAGTACAAATGAGGCGGATAAAATTATTTTTACGATAGTCTCTCTCTCAATTAGAAGCGGCCGCGACACTAAAGTGTCAGTGTTATTAAGATTTACTGCCCCAATTAGGGATCCCATCATCGGAATGTGATGAAACCGTGGCGTCGAACTTCTCTTAATAAGAGTTCTATAATTAAAATTTAAAGTCCGCACCGTCCGATCTGAGCGCAGATGCAACATTCGAATCATCATTATTATCGAAATATATGACACTATCAAAGTCTTGGGAAATGGATTTTCTATAAATAATAATTAAATATTCGCCTCTGAATTGTTTTTAGACTATTTCATTGTGAATGTTAGAAACTATTTTAAATCATATTTTCGATATCGATGTTCAGAATAAATTTAATAATCACATTATACCTTGCTATACCTAATAGTCTTTTGAATACGAAATTATAGTTAATATTATAATGTTTAACTTAATTGCATGTAATAACGGTGCAATAAATCTGAGAATTATTTGTCCCAACCTATTTTAATTTAATATAATATTATTAGGTATTTTGTCATTCTTGGGTCTATTTTAGTGTTCATTAATTTCTTATCCCAAAATATAAAATTGCTGTATTAATAAAACGAATCAAACATATTTAAACAAAAAAAAATCATCCTTAAACGAAAATAACATAAGCATAGAGGCGTTGTCCCACTCCGATATCTTCTAGCTCTGAAATGGGAAGAATGGAAGGACTAAGACAAGAAGAGAGGAAGATGAGGGATTGGAACAGGGAGAATATTGAGATTTTTATTATTCAAATAGGTACTATAAGGCCATCCCTTGTCATCCAACTCATAACCAGTTCCATTGATTAAAGAATTAAGTTATATTTGAATGTATCAAAACACAAGGAGAAACGGCTAAAATGTACCACGACGACAAGCCATTAGCAGAAGAATGCTTTTCCTTTATAAACAGTAGATCGTGAGCATTGAGTCATTTTATATACGTACACCAATTACGCGTCATCTATGCTCTACTACCAATTACCTAAAATAACTCCAGCAAAAAGTTCATTATTATTATACAGTCAAAAAAGTAATTAAATATTTTCACTAATTGCAAACAATCTCTTGTGCCGACCCCATTTGGACACGGTGCCTTGCTTTGGCTACTGACTAATGAACCCTTGTAAGCTTGTTACCGCAGCGGATATTCGTTAATTGCGACTATTTATATTCTGGGTCGCTCCCGGGATAATATTGTATTGAACTTGGCTCCAATTAATATTGGGGCCAATAAGAATTATTTATTATATTTATTATAACTTCATTATAAATATTGGTGCTGCTTTAAACTTTCTCTCTTGGACAGTCAAGACCGGCTTTACTAATTTCTGGCTGTACTATACTAATTTCCTCATCACTGTTTTAACCTTCAGTCGTATTGTTCGAAACCCGCGGGAGATATTGGAGTGGCGACAATTATATTTTGCTCCGCTGTCATCACAAGGCAATTGTTGAATGAATTTTTGACAACACTTCACAGAGACTCTGGTTTGAGTTAGTCTGAAAATTTCGTAGGTATGTATTCCAAGTAGTAAGCCACTATATATTTCATCGCAAGGCCATCGGTAACAATTTGTGTCCTTGCGAAAATCTTGGAAGAGGAATAATATCAAAGCAATATTTATCTTAGCAGTTAACTCAAGGCCACCAGTAACAACTTGGGTGCTTACGAAAATCTCAGAAGTATAATAATCAAAGCAATATTTATTATGAGTAACAACCGACGCATGGCATAAGAAAATGTACATTTCTCTAGCTCAGATAACGTGGTAACATAAAAGCATTGTCTGGAGCAAACAGCCATATCTCATAAAGTTAGTTGGCGAGCAAAACATCGCGTTGGCATCTACAATGTAGCACATTTTGGCATTCAAGGCGAGAACAATCTGGATAATAGAATAGTTTTTCGAGATGTGATGAACAGTTTCGGGGACAGAGCTATTTTGCCGAGTCTCCCCTCTATCGTTTAACTGTGACTAAAGTCGTCTTATCTATAGCGTTGTCTCACCACGCCTGTGAGTCGGTCAGTACAGCTCTCTGAGGAGCACTATATACTTAGTAGAGAACTAGTCCCATGCGTTGTAAGGGCAGTCTTCTAATCTTTATAGGGTTGGCGACGTAAAGTTATATACTGAAGTTTTAATTATTTAATGTACCAATAATTTCTGAAAATTTAGATAGCATACATAAATCACAGTTTATCTTCGAAAGGAAGGTGTACTAATCTAACACCCTCTTTTCGCCAATAGCTTTAGGTATATAACAGGAGGCGAGCCTATTGCCATCTATGAAAAGACAAAAACTAGCAAAGGAAGTCAAATATATCTATTTTTTAGGATGGCGCACTTTGTCTATTGAAACATAAACATAATAATATAGTAAGGCAAAACTTAATGGTATTTATTTCTAATGGATTACGCACTATACCTTTAATGGATTATCGTCTTTATATATTTCTTAACCAGTAGGTACAGTCACGAATCCGTCAACCGCACGTTAGATTACCACACTATGTAAACTATTCTCAATCTAATTTGTGCTTTACGTCAAATATGTTAGGATTGACAATGGATTATATTTGATAATTTTATATAGTCATGCTGTTGATTGTACATAAGAATTAATCGGCAAGCAGTTTGAAAATATTAGCAAATAATAAAAAAAATTCTCACCACCGAAATGCCCAAAAAATAAATCATTTCTACACCGAAATATTCCTGATTCTCACGTAGCTCAAGGCATACAGTCGATCCCTCATTATGAGAAAACTTGTGATGTTGTCGTCCTGAACTTGGATTTACGCCAAATGTTTGAAGACGCACTGCGGACACTTCGATATTATAAGTGATATGTTTATTTTTCATCATGATAGATTGCTTAAGAGAGAATTGCACATAAATTGACTGGTGGTGACGGCAGAGCCAAATACAGTTGTCACCACCCTAATCTCTCCCACGGGTCTCATTAAAGCGGTAGCGAAAAATGTGTAGCAGCATTCCTATTGTACCATTTATTCTGCGATTTAGGTACATGGCTAAATTCTCCTTTGCCCTCTTCAGGGATAAATAAATAGGTATGAAAAGGATGAAAAATCTTATTACATTTAATATATATTGAGTATTTTATTATTGATCTAACTGAAGCTTTATTGTATTACTGATATGAATAAGATAAGTAATGAAAATTTTGCACATAGCAATATTTATGACAATTTCGAAAGCTCCAGTTTGTGCATCAAATAAAACTATCAAGAACCATTGGGATATAAATCAGAAATCACTATTAATGTATTTATCAAGTCTTCTTGTGACGATAAACTAAACTAATTGGTTTTTTTTAAATAAATATTTTCCTCGTTGAGAATATTTTCATATTATGACTTTACCTCTGTCGAATGAAACAGTAAAAACAATGTGACATTTTGAAAAAATTAAAAATGTCTAATTTTTTTACTGTTGCCTGGGCCAATTTATCACCCAGGAATAATTAATTTTGATCATCCACATGATGGATATGGATGATCAACGCGACGTTCGCAATAACACCAATTCATAGTTCCCGATGTAGACACAACAAGAGCAACCCTAGTTAATCGCACAGAGCAGTCCTGGTGTAATTAACTTTGCAACCAGAGAGCAGAGATTTACGTGAACACTGGGTACAATTAAATTTGCATAGGAAATTGCACTGAATAAGCCAAGAATAAGTTGATGGCGAAACTAAATTTTATGGCACTCTTCCGAACCCAGGTCTCAAGAAATCCGGATAATTAATAACGTCGCTGTCTAAACTATTTACGAAGAAGCGCTTAATGAAAATAAACTCGTTGCTATGCTATGGTAAACATTGGATTATAGTTTCACAAAGTGTCTGGCGTTTAACTTCTGTGTGACTAAATTTTGTTGGTAAGTTGTCCAGTTGAATTAAAAGTTTTTCTTAGGAGCAAAGAAATTCAAGCGATCGAAAATGCTCATCATTATAATTGACAACCAGTTTGGTACTATCAAGAGGTCAACTAAGTTCATGAATATTTACTACTCAAGCGATATGCAAATATTATTATCCAGCATTACAAATTTAAAACAAATAAGAAAGTGGTCATGCGTTATAAACATTTTTATATAGTTATTATATAATATCTGAACATTCTGCTAATAATCAATTGTAGATTTCCTTGAGAAATACCTACAAAATTGCTTGCCCTGACAGAGAAAACTGAAATTCTGAAATGATCAAGACAACATTGTTGGACAAATCGTAGAATCCGTCGAGTCGAACTTTGCACATTTTACTACTGCAATAAAGTTTAAATGAGTTGGTCTTAAAAAAAGTAAGTAATCCTAGAGTGGCTTTTCACGTTAGAATCAAAATATATTAAATTCCTAGGCTACAAAGATCAAGGAAACTAAAAAACACTTATACATTGTATTGCATATAAATCCTAATAAGACTTATTTATTGTAATTAATTATGAAGCCCAAAATCAGTAGGTTAAGTCAATGGTAGTATTTATTACGATTTGATACTAAATATATTAAAAATGATAGGGAATTTTCTCAAAAAAATATAGATGTCTTATAACTCTTTTGAGGCGTTGACACTTACTACAAGCAACGAAGAAAATAATAATTGAATAATTTTATTATGTTTGATTAATGTTTATATTCTGTTTTCTATACTGGCCTAGGATTGAACATATAACATAGAATGGGCCAGCCCCGACTCATCCCACGGGTGTCGTAAAAGTCGACTAAGGGAGATTGCACGGTGTAGACCAATAAGCACCTTGGGGCACCCGAATGGTGGAGGGAAAACTACCAACAACAGCATACCCAAAGAAGGTTGGTGTTAGGCAGGCGGCCGGCTGTAAAACCTTAGCCAAAACCTTGAGCAGTATGGACATTCCATGTTGTCATTTCAAACCCTCTATCCGTTCATCGGTCTCTCGACATGGTCCATTCCGTCTTTTTTCTATATATTTCATTCATCACTAGCACCTTCACGGTGTGATGGATGATATGAATCAAACAGGAGTGGATGGCTTGATGACGTCTGACTGATATGAATGGAAGAGGAAACATACTGCGCCGACCCCAGATAGACTGGGAACAGGGCAAGGAAAAGGAGATGAATAAATGTTTATATTGTCAATGTGCTAAAATATTCATAATTTCTTACGCGAGCAATTTATTACCATCTCGTGCGAAATGCAAGATTGTTAAATAATAATTACGGTTGAAAGAATAATTACCCCAGCATTTCAACGTAACAATTTGTTGAAGCAAATCTACTATTTGTTTTGACGGAACCTCCGCAGTTTACGATGATTAATGGTCTCGTATCTAGAAAACGCCCTCGACAGTGTTGTTTAATGGTCTTTGTTAAAAGAACGTGTAGAGATAAAAAAGTTCATTAGCGCTACAAGTTCATAGGGAAAAAGTTGGAACGCAACGAATGAAGTTCTGGGTTGCTATTAGTATTACAGATTTATAATTGGTGATTTTTGTAGCTTGTTAGATGGTCAGCTGAATTTATTTACTAGGCACACCATTTAATATAGATTTAATTTTTATCACCATATTTATATTTAATATAGCTGAAGTGGAATGTCTACAATTCTTGTATATCTGCTATTGAGTCAGTCCTCGTAGTAAGTCATGGTAGCGAAATTTAGTCATTGGATGAGTGACCAAAACTATATTTTCTCGAGATCCTTTCTGCCTTCGTTTTTCGCTGATGACGAGGCGTATCTTCATTTCTCTGGCATAATGGCAAAGATGGATTCACTGTGCGGGTGTCGGGTCCAAACACCTAAATAAACGCGGGTCTTATCCATAAAAGTTGTTTTATTTTATATGTTTAGTGCCCGTGCAAATATACGAGAACATTAACATTACACTTATTACGCTGCTAACTGTTAGTCGCAATTACAGTGTAACCTTTCAGAGCTTGCGTAACAAATATAATAAAACTTGTTCTATTGTATCGTAACGACGAATATAAAGGAACACTTTCTAACTCCTCAAGCAAGACGTGAAACTATAAAAATATTCCAGCCGAGAAATTCACAGTTCATTGTAAACACTGTGTTCGGAGTTTGCCACAAGCGCTCCGTACTAAGTTTTACTACCGACTCCTACGGCGGACGGGCACTCGTAGACGTATTTTTCATATTTTACGGTTTTCTCCTTCCTGCCCTGTTCCCAATTTATCTAGGCCGGTGCAGTCAAAAAATCGTTTATTACAGTCTATCAGGGTAATAACTATAAGCAGTGATTGGGACTAGCCTAGTAAGCATCTTAAGATGCTTGTGTCAGGAGGTCCCGCTCTTCCATAACACAGTCATACATAATGACCATAGAGTAGACAATTATAATGACAATAGTCTGAACATAAGTATGTAGTATGTTTGCTCATCTGTTAATATCGGTCAGACTTCATAAAGCGATCCACTCTCTTTTGATTCGTATGATCCATCACACCGGAAAGGTGCTAGTGATATGTAAATAAAAGTAATGGAAAGGCCCTGTCCAGTGACCGAATGAATGGAGAGTGATTGGCGTGACAACATTCTAATTTTTACTGCTCAAAGTTTGGGCTTAGGTTTTACAGCCGGGAGCCCGTCTGCCACCGAACCTTTTTGGGTATGTTGTTGTTGGTGGTTTTCCTTCCCTCATTCTAATGCCCCAAGGTCGACATTCCTCATTCTAATGACCGCTCCCAGGACAGGATGGAAGACATTTTTCATATAAAATACGAATTTACGATGCTAGGAATTTATACTGTTTTTGGGCGACAGTGGTAAAGTTGCGAGGTGCTCGGTTTTCCAGTGTATCTGTGTCGACTTCGAAATGATACAATATGTTATCGTTATTTCGCTAGCACTGTGGCGTTTATTCATTTGAGAAATTACCGCATATAGCATGCTCCCCTGGCATATAGGGCCTTTTTTAATCACTTGCCTTCCATGCAGGTATGGAAGGTAAGTGATTAAAAAAATAATGATTTGAATTTAAATAAGATGACATAATGTCTTATTCTTACATTCACTTCCGTGAGCCGCTATTTCTGCATATACTTCCTTCTCATATCATCTTCCACGCAATTCATCCATCGGTCTTCCTCAAGTTCTAGCACTATCGAACGATATTAATTTGATATACTTGCTACCAATTAATTAATGTTTGGCATTAACATTTGTAAACTATTCGATTTTAATTTTAACATTATATAAATGTTAGAAAAATTAGTACAAAGATTTTGGGGTTTGAAAAAGAATTTCGAAAAATTATGATCTTGAGGCGGGAATCGAACCCGCGTCCGCTGCTATCCGGGCAGGTGCCTGACCGCTCGGCCACCCAAGACACTAATTAACTTGCCGAAATTCAGAATCGAACCCGCGTCGTTCGGTTCCCGCCTCAAGATCATAAATTTTCGAAATTCTTTTTCAAACCCCAAAATCTTTGTACTAATTTTTCTAACATTTATATAATGTTAAAATTAAAATCGAATAGTTTATAAAGCAAACCCAAGCTTAACCGAACGCACGGTATTTGTAAAAATATCTGCTTTGGAATGTTTGAAATTTATTTCTACATTGCGAGGGTACCCGTTGGCTTACAACGTGAAGTGTAAAGGTTAGAAGAATTTCGGCAAGTTAATTAGTGTCTTGGGTGGCCGAGCGGTCAGGCACCTGCCCGGATAGCAGCGGACGCGGGTTCGATTCCCGCCTCAAGATCATAATATTTCGAAATTCTTTTTCAAACCCCAAAATCTTTATTAACATTTGTAGTTAAAATTCACATTTCCTATTCATTGCTTTAAAATTGCGGTGACTCTGTAATTTCGCTGCGAAAGATTTCATAAAGCGCCTAGCACAATAGAACGGAGTTAAAATCAAGCAATAACAAAGTTCATTTCAAAGAGGAAGTGAACCTTTTTAAGGTCGCTTTATCGAAGTGGTTACAGCAAACACGGCTTTTGTTATACAATTAACTTTTAATTTACAGCGAAGGCTTATCGAGGCCACGGCTCGACTCCATTATTTTCAGGAAGCGAAGCGTTAAAAGAAAATGTTCTCGATTTTCTCGAGTAGTCTCAGAGCTACGAGTAGTTCAGCGGTCGCATTAATTTCAACTATGACCGATTGAGAAGCTAATTCGAGTGGTTTTCTGGATAAGATAATCATTTGAATATTTAATTTTATTCGTTCACCATGATTAACAGCCCGTGGTGTAGCTTGATTTATTTTCAAACTTAACATGAAAAATTATGCATGCAATCTCATAATCTCACTCCAATTAGCTTGATTATGCGGTGAAAGCGGATATTTATGAGTTATGACACGCATCATCATCTTGCTGCTCATCCATGTGAGAGATCTATGAACAGAGAAGTGATTACTGCTTAATGTTTTAGCTTATATCAACTGTCTTTGAGTTCATTGTTTTTGGAGCTTTTCTTGACAACATTTGGTTACCCCAACGTACGTATTGGTATTTAGCGAAAGACATGATCACGACCGGATCAGATAGATTAATCAATTTTTAATATACACTCAGGGTGAGACAGGACTGACCATATTCTAGGCTAGCTTTCGCTCAAACAGGAAGACTGACTGGCACGGAAATACTTACGAATCATAACAGACGTAGGTATACATTATAAATAAACATAATGTAAAGTAAATAACAATATACAAATGTTAGAAAAATAAGTACATAGAATATTGTGGTTAGAAAAAGTTCGTAAAATTATAGTATCGATGTGGGAATCGAACTCGCGTCCTTTGCGATTATTTGTACTAAGCTTTACGCTTTTGAACAACTCTAGATTTTGATTCAAAGGCAGCAGCAAGTTTACGTTTTAATCGAATTGAACAAAAAGGATCCAATTACAGCGTAAACGGCCGAAACAAAGATGTCATTTTAGTCTCTCGGTTCAAATTGGGGGTCATTCAATTTGCATATAAAACGAGCGAGGCGTCAATTGGACGTGTGGACCGGCCATTCAGTCACGTGTTCGTTTCACGGAATGTGGGCCAAATTGTGTATTATTTGCTGATAAAAGGGGAGCGTGCTATACGTCCGCACATATAAATATACCTCTAAGCCTTGTTACTGAAATTGGTCAGTCGTCACTCAGGATTTGACGAATATTAACTTAATGTAGTAGCTATCTACCTATAATCATACAAATATAGATCACGCCTATTTCTCCCCGAAAGGCCGAGGTGAATTAACACCCACGTCTTGCCAATTACGTTAGGTTCCATGCGAACCTATTGCCATCTATCGGGCAATGTAAATCGAAGTATATATCATATGGGAAGTAATTTATACTTTAATGTGTCTGTAAGAAGTGTTAAGGTTACCTGGCAGAAGAAACTAAATTTATATGACGGATTAAGAAGAACCAACCAATCGACAGAACAGACCAAAAGAAAATCTCCATCCTGCCTGAACCATTTAAATAAATAATTCTCTAATTAATTGACATACCTGTCACTTGCTAAATACAAAGCTTTCGCAATATAAGAACACCGCGGTTTTATTGATCATGGCACAGGCTCGCCGATTTTGCTTCCCCAACGGCAACCCTATAGCGGCGCCCGATTCGAATCGCGCATAACTCGTAAAAATGTCAAAGTGAGGAACCAATATTTTCCCGCAGCGAAAAGAACACAGCACATATTTAAAGCAGACGCCCATAAATCTATCGCTAGTAAAACTGGGAACCACGTGACTGAGGAACCGAACGATGAGATATAAACATTTACTGCAACATTTTACTTCTGTAGATAAACCTCTGTTTACTGTTCGCTTCAAAGGTATCTCACTTCCGTTACGGGCTTATTGGTGGCTTTTGCAACTGATAGTAAAGATAATTATAATTTTACAGCCTCAAAGCTGTTACACGACGAAATTTAGATGTTTGCATCTGGTCGTAATAATTTTGGCAAAGTAATGTATAGTCGTATGGTGACGGTACAATTGTCACTAATCTACAATCTCCCCCTTTGGTGTAGTACAAGGCGAATAAGGGTTAAAAAGTGATGAGGAATGATGGTAAAAACTATTTACGTGCCCGTTAGATGGCTATAGGCTCGCCCCGTATTGCTTGGGGCATAACACCATTGCCGAAATGAGAGTGTTAATAAAGTGAGAAAGGCATGATTCATATATTATTATGCAGGTACGTATAACATTTCAGATAGATAACTTGACATGATTTTCCTTGTACTTTCAAAGCAACAGGCGTTGATGAGAATTGATAGTGGCAGTAAACATTAATGGTAATGCAACTAAGTACCAGCAGCAGAGAGTAACTTCACCCTTTTACCAAACTACCCCTTAAGTGAAATAAAAACGCTTGAAAATTTTCCACCGTAGCTTGTAAATTAACATTCCAGCACAGCACCACAATAAATTTTCCAGTAGCGAAGCTATTGCCCTTAATTAATGAAGCCCAGACCTTAAATAATTACCCAATTACGTTTGTTTATTATACATGAACATAATTGTAATTTATGCCCGCGACCCGCTTATTAAGTAATTAATATCATATTAGTTTTATAAGTATTTGATTAACATCGTTAACGTTTTGTCGATTATAATATTATGCTATGCAATATTCGTATTAACTGGGCAGGAAAATTATGATATTTCTTGGAGAAACGTGCTGTCGGCAAACAGGGCTCAGATGGTTTTTAAATTTATTTCATAGGTTTTTGTTAAAATTTTTAAATTGTCAAAAATCATTTTTTTCGTAACTTTTGATACTTTGTTTTGTGCTAGCTCTTTAGTGTGTATAAATTCCTTGAGTCACCTTTTCTTATATGGTTTCCGATATCGAAGCCAGACGAACCATATAATTCGGATCCTTGCAGCTTAATCTGAAATGCAAACATAACAGCAGCACGACGAAACTAAAGCGCCCTGAAGTTCCACGTGTACAAAACGGCAGTCATAAAACTAAAACAACAAAAACCTATAAAGAAATAACGGAAAATGGTTGCATTTCGACTTGCGAGTTGAAAATTTATTCGGCGGAACCAAATCGTGCGGAAAATTTGCAATTTAGAAGTAAAAGGGGGAATGCCAATAAGCCATCGATTATGTAGATGCAAGCCTTTTGTGCAGGACTGTAGAGTTATCTTTGCAGTCAGTGCGCCTTTTTAAAACGATTTGTCAGGATATTTTCCATGGAATTTCTTTATTATTCGGTGTTGAAAGTTACGATTGGTTTTATTTGAACGTTCCAGCATTTCCGCTCCACCTTGGAATTCTAGTGTTATTCTTAGTTGAAAGGTTATGTTAATTTGGATTCTCTGTGGGCTACGTGGACTATTTCAATCTATAATTATCCATTGAAACTGCCACAGGGCGATATTTGAGCTCGGTTATTAGCGATATTCTTGGAACGTTTATTCGGTTCGCTTCTTTGACTTGTTCCAATATTATTACAACTGGGTAATGTAATAATATCGGGAGACAGGAAGACGCAGAGAGAAACAAAGAAGAAATCGGTAGTTTGACAAAACACATACCTACTAAAATCCCGTATTTTTTTCCTAAAGGGAAGGCAGAGGTGTTTTACCAGCTTGACAGGTTCCATATAAATAGGAGGCCGGTCTATTGCCATACACCAGGAACTTAGTTAGTTAACGGCCTCTGGAAATCATCAGTAGGCGTATTCGCTAAGTTTTTTTGACAGGTGAAAGTGATGATCACCGAACTATTTACTTATTCATTACTGTTTTCACAGTGTCAACAAGTGTCACAATAGCGTTATAGTAAAGTAGTAATGGATCAGTAAATAGTTCAGTAATTATCACTCTCAAGTGTCAAAAAAAGTTAGCAAATAGGCCTACAGGACTATGAAAGCGAATGTCCACTCAACTAGTAAAGGTGGAAAACTTAGAATCTGTTGCAAACAGTTCACGACCACAGGGCCTAGCCAAGTGGCTTATCTATTCGAACGCATAGAAAACAAAAGTATAAAACTAACGTATTGTTTTCTTAGTTCGAACGCATAGAAAACTAATGGTCAGTTTCTTCATTGTGTATTCTATGCGTTCAATAGATTGGCTAGGGGGGCTGAAATGTCAAAAAAAAATAGCTTAGAAACAACTAACTAAATCGCCCGTATAAATTAATACGTACATACATAAACCACGCCTATATCCCAGAAGGGGTAGGCATAGGTGAACTAGCACCCACGTTTTGCCAATTATGTTAGGTCCCATGTAATAGGTGGCGAGCCCATTGCCATACATCGGGCACAAAAGTCGCAGTACATTGCTATTGCTAGGTGGTATTAGAGGAACGCTGCTGTCCATTCCTCATCATTGATTTATCCTTAGTCGCCTTGTACGACACCCACGGGAGAGATTTGGGGTGGTGACAATTGTATTCTACTCTGCCGTCACCACACGGCGATAAATTAATACGCCCTGCCGGGAATGACGTTGCAATAAATCAAAGCCATTGTTCACAAATACGAGCCTTTCGTCAAAAAGGGAAAGACATTCGTAGAAGACTCCGTGGAACAGCCACGTAACGGTTTCCGGCTACCAGTTTCCGCTTTCAGTGATACCGCATCACGCGATCTCACTTTTTGTGGTTTGTACGAAAATAGTAACCAGCCCCTGTATTATGTTAGCCGATTTCAGTTGCTTTGGTCTACCCATCTATCTCACTCATTGAGAATAATAGCAAAGTGTGAGAGTGGCGGATAGACCAAAGCAACAGAAATCGGCTTACATAATACGGGGTCAAGCGGAAGAATATCGGTAAGGATTGGAAGTGAAAAGGCATCGGTATAATAACTTCGCGACAATGTGAGGCATTAACTGTTGATGTGTATATTAATAACAGTCCAGATATTAGTCTAAGGAAATAACACGATAATAACAATAAATAAATATTTTTTACACTGACACATATGATCGGCCGTGTGGTGATTAAAGGTCTCCGTATACGTAACGGGATGATTCCCCGGACGGAACGGGGACGAGGCCTCTCTCGTACAAAAAGCCCCATGTGACTTACGTCACCGAGACACGGACGGGACGTACACGGGGCTTTTTGTACCAGAGAGGCCCCGTCCCCGTTCCGTCCGGGGAATTTTCCCTTTACGTGTGCGGAGACCTTAATATCTACAGAATTTTCTAAACTCTTTTTATAAAAAGGAATACCATCACTGCAGGGCAAATTTATGATCATTCTTTGAGGATGTTGCGAGTGGGCTAAGTTCTAGAAACATTATGATATCTTCATAATGAGAAAAAAATTCATGAGGTCAAAAAATTGTGATATTTGAACGCAAAGAAGACTGACTAATGTAGCGACAGACACGTCTTGTTTTCATACGACTCCGGTCCAAACATCTATTCATGATCGTATAGCACATGTCTGTGTAACCCAAGCCAGGTCGGCAGACGTCGCCCGTGTTTACCCAGAAACTCAATACGGCGCATTAGACTGTTGTTTTGCCTCCATTATCCCAGCTTTGATGCTGCCAACTAGTTGTGCACGTGTTACAGACTTCCGAAGAATTATTAAGGGTATTTGTGTTAGAACGATTATTATATAACTATTTCTTCGGTTGCTCTTTCGGTAGGAGGAGTTCTATAGCGTAGTGGCGTTCGTTCATTGGGGCCGGTCACTGGATAGTTGGCAAAATTATATTCGGTAATATCTCGCGTACCTCTGTGAGTCCTCCTTGCTCTGTGCACATGCGACAACTAATCACATTGTAAATGGTTTTAAATAATTATTTTTTTAAAACACTCTGCATACTTTCAGCTGATACTAATAACATTCCCTTTTCGGTGCGATGGCTTTTACACCTACGCGTCTTGCGCCCGTGCCGTTCTAACAACGTGTCTCACGATATAAAAATGGGGACTTCAGAAGAAAATTGCGTGACACACCATTAATCACGGCCACAATGCATGTCAACCATGACGCGTGGCTTAAGGGGCCGTCCAAATTTCCCTCGTAATGGGGAAAAGAGAACCTTCCAAACCGCCTCGCCCACTCATTCCCGAGTGTACTTCAAAGGGAATTTTTCTTTTCACGCGAACTCTCTCTTCATTGCTCGCGGTGACAACTCGCTTGTACTGAGATCAGAGTAAAAAGATTTCTAATTAAATATGTCAAAGCTTTCTTTTTTGGCTTTTTGTTTGCTATACTAAGCTATGCGTTTTGAAAACATTTAAAGGGTCTTAGACGGAAAGTCACAATTTTATTTAAGAGTCTAATAGAATGGCTACTAGTACTAGAAGGACTATGATATAGGACCGATGACAACATTATTAAAAAATCCTCGAATGAAAAACACAAAGATAGTCTATGCCCTAAGCGTTTGATGTTGTGGTGAAAACCACGTAAAAAGTGGTTTTGCTCACTTCATCAGTCACCATCATGAACTCTGTTACCATTTAATTCGCGCCAAGCACTCCCTAGATGCGTTAAAATGTGTGACACCCATATTTTAACGTAATATTCATTTCATTCATAATTTCATCCACTCATTATTTCATAAAACTACAGATAAAATATACACTAAAGACTTGGCTGTATGGGCTAGACCCTTTGCCTTCCCTAAAATATAGGGAGAATTTAAGAAAAAAAAATATAGGGAGAATTTACCAAAAAAAAAAAAGTCTATGCCCTAATTTTATTTTTATTCCTTTTTGACATTAGTGTCAAAAATGAATATTAAAAAACTGATAAATCAATTAATATAGTAACCTAGTAATTAATATAGTGTTATTAAACTATATGTAATTCTTAAAAACTAATGTTAGAACCACAGACTAACTTATAAAGGTGCAATTTTTAGGCTTATGTTCATTTAAGATGCTTCGCGCGCGCTTCCGCGCTAGAATTATTTTATCTCATTTTTGCTCTATGCCCTTTCCCCCCTTATAAATAACTCCGGAATGGCGATTCCGCGTAATATATCAAACAAAACACCGGTAACAAAAGTTTACGACTTCTAAAATGGGCTATTTCGATGGTGCTCACCAAAACAGAGGCATAATAAAGTAAATTAACGAATATTCGAAACGACCGATATGGGGTGGACGCGGCTTATGCGTGAGCTAATCGAGAGTGATATAAAATAAGAATAATAGTAATATTTGATAGAAGAGTATTAATATTATATAAAATAGAAGTCATACCTACAGAGCCTTTAATAACGACCGACGACGATCAAGCAACAAATACAATGTTAAAATTTTTTCGTTAATTGAGTTCGCTTCTCAGGTCAGCTCCAAAACCTAAGTCAAAACCTTGATCACCATAAATTGGAGAATGCTGTTATCCCAATTACTCTCTCCTTATATCGGTCTCTTGACACAGCCCTTTCTAGCCTTGTCTACACATTCATTCATTGCACCTTTCCAGTGTAATGAATTAAATGTGATCAAACTAAAAGCGATTAACTAAACGAAATGAATGTGTCTGACCGATAGCTCGATGTCTGACCGATATCAACGGAAAAGAAAACACACTATGCCGATCAAAGATAATAATAAAAAGTAGCAAGAGATGCCTTAAAAACTTTAGTAAATTATTATTATATTTATTATACTTATATTTGTTGCAAGACAAATTTTGTGTACCCTAAAAATGTCCACCGTTCTCAACATAACAGCGTGAGCTTGTTCACAATTACCGAATCGTTTCCGAATTCGTCCATATAAGCTCCGTAATTGATATTTACGCGACATTAAACCCTTCATACATATTATCCGGTGTGGTGATTTATTTTTATCGGTCAATTAGTGAGCTTTATTATTTTCATGTAATTGAAACCTTAATCACCCTGGCGTTGCACATTTTAATGAGTATTTTAGCATAATTATCCGTGTAAAAAATACTAACGTGAAAAATAGAGGCACGGAGAGGCAAATAAAAAATATTCTTTCACCTGTGTTCTACGCAGACGAACCTTTGATCCATGCATTTATTTTTTAAATTATTAAGGATTTAAATTAGTGATGTTAATTTAATCATTATATTTTTATGATAAGGTAGTTATTTATAACAAGTAATCAGAGGCGCTCCTGGTGCAGTATTTACTAAATTACACACTATGTTCCACTGTCTGTCTATCGTTTAGGAAAAACAGATATTCCTACTGCAGTGGATATTTGTGTATTACATTATTCCCAAATACTTTAGACTCTAGGTGGGAATATGAATTTCCATTGATCCCCTTAAGAAAGCGGCGGTTGAGAATAAATATATTTTTTAGCAAATTAGTGATGCTACAATTAATATGTAGCCGTTAGCCCGAGCGTCCTTCCCCTAATTTAGAATACAGAAAATAATGATAATGAAAAGTACTATTGTCCGAAAATTGTATTTTTATATTTTCGACATCCATATCACAACAACATGCCGTGTGGTGACGGCAGAGTAGAATACAATTGTCACTCCCAAAATCTCTCCCGTGGGTGTCGTACAAGGCGACGAAGGATAAATCAGTGATGAGGAATGAGCAGTAGCGTTCCTCTTATACCACCGAGCAATGTACTGCTACTTGTGTGCCCGATAAATGGCAATAGGCCGCCATCTATTACGTGGGACTTGACATGGTTGGCGAAACGTGGGTGCTAGTTCACCTCTGCCTCTGTTGGTATGTATATCACAACAACAAAATTAAAAAAGCAACTAGTCCAGAAAAAATATCAATACGAACTATAATTTCGAGGAAGTGTTCAAATTAATAGCGAACTAAATCGTGGTTTACCCTCCCACAGGTAAGAAATATTGGTAATAATGGATATTGTTTCGCGAGCTCATTTATCAGGCGTTAACTATCTCGAGCGCCAGCCATTGACAAATCTGCGGCGTCTGAACGTTTTGTTGGCAATAGTTTAAGACAAGTTAGGCACCGAAGCATTACTCAGGCATGGCGAGCCCATTTCGCAGTGTCAACCGCGAATTTGTATTCTAACCTTTACCACCGGGGCAGGGGTGGAAAACAGTGCACTAGAAACAGCTGTATTGATTTTAAAAAAAGCTAAAGTTGATTTTGAAGAAAAGATAATATTATAGTACTTATTTTTATATTTTATTAATTACTGATGACACCCAATTGTCTAACGGCAGGCTTATAATTACTGATGACACACATGTATAACGGCAAGAGGTGTATATTGGGTCATATGCCAATTATGCCAATAAACTAAAATTAACCATGTTGCTCATCATAAATTAATAAAAAATTTGATTAGAAATATTTTTTTAATCTAAGAATTCAGACTTTGTAATAATTTTCTGATACTAAAATTCTAATACTAGTTTTCTGATATACTTAAAAACAATGAACCTCTATATTATTGTTCTGTAACAATAATAAATATTTCACTATCATTTTTCTATTTCAAGCCCGTTATTCATCTCTGGATTAGAAACCTTTTCTAAAACTATTACAAACTTTCTTACTGGTTTATTAAAAATTATAATAATTATATACCTATTACTAATAACAAACATCACCAAATTCGTATATATGAGGCAATGCAGTAAAGCCATTACGCATCAGGTGTTCAATAAAATACCTGAAAGTTCATTACCTTTATTACGACATTACGGAGGCCACATTATTCCTCGAGCGTATTTGTTTAGTGAAAGATTAACGACACTCGAGCACGTGCCTCGCTCCATTCTTAATTCGACTGGACGATTAATCACTTTTAATAAAACTCACTGCATTGTAGTGTGTTCGATTCGAAACTCTCAATGCTATTGTGGAAAGACATGGAATAATGAAAATGGATATAAATCAAAAGGCAAATTTATTGCTTGTAGGTATATCTATGTTTAAGTATTAGTAGATTCGTTTGATATTACTTTGTTATGTCGAATTGGCTGCAGCTTGGGAACATATAAAATATCATTTTACAGTGGATAAAAGTTTAATATGTATTAATTTTTATTCATAAAAACAAAATTTGTTGTTTATTTATGTTTATGTTTTTAGGCATTGTTCATACTAAATTACGGACAGATCTATCTCATATATTATCTCAGCGTAAACACAGTTTGACAGAAAAAGACAAAGGTGTATTTATGTTGAAACGGTGTCTTGAGAAGGATTTGGTTTTTTTATATTTATCATGAACTTTTTGAAGTACAATTATTATTATCAAGAAATCACTCAAAACAACAATAAAATTCAACATCATACACACGATTTTGATGACATTTCTTAGTAAATTATTAAATTCATTATTAAGATTAAGATTTTAAAAAATATTACAACCAAATAACGTTCTTTCAGTTTACATTATAAAAGGTTTCAAACATTTATCTGTGTCGTAGTATGTAATCAGTAAATCGTATCTAACGACAATCGATTGCGTTATCACATGATCATTCGGGACTATTTACGGCGCTTGCCCGATTAATATTCACCCTCAATAATGAATTGCCAAAGAAAAAACGTTTCACGTGACGAGTGTGAGACTCAGGCCCGTATTCTGAAACGGCACTCAAGTGTAGTTTAATTTGAATTCAAGTGATTATTGCTTAAATATAGAATCCCTACTTAAATTTGTGTTTTATTCCAAAACGCCAAAACGGCTATCAAGCTTGACTTACATAAATTTAGATTCAAATTACATTTAACTCATATTTAATCAAATAAATGTCCGACGGATACATAATTTGAAATTAATGATCACACTAGATAGTATAATTATAGCTATATTTTACAGATTCTACCTGTAGAAATGCGAAAGGGTGTAGCAACTTTACTTAAGCGTGTCAATGAGATGATTTGCGCGATCATAGCTTAAATCTCGATTTAAATATCGATGATCGTCGTTTCAGAATAAACGTAAACAGAGATCAATTAATTGATACTTAAATATTGTTCTAGAATAAAGGGTCCATGTAAATCTAATTTTAAAACGTTATTCACGTCCAAATGTCGTTTCAGAATACAGGCCTCAGAGCTCTTCTTATGCTGGTCGTTAATTGAACGGAAGGAATTGTCGTGTATTGTTAGAACAACACGTGCTGTTCGACACCTGTGTGGGAAGTCGAGAGGGATGGGTTTGATTTGTTGGGCCGGTCGAGCTCATTGTCGGTACGCTGACATTTGATTGGTGGCCCTTTAGCCGACGTGTAGGCACTGTTCCATTGTTTGTTTTGCCGGATTAAAAACATACTCTAGTAGAAAAGAGTCGCAAAGTGCGTTTCTATTTACAATTTTTGCCTTTATACATATTTACATTAGATTAACAGAACCGTATTGCTTTTTACATGAAATGTGCAATTAAAAATACACCAATAATTAGTCTCTTACCAAAAATTACCAAACCGCAAAAATTAGTCTCTTATGCCAGATCATCTGATCTGGCATAAGAGACTAATTTTTGCTCTGAAATTGTCACTAGAATATTCAACTGAAGCCTTTCGACCATTCCCATCACATGCTCGTACCATGCTTGCGTACTTTCAATTCAGCTTCCTCCGTCATATTCGTTCTTGTCCCTTCCAGTCTCTCCACACATCTATCTACACATTCGCATATCCGCGGCGTTAATTATGTATGTATCAAATTCAATTATTCCGCTCTCTGACCAAAGCTATTTCACGTAACAAATGACACAAGTGGTCTGATAACTATTTGTTCACCTCTCCGACTTAGTACTTTCATAGCTACTGTCAGCACCATAAGTAGACACTAGTTTTAATTAGTTTTTTTTTCACAGTATTAAAGTTATCTTAGCGATGAGACTATTGTACGTGTGTATTTCTGCATTTTGTTTAATTATTAAAATAAGCTATGTGAACTATCTTTGAGTGTTCATATTCAATGAAAGCTGTGAAATAAGATTGAAAGCAATTATTTTTTATAATCATGACAATTATATAGTTTAAGCCTCCTTTCGTAACTAAAAAAAAATTCACTTTATTTATTCTTAGAACAAGGCCCTTGGTAGTTTACGAACGGATCGCGTGGGAAGGTTTTGAGTATGACACACACATTTCTGATGTTTGACGGCCGCCTTGGTCGAATGCTCAGATTGCTGGGTATTGGCCCCGGGTTCAAATCCTGGTAGGGGAAAACTTTGTGATGACCACAAATGTTTGTTTCAGAGGCATGGTTGTGTATATGTTTATGTAGTATATTTTCAACATTTATAAACATAATTATATTAAAAATATGTCCGTCATATAACACAAGTGCTAAGGCTACTTTGGGCTAGATGATAGGTGTGAGTGTAAAAATATTTATTTATTTAACGTATTTTTTGACAAGAGTATGTAATTATACCTCAAATGATTAAACCAAATTTTTTTATTTTTATTCTAATAATTATACTTAATTACTATGAGAAAGTGACTAGTATTCATTACTTTTCACGCTGACGCATCTCACATACCGCCACCTAGCCACTACACCTCATTTTATAACCTTCCCAACCGTAAAAGCCTGTCAACTATTCCAGTAACACGAACTTGCATACCAGAGCCAAAAGTTCTCTAGAGAAAATGTACCAGCTCAATATTAGCGAAACAAAAGCGTAATTACGGACATCCATTCCCCATTAACGAACCCTCCTTGGGCAAGTAAGCCTTTATGATGGCGATGAACAAAATACATGGCCTCTACTTATCTGGCAGAGTATTAAAGGTAAGTCCATGGAAAAAGTAGTTAGGGCGACGATGTACCTGGTGCTATTTCGCAGTAATTACAGTGACAGTTAACCTGGAGTATGGCAATGATGCGGACAGCGCACATATTGGGGAAATATATTGGAAGTTGGATTCGTCCCGAATTAAAGGTTACTTTGGCGAAATTGTCTTTCTAGTAATCTGCTTACGTTAGCTAATTCTGTCTTTGTTAGAGGGAACTACGAGGTATTGCAAGGAAAACTGTCGTGAACTAGCTTTCGCAGATGGTTCGCCTGTGTGGTGTCGACAGAGAAAAATACAATTGTCACTATATCAACTTCTCTCGCGAGTTTCGTACAAGGCAAAGGGTGTTTTACAATGAGGGATAAGTGGCAGCGTATCTAGTGCACCATCTAGTAACACTGAACTGTGAATATATCTGGATGATATCAATACGTTCCCCGCATCAAATACAATAACTCAAACTGAAGTGTTAAATACACCTCTGCCTTCACTTTCTCGAATGTTAAAATGTTATTCATATTATGTGTTTCAATACCTATACTGCTTTCAAATTCTTCAGAAGAATTTAGAAGATTTTTTTTAAAATCAGAACCGCATGGTGAAGGCAGAGATGAAAAACATTACTGTCAATATCCCTATCTGTCTCAGAGGTTAATAGCTCTGGGAAATTATAGACGCGTTTAACATCTGTATTTTGACATGGCTCCTTCATGCTTCAAGCTTCGTTCAAAGATATTTTTGTTCATCACCTGCCAGGGTTTGAGCCCGAGACCTAGTAACATTAAAGGGTACGGTAATCATTGTATCGGATCGCTCGTCGTAGTCTATATTGAACGTTGTGATCGTTTCAGTTTAATAGGTAGGTAGGTACTGCATAATTGACTAATTTGTAAAGGATACAACATTTTTCTATTTAA
The DNA here is from genome assembly GCA_963931975.1 of Cataclysta lemnata. Classification (NCBI taxonomy): domain Eukaryota; kingdom Metazoa; phylum Arthropoda; class Insecta; order Lepidoptera; family Crambidae; genus Cataclysta; species Cataclysta lemnata. Next base: position 8,916,428 of record OZ008339.1, read on the forward strand.
CAAAGTTTCAGAATTTAATATTGCTCCGGAGCCAATGCCTAGCCTATAATTAGGTAAATCACCGCCCTTTCATCTTGAAGGCCGACACGAAATGTGAAACAAAAAAAAACAGCGGGTTAAGCCGTAATCGCCCAAGGAGCGCGACGCTAGCGAACCATAAATTAAATAGGAGAGCGCGATAAGCCGGCCTCGCCTTTGATGCTCACCATTCTCGTTTCGTTCTAAGAATTTCGGACACCTCCATTAAAGGAAGAGGATGTTGGCACAACTTAATTAAGTATTCCCTTCGAAATCTCTGGCAGAGAGCCCACCCCCGGACTGGATCTCCGCGATTGATTTTAAATGAGACTCCACAAAGACCGACTAAGTGGACACACGGCTTTGAACTTGTCTATAAAAACTTTGTGGTGAGTGAACAGAACAGGGATTCATTGAGCGGACTACAATAAAAAGTAATGCTGGAAAGTCCTTGAATAAAACATGATGCTCAATTTTGTATGCAAAGTTGTTCGCTTGCTATTAGATAATGATAGCACAATCGCAGGAATTATGACTGAAATAATTATTTAAAATTCAAAGTAAAATAATACATCGAAAAATAAATACATGGGACAACTCTTCGGAGATACATATAGGCGTAATTTAACCATACAACATGTAACAGAAATAACGCACGCCATGAACATTACCCATTCTATGTTGGTTATATACTATGGTGTTATTAGAAATACCTAAATAATAAACAAAAATTTTGAACTTTTCATATATTAGACGTTATTGACTCAACAATTGGAATGGAGAAAGAAAATGGAACATTATATACCGAGGGTGATAAAAAAAAGAATGTCTCAGATCGCAAGTGAAGGTGACTGCAGAAACACCATTTCATACAAAATGTACCATGAAGGACATGTCACGGAGTCACGGACGGGACATACATGGGGCTTTTTCCACGTCCCGTCCGGGGTATATTCCCGTTACGTATGCGGAGACCTTAATTGGTAAGTATTGATAAATATCGACAAATATGCGATCTGAGGCGTTCTTTTTATCGCCCGAGGTAAGATCATAATTTTGTCACCCCCAGGAAGTGGGGTGTTCCGTACGCGTAGCGGGCGGAAAAGTCCACTTTATGGTTAGGTGTAACATAAAAAAATGTAAAAATTTCGATTTTATTAGTAACACCATTATATTTTAATGAATAATGTTAGCATGGCAAGCTAACGATTTCTGTAAAATTATTATTTTATTAGTATACAAGCTATAGTTGGTAATAGGCGATACACCGATAGTGTTCTTTATAGTCCTACAGTCGTTAGAAAAATAAAGTCTCTCGTTACAAAAAAAATATCCAATCAATTGAAACAACATTTAATTGCCACTTTCATTGGGAGTCAGTAATAAATATGAACACAAATAAAATACTCTCGTTTTACAATCATGTTATAGTATAGTTTATTGAGGTGCACTGTAAAACTTTATGTGAAAGATTTATAGATCAAAATCTCATAGTAGTTAACGAAATACTGACCAAAAACAAATAAAAATAAATATATTATGTATGCAAAAATGTTATGGCTTACTTTTTCTTTTGCAACGGAACTTTTGTTTTGTAACACACCAATTAGCAAAATGTGTAGGAGCATTTATAAAATACTTTTTCTAAGGGCCTGTTATTATATATTGTTAATTTAACCATTGCTGAAAAATAATAACTAGAAGTCAAGGTCAGCTATGTGAACTATCAAGAAGAGATGATTTTATCAATGATTGACCACAAGTATTGGTTTTTACCTATGGTTAATTAAGTACCGATGGCACAATGGACAATTTGAATACATTACTACGATGAAACCCGGTGAAAGGCAATAGGCTGGCCCTATTACATAGAACCTGAATTAAACCGGCGAAACGTGGGTGTTACACCCCTGCCTACCTCTTAGGGGGAAGAGACATGATTTATGCCTGATTATGTATGTAAACACTCACCACAGACAGACGTAAATCCAAAGCTTAATATTAAAATGCAGTTACATATCTAAGCCCCACGTTGCGCGCCATCTCGCGTTTCGCTTTTTAAACTGACATCTCAGTGAATGCACCGAAGACGCGAAGAAAACTCGAACGTAAACAAGAAGACCAAGAATTTTGTCGTAAGTGAGAAAATATTACAGGAGCTTAATGTTACGAGGGCACCTAGAGGAAGCTCGGCTCGTTATACTGATTTATGGTGCGCCCCCGAAAACGTACAAAGAAAGGCCTTATGAAATCGTACGGTGGAATTCACGTGGAGTTTCATTATGACTGTGTACATATTAAAGTGTCTGTTGATATATGGGAGGGCTCCTGACCGGTCGTTTGCGGGCGGGGGACGGGCTAAACTATTCTCGGGTCGTATCTATTTATCTTAGGGCGTGTTTCACAATCGACAAGTATGTTCTGAGTAGTTTACTTGGCAGTTCAATTGAAATATATTATATTTCATAGTACAACTGTCAAATTATCTGGCAAGTAAGCTACTCAGGACTTACTGGTCGATTGTGAAACAGGCCCTTAAACTAATATAAAACACTTAACTAGGTAAAAACTTTTGTTACAATCCTCGAAGTGAACTTATAATATTTAAAGCAGATATATAAAGATACAAACCATACTGCCGCACTCAGAGACATCAATTAACTTTAATGAGTATTCAATGTCAAAAATTTTCATTCAAATCTAGACCATAGACCCAAGAATAGCGACTAGTTTTGAATTGTAATTTTTTTGACGTTGATTAATCATTAACGTTATTTGACGTCCCTGAGTGCGGCAGCTAGTCTTCCTATTTAATAATCGGTATCAATATTATTGTGTCGTGTGATGACGGCAAAACAGAAAACCCCCACGGATGTCGTACAAGGCGACTAAGGGTTTAGACTGTGACGAGAAATGGACAGCAGCGTTCCTCTTATACTATCAACATACACACATAAATCACGCATATATCCACGAAGTGGTAAGCAGAGGTGAATTAACACCCACGTTTCGCCAATTATGTTAGGTCTCATATAATAGCTGGCGAGCCTATTGCGATTTATCGGGCACGAAAGTCGCAGTGTATTGCTAGGTGATATACTGCGAATTACGTGCCCGATAGATGAAAATAAGCTTGTCACCTATTCATTCATCATTTATTCCCCTCTACCTACACCTTTAGGAATAAATAGACGTAAGCGACATATTACGTATGAAATATTATTGTTCGTTTTTGCTGAAATGTAAATTCAGACCTAATAAAGTTATTATTAAAGGTTCTTTACGAAGATAATTGTGATCAGAAAAATTATAGTCTTGCTGCGGGGATCGCACCCGCGTCTTCTGCAATCCGGGCAGATACCTATCTCACTCGACGTTGAATGTTCTTTATGGCATTAAGAGGCAAATAATAGTGATACGTCACCAATTGTTATGCGAAAGATAAGTTAATCTAATCACTTTAAAGTAAAATGGTCACGAATAAAAGCAAGATAATGTAAATGCAGGTAACGTCACTGCCACAACTGCGGGTGCCTGGTCCCCTCTGCCACCCGTGGATGCGACATGGATTTACGTCGTCTGCATGTGGCAAATAAGTTTAAAACTGGATGCGGGCTTGTTTATATCGAATCAGATAACGCAAGAAATATCTGCGACATCTAGTTAGTGGGAATATTTTTTGCCTCTTTTCGATTCGATAGCACTGTAAATGTCGCTGGCACTAATAAGTAACAATGTTCATTATATTTTATGCTTAGCAATAAAAAATGTACGCGCAGTTAACCGTGCTACTTGTTATTATATTAATTACCAAGGTGCTTCATTTAAGGACTTAAGTCGCTTACAGCGTTCAATGGAACACAGTCAGTTCAACAGACAATTCAATAGTTCAATGAAATTAAGTAGCCTCGTTGTAAAAATAAAGCATAGCTGGCAATCACTTCATATTGCGATCGAAACACTATCGATGAAAATGAGCATTGGGGAATACGACCAAAAGCCTAAAACGGACACTGCCTTACTGTGTCCTCTCTGGCCTCTACCCTTAAGCAAGGCTTGTGGTTTTACAGCTCTTGGGATATTAATAAACTGATTATGTTGAAATGACACTTCATTATGTACCCCAGGAAGTGAACGTAATGCCAAAAGTATTGTGAGTCCTGTTCACGCAACAAGTCATCCTGTCACCAGTGAGTAGTGACACGACAAACTCACAAGCACGAAATTATTTTGGTTGTTACTGGGTATATTATTACAGGAAATTTTTGGAGTGGTTTGAATTTTTGTACTGGCGGATATGATATTGACGGCACACTGAGTTAATCCCATCGATAAGCTTAGATAGCTAATCATTAGACTGATACGAATGTTTGTTTTTGCATTGTTTTATTTCACAGATAATGTGAAAAGTACTGTTGAATAAAACAATGGTAAAAAACCAAACCGTGTGGTGACGGTAAAGAAGAAGAAAATTGTCACCACCCACCCCATCTCTCCCGTGGGTGTCGTACAAGACGACATGACGAATGGGCAGCAGCATTCCTCTTATACCACCTAGGAATATACTGCGATTTATGCGTCCGATAGATCTCAATAAGCTCGCCACCTAATTATTGGACCTAATTTGTTACCGAACTTAATTGACGAAAAGTTAATTCACCTCTGCCTACCCCTTCGGAGATAATTATAAGCGTGATTTATGTATGTATGTATGTATGTAAGAAAAACAATAAATCATAAACCACCTTTTACCGATACAACTGAGTTTTGTACTAAATGAAACCAAAATAATTCACCTATTAATGTGATTACAAATATATTTAAATTGATTCCATAAACACAATTCAATAGTTACTGTACATTTAAGAGTGCCACCAAGCGAAGTATCGTAAACACCAACTCATTTTATATTAAGATCAGAACTTCGTAGTTTTGTAAAGAGATTTCCTGACTGCTGTACACTATGTGGCAACAGCGCTTACTGGACTGCACTTTTCCAGGAATCATTGAACTTTGGTAGCTGCCTCGGCCTATGTACAGAGTCTCCCCGTCATTTGTCACCCCACCAGGTATCGCGCCTGGTGGCACTTCCCCGCCAGAAGCTTTCTCCCACCTTAACCTCTCAGGCCTTACGCAAAGTACTTCAATTTCGTCCACCTGGACGGATCTTCCGTTATATGGAATCATTGCAGTTTTTTGCCTCAAGGAAAGGCGACCAGGAACCAAACATCCGTCATGCCAAGCCCTTATGATCCACAACGAATAGCCAGAAATGTCCTTGCCCCCCAAAACGGCTCTACCGGTGAGGTGATCAGCGGAAGATGGGATTGCACCAACCCACTCGACTCCTGGTATGTTTTTCACGTGTAGGGTTTTTCTGAATGTCTTCACTACTGGTGTGTTTTTCACAGGTTGGGTTTTTTTAGATGGCTTGGTATTCTTTGGTGGCTTCGACTGAGTTATGTAGTTAGTCACGTGTGTGGTGGAGCTGCCAGATGGAATTTCGACGGGCACCATGACAGTACTTGAAACATAGTACGGGTGTTCTGAGCTTTGATAGTAATAATTAGACGTAGATGACCAGTCCTCAGAGTTGTAGTACGGTGGGGGTGGCTCCGACCCGTGATGATAGTGATTGTAGCTCATTTCGCAGACCTCAACTAGTACAACGTCAACACACTGCCACAGGCAACACAATAATGGCGGACGTGATAAAGTTCTGTGCCCACATATTCTGCGTAATTGTAATCTAATCAGTGCTCACTTAAAATAATATCTCTTCATCGAGATTGTACACAATGCGTTTCACTTATAAAGTAAATAAATATAAGTAGAGTAGAATGGACTAGAATATTTATTTTTGCAATATTGCATATTTCTTATATGGATAGTATATTACTTAAGGCTAAAATTCTACAATTACTAATAGTATATGATTTTATAAATCGTGTATGGAACATTATTATTGAAAGACATTATTAAAACCGCATCAACAACTAGTTAAATAGTATCATTCATTTATTCTGACCTATTTTTTAATTTACAAGTATGTACGGCCGTAATGTAGAAATTCTATTATAAAAAACAGAGCTACTGTTAAAAAATAAGGCAATCGGTATGGCACATCCACACATATCGGTGGCCACACGTGCAGTCATCAATGAGCCAAATTAATGTTAACCACGTTTTATGGTAATTCGTTCTCCCTCGGTTTACAAAATAATAGACTCGTCACCGACTGTAGTTTCGTTTAACTTGCAAATGTTCAATAGAAAATGAATCTAGTTACGGAAACTTACATGCATAATGGTTGTTTAACGGTTATTTTAAACATTGTAATTTACTAAGCTTTTTGTATAGCCAACGACAGGTTGCCACAATGTGTCTTCTGAATCGATTTCGTGCTTCGGTTCTCATCGGTCAAAGTTGATTAGAAAATTAAATTTGCCAATTGATTAGAGATATTTATTAATAGTTTTGTATAGTCTGTCGTGCTGTTAATTGTATCCACTAGTCCAGGGTTTTCGAGAAATAGAAGTCAGTTCTCTTCTTATTGTCAAGTTATTATATTTCCACATATTATACAGATGAGATTGTAGTAGTAGAATTATTAAATAATTAATATTGTTCAAAAACTTTTTTAAGTCAGTTTCTGTGTTATGTTAAGTCAAATTAAAGGAATGTTAAATGCTCAATAAGAAACTGCCTAAAAAAGAAGTAAATTTAATTCCACACCATGGGCCACGTTATTTTTAAAGTATAAGGTTTCCAGTCCAGAAAAGCGTGTTTCTTATGAATTTCAAACATGACACCTCGAGACAGCCGCGAATTATATTGCACGCAAAAATAATGCATTTGCCCTCTTCGCTACATAATCAAGTCAGCTATCGCCACATCGCTTACAAAATTACGAGCCGCTAAATATCTTCTTTAAAATAAAAACGGGTCGGTGGAAATATTTAATGTCATTTTAATACTTTACAACGTCGGGGCCGAAAGGTCTTCGTTGTAATAAGCTGCGCATAACTCAAGTGTTTTATGAGCGTCGATGCCAAATAAATATCTCATATGCTACACGATCAGCGTGCTGGAGAAAGCATGCTCGATGGATCTTTTTGCAGTGACAGCTTATAAGCATTTTTGTACGATTATCGACAAATTTGGTAACCTCTAAAAAATTGGTACTGTTTAACCAATACAAAAAAAAATACAAAAAGGGCTCGATAGCGCCTACGACTGCGCAATTTTCGCAAAGGTCGGTCACTGGATGGATGACGAAAAATAAATTATCTTCAGTTTCTCCGTGCCTCGGAAGGCACGTTAAGCCGTTGGCCCTGGCTGCATCTGCAGACGTTAATACCTACCAATCTGCACTGGGCCAGCGTGATAGTACTCCCTATATCTTCATCACCAGCCCTTTTAACGTCCCCATTGCTGGGGCAAAGACCTTCCCTATGGAAGAAAGAATATAGGTATATATCTACAGCCTACGCAGACGCACCTCATTTCAATAATAATGATACAGTAATCCAAAAAAATATCAACTTAAAATGTATCCAGTATCAAAACATACGGTTTTGAAAACGGTTCAGATAATTAGTGTGTGCCTGACACTTGGCTACATTTAGCAGAAACTACGAGTAGCAGTCATGTAAAAGGAAACAGTTGTTGAGCATTTATGGTAATAATTGGAATTAAATTGTCGGTTAGCAAAAGTGGATGAAAAAAAGGAATGTTTTTGAAAAGCTGTTCTTGTTATTGAACAAGATGTAAATTAGACGTGTACATGTAATGAAGTAGTCATTGCTTTGTAATTTTCTTGCACTAAGAGATGTAAACTTAATATTCTTGAAGGCAAATTGAATTGTAAGTAGATGATTTTAATTAACTTTTCATCCCACCATCTCGGAAAAAGCGTTTTTGCTCTTCGATATCTGAGTGCAAAAGCCGTTTTTATCCTCTAGAGGTTAAAGTAAATTTGAATTTAGAACATCGTGTGCAATGAGTTTGTGAATTCAAAACATCAATATACATATTTATTTCTACCTCCATGGTGCCGAAATTGTCATGCAACCTATTTTAATTTGTTGAAAACTCAGACTCGGAACCTTCTTGGTGTACTTTTTTTGTAATTTGCTTTGCGCGCGCCATTTTCTTTTCACGTCATAAATTTTTTAAGCCTAGGAGTTCCGTGACGGTCAATCAGCTTGGCGTCAATCTTGCTTTAAACATTTTGATCGTCTACAACGCTTGCTGGATGCTTGAGTCAAGCATTTAAAAGCTTTTTAGGTCTGTTTGATTTGTTTACGCTAGCAACGGAACAAAAACATACAGAAAATCAACGTGCTTGACTCAAGCTGATTGACCGTCTCGGAACTCCATTAGGGACGGTAATTTTTATTATGTGTGTCTGGATGAATGTTGCGGGTGTGGCTGGGTGGATGGGTGGCTGTTGGAGGTGTGTCTGGGTGAATGGGTTTTTGTGGATGTGTCTGAATGGATGGGTGAGTATTGTGGATGTTTCTGGGTGAATGGGTGTTTTGTGGGTGTTTCTGGGTTAATCGGTGTTTTGTGGGTGTTTCTGGGTGAATGGGTGTTTTGTGGGTGTTTCTGGGTGAATGGGTGTTTTGTGAGTGTTTCTGGGTGAATGGGTGTTTTGTGGGTGTTTCTGGGTGAATGAGTGTTTTGTGTGTGTTTCTGGGTGAATGGGTGTTTTTTGGGTGTTTCTGGGTAAATGGGTGTTTTGTGGGTGTTTCTGGGTGAATGGGTGTTTTGTGGGTTTTTCTGGGTGAATGGGTGTTTTGTGGGTGTTTCTGGGTGAATGGTTGGTTTTTGGGTGTGTCTGAGTGGATGGGTGTGTATTGCGGGTGTGAATGTTGTGGGTGTTTCTGTGTGGGTGTTGAGAGTGTGTTTGAGTTAATGGGAGGGTGTTGTGGAAGTTTCTGGGTGAAAACAGAAACTGATGTGATTGTATTTTTTTTTGTATTTTGCAATTTCCTCGTTGGGGGGGATGAAAAGTTACGTGTTGCACTCGAGTGCAAAGCTTTTTCACCTTGTGGTCTTTTGATTCCCTCGCTATCGCTCAGGATTCTAATTTTTGAATCACTCGCTACGCTCGTGATTCAATTTTAGAATCCTTCGCTAGCTCGGTCATCAAAATTGACCACGCGGTTAAAAAACAACTTTGCACTCACGTACAACAAATAACTATTTCTAGTTTACTTCTTGTGTATACAGCTAAATGGGATTCTTGTTGTCCGGTTTTTTTTAAAGAAATCGATTAATAGTACCTAGTTCAAAATATTTTTAGTGTATTTTTATATATAAATGTATAGATACATTTATTAACTAGTAGTCCTATAATTCAATGCTCGGAAAACGAACAATGCGTCTCCTTGTTGTGTTTCTTTGTTTACAATTACATTGTGTTTTGACAACACCAATTGTAATTTATACGCAACATGAATATTTCCTCTCTTAATTTCAGTGGAGCTTAGACTATTAATTATTTAATAAATCCGAAAACACCTCTGTGTCTTTATCAATTAAAGGTAGATGGCGGTGTAAGTTAATTTTTGAAAATTGTTCAATTAGAAATCAATTAAGCATTTTTAGCTAGCTTTGTCTGAAATGAATGTTCATATTGGTTATGTTACAGATATTAGGAATGTAGGTAGTGTTATCGGTCAAAGCTGATACGAGATTGCGTGCATTGGAGCTAGAGATATTAGATTCAGCTTGCTTTTGGTGTTCAGTGAATCGGGGATTCGGTAGGTATAAGGTATAAGAGCCAGCCATTGTGCCCATATACCTGTCTGAGAAGAAAAGCCGCCTTAGGGCCGGTTTTTTGATGCATAGTATGATTTTTCTGATGTATTGTAACGTTGTCATTTTGTCACTTGTCAAAGTCGTCAAAGTCAAAATTAACAAACTGACTGACAGTGACAATGACATTAGTTGTCATAATAATTTTGGGTTTGCAAAGAGAAATCGGCATAATTGGGGACTTATAAAAAAAAAAAAAGGAAAAAGTTTCGATAAGAGTTGCTTGGTTTGGGTGGTTTTATAACCCCCAAGTGTTATAAAAAATATTACTTTACTTTTTCCTTGGTTTCCAGACAATAATTTTGTATTTTGGCAGGTTAGGATTTTATTTAGTATTTATTCGGCGTTTAGGTTTCGTTAAGTCTTCAGTGGTCACATTTGTTGCCTAAAATTCCCATAGAATAGATTTTTTAGAGATCGAAGAAATTGTCAATTTGTCAATGTTATCTTGGCTGTATGATACAGAATCGTTGCCCTAGTCCGGCCTAGTAGCCTTACAAAATTTCAGGATTCGATTGTCAAACTATACGGCCAATGACGAGCGCTTATTTTGAAATTCAGAAGTGGATTTCATTCCGTTTTAAAATTCCTAGCGAGACGCTGTAAATTTTTGATGGTCTTCTTATCTTGGTGGAATTTTTCAAATTGTAGAAGAATTTTATAAATATTATATCGGAGCAAGAAAGTGATTCTCCGAATAACAGCTGATAATAAAAGGAATACATACTGTGTCACTGACCCGAAAGGTAAATATACTGAAATGTCATAATAGGAAAGTCTCGTCTTGTCATTTTTTCTCTGTTCTAAATTCCAAAGTGTAAAGAGGATTACATATCCTCTATTGTCATGTCATAGAGCAGTTACGTGGCAACGTCTTGTTACTTTATATTATATTATTGTACGTCACATACATTAAAACTATTATCTGAATTGTTTCTTTTAATTCAATGTTCTAGTGGTTTAATATGGTAGCAGAGCAAAATATGTAAATAAAATAAAAATGGCTACTAGTTCAACAAAAATAGAAACTTTATCTAGAGACAATTACGATTCATGGTGTCTCCATGCAAGGGCCGTACTTATTAAGACCAAATTATGGTCTTATGTGGAAAAACCTATTCCAAGTGATGCTGACGAAAAAATAATCGAACAAGATCTTCTTGCACAATCAGAGTTGATTCTTCTAATTTCACCAAGTGAGTTAAAGCAAATTAAACACTGTAAAACTGCTAGAGACATTTGGATCAAACTAAAAGAAATACATGCTAGTGAAGGGCCAGCCAGAAAGGCTAGTCTACTCAAAAAGCTGGTTATAAGTAAAATGGACAACGCAAGAGGTAACATCAGAGATCATTTAAATAACTTTATGGATGTAGTAGACAAATTGAAAGATATGGATATTAACATTCATGATGACTTACTCGTCGTGATGATGCTTTATAGTCTGCCCATACAATACGAAAACTTTAGAGTAGCAATAGAGTCCCGCGATTCTCTACCTAAGCCGGAAGAGCTTAAAATAAAAATTTTAGAAGAATCAGAAGCTAGGCAAAATAATAACAGTTCCAGTACTAGCAGTGAATACAAAGAAGAGTCTTATTATGTAAAAGTTTGTAAATTTAGTAAGAAAAGAGGTCACGAAATAAAAGAATGTAGAAAACTAAAATACAGTAAAGCTAAAAAGGAGCAAAATAAAAATCAAACTGAACCGAAAAATAACTTTGCGCTTTGTATGCATTCTTCTAATTACAGCAAGGAAAATAATAATAATGAATGGATCCTTGACAGTGGATGTACCTCACATATGTCTTACAGCCGAGAATATTTTCATGGTCTTAGCAAATCAAATTATCACACATTAAAATTAGCCTCAAATGATGCAGCAGCTGATATAAAAGGTAAAGGCAATGTAAAGCTAAGAGTGTCGAACAAAGACACAAGCGGAGAAGTGACACTTGAAAATACCTTGTATGTGCCTAGTTTGTCGTCAAATTTGCTTTCTGTTGGAAAAATAACTGAATCTGGATGTACTGTATTATTTACAAATAAAAAAGCTACAGTCAAACATTCTGATATAGGTATTATATTTGATGCACACAAAGCTAAAGATGGCTTATATTATGCTAATCCTGTATCATATAAGAGAGCTCAAAAGTGCAATTTGGCAGAAGGCAGCAAAATTATGAAATGGCATAAATGTTTGGGACATACTAATGAAAACGACATGAAACACGCCTTGAAAAATGAAAGCATTAGAGGATTAGACTTTATTCATGACGAAAAATTAGGAGATTGTGAAGTTTGCATTCAAGCAAAAATAAACAGACTGCCTAGCGAATCCAATATTGCACCACGAACTACGAAAAGACTTGAAATAGTTCATAGCAATGTTTATGGGCCTATGAGAACAGAAACTCTTTGTGGTAATAAATACGTTGTGACGTTTATCGATGACTACTCCAGATATAGTCGCATATACTGCATCAAAAATAAAAGCGAAGTATTGGACAAATTTAAAGAATATAAGGCAGAAGTTGAAAACTTCACTGGAAATAAAATTATAACTCTCCAAACAGATAATGGCCTAGAATACTGTAATAAAAACTTTGATAATTTTCTTAAAGACAACGGTATAACTCATCGAGTATATCAGAATGGTATTGCAGAACAAAAGAACAGATCACTGTTGGATAAAGCAAGATGTTTAATAATTGAGTCGAATGCAACGGAAAATCTATGGGGAGAAGCGATTCATCCTGCTAATTACTTATCCAATAGATGTGTCAATCAGACAATTTCTTCTTATAATGATTCTGTAATCACTCCATTTGAAAAATGGGTCCTAAGGAAGCCTTCTGTGAATCATTTACACCAATTTGGGACGAAACTTTTTATTCTTTTGAAGGACCGAAAATTAAATAAATTCTCATCTAAAGCAATACCTGGAATGTTAGTAGGTTATTCAGACACATCGAAACCTTTCGAATTTGGGTACCTTCAAAACATAAGATCGTCACAGCCAAAGATGTAAAATTTACAAATAAACTGTACTATTCCGAGAACCGTCAGTCATTAGCAGAAAACAATTTCACTGCCTTTAACAGCAATAGTTTGGCTGCAACAGTTACTCGACGAAATGACTCCACGGCGAAGCCTCTAATGAATGACGATAAATCAACAATAAAGTTGGCATATAATCCACCATATGAACAACACAGTCGCACGAAGCATATAGAACGAAAACATTTCTATATAAGAGAATGTGTTTCCGCCGGACAGCTGAAAGTTGAACAATCTAATCTACAACTGGCTGATCTTTTCACCAAAGGCTTGTACAGACCTAGAGTTAATGAACTTTGCAAAAATCTTGGTCTACAAAACAAAGAGGAGTGGATGTAAAGAGGATTACATATCCTCTATTGTCATGTCATAGAGCAGTTACGTGGCAACGTCTTGTTACTTTATATTATATTATTGTACGTCACATACATTAAAACTATTATCTGAATTGTTTCTTTTAATTCAATGTTCTAGTGGTTTAATACAAAGTAAATTAAGTACATAATTCAATGCCGTAATTGTTGTGTTTCGTCATCATTTTGCATATATTTGGATCGGCAAAGTCGGTTGAAAAACCGTTGCTCAGACAATTCTCTGGATACCTTAAGTTGTATGGATGAAATTTCACAGTAGAGTTTTTGGCGATTTTCGATATTATTTGATCTGAATTGATTATTAATATCGTTTCTTTTTAACCTCATAGGTACTTGCTGCCGGCTCAAACGTGTGCGATAGCGTTCGTCGGTGGTAATTCAGCGAAACCTGTGTATATGAGTTGGGGTTCATGTAAATTTTAGGCTTTTGATTGGGGTGTTTTTCGCATATATTGAGACGTTTTATATTGCACAACTTCAGGGTCCTTTGGTACGAGTAAAGAGACTCCAGTTAAAGCTGTCTTGATTGTGGACTGGACCTAGCGGGTAATCCTGTGAGGAATTGCTACTCCCTACTACACTTCTCTACAGTCAGGTACCTTTCTAACCACCAGGCGGCTGACGGCTCGGAGATATAGATAGACTTCTATAGATATAGATAGATTCATATAATTTAGCCTCATATACTCGTCCCACTCGTTATCGACCAGAACGACTCCACCCGAACCCCTTGGTCTTGGTTCTTTTTAATTACTGCTTATGTAAATTTTAAATTATAAATTGTGTTAAATTTGTATTAAATTGAAATTATAAATTTACTACTGTCCAACTGGTTGTTTTTATTTTATTGTCACCATTAGGTAAAAGGGGGGAAATCTAAATTATTATTATATAGGAATACATAAGCAGGAAAAGATTCGAGTATTACATGGCGCCCGAACATTAGGAAAAGGAGGTTCTGTTACTTTTTATTATAGTCCTTGTTTCTGGTCTAATTTGCTCAGAGGAGGCTGGTCGATGACGGGCAGGATTAGAGGTTAGTTTTTTTATTTTAGGAGTGTTATCATCATTGCTATAAACTTAAACCTAATTTGTATAATTTTCTTGTGCTATAAAATATTTTAAACAGGAATATCTTCACTATTATACAGGAATTTTACATGTTAATGGAGAAACTGTAAGTTCTGTTCGATATCTGGAGTGGTTTGGTGGTCTTAACATATAAATAAATAAATTAGGTTATTTGCATCACCAATTGTTAAAAATTCTGTTTGATTTCTGATAATCAGACTTATTTTTCATCATTAGTAACTAAAATAGTCACTAATGTTTCTCTGATATTTAAATATATGTAACAATTTATAAGGGCCTGTTTCACAATCGACAAGAAAGTTCGAAGTAGCTTACTTCGCAGTTCAATTGACATTTATTTCATATTACAACTGTCAAATGATCTGCGAAGTAAGCTACTTAGAACTTATTTATCGATTGTGAAACAGGCCCTAAGTCTGATATCTGATATTTAAATATTATTAACAATTTTTAACAATTGGTTGAGTTAACTATGCATCAAAAAATCGGCCCTTAAACAAGACTAGCTAAATAAACGCTAGAAACGGATTCTTAACTGCTGATTTTTACAAATGATATTGCAAAATAATTCTTGTTATATATTCGGGTAATCAATTAAGTTGTTGGTAATCAATTATGTTGATGTCAGTAATGAGGATTCTTGATTAATTTGTTTTATTCATTTAATGTATTTATTTGTATTTTAAATTAATCTGTATTAATTTGTTAAAAATATAAAAAGATGGTTTATCCGTATATAATACAATTTCATGCGCTAGGTACTTGTCATAGATAAATTCTTAAGAGCGTGTGCACAAGTCAAGAACATTGCCGGTGTGTAACGAGTTTGGATGTTTAAATGAGGTCATTGCAAATCGTTATTTGTATTACTAGTAGAATTCAATTTGAATTTCAATACTTATTTTAAAAAATCGTGTTCATATTTTTATTTATGTTGTATGTTCTATATTAACATTTATTATTTCCATTCATTCATCAAAAAAATAGACATGAACAATCTTCCAGAAAAATCTTAATGAAAAAATTCCATTCGATTAAGCAAATGGAGAGAATTTGCTAAATGCAATCTTTCCCCCATTCCTAATAACGCTCATTTTTCTCTAATAGATATTATACGCTGCCGTCCCGAAATGGATTGAGATACTCGGTACCTACATTGTAACAATCCCGAATATTGGATCCCCTTCGACGATAATTTGATTTGATGTCATACTTCTTGCGCATGAGTGGTTCCGAATAGATTTCCTGTAAATGTTAGTAGCGCAAACCAATACTGCAAGTCGCCATAGAGATGCGTTTTGGTTTTTAATTTTTATCTTATAAAACGTAACTTTTGCGGCCACTACAGCTGCATTTCTGACATAAAAAGAGTAAATTTTTATTTTACTAGACACATACATAAATCCCATTTCGTCGATTATGTTACGTTCTATATAAAGGTTCTATATATTGCCATCTATCGCGCACGGGCATTATACTGCATTCAAAATAATTATATCGATTATTGCTTTGGAAGGCGTCCTGACTGCATATTTTATGCAGTTGTTAATACCCACCAATTCGCACTGGCCCAGCGTGGTAGATTGTGTTGTGGCCTTCCTTCTCGCGTCGTGTTCCTTAGTGATGAGGGCTTTAACTCCCCTTTGGCATCATCCTTGCGGTGATCCTTCTGCGCCTTCTCGATCTGTCCACAGCGGTGTACAGCCATGCTATTCTATAAGAAATAAAATCATCTCACATCTCATTTCGAATCTTACTTTTACTTCATCTTATATTTCACTTTAAATTAGCATTAGCAGAAAAACGTGACTATTAGTTTCAAGAGTGGCGTGGATTTAATACGATCGATTATTATGAAGTGAAGAATATAGATAACAATAGCGAATGAGTAAACAAAGTGTATTGGTACAATAATACAATACGATTGAGACACGATTTTTACGTTAACTTACTCTTACGTTAACATTAGCCAAATCAGGCTATATAAATTTTTATTTTACATCATAACACCTAGTTTTATGATGTAAAAAATTTCAACATTTTTAGTCAGCCTTAACTAAAATATACCGGTATAGTTCCGCGCATCTTTATAGTGACATTGAACGGTTGTATTTCACTCGAACAAAATAGAACCAGGGATGAAACAATGCAGCGTTTTTACTCGATTTAATCCTCTTTGTTAGGCGAGTATCGAGAATTTATTTCAGCTCGACAATTTTATCGAAAAACATGGTCATGTCTAACGTTGCTTTTGTTGGCAACAAATTTTTAATTGAAATATTTTGGTTCTGGTGTCAGAGGTTAACTGTTTGAGTGCCCAATCAAATCATATAAAGTTTTTTCACAACCAGTAAGTACTATTCAACTTCCACGCACTATTTAACTTCATAAGCCCAAAGTAAGTAGCCTAAGCACTTGTGTTATGGATACTAGATGACGGACATATTTTTAATATAATGTTGAAAATAAACTACGTAAATATAAACACAACCATGAATCGGGAACAAATATTTGTGCTTATCACAAAATTTTCCCCTACCAGGATTCGAACCCGGGACCTCTTGGCCAATGTCATCTGACCATTCGACAAAGCTGGCCGTCATATAGTATAATTTTAGTACCAATTATTTATTTGACAACTGTACTGTCGAAAGCGGAAGTATTTTTTACATAAACCATGCAATTGTAAGTGGAGGCGCCGCACGTACCTTGTTTTAATTAGGGCCTGTTTCACAATCGACAAGTGAGTTCGAAGTAGCTTACTTTGAAGTTCAATTGACATATATTTCATATTACAACTGTCAAATGATCTGCGAAGTAAGCTACTTCGAACTTACTTTTCGATTGTGAAACAGGCCCTAAGTGTTGATAATGTTGCTGGTCCTCGAAGGTGACGCTCTCCAGAGTAGTAATTGGGTTGGCGTGGCTTTCTTCAATTATTTAGGTAACACAATAAGCACTAAAATTAACTTTTCTAACACTTTTTTAAAGTTTTTAACTTTTTTAACTGTTTTTAACTGTCCGCCCACTATAGATAGGTAGTGTATAATATATTATGCCTCTGCGCAAAGCGAACAATTATATTCCAATAACTTTGTACCTACCCTGTTCTCTGTGTGTGTATGTGTGTACACCACAATAGCCCAGTTTTGCGTGTCAACTCTATCGAACATAGTAATTATAAGGGACACTTTAACATTTCCATATAATTATAGCAGCGTTTGTCTTCGCGTAAATTGCACTGCATATTCGAATCGTCGGCGACCAGGCGTGCCGATGTCAATCAATACGTAAGCCATAGAAGCAGCCGGAGCTATTATATTACTGACGTGTACATTAATTAAAGTTATCCAGTCGTTTGTTACGACCCCTGTTGTATCAGATAGTTAAGTTTAAAATGTAAAACTGTAAGCGCAGAAGGACCGCTTCAATGTCAAAAATAAATAATAAGAATGCTTAGCATCAACCCGTCATTTTATCATTATAAACAATCATCTTGTAGCGGCTAATTTAAAATATACATTAATACATCCACTTTTCACACATTCAGTTAGGTCCTATGTAACAGGTGGCGAGCCTATTACCTTCTATCGGGCACATAAAATCGCAATATATTGCTATTTGGTATTATGAGGAATGTTGCTGCCCAGTACTCATCGGTGTCCTTATCCTTAGTCGCTTTGTACGACACCCACGGGAGAGATGGGGGTGGTGACAATTGTATTCTGCTTTGCGTTACCACTAATTAAAAGTGAAATTTATAATAATGCTATTAATCTACTATCGTGTAATTGTTACTAATAACTATATATCTATCTGTAACAGCGATTTGGTGATCAGACAGTACCTATTTCAATGATTTTAAGGGCCTGTTTCACAATCGACAAGTAAGTTCGAAGTAGCTTACTATGCAGTTCAATTGACATTTATTTCATATGACAACCGTCAAATTATCTGCGAAGTTCGCTACTTAGAACTTAATTGTCGATTGTGAAACAGGCCCTAAACCTTTTAAATTCTAATCTACGGATTTACTTTAAATCTACTTTGACGGATTGAACTTTATTAATCTTCAGAATAATTAAATACACCCTGTGAACTCGGTTGGTCTAAATCGGCACATATAAAATATTCAATGTAATGACGGTAGTTAACTATTTGTTTCTAGACACCTGTCATCTTAAGTCTGCCGGGACCATAAAGTCACTGTAAAGAGATAACGTCGTGTTAAATATAAATAATTACTGCCGCACTCAGAGACGTCATTTAACTTTAATGAATAATGTCAAAAAAGTTCATTTAAATCTTGACTATGCACCCGGCAAGAATAGCGACATACATACATACATAAATCACGCCTATATCCCCGAAGGGGTAGGCAGAGGTGAATTAACACCCACTTTTCGACAAATATTCTCGGTCCCATGTAACAGGTGGCGAGCCTATTGCCATATATCGGGCACATAAATCGCAGTACAAATTTAAATTGCTAGGTGGTATCAGAGAAATGCTGCTGCCCATTACTCATTGCTATCTTTACCCTTAGTCGCCTTGTACGACACCCATGGGAGAGATGGGGGTGGTGACAATTGTATTCTGCCCTGACGTCACCACACGGCCATACTTTAGAATGGCGAATACTTTTGAATTATCATTTTTTGGCATTAAGTACTCATTATCGTTAATTGTCGTCACTGAGTGGAGCAGTAAGCCGTAAATCCGTTATAGTTTTTTTTTATTACAAGTGTATCATGCTGGTTTTTATTAAATTAGATAAATGTCATAATTTTTTATGATGTTTATTGTCCTTGTGAAGTGGCTTTTATAAATTAGAAGTATTAAGAATAAGCTCTTCTGTACTAATCTAGTTTGCACGGCAGGTTACACCGATTACAAAGAGACAATTAAACAATGGTACAAATTAGATACTATTGTCTAAAAAGAGAAGAGATGCAGAAAATTAATATTGTCTGTCTAACAAAAGACGCACGCTGTTATTCAGCTAATCAAACGTGAAAGATGAATTTTAACGGTTAAAAAAGATGGGCATTTTTGCATGGTGACCTGATAAGAAATTGAGTTTAAATGTATGTAATGGAGTTTATAAAAAATATTCCCCTAATGTCTTTATGTTTATTGCTACCTAGTGGTCGCGCGCGGCTTCGCTCTCTTTGATGTCGGTTGTTATATAGCCTATCTAACACACAAAAAAAATCAATTTAAGTCAGTAGTTCCTGAGATTATCGCGTTTAACCAACCAAACAAACAAACAAACTCTTCAGCTTTATAATATTAGTATAGAAGTATAGATAATACAGTTAGTGTCCTTTCACTAAACTAGTTATAGCTGCTACTATTAGTAGAAAAAACTGCATGCTCAGCTACTTGCGGGATTGATATTGCTTTTCTTCGGTAGTTTACTGAAATCTGTGCATGATAATACTAGCACCGGCTCAAAAGAGCATCCAAATAATGAATAGTAACAATAATTCATACGTATTGGAGGTGTTGTATATTCATAGACTATACCTATTCAATCTGTAAAACTTGTAAATAAATAAGGAATAATAATAGTGTAGAAGAAAACGTTCGATAGGATGGCAGCGATGGAATCGCTAGCCAGTAGTATCATATAGCAAAGTACACGAATTCAACGAAGTACACGACCAATAATCAATATCGGACTGAATTTGAATAATATTTTGCTGAGTCCGAATCTGCCTAGCCTACTATATCAATTTTGCGCCCTCCCCCTATCTATTCACTGACTTAGCATCTGACTGACCAAGTCTTGTTTAATGTATTACCTATTAAGCGCTAACTAGCCAACTTGTGTGCGTCAGTCGCACTTACCTAAAGTGGTTAATCTGCACTATAAAGTTGGATTACGATTTGAAGGATCCGGA
Source organism: Cataclysta lemnata (assembly GCA_963931975.1). NCBI lineage: Eukaryota > Metazoa > Arthropoda > Insecta > Lepidoptera > Crambidae > Cataclysta > Cataclysta lemnata. The sequence continues at coordinate 8,936,703 of OZ008339.1, forward strand.
GTTGAATGATAATGTTGAACAACGAGCGATTGCGTTTTCATTCGAATAAAATATGTTTGCATTCGTTTGTTAACCAAAGCGATGAGCGTGAAAGTGCCCGTAATTTTGTAAAGGTAATAAAAGTTGCTACTATAATTATGTTGCACTTGGGCGTGTTTACGATTATGTTAGTAATCAAACGTTTGCAAAGATCGACCATTGGATGGGTGATCAAAAATACTGCCGTATTTCAAAAAATATCCGCATTTTTGTTTTGAATTATACAATATATTTATCAATTATTTAACCTTTGCTTTTTGGTATTACAGTAAGATACATATCTACTTTTTTGTTGTGAATTAATATATAGGTGCTTATTGGTCTACATCGGGTCATCTCCCTTGGTCTCCTTTTACGATACCCCAGGGATGATGATTGTGTGTAGGTAATGTATCTTATAATATGAAAAAACATAATTAGTAATTTATTAACAATGTAAATAAATAAATTATTATTAAATCTTTTTTACTAGTTTTACTTCGAGGCTGGCAATTTCGTAATATTTTTCGCTTCCAGACCAGCATGTAAGGAACACGACTAAATCATACATAACTGCATCACAATAATGAATAAAATATCATAGTAACATTGTAGACAAAATGCTGGTAAAGTATTAGAATATTCATGAGAAAACAACCAAAACTGACGAAGCGTTCCTCGGCAGAGAAATCTTAAAAATTGAATTAAATTTAATGAACTAAGGGGTATCAGAAGTCGAGTAGAATCTTTTGTTGTGAGTTGAGGGCGGGGGGAGAGGATTCTTAATTAAGTGTCGGCGAAAGTCCTCCTCTACTTAATGCAATGAGTTCACGGCTCGTTTAGCATGCATAAAATTCTCTTGAGTTCAGCGATTTTTTCCTTAACTAGTGGAATTGAATTTGCATGTGGACTGCTTTGTGGAAAGGCGGGATTACATTTTTTAATCGTCTTATGATCGGCCTGTAGTTAAGGATAGTGTTGGTTATGTAATAAATTATAGAGACAATTTTTTATTCTGCACATTCTGAAAGGATCAATATTGTTCACTAATTTCCGTGATCGCCTTTTTATTTGAATTAGTTAGAATTAAGCAATCTTCAGGGTGTGGAGCTTAATAGCGCAGTGGCTTAGCTTAGGGTGCTCAGCCTGCGATTGCGTAAACTCAGCAATGCTCGCTAGGGCCGGTCATTGGATGGGTGGCTAGAAATTAGTATCTCAAGTTCCTCCGTGCTTCGGAAGGCAAGCTAAGCCGCTTCACCTGCAGTGGTTAATAATACCCACTGGGCCAGCATAGTGGGATATGGTCCATTGTCCCTATTTTCTTCTATCCACAGGGCAGGCATGTGCCCCAGTAGTGGGGACATTAAAGGGCTATAAAGGGTATTAAAGCAGTCTAAACCAGTTTAAAATTGCAGTAACTGGCAATATTATTACCATTCATCGATAATCGTTATTGCGCCATAACTCTTCCCGTCCACATTTTCATTACATTTATTGCAGCCATAACAGAAAATTTGCTGCATGAAAAATCAGTTAAAGCTGAGTACAAGCTATCCATCAAAATTACGGACAGTGGTTAAAAAAATACAATATCCCTTATGTGCGTGCGGGAATTTTATCCTTATTTTCATGGTAGCACAATTGGAAATTGAGGAACGCAGTTTACACAGTTCGTCCAATGATAGGTTGTAATCTACATATTACGAGGATTACTATAGCGGAAAATTAACAGATTACGTAATGAAGTAACTCTATGGACATAATTAAAAGCAGTAAAATGATTATCAGTATTTTTTTTTAATAAGAAAGGGTCCTTATAGCTCCTATAAATATTATTTGTTACAAGTTTTATATTATCCGGTGCGTATTTATTTAGAATACCTACCCCTGGATAATTACATAAAGATAGACAAATAATTGAACTTAACATCTCTACATCATCAACCCTATCCCTGAGCATTATCTACATACATACATACATAAATCACGCCTATATCCCCGAAGGGGTAGGCAGAGGTGAACTAGCACCCGCGTTTCGCCAGTTATGTTAGGTCCCATGTAATAGGTGGCGAGCCTATTGCCATTTATCGGGCACAAAAGTCGCAGTAGGTACGTACCTAGATGGTATAAGAGGAACGCTGCTGCCTATTCCTCACCACTGATTTATCCTTAGGCGCCTTGTACGACACCCACGGGAGAGATTTGGGGTGGTGACAATTGTATTCTACTCTGCCGTCACCACACGGCCAAGTGTAAACATTATCTACCTTACTAATTATATTTTCCATTATTTTTTCAAATGAATAACAAAGTAAATGCTGTGATAATAATAGATAGTGCTACTGGTCTCACATTAGCGAAAAATCATCGTGCATATATTATGGGCGAATGCAGCCGTATATCCCCACGCTCCTTCTAATAGACCAGTCATTATGAATACCTACGATTTTTCCAAACAGGGGTCGTACCCTAATAGGGATCGATAGACTATTATAATCTCCCTCTATATTTCGCATAATCCCATAATTGATATAAAATCCGGGCTGGCTTTTCGCTATAAAGACGATCCGCCCCAAGAATTATAATAACCGATTGTTGGATTTAAATGATTAATGTTTGGAGCTCGAAATTTACTTGTCTAAATTGTGACGACGAAATCCATATTAATTGCGGTATTTGTTTTGTTTAATTTAAGATAGATGGGGGTGCTAAATTAAAAATGTAATGAAATTTTAATCTCGTTTTCCAGGGCAATAACGATTCCTCACCTTCTATTCCGTGCAAATTATTTATGCTCAAAAATTTTTAGTTATAATTTTTTGATTATAATATTGAATATTACTTCGAAACTAACTAATTAAAATAAAAATAAATGTTCCGTGAATTAAATCATCATCACGTCCCCAAAGCTTAGGCAGAGCTTACCTAACTACGGGATAAAGTATAGAGAATTGGCTATAACAGGTGCATTTGAAGATGAGACCAACGGCTTAGCGTGATTTCTGAAGCACGAAACAACTCGTCAAAATTATATTTTTGCTCACACATACAACGTTTGACCTTTGCGATTACTGTTCAGTTTACGACTTTACACGATCGCGGGATACTTACACCATCAAGCTTCTGTTATTTTGTTGGCTCTCGTTGGCCTCTGCGTCTTTACAGCACCGGCTTTATTTTCCGGGGTTTTGGCAAAAGTTATGATCCTATTGAGTCCGCAAGCTTTCCATTTGAGCATTATTTTTAGGGTTTATCGAAGGCAGGCATCTTCCAAAGTTGTGCCTAATAGAACCTCGCAGGTCGCTACGAATTGGAGCCGAGGTGGCTTGAGATTCCCTTATATTATTTACTCCAGTACTCAGTCGCTACTCTTAACAGTATTTTTTTAATTAAAGCCTTTTTATATTTCGTCGATCGGCTCATCGCGCAGTGAAACATAAAAGGTCTTTCGCAATTCTTGTAATGACATCCACTTATTATGGGGTCTGCTTATTAAAATAAATGATATTATCCCGTCTATTATCCTTTTAAATTAGAAAGGCTTGTCAGTTAAGGCTAACCAGAATATCTCTAAAGTCTCAAATGATCTGACGCAGAATGTCAATTTAGCCTCACAGCCGCAGGACAAGTGTTTGGTAAATTGATACAAAGCAAACATACGTCGCACATTTGAGACGTAATTCGCCGCGTGTCTTTTCTGTTGCAGAGTGGGACAGATGCATTGTGTTTTTGTTGCGCCGTCCTTTGCTGGCGGTCGAAAAATAATACGCGGAGGGTTGTTCTGCGAGGGTGGACCGGGTCTAATCGACCCGTGTGATAAACACCGACGCGTGTACGCTGCGTTAGTTACGCGCTGTAATGAATCCGAGGCTCCGTTTTAGGGTTAACGCTGTTTTGGTACGCCGACGACAATTACTTAATAGTTCTCGTATAGTTTGATTGCGGAATGCGTAATTAGTGCCAATAAAATTTTAATTGTACCTACGTGAAGAATGAAGCAAATGAGCGCGATTGGTGATGGTGCTTGTAAACCGCACAATGCTTGAAAAATAATTGTTAATTCCATGTTTTTATGATTCACCTAGAACAATTAAAACGGGGAATTAAAAATTATTTGGTCCGACACGCTGAATATACCTACATCCTGGAAAATAAATTACTTACTAAATACTTACACACAACACTGCTTACATCATATTACTTACACAGAACTAATAAATTCATGCTGGTTAAAATAGTAGCGTATATTTAATTAATGTTGCAAATAAATAAATAATTGAAATCGTTTGTATTGTGTGTGTGGCCGTATGGTGACGGCAGAGTAGAATACAATTGTCACCACCCCAAATCTCTCCTGTGGGTGTCGTACAAAGCGACTAAGGATAAATCAGTGATGAGGAATGGGCAGCAGCTTTCCTCTTATATCGCCTAGCAATATACTGCGACTTTTGTGCCCGGTAAATGGCAATAGCGTGGCCACCTATTACATGGGACCTGACATAATTGGCGAAACATGGGTGCTAGTTCACCTCTACCTCTTCAGGGATATATGCGTGATTTACGTATGTTTGAATTGTGGAGCTCGCTAGAGAAGTGGCATAGCGCGCTTGGCCAGCAATTGCGTAAACTAAAGAATGTTCGCAGGGGCCTCCGGTCATTGGATGAGTGACCAAAAATTTATTATGTCGAGTTCCTCCGTGCTTCAGGGTGCACGTTAAGCCGTTGGTTGCATCTGCAGTCCTTAATACTGACCAACCCGCACTGGGTCAGCGTGGTGGGTTATGGCCAAATCTCCCTATATTTTCCATCCATAGGAAATGCCCGTGCCCCCAGCAGTGGGGACATTAAAAGGCTGGTCATGATGATTATGGATTACAACTCTATTCAATATGTGAAGAACACTCCTGGACCGCTTAGCCTAGAAAGCCGTTCAACGATACAAAAGTGTAACCTGCAAGGTTCACATGTCAATTTTTTTCATTGCAAAAATATCATGTACTCAATTTAAAAATGAAACATTGACGCTGTCAGTCCATAATTAATGGGCATTTACTTTCCTTTCCCAAATTAGCCTCATATGTGTGTGACGTGATAATTTCGCACATTCATCACGCACGTCAAAGTAAATAAAGAGATAGCGGCCACGTGACCCGGCGGGCGTGGCATGAGACCATAACCTTAAATCAGAGATGGGGCTCTAATTGCTCAGAAAACATTAACGGAGATGTAGCGTGGGTCTTATTGACAAGCTTTAGCGAGTAACGCAGATAGCTTTAGAAAACATTTAGTAATTTATCTTGATTTGAAAAACTAACAGTGGTTACAAAAATTAATTCATACTGCCAGTGTCCATACTACTTATTTAATTATTAGATAATGTATTCCTAAATTTGTTTTCGGTAAAATTGAAAATATTCAGGCTAAATGTCCGCCTGCTTAGCCATTACCCATCACGCTGGCCTAGTGTGGATTAGTGGGTATTGAATACTGCAGTTGCAACCGGAACCAACGGCTTAAAGTGCCTTCATAATAATTTAGTAGTGTTAAGGGAAAACTGAGAGCTACCATTTATAATCACTTTTATTTATGATTATTATTTAAATTGAATGAATTGTACTTATTGTTAATGTTTTAATTGTATTCAAAATGATCCATCGCCGCGTCACCATAGCCGCGTGGTGACGGCAGAGTAGAATACAATTGTCACCATCCCAAATCTTTCCCGTGGGTGTCGTACCCTTGTACTAAGGATAAATCTGAATATGATTAGGACTGGGCAGCAGCGTTCCTCTTATACCACCTAGGCTAGCATTGTACTGCGGCTTTTGTGCCCGATAAATGGCAATAGGTTCGCTACCTATTACATGGGACTTAACATATTTGGCAAAACGTGGGTGCTAGTTCACCTCTGCCTACCCTTTCGGGGATATAGGCGTGATTTATGTATGTATGTATGTATGTAAAATGATCCATGTCGATTTTATTGGAAATGGAAAAATATATCTTCTGTTCCTTATACCATACCACATCTCTACTCCACAGGCTCGTCTTGCTTTGGAAGTCTGCATGACTTGAAGGTACAGATAATTTTATTCCCCTCACTCGTACTGTTAGGGTCGGACGAAGGGATGTTTAGTGTCTGTTTGTTGCATAAACGTTGCTGCCCCACACAATTTGATTCGCAATAAATTTTATTTCAATGTTGCTATTGCCCCAAGCTTATTAGCAACTGCGATGATACGATTGCAGTTTAAATTGAAACCTACTACATCTGTCGCACGCAATGTTGTGTTGCACTGAATTTTTCAAAATTTATTTATTTATATTTATTTATATATTCTTTATTGTACACACACAGAATGAGAAAATAACAACAGTACAAAGAAAAGTGGACATGCATGAACAATAGGCGGCCTTATTGCTATAAGCAATCTCTTCCAGGCAACCTTGGTAATAGAATAATAGAAAATATATAAAAATCAGAAGGGCAATTAAATAATAAATAAATACAAAACGAATAAATAAAATACATTAAATATAGACAGCTAAACATAAGAACGTACTTAAAACTACTTATATAGAGGTTTGGTGGAAATGGCTAGTGACTAACCGCTTGAAAGAATCCAAGGTGCGAGCTCGTCTGATGCTTTCAGGTAAAGAGTTCCATAACCTGACAGCATGCACGGAAAAGGAATACGAAAAGAAACTGGTACTATGTAAAGGAAAGTTAAGGGTAAGATTGGACAAAGAGCGCAACGGGCGACTTAAAGAAGAGGAATGAAATGTAAAGAAGCCGCGAAGGTAACCCGGTGACGACGGGTGGAAAAGAATGGAATAGAGGAGTGTAAGAACGTGTAAGTCCCTCCGCCGTCGGATAGTAAGCCAATTTAGTTTAGTGCGAAAATACGACACATGGTCGAATTTACGCAAGTTAAAAACAAACCTTATACATAGGTTCTGCAGACGTTCAAGCCTATCAAGGAGTACTTCATTAAGGTCACAATAACATACGTCAGAATAATCCAGCAAAGAGAGTAACAGTGATTGGGCAAGATTCACTTTAGTGCTGATCGGCAAAAAGTTACGGAGTCGTCTGAGTGAACCATATGCTGCAAATACCTTCCTACTGATCTCATCAACTTGTGGTTTCCATGTTAAGCATTGGTCCAGGATGATACCGAGATTTTTTACACTCTTTTCATATGGGATTCGTATACCACTCAAAATGACTGAGGGAATACAATTAAAGTCAATACATTTAATGAAAAATGGACTCCCAATGATAATAGCCTGCGTTTTATGTGGATTTAGAGTAAGACCAAAAGCCTTACTCCATTCCACAACAGCGCCAAGGTTACTGTTTAAAGATGAAATAGCAGCTGGCAAATCGGAAATAGAAGTTTGAGTGTAAATCTGTAAATCATCGGCGTAAATGTGATATGAACATGAGATGGATTCAGCTACAGAGTTAATAAAAATGGAAAACAGCAAAGGAGATAAGACACTACCCTGCGGGACTCCAGCATGGATGTCAGTCCAGGCGGAATGAGTCTCATCGATACGGATACGCTGTTTACGTCCATGCAAGTAACTTTTAAACCAGTCCATCACTAGTGGAGATATGTTGAGAGAACGCATGATGGCAGCAAGAATATCATAGTCAACGGAATTAAAGGCATTGCTAAAATCTAGCAATGCCAGCAGCGTGAGTTGCTTGTTCTCCATTCCTCGTCGAATATCATCCGTTACTTTAACAAGGGTCGTCGCTGTGCTATGGCCAACTCGAAAACCAGACTGGAATTGAGAGAGGAGGTTATTTTTATTGAGGAAAGATAACAATTGGTTATGGACGAGTTTCTCAAGGACTTTTGACAGGAAGGGTAGAATCGAGATAGGACGGTAATCGGTGAAAGTAGCAGGATTGGATTTTTTCGGAATAGGAATGACGTAAGCTGCTTTCCAAGTGGAAGGAAATACTCCTGTGGAGATAGACGTATTCAGAATATGTTTAAGGATTGGAGTAAGGATATCAATTAAGGGTAAGATCATATTCCGGCTAACAGAATCAGCACCAACCGCACTCGACGAAATCGAGGTAATGGCTCTCTCAACATCACACTGCGTAAACTGATTAAAGTTAAAAGAGGTAAAAACAGGAAAAGGTGCAGTTGAAAGTCGACTAATGGTTTGGGATTTCCTAGTCTGATCAATCGGAAACACCGAAGAGAAATGATTATTAAGTAACTCAATATCAAGGGATGTACTCAAAGAGTCATTATTGGATTTACCTACACCAAGGGTCCTAAGGAATTTCCATACTTTAGAAGGATCGCCATTTTCGACGGATTTATGTATATGACGTCTTTGAGCATCCATAATCAGCGTATTACACTTATTTCTTAAGCGAGTGTACTTTTCCAATCTTTCAGTGTTTGAGTTAAATTTGTACTTACATTTTGCCCTGTCTCTTTTTAACATTAACTTCCGTATATCATCGGTAAGCCAGGGAGCTGGAAGGTGTTTCATTTTAACAGGTCGAATAGGAGCATGGATATCATATAACTGTATCAGTAAATTGTTAAATATCTCAATCTTTCCGTCAACACTCGCTTCATTATGAACCACCGACCAGTCCAGGTTAGTTGCATCTTCACGCAGCTTTACAAGATCAATGCTACTAAAGTTACGATGCATCATAACCCTGGCCCTGACCTTAGGAGGACGAATTCTGTAGGAAAGGTAAATCAAATCGTGATAGGAAAAAGCATCCGCAGAAAGCTGTCCAAATCTATGTATATGGTTAGGGGAAGATATTATCATTAAGTCAAGAAGTGATGGTGTGCAGTTTGGAAAATGATGGGTCTCACTAGTAGGAAGAATATGTAAATTTCTAGAATTAACAATTGAAAGAAGGTTATTAGAACGATTATCGTTTTTGATGAGGCATGTATTAAAGTCACCCATAATTACAATGTGCTCGAAAGACGAAGCAAAGTTATCAAGCAATACTTCAAATGAGTGAAAGTAATCAATCCTCAATGATGGACTGTAGTAAACACCAAGGAGAATTTTAGTGTGGCGCAATGAGATATCTATGAACAAATGCTCAGCGGAATTGGGTGGAGGTGGCTGGGGAGATTTAGATAGAATGGAATAAGAAATGCCAGAACGAAGATAAATAGCAACACCACCATGTGAAGAACTTACACGGTCATTACGGATTAACTGGTAGCCAGGTAGGGAATAGGACGTCGAACTAAGGCTGGGATTAAGGAATGTTTCGGAGATCAGGATCGCATGTATATTATCAATGTCAAAGGACGCAAGCATATCCGGGTAGTGAGCCGGTATACTCTGGGCATTCAGATGAATTACATTGAAGTTCGTCGCGGCATCGCAAAAGGAGTCTTTCAGACATTCATATAAGGAACGATCTGAACTTTGAGTATCAGAGTACGTATCAGAAGAGGAACAAGAAAAAAATAAGTCACTATCATCTAATGAGCAATTCATTGGTGTGATGCTAATAAATAAGTAGTATGTATATACTAATAATAATTAACAATATTAAATACAAAAATGCGAGAAAAATAAAAATATATAAAATAATAAGTATAAAATATGTATAAAGAAATAAAAAATAAACAATAAATAAATATATTAATGAACAATAAATACCCACAGGTTATCTGAGAGAAACTACTCAACAAACGAAATAAAATAGAAGAATAATAATTAAGAAGTATTTTACAAACTAAAACAATAAAGATATAAATCAATGACACTGGTTCTATTAATGTGCAACATAAGGGTACACAAAACCAGCTGATTTAATTATATGATGAACATAAAAATAAAATAAAATTAAACTAAAAATATCATTGAAATGGCATCAATGAAAAGAAATAACAAAATATTTTGAAAACTTGAAGATAAGGCTGAATAGGCTATACTCCTTTGCCTTCCCTAAGTAGAGAGAATTAAAAACAAAAAAAAAAATAGTTGTCAATGGGACAGTGACAGACTAACAAAGTACAACAAACGGAAAGAAGGCACAGAAAACCTGCCCACAAACTAACGAAATAAAGTTTAATTTAATTATGTCAATACAAGACTATAGTACAATACAAAACAATAGACATGCGCTTACGCAAAGCAACACAAAGTATGTGTACTGTATATTATTTATATTCACCATGGCATTTTTAAGTATGAAAGACGTAACATCAAGAAAGGGAGTACATACGTATAGTTCACATGAGAAGAAAAGGTAGACTGAATGACAATTTGCTAGGTAAGTAATCCATTCGATTGAGCTCAGTTCAACAGTAACAAAACGTAATAAATAAAAACAATTCACAGGGTATAATTAGAGAGTTAATTTCAATTCAATGATAGCTGTAACTTAGCTTATTTCCTCTTTGCAGATGCAGCCCGCTTACGCCTAGGATCGGGTACAGTTACACCAGGCGCGACAACTCCACTGGCACTAGCTCCGCCGGTATTGGGTGTACTCGTAGCCATAGTCGAAGTTGATGGTTCACATAATCTGTCTATATCAGCCATCGAGGCAATCCTGGCACGCTTTCCATCCTTGCCAAGAGCAATAATACGGCCCTCAAATGTCCAACATCTGTTGACTCCAAGACGACCTCGAGCAGCGGAAAAAATCTGGTGTCGATATCTCGTCAGGAATTCGGATACTGTGATACCGGAGCCCTTAAACTTGGACTTGGCAAACCAGACCTTGTCACGTACAGTATCCGATGAGAACTTTATCAAGACTGCACGTGGCTTGTCAAGTACTTCCCGCCCCAAGCGAGAAACCCGGACCACATCATCCCCGTTGAATTGTGGAATGCATAGATGCTTGGCCACCACATTGAGTACGTCACGAGTAACATCTCCACCATCAGCCTCAGGAACACCATGTAGGAGAAGCATATTGCGACGGCTACGCATCTCCAAGTTGTCACACTCCAGTGCCAAAGAAGATACCTGCTTTTCAAGGTTCCTAAGAGCTTCCAGAATAAAAGTACGGAAGCTCTCAAACTCTGCTGAGATGGTAGCAATTGTGGCCGTCTGAGGTGAAGTTTTCTTGAGCTGGCTCTCAAAGGCTATCATCCGAGCAGTGAAGGAGTCAGCCAGTGTGTCCAAAGAGCTCTTTATGCCATCCATAATTAGTGCTGGTAGGATAATTATTATTGTGTGGTATAAAATGTGAGGTGGTGCAGGTGAGAAGGAGATAACACTAGCAGGTATTTATTGCAACTAATGCATACTTATATAACAACAATTGCAAAAAATTCACTGTAATTAATTAATAAATAATTGTAAAATGCGGAGTCTTATTTTTACTGTCCGTATGTTTTTGTTAAAGTTAAATAAGAAATTGTCTTATTTCTCGAGAATATTTAAAAGATTTTTTACGAAATTATTATTTGAAGATATGTTTTCAATTCAACAGCTGTACATTACTTACTATATGCGATGTAAGGTGTGATCTCTGCCTAACCCTGCGGCGTGACGTATGTATGTATGTACTCTGTATGCATGTATGCTTCATACAATACCTAAAGCTTTTCAAGAAAAGTATAACACATAGGTATTGTTGGAATAATTATTGTCCATCAAGTTTGCATTTTCAGTTACTTCTAAATATGTTAATCTTAATATTTTCAGCTCAAATCTATGCTCTAAATTGAACATGTTGACTGCTAAATATGCATACTTTATAAATGTATCTATTCCCTGGGAAATGTTTTTATCACCTTAACCTGTCCGTACTAAACCTTTCTGTCACTGGCGTCATTTTCAGACTTCCATCTTACTTATTAATTTCTCAATATATTATTTATACTTAGGAAAGATTTTATAAATATGTCCATTTTTTGTGACAATAACATCACAAGCGATCATTAACCCTAGTTAACCAGGCCTAATTTATAGGCGTTTCAAACCCAACCAACTTATCAAAACAATAATTTTGAACGCACTCTATTTAGTAGCAAACTGTAAACACGGTTTAATTTTTTATTTGTGACCGTGTTAACGAGTTTAGCTCCGAAAACACGGTGTAGTCGAAATAATATTTATCTTAATAATTAGTAAAAACTAGCTGGGTTGCGGTTCACTTGATAAAGGTGCGTGTAAACGGCTCGCGTGATCGACCCGGGCGTATATAAATTAAAACATAATTGTGTTATCGTGACCTCGTGCTTTAATGCATTCCTCGACGTTGAAGGAACGAAACGGTCTCAAATTAATTACAATTTAACAAAACTCTTTTCTTTTTTATATTTGTTCCAGTAATATTTGTGTGAAAGAACTGTATTGATTAATGCTATATTAATTTCTAAGTACTTAGTTTATTTTATTATTTTTGCTTTGTCAAGTTCTAAGTAACCTTCTTCTTCTTCTTCCTGCTCTGTTCCTATTTTATCTGCGGTTGGCGCAGTAGGTTTCCTCTTCCATTTATATCGGTCAGACGCCATCAAGCTATCCACTCCCTTTTGATTTATATCACCCATCACACCGTAAAGGACTAAGTATGTCGAGAGACCGATGAATGGAGAGAGTGATTAGGATGACAACATGCTCAAAGTTTTGGCTTAGGTTTTACCAAATAAAAATGAGAAAATGAAGAAACACGGAGTAATCGACACATTACTGGCCCACCACCCAAAGACTGTCCTTGAACATTGCCTAGTACACTAAGGCGACATTAATGCGGTCGACACTACACTGTTCAAACATTCGAAAATACCTAGTCACAGAATCTAATATTCAACTAAAAACTTACCGAACGTTAGCAAATTTACAACGCCACCGGTACCTACAGACTAGGCGTGCTCAAATTAACCGCGTAACGACGAAGTTTAAACTGTAAATTTCAATAGTATGCAAAAGCCACAAATTTAGGGGCAACCAGTTTAAGCCGGTTAAACTACGGCCAAGTTGTTGTTCTCATCGCCGGCCACACAGGAGCCAAATACCTAAAGAAGAGTTCAGTACAAGAACAATTTATCATATTATAAGATTATCGTATTTCATCGAAAAGTATCCAATCCGAACACAGTTTTTCGATCTTCACTAACAGTATAATATGACTGTATACGTAATTCTTTATATTTTGAAATTTGTGATTGATGTATGTATGTATGTATGAAAATTTGTTTAGAGGTTAGAAAAGGTTCATTCGTTTCGTTCGTTCGTTCAAATTTGTTTAGAACTTTATTGAGTCTTTCCTTTTACTGAATTTGGTATCTAATATTGTGGCGTCTATCATTCACTGTCTTTACATTTAAGCTAATCATTTGTACTCAATACTCGTTAGATTGGGACCTCAGATATTCTGGTAGGTACTTCTGGTTTATATTAAACTTTAAAAATAAAATTTAAAGTTTGCATTATTCTTACATCTCAAGGAAAAAGGCAAGTAAACCTTAAATAAGATTAATACTAATCAATAAAGAACTAAAAACAACTTACAGAAACATTAGCAAACCAATTAACAGTTGTATAAATTGGCGATATTTAACGAATCAAATCCCTAACAAAATAAATTATTACAATAATCATCAATTGAAACGAATACCGTCATAGGTTCTGGATAGTTAAAAATATTCCAATTCTAAATTCGTAACGGGGTGCAAGCTTTTTTACCAACAAACACATTCCCTCGAGTGCTATTTTCGGTTGATACTTCCACAAAATATTATAAACTACTTACGAACCGGATGTCTCCATTAACGCCGATCGGCGCATGATTGTTCGAGATTGGGTACATGTTTTTGGTAACTTTGTTCACACTCTATTACTATCATCTGTTATGTTTTAGGCACGGTTATGCGTAAGTGTTAGTCGAAAGCATACATACATAAACCATACCTATTTATCCCGAAAGGGGAAGGCAGAGGTGAATTGCCACGCTTCCCCAATAATGTTAGGACCCAATTCATAGGGGGCGAGTATATTGCCGCCTTACGGGCATGAAAATCTTAGTTTATAGCTAGGTGGTATTAGTGGAACACTGCTGTCCATTCCTGTCTTTACCATTATCCGTCTTGTACGACACCCACGGGAGAGATGGGGGCTGTGACAATTCTTTCTGCTCTGCCCGTCACCTTACGGCTATTCATACCTTAATAACTGTATGGGACCTTCTCGCCGATAGGTACTGTGCCGATAGCCAGCGCTTTCGACTATTTGACCAAACCACCCGTTATGCTGGATTCTAGCAGCGTAGGACCGATCGGTTTGGAGATCCTTGGGGGAGGCCAAACAGTGGGCGTCTCTCGGCTGACGTGATGATGATTATTATCCCTCAATAGCAGTCATTGTGGTGTGTGTAATAAGTGATCGTCACAGAATGTCATGTCATAGTCAATGCAATGCTAGTGAACACTACGATAGCTCAGAATAAGGTTCAAATTGGCTTGGTTGTTAAGTAAGAAAAACTGCACGTGTGATTCCTTCGGCTTTGTATTTGCGACTGATTCAGTACAACAGAAACAAATCATTTAAACAGATATTTTAACACAACATACACCGCCCACCTGAAGGGACCTTGCCTTTTACAAACAAATAAAAACAATTTTGATTTACAGCAATAATTGATTACATCCGTGAAACATTTGATTAAGACCAAATAAAAATAATAGTTCTGCATAGAAAAATAGTAAAGAGAACATCAATTATTCTAATCTTTAGTTGAATTATGAAATTATGAATCTTTTCTATATCAAGATAATTATGTTGTAATGTTAACTTAATCAGAAACATGCAACTTATTTTACTGTTGTTTTTGATATTACATTAACAACTCCTTAGAATTAATCAATGGACACAATTTGGACACACACACAGGACACACACTATCACCCGATTTGACACTGTAAACTCGCGTAGCACCATCAGGTCCAGGGTGCTTTGCCATAATGCGTCCCAGCGCCCATTTTCCCGGAGGCAGATACTCGTTTTTTATTAATACAATGTCATTGATGTCAAGTTCAGATTGTTTTCTAAGCCATTTGGGTCGTTGTTGTAATCTTGTTAAATATTCCATTTGCCAAATTTTCCAAAATGTTTGTATTAGTTTTTGAGTGTACTGCCATCTTTTTAAATATTTAGGATTAAATTTCATTAGATCAGGTGTAGGTACCAATGAAGCTGGCTCTCCTATTAAAAAGTGTGCAGGTGTAAGTGGGCTTATATTTTGTACATCTGTGTCATCAAGAGCACTCAACGGCCGTGAGTTGAGACACGATTCAATTTGACATAGAAGCGTTGTCATTTCTTCAAATGTTAAGTTCGTGGTGAGGATCTTCTTTAAGTGTGACTTCACAGACTTCACCCCCGCTTCCCATAAGCCACCGAAGTTGGGACTATAAGGTGGAATGAAGTGCCACTGTGTACCATCCAAAGCTAATGTTTGAGCTATATCACCATTGAATTCTAGTTGTGTCGTTTTCCATGCTTCAACCAGTTCTCTGTTTGCGGCTACAAAGTTACGACCTTGATCGCTCCATATGTGCGCACATCGTCCTCTCCGAGCAACAAAACGTCGAAAATCTGCAATGAAGGCAGCAGAAGTGAGATCGCCAACTAACTCTAAATGCATATATGCTTTAGTGCACATGCACACAAATATACATATATAGGCTTTCGATGTTTTAGCGCCTCGGCCTTTGGTCAGTAGTACGTTAAAAGGGCCCGCAAAGTCCACACCGCTGTACGAGAACGGGCGTGATGTGTTCACTCTCATATCAGGTAAGTCCCCCATGATTTGATTTCTTGCTTTAGCATTAGATTTTGCACATACTGTGCACCTATGAATGTATCTTTTAACTACATTTTTAGCTTTCGTGATCCAGAATTTTGTGCGAAGATGACACAACATCAGCTGGAGTCCCCCGTGAAGAGTCTTCTGGTGAGCCTGCGCGACAACCAATAAGGTAAGTGAATTTTTATGACATAAAATAATTGGATGTTTTGTTTCTTTTTCCAAATTTGCATGTCGCAGCCTGCCGCCCACCCTGAGGATATTATCTTCATCAAGGTATGGATTTAATGACCTTAAGTGACTGTTTCTTTTAACTCTTTTGTACTTTCCTATGTCCTTAATTTCTTCCTCAAAATCATCTCCTTGTGCCTTTTTAATGCATATTTTAAAAGCTTCATTCAAATTTATTGTGCTGATAGCTAATATATCCCCTTTGACCTTTTTAAAATTTAAGAATCTTTTCATGTATATTATCACTTTTTGTAATTCTTCCAAATTTTCATATATTTCAAAATTCAATGTCTTATTATCTACTGTTTCATCATTCCGTGTCATGTGTATTCCTATTAACTTCCTGTCCTTTTTTCTCTTTTCATGTTCTGTAGGTACTATATTTAGTCTAGAAAATATAATATTTTTCTCCAACAGGTGCTGAGGTCCAGACCACCATAACTTGAACTCTTTTAAAGTTGTGATTTTAGCTCCCCGTGATGCTATATCTGCTGGGTTCTGCTCCGTCTGAATGTGATGCCATTGACTATTAAGAATGTTCTCCGAGATCTCAACCACACGGTTCGCCACGAACTGTTTCCATCGGCTGGGCTCTCCGAACATCCAAGACAACACAACTGAAGAGTCAGTGTAAGCAAAAACCTTGTCAGCTGATATTCTCATTGCCTGATATGTTTGACGTAAAAGTTTTGATAAAAGTACTGCAGCGCAGAGTTCAAGACGGGGCATTGATATGGTCTTTACAGGTGCCACCTTGGTTCTTGCAGCCACTATGTTAGTCTTTATCATTCCATTTGGTTCAGTAACCCTGCAATATACAACAGCTGCTATGGCGTGCATAGATGCATCGCTGTAACCATGCAGTGTTATGTTCTTTTTCAAACTGGTGTAGGTATTCAGCCATCGTTTAACTCTAATTCCATCAACATTATGCAGGTCGTCTCTTATAGCCTTCCATTCAGCATGGAACTCATCATTGATAACATCATCCCATCCAACACCATGTAGCCATAATTTTTGTACAAATATTTTTGCCAAAACGATTGCTGGAGCAAGCCATCCTAATGGATCGAAGAGCTTTTGCAAGTCTGACAAGACGTTTCTCTTTGTCATGTGTTTTGGCGTGGGTGGTAAATTGAAACTATATGAGAATTCATCTTCCTTTAACTGCCATGTCACGCCGAGGGCTTTCACTGTGCCGTCCATTTTCATGTCTAATTGTGCTTTTACGGATCTGTCTTTCTCTTTTATAGATTTCATAAACTCGGGATCGTTGGAGCACCATTTTTGCAGTCGAAATTTGCCCTTGCTGAGTATAGTTTGTAATTGTTTTCTGGCGTCTATAGCTTGCTGAACTGTGTCACAGCCTGACATTACGTCATCGACGTAGAAATCTTCGCGAATTATTCTAGCTGCTGTAGGATATTCTTGACCCTCATCGTCTGCTAATTGCATGAGTGTTTTTACCGCGAGGTATGGTGCTGCTGCAGTACCAAATGTGACTGTCAGTAGCCGGTAATGTGTGACCTCATCAGATGTTGAAGTATCATCTCTCCACAATACTCTCTGGAAGTCAGCGTCCTTTTTATTTATGAGGATCATTCTATACATTTTCTCAATGTCACTAACAAAACAAACCTTGTGCATTCTCCATCGAATGAAAATACTTCTTAGGTCTTCTTGTAGGATGGGTCCATTCAATAGTTCGTCATTCAGTGATATTCCATTTGTTCCTTTGCAGGATGCATCAAAGACAACGCGGGTTTTGGTGGTTTCCTTTTCAGATTTTAATACTGCGTGGTGTGGTAAATAAACAGAAGTTTTGTTTAAGTCTTCTTGTGGTACTTCTTCCATGTGTTTCATTTTTATATATTCCTTCATAACATCTGTATAATTCTTCTTTAAATCTGGCTGTCGCTCAAATCTTCTTTCTAACATTTGCAATCTTTTCATGGCCACCACTATTGTATTTCCTTCTACTGATTTTAGTTTATTTGTTTTGAATGGTAATCTAACGATGTATCTTCCTTTTGTGTTTCTTGTATAAGTTTCTTTGTAATTTGTTTCGCACATTTCTTCTTCTTTTGTTAATTTTCTTCCAGTGTCTACGTCTATTTCCCATAATGTTTTTAGCATGTCTTCTATTTCAACATGATGGTGCATGACTATTATTGACGTTTCAGCTTGGAAATCTTCGTTTATTTTGCCAAACAAAATCCAGCCTAGGGTTGTTTTTTGTGCACATGGTGACCCTGGCGGACCCTTGATAACATCATCTTGTATGATTTGTGCATATTCGTTAACGCCAAGAAGTAAGTCAATGTTTCCACACTGGTTGTAAGTAGGGTCGGCTAATGTTATACCCTCTAAATGCTTCCAATTAGTTGCTATTAATGTGTGCGCCGGTAGTTGAGTGGTGAGTTGCTTAGATATTATATATGTCTTTATTTTCATGCTGAATGCTTCACTTCTTGAAATGATCTCAATGCGAATTGCTTGATTGATCTTCGATTTAACTTCACCTACTCCAATAATACTTCCTTTGACTGGATACCGTCGCGCTCTCATGTTTTGTGCCGCTCGTTCGCTGATAAAACATCCTTGAGATCCAGGATCTATGAGGGCTCGTAAAACTGTGGTGTGGCCTTCTTCACTCTTACATTGCACCAAGGCCGTTGCTAATAACGCAACGCCTGTATTGCGAGCTGTTTTTGTTTGTGACGTCATCACTGTTAATTTCATATCTTCTTCATGTGTTGCTGTGTCTTCTTCTACATGTGAGTGTAAAACCTTTGGTTGTGTTGTATTCTTCTCAATTGGACCAGAGGCACGAGATAAGCTTGTTGTATGTAGAAGAGAGTGGTGACGTTTGTGGCATAATCTACAGGTGATTGGGAGTCGACATACTTTGACTGCGTGGCCAGGGACCAAACAGTTGTAACAGATTTAATTTGATTTCACAAAATTGTTTCTTAGTAGTTAATTTATTGGGAACTCTAGATCAACGAAGTTGATCTAGAGCTTCCCAAAAATAGTTCACAGGCACAAGTTTGACACCGCTCCAATCAAAAAAAATATTTACGTTCTCAAAACCACTGCATTGGGAACTCTAGATCAACTTTGTTGACATAATAGCTTCCCAAAAATAGTTCACAGGCACAAGTTTGACACCGCTCCAATCAAAAAAATATTTACGTTCTCAAAACCACTGCATTGGGAACTCTAGATCAACTTCGTTGACAAAAATAGTTCACAGGCACAAGTTTGAAACCACTCCAAACAAAATATAGGTCTTCGATTTATCATTAAAATCTCTACTATTAAAAGCGATTGCAAATACTCACAATGAAATATGCACGTTCTCCAAATCACTGACACCGAGCACACAATCTACTTGGGTTTTAAATTATAAAATAGCATAACTTAATTACACACAAACCGAATAATTGAATAACTCTCACGAATTACTTCAGTTCAAATGAACAAACGCAGCCAATCAATCAAATGTACTTAGCTCAATAATTGTATTTTTCGTTCACGGTCAAAAATTATGGTTCTCTTTGTCGAGATCCTCATAGAACCCTTCATCAGGTCTATAGACATCTTATGACACATGAATTACTCAATATAAATATTTCGTTAGGTACTGACAAAACCCAGCCGCATATCGTAATAACTATATATTTTTCTTTCATGTTCAATGCACTGTTTTCCCTTCGTTGGGTTAGAGTTTCTCTTTATCGAGATTAACTCTTCACACCACATAGCAACACGAATTACTTTATACCATTATTACGATACGTCCAACCAGCGGCTAGCGATCGCTTAAATACTTACTAATTTAACTATGAAATGAATTTTCGATGGAGAATAATGTTTATTGTACACCAAGAGCTAAGCGAAATTTAGTTAGTTTGTCAGTACTGTGATTGGGTATTTTTATATTTTAAAGCATCGTGCTAGCTTGTTCTGGACGCATAGCGTAAGCATAAGCGTATAATGCTGATTTTAAGTAATGAGTTCGTGATAAACAACGGTGTCCATTTCGTTAATATTCGATAAATGCTTTGCTTGCACTTGCTACATCTGCACTTGCTACATCTATTAATTTGAGTAATAATTATATTAAAGTTACCTACAGTCGAATATTTAAATATGTATCCATTTAAAGCTAGATAATAATTTAACTAATTTGAAATAGCCTCAATTAATTTATAATCAATCAACGCTATAATTCTTTGTAAATGCCTAATGTGTTATAATAACACAGCGATAAGAACTATACTGCATATACTATTTTTTATAAATTTACATGTTTATATACACTCTTGAAATGTCATGTGTTCTTTTAAAGCTCAATAAAGATGTATCCTTACATCACGAAACCACTACAAAAAGGCTTTGACTTGCTCAGGAACTTTTCATAAATATTTAAATTTAATTATGCTACTACAAAATGGTTACATTATTTTATACTTTTGAAATGGTCATGTATTAAAATACTCGACTGTACATAAAATAATATTTGAATAAAGAAATGACAAGACCATTTATATTGGACGACAATAACACGATACGATTTCTACACGAAATAGTTGCACTGCTTGTTTCATACAACGTTAAATGATAGGAGATATGAATTTTCTGAAATAGGTTAAAAAGTGAAAATCGCAATTAGTGGTTTCGTGTTGTAAGGATACATTTTTATTGAGCTTTAAAATAACATTGTAACAGTGTATAGTTGTAATTGCCGTATTATTATAACACATTAGGCATTTACAAAGAATTATAGCGGTAATTGATTGTACATTTAATGATGCTATACTACAAAATGGTTACATTACTTTATATTTATTATTTATTCACAATGCCATATAGGTGAATTTGTACAATTATTTTAAGATCTGACTGACTCACTCTTTGATTGTACCTTATTGTACCAAATTTTGTGAATAAATGAATATATACCTTCGCAATGGACACGTATTAAAATACTCGACTGTACATTAAATAATATTTAAATAAAGTAATGACAAGACCATTAACATTGGACGACAATAACACGATACGATTTCTAGACGCCATCGTAGGACTGCTAGTTTCATATAATGAGAGATGATAGAAGATATAGGTTAAAAAGTGAAAATCGCAATGGTCGCACATTTGCAGAAATATATTTTTAAAATACTCCTTTTAATAGATAAGTTGGTTTTAGGTATGTCAGTTAAAATACAAATATTTTTCCCAGTTTAGCCAGAGTCTGTTCGCATTCAGAGACCTATATGTAAAGTCGTATCGGTATCGTATCGTTTAATTTAAATATCCTCAATGGATTGAAATTGAATGTAAAGTGCCTATAACTTTGGTGAAAAACAATTATCTCAAATTTCAAGCGGTAATTTGAACGATGTGTTTTTCACCAAATCAATTACACAATTTATTGAGTGGAAATTAATAAAAAAGGCTGACGAAACTAGTTTGCTAAAGTTTGTAAATATGTCTGCAAATAAGGAAGTATTTACACTGTCACGAAACTTAAGTTAAGAAATTAATGTCTGTTTAAGTAATTTATTCAATTATTTAGTAGTGAAATCTGTACACTATTAATGGAAGTAACAGGTATATACACACTAAGCTTAAATGCTGTATAATTTTGAAAGAATTTCAAATAAATAAAAAATTTAATACCGTCAACGCAATACAGTCAACCTCTCTATTAGCATCTATATAAGATTATTTCCTTTTACCGTGGTTGCTTTATATTAGTTTAGTTAAAATCATATGAGACAGAAACAAAAAAATATGATTTTTAATACAAAACATCTAATAACAAATTTATTTATAAGGCTAATTTGGAAAATATTATGCGCACAAGCATTGATTTTCTTTTTGAAATATATAATAAAAGCAAAATGCGTAACAGTATGCACTCGCCTTTGTAATGTTCAATATGCAATAACGTTAAATGATCACATTGATTGTAAAATCAGCAATATTATTATATAAAAGCTAGTAGGTTTTAATGTTTTATCAGTCTCTGTTCGATTTGCCTAATTGCTACCCAACTACGGACCCGGTTTCGGCCTGCCGGTTGGCTTCAGCAAGGAAGCTCTGAGAACAGAACTGTCGACAAGCTATTTCTAAACGACTCCAGTTTTGAATAATTTAAGTTGTAAACGGTGTTCAATAAGTTTAAATTTTTTAGTATTAAACTGAGATCGCTAGCCGTTGGTTCACGTATCGTAATAAAGTTATAAAGTAATTCGTGTTACTATGTGATGTGAAGGGTTTAATCTCGACAAAGAGAAACCCTAACCCAACGAAGGGAAAACATTGCATTGAACGTGAAAGAAAAATATATACTAGTTATTACGATATGTGGCTGGGTTTTGTCAGTACCTAACGAAATGAAAATTTTTCCCCGACAAAGGGGTACCAAAATATTCTGTTTGTAGACCTTATGATGAGTTCTATGAGGACCTCAATAAAGAGAGCCTTATAATTCATGTATCAAAGTCACAAAATCAAAATTTCGGTTGACGTGTCGTAATAAAGTTATAAAGTAATTCGTGTTGCTATGTGATGTGAAGGGTTTAATCTCGACAAAGAGAAACCCTAACCCAACGAAGGGAAAACATTGCATTGAACGTGAAAGAAAAATATATACTAGTTATTACGATACGTGGCTGGGTTTTGTCAGTACCTAACGAAATAAAAAAATTTCCCCGACAAAGGGGTACCAAAATATTCTGTTTGTAGACCTTATGATGAGTTCTATGAGGACCTCAACAAAGAGAGCCTTATAATTCATGTATCAAAGTCACAAAATCAAAATTTCGGTTGACGTGTCGTAATAAAGTTAAAAAGTAATTCGTGTTGCTATGTGATGTGAAGGGTTTAATCTCGACAAAGAGAAACCCTAACCCAACGAAGGGAAAACATTGCATTGAACGTGAAAGAAAAATATATACTAGTTATTACGATACGTGGCTGGGTTTTGTCAGTACCTAACGAAATAAAAAAATTTCCCCGACAAAGGGGTACCAAAATATTCTGTTTGTAGACCTTATGATGAGTTCTATGAGGACCTCAACAAAGAGAGCCTTATAATTCATGTATCAAAGTCACAAAATCAAAATTTCGGTTGACGTGTCGTAATAAAGTTAAAAAGTAATTCGTGTTGCTATGTGATGTGAAGGGTTTAATCTCGACAAAGAGAAACTCTAACCCAACGAAGGGAAAACATTGCATTGAACGTGAAAGAAAAATATATACTAGTTATTACGATACGTGGCTGGGTTTTGTCAGTACCTAACGAAATGAAAATTTTTCCCCGACAAAGGGGTACCAAAATATTCTGTTTGTAGACCTTATGATAAGTTCTATGAGGATCTCAACAAAGGGAGCCTTATAATTCATGTATCAAAGTCACAAAATCAAAATTTCGGTTGACGTGTCGTAATAAAGTTATAAAGTAATTCGTGTTGCTATGTGATGTGAAGGATTTAATCTCGACAAAGAGAAACTCTAACCCAACGAAGGGAAAACATTGCATTGAACGTGAAAGAAAAATATATACTAGTTATTACGATACGTGGCTGGGTTTTGTCAGTACCTAACGAAATTAAAATTTTTCCCCGACAAAGGGGTACCAAAATATTCTGTTTGTAGACCTTATGATGAGTTCTATGAGGACCTCAATAAAGAGAGCCTTATAATTCATGTATCAAAGTCACAAAATCAAATTTCGGTTGACGTGTCGTAATAAAGTTATAAAGTAATTCGTGTTGCTATGTGATGTGAAGGGTTTAATCTCGACAAAGAGAAACCCTAACCCAACGAAGGGAAAACATTGCATTGAACGTGAAAGAAAAATATATACTAGTTATTACGATACGTGGCTGGGTTTTGTCAGTACCTAACGAAATGAAAATTTTTCCCCGACAAAGGGGTACCAAAATATTCTGTTTGTAGACCTTATGATGAGTTCTATGAGGACCTCAACAAAGAGAGCCATATAATTCATGTATCAAAGTCACAAAATTGAAATTTCTCCCCGACAAAGGGGTACCAAAATATTCTGTTTGTAGACCTTATGATGAGTTCTATGAGGACCTCAACAAAGAGAGCCTTATAATTCATGTATCAAAGTCACAAAATCAAAATTTCGGTTGACGTGTCGTAATAAAGTTATAAAGTAATTCGTGTTGCTATGTGATGTGAAGGGTTTAATCTCGACAAAGAGAAACTCTAACCCAACGAAGGGAAAACATTGCATTGAACGTGAAAGAAAAATATATACTAGTTATTACGATACGTGGCTGGGTTTTGTCAGTACCTAACGAAATTAAAATTTTTCCCCGACAAAGGGGTACCAAAATATTCTGTTTGTAGACCTTATGATAAGTTCTATGAGGATCTCAACAAAGGGAGCCTTATAATTCATGTATCAAAGTCACAAAATCAAAATTTCGGTTGACGTGTCGTAATAAAGTTATAAAGTAATTCGTGTTGCTATGTGATGTGAAGGATTTAATCTCGACAAAGAGAAACTCTAACCCAACGAAGGGAAAACATTGCATTGAACGTGAAAGAAAAATATATACTAGTTATTACGATACGTGGCTGGGTTTTGTCAGTACCTAACGAAATGAAAATTTTTCCCCGACAAAGGGGTACCAAAATATTCTGTTTGTAGACCTTATGATGAGTTCTATGAGGACCTCAACAAAGAGAGCCATATAATTCATGTATCAAAGTCACAAAATTGAAATTTCTCCCCGACAAAGGGGTACCAAAATATTCTGTTTGTAGACCTTATGATGAGTTCTATGAGGACCTCAACAAAGAGAGCCTTATAATTCATGTATCAAAGTCACAAAATTGAAATTTCGGTTGACGTGTCGTAATAAAGTTATAAAGTAATTCGTGTTACTATGTGATGTGAAGGGTTTAATCTCGACAAAGAGAAACCCTAACCCAACGAAGGGAAAACATTGCATTGAACGTGAAAGAAAAATATATACTGGTTATTACGATACGTGGCTGGGTTTTGTCAGTACCTAACAAAATTAAAATTTATTCCCGACAAAGGGGTATCAAAATGTCATGTCTGTAGACCCGTTGACGGGTTCATGAGGACCTCAACACAGAGAGCCATATTGTCGACCGTGAACGAAAATTACAATTATTGATAACCGGAATCGAACCCGCGTCCTATTAATAACTATTAAATATTAACTTATATATCAGTTTTTATTAAAAACCTAACTTAATAAAACTGATACTTTTTATTATTATGTTAGATAGGTAAATAAAATATATAAGTAATAATGTATTTTTTATTTATAAATACAAATATGTACAAGAAAAAAAAAACTATTAAAACAACAGAAAATGTTACAAAGTTTATGAAAAATTTAATTTTTAAAACAAATTTACATTATTCAGGGAACACCATTTTTTTATACATAGAACATTTTTTAATGCACATGTTTTTTTATGACTGAAACAATTATAAATAAAAACATCTTTACAATAAAGTTCGTTTAGAGTTTTTAAATTAGGAAGCACTAAATAACTTATATCTAACACATTATTATGACCGCATAAATCTTGTACCCACTTCACTTTTTCTTCACCTTTTACAAAAATTTTTCGGTCTTTCAGGTAAGGTTTGATAAATCTGCGAAATTCTCGAAAATCTATATACCCATCTCGCCACTTGTAGCCGTAATTAGTTTCTATCCACCTGACATGTTTTCTTTCTTCATCCGTTAATGTGGAGTATGAGTAGGGTGGTTTTATTAAAAATGTATGTGTATGCTCTTGAGTGGCTATTGCCAATTCTTTAACTATAAATTCATTGTTATAATTTTTGAATCCTTGCAAGTCTACTATAATCGAATTGCAATTCATGATAACTTCCTTACAATGTTGCTTAAAGGTTTGTATTCAAACACACAATCGTTTAAAATTAAGCAGTACGCTGCTGTCTTGTCAGGAAAATCTTGTTCTGCTTCGAGTTCAACTCTCACATCAACCGAACCTTTTAATGTTTCTTGTTGACGAGAACAATCAATAACAAATAATGGAGCAATATCTCTAAATTCTTTCATACTTAACAAAGGTTCTGATCGACGTCCGTAATAAGACTGCTGAAATCGTGTGTATTGTTCGTATATTAAGGAAAATTTTTCTTCTGAAAAACTAATGTTCAATCCCTCATATGGGTAGTATAACGAGTTTAAAAATACTCTCACGTCACGTATATTGCAATGGTCAAACTCTGCCATAGACATGTCTGCCTGGTGTTTACGGTTGGTTTGTAATGCAATTACAACAAATCTTGGTTTTTCTATATGCGACGATGTTTTTATTGACCAAGTATGTTTACGTGTTTGAGGCAGTAAAGGATATTCATATAAGTCCCAATTTCGATAGGATAAGGTTATAGCTCGGTCTTTTTCTAAGTACTTCAATAAATTAATTCTTTCACGATCTGATACTTTGATATGTGGCACCCGCCAAATTATTTTACTTATCAAGATATCTTCCACAACTTCACCACTATTCAATAGAAGCGCATTGAGATTTGTATTATTTCGCAACAGTACCAATTCGTGTTTACAATTCATTATTATTTTTTCATAATCTTCCGCAAAACCTAATATTTTATTTAACGGTATTGAAGCAGAGAATGTACCGTTGCTAACATTTGTGGTGGACCAGCCCCAAACTTTGGAAGATTTTGCCTCATTTTCATTTAATGATAAATAAGATTTTATCGTAGTAGTAATACCAGCATTTTTAATTTTATCAATTTCAATACCATTTAGCTCATATCTTATATCTTGAAATAGAAAGAGCACTGGATTATTAACAAAGCGTACTGTTGATATTTTTTCTTTAGTAGTACTATTGTAAGCAATTACTTTGCCCTCAATATACAACGTACTAAGAGAAGGCAACACGTATAAGTCTTGTTGGTTAATAGGAATCCGTATTTCGTCATTTTGATTAAAGCTTGTTACATACGGTTTATATGAATGGTATTCATAACTTTCGATGCTGTTATCATAAGGTGTTGATTGGGATATATTTAAAATACTCATTTTAATAGACCCAATATCCTCAGGAATTCTATGTTATTCTTTGAGAGTTTTTTCTTAAAATAAAGAGGTGTTTCTTTATCAATGGTTTTTTTGAAACTAACTGGAGTACACAACAAAGTATAGTTTTTATTGAAATTCAACATTGTTTCTTCTTTTTGAAATGTAAATATAATTGTACTTCTTCACCACGTAAATTAATCTCTTTGTTTTCAGAATCCAACAATTTTATGGTGATCGCGCTTATTGAGTTTTGATTAACAGGAAAATAGATTAGGTTTTTAGGTATTTCAATCATTCGATAACCAGGTGGCACGTTTGGCACAAATTCATAAATTATATGACTAGCTTTTCCATTCACATAGGATCCGCTTACTACGTCACATTCGATCCGTACAATGGTTGTTGATAAAATACTAACTGGGTATGGAGACTCGCTTTTTATATTAGCTTGAATAGTTTCCGCGCCGAAACCTAAAATTTTTCCTAATGACCCATTTTTATCAAAATTTACATTCTTAGAACAAAAAATATTCGTCTTTAGTGTGTTATTATTGCAAGACAACTTTAAAACACAATTTTTTATATTTGATCTTAAGTAATCGCAAATGTCTTGAAGTTCATAAGACCCTTCTGGAATTTCGACGACTTGATTGTCTCCATAGTAAAATTTATTATTTTTCTCATCTATGTTAGGAATTGAATTAAAAGTAGAAAAGCACAACAGTCCGCATTCATATTCACCACATAATTCTAAGGTTGGGGAGTAATTTGTTGTTAAGGTGGCTCCTCTACCAGTTATTGATACAGTGAAAGACATTTTTCTACTGACAAACATCTTTATTTTGTTCCTTATATAAATGTTTGTTCCAAAAGCGTTTCAAAAATTTTAAGCTAAGATGTCCACAGTTTACAGTGCCAAAGTTTTGACGTTGTCTATAATTATAATTTATTGGTGTATTCCTTAAATAATGTACTAACTCTAAAGGTGGTTTCAAATTACCAAAACTATCGAAATATTCAGCGTAATTGTTCAACTTAACGTAAGCTACCCAGTGAGTTCCAGGATTATCAGAACTGTCCAAATTTAGAATTGCGCATTCTATCCTTTTAGGATGTAATGGTAAAGTATTCCTCATAAAAACACCACGGAAATATGGAATATCCCTCGCGTACTCTAATATATCCAAATTAGTAAGTGCTCGTCTGGGTAGCTGCTTAATTAGTTTTTTGAAGGATTCAAATATATACCAGCTCCGTTTTTGTAAGGTTTAACATACAATCCTTTTCCAAGTGCGATTGATTCCATCATCTTATTATGTCTTTCAGCTTCTTGAAAGCTTTTTTGAGCTGCTTTAGAATCATTTACGGCTTTTGCTATACCTGCTGCACCCCCCGCCAATGAACCAAGAGCTGACAATCCAGCAAAGATTGGTATTAAAGGTAGGAAACCACCGCATTTTGGAATAGGTATACAGCGCGGCATACGTATCCCTTTTTTATTTGTAAATAGTTTCTTTGCTGCTGCTTGAGCATGTTTAATGGTAGTTTGATGATCCTTAGATTTTAGTTTTTTCAACTTTGATTGTATTTTTTTCACTACTCTCATAAAAGAACGTGCACCAGCGCCAGCTTTTAATTTTGCTTTCATTGCGTTTTTGACAATCCATGAAGCAATCTTTTCTCCTCTTTTTGCATCTACTGATTTTAATCTTCTTTTTGCCATATTTAAAAGTTCTTTATCAGCCTTATGTCGTACGCTCAAATCACTATTGTTGTAAGCAATATCGTGATACATACAAGCTTCATCTAATTTATTTATACCTCGATCGCCTCGTAGTAGACGTTTGTTAAGTTTTGTACCAGGTCCACAAAATTGATAACCTGGTAAGTGTAATTCAAAAGGTAGATTATTGATTAAGTTGTTGATAATACCACTTCCCTCTTTCATTGATATGGAATAAATGATATGATAAATGGTGAGTGGTTAATTTATATTATTATACAACAACATCACTTTTATTTATCCAACTATTCTCTTTGTCATTTAAGCCCAACCATTTGACAAAAAGATAATTTCCTTTTCTTTTTATTATTTTCTCAATCAGATATGTATCGGGGCACTTTGTTTTTTGTAGTTCATAATTATAAAATGATCCCAAAATCCTTTGTTGATGACGATCTTCGATTTGATATGTCCACGGATTAGTAGGGTTAACTTTGACTATTGTAAATATTTCTGTGGACCAATTAGGCGTATAACCTTTTGCGAAATCTCCCTTATACTTACTAATACGTACATGATCGCCAACACGATAAGTGGGTTTCCTATTTTTATTTTTATTTTGTGCTTTATTGATATTACTTTTCACTATTATCTCATTCGACTTATTAACATTAATAGGTTTATACTTTGTTATTCTATGAACCGAGTTATTATATTGTCGTACAACAATGTCTAAGTTTTTTTCTAACCATTTATATTGTCCATGTAAACTAAACAGTTTGTATAGATGGTTTTTTAACGTTCTTATTACTCGCTCTACAATTGAGGCCTTTTTTACAGAATAGGTAGAATAATGGTTTATTTTATATTTATTCATAATCAGTTGGAAAGGTTTATTATAAAATTCTTTGCCTAAATCTGTTTGTAAATTTTGAGGTTTTCGTGATGAATTTCTTAAAATGTGCTCCATTGCCTTGGTAACACAATTTTTTGATTTTGACTGTAAAGGATGAGTCCACACATATTTTGATAAAGCATCAATAACTACAAGAATATATTTATTCCCCTTATTGACACTAGCATATTTTTGTACATCTATCAAATCAGCTTGCCACAAATCATCTATACCATTTATAACAGTACACCTACGAAGAAAATTTTTTCTTGCTGCTCTGTGGAGTTCATTTACTATGTCTTGTTTACTCATTTTGGTTAGGTTTTGCTTGAATCATACGATCTATTTCAGTTTTTGTGTAATATTTTGAACCCAGATTAGCTAAAGTAAGTTTTTCCAGATTGTTTAAATAAGCTTTAACATTACTGTGAACTTTTTTTATTTCAGCTCTCAAGTCTTCAATTTCTTTGTCGAGATATGTTTTGTTAACAGCTTCATCGTCCTGCTCAGGATATGGCAATCCTTTTAATCTTGATAATTTCAAATCGTACGCTCCTGTTTCTGTTTTTACTAACGTTTCATTAAGGGTATCGATATAATCAGAAAATCGTAAACGCTTGTGAACGTGGTGACCGAATTTGTCTATATTCATCGCACCCTTGAACGTTATGCTCTTGAATGCTATTAATAAACTGTTCAATTTATAAGCTGCATATTCTTTATATTTTTGTTGATGATGCCTGCTTCACCAAGTTCTTCAATAATTGCAATAATTTCATTGTCCAAGCCAGTGTTACCTGCATCTCGAGAAGCTAATAGTAATTTAAGTCGTTCTACTAACTCATTAGGATCATCCCAATAAATTAATTCAGTATTTTTCTTAACCTTTTTGTAAAGTTTAATACCTTCTCCACGAGGAATGCTCTCAGTATTTGTAGCACTTCTCGAAAAAATGAATAACGGTTTTATAATATGTACATATTTATATCCTTTATTGCTATTTATAGGTTTCTGTGGTTCATAATTTCTCCTGTGAGCATTGGTCTCTATAAGTAGTAATTTATAGTTCTGCAAGTCTTCGTCGGTGACGACATCTATATTTGGTTTTTTCTTAAATAAAAGTTCCACCAAACCGGGTGTCTTTTTTAGATCATGTTTTCCAATTCTTAAAGAGTAGTTGGAATCAAACACGCGTGTTTTACCAAGGAAAATCTTTCCTCGCTCATGTCTAATTCCAAATGGAATATCTTTCATAGCTTCAGATGATAAAGACCATGACAGTGCATAATTTGGTGAAGACTGAAGGGATTTAAATGAATCAGCGCTAACATCGTGTCCTATAGAAGGTGATATGGTTAAAGTTGTGTTGGAGTTTTTACATTCATTGTTATCGGACTCTTCCCCATAAAATGGTTTATCAAAATCTTCATTAGAAGAACACGACGCTTCACTCTCGTTAAACTTGATTTTTTTCGGCAGCCCTGGATCTGCATTTTCTGCTTCATTTTTAATTGCATCTTTGTTAGCTAGTTGATTTAGAGGGTCAACAATAGGTTTCAATATAGTATCTAAGACCATATCGTTTGTATTTTTTGCATCTTTTATCATTTCAACTTTCCTTTTGACAGCCATTGCTGATTTTACAATCTCTTTTTTTAATATTTTTTCCATTTTAGAAGAACTGTAGTCAGTTCAAAATCTATGGTGAAAATGTGGTGTTAGCAGTATAACATTCGTTTATTAATGTTAATCTAACACTATAAAAGTATCAAATTTCTTTCTGTAACATCCTTTATTTTTTTCACAATCCTTATTAATCACAACATAACTAAAGGATTTATTCCAAACAGTTGAGCACAAATTACGAAATTGATTCCATGACATGTCAGAACCGACGTGCTCATCATACACATGTTTTAAATTAATATCATCTTGTTTAAATAAAATAATAAGATTTGAATTATCTCTCACCAGTTGTTTGGGTATTTTTGTATACGTTTGATTAATATAAAAACAATCGATATTTTTATGACGCCCCATAGCAAAATAATCCCTAATATTATTTTGGTTTTCACATGCTACATCATCAAAAATAATAATTGAATTTGGTTGTGCTTCATGAGGACTTAAAATTTCACCATTACTATTGTATTTGTAAAATGACGTCCCATCTACCATATTCATAACTCTTTCTAGATATTTATACTTAGGTTGGTACAAGGACTTCGAATACACATACAGGTTATAAAAACGAGGACCATTTTCATGCAGCAATAAACTAATTACTAAGTTAGTCTTCCCACAATTGGATGGTCCACAAACAAGGCAACGTATGGTCTCAGGTAACAAGCTGCCGTGTCGTTTGGGTTTATTTGATGACGCAGGGCAAATGCACGGCAGCGTTAACGACTCTTTTTGTTTCTCAAATTTCATTATTATCTATAAATTTATTGACTTTAATGTCCCGTGGATTTAAATAAAATGACATGGTGTTGTATTGCATAAGTATTTAAACAAAATATATCAGTATCATTTACTATCCAGGTGAGTTTACTCTAATATTTGGTTTGTGTGTAATTAAGTCATGCTAGTTTATAATTTAAAACCCAAGTAGATTGTGTGCTCGGTGTCAGTGATTTGGAGAACGTGAATATTTCATTGTGAGTATTTTCAATCGCTTTTAATGGTAGAAATTTTAATGATAAATCGAAGATCTATATTTTGTTTGGAGTGGTTTCAAACTTGTGCCTGTGAACTATTTTTGTCAACGAAGTTGATCTAGAGTTCCCAATGCAGTGGTTTTGAGAACGTAAATATTTTTTTGATTGGAGCGGTGTCAAACTTGTGCCTGTGAACTATTTTTGGGAAGCTATTATGTCAACAAAGTTGATCTAGAGTTCCCAATGCAGTGGTTTTGAGAACGTAAATATTTTTTTGATTGGAGCGGTGTCAAACTTGTGCCTGTGAACTATTTTTGGGAAGCTCTAGATCAACTTCGTTGATCTAGAGTTCCCAATAAATTAACTACTTTTCTTTTATCTGGTTCCATTTTACCGAAGGACTTGCAGTGTGAAAGCGTGTGGTTTTCTTTGCATAATGGACAGGTTTTTTCTGAAGTGGAGGCAGAAATGTGATGTGTCCGTACTACTATTCTCTCTCTGGGCAAAGCTGGTTGTTGTATAAGTTCAAGTGTTCTAAATTTGGATTCCAAAAATGATTTTAATTTTTGGAATGTAGGTAGATCGTCATCTTGTTCTATACTAACATATTCTTCCCAATCTTTGTGTGTCTTGCTGTCTAATCTTTGAACTACGATGAAATTAATAAGCGGGTCCCAATTTTCTATTTTTATTTGCATATTTTGTAAGCTATTCAGGCATTCAGATGTTGTATCTAGGAGTGTCTTTATGTGGTTTAAATTTTTGCTATGTAATTTTCTTTGGTTGAACAAACGCTTCAATAAAGATGGAACTATCAATCGTCTGTTGCTGTAACGCTTTTTGAGGGAATCCCATGCATGAAAATAGTTTGATTCATTAACTTGAATATGTCGTAACAACAATTCTGCTTCACCGGTAACGCTTGATTTCAAATAATGCAACTTCTGCACACTACTGATCGTATAATTATTGTGTACGAGATAAATAAATAAGTCTTGAAACGTAGGCCATTCTTCATAGCTGCCAGAGAATTTTGGTAATTCTATTCTTGGAAGTTTAACAGCTGGAACTGTTGCTTGCTGTGTGTCTGATGTGCTCATGCCTCCAGGACTCGTGGAACTAGAAGGTGTAGGTCGCGGTCGTGGCTCGTTTGCAAATAAAATGTCTTGCATGTCGGTTTTCATTTGTGTTGTAACTTCTTCACAAACGTAGTACTGTTCCTTGACAAAATACGGCAATAACTTACGTTGATCTTTTGTTACATTTTTCAATAAAGATGTATGTGCCAAACGAAACTGATTCCAATAGTCATCAAGCGATTTTAATTTGACTGTTATGTAGCCACGTGTCAGCCGCGCCTTTGGACATTTCTTGAAGTTATCGTTCGTCTTGGTAATAATGTTATACAAGTCTTCCAATTCACTTAATAATTGTTCAACGATTTCCATGATTGTTTATTAATCCTTATGCGTAAAAATATGTTCACTGTATAGCAGACTCTTCCAGCAACAAAGTTCAATAATTATGTTTTCGAAATTCCACTTATTACTGTCCAAAAAATCGATAATTACTTAGTAACTCCACGCGTTATAAGTCAGCTTGTTTTTTCTATATGGACTCGACGCACAACCGTTTTTTTCACTATTGTTTTGTCTATCGAGCCCGCTCGGGTTCGTCGATTGGATCCGGCTCGTTAAGGCCACTATGAACACTACGATAGCTCAGAATAAGTTTCAAATTGGCTTGGTTGTTAAGTAAGAAAAACTGCACGTGTGATTCCTTCGGCTTTGTATTTGCGACTGATTCAGTACAACAGAAACAAATCATTTAAACAGATATTTTAACACAACAGCTAGAGATTTCGTCTCTAGAATAAAATTATTTACATGCCAATAATAGGCATGATAACTAATTTTGAAAAACTGCACCATGTTTTTCTTACGTGTCTACTTTACCCAAAATAAATTAATTTTTGGAAACTAACCTTTCGATTTTGATAGAAAAAACATGTTTTGAATAATGCAATTTAAAATTTCCGCCTAAACGCCAAAATAGCAGTGTGACGTCATTATTCCGTAAAACGGCCAGTTTCTATATTAAACTAGTGAATTTGGTTGGCTAATAAAATGCAAAAATGGAGATAACTAAATAATGACGTCACGTGGCGTTTTAGCAAATATGGCGGATAGCTAAGTTCTGTACTTTTATTTTTATAAAATAAATATCAATCACGTATAATCTGATAACAAGTGACTATTAACGAATCTTCTTATCCTAAATTATTATTATAAATCATTATATCAGTGATTCTTTGTTAGTGTCATCATCCCTATTATAGCTCATTTATAAATTTGCACTGGGAGACGCGATGCGTTGGTAGGCCCCCCGCAAGGTGGACTGACGATCTGGTAACGGTCGCGGAAACTCGCTTGATGCGGGCAGTGCATTATTTTACAACTCTTATAGTCGTCGATAGGTAGGTGTCTTCTCTGCTATTACCACACGGCCACATTGACAATATAAATAAATATAATAAATAATTACTTTTGCGGTTTATTATTAATAATGAGATTCTTTTCATAAATTGTGAGGCTGTTATAACAATTTACAAAATGTAACATGATATCGGTTTACGTGCAAGAAATTCAAAGTACAGAATGAGCCCATTAATCCCTGTCCTATCCTTCAAAATTACGATACGCTCTCCTCTCGAAAACATATCTCGTCCATATTCTCAGTAATAACGTGTGCTGTATCGTGTAATTTTTCAAGCGCGACTTGCCGTAACTTACGTTCACAAGTTGTCACATAACTCTTCTTTGGCGACCGTGGCGACGCACCAAAAATAGACGG
This sequence comes from Cataclysta lemnata, assembly GCA_963931975.1. Classification (NCBI taxonomy): domain Eukaryota; kingdom Metazoa; phylum Arthropoda; class Insecta; order Lepidoptera; family Crambidae; genus Cataclysta; species Cataclysta lemnata. The sequence continues at coordinate 8,971,981 of OZ008339.1, forward strand.
AGAGAACTTTTTAATAGGTGTTGGGGAGCTTTGAGAAAGCCGAACAGTCGGCGCCTCGGTCTTGGAGGCGTCTTTTTATGACTTTCAGCACAAATTGCTTCTCTTCATTTGAATACACTTCCGAGCGATCGGCTTTTTTATCGCCCGCCCTATTTCATAGTGTGAGAAGTCATATGAATCAGAATGCACGTGCGCCGGCAGCTATAAAGTTGGAATCGCACTATCCTTTCGAGGCATTTTTTTAAATTTGGAACAGTAGCAGAATTATTCTTTCAATTTATTAAAACAAAAGAAATTACCTGTATTAATAAAAATAATTTACTTATTATGCGCATTTTCAACAAAACCTATCTTTAAAACTAAGACAAACGCAGCATGACATTATTATAATTCAAAAATATGATAGATGGATTTTTAGTAAGCCTATTTAAAGTTAAGAGTCGTTAGTAAAAGCAGGCATTAGAATGTTGAATTATTGTGTTTGTCATTTAAATAAAAAAAAGATAATATACAATATTTCCCAATATTTTTTTATATATAGGCCCGTACCCGTAGGCATCCGCTATTAAACCCGTTAATTATTCATCATTTTGCACTGTAAGTAGGTAGATAATGCAAGATTAAACCACAGATATATATCTGTGGATTAAACTCACTATAATAAAGCGTATCCATCTTTGAAAACCAAAGAAAAATCCAAATGATACAAATTGAAATGTAATTAGACGAAAATAGTACTTATCTTTGGGACGAATGTGTATGAAAAGGGAGCACACTTAATTAGGTTTCAGAAAATCTATCATCATTACCAAGCTTCATATATAACTATACTAGCACAGCCAACGTAGCATTAAACTTTACCTGTGAGGCGGGCTAAGTTGGATAACTTAGTCCTATCGGGTGCTAAGTCAGGCCGTGACTTTGGTAAGTCAGGCGTGACGTTTGTGGCATAATCTACAGGTGATTGGGAGTCGACATACTTTGACTGCGTGGCCAGGGACCAAACAGTTGTAACAGATTTAATTTGATTTCACAAAATTGTTTCTTTTATCTGGTTCCATTTTACCGAAGGACTTGCAGTGTGAAAGCGTGTGGTTTTCTTTGCATAATGGACAGGTTTTTTCTGAAGTGGAGGCAGAAATGTGATGTGTCCGTACTACTATTTTCTCTCTGGGCAAAGCTGGTTGTTGTATAAGTTCAAGTGTTCTAAATTTGGATTCCAAAAATGATTTTAATTTTTGGAATGTAGGTAGATCGTCATCTTGTTCTATACTAACATATTCTTCCCAATCTTTGTGTGTCTTGCTGTCTAATCTTTGAACTACGATGAAATTAATAAGCGGGTCCCAATTTTCTATTTTTATTTGCATATTTTGTAAGCTATTCAGGCATTCAGATGTTGTATCTAGGAGTGTCTTTATGTGGTTTAAATTTTGGCTATGTAATTTTCTTTGGTTGAACAAACGCTTCAATAAAGATGGAACTATCAATCGTCTGTTGCTGTAACGCTTTTTGAGGGAATCCCATGCATGAAAATAGTTTGATTCATTAACTTGAATATGTCGTAACAACAATTCTGCTTCACCGGTAACGCTTGATTTCAAATAATGCAACTTCTGCACACTACTGATCGTATAATTATTGTGTACGAGATAAATAAATAAGTCTTGAAACGTAGGCCATTCTTCATAGCTGCCAGAGAATTTTGGTAATTCTATTCTTGGAAGTTTAACAGCTGGAACTGTTGCTTGCTGTGTGTCTGATGTGCTCATGCCTCCAGGACTCGTGGAACTAGAAGGTGTAGGTCGCGGTCGTGGCTCGTTTGCAAATAAAATGTCTTGCATGTCGGTTTTCATTTGTGTTGTAACTTCTTCACAAACGTAGTACTGTTCCTTGACAAAATACGGCAATAACTTACGTTGATCTTTTGTTACATTTTTCAATAAAGATGTATGTGCCAAACGAAACTGATTCCAATAGTCATCAAGCGATTTTAATTTGACTGTTATGTAGCCACGTGTCAGCCGCGCCTTTGGACATTTCTTGAAGTTATCGTTCGTCTTGGTAATAATGTTATACAAGTCTTCCAATTCACTTAATAATTGTTCAACGATTTCCATGATTGTTTATTAATCCTTATGCGTAAAAATATGTTCACTGTATAGCAGACTCTTCCAGCAACAAAGTTCAATAATTATGTTTTCGAAATTCCACTTATTACTGTCCAAAAAATCGATAATTACTTAGTAACTCCACGCGTTATAAGTCAGCTTGTTTTTTCTATATGGACTCGACGCACAACCGTTTTTTTCACTATTGTTTTGTCTATCGAGCCCGCTCGGGTTCGTCGATTGGATCCGGCTCGTTAAGGCCACTATGAACACTACGATAGCTCAGAATAAGTTTCAAATTGGCTTGGTTGTTAAGTAAGAAAAACTGCACGTGTGATTCCTTCGGCTTTGTATTTGCGACTGATTCAGTACAACAGAAACAAATCATTTAAACAGATATTTTAACACAACAGCTAGAGATTTCGTCTCTAGAATAAAATTATTTACATGCCAATAATAGGCATGATAACTAATTTTGAAAAACTGCACCATGTTTTTCTTACGTGTCTACTTTACCCAAAATAAATTAATTTTTGGAAACTAACCTTTCGATTTTGATAGAAAAAACATGTTTTGAATAATGCAATTTAAAATTTCCGCCTAAACGCCAAAATAGCAGTGTGACGTCATTATTCCGTAAAACGGCCAGTTTCTATATTAAACTAGTGAATTTGGTTGGCTAATAAAATGCAAAAATGGAGATAACTAAATAATGACGTCACGTGGCGTTTTAGCAAATATGGCGGATAGCTAAGTTCTGTACTTTTATTTTTATAAAATAAATATCAATCACGTATAATCTGATAACAAGTGACTATTAACGAATCTTCTTATCCTAAATTATTATTATAAATCATTATATCAGTGATTCTTTGTTAGTGTCATCATCCCTATTATAGCTCATTTATAAATTTGCACTGGGAGACGCGATGCGTTGGTAGGCCCCCCGCAAGGTGGACTGACGATCTGGTAACGGTCGCGGAAACTCGCTTGATGCGGGCAGTGCATTATTTTACAACTCTTATAGTCGTCGATAGGTAGGTGTCTTCTCTGCTATTACCACACGGCCACATTGACAATATAAATAAATATAATAAATAATTACTTTTGCGGTTTATTATTAATAATGAGATTCTTTTCATAAATTGTGAGGCTGTTATAACAATTTACAAAATGTAACATGATATCGGTTTACGTGCAAGAAATTCAAAGTACAGAATGAGCCCATTAATCCCTGTCCTATCCTTCAAAATTACGATACGCTCTCCTCTCGAAAACATATCTCGTCCATATTCTCAGTAATAACGTGTGCTGTATCGTGTAATTTTTCAAGCGCGACTTGCCGTAACTTACGTTCACAAGTTGTCACATAACTCTTCTTTGGCGACCGTGGCGACGCACCAAAAATAGACGGAGAGAACTTTTTAATAGGTGTTGGGGAGCTTTGAGAAAGCCGAACAGTCGGCGCCTCGGTCTTGGAGGCGTCTTTTTATGACTTTCAGCACAAATTGCTTCTCTTCATTTGAATACACTTCCGAGCGATCGGCTTTTTTATCGCCCGCCCTATTTCATAGTGTGAGAAGTCATATGAATCAGAATGCACGTGCGCCGGCAGCTATAAAGTTGGAATCGCACTATCCTTTCGAGGCATTTTTTTAAATTTGGAACAGTAGCAGAATTATTCTTTCAATTTATTAAAACAAAAGAAATTACCTGTATTAATAAAAATAATTTACTTATTATGCGCATTTTCAACAAAACCTATCTTTAAAACTAAGACAAACGCAGCATGACATTATTATAATTCAAAAATATGATAGATGGATTTTTAGTAAGCCTATTTAAAGTTAAGAGTCGTTAGTAAAAGCAGGCATTAGAATGTTGAATTATTGTGTTTGTCATTTAAATAAAAAAAAGATAATATACAATATTTCCCAATATTTTTTTATATATAGGCCCGTACCCGTAGGCATCCGCTATTAAACCCGTTAATTATTCATCATTTTGCACTGTAAGTAGGTAGATAATGCAAGATTAAACCACAGATATATATCTGTGGATTAAACTCACTATAATAAAGCGTATCCATCTTTGAAAACCAAAGAAAAATCCAAATGATACAAATTGAAATGTAATTAGACGAAAATAGTACTTATCTTTGGGACGAATGTGTATGAAAAGGGAGCACACTTAATTAGGTTTCAGAAAATCTATCATCATTACCAAGCTTCATATATAACTATACTAGCACAGCCAACGTAGCATTAAACTTTACCTGTGAGGCGGGCTAAGTTGGATAACTTAGTCCTATCGGGTGCTAAGTCAGGCCGACTCTGAACTGAGCGTTTTGGAACTTCGACGGGAAGTTAATCCAACAGTTAGCTTTGCAACCGCAGTTAGGTATAGTATAGCTAGCTAATCTGAATTTAGATGGAGACAGTTAATATCTATTCCTATTAAAATATTAAAGATATGATTTTTGTAAAAAAATATAGAAATGTTAAAAAATATTTATGTTTTAGCTATTTTACCCCTAATCCACCTCAATAGCATAGATAAACCAACATAGCAGTTATTTTTGTTACTTAGTTTGTAAATCAAAGAACTTGGGATTTATAGCGTGGTCTTTAGGGATGTTTATTATTCATGGTACAGTCAGTCGATACACACACAGACACACATCTGCATTTTTATCAACTCAGTAGTGTTGTTAAAACGTTATTTTCTTTTGCAACGGTTATGAATTCAATGTGGTGTTTTATCCCATCTAGAAATGGCTAGATATTCAAACTTCATGTCTAGGCAAGTTACTCGCATAGGGTGCTAAGTCAAGCCAGCTTGTGAACTGATGTTTTGAGGCTAACTTTAGTGGCGAGTTAATCCGGAAGTTAGATTCAGGTGGCTCCAACAGCATGTTCGGTTTGGAACTATCGGAATTGAATATTCTCTAATTTACTTACGAATATTAAAAATATATTAAGGAATTCGGTGTGAAGGGATTAAAATATTCGTTGCTTAATAAATCTATCAATCTAACTAACTAGGTACTATTACAATACCGTCTATTATTAAATCATTAATTTCATGTGTTACTATACCAACATACCAAATAAAACCCTTTTGAAAATTAAGGTGAAATGAAGCTGAATATCGTCAGGTGGTTATGCGAGCTCCAAATGAATTGCAAATTTTGCTTCCTAGGATATAACATGAATACAATAAACAAAGCAATGTTTTTAGACTATTATCGGCTTATAGAAAATACTGCCCTCAGCAAATTTTCTTAAATTATAAATCAAAGAATAAATTAACGACAATATTGTGATAAATATTCTGTAGCAAAAGTACTCTTAACGTTTCTTATGTAGCCACGTCTATAAATTATAAATCATTCAGCCAGCGTTTTGGAAATCTAAAAAAGGAATGTTAAATAAAATCTTACATAAAAATATTTTTGCCCCAATTCTGTTCTTAGATAATCCTTACAACGTTATTATTTATCCTAATAGACGTCATTTTAAATTCCATTTCCTCATTTCCAACTAAGCGGACATTGTTTCGTCCATTTAATACATTCCATTTATTTGAGAGACGTTCGTGAACGTTGCGTTTTTCGTTCTGGCTGTATTCGTTTTTTATTTCAACACAATATATCAAACGTCACTCTCGATGGGGCATATTTAAATTCTTTCCGCGTTCTAAATCTTCAGTTTACAAATACATATAAATCTCAATTAAGAAACATAAACAGATTAAGCCAATAAACAACCTGTTCGACCCACTCTGGTGTTGATGTGTAACTAATGTCCACACATAATTGTAATCCCTCCAATAATGGAACTGGACACAGTCGCTAATGCATATTGATGGAACATTAAAGCCTTTCATCGCGGACTCATCTTTCATTAATTTAAAAGGGACATTGTAAGGGTCGCGGCTAAGTGAATTAGAATTTTCGATTTATCGATTCTGAAAGATTAATGGCAGATAAGAGACACTCTTGTAAGTAGTGTTTAATGATTGTTTTGGAAGCGTTCTTGTAAAATATATGAAAGACATTTGGATATGTTATTGTAGTCATACATACATAATTCCCGCCTATTATCCATGAAGAGGTAGGAAGATGTGCATACCCATACTTTTAGCAAGCCACGCTGAGTCTCATGTAATAATGGTCGAGCCTATTGCCATCTATCAGGCAACTGATTACTGTTTTAACCCTTGTATAACATCCGTGTGAGCGATTGGGGGTGGCGATCTGCTCTGCCGTCACCACACGGCTACACAAGACAAATCATGAGGCAAGTGCTTGTATTCGATACATAATTCTTAGGATTATGAGGCAATTATTTGATTGGGTGATCGTATCATACAATAAGTTATTACCTTACGATCATCTTCTACTCTCACTTTAGATATTCCTACACACTCCACTGATTTCCTTTCTTATTCTTTCGTTGTGCATGCTGTCCGGTTGTGGAATTCTTTACCTGAGCAGTTAAGGAGGGCTCGGACACTAGACTCCTTCAAGAATCTAGTTAGGAGTCATCTTCTTCATGCTTCTTCTTAGCTTATTTTATGTATATCCTTATATATTTATTGCATTATTATTGTTTTCATATTTATTAATAACACTTTAATTGTATTGTGTTTATTTATTATTAAGTCCTCACTCTTGCACCCGTTATTATTAATATCTATACATTTATTTTCTTATACTACAGGTTGCCTGGGAGAAATTGCTACTAAGCAATAAGGCCGCCTTTTGTACAGTTCTGTATTACTGTATTTTTCTGCTCCTTGTTTTTTTATGTGCAATAAAGGATATTTGAATTGAATTGAATTGAATGACTATGTAGGTAAGTAGGTATTTAAAAACTTGACATAAAGAGTAACACACGGTAAACACATATAAAATATATGCACACCAACATTAATGAATATAACAATAAAGACCACTTACTTGCAGAAACACAGAGAGAGGCAGAATAAACAACATCGCTAGACCAATGTGATTTGGTGTGTACTAACGACTGCAGGTGCAGCTGAGACCAAAACGGGTTGATTACTGCGCACATTACTTAGCGCTACGCTAAACTTAAATAATTAACAGAATAACCAACACAGTGGAAGCTCCTAAATGATATTCACCTGTATATATTTAACGTACGTATCCAATGTTGGAGGAGCTCCCTAGCGCAGTGGCATAGCGCGCTTGGCCTGCGATTGCCTAAACTAAGCAATGTTCGCTATGGCCGATCTTTGGATGGGTGACCAAAAAATGTATTATCTCGAGTTACTCCGTGCTTCGAAAGGCACGTTAAAACGTTGATCCCGGCTGCATCTGCAGTCGTTAATACCCACCAGCCCGCACTGGTGCAGCGTGGTGGGTTATGGCCCATTCTCCCTATATTCTTCTATCCATAGATAAGGATCTCGAGTCTAAGATATGAAATTACTACCAACTTAGAAACCATAAATTTTAATGAATTTAGATAACATTATTTCGGAAGTTAGACTTTTTGGCTTATATCGTCGCTAATTTGTAACAAAATATAAACAAAGTCAATATAAATAATATATTATAAATTAATTGCCGTGTGGTGACGGCAGAGTAGAATACAATTGTCACCACCCTAAATCTCTCCCGTGGGTGTCGTACAAGGCGACTAAGGATAAATCAGTGAAGAGGAATGGACAGCAACGTTTCTCTTATACCATCTAGCAATAGTACTGCGACTTTTGTACCTGTGGCATGAATGCATCTAAATTATATAACAGATTGTGAACGTTCTTATAAATAACTACTCTATGATTATCTCTGATTGTAACGAGTCTGTGGTTAATGAGTAATCGGAACTCTAGAATAAAACCTTCTTGTTTGGTTATATAAACTCGTTTTATTAAAGTTAACACATGGCGCAGTCAAAAAGACATGGCTAGTTCATATAATTTGCCAGCAGGACTATCCCTGTCAGGGAATCTAAGTGAAAATTGGAGAAAGTTTTCTCAAGCTTTCGAAATCTATCTTGAGGCAGGTGGCTTGATAAGTGTCGCCGAATCAAGGAAAATAGCAATATTATTAAACTTGATCGGTGAAGAAGCTCTTGCAGTATATAATACATTTGAATTCGAAGAAAAAACATTGACATTAAAACAAGTTCTTAATAAATTTGAAGAATATTGTAACCCTAAAAAGAATGTTCTACACTGTCGATTTAAATTTTTCTCTAGAAAACAACTAGAAGCTGAACAATTTGAAAATTTTCTCACAGACGTCAAAATGCTAGCAAACGATTGTCAATTTTGTACAAGTTGTAAAGAACACATGATTCGGGACAGGCTAGTTTTCGGTACAAGTGACAAAGATTCACAAGATCAACTGATAAAAAAAGGGGACCCTAACCTAGATGATGTGATAAGAATGCTAAGGTTGTCTGGATTGAGTCAAGATCATATTCGTGATATCAGACAGACTGAAGTAAATGCTATATCTACTAAATTTAAAGAAATGCAAAATAACAAAATACAAAAGAACATTTGTCCTAGATGTGGATATGAGCATAGATATGGTCAGTGCCCAGCCTTCAACAAGACTTGTGCAAAGTGTCAAGCAAAAAATCATTTTGCAAAAATGTGTCGAAGCAACTTAAAGAAAACTGTTAATGAAATCAAGGTAGATCCTGAACCAGACTATTATTGTGGTGCAATTGTGTCTAAGACTTTGAAGACTCATTCATTGGGATGGTATCAAGACCTTGTTATAGGAAGTGAAAAAATAAAATTTAAACTTGATCCAGGATCAGACGTAAATATTATTCCCATCAAACTCTTCAAGCAAATAGCAGCAAAGTCCACTTCTCCTTTGCATTTAAACAAAAGTTCAGCTGTGCTAGAGAGCTGGAATGGGTACAAAACTCCTATTGAAGGTACTATTAGACTAACCATTAACTTAAATGAAGGAAAATTTGATGAACTTTTTTGTATTGCTGGTGGAGATTTATCAGTGCCTATTTTATCCCGTGACACTTGTGTGAAATTAAATTTGGTGAAAAGAGTGGAGTCCTGTGAAAATAAATATGATTATGATAAGGAAACCTTGATAAGAAACAACAAGGATTTATTCACTGGCATAGGTAAGATTGAAAAACCATATGATATAAAATTAAAAAAGGACACAATACCTTCTTCGAAAACACCATATAGAGTCCCATTAAAAATAAGGCCTAAGTTAAAAACTGAATTAGATAGATTGACAGGCTTGGGTATAATTTCAAAAGTTGATGAACCGTCTGACTGGGTGAATAGACTAGTAATAGTTGAAAAGCCAAATGGCACCATTCGTTTATGTTTAGACCCTAAAGATTTAAATAAATGTATAGTAAAGGATTATTGTTCAATCCCAACCGTTTCAGAATTATCAGTCAAAATTAAAGATGCTAGATATTTTTCCGTTTTAGACCTTAAAGATTCATTTTTTCATATAACACTAACAGAGAAAAGTTCAAAGCAGTGCACATTTTCGACTATATTTGGCACATATAAATTTAATAGATTACCTTTTGGTATCTCCGTAGCTTCGGAAGTATTTCAACGGTATCTATCTGAAATTTTTTCTAATATTGACGGAGTTGTTAACTACATAGACGATATTCTTATCTATACTAATACTGAAGAAGAAATGAATTTAACTTTAGAAAAAGTTTTTTCACGAGCTAGACAGTGCAATATAAAATTTAATGAAGTTAAGTTTCAATACATGTTACGGAAAGTGAAATACTTAGGTCACATTTTTGAAAATGGAACTGTAAGTCCTGACCCAGACAGTATTAAGGCAATTTTAGATTATGATATACCCAAAAATAAACAAGACATTCAAAGACTCTTGGGCTTAGTAAATTATCTGAGATCCTTTATTCCAAACCTATCTGAATTAACTGCCCCCCTACGTGAATTAATAAAAAAAGACATTCACTTTGAATGGCAAAAGGCCCATACAGAATGTTTCAATAAAATAAAATTAATTTTGACTACTCAACCTGTGCTACACATGTTTGATCCACAGAAAAACATAATAATTCAGACAGATGCAAGTAAAACAGGTATTGGATGTGTATTGTTACAGGAAAATAAACCAGTGTATTATGCTTCTAAATCGCTCTCTTCTGCGGAAATTAACTATGGACAAATAGAGAAGGAATTCCTGGCAATATTGTTTGCATGCAAAAAATTTCATACTTTTGTATATGGTAAGACTATTACAGTACAGACGGATCACCTTCCTTTGATATCTATCATGAAAAAGGATATATGTAACATTCCTTCAACAAGATTACAAAGAATTAAATTAAAACTCAGTATGTATGACTTAAACTTAATACATGTATGTGGAAAAAACATGTATATTGCTGATGCATTAAGTCGTGCTTCTTCTAATGCTAGTATAGATTTTGATACAGACTTAAATGATGTGATACATTCAATTAATGTCTCTGATAACATCCTCTGCCAAATTAGAATAAACAATATTAAAGATGATGTATTTATCAAACTCATTGATTATGTTAAAAATGGTTGGCCAAAATCCACCACAAAAGTTCCAAATCTAGTTAAACATTATTATAATTTTAAAAATGTCATGTGCATTGAAGATAATTTATTATATATTGATAATAGGCTATATGTACCTACATCTATGAGAGGAACTATACTAAATAAAGTTCATGAATGTCATTTTGGTGTCACCAAGACTAGAGCTAGAGCCAAATTATTATTTTATTGGATTGGGATGGATGGTGACATTAGTAATTATATAGAAAATTGTATAGTATGTAAGAAGTTCTCTAATAACAATATTAAAGAACCCATGTGGATTAGGGACCAACCTGAACTGCCATTTCAATATGTTTCTGTTGATATTATGCAGTATGGAAATTATGATTATCTAGTTTTAGTAGACCATTATTCAAAGTGGTTAGAACTACATAAGTTAAGCAACAAAACTGCCGATGCAACAATAAGGATTTTAAAGACAATATTCTCAACACATGGTGTTCCTGAAATCTTATATTGTGATAATATGCCTTTTAACTCATCAACTTTTTTAGAATTTAGCAGACAATGGCAGTTCAGACCAATATTCTCCAGTCCTCATTATCACCAAAGCAATGGGGCTGCAGAAAAGGCTGTTGGAATATGTAAAAACTTGATGAAAAAATGTGATGAAACTAATTCTGACTTGTCAAATTTTCTATTGGAATATAGGAATACTCCAGTTTGTGGAACAAGGTTTTCGCCTTCACAGTTACTTTTTAATAGACTTTGCCGCACACAACTACCAATACAAAAAGATTTACTTATATCAGAATTGGTTCCTAATTTCAAACCAGTGTTGTTAAATAATGCATATAAACATAAGTACTATTATGACATTAACTCCAAAACTAGAAGTGATAAATTTGTTGAAGGTCAAAAGGTCTGTTATAAGGAGGACGAAGGGTCTAAAATTTGGAAACCTGCCAAAATTGTAAAGGTTTTGAACAACCCCCGGTCAGTACAAATAATAGATAATAATGGTGTCATAAAAACTAGAAATACTAAATTTATTAAAACAATTAAGGAGGAAGAGGTAGAGTCTTGTTATCCAACTAATAATGATTGTATTCAGAATTATTGGAGTTGTCCCAGTCAGATTAATGTTAATGAAAGTGATCAAAACATCCAACAGTGTAATTCTCATTCTCAACCCTTAATTAGACACTCCAATAGGGAAACCCGTCGTCCTCATTATCTCGACAATTATGTTTGTGATTAATAATAACTTTAAATCATTATTATCATAAATATTTTAATTATTATAAAAAGGGAGATGTGGCATGAATGCATCTAAATTATATAACAGATTGTGAACGTTCTTATAAATAACTACTCTATGATTATCTCTGATTGTAACGAGTCTGTGGTTAATGAGTAATCGGAACTCTAGAATAAAACCTTCTTGTTTGGTTATATAAACTCGTTTTATTAAAGTTAACACAGTACCCGATAAATGGCAATAGGCTCGCCACCTATTACATGGGACCTGACATAATTGGCGAAACGTGGGTGCTAGTTCACCTCTGCTTACCCCTTCGGGGATATAGGCGTGATTTATGTATGTAATATAAATGGTCCAAACAGATGACAAATACACATATCCGCGAAGGATAAACAGCTGCTGTTAAAAACTTGGATCGTTTCGTTTTAGAATGCATGCGCGACTGGCAACACCGCCTAACTTACATGCTCAAGTTTCAACGTAACATTATGTTACCGCGTACAAGCTTGGAGTGCTTTGGGAATAGCTTTGTTCACCAATTGCGTGGTTAGGTACCTACAGACAGGGTTTGAAACCGATGCATTTTTCTATGGAAACTTATCCAGTATTTATAATAATTATTAATGCTTCTACAGCTGAGGCACAGGCCTTCCCTATGGATGGAAGAGTAGGTATAGGGAGAATGGGCCAGCGTATTCCCGACTCGATCTTGAGTCGGGCGAGTCCCACACATGTCGGCCGTCTAGCTAGCGGCCGATACGGTGCGTATGGGCATTCCACTCCGTCAAAAAAAAAAAAAAAGAATGGGCCATAACCCAACACTCTGGCCCAGTGCGGATTGGTGGGTAATAACGACTTCAGTTGCAGCCGAAACCAACGCCTTGACATGCCTTTTAAAACATAGAGAAAACGAGATAAAAATTTTGGTCACCCATTCAGGCCGAGCGCACTACTAAAACACTGCTCCATAAAATTTGTGTTCGAGATGTACAAGGCACAATTGTCACCCTACGCCATTAATTTAAATTTATCTCAATGAAACATATTAACTACACAATTTCCTAATGCACTCACGAAATAGATTACCGTATTCTATTCTCGGAGCAAATACATAATTTAACCCTCGTTAACATACTTCTGTCCCGCTCACACCTATGTGCGTCCTCCTTAGATAAAGGATTATGCATGGAACGTACGCTTAGTTCTAATTACTTCCTCGCCAACTATTTACAACTACGTAAATGTGCAAAAAACATAAATGTGTTTAGAATCAGTACCTACGAAGATGGAATCTTGGAAAAAGAAGTAGCGCTTCTATGTTTCGTCATCAGCCGTATGAGTTGGTGGGTGAAAATTCAAAGTGACAATTTTTTTTGTCACTAATCCAATGACCGGCATCAGCGAGAATTGCACATTGGGCCCTTTGAGCTCCTCAATGTAGTATACATAGGTACATATAATATAATACGCTAGGGTTTGCTTACAACAACAACACGGCTTTCACGTCTAAATGACAAAATTTGGATTTCTCCCGTTCCTTCATCAAATACTTAACGATCATCTACGGTCATCACGACTCTTTAAGCATTTAAAAAGCTTATAAACCTTTGAAAGTTTCTATCGAACATTGAAATTTGTATTAAACTAGCTTTCTGTCCTGCACTTCGTTCGCGTAAACTACATTAACCTTTTATTATTATTACTTGAGCAGCTTAGTTTCCAAACTGACAGACTTCCAAACAAACTTTCAACCCCGTTAGGGGTAGAATTTCCAAAAATTCTTTCTTAGTGCTCACCAAATCATTGGTGCTCACCTACACTATAACAGGAAACTATAAGTTGCAAAATATTTACTTTCTAATACCAGCAGTTTGCGCTGTGCGTACCTAGGTACGTCAGTCAGTTTTCCTTTTTATGTGTATAGGTACAGAAAGAAGATAGTTCTGCCGTCAATATAGTAACAATATAAGGTACCGGGTGCATTAACGATGTTTCATTTCCTATCACAACCCACAAATAAATCGCACTGTCAGCTCTCTAAAGTACGGAATATGGATCATGATGCAGTATTCATGTTTCCATTAGATATGCGATTGCAGCAAATCCAGAAGCGTGGGCCTGTATCCTGTTATAATGAACAGAGAAATCAAGTCATTCTGCACCGACCTTTGAATCGTTTGGTAATAGATATAAGAAGTAGATCTATATAGTAGAATTGAGCCCAAAGTAGGTGTATAGCCTAAACAGGCTGTTTTATGCACATCCAACTAAATGTGAAATATTCCGATCAGTTTTGTTGTACATTTTGCCAACTATTTTCAGTTCTATGTATTAGGCAGAGAGCCTATTGGCATAATTATATCGGGCACTTTAATCGCAGTATATTGCTAGGTGATATAATAGGAACGCTGCTGCCCATTCCTCATCGTTTCAACCCTTAGTCGCCTTGTACGACAATTTCGGGTGGTGTAAATTATATTCTGCTATTCAGTCACCACAATATAATAATTATGTTCATTTATTTTTTATTTTCACGAGCCCTTTAATGACATAATGAATTTAAAAGGACTCGCAGTCACCTTAAACTAATTCCTACAAAAAAATTGTAATTTCCACCAAACCTGGAGTGGTTTGATGGAACTACACAGCTACAGATAATTTTCTCAGAAACGACACACACACACAGAGAGAGAGAGATGCTAGTTCCCAAGTGTTATTTTTAGCTGACCTTTCTGTGATCTGCATTGTTTAGTTAATGGCAATAAGCTTTCTATGTTAATATATTCAGTGGAGCTCGCTTATTAGTTGAACGTAACGATGCACGGTGCCCTTTAGTGGAACATAGCTTCATTTAACTATGTTTACTTGGTACTAGTAACAGTTCTTTATTGTTTATCAAAGAGGGGAGCCCTTCTGCTATCTTATTTTTCAGATAATTTTCTGGCTGTCTCGGCATAACTAAGGGGAGCGATTGAGGGTCTTTAATAAGCATAGTAGGGTTTGACTTCTTCATCCTGACTGTTGCCACCCTCAATATATGCTCTCTATGGCGTGGTGATCTCATCAATGTTCTTACCAGGTGGAGGGCACATGTCAGAGGATCTTGAACGGCCCGAGTACAGAAGTTGGAGAACAAAGTTATAGGCCAGCCACCCAGAGCCCGGGGGACAGACAACAAACATACAATATATTCCACAGGATACCGTCTCAAATCAGGAAATCTGTCCAAAGCCATAATTGAAGCCTCTAGTATGGTGCACCAATACGAGGGGATGGGAAGATGATCCTTCTGAGCGGCTCCCATCCCTGCTGAAAACACACCCGCTATGTCCCCATTGAAGGAGGGGATGGTTTGGTTCGCCTCACTGGCCATTCTTGATATCCTCTTCAAAGTGGAGCTCACTTGAGCACCTTTGAAGAAAAATTCTCTTCCATACTCAAGAAGAGAAGAGGACACCCATGTCTCCTCCAGCTTGAGGGTTATTCCGGCTTGTGTGCAGAGACTCAATAATGTCTCTTGGAACCAAGTAATGTATTGACGTCTTGTCATTCTTAGTCCCTCTAATGTGGCCCTATTAGGTAGTTTCAAGTATATTACTTGATTATCTCCCTGTCCAGTGAGAGTGGCAATAGTGCCACACTTCCAAGAAGCCATGAGGATCAGGAGTAGGGTCGCAAGGGTCCACCCCTTTTGCCTTAATCCCTCCATCCAAGCCTCAGGACCATGCACACAGCGGGGTCCGTTCTCCGGAAGGTTGTCGAGGCCTTGACGAGGTGGGCAAAACCTATCTTGGAAAAGGAGTATAGACTCCAAGGGGAACTTCTGGGTGTAAGCCATAACGTGGTCGACTCCAAGGAGACGGTCCAACTCCTCAAATAAGGGTGTGACACCCTCATACCTGAAGCTTGTGCACCAACTGGAGAAGTCCATAGACATAAACACTGCACCTCCCTCTTCTGTAGATGATGTTTCAGATATTTTCAGGAGGTGCTTAAACAGGTCATCTTCAGTCTTTGTCATTGTTTGGTGGGGTATATACTTGAAGATGTGTTTAATGTTATTCTCCGTGGCGACTTGAAAAAGCCTCATTTCTAGAACTAATTTACCAAAGAATCTCGCCTTCTTCTTCTTCATTTCACGTTCCTTTGCTACCCCGACAGTGACCTTCCATTCAGCTGGGACTTCTCTTCTAGATACTGTTGTGATGATATTTTTTTACGTTGACTTCTTCCCTCTCTAGGTACTGCATTATAACATTATTGCTTTGTCTCGGAGGTTTGTTAGGGAACCTCCCATACAGGGTTCGGTGGGCCTGTCCGTCGTATTCGTGGGGCCAATGAGACAAACCAGGTATTATTGCTTTGTCGGCTAATAAGTCTGCTGTATAGATTTGATAGTCAAATTCGAGGGTCTTGGCGAATCTGACATCGCTGAACATAGATATGGTCCAGGGCTCATTAGGCTTTTCTCCCCAATAACCCCCTTCATAGCATTGACGAATGTAGTTGTCACTTTCCTGGCCAAGTAATAGGTTGGGCCACTTTCTTTTCCTCTTAAAGTAATTCCTGGAGAACTCAAGCACAAAAGCTCGTCTGATATCTTCTGCTACATCCAACAGTCCCTTCTTCATTGTTGTTCCCTTTTCTATCCAAGCTGCTACACTTTCGTTCATCACAATTTCAGGGTGGCCGAAGCATTTTGTAAGTCCTGTTAATTCTAAGGCTACATGAGTATCTATTGATGTTGTGAGAGGTCGCAAGGCTATCTTGATTAGTACCGAGTGCGGGTACTTGCTTATTACCTCATGTAAGGAGTTCATGAAACCGGGGTCACCCTCTATGTCTTTAAGGATGGTAGCTATTACAAGAGGTTGCCAGCTCTTGAGAATGTCGTAGGCATCATCCTTGTACATACTTATGTCGTGCAACACCGCATAGATGACGTTAGCTATTTCATTGTACATGTTGTACATAGGGTATTTTCTTGATGCCACCAATCCGTAAGACAGTGAGGAAAACCACGCATTAATACAATCACGCACAGCTAGAAAGTGGCTGTGCGTAACAACATAAGCAAATCGATCTGAGGGCCACACTACATGCAGGTTTCCATAGCATTTTCCCTTACAGCCAAAGAAGTCATAGGTGGCTGTGTGTTTCTCACTGAAGGTTATGGTTTGAGTTATCCTTGACAATGTTCTTTTTAAGCAGTATGTCTGCTGGAGAAGAGGAGGGGGATTAATTGAGGCCCCATCCACTGTGACCCCACAGTAGTCCAGGGATCCAATGCTAGTCGCCTCATTCGCTATGCGTAGGTGTTTGGATAGTTCCCTTCCAATAGAGGACTCCCTGCATCTTCCGCTCACATGCAATAGGGCCCAGTGGATGTATTGGTCAGAGTTGAGAAATGTTACTCCCTTTGTCTCCTTCTTGAGTAGAATGTGCTCCCTCTTCAAGGCAGCATGATTATTCCAATGTGTGAAAACATAGTCAATCTCGCCACGGTGCAGAGCGGACTGCAGATGGCGGTCGCGTCTGAAAACAGGTTTCCGCTTGGGAGTGGAGTAAGAGGGGTTAGGATCTTCTTCTTCCATACTTGCGATTGTTAGTTTTTTATAGGATCTCATGTGCCTATTCCTCTTGATTGTTTTCCCAGGTTTAGGTCTCTCTCCTTACTGGTTACGTGTAGTTTCTCTTCCTTGATAGGATGCTTTCCGTTAAGCTTGCTTCTAATCTACGTATTTTTATATGGAGAATCAGTATATGCCTCCCTATAAACCCTAGTGCAACAGCCAGCATCAGCAGCCCAGTTATTGTTGCTGTTTTCAAGTGAATAATATAGGATAGAAAAGGATAAGATCTTGAAATCTCTTCCTCAAGCCATGTTCTTCCTGACCCATCCACAGGGTTTGTTAAGTCCTCATAAGAGAATTCTCTGGGTTTCGTCTCTATAACGGATGAGCTAGAAGCTGCCCATGTTGAGGCCATTATCTCAACCTTTTCAAATAGGGGGCCTGTGTCTTTGCTGGTTAGAGAGGACCTGGTTATTGTCGAATTTAAAGACCTTTTTTGATGGAGACCAATCAGTTCATCATTCTTAACGAAGTAATGAACTCCGCATATTCCTACAGGGCTATCCTTATAAACTCTGTTGTTCTGAGGATCTAAGAAGCCTGTCTGAAGTCCTGAGGCGGTCATGAAACTTATCGGGATATAAGCTGTGCAACCCGCCTGATCTCTGTATGACCAATTATCAACCACTACACATGGCCACACCATAAGATACCCTGATAAGTACTGTGCATGCACATCTGTTCTATTTAGGTAAAGAGATGCTGCTACAGAGGGTGAAGACCTCGTCAGACTGAGTATTGAAGCATATAACATCTGCACACTTTTACACACGTGTAGAAGCTCTTTCCTAAGAACATCTACGTCCTCATCTATGGCCTCAATCTTGGACAACACTGCCGCGTCTGCGATGGGTAGATCACCAGTGGTCTGATTTCCCTTTAGGGTAGGAACAGCCACCCATACCCTGGAGCCGGATATGCTCTCGTATTGAAGAGTGTTATTTCCATTTGGCTGTTGTATTACGTTGATTATTGGGTAGGCCTCCTTCAATGATGGAATTACACATAGTTGGGTGTTACAAAAGCCGGGTCCTCTATAGTGCTGCCTTAGTTCTGTGCTATGGGGCTCAATTCCCTTCGTATGATAAAACATCTCTGATTGTGAGATAGTGCATACTGATCCCTTACACTTCCTTACCGGGTGCCCGTCCACAGTTATCACTCCCTCAAATGACAGCAACTCAGCCCTCTCAATATAACATACTTGTTGCTTTCTCTCATAAGAGGATGGCCAGCTATACTCACAGACCATCCTCTCCAATCCTTTCTCATCTGTATATCTAATGGATCCTACAGGACAGGTAAGACCCATCTCCATGTTGGGGAAGTCCACATTGGATGTCCTCTCATAGTGAAGAGACGATGTGTAGGATCCCCAAAAGAAGAAGTGTGTAACACATGTCACATCCATGACCCTTATTCTCCATCCTGATATACGAGTATGAATAGGCCTATTATAGGATACCACTAGTTGTGTTGCATTCATCGGACCCGTCTCACAAGGGTTTGCAGTTGGCACCTTGTACACAATAGGAGGTGAATGAGTGGTACATATTAGGGGATTGAGAGCATTACAGGATCTAAAAAGCGTGGCCCATAAGATCATATTAGTTACTATCCTCAACATGGTTGGTTGTCTATGCGTATGATGGTTAGTTTTAAAACAACTAGAAGCTGAACAATTTGAAAATTTTCTCACAGACGTCAAAATGCTAGCAAACGATTGTCAATTTTGTACAAGTTGTAAAGAACACATGATTCGGGACAGGCTAGTTTTCGGTACAAGTGACAAAGATTCACAAGATCAACTGATAAAAAAAGGGGACCCTAACCTAGATGATGTGATAAGAATGCTAAGGTTGTCTGGATTGAGTCAAGATCATATTCGTGATATCAGACAGACTGAAGTAAATGCTATATCTACTAAATTTAAAGAAATGCAAAATAACAAAATACAAAAGAACATTTGTCCTAGATGTGGATATGAGCATAGATATGGTCAGTGCCCAGCCTTCAACAAGACTTGTGCAAAGTGTCAAGCAAAAAATCATTTTGCAAAAATGTGTCGAAGCAACTTAAAGAAAACTGTTAATGAAATCAAGGTAGATCCTGA
Source organism: Cataclysta lemnata (assembly GCA_963931975.1). Taxonomy (NCBI): domain Eukaryota; kingdom Metazoa; phylum Arthropoda; class Insecta; order Lepidoptera; family Crambidae; genus Cataclysta; species Cataclysta lemnata. The sequence goes on from OZ008339.1 coordinate 8,991,655, forward strand.
ACCAGACTATTATTGTGGTGCAATTGTGTCTAAGACTTTGAAGACTCATTCATTGGGATGGTATCAAGACCTTGTTATAGGAAGTGAAAAAATAAAATTTAAACTTGATCCAGGATCAGACGTAAATATTATTCCCATCAAACTCTTCAAGCAAATAGCAGCAAAGTCCACTTCTCCTTTGCATTTAAACAAAAGTTCAGCTGTGCTAGAGAGCTGGAATGGGTACAAAACTCCTATTGAAGGTACTATTAGACTAACCATTAACTTAAATGAAGGAAAATTTGATGAACTTTTTTGTATTGCTGGTGGAGATTTATCAGTGCCTATTTTATCCCGTGACACTTGTGTGAAATTAAATTTGGTGAAAAGAGTGGAGTCCTGTGAAAATAAATATGATTATGATAAGGAAACCTTGATAAGAAACAACAAGGATTTATTCACTGGCATAGGTAAGATTGAAAAACCATATGATATAAAATTAAAAAAGGACACAATACCTTCTTCGAAAACACCATATAGAGTCCCATTAAAAATAAGGCCTAAGTTAAAAACTGAATTAGATAGATTGACAGGCTTGGGTATAATTTCAAAAGTTGATGAACCGTCTGACTGGGTGAATAGACTAGTAATAGTTGAAAAGCCAAATGGCACCATTCGTTTATGTTTAGACCCTAAAGATTTAAATAAATGTATAGTAAAGGATTATTGTTCAATCCCAACCGTTTCAGAATTATCAGTCAAAATTAAAGATGCTAGATATTTTTCCGTTTTAGACCTTAAAGATTCATTTTTTCATATAACACTAACAGAGAAAAGTTCAAAGCAGTGCACATTTTCGACTATATTTGGCACATATAAATTTAATAGATTACCTTTTGGTATCTCCGTAGCTTCGGAAGTATTTCAACGGTATCTATCTGAAATTTTTTCTAATATTGACGGAGTTGTTAACTACATAGACGATATTCTTATCTATACTAATACTGAAGAAGAAATGAATTTAACTTTAGAAAAAGTTTTTTCACGAGCTAGACAGTGCAATATAAAATTTAATGAAGTTAAGTTTCAATACATGTTACGGAAAGTGAAATACTTAGGTCACATTTTTGAAAATGGAACTGTAAGTCCTGACCCAGACAGTATTAAGGCAATTTTAGATTATGATATACCCAAAAATAAACAAGACATTCAAAGACTCTTGGGCTTAGTAAATTATCTGAGATCCTTTATTCCAAACCTATCTGAATTAACTGCCCCCCTACGTGAATTAATAAAAAAAGACATTCACTTTGAATGGCAAAAGGCCCATACAGAATGTTTCAATAAAATAAAATTAATTTTGACTACTCAACCTGTGCTACACATGTTTGATCCACAGAAAAACATAATAATTCAGACAGATGCAAGTAAAACAGGTATTGGATGTGTATTGTTACAGGAAAATAAACCAGTGTATTATGCTTCTAAATCGCTCTCTTCTGCGGAAATTAACTATGGACAAATAGAGAAGGAATTCCTGGCAATATTGTTTGCATGCAAAAAATTTCATACTTTTGTATATGGTAAGACTATTACAGTACAGACGGATCACCTTCCTTTGATATCTATCATGAAAAAGGATATATGTAACATTCCTTCAACAAGATTACAAAGAATTAAATTAAAACTCAGTATGTATGACTTAAACTTAATACATGTATCTGGAAAAAACATGTATATTGCTGATGCATTAAGTCGTGCTTCTTCTAATGCTAGTATAGATTTTGATACAGACTTAAATGATGTGATACATTCAATTAATGTCTCTGATAACATCCTCTGCCAAATTAGAATAAACAATATTAAAGATGATGTATTTATCAAACTCATTGATTATGTTAAAAATGGTTGGCCAAAATCCACCACAAAAGTTCCAAATCTAGTTAAACATTATTATAATTTTAAAAATGTCATGTGCATTGAAGATAATTTATTATATATTGATAATAGGCTATATGTACCTACATCTATGAGAGGAACTATACTAAATAAAGTTCATGAATGTCATTTTGGTGTCACCAAGACTAGAGCTAGAGCCAAATTATTATTTTATTGGATTGGGATGGATGGTGACATTAGTAATTATATAGAAAATTGTATAGTATGTAAGAAGTTCTCTAATAACAATATTAAAGAACCCATGTGGATTAGGGACCAACCTGAACTGCCATTTCAATATGTTTCTGTTGATATTATGCAGTATGGAAATTATGATTATCTAGTTTTAGTAGACCATTATTCAAAGTGGTTAGAACTACATAAGTTAAGCAACAAAACTGCCGATGCAACAATAAGGATTTTAAAGACAATATTCTCAACACATGGTGTTCCTGAAATCTTATATTGTGATAATATGCCTTTTAACTCATCAACTTTTTTAGAATTTAGCAGACAATGGCAGTTCAGACCAATATTCTCCAGTCCTCATTATCACCAAAGCAATGGGGCTGCAGAAAAGGCTGTTGGAATATGTAAAAACTTGATGAAAAAATGTGATGAAACTAATTCTGACTTGTCAAATTTTCTATTGGAATATAGGAATACTCCAGTTTGTGGAACAAGGTTTTCGCCTTCACAGTTACTTTTTAATAGACTTTGCCGCACACAACTACCAATACAAAAAGATTTACTTATATCAGAATTGGTTCCTAATTTCAAACCAGTGTTGTTAAATAATGCATATAAACATAAGTACTATTATGACATTAACTCCAAAACTAGAAGTGATAAATTTGTTGAAGGTCAAAAGGTCTGTTATAAGGAGGACGAAGGGTCTAAAATTTGGAAACCTGCCAAAATTGTAAAGGTTTTGAACAACCCCCGGTCAGTACAAATAATAGATAATAATGGTGTCATAAAAACTAGAAATACTAAATTTATTAAAACAATTAAGGAGGAAGAGGTAGAGTCTTGTTATCCAACTAATAATGATTGTATTCAGAATTATTGGAGTTGTCCCAGTCAGATTAATGTTAATGAAAGTGATCAAAACATCCAACAGTGTAATTCTCATTCTCAACCCTTAATTAGACACTCCAATAGGGAAACCCGTCGTCCTCATTATCTCGACAATTATGTTTGTGATTAATAATAACTTTAAATCATTATTATCATAAATATTTTAATTATTATAAAAAGGGAGATGTGGCATGAATGCATCTAAATTATATAACAGATTGTGAACGTTCTTATAAATAACTACTCTATGATTATCTCTGATTGTAACGAGTCTGTGGTTAATGAGTAATCGGAACTCTAGAATAAAACCTTCTTGTTTGGTTATATAAACTCGTTTTATTAAAGTTAACACAGTACCCGATAAATGGCAATAGGCTCGCCACCTATTACATGGGACCTGACATAATTGGCGAAACGTGGGTGCTAGTTCACCTCTGCTTACCCCTTCGGGGATATAGGCGTGATTTATGTATGTAATATAAATGGTCCAAACAGATGACAAATACACATATCCGCGAAGGATAAACAGCTGCTGTTAAAAACTTGGATCGTTTCGTTTTAGAATGCATGCGCGACTGGCAACACCGCCTAACTTACATGCTCAAGTTTCAACGTAACATTATGTTACCGCGTACAAGCTTGGAGTGCTTTGGGAATAGCTTTGTTCACCAATTGCGTGGTTAGGTACCTACAGACAGGGTTTGAAACCGATGCATTTTTCTATGGAAACTTATCCAGTATTTATAATAATTATTAATGCTTCTACAGCTGAGGCACAGGCCTTCCCTATGGATGGAAGAGTAGGTATAGGGAGAATGGGCCAGCGTATTCCCGACTCGATCTTGAGTCGGGCGAGTCCCACACATGTCGGCCGTCTAGCTAGCGGCCGATACGGTGCGTATGGGCATTCCACTCCGTCAAAAAAAAAAAAAAGAATGGGCCATAACCCAACACTCTGGCCCAGTGCGGATTGGTGGGTAATAACGACTTCAGTTGCAGCCGAAACCAACGCCTTGACATGCCTTTTAAAACATAGAGAAAACGAGATAAAAATTTTGGTCACCCATTCAGGCCGAGCGCACTACTAAAACACTGCTCCATAAAATTTGTGTTCGAGATGTACAAGGCACAATTGTCACCCTACGCCATTAATTTAAATTTATCTCAATGAAACATATTAACTACACAATTTCCTAATGCACTCACGAAATAGATTACCGTATTCTATTCTCGGAGCAAATACATAATTTAACCCTCGTTAACATACTTCTGTCCCGCTCACACCTATGTGCGTCCTCCTTAGATAAAGGATTATGCATGGAACGTACGCTTAGTTCTAATTACTTCCTCGCCAACTATTTACAACTACGTAAATGTGCAAAAAACATAAATGTGTTTAGAATCAGTACCTACGAAGATGGAATCTTGGAAAAAGAAGTAGCGCTTCTATGTTTCGTCATCAGCCGTATGAGTTGGTGGGTGAAAATTCAAAGTGACAATTTTTTTTGTCACTAATCCAATGACCGGCATCAGCGAGAATTGCACATTGGGCCCTTTGAGCTCCTCAATGTAGTATACATAGGTACATATAATATAATACGCTAGGGTTTGCTTACAACAACAACACGGCTTTCACGTCTAAATGACAAAATTTGGATTTCTCCCGTTCCTTCATCAAATACTTAACGATCATCTACGGTCATCACGACTCTTTAAGCATTTAAAAAGCTTATAAACCTTTGAAAGTTTCTATCGAACATTGAAATTTGTATTAAACTAGCTTTCTGTCCTGCACTTCGTTCGCGTAAACTACATTAACCTTTTATTATTATTACTTGAGCAGCTTAGTTTCCAAACTGACAGACTTCCAAACAAACTTTCAACCCCGTTAGGGGTAGAATTTCCAAAAATTCTTTCTTAGTGCTCACCAAATCATTGGTGCTCACCTACACTATAACAGGAAACTATAAGTTGCAAAATATTTACTTTCTAATACCAGCAGTTTGCGCTGTGCGTACCTAGGTACGTCAGTCAGTTTTCCTTTTTATGTGTATAGGTACAGAAAGAAGATAGTTCTGCCGTCAATATAGTAACAATATAAGGTACCGGGTGCATTAACGATGTTTCATTTCCTATCACAACCCACAAATAAATCGCACTGTCAGCTCTCTAAAGTACGGAATATGGATCATGATGCAGTATTCATGTTTCCATTAGATATGCGATTGCAGCAAATCCAGAAGCGTGGGCCTGTATCCTGTTATAATGAACAGAGAAATCAAGTCATTCTGCACCGACCTTTGAATCGTTTGGTAATAGATATAAGAAGTAGATCTATATAGTAGAATTGAGCCCAAAGTAGGTGTATAGCCTAAACAGGCTGTTTTATGCACATCCAACTAAATGTGAAATATTCCGATCAGTTTTGTTGTACATTTTGCCAACTATTTTCAGTTCTATGTATTAGGCAGAGAGCCTATTGGCATAATTATATCGGGCACTTTAATCGCAGTATATTGCTAGGTGATATAATAGGAACGCTGCTGCCCATTCCTCATCGTTTCAACCCTTAGTCGCCTTGTACGACAATTTCGGGTGGTGTAAATTATATTCTGCTATTCAGTCACCACAATATAATAATTATGTTCATTTATTTTTTATTTTCACGAGCCCTTTAATGACATAATGAATTTAAAAGGACTCGCAGTCACCTTAAACTAATTCCTACAAAAAAATTGTAATTTCCACCAAACCTGGAGTGGTTTGATGGAACTACACAGCTACAGATAATTTTCTCAGAAACGACACACACACACAGAGAGAGAGAGATGCTAGTTCCCAAGTGTTATTTTTAGCTGACCTTTCTGTGATCTGCATTGTTTAGTTAATGGCAATAAGCTTTCTATGTTAATATATTCAGTGGAGCTCGCTTATTAGTTGAACGTAACGATGCACGGTGCCCTTTAGTGGAACATAGCTTCATTTAACTATGTTTACTTGGTACTAGTAACAGTTCTTTATTGTTTATCAAAGAGGGGAGCCCTTCTGCTATCTTATTTTTCAGATAATTTTCTGGCTGTCTCGGCATAACTAAGGGGAGCGATTGAGGGTCTTTAATAAGCATAGTAGGGTTTGACTTCTTCATCCTGACTGTTGCCACCCTCAATATATGCTCTCTATGGCGTGGTGATCTCATCAATGTTCTTACCAGGTGGAGGGCACATGTCAGAGGATCTTGAACGGCCCGAGTACAGAAGTTGGAGAACAAAGTTATAGGCCAGCCACCCAGAGCCCGGGGGACAGACAACAAACATACAATATATTCCACAGGATACCGTCTCAAATCAGGAAATCTGTCCAAAGCCATAATTGAAGCCTCTAGTATGGTGCACCAATACGAGGGGATGGGAAGATGATCCTTCTGAGCGGCTCCCATCCCTGCTGAAAACACACCCGCTATGTCCCCATTGAAGGAGGGGATGGTTTGGTTCGCCTCACTGGCCATTCTTGATATCCTCTTCAAAGTGGAGCTCACTTGAGCACCTTTGAAGAAAAATTCTCTTCCATACTCAAGAAGAGAAGAGGACACCCATGTCTCCTCCAGCTTGAGGGTTATTCCGGCTTGTGTGCAGAGACTCAATAATGTCTCTTGGAACCAAGTAATGTATTGACGTCTTGTCATTCTTAGTCCCTCTAATGTGGCCCTATTAGGTAGTTTCAAGTATATTACTTGATTATCTCCCTGTCCAGTGAGAGTGGCAATAGTGCCACACTTCCAAGAAGCCATGAGGATCAGGAGTAGGGTCGCAAGGGTCCACCCCTTTTGCCTTAATCCCTCCATCCAAGCCTCAGGACCATGCACACAGCGGGGTCCGTTCTCCGGAAGGTTGTCGAGGCCTTGACGAGGTGGGCAAAACCTATCTTGGAAAAGGAGTATAGACTCCAAGGGGAACTTCTGGGTGTAAGCCATAACGTGGTCGACTCCAAGGAGACGGTCCAACTCCTCAAATAAGGGTGTGACACCCTCATACCTGAAGCTTGTGCACCAACTGGAGAAGTCCATAGACATAAACACTGCACCTCCCTCTTCTGTAGATGATGTTTCAGATATTTTCAGGAGGTGCTTAAACAGGTCATCTTCAGTCTTTGTCATTGTTTGGTGGGGTATATACTTGAAGATGTGTTTAATGTTATTCTCCGTGGCGACTTGAAAAAGCCTCATTTCTAGAACTAATTTACCAAAGAATCTCGCCTTCTTCTTCTTCATTTCACGTTCCTTTGCTACCCCGACAGTGACCTTCCATTCAGCTGGGACTTCTCTTCTAGATACTGTTGTGATGATATTTTTTTACGTTGACTTCTTCCCTCTCTAGGTACTGCATTATAACATTATTGCTTTGTCTCGGAGGTTTGTTAGGGAACCTCCCATACAGGGTTCGGTGGGCCTGTCCGTCGTATTCGTGGGGCCAATGAGACAAACCAGGTATTATTGCTTTGTCGGCTAATAAGTCTGCTGTATAGATTTGATAGTCAAATTCGAGGGTCTTGGCGAATCTGACATCGCTGAACATAGATATGGTCCAGGGCTCATTAGGCTTTTCTCCCCAATAACCCCCTTCATAGCATTGACGAATGTAGTTGTCACTTTCCTGGCCAAGTAATAGGTTGGGCCACTTTCTTTTCCTCTTAAAGTAATTCCTGGAGAACTCAAGCACAAAAGCTCGTCTGATATCTTCTGCTACATCCAACAGTCCCTTCTTCATTGTTGTTCCCTTTTCTATCCAAGCTGCTACACTTTCGTTCATCACAATTTCAGGGTGGCCGAAGCATTTTGTAAGTCCTGTTAATTCTAAGGCTACATGAGTATCTATTGATGTTGTGAGAGGTCGCAAGGCTATCTTGATTAGTACCGAGTGCGGGTACTTGCTTATTACCTCATGTAAGGAGTTCATGAAACCGGGGTCACCCTCTATGTCTTTAAGGATGGTAGCTATTACAAGAGGTTGCCAGCTCTTGAGAATGTCGTAGGCATCATCCTTGTACATACTTATGTCGTGCAACACCGCATAGATGACGTTAGCTATTTCATTGTACATGTTGTACATAGGGTATTTTCTTGATGCCACCAATCCGTAAGACAGTGAGGAAAACCACGCATTAATACAATCACGCACAGCTAGAAAGTGGCTGTGCGTAACAACATAAGCAAATCGATCTGAGGGCCACACTACATGCAGGTTTCCATAGCATTTTCCCTTACAGCCAAAGAAGTCATAGGTGGCTGTGTGTTTCTCACTGAAGGTTATGGTTTGAGTTATCCTTGACAATGTTCTTTTTAAGCAGTATGTCTGCTGGAGAAGAGGAGGGGGATTAATTGAGGGCCCATCCACTGTGACCCCACAGTAGTCCAGGGATCCAATGCTAGTCGCCTCATTCGCTATGCGTAGGTGTTTGGATAGTTCCCTTCCAATAGAGGACTCCCTGCATCTTCCGCTCACATGCAATAGGGCCCAGTGGATGTATTGGTCAGAGTTGAGAAATGTTACTCCCTTTGTCTCCTTCTTGAGTAGAATGTGCTCCCTCTTCAAGGCAGCATGATTATTCCAATGTGTGAAAACATAGTCAATCTCGCCACGGTGCAGAGCGGACTGCAGATGGCGGTCGCGTCTGAAAACAGGTTTCCGCTTGGGAGTGGAGTAAGAGGGGTTAGGATCTTCTTCTTCCATACTTGCGATTGTTAGTTTTTTATAGGATCTCATGTGCCTATTCCTCTTGATTGTTTTCCCAGGTTTAGGTCTCTCTCCTTACTGGTTACGTGTAGTTTCTCTTCCTTGATAGGATGCTTTCCGTTAAGCTTGCTTCTAATCTACGTATTTTTATATGGAGAATCAGTATATGCCTCCCTATAAACCCTAGTGCAACAGCCAGCATCAGCAGCCCAGTTATTGTTGCTGTTTTCAAGTGAATAATATAGGATAGAAAAGGATAAGATCTTGAAATCTCTTCCTCAAGCCATGTTCTTCCTGACCCATCCACAGGGTTTGTTAAGTCCTCATAAGAGAATTCTCTGGGTTTCGTCTCTATAACGGATGAGCTAGAAGCTGCCCATGTTGAGGCCATTATCTCAACCTTTTCAAATAGGGGGCCTGTGTCTTTGCTGGTTAGAGAGGACCTGGTTATTGTCGAATTTAAAGACCTTTTTTGATGGAGACCAATCAGTTCATCATTCTTAACGAAGTAATGAACTCCGCATATTCCTACAGGGCTATCCTTATAAACTCTGTTGTTCTGAGGATCTAAGAAGCCTGTCTGAAGTCCTGAGGCGGTCATGAAACTTATCGGGATATAAGCTGTGCAACCCGCCTGATCTCTGTATGACCAATTATCAACCACTACACATGGCCACACCATAAGATACCCTGATAAGTACTGTGCATGCACATCTGTTCTATTTAGGTAAAGAGATGCTGCTACAGAGGGTGAAGACCTCGTCAGACTGAGTATTGAAGCATATAACATCTGCACACTTTTACACACGTGTAGAAGCTCTTTCCTAAGAACATCTACGTCCTCATCTATGGCCTCAATCTTGGACAACACTGCCGCGTCTGCGATGGGTAGATCACCAGTGGTCTGATTTCCCTTTAGGGTAGGAACAGCCACCCATACCCTGGAGCCGGATATGCTCTCGTATTGAAGAGTGTTATTTCCATTTGGCTGTTGTATTACGTTGATTATTGGGTAGGCCTCCTTCAATGATGGAATTACACATAGTTGGGTGTTACAAAAGCCGGGTCCTCTATAGTGCTGCCTTAGTTCTGTGCTATGGGGCTCAATTCCCTTCGTATGATAAAACATCTCTGATTGTGAGATAGTGCATACTGATCCCTTACACTTCCTTACCGGGTGCCCGTCCACAGTTATCACTCCCTCAAATGACAGCAACTCAGCCCTCTCAATATAACATACTTGTTGCTTTCTCTCATAAGAGGATGGCCAGCTATACTCACAGACCATCCTCTCCAATCCTTTCTCATCTGTATATCTAATGGATCCTACAGGACAGGTAAGACCCATCTCCATGTTGGGGAAGTCCACATTGGATGTCCTCTCATAGTGAAGAGACGATGTGTAGGATCCCCAAAAGAAGAAGTGTGTAACACATGTCACATCCATGACCCTTATTCTCCATCCTGATATACGAGTATGAATAGGCCTATTATAGGATACCACTAGTTGTGTTGCATTCATCGGACCCGTCTCACAAGGGTTTGCAGTTGGCACCTTGTACACAATAGGAGGTGAATGAGTGGTACATATTAGGGGATTGAGAGCATTACAGGATCTAAAAAGCGTGGCCCATAAGATCATATTAGTTACTATCCTCAACATGGTTGGTTGTCTATGCGTATGATGGTTAGTTTTAAAACAACTAGAAGCTGAACAATTTGAAAATTTTCTCACAGACGTCAAAATGCTAGCAAACGATTGTCAATTTTGTACAAGTTGTAAAGAACACATGATTCGGGACAGGCTAGTTTTCGGTACAAGTGACAAAGATTCACAAGATCAACTGATAAAAAAAGGGGACCCTAACCTAGATGATGTGATAAGAATGCTAAGGTTGTCTGGATTGAGTCAAGATCATATTCGTGATATCAGACAGACTGAAGTAAATGCTATATCTACTAAATTTAAAGAAATGCAAAATAACAAAATACAAAAGAACATTTGTCCTAGATGTGGATATGAGCATAGATATGGTCAGTGCCCAGCCTTCAACAAGACTTGTGCAAAGTGTCAAGCAAAAAATCATTTTGCAAAAATGTGTCGAAGCAACTTAAAGAAAACTGTTAATGAAATCAAGGTAGATCCTGAACCAGACTATTATTGTGGTGCAATTGTGTCTAAGACTTTGAAGACTCATTCATTGGGATGGTATCAAGACCTTGTTATAGGAAGTGAAAAAATAAAATTTAAACTTGATCCAGGATCAGACGTAAATATTATTCCCATCAAACTCTTCAAGCAAATAGCAGCAAAGTCCACTTCTCCTTTGCATTTAAACAAAAGTTCAGCTGTGCTAGAGAGCTGGAATGGGTACAAAACTCCTATTGAAGGTACTATTAGACTAACCATTAACTTAAATGAAGGAAAATTTGATGAACTTTTTTGTATTGCTGGTGGAGATTTATCAGTGCCTATTTTATCCCGTGACACTTGTGTGAAATTAAATTTGGTGAAAAGAGTGGAGTCCTGTGAAAATAAATATGATTATGATAAGGAAACCTTGATAAGAAACAACAAGGATTTATTCACTGGCATAGGTAAGATTGAAAAACCATATGATATAAAATTAAAAAAGGACACAATACCTTCTTCGAAAACACCATATAGAGTCCCATTAAAAATAAGGCCTAAGTTAAAAACTGAATTAGATAGATTGACAGGCTTGGGTATAATTTCAAAAGTTGATGAACCGTCTGACTGGGTGAATAGACTAGTAATAGTTGAAAAGCCAAATGGCACCATTCGTTTATGTTTAGACCCTAAAGATTTAAATAAATGTATAGTAAAGGATTATTGTTCAATCCCAACCGTTTCAGAATTATCAGTCAAAATTAAAGATGCTAGATATTTTTCCGTTTTAGACCTTAAAGATTCATTTTTTCATATAACACTAACAGAGAAAAGTTCAAAGCAGTGCACATTTTCGACTATATTTGGCACATATAAATTTAATAGATTACCTTTTGGTATCTCCGTAGCTTCGGAAGTATTTCAACGGTATCTATCTGAAATTTTTTCTAATATTGACGGAGTTGTTAACTACATAGACGATATTCTTATCTATACTAATACTGAAGAAGAAATGAATTTAACTTTAGAAAAAGTTTTTTCACGAGCTAGACAGTGCAATATAAAATTTAATGAAGTTAAGTTTCAATACATGTTACGGAAAGTGAAATACTTAGGTCACATTTTTGAAAATGGAACTGTAAGTCCTGACCCAGACAGTATTAAGGCAATTTTAGATTATGATATACCCAAAAATAAACAAGACATTCAAAGACTCTTGGGCTTAGTAAATTATCTGAGATCCTTTATTCCAAACCTATCTGAATTAACTGCCCCCCTACGTGAATTAATAAAAAAAGACATTCACTTTGAATGGCAAAAGGCCCATACAGAATGTTTCAATAAAATAAAATTAATTTTGACTACTCAACCTGTGCTACACATGTTTGATCCACAGAAAAACATAATAATTCAGACAGATGCAAGTAAAACAGGTATTGGATGTGTATTGTTACAGGAAAATAAACCAGTGTATTATGCTTCTAAATCGCTCTCTTCTGCGGAAATTAACTATGGACAAATAGAGAAGGAATTCCTGGCAATATTGTTTGCATGCAAAAAATTTCATACTTTTGTATATGGTAAGACTATTACAGTACAGACGGATCACCTTCCTTTGATATCTATCATGAAAAAGGATATATGTAACATTCCTTCAACAAGATTACAAAGAATTAAATTAAAACTCAGTATGTATGACTTAAACTTAATACATGTATCTGGAAAAAACATGTATATTGCTGATGCATTAAGTCGTGCTTCTTCTAATGCTAGTATAGATTTTGATACAGACTTAAATGATGTGATACATTCAATTAATGTCTCTGATAACATCCTCTGCCAAATTAGAATAAACAATATTAAAGATGATGTATTTATCAAACTCATTGATTATGTTAAAAATGGTTGGCCAAAATCCACCACAAAAGTTCCAAATCTAGTTAAACATTATTATAATTTTAAAAATGTCATGTGCATTGAAGATAATTTATTATATATTGATAATAGGCTATATGTACCTACATCTATGAGAGGAACTATACTAAATAAAGTTCATGAATGTCATTTTGGTGTCACCAAGACTAGAGCTAGAGCCAAATTATTATTTTATTGGATTGGGATGGATGGTGACATTAGTAATTATATAGAAAATTGTATAGTATGTAAGAAGTTCTCTAATAACAATATTAAAGAACCCATGTGGATTAGGGACCAACCTGAACTGCCATTTCAATATGTTTCTGTTGATATTATGCAGTATGGAAATTATGATTATCTAGTTTTAGTAGACCATTATTCAAAGTGGTTAGAACTACATAAGTTAAGCAACAAAACTGCCGATGCAACAATAAGGATTTTAAAGACAATATTCTCAACACATGGTGTTCCTGAAATCTTATATTGTGATAATATGCCTTTTAACTCATCAACTTTTTTAGAATTTAGCAGACAATGGCAGTTCAGACCAATATTCTCCAGTCCTCATTATCACCAAAGCAATGGGGCTGCAGAAAAGGCTGTTGGAATATGTAAAAACTTGATGAAAAAATGTGATGAAACTAATTCTGACTTGTCAAATTTTCTATTGGAATATAGGAATACTCCAGTTTGTGGAACAAGGTTTTCGCCTTCACAGTTACTTTTTAATAGACTTTGCCGCACACAACTACCAATACAAAAAGATTTACTTATATCAGAATTGGTTCCTAATTTCAAACCAGTGTTGTTAAATAATGCATATAAACATAAGTACTATTATGACATTAACTCCAAAACTAGAAGTGATAAATTTGTTGAAGGTCAAAAGGTCTGTTATAAGGAGGACGAAGGGTCTAAAATTTGGAAACCTGCCAAAATTGTAAAGGTTTTGAACAACCCCCGGTCAGTACAAATAATAGATAATAATGGTGTCATAAAAACTAGAAATACTAAATTTATTAAAACAATTAAGGAGGAAGAGGTAGAGTCTTGTTATCCAACTAATAATGATTGTATTCAGAATTATTGGAGTTGTCCCAGTCAGATTAATGTTAATGAAAGTGATCAAAACATCCAACAGTGTAATTCTCATTCTCAACCCTTAATTAGACACTCCAATAGGGAAACCCGTCGTCCTCATTATCTCGACAATTATGTTTGTGATTAATAATAACTTTAAATCATTATTATCATAAATATTTTAATTATTATAAAAAGGGAGATGTGGCATGAATGCATCTAAATTATATAACAGATTGTGAACGTTCTTATAAATAACTACTCTATGATTATCTCTGATTGTAACGAGTCTGTGGTTAATGAGTAATCGGAACTCTAGAATAAAACCTTCTTGTTTGGTTATATAAACTCGTTTTATTAAAGTTAACACAGTACCCGATAAATGGCAATAGGCTCGCCACCTATTACATGGGACCTGACATAATTGGCGAAACGTGGGTGCTAGTTCACCTCTGCTTACCCCTTCGGGGATATAGGCGTGATTTATGTATGTAATATAAATGGTCCAAACAGATGACAAATACACATATCCGCGAAGGATAAACAGCTGCTGTTAAAAACTTGGATCGTTTCGTTTTAGAATGCATGCGCGACTGGCAACACCGCCTAACTTACATGCTCAAGTTTCAACGTAACATTATGTTACCGCGTACAAGCTTGGAGTGCTTTGGGAATAGCTTTGTTCACCAATTGCGTGGTTAGGTACCTACAGACAGGGTTTGAAACCGATGCATTTTTCTATGGAAACTTATCCAGTATTTATAATAATTATTAATGCTTCTACAGCTGAGGCACAGGCCTTCCCTATGGATGGAAGAGTAGGTATAGGGAGAATGGGCCAGCGTATTCCCGACTCGATCTTGAGTCGGGCGAGTCCCACACATGTCGGCCGTCTAGCTAGCGGCCGATACGGTGCGTATGGGCATTCCACTCCGTCAAAAAAAAAAAAAAGAATGGGCCATAACCCAACACTCTGGCCCAGTGCGGATTGGTGGGTAATAACGACTTCAGTTGCAGCCGAAACCAACGCCTTGACATGCCTTTTAAAACATAGAGAAAACGAGATAAAAATTTTGGTCACCCATTCAGGCCGAGCGCACTACTAAAACACTGCTCCATAAAATTTGTGTTCGAGATGTACAAGGCACAATTGTCACCCTACGCCATTAATTTAAATTTATCTCAATGAAACATATTAACTACACAATTTCCTAATGCACTCACGAAATAGATTACCGTATTCTATTCTCGGAGCAAATACATAATTTAACCCTCGTTAACATACTTCTGTCCCGCTCACACCTATGTGCGTCCTCCTTAGATAAAGGATTATGCATGGAACGTACGCTTAGTTCTAATTACTTCCTCGCCAACTATTTACAACTACGTAAATGTGCAAAAAACATAAATGTGTTTAGAATCAGTACCTACGAAGATGGAATCTTGGAAAAAGAAGTAGCGCTTCTATGTTTCGTCATCAGCCGTATGAGTTGGTGGGTGAAAATTCAAAGTGACAATTTTTTTTGTCACTAATCCAATGACCGGCATCAGCGAGAATTGCACATTGGGCCCTTTGAGCTCCTCAATGTAGTATACATAGGTACATATAATATAATACGCTAGGGTTTGCTTACAACAACAACACGGCTTTCACGTCTAAATGACAAAATTTGGATTTCTCCCGTTCCTTCATCAAATACTTAACGATCATCTACGGTCATCACGACTCTTTAAGCATTTAAAAAGCTTATAAACCTTTGAAAGTTTCTATCGAACATTGAAATTTGTATTAAACTAGCTTTCTGTCCTGCACTTCGTTCGCGTAAACTACATTAACCTTTTATTATTATTACTTGAGCAGCTTAGTTTCCAAACTGACAGACTTCCAAACAAACTTTCAACCCCGTTAGGGGTAGAATTTCCAAAAATTCTTTCTTAGTGCTCACCAAATCATTGGTGCTCACCTACACTATAACAGGAAACTATAAGTTGCAAAATATTTACTTTCTAATACCAGCAGTTTGCGCTGTGCGTACCTAGGTACGTCAGTCAGTTTTCCTTTTTATGTGTATAGGTACAGAAAGAAGATAGTTCTGCCGTCAATATAGTAACAATATAAGGTACCGGGTGCATTAACGATGTTTCATTTCCTATCACAACCCACAAATAAATCGCACTGTCAGCTCTCTAAAGTACGGAATATGGATCATGATGCAGTATTCATGTTTCCATTAGATATGCGATTGCAGCAAATCCAGAAGCGTGGGCCTGTATCCTGTTATAATGAACAGAGAAATCAAGTCATTCTGCACCGACCTTTGAATCGTTTGGTAATAGATATAAGAAGTAGATCTATATAGTAGAATTGAGCCCAAAGTAGGTGTATAGCCTAAACAGGCTGTTTTATGCACATCCAACTAAATGTGAAATATTCCGATCAGTTTTGTTGTACATTTTGCCAACTATTTTCAGTTCTATGTATTAGGCAGAGAGCCTATTGGCATAATTATATCGGGCACTTTAATCGCAGTATATTGCTAGGTGATATAATAGGAACGCTGCTGCCCATTCCTCATCGTTTCAACCCTTAGTCGCCTTGTACGACAATTTCGGGTGGTGTAAATTATATTCTGCTATTCAGTCACCACAATATAATAATTATGTTCATTTATTTTTTATTTTCACGAGCCCTTTAATGACATAATGAATTTAAAAGGACTCGCAGTCACCTTAAACTAATTCCTACAAAAAAATTGTAATTTCCACCAAACCTGGAGTGGTTTGATGGAACTACACAGCTACAGATAATTTTCTCAGAAACGACACACACACACAGAGAGAGAGAGATGCTAGTTCCCAAGTGTTATTTTTAGCTGACCTTTCTGTGATCTGCATTGTTTAGTTAATGGCAATAAGCTTTCTATGTTAATATATTCAGTGGAGCTCGCTTATTAGTTGAACGTAACGATGCACGGTGCCCTTTAGTGGAACATAGCTTCATTTAACTATGTTTACTTGGTACTAGTAACAGTTCTTTATTGTTTATCAAAGAGGGGAGCCCTTCTGCTATCTTATTTTTCAGATAATTTTCTGGCTGTCTCGGCATAACTAAGGGGAGCGATTGAGGGTCTTTAATAAGCATAGTAGGGTTTGACTTCTTCATCCTGACTGTTGCCACCCTCAATATATGCTCTCTATGGCGTGGTGATCTCATCAATGTTCTTACCAGGTGGAGGGCACATGTCAGAGGATCTTGAACGGCCCGAGTACAGAAGTTGGAGAACAAAGTTATAGGCCAGCCACCCAGAGCCCGGGGGACAGACAACAAACATACAATATATTCCACAGGATACCGTCTCAAATCAGGAAATCTGTCCAAAGCCATAATTGAAGCCTCTAGTATGGTGCACCAATACGAGGGGATGGGAAGATGATCCTTCTGAGCGGCTCCCATCCCTGCTGAAAACACACCCGCTATGTCCCCATTGAAGGAGGGGATGGTTTGGTTCGCCTCACTGGCCATTCTTGATATCCTCTTCAAAGTGGAGCTCACTTGAGCACCTTTGAAGAAAAATTCTCTTCCATACTCAAGAAGAGAAGAGGACACCCATGTCTCCTCCAGCTTGAGGGTTATTCCGGCTTGTGTGCAGAGACTCAATAATGTCTCTTGGAACCAAGTAATGTATTGACGTCTTGTCATTCTTAGTCCCTCTAATGTGGCCCTATTAGGTAGTTTCAAGTATATTACTTGATTATCTCCCTGTCCAGTGAGAGTGGCAATAGTGCCACACTTCCAAGAAGCCATGAGGATCAGGAGTAGGGTCGCAAGGGTCCACCCCTTTTGCCTTAATCCCTCCATCCAAGCCTCAGGACCATGCACACAGCGGGGTCCGTTCTCCGGAAGGTTGTCGAGGCCTTGACGAGGTGGGCAAAACCTATCTTGGAAAAGGAGTATAGACTCCAAGGGGAACTTCTGGGTGTAAGCCATAACGTGGTCGACTCCAAGGAGACGGTCCAACTCCTCAAATAAGGGTGTGACACCCTCATACCTGAAGCTTGTGCACCAACTGGAGAAGTCCATAGACATAAACACTGCACCTCCCTCTTCTGTAGATGATGTTTCAGATATTTTCAGGAGGTGCTTAAACAGGTCATCTTCAGTCTTTGTCATTGTTTGGTGGGGTATATACTTGAAGATGTGTTTAATGTTATTCTCCGTGGCGACTTGAAAAAGCCTCATTTCTAGAACTAATTTACCAAAGAATCTCGCCTTCTTCTTCTTCATTTCACGTTCCTTTGCTACCCCGACAGTGACCTTCCATTCAGCTGGGACTTCTCTTCTAGATACTGTTGTGATGATATTTTTTTACGTTGACTTCTTCCCTCTCTAGGTACTGCATTATAACATTATTGCTTTGTCTCGGAGGTTTGTTAGGGAACCTCCCATACAGGGTTCGGTGGGCCTGTCCGTCGTATTCGTGGGGCCAATGAGACAAACCAGGTATTATTGCTTTGTCGGCTAATAAGTCTGCTGTATAGATTTGATAGTCAAATTCGAGGGTCTTGGCGAATCTGACATCGCTGAACATAGATATGGTCCAGGGCTCATTAGGCTTTTCTCCCCAATAACCCCCTTCATAGCATTGACGAATGTAGTTGTCACTTTCCTGGCCAAGTAATAGGTTGGGCCACTTTCTTTTCCTCTTAAAGTAATTCCTGGAGAACTCAAGCACAAAAGCTCGTCTGATATCTTCTGCTACATCCAACAGTCCCTTCTTCATTGTTGTTCCCTTTTCTATCCAAGCTGCTACACTTTCGTTCATCACAATTTCAGGGTGGCCGAAGCATTTTGTAAGTCCTGTTAATTCTAAGGCTACATGAGTATCTATTGATGTTGTGAGAGGTCGCAAGGCTATCTTGATTAGTACCGAGTGCGGGTACTTGCTTATTACCTCATGTAAGGAGTTCATGAAACCGGGGTCACCCTCTATGTCTTTAAGGATGGTAGCTATTACAAGAGGTTGCCAGCTCTTGAGAATGTCGTAGGCATCATCCTTGTACATACTTATGTCGTGCAACACCGCATAGATGACGTTAGCTATTTCATTGTACATGTTGTACATAGGGTATTTTCTTGATGCCACCAATCCGTAAGACAGTGAGGAAAACCACGCATTAATACAATCACGCACAGCTAGAAAGTGGCTGTGCGTAACAACATAAGCAAATCGATCTGAGGGCCACACTACATGCAGGTTTCCATAGCATTTTCCCTTACAGCCAAAGAAGTCATAGGTGGCTGTGTGTTTCTCACTGAAGGTTATGGTTTGAGTTATCCTTGACAATGTTCTTTTTAAGCAGTATGTCTGCTGGAGAAGAGGAGGGGGATTAATTGAGGGCCCATCCACTGTGACCCCACAGTAGTCCAGGGATCCAATGCTAGTCGCCTCATTCGCTATGCGTAGGTGTTTGGATAGTTCCCTTCCAATAGAGGACTCCCTGCATCTTCCGCTCACATGCAATAGGGCCCAGTGGATGTATTGGTCAGAGTTGAGAAATGTTACTCCCTTTGTCTCCTTCTTGAGTAGAATGTGCTCCCTCTTCAAGGCAGCATGATTATTCCAATGTGTGAAAACATAGTCAATCTCGCCACGGTGCAGAGCGGACTGCAGATGGCGGTCGCGTCTGAAAACAGGTTTCCGCTTGGGAGTGGAGTAAGAGGGGTTAGGATCTTCTTCTTCCATACTTGCGATTGTTAGTTTTTTATAGGATCTCATGTGCCTATTCCTCTTGATTGTTTTCCCAGGTTTAGGTCTCTCTCCTTACTGGTTACGTGTAGTTTCTCTTCCTTGATAGGATGCTTTCCGTTAAGCTTGCTTCTAATCTACGTATTTTTATATGGAGAATCAGTATATGCCTCCCTATAAACCCTAGTGCAACAGCCAGCATCAGCAGCCCAGTTATTGTTGCTGTTTTCAAGTGAATAATATAGGATAGAAAAGGATAAGATCTTGAAATCTCTTCCTCAAGCCATGTTCTTCCTGACCCATCCACAGGGTTTGTTAAGTCCTCATAAGAGAATTCTCTGGGTTTCGTCTCTATAACGGATGAGCTAGAAGCTGCCCATGTTGAGGCCATTATCTCAACCTTTTCAAATAGGGGGCCTGTGTCTTTGCTGGTTAGAGAGGACCTGGTTATTGTCGAATTTAAAGACCTTTTTTGATGGAGACCAATCAGTTCATCATTCTTAACGAAGTAATGAACTCCGCATATTCCTACAGGGCTATCCTTATAAACTCTGTTGTTCTGAGGATCTAAGAAGCCTGTCTGAAGTCCTGAGGCGGTCATGAAACTTATCGGGATATAAGCTGTGCAACCCGCCTGATCTCTGTATGACCAATTATCAACCACTACACATGGCCACACCATAAGATACCCTGATAAGTACTGTGCATGCACATCTGTTCTATTTAGGTAAAGAGATGCTGCTACAGAGGGTGAAGACCTCGTCAGACTGAGTATTGAAGCATATAACATCTGCACACTTTTACACACGTGTAGAAGCTCTTTCCTAAGAACATCTACGTCCTCATCTATGGCCTCAATCTTGGACAACACTGCCGCGTCTGCGATGGGTAGATCACCAGTGGTCTGATTTCCCTTTAGGGTAGGAACAGCCACCCATACCCTGGAGCCGGATATGCTCTCGTATTGAAGAGTGTTATTTCCATTTGGCTGTTGTATTACGTTGATTATTGGGTAGGCCTCCTTCAATGATGGAATTACACATAGTTGGGTGTTACAAAAGCCGGGTCCTCTATAGTGCTGCCTTAGTTCTGTGCTATGGGGCTCAATTCCCTTCGTATGATAAAACATCTCTGATTGTGAGATAGTGCATACTGATCCCTTACACTTCCTTACCGGGTGCCCGTCCACAGTTATCACTCCCTCAAATGACAGCAACTCAGCCCTCTCAATATAACATACTTGTTGCTTTCTCTCATAAGAGGATGGCCAGCTATACTCACAGACCATCCTCTCCAATCCTTTCTCATCTGTATATCTAATGGATCCTACAGGACAGGTAAGACCCATCTCCATGTTGGGGAAGTCCACATTGGATGTCCTCTCATAGTGAAGAGACGATGTGTAGGATCCCCAAAAGAAGAAGTGTGTAACACATGTCACATCCATGACCCTTATTCTCCATCCTGATATACGAGTATGAATAGGCCTATTATAGGATACCACTAGTTGTGTTGCATTCATCGGACCCGTCTCACAAGGGTTTGCAGTTGGCACCTTGTACACAATAGGAGGTGAATGAGTGGTACATATTAGGGGATTGAGAGCATTACAGGATCTAAAAAGCGTGGCCCATAAGATCATATTAGTTACTATCCTCAACATGGTTGGTTGTCTATGCGTATGATGGTTAGTTTTAAAACAACTAGAAGCTGAACAATTTGAAAATTTTCTCACAGACGTCAAAATGCTAGCAAACGATTGTCAATTTTGTACAAGTTGTAAAGAACACATGATTCGGGACAGGCTAGTTTTCGGTACAAGTGACAAAGATTCACAAGATCAACTGATAAAAAAAGGGGACCCTAACCTAGATGATGTGATAAGAATGCTAAGGTTGTCTGGATTGAGTCAAGATCATATTCGTGATATCAGACAGACTGAAGTAAATGCTATATCTACTAAATTTAAAGAAATGCAAAATAACAAAATACAAAAGAACATTTGTCCTAGATGTGGATATGAGCATAGATATGGTCAGTGCCCAGCCTTCAACAAGACTTGTGCAAAGTGTCAAGCAAAAAATCATTTTGCAAAAATGTGTCGAAGCAACTTAAAGAAAACTGTTAATGAAATCAAGGTAGATCCTGAACCAGACTATTATTGTGGTGCAATTGTGTCTAAGACTTTGAAGACTCATTCATTGGGATGGTATCAAGACCTTGTTATAGGAAGTGAAAAAATAAAATTTAAACTTGATCCAGGATCAGACGTAAATATTATTCCCATCAAACTCTTTAAGCAAATAGCAGCAAAGTCCACTTCTCCTTTGCATTTAAACAAAAGTTCAGCTGTGCTAGAGAGCTGGAATGGGTACAAAACTCCTATTGAAGGTACTATTAGACTAACCATTAACTTAAATGAAGGAAAATTTGATGAACTTTTTTGTATTGCTGGTGGAGATTTATCAGTGCCTATTTTATCCCGTGACACTTGTGTGAAATTAAATTTGGTGAAAAGAGTGGAGTCCTGTGAAAATAAATATGATTATGATAAGGAAACCTTGATAAGAAACAACAAGGATTTATTCACTGGCATAGGTAAGATTGAAAAACCATATGATATAAAATTAAAAAAGGACACAATACCTTCTTCGAAAACACCATATAGAGTCCCATTAAAAATAAGGCCTAAGTTAAAAACTGAATTAGATAGATTGACAGGCTTGGGTATAATTTCAAAAGTTGATGAACCGTCTGACTGGGTGAATAGACTAGTAATAGTTGAAAAGCCAAATGGCACCATTCGTTTATGTTTAGACCCTAAAGATTTAAATAAATGTATAGTAAAGGATTATTGTTCAATCCCAACCGTTTCAGAATTATCAGTCAAAATTAAAGATGCTAGATATTTTTCCGTTTTAGACCTTAAAGATTCATTTTTTCATATAACACTAACAGAGAAAAGTTCAAAGCAGTGCACATTTTCGACTATATTTGGCACATATAAATTTAATAGATTACCTTTTGGTATCTCCGTAGCTTCGGAAGTATTTCAACGGTATCTATCTGAAATTTTTTCTAATATTGACGGAGTTGTTAACTACATAGACGATATTCTTATCTATACTAATACTGAAGAAGAAATGAATTTAACTTTAGAAAAAGTTTTTTCACGAGCTAGACAGTGCAATATAAAATTTAATGAAGTTAAGTTTCAATACATGTTACGGAAAGTGAAATACTTAGGTCACATTTTTGAAAATGGAACTGTAAGTCCTGACCCAGACAGTATTAAGGCAATTTTAGATTATGATATACCCAAAAATAAACAAGACATTCAAAGACTCTTGGGCTTAGTAAATTATCTGAGATCCTTTATTCCAAACCTATCTGAATTAACTGCCCCCCTACGTGAATTAATAAAAAAAGACATTCACTTTGAATGGCAAAAGGCCCATACAGAATGTTTCAATAAAATAAAATTAATTTTGACTACTCAACCTGTGCTACACATGTTTGATCCACAGAAAAACATAATAATTCAGACAGATGCAAGTAAAACAGGTATTGGATGTGTATTGTTACAGGAAAATAAACCAGTGTATTATGCTTCTAAATCGCTCTCTTCTGCGGAAATTAACTATGGACAAATAGAGAAGGAATTCCTGGCAATATTGTTTGCATGCAAAAAATTTCATACTTTTGTATATGGTAAGACTATTACAGTACAGACGGATCACCTTCCTTTGATATCTATCATGAAAAAGGATATATGTAACATTCCTTCAACAAGATTACAAAGAATTAAATTAAAACTCAGTATGTATGACTTAAACTTAATACATGTATCTGGAAAAAACATGTATATTGCTGATGCATTAAGTCGTGCTTCTTCTAATGCTAGTATAGATTTTGATACAGACTTAAATGATGTGATACATTCAATTAATGTCTCTGATAACATCCTCTGCCAAATTAGAATAAACAATATTAAAGATGATGTATTTATCAAACTCATTGATTATGTTAAAAATGGTTGGCCAAAATCCACCACAAAAGTTCCAAATCTAGTTAAACATTATTATAATTTTAAAAATGTCATGTGCATTGAAGATAATTTATTATATATTGATAATAGGCTATATGTACCTACATCTATGAGAGGAACTATACTAAATAAAGTTCATGAATGTCATTTTGGTGTCACCAAGACTAGAGCTAGAGCCAAATTATTATTTTATTGGATTGGGATGGATGGTGACATTAGTAATTATATAGAAAATTGTATAGTATGTAAGAAGTTCTCTAATAACAATATTAAAGAACCCATGTGGATTAGGGACCAACCTGAACTGCCATTTCAATATGTTTCTGTTGATATTATGCAGTATGGAAATTATGATTATCTAGTTTTAGTAGACCATTATTCAAAGTGGTTAGAACTACATAAGTTAAGCAACAAAACTGCCGATGCAACAATAAGGATTTTAAAGACAATATTCTCAACACATGGTGTTCCTGAAATCTTATATTGTGATAATATGCCTTTTAACTCATCAACTTTTTTAGAATTTAGCAGACAATGGCAGTTCAGACCAATATTCTCCAGTCCTCATTATCACCAAAGCAATGGGGCTGCAGAAAAGGCTGTTGGAATATGTAAAAACTTGATGAAAAAATGTGATGAAACTAATTCTGACTTGTCAAATTTTCTATTGGAATATAGGAATACTCCAGTTTGTGGAACAAGGTTTTCGCCTTCACAGTTACTTTTTAATAGACTTTGCCGCACACAACTACCAATACAAAAAGATTTACTTATATCAGAATTGGTTCCTAATTTCAAACCAGTGTTGTTAAATAATGCATATAAACATAAGTACTATTATGACATTAACTCCAAAACTAGAAGTGATAAATTTGTTGAAGGTCAAAAGGTCTGTTATAAGGAGGACGAAGGGTCTAAAATTTGGAAACCTGCCAAAATTGTAAAGGTTTTGAACAACCCCCGGTCAGTACAAATAATAGATAATAATGGTGTCATAAAAACTAGAAATACTAAATTTATTAAAACAATTAAGGAGGAAGAGGTAGAGTCTTGTTATCCAACTAATAATGATTGTATTCAGAATTATTGGAGTTGTCCCAGTCAGATTAATGTTAATGAAAGTGATCAAAACATCCAACAGTGTAATTCTCATTCTCAACCCTTAATTAGACACTCCAATAGGGAAACCCGTCGTCCTCATTATCTCGACAATTATGTTTGTGATTAATAATAACTTTAAATCATTATTATCATAAATATTTTAATTATTATAAAAAGGGAGATGTGGCATGAATGCATCTAAATTATATAACAGATTGTGAACGTTCTTATAAATAACTACTCTATGATTATCTCTGATTGTAACGAGTCTGTGGTTAATGAGTAATCGGAACTCTAGAATAAAACCTTCTTGTTTGGTTATATAAACTCGTTTTATTAAAGTTAACACAGTACCCGATAAATGGCAATAGGCTCGCCACCTATTACATGGGACCTGACATAATTGGCGAAACGTGGGTGCTAGTTCACCTCTGCTTACCCCTTCGGGGATATAGGCGTGATTTATGTATGTAATATAAATGGTCCAAACAGATGACAAATACACATATCCGCGAAGGATAAACAGCTGCTGTTAAAAACTTGGATCGTTTCGTTTTAGAATGCATGCGCGACTGGCAACACCGCCTAACTTACATGCTCAAGTTTCAACGTAACATTATGTTACCGCGTACAAGCTTGGAGTGCTTTGGGAATAGCTTTGTTCACCAATTGCGTGGTTAGGTACCTACAGACAGGGTTTGAAACCGATGCATTTTTCTATGGAAACTTATCCAGTATTTATAATAATTATTAATGCTTCTACAGCTGAGGCACAGGCCTTCCCTATGGATGGAAGAGTAGGTATAGGGAGAATGGGCCAGCGTATTCCCGACTCGATCTTGAGTCGGGCGAGTCCCACACATGTCGGCCGTCTAGCTAGCGGCCGATACGGTGCGTATGGGCATTCCACTCCGTCAAAAAAAAAAAAAAGAATGGGCCATAACCCAACACTCTGGCCCAGTGCGGATTGGTGGGTAATAACGACTTCAGTTGCAGCCGAAACCAACGCCTTGACATGCCTTTTAAAACATAGAGAAAACGAGATAAAAATTTTGGTCACCCATTCAGGCCGAGCGCACTACTAAAACACTGCTCCATAAAATTTGTGTTCGAGATGTACAAGGCACAATTGTCACCCTACGCCATTAATTTAAATTTATCTCAATGAAACATATTAACTACACAATTTCCTAATGCACTCACGAAATAGATTACCGTATTCTATTCTCGGAGCAAATACATAATTTAACCCTCGTTAACATACTTCTGTCCCGCTCACACCTATGTGCGTCCTCCTTAGATAAAGGATTATGCATGGAACGTACGCTTAGTTCTAATTACTTCCTCGCCAACTATTTACAACTACGTAAATGTGCAAAAAACATAAATGTGTTTAGAATCAGTACCTACGAAGATGGAATCTTGGAAAAAGAAGTAGCGCTTCTATGTTTCGTCATCAGCCGTATGAGTTGGTGGGTGAAAATTCAAAGTGACAATTTTTTTTGTCACTAATCCAATGACCGGCATCAGCGAGAATTGCACATTGGGCCCTTTTAGCTCCTCAATGTAGTATACATAGGTACATATAATATAATACGCTAGGGTTTGCTTACAACAACAACACGGCTTTCACGTCTAAATGACAAAATTTGGATTTCTCCCGTTCCTTCATCAAATACTTAACGATCATCTACGGTCATCACGACTCTTTAAGCATTTAAAAAGCTTATAAACCTTTGAAAGTTTCTATCGAACATTGAAATTTGTATTAAACTAGCTTTCTGTCCTGCACTTCGTTCGCGTAAACTACATTAACCTTTTATTATTATTACTTGAGCAGCTTAGTTTCCAAACTGACAGACTTCCAAACAAACTTTCAACCCCGTTAGGGGTAGAATTTCCAAAAATTCTTTCTTAGTGCTCACCAAATCATTGGTGCTCACCTACACTATAACAGGAAACTATAAGTTGCAAAATATTTACTTTCTAATACCAGCAGTTTGCGCTGTGCGTACCTAGGTACGTCAGTCAGTTTTCCTTTTTATGTGTATAGGTACAGAAAGAAGATAGTTCTGCCGTCAATATAGTAACAATATAAGGTACCGGGTGCATTAACGATGTTTCATTTCCTATCACAACCCACAAATAAATCGCACTGTCAGCTCTCTAAAGTACGGAATATGGATCATGATGCAGTATTCATGTTTCCATTAGATATGCGATTGCAGCAAATCCAGAAGCGTGGGCCTGTATCCTGTTATAATGAACAGAGAAATCAAGTCATTCTGCACCGACCTTTGAATCGTTTGGTAATAGATATAAGAAGTAGATCTATATAGTAGAATTGAGCCCAAAGTAGGTGTATAGCCTAAACAGGCTGTTTTATGCACATCCAACTAAATGTGAAATATTCCGATCAGTTTTGTTGTACATTTTGCCAACTATTTTCAGTTCTATGTATTAGGCAGAGAGCCTATTGGCATAATTATATCGGGCACTTTAATCGCAGTATATTGCTAGGTGATATAATAGGAACGCTGCTGCCCATTCCTCATCGTTTCAACCCTTAGTCGCCTTGTACGACAATTTCGGGTGGTGTAAATTATATTCTGCTATTCAGTCACCACAATATAATAATTATGTTCATTTATTTTTTATTTTCACGAGCCCTTTAATGACATAATGAATTTAAAAGGACTCGCAGTCACCTTAAACTAATTCCTACAAAAAAATTGTAATTTCCACCAAACCTGGAGTGGTTTGATGGAACTACACAGCTACAGATAATTTTCTCAGAAACGACACACACACACAGAGAGAGAGAGATGCTAGTTCCCAAGTGTTATTTTTAGCTGACCTTTCTGTGATCTGCATTGTTTAGTTAATGGCAATAAGCTTTCTATGTTAATATATTCAGTGGAGCTCGCTTATTAGTTGAACGTAACGATGCACGGTGCCCTTTAGTGGAACATAGCTTCATTTAACTATGTTTACTTGGTACTAGTAACAGTTCTTTATTGTTTATCAAAGAGGGGAGCCCTTCTGCTATCTTATTTTTCAGATAATTTTCTGGCTGTCTCGGCATAACTAAGGGGAGCGATTGAGGGTCTTTAATAAGCATAGTAGGGTTTGACTTCTTCATCCTGACTGTTGCCACCCTCAATATATGCTCTCTATGGCGTGGTGATCTCATCAATGTTCTTACCAGGTGGAGGGCACATGTCAGAGGATCTTGAACGGCCCGAGTACAGAAGTTGGAGAACAAAGTTATAGGCCAGCCACCCAGAGCCCGGGGGACAGACAACAAACATACAATATATTCCACAGGATACCGTCTCAAATCAGGAAATCTGTCCAAAGCCATAATTGAAGCCTCTAGTATGGTGCACCAATACGAGGGGATGGGAAGATGATCCTTCTGAGCGGCTCCCATCCCTGCTGAAAACACACCCGCTATGTCCCCATTGAAGGAGGGGATGGTTTGGTTCGCCTCACTGGCCATTCTTGATATCCTCTTCAAAGTGGAGCTCACTTGAGCACCTTTGAAGAAAAATTCTCTTCCATACTCAAGAAGAGAAGAGGACACCCATGTCTCCTCCAGCTTGAGGGTTATTCCGGCTTGTGTGCAGAGACTCAATAATGTCTCTTGGAACCAAGTAATGTATTGACGTCTTGTCATTCTTAGTCCCTCTAATGTGGCCCTATTAGGTAGTTTCAAGTATATTACTTGATTATCTCCCTGTCCAGTGAGAGTGGCAATAGTGCCACACTTCCAAGAAGCCATGAGGATCAGGAGTAGGGTCGCAAGGGTCCACCCCTTTTGCCTTAATCCCTCCATCCAAGCCTCAGGACCATGCACACAGCGGGGTCCGTTCTCCGGAAGGTTGTCGAGGCCTTGACGAGGTGGGCAAAACCTATCTTGGAAAAGGAGTATAGACTCCAAGGGGAACTTCTGGGTGTAAGCCATAACGTGGTCGACTCCAAGGAGACGGTCCAACTCCTCAAATAAGGGTGTGACACCCTCATACCTGAAGCTTGTGCACCAACTGGAGAAGTCCATAGACATAAACACTGCACCTCCCTCTTCTGTAGATGATGTTTCAGATATTTTCAGGAGGTGCTTAAACAGGTCATCTTCAGTCTTTGTCATTGTTTGGTGGGGTATATACTTGAAGATGTGTTTAATGTTATTCTCCGTGGCGACTTGAAAAAGCCTCATTTCTAGAACTAATTTACCAAAGAATCTCGCCTTCTTCTTCTTCATTTCACGTTCCTTTGCTACCCCGACAGTGACCTTCCATTCAGCTGGGACTTCTCTTCTAGATACTGTTGTGATGATATTTTTTTACGTTGACTTCTTCCCTCTCTAGGTACTGCATTATAACATTATTGCTTTGTCTCGGAGGTTTGTTAGGGAACCTCCCATACAGGGTTCGGTGGGCCTGTCCGTCGTATTCGTGGGGCCAATGAGACAAACCAGGTATTATTGCTTTGTCGGCTAATAAGTCTGCTGTATAGATTTGATAGTCAAATTCGAGGGTCTTGGCGAATCTGACATCGCTGAACATAGATATGGTCCAGGGCTCATTAGGCTTTTCTCCCCAATAACCCCCTTCATAGCATTGACGAATGTAGTTGTCACTTTCCTGGCCAAGTAATAGGTTGGGCCACTTTCTTTTCCTCTTAAAGTAATTCCTGGAGAACTCAAGCACAAAAGCTCGTCTGATATCTTCTGCTACATCCAACAGTCCCTTCTTCATTGTTGTTCCCTTTTCTATCCAAGCTGCTACACTTTCGTTCATCACAATTTCAGGGTGGCCGAAGCATTTTGTAAGTCCTGTTAATTCTAAGGCTACATGAGTATCTATTGATGTTGTGAGAGGTCGCAAGGCTATCTTGATTAGTACCGAGTGCGGGTACTTGCTTATTACCTCATGTAAGGAGTTCATGAAACCGGGGTCACCCTCTATGTCTTTAAGGATGGTAGCTATTACAAGAGGTTGCCAGCTCTTGAGAATGTCGTAGGCATCATCCTTGTACATACTTATGTCGTGCAACACCGCATAGATGACGTTAGCTATTTCATTGTACATGTTGTACATAGGGTATTTTCTTGATGCCACCAATCCGTAAGACAGTGAGGAAAACCACGCATTAATACAATCACGCACAGCTAGAAAGTGGCTGTGCGTAACAACATAAGCAAATCGATCTGAGGGCCACACTACATGCAGGTTTCCATAGCATTTTCCCTTACAGCCAAAGAAGTCATAGGTGGCTGTGTGTTTCTCACTGAAGGTTATGGTTTGAGTTATCCTTGACAATGTTCTTTTTAAGCAGTATGTCTGCTGGAGAAGAGGAGGGGGATTAATTGAGGGCCCATCCACTGTGACCCCACAGTAGTCCAGGGATCCAATGCTAGTCGCCTCATTCGCTATGCGTAGGTGTTTGGATAGTTCCCTTCCAATAGAGGACTCCCTGCATCTTCCGCTCACATGCAATAGGGCCCAGTGGATGTATTGGTCAGAGTTGAGAAATGTTACTCCCTTTGTCTCCTTCTTGAGTAGAATGTGCTCCCTCTTCAAGGCAGCATGATTATTCCAATGTGTGAAAACATAGTCAATCTCGCCACGGTGCAGAGCGGACTGCAGATGGCGGTCGCGTCTGAAAACAGGTTTCCGCTTGGGAGTGGAGTAAGAGGGGTTAGGATCTTCTTCTTCCATACTTGCGATTGTTAGTTTTTTATAGGATCTCATGTGCCTATTCCTCTTGATTGTTTTCCCAGGTTTAGGTCTCTCTCCTTACTGGTTACGTGTAGTTTCTCTTCCTTGATAGGATGCTTTCCGTTAAGCTTGCTTCTAATCTACGTATTTTTATATGGAGAATCAGTATATGCCTCCCTATAAACCCTAGTGCAACAGCCAGCATCAGCAGCCCAGTTATTGTTGCTGTTTTCAAGTGAATAATATAGGATAGAAAAGGATAAGATCTTGAAATCTCTTCCTCAAGCCATGTTCTTCCTGACCCATCCACAGGGTTTGTTAAGTCCTCATAAGAGAATTCTCTGGGTTTCGTCTCTATAACGGATGAGCTAGAAGCTGCCCATGTTGAGGCCATTATCTCAACCTTTTCAAATAGGGGGCCTGTGTCTTTGCTGGTTAGAGAGGACCTGGTTATTGTCGAATTTAAAGACCTTTTTTGATGGAGACCAATCAGTTCATCATTCTTAACGAAGTAATGAACTCCGCATATTCCTACAGGGCTATCCTTATAAACTCTGTTGTTCTGAGGATCTAAGAAGCCTGTCTGAAGTCCTGAGGCGGTCATGAAACTTATCGGGATATAAGCTGTGCAACCCGCCTGATCTCTGTATGACCAATTATCAACCACTACACATGGCCACACCATAAGATACCCTGATAAGTACTGTGCATGCACATCTGTTCTATTTAGGTAAAGAGATGCTGCTACAGAGGGTGAAGACCTCGTCAGACTGAGTATTGAAGCATATAACATCTGCACA
Source organism: Cataclysta lemnata (assembly GCA_963931975.1). Lineage (NCBI taxonomy): Eukaryota > Metazoa > Arthropoda > Insecta > Lepidoptera > Crambidae > Cataclysta > Cataclysta lemnata. The sequence continues at coordinate 9,022,928 of OZ008339.1, forward strand.
CTTTTACACACGTGTAGAAGCTCTTTCCTAAGAACATCTACGTCCTCATCTATGGCCTCAATCTTGGACAACACTGCCGCGTCTGCGATGGGTAGATCACCAGTGGTCTGATTTCCCTTTAGGGTAGGAACAGCCACCCATACCCTGGAGCCGGATATGCTCTCGTATTGAAGAGTGTTATTTCCATTTGGCTGTTGTATTACGTTGATTATTGGGTAGGCCTCCTTCAATGATGGAATTACACATAGTTGGGTGTTACAAAAGCCGGGTCCTCTATAGTGCTGCCTTAGTTCTGTGCTATGGGGCTCAATTCCCTTCGTATGATAAAACATCTCTGATTGTGAGATAGTGCATACTGATCCCTTACACTTCCTTACCGGGTGCCCGTCCACAGTTATCACTCCCTCAAATGACAGCAACTCAGCCCTCTCAATATAACATACTTGTTGCTTTCTCTCATAAGAGGATGGCCAGCTATACTCACAGACCATCCTCTCCAATCCTTTCTCATCTGTATATCTAATGGATCCTACAGGACAGGTAAGACCCATCTCCATGTTGGGGAAGTCCACATTGGATGTCCTCTCATAGTGAAGAGACGATGTGTAGGATCCCCAAAAGAAGAAGTGTGTAACACATGTCACATCCATGACCCTTATTCTCCATCCTGATATACGAGTATGAATAGGCCTATTATAGGATACCACTAGTTGTGTTGCATTCATCGGACCCGTCTCACAAGGGTTTGCAGTTGGCACCTTGTACACAATAGGAGGTGAATGAGTGGTACATATTAGGGGATTGAGAGCATTACAGGATCTAAAAAGCGTGGCCCATAAGATCATATTAGTTACTATCCTCAACATGGTTGGTTGTCTATGCGTATGATGGTTAGTTTTAAAACAACTAGAAGCTGAACAATTTGAAAATTTTCTCACAGACGTCAAAATGCTAGCAAACGATTGTCAATTTTGTACAAGTTGTAAAGAACACATGATTCGGGACAGGCTAGTTTTCGGTACAAGTGACAAAGATTCACAAGATCAACTGATAAAAAAAGGGGACCCTAACCTAGATGATGTGATAAGAATGCTAAGGTTGTCTGGATTGAGTCAAGATCATATTCGTGATATCAGACAGACTGAAGTAAATGCTATATCTACTAAATTTAAAGAAATGCAAAATAACAAAATACAAAAGAACATTTGTCCTAGATGTGGATATGAGCATAGATATGGTCAGTGCCCAGCCTTCAACAAGACTTGTGCAAAGTGTCAAGCAAAAAATCATTTTGCAAAAATGTGTCGAAGCAACTTAAAGAAAACTGTTAATGAAATCAAGGTAGATCCTGAACCAGACTATTATTGTGGTGCAATTGTGTCTAAGACTTTGAAGACTCATTCATTGGGATGGTATCAAGACCTTGTTATAGGAAGTGAAAAAATAAAATTTAAACTTGATCCAGGATCAGACGTAAATATTATTCCCATCAAACTCTTTAAGCAAATAGCAGCAAAGTCCACTTCTCCTTTGCATTTAAACAAAAGTTCAGCTGTGCTAGAGAGCTGGAATGGGTACAAAACTCCTATTGAAGGTACTATTAGACTAACCATTAACTTAAATGAAGGAAAATTTGATGAACTTTTTTGTATTGCTGGTGGAGATTTATCAGTGCCTATTTTATCCCGTGACACTTGTGTGAAATTAAATTTGGTGAAAAGAGTGGAGTCCTGTGAAAATAAATATGATTATGATAAGGAAACCTTGATAAGAAACAACAAGGATTTATTCACTGGCATAGGTAAGATTGAAAAACCATATGATATAAAATTAAAAAAGGACACAATACATTCTTCGAAAACACCATATAGAGTCCCATTAAAAATAAGGCCTAAGTTAAAAACTGAATTAGATAGATTGACAGGCTTGGGTATAATTTCAAAAGTTGATGAACCGTCTGACTGGGTGAATAGACTAGTAATAGTTGAAAAGCCAAATGGCACCATTCGTTTATGTTTAGACCCTAAAGATTTAAATAAATGTATAGTAAAGGATTATTGTTCAATCCCAACCGTTTCAGAATTATCAGTCAAAATTAAAGATGCTAGATATTTTTCCGTTTTAGACCTTAAAGATTCATTTTTTCATATAACACTAACAGAGAAAAGTTCAAAGCAGTGCACATTTTCGACTATATTTGGCACATATAAATTTAATAGATTACCTTTTGGTATCTCCGTAGCTTCGGAAGTATTTCAACGGTATCTATCTGAAATTTTTTCTAATATTGACGGAGTTGTTAACTACATAGACGATATTCTTATCTATACTAATACTGAAGAAGAAATGAATTTAACTTTAGAAAAAGTTTTTTCACGAGCTAGACAGTGCAATATAAAATTTAATGAAGTTAAGTTTCAATACATGTTACGGAAAGTGAAATACTTAGGTCACATTTTTGAAAATGGAACTGTAAGTCCTGACCCAGACAGTATTAAGGCAATTTTAGATTATGATATACCCAAAAATAAACAAGACATTCAAAGACTCTTGGGCTTAGTAAATTATCTGAGATCCTTTATTCCAAACCTATCTGAATTAACTGCCCCCCTACGTGAATTAATAAAAAAAGACATTCACTTTGAATGGCAAAAGGCCCATACAGAATGTTTCAATAAAATAAAATTAATTTTGACTACTCAACCTGTGCTACACATGTTTGATCCACAGAAAAACATAATAATTCAGACAGATGCAAGTAAAACAGGTATTGGATGTGTATTGTTACAGGAAAATAAACCAGTGTATTATGCTTCTAAATCGCTCTCTTCTGCGGAAATTAACTATGGACAAATAGAGAAGGAATTCCTGGCAATATTGTTTGCATGCAAAAAATTTCATACTTTTGTATATGGTAAGACTATTACAGTACAGACGGATCACCTTCCTTTGATATCTATCATGAAAAAGGATATATGTAACATTCCTTCAACAAGATTACAAAGAATTAAATTAAAACTCAGTATGTATGACTTAAACTTAATACATGTATCTGGAAAAAACATGTATATTGCTGATGCATTAAGTCGTGCTTCTTCTAATGCTAGTATAGATTTTGATACAGACTTAAATGATGTGATACATTCAATTAATGTCTCTGATAACATCCTCTGCCAAATTAGAATAAACAATATTAAAGATGATGTATTTATCAAACTCATTGATTATGTTAAAAATGGTTGGCCAAAATCCACCACAAAAGTTCCAAATCTAGTTAAACATTATTATAATTTTAAAAATGTCATGTGCATTGAAGATAATTTATTATATATTGATAATAGGCTATATGTACCTACATCTATGAGAGGAACTATACTAAATAAAGTTCATGAATGTCATTTTGGTGTCACCAAGACTAGAGCTAGAGCCAAATTATTATTTTATTGGATTGGGATGGATGGTGACATTAGTAATTATATAGAAAATTGTATAGTATGTAAGAAGTTCTCTAATAACAATATTAAAGAACCCATGTGGATTAGGGACCAACCTGAACTGCCATTTCAATATGTTTCTGTTGATATTATGCAGTATGGAAATTATGATTATCTAGTTTTAGTAGACCATTATTCAAAGTGGTTAGAACTACATAAGTTAAGCAACAAAACTGCCGATGCAACAATAAGGATTTTAAAGACAATATTCTCAACACATGGTGTTCCTGAAATCTTATATTGTGATAATATGCCTTTTAACTCATCAACTTTTTTAGAATTTAGCAGACAATGGCAGTTCAGACCAATATTCTCCAGTCCTCATTATCACCAAAGCAATGGGGCTGCAGAAAAGGCTGTTGGAATATGTAAAAACTTGATGAAAAAATGTGATGAAACTAATTCTGACTTGTCAAATTTTCTATTGGAATATAGGAATACTCCAGTTTGTGGAACAAGGTTTTCGCCTTCACAGTTACTTTTTAATAGACTTTGCCGCACACAACTACCAATACAAAAAGATTTACTTATATCAGAATTGGTTCCTAATTTCAAACCAGTGTTGTTAAATAATGCATATAAACATAAGTACTATTATGACATTAACTCCAAAACTAGAAGTGATAAATTTGTTGAAGGTCAAAAGGTCTGTTATAAGGAGGACGAAGGGTCTAAAATTTGGAAACCTGCCAAAATTGTAAAGGTTTTGAACAACCCCCGGTCAGTACAAATAATAGATAATAATGGTGTCATAAAAACTAGAAATACTAAATTTATTAAAACAATTAAGGAGGAAGAGGTAGAGTCTTGTTATCCAACTAATAATGATTGTATTCAGAATTATTGGAGTTGTCCCAGTCAGATTAATGTTAATGAAAGTGATCAAAACATCCAACAGTGTAATTCTCATTCTCAACCCTTAATTAGACACTCCAATAGGGAAACCCGTCGTCCTCATTATCTCGACAATTATGTTTGTGATTAATAATAACTTTAAATCATTATTATCATAAATATTTTAATTATTATAAAAAGGGAGATGTGGCATGAATGCATCTAAATTATATAACAGATTGTGAACGTTCTTATAAATAACTACTCTATGATTATCTCTGATTGTAACGAGTCTGTGGTTAATGAGTAATCGGAACTCTAGAATAAAACCTTCTTGTTTGGTTATATAAACTCGTTTTATTAAAGTTAACACAGTACCCGATAAATGGCAATAGGCTCGCCACCTATTACATGGGACCTGACATAATTGGCGAAACGTGGGTGCTAGTTCACCTCTGCTTACCCCTTCGGGGATATAGGCGTGATTTATGTATGTAATATAAATGGTCCAAACAGATGACAAATACACATATCCGCGAAGGATAAACAGCTGCTGTTAAAAACTTGGATCGTTTCGTTTTAGAATGCATGCGCGACTGGCAACACCGCCTAACTTACATGCTCAAGTTTCAACGTAACATTATGTTACCGCGTACAAGCTTGGAGTGCTTTGGGAATAGCTTTGTTCACCAATTGCGTGGTTAGGTACCTACAGACAGGGTTTGAAACCGATGCATTTTTCTATGGAAACTTATCCAGTATTTATAATAATTATTAATGCTTCTACAGCTGAGGCACAGGCCTTCCCTATGGATGGAAGAGTAGGTATAGGGAGAATGGGCCAGCGTATTCCCGACTCGATCTTGAGTCGGGCGAGTCCCACACATGTCGGCCGTCTAGCTAGCGGCCGATACGGTGCGTATGGGCATTCCACTCCGTCAAAAAAAAAAAAAAGAATGGGCCATAACCCAACACTCTGGCCCAGTGCGGATTGGTGGGTAATAACGACTTCAGTTGCAGCCGAAACCAACGCCTTGACATGCCTTTTAAAACATAGAGAAAACGAGATAAAAATTTTGGTCACCCATTCAGGCCGAGCGCACTACTAAAACACTGCTCCATAAAATTTGTGTTCGAGATGTACAAGGCACAATTGTCACCCTACGCCATTAATTTAAATTTATCTCAATGAAACATATTAACTACACAATTTCCTAATGCACTCACGAAATAGATTACCGTATTCTATTCTCGGAGCAAATACATAATTTAACCCTCGTTAACATACTTCTGTCCCGCTCACACCTATGTGCGTCCTCCTTAGATAAAGGATTATGCATGGAACGTACGCTTAGTTCTAATTACTTCCTCGCCAACTATTTACAACTACGTAAATGTGCAAAAAACATAAATGTGTTTAGAATCAGTACCTACGAAGATGGAATCTTGGAAAAAGAAGTAGCGCTTCTATGTTTCGTCATCAGCCGTATGAGTTGGTGGGTGAAAATTCAAAGTGACAATTTTTTTTGTCACTAATCCAATGACCGGCATCAGCGAGAATTGCACATTGGGCCCTTTGAGCTCCTCAATGTAGTATACATAGGTACATATAATATAATACGCTAGGGTTTGCTTACAACAACAACACGGCTTTCACGTCTAAATGACAAAATTTGGATTTCTCCCGTTCCTTCATCAAATACTTAACGATCATCTACGGTCATCACGACTCTTTAAGCATTTAAAAAGCTTATAAACCTTTGAAAGTTTCTATCGAACATTGAAATTTGTATTAAACTAGCTTTCTGTCCTGCACTTCGTTCGCGTAAACTACATTAACCTTTTATTATTATTACTTGAGCAGCTTAGTTTCCAAACTGACAGACTTCCAAACAAACTTTCAACCCCGTTAGGGGTAGAATTTCCAAAAATTCTTTCTTAGTGCTCACCAAATCATTGGTGCTCACCTACACTATAACAGGAAACTATAAGTTGCAAAATATTTACTTTCTAATACCAGCAGTTTGCGCTGTGCGTACCTAGGTACGTCAGTCAGTTTTCCTTTTTATGTGTATAGGTACAGAAAGAAGATAGTTCTGCCGTCAATATAGTAACAATATAAGGTACCGGGTGCATTAACGATGTTTCATTTCCTATCACAACCCACAAATAAATCGCACTGTCAGCTCTCTAAAGTACGGAATATGGATCATGATGCAGTATTCATGTTTCCATTAGATATGCGATTGCAGCAAATCCAGAAGCGTGGGCCTGTATCCTGTTATAATGAACAGAGAAATCAAGTCATTCTGCACCGACCTTTGAATCGTTTGGTAATAGATATAAGAAGTAGATCTATATAGTAGAATTGAGCCCAAAGTAGGTGTATAGCCTAAACAGGCTGTTTTATGCACATCCAACTAAATGTGAAATATTCCGATCAGTTTTGTTGTACATTTTGCCAACTATTTTCAGTTCTATGTATTAGGCAGAGAGCCTATTGGCATAATTATATCGGGCACTTTAATCGCAGTATATTGCTAGGTGATATAATAGGAACGCTGCTGCCCATTCCTCATCGTTTCAACCCTTAGTCGCCTTGTACGACAATTTCGGGTGGTGTAAATTATATTCTGCTATTCAGTCACCACAATATAATAATTATGTTCATTTATTTTTTATTTTCACGAGCCCTTTAATGACATAATGAATTTAAAAGGACTCGCAGTCACCTTAAACTAATTCCTACAAAAAAATTGTAATTTCCACCAAACCTGGAGTGGTTTGATGGAACTACACAGCTACAGATAATTTTCTCAGAAACGACACACACACACAGAGAGAGAGAGATGCTAGTTCCCAAGTGTTATTTTTAGCTGACCTTTCTGTGATCTGCATTGTTTAGTTAATGGCAATAAGCTTTCTATGTTAATATATTCAGTGGAGCTCGCTTATTAGTTGAACGTAACGATGCACGGTGCCCTTTAGTGGAACATAGCTTCATTTAACTATGTTTACTTGGTACTAGTAACAGTTCTTTATTGTTTATCAAAGAGGGGAGCCCTTCTGCTATCTTATTTTTCAGATAATTTTCTGGCTGTCTCGGCATAACTAAGGGGAGCGATTGAGGGTCTTTAATAAGCATAGTAGGGTTTGACTTCTTCATCCTGACTGTTGCCACCCTCAATATATGCTCTCTATGGCGTGGTGATCTCATCAATGTTCTTACCAGGTGGAGGGCACATGTCAGAGGATCTTGAACGGCCCGAGTACAGAAGTTGGAGAACAAAGTTATAGGCCAGCCACCCAGAGCCCGGGGGACAGACAACAAACATACAATATATTCCACAGGATACCGTCTCAAATCAGGAAATCTGTCCAAAGCCATAATTGAAGCCTCTAGTATGGTGCACCAATACGAGGGGATGGGAAGATGATCCTTCTGAGCGGCTCCCATCCCTGCTGAAAACACACCCGCTATGTCCCCATTGAAGGAGGGGATGGTTTGGTTCGCCTCACTGGCCATTCTTGATATCCTCTTCAAAGTGGAGCTCACTTGAGCACCTTTGAAGAAAAATTCTCTTCCATACTCAAGAAGAGAAGAGGACACCCATGTCTCCTCCAGCTTGAGGGTTATTCCGGCTTGTGTGCAGAGACTCAATAATGTCTCTTGGAACCAAGTAATGTATTGACGTCTTGTCATTCTTAGTCCCTCTAATGTGGCCCTATTAGGTAGTTTCAAGTATATTACTTGATTATCTCCCTGTCCAGTGAGAGTGGCAATAGTGCCACACTTCCAAGAAGCCATGAGGATCAGGAGTAGGGTCGCAAGGGTCCACCCCTTTTGCCTTAATCCCTCCATCCAAGCCTCAGGACCATGCACACAGCGGGGTCCGTTCTCCGGAAGGTTGTCGAGGCCTTGACGAGGTGGGCAAAACCTATCTTGGAAAAGGAGTATAGACTCCAAGGGGAACTTCTGGGTGTAAGCCATAACGTGGTCGACTCCAAGGAGACGGTCCAACTCCTCAAATAAGGGTGTGACACCCTCATACCTGAAGCTTGTGCACCAACTGGAGAAGTCCATAGACATAAACACTGCACCTCCCTCTTCTGTAGATGATGTTTCAGATATTTTCAGGAGGTGCTTAAACAGGTCATCTTCAGTCTTTGTCATTGTTTGGTGGGGTATATACTTGAAGATGTGTTTAATGTTATTCTCCGTGGCGACTTGAAAAAGCCTCATTTCTAGAACTAATTTACCAAAGAATCTCGCCTTCTTCTTCTTCATTTCACGTTCCTTTGCTACCCCGACAGTGACCTTCCATTCAGCTGGGACTTCTCTTCTAGATACTGTTGTGATGATATTTTTTTACGTTGACTTCTTCCCTCTCTAGGTACTGCATTATAACATTATTGCTTTGTCTCGGAGGTTTGTTAGGGAACCTCCCATACAGGGTTCGGTGGGCCTGTCCGTCGTATTCGTGGGGCCAATGAGACAAACCAGGTATTATTGCTTTGTCGGCTAATAAGTCTGCTGTATAGATTTGATAGTCAAATTCGAGGGTCTTGGCGAATCTGACATCGCTGAACATAGATATGGTCCAGGGCTCATTAGGCTTTTCTCCCCAATAACCCCCTTCATAGCATTGACGAATGTAGTTGTCACTTTCCTGGCCAAGTAATAGGTTGGGCCACTTTCTTTTCCTCTTAAAGTAATTCCTGGAGAACTCAAGCACAAAAGCTCGTCTGATATCTTCTGCTACATCCAACAGTCCCTTCTTCATTGTTGTTCCCTTTTCTATCCAAGCTGCTACACTTTCGTTCATCACAATTTCAGGGTGGCCGAAGCATTTTGTAAGTCCTGTTAATTCTAAGGCTACATGAGTATCTATTGATGTTGTGAGAGGTCGCAAGGCTATCTTGATTAGTACCGAGTGCGGGTACTTGCTTATTACCTCATGTAAGGAGTTCATGAAACCGGGGTCACCCTCTATGTCTTTAAGGATGGTAGCTATTACAAGAGGTTGCCAGCTCTTGAGAATGTCGTAGGCATCATCCTTGTACATACTTATGTCGTGCAACACCGCATAGATGACGTTAGCTATTTCATTGTACATGTTGTACATAGGGTATTTTCTTGATGCCACCAATCCGTAAGACAGTGAGGAAAACCACGCATTAATACAATCACGCACAGCTAGAAAGTGGCTGTGCGTAACAACATAAGCAAATCGATCTGAGGGCCACACTACATGCAGGTTTCCATAGCATTTTCCCTTACAGCCAAAGAAGTCATAGGTGGCTGTGTGTTTCTCACTGAAGGTTATGGTTTGAGTTATCCTTGACAATGTTCTTTTTAAGCAGTATGTCTGCTGGAGAAGAGGAGGGGGATTAATTGAGGGCCCATCCACTGTGACCCCACAGTAGTCCAGGGATCCAATGCTAGTCGCCTCATTCGCTATGCGTAGGTGTTTGGATAGTTCCCTTCCAATAGAGGACTCCCTGCATCTTCCGCTCACATGCAATAGGGCCCAGTGGATGTATTGGTCAGAGTTGAGAAATGTTACTCCCTTTGTCTCCTTCTTGAGTAGAATGTGCTCCCTCTTCAAGGCAGCATGATTATTCCAATGTGTGAAAACATAGTCAATCTCGCCACGGTGCAGAGCGGACTGCAGATGGCGGTCGCGTCTGAAAACAGGTTTCCGCTTGGGAGTGGAGTAAGAGGGGTTAGGATCTTCTTCTTCCATACTTGCGATTGTTAGTTTTTTATAGGATCTCATGTGCCTATTCCTCTTGATTGTTTTCCCAGGTTTAGGTCTCTCTCCTTACTGGTTACGTGTAGTTTCTCTTCCTTGATAGGATGCTTTCCGTTAAGCTTGCTTCTAATCTACGTATTTTTATATGGAGAATCAGTATATGCCTCCCTATAAACCCTAGTGCAACAGCCAGCATCAGCAGCCCAGTTATTGTTGCTGTTTTCAAGTGAATAATATAGGATAGAAAAGGATAAGATCTTGAAATCTCTTCCTCAAGCCATGTTCTTCCTGACCCATCCACAGGGTTTGTTAAGTCCTCATAAGAGAATTCTCTGGGTTTCGTCTCTATAACGGATGAGCTAGAAGCTGCCCATGTTGAGGCCATTATCTCAACCTTTTCAAATAGGGGGCCTGTGTCTTTGCTGGTTAGAGAGGACCTGGTTATTGTCGAATTTAAAGACCTTTTTTGATGGAGACCAATCAGTTCATCATTCTTAACGAAGTAATGAACTCCGCATATTCCTACAGGGCTATCCTTATAAACTCTGTTGTTCTGAGGATCTAAGAAGCCTGTCTGAAGTCCTGAGGCGGTCATGAAACTTATCGGGATATAAGCTGTGCAACCCGCCTGATCTCTGTATGACCAATTATCAACCACTACACATGGCCACACCATAAGATACCCTGATAAGTACTGTGCATGCACATCTGTTCTATTTAGGTAAAGAGATGCTGCTACAGAGGGTGAAGACCTCGTCAGACTGAGTATTGAAGCATATAACATCTGCACACTTTTACACACGTGTAGAAGCTCTTTCCTAAGAACATCTACGTCCTCATCTATGGCCTCAATCTTGGACAACACTGCCGCGTCTGCGATGGGTAGATCACCAGTGGTCTGATTTCCCTTTAGGGTAGGAACAGCCACCCATACCCTGGAGCCGGATATGCTCTCGTATTGAAGAGTGTTATTTCCATTTGGCTGTTGTATTACGTTGATTATTGGGTAGGCCTCCTTCAATGATGGAATTACACATAGTTGGGTGTTACAAAAGCCGGGTCCTCTATAGTGCTGCCTTAGTTCTGTGCTATGGGGCTCAATTCCCTTCGTATGATAAAACATCTCTGATTGTGAGATAGTGCATACTGATCCCTTACACTTCCTTACCGGGTGCCCGTCCACAGTTATCACTCCCTCAAATGACAGCAACTCAGCCCTCTCAATATAACATACTTGTTGCTTTCTCTCATAAGAGGATGGCCAGCTATACTCACAGACCATCCTCTCCAATCCTTTCTCATCTGTATATCTAATGGATCCTACAGGACAGGTAAGACCCATCTCCATGTTGGGGAAGTCCACATTGGATGTCCTCTCATAGTGAAGAGACGATGTGTAGGATCCCCAAAAGAAGAAGTGTGTAACACATGTCACATCCATGACCCTTATTCTCCATCCTGATATACGAGTATGAATAGGCCTATTATAGGATACCACTAGTTGTGTTGCATTCATCGGACCCGTCTCACAAGGGTTTGCAGTTGGCACCTTGTACACAATAGGAGGTGAATGAGTGGTACATATTAGGGGATTGAGAGCATTACAGGATCTAAAAAGCGTGGCCCATAAGATCATATTAGTTACTATCCTCAACATGGTTGGTTGTCTATGCGTATGATGGTTAGTTTTAAAACAACTAGAAGCTGAACAATTTGAAAATTTTCTCACAGACGTCAAAATGCTAGCAAACGATTGTCAATTTTGTACAAGTTGTAAAGAACACATGATTCGGGACAGGCTAGTTTTCGGTACAAGTGACAAAGATTCACAAGATCAACTGATAAAAAAAGGGGACCCTAACCTAGATGATGTGATAAGAATGCTAAGGTTGTCTGGATTGAGTCAAGATCATATTCGTGATATCAGACAGACTGAAGTAAATGCTATATCTACTAAATTTAAAGAAATGCAAAATAACAAAATACAAAAGAACATTTGTCCTAGATGTGGATATGAGCATAGATATGGTCAGTGCCCAGCCTTCAACAAGACTTGTGCAAAGTGTCAAGCAAAAAATCATTTTGCAAAAATGTGTCGAAGCAACTTAAAGAAAACTGTTAATGAAATCAAGGTAGATCCTGAACCAGACTATTATTGTGGTGCAATTGTGTCTAAGACTTTGAAGACTCATTCATTGGGATGGTATCAAGACCTTGTTATAGGAAGTGAAAAAATAAAATTTAAACTTGATCCAGGATCAGACGTAAATATTATTCCCATCAAACTCTTTAAGCAAATAGCAGCAAAGTCCACTTCTCCTTTGCATTTAAACAAAAGTTCAGCTGTGCTAGAGAGCTGGAATGGGTACAAAACTCCTATTGAAGGTACTATTAGACTAACCATTAACTTAAATGAAGGAAAATTTGATGAACTTTTTTGTATTGCTGGTGGAGATTTATCAGTGCCTATTTTATCCCGTGACACTTGTGTGAAATTAAATTTGGTGAAAAGAGTGGAGTCCTGTGAAAATAAATATGATTATGATAAGGAAACCTTGATAAGAAACAACAAGGATTTATTCACTGGCATAGGTAAGATTGAAAAACCATATGATATAAAATTAAAAAAGGACACAATACCTTCTTCGAAAACACCATATAGAGTCCCATTAAAAATAAGGCCTAAGTTAAAAACTGAATTAGATAGATTGACAGGCTTGGGTATAATTTCAAAAGTTGATGAACCGTCTGACTGGGTGAATAGACTAGTAATAGTTGAAAAGCCAAATGGCACCATTCGTTTATGTTTAGACCCTAAAGATTTAAATAAATGTATAGTAAAGGATTATTGTTCAATCCCAACCGTTTCAGAATTATCAGTCAAAATTAAAGATGCTAGATATTTTTCCGTTTTAGACCTTAAAGATTCATTTTTTCATATAACACTAACAGAGAAAAGTTCAAAGCAGTGCACATTTTCGACTATATTTGGCACATATAAATTTAATAGATTACCTTTTGGTATCTCCGTAGCTTCGGAAGTATTTCAACGGTATCTATCTGAAATTTTTTCTAATATTGACGGAGTTGTTAACTACATAGACGATATTCTTATCTATACTAATACTGAAGAAGAAATGAATTTAACTTTAGAAAAAGTTTTTTCACGAGCTAGACAGTGCAATATAAAATTTAATGAAGTTAAGTTTCAATACATGTTACGGAAAGTGAAATACTTAGGTCACATTTTTGAAAATGGAACTGTAAGTCCTGACCCAGACAGTATTAAGGCAATTTTAGATTATGATATACCCAAAAATAAACAAGACATTCAAAGACTCTTGGGCTTAGTAAATTATCTGAGATCCTTTATTCCAAACCTATCTGAATTAACTGCCCCCCTACGTGAATTAATAAAAAAAGACATTCACTTTGAATGGCAAAAGGCCCATACAGAATGTTTCAATAAAATAAAATTAATTTTGACTACTCAACCTGTGCTACACATGTTTGATCCACAGAAAAACATAATAATTCAGACAGATGCAAGTAAAACAGGTATTGGATGTGTATTGTTACAGGAAAATAAACCAGTGTATTATGCTTCTAAATCGCTCTCTTCTGCGGAAATTAACTATGGACAAATAGAGAAGGAATTCCTGGCAATATTGTTTGCATGCAAAAAATTTCATACTTTTGTATATGGTAAGACTATTACAGTACAGACGGATCACCTTCCTTTGATATCTATCATGAAAAAGGATATATGTAACATTCCTTCAACAAGATTACAAAGAATTAAATTAAAACTCAGTATGTATGACTTAAACTTAATACATGTATCTGGAAAAAACATGTATATTGCTGATGCATTAAGTCGTGCTTCTTCTAATGCTAGTATAGATTTTGATACAGACTTAAATGATGTGATACATTCAATTAATGTCTCTGATAACATCCTCTGCCAAATTAGAATAAACAATATTAAAGATGATGTATTTATCAAACTCATTGATTATGTTAAAAATGGTTGGCCAAAATCCACCACAAAAGTTCCAAATCTAGTTAAACATTATTATAATTTTAAAAATGTCATGTGCATTGAAGATAATTTATTATATATTGATAATAGGCTATATGTACCTACATCTATGAGAGGAACTATACTAAATAAAGTTCATGAATGTCATTTTGGTGTCACCAAGACTAGAGCTAGAGCCAAATTATTATTTTATTGGATTGGGATGGATGGTGACATTAGTAATTATATAGAAAATTGTATAGTATGTAAGAAGTTCTCTAATAACAATATTAAAGAACCCATGTGGATTAGGGACCAACCTGAACTGCCATTTCAATATGTTTCTGTTGATATTATGCAGTATGGAAATTATGATTATCTAGTTTTAGTAGACCATTATTCAAAGTGGTTAGAACTACATAAGTTAAGCAACAAAACTGCCGATGCAACAATAAGGATTTTAAAGACAATATTCTCAACACATGGTGTTCCTGAAATCTTATATTGTGATAATATGCCTTTTAACTCATCAACTTTTTTAGAATTTAGCAGACAATGGCAGTTCAGACCAATATTCTCCAGTCCTCATTATCACCAAAGCAATGGGGCTGCAGAAAAGGCTGTTGGAATATGTAAAAACTTGATGAAAAAATGTGATGAAACTAATTCTGACTTGTCAAATTTTCTATTGGAATATAGGAATACTCCAGTTTGTGGAACAAGGTTTTCGCCTTCACAGTTACTTTTTAATAGACTTTGCCGCACACAACTACCAATACAAAAAGATTTACTTATATCAGAATTGGTTCCTAATTTCAAACCAGTGTTGTTAAATAATGCATATAAACATAAGTACTATTATGACATTAACTCCAAAACTAGAAGTGATAAATTTGTTGAAGGTCAAAAGGTCTGTTATAAGGAGGACGAAGGGTCTAAAATTTGGAAACCTGCCAAAATTGTAAAGGTTTTGAACAACCCCCGGTCAGTACAAATAATAGATAATAATGGTGTCATAAAAACTAGAAATACTAAATTTATTAAAACAATTAAGGAGGAAGAGGTAGAGTCTTGTTATCCAACTAATAATGATTGTATTCAGAATTATTGGAGTTGTCCCAGTCAGATTAATGTTAATGAAAGTGATCAAAACATCCAACAGTGTAATTCTCATTCTCAACCCTTAATTAGACACTCCAATAGGGAAACCCGTCGTCCTCATTATCTCGACAATTATGTTTGTGATTAATAATAACTTTAAATCATTATTATCATAAATATTTTAATTATTATAAAAAGGGAGATGTGGCATGAATGCATCTAAATTATATAACAGATTGTGAACGTTCTTATAAATAACTACTCTATGATTATCTCTGATTGTAACGAGTCTGTGGTTAATGAGTAATCGGAACTCTAGAATAAAACCTTCTTGTTTGGTTATATAAACTCGTTTTATTAAAGTTAACACAGTACCCGATAAATGGCAATAGGCTCGCCACCTATTACATGGGACCTGACATAATTGGCGAAACGTGGGTGCTAGTTCACCTCTGCTTACCCCTTCGGGGATATAGGCGTGATTTATGTATGTAATATAAATGGTCCAAACAGATGACAAATACACATATCCGCGAAGGATAAACAGCTGCTGTTAAAAACTTGGATCGTTTCGTTTTAGAATGCATGCGCGACTGGCAACACCGCCTAACTTACATGCTCAAGTTTCAACGTAACATTATGTTACCGCGTACAAGCTTGGAGTGCTTTGGGAATAGCTTTGTTCACCAATTGCGTGGTTAGGTACCTACAGACAGGGTTTGAAACCGATGCATTTTTCTATGGAAACTTATCCAGTATTTATAATAATTATTAATGCTTCTACAGCTGAGGCACAGGCCTTCCCTATGGATGGAAGAGTAGGTATAGGGAGAATGGGCCAGCGTATTCCCGACTCGATCTTGAGTCGGGCGAGTCCCACACATGTCGGCCGTCTAGCTAGCGGCCGATACGGTGCGTATGGGCATTCCACTCCGTCAAAAAAAAAAAAAAGAATGGGCCATAACCCAACACTCTGGCCCAGTGCGGATTGGTGGGTAATAACGACTTCAGTTGCAGCCGAAACCAACGCCTTGACATGCCTTTTAAAACATAGAGAAAACGAGATAAAAATTTTGGTCACCCATTCAGGCCGAGCGCACTACTAAAACACTGCTCCATAAAATTTGTGTTCGAGATGTACAAGGCACAATTGTCACCCTACGCCATTAATTTAAATTTATCTCAATGAAACATATTAACTACACAATTTCCTAATGCACTCACGAAATAGATTACCGTATTCTATTCTCGGAGCAAATACATAATTTAACCCTCGTTAACATACTTCTGTCCCGCTCACACCTATGTGCGTCCTCCTTAGATAAAGGATTATGCATGGAACGTACGCTTAGTTCTAATTACTTCCTCGCCAACTATTTACAACTACGTAAATGTGCAAAAAACATAAATGTGTTTAGAATCAGTACCTACGAAGATGGAATCTTGGAAAAAGAAGTAGCGCTTCTATGTTTCGTCATCAGCCGTATGAGTTGGTGGGTGAAAATTCAAAGTGACAATTTTTTTTGTCACTAATCCAATGACCGGCATCAGCGAGAATTGCACATTGGGCCCTTTGAGCTCCTCAATGTAGTATACATAGGTACATATAATATAATACGCTAGGGTTTGCTTACAACAACAACACGGCTTTCACGTCTAAATGACAAAATTTGGATTTCTCCCGTTCCTTCATCAAATACTTAACGATCATCTACGGTCATCACGACTCTTTAAGCATTTAAAAAGCTTATAAACCTTTGAAAGTTTCTATCGAACATTGAAATTTGTATTAAACTAGCTTTCTGTCCTGCACTTCGTTCGCGTAAACTACATTAACCTTTTATTATTATTACTTGAGCAGCTTAGTTTCCAAACTGACAGACTTCCAAACAAACTTTCAACCCCGTTAGGGGTAGAATTTCCAAAAATTCTTTCTTAGTGCTCACCAAATCATTGGTGCTCACCTACACTATAACAGGAAACTATAAGTTGCAAAATATTTACTTTCTAATACCAGCAGTTTGCGCTGTGCGTACCTAGGTACGTCAGTCAGTTTTCCTTTTTATGTGTATAGGTACAGAAAGAAGATAGTTCTGCCGTCAATATAGTAACAATATAAGGTACCGGGTGCATTAACGATGTTTCATTTCCTATCACAACCCACAAATAAATCGCACTGTCAGCTCTCTAAAGTACGGAATATGGATCATGATGCAGTATTCATGTTTCCATTAGATATGCGATTGCAGCAAATCCAGAAGCGTGGGCCTGTATCCTGTTATAATGAACAGAGAAATCAAGTCATTCTGCACCGACCTTTGAATCGTTTGGTAATAGATATAAGAAGTAGATCTATATAGTAGAATTGAGCCCAAAGTAGGTGTATAGCCTAAACAGGCTGTTTTATGCACATCCAACTAAATGTGAAATATTCCGATCAGTTTTGTTGTACATTTTGCCAACTATTTTCAGTTCTATGTATTAGGCAGAGAGCCTATTGGCATAATTATATCGGGCACTTTAATCGCAGTATATTGCTAGGTGATATAATAGGAACGCTGCTGCCCATTCCTCATCGTTTCAACCCTTAGTCGCCTTGTACGACAATTTCGGGTGGTGTAAATTATATTCTGCTATTCAGTCACCACAATATAATAATTATGTTCATTTATTTTTTATTTTCACGAGCCCTTTAATGACATAATGAATTTAAAAGGACTCGCAGTCACCTTAAACTAATTCCTACAAAAAAATTGTAATTTCCACCAAACCTGGAGTGGTTTGATGGAACTACACAGCTACAGATAATTTTCTCAGAAACGACACACACACACAGAGAGAGAGAGATGCTAGTTCCCAAGTGTTATTTTTAGCTGACCTTTCTGTGATCTGCATTGTTTAGTTAATGGCAATAAGCTTTCTATGTTAATATATTCAGTGGAGCTCGCTTATTAGTTGAACGTAACGATGCACGGTGCCCTTTAGTGGAACATAGCTTCATTTAACTATGTTTACTTGGTACTAGTAACAGTTCTTTATTGTTTATCAAAGAGGGGAGCCCTTCTGCTATCTTATTTTTCAGATAATTTTCTGGCTGTCTCGGCATAACTAAGGGGAGCGATTGAGGGTCTTTAATAAGCATAGTAGGGTTTGACTTCTTCATCCTGACTGTTGCCACCCTCAATATATGCTCTCTATGGCGTGGTGATCTCATCAATGTTCTTACCAGGTGGAGGGCACATGTCAGAGGATCTTGAACGGCCCGAGTACAGAAGTTGGAGAACAAAGTTATAGGCCAGCCACCCAGAGCCCGGGGGACAGACAACAAACATACAATATATTCCACAGGATACCGTCTCAAATCAGGAAATCTGTCCAAAGCCATAATTGAAGCCTCTAGTATGGTGCACCAATACGAGGGGATGGGAAGATGATCCTTCTGAGCGGCTCCCATCCCTGCTGAAAACACACCCGCTATGTCCCCATTGAAGGAGGGGATGGTTTGGTTCGCCTCACTGGCCATTCTTGATATCCTCTTCAAAGTGGAGCTCACTTGAGCACCTTTGAAGAAAAATTCTCTTCCATACTCAAGAAGAGAAGAGGACACCCATGTCTCCTCCAGCTTGAGGGTTATTCCGGCTTGTGTGCAGAGACTCAATAATGTCTCTTGGAACCAAGTAATGTATTGACGTCTTGTCATTCTTAGTCCCTCTAATGTGGCCCTATTAGGTAGTTTCAAGTATATTACTTGATTATCTCCCTGTCCAGTGAGAGTGGCAATAGTGCCACACTTCCAAGAAGCCATGAGGATCAGGAGTAGGGTCGCAAGGGTCCACCCCTTTTGCCTTAATCCCTCCATCCAAGCCTCAGGACCATGCACACAGCGGGGTCCGTTCTCCGGAAGGTTGTCGAGGCCTTGACGAGGTGGGCAAAACCTATCTTGGAAAAGGAGTATAGACTCCAAGGGGAACTTCTGGGTGTAAGCCATAACGTGGTCGACTCCAAGGAGACGGTCCAACTCCTCAAATAAGGGTGTGACACCCTCATACCTGAAGCTTGTGCACCAACTGGAGAAGTCCATAGACATAAACACTGCACCTCCCTCTTCTGTAGATGATGTTTCAGATATTTTCAGGAGGTGCTTAAACAGGTCATCTTCAGTCTTTGTCATTGTTTGGTGGGGTATATACTTGAAGATGTGTTTAATGTTATTCTCCGTGGCGACTTGAAAAAGCCTCATTTCTAGAACTAATTTACCAAAGAATCTCGCCTTCTTCTTCTTCATTTCACGTTCCTTTGCTACCCCGACAGTGACCTTCCATTCAGCTGGGACTTCTCTTCTAGATACTGTTGTGATGATATTTTTTTACGTTGACTTCTTCCCTCTCTAGGTACTGCATTATAACATTATTGCTTTGTCTCGGAGGTTTGTTAGGGAACCTCCCATACAGGGTTCGGTGGGCCTGTCCGTCGTATTCGTGGGGCCAATGAGACAAACCAGGTATTATTGCTTTGTCGGCTAATAAGTCTGCTGTATAGATTTGATAGTCAAATTCGAGGGTCTTGGCGAATCTGACATCGCTGAACATAGATATGGTCCAGGGCTCATTAGGCTTTTCTCCCCAATAACCCCCTTCATAGCATTGACGAATGTAGTTGTCACTTTCCTGGCCAAGTAATAGGTTGGGCCACTTTCTTTTCCTCTTAAAGTAATTCCTGGAGAACTCAAGCACAAAAGCTCGTCTGATATCTTCTGCTACATCCAACAGTCCCTTCTTCATTGTTGTTCCCTTTTCTATCCAAGCTGCTACACTTTCGTTCATCACAATTTCAGGGTGGCCGAAGCATTTTGTAAGTCCTGTTAATTCTAAGGCTACATGAGTATCTATTGATGTTGTGAGAGGTCGCAAGGCTATCTTGATTAGTACCGAGTGCGGGTACTTGCTTATTACCTCATGTAAGGAGTTCATGAAACCGGGGTCACCCTCTATGTCTTTAAGGATGGTAGCTATTACAAGAGGTTGCCAGCTCTTGAGAATGTCGTAGGCATCATCCTTGTACATACTTATGTCGTGCAACACCGCATAGATGACGTTAGCTATTTCATTGTACATGTTGTACATAGGGTATTTTCTTGATGCCACCAATCCGTAAGACAGTGAGGAAAACCACGCATTAATACAATCACGCACAGCTAGAAAGTGGCTGTGCGTAACAACATAAGCAAATCGATCTGAGGGCCACACTACATGCAGGTTTCCATAGCATTTTCCCTTACAGCCAAAGAAGTCATAGGTGGCTGTGTGTTTCTCACTGAAGGTTATGGTTTGAGTTATCCTTGACAATGTTCTTTTTAAGCAGTATGTCTGCTGGAGAAGAGGAGGGGGATTAATTGAGGGCCCATCCACTGTGACCCCACAGTAGTCCAGGGATCCAATGCTAGTCGCCTCATTCGCTATGCGTAGGTGTTTGGATAGTTCCCTTCCAATAGAGGACTCCCTGCATCTTCCGCTCACATGCAATAGGGCCCAGTGGATGTATTGGTCAGAGTTGAGAAATGTTACTCCCTTTGTCTCCTTCTTGAGTAGAATGTGCTCCCTCTTCAAGGCAGCATGATTATTCCAATGTGTGAAAACATAGTCAATCTCGCCACGGTGCAGAGCGGACTGCAGATGGCGGTCGCGTCTGAAAACAGGTTTCCGCTTGGGAGTGGAGTAAGAGGGGTTAGGATCTTCTTCTTCCATACTTGCGATTGTTAGTTTTTTATAGGATCTCATGTGCCTATTCCTCTTGATTGTTTTCCCAGGTTTAGGTCTCTCTCCTTACTGGTTACGTGTAGTTTCTCTTCCTTGATAGGATGCTTTCCGTTAAGCTTGCTTCTAATCTACGTATTTTTATATGGAGAATCAGTATATGCCTCCCTATAAACCCTAGTGCAACAGCCAGCATCAGCAGCCCAGTTATTGTTGCTGTTTTCAAGTGAATAATATAGGATAGAAAAGGATAAGATCTTGAAATCTCTTCCTCAAGCCATGTTCTTCCTGACCCATCCACAGGGTTTGTTAAGTCCTCATAAGAGAATTCTCTGGGTTTCGTCTCTATAACGGATGAGCTAGAAGCTGCCCATGTTGAGGCCATTATCTCAACCTTTTCAAATAGGGGGCCTGTGTCTTTGCTGGTTAGAGAGGACCTGGTTATTGTCGAATTTAAAGACCTTTTTTGATGGAGACCAATCAGTTCATCATTCTTAACGAAGTAATGAACTCCGCATATTCCTACAGGGCTATCCTTATAAACTCTGTTGTTCTGAGGATCTAAGAAGCCTGTCTGAAGTCCTGAGGCGGTCATGAAACTTATCGGGATATAAGCTGTGCAACCCGCCTGATCTCTGTATGACCAATTATCAACCACTACACATGGCCACACCATAAGATACCCTGATAAGTACTGTGCATGCACATCTGTTCTATTTAGGTAAAGAGATGCTGCTACAGAGGGTGAAGACCTCGTCAGACTGAGTATTGAAGCATATAACATCTGCACACTTTTACACACGTGTAGAAGCTCTTTCCTAAGAACATCTACGTCCTCATCTATGGCCTCAATCTTGGACAACACTGCCGCGTCTGCGATGGGTAGATCACCAGTGGTCTGATTTCCCTTTAGGGTAGGAACAGCCACCCATACCCTGGAGCCGGATATGCTCTCGTATTGAAGAGTGTTATTTCCATTTGGCTGTTGTATTACGTTGATTATTGGGTAGGCCTCCTTCAATGATGGAATTACACATAGTTGGGTGTTACAAAAGCCGGGTCCTCTATAGTGCTGCCTTAGTTCTGTGCTATGGGGCTCAATTCCCTTCGTATGATAAAACATCTCTGATTGTGAGATAGTGCATACTGATCCCTTACACTTCCTTACCGGGTGCCCGTCCACAGTTATCACTCCCTCAAATGACAGCAACTCAGCCCTCTCAATATAACATACTTGTTGCTTTCTCTCATAAGAGGATGGCCAGCTATACTCACAGACCATCCTCTCCAATCCTTTCTCATCTGTATATCTAATGGATCCTACAGGACAGGTAAGACCCATCTCCATGTTGGGGAAGTCCACATTGGATGTCCTCTCATAGTGAAGAGACGATGTGTAGGATCCCCAAAAGAAGAAGTGTGTAACACATGTCACATCCATGACCCTTATTCTCCATCCTGATATACGAGTATGAATAGGCCTATTATAGGATACCACTAGTTGTGTTGCATTCATCGGACCCGTCTCACAAGGGTTTGCAGTTGGCACCTTGTACACAATAGGAGGTGAATGAGTGGTACATATTAGGGGATTGAGAGCATTACAGGATCTAAAAAGCGTGGCCCATAAGATCATATTAGTTACTATCCTCAACATGGTTGGTTGTCTATGCGTATGATGGTTAGTTTTTCTAAAGACCAAAGTTCACATACAGAGCTATGGAGGATCTTATCCACATGGGCCTGATCCTGATGACTCACTGACAGAGGTTCCAGACCTGCTGTCCTCGTCAGTTGCCTGGTTGTAAGGACAATTTGTAAAAGGAGTTGTTGAGGAGACTTGCATCTCCATCTCCTGTGACAGAAGTGCCACCCCGGTAAGTATCATGCATATTGGGCATACTGTTCTCCCCTCCCACCTCGTCCATATATGATGGTGGGGCTGACGGGCTGTTAGTCTTCTATGCTGGCCTGGGAGCGAACAAATAACGTAGAATAGGCCAGCCCCAACTCATCCCATGGGTGTCGTAAAAGTCGACTAAGGGAGATTGCCCGGTGTAGTCCAATAAGCACCTTGGGGCACCCGAATGGTGGAGGGCAAACCACCAACAACAGCGTACCCAAGGAGGGTTGGTGTCAGGCAGGCGGCCGGCTGTAAAACCTAAGCCAAAACCTTGAGCAGTATGGATTGGAATGTTGTCATTCTAATCACTCTCTCCGTTCATGGGTCTCTCGACATGGTCCGTTCCGTCTCTTTTCTATACATTCATTCATCACTAGCACCTTTACGGTGGGATGGATGATATGAATCAAAAGGGAGTGGATGGCTAGATGACGTCTGACATATGAATGGAAGAGGAAACATACTGCGCCGACCCCAGATAGACTGGGAACAGGGCAGGAAGAAGAGACTTGGTACTAGTAACACACGTGGCTAACGAATAATTATCTCTTATTACAATGAAAGATTTCGCGCTCCATGCAATCGTATCCTGCTATGTAGAACACATTTGCTTATCAAAAGAAAATCCTCATAGTTTAGTAAGATTTCTTTTTTAACCTGCCGCAAGGGTTACTATGGCAATTTTGTTAGCTGTTTAAAATTAAAATAAACCTTTTAGACTTTACGGTAAAAAATAATTCCATTCATACCTACTATGTGAATTTTTACAACGAAATATTTTTCAAGTATTGTCAAGTTTCTGTTGAGTTATTGTTGGCATGGTATACAATGTACAGCAGAATATATCATATTTAAGTAATAGACCGTGACAATATGGTGCACCACCTACTTACGCTAATGCGACGTTGCAAATCAACTGCGTGGGTTCGATCCCGGCTCAGACACTTGCGTCTCGAGATTGTGTCGACTTGCAAAATATATTATTATTAATGGATCCTGCTTATTTGACAAATCGACTAAGAAGGTACCGGTTCAACTTTGTTATGAATTTAATGTTTGGGAGTGGGCACGTACTGTTTGCGTTGGTCGGAATCGCTACTTCACCAACTTTTCAATGGAATAATTCTGAATAGATCTCAATATGAAATGGACTTTTACAGATCATCATAATCTTCTTGCAGAGTTCCCAGATTATCTGAAGTCGGAGCAATATGTTCGATCAGACCTGCCTTTTAATTCATATGATACACCACACCAGAAAGATTTATAGAAAAGTGATGGATAGGACCATGTTGAGAGATCGCTAAACCATACTTTTTGAGGGTTTGGCTTGAGTTTTACAGTCGGCCACTCTTTGGGTATGCATTAATTTAAATATAAGTAAAGGTACTCCTAAAACATAATAAAGTTAATTATAAGAATCTAAAAATATCGTATAGCAGATTATTTTACGCACTGTAATAATTATGATCTATTTATCTTTTGGAGTCTTACACAAATACTCACAGAAAATAGATACTTACCTACCCCTTTCTCTGACCAGTTCCAAAATTCGCTTGAAACTTGGCCATTTAGATCGAAATTTGATTTGCCTCCGTACAATCAATTTACTGTTATAATGAAAGTTGCTTCATTAACGATGCGTCCTTTCGAACGGCCAATATTGTCCCAAGTTAAATACGTGGCCAATGAACCAAGTCCCGAGAGCCAAACTTAGTTACCTAAACAAACAGGGTGGGTCGCTAGTCAACAGCGGTGGCCTGGGTCACTGTCTCGTTGCTGTCATGTCATTGGATCCAAATTTTTTTTAGTTTATATGAATTCTTTCCCGAATAAAAGTTAGCACCCACCTATCGTTCTTATTTAAAAAAAATAGGATTATTTTCGCCGTAGCGTAGAGGAATTTGTAGCAGCGTTCCTCTTAAACGACCTAGCAATGTTCTGCGACTTTTTTCCCAAGAAATGGCAATAGGCTCGCCATTTATTACATCTGACCTAACATAATTGGCGACCATGGGTGTTAATTCAACCCAGCTGACACCTTTAGGGATAATTGTACGTGATTTATGTACGTATGTGTCTTTATTGATATTATTATGTGCTTAAAATTACATAATATCCAATATATTATTCATATTTTGTGTTTCCCAAATAAAGTGGCCATTTTCCGCATTTACCGGGTGTAAAATAGCAACATAAAACTTTTCATAATCCATTCAACCCTTCGACAGGCTTTTAAGTCGTTAAAAGCGAAATAAGAAAATAAGAATGAAAGCAAAAACTTTTAGCCTCGAGGAAAACTACTTAAGATTCCATACAATGCCGCGACAGTAACATGAGTGAGGCGCCGCCGCTAGCACGGCCCATCAAATTTTATCATCCCCATCGACAGCATTTTGGCGAGCGACGTCAGTTCGCGTCGTCGTGTCGGCAACTTTCAATAAACAACCAAAGCCTCGCTTAGTGTTTTAGTTCACACCAGTAGCAAACGCGGAGACATTAACGTAACTACGCCTTTCGTATTACAAAACAAACAATATGTCGTCATTTATGGCTAAATTGATACCATTGTTGCCCACACCTGCTCAAATAATGTAAACAAAATTCAATTCTAAGATAGCATACAGTTTTTGAAAATTTCTTTTTTCAATTCAATTCTTCATGATACGTACGATATTTAGGAACATTTTGAAATTGACTAAATAAACTCCGTATAGAATTATAAGATCTGTATGCTAATTAATAATCTTCTTTACAGGAAATAACAAATTATCATGCTTAGGTTAGTTAAATTAAACACACAAAGCAAATATAAGCTTTCCCACCAGCTTTATTGTCTCTTCATAGAAATTGTTAACTGTATTGTATCGTTATCTGTGTTTGGCTGAGTCATTCTTCCTACACACGAACTTAAACTTTATACTCCACTATTGAGAGTTGAATCTTCAGCAAAGTTGGAGTATAATCTCTCTAACACAGGCTTCCAATTACAGGCGGCAACTGCCAATATACTTATACGGCGAAACCTCAATATAAACCACGTTGAATTTCTTATTAAGATTGTACGGCTCCTTATATCACATCTACAATAAATTACAAACCCTTAAATGTACGTGTAAAAAACTAAATGCTCTATTACGATCGAATAGGTATATCCGTTTGCTTATAAAGACATCTAATGAATAAAATACTATGTATGTATTGATTTGAATGGGGCTTATTTACACATATAAACAGTGATTTAAATATTAAAGCACATGTAAGCCAAGTCAACTACAATAAGCCGCAATGCTAATTTGACCAATATTTTATTATTTAATTGAGAAGATCTTCATTGTAAGATACACGGAAACATCTCGTAATAAATTTGTTGAAATAGGTTCCCAAATGAACCCTAAAATATAATTTTCCGACCCAACATCCAACATAATTGGTCTCTGGGGACAGTTTTGCCATCGTTTCACCTTTTCGCAACGGCTAGTAGAGAACCGTACTACAATACTGTATTCTACAATACATTACACAAACGCTTCATGTTTGGGTATTATAGACGATTGTTTCGACTTAGGTAGTGTTGGGTTTACATGGACGATCCGGCGATATACCCGATACCGGGTATTTAACGGCAACTCGTCGAATAATACGGTGCTGTATTAGCTATCTAATAAAGTAAGTTTACACCAAGCCCATACCATAATCCCATGTGAGTAACGGTGGCGTGTTCTCGCTTGGAGCTCATTAATTTGCCCCTCGCCGCCTCTTGCTGCGGGATTTGTGGAATTACTATTGTTTATGCCTGTACAGACTTAAATAATTATTCCTCTACATCTGTAAGCCTTGTTGTTTCAGCCGGTGTGGTATGAAATCGATTAGGCACATAGCTCGCGCTAGTTGTAATCCATTCATAAATATTGGGCTTATCTTACTATGTAGGTTCAAAATTCACTCTGCCCACCTTGCCAAATATTTAATGTAGAAATTGGTAATATGTTTAGTGCATTCGTCTGTAAGAGTTTTAGATTTTATGAACACTTCTAATTATATAAACAATGTAACGTGTAATATACCTTTCTTTTTCTCTATTAAATATCTCAAATGTCCAAATATAGCTGATTTTTGTTCAACTGTGTACCTACTTTACCTAATAGAAGCATAGTAGCTTATCAAATTATTTATAAGTTGGTTAATGTTAAGGGCTATTCAACGTTTGACAAATAAATACTCCAAAGTCCAACTCACCGTAGAGTTGTCGTAAATGTCGACTAAGGGAGGCTGCTCGAAGTAGACGAATAAGCACCTTGGGGTACCCTAATGGTGAAGGAAAAACCAGCAATAACAGCACATCCAAAGAGGGTTGTATTGTCTGGCAGGCGGCCGGCTGTAAAACCAAAGCCAATACCTTGAGCAGTATTGGATTGGAATGTTGTCATCCCAATCACTCTCTATTCATCTATTTTATCATTAAATCATTACTAGAACCTTTCTGGTGTGATAGACGACATTAATCGAAATTGAGTGGATGGCTTAGTGAAGTCTGACCGATATTAATGAATAAGGAACTACTACGCCAACCCCAGATTAACTTGAAACAGGTTTACGAAGATAATGATGACTGTAATTTTTTGCAATTATCTATGTCTATGTTCATAATCCATACTTGATTATTTCAAAGTGCTATTATCGAAGATAAAATTGAAAGTGTTTTGCCTATCTTTTTTCCAAATGATTAAGTTTATTAAATGTATAATCATGTTCAACATAAAAGCGACGGCTGCATTAAATATATAGCCAACACTTATGTCGGCCATTATAGTGATAATAGCGCAATTACTTGTGAGCGATACTAAAATAATTTCGATAGTTTACACGTGGAGTGTAGAAACTGGTTTTTTTAAAGCTATTATTACTATGGGTGTTGGCGTTTACAATAAATCGTTTATTACTTTAATGATTAATCCACCGAACAGCCAAATCAAAATGAAAAATATAGAGAATATTTTTCGTGAGTACTATCAACTCTATGTACTTTGGGAAAATATGATATTATGTTTATCATCCTCTGCAATTTCAAAGGTGTCGTCGTATAGTACCAGTGAGCTAATTAAAATAGTGTGAATTATAAAGTCCATCGTCAACCTCTTGTCCTTATCTCATTTCAATTGGGACGGCGCAGTATGTATTTCTTTTTCATTTCACCTGTTAACCGTCATCTCCTTATATACTCACATGTTCTTTCGTACGCAAACCTTCTCAATTTCTTCTATGGGTTTTCTCGTCCTTTCCATTCCTCAACATTCATGTTCAACACTTTTTTAGTCATATTCTATCTCTGCAGCATATAATCTTCTTTCATTAGTATTCTTCACACAAAAGTCCATAACTCCAAATTAATAAGATTCTTCATTATTTTCGTGATTTTTATAAATAAAAATACGAAAGAATAAAGCATTCTTCCTTTTAATCTTCTGCTTAATTCCAATAATTGTATGAAGTTTAAAGTTCTATGTTAATACTATATGTAGTATTTGTAAAGTCTGATATATAACTCGATTCAAACTAACAAGACTTATAAGCTGATGGCTTATAAACGGATTCCAACTTAAGACAGAAACCGGAATCAACGGCTTATTTTGTCTCACTGAGCAGATAGACTAACTCTACCCTCCCTTAGATTAAGTGCTTCGTTTGGAATTGACGACAATATGACTGCAATATAATTATGTAACGTCAACAGCACACCATATTCATTCAATTTTGCGATTTAATGCCAATTTAATCTAAAATATTAATTTCAATAATTCGTACTCAAGAACACGTAAGGTCAACATAACGTTTTATTTGTTATTTGTGTATGTATAAAATTTTGCTGTTGGTTAAAATTAGATGACGTAGTAAATTAAATTTTAATCAACAGCAAAATTTTTTTGCGTGTGTAAATGTGCTATACTTTGTCACATCATTAACATTAGCATAATAACATTTTCGCTTTACGTAAAAATGTGATGTACTAGGCACAATTCGAATATTATACACTCTGGCTTCCGTTCTCTTAAGTAAACAAAAGAAAAGGTCATCATAAAAGTAAAATTATCTGCGTTATAAAATTCAACGTGTATTTTCTAAATAAATTTGCCTGATGAATTATTTAAGATAATTTAATAAGAGCTGCTTTGTTATTACTAGCATTAGATATCTGCTGTTAATCGAAAGTCTAGTATTAAAATTTAAACAGAAAGGGAATTAACTTTCCATAATACGAAGTTAGTCGGCGCCACTAGTTTCAAATCACGAAACCGAGTCCACATACAAAGTTGTGCCGTTTTCAAGTTTTGTCATTATCCTACTATCTTGATGTTATTCGTTGAAGTGTGGTGATGGCAGAGCAGAATACAATTGTCACCACCCTCTCCCGTGGGTGTTGTACAGTGCGACTAAGGTTAAAGATAGATTTCCATTTGAGGATTAGACATCTTGATTTAAACTTTAGAACCAAAGCATTAAATCATCCTAATCACCAGTTTGGATTTCGACAAAATCATGCAACGGTAGAGCAGGTCCACAGAGTTTATGAAAAAATCAGAAAGTCTCTGGAAGATAAAGAATATTGTTCTGCAGCCTTCCTTGATATACAACAGGCATTTGATAAAGTATGGCACAAAGGACTTCTTTATAAAATCAAAAAGTACTTACCACACACGTTCTACGAATTGTTGCAGTCATATTTATCTGACAGAATATTCCAGGTTAAAGATGGTGACAGCTCTTCGAAATTCTATGAAATACGTGCCGGCATTCCACAAGGCAGTCTTAGGGCCCGTGCTGTATACATTGTATACGGCGGACTTACCCCTAACTCCAGACATTACCTCAGCAACATATGCGGATGACACCGCCATATTGGCAAGTCACAAGGATCCAGCCATAGCGCCAAGTCTACTCCATAAAGGACTTGACAATATTAGTATCTGGTTGAAGAAATGGCGAATTAAGCCTAGCGTCTCAAAGTCAATTCATGTGACATACACATTGAGACGGGATAACTGCCCTCCAGTGAAACTATGTGAACAAGAACTCCCACATGGTGATTCTGTTAAATACTTGGGGATCCACCTAAACCTAAGGCTTACGTGGAAAAAACACATACAGGCAAAAAGAGATCAGTTAAATCTGAAATATAAGAACCTGCACTGGCTAATAGAGAGAAACTCTGTCCTCTCAGTTGATAACAAGCTACTGATATATAATATGATACTCAAACCAATATGGACATATGGTATACTTTGGGGAACTGCAAGTTGCTCCAACATCAATATCATACAGATAATGCAAAATTCAATCTTGAAGAATATATCCAATGCACCATGGTTTATAAAAATCTCTGAGCTTCATGAGCATTTGAAATAGAACACTGTGCATCAGGAGATAAAATTATTGACTGATAGATACAAAGCACGACTGGAAAATCATCCTAATGCCCTTGCAAATGCTCTCACAAAACCAACATACAGCAAGAGACTGAAGAGAACTACAGTCTTTGACCTCTTCAACCAGCACACATAATGGTATATAATTAAGAAGAGTCACTTCCCAATGGGGAGGTGCTCTGCAAAGCCGAAACCTGCAACAAATCTGATTATAGTCCAAGGACTGATGGCAGATCTACAAAAAAAAAGAAAGAACCAAAGCCATTCTCAATGTGTTGCCTTCAAGATTGAGACTTTTCAGGTTGCTTCGCGCAGTATAAGCATTTACAACTAGTGACAGCAATTGAGGTTACATCGTGTCGATATGCCCTCCAGGGAAATTATCTTCGCCGCGACTGAGGCATGCAGTGCAGGCATAGTTACTGCGTAACACGATGGATATTAAAATCTTATTATTGTTCTGGGACCGAGATTCGCTCACTCTTCTATAGTGTTTTTTAAAAGGAGCCTGTGCTTTCTACTATTTCTTTTTTTACTTATTTAACAATTCGGTCGTAAGTTTAAAATATGGTGTATGATCGTATGGTATCGGCAGAGCAGAATTCAATTGTCACCACGATCCATCTATAGACAACTATGAGTAATAGACATCAGCGTTTCTCCTATCCCACCTAGAAATATTATACCATTCGAGAAGCTCACCATTTTATTACCTTTATGCTTAGTTTAGTTAGACGAATATTTTTTTTTGTTTTTGACAATTATTCGAGGTGATGATGATGAAGTAAAAAGTGCAAATTACGAAGAACATCAAGGGTTAACCTTTTCATTACCACCGCCACCACACGTTCAATTCCATTACAGGTGATATAAAATAATTTATTTTCGAAAACGATAGCCATGGGCCACATAAAAAATGTAGGCAAACCAACCAGGTTTAACCGTACGCAAATAAATCTGTCAATTTCACTCAGCCAACTGTTTCCTATTCGCTAGTTTGTTGTTTGTTGCACGCTATTCTGTGATCCACTCCGATATTTTGGTTGGGTCCAGTTTGGGTGAATTGGAGCGAAATGTTTGTGTTCGCGTATTTTTGTTGAACGGAAATTTACATTCTCTGTTATAGTCTCCAAATATTGTCTAACTGGAAGGTTTTGATTACAACTTATATATATATATAACAAATATTTGTTATAACTAATTATGTTTGTAGTTACTTCTTACTCCAACGAGTTGATTGTCAATTAAGTATTATAAAAGGCGATGAGGGCTATGCATCATTGCAAAATGTCACTAACATGTCAGTAAAATAAAAATGTTTGCTATAAACATTTTAATCAAGAGTAATATGGCATCTGATTTCAGCTGCGTAATCAATAGACACAAAAGGCTGGTCCCCTATTCATGTAGACGATAGAGTTCAGCCATTCGGACGGAACTGGAATGGGTGCGACAGACCGATATGAATACACAAATGTATTGATGAGCTTTGGTACGGTCGGGATAAACGGAACTGTAAGTTTTTCCAATGAATTTCAACTTTAGCTTTTTGGGTTAAAGTGCAATATTGTTTGAAGGAATTTGTCTGTGTTTGCGGTAATATGATGCATGTTTTGTTTTTGTTGAAAACGGTTTCTTTTTAATATTTTTGTTGAAGGTTTTAGTTTTTCTATATATCTGGCCACATATATTTTATGTTATATTTTTCTATGATTGAAGTTGTCACTTCTTTTCCTCGTACCGTTTGTAACTACATTGCTTTATTGTCTTTTATAATTTTCTTTAATAAATATCTCTTTTAAATATCGGCTTATTATCTCTAACAGGTTATGGGCCCAGGCAAAAAGTGCACGCTTATTATCTCTAACAGGTTATGGGCTATATTTATTGATAATAATGTCGATTAAAATTGAGTTATTGAACCGTGAAAATTATGATACATGGCGGATACAAGCTGAAGCAGTATTGGTGAAAAATGATACTTGGGGCTACGTATCCGGGAAGATAATTAAGCCTGTTGTGAACGAGGATAATGAAGGAGCTGTGCAGGCATGGATCGATGGAGATCGTAAAGCTAAGTCCGATTTAGTTTTGACTCTGAGTCCGAGTGAGCTGAAACAAATACGTGGGTGCGAAACTTCACGAGACGTATGGTTGAAGCTACAAAAGGTGCATGCGTCGAAAAGTCCGGCCAGAAAGGCAACCTTGTTGAAACGGCTGATCACTTATAAAATGCAAGAGAGTGATGATATTCACGAGCATTTGGAGAGATTTTTTGATGCTGTAGATAAGTTGGAGGATATGGAGATAATATTCACCAAGATTTACTGTCAATACTACTGTTATATAGTTTAACATCATCGTATGAAAACTTCCGGTGTGCTATCGAAACGAGAGATGAGCTACCGAAAATAGTTTCTAAAGATAAAAATTTGCGAAGAATATAGTTCCAGAATAGAGAACGATGTTGATATGCTGCAAGAAAAGGCATTTTATGCAAAACGTGGAGCGATACCAAAGAAGTCAAAATTCAAAAATGATCAAAAGTCACAAGAATTTAAATTTCGATGTTACAAATGTCATGGATTTGGTCATAAAGCTTCTAATTGTCAAATGAAGAAAAATGTTAATGTCGAATTGAAATGTGTCATCAGCGACGAAGATGAAGAAATTGTTGATAATTTTGAAAGTTTTAATTTGGCTTAGAATCAAAGTAAAATTGTGGATTCTCGATAGAGTGGTTGCAATGATCAACAAGAATTTTATGGAAATTTGGAAAATCGTAAAGGATAATTACATAATGGCCAAAAAATCTGTCGATAAATGTCATGAGACAAGGAAATATTAGATTCTTAGCTAAAAGTAATAATGATATTGCGCGGATAGAGTTCACTATTTGGTCCTGATCTTAGGAGCAATCTTGTGTAGATTGC
The DNA here is from genome assembly GCA_963931975.1 of Cataclysta lemnata. Lineage (NCBI taxonomy): Eukaryota > Metazoa > Arthropoda > Insecta > Lepidoptera > Crambidae > Cataclysta > Cataclysta lemnata. The sequence goes on from OZ008339.1 coordinate 9,056,147, forward strand.
GAAGTAATTTTTAAGGATATTGTTATCGTAAAGAGATGGTAAAATTAAAATTACTGGAGATCGTGCTGGGGATTTGTACATAGTGAGAGAGGCTGATGATGAAGTTTCAGTCGTAAGCAATAATAAGGTGGATGTTGATATTTGGACATGGCATGATCCAATGGGACATCTGAATAGCTAAGATGTAATGAAAATTCTGAAAAGATGTGACATGAATCTTAAGTCGACAGATTTAATTGTCCCGGATATTTTTGACGAAGGCTTAATCAAGAACAAAACATGACAACTGTGTTCGTGGCCTAGGTATTTGCTGTGATATATAGAAAAAGGAGGCGTGTTGAAGGTTTTAGTTTTTCTATATATCTGGCCACATATATTTTATGTTATATTTTTCTATGATTGAAGTTGTCACTTCTTTTCCTCGTACCGTTTGTAACTACATTGCTTTATTGTCTTTTATAATTTTCTTTAATAAATATCTCTTTTAAATATCGGCTTATTATCTCTAACAATTTTTTCTAACATAACACAAAATAAAACCAAAATACATTACATTAATTTTATAAGGATAACATTTGTTAAATAAAAGAACTTAGTCAACATTTTATTTTGCCAACTACAAATAAAAAAAAAATTGAAACCACAAATACACAGTAAAATAGAATCTCATAATATTTACTTAGGACAAAGTTCAAAATCCTCTGAATAACTTCCGCTTTGAGATAAACAAACGAAGCTCGAGTATTTACACAGAAATTGTTAATACAATCGTCCTACTCAAGCTATTCAGAATTCACATACCGTTTCACGATTGTCTAAATGCCGATTGCTTCCCCGCTTTACGGTATCGATACGGCATCGATATATTCCATATCGATGAGCCATCGGTATGTTTTATTACATGCAATATATCGGGACACTGGAACGACGGATTAGATATTGAGATGCTGTATAGATTGTCGACGCTCGCATATCGATATTTGATTGCTTTCGGAAGTGAGCTGTGTCTGTACGAATCGTAAGGGTTGTACGTAATAACTGACGAAAATATCATTTTGTCGAACTTTATTGGGAATTGTGCAGTCAAAAGCTCGTCAGTACCTTATTGTCAAATACCGCCAATCGATTACTAATCTTATCTTTTTGACTTCACTGGCCTAGTGCAGTTGGTGGATATTATCGATTGCACATGAAGCCAGCACCAATATCCTAATCTGACGTGTAATTGACATAACGGCTAAAACGCCAATTTTCCCAGTTTTGCTTTACTTTGTATAAAAACAAACAATTCATTAAGTCTGTGATAAATTCGTAAACAGTAAAACCCTACAGAAGCTACTGTACGTAGTATACACTACAGTTTTAAAGTAGTCAAAAGTTTACGTTTTTCATGCATAATTTATCGGTCGTAAAGTACAGGCTGGCCACGGGGCTACTATAAAAAGATGCAGAGGGGTCAACAGCGGAACTTTATAGTCACACTGAGCGTAGCCTGATTACAATGTATGTATACCTAGATGGCGCATCTAAATACATAAGTTTGGTGACTCAAATAAATAAGAGATTCTTTAATGGCAATATTCATAATAATAATGCCAGAAAATTGAAAAAAAAAATATATTTTGATATTCCTTACATACATGATGTAAAAGTTGTAATATCTATAAATAAATCTAAATAAAAATATTGAAATATTTCCACAATAAACAAAATAGTCAAATGTCAATAGCATTCTGGCTAATTGAAATAGGGCTACCACACGGTTGTACTAAAATCTCAATAAATAAATAAATTTAGACATTTTAGGTGTTTAGCATTATTTATTTCACCGGATATATATCGTATATTGAGTAAGTATACTTGTAAATTGTAATAAGATCAATCCATTGTTGTTTAAATGACTGAATTTCCGCTTAGACATGAATTATGCTGCCCTGTGGATATCTAAGCAACTCAGTACTGAGTCCTGCCTCCTGAAACAGCAGTCTAACTAAATGCTAATCTGAAAACGCACATGTAAATTATTTTCATTTAACTTTTCGCAAGTAAATATAAAGGGGAGCTTTAACTCCAGTGCATTAGGGTTAAATCCGCCACCAGTTGCCGTCCACACGGCAGTTGGCGCGACTCCAAATTATTTTAAAAGAAACCTTCTAAATAGGAAAAGCATCCTTTGTGATTTTTCAGGATAAAACTGGTATGTACATAGTAGGTACATAAAAAAGAGTCAAGACTAAGCCTGCTGTAAAGTGATCGAAATAGGAAAAGGAAAACAGGAAATCAGGAAACAGTTAAAATATTGATTTATATCGATATCTATACAGCAATAATACACGCGTGTTATATCAGTTGTTTTATTTCAAATGTAATAGTAATAGTGCTCATGCAGATTAGAAGTGAACATTAATTAAATTACATTGATTTATTTTATTAACAGTTATTTGCAGATTTTAGAATAATTACATATTACTAATTTGTTAAAGACTTAATTAGGAGTTAGGCTTAATTGTTGCTCAATTCAACACTTCCAATTTAGATTTAGGCGGAAAAGAAGTCAATCGATTTTTCTATATTATGTGTGTAACAGCTATGCTGCGTTTATGTATAAACTTAAATAAGTGTTATACTGATCTTATCAGTAATTATTAAATGTTAGGCCAAGAATAGCACACCGATTTTTTTTGTAGAAATGTTGGTGACCCTTCACATCGAAGGTTTCATTTCGCTGCAACACGGAATATAGTAGCTTTCTTTTTATTTTCCAAGCTTACAAAGTAGCGGTTCTGTAATTATCCCCGTGGCTTGGACCAACTGTTCACCTAAGAATAATTATAATGTTTTAATTTTCAACCCATTTTGCGTTTCGTACTCGTTGCATGTGGTGAAGTTGGGTGTTTTGTTGCTAAGTAGCTTTTATTTATTGAGTATTTTAAAGTCGTTTAATCGCGTTCAATTATTTTTGCTAGTCCAGAATTGTGTCACAATTTATTCTGAAGCGAACAAAGACGTTGAATAAAACGATGAATTGTATAATATGATGAAATAATATGTAATAAATAAGAGGTAAAAAATATATAACAATAACCCCACGCTACATAATGATGACATCAACAAAACAACCAAAGAATTTAATTATTATTGGATGCCAATTTAAGCTTTTACATTGTCGCGCTCTTATAATTCGCTTCATCTGAACAGCCACTTAGGGCCAATTTTACGATGCGCCCGCCAAATCTTAAAGCTGTGTAAAATAAAGACTAAGGTACTAAACTGACCCTAAATATTCTGGGAGCAGAGTACAAGGCTTTTGACAGGTTTGGATAAGTGATTTGTTGCTGGTTGTACCTACATCTTGTGTAGATAATAGCTTCAGCAACACATTCCCGCTGTTAACGTCAGGCTTATGACGCCCGAGGAGCCGCTAATGCCGCTAATACGCCTAAACGCAGTCTACTTACAGCACGAAATCACGTCTGAAACTGTCTTGTAAATTACCCAATTGCGTATTACTGAATCTCGAAACAGTGTAAAACGTCTAAGCATTTTGTCGAGAAATGTTTCTGACCCACTTTATCTCGCTTATTATGGTGAACACAAACCGGGCGATATAATTACCCAGTAATTTATTGTAGCCATATCACAGACCACGTACACGACAACGTTCGAGATATGTTTTTATTCGAAGTTTTCACGCGATTGTTACGTTTTCCTACGCGTAGCCGTTAAGTCAAATATTCACTTTGAATTAATCTTTGTGAAATACAGCGTTGAGTTCTTTTTTGTTATTCACAAAGTTCTGTTTAATATTTCTAGAAAGAAAAACAAAATTTTATAACAATGTCTACGTTGTACGAAAATGGTGGCCTTGTTTTTGTGAGGAAAAGCGGTAATCCTTTGAATGTTTTCCTTTAGTATGAGGCTATGAAAACAGCGGCTAGCGATTTATTATATATAATAAAAAAATACAGCTGCAATTATTCCAAGTGCATGCCGTCTTATTATGTAATTATATCGCTGATTTAATACAGGAGAGACTCTACTCAAAAAATACTTAGAAATGCGTGTTTTAAATTTATATATATAACATTATATATATGTCGTGGCCAAATCGTAGAATTGATCACTTCATGATGTGGCCGACTATTTCATGAAATGCATTTCATGAAATGGCCAACTAAAAATGACCATATCATGATAATGGTCAGGCCAGATCAATGAATAAACAACGTTTAACGATGTGAACAGCTAAACGCATGGCTATTTCGTGATATGGCCAAACATTATTAATCATATCGTTAAATAGTTACATTAACCACCGTTAGAGGCGCTTTTTTCGATTTGTTTTTGTGATGCATCATGGCGGCGGACAATTAACCTAACAAACATACACACATACATACATAAATCACGCCTATATCCCCGAAGGGGTAGGCAGAGGTGAACTAGCACCCACATTTCGCCAATTATGTTAGGTCCCATGTAATAGGTGGCGAGCCTATTGCCATATATCGGGCACAAAAGTGTCGCAGTACATTGCTAGGTGGTATAAGAGGAACGCTGCCCATCCCTCATCACTGATTTATCCTTAGTCGCCTTGTACGACACCCACGGGAGAGATTTGGGGTGGTGACAATTGTATTCTACTCTGCCTTCACCACACGTCCTGAATCATACTATTAGTAATTTTGTAATAGACGATAAAAGGGAATTGAAATGTCGTTACGACACCAAATTACTAGAACTTTACGTTTTATGTCACTCAAAAAACGAGCGCAACGTTAAAATACTAAACATTAACTACATGAATGATATGGCCAAACGTGGATGGACATATCATCAAACGTTGACGTTTCAACGATATGGTCAGTTTAAGCTGGCCATTTCATGAAATGCAACCATTTCATGAAATGGTCGGCCACATCATGAAGTGATCAATTCTACGATTAGGTCACGACATATAATATATACAATAAGACCTACTGTTTTACATGGTGCAATTCTGTGTTTTATCTCTTTTGTATTTAATAAGCGATGTAATCATTGATTACGTCAGTTTATATTTGACATAGAAGATTAAGGGCCTGTTTCACAATCGAAAAGTAAGTTCGAAGTAGCTTACTTTGCAGTTCAATTGACATAAATTTCATACTACAACTGTCAAATGATCTGCGAAGTAAGCTACTTAGAACTTGATTATCGATTGTGAAACAGGCCCTAAGAAGAAGAGAGATAAGTTGGGGTGGCGAAGGTGAGTGTTAACTAGTTGTCAAGGGATCCCTTAGACCAACACTTGGGTCGCAAGTCCCAAGCGCTGCCACTCACTCCCCTCTCTGCCACACTATGGTCCCGGCACTCACACGGTGAATCCATGGAATGCCAAGAGTTTTTGTCTCAATAGTCTTTGCATTTGAATTTGAATTTACTCTGCTAACTACATAGTAACTGAGTAAGTTTATTGTAATTTATTCTATCTATAGTTGAAGATTGTACTACAGCTAAGTTGCCTAGCAACTTCTGTTATTTATCGTAATATAACAAAAAATGACAGGCAACTAAACTTCAGTAAGCTCACTTTCAACTGTAGATAGAATATAGGAACCCGCCGTTAAGCACTACGAAATTTAACAATTACAAAAACAAAACTAAATTCAAATTATACCACAAAATTGCTTAATCATTGTGATGTGAATTTACAGCCAACACACGTCTCGTAGTGCTTAGGACCAATAAATAATGTCTAGTTTTGTTTAATTTTTTGTAACGAAGTGGCCTGATTAAATTTCATGGCTCCACACTTGAAGGCGCGAGCCGGGTAAACGCTGGCTTGCAAAACGTCACCGGGTGATTGACGGAGGTTATGAATATATGATTAATGAGACGCCGAGTTATGAGGCTTCGGCTTTTTCGGCGATATTGTGTGTCTTTCACAGGCCGCTCCGTTGCTGTGAGATAAATTGTGGAAGCCAGAGCGTTAGGCAATAAATAATTGGCCGTGGCACGATTCGTTTTTTTTAAAGATGCCATATATCATTTCCAGTTTGCATTGCAAGTGTTTATGTAGGTTATGAACACAGACATTTCATCACAAGTTTTGCTTAGTGGGTTTCTCAGAGCGTTTGGTGTAATTGGTCCCCTCTAGTGGTTCATATGATACACTAGCGCATTGGGGTACTACAATATGTTAAATTTACTTAATGCTCCTGACTTCCCTCTTTGCAACACCATTAACCATCCAAGGCGCTTGGTGAATCCATGGAATGCTGAGAACGTTTGTCTCTTATGTTAATACTGTCCATATAAACATGACAATAATAAAATCTATCTTGAAATAAGGAAGTATCTTTCAAAACACCTCATGTTTAGGGCTTTAAAACCATAGGGTTAAACTGAAACAAATAAAATCAAAGGCATCCAAATACCAGTCTGTCTAACATTCAGGTCCATTAAGGCGCTGATAATATAATTGTCTAACATAAAGTGCAGAAATATGGGCGTTATTACACTGCTGCCCATCATGTTATCATACTTCTATTTATGGAACATTCTAACAAAGTAATTATTTAAATAAGCCTCACTTAAACCAATATTACTTCCTCAGTTTACGTTTCCACCATAAAAACGTGTGCGTGAACACATTAGGAATGGACGCCGATGTTTTGCTTCGAAGTGGCCATACAAACACATGAGTAAATAATCGGTACAGAGTAAAAGCTTGTCAACTGACTGTGCGAGCATAGCTCTTTTTTTTTCTCGCTTAGCGGCCTTACCACTAACTCTAAACGCGACTCAATTCCCATTGTTAAAGTGAGACAACGCTATAAGCCGAGTAGAGCTGCGTCCCGTTTTGTCACCCGCGTTTGGATCGCACTAATACTTCATGGTACGGCCACTGTTGACGGGCTTATTCTCTGTTCCATTTATTTACTCATGTGATATAACTGAGCCGCGACTACCCACGACATGTCCGTCGACTATGTCCCCTAGTTGAAACGAGGTTCGAGGTTGTACAACTTGTAACGAGAAGCATTCTTGTCACACTAACAAGTGACAAATGGCTTTGCGACGCAGTGCTGCAATTTAGAAATACAATAATAGGCTTTGTTCTTTATGAAATAATTGATTATAATAATAATCAATTATTTCAGATTAAACCGTTGGTATTAATTGTTGTATCTAACATTTGCGCTTACATCTGATGTTAGTAATACGGAAAAAAAGAGTTATTTTAGCTCTCAGCTTTTGGCTGACGTTTTTCCTTAGTTTAATTATCGGTTTTATTATACGGCCGTTTTATATGCACACAATTGTGAAAATAACAACAATCATATACCCCCCTTAACTTTGCCTACAGGTAGGAAACCCTGAGAGGTCAATGATCATTATTATTCATATTTTATGATGGCGTTCGTGCCCTTACGTAGTCTGCTCACGACTTAAACTTTTTCAATAAAACACCCCTCAAATAGTGCAAGAGCTTGACATCACTTTGTAGTAGATATACAAAAATGATAGGTACCTGTTAAAATAAAATGCAATCTATAAATCTGTTCCTGTTTCTGTTTTAGTGTTAAATTTTTTCTAATAAAACATTATGTTCGAAAGACACTATTTAGCAACCAGTGCGATAAAAAGCACCTTAAATATTTTTTTGCGTCTTGATATTTAATGAAGTTTTAAATAAATCTTCATCGTCATAATCTTACTGACTAGTTAGCAGTTTAGCTTGGGTCAGCAATATAGGTTTTTTTTTAAAACATAGTTTTTTTAGGTTTCACTGTAAGTGTCTTCCATTCATTTCGGTCAGGCATCACCAAGGCCTCGACTCCTTTTGATTTATATCATCTACTATCACACTGGAAAGTAGCTGGTGATGAATGAATGTATAAAACGTGACGGAAATGTCGAGAGACCGATCAAAGTTAGCGATAACATTTGGTCGTATGACTGACACCAACCCATTCCGGCCGAAAAAACAATTTAATATTATTAATATTTTTATTTTTTCAACACATTTTATTGTAAAAATGTAGTACTTTATGTATGATTTTGGTTTTACTAAAAAATAATAAAAGGGTTCATTTAATTACTACTATCGTATTTAGCTCGAGTATATCTAATTTTCTGCGCTTTCTATCCCCAGGTCTAATGACAGCTCCAGCGTTCGGAAGTGCGGTCACGCAGTGAGGAAAGCGATTTTATAACTTTATCACAGTTGGGGTACGCCGATACCTGCCGCACATCCGATCTATATAAAGTTTCACCGCTAAGCTGCGCTGTTTCAATGAAAATGGTTAAGCGGATGAAATTACTTGAACTGTTTGGAATTCAACCGAGGTTCTGGTTAAGATTATTCGAAATTAGTTTTGTTTTAATATATTTGATTGAATTTAGGTTACGGCTTATTTCCTTATCTTATCCGATCTATATGGAATGCCTGTACTCAGCAATACAATGGTCTGTTAAAAAGCGATAATGATTCTGACCTATTATCTACTATTTTTCTATGTAATCTTCTTCTCCCTGCCCTGTTCCCAGTCTATCTGGGGTCGGCGCAGTATGTTTCCTCTTCCATTCATATTGGTCAAACAATATCAAGCCCTCCACTCCCTTTTGATTCATATCATCCATCACACCGTAAATAGTGTGCTAGTGATTAATGAATGTATAGAAAAGGGACGGAACGGACCATGTCAATAGACCGATGAACGGAGAGTCCATACTGCTCAAGGTTTTGGCTTAGGTAAAACCTAAGCCAAGCCCGCCGCCTGCCTGACACCAAACCTCTTTGGGTATGCTGTTGTTGGTGGTTTGCCCTCTCCCATTCGGGTGCCCCAAGGTGCTTATTGGTCTACACCAGGCAATCTCCCTTAGTCAACTTTTAAGACACCCATGGGATGAGACGGGGCTGGCCTATTATATGTTATTTGTTCGCTCCCAGCCGGACTAGCATGACCAACGAGACATGATATGATATAGCCATTTATCGCGTTGAGAAGTCAAAAATCATTGGATTTTAACACTTGAATAAGAAGAATAATTGATAAAACCTCTAAGGCTATATCATAAAGATATATCTATTTATCGCTTTAAAATTATGAAAATCCAATGATTTTTGTAAGTTTAACGCGATAAATGGCTATATTATATCGTGTTCGGGTCATGTTAGCCGGGCTGGCCAGCATAGAAGACACTATTTTTCTATATAATATAATTTTTAATATTTATATGGTGTTAAAATAATAAACAAATTATAAAACTTACTAAGCTTCAAAACAATATAACTAAATTGGCTAAAACAACTTCCAATATTTAATTGGCTTTCTGTTAAAAAAAAGAGTAAAACATTAATATTTAGATTTTTATTTGAACATTATATAAATTATTCGATTTTAATTTCAACATTATATAAATGTTAGAAAGATTAGTACAAATATTTTGGATGATAATGGATAGGCACCGGGCAAGAGTAGGCTCTTATTAACTTGACGAAATTCTTCTAACCTTTACAATTCACGTTGTAAGCCAACGAATACCCTCGCAATGTAGAAATAAATTTCAGACATTCCAAAGCAGATATTTTTACAAATACGGTTTATTCGGTTAAGCTTGGGTTTGCTTTATAAACTATTCGATTTTAATTTCAACATTATATAAAATTTAGATAAATTATTTATCAATTTATTAATGAATAGTCAGCATAGCAGCGAACGCGGGTTCGATTCCCGTATCAAGACCATAATTTTTCGAACATTTTCTTACCACCAAAATATTTGCATTATGTAAATGTTAGAAAAAAATTAGCAACGAATAAAGAGTCATTTTTCGAACCACAATATTCTTGTAATAATGAGTGGTATTGAATTTATAAATTTTCTCTCATTCAAATACGCACCAAGACTTAATTTAGACCAAGCTCAAATTTACTCAACACGAATTATTGTGTTAATGGACAATTTAAAGCATTCAAAATTATACAGATAAAAACGCGAACCTTTCAGTACAATCGAAGACCCCGTATTTATTGTCGTTGGCATTCGAATAAGTGTTGTCGGCGTATTGGCGAATGAACCCCAATAATGGATAATAGCCGAGCCATTAGTCTGGCATAAAATCAATATTGACAATTGACAATCATTTGTTGTAGGCACCGAGCGGCTTCGGTAGGCTGGAAATATCGCGAGTGCTCAGCAAAATACATACATAAATATCGCCTATTCATCCCCGACGGGTAAGGCAGAGGTGAATTACTCATGTTTCCCTAATTATGTTAGGTCCCACGTAATTGGGGGCGAGCCTATTGCCATCTAACGGGCACATGAAATAGTAATAGACTCGCAGTAGGTGGTATAAAACGCTGCTGCTCATTACTCATCGCACCCTTAGTCGCCTTGTAAGTATGACATCCGCAAGAGAGGTGCGGGGTGGTGTCAACTGTATTTCGCTCTGCCGTCACCACAAAATACCATTTTTGAATTACTATTTGAATCTTCGTAATCGTCTTCCGAATAAATTTTCGAAAATTTTCTGTCCTCTTCTTTTTCTTTGTAACCATTTTAGAAATCACTTTTGTCCATAACACTGGTGGTACTGCTCTAATATCTTTCGTTTCTCATAAATAAACCATGAGGCCAGCACCGCATGGTACCCGTAAAGAAAATGCGAATTAATTTGGCAAATACCTTGCATGTAGTGGGAACGTACTGTATTAAGGTTACAGTTTTGCACGTAACGAATTCAAAGTTACCGTTTTTGTTTTGCTTTGGTAATATTTCTACGTATTGTGGGGTTTTTGTATTACTTTTTGGTCACTAGCGAGAAACCTTAAAATGTATTTAAATTAATTAAAATTTTAAATTTATACTATACAGCAGAATAGAATTGTCACCACCCTTAATCTGTCCCGATGGGGAAGATGCAAATCTCCTCCTATCAGATGGTTGTTACCCAACATAGTTAGCGAAATGTGGGCTAATACTCCTGTCTTCTTAATTCTTCTGAGATTTCCTAAAATAACTATAATTTTTATAACTTAAAATAAAGACTTTTAAATATTTTTCGAACTTATTCTAACCGCTATATTTTTTGTACTAATTTTTCTACCATTTATATAATGTTCAAATTAATAGCAAAGTAGTAAATATATTGTGATTATTATATTGTAGCTTTATTGCTAATATTTCATTACCTCGAAACCACATAATAAAATATTTACATGTGTATACTCGTAGTGTAATTATTTGGTATAAACAAGTCTTTAATATCTGACTGCATTTCATTTTTTTCTCTTATTCGTCTATGCCGCACAAGAATTCCCAGGAGATGCCGGGACAAACCGTGGGCGGAAGATTAGTACCTTGTTTTACAAATTCATGCACACATTCCGATCATATTATATGTTTCAAAAATACAACACCTTTTCTGGAGTTTAATTATAATATTTCGCTTCTTTAACACAAAGGAGATACAACCATCACTTAAACGCATTTTTTTTTTAAATAAATCCGAATGATAAAAATTTAAGACACACGCGATGTTATTACAAAAAAATTAAAACATGTCTTGTTTAAGAAGTGTTTAAATCAGATGCTGTTCCTGTCACAAAATATTGCATTTATTGAATAAATAAGAGATTTGTTACCTTTTTTGTCATAATTATCTCATTATAATTGACAAAGCTGTATAATTTTTAATACCTCACGCTCACGCAATTCCAGCTCTAATAAAAGCCTAATCAAAAGCCTTTTACGATTCACCGCGTGACAATTGATGAATTTGTAGCACATCATACAAAGTTCTCATTAAAGCAGTCTCGCTCGTGCCATTCATCACGCGAGCTTCCTTGAGCCGACCAAGGCATTCCATCTGTCAGCACTTGACATAGAATTGTCAGTGAATACGCCACGCCCACCAGATCTGAGGAATAAGCCGTAAATATTTATAAGTCTAATAACGGCTTAATACCTATTCATAAGTGAAAATTACTATGCAAATAACAAAGGGGGCGGGCAGTAAATGTACTCTGCGCTCAACATTTCGCGTCTGACTGCGACACAAGTGATGGTATGTAAGTTTGACGTTGATTTGTGCAGAATAGCGGTTGAATTTGCATAACTAGCCACCTAGTTTGCCCAGTTTGATTTAGTGTTGCCTTATTGCGGATTCTGGGCGTATTGTAAACGAGATTGATGGTGGCCCAATCGCCTCTTTGACTTCTGCTCAGCAGAATTACCTTTCGCGGAGGCATGTGACTGTGTCATTGATTTTACTGGAATTTCCCATCTTTCCTATCATAATATGCAATGTTCACGCACACGGTATCGTGTTTTCAATAGGTATGCGGTATTTAGTATCTTATAAAATCGATAAGCCTTAATACCTAAATAAGGCTGGTGTCACGCAGCCAGCTAGCCTTGAGTGGCAAGGAATGTTGTCATCCCAATCACATCCAGTCTCTCCGTTCATGGGTCTCTTTTAGTTCTGTTCCTCTGTCGTCTTACATGGACTACGTCCGGTACATCTTTCCACATTTTAAGTTTCCAGCATAAAGTACCCTAACCTGTACTTTATCTTATTCGTTAATTGCGTCAAATTCTAGCTAACTAATTCTAAATTAATTATTCAATCTTGGTTTTTGTTTCTTCTCTTATTAATAATATCTCATTTATAACTTCATAATTAATACCACCTTAGTCTGGTCATTGTAGTATCTTCTGGATACGCTGTTTGTCATTTTGAAGTTAAATTCTAAACAAATTACTACTTTACTATCGTATAAATCTATGGTAAGCGCGAGTATAATAACAGAATAGTCATTAATTAAGGCATTATCTCCATCCTACGCACAAACAACACACTCTCGTCATTAAACGGAAATATATCAAAAAGATAAAGAACGTGAAATCGGAAAGAAAATAAATAAAACACAATCGACCATAATAAATGTCGTATCTCGTCATTACGCCACGGAAATTAAATATTCCTTTTAATAAACAACGCCAAGGTAAAAGCCGTGTGAAATATGACCGACGACGGACGTTTCAATGATTTGTTATGGTTGGTTAACATTATTAACTTGTTTCCCTTTTTCACACCTAATGGAATACAAACATAAAGAGTGGTGTTACGAAATAAGTAAAGGCACTCAGTTTTATGGCGCAGCTTAAGATTTCTTCTTGATATTGTTTGTGATTTTGTTTAAGACTGTGCAATTTTATATTTTGTTATTCTGTTTATTTTGTGTGAAACCAATCATTGTTGACATTCTTACATCATTCCATTATTCTTTTAGTTAAATATAAAATTCGTTCCTCACAATATATCTCGAACCACAGAGGTTATTTTCATGTTATTTAATAGTGGAGAGCCTGGGGAGTTGAACTCTGAACTCAATTACTTTGTAATGAATGTTTTTACATTATCAAATTTTCGAACGAAATAATCTTTGATCCTTGTCATATAATAACGAACTGCTAACACGTTCAATGCCAGTTATACAATATTAACCATCAGTGAATTGTTCTATGAATGGTTAGCCAAAAGAATCTGTTTTTTTTTGCACAAAGAACATGACTACATACTAATATGGTTCATGAATTGTTCGGAAATGGAATAATACGTCAAGGACACACATTGGATTTGTGATGTAACGTCATGGTGCATTAGATCGGGCTTTAATCCAACTTAACTCACTACGACGTTACATTATAGAATATTCATTTGTTATTTTTAATACAACCAACTTTACTATTATCATTATTAGACATTTCTCGGTTAAAATTTCACGTTTTGTTGACGAGCGGTTGTCCTTGGTTAAAAAATTGGGTCGAAGATTTTATTGGTGAATCGTTCACGGGCCATTCTTTTTTTAGACTGTTAGAGAACTCACCCACTCAAACGATGATAATTTATGTTCCCTCAAAGTTGTGCACAAAACAAGAACATTTCCAACGACAAGTTTAATTAGCTATGCATTGCTCATACGAGACACGTAATAAATGGAGCATTTAACATCTGAAGGCATGTAAAACATTGGCCAAGACTGTAATTATTGAAATTTGCATTGAGTTGATCAGCGGGAAGGCGAAGGTGTATAGTTGGGAGCCGGCGCCTTAGCCGCCTACACGCGGCCGGCGCAACACCTACAGTACTTTTACTAATAAGAATATACAGCCGCGGATTAGATAATCCGGGACTGCCAAACTGAGCCTCAACATCCATGAGATAAAGTTGAAAACTAAGTGAGGAAAATTACCTAATGGCAGCGTGATGTGACGTTGTTGTATGTACCTACCATAAGTATTTTCCACATTTATGTCTACATGCAATAAAATAGCTAACGCACACAACTCAATCCTCTAAACGTAGCATTCTCTTCGGATGGAGCCAATAATTCTCTTTATACCAATATTTGTATTATAAACCTTTGGTGATGCCGTTCTTGTGGTGTTTAACATAAACAAAGGCGTACTAGCTGTCGGTTTTAACCGCGCACTTGCCTATTAAGAGAGCATAGCCTTGAGGCGGCTCCCGTTTTCCTGGCAGGACAAGGTACATAATATGAATTTATGTGCATTTCCATTTCCATCTACAATGTATATACGAGGGCGGGTCAATAAGTCCGTGACTTTTTGAATTTTTTGAACCTCTTTTTGAACCTCGACAAATCATATTTTTTGGAAGGGATATAAAAATTTGAGAAGCGTTGGACAAAGTGTATAGAGCTCAAGGGAGACTACGTTGAAAAATAAAATGATTTATTTATCAAAAAATCTGTGTTTTATTCCAAAAGTCACGGACTTATTGACCCACCCTCGTAATTCTAACAAGAAACAATTTTATTAAAGTCGTCGCAAAATAGCACGCTCTTAATCTAATGATTTTTAAATGAAAATATTCATACTTACATACATAAATCACGCATATATATTTATCCTCGAAAGGGTAAGCAGATGTGAATAAATGAAAACCCATGCTTAGCCATGTTAAGGCCCAGTCATATAGGAGGCGAGCATACTGCCATATATCGCGAACACGTAAACAGCAGTAGGTACATTGCTAGAGGAACGCTGGTGCCCATTATCTGTCGCTGTCTTTACTCTTAGTCGCCTTGTACGACGGTGGTGGAAACTGTCTCACCACCATGTGCTGTCATCACACGGCAAATGTAATTATGACTAAAACAAATTTTCGATTAATTCCTATTCATAGATAAGAAAAATAGTGGAATACGTTAAGGTAAGCAAAATAGAAGCAAGATACATGCCCAGCCCATGCCCAGCCCAGCTATTGAAAGTGTATTGATTGTTAAAAACTAAAATTGTTCAGAACAAGTACAAATAGTGCCTAAATATTGTATATTTTACACTATGCTCAGGCAGAAATTCCTCTCTGAATTCGTGAAGCATTAAAAATGTACCTATAAGAGAAATAGCAATTTCGTAGTTATCAAGCTCTTTTACTTTCATAAACTTGTTAGCTTTAATAGCGCCTCAATCTGAATACTATTTGACACAATTTACAAACCCCCACCTTTTGCGACAAGAAAACTCTTTTAGAAAACTTTTCAAAACTCCAACCTAATCAATTCCTACGCCCCTTGTGTAGATCATCTTCTAAATTTCTAACTTGCACGCCAAAACTTCACTTCCTTGCGTCGTTGTTGTATATACCTAAAAGCCGTAAAATCTTTAAATGCCATATTTTTATTTAGAATACACACAACACTAATAAATGCGCCATTAAAAAGCAATGGGAAAAGTAATCTAATAGTGTTGATCGCAACTACAACTAGACCGTTAATACCCTGACTGGACTCACAGCCTGACAATGCGTGGGATGTGCCTTGATAGCCTTTTAATTTCCTTTAACTGCTATCAACGCCGGGGTTATAGCAAAGCTCTGTAATACAAGCTGAGCTTGGTGCTTCTGAAATAATATTTATATGCCAGTTTTATGTCGAGGTTTCGTTGCTTTCCCACAAAATTTGCATTAAACTGGGGCAGGTGGGCGTTGAGTGCTATCCGCTAAACGGTTTTACATGTGTTTGACAACCCATATTTACTTCACTTTAGTGCTGGATGGCGATGTTTCGTGTTCGTTGCCCTTTCGCAACATGTGTCATTTAGTGATTCGTCACGTGTCTATATTTAGAACGCGTTATGAATTTCGCAATAGTTTATGGCTGTTAAAAAAAAGGACTGCCATTGTGAGTTACGTCGTGAATGCTGCCAAAGATTTGTATAGCATTTCGATTCTGAATGTTACGTAATAAACAGAACATGACATTTTCGTGGGCCAACTGATTTTGGTTGAGTCAGAACCTAGGGTAATCAAATTAAGGCGTGGGAGAGAGAAAAGGTGTCTATTTGTCAGTTGAAACTCGATTCCTCACTGGACATAAAGAACTCCAACGATTAAACTGAACCGTTCAGATCTAAAAATAAGGATCGTATTCTATCTGAATAGCGCACATTAAATATCGGCTGCTCTGCTAAATCATGTTGACGCGAGTGATTAATCTTCGAAGGAGAACGCTTGTCGTTAGTCGAGCAATAAAGAGATAACAAAATAAATCAAAGAGCTATAAATATAACCCAGATGAGCGATCAGTCCCAGAACTGTCCGCTCAGACAGAAATTTACGGAACTTTTATGCGAGTAACATTGGAACAAAACGTAGGATAAATAAATATAAAAACAGAGTTCAGTTGTAAATAACGTTTATTGCATCTATGAATGTCGGCTGGAGTAGTAACTTTGTTGCCAAATGGAAGCGTCTTGCTCGAAGCTCGATACCGCAAACAAATTGAAGAGGCTACGGAATAGTTTCAGCTTTAGCGCTGTACTTATTACCTATCCGGTAATAAAATTATTTTATTTTGTAGCCGTCCCATGACAATAATTTTGGCGGGACACTGGGACGTTTATTAGTTGTTAAATTGTAATTCTCCTCTGTATTCACTAACAAATAAGCAGCATTCAAAGCTTTTAATGCTACTGTTATAAATATTATAAGATTATAACTTATCTATCTACTGGTAGACATCATTCCTCATTTTAGCAGATTAAACAACATACTAACTCGAGTCTATTTATCCCCGAAGGGAAAGGCAGAAATATAAATATCACGTTTCGTCAATTATGTTAGGTCCCATGTAATATGGAGGAGCGTTACTCTAATACCACGTATTACTAGATGATATAAGCTGTGTGGTGACGGCAGAGTAGAATACAATTGTCACCTCCCCAAATCTCTCCCGTGGGTGTCGTACAAGGCGACTAAGGATAAATCAGTGATGAGGAATGGGCAGCAGCGTTCCTCTTATACCTACCACCTAGCAATGTACTGCGACTTTTGTGACCGATAAATGGCAATAGGCTCGCCACCTTTTACATGGGACCTAACTAATTGGCGAAACGTGGGTGCTAATTCACCCCTGCCTACCCCTTCGGGGATATAGGCGTGATTTATGTATGTATGTATGTACTAGGTGATATAAGAGTAACGCTACAGTCGATTGCTCATAGATGGTTTTACCCTTATAAGACACGACGGCAGACACGGGGTGGTGACATTATTGTATTCTGCTCTGCCATCACCACACAACAAACAAAATTGTCGAATAACTCCTCGACCGATTGTCAACCTTAACGAATTTGATTTTAACCAGAAAATCGGGTGCCAATGAATCTTGATGACTTGATCGATTTAAATATAGACAGGGATATTAATTAGCGGACCGGTAGTCGTCTTCGGCTGTAAAGTAAAATTCAACGGGAATGCGGTGCAAAAGTGCAATATCCGAGAGCGGAGCTATAACTGTCAACGGCCGAATGAATCAGTGGCACATAAATTGTGGGCAGGACAGCGATCGTGCTTCCCCGCGATCGCCGGCCGATTTTATTTTATTATACTATAACCACAGTAGCATTGGGCAGTATGACACCGTTTTGCAAGACTCTGACTTTTTACCTGTAGGTACTCCGGCTAAACTACCTATTCGGGTGCTCAGTAACATTTATTTTCTTTTAGAAAGGTTTACAGCTAATTACAACAAAGAAAATATTGGCTATGTAATTCCTTAAAACTAATTACAAACCTTCACATGTACGGTCAACGGCACTTCGGAGTACCAATAACTGTCATATTTCTTCAATGGATTTTCAACCATAACTTGTTAGCAGTTAAACACAAAGTCGTTGTATAGTGGATGGTTGTAACAGAAGTATATTAAGAAGAATATGAAGTAAGAATAGATTAAGAAGAAAAACGAAACCTAGCAAAGAAGCTTAGCAAGCTGGGATGGGATTCAACGTTTTTTCCCATTAGATGATGATCTACATGACTGTGATAACTAATATAATTTATAGTCCTGAGACACTGAAACTACAAAGTTGCACTACTGCTGTTAAATTTTACTAAATATTCTAGCAAGAGAAACGCACCCGCCGATTTGTTTAGCTAAATTATTTTATGACTACTTGTTATCTAGTATTGTTTATGGGCAGGTGGATCTGTGGCGCCGCTGGGTTCCGCAGACTTTCATTTACATTATATTAGATTAATCTTGACTCGTTCGTCCTACATTCGGGTTGTTTTGATATTTACGCTGTGTTTCAAAGAGTCATTATCGTTGACGTGAAAAGTATATTCCTATCATACCATTAATATTTAATATTCCATTTTATCCTTCATGCATCAAATATAATTCTGTCAACCACACTTGCCAGACAAATATAGTATTTAGGTAATTCTTCTTGCTTTCGAGAAACTATACGCTCGACAAAAATGTAAACCCCATCTCATCGATCTAAGGTGCACAAGAATGTCAACATTTAGCATTTACGATTCACGCATAGCTGCACTAACACAAATAAATGTTTATCTGTTTTGTTAAGATTCGCCCAACAAAAACATGTTTGTTACAACACAATCTACAAAGCCATAGAATTCTTAGCCATTTTGTGCAAAACAAATAATTAATTATAAGGTTTTTAGTACGGAGAGAAAATTAATTCATTTTCAATTTCCTTCTTCATACCGGTACCAACGGCTTACAAGCATTTCCAAGTACGGTTACTCGACACTCGAGATAAAATATTTTTGGTTACCCAGCCAATGACTGGCCTAAGTGGATATTCCTTAGTTTGCGCAATCGCAGGCCGAGATAGATAGCAACTGCGATATCGGAACGTGTTAATCATCAATACATCAGAATTAATACCATTATACAGTACTGCATTTGTGAAACACACTACACACTGCAGTGCTTCGCATTTATTGAAAGAAAGCATGCAACGTAGAAATTCCTATGAACACTAAAATTCTCTACACCGCCAACCCACAGGCTTATTCTGAAAACAACAGCTGCAGGACACAAGAAGTTATGAACTAAGACAGAGATAAATATGTCTTGCTTTCAAAGCCCATTCCAATAAAATATAGAGAGCCTTCAACACGCTGATGTATCGCCGATATCCAACAGCCATTCTGTTCCACTGACTCAATCTCGGTCGCCAAAAGAATCAGCAAGTGTGGTGATCAATCAGTAACTCTAAGACGGACTTCAATGACGCTCCTAACAAAGTCGTCTAATTTCTTGATGGTATCGAAGAGCCTTATTCGAATGTGTCAAGGGTTATTATTGAAGTCCGAGATTTGTCCTCGAATAACGCAAGTCTATTCTGAGTATCGGACCACCCAGTACGGACGTGTTATTTTAGGTGCGCACATAATTGAGCCGTGGCAGTGAACTGTCGCCGACATGCATAATGTGCTGTTTTACATTTCTTTACGGTTATCCTTGAACCGAATAATGAGTGGTTTATTTTTATTAGTTTCACTTTCGTTATTCCTGTTTTGTCTGCGTTTTTTCAAACCCTGAGTGAATCTAAGTTGGCAAGCCTGTGATATATTTAAGTATATCCATTTTTCGGCTTAACCAACCATTGGTGGTATTTAAATACATCATTGGTGTTCATTGGGTAATTTTGTATTAAATCTATATCTACATCTATGTAAAGTGTACTTGTATAATAAATTTATGTGGTAATTTCCAATTTAGTTTTGGTTTCATTTTGTTTCACTTATATCTGTATTGGCGCAAGTTATTGCGTACCTAGTGTCTATTAAGTGTAATAATTTTATTACATCATTATAATATTACAACATAATTTTCACATATTTTTTAATTTCTTTCTTGTATCAAAAACACTAATCCACACGCACGCTCTCACATAGGTACCAATACCATAAATTATTGTGTAAGGTTAAGATAAACATATAGCACTCCGTTCTAAACATGCACGACTTGTTTGTTTATACACATGGAATTTACTTAAATTGGCAGTAAATTCAAAGCTATCGCCTTGAGCACGCGACGGCGCCGAATGTTTTCCAGGGATAATGGTAACTCTTCCTTTATTCCGTCCCCTCATGAAGAAACGTATTGTGGAACCATGATTAATAGTACACTAGTCATATTAATGACACACCACTTTTTGTATGTCATGTGACATTCTGGAATCAGGTCGAGGCGATAAAAAAAATGTCAACCAAGTACATCCTTTGTGTGGTGGCGCGGTAGCATATAAATGTGTTATTTTTTGCTGCTTATCGACTTTCTCATTTGAATAAGCGAAAGTTTGATGTCTTTATTGTCCTGTTTATTGATTGGAACAAGTGTAGGGAACGCTGATTCTGGTAGAAGTAATATCGTCCATAGCTATATCAGAAACTCGACCTTTTCCCGAACTTTACACAGTGTGCCACAAAGTTGAGACGCTACACCCTTATTGCTATGCAATAAATGTCAAATTTGCAACACTATCGCAAGTTTATAGCAGTGTTCGCTAATATGTTATGGACTTCAAAGGCAGCATGCTATATTTCACAAATACTTTCTTGAAAATGAAGACATTAACAAAATTATTTTGCTGACTCCAGTAGCCTATTAAGGCACGCAAATAACTTGAGAGTTATTATAACCTCGTAAGCTCAGGTTATAAACTTTCAAAGCTGTTGTATATTCATTTGCTTGTACAGTCAGACGGCCATTACCAGCGCTGAAATAACGCTTTTAATAAGAACGTGTTATGGCATATCTTTATTAGTATACTTAATTAGTGCTCAACCGGCTTTCATAATTTGCTATAGCATTTCTTAGTGGCAAGTGATAATGAAACGGGTGCGTAGGTTTGTGGTAAAGATAGCTGGAGAGCTTTAAATACAAGTTGATATAAGTTAGCACTGTCCCAAGATATGGGAACATTGTAGAAGCCGTTATCTATTTCTGTTAATGTATTTATCGACAGAGCAGTTTTTGCACTTAATTCCGATGCGAAAGTGGACTGTTACATTCTCGACTGCCAATGTATGTTAATGAATCGCTTTTTCTGGAGTCGGGATGTTCATGGAATTAAAGACCTTTTATATTGGCTTCTAAGCTTAATGTATTCACACTACGACCAAAGCAATCGATAATTCTTAGTATCATATAGATTTCTGAAATAGGTAATTTAAAAAATCATCAGTATTGGTTTCACACAAGCATTTCTGCATGACTAACAATTAAAGTTTGGATTTCATCCCTATCACTTGTCACTACTGGGATTCAGATGATCCTTATTTATGAAAAAATATACATGACGAGTACAACTCGAGCTACCAGCTCTAATAGAATATCGACGGACACGATTCAAGATGCACCTCGCACCGAAGAAGTTTGTAAATATTGGGATTACAATATAAGAGTTTAATTTTGTTATGTTAGTGCCATTAATCTAATATTCGAGCCGAGTGAATACCAATAAACATCTTAGGGCAACCAAATGATGGAAGACAAACCACTAATAACAGCATACCCGAAGGTCTTAGGCCAGGCTGAAAGCCAAAACTTGGATCAGTATGGATTATTATGTTGGCGTCCTAATCACTTTCTACGTTCGTCGGTCTCTCAGCATGGTCCTTTCAATTACTTTTCTCTATAATTACATCTTACTAGCACCATTCCGGTGTCGTGGATGTTATGAATAAACGCCACGACGACGGATGGGCGACTTGAATGGAAGAGAGGCCCCACATACCCCGAGAACTTTGCAAAAAGATAGTGATTGCAATGTATTAGCTCGGTAATATACTACGTATTGATTAGTTGTAAATGGATTTGAGAACAATACTCTGAAGACTCCTCTCCCATTTTATTACGATTATAGTGTCAGATCAGAATCTTTGTTCCTGGCCTAGCTGTTCTTTGGGGAATGGGAACATCTGTCATGTTTGTGGTTAGAAAAAAAGCCCAATTGTTTATGATATTCATCTTCGTTTTGTAATGGAAGGCACGTGTCTCTTGACTTTTTATAGGTATCCTTGAAGCCTTTTCGTGAAATAAAAGAGGACGACCAACGAAGTCACCGGTGCTGTCGTAAAAAAATATGTTTAATCAGCCAAAAAGTCTAGACGGTCCTTTATTACAATCCTGAAGCCAACTTTGCTTAATATTTAATTTTTCTTTCGTGAGAGAGAAACTTACTCCGTCCATTAAGGCAACTCACGGTCTGCCGAAGCCATTCCATTTTTATCCAGCGACACAATGGCCACTTACAAAAATTAACATGCACTACGCTAAGAGGCAAGCTGTGCTCTATTGATAGTGTCTGTTCTGCTCGCACAATTTTCATTGGCTCTTTGCCTGAAGTGGGCTCAGTAAATTCGGAGAGGATTGCTCTTGTCTGCGAGGCTTTGAAATGTCAACTGAGTGGAAACTTCTAGAATAATTATATTTTCCAACGTCACACGAAACCTAACCGATGTTACTGTTTGTTCTGACATGGTCACTTTTTTAATAATTTTGACATATTTGTCACATTAAGTCCAGATTTATCTATACGCAAAATACCTATAAATAGCACTGGATCTGCGTAATAGTATGCAGTGGAACCTCCCTATATTTTTGTTAAGCTATAGTGTGAAATCTAGTGTCATTAGATTAGTTTTAATAAAACAACCTTATAATAGTTTTCGTTACCGATTATATGGACTACACTACACTTAAATGCCTACACTATTTTAACTTGATAATTAAGCTGATTTTATCAAATGTTAGCTTTGAGCAAAATTAAATCAGTTTTCAAACCACTAAACCTTACGTGTCCCTTTCAAATTTGAAATCAACCAATGTGTCTACGTTTTTCAGTTACATTTATTTCTGAAGTCATAATTTCTGTTATTATCCACGCAAAGAAAGAAATAAAGGTTTTCTTTCAAACATAAAACAAAGCAAAGTTATAGAACTAACTACCCGCCAAGTTAATCGTTATAGACCTTTGTGGTATTGCGAACCTCAGCATCGCTTTCAAAGTAAAAGAAACAAAATGTTAGCGTAACTGTGAACCGACCGTTAGTTTAAGCGCAAAGGATTAGAGTTTCACCCACCATGCGTTTTATTGGCTCAATTATTGTGAAGCCGCGAGATTGTGCCAATAGAGAGTAGTTCTATAACGACTCTACCGAGAATTGCCGTTCTATCTTGTAGTTCGGATATGTTTTACTTTTGGATTCAATTCAGCAACTTTTTCTAACAAAGATTATAAATTTGGATTACGATAAAGTTTAAATTGGTAATGAATAACAGAAATCAGATGTAAGGCAGAATGGAGCGGGATTTTGATAATTAAATCAGCAGCGGACGCTGGTTCTATTCCCGCATCAAGACCATAATTTTTCGAACATAATCTAACCACCAAAATCTTTGTATCCTTTGCCAAGGATACAGTGTAACTTCCGATGTTTATAATATTTGCAATTCGATCTACACCATTTTCCTATTAATCTTTTTTACTCATTTAGTTTGTTTATAGGGACATTAGGATGATAACTACTGCAGTCAGTGGTACTTGTGTACTAAGTATTTGTGGTATTTAATTCGAACCAAGGCGTTTTCGCTTATAAATGTTATAACTAACATTACAGACTTGCGAGGTACATAAACAAGGTATTCCTGTTTACACCGATGTCGGAACAGTGTAATCCACACACGGGCAAACAGTGAATGTTTACAAACAGAATTGATATGTTTCCGTCGAGCTAATTGTGCGGCGACATTGATATTAAAATTTATGTACGAATACGGCGGCAAGTGATAACATGACACTTCGTCGGCCGGCCGGGTCGCTTTTGACGACAGACTTCTGCGAACGGCCCCAATTAATTATGAGCGATGACCGCAAATGGTGTAGGTACCTTCTTTACATTACAGCGTTTTGTTTTTGCACTCTCCCAGAACAATGCGCCGAGCTTTATCTCGGCGAAGAGACCGAGTCTCGACTTTTTGTTGGTCTGCCTGCGCTCCACTTCGCTATTTTGTTGGGACTGTACCGAAACAACCTGAGACGTAATCGCGTTTTATTTCAAGGCGAGCTGTTCGAGCGCTTTTATTCCGAACCGATGAGCTAACTTCTTAAGCGACGGGGATTTAAACGCCACAATAGAATTTGTAAAAAGGCAAAGAAATAAGATAAAATGAAATATTAAATGAGAAAAATTATTAAGTAAGAAGCTGAAAATGTGAAGAAATGATATTTATTTCTATTCTATTCGGCCGCCTTGGTCGAATGCTCAGATTGCTGGGTATTGGCCAAGAGGTCCCGGGTTCGAATCCTGGTAGGGGCAAACTTTGTGATGACCACAAATGTTTGTTTCCGAGTCATGGTTGTGTATATGTTTATGTAGTATATTTTCAACATTTATATACATAATTATATTAAAAATATGTCGGTCATCTAGTATCCATAACACAAGTGCTTAGGCTACTTACTTTGGGCTAGATGATAGGTGTGAGTGTAAAAATATTTATTTATTATTATTTATTTATTTATTGAATTATAATATTACTATTTTGATTTTAATTTTAACATTATATTACTGTTAGAAAATATTGTGGTTAGAGGAAGTTCGAAAAATTATAATCTTACCACTCGACCAACCAAGAGGTTTATTCTGTGTGTCGTTTGTTAATAAAAGAAACTCTTATTGCAACTAAAAACTCCATTAGAAAATATCGTCGCTGACACTTGAAATTTAGTATGCGACGAGTACAACCAAAATAAACCGACCAATGGCAATCCTGCTTAAAGACTATTGAGTGACGAAAGAAAACTCTCAGACGCCGATCACCTAGCAACATTGTTTGAATTATACGTCCGCAGGATTGACTCATTACGTTGCTTTTATTGGTTGTATTTATAGTTGTGCCCTAATGGAAAGATCAAAGTGTTCTGCAGTTAATTTTAATGTCTCAGTGTAAACGGGAGTTGGTGCCGTTAGATATAATTAGAGGGATCAGTGAGACGGTCTTTGCCTCTCTCCCAGTCGTATTTTGATGGCACTGACATTTATTGAGTCAGAAACATCGGTGCGCTACTTGCTGTGAATTTTAGAAATAGGCTGGTACGTTTTATTGAGCCCGTTCACAATGTGAGAGTAATCGAAAGCTGTTATACTTTTCAGCACAGTTCTTTATTAAGGCTCTAGACATTGCAGTCGATATGCAGTTGGACTACAATTATACATACATACATACATACATAAATCACGCTTATATCCCCGAAGGGGCAGGCAGAGGTGAACTAGCACCCACGCTTCGCCAATTATGTTAGGTCCCATGTAATAGGTGGCGAGCCTATTGCCATATATCGGGCACAATAGTCGCAGTACATTGCTGTTGCTAGGTGGTATAAGAGGAACGCTGCTGCCCATTCCTCATAATTGATTTATCCTTAGTCGCCTTGTACGACACCCGCTGGAGAGATTTGGGGTGGTGACAATTTGTATTCTACTCTGCCGTCACCACACGGCAATTATACCACCTATGAACTGCACATCGACAGCAATAGGACTGCGCGGTTGGATGTCAATTTCACAACCGTAATGTTAACTGAGTCTAAAATACTATGGTTGTCTTTTTGATTAAAAATAATTTGGTGGCCTTAATTTTGAATCTCTACTGCTGTTGATTACTGTTTTGCTATCTAATCAAAGACCGAAGTTGGCAAGTGCGCTCAGTGCACTAATTAAAAATTATATTAGTTCCAACCCACAAAATTGAATTAGTAAATATATAAAAAGGTTGCATATCAACCAGTTTCCAACAGTAGTATAGTTGTATTTTAATTGTTGAAACAAATATTAAGAAAGCCGCCAACATAATTAAGTACAGAGAACTTTTAATGCTTCTTTTGGAACAATCACTTATTGCGAGATAAAATGTTAAGTCTCCTAAATTCTACAGGGCTTACAGGAGCATCCTGTCGGCGGCTTGCGTCGCGAGGCAGCGAGCCGGAGCGGGGGCGCGAGCTCTCATCAACTTTAACGATCCATTACCGCTACGGGGGGATTCGAGTCATTTTCGGAACTCGTAGCACGTATAATTATTTCACGGAGAGCGCCAATAACGTAACCGCATGCATTTATGCCACCGGACCTAAAATTTCGTCGTAAATTTCAAATAAAACAACAACGCAACGCGGAAACGCGTCAGTCATTTCACAATGGAACATAAACGCTTGGGTAATGCCACGAAAACATAAAAGTGTCAAGTTGTAACTCTGTTTTATCTCTTCGCGATAGATATTTTGGTGTGGAGACCTACACGCATACTGTCATTCGAAAGTTGCTGATATGATGCCTCCACTGCTGGGGTACTGAAAGAATATAGGGCCATAAACCACCACGCAGGCTCAGTGCGTAATGGTGGGTATTAATGATTGCAGACGCCGCTGGGTCCAACCGTTTGACGTGCCTTTCGAAGCACGGAATCCTGCTAGGGTAGGCAGAGGTGTATTAACACCCACATTTCATTGACTATGATATGTGCCATGTAATAACGGGTGAGCCTTTTTAGCCTGATCATACATAATGGTATGTATACTCGGTCGCCTTGCACTACATCCGCAGGTGATAGTGGAAAGGTGAGTGAGGTGATACTGAATTGTATCCTGCTCTACACAGCCGTGTGGTGACGGCAGAGTAGAATACAATTGTCACCACCCCAAATCTCTCCCATGGGTGTCGTACAAGGCGACTAAGGATAAATCAATGATGAAGAATGGGCAGCAGCGTTCCTCTTATACCACCTAGCAATAGCAATGTACTGCGACCGATAAATGGCAATAGGCTCGCCACCTATAACATAGGACCTAACATAATTGGCGAAACGTGGATGCTAGTTCACCTCTGCCTACCCCTTCGCGGATATAGACGTGATTTATGTATGTATGTATATTCTGCTCTACAGCCAACACACGGCACGTCGCCATCAGCCCTTCTGATAACATAGCCGTACTACGGTTTCAGTCAGGTTTTTCTGTCACTGATCAAGCAGTTTATTATCAGAGCTTTTTCTCTTTTTCTTACAAAGAGAACTCTTTGTTTCTTAGCAATATTTTTTTAAAAATATTTAAATTAATATCATCATCATCACCAGCCCTTTTAACTGTCCCCACTGCTGGGGCACGGGCCTTCCCTATGGATGGAAGAATATAGGGAGATTTTAATTAATGTTCAAATTAATATCAAATAATCGTTTACTATCATCATCTATTCTATATAATTATTTAGCTGTCGCCCGCGTCTTCGCTCCCGTTAATTTCGGTTATCATATACCCTTCTTCGATAGATATCGAAGCCTTCCTTCGATGCCTATCCAACACAAACAAAAATATTCAATTTGAGTCGGTAGTTTCTAAGATTAGCGCGTTCAACCAACCAACGAAACAAACAAACAAACTCTTCAGCTTTATAATATTAGTATAGATATCGGTGTGCTGTACTGCCTTCGGCTGTACAGCTACCAGAAACAATACAGAGAAAACACACGACAGAGAATGTCACTGGCGAATCTCGTCGTTAGACGTTCCCGAAAATATTCAACCCGCTATCCAGCCACCGACCGAAATGCGGTTCGCAAAAAGAGAATGCGACATCAAAGCACACTCGATCCGGTCCGTCGACGTGATACGGGTTAGAAATAGCCGCGGTAGTTGTCGACGCGAAGACAACCTGCACTCGCCCACAGCGAATGTCCATGTCGAATCGACTGTGAATTATTTCAGGGACTTGTTACGTTCCATTTCAGTAAGCGTTTACCCCTGTCTGTGCTTTTGTGCCGATAATAATTCACTGTACTACACGGGTGTCTGCATAAATTCGTTCATTAGGTACGGACGCTCGCAGTGATGATGTCGCGGAGTCCATGCCACGGAAATCTGAGGTCTAATCTCAGATCTAAGGTTTCCAATGCTGGGAACAGTTTTGAAGGTTTTCTCTATTATGTGAAAAATATCAGTAAGGTCATAGGACTACATCTCCAGTTGTTGCTTTCTACCGTCATAAATATTGATACCGCAATAGAGTTGGTGAGGATGTTGGTAAATATGTCATGTACTACTGCGAAGTCAGCCTTATAGCACGCAAGAAGAACGGTGCATTAAGAATTCATAAGCAGAAGAAGAATGAAAAAGCAGAATACTCTTTTCTCAGTCTAGTAATAACCAGTATTTTTGAAAATCCATCACTTTCATAATCGCAAAAAAAATCACATTTCCAGTAACCTTTGAACAAGCCCTATTATGTATACCTACATTTTAGAACCCTATCTCAATGAGCCTACTAATTGGTTTCTCAGGGAGCTCCACAGATACGACATAACGCTATAAAGTGACACAGTGCAACGCAGTATAAATATTTACGACATTGCTAACGTACCTTTTATGATTTAGGATAATTGCGAGCGGTGTTCCGTTCGAATTTTATGCAAAAATGTTATCTCGCGTGTAGAGGGGGTTGATGTCTAAAAATTTTCAAAGTCATTCTGGTGCGCCGAGGGGTTGTCGGAGCAGTTTATTTTCAGAGCCAATACTGCTATAATAGAGCAGCGTAAAACTCGGTCCCGTGTGGGCGTCTCGAAGATAACAGGGCGGCAGGCTCGGTATCTCTTAAAGTGGTAATTTGTTGCCGTACTTGCTCCAGAGCTCGTGTGATAGCGGGAATAAAAAGTGTCGATGCCACATCTAGTAAGTTACTGCGTTTTAATTCCTTATCCAGCCGCGGTATTCGCGGTATGGCGTGCGCGTATTTTTTATGTAAAGGGCTGAGCCGGTAATTCATCACTATTTGAATATTAATTGTAAATAGACGCCGGTATATAGACGTGATTTATGTATGTATGTTATTATAAATGTTAGAAAATATATTAAAAAGAAATAGAGGGCAGAATAATGTCGACTAATTATTGTCATGTAGTGGACTCAGACGGTCTGGTTGGCCGAGCGGGTATAGGCGGCTGTAATAATATGACTGCCAAAAAAGTACACGATCTTCTTATATAAGTATATATATCCAACTTGGTAATTACAAAGAAAAATAGTTTAAAAAACCAACCAGAGAGTGCCATGAAATTCGTCAATGGAATACATACGCCGATTTGAATATTAGATAATTATTGGCATGTTTTACAGTAATTATATGGATTACATTGAGGTGTTTTAATCGGATTGATCTTACTAAAGCTATGAATATTATTTCATTTATTTATGTAATAAGTATGCTATAAGCAATACTTAGCTTAATCAAGTAAAATTAATAAATCTATTAGCACTTTCTTTTCTTTGTATTAAAGCAGCATTAACATAAAAGAGAAGTTCATTGAAGCACCGAATAAGTTTTTAGGGTCTTTTAACATCCAGCTTTTTCTTTTATTCGGACTTAATGGCTGGAGGCGTAAAAAGTTGGATCACGTCTAATATAAAAGTTTCAAACGGAATAACATATAAATATATGCATGTTGACGCTAAGATTTGTATAAAAACAGTAATATTCTTTTTTGATTTATGTAAAAATGTATATAATATATAATTATTTTGTAAAAATGGATATATTTTTCTTTGAAATATAGATACATACATACGTACAAAAATCACGCCTATATCCCCGAAGGGGTAGGCAGAGGTGAACTAGCACCCACGTTTTGCCAATCATGTCAAGTCCCATGTAATAGATGGCGAGCCTATTGCCATTTATCGGGCACAAAAGTCGCAGTACAAATTATTATTGCTAGGTGGTATGAGAGAAATGCTGCTGCCCATTACTCATTGCTAACTTTACCTTTAGTCGCCTTGTACGACACCCACGGTAGAGATGGGGGTGGTGCCAATTGTATTCTGCTCTGCCGTCACCACACGGCCACTACAATGGGTATTTTTGTTCAAACATGGTCAGAAACCTTAAAAGGGCTAATTTCTCAGAATTATATTTTTATATTATTGCTCCTTACAATTACACCTATATGCTTCTCCTATATTTTTGATTACAAGAAAAACAAATGAAACACATCTGACCTTGCGGTTTTTAACCTGCTGATCCTGACATGCGATACACTAAACCCAACACGTATTAAGTGCATTTTCATAGCAAGAATAGTTTTTACGTTTATGGACGCTTTCCAAACACTTATTGTGTCTAATGCGCTGTCGCATAAACTGTCACGTTAGATTTATATAGGTTTCTCCATTTCCTTGTTCGCGAGTGCAGCTTAAAATACGAAGAACATCCTCAATAAACTCAACTGTTTTTTCCTTTTCATTAAAAGCTTCCTTCCTAACGATTGCCAATAAATTAGCTTGAAAACAAAATGCCTCGCCTTCGAATCCCGTATAAAAGTCAGTAGAAAAGAATGACAATTCAGAGAGAGAGACCTACATTTTATGACGTCTCCGTAAGGGGAAAACAAATGGAAATAAAGGGGGAAGAAATTCTGTCACGGCTTTTAAACGCGATGAACGTCTCCTACGAAATTAAAATGCAATGATTTATTGCGAGCCGACGCTTTTTGGCTTAATATTTTTTCGTCGTGAATTTCGAGGAGTTTTAAGGAGGCAGGATGGTACAAAAAGCAAGGCACATGCACGTACGCACACTTATTCTTACATACATCGTTGAATTTGCCAACGAATGGAATCTATTCGTAAAATACTAACGTTCGTTCGTGCTTTTATTTCAAATATTGTCTTAACTTGTCTTTATTGAAATATATTTTATCTTTACTTTGTGCGGTTTACCATATTAATTTGAGTGCTTGGCGGGCTTTCAATGGCGTCAGTCAAATTTTTATTTCAATCATTCAAAAATTGTTTCAGAGTGGACTTTGTGTAGTAAAAGTGGTGTTATTTTGATGCATAAGGATCCGTGTTGATGTTCAATTATGAAGAATCATTGAAATAAAAGTGTTGTGCCGTGTTTGACGTTGAGAATTTTATAGTGGTCACCACCTCATCGGTCACTGTCATGAACTGTTACCATTTGACTCGCGCCAAGCACTCCTTAGATGCGTTAAAATGTGTTTCACCCATATTTTAATGTAAAATTCATTTCATGCATTAAGATCATTCATTCATTTCATACATTTTTTTCATTTATTCATTCATCATTCATTCAAAATTAAGAAAAGTAAACGAAAGCATACAAAGACAGTTCCTAAAGGACTTGTATCCAGGAACGTTATGCCAAATTAAAAAAATTAAAATAATAACCATTTTAATTGCACGCATGCTTGTTGCTGTTACAATTGAAGTGTACAATTTAGTATTTATAACTCAGGACCTCGTTTGATATCTAAACTAACAGCCTAACGTGGCTTATGAAGCCTGTGAAAAAGTTAAAGTGAAAGTATATGCTATATTTTATATACAATAATCACACATCAGTATTTTATATGCATAAGTCATTACAGAGGTCGCTGTAACCAAATAAAACGATTAGCTTTTTAGCTATACAATGTTTAAAAATTTTACACACTATTATTGTAAAGCAAAAACAAGTTTCCAAGTAAAACTTGTTTCTCGGACAATACTAAAGAAAAATAACTTTACAAATTGTTTTGCTGTTTTAACGAGAATATACTTAACTAGTGTATATGTTTCTATCTCTTCAACCAAGGTTTAAGCAGCCCTAATTGTCAAATTTTCACCCGCCACCTTATGTGAAGCCACTGGCCTTTCAATGAGTATGCAGAATATATAGGTACGATACGTACGATACCTTTTTATAATTTTGAATGTTTAGTTATATTAAAAATATGAGGCAATATTACAAAGAAATTTGTGGTTAGAAAAAGTTAAAAAAATTCCTCTGCATTCCGAGCAGATGCGTACCTGTACCTAACCACCAATTTCTTTGTGATAATTTAGATAACATTAAGGTATACAATGTTCAAATAAAAAACTAAATAATAATTAGGCAATATTGTCATTGATACATAGTCTATATCCGATTACTCAAAATTGCTGTAACTATTATCTGCTATGCACGTAATAACTGACCAGAATTAAACGCTTTGCTAGCCATTATTAAAAGGCAATTCAGTCTTTAATCTATCATTAACAACACTCAAATTACAGTCTTATAGAAGAATCCAGGCGTAGCAAATTGCTCTATCAATCAGTATTACGTGCGGTGTTTATGTAAATATAAATTTGTTGCTATGATTTAACGGATAATAGAAGACGGGCAGGTGTTCATATATTTATGAGCAACAATCACTGTTCTTGTGGCTTCAATTAATATTTGTTTTTAATTTCACATGCCGATGGTCTCAACTTTTATATACCCAATAGCTATTTTTAGCTCCAAGCAAGCCCGCCGTTTAAATATATTTTTTTTTTAATGAAAAAACTTTATTATGAAGATAATTAACAAAGTTTTTAAAAATATTGCAGTTGCACTACTAACATTCCATAAAAAATAAATAGATCGTGGCCTTGATCTTGGTTCTCGGCCACTTTAAATACATTCAACGCCTGGTATTCAGGAAATTACAACTTCGAAAGTCTAAAAGAGCTTAATAAACGCAAAAAAAACTTAATAAGATAAAATGAAGTCACATTTTAAACGGAGGTCTTAAAATTAAGTGCCTAGCACTATCATAATAACTGATTTATTTCTGTATTCTATGTAGGTATTGTTAAAATATAATATGATGTGTGAGTCATCGACAGTTATAATAACAATAACGTCTTTACACACTATCAACCACATGTTGCTGTTACACAGTGCGACAGGACAAATGGAAATTTATCTGGCTAATGCTGGGCAGAAGCTGACAGCTGAAATATGAAGGTACGAGATACATGTATATGTCGTGGCCAAATCGTAGAATTGATCACTTCATGATGTGACCGACCATTTCATGAAATGGTGGCATTTCATGAAATGGCCAACTAAAACTGACCATATCATGATAATGCTCTGGTCAGATCAATGAATAAACAAGGTTTAACGATATGAACAGCTAAACGCATGGCTATTTCATGATATGGCCAAACATTATTAATCATATCGTAAAATAGTTACATTAACCACCGTTAGAGGCGCTTATTTCGATTTGTTTTTGTGATGCATCATGGCGGCGGACAATTATCCTAATAAACAAAATATATGTAACGTTGTAATGGGTGATAAAATTTGAAGTGAAATGTCGTTACGACAACAAATTACTAGAATATTACGTTTTAAGTCACTCAAAAAACGAGCGCAACGTAAAAATACTAAATATTAACTACATTAATGATATGGCCAAACGTGGATGGACATATCATCAAACGTTGACGTTTCAACGATATCGTCAGTTTTAGCTGGCCACTTTATGAAATGCAACTATTTCATGAAATGGTCGGCCACATCATGAAGTGATCAATTCTACGATTTGGCTACGACATATATATAATACAGACAAATGTCACAAACGTACGTGAATATACAACTATACCAACCCACCGCGTGACCCAGGTCATTATCATAATTATGTCTAAAATATTTGAATTAAGAGTAAAGTTTAAATTCGAGGATTTCTATTTTGCAAAATGATTAAGATTTTTGGGTGTGTGAAGAAGTAAGTTTCCAGACTCCAATTAAATTACTCTACGCATTTTTTTTCATTTTAAATATTATAATCTTATGATTTTATTCTAAATTAGTTCAATGAATTCCCTAAGTTATTAAAAGACTCATATTGTGCAAAAGCAATAATAATATGAGTTAGTGACTCCTAAAAATGATTCTAAATAACCTCAAATGTTAACATTACGGCGGCTTCTTTATTAGATATTACTGCAGTCCATGGTGATAATCCTATCATAGCATTTCTAATCTAATTCGACGAAACGACGAAATCCTAAAATAACAGACTCTCCGAGTTACCAGAGTACTTTATCAGGGGTATAGCATTTCAGTGTAACATACCCTTATCCTGCACTTGATATGATAGTACTTAACCTTTGTTACGCCTACACCCTAGCGGCTCGTCGTCTAACAATTTAGTTTGATGATAATACTAATATCGGGTTACCGACAACCCTAGCTTCATGAAAGGGGTATAACTATATAACTTAAGAGGTAGCGTTTTTAATTACAAATTCATAGAATACATAATACATACATAAATCACGCATATTTATACATAATTATGGTATGTTTAAAGCTTCGTTGTTTAAGTTTAAAATGATTATTTATTTGATTTTAAGATTTTCTATTTACTATGCGAATGCTAAACTATTTATAGCAGTTACCTTATGTTTGGCCGTGCCGTGTGGTGACGGCAGAGTAGAATACAATTGTCACCACCCCAAATCTCTCCCGTGGGTGTCGTACAAGGCGACTAAGGATAAATCAGTGATGAGGAATGGGCAGCAGCGTTCCTCTTATACCACCTAGCAAATTAGCAATAGTACTGCTACTTTTGTGCCCGATAAACGGCAATAGGCTCGCCACCTATTACATGGGACTTGTCATAGTTGGCGAAACGTGGGTGCTAGTTCACCTCTGCCTACCCCTTCGGGGATATAGGCGTGATTTATATATTATTATATATGTATGTATGTACCTTGTGTTTGGGCTGGATTGATTTGTGTTGATAAGAGCTAGATAGATTGCTACCGCCTTTGATGATGAAGACCAAGCAGAGAACTCTTCGCTGGTTTACAGTAGCTAACTTGTGATTGGGCTTGATTAATATGTATAGATGAGCCTTACAACCACAAAAAAGTTAAAAATATATTTTTTTTTAACAAAAAAGAACCGACTCAAAAAAGAAACAAAAAATTAACACAACAAAAACTCTCCACCTAAAAACACCGAAAAGCGAAAAATAAACTTCTTACAATTTGACAATTCTTCTGTAAATCTAAATACCTGTTATAATTTAAATAAAGTATTATTATAATGTGTGTTAGGTACCTACCGATCTCTTGGAAGTCGGTGCCGAGCCAAATAGGTAATAGGTATTACCTGCGTCCCCGCAATATCACATTCACTGTTCACACTATTCATCGATTGTGACCGAACGCGCCTGAACGGAACGCCAATGGCACCGACTTCGAAGAAATCGGTAGGTAACTAGCACACATTATAATAATACTTTATATAAATTATAACAGGTATTTAGATTTATAGAAGAATTGTCAAATTGTAAGAAGTTTATTTTTCGCTTTTCGGTGTTTTTAGGTGGAGAGTTTTCGTTATGTAATTTTTTTTGTTTCTTTTTTTTATTAAATTGTTACTTATTTTTATTTCTCCCTTCGTATATTTTCGGATCAAATTGTTCGAAAATATACGCAATAGATATTGCTTAATATTCTACTAAAGACACACAGTCCTCTCCCTGTCAGGAATCCCATGAAAGACAAGGGGAGGTGAAGCCTGATGGTTACCGTGAATTTCGTAATTAAACGGCTCGTCTAATTGCGACCTTCGGCCGGGGCTTTACACTCCGCTACACTGTCTTTTGTTTTCTATGTTACGCAAGATTGCTACGTTTCAATGGAAGACCAATCTTAAAACTGTTGATCTTTGTCGAAGAAGTCTTTTTAAAGAAGTGCTGCTTTATCCGTGAAATGAAGGCGCTCTTTGTTTTATTGTGTCACAGTTTAATAAAATTAGGGAAGTATAATTATTAGACTACCGAAGTTAAAGCGCAAAAATTAACCCCTTGACTAGTCTTCACCACCCATTCTCATATCCCATAGCTGTCGTTATAGGTGAATTAGAAAGATATCTGGACTAATGAATATCATTGCACCTTCAAACAACCCAACGCGTTCCCTAAAGTTAGTCTCAGGCAGGCGGACATCCACAATATTCTAGTAAATTCTTAGAGCAGTAGTATAACTATAATAGAAAAAGTCGTAGTGCAAATGAACTTAGTTATTGCTATACATGGATGATTCATAAAGACACTAAATATAGAAAAAGAGTGCTCAAAAGAATACGTATTGCTTAATCTAGAACGCCGGGTCTGTAAAATCCATCTGAGTAACGCAACAGAAATCTAATCTATGTGGAGAATATCTAGCGAAGTTGCTTCAAAAGTCATGGGGATCAGCATACTTGAGGGTGGCCCTGAACGCACGGAAATTCGTGTAGCGGGCTCAAAAGATCCATAAGGTAAATCAGTACTGGATCGCAAAAGTTAAAATCCTGTGAAATATTTATCATGCGAGCAACAAAATCCTCCTACACCCAATAATGTTCACCCAGTAATTATGCGAGGCCCTCATCGAGTTACGAACTTATCTCCATATCCAGGTAACTTCGGGGAGGTGCGGGAATGGCGGCGTTATGTAAATTGCTTCCGCCTGGATTTTCCCAAGATTTATGTCTTGGCGTCAAGAACAATTAAATTTGGACTACGATTCCTCGTTACGAATACATTAACTGAGTTAAATCGCGATTAAGACGGCGAGTGACGTCGGGAACGTGGGAGTTCCTAGTTCTTGGGAGTTTCAATAGATTTTGCTGTTTCTATGTTTTGAATGGGTGTATATGAATTTGGTAATATAAAAGATGGCCAGTGTGTATAGCCCAACTCTTATGTTTTTGGATAAAGTTAACTTATATTTTATGTGCAACTATAGGACTCAAGCGATAGTCAAGTAGCTATTACTTTAATAAGTTTATTGAGAGTTAAATATTTCAAATTACTGCATTCCTCATAACTACAAATTGGCACTAATACTGGCCATGCCAAGCCCACTTCTTCCTCCTGCTGTTACCTAGTTCTAAATATTTTTTTCTTTGATACATTTCAAATAACAGCCTGCTCCCAAAGGTCACAATTGTCTCATATTAAGGGAGAGGCCTCTTCATTTCCAAGCACAGTACTAGTTTATTTGCCTTTAATTTTAATGAATATATATTATTATGTCTGTAACAGTTTTTATTATTGCACAGCTCCCTTAACATCACCCTAGGGCAAAGAGTTCGAGGTTATAGTTCTGACGGTTTTTATTGGCATACGTATATAAACTTTTCATGTACGGCTAATGGATTAGTATAGTAGCAAAGGGGCGCTTAATTTACTACTACAGAAACTTGAAAATAAATTTTCTTTAAACAAAAATTCGTTGGTTGTTTGTAAGTCAAGCAAAATTTATTTCTTGTATCATTGTTTCTATATTACGTTGTGAGTTTGGCTCTGTTTCCATCATAATTTATAAATATATGTCT
This sequence comes from Cataclysta lemnata, assembly GCA_963931975.1. Lineage (NCBI taxonomy): Eukaryota > Metazoa > Arthropoda > Insecta > Lepidoptera > Crambidae > Cataclysta > Cataclysta lemnata. Next base: position 9,093,695 of record OZ008339.1, read on the forward strand.
TGGACATATTTTAGTGTACCGTACAGTACCGTTATTTAATTAATGTTAGTCACAGGATTAAAATAACTTCCCGATTCAATAGCGTTCTCTGAACTTATAACCCAGATGAGCTCATTAGAGCTGATACAAGACGTATTGAGGCCGATCAGAACAAAAGAGTACTTTAATTTTGAAAATGGATTGATAAATTTTGGATCAACTTGACATGCCGTTGACTATTTGCATACAATCTAATTTGTACCCTTGTAGGTTATATTGTAGATATTGAGATGAATTGTGGGATTAGAAAGTTAGAATCAGGAGCAGAATTATTTGCATTTGGGCTTGCTTACGATTCCTTACCCTGATAAATGTTTTGTTTATGAAAATGGGTCGGTAGTCTTATTTACAATTATATTAGAATAACAAATTATTTCATCTATCTTACTTCTAAAGTTATATACAATTTGTAAAATATGTTGTTCAGTGTGCAATAATGACGTGTGCTATACAAAAGCATCGGAATACTTTGTTTGAAGAAATTACAATTATATTTTTTTAAACATCTGATTGAACAAGCGTTCTTAATATTTTAATTGTGCCTGATCGTGAAAGTGCAAAAAATATGTTGGTTTCAGAAGGTATAATTATATTGTGACCATTTTTTATTATCTCCTAAAATAAAAGTGAGGCAAGAGATATCTTTACAAATTAAATATAATTGAATGATTCTGAACTAAACGTATTGCTGAAAGTTGCACAAACAATACTTACCTACACGATATCGGAAACAATATAGTCCATTAAATTATACTTAAAAGAAAATAATATCAGAGGCGAAACCACATAAAACTAAATAAAATTCCACTTCTTGAACAAAGCAAAAGTAACCATGACAGTCTTACTACAGATTTTATCTAGATGATGGTAGCTGATGTCTTTCTATACGTGTAGGTACGTACTATACGACTGTTCGTGAGCGTCGCATTGAATTGCAGCGCGATGTCAATAATACTACTGGACTTCATCGCAATGTTGTGGAGTCGCCCAAAACACTAAGGGCCTGTTTCACAATCGACAAGCAAGTTCTGAGTAACTTACTTGGCAGTTCAATTGACATATATTTCATATGACAACTGTCAAATGATCTGCCAGCGAAGCTACTCAGAACTTACTTGTCGATTGTGAAACATGCCCTAACAAAAATAAAAACCTCTTTCGAGCAATGAGCGGAATAATTCAGAGGAGTATTCGTCTGTAAACAGAAACTTAAACAATAGATTTATTTTCAACATTACTGGAGCGACATCTTTCCTGAATGTGTTTTTCTATGAAGCATCAAAAATGATGACCGTTTTATTATGAGTAGACGTGTGAGGCATTGCCATAAAACAACAGCTCTCTTCCCATAAATGTACTCGAATTTGATGCCCGTAAAAACAACACTAGTTTTACTGAGTGAATAAATAATTCATAGAGCTGCTTTTATTGAAAATGTTAACTGCACACAAGAAAGTATACCTACACTTATAGGTACTTCCTATTTTGATACATCTATTTTAGAATCTCGTTTTTATTGGAATTTACGATGCTTATAATTCCAAAAGAGCTGGTGTAGCTTTCTAGTATATATTTCGTCGAATTTATTTCTCTATTAATAATACCCCTAGAATTATTATGAATGATGTAATATACTTAAATAAATCACTGAAGAAGAGTCGTTTTGCAGTAAAAAAATCATTAGGTGTTTCTTTTAAGAAATTGGTGTCAGATAGGCAGCAAACAATAAATAAGGATGTTTTGTTTTTGGTGTCAATAGTAATATTGCAGCGACCGAAAATAACTTGAAAGTGGAGTACCTAATACGAGGTATATTATGTAACATAGACAACTAAGGCAGGGTTACTAACAAAATTGTAAAATTTCCCAGCTGTTTAATTAATTATATGTTATTATTTTTTATATGACACTTCAGTTTGCCTTGCATAACCAAGTGTCACTACCGAATGAGTGCGTCCAACTTGCATTACTTTTTACGATTCATTCCGTATCCTCAAACGTTTCCCTAAGCTAATAATATTATGCAAATAAAACACTCACAAAGCCGTTCTAAGTGCACATTGTGAAGGAAGAAACGCCTCTACAAATCCAGTCCATTGTGTGACTTTTTTAGTAAAGCAACCAACGACTGACAACAGTGTTGCTGGAATTATTTGTGAACTGTAATGGGCGTTGTTCTATACTGGACATGGCCTCTTAGGCTTTTTATCTTTTCACTGCCAGACACTGAAGATAGACGCTCCAAGTACACAAAAACAGACCTACGTTTCTCTCCGTAATTTTTGCCCGCATTCGTCCGCAAATACCGCATAAAAGGTAGGCTATTTATTAAATTAAAGTGTTGAAGCGTTAGGAATCTCATAATGAATTGGCTCGTTGCCAACACGGGAAATTGTTATTTCATTGCGGTGTTTACTTGGCACCAAATATTGGTGCCAAGTAAACACTCTAAAGTAAACAATGGGTGAATCTCTTGTTATGCTACATATTGCATATAGTACGATACGATTAATGCAATATATTCCTTGGTGAAGGAAGATCCTTCGGTTAATCTAGATCTAGGTATAATTATTTTCGTTATTATTTAAAAGTCTACTCAAATCCCCTTATTGCATTTTTCACTGAATAACAGTATAGTTATAGCATCCATAATATATATTTTATAGTTACCATAAATGTTTAAACTTGTTAATATCCTTCGTCATTCTGGAATATTTGTTTTTAGTTTAACGTATTTTAATATAACAATTTCTTCCTTGCATTGTTAGGCGTTTACGGTATCAGACCAAAGTAGTCCCGGGTGCCTTGTTGTTACTTTCAAGCTTCCTGCAGCTGCCTTACACCAACCAGTACTATTTAAAGTGAAGATAATTAGAAGAGATCTCGAAGTTTGTATAGATTTTCCCACAAATGGTGCGGCTGGTAATTTGAATCCAATGGTCCTTTGTTCCTTACCGAAACCAGGTATTAGACAAAATCTCATTTTCTTACAGAAAAGGTGGCTATAAATGTGACCGATACGTAAGCAAGACAGGAATAAATTGGGCTTCACGATTTATAGCCAAATGCTCTTAACCCTAAGACTGTTACAGACAATAAGATTTTTCATTTTGTTCCACCCAAATCCGGTAATGGATTATGTTGATGAATAGTTGAGCTTGTTTGGGAGAAACAGTTTTTATGGGATTTACCTACTCTTCTGTTTTAATAAGTCTGGTTTATTAAAATATTTAAGGATGGAAACATTTTTTTAAGTATTTTAGTAGAGTTTCCCCCGAATATTGAAACGCTACTTAAAGTTTGAGTCCTGCTTATCATTTTAGTAATATCAAAATTGACGTTTTTTCATACAAATTCTGACAGTTATTGTCCACTTAACTTTATAAACAGTGCTCAAAATTTGAGTAGCGTTTCTGTATTCGGCAGTTGGTCCAATAAGATAAGGACACAAATCAATTATTGAAGACCATTTGAAGTCGGAGGTATAACTGCGACTCCATATGACTGTGGTATCTTAATGATAAATAAAAATTTGGACCTATTCCTAGTGCCCTGTGAGAAATTTGCTAAGGCAACTCTGCTAATAGCTCAAGTTCCTAAAAAAGTTGCACAATTACAGACAATATTAGCTTGGAATTGAATCTATTAAATCTGTATCACCATCTTTTAAGGTATCTATTGAAAACGTTAATGGTCTGACATCGTTAGCTAAGTCGTTAGTAGAACAAGCTACTGAATTAGCTTGAGTGTATATTACCGGGGCTATATTAACGCAATAAAGCCTTTTGTAGCAAGCGGCATTGGTTAACTGCAGCTTATTGAGTTAACGACAACACAAAGCAGTGTAAGTCTCAAGTAATGGCGTGCTTCAAAATAAACGAGACTATCATTTATGTCACCTTTTATAATTCTAACAGCACTATAAAGTGTTCTAAAACTTCGTGGGCAGCAGGTTGACTTGCTTGAATACATGAATCAACTTGACACTATTATTTTTAACAATATTACCTTCCGGTATTTCACAAAGGCTTCCATGTTCGACATTAAATTAAAAAAATCTTTTGAAAGAAGCTTCATAAACAATTGTATCATAGTAATGTTTTCTAGTAATGGTTTCTAGAAAACATTTTCGAATTCTGTATATTATGCGTTTTTTATTTGCAATTCAATAAAATTACATTTACTACAATGAGAAATAAAAACAGTGAATTTAGTACAGTGCAGTATTTTTTAACATTAATCTTTCAAAATACTGTCCTCATCACATTTTGATAGTAGCTTTATCTTTAGAATTTTTTTAATTCGGTATTATATGCGAAATAATAAAAACGCTTTATAAATGGAAGATTATTTGCAAGGTAAGAATGATTGTGACTTTTTTTGTACAAACAGTACTTTGATAAGCGTTCTGTAAAATGTTTATCTTTTGATATTGTTACATAGATAGCGATCAAAATGTTCTCACGGCTTAGCTCGATTTATGATATCACCAGTAATCTATGTCAATGAACATTCGTACATTACACAGTTATATACCTAGTCGGGTTAAAAATTATTAAAAAGGGTGGAAAAAAGGTATTTCGACGAAAAGAAAAAATAAATTTATTACCCATTAATGAGGAAAAAAATAAAATTCTTTCTTTTAATGAAATTGCTATATTTCAGGTTTTGACAGTTCATAACACAATTGGACAATTGGATCTCAAAATATAAATACAAAATGCTATGCAATGAGTTCGTGTTTTTAAGTTAAAATTCAAGGAAATATTGCATATTCTTATTACTATTGTATTAATAATGTAAGTATCATTGCTCCAAAGAAAGTTTGTTTTGTTAAAAATTTAATTAAAACACTTATCCGACGCTTGCTTTACCATGTTTCAAATTAAGTAAAATTATAAAAAAAGTACAAGAAAATTTTCATTTTTATGACACTTTAAAACAATGATTGACTGTACTTAGATGTCTCGGAGCGGAGCCTAAGTTAGTGTAATAGTTTGTCTCTTTGTATTTTTCCCTTATTAATTTAATCAATTTTTTTCTATTGTAATACTATCCTTCACAACATCTACCTATCTCATGCACAATAAAAGCAGCATGTAGGAATCCTACTGAATTCTTTAATTTTAAATTTCTAGTCATAATTTTACTTGTAATGTGTAACTTTGGAGCGATGTAATTGCACTAAACTTACCTACTACTCTATACTTTCTTTGAAGCAATGACAGTTTAAAACTAGAAGTACATTAATTTCTAATACACAAATTTAATATAAATATCACAGTCAAAGTTTATACAACTAATCGAGTCCGTTCTAAACATAATTATGGCAGTGAAATGCAGAGCGGTTTTATCTACATTACATTCGAATATACAACCTTGAATTGGTCAACACAATTTATAATTAAAGGGGTTTCTCTCAAACAATGTGTTTATCAAAAAGGTAAAACTAGTCTTATACAGCGTGACTAGAATGTCGATAGGAATAAGTTACGAATATCATAAGTTCAGTATCTACTTACGTGTTACAAGCACTACGTCTGCGTTCTACGATTACTACGTTACCTGGATACAAATATCTACATTTAGGAAATTCGAATACTTTTAAGTGTCTTTAAACTACATCAAATAAAATTTTGTTTTTAAAAAAGACTATTTTTCTAAATCGATTATTGCTTTGTGGTGAATTAAAATTTGAAAGCTAGACGCTCCGCATCATTTGTGTCTGTTTTCGGGACTCTGCAAAAAGCAACACGGGGTTATATACAATACTTCGTATTCAACAAAATAAAACAACGGTCGTGATTTTTGAGCCCACTTCAATTTACCTCGTACGGGGGTGGCGGCAGTATATCACATAGATTTATTTGACAGCCTTGCTCGGACCTCGCTACATTCGAATGTCTGCCCGTCTGTATGGGGATTTTGAAACTGTTCTCCCTGCCTAGCCAGTGCCACTGCGGATAGTCGTACTCTAAATCATTCGCGGGACAAACTTTGCTTTTGTCCTGTCTGCTCCTCGAGCCGGATCTGTTGGTGTGGCACGACGCACAATCGTCTTCCAATACATTAATCTCGTTGTGTGGTTCGGGCCGCGGCTCCCGGTAATCCTTTGTCGACCTACTGGACGTGCTATGACAACATGTGGAGCATTCCCCGTTCGAGTACTGTATGCTTCCGTTGCACGACCGGACAATGCTATTGTTATGAGATCGCCGCTCTGCGCAATTCCTCATGTCACCCATTTCGTTGTTGTCCTAAATGGAAATTGAGATTTATTAGTTCAGTCAACAACAAAGTTTCATTCTAACCAAACAAGATTAATTTGAAGCTGTTAAAGTGTTTACGCGACAGTGTTATTAATGTATTTTTCAAACGTCAGAGAGACTGGACTTAGTTTTCTATGGATGCAGTATACTAATTCTTCAATGATACAATTTAGATCGCTTAGGTTTCAATTATGGACTCTATTGAATGGGCCAAAGAGGAAAGTGGCGGCATATTGTTATAATTAAGGAAACTCCTTACTTTAGTTGTGTGAGTATATTGAGAAATACGATATGCTATGGCAATAGTATCGATTTTAAATTATGTTACAACTAATAATGATTATTGAAACAGACTAAAGATTTGCCAACTTATGTTTCACTTGTTGACTATAACAACATCTAATATTATTGGTGTATTTATACAAGAAATCATAATTTGCTAGACTGTTAGCCATGTGAGTGAATTCGAAAGTCATGATAGTATTTGGTTTAACAAATCAGACGACTAATCTTATCTAGAGTCAACAATAAATTTCTCATCATTTTATCAGGGCATACCTTGAAATTGAGCTCGGTGTAAATGGCGTTGGACGCGTAAGGTTCAGGCGGATTTCTCAACCTGTCAACGCTTGAAGTATCCAGGCCTTGTATCGAGTTTTGGGGTAAGCTGTATTCTGGTTCCACGCTCAGAATGCTAGTTGACTGTCCACCTAAAACAAAATTCATGTTAAGCGAGAAAGAACATTAAAAACGTAATCAAATAGACTGCTTTGGTACATGTACCACAACCGAGTGCCTTTTAATGAACGCTCTGAAACTGACACTTTCTCATAATAATTATGATTATTATAAATATAATAAGTAAAACAAGGTAAGTAGTCAACAAGGTCTGAAAAACATTCGCTTAGCGTATTATATTTAAGTAATATAGTGGTATAATTTAAAACAAATTCACTTAACACTTTGTATTAAAAAAAAAAGAATAGCAAAACACACGTAATTAAAAGTAGCATCACATTTTCATTTATTTATTTAGCAATAGGCCGGACCCTATTACAAGGAACCTCAGCTAGTTGGCGGAGTGAGGATTTTAACACACCTCGGCCTACTTCAGGGATAAACAGGAGTGATTTTTAAGATGTATTTATTTGTTTCATGACAACATAATATCGTAAGTGAAATTCAGCTTGGTTTTCTAACATCAGACTTAAATCGTAACATAATTGTATACAACAATAATAATAATGTGTATATACCTACAATGGCAGTCTGTGGATCAAACCAGTCTCTTCGTTACCTAATAATCGGTCGTATTGACCGATCAACTATAAATATAATAAGCATGCTAACGTCAAAAGCTTTTCGACTCACCGTGCAAAAGACTCTGGTGACAGCTGCCGACGTCCAAATTATGATCATTGGAAGCGAACACCGGCCGATCGCGGAGCCATATTGTGTCCTTGTTGAGCAAACATTGTTGAGCCGTCACAATCGACTGACCTGCAATTGAACTGGACATTTCAATTGTGCTTTTAAATAAACGTCACTAGGAATGAAGACGAATGAAGCGGGCGTGTTGTCGTAACTAAATCGTTATATCAACTGTAAAATCAACGATTTGATAAACTTCGTTAAGAGTGTTGATTTGCATTAATACAGTTTTGAATTTGGAATAGTTTTTCGGAATAATGTAATTTCCAACCCTTTTATTTTTTTGTTTTGCTAATATTTTATTCATTTTGTAATAAGAAACAAATGATGATTATGTAAGCAATGTCTAAATTCCGATGATTTTGATAATAAAGACGCCCAAACCCAACCTTAAATGTGGAACTTTGTTAATAGTGTTCAAAAATTACAGTTTAGTACTTTTATTATTGATAACAATCGTGGCATATAGGTATTACTAATCATGCGCTGTCGTTGATATAACAGAGGACTAAAGTGTGCCCAACGCCTAACAGAGCTTTTACTCAGCAATTGTTTTATTTTTAATTTTCACCTTTTTTTTCTTTTTTCGGTTATTTTGCATAATGTCAAAAAGCGTAATGATGATAATATTATATTCTTATATACAGTGTGAAAAGAAAGAGTGGGCCCTGGAGGGAAAGAACTTCAAATCTTTAAAAGCTCAATTTAGTAAAAGGAAACATTACTTTATTTTTAAAAAGAAACTTAACTACATTCACAGAATTCTCAAAAAAGCTTACACGAACCGGGAATCGAACCATGTAAAAAATAAAAAAAATTAACACTCGTCATTTTATTTTACTAATCAATGTTAACTAATCAATGTTTGTCTTAGAAAAAAAACATGAAATCTAACATTAATTTTACTCTTGAACAGGTACTCTCAATTCTTACGAGAACCTTATTTTATTAGAATTAAAAGACACCTAAACTAATATTGAAGAAAAATATCACCTAAGCAAGAGGCTAATAATTTGATTCCACATCGAAAAGTGCAGATTATTATGTCCTTGTGGTCTTCATAATAAATGTTTTTATAAACCTCCAACATTTACCTACTTACTAAGTTCCAAAACTTTCGCGCCAAAACTTTTCTCGATGATATTAATTTGTGTCAGTGAATTTGGATACTTTTCGCCATACAACTAAAGGGCTAAATTGTAATCGTTGCAGTTTAAAATATATGCTTCTATTAAATTGAAACGCACCATTTTCAAACATTCATTTTTAAAATTCCAATTTCCAACAGAAATCGCGAGCAACGATAAAAAATAAAGGTTTGATTCGATTAGAGAGTAAAATAAATGTTAGATTTCATAGAGAAAAATTATAGTTAACATCGACTACATCGATTAGTAAAATTAAATGGCGAGTGTTCTTTTTTTTATTTTTTACATGGTTTGATTCCCGGTTCGGGTAAGCTTTTTGAGAAATCGGTGAATGCAGTTATGTTTCTTTTTAAAAATAAAGGAATATTTCCTTTTAGTAAATTGAGCTATTTTAAAGATTTAAGGTACTTTCCCTCCAGGGCTCACTCTTTCTTTCCACACTGTATATAAATAACACTCTGTCGCAATTTATAAAGATGACCTACCGGACGCTTACCTTATTTCACGCTCTTATTGCAATTAATTTTCTCCCATATTTCTTTTGTCTCACACACGCGAGCCGACAATGCTTAATCATCCTATGTCATTAGGAGAGTTATAACAAATGTGTACACTCACCAGCAGATTTCTTTCTCTGGGCACCGTTTCGGCGTCTGATATAATAAATGCTGAATAATCCAATAGCGATTACGGAGAACAATGTGAGACCAAGAGCAAGGAGCCATGTTTCTTGAAATATATGGGATATGTTCGAGTCGTTTGGTGGTTCCGTTCTAAAAAAAACATTGTTTCATAAGTCATTGTAATTTAGGTTATTATTAGGGCTGAATAGCTGTGTAGGAGAAGGAGGCCCAATGTGACTATACTGCATAAACGGAGGATTATCATACATAACTAATGTCTGGTCGCTACAGGCGATAGTTAGAACCTGTCCATTTAGGTACATGGAAGTAATAACAAACCAGAGGACTCGCTTTAGGCAGTATCCGCTTTGGGCCACTTTCCCCTACAGTTTCAAAATGCTAAAAACAAGTTTATTCAATTTAATTTAAATGCTATTATTGCTATCTACTTACTGCACATAATGCCGTTGCGACTGGGTCGGTAGCATGTGTATCTGTACCGGGGTGCTGAAAGGCCCATGTCCTCTATTGGTCACAGCCGCTGCGCGCGCGCTGTACCTACCGCCCGCTCGCAGTGAGCTAGCCGCAGCGGCTCTAGTGCGAGCACCCAGAGACATTTGGCCCACTACCCTACCGCCGCCGCTGCCGCTCACTCGAATCTCGATCTACAAACATGTGACTTATTATAGTGAACTAAATGTGCTAGCACAGTTTACATGTTTGATATTCTGATTCATGTGAGTTATTTTTTTATAAGCTACTTATATGACTAAAATTTAAAATAAATTTTGTTGTGTCAACTTGTTTCAAAGTAAATTACCAAAAATTTTTTGTGAGTTGTTTTCATAACTTTTCTACATTCAATCTCAATACATAGTTCTATAAACACCTATACAATCACAATATCAAAAATTATCGGTGTTTGATGAACTTTCTGTCTTTCGAAAACTAAAAAGGTTCACGTGTTAAGTTTAAATACAGGAAATATAAAGTGATACCTATTCTATTCTAAAAAAAAAACTATTATTGTACCTCTACAAGTGCATATCGATTATATTGTAACACGAAAGCAACATTGTAACTATAGTAACCTTGATTATTTTCTCCCAGTCATAAAACGATAAACTTAAAACGCTGACCAATCCGAGTTCTCTCTCCTTATTAGTAAACCCATGTTTAGTAGCGACACAACAAAACGCGATCAGGAAGAATATTGCTCACAGTGTTTGGCAAATTGCCATCGAGAAGTGACATATACAACACTTTAACATTTGAGCTATTTTCAGGACCTAGCACAAACCTAGATCTATCTTTGTCATTTCCTATTACTACTCGACTCTACTACTCGGTTCTGATATCAAAGAGTCCTATCACTCTTTATTTACTATTAGGATTTTATACAACTATTGCTCATTGTACTATAATAAATTCTAAAGATTACTTGCCCTTACATTGTTGTTTATCTATTTATGTTAGTATTTGCTAGTATGTAGTGGTAATTTATTTGCTTCCAGCTTTTGTACAATATTGTCCTTTTCTTCTTTTCTTATATATTTGAATAATAAAGTTAGAATTCAAAAAACCGAATTCTAAAGATTAAGAACCCCTAAGCTGGCAATTTAATTTTAAATAGATAATAAGATAATTATACAAACAGTAACACGTACCAAATAGCCCGTGATTTCTCCATTCCAAGTATTCACAGGTGGCGGTTCCCAACGTATCCAAGCTGAAGTCGCGTTAATTACTCCGGCTGTCACGCTTTGGGGTGGTGCCGTAGGTACTGAAATAATCATCAAACGTGAATCCTCTTTCATTACAAACTAAGTAATTAGTAATTTCTGAAATTCACTTACCATCCTCATTTGTATAGCCTGTCATCAAATTAGAAGGCTTCCCAAGTAACATTTTGTAAAACGGCATTAGGAAAATGTCGTATTGTGTATACCCCATTAATCCAGAGAGAATGAAACTTGAGGATCCAGTATTGTCCACGTTCGTGAGAGAGCCATTTGAACATATCGAGGCGGCCGTGTGAGATGAATTTAATACAGCGATATCCTCACTGCCAGCATAACGCCAATTCAATGTAGTGCCATTATACCAAATTTTCACACCCTCTAAATATTCATTGTAATCCGTTAATACCTAAAATTAAAAATAAATATATTAACATACCTCAGTAGATAGATGAAGCGATTAAAGTCTTACTAATTTGAAGATAATACAAGAATATACATACATCCCAAACAACTTTGAGAGAAGTAGACGATAAAGCTTCCACCCTTCGCATAGCCAAAACACTCTGCTGCAAATATTTTCGCGCTTGAACAAGTTCGTATTGAGTCATATGCTCGTCTCTCTCGAGCAAAACAGTTAAGTCTTTATTACGGGAGGGTTCCTTTAATTCATTATTCCCCTTCTTAAGAATAGTAAGATAAGCCTCTTGCATAATACTGCCAGCCGCATTAACCGCGGTGCAAATTACTCGCCCGCTGTGTTCAGGCTTAGCGCCATCCAAGTACAATAAGCTTGAGTTGCTTTTCATACATTCTGGGAAAAGCAATGAATCCTGATTGCCTTCCAATATCCAGAAGGTCGTCGGAGTTGGCAACCCTTTCGCTTCACAAGGTATCGAGACCACATCGCCCTCCCAAGCGGTCAAATTCGATGGTATCTGCGTGAAGTGTGGTAAAGCTAAAACAGATGGTCGTATTAAAACAAGCAGCGATCGTTATAAGCGCAATTAAATTGACCTGAATGGAATTAGACATACAGTAAACAGTGAGAGTGGCGCTTGTGATACTTGATCCAGTTTGACTGTCAGCTCGGCAGGAATAGGTGCCTGCATCGGCTGCAGACACGTGATCCAACCGCAATAGTCCTCGAATTACTGTAGCGTGCGATGGCAACGAACCTTCTTCTTTGACCCAAGTTATTTTTACATTGGTATCGTAACTCTAAAATAGCACAAACAGATATGAGCGGCACTCGTAAAAGTAATTGTAAGGAATCCTCGGTCCAATATTTATATACGTACCTGGCAATTAAATTCAACAGTTTGGCCAAGTAACGCTGTTATGTTGCTTGGTTTCACAACGAAATGTGGTCGTCTTAAAATAATCAGTCCGGCAGCTCGAGATTGTCTTTCACCAGCAATATTGGAAGCAACACACCGAAACAGTCCACTGTCTGTTGGCAATGTTTCTAGTATTTTCAAGTTTCCTGTATCCGTTACTGTAACCCTGAAAAAATATTTTTATTTAATTCCAAGATAATTTACATTGATTGTAAAATGAACCAGACACTAAGAGGAATAGACCAAAAGTAGACATATTGAATGAAACGGGTGTCCGTTTCATTCAGTATGTCCACATTTGGTCTTTTGGTCTCGATAGAAATATTAAGAAACCTTAAAATAACTCCCTTGAAGGGGCAAATGAGAATTATTGCTCCAACCCTTTGGCCTATATAGTTTTGAAAGAGCACCTGTTTTAGCCAATATTTTAGCTTTGGGCTTCGTTTGCTACAAATTCACTAAAAGAAGCATTTTATCATACCGGCCATTTACTTCTACGTCGTATGGCTGGCCATCCTTGAGCCAATGGACTGATGGTTCCGGGACACCGCGTGGAGGTGAACATTGCAATATTGCTGGTTCTCCAGCTGCCACAACAACATCCGCCGGTTCAGCTCTGAATTCATCACGGAGCACTAAAAATAAAATATGTATTCAAGGCCTAAGAAAGAGAACAGTCATCAGCACAAACCGTATCACAATATTTTATAATAGGTCTGCCCGAGGCGTTGACTTCGACCTTACGTATAATCTTTTCATAACCCAAAATATTTTGCATTTCATTTTTATTTAGGTGTGTAACTCCATTATGCCTGTCTTATTTTTGTTGTTTGTTTAATCTAATGCCATAATTATGTGGTGCTTACCTTTAGGTAATTGAAGCATTTACAATAGTGTTTTGTGGAATATTATTATAATTGTTAAAGTGTTGCAATTAAAATAATAAATTAATTAATTGTTCCAATTTTCTTAATCGACTTGGTCCTTTACGAAAACAAGTTAACGTTGACAATCGATTAGCAATATCTGACTGCTTGTATCTATTGTATGACGTGTGGTTAAACCTGTTGTGATAGGAACAAAAACTTTTATTTGTACTCACTGGCGACATTTAAGGAAGCATTGTGACTAACTGCTTCTCCGGCGATGTTTCGTGCTACGCACCAATAAACACCTTCATCGCTTTCTTTCTTTCCCCGATTTACCCTAAGGGATAATTAGTACATTAATTTCACCGTATCGCCTTCAGAAAAAAATACTTTGAAAAAGGTTTTTAATACTCAAAAGTCTTATTAATTAAGTAGGTATATATGGGTACTAGCACCATACCGGTGTTATGGATGATATGAATCAAAAGGGAATGGATACCTTGATGTCTGACTCATAATATGAAAAAAGAGGAAACATGACCCCAGATATACCGGGAATAGGGCAGGAAGATGATGATGTTAATATAAAGAGTTAATTTCATCTTAAAGTTTCCTAAGTTAATTATAAAGATTTGATTAAATATAAAACATCTTACCTTAGAAACAGCAAACCATCTTCCAATAACACTCTATGTCCATCTTCAGCGGGTGGTAGCAATGAACCATCTTTGAACCATTGGACAGTCGGCTTAGGTCTGCCCTCAACTACACACCGTAAAGTCGCCGGTTCACTGCGACCAGATACAGTGTTCGAAGGGTGCTCCTTGATGCGAGGTGCTCGATTTTGTGCTGAAATGGTATATTTTATCAGTCTCTTAACTCTAACATTCAATGTAGCATTAGTTGCAAGAAGTAATGACAAGAATTTAGAAAGGGATGCTCGCATGGTTTGGTCACGTAGATGGGATGAGTGGAAACGTCGTCGGAAGTGAATGAAGAAAACGTATAGTACATAATCAAAATTGAAACATTTAAAATGGGCCAGGTCAAGAGTCCGACAAACCGACAGGCATGCATAAAGACCGTAATGAGATTAAATGAAGCGGAAGAAATATGCTAGGATAGTTGCAAGTGTAAGAAGCGATCTCTGCCTACCCCTTTGAGGGAAAGGCGTGATGTACGTATGCCACTTAACTCCCCTTTACCGTTTTAGAGTACCTATAGACACGGAGTTAAGTTGGCTTAAGGCAGTTAGAAAAAGCTTTATGTTGGCTATATAAAGGTGTTAAATATGTTAACGACGTTTAAACGGCTCAGCTTTCCGAGTAACTCCTTTTTGATAAGTATAATAAGAGTCTTAATGAATCTCAGATTGAAACAGCGGAACCTATTCAGCTTTCACTGTAATTGGAGTTTGAAATGATTCGTTAATGCTTAACTGAAAATGGAGTTGAAAATAAAATACTGCCTTTAAGTGTCCAATGATCGAAGAGTGGATTGACATTTTAATCAGATACGAAATAATTTTGTAAAAATTATTTCGAACCCCAAGACACTGTGTCACAGTGTCTTGGGTGGCCGAGCGGTCAGGCACCTGCCCGGATAGCAGCGGACGCGGGTTCGATTCCCGCCTCAAGATCATAATTTTTCGAAATTCTTTTTCTAACCACCAAAATCTTTGTACTAATTTTTCTAACATTTATATAATGTCAAAATTAAAATCGAATAGACTATAAAGTTTTATGCGAAAAGAAATATGTTTCGCGGTCGATTGCTGGTACGGGCAAATGTTTATAAAAACATTACTTGGCTTTCTTTGCTGAGTCGTCGTTGCTTAAAACGGAATTTGTACTGTAATTATGCACCGTCCATAATACAATCGCTTAGGCTGCTAACTTTTAAGCCATAGGTATGAGTTTAAAATTCTTTTAAATTTATTTATTCCAGTCCCAATAAAGTACACTCATGAATCGTCAAGAAATAAATACGAAACACGAGTGTGTCCAAGGTAATAATGTTTCAGACGCTAAACACAAAAAAAACATGCCGTGCGTTCGTAAGCACTGCACAGAATTAAACTTACATCGGAGTATAGAGTTAAATATTACTCTAGGGTTACTACAAGAATACCGACACGGGCTGTAATGGGCACCACCAAGGTGAATTTGACCTTGTTGATTATACAGTATGCATTTCACCTACGAGGCTTTCATACGCTTTACTATAGAGTCACCAGTACGGTGGGGTTAGTTAAAATGTTTTTAAATTCAATGTTGATCCTCAAATACACATGATTTGTCCGCCGTCAGTACACAAGAGCTTATGCGAATTATTTTGAGGCTAGATGATAGTTGTGAGTGTAATGCTAACAAAGTTCACAAATTATTATTTAACCGTCGGTTTTTGGCATTTTACCGTATGGAAGAACTGTCAAAAACAGACGGTTATCTTTTAATCACCTGTTTTATGTGTTGGTATCGAGCCTCAGAATTATTAAAAAAATATATATTAAAAGGAATGGGCTTTAAATAAATTTTACCTCGACAAAAATTAGAATATTAACTAGCTGGAGTAGATTCTAATATTATTTTACAAATTTAAATAATATATGTTATTAATAAAATTTTGAACGCACTAAAGGTGGCAATTAGGCGAAGCGATGTATGGACTGTGTGAAAGGTGATATCAGGAAGAAACTATGCACTTCAGCTCAGCACGTACCCCTATGCTGAGCTAAAGTGTATCGTCATCATCAACATCTCTAAGGTCCCCACTGCTGGGACACAGTCCTTCCCTATAGATGGAAGATTATAGGGAAACTATTTTACTTGTATTTTTATGGCTTCTGTTAAATGTACAATTCATATAGATTATTTGTATTCTGTATGTGTGAGGTCAATAAATGTATGTATTTTTTTTCTAAGTAAGTACTAAAAAATGGTGCTACAATTTATTTAGTTGTGAAATTCACCGCACATAATTTAAGTGATCTAAATCTATTCTATAGCTCTTTTAGTCAAAAAAGAAAGTCCGATGAAGATTTTGAAATACCAAAAAAGGACTACATAGTTAAGTCCAATAAATATAGTTGTCTTTCTAACAAAATTCTTGTACAGTATCAACTATTCACGCCTACTCACGGACGGATCAGACCGGACGCGTTTAATAAAGTCAATGGAAAATCGAAAAAGAAACCTCTCTTTACAGCCGCGCATTTGTTCGGTCCCGGCGCGTTTAGATCAACATGCAGATAACACGACAAGCGGCACATTGTAATAATTCCGATTTATTAGAGTTCCTTAATCTTAAAGTTGAAACGTCATCTTCGAAGTTTTGTGCAGTTGGATTAAGTATTCTTCTATTCTTCTCCATGCCCTGTTCCTAGTCTATCTGGAGTCGGTGCAGTATGTTCTCTTCCATTATTATCGGTCAGACGTCATCAATCCATCCACTCGCTTTTGAGTCATATCATCCATCGCACCGTAAAGGTACTAGTGATGAATTAATATATAGAAAAAAGACGAACGGACCATGTCGAGAGACCGATGTACGGATAGAGTGATTGGAATGACAACATTCCAATCCATACTTCTCAAGGTTTTGGCTTAGATTTTACAGCCGGCCGCCTGCCTGACACCAACCCTGTTTGGGTATACTATATTAAGTATACCTGAATATATCGAAGCAAAATAACAAGGGACGGTTTGACTTTTGGAGTCTTCATATATAGTAGATATTAAAATATATTATTCGTAATATAAAGCTTATAGGAAAACCCTTGAGCAGAAGCACGGTAGCGCAGTGGTCAAGCGCGCACGGTTTGTGATTGCGTATTGGATGGGTGACCAAAAATGTGATAATACATTTTTGGTCGAGAGAGAAAAGCACGTTAAGTTGTTGGTGTTGGCTGGAAATTGCTCCGTGTTAATACCCACCAATACGCACTGGGCCAGCGTGGTGGGTTATGGCCTATTGTCTGTATATTCTTCTATCCATGCTCATAATATTTTCCTATTGGTTAACAAAGTTCCTAACAGTTAGGTATTCTGTTTTTCACAGAACGAGGTCAAATAACTCAATTTGTAAAATTACTAGCTTTTACTATATTAAAATTGAATTATCAACGGACCACCATGGACGGCCTAAATCATATAGTTACAAAATTGTGTCGCCGCTGACCAAAAAAGAAGCTATATTTACGAATACTGCTAAGCAAATACAGAGAATACAGAGTTCATTCGTAACGACTTTTTAATTTTACAACTTCCGCTATAATTATTATTATGCAAATGAAATCATGGACCTATTGGCCTATAGTCAGCGTATCTTCACATTAGACTAAACCAGCAGGCATTGTCATTAAGAGAGATATTTAGTAGTTGTTTTTTAATGTCACAAATAAATACGAATAATGAGGTACCGACTTGTATTTTTCATGTGAAAAAGATATCTAGAAGCAACAGAACATGTTACATAATTAAAAAATATTGCTACCAAATATACAAATCATGAAAATCCACTAAACTTTCAACATGAAGAATTCCACTAAGTTTACCTGGGTGATCACGGAACTGTTTAACCTAAGCTTTACCAATTTGTCCACTTTTTGCAATTAGGTGATATCACTCATCTAATTTTGTGAATAGAATTACTGTAGTCCATTTTGATAAGTTACACGAAACTACATAACAAAGCCTCCTTCTACGTATAAAATAAATCAACCCTAATATAATAGAGAACCAATATTTTATCTCATACATCCCTTTCCATTATGATTGGATATGACATTGATTTATTTTTTTTACCATGATCCACTCATGGGTGTCTCGGTCACTGATAAATTGATAATTCAATGCATACAAATAAATTGGATGTCACACTTTGATAGAAACATATATAAACGTGTGTGTGTAGAGTTAAGAGTAGTCATGTTTGGGTTCCTAGGTAGCACCTATTTGTTGGATAAAAGAAATCAGTACCCATAGTGTATGTTTGTAAATGTGCAAATGTTGCTCGATCGCCAATACAGAAAAAAATTTCAAACGGATATTATCATTATAAGGAAACAAAGTCAAGAAACGAAACTTAGTAACGCGAAAGCAATGTTTCAAATCTACACTAGTGGTGTAGATAAGTAGTTTTGATTTTATATTTTACTATGACGCGGTGGACTTTCATAGCAATGAATTTGAGTTTCACTACACGACAAAGTAGAACTGTGTCAATGACAATAATCAGTCGTTTACCCCTAACTTCTATAAAACAATAAAAACAGTGTTACTCGACTAGTTATTATGCTAAACGCAGGCTTAATTTTGCAACCTCTGCAATTAGATTGTATGTCCACTAAATCACATCATTCAGTCAGACCTCTGACCGAAAAAAACCTAGAGTTAACACAGCTGTCGATACTTACTGTCGGATTAGAATATGTACTCTCAATTATTTTATATAAGTTTATTGTTACATATTTTCAAGCATTTTGAGCTCAATATTCCTAATAGGTATCGTTCATTGAGGATTCCGGGTAATTAATTTCATTTTAATATTTAAATGCAACACCGTCATAGAGTCAGATTATATAATATTAACTCAGATTTATAAATGTTGAGTTAAGATAGATAGTTCCTCGTCATTCAGGATTCCGGGTAATGCTTGTTTTGGTAACACCGGTGCGAACACAGTTAAGATCTGTGACGTAAATGGAGTTAGATTATATCTTAAAGTGTTGAGTTAAATATAAAGTAAGAAAGCTGGATTACAGGTAAAAGTAAGGATTACAAGTATATAAAATGATTAAACAAGAATTAAATGTTATTGATTTGTATTAAAAATAAAAATAATTGAAAATTATTTTCACAAACTTCAAATTTATCTATTGTGTTTTATCATTTGATTTTTTAATCCATGTATATTTCTAATATGGCTGGCTGCTATTTTCGCTATGTAATTTGTTCTCATTGTTATTGAATTCAATAATAAGTTGATTATAAGAATTTAAAAGATAAATATTTGATAAACGGCTACATCAGAATTAAGTTACTTCATTGGCACTTTGAGAGACTTATAATTTGATTAAACAAACATTTGACCTAACGTCACTTAACACAATATAAACATTAAATATTTTAGCTAAGTGCTGCCACTTTACTGAGTAATTACTGACATTTTACTGTGCACATTATATGTTTTCTTTTTTTTAACTAAGTAAGCAATATTATGGATATTTTTCTTTACTTTAATGCATGATCCGTAGTTTTTTATAATACTCACTAACATACATACATACACTACATAAATCACGCCTATATTCCCGAAGGGGTAGGCAGAGGTGATCTAGCACCCACGTTTCGCCACTTATGTTAGGTCCCATGTAATAGGTGGCGAGCCTATTGCCATATATCGGGCACAAAAGTCGCAGTACATTGCTATTGCTAGGTGGTATTAGAAGAACGTTGCTGCCCATTCCTCATCATTGATTTATCCTTAGTCGCCTTGTACGACACCCACGGGAGAGATTTGGGGTGGTGACAATTGTATTCTACTCTTCCGTCACCACACGGCGGACTTCCGTCACAATACTCACTTAGGTACTATATAATAATACTTAGGTATGTGATAACAACAGCAACCTTTTTAAAAATAAAAGTTACAATAATAATAATATCAACTTTGTGGTTACCGTAAACGAAATAATAAATAGCAGATGAGAATAGTTCTACATACATAATTTTTTAAACCTATTTCATTTGAATTTAGGCTGTATGACTTTTTTATGGAAAAGGGTAAAATGCATCTCGGCATATTTATAATTAATTCTGATAAGCTGGGACAGGGCTGTAAATCATTTGTGATAACATTTGTTTTTTTAATACCGGGTCCCTACAGTAGCCTTTGTCAATGTCATATGTTTGTCATACTGATAACCCTTACAATGCTGCTATCTTGACATGTATGTCTTTTTGTTGCAAGGCGCAGTGGGCGGAATGAATTAACTGATATCCTTTCCTTATAAAAACAAGACTTTATTTTGAAATGGAAAACATTATCCAATTATTACTAGTTAAACGTAAAAGAAATGACTAAATTTAACCGAAAATAACGATTTCAATTGTATAGATAAATATTAAAATTATCTTCCTTAAGTTTACCTGTTATTAGGTACTATATTGATATTTCGAGGTGGGCGCTGGTAATAAAAAATCGGTAAGTAATGTTCAGTTCATTTTATAAAAACTCTATAACGCATTCAGAAGAGCTTTCGCTCTGCAATTATTCCAATGCAGCGCAAAAGCCAGTAGAGTAAACAATAATTTATTATCAGAGTTCCTTTGAACCTGAAGCCGATTTACATACACACATACATAAATCACGCCTATATCCCCGAAGGGGTAGGCAGAGGTGAACTAGCACCCACTTTCTCTTCTCGCGTTATATCTCATTGTTAACTTATTATTACATCTTATTTTTAACTTAAAATAACCGGGTTAGATCCTGAACAGCAATATTTCTATTATTTTTGTCCAGGATTCAACCAGGATTTTTTCTCAATCCAGAACATCTAGTCCAACAATGTGAACGTCATGAGCCTTAAGGTCTGAGCATACGCAACGGGAAAACACTCCTGACGGGACGTGCACCGGGGCCTCTCTCATACAAAAAGCCCCGTGTGACAATGTCACGGAGACACGGACCGAGCTTTTTGTACGTGAGAGGCCCCATCCCCGTCCCGTCTGGGGTGTTTTCCCGTTACGTACTTATGCTCAGACCTTTTGAATTTTTAACAATTACCTAGGTAATTACTATAGTTATATGCTTAGAATTATAATAATCAGTAATAATAATCAGTATTATTATTACTATTACATTTTACATTAAGATAATAGTGTAAACTTGCCCAATGACAAATTTCATGTGAACTCACAGTCACACCCATCGTCTGGAACATTAACTTCAATTAAGAAAGACATCGAAAAAAGACCTCATTGTTTCATATAAGTGGCAGCATCGAAACACATTTCGTTAATTGGCTATATGTAAGTTTAATTACTAGTTAGCTAGTGATCCTTAAAAAAAACTACTCCGGCTAATGGACAAATTAAAAGAAGTGCTTCCAATTGGTAACTTTCTCGACAAATTGGATGGTTAAACGGAAACGTCCCGAATATGTCAATAATAGTTACAGATAAGATACGTTACGAAATTCGTCCGAATTCTTTCTTCCAATCAAAGATGGGGCCATCTGAGCACGTAAAATTTAAGTGTTAGGCAGGTTTCTATTGCTCAATTGTAAGCAAAACATCTTAACAATAGACAAATGGAAAATGTGTTTTTTTTTGTCTTGACTTTTTGTTACTTACCAAAGCAGTTAACTACGTAATTATCCCTTACATTTATTCAAATTCAACACAACAAATTAAAGTTAGATAGAACCAAAAATATAATAATTTTTTGTATCCGGCCTTTGGGTATAATCTTTTTAGTCTAAAAATTAAATTAGCAATATTCGCATTTCTCGGATTTCAAAAGTTCTCATTGTTTGAATAAAGACAAGGAAATGGGGAACTACAGAGATAGCAAATTGAAATAAAGTTCCTATTAATAAATTAAAGCTGTAGTAATTTATTTTATGTAATGATTTATGCCTGCATCAATAATTAATTTAATAATTTAATTCAAAAATCCGATCAACTAAATGCGTATTCCATATTTAAAACAAGTAGAATTGAAGACCTCAATAAGAATAAAAAAAGGCGGTATCGTATATAAAATGCATTTAAAACTTCCAAACTTAATAAATAATAAAATTAATGTAGCAAAAAATTTACATAATGAAAATAATTTCAAATAAACAAGTTACTTAAGTACTAATTTTCTTACAAATTAACGATCCAAAAAGTTTTAAAGTTTTAAAGAATAATATAATTACCATTCGTTCCATTCAGTCCTATAAGGAGTAAATGCACAAGAACAAGCCACACAATTTGGTTCCTTCCATTTATGGTGTAATTCCACTCATTAACACCAATATACACCATGCTGCCACTGAATAAAACTCGATTTTCACAACATCCACAATTTACATGTTTACATATTATAATTTACATGTTTGTTTGTATCACTTTAAGTTTGATTAAACGCACAGACGAATTCGAGCACTCTTAATGGCGCGAAACGGGATCGTCATTTGTCTCTTAGATGGCACACATGATCGAATGTCGTTAATATTTTTTTTTTCAAATGTCACTCGGGGATTCGGAGCTTGAATCCAAAAAGTTCGGTAAACAAACGCGGCATCGCGCCCTGGGAGCGGTCGTCACACGCCGCGCGACCAACCGGTTTCGAGTCTTACGTTATACTATCGCGCCTCCCTCCCTCATCCGTGTTTACTCTCGGCCAAACTGAAATGGGGGGATTGGAAGGCGCCTGGCTAGCCATCGGTACGTTGTAAACAGATGTACCAATTGTGAGATACGTGAAGATATGATTTCAATGAAGTACCAGCGTGTGAGTCAAACGGCGGCTGAACGAGACCTTTTATTTTTACCATTTAGTATCAACCTTTTTGGTTTAGTGTACAATGCTAAGCAAATTGTCGAATTTCAAAGTCTGCTATCAGCATTTCATAAAATGCGCAATATCGTGAAACTTCTTCAACAAAAAAAGCTGTTTACATCGGTCAGCAGAGAACAAAACAAACTTATGATGGGTTAGTAGATTGATTCTTTGGTTGTCGAAATGTTGACATTTTATAAAAAGCTGAATTCAAGGGTTTCTTAATTTAAAAAAAAACACCAGTTTTTTTCAACAGCATGATCTGATTGATGGATACGAGCTGCAAACCTGCCCGGCTATCATGACCAAACACGATATGATATAGACATTTATCGCGTTGAACTTACAAACACTTTTGACCTGCAGGTTGGGACATACTAAATATACTGCAGGTCTAATATATTATGTGCTGTTGACTGTACCTACTACCAAAATGGCCATGATTATACTGTATAGTAAAAAAAATTAATAAAAAAACCTAACCAAAGTGAAAGAAGCCCAGAGATGCATTTATTTTACCTCCAGAGCTTTTTAAACAATAATTATATGAACACAAAACTTTTTCCAGCTTACAACAAAATTAAAATAAAACACGTGTGCCCTTCATATCTACAAGCACCCAAGCCGAAATCAATAATAAGTTTTTTTATGGAACCCTCTAAAATCTGGAGCCGAGAGAAAAGGAAAGAAACAAAATACGGCTTATTTCATTTGACGCATTTGTCGAGTTAGCGCGCGCGCACCGGGCGGGCACCGACAAAAGCTCTAGTATAGGGTAAGCAACATTTTGGAAATTCCAGGAACAAGTAATTATGATTAATTGTGTTTTATTTTTTACACTAGATTATTTAGTATATTGTTATTCTAATATGAATATAATTTAAAATTAAATTTATTTATTAATCACCGTCCATAAAAGTATTTTTTTATTCTAGTAGTAGTAGTAGTAGTTTTTTTAAATTGGGATAAATACTATTAAATCCATATTGTTTGTATTTTATACTTTAATATAGGCTAACGTCAAAGATTTACGGTTGATTTGGTGATAGACAATCTATCACCAAATCAACCGTAAATCTTTGACTCCACGTATTTTAGCTATTACGCTTAACGTGTATTACCCTTTTTTTTTAATAAAAAGAATTAAATTTTTGTATACAAAAATTTTATTTTGCTACATTACAAGGAAATCCTATTTAGGTATATAAATATCCCATTATGTTAATACCTCTCTAAAAACGAATACAAATTTTGGTAACCCTACTCTTTTTAAAAAACGTTCTAAATTCAAACCGGTCGCCCCTCGCACGCGCTCCTGCGCATCCCTTGCTCATTATTATCCAGAAGAGGTCATTCACAGTTCGCACAATACCGATGGAACACGGGCCTGAGGCAAAGACCCCTTTCGGCAACCTCTAACAAACGTTCTAATTTCAAAATTCAAAAGAATCCAAATCATTCAATAGTTTTGTTATGGTCGTTAATTGTGTAGGTATTTATATAAAACCTTTGTGCTTTAAAGTATCTTGGCCAGCCAAGAAGTTACATTCCATGAAACTTGGAAGAGTTTGCTTAGTTTAGCTATTGCTTAAACCATAAACAGTCGCCCGGATCGCGAAAGACGTTGATTGAAATCCTGCATCAAGACACAATATTATTTCGATTTATTTATCTTTCTGTTTATGTCGTGTTGTTCGCCCACCAAGTAATACTCAAACTTACATTATCGTTATTCAACCCAGAGATTAATATAATAGTCCTTATAAAGACACCTAGAGGGCGGTATTGAGTAATATGTAGTTACATAGTTTTAAATAGAAAATTAAAACATCTTCCTTACAAATAGCTACACTATGTAGTTGACGGCAATTTAAATTTCTGCAATACGTCCCTATCCCTGCGACCCCTGAGAGGAGCTCGCTAGCGCAGTGGCATAGCGCGCTTGGCCTAACTAAGCAATGTCGCTAAGGCCGGTCATTGGATGGGTGACCAGGAATTTATTATCTCGAGTTCCTCCGTGCTTTGGAAGGTACGTTAAGCCGTTAGTCACGGATGCATCAGCAGTCGCTAATAACCACCAACTCGCACTGGGCCAGCGTGCTGGGTTATGGTCCAATCTCCATATATTCTTCCAACCATAGCGAAAAAAGTGCCGGTGATGATGTCCCTATCCCTAATGATTACAAAGTGAGTGACAAAATATCGTTAGCGTGTAAGACCAAATGAGATCTTAATTAATCTAGCGAATGATTATACATAAAAACAAGTTCGAAATTTCCAAATGGTTAAACGGAGGCAGGATCCAGCCACGGAAATTAAACAAGTTTAAGTAATTAGGGGCTGCCACGATTTGCATTTTGAAATGATATTGAAGTCCATGCGAATCTATGTTATGCGAAAATATAACCGTGTCACCAAGTATTAATGTTTAAAGTTAACTATTCGATTTTAATTTCAACATTATATAAATGTTAGAAAAATTAGTACAAAGATTTTGGTGGTAAGAAAAAGCATTAAGACCATTAAGACCATACTTTTTTTTTTTTAATTCTTTATCTTACCACCAAAATCTTTGTTTAAAGTTAAGACAAAGAAATGTATCGTCCATTAGGTACGTCTCGAAGGCGTCTCTTTAATAATGAAAAAATGAATGTTAGAAAAAATATTACAAACAAGAAGTGTTTATTTAATTATTGTTGCATAATATTGTAATTTAACGTCCCTGTCGGTTATCTTTGTTACTGTTTTCGATAAGAATTATTCTGGCCATGGAGCGATTTGACAGTCCTATTATTTTACACACTCCACGCTCGCTTTCTTATTCTGATCGTCGCTACCTACTCACTAGATAAATATTATAACAGGAAACGATGATTACAGTACCTACTGAAAGTTATAGAAAATGCAACAAAATAACACATTCGAAGTTGTTTAACGCGCAGCTTTGCCACTTTGTATTAGTTTTATATTGTACTGAAATCAGTTCACGAACACTACTCCGATTTTATTCCGAAACTGAGCAAGAACTAAATTCAGTGCATTTGTAATCCCAGGGAAACGGTAGCCATACGGATGTCGCCTACGCTCTACGTGTCTGCACTCCGAATTGGGATGATACCCCCAAAAAACCAGCTACAGCTGAACTCTGAATGTTATAGAAACATACCGCAGCCCCTGTCATATTGTAGTATCAGGGGTCATGTTGGAGTGGAAATTACAAATTTTATTACCAACAACACAAGCTTGTAAAGTGAACTGACTTGGCATAAGTAAACAGTCTCCAAACAGTGTTTTGAGTCATTTCTGTGTTTCTAAGTGTCAAACGTTTGATCGATTTTTCTACGAAACCGATTTACTTGTGAAGATTGTAATCAACCTGGTGATGCGAATGCATGTTAGTGGGTGGAAGGGATGAGGAAGACCCAATAAAAATTGATCGATTGCGTGAAAGACGATATGAATAACAAGGTGGTGGATGATTTTATGACAGCTGACTGAGATGTATGAAAGTATAAAGGTAATTGCGCGTTAACAGGGAAGACGAATAATGATGATGATGATTGACAAAATTAAATGACTTGAGGGTAATGAACCTTAGCTTTATTTTTATTTATTATAAGGGGTTGAAAGAACAGCTTTATAAGCATAAGTAAAATGTATAATATTTAGAGCCTGTTACATATTTTAATGGCGTCAAAAAAGGATCTGACTCTCAATTCATAAAAACATCATGATGTCAATTACTACATACTATAAATTACGTCTATTTATTATTGAAGGCATAGGCAAAAGTGTATTAACGCCCACATTTCACCAACTATGTTAGGCTTAGGTCCCGTGTAATAGGGGTGAGCGTTGGTATCACTTGATTCTAATATTTTACTATTGCAGATTTGGTGAACCTTGATTTTGTTGGTGTTTAGTTATGGCTTCCCTCGCTATTCTCTACGCCCCTGTCACTCGCCAAGGGCAAGGGCATAGAGCATTGTCCCCAACAAGCTAACTATCAGCGTTCCCGTCGTATCGCCAGACCGTGCCAACACTGAAACAAAGTTAACAACAAAAATGTTTATTTGTTCCCAGTACTAGGCTTCCAGGAAAGTGCGAAGGTGGTCCGTCGTCAGTCGTTAATCGAGCGTGGAGCGGACAGCCACTTCACTGTTCCCAATACGAATGCATGCACGTCACCACGCCAGATCTTGACATTGATACCGGGAAAGATATACGAGGTGTTCGCGGAATCGGGTTTGTCAACGGGGATTTTTATTTCACGCAGTGTGCAAGTGGAGAAGATTGATTTTCACACAAGAGTGTTTTGGTAATTATTTATGGCAGAAAATTATTTGGGCTTAAAGAATTCTTTTTTAGGCATTTGCAAGTGGCAGATGCCAATAACTAAATAAATAGTACTGATACATATAAGTATTCCCCGTTTCCAGTTCAATATAGACTCTTCTAGTGATTCTAGAATCAAGACAAAAATTTGTAACCTATTTCTTTCTAATCATTAATTAGAAAAATAGGACAGAAAATGTTGGAAAAGCTATAGTCAACTTTGAGCTTTTTATAAGCAACTTTGAAATCACAAAAGAGTTCGCTATTCACGTTCCGTATACAGTGTTAGAACCAACCCATGGTTCTAATTATCAATTGACAGCATTCTCCAATTGCTCTCCAAACTTGTGGCCTTTGTGTATACTTACTGCAAAATACAATAAGAATGACAATTATTAGACGCCATCTTTGAAAAAAAAATTAGGCTTACCTAACTGTTAAGCTATTTTGTTCGTGCGTATATATATGACACTTTTATACGTCTGGTATTACAGCCTTGCATGACAGAGACAGATAAATACGAAAGAACAAAATTACAGAATTGCATGTCAACTGTTATTAAATTTTGCACTGACGATAAATCTGCGCGAATTCAAGCTATATATAGAACAAATGCCAGACTGTATCGGATTATTAATATGATATCCAAAAATACCCTCATTTTATGTAGATACACAAAACCGACCATGATATCAAAACTGACTAACATTATTTGATGTGTATTTGAACATCAATATTAGGAAAAATAATACAAAGCAAAAAAGACCAAGAAAAAATTCGAAAAATATGTCCTGATGCGGGAATCGATCCAGCGTATTCCGTTCCGACCAGGCAGTTATATCACTATATAGGCTAGGTTTCTTTACTTTGTGTGGCTTATAAACAATGATGGTGGGCATCAATCTCACACCACCAACATAAATTCTGATGCAATTTATGCATTATTCGTTAAAAAACTCAAAATATATCACTGGCTGAATAATAAAATAATGGCTAAAGGCATTGCGTAATAAATCTCATATAAGCCACGTCTGCCCAAAAAGGTTTCATCAAGCAAAAAATGTGATTGAATGGAACGACCCGTCGTTTCTTAGTCTGGTTATGCCACAAAGTGGACTGGGTGACCAATTCAAGAAAATTATTGGGACCGTATCTTGAGTGTATGCGGGTGATAATAAAAATGTATATACATTTATTTATCACTAGATCGTTTGCGGTGTGATTGGCGATGGAAACGTCGGGTTAATTAATAACAATACCAAACACCTAAATATACGCGAGACTAATCCGTAATAGTAAACAAAGAATGTCTCAGATCCCAAGTATTTGTGAATAAGGCGATCTGAGGCTTTCTTTTTCACGCCCGACAGTGGTAAGTATATAGTTTAATGGCAACCCCTGACCAGGATTGCGTGGGATTTTCCGTACGAGTAGCGGGCGGAAAAGTCCACTTAATTTTATTTCAACTTACTTATCAAATAATATGACTAAGTATATCAAAGCTGAGGTTCTGCGCACCACCACGGCCTGCCGGCGTATCTTTCTTCTTCGCTCGAAGCTTGATTGATGAGCAGACAATTGTCGTGTTTTGCATTCAGCTATTTACGGGCATTTCCTCCGCTTAACCCGTCCGCCGGGACGTGATTAATGACGGCCACCGGTGCAGCCACCGGCGTCTATTACGCTGGATGTACGCTCCGGTGGGTGTGGAAGCGGCTTACTGGCTGCTTAAATCGTTAAAGGAAGTCGCGCGTTTAGACGTGTCACGTCACTATGTCAGGTAAGTAGCAGTTCTTCAATTATTTTGATTTTGTTTGATTTTCATTTGAACGTCAGGGGGTCGAAAGCGGGCATGTTATCTAAAGTGGCTACTCTCGTGTGGGTAAAAAATAATTTATGTTACCTATGATTTCAAATACTTGCGATCTGAGACATTCTTTCTTTTATCACCCCTGGTATATAATCTACTATTTCATAACCGATATATTCCCGTCGGCCTTCTGAAATACAATGGTCCCATTTCTCTCCTTGGTTGTAGGAAAATAATTTCATACACAAAAGTAGCCTGTTTAAGCAGTATGCCTGCTTTGGGCCAGCTTCCCCTATATACCTAAATGTTAGAAAGGAAAACAAGGATAACGATGATTTCGCTTTAGGATAATAATTTTAGAAATTCATGTATTGCCGTGTGATGACGGCAGAGTAGAATAAAATTGTCACCACCCCATATCTCTCCCGTGGGTGTCGTACAAGGCGACTAAGGACACAAAGTGACTATCATCGCGATAAATCAGCGATGAGGAATGAGCAGCAGCGTTCCTTTTATACCACCTAGCAATGTACTGCGACTTTTGTTCCCGATAAATAGCAATAGGTTCGCCACCTATTACATGGGACTTGACATAGTTGGCGAGACATGGGTGCTAGTTCACCTCTGCCTACCCCTTCGGGGACATAGGCGTGATTTATGTATGTCTGTTTGGAAGAATTGCAAAAAGCTGCCAGTTCTGTGAGAATGGATACTGTGGAGTATGTTAATACTATACAGTAGTATCTTTTTTGCACTAGTAATAACATTTTAGATCGGAGTTAAGGAAATCCGTTTCACATTCCAATCGATTTATTACCGATGTGATAGCTTGCAGTTCGTTTGCATATTTTATTAAAAGTACTGTTCCATAAACCAATTTTTAAAATTCGTAAAGGATATAAATGTAAATTGTAATTTACTTTATTTAAAACATTACCTCGGTAAGTACCATCACTGTTATATAATTAATATCATCCATCACAACGAAGAGGTGCCAGTGATGAATGAATGTATAGAAAAGATTCGAAAGTCACCGTGTTGAGAGATCGATGAACGGAGAGAGTCATTGCGATGACACTTTCCAATCCATACTGCTGAAGGTTTTGGATTTGGTTTTCTCTTTGGGTATGCTGTTGTTGGTGATTTGCTCTCCACCATTCGGGTGCCATAATTATGGTGGCTTGTTGGTCTACACCGGGCAATGTCCCTTAGTCGAGTTACACGATAGCCCTGGGATGAGACTGGGCTAGCCCATTCTAAGTTATTTTTTCGGTCCCAGGGCCCGTAGCCAAGTGGCAATCGTTTCATAACGATAACGTGGCGAAGTTCGTCGCGGTCGGCAATATTACTCTGGTATCTACAGCGTAGTAGCTTGCGCTACCAACATAAATAGGAACTTACGAAGACGATTTTGGTCACGTGATTTCACGACGACTTACGTCGAATCACACACATTTTGCTATTTCGAACATCGTTATCGTTGTCGATATGATACTTTGGCTAGCCCCCCAGGTCAGCATGGAAGACATTAAAATAAATAGGTCACAAAAAATAATTGTTTTCCTTTTATATCATTAACTGCATAGGTTTCCAGGTCATGTTCTGAGAATTCCGGCACGGACATTTCGACCACAATTTCATGCTATTATTTTCCAACGTTTAGGTAACACACAAACACGTGCAGCTCGTAGGTACTACTACACGGAACTAATGACTTTATAAATCACGAGCGTACTTCCTATGAAATGTGTCCGCAGCCACGCTACAATTATTCCCTAATTAAAGTTCACGACGGCGGGCAGAGGTAAGCCGGCGCGTAGGCACTGGCACATGAGCAAATAAACGGAACAGAGAATAACCTTTATACAACAGCACGAATCGGTTGCACTACTACAAGCACGCGGGGCCTGTGTGCGTTACCACTGGCCGCTGTCGCGCACGCGGCGAGACTGGAAAAAACCGGTTTATGACGGACAGCCAGTTGCATAATCTCAGGGTTAGTGCGGCGGCTGTTCTTAGGAGGCTTTTACTCTGTTCGGTTTATCTACTCATGTGGCACTGGCGCCTGCGCCCACGCATGCCGCACGTAATTTGCAACCTGCTAATAGCTTTCGTGAAACTCCACGCTCGGAGCTCGACTTAAATCATCGGCTTTGATCGGTTATATTACAAAGGCCGTTTATATCGACCGTGTAGATTACAGCTGTCGTTTATATTGCAAATACTAATATTTGCTTTAAGAATGCCATGTGGCAACGGCGGAGCAGAATACGGTCACAGTGGAATACAATTCTCACCACCCCCAATCTCTCGCGCGTATGTAAAAAAAGTAAGTGTTGAAAATGAAAGTGAAATGAAGAACGTACTATCTGTTACATGTTACGTTAAAAATAATAGTAATAATTGTACTTATTTCTTACATAATTGCATAATTGTTTTTAGTACATATTATACTTGTATTTATATGGTAGTGTGAATTCTAAGAATCTGACATTAGAAATAAAAAAAATACCATTTCAATATCATCAGGGCACAAAATGTATTAAAGTTCTCTATTCGTTATCGCTTTCGCGCATTTCAACAATTTCGAAAGCTTATTTACTATGCGCGGCTGCCTAACAAGATTTATAGGTAATAATTTTCACTAGACCGAGATTGGTTCTACGTTGGAGAAAAATCTCTAACCCTTAAGAAATTATGCGGTAAGCGTGCGTGACGCCAACCCAACTAAATTGGGTAACGATTTATTGGACAAAACAGTTTTCCTTCCAAGGACTCCCAAAATAAACTGTGAAAATTTCTTTCTTGTTTGTTATTGGGTGGTGGCAGGGTCAATTTATTCTCAATTGTCTATACTAGGATTCTTTTGATTTTTATTAAAACATTTTATAAATAGAAGAAAAATTATTACAAAAACAATTCCCGCATCAAAACAATAATAAATTTTCTGAAACTTTTATAACCTTCTTTTTTTCTTCATGATATACATAAATAATATATCACGCCTTTCTCCCACAGGGGTAGGTTCATGATACATATTTTTTTTAAATCATGGGCAGTCAAGACAATTTTGTTAGCAACAGAAGTGGAGTCCTAATAAATTTTCATGTTTTTTGACAGCGGTTTGGTCAGATCACAGGCTATCGGCCAAGAGGTCCTGGTTTTGAATCATGGTAGGGACGAATGTTGGTGATGAATACAAACATTTTTGTTCTCAAATCATGCTTGTTTATATTTTGATGTAATAATATAAGAATTATGCGACATACTTACCTACATTGGTCTAAATATAGATGTGAGTGTAAGGAATGTTTATGTATTTTTTATTTATTTAATACTAATGGAAGCTGAGAAGAAAACCGCTACACCGGTACGTAACCGACGCTGGACCAAGACAGTATAAATTCTAATCACGTACAAAGTCCAGCTTGTACTGGAGTAATACTTTTCTTATTTCATTGTTTCCTTAGCTGCACAGAGTCAGTATTAGAAATAAGAGGATTGCTATTTTCTTTAATAAAAATCAATAAGGCGACCGAGATTTATAAGACGTAGTTGATTTAAAAGTTACTTTGTTTTCTATTTCTTATTTGTACAATATAAAAATTGTTAGGAAAATTATTACAAAGAAGAAAATAGGACAGGGGAAACTGGCCCAATGCTGGTATACCGTCCAAGGTGGGCGGGCCTGAGGTGCCTCTAAACACGCGGACTTTGGCTCAGGCGTTATTTCATAAAAGCAAGCATCATAATTAGTTTCGGTATCTGCAATTATCAGTGCGAAAAATATGGACTGTCAGAGATCTGTACACGATTTCAATACTTTGTTTATTAGTTAGTTATTCGAAAATTATATAAATGTTCACTGCCGGCTTGTATCAGGACAATTTTTTCTATCCTAGTTTTGTTTATAAATTTATTCAATGTTGAAATACGAACCAAAAATTTAACGTTATTCAACCAACTTGTTGGTTATAATAATTATTCCTTCGTCTAATTTCTTAAACAGTGATTAGACCTAGCAATATACTGCGATTTACGTGCCCGATAGATGGCAATAAACACGAGCTTACTACATTGGCACCTAATATAATTGAGAGATAATATCACTAATGTGAGAGACCTATCCCTTCGGGAATAAATGTGATTCATGTATGGTATGATAAATCCGTAACACAGATGTTATCCCAGGAAAATTTCAATTGCCAACAAACAAAACGAAACCAAGCGAATTATGACAAATATTTCAATTTACGACTGCCCAGTTTATGACGTATTGGTATTTTATAGTTGGCATCCTCATCAGCTTTCCAGGAATGAGTTATGCGGATACAATGTAACGCCTGCAAATTAGATAGACCCGGATGGCTACTTAACACTTTACGATCACCTTTGATATGTCCGCCTTACCTACTCACAACTTTGTAGGAGGTGAGGAGCGTGGGCTGGGATTAATGCAGCGTTTCGAAGCCATCCTCTGTACATTGCGCAACAATTTTCGTAATTTCAGCTTCAATGACTTTGATATAGTGATGTGACTCGATTCAACAACATTGGAGTACCTATCACTGTTAATGATTTATTGGCAAGTGATTCTTTGCTTTAGGTTTTGTTGTAATAATGTTAATCACGAAGTAAAAAATACATTGAATTAATAGTGTTACTATACTAAAAATGTAAAATTACCGTTATCATAGATATTCGAGAATAATCAATGAATGATTTTTTATTACAGTGAATGTTTTATGTGACATAAGAAATATATAAAAATAAACAAAACTCTTTAAATTGTATTTAGGACTAGCTTATAAGTCATATAGAAACAACTCAAAAGGATTCCTGCAATACGCTCGGGAATAAATAACTAAGAAAAACAAAAGAAGAAATCGAAAATTACACATTTCTTTCTTTGTAGCCAAGTCTTACCAAGTTCAATTTGGCTTGACGAAATTTATTCAAATCAAAACACTTTCGCAACTCCGCCAAGTTGAGCGTAACAATACTTCTCCTTGTAGCTCTAAAACAAAAAGAAACAAAGGTGTTTTTAGCAAGTTCCCGCGTTTTTTCACGAGAGTTCGCCGGGAACAAAACCGTCCAGCGATACGTCGAGTTGTCGGAACGTTTTTATGAGACTCAAGTACCCTCGTAGACGTACTAAACTCGGGGAACAAGTTTAAAGCTTTATTTTAATTTTCCT
This sequence comes from Cataclysta lemnata, assembly GCA_963931975.1. NCBI lineage: Eukaryota > Metazoa > Arthropoda > Insecta > Lepidoptera > Crambidae > Cataclysta > Cataclysta lemnata. The sequence continues at coordinate 9,128,050 of OZ008339.1, forward strand.
AGCACACGCTGCTCGGAGTTTTCCGGAAAAAATGCTTAACTACCTACTCGGCACGTGCGAGAAATAAAATGTGATACTTTACTGTTTCGTTTCCTTAAAATGAATCCAGTAGGCTGTTTTATGGGTTCGTGTCTTAATAGCGGAGCGATCCACGCTTTCAAAGGAATATTTAACGCGGGAAATATACCCCTTTGAATCTTGAGCACCGGCAACAATTTTAGGTAATTGCCCAGGGAAAATTTAGCGTTTCGTGAGGATATTATTCAAGGCTGGCTTCTTAATTTACAGCTTTTTATTTCAATTTTTTCGATTTTGCATTTAGCATTCATCATTACTAGTCCTTCAATGATAGCGCAGTGGCTTAGTGGGCTCGGGCTGCGAGACCCAAAAATTAAGCAATCTTACTTAAGGCTGATCATTGAATGGGTGACCAATACTAACTCCAGTTTCTTTAAGAATTTAATTTAATTTAATCACCTACCTCACTATAGTATATATGTTTTAGTTGCTTTGCTGGTCATGTCTCCTTGATATCAGCCCTTAAAGAGTATCCGACGTAGTATACGAATATTAATTTAAATTTTAATTCTAAAGTTTAAAAATAAATTCATTGTTCGCATTCTGAGCTGAAATTTATTAAAAACTTGCTTAAAGTTAAATTTTGCATTTATATTGCTGGAGACATGCAAAAAGTTGCACCGCGCTTGCGTGTCGCACCTGTATTCTTTTCCTTCAAGAACTTTTCCTTTGTCTAGAAAATTAAGTAATTTGTTCGTCTAGCTAGGCTCTGTGGGAGGATACAAGCAGGATGGATTGGGCACGATTTTGTACAGACTAAAACTAAATTGTTTGGCTTAACGCAATTGAAATAAGGTCCTGATTTGGTTATCGCCGATTGCGTGAAAGTTACCACTAAATTACTGATTTAGTGCGATCGCCATCTGTTTTGGTTTATTTACGACAGACGCTTGTCTCGTGGACTGTTATTACTTAAAACCAGATAACTGCGGAGTAATTACGCGAGCTACGGCGTTTCGTATCTCGCTTAGACGATGGACAATTTTGTTGTCTACTTAATTTTACTTACATAAGATTTATTTGTTCGAATGCGCTTCGGTAACTGTTTAACTCGGCTAATAATTTGGGAGGGCCGGTGGTGAAAATTGGGGAGTAATGTGTACCTATAGTTAAGAATATGAAAGTGAAGGATTGGTTCTCCGTGAAGATGGTAGTTACTGCCTACCTTTTAAATAAAGTTGGAGCTAAGATATCTGTTAAACTTGTTACTAGTAGCTAATGGTGTAAATTTTTCCACTCAGCATTGGTATTCTATCGAATAATTGAAGTGAGATGAGATGTGAAATCTGTAGGTTTTGACATAATATTGGGACTGTTTCTCTACTTCCTTAGCATGGCGTCACTATTATGGAAGACATAATTCCACTTTTGACATTTCACCGCGGATTCCGCAGTGAAAATTTATTTTGTGATTACAGAATAGCATAGCTGGAATAGGCAGTTTAATTAACTAACACCCACATTTCGTCATCTTAATTTAGGTCCTATGTAATAAGCAGCGAGACTATTGCCATCAGAATGGACACCCGCGAGAAATTGGGGTGATGACAATTATATTCTGCTCTGCGGTCACAACGGTATTTATCATGATTTTTTGAACGTAATAAGCAACTCAAAATAAGGCACCCAAAGAGATTTCAATCTATTGGAAACAGTCTTTATCATTAAGATGTACATAAATTAAGACAACTTTTACGGATTTCATTCTCCTTGTATTCGTCCTTGTCTTGTACTTAGGATTTTAACATTGTTAATTATTTGTCCTAATTACATGCGAATCAAATCCATAAAAGAAATAAAATTAAATAAAAAATTGAATCTGAGATACAATGTATACAAATTAATACAGACGAGGTCTATAAATTTCATGCATAAATAAACCCAGTCAGGTGGGGGTAAAGGGGTTATCAGAACAATACCAGTCGTAGAAAACAATGGGCCGACAAAGCGCTTATTGGAGTGAGCAATTTATTTGCCTTGAATATAATCGTGCAATACTAAAACATTCCTACCTATCTCTGCTTCAATAACTTTTGCTTTGTGCATCTTGAAATATATTTATTCGTCTTGAGATCAACTGCATTCCGTAATGTCTTAAGACCTTATACGGAAGCATTATGTTATTTTGATATTTTTCGTCGTCACCGATATTCTTTAAGGTGCAGCAACTTGTAAAATAATTACATTTGTTATTTGTAATATTCTTCATAAAATATAAAAAAACAATTATTAAGAAAAGCTTTTGGAGTTGTTATAAAATTAAGTTATTTTCGTTATCTTTCCTATTTTAAGAGGAATGCAAAAACAATATATCTCTTTAATGGACGCATTTCGACGAAGAGCTTTAAATTTATCAAAGAATGAACAATAATGTTGCTTGTTTACTTATATTACATAAGTAATACTAACGCTAATAAAAGTATAAAATGTGTATAAATAAATGTCTGCATGGCCTTTGATTGATAGCAATTCAACGTTATTTTCCACCGTTAAAATTTATAATGCCAACCAATTCACCGGGAGGAGATTAGTAACTTTTCCATAAAAAATGATACTTCATAAACAAAAGCCATTTGGGCCCGTGCTTAGTACGCATCAAGGCCTTAATCGTCTTTTGGCAAAAAAAACCGTATCGTAAACCCAAATTTTAATATCGGCTTAATATCTCAGCGTAACATGAAAAACGAATTTCTGTACTGAAACTTTCCCGGCAATATCACAGAGTAGGACCACCCTACGGCATTTAGAAACAGGATAAAAAATCACAGTGTATCAATAATATAAATTAAACAGCAATTAATTTCTACATTGCGAGAGGTTCCGTTGGCTTACAACGTGAAGTAAAAGTTGAAGATATTTCGGCAAGTTAACTAACGTCTTGGTGGTATAGGCTTAGATTGCAGAGGACACGAGTTTTCTTTGTAAATTTAACAGTCTTGGTGAGGTGTGACCCTGCCTTACTAATTTGTTACACCTATTTCTTACTCTTATTCAATGTATATCATAGAGAGAGAGCCCTCTATGTTTTAAATTGAATAAGAGAAATAAAGTTGCTAAGGCTAGAATATTATTTTAAATTCCGAGCAACCAACTTGCGTGTGGCGAGCCTATCTTGCTGCATGCTAAGCCGGATTTGCAAGTCGGCTTGGTACTTCCGACTTTTCTTTTTAATTAAACCTACTTTATAGATACTCTGGAGATTTCAAATTAATTATCAGGGATGCGTGACTGTAACTTTTAAACAACTTTAGAACAGAGAGTGAATGATGATGAATAATAAAAATATTATTTTCAATAATAGAGTCATTGCATTTTATTTGTTTACAAAGATTTTGGTGGTTAGAAAAAGAATTTCGAAAAATTATGGTCTTGATGCGGGAATCGAACCCGCACCGCTGCTATCCGGGCAGGTGCCTGACCGCTCGGCCAACCAAGACACTAATTAACTTGCCAAAATTCTTCTAACTTTTACACTTCACGTTGTAAGCCAACGGGTACCCTCACAATGTAGAAATAAATTTCAAACATTCCAACGCAGATATTTTTACAAATACCGTGCATTCGGTTAAGCTTGGGTTTGCTTTATAAACTATTCGATTTAAATATTACATTTATATAATGTTAAAATTAAAATAGAATATTCTATTTGTTTCTTTCATTTATAGATAATTATACTTATTTAGTGAAATCTCAAAGTGTTCATGTCTGTCTCTCAGTGGAGAGGTAGTCAAGCTCGAGCAAACGCTATGTTGACAAAATGCTCCTCACTTTATTGAAGCAGGTAATATAGGTGCCCTTACACTACCAGCTTCAGTTAGTGTAGACAGGTAATAATTTTGATATGACAGTAAATTACTTTCTAATTGTTGCTGCCTCTTTAAATGGACTACGTCATCTTTAAATAATAATTACATAAATAACACAATCTTTAAAATCAGTTTTCAACTGTATGTCAAATTTAATTCATGTGGGTGTTTTGCTTAGTCGAAATCTTAATCTTTAGTTACAATCCAGTCTATGTGTATACCTGTATACCTGTACCTATCAATAAAAAAATAATTAATTAAATATATATTCTGTTTTTCAGTCTTGGACTTACCTAACCTTACCTATTTGAAACCTACCTAGCGGTAAGGTTTGAATTATTATAGCAAATAAAAAGTCTTGTCTGTGGAACGTATATTTTACCACACTCATTGGTAACAAATTTTTCAATCCCCAAATATATTTTTACATTCAACAGTTACTTGGACTGTATAAAACTGGTATGCATAAAACGGTTTAGCTTATAACACACTCCAATGCAGGCATATCATGTTTCTTATAAATGAAAAAAAAAGAAGAAAACAAAAACGGTAGGCTTGTGTTTTTGGATTCTATAATCAAAACAAATAGCAAAAGATAAATTACTTCAAATCAGAATCGCGTCAAAGCATCTCTTGGGTGTCGTAAACATCGGTGGCTGGAGACTGCGGTTCCGCCTTCAGCGGACAAATTAATTTATCCCCGGGGAATATTAAAAACCACCTATCAATTTGATCTAGCACTAATGGAGTCCCTTGGTAATTTTCCTGGCCTGGCGCAATATAATTGCGGTATTCGCGGTTTGATTTAAAAGCAAATGCTGGGTAGCTCATGTAACTATAAATCACAAGTACTCTAAGCAATTATACTCTACTCTCGGTTGTTAGTGTTGAAAAAGAGTAGGGGTAGGGTTTTGCCTTATACGCATTGACCGTAACGACGCTTGGCTCACTGTATAGCTAAAGGTCTCCACATACGGAACGCGCAATTACCCCGGACGGGACGTGGACGGGACGGGTACTGCAGAAACATCATTTCATACAAAAAGTACCATGAAGGACATATGTCACGGAGTCACGGACGGGACGTGCACGAGGCTTTTTATACAAGAGAGGCCCCGTCCCTGTACTTGTAACAAAATAAATTTTTTAAGGAAAATTTATGACGCTATGTGGTGTGTGGTGACGTCAGAGACTGTTCACCGCCTCTGGCTTCCCCACGGATGTGCTATAAATAAAATAAAAATATCCTTTACTTATAAAGGCATCAATCAATTCCCTTCTTTACATGTAGGTAATGTCGAGTTAATTAAAGATAAATCATGAACTATATAAAATTATCATGATTATAAAATAAAATTACTTTCAATGTTTATTGACACCTTTGATTAAGTATAAAATCCTAGAAGATACATAATTGGTACTGGTATTGGTATTATAGCTTAATTTTAGTTGAATGTAATAATTAAATTAGATTTTCATGTCTATAATAATAGTCTCGCTCGTACTGCATAGGACTAAAAATTCCGATAAAATGTTACACACCTCTGATAAGCAGGCGGGATTTATGTATGGCACCGTGTATGGGTTTGTATCTTCATCCAAGGCAAGCCATAACTTTCTGATACATATTCCTTTATGTCGTAGTTCTTACTGCACAAAATTTTACTAATTTCGTATCTGCAAATGTTTTATCTATCTAACAAATGCCGTAAAGTAAAGCGTTAAGTTTTTTTGAACGGTCAGGGGGCCTACCGCCTAGCTCGATTGCTAATGCAAAAGCTATAGTTTATGACGTCATGCTGTCATTTCGCACCAAATGTACCTATACTATCAGCGATAGCTTTGAACGAATGATCACCGAATGATTTTGTATGAATTTGGCACAAAATCCGTACCGCCTAAAAAATCAGGATGGCTGTTATAGCCGTAAACAGTGCATTGCTTTCAAGCTATCATCAGCAATCGAGTTAGGCGGTAGGCCCCCCGATCTCTGGCTATTGGCCAAAAATTCCCAGGTTCGAATCATGGATTGGGCAAGTGTCTGTGTGATGAATACAGACATTTGTTCTCGTATCATATCTAATTATGTATATAAAAATTTGGGTGCCATCTAGTATCGATAATATAATTGCTTTTATGTTACTTACTTTAGGCTAGATATTAGGTGTGAGTGAAGTAATGTAAACCGTGGTCTTCAAAAAATCATTGTAGCTTTCAAACCGCGTAATGTAAAAAACCAACGCTATGCTTAGCTTTTACATCAAAAAGCGTTATAATCGCTACGTGTACAGTCTCTAGGGAAATAAAGGTAACAGCTACCTACCAGAAAACCGCTACTCATAGCAGCTTAGATTGCTCAGCGAAAACAAAGTAAAGCCGCGACATTGCTCATGTGGCACACCTAAGCAACGCTTTTAGACCAGGGATTTATTGGGAGCATTAATCGTGCGTGGTAAATATCATGTAGTCCAGGGGGAATCAAGTCGGCTCACATATTTGGACAATTTTTCCCTGTCTAGTTTGTTGCTCGTCCGAACTTGTACGTGAAAACGTTAGGCCGAGTGCACAACGGCAAAGGTGCTTAGTACCTAATATAATAATAAAGATTGTTTATTATTGGTAATGTAAGCAGAGTAATATGAATGCGACGTCTTTAAAGTATGTTTGTACAAGAATTGAATTGTAAAAAAAAATACATCAAATAATATTTCATCAAACCAAATCACAATAGCCCAAATATGAAAAAATAAATAATTTAAGGAAACAGTGTTAAAAACTTCCGACGACCAATTTTAGCTTCCTGGATTACAAGCACAGACGTAAAACTGAAATTGCAGTTGGAACCAGCTCCGTGAAATAACCTTAGCCTTGCATTAGGGTTTTCATGCAGTCTGGCGAGTGAGATCGCCAGTAAAGATACCATCGACTTCGGAACATTTCCATTTGATTATAAGGCTTTCGGCGGAACTTGGGGGATTTAAAATTCACCGGTGTTAGCTTTTTAGCCAAAAGAAATTCGCATTTCTGGATATTGGCAAAATTGAGCTCTGCAATCGAAAGCGTGCCAGTTTGGCTACAGATTTTACTTTTATATAACAAAATTTCCAGGTATTTGTAAGTATGTTATGATCATCATCACCAGCCCTTTAATGTCCCCTACTGGCACGGGCTTTCTTTTGATAGATTTGTAGGTATTTCGACTGCATGTGCAGCCAGGACCAACGGCTTACGTGCGTTACGTAGCACAGCACGGATCCTCCGTGCTACGAGGAACCGTGCTTCACATAATATATTTTTAAGTCATCCATTCAATTACTTACATTAGTAATAATTTGTTAGTTTAGAGCTTCTCATCGTATTGTATGTGAATGACTTTAATTAGGTTCTTAGTTTTTAAAATTGGCAATTGTAATGTTTTTCCTTCTGATTATTTCCATTAAAATTATTTTCTACTCTCTTTCAATGGTGTAAAATGGACTTACTATTACTACTATTATCTTACTATTTCATAATTAGTGGCACTGGTATTTTAATTCTGTAGTTAGGTCGTATGTAATATTGCCATCTATCAGCCATAAATATTGCTACGTGGTATAACAGGAAAGATGCTTCTTATTCCTCACAGTTTTAACTCTTAGTCGCTTTGTGTGACACAAGATATTGAGGATGCTCTGCCATCAACATACGACATTTCTTTATTTATTTACTAATTAATTTTAACCGTGTGAGACTGCTAAAGATACATACATATGTCTTATACAAACAAATCCCAAGCTTTCACAGCTACTCTTAGTACTGGTGCGACCTGCCCTATGGCATATTGATATATACAGGAAGTAAGACAAATACGAACTAATCCTACAAAGTATCTTACTTGCGTTTGTTCGTGTCTTATCTTTCATCGTTTATAGCGTGTCGCCTCCTTTACTCAGTTATAACTTTCTTTCGGTAAGTTTCTAACGGTATTATTACAATAGGTCTATTAAATGTATTCTTCTCTGCTGTCACCACGCGTCTCTATGGCATCAAAAATTTCTGGTGAAGGGCTGGTGCAATGAATATATTATTCTATTCGGCTGTCAACTCGCGGCGTAAAAAAAAACAGCTCACACTACGTAAATTTTATTTTAAATTATTATACGCGAAAATTCAGTCCATATCCATCTCGGAGACGTAAATAATATAAAACTAAATTGAATCGTCAAAGTTTTAGGTCTCGCAGTAATTGAATCCTTCTAATATTGGTCCATTCGCTTTTACGGGACTCGGAATAGATATCGCGCTACGTTATGCGTGCTGAAATTTCACGCTCACTCTAGTTATTTTGACAGGGTTTTAGATCTTGTGTCTTTATTGCATTTGGCAGAGTCAGTTGAAATAAAATCAAACGCAAGAGACGATATAACTTGATTTTTTTACTTGAGTTACTTTACAGTTCAAAGGCACACAGAGAGAATGGAGTGGGCTATGCTCGGTGTTTTCCAGAGTACTCATATAAAAAATGATCAGATCCGCAAGAGAACTAGGGTCAGCACCGATAAGGCTCAAATAATTGCGGACCTGAAGTGGAATCGGGCAGAGCACATTTTAGGGATGATGACGGCGGAAAGGTTCTTGAATGGCGGCCACTCACCAGAAGACGCAGCCGTGGTAGGTCCACAAGGTGGACTGACGCTCTGGTAAAGGTCGCGGGAAGCCGCTCGACGCCGACAGCGCATGAACAATCGGTTTGGAGATCTTTGGAGGAGACTTATGCCCAACAGTGGTCGTCGCTCGGCTGAAATGATGAGTTCAGTTTACATAAATGATTACCCATACAAGGCTGTCTTACCTCTGTTTAGTGTAAGTGGACTTAAGTGGACTCTACCGTTTGTCTGGATACTTCCAGTTATCCTATAGCTATCTTAACCCATTTACGACTAGTCCCATTCTTGCTCATTGTCCCATCTGGGTCGAGCTTCGATTATTACTGACGTTACGCGATAAGAATCCACAACAATCAAATAAAATCGATTTCAGAAATAACAATGGCTATTGAATTCTTAACGATTCCGTCTCGTTTATGGTGTTTTTTTTATTAATAAAAATCTATTCAAAGATATTAAAAGTGTTGCGTGATACCCTTGTATTTATTAGATGATTGTGTATTCGGCATGGCGTCATAAATATTTATACTCAATTGCAGGAATCGCATTTTAATAAAAATAATAAAAATACCTAACTCATTTTTATTCATATGTCACCACTTATGAATAAAAAGGAGTATTCATTATGAATATAAATTTTATATAATTATGTGGTTTAAAATGTAACTTAGGATTCCATTTTGAATTTACTTCATTAGAAATTCCTTGTGTTATGGAAACAAGGTGACGATCAAATATATGTAATAATTTTACATAAAAATATTACACAAAACATGACTCATCATGACTCTAGAAGTTAAACTACCTATAACATAGAAAAATTATTGAAAGGAAATGCATGCTATGTAAAACAAATTAAAATGCTCTCTTGTTAAAAGCCCTTCTTACTACTCTATGGATCCAGATGTACGGTGTTTGTTATTTTGAACATTAAATGGTTAAATTATTGTTTATTACAAAAAGAAATATTACTGAAAAAATTACAAGGCTTACCCTCATTACATGGAACATGGGACCTAACTTAACTCGCGAAACGTGGGTGTTAATTCAGCCCTGCCTACCTCTACGGGTATAAATAGACATGATTTGTGTAATACATAGTATTTAATAAAGTTGGCGAAATGCGAGTAAAAATACACCTGCGCCTGTTGGGGATTAATAGGTGTTATGTATGCATGTAACGTCTTGATATTGTCGACAAAAGTTACTGCATTATTACGCCGACTTACCGAAACTACAAAGTCTATCTGATTAAATCAGTAATATAAGAATCACCAATCATAATTTCGATAGCTCGAGACTGTATACAATAAAATTCAAAATCCTCTTTTATGAGACCAATCGCAGTTTGCATATTGATATAAAAAGTAGCCGTCCTTTTACGGCATACTTACTTGAGCGGAATTAGCATACAACCTGGAACTCTTGGTCTCTTGGCAGGAAACTCCTTTTTATTTTTAAAGTTTTTTTTTTCCTCATGTAACAAAGTGATTAATAGTCAACCCTTAAAGAAATCTGCAGCGCTAATTATGAAAGTAGCTCCCTTCTTTTATTTCTTACAATTAAGCTGGAAGCCTTGTAATTTACAAACCTTCTCGTCCGTTCGTTACTTCATTAAACGAAAACAATCAGAACCAAAAACATTGTAAGTAAGTTATCGCGCAAGTTGTAGGAAGCTAGAAATAATAACTTTCTCGAGTAGCGAAATATAAAGTCTCGAAGAAACGCAAAGAAAGTTTAAAACGATTTAGTGCACAGCTTTAAGCTTTTATTCGTACTGTTTGTATTTTCATACGCGATTTTTCTTTAATTTCAAATTTAATATTGGCTAAATTTTGGCTGAGATAAAAACCAAAAATTTTTGGCACTTACATAATTTTTTGCCACGGTTTTACCAAATTTCATCGGTAATATTTATTGTAACTCACTACCATCTCTGCTATGACATGGACACAATATTGGTCGAATGAACAGATTGGCTATCTGCCAAGAGTTCGAATCAAATATTTGTAGGTACATTATTATTTTGAATATTTATTTTTTATTATGTGTTATTGTCAGTTATCTAGTTTCCAAAGCATTAGCGCAACAAGCGCTACACTTTTCAAAATGAATACACAATAATTAAAAAAGATTTAAAATCATTGTGTATTCTAAATTGCAGACATACAATCTTATTTTGCAAGAAAATAATTAATTGCGTTTTATAGTCTTTTAAAATTGATTATAGTTCATCCTTTGTCTTTTAATTAACAAAAAACTTTAATTTAATTAACGAAAAAGCAGACGAATTCAGTTATTCGAAAGAAAAGTCGGGTATACCTTGAAGACTTTATATTTGGAAATTTTTGCCGTGTGGTGACGGCAGAGTAGAATACAATTGTCACCACCCCAAATCTCTCCCGTGGGTGTCGTACAAGGCGACTAAGGATAAATCAGTGATGAAGAATGGGCAGCAGCATTCCTATTATACCACCCAGCAATGCACTGCGACTTTTGTGCCCGATAAATGGCAATAGGCTGTTCACCTATTACATGGGACTTAACATAATTGGCGAAACGTGGGTGCTAGTTCACCTCTGCCTACCCCTTCGGGGATATTGGCGTGAATTATGTATGTGTATGTATATTTGGAAATTTAAAAACAAACGTAGGTACGAGTACCAATAAGACAACTCTCGCGCGTCTTGCTGTATTAATTTTTACTACCTACTAGAAATGTATTCAGATGACACTTGAATTCAATTTATTAGGTTCAGCGAAAACTATTAAACTACAATCCTAGGCACACAATACATCAAAACTATTCCTATCGCACGCTTTTATCACGGCCGTAATTCAAAATCCAATTTGTCCGAAATTCGATTTCAGCGAGAGTATATTCCAATTCCCATTAGTTGTGGTGCTTTGATTTATTTGTACGTTTTATTGATTACGCAAGTACACAACAGTGATGCGGGTAGTGGGACACTTATTCAAAAATTATCCAAGCACTTAACACTTTCATAAAATCACAATAATAAAATATGAAAATAATTGATTAAAATATTGTTTATTCAATAAGAAGCTCAATGACGCAGTGACTAGCGGCACTTGCTATGGTCATTTATTGGATGGGTTGCCAAAAATGTATTATCTCGATTTCCTCCGTGTTTCGGAAGGCATATTGTCTTTCCAGTCACTCTGTCTCTCTTTCTCTGTCTTTCGGTCTCTCAACATTTATCTTTATTTGGAAAATAAACAGTGCTAGCCTATTTACAATTCGTTTTATCTATGTTATCATTTCACCAATTACATATTTTGGCTTTACAGTTTGCATCAGACTTCTAATTTTTAATTTGTACAAGCATGTAAAGCGAAAGTGTTGATATCAATCTTTATTGCTAAAGATTTTATTCAAAGGATGTATCCAAGAATATCGTGCTTACGTGCTGATTAACTTTCCCATGACGGTACGCAATGCCGCACCGTATCTACCCAATTCAACTGTACTTTATCTCAATGTACCTATTTATTCAATTCAATCCACTCCCCGTTTAATGGATAGAAATAATGCATACGATAAAACAGACACATCTGTGTGGGTGTCTTTACTGCACTTTAATCATTACTATCCAGAGATAAACTTACATCCAGACTCGACGTTTCACTCGCTGGCCGCGTAATAAAATTTATATTAGTTTCACACTCCCAGCCGTCGGCGAATTGGTAATAGGTTATTTATCAAACATCTTTTTCTGAATAATCACTTTGCGATCTGAGGGTAATGAGGCGCAATCGGGCGCAGCTGCCGTTTACGATAGCACTAAACAAAATTGTGCCCTAAAGGCTGAAATCTCATCAGGAGTTCCGATCTCCATCTTTTGAATTTCAATAAAGATAAAACGAGTGTAATCGACGTACCTGTTTCCAGCTGACGTGTAGACAGGATCGCCCCGGCGCGGCGTGTGATTGGATAATGAAGTGCGAACCAAATGGTATCTTTCGTTGAACACGATAATCATTGGACGCTAAAAATGCTTCCCTCACGCAAGAAGCGGTAATTTTACAGTTTTGTTTGATTTGAAGAGGAAGTCGAAATAGCAGTGTTAATAATTTGGAACGGAATATCGCTAGCGTTACCTCTTGGGCTTTTGTGAGACACCTTTAGTTGTATGGTAATAAAATTGGATGACGCTTTATAAAACTATGACTATGACTAAAACAGAAACATACATACATACATACATAAATCACGCCTATATCCCCGATGGGGTAGGCAGAGGTGAACTAGCACCCGCGTTTCGCCAATTATGTTAGGTCCCATGTAATAGATGGGGAGCCTATTGCCATTTATCGGGCACAAAAGTCGCAGTAGGTACATTGCTAGGTGATATAAGAGGAACGCCGCTGCCCATTCCTCATCACTGATTTACCCTTAGTCCAATGTACGACACCCACGGAAGAGATTTGGGGTGGTGACAATTGTATTCTACTCTGCCGTCACCACACGGCACTTTTAGTTGTATGGTAATAAAATTGGATGAGGCTTTATAAAACTATGACTATGACTAAAACAGAACCAATATGAAAAATTTGATATATTGAAGAATAAACTTTGCAATCTGATAGAAAGTCAACGGCACTTCAGGTTACTATAATATCCCTATAATAATGTAAATATTAATGTTTATACATATTGTCATTAGCATTGTTATGCCTAAACTTAAAAACTAAATTGGATATTTTCAAAGATTTCTAATCTTATTGTATTAATGTCAATGTAGCTTTGACTGAGCTAATGTAAACTGAAAACAAACATGCCATTTAAATCGCGACAGCAGTTGTGAGTGCGATGAATTAAACTGGAAAAGGGAGAAATATAAATAAAAGCATCGAGTCTTCATCATGCTCTGCCCAGTTCAGGAAATGGCCGGCATTGTTCAGATGGATGTTTTCGGCGCCGCCGACGACGTATAACGTGCCAAATGTCTGTACTTTGTCACTAGTAGGTAGGGTATAGTGCGCGACGCGATTTTCTGCAACACTCTCGACTATGTGATCGTTCGGAATTTTTCAAACAACTTCTGTTTCATTTGTTGTGCGGAAGAATTTTTTCTATTAATGTTCATGCGTTCTTGTCATTTTAACGCTAAGTGTATAGTAATATGTTTTTAATACAAAACTTGTTTAACATTTTGGTGTTCTTCATCATCGCTATCATAACATTTAAAGTTCATACATACCTATTATTACCTATATACGTAAATCACATACTTCTTCCCGAAGAGGCAGGCAGAGGTGTTTTAACACCTGCATTCCGCCAGTTTATTTCAGGTTCCATGCAATAGGGTGAGCCTATTGCGATTCACCGGGAACTTTAACCACCCTATGGATGGAATAATATACGGCGAATCGGTCATAATTTTTTACACCCATTCAATGACCGGATTATCGAACTTTGCTTAGTTTACGCAATAGCAGATAGAGCGCGCTAAGACACTGCATTATCGAGCTTCTCTAACCTAAAAATACCAACTTCAATTTAGAAGGGAATGTAGAAAGTTCCTAATCCATATTATCGTCAACTATTAATCTTTTTCGCCCTTACAAAATGCGACAAGTCAATATTTGGATACACCAACAACGGCACAAGGCTAATAATACGTTGGTACTTCAGCTTTGCTACAAAAAAAGTCGTGACTCATCCCTGTAGCTGCTAGAGCAAGCACGAATAACGAAATAGTATGAATTAGTAAGTAAGAACATTGATTCGAACTGGTTCGGAAGTTCTGTTCGCTCGAGGAAATTACCCCCATTATACTTGGGACGCGCGACGGAGCTTATTTCCCGAACTGTGAGCTCGTGAGAAAAATATATCGTGACACTATTTTATTAAGGAGAAAGTTTGCCGGGAGGAAATTTGATAAAAAGTTCACAATGGCCGCCAGAATTACTTACCGTGAACGTATTTACGAGGAAATAATGTGACATATTTCTGGCGTAGACTGTTATCCTGTCATAAATTCAATATTAAACAGACAATAAATATTGAGATGAGTCCATAATGGACTGGATTGGTCTTATTAGGAAAGGGCCTTCCCATCACTTTTATATAGAATCTATCATCACTAGCGCCTTTCCAGTGATGATTTGAACAAGAACGTGATGACTAAGCAGACCGAAATCAACACCAAAAAGGAATGCATCATCTATAACTGTAGATTCTTCTTTAGACCAAGTAATAACGCAACGTATCAAAATGTCATAACTCACCTAAGTAAAAGGCACTCCATTTCCATATTTACGGCTGACATAAATAACGTCTTCAAAAATTACTTTCCAAGATGGACGTCGCCGGGGACTTTTCATGAAATATTAAGATTTCATACGTCGTCGGCATACGTCACGTAGCGAGCATTGCGCGCACCTGTCGTAAAACGGTTTATGGCGTCTTCATCTAGAGCAAGCACATCTTTGCTAACACTGGGCGCTCAATTGCTCGTATTTCGGAGTAGACGTTTTGCTTAAGCCAGTTCTTTCTTGGGTTTCTGTCGACGTCGACGGAAACTAAACAGTATCTGAACAGATAGGTAATCGAGTGATCTATAAACTTTTTCGTTTTCCAATTTCCGAGTAGGTACTGCTAGGTACTACCAATCTTTTGTTAAAGCTATTGGTTTGAAAAATTTTGAGGAATATCTGATCTGAAAATCCTATAACACTACAACTTTATTTTACGTTTTCCCTCAATAATAATAATAATATAAACTCGTGTATTTTTATAAAATTATTATTATTTGTATATCAAACAGATAACAGAGGCTTATTTTCTTCCAACATAATTTATAAATTGTATGAAAATCTCACAAAAAAACCAAAACATAATTGAATAATAGGAACATCTAGCTGCAATTTTGGAATTAATGACGAACTAGTTATCTGTCAAATAGCGCAGAAATTAGGTTATTTAATATTTGTTGAAAATTTGTTTTGATGCGTGTTAGTTTATGCTTTGAACCCTGAAACTCAGCCTTAGAATTAACTAAGTAAAACTAATTAACTGGTGTGAAAATATATTACCTATACATTACTTATATGAGATTTTTTCAATTACGGCTTTGTGGCCTTGATAAAATAAGATTCACGGTGAATGGAATTTTATACGATCATTACCCAATAGAATTGAATACAACACTGCTAAACCAACTACGTTTTATTTGTTTTTTGACAAAACAACTGTCTTTACACCATATTCAGAAAAGAACGAAGACAATTAATTAATAGTGCTTTACGAAATCTATTACTGTACACTTAACGTTCAGTAATAGCATGTAATTGCAGCAGTGTTCTGGGTTTTAGCTCGATAACATCCCAGTAATAGCCGATTTGCCAGTAAAAAGAAGTAGAAAATCCGGACTAAAAAGAGCAAGGCGAGTCGATAAGGCCAGTGTGAGCCCTCGTTATCTGGGGTCATAAATTACCCCGGCACCCTCGGGGGTCTACCTGGGCCCCGCGCGGGGTACTCGGGAATACTACGAGGAAATGAAGTGACTACGTGATCCAATTGCAATTTAAGGTGCATTCGTGGATCGTGCGAGGAACATGCCAGCAGAGACGTGGATAAAGATTTGGGTTATTGTGATTTACTTTTGTCCAGAATGTCACTGGAAATTGTTGGTTTGTTTCCACAAGGAAACTTTATTTTACCAGATGTTCTATGACAAAGATATTGATAATGGCACATAGATAGACAGAAATGTTTATTTGGCGTGACGTTTGAACATTATACTTAGATCGTAAAGTAACCACAATAAATGACTTAAAATAACACATCATATTTATAAACATCTATATTTCTTTGTTAACGATTGGAGTCAAAAATAGCTAATGTAATATAATCATTTTTTTTACAAAATAGTAGTAATAGTTATAGTAGTAATAGTTTTAATTATTATAATATTATTATGTTACCGCTGTTATTATCTATGTGATATAAATATTAGTATATCCACAAGTCATAATTAGATACGACCTATCTATTTTTTTCACATTATTAGATTTTTTAAGAGACATTATAGTTCGCTAGATATGTTTTATTAATTAATGATCACGGTTGATCTCAAATAAAATAAAAAATATATCTGGTATGATTACAATACTGTGTAGAGTATAACTTTTTCCACATTGTAACCAAAACTAATGGTTGGGTAAATTCAATATGGTTTATGTATAAACTTGAGCTATAAATCTAAGTTTTCGAGGCGTTTGACAGCTCTTGCGTATTGATATCATATCCGTGGTAAAATCAAACACTTCTCTCAGCTACACTGTGAAAGTTGTAAGGTTTTATTTCGTTTGCATAAGGTTGTCATTGCCGTGTCACTTTCAGTTCAGCTGCAGATGCCAAGTTGTTTGTATAAAATCTGACAAATATACGCCAGGTGAATATACAGTTCTGATAGTGCTTAGTGTTTGTGAATAGGGTGGAATTTCGAGTGTTTTGGCCGCAGCAAGCGTCGGGATGTTTTGTGTGAGTTTTGACTAATATCTGCAGGTGACGTGTGTGCGGTTTCCCCAGCGGATGGCCCCGACGTATCGCTCTGATAGCGGTTTCGGTACCATGCGGGTGCAATGGTCATAAATTATAAACAACTATAGGAATTCGTAATAGCCAATGTATACATTACATTGTAGATATAAACATAAAATACTATACACCATTTTGATTGATGCCTGAATATTTAGTGGTCACGCTATTTTGTGAATAGAGTTGTTTCACGGTGTAAGTTAATTAACACTAACACAAATTTATACGGTTGCTAAAGAATAATGTGTTTATTATACAACCATGAATTATTTTAATATAAAATATCCTTATAGTAAATGTGGGCCTCACAGGTTAATATGGCATTAAAACTATGTACGTATTAGTATTTTTATGCATGCATTTGATGTAATTTTATTGCAATTAAGAGTATACATAAAATGCATTGAAATGGATACTTAGAAAATAATATCAACGCAATGGCTAGCGCGCTTGCGTAAACTAAGCAATATTCGCTAAGACCAGTAATTGCACGGAGACCAAAAATGACTACTGAAGAGTGTCTATACTCTCAAGAAAGAAATACGTTAAGCACCCAAAAACCGCGTGACCATATCCGCCTCAATTGAGTACAAAGCAACAGAAACGCTGCAAAAGTAAGATTGACAAAATTTCCTCACCCTATTTGACTTTTGCTCCTTCCTCTTCGCCGGTCGTACCATTTATTTCACTGGCTAATGATAACTGACGGCCGTAATAAGGGTCCAGACGTCACAGATCCGCCTCGCAATTACTGATATTAATAAAAGCTTGGCCTTACTCGGAGCCGCCCCTGAAATACGGCGCTGATTGGTTACTTTTGTTCGTGTAAGTACGAAAAAGTTTGTAAAGACACGCGTCATCCGCTTATTGTTTCATTATTACCATTACAAAGTAGCTCTTGCTACGAAAATTATTGGTCCTAGCGAATGGCTTTAGAAAGTATACCGAGGCCATTTTTGTTGTGTATGGCGTAGTTTCGGTAAACGTTCGTATTTCTATTTTCATCATCTTTTTCATTCACAACAGGTTATCCTTTCGCTCATATCGGTCAGATGTCATCAAGCCCTCCACTTTCTTTTAATTCATAGATCACATCACACCTTTGCCCTTGATATTGTTGCGTTTTACTGAAAAAATGCTCTTACTATGTACCGCATGCTGTTTTCTTTTCTTTTTCAAAACATTTCTCTACCATATTAATATTCCTTATAGCCTGTTTGATAATCTTTAGCGGAAACAATTTTTGACGAACCAAGCAGATGGCCGGCTGTAAAATCTAAGCCAAAACCTTGAGCTCTGTGGATTAGAATTTTGTCATCCGAATCACTTAGTCAGTCTCTAGACATGGTCCTTATTAGATCACTTTTCTATTCATTAATTCATCAATAGCACCGTTCCTGTGTTGGCGATATAATTAGAGTAGACATCTGACATCTGACTAATATGAATGGTAACGGCGACCCCATATAACTTGGGAACATGGCAGGCATAAAGATGCATTTAGATGCCAACCGTCAATCAAGTAAATAGTCAAAGTCAATTATTATAGAATGATGATTGCAATGTCTCGCAATGTCAATTCGCTTTGTAGTTAAGATCTAATATCAGTCAAGATAACTCAGACGCGAGGCTACTTGCAATATAATTGAATTTTCTCTAATTTAATTACTTGACCGACTTCGCGTATAATATTCGCATTAGTAACTTTGTGAATTTGTAGCTTTGCTGTTTTGTGGGAATTTTTAGTGGAAATTCTAGCAATAGACTCGCCCTTTTAATTCACTTCAGCCATACCTCTGCCGATACCTCTGGGATAAATAAGCTAGGCTCAATGATTGAAAATGTGAAACGTTAGTTTTTTTACCACAATCTGTATCACAATCTGTTCCAAGAGTTTAAATTATTTTTTCAAAAGAGACTGCACTTTAGGGTAAGTACATGAGGGTAGTAAGTCGATTGTAGAAGTTTTAGGTTTGGTATATTTTGTAGCATAATTTTAAAGACCTTACATTAGCCCGACACTAACATAAGTCAGTAACAATCCATTACGAAGACATCCCCAGTGTTTCATGGCGACCACGACACTCCTAACTAATCCATGCTTATTAAGATCAATGGGATCCCAATGAACAAGTTTTCGGGATCTATCTGGTGGCCATAAATTTTCCGACCCGGCTTGGTAGCCTGGAAAAAGAATACGCCGTTTCTTCCTTTTGCGGAGCTAAATCTCGATTCAGTTGACTTCACAAAATAATATTGCTAAGGACAATGGGCGGTTTCGTCCTCAGTGCACACCAAATTGTGTCTTACGACAATTTATAGGTCATAACAAGGACGTCATTTATTTGTATGACACTAACGATGACACACTTGCAAGGGAAGAACTGTGAATTATTTTGGGTGATTACGATGTCGAGAACAATAATTGGTGTATTGTGTGGTCGGGATTATGCGAATAAAGTGTTCCGAACCTATCACAAACAATATTATCCGACAATGTCCGACATCATCCGAAAATTAGGATCGGATCGGATCGGAAAGTGTAGCGCAGGCTTATAGCCTGAGCTGTCTAAAAGATTGCTGAGACTAGTCAAAAGTGGTACTTGACGCTCTCTTTATTACCTACCTCCAAGTAATAACTTTAATAAAACTAAAGAGCAAGCTGTAAACGATTAACGAGTTGTTGTACTTTTATTAAGCTGTAATATTGCCGTTTAGGCGTTGTATCGGTCGTACAGAATTTGTTATGTCGTCGACAAATTGTTGGTTTTACTATTTATGAGCCCCCCGTGAATCGGTTCTAATACATAATAATATAATCCGAAAACCAAACTAGATGAATCACTCTATTTTTCACAAAATATTACCATGTGCTAAAACAATTAAGTATTTCCAGGTATAAATGTATCTGATGCCAAGTGTGTATATGAAGAATAGTAAATGCCGTAGGTATCTGACAAGAGATGGATAGGAAAATATAGATTGCTAGGATGATCGAATGTATATAAAAATGTTTAATACACCATAAATTCAAACAAGAATAAAATGAATGGAGAGTATCTCCGACGACACAATTCATTTATTCATCATCAATCTCGCCGTATTAGACCCGATCGACGCAGCAGGTACGTTTTCATTTCCATTCATAATAATATCGGTTAGATATCGAGTCATCGATGTATTTCCACTTCTAAATCATACGATATCCACCACCAGAAAGGATCTAATCTGTTCTGTGGTTCTAGTGATGAATGAATGTGTCGAAAAGTAATGAAAACGTAATGTTTACGGAGAGATATGCTATTGTTGCTACCGTTATTGGTGGTTAGCTCTCCAACATTCGGTGGCCCCAGGGTTATTGGTATACACTTTTACGGCACCCCTGAACATATTCTATTTTGAAATTGAAATCAACATCAGATCCGTATCTATAAAAAATCATCTCAGTCAATTAATTGGACAAAGGCCAATAATAATAATATTTATTTGGCCAATAAGAGTTAGCCAAATAAATTAGCCAAAAATAAGGGCGAGCTCACACCTGCGTCGCCGAGCCACAAAGGGGGGTGACCAGCAATAACTCAGCGTAACAGCGCCCAGAGGCGAGCATAACGTAAACAATAATGCTAACCCTTGTACGAAATAAAATGTTGGGCCCGTATAACAAACAACCGAAAATATGTATCTATTGAGTTATGGTGCCCCGAGGCGGTTTCCGTGGGCAAATTTTATCTACTTGTGTTCACGTCCTTTCCTAACGCATCCGGTGTTTTGCAGGGTATAAAATTTGTAACCAAATAAGTAAAGCTTCTTATTTAAAAGGCTTTTTGTTAAGTAGCTTTTGATATGATTATTATTATGGCATCTTTAGATGCATCAAGCATCTAAAGGCTTTTGAATACTTCCAAGTATTGGCTCTTATACAGGCTTGCCACCTCGCCTAACATTGGGCCTAACATAATTGGCAAAACGTGGGTGTTAATTCACCTCTGCCTGCCCCTTCGGGGATATAGACGTGATTTATGTATGTATTGGCGCTTAACAGTAAATCTCCAAACTCCTATCCATCCCGCGGATGCCCGTTGATGGTGATTTAGTTTGACCTGACACTATAACCTATAACGAGATTCGGATACCTTCACTTTCAAAATAATCCCGTGCAATTGCTGAATCGCGCTATGTTTTATTGAAATATATATTTCACTAAGTCCAGTCCTCGACGATACGCTGAAGCGTCGTACAGTATATTTTTTCTTGAGCCGACCGTATCCATTATGTTCCTGTCTACGCAGCAATATCCAGGTAATAGTACCCGGATAATACGCCCACCAAGGGTTTGGCGAGCGTTTGGACAAATTATTATTAACGACATGAAATAAACCACCTTTATCCTTTGAGAGTATTTTCAAATAGTAAAGTCATAAATTTAGACAGCCGGTTTGGTCGAATGATCATCGCTGGCTGTACGCCATGAGGTCCCGGGTTCAATGCTAGGGGCAAATATTTGTGATGAACATAGACATTTGTTCTCGAGCTATGGCTGCATATATTTTCAATTAGGTATGCTGCTTACTTTGATTAAGTTAAGATTAAGCAATATTCCCCGAAGGAAGGCCATTTATATGTTAAGTCTAAAATAAAAGGTTCCGACCCACTTTAATTTGCGTTCTCCTTAGAAATACAGAAAAGAGTAGAATTCGGATGCTTGCCATGCTTTTAAAAAATTAAGTAGCTACTAGATAACGAAGAAGGACCTACGTTTCTGTAAGAAAATAAATCATCGCGATCAATTTTCGCATTTTGCTTATAAACTCTTGGCTAATCCCTGCATTATGTCCAGGTCAAGGGAAAAGTTTTTCTGAAATTTTTTGAAGGAATAGAAAGTAGGTGTCAAAGTAAAATAATGTGATACATTAAACTACTAAGCCTCCGAATTGAATGCTTACAATACACACAAACACAGCAATTAGAGAATCGTGAATTAATATTAAAATAACAATACGTTCCCATTTATTTTGTTAAAAGTGACATCACAATATGCAAAGTATAGCGGCATCCTTGTAAGACAGACGTTGGACAGCTTTAAGATTTTACTCAAGGGTTCTCACATCGACGCCCTTAACGAAGTGCTTGACAACTCTGGGATCAAAGAAGTGCCATCACTGTGGTTTTATGTGTACGCGGCGATTAAAGCAGATAGAGAAGTTCTTTCTGTCGTTTAAGATGTAATTACTGTTTATGGAGTTCTATTGTGGATGTAAAATCCCAGGAACTATACCGTTAGTGCATAAATAATATTATAGTTCCCAGTATATCTGGGATCGGTTATGCTTCCTCTTCCATTAAAATCGGTCTGGGATCAAGTCAATCATCTACCGCCTTTGGGTACATATCATCAATAACACCGGAAAGGGCTAGTGATGTTAGTGTATGGAGGTGTGATCGAAAGAACTGTGCCGAGAGACCGATAAACGGATGACAATATTAAATTAATTAAATGAATTTTGCCGTAGGTTATATAATAAATTTTGCCTGTCTAAGGTTGACAGCATCAGACTGCCAACTGTTAACAGTTGGAAGTCTTATACTGACAATCTCTTAGCATGAAGCCACTGACTACCTATATTACTTTACTCTTACTAACTACGATGAAAAGTCAATACGACTCCCGCCCTATTGTCGCAAGAAATATTTGCATGGCCAAACAAATAAAACAGCTAAATCCATAGCTGCTATTTGTCAAGCGGTATAACGAAAGCTTTACGGACATTGAGTCGACAGAAAAGGCCCTTACATTACCAACTTTCCGCTGACAAGGAAAAAACGCTGGAATCCCTTCGTTTTCCCGGGACTTGGGTCGCTCGTTAGTTTGCGAGTTTAGTCGCAACTTGCCATTATTATAGGGGCAGCTATTAATCAGGTATCGGCAGGCTGATTACCTAACTCTGTTGTTCTAGATTGAAATTCATGATTTTTTTTTCTTTTGGCAAACTTTTTGGTTCATCACCTATTACAGGGGCTCTATCATAATTGGTTTCACCTCTACCCACCCCTTCGGGGACGTAGGCGTGATTTATGTATGTTTATAGGTATTGAGCTAGTATACCTCAAACTTCATAAAATAGTAAATATTTGTGTAAATCTAGACAATGACCTGACTAATATAGCGATTTTATTGAATTGACTCTTTAAATTAAGATAATGTCTCGCGACTTTAAGACCAAATTATACAATAGAAGAATGAAAATCCTTGACTTACTTGGGACCGTCTAGTTGGATGATAGGTGTGAGTTAAAGAAATATTTATTATTATTCCTCCATCCATAGGAAAGGCCTGTGCCCCAAAACGTGGGGATAGTAAAAGGATGGTGAATATAATATAATATTACTGAATAATGTCATGAAATATAAAAGTTCTTTGCTTGCGAAATCCTTAACACATAAATCAATCTATACGTAGCAAGCTATCACATTATTTGGCAAGTTTCCGTATCCATTAGCAGGACAAAACTTTTCACTTTCGGCTTCGGAAAATAACGTGCTTATAAAAAATCATGTAACCACTAAATAATGAAGGCGATAGAGTATATTTTTATGACTACCATACGGTAACACATAAGCCAGTGACATTTTTGCGGATATTCGTAATAATCAGTTCAATTAAAACTATAATTTAGCCGAAAATAAGAAGCTTTTATGGATATACGACACGAATTGACGAAAAAACACAATAATTAAATGTAAGTTAATGCTGAAATTACACTAGATACTTCCAACTATTCTATTATAAGCAACCCTAAACACTCTATAACTAAAATAAGGGGACATATGTAATAAGAGGACATATACTTTACACGAACACGCAAACATTTGACCCTACCAGGATTTTTCAAAGTTAAAGAACAATGATATTATTTATTATGTTAATTTTAAACAATTTTGTCGTTTAAATATTACAAAATTGTTTAAAAATGTACATCATCATCATCATAAATATTATATTTCTTAACGTCTTAATTTATTTTAATTATAAATTCATAATGGAATGCATATTTCAGCCGTGTCATGTCACATATTTTTAACGGACATTTTTATTTCAAAAATGTCCAGCAATTGAATGAGAATATTACGCAAAGTTATGTCACGATCTCGCATTAAACATGTTTTTAATATCGAGCTCACCAAACAGACAGAACAAAGCTGTTTATATAAAGCATTATTAACTTCTCCAGAGGAGGCGCGGGATTATTACAAGTCTAGCAATAAAACGGGAATACGACGACACCTGGCAAATATTAAGAGGGGAAGAGATATAACGCCACCTATATGCGAGATAAACTTAAGCTCAATATATTCCAGACTTAATTCCCTACTTAGCTTTGTTATTGTCGCTGAATTAAGGCTGTGTATATTTTGTTTTAGTATTGTGGTGGGTTTTTATTATCACGGCCAGATTATAGCTTAATAATAGCTCGAGGACTCTACAGAAGCTGTCTATTTTGAATGAAAATTATTATGACACGACATTCTAAAATACGTAAGAGAATTAAAAAGTATAGCTAAATTATCATGAATAAACTGAAAAATCTTTCGATAACAATACTACCGCGGTATGAAAGCTTATTCCATTTTTGTAATAATAATAACAGCCAGTGCATTTTAATATATTAGCATAGAATTATCTTATTTTTACAATAAACCAACAAACTTGGTTGACAGACAACATTTTCTAACTACTCCGAATTATAATTATAAATATTCTCTATGCCTTGTATTAGACGAATTCGATTGAAAGCATTATTGCTAAGGTGTAAATATAGGTCTAGCCCAGCCTTTCGAAACGCCCATGCGAAATGGTGTATTTAAGCTTACCTGTCAGGTATCCAGTTAAACGTACGAATGCTATTAAATTCATTGCTATAGCAGCAACAAGTTATGCAAAGACGCACTGCGATGCGTGAGCAATCAAAGAAATCGCTCACGAAATTGACGTCATTACCACCCCTACTAAGGGATTTAGATTTCGTGAATAACTTGACGGCAATCGGTTCCATCTTCCAGCATGCTTATCACGTCGCCTCCCACAATAACAATGACAGTCAGATACGCCTTATTTACTTGAATGGTTATGACTATTCCGGTTTTCTTCATGGTTTCAACCACTTGGGAACATTCATCACCAGCCCTTTGCCCCACCCCACTGCTGGGGCACATGCCTTCTCTATGTATGAAAAAATATAGGTACAATGGACCATTACCCACCACGCTGGCGCTGACGCACCACCAGTGCTGATTGGTGGGCATTAATTCCTGCAGATTTTGCCAGGATCACGTTTCTTTCGAAGCACGTAGGAACTCGAGATAATAATATATTTTTTGCTCAGCTCCCCAGGTAATGGTTATTAAATTTCATCTAGTGGTAGGGGTAAGGCCTCAACCAACATTGCATTTTGTAATTCGCTGAATTGCTACGAAGTTGGGCGGGGTGAACGAGGTCGTTATGTCATACTTTCAGCCCGCTGCCGGGATTAGATTGAAATTGAATGGTGCTCTTATCTAGAGAGAGGCGACGCCAAATATAGAAACTTAGCCTCAACACTCCAGTTCAGAAGTTGTTTTTAAGTCTTCTTTGAAAGTGTGAAAAGAAAACAAAAGGAGATTTTTATTTGTGGATCCATTAAACAAGTTACATGCATACCTACATAAATCATGCCTAATTAATTAACCCACGTTTCGCCAATTATGTCAGGTCCCATGTAATATTTGGCGAGCCTAGTGCCCTCTATTGGGCACCTAAATCGCAGTATATTGCTAGGTAGTATACGAGTAATGCTGTTGCCCATTACTCATCGCTCTCTTAATCCTTTGTCGCCTTATACGACATCCGCAGGAGATTGAGGTCGTGACAATTGTATTCTGCTATCTCGTCACCACACTGCACACACTTTTGCGTTTTCTCACAAAAAAACTTTAATTATTATCATTAGTGGTGGAATGTTATTAAAATGAATCCCGTCTGTGATTTGAAAGATTTAACCTCTAAGCATAAATTCTATAATTCTCTAAGATTTTTTTTTTTATTTCACTTATAACGTTATTACTGAATTATATAACAAGCACAAAAAGTTTAGTCATAACCTGAAATTAATATAAGACTTTCCGAGAAACTTCATAATGCAAGAGAGTATGCAAAAAGTTCCCAACACCTGTGTTATACAGCGTATTTAAATATTACTCTCCAAGAAGCTATCTCTTACAAGACGGAGACGAATAAGAAAAATTTAATCTGTAGACGGTGATGCGTCCACACTTTTAAATTTTAAAAACTTTTGTGAAATTTTATTTTAAATATTGACTTTTGAATTGCTTACTGCATTTAATCTATTTTAAAAGTATGGAATAATCATTATTGTGTGCATCCATCAATTCCTATTATTAAATAGAATAATTTACAACATCTCTACTAAGCTTTCGACAAATGTTGGAAAAAGTGTTGCAATAAAAAGAGGTTCAACATTTTCTAAAATTTATATCCTGATACGGGATTAGAATTCGTGTCTTCAGGAATCCGGGCAACAACTTGGCCAACCAGAAGACAAACCAAGTGGCCAATCTATTCAAACGCATAGAAAACAAAAGTGTGCAACTGACGTAGTGTTTTCTCTGAAATATGCCAGTTTCATACATTTTGTATACGCGTACGATAGATTGGTCACTTGGCTATGGGGCAGGGCGTAACGTCGCTCATCATCGGTCATATTGTGTGCCTTCTTTTTCTGTGGCGTGTGGTGACGGCAGAGTAGAATACAATTGTCACCACCCCAAATCTCTCCCGTGGGTGTCGTACAAGGCGACTAAGGATATAGTGATGAAGAATGGGGAGCAGCGTTCCTCTTATACCACCCAGCAATGCACTGCGACTTTTGAGCCCGATAAATGGCAATAGGCTCGCCACCTATTACATGGGACTTAACATAATTGGCGAAACGTGGGTGCTAGTTCACCTCTGCCTACCCCTTCTGGGATATAGGCGTGATTTATGTATGTATGTATGTTTTTCTGTGGAACTCTCTAAGTACTCTGCATTGCTTCACTCTATGTAGTCAAAACTATTTCTGTAATTTCCGGTTTGTATAAAAGAATATTATTAAAAAAAATGGAAAGAAAATGTACCAAAAAGAGGTCCTCACTCCACAGAAAACATACTTTTGTACTTGCCATTTAAACACATGTAAAATACGTTTCAATTTTTAAACACACTCTTCAGACTGCTGAAGTGAGATATGTCGTATACATTGTCGCTACTTGATAAACCTAATAGCTCAAAATCATGGCATCCCTACTTCCTAACACTTGGACGGTCTCGAGTCATAAAGAGGAAATTGCCTTCCTAGTTGAATTCATGGCGAGGCCGAGACGGGCGCGCGCCACCTACCCCCATAACATCGCAGTTTCCTCGAAAATGTTAGTGTTGTGTGGACCAACGAAGCAGAATAACGCCGCTAATGATGCGGTTACTATGACGTATATCGATAAAGTAAGAATATCGATAACTTCAAAAGACCATTTCTCCGTTTTCCCTTTGTACCTATTTAGATTGTCAGAGATCGGGATTTAGATCATCATTAAAGTGTTTTAGTTTGGCAGAAGGATGCCGTCGTAGTGACACCTGTTGAGTAAGTTGCAGGTCCTACTATTGGCCTCATCTATTTGACACCAGTTATCAGAGCTACCTCCTCTGATATTTATTACCATTTTTTGATTTTACTAACACTTTCATAAATATTTTTTAATAACATATCAGAATGTCTTAATGTAGATAAATTATATAATTAATATTATCGACAAACGGTTAAAATTTTATTGCTCACTCATAGCCGCGAGAGTGACTTAATGTCAAATTATGTCACGGTTAATTTTTTGTAAGGGTCCTCCACCTTAATCAAAATAATCAAAACCAGGTAGCCCCCAAGCTTTAAGGGTTTAGTTAGGCGTACACTATCGATAAAATATAAAAAACCGCAGGGCCATCACTACTGTCTCATTTGCACCCGTGGAATGTCCGTTCGTGATAGAAGTCCGTTGTTTCTGTCGACTAACAAAGCAGAGGATGAGACAGCAAAAACGACTTTTTAGTATTTACTTAGCATTCTTACCATTGTTTCTCTTTAGAGATATGCGAGAGATGAGCTGGCTAATTTTCACTGTTTGTTGCTGACTAAATAAAAATAGAACTATTAAGATAATGCATTCTTTTCCATTTTTAATTCGTACTACGTGTGTGATGAAATGAAATACAACGAGGATGAAAAAAATCTTACATTATCTTACAGTAGGTACAAACAATTATCTTACATGTGAAGATAATTGCCATGGTGCAATATCTTCAGTTCTCTGCCCACAATGCAAAAAAGCCCGTTTTTGAATGGGTGACCTACATTTTTTGAAACCGGCATCTGCAGTCATAATCTTAACATTCACCAACCCACACTAACCCTGTGCGTATGTGTCGTGTCTCCCTATATTCTTCCATCTATTCCATCACATGCACACCTTTCTTTTTAATAAGAGCATTGAAAAAATATAAAATTACTCAATTAAAATAAATTGAAGCTTTCTTTGTCACACAAACACCCTTTTTGGTAGTAATTAAAAGACTCCTATTTCTCTTTCCATCACAGCGTAAACCCAAATAGACAGAGCAAGGAGTATATACTTTGTCGAAAGGGTTATAACTATAAGGCAAAGTTTTAAGAATAAGGAGGTAACAATTTTGTAACCGTTATAATTTTTAACTAATAACAACACTAGTTTAATCCTAAACTACTTTTAATCGAAACTGTTAAAAAGCACAGGCTTTCTGTCTAATTGTAACAAAAAGAGATAATGGGCCATAAACCACCATATTGATCCACTAGGTACATATAACCTTCATTATACCACCATATCGACTACAGGTGGAGCCTGAAACAACAGATGAAGCCTTTTGCAGCCCCCAGTAGCACGGGGCGAAGACTAAATCTCCTCGGGGAAAGAAAATATTTTCCTGTCGCTCTATCTCACACAAAGTCCCTAGATAAAACACTGTCAAGTGGTGTAGAGAGATTGTGTCCACGTCTTGTGCTAGGCCTACAGGAGCTCGGAATATAGGTAAGGTCACCATCACCAGTGCCAGTGTTGCCATCTGCCAACATTCTTAGTAGTTAGTTGTAGAGATTTCAAACGCATCGATCTTCTCAGCAACTAAAAGTGCAGTGCTCAGATTGCTTAATAATTAAGCTCGCTGGCTGCATCCGTTGCTTATGCACTGAATTAATTACCTAGCCTGCCGAGGTGGTTAACTGACTGGAATAATTGCTATATCAGTACTCAAATTAACCCATGCTCATTATGCATGAAGAGACAATTAAACTTAGTAATGATTAATGTTCGTGTTATTGTAATGTTGTCTCTTGTCTCATTACAAGCTATAAAAATAGCATTGAGTAGTATGGAAGGGTCGGAGATATAGGAAGATATTAAATATGTCGATGGCGCGTGGCTCGTGCGCTCGGTCTGCGGTTACGTAAGCTAAGTGACATTTAAAGGTCAATTTTTGGATGGGTGACCAAAAATGTAATACCTCGATTTCCCCCGAGCATCCGAAGTCGTCAATATTCATCAATCCGCACTGGACCAGTTTTGTGGATTGTGGCCGGTTCTGCCCTAATTCTTTCACCCTTAGGGAATGCCTATGCTCGGTGGGGAATAATTATGTGCTGTGAGGCTTGCTTTCCACAATCTGTGGATTCGAGTCCCGAACAACTGATTAATTAAGATTTTTTTTCGGACTTTTTTTAGGATTTATTTTATAATATTTTATAGTGTAATGTTAGATATTTGATGAGAACCACACATATGAAATATAACAATTTAATGGATTTAACTTGATTTTTACGGTGACTAGATTTTGTAGCCATAAATAATTAAATTAAAGTAACGCGAGTTAATCAGCGTTTAGTTATTTCACATTATCATAATGTTCGTATAACAAAAAATATAACACTTTGTTGAAATATTATTACAAAATACTGCTCCAATTCGACTTTTTTTTACTTCTCTACTAATCGATTCATCCAAATTCTTGAGCTGTGTACAATGAACGGACAACACTATTCGGCCGCCATGGGGTGCCGCAGGTGACAAAGAACCTATATTGATTAACATCAGAACGGTACGTTTACTTACAGCATGTTACGAAAAATTTAAATATGCTAAGTAATTATAATATAATCTTCCTTGTTCTCGTACTTTACTAGAGTAGAAAAAATTGAAGATTTTCAAAAAAGGTTAAATAAAAATTAT
The DNA here is from genome assembly GCA_963931975.1 of Cataclysta lemnata. NCBI lineage: Eukaryota > Metazoa > Arthropoda > Insecta > Lepidoptera > Crambidae > Cataclysta > Cataclysta lemnata. The sequence goes on from OZ008339.1 coordinate 9,158,493, forward strand.
TTTTGTCAATCACAATAAAGACGCTTTTGTCTTCGTTAAAAAGTTTCAGCAGACTTATTAATAATGTTGTAAAATGTATAATAATTAGCATAAAATTTGTATGCAAACCGCCCGCCCTATTCTAAGAAAATTTTCTCTGCTGTCATCACACAACAAAAAGATAAAAATCTGTTTATCTGCCGCACTCAGAGACGTCTAATAACTTTAATGAGTACTTAATGTCAACAAATCTCATTTAAATCTAGACCATAGGACCCGTCAAGAATAGCGACTAGTTTTGAATTGTCATTTTTTGGCATTAAGTACTCATTAACGTTATTTGACGTCTCTGAGTGCGGCAGTTAGTCTAATAATTTTAATTTGTCGACCCAACTTATATAGCATCATGTGGAGCGCAGAGTTAGGATTTTCAACAATGTAATACCCGACGTGCTTTTTACAGTAAACACTCATCGTAAGCATCTTCATTAATATCTCCCGTCTTTGGACGCAACAATGTTTGTTTGACGCGAGTCTCTTGTTATTTTTTATGAAGCATAGGAATGAATATATTGCCTAAATAAATACCGCTTCACGGACAATAAAATAAATAGGTACGCTGCAGCCATCCTCTAGACATAACTCAGTTACACAACACACCTCCCGTGGAGTGCACACAGAATTGATTTCGAACCGAGCTACCGCTCATGTTAGAATAGTTATAAAATTTTTAAGTGAAATGTACCAACCTGTAATTTACGATACCTTACACAACGTCCATTCAAAACTGTTTTTGTGACATTGGTCAAGGAACTTAGTCTGCTTTAAGTAAAACACAACTTTTGTGTTTTGTTTAAGTAGTGTTTAAATCATTTAAAGTGACATTATTAGATTTTTTTTATAAATAACTTTTTATATAAATACGTCTTAAGCCCTTTTTATGATAACACTGTATAGTTTTAATATAATTCTGCTTGTTAAATCTAAAAGAAACACAGATTACAGACGAAAATCCTCCATTTCGATTGATTATACATTTTAAATTGAAGATGCGTTTTTGACTGAATGAGTTTATCAATGTAGAGTTGGGCGGAGATGTTTGTTGGTGATCCGCATTTCATCTGTTCAATTTGCTACTATGAAAACAGGTAGAAGAAACATTTAAAGTGACGATTATACACCTTTACCTGATCCAAATATAATCATTATGAATATTAAGAGAACAACCACAAAAATTGTACACATAAAAATCCAACACGAAAATTGTTGACGGCGACCACACAAGTTCGAATTCAAGATTTTTGTCACAAAACACGACGAACATTCAAAAAGGCAACAATGGCTGCCGGAAGAGTATGTTAAATTACATATAAGATACCCGCACGCCAATACGGACAGAGACTTATGGTTCTAGATAGGTAACCGTTGAAAAAAACAGATTGAATCGCTGCTGCCCGAATATAAAATGTCCGTGTTAGCCGGCCGCGTTGCACAAGCGTAAAAAGAATGAAAAATTTCGCCTGTCACAGCGGCACATAGTCTGTTTCCATCCGATATTCTGTCCCCGTGATTGTTTGGGGTGCGTCTCTCTTACGACGCTTAAAGATATTTTCGCGCGAAATGTTCGATGCAATATTTTTGGCGAGGTTCGCTTCCTACCTATTTTTACGAGAGCTTGTTCACAAGCCTTGCTTGAATATTTGGATCGTTTTCAATATTTATACTATCATAAGCATGATATATACAGCTGTAGACAAGACTCTAATAAAATAACAAATAACAAAGCAATTTAAATATAACGAACGAGACGACGACGAACTATACTATATACTATATATATAATAAACAAGACGAACACTTTTATAATTTTATGGATTCACCGTGCTGTGCGGGTGCTGGGTTCATCGTTTTGTAGAAAGGGAAATCAGGAGCAGCGTTTGGGATTTGATTCACAAGTTTCGGTTTAAGAGGTTTACCCTTCACATGTCAACACTCACCTTCGCCATCCCGACTGTCTGCCAAGTCATATTTGGTAAGATTGTGAAGAGCCGGCTTCTATATTTGCGTTCCAGTGAAGTACTTACGATCGTTCTAGAATATAGACAAACCAAGGTCTTTTACTAACGTTTATAGGGATTTAGCTGATATACCCCTCACTACCACCTCAGCAAAATCCGAACCAACAATGAGGCTATATTTTGTTAATTTGTTATAGTGGAATCATTAAAATCAATCAAAAACAAAATTTAATAATTTCACTCACTCTACCTATAGTTACAGGTGGCCAGTATAATAATACTAATGAAACACTCTTACTGCCGCACTCAGAGACGTCAATTAACTTTAATGAGTATTTAATGTCAAAAATTTTCATTCAAATCAAGACCATAAACCCGGCAAGAATAGAGACTAGTTTTGAATTGTCATTTTTTGACGTTAAGTACGCATTAACGTTATTTGACGTCTCTGAGTGCGGCAGTTAGACAAATACTAATGTAAAGGAGGCTCATTTAATCAAATCTTTTTATAACTGCAATAGATTTACATGATTCCCAATTTACAACACATGTTTAAATGACAATAAGCGAGTTCTACAAGAACAGAACACCAAAATTTAAATGAGAGCTCGCAACAAGATCAATAAAACTCGATCATTAAAACAGTACAACGCTGTAGAATGTAGACAGCCCATTCAGGAACAAAGACAAAGTAATTTTGTTACTTACTTTACGGCGTCTGACGTTTTATACTGTCGAAGCTGAACGACAAACCATAAGATTGTGGGTACATTGCCGTAGTTTCTGCTTATGAAACTACAACTAACTAGTGTTTCACTCTCACCGTGGACGAGACTTTACGTTGGAATCGGGGAATTTCCCTAGAGGCCAGTAAAACGCTGTCTGTCAGGCGAAACTCTATCGGCAGTTCGGTTCGGAGTTGATGTGTCCGGACCGTGTCGTGTGCCTGCACAAATAATTTTCGCGTCGAGGTTTTTTTTTACGTTAGACAGAGAAGCTCTTGAACTTCATCTCATCTGATAGTAAGTGACGATAAGGGCCAAAGATGGAATCAAGCTTCACCTGGAACGCTCAACCACAGAGGGGTTGGCTATCTCTTCACAATTGTCGGAACACAATAATGCTGTTAACATTATTATTATGGCGACAGATTTTGATAAGATGGTGGTAGCTAGCCGGGCGGGCTTGAAAGAAGTCCTACCACCAACAAAACCGAGTGCAAATTTGTACCCCCTGGGGATCGAACCCGGGACCTCTGGATCTTAATTCCGATGGGCGAACCACTAGACCACGGAGACGGATTAAAGCTTTTGTCCACAACTTGGAGGAGGTTTCCAAGTTCTGAACAAAACGTGCGATCCGAAATAATAATATATCAATAGCAGGCAGGCTTACCTATTCCCCCTCTAACCCCCTGTTCCCCGTAAAGGGCTACTCAGGGAAACGATCCCATTGCGAAATATTCTCATTACTTGCGTTGAATCTTTTTTTTCTTTACGGCGTAGCTCCCCTTTCTTGTTCGGTCAAGTATTACAAAGTTTTCCTCTCTCTCTCGTTTGCACCGAAAGAAAATGACTAATAAGAAACGTCAATGATAGCAATCTGCAGCTACCAGCACTTTAATTAAGCCGAAGATGAAAAGTCGCAACTTGTTTCGGATGCTATAGGATTTTCTTGTGAATTGCTATTATTCTGGCTGCTTTTAAGTACCCTTTTTAATACTTCAGGCAAATAATGACCATCACATGATGTAATTATCGACATTAAAATGTGATAACAATGTAATAAAGGCAACAATAGTAGGTGCTCAGTTAACTAATTGATTTCGCTTAATGAATGGCTAATACAATTGTCACCACCACCATCTATCCCTCCGCCTACCTCTTCGGGGATAAATAGACGTGATTTAATATATGTATGTGCTTTATGAATCTGGTATAATTAAATATTATGGATTTGTACCTATTTTGTTAGTCACTTTTGCTGTTGACTGTAGTTTTATTCAACTGACTGAATAAAACATATTTCTCTAAAGCAATAAAACAAAACCAGACATTAAGACGTACCGCGTGGAAAATATAACACGAGCCGTCGACAGGATAACTACGATCATTTCAACGGCTCGATGTAAAAAAAGGCGGCCTAGTAAAAAAGCACAGCCATTCGGACATCTTTCCCGAAACGTAAAATACTAGTCACACTCTCGTTTCTTTTTTATCTTTGTAGTCAATAAATATAGACGCCGCCCTCGCACGCGTCCCGTCCAAAATTCCCGACTTCCAGCCTATAAATTGGAAAGATTAATGACGGATACGAAATTTATTTACTTAAGTACCTACCTACCTGCGCCGTGGATCGTAATCTGTCGTGACAGTAATTAATCTTGGGAACACATTTTTATGAACTTTAATGGGCCGTTCGTGTTCGTTTAATGAAGGATGTCTGTCTGTGTACCATATAGTTCGGAAAGTTTGTGCGCGACCTTCCTGCGGTCGAGACGGTGGCGGGGACGCGGCATTCTAGATGTAAGCGGGGCGGGTGATGCGGGGAGGAGGGAAACTTGTGCAATACCTCAATACAGCACACAATACCTCAGCCCCCCAACGTCTCTCATCCCGCAGGAGGGTCGCGCACGAAATTGTCGGACTATAGTACATAATTTGTACGTACCTCCTTATATAATCCTACTCCAACCATCTCAGGTAATCCCAAAAACTTAGCAGCCTTTTCAGACTACTGCAGGCTTCCGGGGCCAATACTGGAGATTGGAGAAGCCTTGCGCGTTGATCTGCCACTAGCTCAGAGCTCACAAACTCGTGCTGTGGCGTTTCTTCTACCTCCACGCATCCTCTGCATAGAGGACTGTCTGTCATATGATAATCATAAATATTTATTTACCTTACAGTTTTTATAAAAATAGTGGTCAGAGTCTCCTTAATAAAAAATACTCTGTCACCCCAATGTACCCTAGTACAGATAAAAGTACTTTTGAAGTAAGTTTTCATTTGCGACTCTTATTGGCTTAACATCGATTCCATATGTACGCAAACCTGATCCCTCGGTGCAAAGTAAGACCATTAGAGGCCACGTGGGACCTGCACTCCCCCTGGGATAGCGTAACGCGTGGTTCCGCTGCACATTTTTACTTTGGCCACTAATTGGTGCATTTCGGGGGTACATTTCAAACCCCAACAGGTCCCTAGGGAAAATACGATACAAACACAGCTTTTTCAACGTCAATTTATTGGTGGGTACGAAAGGAATATCACCGTAACGAATCTGCCAAAACTAGACGGACATAAGTAACAACGTTGTTTAAAGGAAATAAAATATGCAGATTTAGTCGCGAATTGAAGTAGTAAATAAAATTAAGGTTATCTTACAAACTGACTTACTTCGTTGTTTTATCATCACCTTTTAATGTCCTTACTGCTGGGACACCGGCCCTTCTTAAGGAAAATGGAAAAATAGGGACAAGGCATCATAGCGCATCACACTGGCCCATTGGATGGTATCAACGACTGCAGATGCAGCCGGGAGCAAGCAGATAAGTAAGTAACTTGCGATAAAATGGTTTTTGGTCACCCATCCTATTACTTCTTCTTACTTCACGCCATTGCATGCCGAGCGCGCTAGACACTGCAAGCGCGCTATTAAAATATGAAATTGCGTGTTGATTCCATCTATGTAACAACTTCTAGGCAATTCACTATTTTACTGCATGTAAGTTATGTTGGAATCGCCTTGCATGAAAACCTTAATTACTCAACTTCGTGAGCCTGTGGCAAAGTACCCAACAATCAGCAATAAAAAATCCATTATTGGCACTACAATGCGGGTTTGGTACGGTGCGCTCTTTTTGAAATAATTCATTTTTTAGTACGGTCGACACGTCAAGTGATTATACACTGCATTATTATTTATAATGAAGCAATATTTTTCATATGTGACAATTCTTTAAAATATATTGACAGGCAATAAAATTTGCCTCATACCTCAATAAAGAAAACATGAATTCCGAACTCTAAATTAAACTAAATGGATTAACCAGTGAGAAAAGAAAGCGTCATAAAGCACCTATTTAATTTCACGACCCTTACTAAATATAATCGAAATATGTACATACATACATAGGTACTTAAATCACATATATCCCCAAAGGGGTACGCAGCACGGAAATCGCAATACATGGCTAGTTGTTGTCTTAACCCTTAGTCGCCATGCGTGGGAGAGATGGGGGTGATGAAAATTGTATTCTGCTCTGCCGTCACCACACGGCTCTAAATGGATCATCCAGTAAAAAAATAAAGCGTCATACAAGTGTTGTATAAACATTAAGGTCATTCCTTAACTCCTAAATCCCTTTGCTTCATCTTTCTTTTCCTTCCATTTTTAAAATACTTGCCACGACTCGAGCGACGCCGACGCCAACGCCGCCGCGCGCCAAAAACATGAAATAACCGAGAGTGAGCGAGCGGGAAGAAACTACCTACCTAGTGTGTGAAAAAGTATGGCGGCCGCGTATAACTAATAGCGCGTACTTGCTTTGAAAATATTAAATTATTGCTTCCTAAGAACTACTGGACTGTGTGATAGACTTGGTTAACCGTGTCTGAAGACGTGTGATAAAAAGAAGACGTCAATCGATAGTGTTCCGGAACTGTAGTTGTGATTTCAATTTTCGTTGCTTAGTCCCTACATTACCTACCTATCCAGATTTTCGTTTTACATTATCATCCACTTGTGATTCAGTGGGTTTCATAAATATCAGCAGTCGATGCAGTGTCCTTCCAGTGAAGTTTGTTCAAGTGTAATGGAACGCCTACTTAATTTCACGACCCTTACAAGTCTAATCGAATTAACCTCAATATTTTCAGGTCCTCATAACAATAAACCGAACTTCGGTGATCCGCGCCCAAGGATTGTATAGCATTATCGGATGATCCCAAGCCATCGCGTGCTGGGCTTGCGAAATTTCACGCATCTCTTATACTAACGTCTTATACTAATACGTAGAAAGAAATCAGATACGTGCTAAGGATGTGCACATCAATAGCGTTCACTTATTTGGAATATTGATTGTTAGCGCTTATACGACACGTAATTTTAATTTTAACCAGCATTTTATTTATCCACGAACTTTAAGCATCATAATTAATTTAACTTCAAAAATAATTGAAAATGTATGTCGTTTCTTTATTAATATAAATGTTATGTTAGGTGATGTGGTGACGGCAGAGCAAAATGAAAAAAGAACGATTCTTTAACACAACATTTTACTTTAGCTCTATCGCACAATACTACCTTTCCGTGACCAATTTCACGAAATATCCAGGATTTCCACCTACATTTCTGTTATTTTAGCCTTACAGCGTGACAAAGTATCACTCGAAACCCATCGAATAAGCCCTTCACAGCCTGCAACCTCAGTACTTAGTCCCTCTCTGGATGCGGTACTTACCAACCCTCCTCTCACCATGCCGATAAAGGCCTTCACTATATCATATTGGCACTTTCCACCCAAGAGCCGGTAATATTTCTTGCGCTTTAGGGATAACGGAAAATTCACTTAGCACCAGAGAAAAAAATTGATGGTCAGCAAGCGCGACCTCATGCGGAAATAGAATAGTAGACATAATGTTTCTATGTTATGTTATAATTTAGAACGGTTCTGAAAGTTTTTAGCGTTTTAATGTTTTTATAGATTAGAGGAGCTGTCAAAATATCTAGCGATAAAAATATTTGATTACAAATGCTGGTAAGTCGTTTCTGTGGCATCTTCTTAGAGTGAACGTGGAATTTATCAGGATTACACTTATATAGGTGAGACGCATTTGGTTTGATGATAGCAATGTTATGGAATGGAACATGGATTGTAGTCAAATACTGGTGCGTTTTAAAACGTGCAAGTATTTAAATTGCAACTTAAAATGTCTCGATTCCCAAATAATTTATGCATGTGCCCGGGTGTGATCGGAATAAAAAGTTACAATCTCATTGTCACTGTCGCTATATGCCAACTGGACAATTAATGGAAATGTGTTCTGTGAGCTTTTCAGATTATCCGAGTGTTGACATTTTTGTCACTTTTATGAACAGCCAAAGCGTGTCCAGAAAGGCTCGTATGGCTGTTCATAATGGAGTGCTGGTCCCGACAATAATGTATGGAAGTAAAAGTTGGGTGTTGGAGAAGAAGCATGAAAGTAGAATAAATGCAGTAGAAATGAGAGCGTTGAGGAGCATGGCTGGTGTAAGGCTGAGCGACCGATTGTATAATAGTGTGATAAGAGAAAGGTGTGGTTGACAGACGATGTAATAACAGAGATTGAGAAAGGGATGCTCGCATGGTTTGGTCACGTCGAAAGAATGGATGAAAGGAGAATGATAAAAAGGATTTACATGGCGAAAGTGAATGGAGGAATCGGAAGGGGAAGGCCTAGGCGGATCTTTCATAATCAAGGTCAAGAGTACCCGAAACCGACGGGCATGCATGAAGAGATTGATGAGATTGGATGAAGCGAAAGAAGTATGTAAGGATCGTAGCAAGTGGAAGGAAGTGATCTCTGCCTACCCCTGTGGGAGAAAGGCGTGACGTATGTATGACATTTTTGTCAGCTGAATTCCAAAAACTGCCAACCATAAGATTTGACAAAATAGTAGTACATTTAATTGGTACATTACATTTAATCGGCCATGGCTTTTATATGTCTCTCGTCCTATTATAATTTTAATTATTCTGTGCTAAAAGTTCTATAATGACGTCAACAAAAGTAAAAGTTGACGTCAACAAAAGCCTAGATTATCCAAATAGGAGGAGCACATGTCATTATGACATTCAAATTTGCTACCAAACGTAAGATTTCTAATCGTTGCACATTATATAAATGTTAGAATAATTTAACAAAGAAAATGTTCGAAAAATTGTGGTTAGAAAAAGTTCGAAAAATTGTAGTCTTGATGCGGGATACGAACCCGCGCCTCGGCAATCCGGGCAGATACCTGTAACACATTAATGTCTCGGTTAGAAAAGTGTATGTTAATAATAATTCACATCCGCCCCTTTTCGGGGATTAATAGGTGTGATCTATGTATGTATGTAATTTGCCAAGTTAAATGGCAACGGTTATCCTCTGACCTAAAAATGGGCCAGTGGTCACGAGTGGCATTTACCAGACGTTTTGCTACCATTCTGTGGATATTGAGATTGAATTTCATACATACATACATAAATCACGCCTATATCCCTAGAACTAGCATCCACTTTTCGCCAATTATGTTAGGTCTCATGTAATAGGTGGCGAGCCTATTGCGATTTATCGGGCACAAAAGTCGCAGTACATTGCTATTGCTAGGTGGTATAAGAGGAACGCTGCTGCCCATTCCTCATCGCTGATTTATCCTTAGTCGCCTTGTACGACACCCACGGGAGAGATTTGGGGAGGTGACAATTGTATTCTACCCTGCCGTCACCACACGGCTTGATTTCGTATGTAGTAAATGCCGTTTATCTTTTTTTTATTTCTTTGTATGAACATTTTTGATAGTAATAGAATCTAACTATCCGAATTGAGAACAAGCATTAGAGACAACACGTTCCCCGTTGTGTTGTAGGTAAGTAGCTATGGAGACGATGCGCCAGGCGATTGACGGGCGGGCGATGCATCGCGAAATGTAGTCTGGACGACATTTTAAAGGTTTATTGAAAGGAGAGAAATTAAATGCATTCAATAACTTATTTTAGGAAAAGCTATTTTCGGGATTATTATCAGCTGATCGGATCGCGGGTTCGATTTCCACTTAAAATTTTCTGACCCCTTTTTTAGATTTGTGATCATATTATATATTAATTTTAGGTGGTAGTTTTTTTTATGTAATAAATTATAATTATTTATTAACATTGCGGTTCCAGCGGAAGACAAGCGCTAGTCGCGAGGCTGGCAATATGCTGAGCTGGTGACAAGGAGGTAATTAGTATGTTTGATATAAAAATTTTGTTTGTTGTGTTGTCTCAATGAACGTCTCATTCTTTTTTTTTCTTTTTTTTTATTAAGACATTCGGGGTGTGCGTTTGTACATTATAATTCCATGTAGGCGTGCAGTATATAAAGTAAAATGTTGGTCACCACATTAGCAGCCTATAAACCGGTTAACCAAATTGCTGACGTGTAAATGTAAACAAAACAATGAGTTGCTAATTCTCGGCGGGCCCAGCCAAAGTGACGTCACCGAGGTGTGGTCGCGAAACAACCATAGCAGAACTTATTATCCCCATTTCGCCTCTATTTAAAAGGGAATACGTGCCAGAATGTTTTAAAACATTTTTGTATGCATAGTGAACAGCTAAAAACAAATAGAATTGAAAATTTGGCACATTTTTGCACTTAAGCTTTTTTAAAATTCAATATTATTGGTACATAGTCTGGTCGAATAGTCAAATCGGTAGCTATCAGCTAATACGGTACAGTTTTATTGTTTGTAAATTAATTTTGCCTTGTGGTGCCAACAGAGCAGAATATGTTGGTCACCACCACACCCCTATCTCCCATGCGAATGTTCTTCTCGGCGACTAAGGGCTTTGGGCAAATATTATGATGAACGGGTAGCAGTATTGCTGGTAGACTACTCTGCAATCTACTGCGAAATACGCGTATCATCTACCTACCTAGGCATAGTTGACGATAATGCCTCTGCCTACGCCTATACATTTAAGCAGGATTCTCGTGTATAAAATTTATTTTCAAAACGGATATATTTCTATCATCACCATCCTTAACGACTGTTTCCTTGAATTACATAAACAAGAGTACCCCTTCACTATGTCCATTTTGAGCCCTATTCCCTTACATTTTGCTCTATCCTCGTTTCTTTGTAAAGCTCAAAGATACCAGTTTATAAATAACGCATAAAAATCGAAATTCTGGCAAAATTGCTTTCAATATTCACATCGCCTTAACGAGTCGCGGCGCAAATAACTTTTCACTTTCCTCCTTGAATAATCTCCAGAGAAGCGCTACGCTCAATTTTACTTGGCACAAGCTAGTGAATAATTGTTATAATATTCATCAGAGCGCGTCAGTATTCGCCGAAAAAGAAGCCATTGAAGGCAAAGTGAAACGAAAATAAAATATAATTTTCCACTGTCGCGTGTTCCCCTGTCAGCTTTGTCGTGATCGCCATTAAACCGGCACTTCGCATGTCGTTTTATTGTAATACTATTTTATAACAAAGCCGTAATGCTCTTACAATAGGCTTAAGCTTCGCTGAATGTAAACGCTGGGAAGTAAAGTGCGTTTTGCGACGGCGTATCATTAGCATCGGCTATTTTCCTGGTGATTTATTTAAAAACTATAGTTAGGTGAGCTTCTATTTTGTTTTATGGGCGGTGAAGTGGAGACCTTACAAGCTCTTGTGTCTATGATTAGACGCTGCAGTGTTTTTGTACTTAAAAACTGACTGAAATAATAAGGTACCAGGTCAAAAGACGCTGTCATCAATTGTTTTTATTTTATTTGGAAAGCTTACAGCCTTATTCACAATATGGATATAGGCGATGAAATACTTAAATCATATTACACGCTTCCACATATAAGGTATATGATAACATAAAATCAATATTTTTCGTAATGAATAAAATTAAATAGTATATAGAAATATCATGTTACGGTCCATGTCGAGAGACTACCGAACGGAATAAGTGATTTGGATGACAACAGTCCAATCCATACTACTTAAGGTTTTGGCTTAAGTTTTACAGTCGGCCGCCATGACATCAACCCACTTTGGTATGCTGTTGTTAGTGGTTTGCCCTACACCATTCCGGTGCCACAAAGTGACTTTTGGTATATACCCCCTTTATTCAATTTTTTGGACACCCAGTAGGGATGAGTTAGCCCTGGCATATTTTATGTAATTTTTTCACTCCCAGCCAACAAGTATAACCTAATTATTAGTTTAGCTTCGAAAGCTTCTAGAAATAACGATATTTCATCCATGGTGCAGATATTTTGGATGGAAGAAGAAAGGGAGAATCGAATGAAATACCACGCATGCATTGTTTGGGATTATGGGATCGACGGCTTATCATATTTTCTGAGGTTGGCGAAGCAAGAGATACTTAGTATATTTTTTGCAAACCATATAATTACCGTCTTTGCGAATATTGCTTGAAAGTTATAGAAATCACAAAGAACTCTATGGCGGACCAATGAGTGTAGACAGTAATTAGTACATCCCCAGCCGATCCTAGAATCCTTTTTATTTATGTCAAATATTGATCAGTACCACGCCAGTATAAAAGTTTATAGTTCGTTAAAATGAAATACGGCTCGCTACATAATTAGGGTATAATTTACAGCAGTCGACTCGTATCGCGAACACGTAGTTTTATTGAAAATAAAATTCCCCGCCTTTCGTGTTTACGTCGGCCACGCAATGTAATAAATATAGCCTTTAGTGTTGTCATATTAAATACAGTGTAGTTACGGAGCGTAATTAAAAATATTTAGGTATACTTTTATTATTACTCATTAGCATACATACAAAAGGTAAAGCCGGGTCAAGTTACTAAAAGTCAGCTCAAGACCTTGGTTCTTTATAAGCTGGGAAATACTTACCTAAATACCATAAATCGTTCATTCAAAAATGTCCTAACACACAACTATTTTTTTTTAAATTAAGACTTATTTTTACACTAAATTTCGTTGTGCCTGTAACAGTTTCTCTTAGCAGAACTCTCACAGTAGATCATAATAAGCCATCAGACACCAAGCTTCCTTCAATTTCTATCTACCCATACCTGTAACTTTATCTCTCGTAATTTTGACTTATTCACTGCAACCATTCCTGAGTAAATTCTATCATTATATTGCCCTTAAACTGACACAGTCACTAAAAAGATATGTTACGATTTGAACTTCGATCATCAAAAATAATGTTATCTAGACTCTTAACTTTTGAATAGCCATGTTTTGATAAAATAGGGTATTGTGGATTATGTAAGAAAGCTGATAAAGATTTGCTATGACACTTATGAAACTGCAAAAGAAGTAGATTCTGATCAGGAAAGGGTTTTAAGTAGACGGTCTGCATTTCAACTGCACTCCAACTGCCAAATTTTAGTTTGAATTCAGTTAGCACATCATCTTCATCATCATCACCCCTGCTGTAGCACGGGCCTTCCCTACGTATAGAAGAATGTAGGGAGATTGGGCCATAACCCACGCTGTCCCAGTGCGGGTTGGTGGGTATTAACGACTGCAAATGCATCCGGGAACAACGCCTTAACGTGCCTTCCGAACTCGAGTTAATACATTTTTGGTCACCTACCCATCCAATGACCAGCCTTAGAGACATTGCTTAGTTTACGCAATTGCATGCCAATCGCGATATGCCATTGCGCCAGTTAGTACAACTGCAGTGAAACTGTCATCCTATCGTGGTTCTATTGCAGTTGGAAGTTTAAATGCAAGCCACATCGGCCACAATCAATACAAAATCACCCCTAAATATACCCGAAGGGGCAGGCCGAGGTGTTTTAACACCCACAATTCGTCAACTATGTTAGGTACGTAAGGGGGTAATAGGGGGCGAATCTATTGCCTCCTGTCGGGCAAGGGAATCGAAGTCGTAGAACAAAAAAGTTGAATAAACAGAAGGAATAAAAGAAGAACCTTTAGAAGGGATTTGGGGTGGTGACAGTACATAGCATCAGCAAATAACTCGGCAGCAGGGTTTGAAGAAACACGAGATAAATTATTCATTAATTAACTATACAATATCGTACAATAGATAAATTATTAATTATACTGTGCGAACTCCAGCGAAATTGGGATCATCAGAACAAGAAATTATGAGGTACTATCGACATTATAACCTGGCAATACAAAATTAAGCAATTTGGCCTGGATTGGTATAGGTGCGCTTAAATTCAAATTACAGCATACTGCACCATTAGTGTCAAGCCAATTACGTCGTATGACTAACATTTTAATCCATCTATATTGTAAATTGCACTCCATGCAACAATTCGGTTGCCGCAAGCCAGTAATGACAGTCGATTGCCCGCATTTAGAGAGCTGTAAGCAGCGGTATCATAAAATAATACGGGTCAATTTGGGCCTTTGGGTGACATTTTGGGACGTCCAGCTCATATTATGGGTTCGATATACGTTAGGTACCGACAATTCTAAAGCTGGAACTATATTAGTCAGCACAGCGGAGGCGTTTAGTGACAATTACATTAAAAACGGTGGACACAAATGATAATTTTGATTCATATGGCAGAGTAGAATCTAACTGTCACCACCCCTCAATCTCCCCAGCGATCCGTACAAGGCTACTTTGGGTAAAGATAGCGATGAGTAATTCCTGTAAATTACGAACATAAAATAAAAATAAAAGACAATAATAAAAACCAATGGGTCGCACGAGGCCAAAAAGCCCGAGTCTCAGTATAAGCTACGGTGACAATTAATCTAGCAATTGAGTAGCGCCGATAGATGGCAATAGGCTCGCACCCTCGTGGTAGAGATTTGTGGTGATAATTACTGTATTCTGCTATGTCGTCACCACACGGGTTTATTGTAATTTTTTTTATATAGACTTAAATCATGCGTTACCCTCATCAGACGTAAGTATCTCCATCCCATGTTTTTAGTAGCTAGTAAACCTATTTCACTGAGACAATATCACCAGGAAACCGCGACTTGAGTGTCACAGGCCGCTGCATTAATTATATGACAATACATGCGTACATATGTTAATTATAAGCGAATGTGCACACGCTTCAAATGATTCCCCTTCCGATAACTACGTACAATTGGTAGAGCTTCAGGTTATTCGACACGGTTAAGTGCTTCCAAATTACGGATTTAAACCTTCAACACTCTGCTTGATACGAAGTGCAGATTCTGTTGTACAAATTTTAAACATTGTTGGTACCTCATCTTGACAAAAGAATAATTTGAAAATTTTGCATAATAAGTCTATTTTGGGTATATAATTCGATTCAATTTCTCATCTCTAAAAATTGGTCCATCGCCGTATCCATAACACAAATTAAGTGCTTCTTACTCTGGGCTAAATCTATAGGTACTCTGTGATGATAGTTAGTGTAAGAAATATTAATTTATAATATTGTTATTTAAAATAAAACAACTTTTACAGATTGGACTTGGGTATATTTAGGTGTTTGGTGTTTTTATTACTTTACCCGAAGTTGTTTTATTTGAAATGTGTAATGCGCATGCAAAGTATATGAAAACATTATTAATACCTATTATTAATTAACTCTATCATCTACCGTACCAATCTAACTAATCTTCTACAACACGACGAATATAATAATTCTTAGTTATTCAATTACATAATGAACATTTCTCAATTTCATAAAATAATTTTACGCTTTAGACAAATCACAATTGGTCGCCCTATTTGATAATGCACCAGCACGGATCTATTAGTCCAAACAATGAATGATGCCAGGAAATGCAATTAGTTATGTATGTATCTGTCGGGAAGAGGAAATATCAATTCACTCTGAGAGGGGACTCGACTGGGCAATCCGCCTGGCTCAATTATGCTTTTATCAATAACGCATGAATAGGGATAACCGAGATGGCGCTTAGCGTTTAGCTAGAAACTTTAGCTGTCACGTAATTAGATATCCAAAACTTTACATTATTATTTAGGTTTTATTTGACCATTATACATATAAAAATATTAAAAAAGATGAAGCCGTGTGGTGACGGCAGAGTAGAATACAATTGTCACCTCCCCAAATCTCTCCCGTGGGTGTCGTACAAGGCGACTAAGGATAAATCAGTGATGAGGAATGGGCAGCAGCGTTCCTCTTATACCACCAAGAAATAGCAATGTACTACGACTTTTGTGCCCGTTAAATGGCAATAGGCTCGCCACCTATTACATGGGATCTAGCATAATTGGCGAAACGTGGGTGCTAGTTCACCTCTGCCTACCCCTTCGGGGATATAGGCGTGATTTATGTATGTATGTATGTAAAAAAGATGTCAAAACAAGTTTCTACATTGCAAGGTGGATCGTAAGAGAGATGTTGACTAATCAGTTTAATAATAATTATGAGTGGCATAGTGGACGCGGGTTCTATTCGTTGATCAGGACGATGATTTTCGAAAAAAAATTTGAGCTCTTTTTCTTTACAAAGATAATTGTTGTTAGAAAATGTTCGAAAAATTATAGTCTTGATTCGGGAATCTTCTTTGTAAAAATTACCATGATGACTGACTAAACGCATTGAGGGCTTTTTTATCGCCTTAGGCCCACGGACTCAAATCTTTTTCAATATACGCATGAAAGTGGTAAAAAGTATAACAGCGTATTCTAAGAATATTTTATTCTAAGAACCGTTTTTTTTTTTAAAATACGACTAACTTTATGGTACCTAGATATTATCAGGAGCTCCTGATATTTCTGAGAAAGTTCTGATTACCACTCGAGATAGCGGTTAACTTAAACTACTTTATACTAAGTTAATAGAGCAATATTTATTGATTCCATTTTTCTACTTACCGAATAGGCGTAATTGCTTAATTCTCGTTAAAATAGTAAATTTATTTCGCCTTAAACCTTAATTACTCTTTTGACACAGAGATTTATTAACCTCAATGAATTAGGCTACAAATTTTTATTAAAATGCCTGACAAGTTGAAAGGATCATAACTACGTAAATTTAATAGAACAATATAATGTTTTCCGAAGATTTTACTTAAAAAACGCCAGAATAGTAAATGAAATTTGTCACGAAATACAAAAAAAAATTACAATCATTTCCTAATGGAGATAGCCTTAACATTGAGATCCAAGAAATAACGAAATATCTCAGTGTCTCGTTACTTCAAAGTCGGAAAAATATAAAGCAGCCAAAAATCCTGCTCTGTTATCTCGACATTTTTAAGCAAAACACACACGTCTCAGTGATTCAACGTCAACCGTACGGAATCTTCCTCGAGTTTCAGTATTTTCGCAAATCTCCACTACGTAAATTCTCTGCCAACCATTCATGAGTACACCGTAGAAAATCCGCTCCAACTTCGGAAAATCTCCGTCAATTTATCCGACACATATCCGGCAATTTATTCGGTATCTCGTCTCGCAGTGACGGGCGTTGGTCTATTGTGTACGCTCAATCATGTCAAATGGGCATCCGAAAATACATCTATCCAGATACGGTATTGAATCCTCTCTGCCTGATCAGAGAGCCTAATATTGTGTGGAATGCAAATTGTGGTGCATTTTAGTCGATTTCACATTCCGATTCTGCCTCGATAGAGATATTGAGTCCGGAAATAGCCATGTGAATGCAAGTTATGGATTTAAACGGAGTACATTTGTAGGCAGTTACGCTCCCATGACCGAAAATAAATAAATTAACTTGCATGGTTAGCAGTTCAATGATTCGGCTTAATGCGCAGCGGTTTCATTATGCGCAGTACGAATAGACGCAATCATTGTGTATACAAGCTATGTTGCTAGTACGGTTAAACTGTTATTTATCATCTAATATTCAAGTAAAATAATCAAATGCTTAATTATTTTCCAATAAAAATATTAACCGAAATCCGAAGAAATTATGTAAGTATTCGCCAAGGAGTCGAAGAAGTTCGAAACACACAGGTCCATCAAATCAAAATTACCAATCAGCTTACATTCGGTGGTGAGAAACGCGTTACGACGATACTATAGCATTCTACTCTACCGTCACCAGAAAGATATACAGGTAGATCAAGTCTATAAAGCATGTTTTTTGTTACCGAAAAGTTAATAAATGATAATACTTCGAATGCGAGAAACAATATAGATTGAAAAATGAAGATTGACGTGACGTGTCGTGAATATTGAAAGTAAGTTGATAAAAGTACGATAAACTGGCGCACAATCTTGACATATCCATTGCCAAAATTATAAACTCTTTTACGGACCACCAAATGTGCTAATTTGAATGTTTACTAAAAGAAAAAACCGCATCCTCAGCCAAGCCATATCGTTTTTCGCTCGGTAAAAGATCAAAGGTAACTCAACATCGTATTACTTAAACAAATATTTAAAAAGTATCCGGGGAAAGCTCTCGGCAAGCAAACTCGACTTCCCGAACAATCATACGCAAACAGAACATCGACGAATGATCTCACTAATGAAGTGTGCGGCTTTTAAACGCGAAAACATCATGTAGGCACTTTGATAAAATCAAAAAAGATCTTGCGATCCTGTTTGAGTTATTTGTCGTCGCATTAAACGAGTGCTCGGCAAAAAGTCGAGGCAACATCAAAGGATGACGTGTCGAGTGAATCTGAAATAACACCCAGACGGCACAGGGCTGGCAATGCTGAAACAATTATTTTCATTAATAAACTGAGATTTTGGTGGTTAGAAAAAGAATTTCGAAAAATTATGATCTTGAGGCGGGAATCGAACCCGCGTCCGCTGCCCGATTCCCGCCTCAAGATCATAATTTTTCGAAATTCTTTTTCTAACCATCAAAATTTTTGTACTAATTTTTCTCACATTTATATAATGTTAAAATTAAAATCAAATAGATTAATAAACTGCTTTAAATTACATTAGATTATACGCATGTGTTACCTGGAAGAAATTTCTGCATAGCTATTAGGGCGCCTCTTTTACTTTTCTGGGTTGTTGTATTTTTTCAGTTATTTTTATTTTTAAGTGTGCATTAAGGAATTTGTATTGTGTTGTAGGTATTATAGATTAATTAAATATGTATACATAAGCGGAGGTATAATATACATAAGGGGGTTTAATATACATAAGCGGAGGAGGAGGGTAACGGATTACTAGTAATATGTATATCATTATAACCGCTGGTTTGCTCGAATTGTCAGCCCAGGAGAAAAAGAGGAAGAGGGCTCATAAAATACTCATAAAATACATAATATCCAATAAACAATCTGTTATCTATTTTTTTAGTGGGTATTTTCCTTGTAAATAATTTAATAAATTATTATAAAGGAAGTTACATAGAAAAAGGGATTTCCGCGATTAAAACTTACAGAAGCGTCTGGGAAAGTATATAACTTCACACTACATTATCGTACAAAAAAGCCCTCTTCTTGTATAGTGTTAGGTACCTGCAGACAGCAGCGAGTACGCTCGCTAGACAACAAAGTGTTGCCGGCAGGGTAACTTATGTTTGTGCCTGTAATACAATGCTTTCTCTTTGTTCCGCCAGTACGGGGCATGTAGTAGATAGTTACTAAGAATATTATAACACGTATGCGATTATAACTCTCTAGCGCAGTGGTATAACGCCCTTGGCCTGCGATTGCGTAAACTAAGCAATGGTCGATAAGGCTGGTCACAGGATGGGTGACCGAAAATTTACTATCTCGGGCTCCTCCGTGCTTAAGAAGACATGTTAAGCTGTTGGTCCTGACTGCATCTAAAGTCTTTAATACCCACAAACCCGCTCTGGGCCAGCGTGGTGGGTTATGGATCAATCTCTTATATTCTATATTATTCCATCCATAGGGAAGGCCCGTGCCACAACAGTGGGGACATTAAAGGGCTGGTGATGATGCGATTATCACCCTTATCTCAGCAGAAGCAGGGTCCTCTGCAGCTTAGCCATAAAAAATGTAGCGTAAACCCTCAACCCTGAATGAACGTATTCGCAAGCACACAATACCGCAAGCCGCAAATATTCTTCGCTCCCGACCGTCTGTTTGGTATTCAACGTCAGAATTCACACCAAATATAACTCGCTTCTACATACAACACACGCACACATCATCATCTGCCTGTCCTGTTCCCAGATTGTCTGGGTTCCGCGCAGTATATTTCCTGCTCCATTCATATCGGTCAGATATCATCAAACCTGATGGCTTTATTACGTCTAACTTTTGATTCGTATCATCCAAACTTCGGAGAAGTGCTAAAATTTCTTCATTTCCATTTTACTTAACGATATATTACGCTTTAAAGTAAATGATTTCTTACCTATTATATAAATTATCTATCATTTTTAAAAGAAAAGCTAATGTATCTATAATTATTGAAAATTAAATTTGCTGTGTGGTGACGGCAGAGTAGAATACAACATTGTCACCACCCCCATCTCTCCCGTGGGTGTCGTACTAGGTGACTAAGGGTAAAAACAGCAATGAGTAATGGGCAGCAGCATTCCTCTTGTACCATCTAGCAATATACTGCGATTGATGTGCCCGATAGATGGCAATAGCCTCGCCACCTATTACATGGGACCTAGCTAAATTAGCAATAAATGGGTGTTAATTCACCTCTGCCTACCCCTTAGGGGATATAGGCATAAATAATAGTAAGAAACAAAATAAAATTGCTAACATTTTACAAACAATAGGTTCGATTACTTATTTCAGTTTAACCCATTTTGTCTTATATCCACGCTAACCACTACTACACCATCGATCTTGACAAAACAATGCTTCCTTTTTATTATATTGCTAGAGTGAGACAGATACGCCATCCTCATTCCATTAAGTGGAGCCATCAGTCGTTCTTGGTATAAAAAAGAATAATGAGACATACTTCTTTCTTCTTTTGACGGCCGCCTTGGTCGAATGCTCAAATTGCTGGGTATTGGCCAAGAGGTCCCGGGTTCGAATCCTGGTAGGGGCAAACTTTGTGATGACCACAAATGTTTGTTCCCGAGTCATGGTTGTGTATATGTTTGTGTAGTATATTTTCAACATTTATATACATAATTATTATTAAAAATTTGTCCGTCATCTAGTATCCATAACACAAGTGCTTATGCTACTTACTTTGGGCTAGATGATAGGTGTGAGTGTAAAAATATTATTATATTATTATTATTATACTTCTTTTACAATAGACGCCCAATATTTCACTTGAGATATGTAAATGCTGGCGATAGACTTAGCATAAATATGGAGATAATACGCGGCTAGCGGCGGGGTGAAAGTGCCAAGTCATATCACATTCCTCAGCTGACCGTAATATAATATAATATGCCACCACTGCAAACAGCACTCAAACTTCATTAACTTTAAATTGAGAACCGTTTATCACTGCCCCTGCTTGCTTGCTAATTAAGATATCTGACGACAGCTGTATATGACGCAATGCAAAATAAATAGTTGTAAGTGATTTAATTAAAGTTATTCACTCTTTACCGTAATAACGTTTTCCCTAAAACTTTCAAATTGATTTATTACATTACATCGAAAGAGATGAGGTCGAAAACCTACTGTAGATATTTGAGTTTTGACTGTCTAATGTGATATTAGTGCTTTGCTATATGATTAAGGGCAAATAGGACTAAACCTAAAGGAACCTTTCTTGGTAAAGATCGTAAATAGTGGAAAGAAGTGCTATCACCTGTCGGGGAAAGACGTGATGGTTAGAGATATTTATTTAACTATTTAAACAAAATTTCAATTAAATCATACTGGAAGAGTAATACTTATACTAATAAAGAATAAATCGAATCGAATTAATTGAATCGGCCGTGTGGTGACGGCAGAGTAGAATTCAATTGTCACTACCCTAAATCTCTCCCGTGGGTGTCGTACAAGGCGACTAAGGATAAATTAGTCATGAGGAATGAGCAGCAGCGTTCCTCTTATACCACCTAGCAATGTACCTACTGCGACTTTTGTACCCGATAAATGGCAATGGGACCTATCATAACTGGCGAAACGTTGGTGCTAGTTCACCTCTGCCTACCCCTTCGGGGATATAGGCGTGATTTATGTATGTAATAACAGAATTACATGAATTAGAATTACTGATTTGTGCCGTTACGTTTTCCACCTCTGTGTACATAAGTGATACTAATCTTGCTCAGGTAGTAATGAATCAAACATCTTTGGTCTGTGTTAAAATTGTCAATAACATTTATTAAGATCTTCTAAAAGCTACAGTGCTGTCTGATAGTAACAGAAGTAAATATTCACAATTTAGTAGAACCGAATAAGTTAACTTCTAATGAGCGTAATCTTAATAAAGCGTCAGATTACATCAGCATCCTGGAATTAAAACGTAGCGAGTATAATGGATGCAACAATTAAGTTAAAATGTTTTAAATATAATTAAAATAGCCTTAATAGATGATTCTGGATTCCAACCTATAATAATGACCTGCATTTGATTTTAATTCCGATAAAGATGGAGTCTCCTCTTCAGAAAGTGCGTCGGTGAATGGCTCAGATTATTCAGATGTAACATAAGATTTAGATTATTTTTGTCATGCCTATTCCTCAACACACTCAGTCTCCTTGTAAGACACCCGCGGGAGATATTGGAGGTGAAGATAATTTATATTCTGCTTTGGCGTTATCATGTTTATCACACGTGGCGTTGGGAATTAGAAGACAGCTAACTACTAATTTAGGACATGATGGCTCAGTGGGGGTGGCTGCATACACTCATTCATTAATTAAGAATAAAAAGAATAAATCACATGTCTGCGCAAAAGTATTTGCATACACATTTTGTGTGCCCAATTTCATAAATGCACAGAATAAAACGTCTTCCTTCCATAACGGTAGGCAGGGACCACTTATTATTTTACTTGCTCAATATTCACAAACTTCTTTCCCTTCATCCAATCTAATTAAAGTCCTCAAACAGGCTTTTTTAATTTCAACTTGATCGGCAAAACAACAGGCGCTCCACTTTCTCCCAATATGTAAATAAAAAAAACGTTGATATAATGTCGACTAGTTTTGACCATTTATAGAATATTTTCCAGGACGAGTATGGACAACTACATACTTTCTTGATATTGTTAAAATTATTGTAATCACTTGCAGCTATATAATATTTATTTTGTTTAACACATGTTTAACTTGCCGACTGACTTGCCTGTTCTTCTCAGAAAAAAATTGCAACTCATAAATGTAATAAAACCTTATATGCTTAAACCATATTTTTATTTATTTTATTTACTTAATTGTTATCTAAAGTAGCTATATGTATTATAAAGTTATATGTATTATATCTTTCAAATTGTTAGAACTAGCTACATTAAGGATTGCTTAATGTTAACATTTCGCACTATATTTTAAATAGATAGTTTCACATCGCAATTAGGTCAGTTGAGTAAAACGTTAGTTTATGACGTCACTCCTACAATCTTACAAGACAAGATCGCTAACAAGTTGTGTCCTTATTTATCGCTACTTGCTAACATAAGTCACTTGACGCCGATATAAGCCGGCGTGGGAAGCTTTTGCAATATATATCTTTTCAATAAACAATCTAAATGCCAAATTCACTTGTTAACAGCAAGCTTAAGAAACTTGACTTTGACAAATTAATTATTATTGTCGAGTCGGCCCTTAAAAGGATTTTCAATTGCATCAGATGTTAGAAAAAGTTCGAAATTTTTTTATTTTATTTCTACATTGCGAGGGTAACCGTTGGATTACAACGTGAAGTGCAAAGGTTAAAAGAATTTCGGCAAGTTGATTAGTGTCTTGGGTGGCCGAGCGGTCAGGCACCTGCCCGGATAGCAGCAGACGCTGGTGCGATTCCCGCAATAAGAGCATAATTTTTAGAACTTTTTCTAACCACCAAAATCTTTGTACTAGTTTTTCTAACAATTATATAATGTTCAAATTAAAATCGAATAGTTAGTATTGATATTAACAATGACTCACTTAACTATGGTTCCACTACTAGGTGGCAGGCTTATTGTCATCTATCGGGCACGTAAATCGTAGTATAGCCATTTGATATTAAGAGGAACGTTGCTGCCCATCGTACCACTTTTCGCTGTGTTAACACTAAGTTGCCTCGTATGATACCCGTGGAACTCCCACGGGATTGGAGGAGATGATAATTATATTACTATTCTACCTTGCCCCGCTTGTCGGTGTTAATTCAACTCTGCCTACCCCTTACGGTATAAAGTCGTGTTGATGTATGTTTGCCATTAAGCTTTAATACACCTCTGCCTAAGCCTTTGGAGATGGGGATAAATAAATTAGCGTATACTATGTACGACTTGTTGTGTATCACAAAAATTAGAAGAAATGGGGATAAATAAATTAGCGTATACTATGTACGACTTGTTGTATCACAAAAATTAGAAGAAATGGGGATAAATAAATTAGCGTATACTATGTACGACTTGTTGTATCACAAAAATTAGAAGAAATGGGGATAAATAAATTAGCGTATACTATGTACGACTTGTTGTGTATCACAAAAATTAGAAGAATTGAAAAAAATAAAAGTCGCCAACCCCTACCATCTTCCTTTGGTATCGCACAACGTGACCGTTTCAAATATAAATTCATGGAAAATACAAGGGAAAAATTTAAGTACTCAACGTTTCTGGATTCCGTCCATTTCCCTTTCGATTTTTCTCATTCGATTCTCGCCCCCGTGTTTCTCGCTAATCAATTTTGGCGATTTGTCTGCGCGGCTCTGTTTAAACTGAGGGTGGGCCGCTAATGGAGACACACGCATTAAACAGGGCCACGTGCTGCGACAACATTGACACAATCCGGGGGGCCTAATTAGTTTAGACCTGTGGGTAGGCGCCCTGGAGATATGGCCGACCACATAAAGCTGCCAGAAGAGACCAGCAAAACGGGAATCCTTTAACTTTTACATTGATTTTATACTTTGACACGCTATCGCCAGTCCTGTGGAAGTTTGATTACTTGTTATGTGTGCTGTAAGTCCTGGTTCAGTTTGCATTGAATGAAAAAAATCGAACTGGAATATTATGAGCGAGTAAAATAGGCTGTTTATTTAAGATCCCTACGAATATTACCAATAATGTAACCCAAGGTATCAAAAATTTTCCACTAGTGAACTTATATAAAACTCTTCCAGTAAACAAGACTATGTCCTTGTAGACGTCCAGTGGGGCGCCCGCCAGTCGGCTTTTACGTTTTATTCTACCAACGAAAAGTGAGCTTATTACAATTTCATGGTATTAACTTGAAACATACCTACCAATGTAATTTTAATTACGTCTGTTGGTGGTTTCCGGCTCTCAATTAATTAACATGGCTTAATAAAATTATTAACAGTATTCTAATTGAACTTACCACATATGGATATGCATCTTTATGGCTGAACAGTGTGTGCGGTAGCCTTTGAACATCCAAGTTTTTTACCGATAAATTGTTATTATTAGATACTTAGCTTTGCGTACGCCTCTTCAACACTTACTCAGTGAGGTTTGGGGTCATACCCCTGAACAGTATGGATTGGAATCCTATCATAGCTGGAAAGTGCTAGATTTGGGCTTTTATATTTAGTATGAATTTTGTTTTTATACAAAAAATATGGAATGATTTGAATATAATATTTTCTCAATTATGTTAATTAAGTGAACTATCGTAACAAAATGGTGGGATCGGTTTTTTTCATATTATTTTACTAAGAACTACGTGTAGATCAGCCGCTTAGTGGTAGAAACTGGTTATTTTTAAAACTATTGTTAAAAATAACCAGTTTCGACCAGTTTCATTTTCAAAAGCGTAAACTTTTCTCATCTAAGTCGCACTCTAATAAGCAAAAAGTAAACGTGCACTATGAAAAGTGCAACGCGGAAAAGCGAGAGGTTTCAGACACTAATGTAGCCACTCCAGACCCAGACGAATAAATAAAACATGGACGCGTAATGCACCAGAGCTTACCGGGTACTGCGGGCTCCGACATCAAATATTTACCTGTTCTGATATTGCGATGCCTTTTCGGCTTATAAATGAAGCAAAATAATAATTTGTCATGTTTCAGGGAGCTGGACGGTTGGGTGGTAAGCGCGTTTGGACTGCGATTATCTCAGTTAAGCAATGTTTGGAAGGTCGCTCTTTGGATGGGTAATGGCCACCCATCGTATTCTGCCGTGCTTTGCATAGAGTTTGCCATAACCTAGAGAGAGAGCATGTAACATTTATTAGATATCTAAACAACTGTCAATTTAAATTGAACTGAGATCAATTTACGTGTTAAGTACACTCAACGGCAATTCAGACTACCCAAAACTGTAAAATTTCTTCAATCGATTGTCAACCTTAATTTGGTAATAATAGAGCACAAAATGGATTGAGAAATTTTGCCATTTTGTGGTAGTCTGACGTGCTGTTGACTGTACCTAATTAGTAATTACTATTTTTACTCAAAGTGGCAGCAGCAGCAAAATCTAACCGAAACCTTGAGCGGAATAGATTCGAATATGAATTATTGTCATCCCAATTATTTCCTTTTTATTTCCGTCTCTTTTCTGTATATACCTCCATAGCACCGTTTCAGTATAATGAATGGACATTGTGTACCAATGTAGTCCTCAGTAAGAGCTTTATTAAAAGCTTTCAATTTACAAAATGCCATAACGTTATAATCCCAGATTATAATAAATTAGAACAACCTAATTAGGGGCGTTAAAGTAATTAATCGCGCACATTAAAATTAAAAACGTGGAAACATCTCCGCACTTTGTCACAATTTCACGCCGTTTAACCCTGAAATGTAAATAAACCAACTCGTAAAAACGAGACTTGTTTTGTAAATAGAAATTAATAAAAACAAATATACTTGATCATTTGAGGAAGACCGAGGCAACAGTTCCGTGTGGTGACGGCAGACAAGAATAAAAATTGTCACCACCTCTACTTTTTAGTGGGTGTCTAACAAAGACTTTAATGGTTAATGGTTAGCAATATTCCTGGTGCACTATATAAATTAGAAAATTACTGCGATTACCAGTGAATATACAATGGCAATAACCCCATTTCCACCGATATACACCCCTGATTCTCAAACATAGAATGTCAAAAACTCTACCTATTGCAAACAGCAAATATTGTAACAAGAGTAACAGCCCAGACATTCGTGTCTGTAAATAGCACGAACAAATTGTAAACCCTCTCCTGTCCTCAAAGAAAAATAAACTCAAGCCGGCGGCCCACTAAATTCGCTTTTGATACGTCCACATCAAAAACTCGTTTCCAACGAAAACAAAAGTACGAAGAAAACTTGTAATTCTTACCAATCTAAATCCAATTAGTTACACCCTATTTCTTACAAGAAAAGTGTGTTTGTAATATATAACCGGGTAGGATTGTATATTAGAATATCCTTAAGGGGAGGGTGCAACTAGTGGCGTTCGTAAATAACCAGGAATATACAATTAGGGTGACTGTCACGCAACTAGTCGCCGGTTTCGTCGGCGATATCTCTAAATTACTATTGTGGATTACAAATGGTAATTCACGAAGATAGGGTACGTTTGTGTTTGCATTCAAATTTAGAACGCCTGTCTCAGGAAGTTCCTCCACCGTACAGAAGACAATCCATCTAACACTAGGTTGGTAAACAAGTTCATTGTGAACTCAAAATGCAACTGTAAAATGTAGCAGAGTTTAGTTTTAATAGAATTTAGGCGCATGACCATTACATATACAGCGAACTAGAAGATAAAAGTTTGACACGAAAGGAACAATTTGGTGATTAAAAACCTCTATCCTTGGAGTTAAATTAGCGCTTTAATAATACGAACAAGTATCTATCTGATATGCACAGGGGTTTGTTTTAGAATTCAACCTAGAGTCAACCTTAAATACCTCTCTAAGGTTAATTTCCATATAACAGTGTGTTTTTATGGTTAAATTCCATATGAAAATTTCAATTGACACGACATTTCTACACCAGAAAAATAAAAAAACTTAGGCAATAAAGCATGTACCGTCTAATAATGAGAAGAAACAAAACAAAAAAATCAATTCTCTCCTTCAAATTACTGTCCTCTATACCTGTCTATCTTAATTATTATATCCAGTAGGTACTCTAAACCAAGTTTACTCGCGTCTTCCAAGGTGCACAAAACTGCAAAGTAAATATTTTAGTTAGTTTCTCCTTATTCAGGATCTTATCAGTGACAATAAACATGTAGCGTTAATTGAATTCCCTCCTGAATCGGTGATCGCAAACACATTTAATTAGGCTATCTGTTAGCATTCTTTTAAAGAATAATTCTTAATGACTCTTATAAACACGACACCACCAACGACCGTCTTTAAAATTTATTAGATAATATTATAATTACCGCCTATTAGCCAAGATTTGCTAGGATAATTAAGCGACATTTCAGTGCAGTGGGCAGTTAATGCGATTAGAATATAAATTTCAAGCGTAATTATGTATTTGCTGGACTGTAAATTCCTTGGCTACGATACGATTGAATTATGCATGAATTGTTGTAATGTAGCAACATTACTGTTAGTCATATTACCGTTTGTGAGAATAGGCTTTATTATAAATGCACTCGACACAGAGTTATGGCCTGAAAAGCTAGTCGATTTTACAGTTGAATTACTTAAGTATTATATTAATCATACTTTGATTACAATTAGCTCTTACACCGACAAATTGGCAATTAATTCGATTGGAACATTCTCGACGAATATCAACACTCCCTCGACCTACGATTACGACATTTTAAGAAAATCCTGAACTGACGATTTGTTTGGCTGCACCATACACAAAGTATTGCTAAATATCCTTAGAACTTTACGATGAACTAAAGTACTTATAGCCAGCGAAGAAAAAATAAGAAACGTTAAAATAAGATCTTCATTGATAAGAAAAAGAAATACTGCCACAACTAATTCATTTCATTCCGTATCTTTGTTTAATGCTATTCTAAAACACTGTTGTGCTGTGATTTATTAAGGCGGCCTGACCTGTTCCGACCCCCGACCCCGATAAGAAAAGTAATAGAGGAAGCGATATAAAAACTAAGTAAAGTCAATTATTTTTCAATAAACAATTCTGATTTATATCGAAAGACCTTTTCTATCGCTCAAATGGGAGTTTCTGTTTTAGTAGTATTTATGAGTTTGATAAGTTAGTTTTATGGGATTTGCGTCATTTGTGCCTTATTTTAGATACTATTGTGTTGATAGTATTTTATTTATGGGCTTGTATATAAAGAAGCGCCTGTGGACTGAGAATTTCTTGATAGGCTGCTATCAATCGATAACTGACTACTGACTATGGTTTGTACAGTCAGCCTTCAATTATATTAAATTATCTGTTATAGTAAATCATTTTTTAGATCTGGTGGTCACCGTAAAACAATAAGTTTCGACAAATATTTTTTGAATAAAATTGTAGTTTAATAAACTGCGTTAAATTTGTTGGTTATACCGCTCTAAATACATATACTGGTATTTATCAACTCTTTAGCAAGACATAGGCAATCTGTTTAATTATCAGGCCCATTCATTTGTTCAGATCAGCGTCACCTATTGAAATATAATGTGAAAAGATATCCTCAGTAATTACAGCAGCCATTATTGACAGCTCACGTTACAAAAATAAATCGTCGAATGCACCGTAGCGTAATGAATCACGCGCACACCCCCGCACTTCCTTGCATTCACACGCGTTAGGGTTGCCACCGTGGCATAATTTTATATGTAGTTAAACA
The DNA here is from genome assembly GCA_963931975.1 of Cataclysta lemnata. NCBI lineage: Eukaryota > Metazoa > Arthropoda > Insecta > Lepidoptera > Crambidae > Cataclysta > Cataclysta lemnata. The sequence continues at coordinate 9,187,938 of OZ008339.1, forward strand.
CCAGAAACCATTATTTGTTGCAAATTCATAAATTATATCATTATAAAGAAATACATTTCAACGTTATATAAACTTTAGAAATAAAATTACAAACATATTTCGACCATACATTGTAATTACGTACAAACTAAAAAGACGAATCAAGTACGGCAACAGGACACAATAAACGTCTCTAGGTCTTTTCTTGTTTGCATTTTATTGCACACAAATTTCGCTAACAATTTTAGGTTTCATGTAATAGAGGGCAAGCCTATTGCCATCTATCGGGCACATAATTCGCAGTATATCTGCTTTAATCCTTACACCCATGGGACATACACGGGAGATGCGGTAACAATTGTCGGCGCTAAACTACATTATTTTCTCAAATTTATATTACGTTGAAATAACAACAATTTTAATCTTGAATTATGTTATTTTAAATTTCAAATTATCCACAGCCCTAACGCAGCTTGCTAATTAAACGCAGCAGACGTCACTCTCGCCATAAAACTTCGGTTGTACGCCTCCGATGACGCACAGACAGCTTAATGTCACGGAGACGAATACTGGGACCCTTAAAACGAAAGTGAAACATGCAACCAACACACAGTTTCATGAAGTGAAATATGGCGAAACGTAACACAGCGGCTTTTAGATCGAAATTTAATATTGCTTGATATATTTCTGTACGTGCATTTGAAAATAATATACAATGGAATACTTATTAAACGGTTTTTATTACAATCGAATAAAGTATGTTTCAATAATTATAAATTATATAATACATGATATTTAATGTGTATAAGCACTATTTGCCTTTGCAGACGACCTTATATGAATGCGGTAAGTAATCGCGTTTGGCATTGGTCGAAACGTGTCATTATTTGTCTGCTGCTTTTGTAACTATGAGCAAGATAGAAATAAAATTTCTTTTTATGGAAAAACAATCTTAACATAATGATATGATTATGAGATTTTTTAAAGAGAAGACGAGAGAAATGAGGATTACGAATTTCCGAACTGCTTTCCTTCATAATTTGAATATTGATAGATATGAATAGAGTTAAATTTTTCTTGGCAGTTTGTTATCTCGATCCACTTTTAGTTCGTTACAAATCTACATTTCACATGCCCTACTGCTTTTAGAGGCGTTAAAGCAACGCCCTTGAAGGCATTCTAATGGTGTTTTAATAAATAATGGCGCAGCTACTCAGTCAACAGTGTTGCTTGACGTCGTTATCACTTCGCTAAAGGCTTCTAACACGGACCCACTAAACACAGACTTGTGTAGGAGGCAGCACTAAGTGATACACCAAACACAGTCAAAGACACAATTGCTGTCGTTTGCGCAACCCGTAAGTGTGAAAGTAGATATCAGTGTACAGATAAACCGCTGGTCACTTAACTTAAGAGCTGTGATAAAATACTCGCCCGTTTAGGTAATACGGCCAATTAACAGATAAAACTAGTTGAATTTACTGTCTCTGCTATTTTCTTCAATAAATGTCAATAAGTTCTAGGAATCTATAATCAATCATTCATCGCGGTTGAAATTGTTACGCCTTCTCTGAATACTATCAATGTGTCGTTTGTCAAGCGACCATATAAAAGCTAAATCATAAGACTTCTTATTAATGCATAATGTTTTCGTCGTCAAAAATTAGACTTCGAACAAATATTCAAAATGGTTTCTATAATACAAAAGGCAGTTCGGACTTCTTGTCAATAAAGAATTCAACTAACTACATGCACGGAATTCATTTAATCATTTTGAAACCTCAATTCCAATTTATTTTAATGCATTTTGTAATCATACATACATAGATTAATCACGCCTGTAAAATACAATACAAGCGGATTTTAATGTGGTTCTGTCTTTAGATGAAATAGATGGCTAACAAAATAATGATAGTGGTGATCTCCATTCAGAGGTGCAATCCGTGGCACGTTATTCTTCAATCGATTTAAAACCATTTTTATTTGAGGTAGAATTAAAAATAGAATCATTTTACCGGGTACTTTGCACTATACAAATAATTTTCTAGCGAATAGATTTTAGTTTCCTAATAAAATGTATTATCATTTGTTTCGGCTTGGATAGATTACGGATTATACATATTTCATATTAAAAAATCCTGTACTATGTGTGTGTGTTTAACATTTAACGGCACACTTTGTACAATAATGAATAAAATATTTAAAAAATACAGAATTTTACGGTCGGGTCTCAAACCCCTTTTTAGACAATGCAATAACACACGCATTACAGATGGCATGCCAAACAATACAATTAGTATCATGGGAAAACGGTGAACGATCATCGTTCTGTGCAGAACTTTTCATTTGAGACCCCCACACGGACAGACAAAACCCATTAGGCGGGTGATAATGCACTTTGGCCAGGTATTGTTTAGTGTTGCTAGCCATGGGCCGGAATAGACAATCGGTAGTACAGTATCTACTGACAATGTTTACGATACTTAGTTATTATGCATTCGCCTTGTACCGTTAAACTTCTAAGTAGGTATGCTAACACTTCAGCACTCTGTCATAACAACAACGGCATTGTGCAGTTGTATGTACAATAATTCATGTAAATATTTATCATCTATCACAATTGATCTCTTTCTTCGGTCGTCCTCTCATCCTAGGTCCATCCACATCCATGCTAGAGTTAAGTCTCCTTTGTATTAATGAAGCGAAATGGAAATGACAACCACTTTCCATAAATATTCTGAGCACAATTAGCTGCCTCAATAGATTTGCATAACTCTACCAATATCAAAATACTTCCCCTCGTATTGTTTGGTGTTGCCAGAACGAACAAAGCCTGGTTCCCGTCTCATCTGCGCACCTATTACGATCCATTGTCGAGGCTGCTTGTAGGAAATTAAAATGCAGCATTGTCTGCCCTCGCGTGCCTCGGCTAAAGGGGTATTGTTCTATCTGGATTATACTAACGTCTTAGAAAGATCCATTTACTATTTTGATCACCTGTTTGTTAAGTAACGATAGGTGAACGAACATAATAAAACAAATACATCATACATTTAGTGACGTTTCAAATTTAAAAAAAAAATGATGGAAATCCCATAATATATCACAAAAACGCAGTTAATAGCTAAAATAGCTCGTGCAAATCAAATCCAAATTTTCCAGAAATATGTCGTGTTTCATGTCAAATACTACTGCTGCATCAGATTAATGGTCTCTTGAGGCACAATCGATTCTTAACTAACAAGAACTATTGACTCAAATATTCCAAAATCACTTTAGTTTTAAAAATTTCAATATCTACTCATATGACTGAAAGTGTTATAATGATTATACCCGGTCTCCACTATCTTCAGTTTTAACAAGCAATTTCTAAATATAAATCAAATAGTTCTTTATATTTACGAGTAGTATGCTTTCTGTGTGTTCCTTCACTGTCCCCACACATGTCCAAACAAATTAATCTGATTCAGTAACTTTAAATTTATTAGTGACACTATTACAGGGCCTGTGAGACAGATTTTCCCCATAACAAAGTTCCGGCGTGCTTTGTCATAGATTAAGACATAAATACTCAAGAAGAAATTCATCTTCCACGGGCAACAGTGTAAAATTGGCTGCATGATTCAGTAACTTTCTCACCCCACCAGCCAAAGTTATCCCGCGTAATTTTCCTGTAGGCCAACTTATAAAACAAACTTTCAAAATGTGAGCCACCCGCTTCGAAGTTTAAATTGTTGTCCTCTTTTTTCACTATCTCCATGCTGCACTCACTTTTTCCTATTTAAACTTTCTCGTTTTATTTCTGAAATGTCTACAATTTCCCGTCGGCTGTTAGTTACATTGTAGATTGTATCGCGACGTAATAAGATTCGGAGTCTCTTAAAAGTGGTTTCAATGTTATTGTATGTTCTTTGAAGTATTTCTACAAGGAAGCGTGTAAAATTGCAATACTCTTTAGTTGTTATCTTCATGGGTCCCTATCTAACATGTTTTGTTAAGTTGCTTCTTCTATTCACGTGCCATATATATAGGTGCACGTGTGTTACATACACATTTAGTCAACTTTTTTAGATCTTATAACAGGCAAGCAACAAGCTTATTGCCATCTATCGGACTCGTTAATCACAGTTTTGCTAGATGGTGTAGGTACCAGAAACGCTGGTGCCCATTTCTCATCATTAGTCGCCTTGTACGAAACCCGTGGAGGATGAGTTATATTGTGTTCTGCTCTGCTGCCACCACACGACATTTATAACTATATACTTTCATATACACATTTCTTCACCTTTCTTGAATTCTTTATCAGACAGTGATTAGCCAATAAAGTAAACATGACGAAATTCCTAATGCCAACAAACCTCTCTTTCGAGCAAGCTTTCGAAACGACTGTGTTAGTTAAAGAAATCGGTGTTATCAAAACTCAGTCGCACCTAAAGAAAATAAATGACCAGATACTTTAATCGCACCAAGAAGCCATTCCACGGCCGGCTCTTAGTTCGGTCGAGTGTACTCGAACCAAGCGGTCGAGAATCGAACACATTACCGCCGAGTTCAAGCCGTTCGTCGTGCCCGCGAATCGTTCCCGTTAATCTCCTTGTCCCCCGACGCAATGCACTTCGTAGAAAGACAATTCAGATAAGTATTTATGGTTGCTCAGCGTTCTCTTGAAACAAAATTAACATAAACTCAGCCCAAAACAAACGTACGTGGACGTCATTTGTTACGCGGTACATCGCGAAACGCCTCGAGGCAGGGATATTACGCTGGGAGGAGTAAAAATTTAAATAAACACTCATAATTTTTAACCCCTCTGACCCCGTACGAGTGGTACGTTGCGGGTCCATAAAGTATACGTCTGTTCCCAACGCGCGTCACTTGAATTGGAGCTATCTCCATATCTCTACGAGGGACGTAGCCGTATGTGCGAATTCCGCGCGCACTGTACCAAGTTGTACCGCAATTTATAAGCACACCTCCGCCGTCAAAATTCACCGGTTGCCATGGCAACACCCTTCGCGCCACAAGCTGTATTTGGAATTGTTTTGAAATTTTGAAAGAGTTTTTTTTTCAGTAGGTAGGTATTTTGTTAAAGGCCTGGCAATAAAACTCAATGTTTAAAAAAAGGCATACAGTTGGGTGACCCCCGGGTGTACTCATGTATGTATTAAACTATTTGCCAATACGCAAGTCCAGAGGTTTTAGTTCTTTCCTATTTTCTTAAGGAAGCAGGCAACGATATGTCCATTTTCAAAATAATTTTATACAATAGAGTGCCCGTTTTAGGCAGTATACCCGCTCTGGGCCACCTTCTCCTTAATGCCAACATATCTAATTTCTTTGTTCTCAAAATATAGGAAGACTGTGGACCTCAAATATTAGTAACAAAACGTACTTGGCAATAATTATGTTACCAGCATTGCTAAGTGGATTAGATAGTAGTAACATATGTATTTTTAATTTTAGTTTAATTATTAAATTAGGAAAATGTAAAAAAAAACATTAAAACAAATATACTTGTAAAATTAAGATGAACAATTGTTACTTTGTATTCTTCTCTGCCGTCACCATACGGCATTAAGGTGATACGATTACAAAACAATAGTTTTTTTACTAAAATTTTATACTAAAATTATTCTGAGAACTAATAGTCGAATGTCAAATTTATTACTTACCTACTAGAGAACCAGCGTATAACATTTATTTCTAATAATAATAAATATTTTTACAGTCACACCTATCATCTAGCCCAAAGTAAGTAGCCTAAGCACTTTTGTTATGGATACTAGATGACGGGCATATTTTATATATAATTATGTATATAAATGTTGAAAATATACTACATAAACATATACACAACCATGACTCAGGAACAAACATTTGCGGTCATCACAAAGTTTGCCCCTACCAGGATTCGAACCCGGGACCTCTTGGCCAATACCCAGCGATCTGAGCATTCGACCAAGGCGGCCGTCAAATTTATTTCTAAAGACAGGAAACTAACGCTAACATCCAACCGCAAAGCTTTTAATCTTACCTGCGGCTTACCAGGACAACATAAGCGCAGAAGTGATATAGGAAACAGGGGACCGTAATTGCTCGTTAGTGTTCATGGACCGTGACGCGACAGGGGCATACTCGAAATACCACCTATCTATACATATATAGGTACTTAGCAATACGCATCAAGTGAATTGTTATTGGTATATGGATGACATGAATTCGAAAACCGTAACACAGCGAATGGGTTAGCAGTGGCCTCCTATAGATATGGGAACGAGAATCCAACGCAATGTTACTATCGCATAAACTTGAGATTTTTATAAGTAGTTCCCCGACAGACAGGCGAAATAGCGGTTGGAATAAGTTTTATTTTCAGAATAGTGATTGCAATGCTTTTATGTACCTATTTATGTGTATATATCTTATATTACTTTATCAAAATATCTGTCTTCTATTTTCGGAGACAGAAATGAGATTTGTGGAAACGTCGAGTGAGTTCACGATTTAGGAATTACACGATCCCCAAAATATTATCTTACTATATACTTACTTTTAATAACCAAATAAAACTTGTTCAAGGAATAGGCAAACGTAGAAGATAACCGTTGATTCTAAGGTATAAAATAGTATAAATAAAAATCATGAAATGCAGAGCCTGACTGAGCCAAATGAAATTACATAAATTAAATAAAATCTTCTTCCTGCTTATTCAAATTATTTGGAGTCTGGGCTGGGTCTTTTGTCAAAATCCTCCTGATAATTTCACCGTGTTCGATGGCCAAAGGTCATACGAATCAGTTTAATTTTCGAAATTAACTGGATAAAAAGAGTTTAGAATTTTTTGAAAAGTTATTTTTAGGTGCGGGTTGAAAGACAACGTGTCCTCCGCAATCCGGTGCTTGCCTATAGTTTTTGACAAACCGAAATTATTAGTATAAAAAGGCCTTGAAATTGTTAGTATTCAAGGATATATTTTATTTATTCGTACAATACGAGCTGATCAAGTTTGCGGTCTATGCAATATTACTTCGTAATACATACACTGTTCAATAGCAGAGAAAGTAAGTGCTTAAAGCTTGAAGTGGTTAACGGTTCAGTACACGACATGCGTTTTAACATTTCCTCGCCCTCGATTCTGGTTTAGAAAATATTTCTACACTTTAAAGTGAGGGGTTCAATCTTACAATACTTTTCGCTTCCGTTGCAATTCGATTCTTCTTTTATGTGTTTTGAAATATTTATTATACTTCATCGTTATATAAAATTTATGATATGCCATTCTGTGTGGATATCTCTAACCTTTTATTGTGACCAAGCAGTCTGGTTATCATCTATGACCAGACCCATTACATCAGCTTGACACTCATAAACTAAACCTCCTCTGGACGACTTGGCCACCAAATAAAAATTCATACAAAATTTGGTGTTTAATAAATAAATTTATTTTTAAAACTTTAATTTCTAATCGTCGTATAGACGGATTTTAAGCTATACATATACTGTGCCGAAATTAAATATTTAAAAAAGATAATATTGCTGAATTGATTTTGGTCTATAATGTTAAAAGTTGTTTGTATAGATGAGATTCCACAACTTGAAGTAGTGACGGCCGCCTTGGTCGGATGCTCAGATCGCTGGGTATTGGCCAAGAGGTCCCGGGTTCGAATCCTGGTAGGGGCAAACTCTGTGATGATCACAAATGTTTGTTCCCGAGTCATGGTTGTGTATATGTTTATGTAGTATATTTTCAACATTTATATACATAATTATATTAAAAATATGTCCGTCATCTAGTATCCATAACACAAGTGCTTAGGCTACTTACTTTGGGCTAGATGATAGGAGTAAGTGTAAAAATATTTATAATTATTATTATAACCACTATTATCATGTAAGTAGAGTTGTCAATTTATGACGGATTTTATGAACACAAATGTGAATAGGGTTGACAAAACTAATACGAATGTTATTGAATTTGATTTGGCAAAATCCGTTGACCAATCTTCAACTGGCAGCTGCATCAGAATATATCTGTGATCACACTCATATCCCCACATCCCCATAGCTATGTTATAGGATCCTATATCGGGGCGAACCTACTACCACCTTGATACGTTTAGCGCAGTAATGTTTTACAAGGAACGGTACTGCACATTCCTCGCTATATAATGCTTGATTTATATTATTAAACACACCTAATTTTAAGAGCAACCGCAGAAATGCGATTAAGTTGCACGATTAAATATAACAACTATGTCGCATAGTCTGCGGACTTGCATAACCCGTTCCTATAAGCTATCGAAAAATCATCAATCGTTAAATGCATCCTTTGATTATAGGCTTTTGTTGCCTCTCTGCGTATACAGGCTTTCATTGGACAAAGCCAGAATTGGTTTGAAGAACAAAAACTGAACCACCCTTCTGATGGTTGGCAACCCTACCCTTGACAGAGCTGAGAGCAAGTCTCAAGAGCCTAGCAGCTGTGACGCCAGCTGTGACTCGTCACAAATCACTCGAAGAAATATACAGAGAACCAACAGAATGTCTCTAATATATTCATTGTTTAGCCGCCACAGTTTGCCTAGTATCGACAAATATTTGGCCAAGCTCTTTGATGAATGGGTTTTTAAATATTTTGTCTTTTGTTTGTTGTTGCAAGTGTGGGGCTTTCTTTGCTTTTCTATTTGCTTATTGGTGTACGTGCTGTCGATAAACATCTTTGATCATTATTTTCAATAGGTACGCTTACATGGAACTGTTATGCAATAACACAAATAGAATTAGGTACGTAGTAATAATAATGAAAAAGATTATTATATTGGTTCTTTTTATTTTAATACTTGTGTTATTAGAGGTAACTTCTACTTCTTTTTAAAATTTTCCTTTTCCCTTGATGTCTAGGTACCTACTGTGTATCGAAATGAAGAACAAAGCGACACTTTATATTTAAATTTTATAGTCTGATATATAATAATAATATACATACAAAAATAAAATATTCAAGGATATGAATTGAGGATAGCTTTTTATTACATAATTGATAAATCATTACGCACCCATAAATATTCCGTAAATAACCTTTAAACCTTTCTAAAAATAAACATAGGTATCTCTTTTGTGATGATTTTAAAAGATTTTATATTTATATTTTAAATTACGATTACGAACATCGTACGGTCATTTGTTTTAATTATTGTAAACCAAAGCAACAACATTGTTATCAGCTAACAAACAAACACCAACAGGTGATAGTAATAAACTTGACACTTACCGCACAGCATATATAATAGAGGCATTCCGCGATAAAGATACATGCGCGAACAAGTAAGACAAATGAAAACATTTAATAATTACAACAGAGGTATTAAATGTCACGAACGACACTACGGGTAATGTCAACACAGTACTAAACTTGTCGAATTCGTTACGCTTGGTATTATCGCCTTTATGTCGAACATAATAGGGAGCTAAAAAGGTGTGTTTGGTTATCGTCACTTTGGTATGTGTCATGGAATTGGACATGGCAAAGTTTTAGAGAAAGAACAGAAACCAAACGCTTCCCGTCTTGAAATTTTTGAATTTCGAACATTTAAACTAGGCAGGTACTTATTGCTTATGTACTTTGTTTCCATCTTGACTTTATTCATTTCGACATGCAATAAATTTAACTTTGTTTATATAATATTAGTAAATAGAAATTTTATTAATTAATAATTATTCTTACTTTTTCAAGGGCCTCTTGTGAATATGATTTTTGTTTAGGTATTGCACCATAACCTATTGATGGTACAATTCTTTTATAATTTACAAAACATTCACACTAGTTACTGTATTTACATCATAAAAATATAGTTTTAAGGTTTTAAATTACCGTCGAAAAGATTTACTCTTGTAGAACCTACTTGATTAGTATCAGATTAGGAGTGATAATCCTGTTTTATGAATGGATACCTTTAAAGGAAACACTGATTTGTATCTATATTGAATTACAAGAGTCTGTAACTAAAAGAATATTCATATCACAGATATAATTTCTGAAAATAGTACTTCTATCCAATGGTATGCAATTGGAAATGGTAATTGTGATCAACATAAATTTGTAACACTAAATCTATTACCTCAGCTTAATCAACAATAAAATACAGTGTTCATTTTCTTTTCAAAAGACAAGAACGTTCTGATTTCACCATTTTGCAATAATGGTTATTATGACAAAGTAATAAAGCGGTAACCTACTTCTGAAGCCGACAGTATCTATCATAGAAATCGTAAACGTTGCGTCTCCTTACCATTTAGCGTTAATTAGACAAAGTACGTTTTAGTAAAGAGATGGTTTGTGTTATTTTGTTTTATAAACCAAAGAAGACGTAAACCTCACTTGTGGAAGAAATATGTTGCTCGAGACATCATAAAATGTCATGCCTTTTTAAATCCATCGATCCCTGTCCAGTCGTCATCTGGATCTCATAAAATAATTTAACAATTCCATGGGATTTACTTGAAAAAGTTATTAATGTTATTACTCCGTGCGGTAGGTTGGACAAAATGTCAACACGGCTACTTGTCGTATTTGCTGGACAATCCCACTGGAATTTGGCCTTTATTCTAAAAGTCTATAGCGTCGGTAATGGTGTGCGTATATTTGACAGTCGCTTATGCACCTCCTCGCGAGTGAGAACAAATCAGAGCTCGTTCCGTGAAGTGCTAATCCCAAACACATGGGACGAAAAAAAAACCAAGGGTCATTTTCAAGAATACGGCTTGCAGCTCATTCGTCCAGCTATAAAAAGCGCTGGAATCGCTGGATCAACGCACGGATTGACAATGACAAGCGTTTAAGAGCGCAGTTTATTTATTCGTACAAGTATTTCCTTTTAGCGACTAGCGGTAATACAAAACAAGGAATCGCTAGATAAGTGCTGTTCTGTCGTTCGCCGCTTTAAGACAAGGCGTGCTATATTATGGTAATAATTTTAACTCGGGATTGGGACGGAGAGGCGCCAGCCTTGTACGCATAGTTGTTCCACAGGATATATTAAGTTAGAAGGCTACAAACAAGGCTGACGAGATAACATTATTGGTTGAGTCGGTACTAACGAAAAAACCTTACTAGAGAGATTTTCAACATAAAATTTCATACCGTAAGAATGGTGGTAAACAAAATTATAAATATTCAAGATTCGATTTTTAAGCTGATTTCTCATAAATTGTTGGTTATTTTAACCTTGAATAAGTGTTAGATATTAGTTGCCCGTACACAATATCAACAGACGGCATTAGGAATTATTTTGACGATTGACTTTGACGTATCATGCATGCTAGAAGGTAGAATAAAGAAGAATGTCGATACATTATTTCAATGATGCCTATGGTATTGCAAGATGTAACCTACAGTCGGGTATTGTCATATCACGAAATTTTATGAATTTCAAATAATACACATTTATAATGTATATTATGATAAGTGTTCACATGTGACCACACCGAGAAACGTCAGTGTCGCATTTCATAATAAAAAAATTATGCATGGCATATTTTGTCGTCAAATGGTCTGAATAAATGCATAAAAAACATATGATGGGATTTATGACTCACGACTATCGACATTGTCTGCTGGTGATTTTTTATACTGTACGATTTATCGTAAATTATTATATATTATTACTGTAACTTTGTCATGAAAATAAAATAAAAAATAGTGTTCATGGAAATGCTTTGTATTAGAATACAAAACACATTAAATAAATAATGTTTTATATAGTAAGGTAGAAAACAACATTCAACCTAACGGATATTTCAGCGTTCTTTTCGTAGTTCCAATGCGTCGTAAACAAATAAGCAATTAATTAGTTCGGCTTCAAATTACGCAACGTAGTGTCCGTATGACAAATAGTTCACTATGCCCATAACGTTGAATTGTTTTCGGATAGGCCCTGCCACCACCACAAAAACTATCGAATATGTAATTGAGTCGTCGTGAGTCACCCGCACATCTGCCATAGTACGACAAGTCATGAGGTATGTGACTGCCAAACATCCCTTTTATTATTCTTCATTGCAAGAGGTCAGAAAAGTCAATAAAGTTAAGAGCATAATTACAACGGTAAGCTACTTAGATCTACCAGGGTATCTACTAATAGTAATTATTTTAAAAATGTGTGAGCTTGCAGCTCGTAGTTCGGAGAAAAAAAATGTACACTAATCTTACATTTCTGCCAATGTCTGAAAAGAGATAGAAATATATGAATTTGCTACGCAAACTACCTGTTAATTATGAAGGACAAAAAAAATCGGCATTACCTTCTAAAATAAATATAGCAAGTACTTACCTTACCTATAAATTAAGAGAAAAAACAATTTAAGAGTATTTTAAAAAATTCCCGTCTATTACTAAATTGAATTCGAAAGGAACATTTTTCTGGGCCTAATTTCCAAATAACTGCAATTCAACTATATTGGATCTACAGTCTTTACAAATAAAATAACAATCCATAAAACATTATTTCTTCTTTAAACTTATTATCTATATAAAAATATCATATATTATTATTATCTATCTAATCTATGAATATTTCATTTCTTCATATTTTAAATTTGTCCATCGTCTCTTCGTTAGAGTCAAAAATTACTGTTGAAACTAAAATAATCTAGCTATTATTAAAAATTTACATATAAATAAAAGTTATAATAGTTAATAGTAGTTTTCCTTTTGAATGGCAAATTATTATGATTGACATGATAATTATTTGCCATTCTAAAGGAAAACTATGAAATTAAATTTATATATAAATTATATAATATCTCGCGGCTAAAAAACTTCTCTTATTATTTTCAATACGTCTAGCTGGCAAGTTTACCTCTTGATGCACTTACACGAAGCACAATCGCAAAGTTTAATTACTTTCATAGACACCCAGCTACCTACCGCACCGCTACCAAACAATTCCCAAAGGCCCAGTGAGCGGTTTAGTTCCGGTACTCTACCGGTCTTTGTTTTGCCCCCCGCTAATAGCTCGGCTTGTATTATTTAGCCAAAACCAAGGGACTTCTTTAATGGACTCCACGGAACTAGAAAACGAGGGGTGGAAAAGATTAGATTTCTTATCGGCAAAAAACGGCATATGTGGCTCACGGGTTGATTGAAAAAGCAAATTTTAGGGGGCGGAAATCATTGAAACCGCAAAGTGAAGGTTCCTCTAAATGCGACTAGATTTTTTTAAGCAATCAACTGTACAGAGCAAGAATAAAGTTTCAAGTAACCTCCAATGAAACGCTTTGCGAAAATTGAGTAGCTACTTAAAATATTGTTTGGTATATTATTATTACCACCGTCATTTTTTTTCTTGGGTCGGCGTAGTATTTTTACTCTTCCATTAATATCGGTCAGACATCATAAAGCCATTCACTCCCTTTGATTCATATCATCTATCACACCGAAAAGATAATAGTGATGAAGATGCAAAATATTACCTAAAAATTGCCTAGAAAGATTAAGATTATTATAATACTTTCATGTTTTTTCAAACCTGTAATGTTTCTATAATTTTTGTAATCATTTTTTGTCTTTCAACAATAAAGTATTAAGGATTTAGCATTGATACAAAGATTTTGGTGGTTAGAAAAAGAATTTTGAAAAATTATGATCTTGAGGCGGGAATCGAACCCGCGTCCGCTGCTATCCGGGCAGGTGCTCATTTCCCGCCTCAAGATCATAATTTTTCGAAATTCTTTTTCTAACCATCAAAATCTTTGTACTAATTTTTCTAACATTTATATAATGTTAAAATTAAAATCGAATAGTTTATAAAGCAAACCCAAGCTTAACCGAACGCACGGTATTTGTAAAAATATCTGCTTTGGAATGTTTGAAATTTATTTCTACATTGCGACATTTATTTCTACAAGCCGCCATTTCTATTTTAATATGTTTAGGATAAGATTATTTTATGAAGATAGTTAGTGAGTTTATTTTATTGTTTTGAAAAAATAATACAAGAATAAATAACGTGACACATCTTTGAAGCATTTGAAGCATTTCAGTCATCGTGCCTATTACAACTGTGTTGATTTGAATTTGATAGACAATATTTACAAGATGATCATCATAATTAATTATTATCATATTTATACTCCCCTTTCGAAATGGTAATCTAATTTAAGCGATTAATTGGACAGAAACATTAGAAGCGTGTCATTCAAGCTCAATTCATTTATATTCATTCCTAATTTAATTCGGTAGGATTCAATTGAAATTATGAATGTCAGTAAACTGATTGTCTATGATAAATGGTAGTTTTAGAACCACTGGTAATTGCATTGAATCAACTGACCGAAGAATACGATTTCTTCCAGGTTTCAAAAATTTGTGGTCGGTGCAACTAATCCATTGTAGGTAATATTAATATATTGCACCGAGACACAAAACGATCTTCAACGTTCTCACTGTCTGTAGTGTTGCTAAAATATCCTTAAATCATTTCCAACCAACATCCCTAGGACAGACATGCACAACGCACCGCCGCAAAAATGACATCCATTACTAAAGTGTATGCGGGCCTGGGTGCGGTAATTAACGCCTGCGTCCACTCACGCTAGGGGCTTATGTGGGGTCAATGTGGCATAAACTTAATTGAGTTACAGTCTTTTGTTTTAAAAGGGTCCCGTTCTTAGTGAAATCTGAGTTGCAGAAATGTCTCTACAGACTACTGCTTACACAGTAAATAAGCTTCATGCAGTAGACTGCCTCTTCGTTGGTCTTGGAGCAAAAAATAACGTAGAATATGTCAGCTCCGATTCACTCCAGGGATGTGGTAAATGTCGAGTAGGACAAGCTGAATAGTGATGAGAAAACCACTAAATACAGCATGGCCAAAGACTGTTGCTGTCAATCGGCTCTGAAAGCTAAGCCTGCAGTGTGTGTAAACTGTGAGCAGTATAGTATTAGAATGTTTGTTGTCATCCCAAACACTCTCCGCAATAAATCTCTCCATTCATCGGTATCTCGCAGTTTTCCGTTGTCTTGACCGTATGAATTATTAGAAGGGAAAGAAACACTCGTTGACGCCTGACTGATATGACTGGAAGAGGAAACATACTGCACCGGCCTCAGAAATATTATTACGTTTAGTCAGTTTCCCATCACATCCCATGCCCGACCTAATGTTGTATAGCTCCACCAATTGCAGCAAGCTGGGAGCAAATTACACATTCGAATTGCTAGCGTATTCCTCAGAGAAAAAGATACTAAATAACAAAGTAAGTTTTGAAAAGGACGTTGGTCAAATTATCATCATATCACAAAATTAATGAGATACGGGTTTCGTGACCAGACCACTCCCCATTACAAATAATATTACACATCCCATACACATAGCTAATGTAATGGTTTACGCCTGCGCCGGTAATGGTGCATTTTAATGACTTATTGTTTCCATATAATTATCCTGTGTTGTATATAATTATGTGCATTCATTAAAATATGACACGTCTCATTTTATTTCTTGAGGAAGTGATGTGCTATGGACGACCAGTTTTGCAAGACGCATTCAGAATACTATTTTCATAAAATCTGGAACGTATTAACTGAAGACAAGGCTAAGGACCATACTGGCTACATTTCTATTTTACTGGGACATAATACATGAAGTTCTACAGAAAAGTCTCAGAATCTTGATTAAAGAAATTATTTTTCAATTTACATTTAATGCCATAAAGAAATTAATACAAATACCCTAGGAAGTTCAAAAAATACTTTGTAATTCTAATCATAAAATCAATTTTATTTTACAAAATTAATGTTGCGACTTCTGTCACAGTAACCATAGATCTGGCTGAAATAATACTTTGCAAAAAATAAAAAAATAAAATATTGCGAGACGTTATACCGAAAAAAGGTATTCCTTCAACATTAACCGACGAATACAATATTGCCCTATCAATTTCAACGCATGAAGACATAGCAGTTAGCAAGCTGTAAAAAAACTTACAAAACCGTTGTTCGGAACACTCGAGATTGACACTGATAAAACCGCTACGTTCAACTAATCTTTAAGCCCCAAAAAATCTACCACATGGGATCTATTTCCAATAACGGCGCATAAAACTCGCACCGAATCCCCGAAGAGTAAGTTATGGCGCTTGATAAAGATCTCCGGCCTCCAAGCCCGCAGAACTGTCCCCCAAATGTGTCAGAGTACGAACGCACTATTTTCGGAGCAAAAATTGAATTAGCAACCACCAATCATTTCACGCAGTAGAGGAAGTGATACGTTAAAATTTAGGGACAACCGTCTTGGTTGATTAATTGATCCAATTTAAACTTTTAATGAGTTTAGAAACAGAAATAGCCGTGCTAATCCGATAACTCTTGTAATTTAGTGTGAATAATGGAACTCGTCCGAATTATGTTGTTACATAATAAAGATGATATTAATTTAAACTTATAACTAGACATGGAGGAACTTTGTCTGTTTTGACTTTGGTAAATTGTTTTACATGCCATCCTGGTAGCTTTCCAATGTAAATTAGTATAATGGTGTTATTATATACCAAAGATTATATTAATATTCTTTTATGTGATGTTGAAAACTTAATAATAATATCTTCAACAACGAACAAATTAATGGCAGAAACAAAAATACAATTAGGTGTAAGAAATAGTAAATACTTATCTCATAATATTATATTAAATTGACGTCTCTGAGTGCGGCAGTAAGATGTCTATTACACCATTAAATTATATGTTTAGTAACAGAAATATAAATCTTTAAACATTCGTAGACCATTTGAAGAGCGCAAAACCAGAAAGAGCAAAGCGAAACAATTTAGCTGAACAGACCATAAAGAAATAGAAGGAGCATTACACTGACGGCGGACGTCACAGGACGTTCCCACCAAGTTTATTTTACTGTTCCCACTAAAATGCCCCGTAAAACCCACCCACACGATATAATGCTCATGATATTCTGACCTCTGCCCTCAAATAAAGAAACGGCCCATAACAAAACGAGTATACTAGGGTTTTATTGTATCCAACACTGTGGATACCAATTATTTGCCTATTTGTGGGGCTATTCTCTAGGAAATAATGAGAAACTGCTCAGGCTATTTATTAAATTTGTTGATAACTGTAGCGGCTTAAACCAGTTAAAGCATTTATATTCTTTGCTCCGCTAAAATATAGAGAAGGAATATACTGGCAAAAACTTATGGAAAGAATTACACGCAAGGTTGTCTCAAACAATTACCTACCACAACTTTGAGAACTTAAATCAAAGCTACATTATTTACTGAAGTCCATTAATCATGATATTTCTGTCCTGTCCAAGTTTATCTGGGGTTGGCGCAGTGTGTTTCGTCTTTGCATTGATATCGGTCAGACACCAAGCCATATCTTTTAATACAAATCATCCATCAAACCAAAAAGTGCTCGTGATGAAGAAATTTATTGAGTACTGACGGAAAGCATTTATGACCCATGAACGGAGTGAGTGATATACAAAATTCCAGTGCATTATTTTATTGTTTCCTTTACAAAAAAAAATTACCAAATAAATCTACTGAGAATGTATTTGAATGTATTCGTATTCGCCATATTTTTTGGAACTTTCCATTTTTCTTCGATATTATTGGACTGAAATTATATTGAGGCAAAACTCTTTAGCCAGAGGAGTGACGAAGTTTATTTTCGTTTTTACCATGAAAGTTGTTCCTGTGCTGCCCGCAATGCACCAATCGTATAAGCTGGCCTTAGTCCAAGGTCCGAGATTGTTTTAGATATTAGAGGGCATCTCTTGGAGCTTAGTCTAGTCTAGGAAAACCGCTTTCAAGAAACATTGCCTTTACAAATCCCATTTGAGAATAGGTATAGTGTTTTAAATTTTAAAAATGGAAACGCAGAAAAATAAAACGAAATAGAAACGATTGAAATGAAAGTGCACATAAAAATGCTGTCTCTGGTTCGATAAAATAGTAACTTTAAGTTTCATTTCCACACAATCTGATACCAGCGCGGACTGGATGTTAACAATAATTCAAAAGGCAAACGATGTAACTTGACTGAAATTTATTGCTAAGTCTGTTTATAGCCATTAGTCGGGTTACATATGGTAAATCTACATTACTCATCGCACATTATTGCCACTTTGTTTATTTCCTACAATAAGAAGTTTAAGAATTAGGTAAGTGATATGATTCTAGGGTTGTCAAGCGATCGTAAAAATCAATCTCGTCTTCTCAACTGCTGGGCATACATGCAATGCGGTCTAAGGGACTGGTGTAGATACAAAAGCGAAGTATATTTTGCCAGCCAGCCGTAACTCACTCCAGGGTTGTCGTAAAATCTGGTGTAGACCAAAAAGCACCTAGGGACACCCAAATGGTCCAGGGTAAACTACTAACAACAGCATACCCAAAGAGGATTCGTGTCACACAGGCGGCCGGGTGTAAAACCTAAGCCAAGACCTTGAGCGGGATGGATTAGAATGTTGTCATCCCATTCACTCTTTTCGTTTATGGGTCTCTTGTATGGTCTTTTTCATCCCTTTTTTGTTGCACATTAATCACTAGCACCTTTCTGGTGTGACGGATAATATATGAGTCAAAATGTAGTGTTGAGCTTGATGACGTCATCAAACCCTAAAGAGCTCGGAAGAGGAAACAACTGCGCCTACGCCGATCCTAGATAACCTGGGAACATGACTGGAAGATGACGATTCATTTAGTGTTTTAACAATTTACAAGAGATAGATACTTAACACAACGAGTACTAACTATAAGATCAAACAAGCGGATCTTAATGAAAGTTGGATACATAAATATGATAAGAAGTTAACTCGGGATCCATTAAAGCAATAACAAAAACTCATTGATGATAAATCCGTACAGAAAAATTAATTTTATAATAATATGTCAGTGTGCACAATTCAAACAAAATTTTCTTTATTGATATCAGCTGGTTCCAACTGATAGTTATTGTAATGAAGGGCTTAAGAAGCGTCGAAGGGCAACCCTAGATAAAGACATTGGTGTATCTTGGGGCGAAAAGTTTATTGGCCCAAGTCGTTTAACTTGTTTAGTTTTATTAGCCTTAAGCCGTTTATCGTGTTAAGACAGCGCTGTTGTTACATTACTACACTTCACGTGGGGTGTTTTGGTGAACCGTCCCATTTTCAATGTGGATGCTAACCTCTTTTGACTGTCGAGATTTACATAAGATGAGAGAACTCGACGACGGCGCAATGATAAGAGCTTTGCGTTGGTTTGGATTCGATCTTTCTAGCAAATTTAGCATTTAGCTGCACGAGTTGCAAATGAGCTCAAGCCTTCTATGTGTCAAGACTCGTCAGAACTTTTGAATTAAAACTGAAAGTATACCTATCAAAATAAAATAAAAATGTAAAAAAAAAATTAGGAAGAAGGTAGGTTTTGAATAATGACAACAAGGCGACTAATAGTTACAATATCACTATAGAATGGACAGCAGGCCAGCAACGTTCCTTTTATGCAATATACTGCAAAGTACGTGCCCGATAGATGGCAATAGGCTCGCCCCCTATTGCATGGGACCTATTTGTCCAAACCTAGGTGTTATTCACCCCTGCCTACCCCTCTGGGGACAAATAGGCCTGATTTATATATATTATGTACCTATAAGTATTATTATTCAACACGCATAACTGCCATCCGTTCCACAGCTAATTAGGCAATTCAAAAGAATTCCAACATTCGATTTGTAAAACAACGAGCAATCAACGGCTAATTGATAACGGAGGAGCACGCCCCGTATGCCAAATGCATGTGACACAAAATCAATAAGGCCATGATGGATGGCGCTGAATTTTAATTAAACCCGCATCAACCTGTTAACTGACAAAATGAGCTTATAATGGCCGGCACATACTCGTAACCGACATGCGACAAGCGATTATAGCGCTAGGGTGTAGCGTTAGAAGCGCTTAAGCGGAGCATCGTCATCGTCATCATCATCATCATCATCAGTACGTCCGCACATAGGAATCTTCTAGCTAGCAAGCAACTTGTCAACACGTCATGAGATAAGACGATAACTCTTGGCATTCCATGGATTCACAGTGCGGCTACCAGGTCTAAAGTGTGGCAAAGGGGGAAGTCACTTTCACTACCCCGAATTCTCTCTCTGCCACACAATAATATGCATCTCCTAGTTAGGAAAAATGGACTACTACTACTGACGATAAGGACCGAAGATGTAATCGAGCATCACCTGGAATCCTCAACTGCAGAGGGGCTGGCTATCTTATCATAAATCGTCGGAACACAATAATTCTGTTTACATTATCATTATGGCGACAGATTTTGGCAAGGTCCTATCACCAACCAAACCGAGTACAAATTTGTACTCCTCTGGGGAATTAGAATCATCCGGAACCAGATGCCATCAAGAACCATAAAATTCCGGTAGAAACAGATAGGCCACGGAGGCGGTTGAAATATTCTTCATAAAAGCAGTAGATTCACGATTATTTTTCAAATGAAATGAACTTTGCTGTTTTTTATTTTTCAGGCGTATTGTCATGGCGTAGGCAGCTATTTGGTTGTAGGCGAATGTCTCCGAGCTAACGCAGTCTCGAGATTAAATCCCACACCGCCTCGGGCGTTTGATATCCGAGAGCGAACGGGAGCTTGAAATTAGATTTCTCATTTGTCGTAACGTGTCGTTTATCACTGCAGTAGTGACACTTCATCATGTTGCCGGCCAGGTAGCTTTCAAAGCTTATTGGACTATGAAACGTGACATGCAAGATGCCGAACTTTAAGTCCCCAATTATGATCCTGTCAGAAGCGATGACGGATGGACAGCGATCGGGGGAGCCAGGAGTTACGAACGCGGAAGCGGTCACGTCAATTTAAAATACCTTTCAGGGGAAGTGCCGTGTTTTGTAAGTTTACTCCTCTACTATAAACTATAAAAAAAACTGTCAAACATCGCCAATCGATCGTTAACTTTATTTTTTTTTGGACAAAAAGTACAAAGTCCATTGAGAATAAGTATACCTGACCAGCTTTTGACTGTAGGTACTTCGCGTTAATTCATATCTAAACTTCAGCCGAATTAGATGTAGAATAAATGTAAACAAAGAACTGTCTTATTGTTATTTCAAATAATTTAATCGGGTAACGCGGATATTTTTATTTGAAATTATTTAATTCAGGATAAGACGGATATTGTTAATATTATTTTAATTCATTTTTTAGTGCATCAAAAAAGTGATTTGAAGCTTATTACATTTACATACTAAAGTTTCTAAGTAACTGCCAGTATCCAAATTTTATGTGAATTATTATCTGTCTAATTGTTGTTGTTGTTGTTGATTGTTCTAATAGCATTTTTACACAGTGCCTACTGACTGCGGCACAACAAGAAGAATCACGAACGGCATTACTTAGAAAAATTACTTTAAATGTTTCTTCGTCAGTAGCAAGAAACATTTTCATATTAATGCAAATGTAAGTAGTAGAGTAATATAATTCATTAATACTATAGCAAAGCAGCAGTCATAATTTCAATTTCATTTTACTACTTTACGAAACTAAAGGGCTACTTTATGTTTTTAGGGATACATAATTTTTACATAATTTTTCACAATTGTGAGATTGATCGCACGTACACACAAAAACAATATTTTATTTTACGGACTATTTGTCTCTTTATTTCCGCTGTGACGAAAAGAGACAGATTATTTGTAAATTTAAACAGTATTTAAATACTGTTTTTCTTTAATATAATGCATATAATATTTAAATATTAAGTAACTACATTATCTACTAAAACATTTTATGTATCTGGTAGAAATATCGCTTCTTTAATCAAAAGATGCATCTCAATATTGCTTAGTTTTTAAGCCTCGAGAGCTCGAGACATGCGGTATCCAGTTAAAATATAGACTAAAATAACGTAATTATAGATAACAGTAACATATAAGCTAATATCTAACCCGTGGTTGGACGTTTTCCGAAAACGAATGAATGAAGCTCAATCTTTTATAGGTACGGAACCTTTTAACACAAAGATAATGTTCACCGCGACACGTTTTTTCGAGCCACTCTATATAGTTTACGAGTGGACCACATGGGCCAAGGGTTTTATTAGCAGGCCCACTAATTTAAGTTTTACGACTAATTTCACGGTTATTCATTCACTAGCCGCCGGGCTGTAGGTACTTCTAGAATGTTTGCGTTCTAACCGCTGTTTCCTTCTTCTGCACCCAACGAATCATAAACATCCTACTTGGGTTTCATTGGCCTCGATTTTGGTTGCATTTCTATTTAGTGTTAAGGCTTGTGCGTGGTGCATTGAACTTAAGGTTGGTTATTGCCTGAATAAAAAATAACGGAGTCTTTAATTTTGCGCGCTTATAAACGCTGAATCAGGCGGACGTGTTAATGGCAACTCGCCACGAAGGTGAGTTATTATTTTGGACAGTTCCATAACAGATACTTTAACCACCTTCATGGTCTAATCGTTCACCCCAAAGAGGATAGTATTGGTTCGCCCACCGTAATTAGGTCCCGATATCCTGTGTTCGATCCTCAAGGATTACATATTTGTGCTCGGTTTAGTTGGTGGTAGGATTTTTTCAAGACCGCCTGGCTAGCTAATAATAATGTTAACAACATTGTTGTGTTCCGACAATGTATGATAAGACAGCTAGCTCCTTTGTGAATTCCAGGTGAAGCTCCATTCCATCTAGCATAACAAATACAAAGCACCAAATCCCACTAGGCCCGCGTGATGGGTTATGGCCTATTCTCCCTATGCCGCCGTAGCAGTTAGGAAATCAAACGGCTGGTGATAATGATGAAAGATAACGATACCATGTCAAGCGACTAGCGGTAGCCAAAGGTATTTGCCACAAGCGTCAGCTGAATACCATATTCGTAAAAACTAAAAAACTAAAGGATTATTTAGTTGCGCGAAAGCACTGTTCAACATAGATTTAAAAACGATGGCCATGATAATTTTCCCCTATACTTAAGTACCTAAAATACTTAATACATTCTTAAGTAGGTGTATCTAACTTCACAGTGGTAGATTGTAGCAAGGTTTATGTGGAAAGGCAAACAGTGGTGCAGAAACTTGATCGGCAATGTATTCATAACTTCCGTCCCAGTACTATCGGCTGCAGAGCAACCGGAGCATCAAGTACTTCAAAACTGACCCGAAATTCAATTGAATAAGGTACTTTACCCTAAATAATTGGCTCTTGTTGTTCGTGGATAAGTAAACCCAAGTACGCCGCCACAAACGCTCATTGTTGGTAAACATGGTTGTTATAAAGTAACATTAACTGAACTCTGGAAATCTTCCCTAATTTAGAGTAGAGCAGGTGTGGAAATTTAGCTCGAGATGGGACCTGTTGTTACTTTTATATAATAATAATATAACCCAACAATGCCAATGTTACGATACTTATCATAAATTATGAAGACACGAAAACTCTAAGCATTCTAGAATTCACCGTAGCGATGCTGGGAAATAAAGCTGTTGAGGTGGGTCCGAGGGGTATACCAGCTAAATCCCTATATAGTTTGAGTTCATACCTCCAATAATAATATTTTGCCCTGATTCCATTTATTTAAGTAAAGACGCCATAAACGAACCGAACCCGGTAGCGTTAGTTATTTATATTTATATAAACTTTGGTAATTAATAAAAGCATACAACTTGCCGCTATTCCATGTAACCATCAAAAATAAGACAGCCATAAAGTGTGTCAAATTAAAAAACCCTTTGAACCCACCGTAAAACATAATCGTAATACGAAAATAAAAAGATCGTTTCGAATGGGAGACATGTGTCCACATGCTAAGAGAAGAACCGTGTATAATACGATAGAGTGTGAACGCCTGGCACGGCGTAGAACATTTTGGGAGCAGAAACACATCTCTACAAGATTATCTGATATTACAAAACTATTCTTAACCAAAACAAACCTTTTACACTTTTTGTAATAACACCCTAACCCCCGAATACAGAAACGCTAATCAAATTTGGGGCACTGCTTGAAAAGTTAAGTGTACATTACCTGTCAGAATTTGTACGGAAAAACGTCAATTTTGACAATATTTCAATGATAAGCAAGACTCAAACTTTGATTAGCGTTTCTGTATTCGGGGGTTACTGCCGCACTCAGAGACGTCAAATAACTTTAATGAGTCTTTAATGTCAAAAATTTTCATTTAAATCAAGACCTTAGACCCGACAAGAATAGCGACTAGTTTTGAATCGTCATTTTTTGACGTTAAGTACTCATTAACGTTTTTTGACGTCTCTGAGTGCGGCAGTTATTAATAGTCTGATTTACGTATTGGTGAAATCGTGTCTTACTGCCCCACTCAGAGACGTCAATTCACGAAAATGAGTACTTAATGTCAAAAAATGACAAATCAAAACTAGTCGTTATTCTTGCCGGGTCTATGGTGTAAATTCAAATGAATTTTTTTGACATTAAATACTCATTAAAGTTAATTGACGTCTCAGAGTGCGGCAATTAGTATTTTACTCAACGAAAACAATTCCAATATTCTTTGGAAATTAATCTCTCTTTATTTGTGATAGATACGGTGTTTGGATGCTATAAATGAAAAGTTACTTTTCATCCCACCATCTCGGAAAAAGCGTTTTTGCTCTTCGATATCTGAGTGCAAAAGCCGTTTTTATCCTCTAGAGGTTAAAGTAAATTTGAATTTAGAACATCGTGTGCAATGAGTTTGGGAATTCAAAAAATCATTATACATATTTATTTCTACCTCCATGGTGCCGAAATTGTCATGCAACCTATTTTAATTTGTTAAAAACTCAGACTCGGAACCTTCTTGGTGTACTTTTTTTGTAATTTGCTTTGCGCGCGCCATTTTCTTTTCACGTCATAAATTTGTTAAAACTTAGGAGTTCCGTGACGGTCAGTCAGCTTGGCGTCAATCTTGCTTTAAACATTTTGATCGTCTACAATGCTTGCTTGATGCTTGAGTCAAGCATTTAAAAGTTTTTTAGGTTTGTTTGATTTGCTTACGCTAGCAACGGAACAAAAATATACAGAAAATCAACGTGCTTGACTCAAGCTGATTGACCGTCTCGGAACTCCATTAGGGACGGTAATTTTTATTAGGTACTTACAGGTGAGTCTGGATGAATTTTGTGGGTGTGGCTGGGTGGATGGGTGGCTGTTGCAGGTGTGTCTGGGTGAATGGATGTTTTGTGGGTGTGTCTAGGTGAATGAGTGTTTTGTGGGTGTGTCTGGGTGAATGGGGTTTTGTGTGTGTGTCTGCATGGATGGGTGAGTATTGTGGGTGTGACTGTGTGGATGTTGTGGGTGTGTCTGGGTGAATAGGTACTTTGTGGGTGTTTCTGGGTGAATAAGTGTTTGGTGGGTGTTTCTGGGTGATTGAGTGTTTTGAAGGTGTTTCTGGGTGAATGGGTGTTTTGTGGGTATTTCTGGGTGAATGGGTGATTTGTGGGTGTTTCTGGGTGAATGGGTGTTTTGTGGGTATTTCTGGGTGAGTGGGTGTTTTTTGGGTGTTTCTGGGTAAATGGGTGTTTTGTGGGTGTTTCTGGGTGAATGGGTGTTTTGTGGGTGTTTCTGGGTGAATGGGTGTTTCTGGGTGAATGGGTGTTTTTTGGGTGTGTCTGAGTGGATGGGTGTGTATTGCGGGTGTGAATGTTATGGGTGTTTCTGGGTGGGTGTTGAGAGTGTGTTTGGGTTAATGGGAGGGTGTTGTGGAAGTTTCTGGGTGAAAACAGAAACTGTTATGATTGTATTTTTTTTTGTATTTTGCAATTTCCTCGTTGGGGGGGATGAAAAGTTACGTGTTGCACTCGAGTGCAAAGATTTTTCACCTTGTGCTCTTTTGATTCCCTCGCTATCGCTCAGGATTCTAATTTTTGAATCACTCGCTACGCTCGTGATTCAATTTTAGAATCCTTCGCTAGCTCGGTCATCAAAATTGAGCACGCGGATAAAAAACAACTTTGCACTCATGTACAACAAATAACTATTATCACACTTGAATATACCTCAGTGAACGGATTTGACACCCACAATACTGGAGCCTTGATTGACACAGCACAAGATTA
Organism: Cataclysta lemnata; assembly: GCA_963931975.1. Taxonomy (NCBI): domain Eukaryota; kingdom Metazoa; phylum Arthropoda; class Insecta; order Lepidoptera; family Crambidae; genus Cataclysta; species Cataclysta lemnata. The sequence goes on from OZ008339.1 coordinate 9,214,030, forward strand.
TCCTTGGATATAAACTCCCACACGATAACGGATGCGAAATTACCGTTGGAAACCAGTGGAATATAAAACAAATACCTAAGTAATGTATTTGAATGTACATCTGTATTACCTAAAAAAAGTCTATAATGCTCCCTAAAAAAACTAAAATAACTATTCACCTGAATGTAAATTTTACATAAGGTGATTTTCCTGCAATTATTGACTGTGAACCCCAGTCAATATTCAGACTATACAAAACAACCTTGACTTGTTTGACATCAAGCACAAAATCGATTAAGAAATTGTAGTAAAGCGGAGTGGTTGCACATAGTCTACTGCCGCACTCAGAGTCGCTTTAATGATCATTAAATGACATTTAAGTAAACATTAAATAAAATTCCCTCTCAGAGTCAGTTAATGGGTCAATAGTGACGTTAATGATCCCTAAATTTTAAGTGACCGATGACCCTTACTTAACTCTTATGTGACGTCTTTAAAGTCTTTTTGACATTTCAAAAGTAGGGTTATTTTTTGTTGTAATTATATTTCAGTGCATTTACAGTGATATTTTCAATAATTATTTAGAATAAATTACGATGAAGATTTTGTGAAGTTTACAGATTACGTAAGAAGGTACAGAAAATCACAGCCTAGATTCAGTCCATTGTCAGGACGGTAGTATAAGAGGAACGCTGCTGCCCATTCCTCATCACTGATTTATCCTTAGTCGCCTTGTACGACACCCACGGGAGAGATTTGGGATGGTGACAATTGTATTCTACTCTGCCGTCACCACACGGCTTGGTGAATTGGCGAATAGTGGGCGTTTAATTCACCTTGGTCTACCGTTTCGGGATATAGGCATGATTTATGTATGTATGCATGTACTTTCAATATCTGTCATTACTGTCTATATATTTATTTCAGAAACTAGGTGGTGATGTGATGAAATATTATTAGGTCAACAGTGAGTATCACCAATTGTCACCAAAGTGTCTATCTAAGCAAGAACAATGAAAGACTATGTAAAATTCCCTTCTACAGACGAAGACACAAACACAATAAAGCAAAATTTTATCAAGCAAAGTCACAATTAATAATACTAATTGTTAAATTAAAATAATATAATGAAATTATTTTATAAGCCTAATCTTTTTATTTTTCTGCTAATTCATTTTCATTGCTTGGGGTTTATTTTGTTTTTTTGAATGAAACTAGTAGATTTAAAAGAAATATTTTATTTTGTGTTCCAATTTATTTTTAATTCCTTGAACGGTAATTTTCAAATTTCCAGAAGAGTTTTACTCCTCTCTTCCTCCATTTCAGCAGCAAATTTCTTTTTAACTTGATTCTCCGGGTAAAAAAATATTTTGGACTCGGGGTGTAATTATCAGTCTTTAGATTTGTTTGATAATATGGCCCTCATCTAATAATTATATCAATGTGATCTGAAAAAAGATTGGTATAATATCATTAATTTAAATCATTTTTCTAATTGCATGTTATGATTGAACTATATACACTAATAGCCAGTTGCACCAAGTTTTACAATTTTTCTAAAAGTAACATAAAACAACTTGATTCCTATCAACAAGTGCCCATTTTATATAAAACCTTATAAAATTTAATAGGTACCCATAGCAAAGTCTAGGTCAAACTCACTGTCCCAAATATTTTATACTGTTTTATTTTGATTATTATGTCTATATGGACAGCGCAATACCTATACCTATGAAGGTGATGGATGTGAATGAGGAGATGACAAGTGACAGAAGAGAATGGAAAAGGAGGACATACTGCACCGACCCCAAATAGGATGGGATAAAGTCAGGGCGATGATGATTATGATGATGATGGACAGCGCAATACCATCATTATCAAATGAGTTCTGCACTTCACATATAATTGAAGGTGCAGCCTGAATAATGATATTAAAGTAACTAAGGATAGGTTGCAGATAGATTACAGATAATTTATATAAATTGTTATATTTTCATAACAGTTTATTAGTAGAAAATAAATGTTACCTTCTTTACTGCTTAAGATAGCTCCTTGTTGTGGGGAAAGTGGTGGATTTTATGGACCATTTCCAGTTTTGAATAAACTCCCTCACTCTGTTGTTTTACAGGTCATGGCCTTAAGATTGTCCCATGCTCTTTTTAATGTTATTGTATCACACTGCAAATTGCAAAGAAATATTAGTTACTTTTTAATAATGCACCTTAGAATATAGAATAATTCTATAATCTAAGCACAAAAAATATAAGAAAATACTAATTACTGTGCACATATGCATTACAATTAAATTCCTGTCATTCCACTCCCGGAACGATCGAGCCCCATGCATGTAACAAAGAAATTATCAATACTTACCAAGACAATCACAGTACTAATCAATTATTTTAATGAAGATAGGGTTTGTGTGGCTTTTTCTTCTTTTTTTTCTATGGCGTTTCCTATATGATTTCGCCAATATCGAGTATGCCGCTCAGACTTTTGTATGTTAATGATTTCCCAGGCTGACTCCACTTGCAGTGGCTTTATCTATTTGATAAATTTTGATCACAAAATAAATAATTTGATATTATTAAGTTTTTGTTTGGTATTTTCACGGAATTATTTAGGGTATTTCTTGTTTGTTGACATTGACTTTTTAATTTTATAATATATGACTTTTGGTCCGGTGTGGCCAAATCTAAAAAGTTTTGGCATTTACAGTGCAAGTTTGATGAAATTAAATTATTATTATGAATTTTTACGTAAAAATTATACTAAATAGATATTAGTTACTAATTCTAATGGAAAACAATACTTTTGTGATATAAAAACTAGAGTAACTAATAATATTGTTTCAATGGCTTTTTGCATGTGGCAATTCCGCACTTACGGATAACACCGGATAACACACGCACTGCACTAACCTGACTTAAAATTGTCACACTAATCAATCAATTATTTTCGACTCTGAGAGGAACGGTCAATTAGATGTTTTAATGATAATTTGTAAAATACCCATTATCACTAATTTAATGAACGACTCTGAGTGCGGCAGTAAAACATTAAATTTGCAAATAAACCTATAAATTGGAAGGAAATTGACGCAAGAATCGATGTGCATATACCGATCATTTTCAGAAATAAAGCTTGTATGATACTGGAGATACTGCACTCTTCTATGTACTGTTGTTAAGATGACAAACTCCATAATTATTGCCTTGAAAGCGAGAGTTGTATTTTTAAACGGTCTCAGCGCGCTGAAGTGTTCGTCGCAGTCGTGATTGTGTTCTTAATAGCGTATTCTTTTTCGTCTATTATCAAAAGTTTTGTTATCGTATACTGTACTATAATTAGTTGCCCCATGGCACGTCCAAGTCATTAATATTTAAGAAAATATCCTGTCAAAATGAAGATAAGGGTCGTGTGATAGGTCTCATTGTCATTACACAAATAAGAAACTAGACAGGCTCTGTTTTCTTATTCATCGTTTCATGCGTTGTTCTTACTAGTCAATAGCATTACGAGTGAGGCGATGAAAAACTAGAACTTTGTTCTCGTAGTATATGATGGTGGATTACGATTACGCGCCAGATAAGTCTGCGCGCGAAGGGAGGCGCTGTTCGCTCAGTTTAACACTCTTAGGGCCTGTTTCACAATCGACAAGTAAGTTCTAAGTAGCTTACTTCGCAGATCATTTGACAGTTGTAATATGAAATATATGTCAATTGAACTGCAAAGTAAGTTACTTCGAGCTTACTTATCGATTGTGAAACAGGCCCTTAAACAAACAAAATAGCATGCGGATTTTTAGTTCCAATTTTGACCACGCGCGGACTTATCTGGCGCGCACTCTTGTAGGTACTTCGATTTGTTACAAGCACACTAGATTGCATACATACATACATAAATCACGCCTATATCCCCGAAAGGTAGGCAGAGGTGACACTATTAGATTGCTCCATTTTCTTATTCCTAAATTCTAGTGGAATATTAGTTATATTTATAATTTTTATTGTCTATCTGTGTATTTAAGTACGGTCAACGCTACTTCAGACTACCCAAAACTGTCGTTTTTGTTAAATCCATTCTCAACTTTAACTTGTTGGTAATAGTTTTCTTATATTTGCACGAGCACTACACATTTGAAATAAAACAACTTTTACGGATAAGACTCGCGTATAATTTGGTGTTTGGCATATTAATTATTTAACCCGACGTTTCGATCACTTTACAGTGGCCGTACCGCCGACCACGGCATAATTAATATGCCAAACACCAAATTATACGCGAGTCTTATCCGTTAAAGTTGTTTTATTTCAAATTGTTGGTAATAGAGCACAAAGTCGATTGAGAAATTTTGTCATTTTGTGGTAGTCGAACGTGCTGTTGACTGTACATAATTAGGCCCACATATCATTATGTAAGCCTTTACTTTATAATATCTATATTAATTTAATATGTGAGCTGTTGGTGTGCCTTAATAATAAATAAATACATCATTTACGCTTTTTATCCCCGAAGGTAAATCTATTTGGCACGTAAAATCGCGTACGTTGCCGGGTGGTATGGATATACATATAAGGATCTCTGCTTCTAATACTCAATTCACCAATTCCTAAATTCACAACTCTCATGAACGCAATGAAAGTTCAAATTTATTTGTTATTTATCTTCAACTAAAACAGCGCTGCACCATCTCTTAGTACCTATTTGAAGTAACTGCTATTAAAAATATCACAAGAACGTAACATTCAATGAAATAAATCCGGGTCCCAAGAACAAAGTCACGCCTACTAAAGCATCTATGGATTTTTAGTTGCATACAATTTGCATTTAAAAAGCAGTTAAAGTTAAGTAAAGGCAGTTAAAAAGTCTTTACAATTAATATTTTGTTAAATGTATTTTCTTATTACTTAATATGTATTAATATGTATGCAAAAAAAACTCGGTTTATGCCGGATCTTTTTAGTGGTCAACGCTACAACGCTAAACTTCTGATGACTGTTCCACGTAAAATGTAAACCGGTTTTTAAATGCTGTGGACGAATTAAACACTGAAAAAATTACGGTATGGGCTAGACCCCGCAGCCATTGCAAATGGAGAGAGAAATTAATAAATGAGGGGGTGTTTGGCGCGTTTCGTGGTGTCAGTCAGATTTTTTTTCGATAATTCGAAAATTACTTCAGAGTGGATTTGGTGCAGTAAAAGTGGTGTTATTTTGATGCACAAGCATCCGCGTTGATGTGCAATTAAACAGAATCATTGAAAACAAGTCTTGTGATGCGTTTGATGTTGTGGTGAAAACTACTTGAAAAGTGGTTTTGTCCACTTCATCAGGCACCATCATGAACTCTGTTACCATACAATTCGCTCCAAGCACTCCCTAGATGCATTTTATGTTAAAATATGTGGCACCCATATTTTAACGTAAAATTCATTTCATTCATACTTTTCACCCACTCATTATTTCATAAGACTACAGATAAAATATACACTAAAGACTTGGCTGTATGGGCTAGACCCTTTGCCTTCCCTAAAATATAGGGAGAATTAAAAAAAGGGAGAGAGTGTTTGGCGCGTTTCGTGGTGTCATTCAGATTTATTTTCACTAATTCAAAAATTGTTACAGAGTGGATTTTGTGCAGTGAAAGTGGTGTTATTTTGATGTACAAGCATCCGTGTTGATGTGCAATTATGCAGAATCATCGAAAATAAGTCTCATGATGTGTTTGATGTTGTGGTGAAGATCACTTTAAAAAGTGGTTTTATCCATTTCATCAAGCACCATCATTAACTCTGTTACCATTCAATTCGTGCCAAGCACTCCCTAGATGCATTTTATGTTAAAATATGTGGCACCCATATTTTAACGTAAAATTCATTTCATTCATACTTTTCACCCACTCATTATTTCATAAGACTATAGATCGCTAAAGACTTGGCTGTATGGGCTAGACCCTTTGCCTTCCCTAAAATATAGGGAGAATTAAAAAAAAACAAAAAGGAGGAGTGTTTGGCGCGTTTCGTGGTGTCAGTCAGATTTATTTTCAGTAATTCAAAAATTGTTACAGAGTGGATTTTGTGCAGTGAAAGTGGTGTTATTTTGATGCACAAGCATCCGTGTTGATGTGCAATTATGCAAAATCATCGAAAATAAGTCTCATGATGTGTTTGATGTTGTGGTGAAGATCACTATAAAAAGTGGTTTTATCCATTTCATCAAGCACCATCATGAACTCTGTTGCCATTCAATTCGCGCCAAGCACTCCCTAGATGCGTTAAAATATGTGACACCCATATTTTAACGTTAAATTCATATCATTCATACATTTCACCCACTCATTATTTCATAAGACTACAGATAAAATATACACTAAAGACTTGGCTGTATGGGCTAGACCCTTTGCCTTCCCTAAAATATAGGGAGAATTTAAAACTAACTAAAAAAATGAGTGTCACTGTCAGAAACAGCAAACAGCTGATATTTAATTTGTCAATAACAAAAATATTAAGATTTTAATATAAAATCAAACTAAGTAACATGAATAGTGTTTGGAGACGCTCAGTTTTCTCTTTATTGCGTCGTAATTTGAGACCAGTAATTATAAACAAACCTATACAAGACTTAACTTATAACAATGTCAAGATAACCTCAATATCAGCTACATTTTCATGTAATACAATCAGATTTAAATCTAAAAAGGTGAGTTTGAGTAAGACACTGACGAAATTTAAAGTTGTAATAATTTTATTTCGCCTTTTGACACTACCCCCAATATTAAAACAGCTATGAGGAATGGGCATTAGCGTTCCCTGTTACACCACTGAGAAATATACTGCTATGTGCCCGATTAAGCGGATTAGCCCCTTTTTATACATTCATTCATCCCTAGCACCTTTCTGGTGTGATGAATGATATAAATCAAAAGGGAGTAGATGGCTTGATGGCCTCTGACTGATATTAATGGAAGAGAGCATACTCCTCCGATCACGAGATATACTGGTAATAAACACACAATGAAGTACATGAGCCCTAATATGATTAGCAAGTTGTAGGTGGTAAGTGTACCTCTGCCAATCCCTTTGGGATTAGTTGGGTGTGATTTATGTGTGTATTAATTTAATCTAGGCAACTTTTCTACTTGTAACATCAAAAATGTTTGTACTATTTTCTCAAATCAGTCTAATCTACTTATTAATCATAGTAAATTATTTATGACAGCAAACTGAAGTTAATTCTGATGATGAAGAAGATTATGTTGATGATTCGTCACTATCAAGAGATTCCAAAATTATGAAGTTTAAAACTACTTCATTGAGAACTGATAATATACTGAAGTCTGCTCTTGGTGTAGCTAGAAAGTAAGTATCAAATGTTACATCATAATAAATTTACATTTAAGTAAGTAGTTAATTTATAACTGTACTAATAAACACAATATTTTTTAGCAAAATTGAACAAATATTTTACGACAGTAAGATTAGATTAAATGGCAAGAAAATTCTAAAGAAAAGTGTATCTGTAAGTAATTTTCTGTAAGATTCTGTTCAGTGATAAATTTATTTCATATTATATTTACATTTACTATTTATTAAAAGTAATATTATATTTACTTTGAATAAATAGTTTGTAAGAATATCTGACCATCTATCTATACAAATAAATTATAAAAATTAGGTTTCAACTGTTAATTCCAGACCAAAAACTAACATTGTTTGTTTTGAATAATTATACAATTTAAAGTACCTGTCAATAACACCCGTATTTAAAGCAAAAAACAAGTGAAATCATCACAGTGCACTATCTAATCATTCAAAAGTAGTTCTCTGTTTTAGCAGTAGCAGCAGTTGTAGACTATAATTACTCATAATTACACATGGTCACTGGACAGTATAGACTTATTATTACATTTTTTCAGGTAAAAATAGGTGATGAAATAGATGTAATTAAAAGTGTCAGTCCAAAAAACCCTGATCATATACATGTGTCAAGAGTGGAGATACTAAATATCACAGCACAAGAGGACAGTATAACGATAACTACCAGAAGGTTCAAAACTCTACTAATAGAAAATTACGAAATAGATCCCTATAAGGGTAATTCAAACACAGAAGAATAGTTCAGTACAATCCTAATCTTATTAAATAGTTCTAATGTAAATTAAATAGTAATAATGTAAATAAATAAAACCTTTTCAATGTAAAAATGTTTATTTCGTGATTAAAATATCTTATCTAAATCGATATCACAGTCTGAATTCTCAAATATAGAAATTTGTGAGCTAGAAATTCCTGATTTAGATATACTAACAGTGCTAGAACTATGACTAACATTTTCTAACTTGACAACCGTATCAGTTGATTTCATTTCTGTCTTCTCTTCATAATATTTAGACAGGTCATGATTTTCCACAAACTGAAATTGTTTTAGCTTGTTTAATGTGATTTTGCTCTTGTTATCTTCTTCTGCAATATTAGTTTTAGAATGGCAAAATTTTTCGTGTTTATTTACACAGTTATTTAAATTATCTTCTGGTATATTAGTATCATTAATACCATGATGGACACTATTTTCAAACTTGAAATCTATACCAAGATCAGTAAAGATGTCATTGACACTGGGTACAGCATTTAACATAGTACTAGCGTCATTTATACTACCATCTTCACTTTCACTGGAATTTATATCTTTGCAGCTGCTTGATTTCTGTGATTTCTTAATTTTATTTTGCCTTTTGCCTACTTTAGCTTGCACTGTAGACCCTTTTCGTTTCCGTTTATTAGTATTATTTTTCTTTTGGATACTTGGTGGTTTCTTTTCAACTTTATTCAAAGAAGAATGTTTTTTCAGTGTTTCAGCTAATTTCTCAGTAACTCTTTTATCGTCATGGTGATTCTTTACATTTTCTTTATTTTTAACCTCTTCAGTGTCATCATGATCCTGATTATTTCTTTTAATGTTAAAGTATGAACTTGTGACTAATGACGCCGATAATTGAATGTTATCATCGGACACATCATCAAATTTCGCAAACAAGGTATAGTCTCCTTTGTCTATACTGCTTTCTAATGTTTTATGGTCAATTTGCATTAGTTTACTGTAGTATAATAATTCATTTTGCCATATTTCAAATAGGTTCAATCTCGTGAGCAACTTTTTTGCTGTACATAAATAGTCTAAGTCAGGGTACTTCAAAAATGTTGAATGGAGTGCGTCAACAGTATCCTTTAGAGTGCAATCCTGCATTGACAGATCAACAAGTGACACAGAAATAATTGCATCCATTGGAAGAATTTTAGTACGATACATTAGGCGGCAGTGAGCATGTGATAATCTGAAAAAAAAAACAAAGTAATTAGAGAATCGAATTAATAATAAAGGTTTAAACTATTTATTACACATTATTTGTCCAAGTACCTACCTGACAAGGCTATCTAACATGCGGACAGTAGTCCGAGAAGGATCTCTGTATTGCGATTTACGTTGCATCATGTAATATGATTGGAGAATAACATTTGCTGATTTCGTCATTGTGGCTGGCCTGGGTCCCACTAGGCTGATATACATCTGTTCATAGACAAAAAATATTAATAAAAGGTTGGCAGTATAATAATAATTATAATTAATTAAACGTTAACTTAAAATACAATGTTAACCTGTAACTTCTCAATAGTCCACTGCCTTTTTGACTCTAAATAGGATCCTCCGAACAAAATGTATGATGACACGAGTTTATCCCACGTTTTATTTTTTGCATCCAGCAAAATAAAGATTAGATCAAATCTGGAACGACAAGAATATAATCAGTTTTTATTTAATTTACTTATTATTATTTCAGAACAGTACATAATACCATGGGGTGATGGCAGAGCAGATACTTAAATAAATAAAAATATAACGAGCAATCAGCAGAGCAGCGTTCCTAATGCACCATTTAGCAATTTACTGCTTTTAAAGTTCACGGTGAATGGCAATATTACATTGGACCTGAAATAAGCTGGCGAAAAGTGGGTATTAATACACCTCTGCCTATTCCTTAGGGGAAAAGGCGTGATTTAAGTACTTACAGTGCGCGCCACGAGTCATGAAAGGCACAGACGCCGATAATTAGGTGTCAGTTGAGGTACTATGGTTTTTATTTTATTTTATAATAGTAATTTAACTGGCAACAAGAGTCCAAGTCAGGTACGTTGTATATTGAAAACAATAAAAAAAAAATCTCGGTTTATACATGTGCAGACGACGCCATTTATTTCATAACTCGTGGCGCGCACTATCTATCTGCCGCACTCAGAGACGTCAAATAACCTTAATGAGTACTTAACGTCAAAAAATGACAATTCAAAACTAGTCGCCATTCTTGCCGGGCATATGGTCTAGATTTGAGTGAAAATTTCTGACATTAAATACTCATTAAAGTTAACTGACGTCTCTGAGTGCGGCAGTATGTAATGTTGAAAATAATAATCATTATTACCTACTTAACAGCGGTGTTCCAAGTGCCACATTAGCACTGAGAGGTTCGTCTGTCTGATAGTGGCCTTTGGGGTTACATGCAGCTATAACTGCGCATCGAGTGTTTAGTTTACACACTATACCCGCCTGAAACACAAATTACGTCACTAAAATCAGAGAGACTATAGTACATTATTATACCAATGAAGATTAAACAAAGAATGCCTCAGAACGCGAGATAAATACGCGCTTTGAGGCCTTCTTTGTTATCGCCCGAGGCAAGATCATAGTTTCATGTCACCCCCTGACCAGGAAGTGGGATTTTCGTATGCGTAGCGCGGGCGGAAAAGTCCACAAAAGGTCAGGTGTGACATAAAAACTCTTACCCCATTATTATAGAACATGGACTTATAATAAGTGGGTTAGCATTTTATGGATTCAATGAGCGGATGCTGGGCCGTAGCGCTTGGGACTTGTGTGTTAAGTGAAGCCTCCGATTGCGTAGAGTAAGAATGTTCGCTAAGGCCGGTCAAGGCTGCATCTGCAGTCGTTAATACCCACCAACCCGCAATGGGCCAGCGTGGTGGGTTATGGCCCAGTTTCCCTATATTCTTCCATCCATAGGGAAGGCCCGTACCCCAGCAGTGGGGACATTAAAGGGCTGGTAATGATGATGACGATTAAACTTTTATGTGAGTATAAGTAATCATAATTTCTGTAAGATAGCTTTGTTTTTAGTTCATTTACTTAGCAGTATTCACTTTCTGCACCGCCAACTAATATTTCTGTACCCAGCTTTCCGGTTGACTGGTAGAGAGACCTTATGGCATTCAGTCTGCAATTTGTAACTTTTGTGGACAATAAAGTTTAAATAAATAAATAAAAATGATTGTCTCGAATTGCTGTGCTTCGGAAGGCACGTTAGGACGTTGGTCTGCAGTGGTTAGGTCTGAGGGTGCCTCTAAAGGTATCTAAAGACCTCGGCTCCTGTAGCACGAGACGTGGACACATCTCCTTCGGGGGAGAGAAAATCTTTTCCTCTCGCTCAAAGTGCCACTAAATTCCGAGACAAAACACTGTTAAGTGCGTTGTGTGCCTTTTAAGTGGAAAATGTATTCACCTTGGCAATAGATATGGTCTGTTGTTCCATGGCCTCGTGTATAGCGGTGCGGTCGTGTTCGCGGAGCTGCGATATTTCGTCGATGCAACAAACGCCGCCGTCGGACAGCACTAGAGCTCCCGCCTCGAGTTGCCATTCTCCCTCTTCCTGTTTCATGTTGGAAACGTTATTTTCAATGCAATTGTTAAACATACATACATACATAAATCACGCCTATATTCCCAAAGGGGTAGAATTAACACCCACGTTTTGCCAAATATGTTAGATCCCTCGTAATAGGTGGCGAACCTATTGGCAATTATCGGGCACAAAAATCGCAGTACATTGGTTAGTGGTATAAGAGGAACGCTGCTGCCCATTCCTCATCACTCTGTTTTAACCCTTAGTCGCCTTGCACGACACCTGCGGGAGAGATTTGGGGTGGTGACACTTGTATTCTGCTCTGCTTAAATTCTGTCACCACACTGCACTATAATGTTCATATTCAAATTTCCATCATCTAGTATACATAGCACGTGTTTATTCTGCTTACTTCGGGCTAGATAATATATATACTCTTTATTGCATTTGAAATTTTACAATAATGTTTACATTTCAAAAAATAGTTTGCAAGGGCGAACTTATCTCTAGAAGAGATGTGAATGTAAGAAATTTTGTTAAGAAATCAATTACCCTAAGAGCAGCGCAGGTAAGTCCAGCTCGGGTACTACCAGCGCCAGATGTGAACACAGAGCGAGCCGTCAACTCAGCACCGGCTCTCAACAACTGGGATTTACCAGTACCTGAAGCATAATATAATAATACATTTTTATTTAGTTCCTTTGTTGTCCCCCGTGTATACTATAAATATAAATGTAAGTGGTAACAGTTTGCAAGTAAAGCCAGTAACAAAAACTATAGACGAAATAGACAGGAAAAGTTTTGTGGAAAAAAGAAAAAAATATTTATTTTATACTTCACGAAGCCTTCAAAATTTTCCAAAGGACTCGAGCACATTCGCTGTGAAAATCCCTTTGAAATACGTCAACTCAATAATTCAATCCATGAACTCTCCATAATATTATTGTGTCCTCAAATTTCGCTTTAAATAAAAAGAGAACTTGTATCACTGACAATAATTTCTGAAAACAAAGTTTTCATGATGACTTTCAACAGCAGTGAAGATTCACTGTCTCTCTGTTGCAGAAGTCACTTCAAAACTAACCATTGTGTATACTCGAATTCTATTTTATGAGCTATCCAAAGCGTGAAATTCCAAAAAATAAAATAATAAGTTCGATATTACAATTTCATTACCTGGATCCCCAACTAGCAACAGATGACATTGGCCTCGAACTCTGGTTGCATGTTGGTCATCTTCTGAAGCTTTTTTGTCATCACTCTCAACCATATGATTTGAACCAGTAATGACTGTCAGCAAAACCGCCAGCTTTACTAAGTATAAACCATAAACCTGAAATATATTAAAAAGACAGAAATTACAGACTGACATGTAGGTAAGAAGAAACCAAGAACATCAGAATGTCTGGTAAGCACAAACGTAAAAAACAAAACATCTCACTTTCAAAATACCTAACTGCTCTGAACACCAGCTAAAGATATATTTAAAAGATATAAGAAATAGAATCTTACCGCCCTCTGGTTTTAATGAAAATATGGTTTATTCATACAATTACATACACTCAAGAATCGTCAAAGAAATAATGTTAAACACTGGAAACAAAAAGAAAAAAACGGTTTCCAATATTTAAATAAGCTACACCATTGGTTCGTAAACTACCAGGAGGCCTTGTTCTGAGAAGAACGGGCAAGAAACTCAGCAAGATTGTTCCTCCCTTTACATAATATGTATCATGAAAACTAGCCAAATGCAAAGTACAGCAAAAGAGATTTTATTACAAGTTAATACATGCTTTATGTAAAGACTTTTTCCCTGACCTAGTAACAGTTACATATTATTATGGATATATTGTTGTAGATTTATATTAGGACATCTTTTTCAAAGTATTTTACCTGTGGACAAACAGAAGACAAGATCTGATCTCTCCCTCTCAACGGGCATGCATCAAACTTGCCCCAAAATTCATTGAAGCATTCTTTGACATCAGGTGCACTGGCTACTACTTCTGACCTCTGCGAGTTACTCACTTCAACATAATTAGCTTGTAATACCAGTTCCACTTCAGACTTCTTATTCTGTGCTGTGGGACGCCAACGTCGCCGCACTGTTCCACTATAAGTTGTATAAGATCATCTTAATTCTGACAATCATTGCTTGATAATTGATTAAAACAGTTTGAATCAACTAAAATAAAACTATCATTATTACTAGGTACTTTAAATATTGAAATAGAATTTTACTACTGCTTTTAAAAATGTTGGTAAAATCAAACTAAAGAAGATATTGACTGTATGTGTTATAAGTTTGGTGCAAATTGACATACTGTAATTTTACTTTAAAACAGACATACCATATATTAACATCATCTCCTGGCTTACAACTATCAACTAAGTCATTCTCCAGCACCACCCACAAGGAACCTGGTATTGTTCCAATGCTCAATTTATTAACTTGTTCCTGAAATCAAGCAAAATTAAAATATTAAACTATATTGCAAGAATTCTTGGATAATTAATATGGGTTTAAAAACATGAGTATGGAATTGGATACATTGGCAGATAGACTACAGATTATTGTGTATGTGATGTGTAATGTGGAATATTGTATGGTTACAGATGGAGCAAGGACTTGAAACCGGTACTTTTCAATGGTACATTAACATATATATTCCAATGTCTTACATTTATAAATAACTGTGTCAAGTCAAACCTATTAAATAAACATTAGAAAATAAGAAATATACTGGTTTCCAGCTCTGAAAAAAGCATATTATAACAAATGGAAGGGAATAGAAAAGATATCTCTAACAACTCTGAATTTCATATTTTTCATCATTAGAATATTTAGGGCCTGTTTCACAATCGATAAATAAGTTCCAAGTAGCTTACTTCGCAGATCATTTGACAGTTGTAATATGAAATATATGTCAATTGAACTTCAAAGTAAGCTACTTTGAACTTACTTGTCGATTGTGAAACAGGCCCTTAGTTAGTTTATTTTTAGTACCTGTATCTTAATTTCCTGGTAATCTTTACAGTGCTCTCTTGAAACCAAATGAACTTGTGAAAATGTAGAAGACCTACAAGAGTCATCATTGCTGCATTTCAGTGGTGCTTTTAAAATGTATCTATTTTCAAAATCAGCTTCTACATCATTTTCATATTTACATTTCATACAGACATACTTCCTTTGGTATTCCAACATTTTTGCTTGAGTTACTCTTACCACGGTACCTAAACAACAAATTTAGGTTGTATACATAAATTTATGCTATTTATCCCCAATAGAATGAATAGGCAGAGGGCCAACCTGTTGCCATCTGTCAGGCACATAAATCACAGTATATTGCTAGGTGCCATAAGAGAATGCATGTGTATTATTCCCATTAATTAATATAACTAGAAAAAATTACATGCCATATGCATTTCAATCCTGATACTAAGAATCTCTTTAAGTGATGTATAAATTCCAAGAGTAAGAGACAGGTCCGGGATGAGCTGGAAGAGACCTATGTATCAGCAGGACACTGATCCTGTACTAATGTGTAATATTCATCGGCAATTAAGGCTTTTAAATTTGAAATACAATTCAATCTCTACCTGTAACTTTTAGGAAACATCCCAAATCCACATTCTTTGGGAAAACAGTTCTATGTAGTTCAGGACACACTGGCAACCCAAAGAACCTGGCTTGAACATTTCTTTTGATATACACATAATTAAGCCTTTCAATTCTAGGTTTATGTTCATCGCCTTCAAGAAGTTTTTGTTGGGCCTTTATTATGTCCCTACTACACGCCGGAAGGCTGTCAACAGGACTGCACAGTACTTTATCGCCAACGTCAGGATTGGTTTCAAATAACTTTAGAAAACTGTAAGAAATATGAAATTAGTTTTTATGTGTCACTTCTACTTATAGCCAAATGTTTGTATGATTGTACTGACTCAATTTTAATACTAAAATAACCGAGGTTGTCCTCTTCTCTTAGAATATCTAGGCAATCTTGAATGTGATACTTTAGAATATATTCTAATATCATTTTATAAGTAGGTAAAATTGGTTTGTTGTTATAATGTTGAATAGATAAGTGGTTTATCTAAAAATAATTTAAATATGCTGTGCTTGATAAGAATACGGTCACGCACTGAGTAAGTTTGTAGCAGTTTTGATTAACATACTGCCGCACTCAGAGACGTCAAATACGGTTAATGAACGTCAAAAAATTACAATTTAAAACTAATCGCTATTCTTGCCGGGTCTATGGTCTAGATTTGAATGAAAATTTTTGACATTAAATACTCATTAAAGTTAATTGACGTCTCTGAGTGCGGCAGTTAGAGGCGAGTCACAAAATATTTTTTCACTTCTCATGCTCTGAAAGTGCTTATTTGTGCAGGATATAGGCTGCACAAAATCGAATTTTGTGCTCTAGAGCATTAACGTATCTACTCATAAATGTGTCGATAATAAGGCAAAGAAAATGAGCCATGCAGCCAAACACAATAAGAAATTCAGAGATAGAATTTGTTATTTTTTAATATTTACTTAAATTTATTTTCCTAATGTGTTTTTTAAGACATAAAAGATATTACAATTTTAATTCAAGCTGGTACGGTAGGTTATTAAATTAATTGAAGAAAATTATTATTTCAAAATTAATTTAATACTTGGCTGTATATGTCTGCAGCCCAAGCCTAATATCAATGGGAAAAACAATTTCCGTCAGTATTCAAAACTGTACTAATTTTAGTTTGAATTTAAAGAAATGTTATGAGAAATTCTGATTTATTTCCTCGCAATCGAAGTGAAAAGCAGAGTTTCTACCTCGTCCACAAAACCATTTTTATCCTCGACATTACTATCTGCCCTCGCCTACGGCTCGGGCTGCTAAAAGTCTCGGACAAAAATGATTCGTTTTGTGCACTTGATGGAAAATCTACTATGAAATAGAAATTACAACTTTGAGTTTGATCAACTTTGATCATTGCATTTGATAGGTATCTATAGTGTATTATATACTCTTTGGGTATCTATTTGGTATTTTGTTGCTCGTCTCCGTCAAAGAGTATATAATACTTAGTCTTCTTCTTCGTTTTTAGTCTCCGTCTCGTATGTTAGTTAGTTTTAAATTCTCCCTATATTTTAGGGAAGGCAAAGGGTCTAGCCCATACAGCCAAGTCTTTAGTGTATATTTTATCTGTAGTCTTATGGAATAATGAGTGGGTGAAAAGTATGAATGAAATGAATTTTACGTTAAAATATGGGTGCCACATATTTTAACGCATCTAGGGAGTGCTTGTCATAATGGTGCCTGATGAGGTGGACAAAACCACTTTTTATTATAGTGGTCTTCACCACAACATTTTCAATTTTTTGCATAATTGCACATCAACACAGATGCTTGTGCATCAAAATAACATCACATTCACTGCACAAAATGTACCTACTCTAAAGCTTACTACTCTAAATTTTTAAACAAAATCTGACTGACACATGACAGACCACCAACGTGCCAAACACTGTGATTGACGTTGATAGTTAAGTATAGTTATATTATATCTTTTACAGAAAAGTTTACAAGTTAAGGTTAATTTTTATTCGTATTTTGTTTTATTAAACACAATTGCGTTCGGGTGTACCGACATTATCTAAGCGAACTTACTTTGATCGCGCCGCCTTGGCGCCGTGCCGTCTCTTGTCAAAGGATTTAATTTTATTTGCAAAGGATACCCGCGTGCGGCGTACACTCGCGAGTGAACGGTCATGCTAAAACGATTCACTTCCATTAATGCTTGAAATGGCGCCTCTAGGAAGGGTGTCAGGGTTCTATGAAGCTTACCGTACTTATTTGTTTGTAATAACCACAATTGCGTTCGAGTGTTACATTACCTGCTGCAAGTTTGGCATTGTATAGAATACCTAGGTAAAGTGTAAAATAAATTCTATTTCATACTTTACCTGCCCGATTTAGGTATTCTATACATTGCCTAGGTATTGTATACAATACCGGATTATACACATTGCCGGTAACATATACACATTGTACTCTTTGCTCAAACAGCAGCGGTCAGCGGTGCCGGGCAGTTTTAACGTAGGTAACGGACATTATTCAAACCAGCGCGATCAACGTTTGTTCGGGTTCGCCCTCCACCGCACCTGCTGTTTGAGTGAGGCTTCAGTGGTTTTCACCACCACAACCAAGTAGGTACTCCCTAGATCTATGCATTAAAATCTGAGGCCCATATTTTATTAAATTTGTCCCCTTTTCGATTTTGGGTTATTATAGGGATCAAATCGAATTCAGCATCTCATAAAATGTCAGCATACCGTGAAACGCTGACAATTTCTTTACAATAAAAACATCTTGCTATTCTGCTGATGGCCACATGAGAAGTAATCGTATATTCGTTCTTTAAATCTTTCCAAACATCAACATTTTATGCAATGCCGTATGGTTGTATGGACAATATTCTTTGCCTTCCCTGAAAAAGGAGAAGATTAAAACAATAAATAACCTTTTCAACAGGTAGAAGTTCTACTAAAGCATACAGCCAAATATATTTGAATGTTGGTGTTTAAAATTTCAGTCGTCTTGATGATTAATAAAAAAACCATATTATTATAAAATTTCAATATTTTATTATTCCATAGTTGTACTATATTCGACACATCTGGACGGGTCTGTTGGAAAGTATTCTTGGCACTTAGTCATGAGCCTCTTCAAGGCTTGTATGTATTTTCTTTGCGTTTCATCGTTCATAACATGGGCTACGTTTTTTGAAAAAATCTTTTCTCTACCTGTACGAGCATGGATGCCTACCATAGTTACGCCAATAGGCCATGGAGCATTACCAATTGCCATTTGAAGATATGCATCACTTGCCTAAAACATAATAATATTAAATTAATATTCAGTTTTAAACGCAAAATGACTTATAAAAGAATTAGATTTTGAAGAAGAATGTTCCACACTCTTTCATCTGAAGTATAATTAGATGATATCTTAGATTTAGGACATTAGTTTCATTGCAATTTCAGATTGAGATTAGTTAAATTCAATGAACTAATATGTTAATAATAACATTGTTTTTAGCTACTCATAGATGTTATTTCAATTAACAACACTAAAAATCGAATATTTTTATTTTTATGAATGCCCAAGAGGAAAAGTTTTTAATAAAAATGTACTTTAGGTATTGAGCATTAATTTCCTAAGGGACGGAGTTCATAGGGCGGCCTTACCACCCTATGAACTCCCTTGAAGTCCATTCCATTAGAAGACAGACAGTGATCTTATGGAATTCCCAGTTCTATAGCATTTGTCCCTTTTGGATTTAAAAAGTGATAACACAGTCTTCTCTCCGCACAAGCTTTGTGACTTTTTGAAACATGCAGTAAATAGCACTATTATAGCTAAATTTTGTTTACCATTATATAATTTCTTTCTAGCAAATGTTTCGTAATTTCCATCAGGCTGTCACAAATGTCTTCAGGCAGCGTCTTCTTTTTCAATTTTCTCATCAAGGGCTTCAAATATACTTGTGTTTGCGTATAGGTTGCGCGTGTCATTTTATGTTTCACTGCGGTCTTTTCAGAGGCTGTTGCAGAATTCAGTTGCTGCCCCCATAAATTCAGTAGGAACTAAAAATGCAAACACGAAAAATTTAATGCATTTACGAAATACTGATAATACCATATTAATATTGATTGATAAATACTATACACATTTAAATAAGAACTTTTATTTCAAATTATTGTCAGTATCAAAATGTATGATTAAATAAAAAAGTTGTGTGATCAGGGGGCCTACCGCCTAACTCGATTGCTAAAGCAAAAGCTATAGTTTATGACGTCATGCTGTCATTTCGCACCAAATGTACCTAAACTATTAGCGATAGCTTTGAACGAATGATCACCGAATGATTTTGTATGAATTTAGCACAAAATCCGTGCCGCCTAAAAATTCAGGATGGCTGCTATAAGCCGTAAGCAGTGCATTGCAATATAGCTATCATCAGCTATCGACTTAGGCGGTAGGCCCCCAGATGCTGCCTACAGTATTTCTTATTTCTTCTTTTCTGTATTCATTAGTTTATAAAGGCAATAGGGTTTGAATGTCGTTTTGGGAATAACCAGTAGAGTTCCCTTTTTTTTTATTGCCAGGGGGTAAAATGATTTTTTATGCATCATGTAATATAAAGTAAGGTATGTTGGACTCAAGGGTAAAGTTCTTCCCCCACTACCCACTAAACATCCACCTGGGTGACTGCCTTTGCGCGTTGATGGGGAATATAGGGTAACAGCACAGCTTTAAATCCCTTATGTCTCCCATCTGCACCTGCCCACATAGCGAACAAGTATAGTGCGTTTCATCTTATAGTTTCTATGGCGTCATGGTGGTAGTATTGCAAGAAAATGATACCATGTCAACTTTATTGTCTCACCTTTAATTCAGGGAGATTTGTTTTCATTACCTGCATAAACAATTATGCATCTATCTTATTTTTTACTTATAACTACTAGTGGCACTTAAGTATTAGTTTTTTTTAAGAAACTTTTATAAACTAATTCGTAAAATTTGCTAGAACAGTTATTTTATGATATTATTAGTATGACAGAAATTAGATAGATAAATATAAACTGTAGTGATAGACTCATTAAGTAAAAAAGGTTAAATCATACTAAAATATTATATTTATTATGATTAACAATAATTGTGTTCATCTATCATGTCTACATTTGACATTTCCTCACTCTTATCAATCGTTAAATCGATAATAGTACTATTTATTTACAGTTAAAAAAAAAAAAAAAAAATATAATTTATTTATTTATCAAACACTTAATAAAACTGATACTGGTGACTCAATTTAATGGCGGCAATCCGAACTTGTACACACTAATATGGATTATGCGGGACCTCTTTACGTTTTTCACGTTCACAAAAGACCTTAGCTTTTAACACAATTAATCTTTCATCACTTATCACTGTTTTGGACATGATTTTCTCAAAGATTGTCTTTATGACATAAAAAACCTACAACTATGACTTCCGGGTTGATGTTGTTGGCAGCCATCATCACGGCATAGGAACTATAAGATGAAACGGACTATAGTAGTTTCTGATTCAATGTTTGGCAATATTAGGACAAGCTTGTGCAGTGGATTATAATTGATTTGCCTCTTACTATATTAGAAGTCAATAATAATAATATTTTTAATACCTGTAATAATGTCATAATAACATTCATATCATGATTTCTATCACCTCGTCCCATTGTCGTGGCCATTTCCTGAATGAATTCATAGGTAACTAAATCATCTACGGCCTCTTCTTTAGTTGATTTTTCGGAATCACTCTGAAATTTTTTTTATTTTAAGTGCCAAAGTTAACAACACTACAGATTATCCTCTCGTCTGTGGCAGTTACATTTTGTGACCCCCCCTATCTGTGGCGCCGGGACCCGGGTAATCCACAGACAGGCTGTTGAATGCCGGGTCCCGACATTCAACAGACTGTCTGTGGATTAGAACAATTAGAACATTTGTTTATAGTTAAATTACTAATATAGATAAAGTATTTTACAATTTTTCATTCATCACATTCAACTGAATAATACTCACTTAAAAATAGTGAGGAAAGTTTCAAGGACGAGCGTTATTCTGCTTTGTTTTGGCAAATTTCGTAAATCTTACGTTAGATGTGTAATTAAAGTTAATTAGTACTTACTGCACCATTTTTCCTTTCGATATTCACTAATTATAGCAATTAAAATCCGTAAATAACAAGCTTTTTCAACTGTAGAAGTTGGTCCCAAACCATACCTACTTTTTTTACGTCATCTATTGACTTTTACGTGACGTTTATCTTTTTAATTTTGTTTTGGGAGTCTATGAATGATGAGAGAGAACGTTTTTTTTATTTTATCGGCAACCAAACTACACAGAGTCTATACAAACATGCACCATAGATTTTTCGTACGGCAACGAAATTCGACACCGTCCACCTTGTGACTCATCGATGACTCATGAATCCCGGTACCCGGGAATCCCACAGATGCGCACTTCTCGATTTTCCCGGCTACCGGGACAGCCACAGACGAGAGGATAAGAAACTATATTTGAATGCTGATATAAATACCTGAGTACCAAGTGCCAATATTTCGTTTAGATACGCCTGGTCAACTTTGTCCATGGCTTCTTGGAAGTCATTACGTAAACCCTGAAAATGAAATTAAAACTAAGTTAGGCCAATATGCATGATCAAACAACAGCTAGTATTTATGTTGTTTTTTTGGAAAATTATAGAATTAATCTAATACAGGTAGGCAGAAGTGAATCAGCAGAGGTGAATTAGCACCATTAATCTAATATCATCATAAAACCTTACTCTATCTACACATAATAAGGTTTTATGATGATATGAAATATTATCAAATTATTATAAATTACATCATATCCATCATCGATCATAAAGGTCAGAAAAGACTGGTGAGGTGGTGACTGGCATCACAAATATCTGACTATTACCTATAACATTTTTTATTATTATTATTATAAACTTAAGAGACAAAAGATGTATTTTAAATGCAGTTAAAATGAGTTATCATGTATAGTTCAATTACTTACTCTGTTAGCTTCTGGTTCCTGTATTTCTATTCTTCTCAGTCTTCTAAATGATTGTGATTCATTTTCACCAAAGATCAATATTGGATGCCCTCTTTCCCTTAGCCTTTTTACTACCTCAGTTCTAGGTAAAGTTACTAGTTCTGATTGTTCTACTTCACTCTTGTCATTTTTCACAGCTTTGAACAGTAGTAATTTAAATTAATAGGTAGTTACAGTTAGATTTTACAATAATATGACTGGTTACTTTCTGTAAGATACTTGTGGATATGCCTGTTGAATGAAAACTGAATCCGCTGAATGAACATTAAGACCAACACTATGTTCTTACTATTTAAAAGACTGGTTGGTTACTATTTTATAATAGGTAATTTTTTTATCTATTTGTGTCATATTACTAGTAGGGGACAGAGGCAAAAAGCCTTAGCATTCCATGGATTCACCGTGCAAGTGGGCTGGACCCATAGTGTGGGAGTGAGAAGTCAGGAGCAGCATGGGACTTGTGACAAAGTGTAGGTTTATGGAGCCCCTTCATAAAAATGTGAATGACTATTGACACCCAGACTTATCTTTCTGCCTAGCCATCATTATTTGGTAAGATTCTGTGTGAGCCAAATTATAATAAATACACATTCCAGTGGAGAAATTACGAAAGTTCTAGACAAGCGAGAGGTCTTTTAATAATGTTTAAAGAGATTTAGCTGACATATACAAGGCTATTGTAAATATAAACATACCCTTGACTGATGTTTCTTCTGCAGATTTTTCATTTTCTATTGTGTTATTTTGAGGTCCATATTTTTTTAAATACTCCTCTTGTTCTTTAGCAAGTAAATCGCCACGTTTGAAATATTTCTTATTTTGATTCTGAAAAATGTAAGACAATAAACATTTGACCATCACAATATCACCAGTATTGTAATAATCTTCAACCAACGTACCAATACATTCTTTTCTTCAAGAAGTTTTCTTTTTTTAGCAATTTCTGCCTTCAAAATATCCATTTAGCCTGTAAACTTTATTTTTTTACTCAAGAAGTTTGCCAATGCCAAGCCAATGTTGGTGTCCTCTATGTGTTGGTTGTTGTAACGTAGTGTATTATATACTCTTTGGTTGTTGTTATTGATGTTGACTATTAATGTCCTAGAGCTCCTAGGTGCTATCAAAGAGTATATAATACACTACGTTTAGGTGCTATCAGTAGTAGTAGTAGTAGTTTTAAAATTCTCCCTATATTTTAGGGAAGGCAAAGGGTCTAGCCCATACAGCCAAGTCTTTAGTATATATTTTATCTGTAGTCGTATGAAATAATGAGTGGGTGAAATGTATGAATGAAATGAATTTTACGTTAAAATATGGGTGCCACATATTTTAACGCATCTAGGGAGTGCTTGGCGCGAATTGAATGGTAACAGAGTTAATGATGGTGCTTGATGAAATGGATAAAACCACTTTTTATAGTGATCTTCACCACAACATCAAACACATCATGAGACTCATTTTCAATGATTCTACATAATTGCACATCAACACGGATGCTTGTGCATCAAAATAACACCACTTTCACTGCACAAAATCCACTCTGAAACAATTTTTGAATTAATAAAAATAAATCTGACTGACACCACGAAACGCGTCAAACACTCCCCTAGGTGCTATCATGTTCTGTGGGTGCCAAAAAGTACTCTGTGGTGGGTGCTATAGAGTGCGGGCCAGATAAGTCCGCGCGCGAGAGGTGGCGCTGCTCGCTATCAGAGACGTTAAAATTTCAATTTTGACCACGCGCGGACTTATCTGGCCCGCACTCCAGTAGGCTTGAGTTAAAAATGCCGATATTTTTTCACAAAATATTCGATATTTATCGGCGATATTTTTATTTTTGTTTAATCGATATGCGATATTTTTTTCAGGATATCTATTTCGATATTTATATATACATACATACATAATTCACGCCTATATCCCCGAAGGGGTAGGCAGAGGTGAACTAGCACCCACTCTTCGCCAATTATGCTAGGTCCCATGTAATAATAATAATGTAATAGGTGGCGAGCCTATTGCCATATATCGGGCACAAAAGTCGCAGTACTTTGCTAGGTGGTAGGTATAAGAGGAACGCTGCTGCCCATTCCTCATCACTGATTTATCCTTAGTCGCCTTGTACGCTCAGAGTAAATAGGACTGGAGTAGCCATTAGTCAATTTCTCGTACATATTTTTCTGCCATTTTTTGCGGGGGGTGAGGTTACTACTACACTGAAAGGCTGCACACAGATACAAAAACTTTTTGCGTATTTACAAACACACACATGCATAAAACGACACACATATTTAAAATTCACGCAAACATACTTAAAATAGTGTGTTAACGTTCTATTCAAACACACGAATGTCATTGTGTGAGTAGTGACATGACATAGCACGAGAATATCAATATCGATAAATCAGTTTCGTTCAATGAATGAATGCATTAATTTTGCGTTAGTATTCTTACATTATTAAAAATTAAATGATGATTTACACGCTTACTTTACAATCAGCCTTCTTTCGATTTTGCAAAGACACTCATATATGAAATCTATCTAAAACTTTGACAGATTTCGAAAGCTATATCAATCAAATACAAATTTATACTTAATAGCTTATTGCATTTAAAAAGTATTTACAATAGGTGTTATAATATATTTTCACTTTCAGAAATCACTGTGTGGACCCTTTCGCGTATAATCATAATGGAAAGGAGAAACCCTTAAACATTATTTTTAACAAAGCGATAGTGAATATAGTTAGATTTCTCGTATGATACTGGGAATTGTTAAATTTTAAGGGGAATCAAAAATCAAAATGTGTGGATCTTAAAAGTTAAAATAGTACATTATGTTACGAGTATGCTATGTTGGTCATTATATACGAGGCATTATTGCAAGCGCGAGCCGCAAGCGAACGCGGTAAGGAAACTGAGTGTGTAATGACCAATGCATATGAGTTGCATACGACGTTTTTCAACACAATTGCGAGGAAAAAACAAACTTGTATTCTATAAAATCTTCTTCTATTGTTAGATAATTTCTGAAACTGAGACGGCTCAAAATTTACGGAACAAATAGTACTTGTTCTTGTAGATGCCCAAGAGACGTGCCTATTACAAGCATCAACCCATTTTTTTCGTGTTCTTTAGGAAAACTGAAAATTATAATTAAAAATTAGCTGTTTCGGGAATGTGAAAGCTTACAGTATAAATACTAGCAATTAGGATACCGGCTAGGGGCAGAGGTATTTTTGCTTGAACTACACATACCGATCATTTCTGATTTTAATACTACAATAATATTTTCCAAAAGCTTCATTTATGTACGGAAGACTTTGGTGCCACATACCTAACTCCTAGTAAATCGAAGTATTGCACTTGGACCACCGGGTTTTGTAAAGGAGCTTTTAAATATTAATAAAAAATAAATTTAACTTAAATGTTGACAATGACATTTAGCTATCATCATACCAAATGGGATCAAAATCCGTCTCGTAGTTTATGCATGATGCGTGCACAAACATACATACAGACAAAATGTTAAAAAATTGGAGATTTTACTTCCTCTTCTCTCATACATACATACATAAATAAATCACGCCTATATCCCCGAAGGAGTAGGCAGAGGTGAACTAACACTCACGTTTTGCCAATTATGTTAGGTCCCATGTAAAATGTGGCGAGCCTATTGCCATTTATCGGGCACAAAAGTCGCAGTACATTGCTAGGTGGTATAAGAGGAACGCTGCTTCCTATTCCTCATCACTGATTTATCCGTAGTCGCCTTGTACGACACCCACGGAGATTTGAGGTGGTGACAATTATATTCTGCTCTGCCGTGACCACACGGCCATATCGATATTTATTATTTATTAAAAATTTCGTTCATGTATAGATCTACCAGAATCTCATGGCATTATTTGTTTTTTTTTTATAGTTAGTTTTAAATTCTCCCTATATTTTAGGGAAGGCAAAGGGTCTAGCCCATACAGCCAAGTCTTTAGTGTCTTTATTATCTGTAGTCTTATGAAATAATGAGTGGGTGAAATGTATGAATGATATGAATTTTACGTTAAAATATGGGTGTCACATATTTTAACGCATCTAGGGAGTGCTTGGCGCGAATTGAATGGTAACAGAGTTCATGATGGTGACTGATGAAATGGATAAAACCACTTTTTATAGTGATCTTGACCACAACATCAAACACAACATAAGACTTGTTTTCAATGATTCTGCATAATCGTACATCAACACGGATGCTTGTGCATCAAAATAACACCACTTTCACTGCACAAAATCCACTCTGTAACAATTTTTGAATTACTGAAAATAAATCTGACTGACACCACGAAACGCGCCAAACACTCTCTATTTGTTTTTTTTTAAATCAGGATTTTGATATGGCAACGTTAACTGGCGTCTGTCAAATCAAGTGACAAGGTTTGTCAAGTGCTCAAAGATTTTTGTGTATTTTCTCAAAATATAATTTGTTATTGTGAAAATATCGAACGCCACTTCGATCTCAAGCGAGAAATATTGTTGTCAATGTGTATCGTAAAATACGTGAAGGAGGAGGTGTAAATCTATCGCAATCGGCAATTTTAAAGCGCGTCGTAGATTTGACCGGTTAGTTGATACATACCAGACTGATACTTTTACCTATAGATTTTTACTCTTTGTCCTTTATAGGGGTTTCCAATACGACTATATGGCGAATCATAGGCGAAAGCGTATCGAATCATGGTATATTTTCCACACCTTGTAAAAATAGGCTCTCCTATTTTTGGAAAGAAAAAATCAACTTGATTTAGAGTTAAACATAAAATAAAAGAATTTTACATTGTTGATGTAGAAGATTGCGGTAAATGTTGTGAACTTGTAAAAGAAAATTGAAAATTATTTTATAGAGCAAGATTGATTAATAGAGATGCTAAGAGGAACGCTATAAAATAATTACCACTGTATTTTCCTCTACAGATGCTGAAGAGCAAGATATGCATGTGGAGTTTTTAGAATCGTTCTTTAGTTCTCAATGAATATTTAATCTATTTGTAAAATAAAATTTCAAACAGCACTTTAATAGTATTATTGCCCTTCTCAATCTTGTTCTAATTTATAAATGTTAACAATCATAATAATTATTATTAATTATTATCTTATTTGTTTTAATATCAACAATAAATAAATGTTAGAAAAATTAGTACAAAGATTTTGGTGTGATTTTGGTATTTCTACATTGCAAGGTATTTAAACATAAATCCGTTGGCTTACAACGTAAAGTGGTAAAGGTTATTCTTATTTGATTATGTTAGAATTTCATCAATTTAATTAGAATCTTGTTTGGCCGAGCGGTATAGGCACCTGCCCGGATTGCAGTGCACGCGGGTTCGATTCCCGCATCAAGACCATAATTTTTCGAAATTTTTCTAACCACCAAAATCTTAGTACTATCTACTACTGCTACGTCTTAAAAATAAATAAAAATTAAAAAGTATCAAGACTATTTATTCCAATTTCCCTAGTATTCCCCTCTACAATTTTTTATTTTCCAATTTGCCATGAGATTCTGGTAGACCTATATCGCTTCGCAGTCGCCTCAAGTAGTAGATGTTCGTAAGACCCCATACGCACGGGCGATTTTTTAACGGCCGTAAATAAAAATGTTAAAATAGAACATTATGCATTCCTTGTATGTATTCACCCGACTTATATGTGTTTTGGGTAAATTGCCGATATTTCACGCCAGTTCTTTCGGATATCGCACTGAATTATTTGATAACTGAGCCATCCTCAGTATCATCCGAAAGAGTTGCTTCGGCTGTCAATTTAGCCGGATAATAGAAGCAGACAGAGGAGCACATCAAACAGATAGTACACCTGGATGTCCGTTTCTGACGAAAAGGTACTAATGCTTACCTACTTCTGTATTTTAATTGTATTATGTTATTTAAACGAATAATAATAAAATATGTGTATTTAATTTCTAAAATTTTACGCATTTTGACATTATAGAAGGATTTCCTAAGCATAAGCAAAAACATCGATAGTTTCGATAAATATCGATTCGATATACATCGATATTATTTTTAATTTTCCCATCCCTATTATTGACTGTTGTTGTATTTTTGTTTGTTTTTAAATCTCCCCATTTTTTTAGGGAAGGCAAAGTGATCTAGCCCATACAATCATATCGTTAGTTTTATTTTTATCTACATAAAAATATGGGTGTCACACATTTTAACGCATCTAGGAAGTGCTTGGCGTGAATCGGGTGTTAAAAACTTTAAAAAATTGTCAACATCAAACACACTACAGTGCGTTCACACTTATTTTACCTCTGACGTTTCCATTTACGTTTTATGTGAGAAAAGGATACTAATATGACATTTTCATATGTTAGAGCAGGATGATAAGAAGTGTCAGAGGTAGAATAATTGTGAACGCACTGTAGTCACTTTAATACAACTATTTTACTATCACTGATGCCGCTCTAGGCAACTAAAAGGTCAGTAAATGTTTGACAAATTATTCCCATTACTTCCGCTTGGAAAAACGACGCGAAATTGTTGTATTTGTTGTCTTATTTTTTTCTGGGTATTTCTTACTAGATTTGAGTTTGGGCGTGAGTACGTAGTTATTATGTTAAAGAATCATTAACGTGCTTATTAAAGTTAATAGAAACGCTAGGTAGTCAGAAGTTTGAGTCTTGCTTAAAAACTAAGCATAAAATGTCAAAATTGACGTTTTTCCATACAAATTCTGACAGGTTTTGTCCACTTAACTTTATAAGCAGTGCTAAAAATTGATCAGTTTCTACATTCGAGGGTTTTGGGTATGTCTGGGTGGATGGGTGTTTGTTGTGGTTGTAGATGGGTGGGTGTGGGTGTCTTGTTTTTGGTGTGCCTGGTTGGGTGGGTGTTTGTTGTCAGTGTGTCTGGGTGGGCGTTGTGGGTATGTCTCGGTGGATGGGTGTGTGTGTGCAAACGTGATAGTGTGTCTATGTCTTTTTGGGTGTCTGAAAGAATGAGTTTACATATTTCTGTGTGTGTGTGGGTGTGTGTATGTCTGGTTGGATGGCTTGGAGGTTTCTGTGTCTGGGTGGATGGGTGTGGAAGAGTGTGAATAAAGTAAAAACCTAAAATGAGTGATTCTAGCGACGAATAAGTTTATTCCCCGCTGAGGAGGGTTAAAAAGTACGTGTTGCACTCGAGTGCAAAGATTATTCACCTTGTGCTCTTTTATTCCCTCGCTAACGCTCAGGATTCTGATTTTTAAATCTTGCTTGCTCGGTTTGCTTGCTCGGTCATCAAAATTGAGCACGGCGGTTAAAAAGCAACATACAGTTTGCTTATGAAATAACTAAACAAATAAAATAAAAATTATTTTATCTGGATTTTTACATTGATAACTCTTTTGGTTTTCGGCAACTCGTCCTAAATGGGCCGAAGGCACTTGGGACGAGGCGACTAACTACCCTCTTCTTCATTGGCCGCATTACTGGGGTACGGGCCTTTCATATGGATGGAAGAATATAAGCTCGAGATAATAACATTTTGATCACCCGTCCATTAATAACCGGCATTAGCGACCATTGCTTAGTTTACGCAATCGCAGGCCAATAGCGATATACCACTGTTCGAGCGAGTTCCTCGTACCACGTATTTATTAAAATTATAATAACGACATGATTGGCTTATCGGATCAAGCTCATATTATTTGATAAAAAAATTGATTTGGCAGATTGATTTTATGACAATGATAAGCAGATATTTCAGTTCAAGTATCTGAAAGACGCAAATACAATGTGAAAGATGTCTAGTAAACAATTACTTTGTTTTCTGATCTCACTTAGTGGCATTGTTATTGGTAGTGATGGTAATATCAACTTGGAGGATTAAATTCTGTGAACTTAGTACCTACTTACCTTTTACCTATAGCTTACCTATAGCGTTTAAAATGTTACTTTGTTTGTAGTACCCCAGTTTCGCGTAGTAGGTGGATATGAAGCTCCCAAGAAATTTGGATATTCTCATGTATCACTGCAAAATTTGACTGGTCACCATGTTTGTGGTGGGGCAGTAGTATCAAAATATCACGTGGTAACTGCAGCTCATTGTGTTTACGGGTAAGTATCTACACTATCTACGTAGGTAAATAACTCCTACACAACGTTAATCTGCAAGGTTATTATGTAAGCAGCAATCAGCTGTTGCTGTCATTTACCTGTCACTGTCGCTCATTGATAATTGCGAACTATTAGCCAGAATAGGCTTAGAATTGGTGGCAAAAACTATATTATCTGCCCCTTCGTGCTTTGCCAGGCACCATAAACCGTTAGTCTCAGATACATCAGGACTCGATAATAACCAATCTGCACTTGATCAGCGTGGTGGGCTATGGCCCATTCTACCTATCATCCATCCATAAGAAAGGCCTGTGCCTCTGCAGCAGGCCTATTCCCTAACTTTTTTTGACAGTTGAAAGTGATAATCACCGAACTATTTAATAATACATCGCTGTTATCACAGGACAAGTGCCACAATAGCATTAAAGTAAAGTAGTAATGGATAAGTAAATAGTTCGGTGATAATCACTTTCAACTGTCAAAAAAAGTTAGGGAATAGGCCTACTGAGGTGACATTAAAGGTATAATCGTGATGATTAAAAGGCTTCTGCGTAGGTCTGTCAGTGACCTACGCATTTTAAATTAACCAGCAGCAATATTTTGGATAGTTTTATTAAATTAACCACATTTAAAGAAGAATCGGATGTTTTTTACAGGGCAAGCCCTGAATTTATCAAGGCAATTGTAGGTACCACAAACTTAGATATTGGAGGCAAACCGTATGATGTGATATCTATAAACATTCACGAAGAATACAATGCTTCTTTGAGAAGTAATGATATTGCAGTTATAGCAGTGAAAGGACCCTTCAATTTAGATCACGTAGAAATATTGCAATTCTACGAAGAAGAACTGTCCGAAAGAGATGAACTAGTCCTGACTGGTTTTGGTGCCGCTGAAGTGAGTAGAATAATGTAATTGGTGAATGTAAAATATAGATGTACAGAGATATTCATACTAAAAACTTCTTTTTTAGCCTAATGGAGAATCTAGTCGAATAATGTATATGTTGCAATTACCAGTGTTCAGTCAAGAGATATGTCGTTTCGCTATGCGGTATACAAGAGAAGTTTTTGATAGTATGTTCTGTACATTTACTCAGATTGGCGAGGGACCATGTCATGTAAGTCACATGTAAGGTAATAAAAGCAACCTAGAAAATAATACTATCTGGATTGGTTTAAGCATAACAATAAATTTTACAGGGCGACTCAGGAGGACCACTCATGAAAGACAACAAATTGGCGGGATTAGTCTCATGGGGAATCCCCTGCGCTGTTGGCTTCCCCGATGTACACACACGCATAAGACCATATATTAAATGGATTAGTAAAATAATTAATGATTAAATACAAAAATTGTAAAAATGTGAACTCGTAAAATTAAGTACAATTTTATTAATAGGTTACATTACAAGCAATAATGCAGCAAAAATAAATAAAATCCTAATAAAATGTTTATATTTGTCACTGGTATTGTTAAAACTTAACCTTTGAATTCACAGTTTTATCTTGGACCTAACACTTCTTTAATTTGAAATTGCAAATATCTTTAGGATTGACCTGAAATTAAAAGTGAGATTAGATGTATTTTATTTATAACATATTGATACAGAGGTCACTTCATTTTTTTTTGCTAGTTTTCTTAATATTCATTTTATTTCTTTATCCACTCCTGACAAAGACACTTGTATTATCTATACCCTTTATCTATTTGTTGCTGCTGCCTAAACAAGCAATGCGATCATCTCTACCAGATTTCTTATCAACGTCCTCTTTCAACGTTCTCTTTTCGGTACGATTTTTCTATTCCTTGTTTCTTATTACGCACCGAACTTTAATAGATTTTTTGACACACTATGGTTATTTATAAAAGTGTGCCTTTTGACGTGGTAATAACACAATTATACTAAACTAGGTTCGCTTAATATTCCGCAATGAATATTCCTTAAATATTTAATGGTCCGCCATTATATGCTAACCTTACAAAATTTTGAAAAGCTCACCAAATTTTATTACCATTTTCGAATTTTTTGGTGAGCATTATTTAAATAAAAATCATTAAATATAATAAGTACCTCATATTTGCGCGAATCAGATTTTACATCTATAATGATAGCCATTACTGGTCTTCCGTGAGCACATTGAAATGGAATCTTACACACTGAGAGTAGTCCTATAAGATCAGTACAATCCTTTTTGGAAAGCATATCTCCGAATTTTATAGCATATCTGCAAGCCTGTGGAAGTTATCCATATAAAGGGCATTGTTTCGCTATAGGGCAACTGTATATCCTCCTGACACCTGGCGTGCTTTAAAAAGTGCTGAACAAACCTTCCTTTAAGGGATGAATATTTTGGAACTTCTTATTTTGATAACGGACCACCTTTATGTAGCATCAATTCCATCAATTCCGGAGTGCTTGCTTTCTCCCGCTAAGAAGTATTGGTCACGTGAATACTTGTACCCAACGAAATTTAACCAGTGGCGATAGATTCTCCTGGAAGTTCATTCATTCATACCTAGTGGCTGTCATTCTTGTTGTTGGTTCTTGACGTTGGCGGAAAGTGGCCGCAATGTCTCGGCCTTTCCAACAAAAACAGTTTAATGCTTTGTAAAGACATTCGGCCATAGTTGCAAGTGATTTTAGAAAAAGCTTAGGTGTCAGGAGGATATATTATAATCAATTAATTACACAAAGTTACATCAAATACAACATACTTCACTAAAAACCAAATCCATTATCGATTTAGGATACAGGGATATGCATCCATTTTGAGACTGCATATTGTTAATTTCTTCAACAATCAAGTTTTTCACGGATTTCACAACCTTATCAACCTACAAAGTGATTATCATGATTTATATTATAGGGGTTAGTTACAAAAATATTTGTTATAATAAGCAAATCGAAGCTTGATAGCTAAACAACGTTTTGGTCTTTGGTGTATACCATGATCTAACTAAATTAATCAGAATATTTAATCATAATAATCAGAATATTTGGGAATATATATTTTTTTATGTTAGACAGGGAAGCCCTTGCCCTTCATTTCACCTGATGGTAAGTGACGATGAGGGCTGAAGATGGAATCGAGCTTTACCTGGAACCCTCAACCATAGAGTGGCTGGCTATCTTATCAAACATTGTCGGGCGGAACACAATAATGCTGTTAACATTATTATGGCGACAGATTTTTGATAAGATGGTGGTAGCTAGCCAGGCGGACTTCAAAGAAGTCCTACCACTAATCAAACCGAGCACAAATTTGTACCCCCCTGGGGATCGAACCCGGGACCTCTAGATCTAATAAGAATATCTATAATAGAATATCCTGTACATCCTCAATATATAACAAATATTATAGGTGACATATATATTAATATTTTGGTTTAAATTTTTTGAATACTTACTTCTCTAAGATTTTTACCAAGGATAGCAGCAGGTATCGTGTGTAATTTTATTTGTTGACTATCTATCACTGTCCAACTTAACCCTAAACGTGAGAATTTATCCTTATAATTGTTCAGATACAATATTTCATTGTCTGAAAGGTTCAACGATACCTCATTCACCGCAATACTTTTCCACACACTGCCGTTGAAGTATTCTTAAAGTAGATTTTTTTTATTAGTGTTCTATTATAATATAGTGTCATAATGTAATGTAGTGTTCTATTATAAACTATAAAATTTTTGCACAATAATTTTACATAATTTTAAACCTGTTAAATTATTTTCTAAGCTTATCCTTTCATGTACAGCATGCTGATCAAATAGCACCAAATACCTCAAGTCATCGGGCTTACCAGTCATCATAGTAGCAATAAACTTACTGTCGACTTGTGATAGTACCTGTAATACAGCCAAACCAAATGTTATTGTATAATAATTATATACGATAGGAAAAACATGGATTAGTACAATAAAACATTAAGTACTTACATTAGCTTTTTTTAAAGATGACTTCGTAAAAGTCAAATTTGAATTATCTTTGTCCAAGCGATTGTTAACTTTTTCGATTGCCACTGTAGTGATGTCTTTAGTATTTTGGGCTTTCGCTTCATAAATTTCAGTATTTATTTGAACATCATTAATAAAATCGTTATAAATCATCTGAAAATATCATCAGGTACTTAATAATTGGCTAAGTGATACATATTTTTCATCATTTTGAATCACTTACATTTTCGTAGTAGCCATGTGCTTTGTATTCATCATCACTACACGCTTTTTTTGAGTAACCATTTTTAAATATAGGTGACATGCCTGTAAGTAAAAATCTTCTATAATTATATTTGTATTACTTATAAAGTAGTATTTTATTTTATTTGCATATTATATTAGAAAATTGTTACAAAGAAAAAGTTCAAAAGTTACAAGTTCAGAAAAATTTCACCAAAAGGGCATATAAATTATTGTATTTCAATTGAATTAAACTTCAATATGAGCCTAAAATAGTATTTCTGAATTTTAGAAAAGATTAGTTATGAAATATAATATAAATGTAATTTCATTTGGAAACATTACTTTCCTTTAGGTATAAATCGCCGTCTGTTATTCAAATTGAAGTTGTTTGTTGACATAAAACTTTTCTCCAGAGCATGCTGTATATCTTCGGAGATAAAGTAATTACTCGGTATGCAAAAATCTTCATCAATTTCATTATTAGATATAGCACCTTCCTTTTCACTTTGTTCTATGACATCAAACTGTTTACTTATATTCGAAGTATTTTTAGGTACGTGTAAGGCGTCTTTATTCAGTAAATTATGAGTTCCATTCAAATTTAAGTTTATACTTTTGTCTAAATTAGGGGTCAATAGATTTTCCAGTCCTTTATTCAGTTTCAAATTTATTTTGCTGTTGTTAGAATTACTGTTATTACTTATAATAATTTGACACAGATTTAATGGGTCTACTGAACTACAGCTAACAATCTTTTTATTAATTTCTTGGGTATTTGATAACAAAATTACATCCTCTTGATTGTGGCTATTAATATATTGTTGACTTTCGCGTTGATTTAATTTAAAAAATGGAGATGCAATATATGAATTATTTATCACCTCATTTGTATTAGATTCTCTTTTTACTGTACTAATACTAACAGCATTATTTTTTAAAATGTGAGAAATTTCATTTCTTTTATTGTAAGTTAAATTAAAAGTGTTTTCAATTAATTTAGCCTTTGAAAAACGTATGTCTTTTCGGAGATTTGATACCTCAGAAGTATTTGAATCAGAAACAAACACTATATTCTTGGAAATTCGATCGGTAAACATGTTATCCTTCACGTAATTCCTCCACTTTTGATCACAATTTGTATATTCATTTTTTCTATGAATTGTAATATTCGATGTTGTAATACTATATGTGAGCTTAATAGTCTCAGAAGTCATATCTCGCTTAGTGTTAATTACCATATTTTCTGTGGGACTTACTGAGTAATAATGTTCATTGACATTGGAGTTGTTTTGTATAATATAAGGATATTCAGTTGAATAGGAAGATCTACTACTCTTTACATCGTTATGCACGTTCACAGACTTGAGAAATCTCCTAATTTTACGTTTTTGATAGTCATGAGTGTAATTATTTAATCTTTTAATTGTATTAGGGATCACAAAGTTTTCCTTTGATTGTGCGCTTATAAAATGAATGTTATGACTTTTTTTATATTCAGTATTTGCTATTTTCATACTTATATTATTCGAATTACGAGTCGTCAAGTTAATTTTATGCTTATATATATTTGGTATTTCAGTATTGTCCTTATTGTAACAATGACTCTGAAACGTCATCAAACTGGAAAGCTTTTCGTCTGAGTAAAATTTTTGTTTAAAATTTTTGTGATGAAAATTTTCAGTTTCCTGATCCATATTAGGAGTCAGATATCGTGGCTCTTTTTGTGTTCCTAAAATTGTTTTTATTAGGTCGCTAGACTTTAGTAAGTCTAATTTACTTTCATATTTTCTTACTTTCTTTGGAGGTGAACTTATATCATAAAATGGTTTTCCATCATAGCAAACTAATTGGCTATTATTTTGTCCATATTTTGTGATTTCATTAATTAATATGCTTGGCTTCCATCTCTTATCAGTATCGGCTAAATGACCGTTATCAATTGTCGTATGAAATTTATTGCTGTTAGGGGTTACAAATCGAAGTGTATTAGTTATTTTTTTCATTTTATTATTGTCATTATTGCACTTTTTAAATACATCAATAAATTTCTTAACTGGTTTAGAATCTAATAAATCAATATTTTTGGGTTGGTGTATGTAATTTTGTCCACTTAAAATATTTGCACCTAGCTTTGTAGGGTTTGATATATTTCTCTGGTCGTGCTTTTTATATTTTAATTTACCCTTTTTTGGTTTATTCATTAATTCTATTTGTGTACTATCATCATATTTAGAATTCTTATAATTATTAGTCTTGCCACGGCAGCATTGAGAGTTCATTATGGTGGAATGTTTTTTCTTTCTTTTTACTAATTTCCCTAAAAAAAACTATGATTTACGATTTATCTATTAACGAGGTTGTGTAGGTATAATATTGCTCTTTGGTGTATAGGTATACTTTTATGAGGCAGTTGTGTCAATACAGGCGAGGAAGCTACTAACTATCGGTTATTTTCTCGCTCAAGAAACGTACGTAATAGTAGATTATATACCAAGGGAGATAAAACAAAATACTAATCATTATTTGTCTTACTTGATCTCTTGTGTAATAATAAGTGAAATACTTGAAATCTGACACTTTCTTGTCTTATTTTTTTTATTAATTTATCAATAATTAATCAAATTTATCAATCTATTTGATTGATAAACGATATTGACGACAAATATGCAATCTGGCAATCTGAGGCATTTTTTTATCGCCCGAGGCAAGTATATATTTTTATGTCAACCCCTGACCAGGAAGTGGGGTTTTCCGTAATCGTAACTGGTGAAAAAGTTCACTTTATGGTCAGGTGTGATATAATATAGTAGATATAAATTACGTATAAATAAAAGAGATGTAGATATATAAGTATTAATAGTTGATCTCTGACTGTTCACACTATCGGCGAGGACTCGCTCCACTAGCAAGCTAGTCGCTTATTTCAACCTATCTACCTAGTAGAGTGTGGATTATTGTCAGATCACTTGCTTTATAGCCTTCCATGCTTGCTTGCTTTATAGCGACAAAACTGTCGGAACTACACACTCGCTTCTCGCTGGTCGCTAACTAATTTCTAGTTTCTAAGTTTCTAGCTCTACTAGCTTCTCGCTCATCGTTGGCTACGAGACAACTGCCTAGTAATATATGAAATTAACAAACCTTTCACGCCATTTTGAATTTGTGAGACTCCGATCCTTTTACAATTACTGCCCAATATTTTATTCATTATTTGTCTTACTTGATCTCTTGTGTCAATTTGTTGTTTAAAGTTACATTTGTCACTAGTATTTTCTTTTATTTCTTTTAAATTGATATTTCCAGTGAAAAAAGATATTAACTTCTCAATCAAAACACTAATTTGTTTCCAATCCTTGAATTCAACCACAAAAGTAGGTGTATCGGCGATATCATAATCAAAATAAGGGCAAGTTAGAAATATAACATAAAACGGGACAGATTCTCTTATTTTATTGTAATCATCCATATTTTCTGAAGTCTGAAAGAATTGAAATCAATGTTAATGTACGAATATATAAGGAAAATTAACGATATCGTACTTTCTACCTTTGATTTGAGTTTATTATTCCCATGATGAGTATACTTTAGAAAATTGTTTTTCACAATATTATGCAGTTTGCCAGATGGTATAAATCTCTTATTTAAAAATATCCAATGGTGGACGTTACAGTTATTAGATTTAGCAATAAAAGCGTAAGCTTTATATTCATTTTTTTCCACTTTCATTTCTTCTATATTATTTTTGTCGATATCAAATAATAATTGAAATTTTTGGAACATATTTTTATTCTTATGCATTTTGAAAACTATTTCATTTCTGTTATCATCTCTCAAGCTTATTGAAATATTGTTGTAGACCAAAAATAATTGTTTTAGAAATGTTTTTATGTTATTTATTTCTTGAATTGACTTAACTGAATAGCTTTGAATGGTAAGATTGTAAAGGAATCCGTTTACTTCTACCTATTAAAAATAAGAATGAGCATTAGTATACAACATTATACACAATACAAACTCTAACTACCGCACTCAGAGACGTCAAATAACGTTAATGAGTACTTAACGTCAAAAAATTACAATTTAAAACTAGTCGCTATTCTTGCCGGGTCTATGGTCTAGATTTGAATGAAAATGTTTGACATTAAATACTCATTAAAGTTAATTGACATCTCTGAGTGTGGCAGTTAATATTACATTACCGTAGTTCCTTTAGACGGTCTAGCAGCAGCGGTCGTCAATTCTATTTCTTGTCCATTTTGAAATATTTTGGCCCATGTAACATCTGTACACCCAACCCTAGAAGTAATCTTAACGATTCTCGAGTTTTGTATAATACTGGCAAGTGATTGACCACGAAATCCATACGAGTTAGGAGGCCCCTTGAAACTAGACAGGTCAACATATTTGCTTGTAGCATACCGTTGTCCAAGAAGATTAAAATCTTGTTCGTTAATGCCATATCCGTTATCAATAACTTGAATTTTGTTTTCTTCTATATGTATTCTGATCGCAATGGAAGTTGCTCCCGCATCCAAAGAATTGTATACCTTTAGACAAAGCATTATTAATTCGAAGTTGATTAGAAGTAATACCTCAATTATTGATCACATTATTACCAGTTCTTCTACTGCTTTTTTGTAAGTAGTTAATTTATAGGAGCAGAATAACGATTGTATTTCTTTAGACAATTTGATTATGGCCATTTTCACAAGAATATAAGGGCGTTACATTCAATACATATTACACTAGCAAAATACAAATTAAAATCACCGTGTCTTTCATACGAGATACGTAATCCGAA
Source organism: Cataclysta lemnata (assembly GCA_963931975.1). Taxonomy (NCBI): domain Eukaryota; kingdom Metazoa; phylum Arthropoda; class Insecta; order Lepidoptera; family Crambidae; genus Cataclysta; species Cataclysta lemnata. Next base: position 9,253,474 of record OZ008339.1, read on the forward strand.
TGACAGATATACTTTTGATTTAAATAACGTCACTTAAACGTATTAAAAACTCTTTGCTAGAATAACTGATTTTGAAACATTTTAATTCATGCAACCAGAAAAAATTCCATATAAAAAGTAACATTGACAAAATAATAAGTATTAATATAAAATAAATATAATGTAATAATAGTATAGTCAGCTACAATTATCAGAGCCCTAGATATTACATTTGCCAATGGCCAATTATGGCATTCTTGATCTCAGAAACAAAAATAAATTGACAATTTTGACTTAGTGAATAGTGTAGAATAGGTATTGGCATATTTCGTAATCATTGTTCCCGTAGTACTATTGTCCTCTATGCGGCCTCGGTTTTTGTAAATTTTGCTTAACTTTTTAACTAAACCCAAAACTAGAGAAAAATTTTGTAAAATTCGCGAATGCCCTTTTTTGATTTCCCTGGAGTGAACTACTGATCTACGCAAATGAAATTAAAAAAAAATAATTTTATCTGTAGTAGGTAGATATAGTCGAATAGTTCGTATACAGCGGCCTAGCCGGCCTCAGAATTTAAAACATCATTGATAGAAAAAAATCCTATTCTAAACCGAAAAACTTCGAAAATAGCTTAAAGTTAACTGTGAATATCTCCTATCTACAATAATATTTTTAAGCAAAATTTATTTAATAGAATAATTGTTATTTATGAGGAATAAAGACTTTATAATTTTAAAGAAAAAATTTACTATCCTATCTCAATAAACACGATAAATATAACTGCAAAATTACAACGAAATGTGATGATGCACCGGCCGTCTGAACCGCTGATTTGTAATAGGGCTCTTAAAAATGAAATAGAATAGCGTCAGATCAGAAAGTTCAATCAAAGAATTTTCTTTGCATCAGTGTAACAAATTATTAATTAATTACATTGAACACAAACGTGATGAAGACTATATGAATAGAAGTTAAAAATAAGGTTGGAAATAAGGTAAAATTAGGTAATTTTTTTTATGTTAGACAGGGAAGCTCTTGCCCTTCATCTCACCTGATGGTAAGTGACGATAAGAGCTGATGATGGAATCGAGCTTTACCTGGAACCCTCAACCACAGAGGGGCTGGCTATCTTATCACACATTGTCGGAACACGATAATGCTGTTAACATTATTAATATGGCGACAGATTTTGATAAGATGGTGGTAGCTAGCCAGGTGGACTTTAAAGAAGTCCTGCCACCAACCAAACCGAGCACAAAGTTGTACCCTCCGGGATCGAACCCGGGACCTCTGGATCTTCATTCCGGTGGGCGTACCACTAGACCACGGAGGTGGTAAATATAAAATAACTATAATTACATTACATTAAAGAAAAAACAATAAAGGATTTAAGAAAAGACAATTTTATCAACAGTTTGCTAAATTACTAAAAATATTTTTAATATTATATTTATATAATAAAATTTAAACACCTCTATGCTTTGATTAACTTACTCAGTAGATGGCAATAGGCTCGCTCATCGAAACCAACATAATTGGCGAAACGTGGGTGTTATCAGATCTGACTATCTTCTTCTTCTTCCTGCCCTGTTCCCAGTCTATCTAGGGTCGGCGCAGTATGTTTCCTCTTCCATTCATATGTCAGACGTCATCAACCATCCACTCCCTTTTGATTCATATCATCCATCCCACCGTAAAGGTGCTAGTGATGAGATCAGTTATCAGATCTGACTATCCCCTTCTTAAATAAATAATACATATGTACATACATAAATCACGCCCATATCCCCGAAGGGGTAGGGAGAGGTGAACTAGCACCCGCGTTTCGCCAATTATGTTAAGTCCCATGTAATAGGTGGCGAGTCTATTGCCATTTATCGGGCACAAAAGTCGCAGTACATTGCCAGGAAGGTGGTATAAGAGGAACGCTGCTGCCCATTCCTCATCACTGATTTATCCTTAGTCGCCTTGTACGACACCCACGGGAGAGATTTGGGATGGTGACAATTGTATTCTACTCTGCCGTCACCACACGGCTAAATAAATAATAATATATGTAAATATTTAAATTTCTAATATACAACAGATTTATCAGGTATTGAATGTTGTGTTGTGTGTGAAGTTATGGAATAGTATATAAGTAGTGTTCATCTATGATAAAACCAGAGTATTTCTTTTTTATCATAGAAAGAATATGGCGCTCCATCGATCTATTTTCATTACCAGAATTTTGTGCTTTATTCTATTTGTTTGTGAGATAACCAAAACTTTTTCTTTTATAGCGCCTAGTTGATAATAGATTCATATTTTGGTGAAATCCTTACCGCCTCCGTGGTCTAATGGTTCGCCCGCCGGAATTAATATCCCAAGGACCCGGGTTCGATCCCCGGGGAGTACTACAGATTTGGTCTCTGGTTGATGGTAGGCCTTTTTTAAATCTGCCTGGTTAGCTACCACCATGTTATTAATATCTGTCGCCATAGTAATAATGTTAACAACATTATCGTGTTCCGTGTGACAAGATAGCCAGCTCCTCTGTGGTTTGAGGGATCCAGGTGAAGCGCAGTTTCATCTTATCGTCACTTACCATGACACCTCATGGTAAGTGACGGTAAGATGAAACCGCCTGGCTAGCTACCACCATCTTATCAAAATCTGTCGCCGCCATAATGATAACGTTAACAGCATTATTGTGTTCCGACAATGTGTGATAAGATAGCCAGCCCCTCTGTGGTTGAGGGTTCCAAGTGAAGCTCGATTCCATCTTCAGCTCTTATCATCACTTACCATCAGGTGAGATGAAGGTCAAGAGTTTTTCTGTATAACATTAGAAAAAAGTTACGTTATTTTAATTTATTAATATAATTGATAGCCCCTCACCTCGCCCAGGTAAATTGATATTATTATTATTAGTCATAATAATAGTTCGTTTGTTACCTATCTGCTGAATGAACGAGCATCGATTTGTTGTTACTTAACCCTGAACCTATTTGTTTTCAATCATGAAACGGACACCAATCGAATAGTAGTAACCGTCATTGTAGGTGTTACGATCGCGTGTTCTATTCGATACCGAATAATGGATTCCCCAGTCGACTGCTGTCCAACTTAAAATCTATATCAGCAATATTATTCATGCGACCTGAAAACTGTAATGAAAGCCTAAAAGGTTGGTGGCAGTGTCTCACCAAAAAAAGAATGGTGGTTTTATAGTGAGTTTTTAAAAGTTTCAAGCTATGGCGGACCTTTTACAGGAAGAGATAAAGTTGTTTTTGGAATATGTGAAAAGGTGAGTGTTTTATAATGATTCATTTAGATTGTAATTTAAACTAAAGCTGTACCCTTGTTCTCTCTTGGATCACCCAATTTCTAATTCTAATGATGGGCAGCTTTTTTAATTTGAAATTTGACCTTAACCTGGACACGAGTGTCTCTGTTTATGCTCCGTAAGTCTTCACTGGTAGCACGCATTCATTATAGACTCTTTTAATAGTCCTGTCGAATAGGCGATGACGGGAAGAGACTTACAAAGCCAAAAGTCTTGCTATTTATATTTCACAGTGAAGTGATTTGTTGTTCATGTGCATCAAAGTCTAAAGTGGTTAATCATGATATTTTACTATATCGCTTTTTCAATACAAGTCAGGCGCAACTCGAACAATATTTAAAAACATTGTGTGTTCTAAATTTATGACAATTAGACTTAATGTTGCAGGGATGCAATTTTGAGTTCTGTCTCTTTTGCATTTTAGAATCGATAGGTGTATGTGATAGTGGTAGTATCAACGGTAGTAAAGCTTTAAGTTTGGCTGTTTTAATGTTTAAACCAACCAAGGTCAATGTTGCAATACATTAATTAAAAGAAAATACAAAATAAAATACATACGAGTACGAATTGAGTAACCTCCTCCGTTTATTCGTCGGTTAAAAATCAGAGGCATACACTTTAGGTACCTACCATTATAAAAACAGATATATTTACCTAAAACCCATAGTAAGTCGTCACAATTTTTTAGAAAAGGAATTGTTTCGTTAAAACCATTTCCAGATTGCCGAGAGGAATAGATAGAGATATCTTTAAGGAGACAATGTCTTTGTGTAGATAATAATCGTTCTAAGAATCTCTGAGTAATACGACTTGCTTAAGACATGTTAGTTAAGTTTTTACTGATTACAAAATTTGTCACTATCTCTAATTTGTCTGAATCTACTATGATTTAGAATATAATTATTTTACTTAATTTATTTATACATACATACATAAATCACGCCTATATCCCCGAAGGGGCAGGCAGAGTGAACTAGCACCCACGTTTCGCCAATTATGTTAGGTCCCATGTAATAGGTGGCGAGCCTATTGCCATATATCGGGCACAAAAGTGTCGCAGTACATTGCTAGGTGGTATAAGAGAAACGCTGCTGCCCATTCCTCATCACTGATTTATCCTTAGTCGCCTCGTACGACACCCACGGGAGAGATTTGGGGTGGTGACAATTGTATTCTACTCTGCCGTCACCACACGGCAAAATTTATTTAGACCATAGTAATAATTATATACTTAGGCTTACTAATAAGTTAATCATTTATCTACCGATATATCAATGACAATATTATTTGTGTAAAATAATAAATCTATTTAGACATTTTTCAATAAATAACGATGGAGTCATATAAATATCTTAAGTAGATAGCTGGTATATTAAGTACGCTGTTGTATTTATTATTGTACCCGGGGATATTGAAATATTCATAAGTATTGATCGCAGGGTTTTTGATGCGATGACCCTGAGTGAGGAAAATTCACAGAAGTAAGTACAAGTATGTGTGCTGGACTGTATTATTACCTGTTAGAATATTCTATCGAGGAATTACGCCATTCGACCGTTTTATTGTAGACTAGTGGTCGCTCGCGGCTTCGCGCGCGTTAATGTCGGTTATTTAGCCGTCCTCTACTATCCAAAACAATAGTTATTTGTTATACGTGAGTGCAAAGTTGCTTTTTAACCGCGTAGTCAATTTTGATGACCGAGCGTAGCTAGTGGTTAGCGAGGGAATCAAAACAGCACAAGGTGAAAAATCTTTGCACTCGAGTGCAACACGTAACTTTTCATCCCCCTCAGCGAGCAAAAGATAAAATAAAAAAAAAATTACAATCAGAACAGTTTCTGTTTTCACCCAGAAACTTCCACAACACCCACTCAGACACATCCAGAACATCCACCCAGACACACCCACAATACACCCATCCACCCAAACACACCCACAGCATATACCCATACACAACCACAACACCCACCCATCCACCCAGACACACCCACAACATTCACCAAGACACACCCGCAACATACACCCATCCACCCAGAAACATTCACAACGTCCACCCATACACACCCACAACACACACCCTTCCACGCAGACACACCCACAAAACACTCATTCACCCAAACACCCATAACACACCCATTCACCCAGACACACCCACAAAACCCCCATTCACCCAGACACACCCACAATACACACCCATCTACGCAGACACACTTACAAAACACCCATTCACCCAGACATACCCACAACACCCACCCATCCACCCAGACACACCCGCCACATTCATCCAGACACGCCCACCACAATATTATTTTCTACTTGCCATATTAAAACCTGTAAGTACCTAAAAAAAATTACCGTCTCTAATGGGGTTCCGAGACGGTCAATCAGCTTGAGTCAAACACGTTGATTTTCCGTGTTTTTGTTCCGTTGCTAGGTCAAACAAATCAAACAGACCTAAAAAGCTTTTAAATACTTGACGCAAGCATCAAGCAAGCGTTGTGGCCGATCAAAATGTTTAAAGCATGATTGACGCCAAGCTGATTGACCGCCTCGGAACTCCAAGGTTTTAACAATTTTATGACGTGACAAGAAAATGGCGCGCGCATAGCAAATGACAAAAAAAGTACTCCAAGCAGGTTCCGAGTCTTAGTTTTAACGAAATAAAAAATTTGAATGATAATTTTGGCACCATGGAGGTAGAATTAAATAGGTATAATGATGTTTTGAATCCACAAACTTAATGCACTCGATGTTCTAAATTCAAATTTACTTGATCCTCTAGCGGATAAAAACGGCTTTTGCACTTAGACATCGAAGAGCAAAATAAACGCACTTTTCGAGATAGTGGGAAGAAATAGTTATTTGTTGTACGTGAGTGCAAAGTTGTTTTTTAACCGCGTGCTCAATTTGACTGACTTTGAATGACCGAGCTAGCGAAGGATTCTAAAATCCTGAGCGATAGCGAGGGAATCAAAAGAGCACAAGGTGAAAAATCTTTGCACTCGAGTGCAACACGTAACTTTTCCTCCCCCCAACGAGGAAATTGCAAAATACATAAAAAAATACTATCACAACAGTTTCTGTTTTCACCCAGAAACTTCCACAACACCCTCCCATCAACCCAAACACACTCTCAACACCCAACCAGAAACACCCAGAACATCTTCTCAGACACATCCACAGCACACATCCATCCACCCAGACACACCCACCCATCCACCCAGAAATACCCACAACATTCACACCCGCAATACACACCCATCCACTCAGACACACCCAAAAAACACCCATTCACCCAGAATCACCCTCAAAACACCCATTCACCCACAAAACACCCATTCACCCAGATACACCCACAAAACACCCAATCACCCAGAAATACCCACAAAACACCCATTCACCCAGAAACACCCAGAAAATACCTATTCACCCAGACACACCCACAACATCCACCCAGTCACACCTACAATACTCACCCATCCATTCAGACACACCCACAAACACCCATTCACCCAGACACACCCAAAAACACCCATTCACCTAGACACACCCACAAAACAACTATTCGCCCAGACACACCTCTAACACTCACCCATCCTCCACCCAGGCACACCCGCAACATTCACCCAGACACACCTGTAAGTACCTAATAAAAATTACCGTCCCTAATGGAGTTCCGAGACGGTCAATCAGCTTGAGTCAAGCACGTTGATTTTCTGTATGTTTTTGTTTCGTTGCTAGCGTAACAAATCAAACAGACCTAAAAAGCTTTTAAATGCTTGACTCAAGCATCAAGCAAGCGTTGTAGACGATCAAAATGTTTAAAGCAAGATTGACGCCAAGCTGATTAACCGTCACGGAACTCCTAGGTTTTAACAAATTTATGACGTGAAAAGAAAATGGCGCGCGCAAAGCAAATTACAAAAAAAAAGTACACCATGAAGGTTCCGAGTCTAGAGTTTTTAACAAATTCAAATAGGTTGCATGATAATTTCGGCACCATGGAGGTAGAAATAAATAGGTTTAATGATGTTTTGAATTCAGAAACTCATTGCACACACACGATGTTCAAATTTACTTTATCCTCTAGAGGATAAAAACGGCTTTTGCACTCAGATATCGAAGAGCAAAAACGCTTTTTTCGAGATGGTGGGATGAAAAATTTTCAAAATTTTTTTAGGAGTTCCTGAGATTTGCGCGTTCAACCAAACAAACAAACAAACTCTACAGCTTTATAATAATAAGTATAGATTGAATTATGTTTAAAGACACATACATACGTACATGGATCACGCCTGTATATACATCCCTAAAGGTAGGCAGAGTGTATTAACACCCACATTTCGCTAGTTATGTTGGGTGTCCATGTAATGGGGGGGCAAGCCTATCAGTCACGTAAACCGCAGTATATTATAGATGGTATAACAAGAAGTATGTATGCTACTTAACCCTTACTCGCCTTTTACGAGATTCGAGGGAGAGATTGGAGGTGGTGACAATTATATTCTGCTATGCCGTGATCCGATAGCTTTGAGAGATGGGGATCAAATAAATCGTTTGGTCACTTCTGATTTGATCTATAAAACACATTTTTTTAATATCTTGTCAACCACAAGTATATCGTTACAATTAGCATATTAAGTTGTTTTACGACAAAACATTTAGGTAAATAGTCACCGACAACGAAGTGGCTAAAACAGTTATTCAAGCACTGGATAGTTTTTAATAAATTATAATGAATATTGTTTGACACGTAAACTCTATTACAACTTTACATTATTGAGAAATTTTATATTATATTATATATTATTGGGAAATTTTAAAATATTCTGTAATTATACAGAAACACAATTTTATATACAATATTAACAAACCTATTTGAAATGTCAATGTAAAAAAAGTGCACATTCCAATATTTTGACGAATCATTCGTAAAGGTAAAATGGGTCATCTATTATTACCAAAACAAAAGAAGTAGATAACTCGACGCAAGGGATGGGGTTCCTCATAACGCCAAAAGTATAAATAGGAATAATCTAGATGAATTAACATCAGTAGTTTCCAAGCAGTTACTGAGAGAGGTTCAGAAGAAGAATTAGGGTGAGTACAATATAGTTGATTTTCTTGTACCAAAAGACTATGGTTTTAAAAAAAATATCTTATAAGTCTAGAAAATATAAACCGCAATTCTTTAGTTCCAAGAAAGTTCTGTGTGAAAATGTGGTTAATAATTATCATTCAGTAGTCACCTTCAACATTCTTTATTTCTTCCAGATGTTTAAAATAACGACCGTCTTGTTCGCCGTAATTGTATCGGCATTGGCGGCAGAAATTTCTTCTTCCTATGCATTGCTAGAGAAGCAAGCCAATTTTAAGCCCGACTTGAAGACAGAACCAATTGAAAAATCTAGTAATACCAAACACCATTTGGAACCTGAACATCATCCGGTCTACAAGCCAGAAGAACATGAAAGGCGTGCGAAGATAGAACCGGTGAGGCCACTTGGATCTGTAGTAAAACATGACAGGATGCTGTCTGATCAACCAGTAGATGCTACAACTGAAGTTAACCGAGTTGTGAGTATACATTGCTTGTCGTTACCATCATCAGTCTAGACATCAACATACGCGTTACCTATATTCAATAACATTACAATGGCTCCATATCGTTCTTCTCCGTCATTAGTTTTTAATTTTCTATTTTTTTGTAAACAAGGAAAATAGTAAATACACTGTTTTCTAGTTATTTATTTGATAGTCCACTTGTACTAAATCCAGCTATTCCTAATTATTTGATTTTAATTTAATCCCTCGTAGTCTTACGCAATAACCAATCGTTACTCTCGCGTAGGTACAGTTACTAACCCAAATTTCTCCCGTGGGTATTGTTCAAGGCAACCAGAGATAAATCAGTGATAAGGAATGGGCAGCAGCGTTTCTCTTATACCACCTAGCAATAGTACTGCGACTTTTGTGGCCGATAAAGGGCAATAGGCTCGCTACCTATTACATGGGACCTAACATAATTGGCGAAACGTGGGTGCTAGTTCACCTCTGCCTACCCCTTCGGGGATATAGACGTGATTTATGTATGTATGTATCTATAATTATGATATGATTTTACAGGACAATCTTGCCATTCCTGGCTATGGCTACTTGCCGGGACCAGTCGAAGTTACTTATCCTGACGTTCCTTACGCACCAGGGTACGGATATGACAATGGATATTCCAGCTCTCACAAGTAAGTGGTGTTAATATTTTTGCTTAAATTGGATATCGTAAGAGCAGGGTCGATTCTGACAATGGTTCTCTAAACCTAAGATTAATTTGACAACAGTGCTTCTCTTTCATTCTCAGTACAGAATGAAGAGGAGAGACTGATATTAAATTTAGTTTTAAGTTTAGAGAAACATGTCGGAATTGACCCTATTGTCATGTGGTGATGGTAGAGCAGAATACAATTGTCACCAACCATAATCTTTCTCGCGAGTGCCGTACAAGGTGACTGAACTGTCCTGTTATACCACCTAGTAACATACGGCGATTTATGTGCTTAATAGGTGGCTCGCCTGTATTACATGTGACCTAACTAAGGTAGCGAAATGTAGATGTTAATGTACCTCTGCCTACCTCTTTAAAGATAAATGGGAATTATTTATGTATGTATTAGACACTATACCATGCATCTTGATTGAAGTAATATTTATCGAGGCTTCTGTACTAACTGTATTTATTTGTTTTTAGTTACGATATGTACGATAACAGTCCTAGTCCATATTATGTGGAGCCTGAAACTTCACCGTTTAGCTTGCTGTGGAGTCAAGTCCCGTATTCAAGAGTACGTATTTCCAAATTTCCATTTTATTAATAAGATTATGTTGATTGATTTTAATAATATTAATAAAATGTTGACTACAAGTAGATAAATAGGTTCGAAACATAAATCGTCTCAATTATTGGTGCCTCACCATATTGGTGATGGTGATATCACATTTGTGTTTTTCGGAGATTGTAATTATTCAAATTAAAATTTAAAACAATGATGACCAAAGAGAAAACAAATATCTGGTCAAAGCTATTTGTTGTTTAACTAAAACAATATTATGTTTATTATAACGTATTATAATATTTTTACAGACATTAGTGAATTACGTAGGCAGAACAATATCCTGGTTCTTCGGAAGCATCTTTGTTATACTTCTGGGTTCTTTACTAACTGTTGGAGTATGCTCATACACAAGTATTTGTTCAATCACTTTTAACGGCGTGGGACCTATCCATGAAGAGATGAGATCAATGATGACTCCTGAGAGGTTAGAAAAGTTGAGCAATGCCGCTGATTTTGTAAAGACTGCCATAAATAAATACCAGAAAATCCAAACGGTAGCTGATGTTAATGGTGCGCGGAGACGACGCCATGCCATTTTGTATTAAAATATATGTACTAACAGTATTTATTATCTTTGTGATAACAACCTTTAAAAAATAAACACTATAAAATCCATGCTAGCTTTTACTTTTTTATATGTTTGAAGTATGGGCCTAAGAAGTATGTTGAAAATAGAATTACATATTACGAATCCAAGAATACGATGTTGCATCATTAAAATTGTATCATCGTAAAGAAAATAGTAAATTTTTAAAGTAGGTATTATAACATTGGATGAAGGAAAAACATTTTGTAAGGATATGATGCCATGTTTTACAGAGATGAAGGCAAATTATTACGATTTGTGTCAGCTGTTTTAAAATAAAATACAAGATTTAAAATAATTTACATAAATAATTTATTAGAAACCTTAAATTTAGCATTAAAATTAATATTGTAATTCATGGTACTTTACATATGCATTTTCGAAGAAATGTTGTACATTATCCAGATAGGGAACATTGTATGAATGTATATATGTAAGAAGTGATGGTTGTAAATTAAATTTACAAAATGGAGTGAAAGTGCATAATCCTACTAGTAGAGATGCTCCAAGGAGAAGGAAACTAGTATTTCTCAATAACCAGCCAGCAAATGATAGAGCACATGAAGCAATACGAGCTACGGCCATCTGTAAAACAAAACCATACATTAACATTGCCATAAAATAGTATAAACAGTTTTTTGAATAATTATGAGGAAGCGGAGGGTGGTGACGGTAGAATAGAATCCTCCCAGTGCTTGATAGGTGACAATAGACCGAGAGAGAGGGGCGACGTCTCAAATGGGACCTAACAAGATCGGCGAAATGCAGGCGAAACACACATCTACCTACGGCTTGGGGAATAAAGAAGCGCAATTTATATGTAGGACTAAATGCATAAATTTATAATCTGCAAATAAGTAGGCACGTAATAGGGGTTTAAGTATCAAATTGCCGTTTTGCATGGAGAATTTAGCGAATATTAATTTCTCCATACAAACATATTTGCGATTTTTAAGGAGCCACAAATGTAAATTTTATATAATTTTAGTGGGTATATTTAGACAACATTAAGCCAAAGGATACCTAGGATACTTTGAGATTTTTTTTATAACTAAGACGGACTGGTGTCCGTGTCCGTGGATCTAAGTGGTAGTTAGGACGAGCTGTTTTTGAAGATTTTGTGGTAGTGAAAGAAATAAAAATAAGATAAATATGCATATTGTTATTAGACGTAGTTACATAATATGCATATAATAACGTAAACTTCAATGTGGCAGTGTATTTTAGCTAGTCGCAATTACTACTATTTGTATAGCTAAAATACACACAAACTACCGTCGCATTTAGTGCTGCGCTTATGGGCCGACCAATGGACAGCATTCATTGCTGTTTATATATGATGACGTTTGAATAGGGCACACAGAAAGATCGGCAATAGATTTCAATCAACAATCAGTTAACAGTAAAGCAGCCTAAGGAAACCTTAGCAATAAAAATACTCACAATAGGCGTAGGTAGAGTAATTGTGTCCAAATCAGATTTCTTTACATCGTATTCTGTAACAGCATAGTCGTTACTAGGTATTACGTGGTACCTGGAAATCAAACAAAACATTGAAACAAAAGACCATGGAACTAAAGGACAAACTTTGACAAAAATAATCTATGTGACATCTTTATCTGAGAGATTTAACAAAGAGAAGGTCTACATTGTGCATCCAATTGTTAAGTCGGAAAAAAAACACTCACTCATAATCATTTAAAGATGAATCATCGACATATTTCACTGGACCAATCCGATTTCTAACTTCAGGAACCGCATAAGTGACATAAGGCGCGGGACCAGCTGATATTGTTCTAAAGAAGAAAGTGCACACTGCAGCTGATAATATTAACCGAATCATCTGTAATTAGACAAGAATATTGGTTTAATAAGTAAGTACTGTAATACTACTCAATCAAATTCCTATGTGGTTTGTAAAGATTACTAAAGAATATCTAGTAAAGTTTTATGGGTTTCAAAGCTTAATCTGTTGACCGAAAAGATTAATATTATATTATATTATTAGTTTTACCATAAAATGACACTTGAATAGGCATAAAAATAAAAAAAGAATAAATGATAAAAATAAATGAATATAAAAGAAGAACAATCAAAGATTAGCTTTTTATAAAACACTAAAGTGGTTTCAGTTTAGTGTAGGTATTGTGTTCTGTGTGTCGTACCATTATAAAAATATCGATAACCAAAGAGTTTAAAAAGGAAGTAGATGAAGTAAAATAATGTGCTATTTTTTGTAAACCTACTTTGTACTACAGTTGATGAAATGAAATAGGTACTTACGTTGATGTCAAGTTATTTTATGGTGATAGTCTGTTGGTAACTAACTACTGAAAATCATAGCTTGAGCCTAATATAGTAATCCAAATCACTGTATTAGCTAATTACGTAGGCAATTACAAAAAAAATGTTTCTGAACTAAAATAATAATGAAGTCATTAAATTTTGAACATTTTAATTGAAAGTTTTTTTATTAAATTCCCATGTGTGTCCGTTTTAACTAAGTCCGTGGTTATATAAAAAAAATTGACACGTTTCAATTGAATATTCGATTTAATCGTAAATGTACTGATATATTTATATTTTAACGACCCTTGTTCGTTTAAAGTTAAAGTTCGTTTTTTTGATAACAATTTTGTCTAGAAATTACTAATATAATAATTAGTGTAATATATAACAAACTAGAATTTAGTGGATTGGTGACTTCGCTGGCTACCGTTGAAGAGGTTCCGGGGTTTGAATCCCGGTAGGGACCAATATTTGTGTGATGACCACGGGCATATATTCTCATGGATTTTTATAAGTCAATTTTCAATTATCGCTCGTAATTGAGTTTCCATAAGACAAGCTCTTAAGCTGCTAACTTTGGGCTAAGGGTGAGAATCTGTATCCTAACCAGTTCCTTAACGTCCCCCTTGCTGGAGCAAGAACCTTCCCTATGGATGGATGAATATAGGAAGAATGTGCCTTAATCCATCGGGCAAATGCGAATTGGTGGGCTAAATAATTATAGGTAAGAGTACGGGAGGAGCTCGCTACCGCAGTGGAATAGCGCGCTTGGCCTGCGATTGCGTAAACAAACCAATGTTCGCTAGGCCGGTCATTGGATGGGTGACTAAAAATTTATTATCTCGAGTTCCTCCGTGCTTCGGAAGGCATGTTAAGCTGGTGGTCCCGGCTGCATCTGTAGTCGTTAATACCCACCAACTCGCACTGGGCCAGCGTGGTGGGTTATGGCCCAGATTGGGTCATATTTTCTTCCATCCATAGGGAGTGTCCCCAGCAGTGGGGACATTAAAGGGCTGGTGATGATGATGTAGAGTACGTATTGGTACTGTACTCCAACTGTAATTTTTTTACAGTACGACCTTTATCATCGCCAGTTTTATAACGCTACATACAGCCAACGTCAATACTATAAGTAAATTTAAGAAATATGAGTCAAAATGCTTAGGTACAACACCGTGGGTTCACATCATTTAACGAAATCACACTTTGCGTTAGTGTCGTGTGGTGACGGCAGCGTGGAATACAATTGTCACCACCCCAAATCGTTACTGTGGGTGTCGTACCAGGCGACTAAGGATAAAATAGTGATGAGGAATGGGCAGCACCGTTCCTCTTATACCACCTAGCAATGCACTGCGACTTTTGTTCCCGATAAATGGCAATAGACTCGCCACCTATTATAATATGGGACTTAACATAATTGGCGAAACGTGGGTGCTAATTCACCTCTACCTGCCTGATATAGACGTGATTTATGTACCTATGTATATATCTACTTTGCGATAGAGACGTTTTAAGACTGAATATCCATTACTATTTTTACAGTTTTATAAAGACTGGCTTGCTGTTTTTTCATTACCGCTTAATTTATTCTCTCGTTTTTGATATTAGTCTATCTGTAGGATCGGCTCTTATTGAACACATTCATAGTCTAATTTACATATATTAATTTATATTTAGATATCCTGGTGGGCAGTTCCAGAACACGTGTTTTCTAGGAGTCTCGCATAGTAATAATAATTGTAATATTTGTCTGTATTTTTCTTATCCAGTTTTTTATAATTTTGTTGATAAATGTTAATTAAAATTACTATAAAAGCGGCAACTAAAATTAAGACATTCTTTTCGAACACCGGTGCAATTTTTCAATCATATTTATATCGTTGAAGAAAACTGGCACTTTCCCGGTTCAGTTGATGATATGAATCAAAAGGGATGGATGATTCTGATGATTTCTTGATGACGTCTGCCAGAAATGAATGGAAGACGAAACATATTATGCCGACCCTAGATAAATTGGGAACAGTCCAGAAAGATGGTGATTCATTTGGGAAAGAATGTAATTTTTTATGGGTTTTGTGCCAATTACGCAAAGCCATGATTGCCACAATTATGACTAATACTAATGAAGATATTTGATAATGAATGAAATCTCGTTAACTAATTTCAATCATAAATATTGCATATATAAAGCTTTCTGCTGGCTAAGCAGTGTCATTCATATTTTAGTTTTTCCTAAGGATAACTATACTAGTTTTTAAAAGAGACAATAAAAATCCTGGGAAAATGGTTAGTACTTTAACATTACCTTTGAAATATATTTCGTATTTAAAATAATTGTACAAAAATCATCAACTTAATATACCATTTGACTTTCAGATGTTCAAGCTTATCTTCTTGACAGCTTTCGTAGTAGCTGTATCATCGGGTCATAGAAATCACTATGGCAATTTTATAGAATATGACGACGTTCCAGCACATATTGTAGAAGTGAGTAATTGAACTAACAAACTATACTAACTATATCGTATTTCTTTTGTTTCATTTTTGCGCGTGGTGTTTGCACTGCCGAATACAGTTTTCTTCACCCATTTAGTATACAGTTTGGAGAGATGGAGTATTTTGGAGCTGTACATATCACCACATCCACAAAACTTAGACAAATCCCAAAGGAATACTTTTTCGACATCAGTTATTCGACGCCTTTCCCAAGTAATTTGGGGTTAGGAGAAAGTAGATTTCCTCTGTTTAACACCTAACATATTTTATGTTTCTCTTTCAGAACTTACGTCCGTATGCCTATAAAGACAATGGTCTCAGATATGGCCAGGTTATCACTCCGGAGGCGATTTACACTCCCTATGAGCATGTGCCATTGCCAGTGGCCACTGAAGTAAGGCACGAAGCATTAGCCACTGTGGGAATAGCCGCCCCAGTACCTACAGTGAGTAATCCATATTTTGATCCTAATAGGTAGAAGTTGATATCGAATATTTTAGAATCGCCAAATCGTCTTTAATCATCGAATAGGTTGCCACTCAACCGGATATGTTGGACAATGTATTGTGATGTGATGGATATTTTATGAAAACGCTCAACTTTTTGAGATTTTGGACAATAGCCGACCTTATTTTGCTAATGTTAACGTAACCATTACAAATGTATTTACTTGGTCATTTGTTATTGTTGTAACATAAACTGTATCAAAAAGCAATACTTCTGAAACACCATTGTGATATGATAGTTACGTTAACATTAGCAGAATTATGCGTGTGTTTTTATTTTTCGAATTCACTCAACTTTTTATTATTGTTATCTCTTTTATTTATCTCCTGTAACAATTTGCTTTTTGCTATTAAACTTATACGTTCTTTTTGTTACCTTTTCAGTATACCGGATCCCTTATAAAGTCCTTCGCGTTTTCCATCATCAAGAAGATCCCAGCACTCATCGTAGGGTTTTTGTCAGCCATTGGAGTGTGCATGTTTACTCCATTATGCTCCAACCTGACTAGCTTCAATTTGTGGACCGGACTGCCTTCAGGATTCTTAAGTTTCATGACCCCGGAAAGAGTACGATTTGCAACTGATTTTGTCAAACAATCCATTCGAAAATACAACGGTTTATAAAGTGTTCGATATAAAAACTGTGATTTATAGACGTTAGTTTTATAGACGTGATCTAGTATTTTAAGTTTTGTACTGTGAATAAAATATTTATTGATAATATTATATTTTCTTTCGTTCTATTTCCAAACAGCGTATAATAACCGTTATTGTCGATTGTTTATCGACATCCTTTGTCTTCAATTTTTTCATCAGGGGAAGGCAATTAAAAGGAAATAAATCCCTATGGTATTTTATATAAATCAGTGATGAGGAACGGGCAGCAGCGTTCCTCTTATACCACCTAGCAATGTACTGCGACCTCTGTGCCCGATACATGGGACCTAACATAATCGGCGAAACGTGGGTGCTAGTTCACCTCTGCCTACCCCTTCGGGGATATGGGCGTGATTTATGTATGTATGTATTTTCTATAAATGTTATTTCCGTATGTACTGTCGTCGCAGTCTGCTATTTAATTTCGTATGTATGTTTATTTTTCACCCCCATCTCTCCCGTGGTTGTCGTACAAGGCGAACGGTTAAGACAGCAATGAATAATGGGCAGTAGCATTTCTCTCATACCACCTAGCAATATACTGCGATTTATGTGCCCAATATATGGCAATAGGCTCACCACCTTATTACGTCGATTGTTTATTGACATCCTTTGTCTTCAATCTTTTCGTCTGGGGAGGGAAATTAAAAGGAAATAAATCTCTATGGTATTTTCTATAAATCAGTGATGAGGAACCTCTGTGCCCGATACATGGGACCTAACTTAATTGGCGAAAAGTGGGTGTTAATTCACCACTGGGATATAGGCGTGATTTACGAATGAATGCACTAATAATATCATATAGGCTTAGTGTAGTTAGGGATACAGGATTTTATAACATATCAGCAGATTCAGTAGATAGGCAGTAAGCATCGTAAACAACAACGTTTGTTTTACGAGTCTATATTTCATTCATAAATGAAAGCATTTCGCTGCGTTAAGCTGCGGTGTAGAGTTATCAACATTCGAGCGGTAAATTAAATTAATAAGGTTTTTTTTGTATGAAAGTAATTTCCAAAGTATTATCAAAAGTCGTAGAACAAACGTTATTATTTGTGGCGTTGGCTGTCCGGTCTTTTGACGTTTTCCGGTACTTTATAACTAAACTTGTATCATTTAATACCATAAAAACCTAACTGAAAAACTATTTAAGGACATGGTGTGTTCTAATTTTATTACAGTAAAACGTACTGTTCTACGAAATCCACCACCGACACCCTCATTAAACACATATTTGATGTTGGGGAAAATTGGCAGAATGCTCTGGGTATTTTTTGTGATCTGTCAAAGGCATTTGATTGTGTTTCACATCAAACATTATTAGCGAAATTACAACATTACGGTGTATCTACTACCTCATTCAAACTGGTAAAGTCATACCTGAGTGACAGGACTCAAAAGGTAGTGATTAATAAAGCCGAGTCCTCGGGTTCACCAATGCGAATGGGTGTTCCTCAAGGATCAATACTAGGACCATTACTATTCATAATATATTTATATATATTATATAGACCTTCCCTTCTATACAGAATCTCTATGTGACACGGTGCTATTTGCAGATGATACCCCATTAATTTTCAAAATAGACAGAGGTAAAGATAATTATGATGACATTAATATAGCAAGTTCCAAGGTTCTAGATTGGTTTACAAATAACAACTTGCTACTCAATTCTAAAAAGACCAAATGTATTAAATTCTCTCATCAAATGTAAGGCAAGCAAGTAGTCAGATTGCAATTAATAATGAAACAATTGAATGTTTCAATTCTACAGTGTTCTTAGGAATAAGGTTAGACTCAAGATTGCAATGGTATCCCCATATTTCAACTCTATCAGAGAGATTAAGTTCAGCAGTATACGCCGTAAAAAAATACGGCTATTAATGCTGATGTTCAAACATCCAGACTTGCATATTTCAGTTACTTTCATAGTGTTATGTCGTATAGTTTACTGCTTTGGGGCACAGCTGCTGATATTCAGGATGTATTTATTCTACAAAAAAGAGCTATACGTGCTATTTATCAATTAAAACCTCGCGACTCACTAAAAAATCTATTTAAAGACATACATATCCTAACTCTTGCTTCACAGTTCATATACGATTGCATTCATACGTCTACAAATATCTAAACAAATTTGCAAAAATTTGTGATATTTGTAAATGCAATATTAGAAATAAAAACAAACTTTCCTTTCCTAGACTAAGATTACACAAAGTAGCTAATACTTGTAGGTAAATGTATACTTTTTTATAATAGGATTCCAGATTCTGTGACTGATTTGCCTTTACACAAATTTAAGCCCTATATAAAAAATATACTCCTGAAAAAAGGGTATTATAAAATTCAGGACTATTTAGATGAAAAGATGCTTGGAATCAATAACTTTTAAATACATAATATATAAATACTAAATATCTTTATCCAGTATGATTAAACGATCGCCCTTGAGTGTTCTTTATTTAATAGTTATTTGTTGTACGTGAGTGCAAAGTTGTTTTTTAACCGCGTGCTCAATTTTGATGACCGAGCTAGCGAAGGATTCTAAAATTGAATCACGAGCGTAGCGAGTGATTCAAAAATTAGAATCCTGAGCGATAGCGAGGGAATCAAAAGAGCACAAGGTGAAAAATCTTTGCACTCGAGTGCAACACGTAACTTTTCATCCCCCCCAACGAGGAAATTGCAAAATACAAAAAAAAAATACAATCACAACAGTTTCTGTTTTCACCCAGAAACTTCCACAACACCCTCCCATTAACCCAAACACACTCTCAACACCCACCCAGAAACACCCACAACATTCACACCCATCCACTCAGACACACCCAAAAAACACTCATTCACCCAGAAACACCCACAAAACACCCATTCACCCAGAAAAACCCAAAAAACACCCATTCACCCAGAAACACCCACAAAACACCCATTTACCCAGAAACACACACAAAACACTCATTCACCCAGAAACACCCACAAAACACACATTCACCCAGAAACACCCACAAAACACCCATTCACCCAGAAACACTCACAAAACACCGATTAACCCAGAAACACCCACAAAACACCCATTCACCCAGAAACACCTACAAAACACCCAACCACACCCAAAAAACACTCAATCACCCAGAAACACCCACAAAACACCTAATCACACCCAAAAAAACACCCAATCACCTAGAAACACCCACAATACTCACTCATCCATTCAGACACATCCACAAAAACCCATTCACCCAGACACACCAACAAAACACCCATTCACCTAGTCATTCAACTAGTCCCAGCCTATTGCCATGTATCAGGCACAAAAGTTACAGTATATTGCCAGGTGGTATAAGAGGAACGCTGCTGCCCATTCCTCATCACTGATTTATCCTTAGTCTTAGCCTTGTACGACACCCACGGGAGAGATTTGGGGAGGTGACAATTGTCTTCTACTCTGCCGTTAACACACATCATAATAATGAATATTAAAATATGTTCATCAATTATAGTATCCCTATGCAATACTATTTTGATTTTAATTTTTCACTACTATATAAATGTTAGAAAAAGTACAAAGAAAATTGTGAATACAAAATGTTCGAAAAATTAAAGTCTTGATGCGGGAATCGAACCCGTATCATCTGCGATTCGGGCAGATGCCTGTTCCACTCGACGTTGTGTGTTGGTTGGTTGAGTACTTTTTCTAACCACAATATAAGAAATGCTGATACTTTGAGCCAGATGCCCATCATCTGCTATGAGTGTAAAAAATAATACGAAATTTATTAATATTTTAGACTTTCGCGTTGCATCAAGAATCTGGTATAATGAAATTGGGTCTATACGCGCAATAAACATTGCAAATATATCGCGATATATTTCCACGGAATTAAGTACAGATGTTATCTAGTAGGTATACCTACTGAAGAATTTCAGCTCTTTAGAATGGTCCTAAAATTCCTATGAATAAACGTATTTTAATTAGGGGTATTTATAACATTGGATTACGTTATTAGCGTCGTTGTGATTAAAGTTCATTATAAAGTTAGAGAGATTGGTATTTGAAAATAGGAGGATGAATCATACATTTTTTGTCATTAAGATTTTTCAACTATTTTACTCATGATATTAACATTAATTATTTGATATTAACTAATACATTGATTATAAACTAATGATCAGTAATATTTACTTTTATTTACGGTATAAATACGTTTTATAATGTTTGTGTAGTTCATTCTACATTGCAAGGTTGTCAAGGATTCTAATAACGTAACAATCAAGGTAAGATGTTTTCTTTTACTCACGTTATTTCTATACTTTTCGATTCCATTTATAGCTCTTTTCTACGGCCGGTTTGGTCGAATGGTCAGATCGCTGGGTGTTGGCCAAGAGGTCCCAGGTTCGAATACTGGTAAGGGCAAATGTTTATGTGATGGTATCTGCCATTTGTTCCCGGGTCATGGTTGTTTACATGTTTATGTAGTATATTTTCAATATTAATATGTCATTAAAATTTATGCTAGGTACTTAGATAGATGATAGATATAAGAGTGTACGAAATATCAATTTAATATTTTATTTATTTATTACCTAAAACCCTATTTTTAATTGTATTTGATTTGATCTTAAAAAACCTATTGATTTATTGATGATAATTATTATTTTCAGATGATGCGTACCTTGGTTATACTGAGTTTGACACTCGGATTGGTGTTAGCAGATCCGGTTGTAGCCAGAATTACAAATGCTGATGTAAGTTTAACATAATTTACAGTTATTTTTGGACTTTTTTATCCAATTAAGCCCGATAGCTTAACTTACCAACCTATGTATCAAAGTTAACGAAAGAAGAAAAGTCCCAATTCATTGATACCGCTTAAATAAAAATAGAGATACAAGACAAAATTGCATTCCTGCAACACTGCGTCTTACTGTAATACATTTAGGACACACAATCTCTCCAAGTCTTTTTAGAGTTGTGTCTTTATTGCACTAAATGAGGAATACGTGTTTCAGGCTACAAATACTTCAGTGGATACTGTAGATGTAAATGCCGCCAAGCGATCACCGCGCCATGTCCTGCCCACAACGTCCTTTTTGTACGATCTTGCTTGCACTTGGGTCGGGAGATTTATTGTAAGTATTTCTTGGTTTCAACAATATATAACTATTAGATAAATTATCACAAAGAAATTTGTGTTCAAAAAAGTTGGGATAATTTTAGCCTTGATACTTGATAATTACTTTAAGACTAGACATATTTTTCGAACTTTTTCTAACCACAAATTTCTTTGTGATATTGTAAGTGTTTTTTTATAGGTTTATGAATAGAGAATTTTATAAAAGGTTTATTAGTGCTAATGAGAATTTTAACTAATTAATGTTTATAACTTATTATAGAGGATTTTTATGAATAAGGCTGTTAATATAATCTCATGGAGTTACATTAGGCGATTCTTAGACCACAGCCTCTGTTATATGAACGAAAGCCCCTCTAGACAGATATACAATTACATACATACATACATAATTCACGCCTATATCCCCGAAAGGGTAGGCAGAGGTGAACTAGCACCCACGTTAACATAATAATTAGACACGCGTTATTTAAATCAAAACAATTTTTTTATAGATTCATACAACTCATTAATCATTATAATTTTTTTTTATTTTTATTTCAGAACATCCAGAGCGTGGCTCTATTTGTGATGAACTGGATTGTGTACAACTTCACGACAATTGCCGTAGGCGCGCTTGCTGCGCTCGGCTTTTGCAAGATGACAAACAGATGTAGCCTGCAGTACGAGTCTTACATCCCAGTGTCGAGGCTGACCAAATTCGTCACTGCTGACTCTATAGACACCGCTGAGCGGTTCCTCCTCACGGCTTTGGATAAGTACCAGAAGAGATAAAAAAAAACGCAGAAATAAGAAAGTGAAAGTAGGAAAAGAGTCTTGAAAATCGAGTAAAGAGTCTTAACAAGGAACAAGGAGCTCATGATTATCGTGATTGTAATTTAATGTAATAATAAAGTATTTATTAACCTTACTACTCGTCTTTATTATTGTAACACTCTTTTTATTTTAATAATGAATCTTTGTAGCTATATTCCGCGATCACGATTGCTGTATAGTAAGTTTTTGTAAGGTTTACTATAATAGTATACAACTACTACAATATCATAGAAACATTGTCACCTCTTAAGATATAGTGGTTGTGACAATTGTTTTCAGCGCTGTCGTCATCATATTGCAATATTTTTTCCAAGACAATTATATTGTCAACAAATACTTTCGCTTTATCTTAAGAACATAATGATACGCAATTATTTATTTATGAACGACGTTAAAGTTTATTCCTATGTGAGAGTGATAAAACAGTCAATTGTTTTACTTACTGTTACGGATACGACATAAAACCTTTTTCTTAGCCAAAATTGTCAATATATTTTATTTTTAAAACTAATGTCACTATGAGAAAAAAGTGAAGAATGAATTTGTAAATTTTATGTTAAGCCTTGCTTGTGACAAAAATTTAATTAAAACATTTACAAAACAGTTAAAAGCTTTGCTTTTACACTTACTTTCTCAATAGCGCAATATTATTATTTTGTCAACTGAAGTCTTAAATTAGCGTTAATTGAAAATTTCATACATACATACATACATAAATCACGCCTATATCCCCGAAGGGGTAGGCAGAGGTGAACTAACACCCACGTTTCGCCAATTATATTATTATTAATTATGTTATATTTATTAATTATGGTCCCATGTAATAGGTGGCGAGCCCATTGCCATTTATTGGGCACAAAGTCGCAGTACATTGCTAACCTAAGTGGTATAAGAGGAACGCTGCTGCCCATTTCTCATCAGTGATTTATCCTTAGTCGCCTTGTACGACACCCACGGGAGAGATTTGGGTTGGTGACAATTGTATTCTACTCTGCCGTCCACACGACACTAACGCAAAATGTGATTACGTAAAATAATGTGTACCTTTGACTCATATTTCTAAGATTGACTTATAGTATTGACGTTGGCTGTATGTAGCGTTATTTTTTGAATACAAATGAAGTAATTTCTACTTTTGTAATTTCGTGATTTTTTTTTCACAGTAAAACCACAAAAGTTACTTTCACATCCAGTTTTAAAAAGGAATGCCCAGAATGAGACAGAAAGATATAATCTACTATATTATATAGGACACAAAATAAAAAACAAACATCGAATATCTGAAATCACAACAAAAGCCATTAAGCCTACTATCAGATCGCGTGATGTGGTACATGAAAGTCGAATGTTAATATTACTTTGTTCTTCTAAAAAAATGACATAAAGTGTTGACCTTGGAGGAATATTAACATTGTCACGCAATCCTGGAAGCATTTTTCGTAGCATGAAAAGCCATATGTACGTCGATACAAATCAGGTCACAATAAACTGAATTTTTGACTCTGCACTTTACGTCCTACTAATGAAGGTTCAAATAATTAGGAGACATTACCCAAAATCTTATAGGGTATTCATCCAATCCAATGCAGGAAAATAATTATAGCAATAATCACACCTGTGATGGTGAAGGGGTGTCGTAAAAGTCGACTAAAGGATATTGCTTGGTCCAGACTAATAAGCTCCTATTACACGAAAATCGTACCCAAATGGTGGAGGAAAACCAATAACAACAGCATACCCAAAGAGGGTTGGTGTCAGGCAGGCATCTTAATTGCCCCCTCCGATCATTGGTTTTTCGACGTAGTCATTTTCATCACTTCCCTACACTTTCATTCTCCACTAGGACCTTTCTTTCCGGTGTGATGCAGGCATCAAAAGGCAGTGGATGTTTTGATGACATCTGATGACTGATCAACTGATATAATGGGTACAGTGGGCCTAACCAAGTGGCTTTTCTAATCTAACACATATAATACAAAAGTATGAAACTGATGCCGCGTGGTGACGGCATAGTAGAATACAATTGTCACCACCCCAAATCTTTCCCGTGGGTGTCGTTCAAGGCGACTAAAGATAAATCTGAAAATGATTAGGAATGGGCAGCAGCGTTCCTCTTATACCACCTAGGCTAGCAATGTACTGCGACTTTTGTGCCCGATAAATGGCAATAGGCTCGCCACATGCCTACCCCTTCGGGGATATAGGCGTGATTTATGTATGTATGTATGAAACTGACGTTTTGTTTTCTCTAGGTCAGTTTCATACATTTTTTTTGCTATAGGTTCGAATAGGTTGGCCACTTGGCTAGAACCACAGGGCAGAAAACGGGTGACGTGTAAAAATATATTTTGTAAAATATACTTTGCTTTGAACGTCATTATTTATTGTGGACCTCCGTCCAGGTAACTAGTCCAGGTAAAGAGACCAATCGTCGCAACGAACTAAACTAGTACCATGCAAACCGTTTTGTGTGGAATTCATAGATTTTTTTCGCCGACATGCTGTTATTCATCTCTCTATCCATACATCATGTTATCAACTAAGTGAGATGAGTCAGTGGCAATTACAATTAGTTATATCCGACCAAACGAAATTATCTTACCGGGTATTTTGTACAGACATGCCGTGATCCAAAAGACATTGAATGGGTTCATGGTTATAGAATGACTATAAATGTGTCACGGGAATTCTTGTCAGGGACTTATACTGAATCTGGATCAATCAATAATAAGCTTAAGTTTTCCAAGACTCAGTAAATATTATTATTTAATGCAACTTTAATACTAACTATTCCAGTAAATAGCGTAATTTCAAAAAGGATTTACAATCAAACCTGAAAGTTATTAAATTGTCTCCTTCTCGTAGATCTTCAGTGATTTGTGCTTGTTCCTTATTTTTTTAATGATTACATCTGTAGCGCTGCAATATTAAACATTGATTGACTACTACAAATTAGCTTATATGTCGACGATCTTTTGTTTTGCTTATAAGAAAGGTACTTATATATGGTGCGGATGTAACGACCGAGTCTTAAACTGGGCTATCAATCTTGGAGCTTAATATATCACTAGGCAAATAAAGAACTTACTGGTAATTGCTAAATAAGTCATGAGCTGCTGTGTTTATTTTGTACGTGAAGTCATTATAACGCCTGACTCACTTGGCCTTCGTCTACCTACTTCTTCATATAGCAGACTTATAAGTCATTTAATGTTCGAGTTAAATTGCACCAGCTACACTATTCTGTTATCTCATAACAGTAGGTATGAGCGATCGTTAATTATTGTCAAGAGACAATATCTTTGACCCTGATTTATTCTCTTCGATCTTCTTGCCTTTATGCCATTTTATTTAGGGTCGGCGTAGTATGTTTTTTTATCTTATTGGCTCTTCTTAGTGGTAACCTATTTAATCACTCCAATCACATTATGTAATTTCTCACGTTATCCACCCATCTATTCTGCGATCTTCCTCTTTTTCTCTGTCCCTGAATGTTCATCGCTCTTTTAGTCATATTCATTTCATTTTTTCTCATACCATGTCAATACTTGTCCATATGATTCACGTTTAAACTTCCTCTAATATAATCATTCATCACTTTATCTATTATGGCCACGCCAAATATCCACATTCTTTGACCTTGATTAAGTAATATTATGTTTTAATCAATATGTTTGACGGATCGTTGTTATCTTCGATAGATAATGTTCGGAAAGCTTATTGCAGCTTTAACTTTTTGCGATACCAGTGAAGCATATTAAAATATTAACAAGAGTTGTCAGCAACAGATGCCACAATGATAAACGTTTTCCAAGCCAGTAGTTATTAAAATATTAATATTATAGTTTAGTGTGAACAGCTGTCGGCAGCAATAACAAAGAAATGATGTCACTCATTGAAAATGCTGTGGTTTTCTATTAATCTATGTTTTCTATTATATTCCATTAACGGTATCGAATTTATAAACATTTATGACGTAAAATATGAAATGTACTTTTTGTCTTTAAGTAAAAAATTAACAGCAACATTACAGTTAAATCGGGCTCTATTAAAAATCCGCAACTGATTTCGTCTTCCCAAGTCGAACACTTTTGACTTCTGACATCACTGTTTACGTATACGTACGATTAACCCGTCTCGCTGCGAATAATTTTAATATAGCACGCCCGTATAGAATGCAGTATGACGAACTTGCATCCGGTCAATGTAACATTCAGACGGGCAAATGTGTCATTGCTGCCTTATCATGTAGGTGCCTGTATTTATACGTTTTGACCGCCAATCTTCACGCCAGTTGTAGTTTCGCTTTCACCGGCGCCAGTTTATCAGGCTCTTATCAGTGAATATTGTTGTTTCAATTATAAGCCCGCGCTGTGAGATTATCTGCGTATTAGTGGATTGTGGCAGTTCCATGTAAGCAGCGGCGCAAGATGGGCAACTCTAAGAGCAAGAAGATGAAAATAAGCCAAGCGGAAGTGTCAAACAATGACGAGGATGGAGGAAGAATAAACTCACTAAAGACTGATATACCTGACAATGTTCCCACCATAAAGAAAATTGAAGACAACGAACAAAAGGATACGGATAACGCGAGCAGTGCTTCTACAGTGGAAGTGTTGGACGACAAGTGAATGAAAGTGCCAAAGAAAGTACGAAATCATGTCAAAGACGTATATAATTGTGAACAGAAACCTGTATATCCTATTGCAGAGTATGTTAACTGCAATTATTTATAGATGTGTAATTATATTGTAAGGAACAATGCCATCAGCCAAACTTGTAAGCTAGTCTCAATCGACATTGAATTGGGGTGTGTCATGATGTAAATAACATCATGGAGTGCAATAAATTGTAATGTTTCAGTAATTTATTATTCCCGTTATCTTTATGTTGGTATGTATAAGGTTAAGTATTGACAAATAAAATTTTCGTCTTGCATACGTTTTATTCCACTATTGTTCCCAACTCAATATTATTTGAATTGTAGATCACGCTCAAGGAAAACACCTTGAGTATCCTTTGTATTTAGATCTGCCTGTTTATTAATAGCACTTGCCTCATGTCTTACTGCCGCACTCAGAGACGTCAAATAAGTTTAATGAGTACTGAATGTCAAAAAATGACAATTCAAATATAGTCTCTATTCTTGTCAGGTCTTTGGTCTAAATTGAAATGAAATTTTTTGACATTAAGTACTCATTAAAGTTATTTGACGTCTCTGAGTGCGGCAGTGAATGTAATAAAAATTAATGTAAGAATGGTATGCAAAATGTGTAGTGTAATAAAATTTTGTAATTGATTTTTATTACGTTAACGTGTTCATTCATTGATGAGGTATTTTAATATAATATTATCTTTAAGACATGTAATACTATTAAAAAAAAGTGTTGAAGACGTGTTTTGTTTAAGAAGTTCTGTCACTATCACACACATTGGACAATAAAAGGACGAAATAAAGGATTTAAACACTCATCTCTTAGATACTTTTTGTAATAAAAACGACAATGTTTTAAGTCCTTTTGGAGTTGTGTCGTTTTTGAAAGGTTTATGGGAAATATTACGATTGTGTGTACTTTAGGCAAAGATTTGTCGCCTGCTGCTTGTATGTTCCGTGTGAAAAGGGGCGAGCCTAAATCAGCGTAGTATTGCCAGATACTAAACAGTGCTGCCAGTTCCAGCGTCCAGTATTTATAACTTTTATGCACGTTTTATCCAAACGACAATTAAATTTAGAAAACACTTATGCCTGTTCAAGAGTCCCATAATTTGAATTAAGTAATTTTTTTATTTGAAAAGCCGAAGTAAGCCGTACACACAAAATACATACTAGAACTTTGCATTTTGTGGACTTTCACTAGGTTTTTTTGTATGCATTTAAATTACTGATATGCACAACATAACGTTGTCCATACCGGCGTCGTCGTCGTCGACGTATTACCAGTGTCGTAATACGTCGGTATTAATAATTATTTAAAACGATATTATTTAAAGGAACGTATATAAATTGATTCATAGTGTTGCTAATACATATTACATACTGAGTTTATTTGAATTTATTATAATTATGGAAAATAAAGCAAGTGTCTTTAGGGATTTTTTAAAGTTAGGTGTTGTCAGTGAAAATGATGATTTTCCGGTCTCGTTCTGTTCTCATTTACATTTATCACTGTAAAATTGAGTACTTAATTAATCTCAAATAAAATTACGCTCTACTTTATTCGAGTAGAAATATCTGAAGACTTGATTTTTATTTCACATCTTTATAATACTGCCAGATACATCGCTTATCCTATTTAATAAAAGAGAAAAGTAACACAAAAGAGGTACTTAAAAGCATTGTGTGCTCTAAATTTATGATAGTAAGACTTATTTTTGGAGAAATGCATTTTTGTGTTGTATCTCTTTTATGACTTCCAAATATTATTTTCTTAAACCTGGCCTTGTAACTCGCTAGGAAAATTTGTATTATCGTTTCTTATATCTCCAAGAGATGCAGATAAAACTAGCATGCCTGCAACAGTAAGTCTTACTGCAATCAATTTAGAACACACAATTCTATTAAGTATTTTTTGAGTTGCGTTTTTATTGTAATAAATGAGTAATAAAATTAAGTTATTGTTTTTAGAAACAAATTATTATTATCCTGGATGCTTATCTCTGTAGTATTCTCCCGAGGAGCTCGACAGAACAGTCGATACGAACGAGAGAGTCGGACGATTGCATAAACTAAGCAATGTTGGCTAAGGCCGGTCATTAAATGGGTGACCAAAGATATATTATCTCCATTTCCTTCGTGCTCCAGAAGGCACTATAAGCCATAGGCCTCTGCTGCATCTGCAGTTAGTAATACCCACCAATCCGCATTGGGTCAGCGTGGTGGGTTATGACCCATTCTCCCTATATATTCTACCATCCATAGGGGAAGGCCTGAGCTCCAGTAGTGGGTACATTAAAAGGTTAGATAATGACGCTCCTAAATTATTTTGGGTCAGTGCAGTATGTGTATGAATTGTATTATCTTGTATGTGGCTAGTTTATATTATGGTCGCCTGCATGATTAATTAATTGTTCGCCCAAATAACGTTTGTTCGGTGAACTGTAAGCCAACTAAATAAGATACGTCAAGGCCTGAAGAGGCTTTTCTGTACGTTCCATCCTAAATCAGCTTTGACGTTACTTTTTGATTTTTTGCCTTTTTCGCGACAAGAAACTTCGCTCATTATTTAAGCACTTCTCAACGTGCATTCTGGTGGAGAACAGAGAACAGGACAAACGCTATTTCGGAGAAAAGTTAACGCGACAAAGACTTTGTTGGCGTATCGGTCAAGTAGTTGATAAACCGTTTCACAGCTCTTGGGGCTTCATACGATACCCATGGGATCTGAAAGGGGTGTTGAAAACTACAGAATAGATATAAAACAATACCTCTTTTTACTGTCCTGTGTTGAATTAGTACCAAGGGCGATAAAACAAAAATGACTCAGATCGCAATTATTTGACGCCCGAGCCGAAGGCAAACGTGATAAATATGCGATCTGAAGGTTTGTCCGAAGGATTAGCCCGATCCTCCGAACCCGAAAGGTTAGCCCGAGGTAAGATCATTGTTTTATGTCACCCCCTGCGACCAGCAGTCCACTTTATGGTCAGGTTTGACGTAAACTAAATTTTCCTTTGCTGCTACCACGCTGTACCCGATAAATGGCAATAGGCTCGCCACCTATTACATGGGACCTATCATAACTGGCGAAACGTTGGTGCTAGTTCACCTCTGCCTACCCCTTCGGGGATATAGGCGTGATTTATGTATGTATGTATGTTACCACGCGACGATAGCTAAGGGTCACTAACAAAAACTAATACAATCCGTTTGTCGCAACTAAGTTGGAGTTTTGCAATTAAAAATACATATTACCGTTAAGTTATTTGTTTACAGGTGTTGTAATAGTAGATACAGGTGAAATAAAATATTGTCACAAGATTTACACACTGTTTTTGTCACACTGAAACTAGTATTAAAAATATCAATTAGTCACAGCCTCCATTATTTTTCTATGTCAGAAATTTTAATAAGATATGTTCACGTCTTATCAAAATTATAATACCTTTTTGTTATTTAAAAATAAAGCATTAAGAATTCGTAAAATTGGTTGAAACATCCTGCAACCAGACTTTTCTATTCAGTTTTCATTGAATCTATCTATGTGGATATAATGGGATGGTGAAAAATTAGACCTTGAATAAATTCTGTGTCATGTATCTAGAAAAACATGACTATAAGCACATGTTCCGCCCTATGTTTAAGTAGAGTTAATAGCGTGAAATTATTTAAGTTGCTTGCTAATTATACTGAATTACTTCCATACTGTTTTGCTGTATCTACTGAAATGGTTTGCCATATTATCGAGTAACAAGTATCTCGATGACACTACATAACCATGACGATGGGAAATTATTACCGACTTATGGTTACCACCAATTTTTTTTCGTATTTGATTGGTGCAGGAAGTTTGTATGGTAATAATGATTATGAATCAAAAATGACATGAAACTTTTTGTCATGTATCATGTCGAGACTTATCTATACTTATAGATCTCTATGTGAATAGTCACGTAGTTATGATGCTAATCTGGATATAAGACTATTCGATTTTTAATTTTTAATATTAAACAAATGTTAGAAAAATTAGTACAAAGATTTTGGTGGTTAGAAAAAGAATTTCGAAAAATTATAATCTTGAGGCGGGAATCGAACCCGCGTCCGCTGCTATCCGGGCAGGTGCCTGACCGCTCGGCCACCCAAGACACTCACATAATTTTTCGAAATTCTTTTTCTAACCACCAAAATCTCTGGATATAAAAACAAAACAAAAAAAAATCTTATATCTTATATTTTTCTCTAATTATTATTATATTCTATTTTATTTATCTTAACACTATGGAGTGTAAGAGCTTTTGTGTTAACGTGTATTTCAAAGACAAGCTCGCTTACAAGTTGCAAAAAAAATTCAGACCAATAACAAATTTAAGAACTTGTAAAACTATCTTATATATATTTTTTGGAAGTTAATTCCTATATTCCTTCTCTGTTGGCTTGGTACCTTAACAGCAATCGGGTGGCCGTCTAAGCCAGTCACAGAACAGTAAATTGACGGAAAATTATTAAAGCACTTAATTGCCAGATTTTCTCGGCTTACAGCCAAGAGATTTCGTTGTCAACAATGATGACGATGTTTGGTAGACAAGAATCTTTATCTTGGAGGTCAATAATAAATCTATCGTCTACCCGTCACTCTCACTCAGCGCGAATAACAGCATAATCTAAGAGTGACAGGCAATCGGCTTGTATAATAGGCCCGCAAAGAAGAGGTGCTGGTTAAAAGCAGCAAGTTGGCTTAATCTGCGATTGCTGAAATTAAAAGACGTATCAATGGTGATATTCTATTTACGTACCGTACCCACTTCCCTATTAATTTTCCGTTTCTACATACTTTGAAAGGCACGCCAAGCCAAGGTGGTTGTCTATTAATATGGAGCTTCTTCAAGGAATCAGTGCTTCAATATCACATTTTGTTTTAAAAGTTTTTGATTAATAATGTTTCTTTCAATTCATTTATATTTACCAACTTATTGATTTTTTTTTTCAAGAATACGGATATATATTTTATCTTTATTACTACAAGTGGCTATTTTATCGTAAATGTAATTTAATAATCAGTTAAATAAGACACGAAATGACTTCTGACAACCAAATTTTAATTGTCTGATGATAGTATATCTCTGCTGACGAATCAGAAATGTCTCGAAATTCAGTAATTGTTATGAGTAATATCTCTCTCAAATTTTTATACCTAGTCACGGAAACAGTAAATCACACAAATCCTATAATAGAAAATATAAGTACGATCCTGGAAGCTATAATTTTCCAACAACCACTACTGAAATAGCTGAGAGCAACAATGATCTTTCTGATTCTAGAATCATGCAACACATCTAATTATAGTCTAGTTTTCCAGTGTCAAGCTATATATGGCGTAGGTTAGGTCAAGTAAACTAAACCGGTTTAATGGCTAAGTATCATAGAAAATGGTAAGTAGTTACGGTTTCGACCTTATGTACGAATTTAGTTGGAGTATCACTACCGCACTCAGAGACGTCAATTAACTTTAATGAGTACTTAATGTAAAAAAAAATTATTTAAATCTAGACCCGACAAGAATAGCGACTAGTTTTGAATTGTAATTGTTTTGTATTGGTACTCATTAACGGTAAATGACGTCTCTGAGTGCGGCCCCAAAGTTTCGCCAATTATGCTAGATCTTATATGTGACCCTATTGTCATCTAGCGGGGACGTAAATCGCAGTATATTGCTTAGTGGTATAAAGAGGAATAAGTAGCAGTGTGCTACCTATTCCTCTTTAAGTTGTATTAACCCTCAGTCGCATTGTACGACACCCGCGTGAGAGATCGGGTGTGGTGACA
This sequence comes from Cataclysta lemnata, assembly GCA_963931975.1. Taxonomy (NCBI): domain Eukaryota; kingdom Metazoa; phylum Arthropoda; class Insecta; order Lepidoptera; family Crambidae; genus Cataclysta; species Cataclysta lemnata. The sequence continues at coordinate 9,286,636 of OZ008339.1, forward strand.
CTTCCATTCTGCTGAGCCGTCACCACCACGGCAAAATTAGCTTTAGCGATTCACTGTTTACGCTTGAAAGTGGAGGAAAACCCTTTCATGAAGTATGCCCTGTCATAATGACTCGATTTTCAGATGGTCCCGCCCAGTGTTACCATGGTCACCACGGTAATAACAAGCAGTCTCTAACAATAAAGTTGCTGTTATAAATCGGTTGTCACAGAGTGCACATCTTGTGTTGTGTGTTCTGAATTTTCCGAAAGGTCGTTGAGAAAAGTTTTCAGTCGTCTATTTCGTATTAATTAAAAAAAAGCTTTGGAAGTTTGTGCTTTGTGATTGGCAAGCTGGGTCAGTGTATGGACAAAACTGTAGTGGCAAAAATTCAAGCTTCTAAGTGAGTTTGATGGAAACAGTTGTAGTGTACAGTGAACAGCGCGTCAGGTTCAAATTGTCTCAATCAATCCTGTGCTTTCCGCCGGATTAGTTAAGGTTTACAATTGATTGGGGATATTTAACAGCTTGTCTAGTCTGGCGTGTTCTTGACTGTACTTTAGTCTCAAATATAGAATTCTGCGACGGGTTCACAGAAACACTTTAAGATTAACTCATGCACGAGTATAAATAATAGTATTTAATTAAAATATAAATTTTACTACGTGGTGCTCAAATAATTAATAGTTAGCTTTTCCTGAAAATCATTCAACTGTTATTCGAAGTTAAAGTTAGGTTTATAAATGTATGCGTTTATAATGTCATATATCTATGTTTCACACATTTGATGGTGGAGCACTTAACTAATATGAGCTGAGTTAAATAAATATTATTTCATGTTTGAACATCGAACAAATTATTATTTACGAAGTAGGTAATGTAATTTGGTTTCACAGGTTAGTTGATTACGGGAACGTTTTTAGGACGAAATATTAATAATATGAATGTATAACTTTATATTGTTGGCTATCAATGTTGTTTATCCTAGGTCTGCTGGGAGACTTTATAGCTTTAAAACTATTGTAGAATATAATATACCAAATTAACCAAACTTAATACAAAATCCAAGCTAAACTATATTCAATTTTTTCTGTAATGACATAATCTTAAAAGTCAAAAAGTACATTTTCTACAAAATTCACAATAGTACACAGAAAAGGTTTTTGTGTGAGTGAGGTTTCCTAACAATTAACTCAAAATTAGCCTTAAATAAAAATGAAATGCCTTGGAATATAATAAATTATTTAGACTGAATAATAATTCTTCAGCCATCGACACTATTCTAATTTCATGAAAAATAAGAACAACGACGTGAACGCTTTATTTAGGAGAGATAAAAATTTCCTATGACTTGTCAACATTGGTACAGTCAACGGCTCTTCAGACGACCCAAAACTGTCAAATTTCTTCAATCGATTGTCAACCTTATCTTGTTGGCAGTAGAGCTAAAAGTCGACTGAGAAAATTTAACATTTTGTGGTAGTCTGACGTGCTGTTGTCTGTACCCTGTTTATTGTTCCTATTTAATTCGTAATTGTGAATAGTAATGTGGGTTTTAATACACTTCAGCATGCTCCTTAGGAGAAAGCAGACGTGATATATCTACTTATGTAAAATAGTGTGTGACTTTTTGTATTTCTTGCAAATATTTTTGTTTTTTGTCAATAGGTAGTTCAAGGTAGGACCGATCTCTGTGAAAATGAAAGCGTTAGCGTCGCTAATTTCCATTTTTATGATAATGGATAATTTAGGGTGAGTTCGAGAAAATATTATTGGTGGTGGACCCAAGCCAAGGACTAATGTTGGTTTTGGTAATAATACAGAACTCCCTACTCCCAATTTAACAACTCCTTTTGCTATCTTGATGGCAAAACTGTGTGATTGCTACTAACTGCATGTTAATTGTGTTGATTTGCTTCGTCTAATTTCCAAATAATAGAGCAGGAAGAATTTTTCTTTCGTATTATATGAATTTCGTCATGAGGCCCTTCAAACGTTACCTATTTGGTATATAATCAAAGATGAACTTTAGGAAAATAACTATTTTAAATTTAATTTGAACATAATAAATGTGAGAAAAATTAGTACAAAGAATATTGTGGCTAGAACAAGTTCGAAAAATTATAGTCATACTACTCGGCCAACCAAGACGTCTTGGTCTTTGTATAGGCATCTACCCAGATCGCTGAGGGTGAGGGTTCGATTCCCGCATCAAGACTATAATTTTTCGAACTTTTTCTAACCACACATTACTTTGAAAAATTTATAACTTGTGTATTTATGTAACTATCGCCGTTGAATTGCATAATTAGCTGATTCTTACATAAACGCTAAAAAGGCTTATGAAACACCTCTATTTTGTAAAACAGCTGAATGAAGTTTAGCAGTTTTAGATATTACTGAACTTCAATACGTAGAATTTTCATTTATCAATGCAACAGCATTCTACCTAAAAATTAACCTGGGCTAGATGCCCACTCAATGGCATTCGTAGACCACCAGCGACTTATACTTAGCGTTGACAAATGTTCTCCGCTCAGTGTCCTTATATTATTTTATTTTTTTATTGTACCTAAGGTTTCGGGGAATATAGGTGCCAAATAAACATTTTTTAATGTCATATCCTAAATTGTTATTATATCAAATTTTCTACCATATCACCGGCGACTTACCGAGCTCTTTAGTTCTCTAGAAATTCAATAATGTTTTCCGTTTTAGCAATGCTGTAGCGCGATCCAGGAGCGGTGGAAAAATGGCAGCGGACCCAATCAAGTTTTACTATTTGCCCCCGTCGCCGCCATGCCGCGCTGTGATGATGACGGCAAGGGTTCTCGGCATAGACTTCGACTTTAAGCTGACGAACCTGCTGCAAGGAGATCACATGACGCCGGAGTATTTAAAGGTTAGCTTGGAATATTTCTAGCGCAGTGGCATAGAGCGCTGCGTAATCGCATTCCCCTTTCTCATGTGCTGCAATTTTTTTTATTGTTAAAGCATTTTATTACATATTTATACATATGTAACATACATGTAAACATAAAACTTGAAATTGTAAATTATACAGAGTGGGTGGGCACTGACTTCTGTAACACAGGTATGTACACCTAGCACAGGAGTCAGGGGTTTCACTATTATATTTTTGTACATGTTTTATGTCAATAAAGTATTATTATTATTAATTTAACCGCCTCCGTGTCTAGTGGTAAGCCCACCGGAATGAAGATCCAGAGGTCCCGGGTTCGATCCCCAGGGGGTACAAATTTGTGCTCGGTTTGGTTGGTGGTAGGACTTCTTTGAAGTCCGCCCGGCTAGCTACCGCCATCTTAGAATCTGTCGCCGTAATAATAATGGTAACAGCATTATTGTGTTCCGACAATGTGTGATGTGCCAGCCCCTCTGTGGTTGAGGGTTCCATGTGAAGCTCGATTCCTTATCGTCACTTACCATGAGGTGAGATGAAGGGCAAGAGCTTCCCTGTCTAACATAAAAAGTATATACCTATGTATGTATAAACCATAATTGTATATTATTTTTCTTTGCAGATGAATCCACAGCACACAATACCCACCATAAATGATAATGGCTTCATTTTGTATGAAAGGTGAGTCTATGAATATGTATGCGTAAGTGATGAAAAGACTTACTTCGACCTTTACTTTTGACATTTCCTTTTGAAGATACACGATACACGTTAATAAAGTAAGGATGAATTACGGTGTAAGTTAAATAAAAGCGTGTAAAATAGAATGTTTTCATAAGGGTTTCATATAATAATAATGGCAGGATGTAAGTGCAATTGTTGTGCAATTTTTAAATTTGGCCTAGGTTTACGGAAGATGGTCAGGGTAACACGCAATAAAATTTATTCAGTCATATCAAATATTTTATGAATAATAGAAAGATATATAATTCTTTGTGATAAAGAGATGGGTTGTGTGGTGAAGGGCAACGCAGAATTCATTATCAGCAACCCCAATCTCCTATGAGTGTCGTATAAAGCAGCTAAGTAAAGGTATGCTGTACACAGTGCTGAGGAATGGGCAGCAGCGTTCCTGTTATACCACCTACTAGTACTACGATTATTGTACCCGATAAATGGTAATAGCCGCTATTACATGGGAACGCCGCCCTATGGAATGTGGGCGTTAAAACACCTCTTCTTATACATATGCGTGATTAATGTATGGTATAATTAAGATTTTATTTCTTTTCAGCCGAGCCATTCTGACATATTTGGTCAACGCCTATGGCCATGACGATTCCCTGTACCCCAAGAGCCCACGGCAGAGAGCCCTAGTAGATCAGCGTCTTTTCTTCGATATGGGAACTTTGTACAACAGATACATCACTCTTTATGTAAGTTCTTAACACCATATTAACCACCATATTAGATTATTAGACTATATTAAATAACCACCAAAATCTTTGTACTAAGTTCTTCCTACCTATTCTTATATTTTTGGTTGATTACGTACTTTGGAATAGATAGATAGAACACTAATTTAAGCTCAATGAATCACTTTATCAGCTTTGTGATCCCTGACAACGACTTACAATTTAACGCATTCTTTTATGATAGTTTAGTTTAAAGGTTAGGTATTCGAACCAACTAAGATCACGAGTTGAGCGAGCATGCCGCGGTAGAGTTAGGCCACTGCCAGTAACTCGTACTTTTATAAAAGTTGCTATATAGTTCAGTAACCATAATGTTCAAAACTCCGAAATTTTATTTTTCACTGTCACTCGTCTACGTAACGCCTAAGAGACGTTCATAGCAAAAATTGGTTTAATGAAATTCGTTATAAAAACATTATTAGGATAAATAAACATTATGTAAAAGAATTTAGGAATAATAACTTTTATTGTAAATGATTTTAAGTGTTTTGTATAATAAGGATTGTAATATTTATGAGAAACAAATTTAGGGTATATTGTATTTCTGGATTTTAATTTTATGACATGTGATATTATGTGGCTTGAACTTTGGGCAAATTATCATTCGGACAAATGATGATTATGACAAAAAAAAATGACCAATGAAATTATGGAAAAAAAGTTAGGTAACACGATAGGGAACTATATATAGCACATACGCTTCATTTGGGCTAGATATAGGTATGAAAAAAGGAAAAAGCTATTCTCATACCTATATTTATTATTTATTTACGGAAAACTTCAATGAAAATGTTCATGTAAAACTAATAAAAAATTTGTAATTGGAACAGTTAATTTATTGAGCGCCAAAATTGCAATACACTCGTTCACTTCCGCTACGAGGGTCAATTGAGCTCGACTTCGCTTAGAGACACATGACTAAGAGGAAACCGAGTCCTCTATTAATAAATAGCAGTTGTGTGAAAATATGCAACGTGTGACGTCATTACTAAGCCTTATAAACATGGTGTGGTGGCGGCAGAGCATAATTACAATTGTCACCAACTCCATCTCTCCCGCGGGTGTAGTACAATGCGACTAAGGGCAGGATTTTTGATGCATAGTTAACTGTTAACCAATTGTTAAAAATTGTTACATATCTTCAAATATCACTGATATTTAACAATTACTAACAATATCAGACTGATAAATATCCATTAGTAACATTAGTAACTAAAATTGTTACTAATGGTTATATATCAGACTGATATTGAGCAATTAATAACAGTTTTTAACAATTGATTGAGTTAACTATGGATCAAAAAACCGGCCCTAAGGGTTAAAACAGCTTTGAGTAAGGGGCAGCGGCATTCATTTTTGACTACTTAGCCATGTAATGCTATTTGCGTGCCCGATAAATGTCAATAGGCTCGCCACCTTTTACATGGAACCTAATCTAATTGGCGAAACGTGGGAGTTAATTCACGTCTGCCTACCCCTTCAGGGATAAAGGCGTGATTTATGTATGTATGTTTTTCTTTGTAATAGTTTTTCAAACATTTACGAATTGTTCAAACAAATAATAATTGGTAATAATAATTGTTTTCTTATATGCCAGGGTCCAATGATAATGAACGGAGCACCAATGGATGACGATAAAGCAGAAAAGTTGAACGAAGCTATCGCTTGGCTTGAAAAAATGTTGGAGGGAAAAACATTCGTTGCCGGCAATAATATGACCATTGCCGACATTTCTATGGTCGTTACGTTCACCTCTTTGGATGTAAGTGTTCAAACTTTAGTATCTTATGTATAAAAAAATTAATCACTGTACGTTTGTCTCCCTAAAACTCGAGAACGGCTAGGCCGATTAAGGTGATTTTGGCCTTTGAAATGATTGTCTTGGGCCAGGCAAGGCAGGAAACGTGAGAAAATATGGAAAAATTGCGAGGAAAATAGAAAAAACAACAATTTCATTTTCCCATATAAACTGCTTTCCTGTCAAACATTTGACGTAACCATGACAACCAAATCGTAACCATGGCTACGGGATAACTTATATGGCATAACAACGTGGGCAAACTGCATCAATATCATCGCATCGCCCTTTATCAGCCTTTTAATGTCTCCGCTGCTCTGTGGCACAGACCATCGCTATGTCGCTGATTTAATGAAAAATCGGCACAACTCAAAACCATTACTCGGAAACATTATGTTTTCAAAATGTTGGGGAAGGGGGCCCCAAAACGGGCATCCTGCCTAATCCTGGTGTATAATATAATATTTTCCTTACAACCAAGAACACCGATGGAAATTTTTACTTTCCCCCCACCCTCTGAAGGAAGCAGTTAATAAGGCTGACGGGAATATATCCGTTTTGAAAGTGAATTTTATACAAGAGCATATCCGCTTTTGGCAGCATGTCCGCTTTGTGCCCCCTTCCCATATGTCTTTAGACTTATTTTTGCAAGAAAGATATTTTTGATTCGTGTATTTTTTAAAATCAAATTCAATGCATTCAAGACATGAACTCCTAATGCAAAATTTCATACCTTGATTCCAGGCGTTCGACTACGACTTCAGTCAATATGAAAATGTATCCAAATGGTTTGCCAGAATGAAGAGAACCCTCGACCCTTACGGCTACGTGGAGATCGACCAGGGAGGTGCAGAAATTCTGGCTAAATTTTTAAAGAGTCAAATGTAGATTGTTTACTTTTCACAATATATCATTGTTAATGAAAGTGTTTAATATTAAAATAATAAATGTTGATGATATTGTAACTTTAACTCTGAATTTTTGTTTCATTTGTGGTTTCTGAAAGATTATTGTGATCCCTATAAAAACAGCTTACTAGGAATACTCAAAAGAATTATATTGTATTAAGTTACCATCCCAATAAACAGCAATTATTTTTTATTTCATTTAAATTCTTAAATTCGTGTGATGATTAAAACTTTTTATTAGCTAGTAAGATCCCACTGCTGGGCGCAGGTCTCCCCCGCAACTCTCCATCCCGAGCCATTCCCGTCCATGTCTTGTAATATGACCATTTATCCACCTCTTTCTAGGTCACCCTCGACGCCTTTAACCATCCGTAGGTTTCCACCCTATGGTTACTTTTGCCCAATGATCTAGAAATAAAATTAGGTGTTCGAATATGAATAACAACTATTATTTGAAATAAAAAAATTAAGGCTTATTTTTAATTATTACATGTAACAAAAACGGCAAATAAACAGGCTGATAAATAAAATAAACATACATACATACATAAATCACGCCTATATCCCCTAAGGGGTAGGTAGAGGTGAACTAGCACCCACGTTTCGCCAATTATGTTAGGTCCCATGTAATAGGTGGCGAGCCTAAATAAAATAAAAACAAAGATTTTGGTGGTTAGAAAAAGAATTTCGAAAAATTATGATCTTGAGGCGGGAATCGAACCCCGCCTCAACCCGCCTCAAGATCATAATTTTTCGAAATTCTTTTTCTAACCATCAAAATCTTTGTACTAATTTTTCTAACATTTATATAATGTTAAAATTAAAATCGAATAAAATCTTATTGCAACGTTTGAAAGTATAAAATATTGGCCGAGGAAGTAAAAAATACTTTTGACAGAACATTACATCCAGTTACCGACACTATTGCGAGGCGATCGTGTCTTAACTCAAGTAATGTTTCGCTGTTTGTCGTGTTAATTGATAATGATAACAAAGGATGGTATGGTAGTAAGGTGTCGGGAGCGGCGTCCGGTCGCACGAGTGTAAGTACGTGTGGGTATTGAATCGAGTTAGGCATTTCGATCGCACAACAATGCGCTCGAGCACGGCGACGGGTCGCGCAGACCGCAACACGCATATCTTCGGTGGCGCGTTTTCATAACAGTCCGCATTGGATTGTTGCGATTCGAAAAATCCACCACACAACGCCTAAACAGTGGCCGGTAGTCACAAACAGTGGTACGCCTTCGTCGTCACACAACGTCAGTGCATCTATAGTGTTCCGAAGCGATTCCCTAGGATGTAGTGCAGCTGCGCGGCGATAGTGTTTTGTTTTCAATTGAATTCGTTCGGACAGCTCCTGGGTGACAATGATGTTGACAGTAGGTATTTTTTTGCTTTGAGTAAGCACTTTGTTTATAAACAAAATGAATAATTGAGAGGTCAATTCATATTGTTTGTATAAAAAATATGATCTAATTATTGTTGTCACAATTAACATCACTTGTAATATTTGTTGCTAAAAAATTTAGCGCACAGGTCGGACTTTTTCGGTAAGAATTGTGGCCTTTTAGTTCCTGTCCTATTAATTTAAATTATTAGTAGTTTGGTGTAATAATACACAGTTATCATAAACTATGTCATTGGCGGTTAAATAATGAAATACTCTTTTCTAGGTTACATACTTTTGACGAATATCGGAATAAGAGTGTAATCACTAATGCCACTAAAGGTAGTTTAATAACATCTAGCTACTTTTGGTACCGTAAAGGATAAACAAGGTTCACTTAAACGCGTTTAAAGTAAAGATTGTTTCAAGTAAACTACCGATAAACTTGCTGAGCGTACCGTTCTATTTACGGGTTCTCAGTTTGAAATAACTCTGTGACGATAAGGCACCAATAAGCACCAGTAAGCCAATTAGCATTCTTTTGGTTTACGGAAGTGACGTGAAAAGAATATCTTTAAGAAATGAATGAACATAATTATAAAATAGTGGGCCTAAGGGAGTCTTCTTCTTCTCCCTGCCCTGTTCCCAGTCTATCTGGGGTCGGCGCAGTATGTTTCCTCTTCCATTCATATCGATCAGACGTCACCAAGCCATCCACTCCCTTTTGATTCATATCATCCATCACACCGTAAAGGTGCAAGTGATGAATGAATGTATAGAAAAGAGACGGAACGGACCATGTCGAGAGACCGACGATGAACGGACAGAGTGATTGAAATGACAACATTCCAACCCATACTGCTCAAAGTTTTGGCTTAGGTTTTACAGCCGGCCGCCTGCCTGACATTAACCCTCTTTGGGTATGCTGTTGTTGGTTTGCCCTCCACCATTCGGGTGCCCCAAGGCAATCTCCCTTTTTCGACTTTTACGACACCCATGCAATGAGTCGGGGCTGGCCTATTCTACGTTATTTGTTCGCTCCCAGGCCAGCATAGAAGACCAGTATAATTTAAATAATCCACGCGGGCCCTAATCCACGCTAGAACTAGAATACATGATAAATATACTACAATAGTCTTCGCCTTTCTACGCTATTACTAGTTTATCAATGGTCGGCGTAATAAGTTTGCTTTTATATTAATATCGTTGAGATTTTATAAAGCCATCCACTCCATTTTGATTGATCGTCCATTTCACCGAAAAGGTGCTAGTATTGATTAATGAATGTACAGATAAGTAAACTGAATAACTATGTCGAGAAGCCTATGAACGGAGAGAGTGAATGAGATGACAAAATTCATACATACCGCTCAAGGTTTTTAGCTTAGGCTTAACAGCCGATCGCTTGTTTATTACAAGGTACTTATTGGTATATACTGGGCAATGTCCCTTAGTTGACTTTATGACACTTGTGGCAATCCACAATATCCCAACATTTTCTAGATTTACCTATAGCAAGATTAAATTGGACTGTTGACAGAATAGTCGGATGATTAATTATTTTTTTTTGTACTGGGATGCATATACACAATCCAAGATACAGTTTATGAAGTAAAAACTGCTTTAAATTTAACAAAAAAAAGTAGCTTACTCAGTGAACTTATTTTCTTTGAAGCTCATTGTATTTAATGTTAAAATTCCATCATACGTCACCCATTAACATAATTGGCTGGCCTAAGAATACTCCACCGAGATTTGATTAAATACCTACGATGTGTAATTGAATTGAATAGCTTAATATAGATACAGATAAGGATGTAGCCATCACTTATCTACGTTTGAACTATTGTTAAATTGTACACGCGATGCTGGGTCTTGTGTACCACATCATTGTCCTGTCTTATCATGCTGCATCGAGAATATTTTAATAATGTTTTTACATCCTGTCTTGAATGTGCAGCGAGACCTTTTGTAGTGACACTCTAGTTTGCTCTCATATTAGTATGGTTTTCATTATATTAAAAAGTCGAGGTCGAAGTGGAGGAATGGTGGAATGGTGGAGTGGAACGGTGGAGTGAACGACCGAATGGTGGAAGGCAAGCCACCAAAAACAACATACACCAATAACCTTCTTTAGTAAAACCTAAGCCAAAACCTTGAACAGTATCGATTGGAATGTCATCCCAATCACTCTTTCCGTTTGTTGGACCCTGGACATAGTTTTTTCTATCACGTTTCTATACTTTCATTCATCACTAGAATCTGTCCAGTGAGATGTATGGTAAGAATTAAAGGGTATTGGATGACTGGATGCCGTTCCACCGATATGAATGGAAGAGAAAACACACTGCACCGACTCCAGGTATCTTGAGAACAGAGCGGAAAAATGATGAATATCACCAGCCATTGCTATAATTAACTATCTTACACAATCTTGTTTCTGAGATTTTTAATGAATAATTATGAATGTCTGTTTTATGTAATTTTTCAGCAATTAGCTTTTGTCATGCCCTTGGTAGTGGTAGCAACAGCATTTCAGTTCTCAGTGAATCCTACCTCAGATATGTCAGCTGACGAAAAAAGCCTGATGAAGGGAAACAGAACGATGGAACAATCAGACGAAAGCGGTCATGAAGTGGAAACCGATTTAGAAGAAAAAGATAAAAAATTCCTAGACGACGCAATGAAGACTATATTGGATCCCCATTCCATAATTTTGAAGAATGATGATATTGACTATTTCAAAATAAAGTTAGATGAATTAGATAAAGAGAATGTGACTATAGACACTTTTATGGAAGAAATGGATAAATTGAGTTTAGACGTATGTAAAACGTCTCAACAGGCATTGTGGTCGTATGTTACAGATATAAACAACCAGAACAAGAAGAATAGAATGGTGAAAAAACTAAAAACTCAACTAAAACATTATTTTATTATGTTATTATTTTTATTTAAAACTCATTTCTACATCTAGGTGAGAGTAGCAGCAGAAGAAGACGAAATAAAGAAAGAGTATTGGAATTTATTCAAAAAGAAATATTTTAGTGATGACGAATATGCGAACGATCCAAAATTTTCTAGGAAGCTGCGAATTATAAAGGAGCGTGGTACAAATGTGCAAATGCCACAAAACAAGGTATTATTCATATTTGCGACATTATAGAAAGCTAGAAGAATAAGTGCCTATAAGAAAAATAGTTCTTTACATTATTATTGTGATTTCATAATATTATTATGTATTTATATGAAGAAGGGTTACTTATTATTTCTAAATGCGAAATGGTTTGTCCTTTGAAAATATGGAGGTTATAATTTATGATCGCATTTAACCGCTGTTGCGGTTTCTGATAATATTAACGACACCATACGATACTGACTTAAAGGCCTGTAGTGTTGTAAATGTACTTTTGAACTACTAGTTATTCCTATCTTTATAATCCAGCAAAGAGAAGAAATTGATACGATGCAACAAATATGGAGCAGGGTGACTTTATGTGCTTATAACACGAGTTGTACTTCAGAGGATTCAAGCAGGACAATAGTCGGTAAGACAATGGTCGATTCAATATTAATTTCATGGATTTTGTCATGTGCTGATCCATCGTGACATTCCAATTAAGTGAATTGCAGAGATTTGTATATGTATACATTATTTCTGGTTATTGTCTTTGTATTTAAAATTTTTTAATGATGCTATTTCAGTTTAATTGTTTACTGATTGTCTTTTTGTTTTGGATAAAGTTTTTATTTAATACCTCTATCTTAGAAAGTAACAAGTAAATAAAATGGCGTGGCGCCGATTCCATTATCACTTTTGCTGTAGCGATATTGAATAGCGTACTTTAATTGAATTTGCAGATTAGAACGGAAATGCACCATATTAATTAAAGACATAATAGATCTCCTACAGAATCACAATTAAGGGAAACGTTAATCTCATATATACACAAATCTCGTGTCTCGGTGTTTGTTAAAAAACTCCCCCGAAACGGCTTGACCAATGAATTTTTGAATTTTTTGTGTAATTTGGTATTTTTTATACCCCAATTTTTTTATACCCCTAGGTGATAAAGGCTAAACGTTTGCCGAGACAGCTATAAATAAAGTACAAGTTTATGATTCACACTTCTGCTCTTTTTATGAATTTTACTTAGAATAATATTATGTATTTATTTGTATTAAATTATATTTCAATAAGTGTGCGTGTGTGCGTATTCAACATTTTTCCATTTTACGACCTCAAAGATTGTAAAGAAAAAACAATGACATCCTCTAATAGTTTTCATTTAGGTCTGTCGTCTTTCTTTCGAGCGTTGACGATAATTTAGATAATTATTATTGTACCATAGTAAACAACGTTTAAGTTAATATTGTCCCTTAGATATAGGCCAAAACATTTTTGTAACGTTAGCCTTTATCGATTGCTGAGCTAATGATACTAGTCTACAACGTTACCGATAATAACTGTCCGTTCCCGAGTTCCGAAATGTTTTCGGCTTTAACGTTTATCTAATGCCTACCGAATGCTACTGGGGATTGTATCAATAGGCTTGCATATAAGACGAGACGCAAGTTATAAATCTCGGTCTATCCATCAGGAGACATAATTAGGTACTGAGTAATCTATTATATATTATATCTATCCATCAGGTTCTTTTACACCAATTTTGTTTTTACGGATAATCACTTATTTTAGCATGGCAATAGGCTCGCCACCTATTACATGGGACCTAACACAATTGGCGAAACGTGGATGCTAGTTCACCTCTGCCTGCCCCTTCGGGGATATAGGCGTGATTTATGTATGTATGTATGTATCACTTATTTTTAATGACCGCTTTCTTGCAGATGTTATTGCAGTTTTCAAAACAAGCAACGATTCCAAAGAATTAGCGTACTACTGGAAAACCTACAGGGACTCAACAGGGAAAAAAATCAGACCAATATTTAAAGATTACGTTTCAAGAATGAACAGCGTTGCAATGTCGGAGAATTTTACTGATGCCGGTGACATGTGGCGGTATACATTTGAAGATGACAACTTTACGCAATCCGTGGACAGAATTTGGGGCGAAATTAAGCCACTGTACAATTTACTACACGATTTTGTCAGAAGCAAACTAAAAGTTATTTATCCTGAAGATTTGCAGGACAACGATAATCACATACCAGCACATATTTTAGGTAACGTAACTCTTAGATTAAAACCCTAACTGCCGCACGCAGAGACGTCAGATAACTTTAATGAGTACCTAATGTCAAAAAATTTCAATTAAATCTAGACCATAGACCCGGCAAGAATAGCGACTAGTTTTGAATTGTCATTTTTTGACATTAAGTACTCATTATCGTTATTTGACGTCTCTGAGTGCGGCAGTTACATACATACATATATAAATCACACCTATATCCCCGAAGGGGTAGGCAGAGGTGAACTAGCACCCACGTTTACGTGCGGCAGTTAGGTTTATAAAATTTACTGCCGCACTCAGAGACGTCAAAAAATGTTAATGAGTACTTAACGTCAAAAAATGACAATTCAAAACTAGTCGCTATTCTTGCCAGGTCTATGGTCTTGATTTGAATGAAAAATTTTGACATTAAATACTCATTAAAGTAAATTGACGTCTCTGAGTGCGGCAGTTAATGTGTTATCAATTCTGAAACTTAATAACTTTAGAATATTTACTGCCGCACTCAGAGACGTCAAAGAACGTTAATGAGTACTTAACGTCAAAAAATGACAATTCAAAACTAGTCGCTATTCTTGCCGGGTCTATTGTCTAGATTAGAATGAAAATTTTTGACATTAAATACTCATTAAACTTAAATGACGTCTCTGAGTGCGGCAATAAGTTATATTAAATTAACAATCGTACGTCTTTTGCTCCCTGCCAGTATCAGAGTAACAGACTATATGGCTCGTGCCTTGTTCGATTGCTTAGCAAAGTTGCATTGACTTATCATTGCTACATTTCAGGTAATCTTTGGGCGCAAGAGTGGCAATCGGTCTATCCAAAAGTAACAACATACCCTGAATACATCCATACCAAAGTTTTGGATGATCAAAGCATACACTCAAAGCAGCTTTTTGATGCTGTTGATGAATTCCACCAATCAATAGGATTTGAGAGTGCTAGTGATTCATATGAGAATATCAAAGAAACTATGCCCACAACAAACTGTTTACCGTCCAGCCACGATATGTGTGATGGAGTACATTACAAGTCAGTATTAACTGAAGTGTCATAGTGTTAAATATCATAAAATATATTTTTATAGAAGCATTATAATTTTAAAAGTAAAAGTATTAGAGAGTAATAAAGAAACAAAATATTTTTTGCATGTTCTGACCATAATTTATAATTTATGTCAATATCAATATTTTCAACATAATTGCTCGTAAATTGACTCTTATTACACCGTTTTAAGGTCCATAATGCAGCATATTACGCACAGACATAACGCACTAGTGTATAATGTATTCTTTTATGGGTATGATTTCAGCTATCACCAATTTTAATAGTTTTGTGTTGCCTAAATAATAGGGTTTGTCCCCAAAATAGTAGATCTGTCACCACCAATTGTAGTTACCAAACAATATAAAATCAATTCCACAATAAATCACATAAAATCATCGAGATATAGGGTCTATTACGAAATAAATGTTTTTGTATGTATTATAATAGGTTTGTCCTAATAGATATATAACCATACAAATTTAAATAGATCGCCAATAAATTAATATTATAATTGATAATTTAGGTTTGTCGTCATCATCGTCCCAACCAAAAGAGAGCTACTTACCCGTCGATACAGAAACGCTACTAAAATTTTGAGCATTGCTTTTTAAGTTAAGTGGACAATACCTGTCAGAATTTGTATGGAACAACATCAATTTTGACAATACTTAAATGTTAAGTAGGACACAAAAATTGAGTAGCGTTTCTGTATTTGGGGGTTAAGTGGACAACACCTGTCAGGATTTGTAGGTATTGAAAAACGTCAATTTTGACAATACTTAAATGTTAAGCAGGACTCAAAATTTGAGTAGCGTATCTGTATTCGGGGGTTAAGTTGACAGAACCTGTCAGGATTTGTAGGTATTGAAAAACGTCATTTTGACAATACTTAAATGCTAAGCAGGACTCAAACTTTAACAGCCGCACTCAGAGACGTCAATTAAATTTTAATGAGTATTTAATGTCAAAAATTTTCATTCAAATCCAGACCATAGACCCGGCAAGAATAGCGACTAGTTTTGAATTGTCATTTTTTGACGTTAAGTACTCATTAACGTGATTCGACGTCTCTGAGTGCGGCAGAGAAGCGTTTCTGTATTCGGGCGCTAGACAAACAAAATAGTAGGCGGAATTTTAGTTCAAATTTTGACCAATTTGGCTCCGCCTCTTTGAGCATATTTTCATTAAAATTGGATATTGATTTATTAAATAGGTAACGAATACAATTATTTTAGTAACTGAACGAAATAAAATGTAACTACTATATTGGTAACAAAATAACAAATAAAAAGGAGTCGCAGTCAGGGATCGATAATCGATTTATTTGGTGACAGAACTACTATTCTGAGGACAAAGCTATTATATAAGTAATAAAACTATTATTAAAAGAACAAAGTTAATATTCATGTAATGCTTTAATATTTTATTGGTAACCCATCTCTTATTTTGAACATATATTAACATTAATTTGATAATTCATACCTGGTAACACTTTTTGTTTATCTGATAACAAAAATATTTCTTGGTGATCTCAGAGTCCTATTTACTCCGAGTTGGTGATAGATCTATTTATTTGGTGATACAATTTGATGACAAATATAAATTCTGGTGACAAAAAATTGCACATCAACACGGATGCTTGTGCGTCAAAATAACACCACTTTCACTGCACAAAATCCACTATGTAAAATTTTTTGAATTAGCGTAAATAAATCTGACTGACACCTTTGAAACGCGCCAAGCACTCCTTCTTATTTTTATTTAAATTTCTGCTTTTTTTTTGTAAAATTCTTCCTATATTTTTAGGAAAGCCAAAGGGTCTAGCCCATACAGCCATGTCTTTAGTATATTAAAATTTAGTCTGTATTGATAATATGTATGAATTAGTGTGTGAAATGAATAAAAATAAAATTAACTTTTCTTTAAAATATGGGTGTCACATTTTAACGCATTTAGGGAGTGCTTGGTGTGAATTTAATGGTAACAGAGTTCATGATGGCTACTGATGAGGTACTGAAAACCACTATACACTATACAATTCTTAACAACCAACACAGTCATCACAAGACTTATTTTTCAATAATTCATCATAATTTAACGTCCACACAGATCCTTATACATCAAAATAACACCACTTTCACTGCACAAAATCCACTCTGAAACAATTTTTGAATAAATGAAAAAAAAACCTGACTGTCACCAAAGAGTATATAACTGTCACCGTTGAAATGCGCTACATACTCCAAAGTTTATGCTTATTGAATTTGTCTATGGACATTTAATATTTTTACGAATATTAAATTATTTTAAATTTAAGATGATAAATATACATTTTATTCTATGTATAAAAACACAAATTAACATAACTATCGTATTTAGAAACACTAATTTAAAGTTTATTTTATTTTTTATTTTGCTGCTGATCCTAAAAATAGCGTAAATTTGCCGCCAAATCTCCCAAAATTTATAAAAACGTGATACATCCACTTTTTAATGCGATAAATACTGAAGAAAGAATACCCAAAGAGGGTTGGTGTCAGGCAGGCGGCCCGCTGTCAAACCTAAGCCAAAACCTTGAGCAGTATGGATTGGAATGTTGTCATTCCAATCGCTCTCTCCGTTCATCGGTCTCTCGACATGGTCCGTTCCATCTCTTTTCTATAAATTTATTCATCACTAGCACCTTTACGCTGTGATAGATGATATGAATCAAAAGGGAGTGGATGGCTTGATGACGTCTGACCGATGGAAGAGGAAACATACTGCGCCGACCCCAGATAATCTGGGAACAGGGCAGGCAGAAGAAGAAGAAGACTACATCAGACGACGCTCTATGTGATAGTTCCCTTTGCCGTCCCTACTAATAAAGAGAATTAAAAAATAACAAAAACCAAAACTTGAAGGCGCCATTTTCCGTAAATATTTGGTAAAGTTAATAACAATACAAGTTTGTTTTTTCCTCGCAATTGTGTTGAATAACTCGTATTAACTATTAAAATGTAATATTATTATTACTAATTAAAACAAGCAAGAAAACATATTATAATAAAGCGGTTTATGCAACTAATAAAAATGTGAACAATAAATGTAACAAATAATATGTGAATTTGAAAATTTTAAGAGTTCTAATTAATTTCCATATTTTTTCATCAGATAATGAAAACCATACATGTACCTATCTTATATGAGAACTTACTTAGCAAACATATTTACGATCGAAATAATTGTAATCAGATAAATAAATAAATATTTTTACACTCACACCTATCATTTTGGGCTAGCCAAAGTAAGTAGCCTAAGCACTTGTGTTATGGATACTCGATGACGGACATATTTTTAATATAATTATGTATATAAATGTTGAAAATATACTACATAAACATATACACAACCATGACTCGGAACAAACATTTGTGGTCATCACAAAGTTTGCCCCTACCAGGATTCGAACCCGGGACCTCTTGGCCAATACCCAGCAATCTGAGCATTCGACCAAGGCGGCCGTCAATAAAGAACCCCTTATATTATATCTATACCATTTCTCCTAATTTGTTTCTATATAATAATATCTTAATGCTTCTAAATGGTGTTTTAAATATAATTTATAACAATGTTTGCTGCCTTCCAGAATAAAATGGTGCGGTGAAAAGGTGACAGATGTAGTTTTAGGTCTATCAAGAGCAGCACGTCTCCTTGGTCACATTCAATACTTCAAGCACTACAGGAATCAGCCCCCACTCTTCAGAGATGGCCCTAATCCAGGTATTAAATGTTAAAAATTCTAATATTTAAATACGATCTTGGCAACTGTCTCTTGAGGGTCGGTTTTTTGATGCATAGCTAACTCAACCAATTGTTAAAAATTGTTACTAATCTTTAAATATCAGTGTGTTTAAATATCAGTCTGATATTTAAAGATTAGTAACAATTTTTAACAATTGGTTGAGTTAACTATGCATCAAAAAACCGACCCTATGGGTAAAGATAGCAATGAGTAAAGTAATGGACGTGCCTGACGATGGTGTAAAGAATAAGGGCTAGCGCGCACAGGTGACTTTTGTCACGGTGACTGTTTTGTCACTCTTATCAAGTCCGTTTGATATGTATCGAGATGCGCGCATGTTACGACGTGACAACTGGATGACATTTGTGCATCTCCATATATAAATCCACGGACTTGATAATAGTGACGACACAGTCACCCTGACAAAAGTCACCAGTGCGCGCTAGCTCTACAAGATATATTTCACAACTGATAGAAAAACAGAAAGTAATAATTATTGGGTCCAAAAATATTTTAAACGGAACACAACTTAGGCTAGAGTTCACCAACGCATAAACGGGCGATTATTATTAAAACGCCAGTTTTTGACATTTTATCGTATGGGATAACTGTCAGAAACTGATAGTTATTTTTTAATAGCTTGCCATTTATCGGGCACAAAAGTCGCAGTACATTCCTAGGTGGTATAAGAGGAACGCCGCTGCCCATTCCTCATCACTGATTTATCCTTAGTCGCCTTGTACGACACCCACGGGAGAGATTTGGGCTGATGACAATTGTATTCTACTCTCCCGTCACCACAAGGCAATATAATATGGTATATAATATAATATGGTGCGAGCCTATTGCCATTCATTGAAAACTTTAATCCTTATAATTATCTAGAGTGACTTAGAACACTAGAGGCTTTACCAGGTACGCTGCTGCCAATTGCTCGTTACATAGTCGCCTTATACGACACCGACGAGACAAGTAGAGATGGTGAAAATTGTCTTTCTTCTATGCCATCATTATAGAGCACAAACATAACACCTAAAATATAGCAGTTATAAATTAGTAATAGTTAATCAGTAATTAAAGTATGCCATAAGATAATATTAAGTGATGATTCCGTTTTGTAACTTACGTTACAAAACGCCTTTTGTTGTTTGCCTCGAAACTCAAGTTGAACTCCATCTTTAAATACTTTATTTTTGCAATGCCTAGTAATAAACGTCTTCTTATATGGCCACCAGTGATAAAGCGACATATGAAATGAAGACTATTAAAACCCTTAAAAACATTTATGCACGTGGAAATTATAGAAATGTGCGAGATTTTCTCTTAATGGAATATCTATTTGCAGCCTTCCACGATGCAATATCTGAAATAGTAGCAGTACAACTAACGTCTCCAGTTTCTCTCAAGAACTTGGGCTTTATAAGAGCAGATGTGGGCCCCGAAGTTACTATCAACCATCTTCTTTGGATGGCCTTAGAAAAGTTTCCAATGATGGCTTACGCCTATGTTCTGGATAAGTGGAGGTGGGATGTGTTTGGTAACAGTAGTCTGGAGAATTGGAATCAGCATTGGTGGGATTTGAGGTGAGAACTTTTATATTCTAAATAATTTTTCTTATTGTAGTTTGGTTTTAAACTTTTCTGGATTTAGTTTCCCTTCAAGTATTGCATACCCAAAGAGGATTGGTGTCAGACAGGCGGCTGGCATAAAACCCAAGGCAAAATATTATGTTTTGGAATGTTGTCATCCCAATCAGACAGATGTTCATCAGTCTATCGACATGACCTGTTACGTCATTTTTCTATTATTCAATAAATACTAGCACGAACCATTTTGGTGTGACGACATATGAATCGAAAGGGAGTGGATGGCTTGATGACGTCTGACGGATACGAAAGGAAGATGAGAAATTTTGTATCGACCAAAAATAAATTAAAATGACATGGTAATTAGTTAAAATTTAGTACACAGGTTGATCAACCTATAAATGTAACTAATGCTGAGACAGAGCCATTGCTTATGGATAGATAAATACTATATCAACAAAAAACTTTTATACACTATCACTTTTACACTGTTTTTAATGGTTTTTTAAAATAAATCTTACTTTTCGATTTTAATTTTAACATTAGAAATGTTAGAAAAATTAGTACAAAGATTTTGGTGGTTAGAAAAAGAATTTCGAAAAATTATGATCTTGAGGCGGGACCCGAACCCGCGTCCGCTGCTATCCGGTCAGGCACCGATTCCCGCCTCAAGATCATAATTTTTCGAAATTCTTTTTCTAACCACCAAAATCTTTGTATAAATCTTACTTATTTGTTGGGTATCTTTAAAAATGATAATTAATAATTTAATAAAATAATAATTATTTATTATAAACTTCACAAACTCGTTAAATGCATACTGGCGTACACAGGCCAAGGTTTAAAATGTCAATGCAACGCGTACTGATAATCTTATAGTCAAATAATAATAATTATTGCACTCACGTCTGTGGTTTCTTTAATCAATAATGAATCACACCAAAGTCGAAAGTTACACTTGCTGATCTAATCTAACACTTATTGCATATAGCTGAAGACGAATAAAACTGCAACATATTACATGTCAAAACATGGTGGAATTTCTGCTATACATTATTTAAAAGTTAAAATATGAATAATAAACAAAAAACCGGCCAAGTGCGAGTCGGACTCGCGCACTAAAGGTTCCGTACCATTATCTATAAAACGGGAAAAATTGTCATGTCTGTTGTATGAGAGCGTAATGTAAACAATATATTAGAGCGTAATGTAATAATATATTTATTTTATTATATTTTTGTTGTTATAGCGGCAACAAAAACACATTATATGTGAAATTTTTAACTGTCTTACTGTCATGGTTCATGAGATACAGTGTGGTGACAGACGGACGTACGGACGGACAGCAGAGTCTTAGTAATAGGATCCCGTTTTTACTCTTTGAGTACGGAACCATAAAAACCAGGAACTTGTTGAAACAAAACAGTACTATGGTTTATCTTAGTATTTACGTATTTACGCCGGAGTACAGTTAAGTTTAATAGTAGGAAATATTGTCTCCGATTCAAGCGCACCTTGATCTTTGACCCAGACTGCCAATTTTAGGTTGGAATACCTGTTACTGCGGGCCTTGTAAACTCAGTGCTTATAGCCATGTAGTATACCCGTACAACCAAAGAGTTCAGTTACTTTGAATTAGACATATTTGCTGTCATAGATGATAGAAATGTAATACAAATGACCGAGAGGACTTTAATTGGATTGTGTTAGGTACAGCAAGCCGCCTGCCTGACTGCAACGCCCTTTGGTTATGTTATTGTTAGTGATTTGCCCAGGCCCTCTTTAGTTGTTAAGGACTTTGTTTCAGAATAAAAGAGACAGGCATATCTCCACCCGTACCCAGAAACGAAACTGACTTAGATCCAGCGGCAAAGTATCATGTGGTGTCTCATATACGATACATTACGTAAGTAAATTCTTAATTTAATTGTAATGCACTTTATGACATCAAGGGTCTCTCAATGAAAACTCATCGTAGTTTCGAGGAGCTCAATTAAGTGCATCAACCAAAAGTGACTTGGGCGTGGATGAATAATTTTGAGATTTTGTTCATTATAGTTTAGTATTGCACTGAATAGATACGGCCTACAATGTAAACAATTTAAATTTAAACGTTTTTTCGAGACCTTCTAAGTGTCTATCGGGTTTTTGTACTCCAGTCTTTCGTTCAGTGACCTTGCAGATTATTCACAGTGCAAGTAACTTTTATAATTCGCCATTTCAGAACTAAATTAACTTCAGAAAACTTATAATAATATACACACTTCACGTGTGCATATACCCGTCCACGTACACATTATTCAAATTTTATATTTAGTCATCATATTGCAGAGTGATTCTTCACGCTTCGCTTGAAGGACCCGATAATCATGTTAAGATAAAACAGGACCAAGTAATAATCCCAAAACCGGTTATGCTTGACTCAAATATATCGAGTCCTGTGCTTTAGAAAACAGGATAAAGCCGTTCGTGCTGGCTGCATCTGGAGTTGTGATCTCGTGGGAGAATTAATTAAATAGCCTTTAAACATATATAATGGAAAGTGTCCCATAATTTGTTTCTGATTCATTCCTACATCCCTTTTAGTAGAGATCCCCACATACACTTATCACATCACATAACTTTTTAATGCATCCACCGCTGGGGCCTTCCATATTGAATCAGAGATGGACGAATAATAAAGAGAACGGGCCGTACCACCACGCTGGCTCAATGCATATTGGTAAGGCTTGAATCAGCCTAACGTTTCTTTCGGAGCACGTATGAAACGCATTGAAGACCCGGTTTACACCCGGGCTATACGAGTTACATTCATGTGCCTGGGTGCTTCTCACCCGCTCCTCGCTCCGATTCGTAGCGCCCTGCAGCTCTAGCACGAGACGTGGACAAAATTCTCTCCACCACTTGATAGTATTTTGTCGTCTTGGGATTTAATGAGATTTGAGCGAGAGGAAAATATTTCCTTTTTCCCCGAGGAGATTTTCTCCACTTCCCGTGCTACGGGGGCTGCGAGGCAGTGATGACAGCTCATTATACAATGATAACTTTCATTCGTAGGTACTTGGTGTCACATGTGCTGGAGTTCCAAATTCTGCGATCGCTATGTAGGCAGGCGAACCACACAGGACCTTTGCATGAGTGTTCCATTCACGGTGTCAAGCAAGCAGGAAAACTTCTGAGGTAACTTTTCTTAACTTTACTTTGTCAGTTGGGCGATAACCGGTAGTTGCCAATATAATATCTGCAGCTAGAATTGAACAAGTTTAGTAGACGGGCATTTTTTATGAACAGCTAAAAACAACAAATGTTACCTGCGGGTAACTAAGATGTGGTAGGTTTATCTTGGTCTGTGAGTAGAATATTTAAGTGGGCCCTAAGTGGTTGGAGCTTTGATTTATTCACATGTGTATGATTAATATTTCTTAAGTACTTTTCGGAAGTATAACACCTACCATACATTTTGTAAAAAAAAATACAATGACACCTGGCTTACCTATTACATGTCTGTGTTGCTAACATTTCTCCATTAAAATGAATGAAATTAATTGTTCCTTTTGCAATCATTTATTTTCGATTTATTATAAAATTTCAATTAGTGTAAAATCCAGTACCAGCCCTTTTTTATACCCCCATTGCTAGGACACAGGCTTTCCTCTCACTCACTTTCCATATGAATGGAAGAATAGACCCCCACGTTAGCTGATGGTTATATATTTTTGTCACCTATCTAAAGAACTGTCCTTATAGAAAATTGCTTCGTATACGCAATCACAGTTCAAGCGCGATAGCTACTGCGCCATCAATCTCCTCAAGTACTAGTATTTGATGTTTTTTGAATGAAAGCTGTGTGACATTCAATCAGTACCAGGCTTTTATCGTTGATTGAATCAAACCTACTATTGTCAGTGGCGTGACTTATATTAGGATGTGCGTTGTGTATTTTCTAGTTTTATCTTACTAGACTTACGAGGCCAGTTTAGATTGTCAAGCTGATAGAAAGATAGAATTACAGGAAAAATTAAGGTAATGCCTTATTACCTATTTAGCTCTAATGAGCGAGTACTGTTAACGGGGCCCGTGTGTCACATTATTCTGTTACGCACAGTACTTGATTTTCACGTTTTGCATTCAACATAATCATAATAATATTTTGTTAACGTAGATGTTCAATAGCGTAGCAACAAAACAGCGTAGAATGTGCCAGCCCCTACGTACCACAGGGGTGTCGTAAAAGTCGACTAACTGCCGCAGTCAGAGACGTCAATTAACTTTAATGAGTATTTAATGTCAAAAATTTTCATTCAAATCTAAACCATAGACCCGGCAAGAATAGCGACTAGTTTTGAATTGTCATTTTTTGACGTTAAGTACTCATTAACGTTATTTGACGTCTCTGAGTGCGGCAGTAATAGAGATTGCCTGCCCGGCTAGCATGACCAGTGAAACACGATATGATATAGCTGTTTATTGCGTTAAGCAGTCATTTTAACACTTAAATAAGCCTGAATTGATTAATTAAATAAGTATCTAATGCTATTTCATAAAGCTATAACCATTTATGGCTTTGAACTGTCGAAAATCCAATGAATTTTGTAAGTTCAACGCGATAAATGGCTATATCATATCGTGTTTGTGTGGTCATGCTAGCCGGGCTGGTTTAGGTATGCCAATAAGCACCTTGGGTATCTCAACGGTGCACGGAAAATCACTAACGACAGCATGCCCTAAGAGAGTTGGACCTGGCAGGCGGTCAGCTGTAAAACCAAAGCCAAAACCTTGAGCAGTATAGATTGCAATATTGTCGGTCTCTTGACATTGTCCTTTTGTCGCTTTTCTAAACATTAATTAATCAATAGCACCTGTCTGATGTGTTCGATAAAAGGGATTGAGTGGCTCAACAACATTTGAATTATATGAATGGAAGGGGAATAGTGCACCGAGCCCAGGTAACAGGGGCACATGGCAGGAACAGGACTGGCAGTGGAAGAACTGATTTAGTTTTTTTTTCTCTTCAGCAGTTTTGACACTTTTTTATTGGTTATAATTATTCTTACACTTATTTAATCTATACTAATATTATAAAGCTGAAGAGTTTGTTTGTTTGTATGGTTGGTTAGTTGGTTAAACACGCTAATTTCAGAATTTACTGACTCAAATTGAAAAATTATTTTGTGTTGGATAGTATATTAATCGAGGAAGGCTATATATAGGCTATATAATAGCCGACATTAACCCGAGCGAAACCGCGGGCAACCACTAGTGTTGTTAAAAAGCAAATATTATATTTACTTACATTTATGTAAATGACTTCCGGATCAAATTTTTATGTGTTTAGTAACGACCTAACTAATTGCGAAATGTGGGTGCTAATTCACCTCTGCCTACCCCTTCTGGGATATAGGCATGATTTATGTATGTATGTATGTAGTAAAGTCATTGATAATACGTCCTCAGTCTAAGTAATTAATATAAATGGTAACTTTATTTATTTACAGTGATGGAATGTCGCTGGGAGCTAGTAAAAATTGGCGGCAAGTACTTGCAGCTATGACAGGTGAAACCGAATTGTGTACAAAAGGAATTCTGGAGTACTTTTCTCCGCTGGAACAATTTCTGAAGGCGCAAAATGCTAAGCTTCGAAACGCAGAAGCCGACGACATGGACGCAAGTGTCCCGATCATAGTAGGATCGGTTGTTCTCCTATTGACTCTGTTAATTATTGTACTTTATTGTGTCAAAAAACATAATATGGGCAGCAAACTTTTATCGGTTTGTGGATTGAGTAAGAATGGCTCATTAGATATAGTGACAAATGAATTTCCACGAGGCAAAAATAATGAAACCAGTGGCATAAGCGAAGAGAAAGTTTGACATTAACTTAAATTATATATGGATGTATGGATTTGTAAAAAATTCATTTTGCTTGTAGCAATTCTTAACACATAGAGTGTGATAAGATACTGAGAAAAAAAGATTGAATTAGTTTTATAAATTGAATCGTTTTTGATTATTGAAATGCACACATTTATTACCATTGTATTCAAATTTATCTTTAAATCTGTGTCAGAAAAGCCTACGTGAAGCCATATGATTAATAATGATCTAGCTTAGATATAGAATTTGTAAAATATTATTTAGTCTAAATATTAATTCTGCAGTACTATTTGAAAATTATATATAAATGTTTGAACAATTATTATAAAGAAAAAGAGGTTTCTTACTGCGAACCATTATGTCCTGACGGGAATTGAACTCGCGTCATCCGCAACACCTACATAGAGTACTGATAGTTATTTTGTTTGTTTGTTCTGAAATTAATATAATCAACACTTGACTTGAAGGCATCTACTATCCTAGCAATTTTTTTAATGAAGTTTTTAAGTATTATAAATATAATTACAATATAAAAATAGATATATGTATAAGTTCAGAAATTAAATTACACATTATTTTGATTTATGATAATATAATAGGTCCATAACTAGCAAATTACATAATAAAGCGCTCTACATTATATTCGATATTACAGCAGATTTATTATATTGCTGTTTAACCCACATACTTTGATTCTAAAATAAACTTGACTATAGTTACTTAAATTGCCTGATTTTCTATGTCTTAATACTATAGAATACGCTAGATACATACGTTAAAAAGTGATTTTATATTATACTATGTAGTATAATGATATTTAATATAGGTTATGATGAATAAAAAGAATATCATCTAACTGGTCTTTGTTTTATCGCGAGTGGCTTTTGGTATTGATTGTGTAACCATTATTTGAATGAGAGCTGCCCACGAATGGAATGGTTGACGAAAATATATTATCGTAAACTTTGACTTCGAAGATCTCTCTAGTTCTTTACTCATAAGACACGTAGAATAGATAGGCTGTCCAGGTATATACAGGTAATGAGAAGGTGATGAGCGGCAAAAGATCGTGGGAATCAATGATAGTGGGGATGTAAAGACTCGGAGAATTGCATAGGTTGTGAAAAAACGTAAAAAACGAACGGTACACAATTTTTTTTAATGTTAGACAGGGAAGCTCTTGCTCTTCATCTCACCTGATGGTAAGTGACGATAAGGACTGTAGATGGAATGGAGCTTCACCTGGAAGCCTAACCGAGCAATAATATGTACCCCGCCTGGGGGATCGAACCCGGGACCTCTGGATCTTCATTCCGGTGGGCAAATCACTAGACCGCATCCAATCCATCGTCTCCAATCGTGGATTTGATACCCTCCAATGCTAGAGACCGATGAAGGAGTGATTGGGATTACAACTGAATATATCTGACACCAACCCTCTAATTTTTGTAAGTTGAGCAGACAAGTTTAGCATGTAAATTAAATTAGAAATTTTGGTAGTTTTGTTTACCTTATCGTGTTGTCAACGATGACTGTGTTCATAAAATAACATAATTATTATTTAGGATCTGGTTTCAAATAACTAACAAAAGATAATCCGCTTATATTAGTTTTTTACCCGCTGTACATTTTTGAAGTGGACTTTTAAATATTATAAAATTTGTGGTTAAAAAAGTTTGAAAAATCATAGTCTTGATGCGGGAAACGAACCCGCGTCCTCCACATTCCGGACAGATGCCTAAACCACTCGGCTAACCAAGACGGGCTTTTATTTACAAACAAATAGTATAAACAAGCCCATCAACATGAACAGGGAAAGGCCAGTACGTTTATCCTTTATGGACTTCCATTGACAATGTCCGCGTCTATGAACATCCGCTGTGGACTTGTCGAAATTGTTAAGAACGAAGCCGTCGCGGCCTAAGCGGCAATAACGCCGGCGTCCTAGGCAAGCGCGCGCGCATCCACTCCCGCGCAGACTCCGGCGCACGACACGAAATTGAATGGAATAACCGTTGCGTGTTTACGAGACTTTTGTGTTAGTGATGCACCGCACCTTAGGTTGTGAATAAGTTCTTAAATAAATCTAGGGTGAGTATGGTTTTGTAATAAGCTTGTGGATTTTACGAATATTTATAGAAACAATAAGTGAGTAAAAAACTGAAGACTTCAATACATGAACAAATGAATTGAACAAATATTAGAAGGCCGAAAAACGGTTAATTTTATTTTAGATAATTAATAATGATGAATAAATAATAATAATTATTATACAGCAATTATAATGAACCCATTAAAATAAAATATACACAATTAAAAATTTGGTAAAAGCAGTCATATAATACAGAATACGCTTAAAGTCTAGGCACGTTTAAATTTAAGGTTCTTCAATTAGAGTCAATTTTATTCAAATTCTTTTCCATATTTGAATTTTTTTCTGAGATCTGAACTTAGCACCAATTAATTAAATTTTTTAACTTTATATTTGGGTTGATTGAATAGGCTACAATATTAAACTTTTAAAACTATGAAAAAAGCATCATTATTGTTGAAGTTCACGCATATTATATGGTGCTAACAAACGTATGCAAATTAGGGACTGCAGTATATACCTACTGTCATTGGAGAAAGCTCTAACGGTTAAAGCGCTAATCCATTTGACATTTACTGCGTATTTAATTGCAACAGAACTAGTTATTACTTGCAATCTTTAATATTCGCAGTTATCGCTTACCTAGTTAGAAGAGTGGCATAGCGCGCTCGACCAGCGATTGCGTAAACTAAGTAACTAGTTCACTAAGGTCGGTCATTGGATGGGTGACCAAAAACAATTATCTTTTTTTGTAGTTCCTCCTTGCTTAGAAAGGCAGTTTAAACCGTTAGTCTGGGCTGCATCTGCAATCTTTAATACCCATCAACGCGCACTGGACCAGCGTGGTGGGTCCGTTCTCCCTAATTATTCTTCCATCTATATGGAAGATATGTGCCCCAGCAGTGGCGACATTAAATGTCATAAATAAAAAATCAGCTGATACACAGGCACTTGATTGGAATGTTGTCATTCCAATCATTCTTTCTGTTCAATGGTCTCACGACATGGTCCTTTCCTTCCATGACTTTTCTATAGGTTTCATTCATCATTACGCTCTTTTCGGTGTGTGTGATATAAATTGAAAGGGAGTTGATGTCTAAGCTATATAAATGGAAATGGAAATTTCACCGACCTCCGATAGCTTGAGGATAGAGCAGAGAGATGCTGATTAAAATAATAATATTTGGCATTGAAAATAACCCTATCCTCAGCGTAGAAGTTAACAATTATTGAGTGATATTGTATATTTATTAACAAAACTTTTCTCAACTTTTGTCTAGGAGAAGAAAACTATTTCGGCGGTGATTGATGCTTTTCAGTTTACTTGGATACGTTACTAAATCCTACCTATTTATCCCAGAACTATTGGATCACTGATTATATTAATGCATAACCAGATCACTACAAATATAAAATTAGTATTGCCATTTTTTGTGCCACCGCATTATTCAAGGCTTTCTTATCGGGATAGGTGTCAGCGAGATAACGTAAGTCGATTCATTAGTTACTAAGGAGCTGATAGCGATCTAGCAGTACAATCATGCAAATGATCTTTATAAGCAAAAAAATAGTGAGAGACAAGACCTGGATTTGAGACAGGTATTTTTTCTAAGGAAAAAACCGTGGCCTTAACCACTTTAGATATAAAAGTATTTAATATTTTCATTAAAAAAAAAAAAATCTGGCGAATATCTGGAAATTAATTCTAATAAAGTGAAATTTATTTGCTTCTAAATAAAATTTATTCATTCCAATCAGTTAAATAAAGTGAAATTTATATTTTTGTAAATTAAAAATTACCGGTTCCTATCGTGGCTCAAACGCAAATACGCGCCTTAGCCGCGCGCCATGTCCCTTGGTTAGCTATCTATGTTGAATGCTTCATAGCTGCTAGTCTTTTGAACCTTTACGAATTAAATCTAATAAGATGTTTAGTAAAATTATCTGATATTATGTGTAGAGATATTATGTAGACGATAACTCTTAGCATTTCATGGATTCACCGTGCGGGTGCCGGGGCCATAGTGTGGAAGAGAGACGACAGTGGCAGCGCCTGGGACTTGTGACCCAAGTAGGTTTACAGGTATTTTTTAACATTGACTTAATTTCGTAAATTTGACGCACATAATCAGATACAAAATTTTAAAATCTCAAGACGAAATTTCCGATCGAGACAAAATTAAAATTACATTGTGCAGCATCATAAAAAATGACGTCATTGCATTTTTATGGGTGCCAAAGTTGGTAACCATTTAAGGGACACGGTATAAATCTACCAAGAGCAGGTGGTTATGACAGCATACAGTTACCACCACGACTTTCACATCCTGTGATTGTTTTAGAACTTGAAAATGGGAGTTTTGGGGACTCGAGCACTCATACGCGGAGTCCTTTGCACATCGATTAACCATATTCATATTCATTTATTCACAAAATTTGTTACAATAAGGTACAATAAAAGAGTGAGTCAGGTCTTAAAATAATTGTACAAATTCACCTTATAAGGCATTGTGATTTTTTAAATAACATGTTACATATTGGGAAATGGCAAAAAATAAATTATGTCAAATATTAATTATGTCAAAAAAATTATAAATTATTAAGCTTCCCACTAAATTATACATTAATATAATTTAGTGGGTAATTAATAGATTAAACTTAGCCAGTCTGCCATAAAAATTTTGCTAAACAGTAGGTATACTGATAAGTATTATATTGAATATTTCCAAATGAGCAGCATCTCCCTATATTCTTCCATCCATAGCGAAGGCCCGTGCCCCAGCAGTGGGGACATTAAAAGGGCTGATGATGATGAAATGAGCAGCGCAACGCACTCGGCCCGCGATTATGTAAACAAATCAATGTTCACTAAGGCCCGTTATTGAATGGGTGGACCAAAAATATATAATCCTTCCTCCATTTCCACCGTGCTTTAGAAGGCACGTTAAGTCGTTGGTGCCGCCTGCATTTACAGTTATTATTATCCATCACTGAACGAGCGTGGTCGGTTATTATCCATTCTCCCAATTATTCCATTCATAGAGGGAAGGCTTAGCTGTGCCCTAGGAATAGGATAGGCTTTATACAGCAGCAGTGTGGTGATAATGAAATAATTTACAACGTTCGCCGTTACTCCGTACCGTACCATAGTGAATATAAAAATAATGATACATTTAAACATCTAATTATTCTGAGATAAATACATGACCTCCACAGAGGATAGAAAAGGCACTAACCAATGATTTCATGTGTTTTGGATCGTAATTACTTCCGGAGCTGTACACAAAATTGCGACAGCGAGCAGAAAATTTTGATACCCTATTTTTGTACCTACTATTTCGGTGTAGACTTTAATCCGTGGTAATAAGGGTATTTTTTGTGATTTGCTGGAAAATTAGTGGCCATTAATACACAGTTAGGTGTTGTTTGTGAAAATTGGACATATTTTGTATATTAATGTTATCAAACAAGGTTTCTAGTATATTTTTAAGTACATTTAAGTAGTAGTCTTCCGTCTTTCGGAAGTTTAGCAAATTCTTCCCGCGGGACAAGTTTGGAGCGGTATCAGTTGGCTAAAGAGCCGTCAGGATAAGGTACTGTAACCTGGCCGTACGCGATAGTACCTACTTATTGCGTTGATCACAATGCATGAACACGGCAGGCAGGCTACTATTTTGTATGTACGGCCACATTTCGTTAGTTGTAATTTCCCATTCGAATCTCCCCCCGTGATAGAGTCTCGTATGGGATACCGGGATAGAAACCCTTTTTATTGTGGTTGCTCTCGATTGGCTATATAAAGCCATCCACAATAGAACTTATCTAATTAGTAAATTGCAACAATAGAACTGATAAGGAAATTAAGAATAGAAATTATCGGGTTACAAATAATTAGAAATGTAGTGTTTACGGTCAAAAGTGATTCGAGATTGTGTGGATTCGGATTTCACATACTTACGGCCTAGCGTATTTGCAGGGTATAGTGAATTAGGGTTTTAATATATTATATTAAAATATAAGAGTTGTTGGAAAAACGTCTTATGACACCAACGTTTAAATACCAGAAAGGCTAATGTAAATAATACAACAACATAGTGTAAATACATACACAGGTAATTACGTGAATGTGCTGTGTTGGATCGTCAGCCAGTAATTATGTTCCAACACATCTTGTTCTGTAGCGACCATATAAAAAATGAAACACAATAGATAATACGACGAAACGAGACGAAATTATAAAAATAGCATTTCGGTAAAAAACTCTTCAAATATTGTTTGGGGTTTTTATTGCGGTTCAGATGTGGTTTTAAATCTTCTAATAGAACAAAAACAACGATTACAAAGAGAACGCTTGTTTACTTGCTATTTAATACTATGAAACAGGAACGAACAGTCGACATCTTAAAAAAACATCTTTCATAAATTAAAATGAAAAATTTGTTTTGAATAATTTCCTAATTTTAACGGTGTAGAATGTATTAGGATCTGCGATTGTTTGTGTCACCAAAAACTGATTAGCTCTTCCAAAATACATTATTCATTTTAAAATTGTAAGGGCCTGTTTCACAATCGACAAATAAGTTCGAAGTAGCTTACTTTGCAGTTCGATTGACATATATTTCATATTACAACTGTCAAATGATCTGCGAAGTAAGCTACTAAGGACTTACTTATCGATTGTGAAACAGGCCCTTAGTATACTACGCCCATAAGAAATGGTGCGGCGTGTAAATAGCCACCATTTATAAATTTTAATTTGGTACTAAAATTGCCGCATTGAATCAAATGATTCCGTGCTTACGTATTCCTAACACACAGCCATGTGGCAGAATACCATTGTCACCACCCCTCATCCCTCCCATGCGTGTCGAACAACAAGCTCTTCCAAAATACATTATTCATTTTAAAATTGTTAGTATACTACGCCCATAAGAAATGGTGCGGCGTGTAAATAGCCACCATTTATAAATTTTAATTTGGTACTAAAATTGCCGCATTGAATCAAATGATTCCGTGCTTACGTATTCCTAACACACAGCCATGTGGCAGAATACCATTGTCACCACCCCTCATCCCTCCCATGCGTGTCGAACAAGGCGACTAAATTCTTTTACCACCTAGCAATATATTGCGATGTATTATGTCGTCGTTAGATGGCAATAGCCTCGCCTCCTATTAGGTACTTTGGACCTAACATATTTATATCCCCGTTGCCTACCCCTTCAGGGATAAATATATGCATGTAGTATATTTAATACCAATTGCTTACATTGCCGAGTTCACATTGCACAAAAACATGGCATTCACGTTCGAATGTGTACTTAGTGTTAACCTTTAACTGCTGTCTGGTTTCTAGTTAAAAATACACACTAGTATTTAGTCGTGATCTCGCGAAAAAGACGGAGGGAACAAAAAATATATCTTGGCTCTCTTTATCTAGAGTAACACAAACGGGATTGGATCTTTTTATTTGTACGTGAGGCGTCGTCCTGCGGCCTCGTGTTATTAACTTGCACTTAAATAGCCTATTTCACTACCTGAAAGTAACCATTATAACTTGACATTTATTTATATTGACATAATAAAAGCATGACATGTGAATAATGAGCGGAGGAACAAATTACTTTTTGCACACCATCGCCAGCTACAAGGTCAGGTTATTAGATGTGCCTTGCAGTTTTTTTCATTTACAAATTCAACCTTCTCTTGATAGTAATCTGACATATAGGCAGTGTGAACGTGAATGGATTTGTTCATGCAACATTAATTCAAGTTCATTTCAAAGTTGAAAGCCCAGTGTGATCACGGCAGATCGTAAAACATTTGTCACCACTACCAATCTAAGGGTCAAAACGGTGATGAGAAATGGACTGTAGCTGTCCAGTAGGCCTATTCGCTAACTTTTTTTAACCCTTGAGAGTGTTAATCACTGAACTATTTACTGATCCATTACTACTTTACTATAATGCTATTGTGACACTTGTCTTGTGAAAACAGTAATGGATAAGGAAATAGTCTGGTGATCATCACTTTCAACTGTCAAAAAAAGTTAGCGGATTGACCTACTGGTTATACCATCTAGCAATATAATTGACGCGTCCATGCCGCGATTCATTTGCCTAGAGCTTGTCGACATGAGCCTTTTTACGCGTGATTTCTTTTGCGTTTTAGTGTACAACGCCGCAAATAAGTTAAGCTATTTTACTAATGCCGCTTAATAGCCAGCTATGAATCATAAATTATATTGTGCATATTAAACTTTCGCCAAGTATCTATAACTCAAGAGCTTATGCTACTTGCTTTGGGCTAGGTGTTAGGTGTTTTTTATTTATTTATTTATTTAATGAAACGCGTCGAATTCGCGTGTACTATGGACGGGTATTTAGATAGGGCTGTTGTAAGCAATTTCCTCGGCACACGTTTTCGAATGCTGCTAGAGGCGAAATGTTTTTTATGAACGCAGATATTTGTTCTCAAGTCATGGTAATTTATGTTTATTATGTATAATTAAAAATGTTAATAAATCTTTATATTACGTATATTAAAAAATTCAATCATCTAGTATCCTTAACATAATTTTGCTTATGGTATTTACTTAGGGCTGGACGATAGGTGTGAGTGTAAGAAATATTATTATGTACCCATGTAGATTTATTTATATTCATCCCAGAGAGTAGGCAGAGGTGAATAGATACGTTAAGAAAAAAACCGTTAAATATTCTATAGTATGCTGCGACGATGGTATCTGCTTTAATAGTCCTGCCATGACCTTGCAAGGCTTATCATTCCATTGTTGCCCAAGTTAACATACCCGTCATGTAATTACTAGCACTATTGTATCCAAGAGCTTATATAAACGGTTCTCTACTTGTCTAGTCTCTTTGAAATCTATGTGGAGCGGCAATTAAGCCGACAGAGGAATAATATAGAATTAAACTAATTGAACGATCGTTTGAAAATTACGATTTGTAACGCGCATACCTATCGGAGGTGTACAGAAAACATCAAGTATCAATGCTGCTGCCCATTACTCATTGCTGTCTTAACCCTTAGTCGGCTTGTACGTCACCCACGGGAGAGATGGGGATGGTGACAATTGTATTCTGCTATGCCATAACCACACAGGGTGTTTCTTTCAGAAGGGATTCTTATAATATTGTAAAACATGGCTCATTGTTTGCTCTAAAATATAACAATAATAATAATATAATAATAATAACTATAACTAAACTATAGCGCTAAAAATATAGGTAGTGCTGAAATTACCGTATGCTAACCACCAATGCTAACACTTCGTTTCAATGTAGTTTCTGGGGAACGGTGTCAAGTATGAAGATTAAAAGACCACTTACGTTTAAGGTTAGATAAATGACTCGATTAAATTATAATTATAAAAATAATAGGTGCCGAACAATTGCGATATTTCAATAAATGATTTGTAACTGATTTCGTATTAAGATCTTGTCTTAAACCTTTTCTAATTGGAACAGTTTGTATTTTGGAATGACCACCAACCCGCACTGGGCGAGCGTGGTGGGTTATGACCCAATCTCCCTATATGCTTCCATACATAGAGAAGGCCCGTCCCAGCAGTGGGGACAATAAAAGGGCTGGTGGTGATGATGATGATGGTGATGATCTAATGACCGGCCTTGGCGAACATTGCTTAATTAATGCATTCGCAGGCCAAGTGCACTATGCCACTGCGCCAGCGAACTCCCCTGGTTTGTGGTTAACATTAAATTATTATCTTCTTGTAGGTACCGTTCACAGGGAAGGCGCAATATCTTTCCTCTTCCATTCACATCGGTCAGACGTCATAAAGCCATCCACTCGTTCATCCATCACACATAAATAAAGTGCCAGTGAATGAATAGAAAAAGCAAGAAAATTCGACAGACCAATGAACGGAGAGGGTGATTGGGATGATTACATACCAATTGAAACTGTTGAGGGTTTAGGCTCAGGTTCTACAGCCGGCTGCCTGCCTGACTATCCCTCTTTGGGCATACGGACTGTTATTAGTGGATGCCTAAACGGGTTTTGGTTTATCTGGGACCGACTTTTTCGACATCCGTGGGCTGGTCTGTGAACATATCTATTTTTCTTATGGTTTGCATACCCGTGTACCTGTTTCCGATCTCACGAACCCTTTGATACATAATATTATTATACAGACAGACCCTTGTTTATCGCTACCAAATCTCGCTGGCCGTCGTGAATTGAAGCAAGAACTGTCAATAGAGTTAGGTTATTATGACTTGCTGTTTTTGAAAGCAATATTGCCCCATTGGAAAATAATGAAATGGTTATCGGATTTGTTTACAAACTATGCTCTCCGGGACCTTTTTAAACATTCAACAGCTTAACATACTTGTCTTGAAATGTTGTGAAAACACCGCAAGGCTTTGTGTCTCCTGTAGTAATGAAAACTAACCAGTGTAATAAATACTCGATGATATAAAATACATGTCCTACATAACCTGTAGGTATTGACAAATTTTCTTTGAAGCCTAGTGCATCGTGTAAAATAAAGCGGCGTTGATAGTAAATTGATGGATATGAAAAAATAAGAATGATGGTGATAAGCATAATTCGTTAACGAAATATGGTAGAGTTCGATTTAGTCAACTATTTTAACAATAATTCCATGTTTAATCCTATAGGTATATTATTAGGTATATTAAAAGATAATCATAAAAATCTTTCAAATTACTATAATTACTTGCCTAACGTTATTTATCGTCATACAGCGCAAAATATACAAATACATAAGAACTTGACTTTGCTGACCTAACGGGCTTAAATACCAGTGCAAATGAAATGCAGAGGTGCTTAAACTCACGTAAACATAGTTACGCAAGCGCATCTTACCCTTCAGACCGTAACACAAACCCTGACATTGACGGAAACTCCACAAAAAGATTTACCTCATCAACTAAAGATGACGGACGAAAATAAAACTTTTAGTTGCGTGTAGTTGCGTGCAAGTTGCCTAACTTAATTATGATTTTTAACAAAAATATCACAATTTAGTTGGTGTCTAAGATATGCAATATATTTTAGACATCAACTGCCTACCCATTCGGGATATGACAATGGCGTTAATCATAAACTATGTATCAAAATTTCGTGAAAATTTTGCTAATGTATATTATATTTTGCGACATACGTTACCAGGTAAAGAAAACGCACTCAAGTAAATTTTCTTAATGAGATATGCATTAGAATTTAGAAAATGAAAAGACAGAAATGAAATAAATAATAAAGAAAAGAAAATTAAAATAATATATAGACAAACAGATATTATGGTACCACCATTTTATTTTCGGACCTGGCTGTAAAATGTAGGTCCAGCCCATCTCCGCGGAGGGGGAAGTATAACGGACACCGGCACTTGAGACTACCCAAAAATGTCAAATTACTTCAATCGATTGTGAGCCTTAACTTTTTTGACCGTAAAGCACATGATCGATTGAGCAAAAATTACATTTTGTGGTAGCCTGACTGTACGTTACAAGGCACACTTGAAAATATAATTTATTATTTAAAATACCTAAATCTTTTTATAAAGATTCCGATTAATAAACTTGCATAATCATCACAAAATGGTATTTATGTTTTTGCTAACTGTAACCGCTAAACCATTAGGCATTCGTTCTGAAACTTTGATTGAGACAGAGATACCGTATTGTAATGATTCTTTAATTGAATAGTTTTATTATACAAGTCGTACTAACTATAAACTTATATTTGTGACAAGGTCACTCCTATTGCAGACAGCAGGTGAATGGATTGATATTTTATTTTAGCACACTGTTAAGATGTAACTGTTGCTGGGCCTAAATAAAAGTGTGAATAATACGTATCTTAAGTAAGTACGTACCATTTCGAAACTTATGTGAAAACTACAAATAAAAAAAATCGAAAAATTATGCCTTTATTTAATTCGCGTCCTCCGCAGTCCAGTCAGCTGACTATACCACTCGGCATTTAACTAGCGTGTATGTTTGATGTAAATGCCACGGTGCTGTAAAGTGATTTTAAGGACGGGATAAAATCACCATGTTGACATAAAAACAAAAGCGAATCAAATCCGTTGTTTTATTTCGAAAGATTTTGAAGCTTCTTCCTGCCTTGTTTCCAGTTTATCTGGGGTCGGCGCAGTACAAAAGGTACTCTTCGATTCATAACAGTCAGGCGTAATCAAGGCATCAACTCCCTTTTTATTCATATCATCCATCACACCAGAAAGCTGTTAGTGATAAAATAATGTACAGAAAAGTGATGAAAAGGACCATCTTGAGAGACCAATGAACGGAGAGAGTAATTGAGATGACAACATTCCAAAATAAACTGATCCAATACTGCTCAAGGTTTTGGCTTAGGTTTTACAGCCGGCCGCCTGCCTTACACCAATCCTCTTTGGGTATGCTTTTTTTTATGGTTTTCCCTCCATCATTTGGGTGCTTATTGGTGTACCTACACCGGGAAATCTTGTTTCGACTTTTACCGTACCCTCGGGGTGAGTCGAGGCTGGTACATAGATACATACATAGGTACATAAATCGGGCACAAAAGTCGCAGTACATTGCTATTGCTAGGTGGTATAAGAGGAACGCTGCTGCCCATTCCTCATCACTGATTTATACTTCTTTGTTATATTTTCCACCCCAGGTCAGCATTGTAGACCTATGAAATAATTAATTAGCTCTTTTCACGGTAAACCGTACGTCTACATACATCTACTGTTATTAACATCTCCAAACTTTAACGGAATTGGTCTAAATGGTCACAATTGTCTGTAAAAACCTTTTTCCTCCTCCTGGGTCATTCTGGTAATTAAGAAGAAGCACACAAATTATTATAAACGCAAACATCCAGATCTGTTGTTTTCATAAAAAAAAGTCATGATTTGTATTTTTTTGCATAGTGATTTGTTCAGCAAAACAGTTGATGTTTTTGTCAAATTTGCCAGCTAGGCTCATTACCACCGTGTTTGCATTGTGCGAGTACGTAGGTACTTCATATAGGTTACATAAGGAAAACCTTGCTGCTTATTATGATAACTAAACGTCGTATAAAAAAGTATTCGCCAAATATTTCCGCGCTTTTCTTCATTTATCCCACGTTTCGCCAATTATATATGACGAGCCTATTGTCATCTATCGGACACCCTGCTATGTAGTATTAGAGAAACGCTACTACACGTTACTTTAGTGCTCTTTACACTTTGTACCACACTTGTGGGTGATATGGGAGGGGTGGTGAAAATTGTATTCTGCTATGTCGTCAACAACTGTCACCACTGCGATTTAGGTATCCGTTAGACGGCAACAGGCTCGCCCCCTATTACATCTGACTTAATATAAGTGGCGAAACGTGGATGTTATTTCGTCTCTGCTTACCCCTTCGGGAATAAATAGGTGTGATTAAATAGACCCTATGAACGTCCGGTCTTACTTTCCTACGTGTTTAAAATGACGAATCATCTAATATTTTCATAACCTTTAATTTAGGATGGCCATTACATTAGCTTATCGATTATGTTCTGTTTTAAGAACAATAGGTAGTTAAAGATCGGTTTACTATTACGTAAAATAACGCAATTTGCATTCAAATGTTTAATTATTGGCAATCCAACTATACGTAAGAACAATATATGATTGTGATTTAGCGTAAAATTTGTTTTATTTTTAGTACCAGTGATAAATTTACTAAATAATTACAAACATCAATATTGGAAAAGAGAAGATGTGACAGGAGGTATAGTAACAAATCAACAATAATTGAATAATGGAAATCGTGATTTATCACCCACATGCGGAGGAGCTCGCTAGCGCAGTGGCACAGCGCGCTTGGCCTGCGATTGCGCAAACTAAGCAACTCCGCTAAGGCCGGTCATTGGTTAGGTGACCAAAAATTTATTATCCTTCGTGCTTCGGAAGGCACGTTAAGCCGTGGGTCCCGGCTGCATCTGCAGTCGTTAATACCCACCAACCCGCACTGGGCGTGCGGGTTGGTGGGTATTAACGACTGCCTGTGCACCAACCCCACCAGCGTGGTGGGTTAGGCCCAATCTCCCTATATTCTTCCATCCACAGGGAAGGCCCGTGCCCCAGCTGTCCCCAACATTAAAGGGCTGGTAATGATGATGATGAAGTTGAAACCTGCTAATCATTTCCTTTCGTACTGCTGCATTTTATTTGAAATTGTACCAAAAAATTAGTTCACAGAAATGCAAGTACCTTTCGACCTTTATGTCTAATGCGGAACCAAATCAAGGTCAACGTGATGACACTGCGTTAGTTTTCAGTAGCAGTTGTATTGTGCGAATGTCCTCACAAAGTAGTGACGCCACTTGACGCATGTCCGTATAGAACTCAGACCGGAATCGGTGGATGATTGGATGCGAAGTCATTGTGATATTTGAACACGTTTGTTGGTGTCTCGTGTACGTACGTGAGCATCATGTGCGTTACACACGAGGAATCTGTAACTGTTTTTCTGGTGAAAATCTACTATCGATCCGAACCTCTTTTTCTATCTGGCCAAATATAGGGTCAAGGATAGTTCGCTTTTTGAGTGTGGACTTGACGAGGGGTCTGTAGACCATATATTTTTTAATTGCCCTAGGTATCCCATATCACTATATGACATCATTCCTATAGTATTTCGGAAGGGGTCTGCTGATAATGGATTTGGAAGAATCATTAGCATTTTTTATATTATCGATCTTTTTCCGGTAGTTTCTTCACATAGTAGTATAACTTTTCAATTATTCAAACAGGAATCAAAATTTTGCCAAAGATTAAGAGGGTGACACTGCGTAGTTTTCGTTGCTGTTTGCTAAATTTTAACTGATCCCATCATGATTGAAAGTCACTACAGATTTTGTTACTTAAATAGATAAGAATTGTTAAGTGTACACAATTCTATTGTCGCATAGTAATTTCCGTAACCAACGAACCAAAACGTTAAATCAAACTGCTTCGTTAAAAGGATATACATTAAGTGCTCGTGTTGCTTCTCAGGTTTTGTAATTATCTATTCACGACTTTGGTTTCACAAAGAAGTACCTAATGTTAGAGCCTAGATTGAATTTCAGTATGAAAACGCGCAATTTCAGAACAATGTCATGAAGCTACCATTGTCAGTGACATAGGGAGAAACAGCGATGGTTGAACGCGATAAACTATTGTGACTGGGTAAAGTTAATTCCGTACAACCGTCAGCGACGATTACTCTTAAGTACCCACGTAAGCAATCATGAAATGATTACAGCGTCCGGTACAGTGCATTTACTAATCAAAGCCATAAAAGCACTTTGAACTGAATTCCAAAACAGTTGACACACGGAAAATTAAAATTAAGAAGGGAAACATGCGAAATGTATGGAGGTAAACTGTAATAACTATATAAACTAAATTATAATATCATTTCTTTTGTTTCAGATACATGAGTAGACATCATGACTGCCGATCTAAAAAGTATAGAAAATAACAGGCCAGTAGATAAAATTATAAGAGGCAATGACTTAAATGGCACGAGTGTAATTAAAAATAGTCTAAGAAAAGCAAAAGTCAACGAAATACAAGAAAAGAAGGAAACAATAGACGAAGATGATGATTGGAAACAGATGGATTTTTGTCAAAAAACCAAAAGAATGTTTTCGATGATAACAGTAGAGCCAATATTAGCTTGTTATGTTATGCCTTCTGTTCTAGCGGCTTTGGCGACTCAAAATTTATATTTAGAAAAAGCTTGTCGAGTTAATTTAGGGTTTGACCATCATGTGTGTGATGCATTAACAAGAAGAGAAACAGCAAACTATACTTTGGAAGAAGAAGCGGTTCAGCAGCTAGTTGCTTCAGTGGCTGGCTGGAAAACAGTACTACAGTCTTTCTTACCTTGTGGCATTCTAATATTTCTGGGAGCTTACAGTGACAGAATTGGGCAAAGAAAGTTTTGCATGTTGTTACCTATAGTTGGAGAATTCCTAACAAGCATTGGGCTAATTGCTAACACATATTTCTTTCATCAACTCCCGGTTGAAGTGGCAGCTGTTACCGAGGCTATATTTCCCGCACTAACAGGAGGCTGGTTTACTATGTTTATGGGCGTATTCAGCTACATCGCTGATGTTACGACGGAAGAGCAGCGGACTTTGAGAATAGGCGTTGTGAATTTGTTTTATTCAGTTGGAGTGCCTGTAGGTGCTGCTCTGAGTGGCATATTAGTGCGAAAGATTGGCCTGTACGGTGTATTCTCCTTAAGTGCATCTTTGTACATACTAAGCTTCTTCTACGGATTTTATAGGATCAAGGAAGTCAAGAGACCTGATTTGAATATGGTGAGTGAGGACGACCTTAATGTTGTCACGCAATTATTTACATATCTTAACCTTTTATTATTGTTATTACACTATTTCTTTATTCTTAGACTACTAATTATCTAGTGATCTTGGCAAGAAGGCAGCATTAAACGGTTCATTGAACTAAATAACAGGTCCTTTGTCCTTACAAAGATTATTGGATCAATAAGACAACAGTTACGGTCCAATTCAGACCTTGCATCTAATTATATACGACAGTGCATCTCAAATAAGATGAACGTTATCCTCTGTTTCTGTGTTGCTTGTACTTAACTATTTAATTATAATCAATTAATTAATGTTGCTACGATGTAGGTTAGTAGGTACATAACAATATAAACTTCGCTATTTTGGCCTACAGTTTACCAGTCTTATATCGTATTTCAATACGCTTCCGACAGTATTTGGTAAATTGGTCTAAAAACACTATCAAAAATACAAGCACAAACCATCAGCCTAATTATTAGCCGCTGTCCACTCTCTGCTTATTTCTTTTCGGGTGTACATTGTACTATTATCGATCTCTCAGATGTTGACCTACTTCCACTTTTACCACACCTGGCGCGAAGCAATGGGATTACTAATTTGTTGGTTGATTTTAAAGTTCAGAATGCAAAGAAACAGAACGGCGAAGTATTTCAACGCTACAAGTTTTCATAGGTTTGACGAAACACGTGAATTACAAGCTAACCAACTTTTCTAACAATTCGCAGAGCGGTTCAAATGTTGATTAGCTTTATCAATAGCAATAGTATTTCAAGAACTTGGGAAACTGAAATAATACAACCTCTATTTTTTACTATACACCGTACATGCTACATGTGCTGTTTTCCCAATCTTGTCAACCACGAATTCTGGATGTAGCACGCTCACTTACGCCTCATAATTTTCATCAGTTAAGCGATGCGTAACACGGCAGTTTAACTTCTTTTATTATGTAATAGGCCTCAAGTTCAATGAATAAAGTTGACCGATGGCAGTTATTCGAGCGTGACAATGAAAAGGCCGTCAACTTGGCCGGGCTCAGTGCCATACGCTGTTGAAAGGAAGAGCCTTCTGTTTTAATAAACCTACTAATTTTAATAAAAAACATGGAGTTATTATAAGGGAGGGAAATGGATAACGGATATACTAAGCAAGACGGACGAACAGTCTATTATTTAAACAGTCAATAGAATTATCTTCCATGCTGCCCTGGTGGCGATAAAATAGCGTAATATAGCCCTTCTTAACCCAGCGGTATCGCAAAATAGTTTGAGGATATTACTGGGTGTATGTATAACCATATATACTAATATTATAAAGCTGAAAAGTTTGTTTTTTTGGTAAATTTAAACTCGATAATCTCAGGAACTACTGACCCAAATTGAAAAAATATATTTTCATTCCCCTATCTCGGAAAAAGCGTTTTTGCTCTTCGATATCTGAGTGCAAAAGCCGTTTTTATCCTTTAGGATAAAGTAAATTTGAATTTAGAACATCGCGTGCAAGTGCAATAAGTTTGTGAATACAACACATAATTTGTTAAAAATTCAGATTCGGAACCTTCTTGGTGTACTGTTTTTATTAATTTGCTTTGCACGTGCGCGTCTGGGTGGATGATGTGGGTGGGTCTGGGTGGATGTTGTGGGTGTGTCTGGGTGGATGTTGTGTGTGTGTGTGTTTGGTAGAATGGGTGTGGAAGTGTCAGGGTGTAAATAGAATTGACTGAAACTTTTAATAATGTGATTGTAATTTTTTTTTTGCATTTTGCCATTTCCTCGCTGAGGGGGATGAAAATTTACGTGTTGCACTTGAGTGCAATGATTTTTCTCCTTGTGCTCTTTTGATTCCCTCGCTAGCTCGGTCATCAAAATTGAGCACGCGGTTAAAAAGCAACTTTGCACTCACGTATAACAAATAACTATTGTTTTGGATTGTCAATTTATCGAGGAAGGCTATAGGCTATATAACAACCGATATTAACGCGAGCGAAGCCGCGGGCGACCACTAGTAATTAATATGGAGAGCACATCACCAACAATAGCATACCCAAAGAGGGTTGGTGTTGGGCAGGCGGCCGGCCTTATTTTAAAATAAAGCTGTTATTGGGCAGTTATTGTAGAAACAGTGACATTGCTATACCTAATCATCTAAGAAAACCTTTTAC
The DNA here is from genome assembly GCA_963931975.1 of Cataclysta lemnata. Classification (NCBI taxonomy): domain Eukaryota; kingdom Metazoa; phylum Arthropoda; class Insecta; order Lepidoptera; family Crambidae; genus Cataclysta; species Cataclysta lemnata. The sequence goes on from OZ008339.1 coordinate 9,331,210, forward strand.
TTTTTACAAATGATTTGTGTTTGATTTCAGAAGCCTTCGAGAAACTGCTGCGAATGGCTTCGGACTTTCTTTGACATTCGCTACGTGAAGGAGACTCTGATGGTAGCGTTCAAAAGTGGCCCGAACAACAGGCGGCTGCGAGTGATCATGCTGGTCGTGGTCTTATGTGTTGTGATTGGACCTATTTATGGTAAAGAAGTTTACTTTCTCTATCATGTGCTTTATCTAAGTAGAATAAGCACATCTGTTTTATCCTCTTCCATTCCTTCCTTTTTTCTAAGTTGAGTCGGTAGAGCAGATTTGCCTCCTCTCTTTTAATACACGTGACCATCTTTTAAACAATCCATCCGTCGCTTCTTTGGTCTTTCTCTCATTTTAGGACTATCACGATAAACAAATTTACTATTATTAAAAAAAATTGCAGGACTGTGTAAAAGATTATCGACATGGAAATTAAAAATTTTATGATGTTATAGGATGTTTTTAAGATGCTTGCCGGTCGCGAAGAGGCTTGCGATTGCGTAAACTAAGCAACGGTTGGTAAGGCCGGTCATTGGATAAGTGAACAAAAAAAATATCATCTCGAGTTCGTCCTCCGTGCTTAGGAAGGCACGTTAAGCCGTTGGTTCAAGCTGCATTTGCAATCGCTTAAACACACGAACCCGCATCGTTGGCCATTATATGTATGCGAAGAAAAAAAATTAAGTAATGTTTATTTACATTACGCTACAGGTACAGGTATTTTATTTGGCGAAATCCGTGTTTTGCTCCGGTTATAGTTGAGACGTGTAGTGTTTTGCACTGTTTCATATCTTACGGTTGAGACTGAGCGCCCGAGATTACGCACCCTGACAATGTAGATTTACACAGTCATAATGTATTACAACATTAATAAGCAACGGACTTAATGAGATTAGAGAATTATTCTGTAACAAGTATTGCGTAGTCCCTTCTTATATGGTTCGGTATTGATTACCACTTTCTATGTTAGATTTTCACTTTCTGTAACAAGTTGTGTAGTCACAGTGAGCTTCTTATGAAGACAGTATGTAGAAGTTGAGCGGTATTCCTAGTATCCATATACATTCGATACTACTTAATAACTTGTTTTCTAATAAAAAATATTTAATTATATAATTTTTTCCACTAACCCTTTTGGGATCACTCACACAAATGCAAGGCTCATCTTATGCCAAAAGAACTATACCTAAGTTAAGAATGGTGTAGATTTCATGTTTAAGATGTTTTAACATTATTGTTATTTCTTTCTTGTATTACGATTCATGTAATTAATTATAATTATAGCAAACGTGTTTTTATTGATTGCAGGTGAAATGTCTGTGATGTATTTGTTTACAAGATACCGTTTCAATTGGAATGAAGTAGACTTTAGCATGTTCTCCACTTACGCCATGTGTACTTCATTAGTAGGTAAGAGTTTTATTTTACTTATTTTTATATATTTTCCGCCTTTCCTTCCAGTATGGTCTATTATTAAAGGTTGAAACAACAAACTAATATTGAGTAATACAAGTTACTTGGTCAGGAAAATTCTTGTCTCCGCGATGTAAACTATGCAGTGTGGTGACGGCAGAGTAGAATACAATTGTCACTACCCTGAATCTCTCCTGTGGGTGTCGTACAAGGCGACTAAGGATAAATCAGTGATGAGGAATGGGCAGCAGCGTTCCTCTTATACTACCTAGCAATGTACTGCGACTTTTGTGCCCGATAAATGGCAATAGGCTCGCCACCTATTACATGGGACCTAACATAATTGGTGAAACGTGGGTGCTAGTTCACCTCTGCCTACCCTTTCGGGGATATAGGCGTGATTTATGTATGTATGTATGCAACGCCATCTATTGGAGAGCGGTTAATGAAAACGTAATTGAGGTTTTCATGCGAGTAGCAAAAACAATTTATTGATTTATACCTACCACACCATGGATTCTGCATATGTCTAGTCATTTATTTCTTAAGTGTTCTTTATTTAAAATATACATTGTGTTTGTAATGAAGGATGTTGATAACTTCAGAATTTGTATCTTTATTGACATACTATTACTTGACGTTGTAAGTTATTGACATCTTTCAATTTCCAATTATTAATTAACTTAAATTACTTTTATGTAAAGGGAGGAAAAAACCTGACTGAGTTTCTTGCCCGTTCTTCTCAGGACAGGGCCTCCTGGTAGTTTGCGAACGGATGGCGTAAATTTCTTGTCTTGACGATTCATAAGTGTATTGTAATCATACCAGATATGAATAAACGAATTTTGATTTGATTTGATTTGATAAGAGAGGTTTAATCAATCTTTTAATTTTACAGGAACTTTATTCTCAGTTGGAGTGTTCAGCCATCTTCTGAAATTCGACGATGCAATCATTGGAGTTATATCGTGCACGAGTAAAATTTTATCTGGGTTTATGTATGCGTTTGCTACTAAAACTTGGCACATTTATATAGGTACGTCTCTTGTTTTGTTATTTAAGATAAATATCCATTGCAAAAAAAGTATTGATTTTCCATTAATGGCAATATTAATTTAAATTTTCAGCACCTCTGATTGAGATATTCAACGGGACATCTTTTATTGCAATGAGGTCTATGGTGTCGAAGCTAGTGGATAAAGATGAACTTGGTTAGTAGGTAAACTATTATTTTGCAATTGAGGCCAGTATTTATTTTTACAAATATAAAAAAAAAACGCGAATATTAATCACAAATTGACACAAAAGTCCAAAATCATGATTCGAAAACCGAACGATAATGCAGGGTCGTAAAAAGTATCTAAGGAGAGTAGTAAATAGTTTATAATATACACCCACCATCCACATATAAAAACTTTAATAAGATCTTTAAAAAAATGTAAGTACTATAATACCATGCTGTTCAATTACTTTTAATAATAATAAGAAGAAGTACAACTTCTTTAGATATTGAAATCATTAGTATAAAAAATACAACATAATTAGCTTTTTTGAAAAAAAACATGTGTGAATGTAGTGCATAAAATTGTTTATTCTTAACAGCTTGGCAGCATTCTGTGTCATAAACTTCATTAGGGCTTTATACATGCTTTCATAAATCACGCATAACTAATGTTAGTTAACGTGGATGTCCACGTTTCGCTATTATATTCGCAGTATTACTATGTAGTAGTAGGTAGTATTACTGTAGTTTAAGACGAACGCTATTATTTACAGGCAAGGTAAATTCCTTCTTCGGCGTTGCTGAAGCCATGATGCCATTGGTGTATGCTCCGATGTACACCTCTGTATACTCTGCCACAATCAAAACATTCCCTGGTGCGTTTTTTCTGCTTGGTGGAGGGCTGACAGTACCAGCAGTGGTCATATTTTTGTAAGTAAATAGATGTTTAAAAGATTTAGATTATGTATATCACCAGAAACCAGCAATTATTTGCCATCCTTTAAGTTTAATAAATTTATGGCCTGCTAAACTTGTAATATTGCTAATTAAATTTAGCAAAACCAAATTACGTTAAGTAATTTTAAGTTAAGTCCACACGTAAATTATTTTGTCAAGCCGCTTTGTGCTTTACGTTAAGCAATTATACTTATTTCAAGTCTATAAGGTTTTAAGTAATTTTAAATTAAGTCCACACGTAAATTATTTTGTCAACCGGCTTTGTGCTTTACGTTAAACAATTATACATATTTCAAGTCAATAAGGTTCTAATTACGGAGGCAACTATTTAACGACTGCCCTATATGTGTTTCATGCTGTTTCGAGTATAAACAAATACCATTTGTGTAAATATTTTATGTGCCATGGTATAGTTTACATATTGAATTGTAGTTATTATAACTTCTTTCTGGTTAACATCTTAATCTATTATTATTTTCAGGTGGCTGTATTTAGCTAATAAGAAACATGGTTCTACAAATAATGTGAATGATGAAATTAAGAACACTGACCAAGCTAAAGAAGTAGGTGTCGACAATAAAGCCTTCGAAACAGATGTAAAAAAATCTCCAGAAATTCCAGAAACACATAATGCTACTGAATCTTCGAATTCAGACAACGTTAATCAATCACAGATAGAAATGGGATTTACTGAGAGTATGTTGTGTACAAGTAAGTTGTAGGAGCAACGTGGTGCTATTGTTAACTTTTACAGACAAGAGACTTACTTATCTATCAGTAGGTAGTGAAATTAATAAGTTAAGTAACAAATAAATCCACTATATAGAAAATATATTTCAAGAGCACTTTTAGAAAAAATTAACTATTGTATTGCTATATTGTTACTAGACAAATCTATTAATATTGTTATCGAATTAATATTATACCTAGGCACAATATAAAAAAATAATTTCAACAAATACTTTAACCTATTTTTGAATTTCAGTTTTATAATAAATATAATGGTGGTATTGAATGTATCTAAGTAGTCTTTTATTAACTTTGACGATGGTAGAATATAAAGCTGTGATATTTCTAAAGTAATTATTTACAAGACTTTCGATTTAACTGTTCCTTAAAAAAAAAATCTTTGTTATTTAAGCAACTAGTACTTAAGGAATAAAATATAAGCTATTTGATAGGTTATTTTAAGTAATTATTGCGTTGTGAAAGTACTTAGGTGTTGACAAATATATTATGAATAAACACAAAAATATTTTGTTTTGTTTTATTGACCAAAATCTCAACAAAAACCAAAATTTATGTTCACAAAATACGAAACTTCAACATTGTGTAAATATTGTAATGTAGGTATATAAAATATCGTTCCTAAGTCCAGGAACAGTGCACAACAGATGCATGTAGATAACTTTGAAATTTTGAATGTTAGTGGTTAACGAAGAGAAATATGTAAACATTTTTGTAATTTCAATTGTTTATAATTTTTAACACATTAAAAGTTGGGCTCTTTATTCTTACAAAAATATGTATATTTAGGTCCATGTTTAAGTATGAGGTATTTATGTCACATTAATCATAAGTGTAAACATTAACAACAGATTCTTTTTGAAACATATAGCTCATTGGCACCATCAGCCACGAATTATTCTACAATTATAACGATTAACTTTGTCGGACGGTATTAATTCAGACTGTACAAAGCACTTCGTAAATTGGATGAGGTAATTCGTTGCCTGCGAATGACATGTACATCGTTTTGTGGCTGGGGTGAACCTGGAAATAACAAATATTAATGTCAGTTAATATACATCAACAGAGAACTGATTATCTGGATTCAGCACAATAGGTTTCCTCTTCCATTTATATTCCTATGCCTAAAGTCGTAGACTACTTTTCATTTCATATCATCTACACTAAAATGGTACTAACATATCGAAAAGTGGGGGATAAAACCATGTCCAGAGATTGATAAACGGAGATGGGATTAGAAGTTTCCAATCCGCATGTGTGATTTTTTTTATTAAAAAAAAAATAATTATTCGAATCAAAAACAATAACACTACAAAACAGTAACAAAGAACATTAGTATAAAGAAAAACACAGTTTCAATAATCTGATCTCCAACTCCCAAACTAACTGCCGCACTCAGAGACGTCAATTAACTTTGATGAGTATTTTATGTCAAAATTTTTCATTCAAATCTAGACCATAGACCCGGCAAGAATAGCGACAAGTTTTGAATGGTCATTTTTTGACGTTAAGTACTCATTAACGTTATTTGACGTCTCTGAGTGCGGCAGTTAGACATGTCCTGTATCTTGGGAGTTGGTGATTCCTCAAATACATAATTTCTATAAAAATATATTTTTTTCTCTTTCTTTCATAGTTCTATTAGTTAAATAATATTAACATAAAAATAAAATTAATTAAAATTTGTGTATGTGTGTTTTATAGAACTACAATGCATGACTTTCACATTAGTAGGTTTTCGGTCTCATCATATTTTTATTTTTCGTTTCCAGACCAACATGTATGATTGATAAAAAAATAATGTAAATTTCTGCCATTTAGATGAATCATTAAGCAATCTAGTTGACCGACATCAGAGGAGCTCGATATCACAGTGGCTAGTGCCCTCAGTCGATCTTATTGCTCATACGATTGCATAAACTAAGCAATGTTCGCTAAGGCCGAATAGAATACACCTGATCTGGTCAACTGTGGTGGTTTATGACTCATTTTTCCTATATTCTTCCATACATAAGGTAAGCCTGTCCTCTAGTAGAACATTAAAGTGATGGTGATGATAATGATGATATTGAATATAACTAAGATGCGATAAGATAGTACCACACCAGAACTCTAATAATCCAACTAAATTAGTCCTCGAACTCCTAAAAGGGATGTTATATCCGCATGTTTAATCCTAAGTCACCTAGTACGACACCCGGGGGTGAGTTCAGGGTTGGTGAGAATAATTGTATTCTGCTCTATCGTCAACACCCAGAAAAATCGAAAATATAACATTAGTCATACATCATAATAGTCCATGTTGCTGTTCTCGTTGAGAAATCTATTGTTATCTTTTTTCTCTAGACGGTCTGAAGGTTGCTCTTGATAATAAACAAATATACGCGGAAGATTTGGTTGTGTTATCACTGACATTTAATTGTCCTTCTTACTGCCGCACTCAGAGTCGACTTAATGATCATTAAATGACATTTAAGTAAACTTAAAATAAAATTCCCTCTCAGAGTCAGATAATGGGTCAATAGTGACGCTAATGAAACTTAAATTTTGAGTAACCGATGACCCTTACTTAGGTCTTATGTGACGTCTATTTGACATTTCAAAAGTAGGGTTATCTTTTGTTGTAGTACTTGTAATTATATTTCAGTGCATTCATAGTGATATTTTCAATAATAATTTATAATAAATTACGTTGTGGAGTTTACAGATTACGTAAGAAGATTCAGACAATCACAACCTAGATTCTATTTACGCGACTATTCTGATACTCTCACTATGTGCTTGAATTTCATGCAAGGTACAGATTTACACTCCAGGCAGTAAATAATACCATTAATATTTACTCCCAAGTTTGGAACCTGATTTAAAAAGCACCGAAACAGGACAGGCTTGCCAATGCCCCTGAAGTAATAACATTGCGGTATTTAGCAACTGGGATTTTTCAGGTTAGTTAAATATTACTTTACATTCAGACAGAGCAGAATATAATTGTTACCATCCCCATTTCTCCCGTGGGTGTCGTACAAGACAACTGAAGGTAAACAGCGATGAGTAATGGGTAGCAGCAATCCTCTACAACCTAGCAATATACTGCGATTTACGTACTCGATAGATGGCAATAGGCTCGCCACGTATTACACGGGACCAACTTAATTGGCGAATAGTGGGTGTTTAATTCACCTTTGCCTACCCTTTCGGGATATAGGCATGATTTATGTATGTATGCATGTACTTTCAATATCTGTCATTGTCTATATATTTATTTCAGAAACTAGGTGGTGATGTGATGGAATATGGATAAATATTAGGTCAACAGTCAGTATCACAAATTGTCACCAAAGTGTCTATCCAAGCAAGAACAATGAAATACTTTGTAAAATTGCCTTTTACCGACGAGGACACAAACAGAATAAAGCAAAATTTAATCAAGCAATGTCACAATAAATATAACTAATAATTGTAAAATTAAAATAATATAGTGAAATTCTTTTATAACTCTAATCTCTTTATTTTTCTGCTAATTCATTTTCATTGCGTGGGGTTTATTTTGTTTTTTGAATAAAACTAGTCGATTTAAAAGAAATATTTTATTTTGAGTTCCAATTTCTTTTTAATTCCTTGAACTGTAATTTGAAAATTTCCAAAAGAGTTATACTCCTCTCTTCCTCCATTACAGCAGCACATTTCTTTTTAACTTGAATCTCCAGGTAATAAAATATTTATTCAAAATTGACTCGGTGTGTAATTGTCAGTCTAGATTTGTTTGATAATATATCTATGTGATCTGAAAAAAAGATAAGTATAATATCATTAATTTAAATCATTTTTCTAAATGCATGTTATGATTGAACTATATACATTAATAGCCAGTTGCACCAAGTTTTACAATTTTCCTTAAAGTAACATAAAAACAACTTGATTCATATTAACAAGTTTTTAAACAAGTGTCCATTTTATATAAAACCTTATGAAATATAATAGGTACCCATAGCAAAGTCTAGGTCAAACTCATTGTCCCAAATATTTTATACTGTTTTTTTTTTATTATTGTCTATATGGACAGCGCAATACCATCATTATCAAATGGGTTCTGCACTTCACATATAATTGAAGGTGCAGCCTGAATAATAATTATTAAAGATAATAAGAATAGGTTACATATAGATTACAGATAATTTATATAAATTGTTATACTTTCATAAGTTTAATTAGTGGAAAATAAATGTTACCTCCTCTACTGCTTATGGATAGCTCCTTGCAGTGGGGAAAGTGGTGGATTTTATGGACCACTTCCAGATTAACTCCCTAGCTCTGTAGTTTTACAGGTTATGGTGTTATTGTATCACACTGCAAATTGCAAAGAAATATTAGATACTTTTTAATACAGGATAATTCTATAATCTAAGCACAAAACAATAAAAGAAAATACTAATTACTGTGCACATATGCATTACAATTAAATACCTCAGTCATTTCACTCCCGGAACTATCGAACCCCATGCATGTAACAAAGAAATCATCAATACTTACCAAGACAATCACAGTACTAATCAATTATTTCAATGAAGATAGGGTTCGTGGGGCTTTTTCTTCTTTTTTCTATGGCGTTTCCTATATGATTTCGCCAATATTGAGTGTGCCGCTGAGACTTTTGTATGTTAATGATTTCCCAGGCTGACTCCACTTGGAGTAGCTTAATATCTATTTGATCAATTTTGATCACAAAATAAATAATTTGATATTTATATGTTTTTGTTTGGTATTTCCATGGAATTATTTGGGGTACTTATTTCTTGTTTGTTGTTGACATTGACTTTTTAATTTTATAATAAATGACTTTTGGTCCGGTGTGGCCAAATCTAAAAAGTCATGGCATTTACCGTTCAAGTTTGATTAAATTAAATTATTATTATGATTTTTACGTAAATATTATATTAAATAGATATTAGTAACTAATTCTTATGGAAAACAATACTTTTGTGATATAAAAACTAGTGTAACTAATAATATTGTTTAATGGCTTTTTGCATGTGGCAATTCCGCACTCACCGATAACACTGGATTACACACGCACTGCACTAACCTGACTTAAAATTGTCACATAACTAATCAATCAATTATTTTCGACTCTGAGAGGAACGGTCAATTAGATGTTTTAATGATAATTTGTAAAATACCCATTATCACTAATTTAATGAACGACTCTGAGTGCGGCAGTTACTCTAATTATAATTCACATTTTAAGGTTACGAATCTATTATTCTGTCATCCTTAAAGAATTTTCATTTGTATCCATACTTGAAGTTATAAAGATAAACTGTGTGCTAAATAAATAAATAATATATTTAAATAATATATTTTTTTTAAATGCTACAAATATTAGTACAAAAAAATTGTGTTCAGAAAAAGTTTGGTAAGAAAATTTATTTATTAACTCACCTTGCCCGGAGTCAAAGAGCCTTGCTCCTTAGCCCTTCCAATATAAAGGGTTTCACCAGCGGAAGTGCGACCTCCCGGAACGGCATTGGGGGGTACAGCCCCATTCCTGCTCTCCACCCATCTGACGCGATCAGCTGGCGCACAGCATACCTGGAATTGAAGGCATTTGGTGTCAAAAGAGAAACAGAATAATAAAAAAAAACAACATAATATTATTTCATATTTTAAACATTTCTTATTTTTAATTTGCTGCATAGCAAACTAAGTTAGGACATTTTCGAAAAGTTATGTTCGTATAAAAATATGTCAGACAATGCATTGATAATCCAGTGGGATTATTACGTAAGCCGATTGCTATTGATTTCGTCTACCTGTAACTACGAGTAGAGGAATGCATAGCAATCGGCTTAGATAATAACCCCAATGGATTATCAATGCAATTGTCTGACATATTTTTATAGTATTTCCCTTTATCTTTGCGTCACTCAAATGGACTGCAATAGTAACTTTAAGGTGATTTTAATTAACATAATAATTGTTGTATGCAAACATACTGCATCGACACCAGTTAGACTGGGAATAGGGCATGAAGAAGAAGAAGAAAGAAGAAGTTTTCAAATAGTGGACCATATTGTTTTAGGATAGGTATTATTTGAGTACTTTCTCACCTCGAAGTTGTTCATTTTGTTTTCTTCTCCTCCCCATGGCACGTACGCTGCTTTGTGCTTGATAGCAAGCTTGCCGGGCACCAGATCACCTTGAATTTGGCCACGGATCACCCACAAAGGACTTCCATCATAGCCTTCGTATCCACCCACCACTGCCCTTTGCGCGAGAGAATCTACCATTGAACAGTTTGCAGGTACCCATTCGACGGCTTCTGAAAAAGATTAGATTTAATGAATACGCAGCCTATAAAGACGTACTTAGTCACAATAACACATGAAGGATGATCATAATTATAATGGCAAAAGTTTCCGCTATAATAAAAACTAATTATAACATTATTACGAAGAAAAACAGATCAGAAAAATTAAGAAACATTAGGCCCTGACGCGAGAGTCTAATCCCCGCCCGCCCTCCGCCATCCACATGACTCTTTTTCTTACTATTTTCTAACATTTTGATAGACAACAATTATTTGTATTTTTTTTTAAATTACGTGCAGCAGTGAAACTTTGTCACAATTCGACACTTGTTTAATGTTCCAATTACAAACGAAAAGTATCGGTATAAATGAACAATAGCCATGAAACAAGTTTAAAATTAATTGTTTTTAATACGAAGTTCATTTTCCATTGAAAAACGAGTGGAAAAAAGGGGCACATACCTACTATAATAATTTGTTGTTTGGATTGAAAGTGAGTCAAAAGAGTTATAAAAAAAGGTAAAATTTATAGCCTATAGGCTCAAGTTCACCAACACGTACTGCCGCACTCAGAGACGTCAAATAACTTTAATGAGTGCCTATTGTCAAAAAATTTCAATTGAATCTAGACCATAGACCCGGCAAGAATAGCGACTAGTTTTGAATGGTAATTTTTTGACATTATGTACTCATTATCGTTATTTGACGTCCGTGAGTGCGGCAGTAAATGTACAACAACCGATTAAAAGATAACCGCCAGTTTTCGACAGTTCTTCAATACGTTGACATACGTAAATGTCAAAAACCGCAAGTTATATAATAATCGCTTGTTTAAGTATTGGTGAACTTTAGCCTTATTACCTCCTATAGCCTTAGTACCTACCTATTACATTATTAACAACGATTATATCAAAAAGAAATGCTTTGACTACTTTAGTTGATCATTGAAATTGTGTGCATTAATATTAGAACGTTATAAGTCTAATGATGTGTTTGATGTTGTGGCGAAGATCACTATAAAAAGTGGTTTTATCCATTTCATCAAGCACCATCATTAACTCTGTTACCATTCAACTCGCGCCAAGCACTCCCTAGATGCGTTAAAATATGTGGCACCCATATTTTAACGTAAAATTCATTTCATTCATACTTTTCACCCACTCATTATTTCATAAGACTACAGATAAAATATACACTAAAGACTTGGCTGTATGGGCTAGACCCTTTGCCTTCCCTAAAATATAGGGAAAATTTAAAACTACTACTACTATATTAGAACGCAATTTATTTATATCGTGTCAATATAGTGTCATAACAACAAAATGTCTGCGTAGCATCTGGTGTGACTATGTTAACTGGAAAATGACCTTGTTCGTGTACAAATTACAGACTACACAGACGAGAAAATTTTGATTGGACTGAAATATCATGTTGTTGAAAACTTCATGTTATATCTTTAAAACTATAATAATAACTATTTTTATTTCAATATTATACAAATATTAGAATATTAATAATAATGACTACCAAGAAAAAGCACAGAGAAAAAAATCCAAAATATAGTGGCCAAGTGGCATAGGTTGCGGATTGCGGAGAACGCGGGATCGATTCCCGCATCATGAGAATCATTATTCGAAATTTTTCGGATTACTTTTCTTTGTAGAAAAAATGGCGACAGTAAATAAATTCTTTAAAAAATACTCACGCCCGCCAAATCCTGGGTAAACAGGCGTAGGGGACACCGCTGGTTGACCGTATCCAGGAGCCATTGGAGCGGTGGGTACAGGCGGTACTGGTCCAGCCCCCATATACGGAGGTGGCTGTTGTTGTCCATAGTTGAACCCGGGTTGTCCATAAGGAATTTGTGGGTATATGGGCATTTGGCCGGGATATCCCTGGGGTTGTTGTTGACCAAGGGGTTGTTGTGGAGGGATAGGTTGTTGCATCGGCATTCCTTGCTGTTGGGGGTATCCTTGTGGGGGAGGATACTGTTGGTTTTGGTTGTATGGAACTGTAAATATAGAAAAAGAGTAGTGTTATTAGGTGGTAACCAGAAAAGGAGGCCTAATAACATTTCTTTCTTGTCTTTTATTACTTTATTAGCCCTTTATTGTTCTTACTGCTGGGGCACATGCCTTCCCTTTGACGGAAGAATATAGTAAGAGTACCGTAACTAAGCCATATTACGTAATATTTGACAAAGCTACGAGAGTAATAATTACTGACTTCGTAGCTGTTATGCAATCGTGGCGCTCCAATTTTATTCCGAGTTTTTTATTTCCTCGGTCGCGCTTACTAGCACTATGTTTCGTTATTGTCATCTTGACGTGATGTTTATTTTTAACTTCATAATAATAGTAATAGTAATAAAGAATAATGCTTAGGACAAATGTTTAGGCCCTACTTATTTTCAAATCTTCAAATATCGTACTTATATCGAGAAAATCGAACTAGGCTGTCGATTGTTATTTCGCGTTTCTTATTTGACTGCAAGTGATGTAATGCTTCTGTACGGTTATTATTATTATTATAAAAGCGACTGCAAACTTTTCCCTGATGTTGAATAATTTGGCTAAAGCAAGATTCAATATTCCCTTGGTGGGAGGCCTATGCCATCATATCATTGGGAGTTTCTCAGCTGTCATGATGATGAAATTCTGTAAATTACCGGAGTCCTGGCCAATAAAAAGTAAACAAAAGTAGACAAAAGTGATTTATAAAATATATTAAAATATAAACATAACTAAGGATCACATTCACCAGCGATTGATAAGTTCAGACAACAGAAAGTCCAGTTATCGTAATTTATTATTTAATAACCAGTTCAATGAGTATAATGAATTAGCTACTTCAATTCTACTGTTGTTAATAAGGATGTGCTTGAGGTGAGTATGTAGTCCAATTATAAATATTAATCATTAATTTTTCAGAATTGCTTGATAAGAACATAAAAACTTAAGACTTTTAAAACCAATTTCAAAGTACGAAATGATGACGTTAGAGTTGATTGTAAGTAACCGACTTGATTGTACAGTCAACAGCACGTCAGACTACTACAATATGTCAAATTTCCTCAATCGACTTTGTGCTTTACTACCAACAAGTTAAGGTTGACAATCTATTGGAGAAATTTGGCAGTTTTGGGTAGTCTGAAGTGCCGTAGACTGTACTACATAATGTAACTGACAAAATTAAACGCAGACTACTAACGAGTAATGTGGATTAGGTATATTGTGTGATATAATAATTACATTCTCTGTTTAAGTATCTTTGTCAATATTGTGGTTTTTACACTCGCTCGGTGACAAAAGATGACATAATACTCTTTGTTTGCTTATTAATCGACATTTAGAATAGATTTCCAACTTCATTGCATTTGGTTAAGGTTTACTATAGTTCGGTTCCAGTAAAATGCTTTTCTTATGCAATTTATGAACGATTCGATAAGAAAATGATATAATATTATTCTGAACATGAGTTTGGACTTGTATAGAAATTTTGAAAGCAAACAATCTCTGATGTATTTTAAAACGTATTGAAAAAAAAATGAAAATTACCCTTATTTATGGTAATCAGACCAATCGATATTTATTTATCAATTCATTCCCTATTATTATTTATTCAGTGGCTCGTCATAGTGTAACACAAACAGACAAAAAAGTTTTCCCGCCAAATGTCTTTCTTTTTTTATGTTCTTATGCAATTTCGCGCTTCATATCCATCACTATCTGCCGCACTCAGAGACGCCATTTAACTTTAATGAGTATTTAATGTCAAAAATTTTCATTCAAATCTAGACCATAGACCCGGCAAGAATAGCGACTTGTTTTGAATTGTCATTTTTTGACGTTAAGTACTCATTAACGTTATTTGACGTCTCTGAGTGCGGCAGTAAGACCGACTATCACTTGATCATAATATTTATAGTTTGGTGCGACATCGTGCGCTAGTGACTATACCGCAGTTAAATCAGTTAACGGCTTTTACCGCTACTTTCTATAATGACGTTAGCTTAGCATACAATACTGTGGGAGAAAATGTCAAAGTCAGGTTATTATAAAGTCCTGTTAAAATTATTGAAATACGGAAAATTACTAATTAGGGTGTATTTTAATTCAATATTTAAGAAAAAATTGCACAAGCACAAAGAAGTTAGCCTAGTTACCAGCTACAAAATAACTAAAAATATTTATATTTTTCTAGCCGTGTGGTGACGGCAATATAGAATACAATTGTTACCACCCCAAATCTCTCCTGTGGGTGTCGTACAAGGCGACTTAGGATAAATCAATGACGAGGAATGGGCAACAGCGTTCTTCTTATACCACCTAACAATAGCAATGTACTGCGAATTTTGTGCCCGATAAATGGCAATAGGCTCGCCACCTATTACATGGGACCTAACATAATTGGTGAAACGTGGGTGCTAGTTCACCTCTGCCTACCCCTTTGGGGATAAAGGCGTGATTTATGTTTGTACGTATAGTTTTTTTAAGTTAAAAATATTTCATAGAAAATACAGGGCAGAACCCTGTATTATATTGTTTTACTAGAAAAAAAAAGTAAAAACATAGTTATTTAAATGTGGATAACATAAAAATTTTGTTTTTATTCAATCCTATTCAAACAGAAGACTTAATTGAAAATGATAACATAGTTTGATACTCTTTGTAGTAACTATAATTGCTAATAGTTATTACATGGTTATAACTAAAAATACTCCATAAAGAATTACAGTTACAAACACAGCTAGAGTAAACATTCTCTAAACAAAAGAGTAGTTGAGGCCCGCAGTTAGTCACGGTCTCAAAACTTCCTACCTAAATAGAACGAATTCTACGATCGTTCACAACAGCAGCTCTTGCATAGTTGCGCAATGGAAAAGTGACAATAATAATAGTTATATACAGGATTTATTAATACTTACAGCTAGACATTTTTGTGGGCGCACGAAATCAATCGAAACGTGAATTTGCGTCAGCACTCGTTTCTCGACTGAGCAAGTGAGCAAGGCAAGGTTAGTGAAAACAACCGCGCATCGGAGCCCGGCCGGCACACAACACAATATAATCTATGGCTCGCGTTCTGTCCGGGGGCATAGACAGACCGGCTTGCGTCATCGTGACGCCGGTCGCAAACATTTTAAAACAACGCCGCTTTAGTTATATTGTCGAATGTCTGATTTTGTTTCTTTTGAACGTCGTCGGCCCGGTTTGCGATAGAGGATTTTGTTTTATCCAAAAAATATTCCATTCGTTACCAAAAATGTTAGACAAATATATCGTAGTCGAAATATCAAAAGAAATACATCATAGTCGCTACAAATACTTAATTACTAAAGCTATTAATTTAATGCTCTAATGCTATAATGCCGTGTGGTGACGGCAGAGTAGAATACAATTGTCACCACCCCAAATCTCTCCCGTCGGTGTCGTACAAGGCGACTAAGGATAAATCAGTGATGAGGAATGGGCAGCAGCGTTCTTCTTATACCACCTAGCAAATTAGCAATAGTACTGCCAATTTTGTGCCCGATAAACGGCAATAGGCTCGCCACCTATTACATGGGACTTGTCATAGTTGGCGAAACGTGGGTGCTAGTTCACCTCTGCCTACCCCTTCGGGGATATAGGCGTGATTTATGTATGTATGTATTAATTTAGTCTAGCCTCGTTCAGGTAGAGTTCAATAAAATGCATTTATTATCGGTCTTTACCAATATTATAATTACTTGCATATTAGACTGATAACTAGCTTGCACTTATGTTTGAATATCGAAAAGCGTGTTCAAATTGATAACGATAATTATTAAACAGATATCACAATAGTAAAAATATTACTTCACTCCAAAAAATATTATATTGTTGATATAAACAATCATTAATTTAAAATCTATTTATAAAGTTGAAAGCTTTCAAGATTATATCCATAAGAAATTGAGAAATGAAAGTATTTTTTTAGCCGAACGGATCCAAGCCGAGCATAAATGTTTTACATTCTTTAGACACTTCGCAAAGAACCGGTTCATTAAAAGAGGCCTGCGGCATGATGACTGTGACGTGGCCCAGTTGTATGGCGCGTCTCCTCCGCCTACGGGCGGCGGCGGCTCGCCTAACACAGACCTATATCCACTCAATTAATACATTGGTTTCGTCGGGAACCAACAAAACGAGCGGATTATAGTACGGTCAACACTGATCAGTCCACTGACAGACCACTTCGTTGATTTAAATAAGAACCTTATTACAATGAAATAAAGTACATTCATGGCTAATGCAGATTCATTGAAGGTGCTCATGGCTGTACATCACACAGTCTAAATTTTTGTTACTAACCTTGAGATTGGTTGCGAGGCTACATAGGCGTTTGTTGATGAAGAAATACATCAGGAAAATATATTTATAAATCAATGTATTTTTATCTTCATCTTGTAGATGCTGTTATTTCTCATATGGGTACTAAATATTAGGATGACAATAGTGTTAAACTGATCGGACTAGAACCCAGGCCAGTATGGGAAGGCATTATGTAAGAATTGTTTACATTTTATTTATAATCGCTTATACATAAGTACCTAACTTCTAAGTACTGATTTTATTCTTTAATAGATAAAATAGTGGCAATAGTAAAATATATTGATGCGACTTGGATGCACACTGCGCATTGCTATTCTCCAAAGAACATTGTGAGATTTTTATTTAGTTGCAATTATGGCTTTTCCGTAGGTATGGAACGATCTGCCAAATAAGGCTTTTTCATACTTTTTATAGCTTCATCTAGTATTTGATTGGTTGTGTTTGCCATTGCAAATCACCAAAACATTAAGTATATCACTAGTAGATTATTAGTACAGTTATTAATTTAAAAAATCTAGTAAATATTTTTACGCCAAATGATTTTAAATACAGAGTAATGAATGAGTCAGAGAACTGAGTCAACTGAGTTTAGTCGCGCTGTCATTGTGCAAGACTTCCTCGTCAGTTACGTGGTCGTCTGGTGTACAGCCACGTCATTAAATTACTTGTGATGTAAAATACGGTAAATAGTGACGCAAAGGCGAAAGGTCTTCCACAATTTACTTAACAGTAAGTCTAATAACTGCCGCACTCAGAGACGTGTATTAACTTTAATGAGTACTTAATGATGAATCAACAAAATTTATTTGAACATAGACCATAGACCCGGCAAGAATAGCCACTAGTTTTGAATTATCATTGTTTGACATTAAATACGCATTAACGTTATTTGACGTCTCTGAGTGCGGCAGTAAGTTCAATAATAAGCGACTATTACACTTACTAATAAAGAATAAATCTGAAATTTGGACGCTGCTTACAAAAATATTTCGAGCAAGACTTCAATAATAGTTAACTTAATAATGGAAGTCCTCAAAGTAATATATTTACAGTACCTAGAATTATATAGCTCACTTGATAATCTACCTTACAGACATTGCAAAAGGCTTGAACTTATGCGATGCAATTAGTGTTCACAATTAGGTGTTCTTCTTCTGTTACTGTGGAATGCTTTGGTTGGATGTTCTTAGGAACTCGATGGCGCAGACTAAGGAATATTCGCTAAAGCCGGTCATTGGATGGATGACCAGTAATATATTGTCTCAATTTCCTCCGTTTTTCAGAAGGGACACCAGCTGCATCTACAAACTCTTCCATAGAAAAGGTCTGTGTCCCAGCAGTGTAGAGGGCTGGTGATGATGTTATTCTCAAGTTAATGTATTTGGTATACCTACAAATAAAAATTAAATGAAGAAAGAAAAAATAAAAATAAAATATTTGGAAAGTGTGGAAAGAAAGCATGGGCCCCGAGGGAAAGTACATTAAATCTTTAAAATAGCTCAATTTACTGAAATGAAACATTCCTTTATTTTAAAAAAGAAACATAACTGGTTACCCGCCCTTTTATTTCACTAATCGATGCAGTCGATGTTAACGATATTTTTTCACTCAGAAACACACGGTCTAAGAAAATAAAATACTATGAAATCTAACATTTATTTTACTCTAGAATTAAAAATTTGTTTTATTATTGTTGGTCGCGATTTCTGTTGGTAATTTGAATTTAAAACATGACAGTTTGAAAATGGAAAATTTAATTTTCATCCCACCATCTCGGAAAAAGCGTTTTTGCTCTTCGATATCTGAGTGCAAAAGCCGTTTTTATCGTCTAGAGGTTAAAGTAAATTTGAATTTAGAACATCGTGTGCAATAAGTTTTTGAATTCAAAACATCATTTTAACTATTTATTTCTACCTCCATGGTGCCGAAAATATCATGCAACCTATTTTAATTTGTTAAAAACTCAGACTCGGAACCTTCTTGGTGTATTTTTTTTGTAATTTGATTTGTGCGCGCCATTTTCTTTTCACGTCTTATATTTGTTAAAACCTTGGAGTTCCGTGACGGTCAATCAGCTTGGCGTCAATCTTGCTTTAAACATTTTGATCGTCTACAACGCTTGCTTGATGCTTGAGTCAAGCATTTAAAAGCTTTTTAAGTTTGTTTGATTTGTTTACGCTAGCAACGGAACAAAAACATACAGAAAATCAACGTGCTTGACTCAAGCTGATTGACCGTCTCGGAACTCCATTAGGGACGGTACTTACAGGTTTTTATTAAGTACTTACAGGTGTGTCTGGATAAATTTTGCGGGTGTGGCTGGGTGGATGGGTGGGTGTTGGAGGTGTGTCTGGGTGAATGGGTGTTTTGTGGGTGTGTCTAGGTGAATGGGTGTTTTGTGGGTGTTTCTGGGTGAATGGGTGTTTTGTGGGTGTTTCTAGGTGAATAGGTGTTTTGTGGGTGTTTCTGGGTGAATGGGTGTTTTGTGGGTGTTTCTGGGTAAATAGATGTTTTGTGTGTGTTTCTGGGTGAATGGGTGTTTTTTGGGTGTTTCTGGGTGAATGGGTGTTTTGTGGGTGTTTCTGGGTGAATGGGTGTTTTTTGGGTGTGTCTGAGTGGATGGGTGTGTATTGCGGGTGTGAATGTTGTGGGTGTTTTTGGGTGGGTGTTGAGAGTGTGTTTGGGTTAATGGGACGGTGTTGTGGAAGTTTCTGGGTGAAAACAGAAACTGTTGTGATTGTATTTTTTTTGTATTTTGCAATTTCCTCGTTGGGGGGGGATGAAAAGTTACGTGTTGCACTCGAGTGCAAAGATTTTTCACCTTGTGCTCTTTTGATTCCCTCGCTATCGCTCAGGATTCTAATTTTAGAATCCTTCGCTAGCTCGGTCGTCAAAATTGAGCACGCGGTTAAAAAACAACTTTGCATACAACAAATAACTATTTTTTATGGTGTAGCGCGTTTTTGAAATTTGAACCACCATTTCGTACTAAGTATTTTGGATATTAATTATTAAAATAATTGCGTATCAAAACTAAGTGCAATTCATAGCATACATTTTAAAATTACACCTGCAAAATTACGACTGCGTCGATTACTAAAATAAAATGGCGAGTGTTAATTTTTTTTATTTTTTACTTGGTTCGATTCCGGGTTTGGGTAAGCTTTTTGAGAATTCTGTGAATGCAGTTATTTTTCTTTATAAAAATAAAGGAATGGTTCCTTTTAGTTAATTAAGCTATTTTAAAGATTTAAGGTACTTTCCCTCCTGGGCCCATGCTTTCTTTCCACACTGTATATTAAATTCATTGTAATGTCACTTTAAATACTGTAACCTTCATTTGTTTTAAACAAACCATCATTGACATGACTGCCTCCGGTAACAATGCACTGGTTCATTGGTATTTTATGTTATCCACTACTTTATGCGTCATGTCACGCGACTTTCGTGTCTATCGATTCTGGACCAACGTGGTTGACCTGAGCGTTTTCGCTTCAGTACCGAGTCAGTTTCACGGAAATTGAAAACCCAATAATAAATAGGTTTCTTATCGAGAACAGGATCGAACAGGAAAAGAACGTTGAGTAGTTATTGGCAATTGGCCATTTTTACAAAAATGCTTCTCGACTAAAGCGCCGTGCTCACCGGACCAAACCAACCCCTGTCGTACGTATCTAGGTACTCTGAAGTCTATGGTGTATCAGAAACGCTGATGCCTCCTCTCATCATAATTACGTTTTTTGGGTCCGCGGGAGAGTTACTAATTGATACAGTACGGGTGATTTACATTTCATGACATAATAATATTAATAAAACTAATTTGATTATAAGTATGCACTTATTGTAACATAAGTGCTCTAAATGAGTTTACACAAGAAAGACGCAACTCAAAAAATAATAGAAATATTGTAAAAGCACCTTTTTTTTATACCAAAGCTTTTTAACTGTTTTGTAAATGTTTTTGTTTCATTTTAGTAACAAGCAAGGCATAAAATTAAAATTCACTATTCACTTTTTTCACACACTGATCTTCTTCTTCCTGCCCTGTTCCCAGTCTATCTGGGGTCGGCGCAGTATGTTTCCTCTTTCATTCATATGTCAGACGTCATCAAGCCATCCCCTCCCTTTTGATTCATATCATCTACCCCACCGTAAAGGTGCTAGTGATGAATGAATGTATAGAAAAGAGACGGAACGGACCATGTTGAGAGACCTATGAACGGAGAGAGTGATTAGAATGACAACATTCCAATCCATACTGCACAAGGTTTTGGCTTAGGTTTTACAGCCGGCCGCCTGCCTGACACCAACCCTCTTTGGGTATGCTGTTGTTGGTGGTTTGCCCTCCACCATAAGGTGCTTATTTAATTTTCAATCTCCCTTAGTCGACTTTTACGACACCCATGGGATGAGTTGGGGCTGGCCTATTCTACGTTATTTGTTCGCTCCCAGGCCAACATAGAAGGCTTTTTTCACACACTGATATTAGATTTAAATAAAATATAATGACAATTTTGGCTAACAAAAAGGTTTTATGTCGATCCGTAACAAACAATGTGTGTTCTAAATTTATCACAATAAAATTTACTTCTGTAGACACATAATTTTTATTTATATCTCTGTTACAATCTAGATAATATCAAGCCAACAGGGTTTTGTAAATAGGTAATACCCAGACTGCCTAAAAGTTACTTAGTGGATACTTACGATAAACTATCAATTAACACTACTTAATTAATAGAATGAAGGGACTCAACAAATATTGAAAAATAATAATCGCCTACCTGCCTACCTAAGCAGCCTATCTCAGATATTTATGAACGGCTGAACAAATATCTGAATCCACATTACTCACTTATCCTATGTGTCATGTCAATGTGCTAAATGTTAATAATTGTGTCATATATTTTTTTAATTTTTTTTTGTTATGAACGTTTAATTAATATTAAATATGCGTCACCATCGTTTATTTTCCACGGGTGACGTACGCACTCAGAGACGTCGATTAATTTTAATGAGTACCTACTTAATGTCAACTTTCATTTAAATCTAGACCCGGCAAGAATAGCCATTAATTTTGAATTGTAATTTTTATGTATAAGTTATATACTTACTAACGGAGTTATATATATGATGAGTTTATTATTATGGGTGATTACCTAATAGCAAATAGAATAAAAAATAGCAAAATTATAACCAGCCAGCGTCTTCCCAATCTGTAGGCCTATTCGCTAACTTTATTTGACAGTTGAAAGTGATGATCACCGAACGATTTACTTATCCATTACTGTTTTCACAGGACAAGTGTCACAATAGCGTTATAGTAAAGTAGTAATGGATCAGTAAATAGTTCGGTGATCATCACTTTCAACTGTCAAAAAACTAAATATATGTGGCTGCCCATGGTGGCCATACACGTTAGGATTTGCATGATGGTTATAACCGTACAACCGTACTACGCAATAATACGTAGATATGTTAAATAAATGTAGAGTTATCGCTATCTACATACATACTAGGGTTTGCCTGTCGGTTAGGCTTGTACGGGCATAACCATCATGATAATGTGTACCGGTCATCACAAGGTTAAGCCAACCAGAACCTTTTTTAAAGTCTAAGGCAAGACAACCTCAAATAATTCTGAATCACAATGAGCTTATCACTTTTGGATAAAAGTAGAGATATGTAATGTAATATTTTGCACTAGTTAAGATTTTAACTGAATATAATAACTAGTTACTGTTATAGGCACTATGTGTCTTGAGTGGACAAAATTTATGAAATTTTGAACTAAAGTAAGAACCAGTAAGAAATAAATAATTTCTTAAGGCCATTATTTTAATGGTCCAATTTTATAGATGAAATTGTATATCAGCGCCATCTGCCGGAAGAATGTAAAAATTCGTTACTAAGCGTCTCTTCGCAAGCTGTATTATTATTATACTTAGTTCACTGCACTCGCTGCAGGTGCCGCAATTTAAAATATAAACTTAAATTAAGAAAATAATGCCTAAACAAGCTTTTATGCAGGTAATCGAACAGAAATAGTTATTTGTTATACGTGAGTGCAATAGTTGCTTTTAAACCGCGAGCTCAATTTTGATGACCGAGCTAGCGAGGGAAGCAAAAGAGCAGAAAGTGAAAAATCTTTGTACTCGAGTGCAACACGTAACTTTTCATCCCCCCTCAGCAAGGAAATGATAAAATTATAATTATAAATTACAATCAGAACAGTTTCTGTTTTCAACCAGAAACTCCCACACCCACCCATCCACCCAGACACACCCACAACACACACCCATCTACCCAAACACACCCACAGCATACACCCAGACAGAACCACAAAATCCACCCAAAAACACCAACAACATCTACCCAGAAACACCCACAACACATACCCATCCACTCAGACACATCCCCAAAACACCCAATCACCCAGACAAACCCACAAAACACCTATTCATCCATAAACACCCACAACACACACCCATCCACTCAGACACACCCACAAAACACACATTCACCCATACACACCCACAACACACACCCATTCACCCATACACACCCACAACACACACCCATCCACTCAGACACACCCACAAAACACCCATTAACCCAGATACACCCACCCATCCACTCAGACACACCCGCAACATTCATCTAGACACACTCACCACAATATTATTTTCTACCTGCCTAAAACCTGTGAGTACCTAATAAAATTGAGATTCCGAAACTGTCAATCAGCTTGAGTCAAACACGTTGATTTTCTGTGTGTTTTTGTTCCGTTGCTAGGTCAATCAAATCAAACAGACCTAAAAAGCTTGTAAATGCTTGACTCAAGCATCAAGCAAGCTTTGTAGAAGATCAAAATATTAAAAGCAAGATTGACGCCAAGCTGATGACCGCCTCGGAACTCCAAGGTTTTAAGACGTGAAAAGAAAATGGCGCACGCAAAGTAAATTACAAAATAAGTACACCAAGAAGTTTCCGAGTCTGAGTTTTTCACAAATTTAAAAAGATTGCATGATAATTTTGGCACCATGAAGGTAAATTTATATAGATTTACTGCCGCACTCAGAGACGTCAAATAACTTGAATGAGTACTTACTGCCGCACTCAGAGACGTCAAATAACGATAATGAGTGCTTAATGTCAAAAAATGACAATTCGAAACTAGTCGCTATTTTTGCCAAGTCTGTGGTCTTGATTTGAATGAGATTTATTTATTGACATTAAATACTCATTAAAGTTATTTGACGTCTCTGAGTGCGGCAGAATGTCATAAAATCTCATTTAAAGAGACCTTCTAGACGATACACCCAGCAAAAAAAGCGACTATAGTGCGTTTCACCTTATAGTTCCTATGCCGTCATGTTGGTAGTATTGCAAGAAAATGATACCATGTCAGCTTTATTGTCTTACCTTAAATTCAGGGAGATTTTTTTCAATTAGCTATATAAACAAATTATGCATCTATCTTATTATGTTATTAATAACTACTAGCGGTATTAAGTAGTAGTTACATTTTAGTTTTTTTTATGAAAGCCAAAGCTCGTGAAAATTTGCGAGAACAGTTAGTTCATGATAATAATAGTATGATATAAATTAGATAGATAAATATCAATTGTAGTGACGTAAGAAGGATAGACTCATTAAGTAAAAAAAGATTAAATTATAATAAAACATTATATTTATTATGATTAACAATAATTGTGTTCATCTAACATGTCTACATTTGACATTTCCTCACTCTTGTCAGTCGTTAAATTGTTAAAAGTAATATTTATTAACAGTTTTAAAACTAAAATAAATATATTTAATTTATTTATCAAACACTTAATAAAACTGATACTGGTAACCCAATTTAATGGCGGCAATCCGAACTTGTACTCACCAATATGGATTATGCGGGACCTCCTTACGTTTTTCACGTTCACAAAACACCTTAGCTTTTAACACAATTAATCTTTCATCACTTTTATATGTTTTGGACATGATTTTCTCAAATATTGTCTATAAAACATAATAAAAACCTGCAAGTATGACTTACGTGTTGATGTTGTTGACAGACAGGGCAGCCATCATCACGGCATAGGAACTATAAGATGAAACGCACTCTAGTTTTGAATTGTGTTTTTTTGACAAAAATACTTAGAATCAAGTGCGTAAAATGCAAGTTTCTTAAAATTATTGGTTTACACCAGGTAAATTCCCCTAGTTGACTTTTACGGCACCTCTACACATTCTAAGCTTACGCTCCAAGAGCAGCATGGTATTATTGTTTTATCTATAATTACTAAAATATAAATATATACTTATAATAACTATTTGGGAGATGGATGAGTGGTACAAAAGAAGACAAGGTGATGGAGAATACTGTGTAATATTAATCAATTAAGTTACATTAACAATCCGTATAATAACCGGCTAGCTATCATCAAAGATTTCTCTTGACAGACATGTCAAACGTCACTCTAATGACAGACCGTTCCCGCCTACGTTCGGAAACGAGTCGCCACACCACCCCCCTACGAAGAAAATAGGGTAGAAAATAACAATTAAAACAGGGAATCTTACAAATCTAATGGTAATTTGAAACGGACGCTGCGACCTGATCTGGTTTTATATGGTGTAGTAGGGATCGGTGAGGTGACTGGTGGAGAAACCATCGGATTTGGTGGAGCAGGATTCGCCAGCTGAGGTGGTGAAGGTTGTAGAGTGGAATTGTTTGGAGGTTCCGCTTCTAGCACGGCAGGTTTGACTCTGTCCAGACTCACCTCGGTGCTACGTCCGTTGAAATCTATCACAACGGTCTTATCTTTAAGTTGGAGAATCCGATGTGGACCGGTATATGGAGAGGTGAGCGGACGGCGAACAGAATCATCCCGTAGAAGAACGTGAGAGGCATCAGGTAAGTTTTTAAAGATAAATGTGCTAGGGTTAGTATGTCTGGAAGCAGGAACAGGTCGAAGCTTAGACATTTGGTGGCGGAATTTTGTGACGAAATCTGAAGGATCTTTGGCTCGTCCTGTTGTCAATGGTGGCGCGACAAATTCGCCAGGTAAGCGAAGCGCCTCCCCGTACAATAATTCAGCAGATGAAGACTGTAGGTCGTCTTTCAGTGCTGTACGGATGCCAAGGAGCACTAGAGGCAGAGCTTCGATCCACGAATCACCATGGCAGGTCAAAGCAGCTTTAAGTTGCCTGTGCAGGCGTTCCACCATTCCATTGGCACAGGGGTGGTAGCTGGTTGTGCGCGATCTTACTGTAGCGCAACACTGAAGAAGGCGTCGGAAAAGGTCCGACTCGAATTGCCGTCCCTGGTCAGTTGTGATGACAGTGGGAACGCCAAATCGAGAGATCCAACCTGAAATAAAGGTAGTGGCAACTTCTTCGGCGGTAATGCCAACCAGGGGCCAAACTTAGGGCCAGCGAGTGAAACGGTCCACGGCTGTGAGACAGTATCGGTATGTACCACACAATGGTAAAGGACCGATAATGTCTATGTGGACATGTTTGAGCCTCGCCGTCGGATTGGAAAAATGTCCCAGTGGTGTTTTACCGTGCCTGGTAATCTTGTTTTTTTGACAGGCAATGCACGATTGGGCCCAAGAACGACAGTCCTTATTAATATTGGGCCACACGAAGCGATCAGTAACTAGCCGACATGAAGCACGAACTCCAGGGTGACTAAGGTTATGTAACCTAGTGAACACCTGTTTACGGAGTGGTGGTGGAACATAAGGACGAGGTTTGCCACTGGAGTGGTCACAAATGAGAGTGTAAGTGGTACCTGGGACGTCAGTCGTTTTGAGATCGAGTGAAGACGACCCTTCTGCTAGCAAGGCTTTTAGTTCATCATCGTTCTGTTGTGCTTGTGCGAGGTCAGAATAGTCTGTCTCTATGGAAACGGCTTCCACGCGTGACATAGCATCTGCCACGACGTTGTCTTCACCTTTGATGTAGACAACGTCAGTTGTAAATTGAGAAATAAACGAAAGCTGGTTGAGTTGGGCTGGGGGGAGTCGTTCCCGGCGTTGTGTGAAAGCGTATACAAGCGGTTTGTGGTCCGTATAGACAGTGGCATGTTGAGCCTCTAGAATGTGACGATAATGCTGGACGCTTTCATACACCGCCAGTAACTCTCTGTAATACGCCGGCCACTCAGCTTGACGAGGAGTAAGTTTTTTACTAAAGAAACCGATTGGTTTGAAATTTCCGTTCACGCGTTGCTGAAGGCAGGCTCCGATATGGGTACTGGAGGCGTCAGTAAATAGTCCTAATGGGACATCGCCAACTGGATGGAATAACAGCGTCACGGTTGATAAACTTTGTTTGCACTC
The DNA here is from genome assembly GCA_963931975.1 of Cataclysta lemnata. Lineage (NCBI taxonomy): Eukaryota > Metazoa > Arthropoda > Insecta > Lepidoptera > Crambidae > Cataclysta > Cataclysta lemnata. The sequence goes on from OZ008339.1 coordinate 9,358,363, forward strand.
CTCGAAAGCATTATGGAGTTCAGGTGTCCAGGGAACAGGTACAGTGCCTTTACCATTGATGGCGACGATGGCGTCTATTAACGGGGCTTGTCGTTGTGCAGTGTTGGGCAGGAATCTACGATAGTAGTTTAGCATGCCCAAGAACCTGCGCAGACCTTGGACTGTTTTTGGAGGAGGGAAATCCTTTAAGGCTTGAATACGTTCTTCAGGCGGGCGCGTACCGTCGGCGCCGATGGAACAACCCAAAAAGGTCACTTCCGAGGCGCCCAGTGTGCACTTAGCTGGATTAACCACGACTCCGTAATCACTGAGCCTTTTAAAAAGGATGCGGAGGTGGTCAGCATGTTGGTCAGCGTCCCGTGAGTACACCAGGATGTCATCGACGTATGCAAAACAGAAGTCGAGTCCCGACACGACCTGATCAATAAATCTTTGAAAAGTTTGCCCCGCGTTTCGCAAACCGAAGGTCATGTACGGGAACTCAAAAAGGCCAAAAGGCGTTATAATGGCTGTTTTGCATACGTCGTCAGGAGCCACGGGGATTTGCTGGTAAGCTTTCACCAGGTCGAGAGTGCTGAAAATGGTGGAACCAGCTAAATTTGTGCATACATCCCCAATGTGGCGAACTGGGTAGCGGTCAGGTACCGTTCGAGCGTTAAGTGCCCGGTAATCGCCACAGGGGCGCCACGATGTGTCCTTTTTGGGGGCCATGTGCAATGGCGATGCCCAAGGACTTTTAGAAGGTCTGGCTGTTCCACACTTTATCATCTCTTCGAAGACCTTCTTCGCTGCCTGCAATTTTTGAGGGCCAAGACGACGGGGTCTGCAAGAGACGGGTGGACCATCCGTGGTCTTAATGTGGTGTTTGGTGTCATGTCTATTTACTCTATGCGTACCAGGGGGCCTCGTGATGTCAGGAAATTGGGCTAAAATTTCCAAAAACTGTGTGTTGTTGAGGCTGAGGTGACATGAAACGGCTTTGATGCTGGGCTGGTCATTGTATGCCTCAACAGCACTGCATTTAAGGCCTGTTTTTCCGTCTAGCAGGCGTTTGCCTGCACAGTCGGGAAGAAGATGGAAATGAGCCAAGAAGTCAGCACCGATTATAGCGGTACTAACGTCGGCAATTATGAAATTCCAGTCGAATTCCCTGGGCAAGCCAATATTCAGAATGAGGCGGATAATCCCATAAGTTTGAATGTTGCTGCCGTTGGCGGCCGACAGCACATAATTGGTGGGCTGGTGTGATGATGAAAGCCACCGACGCGGGTAGCACGATATATCGGAACCAGTATCCACCAAAAAACGGCGGCGTGATACAGATTCCGTCACGAAGAGTCGGCGACTTGATGTTAGGCTGTCAGCTGCCGACGCTACTGACGGCCTTGTGTGTTTTCCGTCGTCCATGTGCACGGTGATGTGCATTTGGTGGCCTTTTCTTGATACCTTTTGTGGTACCAACATAGCCCTTTGGTAGATGGGGACGACGTGCGATGACGGCTATTACTTCTCCGTCTGCTGGTACTGCGGTGGTGTGTAGCAAGCGCGGCGACCTGACGCGACAATTCGTCAAGGCGGGCTTCTATGTTATTAGAACTAGATGGTTGTGAGACAGCGGCTGCGAAAGGGGAGCGACTATGGGGAGTACCGGGTGCGACCTCTAAAATTTTGTCCGCTAACTCGGCCACCTTATCCAGAGATAACTCAGATTGGGCCGCCAGTATGGCCTGGATATGTTGGGGCAAACGGCGAACCCAGAGCTGGCGTAGAATATTTTCATCTGACAGAGTCACCCCTGCCAGAGATTTTAAATGACGGAGAAACTGCGATGGCCGCCTGTCTCCAAGCTCTTCTTCACTGATTAGTTGCCTAACCCTTTGTTCCTCAGAGGAGGACAGCCTGCGAATGAGTTCTGCTTTTAAGGTTTTGTACTTCTCTATGGCTGGGGGCTTGGTCACTATATCCTCTACCTCCCCGATGGTCCTCGAATCTAATTGTGCCACTACATAATCGTACCGAGTTTGGTCAACGGTGATACCCGCTATATTAAATTGGCACTCAACCTGTGCAAACCAGGTTGCAGGCCGGTCAGTCCAAAAAGGTGGCAGCTTTGCTGCTACTTTGAAAATGCTATTTGTGTTATTTTCAATTGGTTGAGGTGGCGGTTGGGGTGTGGTGGTGGCTTCAGAGTCACTTTGCTCCTGCATTGCCTGAGTTGTACATAGAAGTTGCTGTATTTGTTTTTGTAACTCTAAATTTTGGGCCTGCAGGGCAGCAAAGCGCTCTTCTATGTCAGACATGTTATACTGATAATTAGTAGGACAAAACCAAAATTGTTAAATATGTACCACCTTACTAAAATTATATAAGATTAATAAAAACAGAACACTTCACAAATACAATATTGGTAATACAACAACACTTAATTTGGTATATAACCATCACCAAAACACACAGGATAAGTTCACAAATAAGAATACCAGTGAGACAATAACATATACAACAATTAACAAAAATTGTTTGCACCGGCAAACACAACAAACAAAAATTTTGCAAGGTCAAACAAAACAAAAATTTAAAAAAACAAATTAACATGCCATGCAACTTAATAAGATGAAATAAACATATTTTAGGTCGCTCACTAACTTTTATTTCTTAAATAATTAATAGTGGACACTAAACTTAGTTTAACATTTAATTTATTTATTCAATTTTAATATAACAATATTAAGAGAGATTCCTATGTTTATAGTTTGAGAAGAAGGAAACAGAAATGCAATGTTGACAGTATTTTTCAGTAGTGTTTTGTTTAGATTAAATGTAATGTTATTAACTTATTTTATATGAATAACTGTTGTTTAAATAATAATAATAAACAGTCAGTACCTGGTATTCAACACAATATACGCTATTGGATGTCTGCCATAACACAAACTCAGTTGCACTTAACACCACAGACGTGCTTAACACTAATCGTATGACGTCGAATGAAGAGAACGTTGGAATCTCTTGGTCTGAGGTTAAAGTATAGCTTCGTGCAGGAATGTAGCGACTGGTGGCCTGCCTGAGTAGGCTTGGGCTGTCCAAATTTCGCGTCCCAAATACGAAAAGTAGTGCAGTAGTGCAGCTGCAGACAGTATATCGTGTCTCCCGGTTGTGGTTGCTTCTTGTTAATGGTGAAGAATTATTCCCATAGGATGGTGTTGAACATCTTGTACCATAACAGTCTCCCACGTACATTCGTTGTGCACAAACATTAGTTTGTACTTGACTCCACAGTAAATGTGTGGGTCGGGGTCACCAATTTGGGAGATGGATGAGTGGTACAAAAGAAGACAAGGTGATGGAGAATACTGTGTAATATTAATCAATTAAGTTACATTAACAATCCGTATAATAACCGGCTAGCTATCATCAAAGATTTCTCTTGACAGACATGTCAAACGTCACTCTAATGACAGACCGTTCCCGCCTACGTTCGGAAACGAGTCGCCACAACTATTTTGCCAAATTCAACTGTAACCGCTAATTCCTGGAAGTTTATTGAGAGGTAAATATTACGATAATAAAATAACCGTAAGTAACATTATAACATTAGTGTCGTATTTATTAGGTTAGGTATAAAATAAGGGCTATTTAACATAAAATAGAATTTAAACAGTAACAAAGACATTTTCATATTCAAAAGTGTAATAAATACTACTTCTGATAAAATCTTAGTATACGCATTTGAACAGTTTAAAATTTTGTATTAGTCAGTTACTTCGTCGTACAAGGCGACTAAGGATAAATCTGAATATGATTAGGAATGGGCAGCAGCGTTCCTCTTATACCACCTAGACTAGCAATGTACGGCGACTCTTGTGCCCGATAAACGGCAATAGGCTCGCCACCTATTACATGGGACTTGAAATATTTGGCTAAACGTGGGTGCTAGTTCACCTCTGCCTACCCCTTCGGGGATATAGGCGTGATTTATGTATGCATGAGTTACTTCCAAGATTTTGAAGCTTGCCTAATATTAAATGCGAACTAGGTACATTGTTTCAAAATTTGCACCCAAAATAAAAGCCAAGTTTCTGTTCCATCCAGTAATTCAGTTTGAAACACCAATAAAATGTCACCTCTAGAATCATAAAAAAAGCAATCTAGCACAATATTGTACAATGTTGCATTCATTTCTTCTATACGGGGCAACTTCATATTTTTGCACTGGATTTCATTGCATCCATGGGAAATATCCGGACAGTGGGGTTACATATCAGTTTGAGGGACTGAATTAAAAAGTTTAGAATCAACTATTCAATTACCCTACGTTATCCTTCAACTGTGTTTTAATTCAAAAGAAAGCGCTTTACTTTGATACCAATAACATAAATTAAGTACTTAGGTTTGTAATAAATACCTAGAACATACGAAAATTCTAAACGTTCCATGGGTTCACCGTGCGGGTGCTGGGTCAATAGTGCATCAGTCACGAGTATCGCTTGGGACTTTTGACAAAAAGTATCAAGCGATACTTAGGGTACAAGGGCGATCCTTCAACATGTCAATACACTCCCCGACTTCTCTCTTGGCCCAGCCTCACAGAATCTTATCATATTTGTGATATTTGGTCATATTATAAACACATTATTATATGTATTAAATTCTTTCAATTACATAAAATCTACTTTAATAGCTAATGGAAAGTAATCAATATTTGAAATAAAACAACTTTTACGGATAAGACTCGCGTATAATTTGGTGTTTGGCATATTAATTATTTAACCCGACGTTTCGACCACTTTACAGCGGCCGTGTTCACGGGGGGATTAAGGATGACATATGGAATGAATTCGATCATGAATTCACATAATTATTCGATGTCGTAGAAAAACTAAGTACTGTGGTGGAAGTTATTAACAAAATTCATAGCATATTTTTCTATTTTAGAACAAACCTGCCGTCGTTATAAAGAATGCAGCAAAACTTACCTCATTTTTCGTTTTTTAAGAATTTGTAGATAAAATAACGGCTGGAGTTTGTTTTGAATTTATGTATACCACAATGACTAGATATATTACGACAACTAGTTTTCTAAATTGAATTGTAGTTACCCCTAATCTTTTGAGATATAAAAATCCTCGCATACAAAACGCCATTTTAAAAATATGTAAGGACCTAAAATAAAATGATACGCCGCAAAATATTTTAATTTTTATTGGAACAATGTCACATTAAGACGACGACTACAAAACTACTGTTTTCGCCACTACATTAGGTAATTGTAGAAATACTGTATCATAAGGGCGGCGTAAGAAATGACTCGCCCAGAGAAGCTTAGCACAGTCGGAGCATCTACGGTGAACACGTTACCCGTAATTTCTAGTCTTCTGGTCTCCACTAATTCGATCATCGTTTGGACTTGATCGTGGTATTTGACATCTGTGAAATATTATAATGTAATCTGGTTGTATTTAATTGTCTTCCATGCTGGCCTGGGAGCGAAAAAATAATGTAGAATTGGCCAGTCCCGACTCATCCCATGAGTGTCGTAAAAGTCGACTAAGGGAGATTGCCCGGTGTACCAATAAGCACCTTGGGGCACCCGAATGGTGGAGGGCAAACCACCAATAACAGCAAACCCAAAGAGGGTTGGTGTAAGGCAGGCGGCCGCCTGTAAAACCTAAGCCAAAACCTTGAACAGTATGGATTGGAAATTAAATAGTGATAATTTAGTAAGAAATTGATGTGTAGTTAATTTTGATTGCATAAACTGAGTAAAGTTCGCTAAGGCAGGTCATAGGATGGTCACATTTAGGTCATCCCCAGCTAAACATCTCCCTCCCATTCAGAATCCCTACCTCCCTTTACCCTATAACCATAGTAATCATACATAAATAGTGCCTCTTTTTCCCAAACAGTTAGGCAGAATTGTAATTACAGAAACATTATGCCAACATTAATGTTAGGTTTCGTGTAAAAGGGGGTGGGATTGTCATTTGCTATATATGCATGTTTATGGCGTAATACACGAGGGAAAGGCCTGGAATGGTGCAAGTATTCTGCTCTGATGATTAGTGTTATTTAATAATATCTTACATAGTAATATCCGATAAAATAATAAAAAAATATATAAATATTTACCCAGGTCTCCTTGCACAAGATGATTAACTAATAGGGATAAAATTTTCTTTCTATCTCTGATGAAAGATTCACAGATCTCCGTGAGGAACAACGGACGTATGTAAAGAGATATATACATTAACAGGTCATTTGCGATGACTTCCGAATGCTGAAATGAATTACAATAACTATGAAAGGGGACTTTTTATATACTGGGATGATTTAAGAAAGTAATCATTAAAATTATAAAAAATAATAATTTGAGTAGGTAGTATGACAGTGGGTGTTAATTTACCTCTGCCTACCCCTTAGGGGATATAGGCGTGATTTATGAATGAATGAATGAGTATGAAAGTTACACGAATGAAAAATTGTTAAATGTGTTTCATGGCTATTCATAAATAACGAGAATCATGGAAAAATAAAATTACCGTTTTCTTAGATAACCTTATAGTAGAGAGGCAAATGATAACGAATGGGTACTTAATAAAATTCGTTTATAATCAAAGGACTTCTACTTTGATTATAAACGATTTTTATTTTATTTTACAACGCAAATTGAACCTTAATTGTTGGAGACAAACTGCGGCAGACCACCAATAAACTACACTGAAGCCAGGAAACGAACATGATGAAAACCTGTAAAATGGAAATTCCTTAAGTAACAGACGGAACAAAACGTATCGGAGGGAATAGCAAGTAGTTAGTTACCTGACCGGAATATATTTTATTGAATACGTAGACACAATCGCAAACTTTGTCGTAAATCTGCATAAGCTCGAACCAACTGTACCGGCGAGCATTGCCTTCAACGTATAGAGGCTCTTTTAACATATGCTGAAATCATATTATTAGAATACACAATAATAGTCGAATTTTATAAGCCTTGTAAAACCTTATTTGTTTGTTAATAGATTTTTGTGAAAACAGTGACTGTCAACCAATTGGCATGGGGTTAATAGTTATTTGTTGTACGTGAGTGCAAAGTTGTTTTTTAACCGCGTGCTCAATTTTGATGACCGAGCTAGCGAAGGATTCTAAAATTGAACCACGAGCGTAGCGAGTGATTCAAAAATTAGAATCCTGAGCGATAGCGAGGGAATCAAAAGAGCACAAGGTGAAAAATCTTTGCACTCGAGTGCAACACGTAACTTTTCATCCCCCCCAACGAGGAAAATGCAAAATACAAAAAAAAATACAATCACAACAGTTTCTGTTTCCACCCAGAAACTTCCACAAAATTCACACCCATCCACTCAGACACACCCAAAAAACACCCATTCACCCAGAAAAACCCACAAAATACCCATTCACCCAGAAACACCCACAAAACACCCATTTACCCAGAAACACCCAAAAAACACCCATTCACCCAGAAACACACACAAAACACTCATTCACCCAGAAACACCCACAAAACACCCATTCGCCCAGAAACACCCACAAAACACCCATTCACCTAGAAACACCAACAAAACACCGATTTACCCAGAAACACCCACAAAACACCCATTCACCCAGAAACACCTACAAAACACCCAAAAACACTCAATCACCCAGAAACACCTAATCACACCCAAAAAAACACCCAATCACCCAGAAACATCCACAATACTCACCCATCCATGCAGACACACCCACAAAAACCCATTCCTGGGTGAACACCAACAAAACACCCATTCACCTAGAGACACCCTCAAAACACCCATTCACCCAGACACACCTCCAACAGCCACCCATCCACCCAGCCACACCCGCAACATTCATCCAGACACACCTGTAAGTCCCTAATAAAAATTACCGTCCCTAATGGAGTTTTTTTTTTCTGTATGTTTTTGTTCCGTTGTTAGCGTAAACAAATCAAACAGACCTAAAAAGCTTTTTAAATGCTTGACTCAAGCATCCAGCAAGCGTTGTAGACGATCAAAATGTTTAAAGCAAGATTGACGCCAAGCTGATTGACCGTCACGGAACTCCTAGGTTTTAACAAATTTATGACGTGAAAAGAAAATGGCGCGCGCAAAGCAAATTACAAAAAAAGTACACCAAGAAGGTTCCGAGTCTGAGTTTTTAACAAATTAAAAGAGGTTGCATGATAATTTCGGCACCATGGAGGTAGAAATAAATATGTATAATGATGTTTTGAATTCACAAACTCATTGCACACGATGTTCTAAATTCAAATTTACTTTAACCTCTAGAGGATAAAAACGGCTTTTGCACTCAGATATCGAAGAGCAAAAACGCTTTTTCCGAGATGGTGGGATGAAAAATATATTTATCAAATGTGTTTCTTACTCTCCACATAGATCACATATAGCTCAAAAAGATTTACCAGATTTACCATACTTTTAATATAACATATTGGACTTTAACAGTGAATTTTAATATTTCTAAGGATTTTTGTTACCTGGCTTTTTTGTTAAATTACTTAAAAAACAGAGGTTGCAAGGTAACTAAACTGTGGTAGGTTCATTTTCATCAGAATATTGCAACAGTATGTACTTTAAATCTAAGCCAAATACTTACACGAGTAAATAGATAACCGAACGTATCTCTGTAAAGATCCCTTTTGTGATCAGGAATGTTATCAATAGTTTTGACAACAACCAAATGATAAAACAGCTTTTGCCTCAAGTAAATATTGACTATCAAGAGAATAATGATCGACCCTTGTAATATTGACATAAAAAAGGTAAAGTGTACGTGCAAGTTGCTTATGTTAAACTTTATGAGGCAAAAAGTATATGAGGTAAGCACGATTGGCATAGCAAGTAGTAATACACTGAATAATCTCACTGATTTAAACATGTTTATCGAAATTCCAAAATGAGAATCGACTTCGTAAAATGTTTTAAAGAGTTCAACGTAATTTCGACTATTTACGATGGATGTTACGAAAATAAAATATAGCACTTCAATCATGTGGTTTGTGCTATATAGTCTCGTTAGCATATTAAGAGGAACATCTTGCATTGTGTAACGCCAGCTCAATGGCTTAAATAAACACTGAATCGTAAACAGAGTCAATACTATCAATAAAGAGAAAAGTTTGCTGTAATTATTGATTTCGAGTATACTTTCATTAGAGTATCTAATTAATTTCAGCCCGAAGACTGACACGAAATTGTTAAACGGTTTTATTGCGTTGGCCATTGAGAATCGAGGAATACTGGATCTAACCCATTTGTTATCGTTCAAGGTAATAGAAAATGCTTGGTTGTATTGTTCACGGTATGAAATATTTACGGGTTTCATTTCCGAATCAGAAATGTGTGCTCACAGTGATTGTTCGTATTACACTGGTTTTATGGCTATTCTATATAGAATATTTAATACAGAAATTTAATTATTCGAATAAATAGATTGAGAAACCGTGTTTTTCCATTACAATTAGTATGTCGCATAGAAAATTCTAACTACGAAGTAGATTTCAGAGGTAACAATTAACTGATAGTGTGACTGTGTAGCTTTAATTTGAAGTTATATTGTTTTTTTATTATTATTTTTGATCTTTAATTATAAATTAGAGAATATATATTGGAAGCTTCTTTTTATTAAGGTTAACCCAATGCCTTAAAGTCCAAATAACTATATTGGGCCGCAAAGAGAAGGGGTTACAAACAAAAATTTACTGATTAAAAAAAAGGAGTGTTTATTTGTTTTTGGGCATTGGACTAAATACCATGCATATAAATAAAGACTGTTTAAAAAAAAATTATTGTTGTTACCGACATAAGCAATGTTAGCTAAGGCCGGTCATTGGATGGGTAACCAAAATAATATAGTAACTAAGAACTCCTTGGTGCTTCGAAAGGTACATTAAGCCGCTAGTCCAGGCTGCGTCTGCAGTCTTAAATATCCACTTTTCCACATTAGGTTAGAGCGGTGGTTTATGGCCTATTCTTCCATCCATAAAAAAGGCCCAGGCCCCAGCGTGGGAAAATTAAAGGGCTTACTGGTGATGATGATGATACTAGGCAATCTCCCTAGTCGACTTTCAAACCGCCTGAGGGTGAGTCGGACTGGCTAAGTTATTTTTTACGCTATCAGTCCAACATGGAAGTAAAAATTAAGTATGTTGGATACTAACCGAAATCATATTTTCACATTACTGCTTGTGTAATTAATCGCCCATGTTATGAAAATAACTAAAAAGGCCAGTGTAAGAACGAACAATATTACGTGTGCCACTTGACACAACAAACCAAAAACGCAACTGCAACAAGAAAACACTGGAAATAAAAACATTTTTAGACCTATCTTTGGTGCGATGAATATTTCAGAATCAATGGTTTTTGTTTGTATGTTCCATGTTAGGTTTTGACTTTTGCCGCTACTAACGAACTGCAGTGTTTTGAATACAGAAAATGTCTAACAGCATTCGTGCATATCATGTGGTATACAATTCAGTGGATATAGGTATTTGTATTGACATCTGGTCTGCCGTGCTAATAACAAATACAGTAAGCAACTTACTACACTTCGTTTACAACCATTGATAGAAAATTTGGTCAGCGATTTGTTCGTCTTATGCACATGTTTAGAGTTCATATCCAGGCAAAATATACAGCTGTTAATTAAAGGGCTAGTTGAATCCATAGGCCATATACCAGAAATCTTCTCTCGAATACATACCACATTATTCACTTAAATGTACATACTGAACATTATCTTAGGTTGGATAAAGGCGGATGATTACTTTGCCCTGGAAATTAGAAAAAGAAGAACAGTAAGTTGAATAATTAGTGTATCTCTAAAATATAAATGACTTTAATTGACCCCTTTATCACTCGTAATCTGGGGGCCTACCGCCTAACTCGATTGCTGATGATAGCTATATTGCGATGCACTGCTTACGGCTATAGCAGCCATCCTGAATTTTTAGGCGGCACGGATTTTGTGCCAAATTCATTCGGTGATCATTCGTTCAAAGCTATCGCTAATAGTTTAGGTACATTTGGTGCGAAATGACAGCATTATGTCATAAACTATAGCTTTTGCTTTAGCAATCGAGTTAGGCGGTAGGCCCGCCTACGAAATATATGAAAGCTCACCAAAACAGCATAAGTTATCGCTATAATTAAGTTTGTAAATTTCGATTTAAATGTGTGTGGGTTTCAGTGTCCAAAGATCTAAAAATATTCTTTAAAATAAACCAGGTCAAAGTGATTCTAAAACATACAAATAGGCTACACACTTTATAGGATCTCTCCTTTTCTCTTGTTTTCCATTTTACCTATAGAAATCTATATTAGGCAGATCGTCGAAATCAGAATTTTATAAAAAATAAGACATAATTGTGAAACACAATTAGTTTACTTCAAAATTAATTTTCTTCTACTTCCTTTTCTGAATGGCAACGAAATTGTGCTTCTTTCGAATGATTACTTAACTTTTTAGCAGCTACGAGTTGCCACAATAGAGATTGATTGGTTAGTAGCTTATTTTGGGTCCTATATTCAGGATGATCATGAAATGTCTAAATCGAAAGTCTGCTGGCGGTATAAACATGCAGATTTATCTAGGTATCTATCTATATTTTCTTTGGAATCCACCTGTCATAACTTGGTGGTAGCAATCAAAGACTCTGTAATTAACTTTGCAAGAACTTCACAGCACCTAACTATTTATAAAGTCAAATAATTACTTGAATTATCTACCTGTTTGAGGCAATACATAGTCGACATTGACAGCTCGCCGTCAAAAGAGCAAAACAAAGAGAATTCAATAAAAAGTTTTAAACATTTCTTTATTAAGTGCTTCGGGTGGATTTAGTAGGTATTCTTAATTATAATTAATGTTTCCGTGTGTGTTTTATCAGTCTTCCACAATGGGATACAAATAAAAAAGTTTGTATAATTTGACATTCCTCAGCGTGCATTTATCGATGTATATTTAAAAGAAACATTGCCAAGGTTAACATTAGCGTTACAACATATAATAGTTTTATACAGTCATCAAAACAGTATTATGTTACAAACTTAATCTTAACTTAAAAGATAAAGCATTTTATATAAATAGGCGTATGATTGACATTTCCTTATAGCTTGCAGAGAGAAAACACGTTGTATAAATAAATAATAATTAAATAAATATTAGCCTTAGACCGCTAATACCACGTGTATTTTGTAAATATTGTCGTGGACATTACATCTGGTAGTATTTATTGTCCTTCAATATTGTCATAATTATGAATAGCGATCAAATAGTAAAATGCATAATTACAATTGCAATATGAAGCATTATCTACTTGTTAACAACATACTAACATGAGAAACAAATCAACGTAACTTGATGACATACTTTTTATATTTAGCACATTACTATATCTTTATAATAAATAGTAAAACTTAATTAAAGCATTCATGAAAATACATAATTATTTACATTGTCCAAAAAATAATTCAATTTCTTATCATAAATGTATTTGCTTCATTTTAAAAAGTAAAAATGAAAAAATACTCAATGCTGAATCATTATTGAGGGTCTTCGGTCACCCAAATCACGTTCGTAGCCCACAGGATGATAAGAATCAAACCAATAAGAATGAGCAGCGACACTATGCCACTGATGATTTTGCTGATGAGACTGCACACGCAACTGTAACAAAGAACAATATATTATGCTTATATACATATATTACGCCTATATCCCCGAAATGGAAGGCAGAGGTGAAAAAACATCCACGTTTGGCCAATTAGGTTACGTCCCATGTAAGGTGGTGAGCTTATTGTCATTTATCGAGTATGGAAATGGCAGTACATTGTACAGTGTACATTGCTATGTGATATAAGAGTAACGCCCATTACTCATTGCTGTCTTAACCCTTAGGGCCGGTTTTTTGATACAAAGTTATCACAACCAATTGAAAAAATTGTTACTAATCTTTAAGGCCCGAGTTCACCAATACGTAAAACAAGCGATTAAAAGAAAACCATCAGTTTTTGACAGTTCTTCCATACAGTAAAATTTGAAAAACCTATTGAAACACGTTAGTTGTTCGCAACAGACTGACTTTATTTTTAAAAGGTTTGACAATATAAACCAGATGGCGTTAGTGTCACTATCGATAAAGTTGTAACATTTTGATATAGAATCTTGACACCCCCACTTATCAAAATAAACTACATATGTGTTACAAAGATGCAATGCCTAGCAAATTCATAAATTTGTAATGTTTTACATAACATAAACCTTTGGTCAGTATGTCAGCAGGCATTTCCTCACTAGGAATATATTTAATTTTAACAAATTTATACTTGACAACATCTCGAACATAATGACAACGTACATCTATATGTTTTGACCTATTATGACTCTGATTACTTAAGGCTAACTTTAATGCACTTTGATTATCGCAATATAAGTCAATTACATAAAGTGTATCAGTAATTTCATGCATTAAATTTCTCAAGTAAACAGCTTCTCTAGATGCTTCGGACAAAGCAGTGTATTCCGCCTCTGTGCTAGACAACGACACTGTTTTCTGCTTTCTACTTTGCCATGAAATAGCTGAACCTGACAACATAAAGCAAAAGCCGGTATAGGATTTCCTATCTAAGGCGTCACTTGCCCAGTCACTATCCACAAATCCTTGTAGATCCTTATTATTATTACTATATCTTAAACAATAATTTTTAGTACATTGTAAATATCTCAACACACGTTTTGCATAATTCCAATGTATATGACTATAACAATTATTGAACTGGCTAAGATAACTTACAGAGTAAGCAATATCTGGTCTTGTTAACACAGCTAAGTACATCAAACTTCCAATTAATTTTTGGTAAGGTACATTAGGTAAACATTTATCAGTTGCCTTATCCAAATTCAATTTAGCCTCAATTGGAGTACATTGTGTTTTACAATCTGACATATGGAATTTATAAGCTAACTGTTCAATATATTGTTGTTGATCTACAGTAATAACATTTTTATTTTTATCTAAATTAATTCTCATGCCTAGATATTGTCTTACAGGCCCTAGGTCTTTCAACTTAAACTCTGAACCTAATACATTTTTTAATAGACTAGTTTCATTTTCATTATTTGAAAAAATTAGAAAATCATCGACATACAATGCCACTACTATTCTGGTTTTACCCTTAATTTTTGTAAACAAACATGGTTCATATTGACTATTTTTAAAATTTAATTTACTTAGAACCCCTTTTACTCTTTCATACCATGCTAGGGAAGATTGCTTTAATCCATAAATGGCTTTTTTTAATTTCAACACCTTTCCCCCACTTTTGTTTACAAAACCTTCAGGTAATGACATATATATTTTTTCTTTTAGGTATCCATTCAGAAATGCAGTACTTACGTCTAAATGAGTAATACTCATTCTCATCTTCACAGAAAGAGCAAACAATAATCTTAGTGTAGAATGTCGTACTACTGGTGAAAAAGTATCTGTATAGTCAATACCAGGTTTCTGCGAGAAACCTTTTGCCACAAGCCGAGCACGAAACCGCACTTTATTATCAATATCAATTTTTTTATTAAGCACCCATCTGCACTTCACTATCGTCACATCACCTGGATTATCTACAAGCTCCCACGCTTCACTCTCCTCAAATGACTGCAGCTCCTCAGCCATGGCCTGCTTCCACTGGTTCCTCTCTGGCCCCTCAAGAGCCTCAGAGAATAAAATCTCTTCTGATGCTGGAACAGTACTGGAAACACACATGTTAGTGAAACCATACCTCTCAGGTATTTTCCTCTCACGCTTGCTGCGTACATCTGTCACTTGTTCAGTTGTGACTGTTGGCTGGACTACACATTCTGAGGCCTCTGGTGGATGTAAGGTTAATGTTTCATTGCCATCAACATATATTGAAGAATCTGAAGAGCAGTCAAAAGGATCCTCAGTTTCTGAAATGTTCTCCAACAATTCCCCCACTGAATTGCTACTCTCTTCCACCAAACTGTCTCCCGTTGTCTCTTCATTGGAAATCCAGATGGCAGATACTTCGGTTTCCTTGACATCAGTCTCATCCTCCATCACTACAACATCTCTGCTGGTAATTATAGTATTATTTGTAGGATTATACAAACGATAACCTTTCACATCCTCTCCATATCCAATCAAAATGTGTTGTGAGGCTTTCTTGTCCCATTTTAAACGCTTTTGTTTAGGCACATGCACCATCACTTTGCTGCCAAACAAACGTAGGTGACTCAAGTCTGGTTTTGATCCATACCATAACTCATATGGAGTTTTATCCAATCCTGATGCAATAGACCTGTTTTTCAAATATACAGCGGTATTTGCTGCTTCTGCCCAAAATTTCTTTGTTAACTTTGCATCATATAATAAGCATTTAGCTTTCTCCACCACAGTACGGTTAGCTCTTTCGCAAAGCCCATTTTGTTCTGGCGTATAATAATTTGACTTCTGATGTATTATACCAGCATTTTTTAGGTAATTTATAAAATCCTTATTGCAATATTCTAGACCATTGTCTGTCCTCAATATCTTAATTTTCTTACTTAATTGATTTTCAACAACTGACTTAAACTCTTTAAATCTGTTGAAAGCTTCACTCTTCTGCTTCAGAAAATATATGAATGTCATTCGACTATAATCATCAATGAACAGCAGGAAATATCGAGCACCACTTAAGGAACTTGTTTCCATCGGGCCACAAATGTCACTGTGAATTCTGTGTAGCGTTTCAGTACTTCGCTCACCCACATGAGAAAATGGTAATCTCATTTGTTTTCCCTCACAGCATGTGATACATTGAGACTTTGTTATGTCAAAATTACTTTCATAAAATAATCCATCCACAATACCATTTCTCATTTTTTGCATATCTTGACTGTTAATGTGTGCTAGTCTTCTGTGCCATAGCTTTCCACTAGCAGAAGTCAACAAACAACTATGTGTCTGTAATCTCAATTTATAAACACCATCTGACAAATCCGCAATTGCAACCAAATCATTGTACTGGTTTCTAATATAACAGTGGTTCTCTTCAAATATGACATTATTTCCATTTTTGATAAGTTCACTTACGGATAACAGGTTAGTTGTCAAACTAGGCACACATAGCACATTTCTAACTGTAATGTGATAATTTAATTCCGACACAATTTCTACATCTCCGGAACAAATAACTGGCACTTTTGATTCATTGGCAACAATAATTTCCGGTAAACACGGCGTTAAATTCATGTTCTTTACCCAAGCTTTATTCGCCGTCATATGTGCACTTGCACCTGAGTCCACGTACCATTCATTCTTGTTATACTTTCCATTCAGGAAAACAACATTAAAAACACATTTATTTGTATTTTTCTTTAACATTGGGCACTGATTTCGATAATGTCCATCCTCTTTACACTTGTAACATGTTATTGTTTTTGTTGGCGTATTAGCTGTCACTGTCATTTTGTTTGTCGTTGAAGGACCGCCATATTTCTTTGGCTTAGTGTTGCCAGAGGAATATTTATTTTTCGCTGCGAATGCTATGCCGCTACTTTCGAAATCACTGGCTACCTCCATGTCAAGTAATTTCGACTTTATAACATCAGCAGTTATCGAAATACCCGAATGTTCAATTGCCATTATCATTGGAGAATAACGATCGGACAAACCTGCTAATAGCAATGATCCCACCCATTCATCTGTTATAGTAAAACCCGTGCCATTTAACCGTTGAGCCGTTTCGATCATTTGAGTGACATAATTAGCCATTGAGTCACAATTTTCAAGTCTTATAGATATCAAATGTCGAAGCAAGGTTATTTTTCTTGAGAAACCAGAGTCATCAAACATGGTTTTTAATTTATTCCATAATTCTGCCGAACTCTTGGTGTTCCTGATATGCACGTACAAAACTGGATCAATCGTTAATATTAACTTTGCCTTCGTTTTTGCGTCATCTACTGGTTTAACATCAAAATCTGCCGTTGGTCTGATGTATTTGTCCATACCCTCCAGCACCAATAAATTTTCTGCCGCAAAACACCACTCATCATAGTTCTCCCTGCCTTTTAACTTTGGCACACTAGCAATGTAGTTAGTCGTCATGTTTCCGCGAAACAACACACACAATTTATCTATTTTACACTAAAATAACTGATAAATCGAACGTAAAGCCCATAACCTATTGAAACACGTTAGTTGTTCGCAACAGACTGACTTTATTTTTAAAAGGTTTGACAATATAAACCAGATGGCGTTAGTGTCACTATCGATAAAGTTGTAACATTTTGATATAGAATCTTGACAAAACCAATGGTTAAATAAATCGCATGGGTTGGCGAACTCCAGCCAAAATATCAGACTGATATTTAACCATTAGTAACAATAGTAACTAAAATATTAATAAATGGTTAAATATCACACTGCTATTCAATTTAAATTTAGCCTAAGTAATCGCAACGGAAATACATTTAATTTAACCGAATTTTATATGTTTTATAGTTCTATTAAAATAGAAGACACAGTTACATGATGAAAAGTGAACATTACGTATTATATAGCCTTGTCGGCGAGAATAGTAGGTATTTTGATCAAGCAACCTTTGTATTCGGGATGGACCCGATTGGATAATCTAATCTCCTTTGATATTCAGCCTTTTTGTTTCTTTCCCTTATATGAGTACCCTCGAGTCACGTCAAAGGCACTATAAAGATACCCGTTTCTTGAGCGTTTTTTTCGATAATTTGAGTAATGCCTGTTTTTTAATATTTTATTCTAAAGTAATGAAATAGACTTTTACGTTTTTGTGCTTTTCCGTGTTTTTCAGCCCAGATTCACAGGATAACGGAATATAAACGTAAACTACTTTGTAACTTAATGAACGGCATCTCTTGTGTGTAGTCGATTATTAGTTGATTGATTTTAATGGTAATTGGTTTTTCTAAAGTCCATGAAATTTGCCATTTCCAACTAAAATAAAATTTAAGAGAGGAAAATGACATTTCAACTGCAGCATTATTTTGGAAACATATTTTCAGTGACTTATATGAACGCAATGCAATTATCTTTTTAAAATGACTATCTGCCGCACTCAGAGACGTCAAATAACTTTAATGAGGACCAAATGTCAAAAAATTTCAATTAAATCTAGACCATAGACCGGCAAGAATAGCGACTAGTTTTGAATTGTCATTTTTTGACATTAAGTACTCATTATCGTTATTTGACGTCTCTGAGTGCGGCAGTTAGACTTAATTATTGTTGTGATTCATGGATTTGAAATATCCGTTCTTTAGTAAATCATCCGTCCTTAAGTAAAATGTCTCATTATTTGCTATATATCTATAGATAAGATAAGATAATTGAAGATTCTGGAAAGAATTCGTTGGCATTAGTTTGAACCGCAAGCAAAATAATTGAGGTAATTAAATTACAATATGATACTACAACTTAAGCACAGGGATTTAATATTTAGGTGCACTTTATATAGTTTTTATGAAATAAGAAACCCACAATTTCTTTACGGCCAATTTAGTCAATAAGCATCTTGGGGCACCCGAATAGTGGAGGGCAAGCTACCAATACGGTTGGGCCAGGCAGGTGGCCGGCTGTGGCTGTAGCCCGCCGTCGGGCGGGACACCTATTTCCCGGCGGTTGGGACCAGAGAAGTACGATGGCGACACACACGTTCTCCGGTGTGCCGCCGCAGAGGAGGAAGCGCGGTTCAACCGCGGACATGAACGCACACATTGCGCGTAGAGGTGAGTTCGGAGTCTCGTACCCTCGCAGTAACTGGCAAGCTTGGGATAAAGGCTTACGCTGAGACCCTCGCCCCCATTTACACTGCTGCAGACGGAGAACCGGGGATATTTTAGTGGGTAGTCCCAGCGCCTTATAGACGACGGGGAGTCACCCCGTAAAAAAAACGGCAGGCAGCCGGCTGTGAAACCTAAGTCAAAACCTTGAGCAGTATGTCACTCGTTCCGTTCATCAGGCTCTCGACATGGTCCTTTCCGGCTCTTTTCTTTACTAAATGTAAAATAGTTATTTGTTGTACGTGAGTGCAAAGTTGTTTTTTAACCGCGTGCTCAATTTTGATGACCGAGCTAGCGAAGGATTCTAAAATTGAATCACGAGCGAAGCGAGTGATTCAAAAATTAGAATCCTGAGCGATAGCGAGGGAATCAAAAGAGCACAAGGTGAAAAATCTTTGCACTCGAGTGCAACACGTAACTTTTCATCCCCACCAACGAGGAAATTGCAAAATACAAAAAGAAATACAATCACAACAGTTTCTGTTTTCACCCAGAAACTTCCACAACACCCTCCCACTAACCCAAACACACTCTCAACACCCACAACATTCACACCCGCAATACACACCCATCCACTCAGACACACCCAAAAAACACCCATTCACCCAGAAACACCCACAAAACACCCATTCACCCAGAAAAACCCAGAAAACACCCATTCACCCAGAAAACCCACAAAACACCCATTTACCCAGAAACACCCAAAAAACACCCATTTACCCAGAAACACCCAAAAAACACCCATTCACCCAGAAACACACACAAAACACCCATTTACCCAGAAACACCCACAAAACACCCATTCACCCAGAAACACCCATTCACCCAGAAACACACACAAAACACCCATTTACCCAGAAACACCAACAAAACACCCATTCACCCAGAAACACCCACAAAACACCCATTCACCCATAAACACCTATTCACCCAGAAACACCCACAAAATATCGAATCACCCAGACACACCCACAAAACACCCATTCACCCAGACACACCTCCAACACCCACCCATCCACCCAGCCACACCCGCAAAATTTATCCAGACACGCCTGTAAGTACCTAATAAAAATTACCGTCCCTAATGGAGTTCCGAGACTGTCAATCAGCTTGAGTCAAGCACGTTGATTTTTTGTATGTTTTTGTTCCGTTGCTAGCGTAAACAAATCAAACAAACCTAAAAAGCTTTTAAATGCTTGACTCAAGCATCAAGCAAGCATTGTAGACGATCAAAATGTTTAAAGCAAGATTGACGCCAAGCTGATTGACCGTCACGGAACTCCAAGGTTTTAACAAATTTATGACGTGAAAAGAAAATGGAGCGCGCAAAGCAAATTACAAAAAAAGTACACCAAGAAGGTTCCGAGTCTGAGTTTTTAACAAATTAAAATAGGTTGCATGACAATTTCGGCACCATGGAGGTAGAAATAAATAGGTATAATGATGTTTTGAATTCACAAACTCATTGCACACGATGTTCTAAATTCAAATTTACTTTAATCTCTAGAGGATAAAAACGGCTTTTGCACTCAGATATCGAAGAGCAAAAACGCTTTTTCCGAGATGGTGGGATGAAAAATATATTAATTACCAGCACCTTTCCGTTATGCTGCATGATTATGAATCAAAAGGGAGTGGATGGCTTGTTAGCTTTAAAGAATAATGAGGGGGAACACGCTCGTTTTGACTGGCGAATCCATTCTTCCTATAAACTTTTTAGTTCAGAATCCTCTGTATTCTTAAGTTTCTTTAGTACTATATACATAATTATATACATGTAGAACTTTTCTCCCACAGGGGTAGGCAGAGATCATTTCTGACCACTGCTGCTACTGCTTTGATTAATTATCCATTCTCATTACCGTCTTTTTGCATGCCCGTCTGTTTCGAGTACTCTTGGTCTTGCCCTTTTGAATATTATTTCTTTTCAATTTTACTATAAAAAAATCTCACCGTTCACTTTCGATATAATATCCCTTTTGTCATTCTCCTTTCACACGTTTTTTAGGTGATCAAACCATGCGAGTATCCTTTTCTCAATTCAACCAAGAAAGCACTGTAACTGTTTGAATCATTCCACGGGTTAATTCGCACTTAGTTTCCTACTAATGCGCGTTTGAGTACATTGTTTAATTCGGTGGATTGGCCTTTCTGGGCTAAACCTATACACACATACAGTCATAAAATATCACGACCTGCTTAAAGTGTGGGCCTTAGAATAAAAAGGCAACGCTCTTCACTTTACATTTGGTGAATTAATAAATCAAGTCGAGAAGGAGTTTTCCATTCTAAAACAATACTCCTTTCCCAAAACCCCACTAGAGTTCGCCTTTAATTTCGGGCTATGTATCGACCTTTTTTTGTTACTGAGCGAGTTATTTGAAAAGTTTATTTTTGCGTGCCTTACCTGCTGTAATTGCAAGTATGTTTTAAGCGCAACCCTTATCTGTTTCAAGTGGACGGCCTTGGGATGAACCCGGGCCCATTGACTTTGTGTACACAAAATGGGAATTTAAACAAAATCCTATTGGAGAAGTTAATAACAACACGTTGGTAATCGTAACCCTCCACTTGTTTAAAACTGGACTCAATTAAATCTTCTCCTACCCCATTTCCATTTTATCTGGGGTCGGTGCAGTATATTTTTCTTGGATTAATATCGGCAGACGTCATCTAGACACCCTCTTTGGGTATGTTGTTGGTGGATTGCTTTCCGCCATTCTGGTGCCCCAAGGTGCTTATCGGTCTTCACTGGTCAACTTTCCCTTATATCACTTTTATGATACCCTTGAGGTGAGTTGCGACTGGCACATTCTAAGTTTTTTTTTTCGCTCCACAGCCAGCATGAAAGATTTTTATTTTTCTCTTCCTAATGTTTATGGGGCTGACTTTCAGATAAGACTACATGTAAATGTCAACCCATCGTAACCGTAATAAAATTATATGCGTAGGTGCTATCTAACCCAAGCTTCAAGCTATGTGCTGCGTAACTTTAAGTGCACAACACGGCTTCAGACGTAGGATCTGGCAACACACTTAAAAGTACACCAATATTAAGTGAGATGGCCAAATTTATTTGATTATTATTTATTATGATTTTTGTTCTGGAAATAAAAAAAATATGCTCTTTTTTATAATTACTCAATAGTAACTTTGAATGTTTGTTCGCGAAACCAATGTTGTATTGAAATAACTCTATAATATATTGTAAATATCGCCTGGCAATATTTCATTTTCGGAGTTCGCAATTAATTAGAATATCATACATACATACATACATAAATCACGCCCATATCCCCGAAGGGGTAGGCAGAGGTGAATTCTCACCCGCGTTTCGGCAATTATGTTAAGTCCCATGTAATAGGTGGCGAGCCTATTGCCATTTATCGGGCACAAAAGTCGCAGTACATTGTCAGGACGGTAGTATAAGAGGAACGCTGCTGCCCATTCCTCATCACTGATTTATCCTTAGTCGCCTTGTACGACACCCACGGGAGATATTTGGGATGGTGACAACTGTATTCTACTCTGCCGTCACCACACGGCTATAGAATTAGAATATCTAATATATAAAAATCTCGTATCACAGTGTTTGTTATCGAACTCCTGTGAAATGGCCTTATCGATCTTTATGACATTATTGGTGTATATTTGGTACATATGAAAATTGGTCATCTGCTATTTTTTATACCCATAGATGATAGTGGCAAGACAACGTTTTCAGCTAGTAATTAGAATTTCAATTACTATTTGCTGAACCTATCATCTTTGATTTCACCTGAACTACAATAAAAAATATATTATATTATATTATTAATGTAATATTTATAAATAAATGTCGATATCATACTAAACAAAAAACTATGGAGTACCTATCGAAGATAAAGATAAATTTATTTTGGATCTTATGTTCGATAATTGCTTCCAATTATCGATCTTGTGATCTGATAAAAAAGAGTTTTATTGAATTATGTTTAGTTTTCCCAATATACTATTACGTGCATAATAATGTACGTACAAATAATAATTATAACATGTAAACAAATGACCAAAATTTATCTGGTTATTGCAAATCTTCTTCTCCCTGCACTGTTTCCAGTCTATCTGGGGGGTCATATCGGTCAGACGTCATCAAGCTATCCACTGCCTTTTGATTCACATCATCCATCATACCGTAAAGGTGCTAGTGATGAATGAATATATAGAAAAGACACGGAACGGACCATGTCGAGAGTTCGATGAACGGAAAGAGTGATTGGAATGGAATCCATATTGTTCAAGGTTCTGGCTTAGGTTTTACGGCGGCCTTCCTGACACCGACCCTCTTTGGGTATGGTGTAGGTTTAGGTGCTGTTGTTGGTGGTTTGCTCTCCACCATTCGGGTGCCTGAAGGTGCTTATTGGTCTACACCGGGTAATCTTCCTTAGTTGACTTTGACGCCATCCCTGGGGTAAGTGACAATCTTCGTTCGAAGACTACCATGGAAACTGACAAATGAATAAATGACGAATTCGATTATGGTCATAACTTTAATATTAAGAATGCGAAAGTTAGTTTGTTTGTTTGGCATGCTTTTAGACCTAAACCATTAAATCGATTTAAAAAATTCCGTCATCAATAGAAAGCTACTTTATTAGCGAGTGAAATATACCTACTTTGTTTTTAATTAGAGATTAAAATTACAATAATGTAACCCAACGCATATAAAATTGCTTAAGAAAGTCATTATTTGGCGTGTGCCGTCATTTTTTTTATATGTGTGGAATGGTTATGACTTTGACAGTTTATCGAAGACATCAACGCGAGCGAAGCCGCGGGTAAAAGATAGTAAGATATAAAATAATAAGTAGTTACCACATTGTGTTGTTTTTGTAGTTTTGGTCCGTTCAAAGTTGGTATCGACGCACACGACACTTTGGGCAGTGAAGCTGATGGATAGTAAATGTATATCTTATTTGGTATAGATAAGGTGTTTGGCGCTATCTTTTGTTATCGTAGATAATTTGTTACAATCACTGCCTACGTGTTCCGATAAGGAGACTTGGTCGATTTCAGTCGTTTTGTTTCGCAAAAAACTAAGTTAATATGTACTTGAATATGCAAATAAATTGCATTCTATTTTATTTGCAGTATCATTACAGTCCAAGCCTAATTTGTAAAGTTTTGAATTAGATTTTCACCCTTAAGGCAAAAAAAATAAAATTGCAAAATTGTTTGAAAAATGCATTAAAAAATGTCCGAATTAGTTTTCTTGTTTTGAAGATTTTTCTAAGAAATTTAACTGAGATTATATTTATATTGTAATAATAACAACATATAAAACATTTTTAGTTTCGATAATACTGTCTCAAATTACCTTAAAGATATCGACTCCAAATCTTTAGAACGTAATCTCTTATTTCACGAAATTGATTCTAAAGAGTCAGATAATAATGCCATTGGGATTTTCGATTTAATTTGATAACAAATTTGCAATGTTTTTAGCTAGAAACAGCATTAACTTTACAAAGAGATGCAGAATTGTTTTTACCAGTCTGCATTCATTTCATACTGACGGCCGCCTTGGTCGAATGCTCAGATTGCTGGGTATTGGCCAAGAGGTCCCGGGTTCGAATCCTGGTATGGGCAAACTTTGTGATTACCACAAATGTTTGTTTCCGAGTCATGGTTGTGTATAGTTTATGTAGTATATTTTCAACATTTTAAATACATAATTATGTTAAAAATATGTCCGTCATATAGTGTCCATAACACAAGTGCTTAGGCTACTTACTTTGGTCTAGATGATAGGTGTGAGTGTAAAAATATTTATTATTATTATTTTATTATTATACTCTTTTTGTTCTTCCTGTCTTGTTCCTAGATTGCCAGGAGATAGATTTTTGTAATAACTTAGTTGATGTAATATCATTTATTTGAATATAAAAGCATAATATGTTTCGTTTAGATGGTGACTATCCAAATGAAACTGTTATTGTGTGTTATTGTTTATATGAAAAATGTGAAATACCATTATTAAATAAATTGTTATTACTTATTAGGATATAGATTGGTGTTTGTAATCATGGTTTACATTAATTATCTTAGAACGTGTTTTCTCCGTTGTATACAACACAACACTCAACAACTAAAGGTAAAGGTGACCTAAAATGTTGACCATACTGTTTAAGTGCCCGACTCTCAGTGTAAATTAATTTCTATATAATTAATGCATTTATATGGGAACTTACATTTGCAGTCCTTCACGGCCTATGAGAATATATCTTCAAAGGACATCCTCCATTTTGGCCCAATATCAAAAGTGCCGGCCAATAAAAAAAATGCTGTATTCTGAAAGAACACGTCTGCCTTAGCCTTCGTTAATAAGGCACCAAAGCTGTAGCACCAATATTAGTAGTGCTTGTACAGGGAGGAAAGTTGAGATGGGGCATTAAGGGCAGCTACCAGATCCCTTGCTGCCCCGCGAAATTGGTCTTAGGAGATCTTTCCCAACTTATTGAGTGATGACAATCGACATTCGACATTTGGACCAAAAATGAATGAAACGTGGAGGATGTCCTTAATTCTTCAAAGTCTTCAAATTAAGTTATAGCCGAAAATGTCTATTTTGAGCAGTGTAGTGGCCCCTTTTGGCCGCCTTCCTCTACTTCTAGTTGTCTTTTTTACTTTTTTTTGCCTTCTATCTTTTTCTCTGTACGCGACAAAGTTTACAGTCAGAAGTAGCAAAGAAACACGAAATAAAACTTAGATTGAAATCACGAAGTTCGCAGCAGCTGCAGTAATCTAGCGACGTCCGTCCGCAGCGTCCGCGACAAATCTAACGAGAGTCTTGTAATAAAAAAAAACTTGAGTACATACTTAGTAGTTTTTTTTTAACTTTTTCCATTAGAACAGATTCCCCGGAGTGGGGGCGGTCGGTGGCGTGAGAATGAGCAATTTCCGCTGCACCGCCACGATTTCGATCTGACTTCCCGTCTGGGCGGCGATTTTAAAATTTATAGAAACGTGCTCTACATGAAATTGATAATAAAAACAAAACGCGGTTATCTAAGCGCTCAACCGGCGATGAAGCTATATTTCTTCTGTGGGTGGGAACTGGCAAGATTTATTTGGCAGCGCCGATGTTAGCTGTTCTACTGGGATAGTTTTAATTAGGTTCGAATTTCACTAGGTTGGTGGGCACGGACAATTTCCGGATTATCTTTTCGCGACCACTTTTCGCTGCTTATTTCGTTGGCTTTACAGGAGCCTTACCACCAACTCTAAACGCGACTCAATTCCCATTGTTAAAGTGAGACAACGCTATAGGCCGAGAAGAGCGGCGTCCCGTTTTGTCACCCGCGTTTGGATCGCTCTAATACTTCATGGTGCGGCCACAGGGACCTAGAATATAATGTATTAGCGAAAAAAGAAGATGAAATCTTTAAATATACATACGGTTTGTACGCATTTTGTCCACGTAGCTAAAAATTTGCATTCCTGCAATAACTTATTGTAATAAACTTATAATACAACGTCGTTAAGTATTTTTTGAGTTGCTGCTTTCTTGTATGTAATGTCCGATATATTTAGTTTACACCTCTTTCCAAAGGATATAAGAAAATAATAGGGATTTTTAGCATTTTATTTCATTTTTAGTTAAACATTTTTGTAATATTGAAATTATAAAACTAATTATATATATAATATTATATTATAATTTTTAAAATGTGTACACAGTTTTTACGAAGTTTTTGGTCGGTTTCAGTATTCTGCATTCAGAAGAAGCCTGCTAAAGTTTTGTTGCTCGAATAAATTACTAAAAATAACAGTGTAGGTAACTAAACCGTGGTAGACTTTATTGTTGAACAAGAATATTGAAACTAGTCGTAATATAAATTTTAATACTACAAAGCTGAAAAGTTTGTTTGTCAATTTGAACGAGCTAATCTCAGAAACTACTGCTTCAAATTTAAAAATTCTTTTTGTAATGTTCTCTTATATTTGCACGAGCACTACACATTTGAAATAAAACAACTTTTACGGATTAGACTCGCGTATATTTAGATGTTTGGCATTATTATTTATCTTTCTATAATTCTATAATTCTTTTTGTGTTGGATGGTCCATTTATCGCGAAAGGCTATATAACAACCGACATTAACGCGAGCGAAGCCGCGGGCGACCACTAGTACACTTATAAAATTAATTCTGTTTTGTTTCTGTTAAATTAAGGATTACATACATTAATTTTAAGGCTTGTTTGTTATGTTCTAAGCTCTTTAATCTCGGCGCGATCGCGAATCGTCGCCGCAAGTCGCCATTGCGCGAACAATGCGCTTGGAATAACGAACTCAATTGTGCTAAGTCGGTTGCACCTGACGATGCTTCATTTTTCTGCCCTTCATTGGTAAATGGAAGAAGCCATTAAGGCCCTGTTGCTTATTCGATGCCGTTTTCTAGGATAACCAACGAAATGGATTGGCTAAGAAAACCATTGAAAATATATGACTGTGTGTAGAACGGATTGTTCAAATTGTCAGATGTGCTGGCAATCGGTCAAGAATATGGGGTTCAAATACTGGTATGGTAAATGTTGGTGTGATGTGCACAGGCATTTTTTAAAGTAATTTATACACACACACACACACATACTCGTAAACCACGCCTATATCCCCGAAAAGCTAAGCAGAGGTGAACTAAACATCTACTTTTCGTGAACTAAGCTAGGTCCCATATAAAAGGCGGCGAGCCTATTGCCATCTATCGGGCACGTCAGTCGCAGTATATTGCTAGGTGGTATAAAAGTAATGCTGCTGCCTATTACTCATCGCTGTCTTAACCCTTGGTCGCCTTGTACGACACCCGCGGGTGAGCTTCTGGGTCATGACAATTATATTCTGACTTGCGTCATCACACAATAATTTATACCTATACAGGATGGAATGTTGTAATGCCACCTAATGGGAAAGTACTCTTAATACTATAGATTACTCAAAGGAAACATTCCTTTATTTATGAAAAGCAAGAAAACTGCATTCAAAGATTTTCGAAAATTCGCTAGCCACACCAACGGGAATCGAACCAACTAAAATCTGTAAAAATTACATCCTGTACTTTTATTGCATCAATTATAAGGAAGAAATCTCTCTAATAAACTTGATAAATAAAATGAAAGGAAAGCCATGAAAACCTCAATTATTTTATTTATTTACAAAAGTTGGTAAACTAACTAATTAGTTGCTCGAAATGGTCTCCATTCTCTTGTATAATATTGCCATGCACACAATTAATTGTCACAGCACACATGCACACAGTTTTGGTAATCACCTAGGATTATATTGCGATTTACATGCTCGATAGATGGCGATAGTATCGTACACTATTACACGTGACTGTAACATGATTCACGAAATGTGGGTGCTGATACCTGGAAACCTGTGTAATTAATTAGGTAGCTGTTCAGCACTCTGAATGCTATGTTATTGCAGTTTTTGATTTTCTTATTGAATAAATAAACCCATGTGTAAAAATTAGTCGCGTTTAATATACATAATTGATCGAATGAATATAAATATAATTTTACCTCAATATTGACCTTCTATTATTACTCTTTATTTTTTTAGGGAATTTTGTAAATATGATTACATCCTAGTCCCGTCTTCACTGTTTCTTACGACAATTAAAGATAATGAGTACTTAATGTAAAAAAAAAACAATCTATGGTCTAGATTAAAATGAAATTTTTTGACATTTAGTATTTCTTAAAGTTAATTAACGTACGTCTCTGAGTGTGGCAGTTAGTATAATATTACGATCTAATAGACTTTCCGTTAAAAAATTGTAAATCAATAATGCTTTCTTGGAAGATGGCTTTGATAGTAGGTAATATTGGCATTGGAGCGAAAAACTTATATACAATATGTAGTACTAACCCCAACTGACCTCACTTTGTCGTAAATGTCGACTAAGGGAGATGCCCGGTGCAGACCAATAATTTTTTCACTTCTCATGCTCTGAAAGTGGTTATTTGTGCAGGATATAGGCTGCACAAAATCAAATTTTGTGCTCTAGAGCATTAACGTATCTACTCATAAATGTGTCGATAATAAGGCAAAGAAAATGAGCCATGCAGCCAAACACAATAAGAAATTCAGAGATAGAATTTGTTATTTTAATATTTACTTAAATTTATTTGCCTAATGTGATTTTTAAGACATAAAAGATATTACAATTTTAATTCAAGCAGGTACGGTAGGTTATTAAATTAATTTAAGAAAATTATTATTTCAAAATTAATTTAATACTTGGCTGTATATGTCTGCAGCCCAAGCCTAATATCAATGGGAAAAACAATTTCCGTCAGTATTCAAAACTGTACTAATTTTAGTTTGAATTTCACGAAATGTTATGAGAAATTCTGATTTATTTCCTCGCATTCGAAGTGAAAAGCAGAGTTTCTACCTCGTCCACAAAACCATTTTTATCCTCGACATTACTATCAGCCCTCGCCTACGGCTCGGGCTGCTAAAAGTCTCGGACAAAAATGATTCGTTTTGTGCACTTGATGGAAAATCTACTATTTCATCCCACCATCTCGGAAAAAGCGTTTTTCCTCTTCGATATCTGAGTGCAAAAGTCGTTTTTATCCTCTAGATGATAAAGTAAATTTGAATTAAGAACATCGTGTGCAATGAGTTTGTGAATTCAAAACATCATTAAACCTATTTATTTCTACCTCCATGATGCCGAAATTATCATGCAACCTATTTTAATTTGTTAAAAACTCAGACTCGGAACCTTCTTGATGTACTTTTTTTGTAATTTGCTTAGTGCGCGCCATTTTCTTTTCACGTCAAAAATTTGTTAAAACCTAGGAGTTCCGTGACGGTCAATCAGCTTGGCGTCAATCTTGCTTTAAACATTTTGATCGTCTACAACGCTTGATTGATGCTTGAGTGAAGCATTTAAAAGCATTTTAGGTCTGTTTGATTTGTTTACGCTAGCAACGGAACAAGCTTGACTCAAGATGATTGACCGTCTCAGAACTCCATTAGGGACGGTAATTTTTATTAGGTACTTACAGGTATGTCTGGATGAATTTTGCGGGTGTGACTGGGTGGATGGGTGGGTGTTGGAGGTGTGTCTGGGAGAATGGGTGTTTTGTGGGTGTGTCTAGGTGATTGGGTATTTTGTGGGTGTTTCTGGGTGAATGGGTGTTTCTGGGTGAATGGGTGTTTCTGGGTGAATGGGTGTTTTGTGGGTGTTTCTGGGTGAATGGGTGTTTTTTGGGTGTGTCTGAGTGGATGGGTGTGTATTGCGGGTGTGAATGTTGTGGGTGCTTCTGGGTGGATGGGTGGGTGTTGTGGTTGTGTCTGGGTGTATGCTGTGGGTGTGTCTGGGTGGATGGATGTGTGCTGTGGATGTGTCTAAGTGGATGTTCTGGGTGTTTCTGGGTGGGTGTTGAGAGTGTATTTGGGTTGATGGGAGGGTGTTGTGGAAGTTTCTGGGTGAAAACAGAAACTGTTGTGATTGTATTTTTTTTGTATTTTTCAATTTCCTCGTTGGGGGGGATGAAAAGTTACGTGTTGCACTCGAGTGCAAAGATTTTTCACCTTGTGCTCTTTTGATTCCCTCGCTATCGCTCAGGATTTTAATTTTTAATTAGATTTTCTTATCTTAATTTTAGAATCCTTCGCTAGCTCGGTCCTCAAAATTGAGCACGTGGTTAAAAAACAACTTTGCACTCACGCACAACAAATAATTATTAACATCCGTATCATGGAGGACAGGCCACCAACAACAGCATACATTGAAATGTCATGTTGTTGGTAAATCTATCGCATTAAATAAATAGTTATCAGATCCCAAGTAAACTAGAAATTTATGTTCCAACATAAAATCGACGCAAGCATTTTAAGAGACTTCAAAACTTACTTAACACACGATATTCCCATTTGTTCCACCGTTCCCAGCAAGCAATTTCTAAAGTCCGCCTTTTTTATTAGATTCTCGTCTAGATAGTTAAGAGTGAATTCAATCGTTTCGAAAAGTTTCAAAATTTCATCATAGTCTCGAAATGAAGATAAAACCTCTCTACGGGTCATAAGTTGGACTCGCAGACAGAAAAGTTGGGACTTGTTGCGATCGAACCGAGTTCTTGATTGCACCGCCTTGGAAAATTTCGAACAAATACTTATGCCATATACCTACTGTTGGTGAATTTCGAACAAATTGGAATGAAATAAATGGAAAGATTTTTTGTCATCAAGGGAAACTTAAGTACACCAATAGAATTGTGACCACTCCCAATTTCTCCCACGGGTGTCATACAAGGTGACTTACTGCCACACTCAGAGACGTCAAATAACTTTCATGAGTACCTAATGTCAAAAAAATTCAATTAAATCTAGACCATAGACCCGGCAAGAATAGCGACTAATTTTGAATTGTCATTTTTTGTTTGTATTTATTTGACGTCTCCGAGTGCGGCAGTTAATGAGTAATGGGCAGCATAGTTCTTCTTATACCATCTACCAATAAATTTCCATGTATGCGCCCGATAAATGACAATAGGCTCGCCCCTATTACAAAACCTAACATAATTGGCGAAATGAGGGTGTAAATTCACTCTTTCAGGGAGAATTAAGAGTGATTTTATGTATGTAGGCAGGCATCATCCCGCGTGGGTGTTAGTTCACCTCTGCCTACCCCTTCGGGGATATTGGCGTGAATTATGTATTTATGTATGTATCGTCCCGCTCTTAAATAACGACTTAAGCTTTCTCTTTTCCTCACATATTCTGTTCTCAGCCAGAATTCAATTTATGTCGCAAGCATAAAAATTTGAAGCCTCATTTATAGAGCAACGACTTCTATATTCTATCGAGATATTCATTCGAATTTCTTACTCTCAATGCAACAGAAAGCTTGATTTAAATACAAAGGAGTGCCTTTCTATTTGAAAATAAAATGATTAAGAAAAGAAAGAAATAACATTGAATAAGACAAAACACGAAATAGAAAAAACACGTCTGTTTACTCCTTAGGGTAAACAATAGGCTAGTATAGTAACAACCTCATTTCACGAACTTCTTTACGTCCAATGTCATAGTAATACTGTGGTAATACCAAGCACACAATAATAATTACGTAATAAAACACTCAACCTTTCACAGCATTTTACGTTAGATATGTACCAACCCTAATCCGTAGCAGTAATGCGTGATAGTATAATAATAGCTTGTAATGAATATTTAATTTTCCTGAATTATAAATCTTTAAAATTAGAAATAAAAATTAAGTTAACCATTGAAAAATTACAAGGCTTGTGAAAAATAAATGAGTGGAGGAAGTTGTCTGCGTTATACGGAAAGGAACAACAATTTGTCCGCTTTGGGCCCCCTTCCCCTATACCTTCAAACGGCAGCTTATTCCAGTATTTCATAACTCTAACATCCGCTAAAACTACAAGTCATCTGGTAAGAGGGTATTTGTCTTTGAATGGAGTTAGCGAACATACTGCTTTAAACTTATCCTCAATTAATATTTGCTAAAGGTACTTTGGTAGTTCGCTAAACTTAGGTGCATGAAACTTGTACAGCTCATGATAAATGACGATAACCCAGTAAGACGCTTTTCACCTTGTGACGTACTTAATCGGGTACTCGGTTTCTAAATCTTTTACAATTCTAGGATAAGGTGACTCAATGCGGACACTTTTGTGTATATTTATTCGTTTCTAAAACTCAAGAAGACTGGTGAGAACTTTAATCAGTAGGGGAAGTTGGTCTTAAACGGACATACAGCCTAAAACGCGTACTTAAAATAAATTTTCAATGAATTTTCAAATAAGCGTCAGCCTTATTGATTGCTTCTTTGAGTGGACATCTGAAAAATGTCTTCATGGCTGTATGGAAAATATTATACATATACTTACACCAAAGTACAGGTGTAAATCGGCTTGCGATTGCGTAAACTAAGCTTTGTTCGCTAAGGTCGGTCATTGGAAGGATGATCAAAAATTTATTAGGTATCTCGAGTTCCTCCGTGTTTCGGAAGGCACGTTGAGCGGCGGCATCTGCAGTCGTTAATACCCACCAATCAGCACTGGGCCGGCGTGGTGGATTATATAGCCCACTCTCCCAATATTCTTTCATCCATGAGGAAGGCCTGTTCCCCACCAGTCGGGACATTAAAGGGTTAGTGGTGATGATGACATTAGGCAGCAGTTTGGGCTCTTTTCCCCTACATTTTGGGAGCAAAAACCAAGTCTAACAGGATTATAAAACCTTTCAAAGTGATTTTATACATGACAATGCCGAAATTTATCAATATTTTTTGCTGTGTCATAAATTAGTTTTTGAGCTTTCCGCTTAGAATGTTGACGGTATAGATTTAGAAACATGACTACTATTAAAACAAACTTTATTACAGTTCTTCTTCTTCTTCTTCTACCTGCCCGTATCCTACTCCAAGTGAGGTCGCCACAACATGTCTTTCTTTTGCACTCTTCTATAACAAACGTGAATTCAGCACGAACTCCTTTCATTCTCATATCACCTTTCATACAATCCATTCATCGCCTCATCGGTCTTCCTCTCATACTAGGTCCATCCACATCCTTGCTTAACATATCTCTAGTTCCTTAACATTCATCCCTCATCGTCACATGCCCGTACAACGTTAACCTGACACTTCTCACCTTTCCGATCATCGGCGCTACTTTTATACTTTCTCTGACGTCATCATCATCATCATCACCAGCCCTTTTAATGTCCCCACTGCTGGGGCACGGGCCTTCCCTATAGATGGAAGAATATAGGGAGAATGGGCCATAACCCACCACGCTGGCCCAGTGCGGGTTGGTGGGTACTAACGACTGCAGATGCAACCGGGACCAACGGCTTAACGTGCCTTCCGAAGCACGAAGGAACTCGAGATAATAAATTTTTGGTCACCCATCCAATGACCAGCCTTAGCGAAATTGCTTAGTTTACGCAATCGCAGGCCAAGCGCGCTGTGCCACTGCGCTATCGAGCTCCTCTCTGACGTACTACTTTCTAATCCAGTCTTTCCTAGTCACCCACACATGTTAACATTCTCTTTTCCGAAGCATTTTTTTAATCTCTGCTTTCATCATGACTTTTTAATATAGTTCTCGTTATTGAACATAAAATAACATATTATGTAGACGTAACATTCCGTTAATATCCCCACTGCTAGGGCACATGCGTTCCCTATCCATAGAAGAATATAGGCAGAATGGGCCATAACCGCCACGTACAGATTGCTAGGTACTGTCCTTATTTTAGTATATTAGCTGGAAAACAGAAGTTGAGTGAGACTTCTAATTAAATACATCCTTCATCGCATGGTAAACGTTGCTCGGCTGGATTAACTTGCAGCTCATATTAATTGTAGTTTGAACTCAGTGCCTCTTAACATAAGTTTTATTGTTGTGATATAAGTTTCATGTTTCGTAATAAGGAGCTGACTGGCGTTGAGGCGGCGGGATTTAATGTTCCCAAAGCTATAAAGCTTTTCACTTATTTCTTTCTCCGTGAGTTTCTTCACCCCCTTTGTCGCAGTCAGCGTAATATGAAACTGATTCTTTTGTTGCAAATCTTGCTTGTAGATCTCGTTAAATCCAACACCACTTTAAATGTAGTGCTGTCGAGAATTTTTGTGATTTAACCTTTAATATCACTTCGCTTCAAAAGTATCAAATATTACAGCGGTGCTTACAGTAATAAAATATTGAATAAATATAAAAATAAATTATTGTTCGAGTTTTATCTGAATATTAGGGGAAGGTTTCCGTGTATAAGGTAATTTTATGTAACCGTCTTTGTGAACTCCCGTGAAGGGCCTGGTACAAATTTAGGTTCTTGCACATGCTTAATTGTTTAGAAATTATTTTACACCGGAGAGTGCCGACTTTAGGTAGTATCCCCGTTTTGCGGTACCTTACCCTATGTAGGTGTTAGTAAAATTATTACAAAGAAACACATAGCACAGAAACATTCCGGCATCAGGATATCGTATTTCTCTATGCAAATAAATTTTAATGGTTTTATGGTCTTAGGGTGCCGCGACCCAAATATTTTATTTGTAGATGTAATGTATGAGGTTATATCCTCAGAGTCTGCAAGCAGCAGTTATTTTCAGAATGATCATCATTTAATGTCACGAATACTGCCCCAGCTGTGGGACATAAAGTGCTGAAGACAATGATGACAACTTAAATTAAATACAAACATCAATCCAGACGACAGAGGTATTTAATATAATTCTTAGAAGAGAAGAAAACCGCATTGAATTGAGTCTAAAATAAATAATTACTCGGGTAACGAGAAAATGTTTCACAGCGCGATTGTTTGGAATCCGCTTAATGTACCCTTAGCGAATATTGTACACCCGTCTTTCCCCCTTGGTCGTCTAGAAGCAGGCTGTTTCCATCTGTAAATGTTGGTGTTGATTTTATTGTTGCCACCGCGCTATGCTAATTAATGAGTGTGAATAATCTATCACAGATAATCACAGCAAAATGTACCTCAATCATGGAATGATCCTGGTTTGTAAAGTCACCAGTGATTATTTCCTAAAGCTGAGTAGTTAATTATTATTGTAAATAACCGTGAAAATATGGCAATACCTACACCAAGTTTCAAAGGGCTGTTACATGTCTATTTTATAATGATATTATGTTTCAATTTGATTATTTGTTTGTGTATTTTGTCTCGAATATTTTAATCCATAACTGTATATAAAAGCTAACATTTCATACAGGCAAGTACAGTTTTACTAATCAGAACCCTTACTAATAACAATACAAAACCCATGTATCCACACATTCAAAACTATTTTCCATTTCTTGATTTACTTTTATCTTACTATTCATTCAGACACTCTCTTTTCTACTTATACAGATAGCTGCTAGTCTCTATAACTGTGGACATATACCTACATATTATATAATTTATGTCTATATGCCTCCTTTATATAACACCTACATTTCGCGAACTACTATTGCTTACTGGAAAAGCCAGGTGGCCTGAGACCAATTCTATTTAGGTAAGGTGAGACTAACTCTGTATTATTAGTGTTTCCAAGTCCACGAGTCGGGGCTGGAATATTCTACGGTATTTTTTGATCCCACTCCATCATATAAAAACTAGACATCCATTACGACAAATGTTCACTGTCCTACTTTGAATAATTAACATCGGTACAAGTTAACTTTGACCAGCCTGGCTAAGTAGTTTATGTTTAGATAGTATTTGAACTTAGTAGTGTAGTTCTAATGGAAATACACTTCAAGTCATCCCCCCTCCCGCGTCCGGCTTCCGTCGGAAACGGTCCTTCGCACCGGCGACGGAACCATCTGATAGCGACCTCGCCAACTGTTGGCAATTAGCGTTTATGTAATGCGATCTTACTGTTATATTAAAATGTATATCATCAAATATATTTTATCTTAATCATCATTGATTACTATTAATATAGAGGTCATACTTTTTCCAACGATGCGGTTTTTCTTACCTATTTTTCTTTGACTTTTTAACATTTATATAATGTTCGAATAATCAAGAAGAATTATTATGATTAAACACAATAATACCAATCAATAAAATTAATAGTAACTATTCATACCATTATAGTATTATTTTAATTTAAACAAGTTTATTTATTCTTACCAAAATACAAAATTTGCTTTGTGCAGAACAAAATTATAACATATACCTTCTAAGTCCAATTCTTTAAGAATTTGACCAAAGAACCGAATATTTTACTTACTTCAGTTATTTCTGATAAAATTTTTGCATATTTATGAAATTCCAAGTGAAGATTAACATACTCACTTCTTCCCAATGGATTTGCAGAACTCGAAGAATCGATCCGTTTCCTAAGCGAAGTTTGGAAAAGTTCACCGAAGAAATTGGATAGGTTTCTAGTAACTGTGGATACATTGTGTGAAGAGAAGTTAGATAACGTATCCCCAAAAGTTGCTAACAACGAAACTATCAGTACTTCAGGGACAATACTGCAAGATAATGAATTCAACGTCAAACACACCCAAGGATTGTTCAAACTGCGCCGATAGAAACTATGTTGTAACATTGCGAACTTGATTGAGATAAGTAACAATTCCGAGCAGGGAACTCGGAAGCGTAATTCTACTGAATTTTGCTGACTGGAGAAGAGAATCTATCAACATTGTAGATGTTTTCACTTCGGTTATTTTACTAATCAACTATTTGTTGATTAACAACTACAATGTCTTCGCTCGCTCTTCAAAGGAGAACGAGAGTTAAATAATTATATTTTTAAACTGTTTATCATAAAGGAGTAATGTATTTTCTGTTGGTATTATATATTATAGAGGCATTGAATTTAGACAATTTACAAGACTTGCGATAGGTATTATTTTTACGTATATTCTTATGAGGTTTGTTACAAAGTATAGTTGACTAAACTCATCGGATATAATAATTTATATCCGATGAGTTTAGTCAACTATACTCTGATATATATAGTCAGATTACAAACCAGTACAAGGGACATGGATGACCATATCCCTTGTACTGGTTTGTAATCTTTCATTTTATGTAAATGGCTTTTAAAATGTAAATACTAATTTAAAATGGAATTGGACACTATCGATTTGTTAAATAATGCAAGTATTTTTTGCAAAGTTATTGCCCATATAAAAGTCGAGCGAATTCTCACAACTCACTAAGAAAATGGAAATTTCCCGCTGGCTGCTCACCAATCATATTTGCGTTGTCGTCGATGCAAAGAAGAATTTATGGTCACCATCCATATTGCTCCGGGGTTACCTTAGCTCACTGTGAAAACGTTTAGGGTGTTTTGAATTTATTTTGATGTAGGTATATTGCCTTTTTGTTATGCATCGTCAAGTAATGGAATAACATTATTCCTAACATTATCATTTAATTTCCATTTCATGTTTAACTTTGAATGTGTTGTTTCTGCTTTTCTTTAACATTTAGGGCCTGTTTCACAATCGACAAGTAAGTTC
This sequence comes from Cataclysta lemnata, assembly GCA_963931975.1. Lineage (NCBI taxonomy): Eukaryota > Metazoa > Arthropoda > Insecta > Lepidoptera > Crambidae > Cataclysta > Cataclysta lemnata. Next base: position 9,396,251 of record OZ008339.1, read on the forward strand.
GAATTAGCTTACTTTGCAGTTCAATTGACATATATTTTATATTGCAACTGTCAAATGATCTGTGAAGTAAGCTACTTCGAACTTACTTATCGATTGTGAAACAGGCCCTTAATCTTGTAAATATTGAGGCCGTGTGGTGCCGGCAGAGCAGAATACAATTGTCACCACCCCCATCTCTCCCGTGGGTGTCGTACAAGGCGACTAAGGGTAAAGACAGCAATGAGTAATGGGCAGCAGCATTTCTCTGATACCACCTAGCAATATAAATACCGAACATAATTGACGAAAAGTGGGTGTTAATTCACCTCTGTCTACTGTCTGTATATAGGCGTGATTTATGTATGTATGTATGTAATATTGATAAAACTGTATACAAACATTATACAAAGACATTGTAGGGATATTAGAATTACCACGTATTTTACACGTATGAACTTTTTCTAACCACAATTTTCATAACACAGTAACATAGCGGTAGCGTACGTAGCTGATTTTCATACGAAGAAGCTTCAATTCAATCAGTTCCTATTTGAAACTTAATTAGTAGTGATTTTAAGGATTTTATTGAATATACTTATTAGTGTACACATACATCACCACACCAATACGCAATGGGCTAGCATGGTGGATTATGCCCATTTTACCTGTATTTTTCATCCACAGGGAAGGCCTGTGCAGCAGCAGTGGGTACACTAAAGGGCTGGTGATGTTGAAACCTGTATAGTCCTAAGATACAATGATGCAAACAACAACAACAAACGGTAGGTAGGTATCTAAGAATAAAGACATTGTTCCTTTGGAGACATCGAACTGTCCCTCAACTAATTACCATCACCTCTAATTTACGCTACAACCCCTTATTAGCCAATTCGGGATAGTTTTAATAAATACGTCGAACTTTAGCAAAGCCTTAATTAAGATAATGTCCTTGGTGGTGAGGAATTCGACGGTACCCTATCGGGGGAACTTGAAGTTTAACAGTTTACTGTTTGTCTTGGGCAAGTTGGACAGTGGAGTAACTACTCAAACAAACGAGGCTGGGGCGGGTTGAGACTTAAGCCAGCTTTACAACAAAATTGGGCGCTCAACATATTCTATTTCCAACACGGGTCCTATAAGCGGAAAATGCAAATGAATAAGAACTGACACTTTCAGAGTAACCCTGTTGGTAAGTAGGTATAGGCATTCTACTTTCAGAATTTAGATGGTTCGATTCCCTCGTCAGGACAATAACTTTTCTATCTTTTTGTTAACCTCTTTTTCTGTGTAAGTATCTTGTTTACTTAGTGTCGTAAAGTACTGAGATGCTCTAAGTCACATTTTCACCCTTTATGGAAAAAGATTATGTAAATTTCACCCCTCTGTAAGGCGATGTTGGTCAAATTTAAATATGAAATATTAGGCCTCAATCAGGTGTATTTGAAAAATAAATATGACATCAAATTATCGTCAAAGAACTTGGGAAGGAAAGGAACGCTGCTGCCCATTACTCTTCGCTGTCTTTACCCTTAGTCGCCTTGTAGGACACCCGCGGGAGGAATGGCAGGTCGTGACAATTGTATTCTGCCAAACAGCAAGATGTATACGTATATTTATTAGTATGATCTGAATTAAGTCCCTGCTCCTTGCTTCTCCCTCTGCGACCTAATATCTACCCAGTACTAGCACGGAAAATCCACGGAATATTATTAGTTTTCATCTCATTGGTCATACACAAGCATTGACAACTGAAATTATAACAATGGTGAGGAAAAGGTAGTGCCAGCGGACGAACCCCGCAACCCGAGTCCTTGTAATCCCTTTGAAGGTATAATAGCTCCGTGACAAGAATTTAACAACAGCTCGGACAAATGCCTTACTGAATAAAATGTCTGGGCAAAACAAAATTTTAATAAATAAAATACAAAATGAATAAGAAACACATTTCTGAGAAAATGAGTTTTTGAAATAAGTGACATAAAATTGAAATGACGGACGTTGTTGGTTCAATGAACCAGCTTGGGCCTCGTTCGGTTCATTAAAAGTGTATCATGAAAAATATATTATAGTCAGTTTTAAATGAACGGAATTTATCCATTAACCTATTATTGGCCCAGAGCTCTTTCTTAAAAATAACAAAATCATTACAAAGATATACCTCATAAGGTAAAAAGAAGTAAGAGACACTTCGCCTAAAATAAATTTTGTTCTGCAATATTTACTCTGCCTTTGAAGTGAAAGAATGATATAAAATGTTACAATGAATACGAATAAAGTGTTAAATTTTAAATAAGCTCATCAGTAAAATGGGATTCAATTCTGTTCGTTTCATTACGTCTTGGCAATTATAAATTCGTATTTCATCTTCAGGGAGCGGCTTAGATAAAGCAGTCTTGGGTTTTAAGATATTAATGAATATGTTGAAGCAAAAGGCAAGATATTATATAAAAGAGACAGAAAGGGGTTTTCCCTTCCCATTTCTTGTATTCTATAATATTTTGAGATAAGTCTGTCGACCTTGACCTTGAATAGTCCTAAGTCAATAGATTTAGAAACAGATTTCCGCTTAATATTGGTTGAATAAAACATGTAGGTTAGACGTAGTTTAAAGAACGTTTTTTATATATCATGCTCTACAATTTACTACTACGTTCTAACCTAACCTAAACCCATATAATTAAAGCTGATCCCAATCCAATTCCCCCTAAAGCGAAAAATGCGCAGCCATTAAGGTAAATTAAAAATGAGAAAAAGAATTTGAGTGGCTTGGGTGAACCGTTCGCCAGCGCTGAAACAAAGCTCCCAATGAAGCAGATTGTCAGTTTAAATTACTTTCGTTCCATTTCAGTGTAATTTGGTCTCAAATAATTAAATTAGTACATTCGCCATTTTAGAGAGCTTCGGCTTAATTATATACATAGTTTGAACAAACACATTTTCAGTTGCGCAAGCAAATTACGAAAACTTTCACCGCCCATGAATTACGAACATACCTGAAGTTATTGCAAAAGTTGTTCAATACAGATAGCACAGTAATGCACTCGTGCTATAAAGTTGAATTTATGCGGCCAGCACTAGCTGAGGCTAATTTTAATTTAAAAAATTCTAATGAAAAGTAAATGTATGGACGCGCGGATGCCGGTTTAAAATGACAATTTACTATAAATGCAAATTGTGTTGGCCTGCTGAAATATTACGTTTAATAGTGTGCGATCAGTGAGGCGGGCAGACCTTGATAACATTAATATGGTTCAGTGTGAATTCATCATGGTGCCGAATTGCCGATACCATTCCCGATATTACAACTGGACAGATGGCTTGTACGGCCGGTAGCATAAAAGGATGAACATTAATTTTGTATAAAGTAATATTTTATTGTGGCAAAGGTCCTCAAATAGGTAGTCATCAATTTATAAACTATTCGATTTCAATTTAAACATTATATAAATGTTAGAAAAATTAGTACAAAGATTTTGGTGGTTAGAAAAAGAATTTCGAAAAATTATGACCTTGAAGCGGGAATCGAACCCGCGTCCGCTGCTATCTGGGCAGGTGCCTGACCGCTCGGCCACCTAAGACACTGGACGCGGGTTCGATTCCCGCCTCAAGATCATAATTTTTCGAAATTCTTTTTCTAACCACCAAAATCTTCATCAATTTATGTTCTTTATAGGTACATTTTCGACATTAATTGTGAATATCGAATCACGGCATCCATCGTGGATGAGACAGAGGATAAGTGAGACATAACAATATAGCCACAAAGGCCAACCCCCAAAATATAAGGTTACAAGGAAAAGAAGCAAAACCAGCTTGCTGTCGGCGTACCTAAGTAGCGAATATCGTGGTCTATGGGACGAACCCCGCGCCGACTGAGTCAATATTGACACCAAAGAGCATCTTGCGACTAATCTTATAGAAACTGTTTGCGTTCGCGATTGAAGGTTCGCCGCTCTTGTGGAAACTTTCCGCATTTCAAATAGAATTTGCATATAGGCTACGTGGCAATATTTCCGCTGTGGACCCCATTTGAATATTGCCGGGGAGATGAAAAAAAATCTGTCTCCAATAGGTGAATTCTACTCCGTTCTGGAGGGCGTGGGTGGGATTTCCTGACAGTATTAACCCTTACTGGTCCCAGCTGTAAGTAGACGTCCAATAAAGAAAATATTCGATTTTTTATTTAAACATTACAATGAATGTTAGAAAACATATTATTATAAAGACAAAGGGGAAAGTCAAACGTCTGGGTTGGCTGAGTGGTACAGGCATCCCGGATCGCGGAGGACGCGGGTTCTATTCCTGCATCAGTACTTAATTTTTATAATCTATTTTTCATTGTAAAATAAATTCTATTATCTATTCACAGTTTTACAATAACTATCACGCACGACAGAAATCTAAAGGAATAATTCGTCTTACAGAGCTCTTCCAAGAATCGTATCAATGCCATTCGATGCAGAGCATTTTCAAGACAATGCTTACCACCATCTAAATCACCATTATTAACCCACGAAGGGGTAGACAGAGATGTATTAACAACCACATTTTGCCAATTCTGTTAGGTCCTTTTTAATAAGGGGTTTGCTATATGCCAACTAGTATATTGCGCTTTCGTAGATCTAGAAAAGGCTTATGGCCGTGTGGTGAGGAATGAATTGTGGTCGATTTTCTCGATGTATGGGATGAGCAGCAGCCTGATCCAAGCATTGCAATCTGTCTATAAAGATTCCAATGCTTGTGTTAGGATAAATGGAGCGTACACAGAATCGTTTCGCATCGGTACAGGTGTGAGACAAGGATGTGTAGCGTCACCATGGCTGGTCAACTTATACATGGACAACTGTCTGACGCGACTGAAAGAATTTAATTGTGGATTAAGAATAAACGAGTTATTAATCAAATGCCTGCTGTACGCCGATGACCAGGTTATATTAGCGTCAACAAAAACAGATTTGCAGGAGATGGTAACAGTTATGCATGAAGCTTTGACAGAGAAAAGTATGAAAGTAAATGTAAGCAAGACAAAGGTCATGGTTTTTGAAACGAAGTATGAAATTAAGATTGCGGGTGAGAATATTGAACAAGTGAAAGAGTTTGTGTATCTGTATTTACGAGAGATGGAAAGTGTGATAGTGATATTGAAAAGTGGGTAAAAGCGGGGAATATGGTAAACGGGGCTTTGCACACTTTTATGAACAGCCAAAGCGTGTCCAGAAAGGCTCGTATGGCTGTTCATAACGGAGTGCTGGTTCCGACATTAATGTATGGAAGTGAAAGTTGGGTATGGGAGAAGAAGCATGAAAGTAGAATAAATGCAATAGAAATGAGAGCGTTGAGGAGCATGGCTGGGGTAAGGCTGAGCGATCGATTGTATAACAGTGTGATAAAAGAAAGGTGTGGTTTAAAAGAAGATGTAATGACAGGGATTGAGAAAGGGATGCTCGCATGGTTTGGTCACGTCGAAAGAATGGATGAAAGGAGAATGACAAAAAGGATTTACATGGCGAAACTGAATAGAGAAATGGGAAGGGGTAGGCCTAGGCGGATCTTTCATAATCAAATTGAAAGTCTATTAAAAAAGGGCCAGGTCAAGAGTACCCGAAACCGAAGGGCATGCATGAAGAGATTGCTGATATTGGATGAAGCGAAAGAAGTATGTAAGGATCGTAGCAAGTGGAAAGAAATGATCTCTGCCTACCCCTGTGGGAGAAAGGCGTGACATATGTATGTGTGCTATATGTGTCTTCCGGGCATGTACATCGCAGTATATTGTTCGGTGGTATAGGGATAGGTGGTATAGTGGTATAGATATAGGGATAGGTGGTATAGTGGTATAGATATAGGGATAGATAGGGAATGGGCAGCAGCACGAACGCTGCTGCCCATTCCCTATCACTGTTTTATCCCTTAGTCAATTGTAAGGCTCCCGCGAAAAAGATTGGAGGTGGTAACAATAAATTTCTGCTATTTAAGTACCCGATAGATGGCAATAGTCACTGTGCCAACCCCTTCGGAGATAAATTTAGTTATTGTATATTATAGGCGATATAAATAGTATATAATTATGGATCGCCGTGTGGTGACGGCAGAGTAGAATACAATTGTCACCACCCCAAAACTCTCCCGTGGGTGTCGTACAAGGCGACTAAGGATAAATCAATCATGAGGAATGGGCAGCAGCGTTCCTCTTATATCACCTAGCAATAGCAATGTACTGAGACTTTTGAGCCCGATAAATGGCAATAGGCTCGCCACCTATTACATGGGACCTAACATAATTGGCGAAACGTGGGTGCTAGTTTCACCTCTGCCTACCCCTTCGGGGATATAGGCGTGATTTATGTATATAATTATGGATCTTAAATATATAGTTGCATAATGAAACCCAATCTCAAACATAATAAGGTTAAATTTGGTCTATAAAATGGTGTATTAAAATGGTATATTAAATTTGGTAAGTATGGAGTCTCCATAGTAACGTTAATACACTTTTGCTGAGGTACGTTGCAGGGAAAGATGTTCCAAGGCGGGCATGCCACCCCAGCCGGGTGCTCTTGTGTATAAAATGGTTTCCATACACAGAAGGTAACAGATGCAGCCGAGCATACGTCAGTTTCGAAAACGAGTTTTCCACACGAGACTGACCGACAGTGTGCCCGTTATAGGCAGCCCGTCCCCGCAACGGCTCGCTTAAACAATCTCACGAGATTAATCGCAAGACGTTCCGCACAGTCAATATTAGCGCGGAAGGCTGCTCGGCCCGCCTCCATTTGCGTCGTTCGTATTTGCTTTCTTTTGAAACGTGCACGCTGTTCGCTTACTGACTTATTGTCTAGTGGACGTTGAAATGTTGGCACTGGATATTGCATTCTTCCAGTGTAGTTTTATTGTTCGCGGCGTTTAGTTACACGGCATCTTGTATTGCGGCGGTGGTTGCGTCGGTTATTTTATTCCGTAATCCTATCGGCTTCTGGGAGTTGAAGCTTCGTAATTGGTTCTGATAAAACCTTTTTATGGCACTGTTTTTGTTTAGTGTTCCTATTGATAGTGTCAATATACATACATACATGCATAAATCACGCCTATATCCCCGAAGGGGTAGGCAGAGGTGAACTAGCACCCATGTTTCGCCAATTATGTTAGGTCCCATGTAATAGGTGGCGAGCCTATTGCCGTTTATCGGGCACAAAAGTCGCAGTACATTGCTAGGTGGTATAAGGGGAACGCTACTGCCCATTTCTCATTACTGATTTATCCTGAGTCAATATGGTAAGTAACAAATAACAATATCATGGTAAGTAAATAAGTAATAAGTGTCAATATGGCCGCCAAAAAATTTACATTCGGGAAAAAACACCTGTGTCCTTCTCATATTTAATATTAATAATTCCTTAATGTCATCCTACTTAATGAGATATTTGTACGGTTATCTAATAATAACCATATCGATATTATCGACTCAAAATTCAGTGCATTTAAACAATTAATAAAAAATTGGACTCATTTTTCTTTTCCTCATTCACTCCCGTTCCTTAAACATACTTCCCTAAAAAATAGTAGGCGTACTATTAACGTTACGCAATACATAAACAATATTCTACAGAAAACGATCGTTGTAGGCGCGTAAGAAGTTAAAAAACCCCTACACTTATTCGAACACAATGTTAAAACGTGTTTCTCTCATTAATACCATGTTTGAGTATACAATTAGCATGGTCTTCCAACGGCAGTCGGATAACGAAGCACGACTCCCACTTATCACATGCAACTTGACTTCAGCAATGGAAGGCGCTATTACAAAACCGGCTTTAAAAGATCAGAAATTCCGACCGAAGTGCGACTCTACCCAAGGGGAAGACGGTCTGTTATTGGCTGACTGTGATCGAAAAATATGGCTGATTTCCGTTTGCCACGAAATTCGTGAATGCACCCCTCCCCGCGCGATAGTGGATACAGAGGAGAGCTCTCGAGTTTCGAGTACACGCGGAGGAGGAAAAATTTCATGCCTTACCATGACTCGAAATTTGAGGGCAGCTTAAATTATTTATGCGGTCTGGTTTTTACTGAGGCTAATGTATATGCGGTTGTAATATTTACGGAATCAAAATGGGTACCTACTTAGCGAGTTCTTACTTACCCTAGAAAACCTACATAAGAGCGATTTTGCAACCGAAGAATAAAGGATTTAATAACGATCCCCGAAGGGGTAGTAAGTGAATTAACAACCACATTACACCCATTGTGTTAGGTCCCATTTAATAGGTAGCGATCCTATTGCCAACTATAGGGCACGTAAATAGCAGTATATTGGTAGGTAATATTACAGGAATGCAACTGCTCATCACAAATTTTTACCCTTAGTCGCCTTGTACAACACCAGCAGGAGAGGCCCCATCTCTGATGACAATTGTATTCTGCACTGTAGTGGTACGAATACACACGGTACGAATTGCCTTTGTAATAAAACAATACATTATCACCATCTCTTTAACGTTCTTACTACTGAGCAAAGGCTTTCCCTATGGATCGAAGCATATATGGAGAATGGCCCAAAATCCACCATGCTGGCCCAGTGCAGATTGGTGGGTATTAGCGACTGTAAATGCCACTGGGACCTGAAGTACGGAGAAACTCAAGACAACAAATATTGGCCACCCATCCAATGATCAGCCTTAGCGAACATTGGTTAGTTTATGCAATCATAGGGCGTGCGCTTTAACTGCACAATCAAGCTCCTTTCCATATAAATTAATCTAAAGAACAATTCACAAAGTTCCAAATGGTGAGACTTGTTGGCGGTTCTTTGTGTAACGTAGAGGTTTCATATCCACTTTTTTAAGGAAATCCTCACTAAGACTCGCCACGTTAGAGCTTCATCACAAAGGCGCTGCACCGTCGCCGCATTTTAATGTAAATTTCATTGAAATACCCTCCATTGTTATCACTTCCAGTCCCGAGAAACACTTGGTATTCATATGTCTGTGTTCTTTTAATGGCATTCAGGGTTTTATTAAAAAAATACTAAGTAAAATGTAAGTTGGATCTTGGTTTTGGAGGGATTTTCAAGGGACGCGTATTAATTATGAAAGCGATGGCAGTTGATAAAATGTTATTTTTGGCTTGAAGTTTATAAAAACAAAAACGTAAATCGTAAAGTTTATCCGAACGTTGTTTTTTATTTTTAATCCGAGCGTTTACAGCTTAAAATAGTTTTATGATGTTTAAATGTTACAAAGTGACAAACATCTGATGCAATTTCTTCTTCTTCCTGCCCTGTTCCCAGTCTATCTGGGGTCGGCGCAGTATGTTTCCTCTTCCATTCATATGTCAGACGTCATCAAGCCAACATCTGATGCAATACCAGTTTAAATTATTTGTTTTTATAATAATATAATACCTACCAGTACGTTGATATCTTATAATTATGTAAGCAGAGCGTGGTTGAAATAAAGATTAGATGTGTAGTTTGCAGATAGATATTTTTAATAATTTTCAGAAATATATTTTGCCCAATCAGAATATAAAGAACATGTAACTAGGTAACAGGTATCATAATGATAATCAACGATGATAGTAATAATTATGTAATGTGACAATCAATAAAGAATTTGAATTTAAGAAAATTAATACAATATTAGCAGTCGTTACCTAGTTCTTTTGCCTTTTCACAACTATGCCGTGAGATAATAATACGCCTAAGAAACCACACCCTCAAACGGATCAGTACTAATGGAAATGGAATGGAAAGGATTATTTTCATAATAGGAATCTGGCCAGAATCTATTTGCCCCGGGATCAAAGAGGACGACTCTATGGGTTATGATTTACTCCATTAGTGGAGGGTGCATCGTAATTGTATTGGAAACGTATTGTGGGTTGATTCGTCTTACCTCTGTCGGTGTGTTATCCTGGGAATCGAAAACAAACTCGAAGTAAATTTCGTAGAATTTATGTGAGTGTATGATTAATAAGTAATGTATTATTTGTTTTGTTGTAATTTTTTTTATTTATTTTGGATTAATAATAACATAGAAAAAGGGGGTCAGATTTTTTTTGGAAATATGTTCAGGTCACATTTTTTAGAAAATATTCAGACCTCTTATTATTAGTAATATTAGATTCGAGAACTTACTTTTAATTTATCAAATATTTCAATTATTTACAATTGAGTTACAATAACAGTTACAAAACATCAAATTACTGCTACTAAACATTGAGTGTCAAAGTACCAATTTGCCGTATACAATTCTGGCGACTAACTGCCGCACTCAGAGACGTCAAATAATGATAATGAGTAGGTACTTAATGTCAAAAAATATCATATTCAAAACTAGTCGCTATTCTTGCCGGGTCTATGGTCTAGATTTGAATGAAAATTTTTGACATTGAATACTCATTAAAGTTAATTGACGTTTCTGAGTGCGGCAGTAAAACATCGATTTATGTAAATTTACAACTGCCACTAAAGCTCAACAACTGAAAAATCGGTTATATACTAGAGAAGCTTACGTCTCTTTTTTTAACCGACCGACTACAAAAGGAGGATGTTCTCAATTCGTCTGTATTTTTCTTTTCTTAAATTCTCCCTATATTGTAGGGAAGGCAAAGGGTCTAGCCCATACAGCCATGTCTTTAGTGCATATTTTATCTGTAGTCTTATGAAATAATGAGTGGGTGAAATATATGAATGAAATGAATTAAAAAAAAAAGTTAAAATATGGGTGTGACATATTTTAACGCATCTAGGGAGTGCTTGGCGCGAATTGAATGGTAACAGAGTTCATGATGGTGAGTGATGAGGTGGACAAAACCACTTTTTACAGTGGTTTTTACCACAACATCAAACACATCACAAGACTCATTTTCAATGATTCTGCATAATTGCACATCAACACGGATGCTTGTGCATCAAAATAACACAAATTCCACTTTGTAATAATTTTTGAATTATCGAAAATAAATCTGACTGACACCACGAAACGCGCCAAACACTCTGACTCTAATCTGTATTTTTTTATATCATCTTAACTTTTATATAAACTCACACGATACTCACAGACTTCTTTTGTTTTCGACATAGATTCTCTTTGAATATCAATTCTCGTGCTTTTGTTTTTGAAAAAAGACCCCAACCAATTGCGATGCTTCCCGCGCACCTGTTTTGATTGGTAATTAAGGAGGGATATTCGACTTCTTTTCAAGTGCAGGTAAGAAATTGTATTCTGTAAGCAGGGAATGTTATACGTTAATTAAAAGTTGCTCTTTAAAAGGAAAAATGAAACAGGTCAACAGCAAGCTTAAACAATGCGTTACAAACAAAAGCCGAGATTAACGCTGTTTGTTTTATAATTTCTTTTCGTTTGCGATCTTGTTGCTGATTGTGGCGAAAGATCTGGATTTAGCTTAACACGTTCAATTTAGTAAAGCTGCTACTAAACTTGAACTCCTTTTGCAATAAAGGGCGTTTCTTTTTTGTTTATACAAAATACATAAAACACGCCGATTTAACACTATCACATTTCTCTTTTTTCATGCTCATAATATCATCTTTTACCATCCTTCGCTTCTTCAAATTTTCAACAATTTCAGCATCTTCCTACTTACATGACACATGACTTATTCATCCCCAACATCGACCCCAGATTATCAACCGATAAATACGGTCTCTTTCTCTGGTCTCATATGTATGTTTTGTGATGTTTTTCTTGGACTGCAAGAACTTTTAGCTCTAATCTGTTGTGAAATAATTACAAAGTGGATGATATAAAGGTTAAAAATACTTACATAGATTAGGAAAAGATCGTTTCAAATGTTTCAACACAAAATCTGATTATTGTCAGTGCCCAGAATAGTATATTGACGATAAGCCACGGAACTGTGCCCCTTCGGGTCCTAATTATGATACTAAGGGTTTCATTATAGCTATTAACTTCCCAGCCATAAACGAAGGGATAGTATTCTATGGAGTAATCTCGTGCTACCTATATAATCCCTCACTTATGGCCTCTTTAATGTTATACATTTTCTTCTTGGTTCTACACATTATGTTCCTGCCCTGTTCCCAATTTATCTGTCAGTAGGAGCAGTATTTTCTGTTGTTTTAACTATTTAACTTTATATTTGTTTGTGAAAGTTAAATAAAGTTTAATAATGAAGGTCCTATGTTCTAAGTAACCAAGAGCTCGATGAAACAGTGGATAGCGCGCTTGGACTGTAATTATGTAAACTAAGTGAGGTAAAACTATTAAAGAATGGAATTTTTCTAACAATTATATGATGTTCTGATTAAAAATCAAAATAAAAATTTTATTTGTTAGAAAATAAAATATAAATACGAGTATTATAATATTAACTTTTAAAGTGAGGTGTTGTTAGTCACCACCCCAACTCTATCCGGCAAGTTTATAACTTTGTACGACATACAAAGCGACTAACGGTTAAAGCAGTGATGAGGAATGTGCAGCAGCGTCCCTATTGTACTTTCTAGCTATATACTGCGATTTAGGGGTCCATAGGCCTTACACCACGCCCGCGGGAGATAGGGAGTGGCTGCCGACAATTGTATTCTGCCGTGTCATCACAAAACGGCATTCTGTACTTCTTCTTCTTCTCCCTGCCCTGTACCCAGTTTATCTGGGGTCGGTGCAGTATGTTTGCCCTTCCATTCATATCGGTCAGATGTCATCAAGCCATCCATTCCCTTTTGATTCATCATACATACATCACACCAGGTGCTAGTGATGAATAAATGTATAGAAAAGAGACGGAACGGACCATGTCGGGAGACCGGTGAACGGAGAGAGTGATTGGAATGATAACATTCCAACCATACTGTTTGAGGTTTTGGTTTAGATTTTACAGCCGTCCGTCTGCCTGACACCAACCCTCTTTGGGCATTCTGTACAATCTATTTTATGAAATCTAGTTATGGGCATTCCGGACAAATTAATCGCATTCTTCAATTCCGAGTTACGATATAAATCTTTGTAACGACTCTTTTTAAACAATATTCGCGACCGTTATGGCGCACGATTATCTGCACGCATTCTTCGTGGGGGAATTAATGGTAGCGTAATATTTGTTTCTTTTCACAAAATTAAAATCTGTGCACGCGAGTCCCCCGGTTCAGCGGTGCGCCTGTAACTCACTAATTTTCCAAGTTCTCTGTGAGAATTGAAGATTGTCACGTAATGAAACGCCGTATAGCTTTACGTGATGTGAAAATTTCACGACAGAAATAATGTTGCAGTGGCTTTTTTAAAATTATATTTTAATATTCCTATTTAAATTCCTGTAAGATATGTATTGACATATAATTTTTTTTTTACACTCACATCTATCATCTAGCCCAAAGTAGCCTAAGCACTTGTGTTAAGGATACTAGATGACGGACATATTTTTAATATAATTATGTATATAAATGTTGAAAATAAACATATATACAACCGTGACTCGGAAACAAACATTTGTGGTCATCACAAAGTTTGCCCCTACCAGGATTCGAACCCGGGACCTCTTGGCCAATACCCAGCAATCTGAGCATTCGACCAAGGCGGCCGTCAAATACTAGTATTTTGATTGATATGTCATCATTAATAGAACTTAGTAATATTAAATTAGAACCAGATTAAAGTTTGTTATTTTTTAGGTGTTGTCACTGGTTTCATGTATCAGTACAAACAGATCACAGAGATAACTAGGTATTTATGATGTTTTTATGAATATTTTATTAAAGTATGCTTCGGTTTTGCTTGATTTCTTTTTAACATTGTCATTATACTGCGATTTACCCGATAGATGACACGTTAATTAAGTATATAATACAAGCCCTCTTCTTCTTCCTGCCCTGTTCCCAGTCTATCTGGGGTCGGCGCAGTATGTTTCCTCTTCCATTCATATGTCAGACGTCATCAAGCCATCCAATCCCTTTTGATTCATACCATCCATCCCACCGTAATGGTGTTAGTGATGAATGAATGTATAGAAAAGAGACTGAACGGACCATGTCGAGAGACCCATGAACGGAAAGAGTGATTAGAATGACAACATTCCATTCCATACTGCTCAAGGTTTTGGCTTAGGTTTTACAGCCGGCCGCCTGCCTGACACCAACCCTCTTTGGGTACGCTGTTGTTGGTGGTTTGCCCTCCACCATTCGGGTGCCCCAAGGTGCTTATTGGTCTACACCGGGCAATCTCCCTTAGTCGACTCTTACGACACCCACGGGATGAGTTGGGGCTGGCCTATTCTACGTTTTTTGTTCGCTCCCTGGCCAGCATAGGAGAGAGATAATACAAGCCCTATTTGTTACAAAATAATGGAACCTCTACTCCGTTTTCAAAATTATAATAGTTATTTATTTCATGGCATACACAACAGATTACTTTCGTAAACTGACATACACATTCATAAATCACGCTTATATTCCCGAAGGGGTATGCAAAGGTAAATAAAACACCAGTTAGGTCAGGTCCCATGTAATAGGTGGCGAGCCTATTGCCGTATTATCATCAGAAATCGCAATATATTGCTAGGTGATACAAGACGAATGCTGCTGCCCATTGCTACCCATCGCTGTGTTTACCCTTAGTCGCCTTGTACGACACCCACGGGAGAGATGGGGGTGGGGACAATATATATAAATAAATAAATAAATATTTTTACACTCACACCTATCATCTAGCCCAAAGTAAGTAGCCTAAGCACTTGTGTTATGGATACTAGATGACGGACATATTTTTAATATAATTAGGTATATAAATGTTGAAAATATACTACATATACATATACACAACCATGACTCGGAAACAAACATTTGTGGTCATCACAAAGTTTGCCCCTACCAGGATTCGAACCCGGGACCTCTTTGCCAATATACAGCAATCTGAGCATTCGACCAAGGCTGCCTTCAATATATTATATAATTCAATATAATATGATTGCGGTACACATTCCTACATACAGATAGGTAATAACAATATAACATTAATTTGCCGTGTGGTGTGACGGCAGGGTAGAATACAATTGTCACCACCCCAAATCTCTCCCGTGGGTGTCGTACAAGGCGACTAAGGATAAATCAATTATGATGAACGGGTAGCAGCGTTTCTCTTATACCACCTAGCAATGTACTGCGACTTTTGTGCCCGATAAATGGCAATAGGCTCGCCACATATTACATGGGACCTAACATAATTGGCGAAACGTGGGTGCTGGTTCGCCTCTGCCTACCCCTTCGGAGATGTGGGCGTGCCTTGTGTATGTATGTGTTGTACATTACATTAACCCACCAACAATAAACAAATTAATAACATAATTTCTATTGGACGCATAATATCTGAAACTTGGAATCACTTCTACTTTTACATGAAAACCTTAATTGGGAAAAGTTTTTCCTTGAATCTAGTTAGTAACAGGAACTGACCGTGTTCGGGTAATATCGACTTCGCTTCATATAAAGCTAGGCTTACTTCGATCGGGTCACTTCCGCATTGCGGCTTGTTAGTTGCCACCCAGCCTCTCATAGCCCTCATAATGTAATAAAAATTAATAAATGTATTACCAAAAAGTTGGAGTCTATCGAGTGAAGGTACTACGTACTACTACGTGTAAAACTGGCAAATGTATCATTGCACAATTTTATGAAGGGCCTGTTTCACAATCGGCAAGTAAGTTCTGAGTAGCTTACTTGGCAGATCATTTAACATTTGTAATATAAAATAAATGTCAATTGAACTACTAAGTACTCAGGTCATACTTGTCGATTGTAAACAGGCCCTAAATATCAAATGTCCCACGTGTATCGGACATGATTGCAATGATAAAGTTGTGGATTTTGCAGCTTACTGTATGACGATTGTCCAAGATTAAATGATAAGTCATTATTTCACTATCAATAATTGAGTTTATTTTCCTATCAAACCAAAAAAAGAAACAATATGATTGATATCTCTCGCAGATAAGAATTAAAATTATCCTGCCCCACTCTCGGTTTATCTAGGATCGGTGCATATTTTCTCTTACTTTCTCATTCATTACATCCTTCACACAGGAAAGTAGTGATGATTGAATGATTAGAAGAGTGATGGAAAGGACTATATCGAGAGACTGGTGAACAAAAACAGTAGATGGGATCACAACATCCAATCCATACTGATTGACACCAACCCTCTCTGGGTTTATTTTTCTTGGTGGTTTGTGTGTTTTTATTTATAGCATTGCTGTATATTTATAAAAACAAAACTGTCTTTCGCAATACAATAGTTTGATGCGATTTTGAGAGTTGGCTTCTGCACACCAAACGCAGGTCAGGTCAGTAGCAGTGCGGGAGTCGGCACACTGAACGCAGGGGCAGTTTTAAAGAAGTTGCAACGCTGGACCGCGTTTAGTATGACGGGTTAGGACGGCTTAAAATGTCGGACGATACGGACTCTGATGCAGAAGAAATCGTACTGCTTTTGGCTCAATATAAGAAGAGAAGAATATTATAATATTTGTCTCTAAAATCATACAAACTTTTATTTTTACGCACCAATTCGATAATATTTTCATTGATTACCATCATGCGGTTGTAAAGAAATACAAGGGTCGTGAACCGTTTTCGACGCGCAGTGCTGCACTGCCCCGGTGAGCCATGCTAACATGGCCGCCATAGTTATACAAAAGCGCGGGCCCGCACTCGAGCTGCTCCTGCTACTGACCTGCGTCTGGTGTGCTTGCCTTGATATCTCTATTGCATTCACCAAACGAACATTTTGCTTCTACATGGATGAGTTTTGGTTGATATCGCCAGCATCTCTGACTACCCAACAAATCCATGTGACAAATATTTACTATTCAAAACGCAGTGTTTGTATTCTTGTTTAGCTCTCGCATACAAAATTTACCATTTATGCTCCCTCCGTTATCACCTCGGGTTATTAACATCTAAGGACCGTTTCAATATCCTATCAGGAGTTGAAGATAGTACCACAGTTTATATAACAAAAAATAACAGGCAACTAAACTTTAGTAAGCTTACCTTTAACTGTAGATAGATTATGGAAAATACAACGGTCGTGAACGCCGTGTGGTGACGGCAGAGTAGAATACAATTGTCACCATCCCAAATCTCTCCCGTGGGTGTCGTACAAGGCGACTAAGGATAAATCAGTGATGAGGAATGGGCAGCAGCGTTCCTCTTATACTACCGTCCTGACAATGTACTGCGACTTTTGTGCCCGATAAATGGCAATAGGCTCGCCACCTATTACAAGGGACTTAACATAATTGGCGAAACGCGGGTGAGAATTCACCTCTGCCTACCCCTTCGGGTATATGGGCGTGATTTATGTATGTATGTATGTAGATTATGGAAACCCGCCGTAAGTCGATACAGATAAAAATTGTAATAGATCAACAGACTTTGCAACCGCTGTTTCATTTTCAAAATCGCTGTCCGACACCAAATTACGTAGTTTTATTACGAACTTATTTATTATTTTATATTGCTATAGGCAGACCTACTTTGGATAGCCGCAATATTTTACATCTTTGCCATTATTCTGGCTTCATTCAGCGGATTTATGGGTCCACCTCGACCCGAAATCGTAATCTGGAAACGTTAATTCAAATATGACGGCTTGTCACTTTATGGCTTTTGGGGGAATGTAATGCTCGCAGCGATCGCAAATATAACATATTGTGTCCTCGTCACAGAGATTAACATGGAATTTATTTATGGTACCTCTGTAAATGTTTATTAGGGTAAAGCAATCAAAATTTAAGATAAGAGTTGCTGGAACACGTTGTTGGTGAGATGCAGGTTAATGGTACCCGTGGGAGATGAAATCAAGTGTATTATGTCTTTGATAATTAATACCTACATACAATTAATACATCAATCACACTTTTCTCCCCTAGGAGGTTGACAGAGGCGCTTTAACTCCAGCTTTTCGCCCGCAAAAAACGAAATTTTCCCATGTAATACAGGGCGAGCCTATTGCCATTCACTGTGTACCTTAGACTTAGGGTTAATACTGTGATGAGGAAAGAGCAGCAGCGGTCTTTACATATAACCTAACATGCAGCTCTATTAAGGTGCCCGATAGATAGCAATTGGCTCCCCCCTATTACTTGGAATGTAAGATAGTTGGATGGCAGACTGTGGAGAGAAGTGAAATAAATATTTTAAATCCCATATAAGCAGCAGAGGTTGAGCCTATTGCTATTCGCTTGTTAATCGCAAATTCGCTTTTTTCCCCAGGCACACAGCACACAGGCATAGAAACCTGATCCTGCTATTTCTAAATCATCTTATTCTAATAGTCAGACAAAGTGAGCTATTATTTTTCGTATTAATGAATCAGGCAACTCTGAAATCGCTAGCTTATCGATGCCAATACAGCTGCCAAATTTAATGGCCTCATTTTAGTGTAATATAGACATCAAAAGTAAAATATCAAATGCCTCGGCTGTTCAAGTTTTATATCTCTTTGAAGTAGCATTATTTCTGAGCTACAAAGCGAATTCTTACATCAAAGGTGCCGGAAAACTGTCAGGAATACCAACAAAACCATAGCGTTGTTGAAATTCTCAAAAGTTTTACATGTTTACCAAGAGACGGCCGTGGTGTGCGGCACGGATTAAGTATTTAATGCAGCTATGTGGATCGAGAGGGAGTCGCATACATTCCGCAAAGTTTACGCAACGTTTATGATTTCCAAGTCCTTTGGGTGCAGGCTATAGCTAGTCATAGCCGGGTGGTGACGGCGACAGAATACAGTTTCTATTCGGTGGGCGTTGTAAAATGCGTCTAAGGGAGTAAAGTGGATGTGTAGAGTCTGTGCTGCGGTAAATGCCATATAGATGTGTGAAGAACATATGCTGAGGTTAATGCACTTGTTAAATAGCGGATTGCAGGATTGTGCCGTGTGGTGACAGCAGAGCAGAATATAATTTTTACCACCCCAATCTGTGAGTGTCGTACAAGGCGACTAAGGGTTAAAATAATGAAGGATGGGCAGCAGCGCTCCTGCATTACTTAGCAATACTCTGCGCTTTACGTGCCTGGTAGATGGCAATAGGCTCGCCGTATACAGGAAAAAATACTGAAGATTTGTAACCAAAATATTAAGTTATGGGTAACCTACTGCGAACGTCGGTTAACTGATTTTCGTGTTAATTTATTATTACTAATTTTTACTGATAACAGCTTAAAAAATTACTACCGCACTCAGAGACGTCAATTAACTTTAATGAGTATTTAATGTCAAAAATTTTCATTCAAATCTAGACCATAGACCCGGCAAGAATAGCGACTAGTTTAGAATTGTCATTTTTTGACGATAAATACTCATTAACGTTATTTGACGTCTCTGTAAGTTTTAACATTGATAAACTAAATTGCACACTGGACAGAACTAAAATAAATCTAACAACATTGTTGAACCATGATGTAGCATATAAATTAATAACATTATCGTTATAATTATTAACCGCAATACGAGCGCGCTAGATCTGCTCATCTCACGTCTTATTGAAACACATCTAATTAATTTCCTGGATAATAGAGAAAGGTCTTCCAATATTGCATGCTATGTTTACATAAGCTGGACAATTTATCGACTCCTGTAGGCCTTGGAAAAATAATAAATAGATCGACAAATTCAACCCCCACTATTCTGGTTTCCTGTATAGCGTATTCGTTCAGAATCAGGACACAAATATTTGTGCAGATAACAAGAAATACGTCGAAAAAGTGTCAAGCTACCAACGGCAATATATTACGATACAGTCCATCAGGCAGGGAGACGCTCATGAAAATCTTATATGTATGGGAGTCCCTCCCTGTGTGCTTTTCCTGTTGCCTTAATATAATATTTGTTTTTTTTTTGGGTTTATTATTTAACTATTTTCTTTGTTTACTCCTGACAACAGAGTTCTCTGGTAGGGAAGTATTAGGCAACTCCAGGGCAACTCATAAAAAACCCAAATTGAAATTCTGAATTATTTTATTCATACTTTGTTCAAACCAACAAATACATCAAATTAACACCAAGACACTGAGGGCCAGTTCCACAGTCGACGGGTAAGTTCTGGATAGCTTACTTGGCAGATCATTTGACAGTTGTAATATGAATTATAAGTCAATTGAACTGCCAACTAAGCTATCCATAACTTAGTGCCTAAAGGAATTTCCTTAGTCGAGTCGCGTAATTAACTGTCAAACTTAAGGTACATCGCGATACTATAAGGTCTCCTCAAAGCTTTTCAACGGCGCGTTCCACATTATTTCAGCCCCCGTAGCACGGGACGTGGACAAAATCTCCTCGGGGAAAAGCAAATATTTTCCTCTCTCTCTAACTCCCACTAAGTCCCGAGACAAAACACTGCTAAGCGGTGGAGAGAGATTTTGTCCACGTGCCGTGCTAGGCCTACTGAGATTGACAGTTGCGTTAAATGACAATGAAATGATTACTTATTACCTTAAAATAAAAACATAGTTCCATACTTGCAAAGTTCCATAATTGGGATTTACCCTTTATCTTCGAAAGCTTTTAGGAGGCCACCTTAGTATGGATTAATCAAAACGTCGCCTATAAATTAACCCTTATTTTCACGTAGTTGCCCAACAGCGCTGCTGTAAATTGTTCCCAGTCAGTCTTAAGTCTTAAAACTTGAGCACACACGTACACCGCTCGCTGAGTCAGTTTTATTAAAAGGAAAACTTGAAGATCTCGGGTTTAACTCGATAAAGAGTATTTTCTCGCCTTATTAGCACTTACTGTTTCCACTTCAATATGTTCCAGTCAGAGACGGAGAGATAAATATTGATTGTGAAACGTGAATGTAAATTTTCCGGCGAAAATTTTCTGCCGTGTTCATTCAGATAGCTATTTCAAAAGGTTTCATCTCGCAAGAAAGAATGCACAAAGAAAATTTAAGTGTGGAGAGTAAGAAGAAGGCGTGTGTCAACAGCAAAGCAGACTATCCATGTCACACCAGGGCCCAAGTAGCCAAGTGGCAATCGTTTCATAACGATAACGTGTCGAAGTTCGTCACGATCGGCCATCTTACTTTGGTACCTACAGCGTCTTAGCTTGCGCTACCAACATAACTAGGAACTTATGAAGACGATTTTGGTCACGTGATTTCACGACGACTTACGTCAAATCCCATACATTTTGCTTTATCGAACTTCGTTATCTGTGTCGGTATGTTACTTTGTCTAGGTATCCGTGCGGTTATTCGTCACATGGTTTGGCCATGGTTTGTCAATGGGTCAACGAGAAGAGGTTTTTATTCTGCGTAGACCCAGATTGGAAGGGACTATACGGTCCTTAGATCCTTGGAAGGCCTATGCCCAACAGTGGGCATCTCTCGACTGTAATTATTACTAGTAAGAAACAAGTAAAAAATCTCATCTTAAATATACTAAGTGATTGTATGTTACAAAAAAAAAGATAAACCTTGAGTAACTAACGTTTGAGTTGATTTTCCTAAAGTGCCTAACAGTTGGTTTAACGAATTCAAAACTCCCCGAAGATAAATAAGCCTAGCTTAAGCCTAATTTCTAAGTGCCATTAGTATCGTTGTCTGTGTTGGCTCGATGGCCATGATGAAGCTACTTTTTAATGCGGAACACTTCAATATTGTCACGAATCGTTAACTTCCAGTACGCTGGTATAAGCTACTTTGAAACTTTGACGGAAAAATAACGTGGAAACGATATTGGCTTAAGCGGAGCCGTCGGTAAGATTAAAATATTGAAGCACATAATATAAGTCCAGCCCGCTAGTCAGACAATTATCAAATTGAATTTGAGCCTTAATTTATTTGGGAAATGTACAAAATTCAGAGTATTTGACAACCCGTGGGAGTCCTAAAGTCCTGATACTATTTACTCAGTATTTAATTTAAGCTTTTGAAATGCCTAAATTCAGTCCTAATTTCGCCAAAATTATGTTTAATTATAGCCGTGTAGTAGTGGTATAGCAGACAAGTTTCATCTATATGGGTATTTATACTTGTAAATTCTACAAGGTATAAGTTATCAAAAGCCACACATACCTACTAAAACCAGTGCTGAAGCTAGTTATTTTTGCGCTTCAGATAGGCTTCGCATACGAAGGGTACTTTTGTTATAAATCCAACTTGTATAATGTTACCGTAAAATTTTAAATACCGTTAGATTATAGATAATTTCTATTACGCCAAATTATAAGCTGGCTCAGTAAACTAGCGAATGATTGTGACCCGTAAAATACTGGCTAGAATTTAACGCTATTTCTATTTCTCTATAAAACACATTTTTTGACAGGTTAAAATCTTGCGAGATAGATTATAATGTAACGGTATTTTATAATTTTACGGTGGCATATACATGTATTCATGTTTGTCTATTGTGTCGAAGATACAATATAGATAAACCATTCCTATCTATCTACGAAGGGTTACAACGAGTTGTAATACATAACCAACACCTCGCCAAACTTTGTTAGGTCCTAGGTGATTTTTGGCCTGTTGCTATATGTCGGGTACGCATCGTGGTATATCGCTAGGTGCAGTAACAAAAAAATCCTCATTACTGTTTTAATTCTTGGTCATCTTGTAGACATCCATGTGAAGGGTAAAGAAGAAAAATTTTAACGTCAAATCAGGTTACCGTATTACCTGTTATCGCTATTGTAATGTAATAACTAGCAGTTTCTTTATTCCTCTAGACGCTCTATCAATCTCAAGAAAATAAGATTTTCTTGAAGTTCACGTGATGTATCATTTCACTCTTCCATTTCTGTAGTAAAAGCGTTAAGGTACACCGATCCATCACTTATATTGTTATCATATTATTAACTTGCTCGAGTATGTAGTGTCGTGCCTATTTTAGGTTGCTTACTCATAGGTATTAGATTTAAGCGAACCCGATACACTCTTTAAGAATCAAGTTCAGTTCGTTGATATATTGTTTGGTAATAAGATAAAGGGATGTAATATAACCACCATAAGGTTCGATGTGATTTTAATTAAAATCTAAGTTAGTATGAGGTATATTCAATGCAGGAAATGTTACCAATGTTACCATCTACAACACTCACTATACTGATTAGGTGCTGTATTCTGCTCTACCGCGAATACTGTATACATACATAAATCACGCCTATATCCCCGAAGGGGTAGGCAGAGGTGAACTAGCACCCACGTTTCGCACCTTCATCTACCGTGACTATATAAAAAATATGAAATTCTGGCCTATTTTCTAATGAAATATAATTTTAATTACTTTAGAAGGCGTAAAAAATATAGTATAATTTTCGTCTACACAGAAGGAATCTTTGCTAGAACCGAATAATCTTTTCTTAATTGTGATTACACTGTCAAATGGATACTACACGTAATTACTTTTCTTAATCTTGAGGTCGTCTAATTTACCACAAGGGCTGTCCAGATTTATGTCTGTAAGACTTAATGGGCTTGGCCAAAAGATAAAATACATGTCGGCCAGTAACAAGCAAAACTTCTTGGTAATGTCATGGATGACACATTAATTTAGCCGTGTGGTGACCATCACCACCAGCCCTTTTAATGTCCCCACTGCTGAGGCACGGGCCTTCCCTATGGATGGAAGAATATAGGGAGATTGGGCCATAACCCACTACGCTGGCCCAGTGCGAGTTGGTGGGTATTAACGACTGCAGATGTAGCTTGTACCAACGGCCTAACGTGCCTTCCGAAGCACGGAGGCGCTCGATAGTAAATTTTTGGTCACCCATTCAATGACCGGCCTTAGCAAAAATAGCTTGGTTTGCGAATTCGCAGGCCAAGCGTGCTATGCCACTGCGTTAGCAAGCTCCCCCGTGGTGACGGTAGAGCAGAATTCAATTGTCACCACCCCCATCTCTCCCACGGATGTCTTACAAGGCGACTAAGAGTAAACATAGCGACGAGTAATCGGCACCAGTGTTCCTCTTATACCACCTCGCAATATACTGGGATATTCCCGCCCGATATATGGCTCATCCCCTGTTGAATAACCTAACATGATTGGTGAAATGAGGGCGTTAATTTTTTAGCGTTAGGGTTTTAATTTATTTATTTGGTACTTAAAACAGAAATACAACAAATACATGACAAATATAAGGTACATAAAACATATTAAATAGGTTGGCCGCATTTCCAAAATTATATGTACACAGCATAAGTCATCCAAATTTACAAATAAACAAACTGATTTTAAATAAATTTATGTCTATCCAAATTAGTAATTATATATATGTCACCGGCAATGTGTATAACCTGGTATTATATACAATACCTAGGTAATGTATAGAATACCTAAAACGTGCAGGTAATGTATGAAATATTATTTATTTTATACTTTCCCTAGGTATTCTCTACAATACCGAATGTGCAGCCGGTAATATATGTAAAACACGAGAGCAATGAAGGTTTATGCGTGCAAAAAATATCTGGAATTGTTGTAAATCTTACTATTTACCGACATGAGTTAGTAAGTTGGTTAGGTTAGGTTTGTACATGAATCAACGACCAGCACGAACCGAGCGAGCGAAGCAAGCGTGTCGCGGCAGCGGCCGGCGAGTTCCAGTAAGTTGTGCTTATATAGAATCTAATAGTTATTGTAAGGTCTGCAGGGATTTCATCACATTCCTTAGGGATTTGATTAAATCTCTATTTTCATAATTTACCCACAAAATATGGACCGAGGTCTATTTATTTTACACATTGCCAGTGGCACAGCAGGGAGTCTGTACAATCCCTAGGAGTTGTATACATTACCTAGGTAAAGTATGTAATCGACAATAAAGTACATAATATTACATAGATTGCCAAGATACCCCTGGTATTCTATACATTGCCTAGGTATTATATAGAATACCTGAATTATACACATTGCCGGTAACATATACACTAAATACATTCAATAAATAAATACTAACACAAAAAAAAATCAAAGTTCAGATATTTGCTTACTATATTTGAGTGATAATATCAGTAATGTCTGTCCTATATCTCTTTAATGAGGAACTGTAGATGTCCGGCAAATTGTCATAACTGTGCAACAATGTGTTAAATTCTCTACAGATTCGGAATATAGGATTGTGAGCAGATACACTGTTATTACACAATGCTATAGCAAACGGTGGCTCGACTCTAGGAATGCGATTGGGTATTTTAAATTTAATTTCAGATAGTAGAGTTGTATCTATTGTGCCGTTCACTATTTTGTGCAAATAAGCCTGCATTTGCGCGAACGCTTGCGCACCTTAAAATATCCTGTGCATTTGACCGCTTCCGTTAGGAGCAAAAGTGGTCGCCATGACCGAAATCGATCGGAATTCATCACCCCTTCGGGAATAAACCGGCGTGATTTATGAATGAATTAATAAAATATTAACTAGGTACATACATACATACATAAATCATGCCTATATCCCCGAGGGGTAGGCAGAGGTGAACTAGCACCCACATTTCGCCGCCACATTAACTAGGTACGTTTCTATATAAAGCGTTGGTGAAAGAAAAGCTTAAATCGTTGCTTGACAAATATCTACGTTAATTAGCTTTCTTTAGAACCACAAGTATTCACATGTTTATTGATCATGGTGAAATATTTGGCAATGTATTCACGGCTTAAACTTTGATGACAGTTGGAGCGTGCAATAATCTTTCTGGTACAATTTATTATTTCCAGCAAATGATATACGGCTGAAGATACGCACATCTGGATTACGAGAAACGAAGAAATATGTTATTTAATAGGTACATTATGTACTCTCGATGATATGTCGACATAAGAATGTAGCATGTTATAACCTAATATAATTGGCGAAACGTGGGTGCTAGTTCACCTCTGCCTACCCCTTCGGGGATATAGGCGTGATTTATGTATGTATGTTTGTATGTTATAAATTACGTATGTGGCATTGCAGATTGATTAATAAAATGATAAAGTCTGTAGCAATTTTACTCGGGGTTAACAATGGCTATCTTTCCTATGGATGGAGGAATTTGGAGAATAGGCTCAAACATGCTGGCCCATTCGAATGTGGATTGAGGGGGAATCAGCGACTCGAGATGCAGTCGGGACCAAAGGCTTAAAATGCTTTCCGAAGCATGTAAGAGCCGCAGACAAATTATTTTTGGTCAGCCATCCAATTTTTTATACTTTATTTTCTCACCACATACCAAAAAGGTACATTTTTAAAAATATCTAAATACAGTTATAAATATGCCTAGAAATAACATGTCTAACTGTCGCACTTAGAGACGTCAAATAAGTTTAATGAGTATTTAATTTCAAAAATTTTCATTCAAATCTAGACCATAGACCCGGCAAGAATAGGGAATAGTTTTGAATTGTAATTTTTTGACGTTAAGTACTCATTAACGTTATTTGACGTCTCTGAGTGCGGCAGTAAATCAGATAGATGCTGATCACTATGGTGCCTGTGGTAATAAGACCTGTCACCTGTCACCAGGTCATGACCATGACAATGATCGGCCTTAGCGGACATTGCTTAGTTAACGCAATCGAGATCTAAGCGTGCTAGGCCGCTGCATGATCGGGCTACTTGTAACGGAGAATAAAGAAAAAAGTCAGAGATGTCGGTGCTCATAAAAGTTAAAGCAGTACGCCCGAAGCACCATTTTATCCTGTCCACATTTTGAACTGAACTGCTTAGGATGCAACTTTGTTTGATGCGAAGTTAAGCGTCCGAGCTCCAGACATGCGAGTGCAGAATTGAACAGAAATGCCGGTCACGCGTAAAACTTCACGAAGGACCGTCTGAGTGTTCTATCTTCGCATCAAACAGGAGCAACGTTTCAAGAGTTGGTTTCTCCAATTCAAACTTCGTCAGAGCACGAAGTTTCATAGGGGTAGCTTCATAATATCTATATTTTACGGCAACATTTTAGTTTATCATCATCGGAGTTTTTGCAGCGTTTCCTATTAGTGCACGAAGTATTTAATGCGTCGAGGATGGGTTATATTTACATTAGGATGGGTTATATTTACTTAAGACGGGCTGGCTGCAGCTGTAGGTGAATTGATAGTCATCTTGATGTCTAGATCCATTCGATCGATTATTATTAACTTGAAATGTTTGGCAATAATAGAAAAAACACAACGTGGAACATCAAAGGAAGGTAGATGCAGCAATGAAGACGTTGTGTAGGATATAATATATCGAGAACAGGGGGCCTACCGCCTAACTCGATTGCTGATGATAGCTATATTGCAGTGAACTGTTTACGGCTATAGCAGCCATCCTGAATTTTTAGGCGGCACTTTTGTGCCAGATTCATACAAAATCATTCGGTGATCATTCGTTTAAAGCTATCGCTAATAGTTTAGGTACATTTAGTGCGAAATGACAGCATGACGTCATAAACTATAGCTTTTGCTTTAGCAATCGAGTTAGGCGGTAGGCCCCCAGTTAGAATACTTATTGGGAAATGGGTGTTTGGATCATATTAACACTAAGTTTGATAATCACGAAATGTCATATTACGTCCACCACACCAACCTAGCTGGAGGCTCCGCCCAAGTACAGACCTTTAGGGCCCAAACATTAAATCAACTCGTTACCTAGAAACTGGGTCGGCAATTCCTACAAGATGTTGCGC
Source organism: Cataclysta lemnata (assembly GCA_963931975.1). Taxonomy (NCBI): domain Eukaryota; kingdom Metazoa; phylum Arthropoda; class Insecta; order Lepidoptera; family Crambidae; genus Cataclysta; species Cataclysta lemnata. The sequence goes on from OZ008339.1 coordinate 9,423,860, forward strand.
TGTGATTGGACTTATCATTCCCACGGGGTTAATAAATTGTCCCCAAACTAAAACGTATGTTTCGGTATCTGAGTGTTCATGCGTCGGTCATTATTTATTTATAGAGTGTCGCGAGAGCGGTATTCAATGGCGGTCGTTCAGTTGAGTGGGGTCAACCGAGCTATTTTTTCCTGGGAATTCTTTTATGTGCACATAATTCTACTGAGATAAATTACTTTTATTTAGATTTGCGATGGGCTTCTTATTCTTTTATGTTTTAGGCACTTCAAATAAATAAAAAGAAAGGAGGTGGAGGAGGATGGAGTTTACTGCTGGTATATCTTTAAAAGGTAAGAAAAATCGTGCCAAAGAACAAAAAGGACAGAGAGCTTTGGAACAAATAATTGAATAGCTGATTTTTATTTTGACATAATTATAAATTTTACAGAAAAGATTATTACAAATAATTGAGTTTCTGAGAATACAGACTTTTTGAGAATAAGATATTTGTTGCTATTCCGGAACCGTTGATAAGTAATATTTGCGAATATCTTGGATTCCCTTGAATTTATATCGATCTAAATACCATAAATTATTTCAAATATAACAAATAAACAACATTTGTATTTTACATTATATCAAGAGTTCACCAGAATAAAAAAAGTAAATAAAAACAATAAAGATGTGCTTTGAGATAAATTAACCGAAGCGACAAAAATACAAAGGCATAAAATTCACTTTTGTGAAAGAGTGTGAAATAATTAATAAACAACTGATTTCATGTCATATGCAACATTGCATGGCCAGGTAATTAAAGTGCCACACAATCTTATGTAAGTTGCTAGCTCTCAGGCTTACTTTAGCTTGAAACAATAAATAATCACCATGCAACATTGCAGGGCCAGGTAATTTAAATGCTATGCAATCTTGTAAGTATTTACCATAGCTTGAAACAATATAGCTTCCTAAATAAACTCCAGCTACAAACAGCTCTGTTTCCGTGGTGTCTGCATTCCAATTCCAGAGGTTTGAGGTCATCCGGAAATAAGATCGACCTCGGTTCAGTTCGTTTGTATCTGCAACATCCTTTGACGGAGCACATGAAATATGAATTCATCATCCCAAGCCTTAATGCATTCGACTTTGGACAGTTATTCGGGAAATGAAGTTGAGGGCAATGGACGAGTTTGATTTATTGTTAAGACTTTGTAAGGCAGAGGTAAAATATGACATGTAAAGCCAATGATTTTTTTTGCATGCATTGCATATATAGAGGGCTATAGGGGTTGTAGGTATAGAAATAAGATAGAAATAGAAATAGAGGGCGAGCCTCTTGCCATCTATCACAAGGTGGTATAATGATTAGCTGCTGCCAGTGCGTTCCTGATCTCTATCGACTTTTACAACACCCGTAAGGAAGATTGGTGGTGGTGACGATTCTATTCTACTCTAACGTTACTATAATATTATTATGATATATATTAGGAGTATCTGTCCAAGGAACCAATTTGTAGGAGTGAGTTAAAATATTTTTAAATTGATTGAGGTGTCCCGTTTTATTACAATTTCAAGACATTTTCGGCACTCGGACATCACAATTCAATAAGCAAAATTTTGTCAAAATATAATTCATCCAGACTGCTACTAACGCGTGAACGCTCATCAAGCTTTATTTCAATGGCCACTGAATGTTTGATAAATCACATTTTCTATCACGCCCACCGATTCAATCAAATTTCAATTTGCCATAAATCGATTCGGTTCTAATGAAATTGGTTCGTGCGTTACTCGTAATGACAGTTGTACGCTATATAAGTCCCTTATCAGATGTAGACCAATTATATTTAAAGATAACAATCGATTCTCTGTACGTCACTTATGAATATTAAAAAAACGTAGGAGGTAGCCCACAACGGGCATACTAGCTCAAGCGTTCTTCCTTTCTATAGAAAGGGAACCCAACGCCAAAATGTGGGAACTAAAACTATAAGCCACGTCATGCGTAGTCATCTGATATGCTTAATATAATAAAAGTGCCCGTTTTAGGCACTAAACCCAATTTGGGCTCCCTTACCTCTAAAATGTCAACCTTATCCGTGATAACAATTTACGGAAAGCAATAGAGGTACTGTGTCATTTTTTGTTGTGTTACATATTGGAATCAAATGCTGAAGCCATCGCGAATAGGTTTGGTTATCTATACTAATATTATAAAGCTGAAGAGTTTGTTTGTTTGTTTGTATGGTTAAACGCGCTAATCTCAGGAACTACTCACTCAAATTGAAAAATTGTTTTTGTTTTGGATAGTCATTAATTGAGATAGTCTTCTATGCTGGCCTAGGAGAGAACACATAATGTGGAATAGGCCAGCCCCGACTCATCCCATGGGTGTCGTAAAAGTCGACTTTGGGAGATTGTCCAGTGTAGACCAATAAGCACTTGGGGCACCCGAATGGTGTAGGGCAAACCACTAACAACAGCATACCCAAAGAGGGTTGGTGTCAGGCAGGCGGCCAGCTGTAAAACCTAAGCCAAAACTTTGAGCAGTATGGATTGGAATGTTGTCATTCCAATCACTCTCTCCGTTCATCGGTCTCTCGACATGGTTCATTCCATCTCTTTTCTATACATTCATTCATCACTACCACCTTTACAGTGTGATGGATGATATGAATCAAAAGGGAGTGGATGGCTTGGTGACGTCTGATCGATATGAATGGAAGAGGAAACATAATGCGCCGATCCCAGATGTACTGGGAACAGGGCAGGGTGAAGAAGAAAGAAGAGTCATTAATCGAGGAAGGCTATATAATAACCGACATTAACGTGAGTGAAGCCGCGGGCGTCCACTAGTAAATAATAAACGTGTTATTATGATCTTCCATAGCATAGCTACGTAGGTATAAACTTAACTGATAATTTAGTTGGATAATTACTTTTCTCTAAGTATAGACGTAGATTAACTAGCACTCAAAAATTAATTGAGCGACTAATTAGAAAGTATATTTTACATTTAACGCCAGAATATGTTATTATCTCTGGATCTTTTTAAAAGAACTTGTGTTTTTACTTCTATATAATTAAATAAATTACAGACAAGTGACTACTTACTATGTTCAGCAGGACAGGGTTATCAACACACTATTTTATTTTATTAAAATACTGAAGAATTTAAATAGTGCAAGATTTAGCTTGGAATCTGTTATCAATCTTAATGTTAATCTTTCCAATAGTGATTACAGACATACATACATAAATCACGCCTTTATCCCCGAAGGGGTAGGCAGGGACGTGTTAAACAAAAAGTGATTACCTAACTATAATAATTATGTTAAATCTTTTTACGATATTTTTTTTATCTTGTAGCATAACTAATTTATATGTTAACTCTTTTTATGTTTTTATTTTAATTTGTAGTATGGGGTTTGTCTTATTCTAAGTTGATTAAATTAATGTATAATTTTACGTGAGCATGGATCGGCTTTCAAGGGCTAACCCAGCACGCGGCTTCTAGCACACATCCATATTCACCTATTTGTTTTGTATTACTTCACATAGTCAACCAATTGAACGAGCCAATAGGAAGATTACACGGTTCCCCGATCGCAAATGTTTTTATTTGGAACGCGCATGAGGAAAATTGAGCCAGCTCAGTTTTATAGCCCAATGTGTTTGGTCGTGATTTTTTATCACTCCGAGAATATGAGAATCATTTCGATATATTATTATATTCGCGAGAAACTTCTGGACCCATTACGGGGCGCGAACGAAGTAATATTGAATCCCAGATTTAGTGTCAGTTAGCAGGTAATAAGCATAAGGCTTATTTTTTTATTATATTCTAAGGTAAATATAACTTTTCCGTATAATTGGTCGTGTGGTGACGGCAGAGTAGAATACAATTGTCACCACCCCAAATCTCTCCCGTGGGTATCGTACAAGGCGACTAAGGATAAATCAGTGATGAGGAATGGGCAACAGCGTTCCTCTGATACCTACCACATAGCAAAGTACTGCGACTTCTGTGCCCGAAAAATGGCAATAGGCTCGCCACCTATTACATGGGACCTAGCATAATTGGCGAAGCGTGGGTGCTAGTTCACCTCTGCCTATCCCTTCGGGGATATAGGCGTGAATTATGTATGTATGTATGTAAATATAACTTTTCCGATGCCGCCGTAGTGCCGGCAGTTGTCGCCACTCCTAATCTCTCCCGCATGTATGTGCCATACAAGGCAACTAAGGGTAAAGCGTTCCTTTATCACCCCTTTAATGTCCCCTACTGCTAAGGCACTTACCTTCCCAATGGATGAAATACATACATACATATATAAATCACACCTATATCCCAGAAGGGGTAGGCAGAGGTGAACTAGCACCCACGTTTCGCCAATTATGTCAGGTCCCATGTAATAGGTGGCGAGCCTATTGCCATTTATCGGGCACAAAAGTCGCAGTACTATTGGTAGATGGTATAAAAGGAACGCTACTGTCCATTCCTCATCACTGATTTATCCTTAGTCGCCTTGTACGACACCCACGGGAGAGATTTGGGGTGGTGACAATTGTATTTTACTCTGCCGTCACCACACGGCAATGCCGTCACCACAAGCCAAATAGAATGGGTCAAAACCCACCACGCTGGCCCTGTGCGGAATAGTTGGCATTAACGACTACAGATGCAACCGGGACCATCGACTTAACGTGCCTTCTGAAGCACGGAGGACCTCGAGATAACATTTTTTTTTGGTGACCCATCCAATGACCAGCCTTAGCGTACATCGCTTAGTTTGCGCAATCGGAGGCTAAGCACGCTAACCAACTGCTCTATCGGGCTCCTTATTAAGTCATCAGTTCCCCTTACACCACATATACTGCGATATACGTGCCCTATAGATGGCAATAGGGTCGCCACTATTGCATGGGACATATTAACTGACGAAACGTGGGTGTTAGATCACATTCAGGGGTAAATAAATAGTCGTGATTAGTGACATGTTTGTAGATATAACGAGATCATAATTTAAAGTTACTGTTTATCTTATCCTGTACCCCTTTGAACATGCCATACATCGTTAATAATTAATTAATTCGCCGTATGGTGACGGCTGAGTAGAATATAATTAAGGCAACCATAATTATTTCCTCTCACGGGCGTCTTACAAGGCGAATAAGGGTTATAAATTTAATGAGAATAGGGCAGCAGCGTTCTTAATACACCACCCAGCAATACAGTGAGTTACGTGTCTGTTAAATGGGAAATTATAGTCTCGCCCTCTATTCTACTACCCTTCTGAACTTTAGAACTAAAGGAAAAAAATACAAAAAAATATGAACTCTGGTCTACGAACTCAACAATACGCTATCTATGCCCATGCGAATATTAAATCTAATCAAACTGGTAACAAATAAAGTAAAAGTTTTAGGGACTATCATTTTGAAAATGAGGAAAAAAAGGAAGCTTTGTGTGCACATACATAAATCACGCCTATACCCCAGAAGGGGTAGGCAGAGGTAAGTTTTGTGTGTATTATTACTAAAATCATAATTTTCTTCTTAAGGATAAATCAGTGATGAGGAATGGGCAGCAGCGTTCCTCTTATACCTACCACCTAGCAAAGTACTGCGACTTTTGTGCCCGATAAATGGCAATAGGCTCGCCACCTATTACATGGGACCTAACATAATTGGCGAAACGCGGGTGCTTGTTCACCTCTGCCTACCCCTTCGGGAATTAAGGCGAGATTTATGTATGTATGTATGTATAATTTTCTTTCTAACAATCGCAGCGAACATAATTACTTTGGAGACATTTAAAATAACTTAAAAACTCCACCGAAATGACATAAAAACTGCTTTGACTTTCAACAAAATCGTAAAATCCATTACGAAGTTAAAGTTGGGCCAAAGTTAGCGATCACGTCAAGCTTACGGTATCTATTTGTTTTTCCAGAAAACGCGAAACATTTTTGAGCTGGAACTTCGTCGAAAAATTGCACGGATAAATCTAGCGAGTTGTGCACTAGTCGCATGATATCAACATTAGGTTTCGTTATTAATGCGCGTGGCTGAGCGTGGCTATGCAAACGATGCACATCGAGACCGTGAATCATTCTGTATGCATTGGATGTTTCGGATTCGCCAGACGCCCGTGAAAACCTGCTACGGAATCGAACAAGAATGAGCGTATATACGAGTACGTTTTAGACGATCACTACGATTTTGACGTTCTTGGGTTTAACTAGACCAACTAAGACCTAGTTAGTAGTCTTAAGTGAAATCTAGGGAATTGCATTTATATGGATTGTGTTTTGTGGAGTTAATGTCCCCACTGTTTGTGCACCGTGCTTCCCTATGGATGGAAGAATATAATAAGAATGGGCCATAGCCCACCACGATGGCCCAATGTGGTATAGTAGTAGCCTTATCAGAAATCTAAAGAGTTGCATCTAGATGAATTCCTGTTCTTTGGAGTTGATATCTCTACTGCTGAAGCACAGGGCTTTCCTTTGGATGGAACAATAAAGGGAGAATGGGGCATAACCCACAACGCTGGCAGAGCAGATTGTTGGGTATTTACGACTGCAGATCCAGCCGAGATCAACAGCTTAACGTGCTCTCCGAATCACGGAGGAACTTGAGGTAAAATAAATTTTTGGACAGACATCCAATGACCGGCCGTAGCGAAAATTGCTTAGTTAAAGTAATCGCAGATCGAGCGCGCAAAACCACCGTGCCATTGAACTCTTCCAAAACAATGATAAAAGGACTAAATTATATTAAATCGAAACGTAGTTAAAAAACTACGGCCCTTCGAATGTTCATTTAGCGTTGTATTTTCTACTTAATGAATGTAGTTTTAGGTTGCCTCAAATCTAAGTCTTAAGGTTTACATTGCTTTCGGAATGGCTCCTAGACGTTAATATCGTGTATTTTCTATTACGCCGAGCGGCTCTGTTTACCGTTACTTGAGTGTTTTGTAAAGTTTGACTGAAAGTTCAACACGGACAGGCCTTTTGCAATTAGTGCTTCACCAGGCAAAACTGTGAAAGGCAATGCATGTCAGCGGCGTGAATCATTCTGTATGCATTGGTTATTTTGTACACGGTACTCGGCGGAAAAACGCTCTACGGGGAGGAGAGCAAACCGCAAACTGGCGCTTTCTGTGAAATATTCCATGTTTTGAGAGTGAAAACGATGATTTAAAATTTTTCACGTTGAGCATGTTGCATGTTTAGGAAAGCTTGCGAAATGTTTATGGAGCTATTTTTCGCATTCTGATTACGCATCGTGAATACCGTCCCACATGGCTGGCTGTCATTTTTCTAGAAATTATTGGACCACTCTAATCTATTCAAATCTTTATTATTATGGCGCAATAATTACAGATCGTGCCGTGTGGTGACGGCAGAGTAGAATACAACAATAAAATTGTCACCATGCCGTAAAACCTTGAACACTATACCTACACTTTATCGTCACAGTCACTCTGACCTTTCGTCGGTCATTCAATATGGCTTTTTCCACCTTTTTCTATACATTCATTTATCACTAGCACCTTTCCAGCGTGATGATTGATATAATATAAATGGAATACAGATCACGATGATGACTGGCCTATATGAATAGAATAGAAAACATGCTGTCTCTTCAGATAAAAAGAATTTGCTCATTTTTTCTCAAACACTATGATGACACGTACAAAAGATAATATGATACTGAGGATAATGCCACCAATAACACGGATTCGCTTTACTGCGCAAAATGTCTGAATTATTTTCTGGCTGACGACGTGGTAATAAGATACTAGCAATAAAGAAGAAGAATCCAATTTATGTGCGACATATTTCATCTAGATATAGTTACATATCTTCTCTATTACATCTCTGTAATGAAGGCAGTGTATGATTTCGTCGGATGGGGACATATCCTAAACGAGCCAGCTAACCTCATCACATTAGTCAAAGCCCCTACGCCCTCATCTCTGGTAAGTATATTTAGCATCTTATTTACGCTTAAAACATTCTTAGAAATAATATGTAACGTTTTCTTTGTTAATATTCCTGGTATCTCAGACGATGGTAAGTAAGATGCTTATGTAATAAGGTTGAAGTAATTGTATTACCACATTTTATTTATTTGGAAATGTTATAAATAAAATATTTCTTACACTTACTACTATCATTTGGGCCAAAGTAAGCAGGAAAATAAGCACTTTTGTTATGTAATTTTAATATTCAAAATAATTATAGAGTTTTTTTTAATATGGTTTGGAAATCCTTAGGGAGGTCTATGTCTATAGTGGGCGGCTGACATTTTTATCATATATACACACATATATAAATCAGGCCTATATCCCCGAAGAGGTAGGCAGAAGTGAATTAAACTTTATAATATATGGCTTAAAAAACCATGTCTCTAGAACCAGGTGTCTGTTTTCATCACAAACGTTATGGGGTTGTCATCCGGAAAATAATTCACTCGTATCGCCTTTTCATTACAAAATAGATACCACTCAAAATTGAATTTTTGTAACAGCAAGTATGACTTGCATAATAAGAACACGCAATGTTTGTACATTTGTAGATATACGTCTTGTTTTAAATATAATGTGTTCGAAAAGGAAGTCGGGGATAGTAATTATATTTCATTAATATTTCTTTTGAATTAATCGATTAAATGATAAGTGATCTTATTGTGGCTACAAGCTTTGATATCGTGTGTGGAATTATTATTCATCTCGAAAAGCTTGCATACGGCGGTACTTTTCGCAAAATCATCATCGGCTTGACCTTGCCTCATTCTATTTGAGGTTGTAGTTCCTCCTTCTCTATCATTCTCCGTTATCTATCAATCGTCATCTTTCAAAGTAGCCCGCAAAATACACCAAGCAATCCTGATTTAAGTTACACTGCATTTTAAACACAAAACAGAAAGCAAAGCACGAAGCTCACTGCCGCAAAAAGGGGAATCTCTCAAAAACTGCGCTCCGAATTATTAATGTGTTTAGCCGAATCAGGATCGCTGTAGCGGAGCATGCTAGCGCGTGAGTAGATAACCGAACAGAGTAAAAGCTTCCTAAAAACGCCGTCGCGCTAACCCTGACATTATGCAACTGGCTGTGCGTCATAAACCAGTTTTTTCCAGTCTCGCCGCGTGCGTGACAGCGGCCAGTGGTAACGCACACACATGCCCCGCATGCTTGTAGTAGTTCAACCGATTCGCGCGGTTGTATGAAGGTTATTCTCTGTTCCGTTTATTTACTCATGTGATGCTAGCGCGTGAATCATTCTGCATGCATTGGTTATTCTGCAGCGTACCGCGAACCGACAAAAAGGCTCGGAACAGTAAGATAAAAGGCCGCCCAGTGGACTACGAGAGGAAACGTTTCCGCTATACTTTACTCTGTGGATGTATAATGGTTACCTACCACCTTTATGCCTTTGAGTAGAATATTTATTTGACAAGTAAGGTGATATTATAGTTACGAGCATGCAAACCGCAGTATCGATAGTCAACTAACGACGCAATATAGAGAGTAAAGTCCTTTTCACGCTGTAGCTTTATAGCTGAATGATTTTTGAACTTTTGATCTTGTTTTGTGAATAAGAAGATACTATCCTCACAAGTTTCGATTCAGAGTCGCTGTTGTATAACGATTTTATTTATTACTTTACCTAAATAATATATTCTTAAAATCACGATTGAAAATATTTTTATCATATTTGAATACATAAATGATATATCTAAGCACACAATCCAAACCAAACAGTTCTTTGCTTATATTTAAGTAAGTGCTAGAGAACAAAATTCTTGAAGTTTAGAGTCTTTTTATTTTAAAACAAAACTGTTATTGTTTCTCTTTTTTTTTCATAATTAATGGGCACAGTAATAAGATAAGGTACGTCCATTAATTTCTATTCGAGTCGACCGATAATCAGCACGCGGCATGGTTAACATTCATTCATTCATTGATGGCCATCTTGTGCTCCATTAGAACACCGCCAAATTGAAAAGGAAATTTAATGTCGTTGTGTTATCTTTGCTAAAAGTTTAAGCTGAGTGCATCGTGGTATCGTGTAGACACGTTTGTCTTTGTGTAAAGATCCTAAGCCAACCATACGATTTTGATTCAATATAATATGTCTCTGCGATTGAATAGTTTCCCCGAAGTCGATATAATTGCTATTCCGAATGTAAGAGCGCGTGGGGAATCACACGAATCCCTTGAACGAAGCAATTTCATCGGGGATTCTCGACAAATGATGTAATGTGGAAATATTGCGACATATGAAACAGCCGGGAATCCGTGCGGAATGCCTGTAAAAGAAAATATTTGCAAGAATATAAGTGTCAATATCGAACGGTTGGCCATACGCTATGCGATTATACCACGTATATAAATAAGGAACACGTCTGAATTAGCTGGCAATTTTATTCTACCTCTATAATTTTGTAATCTCACAACATCGTCAGTAGATCGCCCTGTTCTATTGTGTGGTTCAAGATAAACAAACTGTGGCGAACCCAGATAAACAAGAAACAGTGCAGGAAGATGATGTTCAGATCTTTTATATTTGATTATATAATTTTTTTTTATTGATATTTTATTTCTCTTCAAGTCTATAAAATAAATGAGAGATTTTCGTAATTAATAACATAATTAGACGCAAAATTGGCTACTCTAATTTCAAATGACACAGGTTTTCAACAAATTACACTGAAATTAAACTTCGTAACATTTGCAAAGGACTTCAAACTTTTAATTATTACCGCTCTGGTGACCAAATGTAGCACAACCAACATTTAGTATTCAGAAACATCATAACCAAAATGTGGACGTAGGTAGAGAGGGCCCATTTACATTTAGACCATTCTGTGAATTGACCTGAATTGAAATAGCGTACTGTACTATGGGCAAGGGTTAAATTCGTTTAGAGGGCTTTGGCGTAGCCTGTCTTTTTAGCAAATGATATTTAGGCGGTCTACTATACTCGATATTGGATTAGGACTTTGTAAATTATTGGACTGCTAGAGAATTAGCGTTGACCGTAATATTCGATAAAAGCTTCATCCCAATTTTTTCAAGCCCGCCTGGCTAGCTATCATCGTCGCCATACTAATAATGTTAACAGTATTATTGTGTTTCAACAATTTTATAATAACCTAACCAGTATCTCTGTGGGACCAGAGCTCCAAGCTCGATTCCATTTTCGATCCTTATCGTCACTAACCATCAGGTAAGATGAAGAGCCCAAAGCTTCCCTGTCCAACATAAAAACATAATTTGATCATATTCGTTTTTATGAAGAGTGACCAGCCTGTGGTGGCGGCGGATCAGAATACAATGTCACTAGCCCTACCTTGATAAACTGGCAGAACATGTATGTTAATTCATCTCTGCCACCTCTTCGGGGATATACAGAAGAGATTTATTTGTGTATGTGAATATTTTGGTGGTTAGAAAAGAATTTCGAAAAATTATGATCTTGAGGCGGGAATCGAACCCGCTGCTGCTGCTGAATGTTTGAAATTTATTTCTACATTGCGAGAGTACCCGTTGGCTTACATCGTGAAGTGTAAAGGTTAGAAGAATTTCGGCAAGTTAATTAGTGTCTTGGGTGGCCGAGCGGTCAGGCACCTGCCCGGATAGCAGCGGACGCGGGTTCATAATTTTTCGAAATTCTTTTTCTAACCACCAAAATATTTGTACTAATTTTTCTAACATTTATATAATGTTAAAACTAAAATCGAATTGTGTATGTGAATTGGTAATATTAATTATGTTATCGCTATTATATTAGCAAGTACGAACCTTTTAAAATCTAGGATAAAATTTAATTTTATATTCGGTATTCTAATTGTTTATCAACTTAGTCCGCAAAATTCTGATCCCTGTTCACCATTTAACCGTATTGCTTGCTGAGTTTGTCGCTTGTGTAAATCAATTTGTGACTGTCCCTGACCTTAAATCCGTTGTGTTTGGGGTTCGTATTGAAATGACACAGATTCTATTGATGCGCGCCGGACAGTACAAACTCAAGTTTAATTTAGATTCCATTTAAATTGACCAGATTTTTGTTTATCCAACGAAAATGTTTGAGAAATTGATTGTTACGAATTCAACGACGAGGTCTCCCAAAATGTTGTTGTTTGTTTTCATTATTTGTATTCGGAATTAATGGTTTTATAATATAATTTGACCTACAAATACAATCGAAGGGTGATGTTGGTGCTAGCTGAAAATTAATTTTATGTGATACGAGGGTAAATTTTACATACATACATACATAAATCACGCCTATATCCAGAGGCATAGGCAGAGGTGAACTAGCACCCACGTTTCGCCAGCTATGTCAATTCCCATGTAATAATAGGTGCCGAACCTATTGCCATTCATCAGGCACAAAAGTCGCAGTACATTGCTAGGTCATATAAGAGGAACGCTGTTACCCATTACTCATTGATTTCTTTACCCGTAGTCACCTTGTACGACACGCACGGGAGAGATTGGAGGTGGTGTCAATAGGGATGACGACACTGACAAAGAATCACTTTTATAATTACAAGTGACTATTAACGAATATCCTTATCCTAAATTATTATTATAAATCAATAATAATTTAGGATAAGGAGATTCGTTAATAGTCACTTGTTATCGCATTATACCTGTGATTGATATTTATTTTATATAAATAAAAGTATACACTTAGCAATCCGCCATATTTGCTAAAACGCCGCGTGACGTTATTATTTAGTTATCTCCTTTTTGACATTTTATTGGCCAATCAAATTCACTAGTTTATTATAGAAAATGGCCTTTTTACAGAATAGTGACGTCACACAGACGCCATTTTGACGTTTTGGCGGAAATTATAAATTGCATTATTCAAAACATGTTTTTTCTATCAAAATCGAAAGTTTTTACAACAATATAATTTATTTTGGGTAAAGTAGACACGTAAGAAAAACAAATTAGTCATCATGCCTATTGTTTTCGGCTTTGTCGTCACTACACGGCAAATTTGGAGACAATCTTATATTTAATCTTTTGATTCTAGATACCTGTAATGTTTTCTTAAGACAAGATCAAAGAGGTAACCTCATTTTAATTTAAGATAAAGAATGCTCGTTAAATTAAAAATACGGCTTGTACGGCCAAAATACATTAAGTATATAATATATAATTATTTTCTAATTTCATCTTCAAGTAAAAGCATGTTTTAAACCATAATACAACATAAAATTCTAATGTTAAACGAACCTGCCTTAAATCCAATACTTTTAATGGGGTTAATACGCTATAAAAGCCGGTTAAAAGAAAATATCGCTTTATAATGTTTGCTTAAGTTGAACATTATCGGCGAGAGTTAAGTGGCTATACTGGCTAATCACTGCTGTAAAGCAACCAGTGCGATTGGTAGCTACACAGTTGGGGTTCAAGTCGCCGAGACCTAACCGTAAACTGGCCGGGTTACCACACGCTCAGCTTTAATCCCACGTGCGACCGATCTCTGGAGCTTAGCTGCGAGATTAAAAGTGGCCGTTCTGGAAAACGTAACGACGGACGTGTCGAAGCTAAATATTGGATTATTTTTCTGTCTAATATTCAGCTGGTTCGTTCTTTTGATTTGACTTTTTTTTAATCACCTCACTCTTTAAACCTTTTTTGGCATTTGTAAGAGAAAATATTGCTTAATCTGAGTTACTATAAATAAAATTCTAGCTTCACAGTTGGACGGAAATTGAGAATTGTATTACGCAGTAAATATAGTTGGATTCGTTATAATCTTAGCAATTTGAAAGCTCATTCAGTGTGACCAATTTTTTAAATGATTTACTTGCTTGCTTGAATCAACTTATTTGTTAGAGTCTTGGGCTACAAGCGTTCTGAGAAAAGGCCATTTTAGGAAAGGACATTTCGAGAAAAGTACATTTTGACATCATGGAGTGAGACGCCATAAATTGTCGCTGTCGACTGCGATTTACCACTCGAATCTAACAAAAGACAATAAAACATCGTGGCAAGTCACATCGTGTACCTAAATCTAACTCTAATCCGGCCATGTTCAGTACGTCGGCGTAAATGGGAAAGCTCTACGGGCGTAGTCATAATCGTAAATTGGCCGGGTAACAGGGACTGGTTGAGCTTAATACTATCTGGCTCAACAAGACATAAAACGATATTTTCTTAGAAAAAGCTGAAGTGAACGAAGAAACTGTGACATAATTATTTTGTTGCTTAGTTATTGCTAATCTTTAGGATGTAGTATCGTCTGATTTATACAATAGGTTTATTAGTAGAATGTGATGCTTTGTGCTTCTGAGTCTACTATATGGGTGTAAATACACCTCTGCCTGGGTAGGCAACCGCCGAAGGGGTCTCCAGCGGTTTAAAACGTAGCTTAAGTAATATTAAAAATTTCGTATAGGATCAACTTAAAGTCCTTTATTTGAAAAGAAATTTTGGTAAAATGGAAATAAAACGCAAAATGTACAGTTCAGGAAGCATTATTAAAATATCTAATTTTATTCTATCAAAATAATACATATAATTATCACAAGGTATTTCTTTACATAATTTAACGATTATACATTACATTTCGCTATGTGACACGTAATGTAGTAGATATCCGCATAATTTCTATTCATTGCTAAGAAAATCTGGTCTTAAACTACGAATAGTATAAATACATGCCAATTATTTTACCGAAAGCTTACACGGAACATGTTTTTTTAGATTTTTGGGGCCTGAAATGATATTATAGGATAGCAGTGCCTATTCCAGTTTATGTCCGTCCACAAATAATGCTTACATATTCATGAAGGTCAGATATTATGCCATCCGTTCGCAAACTGTGTTGTATTTTGTACAACAATGTATGTATTTTTATTAAGATATTTGAGATTTCTCCGAGGGTTGCTTGTAGTAACGTTTTCTTGATAAAATACTAGCTTTTACCAGCGGCTACGCTCAGTTGATGTCTTTTAATAACTGTTGAAGTCATAATCTTTATTATAATAATTAGCAAAAAAAAACTCAATTTTAAATTGTTAAATGTTAAGAGTCGAATGGATCCCCATAGTAACCTAAATTTTCTAACATATAACAAAATGAATTCTTAAGCCAAATTTGTGATACCTTGGGTTACAATATTGTCATTTTAGTAGGGATCTTTAATTAAAAAATATAAAATATCGCCTATGTTACTTGCTCGTAATGTAGTCATCTATGGGTGAAAGAATTTTTAAAATAAATTAAGCGTGAAAACATATCAAACGCATTTGCGCATTTAAAATAATACTATTTAGGATGTACGTGTTGTCTCCGTGATGTTGCCACTTGTACTGAAGTGTCATGTAATTAATTTAATAAGTTAGGTACCTATATTATGTCGTCGTAGTCAGCCACAGAGTCGAATGCAGGTTGCATGCAACGCTAAACTTGTTTGAGATTTCTTACTTGCTACTTGATATTTGATTAGTTGAGCAGGCGAGAACGAAACTGAGCTCTCGAGTAGGAAGCACGTCAAAACAAAGCTAAGTGCACTACAAACTAGAACCCAGCCCCCGTAGCACGTGGACACATCACCTCGAGGGAAAGAAAATCTTTTCCTCTCGCTCTAACTCCCATTAAATCCCGAGACATAACACTGTGAAGTGGTGGAGAGAGACTTGTCCCCGTCCCCGTGCTACGCCCGCAGGAAGGTGGCAAAAAACGGATCACCTGTTCTGTTGATTGTTTGTCCGTGTACAATCAACAACACGTGTGGCTACCGCAACTTGTAAAATTTTCTCAATGAACTTTGCGCTTTACTGTAAACAAGATAAGGTTGCAGATGGCTGGTAGTTTTGTATAGTATGACGTGCTATTGAGTAAACTTAAAAAAATATTTTCCCATTTGCAAAGGCAGTGGTATCTCAAAGATACAGCCATGCCTTCATTATTTAATTATTTTATCAATAACATTGAAATGGTAGTATTTAACATTTGATTGTCTTCCTAGAGTTCTTGGTAATATTTTACAACTTCGGATTCTGTCTGTTCTGTGGAATGTCGTCAAAACAGCCGTCATTAATTACACTATAACCGCCGAAAACAAAAGAGGCTCGTTTTAACAATTACAATTAACTGATTAATTTACAAACACTCCAAGGCATGTATGAGCTCATCTATACAAACATCTTTTCTTAGGGAACTAATGAAATCAGCAGTCTCATACATTTGTTATGTATGTGATACACTTTTATACGGAACCTCAGCTTTGTTTTGGCCATTTCTATGTTGATCCCGTAAAGTTAATTACCAAGTTATATGTTAAAACTAATTTTATATTTCTGAATATTACGTTACGCTGTACACCAGCTATGACCTAGTATTTCTTGAAATTGTATCCGTGATGATAAACAAGTTCTTGGAATACTCGCAAAGTAATTACAGAACACAAACAATGACGAGCCAATACAGGGCACATCAATCAACCGAGTACAAGATGATATATGGGTATCATATCCGTAGCTCCTTTGTAAGAGATACGCTTAATAAACTACCTACATTTATGGTTCCACTGGAACAATAAGTACTGCCAATCAAACCGCAGGGTTTTGCGTCAATCATAGAATTTTTAAAATTTAAGTTATTGACTAATATCCACTTACTAAAGTTTGAAAAATATAGGATGATTGATATGACAGCTGTCATACTCATACAATTTTTTGTCTATCCTTTTCGCACTTATAGCAGTTTGATATTTGTTGCTTGCTGTCACAGCGATCAAGCTAAATTTTACGAACTATAATGTAGCTGCTAATATATATCTGTATTCAGACAATGTAACATGCGTGATAACTCTATCATTTAACATTAGCTCTAAATGCTCTAGCATTTAACAAATGCATATAATTGCGGTTTGAGAATATATAAATGTTTACAGAAGTCAATAGAAGTATGTTCAAATATCAACAGCAGCATTAGTATGTATTCAGCCTTAGTAAGAAAGAAATAAAGTACAAAAATGATGAGCAAATTTGACTCAATGGCGCGCTAGCTCTCGTATATTGGTTACTAAGCAATTTTCGCGAAGGCCAGTCATTATAAGTAACTAAAAATATACTACCTACAGTTGATCCGTGTTTGAAAGGCACTTTAAGCAATTAGTCCCGGCTGCATCTGGAGTCATTAAATCCAAACAATACGCATGGGGCCATTTATTGGTCATTTTCCTCATACTCTTGCTTTCATATGGAAAGCTACCCCAGGAGTCGGAACATTATAAGATGACGACGATGACGTAATATTTTTGGAATTGTAATTTTTATTGATCATTCATGCTAAGATATACCTTTTTTCAACTAAGATGAGCAAATATAAAAAGAGGATATGTGTGAAAGCGATAGATCAAAATGTGTATGAATATGACTGCTGTCATTAGTATCATCCTACGGTGAACTAAATAGACTATAGCAGATTTAATTTATGTTGTAATAGTTTTTGCTTTAATGCTGAAAGAAAAAAATGTTTTTTATCAAGTGATTTGGTTACTCCCGCTCCATTAGGCTAATAGCGGATCAGTGATACGGCAAAAGGAGATTAAGCTATGCTCAGTCATCGCTTTCGTTACGCTATTAATTGATAAGTTGAGCCTTGAATAGATCTCTTTGAATACGCTTTTTACGCTGATTGGTTCCAAGTCTGTAGCGGTGAAAGGGTTGCCCTGTTTTTGATATAAACAAAACGATTCATTTGGCTCGGCACGGTTTTCTAATCACAATAATGGATTTGGAAGCTCGCTAACTTCCGAATAGAGGAAAATAGATTACTTGTCCAGCGTCCTCCTGTAGAATATATTTTTCTTGTCACTTCTATTCAAATTTGAAAAATATTACAAAGTACATTAGTGTAAGTCAATTAGGGAGTTTTGGTTGTCGAGTGGCAAGCACCCGAAACGGAGCTATTTTACTACTCTGATACTAGTTTTATTTGTAATATTTTGGCATTTTCACTATTACAAAGCAAATTGGCCTAATTATGTTAATGTTTTAATCACTGGTGTTTCAATAGTTTTATCAGAAAAATTTGTGAAGTCATTTGTTATTTTTTTAACTATACACATGTTATCCCTTTTAGTGACAAGAACTATACCGATAAGGCGATAAGCTATTAATGAAACACGATTTTTATGTATTTATGTTGGTACGATCAAGTCGGATGCTTGTTTGTTATTCTCGACTTAATTAGATATCATCTGAAAGATCATCCACGGGCAGGAGTTACAAACACAGTGTATGAGGCCCCGATTTTATTGCTAAACGTAGCCAAGATAGGCCGCAGCGCTGGGCCGTAATCTTTCATGGTAAGATATTGTTACTCTTGGCTAGATATAGGCCATTTGTATAATAAGTCGATAGAGATCGTCGTTCCGACCCCAGTAAAGTCACATCGGAATTTGCTTGGGTTCCAAGTGATATTTTTTCCGGGAAGTTTGATTGTTGGTTCACCGTGCTACGTGGCGTTCAGGAGATTTTATTTACATGATCGAGGTTACAATCCACATTAAACTGAGGTTTATTTTTATAACTCTCTGTGTGACAACAAAAATATAAAAACAAACATACATAATCCTTGTCAATCCCTGGATGGAAAGCAGAGGTGTAATAACACCGAATTTTCCTAAGCTTCAGGCTTAAAGTAAGGACGTGCCTATACTTGGGTAATATTGACTTACTTTTTCGATTTGTGATAATATTTATCGATGTACAAAAAAAGGTGTAATGGGTTACTTTGTTGTAGCAGCCATGTCTTCATAACCGGGTGTATATAAATGTTCCGTAACCGGGTGTACATCCAAGGAGATAGACGGAACTCGATTTTTACATGGCAATAACCAAAAAGGATAATAATACGGCCGCCTTGGTCGAATGCTCAGATTGCTGAGTATTGGCCAAGAGGTCCCGGGTTCGAATCCTGGTAGGGGCAAACTTTGTGATGACCACAATTGTTTGTTTCCGAGTCATGGTTGTGTATATGTTTATGTAGTATATTTTCAATATTTATATACATAATTATATTAAAAATATGTCCGTCATCTAGTATCCATAACACAAGTGCTTAGGCTACTTACTTTGGGCTAGATGATAGGTGTGAGTGTAAAAAAAAAAATATTTATTATATTATTATGTGGGGTTATGAAATCAAATGTTTAAACAAGACACATATTTTCATACGATTTAACCGCTATGGGCCGTCTTTCCCTAACAGATAAATCTTCATAACTCATGAATGACTCCTGCTAACTTCTTCACAGGGCGAGGTTGCAGAAATTTAATTCCGCTTTCGCCAGTTATATTCTTAATAAAGTAATGGAACGTGAGTCCTATAGGATTCTTCTTAAGACGTAAAACGTGATCCAATTTACAATGTCTTCTAATATTCCAGATTTGTTACGATCAACATTATTACAAATTGGAATCGTCTCAATTTTTCCCCAAGGACTGAATGTGGACCGCTTTGTGTGAATGTCTGTCCCAGATATTGCATTGACGACCGTATCAAATACCTAAAACATCACTTCTTAAATACAAAAGGAACACACCTGGAAAACCCATCCGATGGTTTCATTTCAAAAGTTGCTTTTAATGTCTTATAGGGCACACATTATTTCTTGTTTTTGGACTTGTGTCGTTTTTGTATAAAACCAGCGATATACCTATTACTAAGTATATGGCTTTGATGGGAAGTTGTAACTATAAATAGATATTTTTAATAAACATAGACTTCTATAGAGAGCTTCCGCAAGTTTTGTATACTGAAAGCAATTTGAAAGTTATATACTAGTTCAAAATTGAACTTTAAAGTAGAAACAATAATTAAGGATAACATAATAAAATATAAACAAACATTTACGAATTACACATCTACAAATTCCTATACTCCACTGCACACCTACTAAGCCCAATGGACGATGTTAAACAAAGTTCATGTTTATATTGTCACATTTGTCACCATCCCCATCATTCCCGTGAGTTTCGTACAAACCGGCTATGGGTAAAGTATTGTCACATTTGTCACCATCCCCATCATTCCCGTGGGTTTCGTACAAACCGGCTATGGGTAAAGTATTGTCACATTTGTCACCATCCCCATCATTCCCGTGGGTTTCGTACAAACCGGCTATGGGTAAAGTATTGTCACATTTGTCACCATCCCCATCATTCCCGTGAGTTTCGTACAAACCGGCTATGGGTAAAGTATTGTCACATTTGTCACCATCCCCATCATTCCCGTGGGTTTCGTACAAACCGGCTATGGGTAAAGTATTGTCACATTTGTCACCATCCCCATCATTCCCGTGGGTTTCGTACAAACCGGCTATGGGTAAAGTATTGTCACATTTGTCACCATCCCCATCATTCCCGTGAGTTTCGTACAAACCGGCTATGGGTAAAGTATTGTCACATTTGTCACCATCCCCATCATTCCCGTGGGTTTCGTACAAACCGGCTATGGGTAAAGTATTGTCACATTTGTCACCATCCCCATCATTCCCGTGGGTTTCGTACAAACCGGCTATGGGTAAAGTATTGTCACATTTGTCACCATCCCCATCATTCCCGTGAGTTTCGTACAAACCGGCTATGGGTAAAGTATTGTCACATTTGTCACCATCCCCATCATTCCCGTGGGTTTCGTACAAACCGGCTATGGGTAAAGTATTGTCACATTTGTCACCATCCCCATCATTCCCGTGGGTTTCGTACAAACCGGCTATGGGTAAAGACAGCGATGGGTAAAGGCCAGCAGCGTTTATTTTGTACCACCTATGAATATATTGCGAATTATGTGCCCGATCGACGGAAATAGGCTCGACACTTATTAAATGGGACCTAAACTAATTGGCGAAGAGTAGGTGTTAATTTACCTCTGCCTACCCCTTCCAGGATATAGGCGTGATTTATGTATGTATATATAAATTAACTCATTAACTCACGCAATTACCAATAACCCTATGCGCAATATAATCACCACCAACCTGATAGACTGACACCCAACGCACTCAGATTCATAATTATTATTTCATCCAATACTCTTTTCTTTTTCTGTACCTAATATTTTCTGAGACTGATTTCGATTTATTATTTATAAGCGCACCTGGCTTCTAAAGACACGTTGACTATTGCGCCCTCTGGGAAGAAATCCATTACTAACACCTGCTCATACAGCTCTCACGTATACACAACATACGCCGAAAATATGAGCTTTGGGAAATTAGGCTTAGTGAAGCGTTCCGTTATGAATGGAATTCATAATAGATGATACATTTACGCAGGGTTGGAGCTGAGCGTTCACATATTGTTGTCGAAGTAACTGAGTCGTCGCCAAAGAACTATTTCGTATCCAATGTTCTAATCTTACTAATGTAAAAAAAAAGAAAATTCGTATTGAGCACACGATGAATTTTGATGAACTTTGTTAAAGAATTCGAAGCTCCATAGATTCTGGACTAACTGTTGCAATGAACCTACTTCACACATTCCCAATTGCACCTCATCACGCTCAGTTATCTGAAAAACAGCACTGGCGTCATCTTTAAAAAGAAATCTGGATCAGGTCTGTGACGATCAGAAGCAGTTAACGAGGTAGAGGCCTACTCCTCAAAGCTGTTCTTTTATAAATTATATTTCATTGTTTACCACACAGATCCAGCCAACAAAAATTCTTCAAAGGTCATAAACAGTTCTGATTATTTTTATCGATTACTGTCTTAAACTTATCATTCATACATAGACCTCACTGTTTATTATCCATGGGACAATACTATTTTGGATTTTGTATTAGTCGATTTAGATTACCTTTTTGTTGCCTCCAGTAATACATACGTGAATGAAATAGCCTTATTAAAACAAATAAATCAAAGAAATCACATTACAAAACATTATAGTGCTAGTGAATAGCACTATACACTTCAATTCGTAATGGATCCGAGGTAACATTGAAATTTAAACGTAAATTATTGCCCCAATTGGTTGTTTACCGAGTTCTATTTCGGCAGCCGCCACCACAATGCCGGATTTGACTTGCACCAACCTTTGGGTCATGAAACATGCAAGATTCGAGG
This sequence comes from Cataclysta lemnata, assembly GCA_963931975.1. Lineage (NCBI taxonomy): Eukaryota > Metazoa > Arthropoda > Insecta > Lepidoptera > Crambidae > Cataclysta > Cataclysta lemnata. Next base: position 9,445,954 of record OZ008339.1, read on the forward strand.
GGCTCGCGACTGTGAACACAATGGGATTTGCTAAATCCCTCCGCAAACACACGCTCACCGAATGTAAATTGGTACAATGTTTGTCACAAACAATTAGTATAAGCCCCTCTTCGCGAGAGAGTTAATATAATTTACAATTTCTCATGTTTGCCGACAAACTTCACCGCGGAGGCTGAGCCACGTTTAAAGTTGATGGTGGAGAATGCAGGTTTCAGTAATTTTATTTGAAGTCAGCTTTACGGTTTTGTCCATGCTAATTTGAGTAACCTAGCTGTTATAATTTGGTTATTCATTCATCTTGTGCTCGGTTTATCTGGGGTGGACACAGTGTGTTTTTGACGTCATCAAGCCGCATACTCCTTTCATGTCATGTATAAAAAAGCAATGGAAATCGAGAAACTGATAAACGGAGAGTGATTGGGATAAGAGTGCTCCAATCGATACTGCTCAAGGTTTGGGATTAGGTTTTACAGTCGACCGCCTGCCTAACGCTATCCCTCTTTGGGTATGCTGCTGCTTATTGCTCTACACCGGACAATCTTCACGACGCCACTGGGGTGAGTAGCGCCTCTCACATTCCAGGTTTTTTCCTAGCTAACATACGTAGTATTGGTTGTTTATGCTCGATTTTGTTTTTATGTGTAAATGTATCTGTATAAGAACTCAAACGATATGTACGTTGACTATAATACAATAGTTATCTACTACAACTAATACACTAAAACATCTTTACATAATACACTGTTGTTACAGTATTTCATTGCCAGGCAAGAGTAACGGCTCCTCTTGATGCATCTTTATTTAGTTTGTTGATTGGAAGTGGCGCAGCATTTGTGTAACACAGTCGTTGTTTTGATACGACATTAGAATTTCGTGGTATTCGTACTTACCTCGTGTTGTTTTGCTTCGTGTACATGACTACGCCCACTTTGAGGGTTTATGAACTAATCGGTTACAGTATGGCGGTTCTGTCGAAAATCTCTCAAACGTCTACTGTGAAGGGAAATGTGTTGGGACTTAAGCTTAAAATATTTTGGGAGGGGAACCTGATCCGCTTACAACCGGATCACAATATTACTGTTGTTTTACTCTAGAAACGATGTCAAAGAACATTTTAATAAATTACAAATATGTAACTACTAGTCGTGTGGTGATGGCGGCTCTCCCGTTGGTGTCGTTTATGGTGACTAAGAGTTAAGACAGTGATAAGTAATATGCAGCATCCTCTTCAAACACCTAGCAATATACTTATTTCAGTAAACATCTGTGAACATTATCTATTACCTACTTACCTAATAGTCATTCGATTGTAATTAAAATTCAAATGAGCAGTATTTGACTTGGGCAAATTCGATATAAAAATCACAAGCCCTTTAACGTCCCCGCTGATGGGTCTTTTCTATGAATGGAAGAATATAGGGAGAATGGGCCATAGCCAACCACACTGGCACAGTGCGGATTCGTGTGTTTTAATTACTGCAAATGCAGCCGGGTCCCACGAAATACGGAGGTAATATTTGTGGTCACCCATCCAAAGATCGGCCTTATCGAACATTATTTAGTTCACGCAATCGCAGGCCAAGCACGCTTAACCTCTCATCCAAATATTGCACTGATTACAATGATTGAGGTTTATTTAATGAGGGGAGATCTCTCATTAAATAAACCTCAATCATTTGAAATTCTTAAACAAAACATTTTTCCAATAATTAAAAAACAGACATCAGAATTACAGATCCCGATTCTTATTCGCTGTGAAACATTTTTCGCTGTATAAATCTGCATTCAAATATGTTTCGGATTGTTTTCGAGAAGTCCACGAGGGTCCCAGCCAAACTACTCCCTACTATCCTCTTTTAGATGCAAATAATTTTGGGAAGTTTCCTTCTTACCGTTCCATTGTGAATAACAAAATGTTGTAACCTCATTAGAGTCGAGTTTAAATCTCCCTCTATACCCTCATAAGGAGATCATCGTGTTTACAAGAAGTTGGGTGTTCGAGCTGGAAAAAAATGTAAATAAAGTCTTGTTTAGGATAATGCTGGTGGCCGTTGTAATGCTTGTTAAATGTTCTAAACACGGAGAATTATGCCATCATATTCATGCTTAAGTAAAGGATCTTATCAGCCATAAATAAAATATTAAAAAAATATAAGAGAGGTGTAATTCGAGATAAAACTATATTGCCAGTGCCTTACAAAATCGATTCAGCTACAGCTACGTTAAATTTTTATATTTTCATTAATTTATATTGTTTTGGAGATCCTTGGGGGAGGCCTATTATGTATACGTTTCTCGGGTGATTATACCTATTCCATGTTCGTTACAAAAAAATGTCCGTGATGATAACTTCGAACGAAAAACGAAATAAGTTCGTCGTTTTCGTAAAAATCTTATATTAATTGGGTTTAGTAAGTCTAAAGATTGTTTGTTTTGGCACAAAATTCCCCATGACCTCTATATCCCCCAGTGCTCCCAGTAATCTGATCAAGTAGTTTACTTATTGTGAAAGGAAAATAGGTCAGAAAAATATTGAGTGATAAACTTGTATTTCTGTATTTTTTTTCTTTATAACAGTCTTCAGTGTCAATCCACCAACAAATAAAACAACTACATTTTTTCACACAACTAAAAATCACTAATTCAACATAGGTACCTAAATAGGGTGGGTATCAGTAAAACCTGAGCCAAAACCTTGAGCATTATGGATTATAAAGTTGTCATCTCAATCATTCTCTCTGTTCGCCGGTCTCTCGACGTAGTCCTTTTCATCACTTTTCTGGGCAGCGCTTATATGGTTATATGCCAATTGAGAGGACAGTGCTGTAGTAAGCAAACCCATGCCATTACCATTACCATAACAACAAGAATGGCGTGTTGGTAATAAAATCACAAATGTGACCATCGGACGTCATTACGTATTCCAGCTCACGTCCGCTCGGACGGGAAGCCTGGGATTGCGTAAATTGTTGACCGCTGCGAAGCACTTGCTGTGATGTGTAATTAATTACTCTGTCCTAATTACGGCGGTGTGGGGGAGTTTTTGTGTTTGTTTTCGATTTTTCAATAATGCTCTTTTCATTTCAAAATTTACGTGCCACGTTTGACGTTTAGGCTGGGGAGAATCGTGCACTTTAGTTTTTTAAATACCTAAGCTATGGCGGATTCATTATTAATTCATAAAAAGTTTTGAATGAAATTCCGTGAAGTGATTTTCCACTGTAAGTAGCCATAATACAGTTCTGTTGAATTTTATACAAAGGATCATCAAAAAATGTACAAAAAAAATAAGACACAATCTATCAATGTATGTATTATTTTTTTTAAGAAAAGGAATGGGTGAGTAATTTTAAACACTATACGACCTTGCGTATCTTGCCAAGTATCAACTCGTCTGATGTTTTTATACCAATATATATATTAACCATACTATTACAACAGTATTCGTTGCTAAGGTTACGGTACTGTTCTTACATAGAGAACTTAAGAAAATTTAATCATCGTCATGTTGACGCAAATAAAATGCGATCCGAATTTAACGAGTGGTCCAATTTACCATACTCTCCCTTACTACGTTTAGACAACTGAAAGGTGTTCAATTTATTTAAGCGTCCCAGGGGGGTGTTAATTTATTAAGTCTGGCAGTAGCGGTGACAGAAAAACAGCCCTCAATTCTGTTACGTCGTCAGTATCTTTCAAATTAATTTGACGCAAATAACGAATTGATTTGTTAGTGTAAATCCACTATTAGTAACTTTGAATTAAACGAATGTGACACACACTTTTCTAATTAATTTGGTGAATGTTTGCAGACTTTTAATCAGACTCCATTCGATTAGAACATTTAAGTAAGATATCGCTTTCCGCATTTTAACTACAATTCTAACGGCTCCTAGCTTTAAGAATCCATTTATTCAAATTATATCTTCTTAGTTTTTAATTAAATATGAATAAAATAATTCACATTTGCTGATGCAGGCCTGGAAGCAAAAAAATAACATAGAATGTCATCATCATCATCCGGTTCATCCGTCTGGTGGCGGGCTGCGGGCATCGAGCGGTAGCTGATGAACATGAACCGGGCATGAACTCAGGAGACATCAGTCCCCCGGTGGTCTGGACCGCCGTTATAAACGGCGGGGCTCCCCTTCGCCCCCCTTTGCTCAACCCCGGTCTGGCGGCGAGGCCTTTGGCGCGGTCTAACCATGTGCCGGGTGATTTACCGTGGGGCAAGGCCCGGCTAGGAGCCTGCGAGGGGGCCTCGGCTTATGCCATGTACCCGAGGGAGCGGAAGTAGGGGGGAGGGAACCTGATGGCGGGTCGAGGAGATGTCTGTGGGGATGACGATGATGTTGAGTGGTATACATAGAATGTGGCAATCCTGATTTGCTCACCTTGTCATAAAAGTCGACTGGTATTAAGGTACTGCCCTAAAGGTGAAGGGCAAACCATCAACAACAGGACTCCCAAAGGTGTTGAGGCAGGCAACAAAAAAAGTAAAACTTAAACCAAAACCTTTGTAATATTGTTATCACCCGATCACTCTCTGTTCATCGTTGTCTCCCCACTGTCGTCACCGTCACTTTTTTAAACATCCAAGTATGACTAGCAGCTCTGCGGTGTTATGAATGATATGATTAAAAGGGATCAAATAGCTAGATGACTCTGGCCGACAAGTATGGAAGAGGAGATATACTGCGCCGACACTGGGAACAGAACACTAAGGTGATGACTGACCCAGGAAATATTACGAGCAAGAAAAGAAAATAATTAAATATCGGATAATGTTCGGCTAATGTTAATATTGCCAACACACACAAGGGCGAAAACTGTAACAAAGACAACAATACCAAAAAGACAAACATTGCTGAACAAATTTCCTAAGACACACAAGAACCGTTTGCTCACACAAGAACTCGTGTCGTTGCTGTGAGTGTTTGATACTTGTTTAGTAGGTACAGAAGTGTTGTTTGAACTCTGCGAGTAATTATATCATGCTATAATCAATCGACCTAGGTTATTTATAAATAAAAGATCTTTTGGATGAATTGCGATAGGATGCAGATTCTAGGGGAACTGTGTTGTTATTTTTCTGCTGTTTTACCTTTTCAGAAGCGTTCCAGGTGACTTGAAGTACCCTGTAGATGGCAATAGGCTTGCCTCTTTTAAAAAGTCCATGTTCTATGTACAGATCCAGATAAATCTACCACTGTTTAGTTACCTAGAACCTCAGCCATTATATATAAATTGACCGTTAGAAAAAACTGATAATATTAGTTTGTACCGTGCTAAATGTGCGTAAGTACTAATGTGAATGTTGCTAGGTTGTAGAACCAGAAAACATAAACCTTTTATATTTTAATAGGTTCTTTTCACACTAAGAGCATTCGAAAATGAAACATGGTGTCGTGTACACTATGGTGTTTTACGATGCGGAACGTTTCGAAATTCTCAATGTGAAGGAACCCTTAGTATTTATCATTTTGACGTTTTTAATACTGTATTTATGGTTATGATTTTGCAAACGACTTTCCTGCTTTTATTAAAAAATATTTTAAGCGTTTTAGCTGCATTTTAGTTCGCTTAAAACTACGCTATCAAATGCGAAGCGTCCATTCTTTTTAGAGCACATAAATCATGTTGCAGCAGCAATATTCCTAATTAAAATTAGTTGCATAGTTTTTGGTCTAGCATTTCGTGTTTCATTTTCATTTTGAAACTACTTTAATTCAATTTGCTCTTAATGCAATATCGTTATTGCGAAAGGATCAAGTTTTGTTATGATATTTTTATAAGTATCTGGTAACTATAGCCTGTTGAATTGAAATACTATATTATTTTGATGGCAGTTAAAGAGCCCCACTTTGATTATTGGTTTTACTTAGTATTTTTGTATTTCTAACTACACTATAACATTTACACACATCAACATAATAGTGTTCTTAGGTAGGTACCTACACGAATCAATTACAGGAATTATTACAATCGATTTTTATCATTTTCATAAATACGGACTAGGGGTAATCGGATGTGTTATATTGGGTATAACATACATACATACATAAATCACGCCTATATCCCCGCAGGGGTAGGAAGAGGTGAACTAGCACCCACGTTTCGCCAGTTATGTTAGGTCCATTGTAATAGGTGGCGAGCCTATTGCCATTTATCGGGCACAAAAGTCGCAGTAGGTACATAGCTAGATGGTATGAGAGGAACGCTGCTACCCATTCCTCATCACTGATTTATCCTTAGTCGCCTTGTACGACACCCACGGGAGAGATTTGGGGTGGTGACAATTGTATTCTATTATATATTGGGTATAAGGTTCTGAATAATAGAATAAAAGCTTAGTTACCTACATCAACACACCAACAAACCAAACGAAGTTGTTTAAGTCTTGCACGAGACTTTTAACTGTGCCCCATACTTCTTTGCCTTAAAATCGTAACTAGGTACCGTCCCAGGGACAAATTTGAGAGAGGCACGCAGCCAGGTGAAACATTGCGTCCATTAACCGAACGAGATCCAGCCGAATTAGGCCGATCGAACTGCCTCCCGGACGAATTATCCAAAGCAGATTTTCCCGATTCGTAAATTCCGACACCAAGAGTTGTTTCCAGAAAGAATTCGAACAGGGTTGCTGTACCCTAAACTCGGACTGATGTAATTTGTGAGGGGCAACTAAGTTAACTTTGTAGGAATTAATGGCGCGCGACGGTCTCATGTCGGTCAAATACGACTTTTTTTAATACCTACGTATGCGTTCTACTCGCTAGTTCTATTTGAGCAGATGCTTTAGGATGGTTTCCGAGCGACCTGGAATTCAATAATGAAATTTTCAGTAGTTTAACAAGTTTGAAGTATGCCTGTAATTTTGTTGTTATTAAAATTTCCTTTCAATTCAATGGCTACTTTCATTTATTGCTTGCAATTTCCCACATCTACCATAATCCACGGTTACTTTTATTATATTTCCATGTTGTTAATCATTCCAGTGGTATTAGCTAGTGGTATTAGCCTTCTCAGTGTTGTCGGCAAATTGTATGCAAAGATTCTGATTGAAAGGATTATGAAAGAGACTAATGACAGAATATGGGACGTGCAAGCAGGGTTTCGAAAGGGAATGGATCGTTGTACGGATCAAGTTTTTTCTCTACGATGCATAACTCAGAAATCTCTGGCTAAAAGCCAACGAGTATATTGCGCTTTCGTAGATCTAGAAAAGGCTTATGACTGTGTGGTGAGGAATGAACTATGGTCGATTTTGTCGATGTATGGGTGAGCAGGAGCCTGATCCAAGCATTGAAATCTTTCTATGAAGATTCCAATGCTTGTGTTAGGATAAATGGCGCATACACAGAATCGTTTCGCATGGAAACAGGTGTGAGACAAGGATGTTTAGCGTCACCATGGCTGTTCAACTTACACATGGACAATTGTCTGACGCGACTGAAAGAATTTGATTGTGGATTAAGAATGAACGAGTTACTAATCAAATGCCTGCTGTACGCTGATGACCAGGTTATATTAGCGTCATCAGAAACAGATTTGCAGGAGATGGTAACAGTCATGCATGAAGCTTTGACAGAGAAAGGTAATTGTAAGCAAGACAAAGGTTATGGTTTTTGAAAGGGATGAACAAATGACGAAGTGTGAAATTAAGATTGCGGGTGAGAATGTTGAACAAGTGAAAGAGTTTGTGTATTTGGGATCTGTATTTACGAGAGATGGAAAATGTAAATAGTGATATTGAAAAGAGGGTGAAAGCTGGGAATATGATAAACGGGGCTTTGCATACTTTTATGAACTGCCAAAGCGTGTCCAGAAAGGTTCGTATGGCTGTTCATAATGGAGTGCTGGTCCCGACATTAATGAATGGAAGTGAAAGTTGGGTATGGGAGAAGAAGCATGAAAGTAGAATAAATGCAGTAGAAATGAGAGCGTTGAGGAGCATGGCTGGGGTAAGGCTGAGCGATCGATTGTATAACAGTGTGGTAAGATAAATGTGTGGTTTGAAAGAAGATGTTATGACAAGGATTGAGAAAGGGATGCTCGCATGGTTTGGTCACGTAGAAAGAATGGATGAAAGGAGACTGACAAAAAGGATATACATGGCGAAAGTGAATGGAGAAATGGGAAGGGGAAGGCCTAGGCGGATCTTTCATAATCAAATTGAAAGTCTATTAAATAAGGGCCAGGTCAAGAGTACCCCAAACCGACGTGCATGCATGAAGAGATTAATGAGATTGGATGAAGCGAAAGAAGTATGTAAGGATCGTAGCAAGTGGAAAGAAGTGATCTCTGCCTACCCCTGTGGGAGAAAGGCGTGACATATGTATGTATGTATGTATGTAATCATTCCAGTTTTATTTAATAATGCCGATAAAGTTTTATGAAGAAATAATATAATTATAATAACTAATATTAGTTATGTATGTAATAATAGTTATTATAGGAATTAAAGTCAAGATAAAATTTCGTTACTGATTTCGTAACCAATTACGAGTACATTACTTTCCAAAATGAAATTGTATATTATCTAAACTCGACACAAAAACAATACAAAGTGAACATTTCCCCTAGCGTAACATAAGGTCCAATGTTAGCTGACTGAATTAGCTTTTACGTATTAGAATGAAATTGAAAGAGCTAACTGGAACTTTTCACAGGGTTATTTTCTTTCAGACAAGGGAATGGGTGTACACTGATCGGGAACCGGATATCGGGCTTAGTTCCTAAAAGCGGACGTAGCTGTACTGGCGTTTATTTACTTCTTTGATTGAAACAGTTTGCGGGAACCTGTTTGTAGTAAAACGTATCTATAATCATTATAGTTTTGTATAGTCTTGTGTAATGTTGCATTATGCAACATTACACAAGACTATCCAAAACTGTCAAATATCTCAAATCTATTGTGAACCTTAGCTTGATTGCCGTAAAGCACTAACTGCCGCACTCAGAGACGTCAAATAACATTAATGAGTACTTGATGTCAAAAATTGACAATTCAAAACTAGTCGCTATTTTTGCCGCGTCTATGGTCTAGATTTAGATGAGATTTTTTGACATTAAGTAGTCATTAAAGTTATTTGACAGAGTCTCTGAGTGCGGCAGTAAGTCATTAAGTTTTTTTTGCGAATTGTGGCAGCTTGATTTGCCTGTAGCTTTTATATTTTTCCACCCATATGGAAGGTTTGTGCCCCTGTAATTACTATTTTCCTTATTACATTCTGTTCTGCCACTGGTAGGCAGTAAATAATTTAGTTATTAAATTAAACATAATTGTGACCATCCTATTCTGTACGCGGGTAACGTAAAAGGCGACTATTCTAGCAAATTAACTGCAGTGCTCCATGTGCGATAATATCACACAATAAGTTATTGCAATTACGTGTCCTGCTAAAGAAATAGACCTCCATTTCGTGTGACTTTACAATCGCTGGGGAAATTTGATTTGAAATGTCGCCATAAGGGTATTTTTCCACTGGAGATGTGCTAAGTAGCAAGCAACGTAGCATCGTTGCTATGGATGACGTGTTTGATACGCACCAATCATACTCTGTGATTTACATAGAATAGCACTGGTGGAAACGGGTTCAGCAAAGCTATGTTTTTATTCTCCGAGCTATGTCAGTGCCTAGTTCTCTTTGTTTTTGATTCAATCGTGTAGAAACTTCCATTCAATCTTTCTGTGGTCCTTTGAACTTGAGTATTCTTAAGATACCACGTCTAGGTTCCATATGAATTAAGTACTTTCATCTTCAGACAAGCATACATAGATAATGCCCATTTATCTCCGAAGGGGTGGCAGAGTTGAATTAATACCCACGATTGTTCAATTATGCTAGGTCCCATTGCTAGGTCCCATTGGCGGCCGGGCCTATTTTCATCTATGGGACACGTAAATTACAGCATATTGCTAAGTAATAAAGGAGAAACACTGCTGCCCATTACTCATTCTTGTCTTAATATACACTTAGTCGTCTTGTATGAAACCCAGCCCTATTGTATTCTGCTCTACCGTTACCATACGGATCTTGAGACTTGTCGGAAGAGGTTTTAACACCCATGTTTGGACTATTACTAGGGCTTTTGTCAGTCACCGGGAAGTTTAATCACTTATACTGCCGTACTCAGAGACGTCAATTAACGTTAATTAGTACTTAATGTCAAAAATGACAATTTTAAACTAGTCGCTATTCTTGCCGAGTCTATGGTCTAAATTTAAATGAATTTTGTTGACATTTAGTACTCATTATAGTTTTTTGACGTCTCTGAGTGCGGCAGCTAGTTACCTTGTACGCTACCCACGAGAGAGACAGGGCTAGTGACAATAATTGTATTGTACAATGATACGCCTTTAATAGAGTTTCATTAATAGAGTTTCGTTATCAACTTTGATCGCTTACACCGAAACTGGCTGACTACTAATAACTGTCTCGAATATTTATCGAAGCAGAAGACCAATTAGCTCTAGTCGAGAAAGGTGAACCCTTAAATTATCGTTTCAATTTCAGACGCCGTTAAAGAGTGTTTTTCAATTCGGAAGGGGTGGGCCAGATTAAATTCGCGACAGACCCGAGAAAAAGCTTAAAGCCGAATATATTAATGAGGAATATGGATGGGTTGAGAGATAAAGCGCTTTGGCGGCGAGGATTGTGTGCTTTCAAATGTTTGGGTTTAACGATTTTACTCTTTTCTGCATTTATAACAAATCTCATTTAAATAAGATTGATACAAAAAATAATAAATTACATACACACATGCATAGATCACGCCGTTCTTCTCTTAGGGGTAGGGTGGTGTTTTAAACATGAGGCAAGCCTATTGCCAGTTACCGGGAACTTTAATCGCTGTAAATTTGATAGACGGTGTACCAAGAATGCATTTATAACAAATCTCATTTAAATAAGATTGATACAAAAAATAATAAATTACATACACACATGCATAGATCACGCCGTTCTTCTCTTAGGGGTAGGGTAGTGTTTTAAACATGAGGCAAGCCTATTGCCAGTTACCGGGAACTTTAATCGCTGTAAATTTGCTAGACGGTGTACCAAGAATGCTGCTACCTGTTCCTTGTTATATTATAATTATAACTCTTATTCGCCTTGTACGAGAGCTGCGAGAAAAGTAGGGGTGCTGGTGACAATTGTATTCTGCTCCGCCGTCACCACACGGAAATTTATTATACGGTCCTAATACAGTTGGCGAAAGGTGGGTGTTAAAGCACCTCTTTGATAGGATTAGTTAATAATACACCTCTGCCTACTTTATCAGCGATAAGAAAAAATACAGCTTTAAACTGTTTCAAGTGGTATAATTATCTCAACATAAACCAAAATTTTAAGAAAAATTATATGATTAATTAACTTAGCAAAATAGACATTTTCTTCTGATCTAAATAATAATTATTGACAACATAAAAAACCATCTTATTGACATACTATTTCTAACAGAACAAAAAATACACATAAGAAATCGGTTAGTAATAAAAGAGTCTGTAACATGAACATTCCAAAAAAGTGTCTAACGTCTAATAATCTCTTTGAAAATTTAAAGCACATTCCGGTCAAATTTATCACAAAGTAGTGCCGGATGCAATTAGCATGTATCAAAAGCTTGACTAATGAGTCGTTCTACGGCAGAATGTGAAATTTTAATGACACAGTGAGCACATAGATGTAATTACCACCTTCCACTTGCTTGGTCTCCCTAACAGCCTCTCAAGACTTAATTAGCCTTGAATTATTATGCGTAGTCTCCCTTATGGTTTGAAGTAGGATATGCCGTGAAAAGAGGCCTTTGTTGTAAGTAATATCATTATTCTTTGGAATGATGGCTGATGCAATGTTTACAGCGTAGGGGGAAGATTCTTAATACACTGGGCGGCATAGAAAACATAGAGTCACACGCTAACTTGAAAATAGCTTTCTTGGTCTATTTTGAATAGAGTTAGATAGAGTTATTTTAAACTGAGTCATGAATCCAATAAATGAGGATATTTCTTTCCACTTCATGCAGCCGAAACCAATGGCCAAACCTCGGTGCGGATCCAAACTGGAAATAACATATTTTTGGTCACCCACTCAATGAACAACCATAGCGAACATTACTGAGCTCCTATGTGTCTCCTTATTGTCTATTGTTCGTAATTTTAATAGTCTTTATGTCTAGAAAATAATTTAACGTGTTTATTATTATCAGAAAAGATAGATCGATTTTTAAATTCTCTATTTAATTGTACTCACAAAAGTTTTGAATGAGAAATGTAATGAATATATTTATTTAATGAAGAGATTAACAAACGACTCTGCTTGCATTGTCTACTCTCATACGTAAATGCTACATAAAAATATGCTAGATATTATTAACACAATTAATGTGTACCTAACGATAGTAATTATTAACAGGTCACTGAACCCTCGACACGTTTCATCGACACGAGAATCTCTTGAAATTGTAGCTTTTTCCTTATAGAGTTGGTACCTACTTCTGATCGAAATTCCGTTCACAAAGAAGTCTTATTTGGAAGTGGCGAACACATTAGGAAACTTTCGGTAGTAGGTACTAAGTTACAGGTAAGCAAATACTTAGCCCGTGTACGTTTCGTAAGTTAAGAACCCCGTGTTGCATGTACCAGTTACGATTTGTAAGGGCCTTCGTGGAACTTCGCCTTATAACTTAAGTAGCGTGACCATGATTTTGTACGAACATGGAAAAGAATATTAACCAATCGGTAGTTTTTAATTTGCAGTTGGTTTCATGTCAAGAAATTTATAATTTCTAAAATATAGTTGTAACAAAAAAAAACCTAACGCAGAATTTGCTATCTAAAAACATGGACTGGAATGTGGTTATTCCATTCTCTCTTCGCGTTCATCTGTCTCTGTACATATTTTTTTCCATCACTTTTCTGTACATTCAATAATCACAAGCAGTTTTACATAATAGTATGTCACATATTTTAGCCGCAGATGTAGGCTAATATCTCTACTTTCCCCGGTGGTTGCCTTCTTGTCCGTTGGTTTTGAAAACTCTTGACCAGGTCCTTTTCTAATTATTTAAATTGGATTATTAAAATTAACACCAGCAGAATGACACGATGACGCTTAGCCGGTATAAAAGGAAGAGGAAACATACTGCGTCGCCCGATAGATGGCAATAGGTTCGCGCCATATTACAGAGGATCTAACATGATTGGCGAAATGTGAGCGTTATTTCATCTTCACATTTATTTATTACCTTCGGAAATAAATAGGCATGATATGTGTACCTACGTAGGTATAAAATGTCCGAGGATACTCCAAAGTTTGTAAACCCTATAATGGTTAATGAAGTTGGCTATTGTAATTTAGCCTTGGTTGGCTAGAGTTAGTGTTTGCTAATGTCTAAAAGTTGAAAAGACAATTACCGGCATGAAAATGCAATTTTGAAAAATAATTACGTTGCTAATATTTTTGCACCATGAACTCTTATGTTTTAATTTCTAAAACTAGATAGTTGAGGTGTCTAACTAGCATTATTTTTTTTTTTACTTTTAGCATAAAGTGTATGACAGATTTATAACAATAGTCCTATTTTATTATTTTGTGCTTATTTGAGCATTATATAAATGTTAATAAAATTATTGCAAATAAAAAGAAATCGGTATAAATCTATTTTAGTGTATATTTTTAGTGTATATTCCAGAAGTGGAAACATTAAAGAGCAGTCTTTGATGATCCAACGAATGGCTAGTTAACGCAATCGCAGGCCTATCACAATATATTGTGCTAGGCCTGCGATTGCGTAAACTAAGTAAAGTTCTTAAAGGGATTTAATTTTGATAAATAATAATCCTTCATCAAAGGAAGAATTTTGCGATTACAAAAAACAGAAGCTACGTAGCTATCCAATATATGTTTGCCTGTCAAAGAAAGTTTGAAAAAAAAACGAAATGCAATTGAATCATTTAGTTACACATAGCATTACTTAGTGCTTTAGTAGAAAGTCACGATTTCGCTTTGTTAGACGATTTTCATAGTCAGAGAGATAGTAGCAGCAACTGCTCTTGCAACTTGGATTTGTACTGCATCTAACTACGACCGGCTGGGAAATTATTTAATTCAATAAAACTATTTCTAACATAATTTCTTTGGTATCATCTGATCGCACGATCCGTTAGGAATAACCCATTGTTTCGTTGAGACTTAATATAGTCTAGGAATTTCTACTACAGTTGTCTAACTTATTTTATCATCTGGCGACTTATACTCTGAATCTTGTGATGCGATGTTCTACTACAGACGTGCCAAGGGCACTGAACGTACTGTAAGTAAACTGGGTAATCAAGTAGATATCCATTTTTTAGTATCTATACAACCTATATTGTATACCATTTCTATATTAAACACAAATTTATGTTTTGCATATTCTTGCCTAACAACTAACAGGTAACAAGATGAAAAATACTGACAAAGTTTTAATAAGATTCCAAAATATACGAAACGGAATTTCTCCGAAGTAATTATATTACCAAATCTCCTGCCTGGCACAATCTGGGAGCCGTATTCCTTAGGCAATATTTTCATAAATCTCCAACCAATCGACGTGTTGTGAACTGATTTATGTAATAGTTTAATTAAAGTTTTGACCCCAGAGAAACTGAGAACAGGGCAGGATGATGATGATGATGATAGGCGCACACGAAGGGTCTGGCAATGGATGGTGATCAAAGCGCTGATGATCGCTCTATATTTGGCGTAACTGTACATGTGGTTTTATTCTTTTAAGTGCAAAGACAGTTTTTTGGAAATATTTTTATGCCATTACTCAAATAGAGATAATCGAGATAATAATCTCAATATTCTCCGCTATGTTTCTATAAAAGGAATAACAGCACACTGCCACGTAAGTGTGTCCCCTTAAATGGAAAATAGTATCCCTTTTATGGATACTCACGTTCCGCTTCATCTATCGGGTATACAACATAAAATAGCTCATCAAATATATATTACGACACGTTGATAAGGAAAGCTAATCAGAAAATCTACTCTATCTACGTATGTAGACAACAAGTCAATGACCCCGAAAATCCCCTCATTTTTTTTATTTTGAGTCTTATCTTATGAACATTACAGGCCAAGATCATTCCCGGAACTCCGTCTGCTCTTGTGCGAGTGTGTGGGTACATTATATTTGACTGTTATAGTTACTGCACAAACAAATATGGAATACAAATAATAATAATGATATTATATTGTTGTATTTAAACAGCTTCATTCTTACAACGGGTCTATCGTACGTTATTGTCCAATAGTCATAACAAGTTTCATTAAATGATTATCTTCAGAATGAATCAATTTGTGCATAACTAGGCATAAAAATACATACATACATAAATCACGCCTATATCCCCACAGGGGATGGTACAAGGGGAATGCTGCTGCCCATTCCTCATCACTGATTTATCCTTAGTCGCCTTGTACGACATCCACGGGAGAGATTTGGGGTGGTGACAATTGTATTCTACTCTGCCGTCACCACGCGTAATATGCCAGAATCATTTTCTTATAAAATCACAACAATAGCAATGTGTCATTATCATGCACCTTTCATAATTCAAGTAATAGAATAGAACCTAGTTACGAAATGCTGGCTACCGGTTTCGTATATTGAATCCGAAGACATTAAGGTTATTTTCACGGTCAACGCTCACTCAATTAATCCGTGAATTAGGGGGAGGGTCTTTATGACGAAAATCTGTCTGTGAATCAGATCGCTGCGTAAATATATTGAATACGTTTCTTCGAGAGAGAAAAAAAACCTTTTTATTTTCAATGGTGACTGATTTGGTACACCATTACGTGACATAAAATAGGTATTTTACCGTTGATGTTCAGGAATGTTTTTTTCATTTTTGTTTCGATATAAATTCTCGGTACTGGTACCAAAAAATATTTGTAATTGTATATTACAGATATTTTTTACATTATTAGTAGATCAAATTAAAAAACAGCGAATTTTTAATAATTTAATACGTAAAACAGATTTAAGAAATACATAAAAATAGGTTTCACATTAAATGCAATATGAATTTAGGGATGGTCTAATCTTTCTTTAGAAAAAAAACAATGTGTATAATTCACTAAATACCATTAAAAATAACCGCGTGACAAATAAGTGTGGCTATGGTTCGGTTGCTAATTTAATTATTTAATTTTTTAAACTTATTTTAGAAAAAAACAAAAACTATTTATATCCCTTCCCCTTGGACATCTGAGGAGGTCAGACGTGTCCTTAGTAAATCCGCAACACTATTTTTCTAAATATTTAATTAAAATTCAAACGCAAAAAATCAGTTAATAAAATAGGAGTGCATAAAGTACGGGAGCTCAAATTAACGACGATAGTGGTCCCGACCGTGTTTGCCGTGAGTCATCTACTTCGACCTTGGACTATCCCGCCCACTGCTACGCACCTCCCCGCCCCTGAGGGCGTAACGCGGCTGCAGCAAATCACACGACATCGCGTCACTCACGCGTCTCGGCCGGAATTAAATAAGTCCAATCACCTAACGTGATCTGTTGTCCTAGTACTTCGACCACTATGCCGCTAAAACGGACACCACCGCAGCCGGCGTGTAAGTTGGCGTGTACTGGCCAACTTCAACATAGTGAGTCGGAACCAAATATCGCTATTGTTCATGAACAAGAAGAGGAATTATCTACGGGAAGTAACACCAGTGTACGCACTACCAAACGTAAAAGGAAAGACTCAAGTGATGACATAAACATGTTTAAAAAGGAAATCACAACGATGTTTTTAAATTGGAAAATTGAACAGGATGGAAAGTTGCAGACATTGCTAAGCTCAATTAACGATATTAAAGTTCAAAACGAAGATATACAAAAGTCTATTGAGTTCATAACGGGAAAATACGATGAACTTTTAGAGAAGGTCAACAACTTGGAGCAGGACAAAAATATTCAGCGAGACTATATAAACAATTTGGAGACTAAGTTGGAAACCCTTGAGCGAACTAACAAATCAGCATCGGTTGAGATACGGAATATACCAGTGTGCGAAAATGAGACAAAAGAGGATTTGGTGAAAATTGTGCAAAATGTAGGCGATGTTTTACATGAAAATATAGATGGACATGATATCTACGATGTGTATAGAACAAATTCTAAAACCCGTAGTGAAAGACCAATAGTAGTAAATTTTAAAAGCACGATTCGAAAAGAAAATTTTATTAAATCAGTCAAGAGGTTTAATAAACAAAATCGCAATAATTTACTAAATACTACTCATTTGAAGATAGATGATAAAGCAAGACCTGTTTTTGTCTCCGAAGGACTGACATTAAAGGCAAAACGACTATTCTACCTAGCACGTGATTTTGCTAAAACGAATCAATATACATTCTGTTGGACTTCGTATGGGAGGGTGTTTATTAGGAGAAACGAGGGTTCGCCACTGATACGCGTTGATAGAGAAGAAAAATTGCTCGAGCTAAACAGGAAATGACTAAATTTATACTATTTCATTGTCAAAGGTATTGTGCTCTCAGACCCATATTTTAGAAAAATATATAATAGTATCTTATTTTTTATTATTACTCATTATATTGTAATGTCTTACTGGAATTGTGTGGAATTAGGATACAGGTTATTGTTTTACTGTTGTTGGAACCACTTCACGTTTAAATTTCGTGAACATGCTAATTATAGCCACGGCAATATTTTATATTATAGGCTTATTATATTACTGCCACCTTTACCCCAAACTCCTCGTCTTACGTCTTGTCGGTCATTAATACCACACGAAACCAACCGGGGGCTATTCCAGACAATAATATTAAATTTTGCAATACATTTGGAACGTATAAAAACTTATTACTTACAAAACTCTTTATTTTGTGGTGAAATGTGTAATTCTAATGAGAACTGCCTACTTCTTTTGATAAAGGTTTGTGAAAGATATAATTATAGGGAACTTGTCCTTGGGTATTGGGCTCGTATTTTTTTCATATCAATACTTTTACTTTTAAAGCCTAAGTTTGACCTACTAGTACTTATTTTAATGTGTTGTCGTAAATTGTTATATTGCTGTAAATGTTATTATTGTAAGGGATATGACATAAACTGTATATTACGTGCTTATATACAGAGAAGCAAGGTATGGCAAATATTCATGGCATCTATGTATACTGCTGAATTTCCTCCACTTGCATTACTCTATAATGTGCGCCAGGCCAAGAAGTACCCTTATCTCTTCAATCACTTAAAACGAATTTTATTTCAGACTTTAGTGACAATCTAGATCTTTTCTCTCTTTCTGACGCTTCTTCAAGTACACCAGAAAATTGTAAGAAAATTCTAACCAGGAATGGCCCAAAGGCACTTAATATTATATGTCAAAACATTCGTAGTATACAGGCAAATATGAATAGTTTCTTAACACTGTTGGGAAGGATTGACGTGGAGTTTGACGTCGTGGTGCTTACAGAGTGTTGGCTACAGAAGAATCCTCACATCCCGTTAATGAAGGGATACTTTCACATAATGTCCACAAGGCCATATAATCAAAATGATGGGGTAGTCGTGTATGTTAAAAATAACATCAATGGGGTTTCAGTAGAGGAACCTCAGTTTTCGGATGCTAGCTGTCAGTTAATTACACTGGGTACAGACACGGCTATTCTGGCAATCTATCGGCCTGACGCCTTGCGTAATGTCACAGAAGCGTTCTTTCAATCCCTAAATCTCATCCTCCGGAGGCTCAGTTCATACCGAAACTTGGTTTTGATAGGAGACATAAATATTGATATCTGCCCTTCCAACACTGATCCTAATTCTTCTGATTATTTGAATCTAACTGCAGTACTTGGTCTTCTTCCTTCTCATACCCTACCTACTCATAATCGTACTTGTCTTGATCACATCTTGCTTAAAACTACTTATCCGGCCATTACAGTTGTTGTTGAGTCAACGGTTACCGATCATTCTGCCATTGTGTTATCTCTTTCACTGAAAATAAATCTTCTTCTTCCCAAAACTCTTTGTAGGCTAAACGAAGAGAAATTAACTTCCAGTCTTTTGAGCGTTGACTTTAACAGTATATACAAGCTAAAAAATCCAAATCAAGCAATGGAAGTTTTTGTGAATACCTTGAATTCAATAATCACAAACTGTACAATAACCTTTACTCCTTCAAAAAGACGGACACTAATCAAACCTTGGATGACTCCAGGTCTTTTGAAGTGCTTAAGAAACAGAGATAACCTGTACAGAAAATATAAAAGGTCCCCTGAAAATGAAATTCTTAGAGTCACCTATAAGCGCTATAGAAATTTTTGTAACTCCTTGATAAAAAAGGTAAAGCGCGAATTTGAGAAACGCGAATTTGCATTAGCAGGGAGAGATCCTAAACGTGTTTGGGGTGTTATTAGGGACGTGGCAAATATCGGCTCAAGAACAGCACCTACCTTTGAATTATTGAATTTGAGACCTAACCCATTGCACTCAGCACTTGAAGTAAATTCCTACTTCATTAATGTAGGAAGAACTCTCGCTGAAAAGTGCCTTCAAAATTCTATTGAACCTCTTCATAATAATCCAGACATGACCCTCTATTCCAACTCTAAGGGCTGTTCTTTTGTTCTGTTGAACACGGATGCAGGTGAAGTTGAAAGGATAATTGTTTCCCTAAAAGCTGATAAGGCTGTTGGTTTGGATGGTATCTCAGCTAACTTCTTGAAAAAATACAGACATCTTCTGGTTCCTCCATTGACCTTCATGCTAAATCTTTGTTTATCAACTGGCATTTTTCCAGATGTACTCAAAAGAGCTGTTATTCACCCTATCTACAAAAATGGCGATCGGAGCAAACCCTGTAATTATCGCCCTATTTCTATACTACCATCTATCTCTAAAATTTTAGAGAAGATTTTGAACTATAGACTCACAAATTATCTCGAGTCTAATGGATTGTTATCGAAGTCACAATTCGGTTTTCGTGCAAAAAAATCCACCACTGACGCTCTGCAGGAGGTAAACAACTATATAGTTCACAACTTGGATGGGGGTAGGAAGAGCTTGGCTATATTTTTGGACTTGGCTAGGGCGTTCGATACAGTTTCGATACCACTGCTGCTGGCCAAGCTCGAAAGGATTGGAATACGAGGTAATCAACTCTCCTTATTTACTGATTACCTAGGTGGTAGAACCCAATGCGTTAAATTAACTGATAAGGTCATTAGTTCTGTTTTGCCTGTCTCTTATGGTGTTCCGCAGGGCAGTATCATTGGCCCTACTCTGTTCCTTATTTATATCAACGACCTTTGTGATCTCAGGCTTCGAAATGGTAGTGTAGTGGCATTCGCAGATGACACAGTTTTACTTTTCTCCGGGAATACTTGGGAGGAAGTTTTCATGCACTCCCAAAATGGCTTCAACAATGTATGTGGCTGGCTGAGTGGTAATCTGCTGTCGCTAAACTGTATGAAGACTAAATATATGCCTTTTGCCATCCGAAATTCTTCTCTGCCTTCTGAAAATACTTTTAGTATAACAGCTCATTGTTGTGGTGGAGTGAATGCGACTAAATGTACTTGCCATGTTCTCGAAAGCACAAACTGCATCAAATACCTGGGCGTCTTAATTGACAATAATTTGACTTTCTCCTTCCACATTAAATCTCTCTGTGGAAGAGTACGAAAGTTAATTTATGTATTCAAAAAATTGCGACATGTTGCTGACATGGAGGTCATCAAAAGTGTTTATTTTGCTCTATGTCAGTCTTTGTTGACTTATGGGATTGGGGTGTGGGGTGGTGCTGCTAAAACACATCTCATTGACCTGGAACGAGCCCAGCGGACTATATTAAAAGTCATACACTTTAAACCTTTTATCTATCCTACAATAGATTTATATAGAATCAGTAGGGTTCTTACAGTTCGTCAACTTTTCATTCTTCATATTGTACTGAGGCAGCACGCTATTACTGAGCCAGGAAATAAGAATGACGGTCGGCGTAGTCGGTATTACCGCATAGCACAACTAGATCATTGTAATACAGCTTTTGCAGCAAGATTCTCTAAATTTTTGGGGCCCTTTTTGTATAATAAACTCCATGCAAAACTCTCTATTCTCTTGCTAAATAAGTGGAAATGTAAACACAAACTCAAAGAATACCTGATGACTCTTTCTTATTCAGACACAGAATGCTTATTGCAGGCATTGCGTTGATGCACATTATTATATACTGTCATAATGTTATATATAATATATTTCACAATTATATAAATGTAAATTTATGTATTTGTCTTTCGGTTCCCTATATTGCTTTGACCACTTTGTAGTTTTTATTTTTTATTTTATTTTTTATTTAATTATATTTTGTTAAACTCTATAGCATTCCTATTTGTCATAAAATGGACAACTATGATTTTTTTCTCAAATACGATTATAAGCGTTTTTGTCAATAAATTCCTTATATTGCTATATCCTCTGTTAATTCTCTGATTTTTTTGTTATTTTTTATTTTATTTTTTGTAAACACGATAGCATGCTCGTGTAAATTGTGGAATACATATCAACATAATATGTGAAATTGCTTAGCGAAGTCTATCAGGATGGGGGGGCCTGGTGACCTGTAACACGGGTCTGCGAACCTACATAGGCACCAGACTCCCACGAATGACATTAATTCTTAAGCTACATATGAAACCCTTCTTTTGTAATGTTGTTTGTGGTGAGATGAATAAATAAATAAATAAATAAATAAATAAATAAATTTGAACATCATAAAAATTATTACAAAAAAAACGCGATCAGTATTTCAGTTTACAAATATTATGTATATATATGCCTAAATTACCTATTTGAAATGCAATATATGAAAATTTATATTGAATACGACAATTTACTTTTCCATAAATACATCTTGACACTGAATAACCGTACGGACGAAGTAATTTCGAATGACTCTAAAAGTGCTTTTAGAACAAGTCCTCGGAATATATTAGCGAGTACTTTTCAGTTTCAATTTCACTCTAACAACTTCCAATAAAAAGGCGCGACTTTCTTTCGTCCTTAGAATTTAGACTTCATTCTAATAGAAGTGTCTTGTGCTATTTCAACGACATGCTGTGTTTGCAAAATTAACATATTGGATGGCGCTGTCGTATTACGTACGCGATTGGCTATTGGTCCTCCCTAGAGAGCCTCTATAAACAAACAGTTCTAAGACAAGCTTTGGTGTTAGCTCAATTGTACTAAAACCTACAGAGACCATTTCAATAGAGGCGTGATTACTCGACCATTTCGTACATCATTACTGATATAATTTCAGACATACGTACATACTTCAATCACGCCTATATCCCCGAAGGGGTAGGCAGAGGTGAACTAGCACCCACGTTTCGAAAATTATGTTAAGTCCCATGTAATAGGTGGCGGCCATTTATCGAGCACAAAAAGTCGCAGTACATTGCTAGGTGGTATAAGAGTAACGCTGTTGCCCATTCCTCATCATTGATTTGTCCTTAGTCGCCTTGCACGACACCCACGGGAGAGATTTGCGGTGATGACAATTGAATTCTACTCTGCCGTCAACACACGGACATAAAATACATCAATTTTTTTCCCCTTCAAACGTGCAGTGCCACTCACATGATTAAATCATATAATAAAAGTGTTTAAAGATTTTGGTGGTTAGAAAAAGAATTTCGAAAAATTATGATCTTGAGGCGGGAATCGAACCCGCGTCCGCTGCTATCCGGGCAGGTGCCTGACCGCTCGGCCACCCAAGCCACCCAAGACACAGTGTCTACTAATTTTTGTGTACTAATTTTTCTAACATTCATATAATGTTAAAATTAAAAAAATCGATAAGTGTTTAAGTAAAATGTAGTGTCGTGTAATGACGGAATACAATTGCTATCACCCCAGACTAGGATAAAGACAGCAATGTGAATAATAGCAGCGATTCTATTTTACCACCTAGCAATATACTGCATGCAATGCAATAGAATATGCATATTTCCATCCCAAGATGAGAAGGTATACGGCATCATCAGCGAAAAGGGGCGGCATGATAAGCTTTTTATATGTATGTACCTATTTTAAGTTCCGTTAGAAGCTTTGTAATCGTAATTCGATCTTGCTAATCTCGATCTGCCTTATCACATCAGTCTGAATTGGTTGGACTCCATTATAATTCGCCATCTGTCACACTTTCCGCTGATCTAACCTTGCTCGGTTAATCGATAAATTGTTTATGTAGTGCTAAGACGTAGTTGCTACACAAACTATCACACCATTCCGGTTTCTTGGGTATTGGCATATAAACCAGCCATAATTACCATTTGTAGATCAATACTTTTGCAACACCACTAAAGAACGAGTGTTACGTTCACATTAGCAGAATAAGGGCCTGTCCCATAATCGACAAGTAAGTTCGAAGTAGCTTACTTTGCAGTTCAGTTGACATATATTTCATATCACAACTATCAATGATCTGCGAAATAAGCTACATAGAACTTAATTATCGATTGTGAAACAGGCCCTTATTAACCAAACGACTCCTATAATGGTATTATAATTACCAATAGCTAACATAATATTTGCTCGTTACCAAAACTTGAATCTGATATAATATACAAAGATTTTTGTGCTTAGAAAAAAGAATTTCGAAAAATTATGATCTTGAGGCGGCAAACGAACCCGCGTCCGCTGCTATCCGGGCAGGTGCCTGACCGCTCGGCCACCCAAGACACTGTGTCTTGGGTGGAAGGTCTAACCACCAATATTTTTGTACTAATTTTTCTAACATTTATTTAATGTTAAATAAAAATCTAATAGTTGATATAATAATGTTTCAAAATGTATTTGTTGGAATCCTACATAAGAAACAGTCCTAGCCAAAACGACATAATTTTTTTTGATTTCGAAAACGAATAGTAAGGTTTTTCAATACTGAACATGAGCTATGTATGCCAATATATCTGCTTTAGTAAGTATCTCTGATGCGAGTAAGACGGATTGGCTTAATTCGATCGTTGAGTTCACTGATCATTTCACCTCCAAGAGAAACTTGAGACGAACGTACGGAGTATATCCATATTAATGCAATGAGAAATATTGGCGTTAGATACTAATTCGCTTTGATAGCTACTTCATCCGAAGATGGTACCTTCTGTAAAAGCTGAAAGATGCTTTTTTGTTGTAATATATTTCGCAATAGTAATCGCAAATTTTTGGCAATTTATAAAACGGTTTTTAATCTGTCTCTCCAGTAAAAAACCCAAGGAATGGTGTAATATACTAATAGATGGGACTACTATTAGAAGGCTTTAAATAACAAATATAAGAACTTTGTGTGTAGTATTGTTGTACTTTATAATGCTCCTATGAGACAGATTCGCCTGAAAATGGCAGCGATCGAAAACATTTAACGTAGATA
The DNA here is from genome assembly GCA_963931975.1 of Cataclysta lemnata. Lineage (NCBI taxonomy): Eukaryota > Metazoa > Arthropoda > Insecta > Lepidoptera > Crambidae > Cataclysta > Cataclysta lemnata. Next base: position 9,470,413 of record OZ008339.1, read on the forward strand.
AAGAAAGGTGAAAAAAATTTAAACTGTATGCCTGGGTTGTATGTTGTGTGTATAGATTAAACCACTTTGTAAGTAAATCCACCTGCCCAGTTACGTAAAATCCTTTTAAAATATCTGATACAAAAAGGTTAGAAAAACATTATTAACGTTATTTAAGTTCTTACCTAGGTGTTGATACGGTAATTATTTGTTACTATAAGCTCGTATGATTTATTAAAATGTCATAGAGGTCTACGAATAAAGTTCTGACCTTTTTCAAACGTAATGTAACTGCCACTTTAATCCAATATGGATCAAAAGATTTCACGAGAAATGTTTGTAGGAATATTTTAATGTTAGATTTTTACGTAGAAATATATTTACTATCCAACCCCAATAAAGTAGTAAATAAAGTTACTATTAAAGTGAATAAAACTTCAGCAACAAAATCTAACTTTAAAATATTTGTAGCAATACGCTTTCAATGCAATGTACATTCAAAATCATGTCAGACAAAGCTGTGAAATATCTCCAATCAATAAAGCGTAAAGCACAAAGTAGACGAGGTTATCTAATCGTATAGGTATATCTTTGGCTACTCCGAATCGTCCTCAATGTATCTTATACTGTATAATCCTGTATCGGCTGCGTCAAGATGAATAGCTTTAATTCATTGAGTTCTGCTATCGGTCCATCGGCCGTCGTCCATCGCGCTCCGAATTGGATCCGTCATGGAAATTACCATACATTTCCTGATACGGCGTCTGCTTGAATTCGAAGCGAGAGAATCTGATTGATTGAAGCTTATATTGATATAAATTGATGCTGGCTTAGCATTTCAGTTTGTTGTTAAGAGCAGTGGCGGCTGTACCTTAAGTGCGCTCGTGTGCTGAACCACCAATTCAGAAGATTTAAAATGACATACATACATACAATCACGCCTATATCCCCGAAGGGGTAGGCAGAGGTGAACTAGCACCCACGATTCGCCATCATGTTACGTCCCATGTAATAGGTGGCGAGCCTATTGCCATTTATCGGGCACAAAAGTCGCAGTACATTGCTAGATGGTATAAGAGGAACGCTGCTGCCCATTCCTTATCACTGATTTATCCTTAGTCGCCTTGTACGACACCCACGGGAGAGATTTGGGGTGGTGACAATTGTATTCTACTCTGCCGTCACCACACGGCCTTAAAAATTACAAGATTATAATATTACTTCGTCTTCATTTTAAAATTGCTATAATAATATTTATTCTTATGACGAAACAATTTAAGCGCTTTGCTAAGCTAATAAGACTTATTTTCCCTGTAAATAAATGTTCTCGTGCGCTCCGGCAAGCGCACGAGGGCTGCTAATATAACTTGTATGGGCTACGAGCTAAGACGCCTGGCGCGTGAGACAAAAAATAGTTCATAGAAATGTACCGAAAAATGAGACTGTTCTCGTGCGCCGCACGAGAGAACCGACGATTACCGAGAGGCACCGAGAGCACCCGAGTCCCGATGGTTTGGCGAAATTCGCGCGCGTTATGGGGTGACCGATGACCTCTCGTTATTAGTATAGTTTCACTGTTTAATTTATGTTCGTTAATTATTGTTTGTTTTTGCTTACATTACGTTATTGTTTTTTGTGTAGGTTTTATTTTATACTGTGTGGTGTGTATGAAAATGAGCATAAACATTATTTTAGTCATCAAGTAAAGTGCACCACCAGTTCTATAACCCCCAGCCGCCACTGGTTAAGAGCAATCAATATTTTGTTCGTGGGTGTATGTACTTCCATCCATTAGTTTGTTACCGTGTGCTGTCGCTTTTGCAGAATACAATTGTCACACAATATTGTTACTTAGACAATTTGTGATGTTGTCAGGTCAGGATAATATGTAAACAGCTGATTGCTCTCAATAATCTTTCATCATAGATTGCCATTGCAAATCAAAATGATGATGATGAAATCTCACGTTAAGTAACGAATGTGATTTATGTTTTAAATCACCTTACAAAATAATGAACAATATAGACGTAAATATCTATAAACTTTGTCGCACTTACTGCACCCATAAAAGGCAGGTGCTATGCATCAATTTGACAGTCAGTTTTTAAATTCCTTTCGGCTACAAAATTAGATTTCAATTGTTGACTTTGTCAGTTTCCAAATGACGCAGATTCCAAATTAATGAACCAGATACCTGCCTGCCTATCTGGCAGATAGGCAGGCAGGTATTTACTCTTTTGATATATTAAGACCAAGATACTTGACATATTCCTAGGCGATACTCAATATTTTATATGGTCTAACGTTTTGACATCGTATGATCTTTCCGATGCAACCGAGCACCTATTGGGATTCAGAAAGTGTAAATCGTTGCTCGATTCTGTCGTTGATGGATGCGCGTCACGCCGGCCGGCGCGCCTCAATGTTATTCAGATTGTCGGAATATTTAGGATTTACTCAGAGAGCCTATGAAATACTAAGAAGATACTGCGAAATACTGCCATAAAATTATACTACTATTACAAGTAAAAGCATATTTCTCAACAGATTTGTTCATGAAACTAACAAATGGCCTCCTATTTATAAATAGGAGGCCATTTGTTAGTTTTTTATAAGTAGTCCTATAAGTTCGCGACGTTTCGAAATCACATTCAGTACATTTTTCGTTACTAGGTATGCTATATAAAATGTTCAGTGGCATAATAATAAGAACGAAATATAAAATTTTGGAAATAACTCCTCAATTCCATGAATTGTTTAATTGATAAGTGTCACACTTCGTACCCTGATTGCCATGCCGACCTGCCACGAACCATACTTACTATTACAATCTTATTTGAAACTGGAATAATAGACAGAGTTTCTACATTAGTCATTCTGAACAACTTGTACTAGTAAGCCTGAAGTTGTTGAAATAATCAGGTACTTATTTCATATATTTTAGGTCAATTTAATGTAGTTATTTTGAACACCTAATTTTCTTTCTCGATCTCGACACAGCTGTGCATAACTTTATAGCTTTTATAAATGCTTTAAAATAATAGGTATTATAAATAATTTATTTCACGGTAGTGCATAATTTAATAGTCGGGAACAATAACTCTTGCGGCTATAGTAATAAAAGATAATATTTTAATAGGTGGCGTTTAATAATTGAAGAAAGTTTGAGGCAATTTCTGTTTCTGAACTCGATTTTAATGGCATAACAATTATAACTGAACACTTATCCCAAGTATTAGCACCGTCAAATAGTCAATTAAGTATTCATAAAAGACGCAGATTCAAGTCTCGGTTCATGACATAAAATTTTGGAAAGTTTTCTCACCTCATTCTCTTCTGAATAATTTAATCTAATTAATAACAAAGGTTGCGGGTTGACAACCCAAGAACATTTATCACATCTCTTTAATAAGAGCTCCGCTTGGAAACTTTAAATATTCAAAAGATTTCTCAATATTACTTCGCGCCAGATTAATACCGCGATCTCGAAACCGCCAGCGGGAACTTTTAATTTTAAAATCGGGCGAGAAATTTCTGAGGGATTAATGTCATTCCGTAAGTTTTGCAAACATCCCGTAAGTTCCCTGGAAAGTTGTAAAAAATTCTGCAAGGTGCAATGAATCTAAGTGGAGCGGTTATTAGAAAGTTCTTCATCCGGGATTATTCTAGCTACGTGAAAATTCCCATCGGGTATACGAGCTTGGGTATTAAAAGTTGTATTCTAGATGTTTAGTACCCAACGACCGGTACATGATAACCGCTCGGGTGGGTTACGATGAATAAATTCAACTTGCCGCTTAATAAAATAGCCAGTAAAATGCAGATTGCTCGTTTTTACAGTTATTGGATGGTAAATTCGCAACATGAGCGGCATACAGCACTTTGGAATAAATATCCTGCATCGACAAATAAAACACAATACCAGTGTTATCGATTTTGTTATAAAGCATTTTGGTCACACATCCAATGACTGACTTTAGCGAACATTGGTTAGCCTTGCTTAACCTTGCGCACTTGGTCTATGATTGAGTAGACTAATCTACTCAATCATAGACCAAGTGCGCAAGCTGATCGAGCTCCTTCTATACTATCATATTCCTTCCTATTATGCATATCAAAACTGCTTACTATAAAATTATGCATGTCTAAAAAATAGAAGTAATATTACTGTAAGCCACACTCCTGTCGCATTCCGTCACCATTTGTTTCCTGCGTAGCTCGCGCATGTAAAATGGCCATGTATCTTGCTTGAATAATGGTTGAAGGAAATGGTTCTGTAGGAAGATGCGAGGACAAAGAACGCTGAGACAAATAGTGCTGTGTCTAGTAACGTTCATGATGTCAGCGCCAGGGACGAACTCGGGTGAAATAAGCTCTTGAGAGTTTACGTATCTAGTTCCATCTGCGTATTGCGACAATTACGACAATTTATGAGAAACCGTATTTGTCAGCTTTTAAGCATCTATGATCTTTTACTTACTGTACGTAGTATTACAAAATGTGTTTTACGCAAGTTGTTATTTAATTTTTTTGTTATTGTAGTTTTTGGTGCTTGACCGGTAGTGGCAATAGAACCTATTGCTACATAGGACCTAACATAACTATCGAAACTTGGATGATTAATCAGCTCTGCCTATCCCTTTGGGGATAAATAGGCATGATTTATATATGTATGTCAAGCTAAGACTGAAAATAGTTTTTTGTTTTGTTTCAATGATAAGCTACGATAAAATAATAAAATACAATGTAATAGCGACAACGTTCAAGAAAATTTCGTGCTAAGAAAGTGTTTTGCAATTATACCAGTAGTAAAGTTTATTGTCGCTGCTTGCTGACGTGGTTTTACGATATCGTGAAAATGGCGGCTATTTTCAGAAATGTATTAAATAATGTGTAGCACTAATAACGTTGCTGAAAAGAGATATCTCGTTACATACGTTCGTTAGACCATGTGGAATAGAATAGCCACTGTAATAATTTCATTGCTCTAAGGTAATGTACTAACGTCCAGAACAATTGCATATAATCATTTTAGAATATAATAGCGTTCGTATTCAAATTAAGAGTAGGTACCTTTGTTTCCTTTTAAAACGTTATTTCCTTTAATATCAACTTGACCTGATAACGTTGAATAGTTTTATAGAAGAAGAAGTCTGGTTTAGATGTATGCTTCTTTGAGTGCTTAAGTGGGTATCATAAACGGCAAGATTAAAAAACATTTTTTTCAAAGACCCAAGTACGTCACTGGTCATTGGATACAAAGACCGCATCTCGAATCACGACGCTAATACGAAAAGTTAAACGACTCTTGTTTTACGGTTGTCAAAAAGAGAATTTTATTCTCCCTGTTTCTGGTTTGAGAGAACGTAGCGGTCCCAAGAGATAAATTACAGGGAACTTTCCAAAAAAATGACATTTCGGCAGCTTTTTACTGCAATGCCGTTTGATGTTTTTAAGTGTTGTTTCAGTACTGAGTTACAGATGGTAGGTATTTAAACAAAATTATGTCATTATTGTATTATTACAGTCTAGAGATTGCTGTATACACCTATGTCTACAAGCAAACTGTTATTGTGACAAGGTAGTTACTTCTTACGCCGCGTGGTGACGGCAGAGTAGAATACAATTGTCACCACCCCAAATCTCTCCCGTGGGTGTCGTACAAGGCGACGAAGATTAAATCAGTGATGAGGAATAGGCAGTAGCGTTCCTGTTATACCACCTAGCAGTAGTACTGCGACTTTTGTGCCCGATTAATGGCAATAGGCTCGCCACCTATTACATGGGATCTAACATAATTGGCGAAACGTGGGTGCTAATTCACCTCTGCCTACCCCTTCGGGGATATAGGCGTGATTTACGTATGTATGTATGTAGTTACTTCTTGTATACTTATTGGACTTGGGCACTGCCTTTTTCTCTTATACCGGAATGAAATTGGAAATATTCACTTCGTGATTATATTACAACTTGTAAAATGAACGAAACATATGATTAAACTCAGATTAGTTAATAAATTATTCGTTCGCAATGACGTTCCAATTGATTTCTTCCCAGATACTCAAGCGTGTACTCCTAGTCGAACTGTATTTAACTGTTCACATTTTAGGAAATGAACACTTCCAACTATTACGCTATAAAAACCAGTAAGTTATTTTGACTTAAAAAAACTATAAACAAAATTGCTTCATCGTTGGTTTATATGCTGTTGAGGTGCGAGGGCTATACTAGAAGGCTTACTATCTAATAAGATCTGCACGAACAATTACTGTGTCTAAGACGGCTCTCACAGAATGTTACCAAATAAGGCTAGGCAGAGAATGAATGCAGTTTCAGTAAACATACAATTGCGTCACAAGTCCCAATCACTGCTCCTGACTTCCCGCAACCCTATGGACCCAGCACCCGCACGATGAATCCATGAATTGGTACTGTTTTAGTTGCAGTTCAACCAAAAGCGACCTACGAGCTTATTAATTTTGTGTTTTCACGAACCCGCATTCGCAAATCTGGCTCAAACCCTAATTCCTGGAAGCGATATCGAAACAAAAGCTATCACATTAAGGGATGATATTTGAAAAGCGAATAAATGGAAACTGTCGACGCAACCGCATATTTTACGGCTCAAGGTTTCATTTGATCATCGCCGACACCGAGAGGCAACGTTGTTCAACATTACAATTCCCTGTGAAAATATTGAAACCAGATATTGGGCGCACACACCGTGTCATGGCGGCATAATTCATTTAAAACAGGTTACAATCTAATTTTCTGCTTAAATCTATACCGGGGCCCGACGACGTAAAATTGTATTATTTTGCGCTACAAATTGAATTTCACGATCAGTTGGAACGTGACAGAAATGTCTGACGTGTTGGTTTTGTCGCGATAAACTAAATGCGTAGGTGATTCGCTAAGAGAAAATGCTACGTATATGCCAAAGTCTTTTGTAACATTGTTAAATACCTACAGCTCGTTAAATGAAAATACACAATCGTTCTCTCAACTACCTAGCGCATAGTTTAATCGTTAATAGCAACTATGAGTGGTTAAATACTTACATACATAAATCACGCCGATATATTGCCGCTCGTGGGTAGACAGAAGTGGAATGGGTGTTATTCCACTTCTGTCTCGCCAATTATATTGTCCCATAAAACACCTATCGGGCCGGTATGCCGCAGTATACAGGAAAAACGCTGTCGCTGAGGTTAGTCGCCTTGTATGACACTTGTGTGAGAGATTGGGGGTAGTGACAATTGTATTTTACTCTGCCGTCACCACACGTTAGTAGTCACTTTAATAAAACAATAATAATTCAGCAAAATACAGAGCTGCAAAAGACTACTAATTAATCTACTACCTAATCACCTCTACATTTATATTAAAGGGCTAGTGATGGTGAAACCCCGTAAGCATACCTTTGCAATTATTGTCATTATGTTTCATTTCAACAAAGCTATTTCTATCTATGACTTTTCAATAACAAATACTTGCAGGCTTTCAATATCAAAACAATTAGGTACAATGTTATATAATATAATATTCACGCAGTAATCAAATTATAAATGGCCCTGCGTTGAATCAATTAATAAATATAAAGATATTATCTTGACTGTAAATATTTGATCAAAAATTCAATTAGGGCTGCGAAGTAGCGAACACGCAGATAAGGCCAAATACTAATAAAGCAAGTTTGTTTGTTTTTCTAACAAATTTCGGTCATTAATCTGCCATGATGTACCCGGATCGTAGGATTTATAGCACTGATAACACAAACTTCGCAAATACAATTCGCGCTAACAATTTTGTTTCGCAGTTTATTTAATTAGTGTACATTAACACTGTTCTAAATTTCGATTTACAAGTAAGATTCGCGTTATGAACAGCGCTTTTCAATTCGAACTTTGTGTAATGTATCTCTTGAAATATCATATCGGTATTTTTCTTGCTAGTTTTAACGTGTTATTTTGTTAACTTTTGTTTTAATTTGTTATGTTTTACCGTTTTTTTGTAATAATTTTCTAAAATTTACATAACGTTCAAATAAAAATTGTTAAAAGTAATTAAAAAATATTTGAATCAAAGAACCATTAAAGTTAAAAGTCTTCTTAAAACCAGGCATGAGGTCTGTCTCATTACTTGTTTTGTTTTTCCCCTTACATCAATATTGATCAGAAGCTTTGAAGTCACTCACTCTCTTATGATTCACATCATCCAACACACTGGAAAGACGATAGTTATGACTGAATGTATAGAAAAGATACGGAAAGTACCATAAGTTTTAAGTAGTACAGCAAATTCCTCAAAGTTTTATCGGAATATAACTAACTAACAAAACGATTAAGAAAACGCCCGTTGAAAGCCCGACTTCACTCCAGGATCTAATTACAAAGACACGGCAGACGCTCGCAGTTCAACAAAAATTATTACAGTAATTTTTCAGTCCAAACTTTCGTGAGCACTTCGTGGAAACATGAGAGCTCACCGGGAGAAGATTTGTTTTCGAATAAACATTGTTATTTACCTAAGTTGCTTCCAAGGTGAGATCTATTAAGCGCCAAAATCTGTTGATTTTAAGTGTCTAATTAAGATTAATGTGTAAGCTGGTAATTGTTAATAATTAAGTCTCATTTTAATGGGTTTATGTAACTTATTTCGACACAGACGCTTCTGGAGATGGGAAACCTGATCGCCAACCAAGGGTTGATGATGAGTATAATGAGTTCCTCAACGAAGATTTTTAGTGAATTATACAAATCCCAATGTTTATTATCGCTGGTGGCGTTACGTCAGAGCATAATTGGAATCTCAAGCTTACTCTGTTAAGCGAACTAAATAAACTTAAATTTACATAACTATTGCAAGTATTAATCTTGCAAATTCATCGCTCTGGTAACTGTAACATGTATACAAATGAGTTAGAGGCAGTATCTATTATAACAGACAACATTACGCCCATATCAATATATGTTGAAGCGTTTCAAGTTTCCATCTGATATTGAAATGGAATGGTGTACAGTTCTCGAGTCAATTAATTATTCCTTTTGCTCTGCTGGTTATCTCTTGGTAAAGATGATTACATTGTGCTTACTTAAAGAAGCCTTAGATGGTTCAAAAGCAGGGAGCTTTAATAATCATAATTTACAAGACTGCTCACAGAATTAATTTATACATTCAGTAAATCAGAATACAAAATATTCAGCTTATGTAAATAAAGATCTCTTGGTAGAATAAAATTTCTCACAGTTAGTGGAGTGATTTTTTTGGCATTTTCTTTGTAATTTGATTCTGTTCGTTTAAAATTCTGGCTTGTATGTACTAATGTGAGCATAGAGTAAATATAGATGGATAAATTTAAATACAGAATAAGTAATATAGAAATGCTGGTGTGAATAATGTGTTGCCTCATCTGCTTTCTAGAGATGTTTAGTCTTCGGCGTCGAAATTTCAAGATATATTTTATTCTGGATCCAAAAAGATTTAAGTGGCAGCTTCTGAGATCACATGTGCAGACATCGAGCTAGATAAAGTTCTCCAGATGTTGACGATAAAATATGAAACTTTTTCCGTATTTGTTCAGACTATTTACACTAACATTTTTAAATGCCCTGTTCTCTCGAGCTTAAGATAATTAGGATTGAATTGAATTTATTTATATTTTTTTATATGCGTACCATTTTTTTAAATAATAATAATGTGATTGTAATTTTTTGCCGCGTGGTGACGGCAGAGTAGAATACAATTGTCACCACCCCAAATCTTTCCCGTGGGTGTCGTACAAGGCGACTAAGGATAAATCTGAATATGATTAGGAATGGGCAGCAGCGTTCCTCTTATACCACCTAGGCTAGCAATGTGCTGCGACATTTGTTCCCGATAAATGGCAATAGGCTCGCCACCTATTACATGGTATTTGACATATTTGGCGAAACATGGGTGCTAGTTCACCTCTGCCTACCCCTTCGGGGATATAGGGGTGATTTATGTGTAATATTTAAGAAGTGACGGTTTCTTAGATATCTCATTGAATTTCGACCTATAGCCTCTTGCTTATAACATAGTATTCGGTTAATAATTTGATTTAACTAGTAACTCTTCAAAACTATTTTCCAATAATGTTTTTTATTAAAAGCTAACATCATTGTATAATTAAATGATGAATATATTAAGCAAATATGCACAACACTTTAGTTCGGCGCATGAAGCCAGCTCAATATTGGTAAATTTAATAACCCTGCCATCAAACAGCGGGAGGCTAATTAATAATAAGGCTAATAATTAATCTTGTATCTAGTTAATTTAAGCCAGGATCTAGTTCATAAGCACCAATAGCAAATTACTCTGTAGAGCCACCAGGAGAATAGATTGGTGATATGGCTTATGATGGATAGACAGAGAATAGAAAACTTTAAAGTCCATGTAGCAATTTAGCATGACTTAGCACACCATGTAAGTTTTTTATGCTAGACAGGGAAGCTCTAGCCTTTATCTCACCTGATGGTAAGTAACGATAAGGACCGAAGATGAAATCGAGCTTCACCTGGAGCCCTCAACTACAAAAGGGCTATCTTATCAAAATTGTCGAAACACAATTATGATGTTTAACATTATTATGATGGCGGCAGATTTTGACAAGATGGTGGTAGCTAGCCAGACGGAATTGAAAGAAGTCCTACCACCAACCAAACCGAGTACAAATTTGTACCCCCCTGGGGATAGAACCCGGGACCTCTGGTTCCTAATTCCGGTGGGCGAAGCACTAGACAACGAAGGCGGTTAATTAAGTAAAGGTAATCATCGGGGACCAGCAGCTTAGCGTGCGTGCCTTCCGGAAATTAAGGAGTTTCAGGTAGTACCTTTATTGTCACCAACCTTACTAATGACACTTGTAAACTAATAATGAATTATATCTCATAAACGATTTCACTTACGTCGACCATTTCCGAATTTGGTAAGTTTCTTGTATGTTTATGTGGTTAGCCAGGCCAAAATAGGTTTTAAACACATGATCATGTTTGGAAATGCAGTCGCGCAGTAGAGTTATAAGCATAGATGCTGCTCAGTTTAATATGTCTGTCCTTGCGCATCTACAGCTTTACATCGAGCTCTTTATGATACATTTTTTTAATAACACTAATAAAGTCTTTCCACGAAACGGAAGGCAAGTGTGAATTATAGATGGTGAGCCTATTACCATCTTTTGGGTACGCAAATCGTAGTACATTGCTAGGTGGCATAAAGGGATCGCTGCTGCCCATTATTCATTGATCTCTTTAACCCTTAGTCACCTTGTACTACAAGCACGGGAAAGATGGAGACAACTGTATTCTGCCGTCACTATATGGCGGACTCTTCTTCTAATTTTATATTTTTGTTATTTTTGTCCATTTACAGGGCAGGGAGAAGAAGTCCATTTATGAGTCGTGAGAAAGAGTAAAGTAATTACGATTACTAAAAGACTTAACGTTTAGCTTAGACCTGTTGTCAATATAATGCACAATGTTACTGCTGCTCATTCATCACCATAGGCTATCATCTAATTCTATTGCAATTTGAACGCGATATTGAATTTGAACGCGATATCCATTTCAAAGGGATAATTCTAATACGTAGCTATTTCTAATAACACCCAGATGCTATTGCCATTATTGTATATTGCCATTATTGCAATGGTGAGGAGTGATCCCGATATTAGGCTCCATTCCCGAGGTAATCTTGATTCAAATTACTGAGCAGCGTCTGAAATGTGTTCCTTGTTAGACTCAATGCTCTCGAGAAGCAAGCGTGAAATTAAAGATTTAGACATTATTACTGTCTTGGCTGGCCTACTCGACGGACCTAACGCATGTTTTAATGAAATTTCTTATTTTGCGAGATTACGTTTGGTGTGATTTATTTGAGCAAAATAAATGTCGCAAAAAAACCAAAGCAGTATGATTATTGCTTTTTTTTATTTTGTCATGTGTACATTCTATATTACGTGGTATAATTGAACTAGCCACTTTAATATACACCTCAAACTTGGATGTGGAATTTTCTTAATGAAAATAGTACATTATGCTACGAGTATGCTACGTTGGTTATTACATACGAGGCATTATTGCAAGCGCGAGCCGCAGGCGAGCGCGGTAAGCAAGCTGAGTATGTGATGATCAATGCATACGAGTTGCATACGACGTTTTTCAACACAATTGCGACGAAAAAACCAACTTACGGAAAAAGGCGCCTACAAGTTTTGGTTTTTGTTCTTTTTTTAATTCCCCTTATTAGTAGGGACGGCAAAGGGAACCAGCACAAGCAGCCTTGTCTGATGTTGCCTACTTTCTTCAGTATTAATCGCATTGAAACGCGGATTTATGACGTTTTAATGCATTTTGGGGGTTTTTGGCGGCAAATTTACAGTAACAGCCTATTTTGGTGGTAGACCGACCACGAAAATGCTCATCGCCTTTCTCATCAAATGCACTTTTGTTTAACTAAATCTTTATATTGTTCATCGCCGTAGACACTTACTGCACAAAACTACACCATTTTTTAACAGTAAATATCACTGCTACAATATTAATTTAATAAAACAAATATGACGACTTTCAATTAAGACACAGAAAAACCGGCTGTGCATCCGGAGCAGCAGCAAAATAAAAAATAAAATAAACTATAAATCAATGTTTCTAAATACGATATTTGTGTTTTTATACATCGAATAAAATGTTTATTTATCATTATAACTCTAAAATAATTTCTAACATCTAATAGAAGAGAGTGGAAGAAGAAGACATGTTGTGCCGACCCTACTTAGAGTAGGATAAGGGCATAGAGAAAAAGAATATAACTCTAAAATAATTTAATATTCGTGAAAATATTTACTGTCCATAGACAAATTCAATAAGCATAAACTTTGTAGTGTTTGGCGCGTTTCAACGGTGACAGTCAGATTTTTTTCATTAATTCAAAAATTGTTTCAGAGTGAATTTTATTCAATATGACGTTCAAATATAAGTAGTTATTGAAAATAAGTCTCGTGATGTGTTGAGAATTTCATAGTGGTTTTCACCACCTCATCAGTCGCCATTATGAGCCCTGTTACCATTAAATTCGCGCCGTGCATTTCATAGATGCGTTAAAATGTGTGACACTCCTCTTTTAACGTAAAAATAATTTCATTTTTATTAAGCTTATTTCGCAGATCATTTGACATATGTTTCATTTTACAACTGTCAAATGATCTGCGAAGTAAGCACTTAGAACTTGCTTGTCGATTGTGAAATTGGCCCTAAATATACTAAAGACATGGCTGCATCTGCTAGATCCTATGCTTCCCTAAAAATATAGGGGGAACTAAATTACGCACTAGTACACTAGTGCATAATTTATTATGCACGAGTGCATAATGTGCTGCATTATGAACCTTAAAACCGTGTAATAAGAGTAAATTTACGAGCAATGGTGTTGAAAAATAAATAGCTAAATAGAAAATGCATTAGATTTATTATTACATTTCTACATAACTAAATCTTCTGCAAATTTATTACAAATTAAACCGATAATATTCACTATTGGAAATAAATTATATTTATATGTGAATTCTGAATACATGCCATCAGTAGACATTGTTTCTAAGCATTGTAATATTATAATGAATCTTTTTTTATAAATAAAAAAAAAACTATTTCTCAGAGCAGAAAAACTATTATAATTTCACCGTCGAGCGTTCGCAACAGACTAGCATTTAATTAATAAGCTCCAGGTTGAAGTCTTACATGATAATTTTCTTCAAGCGATTTCTTCGAACAATCTTTTTTGTTTGTTGTAAACTTTGTTAACAAGTAATTAAGCTCAGTTTCCTGGAAATGTTTTGCAATTTTTTACCGTTTTCCCCATTAAAGCGTTTCTAGTTTGTTTTTTGGGAAAGTCAATTAAGTTAACTTGATTTTGAAATTAATAGCCAATCACATGACCACAGTCTAAAGTAAGACTTTTATATAATCCTAGTCTTTTATGTGGTTTATAAAATGAATGGATGCATTTAATTTTATTATTATAAATATATAATATACAGGGTGGAAAGCTGAGATGGGGCATTAAGGGCAGCTAACAGATCCTTGCTACCACGCGAAAATGATCTTCGGAGACCTTTCCCAACTTTTTGAGTAAAGACAATCTACATTCACAGATATTTGATAAAATGTACAGTCAGCGATAAAATCGTCAGACTTGAGATTTTTTTTTATGCCAATCGATCCCATTCCCATTGAGAATTAAAACACTCTTTGAGGATATTTAAAATGAGAAAAATCGTTAAAAATACATAAATTATTTACAAATAAAGACAAATAATACAACGTTATCACACGATTTCAATAGTGAATTGCCTAAAATTTATCACAGAAGCCTTACGATCTTCTAGAAAAGATACATAAACAAAGTAGTTTAAATCTCATCCTCTTTAACTCAATGGTAATAATAATATTTAAGCTCTTTTCTCTTCTCTTTGGAGTACATTTTACATGTTAATTATATCGAATAGTGTATTAATGAATGTTAAAAAAAAGGTTCCAAGCTCTACATTATATAGTGCTTACATCAAAGCTATGCTCTCGCGAACAAGTTAGGCACAAAGTTAGCAATAATTGAAGACGTACTTAGGCTAACGAGGTCATCCTAGCCGGTTCCGAATATACATGGAGGAAAACCTTTATCAGTTGTTCCGTCTCCAGAGCAAAGTTAGTCATATTCAGTCAGCAATAGAGTTCTATTTACCTCAGCAATTCGTCATAGTTGTTTACGTGTACAAGGTCCAAAAAGTTGCCCCAACGCTTCGTTAAACTACACGCTCGGGATTACGTACTTTGACACACTGTCTTAGATCGTGTGGAGAACAATGGAAAGGGGGCTTAAGTATTGTTTACTGTTATAAAAGGATAATTATAAGATGTCGAGGATCCGTCTTCACATTACGGCCTAAAATAATCAATAATAATAATAATCAATAATCAATAATAAGTCACGCCAATTGAATAAGTGGTATAAGAGGAACGCTGCTGCCTATTACTCATTGCTTTGTATAACTACCCTTAGTCGCCTTGTATAACTAGATAGGAGTGTTGAAATTAAAATAACTATTCTCTGTTGTCACTACACGTCCCTAAATTTATTATTTATTAATATTATTAAAGTTAACTTCTATTAAGAAACGCTCCAGTGTAACAGTTTTAATAATACTTTAAACATGCAAATTAATTCAACTTGCAAGATCATCCTGTTGATAAACTCGTTCTCAATTTGTCCTCTGGAGTAATTGCGTCACAGCATTGTTTTCGACAATCGTTTCGCAGTAATCGGTTTTCCAATTCACCCCCATTTTAGTTGTCCATTCTGATTTGAACAAATCCGCCGAACTGCACAGCCGTATGCTCAGGATTGCCAACTAAAGTCGTTTAATTTAAAATTTTCCAGCAGTTGATGAATACCCAGCGATGCATAAAGTAGTGCTGAGTAAATCCTCACGAGATATATCACCAGTCTAATCCCAGTTTGTTTCAAATGAAGAAGCCGTGTAAACAGAGAACTAGATGAAGATTGGACATTTTTGAGAATATTTACACCGCAGCATGTTATTAATAATAAATATTTGTGACACTCACACCTATCATCTGAAGGGGGGCCGTAAACCTGCACTTGGGTCACAAGTCCCAATAGCTACTCCCGAGTTCTCTCTCTGGCACACTATGGACTTTTCGTCTCTGCCAGACATTCAGAAATAAGCAGCAATTGTGAACTTTATATAGTAGCCCGTTGAAATCAATATCCAAGGGCAAGGCCCCAGCGACCTTTGAATAACCCCAACTAACGGACTATTTATGGAGCGAATGTGCAGCGTTTATTCCCTTCTACTTTATCGCGCTCACTTAGAACACCCGAGAATCGAACAAAAAGTGTTCGCTAAGCCTCACGTTTAAGACTGTAACTCCGAAGCTCGATAGACAAGCGTTCAACTTTTGTTCAGATGAAGTTTTCATTGTCTCCTTGTGGATTAATACGTGAACTTCTCAAAGGGTTATCTAAGTTTTGGGGACCACGTTTCTATTAATTACCCAACTTTCCCCCTGGATCGATATTAATTAATTAAGAACTTTAGTTCGCCCGGGCCGCTCATTATCAGGGATCCTTTTTGTACTCAAATCTAATTCATTTAGCAAGCGGGGTGCTGAATTTTATTAGTCCACTAGGTAGGTACAGAAAGTTTTTCGGGTAGGTACTTTCGCGGTCAGTTCCAAAACTCTATACACAGATAAGTGTATACGTTGATATTTTTGTGCGTATAGTGTCATAATAGTTACTTAAATCAAGCTTATTTTTGGTTATTAACACCCACCTTTCGCCAAATATGTTAGGTCCCATATAATATGGGCCTATATAGACTCGCTTTTAGCTACCTATCTCAAACATGTTTCAGTCATTCTTCGTTTTCTTTACAGGAACGAGCGTCGGTGCAGTTTCCTCTTTCATTGATATCGGTCAGACCACAGATATTTTTTATTTATATCATCCATCACACACTTAAATGTCCGAGTAATGAATACATAATTATAGAAAAGTTATAGAAACCTATGAACAGAGAAAGTAATTGGGATGACAACATACTTATCCATACTTCTCAATGTTTCGGCTTAGGCTGCATGCTTGATACCAACCCTCTTGTTTGTCCCAATCCAACCAATCGTCTTGTATGCTGTTGTTGGTGGTTTACTTATTGGCCTACACTGGACAATCTCGCTTAGTCGACTTTTGCGACACCCCTGGGGTGAGTCGGGGCTGACACATAGTACGTTATTTTTTCGCTCCCAGACCAGCATAGAAGGCTCTATAACATGTCATTGACATAATATTCCGTTTGCAAAACGGCTCACTCATAACATGGTTGCAATTAGTTATGCTCAAAAAAATCGAGGTTATTTTCATGGGGCGTGAAACGTGATTGGCACGCTAGAAAACGCTCCGTTTACGTCACTCTCCGAGCACGAAAATTGACTGACTCAACGAAACTTTCCAATTAAGCCATTAGGTAAATGACGGCCGACGTAACTTTGAATAAATATCGCCCCCGGGTTGTTTCACAGACGCTAATGACTCGAGTTAATGTGGTCAACGTTCAAAGTAACATGCGATAGATTCGTTTTCTTTCGCAATTTAACGGTTATCGTCGTCGCTTTGAGTTAAAATACTTATAATATAAAGACTGGGAAGCTTTAGTGGTCGCTTTTATTAGTCTACATTATCTTAAGCATGTAACTTAGCCAATAATGGACCTTGAGCGAGAAAACGAAATTCCCATTATTACCTATTGTTTTTACTGAACGACAAAATAATAAATTGCTTCGACGCCAAATCAAAAGTATGATTCAAAATAAACAATTTAGTTAGGAGTCCTTTAAATATTTACGACCTAAGTCTGTGCTAAAAATATTTTTCCTATTATATCAACAAAGGCCTTTGTAATCACAAATATATTCTCGTGAATTGTGTGACCTTTTCATTCTTACCAAATAAAACAATTATTAGCAAGCTATCTAATTAAGGATTGAAATTGAAATGCTCGTGTTTATTAAGAAATAAACACTAAAAATTTGCTTAAAAGTATAACAGTTCAGATAAATACATACATACATAGATCACGCCTATATCCCCGAAAGGGTAGGCAGAGGTGAACTAGCACCCACGTTTCGCCAACTATGTTAAGTCCCATGTAGTAGGTGGCGAGCCTATTGCCATTTATCGGGCACAAAAGACGTAGTACATTGCTAGTCTAGGTGGTGCTAATTCCTAATCACTGATTTATCCTTTGTCATCAGTTAAATGTCTCCTATTAATACGTAAAATATTCATATTAATTTTCTGTATTAATTTTTTATATTGGGCGTGTGGTGACGGCAGGGTAGAATACAATTGTCACCAACCCAAATGTCTTCCGTGGGTGTCGTACAAGACGGCTAAGGATAAATCAGTGATGAGGAATGGGCAACAGCGTTCCTCTTATATCATCAAGCAATGTACTGCGATGTTTGTGCCCGATAAATGGAAATAGGCTCGCCACCTATTACATGGGACTTAACATAATTGGTGCTAGTTTACCTCTGCCTACCCCTTCGGGGATATAGGCGTGATTCATGTATGTAATTTTCTGTAAAAAATCTATCCAACGGGAGTGGGTAGGGGTGGTGATAATTATATTATTACTACCTCTCACAAAGAATCGTAAATAGAAAATTCTTTATTATACACTGACAAATAAATGGCAATACATAAAGATATCAAAAACAATATACAATGGGCGGCCTTATCGTTATATTAGCGATCTCTTTCAGACAACCTTTTGTGGACAGGAAAGACATAGGTATCGTACAAAGGAACGATCTCAAAAGAATGGTTCTATTTGACAGCTGGTTTAGTCGAATGGTCAGATCGCTGGTTATCAGAGTCTCGGGTTCCAATCCAATCAAAATTAAATGTTTATGATGAACACAAATATTTGTTCTCAATTCATTGTTGCAATGCTTATGAAGTATATATTATTAATATGTAATATTGATTAATGTGCCCGATAGAAAGGCTCGCCACCATTTTTATATGGGACTTAATATTGGCGAAATGACGGTGATAATTCACCTTTGCCTACCTCTTCGGGCTTAAAGAAGCGCGTAGCGTGTATGTATGTAATGTAAGTTATCACAGATCAAGTGTACTCTAGCTCGCTTGATACGGTCTTGTCGATTACCGTTAGAAAAAAAGGTAATTACATGTATTTGTTCCGAACACAATATTCCAATATTAAGCCACTTCACGCGTCGCAGTAAGTTCAATAAGAGCACGTCATACTATCTCCTTTCGCTAGCTGACAATTGACACATCAGCCATAATACGGGCAAGACAGCTGACCACCAACAGCGAGCTAGCCAAGCGATAATAAAACTTATGCTATATTGATAAAGTTTGCCTCCGCGTAATAAATAAAGTTGTCGGAGCGTACCTGTATTATGAGTTAGACAGTTTGACGGCTGAACAGAGGTACAAGTAGGCACCTGAATCGGTGATATGGGTATCCAATATTTGTTTGTTTGTGGAGTAAATGTCATCGGAATGGCTTTTGCTTATCACGTGTATCAAGCGCCCTAGTAAGATAGGTACACTAGTTATGGAAACACCAAGTAATTGCTCGCCAGAATCATTTCGTTGTAATCTCTCATCTTTTATTTCATTTTTAACTAGATCAATTATTAAAAATCATTTATCTTTTGACTATAAGGGGTTAAAGTATGAAATTTCCGTTTTCTACTGAAAATCTAAATTGTTTATTTTTTAGTTTATAACAAATTATTTAATCAAAATAGTTACCATTACTATCTATACATTGCTGCCATCTAATAGGAAGGTCATTTATGCCTTTGCGATAGAACTCTGAGGATCTAGACTGCACAAACTGTGCGAAAGCATTTTGTACTGCCTCCTGGGAAGAAAACTTCTTGTTACGTAGATAATTGTCCAAATAACGAAAGAAATGGTAGTCCGTTGGAGCAAGATCTGGCAAATACGGGGGATGACGAATGGTTTCTAACTGCAGTTCCTGAAGGGTCAAAACGGTTTCTCGTGCTGATTTTACTGCTAGTTTTGCCAACATTGTTCGGAGTTCGGCACAACAGACATCTGCGGTTATTGCTTGACCAGATCGGAGAAAACTATAGTGAATAACACCATGCTGAGACCACCAAACAGTTACTTTTTATTGGTAAGTTTTGCTTTAGGACACTGTTGTGGCTTTTGACCTGGGGTCAGCCATTGCATTTTTCTTTTACGGTTACCATAAAGAATCCACTTTTCATCACATGTCACAATTCGATCCAATATTCCTTCATTTCTGTACCGATTCAACAAGGCAACACAAGTTTCAACACGCGTTTCTTTTTGCAGACCAGTCAAATCATTAGGCACCCATATTACGTATTTTTTTTATTTTATTGATTTGACGCAAATGAGTCAATATTGTGGGTAAGGTAACGTTAAACCATGCCGCTAATTCCTGGGTAGTTTGACTAGGATCGGCTTCCACCATCTCTCTTATTTCATCGTTATTCACCTGTGTGGGCGGTCTCGTTCTTCAAGTCGAAGTTTCCATCACGAAAGCGTTTAAACCAAAATCTCACCAAACGCAACATTGATATTGCGGGTTTTTGAATACGAGTTCCGCGCCGGAACTCGTATTCAAAAATAACTCGAATTTTCGCAGTATCCATCTTTCTTGTCTAAGTTGAATATCAAAAACAATTGAAAGTCGATATTCAAATGTTTCACAATTTTTTAAAAAAAGAACATCATTGAAACCATGTGAAAAAAGTTTCATTTGAAAGCCTCAAACCATGAAGATTCTATGTCAATTCAAAAAACCTATTACAATAAAACAACAATTTCATACTTCAACCCCTATTATCATTAATCAGTCCACATGTAACCACGGCCGGAGCATACCCGGCTGAAACGTCAAGCATTAAAAAGGTAAATAATCGTGTTAATTCCCGTTTCAACTTTTGATCATGCAACGCAAAAGTTTAAAATTGATTAATGATTAAAAAGCCGTGAACGGCGTGACAGCGCAGAATACTATTGTCAGAATCTCTCACAAATCGTACAAGACTAGGTACTCATAATCATCATCACTACACACTCCATTCTCCCTATAACACACAATAATGTAAGGCAAATGTATGCAGCATGCTGACCCAGTGCGGATTGGTAATAACGACTGCAGATAAAGCCAACGGCTTAACTTGCCTTTCAAAGCCCGGGTGAACTCGAAATATTATATTTATGGTCACCTATCCAATGTCCGGCCTTAAAAAACTTTCCTTAGTTTACGCAATCACCGGCTGAGCGAACTGCTCTCTCAATGGGACCAGGCGTTTAATAATATATTTTTTTTTAAATGTTTTCGTGTGTAAGGCACATTGCCTGTTAGGCCAGTAATTGTTTTTCATTTACATTTGTTCTAATTCCAAATTGAAAAAAGGTTATTAATTGATCGCCAGATAGATTATCCTAACCTAACTCACGAAATGAATATGTTGGCTTCTTTTAAATGGAAAATAGCGTCCATTCTGAAAGTTGTGGCTAGTTTATTGATTTAGATGCATAATTATTTATTACCGCATCAAGACTATAAATTTTTCGAACTTTTTCTAACCACTCTTTGTGATTTTTTTAACATTTATATAATATTGAAATCAATAAAACAATTATTTATTGTTTGTGAGTCACTTTATTATTTCCGATTGAAAAAAACAAAAATCCAAGTTTAACCTAATCAAGGAGTGCCCACTCCTTGATTAGGTTAAACTTGGAGCGGCCGGGGCGCCGGCACACAGCGCAAGCTCACGTTGGAGCTTTAAAAATCGTCCCTTTGTTTACGACGCAATGAATTCCGAATTTCAGACACCTGCCCGAAAAGGTGGGTGTCGCTATTGTTCCCCGTGAATAATTTTCACCACAGGGCCGCTTTTATCGCAGTAATTCGCTCAAAATGAAACCGGTTAGGTGAAATTGATAAATACCGTTGAGCCCATGCGATACCGGGCTCAGAACTAGCTTTGAATAATTTTTGCTCCCATTCATTTGAAGTATTGACGGAACACCAAAGGCTTAGTCAATGTCTTAGGAACATAGCGTATTACAAGTTCCAGAGTGAGTTAATATAGATGGATGATGAAGGATGACTATTTATTAGTGAGAAAAATTGTTCGAGAAAAAATCGTAAATATACTACCCGAATACGATATGACTTGGCATCAGACCGACGTAGTCTATTTATTAGTTAGAAAAAGCTGGCTAGAATTAATTTCTCAGTATTTATGAATTTGTTTTGTTAAACACGTTACTTACGAGTAGGGTACTGATAAATATAAATACTGCCAAGAGAAGAAAATTCGTTGGATGAGTTTTAAGAATTTGGTACCTATAAATTTCCTGAAAAACCTCTATAGGTATATTTGTAATGTCTCAGAAGTCAATAATAATACATACTTTGATAGTTTTATTTATGTTGCAAAGATTTCACACTATTTTAGCTAGCTAGGTATTTAATATTGGTCCTCGGTCGTATTACAGGTTGAACTCAGTTCATTGCTTGCTTGTCGTATGCATCGCATATATAATTCTGATATTAAGCAGCGTTGATAGTTGAAACGTATTGTCTCATTTAGTCAGTGTCAGAACACGTCAGAGTTTCTTGTTCAATGAACATTTGTAGCTTATCGCATAAACTGCCGAATAACTAGTGATTTAGTAATATATCTATCTCAATTCATTCACTTGACAGATTCGAATGCTTACTAAAGATAATACTAACTTTAATTTATATTAGCCATTTCCAAATCCGATATACAACCTACCATTTTCACCTGCAACAAAATAACGTAGAATGAGTCATCACCGACTCACCCCAGGGGTGTCGTAAAAGTCGACTAAGGGAGATTACTTGGTGTAGATCAAAAAGCACTCCTAGGAACATCTGAACACTCGACGGCAAACCACCAGCAACAACATACCCAAAGAGGTTAAGTTAGGTTAGGTTAATTGACATCTCTGAGTGCGGCATTTAGTCGCCTAGTGCTTCCACGCTGGCCTGAGGGCGAAAAACAAAAAGTAGAACGTGCCGACCGCGACATTAATTTATCGCTTTCCGGACTTTTCCGATGTGATGGGTAATATGTTATCAAGTCTACCACTCTTATATGAATGCAAGAGAAAACATACTGCGCCAACCTCAAATAGGAACAGGACGTGAAGGCAATGAGTCCTAGTATGACTCCTAAGTTACAGGTAGGAGTGGCGAAGATAGTATTAAACATAGTCATATCAGCAACTAAACTATTCACAGAAATTCTGATGTGAGTTTTCTAATTATTTTTTTAAACATTTTAATAATTACTATTTCTGATTGGCGGGGTTACCAGATTTAATTGAGAACTGCCCAAATAGCGGATCCAAACAACGCCGGACAATAAATAAACAATGCGATTCCGCCCATTACAAAGCTTAATGATATCGTTACAGCGGCAAATGTTCAGTTCTAGTCGTTTGTTCGATAATCGAAAACATAAATCACAATAAAACTCGCAGCAGGTCGACGCCATCCTTCTAATTTATTGGTCTGATGTATCCAACCTCCACAGTGGGAACGAAATTGCGAAAATATGTCCGCGGAGACTGAATTAATCAGTTAATAAAGTCTCCCGTCTCCACCGTCTAAGTGTGTAATTCTTTTCAATTTACCTTCTAAGACATTTCGTTCACAATGCCCTAGCTTGGTTACATTTTAAAGATATTTATTTGTAACAAGAGCAACAGGCTCCCGAAGCTATGTTAGGTCGCAACCTAAATTATTTGGTGAACGGTGACTGTGTAAATTGTGAAGTGAGACACTTATCGTCACTATTGTATTTATTGCTAAAACTAAAAGGCAGACAGAATAAAATGACCAAATAATGTAAGGCAGAGTGCTGGTAGCGGTGACTTTATGTAGAATTAATAAAAAACGGAATATTCTAGTTAATATTCTTCTAAAACGAACCTTTTCAAAACTGCTCAAAAAGAAAGTATAATATCACAAACTAATATGAATCCTTTGAACATAGAAAAATAAATGTTCTTAGAATAATATAAAAAACTTAAATATTTCAGTCTTTGTGTTCTGAAAATTAAGCAATTTAGTTAAAAAGGGCTACGAAAAATGAATTAAAAATATGAAATTTCCCTCGAAAGCTTTTAAAACAACGCGTAATATGCAAAGTCTTTGATACCTCGAGTATAAAACGAAACTCATTCCTTTCCCAGGATAATTATGTTTTTTCTTTCAGACGTAATTCGTCCTACCTTAACTTAATGGTGCTTTATTAATTTCATTAATTTTACATTTTCCGCCCTAATAGCTTTTTACCTTTTAACAATACATACATACATATATCACGCCTATATCCCCGAAGGGGTAGGCAGAGGTGAACTAGCACCCACGTTTCGCCAATTATGTTAGGTCCCATGTAATAGGTGGCGAGCCTATTGCCATTTATCGGGCACAAAAGTCGCAGTACATTGCTAGGTCGTATAAGAGGAACGCTGCTGCCCATCCCTCATCACTGATTTATCCTTAGTCGCCTTGTACGACACCCACGGGAGAGATTTGGGGTAGTGACAATTGTATTCTACTCTGCCGTCACCACACGGCATGGTACCTTTTAACAATGCATTATACAAATATATTTAGCTTTAATAGTTCGTCGAATTGTCCATTTTTATAGCATTGGTAAAACCGTTGTAGAAGCGAGAGGCAACACCTTGAAGAGTAACTTGTATCTCACTTCAATTACTGATTTACCCGAAAGGGTAGGTAGGAGTCCAACATAACGCATCACTCTCTCTAGATAGTTTGCCAACTCACCTTATTGCCTTATCGAACATGATGTTTTAGTTTTGTCAACCATGTTAACGACCATTCAGCTGACTTTCGTGGAGAATATTTGGTTAAGCTTTTATCGATAGCCCCAAAACTATGGCCATAATTTTGAATGAACCAAGAACCATCTGCCAAATACGTCGACAGCGTTCTTGGCAATTGCTTCAAACTGAGATGAAATGATATAAGTTTACAGTGTAACGAAACTTTCATCAAGCATTATTTCTCATAAACTTTCAGTGCTGTAAGTTAAATTGAAGCCGTCTTCGTAATGTCTATGTTTATTTCATATACTTACTTCGAAATTACACGTCAACGGAAGCGTATTCATGCATCCCCAGTGACGGAATTCATAATTAATTCAAAGTTTAAATTGCATGTCGAGAGCTACAACTCATCAGCGTTAAAAAGTTTCGGAGAAAGTAAAGCGTAGCTTTATGTGACACACGGCCCGGTGTGCCTTACAATTTGTTTAATTAGAACGCCCGGCTCAATCCCAAAAGTCATCTATATTTAATGACTTCAATGACAAACTTAGAAAAGTTGAATTGAGGCTTTTTGGTCTACGAAAAAGTTGTCCCTTACGCCAGTGGAAGCTGTCGAGCGTATTCAAGCCACTATAGACTCTAAACTTGGAATACAAAATTGAATATCGGTCGCACTCGGTATCGGATAAAATGCGTACGACATTTTGTCACCCGTTTCAATATTGAATTACATTACTAAACATAAAACTTGAAACTCATTTAAAGTTCGAGGAACTGTATCCGCAGAAGTTACGCTCACGTACCTACCTAACTTGAATTAATTTTTAAGTTAAACGAACGAATTTTCACAGAGAGTTTCGTTTTGAGTATACACCAGTTTGTAATAGTTATAGTTTTGACAGAATATTTAACATGTTCGCAATCAGCGTGAGACGTGGGTGACATGAAAATGTAAGCTGCAGAAAACGTTTGTTTGGAGAAGTGTGGGAATTTAGTACGACTTCTATTTGTTTGTAGTATGTTATGTTATTTATTCGAAAGTAAATTCATTGATAGAAATATATTAATAATATATTATTTTTCTGTCACGGATTATAAGATTATTTACTATTTAATACCTTGAAGAATGTCACGTGGTAAACAGAGCAGAATAGAGATCGTGCCATGCTTTTCAAGTGCCCTCGGCATCGTAGGAAGCAACTAAGGAAGATTCCTGGATTTCGCACACGCTGTGACGCGTATATCATACTGTTCCCAAGCATGTCATTCCCAAGGATGTAATGTTGGCTTTATAAAACCTAGCCAAATATTGGAGAAGAATGAAACTGTGAGCTGGGCAAGAAGAATTAGAATACCTTGAAGAGTAATAAGTCTAGTTAAAAGCTATTTCACATTAATATAGCAAAATGAATTGCGACGCTTGGGGACCGTAAAATTTTAAAACCCAGTGTAACTTCGCTAACTCCGTACAAAACTTCGGAACACTAATAGTTTCTTTAGACTTTTTAATTTAATACTTTTCCCATGAAGTTGGTTCCACTCCGGCGATATTAATAATGCCATAATATTGACGCCGCCTGGTAACGGCAGAGTAGAATACAATTATTGTCACCACCCCAAAACTCTCCCGTGGGTTTCGTACTAGGCGACTAAGAATAAATCAGCAATGAGGAATGGGCAGCAGCGTTCCTCTTATACCACCTAGCAATAATAGTACTGCGACTTTTGTTCCCAATAAATGGCATTACTATTACATGGGACTTAACTTAATTGGCGAAGCATGGTTGCTGGTTCACCGCTGCCTACCCCTTCGGGGATATAGGCGTGATTTATGTATGTATAATATTGACTCCAGAAGGCTGCTATTAATAAATAAGGCGCCTCAGCTGTTGGCGGCCGATTGCGGTGGTCCGTTTCCATATTGAATGCATTAGTTTTAATAAGTGGTTGTATTTGATGACAAGGGGGTCATGCTCAATTCAGCCAGAGCCAGTTATTTTGGTGCTAATTTAATGGCATTTAGTTCACGCTGCTTTCGATTCGATTTGGGTCCGCCATGTTTAAGACTTTCTTCACCTTAATTATTGGAAACCTTCTTGACATAAAGTATAACAATTGTCTTGAAAATTGATCATCCTTATGCAAGGCTTGTGCCATTGCTGGAGCACAGACCTTCCCAAATGATGGAAGAATTATGCAGCTGATACTAACGGCTTAGCAAAGTTTCTGAAGAACGGAAGAAACCAAAATAAAAATATGTTTTTCCCACCCATCCAATGACCGGTGTTAGAAAACATTGCTTAGTTTACGCAACACAGGGGTAGGCAGAGATCACTTCTTTCCACTTGCTACGATCCTTACATACTTCTTTCGCTTCATCCAATCTCATCAATCTCTTCATGCATGCCCGTCGGTTTCGGGTACTCTTGACCTGGCCCTTTTTTAATAAACTTTCAATTTGATTATGACAGCTCCGCCTAGGCCTTCCCCTTCCCATTTTTTTATATTTATACATAAATAATATAGGTACATATTAAAATTTGTCTATATAACTACTACTTACCTAAGTCAAGTGTAAACAATTACTAAAAAAAAATAATTGACACAGTTCCATCGTAAGTAACAGAATCGCAAGTCGGGTCAATAAGGTCGTAAATCTACAAGAAGACGCCTATATCACGTACACGTTGATTGAATCTGTCGTAGGAATGAGTCTCACGAATTACCTATGGATCTATGGAACGACTTTACTGTATGTATAAAATAATTATATATACAAGAGATTCAGGATATTTCTTAAAGCTTTCAGATTCGTAATAGTTAATAATAAAGCACTTTTTACAACTAGTTGTCATTAACAATGTTGACAAACTTACTTTAACCTTAAAATTAGATTAAATTAAGTCACTTACTACCGCACTCAGAGACGTCAAATAACGTTAATGAGTACTTAACGTCAAAAAATTACAATTCTAAACTAGTCGCTATTCTTGCCGGGTCTTGATTTGAATGAAAATGTCTGACATTAAATACTCATTAAAGTTAATTGACGTCTCTGAGTGCGGCAAATAAGGAGGCAAAAGATTTCTGTAAAATAACGTTGGAAATGGCGGCGATAAGTACTTCGATTCCAAATGAAAAGCAATCCTGGTGATTAAAACTTTTGTTTTTGTTATTGTATTTTAGAAGCATGTAACGTATGTGTGGCATACTGCACGGCATATGGCGTTCATGTAAGAACTGTACATTTAGCTTATAATTAAGTATAGAAGAAAAAAAGTACTATAAAATGTGCCTATCCTGTTGGTGTAACTTAAAAAATAAATCCAGTTGTCCAATGCTAACGTTGTGGAAATTATTCCGTATTTTTTATGAAAAAAAGTCTTATCTCAACGATTTACGAGCGGGTTTCCATCGAGGCGATTCGTCATCGTGCTAGCTCTGGTTGCCGGTCCATTTTGGACGATGAACAAGAATGGATTTTGATAGGGAAACTTTTATTAACACATTCATACATATAAATAAATACACATAAATAAATACACATATAAATCACGTCCATTCATATCTGAAGTAGCAGGCAGAGGCGAATTAACACCAAGGTTTGGGCAATTATGGGAGGTTAAGTGATGAACCTCTATCGAGCACGTTAATCCCAGTATACATATTCCTAGGTGGTGTTAGAAGAACGCTGCTTCCAAATAGTCCTAACTGTCTTAATCCTTAGTCACCTTATACGACACGACACCCACGGGAGCAATTGGGGATGGTGTTAATTGTATTCTGCTTTGACGTGCCAACGTCTGTAATGACAGTCTGAAAGTCCAGTCATTATTAGCCAGTTAATGGTGATCCAGAAATCCCCAGCCAGACCACTCGTAACTCTGAGAATTCACAGCTCCGCCATAGATCAAATCGTGAAAGTATCCGTCGCATTACTCTTTCTCTGTCGGCGACACCACTGGGATTCCACAGTGCATGTGCGCTCGCACTGTGGCCCACTCAATTTCACTTCTTAGTGACATTCCCCTTTGTGCAACGGTCGCTTTCCCATGTTGTTGAAACCGTGATAGAGTGTTATGGACTCTGGCGACATGTTTATTGTGGACCCAGCATTTTCTGACATGATTCATCATGTGTACTGCGCGAATGTAATTAGTTTGCGGGAAGCGAATCCGATGGGCAATTTTCATAGGACCACACAATTGGATACTGAAATAAAGATTGCATGTGAAAAGTATGTGGTTCCATAGCACCGTTATAATATACATCCCGAAACAGTCTGTCGACCCCAAATAACTTGGAGACAGGGCAAGCGAATGATGATGATTCCTTTAAAATATAATATGAAAGTGATATTTCAATGGAATATGAATTAAATAATTATTTTTTTACTTAAGCTGCTACTGCAGTTCCAAACACCCAGATAATCGTTTAAATATGAACGATGTTGTTGGTTCCAAACAGGAATGACACCTTACGAAATTGTATAGACCATGACATTTCTAAACTTAAGCCCACGCACTAGGGGAGCAAAGTAGTAATTTAGAAACGGACGCCTACAAGCTTCCTTTATACATATTTTATGTAACTAACCGCATTAAATTATTTAACAAAAATTACAAATCACATACATACATATGTCACGCCTTTCTCCCACAGGTGTAGGCAGAGATCACTTCGTTCCACTTGCTACGATTTTTACATACTTCTTTCGCTTGATCCAATCTCACCAATCTCTTCGTTTCGGGTACTTTTGACCTGACCCTTTTTTAATAGACTTTTAATTTGATTATGAAAAATCCGCCTAGGCCTTCCCCTTCCTATTTCTTCATTTACTTTCGCAATGTAAATCCATTTTGTCATTCTCCTTTCATCCATTCTTTCGACGTGACCAAACCATGCGCGCATCCCTTTCTCAATCCTTGTCATTACATCTTCTTTCAAACCACACCTTTCTCTTATCACACTGTTATAGAACCGATCGCTCAGCCTTACCCCAGCCATGCTCCTCAACGCTCTCATTTCTACTACATTTATTCTACTTTCATGCTTCTTCTCCCATACCCAACTTTCACTTCCATACATTAATGTCGGGACCAGCACTCCATTGTGAACAGCCATACGAGCCTTTATGGACACGCTTTGGCTGTTCATAAAAGTGTGCAAAGCCCCGTTTACCATATTCCCAGCTTTCACCCGCTTTTCAATATCACTATCACAAACGATTACAAATCACGTTACTATCTAAATAAAAGACGTAAATTATTGTTCTATTGGCTTATCATAATAAATTATTAGAAATAGACTTATAAAAATAAACATGATCCTATACCGTAGCACAAGTTGACAGCCTAGCATTAAAATAGATCGGTCAATCAATATTCTTAACATAAAAATGGAAAAGTTTACTCCGAAAATTACGGGGTAATTCTAAATTATCTATGTTTGAAAGGTAGCAACACCTTATACGTATTTATGAAAGTATTAACAGTATTCTACTAAACAGATTTCACGGAACAGCTTGAAAGAAAGAGCTCCTTAAGTTACCACCAAACTCAATTAAGATTTTGTATTATTACAAATTAGTCCTAGAGCTAGTGTCTCCTACTATCAGCTTGTCACTTCAGATTACTTAGAACGATGCTTATTGCTTTCTTTCACGAAACTGAAAGCTGTAAGCCCTGAAACAGTTCGTTGCACCTCCTGAAATACACGAGTGGAAGCTTTTACTGAAATGCGAAACGGAGCTGTCTGTCCTGCAATTTCGCAAAATGATTTGACCAGGTAATCTATACATATAAAGCACGTGAAATATTTCAAATGAAAGTGATGTGGAACGCAAAAAAGGTGTATAAGCTTTTCGGATTTGAAACGTGGATAAAATTGTGCCCGAGGCATGCATTTTTCGCACGTTTTCGACCTTTTTAATGTCGATAACATACGACCGTTTAATTTGTTAGGATAAAATTCCAAAATAATTGTCGTCATCAATACCAATAGCATTGCACAGTGAATTACAAAAGTCGGTTAAAATCCATTGAGAACAAAAATGCTTTGCATTTTACGAAAATAACTTTTCATTAACAGAATTATAATTGTTAAAAAAACATACTCTGAAGATTTTGGCGGCTAGAAAAAGAATTTCGAAAAATTATGATCTTGAGGCGGGAATCGACCCTGCGTCCGCTGCTATCCGGGCAGGTGCCTGACCGCTCGGCCACCTAAGACACTGATTTTTCTAACATTTATATAATGTTAAAATTAAAATCGAATAGAACATACTCTGACACAAAAAAAAAAACACTATCCGGATCTTAATCTATTTGGAATTTATTTTACGTGAATTTCATGGAATATATTATTATTTTTTGTAGAAACTTTAATGTAAACACGTAGTCTGAGTAGTTTTTACACCATCATCTATCTGTCAGTGGCAGTCCTATAAAATCTGATTGAAAAATGAGTTTTGACTTGTTAAATGTGTTGACTCCGTATTACAAACATTTTATTTTGACTATTAAACTCGTACTTTTTTAATTATTACATTAAACGCTTAATACGCGCAACATTACTTGGATGGTTTATTCAAATGAAAATGCGTAAACGCTTTTAGTAAAACAAGCGAAAATAACATGGTAATAAGTGAAAACATTGAAACCCTTTTCAGTTGGGCCCTTTGAAGTGTTTATAATGAATAAATTACGTATATTATGCCTAAGAACGTAATGAAATGTCTAGTAAAATGGAAGAAATAAAAATGCAAATTACAACAATAGAACAAGTATTCTGACAGGCCTCATAAAAAGTTGGCACCGGGTGAACTTTCCCTTTGCATATTCATTGCGCAAACTCACTCGGAAGTTTTTGGTGAGAAATTATGATAATAATTTTATACTAACTTCATCCGTCTTGCACGGCTTTCGTAAATTAGAAGTTGTGTAGAGGTGCGGGCTCGTGCGGTCTGATGCCTCGAGTTAAGCGTTTTGGCCAAATTAATCTGGATTCTGTCTTGAATGGGAAAAGTGAAACACTTTACCAGACCCAAGCGTGACCTTCTTCGTAAGTGCTCAATTATTTCGTCGAGAAGAATGAATTGTGGATATTTTGTTACCAACCTAAATTATTATTTCGATGATTTTTTATATGAACATTTAATTAATTTTGGACAAATATAAATATTGATAATAATAATCTTAGACGAATACATAAAATAGGCTATATTATTCCATCTTTAGGGAAGGCCTGTGCCCAGCAGCAGGACATTAAGGGTTGGTGATGATGAAAACGACGATGAGATAAACGTACAAAATTAACTCGTAACTTAAAAAAAATGCTTTTTATTTTTTCTACACAATGTGACTGTTATAATTTATGGCAAGACAAGTATCAATCCATTGACCAACTGACACCAAATCGCAGCCACTGCATCATCAGGCTCCTTCTGTGAATTCATAATTACACACCACTGTCAAACAATCAAGAGTGAGAGCAAATTCATTATCCCCTATCAAAAGCCACAAACATACGTAGGTACTCTCGGTTCCAAAGCCTTCAATTTCTGAGTAAATGCTCGAAGCGATTTCGCCCAAGCTCGATAGCATTCACGTACTGTTCTCGCGACTAAACAAAGGCGGCATGTACGAAGATTTATGAACAATTCACGACGCAATGATATGGGGTATCTATTCAAATCCTCCCCCACTTCTGACGCAGGTACTCACAAGATGATGTATGTCCGTGGGCACAATGGGTACATTAGTTGGCCCACTTCCCGCGAATTGAATTTTGTTTGACATAAAGAGCCAGCTTAGGTGAGCTGTCTGTTTAAAGGATTTACGAGCAGGAGATTTTTTTTATGCTAGACAGGGAAGCTCTTGCCCTTCATCTCACCTGATGGTAAGGGACGATGAGGGCTGAAGACGGAATCGAGCTTCACCTGGAACCCTCAACCACCTTCTGTGGGCTATAATGCTGTTAATATTATTATGTGGGTGCTAGTTCACCTCTGCCTACCCCCTGGGGATATAGGCGTAATTTATGTGATATTATTATTCGGCGACAGATTTTGATAAGATGGTGGTATGGTAAGCTAGCCAGGCGGACTTGAAAGAAGTACCAACCTAACCGAGTACAAATTTCTACCCCTCTGAGGACCGAACCCGGGACCTCTGGATCTTGATTCCGGTGGGTGAACCACTAGACCACGGAAGCGGATAATGCAGAAGTAGGTAACCGTTAAAGTAAAAAGAGACCTGGGGGCCTTAACAAGTTGCCAATCTATACTATATTGCTCCGACCCTAAATATTTTGTCTGCCCTCAAATATAACAAGAAAGTAGTAGCAAAATCATTATCATCTCCCTGCCTTGTCCCCAGTTTTCTCGTACGATAGAAGGCGTGGATGGATGGTCCGCTCGGGTGATGGATGGTCCACTTTTCTTACTAAGGTCTTACACAATCTGACAAAATGTGGATGTAAGTGCACCACTACCGAGGATAAAAAGTTGTGTATTACCTCGGTATGTGATATTAGATACAAGATCTTGATACATACATTGATACATAATACTTTTGCCTGTATAATATACTTCAACTAACCACTGCGAATATATGTAAATAGAAAAACATAAGCTTCATAGGCTTTTAGTAACGATCAGACAATTTGTATTACGGTGAGCCTCTATTAATAATATCCACACTAATGTCTATAGAGCACGCAATAGAGTGATTCTACTAAAAGCATCTCGGCAAAGTTACAGCAAGTATAACACGGGCATACAAAAATATGTTCCACCTTGAATGAATAGTGTTTCGGATACCTCAAAGAAATATTTTCGGTAGCATTCACTTCTTGGAATTCGCAGAAAAATGCTGGCAGCGTGTTTTGAAATAACTTATGCAAATATACGGAAGCCAGGCGATTTTAAGAGGTGGCATCCTATTTATAAAGTCGATTCTGAAAAAGTGGGATGCGTCGGGACGGGAGGATATCGTCGTATTTCGGGAACAGGTGGCTTTTTATCCGTGAAAACGAATATAATGACATAAAGATCCGAATTAAACTCGTGAACAGCTGTTTAAAGTCCAAGGTAGGTATTATACTGCTTTGCAACATGGAGGAAAAGTGTCTTAAAAATTGTGAATAAACATTTTTATTAAATAAAGACTTCTTAAATTATTTTAAAACAATTTCACTGCATTCAAATATTTTTGAAAAAACGCCTATCTGAATATAAAATTAATGGTCTGGTTATTATGTAATTTGGAAAAAATAATCGTAAAGATAGAGCCTTTTGAACGGTATTGTAAAATTTACTGGCGCTTTTTTTCCATTGGGTGTGTTCCATTGCCGGTTCAGACAGGCGACCAAAATATTTGAATGGAATTAAAATTATTGTTAAAATCAAAATGAAGTCTCCTCTCAGTTAAATTGTCTGTCTACAGTTTTTTAAGGTACTTTCCTTTCGTGTGTCATAGCCTTGGGTCGCCCTGTATATCGTTGTCGTCTTACAGCCAACAGTTTTACGCTTGATGTAAGGATCTTTAGGGGAGGAAAGCAACGCCCTCACGGGCCTTTCGGGTGTAAGGGACTCCGAACGGTGTAAGAGCATTAACTGTACCCTTCCAGAATTACGTTTGTTTGTCTAGGCACGTCCCAGGGAAACATAAATAAAAACAAATTTGTGTTTAAAGCGAAAACGCTCCAGCGTTAGATAAGTAATTAATGGAGTTATGGTTTGTTTTAACCTTAAACTCTACGCTTCTCGTGATGATTAAAAATTATTTTAACAAGTTCCGTTACACAATAAACTTGACTCCTAATTAAACTTGATAAATGTGTGCATTGAGTCAATTAATAAATAACAAATAAATACACTCACACCTATCATTGTGTCCAAAGTAAGTTGCATATAAGCACTTGGATAGTACCGTACCGATAGAAACGTACAATACATTTAATAATAATAAACATGATCATTTTAATTATAATCATTTGGCCGATAGCTACCATTCGAACAAATTGGTCGTTAAAATCAAGATTAGTGTAGTACCTTGACATGCACATCAGTGAGGATAAGTCGAATGCAGAAAAAGCAATATAATAATTTTCCCAATAATAATTTTCCCAATTTTCCCAATAACATATTATGACTATTTTAATTACAGCTCAATTTATAAATTTCCGTCATACCTAGTTAAATTAATTGCTGAAATGACACAATAAATGCTTTCAATTATTCCAAACAAGATAACGATGCAGACATAACTATGGGACTGAATACAACTGTCCCCTTTTGATGTCCCCGTGATATTATATATTATTATTGTGTAGCCATCTGCTTTAACAACATTACAATAAAAATCCACTATGTGGATTTTAATAGGCAATCGGTACGTAATGGATATGACACCACAAATTGAATTTAATCACAATAATTACAGAGTTCAACAGATTAATATTAGAAAAGGTATCTTGGGTCAAAGATCTTTAGATTGGGTAAAATAGGTTATGTGAATCACATACGCGCGTATATATAAATCACGACTGTTTATCCCCGAGGAGGTGTACATGCGAATAGTCAACTTTCTTAGGTCCATGTTTGATGGGGCGAGCCATTGCCATCTGCCGGACACGTACATCGCTATACTGCTAAGTAGGTACCATCTGCATTGCTGTTATTATCATATTTATTTTATAAACCTAAGTCGCCTTGTATGAGACCAGCGTGAGAGATACGAAGCAGTAACAGTTGTATTTCGCTCTGCAGTCATAAACTGGCAATATGGTTATGCGCAGTAGATAGAAAAAGATCAATAGAACCGTGTATAATTTTGAGATTGAAAACCTAGAACCGACTTAAACCGGACTTCCAATGTCCAAAGCCACACAAGATCAAATATTTATTACATTTACTTTGGACCGAAAATCTTCATCCAATTTTATGGCATAAGTTACATCTCCATCGTCTAGAAGGCCCAGCTATTTCCATTGGTATTGCGGCCTTATAAGGCAGGCCATAAATCACAATATCGCTCGTAGCCGAATCCTAAAACGTAACAAGATAAACTGGGACCTTGCGAAAATCCATATAAAACCGCAAAACATTCGAAAATGATTTATAGTGGCCCCGATCTGTTTGGGAGCCTTCCCGGGAACAAAAACAGATTATCGGATTCCCAGTTATTCCCAACAATCGGTTTAGTGCGTGGAGCTACGAATAGTATGAGTTCGCAACATTTGCACGGAAGAGTATACACTCAACGGGATTGAACTGAAAGTAATTTGGTCCGAACCGAATCGCAAGTACAGGCAGAATGCGTGAGTGAGCGAGCAATATGTTTAATACCGATAATGGCAGCATTGTTTTTGTGGCATTTGCATAGTTTCCTCTTTTGTCGCCTGCTTTTACACTACTATTCATTTGGGAAACTTTATAATTGTCTATTATGCAGCCTAGTGTATTGGTTACTTTTATTACTCACCATTCCGCACTGGGCCAGCGTTATAGTTTGTGGCTTATTCACCCTATATTCCATCATTTATATAGTGAATATTGTGTCCAAGCAGTGAAGACATAATTAAATAATCAGTGTGCATCACACTTCAGTGTCATCAACTTGGCCCTACAAGGATTAGAATTCGCGAACTCTTCGACCATTCGACCAAGCCAGTAGTCAAAAGGGCTAGTGATTATGGCGCACCTGATGGAAATGGCGTGACGTATCTATGCATGTTTAACATAAAGCAATGTGAAAGCACGCACGTCTGTTGTCAAATATTTCAGTTAACTTTTATAGTACGCGCTCTTTCAATTTCGTAGCGTTTGTAAAAATATTCATAATAAATAAGCAAAATGACAAACTTTGCCTTGTTATTACAATAGCAACCTCTACTGGCAAACCTATGCAACGTCAACCATCCATACCTCTCCATTAACGATATAAACGAAAAAAACCATTCATATGATTCTACTTACTTTCATAAGAGGAAACGTAAATTAAAAATTCACGTAAAGCTGTAAAAATGTTTGAAAGAAAATTACATGGTTCATCGCTTATTTTTCCTACATGCAGGTAAGGGCCGCATCTGAGCACGCCTGTATCATAAAAGAATCGAGTCCAATAAAAAACCGTAACGTCAATTCTGTTGGGACCAAAAAATATAACGATGTATTTAGCTTTGATTTTATCGTTTTGTGATCGCGTTGTATCCAATGCAAAGCGCGAAATAAACTGAATGGAGATTAAATGGGAAGATTAATGTAAAAGGTATGAATTTATTTTGAACCGGATGTATCAAAGCGGTGATATCAAAGCGAGAAGCCTGTATTCGTGTGCTTTGAAAAACTGATGTGCCATCAATTTAATATTTTGATGGGTTTTCCGAAAAACGAATTTTGGATTTGAATGCAATATTTTGGGTATAACGAATAAATAAAATCCATTGCCTACAGGCGGCAGGCAAGTTTGTAAATTACTGCGATTAACCTCTACCTACTCCTTAGGGGTGGAGGTGTGATTTATGTATGTACGTTGTAATACTTGTATTTTTTCCTGCTTATGTGTTCCTATATAATAATAATTTAGATTTCCCCCCTTCTACCTAATATACCTAGTGGTGACAATAAAATAAAAACAACCAGTTGGACAGTAGTAAATTTATAATTTCAATTTAATACAAATTTAACACAATTTATAATTTAAAATTTACATAAGCAGTACTTAAAAGGAACCAAGACCAAGGAGTTCGGGTGGAGTCGTTCTGGTCGATAACGAGTGGGACGAGTATATGAATCTAAATTATATTAATCTGTCTATATCTATAGAAGTCTATGTTTATCTCCGAGCCTTCAGCCGCCTGGTGGTTAGTAAGGTACCTGACTGTAGAGAAGTGTAGTAGGGAGTAGCAATTCCTCACAGGATTACCCGCTAGGTCCAGTCCACAATCAAGACAGCTTTAACTGGAGTCTCTTTACTCGTACCAAAGGACCCTGAAGTTGTGCAATATAAAACGTCTCAATATATGCGAAAAACACCCTAATCAAAAGCCTAAAATTGACATGAACACCAACTAATATACACAGGTTTCGCTGAATTACCACCGACGAACGCTATCGCACACGTTCGAGCCGGCAGCAAGTACCTATGAGGTTAAAAAGAAACGATATTAATAATCAATTTAGATCAAATAATATCGAAAATCGCCAAAAACTCTACTTTGAAATTTTGTCCATACAACTTAAGGTATCCAGAGAATTGTCCGAGCAACGGTTTTTCAACCGACTTTGCCGATCCAAATATATGCAAAATGATGACGAAACACAACAATTACGGCATTAAATTATGTACTTAATTTACTTTCGAATTTAGAACAGAGAAAAAATGACAAGACGAGACTTTCCTATTATGACATTTCATTATGTTTACCTTTCGGGTCAGTGACACAGTATGTATTCCTTTTAATAACAGCTGTTATTCGAAGAATCACTTTCTTGCTCCGATATAATATTTATAAAATTCTTCTGAAATTTGGAAAATTCCACCAAGGTAAGAAGACCATCAAAATTTTACAGCGTCTCGCTAGGAATTTTAAAACGGAATGAAATCCACTTCCGAATTTCAAAATAAGCGCTCGTCATTGGCCGTGAGGTTTGACAATCGAATCCTGACATTCTTTAAGGCTACTAGGCCGGACTAGGGCAACGATTCTGTATCATACAGCCAAGATAACATTGACAAATTGACAATTTCTTCGATCTCTAAAAAATCGATTCTAAGGGAATTTTAGGCAACAAATGTGACCACTGAAGACCTAACGAAACCTAAACGCCGAATAAATACTAAATAAAATCCTAACCTGCCAAAATACAACATTATTGTCTGGAAACCAAGGAAAAAGTAAAGTAATATTTTTTATAACACTTGGGGGTTATATAACCACCCAAACCAAGCAACTCTTATCTGAACTTTTTCCTTTTTTTTTTTTTTTTTTTTATAAGTCCCCAATTATGCCAATTTCTCTTTGCAAACCCAAAATTATTATGACAACTAATGTCATTGTCACTGTCAGTCAGTTTGTCAATTTTGACTTTGACGACTTTGACAAGTGACAAAATGACAACGTTACAATATCCCCTTTCCCTCGAAAGAATTCACGTAAGTGAATTCGTGCTTGACGCCCACGTCAAACCCGAATCCCATTACCTTCCTACCTATACGACTGAAACGGATACTGAAAACCCCCTAAAATAATTCTTTTGCCAAAAAAAATTTAAAACGATTTAAATTTCCGAGAACTATAGTTCGCAAAACCCAGCCTGATCGATATGACAGCAGGCAACAAATATCTAAATGCTATAAGTGCGAAAAGGATAGACAGAAATGTGTACGAGTATGACAGCTGTCATACCAACCACCCCACATTTCACAAACCATAATCCCGACTATAGTCCTAACTTTATTAAAATGAAACGTGCAAAAACACAAAAATATATCTATTTAAGTTAATCAGTATGTAAAATGTTAAAATGTAAAAGAAAATTTCATTCCACGGTAAAAACCGAATAATAATATTGGAATAATTAAAATATTATTTCGCGATACAGGCATGCTTGAGAGGCACAAATGTTCGCGAGATAATACAAAACAATGCCACCAGATGGCGACACAACTCACAAAACCACAAAGCTAGAAAGCCTAGTGTTGCAAGTTGTAAAATTAACTCGACGCCCATTTAGCCGGTGCCCGCCCTGTGTCTCGGTTTAAAACTCTCTTGTGTATTCCCCAAATTATAAATGTTAGAAAAAGAATTACATTACAAAATTTGGAAAAAAGTTACGTTAAGTGGGAAAAGATGGGAAACAAGAGAATCTTAACCGAGGCACAGAGGTGGTGGACACCCGCCGCACCAACTGTTGTTACGAGTGCTATTACCCACGTTAGTCGACTCTTACGACATGCCGGGTGGAATTATGGCAGTGTAGGAATTCTTACGCCCGCCCAACACACGGGGGAAAATGAGAAAAAAAATCTAGCAAAATGTATAATAATGCTAAAAGGTAAATAAAAGAAAAAAAAGGTTACTGTGTGACATCAGTCATCTGATGCCGAATCTAAAATTTTAAAATCCTTTATGTGCCATTTGCCTATGAACTTGCCATTCTCGTCCTCAAGTTCATACACTAACGGAGACAGTTTTCTAATGATTTTACATAGCTCATATTTGGGAGCTAATTTTGCCGAAAAATATCTATCTGCAACACTTTGTTTGTATGTACGTTTCCAAATGTTATCACCTACGTTGTACGTTATATTACGCCGCTTTTTATTATAGTACCGTACGTTATGCTCATGAGCCTTGCGAAGAGATGATTTTACATTCACAAAGACGTCTTTGAGGTGACCTAGATCACTGATATACGCATCCCGTGGTTGCACGATTAACTCATCGATATCCGTGAATTCACTATAAATGTTGCCATCCGCAACGGCTTCCCTACCGTGAACGAGCATGAACGGTGTATACGAGGTCGCCTCGTTTACAGCCGTATTCATTGCGAACTGTATTTTGTGTATATTCACGTCCCAAGTTCTATGATCGCTTTCAACGAAAGACGCAACCGCCGTGATCACTGTACGGTTATAACGCTCTACGGTATTCACCTGAGGACAGTACACGGGTCCCAAGTGTATTTGGGGGATATTATATTTCTCGTACATGGAACGAATCTCTCGACTAACAAATTGTGAACCGTTGTCAGACATTACAGTTTGAGGGATTCCGTGCACAAGAAATACATGATCCTCCAAACGTTGAGCAATAACTTTGCCGGTGGCCCTACGTAATGGAAACATTAAACAATATTTGCTAAATACACACACCACAACTAGCAGATAGATATTTTGCTGACGGGACATCGGCAGTGGACCAACTAGATCTATGCTGATGCACTGGAATGGCCTGCAACAAATTTTAGGTTCACCCATAAATCCCGGTGTTGCCAGTGTGCTGTGTTTATAAGCATTGCAAACAGTACATTTTTTAATAAAGTCCGCGGTATCTTTATACATACCAGGCCAAAAATATCTTAACTTTAAGCGTTTATATGTTTTTGCCACACCCAAGTGTGCAGCAGTAGGTACAGAATGATTTTGTAAAATTATATCCTCTCTAAATTCTAATGGGACTACCTCTTTCCATTGGAAATCACTACCTAGTTTATTTGTGCCTTTCGTAAAACGCATTAACCTACCATCTACTAATTGAAAATTTGGACAAGCTCGTGGCTTATCCGTGCAACGTTGTACGATATTATTATACCAAGAGTCGTTTGTGGAAATAATGTCTACCGGTGCTACTGGGACTGCACGGGACAGCGCGTCTGGTACAATATTCTTTGAGCCACTGCGATGCTCGATTGTAAAATTATAGGGTGATAGTCTACAGCCCCAACGTGCTAGACGGCCAGTTGGATTTTTAAGATTTAGAAACCATTTCAGACTAGCATGATCTGTAATAATTTTAAAAGGACGGCCATTGTCTAAATACGCTCGGAAATGTTCAACGACATGCACCACTGCTAATGCCTCCCGTTCAGTTGCTGAATAGTTGCGTTCCGCTGCCGAAAGAGATCGACTACAAAAAGCAATGGGATGTTCGACGTGGTCTATGGTTTGTGTCAAGGCCCCTCCCAGCCCGTAATCGGATGCATCGCAATGCACTGCAAATTCATTGGAAAAATCGGGGCATGCTAATACTGGTGCAGTGGTTAATGCCAATTTTAGGTCGTTGAACGCCCTGTCCGCCTGGACTGACCATTTGAACGGTGGAGCGCCTTTGCGAGTTGATGTAAGAGCATTCAACGGCCCTGCCCTGTTACTAAAATTTACAATAAAACGACGGTAATATGATGCTGTTCCCAAGAAACTCTTCACCTCTTTTCTACTTGTGGGGGTGGGAAAATCTACTATAGCCTTCACCTTTTCAGGATCAGTGCGCAAACCGTATTCATCAACTACATGACCCAAATATTTAAGCTGTTTTCTGAAGAACTGACACTTTCCCATGTTAATGGTGAGGCCAGCATGACTCAACCTGTCCTTCACCAACTGGAGCAACTCCAAATGCTCCTGGAAATTGCTTGTTAGCAAAATTAAATCATCGAGGTAGACAAACAATTTACTATTATTACTAATTAAATTATTACTATTATTAGTTAAATTAATATTAATATTATTTCCAGGACCAGTAAACTCTGGGCCAAACAAGCGATCCATCAAACGCTGTTGTGTAGCCGGAGCTGAAGTAAGACCAAAGCTCAT
Source organism: Cataclysta lemnata (assembly GCA_963931975.1). NCBI lineage: Eukaryota > Metazoa > Arthropoda > Insecta > Lepidoptera > Crambidae > Cataclysta > Cataclysta lemnata. Next base: position 9,512,202 of record OZ008339.1, read on the forward strand.
AACTTTAAAATGATAGAGACCTCTTCCGGGAATGGTGAAAGCTGTCTTTTCCCTAGAGTCTACATGCAAAGGCACTTGAAAAAATGAAGATTTTAAATCAATGGAAGAGAGGTACTTCGCATCCCTAAGCTGGTCAAGAATATGGCTTATATAAGGCATAGGATAAGCATCATGCTTTGAAATTGAATTAAGCTTTCGACTATCCAAGCAGAAGCGAGAAGAACCATCAGCTTTCATGGCTAATGTGACAGGATTATTCCAAGCACTGCTGCTAGGCTCCACCACATCATCCTTAAGCATCTGATCCAAATGCTCATTCATCAGTGCCAGCTTGGCAGGAGAAACCACATAATAGCGCTGTTTTATGGGGGCATGATCACCGGTGTCTATTATGTGACTAACCAAATGTGTCCTGCCTAAACCTATTTTTTCAGCTGAAATATCTTCAAATTGAGAGATGACCTCCCTAGCCTGCCTATGCTCCTCCTCAGATAATGAATCAAAATCATGTAATGCCATATCAGTAGCTATAACAGTGTTTACTTGCTCATTAACATTAAAAAATTCACCCCCCTTCAATAACTTTAAAACCTCTGGTGCTATATTAAACTCCTTCCAAAAATTAAGACCAAAAAGCAGACCAGTAGTGACCCCTGGTACTATATAAAATTTAACTACACAAGTTTTCCCATCAACTGTTACCGGCAAAAACATGTAGCCAGTGACAGGAGATGAAGAACCATTGGCAGTTTTAATGAATTGTAAGTTATGTGAAGTATGTATATTAGCAAAGTTAATAAAATGTTTTACTGTATCTTGTCCCATTATTGAAATTTCCGAACCAGAGTCCAACAACCCTCTGAATCCTAAATCATAGATATTTACTTTTAAATATGGACGTATATCTGTATGTATAGAGTGAACTGGTGATGAAAGACATGTAGACTTTATTGTATTAATTTTATTATAGTCATGTCTATTAGAATAAAATATCCTAGTTTTATATTTAGGGAAATTTTGATTATTATTTACTAATCGCCAGTTCACTGTTTCAAGTTTTTTGAAACATTATTATCAAAAGTAGGTTTCCTAGCATTGCAATTAGGGCAAGTCCTAGCAGTGACATCCCTCTTACCACAACTATAACAAATCACAACAAAAGGTGCCCTGCAATTCTTTAAACTGTGACCATTGATTCTGCAACGGACACAGAAATCACCTCTTATAGGCTGAACTGCAGAAACCCTCTGTTGAGATGTAACTTTTTGTTTGTAGCACAAGTCAGGTGCTAAAGTAGTTGTGCTAATAGGTTCACTGAAATGTTTGCATCTCTCCTGTGCACCCTCAAGCAATCTACATTTCCTTTTTAACTCTGTCCAAGATTCAATTGGGGTCAATGCTAACTGGGAGGTATAGAAGGGTCTAATGTTAAATAAAACAATGTTTAATTTTTCTTCTTCTATTAAAGGCTTTGATAACCTACTAAAATAGTTTTGCATTATGCTGAGGTAGTTTATTATACTCTCATCAGCACCTTGAGTTCTAGAGCGAATTTCCTGTAATAATCTGTGGTCATAATCAGTAGGCAAATATTCTTCTAATAATAATTGTTTTAATTCAAACCAGTCATTGACATCTGACTTGACACCACGATACCAACACAAAGCCTCATTGGAAAACAACTCAGATGCTGAACAGAAAAGTCTACCATCATTAATACCCCTTGATAAGCAAAGCTCCTCCAAGCGCTGCAAGAAAGCTTTCACACATGTTTTGCCATCAAATTTTATGCCAAGTTTATGAACAGATGAACAATCTCCTACCAAACCACTTGAATCCTGTGGCCTGCTAGGTGACTGCTCACCGGGCTTTTCCTGTGTAAGACTACTTTTAAATGTGTGTAAAATGTTATCAATTTTTACCAAAACACTGTCTAAACGCTTCTGGCAGGAGGCCAATGAGGAAGAGAAGTCGCTGTCCATCTCTTCTCCCACATCCAGCCGACTGATTCGATGGAATAAATGGTGTGCAAGGGTCTGAATCCTATTCAAAGTTTTTAGTGTGCCTGCCTTTGATGAAGATATTGAAACAAGTTTATCTAGATCATCTAGCTTTTTCTGCACAATTCTTAATTCTGAAACAAAATCTAGATCACCACATTCCAATACCTCATCAGAGGGCAGGTCCCTATTGAGTAAACGAATCTGTGCCTTCAAAGCAGTCACTGTGTCTGTGGGCTTTGCACCCCTAATTTTAACTTCATACTCAAGTTCATCTTTCAACAGCAAATTAAAAGTTATTGGTCTTTGCTCCATGATGCAAATAACCTAATTTATTTATTTATATGTTAATGTCAATATGACTTTAAAAGATAAAAAAAAGTGTGGAAAGGCAGGCAAAGGAACCAAGATAGTGCACTGTTATGCGCAGGCACAGTAAAAAGGTTATAAGAAATTAAGTAAAGTAATCTGCTAATTATACCTAGCTTATTATAGCATTAAAATTGCAAAATAAAAAAAATGCAGTGCAAAAAACTAAAGAAACCACTCCAGATATCGAACAGAACTTACAGTTTCTCCATTAACATGTAAAATTCCTGTATAATAGTGAAGATATCCCTGTTTAAAATATTTTATAGCACAAGAAAATTATACAAATTAGGTTTAAGTTTATAGCAATGATGATAACACTCCTAAAATAAAAAACTAACCTCTAATCCTGCCCGTCATCGACCAGCCTCCTCTGAGCAAATTAGACCAGAAACAAGGACTATAATAAAAAGTAACAGAACCTCCTTTTCCTAATGTTCGGGCGCCATGTAATACTTGTATTTTTTCCTGCTTATGTGTTCCTATATAATAATAATTTAGATTTCCCCCCTTCTACCTAATATACCTAGTGGTGACAATAAAATAAAAACAACCAGTTGGACAGTAGTAAATTTATAATTTCAATTTAATACAAATTTAACACAATTTATAATCTATTCGATTTTAATTTTAACATTATATAAATGTTAGAAAAATTAGTACAAAGATTTTAGTGGTTAGAAAAAGAATTTCGAAAAATTATGATCTTGAGGCGGGAATCGAACCCGCGTCCGCTGCTATCCGGGCAGGTGCCTGACCGCTCGGCCACCCAAGATTGGGTGGCCGAGCGGTCAGGCACCTGCCCGGATAGCAGCGGACGCGGGTTCGATTCCCGCCTCAAGATCATAATTTTTCGAAATTCTTTTTCTAACCACTAAAATCTTTGTACAATTTATAATTTAAAATTTACATAAGCAGTACTTAAAAGGAACCAAGACCAAGGAGTTCGGGTGGAGTCGTTCTGGTCGATAACGAGTGGGACGAGTATATGAATCTAAATTATATTAATCTGTCTATATCTATAGAAGTCTATCTTTATCTCCGAGCCTTCAGCCGCCTGGTGGTTAGTAAGGTACCTGACTGTAGAGAAGTGTAGTAGGGAGTAGCAATTCCTCACAGGATTACCCGCTAGGTCTAGTCCACAATCAAGACAGCTTTAACTGGAGTCTCTTTACTCGTACCAAAGGACCCTGAAGTTGTGCAATATAAAACGTCTCAATATATGCGAAAAACACCCTAATCAAAAGCCTAAAATTGACATGAACACCAACTAATATACACAGGTTTCGCTGAATTACCACCGACGAACGCTATCGCACACGTTCGAGCCGGCAGCAAGTACCTATGAGGTTAAAAAGAAACGATATTAATAATCAATTTAGATCAAATAATATCGAAAATCGCCAAAAACTCTACTTTGAAATTTTGTCCATACAACTTAAGGTATCCAGAGAATTGTCCGAGCAACGGTTTTTCAACCGACTTTGCCGATCCAAATATATGCAAAATGATGACGAAACACAACAATTACGGCATTAAATTATGTACTTAATTTACTTTCGAATTTAGAACAGAGAAAAAATGACAAGACGAGACTTTCCTATTATGACATTTCATTATGTTTACCTTTCGGGTCAGTGACACAGTATGTATTCCTTTTAATAACAGCTGTTATTCGGAGAATCACTTTCTTGCTCCGATATAATATTTATAAAATTCTTCTGAAATTTGGAAAATTCCACCAAGGTAAGAAGACCATCAAAATTTTACAGCGTCTCGCTAGGAATTTTAAAACGGAATGAAATCCACTTCCGAATTTCAAAATAAGCGCTCGTCATTGGCCGTGAGGTTTGACAATCGAATCCTGACATTCTTTAAGGCTACTAGGCCGGACTAGGGCAACGATTCTGTATCATACAGCCAAGATAACATTGACAAATTGACAATTTCTTCGATCTCTAAAAAATCGATTCTAAGGGAATTTTAGGCAACAAATGTGACCACTGAAGACCTAACGAAACCTAAACGCCGAATAAATACTAAATAAAATCCTAACCTGCCAAAATACAACATTATTGTCTGGAAACCAAGGAAAAAGTAAAGTAATATTTTTTATAACACTTGGGGGTTATATAACCACCCAAACCAAGCAACTCTTATCTGAACTTTTTCCTTTTTTTTTTTTATAAGTCCCCAATTATGCCAATTTCTCTTTGCAAACCCAAAATTATTATGACAACTAATGTCATTGTCACTGTCAGTCAGTTTGTCAATTTTGACTTTGACGACTTTGACAAGTGACAAAATGACAACGTTACAACGTTCACTAAAACACTATCGAAAAATTCTTACCAACGAAGTGTTGTAAGTCAGGTGGTCAATATATTCCAGCTTAATACCTGTCCCTCATAAATAAACCTGATACGTACACACCCCCTAACGGCTGTATTAACCCCGTCACATTTATCAGAGCTATCTGAATCTTCTATTTTATCTATAAAGTTTTTTATAAAATCACATTGGAATTGGTGAACGGAATATTTTCAATTCTAGTCAGTTTATAAATATAATTAATATTAAAAAAATCTTAATGTTTCACGTTTTACAATACAAAATATAATAAACAAATTATATAAAATTACCAAAGATTTTTCAACGTGTTGAGTAAATTAATAATTCTTTCATCTATCAGAAGATAAGCAGTAAATTTATGATTGAAATCGATAACGGTACGATGAAATCACCCACTAGCATCACCTAAGGGGCAGACAGAAGCGTATACCTTAGATATTATATGAAAAATAGTAATTATTTTCAAACTTTATTGATAGATGACCCAGGTAACTAAAATTCTAATGTAGCCTACATTAGAATTTTCGACTGCTATGGAAGAAATATGACGATGCAAAAACATACTGACGCATTATATACTATAACAAACTAAATTTACACCCAACAGCATTAATATAAAATCAAAACATTATGAATAAGTTTTCTTATTACTAAAATTTCGGTTGATAGCATCGCTTGTTAGAAATGTTTTAATTACTATTTTTAAATGACGCTGCAGCATTTAAAATGTATAGAGTTTGATTTATTTTATGAGCACGCGCTAAAAACAAAATAGATTACACGACAATTATTCTAACGACTTAAAATTGTCTTTTTAATGCCTACATACAAACCAATATTGTCATTATAAATCTATTAACCGTTTGTATTTCAGAACTTTCATAGTGATTTTGTTAAATGTCATTCCAACTATTAGAACTTCGAAAAAGAATCTAATGTTACAACATTTTATTGTCTATAAAACGTTAGGTATCGTTTTATATTTGAATAATATTTAATTAGTGTATTAATATTTAATTAGTAACTATTATACCATTTAAGTGTATATTTTTCAAACTATTATTTCAACTGTTACTAAAACTTTAGTAACAGATCAAATAATAGTTTGTTTATGTATACGAGTGTGTATATGTGCTTATGTTTGTATGTCGTATTAACTTTCATATAGATTTTTTTTAAAGACAGCAATTATTACAGAAAATGTAACCTAAAGTTGTTATGTAAGCAGTATTTTACAACTATAATTTACGTTGAATTATTTAAGTAATTGATTTTAAGTTTTCGCTATTTGTTTTAGTTATGGTTTCAGTTCTAATATAAATTTTAAACTACATCACCTGAACATAATTTGTCTTCTGTGGTTGCTTTGTAAATACGTATCGTATATTATTATGAAATCATTCACTTAATTCTCATTGTCCTTAACATTGATATTCATTCACTCTTTAAATAAATACATACATACATAAATCACGCCTATATCCCCGAAGGGGTAGGCAGAGGTGAATTAAAACCCAAGTTTCAGGTCCCATGTCCGAGCCTATTGCCATTTATCAGGTACGAAATTCGCAGTAAATTGCTAGGTGGTATAAAAGGAACACTGCTGTCCATTCCGCATCACTTTTTTAACCCCTAGTCGACTTAAACGATACCCACGGGAGAGATTGAGGGTGGTGATAATTGTATTCTGTTCTGCCGTCACCACACGTCACTCTTATAATCACATGTAGTAAAGGTTACCTTCTAATTTTTGCCATTATTGATTCTCATTTAAGTGCTGGAAATTGCCGTAAGTAAACTCATTTAACTTGAACCCCTTGAATCGGAGCCGCAAAAATTACATATCATATTATTATTTTGTACAAAGGAGCAAAAGTTTAAGCAATTTATCTAGACAATTGGCAACATTATCGGTGGCAGTCAAGTCATCTCAACGTGATTTTGAGTAGCGTAATTAGCGAGACCGAAAATGAGCCCGTCTGGAGCCGGACTTAAATAACTTTCTGTCGCGCTCGAGCACCCCCGTCGATCGCCGAGCGATACCGAAGTTCACCGAACCATCTTTATTTGCAGTCGGCTACGTGCCGTAGCGGCAGTCGCTACGTGCTCTTCGTAGCTGGTCTACGCGCTACGAAACCGACACTCGGACAGTTGTTGCAAAACTTGAATATTAATGAACGATGACCCTCTAATAATTAGCGGACATAGTTTTGTGATTTGAATTTGCATCGGTTCCAAGTAATTCGTTGATGGATGATTACACAAGGTAAGTTGTTAAAACTTTAAAGAAACTTTTAGTTGCGTGATTAATTTTACACTATAGTTTAGATTGTTTTTGTTACTAGTTACTAATTGCATTATGATTTGATTTAAAAACCAAATATTGCGTTTTAAAAGCAATATTGTCCACGTTGAAAATAGTTTACAGGTATTATATAAAATAGTTTTATTCTAATACCTTCAATAAAGTTATTTTTTTGTCCACGTTGACAATAGTTTACAGGTATTATATAAAATAGTTTTATTCTAATACCTTCAATAAAGTTATTTTTTGTATTTTTTTACTATTTGTTTTGTAATGTTGTAGTGCGGAATTTTATATGCTTTACAATTATTTATTGTACCTCATGTTCATTTGTAGTATTAATAAATAAATAAAAAAGCCATTTGTTACAATGTTATGGCTTTTTATCTAAAGAAGGAAGTATACCCTTTTTTATTTCTGTTTTTTATATTTCTGGACTTAGAGTGTAATAAATGGGTATTATTAAGGAGTGTTTTCTTTTTACGAGCATCAGAAAAAAATTTTGCTTAAAATATATTTAATGTATTTGAAAAACAATTAACCTGTTGCGTAATGTCAACCATGTAATATATTTGAGGATTTTATGGCGGACTTATTCTAATTGTTTCGTGTTATCAGGAGTTTAACTTAGTGACATAGGTATATCTTTTTTGGAAACCAAAAGGTATTGGTTAATTTATTCTTAATAATGGAATTGAATGCAACATAAATAAGTCCTTAACGTTAGCAAAACTTAGTTACTTAATAATGTTTTGTTTACGTTATTGTAAGATGCACCTTAAGCTACAGGTATTTCCTATGGTTATTAAAATTGTTTCTTTATTTTAGATATGTAATTATAAAAGTTAAAACAGCCAATTAAAACAACTCCTGTGAAAGGTAAAAACACTAGGCTGTCGCTAGCAGCACTCTGAAAATTGTTGAAATAACAAAAAGTCCACTTTAATTTGTTTAATGAAAATGTATCAACTTCAGTTGGCAACTTTTTCTGCGAGTAATTGGACTTTTACACCCTTGGGGGGCTTTGGGTATTCCATTTTTTTTTGGCCGTGTGGTGACGGCAGAGTAGAATACAATTGTCAATACCCCAAATCTCTCCCGTGGGTGTCGTACAAGGCGACTAAGGATAAATCAGCGATGAGGAATGGGCAGCAGCGTTCCTCTTATATCATCTTACAATAGTACTGCGACTTTTGTGCCCGATAAATGGCAATAGGCTCGCCACCTATTACATGGGACTTAACATAATTGGCGGAACGTGGGTGCTAGTTCACCTCTGCCTACCCCTTCGGGGATATAGGCATGATTTATGTATGTATGTATGTATGTATTTTTTACTCTTTTAATAAAAAATACTCATTCGTTATAATGCTATATACTAAATGGCTGGTGATGATCGAATGTGAGCCTGTTGTCATTCACCGGGCAGGTTAATCGCTATATTTCTATGTGGTGTGACAGGAACGCTGCTACCCACTCCTCATCATTTTTAAACGGTATGCCTATTTTTACCTAACTTAAGAGGTCACTTCATGCAAATATTATCTTCATAGCTCTTAACGAAACGTAAATAAAATTATTAATATTTGCATAAATAAGCGACAACTTTAAACTTGTGCTTTAAAACAGAGAAATTAGTTTATTTTAAAATATTTAAATCGCCACAGGGGTCTTGTTGGTGAAAACATCACCACCCGGGAGAGTAAGTATGTGATGGCATTATGCTCTACCTTCACCACATGGCAAAAATCATCACCATTATAATAAAATATAGAACGTCGTATTATTCTTGCACACTTGAGCCCTGAAGTTTACAAAAAGTGTAATCAAGGTTACAAAACCCTGAATAATTGTGAACACTCAGGGATCAATCAATCAAAAAGTTTCAAAACCAGCGGGCTCCTTGTTTAAGGAAACTTGTTGGAATGCTGATTCGACATTCACATTCTAACCAATATTATTATTGGATTTAAATGGAATGTATTTGAATTGGTCCTTCTGGTCTCTCTTTTTTTTTCTTATGATATGGGATGAAGTAAGTTATTAAGTCGACAAACAGAATTTCCCCTTAAGTCTGGGATGGATTTTGCTTTGAGGGATTGCGGTAACACTAACACAATAGAAGGATTTTGTTTTTTACCACGTAAAGCCATTTCTTGCTTTATTCTTTAAACTTTATTACGAATTTTTAATGAAGACCAGACAGCCATTGAGGTTAACCTTGGATTTATTGAGACGAAATTCGTAACTGATACCTGGAGAAAAGAGACCTATTATGAGAATAATGAACTTACAGGTTAACATTATTTTTAATAAATATAATTAAATTATTTTTTTCCAACTGCCGAAAGATGTTAGTGTAATGAGAACTTCTAAGAACAATTGAAATAAAATCGAATACTGAATTCTAACAAACTACTATGGTGAACTAATATTTTTAAATTTACAAAATATTTCTAGTGTCAATGGATTTGTTTATTTACTCTGCCAATTTTCTTCTTAAAATTGTAATCTAAAAAGTAGAACTATTATCTTCAATATACATACAAACATAAATCACACCCGTCTATTAACTAAGGGGCAGAGGCAGAGGTGTCAACCGTTAACACCTGTGTTCGTTAACAGTGTGTTCCATTCAGTGTCTTACACACACACACACACACACACACACACACACACCCACACACACACACACACACACACACACACACACACTAGAACCTACGTTTTGCCAAATATGTCAAGTCCCATGTTATAGGATAGGTGGTGAGCCTATTGCCAAATTGCGAAACAAAAGTCGCAGTACATTGCTAGCCTAGGTGGTATAAGAGGAACGCTGCCCATTCCTCATCATATTCAGATTTATCCTTAGTCGTCTTGTACGACACCCACGGGAAAGATTTGGGGCGGTGACAATTGTATTCTACTCTGCCGTCACCACGCGGTAAACAGTGCGGCAAACTTAATAATTACTAAGCCTATCGGAAGAACAAATTGGGGCCTAATCCTGATAACACTTAGTCATAATCGTATTTCAATCGAATCTCTATTATAGTGCTCTTTTACACAGTTCGTGTATACATAGTGTAAAACCACACTACAACTGAAACACGATTGAGATACTGCTACGTTTAATTAACACAATTAGAGCCCTGGAGCACTCGGATTGCGTGAAATGAAAAGCCGCACTAGTTAGTAGTTTAAATAACCATCCACTAACGGCAAACATTCCCCCGTCTCAATTATTCTCATCTTTCCGCGGAAACGAGTGTCCATTGTTTACTTATTCATACTTACCCTTGGGGCACAATCTAACGGCATAACGAGTGCTTGTGTTAATTAATTAGGCCTTTTGATGACGCCGTCGGCTCTGAGGGTCTTCGCTAAACAATGGCCCCTTGGTACTTGTTTCATGACCTCGATCTCTCGAGTTTTACTCACAGACAGATGTTTGCATTTTTACCGTAGCTCAGAGTGGGACTCTAGAGGATAATTTTAACAGCTGAAGAATTTATAACTCACCGATAGGCACGTGATATTCTCATATCACGCAGACAACTATTATTCTGGAAAAAAAGCCAATGGTTCTCAAGTCAACTATTTGACCCTACACGGATTCTCTTACTTGAGACCAAATCAAACTCAATGATGACATAACAAATGTGGAGTATTAGAATATCCACTTCGATTAATTTCGACATAACCTATAATAGTCCAATTACTGTTTTTACTTTTACGACAGAAAGACATGAAACAGCAGCTTGCCAAAAACGAAAAATAAAACGCATAAAAATTTTGAACGAAGGTCGCAATTTCGTCACAAGTTAAAATTGGAAAAGCGAGCGAACGTTTAATAAGCGCGCAGTCAAATTCGGAATAAAATTTTGTACTTCGCAATTACATTCACGTAATTTCATTTATTGAAGATCGTAAAACGTTTACAGGCATTGTAGTTACCAGAGGACATTGATGGCGCAGCGGTGAAAGTGTTTTGCTTTAGTGCAATAATTGTTTGCGAAACAACGGTAATTGTCTAATTATTCTGTTGTATAATTTTCTTTATCGATTACGTGTTTACGTCTAACAAGTTAAGGTTGATAATCGAGTGGAGATATTTGCTAGTGACGTGCCGTTGACTGTACATTGTCTGTGGTTAATACCCGCCAAATAACACTGTGTCCACATATTGGGTTAATTAAAACCTCTTATCACTAAGTAGTAAGTACGAGGAGGTCGCTAGCGCAGTGGCATGTCGCGCTTAGCCTGGAATTGTGTAAACTAAGGAATGATCGCTGAGGCCGGTCATTGGATGGGTGACCAAAAATTTATTAACTTGAGTTCCTCCGTGTTTCCGAAGGCATGTTAAGCCGGTGGCCCCGGCTGTATTAACTTGAGTTACTCCGTGTTTCGGAAGGCATGTTAAGCCGGTGGCCCCGGTGGTCTATAATACCCACCAACTTGCCCAGCATGGTGGGTTATGGCCCAATCTCTCTATATTCTTCCATTATTATGGAAGGCCCGTGCCCCAACACTGGGAATATTAAAAGGGTTGGTAATGATAAGAGGAACGCTGTAGCTCATTGCTGTCTTAACCCTGTCGCCTCGTACGACACGCGCGGGAGATCTGGGGGTGGTGACAATTATTGTATTCTGCTCTGCCGTTACCACACAGCTGTATTTCTTTATCGGTTTTATTATAAAGTTGCTGTTGTTGCTGGACATTGGCGAAATAGTGTACTTCTAAGTCCAAATTATGACTTTATTTTAAAATAGTGAGAACATATCACGCACACATTGCCTAATACTTTTTTGATTATAGTGTAATGTCTCTATCAAGCCACGTTTGATATTTTGGTAGTTAGGGCAAGGTAACACAATATTTAACGCCCATTGGCGTCGTTAGACAGCCTTTGAATAATAAATACAGTCATAATGTTTTATAGTAGGTACACTCAGGTCAGGTTTGTACAAAAAAATTGAAATTTGATGTTGACTGTCCATTGCGCTTAACAAAATTTCTGTCAAAACAAAACAAAAAGGTGACGTATTTACATACTTTACTTTCTAGTGACGTATCGTTCAAATTTTAATGGTAAAATGGATTACAATTTATGTAAAACTGTCGTGAGCGAATGCATAAATGTTTCATTGCAGCTATAGCTCACAATATTAAAGCGTAAAAGTTTTATTATGCTTTACTACGAGCCAAGCTTAGGCCTTCTATTTTATTACGGAGTACGGTCCGGACATTCTTTAAAAGGCGACCAGTGGGTATAGCTAAAGCGGGAATAGAGCATTATTCAAAGTAAAATATATTTTTTTAGATCATGCTTAAGTAAGCCCCATTATCTGCTCTCTTCATGGGCCTTGTGCAAATATAAAATATGTTCTTGAGTGTATAGAAATTATGTTACAATAAGAGTGCCCGATTTAGCCAGTATGTCCGTTTTGAACCTTAAATGGTAGGATAGTAGATAATAAATTACCGCTATACCGATATATTATAGTAGATAATAAGCCGTGTGGTGACGGCAGAGTAGAATACAAATGTCACCACCCCAAATCTCTCCCGTGGGTGTCGTACAAGGCGACTAATGATAAATCAGTGATGAGGATTAGGCAGCAGCGTTCTTCTTACACCACCTAGCTATATACCTACTGCGACTTTTGTGCCCGATAAATGGCAATAGGCTCGCCACCGTATTACTATGTATGTATCGTATTACATGGGACCTAACATAACTGGCAAAACGTGGGTGCTAGTTCACCTCTGCCTACCCCTTCGGGGATATAGGCGTGATTTATGTATGTATGTATGTATGTAAATTACCGCTGAACGATTGTGGAGCAGGCAAATTATGATTTCATCTCTAGTTTGGACGAACAGAGGGCCTCTGAGGGCCAGGCCAAGTGGCTTATCTATTCGAACGTATATAAAATAAAAGGCCATGTGGGGACGGCAGAGCAGAATACAATTGACACCACCCCCATCTCTCCCGTGGGTGTCGTACAAGGCGACTAAGGGTAAAAGACAGCAATGAGTAATGGGCAGCAGCATTGCTCTCATACCACCTAGCAATATAAATTTGTACTGCGATTTATGTGCCTGATAAATGGCAATAGGCTCGCCACCTACATGGGACCTGACATAGTTGGCGAAACGCGGGTGCTAGTTCACCTCTGCCTACCCCTTCGGGGATATAGGCGTGATTTATATATGTTTGTATGTATGAAAAAAAAAGTATGAAACTGATGTATTGTTTTCTCTGTTATACATTTTGTATTCTAAGCGTTCGATAGATTGGCCACCTGGCTGGGGGACAGTGCCGTTGATTCTGGCTCCTCATAATTTCTGATGGTCCGACGATCATTATTTACAACGTGGCTTTGCGTAAATAGATTTGAAAATAACTTGAGCTTCTTCTTGCGTTATAACGTGTGAAAGCACCCAGTCAAAACATTATTTTAATTACGTTAAGGTGTGTGGTCTAAAATAGAAATAGCCAACACAAAACTGATGCTTCAATCATTTTAATTAAGAGTTATCTTCACATGAAACAGTTTCCGTCTAAGCGGCTAGTTTCCAAGAAATCTACTAATTTAAAAAGTTGGAGCGCAGAATGCATACCTGCCTGCAAAACGTCAAATCTGTAGACTACTCTAACAATGTTGCTGGAAACAGGATTAACGCCATAGGATATTGGAAATGCGAAATTAACGATTTGAAGGCAAATTCTTGAAGTTTTGGATACAATATTAATTGACAAATATCTTGTGCATAACAGGGGAAAGTGAAATAATATACCCGTCAGTCTTATTGATTGCAATATAATATCATTTCTCCTCTATTATGTTTACTTGCGAACACACGATTGAAAAAATTTTACACCCAAGAGGCTTAGACAGCGTGTCCACTTTGGGCCACCTTCCCTATTAATACTTCATAAGGCTGTGGTTAAAACCAATGAAAAAAATTACATGCATTGCCTATAAAGGATAAAATCTAAAAGTGGCTAAAAGTATAAAGTGGCAAGTGTCAATTTCGTTTACTATCTACGATATTTTAAGATAGGTATTGTCTTCCAAGCGTAAGTAAATATATTCTAGTTGGTCCCACCGTTCTCTTATTTAGACAGATGATATGGGTTTGCGTTTACATTATTTCTACAACAGAACTACTTTTCTTGCCACCATTTTAATTTGTTTGAGTTGGTAAATCTTCTATGGTTTTACACAAAACATATGCATATACATACCGTGTGCAGAGATTCAAAAAATAATGCTCAGTATATTACGGATAATTAATCAACTGCACTGCAACACTTAACCAAGGTCTTATACATATTTCATAATTGATAACGACAAAGTGGTTACCAACTTACCACTTGCGTCAACACAACTTTCAAACCAATCAAGGACTTTAATCTTTCAGTGGCTAGTGTAAAAGTTTGCGTTTCAGCACTTACCATAAATCAAGACAGCCAGACACGTAAATCACTATTCCCATGTGCTATTGTGATACATCTGTTTCTGTCACATTCGGATAAACTTAATAAAACAGGATTAACTTCGTAGTTTTATTTTGTTGCTTTTACTGACCGCTGAGTTTTATTTATTATGATAATATTTATAACAAAAATAATTGTCATCACTTATAATTATAATATTAGAGAATATATAAATATGCAGCAATCTTCTTGGTACGCCACCTGCATAGTTATCGAACGCGATGGCAATAGACTCGCTGCCTATTATATGGAACTTAACATACATACATACATACATAAATCACGCCTATATCCCCGAAGGGGTAGGCAGAGGTGAACTTGCACCCACGTTTCGACAATTATGTTAGGACCCATGTAATAGGTGGCGAGCCTATTGCCATATATCGGGCACAAAAGTAGCAGTACATTGCTAGGTGGTACAAGAGGTCCTCATGTTGCCCAATCCTCATTCAATCCTTTTTTATCCTTAGTCGCCTTGTACGACACCCACAGGAGAGATTGAGCCTAACATAGCAGGTGGAATATGGGTGTTAATAAAACATCTCAGTGTGCCCCTTTGGGGCTAAACTGGCGTGCTTGCACCATGATTGTTGTAGGTAACGGAAAACTATTTTCATCTCTCTCTCATGGAACAATACTACAATACACTGACTTAAAAGGATCGTTTGAATTTGCTGATATCAAATGCAATGTAATTTAATACTAAACATAAATGCAATTTATGTTTTCGCAGCTTTATTAGTCATTATCACCATCATTACCATCCCTTTAACGTCTCTGTAATGGTGTTGTCCTATGGACAGAAGAATTTAGGGAGAATACCCATTTACCCACCACGGGGGCTCAATGAGGATTGGTTTTTAACGTGCCCTTCTAATAACGGAGGAGCTCAAAATATTATACCGCTTATTTAAAATACCAACT
The DNA here is from genome assembly GCA_963931975.1 of Cataclysta lemnata. Classification (NCBI taxonomy): domain Eukaryota; kingdom Metazoa; phylum Arthropoda; class Insecta; order Lepidoptera; family Crambidae; genus Cataclysta; species Cataclysta lemnata. Next base: position 9,527,660 of record OZ008339.1, read on the forward strand.
CAAAAAACACTTAAAAACATTGTGCTTTCTAAACGTAACAACGATAACACTTCGATCTAACGATCGCAAGAAATTGTATTAATTTAAAAACCCACTGTTTTGAGTTGTCTCTCTTTTATAATCTCTTTTATGATGCCTATCCAATCCACTGGGCCATCTATCTGCTTGGCTTTTATTTGGTCACCTTTTCCTAGTTTTTTGTTAGCCTATAAGATCCCACTGCTGGGCAAAGGCCTCCCCCGCAGCCCTCCATCTCGAGCGATCCAGAGCCAATTCTGTCCATGTTTTGCGGTATGCCTCCAGCGACCTAACTCTGCAAGCCGATTGCAATCGTCTTAGTCTACCAGTCACTCATTAGGTATGATAGCAACGTTTGAGAGAGATGACAACACAACACCGATTCCAATTAATTTAAAGAGTAGCCCTACAGGTCGTCTCTCCACCTTTTTCTAGTTACAGAATAAAATTTTCTTGTGTTCACTGCACCAGGGTTAATAGGAGAGCGCAATTTAAAACAATCCTTTGATAATGCGGCGGTCATTCATCTCGGGTGTCAGAAGCATACGGCGCGACTGCCCGTTGTCCACTATTACATTTTTGTTGTTAAAATGCGCTGTACAACGCCCAGATGATTTGTTATTTGATCAAAATGTCTAGACCATATACGTGCTTGGTTGTAAAATAAAATATAGTTTTCGGATTAACTTTGACGGGTTTAATATAAAAGTTGCGATATACTGTGGTCATTTATCTTAAACGTCAGACACATAAGGCCACTCCTTACCAGTCGGTGTCCACTTTGTGTGAGTTGGCATCGCCCTTCGAAAGATATGTTACATGGAAAAACTTTGTTATGTGTGACATGAAATTTATGTTACAACTTAGACTCTTGAGGTCGAACTTTAGAATGCTTTATTATGATAATGTTTCACGACGCTTGATATATTTTTTCTCGTATGAGTTTTACGCAAAGTAAGTTCCCAAACTTCGTAGCTTTGAATTTTGATTGTTTTGGTTTCGTCATATGATAAATTCTCGTCAGACCTATCAATTTACACAAAAAAAATCATAATAACTGGTGAAGCCGTTTCGGAGGAGTTTTTTAAAAAACAAACTGTAACACGAGATTTTCATACCTATATTAGATTAATATGTTTAATTGCCCATTGCTCTGTTTCCACAACACACTCACTTAAACTGCTTGCATTGGGATAGATGATAGGTGAGTGGGTGTCGGCAATATATAATATATTATACACATATATAAATCACGTCTACTTATCCCCGAAGGAATAGGCAGACGTGCATTAACAGCCAAACTTTGCCAATTATGTTAGGTCACATGTAAATAGGTGGTGAGCCTATTGCCATCTGACTGGGGGTGATGACAACTGTATTCTGCTCTGCGCTCACACCACATGGACAATTTGCCGTGTAACAATAATAATTTACAGTTTTTTACACGCTTCCACTCAGCTTAGCGTAAAAAGAAGGCAATGTAAAATGTGGCTAGATATATAAACGTCCGTGTTTGTTAAGAGTGTTATATTGCGTACGGCCTCGCCGCGTCACAAGATTAATGCTCACGCCGTTTGGCCTTTACTTCTCTAAGAAAAAGGTCATAAAGTATTTTAATAGTTTTTTTCGCCAAGATTGCGGGCAAATTGCACTTTTGGAGGGCTTTTTACTCCAGCTCTGTCGCCGTAAGAAATGTTTATGTTTTCAGTATAAAAATCATTTACCGTCTTATTAATAAACTGGTAGTAAACATGGTATAGCTATTCCGCGTTTTGTCTTAGTCTCACAAACATGATTTTGAATGCGAGGAAAACAGAAAAAACACTGACTAACTAGTCTATACTTAAACCGCATTTATTAAAAAGGCCGTTAATGTTTTATATCTTATTATTATTCTAATTAGTGTAACTAACTATTCGTATAGTCAAGATTATCTCCCAATGCATATAGATAATTTTATATGAATAAGACAAAGATAATTTCTTTCCTCTTGTTACGATCCTAACTGCCGCACTCAGAGACGTCAATCAACTTTATTTAATGTCACACAATTTCATTTAAATCTAGACCACGCAAGAATAGCGGCTAGTTTTGAAATGAAATTTTTTGACATTAAGTACTCATTATCGTTATTTGACGTCTCTGAGTGCGGCAGGACACTTCTTGATTTTCCTCTAATCTCATCATACAATACATGTCGGTTGTGGTTTTTTTTTAACCTGGCCAGTTTTCTTATAGGCTTTCAGTTCCTTACAAAATGTACTATAATATACTGAGACAGTAGTGCAAAGTGTGATTATTTAAAACATAATTGACGGAATAACCTGTTTATAAAAAGATACTTGTCATTACATTGCGATATACAGGGCGTCCCACGGCCATGCCACACGGAGGGAAAGTATATTGAATATTGAACGTAGGATATTTTACTAAAAGAAAACATCGTTTTATTTTTAATAATAAGTAGAACTGCATTCACAGATTTTTTAAAAATCGCCTACCTCAACCGGGAATCGAACCCGCCAAATGTGATAGAAAAATTACATGTATTTTATAATAGCGTTGTGAGCTCATGAAGAAATGCATACAAGTACCTACTACACTTCATGTATCGCTTTATTATTATCATGTACTTACACCACGGAAATCTCGTATCTCAAGTGGGTAGGTCTTTGAAATGATAATGTTAATTGTTGGAAGCATGGCCAAGTCAGAGGAAATTTCCCTGAACAAAATTTTAAATAAAATGAAAAATTTTATGATTTGAAATAAAACAACTTTTACGGATAAGAGACTCGCGTATAATTTGGTGTTTGGCATATTCATTATTTAACCCGACGTTTCGATCACTTTACAGTGGCCGTGGTCACGGGGGGACTAAAGATGACAGGTGTCCTCACAATCAAGTAATAATTAACTACCGTCATAATATTTGATATTTTAGGTGTTCCGATTTATACAAACAGAGCTTACAGTATCATTGTTTTTGGCAGTATGAGGACGGTGTTGGGATTTAATTATTCTAATAATTGGGTCCCAAGCAGGTGGTATGTTCCAACCATTATCCCTATTGAAGTTTGGATGTTTCTTGATTGCAATAGCTTCACGGATCATTCTAGGTATATATCGTTTCTCTTTTGCTAGAATTTGCGGTTTGTCAAATCTTAAATAATGGTTGGGTCTGTCTAAGGCATGTTCACATACTGCAGATTTTGTTTCGCGCCTATGTTTAACATCAGCTATGTGTTCTTTTACCCGGGTGCCTATACTTCTCTTTGTTTGGCCTATATAAGAGAGTCCACAGTCACAATCTAGCTTGTAAATTCCTGCATCTTAAAGGGGGCGTACACTTAACAGGTCTTAGAAATTGGTTGATCTTCTTCAGCGGCTTGAAATAAGTTTTAATGGAAGCACGCTTCAAGATGTTCCCAATCTTGTCAGTGACACCCTTCAAGTGAGGTAGTACAGCAGGTTGACGTTCGACTGTTGCCGGTTTCACTCGACCTCTGCGACAGGGCTTTGGTACTTGCAGTTTATTACTCCGCAGTACTTGCTTAACATGATTTAGTTCTGATGCCAGGTGTTGACTGTCACAGATGCCGTGTGCTCTCTGAAACAAAGATTTGCCCACGGTAGATAGCTGACTGGGATGGTGGTGAGAGTCACCATTGAGGTATCTATCAGTATGGGTAGCTTTCCGATACACTGTATGGCTCAAGCTATGGTCAGGATTCCTGATTATTAATATATCTAAGAAAGCTAGCTTATTATTTGCCTCCAACTCCATAGTGAATTGAATTTTGGGGTGAATGGAGTTGAGATGTGATAAAAATGCAGATATTTGATTAGTTGGCAATATTGTGAAGGTATCGTCTACATACCGCTTGTAGAACCTGGGTGTTATAGGTGATGTGCTCAAGGCCCTCTCCTCAAAGCCCTCCATAAAGATATCAGCAACTATGGGTGACACTGGGGAGCGCATTGCTACACCATCTATTTGCATGTAAAATTCCTCTCTCCACAATAAATAACCAGATGTTAAACAGTGTTCTAAGAGATCTGCATATGCAATAGGCATGTTATTATCTACTAGTTTCCTTTTAATAATTTCTATACAATCATGGACCGGGAGGCAAGTAAATAATGACTGTATATCAAAACTAACCATGGTTTCATTGTCAGCAACATGTAGGTGTTTAATATCACTAACAAAATGGTAGGAATCCTTCACATAAGCTCTAGTGTTACCTCTAAGTGGTAAAAGTATTCTAGCTACGTACTGGGCCAATCGGTAAGTTGGTGAGTCGATTTGGCTCACAATAGGACGCAGCGGAGCCTTGTTCTTGTGTATTTTCGGCAGCCCATACAGTTTTGGAGGTTTTACGCACGTAGGGACAAGGTAATTGGTGTCGAGATTTAATGATTCGGTATGAAATTTGACAAGATCCGTAAAAGTTGTTTTATTTCAAATGTGTAGTACTCGTGCAAATATAAGAAAACATTAAATGTTATGATCTTAGTTTCATTTAATATGCTAGGTTATTTGGGAAAAAATAATGCTTATGAGTAGCCCTTTCAAACGCTATTATTAAAATACAAGTAATTTTTCTATCACATTTGGCGGGTTCGATTCCCGGTTGAAGGTAGGCGATTTTTAAAAAATTTGTGAATGCAGTTCTACTTATTATTAAAAATAAAACGATGTCTTCTTTTAGTAAAATATCCTACGTTCAATATTTAATATACTTTCCCTCCGTGTGGCATGGCCGTGGGACGCCCTGTATATTACATTGCAACATATAAAATATTGCTATGACTGCTGGACAATCGGATAAAATATTAATATTCGAAAATAGCCGCATTCAGTGGACCGACATAACTGGCTATCGGTCTGTCGGAGTTTCCATTATAATATGTGTACCGCATCGGAGCCATTTATCTCGCTTCGCTTTTTCAGATTGCCCATAAATTATGAATAGTGCAATCAATTCCATGTCTTGCATTGTGCATGGATAAGGGATTTTAATAAATACCGGCTTATTAAATGTACGAAATAAAATACCAATTTATTATTTTTCATGAATTATTATTTTTAAATGAAAGCGAAAAAAATATTTTTGTACCTATAGATAGAATTTACAGAATTTTATTTCAGAGGGAGGATTTCTTATAGAATACAAAAGAGATACAACTAAAAATTGCATTCTTATAATAGTAAGGGCCTGTTTCACAGTCGACAAGCAAGTTCAAACTGCCGCACTCAGAGACGTCAAATAACGTTAATGAGTACTTTACATCAAAAAATGACAATTCAAAACTAGTCGCTATTCTTAGTCGGTATATGGTCTAGATTTGAATGAAAATTTTTGACATTAAATACTCATTAAATTTAATTGACGTCTCTGAGTGCGGCAGTAAGTAGCTTACTTTGCACATCATTTGACAGTTGTAATATGAAATTTATGTCAATTGAACTGCAAAGTGAGCTACTTCGAACTAACTTGTAGATTGTGAAACAGGCCCTAAGTCTTACTGCCGCACTCAGAGACGTCAATTAACTTTAATGAGTATTTAATGTCAAAACATTTCATTCAAATCTAGACCACAGACCCGGCAAGAATAGCGACTAGTTTTGAATTGTCATTTTTTGACATTAAGTACTCATCAACGTTATTTGACGTCTCTGAGTGCGGCAGTTAATGTCATAAATATAGGGCATATTTGATGTTTATAAGTGTTTTTTTTAGTTGCGTCTCTCTTGTATTAAACATACATAAATCACGCCTATATCCCCGAAGGGGTAGGGAGAGGTAAACTAGCACCCGCGTTTCGCCAATTATGTTAGGTCCCATGTAATAGGTGTGCGAGCCATTTATCGGGCACACAAGTCGCAGTAGGTACATTGCTAGGTGGTATAAGAGGAACGCTGCTGCCCATTCCCCATCACTGATTTATCCTTAGTCACCTTGTACGACACCCACGGGAGAGATTTGGGGTGGTGACAATTGTATTCTTCTCTGCCGTCACACACAAAAAATAATACTTATACCTTCTTATAAGTACTTAAATATGTACTATTATAGTATTTCAAATATGCCTCCGTTATTTTCTAAATTCAACCTTATTTGTCTTAAGAATAATTATTAGTTCTTTATACTTTCCTACGATAAACGGACTGCAAATTCAAGGTAAAATTTATTTGTCCACAGGTACAATGAAAAAAGATGAAAAAAAGAAAGCAGAGCCGTAAATATTCACCCGAAAATCACCAAATAAAACCAATAACACACGGACGAACGTAAAGGGATTAGAGATGGCTTGCAAATTTGTATACGCGCTGACCACAGCGTTGGCGTTCCAAATAATTCGGGCGTCGAGGCTGATGTGTCCAAGTGACCCTAACTGCGTTTGTGGCGGCACGCTCGCAGTCGAACTCAATTGCAACATCGACGGTGAGTGCACTTAAATTTTAGCGCTTCACAATATCTTTAATACCCATTTTACCAGCGACAGTTTTTACTGTTCACGTCGGCAAAAATTATCAAATTTTTAAGGGACACCATCAAGTTTTTAAAGTTTTTGCAACAAAATCACGTCATCTACAAAGCTTCTTGTCTCATTCTAACAAAAATATTCTGTTTCAGGGAGAATAGTCAAAATAAACTTATTACCAAATACTTATATAAGTATCAAATGCGAGAACTCGACAGGTCTCGATTACAGGAAATTGCCAAAATGTGCCAATGTAACGGATTCATTCAAGTCAGTGAGTTTCAAAGACTGTCCTCTGCCATCTACATCGTTTAAAGATGTTTTGACGAATATGGGAGTGTCAAAAACAATGTCTTTAATATTCCAAAATGCAAAAAATTTAACTGGCTACTTAGACAGGAGGCATTTTGCAGGTTTGCAAGATTTAACAAAATTACTGCTATCCATAAAAGGCGTAAAACACCTGCCTGACAATTTGTTTCAAGACGTTAATAGATTGACGTGGTTGAACATCAGATCAAATGGTATTAGCTTATCCGAAGAGCTATTTAAGCCTCTAGAACGATTAGAAACATTAGAAATAAGTCATAATCACATGACCAATATATCATCGAACTTATTTTCTCATTTATCTTTCTTGCGTAAACTCTCATTATGGCAAAGTAACGTCACATGGTTCTCTAAAGACTTTTTCACTGGAGTGAACGTGCTAGAAGAGTTAGACTTAAGTTCAAATGGACTTAATGAACTACCTGGATCGATATTCAAACCGCTCAGGAAATTAAAGAAGCTAACTTTATTCTCGAACAAGTTCTCGACGCTACCACAGAGTTTGTTTACGAACAGCAATGAATTGGAGACCATCGTCATACTGAACAATGACGTCAAATTACAACAACTCCCAAAGTATCTCTTCGGCAATCTACCCAACTTGAAACTAATTTACATACAAAAATGTGGACTTGAAATTATTCCATATGATGCCTTCGCCGATTCTGCATCTATCACAAACATATCACTTGCTTACAATGACATTACCGATTTACCAGAAGCAGTGTTTAATGATCAAATCAATTTACTAGAGCTAGATATAAGTCACAATAAGTTACAGAAATTAGAACCAAAGTTATTCAGCTCACTTGTAAAGTTGGAAAAACTAGACCTTTGCTACAATAATTTGATTGAAATCAAGGGGTAAGGAACACCATTTTGTAGGATATAAATATTCACGCATGCTTTATGTACCTAATGGTATACAATCATATTTCTTTTCAGGTCTACATTTTCATCGCTATTTAGCCTCATTCACCTTAATATGGAACACAATAACCTCAAGGCAATAACTTCATATTTGTTCAGTAACAATAAACAAAAGATGTCTATATCGCTGGCTTACAATAAACTCAATTTCGAACACAAAGAATTGAAGAACAATTCATGGGTTTTGAATAGAATTTCACCGTTTGCTCAAACGTACAATTTAAGACTATTGAACCTGAGTCACAATAATTTCAAAACACCCTTTGATGACTGGTGGATCAACGGACACGAAAGCTTGGATATTAGCTTCAATAACATTCAAATTTTATGGGTAAAAATTATATTATTTTTATGCATTCCTAAATTATAATTTAGGGCCTTGTAATGTTAATTTTATTGGTTTTCAGTACGATAATCAAACAGAAGCGAATGTGAAAGGTACCTATAAAGATATAACAAGGAAGCCCTTAAAGCATATATGGATATCAAATAATCCTTTAGTCTGCGACTGCCCTAATTTCAATTTCATCGACTATCTTATGGAACACTCAAAAACTAAGGTATGTAAGAAGTGTTTCTGCATAAACTGAATATACAGATAGCTTTATACTATAACATTTTTCTGTTATTGAGATCATGTTGTCATTTCACAGGTGCTGGACATCAATAACTTCAAATGCCCAGTATGGTCAAAAGAGATGTGTCATATAAGGTTTATTCTTCTAGCTTCCCTGATTACTGGCCTAGTTTCCATATACATTGTAGTATTGATACTGTTTATAGCATATAGAAAACAAGTGAACACGCTGATAAAAAAGAAGCTAAGCGAGAGGTATACCAAACACAGTATTTTGAAATTTAACAAAACAGACGTAATGGTCAAATACTGCGAGCATGACGAAGAATTTATATTGAAAGAAGTAATACCGGGCTTGAGAAGCCAGAACGAAATAAAAATTCACATGAATCCGATCAGCCATGCGAGGAACAAGCAGTTCATGAACAATTTGAAAATGTGTGTCAAGGATGCACACAAGCCCACAACAGTTGTCGTGTTTTCCCCGAACTACTTAACGTCAGCTTACAGTCACGTGAATATAAAGAAAATCCACGGTGAAATGTTGAAGGCGGAAAATACAGTTTATGTTTTCGCTGATGTCGGTCCCGAAAATTCGATATACGCTTTCCTTAGAGAGCAAAGAGATATGCGTTCGTCCGTGGTTTGGGGCGAGGAAGGCTTCTGGAATAAGATCCTTGCTATCCTCTCAACTGACAAGAGAAGTGATGAATCGCGTAAATTCAAAGCGTCCAGGCACAAGGCCAAATTGCCACCCAATATCTCATTCTCGAGGGTACCCGATTGGTCAAACATCAACTCAGTCAATACGTTCACGCACAGTCACGTTTAGTTTCCACACATCTCTGTATTATTTAGTGAGATAAAGACTGACTTCTCCGACGTAGCGAGCCCATATTTATCAGTTTCATTATTAACACGTAAATTTCTAATTAACGGAATCATCCTCTGTATTGACGATATATTATTACGAATATAAATTATGTTATTTACTAGGTAGATAAAGAATGTATCGATAAGACGTCTCGTTTTTGTTTTGTAAAGAAAATTACTCGTGTGTGAAATTTGTACGAAAACATTTTATCTTGTAAAAATTAGACTAAGAATATTTTATTATTTGTAAAACGTATTGTAGATGATATTCACATACCTATTGTTTTTTTTTTAAGTAAAATGATATTTAACACTTTTTGGCGCTTACTTCAAAGAAGTTTGAGCGTGAACATCTTTTAATAAATGTAATCAAAGTGTATCTGTCATTATTTTCCTTAGTGTAAATATTAACATTAATACACAAACCATTTAAGTTTCAAGGAAACTGTATGTTGTTAAGAGTTGTAAACAGCAGCTTAATAAAACGTATACTTTACCAACATAACTGTTATTTCATTTCATTGTTCTGTGGAAATAGGATGTGAATGCGAATGTGAATTCTGTGAAAAATGGAGATGTCAGTGTTGAGACGAATGATAAGTGCCTAGTGAATTATCCAGGGAACGAGAAGAAGTTGATATCCCTCATACAAGAGAGACGCATCTCAAAAATACTCGAAAACAATGTGTGTTCTAAATTTTTGACAATAACTGCCGCACTCAGAGACGTCAAATAACGTTAATGAGTACTTAACGTCAAAAAATGACAATTCAAAACTAGCCGCTATTCTTGCCGGGTCTATGGTCTAGATTTGAATGAAAATTTTTGACATTAAATACTCATTAACGTTATTTGACGTCTCTGAGTGCGGCAGTTACTGTTGCAGAATACAATTTGGAGTTGTCTATTTCGTATTTAAGAAACGATATGTGAGTTTACACCGGTGTAAAACAAGATCATATTTCATTATTATTACATATTTTGGGGTTCATTAAATATCCCTACGATGTTATTTTTGTCATCTTAATTTTGACTGATAAAGGCCTGAGGCGTTACTCTGGAAGTTTATTTCGTTCGATCGAGTCTTTGCGTCTTTGTCGCTCTAATTTTAACACGCAGTGGCGTGAGAAAGACGGATAGATGTGAGTTAATCGTTCGGAGTTTCAGAGTAGACCTCCTGATTTTGATAATGGCAACGTAAAAATCGTATCTCAATTGTATTCCAATCTGCAAATCAATGGCGATTGTCAAAGTCTAGATGTCTCTCACACACATTGCCATCATGTGGATTGAGTGAGAGTGACAAGAAGACCAAGGCAATCGCAATTAACTCGCAGATTAGCCCCTCAGGTCTAAAACTTAACTCTGTATTTGTATACCACTTTAAACATTCTACATTATTTAATTCCTTTCTCTGCGTTACCAAATACACTTCGCATTTCGATGACAATACTCCCGCCCCTTACTGTATGTAACGTTAAGTATATTAAAATACTTTTGTTCTATTGTTATAATGTACACAAGCTTTGTACGAAACCTTATATTACGAGGTTGCAGGGTGAGGGTGGAAACCGTGTCTCATGCCCCTTTTGTTGAAAGTATAATACGAAAGTAGGTATGTCGTACACATTTATAAGGGTAGCAACACTTTTGTTCACTTATTTACAAAAAAGCTCGTAAATTACCTTATCGATTGCAGATTTTACTTAAAGAAAGGCCAAAAACAGGCATACTCCCTAAAGTGGCCAATCTCGCATATTTAAAACGTATATACCCGTTAGCCTTCCTTGCTGCTGCCTTGACGATACAATGACTGTGGTAATTGAAGTTCCCATCTTTATACTTAGGAAACAATTGTATACACAAAAGTGTCCATTTTAGGCAGTATGACCTGTTTGGCTCCATTGCCCTATGTATTTTATAATTCTTAATAGAAATACGACGTTTCGGTTTAGGTGCGATCTGTAGACAAATCTCAGCTCAGCAAAGATGCCATAATACCTCAAATGCTCGTAAATCACGCTTACCGATTTGCACGGGTCGATTTAAGCCGCTCGGCTTGCCCACAGAGCTGTTTAAGATGTTTGAATATAATCTGGCATTTATATCGGGAGCACTGGTGCATCATCATCATCATCACCAGCCTTTTTACGGTTCCCACTGTTGGGGCACAGATTTCCCTGTGGATGGAAGAATAGAGGGAGAATGAGCCGTAACCCACCCCGATGGCCCAGTGCGGATTGGTGGGTATAACGACTGCAGGTGCAGCCGGGACCAACGACTTAACGTGCCTTCCGAAGCACGGAGGGGCTCGTGATAATAAATTTTTGGTCACCCATCCAATGACCGGCCTTAGCAAACATTGCTTAGTTTACGCAGTCACTGCGCTAGTGAGCTGATTGAGCACTGGTGCAGCTGTATGCATTTTTATATGTGCATCCACTTTTAGTACCCACCAGTCGGCAATGGGCCAGCGTGGTGGGTTACAGCCACAGAACAAAGACAGTAGTATTTACTGTTCTGTGGTTACTACCCATTCTCTCCCTATATTATTCGATCTACAGGGAAGGCCCATTAAAGTAAGTACCCATTCGTATTTAACATAAATGTATAAATAAATAAAACACATACAATGATTAACTGCGTTGATTTATGTTACGTATTTGGATGGCCGGACGGGTAACTGTATAATGGCGAGCATTAATAAATTGAACTTGAATTATTATCCCTATTTAATTTATCTCCATTATAAATATTGTTGAGTCTATTAACAGAAAGTGGACCGTAAAGAATAATAATGTTTAATTACAGCACGCAATGTGAACACGCGAATAACGGAGAAAGTGATTTTTATGGCTTGAAAATGAAAAATTTTAACATTAATAGTAATGTGTTATTTAATATTTAGACATAATAATTGACCCTGACCGCCTTAAAAATAACGCGGATTTGAATCATCAACATACATTTAGCTTGCTTACGTTCATACTGCCTATCCGAGCCATATTAAGCATCCATCGACTTTTTCACTAGATCACCAGTCAACCTCCTTGAAAGTCTTAATGTAATGTGCCTTCGGAAACACGAAATAACTCCAAGTAATAATTTTTTGGTTACCCAACCAATACCGGCCTTTGCAGCTTTGCCGTTGCTTGGTTTACGCAATCGCATGTGGGGTGCTCCTGCACAATTGAACTCCTCAATGTTATTCATAAAATGGTGATGGTACCCTGGTCGGTGAGGAATTTATTGGTAAGTCGTAGAACCTTAGCTTAGTATCGAATATCGATATGCCTACCTTTAATCCAGGTTCATTGAACTGTTTGCTAGACTGAATACCAAACATCCAATTATCCAAGCTCGCTTACAAATTCGTTACATAAACTCCTGATAATACTTTAAGTCAAGGAAAGTAATTGATGTGAGAGAGAATATTATTAATGTATTACGGTGTGATTATAATGGTACGCTGATAAATAGCCTAACGATAAAAAAACCTTGATGATGATCTTGACGACGCACTAACTAGAGTGCTCGGCCTACGATAGCGTAGGTACTAAGCAATGTTTGCTATGAAGTCGGTCTTTGGATGTGTCGGTAAAAATACAAATTAAAGTAATAAGTAGAAACGAAAGAAAAGAGATTTCAATAAAAAATCTGATGTTTGATTGTTTGCCCCATACCAAATGATTGTGAAAATTGCACAAACTCCGCAATGCCCTAAACACAAGACCCGCTCTGCTACCATTCATCTATCATGAGGAAACACAAGAAACAAAAATACTCACCTTATTCTTAACAGCAATCTAATCAGACCCCGTTTCAAGATGACGTTTTCATTACTCGGCCAAATGGTCCGAGATATTTTGTAAGATAAGTTTCTTCTTATTGAAGCTCTGGGGAATTTAAAACAAAAGCGCTATTCGGGGCACGTATCCGGCTTGCGGTCAGATAAATCAACAATGAGATTCATTTTTGATATTGTGAAAAATAAAATGGTAGTAATCGTTATATAGGGTGTTGGTTAGGAGCCCCTAATGTCGCATAGTATGAAAGCATGTGAAAAAGTAATTGAACGAAGACTGAGAGAAGAGACTGAAGTGTCACAAAACCAATACAGGTTTATGCCTGGTCGGGGAACAACAGATGCCATTTTCGCAATTCGCCAACTATGCGAGAAGTACAGACGTGCACATAAAAACTTGCACAAGGTTTTTATAGACCTCGAAAAGGCATACGACCGGGTACCCCGTAAGGTTTTGTGGTGGGCCCTAAAGGAGAAAGGCGTGCCTGGGAAGTATGTGGAGTTGATCCGAGTTATGTACAGCAGATGTAGTACCCAAGTCCGCTCTACTGCTGGTACTACTACTACCTTCAATGTAGCAGTCGCCTTGCACCAAGGTTCGGCTCTGAGCCCTTACCTCTTCTTGTTAATATTGGACGCCCTGACGTCGGATATACAAGAAGAGGCTCCTTGGTGCATGCTTTTTGCGGATGACATTGTGCTTGTAGCGGAAAATGGCCTAGAAATCCAGAACAGATTGGAAGAATGGCTACACAGGATAGAGAGTGTTGGACTTAGAGTGAGCCGGACCAAAACAGAATATATGTTATGTGATTTTGGTGGTGACTCTGGTCCAATACCCATTAATCTAGCCGGAATGCCTTTGCCAGTCTGTTCCAATTTTCGGTACCTAGGTTCATTTGTGCAAGCAGATGGAGAGATTGATCGGGAAATTACAAACCGGATCAACGCAGGTTGGATGAAATGGCGACAGGTTACAGCAACTACATGCGACCCAAGAATTCCACTAAAACTAAAAGGAAAGATATATAAGTCTGTTATAAGAGCTATCGTTATGTACGGATCGGAATGTTGGGCTGTGAAAAAGACGGATGAAAGAAAATTGCATGCGGCAGAGATGAGAATGTTGAGATGGATGTGCGGAGTGACAAAAATGGACAAAATACGGAATGAGTACGAGGGAGTCTGAAAGTGGCGCCAGTAACAAAGAAGATGAAAGGGAGCCGTTTAGCTTGGTATGGACATGTTATGCGACGTGATGCCATGAATGCAAGTAAGAAAGTTATGGACATGAATGTTGAAGGATGTAGAAGTAGAGGAAGACCATTGAAAAGATGGATGGATTGTGTGAGGTGTGATATGAAGGTGATGGATGTGAATGAGGAGATGACGAGTGACAGAAGAGAATGGAAAAAGAGGACATACTGCGCCGACCCCAAATAAGATGGGATAAGGGCAGGGCGATGATGATGATGGTTAGGAGCCCCTTCCCCTACGACTGTAACCAAACCAAAATCACGGTTGCATTTGTGACAAATTGTAAACAGGGAGAATCACCCATCGAATCGCAAAGCGAAAACGAGGCTATCGGCATGGAGATTATGATCTGCCTTGCAATTATACGTAGAGCCAATCGTATTCATTCTAGATGAGATTACTGCGGGATAAGCGACTGCGAACTGACAACGTGACAGGAATGCTACTGCGCCCGGTTCATGTCAGATCTGCAATCGTTTCATTATATCAAGCTGTAGATCGCAAGCTGAGATGGCTGATGTACTTTTATTCCGAATTGTTATGACAGAAACACATTTTTAAACACGACGCGACCCGATGTAACGCGACGCGTGTTGAGTCGAATCAAATGTATTGGTTTTCTATAACCAGAACCACACTATGAACATCCGAGATGACGCCTGATTGTCTGATTGTCTACACGTGGAGTCGCGTCTCGTTTCAAAAATGTGTCGGGGTCATCATTCTTTGTGAAAAGTGTTTTCAGGATCGATTGATATTGTTACATTGGTGATGATAAGAAATGTACTGTATGCCTGAGTTTGACGACAGAGCTGAACACAGTTGTCAGTGCCCCAAAACTCTTTCATAGGTGTCGTACTAGGCGACTTTGTACTAAGATGATTAGAAGTAAATCTTCTGCTATAAAATGGAAACCTGACAGCCTCATCACTTCTGAGCAAGTTCAGAATGTCGACTAATGCCATTCACTATTGCTCAGTATCTCACTGCTGTCTGACTTTGCAATGAATCATGCATAACAGAGTAAATATGACTTTCAAACTGCACGTCAGCAGATCTTACGAGAAGAAGTGTCTATTAGCACAATTAAACACTTTCACAACTCAAATACCGGGTGGTTACCGCAGAATAGTAGTTCGATTGTCACAATTGTCACCACCCAAAGTCTCCCCCGCGGGTGTCGTCCTGCATTTACTGTCTACAGTCTGAACTTGCTTTTAAGTGTGGCTTATTTAATATTTACTTCACTCATTCCACTACCGTACCCCAAAATTGAAGAAATTAAAGCACGATGATGATGTAATTCTGTTTTAAAACTTTATATCATACAGTAAGGAAAACATACAAAAATGTATAATTCCAATAAGGCTTACCTAAAAGATACAATACGGCTTGAATTTTATATACCAATAGCTTTAGTGTTATCTCTGTACCAAATATCGATATAACGGGCAGTTTTTAACGTAACAAAACAGATTAAATTTTACGATTGTTCGTTCGATTAAATGGCTACTGCAATCAAGTCAAGGTTTGAAGGCAATCAAATGTAAACGAAATTATTTGCATTTAAAATTCTGGCAAACCCCCTAGGATTACACCTAGGGTTTTTTTATTTTATTTTTCTAAGTTAGACAGGGAAACTCTTGCGCTTCATCTCACCTGATGGTAAATGAGAGATATTTGAGTAGCAACAGACTTCTTCTGCCCTGTTCCCCGTTTAGGTCGGCTCAGTATGTTTCCACTTCCATTAATATCGGTAAGCCACTTCCTTTTGATACATATCATCCATCACAGCAGGAAGGTGCTAGTGATGAATGAATGGTGCTTATTGGTCTACAGCTACACCGAGCAATCTCCCACAGTCGACTTTTACGACACCCCTGAGATAAGTCGGGGCTGGCACATCCTACATTATTTTTCGCTTCCAGGCCAGCATGGAAGACCTCACTGACAGTGTCGGAAGAAAAATCTTATCTGGAGATACAAGCTCGCAAATAGGACACGTTTTCAGTGTTAACTTAATATTCTCAATTTTAACATTCGAATGCTGTTTGAACTCGCCAGGGAGAATACTGTCGTCTGAATCTCATCCCAGCAACCTCCTGGGATAAGCGACAACGAGCCCGCAACGTGCCCCGAATGCTATAACGCCATCTGCATAGCGCAGTCCACAGACTCGGCTCGGCATATGAGAATCTAACAGAGTTGGGCATTAATTAACTCAGATTTCCATAACATTTACACAACATACCCATTGTAAGGAATACTTGGTAGGACCAACTATTCCATATCTTAAGGTTAAACATACATAATTATGGTATGCTTATTCTTCCACAGGGGTAGGCAGAGAACACCTTTTTCCACTTGCTACCATTATCTAGTCCTTTCGCTTATGTTATTGTTGAGGACATCACTAAAATACGTCACATCACTAATTTAAGAAAAGCAGGTATGTAACATAGCAATTAGAGTGTTGTAAAAGGTAGTTTTGTCTGAAGAAATCAATTTGTAATGCCGAATGAAAAATTTTATACTGAATACAGTTTATTAACATCAATAAACATGCAAAACAGTTTATATACCTCAAAATTAAAACAAACCCAACTTTTCTGAATTTTCTAAGTTTCAAGAACTTACAGTGCAACAAGAATATTATCACATAAAACCTTGCATGTATTTTTGTCAACTACACACAATACAATAAAGCAACAACAATTAAAATGTTGTTCTGAAGTCTGTTGCTCATTATTGCGCCGGATTTGTCATTACAGGCCTACGGAACTACCAAAACAGCTATTTGGGCGAGAGACCTCCCACAATTAGGCAAAGGCTCGGTGGGTATGCGGTGATCGAAGCCGTCTCATGAAATATGCATCGGATTGGACACGACTGCGAACACCCACCCGATATATTTACCGTTGACCCCGTGTCGTGTCGTGTCCAATGTCACAGTAATCATCAGCACGCTTTGTGTGAGGCGAGCGTCCATGCGAATGCATTGTACACTAGTGGCTTAGGAATTATTTATTTTAATCGTGCTACGCAATAATTTAACTGTTGCGTTACTATTCATCTCTGTCCGTCTAAGGTCTGGTTGCTCGAAAGTCGGTTACGTCAACTCAAGGGTCAAGTAAAAGTAAAATTAACCGACGCGCGGCGGGGCAACGCTTGTGAAGTTACCCCGCAATGGCAACTGAATGCGAAGATATCCGTTGTCCCTTTTTTTAAGGTCAAAATTGACAATAATAAAATTTTTACTTTTACTTTACTATGACGTCTAAACCTAACCTTAGTCTATACCCTATTTATCACTCTATTTCTGATCTAACTATTGCTTCACCTAGAACTGTGGTACTCAGAAGGAGGTGGACCCTTTTATCTTGAGAGTTCCAAAAGTGTGATTGGGACCTTTACAGAGTGTCTAGCTAATCTGTATCTGCCTCGATCTAGGCGATACAGTAATTAGTATTTGAAATGTAATAGCTACTTAATTATTAGTAATCTTAGGCCCGTGAATACCGATAATACGCTGAAGTATTGTAAGTTTGTCATACACAAGCAAAGTGAAAGATAGCACGTGTGGGGATATGAATATTGAATGATCTATCCTACAGAATATGTACCTATTCATTATAACAAACCATTTCGGCAGTTCACAGAAATACTGTCGTTCTAATTATTCGAACAAACCAGTACATGAATAACGAAGCCTCTCAAAATCTCCCCAGATAGCTTTGTTATAGAATAAAAAAATCCATGTCGCTGACGAAAATCTCACCCCGAAATTGACTTTTTTTCTAATTTGGAAGTGTAATCAGGAGCGATGCTTACAGACATCTGTGACAAATAAGGAGTATCGCCGGGCTGATATTTTTTATCCCTGTAATTTCTTAATCAGAAAACGAGGGATCGAAACAGATTGCGTCAGCTGCTGCCGACACGAGTGGTCATGGTGATTTCATAACTGCTATCGATTTAGCGTAAGAGCTTTTTCCTAGAGTTTCCGAGCATATTCGAATTGCGATGATGCTTCATTGATACGATTGGATTGTAGTTGAAAATCTTGCCTCGAATTTTCCGGATCTGTAGGTATGCCTATTTGTTGGATGGAATAGCTCAGATCAAATTCCAATTTCACTAATTATTCAGAAACTGCTAGATGTTTGTATAAAACTTTAAATCTAGTTATCTTATTAAAATATAAGGTGCGGGAGTATAATTTTGGTCCCGGCTGCATCAATACTAATTTTACTATACTAATATTATAAAGCTGAAGAATTTGTTTGTTTGTATGGTTGGTTGTTGGTTAAACGCGCTAATCTCGGAAACTACTGGTTCAAATTGAATAAATTAATTATTTTTGGGTTGGATAGAGCATTTATTAAAGAAGACTATATAACAACCGACATTAACGCGAGCGAAGCCACTAGTCGTTAATACTCATTAATCCACACTAGAATGGAGTAGTAGATTCTCTTCACCCTATATTCTATCATCAGTAACGTGGAAGGCCTTAGGACCAGCAGTAGGGACATTAAAATGGCTGCTGATTTTTGAGTAATATTTGAAATACTTACAATATTATATAATTTTCTTTCTGTAAGCACCACATAAAATATAAATAAAACACGTCTAATTGGAGATTTCGCGTAAATGTCATTACAATATACAAAGCAATCACCGCCGTAATGCAAAAGGGTAATCAATTAGGTGACACTATCATCAAGTGCTCTACGGTCGTAGGTTTCAATTACACTCCAGCACTGATATATTGAACACGAACGTGTGACTTTGACAGCTCTAATGCATTGAAATAAGGGACATATTGAAATGCCAGGTTTGTGCATTTACAGTGCCAACTGTGATAGTTTGTTCACGTCACGCATACATCTTGCTCGCTCACGCACCAGACGTTGATTGATGAAGCTACACGTTTGTCCCGCTGAAAATCAAGCTTAGACTTGATGATGTACATTTCGAGAGGAAAACTTTTTATATTTGACTTTGCAGGGACATAGGTTTTTGGCAAGCAAAATCGAGAGATTAGAATTATGTTTGATAGAGAAAATGAAATGTCATCCTTTATTACGGAGCACTTTTATATTGTCAAATCAGACATCAGTTTCGGAATGCCTGAGAATTAGAATAAACAACAAATTGAAAGAAATATGAGTGGAAACGAATATTTAAAAATATATTGTTCAATTGTCGTTGGTTTACAACTGGTGATGAGAAGTGGATCACGTACGACAAGAACGTGCGAAAAAGGTCGTGGTCAAAGGCCGGTCAGGCTTCACAGACTGTGGTGAAACCCGGGTTAACTCGCAACAAGGTGATGTTCTGTGTGTGGTGGGATTGGAAGGGCATTATTCATTATGAGCTGTTACCACCAGGCAGGACCATCGATTCTGAACTCTACTGCGAACAACTGATGAGATTTAAGCAAGAAGTTGAGAGAAAGCGGCCGGAATTAATCAACAGAAGGGGTGTGGTTTTTCATCATGATAACGCTAGACCTCACACATCTTTAGCCACTCAGCAAAAATTAAGAGAGTTTGGCTGGGAGGTGCTAATGCATCCGCCGTATAGTCCTGACCTTGCACCTTCAGATTTCCACCTGTTTCGGTCTCTTCAGAATTCTTTAGGCAGTGTCAGGTTAACATCACGAGAGGACTGCCAAAACCACTTGTCGCGGTATTTTGAACAGAAGTCCCAAAATTTCTATAGCAATGGGAACATGTTCCTACCTACAAGATGGCAAAAAGTTATCGAACAAAATGGTACCTACATACTTTAGTTAAATGTAAATAAACTATATTAAAAAATGTTTTGAATGTTCTTAAAAAATGCGAAGAAACTTTTTCCCCAACCTATTATTTCGGTAATACTATGAAAAATATCAGTTTTAGGCAAGCAGCCCGCTGGAAAATCTAAGTCAAAAACCTTGAGCAGTATGGTTTCATCCCAATAAATTACCTCTGCAATCCGGGCCGCTTTAGCTCCCATACTGGGACATATTAAATTTTCAATTTTTTTTTCAACCTTTCTGTATAATTTGTACTATTGTTTCAAATGCAGAACTGTTCTAATTCATGCCTTGTTTCAGGGCTTATTTCGTAATTCAAGCGACATTTTATCCCTATGGCAAGACTGTAAAAACAGGAACAAATTTAAAAGCTTATAATGAGAAAGTGAAACGACTTCAATTTGTTCTATTACAACCATTATCCTAATCCCACGGTCTTACATAAATTGTTATATGGCCCATTACGAAAGGTCAAGACAGCGGCATCAGCTTGCCTTTATTGTGCCCTTCAGTCAGAGTAATTGACAATAACCAATTTAAACGAATACTGTAATATTAAAATATTTGAATTTTAGATCAGAACGAACGCGAAATTGCTTTTTAATTTCAATTTTTGTTTATTGCGTCCGAAATTGATTATTTTCTGTTTTATTTTCCAAAAATTGCTTTGAAGCTTTTCTTTGAATATTACGTTTTATTGTCTAACATGCCTTCTTATTATTATTATACAAAACAAAATAATGGCATTTTATCAAAAAATTAAAATATATACAAATATCGTAGATACTATTGGTGGTAATAAGGTTTTACCTACGCCTTCGATAATCATGCGTGATTTATGTATGGACATAAACACAAATTTAGAATTGTTGTAAAATAGTAGAGCCAATAGCCAATATTTATCAGCACGTAAGTCGTAATATTTTTACGTGATATTTTGCTAGGACGCTGCTGCCCATTTCTCACCACATTTTAATCCTTAGTGGCCTTGTACAACTCCCTCAAGGTGCAAAAAATAAATGGGTAGTTAGCTACATACGAAACACAACGCAAGATATAATTTAATAAGACACTGAAAACAGTTGGCCGTGTGGTGACAGCAGAGTAGAATACAATTGTCACCACCCCAAATCTCTCCCGTGGGTGTCGTACAAGGCGACTAAGGATAAATCAGTGATAAGGAGTGGGCAGCAGCGTTCCTCTTATACCTACCACCTAGCAAAGTACTGCGACTTTTGTGCCCGATAAATGGCACTAGGGTCGCCACCTATTACATGGGACCTAGCATAATTGGCGAAGCGTGGGTGCTAGTTCACCTCTGCCTACCCCTTCGAGGATATAGGCGTGAATTATGTATGTATGTATGTACTGAAAACAGGTATATTTTTATCAAAATGAGTTGCCGTGCGTCAAACATTTTCTTTTACCATTGTCTACAACTGGCATTGTTTCTTCCAATATTTCCCTAACAAAGGTAATAAATAAAAACGAAGCTTAGTAAATGCAAGGTAAACTCTTTTCTTTTGTTAAGATAATTAAACACTGATGGGGTGCTAGGACTAGTGATCTTTTTGGAGGTGTTTAGAATGATCACTGGCTTTGTTTTTACTTCGATTTAATCAATCCACTTATAATTTAATAAAATCAGTATAGTTTGCAGCTATATTCCATCTGCAGATTACGCAGAGTACGGTTTGTAGCGTAGCATTTTTCGTTAAATTAAGTTCTAAAAATAACAATGTAGGTAAGTAACCTTTGGTATGTTTATTTTAATCTGTAGTTAGAATATTGACCCAGCAGTATTGACCAGTCAGATACCAAGATACAACTCAACTTTGACCGCCGGTTTGGTCGAATAGTTCGATTGCTGGTTATCGTGCAAGAAGTCTCGGGCTCGATTCCTAGTAGGGGCAAATGTTTGTGATGAACAAATAAATTTGTTCTCGAGTATATGTTATATATATACATGAAGCACACTCATTCATCCCCGAAAAAACATTTATCCCATGATTTGCTAAATAGTCCCAAGTAACCGGAGGCGAGCCTATTGCCATCGGGTACGTAAATCGCAGCTAATTGCTAGATGGTATAATATAAGTGGAACGCCGATGCCCGTTACTATTCGTTGTCTTTATACCCTTTGGTCATAAAAATAGATCAGAAAAACTTCGAAAATTGACCAAGGCGTCTTGGTTGGCCGAACGGTATATAGAGAGCAGCCCGGTTTGCGGAAAACGCGGGATCCATTCCCGCTTCAAGATAATAATAATTTTTTAGACAAACTTTTGTGACCTATGTTTTGTAATATTTTTTCTAACATTTATAAGTATAATGTTCGAATAAAAATCAAGATAATAACTAACTTTCTTATGATGACAAAAAACCTCGTTCGCCACCAAATTTGGTCAATGAAAAATGACACTCGCAGGCTTACAGACCGCGGAGTAGAGAACAGTCAATTTTATCTGTAGAGCTTGTAACAAATCGGCTGCGATTTTTCAACAAAAAAATATTGGTGACTCAGTTGACTATATCTCTGGGCGCACGGCTTGCCGATAAACTGTACCCTCAATAAAGTAAAAAAATATATGAAACCTTCGACGTGGCAGAGTGTACCGTCAATTATTATATTTTATTTATTTCGCACTCATCCAGTTTTGTTTACCTACTGGAAGTTCGTTTACTAGTCTTACGGCGGGTCCCAATATTCTATCAACAGTTGACAGTTAGACGTAATACAACTTAGTTGCTTAGCAACTTCTACTATCGTAATATAACAAAAAATGCCAGGCAATTAAATTTCAGTAAGCTTACTTTAGATAGAATATTGGGACCCGCCGCGCCGTTAGTCCCAGGTTTTCTGTGGCATATAAATGGGTATATATTTTTTATTAGATATAGACTACTGGCCGCGACTTACAAAACTTTTTGTTTTATTATTATGAAATTAGCTGACTAATGCCTGTTTTCACGAAAGGCTCTAAACTTTGAAGGACCTTTATTGAAAATATATATTATCTTCATAGTTCTTAACGGAACTTGAATACAAACAACATTTTATTCGCTGATAACTAATAAAATATTAAATTTATATTAAATCAAACCAAGCTTTTTTATGCTTGCAGTTTAAAAAATGAAAACTAATGAATGATTTACAAAGTCTTTCAATAAACTGACTATGAAACACGGCGGCCTTGGTTTAAAATGGTCTGCTTCATAAAAACGGGCTGTAAAATAAAATGTCAAATAAAAAAAACCACAACCAATATGCATAAAAGCCGCCGCAGATCGTAACAAAACCAGCAAAAGCGCCTCGTCATCGTCATGACGTCGACGAGAAACACAAAAAGTAGATAAAATCAATAGAACGCAGAACTCTCTACGTAGGTAGGTATCGGCTGAAGCTACACACATATAGTGGAGTGACCGAATAATTTGCTCATTTGTCAACGTCTTCGCATTGCCAAGGAGAAAAATGATTCAGTGAATCTGTCAGGGCTTCACTTCGCTGAATTAATTGAAATAAATTACCCAGTGCGCGTCAACAATTTAATCTTGGGGGAGAATAATCTGAGACCTGTCGCAATTACTCAACTCGGCAATTAGCGATGCGATACCCTAATGATGCTCTTTGTGCGTGTTTTATACGTGGTATGTGTCAGAAATTACAGCATTAGATAGTAGCAACCGTGATACAATCTTGTAATCATATATTCAGTCCTTGTATTATCCCACTGCTGGGCACATGAATGATGGATCTTCATGGATGGAAGAATATGAGGAGAATGGTCCATAACCCACCACTGCGGATTGGTGGGTGTGTAAACCACTGAAAATGCAGCCGGGCGGAACGGCTTAACGCAATTTCTCTCAAAATAATAAATTTTTGGTCACCCATCTACTAACCGGCTTATTTGAAACAAAATATTCTTAAGAAATAATATCTACAAAAGACACGAAAATGCACAGCAAATTTCGTTTAAAACATCCCAATTTAGACTACATACACTAGTTTTTATCTGTATAATGCCAAGGCATCTTGTTTCACATAGTACAAACGCTGAAGCTAACTTGAGTCTTAGAAACACGTCTTTATTATAATCCGCAGTAAGTAAGAGAATAAATTTATGTTTTAGTAGGTTCTAACTAAATGATCAATCTTACACTATTGAAAACTCTTTTGTACGTAGAAGAAAATCTAAAATTTACTGTAATGACGCATTAAAAATAGAAATTTACCTATTTAAATATTATCAATGCTCACATTCATAAATAATTAACAAGAAAAATGGTTATGGTGGTCAAATAAGCTAACTAATAAATAAAATAGATAGGTAGTAGTGTTAGACTTCATTTA
Source organism: Cataclysta lemnata (assembly GCA_963931975.1). NCBI lineage: Eukaryota > Metazoa > Arthropoda > Insecta > Lepidoptera > Crambidae > Cataclysta > Cataclysta lemnata. Next base: position 9,552,105 of record OZ008339.1, read on the forward strand.
CTCACACACGCAAAAAACGTTTCTTGCAATTTTCATGCAATATGCTAACCGAACGGTTCATCGTGTTGTGAACCTGAGATGTTGCCAGAAGTCGATTAATTTCACAGGATAAAAAGTCATTTTCCAAGCGAAGCCAAGTTACTACGTTACGTAACTTTATAGAATTCGTAAACAAGGCGAGCAACTATCGGGTTGATGACACGTTTATCATTTAACCAACTTAGAGTCGATAGTTGAGTTTGTTGAACTTACACGTTTATATATAAACTTGGACTGAAACTTAGCACAGTTTTGAATAAGTTATTACCTCTACGAACATTACAGTCCTTTTCGCTATTAGAACTATATATAAATGTTATACGACGATACTGTTCAATGTGTGTAAGTCAGAATGTTGAGGGACTCGTGAAATATCGCAATAAGAAGACAATTGGTGGGTAATCACTGTTGATTCACGAGACTTGGAAGCAATTTAGAACAGTAATAAAAATAATTATCTTTAGTGACGCCTGAAACGGTGTATAGCTGTGCGAATAATATCGTAAGAGCTTCGGTTCTTAAATTTAGGATATAGTGCTTTATAAACTTTTGTAGAATAGGTAAATTTAATTATTATAATTGAATTAATATTTGAATTAGTAACTATAGCCAAATTAAAACTAGCAAAAGAACAAGGGACCTACGGATAATTAATAGAGCCGTGAACGAGAATGTGTTTAATTTATCTTGCCTTTATCTTTGTTCAAGATAACTATTCCGTTGGTACACTATGATAATGTAGCTTTACTTGCCACAGTCACCATCGGAATTTTAATTATGCTACCAATCTTTCCCGCAAATGTCATACAAAGGGACTAACTGTTCAACAGTGACGAGGAATGGGCTCCTGTTATACCACCTAGTAATATACTGAGATATATGGCAATAGGCTCCCTCTATTACATTAGACCTAACATATCATAGAGAAATGTATGTTTCAATACACCGCAGCTTACCACCTCGGCGATAAATAGACGTGATATATGTATGAGTAAATTTATTAAGAACGAATCACAGGAAATTATTAGTATAAAACCAACGTGAAACCCGCTGACCTCTTTCCTCGCAGACTGAATCTACTGCCGTGCCCCGCGATTATTAGGGGGCAGCATTAAGAATAAATCGAGCCGAGTAATAACATAATTCAGCCTTTATATCCCCGATATAATTATAACAAAAACCGGGGCACGCACTCGCACCGTTACATATCTTTATAGTTACATTACAACGAATTTATGGCGAGCCATTATGAGACAAACCGCGGAGTCCTTTCGGCGAAGGCTTGCCCCGCGCCTACTTACCATAAACATCAATATTCAAATGCGTGGACTCCGAAAACTCATACGGTCCAGGTTTTTATGACGGGATATTTTTCATCGGCTGAATATTAAAGTGGAAATCCCGCGTGGATCGCGGCGCCAATTGAACCATATTTCCACGGACCAACCTTTGAATATTCTATGGAGGTTGAAAGGGCTCGGCCGCGCCGTTTGAGATGGGACGCACGTTGCGGCTGATACGTGCATTTACATGCACAGACATGGGATTGGCCAATCAGTCCTGCTTCCGGCGCATGTAGAGTGTATTGGATCAAACTTTGTCAGTGCCACGGTTTTCAAGCTTGGAATAATTTACAGAATATACTCGGCATAGCTAGCTCAATTGTGTCTGTCTGTTAGCGCCTAAGGATCTGTCATCACCCCTAACCCTCTCGCCGGTATCTTACATAGCGACTAACGTATAATGTAGAAAGACAGAAAAAGAGGTCAGAAATTATATAAACTACCGAGAAATAATGCGTTAAGCTATAAGCAGTGTGTTACGGATCAGACTGACGAGTTTGGTTATAATCTTTAATGTATAATATGAAAATGGAACAAAAGTTTATAACCATTTCAATAATTTTACAGTTCACAATCACCTATGCATTTGCCGACTACAAAACAAAATGTTCCAACCATAGGCCGCCGGAGAAAAAAAGCATTAGGGTGTAATTTATCAAGGTTTCCACGCCATTTAACAAGGAGACTGCAAAAACCGCTTGCTTGATAAGCTTCATGAGAACTGAATTGTTTGCAAACGCAAAAATCATTGCGGTCATCAGCTGACTTGGTAATTCTTGGGAAACCTTTCGATAAGGTGTGTCGGTGTTGAATGGAGCTTTCGCACAGATTTACATAGGGGTCCCCTTTTTCGCCTAACATTTTTATTCCTGACTTAGTTTGAAATTTCGAGTTAAGGGTGGGGTTTTTGGCATAAAGCACTTTGACATGAGGTACATGTGTAGGTAGGTCGGTTTATATGTTCGATTGTATCCCAGAAAGTATAAGACAAATGCAATTAATATCACTGATTTTACTTAATTTTTAAAATTTTACAAAGCACTAGTTCTATATACACCTCATAACCCAACATCACAACTAAGCTTATGGTTTATGTGATAAAACAATAAAGGTACCAATAGTGGGCACATTAAACATTATTTTCGCATACTATTGCTGGTAGGCATAACTATAATTTTTGGATAATTTCACAATAAATAGTGAATCTACACTGGGTGAAATTAATAATGTAATTGTATTACACTAAAAAATTGTAAAGTATGATGTCATTATGTCGACATGTTGTTACGTGGCTGCGCTTGGTTAGTAATAATAATTTTGATTGGTTAATAATCACAGGCTGATAAGTTTAATTCGAATAATTACCAATGTAAACAATCCACTTTGAAGTATATCAGATACGCATTGATGGATGTGGTGACGTCATAGCTTCCGAGTCCCAACACATGTCAGGAAGCTATGATTAGGTCAGTGCTCCGAAGCTAATTTTCCTTTAAAGAGACCTTTGCTAATGGACAGGGACATCAAGAGCTCTTCACAGCCCCATTGTTTCGTTTAAAGGCTAATGGGGTTCCAGCGTACCCCGGCGTGCGGCGTGTTATTCAACTGTCAAGAAGATGAATGTCGCGTTATTTATGAAGCCACCGTGAAAAACCGACTTTTTGAAACCTGTACATTCATTTCAGGGCTCTCGTGGCGTGGTTCCATAAATGTCACCCGTGTTCTATTTGCGAGTACGTTGCTTATTTTCGGGTTTTCATTTCCATTGTTGTTTATGAAGTGTCGGGTTTTCGCGGGGTTTTGACCATTGTTGACGTATTTACTTTATACGGCGAAAACAAATATAGCCATAAGGTCAGCGCTACGCTGACGGATCGAGTCGTGTGTGGGTTTTGGAGAAACATAATTACAGACTTAAGTAGGTATATTGCTCACTCCCCAATCCTCACACAGGTTTGTGTATTATGCTGTGACGATAACTTCGGTTTCGACATTTGTTACAAAAATACATCTCCAAATGGCCAGTTTGGTCTGACGGTAAGTTGGACTGGTTATCGGCCAAGAAGTCCCGGTTTTTATTCCGGGTAGTGGCAAGGGTTGATCATATTTGTACGTTGAGTACAATTTTAATATTTACATAGCTATAACTATATTTGCCGGGTGGTGATGGCAGAGCAGAATCCATTGTAACCGAACCCTATCTCTAGTGAGGTAGGCGCACAAGTAGACTCATTGTAAAGGAAAGGTGTCTTAAACCGATAGAAGTATATCGGTATATACTTCTATCTATGTGCCTGATAGATGAAAATAGGCCCGCCCCCTATTAAATAGGACCTTTTATAATTGTTGAACGTTGTTTGTTATTTCGCCTTTGCCTAGGTACCCCTAAAAGTAAATAAGCATGATTACATAAGTTGGTGATTTGGGAAGACCTAAATTATTAGAAAAAAAAGCAACGTAGAAATCGCTAGCTTTTCCTTACAAACACTGAAGGTACTACCGCGGCTAACGTACATTAGGAATAAATTGGAGCCTGAGTAATAACATAATTCATACATACATACATAAATCACACCCATATCCCCGAAAGGGTAGGCAGAGGTGAACTAGCACCCACGTTTCGCCAATTATGTTAGGTCCCATGTAATAGGTGGCGAGTCTATTGCCATTTATCGGGCACAAAAGTCGCAGTACATTGCTATTGCTAGGTGGTATATGCTAGGAGGAACGCTGCTGCCTATTCCTCATAATTGATTTATCCTTAGTCGCCTTGTACGACACCCACGGGAGAGATTTGGGGTGGTGACAATTGTATTCTACTCTGCCGTCACCACACGGCGTACTTCAACATAATTCAGCGTTATTAATATAGAAGATTTGTCCATCTTCTATTATTCAAAAACATAAGTACATAAGCAGCTTACTTGGGGCTACATTATTTGTGTGTGTATAGAAATAATAACCACGAGAGCAATGACCCCAGTTCATACAAATATGTCTGAATATCTTGGAACTAAGAACGGTTGCTTACAATATTAATTGTGTTTATTAGACAATAGAGTTACTGCAAAGTAAAATATGAATTTTATTACTTCCATATTAGTGTTTATTTAAAAGTATTTAATTAACTCAAATAGCATTCTTAGTTTTCGAAATTTTCAGGTTAAGTATGGGACTCAGATTCATAGCTGGCGTGTAATTTTTTTCATTTATTTATTTTTGTAATTATAATTTACCTTCCTTACTCAAAGCAGGAGAGGGTTTTCGATGGCTAAGTAGCTTAATGCGCTCGGCCTTCGATTGCGTCAACCAAGCAATGTTCGTTAAGTTAGGTATTGGAGGGAGACCAAACATATATTATCTCATGTTTTTCCGTGCTTCAGAAGGCACGTTAAACCGTTGGTCCCGGCTGCATCTGCAGTTGTTAATACCGACCAATCCGTATTGGGCCCGCGTAGTGTCCCTGTATACTTCATCACTCATAGGGAAAGCCTAACCCCAACAGTGGGGGCTTTAAAAGGACTGGTAATGATGATGATGATTCCCGGCAATATTTTCCATGGACCAACTGAACTATATTTTTTTCTAACTGAACTATTATAGTTACTATGATGAATTAAATACAGAAATATTAAATTTCATCAAAATCATTATCTATAATCATTATAGTACCTAATAGAAGAATATTGTTCAAAAGAGACTTTAAGTTTCTCGAGAATATACGAGTAAATACAAATATTATATGAAAATACACTTTCGGTGCTCAAATAGTTTCTTCATATTATTTTAAAGCGCTTACTTAATACTGTAGAGAATGCAGAATAAAATAATAAACTCATGATAAAAAGCCCGCTAAGCGCAAACTCGATATTATTTTCTTGTGCATAGCGAAATTGCGTTCACCGAGGCTTGAGGGGTGCATCAGACTGCATGCAGCCTCGCATACCGCAAGTAAAACGAAAACAAAAGAGACATCGATCAATAATCGTTCAGTGTGTTCACTTATCTAGTCATACATAATCAAAGATTAAGCGAATCACTCATTATGTTGGTTGAGGGTAGGTAGGATTGCGAGAGTATATAACAATCCTATGAAATGTAGTGAGATTCCACGAACATTTGCCTCAAGATAACTATTTCGTGTGCTGAGATTCAAGCATTGTTTAACTAGTCTCATGTATATTCTTGGTTACGAACTATGGTTTATGCTTATGCCAGCTCAAGATCTGTTAGGTGCCTAAACCGCCTTCTTGCGTAGCGTAAACTGCTACACTGAAGTCCGCCCTATGTAAACAGACGGTGCTGTGCAGTGCTACTTATCCCTAGAGTTATGATGAAGCCATAGCCATGGGCCACGCTGACTACAATACGACAATTGTGAACCTAATATCCAGCGAGTTAAGGTTCCACCTATCAATGTGACTGTGTACCTACTCATGAAATATTCATGTGCTGAGAATGCGGCAATTTGCCCAATATACTCCATGTCCCACAAACATCATGCAGATGTATCTTAAGTTATGCCTGAGCACAATGCTAGTTTGAAATGGTCCATTGTCTTCTATTTAGTTTAGCTTAAGTGTAATTCTATTCGAGTTCGATTGTCCACGTCCTATACTTTTCTTATGTCTGATGCAATATAATTCGACTTTCGAATTTCGGCGATATAGTATGTAAAGAGGTAATGCTAATAAAATTAAATGAAATTTATTTGTTCACAATTAAAACTGCATGCAGTAAAGTTCTAAATTAGTTATAAATTTTCGCGTTTTTTGTGTATATCAATAATGTAATCAAATCATGTAAATTAAAAAAATCATTTATAGAAAGTTTATTATACAAATTTACATAAAATAAAGTTAACAATAGTCATTAAAATTTTAGTGTCGATTTTACAGTTAAATTATTCCATAATTTTATAAAACATTGCTATCTTTAACACTTAGGCGAGTATAGGGCCTAAAAGGAGCACTCACAACTGTAAAAAACATTTTTAAAACCAGAAAATGTACCCTCGAGATACATGGAAAAAAATGTATACTCATAGTTAAAAGTGTCCGCTTGAGGCAATATGCCTTAAGCCACATTCCTCTACAACAAATACGCAACTTTTCCGGTAGATGCTATCGCACTTCGAAAGTATAACACTCAGAATAGACTAGTTTAACTACCCCCAGTTATTCCACTGAAGGCAAAAGAAATCCTAAAAAATACCCGCCCACAGGAAAATTCTAACTTGCCTAATAAAGATTTATCGTTGCGATAAAAATTTTCATAGCAGTGAGTTGGCCGTAAATAATTCGTGGCATACCTGCGAATGCTGATTTGACATGGGTCAGGGCAAGGCCGCATAATATTTCATTTCTTCCAAGTCGGATCACGAGTCAACCGCGACGCAAATTGAAATTCGCCCTCTCTCATACTTTTTAAAATGTTTTCTATTCTAATAAGAAGGGTCTGTTTATTTTTAGCGATGCTCATTTCTAAAGCAAACAGGGTCCGTGTAGTCAATATGCCGTTAAGGATTTAGTACTAACACAACAGAGGCAAGTAGTAGGTTTCATGGTTATTAAGTCAGACACAGCGTTCCCCATTCGTTCACTTCAGAGCTACTCTACCGTTTTGAAGTTACATAATCCATTAAGTTTCCAAAATAATATTACTTTATATTTTATGAATTCACCCATTTACCTAATCCTACCAAATTTTGTCTCAACGCCAACTTCTCGCACTTGCTGAAAGCTACTGTAATACGCCTGTAACACGGTTCAGAATAGCGTGTACCTGCATTACTAATTCCAGCTGACAAAAACCACGCATTCACATTTAGTTGTTTTGTCCCATGCTCATTATTTTCCGTGAGTGGCTAACCGTAGAATATCCTTGGCTATTAACCACTAGTACGGGGTACACAATAAATTTGGACTTTTCATATATAAATCAAGGTCTAGTCCGGCCCAGAAGGCCCGAAGATAAACCCGATTGTATAAAGAGGGAACATTATCCGAGGCAGCTGGTCCGGCGCGAGCTCTGTCACATTACACTTGGGTTTATGTGTGCTGGAATCTTGTCATAAGGTGGATTACACACAGAAGTAGCAAACTTTATGATCGTAGTAAAACGCAAAGTTAGGAGAGATAACATGTGAATAAACTCGGTTTAATAATTAAATTATTGCAAAGATCATGTTGTGTAAAGCGGTGTTTTCACTTAGTAACGTGGTTCTTGGCTTGTTTTAGTTTGAATTTTCTCTAATAAAATCCTGTAGTCCCATTCATTGAGCTTATTAAGTTGTTTATATACAATCTGCCGACCACGTCGTCGGTCGTATACCAGACAGAATTCTCCTATTGAATTTTTAAAATGATACAACCCAGTGTCAATTATCATAACCACATGCATGATTCTATTCGCGGGAAACAAAATCAGTAGTTTTAAATGATTCAGTAAAACCTTCTTTACCGACGTATGCTGGCTGTGTTAATACAAAAAAGTGTTTACGTTTTGTAAGGTTGTTGAATCAGATGCTGTACACACTTTTGAAAAAAAAAAATTCAAAACACGCTATAAACCCTTCTCCCTGCCCTGTTCCCAGTCTATCTGGGGTCGGCGCATGTATGTTTCCTCTTCATTCATATCGGTCAGACGTCATCAAGCCGTCCACTCCCTTTTGATTCATATCATCCTTCACACCGTAAAAGTGCTAGTGATGAATGAATGTATAGAAAAGAGATGGAACGGACCATGTCGAGAGGCCAATGAACGGAGAGAGTGATTGGAATGACAACATTCCAATCCATACTGCTCAAAGTTTTGGCTTACAGCCGGCCGCCTGTCTGACACTAACCCTCTTTGGGTATGCTGTTGTTGGTGGTTTGCCCTACACCATTCAGGTGCCCCAAGGTGCTTATTGGTCTACACCGGGCAATCTCCCTTAGTCGACTTTTACGACACCCATGGGATAAGTCGGGGCTGGCTATTCTGCTTTAATTGTTCGCTCCCAGGCTCCTTCGCTAAGGCTGGTCATTGGATGGGTGACCAAAATTATTTTACCTGAAGTTCCTCTTTGCTTAGAAAGGCACGTTAAGGTCCCACATCATAAAATATGCAGTCGTTAATGATCATGAATTCGCACTAGGCCTACGTGGTGGGTTATGGCCCATTTTCCCTATATTCTTCCATACATAGGAAATTGGGAACAATAGAGGGCTGGTGAATATAATTATGATGAATAGTATAGTATTCTTACAACACAAGCGTTTAAGATCCTTTTTAAAAATGAATTAAAAAACAAATCCAGATAGCCAAGTAAAATCAACTCTCAATGTGTTTTCGCCTTAAGTACAACAAATTTTCTTCTCAAACTTACACAAATTGAAACTTCTACCGGAGTGTTTGGTGTAATTGAAACATTTGAGTGGTCTCGACGTTCTATTGTCTTTGACTATTCGACTCGAATTGAGAATTGGATCGTAAAAGATACTTTGAACGGACAAGCACCTTCTAGAGTACATTTTATCAATAAATTTATACAATCGCAGTCTCTTCGGTTCTCGAGTTTACTTCGAATTTACTGGCGGGAGGTCAGACCGACCTTTGTATTGGCAAGATTTATGCTTAACGAAATTAGAAGATTTTCTGTCAAGTCTCTCTGAAAGCGATGAATTTTATTATGAGTTTTACTTGTGTTATGAATTTTTTAAATCAATTTTTAATGTGTTGAAGCGTCTGCGTATCGCTTCAGGGATATAATGACGTGAGTTTTTATGTATGTTTGTATAATTATCATAAGGCTAATATAATCATTGTTTTTTTTTTATAATGACCGATTATAATAACAATATGTTTATAATATTTGTATAAAAACAGTTCGAACATTAATAGTGTTAACAATAGAGAATTATTATGTTGAAATAACATACATAATAATAATAAGTAATAGGTATTTCTTACACACTAAGTACAGACATACATACATAATTCATAACAATATCCCCGAAGGGGTAGGCAGAGGACAACTAGCACCCACGCTTCGCTAATTATGCTAGGTCCCATGTAATAGGTGGCGAGCCTATTGCTATTTATCGGGCACAAAAGTCGCAGTACTTTGCCAGGTGGTAGGCATAAGAGGAACACACTAAGTGAGTGGTATAATTTACGAATACTAAATGATGGGCAAATTATTAAACATAATAATAACTTACAACAATATATTTAAAATATTTATGTTCAACATACAAACATTTGCCCTTACCAGGATTTGAAACCGGGAACATTTAACAGATAGCCAAGGACCATCCGAACAAATCAACCGTCATAAATATTTGTATAATAAAGTATTATGACAAAGGACTATTATAATTTTAACAACATCACTAGGTTGATAATATTAGTATGAACCAGTATGAACCAAAATGTATCTCAAGTTTGTTTTAAATTTTATTAGCTTAGCCTAAGCATTAAAAAATAATAAAATAAATAATATAAAAAATAATAAAATAAATAAAAATAAAATAAATAAATAATAATTAATAATATTCTATCATACTATTATTCTTACAGGTGATTTTTTTTTTTCATTTTACTTATTTAATTACTGGCGCAGCCATACTAACGTACTAATTATAGTTCCAGGGTAATGGATATTTCTCACGCGGCTAATTTAAAAAATCTTTAACTTTTTTTTCTTCAAAAGAAATGCGCTCCTTCAAACAACAATAACTTTGGTGAAAATAATTACCATTTGTGGCAAAGCTCAAAAGAATTTCTCAAACGAGAAAGTACGAAAAGTGGCAAGTGAAAAGTGGAAATCTTTTTCACAATACTTAACAGTCACAATTTCCCGGTCGGGATTTCTTGCTTAAATCCGGACGTCCGGACTCATCTAGACTTCGCCCTTAACAAGCTATAAGAAATAAAGGTCATGAAAAAAATTGAATTTGTTTCCAAGAACTGTATTACCGGGTCGGCGGTGTTTGTTTCGTCTTCCGTTAACGATCAGTCGTCAATCAACCATCCTCTTCTCCTTGTCCTGTTCCCAGACTATCTATGGTCGGCGCAGTATGTTTCCTCCTCCATTCATATCGGTCAGACGTCATCAAGCCATCCACTCCCTTTTGATTCATATCATCCATCAAACCGTAAAGGTGCTAGTGAAGAATGAATGTATAGAAAAGAGACGGAACGGACCATGACGAGAGACCGATGAACGGAGAGAGTGATTGGAATGACAACATTCCAATCCATACTGCTCAAGGTTTTGGCTTAGGTTTTACAGCCGGCCGCCTGCCTGACACCAACCCTCTTTGGTAGTCGTCATCTAACCATCCGCTCCCATTTAATTCATTTCACCCATCATAATTACAAAGGTGCTAGTGATCAATCAAAATGTATAAAAAATATGAAAATGACCAAATCAAAGGACTTATTTGAAAAGACAGAGTAATTGGGATGACAATATTGCAAACCATTCAGGCAACTCTAGTTTTTGCCTTGGGTTGTACAGCCTGCCGCCTGTCTGACACCAACCCTCCTCGTGTATGCTGTTGTTGGTGTTTTGTCTTTCACTATTCGTGTCCTCCATAGTGCTCAAATATACTAGGCAATACCAAATATCCCTTAGTCGGCGTTTACGTCACCCCGGGTGTGAGTCAGGGCTGCAAAATTTTACATTATTTTTTCGCTCCCACGCCAGTATGGAAGGTGAGGCAGACAGTAACATATATGAAATTTTAACACGACTGTAAAGCTTGTTTCAACCGCTTTACGGAAATACTATTTAATTTCTAACAGAGAATGTGAAAGCATAATTTTATTATGCATGTCTCTAAAAGAGTCACGAACTTGATGGAGAAGTAGAAGAAGGAGAAACACAAAAGTAATCGAAGTAATAACGGATGATAAGAATGGATGGATTTTGTACTGACTTTAAATGACACAAGGTCAATGCCTATATGGTGGTGGTGCTAATGATATAATTTATTGTTGTAGCAAAAAATCAATAAAAAATTATAGAGATTGTACACACACACCCACAACACGCCTGATTACAAACTATCAAATGCCTCGATCCAATCGATTGCAAACCTTTAATTATGTTTGACGTAAAACATAAAGTTTGTTGAGAATATTTGACATGTTTGATGTTTGGCAAAATACCTTGGATACCGCAAAGCAGAACTGTTTACCTCGTAAAACCAGCTAGAATTATGACATTTTCTTTTATCTTTAGTTACAGTCAATTGACTCAGAATTTTATTGAAATTTAATGTTAGATAAAAGATAAAAAAAGAGTTCTATTTAGTGGGCAGATTTGTGAAAATATTCGGTCCTAGCCCCGAATAAATACCGAACCGAACGTCCTTGTTTACCGAACACAATAGGATCGTACCTACCTACCTAATGGCTTCCAAAAAAATATGAGTGAATTGAAAGCGGGCTTTCAGGTAACAAGATCGAGATACGTATTACCGTGGAAACTGGAAACATAAAAACGTCAATTCCGCACGAGCTATTAAATTTCGCATTTTTCCCCGTAATGGCGGGGCGATATTTCATTTGTGCCCTTCACGCTGCGTAATTTTATTACGGGATCAATTTTACGACGCCTCGATACTTTTACGGCTGTTGAGTCTTAAGCGCAAAAGGGTTTCGATGGCCAAAACAAACTTTTGTTCTTGTAAGACATATTGGGAACAGTTACCGTTAGAGCGATGTTTTATTGCCAATCGATATGTTACCACGATAACCGCGCTGTAGTGTAATGCGATCGACATGTTATCGATATGTCTCGTAGTCTGTGTGACTTGCCCAGCGGTACTGGCTGCTCTCTATCTCCACTGAACACCGGGTGAGTTAAAAAAATGCGTGCTAACGGCAGAGCAGAATCACCTATCTCTCCCGCAACTAATGGTAAAGACAGCGATGAGTAATGTGTAGACCGTTCCTCTTAAACCATTGAGCAATATACCTACTGCATTTAACGTGCTCGATTACATGAGAAATAGCATATTTGGCGAAACGTGGGTGGTGATTCACATCTTCCACCCCCTCAGAGATAAATAAGAGTGATTTATGTATAATATGTATGTATATAATATAATATGGCTGTGTGGTGACAGCAGAGTAGAATACAATTGTCACCACCCCAAACCTCTCCCGTGGGTGTCGTAGAAGCCGACTAAGGATAAATCAGTGATGAGGAATGAGCAGCAGCATTCCTCTTATACCTACCACCTAGCAAAGTACTGCGACTTTTGTGCCCGATAAATGGCAATAGGCTCGCCACCTATTACATGGGACCTAGCCTAATTGGCGAAGCGTGGGTGCTAGTTCACCTCTGCCTACCCCTTCGGGGATATTGGCGTGAATTATGTTTGTATATATATAATAATAAAATCTGGTGGAGACAATTTTTTTATTGATGAACGCGAGTTTATTTTCTCGAGTCATAATTGTTTATCTATATTATATTAACAATGTTCTACAGTTATTATGTATGTTCTCCGTCGGTTTTTGAGGAGCTCAATAGCACAGTGACTCACGCCTGAGCCAGCTAATCAATATTCGCTAATGCTTGTCATTATTTTTCATTTAATTTGACCGTAAGACGCTAGACGTCCATAATACCGAGTGGCTTAGATGCTTATACTACTAACTTCTTACTTATACTAACTAGTTGCTAAATAAACTATCTACCTACTTTTACTTTTAGAATCTTGAAAAACAGATTATTGCTAAGCCCTAACTCGCCGATTAATATTTTGTTTATGAGCAGTTCCGAGATCGAAATACTATCACAAAGAATAGGGAATTACTAGAAGTAAATGGGAATTTGTTTTGCTAGCTGTCAAGTTAGTCTCGTTCTGTGGAATCTGTAATGTTTATCTACTTGAAAGGAATCCTGTCTATTTTTAAGTTGAGCGTTGGACCACAGTATACCCAGAACAGTAGTTTATCTGCGGCCTGTCGGCGAGTTATTAACCTATAATTCTTGCGTTCACGCTTGAGTTGAAACTAAAGCTGCGAAGCGGCGGCGAGCGCGAATGTGCCACGCGGGAACGAGCAGCGAACGAATGTGCAATCACCTTGTACACGCGCGATCACACCTACGCTAGTCCCAGACTGCCGCCCCCTTATGACCCTGTATTTTATGTCAATGTGTGCGTCACATTGCGTGCCTACACAGCGCAGAGTATTACGAAAGCACACATTCTAATGGGCAGCGGCCAGTTTGTATGAAGACGTATTACTGTTCTGGGTATACTGTGGTTGGACGATGGTATTTGTAATCTTGCTGTCCGCGATTCCACCTGAATATTCATTGATCGCAGCGCGATAACGCCCTTATAGGATGAGTAACCTCTTTCAGATTGTTTAAAGTATAATGCATATAAGTAATAGAGATAAAATCGCATTCACGTATTCTAATAGGGATCAGAGAGAAAATATATTATATTTATAGCGTGCAAAGAATTCATGGAATGTAATAAAACCAACGAAAAATAAAATTGAAATTATAGTTAGAGTAATATTTGAACATTACACTAAAGTTAGTTATTATTAGGAAACTCTATATTTTCTTTATAATATTGAAACTATAAACAGGCAATTTTTACGTGTAGTCCATGACTTTGCACTATATCCCTTTTACAAATAAATTTTGAATGATAAATATAAGGGAAGTGTGTCCAATGCGTGCATACTGTTAAACTGCAGGTATATTATTTGAGAGCTAGGTAAACAGAGGAATAGGCCTAGTTAATTATTTTTAGGGTTTTTAGTGAATCAAGTAAAGATTTCGTTACATTGCTTAACAAAAAATATCATAATATTTTTCAAACAGAATCACGAACTACGGTCTTAAATGTTTCGTTAACTAAATTCTTTCAAATATTGCTTCAATTTTTGAAACTCAATATGATGCGTGTTTTAAAAGAAATCGTGTCATAAACATATAACATTTAAATATAATGCAATACAACCACTTAATTTCACACAACAGAGACCTATAAATTAAACAAATAGCACAATAAGCGGTCTTATATCTAAACAGCCACCTCTTTCAGACAACTATGGGAGGAAAAGCTGGCATTTATAACACTACGTAAAGAAACACATATTTTACAAACGATAAGATTCTCAAACTTTCAAAAGCCAAAAGACTTGGAGCATTGCTCGAGACAGCACACATTAGGATCTCACATACGAACAATTCTCGAGCGGCCCGGATAATCCGAATATAGTGCATTCTGCTCGCTGGATAATTTGAGAGATCGGCCGAGATGGTGGAATTCTCCTGGCAGGACGTGATTCGCATTCTCCCCTGGGCATGCCATGGAACGAGTGCACTCGCCATTCTATTGCAGTCGTACATCGCCCAAGTATTTATCGGTCGCTGTATTATTCAATTGACGTGCTAAAGTATCGGGGCAATTGTACTATTGGGTGTTTGCACTGATTTACGTTGGTATAATAACGTTGGCATCAATTAACATAAGACCAGAATATATAATATAGAAGAAGGCGGCCGATAGTGGGTATATTGCCTAAAACTGGCACTATTGTGTATAAAATTCGAAGACTTACTATATTCCCGTAATACTCACTATCTGTTCCCGTGAGGGGGCTGGTGCGAATTTACGGTCCCATATATCCCCTTGGCTGTATAGATATTATTTTACACAGGAGAGGTTCAGCATCAGCCTGTAGGCCCGTTTGCGGCTACCTTCCCCTGTACAAAAAAGGGCATTGATGAACTTTGGTTTTTTATGATATGCGAGAATATCGATAAATTACTCATGAAATTGTAATATCAAGACGATCGAAAACTGCATAGGTTGTAGTAAGCAGTCGGACCTAAGCATCAAATCGTATGCTCATTGAGAAGCTAGTTAGCGAGAGTCCCACTTCGGGGAGGTAAGATGCTTCGCGCGTGGTCTGATGGCATAATTCAATTTGAGGCGCGGCATGCGGCACTGCGCTCCCTACGTGACGCGCCTGACAACGGCCAACTTGTTACGACTTGCCGACAGCCGACACGGTTTTTTTTAATCCGCCGCTTCTGTATTCTGCGAGGAAGTTCACACCGCATCGGAGTGCACGTTTTTAAGGCGGGCAATAGTCTTCTCTTAGAAGACAATCGGTTTTGTTTACGTTGAAGACCACTCGACAGTGGGTAGTATACCGATTATAGTAGTTTATGCCACCGCACTGAAATTATGGTTATTGTAACACGACGCTCGCAATATTTTAGGTTGCAATTTCTATTTCTAAGGCAGCGGCATACCTACATTACTACCACTATAAATAAAACAAAGTAACCTAGGGAAGCTACGAAACTAGTATTAATTTTATTTCGGTTAACCTATAAGATCCCACTGCTGGGCAAAGCCCTCCCCCGCAGCCCTCCATCTCGAGAGATCCCGAGCCAATTCCGTCTATGTCTTGCAATATGGCCAGTATTTATTTATATAGTATTTACATACATACATAAGTCATGCCTATATCCCCGAAGGGGTAGGCAGAGGTGAACTAGCACCCACGTTTCGCCTATTGCCATTTATCGAGCACAAAAGTCGCAGTAGGTACATAGCTAGATGGTATAAGAGGAACGCTGCTGCCCATTCCTCATCACTGATTTACCCTTAGTCGCCTTGTACGACACCCACGGGAGAGATTTGGGGTGGTGACAATTGTATTCTACTCTGCCGTCACCACACGGCACTATAGTATTTAAAACATAATAATAAGAGATCCTCTAAAAATCAAAAGTCTGTTAAGTGAATAATCGTCTTAAAATCTACAGTTAGTATTAATATCTTTTAGTTATGGATTCACATACTAAATACCTGTAATATTCATAATATTCCAATATTGCATAAAGAAGCAACACATTCCATTGTTTTGCAAGTATTTCTAATGCAAACAAGAGAAGGAATTTCCTCAGAGCTGCAAGCTAACCAACAAAGAAAGTTCGCAGTATATGATATCAAGCCCTAGATGAAGTCAGTGTTGCCATTTTCATAAATCATGCAAGTTGCTTTTATGTTACTTTTAGTATTCTTCGCAGTGTATTCGTTTTCTGTTTTGAAACAGCGCCATCTTTTTATGAAGCTGTTATGGAATATTTTTTTACTAAATAACTTATCTAATAGGGGAAGGCCGCCCAGAGAAGATAGAGGTACTGCATTTCAGACCTATGTTTATATCAAAGCTTTCTGACCAATTTTGTTCTCTGTACTATTTTTTTTCTAAAATTTATTTAACCCAAAGATTTTGGTGGTTAGAAAAAGATTTTCGTAAAATTATGATCTTGAGGCGGGAATCGAACCCGCGTCCGCTGCTATCCGGGCAGGTGCCTGACCGCTCGGCCACCCAAGACACTAATTAACTTGCCGAAATTCTTCTAACCTTTACACTTCACGTTGTAAGCCAGCGGGTACCCTCGCAATGTAGAAATAAATTTCAAACATTCCAAAGCAGATATTTTTACAAATACCGTGCGTTCGGTTAAGCTTGGGTTTGCTTTATAAACTATTCGATTTTTTATTTTAACATTATATAAATGTTAGAAAAATTAGTACAAAGATTTTGGTGGTTAGAAAAAGAATTTCGAAAAATTATGATCTTGAGGCGGGAATCGAACCAGCGTCCGCTGCTATCCGGGCAGGTGCCTGACCGCTCAGCCACCCAAGACACTAATTAACTTGCCGAAATTCTTCTAACCTTTACACTTCACGTTGTAAGCCAACGGGTACCCTCGCAATGTAGAAATAATCCTCCTCAAGATCATAATTTTTCGAAATTCTTTTTCTAACCACCAAAATCTTTGTACTAATTTTTCTAACATTTATATAATGTTAAAATTAAAAATCGAATTATTTATTTAACCGTCAAACAACCTAATACATATTGTTACTTTGCCAATAAAATTTTTTGGTTTGTATAAATTCATATTTGTCGCATATTTGTTAAAAAAAATACAGTATATACTACTTTTATTGTTATTAATTCTAAATAAATAAATCTCAAACAGTTCTTATTTATATGTATTTTTATGAAGCATTATTTCATGAGGGACCTAGTTCGCTGATGAAAATAACGAGTGTTATTAATGGTTAACTAAATTTAAGTCCGTCCACAATAAATTCTTATTTTGCTACGTTTTGACAAAATGTGCGTTAACGGTGAGGTCAACCAATTTCCACACATTATAATTAATTGACTTCCAATCGACAATAATGGTATTACAGAACAGCAAGTATACTTAACTTCCGACAACACCCATAACATTAATCAATGAAGCACGGAAATCAATTAACTACTCCACATATCAAACAAGAGCTATGAATAAAGATAGCATTAATCACTTTCTTCGGAACATACACGTATATTGACATGAACTTGCTGGTGAAATAAATGGATTCCAACATAACATTAATTAAGGAACTTGTAATATTTGGATCGCTGTTGCCTGTTACCCATGAAAGCGAAGAAATTATCCATCATGGCTATTCGAGAACAGGAAACTATTTATTAGATAATATTGGTCTTATCTCCTTGTCACAAGGTTTGAAGTTGAATTCACATGGGATCCTAATATCCATTGAGTCATTATCTATCATTGACAGGTGTTGTAGATTTTTTAATTTATTGATTTGCCATTTAATGTCCGCACTCCTGGGGCACAGGCCTTCCACGATAAGCGCTGGCCGAGTGTAATGGACGCTGACCCTCGTGGATTGGTGGGAATTAACGACTGCAAATGCAGCCATGATTAACATTTTAAGGTACCTCTCTAAACAAGGACACGGAATAATAACCCACTTTTCACTTCCTAGGTCACCCTTCCAATGACGGCCATGGTGAACAATGCTTAGTTACATTAGTTCCTACATATTTTCAACCAACACTAGTGAACACGTGTCATGTTGATTCGTGTGCGGTTTTAATTACGACAGCTATAAACCGAAACAATGCCTCTTAAGTGGCATCATTGATCGCAATAAATCCTAATAAGTCCACATAATTCCCATTCGTAATGACGCCAAATACTATGGCAATAAAACGCACAATTGAGCGGGCTGTTTTTGCATAAGCAACCATTATTTTTTTATTAAACTAGAGCTCGTTAAACTCACTGTGGACGAATTAAATCAGAGGTCATTTGGTTTTACTGACGTCGATAATTGCTCTTGTGCCGCCCGCCCAACTGTTAAATGTGTTCCCATGTAAATGTGCCGATGTAAAAACGTAATTCAGCCCGACGGGCAATCTGTAGAGTATAATTATAATGTGTTGAACGCCATGTAGGTACTGATAATCTATATGTAGTAGTTAATTTTATTGCAGACTTTTCAAGCAGAAAATGCAAGCGTGATAGGGGATTCCGCTAACCTAGTTACTTAAACAGTGGCTGGTTTTGGGATGGAGGGCAGAGAATTATCCAGTTTATAGGCTACAAAAAAACTGGAAAGCAAAGCATGTGATTTATGTATGATGTAAAAAAAGTTTTACAAATACACTGAAAATATTCTTATTGTTGAAAACATAATTTGTGTTTATAATATTTCTGATATTACACTGTCTGCTGCTATTCTTCATTTCAAGCAGTTTCAGAGAAGATTTGACAATTTGAGGAGTTAGTACCTACTCAGATTAAGTCGCTTAACGGACTGCCGTAGGGGACTAAAGCTTCTCGAGTGACGATTAGGGTAGAGTGCAATATAAAGAAGCCGTTCAGCTAGGTGCATTATTAACTAGCTTAAATCTCCAGGGGACTGCGATGCAGAAGGCTAAGAAACAGGCTTTTGTTGTAAAAGTAGGGTAAATGGGACTAGGGAAAGGCGACAAAAGTGGTTAGTGCCATAATCGGGAACTTTCGTGTATAAAATAATTTGAAGACTAGAAATATTCCCGTAAAACATTCGACAAAATCAACTGTAAAAAATAAACTGTAATAAATAAAAAAGTGAAGTTGAAGATATCACGAAGTCGTTAATTTATTTTACTCAGCTATATATTGACTATTTTTAATTTAAAAGAAAGGAGATATACTATTCCTTATCGAGTCGGCGCAACCATAAACGACATCCAAAACTTAGCGGTGAGAGAAGCAAATGAGAGATACTGAGAGATATTAAAATCCCGATTTAGTAATTCGATTTTTCTTTTTGGTTAAGAATCCTTTGTCGATACGATTACGATTTCAATCATGGAAAAGTTCGTGCTATAATAAAAACTATATTATATCCAGTCTTATCTAGAATTCAAGCACGCCACTTAATCCGAAGCATTCGGACAATACTGCTCTGTCTCGGACTGCTCTCATTCGGTATACGCTTATCGTAATATGCAAATTCAATCGGGTGTAGAACTATGCGAAACTTTAAGGGGAATGCAATTGAGTATACACCCGAGACGATTTGCTTCGTAATGGAAGCACTTCGACCAAGCTCCAAGAAGTTCTTTGAAGCTCTTGAATCTATCACAAGCAATAGCTAATCGGAGGAGCTCGATGGCGCCTGCGATTGTGTAAAATAAGCAATATTCTCTAAGGCCGATTGATGGATGGGTGACCACAACAACATATTATCTCGAGTTCCTCTGTGCTTCGGAAGCCGTTGATCTTGTCTGCATCATTAATATCCACCAATCCGCATTGGACCAGCCTCGTGGGTTAAGGGCCCTATATTCTGCCATCCATAGGAAAAGCCTATGCCCTACCAGTGAATGACTTATTATTTGCCTATCAGTCTTTTGAATCGATTACAAATGTTTTGTGTATATTGGTGGCTTAAAACACATTTCAAATTAACATTTAGAGAACATTTTCTACATAAAGATATCAATTAAACAAAACATAAACAAAAAACTAAATTGACAATATTCTGTACCTCAATCCTATAAGTATAAAGATACAAGTCTACAGAAACGTTTCCATTCAGAGAAGACTGTGTACATTTCTATTGCATACTTCGGTTAAGCTTAGAAGATAGGTGCAGGTGTACTTACGTATGTACCTATATTCTAAACGCCTGAAACTATATTGTTCTCCAAGACATTTAGCGTGTCTGCAATTTCGAATGGCAAAATGTCGATGAAGTTTTTATGCAGTGCTGTATAAAGCCTCCATCAAATACATGCATTTATGTATTGAAACTATTAATAAACTGCGTGGTTGGTTGGCAGATAAATGTGCAGTAAAAGTGGAGTTGAAATATGACTGGACCAATTTTATTGATTGTGAACCAGTAGTTCAATAAACCAGTAGAAAGGTGGTAAGTATATTTATAATTATCAACAACTAGCCAAATGATATTAAGAAAGCATGTACTAACAATAAACAGCGAGAGATATTTTTTACCTGCTTTGTTTTTAAGGTGTAAAATGTTCAACATCTTAATTTTTTTTTTTATTAATCATTTGGCTTTGGTTACATAATTTAATTTTAAAACAGTAAACTTAATTACTTTATAGTAAACCTTGATGCTTGATGTACTGGAGGCCTGTTCTCCCTACATCCTTGCATTCATAAAATTTAAACCAAACATATTGTATTTAATAAATACTACTGGATAATACTAGACAGTGGAACTCCTTACTCAGTACCTCTTAAAATCACACCTGCCTTAAAACGGAAGAAAGGGAAGTGCAATCCAGTGAAGAACTTTTTTCGTCCAGTCACGAGGTAATAAAATAATTTAAAAAGCCCTCCTGACTAGTCGCTGCTGGCTGGAGTCAAGCCAAAAGCAGCGGGATTCAGCTTCATCCTTGTCTCTTGTGCAAACTTTTTAAGGAGCACCCTCAACTCTGAGTTCAAACCATTATACCTAAACTGTAAAGAGGACGGAAATAGCACAGCGGCGCGGCGGGGACCGAGCGGATTTTTAGACATTTCAAACAACGATTATGGCCCGCCGCGCGTCGGAATCGATGCTCGCAAATTTTTATCGATATTACCTGCCTCCGCAAGAAGACTATGGCTGTGATAATCTCATAGTGCTAATTCGCTACTTCAGGCATGCGAGTTCTTATGAGGGTCCATAATATTATAAAGAGTTACATACATACATACATACATAATTCACGCCAATATCCCCGAAGGGGTAGGCAGAGGTGAACTTATAAAGAGTTAGTTAATAATAATCGATTCTTGCTAGAATATTCATTTTGACTGATAAGTTATTGATACCATTGCAATGCACTCGAAAGTACCTAAAATAAAAGCAGGCATTTATCCACATTGTTGGCGTTTGAAACTTCACTGTCTTAATTAATCAGCCTGCTTGTTAACTACTGCAGATGTAGCTGGTGCAGTTGGTACCAATGACGTAACGTGCCGAATTACGGGGGAGCTGGGAATTGTACAACTTTGGTCACTCATCTGATTAACAACGTTTTTGACCATTGGTAAAGTTGCGTATTTATTGCTCTGCCATTGAGCGGCTAGTTAACATACTTAACACCTCAAATTAAAAATTTTCCAAAGCGACTACATTCAAAAATAGATCCTCTAACCAAAAAAGTGGGTAAGCTTTTCAATTTTGACAAGCACACAGTGTAATTATTATAATCTGTATTTTAATTTCCACTGTATGTTTTTACAGCCGTTCTCAGAGAAGTAATTAACATTAATGAGTACTTAATACAAAAAAATGACAATTCAAAACTAGTCGCTATTCTTGCCGGGTCTATGGTCTAGTTTTGTATGACATTTTTTGTAATAAATACTCATTACAGTTAATAATAATAATAAAAGGATAGAAAGGAATGGAAGAAGAAAACATGTTGTGCCGACCCCGCCTATATCGGGATAAGGGCAGGAAGAAGAAGAAGACTCATTAAAGTTAATGGACGTCTCTGAGTGCGGTAATTAAGTGTTTATTGAGGAGATAATACAAAACCACTAAGATTTTCCAAGTAACTTCTTTTCTAAAAACTAATTAAGATGCCAGTGCTGAAATGATTGTGACGAGCGATTTTTTATTTTTAAGCCAATTCACACGAACACACCTACACACAACAGCCAGTTGGCAACCCCTGCCAGTTATTGAATTAGGCATCATGCACCCCGATATTGGCGCAGCTGTCGGCTCATTCCGGGCATGTGTGCTCGCATCTCATCATTCAGATGTATCCAGCATCGGGTTTCACGCTCCAGCCATTCCGCTTCGTGAAAAATCGCTCCTCCCAAGAAAGTTGTGGTCTCATCCTACGTGTTACATTACCTCCTATCTGATTTTTCCAGATGGCTGCGAAAGCTCATGCAAAATGCATGCGAGACGTGTCACCGTAATTGCTACTGCATTTTAGCACCGCCGGTTTTGAAGTGCAATCTCAGTTTCAATGTTCAAACGCGCGCGCCAAGTATAATTATCAATTGACGTTTGAACGGTTCCAGGCTAAGTTTAAGAAAGCTCTGATGTTGAATATGTTCGGTTCTGGCCTTTCTTTAATAAATAATAATAAAAATTCCCGCGGTCTGGTTTTTTTTCGATTTGTCATAGAGAGCCTTAAGCGCGCATCTCTCGCGAAAACAGCACTTTTCTGAGATAAAAAGTACCTTAATCGTGTGTAACCTTTAAATGCTTTTTTATGTACTATCCAGAAAAGCCACGATCTATCTAGCTAAATTTGGTACTAATTGCAAACTATCTGAAGCTAAAATATACTTGATAGCATTGCACTTGATAGTACGCCTTGATGTGCCGAAAACTTTCTGCAATACGAATGAAGAGTTCAATGAAGATTTCGCTTAGCCGTTTTTGGTTAGTTTGTTCGTAAGTTAGGAAAATTTGTTTATTTTTACAACGTTATTTGATCATGAATATTAAAATTGGCAAACAAGCCTTTCCAATCTAAAAAGTCAGCAAATGGGTTTGCCACATGCTCCATGCATAATTATTATGGATAATTTTCAGAACCCGTATTATGTAAGCCGATTTCAGTTGCTTTCGTCTACCTGTCTCTCTCTTTCATTGAAAATAATAGTAAAGTGTGAGCGACGGGTAGACCAAAGCAACTGAAATCGGCTGACATAATACGGGGGCAGATATCTAATAAATTTTTCCCTTCATGTTCTATAATTATTTCCTTCTCCATCCGCCAATACAGCTGCACCATCAGAATCTTCAAAGAAGCTTCTTCGTGATCTTTCAGTATGAGGCATAAAACTGATTTCTAGTATAATAATAATGATTAGAGTGGAAGGAATAGGGTGATAACATCGAAATCTATCGACGTGTTTCAAAAATTTCTAAGAAGAATTAAAAACGAAGTACTCACCTAATGATAGCTGAAATTAATTCTCACTGCCCATCGGAATGAATTAAAATTCAATATTTGCACTAAACTCAATACATTGATTTTAATATTGATAGTAATAGTCTCTCTCACTCGTGCTTTTTATTTGGATTGACTCATAGAAAATCATAGGTGATTTTTCTATTTGAAAACCATTTGCTAAACGTTAAAAATCTAAAACGTTTGATAATAATATATGATTACCTACTTTGGATGTTGTGAAAGTCTAGATTTTTTAACAAGATATGACGTATTGCAACCGTCTAGGCAATGTAAACTGTAAAGGTTATAAATGATGAATAATCACGATGCTTACGAATAAAACAGGATTCAGTATTATACAGAATTCGTTTTAATGTTTCATTGCAAAACTGTATTTAGCAATAAGCGGCTTTGCGGAGTTAAGTATAAATGCTTTTAAGCAGTTTACGCAAAATGTAATAACAAGTTAATGCAAAATTAATTGCATTATTTAATAAATCATTACGATTTGAATCAATCATTACAGTGCAGGATCAGGTGTCAGCCATTCTTTAACTAGAAGGCCGTTAAGCCCAAAACAAAATTTTTGAAGCAATGTCAAGAATCGTGTGAATCGTTTGAACTGAATAACGTACTGTTTAGTAAGTGGTCAAGAAATATTTGATGAATTGGGCAACTAAGCTATATACAAGAATTGTGGTCTAGTCGCTATTATTACATTTTGGAATCTTTAAATTTTGCGTCAGTTTACTGCCTCAGAATGATAACTGTGAAAATAACAGTGATAACAGTTCTTATATGATAAAGAAAGATAAGGAAATTTAAACTGTATCACTTTGCATTAAAGTACCAAAATTGTCTAATTGAGCTAAATTAAACACCTTAGCTTTATGTGCCCCATAAAAAGCGAATCTGGAGCCGGCATTCATCCTAAAGTTCTCACCAGATAATCCTCATTAGTAAGAAGCCTACTGCACATGTTACCTAATATCCGATGTTCCCGTTGGCTACGAGCGTTCATGCATTATGCATGCGAATGTGTCACTGTAATTGCAGTTGCAATTTTTACGATGGCAAGTAATACATTGCGAGTCCGCTTAGACTACCCTAGTATTCCTTTTAGTAGAACCACCATTGTTGCTCGTGATAAGTATTATGTGGAGTTTGTGTGTACCATTAACACAAACTCCACCGTGCCGTGCCATGTAGTGACGGTAGAGCAGAATACAAAATATATTAACACCCCGCTCTCTTCTGTGGGTGTCGTACATGGCGACTAAGGAAAATTACTGAGACTGGGTAATGGGCCACTTACGTGGGATGGTAATAGGCTCGCCACCTATTACATGGGACCTAACATGATTGGCCAGACGTGGGTGTTGATTCACCCCTGTCTACCCTTCGGAAATAGATACATACATACATAAATCACGCCTATAACCCCTAAGGGGTAGGCAGAGGTGAACTAGCACCCACGTTTCGCCAGTTATGTTAAGTCCCATGTAATAGGTGGCGAGCCTATTGCCATTTATCGGGCACAAAAGTCGCAGTAGGTACAAAGCTAGATGGTATAAGAGGAACGCTGCTGCCCATTCCTCATCACCGATTTATCCTTAGTCGCCTTGTACGACACCCACGGGAGAGATTTGGGATGGTGACAATTGTATTCTACTCTGCCGTCACCACACTGCTTTCTGCCGTCACCACACGGCTTACGGAAATAGATAGGCGGGATATATTGTATGTATTAACAGAAAACAAACATTTAGAAATTGGATTTTGTCACAATTTGTTTTTATGCCATGTGGTAGACATCGAAAAAGGCACGGTAGCAGATAAAATATTGCTTTGACAATGCCAATTATTTATACAGGCTCGCACCTTAATCCAATACAGGAAGCTCGTTCGTTGTCTGCATCGCTAGGAATAAACTTGAGAATATAGGCGAAGTACTCGGACGCACTGTCGCGTATCTTGTATCAAACTAACTCCAGCACCTCGAAATTAAATGGACCTTGCAGACCCAGAACCTCATGGTAGTTTACGCTCTTGAAGGACGTAAGCTATCGCGTACATAATAATATGTAAAACGGGGTTTGATATTTGCTACTGTCCTTGCAAACTGACTTTAGATAGTATTTGAATACACATTTTTGTGCATTCTTCTTTGCGATATAAATCAACTAAGACCTTTAATTGCCGCACTCAGAGACATCAATTCACTTTAATGAGTAGGTACTTACTGTCAAAAAATTCATTTAAATCTATACCATAGAGCCGGCAAGAATAGCGACTAGTTTTGACTTGTCATTTTTTGACATTGAGTACTCATTAACGGTAATTGACGTCTCTGAGTGCGGCAGTAAGTCATAGAAGTTGAAGCTTTCTGTGTCAAAAAAGGTAACGTTCTAAACAAAGAAGGTGTTTTTATCAAAACTAACTTAATGGCATATTTAAGCTAGGAATAACAGCGGTAACAACGTATTATAAGAGGCGGCAATTCTTAAAAAATACACCAACGCGAGTCAAATCCATTCAAATGGAAATGGAAATTTCATTGCGAATACCTACGGCGCTGATTGCGTGGAATTTTTGATATGAAATTACTTAATTACGGAGCTTAATCACGCATGGCAGTTTTTGATTAGTCTTATATATTAACTGCCGCACTCAGAGACGTCAAATAACGTTAATGAGTACTTAACGTCAAAAAATGACAATTCAAAACTAGTCACTATTCTTGCCGGGTCTATGGTCTAGATTTGAATGAAAAATTTAGACATAAATTACTAATTAAAGTTAATTGACGTCTCTGAGTGCGGCAGTAAGAGTGTGGATTATTGGTTCACCATTACCGTACCACTGAGTTTGCTTAAAATACCTACAAATAAAAATAGGTAAAAAAAAATCGGAAATATTATGATTCGGTGGTATGCGATCCTATCTTTTAAAGGCCAGCAGGCTACACAGTTTAGCAGATTGACATACAAATGAGCCCATTTGGAGTCAATTGCGAAATAATTACGTGTATAAAAAAAATAGGCAGGGCCATCCATAAAAATATCAAATCTTGAACAATGTCAATTATTGATGAGGTGAGCTCGTTGAAATTTTTACGTCCTATTTATTTTGTAAAATTATTTCCAACATTATACTTACGTGTATAATGTAATAACAAGCAAATTATGTATAAAATATCTTGCACACAGACGTGCACTTTTTTGGTCTTAGTAGTTTTTCATATAGAGTCATTGTAATAAAATTACGCGAACATCTCGACTGTAAAGTGTACTTACATTAAGTGACCTGTTCGATGACCTGCTTTCGGAGCCTGAGTAGCTTACGCGATCGATAAGCCCCACAAAATAACTTTACTAAATATATAGGTCAACGTAAGGATAATTAGGCCCCATGTTCAATTAAAACAAATTTTATTTCAATCTAGATGATATTTTTATTTCATTATTTTTTTAAAACGGAATTTATTAATATTATCGTTTGAATGTAAGTAGTTTAAACTTTAGACAAGTAATCAATCAAATAATCAATCTACCTACTCGTTAAGTCATAGAAAGTGGTACATTTCAATAAGTGGTTCAAATTACGCTTTTTAGCCGTTTAATCCTTATGTGAGTGACAAATAAAACACCTTTATCAGAGTGACGAGGTACCCGGGTACCTTTATACAGTTTATACCACAGAGAACACTGTGCATGGTTTATAAGCAATGTACACAATTAAGATCTGCTTTTAGGTTACACATACTTTGAGTAATGTTATTGTAGTAAAGCTAAACAATTGACGATCTGTGGCGATCAAAGCGGAGGAGAGGTACAGTGCAGTAGGTACATGGTTATCGGCGCGCAAGAAACACTGAATCCATTCAATGCAAATTCAAATTCAAATTATTTATTGCATGTCATATTTCAAACACAGGGTGGTACATTCAAAAGGTATTCATGTAACGCCCTGCAAGGGCATGGCAATCAGAATTGAGCTATTTAAATTTAACTACTCACTAAGACTAAAATTACAGTTTTTATGCACCGTGCTTGATATTGACAC
This sequence comes from Cataclysta lemnata, assembly GCA_963931975.1. Classification (NCBI taxonomy): domain Eukaryota; kingdom Metazoa; phylum Arthropoda; class Insecta; order Lepidoptera; family Crambidae; genus Cataclysta; species Cataclysta lemnata. Next base: position 9,579,839 of record OZ008339.1, read on the forward strand.
TTAACTTACCTATGTTTCTTTATATTGTACGAAATTGTGTTTTGAGAGTTTATAATTATTTCACTAAGAATATTGGAGCGAGTACTTCTAAACAAAGATCATGTGCTCGAAGATCAAAAATCAAAAAAAATCAAAAATATTTATTTACCTTAAATAACTCCACTAGCAATATTAGCGGAATCTTCTAGTGACGAAGGTGAGTTTGTAGCTTCTGATAATGAGCATGATTATATTCCTTTGGTTGAAGAAGGTAGATCTGAAATTTCGGATGTTGAGCCAGAAGCTGAAATCAAAAATGAGATTGGAATGGATAAGCTGTTAGCAGAATATACCGTAAAACGCAGAACGAATCGGTGGCCTTTAGCACTTTTTTGCAACATCATGGACATTGTAGCTTTGGTAGCATATATCATTTACATGGAACATAACCCACATGTCGTCTCGAGTGACAGACCTAGAAAGTTTTTGAAAACATTAAGTCTACAACTGTGTGGCAAAAATATAGAACAAAGATCAAAAAATTGCAGTGTGACATCAAAATTACATGTGAGATCGGCAATGCAGGATGTGCTTGGCCATGAACTAAGGCTTTCGATTTCTTCTGGATCTACAACTTCTGTAAGACAGACTAGATGAGATTCTATAGGCCGTGTTGCAGTCGTCGGCAGGTGCTTCCTATGCAGAGAACTCAAACGCAAGCAAAGAAAAACGCGAAAAGCCTGCAAAAACCAGTTTGTGATGAACATGCAGTAACTCGACCAACATGTAACATCTGCTTCGAGAACCGTGTCAATTCTGTGTAAACAAACAATTTGGGATTTTTTATAGAAATAAAACAATTTAAAATTTTTTTAATAATTCATTTTTGTACGAAATAGTAAAAACTCTTTTCATAGTCATACATAACACAAAGAGGTACCCGGGTGCCTTGTCACTCTATTGGTAGTTTAAAATATATTTTGGTTTCCACAAAATATTGTTAAGAGTTGACTAGGTCAAATAATTAAAAAATATATAATTTACAATTAGTTAGGAGCTCTCAGGAAATCACAGCTACTTACAAGGCGTAAAACATACTTTTATTTAAATTTGAAAATGCAAAAGGTACCCGGGTGCCTCGTCACTCACATAAGGGTTAAATGGAAAACTCGTCAATTCACATTTAGAAGGTGGTACATTTTAATAAGTGGTTCAAATTAGGCTTTTTAACCTATTAAATGGAAAAAAAAAATTCGAGGTAGCACTTTGTAGCAATCAAATCCTCAATTAGATTTATCAAAGTGCTACCATTGCTCAATCACCTCGACATAGCCAAAGTTTACAAAGTAGCTTCATTTCCAAGAACGAAGCTCTTCCACTGTAAGTGCCTGTAGCATAATATACCTTTAAACACATTCGTAGTCGGTAAAGCAATATGCATTATGCCGGGGCTGTGACCGTTTCCTATCAAATTAAGTTAATTGGAATTCCCGTCAAGTGTGAAATTGGCTACCCATTTGATAGAAATACGATTTAGACATCTGCCGGTGGCGAACATTAACTTCGTGGAAATCTTTCCTTTAAACCTTACATAAGCCAACAGGTTGTTAGCATATTTCAGGGAAGATCCAATTTTACCGTGACTTTTGTTATTTATATGATGCTAATAAAATGTCTATGAACTCTGTTCCTATTTTGAAATCTTAAAATCAAGGCGTTTTGATTTTTCTCCTTGAACAGTTGACTTAATTAACTTGTATTCAGAATAGAATATAAAATTTTCGTTGATGTACAACATCAAAGAAAATAGAAACCACAGATCGATATTATAATTAGTCCGAGAGCGTAACACGTTTTATATTCTAAGCAGCAAGTCTGTATAAATGTAATTAAGTATATGTATTAATTGTTAATTGTCCTCGAAAATATATTTTAAGAAGTTTCTGAACTTCACGTAGACTCACATTAATTAGCATTAACTTTTCTACATTAAAGTTATATAGGTACATATCACGAATTGGGAAGACAACGTTCACGTGTGTTTTGAAACATGTTATTGGAAATAATTTCTAAATACTTATTTAACTATTCACAGTTAGAATGATGATGACGATTTATGTGGGAAACTGTGAACTTTTTCTGACCAATTTTTCTTTTTAATATATTTCTTACATTTATTTAATGTTCCAATAAAAATCAAAATATTACTTTTAATGTATTGAAATTATTTTAAATTAAAAAAGTTAAACGTCAACCATGTTGGTATATCTAAAGTCGAAAATTGAGAATTTATCTTTAAAATCTACAGTGAAAAACCATTTATTAAGAAAAAAATGACTGATACGGACAAAAACGCGTTCGTATCCCCACAATAAGCCGATTACAAATGACATCCCTCGCCTAAACTCAGTTTGTTGTGCTTTGATATATGCCCCTAGTAGATTCGCCTCCATTACTTACTTATTCCAATTGAATTTGCTAACAACATACCGTGTTTACATTCAACATCTCCGTGCTCAAATTAGACATAAACAGCATTATTTTCCCCTCGTGTATTTTCTTTGACGTTCCTATAATATTTTTCTTCAAGAACGGAATTGAATTTCACGTTATTTCCTGCCTATTATTATCTTTCGATACCGTCATGTGCGTTTTAATGGCAGCATTTATTGAAAGAGCAAGCGAGAGCTGCTATCGTTAATAACGTGAGTTCGTTCCTCTATAGCTAAGTGTATTCATCATGTTCATTCTATAGAAATGGATGAATACCGCCTTCTATTACTTTATTTGAGAAGACTTGCGATGGGCGTTATCTTGCTCGGGGAGGAGCTTTGCCAACCGTATTTTTTTCTATTGTGTATAAGTGTTATCTCTCTTATATTTAAGTGTATTAACACCGTAATTTTTACAACTATGTTATAATTATCATAATCGCCTTTAATGTCTCCACTGCTTGGGCACAGGTCTATAGCAGAATACATAGAAAATGGTTCATAATCAATCCCGCTGGCCCAGTGCGGATTGATGGGTATTAACGACTGCAGATGCACCAGGGACTAACGGCTTAACAAAGCATAGAAAAACTCGAGATAATAAATTTCTGGTCACCCATCCAATGACTGGCATTAGCGAACAGAACTAAGCACAGTTTCAGCAATCGCACGCCGAGCGCGTTAATCCACTACAAGCTCCATTATATTATGCTCTTATTAAAATCGATTTACCATCAACATGAGAGAGGAGTTTGAAACCATCGCTTCCACATCCTACAAAGGCTGTCAGCAGCGTTACAAACTTTTCATTTCCCTTTATGAGACTGTGCTGTGGCAGAAATAAAATTTACTGAACGCAGCCTACGGGCCATTTACACGGAACGCCTGGAACAATCTAGATGAAAAAAAGTACAATGTACACATTAAATTAAATGAGATTCGGGATATTTTACATGAATAAGCCATGTACTTTATTTATATTGTAATCTGTTATTTGGAGCGACACAGACATCAAGCTCTTTTGTTAGATTTTTTATTTAAAATATTTGTCAATACGGGGCGAGTCTACCTCTCCTGGCTCGAATCGACAATATTTCGAAGGGGGCAATATTTGTGGTGACAATTTTTGTCGGGTCATGGTTCATTATATTTTTATGTTATAGCAAATAAATAATTATTAAATTTATTTTTTGTCCGTCATATTATCTAGTATCCATAACAAAGTGCTTAAACTGCTTACTTTCAGCTAAATGATAGGTGTGTGTAAGTGTGGAAAATATTTAATTTATAAGCAACATCATTAAAACATTATTACTACTATTTAATGAAAATTGTTCACAATTATACACCGTTTAGTATCCACGCAGCTACTAACAAGGTGAACTCATATTTTTATAGCGTACCTTGTGCTCAAGTAAAAAATGAATCCTGTGCCAGTCGCTGGTTAACACAACGCTTTCGTGAATCAAATGATTAACATCCAACCACAAGCTTGTATTCGTGAAAGATTGTTAGTTTTACCAGACCTCCCACCCCGTAATAAGTAAGCCGATTTCAGTTGCTTTCGTCTACCTGTCTCTCTCGCTCATTGAGAATAAAAGCGTGGTGTAAGAGTGACGGGTAGACCAAAGCAACTAAAATCGGATTACATAATACGGGGGCTGGTTGGAAGTTGAAATGTTGCAGGGTCGTTACATTTCCATAACAAAGTTTAGTGGATCTGACATTTAGCTAGTTGTCATTTGTTGAATTAACAAGGGCTAAAGAGAAAGATTGTATTTAACGGCCGGTTGTTGTATTTTTTGATCGAATGGTCAGATCACTTGATTACCGAGTTCGAAGCCTTGTAGGGGCACATGAATTTATTTTCGATTCATGGTAGAGTATAATTCATAAATAATTTATCTTTAATATATTATGTATATTTTGTACGTCATCTAGTGTCCATTGCATGCACACACACATGTATACTCATCAGTGGCGTGGCGTGAAAGAACAAGTTAGGCAAGCCACAACTATATGAAGCCTCTTATGGTTTAAGCATTAACTTTTAACACCGCCTGCTAGGACACGGCTACAACTGTTCAACGCCATCTAGTGACGAAGCGGAGAACTACGTTGCCACTTTTGCGTGCTTGTGCTTTGTTTTATACAGCCAGAAAGACGATTCAACCCGGTCCGGAGCGGCTTGCAGGAGCGGCGCACGACCGCGATATTGAGTGCAGTTCACAAAAGAAATTCCGCTTTTATGGCTATTGCAATAAGATCTAAAATATTTACTTTTGACGGAACTTGTTTTCGTGGGAGTTTATTACTAATGTGTGCGTGTGTCGTAGTGTATCGATGCATAAGCGCGTAGGCTGCCGAAATGCCGGCTTGATGCCGGCTTGTAGGCAAACTTTAGGTACTATTTCGCGTTGCGTGCGCCTGACAAGACTACGCTTGTCTGTGTGCGTGCAGGCGCTGTATAGCAGGCGTCCATAACTCGATGTTTAGCGAGTTAGTTGAAGGAATCTAGAGAGCGGGAGCGAATTGTATGTACCTGTGTTGCATATTGTTTCGCGCGCGTTTAATACTGTTATGATAAGATTATATTGATGGATTTTTTTTTATTTGCTTATAAAATGGTATTGTACTTGAATTATGGTAATGATTTTTTTATGCTCGCTCGTTTGGTACGGCTGTTGGGAATCGGGTTATATGGACGCTCCGCCACTGATACTCATAGTAAACAACCCTAATTCGAGTACAAATGAACGTGTTCATCACACAAATTTTTGTCCCTTTCATGATTCGAGCCAAGTTCCATGACCCTTTGGTCAATAAATAGCCAGAGGTCCGACCTTTCAACCGAACTGTGATGACACACCCCCGAATACAGAAACGCTACTCAAATTTAGGGGACTGCTTAAAAAACTATTCGATTTTAATTTTAACATTAAATAAATGTTAGAAAAATTAGTACAAAGATTTTGGGTGGTTAGAAAAAGAATTTCGAAAAATTATGATCTTGAGGCGGGAATCGAACCCGCGTCCGCTGCTATCCGGGCAGGTGCCTGACCGCTCGGCCACCCAAGACACTAATTAACTTACCGAAATTCTTCTAACCTTTACACTTCACGATGTAAGCCAACGGGTACCCTCGCAATGTAGAAATAAATTTCAAACATTCCAAAGCAGATATTTTTACAAATACCGTGCGTTCGGTTAAGCTTGGGTTTGCTTCATAAACTATTCGATTTTAATTTTAACATTAAATAAATGTAAGAAAAATTAGTACAAAGATTTTGGTGGTCAGAAAAAGAATTTCGAAAAATTATGATCTTGAGGCGGAAATCGAACCCGCGTCCGCTGCTATCCGGGCAGGTGCCTGACCGCTCGGCCACCCAAGACACTAATTAACTTGCCGAAATTCTTCTAACCGCCTTCCCGCCTCAAGATCATAATTTTTCGAAATTCTTTTTCTAACCACCAAAATCTTTGTACTGCTTAAAAAGTTAAGTGGACACCTGTCAGAATTTGTATTGAAAAACGTCAATTTTGACAATACTTAAATGTTAAGCGGGACTCAAACTTTGAATAGCGTTTCTGTATTCGGGGGATACACACCTCATATCATAAAATACAAATCTAAGCACAATATTTATATTTTTGACGGCCGCCTTGGTCGTATGCTCAGATTGCTGGGTTTGTATTGGCTTTGGGGTTTGTATTGGCCAAGAGGTCCCGGGTTCGAATCCTGGTAGGGGAAAACTTTGTGATGACCACAAATGTTTGTTTCCGAGTCATTGTTGTGTATATGTTTATGTAGTATATTTTCAACATTTAAATACATAATTATATAAAAAATATGTCCGTCATCTAGTATCCATAACACAAGTGCTTAGGCTACTTACTTTGGGATAGATGATAGGTGTGAGTGTAATAGTTATTTGTTGTACGTAATTGCAAAGTTGTTTTTTAACCGCGTGCTCAATTTTGATGACCGAGCTAGCGAAGGATACTAAAATTGACTCACGAGCGGAGCGAGTGATTAAAAAATTAGAATCCTGAGCGATAGCGAGGGAATCAAAAGAGCACAAGGTGAAAATTCTTTGCGCTCGAGTGCAACACGTAACTTTTCATCCCCCCCAACGAGGAAATTGCAAAATACAAAAAAAAATACAATCACAACAGTTTCTGTTTTCACCCAGAAACTTCCACAACACCCTCCCATTAACCCAAACACACTCTCAACACCCACCCAAAAACACCCACAACATTCACACCCGCAATACACACCCATTCAACCAGAAACACCCACAAAATACCCATTCACCCAGAAACACCCATTCACCCAGAAACACACACAAAACACACATTCACCCAGAAACACCCACAAAACACCCATTCAACTAAAAACACCCACAAAACACCCATTCACCCAGAAACGTCCACACAATATCGAATCAACCAGACACACCCACAACATCCATTCAGACACCCACAACTTCCACCCAGTCACACCCACAATACTCACCCATTCATTCAGACACACCCAAAAAACACCCATTCATCCAGACACACCCACAAAACACCCATTCACCTAGACACACCCACAACACACCCATTCACCCAGACACACCTGCAACACCCACCCACAGTGTCTTGGGTGGCCGAGCGGTCAGGCACCTGCCCGGATAGCAGCGGACGCGGGTTCGATTCCCGCCTCAAGATCATAATTTTTCGAAATTCTTTTTCTAACCGCCAAAATCTTTGTACAAATTAAAATAGGTTGCATGATTATTTCGGCACCATGGAGGTAGAAATAAATAGGTATAATGATGTTTTGAATTCACAAACTCATTGCACACGATGTTCTAAATTCAAATTTACTTTATCCTCTAAAGGATAAAAACGGCTTTTGCACTCAGATATCGAAGAACAAAAACGCTTATTCCGAGATGGTGGGATGAAAAAATATATATTATTGTTTTATAATATTTAATCTGATGTTAGTATTACTATATCCGCATTGTAATGTTGTTGAAACTGTATACAGGTAAAATTAAAGTGACCATAAAAAGAAATCGAAAAGAAATCAATAAGTAAGAGGATCTTTCTATTGTGCAAAGTTGTTACGACAAGTATTAAAATAAAAAAAATCCTGGAACTAGGTAAGTCGATTTGAAGTCCTCTCGGAGCCATAAACAATAGAAATAAATATGATATCAATGTTTATTAAATGTGGCCTCGAACTTCGTTCAGCTAAAACCTCTTTGTAATTTAGGGATCCCGTCGCCAAATTCTAAGCACGAGTTTGCACATAAAACGGCCGCATTAAAAAACTGCTTGTTATTTTTTGAGTTCATTAAGGATAATATGTTGTCATAACGTGAAATTACGGTTTTTATCGCAGCCATTACAGCCCACAAGCCCGCTCCGCGGTTTTGCGGTTAAACACCTTATGGCGAATTCACACAGGGTATGAAATCGCTTCAAGCAAGCAGAGACACAAAGGTGAAGCATTATACAATTACTGATAAAGCTTTAACTTGTGTATATTATGTGAAATATTTTGTACACATTTTTGGCCAGGTACATTCTTATCGCTTGCCGTATCTAGTAGAAAGCTTTAGCCTGAAGCGACGCTCGTTTATCTTCGTAAAGAGGTAGCAAACAGACCGACAGATGAGACTAGGATACATGTTTTCCTTTACACTGATTTTCTTTATTGTAACAATAAGAACGTCCTAAATACATCGCATCAAATCTAACAACAAAGAAAGTCGGTTCAAAGAAAAATATACCGTAACATATTGTCAGGAAAGCTAAACATAATATGTCCTATCATTTTTAATACAGTATCGTGTTCTCAGTCAAAGATATTATGTTTATAATGATGTTCTTGAACTCCAAGAGCTTATGATGACATTTCAAAGAAATACCAGGACGCCTTTCTATCGATACCTGTGAGCTCAAAGAGCGGAAGCGACATTTGGGAGAAAATACGTTATATTTAAAGCTTTATTCAGAATTTAATTACATACATAAATCACGCCTATATCCCCGAAGGGGTAGGCAGAGGTGATACTAGCACCCACGTTTCGCCAATTATGTTAGGTCCCATGTAATAGGTGGCGAGCCTATTGTCATTTATCGGGCACAAAAGTCGCAGTATATTGCTATTGCTAGGTGGTATAAGAGGAACGCTGCTGCCCATTCTTCATCGCTAATTTATCCTTAGTCGCCTTGTACGACACCCACGGGAGAGATTAAGGGGGAATTTAAGTCTCTATCATTATACACTATTTTGTAAAATGGCGATGGCTAATTTGATTTTAATGAGAAAATTGTGTATCCAGTACGTCCTGCAAGTACAGGACCAAGGTGACGTGATTTATAGAACCATTGTCAAGTATGTACCTACTTTGCCGTATGACCGTACGAAGCAATACAACTCACCGCTCCAGACCCTCAAACACAATTTAAATTCCGGCATGTCACTCATCCACTATCTCCGGATCTCCAGGGAATCTAAGACTGGAAATTCCTATTCGTTCCGCAAAATTCTACGCTGAATCATTTGTGGTCCACTTATTTCTGTCCCTGTGCGTAAAATAGTGCTGAAGGTATTAAATAGAATCTGACACTCACTATAATACGTATACGTAAATCACGCCCATTAATCCCCGTAGTGGTCTGCAGAGGTCAGAATTCGTCAATTATAGTATAATTGGCAAACAGGTGTTAATTCACCTCATGGTCCCATGTAATAGGGGGCGAGCCTTGCAGTAGTATATTGCTAGGTGGTACAAAAGCAACGCTGATGCCCAATACTCCTCGTTGTCTAAAAACCCTTAGTCGATTTGTACGATACTCTCAGGAGAGAATGGGAATGGTGACAATAATAATTGTATTCTGCTCTGCCGTTACCACTTCACATTTGTCGTCCACTAATATCTGTTCCTGTGCATAAAGAAGCGCCAAGGGCAGGTCCTTAAATAGAATGAGTCTCCTACTATAACACGACGCACCTATAAAAATGCCCGTAACAATCCCGTCGTTATAATCTAAGGGGAACCGATGGTTGTAAGCATAACGGTTCGAGACGTGAATATTAAAGGTTTTCCTTGGCTCACGTGTCGAACAGTTTCCCATCAGTACTCATAAAATGGTCTGGCGGAGCGAACATAATGGGCGACGATTCATTTTAACACCTGTGCTCGTTTTGTATTCCGCGCACCCATCTTGCAATGATATTGTTATAATTTTGCTACTATTATTTTGTAAGTAGAGGGCGATGCCGTAAAATAGTTATACTAGAGATGGCAACAGGCTCACCATCTATTACATAGGACCTAACATTGCTAGTGAACTCTAAATGTTCATACTCAGTTTGTCTATTCTTTCCGCGAAGTTTTATTTCGATGGTAAACGAAAGCTTTATTATTTGAACGCATTTGGCGAATATTACAAACAAAAAGGACATATAATTCTCAGAAAATTTAATTCTTAATCGAGACTATAAAGCCTTTCACAATCCAGGCCATTTTAAATAAAAAAAATACAGAAAGCAAACCCAAGCTTAACTGGATGCAAATATCTACATCCATATAAAGTACCTGCTTTATATGTTATAAAAATATTTTCACAGGGGTTACAATCTGAAGAATGGTTGCTAAGTTTTCATCAACTTATTGAAATAATTGAATAATATCAAGCTGTTTAGGTAGCCACCCAGATAAGCATACGCGAATCTGATTTCGAAACACAGAAAAAGAAATAGTAAAAATACAATGCTATTTAATGAACTTTTACAACTTCTACGTCACAGTCTAACAACTGCAGTGCTTTATGCACAGAGTCACCTTGTCAAGGCTCTTAGAATCAAACTTAATCACGTAATAAGTAGCAAATGGACAGGCACGCGGCAAATTGCAATTTTCCCGACTTTACTTGAACACGAGAAAATTTACGCATTAAAACATAAATAGACATTTTTAAAGCCGCATTCTACTTTGTGTTATAATAACACTTAAGCTGGGGGATTTAGAGGAATTCCCTGGAGGTTGCTCAAAGTTTTGGGATGATTATAATAATTGTCTTCCGTTGCTGAATTTCAGTGTAGTCTTTATTAAGGTGGTGAACATCTGATAACAAAGAAACGTTAACTATCACATAAACTGTCAATAATTTCCGTCTTTCCTGGTGGGGGTAGGAGCGGAAAAAATAACTTGGCATGTGTCAGCCACGACTCACCACAGGGGACATGGGTTAAGGCCCTGTGGGCCGAAAGAGGAAACTTTTAAAACAATCTGAGACATTCAACATAGTGTTTACAAGTCTGAAAAAATATATGTATAAGTTAAGGATTTATTCTAGTCAAATTCGCATTCACTTATAAGATTTAATAAACTTCACTCGTTGCTTGAGTCAAGCATTATAAGTTTTGTGATTTTTTGACCTAACAACATGTAATGAACAGAAACACAGAAAATGATCGTGCTTGACTCAAGCTGATTGATGCTTGAGTCAAGCATTATAAGTTTTGTGATTTGTTTGACCTAACCACATGTAATGAACAGAAACACATAAAAAATATACATGCTTGACTCAAACTGATTGATGCTTGAGTCAAGCATTATAAGTTTTGTAATTTATTTGACCTAACAACATGTAATAAACAGAAACACAGAAAATGATCGTGCTTGACTCAAGCTGATCGATGCATGACTCAAACATTATAAGTTTTGTGATTTTTTTGACCTAACATGCAATGAACCGAAACATAGAAAATGATCGTGCTTGACTCAAGCTGATTGATGCTTGAGTCAAGCATTATAAGTTTTGTGATCTGCTTGACCTAACAACATGTAATGAACAGAATTTAATTTTGAATCGGGTCTTATCTCAATAACTAATCCCATTTGTAAATTTTACCATACACCAATCTGTTGAGACATCAAGAAGTAATGGTGGAATAAAGAAACTTTCGTAATACATAATATTTACAATACATGAACTCGAAAAACAATACAGCTCCATTTTGGCGATAATGAATAAAAAAATACTGGGTCAAATTTTAGTAGTAATTGAGACCCAAATAAGTATTACCTATAGTTAATAAACAATAAAAATACATTAATAAAATGAAGAAAGCCACAAAATAACGATTCATAATAAATGCATTGTTTAATTTGAATAACATTATTCTATTGCTTATTTTTTTACTGTGTCACTGGAGAGGGCATTTGTGAGTTCGCCGAAGTCCCGGCGGCGCGAAGTAAGTTCCGCGCGGCCAGGACGGCGCTAAATACCTATTTACGCTGACCGACCGGCCCTTAAATTATATTTGTATATTAAAACAGAATAAATTACGTTTACTACCGCAATGTGTTAACAGTAACGTATATCAACGTCTAATGCATATACCAAAAGAAAATAAAATTAAACACATAAGACTGGATACTACACTGGACTATACTGCCTAAAACTGGCGCTCTTGCCCGTACATTAAATAGTATCCTTATTCTCTTTTAGCTCACCATGTTCAACCGTGTAGTTCATCATAAACCACCCGTATGTAGCCCCGAATTAGTAAGCAAAGGTGCAACCCCATTTCGCCAGCTATGTTAGGTCCCACATAATAAGCGGCGAGCCTGTTGCAATCTGGCTATAAACGAGAAACTAATAACCTTCGACAAGCGTATCTAAAATCAATACTTCATGACATGAAGTGGACGTCCGTGTTAATCACGTAACAAGAGATTCCTTGTACGTAACCCACTGGCCGTATAGCGGCAAATTGCTATTTGATCCAGCTAATACCCATTTGTGAGGATGGAATAGCTTTTGTTGTTCGGGATTCGGCGATTGCGTTAAGGCTGGCTTGTGAAGTTGGGAAGTCGTGAATACATGCTCACAGCTGGCATTAATCATGACCTTATTGCTTGTACATAAGGTTAATTACGAAACGGTCGTTAGTTTCCGGCAAAGGGTAGTTAGGGTGACTGTTCATTTGGTTTCTGTGTTGTGGTAACGACCGCTGAATGAAAGAAATGACGGAAATAATTATGCTGTCTTGAAATCTTACTTACGTGGACTGCTAGTGAAGATTTACTATTTATATTATAGGCTGCCCATTCGGGAACGTAGGAGCTTGAGAGTTGCTTGCGCGCTCTTTAATATTCTGTTTGACCCACGATGCCCCGAATATTTGAAATTAAAATTTAAATTTTTGCGGTCGACTCACAATCAGAACCTTCGCCCTAAACTCCTTCTTAGTACTCCTGTTTTGTAACCAACTCTTTCACGGTCTCTGCAATTCGTATTTGGAATGCTCTGCCTGACAGTGTAAAGAAAGCCCCCAACAAAGTCGCTTTCAAAAGACTAGCACGCGACCATTATCTCAAGTCTATATGATTTGGTCTTTCGTTACGATGCTCTTATTAAAGCTATAGGAAATATTTATGTATTTATTTATTTATATGTGTATGTGTTTACGCTGTGCCTCATCTATGTATTTTATAATATAAGTAGATAGTAATAGTAGTATGTTATAGTAGATAGTTATGTAGTAGTTCATTATTAATAATGCTTTGCCTCCTTATGGTCTCTAACACACCTTACTGGTTGACTGGTAGATAATGCAATATGGCATTAAGTCCGCCAATTGTACAGTTGTTTTATATTTGTGCAATAAAGTTTTTATAAATAAATATTATTGAATAAAGAGATGGACTCTCGTACAAAATTCTTTAATGTTTATGGTTTGTATATTATACATTTAGTTTTTGTCTCCAGGATTGGAGTACCTATAGAGGTTTAATGTATTTTAAGCGCCACTGGGAATCCAACTGTCAAACACAGTTACGAGCTCCCCTCTCCCAATAGACCAGCGCATTGTGAAAAAAATAATAAATAATATAGTTCATTTTGTGTTTTATGTCAAGATGTTTACACACACTCGCGAACCATCAAAAGCAAGACGTGTGCTAAACACCCCGTTTCCAAAGCAACAAGGAAATGTAGAAACTACTTCAACCCAAAAGCCTGCAGAGCTTCTGGTCATTGGACAGTCTACGACACGCCAAGGTACCCCAAATTGTGTAAGTTTTGCAATATAAACCTTGCACTGTACAATACGTCAGGTCATTGACTCTAGAGTAAAATTATACGGTCGAGAACGTTCGACATATTTTCAATATTCGGAGTTGCCCGACAAAGCGGCGTCCGCGGCTTTTGATTATAAGCCCGATAAAAGCAACAATGACCGTGGTAGTTGCATTAATAAAATGACGTTAATGTTATATATCGCTTCCAATTTAATACATTAGAGACCGAACCCATACTATATACCCAATAGTTTCATTGTAAAAGTCAGTTTTAATGTCGTATTTTTATAGAGCGCATAGTCTTTCTGAGTGTTTTTGGTGTTGTGACGTTTTTGTAATTAATAGGCGATTTATTTGAATGAACTTCAAATTGGCCATGTGGCTGGCACGGCAGAGCAAAATACAATTGTCACAACCTGCAATCTCACTTGTAGTTGTAATGGGCAGCAGCACAGAACAGTAAAAGAGGTTCTGTGGGCAGCAGCGTTGGCCAAAGCGGGTTTGCTGCTTAAGGCGGCTACGCTTATGTATAAAGTGGTTTTCATACACCTAAGGCGACAGATGGAAACTTTACTGTCCACATGTCTGAATATATAAGTTTTTAAAATGATTACACGAGAGTAGCTGCTTAAGCACGACAGCTTTGAGCCACTATCCCCTATGACCTAAAAGTCTAGCGTGGTACTTGACCAACAACTAAAATGTATAATATATTAACGGCAGACGCTGGATGACAATAGACTCAGTTTTCGGGCGAATTGGGGTGGATTTACAGCTGCACTATATACTAGGGATGCACAGGACGCCACCCGCATTTCGACTGCAGTTTACGTACTCTATAGACAATAATTAATGCCTGCTTAGTATGTGGTTATGCTTTGGGGCGCCTGTTTGGTGATGCTGTTGAAATTATTAGCATTTTTGTTTTGTGTTTTTTTTTTTTTCGATATTGATGTTGGAATTTCTGCAACGTATTTTTCTACGCTATATTTTTTTATAAATTTCTAATAACCATTAGGACTAGACTGATTACATCCCTTTTAACGATGCCATTGTTCATGAATCAACAGTGCGACCATGGCCTTAGAAACATTAAATCAGGCAATTGTACAAAATAACAAAAGACAAAATTATTCCTTCAAACAACATTTCCAGTGAAGCTTTAGACGCAGCCGGCCAAGAGTCCCTTGATAACTTCCAAGTTCTTGTTGTTGTTAAGTTGGTACTTCTAAAGTCCTATCAATCAATAAAGAGATCCAGGAGCTTATATCAGTGGACCAAAGTTATAGTAGGTAGCTATTACAATCTTATTGTTTCGAGTATTTTGTTAACGATACCCATTACTGTTGTCGGAAATTTGCAATTCAATACTTTTAAGACGTGAATACACCTGAAAAGAGTTGTTTTTTTAACACAAAATAATTCAAAAATATTTGAAGGTATCCAATAGATATGGCAAAACCGGTACCGTAATAATTTTGTTACTACATTAAACTAGCTATAAAATAATAGTTATTTTAAAACATTATACAAAGACAAAACAAGAACAATCCTACTACGACACAAAATAAAGCATGGTTAAATTAAATCACATTTTAGCGAAAAATGTATCTAAAAACTGTCTAACGATGCAAACAAAGATGTCCTTCTTACGAAGCGGACAATATAGTACAATATAGTTTTGTTTCAAGCAACAAGATCTTGAACACCTTCGGATAATTATAAAATTAAAACATTATTTCAATTTAAGATTAGTCTATTTGATTCGATTTAGATAATAATGCTTTTAGGGTACTGTTTGAGTTGCCGCGATATTGCAGCGCCTCGGGGATGTTTGCCAAATATCGAGTAGATTGGTTTTACGCAACTATGCGTAAGCGGTATACATCCCTGGTGCGTAGGGTTCGCGCCAGCCCTAGCAGTATCCTCAGATCATTTGCTAGTAGATTTGACTGTGACTACCTGAATCATGCAGCCATGGTTCATGTAGTGACTTTATAATTATAAAATTGTAATAATTTGATTTAATTATTTAATAATTTGATTAAATAATTAATTAATTAAAATTTAACTTATTTTGATCCGTGTTGGTCAAAATAAATGAATTTATTTATTTATTTATTATTATTATCTTAAATAGTCAATGTCATAAAATTCTAATGCGCATTAAATTTAATCATGTTTATATGTTTTTGTAGTAAATGATAACCACCAATAATTAAATGGTATAAACCAGTCTTTGTCTTAGTGCGATCAGCAGTTAATAAATATTTTAGCTCCATAAATTAGTCCTATTTTCGCATCAGACTTTTATCCTCCAAGGCGCACTTGACGCGAAAATGACTGTAAGTATACTCACTGCTTGTAATGAACAATTCAGGGCATTTTCCTCCTTCCGAGAGTCTTCAACGGGCCCCGTGTCAACAAAAACCTAAATACCCGTCGTGAGTACATCGACGCTGCGGCATAATTGCGAGCACCATCAGCGGGCGAGTGAATGGCGAAAATTTTGATGAAACCATGATTACACAGTACGTACTCGCATGCATTTTTGTTGGGAACTAGAGTTTCTAGATGGAGCACCAGCGTTAAGTGTTCGTTTGTACCAGATCGAATATTATTGTGCATTACCTACTATTTTATTAGAACATTAAGTAAATGATAAAAAAAATTACACGCGCTAAGTCCTTGATAGCTGGGGAACTGGGAATGCGAATGATGATACCCAATAGGTTCTGTAGGCAGGCAACATACATACATACATAAATCATACATAGTAGGCAGAGGTGAACTAGCACCCACGTTTAGTAGGCAGCCAACGGTGAATAAATAGTAGATTATATCACAAGGGAATAAAGCAGTGTCTTATGTCACGGGTGCAGACTTGCATCCCGAGCGCAAAGAAGCACTATATGGTTTACTCCCGAGCGAAGCGAGGGATTATAGAGTTCTGAATGGAGCGAGGGATTCAAGCGCACCTAAGATATAAGACTGCTTTTTCCCAAGAAATATACTCTGCTTTTCGTACCGGCTGCGAGGAAATAAAAACAATTCGATAAAATTTAATTATTTATTCAATATTTAATTTGTTAAATCAAAAATATACATTGGAAACATTGATCTTATTATTATTAATAGAGTTGTTTTTATTAGGAACATTTAAAATTGCTTAGTACATACAGCCACGTCTTAGTATTGTAATTGATATTTAAAATTGTCGTGTCTC
The DNA here is from genome assembly GCA_963931975.1 of Cataclysta lemnata. Lineage (NCBI taxonomy): Eukaryota > Metazoa > Arthropoda > Insecta > Lepidoptera > Crambidae > Cataclysta > Cataclysta lemnata. The sequence continues at coordinate 9,596,632 of OZ008339.1, forward strand.
AATATTTATTTTTACATGATATTTAAAAAGTAATCAAAAAATTTAACTTTAATCTTCAAATTAAATATTATGGTCACGAAACTATTCTTTACAACATGAAGGACTTGGCTGAATGGGCTTAATTCCATAGACTTCCTCTTAAATTTATAACCCCTGAAAGTGTAAACAAACAACATGGCGGATGGCGGCACCATTTTTTTTTTGTTATTTTGTAACATTTGACTCCACGGATTTTGAACATATTAAATGTTGTCGATTCAAAATCATTATTTTTTTTCGCTTTACAATTTAATACAGGTTTCAATCAATATTTGTGTTATGTTGGTGTTCCAAATTCAAATAACTTTATTTCCCTAGGGAAATAATGAAATTCAGTACAACATTATATCCCTGTTTTGTACGGGCCAAGAATGACTAACTTTAAGTTGAGGTTACCTGACCCATACGTCATTTTTGAGCTGGTGGTACGAAAAATACACTAGGTACCGATTAACTTAAAAAAGAGCAGAAAATAATATTGCAATACAAAAATTACGCCTACTTATCCCCAAATGGGTTTTAACACCAGTAATAATAAATATGACACTAGTGAAACCAATAATACTAGTACCTACGTTTCATGTATTCGAAAAAGAACATGGCGCTTCCAGGAAGGGTGCGCCACTAGCATACTATATTCTGGTACGTTGACACGCCTTTGTATTGCAGGCATTCAGCTATGGGTTAAATAAAGACTGCTCTATGCAAAATATGAATTTAGACCGCACTATCACGAGTCTAGTTCTCGGGCTGTATTGAAAACTGTATGTGTCATTAGGACAGAAACAGATACACGCTTTTTAAATTTATTTTATTTACTAAATGTTGGGTTGCCCTCAGCACCTAGGGGTATAAAAATTAGCCTGCGACCTATTTCTCAGACCTTCCATTTCATAAAAATCGGTTAAGTCGTTTCGAAGGAGTTTGATAACAAACACTGAGACACGATATTTTTCTTTATTAGGTAATTATTAACTTTCCGCACTGATGGCGTACGGTGACGGCAGAGCAGAATACAATTGTCATCGCCCAAATCTCTCCCGCCGGTGTCGTAAAAGGCGACTAAGGGTAAAGACAATGATGAAAGGGCAGTGATTTAAGTGGCTGTTAAATGGCAATAGGCTCACTACGTATTAGATAGAACATAAAATAATTGGCTGAAACGTGGGTGTTAAAATACCCCTGCCTACCCTTTTGGCGATAATAAAAAGACGTGTTTGTGTATCTTTGACAGTTAGCACTTGCAGGTCACCTGCAAGTAAACTGAGCCTTGGGGCTCATCAGCTCAGCTTCGCATTTACAAAGCTAATTAGATAAGTTCCTGCAATTACATCAAGTTGGTTTAGTAACAAACCCTTATAGCTTTCTCGGCTGGATTAGACGTTCCCGATAGCCATTTGGAGCGTATCCAGCCAGTATGCTTACCTTGCACGTAACTTCCTTGGCATAGATACTTTTCGCCCAACATTAATGTGTATTATTTGGCAACACATTTTTGCTGTTAAGAGAATAGGCAAATTTAAAAACCGTTTAGGGTTGTTATCCAAAAAGCCATGCATACAATTCTGGGTAATTGTAATCTAGAACTAATAAGTGGCATAGATTTTCTTATGTGGTCGGCATGCTTCTTATGCATCGAAAGAGACTTTTACTCGACTTATATCGAAAGTCACTTTTACCCATCAAATAAGATGTGAATCGCGTGGTGTGGTTTTTGCCCATTCTCCCTATTTTTGCCATCCAAACACTAGGAAGGGCTACTTTCTATAATCTAGCCTATTCTAAGAACTGTATCAAAGAAATACTATACCGACCCCAAATAATTTGGAAGGAAAGAAACAAGAATAGGCTAGTTGAAAGATGATTTATCTTTTTTAGGCTAGCAGGGCGGAATACCTAGTTTATTTTCACATCTAACTGTCCTCTGCTATAGACTACACTGTAACATTCCATCACATGGACAATCTATCATTACTGTACCTATGATACAATCTGTAGCCAATCGATCAAAATTATGGCGTCCATATTTATCTTTAAACTATCTAAACCCGCCCAGACTTCGACAAAATGAAAATATTACCTTGAAGTAGAACTGAAAAATATAAAGCGAAGTTCAAGGTGACTACAGAAGAATTCTTTTGTTATTTAAATTTATCCTGACTTCACCTTCGTTTACTTAATTGGATTTGAGAAGAGTTTCAAAGTTAAATGAAATTAATTAAAGTAAAATAATTATGGAAGCAAGCACAAGGGTAGGAGTGATTTTGAAATGCCTTGTTTGATTTTACTAAATTGATTAAAATTTATTCAGTTACTGCCGAAATATGTTGTAGGTAAAAAGTAAGTTGAAAGACGATAAATAGTTTTAGAAGAGTAAAGAAACAGAAGTGTACGTTTGTAATTGAAAGATACACTACTTATTTATTGTCAAACGATACTACATTACATAACATAGTTCTTTCTATACATTTATTAATTACTAGCACCTTATCGTCATTTGCACAGATGCGATTGCTTGATTACGTTTAACTTATATGAATGGTTCGGTATATTGTCTGTAGTATTGTGATATGTCTGGACATGAGACATGCCGCACTCGCCTCAGGTAACCAGCGGGCAGGATGATGACCATAATGAGCTATGCACAATGACATCCAAAAACGTGAAAACACTACAACAATATTATTGTATACTAGAGGAAACATTAAATTGAATCATGCTTTTCAATTTAACCTTCCTTTTTTATGCACACTATAATGTTCAAGTGCAGGCCGAAACCAATTTTCTACTTAATTAAACATTGTTTATTAAAAGTATCGCCGCGCTCTTTCCATGCTATTGCGCTTAGAGATGATGGACTCGTTCGCTAAATTTAATCAGCCGTGTCTGTGCTCGTATTGAAATATGTACTTACGCATATAACGTACGGAACCTAATTTTCTGTGCTCGTATTGAAATATGTACTTACGCATATAACGTACGGAACCTAATTTTTCTAACATTTATATAATGTTCAAATAAAATAGTACTGAACCTTATGTCCATGTCACTTATGTTTGGTTGTAGAAGATACGCCAAATGTTCCTTCGAGCTAGGTATGCGTTAGGGAATTGTATCGTCCGATTGTACTTCGTCTGATCCTTTACGTCCCATATTACTTAGTACGACCAAGGCATATTTGTGCATCGGGTTAATTATGTAGACAACAGAAAATTAAAATTAAGCTTCCCTAAGTGAGAACTAATTATTATTATGAATTATAAAAAAATCAATAATAACTGAGGATGCGCTGTTGTTTAACAACCTACATACACACACTTTTCGACCATTATAGGGGGAAATACTATTGCCATAGATTTGGGGTGGTGACAATTGTAATCTGCTCTGCCGTCACCACACGGCAAGGTTATAACAACATATCACTTAATATTGTAAACACTTATTGTGTGTTCATATTGTAAGCCGCTTGAGCCTGTAGTACACAGGATGCAACATTAAAGAGCGCATAAGTTTAATTATATTACAAGGTTTTCTCTAAGGTTTCTTTAAAAATAAACCTTGACGACTCGTTGACAGAGTCCTATTTTGTACAAAGCGTGACAACCACATCTGGAGAGTATTGGAGTAAACTTATTCCAAGTCGCAACACGCACCCTATCAAGGAGGGCGTACGAGACCTTAATTTAAGCAAAGTTATTAAGTTTTATATACCCTGGGCTTGTGTTGTAACTTACGACTTCTTAAGTTGTTGTACGCGTATACAGAAGAGGTACAAAACAGGCACTCGTGTCTATGAAATTATTTTTAAATCCGAATAAAAATTTTCATATAGTCGGTTTAATAACCTAGTTACACATTACTGTTCAAAAACAACTACTTATATAGGATTCTTGTGTATTATCTATAAATTAATTCACTTTACATCAATACCTCTGAAAATAAACTAAATTAGTATTACACATTTATCAAATTTATACAATCTGCATATAAATAAACAAGTTACAACATCAACTTTATTTTATAACCAATATAGCGCTGTGGCTTCGCGAGCTTGGGCTACGTTTGCGATACTTCTAATATAATATCGTTATTCATACCTTCAGACCCATTGATGATGCAAGCAGAATTTTATATTCTTACCTGCACCCTTGGCTGGGTGTGTATGAAATTACGTAAATAGTAATTTTGTGGCGACTACAAACAAACTTTGTCTATAATATGTCGCAGCTATGTGGTTAAATTAGCCACCTAATTGGACGCCTAGGCCGTTCATTAGACGCCGGCATCCAATTGAAAGTCTAGTTCGATAGTTAATTGAACTAGAATAACTTGACGTTTATCAACTTTGCGTATTGCAAAGCTAATCTTTCAAGATGACTGACCAAGACTCAACCAAGTGATTGAAATACATATTTTATAAAATACATTTATATCATCATCATCATCACTAGCCCTTTTAATGTCCCCACTGATGGGGCACGGGCCTTCCCTATGGATAGAAGAATAACCTAATATCTGATATTTTTTTATGTACGCGCGTCTAATACTTTTCTGTAACTACCACCCACTAAAACGTGGGTGGTAGTTCACCTCTGCCTACCCCTTCGGGGACATAGGAGTGATTTATGTATGTATGTAATACTTTATAATATAATTGTTTTTGTCATTACTTTGTATTTATTATCCGTCAAAATCCTATTTTCGAATTATTTGTAAATATTCAGACACACAGATTAGCCATAATTTCGTTTCATTTACAATATACTTGTTACCTCACCTAATCTCTCCCGGAGATATCTTACGAGGCAGCTAAGGAATAACGATGAGTAACGGGCAGCAGCTGCGTTCCTTTTATATCACCTAGCAATATAATAATAAGCTCGCCCCGTATTACATGAGATCTATCATTATTGGCCGAACGTGGGTGTAAATTCACCTCTGCCTAACCCTTCGGGCGTGATTTTTGTCTGTGTGTGAGTGTGTGTGTACTGTACAATAGTGCGCGAGTTACAATAATGTTCTGTTGAATAATGTTATCCAACAGAACAGTAACTAAATACTGTTTTACTTCCCTAATGGGTGCTGTACCTGTAAACAATTTTAATTGGCACATTAATAACTTAAGTTCTCACCCGAGATCATTACGGGCGTTCTCATAGAACTGGAGGTAGGTACTATTGCCAGTCGAAGTGTGCAATTAAGGTTTGTGACTTCTATTAATTATGATCGTTAATGAAGCCCTATTAACGAGACGAGTCATCAATCTGGGCTCAGTTGGGGACAGAATGATGTATGGTCGTATATCGGCGAACATCTGGTGGGGCAATTAGGGATTGTGATCAACATTGGGCTGGCAGCGAACCGATTTTCTAACTTTCCGAATTATTTACATCGTGATTTTACGACTTAATCGTTTATGAAGTTTTAGTGTGGAAAAGTTGTATACAGTTCAGTACTTCTCCTGAAAGAGGCCTAGAAACGTGATCTGACTTAGAATTTATGCAACATAATATTATATTGCATAATACAACTAACCTACGATAATGACTAGCGCTCACAAGCCGAAAAGCAGTATCTTGGTCCCGTTTTTGACAGGATAACCTAATCTTGTCTCACTTGCCTTAGTTTATTTTGAAAATTCACCATAAACAGGACCACTGCAATGAATCAAGTGTCCCAAAAAATCAGCCCGTTTTTCAATTACTTAACCCAATCCGGTTCTGTGGCCGTACCATGAAGTATTAGTGCGATCCAAACGCGGGTGACAAAACGGGACGCGGCTCTACTCGGCGTATAGCGTTGTCTCACTTTAACAATGGGAATTGAGTCGCGTTTAGAGTTGGTGGTAAGGCCCCTGCTCGGATCCCTGTTGCCACGACTATGATAAACACAAGAGCTTCGCGTTCATCTTTGTCTGTTTTCTAATTAGTCACTGCTGCTTGCCTTCTTTACATTCGTGGATTTTCAATGGTTACCAAATACGACTGAACAAGCCACTCTACTACTACATTCTACTACTGTTCTAAGGAAAAAATAAATAATTTTTAAAAGCCATTTTCAGTTTAAAATTAAAACGGCATTATTTGTCACAAGTCACTTGATGATAATGTTTGCAAGTTCATGTTTCTCCAGTATTTAAGTAATATTTATTGTATTTATGTAGTATGTTATCAGATAAATATTGTGTTTATGTCTACATTATAGTATTTATATGTTATATAAAAAATATTTTGATTTGTTACTATTCCACTTTATTCTATTTTTAGTCACCTCCACCACAAGTTAAATTTATACTAGCTTTCGTGGGTTGACTGGAAGGCATTTGGTGTATTTTTAATTGCAATAAAGAGTATTATTATTATTAAAGTAATTACGACTTGTATTATATATAAAAATCTCCGTAATATAAGTAAACTAATATAGTATTTCCCTAAGGATAAAACAGTGATGGATGAGGAATGGGCAGCAGCGTTCCTCTTGTACCACCTAGCAATGTACTGCGACTTTTGTGCCCGATATATGGCAATAGGCTCGCCACCTATTACATGGGTCCTAACATAATTGGCGAAACGTGGGTGCTATTTTACCTCTGCCAACCCCTTCGGGGATATAGGCGTGATTTATGTATGTATGTATTTCCCTATTAAGATTTTTTTGGTTGGCGGTAATTGAGTCGCAATGTACGAATAAAAATCAGTATATTAATTACGTAGGTATTATGGGTTATATCATTCGAACAATGTCGATTCAAAACTTAGGCCCATATTCTGAAACCGCACTAAGTGTAGTTTAATTTTAATCCAAGATATTATTGCCTAAATAATTTGGGTTTCATTCCAAAACGGCTATCAAGCTTGAATAATATTTTTTCAGAGAAATGTATTCGTAGTAAAGTTATTATGTTCACTTATACAGACAGCCACATTTTAATGCAGTGTATAATCCAACGTTCTACTTGCGACTTTAATATTTTATCTTTATAATTAGAAAATTGGCTTATTATAAACACCTGCTGCTGCATTGTGCTTTAAAATGAATTACCCAAAGTGTTATTAACTTAAATAATTTCATCCTGTTATTTTGTTTTAATAATTGTGCTTACCCATAACATTAATATTATATTATGGAAGTAAATGATATTGTGAGAAAAATCTAGCTTACACATAAGTTATACAACTGTTATTTAACTGAGTAAAATACAACTGTGATAGTTTCACCGCCCCTACCTCTCCAACTGACCAATACTACGTCCTCTACTACATGAGCCTTAAATTGGTATTTAAGGCTCATGTAGTAGAGGACGATTACTTAACTCTCGATTGAAATTGTTGACGTTATGTCTTTACGATTTAACAGTCTGTCAAATCGCGCTCTGAAACTGGAAAAAACGTAAAATAAAATATATCACTGAAAAGTAAAAATTTCGTTAACTTAATTCGGGAAATTGTTGCCAACAGAATTACGTAATGGGCCAGTTGGTAAAACTTCATTAAGCTAAACTTGTCCTAGGAATAACTTCCCGTATAAATGATTCATGTATGTCAAAAAGAACTTCAGAAAGCTAAAACTCCTTTTCAAGAACGCATCAAGAGTGAGTACGCTCGAGACACAGGCTTTTAGCTCCCCTAAAGGAGTACTGGTTTACAATACGTACGTCAATAGAATCCCATTTGAAAAATACCGCTTCTTTCTCGGTTAAAGTGCACTTTGTCTTCATCAAAACGATACAGGCATCACAAATGTAATGCGATCAAATAGAGGGATCTTTCTTATAAGACTATTTGAAGATAGCAAGTCCATTAAAGTGCAACATGATTTTATGTACTAAACTAACAAATAAACCTAACAATTATACCCAAGACTTAGGTGGCCGAGCGGTCAGGCACCTGCCCGGATAGCAGCGGACGCGGGTTCGATTCCCGCCTCAAGATCATAATTTTTCGTAATTCTTTTTCTAACCGCTAAAATCTTTGTACTAATTTTTCTAACATTTACATAATGTTAAAATTAAAATCGAACAATTATAATAGAATGATATTTTTGCTTATGTTTATATTATTTAATATATATAAAGTCAATGATTAGAACTGTATGATGAATTGAAGTGGTTAAAAAGTTACCAAAATCAATTATGCCCTGTGTTATATCAACACTACCATATATATTAGCGTCAAATTTGTGAGAACAATCACTTAATTGTGAATTAGTGTGTAATCTCATTAGCATACTGAATTGTGTGTAAAGCGAGCTAAAGCTAAGATATTCAGTGTAACTGCTACGACATGCACAAAAGTAGCTGCAGCCCTCTCAAATTCTGCTACGAAAGAAGCTACAGCGTTATCCAATACTGCTACGATTTTCGTAAAAAGGATGCGGTGTAAAGCGTTTAAGATCTGGGTACGAAGACAGCTATATGCAAATGTAGCGGTAATGCAATAGTGCTACGACTTCTGTGAAATTTCTAGAACACAAACCAGTCTTATCGTAGTTTTTAAACCTTAAGCATGTAGCATCTAGTCATATGTAGATAAGATTAAATGTGGAATTTATTTGTGTTGCGCTTGAAAAACAAAAAAAAATAAACATTATAAAAATATACATAATACTACAAGATAAACATCGTATAGAGACAGTAGAGTAGAATACAATTGTCACCATCCTCCATCACCCTGTGGGGTCGTACAAAGACGACTAAAGGTTTTAAATATGATGGAAAATGCAACAGCATTTCTAGTATACCAGCTAGCAATAATGTTTTACTTGCCCGGTACATTAGAATATTACTATACTAATATAACAAACTAAAGACTAAGGATAAATCAGTGATGAAGAATAGGCAGCAGTGTTCCTCTTATACCACCTAGCAATTTACTGCGACTTTTGTGCCCGATAAATGGCAATAGGCTTGCCACTTATTACATGGGACCTAACATAATTGGCGAAACGTGAGTGCTAGTTTCACCTCTGCCTACCCCTTCAGGGATATAGGCGAGATTTATGTAATATATGTAGTAATATAACTTAGCCGTGTGGTGACGGCAGAGTAGAATACAATTGTCACCGCCCCAAATCTCTCCCGTAGGTGTCGTACAAGGCGACTAAGGATAAATCAGCGATAAGGAATGGGCAACAGCGTTCCTCTTATATCACCTAGCAATAGTATTGCGACTTTTGTGCCCGATAAATGGCAATAGGCTCGCCACCTATTACATGGGACCTAACATAGCGATGCGTGGGTGCTAGTTCACCTCTGCCTACCCCTTCGGGGATAGAGGCGTGATTTATGTATGTATGTAATATAACTAACATAAATAATAAATACATACAGAAAATCTTAGATTTAAAAGTGTATAAAATAATAGGAATTCGATTCCATTTATCTAACATTTATTTAGAATAGAAAACTTCTGTACGCCGCAGAAGGAAAAGCACAAAATAATAAATTTCGCCTCGGATATAACTAAAACCAGTAACTAAATATTGTTAAAATTTCCTAAAAGCATACGTTAGTTGAGACTAGGTCTAATTATTTTTAGAAGTTAACACTTTTAGAGGCGCTTAACGTGTACCCGCTATAACAATGAATCATCTATTATGTTCGGTTCACCACCCTATAACGTTTAACCTTCCAGAAAATAATTGCTTTAAGCCTAAAACAGTTCAACATTTTTCAGGTGTAAACTTCTAAATTCATTCAGCAATTCTCAGCTAGCATACATACACAGACAAACATCACGGCTTTCACCAAATTCTTACATACTTCTTTCTCTTCATACAACATACATGTACCTACTGTATTTATTCTAATTTCATGTACTTTCTCCCAAGCCCATAGATTAATGTCGGGACTCACACTCGGCACTCCATTATGAACAGCCATTATCGCTTCATCAAATCTCATTAAAATTATTCGATTTTAATTTTAACATTATATAAATGTTAGAAAAATTATTGCGCGTCCGCTGCGGATAGCAGCGTCCGCTGCTATCCGCAGCGGATGCGGGTTCGATTCCCGCCTCAAGATCATAATTTTTCGAAATTCTTTTTCTAACCCCAAATTCTTTGTACTCATTAAAATTGTCATTCATGCCCGTCTGTTTCGCCGACTAATATTGACTTGGCGCTTTTTATCATACTTTCAATTATACTATGAAATATGAACCTAAGCCTATATCTGGCGTGAGATTTCCTTCTTAATTATGTTTTGTTAATGAAAGATTTAAATTTATTAGATGTTTTCTAAACTTGACATATCAAATAATAATAAATAAAGTCAATATTAACGCTGTATGATTGGCATATTATAAACATTCTTCTTAGATAAGTAATGAAGTTCTCTATTCACGTAGATCCTGTTTACAAAATTATGCATGCGCGTGTATGTACATGTGTGAATAATTTATAATGTTTGTATATAATAATATTATGTTTATATTATACCAATGTAAGTTCAATTAAAAACTGAAAATTTAACGTGTCGCTTCTTGAATATAATATCATCATCATCATCATCATCATCGCCCTGCCCTTATCCCATCCTATTTGGGGTCGGCGCAGTATGTCCTCTTTTTCCATTCTCTTCTGTCACTCGTCATCTCCTCATTCACATCCATCACCTTCATATCACACCTCACACAATCCATCCATCTTTTCAGTGGTCTTCCTCTACTTCGACATCCATCAACATTCATGTCCATAACTTTCTTACTCACATTCATGGCATCACGTCTCATAACATGTCCATACCAAGCTAAACGGCTCCCTTTCATCTTCTCTGTTACTGGCGCTACTTTCAGACTCCCTCTATGACTTCTTGAATATAATATGAGAGATAAAAATCAAAAACGCATTTCCTGCAAAAATAAGACTCACTGCCATACATGTTGAAAGACATTTCTGTGTTGGGCCCTTTTTTATTAAATCAGCGGTGGTTTTTATTTACGCTGAACAGAGTTCTGTTAAATATAGCATTTTTAAGAGACTACCCATTTCCATTAAGTAAAACCCGTTCGGTGCATTCGAAGAGTTGGAAATTAAAAATGAATTAATATTCCATGGTTGGAGATTTAATGGTACTAAACTTACAGCGTGTTTAACTGAGGAAAATTCATTTAATACAATGAGGTATTTAATACAATGAAATTAGAAATCATTTATTATTTCTACATTTTTATGTGTTGGCCAAAAAAACTGTGATTCGAGCGTTATACAAGCTATAGAGGAAGGGCCCAAAGTGCTGACTAAACCGGATACTTTTCTGTATAAAATTGCTACTAACTAAACGCGGAAATTCACATTATCAATCTAAATGATCATGCGCTCAATCGACGTTGTAGGACCTTGTATACCGGGAGACATTTTGGTCACTGCAAAAAATTTTTGAATTCGTTTAGACCATCAAACTGAACAAATTTCACTATGGGAGCAACTCCAAATTCACGAAAAAAAACAGCTGTTTCATACATTTGGGTCAAGTAGGTATTATCATTTTGTTTTGTTCATTCATTTTACTGCGTCGTTAATGAATAGTTTCTCGGTTAGGTACTCGATACTCTGCTAGCCGCTACATACAGCTATTTCTTGTCCCAAATACATGAAGCAAACTTTCTGTCAGTTGCTAACAATATTAAAAGAGTTTCTCAACGACATGATACTGCTTGTATAAGGAAATAGGCAGTCTGCGGCGTCCCTAAAATACACAATCGACATGGAATTTCGTCTTTAGGCGCAGTTCAATAAGGAGCAAATTCAAATTGATGTGCTGCGTTGAGCCTGACGCCATAGGTATACCCGGTTACCCTTCCAAATAGTTGCACAGGATGCGAGTAATGCTTACACCAGATTAAATATAAAAACTTTTTAAATCAACGCTTCCGCGCGTCTGCACCGAACTTGTACGTTGTTCTTTTGTTACATCGTAAAAATATACGCATACACATTATATTACGCCAAGTGGAATAAAAGTTTTTCGATAAGGCCGATATAAGAGCTATTTTCGTTCCGCGTTGTTCTTACAGCGATGGCTTTGTGTAGACATTACGCGAATGTAGGAATGGCTCCGAACTTGTATTATAGTGTTTAATATCAGTCCATTTCTTCTGTTATTGGAAAATGCTTTATACTGCGGCTCGGTTTTCCGTGCTCCGCTTGCCTGGGCGTTTCTCCCCGATCCGTGATTTCGCTCCTTAACATGGGATTTTACTTAGAGCTAAAAAAGGAAGGCGAGGCGAAAAGACACGTCTCGAATGGCGATTGATTTAGCGATTTTCTAGAGTATTTTTTAGCTATTGCCTTCTCATAAGTATGTAGATTTGGTGTTAAATTTGTCTTTGTTAAACTGGAGAAGACACATAAATTTTGTGTTCCTAAGTGCTTGGAAGTATCAAAAATCCCGTCTCAGTAATAATTTTCTTTACGTTCTACACAATATTTTAAGGTGGTAGACTAATCTAAAAATGCTCACAATATTTCCATTTAAATAACTGCTGATTATAATCAAAATCATATCTTTTTCTGAGACTTTTTCGCGCGTTGCTTTTCAATTGTTAAAAATGTTCTCTTTTTTGATTTGGCCGGATTTTGTTGAAAATATGTATTTACCTACTTTCGCACTAACTGACTAGCATACATTGTTGTGTAAAACAAGATTTAATTTTAACACTCCTTAGGGGACAATTCGAAACGGTATCTATGGGTGTTTTAGGTTTTAAACTACGATAGTTAGTGTTGTTAGCCTATTTCTTGCTATGTAGGTATACATAAAGGCGCTTAACAAAGGTCAGTAACCCGACAACAAGAGTCAGAGTCACTGTTTTGATTGTTAAGTTATCGTGTTTCATTTGCCAACAAACCTGACAAGGCGATAAAGTTATTCTCTCAAATCGTTAACGCAGAGATGGGAACGTACAAACGAAACGTGTAAATCAATCTATACTAATATTATAAAGCTGAAGAGTTTGTTTGTTTGGTTAACGTGCCTTCCGAAGCAGCCTGGAACTCGAGATAATATATTTTTGTCACCGATCACTTAGCGAACATTTCTTATTTCAAGCAATCGAAATATTCGAGGTCAGATCAGTATTTCTTTTGTCATATTATGAGGAATGGGCAGCAGCGTACATCTTATGCCACCTTGCAATGTACTGCGACTTTTGTGCCCGATAAATGGCAATAGGCTCCCCACCTATTACATAGGACCTGACACAGTTGGCAAAACGTGGGTGCTAGTTTACCTCTGCCTACCCCTTCAGGGATATAGGCGTGATTTATTGTATTTATTGTATGTATTGTATGGATTTATTGTATGTATGTATACTTTACTCGGACTTAGCTAAGTTTTAAGGGTATTTTGGCATCCTTAGGGAGAGTCGGAACTCGAACAATGAAATAGCTTCCCGAATAAAATTGCTTCTTACAAAAACCTATTTGAATATTAGCTTTTTGTTAATTGGTTATTTTGTCACATTTATTTTCATTGTGTTATCGCACCGTAAATGCTTACCATAAGAACTTATATAGACTGTGATACTTTGTTTGCCTGGACATAAACAAAAGACCAATTACAATTTATCTCCAGCAAACATCGAAAGCGTCAATGGAAATTCCCAATTAACAACTTTTTATAGGGACGAGTAAGTAAACACTTCTATGTGCCTGCTGCTGAGTCGTACTCCATATGAGTTTCGAAACACACACCGGGCCACGATATTGCATTTGCACGCAGCAGTAACGGGAGCACGTCTCGGACAGATATAAGTTTCATTTGCATGCTGTGCTATGTCCGTCCGGCTAGGGCATCACAATTTTTCCCCCCGAGTTAGCCCAAACACAGTTTATGTTATCCATTTGAGTATAAGTACCTACATTCAATAGTTGTTTAGTTGTAAGCTAATATTTATAAAACATGTATTTCAATGGGAGTCAACTATACCGGAAAAGATAATTAAACGACGGACAAAATTTAATATAGATAGATGAACATGATAAACAACGACTCGAGAGCAAAATTATCTGTAGTCATCACACAATCTTTAATTTATATCGGATTAGCAATGTATATACTTGTCGGGTTAAGGACAGTATAATGAGCCGAATTCGTCGATAATAATTATGAGGACAATATATTCACAATTGTGAGCAAACTATATTTTATATCATCTTAATAGTTTCTGAAAAAAAAGTAATATTTTAGTGTTTCGCATTATTTTATTTAACCTAACCTACGTTTTGATCACACTACAGCGATCGTGGTGATGGGAGACTAAGGATGGTAGGGTAGGAAACCTAGGCGTGAATTTTTTTTTTTATTATGATCAAATCAATACTGCAGGGCATAATATGAAGGCAGAATATTGCCAACAAACCTCTCACAACTCAGGAATATCGATAAGATGGTGCCAAAAATACACTTCAGCAGCTTTCGCCATAAGAGGGAGATAACGTGTCCCTATTTGAATGCAAGGTGTAATGTAGTCGCGTTTTACGCTGCGGAATTTTTCCCTGTAGGGAGGATACGTGACATATTTGCAGCGGTGTAATATAATAACGACGGGATAAATTTAATTCTTAGTTGGCACACGTATCAAATGGTCTTGTCCGCGAGCTGATTCAGTTAGCAGACAAGATGTATGTGTTCACACTATGTTCACAAGTTCCAAATCAAAATGTATGACATTGTTATTTGGTATGATTACGATATACTTATGAATTTGTTAAAACGAATATCGAAAAATTTTATATCCTCAAAACTCTACATAGACGTTCTTTAATTACGACTAATGTTCTTAATAACGAATAACAATGTTCTTTAAGGACGGTCATTGGACGACTGACCAAAATATATTATCTCGAGTTCCTCGGTGATTCAGAAGACCCGTCAAGTTGTTGGTTCCGTCTGCATCAGCAATCGTTAATACACAGCAATCCGTACTGGGCCAGCGTGATGGGTTATAGCCCATTCGCCCTATATTCTTTCATCCATATTGAAGGCATGTGAATCAGAAGTACGGACATTAAATAGTTTAGTGATTATGATGATGTATGTCCAACGGAAGATGTTAAAGTATGCATCATGGCTCAGTCTACAACTATAACTATAGCCAAGACCCACCGACGATTAAATCCGCTCCCAAAGCGTTTATACCGACACATTTAATGATAATGTTCGTATCAACGTGTCAAATCACACGCTGAGCTTGAAAAACGACCCACAAGCAGTAGAGGAACCCTTCATTTTGATATTGAAGGTATATTTAAGCAAGTACGTGATAGTCCGAACACTATTCGATCCGAGCGATCGGACTTACCGATGTTGAGATGGGTGATCCCGCTCTTCACAGATATAGTTCCAATTTATTCATTTTATTATCACTATCCGAGCGATGGGACTTGCCGATGTTGAGGTGGGTGGTCCTGCTCTTCACAGATATAGTTTTCCAATTTATTCATTTTTTTTATCATTTTCATCGTATTTTTTATATTTCACAGTTTAAGAGTTCTTCGTTCATTTTAAGCTGTGTGTTGGCGGCAGAGAATAATACGATACGGTAAAAATACGGATGTTAAAACACCAATGCCTACTCCTTAGGGGAGAACAGTATATTAGTTCTTTATGACATTTTGTAATTTGACAGAACAAGCATTAGCCCCTAAAATGTAATAATGCACTTTGTTCAAGTATACTAACGATCCTTTTGTTTCACAAATAAAGGCCGATCGTGATACTGCATTGGTTCCATTATCGGCGCCATTGTTAAATAACTTTTCGTAGCAATCAATACAGTTCTGTGTTAAGTAATCGTTTATATTATAATACTTAATTTTATTGTAAACTGTATGAATTATCAACTATTTTTCTTGAAATTCTTTTTCTTAGCACGATTGTATTTATTAACAGTAAAATTGTAATTGTCGTGTGGTGACGGCAGAGCAGAATACAATTGTCCTCAGTATATATAGTACACGCGTGTCTTACGAGGCAACTGGTGGAGAAAAATGGATTCCTGTTATATCACCTTATATTTATGTAGCCGATAAAATCGTTCTCATCTTTTACTAGAATCATAAAATATTGTGAAATTTAACTGCAGGTACTCCTATGGGATACCTATGCCTGATTAATGTACCTAGGTATTAAGATTGTGAAAAGACACCCGATCTCTGTATGTGGAAAAAGGTGTGAATAAAAAAAGATTCAAAAGACATCTGCCTGGTTCCAATTTAAATTCCATTTTCAAACGGTGTGCATGCGCCTTTAGGCACGTTCTACGATCCGGATGTCTCCAATCTGTGCACCCGTAAGTCTATACGGAGCTCTACCGATTCCATTAGCGTGACATTAGGAGGGTACCACGGATCCTCACGCCGTTGGCTGCTTAATTATTTATCAAGTTCAGATCCCCTCACTAGACACTTGAGTGACGTACCTCGAGCGCCTTAATTTGGATCTGTTTTAAAAGGCAATTTGTACCTGGGCTACATGGAAACCCTTTTTAGGACTCCTTTATTTTTAAGCTTCTAGGAATTTCCTTACAGGATTTTTTACGTAGTACTAATTTTATTTTAAATATCTCTAGAAGCGTAATCGCACTACAATCTTTTAAGCAAAGCGGTTTCACCATAGGACGGTAATTGGATCATTAACCAAAAATATAAAACTACTAGTCCCGTGTTTCGGAAGCCTCGTAGATGCTCTTGTAATATCAAGCAATATAATATAAACATTAACAATACATTAATACACATACATAAATCACACCTTTGTCCCCGAAGGAGTAGGCAGAGGTGAACTAGCACCCACGTTTCGCCAATTATGTTAGGTCCCATGTAATAGGTGGCGAGCCTATTGCCATTTATGGGGAAAAGAAAGTCGCAGTACATTGCTATTGCTAGGTGGTACAAGAAGAACGCTGCTGCCCATTTCTCATCACTGATTTATCCTTAGTCGCCTTGTACGACACCCACGGGAGAGATTTGGGGTGGTGACAATTGTATTCTTCTCTGCCGTCACCGCACGGCAGTTTTACAAATACACTTAAAATAATAAACGCGGCACATAAATCACGCCAAGTTAACCCCATTAACACCCACATTTTGCCAACTATGTTAGGTTCCAGTGGTAAGCCTATTGGCATCTACTAGTCACCTTGTGCGACACCGTCAGAAGTGATTGGGAGAAAATTGTATGTTGCCCTGACGTCACTACACAGCACACATTAAAATAAATTAAAAATAATAAGAGGTATTTCATATTTTCCACAATACCAATACTTGCACTAGCAAATTTTGTTACATTGCTGTCATAATAAATGACGAGTTCTACCTGGAACCCACAACCACAGAGGGGCTGGCTATCTTATCATAAATTGTCGGAACACAATAATGCTTTTAACATTATTATTATTGCGGCAAATTTTGACAAGAGTGTGTGAGTGAGTGAAAATCTTTAGCTTACAACAATAACTAAAGATCTAAAATATTACATCCCCATAATAGCAACAGCGATAGTTCAGACAACAATCAAATAATGTCGGAATGTCTCGGATATCGTCAAGAGACAGGTATGCGAAGATGAACATGCATTTCTGGCATAGCGGAGATCCCATTCCGGGTCGTAAGCGGCATATCGCAACCCAAGACCGAACGCTTAATAATAAAAATAATTAATATTTTTCATGGCGTAGTCCATATTGAGCTAGTAACAATGAAGTATGTAGTAGTTGTATTACGTTTTTTAATAGCATTCTTATTTAAAAACCACTTATAATATGTATAATAATTGCCAGGATGCCCCACGACGCTTCTTGGTTTACGCCAAACTCAAAATTTATTTATTCTTATCTGGTATGGTTACAAGACACTTAATTATGTATCGTCAAGACGTTAGAAATCGAATAACCGTTTGTCCAAGGTTAAATATAAGAGTGTGCACTGAGCTAGTAAGGTGAACCATTCGCCCTATATTCTTCCATTCAGGGGTAAGGGCTAGGCAACGGTGTGAACATTAAAAGTCCTGGTGATGGAATGTAATGGTTGTTGGAACAATCAATATCAAGAATAATACGATCTTATGACAATGGAAAATACTAAAATGGTCTTGATCTTGGTAAATTGTCAATTATTTCCACACAAACACACTTCAGCTGCGCAGTCGGAGTGCAGCAAGCAGATAAGGCTAATCGAAACGGCGTTGGCTAAAGCAATTTATTATATTGGTATTGCCATTGTTCCCGCGTTGAGGAATATTGCAAGCCGTCAATGGCACTTGCTATACAAATTCATTGCATACTTCGCAATAGATGCACAAAGGATCGTAATATTCCGTTAAATGTGGTAAATTGGCACCGCCGGAACAGCTGTATGACATGTATGGAAATAGAACCCCGTTTTCTGCGACAATATACTGTAGTTTATATTGATAGCCTGAATTTATATTATACAAAGCAATAATCGTATAGTGAACGGCACTATACCTTAACTTGCTTGATGCACAGCGCAAAATTGATTAAAAATATTTGACATGTTGTGGTAACGTTACGTGGTGTTGACTGTACATTCCTTGTAGTGTAATACTTTGCCGCTTAAAATCATAATTGTGTATTCCTAGACGTGTTGATACAGTAATGTGGCGACGGCATATCAGAATACAATTGTCACCATCACCCCCATCTCTCCCGCGGGTGTCCTACAAGGCGATTAAGGTCCGAGTTCACCACCACGTAAATCAAACGATTAAAATATAACCGGCAGTTTTTGACAATTCTTCCATTCTGTTTAATGTCAAAAAGAATTGGTTAAATAATAATCGACTGCTTACGTGTTGGTGAACTCCACCAAGCAATATAATGCGATTTACGTGCCCAGTAGACGGTAATAGGCTCACTATATTTTACATAGATACATACATAAATCACGCCTATATGCCACGTGAACTAGCACCCACGTTTCGCCAAATATGTCAAATCCCATGTAATAGGTGGCGAGCATATTGTCATTTGTCGGGCACAAAAGTCGCAGTACGTTGCTAGCCTAGGTGGTATAAGAGGAACGCTGCTGCCCATTCCTAATCATATTCAGATTTATCCTTAGTCGCTTTATACGACACCCACAGGAAAGATTTGGGGTAGTGACAATTGTATTCTACTCTGCCGTCACAACACGGCACTATAATTTACATTGGACTAATTGGTGACACGTAGATGTTTATTCACCTTGCCTACGCATTCGTGAATAAATAAGCATGTTTTATCTATGTATGTATGTATACTAAATAAAATAACAACATCATCTTTCTGAAATTTAACTTCACAATAGAAGACGTTCACTTGTCAAGTAAATATGGAACGTCTACAAAAAATGTTCCATATCATTTCACAAATGCCGACGTACAGTAACAAACAAAAATACAATCAAACGAAATATTATTTTCTGCTTTTCCGAAGGCGGTAAAAAGTATAAGATAATATTTGTATACACCACATGCCGTATCATATGAGGAAATTGTGCGATTCCAAATCAATAGTCTCGGTTTTTGTCCATTTATACTTCACATAAATATATTTATATCTACTTTTATAAGAGAACGCGACATTTTGGTACCTAGATGTATTATAATATAGTGTAGAAGATGAATTGGTAGTAAGCTTCAGCTAAAAATTAAATGGTCCCTCAAATTCACGTCACATTACATATATCTGTTATTAAATTATACGGTAACGCGCAGTGCCACTCTCTCTTCATTTGATATAGTATTCGCAGGAACATGTATGAGTTATAATCTAACACGATGATTTATAGCGTTACAATTGGTTTCCTGCACATCACCGCCTATTTATATCAATGTTAGCTTAGCTATGAACAATTTGTAGGGCATATCAGTGCCGGCCAACGTTTCCGTGACGAAAGAAATGAAAATAAATAAGGTATATACAATATTACATCGTTTTCAGATATTATTGGGAACAGGGTGGATGTAACAGAGCTTGCTTGCATATACCTATGCCGTAAATTCCTAATTATCCAGAAGAGCTCGACGGCGTAGGGTTGCGATCGCGTAAACTAAGCAATGTTCGCTGAAGCTGGTCCAAGTTCGTCAGCAGTTGGTAAACAAGCAGTTTAGTAAAACTAGTTATAGTAGTAGTATTGTAATACTAGTTGTTACATATATTTAAATAGGTTAATTAGGCCATCAAACTGAACAACTTTGGATATAAGACCAAAATAGCAATCACTAAAATAAAATTTCACGTCCCCCATACTAAGCGAGCTGACATCAGTTTGTATGGGAAACTGAGTATAGAAAAGTTTTTTTTTTAATTTTGATGTAAGTCCCATGCAAGGGTATGACGTAGATGATGTTCCATTGTTCAGTTTGGTGACCTCTTTAAATATCACTGGACCTTTATGTTGCATCATGAACTATCGTCGGCTCAAAGGCACTAATGGCACACAATAACGACTCACCCGGCCCACTATCCAGCTCTCGAGTATCCGGTACATTCTACAAAGAAACAAAACGGCTTCAGAACCGGATGCGCCTTGATAAGGAAACCGGACGCTGATCTCCGCTAACGAACAACTACTAACAGGCAACCAGTCCAATATGACCCCAGGCGTGCCTTTCGTGCAACCTAATCTCAGAGAGAAATCGACCAACAAGGCAGGTCAAATAAAAATGGAACTCCTCTGGTATATGCTAATACGGTGTAGTCATGCCGAAGTGACATGAAAGCAAACTTCCTTTGATACTTCATCTCTCAAGTGTACTTGTCTCCTAATGGAAAAGCTCTTTACCCGACAAAAATTTATTCTAGCGTTTGTTTAGAATGTTACGTACCTTTTTGTTTGTTCCGAAGTTCGATGAGTGGGAAATTTTAGGAATATTTAAATCTGTGATAAGATTTGGTTAGCCACCGCGCTTGGGGAATATTTACTTTCATCTAAAATTTACTCTTGAAACTCTTATGGAAGTTCAACAGCATCGACGTGAATGCCCCATAAGTTTATTTTAGTTAAACACCTCTGCGTACCCCTTAGGGGGGAGAAAGGTGTGATTTGAGTATGTATTTAATAGGTGTGTATGTGCTTATTAAATAAACACCTATAAACTTCACCACGAAGTGGGCCACATCATAATAAAACAATACTCTATTTTCACAACAGAACTCCTATTACTTTTTCAAATCTACTCGGGAACGGAATACAATTTTTCGTTCACCAAATGCATCCCATTAAAATCCTCGGCGGCACCCAGGAAAATTGAAAATAACCGTAACAAAACAGTCGGTGTAGAGGAGAAATAATGGGTCGCGCCCAGATTGGACCCTATTGGGAAATTACACATGAAAGGAAAGCGAAAATGTCTTGATTAAATCTGCCTGCGTTTCTGTTCCGGCGAGTCATTAAATTGAGTGGAAATACTCAACGTTTTGCGGGTCGTGTTCCAATTTAGTACAAATCCATCGGACATGTGTAGACGAGCCAGGCGGGCCCTTCGCCCGTGTTAGTTCATTTAAATAAATTACACCGATTCTCCTCGCCCGTCTCCGAATTATTTAATTAGAAATTTGGCACACCCGAAATTTTGAATTTAAATAGCAATCCTGTCAATTCTGATAACGTCCATTTTAATTTAAATAACCAGTGGTCCCTTTGGGTGTGGCTAAATATAAAAAAATTATAAAGCAACCATAGTAAAGGAGGGCTGCCATTTAGCCTATCGCAAATAACGTTCACCGATAAGTCGTTGGAATAGTTTTTTAAATGTAAAATCTTTTACTATGATGCTAAGCTTCAAATCGGAATTGTTGTTGCTGTGTAAAACATCATGAATAATTATGCCAATATTAGATGTAGTGACTGAGGGAAGTGAAACCGCAGTACCAACAAAACTATTTCCCGAAACACGACAATTATTATCCTTTTTACAAAAAATATTTTTTCTAGTCCTAAAGATATATTTTGATGAGAGATATATGTAAAATGTTTGTATCTAATCTGAGTCTAAACGCCGCACTCAGAGACGTCTATTAGCGTTAATGAGTACCTAATGTCAAAAAATGACAATTTAAAATTAGTAGCTATTCTTGCCGGGTCTATGGTCTAGATTTAAATAAAAAAATTTGACATTAAGAACTAATTAAAGTTAATTGACGTCTCTGAGTGCGGCGTTTAGACTCAGATTAGATACAAACATTTTACTTTTATAACACTATCTAGACATAGAATATGATATTGTAAACCGTCCTAAGCTCCCACGTATGTAACAGCGACCCACGTAGACATCGAAAATCTTAATACCTTTTTGAAATCAGTATCGAAAGCGTTACAAATAAATACTTAAGCCAAAGGCGGTGTAAGGCTTTGTGCTCAACGTCGGCGTGAGGCAGGGAGAGCTCCCCCTATGTTGACGTAGCACTCACAGTGAGCGTTTGCTCGGATAAGACGCTAGGTAACATCCTTCGACACAGCACGTTTTAATGTACCCGAGGGCTCTAAGTCTTGCTAGTTTTGGACCACTCCAGACTTAGTTTAGAGTAAAATAGTGTCGTAATTTCAGACGAACTAAATCATAAGTACCTCGATTATTTAGATAGTTCAGATGTGGTTACGTGAAGCAGAAATGAGAATAGTGATATGGATGTGTGGCGTAACAAGAATGAAAAAGTGAAGAATGAGTAAACATGATGAAGTTGACAGAAAAGATAGAAGAAGATAGGGACATGTTATGTGAGAAGAAACGAAATACATGTGACTAAAAGAGTGATGAACATGAATAGTGAGGATGGAGAGAGAGAGGAAGAACGGAGAAGAGATAGATGGATTGTGAGAAAATGACATGAATGTGAATGAGGAGATGACAGCTAACAGAATCTGTTCTGAACTGTTCAGAACTTCTGAAGTAAATCGAAGAAAAAACATACTGCATATGCAGTTCAAAATAATGAACTACCTTTGAGTATCAAAAATAATGAACTACATGAGTATCATATGAAAAGGTATTTCATTTTCTATTACAGAAAGGAAGTAATTTACCAAAAACAAAGCGAGTTATATTTTAAGATGAATCACAAATTCCAGAGTTTCAGTTTGCTAAATAAAAATTAAATAATAAAAGTATCTACAGCTCTATTTTAATTACCGCGGTGCTGGTACGAAAGCCAAATTAATATTTCCACTGCTTTAATTGCCTTCACAAAAAACTTTCAAAATAAAAAAATAAAATACATCTTGGCGTTGTGAAAAAGATATTTATTATATTCATTATTCATACCCATGTGGCGACGACTAAGTTTATAACAGTGATGACGAATGGAGCAGCACCGTTCTTGTGATACCAACTAGTAATATGCTGCGACTTAATGCGCTTGATGATGGCAAAGCTGCTACCGTTAAAATTTAACTTGCAGTGCTTGCAACAACCCGAAGAGGGTTGTTTCGAAGACATCGGTACTTTTCGAATCTCTTAATTTCTGATTTTATCTCATTCATATGTTACATTCCCATCATCATCATTCAGCCGAGAGAC
This sequence comes from Cataclysta lemnata, assembly GCA_963931975.1. Classification (NCBI taxonomy): domain Eukaryota; kingdom Metazoa; phylum Arthropoda; class Insecta; order Lepidoptera; family Crambidae; genus Cataclysta; species Cataclysta lemnata. Next base: position 9,620,195 of record OZ008339.1, read on the forward strand.
GCCATACATTCCCATCGCCAAAACTAAATTCTCTAAGAGAATATTAGCATAATTTTTTCTTAAATAAGAACTTTTACTCTAGATGAGGCTACGTTAGTTTAGTATTCGATTGCGATTGTTTTTATTAATTCATTGACGTAGAATAAAAATTAAAAACTAAATGAAGCCTATTTATCCTCATAGGTGAACTTACACCAACGTTTCCACAAATATGTAAATCCCATGTAATCTGGTGACAAGTCCATTGCCATTATTTCGGGCATATAAATCGCAGTATATCGCTCGGTGGTACAAGAGAACGCTGCTGACAATTCCTCATCGCTGTCTAAGCTCTATTAATCGCCTGTACTGTACTGCACCCGTGAGACAGACTGGAATATAAATGTAATAATTTAGAAAATTAATATAAATCGTTTCGTTGCATATAGGCACATTTCTACATTCAAACTTTGTGGTTTATCACTAAAGGCTCACATGTCGACCGACTTGTTCGGGGTCCGGCCGGCTTGACCCTTAACCACTGACGTATGTCACAGAAACGTCCACGTCGACACAAATGCGGGACCTATAGGTTGTACCTATATTTTATATAGGTACATTTGTGTGAGTTGTGTGACCACGAAGTCTCCTCATTCATACCGCCTTGAACCATACCAGTATTGAGAATATTTAACTGTTTATACTTTATACTGATTTATGAAAAGTTTGTAAAAAATACCGATTGATTTTGCATTTTTCTTCAAAAAGCTACAAAATCATGTGTATTAGTTTTGGACATTCTTTTATTATAATTCATAGGGTAACCCCCGAATACAGAAACGCTAATCAAAGTTTGAGTCTTGCTTAACATTTAAATGTTGTCAAAATTGACGTTTTTCCATACAAATTCTGACAGGTAATGTCCACTTAACTTTTTAAGCAGTCCCCCAAATTTGATTAGCGTTTCTGTATTCGGGGGTAAGAGTATTATCAAACAGCGGACGTGGGTTCGATTCCTGCATCAAGACCATAATTTTTCGAAATTCTTTTTCTAACCACCAAAATCTTAGTATTATCAAAATCAAATTTCATTGGTTTTCTATAATTTGTATTTTATTACAGTATCACGCCAGACCATGCGCAAATTGTCATATACCTCCAATCTATTTTCAACCTTCATTGTTTGTCCAAAAGCACAAAGTCGATCAAGAAAAATTTAAATATCATGGTAACCCGACGTGCTGTCTACTGTACTAGGAATTAGGAATTTCCTTCTACACAATAACATCATTACGATTTCATGGAAGATTTTTGCTGGCTGCTCAAAACGCATTTATTATTAAACGGATGCCTGGGTCATTCTACCCGGTCATAATTATGTATGGGCTACCCGAATCTACGGAGCAAGGTGACCCTTTTACTAATTTTTGGTTCCCTTTAGTAGTAGTTATAGTGAGAGAATTGGAAATTCTTATAAATCTAGGTCAGTATCACTATGCCCTTTCCTTTCCAGCACTTCTCTATACATCAATTCATTATTCCGATGTAAAGGATGACATGAATCAAAGAGAGTATATGGCTAGATGATGTCTTATCGATACTTATTAATAGAAGAAGAAATATATTGCGCCAACACCAGATAAACTATTTGACAAGATATAAAAGGTGGTTTAACGGTGACTTAATGAGTGGTTCAAATTCTATTGTTACTTTCTGACCAATATTATACGACCATTCTGCGAGGCAGAATTTTCGCTGACTTTTCTATGTCATCTATATAGTAGAGTTTAGTAGCACTCGAGTATTACAAATTCAAGCACAAAGGGAAAGGGCTTCCCATGAAATCGGCTTAAGCGATCAGCTGCCCATAAACGTATGGGGACACATAAAAGTAAGTACACGTACAAAGACCAGCGCCGTACGTATCAAATGGATTTAAGAACATATTTGCACATTAAGCTATATAAATGCGTCCTACGACTCACAGCGGACGAACCCAACTGGAGGGCATCAATGCAATGAGTATTTTTAATATTTAACTTATAACTTTTTGCTCGCATTAATACTTATTGTTAGTCATCGAATATATGTAGTGATAAACATAAATAAAACACCCCTTTTTATCTTCGAAGAGGTAGGCAAAGATGAACAAATAAAGTGAGAAATGTACTTATGATAATTAAGTACCAATATTGTTATAGCGTGATAACTAATAACCGATTATTTATATTATTATTAGATAAAAGCATCATGAGTAGATGACCACTTTAGTGCTCTATCATACTAACGAAGTTTGTACAGTATTATAGTACTTTCAATATTTCATGAATAATTATTATTGTGACAAAGTACACAAGCACACAGACAAAACAAAAGCAAGCAGAATTTACCAAGATCAAAACTCGAACCCACATCGTTTGTTCAGTTAACACTGGTTAATGGTTTCAATTTTTAACCCATTAAAGTTATACCCCATTATAATATAAGTTCTATAGAATAAATTTATTTATTGTCCATGACAAGACTAGTTTAGATTTTCAATGGAGCTTGCATTTCGTAAGCATTAGAAGCGATGAATCACCGTAGCGTGAACGCTCGCCAAAATTCCGATAGGTATTCCATCGTTCACGCTATGCACTTCCAAACGTATTATGGACATCAGATAATGTTTTGTTACTTGGAATTTTGAGGACTGAGAAGTAGATACAAGGTATTTTTTCGATCAGTGCGATACTGGTAAAATTCTACATGATTCTCTATAGAATAACACTATTGCCAGTCCCCTATTATTAATATTGTTTAATCCAATAAGCAATAGACTTTTATGTGGATTAGAAGTCGTGTGGTGAGTCACCACTGGTGACGGCAGAGCAGAATACAATTGACACCACCCTCAATTTCTTCCGCAGACTAGTTATTCTCTAGGTGGTATACAAAAACGATGCTGCCCATTCCTCGTCACTATTTTAGCTCCGTAGCAGAACGATACCCGAGAGAGAGATATTGTATTTCTGATCCGCCGTCACCACAGTGCTAACCAATGACTAAGTAATCGGCAATATAATTCTAACTAAATCCTAAAGTTGAATACAATGACATATATTTGTAGGGACCCTAAATAGTTTTGGTAGCTGTGTATGAAGAGAATAAAGACCGCTCTCGTATCGCCGACAATGCAACATTGAAAGAGAGCATTTTCTTCAGACAAAATGAAAATCCTCGCTAACATACGCCAGTTGCTGTCTACAGATCTGAAATATCGAATAAAGTCACAACATCGCGAGCGTAACTGCTGTCTAGTAAATTGAGCAAACACTTAGGCTTGGGTCAGGAAAATTGTGAAAATAAGTCCTCCCCGGGAACACGGCATTTATTTTATACGGCAACTTAAAACTTGCGGCAAACCGTTTTTAAATTTCCTTTCCAACAGAAATGGAATGGAAACGGCTATAGTGTACCTAAGTGACTTTACACCGAACTACGGGAAAGTTCTCGCGTTCCGACAAAGGTTCTCAATTTTTTTTTAGAATATTGCACCTGTAATTGCTGGAGCCACGCGTTCTCGCATGCAAATGCATGTTTTACTGTTAATGGGTTTGTAATATCCTGTGAGTAGATGCTATCACATTAGATGCAAGCACGCGAATGTCTAGCGTTAGCTGTTTTAATGTCATAATGTAGCAGGCTAATTACCTGGGGGCCTACCGCCTAACTCTATTGCTGATGATAGCTATATAGGTAGCAATGCACTGCTTACGCTATAGCAGCCATCCTAAATTTTTGGGCGGTACGGATTTTGTGCCAAATTCATACAAAATCATTCGGTGATCATTCGTTCAAAGCTATCGCTGATAGTTTTTGGTGCGAAATGACAACATGACGTCATAAACTATAGCTTTTGCTTTAGCAATCGAGTTAGGCGGTAGGCCCCCGAAGCTTCTAATGTTCGGAGCAGCAAACCTTAAATATATTTTTTAATATTGTGTTATATATTTCGCTCTGCTGATTTCTTTGTATTTGTGACACTATAGCGGTAGTGAGGAGCTAAACTTGAAACTTGAAACCCTGGTTGCATCAAAGTAATTCTATCTATGAATTACTACATTACTAAAACCATGACTCATCGTCCCCAAGAAGATGTTTTGAAATCCCCATTTCGTAATCGTAGGTCACGTATACTCGTCAAAATCTGAGCTTGCTACTCAAACTTACGCTTCTACGATAATATCGAAGCATGAATGGTTAAAGTGTGCAAAATCGGTGCAGTAAGTATATTGTCATATAGCTCAATGATTTTTGTTACTACCACCAAATTTATCGCTTGGGTCAGCCTCACACTGCCAATCTGCAAAATGCGTCACACTTTGTTTGATCGGACAACGACATCATACGTAGATAATATAAAAAAAATCTATGTATACCTAAAAGCTATTTCGTCGAATATTTATCCCAGTTTCAGACTAATAATAGCCAACTTTGGTTATCTTACCGCGAACCCAAGTTTACCACGTTCTCCGATTCAATAAAATAAAATGTCTCCTGTTCAGTACAAAACGCGCTGTATCTGATAATAAATGTTACCTGCGGCCCGTGGGACGGTGAAAGTTTCTTTTATCGTGTTTTCTTTAATAAAAGCAACAACACGCCAGCCATTGTTGCCAGTCATCAGTATAAGTAATATTATCATAATAATGCTCGTGGGAAACTCATCAGACGCAGATTTTCCGTGTTTTCTTCAATGGTATCTTTTGTTCGGATACCCCAATCACGTCCGGCACACAAATAACCCCAGTAAATGGAAGATTAGCTGTTTTATTACTCACGGAAACTAGTTATTATTTTTTGTTTGTGTTTCCTGTTGCAATATAATATTATGTATGTGATGTTTTATGTACAACACATTTCCTCATTATGTCGAGGACGAATGTCAAGAGGTATTATGACTTATCTAACAGTAGGCACATGAAATTATATGAAATAGGTACCATTAGCATTGTGCTGTGCAAAAACTAAAACGAATTATAGTAATCACTTACAATCTCTACCAAGCTTGTTAAACTCGACAACTAAGGGTTAACAGTGATGAGGAATGGGCAGAAGAATTCTTGTTATACTTATCATACCATGTATCTCTACCATTCCCTGAGCAGCTGAACTAATATAACAAACACAAACTGTCCTAATAACAAATTATTGAAAGCGTTTCAAATCTTTACACTTTACTTTTTTTTAAAGTAATGCCTAAAAAGGGAAAGGATTTTTCCTATAAGTGTAATTGGATAGCTTTCAAAAAGGTATTTATCAGAATCATTTCAACTGATCTCTTTGTAAAGCAAAGGCGGACCACTAGGGTGTGAAAGGGCTTTTTACGATAAACTTTCGAAGAAAATAACTAACAATATTATAAATGAAATCTGTAAATTGATAGGACCTGAATGGAGTCTCGAAACCTACCAAAATTAATGAAATTAAAACTAACAAGTAAAATGTATATAAAGAGGTATATTGATCACAATCATAAAGTTTATCGTGTATTCCACAAATATGCAAATTTAATTAATTAACAGAATAAAGTTAACTTAAATCAAATTTACGATGTTCATAAAATGTAAATGACACCGACTGAACACAATATGCATCGTATAAATTAATAACAACAATGGCCGATAAAATTAAATGGTTTCAGTTACGAATAGCAATTAAGCAAAAATGTTTTGTATTGTTTATTATTTTAATCGGACACTTAGCCATTTTTATTTATATAGGTATAGCTAGAGCCCTCAATGCTTTCACATGGTTCAAGATGGCGTGTGTGGTTCTGTTTCTAGCTGACAATTATTATACTCGATAGGGTTGGTGTCAGGCAGGCGGCAAAATTTATTCCGAAACCATTCAAACAAATATAATTGAAATTTATTAACCAACTTGTTAACAATAAAATTGATCTAACCACAACAACATTGCATTCACGCCTGCGATAAATGCGGTGTGTCCTATGAAATAAGCCAATTAAAACCAACATCATTAACGAGTCTGGTCTGTCTGGTGTCTGAATTATTGGTCTACTATGCAAGTCTACCCACGATTGCGGCTTTAGCGATTTTTTTATGCTAGGCAGGGAAGCTCTTGCCCTTCATCTCACCTGATGGTAAGTGACGATAAGGGCCAAAGATTGGAATCGAGATTCACCTGGAACCCTCAACCACAGAGGCGCTGGCTATTAAACAAGATGGTGGTAGCTAGCCAGGCGGACTTAAAAGAAGTCCTTCTACCAACCAAACTGGGTACAAATTTGTACCCCCCCCCTTGAGATCTAACCCAGGACCTCTGGATCTTAATTCCGGTTGGCGGACCACTTGACCACGGAGGCGGTTATTGAAATATCGAGAAGCAGAATAGTTAAAGCATAAAATAGTAATAAAGCGAAGGTAGCGCAAAGAGCCCCACTGCCTAAAGCTATATACACATAAACTAAATAGTTTTGTACAAAGATTTTGGTGGTTAGAAAAAGAATTTCGAAAAATTATGATCTTGAGGCGGGAATCGAACCCGCGTCAAGATCATGATTCAGTGTCTTGGGTGGCCGAGCGGTCAGGCACCTGCCTGGATAGCAGCGGACGCGGGTTCGATTCCCGCCTCAAGATCATAATTTTTCGAAATTCTTTTTCTAACCACCAAAATCTTTGTACAAATTTTTCTAACATTTATATAATGTTAAAATTAAAATCAAATAGTCTAAATAGTTTTCATATACTCAACGGGACAATTGGGAACTAAAATTTCCATATGCCTCCTTAAGGTAGTCTATTGAGGCTATATCCATTTACGAAATGATTTTAAACATGAGACTACCCATTTTAGGCATTAAGCGCACTTTGGAGCGACTTCCCTTGTGTAAAAAAATAACCAAAGCCATGTTATGCTTTATGCATTAATACATTGATTTTCGCATGTGAACTTTACTCATTTCAATAGGACAGGATTGGTGTCATTTTTATTCTTAAAAAATAAATAAGAAAGCGATATTTCCGAAATTTGAAAAAGATTGCCGATCGTTGTAGAAGATCGCCTAAGATCACCGAAATGCATTTAGAATACTTTTTTTTGTTTTGTACATACAATGTCACAATTTCCAGTAAAGTTCACAAAGCAAAGCGGACATTCTTTCTCTAGTTCAGAAAGTGTCTACCCAAGTTCGCGCGGCCCGATCCCTCCAGCCTCCGAGACACTTCGGTGAACTTGCCGGTTTCTTAATGCGTCCTTCCACTTGAAATGCTAAAAGAGCTCATTATTACCAATGCCGAGGATGACGCAAGCAATCTTCCGAATGGCACAAAACACAGGAACAGAGCGGTTGGTCTCTTTTCACGGTAAATTGAACTAAAAGGCTTTCAGCGGACAGGGCAGGATGCGGCCGTCGCCTGAGTTCCGGTAGTACGGCCCTCGGTTTTACATGCAGTTTTTCTCCCGCTCTTTCCTTATTTATGGGCCCCACTGTACTCTATTGAGTGTGAACGGCTCTGGCGTCTGGAATTTAGGGGCTATTGTTTTAGTGGGCTGAATTAAATGGATTGAGTGGCCGCGGGACTTACGCTAACGGAGCCGAGTGTTTATTTATGAGCGCTCTCGTTTTTATTCCTCTTAAACTGTCAGCGGGGTCTTTCTTTTAATTGCAACCCAAATAGTTTTATCATAATTAGGTCTTTTAATACGACCACTAAGTTCCTTTGGATGGAAGCACCATGCTGGCCTAGATGGTCATCATCATCATCATCCGGGTTATTCACAAACAGGCTGACTGCGGGAAGCGAGCGGTGGCTCGTGGCATAGGCATGAACGCAGGGGGCTCCAACGCTCCGTAGCTGTCTAGGTTGGTGAAGGCGCCCCTCTGGGTGCATTTGGTGGGTATTATCGACTACATATGCAGCCAGACTCGAGTTAATGTATATTTTTCCTAATTTTTCTATTGCAGGCCTTGTTCGGGGGTGGTAAGTACAGACCATGTCTATTTTGCTCTTGGCTATACTGTTGTGGGTTTGACCCTCCACCATTTGGGTGCCCCAAGGTTGGTATACACCAGGCAATCTCTTTTAGTTTACTACATCCCTGAGGTGAGTCGGGGCTAAGACAATCTCAAGGCTCTCAACACAAATCGGAAAAGTCATCAATATAAACGGAATACAGCAATTGTATAAAAAGCCATATTAAAAACAAGGCGATTTATTAAGGCTTGTTATTCCCTGTCCGAAAATAATGTAAATGTCCTCCTCCAGCTAGGCGAACTGCAAGCGAACAGCAATGGTTTCAGTACACCACAACTTGCCGTAAACTTTTTATTACTCGGGATCTCCAATGCTTAAGCAATAAAACTAGGACGCTTCAGAAGTTTCCAACGCTGTATTTAGTAGGTCCTGCGGGTAATAAACTAATGTGAATTTTCTTTCTCTCTATCCTCCCCGCCAGTGAAATTCAATCATGTTTATTGGACCCGTACTAATCCGATTTGCAACGTGATTTAAATGCTAATATTTTTAGATTGCGAATTGTCTGCCGTATTTCGACGTCTTGCTAGTTAATTAAAATTTATTTTTTATAGGCGATTTTGCCCGCAAAGCTTTGGACATTCAACTGCGTCTATAATGTAATAAACAAGAAGAAGAAGTTATTATAATATAATTTAACAAAAAAGACACCAGTTCGTGATAGCATTACAGCTCGAAAATCAATAAAAATGGTTCAAAAAATTTGACAACTTTGTATCGTGACATGAGCCGCCGACTGTACATATTACATACTCCATTTTGAGTAAAACTATAATTATTATTATAAAAGCGCCAGAAAATCTTTAGTTTTAACTCAGCATCAAGCTTTAGAATATTATTAGTACTTTAAAATTTATACACTCTTAACGGCTTTAGTAAATTACCATATTTCCACATGGAATATTCTAAGCAAGCCGCAGGTATTATTTTGTAAATTGACTTTATTATGAAAATGTGGTGGTTCAACTTGGTAACTGCTGCTTAAGTGGACTCTGGAAACTGAATGTTGTAACTGTAATAAGTTGAAGTAAGTGCCGTGAATTAAGTCGATTGTTTTTGCCACATGTGTACGTGAAATTGTGAGGGCTCCAACGTTTTACCTAATAGATTAAAATTAAATGGCTTAAGGAAAATATCCACATTTATTACTAAATGGACTATTAAAAATCGTTTTTAGTAAAGTAACAACATGTCGCAGTAAATTACTACACATCTTTAAAATAGCTATAACAATATATCAACTGAATGTTGTGTGGTGACGGCAGAGTAGAATACAATTGTCACCACCCCAAATCTCTCCCGTGGGTGTCGTACAAGCCGACTAAGGATAAATCAGTAATGAGGAATGGGTAGCAGCGTTCCTTTTATACCACCTAGCAATGTACTGCGACTTTTGTGCCCGATAAATGGCAATAGGCTCGCCAACTATTTATTACATGGGACCTAACATAATTGGCGAATCGTAGGTGCTAGTTCACCTCTGCCTACCCCTTCGGGGATATAGGCGTGATTTGTGTATGTATGTATGTGTGGTGACGTGACAGAGCAGAGTACATTTGTCATCACCGTCAATCTCACCCCGGGTGTCCTACAAGGCGACTAAGGGTTAAGGCAGCGATGAGTAATGGGCAGCAGCGATCCTCTTTTAACATTTAGCAACAAACTGGGATTCACGTGCCTGATCGATCGCAATGAGCTAACATAATTATTACTATAAAAGAAGACAGAAAAAGAAAAATTGAATACTTGGCAATGTTTAATTTTTTTTATTTTTTCGAATGCAAACTTTTTTTTTGTTATTTACTTTACGTTGGCGAGCCTATTGCCATTTATCGGGCATAAAAGTCGCAGTACATTGCTATTGCTAGGTGGTTTAAGAGAAACGCTGCTTCCCATTCCTCATCATTGATCTATCCTTAGTCGCCTTGTACAACACCCACGGGTGAGATTTGGGATGGTGACAATTGTGTTCTACTCTGCCGTCACCACACGGCACGTTTTCTTTATAGATTGCAATTAATTATGATTGAAGGAAATATTATGGATTATCACCGGGCCTTTAATGTGTTCTTCCCAATGTACCGAAGTATATAAGGAGAACGGGTCACACATGACCACGCTGGCCGGGTAATTAGAGGAAATACGTGGAGCCTGTAGCGCGAAAACATTTCTAATTACACGATCGAACCAATCGAGGTCGCAACGTATTTTCGGAGAACGCGAAAGCTCTGTAAAAATGTTATTACTTCAACAAGAACGATTGCGGGCCGGTTTTTTGATGCATAGTCAACTCAACCAATCGTTATAAATTGTTACTAATCGTTAAATATCAGACTGATATTTAAACATTAATAGCAATATCAGACTGATAATTAACCATTAGGAACACTAGTAACTAAAATTGTTACAATGCTTAACAATTAGTAACAATTTTTAACAATTGGTTGAGTTAACTATGCATCATAAAACCGGCGGCTTAACTAAGACGTGGAAGTTAAGAAGTGGAAGAGTACTTTCCACCACCCCAAATCTATCCAGCCCCCATAGCATGGGACGTGGACAAAATCCCTTTGGGGAAAAGAAAATATTTTCCTCTCGCTCTAACTCTCACTAAATCCCGAGACAAAATACTGTCAAGTGGTGGAGAGAGATTTTGTCCACATCACGCGCTAGGCCTACTGGTGTCGTACAAGGAGCCTAAGGATTAACTATTATTCAAGGATTAAGGAGCCTAAGGAAAAACAATAATGAGGAATTGAGGAGGAGCAGCGTTCCTATTGTATCACTTAGCAATAATCTGCTATTTATGGGCCCTATATATTTCGCTGATGATGCGGCGTACCTTCCGCATTCAAACAAATTTCATTTTTTAAGGAAAAACATTGAACCTTTAAAGTTGCTGTGGAATTTCCTCACCATACGGCACGAAACAGATCTTCAGATACACGAATAAACATTGAAGGATAGCAAGGGAAAAATACGAAATTGGTTAATTGAAAGTAATAACATAACAGCTAATTGGCAGTATAACAGCGGGTTGTTGTTTTATTGTTTCCTTTTGTTTTATATTCTGATAGCGTCGTAGGCAATTAGCATTCTGTTTCTGCGACGGTTAATTGGATTGTTAGTCAAATTGACACAAACACTGGTCGAGGCATGCGCTTTTTTACCTCTTACGGGAGGCACTTGGACAATTTTAATACGCATTCCAGACCCATTGAATAGCAGACGTTTTAGAACCAAACAAGTGTAATTCAGTTACAAAATATTTTTGTTATAGTTTCAGTCCATACTTAATTACTTTTATAATATCTAATCGCATTGTAATTGTATCTGAGCAGAAAAAATAATTTACCTATGTGAAATAAACCTTATAGGCATCCTGGGCTCAAGAACAAATACCCATGTTGTTCAAAGAAACATTTTACCAGTAACAGGATTCGAATTCAGGACCTCTTGGCCAGCCTCTGTCCATTCAAACAGACCAGCCGTGATAATGATGAAACAGAAATTAGAACGCCATAATAAAAACGAGCCGTGTTTTCTTTCACGTGATTTGCGTATTTAGACATAATTAATCCTTTAAGCTTCGAGAAATCAGATATTTCAGTTATTACAAGAACGAGGTCAAAAAAAATATAATCGCTCGAAAACAAAAATGAATCACTAAATTCTTACCACCGATAAAAAAATTCAATGAAGTTTGAATTTGGAACTTATTCCTAAATAAATATTGTAGAAAAGCTATTTCGGCAAAACGCTGATCTGATAAAGTCCAGACGAGTGACTAGCGTCACCATTTATCTGATCTGTCTTAATTGATTGGATTACAGTGCTCTTATTCCTGAGACTTCAATGATTCGAATATTGATACCTAATAATTATGGTTATTGAACCATTTACAATATGCTTAGCACAAGCAACTTCCAGCCACAAATGCCTCAATTAAAGGATTTAATAAAACCATGTTGAAATTGAAACCATTTTTGCCGGTATCGAAACTTTTTTCGACACTGTTCTCGTATATTGCGGAGAGGCTTTTCGGGGTATCTCTGTTTACGCTCCATAAAGCAAACATACCCGATGCACACACAAACAATTTACATAAAGGGAATAATGCCAACGAAAATTATGGAAGATTTATTTTGTAGTCACTAAAAAGACAAGAAGTCGGATGAAATTTGATTTGCACAAAATTTTCCGCGTAATTACCATCGCCTAATTTCGTACAAGTCATCACTATTAACAGGACGGAATTACAAATAGTGAAGCCGGTGATAAAATTTACTATTTACATTTAATAGGACTCTAGTATGGAAAATGTCGATGTTAATTTACCTCTGCCTTTGCGTGACTTGTATATGTATTGTAGTATATATAACCGATATTTAATATTGTCTATGTTATTTCTGCACCTTCTATGTTATTTCTGCACCTTCTATGTTATTTTTTTCTCCCAGTCCAGCATGGAAGCAATTTTTACCTAATACTGCAGGTAAGATAAAGTAGACTATGTAGACCTAAGTAAGCCGTAGGTGGTAAGAAAATTAAAGTCTTTGATTCATAGGCTAGTTGTATAATTAGTCTGCAGTCAAACTGTATAAATGAAAGCTCGTCAAAACACATTCCCCGGTTACCTTCCGCTGTGTGTTAAATTCGTCTGTTCATCACTAAGGACGTTTAACTTTGTGAAGTCATTAGCGTTTCCGTCCTAAGTTAGTTCACATAGAGGATCAACAACTACTGAGAAATGGCTGAGACTACAGTTCTGTTTATTCATTTATGAGAACTGGAGTATGTATTTATTTACGTTTACAGTTTAGCAGCATTTATATACTCCATATTATTCGGGACCTTATGTAGTTAAAAATAATGATCTTATTGAATGTAAATTAATACTAAATACCAGTTGCGTGGCGTGAAAAAACAAGTTAGGCAAGCCACAACTATATGAAGCCTCTTATGGTTTAAGCATTAACTTTTAACACCGCCTGCTAGGACACGGCTACAACTGTTCAACGCCATCTAGTGACGAAGCGGAGAACTACGTTGCCACTTTTGCGTGCTTGTGCTTTGTTTTATACAGCCAGAAAGAGAGATCATTATACAAACAAAAGCCGTGTTAATAAGGGAAGGACGATTCAACCCGGTCCGGAGCGGCTTGCAGGAGCGGCGCACGACCGCGATATTGAGTGCAGTTCACAAAAGAAATTCCGCTTTTATGGCTATTGCAATAAGATCTAAAATATTTACTTTTGACGGAACTTGTTTTCGTGGGAGTTTATTACTAATGTGTGCGTGTGTCGTAGTGTATCGATGCATAAGCGCGTAGGCTGCCGAAATGCCGGCTTGATGCCGGCTTGTAGGCAAACTTTAGGTACTATTTCGCGTTGCGTGCGCCTGACAAGACTACGCTTGTCTGTGTGCGTACAGGCGCTGTATAGCTGGCGCCCATAACTCGATATTTAGCGAGTTAGTTGAAGGAATCTAGAGAGCGGGAGCGAATTGTATGTACCTGTGTTGCATATTGTTTCGCGCGCGTTTAATACTGTTATGATAAGATTATATTGATGGATTTTTTTTATTTGCTTATAAAATGGTATTGTACTTGAATTATGGTAATGATTTTTTTATGCTCGCTCGTTTGGTACGGCTGTTGGGAATCGGGTTATATGGACGCTCCGCCACTGCTAAATACCCATTTAGTATAAATTTATTCGTTGTCGCGTGATTTCCGATCATGTTCGTTGTCGTTTTGATCTAACATAGTTGGCGAAATGTGAGCTTAAATACGCTTCTAGCTACCCTTCGGGAATAAACAGCCTTGGTTTATGCTATATTCTTAATTGCAAACGTTAATTTCTCTGACTTACACCAAAATTAAGTAGCCGAAAGCTCCAACAAACTTCGACTTAACGCCTTGTTTAACTCCATGAAAGGCTCAACTCAAGCGCGGCGAGCAGAATAGGAACAGTGAATGGTTCCAGTTTTCTCTAGGCACAAATCCTAGTGTCAGTAACCAACGCAGATAAATCGGGCGAGAATACCACGCTTTGTGCTCGCATTAAGCGCGAAGAGGCGACAAAGGGATCGCAATACAATGATGCAGAAGAGACAGATAGCGCCAAAAGACGCCGTAATAAGTGTGAGTGCTCGCAATCGACTAAAAGCACGAGCTAGTTCGAAACGGCGGTAAGATCTTCAATATGCCTGTGACAAAGGATCAAAAGATATCGATTCTGGGTTAGTCCGTTGGAGCCTACGCGAAATTCTTGCTTAGGTTGCGTTGGAAACGGAGCTCTATCTATGCGTTTTTCTTGCTTGACATACACACGTATTTTATCACTCCTATTTTGTCCCCGAAGGGTAGACAGAGGTACATGTGCTTCTGCTTATTCCTTTGTGCTAGATGATAGCTGTGTGTGTAAGAAATATTTATTTACAGAATTGCTGATCATAATCTTACCTTAGTTAACAACCTACGAGAAAGTTTATTTATTTCAAGTTAAACAGGCACTTTAAGTTAAGCAGGCACTTCATCATCATGACCCTACCCTTGTCCTATTCTATTTGAGATCGGCGCTGTATGTTCTCTTTCTTCGCTCTCTTCTGTAACTCATCTTCTCCTCATACACACCCATCACCACAGAGTAAATTTAAGCCACCAATGACTGCGCACTACTAATGAGCACCATTCCAAAAAATCTACACCAGACTTCACAAAAAAGGATTGAATGCGTAAAAGACGACTTGATTTGATCATAGCTATACGTAGCTGTATGTTTAATTCTTTGATAAAAAGCCAGAGAGGAGCCTTCACGGATTACACAAATCCCCTAAACGAAAACCGGGTAATCTTAAAAAGCGAATTTAATTAAAATGCCAGTTCTTGTAAGGGTTTTTTTCTCTCTGCACAGCCGGATGTGAGATCTCGGCGGCCTCTGAGGATTTGAACTAATGCAGTGGACTCAGTTAGACGTTCGAGACAGAATCGGCCGCTGCCAGGCCTGCGAGCGACTACTCAAAGGTGATTAGGATTTTAGTGCCGTTTAAGTGAAATAATCAAGAGCTGCGATTTCTGAGAGCGGTTTTATAATTCCTGTTGAGCCTAAGTGGAAGTATGATTCTAATTTGAATATTCAATTACATAAATCACGTCCGAAGGCAGAGAAGAATTAACAAGTTTACACATTTCGCCAATTATATTAGGTCCCATGTAATGCAGGGCAAGTTTTATGCTCTGACGTCACCTAACGGCGCCACACCACATTGTTTAAAATGATTTTTTACATAACAGTGAAAAAAAACAAATATTGTTACAGACATTTCTATAGCAAAGAGATGCAACGTTACTGATACATTTTCTTACAAATTGGTGACATCGCTGCTGAATGGATATGGTCTGGCCCCTGATTACATGGGACTTAAAATAAGGCGAAATATGGGTATTAATTCTCCTCCACATACCCCGATCTCCGAGAAAATGACCTGATTTATGTTAGTATCTATTTTAATAGTGTTGATGTGACAGTATTCAAATTACAAAATAGCATTGTTGAATAATAAACTCGGCTGACAAATTTCCGCTGTTGTATCAAAGACAACACATTCTCATTAATACAACTAATTAATTATTCATTGTATGAAGCTCTAATGCTGTTTTAACGAATGTTATTTTAACAGTTTACATAGCAATTAATTTACGAATAGTTTACGCAGTATCACCACCGTTAGGGTAATGCCACCAATGATTGCGCTCTACTAAAGAGTACCGTATGTTGACGGGTAGCGGTAAAGAGGACTCAAAAAATGGACTGATGAGTAAAATACGATATTTATAAATGACAAGGGAGTGGATGATTTCATGACAGCTGACTGAGTCTCGTTAGTTCTGTATATACCTACAACACCGATATGAAGTATAGTTACGGGATAACATTGTCCTATTCTTTATTTAAATTAAAAAAATATATATCATTTAGGCAGTCATCATCCTCTTGCCGAAATCCTATTTCATTTAGGGTCGACGAAATAGGTACGTTTTTTTATTCTATTCACTCCCGTCATCTCATTCACCCATTCATACTCA
The DNA here is from genome assembly GCA_963931975.1 of Cataclysta lemnata. Classification (NCBI taxonomy): domain Eukaryota; kingdom Metazoa; phylum Arthropoda; class Insecta; order Lepidoptera; family Crambidae; genus Cataclysta; species Cataclysta lemnata. The sequence goes on from OZ008339.1 coordinate 9,636,305, forward strand.
TATCATATTTCATTTTTGTTTGACAGTATAAAAAATAAAACAAAAAATCTCTCATTGCATGACAATTTACTATTGGAAACATTTTCTATTCTAACTTTAGATAATTATTGTTAGTTGCAGGTTTTATAAAATTACCGTACAGCGGAAACCAAGAAATTGAAATACATGCACTTTGGAAGGGCGCACTCTTTGGTAGCTTTACCCTATTCGTTAAATCAATGAGCCACGGGCCTTACATAATGTGGTTAGCAGTTCATTCCATAAATTAGCATAGTATCCACCGTAACAGAAGACAATAAATTTCGGTGACGATTAATAACGGTTTGGCTCGGAACCAAGTCGCGAAACATTTAAGTCTGGGGCCGGCCGGTGGGTCTTATGTATCAAAGCAAGTTAAGATATCTGCGGTGCGCTCTCCGCAGTCTAAACCGCAGGCCACAGTAGCAGACATCTTGTACTATGGCACTAAGGTTATTTTTAATTTGTAGCCGCCTTGAAATCAATGTTTTGACTTAGAACACTATCTGACTTTATTTTTCATTATCACCAGCTCTTAATGGGGCCTTGCCTATAGATGAAAGAATATGGGGAGAATGGCCCATATCTGATCAAGCAGACCCAGTGCGGATTGGTGAGTATTAACGACTGCAGATGCAGCCGACACCAACGACTTGACATGTATCTATAACAGCTTATGTTACTTGCATACTAATAATTATAAAGCTGAAGAGTATGTTTGATTTGTAAGTTGGTTAAATGCGCTAATCTCAGGAACTACTGACTCAAATTGAAAAAATATTTTTATGTTCGATAGTCCTTTTATCGAGAAAGGCTACAGAACAACATAATATCTTTATTTGCTTCGCTCGCGTTAATGTCGGTTATTATAGGCTACATAACAACCGACATTAACGCGAGCGAAGCCGCGGGCGACCACTAGTTTATTTATAATGAAACTAGAAGCAATTTCTTTTGAACTGTAGAATATTAATTTTAAAGATGTAGCTAAGATGAAACCGCCTTGAAAGAATACAAAAGACAAGTACAAAACGATACACAATGACGAACTGGCACCGCATCTTGTCAAGGCGTTAAAAGCCTCGTCGCGCCTTTAATTTAGGTCACAACAATTTGTCACTTGGCTTATTCCGAAATCGGATGATGGAAACGCTACCTAGATTAGTATTTCTTTAAGGGAGACTTAAGAGCTCAATCACAATTGATGAGTCGACGGAATTACATTATATTCTAACGCTATTAAAAACGTAAACAATTTTTAATATACCTAACTCTTTATCGACGGATTTAAAGGATTCAAAGGAATAGAATAAAAACGTATGAAACTGACGTATAACGGAAAAACATCAAGGCCACCGTCGTCGTGTCAAATGTGGTTGTAAAAAATTGACATCTTTTCGATAGAAACGTTTGCCACTCAGCACATCACTGATGTCCATTTTGAAAATGGCTAAATTTCAGTAAAATCATACACTTATAACAAAACCATTCTTAAGTAGGTAGTTCAATAAACGAGTTAGGTAAACCGCACACTTAAATACTGTAATAAAAGTTTATCTCTCTTTCTTTTCTCTGGCTTTAATCCAACTTCTAATCTAATAACACCGGGCACATTTAGATAGCCACCACGCTACTGCTTAGGCTAGCCGCAGCAGATAATATTGTTAAATATTTCACTAATTCGAGTTGATGTTGCTTAGTAGAATGTCTATTACTTTGAAATATCAAACTTTCAGCACTCTGTATTACTTATTAAAAATGTTTACCATATCCTCACGTGAAAGTTCCAAGCCAAACCTAACCTTAAAACCATATAGAAGAGCAAATCTTGGAATGAATTACTCTCCACAAACTCCATCCGGATATTTCTACAACACACAACATTTTACGAGTTTCTTATGTTTATTTTGGATTACAGAAAACAATTAGGTGACGGCAGAGCAAAATGCAATTGTCACTACCCCCAATCTCTCCTGCATATGTCGTGCAAGGATTTAGAATAGCGATGAGTAATGATGGCAGCAGCGTTCCTCTTATACCACCTAGCAATATACTGCATACTAGCGATTTACGTGTTCGAATGATGGCGATAGACTTGCCACCTTGCCACACGGAACCTAACATAATTGGCGAAATATGGGTATTAGTTAACCTCTGCCTTCCCCTGTAACTTCAGGGATTTATAGACATGGTTTATATTAAAATACCATTGCAAGAGAGCCACGAACAGTCATACCTTTTTAAATATTAAAAACTAACAAGCAGAATAAAACTATTCTGTTAACCACGCCTTTGTTGCCGGGGTACAGATGTTGTGCATCCTACATTTTAATTACAAACGTTTTAGCGCTCTACCTGTAAGTACATGCCGGGTAAAAACACAATGCGTTTTAGACTTCCTCCGTGGCACAAACTGACGCGTTCAGCTGGAAGCGCTATAAATAAATAAACAAATTTGGCCTTTGAATTCTTGACGAGCTCAGTACATTTCTGGGAAATAAACGGGATTGAATACGAATAACACAATAGCGCCTTGAAAGCATTTACGTTCCGTAATTTTGGTCGGCGGTTTTCGTGCCGTGATAAACCTGTTAATTTGTATTGATTTTATCACGAATTTCCTTGTTTGTTAGTATTGAAAATTATGTCGAATTCCGTCGATGTCTTCTTCTGAGTATCTCAGGAATTCGAACGTCATAAGACAGGTGTGTTTAACATAATTTAGGATTTAAGCATGTTTGTTCTGTTCTGTTTTCTATTGCGGTCTATTCCAGTATCTCTTGAAAAGGAACGGGCCAAAGCTCGACTGGGGCCACCATTAGGAGATTAAAAGTGGAACACACCTGTAACTCGGCGACCACAAAGGGGTTCAAAGCTTGCTTACATAAAATACGACCATCTTTTACTAGTTCCACAGACTGCTCGTAAGCTACGGTACAAGACGGAACGCCCACACAGCCGGTTTAGTTCTGAACTGAATTTAAGCTCGCATTTATCTGATCAGTGGAAACTAATCAAACTCTTTGACTAAAAAGTATGTTTCTAATTATATTATAATAGGCCACAGTCATTGCTCATCTAACAAATGTATCATCATCATTCGCCTACTCTGTTCCTTCTACTGTATCTGGTGTTGGCGGTGTTGCAGTTAGTTTAATCTATCCATACAAACTCATCTACTGCCTTATCATTCCTAGTACCTTTTACACAACCTAACCATTTCTTATGGGTCTAACAAAAATAAAACTTAATAATGCGTAAACAATTTATTAAAATCATTATCTCAGCCAAGATTATTAGCGATAAAGCATTAAAATTTCGTAGCGTTCCCTCAATAATTAATCATTGTAGCATCAACTTTAACCATAAGCTTACTTAATGAAGTAGGTAGACGAGTATATTTAACGGCAATTCAATCAGATTTAGCTTGTTCTTTTCTGCGGAGAAAAAATTATAATTTATTAAACGAAGAATAGGCACGGTTTTTTTACATCAGGTAACTGAACCGAATAACCTTTCTTATTTAGTAAGTCATAACTAGGCATGGCAACATTTAGGTGATTAGTAATTAGGTACGTAGGTGGGTAATAAGACCTACTAACGATCAATGCAAACTCCAGTTGTTTACGTGATCAGCGCCCGTAGCCCGTGTCACTTGTGATTCACTGTTCAGAATCCTGTGCAACAACCATCAAAATTATAAAAAATAATGTTTATGACAACGGTAATGGTGATAACTGTGATTCAATAAATCACAGTCACCACCCACCGTAATAATATATGAATTTTTATTTTATATTTTTCGAAATTTATTTAACAATTGTTCGAACGTAACATATAAAATAAAAGATAATGTAAAAATTAATTACAGCAATAAAAATATGTCTTCTAAAGAGTAAATTATAATAACAGCACGAAATGTCAGTTGTAACATGTGTGCTTAAAGAACCACTCACCAAGTACTAGTTAGTTAGTATTTTGATTCATAGATGGTGCTGAACGTTTGTAAATCGCGCTATTAAAGGTAACGTTAAGCAGTAAGTGCATATGTATACCAAATGTAAACAATGTAATCAAAGAGTACAATGTATATACTCAATATTCAATAAACGCTTTACATTACATACATGTTGTGTTTTCCTGGCTAGCTCACTCTATTGGGTGATTAAACAACAATAATTATTTATATTTGCATTTTGCATACTCGATGCATTAATTGCAAAAATTTTAAATGTCACCTGGACTCATGTGTTATGATTATGAGAAAGAGTATAATATGATAAAATCATCATTTTCCATGTAAAATTTAACCCGCTCGCCAACCTAATAAGCGTTGTGTCGCCGTCGAAACCGTTCGGGATTAGGTCCCAGTGTCAATCAGTGGTGGCTTTGGTAATCTTGCTTCGTAATTGTGCTGGAGGATCCAATTATAGGTGACAGGGTACGGATCACAGATAATACAAAGCCCGGCACTAAAGGGCACCAGCGCAGACGCTTCTAAATGAACTGAGCTGCAAAGAAAACTGTTATACTGAACCGTTTTCTGTTCTCAATTGTTTTCTTTTCAAAATGCTTAAAAAGCGTTATTTTTATGGCCACAAAAACAAATTGGCATACTGCAAGACATGGACGGAATTGGCTCGGGATCGCTCGAGATGCAGGGCTGCGGGGGTGACATTTGTTGAGGGTAGTGTAAAAAAATAATATTGTTTTCAATTTTTTTTTATTCTTTCGCTTTGCAGCCTATTGTTTAACAACTAGACAAAAATATGCACAACAGACAATAAAATGTTTTAGTAATCAACGGTGTTGTTATAAAAAAAATTTGGTTACATAGTATTAAAATCTGATGTTATTTGTAGACAGTTCCATTTCAACATTTCAAAAATAACAACTTAATGTGGACATTAAAGAAAATATAATTAAAACGCTCTGTCGTGGCAACCTACGCAAAAAAAAATTATCTGCTATTTATTTGACTTCAGAGAATGACTGTAACAAGCCGACATTTTTGTAACGAATACAACAAAAGAGCGAAAGTAACAGAATTTATGAAAGAAACAAATTAACGCTTACGTTACTAACGACTTCTCGCCTATTCATTGACGTGATAATTCTTCTTGATGGTCCTTTGAGCCGGACTAGCTAATAGGCGCTTTTTTTCTCTTAATCGGTTGCTTGGTGTTTTTTTTTTTTTCAAATTAAATTAAGCGTCGAAAACTGCAAGATAATTTAAAGAAAAGGAATGCAAAGTACTATGTTGAGAGACTGGTGAATAGAAATGGTGATTGGAAAGACTACACATTCCAATCACTATCTTACTTCCAGGATCGGGTGTAGATTAGATTTTACAGCTGGCAGCCTACCTGGGATCGACCCTAATTGGTAGTATATTATTTATGGTGGTTTGCGGCCCACCATTCTGGTGCCGCTTATTGCTGCTACTTATTGCAGCTGCTTATTGGTATACATGGGGTCTATAATCTCCCTTAGTCCACTCTTACAATACGGCAGGGTGAGTCGGGGGTCTCATAATCGTTATTTTTTGGCATTTAGATTAGCATGAAAGACATGTACATAAAAATACTTTGGATATAAATAAAAAGGGTGTTACCGCACCAATTGATCGATTTTCGATCGATGTCATTGATCGACGAATATTTATTTATTTATTTATTAGGACACCAGCAGTGCAAGCTTTAATACATTAAATAAATATAATTTAATGTATTAATGATATTTATTTAATTGCCGAGGCCATATTATTGCGGCCGTGTGGTGACGGCAGAGTAGAATACAATTGTCACCACCCCCATCTCGCCCGTGGGTGTCGTACAAGGCGAATAAGGGTAAAGACAGCAATGAGTAATGGGCAGCAGCATTTCTCTCATACCACCTACCCATATAAATTTGTACTGCGATTTATGTGCCCGATAATGGCAATAAGCCTTTCTTTCTTTCTAATTAACTAAAATATTAACAAAATTAACACTAAATTCAAGAATTACATTTTACATTGATGTCAAATTTAAAATTGTCAATACATACAAAATTTATGTTAATTAAATAAAAATTGTAAAAAAAAGGGCTTATAAATCAATTCAATGGAGTTGCTGAGTGGTACAAAAGTCTCGAATAATTGTAATAGTCTACGTCGACCGATATCTTTTACTTCAACAATTCCGAACCATTTGAATCGACCGACGTCGATAAAAAAATGGACCGACGTCGAATAAAAATATCAACCGCCGATCAATCGGTGTGGTAACACCCATATACTGACGGTTTGTGTGTAGATTTATTAATGGACATTTTTGTCACTAGTCAATGCTATAACTTCTTCCTGTATTCAAATAGAATAACTTGCCTAGATCTGAGTGCCTCAAATTAACATTCTGTCCATGAATATTTGCATCGCATTGCTTTTGAATATCTTATATTATAATGATCAGTATTGGTTTTCAGAGTGGATCATAAAACACCAGAACGACGAAACAAGGCAAAATATCCCCCAAGTCAAAGTGTTCCGTTCTCTTTGGTGGATCAATTCAAAATCTAGTCCGATCGGAATCTTGTGATTTCGCTCTAATTAGTGTGTAATTAGGAGATGTACGTATACCGAGCGCATTATAAGACGTATACCTACGGATAACTGTTCGTTAAGCTCGGCAAATATTAGAAATGTTAGTGTTGGTTAACACACTACGTAATTACACGACATGATATTATTAACGTAGAAATTCCTAAGCACAAATGTTTGTGTTCCTGCGTGAAATTAATTAATGATAATCCCAAATGTATCACTGATTATTATGTTTGATCAACGGCTATGGCTAAATAAAACACCAGGAAAAGTGTTTGTAAAGAGTAATTTGAAGAACTAAGAAGTGAACGAATTCAACAAGTGACCTCTACCTACGTATGTAATGTATTCGATTTTTAATTTCAACATTAATGTTAGAAAAAATAGTACAAAGATTTTGGTGGTTAGAGAAAGTTCGTAAAATTATGGTATATCCCGCATCAAGACCATAATTTTATGAACTTTTTCTAACCACCAAAATCTTCGCAGGCAATGTATTTGTATTTAATATGAATTTATTACACAAACACACAATGGTGATTTAAATTTATCACATTACAATATTCAGATCGCTAGCTATTGGTCAAGGTTTCAGGGTCGTCACGTGGTTGGAGCAAATGTTTGTGTGATAAACACATAATATATTTGTTTTAAAGTAAAGATAATATTCTTATAACACAAATGTTAAAATAAACTGAAATATTATGGAATATATACAGACACACATAATACAACAACTAATAGATACACAAATTATTTATTTTAGATACATTTATAAACGGAAATTAGGGAGAGTGAGGGTCCGAACACTGTGTCCTGTGTCACCGTGGTAATTTTGAGGTATCCTGGTAAATATACAAGTGGACGAGTAAAACGGAAATTACAAAGGGACGCTGACTGATGTAGATGACAGCTTAAAATTACATGTTCTTGTTTTTTCTGTGTCAAATGAATTTCATTATTACAATACATTGTTTATAGGTATCGAAACTATGTGTAAGTTGTTTAATTATTTTTTATTTTCTACAAAAACAACATGATAAAAGTTCATCTCAATTTTTTCGTTTAACTTTTAAACCGGGTCCAATTAAGTGCAAAACTTTTACAATACTTTACACAAGAAGACACATGGAATCTTTAATTTCCATATTTTTCCACGAGGGAGCAGTCAATAAGGATAACGCTAATATATTGGGTTTGAAAATGATTTTATACAGAAGAGAGCCAGAGGCGTTACTCTGGAAGTTTATTTCGTGCGATCGAGTATTTGCGTCTTTGTCGCTCTTATTTTAACACGCAGTGGCGTGAGAAAGACGGATAGCTGTGAGTTAATCGTTCGTAGTTTCAGAGTAGACCTGCTATTTCGAGCAGCCTTCCCTCAATAGAACTTAATATAACGAATACATTTTGATTCCATGTTCTTCGTTATCAGTTTAATCGATATCAGTATTCATAAATTACTTTTGTTCAAACCTTCCAACAATCAAAAAACTTCCCTTATATTTTATTAGTTGTTTTTATGTTAATGTCATTTTAATAGTGATTAATTAACACCGGGTAATACAGTAATGTATACTTTGCCGGAACAAATCGTTTTGTAATCAGATTTCCGGTCAAACAACCATATTCATGGATTTGCCACGGTTCATTTACATAACGCTAGTATGAAACATTTTGGGGCTTCTCTAGAATACCAAGTTATTGTTGAAATATTTTATATAAACTATTAAAATATTCCAACTATTTTTTGGTATAAGACAGGATTACCTAGTTAGGGCGCTATCGATAATTTGTATTTTTGTATTCTTTGGAAATACCTACACATTTTTTTTTCTATTACATTAGACCTATATTATATTGGAACTATAATTTAAATATTGATAGTTTTAACCGCATTGCTTATTATATTATTGCCACTTAATGATAACTAAAACCGTGTTAAGGGAAAACTCATCATGTCCCCACTGCTAACCGACTGACCATGACTGACTGACTGGCTAGCCAAGTGTGGATTAGTTAACGATTGCACATAAAGCCAGGACCAACGGCTCAAGGTGCATTGGCATGGTGCTTAAAGTGAAACACTGACCACCTCGAGATGGGTGACCCCACCCCATCCAACGATCGGCGTTTATTGGTTCAACTTAAATTAAACTTAATTAAAAGTTGTTAATAGTTAAATATTACTTTCTTACCGATCAATGAAATGACTACAATAGTATATTATGACGATACGACGTTTTCAACACAATTGCGAGGAAAAAACCAACTTGTATTGTTAATTGTTGTTAACTTTACCAAATATTATTTACGGAAAATGGTGCCTACAAGTTTGGTTTTTGTTCTTTTTTAATTCTTCTTATTATTAGGGACGGCAAAGGGAACCAGCACATACAGCGTCATCTGATGTAGTCTAATTTCTTCAGTATTAATCGCATTAAAACGCGGATGTATCACGTTTTAATGCATTTTGAGAGAGTTTGGCGGCAAATTTACACTAACAGCCTATTGATGGAGACTGAGGAGGTAAATCGACCACGAAAATGTTCATCGCCTTTCTCATCAAATGCACTTTTGGTTCACTAACTGCCGCACTCAGAGACGTCCAATAACGTTAATGTGTACTTAACGTCAAAATATGACAATTCAAAACTAGTCGCTATTCTAGCCGGATCTGTGGTCTAGATTTGAATGAAAAATTTTGACATTAAATACTCATTAAAGTTAATTGACGTCTCTGAGTGCGGCAGTAAATCTTTATATTGTTCATCGCCGTAGACACTTATTACACAAAATTACACCATTTTTTAACAGTAAACATCACTCTGACACAATATTAATTGAATAAAACAAATATGACGACTTTCAAAAGGCAAAGACAAACCGGCTATGCATTCGGAGCAGCAGCAAAATAAAAAATAAAATAAATAGTGTTTCTAAATACGTAAGTGAGTAAATTTGTGTTTTTATACATGGAATTTAATGTTTATTTATCATCTTAACTCTAAAATAATTTAATAATTGTAAAAATATTCAATATCCATAGACAAATTCAATAAGCATAAACTGTGGAGTGTTTGGCGCGTTTCAATGGTGACAGTCAGTCGTTTTTATCATTAATTCAAAAAATGTTAATGATTTTGTGCTATGAAAGTGGTGTTATTTTGATGCATAAGGATTGACGTTCAATTATGAGGAATTATTGAAAATAAATCTCGTGATGTGTTTATTGTTGAAAATTTTATAGTGGTTTTGACCACCTCATCAGTCGCCTTCATGAACTCTGTTACCATTACATTCGAGCCGAGCACTCCCTAGATGCGTTAGAATGTATGACACCCCCTCTTTTAACGTAAAATTTATTAAATTTTTATTCATTTCACGGACATGAATACAGACTAAATATACTAAAGACATGGCTGTATGAGCTAGACCCTATGCTTCCCAAAAAATATAGGGAGAATTTAACAAAAAAAAAGCATTAATTATTCAGAAATTGTTACAGAGTGGATTTTGTGTAGTGAAAGTGGTGTTATTTTGATGCACAAGCATCCGCGTTGATGTGCAATTATACAGAATCATTGAAAACAAGTCTTGTGATGTGTTTGATGTTGTGGTGAAAACCACTGAAAAGTGGAAAGTGGTTTTTTCCACTTCATCAGGCACCATCATGAACTCTGTTACCATTAAATTCGCTCCAAGCACTCCCAAGATGCGTTAAAATGTGTGACACCCATATTTTAACGTAAAATTCATTTTATTCATACATTTCACCCACACATTATCTCATAAGACTACAGATAAAATATACACTAAAGACTTGGCAGTATGGGCTAGACCCTTTGCCTTCCCTAAAATATAGGGAGAGTAAATAAAAATAAAAAGTAGCATTAAAAAAAATACCATTACGTACTAGTGCGTAATGGTATTTTTTTTAATGCTTTTTTTTAAATATATTGCATAATATGCTATAGCTAATAGGACCTAAAAACGGTGTAATAATAGTCAATTTACGAGCAATTGTGTTGAAAATGTTATTAACACAACATTTGCTAGTAGAAATAGATGTAAGGTTTGTTAATAAAGCATTAGGTATATTACTTTAACTTTGTAGAACTTTATTTTATATTATTATTTATAAACCTATATTTTTATAAATTCTTCAAGTATAGAAATTGAGGGACGTGTGTGTAACATTGTACAATTGGGGCAAATTAAAACTTTGGGTAATTGACAGAATATTATTTTCTGCCTGAGCGGCGATAGTACAATTATAAAGCTGAAATATTTCCAATGGCATTCATCATTAAAGTCCTCGTTCTGTAATCTGAGTGGACAAACGTGTTCCAATATAAATAAATACACGGGGCTTTTTATAACAGCTTTTTATTCTGACCCAGCGCCGTGCTATCATTAAAGCTTGAAAAATCGAGCTGACGGCCCAAAAAACCTCTCGTTTGGCACGGGCAATATTTTTTGGTAGCAGCGAATAAAATTATTCATCAGTCAAGCCTCGAATAACAAACCCGAACAGCAGCCGCAGATTACTCGGAGATTATTACTTTAAAAGTTGCAGCTTTACTCTGCTTTTGCACGCGACACTTAAGACGCAGGGGATTTGGATTGTATTTGCGATTCGTTTGTTCTTATTCCCCTCGATAATTCCAATTTTCTGAAGCTGGTAATATCGAATAATGTCTGGCGTTGATTTTCAGTTCTGGCTTCTTTAAAAAATAAAATGTCACATACACAAAAATAGAACAATCTAAAATAATTATATAATGAATTTTGTAGTGAACAGAAAAAGACCCATGTTCGGGGAAGGCAATTCACATATACAATTAAACCTCGCCCATTTAGCTCCGAAGGGGTAGGCAGAGATGGGTTAACACCCAGAATTAGCCAATTATGTTAGTTCCCATAGAATAGGGGACGAGCCTAATGCGTTTATCGCAGTTAATGTTTATTGCTAGGTCATACAAGAGAAAAGCTGCATATGACTCATCGCTATCTTTACCCTTAGTCGGCTTGTGGGACACCCACGGAGGGGGGGCTATGTCTATTGTACGCTGCTCTGCTGTCACCACACGGTTGTTTAATGTCTGTAGAAGATGAAAAATACATCAGCGGGATGAGATGTCCAATTCAAAAATTGCATTAGGTCAACTCATCCCGCGGTATGAGATCGAGCAGGATCAGTTGACCAAAGCCTTGTAGGCAATAACAACTCGCAAAATTTCAAATACAAAGATCAACTAACAAAATAATAAAAACAAATAGATCTTAACAAAAAACACTCAAGCTTAAGTGACGTTAATTTTCCTTTTGTATACAGATCTAACTCTATATTTTACTCCAACAGACAGCAGAATAGTTTCAAGTCTTACCCAGGAGACAGAGCGCTCTGAGTAAGCGATCCCAGCAATATTACCCCAGACCAATCTAATATTAAGCCACATTGTTACACGGAAATGGACTGCGGACGCACGAATGTATAATATCTATTACAATTTTAATTATCGAAAAGCTTTAAGACCTTACCAAACAAATTTTATTAGTAACGTATTTAAATAGATCTCTAGGAGAACATATTTTGTTTAGTTTATTAATATTAAAACAATGAAAAAAACGGCAGCAACGACTTTTATTATATCTTACGATTCCATTTATTTTGAATTAAGTATATAATAACATTTTGCTATGTGAAGATTTTTAAAAATTTAGTTTAAAAATGGCAATAGGCTCTCCACCTATTACATGGTACTTGACATAATTGGCGAAGCGTGGGTGCTAGTTTACTCTAGTTTACCTCTGCCTACCGCTTCGGGGATATAGGCGTGATTTATGTATTCATGTATGTAGTTTAAAAATTGATCCTCTTTTATACAACACATATAAATCACGACTACATTATTTATCCCCGGAGGGGTAGTCAGAGATGAATAAACACCCAAGGTTTACCAATTATGTTAGGTCCCATGTATTAGTAGTAGGCACTTAAATGACAGTATGTACAATATTTCTACATTTATAAGTAATTTTGTTAAAAAAAAAACAATAAAATATAAAGCAAAAAATTTTCCGTTACTCCTAGCGTACAGGCAGGCATTCACTAAAAATATCCAGTTTGATTGCCTGTCATCACGTCCACATACACCGCCCTCGGCAGGTCACAGACAAAAAGAAATCACCTTCATGGATGTTCGCAATTTTTCGAAATGGCCACTCTTTCGTGTTTAATATCTTTTACGACTCCCCGTCGTGTCAAACAGCGGCGGTGCGTAGCTGGGGCAATGTCGCCAAAGCTTACAGGAAGTAAATAAAGATTATCTTTGAATTACAGAAATAAATTACGAAAGAGAGAGAGAAAAAATTATTTCCTTACAGAGGAAAAATTTCTGCTTGGCGTCTTGATGATTCACGTTATGTATTCTTGTCAAACACAATTCTAAGTCCCCTAGGTTATTCTTATAAAGAGCATCAGTCCCGAAACCCGTTTAAACTTAAATACTTAGGAAACTTATTTTGTTACTTACTTAACTTAATTCAGGCCCCATGTAATTTAATCGCAGTAATTTGTTAAAAGTCACCTACTTGTACGATTTGTACGACATGTGCAATTTAATCTTTGTTTCCATAAGTTGCTTTTCGTAAAAATATAATTACTCAATAACATTTTAAACCATAAAAACGCTCAAGTTAACTCTTTGTTGTGAAATAAACACAGGGTTTCGTTTTAGACAGTAAAACGGTAATCTGGACCACTCTTCTATTCTCCAAATCCGAAACCTCTTTCAAATTAAATGTCAGGATATAACTATGAACTATGCAGTTTTTATGACAAAATAAATGCACAAAAATTCAATGGATAGGATCGTCACGAGGTACCTAAATTTATTGGCGACATTAAGGCTATAAAGCAATACGTTTATGAATAGAGTGGTAAACATTTTCCTTTCCATAACTTGCTAAAGTATGTCGTGCAAGATAAGCAACAAAAAATATTGCCGAACTTGGTGTACGTATCGCCCGAACTTTTAATATTATTACGATTTTATCTTTCGTAAATACAGCGAGTTTTGAACAACCATTATTATTGCGTTCAACTTTGGTGCCTATGGAAAATTAAAGCGTCCAAACCAGTCGAATCCGTTTGATGGCTTACATACATCAGTCACGCCTCTCTCTCCTAAGTCCCCCATACGGGGCAAACCTCCATCTTTCAGGCATAAGAGAAATTCTACTGCCCTTTACCTGTCTTTTACCGTTAATCGCCTTGTACTACCGTGGGAGACATATTGGCTTCTTCGACTGCTTTCATTAATATAAATAAACCCATATTAATTACATTAAATACTAAAATAAAACAAGAACCTTCTATTTCGTACTCACCTTAATGTCCATACATACCTTTTTATGGGCCGGTCATAATGTCGTCGGATATTGGAATGTAGCACGTCCACGGTGTGGGCAAACTATCTGAAGATCACATTTCACTGGCAGCTTATTCTCTAGAGAGCCATTCTGGTTCTCGCCCGGCTGAAATAACTGTCGCATAGCGCTGATATACCTAGAGGCGGGCCGGCCAGATGACCGGAATACTACTGGCACGTAGCTTTAATGATTCAATTGCGGCAGAGTAAACAGAGTAAAAATGTATGAAGTAGTTTAGGGTCAGCAGGCTTTTAAGAAATTAACTTTTGACTTGTGTCTATAATGCTACAAAACAAAATGCTCAAAAGAAATAAGTTAATTTTAGTAAATTAATTCAATACCTCTAACCCGCTTAGTAATTTTCGATGAGATTGAGATACTTATTTATACTTCGGTGGACTTTCTGTACTTTTTAAATGAATAAAACTATGTATCACAGCCCATTAGACAAGTAATCTATACCCACTACGCTTAAGCACAGTGGGTATAGCAATCAGTAAAAAATATGCTGGACAAGCCCCTATGAACAATTTGTTAATTCAGTTACTCTCGGTAAAGTAATAAATGTCGCTTAGATTGGACACACGATATGTTTTTGGGTGAATTCTCAAATTGTACACAATTAGTGGCCATTTCCCAAATTACTTTGCTCTGTTAAGGCGGCTGGCTGTTTTTAATTATGCCGGTGTTATTCCCTAAACTGTATTAGTTAAATAAACCTCGTGTTGTATTAGCGCAGTAGTAATTAATTAAAGAGTCTCGGAAAATTGTATTTTTACAGGTTCCAGAAGAACATAAGATAACCTAGTTATGTACTAGATCAAATAGAGATTTATTTCCACTGTGGAATAATCCATTTGTAGGAATTAGGTACCTATTTATCTCGTCATTCGGGTATACATATATTATGTTAATCAAAATAACTATAAGTGATAAGATGTATATCATACTGCAATCACAGAAGCAACAGATGACCTAATCGATGCACAAGGAAAATGACACACCAATTGAATCCTATTACAGAGCAAAAGAGGTCAGAATTTTTTTGAAAAATTATTTATTTGATGCGTGAGTCGAATCCGCGTTCTTTGCAATCTGGACGGCTTCCTATACCTATACCACTATGGCAATCAGGGCGCTAGTTAACTTGCCTAAATTCCTCTAACCTTTCGAAAATTTTTCGAATGGTTTTCGAAAAATTTCAGACTTCTTTTTCTGTGTATTCAGTCGTCCAATGTACATCATTAATTCAGTACTGCCTACCCCTTAGGGGATAAATAGACGTTTTATATTTTTGTATGAAAACAAACAAAATAGTTTAATATTAAAATATGAGGTAGATTTTTCCTTTTGGGTGTTAAAACTATATTCGAAAATCGCTCTCGCTCCATAAAACAGTATAATTACAATTTGTTTAATAACTATTTAAAATGTTACTTTTTTTCTCTGTTTTAAGTACTCGTTCACTATTTTTGCTCTGTGAATTATTTATATGCATGCAATATGAATGTATATTAGACTACAGCCAAGTAAAACTTTGAGCTCGCCCTTACATAACCGCGCAGACCACCGTAGTACTCGAGATTCAACCTCAACTTGCATTTCAGTTTTAAACTGTTATCTAGACAACTTTGAGCATTACCAAGCTGTTTTAGTTCCAGTATAATTTTTGCTTTGTGTAACTGGTTTAATAATTTAGCTCAGGAATGAGAGACTTTGTTTAGTTTTTATTTTTATATCGAGCAGGTTCGATGACTCAAACGAAAGTTAGTCTAAATTTAGCGTTTAGCTTAGCTTGTTTGATATAAAAGTCCAAAAGTTTAATTTTGGAATCTCCAATAAAACTATGGCCGTGTGGTGACGGCAGAGTAGAATACAATTGTCACTACCCCAAATCTCTCCCGTGGGTGTCGTACAAGGCGACTAAGGATAAATCAGTCATGAGGAATGGGCAGCAGCGTTCCTCTTATACCACCTAGCAATGTACCTACTGCGACTTTTGTACCCGATAAATGGCAATAGGCTCGCCACCTATTACATGGGACCTATCATAACTGGCGAAACGTGGGTGCTAGTTCACCTCTGCCTACCCCTTCGGGGATATAGGCGTGATTTATGTATGTATGTATGCAATAAAAATATGCTCTAAAATCTATTGGCATTAGTTACGTTACGGCAGAGCAGAATACATTATTGTCACCACCCCAAATCTGTCCCGCGGGTCTCGTACAAGGCGACTAAGGAAAGAAAAAACAGTGACGAGAAAAGGGCAGCAGCTTCCTATTGCACTACCTAGCAATATAACTTCTGTTATTTAGATGCTGGGTACATATCAATAGGCTCGCCTATTATTACATGGGACTGAACATAATTGGCGAAACGTGGGTGTTAATATCCCTCTTCCTACCCCTTCGGGGATATAATATTGGCGTGGTGTATGTATGTATGTATAAGTTACTTTAGGCTTAACGATCCGATTGCCATCTACCGTAGGAACACATTAATTGACGTATTGTCAGGGTCGCTGCCTCCCGATTGGTCATTATATTTATAACGCTTAACCGCTTTGTATTTATAAACCTTACACAGGGGAGGGATAGGAAGTAATGACAATTGTATTATACTCTGCCCTCACCACATGGCACAGGATACAAGAGCATTCCAAAACACTAGAAACCACTGTGTTTTACTATTTATGTTTGTTAGAATGAACCAATTAAACATAATATTAGGTTGGAACACATCCTTCTGAAGTTATCTATGTCATAATGTCTGGATTAATTAGGTTCCCCGTGGGTTTAAATGAAATTACTTTTATATAATCAGCCTTTTTATTAAGTCTTAATAACAATGTTCACTCGTTGGATAACGTGTTATTGATTAGAATCTTCTGTAATATTCCATTCTGGCCGAATAAATATAAAATAAAAATATCCTTTTCTTAACAAGATTTTTATTTCGCTGCAATTTTCAGAACTAATAATACTAGAGAAGATAATGTGAATTCACAGGCTGAAAGATCACTTAGACAGATTACAACTTACTTTCAGAACATTTTAGTAGGAGAAAGTTACCAGTTTCATGAAAATTCTATATTATAAATAGCATCGCTCTTAATTCGGAGCTTATGACCCATTTTAGTAATGGAAGTTTTTATTCGGCTGTTTTTGGCTAAAAGAACAGCCCCTAAGCCCTCCTACACTTAATGATGCCAAACTCGTAAAACCTAACCTGCAGCCAAGTGGCCAAATCTATCGAACGCATAGAATACAAATGTATCAAACTGACGTATTACAGAGACAACAATACGTCAGTTTCATAGTTTTGTTTGCTATGCGTTCGAATAGATAGCCCTCTGGCCTGCCGCACGGCGCAGTATGTTTCCTCTTCCATTCATATTGGTCAGACGTCATCGAGTCATTCACTCCTTGGCCACAGACCTTTCCTACGGATGGAAGAATATTAGGAGAATGGGGAGAAGGAGAGTGGGAAATTTAACACACCATGAGAAGCATGGAGGAGTTTGAAGTTATATATTTTTTGGCACTGATCTAATGACCGGCCTTAGCGAACATTGTTCTATTTCCGCAATCACAGGCCTAACGAGTTAAGCCACTTCAATCGATCTCCAACTAAATTTACAATATAGTATTTTTTGAAATTGAAATTCAAATTAAAGAATGAAATTCAATTCGAATTTGAATTCCAATTGAATTTGAATTTAAATTCAAAGGTCTCCACGCGGGCCAACAAGGCGTTCTTAAAGCGTAATTTCTTACTCGCGTGCTTATAATAGCAACAGTGTGTCTGCTTTTCCAAATGATCATTGACATCTGGCCATTTTCTCATAGTATAATTACATGCTAGGTTCCCCTCAGCGGTCTCGGAGTTTGGTCGTAAACATCGATTCGCGTTCAATGTCTGACGAATCTTGAAAGAGTCAGTAAGGATGAGCTTTTTGTTACAATGACTAGCACCGAATAGCCAGCAATTGGGTAAATAAACCCATGTTCACTAAGTTCGCTTAATTGATGGCCCGATTTGCTTTGTAGTTATTAGTATCCACCAATATGCGTTGGGTGAGCATGATGGAATATGGCACATTACTTCTATATTCTCCCATCTATAAAGAAGTCCTGCGTCCCAGAAGTGGAGTATAAAGGGTTGATGATGGGAATATAGAAATAAGATGTTTAACTTTTTATTCTAGCACCAAATTTATTTATTTTATTCATGGT
This sequence comes from Cataclysta lemnata, assembly GCA_963931975.1. NCBI lineage: Eukaryota > Metazoa > Arthropoda > Insecta > Lepidoptera > Crambidae > Cataclysta > Cataclysta lemnata. The sequence continues at coordinate 9,654,578 of OZ008339.1, forward strand.
AAGCAATTTCTAGCACACAAACCAAGACAGATAGCACTAACGTGTATGACTCTATTTTTATTCAAAACTTTGGTTTGCTTCAGAATGTACGTGTTGGTTTTAAAACCATAAAAACCGTCCAAATGACTGACACTAATGGTTCAATTTTAAAAGTGTGATTTTCACGATGAGTCGGTTAATAGCGTGAAATAACGTCGCACGCACTCGTGCTAACCTAAGCATTTTAGGGTTAAACTAAAAACATACTATACGTACAAAAGAAAATAATAGCTAGGCTAGTCATAAATTATTTAAGACTTGCTACCTATACTTTGTATCGTTTTAATTGCTTATTTAGAATAGTGATCTCTATAGTATATTTCTAATCTAGTCTGTTTCTAATCTATCGCAATAGTTTTATCTTATACGGGGAAGATGATGTGTTAAAGATTTTCTTGTCCTCGTAAATTAAATTTTTATAACAGACCACTTTTTTATTGATAATTGGACAAGATCGTTACAACGAAATACAGCATTGGCATCTTTTATTTGCTCGTTATTTGAGCAATAGGTATTTACATAAAAATTGCAAAGAAAATAAGTCACAAAAGAAACAACTTTCTCGTTAGCATCAGAGAAAGTTATAGTACATTTGCGACTACCCCATGCGTGTGCTTACGCAAAAATATTTCACCGCGAGCAGTTGAGGGTTAAGCCGAGGAAGAAGCGGAAAGGTTTGTATTACATTCACGTCAAGGGACACTTATGCCACAAAATATAGCGCCGTGCCGTTATAGCGCCCCGCGGGCATTACTTATTTGCAACGTGAGTGCCATAGACTGGTGGTATAATTACGGGGCCACAATTGGGAGGGCGCAATTAGCCATCTCGCAGCGCCCGTTGTCACTGCGGCACGTAATGACTCCGACTCACAAACGACTGGAGCGTCTTTTTGTAATTAACTTTGCAGCTGGAGAGCTGTCTTTTGCTGTAGATGTGCCCGGAATGACGGGCGCGGTGTTTAAAGAAAATCTTTGATGGATTTTTATTAGAATTATGCTTCAAGTTGCAGATGCAGAAATCTCTCAAAATTACATTTATACACTTACACACAGAGGTGTAGTACCCAAAGAGGGTTGGTGTCAGGCAGGCGGCCGGCTGTAAAACCTAAGCAGTATGGAATGGAATGTTGTCATTCTAATCACTCTTTCCGTTCATGGGTCTCTCGACATGGTCCGTTCAGTCTCTTTTCTATACATTCATTCATCACTAACACCATTACGGTGGGATGGATGGTATGAATCAAAAGGGATTGGATGGCTTGATGACGTCTGACATATGAATGGAAGAGGAAACATACTGCGCCGACCCCAGATAGACTGGGAACAGGGCAGGAAGAAGAAGAGACACAGAGGTGTATATTAACACTCACATTTTCCCAACTATTTCAAGTCATCATCAGTCTTATATCGGACACATGAATCGGGGTATGTTGCTAGTACGATAGTAACGCTGTTGCCAATTCCTCGTCACAATTTTAACCCTTAGTCGGCCGCGGTACATATTTGAGATAGGGACAATTAATTGTACTATGGTCACAGTCACTACACGTGACAAAATTATCACTAAGATAAATAAAATCCAGAAAAAAATGGACTGACGTTCATGAAAAGAAGGTTTTTATTTCGTAGAAGCGTTTACGTATGCGTACAACGTAATCTATTTACTGTGTGCGATATAGCGGGAAAAAGCATGCTTGAAAACTTTTTTAAAGAGGTCTTTTGTTTTGAAGCTTTACTAGCGACACGGTGCTGAGTTACGTTACGGCCCCTTTCCTTTTCAAGGATGAGAGAAAGCAGTGTAATTATACACAAGACGTAATAACTCAGTCCCTCCGAAGGGCAGCCTTGGGCACAGCAAATAGGGTTGAATCTTGAGCATGTTTACTCTTGTTGTATTGCGTTACAAAAATATTGTACCAACATATTCGTTATTTACCCACATTCGTACAAATTAAGCCTCCCAAGGGTTAGGCAGACGTGTATTAACGCCCACGATACGCCAGTTTATGTGAAGTCCCGAGTAATAGGGTGCGAGCCTTTTGCCATCTATAAAGCATTACTTGGTGTTATAATTATTGAGTTACCCTGTTATCCATAAACACTAAATTCATTTTGACACTATTTAAGCTAAATCACTCTGATCTGTCTCTTTTCAACCCTGTGTAAATAGGTACTGTTTGACAGAAAGAGACGAGGAGTGTTTGAGTCAAAAGCATGATAATTAGGGCGTTATTATCCAAACTATTCGCGTTTCGGTTGCAAAATGTCGATTTTTTTATTTCTACATGGAAGAATCTTATTTTTTATTATAAAAAAAATCAAATTAATTTTAGCCAGCGAACCTAATTTGTTTTATATGTACTTCAAAAAGTCTCGGTCAGCTATCATAAAATCATTTACGCCCTTGTCACTCATACCATCTTTCACTTAATCAATCCAATTTTGTAAGGTCTTCCTTCTAACACATCGCTAACAACGAGCGAAAATGTGTAAATTTAGGATTCCATTATTCGGTTCGCGCTAAATGAAATATGACTTGGCCCTTAAGGTGCGATTTTTAGTGAAATATTCCAGCCGTAACGTTAATAAATTAAATTAAGAAAATCAATCGCCATCCTCCCGCGGGGGTGCGGAGTAATTAATTTTCCATGATAAATGGGAACCTTTGTTGTTGATAGCTGATTGCGGCGCAGAGCATTCAGGGCGGCATTGATTTGAATTCAAAACAAAACAGTTTCAATTCGAACCACGGTGATTGTTTTCAATCAATACGCCAGCGGCATTCACTTTGCGTGGCAAAAAATTCACAGCGAGGCTTGGCGCGTCATAATTAATTTTATTACGGTGATCGTTGCATTTGGTTTGGGTGACTCGAGATCTTGCCTCGTGTGTACACCGGTCTTCTTCGTCTTCTTGCCCTGTTCCCAGTTTATCTGGAGTCGGCGTAGTACGTTTCCTCTTTCATTCATGTCGGTCTGACGTCATCAAGCCATCCACTCCCTTTTGATTCATAATATAATCACACCGGAACGGTGCTATCATGAAGTGATGAATAGAAAATTGATGGATAGAACCATAACGGAGAACGTGATTGGGGTGACAGATTTTACATCCAGCCGCATGTCTGTCACCAACTTTCTTTGGGTATGCTGTTGGTGGTTATTTAGAATACAAATTATTATCAGAAACTTTTACATCCACCAGAAAATGACTTGGACATCGTGCAAAAACTATTTTCGAACCACATTTTCGAATGCAAGCACACGAGCTCCCTACAAATGTTGGTGGAGCACAAATTAAGCAACATTTTGAGCACCATTTTTGTTGTCAAAAGTTGAAACTGGGGTTCGAAGTTAGTTCACGAGTTACCTTCAGAACAAAGGTGAAACTTCCAACGTACAACGCTGTTATCTCTGCGGTACAATAGTTTTCGCTCCGCCGAAATCGTTTAGCGTTTTCATTAAAACGTTCGCGAAATATAATTTAGAGCGCTTTAATGTGCATTATTTTAATCGGAATATACTGGGTGCTTAGGGTGAACTTTACAAATGAACTCATTAATTTGGGTCTCTCAAAAGTCATTATCTTGTTTTAAAGCTTGTGCGTGATTCAAATTTCTGTGGTAATGTGTCTGAAGTGTCATTAAATCTACAACCAAGGGACTTTTGAACTATTTTGAGTAATTTATGAATCTGTATGTTGTGCGCCAGTAGACCATTTATTTAGATATAACTCGCACTCATCGGTTGACAAAATACAATTATTTCACTGCTTTTAGGTACCTATACACGATATGCTTTATTACCACCTACAACACCTAATTATCCCCGAAGGGGTATGCAGTATTAAATCAACACTCACGTTTCGCCAATTATGCTAGACCCCCTTATAACTACTACCTACAGCAGTTGAGGGGCATTACCGAGTTACGGTTCGTTTATTTGCCTTTGAACGTAAGGAATGTTCTTTCCAAGAAATCCGAATCGAACACACAAAGTCGGTTCGCTAACTAGCAGTCCTTTATCTTGCGGGCCTTGATCTGAGCAGGCACTGTCACTGAGACAAATGGAGCCTTCGGTAATCCCCACTTATTGAGCACTGATTGCTACGGCTAATTCCTTAGACCCCGGTGAGGCGTGCAGCGAAAAGTAGCTCCCATTTCATCCGATAAAATCACTTAAGGTATGTGTTTGTAGGAATGTATTAAATAAATAAATATTTCTTACACTCACCTCTATCAGCTAGCCCGAGCTAATTACCGTGGGTGTTAGAGAAATTATATAACGGACAAATTTTAGTATAGATAATAGTCATACACTTATAAACCCACATACACAAAAAAGATGAATGTGTGGTGTGATAATATGGAGAGATGAGACAAGAAATGAATGTATCAGGGGAACTTTGCAAGTAGCGCCAGTGACTGATTGTCTGCGTAGCGATAGACTTGGGTGCTTTGGTTTGGTATACGAAGAGATGAAAACTGTGTAGGCAGAATAATGGTGCCAACCGGACATGTGCCAACTAATACGGGTAAGAACAGTTTAAATGAGTCACCAAAAGTGTATGAACGTAGAATTATATAGAAGGAGAGAAAGACCAAAAAAGATATGAACGAATTGTTGGAGATGATAAATGCTAGTGAGAGGAGTGGATGAAAAATTGAGGAAGGATAGAGTGGAGTGAAAAAACATGTTGCACCAGCACTTAGAGCGGCATAAGGACAGGAAGACGAAGAAGAGACATAAATCACACCCATTATACCCGAAGAGGTACGAAGAGGTGAATTAACCCGCGACTTAATTAGATGCTTAATTTAGTATACAAATACAACGTTTTTGACCAATTACCAAGGAACATGTGATACCAGCTAATAGTTGAAGTATGTAAACAAGTACATAAAAACGAAAATGATTTAATTAAAATTGACTGTACACTAAATTCTAAATGCTCATTTCCAATTAACGTGGCACGTGAACCAGACGGAGCTAATTAAGGCTTGTTAGTGGAACGCGAAACACTAGTAAATATAGGCGAAATTTCCTCTGTCTCTGGCGATGTCTTAGAGGTTTATGGTAGTTAATCTGATGTTTTGATAAACACTGGAGTGGATAATTAATGCAATAGATATAACTTGAAAGCAGCTGCCGATAGGTATGAGAGCTAGTGAGTTCTTTTTATACGTCATAGTATATACGTTATGCTGCCTCAGCGCCACCATACATATTTGCAACATTCTACATTGCAAATTGTACAGGTACTGTGCTAAAATAATTTAAACCTTATTAATATAAACACAAACAACTTATTCCAACTTCAAAAACTATGCAGAAAGTTTGCTTCAAATTTCTAAGCTCACGGATCCACTCACAATCAAAAATAGTTATGGATCAATTAATTTTGTTGGAAGACTTCTCTGAATATCCAATTACTTGGTGAAAACAATTATTAAACATTCCAGACTTAATTAATGTATCAGTAGGGAAACTTGGTAATTATTTGTCATGTGACGAGAACATTGCTTAGTTTTAGCGAGTGACATACCCAGCGCAAATATTCAACAAGGCTAATTAGTTGAACGTGTGTGTGATGATATATAATATAATTATATTATCTGCGTAAAAAAAAAGAGCAAATACATCATCCTATTAATGACGTCAATGCAGGGATTTCTTTATTATCTTTCAGCCCTGTTCAGGATATCTGGGGTTGGCACAGTATGTTTAATGCGCATACTGACTATCTGGGACTCCCGGCTGCGTATGCGTTGGTTGCCTACACCTTCGGAGATAAACAGGCGTGATTTATTTATATATATATTAGGGAAAGACTAACAGCTATTAATACACACTAATAGCACACAATAAGAAACATACAGCTCATAAAATGTCTCCACAAATAACAAAATAATAAATTATGTATATATTTTTGTAAAAAATATGCCAGACAGTTGGAGGAGCCTACAGGCATTGCGTTCCATTTTTATTTTAGACACATAGAAATGGCTTACCAGAACCAGCATCTAAAATTTACATGTGGTATGTGTTTGACCTATTCGGCTAGAGCTCGAGATCCGAAAGTTTTACACCAGGTCGGCGATATAATATATTTCCATGAATATCCGCAGCCCGCATACGAATATACTTTTCTTAGGCGAATATGCGGCGAGGTTTATGAGTGAGACTGATTTTATATAAGGCCGGTTACATACGTGGGAAGATTATTAAGGGGATATCACATAAGTCACAATACAGAAGGCGACTTATACGAATGATGTATGGTATGTATGGTATTGAAGTAAACAGTCTATTTATATATTTTATTAACATAACGTTATTGATAATTTCATAAAGTATGACCGTAGCTTAAAACGCAGACAATAATAATAATAAATATTTTTTTACACTCACACCTATCATTTAGCCCAAAGCACAAGCTTAAGCACTTGTGTTATGGATACTAGATGGCGGACATAACATTTTTAATATCATAATAATTATGTATATAAATGTTGAAAATATACTACACAAACATATACACAACCATGACTCGGGAAATAATATTTGTGGTCATCACAAAATTTGCCCCTACCAGGATTCGAACCCGAGACGTCTTGGCCAACCCAGCGATCTAAGTGATTGTGAAAATGTAGTTAATAATAATATAGTTGTACCATATCTCTTGTTAAGTATGATTTGTACTAACAAATTCTACACGCCGCGATGTCAAAACAGAGCAGTAAAGAAATTTTAATTATTTTGTCGTGTGGTGTTGGCAGAGCAGAATTTCACTGTTACCACTACGGGTTTGCCAGATAAAAACAGCAGAAAAACTAAGCGTGCCCATGTATGTAACATTTTTTTTTAATCTTGCACTTATTAGGTTCTGCTAGAATACTCTCAATATAATATGATAATTTATAATAATATGATGTTTATGTAATAAATAATAAATTTATGTAATAAACATCATATTATTATAAATTATTATAAATTATATAAATAATAATATGTTTATTACACAAACTGACTAGGATTCGAACCTCGGTACCTCTTGGACTTCTTTTACTTTTATATATATTTATGGTAGGTAATAGTAAAATTTTAATATGATAATAATAAAAGTAAATTTAAGAGAACCTAAATTTGAGACCATTCAGTAAATACTACTGTATTATATATTTATTGTATTATAAAGTTATTGTATATAGGTACTGTATTTTAAAAGAAACAAGAAAATAGTGTATAAAAGTTTAAATATTAGCAAGTACATGCACCAGATGTTAAAATTGTAAGCGCCAAAAAGACCTTTTTCCTAATCCAATTAAGGTGATGGCAGATAAGCCACGGTTTTACAACGGGACGCTTTTTTAAATTAAAATCCAGTCAGATCAATATCTTTTGTAAGACCATTTATAAAACGGAACGAATGTTTGAGAAAAACCAAATGCTTTTTCACAGGTTGTTGGGAAAAAATATTATTTTTCGTGGTCTAAATTATGTAGATTTATTCAAGCCTATAATTCTGATAGTTTGGAATACGTACAAAAGTTATGTTCTATTTCAGCTTTGAATTTTCTTGTGAAGTTGTGAAACATAAACTTAAACTTTTTCAAAGTAAATGCATGTTTAATAACGCTCAAAACCAGGTGATTATTTTGGAATATCAAATGGATATTAACAAAAATTAAAGTTAAGTAATGCCCAGTTGCAATCAGTAACACTTGTCATTATCCTCAGTTGCAATTTGGACCATGTGCTGCGTCAGACATGGGCTATTCAAACTTCTAATTGTGGCCAAAGTTACTATAAGAAGAAAGTTGCGGCAAGGTTAATGCGGTGGCAACAAAATTATGCGGGTACCGTGCCTTGCAGTGAGTTTCATCGCTTCGATTAAAACAAACATAAAAATACACAGGCTGGTTTTTTTTTCTTAGATACTGAATCAAACTTTTATACATACACACGAAATGTATATTTCAAAGTATTATCAGCTTTCTGAGTGTATCTGAGGTCGGCGCAGCGTGTTTCCTTTTCCATCAATATCGGTCAGACGTCATCAAGCTAGACGTTATCATTTGATTCATACCATCCATCCATCCACCAGAAAGGTGGTGAATGAATGTATAGAGAACTATGTCGAGAGACCGATGAACGAAGAGAGTGATGAGAACGACAGATTTCCAATTAATACTAATATTATAAAGCTGAAGAGTTTAGTTGGTTGGTTGGTTGAATTATAGTACATTTATCGAGGAAGGTTATAGGCTATTTAGTTACCGACATTAACGCGAGCGAAGCCGCGGGCGACCTAATAATCCTGCTCAATAATAATCCTGCTCCGAGTTTTGGTATCAATTTTACAGCCGGCCGCCTGCCTTACACCAACCCTCGTAGTTGGTGGTTTACCATTCACAATGCCACCCGCATTCTCAATGTGCTTTTTGGTCTACCCCGGGCAATCACGCTCAGTCGACTTTAACGACACCCCTGGAGGTTGTCGGGACTGGCACATTCTACATTATTTTTCGCTACCAGGCCAGCATGGAAGCTATATTTCAATTCTACATTCTACATTACCAAAAGAAATATTTCTCAACATAAAATCAAATAATTTACCTTCTAATTCACTTTCAAGAAGAATAAATTCAGCGTATTACCATCGCATAATATGTCCCTGATTTCTCCAGAGAAATCCTACATTTCTCTAAATATTAATAAATTTTAAGAATGCTTTGATAGAAGCGAAACGTAACATTTTTGTGGTCTCTTACTTCGTCAGGTGCCGCCAGGGGAAATATACTTACACAAACGAACGAAAAAACAACAAGCAAACATAGTTTCTTTCGGTATAAACCCGACAGAAGCAATGTTAATAAAAAATGTATGATCCACTCAACATTTGTCTTCGCCTTAAAAACATTGTAGATTACTGAAGCCTGTCTAATTTTAGTTATGTGATTCGTATTGTAACTATCTCAGATAATACAATTAAATTAATTTTGATTGATCCCTGTAGATTATTCGGGCTTTCTAGTGCCCTCGTTGTCGTCTCTACTTTAAAATGTGTTAATGTGAATCACTGGTACCTATTAACTAGCACAAGTTTAATTATTCAAGCAGGCCACCAGTACCATAACTTCTTTAATATAATTTTGAAGTCAGCGAAGTTCAGTGCTGCCACTTAAATGCTCAGGCGGCGAAAATTGGAACTACAATTTATTTACATAGATTTTTACATTTCTATAAACTGACCAGATAAGTTACATACACATACACAAATCATGCCTATATCCCCGAAGGGGTAGGCAGAGGTGAACTAGCACCCACGTTTTGCCAATAATATTAGGTCCCATGTAATAGGTGGCGAGCCTATTGCCATTTATCGGGCACAAAAGTCGCAGTACATTGCTAGGTGGTATAAGAGGAATGCTGCTGCCCATTCCTCATCATTGTTTTATCCTGAGTCGCCTTGTACGACACCCACGGGAGAGATTTGGGGTGGTGACGATTGTATTCTACTCTGCCGTCACCACACGGCACCAGATAAGTTGGTGGCACTTTATATATTTATTCTTATGTTATTCATCCGAATCAACTGCCATTAGTGGTAATTAGGGGAATGTCACATTATTACATTTCATGGGAACATTGTATGGGATGTATGGGACCGAAAACTTATTTTCGGTCCCATACATCCCATACAAGAAATGCTCAAACAATTTGGTTATTATGAAATTAGGTAAATACATACACATACATACATAATTCACGCCAACATCCCCGAAGGGGCAGGCAGAGGTGAACTAGCACCCACGCTTCGCCAACTAGGCTAGGTCCCATGTAATAGGTGGCGAGCCTATTGCCATTTATCGGGCACAAAAGTCGCAGTACTTTGCTAGGTGGTAGGTATAAGAGGAATGCTGCTGCCCATTCCTCATCACTGATTTATCCTTAGTAATTAGGTAAATGATTATTATATATTAGTAAAACAACTAAAAACGCAACACAAAACTATACCTCTTACTGTTACTCTACAGGATTATTAGTTATTACTCTATTCCTTCGACGCCATGAAAAGCCGTCCGAATTTTGCCATCACCGTCGTTTAGTTTGAAAAGCTTGGTAAACTTCCAGATTAGTCTTCCTGCTCGAAAAGGAGAAAAATGTCGTTAAAAGGCACTCAGCGCTTGTGGACAAAATGTGAATACGAATTCCGGGTATTTACTGTGTTGCGAAGGTACAAACATTCAAAGATTAGAGTACGCCGCGTATTTACTCATCTCAGACCTCACCACAGCTTTTCCAAAATTAACGTCTCCGGTCTTATTGTGTTAGATTTGTTTAGAATCGCAAAAAGCATAATGAAATAAAATACATACCTGTGTAACATAGAACCTCCTTTTTCTAAGTCGGTACAAAATGTAATTTTTTAAAGGCAGTTTTGGGTATCACGGTGCTGAGGAGTGACTCTAACGACTCCACCGGGTATAGTCATTTCACAGAACAGATAATTGTTCCGACTATAAGGTCTTAATTGCTCATTTGAAATACTCAAGTCTGACACCCACCTGCTTACTTTGTATATACCTTTGCACTAACACAGAATTGGTAGAACCCACAGACAAAATTAAATATTCATAAAAAAAAATCTGTAAGTTCTGCACATCCTGTTAGAGAGGAAAGATTAAGCAAGTAAGACTTTTCACTTGAACCTTATAGGGATTATTAAAAAAGAAAGAAGTAGGAAAGGCAAAAAAGTAGTTTTTAGTACCGTTTGAAGACGGCAGAGCAAATACAATTGTCAGCTCGCCACATCTCTCCCGCGGGTGTCGTACAAGGCGACTTAGAGTAAAGACAGCGAGGACTAATGGACAAGAGTGTTCCTCTTAAACCACTTAGAAATGCACTTTGATTTTCGTGCCCGTTTGATCGCAATAGGTACTTCCCCTGTTACATAGGACCTAACATAATGGCGAAACGCGAGTGTTAATTCAACTTCGCCTTCCCTTTCGGGGATGAATGGGCGGGATTTAAGTACGTATGTGTGTACTTTTCAGAATTGTGTAACCCAATAAATTAATATCCTCCTAAAGTCAAGTAAATAGCAGCAGACTTTCTAGATATAGACTTACTTATATTTATAATATGATAAAGCTGAAGAGTTTGTTTGGTTGGTTGGTTAAACGCGCTAATCTCAGAAACTACTGGTTCAAATTGAAAAATTATTTTTGTGTTAGATAGTACATTGAGGAAGGCTATAGGCTAATAACAATCGACATTAACGCGAGCGAAGCCACCACTAGTAAAATAATAAAGAGAGAAGAAAATAAAGGGAAAACAAGTCCTAATTTACTTTAAGCCCAGCGCTTACAATGCTTTGCGAATTAGAACTTTATGCAAGTAAATTTAAATTTTATTGCCACAATTACGCTTTAGCAGCGTATTTCACGTCGGTTAAACCAGTACCGTCATTCGTGACACGAACGCATCGCGTTCTTGCTGACATTGCGTCGCTTTCGCTTGTCACGTGCGACATGTGACATGTTAGATGCGGAAAACCTCCTCCCGGATATTTCATTTGCGTACAGACATTCATGGATATGTCAGTGGTGGAGTGGTTAAGGTTCGAACGCAACGCTGACGTCATGTTTTTATTGAAAAGCGGCATAAATATATAGTTAGGTACCCCAAAGAGGATTGGTGTCAGGCAGGCGACCTGCTCTAAAACCTATGTCTCTAACCTCGAGCAGTATGGATTGGAATGTTGCCATCCCAATCATTCTATCCGTTCATCAGTCTCTCGACATGGTCCTTTCCCTATCTTTTCTACACATTCATTCTTATTTAGCACCTTTCCGGTGTGATGGATTATATGATTAAAAAGGGAGTGGTTGGCTTGATGACATCTAACGGATATTAATGGAAGAGGAAACATACTGTGCCGACCCCAAATAAACTGAGATCAGGGCAAGAAGCAGCAGAAGTACTCATAAGCACTTGGGTAATGGATACTGATAAATTTTAATGTAGGTACATAAAATCCTACACTCTATAGATATAGATAGCAATTATAACATGACAATGGGATGATAATTATGAAATTGAACAATTACCTACACGTATGAGCACGCAGAATTTAAATAGAGCTGAAAGTGCTTTAGGGAAAAATATATTTTTCCCCCATTTCCACGACAATTTCACAAGTCATGCTCGCTCGAGACGGGGCAAAGAGATAGTACAATCCATAATAATAGCACGGAAGAAATATTATTCCCCTTATAAGTTTTCTAAAGTATCATACTTCTCAACTTGGCTCCTAATACTTTTAGGCATCATTACTTTTATCGAGAAATTTCCCAAGTTGTTTCTGAACAAAAAGCTGTAAACGAAATTCCGATCAGAGTAACGATCGTAATCGATAGGTATATTATTCAAATTACCCAACCGTAGGGAAGACTTTGTAATGAAAAGTAAAAGAGGACGTGATAGATTTACGCGGCCGTGAATCCACGGAAATTCATCCAATACGCTGTGAAATATTCTTTAGACAAGCTATGACTCATTAAATTTGATTCAGACTACACTTCTTATATTACTTACATACCGACCGTGTGGTGACGGCAGAACAGAATACAATTGTCACCACCCCTATCTCCCCCGCGGATGTCGTAGGCAAGACGTGCGAGGGAAAAGATAGCCATGAGTAATGGGCAACAGTATACCCCTCTATACCACCTAGAAATGTACTGTGATTTGCGTGCCCGATAGGATAGACTCGACTCGCCGCCTATTACTAATTGACAAAACAGGGATTTAATTCACCTCTGCATACCACTAAAAAAAAGTAAAAAAATAGGCCTATTCTATGTATGTATTTACTATTTATACGGGCTGTAACAACTTGTATAACTTGCAATAGGCTCGCCACCTATTACATGGGACCTAACATAATTGGCGAAATGTGGGTGCTTGTTCACCTCTGCCTACATATACATATAGTCGTGATTTATGTATGTATGTAAATACTTGTAACAGTAAAAATGTAGCTGTGTGGATTCAATATCTCGAATAATAGGTAAAGACTGCGATCAAAGACCGTTATCCCTGTCAAAAATACTAGGTGTAATGGTATATACGTTGATGAAACCAGAAACAATGAGATAACCATTGAGATAAATCATGAAAATAATTATGTCTGAAAGTAATATTAATTAAAATTCATTTTATGCTAACTTAAAATTCAATCTAGCTCGGAATGAGTATGATTGCCGAAGCAGATTACACGTAAGTACAGATTGCAGCAGAAATTAATCGAAATTCAGATTAATATTTTTCGGTAAAATATTTTAGTGATCTTTATTAAGGGCCGATTTCACCGCAGAATTAAACGCGATCAGTTGAAGTTGAACTCGGTTTATGCTCTAAACTGAGTTCCGCTACATAGTTTGCATTAATCAAAACCAAGTTTTATTAAACTCAGTTTCTATGAGAGACGGTTAAAATGGGCCCTTAGTATTCAGATGGCTTTTTTGCAACAGTATCGTCCATAATTATGTAATTATTATCGACTTACAATTAAATCTTGATATCTAGACATTTTAAATAATGTTGCTACCTAGCGTTCCTATATTATTAATTATGATGTTAAAAAAAATTGGTTGACTATAGAGCCTTAGTACAGCAAAAGAGCTATGTCTCCAAAGTAAGAAAGTAATACATTTTAGGTGTTTCATCCAATAATCTTTTGTGGCAATTATCTAATCAGTTGAAACCTAGTCCGTAACGCCATCTGACATATTTTAGACAATCAAAACCCCAGATACAGAACGATGTACAGATATTTATGATCTAAAAGCAACTAAAGACCAATATTGTTATTGGGATGTTGATGATTTAATGCTTCTAATATGACTGAACAAAATTTTCTGAGCTACCAAGTTACCCTTTACAAATGGCAGCTCAGTTTGATTGGACAGAAAGATAAAGTGTCCGTCACTTTGTTCATTAAAGGCAGGCCTGGTCGAAGCACGTTTTGGAAACATCATTCTGAACTTCAATTAATTCTTGACAGGATTTATTAGAAGGACAATGGTTACACGATTATGGCGTCATTTGACTGCAGAAATGTTATTGAAATAATTTTAGCGACTTAATTTTCAAAGGCGAGTTTGACATTGTTAGAAACTTAATAGTAGATTTTCCATCAAGTGCACAAAACGAATCATTTTTGTCCGAGACTTTTAGCAGCCCGAGCCGAAGGCGAGGGCTGATAGTAATGTCGAGGATAAAAATGGTTTTGTGGACGAGGTAGAAACTCTGCTTTTCACTTCGATTGCGAGGAAATAATAATACAGTAGTTTATCATAACATTTCATAAAATTCAAACTAAAATTAGTACAATTTTGAATACTGAAGGAAATTGTTTTTCGCATTGGTATTAGGCTTGGACTGCAGACCTATACAGCCAAGTATTAAAAATTATTTTGAAATAATAATTTTCTTAAGTTAATTTAATAACCTACCGTACCTACTTAAATTAAAATTATGTCTTAAAAAACGCATTAGGCAAATAATTTAAGTAAATAATAAAATAACAAATTCTATCTCTGAATTTCTTATTGTGTTTGGCTGCATTGCTCACTTTCTTTGCCTTAATAGAGACACATTTATGAGTAGATACGTTAATGCTCTAGAGCACAAAAATCGATTTTGTGCAGCCTATATCCTGCACAAATAAGCACTTTCAGAGCATGAGAAGTGAAAATAGAATTTAAATTAACAGGCAGTAAGATTTGCCACCCCAATTATTTCCAAACTTAATATTTTACTTAGGGGAAAACCAATTCCAAATTTAATTCACATATAAGAGAGTGTTTAATTCTGCTTATTACAATGCTAGCCTTTAGCCTAAAATGTAATTAATTTTCTAGTCGGCATCGTTTCATCACCATCAATTATAACGTTCCCACTTCAGCTTCTCTGATGGATAAGGGAATGGGTCATCATAACCTACCACACAGGTTTAGTACATATTAGTGGGTATTATTGTATGGTATATATTGTATATATATTGCTTAGTTTACGAAATCACAGGCCGAACGCGCTAATCCACTTCGTAAAACCTAACATTGTCGAAGGCCGCAACATGAAATTATTCGTACCGTATTTGCGTTAACATCTGAAAGAGCTTTGGCATTCCCTAAATGGGAGGGTCAAGTAAGTTATAAACAACGGCTATTTTGAACCACTTACGTCCCTTGTTTGTGACGGCAGTTGGGACTCGAGATAACAAATCTAATTCTACTCCAATATCGTCCGCGAATACGCAATAGTGTAATCACCTAATCTTGTGATATTGCAGCGGGGGTTTCGATTGCTAAAAACGAAAACAGATGTCTGACTTTTTCTTTATTCTTTGTATTGCCTGCCTCGCGTCGTAGAATGAATAAAAAATTGGTTATAGTCTGCTTATATTACAGAAAGTTCGTTGGAATCAAATTCTTTGTCGTTGAAATGCTTTTATTAACTCAGTTTTATTTGTTATGGTAACATAAATTATACACGAATACCGAATAAGCCTGTTTGTATTATGTCTATGCATTTTATCATCGTTTATTTAGTTAACAGAAGCTGTCCCAAAAGCAATACCTTTAAAACGCGCGATTGAGATACGATTGTTACGTTTACATTAGCAGAATCAGGTCCCGGACCTTTAAAAGCCTTTCAAATATCAAAGTCGCGCTGTCACATTAATTTGTCAGTGGTATTCGATCACCAAACACAAACAAGCGAAATGAACTCTCAACAAAGAACCTTTCCCATCAGGCTAAAGTAAACCCTAGTAATGGAGTTTGGATTGCTTAAAAGATTTATTTCCACTATGGAATGTCTGCCTATCAGCGCAAACATTAAACGATCCCGCATTTTAATTGAATCCGTCTGCTTTATCAGCGCGCACCAACTTTTTTCATAAAAAACGGCTTTGACCACTCTTATTTTAAATCGATCACATTAATTTTTTAAAGAGGATTTTTGCGTGTGTAATTAGTTTGCATAATTATTATGTTAATTTGTATACGGGTAATATTATTATGAAGTGATGTAATTAGATAATTTTGTAAAGCTTGTAATATGTTTTGAACATTATGTTACTTGAGAAATTGCAAGGCACAAAGAGTAAGCGCGTTCAACCTTCAATTACATATGCTAAGCAATGTTCTTTCGGCCTACGCGTTGGATGGGTGACCAAGAAGTCCTTCGTTTTTCGAAAGGAATTCTCCCTCTATTTTTCCATAGAGAAGTGCAGTGTCCGGGAACACTGTACTTCTTTACGTATAAACTGGTGTTAGATAGATATAATATTCCGATTAAAATTTACTAAGCTAATTGAAAGTAAATCGAAAGCTATTGAAAATTAAATTTACTTTCATTGGAACTATGAGTACTGTTATTTAAGCAATATGATAATATTAGCACAGAGACTATTTAATGAAATTTTAATAATTATATCAAATATTTTGGTGTCGATGTTCATTTGTTTTACAAAATAATTATGTCTACATGATAACGACTGGTTTGGTAGCGCTGTGGGTTCTGTTTCTACTCAATTTTTATAAATATATTATATATTTTATACGAAATACATGTTGATACAATAGTGAGTTTGAATTGTATAAGTATTAGGTCCCGTTTCTTTTCGTTTCTTTAGTGTCTTAAATATTGAAGGCTGGCAACCAATTTAATATAGGTTAATATTGTCACTAAACGTTTTCATTTTAAAACATAGACTGTATTGACAAAAAGATGTCAGATGTTCGGAACTTATTAAGCATAATTATTCATTTTACATTGATGTTTCTCTAGATTTCAGATATCTATAATAAATAATACGTGGGTATTGATTCCCTTCTGCTGTGGGGATTAATATATGCGTTAATATTGTATGTAGGTATGTAATGTTACCATTAAGACTGCCTAAAAAAATCAGAGTAAAAGTCCAGAAGCATTTCTGTCGATTCTTCGTCTTTTGCAACTACAGCTGTTTCATAGAATATATGTACGGACTATGGACCATAACCATCCATGCTGGCCCAGTCTGGATTGATAGGTATTAACCACTGGCGATGCCGCCGGGATCAACGTTTTAATATGCCTTTCATAGTACAGAGTGGACCTTGAGGCAATATATTTTTGATCATCCATCCAATGACCGGCCTTAGCGAATATTGCTTAGTTTGTGAACATTGCAGTTTGCGCAATCATTATGTGCTAAGCGCGGTAGACCAATAGGGCCTCCTAAATTAAAAAATATGCTCTCATCCTGCCAATTTATGACTTATACGTATTCCGTTAATAAATCAACAAAAAATCCTATCAAAAGTGAAATACACGCAATCAAACTGAGCATTCGACCGACGAAATTGTATTTTGATTCGGTTTCGGTAATTAACGATGGCGAAATATGTGAAACGTAGGTAGCCGTGGTAACAACAAAAAAGAAAATATATTTTTTCGATATATTAGTGACTGTACCTGCAGCGTGGTTACACCTCTGCCTACCATTTCGGGATAAATAGTCGTGTTTTATGTAGTGTTATAAATTACTTATTAATTATATGTCATCTTCAAATCGACACTAGGGGTTTAGGCTCACTGATCACAATTTCAACTCTATAAAGCACATCGAGTCATCTTCATATATCTTTACTTATTCCGTCTAAGCTTGGCGATCTAGATAGACACACAGTAGTAATGGGCTATCTATCATCTTCCTGCCTTGTCTCCAGTTTAACTGGGGTCTTCACAGTAGTCATATCGGTCAGACGTCATCACTCCATCCACTCCTTTTGGTTCATATCATCCATCGCACTAGAAAGGTGCTAGTATTAAATAAATGAATTGAACCCCAGCCCCTAGAAATAGAATTCCTAGAGCCTAAAATTAATTGAGAGGGTAGTGAGAAATATTAAAAGCGACTTCAAACAACTCACAATTTGATTCGCTACGAAGGAGAAAATGCAACGTTTCGTCTTCATTGCTATAACAGTATTAAGAGAAAAACAGCAAACATCGCTCCGTTGAAAAGTTAACCGTCGCAACTGCGAGTTCTCGAAGTATCTAATGAAGTCGTGATGAAGTGCTTTATTCTCACGAATTTCATTCAGAATAAAGCCGAAATTCCCAAGTAAATGTTATGATTTAATAAAGTCCGGTGGGCCGTGAAGAAACAGAATTCCGCGAATGTCGACGTTAGGCATGTTTGGTTTACAGATGCAAATGATATTTACGTGAAGTCTTGAGGGTTGTTTTTGTGATGGTGTTTCTAGGTCGCTTAACAATAATTTAGTTCTTTCTTTGTTTCTATGGACTATTTGTTAGCAGTGACCACGGCCGCTGTAAAGTGATTGAAACGTCGGGTTAAATATAAGCCTTATTTGGCTGGAGTTCACCAACACTTAAACAGGCGATTATTATTTTACTGTCTCTTTTTGACATTTTACCGTATGATAGAACTGTCAAAAACTGATGGCTATATTTTAATCACTCTTGTTTTGTGTTGGTGATCTCGGGCCTTATACGCAAATGTAATCCATTAAACATTGTTTAATTTCAAATGTGAAGTGCTCTTGCCAATATAAGAGAACATTATTTGTTTAATAGCTGTTTTAGAAATTTCATCCGCATTAATTCCCGCAATAAATGGAAAATGGGTGACGAACAACTTTCACATTTATAATCTTGCCTGCTTTTACAGTAGTGGTATAGATAAACTTATATAGTAAAATAACTGAGGACACCATTTCCTTTTAACCTAGTTTAAGTATAGCGATATAGATAAGTCAAAGTTGCTCTAGTTCAAAATTTTTAGTGCTCGTCCAAATATAAAGAGTCTACGTCATTTTAACTATAAAACTGTCCTAAAATAACTCCCAAATTGTCAGTCTTTACGGAACATTTTCACAAGAGCTGGACAGTTGACAATTTTATTATTTTATCTGTCGCTCTAATATAGACAGTGATATGATTCCAGGACTGAAATAGTTACGTACCCTTGCAGTTATTAAATTGAATTTTGCAGACTTAAGTTATGTCAGATATTAGTAAGTACCTAAGGGCCGGTTTTTTGATGAATAGTTAACTGTTAACCAATTGTTAAAAATTGTAACTTACATTTAAATATCACTGATATTTCACAATTAGTAACAATATCAGACTGATATTTATCAATTAGTTACATTAGTAACTAAAATTGTTACTAATGGTTAAATATGAGACTGATATTGTTACTAATTGTTAAGTATCAGTATATTTAGCTATTAGTAACAGTTTTTAACAATTGGTTGAGTTAACTATGGATCAAAAAACCGACCCGAACTGTAATTGTAACCATTTGAATAACGAAAATGAAAGGTATGTTGTAATAGTGCGTATTTTATTAAGTAGTGTAATTAATTAATTATAGTATAATAAATGAATACGAGTTCGATAGCGCAGGGACTTAACGCGTTCGGCCTGCGATTACGTAAACTAAGCCACCTTCCGTAAGGCCTACCGTAAAGCCGTTGTTCCCAATTCATCTGCAGTTATTAATACCCACCAATCTGTACTGGGCCAGCGTAGTGGGTTATAACCCTCCTTATATTCTTCCATCTAAAGGGAAGGCTTGTGCCATCTGTTTCAGCAGTTTTGTCAACTAAGTTTCGCAACCAGTTGTCAAAGCGGATACTTTGTTCATGTTTGGCATCTAGTTGCGATGGAAGAATTATATAACGGATGAATATTCGTTATATAATACTTTTCAGCTGCTTACTTTCGTCTTGAGACATGTCTTAAAATTATTATTTGTATTTCAAATGACTTACTGAACTTCATTATTTTTTATGCTAGACAGGGATGCTCAACCACAGAGGGGTTGGCTAATTTATCACACATTGTCGGAACACAATAATGCTGTTAAGATTACTATTATGGCGACAAATTTTGATAATATGGTGTTTGGTGACCACAAACCAAACTGAGCACAAATTTGTACCCCACTAGGGATCAAACCCGAAACCTCTGGATCTTAATTCTGGTGGGCGAACCATTAGACCACGGAGGCCGTTTAAAGCTGAATGTCCACCCTAAGATATAGATGGGTATATACCTTCTTGTAACGAATTGCTCAGACCGTGAGCAGTGTAGCTGAGTTATATCGGGGTCAGGTTGGACAAATCTTCAGGTTTCACACGCCATGAACACGCCAACACATTTACCAAATGGCACCGCAAATAGAAATCTACTTGATGCATTCCCAGATGTCGGAGAAAAGTTAGAAAGCTATTAATTATTAAATTAAAAGTAAGAAAGCTATTAATTATTCATTGTTCGTTATTCCTACATGTAAATATTAAGAAAATTAATACAAAAAAAATTGTTAATTATTATCATCTCTCTGCCCTGTTCCAAGTTTATCTGGCGGGACGCAGTATGTTTACTCTTGCATTAATATCGGTCATAGGGCATCAAGCCATCCACTACCTTGATTTATATCATGCATCACACTGAAAAGGTGCTAGTGATGAATAAATGTAAAGAAAAGTGCTAGTGTAGTGTACAAACCGAAACCCGAAAAAAGTTTTCGAAAATCGAAAATGGTTGCGTGTCGATAAACCAACCTCTTTGGGTATGCTATTGTTCATGGTTTGTCCTCCACCATTCGGGGGTCCCAAGGTGCTTATTAAGGTGATCTATATAATCTGTTTAGTCTACTTTTACGATACTCTTATCCCAGGCCAGCGTGGAAGTCTACAAAAATATAATAAAAGAAATGGACAGTTAATTTATTGGTGATATCTAAATAATAAACGAGCACAAATCATCCTCTTTCTCTGTTCTGTGATAATAATGCTATGAATTCAAATAAAATTTAAAGCAATCGTACCAAATTGTTTACTCTTGTACACCTTTAAATTAATGCCTCCACTACACTTAAGCCGGCCTCACGAGTGTCGCAAACACTCAAGTCCTTTTAGCAAATAATATTTATTTTACTTCCACTTAACTCTTCATCATAAGACTAGTCCCTCCGGTGTTCAACGGAGCAAATTTCTAACAGAAATTTGTTTAGGTCCAAATTAAATTGATGCTTCGCTTTGGCATTAAATAAATAAACAGCTGTGTTAATCACCGCTTCTTAAATTAAATCGATGTAAAGCAACAATGAATGATTTAATTAAGCTTATTACAAGAACAGGGTAAACTTTTAATAATTTATTATTAATTTTATGCCGTGTGGTGACGGCAGAGTAGAACACAATTGTCACCACCCCAAATCTCTCCCATCTCTCCCGTGGGTGTAGTACAAGGTGACTACGGATAAATCAGTGATGAGGAATGGGCAGCAGCGTTCCTCTTATACCACCTAGCAATGTACTGCGACTTTTGTGCCCGATAAATGGCAATAGGCTCGCCACCTATTACATGGGACCTAACACAATTGGCGAAACGCGGGTGCTAGTTCACCTCTGCCTACCCCTTCGGGGATATAGGCGTGAATTATGTATGTATGTATGTATTATTAATTTTATTAAAACACTTCATGAATAACATCCGGTAAAGCCGAGTCTTCACGGTCCGAGTTAGCTCAGACCGAGTACACTCGGATGAGTACCCGTGGTGGTCACCTAGAGGGATGTTTAGTTGGTAGTGGGGGAAAGACCATGAGTGAATCCCACATACCCCTCCGCCGAAGGGGGATGCGTATATGTTTGTGTCGCCTGGCCAAAAAACAATCAAGAATTAATAGGCGCGATTTATGCTGCATTTAAGTCCTTCGTATTCGTAGTGATCTCCAAACGATTGGTCAGCTTACCCGTCCGTGTGGTTATTGGTTTTGATTCTAATGGGATGTGTAAATGCAGCTTAAATGATGTTGATTGCTCTCGCGTAATTTGGAACGGGTATGATGGCGTAAGCAGTTAGTGTTGCTCAACTCAAATTTCAATTAGCGGAAAATGTTGTTAAAGCCTGCCTTCCTCCCTTTATATAGATTATTGAATTGAATCGAAAGTAATTAAGAAACCTTATCCGTTTCAATCAAATATGGATCGAGTTACTCGAAGTTCAATTATCGTCATTAGCAGATTTGATAATGTTCTACTGCGTGGGTAGAACACTCATTCGAATCACACCGACTGTGAATAAGCTATTAGTTCTGAGAGCGAGATTAGATGATGATGTGCGTTTGACAGCGTGGAGCAATTAATCTTATAAACACATTCTTTGCCTTGCCCATTCTTGTGGCTCCACTCATCTACCTTAACATCCTCCATTGCCATCATCCATCTTTTCAATGGCCTGGCATTCATATCCATACAGTACGACAGGTATCCAAATATACTTGAATAAAATCCAGAGGTAAATCTACAAAAAGTTTTACTGTCCACTATTTGTTCGAAAGCATTTAGCTCCATTTGGATCATCCTTTTTAAGCCCAGGACTTCAATTCGTTCAGAAACGCTTAGCTTAGCTTCGAGGAGGGAGTGATTTCGGATAGTTTACATGCCCGGCACCGACGTCGTATCTGAATGTGCAAATCGTGCATTGGACTGAACAAAAAAAACTGCCAATTTCCTGTGAATACAAACAAATAGACCGTGAAGCGGTTTTCCATAAATCCCACTTACTTCCCCGCTATCCAACGATTTAGAACTAACTCGTAGTTATAAATTTTCGGATACGCTACTGAAAATAGCTCTGCGGCATGGGCTGGTCTGCAGCCAAACAGATGAAATGTTGCCCCGCCGCTCCATTAGGAATTAATGGGCCGATCCGAGAAATGTCATCTTCCGGTAAATACTTGCTATAATTCATTCGGCGCTGACAGCCGCCCGGCTCAAGGGTTCGGTTTCCACCGATTTCCCGCAAAAACAACGAACAACCTTGGCCTGCAAATGAAAGCTATTCATTCCGCAAATTAACCTCGGCAAAGACCGCTTTTTGCGACTACAAGTCTCTTTCTGCGACGATCGTTTCAAATATTCAATTGTCCATCAACTTAATAATAACGTCTAGAAGCTGCTATTGTTCGCAAAGCGCAATTATTTGAAATGAATATAAAATATTTTTACAGTAGTAGAATGACCAAGGTATATTTCATATCGATAGCACTTAAAATAATATGCGAAGGCAGCCAAATGTGAATTATATTGCCTAAAACGGGTACCTACTCTGGAATTATAATAATTTTTGAAATTAATATTTTAGTGTGAGCCGAAGTGGGAAATTTACAATTTAGTGACCACGGCCGCTGCTAAGTGATCGAAACGTCGGTAAAATTTGTTTTAATACAAATACATGTATATGACCATTGTCTTTTCCTTAAGAATAGAAAAATGAATGAAACCATTAAAATACATAATATTTAAAATCATTACACATCAACATTATGTCTAACCATTATCGTGTACATTTTTTTGTACAACATAATATCACCAGCGAAAAGTGTTAAGTATATCAGTGTTAAGTATCTTCATATAAATTACGCACCGAAACCAATTTACTTGCATCAAGTATTGTAATTATGTAAACAGAACCATTGTTTGCTTTACTTCGCAACATGGAAACCCATTACACATTGTTTGTACATGTCTGATTAATAGATGATAATTGCTCTGGACATGCGTTACTTAATCCATAAATAGACTAATAACACACTACCTAAATCTAAGATCCTTCCTTTACCACTCGAAGTAAGTCTACTCATATAACATACATACATAAATCACGCCCACTACTACACTACCCATTATTAGATGGGGCTTTACTGGCAAAATGTGAAGGTGGCGAGCCTATTGCCATCTATCAGGCACATAAATCGCTGTATATTGCTAGGTGGTATCAGAGGAATGTGAAAACAAACTTTCACTGAATTAAATCTTACATCTTACTAACTTCCCTAAAGCTTACATTAATAAAATATATCGCAACGAAGATTAATAGTCCGCTACATATTTTACACACAAAACGTTTTCATTAAATCCATTTAATTAAAGTAATAAATTCAGAAGACAAAGACAATTTCCTCTTTACTAAACCTTGCGATAATTTTGATTGTTCATTTTGTACTAGAATCTCAAAGATTAACAGTACAGGAGAAAACGCTTGAAACACTTAATAAATCACCTGACCTTACAATTCCAGCCGTGACGTATAATTTGTATCCTTTGGACAAAAAGGACCTAACTGAAAGTATAGAAAATATTTTTTTCGCTGGCGTTATTACCTACCATAGATTGTTTGTAATAGAATATTAAAATTGTTGGGTTAAAAACTGACTTCCAACACTCGTCACTCCGACAAATTAATTGATATTTTGTCTGTGATTGTAATAATAGCGTACATTGGTGAAATAGCGTATGCCAGAGTAGCGTGTGTATCTTGTTCCATATCAATGAGATAGCATAATTAGAAGTATCAAACCGCCGGCGATATCGAATTCTAAGAATGTTCTAAGAATTCATTGAGCAAAGCAAAAGCTAAAATGCAAACTATTTAAGCACTTTGCTACGATATTATTCGAGCCCCGAAACGTCTGAAAATACATTTTAGACAATAACAGGATTCCCGGCAACCATTTTAATCACAGCCGTAACTCCCGAAGACAATAGCCATAAAGTGAATCCGATGGGAGCCAACGTGCGAATCCAATCTGGAAACTGAAAGTTCTAGAACAAAAGGTTGATGTGAGAATAAAAGAATGGATGAGTCTAAACTTCCACCGTGAAACATTGGCACGTCGGTGGCCGTGACAGCGTTTCCTTCACCGCGCACTCCAATATCAATTTCACAGATTGAACTTTGGATAGACGATTCGCGGATTTCTAACAACGTGTTGTACGATATGTTGCTTGTAGGCGGAATTTTGAAAATATTATTTGCGCTTTGTGTATTTACCTATGACGTGTGAATAGAAATAATGCTAATTAAAATATAAAAATCTCGTGTCAAACTTTGTTATCGAACCTCGAAATCGATTCCCCGAATTCGAGCCCCGAGATCAACGGCCGCCTAGGTCGAATGCGCAAATTGCTGGGTATTAACCAAGAGGTCCCGGGTTCGCATCCTGGTAGGAGCAAACTTTGTGATGACCACAAATGTTTGGTGCCAAGTCATGGTTGTGTATATGTTTATGTAGTGTATATTTTTAATATATTTTTAACATCTATATACATAATTATATTAAAAATATGTATCCATAACACAAGTGCTTAGGCTACAATATTATTTATTTAGTAGGTTTGAGAATAGGTCGTAGTCTATTTTTTATAACCCTAAGTGATAACGGCAAAACAACTTTTGCCGAATAATTATATTTTTATGTAGTACGTATATTACAAATATATTTAAAGTGTCCACAACACAATTAATTACTTACTTTGGGCTCGATGATAGGTGTTAGTGTAAGCAATATTTATTTATTTATTACGCAGCTAGTATACACACACTTTGGGTGAGTCGGGGCTAACACGTTCTATGTTATATTTTCGCTTCTAGCATGAAAGGCTAAGATGAAACAAGATTATTAAGTTTCGGTCTTCGTCGGAATATCACAATCGCCAAAAGGAGCTCTTTGTACAATCGACGCCGACGCCTCCAACAGAAGCAAAACCCATTAGGCTTAGATTACGAATCTTTGAGGTTTAAATAAAGTTTTAACAGGGGCTCTAAATTAATTATAAAATTTGAAATCGAGTTGAGACATCAGAGCCGCAGTAACAAGTTTTGTTGCGCAAATTTCAAGACCGCAATATGGATTAGGTCAATTTAAAGTGATTACCATAATTTCTTATTAAAAACTTTCGGGGGAGTTCTGTCATGAATATTCAGTTGATTATATTTCGGCTGTTCCGCGACGTTATGCGCTTAAACGCTGCTAAAGTGCGGATTAGTGCCGTGCAATAAAATTTAATTATTAGAGTAATTAAGATGTAAATCTTTTTGGAAACCGCTAGCGATACCTGTGTTATAATGATTTGACAGTTGAACAAATATAACGCACATCCCGAAAACTATTGTTACTGAAAAAACAAAATTTTGAGATATTTTATTTCTCAGTGCATATTATTCGGTAAAAAAAGAAAATTTTAAAGTTACTTTTACAACTTAAAATTTTGATATCCATAGTTTTGGTCCGTGCAGAGCAGAATACAATTGCCAGTCCGAAATCTCTCCCATGGGTGTCATACAAGGCGACTAAGGCGAGCGATGAGTAATGGGCAGAAACGGGCTAACAATAGGTATATGTAATGCGTTTTACGTGACCAATAGATGGCAATAGAATAGAGCAACGTGGGTATTAATTCACCTCTGCTGAAATATATTAAAATATAAATTGGCGTGATTTATGTATGCACCATAGTTTTTATATGACTATGTGAGCTTGGGTTCCTACCAATATGACCTATATGACAACAGATAGACGGCGCGTCGGTAGGCCCTCCTACATGGTGGGCCACTATAAAAACTTTATTTGTCATCCTACTTAGCAATCTATGGGAATATTAATATAAAAATAAATGACAAAAGGACATAAACATCAAAATGGCCCCTTTTCTCGCCGCTTTTGATACTAAAACCTATAAAAGCTCCGCTACGGAAACAGTTTCCAAATGCCTACATAGAGCGCATGAACAACAAACAACAACTTTAAAATATTAAATGTATCGACCGAGCTCAATATTCAGGCGTTATTATTTATTGATGAACGGAAAGTTTTGCCGCTGTACCAGCATAAAATTTAGTTGTTACATTCAGGAAAGCCTCGAGCTAAATACCTGTAGGGCTGCGTGTTTTAACTGCGAATAAGTTGTTGTGATTGTTGTTAGAATTTGTTTCAAGTAGGTAGTACCAAAGTAAGAATATTTAGAAAAGGAATATAATTCAGAAGATTTTTCGACATTTGATGATGTCGTTTTCCTTGTAATAATTTTATGTAACATTTATAATATAATTTTTAAATAAAAATTTTAAGGAAATTAAACGTTTCATTTTTACGTGTTGTGTTACAGTCAAAACTCTTAGGCTGGAGTTTACCAACACATAAACAGGCGGTTATTAACGGTTAGTTTTTAATCGCTTGATTTACGTGTTGTTGAACTCGGGCCTTAGGCGGTCTAAACCACGTCTGACTGATATTAGGCAAAATTTGTTTTAACGAAGGCTTTTTATTTAACTAAACACGATACTTACCTAAACTATCCGATAGACGTCGTTAATACTCACCAGTCCCGTCGGTTAAGTTCGGTTATGAGGTCTTCAATTTAATAAAGCCTGAAATCCAAATAAAATAAATGTCTGAATAAAAACAATCAGCTAAAAGTGTTTTAGACCAGCTAAGAGTTTTGACTGCAACATATAATGTTTAACTACACAGTTGAAATAAAACATCTTTGACAGATTGAACTCGCGTGAGTTTCGGTGTTTGCCATCATGTTTTATTTAACCTGATGTTTTGAACACTGTCGAATGTAAAATCACGCATCAGACAGTATGAGTGTTTTGGGCCTCCTTCCCATTTCATCTGTTATTAATTTACATTTATATTTCGTGCTATTGCATGTTTCGGACACACAATTACTGAATCGCATGATTCATTGTAACCGTGAATCATATAAAATGTTATTATATCGTTTAAATTTAATATAAGTATAATATTTATTATTCCACTGTCCCTCTCAAAAGCTTTTCGAAAATTCAAAAATTTTTCCAGAGGTCAAACTAATGACCAAAAAATTTTACTTCTGCAAATTCCTACTTGCTTGGGATGAAAAACAATAGAATAATGCCGTGAAGCTGCATAAGATTTTATTACGTCTCAATTCATACAATATAAACTTATTCACCAACTCTTACAATGAAAAAGTCCCCAATATCAAAACAATTCAATATTTAAATAAAAGCCGCCACTGAGTTCTGAGACCCAGGTATTAATATCGATTTTCCTTTGTTGTAATTTACAAAATATAACACAATATAACACCCCTTAAGTTGAAACGCTGTCTGAATATGAGATAAGGCGTGAAGGGTCTTACAATAAAACGTCTAAATAACACGAGATACTTAAAATTCAAAGTAGACCTCCGTCGTTCCGGTACGCTTCGGATAGCGATCCTATTTACGTATCCTTTTGTGTACTGTATACACCCCCATACCTATCACAGAGAAAGGTGCAGAAAAAAACAAATTGTGTCAACCCTAGTTTTACAACAACTTTTCTCTTACACGCCTTCTTCGACTTCCTGAAGCGAAGGCATAGTGTTTTATCTAAAATTGTGAAATATTTTGTGGTAACGTAGTTTACTTTTTATTTCATTATCGATTTATCGGATACAAAAGGCACTGTGATTTGCATATGCACATTACCCGAGCTATCAATTAAGCTACATAAAACTTCGCACGGTCGGCCTTTTCAGTATCTCTTTAATATGCATGTGTATAAAGGAAAATGAATGAACATTTTTGTCAATTTGTGTAGCAATCCTCGTAGTATAATTAGAGTTGCATGTAATTTAAGATCGCTTAAGCTTGTAATATATATGTATTAAACCCGTTTACCTCTGCCCACGGTCCAAATAAATAATTATAATAAAAAAAATAAGTAAATTGGTCCGTTATATTTATGGATAATCGAAACAGCGTGTCATAATTATACCACAGAATTTAATATATTTATGTTTGTACTTAACAAATATGCCATTTAAAACTAGGTACAAACCTACACTATTGTGAGAGTAAGCTAAAAATATTGTTCATTTAAATACGAACAGTTTCGTCGAGCTACGGAAACAATTGCTCCGCGAAAACATTTCACTAATGCAGACATCTTGCCTGAACTGAAAAGTGTAATTGTAAAACTTCACTAAGTCGGCGCCAAATTGGCTATTTTAATTAAAAAACCTTTCGCTCGGCCCTGCGGTGGATAACAATTTAGTAATGGCGACACTCAAGAACTCTTTTATGGGTATTCAGTTTGATCCTGCATAATAAATTATCTCATTACAAAGAAAACAGTGGTTAGAATAACTTTGAAAAAATATTTCTGAGATGTCAACATATTATATTTTCGTACATTTATATTAAAATGGTCAAACAAAAATTTTATCATAATGAGATCAAATAAAAAAAAGAAACGAATATTCAATGTGTTTGCTTACAAATCAATATTGTTACAGTATCGCTTACTCACTCATTTCCCAAGTTATATTGAGTACTTACTGCAACATGTTGACATTACATTGAACAAATAATAAATAGTCCTTTAGTATGTAGCTCATAATATTATTTGCAGATAAACTCAATATTCTCAACAGATCACGACTTAAAGTCCTGTGTTGATATTGACATTCCATTGAAGATTTAAATGATGTTTATAGATGAATTACTGCTTGTCACACTAGCAAGTCTTGCCTGAGACGGTATCTATGGTGAAAAACTAAAAATAAGGTCAGACTGTTGGATTAGTGAGGCCATTAGTGGAGTACAAACTGATGATGATTAATATTCTTACTAAGCCTATGATGTCTGTCTGATATCACCCCTGGTAGA
The DNA here is from genome assembly GCA_963931975.1 of Cataclysta lemnata. Taxonomy (NCBI): domain Eukaryota; kingdom Metazoa; phylum Arthropoda; class Insecta; order Lepidoptera; family Crambidae; genus Cataclysta; species Cataclysta lemnata. Next base: position 9,684,207 of record OZ008339.1, read on the forward strand.
ATTCGGATACGCGCAAAAAAGCGTATGTGTACGTTCACAAGATGTCATTTATCTCCATAGCAAATCACATCTAAATTTGTTCAAGAGTCTAGAAGCAAAACGTAATAGAGAGACAGACGTGTTTTCGAAATAATAATATGATAGTTGAACATTGGTAGACGTAGACAGACAGAATTCGTTGAAGTCGCAAACCGCCAAGAACTTTGTGTAAGCACAACAAATGTTAAGATTGCGTTCTTGTGAACATGAGTTACTTATCAGGGCTTCACATACCTAAACCTATTTACGTGCGGATTCAACTGTTTTTCTCCAGGCTCCTGTTTACAGCTACAAAGAAACCGAGAGGCCTCGCACGAAATTCGTAGTAGAGTCCCGTTGTATGGCCAATTTGTACTGACTCCGAATTTGCCTAAGCCCCGAAAGACGCCGACAGAGACAAAAGGTCAAGTTGGTTGAGATTTATGAAGATTGCGCCACAAGTACAGACGCGTACGTTCACTCGGATGAAAAAGTTACGGAGTTTCGCGTAATTTATTAGAGCCGAGGCGGCTAATGAAATCGCGCTGTCTGCTGCCTGACAGCCAAACCAGGAAGCGCATTTTATTGTTTTTTTTTCAATACAACATCGACTTTGCAATGGAATTTACGATACCGATTCGGGCGGAAACGAAAATTGTGTCATAAATTTTTGTTACCGACATTTTCTAGGTGATTTCTTTTTGGCAGCTTCATCTATTTGATTCTAAAAAAAATATCTAGTTGATTTTTGTTGACCTTTGACATAATATTATCTCCTACTACAGAACCAAGACAAATCTTATCATTAGAATAATACAGACCAGGAGGCCTACCGCCTAACTCGATTGCTAAAGCAAAAGCTATAGTTTATGACGTCATGCTGTCATTTCGCACCAAATGTACCTAAACTATTAGCGATAGCTTTGAACGAATGATCACCGAATGATTTTATATAAATTTGGCACAAAATCCGTGCCGCCTAAAAATTCAGGATGGCTGCTATAGCCGTAATCAGTGCATTGCAATATAGCTATCATCAGCAATCGAGTTAGGCGGTAGGCCCTCTGTTACCCTAAAGTTAAGAGAAAATTTAAATTACACATTACATCGTATTTCCAGTTTAAATGGGGTCTTTGCAGGGTCTTTAGAGACGATGGTGTTTGTGGCATGTCCTCCACCATTAGATTACCTTAAGATGCTTATTGATCTATGCCGGACAATCTGCCTTATTCGACTTTTATGACCCCTGAGGAAAATAAGGGTTGGCACATTCTATTCGTTTTCGCTCCCAGACCAGCACGACATCGACCTTATGTCTCATAAGATAAGACATCAATATTGAAAATAATATTCCTCTTTCTCTTTCAACCAAGTTGACCCCTGCGTAAAGGCTTTTGAGCTCTCTCAATAGATTTGCCAGGGACGAGTATGCCTTTGCTGGCAGGTAAGACTCAATTATCGATGGAGTTTCTAGCCATGAATATTAATAGAAATATTTGCATACTCAACGCGAAGTCGAACGATGCAAGGAAAAATAACGAGCTTGATACGAATACCGTGGCCTTTACATGCATGCAGAACGTAGCTTAATCACCACCTTTGGAAATTATTACTTTATGAGTCGTTCGTTCCTTTACATTTTTATGAAGGTAGATCCCGGAGATAGCAGCTTTCATTGATTTTTCGGTTCGCCAATATTTTAAGTTAATAAAAATTGATTTGCCTTATTTATTGTGACTACAAACATGTTGCCTTATGAAGCGGTACTACAGCGGCAATCGCATGTTTCATAACATTTTGTCCAAATTCGTGAAGACTAATAATGTTTGGTGTGCTGAACACAGAAGTTTGTTCTTGAATCCTTTTTGTTTATATGTATATTATTTAAAATAATTTCAACATGCATATATATATATAGTTCTTATATATATATTAAAATTTGTTTATCACCAAATATCCATAACAGCTTATGTTACTTATTTTGGGCTAGATGAAAGGAGCGAGTGTAAATAACAGGTACCTACATTTAATCACTCAATAAGTTAATTTTACGAGTTCCTTGATTTAATCAATTTATTTTGTACGTAAGCCTATAAATAGTAAGAGTTATGATAACTTGAAATGAATGACTTCAAATTATGGGAATGGAAATTTCAGTACTTATTAGCTTGTAATTTTATGTAAATTTGGAGTTACTACATGGCTCACTTTACATTTGAACGTGTAGTCCGAAAACCGCCAGCGCAGCGTAATCTACTTATTTATTGAAATAAAATTGGAAACATGTGTCCAAATCAGGAATCATCAATAAACTTAAAACAGAAAGTGACATTTCGATGTCAATATTATTAGTGAAAATTACTAGCGAATTCCACGCTGACTATACATTTCCAGACACTTACGTCGTCGTAGCCAGACCACTCGACTCCGTCTTTCACATAAGTGAAAAGCTTAGCATTTACTAAGCTCGTATTCGTACCTCTGATAGTACTTAATATAATTTTTTTAAATATCAACGTCACATACATACATAAATCAACAAGAGTTGCATACATAAATCACGCCTATATATCCCCGTGCCATGCCGTGTGGTGACGGCAGAGCAAAATACAATTACTGTCACCACTCACCACCCTCAATATCTCCGGCGAGTCAGTGTATTCGTTTCGTGAATATAATCTAGCCTGAAATATCTAGATTTGTACTAGTTCACCTCTACTACCTCTTTGAAGACACGGTAATAGTCCTCAAAGCTCAATAATGCCATTTGGTCCACTAATTTCGACCAAACCCTCCCCCTATTTGATCGCTTCGTGTAAGAGTAAAAAGAATACGAATTTAAGGACGAGGAGCTTAGGGGCCGCGTAGCCATGAATAAGGAATAAGATTTTTCATAACAAAAGTCATTACAGGCCACAGTCGTTCAGCGAACAAGAGGATGAATTTTCCACGAAATACACGAGACATCTCGAAGCGAATTATTTCCATGACGCCCGTCGTTGGTAGAATAAACTGATTTTCTTATTATGAAAATTGTATTATGCCAGTGACGATATCACGCAGTCACAAGTAGAAATAAGCATTCGTTTCGTGAATAATTCCCCAGTTTGTTTTAATAAAGACCTTGCTAAGGGCACGGCTCGCTAAGATGATGCAAAGATTATGATTATGGAACTATAACCTGAATGTAGGTCAAGTAAGGACGGCTTTTTTAAGAGACGATGTCTGTCTTCCTACTACTTATTTCTAATGTCGTCTAAATTCTAATGAGTAGATAGAATTTCATTAAGCTCAATTTTAAACAATGGTAGCTTTTTTCTTTCATCCTTATTTCTTAATTTTTTAGCTTTTTAACTGGTTACATAAAAACATTATTTGCAATTACTCAAATAAAAATGCACAGCAGTGAACCTCTACTGGTTTCGATCGCTCTGTTGTTGGTTACAAGTAAAACCACCTAATTTACCAATTCGTAATGAGAGCATTTTAATGCGAATAGTCACAATAAGAGGAACGTTAGTTCGGTCAATCGTTCATAGAACTTCAGTTTTGTCGAGCAATAATAATAAAGTTTTTAGGTAATCATATAAGCACACAAATCACTTGAGTAAAACATGAAACACAAATATATATACAATACAAAAGAAACTCCTCAATCAGATATGAATATAACTTTCTTCTAAAAAGTCTGAGTGACAAACAAACATCGAATAAAAAGGTGCGAAATCAAATTCAAAAGCAAAAATTGTACCAGTGAATATACGTAGGAACTTTTAGAGACTAGAGTGATTGAAACAGATCAATCTTTGTCGTAAAGTTCGCCGTTCTATGGGAATCTAAACTACGCTGTTTGTTGTCTAGTAGGTTCGAAGTGAAAGATTGATGGAATACATGAAAAGCGTCTCAAGTCAACAAAACTAGTAAATATTTCATAGGTGTTCTTTTTCGCAGTCTTCTTACGGGATTTTAGTTCGAACATTAATATACGCATAAAATAAGGAATTTTGGTGTTGTTATTTTGTCAATCGCCAAAACAACGATGATAACAACGATAGATTAAAATATCACATTGCATTGCAAATATCATTAAGACGTACAAGAATAAGGGTATAAAATTAAAATGTCTTAACTAGCCTTAAGATAAACAGCATCTAAAGTTGCGAGAATGCACTAACGTGGTATATGGGATTAAAACCGTTAAAATGCATGAGCACGATCTCATCGAGGCTTTAAAAGCCTTTTTATAGCTAGTTTACTGCCAGATCTAACTTTGATAATATGCTTGTTTTTAAACTTCCTTCGGTATCGCTTCTCTCTAAAGAACCCACACTTATTACCTAAGAGCACTTTAAAGTTTTAGATTTATATGATATGAGAGTAATCTTTCCCAGCAGAAGAATCTTAGAACATGCAAAAATTCTTCACAGTGTAATTTTATGACTAAAAAGTTTCATCAAACAATGAGAGTGGTAGCAGATATTCATTATTTTAACTTGCCAGAAACGGGGTTATAATTTATACAACCTTCTGTGAGATAAATCGAAATTGCAGAACTAGCCATAACACGCCGGCAGCGGCCCGGAAAGTTAGTAGGAATATCTAAATCCGTTGGTCGACCCGAAATTTTACTATGGAAACTCATATTCGTATTCGTCGTACTATTTGGAAATGGAATTAAGTTTTAACTGCACAACTTGATAACCAAATAGGGGGAAGTGGTCCAGAGCGGGTGGTATATAACCCAAAACGAACACTCTCGTGTTTAAATTATTTTGAAAATGGATATTAAAGAGGCAAGAAAAAGTTGAAGGAACTAACCTCCACTTTCAAGTATACAAGGAGTGCAACTAGTATGATTGCGGAGAGCTAGCCTACCGCGTACAATTTGATACTTTAAAGTTTATCTACACAGGCACGACTTTAAAACCAAATTTGAATATTCAATACTCAGCGGTGCAGGAGACGTGTCGTAAATTTTCTGGACCTGAGCAAATAACACCCGAGATTGCTCTCACGGTAGCAAGTATATCGCTTTCAACCGAATTCTTAGGATGACTGGTGTCGGGCAGGCTAGCCATATACTAGAGCAGCATGGGAACAGACATATTTGCCGAATATTATAATTTAGCAGCACGCTAGGAAAAAGAGAACTATTCGTTCTCATGTTAGTGTAGGAAAGTATAGAAAATAAAAATGTACAACCAACGTGATATACGAAGGAAATTGTTTATGTGACGTGAGCGTGAATACGATACCAATTTAATATGTACGCGTACCTACATCGGAGAGGCAATAAAAAGAAATCCTTTGTTACTTATTCAAATATCTCGTACACAAGTGTTGTGATCAAGGTTGGAACATTACAATGACTTTGGCGTGTCTTGGGAGAAAAAGAAAAATCTGTCTCTTTTTTTCATCGCAACTAATCAAGTGGGTCAAATATTTCCTTTGAACTAGAAATAGTACTGCACAAATTTAAAAAGATGACTTTTAAAGACAGTTCGACACGTAGAAATAAGTATAAATTTTAATACTAAAAGGTATTACGCAAATCTTGACTTTCTTAGCATATCATAATAGGTTATTGAAACAAAAACCGATCACCAGACTTTTCGCAGAACCTAAAAAACGAAAGATTAGCTATTACGAATTCACAAGAGCAGCGCTACGTTACATATTACGAAACGCAAACAACAGCACCAGATATATTTTTCATTAACATGATGTAAGGAGACGTGTGACGAGAAAGGGTTATAAAACAGAGACGTCGGACATAAAACCAGCGCACGCTTTTAGTGCCGTCGGGTTTTGTCCGATTTAACAATTCACCGGCTACCGGCAGACAAGTTAGTGGAGATTCACATGCACTTGAATTTCCTGTCTTGTCTCGTCTTGTTCCGACTAGCTGTATCTGAATTTCCTGCCCGTGCCTGAATCTCCTGGGTCTGGTTTTGCTCCATTATTCTCATCATATCTCGTCTTCCTTCTAAGCCAAATTCTTAAGCAGTGATTGGAATGTTGTCATCCTAATCACTCTCTCCGTTCATCGGCCTCTCGACATTGTCACTTTTTTTATATGTACAATTCATTCATGATAAGCATTTTTCCTTTGATAGATGATATGAATTAAAAAGAAGTGGATGGTTTGATGATATCGGATCGATGTTAATGGAAGAAGAAACATACTGCGCTGACCCCAGATAAACGGGGGCACAGGACAGGACGAACAAGACATCTCGTCTTCTGCGTCAGAAGCGGACTTCCACTTCTACAATCATAAGTTCCAGTCTGTCCTCTTGGGTACAATAATCAATAATTAGAGACGAATATTCAATCATTTGAATCTATACAGTTCGTTCTTCTAAACTTTACTAAAATATTTTAACTTTACAATACCTATTTTTTGGTGGTTAGAAAAAGAATTTCGAAAAATTATGATCTTGAGGCGGGAATCGAACCCGCGTCCGCTGCTATCCGGGCAGGTGCCTGACCGCTCGGCCACCCAAGACACTAGTGTCCACCAAAATCTTTGTACTAATTTTTCTAACATTTATATAATGTTAAAATGAAAAATCGAATAATACCTATTTTATATCTCCTCGTTTTATATGGGTTTTATTTTCAATGTCTATATACATATTCTAATGCTTTTTTTTATTAAAAATAAAATTAATATTTGCACACTTCAGTTGAATTTATTTATTTTATTTCTGTACAAACAACGTGTCAAGTAATATACTGAAAAATAAAATGCCAATTTCTGAAAAGGAGGTCTGTTACAGTATTATTATAAAAAACACATCACAATATCAAAACAGATATTTCAAATTGGGCAGATAAGTTTTATTCGAGGACTGGAATATTAGGCTTTAGTACGATAAGAAGTAAATCTTTTGAAAATAAAATATACTAAGGTCGGTCACCTCGCGCATAATTTAAATAGCAACGTCCTTCAGGTAAAGCCGTACCCCTCAAAACCCTTCTCCTCTTCTTGACGCAGAGGGTGGAATGTTTTTGTAATAAAATATTATTTTCTGTTGAGAACAACTTAATTTCAGAACACCTGTCGAATTTCGCAAACTATTCAATGGCTCAAAATATATAATGTGGAAATTAGGGACTGTATTAACAAGATAAATCTTAATTAGGTCTACATGATAATCTGCACGTCTAATCTTTAGACTTATTATCTACTGCTTACGATGATTTAGCCGAAAACCTATTTATTAATAGTCTTGTCTTGTAAATCAGGTACAGACACATAAACAGTTCTGATATATATTTTCCACACTAACAAATTTGTAATAAATAACATACGATTTGTAGTAAAAGGTATCTTCTGTTATGGCATACGCTATCCCTATTAATGGAAGAATATAGGGACAATGGGTAATAACCCACCACACTGGCACTGGATACCGAAAATACCTTCCAAAACATAGACGAACTTCAAGATACTTTCTTTTCATTCATCTATCCAATAACCAGCTTTAGCGAACATTGCTTAATTTACGTGATCGCAAGCCAAGCACACTTGTTACGATCAATAACAACGAAAAGACAAGGTTCTCCCTTGTAGATTTAATTTAATGTGGTTCTTGTTTACTACGTTTGTGACTGTACTTAATATTTTCATCTACGTTTTAAGAAATGGAAATTTCGAAAAAAGAATTTTGTAAAAAAATATCACCAAAAAGAGAAGCGATGCCAGAAAATATGACGCGGCGTGTAACTGTTCTCAAGCACTCCATTAAAGGCAGTAAACGCGACGGGACTCGTAACTTCGACAACGTCGAGATAATCCCAGCATTACTGAACTGCACTCCGCATCGCATTGTTGCCGACGGAACAGGTATCTGTGACGATATGAATATTGCAGCCGAAAAAAGCTCAATACAAACTTCGATTTCTAAGGGCCATTGCGCATTGTCGACTGCAAAACGATCTCTCGACAATCAGAACAGGCAATTAGAACTAAAGGGACAGAGCTGAGCAATCAAATAGCGCATTTGATGCCTAAGCAAATGAACTAATAATTCGACAGTGCGGAACAACTCTAATATGCCTACAAGACTTTCTCGGCTCGCGACGACGTACGAAAGTTTTTGTGTTAAAATCGATACGAGCCGATGCCTGACATTGTCGGTAAGTATTCGAGAATTTACTTCGCCAAGTTATATATTTCGAGTGGGCAGAATTTATTGACTACTTTGTAAAGGAGAATGTAAATAATCTTGTAACGAGATGAATGGATTGCACTCTAGAAGCTTTTTGACAAGTACTGAAGGGATATTCTTTACGTACCTATCTTATCTAGTAAAATTTCATGTCATACTTTATACTGTGTTACTTTAGATTACTGTTATATTCTCCCTGGTCAATAATCTTATGAATAAGTATGTAGTAGATCTTTAAAATAAAATAAAATCAGTACTACCACATTTACCTATCCAAGAACCTCTAAGGGGCGACTGAGGCTTAAAATCTTTCCTGTGGGTGTCGTAAAAGGCGACAAAGATAAATCTGAATATGATTAGGAATAGGCAGCAGCGTTCCTCTTATACCACCTAGGCTTGCAATGTACTGCGACTTTTGTGCCCGATAAATGGCAATAGACTCGCCACCACATGGGACTTGACATATTTGGCGAAACGTGGGTGCTAGTTCACCTCTGCCTACCCCTTCGGGGACATAGGCGTGATTTATGTATGTATGTATTCCTTACCTACAAATTCTTCTTCTTTATCATGATCTGTTTATTCTCTGAGTATTAAGGGTCAGTGTAGTATGCCATACTGCTCCAGGGTTTGGCTAGGTTTCACGAATATTAAGGGGTAAGTAAGTGATTTCCTGCGTTATGTGGCAACGAGGGTCCCCGTCTACGTTGATATGCATAGATCCAGAAAACCACCTCAAACGACAACCACGCAACATGAAACATGTTAGCGAAAACCATATTATGCTTTTTCGTCATCACGTAACAAAACGGCTTCAAATATTGTCTACCCCAAAATATTTTGTATTAATAACTTTTAAGAACTAATGAAAGGAAATCAATACTGTAGTACTTACACGTTTCTCAAATGGGTTTGAATTTACATCAAAAAGATTAACATTCTGAAACCTTTGTCCATGTTTTTTAATGAAAGTCACATTAACTTTCAAACATAGGTTTAGTATAAAAGATCTGATAACGAACCCAATGCCGATACAAGAACGTTCTTATCGTTAACGTTAACAACAGTGAAGCTAATGGTTATTGATTATTTGAATTTTTAAACTTTATACAATTTTGTTCAGTACAGCGCATGTCAAGCTTTTAAAAACTGTCAGATTTGTTCAAACAAATTTCAACCTTAGCTCATTTGACTTTATAATGCGAATTTGTCAGTTTGTAGCAACTTAACATAATTGTTTGCTTCAATTCTTTTTACTCTCGATATTGCTTCGGTGGCTCGATCAGGGGAGAATAGACGAGCGTAAAATAGACCGCAACCGAAAGTTGGTGCAGTCTATTTTCATACTTGCCTGACACCGTCTCTCCCAGCGATCTGTTCATTGCTCATCTCCCGGTTTCAAACCTTAGTTGGGTTGTACAACTTCCGCGAGAGCGATTGGGGGTGGTGATTATTGTATTCTGCTCTGCTGTCACCACACGGCAAACATGAATTTCAATTTAGTAACTGCTAAAATGTTCAGCTTTTTATGATGCTGACCGTACGACACCGACTACAAGCTTGCAGAAAGCTAAAAGACTTGTAACTGCCGCACTCAGAGACGTCAATTAACTTTAATGAGTATTTAACGTCAAAAATTTTCATTCAAATCAAGACCATAGACCCGGCAAGAATAGAGACTAGTTTTGAATTGTCATTTTTTGACATTAAGTACTCATTAACGTTATTTGACGTCTCTGAGTGCGGCAGTTAATTCTATAAATTATAAAGTATTTTTGAGATGCATCTCTCTTGCATCAGATGAGCGATAATAATTGTGCTCACACATTAGCTCTAAGCATTGTCGACGCCTGAGTTATGTTACGGGGATTTTGTGAAACCGTATAAAATAGCTAGCATCTAAGCTTAATCCATTTAGCTCTGGGTTTTCTCCATTCTAAATGTGCTAGATCATTTCAGCACAATTAAATTTCTTTTCACACTGTCCGCTCTGAAATAAAAGGAATGGACTTAGAAATAGCGAAGATTATATATTCATGCAAACGGATTCATATCGCTCCTTTTTCATAGTTAGAGTTTTCAAGTTGGAGCTTTCTGTTTTAATTACAAGGAAAAGGTGGCAATGTTAAGCATTTTATTGCGTCTGGGCTGTAGTAAAATCTGCGAAGGAATGTTGATTATGAAATTACCCGTCTGTGCAACTTAGCTAAATATGCTTTTAAAATTTCTTTTGCATTGAAAGCCACTGTTGTAAAAGCTGTTTTCATAAACTTTGAAACTTATGACTTAATAAAAGCTTATTGAAATATAAAATATTCTGGGTAACATTATTTTGATTTAAACTATACGAAGGTACATAATAATGGTTTTCTAATATTACTTATATTTATAAGAGTATTATCTTCACAACATCTTAATTGCTAATAATTGATACATACATACATAAATCACGTCTATATCCCCGAAGGGGTAGGCAGAGGTGAACTAGCACCCACGTCTCGCCAACTATGTCAAGTCCCATGTAATAGGTGGCGAGCCTATTGCCATTTATCGGAACCAAAAGTCGCAGTACATTGCTAGGTGGTGTAAGAGGAACGCTGGTGCCCATTCCTCATCACTGATTTATCCTTAGTAGCCTTGTACGACACCCACGGAAGAGATACATACTTATTTTGAATGCAGATTGCAATGTAACTGGGGTCTGTTATGATGATGAATAATTTTGAACGTGTATAAATAAATTATTTTTTTATTCTTGTGTACACAAGCAACTATAGTAATAAATTCAAAAATTGATTTTTAATTGACGGTGAGCAGAAAACACTATCCACACATCTGGTGTCAAGAAGAGTAAAAGACCAGTGGCGAAACGGATTTTTGGTGATCACCCGATATTTCTATCTATCTACTATTGACTCTACATTCTCTTGAAAAGCACAAAAAAAGAAAGTATCTTTGAAAATGAACGCGTTGAAACAGCGTATGTCGTTAAGCGAGGTGAAAACTTTAAAACGACCTCTGTGCCATTGGTGAAAATTCAAATGCAATCAAACTACCCTCGATTGCGAGCCTCGCGTTGCAGCGGTGACATGAATTTTGGCTAATTGAATATGAAGCGTAGGTGCGAATCAAAAGGGGGAAAGGCAGGAAAGATGAACTTACTACACATGATGTATAACAAAGTATGATTTAAATTTAAGCACTGATGAGCTGTAGGTATAGCGTAGTGGCTTGCGCACCCGGCCTTCGATAACGTAAAACAGGCAATGTTCAATTTTATGTTGCCGATAATATCCACCAATCCTAGTGGTATACCAACTAAATACCTAAATAGGTACATTGCTAAATAAACACCTTGACTCGTCTAGAACTTTCTACACGGGGTCGTGTGGTCTAAGACTTTCACAAAATCAAATATGGCTGAAAATATATTACCAAATATGGATGGGATAAAAGTCGGAAGTCTGGTAGCGGGGGTGAATGTTGACATGAGGTTGTGAAAGGGCCCCGTAAAACCCCGAAAGGTCCCAACACTTGGGTCACAAGTGCCAAGCCAAGCGCTGCTCCTGACTATCCTCTGATGACCCAGCACGGTGAATCCATGGAATGCAAAGAGTTTTCGTCTCTAATAATAATACCATGGTGAATGTCCGTAATGGAAGTTAGTTACATCTAAACTTCTGTGAAATTAATGCCTTTATAGATGCATGTAAACCACTAGCATCACAACGCCATGTGTCCATTGCAACTGCGTCCATAGCAATTACCGAACACTATTACCGTAGTTGCATTACTGACCCAACTAAGCGTACTGTGTAGTGTTTCGAAACAGTGACAATTACTTTGTGGCGACACGACATCAATGCTATCACGCCGGTTGACTGCAAACAAAATAGTGTTTAAATTGTTATTAATTCAGACGGCCGGAATAGAATGGAATTACGCGCAGGCATGCGTACACGTTTTACAATGGAACTAATCAAAGCGCTATTCATTCGGGAGGTAGGCAACGTTTCATTCGTTTATTTATTTATCAACGTTTTCTCGTACAACGGCTTTATTGCGTGTGCAAATTACTTTTTGGTCCTTTCAATCTCACATAATTTTGTATGGTGGCGTTTTTTAGTCAGGGGGCCTACCGCCTAACTCGATTGCTGATGATAGCTATATTGCAATGCACTGCTTACGGCTATAGCAGCCATCCTGAATTTTTAGGCGGCACGGATTTTTTGCCAAATTCATACAAAATCTTTCGGTGATCATTCGTTCAAAGCTATCGCTATATAGTTTAGGTACATTTGATGCGAAATGACAGCATGACGTCATAAACTATAGCTTTTGCCATAGCAATCGAGTTAGGCGGTAGGCCCCCTGGTAATGCTTTTCGACTGTTGCCAAAATTATAAAGTTTAATTCGTGTTATACTGGCCAAGAAATATATGCAAAGTAATAAAATTAAAGCCCTGTATTTGAAGCTGGCACTTATATCAAATACTTACAGGACACGTTTTCAAGTCATTTTCAGCCGTGCCAACAATTGCTCATAGATAATTGGTGTCAAGCAGGTAGCTGGACTATCTAGCACTAGCTGTAAAATCTAAGCCTAGAACTTAAGTAGTGTGAATTGAAACGTTGTCTTACCAGTCACTCTCTCCATTCATCTATCAAACGGTCTTTTCTATACATTGATCCAGCACTAGTAGATTCCTTCCCCGGTGATATAAAGGGGAAACAACAGTATTCTGGTCACCACGCGGTTAACCACTCCATCCTATTTCATACATTACATTATGAACTCACAAAACGATACTAAGATTTATCTATTCTGCGATCTGATACTAATCTTTTAACTACATCTGTGTTATAAAAACTTGACAATCAAATCCTCCGACCGCAAAACAAAAACAGACCTGTGCTCATTTAAAATGATACACAAAAGATTCTCTGCTCGCATAAACTATAGCATTCAAAAGCCGCAACGTCCGAATGCCGCAGCTGGGGAAATAAAAATAAATAAGAAAGAAGCGGGCCTCCCATCTTTTCTCGGCAATTTCCGTCCACCCAGATAGGGAGCAGGGACACGTGAAATCAGGAGCTAACCCCTATATCTACGCGAGTCGACAACCTGATTTAGTGACTTAATCGAACCAGCCTTGGGATTTATTTCTAGAGATCTGCTGCCCACAGATTGCCCGAAGATTATCAATCAGAGGTTGTTGTTGTGAAAACCAATTAATGTTCTCACACAAACGACCCAATTTCGGTTGTTGTTTTGGTTACGCATACAAACATGCACCTTACCCAAAGAGAACCTTACCGAACGGCTGTAAAATCTAAGCTAAAACCTTGAGCAGTGTGGATTCGAATGTTGTCATTCCAATCACACTACACACTGTAACGTGGTTACAATATCAGATCCTCCTTTCATCTCAATTTTACTGCTGACTGCCAGAGGAGACGGATGTCTCTGAATTCCATATCAATTACTAGAATAGATAAGATGTCAATTTAATAAATAAATATGTTATAAATACTATCTCAAGGCACTTTTGTGAGTACTTGTGAGCCTTTTCAGTGTTTTAGTGTATAATCAGTTTTAAACTGTATAAGTGTTCTGTTTTTATATTATTATTGTATTTTCAGAGTGCCTTATTTTTGGATTTTCAATATATTAAATGGTGACGGTTTTGGTGTTCTTATATCTGGACCCCCGATAGGGCCTACCACACCACCACACTGTTACAACACTATCCAAGGTCATCGGTCTTTCGAGACGGTCGTTTTCGTCTCCTTTCTCCTTAAAGCCCCTGATATAAAGGTACCGCTTCTCAAAACATAAAAACGAATATATTAGCAAATTACATAATCTATTACACTACCCTACCTTAATTAAATAAATACCCACAAAGTTATTGCAGGCCCTCATATTTAAAGCCCTTCAATCCTTTACAAACAACTTCTAACGGCAACAATTCCGTACATACGCTTGATGATATAACCATATTTACCTCAGTTCTACAATGTTGCTTAGTAGCTGGCAGTCTCATAAATAATACCCGTTCACACAACGCAGATTAATCGTATGTACACAAGCCTTAGGCCCAAGGTACATACACACAAGCACCAGGTTAATTATAACTGTTCTTCGGCACCACCCTGACGTTATCTCAGTGTAAAACGTGGGATGCTTAAGGGGAAATTGCCCATAACCAACGCAGTCACGAAAGAGTTCTCCATTTTGTATATCATTAACTTATTTTGGGAAATTCGGAGGAAGGGATGGCAAGCATGATAATACTAGGGAAGATGGATATTTTACATGCTAAAAAACAACAATATCGCAATCTGCAAAACTAATTGGGGGCGTGTATTTGATGCAATTAGTCATATCAAGTATGTGACTAGAATATAAATAGGGTAATATATCTCTTTCTAAGGATCTCTATCTCTATCTAAGGATAAATCAGTGATGAGGAATGGGCAGCAGCGTTCCTCTTACACTACCGTCCTGACAATGTACTGCGACTTTTGTGCCCGATAAATGGCAATAGGCTCGCCACCTATTACATGGGACTTAACATAATTGGCGAAACGCGGGTGAGAATTCACCTCTGCCTACCCCTTCGGGGATATGGGCGTGATTTATGTATGTATGTATGTAATATATCTCTTTGGTTGTCTTCTTACATTTATTCGCTCGTGGGTGTTAATTGACATCTACCTACTCCTTCGAGGTTCAATAGGCGTGATTTATGTATTTATGTTCATTCGTTCCACGTAGCCTAACCATCTCAACATTATTTTTTCTGTTTCAGTCATTACCTACGTCATCTTTTACACCGCATCATTCGCAAATTACTATATTTTTATTCTATCACTAATTTTTTTTCACACACTTTTTCCACAAAAACCGTATTTCCGCCGTATTTACGTTACTTTCATCCTTCTTCTACGATACCCAAGTTTTCTAAACCAATGCACATTGCCGCAACTGGGATTGTTCGCGCGTAGCGAGTAAACCATCCACAAAATCTCTCCCTGGGAAGGTTTGTGTCAGGCAGACGACATTTGTCAAATCTTATAGAATGAGAACGTTCATACTTTATTGTTCATCACATACATAAATGATTTCCCTAATATAACTAGTCATGATTGCATTCTTTTTGCAGACGACATTTCTTTGATTATAATAGATACAAAAATGACATTGAATATGAAATTAATATAAATAATACAATACATGATGTAGTAACTCGGCTTAGTAAAAATAATTTAGATGTTAATATTTCCAAAACCAATTATATTCAATTTACAATCAAAAACCAGAATAAATTAAAATTAAAATTATCATATAATAATATATCTTTGACAGAAAGTACTCAAAGCAAATTTCTTGGCTTGATTTTGGACCATAATTGCAATTGGAAGGCTCACGTTTCAAATGTGTGTGGTAAAGTTAATAGGTTTGTGTATGTTTTAAGTAGATTACGTAGAATTTAAAATACTCCAACAGTGCTTTCCGCGTATCATGGATACATTACCTAAATTCTCCGATATGGTCTACTATTGTGGGGAAATAGTCCTGACATTAAAAGGGCATTTATTTCCCAAAAAAAATGTATTCGCGCAATATGTGTAGTGTAGGTTTTTATGAGTCATGTAAGCCACTTTTTGACACACTAAAAACATTGACACTGCCCTCAATGTATATATTGCAAGTAGCAACTTTTGTCAAAACTAATCCTCATTATTTCACTAGGGCTTCTGATATATATCCTAGAAACATAAGAAAAGGGGAAAGATTAGTGCT
Source organism: Cataclysta lemnata (assembly GCA_963931975.1). Classification (NCBI taxonomy): domain Eukaryota; kingdom Metazoa; phylum Arthropoda; class Insecta; order Lepidoptera; family Crambidae; genus Cataclysta; species Cataclysta lemnata. The sequence goes on from OZ008339.1 coordinate 9,700,212, forward strand.
TGAACACAAATTTAAAACTATGGCATGTCAAAATATTTGCTATGGTATGTGTATAAGGATTTTAACAAAATACCTGAAGAAATTAAAAAGTTACCTCTAAAACATTTCAAAATTAAATTAAATAAATGGCTTCTTGACAATTTTAACACAGATCATGTTAATGCATTGCATGCTTTGATAGCAGATCACAGTAGGATCAATTTATTAATGTAACATCAATGTAACCTGTGTATCGCAATAAAGAAATTTAAATTTTGAATAAAGAAATTTGAATTTCCTGCACCGACCCAATATATTTTTCTAAATAAAATAACTTGAAAAAAAAAATGTAAAACGAAGTGATCTTGTTTTATTGTTCTATTTACACCAGGTTTTAGTGATCTGTTCTCGGTAAATTGGGAAGTAGATATAATTTTCACTGTTTCAAGTATTATAATCATAAAATAAATATCAAATCCGATTACGGGTTGAAGAGGTCGTTATCGCCTTAATCGGGCGGAAGAAGGAAGAAAATAAAATAGGTAACTTAATCATGAGAAACCATCGAATTGTAAGCGCAATTCTGATAATCTGTAATAGGTATATCTAGCGTTTATATACAAATAAATTAAAGCAAAATTAACCACAATAATTTCACATCAATTACAAACATACTTATTTAACACCACTTTACGCAGTAATTAATAATGGTAACAGAGTCAAAAGTACGAATCATTATTTTTTATATTCTATTTATCACCAGCCCTTTAATATATTGACACTAGTGGTCGCCCGCGGCTTCGCTCGCATTAATGTCGGTTGTTATATAGCCTATAGCCTTCCTCAATAAATGAACTATCCAACACAAAAAGATTTTTCAATTTGAACCTGTAGTTTCTGAGCGCTTATTAGCGCGTTTAACCAACCAACCAAAGAAACTCTTCAGCTTTATAATATTAACTAGGTATAGATATGTTAGGGATGTATTGAAGGATATAGGAGAACGTGTCTTCCGAATCACTAGGAACTCCAGATAATATATTTTTCGTCACCTCTCCAATGAATCCTAAGCCAATATTGCTTAGTTTACATATTCGCAGCCTGAGCGACAATTTTATGGATATATTTGACAATTTTGTAGTCTTACGTACTATTCACTGTACTTTGGAATAAGGAAAAAGCTGACACGTGTTCCGTATAAATAATTATTGAGAATATAACGTTATCCTCCCTCATGTCTATTTTATTATTGATAAGTGGTTTTACCTTTCTTTGCTTAAATGTTACTCGTATTTAGGAGTGCTTTTTGTGAGAGACTACACAATGACATTTATCCTTTGTCTGGCGCCTTCAACCTACGCATTTTTTTGTACTATTTGGATCAAGTGCGCTTAGTTTTATAGAGATTATTCAACAAGGGACTAAGACAAGCCATAATTATTCACTTCGTTGGTACGTTAGGTTAAGGGGAATAAATATAACAAGAACTGGATAGCAGCTATCCATAGCAGAAACATAGGCAGTGATTTCTCCCAATTTAAGTGTCAAGACAGCGGAACAATAAGAACTTTTGGCTGAAACGATAGGATACATAAAGCCTCTTTTTTCCTCCTCTTTCTTTTAATACACATCTGTAACATTACGCAAACCGCTTGGTTACAACAACAGAGTCTGGTCGTCAATAATAACCCGAATCCAGCTAATTGCCTTGCATCGTCTGACCCAGTTGCACAGTCTATTTTGCTCGGATCTGATTCAGAGTTGTCCAATATTGGTTGTGACCCATAAACGCGATATGGATGATACCAGTTAACTTTGTGTACCTATTTCCGCTTATTACCACTAGATATCATATAATACCGTTGATTTTTTTAAAATCGTACTGCTGGTTAATTTATTTGGATGAATCAAATCATACGCAGATGAATCATTTAATGATTGATATAAGATTTTTCAAGAGAACTGCAAGAGTCTACTTTGACCTCACGTCCCATACATAGGTAATAACAAACTGTAGGTGCAGCCGGGACTAACATCTTAATGTGCCTACCGATGCACGGAAGAACTCGAGATAATAGATATTTGGTCACCCGTCCAATGATCGGACTAAGCAAAAACAAATCAACTTACGTAATCGTAGGCCAGGTGCGCTAAGCCTCCATGTCCTCAAAAATGTGCTTTATTTAAAATTTATCTAAATCAAGACGCAATTTTAATGGAATCTAAACTCTCTAGGACTGAAATCGTTTCGGGCTTTTAACTCGTATATTTAGATGTTTGCATTGTTATTATATATAATGTTATTTTTAATTTTTGCATTGTCTTTTAAAATGAATTGGCTAACTTTAAAACAGCAGAGAAGAGAGTACCAATGCTTAAAACTTCCAGAAATGAATCTGAGAGTATGTTTAAAACTTCCAGGAATAGCAGTAACATTGTGCTCATAATGAAAAAAGTATGCAAAGTTGCAAAGCTGCCCCCGGGCAGTCTGCAGATAAATATCCTTGCAGACGTCCGACTTTTACCGATTGTTTGTCGTCGGTCGGTTTTGGGATACATACAGGCAGACGGAGGCCTGAAACTGGATAAATATGTTTTGTACTTAGGACCTTGAACTATTGTTTATCAAATCACTATCTATTGTACAGTGCGTTTTCTAAGTGGTTCACTATTGGCTCAATAGAGGGCACTGAAAGACTTTAAATCGTGCTATTAAACTTAATAGTTGATATTATAGTGATTCTGTTGTATTTTAGTTTGCATGCTTATGATATAGGCGAAACATGATGAACCTACACACCACATTGTATTTACCATCCTAACAACCATGTTTGAAGCAAATAAATATATTATTATTATATTATTATTATTATATTATTAAAACTGAGCTTACATACATACATGATGATTATTTCATCATTTCAGCGTCGATCGTGTGCGGACACTCTTAACCAAACAGCTCGCTAATAAAATAATGAAACTAATAGTGTAGGTATATTCTCCCATCCAATTGAGAGATCTGTGCACCAGCTGTTGGGCTACGGATTAGAAATAGTTACTGTTGGGTGATCACATTGATAGAGTGATGATGATGATGAATTATATTTAAAGCTATTATCTGATCTAAGTAATTTTTATAATGCTCTATTTTTTTAACGAATTCTATATTTGCGGCTAGAAAATCTTCAGGCTAATTAAATAGTATGATAATTCTCTGTTATCAACCTCTCTCCGTCTATAAAGTACAAGTTCTGACATGAGTAATAGGACCCATCCAAGTTGAAGTGCTCTTTTATGCCACACAAAAGTCTGTTGGACCTGTGGCTTAAGTCCGGCCGAGCTCCGCTTAAGAAATTTTAATGTACCCGCGGAAGTTCCTCTTTACATCTTAGTTCTCTTCAGTTTAACTTGAAGCACTTTAAAAAAAATAATAGCGTGTAATCTCTGCGCTGAAGTTAACGGATCTTGTTTAATTTGTTACTTGCTTCTCTAGTCTCCCTCGCTTCGTTCAATGATTGTTGGCGCTTTCTGTGAGAAGTATTTGAACTTTAAGCAAAGGAGTAGTGCCTAAATTTGTATGCAGTAATTTTCTAGCCTTCCATTAACACCGGGAGCGAAAACTAACGTCGAGGAGATTGTCCGGTAAATACTAATAAGCACCTTGGGCAGACGTGTGGTAAATAGCATACCCAAACAGTTGGTGAAAGGAAGGCGACCGGCTGTAAAAATGTTGCGATTCCAATCACTTCCTCCCAGGCCAGCATGGAAGACACAGATATATTACTATAAGATGGAAGACATCAAATTAAATAATATGTTACATTCAAGATCAACATTAGTCAACCTAAAATGTTTTAAGGTAAAGTATTGCAAAGTTTACGGAGACATTTTGTATTAATCTGACGTGGAATATTAAGTCTTGACTATATTATATCACCAAGCCTTTTTTGTTATTTTTTAAGGATATCCATAATAAATATTATAATTATGATGATATAGTGTCCTATCTATCTATAGGTAAAGAAAACTGCTAATATTTGATATCTAATATTAGCCGTTTTCTTTACCAAAATAGCACAATAACAAATATTGATCTCAGAGTTCAGTAAGAACGTTCTAGAATCTATTTCCAAGTTCTGTGCGGTTGTCGGGGAAGTTTGATAAACGATACCTAACGACCTAACGACTTTGGTGTCCACTTCGCAAACCGGAACCATAGCTACCTACTAATAGTTTTTTAATGATAATAAGTACGAGGGCCAACAGATTGTGCACCTGGTAAGTGCTGCTTCCCATACATCATTCATTAACACCATTACCAGCCCTTAAGTGTCCCCACTGCTGGGGTACAGGCACAGGAAGAATATAGGGAGAATGGGCGATAACCCACCACGGTGGCCTAGTGCTGATTGGTAGGTATTAACAACTGCGGATACAGCCAGGAACAGTGTGCTTAACTTGTCTTCCGAAGCACGGAGGACCTCGTGATAATATATTTTTGTTCACCTATGCAATGACTGGCCCTAGCAAGATAGTTTACGCAATCGCAGGCAGAACGCTAACCCACTGCCCTATTGAGCTCCTCCTATACATATTTCCCATACAGGACCCGATAATAGTAGAAGGTAGGCTCGCCACCTATTATTACATTGGCTGTTAATTCACCTCTGCTCTACATAAATCACGCGTATGTCCCCGAAGGGGTAGCCCTACGGGGACATAGGCGTGATTTATGTATGTATGTATAAATCCTAGAGCTTATTTTATTTAGGTTAATGTTAATACATTTTTTTTAATTTGTAACATCCATTGTCTGTCATGTTTCGAAGTATTGTTAAGATAAAGTTAATCTATATTATTTGCAAAGGCTTATAATTAATTTTCTGTAAGTATATTTTGGTAAGTATTTTCATCCTAATAAATAAATAAGCAAATACTACAGACTCCAAAATAATCGATCATAGTAATAAATGTACGAGTATAATCAATTCAATTTGAATAGTGCTTTCCTAGCATTGAGATTGTGGTGTGCACTGAGGAATGGCGGTCCCCAACTGCTTCATAGGACTTTGTATATATTCTGAGATTCACTCGAAACTTTGTAGTCGTGGCTTAGTACTTGTTTCTCTTAATCCACCTTATTACGTTAGTCGTAAGGTCTAATATTGATATTGTCACCATTAGTATTTAACAGCTGTCGCACTTTTCGCTGATTAACCATTTCACGATACTTTGTATGTATAGCTTAGTTCTCTAAACTAGTGTTCTCCTTCAAATAGGAAAACCATTGTAACCTCTTACTACTAAGTACTGTTCTATACTAATAAGAACCGGTTTTTTGATGCATAGTTAAGTCAACCAATTGTTAAAAATTGTTACTTATGTTTAAATAGTGACAGTCACTATTGTTACTAATGGTTAAATATCAGTCTGATATTAGTAACGGCCTTCTATGCTGGTCTGGGAGCGAACAAATAACGTAAAATAGGCCAGCCCCAACTCATCCATGGGTGTCGTAAAAGTCGACTAAGGGAGATTGCCCGATGTAAACCAATAAGCACCTTGGGGCACCCGAATGGTGGAAGGCAAACCGCCAACAACAGCGTACCCAAAGAGGGTTGGTGTCAGGCAGGCGGCCGGCTGTAAAACCTAAGCCAAAACCTTGAGCAGTATGGATTGGAATGTTGTCATTCCAATCACTCTCTCCGTTCATCGGTCTCTCGACATGGTCCATTCTGTCTCTTTTCTATACATTCATTCATCACTAGCACCTTTACGGTGGGATGGATGATATGAATCAAAAGGGAGTGGATGGCTTGATGACATCTGACATATGAATGGAAGAGGAAACATACTGCGCAGACCCCAGATAGACTGGGAACAGGGCAGGAAGAAGAAGAAGATTTAAAGATTAGTAACAATGCTTAACAATTGGTTGAGTTAACTATGCATCGAAAAAACGGCCTTAAAAGTCTGTGTAAAAAGTCTATGTAAAACTCCGGTTTTTCGTCAGTCTATTTATTTCCGAAATTTAATAACAATCGAATATAAACACGAATAAAAAATATTGATTAAATGCTTTGTTTCAAAGCCTGTAATCCCTTTTCAATTATCATCTCGTGAATTGAACGACCATAGATATAAATGAATAGCCATAAATTTCATGAGAAAGCCGAATTAAATTAATTATATCTAATAAATCTTACGTCTATAACTTAACCTCAACAATTAGTTAAGTAATATTAGTTTGTTGTTATAATTAAGGGTAGGTATCGATGTTTCAGAATTGGAAGCTTGTATAGCGCGTTCTCATTATATTTCATCCATAGGGAAAACCCATTCCCCATCAGTGCAGACCTGACATGGGCTGATTATGATGATGATAATGACTAAATTATTTCCGACAACAATTGAAGATACACATACATAAAACACACCTATGCATTCCCGAAGGGGTAGGCAGATGTGAATTAACACCCACGTTTCACCAATTATGTTATCTGCCATATAAAAGGGGTCGCCCCCTATTATATGGCAGATTGCCATCTACCACTGTGACGGAAGGAATCTGATCGTCACAGTCCTTGACGTCACTCTGGGTCGGAACTATTCTTTAATAGATCCGCCGATAAGACGAATACGGTAAATATTGTGGTTTAACAGTAATTGTGACAATGACCAACAGCAAATATAATGCAACACCTTCACCTACCTTAGCCGTGGTGTCTTCATTGAAACGGGAGCTGCTCCAGTATAGTCCAGGGACACGAAACTATGTCTGGGAAGATGGGAACCACCGGCACACACGCACTTTGAATAGTTAAAAGGTGCAATTGTTTCAATATACACAATACGTGTCAAATTAGAGAATGAGATTCGTTAATGATTAAGAAAACTCCAGTTATGAGCCTCTTCCGATGATGATTGCAGTCTACCTTCCCGATTTTTTTTCTTTCTTGAATTTCAATCACCGTCGCTCGCGGACCAACCAGCGTCCAGCAGGCTGAGGTATGCATGCGCGGGGAGAACCGCGCTTTGCTATTGGTCAACATCTTAAACCACAATATTACGCGCCTAATTTAAAATATTAAATTTGCTATTAACACCAAACATACCGCCCACCAAAATACACTAGTGGTATTTTCCGAATCAACAAACGGGAGATCAGACTAAAATCATTTATGAGCGTAATAATACGTTAAAATTAACTATGCACTAGTTACGATAATTTTTATAGAGTTACGATTATTTTTATAGATATACATAAATATATATTTGATTAGTATTAAAATTGTTGGGTTGAATTAGAATTCGATAGGGAGCTGACAAAGCTTAACCAACGGACGTTTAATAACGCTGTCTTTGGTCCTGAGAGTGGCAACACGAACGACACCGTCAGTGCCGGGATGCAATTCGGTTACCCTTCCCAAAGACCACTGCATCGGCGTACGATTATCATCTTTTATAACGACAACGGAATTAACGGCCAACGGTTTGGATGTTGTGGTCCATTTTGCGCGCTGCATAAGGGAACTAAGATATTCGTTCTTCCAACGAAGCCAAAAATTTTGCAGAAAAGCTTGCACCAATTGCCATCGATTCAAACGTTTTAAGTTTATCTGGGAAACATCCTGGTCAGGAACAGCAGTAAGCGGTTCCAACGTCAGAAAGTGGCCCGGGGTCAACACATTGAAATCATTGGGATCTGCGCTTAATGCACATAATGGCCGAGAGTTCATAACAGCCTCGATTTGTACAAATAAGGTGCTTAGCTCCTCAAACGTCAGCACTTGGTTTGCAACTATGCGATAAAGATGGGACTTAGCAGCCTTAATTTGGATTTCCCAAACTCCACCGAAATGAGGAGCGGAGGGCGGATTGAAATCGAATCTAATAGAATTCGTGTGTGACGCTTGTTCCAATAATGATAGATAGTTACTGGCACCTACGAAGTTCGTTCCGCAGTCTGCGTGAATGACAGTACAACGACCGCGACGACCCACGAATCTACGCAAAGCTGCAATAAATCCCTCTGTTGACAATGACGAGACAACCTCAAGGTGCACCGCTTTTGTTGCCAAGCACACGAATAGGCACAAGTACGCTTTATCCAGCTTCGCATTGCGATACCTACCAACCTTTATACGAAAAGGTCCACCGAAATCGACCCCGACTACAGAGAAAGGTTTAACTTGATTTACACGATATTTTGGCAGATCAGCCATGTAAGGTTGTAGCGGTTTTGGACGCGTTCGGAAACAGCCTATACATTTAGATAGACAGTGGCGAATAGCTCGTTTTGCAGATAATACCCAAAACCGCTGCAAGATTAAATAATGAGTTGTATTGTGACCCGTGTGGCAGTGCTGACGATGTATAGACTCGATAAGTTTATATGTGAACGGATGATCGCTAGGCAACAATACAGGATGTCTCTGTTCAAATTCTAAGCCGGCGCGCGAGAGCCTGCCGCCCACCCTGACGATCCCCTCTTCATCAACAAATGGGCTCAGTTTGCGGAGCGGTTTTGGTAACGGCCTATTACATTGAAGGTGTAAAATCTCGTTTTCAAATGATGAGGCCTGAATGAATTTCACAATAACCAACAACGACTTGTAATGCTCTGTCTCATCTGTTATTGAACCCAACTGACGACAATGTGGATGCTTAAGGTTGTAAATGAATCGTCGAACGTAAGAGACAATACGCACTATCTTGTCAAGCGATGAAAATTTTTCCAATAATTCATCAATAAAAAATCCTCTACTATCATCTGCTAGATTAACTAAAGTAACTGTGAATCGTTCTTCGTTTTGGATAGTTTCTTCTTCGATGTTATTGAGAACTGGAGTTCCCGACAAGTTAGGCCACTCGTCCCTAGTTTGTGACAGCCAGGGTGGCCCTAACCACCATAACGAGTCATGCAGCAGTTCCCGAGGCAGACGTCCACGGGAACAGATGTCTGCCGGATTGTCAATGGATGTCACATGATGCCAAGACTCGGTGGGGACGATATCCTGGATGTGACTCACCCGATTGGCTACAAACGTGGTCCATCGCGACGAATGTGATTTCAACCACGACAACACCACAGTGGAGTCAGACCAAAGGTATATCGCATGGAACGTAAGAGCCGAGTTGTAAGTATCAGTCACAAACTTAACTAGATCAGCAAGCAGCACTGCAGCGCAAAGCTCTAACCGAGGCAGAGATAGTCGTTTGAGAGGGGCCACACGAGCTTTAGAACACAAGGGCGACACGTGTATGGATCCGTCAAAATGCAAGGTACGTATATATATGATAGCGCCATAAGCAAGTTCAGAACTGTCACAGAACCCATGCAGCTCGTATGACTTTACACCAGGTTTAGTCAGACATCGATTGATTCTCAATTCTTTAAGTGATGGCAACTGATCGCATAATCGATTCCAAACACTTGTTATTTCCGCAGGTGGGTCCTCATCCCATGACACAGCCGCTATCCATAATTTTTGCATCAGGCATTTAGCCAGAATTGTTACAGGTGAAAGAAAACCCAATGGATCGAAAATCTTAGCAAGCTCGCTTAGAATAACACGTTTAGTGCAGCGACGCTCAGTTGGTGTAACGTCAAATAGAAAAGAATCACCAGCCGCATCCCACCTGAGACCGAGAACCTTAAGAGTGGATGGTTGACCATCGGAAAAGGATTTTGTATCAAGAAGGCAGTTTTGTTGAGGGATGTCTTTGAGCAAATCGGGCCTATTACTAGCCCACTTCCTGAGCTCAAAACTACCCAGCTTGAAAAGCTGAATGAGTTGTGATTTGGCTTCCAAAGCTAAATTGATAGTTTCAAATCCGGTGACAACATCGTCGATATAGATATTCCTAGATAAGATTTGTTGCGCTAGAGGAAACTGATCACCCTCATCCTCAGCCAATTGCCGGATAGTTCTGCACGCTAGAAAAGGAGCGGATGACACGCCATATGTGACCGTATTTAACCTAAACTCTTGTAACGCTTTATTAGACTGAGCTCTCCAAAAGATTCTCTGAAAATCTCGCTGATCATCGGAGACCAAAATTTGTCTGTACATTTGACGTATGTCAGCCATAAAAACCACCGCATGAGTGCGGAACTGAAGAAGGACTTGGATAATGTTAGTTTGCAGTTTAGGCCCAATTAGTAAGGTATCGTTCAGGGATTTTCCCTTGCCATCCTTTGCAGAGGCGTCAAACACAACGCGTAATTTTGTTGTGGTGCTATCCGGTTTTACAACACAGTGATGTGGTATATAATATTTCCCGTGGCCTAGTTCCTTAGTATCGATTAACGTCATATGACCGGACTTGTGATAGTCCTCCATGAACTCGCAATACTGTTGGTGCAGATTCGAATCCCGCGACAGACGTCGCTCAAGGGCATGGAAACGCCTCAGTGCAACATCGCGAGAGCCTTGGAACACTGGTATCGCGCCACCCCTAAATGGAAGCCTAACAATGTACCTCCCGGTAGGATCACGTTGATGCCCTTCAGCATACGAATGTTCACAGGCTATCTCATCCGGCGTCAACGACGAAGCTTGGGGAACAGTATCCACCTCCCAGAAGCGCTGAACGAGTGAGACTAGTTGCCTGTCAATTGTAGACTGGCCCTGAACTAGAGAACATGTATCGAGATGTGATCGACCTAGTAGAAGCCAGCCGAAGACTGAGCTGATAGCATGAGGTTGATTGGCATTGCCCTTGATGCGTTCATTATTTATTGACTCTGCGAAAATATCTGCACCTAACAAAATGTCGATCGGCCCTGGAATGTCAAAATCCGGATCTGCTAACGATAAAGATTGAATATGAGACCAACCTACGGTATTAAGTTTAGCTATTGGTTGGTCCCCGCAAATGTTAGGAATCACATGCATGTCCACGTCGAACAACGATTTATTTTTTGATCCAATAGAACAGTGAATGATACCGACAACATCAGCACTAGCCCCGCCGAGGCCTTTTATATAGGATTCTGATGGGACTGGCGCAAAATTTAAACGATGCACAGCGTCTTGCGTAATAAAATTATTTTGACTTCCAGTGTCAAACAGGGCGCGAAGGGTGCAGATCTGCCTATCGGCATCTGTTACCTGAATTAGGGCGGTAGCTAAAAGAACAGTCGAATTAATGGTCCTATTTATTAAGGTGGTATTTGAAATTTTGGAAAGCAATGACACACTTTGAGACTCACTGTCACTCTTATTAGACTTGTTTATGTTATCATGGTCAATACGATCCTTGTGCAGTAACGTGTGATGCTTGTGTTTACACTTCAAACACCTAAATATTGAAATGCAGTCTTTCAACTGATGTGACGATTTTAGACAATTATAACACCAATTTCGTTCTGTCACTACCGACATACGTTCATCTATGGGTTTAGCTACAAACAGCTTACATTGTGTAATAAGATGAGGCTCCGCACAATATGCACATTTTATCTCAGGCCTATAATTCTGTGTTGTTGTTGTTGACGTATTGATTTGAGGGTGTTGAGATGATGGCAAGTGTTTAGGGTTATCCGCAAGCAACGTGTGTGAAACATTCATTCGTTTAGTGTAATTGTTATTCGATATTTCTGTGGTAGTCTTACGCGTTGTCGCCTTTATATTATCTTCAAAGTGACTATCACGCACTAACGCCTCACACTTGGAGTGCAAAAAATTTCTTAATTCCAAATAGTTAGGAAGCTCCAAGTGACTAGACTTTTCTTCAAATTCGCGGCGTATTTTCGAGTCTAGCTTCGACAAAATATGATATGCCAAAATAAAATCCCATTGTTCAACCGGTAAATTTATTTTCTTTAAAATTGTTAAATTTTCATCAAAGTTGTCCAGCGTTTTTCGAAATTCGAACCCATTTTGAAATTTAAAATTAATATTTAAAACATCTCGCCAGCAACAAAAAGCTAAGTCTCGTTTGCTTTGATAACGTGTCACCAAGGCCGCATACGCATCCGAATAATGCTCACTAGTAATTGGAAAGGTACGGATAAGTCCTAATGGGTCACCGCTTAGTGACGAAATCAAATAATGAAACTTCTCCACATCGGTGAGCGACTGGCAGTTGTGAATAAGAACATTAAATGTATCGAAAAATTCAGACCACTTTTTGATGTCACCCGAAAAGGTAGGCAAATGTATCTTTGGTAATTTTACGTGGGTAGATAAAGACGCATTTATTTTATCGCCCTTAAGTTTATCCGACGCGTTAAGTTCGACTTTAGTTAAGGAACGGCGTATAGACATGACTTGAAAATAAATATCATCAAACTGAGTCCTTATATCATCATCCAAATCAACATCAACATCCCCCGCGCCACACAACAGTTCCACAATCGAAAAATGGACATGTTCAAATTCTGCCGCCATCTTATCAACCTGATCACAATATGAAAAGAATAAATCGCATTGATTATAATCAGTTTTTGCTCCAATACCAACCTCTAAGGCCTTGGACATACGGTTCAAAGCTATAGTACGCTTACGGCGTAAGGCAGGCAAATCCATAACGGTATATTCGGATGTTTCCATTTGTTTACTTTTAGAACGACCGGAGGCACTGAGCCTACGAACAGAACGTTTCGTATTAAATGACATTTTAATCAGTTAATAATAAAATTTGTGTTAGTAAGTAGGTACGTAGTTACAAAAAAAAAACAGCTAACACAGGGTAACTTTAAAAAGTGTATGTATTTTTAAATGTAGGTAGATATTTAAATTATAATTAATTGATTGATGATATTATATATACATATATATATATAAAACTATATTTTAATTATTACACCCAACAGCCGATGATTTATTGTATAAACAACGATGTAAGTTGATGAGTATGCTTATACAAAGATCTGCGGAGAGTAACAATAACAAGTAGTAACAATAATTATAATCTCGAGGTGCGACTTATTGATAGATTACTACGTTACAAGAACGAATATGCTTAACTTATAGATATAGACTTTTAAATTGGTTCTTAGAATGAAGCATAAATTTTTATTATGACCGTTTGTATGTAAAATAAAGCAGTTAAGGCAAAGATGATAAAATTACGCCGATAAGTTGGTACGTTGGATTGCACGTGATTTTATCATTAATGTAACGTCTACACAATAGAATTTAGACAATGATATCCCGGGTTTCGGCACCAAAAAGATGTGACGGAAGGAATCTGATCGTCACAGTCCTTGACGTCACTCTGGGTCGGAACTATTCTTTAATAGATCCGCCGATAAGACGAATACGGTAAATATTGTGGTTTAACAGTAATTGTGACAATGACCAACAGCAAATATAATGCAACACCTTCACCTACCTTAGCCGTGGTGTCTTCATTGAAACGGGAGCTGCTCCAGTATAGTCCAGGGACACGAAACTATGTCTGGGAAGATGGGAACCACCGGCACACACGCACTTTGAATAGTTAAAAGGTGCAATTGTTTCAATATACACAATACGTGTCAAATTAGAGAATGAGATTCGTTAATGATTAAGAAAACTCCAGTTATGAGCCTCTTCCGATGATGATTGCAGTCTACCTTCCCGATTTTTTTTCTTTCTTGAATTTCAATCACCGTCGCTCGCGGACCAACCAGCGTCCAGCAGGCTGAGGTATGCATGCGCGGGGAGAACCGCGCTTTGCTATTGGTCAACATCTTAAACCACAATATTACGCGCCTAATTTAAAATATTAAATTTGCTATTAACACCAAACAACCACATTTACGTGCCCGGCGTAAACTCTTACTGCTAGGTGGCATGAGAGGAACAGCCCATTTCTCATCGTTGTCTTGTCGTCTCAAGCCTTAGGCGCCATGTACTACACCCATGGGGGAGATGGGGGGTGGTGACAATTATTTTCATTGCTGTCACCTCGACTACAAATGTGCCTAGTAAAACAGTGTCGTGAGGGACCTAATTCTTCTCGCCTCAAAACACAGTTTTTACTAAGTAGAAAACAGTTCCAATGCAAGCGTTAAGCCAAGAAAAGCACTTTGTAAAAAAACCGCTCCGTGCGTGCTTTTTGTTCATGCTAAAATAAAATACAAGTGACAGAGTGATTTGTGCAACGGAAACCGTAGTTCCGGCGGTAGTACGATGCGGAAGCCTGTCTGCGACCGCGTCAGCCATGTTTGGCTTGCTACACCAGTGCCCTCTATCCAACGGGAATGCTAATACCTTTCCGAGTTCTTAGCGATGGCGCTTAATAGCGTACCTAATAGTGGAAAATTGTATTACGTGTTTCGCTGGGACCTATGAATATAAATAATAAATAACTAAATGCCTATTTGTGGAAGTCACAGGTTTATTTCTTCTTGGACAAATCTGAATTCCGATGGGTGGTGGTGACAATTGTTTTCTGCTCTACCGTCACCACACGGTTCCTTATATCATCGTGAGCCCTTTAACGTCCCCACTGCTGGGGCACAGGCCTTCCATTTGGATGGAAGAATATAGGGAAATGGGCCATAACCCACCACACTGGCCCAGTGCGGTTACACGGGTATAATGATGCAACCGTGAACAATGGCTTAACATGCCTTAAATTTTATGAACTGTAAAAAAGTACCATAGTTAATAAAATACAATACGTACATATCGGATCCTCCGTATTTCAGTAATAAATAAATATGAAAGACACCTGTTGAAACCTAAAAAGAGTTGGTACCAGGCAGGCGGCCGACTGAAAAACCTAAACCAAACTTTGAGCAGTACTTATTATAATATAGATGTCATACATTCTAAACTAAGATACAAGGGTACATTGAGTTTTAGGATCTGGTCTATTGAAATTCACCAATATTCATCACGAAACATTTGCCCCTACCAGGATTCTAACTCTTGAGCGGTAGCCAGCGCTCTGATCATTATTTCTTAATAATCGTCAATAATATTCACTAATTAGCGATTTAAAAATCTGTATTCGTTTCCACGAACAAATAGAAAACCCATGAAGCGTGGCATGTTGGCTCCAAACGCCCTATTTTTATTAGACTTTGCGAACCATTAAAAGTCGCATATAAAGAGTTTTATTACCAAAAGCGTTTAACTTCTTAACGTTTCCACGTTCATGCTGTATCTAATAAAACTTGGGTACATAAATCGTGCACAATAACTCTCGGCCCAGTTCGGCTCGGAATCCTGTCTTTCTTGGAGGAAATGTGGCAGAACGAAGGGTCTTTTCCTTTGGCCGTCCCTTTAATAATATTAGTTTTATGGAGAACATAAGACCAATAATGCCATTGGATGGTTGGGCGGTAAAATCGATGGCTGTAGCTATTTGTATCTGCATTTAACGCTTCTTGCGCGGCATTTAAGATCCCCATTGTCACCACCCCCATGTGTCCCGTGGGTGTCGTACAAGGCGACTCAGGGTTATGCAGCGATGAGTAATCCTTTTAAATCACCTAGCAATATACTGCGATTGGCATGCCCCGAAAGACTATAGGCTCGTCACCTATCACATGGGACCTAACCTAATTGGCGAAACCTAGGTATTAACTCAGCTCTGCCTACTCTTTTGGGATATAGGCGTTATTTGTGTAGCTTACTGTAAATCTCTGAGGTTCTTATAGACTCAAAGGAGATAATAATTCATCATATGCAAAATATTTCTCACACTCACTCTTATCGTATAGCCCAAAGTAAGTAGCATAAGCACTTGGTTTATGGATACTAGATGATGTTTTTTTTTTAATTATACTACATAGACAACACAACAACCAGATTTCGTACCCGGGACCTCTTGCTCAAAAGCCAGTAACCTGACCATTAGATCAAACCACGTGTCAAACACACAATAATGTGTACTTTCTTAATGTGACAATGTCTAAAGTGTTCGACCACTTGTGGTGCCGACGGTTTTTTTTTAGGTCAGTTTAAAATGCAATTACGCACCATACCAGCCGCTAGCTGACGTGTGTGGGACTCGCCCGCCTATCTACAGTCGGGAATATGCCACTAAACCACTCCGGTGTCCCCTAGCCCTTTGAGTGGGGAGAGTCTGGGGTCCGCCGCGAGGCAATTCACCAGTCTCCCCCAACCTGTGGTGCTGACCGTATCATGAGCAAAACAAGCTTTCAAAATGAGACCAAAACCAGCTTTCAATAGTTTGGGGTCTTATTTTAAAAAGTGAGCATCTATTTCTAGTTGGCCAGGGGAGAGAGCACATACGATGGCCTGAAATTGACAGCCCATTCACGCCCCATTCGCTGTTCGCTCAGATAGATTGCTACCCGGGTTTATTCGTAAAATGGCACATAAAAAGCTGACCTGTAAAGAACAGTTAAAATGTGTATTGCTATAAAAGTATTAGAAAAAGTGATCGAACGACGCGCGACGTTTAAGAGAGGAGACTGAAATTTCAGAAAACCAATTCGGTTTTATTGCCCAGTCGAGGAACAACGGATGCCTTATTCGCCCTTCCTCAAATGTGCGAAAAACAGAGGAGTGCGCATAAAACTTGATTATCATCAAAGATTTTGGTAGTTAGAAAAAGAATTTCGAAAAATTATGATCTTGAGGCGGGAATCGAACCCGCGTCCGCTGCTATCCGGGCAGGTACCTGACCGCTCGGCCACCCAAGACACTAATTAACTTGCCGAAATTCTTCTAACCTTTACACTTCACGTTGTAAGCCAACGGGTACCCTCGCAATGTAGAAATAAATTTCAAACATTCCAAAGCAGATATTTTTACAAATACCGTGCGTTCGGTTAAGCTTGGGTTTGCTTTATAAACTATTCGCTTTATTTAGTTTGCTTTATTAACATTATATAAACATTTATATAATGTTAAAATTAAAATCGAATAGTTGATTATCATCTTCATCGCTAGTCATTAAATGTCCTCACTACTGGGGCACACGCTTTTCTATGTATGGTACAATGATAGGGAGAATTGGGACAATTCGACGAATACGACGAATTAATACACTACGGTGTCCCAGGGCGAATTGGTTAGTATTACCGACTGCAGATGCAGCCGGGACCAAAGGCTAAACGTGCCTTCCGAAGCACGTGCCTTTCGAGATAAATATTTTTGGTCGATCATTCAATGACCGACCTTAGAGAGCATTGCTCAGGTTACGCAAACGCGAACTGGGGGCCTACCGCCTAACTTGACTGCTGATGATAGCTATATTGCAATGCACTGCTTACGGCTATAGCAGCCATCCTGAATTTTATGGCGGCACGGATTTTGTGCCAAATTCATACAAAATCATTCGGTGATCATTCGTTCAAAGCTATCGCTATATAGTTTAGGTACATTTGGTGCGAAATGACAGCATGATGTCATAAAGTATAGCTTTTGCTTTAGCAATCGAGATAGGCGGTAGGCCCCCAGATTTTCCTCTTCAAAATATAATAACGCAAACATTAAATGTAGTTCGGCCATTTATAACTCCTACAAGCATTACAAAGAAAACAACATTTAACCTTTAAACAGGTCAAGATAGTTAAAGCTAACAGAGACTTGACAAGGCGAGTAATCGTCGTTCCTTATAACAACACACAAATAAAAACAAAAGAGCAGCCGCCGTTGAACGATCACAAAACCAGATATACCGGGGTGACATAAACCAAATACACTTTGAGCACGACACACTGACATAGTGAAGGACGAACGAGATAGGGTTTCACGTTTGACAGCGGATCTCTGGAAAGGGTACGGCACTCACCTCAAATAATAATTCACGCCCGACTCCAACGCGGCTTTGCATGTCGTATAAAGTACGATTTTATCGCGTTCACTCCACAACAACTGTATTTGGTGGGCGGGCTCAGGTGTGAAGGGGATTTAAAGTTCATTGCGCAGTTCAGGGCGGCACCTACGACCGTATATCTCGGAAAATGCTCTGATAAAACCTCTACAACAATGTGCCCCCGAGGAGACGAATTTAATCTCGAAGAACTTATCGCGGTAGTTTTCAAAGTTCTAATTTAGAGTGCCTTTGTTCCCAACTCTTAATTATCGAGAGGAGACGGGCACGTGAATATGATTAAGGTATGCGTATCAGTGGAAGGGAACTTGGTTAACTAATTTACTTCAGGGTTACTTCTAACTAAGTTAGGGGTGAGCAACTGAAAAAATGTGATGGCTTACTACGAAGGTTGGAGTTTACCCAGAAAGGAACGATAAAATACTCCAGCCTCAGATATGTACAGTATTGAATACAGTACATACATCATCTTTATTAAAGAAGAATAAAAGTGCATATGGCGAGAAAAGAGAACCAGTATATAATAAAATATGTTGTTATGCCGCTTTCTGCTGATCTTCCATACCGGCCTGCAAGCGAAAATAATATTTTCGACTAAGAGATATTGCCTGGTTTACACCAAAAAAACCTCTTACTGCAACAGAATGGAGGAGGGCAGCCCACCACCATAGCATAACCAAAGAGGTTTTGTGTCAGGCAGGCTGCTGGCTGTTGCAGTGAACCCAATCAAAACCTTGAGCACTATGGAATGGAATGTTGTCATCCCAATACCTTTCTCCGTTACAGAAATATACTGATGTACTAATCTTTATTGCCACTAGAAATTGCTACATCAGGGCGTATGTTCATGTAAACATGAGTGAAATTAAAACAAAATTGTTTATTACACAATAAAAAGTAGCTAGCAGGTAATAGTACCCGCTTCAATTGCTTTACGTATGTAATAAAAAAATAATGTGAATAGTGTTTGATGACGCATTTGCATGCAAGAACGTACAATTTTGAAATTCCAAATGCTTTATAAGCATAGTGAAGTTTCATTATGCAAATTGCTTGCAACTTTCTCTTTGCATGCAATAATGGTTTATGGCTTTAAACTTTGCTTGACTTAGTTGCACATTCCGAGATATACGAATAAGGTAGCTAAACTCTCTAAAACAGAAATTCATGGCTCAGTTCATAGAATAGTCCAGAAATACACTTCCATGCTTATAAGTCACGTCCGCAGTAGGGAGTTTTCGGCGGTTTTAGAGTTTTCGATGGTGGTCCCAGTCTCTTTATATTCAGTCTTTTCCATCCACAGGGAAGGCCTGTGCCCCAACAGTGTGGAGATTTAAGGGCTGGTGATGGGTGATGGTGATCTTACATACAGGTGTAACCTTAGTGTATGTCCCCTTTTATGGGACAACCCGCTGTCTTACGCAGCTGGCGTCCTGTGCAGAAATCTGTCGGCATTCACTTAAGAGAAATGATTCCTCAAATGATTTATAAGCATCGCGGTTTGTGTAGTAAAATAGTGCTGACAGAGCAATCTCATTAAGCTAACAATGGAGCGGGCAGGCCATAAATCAATGTATTGTGTGTAACTATTGGTTGGCTTGTATGGCGCCGGCTCATTATAGTGCTGCAATTATGTCGTGCAAACATGATGTATCACTGCCGTTTCCTCGGCGACATACGGCTAAATATTGTTTGCATATTAAACACAAAACACGACGTCGCGGTTCCGCTGTTTAGCGCCTGTTACTAGTTCCGTTGTGTTGTGTTCAGCGCTATTTGAATTACAATATGCCACCAAAGAGTGCGGTTTACTAAAGAGTCTTCATAATCAGCAGCCGGTAATATCTCGCTTTTTGTGAACAGGACTGTTTATGGATAGAATGTAGGGAGAATAGGAACAACCCGCCACGCTGGCCCAGTGAGTGTTAGTCAATGTAAACGACTGCAGTGGCAACCAGGACTAACGACTAAATGCACCTTCCGAAGTACGGAGGAACTAGGGGATAATTAATATATTTTTACTCACCCACCCAATGATGGGTGATGGGACTACTTTTTATTCTTTAGTGGACATAATATATGACGATGTTTATGAAATCGCATAAAACGGCCGAGCGCACTGGCCACTGCGAAAACTAGATAAAATAATAAATAAATAAATATTTTTACACTCACACCTATCATCTAGCCCAAAGTAAGTAGCCTAAGCACTTGTGTTATGGATACTAGATGACGGACATATTTTTAATATAATACATACATACATACATACATACATAAATCACGCCTATATCCCCGAAGGGGTAGGCAGAGGTGAACTAGCACCCACGTTTCGCCAAATATGTCAGGTCCCATGTAATATAAGGTGGCGAGCCTATTGCCATTTATCGGGCACAAAAGTCGCAGTACATTGCTGGGTGGTATAAGAGGAACGCTGCTGCCCATTCCTCATCAATGATTTATCCTTAGTCGCCTTGTACGACACCCACGGGAGAGTTTTGGGGTTGTGGCCATTGTATTCTACTCTTAATATAATTATGTATATAAATGTTGAAAATATACTACATAAACATATACACACAACCATGACTCGGAAACAAACATTTGTGGTCACCACAAAGTTTGCCCCTACCAGGATTCGAACCCGGGACCTCTTGGCCAATACCCAGCAATCTGAGCATTCGACCAAGGCGGCCATCAATCTTTTTCATCTTCCATATTTCTTATTTTCAGGTCTCATTTACTACGACGCGTAATTTTTTGCTACTTCTTAATTATATTTTTGGTGAATATTGAATATCACACCTCCGGAATCAGTTGGACTTGTAGCATTAAGCAGTCTTTAGTAACTAAATACATGTAAATAAATAACTTTAGTAAAATAAATGTTAGATTTATACTTTTTGAAGACATCGAATTAGAGTTCCTAGATAGCGGGTGACCCGCTGTATTTGCTGTTTAGTGTACATCGCAATGGACACATCATATTCAATTCAATTTTTTACAGATCTTTATTAATATTAAAACAATTAAATAGTACTAATACTAGTGTACATAAAATATCCTAGCAAGTACATACATCAATGGGGTGTGTTGTTTTCCGAGCTCACAGACTCATATAAAACTTATATCTTCATTGTTATATAAAAAAAGGCTTAATATACATAACTACAATAATCTGAAATTGAAATACGTATTAATATGTATACATAACTACAATAATCTGAAATAGAAATACGTATTCTTTAGTATGAGAATTACATTTGCTAGTAATAAATATTAATCAAAAGCAATAGGCGGTAGGCCGAGAAAGGAGCGCGAACGCTTAGATAGTCCACCCACAAGAAGCGACAAGAACTCATCATGATGTAGTCACTCAATCATATTACTAGGTATTAAAAATGGAGCGCCTATAAATAAACAGTTGTAGTTTGATTCAAACATATCACTCGCCAGGGAGCTAGCAGACATATTAGCTGGAGAACCGTGGAAATATGACAGGGGATAGACCTCTGTCTATTTCGTGTCAAATTTTAGCACCCAATAAAGCAAAATTTCTACGAATCGCTTTCGGACTTACACACGTCAATCGTATTGAGTTCTAGCTGGGAATTACAACACGTGACAGCAGAAAAATAGATTGCTTCATCCAATATATTTTTCAACTCATTCTTTAGCAGCATTCTATGTATTATATCAGTTTCATACATTTTGTATTCTATGCGTTCGTTAGATTGGTCACTTGGCTAGGGGCATTAAGCCCACTCTATCCATAGGGATGGCCTGTGCCACAGCAGTTCGAACGTTTAAGGGCTGATTATGAATGACGATTCATAATCAGCCCTCAGATTAAACTAAATTTTCAGCCTCATAATCCGGCCTCCGGGTAACAGCCCAGGTTATCTGGGGTCGGCGCAATATGTTTCCTCTTCCGTTTATATCGGTCAGACGACGTCATCAAGTCATTATAAAATACAATATTTCTACGTTCTGGTCTGACCGATATAAATGAAGTGCATCCATACAGCGCCGACCTCAGATAACCTAAAAACACGACAGCAAGTTGATGATGATCTGTTTCTATTGAATTTAATTCCGGGATTAATAGAACTGGCACGGACACATTAAGGATCTAATTTTTTTTTTTGTATTATGTATGATAGAATTTATACGTTCCATTCTATTAGGACAGATTCTTCATCATCATCTCACACTCTCACACTTTGCTATTATTCTCAATGAGTAAGAGAGATAGGTAGACGAATGCAACTGAAATCGGCTTACATAATACGGGGTCGGGCGAATCTTGCGAATATTGCTTAAGTTACGCAATCACAAGCCCAGCGCGCTAATCACTTTGCAATCGAGCTCGTCCTAGAATTACATAATATTCCTAAATGCCAATGTAACAGAATAGCGAACACCGTAACAAATTATTTATTTATAAGGGAGATAATGCCCCTCCGCGATTTCAAAAACAAGTTAGGCGAAACGTATCTCGTAATTGAATCAGAGGTATTGCTTTATTGCAATTTAAATCCTTTATCAGTCAGGGGGGAAAGATTTATCCTATAAAAAAGGATCCCCGACGGTAAATTGCCAGTCGTAAAAATTTAACCTTTTCGTGGAATATGAGAAAACATTCACAGGGTGCCACTCTGAGTTTGTTTACATCTATACGTTACTATATTGTTATATGTAGTTCTCGAAAGTCATACATAAATGCCAAAATCCAAAATTAGATTATCAATGCCAACTTTCCAGAGAAATCTTTAAAGAGCTTTTCTATTAAAGATAAAAATGTACATTTTTGACTTTGAAGAACTATAGTTTAATATGCAATTCAAAACACCCACGAACCCGAATGTACGAAAAAATAGTAGGTACCATATTCATCAAGTCGGTAATAAAATAAAAAGATGGTTTTATCATATTAAGTTTATTACACTCTTCTTCAAAGAAATAAGTTAAAAACCGTGCGGTGCATTCTCTCTTATATTCCATGCATAGGCAAAGCAGGGCCCTGGGGCTGTATGATATTTGATTTACGCTATTACATGTACGATCGACATTACGTCATCAAGCTCAACAACAAATAGCATACAATTTGGTTTTTAAACAATTCAATTACAGGAATAATTCCATTTCGCTCCTTCCATGTTTCGACTTTGTACGTTATTTGCAAAAAACCGTACATATTTCAGGTAGTCACAGGAATATTTCACGAGATTCCGTAACTCGCAATTTGCATTCGTCCGTGAAAATTCTAGAATGGGGGACGAAGTGGAAAATTCAATTTTGACGATCGCCGATGACACAATCCGTTTCAAGTTTCCCTCCGCTAATTTAGCTAAGAAGGATTCCGAGCTCGAGACTGTAAAATTTTGTCATCTTCAGAAATTTCTATTTTGTGAAGTGTGCAAAGGTAGTGTTAGTGTTACGTCTTCGCTGTGATAACGTTATGGATTAAAACCCTATGTGGTAAGATGTGTATGGTAGGTTAAATTTAATCGTGCCCGTTCAAAAAGGGTCGACCAGTAATGATGATTTGGCAATAAAACCCAGAAAATCGTGTGGAAATGTAAGAATAATTTAGATAGCAGCAGAAAAGCATCAAAACCAAATTCATCGTCAGTCTTTAATGTCGCTACTGTTGGGGTAGGCTTTCCCTATAGTTGGAAGAGGGAGACTAAGCGATAATCCACCATTCTGGCACAGTGGGGATTAATGGGTATTAACGACTGTAGATGCAATCGGGAGCAATAGATAATGTACTTTTGTTCACCCATCCAATACCCGCCCTTCGTGAGACCGGCTTAGTTTACACAATCGCCGGACTGCGCTAAGTTACTTCGAGCTCCTTATATAAAACATACTACTTTATAACAAGTGAAGAATATTAGTAGCAGGTCTTGTAAGAATTGGCATTGGCATCATGCCACCCGATTCAATCTACTCAAAGATTATACAGGTAAGAGTGTTCAATTGTCTTGTGTCTGCAATATTTTCAGCCTGTTTATTAATACTATTACCAGCATTGGCACTGTAGGCTTTACACTTTACTTTACAATTAATAATGGAATCATAATTTATATATACGTAAATATTTGCACTTGATATATACGTAAATATTTGCACTTGATAAGCAATTTCTCGTCCAATCAAAACTTTGAACACATTGACGTAGCAGCTAATCTAATAGTATTTTTGTGTTAAAATGGCTCACCATACAAAATACAAAGTTCGCCATCGTAATAGAATCGCTACTGATTGTCTTATTCATAGAATATTCATGGCGTTATAATATCATTAGGAGCATATTTAAAGGCAGCTGCCGTTTGTCTTACAACTCTTGTTTGGTTATCTACAATTTAATATACGGCCTCAGTTAAGATTAGTTTAGGCCTAAATGTCGGACTGAAGTTTTACAATTCAATTAGAGTTTTGTCGGTTAAAAACTAAGCTCGACAACAATCATGAGACATTACGTTACTCTGACAAAATCGAGAATTTAGTTCAAAGATTTTGGTGGTTAGAAAAAGAATTTCGAAAAATTATGATCTTGAGGCGGGAATTTTTCGAAATTCTTTTTCTAACCACCAAAATCTTTGTACTAATTTTTCTAACATTTATATAATGTTAAAATTAAAAATCGAATAGTCGAGAATTTAGTTTATGATAATTAATTATCACAAACCACGTATATGATAATTATGATATCGGATCCTTGGTGGTATTAAAATACAGGGTCCGATATAGTATATTATTTGTCAAGCCTAAGTAAGCTAAGATTACAAAAAAAACATAATAATTAAAAACAAAAAAGGACTAGTATAGTTATAGTCGGATACGTGTCAGGGTTCAGAGGGGTTACCCTGGAAGTTTATTTCGTTCGATCGAGTCTTTGCGTCTTTGTCGCTCTTATTTTAACACGCAGTGGCGTGAGAAAGACGGATATATGTGAGTTAATCGTTCGGAGTTTCAGAGTAGACCTCCAGTTTTTATATAACTAGTTCTTTTCTTCTTCTCAGTCGTTTCTAAGGAATGTGGCCGCTCCAAATAATTTCTAGTAGGCTACAGACTATTACTTATAGGCAGAATACCCGCTTTGATCTGCATTCGCCTAATGAGTTACATCTGTAATTCTGGCCCACGCTGTGACAGTCCAAATTAGGAGCATCATCTGATTAGCCTACCTAGCTTCCGTTGATTGCCCCGTCACATCAGTCCTAACGGAAATGACCAACCACTACTCGAACTACTACTATACACCAATGAATACATTAGGCTGATACAATGTAGATTATTAATAGACAAGTATTTCTTGTTATTCAAATGTCTCCTTTGCTGATCTGGGAGAGAAAAAATAACCTACAATATGCAAGCTCCTACTCACCCTAGGAAGATTGTTAGATTGACCAATAAATAAGTGCTAATAATAGCATACTTAAATCATGGTCGCTGCATCCACAGACGTTAATACCCACCAACCACTATATTATGCATACATGCAGGGGACAATCCTCAACAGTGAGGTTGATGTCGATGAAGAAGTGCCCAAAGTTCACGCAAATGATTCATTTATTCTTAAAGAGCTTCGAAAACCAAACGGGGGTTCCATTTTCTGCGCTAAATAAAATATGTAACGGAAGCAGCCGTCATGCGAGCACAGAATTTACAACCAATACTAGCCAAAGATCAGTCGAGGTGGAGCAAGAATCGCGAATTTATTAACATGCAACGCGGTTCCCACTCAGCGCAATATGTGCACCAAGATGGCTTTAAAAGTACTTTATTTTTCAAACTTTATTGCTGGGATGAGTTATTGGTTTGTAACGGGGATTCATTGCTGTGCGCGAGGAAAGGCGCTCAAGTATTGTAAGTTATGGCTGTAATGGCCAGAGCGGCGCTACATAATGCTTCATAAAAATATTTAACAAGATTTGATTGATTAGAGTGCTCTGAGGCTTCCTCCTCTTAGATTTTCGTAGAATTCTTTCTAAGTTTTGGTTCGACGGAGTTCAAATGAGATATAGATATTAGGAGTCATGTGAAGGAAGAAATTGGTGATCAAGTAAGTAGAAGGTTTACCAAGAAGGATATTTTTCACTTCTCATGCTCTGAAAGTGCTTGTTTGTGCAGGATATAGGCTGCACAAAAATTTTGTGCTCTAGAGCATTAACGTATCTAATCATAAAAGTATCCATATTAAGGCAAAGAAAATGAGCTATGCAGCCAAACTCAATAAGAAATTCAGACATAGAATTTGTTATTTTTTGATATTTACTTAAATTTATTTGCCTAATGTGTTTTTTAAGACATAAAAGATATTAAAATTTTAATTCAAGTAGGTACGGTAAGTATTAAATTAATTTAAGAAAATTATTATTAATTTAATACTTGGCTGTATAGGTCTGTAGCCCAAGCCTAATATCAATGGGAAAAACAATTTCCTTTAGTATTCAAAACTGTACTAATTTTAGTTTGAATTTTAAGAAATGTTAAGATAAATTACTGTTTTATTTCCTCGCAATCGAAGTGAAAAGCAGAGTTTATAACTCGTCCACAAAACCATTTTTATCCTCGACATTACTATCAGCCCTCGCCTTAGGCTCGGGCCGCTAAAAGTCTCGGACAAAAATGATCCGTTTTGTGCACTTGATGGAAAATCTACTATTATTGTGTCGGATCAAAACTTGGCCATGATGCTTCTGTTGATTTTTTCCTCATAACGATTTTTCTAATAGTTAGGATAAAATTTTATGACGATATTGAATACTATTTTATATTATTTTGCAGTTTGCGGTATACGGCAGAGCAGAATACAATTGTCACCGCCCCCAATCTTTCCCACGGGTGTCATACAAGGTAACTAAGAGTCAAAGCAGTGTGGTTCTTATTGTACCATCTCGCAATACACAGGGATTTATTTGCCCGATAGATGGCAATGGATTTAATTTTGGATTAACTTGGAACCAAAACTATTTAGAAGATTGATCAAAAGTAAAAATATTCTAAGTTATTCTAAATTATCTTTATTAATTTACTGAAAATATCAAAGAAGTTGGACTATGAAAGAAAATTTTACTTTAGTCCATAAAGAACTTTCGCTGTAAGTTATAATTATATTAGTGTGGAAGAAATTAATTTTGTTAGTGCTTCTTGGAACGTTTCATTTGAAGTGCAATAAACATCGCTCAGAAATTACTTAATCAAAAGCTTAAGTTTATTATTATAACGATATTTGGATGTAATTACACCTCTGCCTAGCCTTTCAACGATTAAACGGGCGTGACTTATCCCTGCTAACGTAATATGAGTATTACTGCAACAATATTGTTATTAGATTTTCAGAATTCATGAAAAGCAATAAATAAAGAATTCTTACACTCACACACACTGTCCGTGTTATCTAGTCCAAGTAAGTAGCATAACCAATTGTGTTATGGATACTAGATGAGGGGCCAATTTTAGCCCGCGATCAGACCAATCGACCAAACCCGTCGTCAAAAAAGTTATATTATCATTATCATGATCAGCATCATTAGCTGACTTATGACACTGACATTACTATACAATGTGTTCCCTAATGGAATGCAGAATGGTTATTCAAGACAAATCATTGTTACTAACATTACTACTAACAAATTGTTTTGTTCAAATGAATTTTTGTAATATGATATTTACTTTATATGGACCACTTACAGTCTGAAATAAACTATTATTATTATTATTATTCAACGACTTAACGTAAGTTTTTCTCCTTGCTTACTCTCCAAGCAGCGGAATACTTTAGATCATAGTTTTTTGGTCACCAATCCAATGCTTACAGGTATTTCCTAAATCCAAGCCTTGTTTAGGCTTGGATTTAGCAGTGACAGGCCGGGCGCTCTTACTACTACATTCATACCCAACGTACATACCTAAGAGACAACAAATGTCTTGAGAACAAATTTTAATGTGTTCATCACACGAACATTTGCAGCTACCATAATTGGAACCAGGGATCTCTTTGCCGATAACCAAATCGGCCGCGAATTTTTAACGTCCTAACAACGAGCTCAAAAGAGCCTCATTAAGATGCTTAAAATTGATGGTTATGTTTTTTGTTACCAGTTTAAGCCCACAAACGAACAATAAACACTGTGGCAGATAAAAAGAGAAAATGTGATAAATATTCGCCATTTCAGAGCAGACAGAGTGAGCCCTCGCACAGAAGTGTGTCGTAAACGTTTGTCTGATTATAATTACTCGCACATGACACGAAACCGTCATTTCACGTACTCGTTATTGCTACAGTATTACTTTTGCGTGTTTTTTGAGATCATGCGAATGTGTGCGAGTTGAGAGATAAAATCCATGTGTGATACGACCTGTGTATACGTTTGTTTTGTTTTAATCAGGGCCATGCATTTTCAATGGGCTGATTAATAATTAAAATGTTGGTTGAATGGAACGACATTACAAATGCTAACAGCAGAATAAATAAATAAATATAAATATTTTTTTTACACTCACACCTATCATCTAGCCCAAAGTAAGTAGCCTAAGCCCTTGTGTTATGGATTCTAGATGACGGACATATTTTTAATATAATTATGTATATAAATGTTGCAAATATACTACATAAACATATACACAACCATGACTCGGAAACAAACATTTGTGGTCACCACAAAGTTTGCCCCTACCAGTATTCGAACCCGGGACCTCTTGGCCAATACCCAGCAATCTGAGCATTTGACCAAGGCGGCCATCAAGAATATAATGGTCACCTCTACCTGTCCCTGTTATAATGACGAACAAAGTGAATAGCCCATTTTATTAATAACATAATACAATATGAACACTCGGAAAAACCTCCGTGATATTTTGAAACAAAGTCTACGGCAATTGTTGTATGTATTTACAGATTACACATTTATATACATACATACATACATACATAAATCACGCCTATATCCCCGAAGGGGTAGGCAGAGGTGAACTAGCACCCACGTTTCGCCAATTATGTTAGGTCCCATGTAATAGGTGGCGAGCATTACACATTTAAGTTGTATGTAACCAAATAATATCTAACTAAAGGAGTTCTGTAAATGCTTCAATTCTGTAAATGCTGACTTCAATATTTATTTTAAGTGACGCCCTTATTGTGCAAATTTTAAATGATGTCTCTTTGCTGTAATAAAAACATGATAATAATCTTTTTATTATATTATTACAACAGAAATAAATCTCAGTTCTCCTATGAACTAAGCGGTTTTGGTCTCGACGAATCGAAACCGCCAGGGATTGAAATCATTTTTTTTTACATTAAAAAATATCGGGAAACCACTACGCTGTGCACCAATAAAACTTTATTGACAGAAGTCGATATTCCTAGTAAGAATCCACATCAGGCGGATAAACAAAGCTGTAATACACCACTTTCCAATATACCTTAAATGAAAACAGCCATAACGTAACGGATGTTTTTTGTATCAATCTAAACACGGAGCCTTGCAAAAGAAGGTAATAAAACGGAATCCCGCTACTTTGTTCGCGTTTTATGAGTAGTTTACGACGTGTCACGACACGGGGGTAAATAGCAATTGAAATAAAACAACGGATTTAGCTCGCAAGTATACAATTAATATTTTATGTGGTCCTATTTAGACATCCTAATTTGAAAAGTTTTGATGTGTATATGATGTGTACATACGCGTTTGGATGTGTACCACCTTTTTGATACTCGATCATCGTAATTACGAAATGAAAATACAGTCCTCATACTGTCGAAACCATAGACACAGTGAACTCCGTTTGCCCAAAGGTAGAACTTTCCACTTTAGTAGTCTATTATTGATCAAAACCACAGAGTAATCGGAACTATTTTAATGTCAAAACCCATTAAAAACTTGCGTTCATGTAAATCTCTTACTACTCATGTATAAAAATACGTTGCACTTTCAACCTCTGAACGTGGTACCACAAGAATATTGAATAGAGAATCTCAATATAAAACCAGGTCACAAGTACTTGACGGCGCTGCAGCTTCTAATAAAAGGATCGCATTATGCTATAAATTCCATATGGCAGTACATAAATACTGGCATATTTGAACAATTTTCTCCTGCGTACGATATTTTTGCGTTACTGTCAACAATGTTGCCAGAAAATAGAATTCCACCGGAGTTTACGCATAAAGAAAGTAATAACTGTCATGAGAGCGATACGTGGCCCTCGCACCTACCCCATAGATCTTTTAGACGATAACTTAACAATATTTATGCCTAACAGCTATTGTGCTTATCGCTTCCAATAACGTGAAATAGAGAAGAAAAGTTCTTTTGTCCCGAAGTTCTTATTGTTAGGGTAGATACATAAGGGTTTGCGTTCACTGGGTTACGCAACATTTTATTTTTGACTGTTTTAAAACTTATTCTTTCTTTAGTATATTAACATATTTAGTAATTTGTTATTACATCACCAGCCTTCGATTAGGATGGACGAATGTTGAAATAGTGGGATGTGGCACTGGCGCAGTTCTGTTCGGTAGATATTAACGACAAAAGGTGCAACAGAAACCATCACGGTAATAAGCTTTCCGAAGCGCGATAAGGGTGTTCCCTTATCGCGCTATTATGCCCAAATAGGGCATGGAGGACAAGATAGTCAGTCAACCACCCACTTTATACACCATAGTAACTCTGTGAATGTGTGTATGACAACATAAATCCAAACCATAAAGTGCGTTGATATCATGTTGCCCATTCATATACTAAAGTGTTCATCCATTTCGCTCGTACGACAGGATGTCTATCCGGTCGACGGAACTTGATTAAATGACACTTTATTTGCAAGCCATCACCTCGACTACAAAAGTATTTGGTGTGTCGCGTTCCTCTTGAAATATATTACCTACCTTTGAATACAAAGCGGCTGACGTATACTCCGAAGCAAACTACGAGAGATTTCGACGTCTGCGAAAATTACATCACGTGTGTTGAATAAATCAATAAGAAAATACGCAACTCAGCGGTGAGATGAATCCGTGATTATCTGAGTTGCCATTGCCCACATTTCTCCTTGCTTGTTCAAGTTACTCGTCTTCTATCGGAGCTTTTATCGGCATACAGTTGATGTTACCATTTTTCTGCGGAGCTATCAGGTGAATGAAATCGAAATCGCGATACTTCTTGTATCTACGGTTGAAAGGGAAGCCAAAATAGAATTACTAAAACTTACCAATTTACAAAATTGTTAGCTTATGCATCATATCATTTTATTGTTCTGTTCTGTCTGAGGTCGGCACAGTATATTTTGTCTTACATTCATATTAGGCAGAATTCAGTAAAGAACACGATGGCACAGTAGTTCGGCATGCGATTGCGTAAACTAAGCAATGTTCGCTAAAGCCGGTAATTGGATGGGTGATTATAAATTTATTATCTCGAGTTCCTTTGTGCTTAGGAAGGCACTTTAAGCCATTGACCTTTCAACCCGAACTGGGTGGTGGATTATGGTCCATTCTCCCTAAATTTCTCCATCCATGGGAAGCCCTGTGTCCCAACAGACAAGCAGTCATAGTGATCAATTAACGTATATAAAAGTAACTACAATGACCATATTGAGAAACCGTTGAATGGAGGGAGTGATTGGAATGACAATATTCCAATCCGTAAGTTAAAACTTTAAGCAGGTTGGTGCAAATATTGATGCTTATAGACATCCATTCTAAGAAAAGAATTCCTTTATGTCCGTTCAAGGACTAATTTGTTTATAATATTACTACTTCACTCTATTCTTGATTCAGTACGTCCCTTTTGGATTTCGATATAAGACCTGTGATAATTAAAGTACGTATGTACCTTTTTTGTTACTTAAGGGTAAAACGTTTTGCCATCTTATAGTAATTGGATATATAGCAGAATGATGTAAGGGAACGAACACAAACTACAAATGTAAACCTTAACCTTTACACGAAAGCAGTCGCATGTTGAACTAATCATTGTGGCGTGTCGCGGTAACCAAAAGTTGACTTTACAACGACCGTGCTAATGTTCAAAATGTCGTATCAAATCTCTCATTGACAATTCGTACAGTTCCAATCAATAAGCCTGCTACTGACCTACGCTGGGTTCGAACTAGCTTGTGCAGACCGAGACACTACAGCGGTGCCTGACGGGCTGATTAAACTCATAAATTGAGCCGCCAGATGGCGTCGGCCGCGTTGTAAATCTGCAACCGATACGACATTTGTCTCTTTCCCCCCGCCCTGCAATGATTACTGCTTGTTAAGTTTTCGATTCGGCTACCACACTTACTTCTATTCGCTATAGATATCTATTCGATTTAACAGCAGAGCTCGATAACGCAGTGGCTTAGCGAGCTCGGCATACGTTTGCATGAACGTTTGGCTAAAGATGGGTGTTATTTCACCTCTTCCTACTTCTGCCTACCTCTTCGGGGATATAGGAGTGATGAATATGTTATTTCAAGCCAGTAAAATAATTGTTTCTTTCAATACTCTAAACTTTTATTGAACAAGATGTTATTCCTGTAAAAAGTTTATTTTACACGTTTAATTTTAAACGTCCCCGAATAATATTTCTTACCGTACATTTATTTCAATAAAAATTAATATCCATTGAAATATTACGTACAAAGGAAAAGTCCCTGGGAAAATAGAGATGAACGTCTAAGTGATTTGATTTATGGTTTCAAAAGAAAAGTTGGTGGCGATTCTCAAAGTGTGTTTTTTCCTAAGCACTTTATCTTCATGCTTTCCTGAGCTTAGTATCTAGAATTACTGTAGTAGAAAAAGATGCGATTACAAAGTTTGGAAACGTAATTCGTTTATATAAAAATTAATGTCGTCTCTCTTTATTGCATTTTTTCTTTGGTTTTTCATAAAAAGCAAACATCTTTTCAAATTATTACAAAGAAATTGTGATCAGAAAAAGTTCAAAAAAAATATATAGATGCGGGAATTAATAATAATGATTGAACTTTTCCTAACCACAATTTTCTTTCTAATATTCTTCCTTAATTTTATACATATATTATAATGTTCAAATAAAAATGATCTTTTCAACTACTATTTATATTAAAATAAAAGTTTACAAGAATCAAAAGTTCTTCACTTCGTCGTAGACTGGAGCAGAAATATATCAACGTCGCTGTATACTTTGATAATTAACGAACGATGAATAAACCCTTTCTCTGAACAAACAGAGATAACGACAACTTTCTACAATAGTGTTCTGATATGGTCGATTCTCATTGCTCTCGCTAAAGCAACAGAAAACATTTTAAGAGGATACTAACTTTAAGCGAATCAGATAACTGCCATTGTGCCTTTAATAATTATTATTGTTAATTTCACACATTTTTAACCATGTAAAAATAATCACACAATTTGCGAACCCGGGACCTACGCCGACCAAAGCCGCCGTCATGTATCATTGTTTATTTTGAGAATTTTATTTACGTTGTATTCGGTTTATGATAGTAACAAAAAAATAAAATTTTAAAATTTCTTTACTCAGGTTTATTCCATATCGATAGTGTGACTTATTCGCTAACCAACTTATAAACTTCAAATTCAATATACGAATACCATTTCCCTGACATCAAAAATTATTTAACGCTTCGAAAAAGACGTTACATTGAAACTTAATACTCACGAAGTCCTCTTTTCGTAACAAAATCGTAGGAGCTTTCCTCGAGAGTTTTCTCTTGAAAGTTGTCCGACTACTAATAAGTGTTTTGGTGCTTATTTCTGGCAAAAATATAACTTGGTCATGACTCAGCAAGAATATTGAAAGTTTCAACGTACAAAATTCTTTACTAAACTCTCTTTTATCTTTAATTTGTCACATTTTATCTACAATTGGCGGCCGGATTATTCGAATGGACTGATTCAATAAATTAAAATTAATGATTCAATTTCACACACGCAATAAAAGAATAATCGCAAATTTTTGGCAATTTATATAACATACACACATAAATCATGCCTATATCCCCGATGGGGTAGGCAGAGGTAAACTAGCACCCACGTTTCGCCAATTATGTTAGATCCCATGTAATAGGTGACGAGCCTATTGCCATTATTCGGGCACAAAAGCAGTACAATGCTAGGTAGTATAAGAGGAACGCTGCTGCCCATTCCTCATCACTGATTTATCCTTAGTCGCCTTGTATGAATCAATTAAATGCAGCAAAATGAGAAGGAGCTATGTAGCTCGTCCATCTTGCCCGCCGTTCTATGATCTTGACGCTTATAGTCTTAAGCTTAAGCCATTTAATCTTAACCTGCCGATTTGAATGCTTGCAAAATGTACAAAAACCAAACGAACTTAACTGCAGTGTAGGTACCGTTATTGGGAAAACAACTACAAACTGAAAGTTATTCTTATTTACCTCGCGTGATGCGCTGTTTGCACTATCCATAATCGAAGCCGACGATGAAACAAACAGTTTAGTTGTAAGGTAACGGTACAAAGTGAATAAACATCAAATTACACTTCATTGAGGTCTGTTATTTAAAACCAAAGGGAATTTTAAATGCGCAACACCCAATACACCACGTTCTGTCGTGAACCCATTTATTGTTTCCACAATTTCTCGTTAGTTTGAGAACAGCATAATGTGTCTGTGGAAATAGGTAGCATACATAACCCATGCCCACTTTTCTACTGCTTAACAAAACTCAAACTCTCAAAACTCAAAACATTTATTGCCTTACATTTGTAGGTCAAATACTCCATTGTCACCACCTTCCAGTGTTTCCCACGGGTATCGTAGCGCTTTCTCGCTGATTAATTTCTTTTTACTATATTTTGTTTTCTTCGGAAAGCTTACAGCACTTTGTAATTACCATATAATAACATGGTAATTACAAAAACTTAGGTTGCCAAAGGCCAAGTACAAGCTTTTACATAGGAACCAATATTCGCAAAGATCGGTCAATGGATGATGGGTGACCAAAATTATATGCCGAGTGTCTATGAATGAATGCCGACTACATCTGCAAACGTTAATACCCTCCAAACTACATTGGGCCGCGTAAAGAACTATAGCCCGTTCTCCCTATATTTCACAATCTATATGGAAAGTCTATAAACCCCGGCGTCAATGGGCTAATGATGGGGTATAACGACTTGAGTAGCAGATGTAAGTAGTACTTGCTGCCAAAATATAATATAAAAAAGGGGAAACAAAGGTTATTTATTCGATACTCCTAACACAATGGTGAAAGTATTATATTAACACGAGTTCGAAACAGAGAATTTAACCATAACATGCCCGAATTGCGATCTCACAATCATAAGACTTCTCAGGGACAAACTTCTGTTTCGCGAAACAAGTTGTAACGTACGCAATTCGCTTCTAACTTCACTTGCAACTTAAATGAGCCTTATTTAAAGTTGTATCTTGCAAATTTCATATAGCCTTCACTGAATGCAAATTATTCTATATTTACTAAACTACTCACTCACTTTGCTGCACAGACAACACGTAAATAGTAAAATAGTTTAAAACAAAACTACGTCATGCCATCAACAACGCGGCACGAATATTGCCAAACATATTTAACATTTGAATTCTAAGTCTTTGTGCTTAAGAATCATTTTTGCGGTTACTCGTTACAGATAAACTCAACAAAGCTACAGCGTCGTACGTACCTAATTGGCAAAAATACATGGAAATTTTAAACAGAGCTGTCTTTGTTGGAACTAAAATACGAGGCGCAACCAACTTCACGTTTTGACTTCGATAGCGTTTCGTGCTTAGGGTTCTGATTGGTTTCGGCGTACGTAATGAAATTTGTAGCGCTAGCGTCTAATATTACTACGGCTATTGAAACATTGTATTAGGTGTGCCAATGGCACATAAACAATAATAATGTAACATCATTATCAAAACCGTGCGTTTATTACAAATAACACTGACGAGAGGTGACGGCAGAGCAGTATACAATTGTCATCACCCCTTCAGCTTATCGTTCCGTGTATATCGTACAAAATAATTAAAGGTTTACGGATCGTCCTCGGAGTACATTTTTCTCCTCCAAAATAGATCCCTGACCACTGTATTGGCACACAACAAATTAAAAGCACATCCTAAGAAAAATCTCTCGCATATCCGAATAAGACTTCTGCCAGAAATTAAGAACTCAATTTTTTTTGTTTCTGCGTCTCCTTTGTATTTAATGAGCGAAATATTCTCCGGGCCACTGAGACGAATGGACAATAGATTATTTTTAAAAATTATTGGTTCTTGGACTTCATTTTCATTTCCTTTTTTTTTTATTCTGTTTCAATAAATTCGCAAAAGGCCTTTTCAGGTTTAGTTCAAAGCGGATGTAAAAAGGTTCTGACGCTATAAAAACAATTTTATTACACTTACATAGTTTTATGGGGACGACTTTAATATAAATATCATTTCATTGGTTTCAGGTGTTTTACCTACTGTGAAAAATGTATTGAATCTGATAAATAAATTAAATGAGCTCTATTAGACTATGGGCATCGAGAAAGAATGAGAAACGTTTATATTGCTTCAACGTTATGGAAAAAAAATACAAAACGACTTATCTGATCGTATTTCAATTGGAATAACAGTGCTGGTTTCGAATATTCTTATACTTAATATTTGTACAACAACCAATGGAACCCAATTTTAACGTACTTACTATCGTAAACTTATATTACTCCAAATAACCTGATATTGCTAAGAAAAATGATATGTCCATAATGAAATTCTCCGCAAGTAATATGCACGCTTCACTACACAGAGCATTAGAATGCAGGGTCTAGACTTGTATTCTAAAATTGGATCCGAATATTCTGATCATATAACTCGAAATCACATTAAAGTTGTTCATGCAAGTTTTAAAGAATATCTTAAGAAAGAAAAGGTCTGTCCTTTGCATGAGTAGTATATTAACTAAAACTATTTGGTGTCACTATCATATTCAGGTAAAATTTGTTTGTAGCTATATTTTATATAAGACAAACTTTACAAATATTGATAAAAATAATATTTGTTAAGTAATCGGAATCACAATCGTGTTTGAATTTATTATTTTTAACAATCGATAACGTCCGTCTGTGAAAACATAAGTGTGGATACTTATACATCATACCAAATTAGTACAATTCAAATTGATAGCGTGCATTGTTGCGATATCGGCGCACCTCTCAAACTCATCAAATATCATCATGGTCATCAGCCCTTTTATTTCGCAATTGCTAAAGCACGAGTTTTCTTAATGGTTGGAAGAATATATGGAAAAAGGGCAAAGTGCGGGTTACTGGGTATAAACAATAAAGACACGATCAACAGCTTTATTGCGGAGATTCGAAGTACGGAGGAACTCAAGCTAATACATTTTCGCTCACCCATCCAATGACATTAATTTCGCCTAATTTATGCGATCGCAGACCGAGCACGCTAGCTGCACCATTGAGCTAATCAATATTGCAATTGCGCTTCTAACTCATCAATATAATAGATGACATATTTCATATTTGATCACGTGTAGTGACGTCAGAACAGAGTAAAATTTAACCACGCGCAACATTTCCTGCGGGTGTCATACAAGGTGACTAAACAGTGATGGACATCAGCATTCTTGTTACCTAGCATATCTAGCATTATACTGTATATCTAGCATTATACTGCAATAGGATCGCGCCTTGTTAAACCAAAAATAATTGGCGAAATGTGTGTATTAATATACTTCAGAATTATTAATCTCATCTGCTATGAACTATTGAAGAAATATGAACCTGTTAAATGCGCATCTTCGATAATCCAATAGAAAATATTTTAAAACAGGGCCAGTCCAAGAGTACCCGAAACCGACAGGCATCCATGAGGACATTAATGAGATTAGACGAAGCGAAAGAAATTTGTAAGGATCGTCGCAAGTGGAAAGAACTGAGCTCTACCTACTCTTGTGGAATGGAACAAAGGCGTGGCATATGTATGTATCTATGTTAAACACTACACCACAGACTACGTACCACAGACACCATCGCTACGTTCCGCATTCTTCAGTCGCATTCATTTCTCTGACATCTAGCCAAATAACTACAGCATAAGTACGTGAAACCCTAAAAAAGAATGTTCTCGAGAAGAAACAAATTGTTACAAGCTAGCCGCGGCGCGGTGGATATTAAATTCTTTCTCTTTTGTTACTGTCGCTACTGTTGTTTTGTTTACAATTTTGTGGAAAATTTTCTGACGCAAGTCAACTTTTTGTCGAGTTAGCGCGATTTTAAATTGCGAAAATGTTTGCCTTTGAATTTAAATTCGCGGAAACAGGATGCGACTTTTAATGTGGCCCGCGTGAAAAACCGTGGGGGCGGGGCGTGAGGTTTTTCTACAAACTTAATGGCTTTGTAGAGAGAATTAAGAGAAAGCAATTAACACAATGACTGTGACTGTTACAGAGAATTCCACTTTGAGTGCAGACGCTGAAAGAAATTTCTGACAAGGTCTCGCGAGCCAAATACATTCTGCGAATAATCCGAATGATTGGCGGCTGTGTTCAATTAAAGCTTATATTTTTATTTAAAATTTCCCCCCATTGGCATAGCCTAGCAGCTTTCGGAATTTTTTTTTCCGCGATAAAATACTTTTCGCAGTCCGCAATTTAATGGTATGTAAATTTGATAAAGTCAAAGTAATTTTTTTTATTATGTACCATTACTATCAGTTGGTTTAAATTAAATCAATATTTTAGTAGGTTGAAAGTAAGAAATGCACCTGTAACAAATATGCAACAAAATATCGCTAGCACCTTTCCGGGTGATAGATCTTCTTCTTCTTCGTGTCTTGTTCCCAATTTATCTAGGGACGACGAAGTGTATTTCGTCTTCCATTCATGTCGGTCAGACGTCATCAAGCTAACCACTGTGTATTAATTTATATCATGCATCATACCATAAAGGGGATCTTGGTGAATTAATTTATAGAAAAGAGATCTTTGGCTATGGGGTGTTGGTAGTTTGCCCTCCACCATTCGGATGCCCCAAGGTGCTTCTTGGTCTACACCGGGCTATCTCCCTTAGTCGACTTTTACGACACTGCTGACGTCAGTTGGGGCTGACACATTCTACGCTAGTTTTTCGGCAGGCCATCATGGACAACAAAGCGTAAATGCGTCATGTTCGACGTAAAACAATTTCTTTACAAATCGGGTTGATTGAATGAGTTCCATTATCTTGGCTTCATTTTCTAACAATAACAAACTCCGTGAAACAGCACGGAACACCAAAAAGGTGGACAAAGCATTCGAATGAACAGCGAAAAAATACGGCTGCCGTCTGACCGGGAAATCTTTTCCTCGTCAAAATAACATTTTGTTGGAAACTTTTCAAGAAAAACCGCTCATCAAAACATTCATTACGACCGGGGGCTTCTGCAGACTTCTAATTGTTTTCGAGAAACCCTTAATTTAATTTAAGCGTAGAAAATTCAAAGATTCTGTGGGAAATTTGGCTGGCTTGTCAATTTCGCTTAAGGTGTTCCTAAATGGGGTTTTGACAATATTTTGCATTAGGCTTTCGGCAGTGTCGAGGGATTAATCTCTTTGCACTATATTTAGAAGTAAAGTTTTGGACTTATTTTATTTTCATATTATGCTTCGGGCTTGGATATATTTGGAAAGCTTGTGTTTTGATGGCACTTACCTCTGCCTACCCTTTTGGGGACAGATAGCCTTGTTATTTATGTATCTTCATCTAATCTGTGGTGCTATCTACTGGCCGATTTCGAGCATCCGATCCGAATTGACATGATAGCTAGTGAGTAAGAGAGGGCTAGACTAAAAGAACTTGCAGAAAGCCTCTGATCAGAGGGCTAG
Source organism: Cataclysta lemnata (assembly GCA_963931975.1). Taxonomy (NCBI): domain Eukaryota; kingdom Metazoa; phylum Arthropoda; class Insecta; order Lepidoptera; family Crambidae; genus Cataclysta; species Cataclysta lemnata. The sequence goes on from OZ008339.1 coordinate 9,739,804, forward strand.
CTAAGTGATTAATCTATGAAACGCATACACTACAAAATGTATGATGTTAAGACTTACTTGAGTTGCAGAGAAGTAAGAGCAGCAGTGTCAAAGAATAAGATGATTATACGAAGTGCACACGGACACTTTCAACAACAACAACCGTTGCTAAGCATTGTGATTGTTCTTACAACGTATGTTTCTTTACGTTACCTGCCAGTAACTTTAACATATGAAACTGACGTATTACAGAGAAAGCAATACGTCAGTTTCATACTCATTCCAGTCCGGATTGGTCGATAACAATTATCTTGCGCTTAGCAGTAGCGTGACGCGCGAATTTGCGCTTCGTCGATCCACACGCGCCAGTGCTGTTCGGTCCCATGGGAATCCCGTATTAATTAACTAACGTATTAACCTTTGACAGCTGTCATATTCGTACACGGTTGTAATGTATTCCGTTGAACGTTATTTGATTTAAGGGCCGGTTTTCCTGATTGGAATGGCTGGCTATTGGTCAGGAAATCCGTTGGTTTAAAAATTATTATAAACAAATATAATGTAACTGTTACACATACATAATATGAGTAAAGTATATAGTATAGTTTTTTTTTAATCCGAAGTTTATTTGTATGTCAACTAGTTTCAATTGTTGAATAGGCTTAATTTGTACTAAGTTATAGGTATGAGTGTGTTTATTTATTTACATACATATATAAATCACTTACATACATGCATAAATCATGCCTGAAGCGATAGGCAGACTGAATTAACACTTACGATTCGCCAATTATGTTAGGTCCCATGTAGCAGAGGGCGAGCCTATTGCCATTCACGTAATTTACATAATATTGCTAGGTGGTTTTTTTACTACTATTGCTGCCTGTATCTCTAGTTTGTGATCGATACTTACACAAGTATTATCGGAAAGAGGGTACAAACAATGCCACGAGGTACAGAAAGTGTAACTGACATCGGTTATAATACAACAATTACGATGTGAAATTGTTTTCCTTTGCCAAGCTCGGTTGCGGTCAAAGCATTTCGACATCAAAAACAGAAAGCTTTTTGTTCGATAACGTTATCTCGCTTTATTCTTGCTCCATTATTCGGGTTCGTGATTGTGCCTGATCTCATAACAATATGTAATTTATAATCCCACATTCAAGATTATTTTCTTCTACAGTTCTGATGATGAATGTGACTACATTCTTCATAAATCATTACAGTTACTGCACTACTTACTTCATAAGTCATCACATTACTTCATATCCGTCAGATCTCAACATGCCATCCTCTCCCTTTTAATTCATATCACCCATCACTTCGGAAAGCTGGTAGTGATGAATAAATGTATAGAAAAGTGTTGGAAAGATTATAAAGAGATCCATGAACAGGTAACTGTTCAAGATGTTGTTGTAAATATAGGTCCAAAATTATATCTAAATGGTGGTCTCGAACAATGTCTTTTCGCGTTTTACTTTTTAATTTTATTCTAATGTAGAATTTCGGATCAGAACATTTCATGTTCTTTTTTGAATTTTGTCCAATCTACTCCCGAATATTTTAAGTTAATCGATATCTTCAACGACGCATGTGATTATGAACCTTTTGACACCTCATAAATATTGAAATTGTTCACGTATTTAACTCTTATGGTTAGGTGTGGAACCCTCGGCGGAATATATTAACCGATTATAGCCTGCGATTAGGGGTGGCGTGTAGTCTTCGATAAGCAAATGTTAATATTGGGTTAAACTTGTGCTGTAGGTAGGTCCGTATACGTCAATTAACCAAGAATACGTAAAAATATTACTCTAGTCTTATTTCTATCATTATTACTGGCCCAAAATATTGGACTTGCTGCTTAAAACGACTTCTCTGTACTATGTGTGTATAAAATTCATTTTCAAATCGAATATATTCCTGTAAGCCTTATTGATTACTTCCTTGAGAGGACATGTGAAAATTAAAACTCCAATCTGTCCGTTTAGGCCCCCTTTCCCTACTTGCCTTACCAGCGGTAAACAAATAAGTCCGTCTGAGAAAATATTAGAAAACGATATAGAATAAACTATATATTACAAAACTATGTAGAATAAACTATTATTAGAAAACTGTGTAGAATAACCAAAAGTATCTGTCAGTTAGCGTGCCTACACCCAAGTCAAAGTTCCTTTATGACAACATTATTTCATTGGCCTAGTTACCAATATGATTTCCCTTGGGCTGGTAGACGATATAAAATAAAAACGAAGGAATGAAGTCACCAAAGCTACGGTGACCCCCAATTCGCCAGTATCCAAAACAAATTCCTCGGGAAGAGCCATTTGTCACGGGTCTCGCAGAAATGGTAGCGATCGGTCGGCGGCGGGCGACCAAAGAAAACTTTTGGTACTGCTTTGGTACCCTTATCGATCATATTACTTGTTCTCTCTGAGAGGATGCCAATAAATTGTGAACAAGGAGAATCCGGGACATGGGGCGAATTTTTAAGTACCTACCTGGCTGCTTTCGCCGTAAAGTTTTTCTCGGTGTTGAGTCTACAATACGGGAAACAACACGGAATAGCTTTTTACTTGTTTAACGGTCGAGAAGGAAAATTAATAACTTTTATAAAGTTTTCATTTGTGGACGGTATCGATATCATTATTGAATTTTTTGCTTGATCACATGAAAAGTGTTCTTCTATTAATTTTTGGTTAATTCCTTATTGATTCATTTTCTGTAATTTATATACGTTTTATATAACAGGATTTACCGTACGTGTACCTAATAATGTATCTTGAAGCGTTAAAAATAGGATTTACAAGAAAATGACAGCTTTTTATGTAAGATTGTTTATTGTCAATTGTTACAGCGAACCTTTCACAAAACACATCTATAATGATCTAACTGAACAAATCTCACAACACATACTTTCACTTTATTCGCTAAATACGTTTTGTTATAAAATTTATAAAAATTTGCGAACTATGTTTTTTTTTGACTTGGATCACTTCAGTAGTAGTACCTAGTGTTAAATATTTGGAAATACTTAACTATGTTTATATAAATTGTTTTTTTGTAGCACCTATGCAGTTGGTTACACGACTGTCTGTCTTCAACATAACTTATTTCCCTAATAACTATGAGAACCAAAAATTTTGTGAATCCCGCATTGTTCGATAATATTTTTTAAGTTCTTTAATAAATATTCCATTAAAAAAAAATCCACGATCCGAGCTACTGTGGGACGAACCGATAACGTAATGATGAATAGGCATTTATGCAAACTAAGAACGTTGAACCCATGCTATCCCGATATTTTGTCCAAAACTAAAACAATGCCGGAGTGCAACCAAATATGGACCCTAAAGCTGAACGTTTAAAGTAAGTTTCTGCTTGGTTTTTATTCGCGACGCGAATTACAGTGTGTTGTCCTGTGGTCGAGCGTAAGTAGATAGCCGTTATATGAATTGCCCTCAATAATGCCTTCTGCGGTTAGGGTATTTTTGGGCCAAATATTAAGAATATGCTGCCCGCTGCTAGCCGTTCCGGTTTATTACGAAGTATTTTATTACATCGCCCTTAAAGATAATAAAGCTTTATACCCGGATTATACTATTTGGACTTGCTGGACTAAACATGAACTCGTTCTATATTTTAGTTATTTCTTATTTCAGTTACGAAAACGTAAATTGGAGAAATCTTTTCGGATTTTTAAAACTAAATAACTGCCTTATAACCTAAAAGTAGTAACTCAAAAACATCTGAGCTAAGACACTGTGCCATCGAAGCTCCTCGGAATCAAAAGATACAATTAGTTCGAATTGAAACAACTGTTTATTCGATATTTAGACAGAAGTGTGGCGCCGAAATAAAGCATTAGAGATTAGCAAATTCCAGGGAGAATTTCTAAAAGCTAAAATTTCTCTGAGCTACGTACAACGGTTGTAGATACATAATATTTATAGGTACAGTTAAGGTAAACTCCCCAAAGAGAAAAGGACGGTACTCGCGCTTCTAGCGCTCGTCTTTAGGCATTTGTTATTGTTATGTCAGAATTGTTATTTTCTGCTTAAGTAATTGGCTGGAACTTTGTCAAAAATAAAATTATTACGAAAACATTAACATAATCAGTCATAATCATTAAACACTAATAAAATTCTACTCATTAGTAGATAATGTACTTTGACGTGTTTGGTCATTTCAAATTTTCCAGATGGATAACGTTAATCAATTTGTATAGAGATAATAGTTTACATCAGCATGTATTATCATTTACCCACAAACATAACATCTGCATCTTTTCAGTATGCCTATCTTTTGATCTATTGTATATCTTTAGAGTAAGACCTAACATAATTGGCGAAACGTGGGTGTTCATTCACCTCTGCCTACCACATCGGATATATAGGCGGGATTTTTGTATGTGTGTATCTTTTGATTTTGAAGCAGACCCCAGACTAAAATATACATCGCTGCTTATTCGTAACAGTGTGTTCAGTATCCATCTACTGCATGATTTCCTTCTTCCCATATTTATGTAAACAGTTAAAAAGTAAATCGAAGGAACAACATAAATAATACAGAACGTAGCCTATTGAGCAGCGGTTCATATTTGCTCGGTACACAAATAGGGCGATAGCCAATGTACGCTGCCCAAACAAGCTGGCTCGATAAACTTAATTTTGCAGAACATTCGGTTTGAACCGCACGCTGTATTGTTGGCCTTAACCCTATATTTGCTCTTTTATGAATGCCGTTTGCTTTTTGTCCATAATGTGATGTTAATGAATTTCAAATTAGCGGTCTTTGCTCAGTAGAGAATGCTTGACATTTGATATGCTGCTTGAAATAAACCATTTCATGAAAAGGTTCACTGAAGTAGTTGTTAACACCGAGCAGTCATTTTACTTGTACTTTGGTTTGGGCTTCTATTAATTTTTTTTCTTTTTGTATCTCGACGAGTGTATGTGGTGAAAGTGGTTAATTTCGATTAATTTATATTTTTAATTTATTTCAGACAAAAGGTAGTGCAAAATACATTATGTTAGTTTTCGCACTGTAAGTAAGAAATATTTTATAAGTTTCTTGTTACATAAGATGAAACAAAGCGTTTCGTCTTATTCTAATATAACAATAATAGAAATACACGAAGCCAGCCTAAGTACATTCCTGAGCTATTCCCATCAAATTGGAAACAGTTCATATAACTTCCAAGTAGAATCAAGCAGCATCTTCAAATTGTTACAGGTACATACAAAGTTGTTCCAAAGTTCCTCTTTAAGTGTATTCCTGTTCAAAGTAGCCGGAACTCTGTTCACGACTTATGTTGTTGAGTCTTTTCAAGATGGAGGTGGTCGCGTTTCCTCCAAGCACGTATTCAACGGCTACAATAACTTCGGAAGTAATGTCTCAAGCGATGTCAACGAGCGAAAAGTTTAGATTTAGAGAGGTCTTCGGACTTAGGCTGCAGTAACTCGTATTCGGTGCAGGGTCACCGTTCATTAAACTTTACAGGTCCCATAGAAAGGTTGGCGGAAGTTTTCCACTCCGGAAGAATGTTAGACACTTTATAAATTGCCCAGGAATCACTCTTATCTTTACTCAGACAGCCTCAGATAAAAAATGTCGTCAACATTTTTGTGTTAAGAAAATCCGTTCACATTTTCCGCGAAAAAATATCCACTTTTAAGGCATTTCGCTAGTGCTAAACGACTTTGTCGCCAACCTAACACCTCCGGAAGTACTTGAGCGAGTTTTGACACCCCTTCATGCCTTTATATTATATTTAGAAAATGGACGAAATAGTGACAGGTTACAGAAACTATATGTGACTCACGAATAACTAAAGCTAAAAGGAAAGATCAAGTAACTAAAACTAAAAGGAAAGCTCTGCACGACTGTTATAAAACCTGTCGTCGTGTATGAATCGATATTGTTGCGAGAGGTTTTATATTTCTGTCACCATAGATTTAAGAGAAAAAGAATTGTCATACTTTTGATTGAAGTATCGAATTAGATTATTGTTTTTTCCGAGATGGTACAATACATTTATGTTTAAAGTTTATATTTTCTTTAATTAATTCTCCCACGAGATCACATCTGGCGCCCAACGTATTTAAAGGTGATTGTCGATATGGAGAAGATAAAGACAAGGGGTATGTACCGAAGTATGTTTACTAAGACATTGAAAAAACTTTCCGGCTTCATAGAAAACGTACAAATTAGAGATGCAGAGGTAACTTTCAAGCTTTTATCTGATCACATGACACAAATTAAAGTGATAGATGAGGCGGTCATTCAGGAGCTTATTGGAAATGACGCTGTAGAGGAAGACATCGAAAATGAGTTAGAGTCGATGGATAAATATAAGTCACAGTTTATACGGGCAGAACTCGATTTAGCACGGCTCACACAAGACGAAAATTTTGACGCGGAGAGTAGATGTACCACTGTGGTTAATTCTGAACGCGGAAAATGTTCGACACGCAGAATGATGCTACCAAAAATAGAGCTGTATAAATTTGATGGTGATCTGACGAATTGGTTAAAGTTCTGGAGTCAATTTAAGAGTATAGACGAAGACGAAGAGTTGAGTAGCGAAGATAAATTTCAATATTTATTGCAAAGCATGACTTCTGGCTCTAGAGCGTGTGATTTAGTAAGCAGTTTTCCCCCTACTGGCGATAATTACCATAAAGCGATCGAAAGTTTGAAAGCAAGATATGGTCGATCTGATTTGTTGGTTGAAGTATATATACGCAAGCTATTACAACTGGTCGTTGAGAGTAACATAAATAAGTCTCGCAGTAATTTTCAAGTGTCATTACTTTACGATAAGCTAGAATCTAGCCTTAGGTCGCTGGAATCATTGAAAGTAATGAATGTCGATTGTGCAGTCTTATTCCCTCTTGTGGAATCATCTCTACCAGAAGAATTACTCAGAGTTTGGCAAAGAAGCTGTGGATCAACACCTGAACCTAAAGATCGACTGAAGGCATTGATGGCATTTCTAAAATCAGAAGCCGAGAATGAAGAGCGAATTAAAATGGCCACGCGCGGTTTTGTTAATAATACTAACAACGCCGAGAGCAAAAGTAAGAGAGCGAGTGCCATACCAGAAGATAACATCCCTACGGCATCGAGTTTAGTAGCTGGCGAAGGAAAAGTATTGGCATGTATATTTTGTAGCGAAAGCCATGAGAGCTCGTTATGTAACAAGGCCAAAAGGATGACATTAGGAGAACGTGAAAATATAGTGAAAGAGAAAAATGTTTGTTTCCGTTGTTTGAAACTTGGCCACGGCTTTCGCACATGTAGAAGCAACAAAAAATGTGCATGGTGCGGTCGAAAACATATATTGTTAATGTGCAGAGAAGCTGCGTCGCCCAGTAGTTCGCAGTCAAATACAAAAGAAAGGGAAACGTTGAAAACTGTTTCAAACATTTCTGTTCATCAAAATGTTTTCCTTCAAACTCTACGTGTTAAGTTACATTATAATGGGAAAACTAAGATAGTAAGAAGCATTATAGATTCTGGTTCACAACATTCATACATATTGAAAGAAGTCGCAGAATATATGCACTACAAGTCGCTTGGCAATACAGTAATACAACATGGACTTTTTGGAAGCTTAACTTCGTCACCAGAGACTCATAAACAATATCGTATTTCTGTCCAAAACCTGTCAACGTCATTTACTTGCGATATTGACGTTTTTGACAAACCGCAAATATGTACTGACATTCCAATTATAAGTGATAAAACGTTGATTCAAAAAATAAACGATATGAATGTATTTCTAACAGATATCGAAGAAAACGACGAGCCGATTAGTCTATTGATTGGAGCAGATATGTTGCCAAAGTTGTTAACAAATAATATGAAGCAGTTGGATAGCGGTTTGGCTGTGATTGAATCGAAGTTGGGTTGGACGCTAATTGGTAAGAGAATTGGGTATACTGAGAGAAACGATACAACTCTAAACGTAGTGTCGCTGTTTATTCGAGAAGATAATATATCAGACCTCTGGAAATTGGACACATTGGGTATTATGGATCCTGCAGAGAAAAAGAGTAAAGACGTACACGTACAAGAGGTCAAACAATTTTTCAAAGCGACTACAATTTTTAACCAGGATGGGAAATACGAAGTGTTATTGCCTTGGAAAGAAAATCACCCTCCACTGTCTAGTAATAAGGAGATTGCATATAAGCGTTTAGAGAAAGTGACGGCTAAGTTAAAGTGTGATAATTATTACGAGTTATACGGAAAGATTTTTAATGACTGGTTATATGAAGGAATTATTGAGAAGGTACCTGATTGTGAGTATAGTAATGTAAACTGTCATTATCTGCCGCATAAGCCCGTAATACGTCTTTCTAGTAGCACTACGCCAGTCGCCCAGTATTCGATGCATCGGCGCGTAGTTCTAATTGCCCTTCTTTAAACCAATGCTTAGAAACTGGACCTAACTTGATTGAGCTTATTCCTAATATACTTTTACGTTTTAGGGAGAAAGAGATAGGAGTGATTTCTGATATAAGGAAGGCTTTTTTGCAGATTAGTATTTCTCAAAAAGACAGGAATTTATTACGATTTTTATGGTGGGATGATAATGATTCTAACAAATTGCAAGTTTATAGACACTGTAGGGTTGTGTTTGGTTTGACTTGCAGTCCATTTTTGCTTGAGGCTACTATTGAACATCACTTGTTGTCTGTGTGCGAGGGCACCGACTCAGATCATGAGAAGTCTTTTATTGGTAAGTTACTTAAGTCTTTTTATGTGGATAATAGCGTGACGAGTGTCAGTTCGGTGGATGAGTTGAATGAATTTCGTGATAAAGCCATAGCTGTTATGAAAAAAGGTGGTTTTGATTTACGCTGTTGGGAACATTCAGGTGATAATTGTACTCCCCACAAAGTAAATGTTTTAGGCTTAAAATGGAATAAGCAACGGGATGTGCTTTCATTAGATGGTATACAACTAGAGCACTCTCCAAGTAAGATTACCAAGAGATTTATCTTGTCAGCGACTCATAAAATTTTCGTTAGTTAGTTAGTTTGTTCGCTCACCGCTGAGGATTTCCCTCAGGCGTTTCGACGTTTTGTGGCGCGGAGGGGTAGTCCAAAAGTTGTATATAGCGATAACGCAACAAATTTCACTTGCGCTAGTAAATTGTTAAAAGTTAACTGGAAATTTAACCCTCCCAGTGCTGCATGGTGGGGAGGATTTTTCGAAAGATTGATAGGCGTAGTGAAAAATGTTTTGAAGAGAATATTGGGTACTGCTAGGTTAAATTACGTTCAATTGTTGACTGCTTTGTGTGAATGTGAATTTATTGTCAACTCTAGACCTATATCGTATGTGACCGATGATTCGAATGAGCCAAGACCCATGACGCCTTCTATGTTTTTGATGGAGTCTTATAGAAGTCATGAGGGATCTCTAGTGTTATGTGATGATATTGAATCTTCTACTAACAATTTAGGAAAACAGTATCGACATCTTAAAAAGATTCGTTTAGATTTAGTCCGAAAATTTAGAGTTGAATATTTAGGATTTTTATCACGTCGGAAGAATAAGCTGTTTTCTAAAGTTCAACCAAAAGTAGGTGAAGTCGTTCTTGTTGGCAATGATACTGATAAGCGTCTTCATTGGCCTTTAGCAGTGATAATGGAGCTTATACCTGGTAGGGACGGCAGGATAAGGTTAGCCAAAGTACGCACAAAGAAGGGTACGTTAGTTAGACCAATACAAAGGTTGTAGAAGTTTTGTGATTGATGGTGCGGCAGCTAATCATGGTGACAGTATCTTCTCTAGTGGGAGGATGTTGCGAGAGGTTTTATATTTCTGTCACCATAGATTTAAGAGAAAAAGAATTGTCATACTTTTGATTGAAGTATCGAATTAGATTATTGTTTTTGCCGAGATGGTACAATACATTTATGTTTAAAGTTTATATTTTCTTTAATTAATTCTCCCACGAGATCACAGATATGTTGGGCTGTGAAAAAGACGGATAAAATTTGCACGCGACAGGGATGAGAATGTCGAGATGAATGTGCGGAGTGACAAAATGGAGAAGATAAGGAATCAGTACCTACGTAAGAGGGAGTCTGAGTGTGAAAATCTGAAATGTTATGAGACGGGATGCTATGAATGTTACTAAAAGTTGTGGACATTAATGTTAATGGATATCGAAGTGAAAGAGCACCCCTTAAAAAGCTGGATGGATTGTGTGAGGAATGATATTTAGGCGCTGGATGTGGATAAGGCGATGATGAGTGACAGAAGATATATTCTATTACCACGCTCCGGCAACTTTATCTTTCTCGTCAGGTAATCAGTTGAGCCTTCGAACAATCCCTGGATTCTGTCTGGAACTCAATCAAACCAGATTGTTTTATCGTGTGCTTGAAGGCTTTTAATGCGAAGTTGTTTGGAGCACCGCGTCAATCAACGACCTTTGTACAGATTTTTGTGAGCAGAAAGACAAAATATTCAAAATCTACTTGGAACCAAGAGTGATATCTGATTTTGATATCTTGATAAATCGATTTACTTGGTCATTTGAAACATTATTGGGGTCATCAATCTGAAGTTTTCAAAAATATGATCATTATTGTATTAATATTTTTTTTTGCTTTCCAGTGCATCACTTGCGAAAGTTCTAGAGAAACGAAAGTCTTTCGTATTACATGCTGTTGTAGATGGTTGTAGATTGCTCACCATTCGGGTGTCCCATTTATTAAATTAAAGTCTGATGACGATTAACTATCAAAATTATTAATTTTAACGCGCTTACGTCTTCAAACCCACAGAATCGTAGCCAAAGCTTAATTCTAGAAGCTGCCATAGCAGGCTTTCACCCTCTCGCGTAATTAGCGTTAATATTGAGCTGATTCTAGCTAGACTAGTTTATGGAGCTTGTTAGAAACGGTGTACATTGTTCGCCCCAAGTGTACTAACGAAGCAGTGACGGTGCAACTAAATTGTTACACCACCAAACAAGATGCAACTTATGTATAGCTCCTATCAGTATGTTGTTGGTGATTTTAATTTATTCTCCTTATAATATACCTCGGGGTACGTACGTTTAAGAAGCTGCTGTCCATCTCCTCGTCATATTATATGCCTACCTAAATAATAATATACCTTCTAAAGCGAACACAAGAACCGTATTAATATTCAGTAAAGTGAAGAGACTACTAGAGCACTGTCGATTATTCTTTGTTATTATGGTTGGTACTCAGCTGAATCAGGAAAGGGTAGTATCAAAGTTAGGGCGCATACATATTGGTAGTCTTTGTATATATAAAAAAAATATTCCTCACAGAAACTTTACAAAAACCTACATAATTATTTTTGTTTTTGTTAAAATACTCAAGACTCTTGGTTTATTACTGCAAAATAAATAATAATAATAATAAAATCCCAAATACGGGACCAAGCCTAGTCGAACGATCATTAATTTCAGAGACCTGCTTTATGAATATTTTATTTTATTTTTTCCTGTGTTATTAAAAGGAGAACGCAATACGCAATAGCAGACTGAGCGCTTGCCAGTGCACCATCACTGTACTTATCTTATCATGTATACATGTTGTATATCTACTTCTGCGCGTAGCTGTTCTTTTGTTTGCAAGCTCTCGTGGTATTGTGATCCAGCCCTTAGCCTCCCAGCCGCTAGTTGGCGCGGCGCCAACCCTTGCCGCGTCTAGTGCCCACTTTACTGGCTCCGGCGACGCCATGCGGCGGCTGTAACAACAGCCACGCCGCAACTTAACAGTACACGGTGAGAGTGTGCAACTAGCTTAAGAATTTACGGCAAAGGGGCCGTATATATAACTGAATTTCTGTCCCATTCGATTCGGTTCTTATTAAGTTTCGGTATTTGTCAAATTCTGCATTTTTTCCGAAAATTATTGCATTGTTGGGCTGCTGAATTCAATGGGGTAGGCAGAGGTGACCCATGTTTCACCAATTATGTAAAGTAAGGGGCGAGCCTATTGTCATCTGTCGAGCATTTTAATCACAGTATATAGGTATCGTAGGTGGTATGAGAGGAATGCTTCTGCCCATTACTCACTCACGCTGTCTTAACCCTTAGTCTGTGTACTTTGTGTGTTTTGGAGATATTGTATTAGGCCTATGTTTGACATTTTTACAAAGAGACTCTTAAGGGCCGGCGCAGATTGGCGGCGCGGCATGGCAGGATATTTTTAGGCGACGAATAAAAATATAACTAAAGGGTATGAAAATAAATTTGAATTTTGAAGGTCGTAAGTACAAAAACAATCCTATGGGATGCTTAGGCATGCCGTGTGGGCAGCCTTCGGAACTCCTCGGCATCCCTCGGAACGATTTGGCAGTCTGCAGGACATCGAGAGATACCGCGATAAGACAAGACCTAAAAACGCCTCGGCATGCCAAAGGACGCTTTGGCACGCTTAAGGATATCACGGCATTGTTACCGCCAGTGCAGTGTGCGCTTACATGTAGGGATGCCGAAGGATCCCTTGCCGTGCCGTGTCGCCAATGTGCGCCGGGCTTACGTCTCTTATAAACAGTATCTACCGTTATAAACTCGACGAATATCTTCAAAATAGTGTGTTTTACGATAACTTAAAGTTCTGTTAAAGTTCTTTACGAAGCCAGAACTCGGTCTTTACGATTTCAAGATGGCCAAAAAATGTATGCCCTTGAAATGGCCGTCAGGCCCATGAGAATATTTCTAAAACGCTACAATTTTGCACGAGTAATTTCGTCTTAGAGCAGCTCACGATAAGAGAACTTTTCGTCAACTGTCCTACTGCGAATACTTCGATAACTTAAGTTCTTACGACTACTTAAGTTTTTCGGCTACATTTCTCGTAGGACTGTATTGAACATCTTGAATTACAAGGTCAGGTGGAAAGAAAGAGGGTGATCGCCTACCCGGCGGACAGACCTGACAAAAACAGACACACGTTATGACACGACAAGTTATCGTGACAAAAGGGGAAAGATCTTGCGAGAGGTGGTACAATCAAAATATGGCTCTCCATTACTAGCCTACCACCACTCTGACAACAGTGTACGGCTGAAAAGAACATTCTATTGCGTGCAATGGGACCTAGCTACTAACTTAACAATCAGCTTGTCTATTTTTGATAATAAATAAAAATATATCTAAATCGTTATATTATAGAAAAGTTTGGACTAGGCAATCGAATGGTTGAAACTTTTTTAAGTCCGTATAATTAAGTAGTATTATATAAGATTAATTCTCCATAAATAAACTGGTGTCATATGTTGTGGATCCTTTTAGCTTAACTACGGCCATTTATACATATTAAAGTCACATAGCATTTGAAGTTCCAAGAACAATCCAACCAAGCAATTATCCTAAGTAATCGATATTGTTCTGGTGTTTATAGAACTAGCACAACCACAGTCTTAATCCGATCGTCAGCGGAATAGCTTTGGTAGAATTCCTAGAAATCGAGTTGGTAATTTAATACTAATCTATACAAGTTAGTAATTCATTGGAGGTATTTCATCTCTTATAAAGAGTACAGTATTATTTTTGAAAATAGGCCCTCGGCATTACTATTTTGGAGAACAATCCTACGTAAAACATAAAATAATGCTAATGACACAAACTCCTGCTATGGGCCTCATCATCATTTGCCTTTGAAATTTTTCTTTGTAATTATTTTCCGAAACACATTTTGGAAATCATTTTTGTGATGTGTAAATAAAGTTATTTTCCTAAGAAACAAATTTGCGTGTCCTTAAAACAGGGCAAACGTCAATTGGCGTACCAAATATTTGCTTTTTTTCATAGCGACAAAAAGTTCCGGAAAGCTCCAATACTTCACTCCAGCACTATGTTTTGTATAAAATTGGACTAATTGAATCGAGTGCTCTCAGTGAGAACGCCCGAACATCTCCTGAAATATTAAATTCAAGAAGCGCTTCAAAATACTGAGAGGATGCATCAGAACCCAGTAAAGTATTGAATGGCTTCGTTCGGTGCTTGTGCATGCTTAAGTGCGATACTTACTCTAATAGTCCTCGTTTCATTTTATCGCAATTCCTTTAGGTAAGTTTCCATTATAGAAATGAAAACTTCAATGACTTGGAACAGATGGTAGGTGGTAGAGGTACTTTTCTGCGACTATGAACTGATTATATAACACTTGGTAACTGTTGATAAGTAGATAGAAAACAAAAGAAAGACCAAATCAAATGCTAAAGAAAGTAAAGAATATACTTTTTAAATAAAAGCACGTTGCTAGGATCTTCTGCAGACGTTGACCATTGAAGCAAACAAATACATTTGCTGAAAAGACAGAAACAATTTTTTTTTTTTTTTTACACTGACACCTATCATCTTGCCCAAAGTAAGTAGCCTAAGCACTTGTGTTATGGATACTAGATGACGGACATATTTTTAATATAATTATGTATATAAATGTTGAAAATATACTACATAAACATATACACAACCATGACTCGGGAACCAACATTTGTGGTCATCACAAAGTTTGCCCCTACCAGGATTCGAACCCGGGACCTCTTGGCCAATACCCAGCAATCTGAGCATTCGACCAAGGCCGCCGTCTAAATACAGATGGAAAATACATTTTAACAAAAATACATTATAATGAAGTTTGCGTTAACACATAATAATATTGTTATCCTGTTAGCATATTGTTGGCACTTACTGTAGGTAATGTGTATCCTATCCATACGTAGATGTCTGTGCCGAAAATACGCTAGAAGCATAAGTAGGCAAAAATCTGTCTTTGTCTTTTTACTGTGATGTTTTGTATTCCTCGGAACTGTGCAAGACTTCAAGCTTATGTGAACTCTGTGCCGTAATTTATGAGTTGCTACCAACGAGACCCTTGTTATTCATAATAACGAAATGTAAGTCATCGCGTCCTTTCTAAATGTGAAGGGGGATTTGTGCAACGTCAGTGAGGTTAGTCACGGGGAACCCCCGATGCTAATGATCTGTGTGGGGAACACTTTTTGTTTCTAACCGCTTTTTATTAATTTTTTAGGCGAGCCAGAGAAAGGAATCGGCCTTTCCAGTAAACGTTTTCAGTTAAACTGCTGTTGCCCCTTATTAAACCATCAAAGTTCTTGGGTAGCTTTTTAACTTGGCAATATTTTTTTTTACTTTAACACATTTATCGAGGATATCAGTATCAGAGTATTAGAGCACCGTATCTCTAGTGTAAGTTTAAATTGTGCAAACGTTGCTATAACATTCTGACTGGTAGATTTTAAAATTAATTTTTTTTTTAGATTTTTCGACTGCTTGATCGAATGGTCTGGGGGCCTACCGCCTAACTCGATTGCTAAAGCAAAAGCTATAGTTTATGACGTCATGCTGTCATTTCACACTAAATGTACCTAAACTATTAGCGATAGCTTTGAACGAATGATCACCGAATGGTTTTGTATGAATTTGGCACAAAATCCGTGCCACCTAAAAATTCAGGATGGCTTCTATAGCCGTAAGCAGTGCATTGCAATATAGCTATCATCAGCAATCGAGTTAGGCGGTAGGCCCCCAGATCGTTGATTATTTGGCCAATACAGGTAGGGACAAATTTCGAAAAATTTCCAGTCGAATGGATGTTTATTGTTATTTTTTTAAATATGCCATTATTTGTTCCTTATTTCTTAGAAATAAACAAGAGACAATTGCTTTTATTTCACGGAATCATTGTTTCGTATTCGTTTCCGATTAATCCACTAGATAGGACTGGAATAGAAACAAGCGCCGGTGTGGAGCAATTAAACGTCTTTTATTTTGCATGACAAACTACACCCTTCACTACACCGGTAAGCGGAAAGGGGAAACCACAATCAATATCAGACTGGCATTCGGTTGCGACCCATTTCATAAAACCTACAGTGACATGTCAGAGGTGACAGGTGAAAACCTGTGTGTGTGCACGGAAAATAAAGTTATTTTCCTTTTATGTTTATATGACAAATGTACGTGAAAAGAATGTCCTTTTCTTCAGTTATTGTTGCCTTGGAGTTCTTTGGGCTTTTATGTTGAACAGAGGCCTTTTTTCACTTATGCTTACGCACACTCAACATGTTTATGCTTGTAGTCATACTGGGAAGACAATTTAACCTATCATAACCACGAGTTATTTTTCCTTATAATTTCCTTCGTTTAGAAGGTAATTTCGTTGGTGGTAATAACTAATTAAGAAATGTTGTCTTATTTTTCTAACTCTTTATCGTGAAGTGCTTTGAGTCGAACAAGGGGACTAGGGTTAATAAGACAGCAATGAGTAATGGGCCGCAGTGTTCCTTTTATACCTACTGCAATTTTCGTGCCCGACAGATGGCAATAGGTTCGCCACATACTACATGGGACCTAACATAATTGGCGAAACGTGAATTTTAGTTCACCTCTCTCTGCCTCCACCTTTGGGGATAAATAGGTGTGATTTATGTATGTAAAATCATATCCAAACATTCTTTTGTGTGACATTATTCCAATAACCAATTTTATTGCGTCCTTCTCCTACGGTCGCAACAACAAAATTTACCTAAACATCTGAAATAGCTCTATTCGGCTCCTGAACACAAAATTAAACGCCCGATTCACTAAGCTTCCATAATCAGCCTTCCCTTGAAAGTCTTTGGTCCGGTAAAACTTCCCACCGAACTGTAAGGAGCTTATCTTCGGCAACAGGCCCTGGAGGGACCGAGGCATCATGCGGGATCACCAATTTCTTACTTGATTGCCCGCTGATGGCTTTCGTAACAAAGGACCCGGTCGGAATTGCAAAACACAACATACGACATGCTTCGTTTATGCTCAGATATATTTTCTACGCTATTGGGGTTTATGGGTTTTATTGAATAAATTGGCCGTCTACCGTGACGTTGATACTTGTTTCTTTTCAACAAGGGTTGGGTGTTGGCTCTTCTAACGTTACCTACGTTCGGGCTGTCATTACTTCGATCAATTTGGTCATTTATTTCACACATAATAACACACTATGTGTGTGTAAATGTGTTGAGTTAAGGTATAAAATTAATTGGAGAATAATGGCAAAAAGATAGGTGGGATATCTGTGTTTAAATATATAATATATAAGTAATTTAATAGATAACATAATATTGTTATGAGAATATCTATACTTACTAATACTATAAAGCTAAACAGTTTTTTTGTTTGTTTGGTTGAACGAGCAAGTCTCAAGTGTTTAACAGTCCATTTATCGAGGAAGGCTATAATAATAACCCCCAATATCGCGAGCGAATCCGCAGGCGACCATAAGTGTAACACATAATACAATATACCATAAAACAACATACCTACTGTTTGATAACAAAGAGCACCTGCCTCTGTAAAGTCCAACTAAGCCTCTTATAGAAGCACCTACATACAGGCTACTTACAGGAATATTCGATATTCCGTTAACAGATTTTAATCAGCTTACTGAAGTATAACAGGGTACCCTTCATATAATTTACTTTCTGAGAATATCCTTGGCAGATACCCACCTTTTAATCAACCGCTAAGTTCATTATGCGAAGGGCCTGTTTCACAATCGATAAGTAAGCTACTTGGAACTTTCTTGTCGATTGTGAAACAGGCCCTAAATTTCAAAATTTTCTGTTAGTTAATTATAAATGAATGGCCTTGAGACTTGGTGAGGACCTTCCTTCAAAAACTTTGGACATATCCATAACATCTTCTTCTTTCTGCTCAGAGGCGTTACTCTGGAAGTTTATTTCGTTCGCTCGAGTCTTTGCATCTTTGTCGCTCTTATGTTAACACGCAGTGGCGTGAGAAAGACGGATAGATGTGAGTTAATCGTTCAGAGTTTCAGAGTAGACCTCCTGTTCCCAGTTTATCTGTTGTCGGCGCAGTATGTTTCCTCTTCCATTTTATCGGTCAGAAGTGATCAAGCCATACACTTCATTTTGATTCAAATCATCCATCACACCGAAAAGGTCCTAGTGATGAATTAATGTATAGAAAGGAGACTGAAAGGACCAAGTATAAGTAATACCGAATATATTGAGCTACTATCCAAGCCCTTGACGCTCTTGGCCTATATCTAACCTGATGGTAAGTGAAAATTAGGACCGAAGATGAAATCGAGCTTCACCCGGAACCCTCAACCACAGAGGGGCTGGCTATCTTATCACAAATAGTTGGAACACAATAATACTGTTAGTGTTAGCAGGCGGACTTGACAAAAGTCCTACCACCAACCTAACCGAGTACACATTTGGACTCCCCTACGGATCGAACCCGGGACCTCGGGACCTTAATTTCGGTGGGCGAACCACTAGACTACGATGGCAGTTAGATATAATGAGCTGTTAGATATAATATAAAGGGAAACATGCCTTAACATCTCTGGTACCCACAATTTCAATTAGAAAAATATTTCATCTTTTAATTCTCATTTAAACGTAAAAGCAAAGGAAACAAAGCGGTTTATTATGAAATTTAACATCGCCATGAAGAGCCACTCACTTGTGAAAGCCCTTGAAAATAATGGAACGTCTTGAATGGAGAGAACAAAAAGGATAATATACATAATTATTATTAAATTCTTGAGTACAATAGCAAGCGTTTTCGTCTTCGTTTCAGCTGTGGTTACCGTAGTGTTACACCGATTATTTATATAAAGCCTTCATTCGCAAACATGTAATCCGTATGTGAAGTTAAGTATTCGGAGTCAACTGTGTTTACGAATAATAGTAGGTACATTGATTGCCAAGAGCGG
This sequence comes from Cataclysta lemnata, assembly GCA_963931975.1. Taxonomy (NCBI): domain Eukaryota; kingdom Metazoa; phylum Arthropoda; class Insecta; order Lepidoptera; family Crambidae; genus Cataclysta; species Cataclysta lemnata. The sequence continues at coordinate 9,758,547 of OZ008339.1, forward strand.
TAAAACAAAGAATGTCTCAGATCGCAAGTATTTACCGCCCGAGTCGAATTCGAGGGTGAATAATAGGCAATTCTGTGGCTTATTTTTACCGCCCGAGGTAAGTACAACATTTCATGTCACCCCCTGACCAGGACCAGTGCGGTTTTCCATACGCGTAGCGGGCTGAAAATGCCACATTCTGCAGGTGTGACATAAATGTTCTTATGTCCTATCGATACAAAGTGGTATGAATTAATAAAAAAAAGCCGTGTGATGACGGCAGAACAGAATACAATTGTCACCACCCCAATCCCTTCCATGGATGTACTACAAGGTGACTAAAGGTTAAAACAATGAGAAGGCAAATAGCGTGTGTTATTATACTATCAAGCAATATATTGGAATTTAAGTGGCCCTATTACATAGGACCACACATAGCTGGCGAAATGTGAATGTTAATACATCTCTGACTAACCGTTCGAGGATAAAATATATGTGTGATATATGTATGTATGTAATACTAACATCATGAGTATTTCAATATTTCATTATGACAAATTTTGGTTAAGAAATACCTCCTTAAATCAGATGCTGTCACTGTCACAAACAATTGAATAAAATTAAAAGCATTAGATTTAAACACAACACTTTAAGTATTTATTTCAAACTACGAAGAGTCCAATACTCCCGCAGCGGCGGCGGCACGTTCGTGTCCCAAAAATATTTTTATCTTTACAATGCCAACTGGCATTCGCGGTATCACTTTGTCCATATGTCTATATTTGTTTGGGAATCCGGTCAAAGGCGGCCTTTACAATACCTGTGTGGTTTTGCGTTGCTTTTATGTGTGTTAATGTTTTGCTGTTACGTTCTGTTTGATAAACAGAAACAAATATTGAATATTATTATGAAACCGTAACAGATATAAAAGAAATACATATATCATTCAGCTCAAATTAAGAAGCATAGCGCCTGTGTTATGAATACTAGATATCGGACAAATTTTAATATAAATAAATAATCTTCTTCGAAAATATAAAAATCTCGTGTCACAGTGTTTGTTGTTTAACTGTTCCGAAATGGCTTTACCTATTTTTATGATTTTTTTGTGAGTATTTGGTAGGTCTGAGAACAGGTTCTAGGCTATTTTTTATATCCCTAGGTGATTATTAAAATAACGTTTGCCGTGACAGCTAGCAATTATGTATCTATTAATATTGAAAATATACAGGGGTAAACAACATATAAACAACCATGACTCGGTAGCAAATATCACAAACATTTGTCCGTACCAGGATTCGAACCCGGAACCTCTTGGCCGATAACCATCTATCTGAGACCATTAAATCAAACCGAACGTGCTAACACACACAGGGGCAAACCTATACACAACCCTGACACGGAAGCAAATATCACAAACATTTGTCCGTACCGAGATTCGAACACGGGACCTCTTGGCCGATAGCCAGCGATCTGACCATTAGATCAAACCGACGGTACTAACAGCATAGTACAGAACATAAACTTATCAAACTTTCCTACAAAGCGTTTTTATAGTATAGGTACTATTCTACAATTTAATAGTAATGGACAGACAGAATGACGCCAGAACGAACCAAGTATCAAAGCTGCCATCAAACGGAACCAAACGCAGAAATAACATTAATTACGCAAAGTTGTCGTAAGAAAACTCAAATTAATAAAAATTGCCGTCAAAACTCTCGCCGAGTGACCATTAAACCGGCGGCACATCTTACGGAGGCCCTCGAAAATAATGACGGAAATTGTTATAAGCGCGGGATACTCGACAAAAAATCGAGCCGTACAAAGGGAGGAATTATTTTTAATGCGTTACAGCCGTTATTTGTAAGGTCTTCTAGTGCGCCAAAAAACGCCGAGACCCTTTGTGCGAAGGCTACGGTGTGTTTTTTTATTATTTCCCTTTGTCTCAGCCTAAGCCAGCCGTTGAATAAAATATTCGACCCGCGAAATAATTGCCGCTGTAATTTTTAGTCCTCATTTGGCACTTGGAAAAATGTCAAGCACGAATTCATTGGCCTAATGGGTTCCTTTAGGAGGGACAAGAAGACAGTTTTTGTTGTAATGGCGGGGTGAATTTATTTGGTATTAGGGACAACGGATTCGGACTACATTGGCCTTGGTGACTATTTATGTGTTGTACCTACAGTTTACAGCGTCATGTCACGGTAGAGACATTACCGTGGTCGCATGTTATCACAAACAGACGTGTCTTCAATCGATTTTCAACCTCAACATGTGAACGTGAAATAAATTGAATGTAAACTAACCCACTTTGACATTACATTATAGAATATTATATACATTACATAATATAACAATATTAATGGTAAATGTTTAATATTTAAAATGTAAAATAAGCTGAGTGGTGACGGCAGAGCAGAATACAATTGTCACCACCCCAATCTCTCGCGCTGGTGTCGTACAAGGCGACTAAAGGTTAAAAATTAAAACTGCAATGAGTAATGGGCAGCAGCGTTCCTCTACCACCTAGGTGTATACTGCGATTTCCGTGCCCGATAAATGACAATAGGCTCGCTACCTATTACATGGGACCTATTACCTAATTGGCGAAACGTTGGTGTTAATTCATTTCAGCCTACCCCTTTCGAGATATAGGCGTGATTTAGAAGGTTCCACCGTTGTTGAAATATTCCAGAGAAAGAACAAAGCTTTGAGCTTAAGCAGCGAGGATATCGTTCAAGGATCCGCACATTTTTGGGCTCAAAAATGGATTTGCCTTCCGCGTTCCTACTTTACGCTTTAGAATAGACATTCCGATCATTTCGAATACGAATATAGTAGGTACGTAGACTTATATCCAAGGGCTTAGAAAAATAGTAAGTAAATATGGATAATCATACAAACATAAACATAAATCATGCTTTTCTCCTCTACAGAGGTGTTTAACGGTCCGTCTAATATGGATAGTCCAGTCCCTGTGTAAAATATTTAGTAGCTATTTTCATTCGTAATTAAAATCGCTTCAGGTAGGTATAAAATAATCTCATCTAGCCTAAAGCAAGCAACTAATATTTTACTACTGACTGTGACTGACTTTGATAACATGTGATGAAAACAGATAGTAGATCTGAGATAAGATTAATTAAAAAGTGTTTTAAACTGATTTTATTTTTATAAGGTGATCGAATTACCTATTCATTAGCAAAAATATTTTGTACCATCGAGGGTAATATATAAACCTTTTTATTTTCTTTTGAATGTGTATGTTTTTTAAATAGGTGCCTAGGTACCTATTTATTAAGATTTTAGGATAAATCTTTCCCTAGATACAAAATTTTCGTCGAAAGCCATAAATCACATGCACAACTACAGAAGAACGCCACCTACTGAAATTTTCTCGAACTTATTAGTTACGGAGCTTTTCCCAGACAATTTCCAATTTCACGAACTAAATAAAAAATTCACCCTCCACTAGATGGCGGTAGCAGGCAGAGACATGTATTAGTTTTTCTTTTCCTATTAATAGATGGCAGCACGCAAAAATATACCGTAAAACGGGGTAAATAGAAATAGTGTGGTGGATAGACACGAAACCAAAAAGTTTTTCTTGGCTGAATCCTGAATAATTTTTAAGGAAAAATGCTAAACTACCTATGTATTTTATTTAAACTACAACATTTTTCGATTTTTAATTTTAACATTATATAAATGTTAGAAAAAGTAGTACAAAGATTTTGGTGGTTAGAAAAAGAATTTCGAAAAATTATGATCTTGAGGCGGGAATCGAACCCGAACAAGACAGTGTCTTGGGTGGCCGAGTGGTCAAGCACCTGCCCGGATAGCAGCGGACGCGGGTTCAATTCCCGCCTCAAGATCATAATTTTTCGAAATTCTTTTTCTAACCACCAAAATCTTTGTACAACATTTTTTTTTATTTAAGTAACAACACTGATTTAGAGTTAATAAGAAATTATAGAGGTCAAAATACCCAGTTGCGTGTGGTGCTTGTATTGCCTTGTACAAACTTTAGTTAAAAATAGTGAACAAAGTTATTTTGTGCTGATTTTAGCTGTTAGAACGTTTCAGTGGTTCTTTTACATTAATTTTTATGCAACGGTACGTATAAATAATATATAAACATCAAAATATATTAAATAATATAGTTAATAATTTAGACGTAATTTTAATTCATATCCGGGGTAAATAAATACGCCAAAGGGGCTAATAGTTACGTAATATGTGGTGAATAGAAATGCAATAAGGAGCGAATAGAAACCAAAAGGGGTACAATAGAAACCAAAAATGGGTGAATACAAATATGTACAATGCTTAGGGTTACCACTGTCTTTTTATTAAACTACTTAGCAATATTAAGTACCAATTTCTTTGTTCTGCAGGAAAAAATAACATGCCCCGGATATACCAGGTCACTTTTTATCAATATAAAAAAGTGCTAATGCTTAGGGCTACCACTGTCTTTTAGTAAAAATTTTTGGAATTCGTTCAGACCATCAAACAGCTGTTTCATACATTTGGGTCAAGTAGGTATTATCATTCTGTATGAAACAGCTGATATTTTTTTCGTGAATTTAGAGTTGCTCTCATAGTGAATTTGTTCAGTTTGATAGTCTGAGCGAATTCCAAAAATTTTTGCAGTGATAAAAAAGTGACCTGGTATAAGCCCGAAAAGGTATAAAAAATATACTGAAGAACAAAAATAAGAACAAGAAGACATTTTAAATAGAATAAGGCTGTGAGTTTAAGTTGCTCATTATTTTCTTGTTTTTCTTGATTTGTTACTTAATTTTATAAATACTCGTAGCGAAAGTATTGCACTTTATTTTTTACAAAATTATCATTTTATTAAAATAATTTATTGTTTTATTCGTATCTAATTGCTCCACTTACGAGAAATAATATATCATCAGCTAAACTTCATTATAATTCGAATCTTACAGTATTGGAAATTGACCATACCCTACATACATAGTTTATATAAATGCACCTAAGAGGTAGCAGTGACAGCCTTATCATTTTTTTTTCTATTATACACACCATATGCAGTTTCTATTGACACTAAAGCCCGGGTAAATAGAAATCACCGATATTTTTACGAATTATGAATTCATTAAATAAAGAACCAGGGGGCCTACTATAATTCAACGAAAATGGAAACTACGGCCGATATTTCGCGCGTTTCCTACTATAAATCTTTATCGGACCGAAACTTCGTTCGAACCAACTAAAAAGTTTGTATACATACTTGAAAGTAAAGAAACATTTTAGTTGGTTCACAACCTCCAACAAATATTGGTACAATACGGTTATTTTACAATGATTAAGGTAACGCATATAATCATAGCATTACAGTACTCTTCAAATTATTCGTTTGAGCACCCGAACATGTATTAGAGTAGGGTCAGTTCCAAAGTTTCGTTTTATTCTCGTTCGATTGACAAGTTTCGTTCGGAGAATTATAGTAGGCCCCCTGGTTTTTCATTAAGTGGATTTACAGATCTTACTTCGAGACATGATATAAATTCATCAAACAGTATGATTGTTATCATAACAACTGAATAAAAAACGACCAAAGTTCCAAATTGTGTCTATTCACCCCGCTTTACGGTACCTACAATCCTCACTTTTAAGAAATAAGAAGAGGAACCTACCCCCAAATACAGAAACGCTACTAAATGTTTGAGCCCTGCTTAACATTTAAGTGTTGTCAAAATTGACGTTTTTACATACAAATTCTGACAGGTATTGTCCACTTAACTTTATAAGCAGTGCTTAAAATTTGAGTAGCGTGTCTGTATTCGGGGGTATATTTCGACGCGAATTTGAAACAAATACAGACCTGCTCTAATGGAAAACACGGACCCCAGGAAGTAAATGTTTGTATTCCTTTAGGTTGTTTTGGAATAGAGCGCTGGAAATAATTAAGGCAATAACTACCAAGGTTATAGGGAACCATGAAACTGCCTTACGCTCCCTCTAAATTCAAATTCTATTGTATCGGAATGCAGCCGAAAACTGAGTTTTAGACAAAGAATCTCTCTCATCAATCTCAGGTATTTATTTATCGTTATTATTATTTGGGTCTCCACTCTTTTCAATCTTTCGTCAACATACCTTTACTTCAACATACCTTTTATTTGAACAATTCAGTTAAAATAAAACATATTTAGAAATCAGAAAAAGTTCCCAAAATTATGTCATGATACGAGACACAATTTTCGAAAATTCCTCTTTATTATAATACTATTATTGGAACTCTATTTGTAAATAACGTAACCCGCAAATGTGTTTTCACTGCAGTGCATACAATTACAAAGAAAAATTATGTCATGATGCGGGAATCGAAATAATTTTCTCTCACAGATGCCATCCAATATAAAACCAATTGACGTCGTCACTGCTGGGGCACTGACCTCGCTTATGGATGGAAAAATATTAATACAGTTTTCTTCAATGCGCTACATTCTAATTCAAATATCGCGTAAGTCCTCCCAGCACGTATTTTAATTCTGGATTGTTTTGCACATTCTCATATCGTACAAAACTCGAGACACCAACACGTCACGCTTGAAGTACGAGATAGCTTCGACAATGCAACTTTGATTGAGTTTGAGATTGCTTTTGTGTTTTCGTTACTTTCCGCGTACTTCCATGTTGTGAGAGCACACGAAACGGAAAATTACATAATATTATCTACATTTTAGAGCTTGGAGGAGATATAAGCCGAGGATCAAACGGGTCTGGGCAATAAAACTTTTGTAGTGCATCATGTTAATTTGATATCGTTTAGTTTTTTTACGCCGTGTGGTGACGGCAGCACCCCTGTCTCTCTCATAGGTGTCCAAGGCGACACAATAGAATAAGAAATGCAAAGATACAAAGTAATACCAACACCGCAATGCCAGACACGCTTAACTATAGAGACGGTTTGAACTCATCGACCGCCGCACAAGTGTCTTTCGCAAACGTCAAACAAGTATTATGTTTGGAGGATGTTTACGGGTTCCTGCCCAAGGCGACCCGACGAATTTCGTCAATCGCCCAAGACAAAAGAGGGGTGAATATTAAAGAGTGTGGCACACTTGAGCGGTTTTCACCGGGCGAGACGGCGCGGTTGCTTTCAGAGCATCCTTTTTAGATCCTGCGCAAGATTAGGCACTAGATCTTGTGGTGGGACGGTAGTGATGTACCGCTTAGGGAGCCCACTGATACAAAAATGTTAAAGTAATTAAGAAGTTTGAAAGTAGCGGCTTTGATCGTTGATGATGAAGTAAGGTATGTGTTATACTATCTATGTAATATACGTAGGTACTTCTGCCTACCCCTTAGGAGAATTAAGCGCGATTTATCTATGGGTATATGCAGTTTTGTACAATAACAAGCCGTCAAATCGAAAACAGAAAACAAAACATTGCTTCATTCTACTCCTGTAGGTGTCCCAACTTTGTGGACACGGCATACCAACGAGGCAGTTCGCAATTTGCTTAGTTTCACGAAAGTTTACAACGACTGTGATGCGAGTATGAAATAAGCTTAGTCAATTATCATCGCAAGTATTGCGGAAACAAATCCCTGTGTCCTAATTTGCACTTTTTAATCCCAGTTTAATATTTTTTGCGTTGGATCCCACAAAACATTATTATGAATTTCCGTTGCATCCCAAATTTTAAAATTACGTTTTGTTGTCGTTTAATCCTGAAAATGATTTGAATTCGAATCCAATTGAGTGATCACTTATGATATTACTGTCTTCTTTAAAATTACGTCTTTACTGGTGACAATTTCTTTGGGTTCATTACATTGCTATGATTGGTGAAGACGAATGCCACTAGCAATTGATACGCACTCGTAGCGTGTGTCCAATATTTAACAGACTGCTAATAAAAAGTCTCCACAAATTACAAACGTAAGTAAGAATGTAAGCATATCGATATCGACAAACGTCACGTCACAGGAGCTCAAAGTCGTTATTGCACGTCATCACGTACGGCGACACCCCGCCACTCGACACCGCGATGATTCAGCATCCTCAATCCAAAAGCCTTTTGCGATTCCGCTCTTTCATTTTCCACATTCGAGCCTTTCGCTCTCACGCAGTTTAAACGTGACGCATTGGGTGAGGACTATTCGCGGTTTTCGCCCATTCACCGCGAGATTTCACTGCTATTGCTTTTAGGAGTCACAAAGATGGGCTCGTGTCGCACGTCGCCTGTTCACCGCTCATTTATCTTCGAATATACCTGACGCGCATTGACCCGGTTTTGATTCTGACGTTTTTGCTTGCTTTCACTTGTCTATCATTCTTTGGGAAGTAGCGGCTACGTTAGTAGCGGCTACGAATGTAGCGGCTATGTCACTTCGGTCTACATACGGCTACGTAAGTAGCGGCTACGTAATTACCGCCTACGTAAATAGCGGCTACGTAATTACCGGCTACGTATGTAGCGGCTACGTCATAGGGCTACACAAATAATGTGTGGAGCCGAGAAATAATTGAACAAAAAATTTGCTACGATAACAATGGAGTCAAAGCAACAGTAGACTAGGATCGGTACATATCGAAAGAAAATTTTGTCGCGTATTTTCGGTCGCGTTACGCTAGAACAGACAATTATATAATAAAACATTCATCCTTTCTCAATCGACAATGCACCGAATTCGACGCACACCGTTAAATAAACATATTCCGAGCCCTAATGACTGTCGTGTCGTGATAAGGCAGAACAAGATTAGCAAGACCTGAATCACGATTACAACGTTTCTGGCAGAACTCAGAATATAAACAAGATCCAACAAAATACAGTCGGATCGTGGTTGAAAGAGACAACTACGTGCATCTAATGATTTACTTGCAAAATTAAGCAATCCACCAATTAGTCACAGATACAAAATGCTATAAAAAAACCTATAAAAAACGAGAAACCATTATAAATACTTTCGTTTGTTGAAACATAAAATGTTTCAATATGAATTTATATTAAAGTCAGTATGTATGTCATTATATTCGGATATATATCTCGGATCCGAAAAAATCTTAATAAATTTCCACATCAATCAAAGCAGAGCGAGGCCAATGAAAAATGGGCGATGCTATTAAAAAGTAAAGCTCGTATGTAGAGTGTCCATCGTTCAGCATTTAACAAGGATTACATATTTTCAATGTTGCGATCATAGAAGAATTTTTAATATAAGAATATTAATTCAAATTCGCTATGCTAAAGTAAAGGGGAAGCCGGTTTTATTAATTTAAAAAAATCCCTGAGACTGATTTCTCCTATATTATACGAACAGAGTATAATTATATGTCTTAAAAGGGTAAACAGATATAAAACTAAAAAAGATGTGAAAAAGTAAACGAAACCAATTCACAACTCCTGACACACCTTCATAATATAATAAATACATTAAAAAACCTTAAATTTCTTAACAAGTCTTACAAAGTTAAAATGCAGCAACAGGTGTAGTGTTAGCTAACACAATAACAACAAATAAGGACAAAAGTAAAAAAAATTATATGATTGAATCATACTTATCCTGATTTTTGTATTGAAATCAAGGCTACTCCTCTTGAGCGAAAAGACGTCGGACTCATAATTACAACGCTTAACTTACATCAATCATAAGGATTTTGTTTCTTTTTTGGAACTTTTCTATTCGGTTTTAATAAAACGTCTTCGAGTTATATGGATGCTTCCGGATTTTAAATCTTAAGAATTTCTAAATGACCTTGATCTAAACCTGTAGTCCCTTATTAATAAACAGGTGATAAACATGGTATAGCTATTTTGCATTTTGTCTTCGTCTCACAAACTTGATTTTGAATGCCAGGAAAAGAGACAAAACACTGAGAAATTTATCTATACTTAAACCATGTTTATTAATAAGGCCTGTAGATTCCATACCCAAAATAAATCACCATGACAATCCAATATTAATCTTTGTGTTTATCACGTTATGACTTACAGGTCACGATTCTATCCCGCAGGTGAGGTAGGAAGAGATACTAATGAAGAGAGATTCATGGAGCGGCACTTTCCCTTGTGCTCACACAACTTTCTTGGCTCACTTACATCAATCATTCTTTATAGCTAATAATTAACACACATACATACATAAATCACGCCTATAACCCCGAAGGGGTAGACAGAGGTGAATTAACACCCACGTTTCGCCAATGATGTTAGGTCCCATGTAATAATTTTCTTGTATTACTTGTTCCGTTTCGTAAACTATATTTCTAAAACCCTCGGCAAATGACATTGAACTCGGTCAGCATTTGAGTTACGTGAGAGAAATAAGGGGGAAAAATGCTAACGTTGGAAAGTGTTTTCACAAAGACCCAGATATAATATAGTAGCATTTAATTTGAGAGGGTCCTGTGGAATAATATTAAAAGAGGTGCTTTGTGAGGTGTTATAACAAATTGGCGGTGGAGACTGTGGCCGGCGCCGCCACGGGCGAAAGGCACTACACACAGTCAACGCAACTGGCCAACAGAAAACGCAGTCATACATACACATACATACATAAATCAGGCCTATATCCCAGAGGGGGTAGGCAGAGGGTAACTAGCACACACGTCACGCAGTCAGAACTTAGAAATATGCATTTGACTTTTAACTAATATATGAATAAGATGATTCTAAATTTCATAACCAGGGGGCCTACCGCCTAGCTCGATTGCTAAATCAAAAGCTATAGTTTATGACGTCATGCTGTCATTTCGCACCAAATGTACCTAAACTATCAGCGATAGCTTTAAACGAATGATCACCGAATGATTTTGTATGAATTTTGAAGAAAATCCGTACCGCCTTCACATTCAAGATGATGGTTGCTAGCTAAATTGATAGCCGTAAGCAATGCATTGCTTTAAAGCTATCATCAGCAATCGAGTTAGGCGGTAGGCCCCCAGCCCTTTAATGTCCACACTGCTGGGGCACAGGCCTTCCCTAAGAATGGAAGAATGTAGGAATTCGAAATCTGGTAAGAATAAATTCAAAATGGAATAATTTTTTAATTTGTCTCTTGATCTTACAAAGAAAAAGACACCTAATAATTTCTTTTTCTGATCTGCATTTCCGCTTCTCTTTCCATTCTTTTAGAAAGCCACGGGTTTGTCATACTATTTTATTGTTTTTTAGTAAAAATTAATTAGCTGCCTGTCAGAGTCAGCGTTTTGTGGGCGGAATGGATCTTGGCTGAATTTCTTAGAACCAGCATAATTTACTGGTTTTATTTGCCTTTTGGATACATGAGTTTTCTTCGTGTATGTAGATTTACAAGTTTTTAGTAATCATACCAGATACTTTGTACGATGTTAATTCTTTTGATCATATAAAGGCACAAACAATGTTCACCCTGCATTTTGTTTTAGACAGAATAATCTCCCACTTTAACAATATAAATTAATCATCATTTTATTAAGATTAATTCCACGGATAACAGGCTTTATGAACGCCCGAGCCGTGTATACGGGCAGCATAAAGGAATATTTGAAAAGAACGCGACTTCCGACAGCTCTTTGTACTGAATCGCAGTTCAGAATGCCGGGCGGTGCGCTTCAATAGTGAATGTATTTCACTGTGAATGTTCGCGTACGGACACGAAATTATGAACGTGCCTTTGTAGCGTACGTAGTGCACGGTTTCAGTTAACATCAGTCTATAAACTTCAGTAGACATTTTGTTCTTTATTTTGTTACATCATCACAAGTATTTAGTTATTTAGGCATGAGGTGCCGGGAAACTAGAATACAATTGTGATCATTCCCAATCTTCGATTCTCGGCGCGGGTCGTGCGACCAAGTGATAAAACAGTGTTGAGAAATGAGCAGCGGCATTCATGTTATATCACCTAACAATATCTACTGATATTTAAGTGTCCGGTAAATGGAGGTCGGCTGGCTTCGTGTTACATGGGACCTAACATAGTTGGCAAAATGTGGATGGTAAAATGGTGGGAAAAAAAAGACATCTCTGCCCTACTCTTTCGGTAATAAATTGTAATCGACCAGGACTCGAGGATCGTGCACGTATTTCTTAATCACACAAACATCTGTCTGCTTTTTGACCAAATCGCGCCAAATAAGCAATTAAATTATTATAGGCAGAGGTAGATTAATACCCACTTTTCGCCAATTATGTTCGGTCTCATGTAAAAGGTGGCGGGCCTATTGCCATATATCGAGCACAAGTCGCAGTACATGGCACAAATCGCAGTAGGTACATTGCAGTAATAAACAATGAAGCAATTTAATCCAAATTGATTTGCTCCAAGTGCATGGGCATCGCAAATGTGCATTCGCTTACAGCTGCATTCAGTTACAGGAAATGTACACCAAAGGCGTTATATATTGGATCTATTAGTGCTTCCACACCGCCTCTTTGATGGCGTGAATTATTCAAAAGGTTCACTTCGCTTCCTGCTTGATATGGAAATTGTTTATATTAATATGTAATAAGCTTAAATGTTAACTGTGTACGATTAATTTAATAACATTTTATCGTTTCTTCGTCTGTCTAGCAAAAAGAAGGAGTATAGTTACCAAGAAAAATATATAGGTCACAAATACATAAACAAATAGGTATTCTCTATCATCTGTCACAATACCGCATATTTACAAAAATTATAAAAAGTCGTGAAAGTTTTGGTTGTGTTTGGTTTTGATTAATAAAAGTTTTGGTTGATAAAATTATATCTTTAAATTGTGAAAAAACGGGATTTATACCACGTACCTGGATTTTGTTATGATTCCGATTTTTGGCACAGTTACATGCACCACGGTCACGGATGACTGAGTCTTGCGGGTTGATACACATTATTACGGACAGACATATCAGTCTACCCTCTTTCTGAGTCTTTTAACACGACCGGAACCAGTACTATTGTCCGCACTCGCACTACTCACTGAAACTCGATCCCTACATACGACACTAACAGTATCGGGACGCGGCGCCACACAACCTTTATTTGCACCGGTTTCGCACAGATTTACCACTGGATTCCAGACATTCGCAATTTAAACCAGTCCTCGCGATTGAAATTTTTGTGTAAAAAACACAATTCAATTTCGATCGCTTCCCTAACCAATCTTGGCATACTGTCCTTCGTGTGTTGCGTTTGCGTTCGCCGAAGAACAGTATGCCACTGGAGACACCGGGCGTGTATAAAATCAACTGCAGTTGTGGGAGCTCATACATTGGCCAAACAAAACGCACAGTGGCAGACCGAATAAAAGAGCACATAAAGGCAGTTAAGAACAATGACACAAAGAAATCAGCTATCGCTGAGCATTTGATTCACGCCGGGCCCAATCACTGGATGGAGTTTTACAACCCTCAAATCATCTCGACAGAACGCCACTACATACCAAGATTGGTTAGGGCAGCGATCGAAATTAAAAAACAAAAATATGTCAATCGCGAGGACGGGTTTAAATTGTCGAGTGTCTGGAATCCAGTGGTAAACCTGTGTGAAACCGGTGCAAATAAAGGTTGTGTGGCGCCGCGTCCCGATACTGTTAGTGTTGTATGTAGGGATCGAGTTTCAGTGAGTAGTGCGAGTGCGGACAATAGGACTGGTTCCGGTCGTGTTAAAAGACTCATAAAGAGGGTAGACTGATATGTCTGTCCGTAATAATGTGTATCAACCTGCAAGACTCGGTCATCCGTGACCATCGTGCATGTAACTGTGCCGAAATATCGGAATCATAACAAAATCCAGGTACGTGGTATAAATCCCGTTTTTTTTTCACAATTTAAAGATGAAAGTGACCACGTAAGCTTAAAACAATAAAATTATAACTGGAGATACCTACTTAACTTCTATTTTAGACTTTCTTGCTACTGCCAATTTTCGGAAGTTTTATAATACCTAGTTAAATATACCTAAATACTCCATTTTTCATTGGGACGACGTTCAGACCTCTTAAAGTCATCCATTCTCTTTTCTATCTCTATATATATTGTATCCCTTCGGAAACGACTTTACAAGATTTTTGCTTTAGGTTTTGCTGTCAGCCACCAACCCACTTTGGTTATGCTGTTGATGCTAGTTTGCCCTCAACTATTCGGGCAAAATTCATTATTCAAGAATATAAAAATACATTTTACTAAGGGACCCTGTGTGCGTAGTGTTAACAGGCATTAATCACGTCCAAGAGAATGCTAAAGAAACTTGGTACCTTCCATACTAAAAACCGTCACCAAAAACTGTGATGAGTATTATTTAAACTCTCATGTTGGTGCCTTAAGAGGGCTACAGAGGTGTTATTAAGTTCTTGGTCTCCGCGGGAATGAGCCCTCGTATTCACCAAACTACAGATGTCAACAACACAAATGCCGGGGACCTTTTGTGTTCACTTCCGCGCTCTTCCAACTCAGTTCAAATAAGATTTGTAGCCACCCTTTTCAGTTGTGTAAGTAGAAATAATTCGCCTGGTTAGAGTTTCCAAGACTAACTGTGTTATAACAAAAAAGTATCCAAAGTGGTTTAGGTGTTCAATTAAGATGTTTCACTTTTTGTCAATACTTTGTGTCAGTGACAGCATCTAATTTGAGCACTTCGTAACGAAAACACGTTTTGAACACATTAAATATTTTGTTTTATATTTTTCAATAAGAATTAGTAGTAGTGTGTTGTAAGTATCGAATTAGGCCAGTCTAAGTCAGTCTAACACACAGTGCTAATTCCACTACGTGGGTCTACCAATGTCCTCTACCTGCCCCTATAGTCAGTTCGAGTTTACTGGGCTTGGGATAAAGGCTTCAGATACCTATCGATTTTACATACCTTCCGAAACACGAAGAAGCTCAGAATTTTACTTACTACTTACTATATCGTCACTCATCAACGTCTAGAAAAGCCACCAAAAAGAACGCAGTGCTTTTCATTGTTTGTTTAACAGCACCTATAATAAATTGTTGTTGTCACCGATCCCTTACTACTAGCACACACTACACGTGCAATATTGCTTGTGATATGAGTACCCACTGTTGTTGATCGAAAAAACAGTTGCAAGTAATAATTGTTATTAAAAAGCCTTGCGTACTCTTTGACATTGTGCTATCTTTGATGACCTGTTTTGGTGGCCGGTTACGGAATCACAAGCCTAGAGTTTTCGACCCCTTGTACTATCATCCAAAGACAAAATCCACCAACCCGCACTGGGCCGACGTGGTGGGTTATGGGCCCAATCTCTCTATATTCTTCCATCCAAAGGGAAGGCCCGTGCCCCAACAGTGGGGGCATTAAAGGGCTGGTGATGATGATAATTGAAAGTTAACAATGCACAAAAAAGCGGGTGTCTATTAGAATACAGATTGATTTGATATCGATTTTCAGCACGCAAGCAAGCATGCAGCATGCATGGCGTCTGACACGGCTCCGGTGCTGCGGGGCTCTGGCGGTCCCACGCGACCTTATCGGCGCAGATGGTTTTCGCCCACCACCGCAGCTCCGGCTAACTGGCCGGACGTGCCGGCCAGCCTCAGCCGCGGCGGCGGTCGTCAAAACCACCTGCTCCTCAGCTTGTGGGCCGCCACGCCCCTCTGCGCCTACGCGCTTTTATATTGCACTCTAGGGGTAGGGCAGATAAGACTACGTGGAGTCGAGGTGAACTGAGTCGTTTTAAATAAGTACCTTTTTTACTCTAAAAAGACATCATGAAACCATATTTTCGATTTTCATAGATTTTTTGAAGTAAATGTTTCCATTATTTTGCAAACTGAAACTTACGATGAAACAAAATGATGGGTAACAAAACTTCGATGTAACATTATTTCGATAAAATGTATAAAACATGAAAAGAAATAACGATGAACTGTGTTTGTAGATAATAAATATTCGAGGAAACGAAAATGTGATTTAACCTGATTCTAGGGTTTGTTAAATATTGAAAAAAAAATCTGCGATCCGTTTTATGGGTAATGAAAATTGTTGAAATTAATTGCGATAAAATGATGGATTCCCCAAAAAGGCACTAGTACGCACTATAATTTTGGGACATTAAAATACCTATTCAATTGCACTACAAATTGGATAACATCACAGAGTTAAACTAGAACGGCCTGACCGCAGCAAACATTGCTGTAAATTTGTTGTATACTGGAAGGGGATAATATTTGGCTTCAATAACACTTGCACCATTAACTCTCCTGCGTCCGCAATAGGCTACCTCGCAGCCAAACTCAAGACCACCCAAGCCAAAATACCCCTTGTCATCTAAACCAGAAAGCTCAAATTGGAGCCGGAACCCCTCAATTTGTAGACATTTTTACTTAATCAAAAGGTAACAACAGCCTAATTGCAGTTGCCCAAAGCGAGCCATGAAATGTCGGGGACAAGGTCGATATTCATCGGACGTTGGCAAGAGCGGATTTATTCTATTTCACGTGGCTCCAAATTGCCGACAGTTAGGTTAACTGTTGCTCGCAGTGCTTTCTATCTGTGCTATTGTGTTGCCCTGATATATTGCTACATAGATTAAAGCAAAAACCTTCCGTAACAAATGCACCGCTAGGTAACATTGTACCTATAAATAATGATTCAGACAAGACACGTAACTAGCTACATAGAAAGAATGTTATTTAAGAATAAAGTTAAACGATAGATATTCTTATAGACACGTTTGTTATTTATCGGGACGTTAGATCGAGTCACAGATAAAATATTCTTCGAGTAAATCCTTTCGATGTAGAGTAGGCAGACGCAGTTGAAGAACGCTTGCATACTTACAATATGTTTACGAAACAATGTTTGATCTGTTTCTTTCAATGTACGTTATTATTAAGGGCCGGTTGTGTCATCGTTAGTTAATTGATAGTCATATCGATAAAAAAACAACACGTTTTTATGTGTCTTATTACTTAAACCCCAAATTAAATGAGATATGGCTCGATGATGATGAAGATAATGATGAACATCCGAAAAATAAATATAACGTTCGTTATTTTAACTTTACATGTGAGAAGTAAAGTGTTTGTGTTTATGGGGCTGTCATGTCTTAGAGACAAAAGTCCCTAAAAAATAAAGATAAAAAAAATCATGTGAAATTTTGTTATTAGGAATATGTATTTGTAAAACGTATGTTACCTACTATCATACACACAAAGAATGTTTCATTTAAACTGAGCACAAATATTTACCAACTCCGTAAGAATAAGGCATAAAATTTAAACCTCACGTAGACCGTAGATATCCCGTAGTTATTTCCAAGACAGTATTATCCAGAAGTATCAATTCACATAAATTTACGAAGCGATATGGCGTTTATAGCGTCGCTCGCTGGTTCACAATAAAATCTCTTTGTTTTATGTTATAGTTTATGAGCTATATTTTATGAGAATAAACGTGTAGAAAATAAGCTATATTTATACACGATGTGTTTTATCGTTCTATTAAACAATGAACGATCTTTTGTTTTCAATTGAGACGTCTTTTATGATTCTGTTACATAAGAAGAGGCATTTATCGAGATAGACTGGAGTGTCTAGTGTACAATTTAGATATTATAATTTAGGTAGGACATTGGATGAAAAGGTAAGAATATTATAATATATATGTAATATCGACGACCGAAGAGATCTCGCAGTGATAGTGTAGACATCTCTACATATAATTGTAATCACTTGACTAAACCGGACACATGTCTTCAAATAACGTATGTATAGTATGACTAATGCAATAGTTATTTGTTGTACGTGAGTGCAAAGTTGTTTTTTAACCGCGTGCTCAATTTTGATGACCGAGCTAGCGAAGGATTCTAAAATTGAATCACGAGCGTAGCGAGTGATTCAAAAATTAGAATCTTGAGCGATAGCGAGGGAATCAAAAGAGCACAAGGTGAAAAATCTTTGCACTCAAGTGCAACACGTAACTTTTCATCCCCCCCAACGAGGAAATTGCAAAATACAAAAAAAAAATACAATCACAACAGTAGGCCTATTCCCTAACTTTTTTTGACAGTTGAAAGTGATGATCACCGAACTATTTACTTATCCATTACTACTTTTCTATGATGCTATTGTGACACTTGTCCTGTGATAACAGCAATGTATTAGTAAATAGTTCGGTGATCATCACTTTCAACTGTCAAAAAAAGTTAGGGAATAGGCCTACAGTTTCTGTTTTCACCCAGAAACTTCCACAACACCCTCCCATTAACCAAAACACATTCTCAACACCCACCCAGAAACACCCACAACATTCACACCCGCAATACACACCCATCCACTCAGACACACGCAAAAACACCCATTCACCCAGAAACACCCACAAAACACCCATTCACCCAGAAAAACCCACAAAACACCCATTCACCCAGAAACACCCAGAAACACCCATAAAACACCCATTTACCCAGAAACACCCAAAAAACACCCATTCACCCAGAAACACCCATTCACCCAGAAACACCCATTCACCGAGAAACACCCATTCACCGAGAAACACCCACAAAACACCGATTAACCCAGAAACACCCAAAAAACACCCATTCACCCAGAAACACCTACAAAACACCCAATCACACCCAAAAAACACTCAATCACCCAGAAACACACACAATTCTCACCCATCCATTCAGACACACCCACAAAAACCCATTCACCCAGAAACACCCATAAAACACCCATTTACCCAGAAACACCCAAAAAACACCCATTCACCCAGAAACACACAAAACATCCATTTACCCAGAAACACCCATTCACTCAGAAACACCCACAAAACACCCATTCACCCAGAAACACCCACAAAACACCCATTCACCGAGAAACACCCACAAAACACCGATTAACCCAGAAACACCCAAAAAACACCCATTCACCCAGAAACACCTACAAAACACCCAATCACACCCAAAAAACACTCAATCACCCAGAAACACACACAATTCTCACCCATCCATTCAGACACACCCACAAAAACCCATTCACCCAGACACACCCACAAAACACCCATCCTCCAACAGCCACCCATCCACCCAGCCACACCCGCAACATTCATCCAGACACACCTGTAAGTACCTAATAAAAATTACTCCGAGACGGTCAATCAGCTTGAGTCAAGCACGTTGATTTTCTGTATGTTTTTGTTCCGTTGCTAGCGTAAACAAATCAAACAGACCTAAAAAGCTTTTAAATGCTTGACTCAAGCATCAAGCAAGCGTTGTAGACGATCAAAATGTTTAAAGCAAGATTGACGCCAAGCTGATTGACCGTCACGGAACTCCTAGGTTTTAACAAATTTATGACGTGGAAAGAAAATGGCGCGCGCAAAGCAAATTACAAAAAAAGTACACCAAGAAGGTTCCGAGTCTGAGTTTTTAACAAATTAAAATAGGTTGCATGCCAATTTCGGCACCATGAAGGTAGAAATAAATATGTATAATGATGTTTTGAATTCACAAACTCATTGCACACGATGTTCTAAATTCAAATTTACTTTAACCTCTAGAGGATAAAAACGGCTTTTGCACTCAGATAACGAAGAGCAAAAACGCCTTTTCCGAGATGGTGGGATGAAATAGTTATTTTCACTTCTCATGCTCTGAAAGTGCTTATTTGTGCAGGATATAGGCTGCACAAAATCGAATTTTGTGCTCTAGAGCATTAACGTATCTACTCATAAATGTGTCTCTATTAAGGCAAAGAAAGTGAGCAATGCAGCCAAACACAATGAGAAATTCAGAGATAGAATTTGTTATTTTATTATTTACTTAAATTTATTTGCCTAATGCGTTTTTTAAGACATAATTTTAATTTAAGTAGGTACGGTAGGTTATAAAATTAACTTAAGAAAATTATTATTTCAAAATTAATTTAATACTTGGCTGTATAGGTCTGCAGCCCAAGCCTAATACCAATGGGAAAAACAATTTCCTTCAGTATTCAAAATTGTACTAATTTTAGTTTGAATTTTATGAAATGTTATGATAAACTACTGTATTATTTCCTCGCAATCGAAGTGAAAAGCAGAGTTTCTACCTCGTCCACAAAACCATTTTTATCCTCGACATTACTATCAGCCCTCGCCTTCGGCTCGGGCTGCTAAAAGTCTCGGACAAAAATGATTCGTTTTGTGCACTTGATGGAAAATCTACTATTGTTGTACGTGAGTGCAAAGTTGTTTTTTAACCGCGTGCTCAATTTTGATGACCGAGCTAGCGAAGGATTCTAAAATTGAATCACGAGCGTAGCGAGTGATTCAAAAATTAGAATCCTGAGCGATAGCGTGGGAATCAAAAGAGCACAAGGTGAAAAATCTTTGCACTCCAGTGCAACACGTAACTTTTCATCCCCCCCAACGAGGAAATTGCAAAATACAAAAAATAAAAAATACAATCACAGCAGTTTCTGTTTTCACCCAGAAACTTCCACAACACCCTCCCATTAACCCAAACACACTCTCAACACCCACCCAGAAACACCCACAACATTCACACCCATCCACTCAGACACACCCAAAAACACCCATTCACCCAGAAACACCCACAAAACACCCATTCACCCAGAAACACCCACAAAACACCCATTCACCCAGAAACACCCACAAAACACCCATTTTCCCAGAAACACCCAAAAAACACCCATTCACCCAGAAACACACACAAAACACTCATTCACCCAGAAACACCCACAAAACACCCATTCACCCAGAAACACCCACAAAACACCCATTCACCCAGAAACACCCACAAAACACCCATTCACCCAGAAACACCCACAAAACACCGATTAACCCAGAAACACCCACAAAACACCCAATCACACCCAAAAACACTCAATCACCCAGAAACACACCTATTCAACGCTATGGTGAGAAGTATTCTAGAATATTGTTGTCCTGTATGGTCTCCTCACTATGTTGTCCACTCTGATAATATTGAGCGCTTGCAGAAGAACTGCTTAAAAATATTATCGTATCGTTGTGGATTCGGTCGCAGTGTGAATTCTTATAAAGAACGCCTAAATAAATTTAATGTTAACACTTTAGATTCTCGCCGCAATAGATATGACCTTCTCCTGTTACATAAAATCGTGCATTCCAAAATTGACTGTCCAAGTTTATTGTCACAAATCTTTTTAAATATTAATTACAGATGCCGTCACCCTAAACCCTTTAGATTAGACGTTTTTAAGAACAATACGTCTTTTTACAATCCCTTGGTCAGAATGCGTCGCCTTTATAATGAAATATCAGCAAAGAACCCCGAAGTTGACATTTTCAACAGCAATTTCTGCTCGTTTCGGAGAAGCATTGATAAAGCTCTGTGGTGTGGTCTTCCTAACTTTTGTATTACGTAGGAATTTTAAATATCATTTATATAGAACGTAATTTGAAAATTGTATAATTTCAGTTATATTATTATTTTATTCTATTACTGAACATTACATTTTTATTTTAATGTAATGTATCTACAATTGTTTAATAATCACAATTTTTATGATATTAGTATTTTATAATTATTTTCAATGTCTATGCATGTTATGTACACTATTAAGGGTTAGGGTCCAGTTCCACGTACAATTATATTTATCCATTTGTTTTTTATGACTGTAACCTGTTTGTGTACTTAAAATTAATAAATAAAATAAAAAATAAATAAATAAACACCCACAAAACACCTAATCACACCCAAAAAAACCCAATCACCCAGAAACACCCAAAATACTCACCCATGTATTCAGACACACCCACAAAAACCCATTCACCCAGACACACCAACAAAACACCCATTCACCTAGACACACCCTCAAAACACCCATTCACCCAGACACACCTCCAACAGCCACCCATCCACCCAGCCACACCCGCAAAATACATCCAGACACACCTGTAAGTCCCTAATAAAAATTACCGTCCCTAATGGAGTTCCGAGACGGTCAATCAGCTTGAGTCAAGCACGTTGATTTTCTGTATGTTTTTGTTCCGTTGCTAGCGTAAACAAATCAAACAGACCTCAAAAGCTTTTAAATGTTTGACTCAAGCATCCAGCAAGCGTTGTAGACGATCAAAATGTTTAAAGCAAGATTGACGCCAAGCTGATTGACCGCCACGGAACTCCTAGGTCTTAACAAATTTGTGACGTGAAAAGAAAATGGCGCGCGCAAAGCAAATTACAAAAAAGTACACCAAGAAGGTTCCGAGTCTGAGTTTTTAACAAATTAAAATAGGTTGCATGACAATTTCGGCACCATGGAGGTAGAAATAAATATGTATAATGATGTTTTGAATTCACAAACTCATTGCACACGATGTTCTAAATTCAAATTTACTTTAACCTCTAGAGGATAAAAACGGCTTTTGCACTCAGATATCGAAGAGCAAAAACGCTTTTTCCGAGATGGTGGGATGAAAAATTCTTTATTATTTTAATGTGGACCAACGGAGCTCACAGTGCTGTATCGAAGGTTTTGGCAGTATGAGGGCGGACGATGGTCTTGGAATTTAATTATTCTGATGATCGGGGCCCAAGCAGGTATTCAACTATTATTTCTATCGATTTTTTTTTGTTCTCGCTTTCTATAGCTTTTCATATAAAACAACATTGCTTTAATCAAATGTGTCATGCTTGTGCCTAGGTATATGAGAACATTTCAACAAATTGAAATTAAAAGCCCCTTTAAAATATATTTAATTTAGAAGAAAAAACAAGTTGAAATTCAATTAGAGTGAAAGTTTTGTGTAAAGTGTTGCTATCTACATCAGGCGTTCCAAATGACATTCATCATCCATACCAGCCCTTAAATGTCCACACTGCTGGAGCACTTCTACATACATAAATCACGCCTATATCCCCGAAGGGTTGGCAGAGGTGAACTAGCACCCACGTTTCGCCAATTATGTCAGGTCCCATGTAATAGGTGGCGTGCCTATTGCCATTTATCGGGCACAAAAGTCGCAGTACATTGCTATTGGTAGGTGGTATATGCTAGGAGGAACGCTGCTGCCTATTCTTCATAATTGATTTATCCTTAGTCGCCTTCTACGACACCCACGGGAGAGATTTGGGGTGGTGACAATTGTATTCTACTCTGCCGTCACCACACGGCTGAAGCACTTCTGATGCAAGAATATGTGGAAAATGCGACATAACCCACGACCCTGGCCCAGTGCAGATTGATGAGCATTACCGACTGCAGATGCAACTGGGACCAACGATTTAATGTGCCTTTAGAAGCACAGAGGAACTTGAGATAATAATTTTTTTGTCACCCATCCAATCAGCGGCCTTAGCGAACATTGCTTAGTTTACGCAATATCTGGCCGAGCGCGCTGAGCCACTGCGCTGCCGAGCTCCTAAGGTGACATTAATCTAACCTATAATCTAACCAAGATGACATTGTTCTAACCTAATTTTGCCCCCATACCTACGAGTTCTATGCACACTACCTATAGTTGGAGGATATATTTATAAAGCTCCTTACTAGGTATTATTTATGCAAGAACCGTACCAGTAAACGGTCCAAGTTTAATTGAAGTCGCCGCAGCACTTAACTACAACCTTTACAAAGTGAATTATAGCTTTTCCGAGAAAATATATCCCTTATTCATATGGACAAAGAGTTGCATTTCGGTACGCTGGGTGAATCCTCGTGTGATGTCCATTGTATGGCCACAGGCAAAGTGGGTAAATTATTCTGTGTTTATAAAATGTTTTCATATTGAAAGAATAAGGATGATAATACTAACACAATGATCACTGACATAATAATAATTTAGGATAAGGAGATTCGATAAAAATCACTTGTTCAGATAATACTTGCGATAATTTTTTTATAAAAAATAAAAATATAAAATTAAGCAATCCGCCATAATATTTGGTCAAACGCCGTGTGACGTCACTATTTTGTAGACATTTTATTCGCCAATCAAAATCACTCTATATCCTTAGACATTGTTGAGCAGTATAAAGGTTACAACTTTTTTAACTTATTTTTATTTATAAGAGTGAAGTGGTAGAATATTGGGCCGATTTAAACTGAAAATCAGCCAAAATAACTTCGTCGCTTCAACACGACGTACCAGTTTCCGCGGGACATCACGCTATTTTATGCATAGTGGCTACCAAACGGGCCAAGTTTAATTGAACTCATCGTCTATTACCGTGCCGGGTCCACCCGGTATTGTGAGCCTTACATTATTTATAAATCCTCCTGCTCTGTGGCTATAACCACAGAACAGATCATAACTGTATGATGGAGTGAACGCGAATTAGTTACGATAGTTACTGTTAAACCATCATCTTCCATGTCGTGTGGCCACGGCAGGGCAGACTACAATTTTCACCACCCCACATCTCTCCCGCGGGACTAAGACAACGATGAGTAATGGTCAGCAGCGTCCAATATTACCTATAGTCCGATAACTTCGTGCGCGACGCTCCTGCGGTACGAGATAGTGGCGGGGGCGGGGTACTCTAGATGCTAGCGGGGGCGAGCGATGCGGGATAGAGCGAGTTTTCCCTCCTCCCCGCATCACTCACCCCCGCCAACATCCAGAGCGCCTCGGCCCGCCACCGCCCCTCTTACCGCAGGCGGGTCGCCCATCGCGCACGAACTTGTCAGACTATGGCAAAATACTGTTTGTGCCAGAAAGATAGCAACCTATTACATGGAACCTAATTGGCGAGACGTGGGTATTAATTCACCTCTGCCCGTCCCTTCGGCGACGAATTAGCATAGTCTCTACCTACAGTTATTATTTCCAAATAAAAACATTTTATCAAATTATTCCCCGCGTAAAGCAACGATATACCGAAAACCCGCAACAATACGAGTTGAAAGTTTCATGACGGTCACCAGCAACGGAAAACGGACCCAATAATGACTCCTCTAAAGCTCATGTTTGAATGTAGCTGCATTTCCGTGTGCATAATAAACCGTTTGAGCAAATCTCGCCTCTGATGAATGTATAATGTAATCAGCAACTGATAACGAGAACGTACCGAAATGAATTGTGGTTTAACTTTATATACTTTGAACTTCGTAATTATTCTTAAGCTACAAGTCGATAATACCGCAGGCCCTACCGTTCATAGTAGAGTGGCTCAAACGGGTAATGGGGGCTGCCCTATTGCCACCAATCAGGCACGTAAATCGCAGTGTAATGCTAGGTGGTATAACTAGAACGCAGTTGCCTATCCCCCATCACCGTCTTAAAACACTTTGTCGTATTATACAACACTCCCACTAGAGATATTGAAGCTGCTAATAATTGGATTCATTCAAATGAAAATTAACAAATAACATCTTCTTTGACGCATCTCATCGTCCACAGACCGGTAATTCGACAACGCTTAGATAACAGTAGCAAAATAAAATATTAAATTACAATTTCATTAATGGCTACCTTTTATAATTGTCACCAATAACTCTACGTTCTTTATTGGGAATAATTGATTTAAAATCCATTAAAAACCTCGAATGCGACATAAGAACCACCGATATAAATACAATTAATCTACAATGAGATAATTATTTTGGATTGTGTTGCAAACGAATGAATGACGGACTTGGTAAAACAGTAGAGAGCACTGGAGCTCTAAAAAAATTACAAATTGACTTTAATAATAATGTAATTGCGTGAAAGAAAATTGCATGCGGCAGAGTTGAGAATGTTGGGCTGGATATGCGGAGTGACAAAAATGGTTAAGATAAGGAATTATTACGTAAGGAGTCTGAAAGAAGCGTCAGTGACAGAAAGTTGAAAGGGCGCCATTTAGCTTGGTATGGATGAGATGAAATGCCATTGCATGTTAAAAAAAAGTTATCGATATGATGGAAGTCGAAATAGAGGAAGACCACTGTGAAGATGGATGGATTCTGTGAGGTATTTGATATGAAGGCGATGGGTGTGGATGAGTTGATGACGAGTGACAGTGGAGAAAGAGGACATACTGCGCTAACCCCAAATAGGAAGGGGTTGCGTAAACTTAACAATGTTTGCTAAAGCTGGTCATTGGATGGGTGACCAAAATATATTATCTCCAGTTAATCCAAGCTTCAGAATCTGGTACTCTGCAGAGGTGGTGACAATTATCGTGTTCAGCTCTACCATCAGCGCACGGGCTAGATCACTAAACTGACTATGGTAGGCTTATCTATCTAAAGGTAAAATATTGATAGAGAAAGACAGAGTATATCTATCTAAAGGTATAATATTGAAAAGAGCCGTAAATTTATAAAAAGAGACCAATCAAACGAATATCCGCTGCAAAATGGACGCAAGTCCATTGAAACAAATAATCCACTTCGCGCCCATCCCATTGTTTCTGTATCGTGCCAGAGATTTATGAATACGGGCAGGTGTTAGAAAACGGCTATTAATTTTACGATAACTTTGAGTAGGTAGCTACGCTTAAAATATCTATCGCGTTTTATGTCTTGAATATCAAAGGTTTATATCGCTTTATAACGCTTTTTCGGTTAGTCGACATTAAAAAATATTTCAGACAACAATCATTTCATCATATTTTAAACTTGATAATTAGTAATGGTATTTTTCCAGAAAAAATTAAAGTTAGTGTTATCAAACCTCTTTATAAAAAAGGAAATAAAAATTTAGTACAGTCGTATAGACCAATAGCTCTAACTCCAGTATTTTCAAAAATTTTCGAGAAGTATATATATGCACAAATGTATTGTTATTTAGAGAAAAACAATATCCTAGTCAAAGAACAAAAAGGTTTTAGACAAGGTAAAACTATAAATATGGCAATTTTTGACTTCATAAAAATTATTATAAAAAATATTGATGAAAGGAGACCCATATGTGCATTATATTGTGACATGACACAAGCATTTGATCATGTAGATCACAAAATACTACTAAACAAACTAGAGGCGTATGGTTTTAGAGGTAATGTTCTTTAGAGGTAACTACTTAGTACCTACATTACCAACAGAAAGCAATATGTTGAAATCTCAAGAATTAATATGACTTCAAAAAAAGAAATAACATATCTTTCACGTGAGCGTACTATGGTTTACGGTGTTCCCCAAGGTAGTGTACTAGGCCCTCTTACTATTTTTAATTTACATCAATGATTTGACAAAAGCAGTAAATCATCCAATGTGTCTTTTTGCTGATGACAATAGTGGAATGTAAAAATAAATTAATTTATGAGAATCAAATAAACAATGCGTTAAAATCGATTATTAAGTGGCTTAACCAGAACAATTTAAAAATAAATTTAGATAAAACAAAAATTATGCATTTTAGTCAAAGAATTCCAGCATTGAATATGAATATTAACTACAAAAATGCTAGTGTGCATCAAGCGAATTATACAACTTTTCTAGGATTAATTATCGATAAACAGCTAAATTGGAAATTGCATATTGAAAAAACCTCCAAAAAAATAAACTCATCGTCTTACGCACTCTTCAAATTGGCTCCAGTATTAAATGTCCATGCACTGATCACGGCGTACCACGGTATAGTAGTATCCAACCTTAGATATGGTATAATATTTTTGGGAAATTCCACATCCATAAATATATTATTTAAAGCCCAAAAACGATGTATACGAGCGATGTTCGGCTTAAAACCATGGGGCAGCTGTGAACCACTCTTTAAAAAATATAATTTGTTAACCTTAACTTGTATTTATTTATATGAAATTTCCGTTTTTATAAAAACTAATCCAGACTGTTTCCGTCTCCGGTCTGAAGTTAGCAATCGGAAGCAACGCGATACAAGCAAACTTCATATAGACAGATCAAACTCAATGTTCATGCACAATAGCATTTTGATCATGGGCCCCATTGTATATAATAAGTTACCAAAAGAATTAAAGGAACTTAAATTGACTATTTTTAAACGGAGATTGAGGGAACATTTGGCAAAGAAGTGTTACTATGACATTAAATCTTATTTGACTGATCAATAAATACAATCCAATTTGAAAGGATACAACCCAATTTTAATATTTTAATTATTTTAACTTAATATATAATGATAATTCTAATGTACTTTCTGACATCTGTTATTATTTTAATTCTATTTGATGTATAATGAAATAATGTTATAGTGTATGATATCAATTTTTATTAATTTTTTAAATGACAATTTAAATGTAACTGGACCATAATATTAAAACAATTTAATTTTTGCATGCTGGTTTTTGCGGCAGGAACATGTAAGGATGATAATTATAATGTATTCAAGACCAATGTAATACTCTTGTTCTGGCAAATAAAATTATCTTATCTTATCTTATCTTATTATATATTTAGTTATATTTCACTGATAGATTTTTGACAAGTAATACAAATATGTTCCATCTCATTATGCACATGCTATATGTTAATTTTATTTAGTATTTCTAGTTTAAAACCCACATCGCTGCAAAGTCTCTCTAATTTAATATTCGCCACCATAAGTCATTGCGTCCGGAGAATATTTCAATATTAAAAAACTTGCATTTAATGCAAAGAGATATCCAAGTAGATCGTTACCGCAAAGTTCAAAGGAAGTTCTTGGCAATAAAATCAGGATAGAGTTCCGTCTTGACTCAAAGCTTTTTCAATTATATCGATACAGAGGAGGCAATTAAAACATCCCGCTATTCTGTTTGTTGGCTTATAATTTTATACCAATAACATTGTTAGGGGCTCTCGGAGACTGCTGAATTAAAACAAAAGTCGATAAGAATCAATCGGATTTAAAAGACTCATGCCTCGCTTCAAATAATTTTAATGAGTACTAAAAGCTCGAAGTAACTCTGAGACTAAGGGCCTGTTTCAAAATCGAAAAGTAAGTTCGAAGTAGCTTACTTTGC
This sequence comes from Cataclysta lemnata, assembly GCA_963931975.1. NCBI lineage: Eukaryota > Metazoa > Arthropoda > Insecta > Lepidoptera > Crambidae > Cataclysta > Cataclysta lemnata. The sequence goes on from OZ008339.1 coordinate 9,787,336, forward strand.
AGATCAATTGACATATATTTCATATTACAACTGTCAAATGATCTGCGAAGTAAGCTACTTAGAACTTACTTGTCGATTGTGAAACAGGCCCTAAAAGTAAAAAAAAATCATTTAAATCTAGACCACAGACTAAGAATAACGACTAGTTTTGAATTGTCATTTTTTGACATTAAATACTAATTAACGTAAATTGACGTCTCTTAGCCGCGTGGTGACGGCAGAGTAGAATACAATTGTCACCACCCCAAATCTCTCCCGTGGGTGTCGTACAAGGCGACTAAGGATAAATCAGCGATGAGGAATGGGCAGCAGCGTTCCTCTTATACCACCTAGCAATGTACTGCGACTTTTGTGCCCGATAAATGGCAATAGGCTCGCCACCTATTACATGGGACCTAACATAATTGGCGAATCGTGGGTGCTAGTTCACCTCTGCCTACCCCTTCGGGGATATGCGCGTGTGTATATAAGCGTGATTTATGTATGTATGTATGTATGCCTCGCTTTATAATATGATAAAATACACGATCAAAAAATATTTAATTGTGTTTGTTAATTAATTTAGGTATGTACAAATTTTGTTTCTTTTTAAAACAGTTTAGAGACCTAGTGTAATTTTTAAATACATTTCCCATTGTTAATGAAGAAATATGTTATACGGATAAGTAAATTATTTTTATATTGATTTATTAATAATTGTTAAATTATATCGCTCAGAGAAACCTTTATGCAATAGGTACCGTACAAGAAGCTGTTACAGATTTGTAGCTACGTACGTAGCAGTCGTAGCAACAGTTGCATTTCATCTACGGTACGGCACGCTCGCTCACTGCTACGAGTCACTCTCGAAAGTTGCTCGAAAAGATACGAAACATTTCTCCTTTACAATGAAATTATATACAGCATTTTTGAGTTGCACGTGTTTATTTATTATACAGTTTCGATAAAATTTAATTATTATAACCGGTGAAAAGTGATTTATACAATGAGTCGTGGTGTATTGTTCTGGTATTTTCTGACGTACTTACAAGGTTAGTATTGAGTTAAATAATCGGAAGTAAACTTCCTACAAACTAAACTTTGAAAAAAAATTAATTTGGAGTGGGAGTATGCGAGTTATTGATATTTTTAGGCGTGGACTTTATTTCTTATTGTTTTATTAACTTTGCTAAATGCACAACACATGCACACAAACTAAACATGCAGTTGCAGGTATATGTGAATATTTCACAAATAAATAACATTTATTATGGTGTTGAGATCCATTTATATATCCGTAGTTTTAATTGATAAGAAATATGATAATATAATATTATATTATTTTAAAGAAGAGTAGGCATAATCAAATTTCTTGTAGGTAATTAACTTTATTATTTAAAGACCACATAGGGATATATAATTTAAATATAATTTTACATATTTTGAATTAATGATGGTCTCCATCAATCAATCATAATTTATATTATTCATTATTGACCAGTACACAGAAAGGGTTAGTGTCCTAAGCTAAGCCAAGTCGCTGTCCAGTTGAGATGAAAACATTACAATCCTAGGCCGGATTGTAATGTTGTCATCCCAATCACTCTTTCAATTATTCATCTATACCACTCCACTTTTCTATACATTCATTCATTATGAGCACCTTTCTGGTGTGAGGGATGATATGAATTAAAAAGGACTAGATGACTCGAGAGAAGCTCGTTAGCACAGAGGCTTAGCGCGCTTGACCCGCGATATTAAACTAAGCAATGTTCGCTAAGGCCTGTCATTGAATGTGTGACCAAAAATATAATATATCTAGTTCTTCTGTGCTTCCTGCAGCACAGTACCCTTTTAGCAGCACAGTACACAGCACCCTTTTATGGCCCCACAGCTGAGATATCTGTATCTCAGCTGTGGGGCCATAAAAGGGTCGGTGAAAAAAAAGATTGACTAGATGTTGACTGACCGATATGAATGTAAAGGAATACATACTGCTCCAAGCTCATATAACCTGGAAACAGGGCATAAATCATGTCACCTAGGGTCATACGCGCGGTGGCAAGTAAACCACCCACACCAGCTTTGCTTGCAGTCTGTTTGGGGAGAATTCATAATATTATGATAACGTCTCGGAATAGCGATATAGATGATAACGTCTCGGAATAGTTTGTTTAGAGGAAGTAAGAATGGCTGTGAGAAATATGAAGAATGGAAAGACGACAGGGCCTGATTGTATACCTGTTGAAGTTTGGAAGTTTCTGAACGCGGATGGATGGAAGTGTCTGACTTTGTTCTTCAATAAGTTGTTACAGGAAGAGACGATCCCAGATGAATGGTGTAACAGTACGCTGATGCCCATTTACAAAAATAAGGGTGATGTGCAGGACTGTAACAACTATAGAGGAATAAAGCTCATGTCACATAGTATGAAGATATGGGAGAAAGTGATAGCGAGACGAATGAGAGAGGAGTGTAATGTCACCCAGAACCAATTCGGTTTTATGCCGGGACGAGGAACAACCGACGCAATATTCGCTCTAAGGCAACTGTGCGAAAAATACTTGCAAATAAGTGCACATAAGAACTTGCACATGGTCTTTATAGACCTGGAGAAAGCATACGACCGAGTTCCGCGTACAGTTCTGTGGTGGGCTATGAAAGAAAAGAGAGTGCCTGAGAAGTATGTGAGGCTTGTGTCTGAAATGTATAGAAGAGCTAGTACGAATGTTCGGTCAGAGGCTGGCGTTACCGACAAGTTCGATGTGGCCGTAGGCTTGCACCAGGGATCGGCTTTAAGCCCGTATTTGTTCCTCCTGATTATGGATGCTCTGACATCGGACATACAGGAGGAGGCACCCTGGTGTATGCTGTTCGCCGACGACATTGTACTTGTCGGAGAAGATGCATCCGAGGTACAAAGCAGGCTGGGAAAATGGCAGGAGAGATTGGAAAGCGTTGGGCTTAAGATCAGTCGGACAAAAACCGAACACATGTTCTGTGACTTTGGTGGCCCCTCCAGTTTCTCCCGAATTGCCTTAGGTGGTGTATTCCTACCAGTTTGCTCGGATTTCCGGTACCTTGGATCGCTCTTCCAAAGCGACGGTGATATTGACCGGGATATAAGGAATAGAGCGAACGTAGGATGGATGAAGTGGCGACAGGTCTCAGCAACAATATGTGACCCACGGATGCCCCTTAGGCTTAAGGGGAAAATCTATAAGGCGGTCATTAGACCTGTTGTCATGTATGGATCAGAGTGTTGGGCTATGAAAAAGACTGAAGAAAGAAGAGTGCATGTAACAGAGATGCGTATGTTAAGGTGGATGTGTGGAGTGACACGGAGAGACAAGATAAGGAATGAGTATATAAGGGGAAGTTTGAAAGTAGCGCCAGTGACTGAGAGGCTGCGGAGTGATAGACTTGGATGGTTTGGTCATGTCATGCGAAGAGATGAAAGCTATGTTGGCAGAAGAATGTTAAGTATGAACGTGGAAGGACGTAGAAGGAGAGGAAGACCAAAGAAAAGATGGATGGATTGTGTAAAGGAGGATATGATAGCGAGAGGGGTGGATGAGAAATTGGTAAAGGATAGAGAGGAATGGAAGAAGAAAACATGTTGTGCCGACCCCGCCTAGAGCGGGATAAGGGCAGGAAGAAGAAGAAGTCTCGGAATAGCGACTATCGTTCAACTCTCGCAATTTGTTTAAAGAGCATCGCTCTTTGCCGCGGACACTGTTTTTCGGGGTACGAGGCACGCAGCTGTTGTCAAGCGCAGTGCCGCCGGCGGCCGCAAGCTGCAATCAAAAATAGTTAGCGGGCCGCAATTTGTAATGAGTTTAGAGACCCTGGTTTTATTACTTTTTTATCAACCCTCCGCGAAGAGACTACGATTGATAAAAACCAAGCCAAAACCTAGAACAGTACCTCTGATAAAAGATGCATGCATTCAAAAGATCTGCATACGGAGGCGGATTTACCTACTTAAGGGCTTTTTGGACTGCAGCCCAGGACCCCGCTGCGCCATAGATAACAATAGACGATTGATACTGTGAAGTAAAATAGCCTGCATAAATCTGCAAAAAGCAGTCAAAAGGGGTTTTGACCGGTTATCAGTTTTAACTTAACGTCATATTAATCCTACAACACTACAAAAAACTGTTTCTTAGTAAAATGGAAACTATTTGAGTAATTAGGAATGCCTCTAAATAGCACTAACCCAAGGCCCATATCACAATATCGCAGAAGAAAGAAGTAAATAAATTATTGATCGAATTCTTCCTCCACAGTGTCCATTTGCCTACGCGTGATAGGCGTAACAGTGCCAACGTTCAAGCAGAGGGGAGATTCGGCAACTCTCAACTGCGACTTCGATTTGGAGGGCGGGAAACTGTACTCGGTGAAATGGTACAGAGACAACGAAGAGTTCTACAGATACATGCCGAAGCTGCGGCCGACGCAGCATGCGCATAGGGTGGACGGGGTGAAAGTTGATGTGCGCTCTTTTTCTTAATTTCGTCGTCTGTTTCGACTCGAATCCGCGAATACAGAAACGGTACTCAAAGTTTGAGTCCAGCATAACATTTAAGTATTGTCAAAATTGACGTTTTCCACACAAATTATGACCGGTACCTATTTATTGTTCACTTGACTTTTCAAGCAATTCTCAAAATTTGAGTAGCGTTTCTGTATTCGGGGTTATGACGTTTGGTCTGCCATTGTGTGAGCTAAGCAATATTCGTTGTGAGAGGAGGTCGATAGCGCAGTGAAACTAACTGCCGCACTCAGAGATATAGATAACGTCAATAAATACTTAATGCAAAAAATTACAATTCAAAACTAGTCGCTATTCGTGCCTGGTCTATGGTCTAGTTTTAAATGAAATTTTTTGGCATTATGTACTCGTTAAAGTCAATTTACGTCTCTGAATGCGGCAGTCAGCAATGTTTGCTAAAGCTAATCATTGGAGGGTTACCAAAAATTTATGATCTCGAGTCCCTCCGTTCTACGAAGGATTCGTGGGTATTAAAGACTGCAGATGCACCCGGGACCAACGGCATCTGCAGTCGTTAATACCCACGAAACCACGCAGGGCCAGCATAGCGGATTATAATATATATATGCCCATTCACCCTATATTCTTCCATCCATAGGGAAGGTCAGTGCTTCAGCAGTGGGAACATTAAAGGGCTGTTGATGATGATGGCATTAAAAACCCTACAACTACAAAGTTATAGTATAAAGATATCGCAATCACAGACCGAACGCTCTCAAAACTGTACCGTCGAGTCTGAACATCATACTTTTTACTTACATACATAAATCACGCCTATATTCCCGAAGGGGTGAATTAACAACCGCAAATATGTTAGGTCTCATGTATAATAAATAGGTGGGGAGCGTATTGCCATATATCGGGATAAATAGCAGTACATTGCTAGGTGGTATGAGAAGAATGTTACTCTTCACTGCCTTTACCCTTAGTCGCCTTGTACGACACCCACCAGAGAGATGGGGGTGGTGACAATTGTTTTCTGCTCTGTCGTCACCACGCGGCATTATAAATATAATTTTTTATTTACAGTTAGATAAATCGAGTGCCCGTCGCGTTCACCTCAAAGATTTGAGCCTGAAATCTCGAGGGCTATATCGTTGCGAAGTCTCCAAAGAAGCCCCATCGTTTCATTCAGCGCAAGCCGAAGCTTTTATGGAAGTATATTGTAAGTGAGATTCTAGTTTATTAATTTATTTAACGGCAGTCAACAAAAACATGTACCTACTTACAAGAATTACAGCTGGCAGTTGCTAATAAAATACCAATGTAGAAATATTATATTATTAATAAATAAAACACTGAAGAAATTACTCTATAAAATAAATTTATAAATCACTCTTTAATTCATTTATAAATGAACCTCGGATTTTTTTGAGTATTGATCTAATTATGTTATCGTAAGCAGAAAAATTTCCAAGTCACGTGTCAACGGCAAAGTCACCTTCTAATATGAATTCCAATACACAACGCCATAACTTAAACGATGATAAACATAGCAGAAACGCTTTAAGTTTCTCAATACGGATCCAAGTGCCCCATTCCTACTACCTGCGATGTTTACTTGAATGTTATCGTTTAATTCCAGACTTCCCGCGCGAGGGCCCTCGGGTGAGCGGGCACGAACGGCGCTATTCCCCGGGAGAACCACTCGACGTCAATTGCTCCTCCGCGCGGTCATTCCCGGCGCCCTATCTACAATGGCACATTGACGGACAAAAGGTCTGCTTCTTATTGTATCGCTAGACGCGTCATAGCATCTGTCAGAGTGATGACGAAAGCAAATCAAAAATGTGGTATGATTCTTCCTTGAAGAAACTTGTGGTGCCATTGGTTTGGCACACCATATAAATAATAGGGCAAATAATAGGGGAAGGGGACGAGCCTTATGCTATATAACAGGAACATAAATTGCAGTATATTGTTAGGCAGAATAAGAGGAACGTTCCAGCTGCCTTTACTCATCGCTATCTTTATCCCCTTAAGTCGCCATGTACGACACTCGCATGAGAGAAGGAGGGTGGAGACGTTGGTATTCTCATATTCTGCTCTGCCGTCATTGGACGGCTCGGTATAATGGCTGGAGTATAAATAATCTATAGTTATAAGTATTATGAAACTAAACTGAAAAATTATTTTTGTGTTGGATAGTCCATCTATCGAGGAAGGTTATAGGCTATTTAATAACCGTAATTAACGGTAGTGATCCCGCGGGTGACCACTAGTTACTAATCATTACACAATCATGCCTTGCAGGTAACAGAAAATGCCTGGCTCTTGCCTTATGCAGCAGACCCTGCCCCACAAGGTTTACTCGTCTCCACTCTGGGCTTGAGGGCTCCAGCAAGACATCTCATGCAGCTCAGCTGCGTGGCTAGCATAGGCACCCATCGAAGAGAACGGACTGTCATTATAGGTGAGTGTTGCTACATGTGTCAGTAGCGTATCGCTTCGACATTGGTATAAGGTTTATTAACTTAAATTCAAATGGTTTCTTGCTTACCATTTTGATATACGCCTATACGGTCAACGGCACTTTAGACTTACTTCAATCGATTGACAACATTTGGTAGCCTGGCTATTGGCGTTACAAGGTACCATTACAGAACAAGGATGGTATAAAACAATGTAGTAGGTACTCTATAAACTTCATCAGTTTTATAGTGACTAGTGAAAAGAGATAGTCATAGGGTTTCTTAATCAACATAATGGAAGGACTACAATGTGCAAACAATGTAGTTCTGACATTTATAGCACTCAATGCTTGTTGTATCTTAATTAAGACGTTAGAATTTTGATACAAAATAAAAGAATGCCAAATGAATACGGTACAAACATCATAAAAGGCTATAAAATCTTGTTAATAGATTTACTAGGTATGCCAGTTCAGTGGTCTAGATTGAAATGGACATTTTTTATGCCATTAACGTTAATCGACATACCTAGGTATATACCTACATTGTTTAATTTTAACAATTGCTTTTCAATCTCATTTCGAGTCATTCAAGTGTGAAACCTTTCTGTTTCAGAAATCAACTCATCGAGTAGGAAGAAAGCCTTCGGTCTACCATTTATAATAATAATAATATTTTTAAGCATCAACTTTAAATTTTATGACAAGATTTTGTGATACTATTATTAAAAATACTTTTATGAGGATGTAAATATATAAATGTGCTTTTATGTATGTGCGCATTGTTACCTATATGTGCGATATATGTGTGAACTATATTTTCATTTATCAACTAATCCCAGCCTCCTCGATAGGCTTGTTGCCTACAAAAATAGGTAGGAAATAATTTGGCAAATGCAGGTGCGGTAAGAAAAGTGAAAGTGATTTTCACTCTTCTATCTAACCTAAGCAAACCAAATTAGTTTAATAATATTGCACTACTGTGTAAACTAACGTTAAGCGCAATGGGTTACTTTACGTGGGAAATTGACTTTGACAATAAAATTTAAAATATTGATTTTGATAAAGAAAACTTTTCATCCGGGTTGATCCAGTGGACTCAAGTCTAGTCCTCTAGACTGTATTGTATAGTCAAGTGAATTACAGGTTTGTTTGTTTGTTAATTAGATGTACGATAGGTATTGCTTTAATAACTGACTACCAAAGCCTGATACATTATTTACACATTATCAGCACTTTTAAAGTCCCTAAAGCTGCGGCACAAACCTTCCCTACGAATTTAAGATTATAGAGAGAACAGGCCATAACCCAATGGGGGCCTATCTGGATGTGTGGATATTAATTTACTACTGCAGATGTAGCCAAAGGAAATAATATTTTTTACACCTGACCATAAAGTAGCCTATTCCGCCCGTCACGCGTAAGGAAAATCCCACTTCCTAGTCAGGGGTGACAAAATTATTAACAGCTTACCTCGGACGATAAAAACAAAGCCTCTGATCGCATATTTATCGCCTTCGGGCTCGGGAATCAAATACTTGCGGCTTGCGATCTGACACATTCCTTGTTAAAGTTTTGTCGCCTAATCTACTATTGTTCACTGGTCCTATGACCGCCTATAATTGAGTTATAAAGTAAACGCTAGTAATAGTAGTTCAATGCCGCCTATACTACACATTACATCGTAGGCCGATCGCGCTAGCGACCAAGCTCAAAAGGTAGGTAACTTTGTGTGACTCGATTATCGACCGACTGTTTATGGTCGATGCTAGGGTTTCAAATAATATTACTGTTTAAGTTTGAATAATTTAGGTACATTTATTGAACAATATAATAAAACAATAGACAAAAATACATTTTCTTACTAATTTTGAAACCTAATTAAGATGTTAGGAAATATTCTATATAATGCTAGTTTTAGACTACATTTAGGTACTAATTTGTAAATACAATTATTACAGGGGTGTTTGCATTTATTTATTTAAATTACAGGTACAAAAAGCAGATATTATATACTTACATGAATACCGAAATGCCATTTTATAGATTCAACGTATACCTAATACGTAAAGTATTATAATTATCACATTATAATAGAATCACAAATATAATATTTCAAAACGATTACCAACTATGTGTTACGCTGCATTTTGAATCCGAAACATTTTGAAAAGCAGATGTTCGTACATTAAGCCGTATGTAGGCTACCTATGTGTCTTTACTGGGAGGCCTAGACATTTTGGCTAATCTAAAGTAGGTAGTAGGTACTTTTGACTAACGATATTAATACAAATGTAAATTTTTGACAGCTTCTCTTACATTTGACACCACGGGCGACATGTTGTTTTCTCTGTCAGATGTATTAGCATTTGGCCAGTTGGCTACTTCCTTCACCACTTGTCTAGAGTGGCTGGACGATGGAAAGTAGCGATTATGAAGGAAATTTTTGGTTGCAACCACTTTTTTGGCCTATTAAAAAACAAACAGTTTGAATATAGCTGACTATTACTGCCGCACTCAGAGACGTCAAATAACGTTAATGATTACTTAATGTCAAAAAATGACTATTCAAAACTAGAGTCTATTTTAGCCGGGTCTAGTCTAGATTTAATTGAAATTTTTCGACATTAAATACTCATTAAAGTTATTTAACGTCTCTGAGTGCGGCAGAGGTATGCCAAATAAATGAACCATCAGTTAAACACTTCTTTCTGACCTTTCACAGGAAATCTGGGGTATTTTTTTACTTCCATTTATATCGGTCAGGCATCATTGAGCCATCCATTACCTTTTAATTCATATTCAAAAACATCTTTAGCTAAAGTTTTGAACGACACGTGAATAAAATAATTCATATCAGATTAAATAAGCGGCAACTTATGCTCTAAAACAGAGTACCAACTACCACCTACTGAGTTTTTATGTATAATCTAAGGTTATCGTAATAAGTAAGAAAATAAAGTGTCTTAGCAGACCTTTCAAAGTGTTGCTGGTGGAATGGGCAGCCGATTTCTCGGTACATCACCTACTAGTAGACATCCGCGGGTGAGATTAGGGGTGGTGATGGCTGAGCAGAATAAATTTGTCATCACCCCAATCTGTCCTGCGGGTGTCGTATAAGGCAACTAAGGATTGGAAACGGTAGTAAGGAATGGGCAGAAGCGTTCCTATTATACCACCTAGCATACTACTGCAATTCAGGTGTCCGATATATGGCAATAGGTTCGCCCCCTATTACATTGAATTCCAAAGTTTTGGAATAATACTTACAAAACCAAAATTGTGTTAATTTATGCTTCTGCATAGCACGATTTTAAAGTGTTTAATAAATACAAATTTGTTTCTATTTATATTTTTTTATCTGCATACATTATTCAATTCAATGCTCATAATTTTTTTAATGACAAAATATACAGCTATTTTAAATACCTACTTATCTTTAATAAAATTAGAGAAATCAAAATAAAATTGTTAAACTTTGAATAACTTATGTAAATTATCACTTTCAAAGGGGTCAATTGTGCTCAATACTTAGTGATCTACTGTTCTATCTTAAATCATCCAACAATTAATGTATTGTTGTTGTCAAAATAATATCTGCTATGTGAAAAAATACAAGACAATAGGTATAATGTCATCTTAGATACAATATATTGATTACAGATTTTTGTTTAACTCAAATTGAAAGCCCAATAAACAGCAGATATTTGTTTGACAACAACAGTATTGTTTTATGAATTGAAAATCATAAATACTAATATCATATCTCCAATCCCAGATGGGTGTATGATTGCAATGTAATGAAATAAAAGTATTATTTGATAGTTTCAATTCATTAAACATTCTACAACATTCATTTACTAAAGGCAAATTGGTGTTATCACAATGGGATTGAAAGCAGAAGCAAAGCATTTCAAATAGAAGTTACAAGACAAGAGGACTATTAAGATACATTTATTATACAAACAAAACATCTTCCAACTTCATAAAAAGTTAATGACACTGAGTACACATTGTGAATATAAAAATAAATTTGCAACACATTATATAGGCACTGTACTTATGTAACATATTTATATACATCAACAAATTAAGTGTTACCACCTAAAAAGATAAACTTTTTCCAAACAAATGAAGAAACAATTTGTAACTTTACCCTTCTTGTCCAAAGTCCTCCATAAATTTCTTCAGTTTAATCATATCATCATCATTCACGGTTGGTTTAGATGTAGCCAATGAACGCAACATGTCCATCATAGTAACCGGTGGTTCCCCTAACTTGTCGCTAGGTACTTCCATCCATGTCATTTCTATTGCTCCAGGGTCACCAGGAGAGCAAGGTGTTAGAAGATCATTAACAATTACATCTGGGTTTGTTGGACTAGGTCCAGAAATTCTCTTAAAATGGGTAGCAGACTGCACCTTACGGACCGGTTGCATAAGGGCATCACGAACTACAATACTTATATCAGCTCCAGAGTAACCATCACTTTTGGAAGCCAACACTTTCATATCCTGTTCAGTAAGTTGGTGGCGAGTATTACCAAGATGCAATTGAAACATATCCAAGCGAGCATGTTCTTCGGGCAAAGCTATGTAAATTCGTTTCTCAAAACGTCTACGGATAGCAGCATCTAAGACCCATGGTATGTTTGTTGCTCCAAGAACCAAAATACCATCCATATCATTGCCTACACCCTGCATCTGAACAAGAAACTCGGTCTTGATCCGCCTTGCAGACTCAGATTCATTATCGGATCGTGAAGAGCAAAGAGAGTCCACTTCATCAATAAATATAATACTTGGTTTATGTTGTCTGGCTAACTCAAACAGATTTTTTACGAGCTTTTCTGATTCACCAAGCCACTTGGAAACAAGATCAGATGACGATACAGAAAAGAAAGTGGAATTGTTGGCTTCAGTTGCAACAGCTTTTGCTAGGTAAGATTTACCAGTACCAGGGGGGCCAAATAACAGAATACCCTTCCAAGGTATTCTTTTACCCGTAAACAAATGAGGGAATTTGATGGGTAAGATAACAGCTTCTTTCAAAGCTTCTTTAGCGGCTTCAAGACCGGCAACATCACTCCATTTGACATGAGGTTTTTCAACAATAATAGCACCCTCCAATTTACCTTGTAACTTTTTCTTTTCGGGGTCATCAGAGTCGCTATCACTGTCGCTCTTCTTATCTTCACTTTTTGAGTTAGACTCTCCATCTTTGACAGGTTTCTTTTTCTTGTCTTTCCGGAGGTACTCCTTTAGTTTTTCAGCTCTATCTAAGTATTGCAAGCACTTAGCACGTATACTTTCCTTGGCTCTCTCCCCTTGAGCCTCATACTTCACAGCATGAAGAAAATACTCCACACCATGCTCATAAAGCCGTAACGCTTCTTCATAATTCTTATTCTTATCCTCCTCAGTTGCTTTTGTAACAAGGTCAATAGCTTTTTGCAATGTGTTTGAAGACGCCATATCACCAGTTTTTCTGTAAATGTAATATAAATGTTGCTTATTAGGTACCAATGAAAATTATAGCAAGACTACAACAATGGCATTGTTCCAAATTTAAGTACCTATTTTGCATTTTACTTTGTAAAGTAAAATTAGACTTATAAAAACAAAAAACTTACAATTTAATTTTTTTCTTAATATTGAAAAATGACAAAATGAAGTTTTTTATGAGTCATAAGAGTAGTAATTGGAATTCGATGCTTCCTTTGAAAAGTTTTTAATAACAATACTCGGATCATTCACATTGAAATATTCGACTAGATTGTATTGAAGATATTTCACAAAGTTTAATTTGTCCATTTATAAACATTGCTTTGGAGCAATCAATTTATGCAATGACAGTAATGTAATGAGATCATTCACTAGTTCTATCTTACTTTATTTTATGTTCCAACTTTAGCACAAGTAAACAAATACTTACCATCGATTAGTTTATTAAATTGCACTCACGGTGTCACGTAGGGAATTGAAATTTAGCAATAAATAACGATTTGGGAAGGAAAAACAGCAAAAAAATCTACGTTCCTTACCTACGTTTTTTTTCCCTTTTTTTTTTATTTTTTTGTTTTTTTTTAATTCTCCCAATATTTTAGGGAAGGCAAAGGGTCTAGCCCATACAGCCAAGTCTTTAGTGTATATTTTATCTGTAGTCTTATGAAATAATGAGTGAGTGAAATGTATGAATGAAATTAATTTTACGTTAAAATATGGGTGTCACACATTTTAACGCATCTAGGGAGTGCTTGGCGCGAATTGAATGGTAACAGAGTACATGATGGTGGCGGATGAAATGGATAAAACCACGTTTTATAGTGATCTTCACCACAACATCAAACACATCATAAGACTTGTTTTCAATGATTCTGCATAATTGCACATCAACACGGATGCTTGTGTATCAAAATAACACCACTTTCACAGTACAAAATCCACTCTGAACCAATTTAAGAATTATCGAAAAAAAATCTGACCGACACCACGAAACGCGCTAAACACTATCCTCCCCTTTTTTAATGTATTGTTTTTTAATTCTCCCTATATTTCAGGGAAGGCAAAGGATCTAGCCCATACAGCCATGTCTTTAGTGTATATTTTATCTGTAGTCTTATGAAATAATGAGTGGGTGAAATGTACGAATGAAATGAATTTTACGTTAAAATATGGGTGGCTCACATTTTAACGCATCTAGGGAGTGCTTGGCGCGGATTGAATGGTAACAGAGTTCATGATGGTGGCTGATGAAATGGATAAAACCACTTTTTATAGTGATCTTCACCACAACATCAAACACATCATAAGACTCGTTTTCAATGATTCTGCATAATTGCACATCAACACGGATGCTTGTGTATCAAAATAACACAATTTTCACTGTAAAATCCACTCTGAACCAATTTAAGAATTATCGAAAAAATCTGACTGACACCACGAAACGCGCCAAACACTCTTCCCCTTTTTTTATTTCTTCTCCCAATCTTCTGTTTGGAAAAGCAACGGGATCAAGCCCGTACAGTCATATATTCAGTATTTAATTATTTTGTCAATAACATTAAAATAACGAAAATAAATATTAATGCCGAGCAGAATACAATTGTCACCACCCACACCTCTCTTTTCGTTTTTTACAAGGATCAAAAGATAAGACAGCAATGATTAGTGGGCAGCAGTATTCGTCTTAAGCCTCTTAGCAATATACTACAAATTATATGCCCAATAGATGGCAAGATGGCAATAAGCTCGCCACTTGGGACCTAACTAGTTAATTGACGAAAAGTGGGTGTGAATTCACCTCTGCCTACTCCTTTGGGGATATAGGCTTGTACATGTAAAAGGTGAATATATTTTGTGCTTCACTGTAGTTTTGTGCAGTAAAACAATATTATGCTGTAGACTGCAGCTTTGGCTAATCTGCTTCGACATTTTGTAAGATTTGTTTAGTGGATATTTTACTATTTTTATTTTGTTGGAGTGGTGGTGCTGCTGGTCAATTTATGTTCTTTTTATTTTAAGTGAGCGTTTTGACAAACAATTTCATGCCAGGTGTTTTATTTCTGAACGCCACTTCACCAGTTAGAGTGCGCGCCAGATACGTCTGCGCGCGATGGGGGGCGCTGTTCGCTCACATTATCACTCCTAGAAAACCAAAACAGCAGGCGGAGTTTTAGTTTCAATTTTGACCACGCGCAGACTTCTCTGGCGCGCACTTCTAGATTCTAGAGTGCGCACCAGGACTGGCTCCCATTGCTTTCACTTGTGGTAGAAGAAATTGAAGAGTTTTTAGCGGGACTTTCGACGATACCTACCCATTTGATTTAATATAAATCCGACAAGTTCGTGTGCGATTTTTCTGCGGTAGGTCGCGCACGAAGGTGTCGGACTATAATGTTGAAGTAACTGGAAGTGGGGCTATAGTCTGACAAGTTCGTGCGCGACCTTCCTGCGGTATGAGACGGTGGCGGGGACGGACGGGGCACTCTAGTCTAGATGTTAGCGGCGGCGGGTGATGCGGAGGTGGTCGGACTATAGCTATAAAATCATATGCTGTTTCATACAACATTTGCTGTTGCCTAATAGTTATTTAGTTTTACTCTGGCCATTACAACTTTTTGCATCAAGCCTGTTTCCACTAAGAATAAATCGGTAAGCTTAGAGTTTTTAATGATTAATTATGATATGTAGTTAACAAAAAAACATCATTTATTTTATTATGTAAAATTAAGTAAAAAATGGCATGTAGCCACGTGACACTAAACACCAATCAGAAGCCCGTAGCACGGGATATGTGGAGATAATCTCCTCGGGTAAAAGAAAATAATCATTTTCCTATCATTCTATCGCTCTTCCAATAAATCCTGAGACAAACATTGAGTTATAAAGTAAACGCTAGTAATAGTAGTTCAATGGAGACAAAACACTGTCAAGTGGCGGAGTGAGATTTTGCCACGTCCCGTGCTAGAGAGCGTGACGTCATTTGCAATGTAGACGTTGTGACAATCAACGTACTACTTACTACTTAGGAAATGGTATACCCAAAGAGTATATAATACACTACGTTTAGGTATACCTACCGTGACGTCATTTACAAGACGCCTTGACAGTCTTGGCCGTTTTCGAAGCAAATTTAAAATTGGTTTTTGAAAACGTGAAATATTTATGTAAAACGCCTATTTTTATTAAAATAATATATTTTTTAGTTAGGTAAGGTAGTTTTATCGCATTTTCCAAAATTTGTCAAATAGCCTATTCTTCGGACTTTAAGGATCACATACATACATACATAAATCACGCCTATATCCCCGGAGGGGTAGGCAGAAGTGAACTAGCTCCCATGTTTCGCCAATTATGTTAGGTCCCATGTAATAGGTGGCGAGCCTATTGCCATTTATCGGGCACAAAAGTCGGAGTACATTGCTATTGCTAGTTGGTATAAGAGGAACGCTGCTGCCCATTCCTCATCATTTATTTATCCTTAGTGGCCTTGTACGAACGACACCCACGGGAGAGATTTAGGGTGGTAACAATTTGGGGGTGGTGAAGATCACTCACTATCAATTATAAATATCTTCATAATATTCCATGAGCCTTAACCATGCACTTTGCACGTGATAAATAAATGTAAAATTATTAAAACAAATGTAATTATTCTTTATTACTATTAAAACATTACTGGTATATATACATTTACAGGTAATATACATTTATTGAGAAAATTGGATACATGGATCTAGCTATTGTTCTATAGTTTCAAAGATTAAACCGTTGTTTTTAATTAATGTTTCTACTAATTGCGTGTTTTGGAATGCTGCGCCAACACCAAGAACGCCGCCGCTGAAAACAAACAGGTAAGGTAGCATATCAATTAAAGGAGGTTAACATTATCCATTAAGTAGGTATAGGCGAGAAGATAAAATAATCTAATTACTATTAACTAGTTTAAGTAGACACGTTGTAATGTAATAAAATTGTTTAAGTAGTAATAATATAATATATATAATATTTATTATTATATATTATTATTTTTAGGGCCTGTTTAACAATCGACAAGTAGTTCACAGTAGCTTACTTCGCAGATCATTTGACAGTTGCAATATGAAATATATGTCAATTGAACTGTAAAGTAAGCTACTTCGAACTTACTTGTCGATTGTGAAACAGGCCCTTAATGTAACAGTTAGTATTGTAATAAGTCAACTCGTTATTTGTGATTATTTTACTTAAGAATAAAAACTTGTATTTTTACGGTCATTAGAGTCACACAAAAATGTATTAAAAATGTCCCTAAAGTAGAGTAATGCTATTTTATACTCGCTGTATTTTACTAAGGAAGTTCCTACTAAGGGACGGTCTTTTGATGCATACTTAACTCAATTGTTACTAATGGTTAAATATTAGTCTAATATTTAACAATTAGTAACAATTAGTTCAGTCAACATGCATAACAAAACGGGCCTAAGAAAGCAATAACTTTGTAATTTTAAAATAATGAATTCTTATAATTATTATTGCAATACTGACTAACTGCCGCACTCAGAGACGTCAAATACCGTTAATGAGTACTTAACGTCTAAAAATGACAATTCAAAACTAGTAGCTATTCTTGCCGGGTCTATGGTCTAGATTTTAATGAAAATTTTTGACATTAAAAACTCATTAAAGTTAATTGACGTCTCTGAGTGCGGCAGTTGGGGTGTTAATTCACCTCAGCCTACCGCATCGGGGATAGAGAAAAAAAGGCGTGAATAATGGATGTATAATGTATAATTCTATAAAGATTATGGGCCGGTTTTAGATGCATAGATAACTGAACCAATTGTTAAAATACGTTAGTAAAATTAGTAACTAAAATTGTTACTAATGGTTAAATATCAGACTGATATTTAAAAAAATTCTACAAAACACAATGGGTCTTCCACCTTGATCTGACAACATTGCTATCTCATGATACTTAATGACGTTTGTCACAGTTATCAGTATGAACCTTGTTGTAATTTTCGATTTTGATGACTAGCAAAGTAAATCAATACACCACTCTCTTGGCCGACCTCCTACTGTTATTTTTTTGTACCCAAATAAAGAAAGCATAATTCTTCGGTTTTCAAGTTCGTATTGACTGAATATATCTGTTGGGAAAATACCTAATTACTTTTTAAGTCTTCCTATTCTTCAATATTTATTACAGTAAAAACCACAAAACAGATCCTATTTAATAGAATGATCGTTCTAAAGGAGATGTTCCAAAATGTATGGACTCTAAATACTGGTCCACATATTTGTACAGTTGTTCAAAATGTGGTGCCGTGTGGTGACGGCAGAGTAAAATACAATTGTCACCTCCCCAAATCTCTCCCGTGGGTGTCGTACAAGGCGACTAAGGATAAATCAGTGATGAGGAATGAGCAGCAGCGTTCCTCTTATACCACCTAGCAATGTACTGCGACTTTTGTGCCCGATAAATGGCAATAGGCTCGCCACCTATTACATGGGACTTGACATATTATCGAAGCGTGGGTGCTAGTTCACCTCTGCCTACCCCTTCGGGGATATAGGCGTGATTTATGTATGCATGTATGTTCAAAATGTAGGCAATAATTTTAAAACAGTTCCTTAGTGTTAAATTCATATTTTTAAGCTCTGTTTTTTGGCTTGTTTTACTTATAAACTTAATTTTTGTTTGTAAAGCAAACCCAAGCTTAACCGAACGCACGGTATTTGTAAAAATATCTGCTTTGGAATGTTTGAAATTTATTTCTACATGGGAGGGTACCCGTTAGCTTACAACGTGAAGTGTATCTGTGGTGAAGTGTAAAGGTTAGAAGAATTTCGGCAGGTTAATTAGTGTCTTGGGTGGCCGAGCGGTCAGGCACCTGCCGGGATAGCAGCGGACGCGGGTTAAGATCATAATAGCAATAGGCTCATGAAAACTCGTGGGTATTTGGAGAACACGGGCTGTTTATAACTTCGCTGCCGATCTTTTTCCAAATAATAGTGTTCACAAATAGTTTCTAAAGTTACTTTAGTGTTTGTCAAATCAGTGTTATTGTACTTCAACAGTATTGGGTATTGGTGAATTATAATTGAAGCACAATCATTAAAAATCCACAACACAATTTTAATAAACGCTGTCAATATTGTGTAGTACCGATTGACCCAGAGTAACGCGTAAGTGCCACCTTTCGCACGGCGCTTAAGACGTTCTTCTCGCGAAGTCTAACTTGGCGGCGTCTGGATTCGTGTGCGGGGCATTTGTTGGTGCGCATCGGCACGACTTTATTGCTGTGCTGAATCTGTTAATCTTTGTTTATTGAATCCGGTTAATCAAAATGTCTTCAAAGCAGATGAACTGCGCTGGCTGCCTTAATATAATTAAAGGCAAACAATTCCTTAAATGTTGTAAGTGTGCCAAAGCCTACGACCTTCTGTGCGCTGGTGTGACTGAGAAGCGTTTTTACAGCTATTATGGTGCTGGAAGTGAACGTAAACAATCTTGGATATGTCCTGAATGTGTTAACAAGAAACCAAAGAGTGACTGCACAGATACTCCGGTACGCCCAGGTACTGCTCAGGATACCTCCCCTAATTGCGTATCGGATGATTCTCCGCGGGACAACGTAACAATGCGATACGGTCGAAACAAAAATGAAGGCATCGATGGTGACCTCACCGCCATCATAAGAACGGAAATAAAGGCCGCTATTCGTGCTGAAATGGCACCTATCAATGAAAAATTGCAAGATCTCCAAAACTCAGTGCAATACATTAGCAATCAATACGATGATCTAATTAAGTCCACAAATACTATAATAATTGATCACAACAACATGAAAGCTGAATGTGAACAACTGCGTACTACGGTCACTGTGATGTCGGATCGTATCGACCAGCTCGAACAATATTTACGAAATAATAACCTGGAAATTCAGGGAGTCCCTGAACAAAAAAATAAAAATATCTTAAAAGTGGTGAATAAAATCGCTGATGTGATATCGCTGAACTTGCAGGACGCTGATATATTGAATTGTGCAAGAGTTGCCCGCAAAAATAAGGAGAGTAAGTCTCCGAGAGCCATAGTTGTTCAGCTTAAAAGTATTCGCTGTCGTGATGAATTTTACTCTGCGGTTACGCGCTATAACAGGTCACACCCAAAAAGCAAACTAGGATCATCACTACTGAATTTTAGTGGACCTATGGTGCCCATCTACGTTTCGGAACACCTTTCCCCGTCGAACAAATCGCTACATGCTGCCGCACGCATCAAGGCGAAAGAATTAGCGTACAAATTCGTATGGGTGCGCAATGGCCGAATTTTCATGCGCAAGAATGAAACATCCCCGTTCATACACGTTAAGTGTCAGAAAACACTGGACTCGCTGGATTAGTGCTCTTTTCTGTGATTATTTCCCCTGTAGTGTATACCATTATTTAATCAAATTATTTTTTATTCTTTATGATGGATAAATTATCTATTTATTTCCAAAATATCAGAGGTACTAAATCTAAAACAGAAGATATAATGAATTCTATTATGTTAAATAATTATGATGTAATATGTCTATGTGAGACCTGGCTTGATCAATCCGTGGCATCCTCAGAACTTATTGATGACAGATATATTGTCTACCGTGGGGATCGATCGGCCGAATTTATGAAAAGATACGACAAAGCACATGGAGGCGGTGTACTTATTGCCGTGAAAAAGTATTTAGTTAGTATGGAGAGTGCGCTTTCTCGTGTAACCTTAGAGAATGTGGCTATAAAAGTACAACTAAGAAACATTACATTATGCATATGTACGGTTTATGTACCATCATATATAAAATATGATCAATTCATAGATTACCTAGATCACGTCGAGAGCATGATTCAGTCTTCCTCTGAACATGCACTGATAATCGGTGATTTTAATCTTCCTGATGTTGACTGGTTTTGTAAGGATCTAGTAATTACGACAAATGCAAAAATACGCGCGTTACAGGATTTCATAGTCAGATTGGACTTGAATCAATCTAACCGCATCGTGAACTGTAATACTTGTATTTTTTCCTGCTTATGTGTTCCTATATAATAATAATTTAGATTTCCCCCCTTCTACCTAATATACCTAATGGTGACAATAAAATAAAAACAACCAGTTGGACAGTAGTAAATTTATAATTTCAATTTAATATAAATTTAACACAATTTATAATTTAAAATTTACATAAGCAGTACTTAAAAGGAACCAAGACCAAGGAGTTCGGGTGGAGTCGTTCTGGTCGATAACGAGTGGGACGAGTATATGAATCTAAATGATATGAATCTACCTATATCGATAGAAGTCTATCTATATCTCCGAGCCTTCAGCCGCCTGGTGGTTAGTAAGGTACCTGACTGTAGAGAAGTGTAGTAGGGAGTAGCAATTCCTCACAGGATTACCCGCTAGGTCCAGTCCACAATCAAGACAGCTTTAACTGGAGTCTCTTTACTCGTACCAAAGGACCCTGAAGTTGTGCAATATAAAACGTCTCAATATATGCGAAAAACACCCTAATCAAAAGCCTAAAATTGACATGAACACCAACTAATATACACAGGTTTCGCTGAATTACCACCGACGAACGCTATCGCACACGTTCGAGCCGGCAGCAAGTACCTATGAGGTTAAAAAGAAACGATATTAATAATCAATTTAGATCAAATAATATCGAAAATCGCCAAAAACTCTACTTTGAAATTTTGTCCATACAACTTAAGGTATCCAGAGAATTGTCCGAGCAACGGTTTTTCAACCGACTTTGCCGATCCAAATATATGCAAAATGATGACGAAACACAACAATTACGGCATTAAATTATGTACTTAATTTACTTTCGAATTTAGAACGGAGAAAAAATGACAAGACGAGACTTTCCTATTATGACATTTCATTATATTTACCTTTCGGGTCAGTGACACAGTATGTATTCCTTTTAATAACAGCTGTTATTCGGAGAACAACTTGCTTGCTCCGATATAATATTTATAAAATTCCTCTAAAATTTGGAAAATTCCACCAAGATAAGAAGACCATCAAAAATTTACAGCGTCTAGCTAGGAATTTTAAAACGGAATGAATTCCACTTCCGAATTTCAAAATAAGCGCTCGTCATTGGCCGTATAGTTTGACAATCGAATCTTGAAATTTTGTAAGGCTACTAGGCCGGACTAGGGCAACGATTCTGTATCATACAGCCAAGATAACATTGACAAGTTGACAATTTCTTCGATCTCTAAAAAATCTATTCTAAGGGAATTTTAGGCAACAAATGTGACCACTGAAGACCTAACGAAACCTAAACGCCGAATAAATACTAAATAAAATCCTAACCTGCCAAAATACAACATTATTGTCTGGAAACCAAGGAAAAAGTAAAGTAATATTTTTTATAACACTTGGGGGTTATATAACCACCCAAACCAAGCAACTCTTATCTGAACTTTTTCCTTTTTTTTTTTTTTTTTTTTTTATAAGTCCCCAATTATGCCAATTTCTCTTTGCAAACCCAAAATTATTATGACAACTAATGTCATTGTCACTGTCAGTCAGTTTGTCAATTTTGACTTTGACGACTTTGACAAGTGACAAAATGACAACGTTACAGAACTCTTATAAGAAAGTACTGGACTTGGTTTTGAGCGACTCTCGGACGTCCTGTATTGTCAAGGAGGCTGAACCCTTAAGCCGTGTTGATGCTTATCACCCACCACTAGAAATAACCTTGAATTATAGCAAGCCCAATATGTTAAAACAGAATAGTGGCAAAAAATTTAGATTTCATAAGACTAATTTCACCGCATGTAGTGGGGAGCTCTCTGGTATTGACTGGGACCAATATGCTGACTTGGATTGCGATAAAATTGTACAAAAATTTTATAACCATTTATGGGAAATAATCGAAAAGCACACACCAGTATATAAGTCAAATAATACTTGGCCTTCGTGGTTTGCCCGCCCTTTAGTTAAAATATTAAAAGAAAAAAATAGGTACCATAATAAATTTAAATTATACCAGAATCCTCGTGACTTTGATACTTTTTCTGTGCTTAGGGCAAGAGCCAAAAGAGAATTCATTAAATGCTATAGAAAATACTTGGATAGAGTAGAGGAAGGCATTAAAACAGATATTAAGACTTTTTGGAGGTACTCTAAATCTAAAAAAAATACGAATACATTGCCAAACCAAATGCATTATAATTCTGTGACTGCAAGTAATGGTAGGGACATAGCTAATCTTTTCGCGAGGTATTTCTCATCTGTATATACTAAGCCTTCTTCATTTGCATATACACACAAGTTTCCCGAGTCAAATAGAAGTATTTCCACTATTGCTATAACAGAGAAGGAGGTTGTGCAAGCTCTTAATTCTGTCGATGTTACTAAGGGTGCCGGACCGGACGGGGTGCCACCGGTGTTCGTAAGAAAATGTGGAGCAGCGTTGGCGAAGCCTCTTTATTTAATTTACAGTCGCGCCTTAAGTTCAGGTAGTTTTCCAGAATTGTGGAAGATTGCTAGAATCGTACCTATACATAAATCTGGGAAAAAGACGGATGTACAAAATTTTAGACCTATTAGTATACTGAGCTGTTTTGCTAAGATTTTTGAAAGTTTGATTTATAATCATCTATATTTTTATTTAAAACCAGTTATAAGTAATAAGCAGCATGGCTTTGTTTGTAAACGTTCTACTACCACCAATCTTTTAACTTACATTCATGATATTAATTTAGCTTTTAATAGGCATGTACAAGTGGATTCACTTTATATTGACTTCGCCAAAGCATTCGATAAGGTAGACCATCATATTCTATGTTGCAAGGCTCGTCATCTTGGAATACACGGGGTACTCCTACGATGGCTCATCTCTTATATATCACGACGAACTCAGTTGGTAATGGTACACGGCTATGACTCGGATCCTTATGAATCAACATCTGGCATTCCACAGGGTTCAAACTTAGGCCCTCTTTTATTTATAATGTTTATAAATGATCTTATACAGTCTATAAAGTGTAAATGTATTGCTTATGCAGATGATATTAAAATATATCACGAGGTGATGGGAATTCAGGATGCCTTTTTTTTGCAGGGTGATATCGATAGGGTCCATAACTGGTGTGTTAATAACGGCATGTCTTTAAATATTTCAAAGTGTAGTCTCATTACATTCACAAAAAATAAATCCCCCATTCAATATTCCTACACTATCAATAATATTTTACTGAGTCGCCAAAATCTGGTTAAGGATCTCGGTGTGTGGTTGGACTCAAAATTAAGTTTCACATATCATTATGATAGCATTGTATCTAGGGTAAATAAAACTGTTGGTTTCGTTATGAGGACCGCAAAACCTTTTCGTAAACCAGCTAGTGTGTTGATTCTATACTGTGCTCTTGTCAGAAGTGTTCTAGAGTATAACTCGATTATATGGTGTCCTCAGTACAATATTCACATCGACAGACTGGAAGCAGTCCAAAGGAGGTTTCTGCGTCATTTAAGTTCCAAACTGGGTATGAGGCGTAAACTGTCTACGTATGAGGCTCGCCTTACATATTTTAGAATAGATACATTGAAGTCTAGGCGATCTATTCAGGATCTGTCAACACTGTATAAAATTGTTAATGGACAATTGGATGCTATGGATTTATTAAGCCACTTATCGTTTAAAACCGGCGGTAGTAAGAGAAAATTTAAACTTTTTTCTGTACAAAACTGCAACAACAATGTTACGTTTAATGACCCGGTGTTTAGAATGTGTAGGTCTTATAATACTTATTCATAAGATTTAGATATTTTTTCTCAAAGCTTGGGTTCTTTTGTTAGAATTATAAAACGGCTCCACATAGTATCTTAGAGAATTTGGTGTAGGTACTTATGTGTAATTGTGTTCCAGCCATTTTTTATTTTGGTTAGTTTTCCAATTCTTTTTATGTAAAAGCTGTGTGCAACATTAATAGGAAATCAATTTTATCATGTGACCTAGTATATTAACTTGTAATAATGTATCAAATTGTTTTCTGTAGTTGTACCTATAAATAAATAAATAAATAAATAATTTTTCGAAATTATTTTTCTAACCACCAAAATCTTTGTTGTTTTACTTATGTTTAGGCTTATATTGCAACCCAACAGCCTAGCCTACCGTCATTGCGGAAGGAAAATGTCACTTTATAACAATGACATACTTATTTTATTTGACATTAGATGGGTACCACTTACAGATGTATGGGACTTTAAAAGTTTTAAAATATTTATATGCCAAAAAACTATACATTATATAAATTTATTTGCAATTTTCCCAAAACATCAATTTTTTTATACAGTGTACAAATACATGGGCCATTTTGGAACATCTCCTTTGAATTCACTTTTATTAATAATTGTTCAAGAACTTCCTATAGATTGTAGGTTCAAATATAATTATGTATTATATATAAAATTCGAGCATTATATTTAAAAGGGTACACTAACTTCCGCTGCTCTAATTTCTTCATTCCCGTACATTGCGTACATTGAAATGATCCTAGCTCAAAAACTGAGGCGGTTCAAATTAATTTTCTATATTTTCAGTTTAACCATTTTTTATGGACAACTCAAGCCTCAAGCTTGGCCAAAAAATAATAAGAAATTATTTTCTAAATTATTTATCTAATAAAAATGTATGACGGAATGGCATAATAATATTATGATGTGATATAATATCAACATGTAATAGTAGGTAAGTTAAAATTACATACCACCTTAACTTGTACCTATAGTACATTAACTTACCTATAGTTGGATTTTAGTTAGGTTTTGTGCACTTACTTTGGTATTTTTTCTGATTCCATCAGAATCGCCAGAGCACACACTAACAAGGTGATTGAGGTAGTTTCATAACCTGGATCAGATCCCGATACCTGCGAAGAAAGGATAGGCAAAGATAATTATGTCAACAATATCCCATATAACAATGGATATGCAGAGATCTTAATATTTGTACCTAATTTGAGTTGAGCTTAATGCTAATATTGCACACTTAAAACAACAGTGACATAAATCTCCGAATTTCGACGTCTTGAAAACCATGATTGAGAAATTTTAAATTATTATTTAGATTAGTTCTAAGAAGAATTTGGCTTGAAGATGCCAATATTGAAAATGTTATTTAACTTTATAAAGTGCGCGTTATTGTCTACAATTTACCAGTTTACAAAAATATGTGGGTACAATACATACTTTAACAGTCAATGATTTTTCTTTTGAACTTTCCTCGACGCCTTTGCCTGTGAAAGACATCTCAAACTTAGTCTCTTTAGCCATTTTCTCTGATGGCCCTTTATGGGATATGTAACCCAATGTAAAAAATCGTGGGTACTTCCAGAGTAAATTCCTAAAGCACCTGAGATGGCACAGATAATAGTATAGAAACATAAATGGCACAACGAATATCATGTGGAAGAACATTGGTGTTGTAGTGTACATCTTAAAGTGGAAAGGTTGTTTTCCTTTCTTCTCGTACAAGAACCTCTGAGACATTTCAACCAAATCTTCGTCTGGACCAGGATAAGGAAACCGAATGCGTCCTTTGTGTCGGTGGAAAAAAGACCTTAAAAAGAAGTAAATTTGTTAAGATTCGAAAACAAACTCTTGCAAATTATGACATTGATAATGAGCATTTAATAAGATAAATATATTAGAGGGGCATGCATGAAGACATTAATGACATTGAATGAAGCAAAATAAGTGTATAAGGATCGTAGCAAGTGGACAGAAAGTATGAAATTGCCGTTTTTTACTGAAAATTTCAATTGTTTATTTTTTAGTTTATAACAAATTAACTTTATCAAAATAGTTGCCATTATTATCTGTACCTACATTGCTGCCATCTAATAGCAAGGTCATTTATGCCTTTGCGATGGAACTCTGAGGATCTAGACTGCACAAACTGTGTGAAAGCATTTTGTACTGTCTCCTGGGAAGAAAACTTCTTGTCACGTAGATAATTGTCCAAATCACGAAAAAAATGGTAGTCGGTTGAAGCAAGGTCTGGCGAATTCGGAGGATGACGAATGGTTTCTAACTGCAGTTCCTGAAGGGTCAAAACGATTTCTCGTGCTGTATGAGGTATCACGTTTTCATGGAGCAATAATAGTGAAGATCGATTCATGAGTCGGGGCTATTTTACTGCTAGTTTTGCCAACGTTGTTCGGAGTTCGGCACAATAGACATCTGCCGTTATTGCTAGACCAGATCGCAGAAAACTAAAGTGAATAACACTATGCTCAGACCACCAAACAGTTACCATTACCTTTTTATAGGTAAGTTTTGCTTTAGGACACTGTTGTGGCGTTTGACCTGGGGTCAGCCATTGCAATTTTTCTTTTACGGTTATCATAAAATAAAGAATCTACTGTTCATCACATGTCACAATTCGATCCAATATTCCTTCATTTCTGTACCGATTCAACAAGGCGATACAAGTTTCAACACGCGTTTCTTTCTGCAGATCAGTCAAATCATGAGGCACCCATTTTTCGTATTTTTTTATTTTATTGATTTGACGCAAATGAGTCAATATTGTGGGTAAGGTAACGTTAAACCATGCCGCTAATTCCTGGGTAGTTTGACTAGGATCGGCTTCCACCATCTCTCTTAATTCATCGTTATTCACCTGTCTACCTCGTGGCTCGTTCTTCAAGTCGAAGTTTCCATCACGAAAGCGTTTAAACCAAAATCGCACGGTGCGTTCATTAGCAGACCCCTCACCAAACGCAACTTTGATATTGCGAGCTGTTTCTGCCACGCTACTTCCGCACCGGAACTCGTATTCAAAAATCACTCGAATTTTCGCAGTATCCATCTTTCTTCCCTAAGTTTAATAACAAAAACAATTGAAAGTTGATATTCAAATGTTTTACATTTTTTTAAAACAGATCATAGTAACCATGTGAAAAAGTTTCATTCGAAAACCTCAAACCATGAAGATTCTATGTCAATTCAAAAAACCTATTACAATAAAACGGCAATTTCATACTTTAACCCCTAGCTATTAAGTATGAAATATATTGCAAGCAACTCCAGCCATTGTAACAAGAGACAAAACGTAACTACACCTTTTAATTTCTTGTGGCACTGGTCCACAAATATTTTGAGGGAAAGTCTCTGATTTCAAACGGCGGTAAGCCTGTAAATTTTGTAGCTCGTGGACTAAAGACGCCCATGTTCCGTAATGCACTAGGCACTTATTAGGACCAGGGAAGTAAGCTCTTTTGGGAATTTTCACTTCAGTGTAGGACTCGACTGTGTTGAGCGTACCTGGAAAGATAAAACTTATAAAATTAACAAAATTATAGATAGGTAGGAAAGTAAATAGTCCCTATATTCTTCCATCAATAGGGAAGGCCCGTGCCCCTGCAGTGGGGACATTAAAAGGCTGGTGATGATGATGAGGTAAGTAGTTACTGGAGACTGTTATTCAATTCCAAGATAATTAATAACAGTCAATATTGAGTGTGTGACGACGCGACACGATGTGCTTTAGAATGCGCGCCATATAAAACAAAATAGCAGGCGGAGTTGAAGTTCTTGACCACGCGCAGACTTATATGGCGCGAACTCTAATAGTCCTGTCTTAGCGATTATATTTCGCTCAGTACAAAAAGAAAACTCAACAAATACTTTAAAACAAAGTCTTCTAAATTTATAACAATGAGACTTGCATGCAATTTTGAGTTTTCATTTTGATTAATTCTAACTCCACTCAGTGCTACTAGTGGTCTGCCTTACATTATCCAGTTCATACAAATGTTAGCTTTCAAATATTAAATATACCTAATAATAATATGTCAAATCATTCTGGCCTAATGCACTATGTGATGTTTTAATATTTTGTTGCATCTACAGAACCTACAGTAGGTACCGAAGTGTTTTGTTGATAAAGATAAAGGCTTTGCTCTTTATTAAACAGGTATTTATTATATTATAGGTACGTAGGTATAACTCAGAATAGGAATCTAAGCATATTTTACTACATTTTCATGTTTCAATACTATATTCTCTAAAATCACCTATAAGGGTTTATTTAATCGAACCTGTAAGTGGAATGCTGATTTTGGAAAAACTATGTATAATAAACGTTAAATATTATATGTTACACAACCCACATAAATAAACCCATATAGACACTTTCATTATGCTAATTACTACATAACACCTGGACAACTTACGCACTTTCTGACCTCTAATTTATTATAATTTCACTTTATAAAGGCGTGGTTTTGAATACCAAATTAGTTTATATAATATATTGCAACAGCATAATAAATAGATTTTTTGTGCGATCCAACCTCAGAAAGGTTATTGGAATTTAAGTCCTAAGCTTATTCAATAGAGAATATTTCGAAATCTTCCTACCAACTGATCGCATGCGCATCATCATCACGAAGTCTCCGCTACGTGGCCGTGGCTTATAATTAAAAATGAACTTCAGCAAAATATCAAGGATTAAAATTCTATTAACGGACTGAGGCGACGTGCGCATATAAAAGATTCTTTATCATCATCATCATTATCAGCCATTGAACTACTATTTTATAACTCACTTTTATCAGCCTTTTTAATGTCCCTACTATAACTGGGACAGGCCTTGCCTATGGATAGAAGAATATAAGGAGATTGCTGAACTGCAGATGCAGCTGGGACCAAATCTTAACTTTTTTATAATTAGGGAACTCGAGATAATATGTATGTATTTTTGCCACCCACCCAATGACCGGCCTTAGCGATTATTGCCTAGCTTACGCAATCGCAGGCTGAGTGCGTTGAGCGACTGCGATATCAAGCTACCTACTTGCAAAAAATAGGGTTAAATCAATATTAAATTGCAACTATATTATCATAATAAAAAATTAAACTAATCTATTTACCTTTGAATTGTTTCTCTAAATACATCAGTCCAGCTATGGCCGGGACAACAGCGAACCCACAAGCCGGCACTACGAGTACATTTGCTTCTTCAGCGGCTTGATTGAATGAACGGTAAAGATTGATCATATGCTAGAAACACAAAAAAAGCCTTTTAATGTGTTATTCTGACCCTAACATACATAGATTTTGGTGGTTAGAAAAAGAAAGAAGTTAATTAGTGTCTTGGGTGGCCGAGCGGTCAGGCACCTGCCCGGATAGCAGCGGACGCGGGTTCGATTCCCGCCTCAAGATCATAATTTTTCGAAATTCTTTTTCTAACCACCAAAATCTTTGTACTTATTTTTCTAACATTTATATAATGTTAAAATTAAAAATCGAATAGCCTAACATATATTTACTTAAGTCACGCCTTTCTCCCACAGGGATAGGCAGAGACCACTTCTTTCCATTTGCTACGATCCTTCTGACCATAAGACCAAAAATATAACTTTAAATGTGGTATTCTGACCCAAAGCCTTAGGTACCCACTCCGTGTGATTGTCGATACAAATATTAGTATTAGATTAGCAAAAACTACTTAAAACAAAAACTAGCTCTGACGTAAAGACTTATGTGATTAGCTAATTTACCTGCAAAAACCGTTTTTTTTATTAGCTATTGACTAAAGTAACTGATAACACCAATACAATATTATTATTCATTTAAACGAATGATAGGTACTGAACATAAAAGTTTGTGCTGATGTTACGGTTTCAAGCCCTGCCTGCAAGCAATCATCAAATCCAGTTTTGGTGTCCTAAATACAGACTTGTTTTTTTTCTATAGCAAAAAGGTTTATAACAGTCCAAGGACCGGTTGAACCAGTACACAATATTGGCTACCGACCTATTTATTATCTATCCAAAAAAATTGACGAATGAATATTCAAATGGGCAATAAAACATTTAGTAAATTTATGAGAGAATTTAATTAATATCTGGCAAATTATTAGCATAAGTAGGTAGGTCCGTGGGTGTCTACTTAATAAATAATGGAGTTGCTGGTGTAGCTTATTTTCCAAAATTTAGTACATAATATTATACATATTATTATAATATTATTATAATATATACATATTATAATATTATTCATAATTTATAGGTTTCCATGACCATGACATGATAAAAATTTATTTCGTTGCCTGCGCTGAGTAATGTATAAGATTGTGTAATTGCTAAATAAATAAATTAATAATTAACCCCAATGATGTTATAGTTACATATTGCACTGCTGTCGTCGTTAGAAAAATCATAGCTCTATTATAGATAGTACTTAAGTAACAATATTTATTTACCTTTTTTTTTCATCTTTGCGAATTATAATACTTATTAAACTTTTTTATGTAAAATGTGCTTCAATCAAACCACGATCAGCAGTTTATTATAATATGTAATTAGAGGTCGCCGCCTATGGCAGGAGGATTATTTACAGGAAGAATAATAGGTTACAACTTACAACCATACCCGTCCCGTCCCAGTGTCTTTTTAGCGGTTTTACTTATAAATAATTACCAGCCTGAGTTCGAAATCAGTTAAGGCTCGAGTTCAACAACCCTTAGACAGGCGAATAAAAGATAATCGCCAGTTTTTGGAAGAACTGTCAAAAACTACGATTATATTTTAATCAATTGTTTTACATTTGAAATAAAATAACTTTTACGGATAAGACTCGCGTATAATTTGGTGTTCGACATATTAATTATTTAACCCGACGATTCGATCACTTTACAGTGGCCGTGGTCACGGGGGGACTCCAAACACCAAATTATACGCGAGTCTTATCCGTAAAAGTTGTTTTATATAGTTATTTTGTAAAAGTTGTTTGTTTGTAGTGCTCGTGCAAATATAAGAAAACAATTGTTTTACGTTTTGGTGAACTCGGGCCTTAGAAGAACTCGAGATTAAACGGCAGGTTATATTATTATTAGGTTGACCTAATATTCGTTTATATTGAAATAACTTACATTATAGAAAGTAGATTGTAACAATTTTTTACTTACAAATAGCTCAGCTGATATATCCACGTAGTGAGTTTTTGTAAGCAAGCACGCCTTTACAATGGGCTCACTCAGGACTGTGTTGGGGCCCGTACAATTAATCAACACTCTTGTTCTCTTGGTAACTTCATGTAAATCGTCACATTGGACATCGCACTTTATAACGGTGATTTTATTTTCTCCTAAAAACACTGAGACTTAGTACTTTCATACCTACCAACGCAGTATTTGAATATAGGTATACCTAACTACTGCCATAAAATAATCACGCGCCAGTATGAATACTTAATCAATATGCATGATAGTAATATTGGTGACCGTCATTTTTAATATCGATATTATTGAACATGTTTTCACACTGACACTGCAATGTGTTATTATGATAAATTATTTACGATAAAAGCAATAACTATAATTCGTTATTTACACAGATTAAGGTTTAATAACAACTGACCATATTCCTCAAGTTCGGATAGTAAATTTTGAATTTTGTCATTAGAACGCGCCGAAATACCCCATGACACGTTCACTAGTTCCGTGTTGTTCTTAATGATTTTCACAAGATTTTTCACCGTATGTTTTCCAGTGAAACCCGTGGCACCGAGAATTAATAAATCGAGTTTATCCATCATCGGTTACAAAACGTGCGCTGTACGAATACAATGGAAACAAAATGAAACTTGAATTAAAAATCTCGTTCTAGAGCCGATATTGAATATATACGTAAACGCTATAGCTTGTGGTGGGAGGTTGGTGCGTAGTTGACAATTAAGTAAGTATAATAATAATCCCAACAGGTAAATATGTAAACCTCTGTGGAATCCTTTCAAATGTACCTAACATTTACTCAATATTAAAATAACATTATTATGCAAACATGCCCTTAAAAACAAATTTAAAATACTTGTCCGATCCTCTTCTGATGTTGATTGTACTAACTAACATGTTTAAATAAAATAATATTAAACATATCTAATAAAAGTCAGCCACCATAACTGTTACGGCCTCTTTTGTATTTTTATTTGTTTTATACTTTTGACATATGTGTGAATTAAAAACATACGAAAAAATAAGTGAATAAATACAGTCTTTCAGTGATACCGAACCAGACGTTGTTGTTTTACTTATTTATTTCCACCGATTTTATAAAACCACGGTGTAATTATATAATTAATATTAGGTTGGGGAAAAAGTCTTATCGCATTATAGTATGTATAAACTTGTAATAAAATCTCTTTGGCTATACTATTTGAATCTGGCTGGTTTTGGTATCATTGAAAGTTTAAATTTTAAAGAACATAATTCCAAATTCAAATTAGGAAAATGTGTGATTTTCCGTACTGCCAAGATGAGTGAATCTAATGAAGAAATTCGATACATTTTAAAATTTTACTACAAAAAAGGTAAAAATGCAACGCAAGCCGCGAAAAAAATTTGCGATGTTTATGCGAGTAGGCCTACAGTAGGCCTATTGTTACTAGTACTTATCCATTACTGTTTTTACAGGACAAGTGTCATAATAGCGTTATAGTAAAGTAGTAATGGATCAGTAAATAGTTCAGTGATGATCACTCTCAAGTGTCAAAAAAAGTTAGCGAATAGGCCTACAGAAAAAACACACTATGACACTATGAACATTCGACGCGACGCCGGTTGTTAGAGACATATTTGGATGTCCTATCGTGTCGTGGCTCTAATATGCCTCTAACCATATTATTATTAAATGTATGAAACGATGTGCTTTTGGGGCGCCACACGTAAATAAGTTTACGCTTTAACATAAGGATATCTCAACATTTTTTGTACATTTTTAATGTATCGGAACAATTAATTGGTATTATGTATGTATGTATGTTTATTAATACACATCAGTCTAGTGCATTAAAATGTGATTCAATGTGTCTTAGGCAGAGGCAGTGTCCTAATAGAACGCGATTGTGCGATCGAGCGACGCGAACATCGCGTGATGCTGTACGCGTACAAACAGATAAATATTAACGTACAAAAATTTAAATCGCGTTAGGACACCTATTCGAGTTCAATAGCTTTGATCGCACGTTCGTACGAATATATAATAATATGTATGTAATGTAGTACCTAATTTATGATAGGTAATTTATTTTCTTCCACAAAAGTGGTTTCTTTGGTAAGATTCTGTGAGGCCCTTTGACACACATCCATTGTAGAACTTACGTAAGTTATTGAGAAGCCAAGGTCTTTTAGTAATGTTTATAGGGATTTAGCTGGTATACCCCTCGCTCCTACCTCTACAGCATACAAACCAACAATGTAGCCATTTTTTGTTATTTGGTTTGTCAAATCAATGTACTTATTGGATTTTATTGCGTGGTCTTTGGGGATATTTGTTTCCCATGGTATGGTCAGTTCGACTGGAAGTTTATTTACTATCTTCAGTAGTAAATTTAATGCAGTAGCTGGGAAATTAAAAAATATAAACTTTTAACAACCAATAGAAAATAATATTTATTTATTATCTAATGTAGTTTTATACAGTTTGAATTTACTAACATACTTTTTTACTTCATCTTTTGGATAAGGCTTAAGAGCTATACATGTTGGTATATTCTCCGGCTGTTCAATCCATAGCTTATGAGCTATAGAATTCTCCTCTAACTTTGTTGCTACTTTCTTAAGTAACTCTTCATTAGGTACCTGAAATAAATACTGATCTGAAACTATATATTTACATTATGTGTGTATTGGCTTCTTATTCTCTTATTCTATTGTTAACTGAAGATTGAACAAAATATAGGATAGATAGAATTTCCATAAACCATAAGTATTAAATCTACTGGAGATTGAATAGGTATTTTATAAGGTCTGTACTACAGCCAACACTGTAAGTATATTCAATATTAGTGCTCTGCCACACTCTAGCCCAAATAGTAATTATTGAGGAAATGGCAAACACAGTGGAATTGTTCGAACCAAATTAAGCACTTTTATCTAAATAGATTTTGATGGGATTTAAGCTCAGAGTAAATAGGATTTAAGTGAAGGAATCTTTTAAATGATGAGTCAGTTAGCTGCCTAGAACATCCTGATAACTCTGAAAAAACTGTGGCGAGGTATTAAAGTGTTCTACTTCTGAGACTGACCAAACTTAACCTTTTTATACTAGTCACTACTAGTATACTATTAATACAGAGGCTGTGGTAGGGATGGTGACTATTGTATTCTACTTTGCCGGCACCATATGGTCGGTACCACATAGTCGGTATTATTCTAAAAATCTCCCAGGAACTTACTTCTAAAACTACTTTATGCATGTTATCTATATCTTTAAGGTATTTAATTGTTTGTTCATCATCTTTGAATAAATGAATTACAGCGGTCGACGCGTGGCATGCTTGTGCTACTAAAGCTCCGATTGGCCATCCTAATTCTCTCATTAAATCACTTCTGAGTAAAATATATTGTACAAGCGTGTTTGACATTTTTATAAATTTTTAAAGGTTACTATTGAATCAAACACGTTTAATGTTTCAACAGTTTTTTCGTAATGCGGCGGGAAAATATTACAAAATGTTACAATTGCTATTTCTCCAGTCCAATACAAAAAAATACGAAAATAAATAGTCCAAAAGAAAAGTCAAAACAATACAAGCTGCGTTCGGTAATATTTATCATAGATTAATCGCAATCGCAGAGGCGAGGATTTTTGATGACGTGATCACAGATTATCCGATTCCGAGCAAATTATCCCGATCAGCAGGCTTCCAATGACAACAAACAAACGTCAAACTTCTAACCATAATTTTCTGTCTTTCATTTCGATTTTTGTGGTTTTGTTAAGTACCTACTGCTTTCGTTCTTGTTTTAGAATTTATTTTACATTTTTGCGGCATAACATAACCTTATGCTAAACATAACCGCACAACATGACAGATTAACAGATTATTCTTTCTCGTCGGTCAAAATAGTACGAGCAAACAGATTTACGTCGGACTCACAGAAAAATATATACCGAACGATTCAGATTTTTCAACGATTCAGACTAAAAAGATTGATCGGACGCAATTACCGAACGCAGCTATAGTGCGTTTCATCATAAAGTTCCTATGCCGTGATGATGGCTGCACTCGGCACTGTCTGTCAACAACATCAACCCGTAAGTCATAGTTGCAGGTTTTTTTATGTTTTATAGACAATCTTTGAGAAAATGTCCAATACATAGAAAAGTGATGAAAGATTAATTGTGTTAAAAGCTAGGGTATTTTGTGAACGTGAAAAACATAAGGTGGTGCCGCTTATTCCATATTAGTGTGTACAAGTTCGGATTGCCGCCATTAAATTGGGTTACCAGTATCAGTTTTATTAAGTGTTTGATTAATAAACAAAATATATTTATTTCAGTTTTTTAACTGTAAATAAATAGTACTAATAACGATTTAACGACTGAAAAGAGTGATGAAGACATGTTAGATCAACAAAATTATTGTTAATGATAATAAATATAATATTTTATTATAATTTAACGTTTTTTAACTTAATGAGTCTATCCTTCTTACGTCACTACAATTTATATTTATCTATCTAATTTCTATCACATTTATAATATCATGACTGAACTAACTGTTCTCGCAAATTTTCACGAGATTTGGCTTATGACTTTCATAAAAAAAAATAATATGTAATGATATATACTTTTTACATAGCTAACAGTTTATGTTTCCTTTGATATATGCTGTCACATCAGCGTGACATATTTGAATTGATTATTAGAAGAGCAACTAATAAAATGTATATTACGATTAATTCCTAGTATTTATTATTGGCGACGATGGAGAAAGAATTAAAACAATTAAAGCGTAATCCCGAAGCCGTTCACGGCACATTAACACGATTTTACAACTATGTAAGTACGAAATCTACACTACCAGAAGAAGAAATTACAATTCGATTACAGACACTACAAGAAAATCTAGAAAAACTGCACAAATTCCAAGAAATTATAGAGAAATACGTAGACGATGAAGACTTAGAAGATGAAGCAAAATACAGACATGCATATGAAGAACTCGCGATATCTATAAAAGTGAAACTGCTTAACCTGAACACGTTATATCAACAAGAGAATCAATTTACACAGTTACACAACCCTAGCACGAGCTCAGCCCAACATAACGTCACCAGCTCAAAGGTTTTTAACCCTAAAATACCATTTCAACCACTAACCGATAATGAAATATTTAAAAATTTTGTCAGCAGATTGGTATTACACTTACTTTTAAATAATGTTAAGGACCCGAAGTTGAAACCTTACACTCTTCTTTCGGCACTAAACCCGGAACTTCATGAACAAACGTATAATTTATGCTCACCCGCTGACCCAAAAGAGTTGAGCTTTGAAGAACTTAGTCAAATTATTTCTGAATATATAGACCCAACCCCAAGCATTTGGACATTACAACACAAATTCATAAATAGAATGCAAAAGGAAACCGAAACTACTGCAAATTACGCGACAGAACTAAAAAAAATAACTAATAACTGCGAATTTAACTGTCTCAGCTGTAACAAATCCATCGCAGAAAAATTTTTATCGCTTCAATTTTTACGAGGAATACGTGATAGCGAAATTAGAACTCGATTACTGCAAGAACGAAAAATATTAAGATTTTCTCAACTAACGAATTTGGCATCGGCAATGGAAATGGGAAAAAATGAAAACAACGATATAGATAAAAACTCACGCCACCAAGGCTCAATCTACAAGCTATCATCAAATAGGACAAATTCAAATTCGAAGAACCAATCGAAACCTGTCACAAGCAACTCTTATAACTGTCAAAGACTTACATGGTAAATGCTTTCGATGTGAAAAAAATGATCACCGTTCGAATGAATGTGGGTGCATAAACGAGATATGTTTTAATTGCAAGAAAAATCTTGGTAGAGTATGTCTGCAGAAAACAAACAACGCTAATTTATTGGACGACTCAAATCAAGAAGATGATGATTTATGTGACATTAACGGAATTAGATCTGAAACCCCAGGAAAATATATGATTACAATCAACATTGAAACTGCTACGTTACCGATGGAAGTGGATACTGGAGCGGCACTGTCATCGATGTCATTCAAACAATTCAAGAACTTAAATATAAAGAACGATATATTTGAAACGGTTAAAATGAAGACCTATCCTGGAGAAATCATAGAACCAATGGGAGTAGCCTTTGTAAACTGCAACTATGGCAAACAAAAATTTTTTGGGACAGCTGTACTGATATTTGGCATAACTTGGATTAAAGAGATTAAACTTAACCTAGCTGATAAAAAAATCTGTATCTATAGAAAAATACCCAAAACTAGATGACCTACTAAAGGAGTATACATCCACAGTCTTCATCCAAATTTTAAAGGACATTTAAATTTACAAGATAATGTACAGCCAATCTTTATCAAACCACGTAGAATCCCTTGCGCACTTAAAGAAAGAGTAGAAGAGGAGATCGACTGACTCTGTTCGCAAGGAGTCATCAGTAAGGTTGACAACTCAGAATGGGGCACACCTATTGTACCAATCGTCAAACCTAACGGTAGCATTCGTCTCTGCGCGGACTACAAAATAACTTTAAATAAAGTTATCAAAGATGAAAACTATCCAATACCAATAATCGAAGATCTATTTTCAGAAATGAATGGAGGGCATTTATTTTGTACACTCGATATAAGTCAGGCTTACCTACATATGGAAATGGACGAGGAAAGCTGTATCATGCAAACCCTAAGTACCCACAGAGGGACCTTTAAAGTTAACAGATTAATGTTCGGAGTAAAGTGTCCCCCTAATTTGTGGCAAAAATTTATGGAATATACAAATCTACAGGGAATCGAAGGAGTAAAATGTTTTTTTGACGATATTTTAATACAAGGCTCATCTGAACCGCAACTTCTAACACGTTTACGACAAGTTCTTGAAAGACTAAAAGAAAACAACCTAACTGCCGCACTCAGAGACGTCAATTAACTTTAATGAGTATTTAATGTCAAAAATTTTCATTCAAATCTAGACCATAGATCCGGCAAGAATAGCGATTAGTTATGAATTGTCATTTTTTGACGTTAAGTACTAATTAACGTTATTTGACGTCTCTGAGTGCGGCAGTAAGAGTCACATATTGACTCTGTCACTTTTTTAAAAATAGTATTAACTACCTCGGCCATACGATAGATAAAGATGGACTACATAAAAATAAAGAAAGAGTAAGCGCTATTTTAAAAACCGTACAACCTAGAGATATAAATGAATTGAGATCATTTCTGGGCATAGCTAACTATTACATTAAATTTATACCAAACTTAGCTACGATCACGAACCCATTAAATGAGCTGCTTAAAAAGAAAAAACGTTTTGAATGGACAAATGAATGTGAAAACAGTGTCTTAAAAATTAAACAAGAAATCACAAGCAACACTACTTTAGTACATTTCGACCCCCAGAAACCGATAACACTGGCCACAGATGTTTCACCTTCTCAGAGTAAATAGGAGTCCTATTTACTCCGAGTTCACCTTTCGGACTCTGAGCAGTTTTGTCTCATAAATTCCCAGATGGAACAGAAAAACCAATAGCCTTTGCATCAAGGACTTTAACCAGCAGTGAAAAGAAATACAGTCAGATTGACAAAGAGGCTACTGCTATTTATTGGGGTTTAAAGATTTTTTTTCATTATTGTTACGATAGAAAATTCACCTTAATAACTGATCATAAGCCGTTGACCTCTATATTTCATTCCAGTAAGACTCTTCCTACAATGAGCTCTATGAGACTATTCCATTATGCACATTTCTTGTCAGGTTTCAATTACGATACAAGCTGCTACAGAAGTTCATCGCAACACGCAAACGCAGATTTTTTATCACGATTTCCTGTCGAAAAAAGTGTAGAAGATAACAAAGATCAACATACTTCTTTTCAAATTAGACAAATCAATCAATTGGCAATTAATCCTGGAACTATAGGAAAAGAAACATTGAAAGACGAAGAACTCAAACCCTTACTTGACAAACTACGCACCGGAAAAAATGTACAATCACAATATGGTTATCAAGACAACGAGCTGACTCTCCAAGACAACTGCATCCTGAGAGGCACTCGCGTTATGATCCCACAATCACTTCGAAGTCACGTTCTAAATGAACTTCATGCAGGACATTTAGGAATTGTGAAAATGAAATTACTAGCTCGAAGTTTTGTCTATTGGAAGAATCTAGACAGAGATATTGAAAACCTAGTAAAAGCATGTCGACCGTGTAGACTACAACAGAATGAACCACCAAAGGTTGCTACTCACCATTGGGAGGAACTTACGAGACCTTGGCAGAGATTACATATAGACTTTGCGGGACCAATTAGGGGCCACCAACTTTTCACTATCGTGGATTCATACGCTAGATGGGTGGACATATT
The DNA here is from genome assembly GCA_963931975.1 of Cataclysta lemnata. Classification (NCBI taxonomy): domain Eukaryota; kingdom Metazoa; phylum Arthropoda; class Insecta; order Lepidoptera; family Crambidae; genus Cataclysta; species Cataclysta lemnata. The sequence goes on from OZ008339.1 coordinate 9,827,191, forward strand.
TCCAACGAAATCGACCACTAGTGGATGGTGTATAACCAAACTAAGGGACCTCTTTTGCACATTCGGAATCCCAGATACCTTAGTTTCGGATAATGGACGTCAATTCGTATCTACAGAATTTACGGAATTTTTGACTGGTGCAGGAATCATACACAAAACTAGCTCCGTATCACCCATCTACAAATGGACAGGCAGAGCGATTCGTCCAGACTATTAAAAGATCCCTAAAGTGTATGGAAGAACAACCAGGAACATTAATTGAAAAAATAATGACAGTAAAAACTCCCTTACGCAGGACTCCTAGTACGACCACGCAACAGACACCTTACGAATTAATGTTTGGGAGAAATATCAGAACCGATTTACATACGATGTTTTATAAGAATTCTACAAGACGCACGGAGCAACTGATTACACCTATAAAAAAATTGGAATAGGAGATAGAGTGCAAATACGTTCCTACATGCCGAGGGGGAGGAGATGGGCGTTTGGTATCGTCGTACAAAAGTACGGACTACTGCATTACGATGTACGCACGGATGATTGGACTGATATATACTTTTTACATAGCTAACAGTTTATGTTTCCTTTGATATATGCTGTCACATCAGCGTGACATATTTGAATTGATTATTAGAAGAACAACTAATAAAATGTATATTACGATTAATTCCTAGTATTTATTATGTAACTACTACTTAGTACCGCTAGTAGTTATAAGTAACAAAATAAGATAGATGCATAATTTGTTTATATGGTTAATTGAAAAAAAAACTCCCTGAAAGGTAGTACAATAAAGTTTACATGGTATCATTTTCTTGCAATACTACGGCATGGGATAGGAACTTTAAGATGAAACGAAACGCATTAAAATAAGTTGTCGTTCTTCTCCTCCTATAGTAATAGTGTTCTGTGAATGTTTGTGTTCGATTATCATTGACTTGAAATACGGTGGCTATGGTATTTTCTACATTATTCATTTGATCCATTATATTATTATAGATGTATCGTACAATTTTAATGGTGCACATTGAAAAACAGAGGAAAAGGAATGAATTGCAGCGAATACGTAAATATCAACGTTTGTTAGGTGCACTAATGGGACTTCCGGAACAAGAGTTTCTGGCGCATTTTCGCCTGAAAAAGGATTCTTTTATGGACTTGGTAGATGTGCTAAGACCTCATCTGCTTCGTCAAAGTACTGGTGTTCCTTTTGAGCTCAAGGTACATGTTTGAATAAACTTGAAACCTTATAGAAACATCCTATTTTTGCATCTTTCAAATGACTTAATTAAAAAATTGTATTGATTTTTGCAGGTGTTGTTTGCATTACATTTTTATGTACACGGTTCATACAAAAAAACTATTGCATCCTACTTGCATAATATGTCTCTGCCTATATTTACAAAGTGTTTATATGAAGTCTCCAAGGCACTTACCCATCCAGACGTTTCAATAGCCTACTTAAAGTTTCCTTTCACAATTGATGAAAGACAAAGGATAATGAAAAAGTGTGTATCTGGTAAATTAGTAATAACTATCTTTTTATAGCAGAATTATATTTATGTTTGACAAGGTTTTGCTAGTATAGCATAAAATATTTAAGCTACATTTAGTTTTCATTAAAAAAAGATTTCAATTTATTTACTTTATTAAACTTGAAATATAATGTTTCAGGTTCATGAATAATTTTAATTTTTCAAGGAGATCATAGAAGTATTAATGGTACATCATTTATGTAGCAGTGATACATATTACTGATCATCAAGAGGCTTATTTTAATAAAAAACTATTCCATTCTTTGAATGTTATAATTGTAAGTATAGCATATATATTAAACATATGTTATTCTCTCTGCCCTGTTCCCAGTCTATCTGGGGTCGGCACAGTATGTTACCTCTTCCATTCTTATGGTCAGAAGTCATCAAGCCATCCATTCAGTGATTGGAATGGCAACATTCCAATCCATACTGCTCCAAGTTACAGCCGGCCGCCCTGCCTGACACTAACCCTCTTTGGGCATGCTGTTGTTTGCACTGCACCATTCAGGTGCTTATTGGTCTACACCGGGCGATCTCCCTTAGTCAACTTTTACAACACCCATGGGATGAGTTGGGGCTGGCCTATTCTACATTATGTGTTCGCTCCCAGGCCAGCATAGAAAACGATATATAATAATATTATACTTATATATATTATCGATATTTGAAATTTACATGCCTAATGATTGCCTTCTAAATCTTCTAATACTTTTGGTATATAACTAAATATCTGAAGGTTACTTAGACAGGCTTTCTTGTGATGGAGAACACTCTTAACTGTTAGGTATGTATTCAATAAGTAAAATCCTAATAATGTATAAAGGTAAAAAATTTTTGTACAGAAAATATAACTCCAGAGGAGTGCTCATAATCCATTTTCCTACATTAAAGGTGACTCTGAGTAAGCACAAAGTCCATGGATTGTGTGTGAATTTACAATTTGGAGACTAAAAAAGACAGTGCAAAATTTTGGGTAGACAGACATTATCAGTAGGTAATATTGTAGTATGACCATGATGACATTGAATGGGGGAGAGAGTGAATGAAGGCACTTTTATTATAATACAAATATTGTATAGGTATATGTGTGTGTAAAATAGACACATGCATTTATGTGTACTTACTTGGTTCATTAGGATGGTCAACTGAAGATTTTATAAAATTTTATTGTATAATATTTTCAATAATAAAACCTTTTTTCTCTTTCCACCAGGTCCCAAAATATAGGCAATCACTGAACATAGAAGGTATCATAAAAGACATATATCAGCTGTTTAGTTAAAAGAAAAATAACAGCACACAATGATGAATCACGTGATGTGAAGCAATTTGCTGAAGAGGCCTACAGCAGCATCACAGCTGAAATAAGGAATAACTGCTGCCATCACATCGAGAAACTTGGAAAAGAGTTTTATGAGAGAGTCGTCAGCTGTAGTACCAAGACATAAAGTATTGTTCGGCATTGCATTGATAATGTGAAAAGTTAAACTAAAAGTTATAGTAAGAATTGAATTTTATAATATTATAGCTGCTTGGGCGTTTCATAAGCCTTCATGTTGCACATTAGTCAAGTAACAAATAATAATATTAATTAATTATTGTATTTTTTGATTTATGTATCATTAGTCAATCAATGTAATCTTGGGTGGTGGATGCGTGCAGTCATAATAGTATAGGTATCACATGCTTACATGTAATGCGTATGTAATGCATGTGTGTATGGGTCTATCTTTCAGGTTTGCATTGATTAGGTGAAGTGTAAAATTGAGTCAGAAATAATTTTATAATATGAATTAAAGTTATGATTTTACTATGCTATGGACCAAGCAGTCTAAAAATAAATGATTTTTATCTTATTTATAAAACGAGTAGATTATTCCCTCAGCAGTAGGTACAGCAGCTGTAATGATGACAGCACTGCTTATGAAGGTGGCAACAACACGTTCCTTGGCATTGAATATTTGGAATCCGATGATGAAAAATCAATAATTTTTTTTTTAACTATAATAATTTTATTCTGATTCAAATAAATATGCTTGGTAAAACTTTTCTTAGGCACAGTATATAAAACAGAAACAAAATATGACTGTGTAATGTGTGTTACATATTACATAATCTACTTGAATGAACTGCTAATATTAGTCATTTTGGTCGGACTGTAAAGTATAACTGCATTATATTTTATGCACCCTCATTTAATGTCACGACTTTAGACAAACTGCAAGTATTGGGATGTGTTCGTTGAGAATTTTAGAATGGTAATTCTGTTATCGTTCGATTCGCGCCAAGCTCTCCCTAGATGCGTTAAATTATGTGACACCCGTATTTAATGTAAATGTATAACCCGGATACAGAGGGTCACTCCTGGAGTGAACACCCTCGTACCACCAAAAAGCATATAATTATAATTAAAAATATTAATTTGTATCACCCCCGAATACAGAAACGCTACTCAAATTTAGGGGACTGCTTAAAAAGTTAAGTGGACACTACCTGTCAGAATTTGTATGGAAAAACGTAAATTTTGACAATACTTAAATGTTAAGCGGGACTCAAACTTTGAATAGCGTTTCTGTATTCGGGGGTAAATAAAATACAAGATAAAATAGACATGACTGTTAATGGAAGGTAGGAATCTAGTAGTATCTACATACATACATACATACGTCGCGCCCTTCTCCCACAGGGGTAGGCAGAGATCACTTCCTTCCACTTGCTACGATCCTTACATACTTCTTTCGCTTCATCCAATCTCATCAATCTCTTCATGCATGCCCGTCGGTTTCGGGTACTCTTGACCTGGCCCTTTTTCAATAGACTTTCAATTTGATTATGAAAGATCCGCCTAGGCCTTCCCCTTGCCATTTCTCCATTCATTTTCGCCATGTAAATCCTTTTTGTCATTCTCCTTTCATCCATTCTTTCGACGTGACCAAACCATGCGAGCATCCCTTTCTCAATCCTTGTCATTACATCTTCTTTCAAACCACACCTTTCTCTTATCACACTGTTATACAATCGGTCGCTCAGCCTTACTCCAGCCATACTCCTCAACGCTCTCATTTCTACTGCATTTATTCTACTTTCATGCTTCTTCTCCCATACCCAACTTTCGCTTCCATACATTAATGTCGGAACCAGCACTCCGTTATGAACAGCCATACGAGCCTTTCTGGACACGCTTTGGCTGTTCATAAAAGTGTGCAAAGCCCCGTTTACCATATTCCCAGCTTTCACCCGCTTTTCAATATCACTATCACACTTTCCATCTCTCGTAAATACAGATCCTAAATATACAAACTCTTTCACTTGTTCAACATTCTCACCCGCTATCTTAATTTCACACTTTGTCATTTGTTCATCTCTTTCAAAAACCATGATCTTTGTCTTGCTTACATTTACTTTCATCCCTTTCTCTGTCAGAGCTTCATGCATAACTGTTACCATCTCCTGCAAATCTGTTTCTGATGATGCTAATATAACCTGGTCATCAGCGTACAGCAGACATTTGATAAGTAACTCGTTCATTCGTAATCCACAATCAAATTCTTTTAGTCTCGTCAGACAATTATCCATGTATAAGTTGAACAGCCATGGTGACGCTACACATCCTTGTCTCACACCTGTACCGATGCGAAACGACTCTGTGTATGCGCCATTTATCCTAACACAAGCGTTCGAATCCTCATGAAGAGATTTCAACGCCTGTATCAGGCTGCTGTTCACCCCATACACCGACAAAATCGACCACAGTTCATTCCTCACCACTCGGTCATAAGCCTTTTCTAAGTCTACGAAAGCGCAATATACTCGTTGGCTTTTAGCCAGAGATTTCTGAGTAATGCATCGTAGAGAAAAGACTTGATCCGTACATCCCATTCCCTTCCGAAATCCTGCTTGCACGTCCCATATTCTATCATTAGTCTCTTTCATAATCCTTTCAATCAGAATCTTTGCATACAATTTGCCGACAACACTGAGAAGGCTAATACCACGGTAATTTTTGCATTCCAGCTGCGACCCTTTACCTTTGTACAGTGGCACAATGACGGCTTTACGCCAGTCTTTTGGTACTTGGCCACTTACCCAACAAAGGTTCAAAAGGCGGTGCAGCTGCTTAGCAATGGTACCCTCACCAGCCCTCAGCATCTCGACCGATATCCTATCACACCCTGTGCTGCCTTTCCTGCTCTCATACCTTTCAATGTTTGCACAATCTCATGCATACTTATTTCATTCTCATTCAAATTTTTCACATGATTAGCCTGGGACTGGGCTATATCATCTGACCTTTCAAATAAACTCTCGAAATATTCCTTCCACCTATTCAGCACTCTTTCTTCGCCATTCAAAACACTTCCATCCTTGTCTCTGACTCGTATCAACTCCTAGTTTGCGCTCTTTCCTCGAGCTGTCCGTACAGATTTCCAAAAAACTTTAATGTTATTTTGGAAATTGTCAGAGATTTTTCTATCAAACTCATCTTTTCGTTCATCTTTCTTTCTATTCACTACACTCTTCACTAACAAATTCAATCTTTTATATTTCTTTTTCGCTTCGTCTACATCCGCCATTGTCACCTTACATATCCTTTGGTCAGCTCTCTTTGCTAACCAATCTTGCCAAGCTTTCTTCTTATCTTTCGCTACCTTCTGTACTTCTCCATCCATCCATTCACTCTTCTGTCTCTTTCCTTTCCCTCTTTTCGCCACACCGCATACTTCAGTAGCTACATTCACAACGTCATCTTTAAAAACCTTCCATATGTCTTCTATCTCAGCTATTGAATCTACGTCAGATTCAATTAACCTTTCATTCAACTTTCGCACATATTCCTCATGCACCTCTTGCAAATTTTCTACTTTTATCCTTTCCAGGATACTTATAGGGGCCGTGGTACGGTGCCGCCATCGTTTAAACAGACCACTTATTCGGCTAACTACCAGGAAGTGGTCTGAGTAAAGACCGCTACCTCGGAACACCCTTGTATCCTGAACCTTGCTTCTCAATCTTTCATCCACAATCACAAAATCAATCATACTTTTCGAGTATTCATCCTCTCTTGTATACATATGGATCCTCTTATGGGCAAACATCGTATTTGTCACTAAGAGGTTCCATTCCAAACACACATCTAACAAGCTTTTCCCATTCTCATTAACTCTTTCATCCCCAAATTTACCTAATACCTTTTCATATCCATCTCGCTTTATTCCTACCCATCCGTTAAAATCACCTAACATTATAATTTTCTCATTCTCCTTGCACTGTTTCAGGCAATCTCTCATGCTATCCCAGAACTCCTCCTGACTTGTAAGGTCTGTTTTGGACCTACTCGAACCTAAATCTGTAGGTGCATATACACCAAGGATGAAGATTCGAGTAAGCCCAACCTTCAACCTCAGCCAGAGGAGCCTGGGACTCACGCACTTATGTTCAGTCACACACTCTGCCATTCTATTGGAAAGTAGGACCCCAACGCCCTGTTTGCCTCTGCTGGATCCGGGAACTCCAGACCAGTATGCTGTATAAGGGCCATGTTCGGTGGTGTCACTACTTTTCCTTTTCGTCTCATTCAAACACAACACATCAATATGCCTTTTATCCATAATCTCGCATACTTCATCTATCTTACCTTGCATTCCTCCTCTAACATTCAACGTAGCAAAGCGGCTCTCAGTGAACCACTTTCCGCCCCCGCGAGGTCCGAGACGTGATGGGTGGCGAACCACATCGCCGCCATTTTTATGAATAATTTTAGGAAATTCCATTGCGTCCCCACGAGAAGCTAGGGAAAAGTTTGTCGGCCCTGGCAGAGCCCCGCATGCCAGGGTAAGGCTAGCCTTTTTCTGGGTTCGCCTGCTCCCAGGGCTTAGGCACGCTTGAGACTAGGCTCGCCCCTAGCCACGCATCCACAGGCACGGCAGACCCTGGATTGGCGGAATGGAAGGGAAAAGAGGAGACAGGGTAGGATAAGGTCTAAATATGAAAAGGACGTGGAATTTTGGGTAGGAAAGGGGACAATTAGGATACTACTGACTCGGAGAGGATCTTTGGGAAAAAGTCGTAGTAGCTCGGGAATCCGGGGTCGCATACCGCCGTGTGCACTTAGCGATGTGTACCCCCTTAAGGGTGCACTGTGCACCCCTGAATCCTTATAGTATCTTATTTTTTTAATTATTCCTATATTTTAGGGAAGGCAAAGGGTCTAGCCCATACAGCCATGTCTTTACTGTGAGTAATGAGTGGGTGAAATGTATGAATGAAATGAATTGACGTTAAAATATGAGTGTCACACATTTTAACGCATGTAGGGAGTGCTTGGAGCGAATTTAATGGTAACAGAGTTCATGATGGTGCCTGTTAAACGTAGTGTATTATATACTCTTTGGTGCCTGATGAGGTGGACAAAACCACTTTTTAAAGTAGTTTTCACCACAACACCATACACGTCGTAAGATTAATTTTCAATGATTCCGCATCTCGGAGTAAATAGGACTGGAGTAGCCTTTGCCTAACATTCCCCTCTGCCAAACGCACAAGAATCGGATGCCTGTGCGTTATATAAAACTAGTTGAGCAGCCGCCATTTTAAAACCACAATAATCAGAACGTCTTACCGTGCAGAGCTCCCACTAAAATGCCTGCCTGTGCTGTTTTTTACCGTAAAAAAGAGTCGAAAACATCTAGTATTCAAAAAGATGGCGTCACATTTCATTTTTAAGTATTATTTTTAAGATTTGATTTGTATTTACTTCATAATTTCATGTTTTAGCATACTACAATTTCAAATTTCGCGCTATAGTCTCGTGGGGAGTCGGCCGTGACGTCATCAAACGATCTTCCAGCGCACTCCCCACGAGACTACCTAGGGTTGAACATTACCACATTTCAATTAATTAGACAATAATTAAAAAAAGTTTGTTGTTAATAAATAAGTGTAATTTTGTCATTTTGTATTAATTAATTACCAATTATAATTTCGTTTTAACAATATACGTTGCGTGTTTATATTTAGTTTAGTATTAAGTACATACCTACCTACACTTTTGCGGCCGCTTGAAGCCTATTTTTTGCCACACTACATGGAAATATAAAATTATAAGTGAATTAATAAAATAAAACAATAATAAGACTATTTTGCCCTTTATTCATGCTGGGCGGCCCTCATAAACATTAAGAGTACCTATGCTGTATATGCTTACAGCGTCCCTGACTTTATAAAATAAGCATGGGTAAAAAGGTACCAGCACAGCCGATTATTTCTGAGAAACCTAAATTTTTTTTCGAGCCACAGTACAAATTGTTTTTTTTTTGTAATCAGCAACCCTAATTGAATTGCACTTCATTAATAGTGATGCAATGTCATCGATATTGCGATTTTACGAGGGAGTAATGAATGAATGAATGAATGAAAGTAACATTAATATCCGGTATCCGGGTTATTTATTTAGATTCAAAACTAACATTCAATATTCATTACGAACATATAATAAATAAGGCATACAAAAACTTAGGCTTTATAATAAGGGTTACGCGTGATTTTACTGACACATCTTGTCTAAAAGTTCTGTATTTTGCTTACATCAGAAGTATTCTAGAGTATTGTAGTACTGTCTGGAATCCACAATACATCACTCATGAACATTCTTTAGAGCGCCTTCAAATTAAATTCGTCAAATATTTTAATTTTCGCAGTAAAACCCAAATTGACGACTACGCTGAATCTTGTAAAAAGCACAACCTTACCTCGCTGGGTTATAGACGTCGGTTGCAGGATATGACAGTATTGCATGATATATGTTCTGGTAAGTTGGACTGTGTTGAATTGTCAAATAGAATACTTAAGTTTAAAGTACCTTACAAAAGGACTCGCCACGTGCAACTTTTTCATGTTCCGTTAGTACATACAAATTATGAGGCCAATGACATGTGTATTAGATTACCTAAAACCTATAATAGGTTTTTCTCACACATTGACATATTCACTTCATCCAAAGCTAGATTCAGAACCGCTATCCGTAAAAGTATAAATTGAATTTTATTACAAATTATTATTATTATTATATGACTGAAAACACTTTTTAATGTATGTATTATTTTGTGTATTATTATATTTTTTGAAATATTATAGATTAAAAAAAAAATTAAAAGTGTAGTGGTTGTTTATCCATGTAAGCCAACCCTTTCTGTGGGTACTTGTGTTATCGTAGTGTGACAGAAAATTGTACTCGATAGAATTTGAATCTATTTTTATGTTATAAATAAACAAACACACACTAACACGCGCACATGCATACACACAAACACATCAACACCCAGACACACACACACACACACACACATACAGTTGTCGTTCAACATGTTTTGTATAATGTTTTTAAATATTTTTATATTTTTTTGCAATTATTTGCAAAATGGAATATGTACATTCCTACCAACCCGTTTTTTAAGTTCATATTAATTGTCATCATAATGTGTTTCTAAAATTGGTTTATGTTTAAGTATCATCAACTATTGTTATTTGAGTGTTATAAATGCTGTTGAAACATTGTTAAATATATAAATAAAATAAAAATAAATAAAATTAAATTAAATTAAAAATATGTATTATGATTTAAATCTATACACTGTGTTCCTGAGGTTATACATTAACATCGGCATTTTATTCAGACTATTAAATTGATCATTTTTAATATGGATTAAATTTATGATACTTTTATGAATTGAAGTTCCTTTAATTTTAAAATCCTGGAATAAAACTATAGAGATATAGAATAAAACAGGTCAAGTCCACTTAAACCAAATGGCATATATGATGTTAGTAATTGCCGTGTGGTCACGGCAGAGCAGAATATAATTGTCACCACCTCAAATCTCTCCCGTGGGTGTCGTACAAGGCGACTACGGATAAATCAGTGATGAGGAATAGGAAGCAGGGTTCCTCTTATACCACCTAGCAATGTTCTACGACTTTTGTGCCCGATTAATGGCAATAGGCTCGACACATTTTACATGGGACCTAACATAATTGGCAAAACGTGAGTGTTAGTTCACCTCTGCCTACCCCTTCGGGGATATAGGCGTGATTTATTTATGTATGTATGAGAGAAGACGAAGTGAAATCTCAATTTTTTTAACATTTTGTCTGTCTGTATGTATGTTTGTGCACGCATCATTCATAAACTACGAGACGGATTTTGATGACATTTGTTATGATGATAGCTAAATGTCATTGTCAACATTTAAGTTAAATTTATTTTTTATTAATATTTAAAAGCTCCTTTAAAAAACCCGGTGGTCCAAGAGCAATACTTTTATTTACTAGGAGTTAGGTATGTGGCCGTGTTCCGTACATAAATGAAGCTTTTGGAAAATATTATTGTAGTATTAAAATCAGAAATGATCGGTATGTGTAGTTCAAGCAAAAATACCTCTGCCCCTAGCCGGTATCCTAATTGCTGATATTTATACTGTAAGCTTTCACATTCCCGAAACATCTAATTTCTAGTTTTCCTAAAGAATACAGCATACGAAAAAAATGGGTTGATGCTTGTAATAGGCACGTCTCTTGGGTATTTACAAGAACAAATACTATATGTTCTGTAAATTTTGAGCCGTCTCAGTTTCAGAAATTATCTAACAATAGAAGAAGATTTTATAGAATACAAGTTTGTTTTTCCTCGCAATCGTGTTGAAAAACGTCGTATGCAACTGGTAATTACACGCTCAGCTTCCTTACTATTACCTATTAAGTTCCACATATTTTGATTTTTGATTCCCCTTAAAATTTACCGATTCCCAGTATTTAACAATTCCCAGTCTTTAAGAATACTAACGCAAAATTAATGCATTCATTCATTGAACGAAACTGATTTATCGATATCGATATTCTCGTGCTATGTCATGTCACTACTCACACAATGACATTCGTGTGTTTGAATAGAACGTTAACACACTATTTTAAGTATGTGTGCGTGAATTTTAAAAATGTGTGTCGTATTATGCATGTGTGCGTTTGTAAATACGCTAAAAGTTTTTGTTTCTGTGTGCTGGCATTCAGTGTGTAGTAACCTCACCCCCCGCAAAAAATGGCAGAAAAATATGTACGAGAAATTGACTAATGGCTACTCCAGTCCTATTTAATCTGAATTCCGCATAATTGCACATCAACACGGATGCTTGTGCATCAAAATAACACCACTTTCACTGCACAAAATCCGCTCTGTAACAATTTTGAATTAGCGAAAATAAATCTGACAGACACCACGAAACGCGCCAAACCATCCTTAGATTTTTTTGTTATATTCTCCCCATATTTAAAGAAAAGCAAAGGGGCTAGCCCATACCGCCATATCTTTAGTGTATATTTTAACTGTAGTCTTATGAAATATTGACTGGGTGAAATGTATGAATGAAATGAATTTTAAGTTAAAATATGGGTGTCAAATTTTAACGCAATACAAAAGAGGAGTGTTTGGCGCGTTTCAACGGTGTCGGGCAGATTTATTTTCAATCATTCAAAAATTGTTTCAGAGTGGATTGAGTGCTGTGAAAGTGGTGTTATTTTGATGCATATGCATCTGTGTTGATGTGCAATTATGCAGAATCATTGAAAATAAGTCTTGTGACGTGTTTGCTGTTGTGGTGAAGACTACTATAAAAAGTGGTTTTGTCCACCATCATGAACTCTGTTACCATTAAATTCGATCCAAGCACTCCCTAGATGCGTTAAAATTTGTGGCACCCATATTTTAACGTAAAATTAATGTCATTCATACATTTCGCCCACTCATTATTTCATACGACTACAGATAAAATATATACTAAAGACTTGGCTGTATGAGCTAGAACCTTTGCCTTCCCTAAAAATAGGGAGAATTTAATAAAAATTAAAAAAAAGGGGTAAGTGTTTGTGGCGCGTTTCGTGGCGTCAGTCAGATTTATTTTCACTAATTCAAAAATTGTTACAGAGTGGATTTTGTGCAGTGAAAGTGGTGTTATTTTGATGCACAAGCATCCGTGTTGATGTGCAATTATGCAGAATCATCGAAAATAAGTCTCATGATGTGTTTGATGTTGTAGTGAAGATCACTATAAAAAGTGATTTTATCCATTTCATCAGTCACCATCATGAACTCTGTTACCATTCAATTCGCGGCAAGCACTCCCTAGATACGTTAAAATATGTGACACCCATATTTTAACGTAAAATTAATTTCATTCATACATTTCACCCATTCATTATTTCATAAGACTACAGATAAAATATACACTAAAGACTTGGCTGTATGGGTTTGCCCTTTGCCTTCCCTAAAATATAGGGAGAATTAAAAAAATACTGTCATTATTCAATGTCATAACCGTCGGCTGTTTCTATTTTATACGATTTTGGAAACAATATAGAAGTATTTGCGGTTTTTTATTTCTTTTCGATTATTTAAATACAAATACATATAAAGACTACACGGAGTTCTCTATAATGGCTTCAGGACTAGAGAATTATGTTAACCAAACTGTATCAGTGATAACTTCTGATGGGCGCAATTTTATTGGAACACTCAAAGGATTTGATCAAACAATAAACATAATACTGGATGAATCCCACGAAAGAGTATTTTCGTCATCTACTGGTGTTGCACAGGTTGTGCTCGGGCTTCACATTATCCGAGGAGATAATATTGCCGTTGTTGGACAGATAGATGAATCTATTGATAGCAGACTAGATTTGGGAAATATAAAAGCAGAACCATTAGGACCTATTGTGCATTAATAAAAAATGTAGGAATGTGATAGAAATGTGATGTAAATAAACTAAGACTTTACTTTTGTCTTTTATTGTGATGACAGTTTATGTTGAAAGGAAAGCAGTTTATATATAGGTACTGGATTCGTCTGGACCAAGTTTTGCAAATGTATATTTCCGTAGCCTGATATAATACTTATGCCTAAACCGTAGCGTATTTAATTGAACTGCAAGCCTATACTACAGAAAAATATAGAACGTATCCAATAGTTTTTTAACCACAGGAAACCAATTCAGTTTGTAGTATACTGATGCCTTTGTTTGTACTTATAATAAATTATGGTTTGATTAAGTTTATAATCAACAATGGGAAAAAATAAGATACACTATAAATATATGTAATTTTATTATATCATATTTTTTCCATTATTTACATAATAATCGGGAATCACAAATATTAATTACATACGTCGAATTTCAAATGTCAATATGATGGCATTGTTAAAATCATTGTATTAATTACTACAAAAATTCATATATGTGTGTACATTAATTGTTAAATAATAATAATATATTTACACATATACTTTCACATTTTCAAAAGAATGTGATGTGTATACTCTTTGAAATGCTATCTGATATCAACATAATTCAATATGACAGTTACTATTAATAATTTTCCATTTGTTATTTTAAGTTATCACTAAGCATTTTGAGTTTATTCCATCTTTTTGTTTACTCTCACTAGTATGAGGATCACATTAAGAAACTCTACAGTATTAGGTATTATTTAAACTGTTATATTTGTTTATATACTAAGTTCCAACTTGATATCACCCTGTTAAGATCCAAGTAGCTAAGTAAATTGGGGGTAATGATGATCTATATTTTATTATAAAATCAACCACTGATACACATTATTAAGTTAAATTTGTATAGTAGTAACTAGAATATGCATTATAATTTAGGAAAGCAGTTGACTAAACAAATCTGAAAGCATAATTTTATAATTGCAAAATTGTCATACAATATTCCAGTGCTATACTTTACATATCTACAATATAAAGTGAAGTGTTTTAATAATATGGTGGAAAGCTATAATTCATAAATTGAATATAGACTCCATGTTAGTTATTTACAGTGGTAAAATTGGAATTTTTAGTCCCAGTGTAACAAAAGTTGGCCGTGTGGTGACGGCAGAGTAGAATACAATTGTCACCACCCCAAACCTCTCCTGTGGGTGTCGTAGAAGGCGACTAAGGATAAATCAGTGATGAGGAATGGGCAGCAGCATTCCTCTTATACCTACCAACTAGCAAAGTACTGCGACTTTTGTGCCCGATAAATGGCAATAGGCTCGCCACTACATTACTCTCCATTACATGGGACCTAGCCTAATTGGCGAAGCGTGGGTGCTAGTTCACCTCTGCCTACCTCTTCGGGGATATTGGCATGAATTATGTATGTATGTAGTGTAACAAAATATTGTATAAATATACTTACCCCTGGTAAAATAACAAAGGTTAATGTTATAACATGCATAAGTTGAGCAATTGAATAATGATTTTGAAAATGTTAAGTAAACTTTGTGAATCCCTATTTCATTAACTTACTGTCAAATATAGAATGGACCATGATATTTCCATATACATGACAGAAATCTGGTAACATTTGTTAACTGCACAACTTTTATCGCACCTTCTTGCAACAAGTTACAAATTGCAAAATAGAATTAAATACAATAATTAATTTGTCAGAAAAAAACTTAGCAGTTGTTTTACTGTAATATCATAAAGTGACCTGTTGTTTTTTTATATTGAGTGTGTGATTTGCTGTTCCACTAAAAGCTCAGCTATGCTCTTCAACCACATAAAACCTTGAAGCAGTGACTGCATTGTTTAAGGCAAAATAATTAGAACAGTTCTTCGTAATTTCTCATACTAGCAATGCATAGTAATACAGTATACAACTTAATAACGTGTAGTAAAATTGTATGAGTCAGTTACCAGTGCATTTTCTGTTGGAGTCAATTCTGCCAGAGATACCTACTCTCAACGATTTGTCTTTATAAAACTATAGATATACTGGATATTAAACATAGTGAAATAAAATACAATACCTACGAGTATAGTGTAGCTACATACTAACTAGTCTAGTTTATGATTGCAAGTATACAATTACTAATATATAATTTATCTACAGACAATTTGTCAGTTATCAAATAGGTCATAATAACTATAATATCACAAAATTTTATCATTGGCTTTGATCCATGCCTGCAAAGTTTAGGAAAAGTCATTAGCATTCGACTTGCTTATCATAACAATTTCCTGTGGCCTGCAAACAAAGTAAAAACAAATGTAATTATCATGGTATATCACAAACAATAATTTAAAATAAATCTCTACTAATATGTTATTATTATTAATTTAATCCATAAACTTAATATACACGGTGAGTTGTTTTTTCGGGTCAGTATGGGGAAATTCTAAACTATAAGAGATAGAGAAAAACTCTCTTAGGATCGGTGATCTTAATTTTAGATAAAATAAAAATGGTATTTAAAAAAATACCATTTTTATTTTAGATTTGGAGAACATTTTTTGTTATTTCGATTGTATATCACTATGGCTGGTTTTAGTGTCACGCCGACGAACCGACCGTCTGAATGGCGGTGAATTAATAGAGCCCACTGAATAGCCGGCAATGGATCCTGATCAGCGCGCTGATGGTTGGTTTGTCGGCGTGACACTGAAACCAGCCTATACAAATTGTATGGAGACCATAGGTCTAAAGTTGCCAGAAGTTGTTGAAATTAACGTTTTAGTTTCCTTTATTAGTTTGTTTAGACTTTGTTTCGTGGGTACTTTGTTTAAGGCAAGGCAAGTGGCAAGTTTTTGGTTTTGTTTTGTTCAGACATCAATATCAATTAGATAGTAAAATGTATCTTTAATAAAATGTTAATTTCAAGCAATTTCAACAACTTATAGCAACTTAAGACCTAGGGTTTCAGTACAATTTTTTGTTTAGAGTGAATACAATCGAAATAACCAAAAAAAAAATTCAAATAATCAGATATCTCCAAATCTATTAAAAGATTAAAAGAAAAATTAAATGCCATTTTCATTTTATCTAAAATTAAGATCACGGTTCCTAAGACAGTTTTTCTCTATCTCTCATAGTTTAGAATTTCCCCATAATGACCCGAAAAAAAACTCACCTGTATATTATTCTTAAGTAGCATGTAAAACAATGGCATGCAAATGTAAACTAATGGGGCACGACTATTAATATTGTATTGATTTTATTTTTGTAAAATACCTTGGACATGCTCATGCTACTGTTCACTTTTTATTATTTTTATTTCTATTCCTTGTCTGAAATAGAACAGATCATAAAGCAAAAAAAAGTCAATTTAGGCATGTAATAAAAAAAAGTGCTGTAAAAAAAGAAAAATACTAATACAAATGTAAACTAAAACGTAAAAAAAATCAGTTGTCTTACAATTTATAGTTTGTGGGTGTGAATTGTGTTTAGTGTTTTAGTGAAATGTTTAAAAAAATTCTCAAATATACAGTCAAGAAAAGGTCACGCAATACAAAACTGTTAAATGATATGTTTAATTTGATATGTCAACACCTTTTATATGATACTAAAAGACAGCATATGAAGTGAAGATTATAGTCCGACAAGTTCGTGCGCGACCCTCCTGCGGTATGAGGGGCGGTGGAGGAGACGGGGAGGATGGAAAACTTGCTCCTCCCCGCCTCGCCCGCCCCCGCTTGCATCTACTGTTCCCCGTCCCCGCCACCGCAGGAGGGTCGCGCACGAAGTTGTCGGACTATAAGCTTATTCGAAATTATTATCTCAATTAAACGTACCTACCAAGTATAGATTTTATGTGAGATTCAAAATAATTTTAGCTATGTGAGTAGCAAAAATGTCTGACGATATCTGTCAATTAGAGCTGTTACCTCTACTCTGCAAGCCGAATGCGTTCGTTTTAGTATACCAGTTTCTATTCGATTTTAATTTTAACATTATATAAATGGTAGAAAAATTAGTACAAAGATTTTGGTGGTTAGAAAAAGAATCGATGTTCGTTCGATTCCCGCCTCAAGATCATAATTTTTCGAAATTCTTTTTCTAACCACCAAAATCTTTGTACAAGTTTTTCTAACATTTATATAATGTTAAAATTAAAATCGAATAGTTTATAAAGCAAACCCAAGCTTAACCGAACGCACGGTATTTGTAAAAATATCTGCTTTGGAATGTTTGAAATTTATTTCTACATTGCGAGGGTATCCATTGGCTTACAACGTGAAGTGTAAAGGTTAGAAGAATTTCGGCAAGTTAGTTAGTGTCTTGGGTGGCCGAGCGGTCAGGCACCTGTCCGGATAGCAGCGGACGCGGGTTCGATTCCCGCCTCAAGATCATAATTTTTCGAAATTCTTTGTCTAACCACCAAAATCTTTATACCAGTTTCTCTCAATTATTAGGTGAAAGAAAAATTTGTTTGTTGTCAAGATCGGGACAGGCAGGCAGGCAAGACAGAAGGCAAAAAATACGAGGCATCAAATCAAAAAGCTATTCAATCCAAATAAAAAAAATAAGCAAACTTTGAATTTTACTAAGTTTGTACAAATATAATTGCGTTTTACTACTTGCCTATTAACTTTTTTGTGTTTGCGTTCTGATTAGATTATGTATCAACTCACTCAAAAACAAATTTCAACCATGATGTTATACTGAATTTTATTTTTCTAATTTGTAATTAAGATAAGAAGAACCTGTTTAATTCGGGCGAGTTGTCACCTAACCGTCACGTACATGATATTGATTGGCATGAAATTACATATTTCAAATAAATTACTTACTGATACATATATGTCAATAATTAATTTAACAGACATTGAAATTTTGATTTACCTTTGCATCTTTTCCTTATACTTTTGTGTATTGTACTTTTGGAAAAATTGCTTTCCATATTCAAATGTCGATATCATGATGGCGCAAGCTGGGGCCACTTTAAATATTCTGGGTAGCAGTCCTGTGAATAATCCCTTGAGACCATGGTTTTTGTATATGTTTTTAGCTATATCTTTAGTACTGGCCGCCCGTTGTTTACTTTTTCCATCTAGAACATTTGTGTATACAATTCTTATTTAAGTATTTCATAATACGTACATAAATCACGCCTATATCCCCGAAGGGGTAGGCAGAGGTGAGCTAGCACCCACGTTTCGCCAATTATGTTAGGTCCCATGTAATAGGTGGCGAGTCTATTGCCATTTATCGGGCACAAAAGTCGCAGTACATTGATATTGCTAGGTGGTATAAGAGGAACGCTGCTGCCCATTCCTCATCATTGAATTATATTTAGTCCTTATTTCATAATGCGTTCAATAAAGTAGGTTAGCCATATTTCAGGTAATATATTCAGAGAAGATCCTGGTTAACTTTTGGACCCTATTACAATGGAATAGGCTCGAAAAGTGGTTGAACTGCACCTTACATCTGAATAGCCATTATTATAATAAGACATTATTTAATTTACATATTTTCATTCCCTACAAGCCACTTATTAAATGATCTAGTGTACAAACTTATTATAATACTTCATTACTAATAAGTGGCCAATAGTAATTATAAATGATATTACATTAATATAATTAAAAAATATATGGCATCAATTTTGAAGTTGATTTTTAAGGACTAACTGCCGCACTCAGAGACGTCAATTAACTTTAATGAGCACTTAATGTCAAAAAAATTCTTTCAAATCTAGACCATAGACCCTGCAAGAATAGCGACTAGTTTTGAATTGTCATTTTTTGACATTAAGTACTCATTAACGATATTTGACGTCTCTGAGTGCGCCAGTAAAACTATTATAAGCAATGAGAAAATTAAGTTGTGGTTTGTGTTCTTAGTAACCCTGTTAGCTGCTAATAAGATATATTTTGTGTGTAAATAACAATGAATACCTGAATAAATTTCCTTTTCGCCCAATTCAATTTGCTGATGAGTTTTGACAACATCAAACGGAAGTGTTACAAATGCAGCAATCTGAAAATATATTACCTACTATGTATTTTTTGATAGGATGGCAAAGGCAAAATCAATTAACAATATTAATATTATTAAGAATAATTAAAATATTGAGTTACTATTAATTTTGTCTATTAAAATTAGTTTGGTATAATTAAAATCCTCATCTAATACATATCCACTCTGTATTGCGTCTGTAAATTTATAAAATGAAGTAGCTTTCTTTGTATAGTTAGCATTAAATATTTAATGACAACACAAACACCTTCTAAGTTTAATTATGGCTATGTATATTTATTAAATACTTACACTGCCAGCAACCGAACCACAAAAGAAATTAAACAAAAATGTATTCTTTTCTGAGTCAGGTCTGTTGAATATCCTTTTCATGGTTTCAAATGTAGTCCAGTATAATCCTAAAAAAAATTAAATATAGAGCTTCGAGTCCAGATTATGATACACTCAAATTCATTTTCCTAGGGGTCATGGACATATAAAACAATTTTTTATTTACTGTATTTAGAGCATTCATTGGACGCTGATTAGAAAATAATAAGTTTTAAACCCCTATTATAATTATTTTTCAGTAACAATTAGAACTTACTAGTTTGATTTAAACAAAAATGAAAACAACAGTTTACTTTTATGCAGAACCTACAAGGCACTACAACAGACAGAGCTACCACATGAAACTTTTTTCACAGTTTTTACAATAGTTAAGTTAACAATGTGTTAGTGTTTAAGTAGTATTGTGTTTACAACATATTACAAAACTACCCAAAAAAAAATATGTTGAAAGTTTGTCTGCAAAAGTCATAGAACCTTTACAAAAAGTAGGTACATACATAACTTCTTAACAACTACAAATACCTGCCACCTGTAACTACCCTTTTGCTAAATAGTCTGCTAATTCTCATTGATTAACATGACAGAGTTGTCATATTTTTAGCATTCATAAATTTTTTTTTCTTGGGTTTTTAGTACTACATAATTATATTTTAGTGCTACAAAATATCAAATACCTGAAAAAGGTACATCACGTAAAAGTGTCGACCCCAAACCACGAAATAAGCCTTTGTATCCTTCATATTTTACTACTTGACGTAATGCTGCTGATATTTCTGAAATAAGGAATGGTTAAGTATTAGTCTAAACAAATGTAACTGGCAAATCAAAGATCATTTCCCTAACCTGTTCCCAGTTTATCTATAGTTACTTATGACCTACTCTAAACGAGTTAAGCAATAATGCATCTGATCCCAAAATATGCATCATGCTTTACATACAATTTTGTTTCATAGAGACGAGAAAATAATACTCGGGTAAGTGAATCCCAATTAGTATTTTACCATTATAAATTAACTATATTTATAGGCTCTTTTATAAACTTTTTCAAAGTCAGTAAGTATTATATTCTAACCCCCGAATACAGAAACGCTACTCAAATTTAGGGGACTGCTTAAAAAGTTAGTGGACACTACCTGTCAGAATTTGTATGGAAAAACGTCAATTTTGAAGTAATGTTAAGCAGGACTCAAACTTTGAATAGCGTTTCTGTATTTGGGGGTTAATATAACAATTTTTTTCGTACAAAGCCAATCAATACAATACCTGCATAGGTTAATTTTCTGGACTGCATTTTTGTTCTTATTAATTCTAATGGGCTGACTATAGTGACTGCAGTCATTCTAGCTGTAGCTCCTGCTACTAATGGGATCCACATTGGTTGGGATACTGAAATTGAGTTAATTCAAAATAAGAATAATGATTATATCACATCAATCATCATCACCCTGCCCCCTTAGCACATCTACTACTCCTGACACTATCTGGGAGTTGGGCCATTATCTCAACTCCACATACATGCTCATCAGAATGGCATGAATATTATTAATTTTATATTCATTTACTAATAATATAATTTACTAAAAAGTAATAGGTTTATTATTTAAAAAGGGATGATGAATTTTGTGAGTTATTAGGGTCAATTCTGACATGATTCACTAAACTTAAAACTCAATTTAATATCAGTCTCTCCTCTTCATTCTGTATTGAGAATGAAAGAGAAACCCTGTTGTCAAATTAATCTTAGGTTTAGGGAACCGTTGTCAGAATCAACCCTATTGACTAATATAGGAACTTGAAATTTTACTCACAGTCACCAGAGATTTTGTTATATGTATTTTTCATTTTATATCTAAGTTGTTCATATGACACAAAATAGATAACTGTACAGGGAAGGGCCAAAACTAATGTAGGACTTAAACCGGACCATAATGCTGGCACTCCTTCAAGTTTGGAAATTTTGTAGAAAGCATCCTGAAACAAAATGCAATGTGTCATAATTGGACATATAAAATAATGATTTCAAAAAACTTTAGAAAAAATTTCAAATAGTTTTTGGACTTTATATTCTTGGTCATCTCATAAAATATTGTAAAATGAGAAAATGATGGGTACCATTGTGCCGTGAAAATGTACTCTTCGAGGAATCCATGCTGTTTCCCCACAGGGACAAAGATGTTCCATTAGACCATTGCAATACAAGTAGCATTTATTTGAAAGCAATGCCTTTTGTTGAGCCTGTAGCCTAATTTTTACAACATCTAGTGGTGTCACTGAAATGTGAGTAAAACAAAATAATAATAACTGTATATACACTACGTAACACCTAAGATTATAGTATGCTCTAGCTTTTATTTCCAAATATTCGGTACTGGAATTTCAAACTTATTTAGTAAGGAAACTACGAAAACATGATACTCACTAAACAACGAGGTTATTAAGGCACCGGAACAGGCCGACGACATTTGTTGAAAAGGTGTAATTCGGAATTGTGGATCATCTTCCCGAATCATTGAATAGATTGAATGCAGTTACACCCCTAAAATGTAAAATTAATTAAAATTCGAGATCCTTTGGCAATGTTTTGCAACTTTTGCACACAAATTATTACAATCCAATTGACAATTGACATTAATGTCATTGTCATGACAAATTAAAAAAAAACAACTTTAATTTCTACGTTTTTTTTAATTCTCCCTATATTTTAGAGAAGGCAAAGGGTCTAGCCCATACAGCCAAGTCTTTAGTATATATTTTATCTGTAGTCTTATGAAATAATGAGTGGGTGAAATATATGAAAGAAATGAATTTCACGTTAAAATATGGGTGCCACATATTTTAACGCATCTAGGGAGTGCTTGGCGCGAATTGAATAGTAACAGAGTTCATGATGGTGCTTGATGAAATGGATAAAACCACTTTTTATAGCGATCTTCACCACAACATCAAACACATCATGAGACTTATTTTCGATGATTCTGCATAATTGCACATCAACACGGATGCTTGTGCATCAAAATAACACCACTTTCACTACACAAAATCCACTCTGTAACAATTTTTGAATAAGTGAAAATAAATCTGACTGACACCACGAAACGCGCCAAACACTCATTTCTACGTTTTTTTAGGGAAGGCTAAAGGATCTAGCTAGGCCATACAGCCATCAGTCAGAATTGTCATTTTTTTTAATTCTCCCTTTGGTTTTCGGGAAAGCAAAGGGATCCCAAAGAGCCATGTCTTTTTTATATTTCTTAAATTTTAGATTAGGATATGAGTCACATTTTAACGCATCTAGGGAGTGCTGGGCATGAATTAAATGTTAACAGAGTTCATGATGATTTTCAAAGAGCTTCAATAAATTGATTTGCTTGTTTAAAACACAGTAAAATATTTGAATGTATTAGTGTGTTGAAGTGTGTCCTGGTTCGTAGTCATGGTACCATGACTTGGTAACATGAACATGAAGGAAAAAAACGTTAATAGAACGGATTGCTTTAAGAGCTCACTGTGTAAAACTTTCCAACTTGGTCCTTGATGAGATGGGTCCTTTAGGAGTACCGTCAGTGTCCCAACTATCCCAACCCAACAGTCGCAAACTCCAAATTATATGTCTCCGCCCCCCATAATGTCAGGCATAGATTCATTGATTTGACGTTGACTGTCGTCCGTCATGTCAATTACAATTTCAGTCACACCACTGCCACCTGGATGGAGGGCGTTACTTTGGCATCTTAAAAATTGGTATTTCAAACGGAAATATTACGCATAATCAATATTATTTGAAGCAGTTCAGTTTTGTAGATGAAAATAATTTTTTGAAATGTTTTCCACCGTGCCGAGGTCTTTATTGTAAGTACCATAAAATTTATTTTTGGAGTTTACATAACGTGACAGCTGTTTTTACGTCTGAGCCATAAAAACAAATGGTTAGGTCCAAAATATTAAAATAATTTGTTCACGTTGATGATAAACTGATTCACTGTGTGTAACCAATAGCTATTTATACCCTTAAAATAGAACTCTAGATAGAATATTCATTGTTCTTTGCACAGTTATAAACCCTAAAACAGATTTATATAGGGCCAATATTTAAAAAAAATGCGTGAGTAATTTCAATTTTAATGGTTTTATTATCATTAATTCATGATTATATAATAAGTATCATCAATAACTATACATATTAAATAAAGTTTTATACATAATTTATTACTGAAACATTAGAATCAAGATCTAATTCAGTTTGCAACTAATATCTAATATTTAGCATAAATATTTTGGATATTTATTTAATGGTTCATTATTGTTTATAAATATTATATTGTGAAATAGTTATGTTTGAAAACATAAGATAATAAACAAGTTAGAGACAATATTTTTTGGTAATATAGAATTTGACCATGTTTGTAGTCAACATCAATATGGTCAGGTATTTTCACTTTAATTAAATTTAAAACTTATTAATACTTGTGGATAAGTACCTACATCCTCTAAATGAGTACTTACCTCCTTTAGTTTTCTTGCTCATAAGCAAAAATCATATTTTAAATTTTTTTTTTTGTTTAATTATGTTTTGTTAAGAATTTGATAGATTCTAATAGTTTTCATTAATTCACTATATGACTTATAATCAATGCATTTATATATCAAACAAGGTCAATTTTTTTATAAAATTGTTATTTTTAGTTTGTCATATTTAGTCTTGGCAACTTACCTGCATTGAATGTGTTTCATGAAACCAATTGTTACTGTTGACTTTCACAGTCATTCAAATATTATATATTTAAGTATTTATTTTACATTTAGCTTTATAATGTTTTATTTATAATATAAATAATTAGATATAACTTTTTGTATTATTAAATTTATATTAAAAATAAATTCATTCATACCTATATGCAAGCTGTAACTTACCCCTGGGGTGTAGTGAAAGTTTACTAAGATTTAGATAAGGAAATTGCCAGGTGTATACCATTAAGCACACTGGGGGGGTACTATAATGTTGGAGGGCAAAGCGGCTGGGTGTAAAACCTAAGTCAAAAGCCTTCACGGTGTGAATTGGAATGCTGCCATCCCAGTCAGCCCAGATACCAATTAAAGGTAAATATGGCTTGATGACATCTGACTGATATGAATGGTAGAGGAAAAATACTGGACCAACCCCAGATAAATTGGGAGCAGGGCAAGAATGATGATGATGATGATTATTGATGTCAAATAATTTAAATTTATGGTGTGCGCCGTATGGTGACGGCAGAGTAGAATACAATTGTCACCACCCCAAATCTCTCCCGTGGGTGTCGTACAAGGCAACTAAGGATAAATCAGTGATCAGGAATGGGCAGCAGCGTTCCTCTTATATCACCTAGGCTAGCAATGTACTGCGACTTTTGTGCCCGATAAATGGCAATAGGCTCGCCACCTATTACATGGGACCTAACATAATTAGCGAAACGTGGGTGCTAGTTCACCTCTGCCTACCCCTTCGGGGATATAGGCGTGATTTATGTATGTATGTATGTAAATAATTTAAATTTATGAAGTCATTATTGGCATCACACCATATTTTATTGACAAAACAATAAGAGTAATTTAATTGAGAAAACACCATATTGAATATACCTATATATACATATACCTATCAAATATACCTAGAAATATAATATATGTTACATGTGTTATTATTATTATGTAGGTTCAGCTTTGTCTTTTTACAAATGGTTGAAATGAATTACTATCTATGTTCTAGCAATATATTATTGATTAAGTTTACATGATACTTTCCTTACTTAGATGATCAATCTCATACAAAATACTGAATGGAACCACCTTTTAAAGTATTCTGTTCAGAGACAATTATATCAATACTTTTATTCCTGAATTATTCTTGATTACTTTTCGTGTTGGCAAAGTAACTAAGGCGGTTGGTAATTGATTAAACTAAGTGATGTACAAATACTAGTCATTGTTGTGTAATTGATCAAAATTATATCTAAATTCTTATGTGCTGCAGTAATCGTGTTAAGCTATTGAACCTGGTTGCATTGCCAGTTATGAATATCCAACTAAGCTAGTGCAGCTTAGTGGGGTATTCATAACTAACCCGTAGGAGAAATAACCCACAGGAGGAATAACCCATAGGAAGAATGGGCCATAAGTTGCCAGATAGAACAGGCCATAACCCATGTGATGGGTTATGGCATGGCCCATTCTATCTGTGAAAGATTTGTGCTCAGTCCGTGATGATAAAATTCATATTATTAAGATGACGATTTAAAACTATCTTCACCTTTTTAAATTCGATATCCAGGGACGATGACGAATATAAAAAACCTTTGTAATAGGAGTCCCATGGATACTTATAATTGTGTCTGACTGTACCCGACGTTTCATCACATAGTAGTACATAGTCGTATGTTTAATTGAGTGAGTGCGTCAAGTACTGTAACTTGAATACGTTGGCATTGAATATTATCACGCGGAATATTGATTTCCATTGTCATCGTAAGTATCGTATTAACTGACATTCAGGCCTTCAGGCAATCGTGAAAAAGCCTGTATTCTAAAATACTTTATTGGGATAAGTATCTACAAAGGGAGGACGTAATTCACTTAAAATTCAAGAAATTCTCTGCCGTCGACTATTTCAAATGTTGATTTCAACGTTACGAACACTACTTATGATAAAATGTCGATGTAATCGATGTTATTGAACACTTTAACAGCCCTACTTAGAGATATCAATTAACGTTAAACATAATATAAAAAAATCAAAACTCTACATACAGTTGCAATTCTTGTCGGGTCTATTTGAGTTTTTTAAGTACTTACTCATTAACGTTAAATAACGTCACTGAGTGCGGCAGTAACAATTAATTCTCACTCATTCTCATGGAAAAACAGTTGTCGTATTAGAAATGAAAGACGTTAAATGCCGCCTTTCATTTTCATGGTTTGGTTACAGCACAGTAACTACCAAGCAAAATTTACGTTTTATTTGGTATCACAGTATTGTAATAACACGAGAAGCTTGGCCATGTAAACAATAAACAATTTGCTACACAGTTCTAAATCTTTCTGCAAATAGATACTAAGGCAACAACTTTATCTGGTTAGTTTGTGTGACGTAGTGTAAATTTTATGTAAAGTGTCCGTATTCACGGTTGATTTTGATAACGATAGAACAAAATAATTATGAGCAGATATACTACCATTCTAGTCGAGTGGCGACGGCAGAGCAGAATACAACTGTTACCACCCCCAATTTGTCCTGTAGGCGTTTAAGGCGACTAAGGGTAAACACAGCGATGAGTAATGGGCAGCAGCATTCCTCTTATACCACCTAGCAATATACTGCGATTTATGTGCTCGATATATGGTAATAAGCTGGCCAGTTATTACATAGGATTATTAAACTTAATTGGCGAAAGTGGGTGTTTAATTCACCTCTGCCTACCCCTTCGGGGATATAGGCGAGATTTATGTATGTAATATATGTATACTTCCATTCGGGAATAAATTACGCAAAGTCGTCGAATAGCTTCCAACATTTGCATTGTAAAAATCTCATAATATAAGATGTTGTTGCCGGTTAACCTTGATGGCGAACGTGCCTCCTATTACATAACTTCTGCGGAAGAAACATCTCTAAAAAGGTTCCTCTATCTCGCCTCTATCAATTACTATTATGATAATTTTTTGTTTTTAAATTGACACTCAAATATGGTATGTTAGGAAGTAGATAGATATTCTACTTACTATTCTACTACTTACTATTCTAGAATAGAATGAGAGGATTGAGAGGAAGATCGAAAAAGCGATTGATGGATTGTGTCAAAGATGGTATGAGGACGAAGGGAGTTCATGCCATAGAACAGAGAAATTGTTCTATGGTTCATGCTAAGCTCGTTTCTGAAAGAATAGTATGACCCCACTAAGAGTGGGATAAGAGAAGAGAAATTGACACTCTACTGAAACAGAGACGAGCAGAGAGAGCTGCAGACCTACGTGCTCATAATACATCTTTACTATAGCATGAAGGTTAATTTCTACATAGTTTCCGTACGTGCCCCAATGGGCTGAATCCCGCGCGCACGAAACGTCACATAGTTTCGTGTGCGCGCGTTGATTCAATTTGAATTTTTACGCTATTTACATGAAGCTTATTTTCATAAAGGTACTGCGCGAAGGCTGTCGGTGGCTTCTCGGTTATTGCGCGTACGCAGTTTTTATAGGAAGATATACAAACATTCATAAATCACGCCTATACAATTTTCCCTGAAGGGGTGGGCAGATGTGTATCAACCCCCACATTTATCGAACTATTTTAAGTTCCAAGTAGTATAGGTATAGGGCGCGAGCCTATTGCCATATATTGGCCACCTAAAAGGCAGTACATTGCTACTGTTACGACACACAGCGCAAGGAAAGCATAATGCCGATCGATGATAATAAAATAATAACATGTAACATTCAAACGTTAGTGTAGTACAGAGAAACGCTTTCCTCTTTATCAGGTCAGGCGATTTGGGTCGACGCAAACTTTTCCTACTCCATGACAATACGGCTAACGAAAGGACCATTTCGCTTTCAGAATGCTCTTGTAACTCGTTCAACTGACAATATTCTTCATATTGTATTACTAAGAGTTATTTACATAGACGGTATTGGTATTTATCACGAGGGATCTATGAGTTAATGACTCGTAGATCCTTGCTTGCGTGTTGCAGAATATTGAGAACAGTGCCACCAATATATCGTGGCAATTTGTGGAGTCACAACCTCCTGGTGAACAAAGTGTGTAATAGAAATGTCAACATCTATGGGAAAAATGTAGTTCCAATTTTCTTTGCTCTCCAAAATAAATTGGATGCTCAATGACCAACATCTTGACACATTCGCACCCTTATAGAAGATTGTCACATATTTCATAAAGCCATCCCTGGCTGTAATTAAAATAAAAAAAAACCTGTTTTTAATAGCCCGTAGAGCTCACGAGGACGTAGGCTTCTAGAGCTCACGTCTGATAGAGGAGAGTGAAAAATACATATTGTGCCTTACTTAGAGTAGGGATAAGGGCTGGACTAAGAAGAAGGGACATAGGCAATTCCTAATTTCTAGACGGCTAAGCACGAAGGGCCATATTTACCCGCCAACGCAATAATAACTTTGCAGGCTTATTATAGATTTGCTGGAAGTTTTTTTTATCTCTATTTTTTTAGGGACTTTTGTCTCTAAGACATGACAGCCCCATAAACACAAACACACTTTACAATATAGCAATATATCACATACATATTTGCTGGATATAGTCTATAACATTTAAATGTTTTGCATGCACAGAAATAATAATTAATTGCGAATGTTACCACAGCCTAAAAAATAGTCAGTTAAGCCTTCCAGTTAATATATACTTTGCATAATAATTTCCATAGTCAATTTTCATTTCTTTCTTTATTTGTCTTCTTGTATCATTCTCCCGTAATACGTTCATCACTTTTTAGGTCTTGCTTTCGTAATAAATCTATCATTAAAAAGTGACATAACTGTAAGGTAGGTACTCATTATAAAGCCACATCCTGCTCACTCCTTTTGCGATTGAATCCCATCACTTTAAATCATAACCACTTTAAATATCATCACCACAATTTTCAAGCGTTTCAATGTTAAGGTTTCCGATTTTTTCGTTATGCAAGTTTGTTGTAAAACTTTGAATGTAGATATTGATCGTGATTACGTATCGTGGAAACTCACAGATACCAAAGTTAACGAGTTTGTTTATTTACAGATTAGGCACGTTTGCTATTTATGATAACATAATATCTGCATTGACGGAATAAATTATCGATGTAATCAATCACGTTTTATTATCTTGATTATATCTAAAGAATTTAAAAGAAGCTCTAAACGTCGATGAATCTGAAAAGATTTCCTTGTTATTTTAGTTAAATAGGCTTTTTTTATTTTGTTTCAGATGTTGCTCTAATGCTATAGTCCCTAATAGGGTTGCATTAGCGGCAGCGCTAGCAAAATGTGCAGCCTTGGAACCTTTTTCAAAACCATGCCGGGAGTACCATGAAGTTACTGGCAATATCATTTGTCCCAATGTCGTCCGAGGTATCGACAATCTGAGAGATCCACGGTTAAATAAGGTTCGTAGATGTTTTTTATCTAGGTATCGTATTCTTTCGTTTTCAGAGCGTAATCTGTAGCTTTAGCGTCAGAATTTGGATGTATGTTCATGAATGTCTAACAATTTGCCGCCTTTTAAAATGTTCTTAGTCATATTTAAAAATAACAGTAACTTTATCTAAATAAATAATTCGTCCGTTATTAAAAAAAAAGTACTTATGACAATAAGCTACTATTTAAGATAAACCGGATTATTGATAGCAATTCTTGAATATAATAATACTCAGAGCTAACCACAGACGCCTGATCATACTGACGCTATCAACTTTGAACCATCATAGGTACATACTTTCTTTCTTTTCGTACATAAGAAAGTATGTACCTAACATACTTTCTTTGGGCCTACTCCAGATTTGATTTTTCCGGGCTATCAGTATCACATTGTGACTTTCTTGCTTCAGCGATGTATGACAAAGCATGTTAAGAAGTCTCGATAGTCTCTAAGCTGCATGGTTGGATATTATTAAATGCACCTATTTAGTTCGAGTGCATTGTGCCTATAGTTATGTTAAACGCCCTCTAATAGGCTAATGGTATCAGTAATCAGTCTTTATTTGCCTATACTGGATTTCAGGTAATTGACAGTGATTGTAATCTATCGCATTATCTGAAATTCACATTGTCGGGCATTTGGTTACTCTTTATCTTTAAGCACATGACATGTTCATATCGGAACATATGGTCTAATAGTCGTAATCAGTAATATTTTGGTCAAAATATTTTAAGTACAATATTAAATGCGATTATTTGGATTATCGAATCCGCGACACTGATAGACTTATCTACGAAACGAAGAACCTATTATGTCTATCTATTATAGTAATAATAATGCTTAATAAGTTAAGGTATTTAATAAAGAAACTGAAGGCCATTTACAAGTTTTCACATACAGGGTCTATACATGGTTATACATTGTTAACAGGTACACATTGTTAACTGACACTTAAGAGAAAAAAAACACATTTAGGTCAAAAACAAAATTGTGAAATTAAATACGCTGCTTAAGGAAAAAAAACTGTCTGCAATTAGCTTTTTAAGTTTGGTGGTTGAAGTATTAAATATATCTACATCCAGTTCCCTAGAGAGGTCAATATGCTAACATCCAAAATACATGCGAGACGTTTTAGCAATTAACGAATTAATATCAGTTTACGTTGCTCAGGGTCTTGCATTCACTCTGGAAGAGCGCCAAGCCCTGGGCATCCACGGCCTCTTGGCTGCCAAGTTCAAAACCCAGGAGGAACAACTGGAAATTTGCCGGATATCAGTGGACCGGTACGAGGAAAACCTGAACAAATACCTCTACCTCGTCGAGTTACAGGTGACTAGACACCGCGAAGGTACAACGCATTCTGTGAATATGTTTATATTGCTATATTAATATCGGGTTCGGTAATGGTCTCTTTGGTTTGTTACCTACCAGAGTTTTGTGTGTGTTTGCAAGGAATCGTGGAGGGTAACCGAAGTTTGTGTAATGCATTGATTATTAAAAAAAACACAGTTCTAATTGCATGTTTAATGGTGGGGGACGGCAAAGGGGTGCAATTTGATACAGCCAATTAAGATAGCGCTCTCTTCAGAACTCCAAGGTTGCGCATAGAAGTACATATGATATGTTAGGGCTGTGTTCCCGTGATTGCCTTAACCTTGACACTGCTCCAACAATAACGTCACTCTCGCGTAACTAACCAACTCAATGTCGCTGGTGATGTGAGAGTGCTGACGCTATAAATGGAATTACTTCTGTTATTCCCAGCTGTGGGGCGAGTATCATCACTTGCCCGACAAATATACAAGTTCTTCAATAATCTGTCTGAAATATGGAACAGGCAGGCCTTGAAATGTGGTTTTTATTGTACCTATGTGATTGAATACAGTTTTGAAGCTGGGTTTGATGCTGGAATGCAGTAACGGGGAAATACCTCACAATCGTAATGCATATATAGTTGTAAGAGCTTAAAGGGAATAACAGTGTGATGTTTTAATTGAAAAATAACTAACCGTCATAGATGTGCTGGGAATCGTTCTTGAGTTTTGGAAATTTGCCACATGTCACTAAAATTGAACTTTTTATTGAACTATTTCATGTGCAGCAGCGTACGATGAAATCTTAAAAATAGTATTTCTAAATATCACAGATGTAGTAGTCGTAGGCCGCATTTGTATGAATGTTCAACGATTGCAGGACAGAAATGAGAAGTTGTTCTTCAGACTCCTTTCGGAGAATATTGAGAAGTACCTGCCAATAGTGTACACGCCAACCGTCGGATTGGCCTGCCAGAGATTCGGTCTCATTTACAGAAGACCCAGAGGTCTTTTCATCACCATTAACGACAAAGGACATTTGTTCAACATTCTTAAGAATTGGTAAGCAGTAAGAGCAGTATTATTATTCGGATCATCTCTTCTATTGCTCTTTATTGTATTGCTCTTTATTATAATTCTATTTCTAGCAATTTTGAGAGAAAAGTAAATATAGGGACAACATTTATTTTTGATACAACTACATGCATAATAATGTTGTACTAACATTATACAACACTCTTCTCAAAAATGGCCACAGCGCAACATGATGCCCTTACGGCCAACGTTGGTCTACCGCTAGAACCGTTTCTCTAAGAGTTGAGCAGTTTCATTTGGTTTCTATAATAGGGCTAATTAAAAGCCACAGAAAGGTGGCTGTAGAGGAATATCGACACAAGAAATAATATTTTTAAATTTTATGTAAGACTAAACCTCAAGTTGTTGGTTTCATCATAGTTTTAATTAATTCCGATAGTGTAATCCATTTCTATTTGATTAGCTTTGCAATGTGTACATTTTTGTGTCGATTCTAGTTGTCGCCAGAGATAATATAGACGATGTGTTTTTATTTTAGGCCAGAACCCGATGTCCGCGCGATCGTATTTACGGATGGCGAACGAATCTTGGGCCTGGGCGACCTGGGCGCTTACGGCATGGGCATCCCCGTGGGGAAACTCTCTCTTTACACAGCGTTGGCCGGAATCAAGCCTCACCAATGTTTGCCAATCACATTGGACGTGGGCACTGACAATCAGGTGAGATAAAACGCTCTATATGTATTAGTTACATGTCAATCGGCCTTTGTCTTATCTTAATTCTATTATAAAGTTCTGTGACATTTTGAAAGAAAGATAAGACTTATTGAGACAACAAAAGAAAAGAACGAAAATATCTAACATAGTAAAATATCTAAAATAACTTGTCTCAAATGTCCCAGCTTAGCATATTGCCAACCTCTTTGCCTTTCCATTATCGTTGGTTGGTAGGTATTAACGACTGTGGATGCTGCCAGCCTATGGTGGGTTTGACGTGCCTTCTGAAGGACGGATGGAGTCGAGATAAAATATTTTTGGTTACTTATCCAATGACCGGCCTTAGCAAACACTGCTTAGATTACGCAAGCGCGTTAAGCCACTGCGCTATCGAGCTTCTCCTAATTATGTGTAATCTGAACATAACTTGACAAATTCCTTTCAAAACAATTTACTTGTTCTAGAAACGATTCATTTTTTGACTTTTCCAAGCTAATCGGTTTATTGCTTTCATGTTTGAATTTTATTACGATCTTTACATTCAAATGATTTAAGACTTCCCTTTCCTATGGTTGAGCATGCGTTCAATTCGATTTGTGTATATTATTGTTCACGGATGCGACTATAACGCACATGAATTGGTCTATCCGCCGCGGCAGATTGCAGCGTATCAACAAAGGAGGTTTTTTTTTACAAATATGTGTCTTAATACTTTCATTATAAGGTTTGTTATTGCAGGACCTCTTAGAAGACCCGCTGTACATCGGACTGCGACAAAAAAGAGTTCGAGGCAAGGAGTATGACGAGTTTATCGACGAATTCATGGAGGCCTGTGTGATGAGATACGGACAGAACACTCTGTTGCAAGTGAGTATCTGTAATAACTAATGAGGTTAAGTTTGTCGAATTTTCTCATTATTTTTTTAATATTATTGTAGGTATACATTTTGAGGTTAACATTATCGATATGCGACTGTACACTTGTGGAGTATTGAAGGGAAATTCCCCTGTAAATAATTTCCTTACACCCGTAAGGATAACGGTTGATTACATTCTAGTAATTCGTATTGACATAATACATGCTATGTGTAGTTTATTAAACCTATAAATAATTATTACCTAGTTAAATAATTAAGTCACCAATTTCTACATCAACTACGAAAACTACTACTACGAAACTAAAAAAATATTTATTCTTTTATAGGCACCGTAACTCTGTGCGATAGGAAACAATTTTAAAGCGAGTGTTAGTCATAACTCTTGAAAGTAGGTAGGTATATTTAATGTCAATTAATTACTAATAAAAGGAATGAAATGAAATTCGTTTATTTACAGAAAATACCGTATGCAAAAAAGTTGTAATAGAGTTGTAAATGCTTAAGTACCTACTTTATATCTAATCTGTATCAATCTAAGTAATGTGTAGCATGCATGCTTTCAAATTGATTAGCAAAGTATTTCTTTTATAATTGTCGCCGTATCTAGTGATTGATATAGCTGGATTGTTACTTACCTACTTTACGTATGGCTTGCATAAAATTTAAGGGGTTTTATATACTTACTTCAAATTTAAAAAAGTTTTGTTTACAATATACCTTCTGATTTTATTGAGGGTTCCAGGTGAAACCGGATTCCATCTTTGGCCTTTAACGGCCGGCCTTAGCTTACCATCAGTTAAGATAAGGCCAAGAGCTTCCCTGTCTAGCATAAATAAATTTAGGCGGAAGTTTGAAAGGCATTAAGATCCGTAATATGTTTCTTCGAGACAGCACTTGCCCAATTTCATTCCTTTGTGGTCATAGCCTATGGTAGGTTATTGAAACCGCTCTTTTACTAGTCGTAATTGTTTGAAATGGCGACGTTTCTAATAGTCGCGTCTCCGTTTAAACGTTTTCGGCAAATGTTTCAAAGTCAACATGTAAACTAAGTACTTTGTCTATGAGTTGAATATAAAACTTACATAGTATAGATTATAAAACAGTATTTTTTAAATAAATTATGGCCGTGGTGACGGCAGAGTAGAATACAATTGTCACCACCCCAAATCTCTATCAGCGTTCCTTTTATACCACCTAGAAATGTACTGCGACTTTTTGTGCCCGATAAATGGCAATAGGCCACCTATTACTAGGGACCTAACATAATTGGCGAAACGCAGGTACTAGTTCACCTCTGCCTACCCCTTCGGGGATATAGGCGTGATTTATGTATGTATATAGTGCAATAGTATACATACCGGAAAAGATATGTAGGTACATATTATACACATAATCATAGTTGTTACACTAAAGAATTAGCGGTATCTATCATAGATTAAAATCACGTATGACGTCAGCACCCGGGGCCCAGGTGTGAATCATCTACCGGTAACGTATTTCTGCACGCGTTTAGTATTACGTAATTTTACAGTGAATTGGGCTTAGTTGAATGGATAATAGACTAACAGCCCGTTTCAACAGTCTACCTATAGGTAGATAACAGTAGGTACTATAATTAAGTCGCCTAGCAACCACTGTAATTACTAGCAATTTTGCAAAAAATGCCCAGGCAACAAAACTTCTGTTTTTTGTTTAGTAGACAATGAAGCTCTTGGCCTTCATCTCACCTGATGGTAAATGATGATAAGGGCCGAAGACGGAATAGAGCTTCATCTGGAACTCTCAACCACAGAGCGGCTGGCTATCTTATCACAAATTGTCAGAACACAATAATACTGTTAACATTATTACTATGGCGACATATTTCACTCTCACACTCAAATTTGTACTCCCCTGCCTAGGGATCGAACCCGGGACCTCTGGATCTTAATCCCGGTGTGTGAACCACTAGCGAGACCACGGAGGTGGTTAATCTTTTTGCGATTGCTAAACAAAACAGTCATTTAAAACAAAATGAATTACAGCGCATTTATAGATAAAATTCTTGTAAGTTTGAGACCTATTCAATAGGTTAAATATAAAGCGTTTGTGTGATGTTTCAAACATCATCATTATCATCATGATGATGAAGAGATTTTTGGCCATCCGTCCATGGAACAGCATCATGCGGACGTTCCTTAGCTACGTAAGACGGCGTTAGATGAATTTTTTTTTTCGTTTAAATACTAACCTGTCTTCTATAGCTTTTGTGGTAAAACTACATGGGTACGTTGAGTTGAATGTTTAATTTGCGTAACCGCCCCTTGTTTGTTGCTGTAAATGTAATTTGTCACCAATTAAGGAAGCGTTTAATGTACTGTTGGCGTGAAGGCTATGTTTGCTAAAATTAAAATTGGCCGGTCGTGCTAGTTGTAATTTGTTTCATAAAATATTTTAATACAGTGTGTCTTGGTTACGGATGAATTCGTATAATGCATGCCAACAGAATTAACAAGACGTCAGACTATGCAAAATTCTCAAAATAATATCTCCAATCGATTGTAAATCTTAACAGTCTGACGTAAAGCACAAAGTCGATTATGATGAATACGTTATGATGACGACGCTAAGAAAGAAACATCGGAAATTACTTATATGTTTAGTTTCTAGACCATACATGATGGTATTAGGTATAGGTGCGTTTAAAAATTATGATTTGACCATTATTTATAAAACATGATCATCGTCATCCCCTTACCCTTATCGCCATTTCATTTGGAAGTAAGTTTTTTTATTTGCATCATGACCATTATTTATCATTTTACAAAGAAAAAGAGGTCAATATAATTGACGTTTGTCCTAATAAAGAGTATATTAAACGGCGGGCTACGATGACATGGACAAAAATAGTAGCATGTAATAATTTCCTTTAGATAGAGAAAATAAAATGGTCACTCCACTCCTCACGATGATGTAAAAGTGAGCACCGTGCTGTCATTATATAAACGTTTGCATTGAGTCTTCAATAATAGACCTTGGTCTCAAGGACGTAAATATACTGAAGCGGGAGAAAATCGACGGTCAATTGTTTAGGCTACAAATGACTGATCTGCAACTAGAGAAAATGACTGTTTTCTTTTTATTGCGTGGTAAATATTATTTTACACAAACAATATTTCGTTCTCTAGATAACACGTTTATCTAGGAAACGAAATATTGTTTGTTGTTAATTTTGTATCGAATGTTATGGAAATTACTGATTTCCACGTGCTTAAGTTTGATAGTAAATCGGTTAGTTTTATTGAAGGCATTTATCGTAGTAATAGCGCACGACACTAAAATTAAGATTAGTCACGACGTTAGTAACGCAAGAAATGTTTTAGGCACCTTAGTAATCAATTTACTATTAAAACTATAGATTAAAGGTTCTAGGTATAATATGCTCACTAACATCTAAAAAGAAAGTACAAGGAATATGTACTTAATAAATGTTGATTTTATTTCAAATTTCCTTAATATAGCTAAACAGACATTGAAATATAATAAGCCCTATTTGATTTTGATAGCTAACTTATGCATACCAAAACGTTGCTTATGCAAAATGTATACAGTTCAACGAACAACACTAGCACATTGTCAAGGAAACTAGTACTAGAAATTAAACCCTATTCCGTTCAAATAACCAACATTTTGCCTAAACGGGCCTCTTTTTCTCTACGCCTATGCTATTTATAGTCGTTCTTACATTCGACTAGGACTTTCAAAATAGCATTGGCAAAAGAAAAACACAGCTCGAATTGTATATTCGATCCACCTAGGTAAGTAAAAAGTAAGTAGCGTCATCATCACCAACCTTTTTTATATCCTATTGCTATTGCTGGTCGACACAGGCCTTCCCAATGAATGGAACAATAATGGTTGGTGGGTATTAACGACTCCAGATGCAGCCGGGACTAACGGCTTAACGTGCCTCCCGAAGCACGGAGGAACGCGAGATAGTAAATTTTTGGTCACCCGCCCATTGACTGGCCTTAGCGATCATTGCTTAGTTTACGCAATCGCAGGCCGAGCGCAGTATGCCACCGCGCTAGCGAGCTCCTGTATTATTATAATTATGGTATAAGTATAAAGACACCATTATGGTAAATATACAAGTTCAAATAAGAGACATCCTCTTTCAGTTCGAGGACTTCGCCCTGGCGAATGCAGGCCGCCTGCTGAAGAAGTACCGCAACAAATACTGCACGTTCAACGACGACATCCAGGGCACGGCCAGTGTGGCAGTGGCGGGACTTATGGCTGCCGTGCGGGTGACCAAGCGGAAGCTCAGCGAGAACATCTATCTGTTCCTGGGAGCCGGCTCTGTAAGTGTTTAGTGTTGTTTTTTTGGACTTTTTTGTATTTTTTTTCAAATGCGCTACAGATGTGCAACTTATTAAAAATTATAGGGTAGACTATAATTTTCCTCCAATAGTAATAGTGTTTTTCAAAGTCATAGAAATGTTATACTTCCAAGCAAACCCAAGCTTAACCGAACGCACGGTATTTGTAAAAATATCTGCTTTGAAATGTTTGAAATTTATTTCTACATTGCGAGGGTACCCGTTGGCTTACAACGTGAAGTGTAAAGGTTAGAAGAATTTCGGCAAGTTAATTAGTGTCTTGGGTGGCCGAGCGGTCAGGCACCTGCCCGGATAGCAGCGGACGCGGGTTCGATTCCCGCCTCAAGATCATAATTTTTCGAAATTCTTTTTCTAACCACCAAAATCTTTGTACTAATTTTTCTAACATTTATATAATGTTAAAATTAAAATCTAATATGTTATACTTCCGTCTGACCTGGGAGCGATAATATAACATATTAAATTATGTTAGTGTGTGTAGTGTACGTTTAATAATTTTTTTTTTATTAAGAAATAAAAAAATGTAAAACAATATTTTTTAAAGTCAGTATAGGTTGAAGTATTAGTAGTTTTTGAAGACATAGTATTTTTGTTTTAGGTAAAAATTTCATTTAAGCAAAGGTTTTCATTGTGTAAAAAAATCCTAAAAACGACTCTTTTAATCGAAATATGTAGTCAGAAAAACAATAATAATAATAACTATTTAATTTTACATTATTCCAGGCCTCAAACGGCATAGCGAACCTCACGGTGGCGGCCATGGTCGCGGAAGGTCTATCAGAACGCCAGGCCAGAGAGAGGGTGTACATGTTCGACGTGGACGGCCTACTGTCGACCCGGCGCGAGGGCGGCGTCCCCGAACACGCCAAGAACTTCGGCAAGGACGTCGAGCCGGAGAAGGACTTCGAGGCGTGCGTCGCCAAGATCAAGCCCAGCTGTCTCATTGGTAACTTTTGCATATTACTTAC
The DNA here is from genome assembly GCA_963931975.1 of Cataclysta lemnata. Classification (NCBI taxonomy): domain Eukaryota; kingdom Metazoa; phylum Arthropoda; class Insecta; order Lepidoptera; family Crambidae; genus Cataclysta; species Cataclysta lemnata. The sequence goes on from OZ008339.1 coordinate 9,866,351, forward strand.
CTAATAGCTACTTTTGGTGTGAAGAATTTGATTCTTATTAGGGGCCCGCCCGATCAAGAGTTGTCGAAACGGACGGACATTCAAGTTACATACATACATAAATCACGCCTATATCCCCGAAGGGGTAGGCAGAGGTGAATTTACACTCTCGTTTCGCTAATTAGGTTAGGTCCCATGTATTACGTGGCCAGTCTATTGCCATTTATTGGGCACGAAAAACACAGTACATTGCTAGGTGGTATAAGAGGAACGCTGCTGTCCATTCCTCATCACAGTTTAAACCCTTAGTCGCCTTGTACGACACCCGCGGGATAGATTTGGGGTGGTGACAATTGTATTGTGCTCTGCCGTCACCACACTGCACAGTGTAACAACATAATCGAAACAGCAATAATTTCATGAAATTCAATTGTGAATTGCTAACAACAGAGTTGTGATTGAGGAATTGAGGATATAGCAAGTGTAAAGAACTGAAATCTTCCTAGCTCACAGAGATAGGACACTAAAAATCGACAAAACCCTGGGTAGGGGACGTCTCAGGGCATTTTTGACATAACAAACATATACAAAAACATGTTTGTTTTTGTATATGTTTGTTTGCATTTTTGACATAAGCCTGCCATTATGAACTGGAGACATTAAAGTGCAAAAATAAAACAATATTTTATACTTACCCGAAACTTTTAAGTCAAAATTGTGCACATGACATATTTACAGGCTGTTCGACTGTCGGCGGTGCGTTCACTCCGAATGTGCTGAAGCAAATGGCTACGAACACTGAGAGGCCAGTAATATTCGCGCTCTCCAACCCCACAAGCAAAGCCGAGTGCACAGCACAAGCTGCGTACGACCATACCGCGGTAAGATTTGCTGTTGTTTGTACCATTACTATACTTAGTGTTAGGCTAACACTATAATGCTGCAATAGGCAGGTACTGTACCTATTGCATTATTGTAGTGTTCTCCATGTCCTGTCTCATGTTCTCGTTTAATTTTTGGTTTAATTTTTTATTTAATTTTGTATTAGTATATCGTTACTGTAGCGTTCTTATGTTAGTTTTCACTAATACATACTCGTATCTGAAATTCCATTAGAATCCCTAAACAACAGAAGTCAGATATTAGTAACGCATATAATTAGTTTTTAAATTCATAAGTTGTTTAAATAAATAAGTGGATTCGAATTTGTTCAATCCACTAACTGCCGCACTCAGAGACGTCAAATAACGTTAATGAGTACTTAATGTCAAAAAATGACAATTCATAACTAGTCGTTATTTTTGCCGGGACTATGGTCTAGATTTAAATGAGATTTTTTGACATTAAGTACTCATTAAAGTTATTTGACGTCTCTGAGTGCGGCAGTTATTTTACAAGTTCATACATAAGTATTTATGCATAATTATATCACGCCTATAGGGCACGAAAGTCGCAGTACATTGCTAGGTGGTATAAGAGGAACGCCGCTGCCCATTCCTCATCACTTTTAACCCTTAATCGCTGCCTTGTACCACGGGAGAGATTTGGGGTGGTGACAATTGTATTCTACTCTGCCATCACCACATGGCACGGTTTTATTTAAAAAGTACCTATTCTATTTAGGGCCGCTGCGTCTTCGCATCGGGCTCTCCGTTCCCCCCAGTGCAGTACAACGGCAAGGAGTACCATCCCGGACAGGGCAACAACTCCTACATTTTCCCTGGGGTAGCGCTCGGTGTCATCGCGACCGCCACACACCACATACCCGAGACTATGTTCCTGACGGCTGCTAGGGTGAGAAACTTTTCTAAAATTTTTTTATTAGCCTCTAAAGGCCGGCGCAGATTGGCGGCATGGCATGGCAGGGTATTTTTAGGCGACGAATAAAATTGTAAGAAGTATGAAAATAATGTTGAAAGTTCAATGTTGAAGATCGTAGGTACAAAAACAATGCCGTGGGATGCTTTGGCATGCCGTGTCGGCATTCGGAACGCCTTGGCATCCCACAGAACGCTTTGGCAGTCTTCGGGACACCGATCGAGAGATGCCGCGGCAATACAAGACCTAAGAACGCCTCGGCATGCATAAGCACGCCTCTCCACGCTTAAGGACGCCTCGCCACGCTTACGGACGTCGAGGAATACCTAAGAATATCACGCTTACATATAGGGATGCCGAAGGATCCTTTGCCGTGTCGTGCCGCCAATGTGCGCCGAGCCTAAGATTTCACTGTGGGCAAAAGCCTTCCCAACAACCCTCAGATAGTCTCTCCACTGTATTGTAAACTCTACTGTATAAACATTAAATGACATTGCTATTGTAAGGGTTCTCGAATAACATCTAACTAGAACCGAGTCAACCTGGACAATAGACGAGACTCTTCCCACCAATCCGCACTGGGCCAGCGTGGTGGGGGGAAAGCTCAAAAGCCCCCTGTAATCCATGGGGGAGGCCTATGCCCAACAGTGGGCGTCTTTCGTTCTTTCTAGGTCTGATAGTGCGCGGCATGTTTCGGTTTATGTGATTGGCGAGTTGTGGTATTGTATCTGGTGCATAATTTACAATGTAAAACTGCAATGTTTTAACGCGTTGACAATGGTGGGTTTCTCTACAGACTTCTTTCGTGCCGTTCTGCTAGCGGAGCGTTGGGCTCTGGGGGCATACTGCCTAACTCCATTGCGGATGATAGCTTTAAAGCAATGCACTGCTTACGGCTATAGCAGACATCCTGAATTTTTAGGCGGTACGGATTTTGTGCCAAATTCATACAAAATTATTCCGTGATCATTCGTTCAAAGCTATCGCTGATAGTTTAGGTACATTTGGTGCGAAATGACAGCATGACGTCATAAACTATAGCTTTTGCTTTAGCAATCTAGTTAGGCGGTAGACCCGTGCGTTTAGTATCAACTTTGGTATTGAACGCGTCTGGGTCGGCGCTTCATTGCGGACCGGTGCGTGGGTGGGTTTTGTAATCATACGGGATATGAATAAATGAATTTTGACTTTGACTCTTGTCGTCCTACAATCAATCAAGTATTTTCTCATGCTACGCTCATGGTAACCGTGGCTTTATCTTCCTCAGACCCTTGCCAACTACGTCAGTGAAGCAGATTTGTCCATTGGCCGCATATACCCTTCTCTGTCTGAGGTCAGGGAGGTGTCACTCGCTATTGCCATTGAAGTCTCAAAAATGGCCTATGATGAAGGTGAGTAATATTTAGTTCATTTGTACTATAGCGGATTTGTTTTTGATATTGAAAACGCAAGTAAAGAAAATTTCGAAAAATATGTCCCGATGCGGAACAATTATTGGAAATATTTACCTCATTTATTTTTGTAGTAATGTTTTCTAACATTTGTATATTGTTATTGAAATAAAAAACAAATACTTGTAGTAAATTAACTTAAAAAATAACAAACTGAGGTGTTTATCATAAATGGTTTCATTTAAATGAGTATATCAAGTCAACATTTACTTCTAAATATACTAAATAACAGGTTTCTGACCATATTCAGGCCTCTTTGGACATACATAGCCAAGTTTTATGTGGTATTTATTTATACAATTATGATATAATCGTAGATAAATATCTACACCAAAACCCAAATGGGATAGCGTCAATTGATCACTTTGAATTAAAATTAAGACACCTAAAGAATATTTTATTGTTATTATATTTTACCGTTCTTTATCCACAGGCCTGGCGTCAGTGTATCCGGAACCCAAGGACCTGGCAAAACATATCCAGAACCAAATGTACAACTTTCACTATGAAAGCGCGATGCCCGTCGTCTGGGACTGGAAACCCGAAGAGAAGTTCAACGTACGCCCCATCCAACCAGTCCCCAAGAACATCTAAACTCAGTACTACCACTCACCATAATAAAATTCAAACCTATAGGTGTCAAATGATTTTACGTCATTCACCAACTAACTGCCGGCTGCGATAATTTGACAGAAACAGAGTACTTAATTCGATTGATTGATGTCGCAAAAAAAAAAAACAGAAGAAGAGAGTTTAATTCAGATGCTGTCACGTTCACACACTATTGACAAATAATGGATAGTATCAGATTTAAAAACTTCATAAACAAAACACGTCTTAAATAAACACTTTTTTGTAATAACACCGTCAGAGTTTAACGATTTTAAAAATGCAGACTACGAATACAATGACATGTGGATGTAACATATATTTTACGTTAAAAAAATATATTTCAGATCCACTGATACAATCGGGTATTTATTAATATTTTCAGTATTGTTTTTATTGTTTATTTGTATTGTTTTTATTATTTTTTAAATCCATTTATTGCCAATACTAGGGCACGGATGTTTTATCTCGACCGACTTTGAACTGTATAATTCGTATAGCTGTAGGAGTAATTTTACAGCATAAGATAATCTGACATAACATTAACGATATGCAAATACTAATGCCCCAACTCTATTTGCAGCTAATTATTTATACGTTAAAACAAGCTGTTAGTAATTGTCATGGATAATTATTTAATAAAGCTTAGAAATTATTAATTATTAGTACTATGTACTGATTCAATTATTATCGCTGTTGGTGTCAATGTTGGCATTACATATACTTACAACATCTTTAAATTTACGTGTTATCTTTTTATACCACTTAGTGGTTCGTGTAGATGAGAGTAGATCAATTAAGTAAAATTTGGAGTGTTGGAAATGTTCTCTGATTATACTTATAATGTCAATTTATTTAAAAATGCATTCACAATTACCAGTCGCTCATATAACTGTTGTTTAATCATTGATCTTGCTGTGAAGCAAATACTATGGGCATTCTAGTAAAATAGTTAAATAAAAAAAATGTATGTGTCTTTTCTAATAGATAACTAGATAAATACCAGGGCTGTAGAATCGGTTGCAGGTCAGTCGACTACCTTTCCCTACAATTATCGCCTTTATTGCAAATGAATGAGGCCCAAATGTCACAGTGACGTAATCTTAAAAAATATGTGTTGTTCCTGTGTAGATTTAACTTTTATCTCTAACTTAGCAACTACTTATTTTAAATGCTTTAATTGATAATAATTCGTATTGTCGTAAACTGAGATGGTATTAAACAGTGATGGAACGTTTCATTCATGTTTGGCATTGATATTTTTTATTCAAAAGTACCTAATGCTGGTTTTTAAGTATATTTTATAAGAGTTACTGAAAATGGGGACGTTTTAGCAAAATAATTTATTAGATCTGGTTTTAATCGATGTTAAATATACGTAAATCGTGAGTATTTATATACTACTCATAATCAATCGTGAGTATTTATATACATGTAGCGCGTAGAGTAGTCCACCGTGAGTATAATATAGAGTAGACTTATTAATTGTCAGTGTTATATTGTTCAAATATGCATGTATTGTATTGTAACATTTGGTGGCCTTTCGGTAGAAACTTTCATTTCAAATTGTTCACTACACGTTTTAATGCACATATATTTATGACATGTATGTAATTGTTGTGTGATATTTATAATTAAAATAATATTTATTTTGAATTAATTTACTATCAAAAGTTTAGTGGTATCTATTATTCGACTTCAAGTATTTTTTAAAAATATTTATGAAAGTGTTTCTCTCAAAATCATGTTTTTTTATGTAGCTAGACTTGTGTTCTTTTTATAATTTATTTTAAGTCATAAATGAAATGTAAAACATTCGTACCTACTGAAACGTTGTGAGAATTAATATGTTTAACAATATCATAAGTACTAATAATAACATTGTATTAATAACGCTTACGGGATATAATTATCAAACTCTAGTCACTGCAGCATTAAAATTTAATGAAATGTATACTAAAACATTGCAAAGAGTCATGTCAGGCGTCTACAGTATCAAATGCATTTTTAATAAAAGTTAAGATTTGAACTAAGAAGATTAATAATTAATTTATAAAGTCATAGAAAATTAATAATAATATTTAAAATTGTTGATATAGCGAAAAATAGTGCCACTTTTTCTAATAGACGCATTACTATGTTACTACAACAAAATGGGTATTTGGTTTTACTGAATGTAGGGTGTTTTACTTTTGTGTTTTTAATGTATAGTAATTATGTGTTTTGTATGACAATAATAACAGTAAGTTTTGCTAGACGACTCTCCCATTGGTTTTATCAATGTAACTCTGTAGTTAAACAAGTATCAAAAATCTTGCTAGAAAATTAAAATATTGACGAGGATTACTAAAATAAAGTATTTCGCGTAAAGGCAAGTTTACACGATAGCTATTTTCCAATAGTAGCATCATACTTTAATTCGATGCTATTAATTATACCAGCTATTGCTCCTTTTTGGGGAGTCATTGTAAAAAGGACTCGTGGGTTATTTTTACCCCTTAAAATACGTCGTCGTGTGTACTGGCCTTTATCAAATGAAACGTATTATTTGTTAGATTATATCCGACTGTAATTTGTTGTAGTTTTAGTTGTCGGTTAACATTTTAATAGTGAGACAATTTTATTTCGCTGAGCGAAAAAAATAAGTTTGTTTATGTGATTCAGTTGACCTTTATTTATTGTTGTGAGGTATCTGTCGATACGAAGTGATTTATTTTGCTGTGACCATGAATAATTAATAAATTATGAGTAAACTTAAAAAATTGTACAAAATATGATTTGTGTATTTTGTATCTTATTCTTATTCTCGTTAGGTTTAAAATTCAGGATTTTATTGACAGTTTTTAGCTATCGATTTCCTTCTCACAAGCAGCTTTTAGTGAAAACATTGATGTATGTTTAGTTAGTCCAATTGTTACAAAATATAGATGTTACTAATTAAACATGTTCGGAACATTAGAATGTATTTTTAATTAAAATCCCTAATTCCAATATAACTATAATTTGACATAAACGAAAGTGGAATTCAAGAATGTTATTAATTTTACTGGTGCTTTTCAACGTTTGGTGACATATGTTAGTTAAATCGAGAGTAAACAGTTTGTGAAATATAGGGCATAGAGAATGTATTATTTATTTGCAATCCGATAAAATACAAAATTGCTCTATTTATACAGTTAGAAACAACATGAAGTAACAACATTACATAATTTTCAAGAACAATTCATATTACGTGAACAACGGAGTAGATTAATTTCGTATTTTTCGAAACAGACCAAATGGTTCACTTTGGTATTTCTCCTTATTCGATTCTTCGTTGCTCTGGTGGTTTAAAATATTGAAGAGTTTCTTTCTTGAAATCTACTTTCGTTTCTGACCGTACAATGATTTTTGGAATCTGAGTTTATTTATTAATAGTTGTAATTAACCTATCTATAGCTAATTATCATAATGCTCCTGCCTTATGTGAAGTATGTGTTCTCTATCATTTATATCGGTTGACTATCTTGGAGCCATATACTGTTAAAGTGAAAATATAAATTGATTTATAGAATACAACTTTACGCTACTTTAACATATACCCTCTTAAAAATTCTTATTTTACATTACGCTGAAAAAGTGCTAGTAATGAATAAGTGAATAAAAATGTCTTGGAAAGAACGAGGTTTGGTTGGAGACTGGCATCCGTAGTATTATTGTCCTCTATGGAGACTGGTCAACGGAGAGAGTAATTAGGATTACAACATGACATTTAATTTTTTCATCAACTGCTCAAGGTTTTTGTTTAGGTTTTACAGCCGGCCGTTTGCCAGACAATCCTCTGACTATCTCTACCTATACAATAAAGTTATCGAGCAACCATTCTCAAATAAGATGTTTCGCGTTGCCTTCTACGCAGAAGATAGAATATTTGATTCGACATACGAGAGGATGCTGAATGATGTTCTGACAATCCACGCAATACGCGAAAACTCTTTTCATAAAATCTGTCAGACTGAAAAGTTCATGTCAGTTTAAAGACTTTATTTATCTTTTTTTAGAGATTTATATTGTGTAAATTGAGAATTGAATAGCCAATGTAGGTCAAAATGTTAAGCAATATACCTAAAAATGTTCTGTGAGTGTTTCATCAGGATTTAGTTGGAATACATTAGCATATTTTTAAACAAAAATAACTAAAAACCCACTTTCTTTTTCAGATTCAATAGTGCTTCAAGAAGAGTGGTATTTCCAGTGCTTGTAAGTTCACCTGTAACACCTTTGGTGTATCAAACGCGTTTGCTTGGAGTCCCAGGCGGCTCAGAACCCTGCCCAAATTTACTGAGAGGAATAGATTTTATTAAAGATCCACGCTTGAATAAGGTACCTACATAAAAATATAAAACACTGACCCATAAAGGTCCTCGAATGGACCCAGCGCTTTGGTAGGCAAGAAGGAATGACGATCTGGCAAAAGTCGGGAAGCCGATTGATGCGGGCCGCTTAGGACCAACCGCTTTGCAGATCCTTGGTGGAGGCCTATGTGCAACAGTGGGCGTCTCTCGGCTGATGATGATGATGATAAAAATAAAAGCTACTATTGGCTACTGGTGAAGCTATATGGTGATGTTAAAGCAGTTTACCCACGCGGGTTGGGTAAAAGGCGATTATATGACCGACGACAAAATATTTTATTTGTGATGAAGTTATTTTTAATATTATTGTAATGATTATTAGAATGCTATTGTCTGACGTGACTTGTCATGTCGAGCATCGAATGTCTTTTTGCCTTACGATTCCAGAATCCTTTGGTGCTATCAGAGAGTACCTCTTTTAGCCTTAGAGCCGTTACGCACTACGTCCAATCCGAATCCGATCCAAATCGGCGATCCAGAAAACTCGGCCGAATTCGGATATTGATTACGCACTACTCCTATCTTCGATACAAATCCCAGCAACTCAAGAGCTATCTTCTGGAATACTTGATTTGACGGAAAGAAATCGGATGACGGAGATCGGATTTGGTGCTTAGGTTACCATAGAAATAGTTCTACGGCTACTACGAACCATATTTTCAAGGATTCGGATCGGACGTAGTGCGTAACCGCTCTCAAAAGAGGTTTCACTTGCTAACATAGCCGTTAGTGAGATGTAGGTACAGTACAAAACGTTGCCTCATCATATATAGCAAACGGCCTAATTCTGAGACGAATAAGGTCGTCACAGCTTTTGGTTCAAGGTATCCCTTAAAACTAAACCGATACCAAATTTCAGGGTCTTGCTTTTACGCTTAAAGAACGCCAAGCCCTAGGTATTCACGGGCTACTTGCACCCAGATTTAAAACGCAGAAGGACCAGTTAGAGATTTGCAAGATCTCTATAGACAGATATACCAATGATCTGAATAAGTACATTTATCTAGTAGAATTACAGGTAATCATGCTGTTTATGTCAGTAGTATGTTACCTAGTTTATAATTCTTGCACGTACCTGACCATTAAATAAAAAAATATTTATATTTTGTTGTATGAACACTTGAAAAGTGTTGCAGTTGGGTTGTCCGAGGAGCGGTCAAATTCTTTCTCTCTTTAGGAAGAAAGCCGAAATGAATTAGGTCTTTCCGTAGCTAGGTTTTTTCTTCGTAGGACCTAAGCTGTTGGTCTGTGACTTTTATTGCTAATCAGATATAGATCAGGCTTGTCCATTGATGACCCAAGCATGGGTTAGAGTTGTCAACAAATTGCGCCGATATGGAACAGCCTTATGAAACCATTATTGTATTGTTATTTATTAAAGACCTTGATTTGGCCCATAGGACAGGGAATATGCTCCGGAATCACATTAAAAAGAACATTGGGTTCGAAAAACATGTTCTTTTCTCGTACAAGGATGAAGGACATGTTATTAAATAGAATATCCATAATTATATACCTACATATCTATAACTGAATGACAATACGAGCATTAATTGTAGAAAGTTTTAACATATCTCAAGAGAAGACATTAAAACAGAATTTGCTTAAAACAACCCGCCGAGGAGGAATAATTTACCAACGTATCTACCCTAAACGTCGTCAAAACTAAATTAACATAATATACAACAATATTCTAACAAGTCCAATATTAAAGCAAAGTCAGTAGAGTAATGATGCCAAAAATTACTCGTCTCAAATTTTAAATTCAGTAGCCGTGAAATAATGCGTGACTGGGCATCATTAATAGTTCATTATCTGATCTCGAGTTTTCTCATTATTTACTGAAATGTATTTTACCTACTTTCCCTTTTTATTTTACGCTCTGAAAGATCAATCAACATAAAAGAAGAAGCCTTATAAATACTCTTCAGTTGAAAATAATAAAAGTGAAGCCCCTGGATAGATTTTAGGGATGGGGATTTAAGATGTTTGACAATCCATGTTATTTCTTGAAACTAATGATTTAAGTATTTTGTGCTATTGTACCGCCATCAGCGATAGATGAATAAAACAGGAGTTCGACCTAATTAATATGAACAATAAGTCAAGCTCCAACACTTAAATGTTATTCGCTACGCGATCTTTTGAATTACATGATATTATTACAGGCAATTTAATGGCCTCCATGCTGTTATGTGACTGAAAATACAATGTATCGTAAAAGTCGACTATAGGAGATTGCCGGGTGATTAATATGCACCCTAACGCACTCGAATGTTGCCTTCCACCATTCGAGTAGCATGCTCAAAGAGGGTGTCAGACAGACGGCAGACCTACTCTCTCCGTTCGTCGGTCTCTAGGCATGGTCCTTTCCGTCACATTCATTTATCACTAGCACTTTCCGGTGCGATAGATGCTGATGGATGATGATGGATCATCCGTTTTTTTGTCGGTTAAAAAAGGCAAAATAAATGAATTATCATCAGTCGTAATTATACGATATTGAAAACTCGTGTGTCCAAAAAGGATGATGGGTGAGAATATTGAGGTTTGACAGGTGGTGGTATATCGGTATATAAAATTTTAGGTACCGGAAAACGTCATAATATTAGCAACGTCAATAAGGAAAGTGAAGTATAGCCTTAAGCTAATAAATAAAATTAATGTTTTTTTAATAAATAAATAAAAGTAGAAAACTTTTAAGAAACTTTTTTTGCAGGATAACAACGAAAAGTTGTTCTTTAATCTTCTCGCTCAAAATGTAGAAAAATACATGCCAATAGTGTACACGCCGACTGTGGGTCTGGCGTGCCAAAGATTCGGACTTATTTACAGGAGAGCTAGAGGACTCTTCATCACTATTAATGATAAGGGAAATGTTTACAGTGTTCTTAAAAACTGGTACGACATTATTTTGTTTTTATTTTTGGTTTTAGTAAGACTTAATACAAAGATTTTGGTGGTTAGAAAAATAATTTCGAAAAATTATGATCTTGAGGCGGGAATCGAACTCGCGTCCGCTGCTATCCGGGCAGGTGCCTGACCGCTCGGCCACCCAAGACACTAATTAACTTGCCGAAATTCTTCTAACATTTATATAATGTTAAAATTAAAATTGAATAGTTTAGTAGTTTAGACTTGTTTCAAAAGTAGTAGTGAATAGGTATTATAAAATTCAGTCAACTCACTGACACCCAGTGGTTCTACAGCAATTATTAAATTTTAGACCTTATGTTTATAAAGCTAACTAAATTTTTATTATAATACTTATTTCATTTATAGGCCTGAAACCGACGTGAGAGCTATAGTTTTCACTGATGGCGAGAGAATCTTGGGCTTGGGAGACCTTGGAGCTTACGGAATGGGTATACCAGTGGGTAAACTGGCTCTGTATACAGCATTAGCTGGTATACAACCTCATCACTGCCTTCCAATAACCTTGGACGTTGGTACTGATAATGAGGTGAAAAACTGATTTTACTTAAAACTTATAATATAATATTTTTTTTAATAATTAACTCTTGCTCGACAGGCACTACTGGAAGATCCATTATATATAGGCCTAAGGCACAAAAGAGTGAGAGGTGAAAAATACGATGCCTTTATTGACGAGTTTATGAAAGCATGTAAAAGAAGATTCGGGTCGAATACACTTTTGCAGGTAATCTTGAGTTTTCTTTTCTGTTCACATTAACACAGCAATGGATTCCCCTTGACCGAAATTGGATGACTGGATAACAGTTCATACATAGAGTACCCTAGCAGCAAATTGTCCACGTAGAAGGGCAACATGCTTGCCTAATAAAAAATCATATTATGTTGGCAGCATAGGGCCATGTCGCTTTAGACACAACACGATCTAACGAACTCTAGCGATATTAGGTACTACAAGCACATATAAGTAGGTACAGTAGAATTGTTATTTGGCTATCATTTTCGGTGATCTTGAAACTTTCCCAGAAGAATGCTTCAAAAACGAGAGTACCTACCGATCGTACTGCACTGTATCTTTTCTAAAATATATTTGATAGACATGCATTGTTTCGATATTTGTTAGAAAAAACAATGCTTATGTTTTGTTTACAGTTTGAAGATTTTGCCATGGGAAATGCCCCTCGTCTCTTAGAGAAGTATAAAGAAAACTGCTGTTCATTTAACGATGACATTCAAGGCACAGCCAGTGTAGCAGTTGCCGGATTATTAGCAGCTACTAGGATAAGTAAGAAGAAATTATCAGATAATGTTTACATGTTTCTTGGCGCTGGATCTGTGAGTCTTGCTTGTCTTGCATAATAATTTTAATTATGTTTACTCTTAATTATTACCAAATTCAAAGATTTATTAAAATTTGTGGATTCCTTATTTTTATGTACCCATATTCAAATAAGTTACAGCATAACCATGTTATTAGAGACTTTAAACAATTTTATAGATTACACGATGTCTTAGTCAAGCCTGTGGAAGTGGCTTTGATTTGTACCCATTATTTAAACCTATTGCATAATATGTAATGGGTTTACCAAAACCCGATTCATAAACTGTTCGTCAAAAGATTCTTTGATCAATTATCCTTTTGCTCACAAAATGTTTAGTGCTTCAATTGTTCGCTGACATCACTTGTAGCATGAAATGAAGTAAAATGAAAAGATAGGACGTCTAAAAATGTTTTGTAAGATTTTGGCGTACTTTCATGGCTTTCGTCAAAAAAAATTTGGCCTATTGTATAAATTTTCATTCTATTATTTATGATTAAATGTTTTGTAGGCAGCAAGTGGCATAGCTAACTTGATTGTGCTCGCAATGGTAGAGGATGGCTTACAATTAAAAGAAGCTAGAGACAAAATCTTTATGTTTGATGTCAACGGGTTGGTTACTACATCCCGAGAAGGGGGAGTATCAGAAACATCTAAAAACTACGCTAAAGACGTAGAGCCTGATAAGAACTTTGAGAACTGCGTAGCGAAATATAAGCCGACATGTCTGATAGGTGAGCTTTGTTTGACATTTATCGGAAAAAATTTGTTTAAATTGATCAATTTGCAGAATTCCCCTATAACTACCCTTACTGCTCCCGCGGGTGTCGAACTGACTTAATCTATAATGACGATATCATCTAACGGCTTTCTTACTCAGTATTGTAGTAGTGTTGATACACCTCTGCTTAGTTCTTCGAGGATAAACAGGCGTTATTTATGTTTGTATGTATGAAAGTACTGAAGTAGGACAACATTTTGTTAATATTTTAGGTTGCTCGACCGTTGGTGGGGCTTTCACTCCAAATATTTTAAAAACAATGGCGACAAACGCGGAACGACCTATCATATTTGCTCTTTCAAATCCAACTAGTAGAGCGGAATGTACAGCTCAGGCTGCTTATGACAATACAGAGGTAAGATTCGACGATGGTTTTAAAAATTAATCGGTGATTGGTAAAAACTCACAACTAACAGGTTAACAGTTGTGTGGTTTTGTATTCATTCTAGAAAAGCTATAGACAAGGAATACAACATACATACATACATATATCACGCCTTTCTCCCACAGGGGTAGGCAGAGATCACTTCTTTCCACTTGCTACGATCCTTACATACTTCTTTCGCTTCATCCAATCTCATTAATCTCTTCATGCATGCCCGTCGGTTTCGGGTACTCTTGACCTGGCCCTTATTTAATAGACTTTCAATTTGATTATGAAAGATCCGCCTAGGCCTTCCCCTTCCCATTTCTCCATTCACTTTCGCCATGTATATCCTTTTTGTCAGTCTCCTTTCATCCATTCTTTCTACGTGACCAAACCATGCGAGCATCCCTTTCTCAATCCTTGTCATTACATCTTCTTTCAAACCACACATTTCTCTTATTACCCTGTTATACAATCGATCGCTCAGCCTTACCCCAGCCATGCTCCTCAACGCTCTCATTTCTACTGCATTTATTCTACTTTCATGCTTCTTCTCCCATACCCAACTTTCACTTCCATACATTAGTGTCGGGACCAGCACTCCATTATGAACAGCCATACGAGCCTTTCTGGACACGCTTTGGCTGTTCATAAAAGTGTGCAAAGCCCCGTTTATCATATTCCCAGCTTTCACCCTCTTTTCAATATCACTATCACATTTTCCATCTCTCGTAAATACAGATCCCAAATACACAAACTCTTTTACTTGTTCAACATTCTCACTCGCAATCTTAATTTCACACTTCGTCATTTGTTCATCCCTTTCGAAAACCATGACCTTTGTCTTGCTTACATTTACTTTCATACCTTTCTCTGTCAAAGCTTCATGCATGACTGTTACCATCTCCTGCAAATCTGTTTCTGATGACGCTAATATAACCTGGTCATCAGCGTACAGCAGGCATTTGATAAGTAACTCGTTCATTCTTAGTCCACAATCAAATTCTTTCAGTCGGGTCAGACAGTTGTCCATGTATAAGTTGAACAGCCATGGTGACGCTACACATCCTTGTCTCACACCTGTTCCGATGCGAAACGATTCTGTGTATGCGCCATTTATCCTAACACAAGCATTGGAATCTTCATAGAGAGATTTCAATGCCTGGATCAGGCTACTGCTCACCCCATACATCGACAAAATCGACCATAGTTCATTCCTCACCACACGGTCATAAGCCTTTTCTAGATCTACGAAAGCGCAATATACTCGTTGGCTTTTAGCCAGAGATTTCTGAGTTATGCATCGTAGAGAAAAAACTTGATCCGTACAACCCATTCCCTTTCGAAACCCTGCTTGCACGTCCCATATTCTGTCATTAGTCTCTTTCATAATCCTTTCAATCAGAATCTTTGCATACAATTTGCCGACAACACTGAGAAGGCTAATACCACGGTAATTTTTGCATTCCAGCTGCGACCCTTTACCCTTGTATAGTGGCACAATGACAGCTTTACGCCAGTATTTTGGTACTTGGCCACTTACCCAACAAAGGTTCAAAAGGCGGTGCAGCTGCTTAGCAATGGTACCCTTACCAGCCCTCAGCATCTCGACCGATATCCTATCACACCCTGCCGCCTTTCCTGCTTTCATACCTTTCAATGCTTGCACAATCTCATGCATACTTATTTCATTCTCATTCAAATTTTCTTCCATATGATTAGCCTGGGACTGGACTATATCATCTGACCTTTCAAATAAACTCTCAAAATATTCCTTCCATCTATTCAGCACTCTTTCTTCGCCATTTAAAACACTTCCATCCTTGTCTCTGACTCGTTTCAACTCCGAGTTTGCGCTCTTTCCTCGAGCTGTCCGTACAGATTTCCAAAAAACTTTAATGTTATTTTGGAAACTGTCAGAGATTTTCCTATCAAACTCATCTTTTCGTTCATCTTTCTTTCTATTGACTACACTCTTCACTAACAAATTTAATCTTTTATATTCCTTTTTCGCTTCATCTACATCCGCTATTGTCACCTTACATACCCTTTGGTCAGCTCTCTTTGCTAACCAATCTTGCCAAGCTTTCTTCTTTTCTTTCACTACCTTCTGTACTTCTCCATCCATCCATTCACTCTTCTGTCTCTTTCCTTTTCCTCTTTTCGCCACACCGCATACTTCAGTAGCTACATTCACAACGTCATCTTTAAAAACCTTCCATATGTCTTCAATCTCAGCTACTGAATCTGTGCCAGATTCAATTAACCTTTCATTCAACTTTCGCACATATTCCTCATGCACCTCTTTCAAATTTTCTACTTTTATCCTTTCCAGGATACTTACAGGGGCCGTGGCACGGTGCCGCCATCTTTTAAACAGACCTCTTATTCGGCTAACTACTAGGAAGTGGTCTGAGTAAAGTCCGCTACCTCGGAACACCCTTGTATCCTGAACCTTACTTCTCAATCTTTCATCCACAATCACAAAATCAATCATACTTTTCGAATATTCATCCTCTCTCGTATACATATGGATCCTCTTGTGGGCATACATTGTGTTTGTCACTAAGAGGTTCCATTCCAAACATACATCTAACAAGCTTTTCCCATTCTCATTGACTCTTTCATCCCCAAACTTACCTAATACCTTTTCATAACCATCTCGCTTTATTCCTACCCATCCGTTAAAATCACCTAACATTATAATTCTCTCATTCTCCTTGCACTGTTTCAGGCAATCTCTCATACTATCCCAGAACTCTTCCTGACTTCTTAGGTCTTTTTTGGACCTACCCGAACCTAAATCTGTAGGTGCATATACACCAAGGATGAAGATTCGAGTAAGGCCAACCTTCAACCTCAGCCAGAGGAGCCTGGAACTCACGCACTTATATTCAGTCACACACTCTGCCATTCTATTGGAAAGTAGGAACCCAACGCCCTGTTTGCCTCTGCTGGATCCGGGAACTCCAGACCAGTATGCTGTATAAGGGCCATGTTCGGTGGTGTCACTACTTTTCCTTTTCGTCTCATTCAAACACAACACATCAATATGCCTTTTATCCATAATCTCACATACTTCATCTATCTTACCTTGCATTCCTCCTCTAACATTCAACGTAGCAAAGCGGCTCTCCGTGAGCCACTTTCCGCCCCCGTGAGGTCCGTGACGTGACGGGTGGCGAACCACATCGCCGCCATTTTTATGGATAAGCTTAGAGTCCATTGCGTCCCCACGAGAAGCTAGGGAAAAGTTTGTCGGCCCTGGCAGAGCCCCGCATGCCAGGGTAAGGCTAGCCTTTTTCTGGGTTCGCCTGCTCCCAGGGCTTAGGCACGCTTGAGACTAGGCTCGCCCCTAGCCACGCATCCACAGGCACGGCAGACCCTGGATTGGCGGAATGGAAGGGAAAAGAGGAGACAGGGTAGGATAAGGTCTAAATATGAAAAGGATGTGAAATTTTGGCTAGGAAAAGGGACAATTAGGATACTACTGACTCGGAGAGGATCTTTGGGAAAAAGTCGTAGTAGCTCGGGAATCCGGGGTCGCATACCCGTGTGCACTTAGCGATGTGTACCCCCTTAAGGGTGCACTGTGCACCCCTGAAATAACAACAAGGAATAACAAGGAATACAAAAATGCAAAAAAACGAATTTCGATAAAAGTGTTGCTTGTGTGGTTTTGACAATCACCGATTCAAATACGTTACGTACTTTATAGAATTTTTGGCTAGTAATCAAGTAGAAAGAGTAGTTTTCATATGAGACTTTTTTTAAAAATTTTGATGTCTTCTAGAAAGATTTTACAAAAAAATTAGTACATTTTTACAGGGCCGCTGTATTTTTGCGTCAGGCTCCCCCTTCCCCCCAGTTAGGTATAATGGCAAGGAATACTTTACGGGTCAAGGCAACAACGCTTACATTTTCCCTGGTGTAGCGTTGGGAGCTATAACCACCTCTTCGCATCACATACCGGATTCCATGTTCTTAGAAGCTGCAAAGGTATGTCATAAGATTCGGAAAGTACTTATAATGTGAACATGAGATTTACTGCCGCACTCAGAGACGTCAGTTAACATTAATGAGTACTTAACACAAAAAATGACAATTTAAAACTAGTCGATAATTAGGCCTGGTCTATGGTCTAGATTTAAATGATTTTTTTTGACATTAAGTGCTCATTAACGTTAATTGATGTTTCTGAGTGCGGCAGTTAGTACCTGATTTGTTAAGTTCTATACATTGTAGTCCAAAAAGTAAAAATGGACGCAATCATTTTAATGTGACTCTTTGTTAATGTGCTACCTTGGCCTATATTATTTTGTTAGGTATTGGTCTTGAAATGAGTACCCAGTGCCAAAGAGTACCTGTGGCGGGACTAGTTTAACGTGAAAAAGCTTTCATTCATCAAGGATATTTGCTTTCATCGAAACCGTTCTCATAGAATGAATAATTGCGTTATCTTTGATTGATTAATCATTAAAGTATTCTTCCAAACACAATGATTATATCCTGCTACAACGGCAATAACCGCTTAACATTAATAAAGGATAATTTATAACGTGTCAGTGGAATCGGTTATTGTCTAAACGGCCGAGTTTTATTTATATCACGGTCCTTTGTTGGTCCCATTAATTGATAAAAAATGTTCCATTGTGGCATTTCAATTAAAAAAGTTGAGCGATTTATTCGGGCTTTAAACCGTGGTTCGTTTGACTTTGTAAAATTTGATTAATAAACATTTCGAAGCGCTTTAACACCGTCTGATGGCTGATGTATATTGCTTCCATGATGGTCTGTGAGCGATAAAATTATGTAGAATGTGCCAGTCCCGACTCGTAAAAATTGACTAAAGGGAAATAAGGACCTTGAGACGCCCGAATGGTGGCAGGCACACCAGCAAAACCAGCATACCAAAAGAGGGTTAATGACAGGCTAGCGGTCGGCTGTAAAACCTAAGCCATAACCTTGAGCAGTACAGATTGGATTGTTGTCATTCCAATTACTCTTCTCTGTTCATCAGTCTATCAAACATGGTCCTTTCCGCCACTTTCATTTAAATTAATTCATGCACTTTTCTTTGATCATCAACCAAAACGAAGGGAATGGGAAAACAAAGGACTGTAGGAAAAAATAAAAAAATATATTTAGGTTTTATAGGTTTCTGACCACGTTTTAAAAGCCTAACCCTGAAAGAGAATTGTTTACACTCAAGCTCAAATTAACTTTATTCCCATACAGTCTTTGGCAAAATATGTATCGGATAGCGATTTGAACAAAGGTCGCATTTACCCAAGCTTTGAGCAAATTAGAGAAGTGTCTCTAGTGATTGCGACGGATGTGTCGGAATTAGCTTATAAAGAAGGTAAGTTGTGGTATGTTCCGCAATTTGAAGCTATTTTCTAAGGTAACAAGAGGGTGTTGATTTACCATCGCCCCTAGGATAAATTGGTGTGATTTATGTTTACATGTTTGTATGTAACAAGAAAGTGATTCAAACTTAACTTCACTTTCGATAAGCTACTGGAAAGGTTTTATTTACAAATATATATCATTGTGTTGTCATTGCCGTGTGGTGACGGCAGAGTAGAATAAAATTGTCACCACCCCAAATCTCTCCTGTGGGTGTCGTACAAGGCGACTAAGGATAAATCAGTGATGAGGAATGGGCAGCAGCGTTCCTCTTATACCATCTAGCTATATACCTACTGCGACTTTTGTGCCCGATAAATGGCAATAGGCTCGCCACCTATTACATGGGACCTAACATAACTGGCGAAACGTGGGTGCTAGTTCACCTCTGCCTACCCCTTCGGGGATATAGGCGTGATTTATGTATGTATGTATGTTGTCATTGATGATAGATACAATCTCTATTCTATGTAAGTTAAAATATCTATAGATTTCACGATTTCCAAGATATTATGTTATTTGCCAGTGCTATTGAAAACAGTATTAATTCGTTTCTAGGGTAAAATCAACAATACATGATTTTATTTATAGATGTTGCAACATTCTACCCCAAACCAAAAAATTTAGAGAAGACCATCAGAAGAAATTTGTACAATTTTAATTATGAAACGTATCTGCCTAGTTTTTACGATTATCCACCTGAGCCTGAAGGAAAAATGAAGACTATGGAAGAAGCATACAGAACAAATATGTAAGTATTAATATCTGTTCTAATCTTCATACCATTTTTATTTGCAAAACTAAATTAGGACTTGATGTCCAGGCTACATTCTAAAATACTCCGCGTGAGTAAAAGATATCGGATCAAGATAAACCAATCACAGTTTAATAAACCTAGTGACCTTTGTTTTTTTTTTTTAGTAGTAAACATTAATGTACTTACATAGAATATTGAAACCAAACTTAAATTACACATTTTATTTATTTTTTAAGTGGAATTGATGAAATTTCAAATGAAATTAATTGAAGTTATACGATAAAGGCGCCTTACAGAGTTCACAATTTCTAATGTGGCTTTAAGACTTTCTTTATTTATTGTTTTTATTATCACCTTCATGGATCTTCATTTATCATTATAAGCAACTATACGTTTAATTTATATAGTCTTACAAGTAATTACTATTGTTGTGTTTCAGATCTCCCGCAAATTCTTTCGCAAAATGACAAAATAAAACAATTAATCTTGATAATACTTTCTTTGATAATACTTATATCTGTAATGCTTTCTTGATATATTATTTTAGACAGTCATTAATTTTAAGATGGGTATGTTAAATTTTATATTAGAACTTTAAAACGACTTTCCCATTTAAAATATTGCAGATGATACGTAAACTTGATATCATATATATTAGCTTTAAACATTATTGTAAAGTATGTTACTGTAGATATTACACCAGATTGAAGAATAAAGAATAAACATATTATTTGTGTTGTTTCAAAGAGTAACAGTACAAAGTTCCTGGCAGCAATCATAAATATACAAGGTCCGATAAAGTACAGTCGGACCACGCGGTCCCCAAGCGTATTTTCCATTTAGCTGATGATGCGGCGTAGCTTCCTCATCCCAACAATTTAGCACAGTTGTAACGTATAAAGGAATCAGCTTCCCAATAGATACAATATAGCTGAACTACACTGGGTTAACAGTAACGTACTTCGGTTGCGTTAAGAGGTGGGGTGGTTTGAAAGAAGACGTAATGACAAGAATTGAGATAGAGATGCCCGCATGGTTTGGTCACGTAGAAAGAATGCCAAAAAGGATTTATATGTTCGAAGTGAATGGAAAAATGAAAAGCGGAAGGCCTAAGCAGATGTTTCATAATCAAATTGAAAGGCCATGTCAAGAGTTCCCGAAACCGACCAGGATGCATGAAGACATTAATGAGTTTGGAAGAAGCGAAAGAAGTGTGTAAGGATCGTAGCAAGTGGAAAGAAGAGTTCTCCGTTTACCCCTGCAGGAGAAAAGCGTGACGTATGTATGTACCTATATAGGTACCTACCTTCGATTGCTCGGTTCACCACCAGCCCTTTTTTAATGTCCTCACTGCTGGGGCACGGGCCTTCCCTATGATGGAAGAATATAGGGAGATTGGGCCATAACCCACCACGCTGGCCCAGTGCAGGTATTAACGGCTGCAGATTCAGCCGGGAGCAACGGTTTGACGTGCCTTCCGAAGCACGGAGGAACTCGATATAATATTTTTTTTTGGTCACCCATCCAATGACCGGCCTTATAGAAGATTGCTTAGTTTACGCAATCGCAGGTCAAGCGCGCTATGCCACTGCACTAGCGAGCTCCTCGATTGCTCGGTTGCACAGTTTGATTTCAGAAAGCAGCCTAGCAACTATAAGGCCAGAAGGCTTTCATTCGTTGTCGCAGTGGACAGCTACATGGAACGATCCAATATTTGCGGAACATGCCCATCACAGCGCAAGCGACTACATATCGCGAGTGTAACGTGGACATATTCGCGGTGCGATTTCGCCACAGTTCATATGGTGGAAACATAGAGCAACATTTTCTGCCGAGTCACGCATACCTTTTTAAAGTTTATGGAGTCCTACAAATTCATACAGTTTATATTAAGTTATAAATTAAATGTGTGTGTGTGTCCGTAGGTTGTTAATGGAACTACAAACATAAGTAGAATTTCGGTCTCGTCATAGTTACATGTTAATAGATGTTGCTCATTTGTTACTGCATTACAATGCTACACAAAAAATGATAGAAATTTGTGTTTCAATACAACGTGGTGACGGTGGAGCAAAATACAACTCAAAAAATAAACCACCCTCAATGTCGTTCAAGGCGACTAAGGGTCAGGGACTCTTATACTACTTAGCCATAAACCTACTACGATTTACGTACCCGATAGATGGCCATATGCTCACCACCTATTACGAAACGTGGGCCAACCATTCGGGGATAAATTAGAGGCGTCCCTTATGTATTTTACTTGTGTTCATGCCAGAAGCCTTTATCTCTATAACTATATCAGAATTCGTAGTATTTTCTGAGATATCCTAAACCCAAGCTGGCTTGCAGCAAGCTTCAGGATTAACCAATAGTTATAGTACACAAACTTTGTCACAACTAGTTTGAAAAGTAGCGTTTGTTGCTGCAATATCGTCCCGTATGGCTCCGTACCATAAGTGTTGATAGTTGGGCGGGCGAGTGGCGGCTAACTGGCACAATATCGGGGCCACGTGACGCGCCAGCTGCTAGCGTCGATTACACTGGACCGTTGCCACCGAGGAGTTACACAGACTATAATCGTATGACACATACGACGTGTGTCCTCCGAGCCGGTTTAGGCTGATTCCCATGCAGCTCTGTTGTTCGTTCCCACTTGGGGGTAGTGAATGAAGCGTTAAAGTTAGTCAGCCACGTAAGTAAATCTGTGTAAATCACAGATTTACTTACGAGGCTGATTTGCCTATGCAATGTTAAAGTTAGTTAGCACATAAAATTCTAATAAGCCTCGTGTGGTTTCATTCTAACGCTTAGCACTTTAGGATTTTAAGATAAGATTATGTTTTATAAATGTGGGCTAATGGTGTTTGTGCAGAATAATTAGCTTTCAGAACTTTTTATGCTTTGCCTCGTAATTGCACATTGTTTTCATTACCTTCCGATGGTATCAAATTAAACAAATTAATTTGGGAATATCCCTCACCGCTCTCGACCGCTGGCTTCTCTGTAAAATTGAGACCAGAGACAATAACAACAACATTGAAAGTTTTCAGGGACACCTGACATGTATGGGCGATAAAGACAAAAGACGTTTATTGTGGTTGGTTCACAGCGTTATTTGTAATTCACGACAATTTTTCGCCTTATCTTATAATGAAGTATGACTTTCATTTGTTTTTATGAATGCTGCTGCCGCTTAAAACAGATTTTTATTATTGTAATCTTTTGTGTACAGTCGCGTGACACATTACATATACGAGAAGATTTTTATCAATGTAATTTCATTGTGATAACCAGCTTTTAAATGGCCCTACTGATGTGGCACAGGACTTTCCTATGGATGCAAGGGTTGAAGGAGATTGAACCATACCCACCACTTTGCGCTGATCCAGTGCGGATTCGAGATAACATATTTTTGAACCAATGAACGGCCGTAGACAATATTGCTTAGTACGCAGCCTCAGTTCGAGCGCGCTAGCCACTGGCTCACATGGTTCTCGCTGAAGGCCAGCCAGATCTCTATTATTATAATAACTTTACCAATACCATTAGTATAATAGAGCCTAATATCAAATCTATAGCCAAGCGTACGCCAAATTTTAAATTTGAATTTAGAGTTAGCACGAATTCTAACTATTCAAAAGTTATGGTTTAAATTCGTACCTACTATTTTTCCTCGGCACTAATTTTTCGGCAAAGGACGCATTACATGCAGAAAATACAGAAATTACAACATTTTGTCCCAATAGGTATAGAAAGAGGCGTATTAACACTTCACATAAAAGGTAGAATGAAACGACATTACTAAAGGAACGTCTGGTAACATCTGTACCACCGTGAAAGTTTCAACTCAGTTATGTTTGTGAATCCAACGTTGTGTACACATGTGAAGGTAATGAAGCAAAATGTGATCTCTGAGCAATTCTGCCCGGTTACCTTTTCATGCGGCAACGGTCTACCTCGCACCCAACAAATTGTAACTTGGTGCTCTGATCCTGAAATGTTCCTTAAGAGGTAACGCAAAGTTTGCGCTCTTGCTTTTGATATCGAAACTAATTCTCCTGAACCGGTTAATTATGTATATAGTGCCCTTATAAATAGTGCCGTGTTTATATTACGGCATTTACAAAGTATCGTGGTACCTTTTCTGCCAAAAGTACAAGATGTTCTGGGCTACTGCTTGGCGGTTTAAAAAAACAGTGCGTCTATATTTTTATTTGTGATATTTATTCCTGCATTGTTTGTAATGGAATCATGAATCAATAATGGTGAAGGCCTAGGCGGATCTTTCATAATCAGGTTGAAAGTCTATTAAAGAAGAGCCAGGTCAAGAGTATTCGAAATCGACGAGCATGAATGAAGACATGAGTTTGGATGAAGCGAAAGAAGTATGTAAGGATCGTAGCAAGTGGAAAGAAGTGATCTCTGCCTACCCCTGTGGGAGAAAGACGTGACGTATGTATGTAAGTAATTGACAATAACTTAAGTGTTAGTGCATCATCTTATAATAACATACATACATAATTCACGCCTATATCCCCGAAGGGGTAGGCAGAGGTGTACTAGCACCCACGCTTCGCCAATTATGCTAGTTCCCATGTAATACGTGGCGAGCCTATTGCCATTTATCGGGCACAAAAGTCGCGGTACTTTGCTAGGTGGTAGTTATAAGAGGAACGCTGCTGCCCATTTCTCATCACTGATTTATCCTTAGTCGCCTTGTACTACACCCACGGAAGAGGGTGGGGACAATTGTATTCTACTCTGCCGTCACCACACGGCCACAATAATATAATAACAAATATAAGAAAATTAATACGACATTAAATAAATGTCTCTCTGTCCAAGCGAACTAAAAAAATACAATTTATCAATTAATGTCACAGGACATTATTGCCACTTTGCCGTGACTCCAAATAATCATTTTTATTGAGAACCAAAAAACGCGTGTTTCTACACTCAATACTTCTTATTTATTTATAATCATTGCGTGATATTAGAACATATATTTTTTACTGAATTAGACGTAAGTTAAAAAGACGTGATCTAATATTACTCAATAGTTATCATTATTGTAACACACGCACTAATTTATAGGCTTCACAAGTTGTCAATAAAAAAAAGTAATCCTCGGTTTAGTTACTTGAGACAGAAATCAAAGTTTGCCAACCACATTGCCTCGTGATGGGATCTACTGATCCATAAGAAATCCGTATTACCATAGCTCCAGGTATAAAATCAGTGAAACATTTCTCTCATACATTACCTCACATCTGTCTAGACAAATAGTTCACATTTCTCCGGGAATACAAACCGCTCTTTAGTGCAAATGAAGACTATCGAATTTTCATTGCTAGTACTTGTGCCGTCGCTAGTTTTATAGTCAATATGACCTACAAGAGCGTTTCGTGGAAATATTTATTTATTCTTGGCACCTGGGACGAGACGAAGAAATGTGACAGTTTGCTAGTAATTTGAATTTCCGTCGTCAGGAATTTAATAAGAATATTCCTTTGTTAAACGTAATCAAAGAAGTATTCCTTTTTAAAAGCGTAGTTGCTTGAAATATGCAAGCTGAATTTTTAGGTTAATTTTTCTTTTCGGTATGAGAGAGGTTGATTTTTGTAACGTTTTTACATTGCTTTCCTGATTTACCCCCTTGCCACAGATAGAGGGAAGGGAATGGTGAGTTATGGCACATACTGACTAAATTATTCAGCAAAGGCTGGTTGGTATCTGAAGATGAACATAGTATCGATTTATTGTTACCAGTTAAAAACTCCATTGGAAACGTCAACTATGACGAAGGCGCAAAACGTGTTTGACATAATGCACAAAATTAACGAAGAATTTTTTTACATGTCGCTTCTTACATACAAAATTTACTTCTTGCAATAACGTTTTAGCATACACAATACAGAAACAAGATACTTAATATGGCTGGCCTGGGAGTGACAAAATAACGTAGAATGTGGCCAGCCCGCAATCATCCCATGGGTGTCGTAAAAATGGACTAAGGGAGATTGCCCGGTGTAGACCAATAATAAGCACCTTGCAACACCCGGATGGTGGAACAATATACACAAAGAGGGTTGGTCTCAGACAGGTGGCTGGCTGTAAAACCTAAGCCAAAACATTGAGCAGTATGGTTAGGAATGTTGTCATCCTAATCACTCTCTCCGTACATCAGTCACTCGCTATGGTTCTTTCTGTCTCTTTTCTATACATTAATTCATCACAAACACCTTTCCGGTGTGATGGATGATATAAATTAGAATGGCGTGGATGGCTATGTCTGACCGATATTAATGGAAGAGGAAACATACCTACTGGGTCGACCCCAGATAAACTGGGAACAGGACAGGAAGAAGAAGAAAAAGAAGAATGTTTCTAAGTATTTTTTGAGTTGTGTCGTTATTGTTTTAAGTGAGTATATTCTGGTGTCCTGACGTGCATGCAAAATATTCTCCGCAAATGTTTTGCGGGCCCGACATGTAACAACGAAATTATGTCGCAAAGGGCGTCGCAGAATAACGTACCGCTACCACTGTGTACAAAATAACATTGTGCTTGGCAAAAATTCAAAAGGTATTCGTGTCTCTGGACCCGACAGACCTGCGCTATTGTGGAGTCCGAATTTTAATAATTACGTGCATTTTTTGTGTTCCAGAGCGGTTTCTCCTAAACATGATACTTTATTTGCACAGTTGATGATCGCAGAAGAGATGGATGAATTGCGTGAGTAATGACATGAATGTGAATGAGGAGGTAACAGCTAACAGGAAAAAAGAAACATACTGTACCCCATATGAAATGGGATAAGGGTAAGAAGAGAATGATTTGTGACGAACATTTTGTTGCAAAACAGCTATCAAATTACCACTGCAATAGAAAAACATTTTGAATTGTATTGTGATAAGGGGTTATTATTCGTTTTTTGTTATTTGTTTAATGCTCAATAAATTTAATTTCCCTATGATTCAGAAGCTCGTCTTTAAAAAGGCTTGTTTAAAGCAAAATTTACTTAAAAAATACATTTTGAGGAAATATTGTTACAATATTTTCTCTAAAAGAATGATAAAGATGCTCTTTGCCTGTTATGAATGCTTTTTACTACACCAAAATTCAAAAATTCTGTTTACAAATTATTATAGACTCTATTCTGACAAGTTTAGGGACGTAAATATATTAGAAATGGCAAATGCGCCGCTCTTGAGCCGGTTATTAACTATAATTAGCGAGTACAATTTTGCTGTAAAAAAGCAAAATTGTGCCATATCATATTATTGTAAAGCAGTTTCCTTGTTAACTTTATTACTGCTAATTGTATGTGTCGTGTTTAGAGACCGAAATCGTTGCACGCTACAGACTTAGTCCATTTGCCTAGTTCAACTAGCTATTTTGGTGCTATTTAGGTAACAGAACAATTAAATAGTACTCATAATAACGGTAGCTTCAATTTATGGGTTTTTTCAAGTAAATCAATTGTAGGTGTTTTAGGTGTATATTTAGCTTGTCTTAAAGTGCACCAACAACAAAAAATCCGCCACGGGGAGGGAGGTGGGGAATACTTCGTGTTGTACTCCTATCAACTAATACCACCTTATATAATATAGGAAGGGTCTATACGCTTCTTAAATACAAAAGGGACACAACTAAAAATTGCAACAGTAAGGGCCTGTTTCACAATCGACAAGTAAGTTCTGAGTAGCTTACCTGGCAGATCATTTGACAGTTGTAATATTAAATTTATGTCAATTGAACTGCTAAGTAAGCTTCTCAGAACTTACTTGTCGATTGTAAAACAGGCCCTTAGTCTTATACATTATGTCACAGAATGTTCATCCTTACACATTTTATAAGTCTTGTGTTTATCAGGCTCATGGCTCTGCGCTGCAAACAGATACGCTCTTTAAAGATTCGCCGCAGAATAAAAGTGTTTTGTACCTACATATTTTGTTTAAAAAGTCAGCCAACTAAATAAGGTTCAGTCACAAAATTAAGGCAAGCTCGAAACAGACCACTACAGCGCAAGTATACCAAACCGTTGTTAAATAATGGGCCAAACTCATGACTACGTGCACTGTAATTATTTCGCACTAATTCCCATTCTCACGCTATTGTGCAGTAGACGCTGCTCAAAGAGCGAGCCAGGATACCTATTTAGGTGAACCGGATTAATCCCTTGAATAAAGTTGAAACTATTTTCGCAAGATTCGAATTACAGTTTGACACCATTAAGATTTTAATTTATATGTTAGTCCAATAGTGAATGACACTTGAATATGAACATGGAGTTAAAAACACAAATTACAAAGATATTGAATTTCGTTTTGATTTAGATCTGTTTTATTTTTAAATTACAGAATATATAACAATATAAAACAGATTTCTTTGTAATTTTTCTATGATTCACATTTAAGAAGTTCAAACAATAACAAGTAAATGGACATAAGCCTAAACTTTTAATATCCCTATGGGCGAAATCCGAGATATTGTTAAGTTTAATCGGATGATTACAGCAAAGTCAGATAAATCAAAATCAAAACATATTGATTTATAAAAAAATCAAAATTGATTTACTTATGTATGTCGTCTTTTTATCTCTGACCTATTCCCAGTTTATCTGGGATCGGTGCCATAAGTTTCCTCCTCCATAAATTCTTTCATTCATAACATTCATCACACCGGAAAGAACCATGCCGATGAACGGATAGAGTGATTGGAACAACATTCCAATCCATACTGCGCAAGGTTTTGGCTTAGGTTTTACAGCCGGCCGCCTGCCTGACACCAACTCTCTTTGGGTATGATGTTGCTGGTGGTTTGCCCTCCACCATTCAGGTGCCACCCAGGGGTCAGTCGGGGCTGGCATATTCTACGTTATTTTTTCGCTGCCAAGCCAGCATGGAAGACAAATCGTAAAACTGTAATGTAAAACTGATCTGCACCACAGTGCTTAAGTACACATGTCTTGTCGCAATTTTAGCACAGACGGCGTGACCATGGCGCTTACTCGAAAACCCGACCTCGTGAGCCGTTTGTAATCCGTTTAACTTTGGGCTCTGCAAAGGGTTCCAACTGAATTCGCTTTGTTTGTCCAAACTAAGAGATATCCGGAGACTGTTTAAATATGCAACAGTCAAGCTGCAGTTTTTGGTAGCGAGTCCGTGCTTAAATAGCTACAGGGGACGAATTGGTATCAACGTGCTTTAAGCCTGAAATACTTGATCAAGTATTTTAAATTTCTTTTCAGGGTAAAGTTGAAATAAATTATTAGCTGGTTTTAAACGGTAAGAAACTTGAAAGAAGAAAATATTTCTTAACATTGTAATAGACGAAATTTTATAAAGAAAGTTGTAGATTTAGCTTTTGTTGAAGGATACTATAGTTAGATTTGATTTTTATTTAACATTATATATATTAAAGAAATATTTGTTCTGATGCGGGAATCTAGTTTTTTCGAAATTTTACTGACCTCCTTTTCTTTATGTTGAGTTGTCTTATTTGATGTCAATATTCGCAGTTCCACTTAAAATTCCCTTTTATTTCCCTCTATTGTTCTCTTCACCAGGAACTCTCATCAATCTAAAACGCCTTATCATGGAGGGTTGGAGTTCCTTTGGCACATTTTGCAAGGTAACGTGACTTGTGAGAGGGTTAAATCCTTATTAGGGCCGGGACCGCTCATTTAGGGCCGTATTAATAGGGAACAATTGCCCTTTGGGACAAGTAAATATAAGAGAGTTACGCACTTAAGCGCGTTTTTAGGTTTTATTACAGATTTAGAATGATCACTCTAATATTAAAAAGTCAGCCAACTAAATAAGGTTCAGTCACAAAATTAAGGCAAGCTCGAAACAGACCACTACAGCGCAAGTATACCAAACCGTTGTTAAATAATGGGCCAAACTCATGACTACGTGCACTGTAATTATTTCGCACTAATTCCCATTCTCACGCTATTGTGCAGTAGACGCTGCTCAAAGAGCGAGCCAGGATACCTATTTAGGTGAACCGGATTAATCCCTTGAATAAAGTTGAAACTATTTTCGCAAGATTCGAATTACAGTTTGACACCATTAAGATTTTAATTTATATGTTAGTCCAATAGTGAATGACACTTGAATATGAACATGGAGTTAAAAACACAAATTACAAAGATATTGAATTTCGTTTTGATTTAGATCTGTTTTATTTTTAAATTACAGAATATATAACAATATAAAACAGATTTCTTTGTAATTTTTCTATGATTCACATTTAAGAAGTTCAAACAATAACAAGTAAATGGACATAAGCCTAAACTTTTAATATCCCTATGGGCGAAATCCGAGATATTGTTAAGTTTAATCGGATGATTACAGCAAAGTCAGATAAATCAAAATCAAAACATATTGATTTATAAAAAAATCAAAATTGATTTACTTATGTATGTCGTCTTTTTATCTCTGACCTATTCCCAGTTTATCTGGGATCGGTGCCATAAGTTTCCTCCTCCATAAATTCTTTCATTCATAACATTCATCACACCGGAAAGAACCATGCCGATGAACGGATAGAGTGATTGGAACAACATTCCAATCCATACTGCGCAAGGTTTTGGCTTAGGTTTTACAGCCGGCCGCCTGCCTGACACCAACTCTCTTTGGGTATGATGTTGCTGGTGGTTTGCCCTCCACCATTCAGGTGCCACCCAGGGGTCAGTCGGGGCTGGCATATTCTACGTTATTTTTTCGCTGCCAAGCCAGCATGGAAGACAAATCGTAAAACTGTAATGTAAAACTGATCTGCACCACAGTGCTTAAGTACACATGTCTTGTCGCAATTTTAGCACAGACGGCGTGACCATGGCGCTTACTCGAAAACCCGACCTCGTGAGCCGTTTGTAATCCGTTTAACTTTGGGCTCTGCAAAGGGTTCCAACTGAATTCGCTTTGTTTGTCCAAACTAAGAGATATCCGGAGACTGTTTAAATATGCAACAGTCAAGCTGCAGTTTTTGGTAGCGAGTCCGTGCTTAAATAGCTACAGGGGACGAATTGGTATCAACGTGCTTTAAGCCTGAAATACTTGATCAAGTATTTTAAATTTCTTTTCAGGGTAAAGTTGAAATAAATTATTAGCTGGTTTTAAACGGTAAGAAACTTGAAAGAAGAAAATATTTCTTAACATTGTAATAGACGAAATTTTATAAAGAAAGTTGTAGATTTAGCTTTTGTTGAAGGATACTATAGTTAGATTTGATTTTTATTTAACATTATATATATTAAAGAAATATTTGTTCTGATGCGGGAATCTAGTTTTTTCGAAATTTTACTGACCTCCTTTTCTTTATGTTGAGTTGTCTTATTTGATGTCAATATTCGCAGTTCCACTTAAAATTCCCTTTTATTTCCCTCTATTGTTCTCTTCACCAGGAACTCTCATCAATCTAAAACGCCTTATCATGGAGGGTTGGAGTTCCTTTGGCACATTTTGCAAGGTAACGTGACTTGTGAGAGGGTTAAATCCTTATTAGGGCCGGGACCGCTCATTTAGGGCCGTATTAATAGGGAACAATTGCCCTTTGGGACAAGTAAATATAAGAGAGTTACGCACTTAAGCGCGTTTTTAGGTTTTATTACAGATTTAGAATGATCACTCTAATATTCATGATGAGAATATTTTTAATTGACCTAGAAATGTAAGTGCTTAGAGTTTTCATTGTTGTTTTTTAGTAATTTTGTGTACAATGCGTAATATTGTCACGATACTTTTAAAGGTCATGCCTTCATGTCATAGTAAACTGAACGTGTTGTAATTATTATCAATTTTATGTAGCCTAAAGCATGCATGCCACTTAAAGCAGACTTTTGTGTATAAGATCGTGTCTATGCACCAAAGGGGAAAATGGTAACTTCAATTGCCACATGCACCTTAAGAGAGCAGACAATGAGGCTCACGGGAATTTATCGGTTTTGAATAGGCGCTTACACTGGTAGTGCCCATTTTAGACAGTAGACATACAGTTGGGAGAGATACACCTCGAAATTGTGCTTCTTAATTACAAGAGATATACGACTCAAAATTGCACCTACCTGCAACTGTAACTGCCGCACTCAGAGACGTCAATTAACTTTAATGAGTATTTAATGTCAAAAATGTTCATTCAAATCTAGACCATAGATGTGGCAAGAATAGCGACTAGTTTTGAATTGTCATTTTTTGACGTTAAGTACTTATTAACGTTATTTGACGTCTATGAGTGCGGCAGTAAGTCTTAATGCCGCACTCAGAGACGTCAATTAACTTTAATGAGTATTTAATGTCAAAAATTTTCATTCAAATTTAGACCATAGACCCGCAAGAATAGAGACTAGTTTTGAATTGTCATTTTTCGACGTTAAGTACTCATTAACTTAATTTGACGTCTCTGAGTGCTGCAGTTATTGTCATAAATTTAAAATACATAATGTTTCTAAAATTTTTTTGAGTTGCGTCTTTTTTAAATTCACAGGAAAAGAATTATACTAAAGTCCAGGTCATAATTCAAAACACGAAACGAGCCGTTACTGGGCTGAATGCTTCTAATGCTATTGTTTTAGGTTTATAGGGTTCCCATAGACTTTAACCTTTTATAGGGTCGTGATAAAATAGTTCACACAATAATTATTGCAACCATACCAGAGGTGAATTAACAGCCTGATTTCGCCAATTATATTAGTCCCAGAGTAATAGTTGGTGAGGCTATTGCCATGTATCGTGCACGTAAACCGCAGTATATTGCTAGGTGGTATAAGAGAAACTCTGGCACCCATTACTTGCCCTTCACCCTCAGTTGTTTTGTACGACACCCGGGGGCGGTGACAATTGTATGCTGCTCTGCCGTCATCACACATTTCAACCGTAGTGATCTGAAATACGGCTTAAAACTTCTGCAAAAAATTGCATGCTTTGTCCTTTATGACACTGTTGCAATACAAACAATTACTTACGACACCTTTTTGAAACTATGTAATGTATGCTATATAATACCACGACAAAAAATATTGAATTGAGGTGTGTATTTCAGTAAGACTATGTTTTTCAGGTGTCTTCGTAATTCCTTTGAGTAGCTGAACATTGTAGCTTTAACCCGGGCTACGCCGAGAAATGTGGGGCCCCTAAATGGTTGCCTCGCTAAGAGCTGCCAGCAGCAATGCAGGTAAGGACACCCATAGGACAGCTAGTAACTCATGGAGGCTTGCCACTACTATTAGTTCAAGATAGTTATTTTCTTTCCTTAAATTAAAAATTAATTTTTATTTAATTTTCCAATGTGTTTTCGTTTTCTCAATTACTTTATCTCGAATAATGTTAGTTTAAGGCTAAACATATTTGAATGTTGAACTAAGTATACATATTAATTATTATACCATTACTTTCTTCGATGATAATTGCAAAAGCTACCACAGGAACATAGTAAAGAAATTGTTTTTTTTTGTAAAGGGAACCACTCCACACTTAAAAAAATTCACAGTTTTTAGTGTGGAGAGATATATGCTTTCTAACTTAGGAATTAAGGATGGCATTGGGAGAGCTAAGGATGGTGTGAAATCTTTAGCTTGAGTAAGACATTCAACACAAAGGTGCTTCACGCAGTTTTACATCGTTTGAATTAGTTGTATTGAATGAATCTGATGGAAAACCCTAATTTCAGCGATCTGTATTGTTAACAATTACGGCTTCAAATCTACGCTTACTTTTTTCATAAATAAATTCGCTTAAAAGGGCAATAACAAAGTTACTAACAGATGACGTGACTTCGAGTCTCGTGTGAGTTACGTTTCGAGGCACAATGGTGAGGGTTAACGACAATAAACTGGACTGACAATGGAACGTCGCTTGAGTGTGTACACACTCGGCGAAATGAACAAGAACCGTCCTTTATAAATTAGTTTGTATAACCGTGCCGACTTTGTTCTCTTGGTGACATGAATTTTTCGTACACTCTCAGAAGGATATTCTAACAAGTTGCCAATGTCAAGATGACCCTTAAGCGGGTATGCGAAGGGATAAGTTCAAGTGGCGTCGCCAGATTTGTGAATAAATTCAGATTTGTAGATCGCTTTTGTAGTACAAACATGGTAATTGAAGGGGTCGTGAATAGGTAGGTTAGGTAGGTAAGTATGTTCGTTGCGGTTTTAAGTAGGCGAGAGTTGGGATTTTTTTCGAATAAGGGAGTGTACTTATGCTATTTTATTGTCACGAGTCGAAAAGAGCCATCTCACAAAGTTGCTTTGTGCTTGCTTTGTACTTGTATTTTAATTTTCGTTCACACACATCTACTGTTTATCCCATCGTTTCTGCAATAGTTTATTTTGTGAGTTTCGCATAAAGTTGAGTAAGAGTTCTTTAAATTTAAAATATTTTTTATTAGCCCTGATTGTCATATTAATAATAATTCAGAATACAATTTACTTCAAGATATCAAGTTTCCATAAAATTCACCACAGCACTCCAATAATAAACTTAAGTACTTTTTCAATAGTGTTTAGTAACTTAAACATGCAAAAAACAAACAAAAATAGAAAATACAATACAACTGTTGGTACTGGAACCCTGTTTCCCAATCTTTGACTCGAATGTGGGGCAAACACAATGTGAATGTGACCGTTTCAATGAAAAAATAATGTTGTATTTTCATTTTCGGTCCGTCCAGTTGTTTGGCGAACTAATATTATATTAATTAGTGGCCGCGGGGTGCGTGACAAACGGAACATGAAAATGAAATATCAACACGGTCCGCACTGTGACCCGGAGTCAGCGAAAGGTGCAGGCGCGGACTGAGTACTGCATAAAAGGATATGTTTATTATTGCACGGGGACTCGTTTGGGTTGGTATGGTCATGTGTTGGGGGTGACCTGTGGGCTGCATGTCTGTCATTAACACGATATAAAAGACACCTACCGCCATATAAAGGACAATGCAACTGATTGGCCCAAAAATATGAAACCCAATGTACATAATTGAAACCGATGCCAAACGTTAGTACTTATTATCCATAATAACCAACATTGGTTACTCTGTATATATTTGTTTTCCTAGAATGGATTTATTTGCCCCATAGTAAAAGTTGTTATGGATGATTAGTACTAACGTTTAGCATAGGTTTCAATTATGTACATTGGGTTTCATATTTTTGGGACAACGGCAAAGGAAAAGTTGCGAGCTAACTTATTTCAATCAGTGTTCTATTTGAATACAAACTTAATATTAATGAAGTCTGTCTTTATGATAAGAAACGAAATGCATGTGACTAAATGCACGTGATTTAATGTATGTGACTAAAAGACTGATGAACATGAATCTTTATCAATCTTTTAGTCATTGCATGCAATGGAGAGGAAGAAGAAAACCGCAGAAGAGTTGGATGGATTGCGCGGATGAGGAGATGATAGCTAACTGGAGTAGATGTTAGAAAAAAAACATACTGCGGCGACCCCGAATGATTCGAATGAAATGGGATAAGGATCTTCTTAGGATGACGATGATGACTGCATTGAGTGAGTATCAAAGAATAAAAATTCTTACCACTAAATTGCAAGTTAGCAGTGATTGTAACTGTTATGGCCAATCGGACTTTTATAAGATTATTAGCTATAGCTAAGCACAACCAATAGTTGTTTTCCTTATTCTATTTACTTTGGTGGTCACTCTTTAAATCAACAAACCTATTGTGGCCCAAATCATGCATCGTCTTCGTTATTTCCCTGATATCGACCTCTGCATTTATAATGTTATAGCGCATAAAACTCAACCTTTCATTCTCAGAATTCAGCCCTGGTGTCTCAAATAGTCACGCGATTGAAACATAATGTAGTTTTTACGGAAGAAATTAATACCTAGGCTTATTGTAGCTTGACTATTGGGAACGTAGCCATTAGTAAGTACAAAGGATTGAAATAAAATATCTGCGGTAATAATAACATGTTGAGACATGCAAGAATAAACCTGTAAAATAATACTATTTATGAGCATAAAAGATCATTGCAGTTCGAGTCAACCTAACCTTAGGGACATGTCCTTTACAATGGTTAAATCTTTACTGAATATCATGAAGAGTTTCAAAAGATAGCTAATGAACAACTGCAATACAACAACTTTCTTCAGTCTAAATTATAAGTATTTCGTGTTCGTAGTCATAGATTAAAACTCTCAACGTTTTAAGCATGGTAACGCAGCACATATACTCATGTTGAGTGTTATGTATGTACAACATGAATATTTAAAATTTACATGAAATTGCTGAGTTGCACCATAAATTCCAAATACGTCGTGTATTCGTGTTTTAAAACCATAGGGTAATTTTGGATGATTTGTTGCGTATCATCAGACTGTGTTTAGCACGGCCGGTGTAAGTAAGCGAATTATCATTGATATAAAGGTATAATGCCATAAGATCGCATTCAAATTCATCATGATTTTACATTCTGAAATCACAAAGAATCATTTGTAACTTGACACACTCCAGTTTATTTTATCAATGTGTCATCGTCAACAATGGAAGAACATACTCGTTAAGAATATATTATTATTCTTCCATTCACGGAGAAGGCATGTAACCCCGTATTGAGGAAATTAAAGGGCTGGTGATGATGATGATTTTAAATACCGAATTTTGTCCGTGTGAAACTGAACAGGAAATGTTGTGACCTTATTTGATACTCTGACATTCTATTTATGATTTCCATGTTTTAACGTTTTATGTCAATTCTGATTACTAACCAAAGAGTGCAATGTATATACTAACTTAATACCATTACAAGCATTACACCTACAAATATGTGTTTCTATTGAATATAAAAGTGGCGACGAGGATAAAAGCAAATGGAAAACTAAGAAAAGCTAGAATCACAGTTAAAAGCCAAATTACACGGCTAAATACCCTTTTCGCAAACATTGCTGAAATCTCAACAAATTACCTGAAGGTAAGGGAGTCAGCAATTGATAAGTTAGCAGCCACCTACAACAACATACAAAATAAGATAGACGAAGTAGTAGATGAAGACAAACTGTATGAGAAAATGAGACGAGATTCAAAATACTAGAAGAGATATAGGCATTCAAAATACTAGAAGAGATATAGGTATAGGAGACTAGGCCTTACAAATAAAATTAAAAAATTTGGCCACAGAGCCAAATTCAAACTCAGAAAAAACTACGAGTATCGATAATTTTTACATTCCTTTCTAACCTATGCAAAAAAACGAATCAATTTAAAATTTTCGTACACGTTTTGAAACTTATATTATGCTGAAGAAAATTAGTGAAGACCAAACCAAGATACTACTTACACTTTTGAACCCTTCATTTCATAAAAAATTATATACATACATACATACATAATTCATGCCAATATCCCCGAAGGGGTAGGCAGAGGTGAACTAGCACCCACGCTTCGCCAATTAGGTTAGGTCCCATGTAATAGGTGGCGAGCCTATTGCCATTTATCGGGCACAAAAGTCGCAGTACTTTGCTAGGTGGTAGGTATAAGAGGAATGCTGCTGCCCATTCCTCATCACTGATTTATCCTTAGTCGCCTTGTACGACACCCACAGGAGAGGTTTGGGGTGGTGACAATTGTATTCTACTCTGCCGTCACCACACGGCCAATTGAAAAATTATATGATATCTGCTACCTAACAGATCCGTACAATCAAACTTATTCAGAAATTTTAGACATATTACAAAATTGCTTTGAACCTAAACCAAATACGTGGACACTTCAACACAAGCTTATGAACCGAACTCGACAACAAAAAGAAACGGTCATGCAGTATGCCACAGAATTAAAAAGAATGACGGAATTATGTGACTTTAAATGCAAATGCGGGAATCGAGCTGATGATCTTTTCTTGTATGTACAATTTCTTAGAGGAGTAAATGACACGGACATACGCATAGACATGTAACTAAATACCATTACAAGCATTACACCTACAAATATGTGTTTCTATTGAATATAAAAGGAAATTTATGGCAAATTAGGCAGGAAATATTAATAAGTTCCCTAATACCTATTATAAATAGGAATTCTCGCGCTTACTGCGTAATGTCGTATTGTTAGATCTATTTATGGAACCAACTAATATCTCAATTTCAATGAGATTTCAGAGTCTACGTTTCTTTGTCGATCTTATCCTTTAGAACTTCTATTTATTATTTGCTATTCGATGATTTCGCAAAAAGACGAAACTAAATGGCATTTTAAAAACATATAAAAAAGCTAAAAGCCACTGTGAACTACAACTGGCTACCGATTTAATATTTCAATTTAAAACACAAAGGGTACTCAAAGAGATTTCATTATAAGTTTCACATCAAACGTACGTTATTTCTATTTGTTCCTGTCACTAGCAAAACATCGCTTCAGAAAAATGTTCTCATGAGAAAAGTCTTTGCGTTGTAGGTTATACATATATGTTGTCTTTATATGGGTTTGATATAAAAATCTTAATCTAAGAAACGCTGGGCGGTTAATTAAAATCTGCCCAAGTACTCGTTTAATTTACCCAAGCTCTGTTGAGTCCATTACAAAAGGGTTTGGTCACGTAATGCCCTATTATTAACGGTCTGTTAGCCGCCTAAGTACACTACTTACTCTATTTTTGAGTAATAATGGTGTAAAAGGAGAAGTAATAATAGAAAATGACCCACGTAATCACTTTCAGAAATTACCTTCTACTAATTATTATTATGACTTTTATTTGAACATTCATGTTGGAAAAATTATAACATACAATAGGGGTCAAAATTTTCTAAAATTATATCCGAATCAGGACAATAATTTTTTATTTTTTTCTCTGCCCGCATTTTTTCTACTCCTCCCTACTAAGTTCAGTAGTTAGGAATAATTAAATTTTAATTACAACTTTTTCATGCATGTAATAAATTCTAAGAGGTGTAATAACACCCACTAATTATACACCACCCAATAATTATACATCTAACTTGATAGGTCGGTCTAGTTAACTATTAACTGGTAGTGTTCAAATCAACTTATAATTAATGAATGCCTCATCGATGAGCAAACTAGGTTTAAGCTAGAGGCGAATACACCGAGAACTATTAACATTGAGCCGCTGTTGACTTGAAGAGAGCGTCGTCGCTAAAGTTATACCCATTAGCTCAATCTGCGAGTGAGTAGACAGTCGAAGTAGCTCAGACGGAAATTTGGTGATAACAATGTGAACCGAGTATGGCAAACATTGCTGTGACATATCAGTCTTATATTAGGTTAAACTGAAAAAAAGAAGACAATTTTTAACAATGTCGTGTGGTGACGGCATTGCAGAATACAATTGTCACCACCCCCCAATTTTTCCCGCGGGTGTCGTAGAATGGGCAACAGCGTTTTTGTTATATCATCTAGCAATATGCTGCGATTTTGCGAGGCTATACTGCCATCTTGTGTCCGATAGATGGCAGTATACCACGTATATAACTGCCAATGAATGAAATGGGACCTAACTTAATTGGCGAAGAGTGGGTGTTAATTCACATCTGCTTACCCATTCGGGGATAAAGGCGTCTGTATGTACACAATTCAATAAAAATCGGTGTAACAAATAAGTGTTTTTGTTAAGAAGTGGTCACGATATCAAAACTATAACTTTAGTTATTTCATTTTTAGGGTTACATACCCAGAGGTTAAAACGGGACCCTATTACTGTGACTCCGCTGTCCGTCCATCCGTCTGTCACCAGGCTGTCTCTAATAATAGAGTCCGGACTATCTGGTTCGGACTCTATTATCCGCGTCTCTATAGTCCGCGCGTGGTGAAAATTGGAACTAAAATTCCGCCTGCTATTTTGTTTGTCTAGGAGTGTCAATGTGGGCGAGCAGCGCCACCCTTCTCGCGCAGACTTATCTGGCGCGCACTCTAGTTAAACAGTTGAAATTGTTACAGATAATGTATTTCTGGTTCCTATAAAAACAAATACTAATAAACAGAATAAACAATTATTCAAGAGGACTCCCATACAACAGACATGATTTTATGCCGCTTTTTTTTTATGGATAATGGTACAGAGCCCTTCGTGCGCGAGTCCGACTCGCACTTGGCCGGTTTTTAATTTTTAATTCACTGCTTTGTGATATATATACACTTTAGAGTTCAATTTACTAAATCAACCCACTGTTCCATCGCAAGTCGATGAATACTGCAATCGGGTCACGACATATAAAGCGACATTCCTTATTTAGTGTAGTCATTATTTATTTCGAAGCATATTCAACGTTCACATGAGTTGGAGCAGTAGCTATTACACAAAGTGAACTACTCATAACATTTTCATATCTTGTTCTGGCAATAATATTAAAGTGAGATAGCAGACGAATCACAATATATTCCACGAAATACCAATCGAAGGCTATAAATCTCTCACTTTCTGGGCGCAATAATTATACGCGTCAAATAATATGGAAGGTAAATTGTCCCAGAGGTGGGGTAAATCAGAATCGAAAGGGTTTCCGTTAACAAGGACCACGATTCATAAAAAAAGAAAACATACATACATAAATGACTCTTTTTATCCTCGAAGCAGGTAAAACGTTTCGCCAATTATCAGTGCGAGACTATTGCCATGTATCGGGTACGGAAATTGCAGTATATTGCTACCTAGCCACCTACCAGCTAGAAACATCAAATTTATAACTAACAGGAACGCTGCTGCTATTTAATCATCGATGTTTTAAATCTTAGCCGTTTTAAGCAAATACACGACACATCCAACAACAGCATATATCTAAAGACGGTCGGTGTCAGGAAAGCGGCCGGCTGTAAAGATTGGAATGTTGTCATCGCCATCACGTTCGTCAGTCTCTGGTCATGGCTCTTTTCATCACTTTTCTATACATTCATTCATCACTAGCACCTTTTCGGTGTGATGGATGATATGAATCAAAAGGGAGTGTCTGTGTGGATGATGTCTGACTAATATCAATAGAAGGGAAAACATATTGCTCTGATCATAGAACATTATTATGATGATTGTTGATAAGATTTAAGATTGTTTATATGCACATGGCCAAAAAAATCTCTACTTAACCCACGTTATGTTAAAAGGTTATGGGAACTGCTTTTACTAACCTGTTACCACGCAAGTAACTATAAGGAAAACCCTATTATTGCCCTTTATCAGTCTACGCCAAAGAAAGTTTACGAAACTTCCCCTGTGGACCGTAGAAAATTCGCTGTACTAAAATAATCCAGGCAGCAGAAAGCGAAAACAAATTCTTACTAATTTTCCACTAGAAAAATTCATTCCTCAACCTTCATTACGTAGACCTATAGAAAATCTTAAGTGCTCAAAGAGCCTACGAACAGTAGGGTAGCTCAAACGATACCATTCAGTGCGCCGCGGTCGCTACGACGGAGCGCATGTCTACGACGCTTCGTAGTCGAGTTACGACGTAACGCTCCGACACGCGTTCGTTAACTTTTACGCAGCTAAACTTGTTAGTGAATAAAAATGTAGGGTAATTATTCTTCTTTAGTTAATATTACGTCTCAGTACTAAAGTGTTGCAAAGGTGATTTTTTTTTAATGAAACAATGTTCAGTGACATTAGGGGAGGGCAGTGACTGAATAGTGCACCCGGTAACCTACTTAATGCTTCGTTATAAAACGGAGGTGAGTAATGACTCTATATTTAGTTCAAAATACATGTTTTCTCGTAGGTACGAACATATTAGCATATTTTAATTTAATCCAATAGTACTGAAATGTAACTTTACGCCAACAAAGTTATTGTAGAACACATACCTTAAGTATAACATATTTTCAAATACCAGTTCTAGTCACTGAAATTGCTTCATAGCCCGCCTTTGTTTTTGGACTATGAATAATTTCATATCTAGGTTTCGTCTACTTCTGTGTTTGCGGCGGCTTGGAAGACATGAATAATTCCGTCCCTCCACGTTGGTTTTTTGTTTGTGGCCAGTTGTGTCTCGTCACATTTTCACGAAATACAAAAGCAGGTAAGCCCCTCCATTATGGACTTTTGATATTCGGACATAAGAGTCGTTTTCTATTGACATAGGTTAAGCCTGTCAATGACTTTTTAGTTATTTATTCAGACACTATGCTAACTTTTGACGGTATTTGAAAAGGCATTTTTTTTGTTGTAACAAGAAATATTTCTTAGACTACATAAAAGTCTATACTGTCTCACAAACATATCTAAATCACCTCTATATAGGTATCCCCGAAAGGGATAGACAAAGTTGAATTCATAGAAAATATAAATTAAATTTATATCACAAAGGGCAAAAGTGGAAAAACTTTGCCTATTGATTTTATGGATAAAGTTTTTCAATGAATTGCACAAAATTAATAGGCTATTATCATTGTTATGTTCTAATTACTGTTCAACTGTGTTGTGACAAATGCATCGCCATACCAACGCCCAGCATACCTTTTGCTAATAAAGTACCTAATATTTCGTTCCATTATAAGGCGCTTTTATAAGTCAATCGTTAGAACTAAAACTCATTAATCAATATAATAATAATAATGTCAACTACTTATTATTTCGAATCCATAAAAAACTTCCAGACCAATCAATATTTTGATATTATAATCAAGCAGTTTTGTTATTATAATAACATTGATGAAAGTTGATTTACTTAAAGTTTTTGTCGAATAAATTGTTTAATTACATAATAGACTATCTGTGGCAAAGTATTCAATCAACAATATTATTAAAAAGACTTATATATAATCTCAGTTTGGTACAGTGCTTGGAATGAGTATTGTTATACCACGATGTAATTTTTCACGGATATTTTAGTCCGTGACATGATTAACGCTCTGCCTGTCGAAAATGTTTTAAACGCTCGGTAGCGTCCAACTGACACGGTCACTTCGTGTCTGTGAATAATATGCTATTATGCTAATATATTCTGCATTTATATATGCAGAATATGTCTTCCATGCTGGTCTGGGAGCAAAAAAATAACGTAGAAACTCATCCCAGGAGTGTCGTAAGTCGAATAAGGGATATTGCCCGGTGTAGTATTGGTCTACA
Source organism: Cataclysta lemnata (assembly GCA_963931975.1). Lineage (NCBI taxonomy): Eukaryota > Metazoa > Arthropoda > Insecta > Lepidoptera > Crambidae > Cataclysta > Cataclysta lemnata. The sequence continues at coordinate 9,909,223 of OZ008339.1, forward strand.
GCACATTAGAGCACCCAAATGGTGGAGGTAATACCACCAACAGCAGCATACCCAAAGAGGATTGGTGTCAAGCAGGCGGCCGGCTGTAAAACCTAAGCCACCTTGAGCAGTATGGTTAGAGTGTAGTCGTCCCAATCACTCTATCCGTTCATCTATCTCTCGAAATGGTCCTTCCCGTCTGTTTTCTATACATTCATTCATAACTAGCACCTTTTCGGTGTGATGGATGATATGAATCAAAAGGGAGTGTATAGCCAAGCCCAATATAAAACAAAATCTGAGGCAAATATGTTGACCTCGCCGCCTCGGTCTTCGAGGCGACAACCAAGTTCCAAGAAAAATCTTTGTCTCATTATTTTGGTCAAAGCAAGCCAGTACAATCGCATTATAAATTAATTAAGCTCAGTAACGTCCCCCTGATTAAATTACCATCTTGTTTAAATCAGGCGACCTGCTTAAATTCATTTGTTCGCGACATCAATACCTCTATAGATTGGTGTAATGCCGCGGTTAAAAGGACAGCGGGTGACGGTGGAGCTGCGTGAAGATTAGCGGAGCGGGTAGAAGCTGCGGTCTCCATGATACCGGGAAAAATTGTAAATTTTGCTTGGTGCATGCAAAATTCTATTACGTGGACATAATATTGTCTTACATTTCATTTTACACTAAACACATTTAAAATGTATTGTGATATTTTTTTATTAAAGTTCATTTTTAATCATAATTTAAAATTTTGGGCACAGATTTTACATACAGACGTAAATCACGCCTATGTATTCCCGACGGAGTATGCATAGATGTATTAACTCCCACGTTTCGCAAATAGGCAGTGAGCTTACGTCCTATTAAAATATATTTTCACCAAGAATAAGAGTTAAATTATGTATCTACTGATGCGGAATTTTTTTCTGATCACTTTTTCCTTGCAATTATTTTCCATAACATTTATATTATGTTCAAATAAAGAACAAATAATATGACTTCTGTTTTGCCAAACTTGAAAAAAATTAATAATGGGGTCGCCATTTACTTGCATTTACGACTGATTTCTTTTTGCTTTTCATAGTCTTAGGACACATCAGTAAAAACAACAAAAAATAAGTCTGAAATAGTTTATCTACTATTTGGATGTTTTTATATCAAACAAATAATATGACAGCTATTAAGCTTAAAATTGTAATACTTACATTAATTTTAGTTATTATCGAGGCGGGTCCTAAAAAGCCGTAGTAGGTAGCGTTTCCCGGACTTACGAAGAACTTGCGATTTAATTTTGTTAACTTAACACGTCGTACGTAGGTAATCGTTAACTTTGATCTCTGTTTAAATACAATTTAGGAAACACAGATAAAGCTTTCAGATACAGAGGAAAACGACTCAGTACGGGCATACTGCACAAACCAGACACAATCGTGTATAAAATACATACATACATACATAAATCACGTCTATGTCCCCGAAGGGGTAGACAGAGGTGAATTAGCACCCACGTTTCGCCAATTATGTTAGGCCCCGTGTAATAAGTAAAACGACTCAGTACGGGCATACTGCACAAACCAGACACAATCGTGTATAAAATACATACATACATACATAAATCACGTCTATGTCCCCGAAGGGGTAGACAGAGGTGAATTAGCACCCACGTTTCGCCAATTATGTTAGGTCCCGTGTAATAGGTGGCATGCCTATTGCCATTTATCGGGCACAAAAAGTCGTAGCACATTGCTAGGTGGTATAAGAGGAACGCTGCTGCTCATTGCTCATCACTGTTTTATCCTTAGTCGCCTTGTACGACACCCACGGGAAAGATTTGGCGTGGTGACAATTGTATTCTACTCTGCCGTCACCACACGTCTTTGTGTATAAAATAATTATTATAAAGAATGTCAATAGATGACAGCTAACAGCAGTGAATAGAAGAAAACACATACTGCGTCGACCACAAATGAAATGGGATAAGGGCTTATGTATGAGAAGATTATGATACTGTATAAAATAAAAAGAAAAAGCAAGAACTTCTTTCCCGACGGAAATATCAAGTTCAAAGCGAAAACGCTACGTGATGAGACAATTAAATAAAGTGATATAACTTTGATAATTCCCTGCACAGAATAAGTGCATTAATTTGCTTTTTAATGTATGCAAGTTGAATTAGAATGCAATGGAAGTTATACTTTGACTTGCGAGCTCGAATGTAATGATAATTTATAACGGGCAGCTTAAAACAAGTTCTAAGTAGTAGGAGCGGACTACTTAATTGATTTTATAATTATGGAATTTACGACTTGTCCTATGTATTTATTATGGGAAATAAGGTTCAAAACGAAGACGAATTCCACAGATTGTTGCACGAACAATTCAAGCAGGGGTTTCTTTTTAATTAGGCGGGTTCATTACGGTACACAGGAAGGCAATCGGGCAAGGGAGAGATCGGTATTCAGTTACAAAAATTCGAATTAAAATCAACTTTTTCTTCGGAAGGGGTTTGAGAAAGAATTTCACTTTCAGTTGCCTAGTTTAACGCAAAATTTATAGCTTATCCTTAGTAATTACAGCCTTCCATGCTGGACTGGGAGCGAAAAAATAACGTAGAATGTGCCAGCCTAGACTCATCCCAGGGGTGTCGTAAAAGTCGACTAAGGCAGATTGCCCGGTATAGACCGCCGAATGGTGGAGGGTAAACCACCAACAACAGCATACCACATGTGGGAGGATTTAGGGGTGATGATATTAAATGAATATCGCAAATAAAAATCACAAATACATATGTACGTACTACACGTAGGTATGGTATGTATATTTGCGATAATTTTATTCGCTTCATTACGCGATCTTGATCCGAAAATATTCGGAACGTGGAAACAAATTCTGCTAGTAGTCTCAAGTTAAAAAGACTTCTAGAAAAATAACTAGATGTTAATTGGGGTACTCATTTATAAAAGAAAAATAAATATTTTTGCTAATTGCCTACGTAATATTGCTGAGATACCAATTAACGTGAGCCGTTAAATGAAATCTCCAATAAAACAGAACAGTAAGAAAAAATTTTGATGAGCAAAATTAAATGGAAGTCGTTATAAAAATAGAAGAAAAGTAATTACTTATCCAAGGACAGGGAATTGGAATGAATGAAAACTCAGACCCTAAGGATATTTAATTTACTTCACTACTGTCTGTTTCTTCTCACTTGTCCTATTATGTAAACAATTTTGGCGCAACGTTTTATTGAAAAACAGTCATATAAAATAAACAATCTGCTAAAAGGAATGGGGACAAAAGCGTATTCACGCTGTCTAAACTGCTGTATATAAAATTGTTTCCACACGCCCAAAGGGGCAGAAGGAAACTTCAATTACCACATGTCTCCCCAAGGTAGCAAGCAGTCAATAAGGCGGTATTATCGATTTTTACCATGTTCTTGTACACAAAAGCACTTTCTTTAGAAAGTATGCCCGCTGTGGGTTGCCTTTCCCTATAACTTCTTTACTCGACATGACAATGTGTGGAATGTTTATCAAATATATGATCAAAAACTAAAGTCGATTAATAGCAGAAAGTTCAAAATGGAAAAATTCAGTTTAATTCTCCTATCGAAATTCTGATGGTCAGTTCACAACGTGAAAGCGAAGCAACGTGCCACGTGCACTTTTTGCGGTTATCTATTATAGTAGTAGCCGTGTGGTGACGGCAGAGTAGAATACAATTGTCACCAGCCCAAATCTCTCCCGTGGGTGTCGTACAAGGCGACTAAGGATAAATCAGTGCTGAGGAATGGGCAGCAGCGTTCCTCATAAACTCGTACAACCTAGCAATTTACTGCGACTTTTGTGCCCGATAAATGGCAATAGGCTCGCCACCTATTACATACATGGGACTTGACATAATTGGCGAAACGTGGGTGCTAGTTGTATGTATCTATTATAGTGTTATTTATTAAAATGAACTTTCTCTATTAAACCATATCATAATATTTATTTATTTTGTTCATTTGTATGCTTTTTAAAACGCATTATATTTATTTGAAATATAATTAAAAAAAAACGTAGAATCCATTTCTAAGACCAAATATTAAAAGCACTTTGCTGTTTATGCAATTACTTTTGCGAATTTATATGCTTGCATGCTACATAAATTAATTAGACAAAATAATTGACACATTTAAATACACTAAAAATGATTGAAATTTTAAGGCAGTAATCCTCGCTTGAGACGGTCACAGTAATTCGGATATGATATAGCTTTACTTCGTGAAAGATTAACGTGCGCACACAGCAGGGTTGGCAGTATTTAAACAAAGAGGAAAACAAGTAATTAATTATTTTTAACGACCCGGGACTCTTTCAATGGTATTCGAGAAAGTAGGCCAATATTTAAACTGACAGGGGGGTGGCATGACTTTAAATGTGGAGACTGCGTTTTTATAACGTCTTTCAACTCTTTTTCACTCTCTTTGTATTGAATATCTGCATTGTATAACTGAATAGTAGCTATCTAGTTCCATACATTTATTCATCACTAACACCATCTTGGTGTGATGGATGATATGAATTAAATGTGAGTGGATGGCTCGATGCAGTCTGGCCTATACGAATGGAAGAGGAAATATTTTAACTTCAACAACCCTTCAAAACTTGGGAACAAGGTAGGTAAGTTCCAAAAAAGTTTGTCTTTTGTTGAAAAAGTTGATTTATAATTTTATCGTTATGCATTAGCATTAGGCAGAGCCGAATACATTATTGTCACCACCCTCAAATCTCTCCCGCGGGTGTCGTATAAAGCGACAGGATTGAAACATAGGTAACTGTTCTATCAACTTTAACTTTGCTTTTTCTGTGTAGACGAATTTAATCGATGTAACTTAAAAAGTACGGAATCTTGTGTTCAATAAACGTTACAAGTCTATTAAAAACATGAAAACTTATTTCTCACAAGCCAAAGACAAAGCGGCAAAAGAGAGCGGGTATTACAATAACATATGTCACAAAATACATTTCCCATTAAGTCCATTTACAAAGAGCCTGCGATCGCAAGGCGTTATCACAAATCAAGTGGGACTCGGCGACAATGTGTGCAGACGCGCTAACAATCGGTGTAGCAACGTTTTCACGCTGCGATACATTTGTTCGCTCTTTTGTGAAACAAAGTGATGTTACAGGAATTTGTTACAAAGTCTACAGGTCGCTATCGGAACTCGCTAGGTACAGAATAGCCTGTGTTTATTTGTAGCATAGTTAGAATTAGATGGGAATCTTGTTGAGTTTTCTTCTTACTTTTTTTCTAAAAGAAGGAAAGCTTTACGAACGATCGCTTTAAACTCCGGAAATGTACATTATTGCCAGCACCACTGTATTGTTAGGTGGTACAATAGGAACGCTGCTGCTGCTGACCATATCTCATCAATGTTTAGGAAATAAATTAAAATTTACTCTATTTCAAATAATAAATAAAAATCCAATTTTTTTTACGACGGTGAGATTTCTGTTTGTTACGAAATCGCGTGCGCATTAGCCACTGCGTAATCGAGTGTCTCCACGTCTCGGTAAATGAATAATCAACACTCAATACCTAATGATCACCAACCTTGATAGTAACATTTGCTGTCAATGAGATACTTTGTCGCAAGCCAAGGCGTTATGATCAGAATCAAGAGATAGCATGCATTCGTGAAACGTAGCAAATGTACTCCATGTGAACATTTAGAACGTTCATATGACGTCTGGTAATGTTATGAGGAACAACATTAGATTGTTTGTTGCCTTTTTTTCTTGCCATTTCTCTAGTAGAGTGGATACATACATTAGTGTGTATGTACCCTACACACACATACATAAATTATACCATGAAGGGGCAGGCAGAAGTGTAATAAATACTCACATGTCGTTTATTGGCTTAGGTTTAAAGCAGGTGAATTTTTAATGTATTTGGGTAATTTTGATTGAAGTTTGTTTTGTATAGTTAACAACTGCAATAAATAAAAAAATCTTATCATTAGAAAACATAAATGTTGCTTACAATTATTAGAATATTCTAATGGCAACTTATTCTCAACTATGGCGATAAACTATTCCTAGTGTTTTGACATTTATTTTGTCCTTATTACCCTAGTAAAGTCTTTCCATTCCATTAGTTTTCTTAAAACACATTTTGTTTTAGGCGACAAACACGTTTCAGTCATTAGAGTCAAGCTAGCAGTGTAATAGTGCAAGGCATTCATTAAACTATGTGTAAGGAAGTGCGGAACTAATTATGAAGTTATACAGAAAGCCCAAGCGTGCATGGCACTTGTTAAACAAATTCCTATTCATGGCATTTCAACTTGTTGCAACGTGCCATGTGTAATATTTATATAATCATATTTTGATTGCTTATTTTTGCGACCATATGAAGAATGGGTCTTCATCTGTTACCAATTATTATTACTGTATGGACTAGACTGTAATGTACGTTAATACATACTTACATACGTGATGCCTTTCTCCCATAGGGGTAGGCACTTATTTCTAAGGACTTTTGTGGACCTACTCGAACCTAAATCATATGCATATACACCAAGGATATGAATCCGAGTAAAAGCAACCTTTAATCTCAGGTATTTTATATAAGAAGGACACAAGACTTTCTTTAAAAAAAAAACTGCTAATTATTATCACTTTTTTTTTGGAATATTTTGCTTTTCTGGAAACAGTACTAAAGACTGCAAGTATCAAAAAGCTTAAGGTTGGTTAGCCTCAACTCGACCACTAAGAAAATTGCTTCATTTGTGGTCTAAAGTCGACCAAAACTACTAAATAATGCCTCTGCTGTAAGGTCTTCAACTTGACTACTAAGAAAATTGCTTCGTTTTCTGTGTAGAAATCGATAATTCTCGAACTAAAGTCGACTAACTGCCGCACTCAGGGACGTCAATTAACTTTAATGAGTATTTAATGTCAAAAATTTTCATTCAAATCTAGACCATATACCCGGCAAGAATAGCGACTAGTTTTGATTTAGCATTTTTAGATTTTAAGTACTCATTAACTTTATTTGACGTCTCTGAGTGCGGCAGTAAAACTACTTAATAATGTCTCTGCTGTAAGGTCTCTCTGCAGTTATGCTAAGATGGATCCCGAGCTCCGTTGCAACGCTGATTGCGTTTAAGCAATCTTGTTTGGTTTCGGTTGGTTCGACAATGAGTCGAGGAGCTGCAATTGTGCTTTAATTAACACTGGAACAATGTCTTTAGACATTTAACTCCTTGTTCTGTTTTTCACAAAGAAATTTGTGAGCAGTCGGTTTGTGGTACAGAAGTCGTTTGGAAAGGTTGACTTTTTATTTTTACCTTTACCTTTGGAATAACAACGTACAGTCTGTAAAACATGGTCAAATATCGATTGTTATCCTTAAAGAGTTTGCCGGAAAACTCAAAGTTGGCTGAGATAATTTTACCCACATGGTACTTACTTTATTTCTATACCTTAAACATTTTTGTCCAAAAATCACCAATAATCGTAGTGTCCTAATAGTCAAAATTTCTATCACAATCTTTAGTGCTATAAAAATTGTATCTGATTTGTAGTTAAGATTTCGAATAATTTTTCGAAAATTTTCTGACTTTTCTTTTAAATAACATTTTAGTTTAGTGCTGTTGATTGTACTTATTACGATGCAAGCGATGACGTACTGATTGAGTCCTTGTAATAACTACGATTTGTGCATAAACCATTGGAAGCGTTAATAATACCATATTGATATCGGATTACCGTTGAACGTCAAAATCGGAATCAAACAGCTTTCTGAAGTAGGACATCGGAAGTGAATACGCGGAATCGCATAGACACAAACACGACACAAATTCGTCTCTGTAGAGTGGATATCGACATAATTATTGAATAACTTGTTCAATAATTTTACAGACAAATAAACCGTCGATATGTTAATACGGGCTGGGGCACCCAAATAGTGGGGGGCAAACAACCAACAAAAATATATCCAAAGAGGATTGGTGTCAGGCAGGCGGTCGGCTCTAAAACCTCAGCCAAAACCTTGAGCACTATGGATTCACTACACTAGTTACTTAAGAGTTTATCAGTTTCTCGACATTGTCCTTTCTTTACATTCATTCATCACTAACACCTTTCTTTTGTGATGGATGGTATGAATCAAAAGGAAACATACTGCACAGACCTAGAGAACCTGGGAACCGGACAGGAAGATGATGACGATGGCTACCTATATTATAGGTAGTACGCCAGGTTGCCATAAATTGTCAAATTTCTCTAATCTGCTTGACACTTTAAAATAAACCTTTTAAGGTTAAAATTTGTTAGTTCAGTATATTCTTATACACCAACTTAATTTTACCTACATACCTCAAAATACCGTCGGTTAAGCATAGCAAAAACATTCTTTTAAAACTACTTGCACTTTGAAACTACGCGCATATTGCGTTGCGATACATCATAAACTTCCTGGAAACTCATAAAATGCATTCTGAGTTGGTTTATGGTACACGGACGATTAAGGGGTCTAAATTCGCCCGTGCAAAACCTAAGCTCGCTCAGAAAGTAAGCATCGACAAAAGTTGTGAATATCGGCCACCTGCCAATTACTCAAAGTGGATTCACGTCATGCCGTGCGAGTAACACCTTGATTGGTATAACTTCTCTTGTTCGTGTTTGCCTGGTAATACGTAAAAGTACACAGAGAGTTTTTGCCGATATTGTGTCGGGGGATGTTGTTTTCGTTACATCGGTAATTTGTGGATTGTTCTAAAGGAATGTGCTCTTTGTGGTGGAATGTGTTTTTACGACAAGTAATACTTTTACTGCCTGGGGACCACTTTAATTTATATAAATTAAAGTGGCCAATCGAAATTAGGATCTGTGTAATTTTGTGTATTTTTCTGTACAAGAATCCGTTAAATTGTTTTATTTCAAATGTATAGTGCTCGTGCAAATATAAAAGAAAATTGGGACTATGTAAAATTGTCTTTAAAGAGAATAGACTCTAAGCCGAATACAAAAACGATACTCAATGTTTGACTGCTTAACATTTAACTATTGTCAAAATTAACGATTTTCCATACAAATTCTGACAGATATTGTCTACTCAAATTTATAAGCAGTGCTCAAAATTTGAGTGGCGTTACTGTATTCGGGGCTAATTCTCATTTTAGAAGTCGGTTAAAATTCAGGGGAAATATATTGTATCGGTATTTCTTTCAATATCACATATTTTTCTGTAATATCGTACGTCCTGATCATTGCCACAGAGAAAAATATGCTTTTTTATATTCTATAAATACCATGTTGTAATACACATCTCAAATTGTTAAACATTTTTTCGTTTCATATCAGACTTGATAACAATTAGAGGAATCCACCAGCTCAAAGCTTGCAAGAAGAGGATGTTGAAACTCGATAAAAACCTACTTTTTGTTTAGTTTCTTTGCGATAGGAGCGAATGCGTTATACACATCGCAGTTGTATTAAGTTCAAACATGGAATGGAAAGTTTGTTCTCAACAACGCTGCGGAGTGACGCGTATCAATTGTTCTCGTATCACACCAACTTCCGAGCGAGGCAAACTACGGTTTATCCTGCTGGAATTGTTTCACACTGTTCTCTACTTGATACTTCTCAGCCTAGTATATAACTAGAGCCGCTATGTCTTATTTAGCGTCTGTTTACAACTATATGGTTTATATATAAATTCTTTATATTTTATTTCAGTGACGAACAGAATACAAATTGTTGCTATCTCATTGACCTTAAAATAGTTGTCGTAATGTGGGTGTTAATACACCTACCTCTTCAGGCATAAATAGGCGTTATAATTATTAAACCTGTATTTAAAATTTTAACGCTCGTTTCATTTTGCGACATTTCTGTCCCGCAAATGTGGTTTTGCCCTTATCACACAGGGTATAAAAAATAGCTTACTACCTATTCTCAGACCTACCAAATATACTCAAAAAATTTCATAACAATCGGACCAGCCGTTTCGGGAGATTTCGATATCAAACACTGTGAACGAGATTTTTATTTATTAGACTTGCTGACCTGGCATACGTTGTTATGTCATATAAATTCTATGCACAACATTGGGCGTCTCTCAGCTTATAATGTATGTATGGGTCATTAAATACTGACCAAAAATATTACTCACATTATAATTTGTGTTGAAATGATGATTATTACTGACATGCAAACAATATGTAATATATTGAAATGGGCATAAAATGTCTCGTTAGCAATAAACGATCCAATTGAGCAGATTTCTGTTTTAAATGGTCATGTCATGAAAAACGCCATGGCGGTGTTGTTTGTCGAATTTCGCGCTTGCAAAATTTATATTTGTGTTTATTTTGAGAATCCGGGAGGAATATTTTTTATTTCGCTTGATTTTCACAGTCATTACAGTCCACAATTCTGTTTACATTTCTGCTTGTTCTTCCAAACAGTCAGTGTCAGTGTGTTAGTGGCACTGACTCTTTTGTAATCTTATACTCTAAACCAAGTATGTAATTAATTTACCAAATTTTATATTTCACGGATTACTATTTTCCTCCTCACTGGCAATAATATTAATAATTCTACACATTTTTTATTTTGAATATTATACCTACAATGTGAGAATAATTATTACAACCAGGTCGGACCAACAGCCTGGTTTGCAGTCGCGTTCGATTCCAAAATCATGACAATGACTTTTCACAAAATAAGGTAAATTTATAATCAGTTTTCGTTTAACAATTTAAAAGTTTTAACGTTCCAAAGGGACGTTACACGTAACACTATATAACATTTTGGGGGCGAACATATTAACCAACCAATTTCAATTGAAACTTCCTTTATAAGGCTCGCGATCTGGAGATAACCTCTTTAAATGGTTTACATCTCGTAAACGATATGTTAAAAGTTTTAATAGGATCGCTTCAGCATCGATCAGAGTATGATGTCGAAGTTTTGTGTTCGATATTTTACAAAGTGACTAGGAATAATGAGTTGAAATACCTACACTTGATAATGAATTTAACAGTGAACACTCATTTACTGCTAAGCCGAATCAACTGCTATAGTATTTTGTATATATTTTGATTTTGTCAACAATTTTTGTATAGGTACTGCTTTTTATAATGTTTTGAATTATATATTTCGATTTTGTCAAAAATTATAATTTTTTGTATCTTGTTTTTGCTAGCGCTTTTCAGTGTCAACAAGTACAAATTTTTTGTGTCTTGTTTTTGCTAGTCCTTTTCACTTTCAATAAATATTGTTATCGTGCAACATCTTCTTTTACTTAATCACTTTTATACTTTCGCGTTGCATAATGTTGCATGAGTTAAAGCGGGAATTAACGCGATTAGTTAACTTTTTAATCCCTGACGTTTCAGCCGGGTTGCACCGACTGTTGTCACCAGCCGTTCTTTTACTTACGTGGTCCGTTATGGATAATCTAGACATCTTCAAGCCCTGGGTGAACAGGATCTTCTAGGCGAGCATCATGTTACGCATCATCATTGTTTTCCACCAGTCCAGATTGTCGTGAAACGCTCAACATATTTAAAATAAAAAACTAATTTCTCACAGGCACATGAGAACTAGGCGGCAAATACAGTCCACAACATTAGCATCAGTAATAAAAAACCCACGTAATAGGGGAAAAACTTATTAGCATTTCCTATTCAGACGTGCATTATTATATATGTTCACAAAACAAAAAAAAGGGTTCTCATGTTACACTTCTCGAGGCAAACGTTGGAACTCTCTAGCAAATTGGACGTTTCACGAAACCAGCGGCTCGGAATCGCAGTATAACACTTCGACAGGGTGGTTTGACACGAATATTATTAATGGTTTCTAAATTGCCCCTAAAGCACGCCTTCCGCTAACGCGCGCCGTGTCAATGTTACTTTTGCAAATTGAAAATTTACATTAGCCGATTTATTTACGTGGAAAATGGTATAGCAGCTGATGTCGGGTCATTCGTGTGGAAGCGGGGAGCGTAATGAGCGTGCCGTTTATAATTCCAATATTTTCATAGCGAATAAGTACTCCCATTCCTAGCCTATATCGGTTTCCCATATAACTACATATGTAGATATTATATGGAAAATACACAAAGTACACGGGAGGAACAATCGAAAATTGATCAAAGTGAAAGTTAAAAAAGGGGAATTGGCATTGATGTCGGTATTTCGCCAGACAGGCCAGTTTTTTCCACGGTATCAATGTTTGTTGCCAGAGAAAGTTGGCTACCTTATTTAGCACTGTTTAGATTTCCGTCAATCGGTTTCGCATAAGCCATGAAAATATATTTTGTTTTCAATCTAAAAAGTTGGATAAAAGAGTTAAAATGTGTTAGAAAAATTAAGTGATTTATGTTTGTGTTTATGTTAAACGAGATTAGATGCGTTCAAGTCTGTTAGCATTTATGTATTGAAAATTCGGTTAATCACTCCCAATAGCATGTTGGACATTTATTTAAATTAGTTTAAACCCATTGTCCGAACTCTATTGTAGTTTCAAGTGTCGTTATACGGGGTGTTAGAAAGTTCTAAACAAGCAATTAAAATTTTGCGGCACCGCCCAATAAAGCCAGAAATCAATTACCGCTCTGCAAAACAAGAGTGACAAACAAAGTCGGTTAGCCTGATTATTGGACGGACAAATTGGTTTATGTAAATTGCGGCTTCCTTAACTGTGGGTCTGTAAGGGAGTTTTAGTTACCAGTGGTGGACATGTGAACAAACAAATCAAAGCGTTATCAACTCTAACTCGATGTACGGTCAATGGCACTTCAGACTACCCAAAACTGTCGAATTTATTTAATCGATTGTCAACTTTAATTTGTTGGTAGGAAAGCACAAAGTCGATTGAGAATAATTGATAATTTATTAATTTGGTGGTAGCCTGACGTGTTGTTGACTGTGCATCGTTGTTTATTTAGCTTTACAAAAAAAAACAGTTCCCTATTATGTAAGCTGCTTTGCTCTACCCGTCTCTCTCACTTATTGAGAATGATAGCATAGTGTGAAAGTGACGGGTAGACCAAAGTAACTGAAATTGGCTTACATAATACGGGATCAGATCACGTGCACCCGAAACCAACGTGTATGTATGAGAATATTAAGCCTTTTGATATCCTTACTGCTGGGCAACATGCCCTATCCAATAGGTAGAAGAATAAAGGGAGATTGAGCTATGACCCACTACTCGAGCCCAGTGCGGATTAAGTCGGTATTTAACGACTGCAGTATGCGTGCTGTGGATGCGTGTTATGTGCACATCGCACATAGCACGCATCCATCCATATAAATAACATAGCTTAGTTGATCCTGTTTACACCAATGCTATTCTAGCTATTCTATGTGGACCTATGAATATAATTTGTGGATATAAAATGCATTCATAGCAACGTAGCATTGGATGTCCCTAGTGGAAAAGCATTCTTTCAGGGTCATCTATATTTTATTTATAAAGATTTTTATACACGTGGATTTAAGGTAGTTTTTAGCGCAGATTCCATCCAGTATTATTTCTATGGATACAACATCAAAGCACCAAGTATTCAATTGAAAAAACAATACTGTGTCTTTGTCAGAAGTTGGTCGGAAACAATTTCACACGAAAATCAACTTTACAACCTTTCCGCCAATTATAATAGGCAGGCACGTCTATGTGATCAAAGAAATCCACATTTTCTTTTTTCTTGTACAAAATCTGTACTGACAGAAAAATCGATGAACGTTGCAAGATTTCTCGAATTTCTCGGCGTCTTAAAAATCAATCTCAATCACGCCGTAGGGTTATAGTTTTAAATAAATCATGAGTGGACGTGCGTGGCCGTGGGTCGTAGTGGATAACACAAGCTATATTCTCATACAAAGAATAAGTAGCGTGGCCGTGCGTAACGATGGACTGACGCCTTTACAATCAGTGGTGTACCAGTAATATTGCTATTGTATCGGTCATATGACTACACGGCTGCAAACAAAATAGGTAGGTAAAAACATGCCATATATTTTTTCATATAGATAAAATAAATAAATGTTTCTTACAGTCACAGTTATTCTTCTAGCCCAAAAGCTGTTTACTTTTAGTCGTCTTGTACAACACCCGTTGGAGAGTGACAACTGTACTGTGGTCTTCTTGAGAGTACATTTATATATGTTTTTCTTGAATATTGTATGATTAATAAGAGTTAGGATTAACTATATTTAATAGCCGTAGTGACAGATCAGAATACAGTTCTCGCCACTCATCAATCACCTTTAATTCACTTTTGCCTATTCCTTAGGGATAAAGGCGTGATTAGGTTATGTATGTAAACTGTTTTTAAAACAATTATTTCTCATAATATATAATATCGTTCACTGGGTTGGTTCGGCTTGGGTCGCACCGTTTTGTTGCCATTCGGAATATAAATGAAGACATGTCTGCCGTGTACAAAACATGCGGCAATTTAAATAAATTTTAATATTTCACATGTAGAAAAATGTTCATTTTGCAAAACGTTGTCAACTCTCTGGGGGGCGGGATATTATTTTTTCATTTTTGATAGATAAAAGTTGTTGTCTGGCGCATGGCAATCCGCTTTAATGTTTAAGCAGCTAAGTGCAAACAAATTTTGGTGATTGTTAACATTAAAATTGTATGGAACGTGTGCAAAAGCTGCACTACTTTGGAGTAGGCTGTCGATACTTAGTATCCACAACTGATTCGTCACACGGGTGTGATGGTTTAATTATGTTAATATTTTTTATTCATAGCTATACACAGAACTCAGTACAAGCCCAGTGTAGAGAGAGATTCGAGCGTGCTGGGCTAGCGGCCAGCGGTTACGGGAGCAGACGCGGGTATGAGTATGTTCGTGACACTATTTGACTGACAAAAAACCACAATCACAACGGCGTGACAAACCAATGTGATGATCATATCCAATATGTTGATTGTTTTTCGAAACAAAAATTAGCACACATACCTATATTATCATAGATTTATGCAATACACATACAGGGAGGTTTAAAGTGGTTTTACCACGTGGTGAGATAAAGGCTAAGAGCTTCCCTGACCAGCAAATGAAAAAATATAGCGCCTTCGGTAGTACAATCCATTTATGTACTTAATGGGACATTTACGTCTCATCACCGGCACATGTGAAGACCAGGGGGCCTACCGTCTAACTCGATTGCTAAAGCAAAAGCTATAGTTTATGACGTCATACTGTCATTTCGCACCAAATGTACCTAAACTATTAGCGATAGCTTTGAACGAATGATCACCGAATGATTTTGTATGAATTTGGCACAAAATCCGTACCGCCTCAAAATTCAGGATGTCTGCTATAGCCGCAAGCAGTGCATTATCTATTGATTTAAAGCTATCATCAGCAATAGAGTTAGGCGGTAGGCCCCCAGATGGAGGGTACATCAGTGGATGTCTGCAAGCTGCAATGACATCGATATCTTCGAATCCGCTTGAACTTTACCAATCCTTGGCATCACGTCCTAAACTCTTTAGACTCCGACAATGATACGTAATATTGCTGCGAGATGTTTCTAAACAGGATTACCGAAGGAACGTGCTTCGGAAGGTTCAAATCTAATTGCGGGTCCTCACTCGGCAATCGGCGCTGTGCCTGCATCGGAATATAGACGGTTATTTTGTAACGTTTGCCTGTGATTATGTGATTATACGATTATTCGATTTGCTTCCACGGTTAATCTGAGGTACCCCGTTCATATAATATGAACCTCTTTCGGGATCTCTTTTCCAAAAATAAATGACTACAATTCACTTAAGTCATATATGTAGAGATTTTATATCAGAACAACACATATACTTTTCCAAACTAAATAATGATGGGCTTGATTAAGTTACAGTACAATATAAATATTTTATTGCACGCAATAATACAAAGAAGCAAATTAAACAAATAACACAATAGGCGATCTTATTGCTAAACACCAATCTCTTCCAAACAACTATCGGAGGATTGAATTAAAAGAGATTGTATCAGTGGAAGCAAAAGTGGCATTTGTAACAGTACGTAAATATTGAAAATGCAAAACAAAAATACAAGGATAAATGAAAAATTCAGCACTTACCTGAACCCAGTTAGATAAGTCTATAGATTTAACGGCTACACGTTTATTTGTTCCTATAACGTTCGGACCTTTACTTTATTCCGACCTTTTACGAGGGACGTTCGTAAATGGCTACTACGGCCTTAGGGTCGTTTTGGATCGCTTTACTTATTGAATTTCGGGTATGTAAAATGCTCACAAAAAGTGCTAGGCGCAGATAGTAAATATTAATTGTTAATCTGTCGTTCCCAGGGTAGTCAACCCCAGGGTATTGATAAAACGAGGTTAAATCTACATGCATTCATAAATTACGCCTTTCTCCCCTAAGAGGTAGGCAGAGGTGTTTGAACACCAGCATTTTGCTAGCTTATGCCAGTATAGGCGTCGTTCGATATTTTGAATTTATTCTGATCTCTATTCGAAATTTTATATTAGCAACAAGACGCTTCTTTATGAATTGAGGATGAATGTAAAACGGTGCAACACTGAAATACAAATCAGGTAATTCGCTTAGATTTCGCACTAAGCGGCTCATAGCATAGCATATGAATCGGTTATTTTAAGAAAGTTTAGACATGCTTACCTTATGTTAAAAATGGTATCGATACTCGAATAAATTTAATGTTGTCCTATATTTGCACAAGCACTCTACGTATGAAATATAATAAAACAACTTTCACGGATTTAGCTCGCGTATCGTTAACTCGTGTTTGGTAGAGTTACCTACTATTTAAAACGATCGATTTATAAGAAAATTTATAATTTATTGTAGCTCATAAACTGATATTAAGACCCGGAAAAACTTTCTACCCTTTTGAAAATTGATGAGATGGAAATTCGTCTTGCGTAGTTTGAAAGAATAGTGCATTTTAATCGATGTGAAGAAAAGTTTTCCCACAAAGTTAAATTAACAGCATGGCGACATCGGATGGACTTTAATTGATGCCTAGTTAATTTTCTATCTCACAGTAAACGGCTTCATGGGATCTGGGTCGTGACAGGGAAGACTTAAATTAGTTGCAATTTATTAGTTTTTAAGTAAGTTCATCAGTCAATATCTATCCCTGTGGTGATTTTTCATACCAACCAAATATACAAAAAAAAATCACAACAATTGGACAAGCCGTTTCGGAGGAGTTTGATCACAAACACTGAGATAATATATTACTGTGATGATTTATATATATTAGTTAGAAATGTTAGCAAAAATAATAGGTGAAAAATAATATCTCGCGTTTCGAGTTTTAAAAAGAGCATAAGTTTGTCACAATCCCTGGCGCATCAGGCTAAATAAAACTGCCAAACTTTCTCAGGCTGATTTTCAGCTCTAATCTTTGTCACGTAAAGTGCAGTATGTTGTTGGTTGGAGTGTGTTGTTTGTTGTACATAAAAATATATAGCTCTCTTCTTAAATACAAAACAGACATAGCCCTGAAACGCATAGAATTATTTTCTAGCAAAAATAAGTCTGAATGTGATAAATGTAGAACACACAAAGTTTTAAATCAGTTATGACTTAAGTCCGTTTTGTATTAAGTGAGCGAGTCGTTGATGACACAAAACAAACATTTCCATTTACATTTTCCCAGCTTCCTTTTAACAAAGGTAAATAATAATGCCTTATCCTATCGCGATAGAGGCGATGGCTCGTTGCTGTTAAGTTAGGCACTTGTCCCACCGCCGGCCGGCGAGATAGCTACTAGCTGTCAACTATTTTGTTGCTAAAGATACGTGCAACGAATGCAGGATCCTGTGTAAGCAAAGAGATAAGTAGTTAACTACGCTTTAGCCGAGATAACTTTTGACTAGCGTGTTAGCCGTGTGGTGACTGCAGAGCAGAAGACACTCTCGCCACCGGCAAGCACAGCGGTGAGCAATGGACAGCAGCATTACTTTTATACCAGCTAGCAATATACTGCGATATTATGTCGCCAGTGGACAACTGCCTTATATTTATTTGAGAGCCCTACATTCTTGCTTGCGGGCAAAAGTTACCCTTTGTTGACCTAGAACTAAGAACACAAGCCTAAACAAATGTTTTCGTCTTCAGTTCGCAAACGGAGCTGTCTGAAGCAAGGTACTGCCTTGTTTTAGTTGCTTGAGATCTTGTATTACACTATAATAATTACAATAAATAAATCTTCTTCCTAATCTGCTCACAAACTACCTAACATATTTTTTTTTTAACTCAGGCCTTTTTACTGCCAATATATAAATCATTTCAGCCGAGAGAATTTATCGGATAAATCTAAAATACTGTCTATTCATAGAGATTGTTTGGTGGGAAAGAGAAAAGGGTTCTCACAATGAAAGAAAAGGCCAACGAATCGATTTTACACAGCCTAGTTTAGTATTTTTTGCATTAATTATTAAAAGGTTATTTCTTTCGGCAGCTTTTCATTGCTATTAGAGAAATTATTTCAATCGTTTTTTGAACAAACATCGAATATTTTAATTTCAATCGAGTTTACTAGTTTATTTAGATCGTAATTACTGTACTTACTTCGTTATCATGCTTAGTTTACGATACTACGGTGGAAATTATTCCACGAAGACGAGAATATTATCTTATTCCGCAATGAAGTTTTTATGCTAACGCAGTAAACCGAAACATACTCGAACTTGACTCAATTAGCAAAGGGCACAGTACCTCTATAAGGAATCTCGACTTTAACGTCACACTTGACATTGTTTTTATGGAAATGTCTTTTGGGGCTTACTATAATAACGAACGGTTCTATTCCATTGGGGTTCCCTAACAAGATGGGCAAGCTCCAATAAAGAGAGTAGATAATAATATTCCATAATTATAATTAATTATATTTCTCATTGTGGTTATAGTTCATTTCAATTGGCTATACTGTTATAAGCTACACAAGGAGTTCGAAGACGAGACATAGTAAACGCTTAAGCTAAGCCATTATCTTTAAGGCCATTAATGAAGTATCCCATAAATCGGCAAAACTCATTTAATACTTTGAACCATTTTTAATGTTATTAAGAAAATGTGTTTAGGATGTGTTTTGTCTGAGAAGTGAAGGTTTTCAGACATATTGATATTTCTCTAGACTCAAGACAGTGACGCCAAGCTTAATTATACAATACGCCTATGCGTGACATGTATGGAAACTATTAATCGTAACTCGCTAAGACAACTGCTTCATTACGAAACAACACTAGTAGGAGCTCCGGAGTATTTATAAAGCAATATGTGTCGTGCAAAAGCGATAACCGTTGTTCCCGCTGACTGTAGTTAATCTTCATAATGAATTTTCATAGACACGCGTTTCGCATTCCCCATGTGAATGACGTTACTGTGTAGTCGAAAAACGCAACAATACGTATTGGGAGGACAATGGCTTTATATGCTGCTTGTATTAAAATATTCGCTTTGGAAACGCATCCATCCATCAGTCGAAAATATTGTTGACTGCGATAAAACTTAAAAATGAAGAGTAAAACGTGGTCGTTTTTTGGTTTTTGATTCGTAATGTCTAGAGATTATGTTTTAAAGTAAAAAGAAAAAGTAATTATTTTGATTAGATACAAAGAATATTAAGTGCCAGCTCCCAAACGTCGAGAGTGCTGAAATGTTTCTATCACTGCAGCTAAATAAATATTTATTTAATATGCCTATATTTTTTCGTTTGATCCAATCTTTAGAGAAATATGCACTTAAATTTAACATTAAAACAAATGTAAATTATATTTTGGACATACGTTTTAATACGCATTATATTAAGGAAGCTTAAACCAAGATGCAGTAAATTAGATAGTTTAATCAAAACTCCTAATACTAATGAAGCTGAATATTTCTTACATTCTAATTATCAATAGCATTCAGGCAGAAAATATCCTCCGTTATTTGCTTAACAGTAATTTAATGATTTCCTTATTACATGTGTATAGTCCGTTTTCAATGTTATGTATTATATGTTACTTTGGTATTGCGTTCTGACGTTTCCAACGCTCCGAAATTGATGTTGGATTTGCGTCTTTATTACCTAGATCACGGGTGGAAAGGATTTGCATATTGTAACTGAACCCCCCCTGTTGTATAGACTAATACGCGGTGGTTGAGAACGAACCCACGATAAGTACAGACGGTGATAACATTTTTCGACCTTATGAATAATTAAAAAAATATAAGGAAGTGGAAGCCCGCTCCCCGCTCCTCACAATGAGTGACAACCTTCGATTCACTCTCTCCTTCCAAACCACCGGAAGTTCCTTATATGCCCTACCCGAATCAGTGTATTATTCCAGTCCGTTAGCATTACCGTGGAAAGTCATATGTAGTGTATTTAAACCAGATCATAGGCAGAGAAACCCGGCCGAATTCTCCTGACTTCAACAACACGTCAGAAGAAGGTCATTATAATTCAAAAGACAGCCCAGATTCTACGTGGGGCGGCTTGGTTGTGAGGCAAGCCCGCGCTGTCGCAACTATCTAGTGGGTTCCAATCTGAGTATCCTCAGTAATGGAACTAGCTCCCTTAAATAGCTCCTGTCTAACCTAAGCTATCTGACCTAGTTTGAACCATAATAACGATACAACTGTTATGTCTCATCACGATCCTCCGACACAGATAATCCCTTCTATCAATCTGGAGAGTGTGCAGTGTGGGGAAAATAGTCTTTCCTGCGTGTAGAGAATTGGGCGTATTTTGGGCATCAGTGTTGGCACTGTATATGTCTACTGACCTAACCTAGCTTCAATACCAAAATACTCCCAATTGATCATGCAACACACGCTTACGATGTAAATATAAAAGGCCTCATAATCATGTCATCACACAATTATGTAGTCCCAAATTCACAAAGCAGCGTGCCCACGTAAATGACAAGGGACCAGTACACAACTAAATCATGACATATTTTATTATTATTATTATATTAAGTAAATATTTATATTAATTTAATCTGGCCAACGTGTAAATAATGATCATCAAGTATGGTAGGACCCCCCCTGTTGTGAAGTAGCATCCCAAGACTCTTTTATGAGGTATGTGACGTGTTCCCTACGGAGGGAGAAGGATACGTAACATTAGAAGACAGATGAACTTAAGTTTGTTGCATATTATAGTGGAAATAAGGTTAGTTGGTAACTGTAGGCAAATACTCAATTATTCCAGATTACTCCGGTAAATCTAACAAACCAAATCTGCAACCGCCAATAGAACTGACCATACTATACACCGCACGCATGAACTTTATGATGATGTAATAATAATAATATCCACGACAGTCGGTAAAATAAACAATATACCTGTTGTTTATACCTGTATAAAATGTAGACATAAAAGCTCAGCCAACTCCCCGTCATACATACATACGTAACCTATCGGTACCTACATATTAACATTCCTATGCTCAGCCTAGCATCTCAGTCATGAAATAAAATATCATAGGTAAGTAAAGTATAGGTATATAGGCTCAGCCAACTCCCCTTCACATATACATAGCCCTTATATACCTATTCACCAACAAACAGTACAACGATCGACGCAGACTATCCAAACCCCGCAATCGACAATTACAAATCCGAAACCTCCTCAGTAGGTAGGTACCTACTTTCCTACATATCCAAAACACCGGCGAACCAACAAAACAATGACCAAGGTTATAATCAATTAATAGGTACCCATTAAATGAAATAATCGTAAAATACGTACCATGGAACAACGGGTAATAATAACCATGGCATACCTAACACTTCAAGTACGAATAAAATCACCAACATTATGTCGGGTTCCCTTACCTTGCCTAACCCATACCTGGCGTTTGATACCGAACGTCTCAAACGGATCCAATCTCCGTACGCCATCACCTGGAACGCAGGCGCAAATACCAGAACTCCATTTCCTCCATCGACGACGCGCACCGACCGGCTGCCTCCCCGCTTTGACTCGTCCTGTCGCCCGTCTCCGCTCTCGAAAAAGAATCCGAATCGTCCATGGTCGAAAGGTCTCGAATGTCCCTTTTCACCCCTATTTATACCCTCGGTTAGCCCACCTATTTCGCTAGCTATCCCCTGACCAATCATCTATCCGTTGAGATATCCTACGATCTTTCTGCTAATTTCATTGGTCCCGACCGGCGGCCTCTCTGTTGGCAGAACTGATTTTTTGCACGCCAAAACAAGTTGACAACCCACAAGCTACAACTTCCGTTCATTCGTACCAATTTCAATGTAAACAAAACGTTACAACCCGACTTACTGAATTGCCTCCAAAATAGTATTCATCTAATTCCATTGACACCTCTTAAAATCGTTTGTATTATACACAGAAAACTACTATTTATGTAACTTATTTTAAAACGTAATATTTTCCTAAAACTACGAATGTATTAAATATATTTTTAATAATTCAACTACTATTTGTGGAATATAATAATTGAATCTCACCTAATAATAAAATAACTTTAATTAGACAAAACCTAAAGCTAAAGCTAAGGGAAACTTAAGGCACTAGATGGCGCCCTGCGTCAACCTATATTGATACGGGATTTACTCTAATTATAATTTTAATAATTCAGCAACTATTTGAGGGATATAAGAATTAAATTAACATAATAATAAAATAACTTTAATTAGAATTATCTAAAGTTAAGACGAATGGAATCAATAGATCTATTGCGCCATCTATGGCTCCTTGCGTGGGCTATATTGATGCGGTATGTGCTCTACCACTTTGCAATTTATGGTCGAAAAATCTAATAGATGGCGCTTGATACACTATGGGAACTTATCATCAATAATTATGAATGTTGGTCCTAGAACGATATCTACTCTGTTGCATCCACTTCCTGGATTGTATAAAATATTCCTATAATAATTTTCTGCGTAAAAATATATTTCATTAAAAAGTGGGAAGATGCACCCTGTTACGTCACACACGCCCCCTAAATTATTATGTAGTTTACCGAAGAAATAATTTACTATATCACACAATATACACATGCGTCATACGATATTTACCCCGGAACGATACTGCTCTTTTCCAATCATCTCCTTTGGTTGTATAAATATTTCTATGACTATTAAACTAGATAAAAATATATTTGATTAAAACGAGAAGATGCACCCTTGTTACGTTACACACGCCCCCTAAATTATTATGTAGTTTACCGAAGTAATAATTTATAACTAACAAAATTGAAGATGTAGAAGGGAGCATCTTTACTAGGTACGTCACATACGCCCCCTAAATTAATAACCAGTTTTTATTGCTTTTATACAGAGCCAAAAGTTATAAGACCATTTAACAATAGAAGAATATAATAATCTTAATCACACCTCCGCCCCCGAACATTTTATTAGTTGAACGCACCTAATAATTCCACACTTCCAATTTGTAGGTAAGTTATCATTTGAAACCAATAATAGAACAAAGTGAAGTCTGCAAAATTATCGCACCAGCGAGACACCGAAGCAAACGCCAAAGATAAAGAGAAGTGTAGAAAAGTACCACTAAAGTTCATAGTTGGCACGACATTTGTAATAAAACAAAATTGATAAAACATCTATAACGAAAATCCAGCAATTAACAAAATAACCTAATTAACGCCAAAATTTCCGAAAAAATTACCTACTTTACCAAATAGCTAATAATTTTCGCAATAACGATACGACAGCATCCCAAACTTAAATAATATACCTAAAATGCAATCTACTCTCTACATTAATTGTGGAACATTTGAATTATCATTTTCATTATGATTGGCCATGGCGAGAAAATTATTTACAATGAGTAAAGAAAAAATAGTGTAGATCTAACCAAATAGACAGTGCATAAGCACGTGATCAGACGCAGCCCGTTGCTCTGGCCGAAGCACAAACAGACTGCCCTGACACCGATCGGCCGCAAAGCAGCAGTTGCAGTCAGCACCAGAAGCAGCACGTAGGCAGGTAGACGGCAGGAGCTACCGCGTCTCTCGATTACGCTGAAATCAGTTCGGCAAACAAAACTCAAAAACTGCTAGTAACAAGGCCACTTACAAGAATATGCATAAAACCTAAGTATCGTAGCCGCACCCATACTATAGACGTGTATGCCAGGCACACTGAAATTATCTTAAAATTGTCAGAAACACAACAGCGTGATTTACAATGTATGGCGACGTGCTAGTGCCTATTTAAATTATTAACAGAACCTCAAATTGAATTACTCTAAAATCCTCGGAAATAATTGACGTTTCCAATGGCACGCTCTCTGACGTCATCTTTGATTTGACGGCTTAACACTGTTTTGTACAAGTAAGGCTGTAAAATAGAATAGAATGGTACCTCCCTCGGATAGATTTCTTCGACAAAGCTTTATTGCAATTTGTAGCTAACCGGAACTCCAACTCCAACAAACGGCATCAGCTTCGACATCGGCGGCCGGCGTCCCGGTGAAACGGCGTCGGTCAGTTAATAATGCGCGTCAACGTTCTGCAACGCTGCTTGTCTTCTCGCCGCAGTTATTTTGGAACACATTTTTAGATGTTAGTTTTGTCCTTCACGGTCAATTTATAATGGAAAGAAAATATATTTTTTTTTTCTCGTAAATGTTAAAAATATAGGTACTACATAAATAAGACACAACGACTCTGGAAAAAATAAAAATACCCGTCCATAAAAAGTTGTCCCCGCCAGGACTCAATCCTGGCTCACACCCAGTGATCCGACCATTCGACCAAGCCGGCCTAAATTGTTTGAAGAATTAACAATAATACGAAAATTGATTCCAACCTTGTCTTTTTGATTTACGTTCTCTCATAATTTTGTGGAAAGCTGAAAATATAAAAATTAATTTACCTGTAATTATTTCTTTTCCAATCACGTGAGTGCTGAAAATATTATACTACACAAAAATACACATCCATGAGTCGGAAACAAATATCCATGTCCATCAAAAATTTGTCGCTACCCGGATTCGAACCCGGGACCTCTTGACACACACCCCGAGATTCGACCATTCGACTAAGCCGGCCGCAGTAAGTAGGTACCTATCTAAGATGATGATTGATTTCTTTCATAGTGTTTAATCTATTCGTCTAATGATCCTATTATACCTACATCGCCCTGCTGTTTTATTAATCTAAGAGATTTATTGTCGCCCCCAATCTGTGGTCGCCCCCAAGACCTTAGAACCACTTCACATTTTTAAAACCTCATTTCCATTTCACAAGCAACAAATTGTGACTGCAAATGCCAGTCACTATAGTTTTATTTTAATACAAATAAAATTACAGTTACTTAAAGTTCTTAAAATTAAAGTCTTGTCACGGGAATCGAACCCGCTTCCTCTGCAATTTAAGTACAAATATAAAATTATGTTTAAAAAGTTCTTAAAATTAAAGTCTTGTTACGGGAATCGAACCCGATACCTCTGCAATCCTTGTTTTTTTTTCAATAATGTGGCGGGGATCGAACCCGCTTCATCTGCAATCCTTTATTTTAATAATGTGGTGGGAATCGAACCCGCTACCACTACAATCCTTTATTTCAATAATGTGGTGGGAATCGAACCCGCTACCTCTGCAATCCTATATTTCAATAATGTGGCGGGAAACGAACCCGCTACCACTATAATCCTTTATTTCAATAATGTGGCGGGAATCGAACCCGCTACCTCTGCAATCCTATATTTCAATAATGTGGCGGGAATCGAACCCGCTACCACTACAATAGTTTATTTCAATAATGTGGCGGGAATCGAACCCGCTACCACTACAATCCTTTATTTCAATAATGTGGTGGGAATCGAACCCGCTACCACTACAATTCGTTGTTTTAATAATTTTACCTATTTATTCGATATCCTGGTCACGGCACCAAATTGTAACTGAACCCCCCCTGTTGTATAGACTAATACGCGGTGGTTGAGAACGAACCCACGATAAGTACAGACGGTGATAACATTTTTCGACCTTATGAATAATTAAAAAAATATAAGGAAGTGGAAGCCCGCTCCCCGCTCCTCACAATGAGTGACAACCTTCGATTCACTCTCTCCTTCCAAACCACCGGAAGTTCCTTATATGCCCTACCCGAATCAGTGTATTATTCCAGTCCGTTAGCATTACCGTGGAAAGTCATATGTAGTGTATTTAAACCAGATCATAGGCAGAGAAACCCGGCCGAATTCTCCTGACTTCAACAACACGTCAGAAGAAGGTCATTATAATTCAAAAGACAGCCCAGATTCTACGTGGGGCGGCTTGGTTGTGAGGCAAGCCCGCGCTGTCGCAACTATCTAGTGGGTTCCAATCTGAGTATCCTCAGTAATGGAACTAGCTCCCTTAAATAGCTCCTGTCTAACCTAAGCTATCTGACCTAGTTTGAACCATAATAACGATACAACTGTTATGTCTCATCACGATCCTCCGACACAGATAATCCCTTCTATCAATCTGGAGAGTGTGCAGTGTGGGGAAAATAGTCTTTCCTGCGTGTAGAGAATTGGGCGTATTTTGGGCATCAGTGTTGGCACTGTATATGTCTACTGACCTAACCTAGCTTCAATACCAAAATACTCCCAATTGATCATGCAACACACGCTTACGATGTAAATATAAAAGGCCTCATAATCATGTCATCACACAATTATGTAGTCCCAAATTCACAAAGCAGCGTGCCCACGTAAATGACAAGGGACCAGTACACAACTAAATCATGACATATTTTATTATTATTATTATATTAAGTAAATATTTATATTAATTTAATCTGGCCAACGTGTAAATAATGATCATCAAGTATGGTAGGACCCCCCCTGTTGTGAAGTAGCATCCCAAGACTCTTTTATGAGGTATGTGACGTGTTCCCTACGGAGGGAGAAGGATACGTAACATTAGAAGACAGATGAACTTAAGTTTGTTGCATATTATAGTGGAAATAAGGTTAGTTGGTAACTGTAGGCAAATACTCAATTATTCCAGATTACTCCGGTAAATCTAACAAACCAAATCTGCAACCGCCAATAGAACTGACCATACTATACACCGCACGCATGAACTTTATGATGATGTAATAATAATAATATCCACGACAGTCGGTAAAATAAACAATATACCTGTTGTTTATACCTGTATAAAATGTAGACATAAAAGCTCAGCCAACTCCCCGTCATACATACATACGTAACCTATCGGTACCTACATATTAACATTCCTATGCTCAGCCTAGCATCTCAGTCATGAAATAAAATATCATAGGTAAGTAAAGTATAGGTATATAGGCTCAGCCAACTCCCCTTCACATATACATAGCCCTTATATACCTATTCACCAACAAACAGTACAACGATCGACGCAGACTATCCAAACCCCGCAATCGACAATTACAAATCCGAAACCTCCTCAGTAGGTAGGTACCTACTTTCCTACATATCCAAAACACCGGCGAACCAACAAAACAATGACCAAGGTTATAATCAATTAATAGGTACCCATTAAATGAAATAATCGTAAAATACGTACCATGGAACAACGGGTAATAATAACCATGGCATACCTAACACTTCAAGTACGAATAAAATCACCAACATTATGTCGGGTTCCCTTACCTTGCCTAACCCATACCTGGCGTTTGATACCGAACGTCTCAAACGGATCCAATCTCCGTACGCCATCACCTGGAACGCAGGCGCAAATACCAGAACTCCATTTCCTCCATCGACGACGCGCACCGACCGGCTGCCTCCCCGCTTTGACTCGTCCTGTCGCCCGTCTCCGCTCTCGAAAAAGAATCCGAATCGTCCATGGTCGAAAGGTCTCGAATGTCCCTTTTCACCCCTATTTATACCCTCGGTTAGCCCACCTATTTCGCTAGCTATCCCCTGACCAATCATCTATCCGTTGAGATATCCTACGATCTTTCTGCTAATTTCATTGGTCCCGACCGGCGGCCTCTCTGTTGGCAGAACTGATTTTTTGCACGCCAAAACAAGTTGACAACCCACAAGCTACAACTTCCGTTCATTCGTACCAATTTCAATGTAAACAAAACGTTACAACCCGACTTACTGAATTGCCTCCAAAATAGTATTCATCTAATTCCATTGACACCTCTTAAAATCGTTTGTATTATACACAGAAAACTACTATTTATGTAACTTATTTTAAAACGTAATATTTTCCTAAAACTACGAATGTATTAAATATATTTTTAATAATTCAACTACTATTTGTGGAATATAATAATTGAATCTCACCTAATAATAAAATAACTTTAATTAGACAAAACCTAAAGCTAAAGCTAAGGGAAACTTAAGGCACTAGATGGCGCCCTGCGTCAACCTATATTGATACGGGATTTACTCTAATTATAATTTTAATAATTCAGCAACTATTTGAGGGATATAAGAATTAAATTAACATAATAATAAAATAACTTTAATTAGAATTATCTAAAGTTAAGACGAATGGAATCAATAGATCTATTGCGCCATCTATGGCTCCTTGCGTGGGCTATATTGATGCGGTATGTGCTCTACCACTTTGCAATTTATGGTCGAAAAATCTAATAGATGGCGCTTGATACACTATGGGAACTTATCATCAATAATTATGAATGTTGGTCCTAGAACGATATCTACTCTGTTGCATCCACTTCCTGGATTGTATAAAATATTCCTATAATAATTTTCTGCGTAAAAATATATTTCATTAAAAAGTGGGAAGATGCACCCTGTTACGTCACACACGCCCCCTAAATTATTATGTAGTTTACCGAAGAAATAATTTACTATATCACACAATATACACATGCGTCATACGATATTTACCCCGGAACGATACTGCTCTTTTCCAATCATCTCCTTTGGTTGTATAAATATTTCTATGACTATTAAACTAGATAAAAATATATTTGATTAAAACGAGAAGATGCACCCTTGTTACGTTACAATATGATTGATTACAGTCAGATAAAAAATAATGATCGACTAAAATTTTTCGAGCTCCAGGGAAAGCTTTGTTTTTTTCGGTTATGCTGTAAGTGTATGCTGTAAGTGTATTCATCCTAATGGCCTGTAAGTGTTTCATTGAAAGGAATCCCAGAAGAATGAGCCCAGCGTTTCAAATACAAAACATTCAACTTTATGTTTCAATAATGATGGTTGACGCGTTAATATACATTTGTACAGGTTACTATTCGAATCAATGTAATATTGTGCATGCTTTATATGAGTTACATTGCGCAGCGGTGTAGCGAGCTCGACCTGCGAATGAGAAACTATGCAATGTTCTCTAAGGCTGGTCATTGAATAGGTGACCAAATATAATTATCTCCGTGCTTCGGAAGGCACGTTAAGCTGTTGTTCCCGGCTATATATGCAGTCGTTAATACCCACCAAGCCGCACAGTCATCCTGGTGGCTTATGGCCCATTCTTCTTTCATTCTTCTAACCATAGGGATCTGTGCCCAAGCAATGGTGACATTAAAAGGCCAGTGATGATAATGAATTACAACACGTAGTCCTAAATTTATCGCAAAGGATTGGCAATTCGAATTGGTTGTAGACACGACACATTTCACCATAAACCAATTAATAGTTTCTGGGATAAAGGGGGTCTTCGAATGGCATCTCAAGTGACGCAGAAGGCACTTTGATTACCCCTCGATAGAGAGATATTCGACGACAATAATAATATCTAGAACCAATGTTAACCTCCTTCATACCAATTTTGTTACTTTGTTATGTCACAAAGTAATATTATAATATACACTGTTGTGTGTAATTAATGAGTATTCATATTTTCAGTAAGACTTTCTTTAGTATCCACTAGAACAGGGATTCCCAAAGTAGTTTGCGTTTATAAAGTAATGTCCCATAGCCAATAAAAAAAAAACTATTTGTAGTTTTTCCTATTGTTCATTTTAATTAATAAATTAATTGTAATTTATAAACTATGCTCGGGTATACAACTATGGGTCGTTGTAGAACACTTTGGGAATAGAAGGTTTAGAACCTCAAATAATCTATGTCTAGCGTCTCCTACATCAAAATTCTAGATTTCGTCTTTAATGCAATAAGTTTTCTGTAGCAGCCTAAGTTGCAATTAAACTTCAGTTAAACCTCTCCACGTGGATAGAATTACCAAGGTTCTAATTGAAATAATTACTGATTTTCCTACAAGAAACGTCGGTTCGCTTATGCATAAGTAACGATGTTAGTATTTGACAGCCTTTTGATGTTCACCTGGTACTTTCACAGAGTAAATAAATAAATTAGTATCTTGATTCTTCACGTGACACACAGGAAGTGATATATTTGAATGTACAAACTGTAATGAGATATTAATGTTTAATTTAATGTAAGTACCTCTTAATACGTTAAATAGATTTTTAGTTAGAGAAGTCGTGTGAGAAAAGGTAGAAATTCAACTTCAAATATATCAATATGAAACCAAATCACTTTTAAAATGATTGTAGGCAGACTATAAAAACACAGTCCTGAGTTTATTTTAATTTAATTTGTAAAGGAAGAGAAGTGTCTTATTTGACTTTTTAAAGTAAGATATTGTTCGTTGAAACCGGCTCAAGGTTATAATATTCAGCAGCAGCGTTCCTGGTATACCACTGCGATTAGGCTTACCTCTATTACATGGGACCTAAAATAACTGGCGAAAAGAGGGTACACTTCTTGCTACAGTAAACAGTCGTGCTTGTGTGTGTGTGTATATCCGTCATGTCTACTGTACTCATTTTGCCCGCCCTTGCCTTATTAATATGCAAGACTACGAAGGGATCGTCGACCTAATAGCTGCATGCCATCGGACGATTTTAGAATGTGAAAACAAGAGAGTTAAGACTTGAGCATTTATCTCAATTTGCGTAGTCGGCTGCACTTTAAAAAAGTCCCACGTTCCACGGAGCTAATAGAAAACAGCTACGATGTACCTGAAAGAGAAGCAATTTGCAAGTTTGTATAAGATTCTCATCGTTTTTCCCTGTTTCCGTGGGACGTGGAGCAAAACTTGATTGCTTTTGTGAGCTCTTTCGGCTCGTAAGAGGGTTGCAAGATATTTTGGTGGTCCTTTATTGTAATGACTTACATTAGTGCTGGGGATCGTCTCCGCAAAATCTGGGGAAGCCGTTTAGACCGATTGATAAGGAAGCGTTCCATTAAGTGGCCGGTTCGTTCTTAACACTTATGATCTTTTTCTTTGTTTGGTTTCTTGGACTTTTAGATCTAGGCCAGGGGAGTGGAAAGTTAAAAGGTTACCATAGCATATTGTCTAAGGCGGTTTTTAATTTTATAAAAATTAAATTTACCCAAAGTAAATTAGAACGTGATAGTTATTTAATAATTTTCTGAGTAATTGGTTTTTATAGCAATATTGTTTTTAATTTTATACAATAGAAGCCCATACAAATAAGCAATTATTAATAAGTTAAAAAACTGTATTTCGTTTACAATGATAAAAAAAATCCCAAGAATTTAGCGTTTTGCGGTTTGCGGCTACGGAACCAGGCTGTTCTGTTACCAAAGCTCTTAAACGCAACGAAGTTAAAACACACAAGCAATTAAGGGCAAGTGGAGCGAGTTTAATATTGCTAACTGTTACAGTGCGCAATTATCATCTGGACTTGCAGCAGTGGTAAAAGAGACTCATAATTAGTACGTCTCCCGCTTTGCCAAATTGCCGGCTTTCGCCGTTTCTACTTGGGTTAGCTCTTGGCTTTTATAAGAATTGTTTCTTTTTATCTTTATTGATGTTAGCTTTTAGCCACAATCGATTTTAAAGGCTTTTGTTTATTGACAACGGCTCCAGCGTTTTGACCCCAAACTTGGGCAGTTTATTGTCCGTTCTTTTCAGAACAAGGCTTGCTTGTAGATTATGAACGGATAGCATAGCTTATCGCGTATTTATTTGAATCCTCAAGAAACACATTAAACATTGCAGTGTCTTGCTACGAATGGTACGATAAGAACGTTGCAACCCATTCTTTATCATTGCTTAACCCTTAGACGTATTGTACGACACCCTGAGAAGAGATCGGGGGTGGTGACAATTTAATTCTGCTCTGCCGTTAGCACACGGTAATTATAGACATAATCCACACAGTACCGGTCCCACCTAGTTAACTAGTTTCTTAATAGCGGTGTCCGGCTAACTGCTTGCTATTCGACTCGCACGCTTATTGCCCAGCCTTTGTTATTTCGTGTTGATATCTTCACAGTGCATACTAATTATGTTCATTATCTGATGGCGGAGAAACCGCGATTGGATTCAAAATTGGTATTATGTTTTATTTTACGTTTCGTTGCGTCAACATCGAAATCAAATCACAAACCGCTCTCGATTCTAAAACTCTGTCAACCGCGCAGATGTTAAGACGATCAATCAGTATCAGTCATTTGAATGACTAGTTCACTGGCTAGCAGCTCAAAGGTCTGGGGTTAGAATCCTGATAGGGACAATAATTATTCTCAAGTCATGATGTTTATAATTATTATTTTATAAAAATATTTTCAAAATTTACTCATCGATTCAATGTTAGTTATCTAGTTGCTATAAAAAAAGGGCTTAAGCTGTTTACTTTGGGCTAGATATGAATATAAGAAAACTCAACTATCCAGAAGCAAGACGTTAAAAATAAAGAAAATGAAGCCAGAAATATTTCGAAAAATATTGTCTTGATGCAATCTGGGCAGTTGCATATACAAATCTTCCAACCAGTACGTTAATTAATTTGCCGAAATTTCTCTGACCTTTCAACTTCACGTTGGAAGCCAACAGGTACGTTCGCAATGTAGAAACAAATTTCTAACATCTAAAGCAGAGACGACAGACGTTAAATATCAAGGGAGGTGGGGCATGTGCATTTGAAAATCCAGTCACGTTGCTGTACATACTACTTATGAATACATACATATTCTATACAACTATATACACAAGCCCTTATTAAGCAATACACATCCGGAAAATCATTCAGTTTATCGTTAACACAACTTATTTACTGCTATATTAATAATCGCGCCGACCAATTGTTAATGAGGCTTGGAAGTTTCAACGTAATGAGAACGAAATTTACTGTTTGCGGTGCGAATGAGTAATGCAAACAACTGCAGTTATGCACTTAAACGTTTTTAATCGGAATTGAATTGCGCACTATTGTTTTATTTAATGCGTTCAAAATATCGATTGTGTCATGGTTTGCTAAGTTATGGCCCGTTATTAATAAGGCTTAATAAGCAGAGAGTTCAATTATTAATACCTCAGAAACCAGCCATTTATACTGTTCGATTTATTGCAGCATAAACGCCATGTTGACAGTTCTGTGTCCAATGTATGCACTGTAGGTACCACGTGTGCGTCCAGTTCACCACTACGAATCTTTGATAATTAGACTGAAACTTTTTATAGCGTGGTCTTTGCGGGTATCCGTTTCTTAGGGTAAAGTCAGTTCGACTAGCAATATACGCTTGAGTATCGGTGAGTAAACTAATATATCCGGTGTAGACGCAGAAACCTCTACGTCACTTGGTATTTTGTAGTGTTTGTCACACGAGGCCATCAGAAGAGGTCCGGAACCGAATATAGTGTACGGATATTATTTTATAGATTAGAGAGCCCTTTCTAGGCAGTATGGTGGTTTGCGCCACCTTCCCCAATGTCAACGTTGGTTACTCAAAGTCTTAGCTTGTAAATCTACACACTAAATAAAAAATGCGGTAACTAAGGCGAAAATACTTATCGACAGAATGAGCTAAAATCTCACCCCATTCCGATAGCTGAGCATAAAATTAAACTACGTGCTAAAGGACGCTACGAGTCCTAAATGGAGATCCGACTTTCATGCCAAATTCCCATTCGCGACATTTCGTTCGTGTGACAAACAATTGTGTTGATTACTGTAAAGTAAAAAATGGAACGCAAAATAAACCAATTTGGCCCCGATTTGCTCGTACTCCCGAATTCGCTAACAATGGCAGTGGCGCGGTAGGCGGTGAATGTCAATATATCATGCGCTTGACATCTCACTTAGTTAGCATTTTCATTAGTCACTAGTTGTGAAATAACGAACTCCACAAATGAAATTACCACCAGTAGGGAATGAGGTAGAATAAAATAGGTATTTTTCTAGACGTCACATGTAGCAGCCTTGTGGTGCTGCTGATTATTGTCACCACTCACCCATCTCTCTCGAGGGTATCTTACAAGGCTAATGCAGCGTTACTCTTATACCATCTACCAATGAACTGCGATTTAAGTGCCCATTAGATGGCAATAGGCTTGTCCCCTATTATATGGAACCTAAAATAATAAACGATACTTGGGTGTTCTCCTCTGCCTAACCCTCTGGAATATATAGGCATCATTTTTATGCAATGTATGTAGCAATCATAAGAAAGCCGCTGGATGCGGGTACA
Source organism: Cataclysta lemnata (assembly GCA_963931975.1). Lineage (NCBI taxonomy): Eukaryota > Metazoa > Arthropoda > Insecta > Lepidoptera > Crambidae > Cataclysta > Cataclysta lemnata. The sequence continues at coordinate 9,943,669 of OZ008339.1, forward strand.
GTAGGACCCATGGGTTAAGAGTCTGCGTCTCTTAGCTGTAATGATTATGCTGATTATAATAATATGTTTATAAACAATATCCCAAAAATAGGTGAGAAAAACTTCGACAAATTATCAAGTGCAGGGCACATTGACAGCGGGCGAGCCGGCAGGCGGGCGAAGCGAGTTGATGGAAACTATTTATTTAAATAACTTTCGCTTTGTCCGGCCTAGTAGCCTTAGGAAAAAATGTCAGAATTCGATTGTCAAACTATACGGCCAATCACAATAAGGGCATAATTTAAAATTCGGAAGTGGATTTCATTCCATTTTTAAATTCCTAGCGAGACGCTGTAACATTTTAATGTTTTTCTTGTCTTAGTGCAGTTTTCCAAATTTTATAAGAATTTTATAAATATATCGGAGCAAGCAAGTGATTCTCCGATTAACAGCTGTTATTAAAAGGAATACATGCTGTGTCATTGACCCGAAAGGGTCCTTTGGTACGGGTAACGAAACTTCAATAATCAATCGCTGAGAGGTCCCAGGCTGTCTGGTTGATTGTGGACCGGACCTAGCGGAGGCACATTCAATCCTGTGAGAAATTACTACTCCCTACTACACTTCTCTGCAGTCAGGTACCTTACTAACCTACGGAGGCGCCTGAAGGCTCGGAGATACATCCAGCTTAAGCTTAGAGTAGCGTCGAGTTTTAAAATACCCATCCCACTCGTTTTGGATTTTAATTAATAAATTATACTGCTAATGCAATGCAATTTTATGAAACTAATTACACTTGTGTCCTTTCGTTCCCAAGGCATCCTACCTGGTATTATCATATCTAACCCATGGTTGTGTTAAATTTAAATTATAAATTTACTGTCCAACTGGTTGTTTTTATTTTTACTGTCACTTTCTAAATTATCTTTCTAATTATTACTTTATACACACATTCAAAATTATTGTTAGGGGGGAAATTGTTTTTATTTAGGGACATTTTTTTAGGAAAAAATTAAAAAATTATATTTATATAGGTCAGCATCATCATTAGCAGTTAATATTGGAGTATTACAACGTGGCGCAATAATAGTCTCATTTTCCAACTCCAGACAGCGATAACACCGAATGTTTGCACAGCACTGTTTGCATTAAAACGCCTCGCAATGAACGAGACTGAACAATTTACTAAACTTTAAAGCAGTCAACACGTTGAAACACAAACAAAAGACGGAAACAACAATCTGGAAATATTTCACATCACAATTAGCCCGGATTGAAATAAACCGGAGTTATTTCGCTCGTAGCCGTCTACGGAGTGTTTGCGTAACAATTTGTGTTTATTATATTAAATCACAATGAGTTGTGGGATACGCCGAGGGAATTACAGTATGAATGACTGATGAAACCTCATCCATTTGAAATTAAAAATATGAGTCATATTATTATGCGTACATTCATACATAAATCACGCCTATATCCCCGAAGGGGTAGGCAGAGGTGAATTAACACCCACTTTTTGCCAATTATGTTCGGTCCCATGTAACAGGTGGCGAGCCTATTGCCATATATCGAGCACATAAATCGCAGTACAAATTTATATTGCTTGAGGGAAATGCTGAGATGAGGGAAATGCTGCTGCCCATTACTCATTGCTGTCTTTACCCTTAGTCGCCTTGTACGACACCCACGGGAGAGATGGGGGTGGTGACAATTGTATTCTGCTCTGCCGTCACCACACGGCCGTCATCATATTATTATGATAACAGTATTTATGTACTCGACAGTCAAAATGGATATGGTGCAATACGAATGACTTTAGCAGACTGTACAGACTGGCATAAAAAGTTTATTTGAACAAACAACTATGGTAACACCACAAACCTACTAAGCCAAATAAGGTAGATCTTAATACTTCATACCGCTCTTTATCTCACTTCTAGTACTATTTTTTTATTATTAATTTTTACGTTAATTATCAAGATGAATCCAAAAGTAATTAGATAGGTAAAAGCGTAAAATCTAAAAATCATAGAATATAAAGATCGGTAAAAGCGTTATGAATGGTATGACAACTCAGTTAACATCAACGTAAAAATTACAAGCCAAATTATTGTTATGTGTAAGCGTTGAAAGCTAACTGAAAACATTAATAATTATACACCCAGCCTAAAGGTATTATGGAAGAGGTAGGTATGATAATAATGATAATAACCTAATTTTGTAAAATGATTGACATCAAACAAGCATGTTTTACATCATTTAGTTGTACAATCTTAAATTAGTATCAAGCTTGTAATTTTTGTTCCCGTCATCTGTGCTAAGTTGTCACCGACTGGTGACGGTAGAGCAGAATACAATATCAGCACCTCTATCTCTACCGGGGGTGACCTGCCGAACTCAGAGTCGTGAAAAAACGTTATTGAGTACTTAACGTCAAAAAAGAAGACAATTCAAAACTAGTCGCTATTCTTGCCGAGTCTATGGTCTAGATTTGAATAAAAATTTTTGACATTAAATACTCATTATAGTTAATTGACGTCTCTGAGTGCGCCAGGTAGAGGGTAACTGAGTAATAGACAGTAGCGTTCCTCTTACAACGCCTAGCAATATACTTCCATTACGTTCCCGACAAATGAGAATGGGTTCCAAAATGTGTCATTTTTACATTATAAAATACATAAGGCTGTCAAAGACCAAATACAAGTTTCCTCATATTCTTCCACATTATGCTTGAATAAAAGCAATACAAAAATAAACCTTCCATTTAAATTGAGACGAGCGCGTTCATTTAGTGCCATCAAACAAAATATAAGACGGACGCTTATTAAAGGGTTCTTCATAATTCCCGCCTCAATATAAGTCCGATACTTATATTTCTCCCGGAGCCCATTTGCGGCGGATTTCCTCGGCAAAGCGGGATTCGTTTATAGCATGGTACAAGATATAAGGGCAAAGCGTTCTATTCGGTGGATTGCAAAAATCACATTTTCCACATATTTCCTTTTGTATTTTCGTTTATTTTTACTATTCGTTTATGTTTTCATACATAAGTTACGCCTATTTATCCCCGAAGGGATAGGTAGACCCACATTTCGGCAATTATGGGGTCCCATGTATTAGGTGGTGAGCCTAATGCCCTCTGTCGGGCACATAAATCGCAGCATATAGCCAGGTGGTATAAGAGCAACGCTGCTGCCATGCTTTACCCATAGCTGTCTCAACCCTTAGTCTCATTTTTCGACAGTTCGTTCTGCCGTCACCACACTGTTTTGTCATTTCAAACATCCAAACATAATTTACACAATAACGCTGCAAATTTAAAATTCACGTTAAAATATTATTTACAATGAAATTTCCGTACTTTGATTTAACATGAAAATAAAATACTTACAAAGAAAAGAAAGAAAGAAATTCATTTCGGGTTCAAATAATTTTGTTAATAATTCTTGTTCTCTTATCACTTAAACCACATCATAACTCCAAGGGACGCCATCGAGTGCTAAGTTCGCGTGAGCTAAACTTTTACCGCGACTCCTTTTAACACTTCTGTAGCTATTTACATTTTATTGCTCTATCGCATAGCAGAACTACTTTATTTGTTTTGTGGCTGTCTGGCAGGATTTTGCGGTTGATGAAATTGTTTCTTGTTTTGTTAAGCTGTTTTAATTCTAGAACTATTTTGAAGGTAAATGAAGAATTTCTCTTTATTCTTTATTACCTACAAGATTGAACATACTTAACTCACGACTTTCGACTTTAAGGATACGTGCTTTTTACTAGCAGCATTTCTAGATCTTGTTCAAGAACATTGTTGTCCTTTTTCCTGTATACGAACAACTCTGAGGTTGTCTATAGACTGAATTTCACCGGAGAGGAGAGGAACTGTCTTGTCTTTCTTTGTTAATTACTTCACCCCGCTGGCTAGCTACGCTCCAATCAAAGAGTACAATGTATATACAGCAATCGACTGGCAGCCAGAGGTTTCTCACGGATGGCAATGCAGGAAAGACCGTTTGCTGTCTTTAAAATAGGAAAGATATTTGTAAATTGTGGGAACAGTGTTGAGTTTGAATTTCATTTTAAGATTTGTATTTAAACAGTCTAATAAATGTTGGATGTTCGAATGCTCTAGATATATTTTGAGAATATTGGAGCATTAAGTTACAAAACTACAAAACCCATTTTAATTCCTGCAACAGAGAGTATTTCCTTATTAAAATGGACCAATTAAAATAATATTCGGTCCGATGCACTAATTGGCGCTGACTGTACATTGCGAAATCACTGCTGTTCCTTTACGATATCTGCAATTTGTGCTAGCCATTTCTGTTCTTAATATCGGTGTTATTTTATAATCTGTTCACTTAAGTCTTTTTAATGTGAAGCATCAAGGTGTAATTTATTTCTATAGCCGATATTTAAAATTACTACTAGAAAGGACCTTAAGGAAGGTTTCTCAGTCAATGTTAATTTTTATATTCAAAACCGACACAATACAAAAAATACTTAGAAATTATGTTCATTTAAGATATTTGATTTTTAATTTTAACATTATATAAATGTTAGAAAAATTTGTACAAAGATTTTAATGGTTAGAAAAAGAATTTCGAAAAATTATTTAAGATCATAATTTTACGAAATTCTTTTTCTAACCATTAAAATCATTTAAGATAGTTCATCTAAGGACATCTTTCATACACAATGATACAGCGGGCCTAGCCAAGTGGCTTTTCTATTCGAACGCATAGAATACAAAAGTATGAAACTCACGTTTTGTTTTCTCTGACATTGGTGTATTACACGTCAGTTTCATACATTTGTTTTACATACATACATACACAAATCACGCCTATATGCCCGAAGAGGTAGGCAGAGGTGAACTAGCACCCACGTTTCGCCTGTTATGTTAGGTCCCATGTAATAGTGGGCGAGCCTATTGCCATTTATCGGGCACAAAAGTCGCAGTACATTGCTAGGTTGTATACATATAAGAGGAACGCTGCTGCCCATTCCTCATCACTGATTTATCCTTAGTCGCCTAGTACGACACCCACGGGAGAGATTTGGGGTGGTGACAATTGTATTCTACTCCCGTGGGTGTCGTACAAGGCGCCTTAGTCGCCTTAAAAGACAGCGATGAGTAATGTGCAGCAGCATTCCCCACGTACCACCTACCAATATTCTATGATTTATGTGCCCGATCTACGGCAATAGGCTCGCCCCCTATTACATGGTAACTAACTTAATTGGCGAAAAGTGGGTGTTCGTTCACCTCTGTCCACCACTTCGGGGACTTAGGCGTGATTATTTTATGTATGTATGTAGTAGCAGATAATCGCTCAAAATTTTCTAGTTGCGTTGTTATTAGTAGCACAAACTTTTCATCGTTGTAATTCTTGTGGGGTATTCTCCGTTAGAACGTAGCCATGGCGCACTCATAGCCGTCATTCATAATCTCCATTACGGCCTATTGTTGACACAATGCTTCAGCTTGCGCGACCTAGAAATTTCCAAGTCCCGGGGATATTTGAGTCAGATGCCAGTTTTAGCGGAATTTCTAAAAATAGGCTGCTTGTTTGTGCGATTGCTCAAAAAGTAAGGAGATATGGGGTATATTTAATGGATAATAAATAAACAAAATTACCAACTGAGACCAAACATACCTACTTGGCGAAATTTGGCTAATTCTGCCTATCCTTTCGGTGATAAATAGACATAATATTATACATGTATTCGTTTCGTCGTCATTGAAGCATACTTAACATTCAAATGTAAATAATTATAAATAAAATGCAATATTTTCTTTGACTACTGTCAAATTTTTATCTATTCTTTATTAACTTTTCATGCACTTTTAAAATTATTATTGTCATGTCACATATCAAATTACAAAAAAAAAACAACTTAATAGAGACTGTGACACTTTCCCGCGAATACTTCCTTTGTTTCTACCGATAACTGGCAGTTTTTATTTGGGTAAGATAAAAGTTTTAATTCGTACGTTCACATACAAAGTCCCAACTGATGCCAAGTTGGCATAACTTGTGTTTTGCCCCAGCCCCGTTTGTGGGTCACGCTGAACTAACAATAGGCTGTCTGGTATTGTATCTGACAGTGGCTGCGTACAGATTAATGTTTTAATTATAATTTTGTTAAGGCGACGCAGTGTTTTGAGCGCTTGTTCGTGAAGGAAAAGATTTTGCGTTTTCTATTTTCTGATTTTCTCGGTTATAAGTTTCCATAGATGTCCCCATTGCACCAACACCTTCCTATCCTATTTCCGAATTGGGTATATCGCATTTTATAATATTTCAATCTTTGTATGTATGCAATGCAGGTTAAAAGTGCAAAAATACTACTTAAAACCATAAGAAAGTAATTTTTAGGATTGTTTGAGTAAATAACTACTCGACTAAAACGGTATTTAGATTTTTCGTTATATAACATGAATAGTTATACATTAATAGTTACTTGGATCACGGTTATGTTTGTTTGATGAGAAGGCATCTTTTCAACGTGTGGAAAACCCTATCTGAAACATAGACCTCTCTAATTGCTTCCACGGCTTCCGGTCTTGCACTGACTGCATCCAGTGATTCATGAACAGGTCATAAGTCCACCTGGTATTCTCACACTGCGAATTTTGGTAGCTAATCCAGCACCTCTCCTTCTTCACGGTCTTCTGTACGTCGATGTGAATTCTCACATACCTTAACAATGTACAACCTTCTCTGGGTCGAAATTGGCCCAAGTTGAACGAAAGTTTTGCCAACCCCTATCTCTATATCGCGGAAAAGAGATAGAAAATAATAAACCAATGTTATGCTCGCTAAATTTTTTACTTACTGCAAGTAGGTCCCGAAGGAAATTCTCCCGAAAGAAAAGTAAACGTTTCCCGCCCTTGAATATTTACTAACGAAAACGGAGAGCGTACAAAGAATAAATAACGAACCTTGGTTATTAAAGCCGATTAGCTTGAGGCCCGCAGTAGGCAAGCAGACGGATTACAAGGCGCCAGGACCGCAGAACACCGGATCAAAGCGAAAGCATTCACCCGCAGATGTATAATGCTTGTTAATTTAGAGTCCTTTAAAGATTTGAGTTTTTCACACCAAAAGGACCTCTGAATAGAGACTAATCAAGTTTTGTCTCGCTAGACAATTGGGGAATCTATATTCGAACGAATATAATACTTACAAAAATGTTTGAAATTTACAGAAAAAACAACATGGAGACCGCCGTGTCGTGTAAGGGAAGCTGTCAAAAAATGGCATTTGTATTCTATTCATTTGGATAGATTGGCGTCTTGTCTAGGGGGCTGATTAGCATCAGAAAGTTTGACAAACCCCGTTTTGATGGCAGAGCAAAATCCAATTTTCATTAACAAGGATGGTGAAATCATGTCCCGTGAATGTCGTAAGCCGATTAAAGTTGACTTCTCGACCTGTGCATATCATTGCACCTGGGATTCCTCGCTTAGTAGAGAGTATGCCTGGAAAGAATAGAAAAAGTGTGCTTAAGAAACAGGTACAGTATCAGGCAAAACTTTGCCACGATAGGACGAAACAGAAGAAGATTGATCGCTTCTTTAATACAAAAGAGATACAATTCAAAATTGCATTTCCACAACTGGAAGTGTTGTTGTCACTTTAGAGCACACAATGTTACTTAGTAATTTTTTAGTTGCGTCTCTCATGTATTACTTATATTTATAATACAAGTAAGTGTATACGCTGCTTAATCTTGGTTAAATGATATTGTGACTCTAATAAACAATTAATAGGATAATGGACTATAGAGTTACCAGAGTGTTGTTATACTATTTTCTGTGCTAAGAAATGCAGCTTCGCTATCCAGCGGGCCGGCGAATCAAACGGGTATTATCTGTCTCCGGGGTAAGAGCTCGGCTTATCCGCTAAAAATCTCAGGCAGCTCACTAAGTCGTCTCAGCCGTCCGAAATGCCTCAAAATCGCTGACGCACTTCTGCGACGGCCGTCTTTGCCGAATTATATTCCTCTAGGGAACCATTAGAGCAATATTGACATTGAACTTGCTGTGGTGTAGCCTGTGTAACTGTATTTGGGAGATAAGTATTTTGTCCAGTCTAACCTAAGGGATTGTGTCAGGCAGGCGGCCGGCTGTAAAGCATAAGCCAAAACCTTGAGCAGTATGGATTGGAATGTTGTCATCTCAATCCCTTTCTTAGTTTATGGGTCTCTCGAAATGGTCTTTTCCGTCTGTTTGCTATACATTAATTCATCAATAGCTCATTCGTATCATCCATCACACTGGAAAGTTCCAGTGTAATGGATGGATATGAATTAGACCTAGGTTGATCAATCAAATCAAAAATTCGTTTATTAATATCTGCCATGATTACAAACACTTCTGAATTGTCAAGACGCTAGACATCGAAAACTCGTGTATCCAAGGAAGAATAGGGGAGTGCTCAGTCTATAATGATGGTTTGAAAACCCACCCATGACCCAAACCGCCAACGAAGCGCTGACCCTGACGCATTCAATACCACAACTTGATACTAAATGCGCCACCTCAAAGGCACGAAACCTACACAATCTTGTTTTGCTCAACAGATAACCTTTGGATGTTTATTTAAAGTTCTGTTGTTGTATATGACGGTTTGTTTAAAGCATTATTCAATTCTTCTTCTCCCTGCCCTGTTCCCACTCTATCTGGGGTCGGCGCAGTATGTTTCCTCTTCCATTCATATGTCAGACGTCATCAAGCCATCCAATCCTTTTTGATTCATATCATCCATCCCACCGTAATGGTGTTAGTGATGAATGAATGTATAGAAAAGAGACTGAACGGACCATGTCGAGAGACCCATGAACGGAGAGAGTGATTAGAATGACAACATTCCATTCCATACTGCTCAAGGTTTTGGCTTAGGTTTTACAGCCGGCCGCCTGCCTGACACCAACCCTCTTTGGGTACGCTGTTGTTGGTGGTTTGCCCTCCACCATTCGGGTGCCCCAAGGTGCTTATTGGTCTACACCGGGCAATCTCCCTTAGTCGACTCTTACGACACCCACGGGATGAGTTGGGGCTGGCCTATTCTACGTTTTTTGTTCGCTCCCAGGCCAGCATAGGAGAGGGGGGCATTAAAGCATTATTCAATTAAAGTTTTTAATCACCGTTCACAAACACTCCTTCTTCTCTGTCTGTCAAACTGTGTTGACGTCGTGAGGAAAAGGGACAGATTTAGTCCTTTTCCTCACGACGTAAGTTTTGAAATAGATATTCTTTTTATGAGCAAGGCGGCAAATCTATAAATAACCCGGCCCGCTTTTAACGAAACAAAAGAAGGTGATTGTTCATTCACAGGTATCAATTTGTCTGTTGTTAATTCCGAGGTCGTACCGGACATCCGCGGGAGTATACGAGAATGTTGGAACTACACAGTTCCCGCATCGAAACCTTTCACCGTGTCCGTTTTTATCCGCGCTTTTCATATGTTCACTAACAATTTTAAGCGGTTTTAAGCCGTATTTGCGTCTCGAAATTTCGACAGTGCGCTGGTTTTAAGTGATTTTTATGGATAGGTTTTTCCGGGACATGTTTTTGTTCATAACAAACATGCTCGCTATGTTTAAACTTAAAGTCGATAAAGTGAAAATATTGTATTTGTTGAGGTTTGCATAACATCGAACCATTCATTCGAGAGGTTTGCAGCAACTCAATTACATTAATATTATACTAATACTTACACAATAATTGTCTGACTGTCCTTATGCTGCAGTACTTATAAATATAATTAGTTATGTTAAAAAAACATTTTTGTGTGATTTATTTTTGTTATTTAATTTTGTAATTTGGGAAATGTACAACACTATGATATGAATTGAATTGAATATCTAGGTTAGTATTATGATTACATTATAAAGCTGACAAAAATTACAGAAAAGTTGTATGAAGAATTTCATAAAATAACTTAAAGGCAGGCATGACTTAAATAAAGAAATGTGTCTGAAACAGTTAGGTAAGCCTTAAAAAGTCAGCTACGAAGTTATAGATAAGAATAGGATAGTAGGTACATCACGATTTTGTTTTTGGACCATCAATTACTTATGAGAAGATAAAAAGCGAGTATCGATTATTGAGTTACCAAACCCCTGTCCATGCTAAGGCTATTGAAGACAGTTAGTAGACTTGTTAAGCGCCTCACGTCTCCTCAAAATTGATTCTTAGCTTGAATACTAAAGTGCGCGAAGACAAAAATGTTGCTGAAATGATTGCCTCGTCTTTGATGGCCGATTTGGGAAATTGATAGGCTGGATACCAGCCATGAGGGTCCGGGTTCGAATAATGGTAAGGGATATAACGTTTTTAATGAGAACACCGAAACTTCTCGAGTTATTATTTATGCTATACCAATTTTTATATTTACCGGACATTTAGTTTTTAGATACACCATGTGGTGAAGGCAGAGCAGAATACAGTTGTCACCACCCCCCGTAATTTCTCCCGCGGGTGTCGTACAAGGCGACTAAGGGTTAAGACAACGATGAGTAATGGGCAGCAGCGTTAATTTTATGTCACCTAGCAATGTACTGCAATTTTCATGACTGATAAATAGCAATAGGCTCGCCACCTAGTAAATGAGAATTGACCTAATTGGAGAAACGTGGTTGTTAGTTAACCTCTGCCTACGCCTTCGTGGTTAAAGGCGTGATTTATGTAAGTATGTAATTTTCATAACTTGAGCTACATACATGTGATCTTTTTACTTATTAATTTATTATTTAAATATGAAGTCATAAGACTCATACTTGTATATAAAATTGCACTTCAGATGCAATCCTTACGTTCTAACATTTATAAAACATCCAAATAAAATTGAAATAACGACATGTAAGTACCAGCTTAGGGACCAACTACAAACATTAGCTTCGCGTACAGTTAAAGCTGAATTCATTCACCCGTTTCCCTTCATACACAAAGTGGTGTCAAAAATATGAATTCCTACTGTCCATTTCCATTTTCTGGTGCAGTCGCGACCGGCTAAGCCCGCTAGAAATAGTCGGTTGTCCATTCCGTGGCAACGACGGAAAGGCTGCCCGCAATCGGAAGGTCGCAATTATATTCACTCGTTGACTATAACACCCGCTGTGGTCAGTACTATTTGTCCTCGAAAGCGATTAAAAGCTCGTCTCTCACAAGCAACTGCCGTTGTGATGAATATCTAAATAATATCATAATATGAAAACTAAAACACGAGCTTCTGACAAGGAAGACTGTTATGTACGGACTGGTTTCAGTGCGGTATTTTCGCTAAATTAACAAAACAATATAATAATATTGGTCCTAGAAGCTCACCAATAGTGCTCCTCGCTAAAGCTCACTTGCCTGGCTCTCGCCTAAATAAAAAATCTTTAAATAAGATGAACAAATGGTACGGCCGTTTCTGCGCTTCAACGAATTTTCGCACCCTAAGCGGTGACCGAAATAACTACACACAATAGATATTAAGCATGGACTTTGAACTCTATGTCGTAATGATTAAATTTCATATTCCAAGGATGCGAGTTAAATGTTTTTGTTCTCGTCTTTCAAACAACGGAGTAAATTCACGTACGAATGATTTTGCCTTTTCTCACATATTGCAGTAACTCATATAGGAATATATTTCTAGTAATGATAAAATAGGCATAAACTGTTATTCATAATTGACTTTATCTTTATCATATCATATGTATTGATTTATACGAAACGCTAAAGTGTTAATAGTAGATTTTCCATCAAGTGCACAAAACGAATAATTTTTGTCCGAGACTTTTAGCAGCACAAGCCGAAGGAGAGGGCTGATAGTAATGTTAAGGATAAAACTCGTTTTGTGGACGAGTTAGAAACTCTGCTTTTCACTTCGATTGCGAGGAAATAGAACAGTAGTTTATCATAACATGTCTTAAAATTCAAACTAAAATTAGTATAGTTCTGAATACTGAAGGAAATTGTTTTTCCCATTGATATAGGCTTGGGTTGCATACCTATACAGCCAAGTATTAAATTAATTTTGAAATAATAATTTTCTTAAACTTCGTACCTACTTGAATTAAAATTTTAATATCTTTTATGTCTTAAAAAACACATTAGGCAAATACATTTATTAAATAATAGAAAAACAAATTTTATCTCTGAATTTCTTATTGTGTTTTTTATTTTTTTTTTTCATTTTTTTTTTCTTTTATTCTCCCTATATTTTAGGGAAGGCAAAGGGTCTAGCCCATACTGCCAAGTCTTTAGTGTATATTTTATCTGTAGTCTTATGAAATAATGAGTGGGTGAAAAGTATGAATGAAATGAATTTTACGTTAAAATATGGGTGCCACATATTTTAACTTATATAGGGAGTGCTTGGCGCGAATTGAATAGTAATAGAGTTAATGATGGTGCTTGATCAAATGGATAAAACCACTTTTTATAGCGATCTTCACCACAACATCAAACACATCATGAGACTTATTTTCGATGATTCTGCATAATTGCACATCAACACGGATGCTTGTGCATCAAAATAACACCACTTTCACTGCACAAAATCCACTCTGTAACAATTTTTGAATTATTGAAAATAAATCTGACTGACACCACGAAACGCACCAGACACTCCTCTGAATTTCTTATTGTGTTTGGCTGCATGGCTTATTTTCTTTGCCTTAGTATAGACACATTTATCAGTAGATACGTTAATGCTCTAGAGCACAAAATTCGATTTTGTGCAGCCTATATCCTGCACAAATAAACACTTTCAGAGCATGAGAAGTGAAAAGATATTATTATGCGTAAGCAGTTGGTGGGAATATATTTTGAGATAATTTAAATCTGAAATATTGACCAAGATTTGACTAGTGGAAAAATGTTTACAACCTTCAAAAAGTCATGAGATTACTAAAGTTTTAATATTTTCTGATCTTGCAACTGCAATATAGTATAGGTGTTACAAAAGAAAGTAATGAAAAAAGGAAAGCTTGCTGCTTTGCTTTTTTTAGTGTTTGTTATTACTGCTGCTACAAACTTTTCGCGTACATAATTCACCAGTTAACAGTAGTGACCAACTGATAATCATTGCAAGTGTATTTTAATTACTTCTTTCGTAGTCCAGATAATATCACGTTGTAATGGTATGGTTTCATTTGGGTGGCCGCAGTCCGCACGCGATCTAACACAACACTTCGGCTAAAGTGCGTGTTTTAGGGCTACCGACTAAAATGATTGACGCTCTAATAAAGACATGGACAACAATGGCCATGAAATAAAGTAGGTACAATGTCTTACTTAAATGTGCAAAATAAAAAAGACGTATGATCGACATGGCAGAATTTCTAACTTTAAGAGTGAAGTTAGTTTGTTAAGGTTTATTAGCTTCTTCTTCCTGCCCTGTTCCCAGTCTATCTGGGGTCGGCGCAGTATGTTTCCTCTTCCATTCATATGTCAGACGTCATCAAGCCATCCACTCCCTTTTGATTCATATCATCCATCCCACCGTAAAGGTGCTAGTGATGAATGAATGTATAGAAAAGAGACGGAACGGACCATGTCGAGAGACCCATGAACGGAGAGAGTGATTAGAATGACAACATTCCAATCCATACTGCTCAAGGTTTTGGCTTAGGTTTTACAGCCGGCCGCCTGCCTGACACCAACCCTCCTTGGGTACGCTGTTGTTGGTGGTATGCCCTCCACCATTCGGGTGCCCCAAGGTGCTTATTGGTCTACACCGGGCAATCTCCCTTAGTCGACTTTTACGACACCCATGGGATGAGTTGGGGCTGGCCTATTCTACGTTATTTGTTCGCTCCCAGGCCAGCATAGAAGGCATTTATTTGAAATTTAGAAAAAGTATGTTTAAAGAAATATTGATTTACTACCTATTTTTAGCCGTATTATAGCTAAAAATAGGTATCTAGCGGTAATTCTATTACACATAAGGAAACATTCTTTGTAGAAGGGAAAAACAAAAAGCGTTCATGTAGCTCCTTATGCCACCACCGCTTCAAATGCAGCTGTGCAAAGCCAAATGCAAGTAATTATTCAATAATGTGAACTAATAGATAATTTTTTTCGTTATCTACAGTACAGTCAATACGGAAATTGCTTTGTTTACGACATTAAACACAGAAAGTTCATTCCAACGACGCTACCAGCCCCAAGTCAGCTAGGTGCATTCCTCGTGTTTCCTGCTTTCTTAAGATTTAGTGTTAAAACACGGAAAATTTATGTTCTATAAATGTCATCTAGCCGTTTATGATTCATAATCGAACAATTTATTGTGTTGCATTGCATTCTGCTAGTGGTGATAATATATGGCCGGACAGCAAATGTTCGTGATTAAAATATATAATTTGTATTATTAGTTTGTATACATACATAATAATATAACAAATCACGCCTATATCACCGAAGGGGTAGGCAGAGGTGAACTAGCACTCACTATTCGCCAATAATATTAGGTCCCATGTAATAGGTGGCGAGCCTATTGCCATTTATCGGGCACAAAAGTCGCAGTACATTGCTAGGTTGTATAAGAGGAACGCTGCTACCCATTCCTCGTCATTGATTTATCCTTAGTCGCCTTGTACGACACCCACGGGAGAGATTTGGGGTGGTGACAATTGCATTCTACTCTGCCGTCACCGCACGTCATTTATTGGTTTGTGATTTAAACATTACGTAAATGTTAATTAAGACAATAAAATAGTTCAACATTTTTGGGACCTCTTTTTATTTGTTACAAAATTAATATAAAAAAAATGTTATTGGTCCAATTACTGGGTAAAAAGTAATAGATACCTTTTGACCTACCTATTTAGTAATCGGTGGGGTGATAACCCTACATTTACGTAATAGAAAGGGCAGGGAGCGAGTGAATTTTCACATATACTGTTATAATGATACCGAGCACGCAACTCATTGGAATTTGGCCCGCTCCTTAAAATAAGTGTACACGAAAAGCTTTTTATGAAGGTAATGGCACTATTGAACAAGAAAAGTCCGTATTGGCACTTAGAGAAACTTCCTTCTGCAATGAAAATATTGATAGCATGACGATGATGATTAATTATGGCTTGTATATATGTGTGGGAGTTATAATGCAATTTGTTGGCACCAGCTGTACATTTCTACTGAAGTACTTAAAATTTCATTTCGTTTGTAAGAAGAGAATAAATCAGATTAGCTACCCTCTTAATATGCTTTGGAGTTTACGCGACGCATAAAGAGACTATATAATAGATGAGGACCCTTTCACCCTGAGTTCACTTAAAATGGAAATTGAATAACGAGTAACTTTCAGAAATTATGATGTAGTTCCTGGTCATGGTGGATTCCGAATTCAATATTTGGACATACATAAATACATACATCACGCCTTTCCATTCACTCATAATTTGCCAGATGGAGCACCAGGAATGCTGCCCATTCCTCGTTATATTTATATTTTAACCTTTAGTCGCAATGGACGACACCCAAAAGAGAGAGACAGGGGCGGTAATTTGTTAGATAATGTTGAGACTTTATTGACGACAGCTTCAGTATCGGGAAAACATCTAGTTCCGGCTTCAGTTTCATATCTGAACATGCTAAAACTTTTCTCACAATGATATTATCAAGTTTGAAATATAAACATATAAGAATCCAGTTGCGATTTGAATCGAATTTCTTCTATTTAAATATTGAATTCTTTTAGAGCCTCTATTGATCGTCTAGGGAGGAGCTCGCTAGCGCAGTGGCATAGCGCGCTTGGCCTGCGATTGCGTAAACAAACCAATGTCCGCTAGGCCAGTCGTTGGATGGGTGACCAAAAATTTATTATCTCGAGTTCCTCCGTGCTTCGGAAGGCACGTTAAGCTGGTGGTCCCGGCTGCATCTACAGTCGTTAATACCTACCAACCCGCACTGGGCCAGCGTGGTGGGTTATGACCCAATCTCCTATATTCTTCCATCCATAGGGAAGGCCCGTGTCCCAGCAGTGGGGACATTAAAGGGCTGGTCATGACAATGATGATAATTGATCGTCTAGAGTAGAAACTTGCTTGAATACAATAATAAACATTAAAAATCAAGCGTAAAAATGTGCTTTGAAATTGAATACTTACGTTTGTGTTAACATTACATCTTTACAGCATGATTCTTAGGAGATTGTGAAATTAGAAAACTTTTTCAACACTAGATGGCTCTGTGAACATAGCCCTTAGGAAGATAAAGTAAATTCTTCTTGCACCGCACTAATTGGGTGCTAAAATAAATATTTAAAAAGGTGAGCGGAGAACGTGAGGTTTTAACTTTTCAATTACGTCAATTAAGACCGTCGAGCGCTGCTGTGAACTGAATTATTAGATATAAAATAACCTCATTTTGTGTTGTTTTTGTTGACTGACATATTTATAGACTCTAAACATTTTCACTCAGCGTCAATTTTGTAAAAATAAATGTCTTGAAGTGATTGCCAGAAAACGTTTAAGAACAAAATATTTTAAGGCGCTGCCTTACAAAAGTATCATACGAATGAATCATAACCGTGCGTTATACTACGCTATTGAACTCAAAATTTATCACACACGCGCACACATATATACACAAATCACGTCAATTTATCCCCGAAGAGATAGGTGAATTAACAACCCCGTTTAGCCTATTGCCATCTACCGCTCATATAAGAGTATAGAAAAACGATGCTGCCTATTGCTGACACCCTTAGATTTGTACCACACCCGTAGGAGAGATCAGAGGAGGTGCCATTGTATTACGCTTTGCGCTGCTATCACCACAATTTTTTATCATACATTTTTATTCGTAGACCTTATTCGTGTCTAAATACAATATCGCAGTGCCAGTAAAACGTTTACAGGTATTATTTGAGGTTCTTTCAGGAGGTTCATTAACCATATCAACGTAGGGTTATCCGCATCAGTGCGTTCAAAATTTAGTTTAGACAATTATACCTGCCTTTATACCTCCTTCAATTATACCTGCGCAAACGACCGTCATTTTGGTTCAACTTCGTGCCGGGATCTATAGTAACTATACTTAAATTTCCCTGTGACTCCTAAGGTCTGATTTGCAATGTTACGCCTCCTGCTATATGTATAACAATGTCTACGTACTCGCATTAATGACACGAAACTCTTCGTTGCCCTGTTTTTTCTTCGCCTTAGTGCCGTGAATTGATTTCCATTTACATACAAAACGTTTTACCGCGATTACTTGCCTCCCGTTTATTACTTCCCCAATGGGCTGTGAAAAGATCGCTTTCGGAATGATTTTAACTTATCATTTTGTGTCACTTTGATTTTTTTTTATTGTCAGGACCGGAATAATTTGCAAAATGGAGAAGATTCACAATGCTGTACTAATTGCTGCATGGCAAATCTTCTCCATTCCCCAAATATTAGGGTTGAGAGTTATTTTTTTGTGAGTCTTGGGATTACTTATATTACTTGTTCACTGCTTCCTGTTTGTTATTTCTTAATTTGCTTGAGATGCTCGTTCAAAGCCATTATTCTGTGAAGGAGACAAAGATAGGTATGAGTAGTGAGCTTTTGAAGTTTACCTTTTACTAAAAGATCTGATCGGGAAGTGTATCAAAGTCTAAATTATTGTTACATTTAATCAAGAACCCGATAGCAGCATCTCTATAACCAATAAACCTCAGTGCTCCCAAGAAAGTGGCAAAAATTCCTAAAACGGGCACTTTTATGTTAAAATCATTTGAACACTTAACATATTCCCGTAAATCTCCTGGTGCAAATTTAAGATGCCCACGTTTGCCCTAGGCCCTAGGGTGTACAGAATTTATTACACACATAAGAGTACCCGCATTAGGCCCGTTTTGGGTTTCCGTCCCCTACAGTTGTCTTTCTTAGCAGAAATGTTTATGGTCACCCTTCCAATAACCCTCACCATAAAGATGCCTCTGCAATGCGTTCAGACCAATGTCAATTGTACCACTTAGCTGCTCAATTCATTATGCCATCATGAATTTAAAGCTGAAAGTACCAAATTTTACATGACCTCTTTATTACACACGTGTTGAGTTATTATGGATATGCGAATTCCATTTGAGTGGAAAACATTTATGCAAATGAAACAAAAAAATTATTAGCGGTAGTTATGGAAATAATGGCGCAAATAAATTCGTTTTCAATTGTAATGTCGACTACTGTGATATGTATATGCATAATTATACATACTTACATAGATCACGCCTATATCTTCGAAGGGGTGGGCAGAGGTGTATCAACAGCCTCATTTCGCCAACTATTTTCAATCACAATAAATAGGGGGCGAGCCTGTCGCCATAAGTATGTCATGCCATATGCCATAAGTTAACGCTATGTTGCTTAGCCTATCAGGGTGCTAAGCCAAGTGGCCAATCGATTGCGTCGAACGTTTAACAAAAAAAATATAATGTATGAATTTGACGTATTAATGAAAAACAGCATGACCACCGCCTTGTCAAATGTAAAAGTAGTTGTCAAAAATTGACATCCATTCGATAGGAACGTTGTATTGTTTGCCACTTGGCTAATCACCCAGATATATAATTGATTAATCTATTCAATACGAGAAAAACTAGAAACAGATTTTTTACTGAGAGAGATTTTTATTGATTAATCTGTTCAATACGAGAATGAATTGAAACAGAATTTTTATTGTGATATCGCTTTTTGGTTTACGAGAGCAAATTGCCCCAGCAGACAAAAAGGGACGCTAAAAAGCCGATGACAACAAATAAACACAAATTAATAACAGCGCAAAGTTTATTTTGAGCAATAAGGCCGGACACTTCGATAACTGGAGAAAGTCCTTATTCCATTGTTCTAAAGATTAGGTTTGGGCGCTGATTGTTATAAATAAACTTGCCAATTAATGAAATTACTTGTGAAACTTCAATATACTACCTAAGAGTTTAAATACGAAACGGGGCTCACGATAGAATGGTTTTGACAAAAGTTTTATCAGAATTCATCAAAGTATGGAGTTGTGCTTGTATTTTCGAAGAGGTTGGGGAAATTGGGGTTCAATTAAAATTGGTCCCTTCGTTTGGGGCCGACGGTACAATCTCTACTGCAATTTCATTGGAATCGAATTCAATCAGTTTGAGGGTGACTCGCTGAGCGGTTATGATAGAAGTGGTCATTTTTAGTTGAATGTTTCTTCTGATTTTAATAGATCTCGTTGACTAGCTAAGCCTTTTCTGTAAATAATATTTCAAGTGCCATTATCACTCAATTGAGATAATGGTGCAGTCTGACGAGAACTGCTAATCCGATCGAGGACGGAGGATCAAGGTATTAAAGTAAAATAAAAAAAATGCAAAAATATTATGTCACAATGTCATAAACACACTGATTTAGCATAGGCATATTAACACCATCCTTTTAACTAAGTTAGGTCTTTAACTATGTTATTGTTTAAGTGTAATATGGGGAGAGCCTATTGCCATATTATATTGCTAGGTGGTAAAACGATGACCCTGCCTATCGTTACCAAGTTGTAATTCGCCTTGTTCAACCCACGCGGGAGAGCTTGGGGGGGTGACAATAATGTACGAGTATTCTACTCTGCTGTCACCACACACGCCTTCATTCGACATATTAGTAATGTTATAATGTCAATGGTATGATTCCGCTTGCTTGCTTATCACGTATAAGTCCTTGTTTTTATTATTATTTCGAGACACGGAAGTTTGAAAACAAAGGTTTCGCATAGTAATAGGCTTTTAGTTTTCCGAGTGAGTTCCTCCTGTATAAATGGGATAGAGGCTGTGAGCCAGTAGTTTGATGGAGCCTCTTCCATTACTTTCATAGGATGTACGACCTCATTGATAGTTCTAGAGCTAGAGTCCTTAATAGCACACAACGTTGAATAAATGTATGTTGATAATTATGTTGAAGGCAAAGAATATTATAGATAAAAAATTACATCATTAGTCAATAGCATTTAGTTAATAAATATTTTTATTCCGCAAATTTGTGCGCCCAAATTTAGGCAGAGGATTTGTCGCAACTATTCTTCGTGTGGTCTGTTTTACTACTTACAAAACAATATTATAAATTGTCTGTGTTATTACCATTTTGTTAATTATAAACGCGAGTATCTGACTATGACTTTCATTTTGATATTAATTAATAATTTTAATTAAGAGGAAAAAAAGAAGTAATTGTCTGGCACCAGGGCAATAGTTTTTCGAAATGATCTCAGTTTCCCTTATTTTTTAGAATAAGTATTATAAATTTTCCGATGTCTATCTCCCGAACAAAAACACTTGCACAAACAGAAAAAGCAACTGTCAGTTGTCATTGTCACATGTGTAACGGCAATTTTTCAGATTCAGGCTTCGCGAACGAATAAGATTTGTCATGGTCGGCTTCGACAGCGCGGAATGTAGGAATGCCTTTTGGGAGGAAATCTTTCGAATGTATACGGCTCCGAATGTGATTGTTTTGCCTGCCGTCATTTGTTTAAGCCGATCTTTTATTGTTGTGCTCTGTGGCGCAGTTGCGAACGTGCCTGAGTTTTCGTAAGCCAAGTAATATTGGCTAAAGACCGTAATATGTAATATGGTAATATGTGGGCAAAGTTTATACACACATAAATCACGCCTTTCTCCTAAGGGGTAGGCGTAGATGTTTCAACACCAGCGTTTCACAATCTTATTTTAGGTCCAATATAATAGAGACTATTGCTATTCACCGAGAACTTAAATCGCAGTAATTTGCTAGTGGTGCATCTGGATTTCAGGAACGCTGCTGCTTCCTCGTTATATTATAACTCATAGTCGCCTTGTACAGTCGACCAAATTGAATCATGACCCACTTGGCCGATCATTCCTTTAGAATCATACATTTAGTTAGGTTTTCTTCGCTGTCATGCGTATTGCACTTAGTACGTTTTAAATATGAATAAAAAATAGGTCATTTCGGGTCGGAGACCTATGCAATTTTGATCTTTGTTATCACTGCACTAAATGATTCAATTTGGTCGACTGTACGTACAAAGGCATCAAAAAATATAAATAAAGCTTGTATCTGTGCTGATTGGCATTTATACGTCCGACATAACCAATTACCAGCTCTTCTATATTTGTACTAGATAAAGAGCACTTACTATTGCATAGCTTAAATAATTTGTGTGACTATGTGTATGTAATCAAGGTTCAAATTCCCAAATCTAGCAGCGGCCTGTTTATTGGTGGTTTAATGTGAATTGGCTCTCGTATCGATGCAATAGATCTGTATTTTATTACATTTTAGGTTAACCGGCTCAATAAACTACATTGATATTGTCGCTTCAGCAATTCTGATATTATTGAAAATTATTGAAATGTTACGAATTCATAACGAATGTACACATACATTTACAGTTTTATTTATTCGTCAATTCATTTACAGGTATTCGAAATCTGAGGGGATGTGGACTCAGTATGGGACGACGCTGTAACACAATGGAGGTAGGTTGTGTTATATCAAAAAAATATCTGATATAGGAACAGCTTTAGTATTTTTTCCGTATGGAATTATTGTACATACAATAGTGCAATGTGATTACCTACCAGTGTGCAAGTTTTCAGTTAATTTACCCCTATTTTAAAACAATGACAAAGTAACAATTAGACACAAAACAAAATGTGACAAGGCGTTATCTTAACAAATGTAACTTCCAAGATAGATTTTACATGGCTTTTTACTTAATTAATTGAATACCTCAAGTTGGTTAGTATTTTTTATTGCAATTTAAATAAAAAAAATTGAATTAACAGAGAATTAATTACACAATTATTTATTGGACTTTCTGTGCTTTTTAAAAGAGTTACCCTATGTGGCGTAGTCCTTTAGACAGATAATTCATTGCCGTGTGGTGACAGCAGAGCAGGGTACAATAATTGTCACCACCCCCAACTCTCCCGTGAGTGTCGTACAAGGCGACTAAGGGACAGGACAGCAATGAGTAATGGGCAGTAGCGTTCCTCTTGTACCACTTAGCAATGTACTGCGATTTCTGTGCCCGATAAATAGCAATAGGCTTGCCATCTACATGGGGTCTAACCTAATTAGCGAAACATGGGTGTAAATTCACTTCTGCCTACCCCTTCAGGGATATTGGTGTGATTTATGTATGTATACAACAAAAATCACAAATAGGGATTCTTTTGAGAAACTGATTTTCGGTTCATATAAGTAGAATAGCGCGGAAAAATAATATCTACTTTATGGCAGTTTCTTATAGTAGTTGGCTATTACTGGCTACATCGTTGGTGCTCCGTGGCATCTGTGTTCCGAGTCCCAAGACACTTTTATAACTAGGACTGTGTTGTGCTGACAAGCGCTCTCTGCGGGACTGCTTCATTTGTTTCTTTTTCAAAAGTTTCGAGCGCCGAACTGAAGCTTATTATTCTTTTTAAAATATTGACGCGCGAGTTTTTTGAGGGAAAATAACAATATGGAGTCGTAATATTTTTGTTTATCTTCCTTGCCTTCTTGCCTTCTGGCCTTCTATGCTGGCCTGGGAACAAATAACGTAGAATAGGCCAGCCCCAACTCATCCCATGGGTGTCGTAAAAGTCGACTAAGGGAGATTGCCCGGTGTAGACCAATAAGCACCTTGGGGCACCCGAATGGTGGAGGGCAAACCACCAACAACAGGCTGTAAAACCTAAGCCAAAACCTTGAGCAGTATGAATTGGAATGTTGTCATTCTAATCACTCTCTCCGTTCATGGTTCTCTCGACATGGAACGTTCCGTCTCTTTTCTATACATTTATTCATCACTAGCACCTTTACGGTGGGATGGATGATATGAATCAAAAGGGAGTGGATGGCATGATGACATCTGACATATGAATGGAAGAGGAAACATACTGCGCCGACCCCAGATAGACTGGGAACAGGGCAGGAAGAAGAAGAATATTTTTGTTTATCTATGCTTACAATCGACTGGTAATTTTTTTCCAGATTATATTTATTTGCTAAACTGTATTTATTTGCAAAACATAATTTTGTATTTGCTAAACTATGATATAATATAAAATACATTAACGATACAAAGATTTTGGTGGTTAGAAAAAGAATTTCGAAAAATTATGATCTTGAGGCGGGAATCGAACCCGCGTCCGCTGCTATCCGGGCAGGTGCCTGACCGCTCGGCCACCCAAGACACTAATTAACTTGCCAAAATTACTTGCAACTTAACTTAACTTGCTATACATTAATGGTGATATTAAGCCGTGTGGTGACAGCAAAGCAGAATACAATTGTCCCCACCCCGAATTTTTTCCACGGGTGTTAGACCATGCGACTAAGGGTTGAGACAGTGATCAGCAATGGGAACCGTTCCTCTTTCACCACCTAACAATATACTGCAATATACTACATGGGACGGGGGTCTTACCCTCTGCCTACCCCTCGGGGATAAATTGAAGTGATTTATTATTTATTAGATATTTATTTACAATATTCCTAAGTACATACTTAGTGAAAAAGTATAAGCACTTAAAGTTTTATCAGTAGTAATTCAATTACAATCGAATTATCTCCACTTCAGCAATTTTGCGGATCAAATTCCTAAAGTGCCTCCCGATCACATCCATTTTCAATTAAAACAGCATAACACAAAGAGGCCCGCCA
Source organism: Cataclysta lemnata (assembly GCA_963931975.1). Lineage (NCBI taxonomy): Eukaryota > Metazoa > Arthropoda > Insecta > Lepidoptera > Crambidae > Cataclysta > Cataclysta lemnata. Next base: position 9,967,297 of record OZ008339.1, read on the forward strand.
TACAGTTACCAAATCGATAAGAATTGCGACTATCAAAGGGTGGAAATTAAACCCGAGACAGACATCGCATTGTTCCGTTCAGTCGCATTGGGCGATTAGTCTCCATATCTCCGGGACGCCACTCAAGTTGCGAGTGCTCCAACTCAAGCGTATTGTAGCAAACAGTCATATAAGTCCTCAACGATCCCGACAAGGAGTCTAACTGTGATATAGATTTCAATATTTCCACTGTCATCAAGTCGAGGAGCTCGCTAAGTCACTAGCGTAGTGGCATAGCGCGCTTGGCCTGCGATTGCGTGAACTAAGCAACGTTCCCCGAGGCCGGTCATTGGATGGGTGACCAAAATTTTACTATCTCGGGTTCTTTCTACCGTGCTTCGGAAGGCACGCTAAGCCGTTGGTCCCGGCTGCATCTGCAGTCGTTAATACCTACCAACACGCACTGGGCCAGCGTGGTGGGTTAAGGCTCAATCTCCCTAAATTCTTCCATCCATAAGGTAGGCCCGTGCCCCAGCAGTGGGGACATTAAAGGGCTGGTGATGATGATGATGAACACTGTAATCAAATTAACTATAATGCACCATCATCACAAATCACGCCTATTTATCCCTGAATGAATAGGCAGAGGTGAATAAAACACCCACGTTTTGCTAATTATATTAGGTCTCATGTCCAATAGGTGGCGAGCCTATTGCCATCTATCAGGCACGTAAATTGCAGTATATTATTAGGTGGTATTACAGGAAGGCTGTTGCCCATTACTCATCGCTGTTTTAACCCTCAGTCGCCTTGTACGACGCCCGCGGGAGAGATTGGGGAAGGTGACAATTGTATTCTGCTCTGAAGTAAAATATTCACAAGTCTTAGGGCCTGTTTCACAATCGACAAGTAAGTCTGAAGTAGCTTACTTTGCAATTCAATTGACATATTATATATTTCATATTACACCTGTCAAATGATCAGCGAAGTAAGCTACTTAGAAATTACTGTGTAATTGTGAAACTGGCCCTTAAAATATAATAACCACTTATATCCAAGTGCGAGCCAAACGAAAAATTCCTTAAACTTTTCAATTTAAGTATTCACTATGAAATCGTAACTTAGCTAATATAAACTTGTGAAACTTAAAAAGGAAATGTAAAGCTAATATCACCAGAAAGTGCTATAAAACACTCAGTGGATAGAGTTTGCAAGTTCAGTTGGAATCTCATCACGGCTGCATATAAACTAGTTATTGTTAAGCTGGCTGCCTTCCAGAAATCCTTAGAGAGGACATTATGGGTTTATAATACTGTCTTACTGTTAAAATATTTATCTACACGTTACATGTAGCTTGGGCATGTTGAAGCACCAGCGCAGGTTAATGTATCGTGTAATCGATTCCAGAGACTCGAGGATGCACCTACACTAGTAACAGGCGCAAGTAGCCCGCGCCTTTGTTTATGCATTGATCAACTAACTTGAGCATGCTGCTTGCGCAAATAGCTCGCGCCTTTACTTGTTCCAGCTACTTGCACCTTGATTTAAAATAATGTGATGTTGAAATGCCCTTACATTATTTATTATCATCCTCGTCATCTTCTTTCTGCGCTGTTCCCAGTTCATCTGGTTGAAATGTCAAACGAACAATTTAAATGTAGTTGTTCCATTATGAAAATCCACTTTGTTACCGCGGGAATAAATCAGTAAAATGAGTTTTATTCATATTTGCTGTGCGCGTTCCCCCATAAAGCTTGCATTATGTAAATCAGTAAACGATGCGAGCGAGAGCGAAAAAAAGAAACTGAAATATTTTTGAACTCCCTGATACTTCTCACGTTACGTATTACGTTCAACTTCGTAACAATATTCCGGCATACAATGTGTCACTCCGCTGTCTTGTTAAAGTGTCGGGAGGGTACTATAACAATGTAGTGTCTCGATAATTTTTAACTTTCAAAGCACTCCGACCGCATTAGAAAGTCTACGAAGTAATTCGAGTTGGTCGCTCGAATAAACTATCTGATAAAATACGCAAGATTATTCTTCTTCAGTGGGCCATAATATCCGGAGCTGTACAACACTATAATATTCACTTGAAATATAGTCTTTCATCTGCAATCTGAGAATGGCGAGTACAATCAAATACATTATACCGTATTTGAAGTTTCTGATTCAAATGATTATTTTTTATTTGATTTTGTTCGAATTGCGGTCAATTCAAACAAAATTAAACTAGAATATGCTAAAAAAGTATTCAGTATTGATGTGAAATAAAATTTGTACTTGAATAAGGCGCAAGAAAAAAAATCCTTAGACTTTTTAATTCAAGTAGTAGTAGAGAAATAAAATAGTTTGCTGAAAATTCAGTGGCGCATCATCAACATCACCAGTCCTTTAATGTATCTACTGTTGGCACAGGCCTTCTCTGTAGCTGGAAGACCATAGTTAGCATGGGCCATAACCCACCACGTTGGTCAATGCGGATTACTAGATAATAACGACTACAGATGCAGGTGGATATAATATAATATTATCCCGAGTTCCTGGCGTGCTTAGGGAGGCACGTTAAGCCGTTGGCCCTGGCTGCATATACCACAGCCAATCCGAACTGGACCAGCTTGGTAGGTTATAGCTCATTCTGCCTATATTATTTCATCCATAGGGAAGGCCTGTGCCCAAAAGTGGGGGCATTAAAGGGCTGATGATAATGATAAGCAGTAAACATTTTTACACTTTTTACTACCTCGTCCGTCGTATAGAAAACTCGTGGCAAAGAGGGGTTACTTGCTCAGCGGGTAAGAGAGTTAGCATAACCAGAAAATCTACACCATCAGTTCGTAACAGAAGTCACTTAGAACAAGTTCTGAGAACAACGGGGGAGCAACTCGGCAAGTTTTATTCCTGCCTATACTAATTGAAATTAGGCGCCAAACGTCTGACATCCTAAGAAATTACCCAGCATTTTAATTATACAAATTAATGACTGCGCTGTGTCAACCGTTGTAAATGGTGAACGTGTAAAAGTTTCTAAGGTCATAGATTTAATAAGTTGCCTACAGGGAAATATTTCTACTACAGCTTAATTGGGGCTGCTAATTACGGAACTTACGGCTATTCTTCACTTCGCGCTTTGTTATTTTAATTGAATTGCTCTAGCGTTTGTTTTGATACTGCGTCCTGATTTTTCCATAATGTCTGCTGTCCATAATATCTACCATTCATTTTCTCTTTATGACTTTGCCTGGAACAGGATGAAAAACCAAAAAAATAATAATTTTTTCAGATTTAACAATTTATATGAAAGCAATTGCCAAATATTGTTTTAAGAAATTTAGGAGCTATTTGCTGTGTTGGGAGCGAAAAAATTACGTAGAATTTATCAACTACGACTCCATCCAGGGTATAAGACTACTAAGGCAGAATGCCCGGTGTAGACCTATAAACACCTTGGGGAACTGAATAGTGAGGGCAAAGCACATATAACACCAAAGAGTGCTGGCCAGATATGTCCGCGCGCGAGGGGTGGCACTGCTCGCTAACATTGACACTCATAGACAAACAAAAGAGGAGACGAAATTTAGTTCAAATTTTGACCACGCGCGGACTTACCTGGCCGCACTCTAGCCAGACGTTTACTATTGATAGACGTTGATGTCAGGCAGGCGGTCGGCTGTAAAACCTAAGCCGAAATCTTGAGCAGTATTTATTGGAATGTTGTCATCCCAATCACTCTCTCCGATCATCGATCTCTCTAAATGGTCCACTATTTTTCTTAACATATTATTCATTCCGGCGTGGTGGATGATATAAATCTAAAGGCTTGATGACGCCTGACCGATATGAATTAATGAGAAAACATTTTGCGCCTAGCACAAACTGGGTACCTACAGGACAGGATCATTTTCCTTACCTTATATCCAAACAAAATTAATAGTCATTCGCGACAAACAGTACAAAAGTTTACGATCCTTTCAAATGTATCTGTATAATACAAGAAGATAGACATAGTAAAATCAGCCTTAAGATTAATATTTCACAAGGCACTACGGGGCCACTAAACCTGTTAGTTCGAAATGGTTGATGCAAATGCATGTCCATGTCGCACTTAACGATTGTCTCTGTAATGGATCAGTATGGTCTAATTTATACTGGTAATGTTCACTAGTTGCCAAGTAAGCTCCGAAGGAGAACATAAGTGCACGTTAGGTACTAATGGTATCTAGACAGCTACAACGTTGCTTTATAATATTGCTTGCATACGTTATCATGTCCTTGCAGTAGCAATTAAAAAGCAATGGAGTCATAGCTGAACTTTACACTTTTAATAATATATATACACTGCAATTATTTAGTTTTGGTTTAAAATAAAGAAGATAAACATAAATTAATGCATGGCAGTGAACGTTAGGTATGGGAGAAGAAGCAAGAAACTAAAATAAATAAATAAATAAATACTGAATTTTGTTATGCTTTTTATAACAGGCCTAAATATACTCTTTCATTGTAATCAATCCTCATAGCTGTAGGTTATTGTGTGATTTTGAAGGCGCAAGAAGCCAATTTATCAGAACGAATAAAATTGAAATATCAATTTTTGACAACTTACTTACAGTTGACACGACGGTCGCCATGCTGTTTTCTTACATTTGTATTCTATTTTTTCGAATAGATTGGCTATTTGTCTAGAGGTATGGGTCATACTTAGCAATCCTTATTATCTGTCTCTTTTACTGCTTGTAGGTATACCTACCAAGTGGTCATGAGACTAAGCTTTATATATAGGTTTCAAGTGAAGCTGATCGTAACACTAATGCAAATAGCGTTTCTGTGTTCCAAGATTCGACTACGCGGGAAGCCCTCTATTACGCCTAAGTAATACTTAGTAGTGCATTACCATAATAGTGTTGCTTATAATAAGCAGTGAGTTTGAAGTAGTCTTGAATCAAATAAGCTTTTGTATTTTTGGTAGTTTAGGAGCTATTTTCTGGGCTGGGAACGCAAAAATAAACGTACGACTAAGGGCCGGTATTTCAATATTACCTTATCTTAGGGCCGGTATTTCAATAGCAACTTATCTTGAATTGATCCTGGATTTATAATAAGTACGACCTATGTGTATTTCAAAGTAGGATTAAAATTAAACGGCACTTAAACTCCACCTTAACTAGCCTTAATCTAAGCGGAGGATTTCTGTCACTTAAGTTCCGATCCAGGATTGTCATCTGGTTACTTTAGAAAAGTTGCTTCATAATAATTTATTTTTGACCCACAAAAAGCAACACGCTGGTTAGGAAATTATGGCTAGTTAAGATAATATTGTATCTATGTAGATAAGTACGCGAATTAATAAAATACCATCCTAAACAGCATTTTTAGTTTCTGTTATGTACCAATTTATTTTTTATGTATTTTATAGTAACATTTTAGAAAGAGGGCTAAAACCAAGGATACACACCTCTATAGTACAAGTACCCAAGGCTGAAAGCCAGAGTGCCGTTTAAATGAACCTTTATTAAAAAGGTGACGGCAGAGTAGAATACAATTGTCACCATCCCAAATCTCTCTCGTGGGTGTCGTACAAGGCGACTAAGGATAAATCAGTGATGAGGAATGGGCAGCAGCGTTCCTCTTATACTACCGTCCTGACAATGTACTGCGACTTTTGTGCCCGATAAATGGCAATAGACTCGCCACCTATTACATGGGACTTAACATAATTGGCGAAACGCGGGTGAGAATTCACCTCTGCCTACCCCTTCGGGGATATGTGCGTGATTTATGTATGTATGTATGTATTTATTAAAAAAAAGTCAATGTCAATGCCGCGAATTTATCTGGCTGCTAGGATGCGGCTGCGGCTATTATAAATTATTTTTTGTTTAGAATCGTTTTAGAATGGATAAAAAACGTTGCGCCAACTTCAGTGCAATAGAGTTTTTTTTTAAATTCTCTCTATATTTTAGGGAAGGCAAAGGGCCTTCTAGCCCATACAGCTAAGTCTTTAGTGTATATTTTATCTGTAGTCTTATGAAATAATGGGTGGGTGAAATGTATGAATGAAATTAATTTTACGTTATACTATGGGTGTCACACATTTTATCGCATCTAGGGAGTGCTTGGCGCGAAATGAATGATAACAGAGTTCATGATGGTGACTGATGAAATGGATAAAACCACTTTTTATAGTGATCTTCACCACAACATCAAACACATCATAAGACTTGTTTTCAATGATTCTGCATAATTGCACATCAACACGGATGCTTGTGCATCAAAATAACACCACTTTCACTGCACAAAATCCACTCTGAACCAATTTTGGAATTATTGAAAATAAATCTGACTGACACCACGAAACGCGCCAAACACTCTCAGTGCAATAGAGATAAATAGTTTGCACATGTGTCATGTATCAGTCTATGTCACCAAATGACAACTAAAATCATAGACAAATGACTTATTTTGTTTGTTATGTTGCAATATTGCAATTAATCTTAGATTAGTTAAGGTGAGGAAGATCCGGATTGAAATACGGTACTGTCGTTCAAAAGTGAAACTTAGCTTAAATGTAGGACTTAACTTAAGTATTAAGATAAGGTTATATTGAAATACCGGCCCAATTATGCAGAATCATTGAAAACAAGTCTTATGATGTGTTTAATGTTGTGGTGAAGATCACTATAAAAAGTGGTTTTATCCATTTCATCAGTCACCATCATGAACTCTGTTACCATTCAATTCGCACCAAGCACTCCCTAGATGCGTTAAAATGTGTGACACCCATATTTTAACGCAAAATTCATTTCATTCATACATTTCACCCACTCATTATTTCATACGACTATAGATAAAATATACACTAAAGACTTGGCTGTATGGGCTAGAAGGCCCTTTGCCTTCCCTAAAATATAGAGAGAATTAAAAAAAAATCTCTATTGCACTGAAGTTGGCGCATCGTTTTTTATCCATTCTAAAACGATTCTAAACAAAAAATAATTTATAATACCTAGCAGCAAGACAAATTCGCGGCATTGACATTGACTCTTTTTTAATAAAGGTTCTTTTAAACGGCGCTCTGGCTTTCAGCCTTGGGTACTTGTAATATAGAGCTGTGTATCCTTGGTTTTAGCCCTCTTTCTAAAATGTTACTATAAAATACATAAAAAACAAATTAGTACATAACACAAACTAAAAATGCTGTTTAGGATGGTATTTTATCAATTCGCGTACTTATCTACATAGGTACAATATTATCTCAACTAGCCATAATTTCCTAACCAGCGTGTTGCTTTTTGTGGATCAAAAATAAAATAACATGAAGCAACTTTTCTAAAGTAACCAGATGACAATCCTGGATCGGAACTTAAGCGACAGAAATCCTGCGCTTAGATTAAGGCTAGTTAAGGTGAAGTTTAAGTGCCGTTTAATTTTAATCCTACATTGAAATACACATAGGTCGTACTTATTATAAATCCAGGATCAATTCAAGATAAGCTGCTATTGAAATACCGGCCCTAAGGGTAAGGACAGCGAAGAGTTATGGGCAGCAGCGTTCCTTTTATACCTCATATCAATATACCTACTACGATTTATGTGCCCGATAGATGGCAATAGGCTTGCATGATGGGACCTGTGAATTGGCGAAATGTGGGTGATAATTCACCTCTACCTAATCCTTCGGGAATAAATAGGCGTGATTTGTATATGGCAAACACGTACATAAATAACTGTATATAATATTGAAATAGAAACCAAATAATAATTGCAAGTCGTATTTTTCCCTGGTGAAAAGTGAACGTTAGAGTAGATTGCGTTTCTGATGACTAACGTAACATGCGCCCATAACAGATTTAGTGCCAAATTAAACTGTCCAACACTGGTGTTACGCGGTATAACAGCTGTTAGAGCTCATATAGGTACACATGAATTACGCTAGCAACAATGACCTTAGCTCGCACACTTCTATTTCACTGTGAAATACGTAGTGCAGTCGTGATGCCGGCTTGTATGGAGGATTTGTAAGAATTTGGCTAGAGTTGAATTTTTGTGAATGTGAATGAGGAGATGACGAGTAACAGAAGAGAATGGAAAAAGGACATACTGCGCCGACCCCAAATAGGATGGGATAAGGGCAGGGCGATGCTGATGATAATGGCTAGAGTTGAATTTTTCCTGGGGCAAATAGTTGACTGCCATTATGATGCCATTATCATTTCTTATTCGTATATAGCATAAAGAACCATGATATTTTGACATTCACCGTCATCGGCCCTTTAATATCCCTGTTTCAGGGGGAATGGCGTTTCATATAATATTATAGAAGAACATAGGGAGATTTGGCCATAATCCACTCTGACCTAGTGCAGATTTGGGGGTATTAACGATTGCAGATGCAGCCGGGACCAACGGCTTAACGTGCCTTTCAAAGTACGGATAAACTTTACATACATACATAAATCACGCCTATATCCCCGAAAGGGTAGACAGAGGTGAACCCACGTTTTGCCAACTATGGCAGGTCCCATTTAATAGGTGCCGAGCCTATTGCCATTTATCGGGCACAAAAGTCGCAGTACATTGCTAGGTGTTATAAGAGGGAACGAAGCTGCCCATTCCTCATCACTGATTTATCCTTAGTCGCTTTGTACGACACCCACGGGAGAGACTTGGGGTGGTGACAATTGTATTCTACTCTGCCGTCACCACGCGACGACGTAATATTTTTTGTCACCCATCCAACCTTAGCGAACGTTGCTTGGGTTTATGTAATCCATCTCGTGACTTTACAATATTTTAAGGCAACTATTACTCAATTATTTGTCTATTATATATATTCTAGAGCCTGTTTAAGACTTCGAACTGTGTGATAGGAGTGAGTTTCAGAAATATTTATTAATTATTTCTTTTCCATAGATTTCAACCTACAAACACGTCTTCTCTCTATTTACAAGGGGTTGGTTTGCATACATTCATACTCATATCCTTTCATAATGCAGGAAAATACCACACATTTTATTCTCCTGAACACAGGACCATGACATTGGAGTGACATCAAAATAATTAAATGTGCTGCAATAAGTGTGGTGACTGTTTATATCACGAGCATATTTTTCCTCCTTTGTCTACGCGGTGGCACAGTTTTAAAACCGTGAGATATGGAACCAAGAGACGAGGAGACGTATGAAATATGGAATTTAGCGAAAACAATGTCCGGGGCACTTTTGTTGCCAGACGCTATTTAAAGTTAATGACGTTCCTTTGTGGTCGCTGCACACATCTCTTAACTATGGCTTTAAAACAGATTTAAATTTTGCACGTCACAATATCAAGTTTCATGCGATAATTTAATCGGAACAAAATATTTTCCAACAGCATGCTTGATTGAAACACCAGAAATAATTATAGCGACTTTTCAATGTGTTATGCAATTATGGGTGTTAATACACATAATCATCGTAGCAAAAGAATCAATAAAGCAACAATATGCACCCTGGGGCACTATATATAGAGTAGAGATAAAATGAATTACGCTTAATGATTACCAAGCAAAATAACCGTCGTTTAATCATCAGTTGGGATATTTTAACATAGTAAGTATACTATCTTAAATAGATATAAGTATTCGGAACTAACCAAAACACAAGCAACACTGATTGCACCAAGAACTGGAACAGAAAGACCACTGCGCTAATTCAATGATGGCACGGTGGTTGGACTAATTGCGACAACACGCGGCAATAAATTACAGATGGTTTTTGAGCAAACCAACCAAAACTACGGCGGTAAGAGTTGAAGTTAATTTATTAAAGCCATTTATCCAAGTCGAGTTCAGACACAAAGTAGTAGTTTGGCCATTTAAAATGTCTACCAAACGCATTTGGAATGCCGGGCCGCGTTGTAATTACAACTAAAACACTTTAATCCAAATAGAAGAATATTTGCCTTGCCGTGACGGCAGAGCAGAATACAATTGTTCCCACCTCCAATCTCTCCCGGTGTGGTATACGGCGACTAAGGGTTAAGACAATCAATTTAAGACTTATTCGATTGGCGTGCATTCTAGTTTTAATAATTAACGCACAATTTTAAAACCAAACTTTTAATTTGGGCAAGCGTACGTATTAGGAACTACCTCTCAGCGAATTAAAAGGAAAATAACAAAGATGACAAAAACTATTAACCTAAATTGGTATCTACTACCGACTTAATTACACAAAAGCTAGTTACAGAAGAAGCGACATGTCCTTAGTAAGAGCTTTCCAAAACTTGCCGTGTTTCCAACCGAAGCTTACCTTATCTCAGGCCATCGGAGAGACGGGCCAAAGTTAAATGAGGAAGAAAATCTATGGGATGTTTAGTTGACTCCCGGTCTGGTGCTAATTTAGGAACTACTTAATCTCCTAAAACCAGTTTGAACGGAACGCACTAAGACCAGCCCTGGATTCATGGGGACAATTAGTTTATTGTAACCTCTCCTATGGCTTCGCATCTGGTTCGGTGGCCTAATGAGGTAATTGAATTAATATTGATGAGACGTTGGAGCGGTGACGTAAGCGTAAACCAGCACCAGAGAAATCCACTTAGTGTGCCACTATGGCGGTGAGATTATTCTGAATGACACGGGAGGAAACTAGATTAAAAGTAGCAAGCAGGCTGGGAGGCCTGGCAGAATTTTATTGTTATTGAAGATGTTTGTAGCGATGTTTTTTACAGATAGTAAAAATTAAGAGGTGGGTCTGGAAAAGGAAAAATAAAATAAAATACTTAGGTACAAAGAAACTATACTAAGCTGTTAACCAAACCGAAGTGAGCAAGTAATGCGAAGTTCCTGATAAGAAAGTAATAAAATTTAAAAGAAAACAGAACAGACTTTGTATTCAAGAAATCGTCAGCGTTTCTTTATATAGCGTCGTCGATTTCAGTATCTGCTTACAACATAAAATAATAAATAAAGAGAGTTTGTATCGGGCAGGTGGCCGGTTGTAAAACCTAAGACAAAACCTTGAGCATGATGAATTGGAATGTTATTTTCCCAATCAATCTTTCTGTTCATCTGTCTCTCGATTACATATGATTATTCCAGCGACTTTCCGTTGTTATACTTTAAACGATATAAATGAAAAAGTAGAAGATGGCGTGATAGCGTTTGTTGATCCCAGATTACCTGGGAACCAGTCAGAGATGAAGATGTACATAATAAAAATATGTAAATTTTTATACATATAGATCAATATGGCGAAGTATAAATATTAATTTATACTTCGCCAGATCATAATATGTAATCATACAAATAACAGGGTGTGAGCCAATAGCCGACTACCGGACGCGTTAATTCAGCCGGGATTTAACTATTAGTCCAACACTCAAGTTACCCTAAAAATAACCAATAAAAATATTATCACAAACTTGTAAGTTCCAATCTCTATCGGCAAACAAATTAAATCGGAAGCAGATGGAGACCGATCTTGTCATCTCCCGCGTTCCGATACGAAAGGCGAGGCAATTAATTTATTGAAAGCGCTTCTAGTAATATGCGGGGACGCGAAATCCCGCTTACGTTCGCCGCCGCGCCGTTCCCTCGACTTTCTTTTGCCGTATGTTCGGCAAATAATTTAAGTTCGCTTTGCAACGTGTGTGAAATGTAAAATACTGTGTAGTCGTATGCCGGTGCCCTGGTAGCGCTAGAATAAGTCATGGCGAAGTTACGATTTAATGTTTTCGTTTGAGAAAATTGGAGACCCGGCCACCATTGTTTCGGTAAAGCCGTTTAGACTAATTGCGTTTGCATTCCAGTAATGTTCTAATGTTTCTAATGAAATAGTTATTGTATCGTTCAAGATAATTACTATTTGATAACATGTTCGTAAAATTAATACAAAGTCGGTATAGGTAGGTGAGAAACATTTCGTTTCTAGTTTTTTTGGGGTCGGCGCAGTATAATTACTCTTACACACATATCTGTCAGACGCCATCAAGCCATCCACTTCCCTTTGATTCATATCATCGATATCGTAGTTTATATCATAGTGTAAAAATAAATGTAATGGCGTTCATAATAAAATTGCAGTGTTTAATAAAATAAAAATGGATATAAATTAATATTGTCTCTTTAATAAAATAACTTTTACGGATTAGACTCTAGAATAAATTCATTATATTTTGATGAATTTATACGCGAGTCTAATCCGTAAAAGTTCTTTTATTTCTTGTATCTTTGTTGTGGTTTTTAATTATAGCTATTAAAGTATAATTAAAAACAACAAAGTATTGTTTTGCAACGTTTTCACGTTTTGCGAATTAGACTTGTACCAACATGGCAGTCGAAACTTAATGGGGAATATTATCTTGGATTAGGGTTGCTGCAAAAGCGCACCTCAAATCTGCTGTCACTTTAAAAAAAAATGTGTGCTGGCTAGCTTGTCGTTGCCATAAAGTAGAAAAATAGAATGTATATAAAAATAATCTAAAGTTTAAATAATTTTTACAGATATTAGTGCATAAATCATGTTTATTTATGCAAGCAAATGGGTCATAAACTCCTAAATTTGGCAATGTGTTAGGCCACACGTTTATTACGTGGGGCATTTTTATGCTCTAAAAACTATTTTTATTCGATTGCGGGTGTTACTTGTGTCATTGTTATTTATAAAGGTCTTGAGAAATAGTTATAAATTTAAAATTCTATTTTTGTAATATTGACCCTTATTTATTTGACCCTTATTTTTTGACCCTTATTTATTGACCCTGCTTTATTTTACCAAAGGGCAAGGTCAAGAAAAAATAAATTTAGGAAAATGGTGTAGAATATATAAAAACTTAGGGATTTCAGGTTTGATTATAATATACAAAAAAAAACAATTGCCACTGTATTAGTGATTGTGATTTTTTTTAATTCATTTTTTTCAAAAATATTCCTAAACTTATCATATTGGTAACCCTAACTTAGAGATAAAGTGATTAGGAGGTAAGCTAAATGTTTTACCTTCAGTATCATCCCCACAGGATTTGCTGTCATTAAGGTTGGATGCAAAGAGCTTATCTCAAATAACCCAATTCTTATTCAAGGTATCACGTTTCGTATTATAAGATATCACAATGTGCGAATTGTGTCTACACCGTATTAAGATACGTTAATTGTAAGCAATTGTTACAGTCTTATTATAAATATCGTTGGTTATCTTTCATGAAACCCGATCTGAACTTTTAATGATACTCTTTGCAATAAGAAAAATTTTATTACTTTATCGAACACATACGTGGAAGGAGTAATATATATATATATATATATATATATATATATATATATATTATATAATACAGCCACATAATCTTAACACTTCATTGTAATCGTGATTATCAAGATATGGAAGAAATCAAGCAATGCCAAACAGAAAAAAGGCATCCAACATGAATACTTATTTGGTCGAATACGTCGACTAATCAAGTGGCCAATGCCCCGCTAGCCAAGTGGCCAATCTATTCGAACGCATAGATTAAAAATGAATGAGTCTGACGTATTACAGAGAAAATAATACGCCAGTTTCATCCTTTTGTGTTCTATGCGTTCGAATAGCTAGCCACTTGGCTTGGCCCTGGGCTTAAATTGTGTTCCAAGTATTTGTGTAATGATCTCGGGTATTTGTTTACGAATAGTGGACGTTTTTTCGATTACGGATTATATTTAATATATTTATATAATCCAAGACACGGCAAGAGTCGCCAACAAATATTAATTAATTAATTCAAGCTCATTGCGCATTTCCAACCCTATGCCAAGCATATTATCGCATAGTAAAACGGAGATTTAACAACGCTACTGGAGTAAAGCCGAGTGTTACCGAACACCCACCGTGGGATTTCTTGACCTCGTCTAGCTTGGTTTATATTCTTTGTCATCGCAGGTATTCTACAGGCTTGCCTAATCACCAAATCGAAAAATATTAAGGCTCGAGTTTACCAACACGTAAATCAAGCGATTAAAAGATAACCGGCAGTTTTTGACAGTTCTTTAATACGATGAAATGTCAAAAACCGAGGTTTCAATATTAATCGGCTGTTTAAGTGACGATGAACTTCGCCCTTAGACTGCCTTTCTGCTGGAGCGAAGCGAAGAGGAGTCTAAAGGAGCAATGCCAATATTAATCAATACATTTAAAACTGTGCAAATTTTACAAGCTTCTAGGCGAAAAAAAAATAGAATGTGCTAGCCCAACTCACCCCAGGGGTGTCGTAACAGAGGCAAACCACCAACAACAGCATACCCAAAGAGTCCCGACTGCACTGCAGTCGTTAATACTCACCCATCAGCACTGAGGGTGATGAGGCTTATATTTTTTAACTCTATATTTCTCCACATATAGAGAGGACTATGCCCCAGCATTGAGGACATCAAAAGGCTGGTGATGATGATGAGTTACCTACAAGAATTCTTAACGTTGGAATTATCGCATGTAAATATATAAGATTTATTTAAATTTCTACCCTGTTACCTTAAACGTTGTTACTCCGCACATCACTGGAATTAGATTTGCTCCGCCTTATTCACTCTTTGTGGCAAGCGGCTTGTTTGTTGTTGGCCTTACTTCTGTTCGAGCAGATCCTACTGATCTCGTCGTGATGTGGCCAATTAGGTGTAATGACACGCGATCACTTTTACTCTTGTCGCTTCCATTACAAAAAGAAGAAATTTATTTATCTGTTATTTTAATTATAGTTATTTTAATTTTTAATTGCCACAAAAATAGGTCACAAGATTTTGAATAATGACTAATGTTGAATAATGACTACCAAAACATTATGGTTCGTGCCAAAATTCGTTTATTCATACCTGGTATGACTACACAATATACTCACAAATCTTCAAAACGTTATACAAAGTGTGTCATACTGTGTCACGGTAGAATAGTCATATGTAGAACAGGAGAGTACCAGTATGCCTTAGTCGATAATAATGCGCCTTAAAATCCCACTTATCTTACCACTTCAAAACCCGATCCGCCAACGATGCGGTGACTCTTTTTTCCTGAAGTCTCGAGAAAGATTCGCAGCTGAAGAGAGACTAACGAAGACGTCTTGAATTGGAACGGAGTCGTGTCTCAGTGTAGTAGAAGTTAACTAGAATTCGTAGAAAGTTTCTTCCAACTAGTTTTGGCGCACAAAACAAACTAATAATCGATAACAATAAATTTTCCAGGCATCGTATCTAGGACTCCCGTCTTGATTTATTGATTTCACTGCAGTGCGGCTTTAGTTTATAAATTGCTTTATGATTGATTGGATGTCGACCTTCCGTGGCATTTTACTATGCCAGTGTAACATTTCTGTTGTTCGGTACCAAGCGAGCATGACAGGTATTGAAATCAGTTCAATTATTAGGCTTGCTAGGTTCGCCCCTTCGGTTATTAGACATGAAAATGGGCGTCGTAAAAGATGTTCAAATATTTTAAATGCCGCGTCCTGACGACAGGGTATTCAGCTCCTCCTTTCGTGGGTGTCTTACGAGGTCACTATGGAACTATTATTGACCTCGCACCCTGAAGTCTTAGCGCAGAGTCATTTGTACATTTTTTATTGTGAAATAAAGATTAAACAAGTAACATTCTTAAAAACTTTTTTCAGTTTGTAGTAAGCTACACGTGGATGCTACCTACACAAATAAACTTATTTTTTTCTTAATAAACTGTAAGTAGCACTCAAGAAAGCTTAGCATCCACGTGTAGTTTACAAGAAACTGACAATAGTTATTTGTTGTACATGAGTGCAAAGTTGTTTTTTAACCGCGTGCTCAATTTTGATGACCGAGCTAGCGAAGGATTCTAAAATTGAATCACGAGCGTAGCGAGTGATTCAAAAATTAGAATCCTGAGCGATAGCGAGGGAATCAAAAGAGCACAAGGTGAAAAATCTTTGCACTCGAGTGCAACACGTAACTTTTCATCCCCCCCAACGAGGAAATTGCAAAATACAAAAAAAAATACAATCACAACAGTGTCTGTTTTCACAGAAACTTCCACAACACCCTCCCATTAACCCAAACACACTCTCAACACCCACCCAGAAACACCCACAACATTCACACCCGCAATACACACCCATCCACTCAGACACACCCAAAAAACACCCATCCACCCAGAAACACCCACAAAACACTCATTCACCCAGAAAAACCCACAAAACACCCATTCACCCAGAAACACCCATAAAACACCCATTTACCCAGAAACACCCAAAAAACACCCTTTCACCCAGAAACACACACAAAACATCCATTCACCCAGAAACACCCATTCACTCAGAAACACCCACAAAACACCGATTCACCCAGAAACACCCATTCACCGAGAAACACCCAGAAAACACCGATTAACCCAGAAACACCCAAAAAACACCCATTCACCCAGAAACACCTACAAAACACCCAATCACACCCAAAAAACACTCAATCACCCAGAAACACCCACAAAACACCTATTCACCTAGACACACCCTCAAAACACCCATTCATCCAGACACACCTCCAACAGCCACCCATCCACCCAGCCACACCCGCAACATTCATCCAGACACACCTGTAAGTACCTAATAAAAATTACTCCGAGATGGTCAATCAGCTTGAGTCAAGCACGTTGATTTTCTGTATGTTTTTGTTCCGTTGCTAGCGTAAACAAATCAAACAGACCTAAAAAGCTTTTAAATGCTTGTCTCAAGCATCAAGCAAGCGTTGTAGACGATCAAAATGTTTAAAGCAAGATTGACGCCAAGCTGATTGACCGTCACGGAACTCCTGGGTTTTAACAAATTTATGACGTGAAAAGATTTTTTTTAATTCTCCCTATATTTTAAGGAAGGCAAAGGGCCGAGCCCATACAGCCAAGTCTTTAGTGTATATTTTATCTGTAGTCTTATGAAAATGAGTGGGTGAAAAGTATGAATGAAATGAATTTTACGTTGAAATATGGGTGCCACATATTTTAACGCATCTAGGGAGTGCTTGGCGCGAATTGAATGGTAACAGAGTTAATGATGGTGCTTGATGAAATGGATAAAACCACTTTTTATAGTGATCTTCACCACAACATCAAACACATCATGAGACTTATTTTCGATGATTCTGTATAATTGCACATCAACACGGATGCTTGTGCATCAAAATAACACCACTTTCACTGCACAAAATCCACTCTGTAACAATTTTTGAATTAGTGAAAATAAATCTGACTGACACCACGAAACGCGCCAAACACTCCTCGACGTGAAAAGAAAATGGCGCGCGCAAAGCAAATTACAAAAAAAGTACACCAAGAAGGTTCCGAGTCTGAGTTTTTAACAAATTAAAATAGGTTGCATGACAATTTCGGCACCATGGAGGTAGAAATAAATATGTATAATGATGTTTTGAATTCACAAACTCATTGCACACGATGTTCTAAATTCAAATTTACTTTAACCTCTAGAGGATAAAAACGGCTTTTGCACTCAGATATCGAAGAGCAAAAACGCCTTTTCCGAGATGGTGGGATGAAAATATCTTTTCATCCCACCATCTCGGAAAAAGCGTTTTATCCTCTAGAGGGTAAAGTAAATTTGAATTTAGAACATCGTGTGCAATGAGTTTGTGAATTCAAAACATCATTAAACCTATTTATTTCTACCTCCATGGTGCCGAAATTATCATGCAACCTATTTTAATTTGATAAAAACTCAGACTCGGAACCTTCTTGGTGTACTTTTTTTGTAATTTGCTTTGCGCGCGCCATTTTCTTTTCACGTCATAAATTTGTTAAAACCTTGGAGTTCCGTGACGGTCAATCAGCTTGGCGTCAATCTTGCTTTAAACATTTTGATAGTCTACAATGCTTGCTTGATGCTTGAGTCAAGCATTTAAAAGCTTTTTAGGTTTGTTTGATATGTTTTCGCTAGAAACGGAACAAAAACATACAGAAAATCAACGTGCTTGACTCAAGCTGATTGACCGTCTCGGAACTCCATTAGGGACGGTAATTTTTATTAGGTACTTACAGGTGTGTCTGGATAAATTTTGCGGGTGTGGCTGGGTGGATGGGTGGGTGTTGGAGGTGTGTCTGGGTGAATGGGTGTTTTGTGGGTGTGTCTAGGTGAATGGGTGTTTTGTGGGTGTGTCTGGGTGAATGGGTGTTTTGTGGGTGTGTCTGAATGGACAGGTGAGTATTGTGGGTGTTTCTGGGTGAATGGGTGTTTTGTGGGTGTTTCTGGGTGAATGGGTGTTTTGTTGGTGTTTCTGGGTGAATGGGTGTTTTGTGTGTGTTTCTGGGTGAATGGGTGTTTTTTGGGTGTTTCTGGGTAAATGGGTGGTTTTTTGGTGTTTCTGGGTAAATGGGTGTTTTGTGGGTGTTTCTGGGTGAATGGGTGTTTTTTGGGTGTGTCTGAGTGGATGGGTGTGTGTTGCGGGTGTGAATGTTGTGGGTGTTTCTGGGTGGGTGTTGAGAGTGTGTTTGGGTTAATGGGAGGGTGTTGTGGAAGTTTCTGGGTGAAAACAGAAACTGTTGTTATTGTATATTTTTTTTGTATTTTGCAATTTCCTCGTTGGGGGGGATGAAAAGTTACGTGTTGCACTCGAGTGCAAAAATTTTTCACCTCGTGCTCTTTTGATTCCCTCGCTATCGCTCAGGATTCTAATTTATGAATCACTCGCTACGCTCGTGATTCAATTTTAGAATCCTTCGCTAGCTCGGTCATCAAAATTGAGCACGCGGTTAAAAAACAACTTTGCACTCACGTACAACAAATAACTATTATAGTCATTTATTTTCAGTTACGGACCTTACTTACTTTTACAGTTGCTTGTTCTCGCTGTTTCCAGAGGCACCCTGTTAAATTCAATGTTTTACTCTATATACTTAAATATAATAGAACTAGTGAGATAAAATGAACGAAATTAAGAAAAATATTGTCACTAATTTGAGTGCCGATTGATCTAGATATTTACTTTTACCTAGTTCTATGTTCGCTGCTTTTACCATCCATAATTCAAATTCAACAACAACAACAATTCTATTATATTGCGCAATCGCCAAATCTTTAATACCAGAGAGGGGTTGACCCGAATCGTGCCACAGCGCATTATCCCTATTGTGACCAGGTGTACTCATAAAATATAGTCAACCTTAACGTGTCAATCATTTTAAAAGCATCAGATTCACCACAGCGAGTACATTCGTTCATTTATAAATAAGTTCCATAATGTAACGCTGTGGCCACGGCCCGATTCTGCCGTTCCGCGTTTACAAAATTTATATTTACACCGCTCTTTTTATACTTTATTCAAGAGATGTTAAGGTTTATATTGTGGAAAAACATGTTGCTTTTTCATACGGCCGATTGAGCCCGTTGACTTGTGCCTCCGCTAAATTTAGCTTACCCCAGGGTTAAAAAATACGGTGTTCACTGAATTTATTAATATTTTTACGAAGCCTGCTTCAAGGTTCGCTCAATGGTCTAGTAAAGCTCCGCTTAAGTGTCTAATCGTGTTTAAACAAAGCGATACCATATTGTTACATAATATTTTCGCATATAGATAATACTTAAATAGATTTCAAACGCTCGGTTAGTTGGTATATTTATAACTTGGGTGAATGTAATTATTTTGAGGGGTTCTAAAAATATCTGAAATAGAGAGAGATACCCGTTTTGTGATCAACCATATGGCATATTTAAAGTATTAGAAGAAATAACACGTATAAGGTTTGGCAATGTTAAGGAACAATTAGGGACAATATAATACCCAGGTGTCTAGCTGAATAATACGATGTAATATAGAAATACATTAGTCTTATATAACGTCTTGAAATTGAAGATGTGCCAGTATTTTTATTAGGTGAAATCCTATGAATAGGATCAGTAGACTTTATAATGCGGATTACGCTCAAGTTCGGATCCCTGGTACCCGCTGAATCCTCAAAAGTTCGAAGTTGACAGACTGACGAATTCTTAAGCCCCCGAATTATGACGGCTGAGACAGCGCCCTGATTTATGTAACCCGGATTCGGGGAGTTGTCTCTTAAAAATATCAATCTTCCTATTTCGGTTTTTACCAGATAAATCACGACGGATTCAGTGCTGCTCTGTTAGCGGAGTGCTTTTCCTGTTCGGTTATTAATGAGTTGAGGTTCCACTTTGTTGTATAAATGGAACATTTTTAGATGCCTTTATTTAAAACAATACTGATTTGACGTTTAGTGACGGCTGAGCAGAATGCAGTAATTGTCATAATCCGCAATCTCTCCCGTGAATATCGTACAAGGTGACTGCGGTTTAAAATAGAGAACAGTATTGACAGCAGCGTTATTTTTATACCACCTAACATACTGCGATTATGGAATAGGCTCTCTTTGGGACTTTCTAATAGTTAACGAAATGCGGGTGTTAATGCACCTTTACTTACCCTTTCGGGTATAAATTTGCATGTTTTATGTGTAAAAATTTTGGTAATGTCGTGAAACATCAATAATAAAAAAAAGTAAGACAATAAATGTCTTTCCATTCCGATTATTAAGGAACAGTTAGATATTCGCTTCCTCAAATACCCGTCGCACCGCAATATTTTCTAATACAACAACAGAAAAAAGAAATATCAGACAAAATTACTGGTAATCCTGAAATATTCCATCGCGAAACAAATACCAATTTTCTGGGCAATTGAACTTGACAGGGCTAATGTTGTACCCAATTTTCGTACATTTTTCTGTTTCACGCTTAAAAAGTACAGCGAATCTCCTGAGGAAATCTTTTTGCGGGAACAAATGCCGTTTGTTTTGCGATGGGCTTATCTCGCCAAATATAGCACGTGGCCTATATGTTTGGCTTAGAATTGCCATCACGGATATTTAAAAATGTCTGCTTAATTTTATATTGATTACTAAATTTACCTAGGAAAATAATAAACTGTTGGAAATTTACTAAGCACCTAATATTGTAACTCATAAAAAGCTCAATACAGAAAGTGTTATGATTTTGCGTCTGACTTTTCTTTACACATTTTTTTCTTTCTGCCCTTATTTTGCCTTAGGCGGGACGGCACAGCATGTTTTCTCCTTCCACTTCTCTCTATTCTTCACCAATTTCTCATTTTTTTATGTTAGACAGGGAAGCTCTTGCCCTTCATCTCACCTGATGGTAAGTGACGATAAGGGCTAAAGATGGAATCGAGCTTCAACCACAGAGGGGCTGCCTATCTTATCACACATTGTCGGAACACAATAAAGCTGTTAACATTATTATTATGGCGACAGATTTTTGATAAGATGGTGGTAGTTAGCCAGGCGGACTTCGAAGAAGTCCTACCACCAACCAAACCGAGCACAAAGTTGTACCCCCCTGGGGATCGAACCCGGGACCTCTGGATCATCATTCCGGTGGGCGAACCACTAGACCACGGAGGTGGTTAAATCTCATCAACTCCTTTTTCTATTATATCCTCAAATGAGTCTTCAAATGAGTGAGTATGAGAGAGGATCCAAGTACAGAAAAAAATAAAAAGATCCATTTAGCATAATGGTATGGGCATAAATGTTTATGGTTGTCGAAGTAAAGGGATGGTTTGTGTGAGGTGTAGTATGAATGTAATGGATGAGGAGATGACGAGTGACAGAAGAAAATGGAGAAAGAGGACGTACTGCGCTGACTCCAAATAGGACGGTATAAGGGCATTGTGACAATGAATATGGCCTACAGAAAATACCTCTCTAAAAAGTAAGATTGTACACAAATCAACTACTTTACGAGACCAACGGAATCCGCATAAAGATGACCGTTAAGGTCGCCTCGGAACTCTCGCCGTAACCGAAAACTGAACTACATTCAATTAAAACTAACTGGTACTGTTGGCTGATTCCGAAACTTTATTGGTTGATTCCAGTCTCGACGTAGCCGTTTTTACTACAGTTGTAAAACATTCAACAATGGAGTCAGCTGTATTGTGTGCAAGGAGGATCCCAGCTTACTTTGTAAAGGACAAAAGGGGGCATAATAGCTTAAGTAATATTATCGTCTAGTTAACAAAGAGCTGTAATGAACATTCTAGTGCAACTGTTGCGACAGATCTGTAATTTTCTCTTCACTCTGTGCAGTCGCTGTGGAGTTATCGAGTTCTCCCGATGTGCTCCATTGTTCTGAATGGCGAGGGGTCTATGTTGATCTATGGAAATTATCTTTGCCGAAGAACCCTATTGTAAAGGAACGCGTTTGACATGTTTTTGGATGTTTTCTTCCTGCTCTGTTCCCAGTTTTTCTGAGTTCGGAGCAGTATGTTTCCTCTTGCACTAATGTCGATCATACTCCCTTTTGTTTCATATCATCCATCACACCAGAAAGGTGATAGTGATGAATCAATGTATACAAAAGTGATGGAAAGGACTATGTCGAAAGACCAATGAAATGAAATAGTGATTGGGAGGACAAGATTCCAATCCATACTGCTCAATGTTTTGGCTTCAGTTTTACAGCCGGCCGCCTGCCTGACATCAACCGTCTTCGGGTATGTTGTTGTTGGTGTTTTTATCTCCCATTTATTAATTAGGGTGCCCCAAGGTGCTTATTGGTGTACATCGGGAAAATTGCCCTTTTCGATTTTTACGGCACCCAGTTAGGGCTGGCACATTCAATGTAATTTTTTCGCACCCAGGCCAGCATGGAAGACCCATTTTTGGATTAGTCGTCTCTGTTAAAAAACAATGTATCTATGTATCTATCTATGTAATGCCATTAGATATTGTTCTAACTGAAACTGTGCAACAAATTGTTCTCGACATTGTAACACGTAGCTTAAAGTATCAACGTATATTCATCATACAACTTTACTGTGAAGTGCAGTTGAAAAACATTTGAACAACGTTTTTATCGCTCTTTTACGGGCGGAAATAAAATTACGAAATGCGGTGGCGATGGCGGCGTGATTGTACGCGGGCCGGTCGAAGGAAATGTCGTTTGTGATCAAAGTTGTGTATAAATATCATATCGAAGTAATTCTGATAGTTTTACTGTTCGTGGCAGTCTTTTGCACTGTTACCTACCTACTAACGAAAGCCCGTAGCTTCTCATGATACATGCATAAATCACGCCCATATCCCCGAATGGGTAGGCAGAGGTGAACTACCACCCACGTTTCGCCAATTTTGTTAGGTCCCATGTCGGCCAAGGCGAGCCTATTGCCATTTATCGGGCTCAAAAGTCGTAGTATATTGCTAGGTTGATAAGTGGAGGTATAAAAGGAACGCTGCTGCCCATTTCTCATCACTAATTTATTCTTAGTTGCCTTGTACGACACCCACGGGAGAGATTTGGGGTGGTGACAAGTGTAAGATAAGATAAGATAGTTTTACGGTTCGTGACAATCTTTTGCGCTGTTACCTACCTACTAATGATAGCCGAAAGAAGCTCATGATGTCATCTGACTATTTGCCTAATCCCCAAGCAACAGAGAAAGAGAGTACCTTGGAATTTTGAGCTATTGAATGTGTCAGCCTATAGTAAAGTTCTCGAACTATTGACAATACAATGTCTAATTTATAAAATTAGTGAGAGTATAAAATAAAGTGAAAACAATTCAATGTAGAGTATAGTATAAGGATGTAATTACAGTAAGTACATCAAAATGTTACCTTATTTCTCAGAAGTACGCATTAGAAGCCATAAGTTAGGAACGGAATCTGCTTTATCATGAATATCGCAAGGTATATTCTAAAGTTCTAATAAAGATAAAGAAAATAATGATAAATGTAAGCAGCTAGCTAAGTACTTCGGATTGGTGCTAAGTGAACAGCATTATGCGCAAGTAACACGTTCAGCCTGAGGGGATCTTTTTATTAGGGCTGTCGCACGGAGTAAACTCCGTTTTATCAATTTAACAGTTGAAGAAGTTTCTTTTATACTCTCTCTTTTCATCTAAGTATGACGGAAAAATTGTAATATTTAAAAATATTTATAATATACTACATGAATATATAGCCATGATGGAAATGTTCTCCTATCATGGTTGTGCTCATCACACAAACATTGGCCAAACCCTGGATCTGACATTAGTTACCCATAATATGGTCCTCCATATTATGGGTAACTAATGTCACATTTCATCGTCGTCTATAATTCCTTTCCGGTGTCTTGGATATTATTATTATTAATCAATGAATTTGGATGGTTGATATTTTCAGACAAATGTAAGTTCAGCTCCGAATGTTATTGATTTACAAATCTGTATGAAAAGCTCCCCCAGAAATTGGAAAGTTTAATTATGTATTAATATTAAAAAAAGATAATTGACAGTTTTTTACAGACAGTGTACTTAAATCACGCCAAATATTACCCGAGGTGTTAATACCCCAACGATTATTTTGCCAAAGATTTTTTTTCTGTATTTAGTTGTTAAATACTAAGGTTTAATGTTATATTTATTAGAAACATTTAGTCTTAATATATATTTTTTGTTGGCAGCCCTATTCACGGCCGATGTGAGTAAGAGAGAATGGTGACTCATTAACTCATGCCTAATGATGTGCCGCTGTCTTAGCCTTTAGAACTGTGTAAATCACTGAAAGCGGTTTAATTCATGATATACTTTTATGTATAATATGCAATAGTCAAGACTCATACACAAAATAATTATTAACTGAGAAATATAACTATTAAAGAATATACAACTCAATACAATATTAAAATTCATTAAATTTATAGCATAATGTTGTGGTCACAGGTGAATTCGGTTTCTTGGTGCAATAACCAACGATAATAATTTACTATACAGTTTAGCCGTAACAGAAAGTCAGCCGTAACAATTAAGTTAGTAAGATAGACATGATCTAGACTAGACCGTATAGTTAATTTTTATCGTCTGTTAATTTGTAAAAAGTTGACAATTTGAGAAATTCACTAGTTTTCTATTGCTTCTCCAAGAAACAAGTGACTCGTGTTTTTAATTAAAGAGGTACACATTTTCCAAGAAATCACCTCTATGAGACCGTTTCTGGGAATAGTAGTTTTAGGAACTACTTTCAAAGTAAGTTTATCTTCCATACAATTTTCCTTTCACCAACTTGTTACCAAGCAAGATCTGCGGTGCTTTCGTGTCACATCACTTTAAGTTTGATTAAAAGAGTTCTAAAGGTTTCAACCTCAACATATTTTCTATTATAACAATTTGATATCGTTGACTCGGTGGAACAGTACAGTGCCGAAGATCAGAGTGACTTATCATGTTCACCGGCCCTCAGCTGCTCCAAATTAAGTTGAAATTTACAAAATATCATATTATTATTTAATAAATATTCTGTAAATTGTAAGAGCAAGAATAAATATCGTGACCATTGAAATATATAGCGTCGGTTTGCCGCTATATTATACAAGTAACAATCTTTGTCGCACTCACTAATATCACGTGTGGTGACGGCAGAGTAGAATACAATTGTCACCACCCCAAATCTCTCCCGTGGGTGTCGTACAAGGCGACTAAGGATAAATCAGTGATGAGGAATAGGCAGCAGCGTTCCTCTTATACCACCTAGCAATGTAACTACTGCGACTTTTGTACCCGATAAATGGCAATAGGCTCGCCACGTGGGCGCTAGTTCACCTCAGCCTACCTCTTCGGGGATATAGGCGTGATTTATGTAAGTGTATGTATGTACTCACTAATATCTTCGTAGCATGATCGTAGCATTTATGCGTAACGTTACACGTTATGGTAGCATAAAACTTCAGCCCATGTGTAGTATGAACATCATACTTTAAAGTGGACAATAGAGTATAGTG
The DNA here is from genome assembly GCA_963931975.1 of Cataclysta lemnata. Classification (NCBI taxonomy): domain Eukaryota; kingdom Metazoa; phylum Arthropoda; class Insecta; order Lepidoptera; family Crambidae; genus Cataclysta; species Cataclysta lemnata. The sequence continues at coordinate 9,993,055 of OZ008339.1, forward strand.
GATGTTATTTTTCATATATGAATATTAATTTAAACTAAAATATTAATAAGTAAGTTCCGAATAGGTATATGCTATTGATGCTATTCGGAATATTTTGTTTCTAACGATACAACCGGACATTCTGCATTAAACACGTTTGAATAAAAGCAAAGCCGTCGCGTTTCTTCTTTTAATTAGTTCTCCAAAGTGAATAAATCATTTCGTTCAATTAACAATCCAATTTGGTTTGCGGTGCAAAGGCCGATCTTAGTTTGAATGTTTGTGGTTTGATTATTTTGAAATCTATTGCTCTGGGTGCACTTGAAGTTTCAGTTTCTGAAAATTAATTTTATTCTGAGATTTGCAGGAAAATAAACTTAAAACATAGAAGGTAGCCTTAATGAGCTCCTAGCATGGCAGGTTGTATGTCAAATTCTCCTCGAGTTCTCAAGACAAGTGTCCTCCATGTCCTCTTGGGATTTTTCAATTAGGTATATTTTATTCTGAATTGAGAGATACGAATTTGTCTAAGAAAATGATTCTAAAACGAGTTTTGGCTCAGTATATCTAGAATTTAAATTACGTTTATATTTGTCTTCTTCTCCTTGCCCTGTTCCCAGTGTCCTCTAGGGTCGGCGCAGTATGTTTCCTCTTCCATTCATATCCTCTAGCCAGACGTCATCAAGCCATCCATTCCCTTTTGATTCATATCATCCATCACACCGTAAAGGTGCTAGTGATGAATAAATGTATAGAAAAGAGACTGAACGGACCATGTCGAGAGACCTATGAACGGAGAGAGTGATTGGAATGACAACATTTCAATCCATAGTGCTCAAAGTTTTGGCTTAGGTTTTACAGTCGGCCGCCTGCCTCACACTAACCCTCTTTGGGTATGCTGTTGTTGGTGGTTTGCCCGCCACCATTCGGGTGCCCCAAGGTGCTTATTGGTCTACACCGGGCAATGTCCCTTAGTCGAGCCTATTCTACATTATTTGTTCGCTCCCAGGCCAGCATAGAAGACTTTATATTTGTCGTTTAGACAAAATACTAATTTTATAAATGCCACCTACCCGGCTAACATGAAACACGATTCAGTTTTGACAGTTCAAAGCGATAAATGGTTATAATACCAAATCGTGTTTCAGTGGTCATGCTAGCCGAGCTGGACCACTATAGCTATCGTCGTCTCATTTAAACATTTGTTTTTAAGTGACTCGTATAGGTACATCACGAGATTTTTATATAACAGCGTCGAATGCATACAATTCAGCGCTGAGAGCGCTTTGGGGTTGAATAGAATTTAAAGCACCAAAAAAAATCACAAACGACCCCGACCATTTCCGAGCTCCTGGGCACATCGCATTAAGAGGCATTAGTTCGGTAACAAAGGGTGGTGTGACAAAGTCCACCTCTAGGCAAGGTTGGCGATAACTTTCCAGTGTTGTTACATTGCAAGGTTGTATAAAAGCGAAAAAGATTCATGTCCTAGTAGCAGTGCTCGTTACATTGTAGCATTGGTATTGTTATGTTGAACAAATTCAAGTTTTATGACACTCGGAGTGGAAACTATTCTGCTTTGAATAATTTTAGGCGACGTAAGTAACGTAAATCGTACATTTGTTTTTGGTTGATAATAATGATATTAAAATTCTGTCTCATAGTATCTGAGTATGTGTTTTATTGACGCTGACAGATAATTTCTTGAATATACACATACATACATACATAAACCACGGCTATATCCCCGAAGGGGTAGGCAGAGGTGCACTAGCATTTCTTGAATATAATATCAAGTAAATAAAAAATGCAATAATTGCAAATTAAATATTATTATAATGTAGTATGTTATTGGTTTCAGAAAAATATTTTTAAGTCGCCCCAATTATTGAAGGTGACAAAAAGGACTCTTTGGCAATGGAATCCTGGTAGGAGTAAATGTTTTCGATAAACACTGACATTTGTATCAGGGCATTGGTTTATACCTGTGTATCAACAAGCTACATACATACTTATATTTTTAACAATACCAGTCTTTCGTATTAAGCTAACATATATTTATAATCGTAACATCTAATAATGTTAATAATAATGCCGTGTGGTGACGGCAGAGTAGAATACAATTGTCACCACCCCAAATCTCTCCCGTGGGTGTCGTACAAGGCGACTAAGGATAAATCAGTGATGAGGAATGGGCAGCAGCGTTCCTCTTATACCTACCACCTGGCAAAGTACTGCGAATTTTGTGCCCGATAAATCGCAATAGGCTCGCCACCTATTAATTACATGGGACCTAGCATAATTGGCGAAGCGTGGGTGCTAGTTCACCTCTGCCTAACCCTTCGGGGATATAGGCATGATTTATGAATGAATAACCATGATTTTCAATGCCAACTTCCCAACATTCCTCGTCCCAGTAATCAACTACCTACTAGACGTTCTTAATTTAATTTGTTACTTTGGTGTAATCCTAGTTTGTGGCGTACTCGAGGTTTGAAACTGCCATTAGTCTTTAACAGTAAGCTGGAAATTCAAATTAAATAGGGCGATTCGCTATCCAGTTAAAGCCATTTTACTTTATAAACTGCGGGAATGGACCACTAATCGCTGGGTGAAATATATTTAAAAGATAAGGGTTAATGTAATAAAAACAAATCTATTTTATTATAGATTTTATGAATCTATTTTATGCATCAACTAGTTGTCAAGTGGCCTCTTAAACTTACACTTGGGTCACAAGTCCCAGGCGTTGTCACTGACTCCGCTCTCTGCACCCGGCATCCGCACGGATAATCCATGGAATGCTAAGAGTCTCTAAAATATCCCAACAATCAAATATTTTGAAAATTAGGTTCATCTGCATTATACCTACTGTTCTAGAGGAGGACAAGAGATGGCGTGATGATTCCGTAAGCCAAGCAATGTTCGCTGACGCCGGTATTTTCATGGGGAGCAAATATTCATTATCTCGAGATCAGGAGAACATCGGAGTCGAAACGTCTAGCCCAGTTACATTCGCAGTCGATAATACCTACCAATCGGCATTGGGTCAGCGTGGTAGGCTATCTCCCATTTTCCTTACCATGAAGGTTGTACTTCAAAACTAGGAACATAAAAGGCTAAAAAAATTAATTATTATTTAAAAGTTAATTCATCTTGAATAACGTGAAGTATAAACTGAAAAGTAGAAGCTCTTAACATTCTAAATTAAAAGTAGGTTTCAGATACAGCTAATACGTTCCCCCTAACGAATGGCCGTTCAAATCTCACTATTCCTTTTTGCCGAAGTTCTCGAGACTTCAAGGCCCCAAGAATTATTCGTAAAGTTTGCTCGTTAACCCCGAGAGACATGGATAACTTTCCAAAAGTGAAACACCGAACTTTCGCCGCTTCTAAAATATATCGCTCGCGACAAACACCTAGCATAAAGATGTGTTGAAAATAAAATAAATTAAAAAATATAAAGCTGTATACGCGAGCGTCGAGCGTCTAAAGTTCAGCATGTTGATTTACAATAATATTATGATAATACAAAGTTTGTTACATAACATGAAAGAAAACTGAGAGACAAATGACAACATGATGGTTTAGTCTTGCACAAGGGCGATCAGCAAAAAAGGTACATTAGAATTCACCCTAAAAAAAGGCCTCATTCATTTCTGCACAGGATCTGTACAGCTTAAAGAAAATCATTGGTAAACCAGAAATCGGTTTCTGGTATAAAAGTGATCGAGGGCAGCCGAGTGACGGGATGAGCGAATGGAGTAGCGTGTTAGAAATCGGACCAGGCGGTCTACTCTGAAATTCCGAACGATTAACTCACATCTATCCGTCTTTCTCACGCCACTGCGTGTTTCACGCCACTGCGTGTTAAAATATGAGCGACAAAGACGCAAAGACTCGATCGAACGAAATAAACTTCCAGAGTAACGCCTCAAATCCGGAATGAAGTGAATGCACGGAATATGTACCGAAACTACGCAGTCAGCAATCATCATCATCATTTTAATATAGGTCTCCCGCAAGATGTAAAAATTCTGTACTGAAACTAAAACGCATTAATGAAACGTCAGGAAAGGGCTTAAATATGATTGTAAGGGAAAATAAACTATGAATTAAACGAAAAGTATAATTGTGTTTTTTTTTAAATAACAAAAGAAATATGAACATGATGTAAATTATTGTACCATCCAAATGTTGCCCTGGCCAAGTCATTATGCTCTTGTGGACGTGGTACAGATTAATTACAGTCTTTTATTACAGCCACTGCCGAATTGCCGCAGCTTAAATTTTATCTCGTCTCGGATGAAGAATTCCATTCAAATTGTTTTATAATCCGAGAGATAAAAATTACGGGGAAATTACCACGGCAGACATCCATGGTCTAGACTCGAATTTTATTAGATTCCTTGTAACAGGTTTTTCGTTGTAATGTAAATGATGACTGCCCAACACCATAATACAGTTATTTACTGCCCGGGCTAGTACGTCTAACAGAGATAAAGTGGCTGAGCACAACATGCTTTTTCTATCAATACGTTCCGAACTAAAAGTGGTTTCAATGGAAATCTATGTTTGTGCGAAAGAGCTCTTATAGCTTTCGGCCTTTTACGGAAAATTCAATTGCCACCGGTAAAATATTTGAAAAAAAAAACCCGCAAAGCAGGCATGCAGGTTTTAGTGGCGTGTTTATAATCTTCTTGTCATAATCTGAAAAGAGTGAGTTCTACTTACTTATTAACTTTTTGATACTTAAATACGAACGTTACGATTAACTGATGGAGCGTGTTCGTTTTTGATTGTTAATTTTAGTCACCATTTATAGGTAGGGTTGGTGACAATCAACACAAGCTATCGGCAAGACAAAACAAGCACCATAGAACAGCACTGAAAACATCGACGCGATCCATTATCACATCGCAATTTCTCCCGAATTCTCTAAAGAAAACGACGGTACATAAAACAATCAAAATAGAACCTGAGAGTCTTTTGATTCTGTCATCACAACTAACAAGAATTCCAATTCCAAACGAAATCGTGATCCTGAGTATCTCATGATTAAAATGAATTATCACAACTAAAATTAATTTCAATTCCAAACGAAATCGTGATCCTGAGTATCTCATGATTAAAATGAATTATCACAACTAAAATTAATTTCAATTCCAAACGAAATCGTGATCCTGAGTATCTCATGATTAAAATGAATTATCACAACTAAAATGAATTCCGATTCCAAACGTGATTACGTAATGGGAGCACTTGCATGGTATCCACGTTGGAATCTGCTTTTCGCTTTCAGGAAGGAAACCCTCTAGCGCCGCTCCGGAATAGCCTCATTTAAAACGTTGTCCCAACTTAAGCACTATTTAAAAATATGCAAGACATTTGTTGTAGCCAACATATATTTTAGTTGGAATTTTTTAACCCCTTTCATGGCATCTTAAATAGTTGGCTTATGAGAGAATATATGCGAGTAGGCGGAATATATGAGTGATAATACATCTCTGCCTTCGGGGACAAAAATATTGGCAAACATGTGCTTTATTGGAATTTGGAAACGTCGTGGAATTCAAAGCGAGTTTATACGCACTGCGGCGTTTTTCCTGTCTAGTCTACTCTTTCGTAGGCATAATTATAAATCATGGCAAGAGGCTCGACCCTATTACATGGGACCTAATATAGTTGGTCGAATATGAGTGTTAATACACCTCTAACTTTGGAGACAAATAGGCGTAATTGTTGTTGATTAGTCATCATCGCGTATGAGGTGTTTAGTATTGTTATTACTGTAACGTCGTACGTCAATGAAACACAGGAGCTAGCATCTGACTGGTTTAATAGGCATTCACCGCGACTAATCAAAACATAATCGAGATACCCACTTATTTATATTATAAACATTGCTCTTAAATGCTACAATTACTTAACCCGACGTTTCGATCACTTTACAGCCGTGGTCAAGAGAGTCTAATCAGAGGTCTAATCCGTAAAGGTTCATCATCATCATCACCAGCCCTTTCATGTCCCCACTGCTGGGACACGGGCCTTCCATATGGATGGAAGAATATAGGGAGATTGGGCCATAACCCAGCACGCTGGCCCAGTGCGGGGTGGTGCGTAATAACAACTGCAGATGCAGTCGGGACCAACGGCTTAACGTGCCTTCGAAAACAAGGAGGAACTCGAGATAATAAATTTTTGGTCAATGACTGGCCTTAGCGAACATTGCTTAGTTTACGCAATCGCAGGCCAAGCGCGCTATCTCACTGCGCTAGCGAGCTCCTTAATCCGTAAAGGTTGTTTTATTTCAAATGTGTAGTGCCCGTGCAAATATAAGAGAACATTATATGTATTACCTACACAGTTGGACAAACTGTAGCAGGAATACAGTTTTGAGTTGTGACTCCTTTGTATTTCAGAAGCAAATTGTTGACATGACAGCAGCCGTACTGCCACGGTTTTAGTTATTTCGTGGTTGGCCATTTTGTTTATTGCGGAAGCGCCAGTTTTATTTGCACAAAATTAATCGAAAATTTTTTGATCTATGCCTATTTCTTTACAATACAACTATAATATCAAAAGAAATATACATTTCATTTCTTTTAATGTTATCTCCTGCTTTATAAATAATCAGTAGTGTGATGGACACAGTTTCCATAATCATCATCACCAGCCTTTTAATATGCTATGCACTGCTAGGGCAAAATCATTCCCTATTAATGGAAGAATGGAAAAGGGAGAATATGCCATAATCCGCCACACTGGCCCGGCTCAACGTACCTTCCGAAGCACGGAGGAACTCAACATAATATATTTTTGGTCACGTTTAGTTTACACAATAGCATGCCGAGCTCAAGTCATTGCGTTATCGAACTCTTCATTAATAATATTATAACATGGATAAATGTTATTATCATTAAGTGAAATTTTTTACGAAACTTTTACGGGTTGGGACCACCAGACTGCGTGTCGCCAGTGCATACGCCTTCTAGCTACGTGAACTATCGGTTCTTCTTGTCTTCTCAGTTACCTAGATATCAATACATCTTAATTATACAGTCCACTGCCTTTCATTTGCTAGTTTGAATCCAAATTACTGCTACGAGGACGAATTAGCGTAACAGACAGAAATATTTTCACATTAGTTTGAACTATGTAGTTTTCGTAACAACTCACTTGTAAAGATTTCTGTAACTAGAACGTTCCCCTAATAAATAAGAATGACTGAGCAAAATATAACTTCATGTTTTGGCCCTTCCAAACTTACGAATGGGTACCTAACAAAACTAGTATTTATAGAAATGCTTTCAGGCTAAAACCGTAACGGCAGCACAGTGAAATTGCAAGTGGGGAAAAAATGTTGTCACTAACCATTACACACACTATTTGTCTACAGTAATACCATAAAAGAGGCACGTGATCTGAAATAACTCAAACTATTTTTCGGGCATGTGTGGATTAGATTTTGAGCCTTATGGAATGGAATGTGTTCTCCTATCTGTATAGCAAATATCATGCAAATCCCCGCTCAGTTTGACGTGATTTTTATATTAGAAGCTCATAGAGTAGATGCTGTGAGATATGTAAAGACAACAGAGTTGTTTTTATCTACATTGAAACTAACAGGGGAAGATAACCCAAAACGGCCATACTGGCTAAAGCTCTCCTGTGAAAAAAAAAAGTCTATTCACTCAAGGGTATATTAGCTAGGCAGAGAGAGAAAGGTTAGTGGTGGCTAAGGTTAGTGTTGACTAGTTGTGAAGGGGCCCTGTAAACCTATACTTGGGTCACAAGTCCCAAGCGCTGCCACAATATGTTTGCACAAAATTGGTAATTGGCTTGGCGCTCTCTTCGCTTCTGTGTTTCTTCATCATTTTGGCGACTGCCGGTTTGGTCGAATGGTAAGATCGCTGAGTATTGACCAAAGTGGCTCAGGGGCAGAACGTTCACCTACTGGTCGCAAAAGGTCGATTTTCAGAATAACTATTTCTCAGATTCGTCTTACGCAAAAAGTCCACTTCGCAAAATGTTTCTTCTTTGTCAAAATATTTCTTCCGAAAAACGCCCATTTTATCTCTATTTACCCGTGGGGCAGTAAGAGTTAAAAGAATTGAAACTACTCTATATTTTCTTGTTATTTCTTGTATCTTTCTGTGTGTTTCCGGGTCAGGTTAACTTGGGTCGGCAAACTCAAAAACTGACAACGCCATGCTTCGAAATGCATCACGAGCAACATCTGATATCTGCTAGTAAAAACACAGTCGAAAAATATTTTCCGTTAAAATGCAAATGCTACAATAATCTTCCTCTGTTTACGCGGGAAGGCGATAAACATATATGTATGAGCCCGCGGAGTACGTGGCTGGCAGCTCGTTTTGCAACAATGATAATAACGCTTAATTAATTTTGATTAAGTCCCGTGTTTTGAAAGGCCCGTTAAGACTTGTTGGTTGTTCAGTAAAGCCGAAGAAATATTCTTTATTATGTGGCGACGGCAGAGAACAATACAGTGTCACTACCCTTGTCTCTTTCGTGGGTACCGTACCTATTAGACTAGACTACCAAGGCCCGAGTACATCAACACATAAACAGGCGATTATTATTTAACCATCGGTTTTTAACATTTTATCGAAAATGGAATAATTGTCAAAAACTTATGGTTATCTTTTAATCGCTTGTTTTACGTGTTGGTGAACTCCAGCCTATGAGTTATAAGCACCGTTCGTGGTGGTATAGCACCGTTCGTGGTGGTATAGCACCGTTGGTGGTGCAGCACCTAACAAATTACTGCGATTTAAGTTCCCGGTTAATAGCATTAGAAAAAGTTTTCGGAAAAACAAGAGAATGCCGTTAAATAACGCCGCCATTTTTTCCTCTTATGAACAACCTCTTCCGTTCCGACCTTATCGATAAGCGCAGAAGTGGCAATAATATTTGTGCTTCGAGAGACAAGTTCAGCCATTAAACCTCGTTACTATGGAAACCGTCACTAGCAAACAAAAGAACTGTATGCAAACTATGCAGTGTTCATAGTCTAATGCATATACCCGTTACAGACAATAAAAATAAATGTTATTTAAAATTCATTGCCTTTTATACACATTATTGGATGCAGAAGGAAAAAAAATACAATATCCTGCTTCATCTTGGATGCCCAGATTATTAGTTCGTATTCCAGGAATTACATATTGTCAATTATTAATTAACATACCTACTTTATTTAATGATTTATTTTTATTTTTAACTTATATTTGCATACTGTTTATTGAAACTGTCACGTATGACGATAGGAATAATTATATTTCAACGTCATATCAATAATATTTAAGCTCACGAAATGTTATATATAAAAACCACGTATAAAGAAGGGTTAATAACATTGTGATGCAAGAAGCGAATGTAGGCTATAATTCGTAATAAATAAGTGTTTCAACGGAATAAGATGAACGAAGATCGTACGTCAAAAGTTGGACGAAAAATGTCCCCGATTAAACTTGTTCGCGTGCCTATAAATCGTGGACGCTCGCGCCATAAGCCATTACCCCAGCTTCGTTTATAGCCGTGTTTGGTCACCGTCTCTTAACAACTATGATCAATTGACTTCTACGCTCGTGGAGATATTTGCGATGTCGGGCTCACACGGCCGTTTCAGTGCCGGAAACCCGTTATCACTCTGGGTATGCTGCTGTGAATTTAATATACATGCATACGTTGGTGAAGTCGAATAAGACGGCAGGAATAGATAAATTGTAATATATTTCTTAATTATGGCTGGTGATGATGAGTTTAAATACACTCCCTACCACTTCGGGGATAGTAAATAAGCGTGTATTTAATCTAGGAGTGTATTTCATATTTATTACTCACTGTAACGGCAAACGTTGTTTTGTCCTAACCATCTAGGGGTATAAAAATCTACTCGTCTCTATATTTTTTAATTATAACATAATGTTAAAATCTTAAACTGTCATCGTATCAGTTATGAAATAAGATTATTTATCTCTTTCCCGTCTTGCGGTAGGAAGGAAAGCATCTCGGCACTATAACAAAGGTATTAAGCTTCAAGTGTATAATAACTACCTTTGTGCGGTATAATTAGTTCCTCATAATACCCGAGTCTACGTTTCGGGATACGCTGAAACAAAATTATAATAACACCTAGGACATATAGACGGAACTAAGGCAGTCAGGTGCTATGCCCAAATGTATGTATCACATTAAACTTTACACAATACATTCCCAAAGAAGGTAAAATTTAAGCCAAAACTTTAATCATCATCATCTTCTTGTCATATTCCCAGGGTATCGGCGCAGTTCTTCGTTCATATCATCCATTACACCATAAAGGTGCTCGTAATAAATGAATGCACAGAAAAATCATTGAAGTAATCATGTCGAAAGTCTGTTGAACGGAGACAGTGATTTTGATGACAACAATCCAATCTATTCTGGTCAAAGTTTTGGCTTAGATTTTACAACCTAACATCAACCTTCAACGTTTGAGTATTTATTATTGGTGGCTTGCCTTCCACTATTCGGATGCCTCAAGGTGTTTATTGGTCTACCCTTAGTCGACATTTACAGCAGTTGTGTCGTCAGTCGGGGTTGGCACATTTTATTTTTTTCGCTCACAGGCCAGCATGGAATGGCATTTCATCGAACTTCATCACAACAAAAACCATTTGTTTCACTTGTATCTATTCTGGAAAAAATCGTCTATTCCTTATTCATGATCTTTCTGACAACAACATTTTCTTGTTTACAAGAAGTCTCAGCGTCATCAACGTAGGCTGTCCTTAAAAAGTTAACGCAGAAAATAGCTCAAAATAACCGTGTTTATTTCCACAAAGTTTTCCCGAGATATGGCTTTTATTTGGTCCTAATACCGTACTTACTTAATTTATGGGCCAAGGGACCCTTTGTAAGTTAACAAATAACTAAACGATTACAATGCAGCGGTGCCGGAGACAATTTATGTACTTCTTTGTTTGTTATCTCAAACCCCTGTTTTAAATAACAGGAATTATGAGTCATTTTGCCTTTGTCAATGCTACGAATCATAATAATCGACTCGTATTATTTGTATACTATAATATTTGATTTCATTTTGACCATTAATCGTCAATAAAGAACAAGGTTAAATTTAGAAAAATATGTCACATAGTACCACTACACACACGTAGTAGCACTACACATTTGAAGGAAACAATTTTTACGGACTGAGCTCGCATTTTCGGTGACTACCAAATATTGATTGATAAAATTAAATTAAATTGATTTTAGTTCGAGCCGGGTAGTGACAGATCAGAATACAATAATTGTCACCACACTCACCATCCCAATCTTTCCCGCCGATCGGTTTATGACAGCGACGGGTAATGGTCAGCAGTGTTTCTCTTAAACCACCTAGCCATATACAGCGATTTACGTGCCCGATAGATGGAATTAGGCTCGCCACCTATTACATGGGACACAAATTATTTGGCAAAACGTTGAAGTTAATCTACCACTGCCTATCCCTACGGGGATATAAGTAAATAAACATGTGTGGTGTCTTGGGTGGCCGAGCGGTCAGGCACCTGCCCGGATAGCAGCGGACGCGGGTTCGATTCCCGCCTCAAGACCATAATTTTTCGAAATTCTTTTTCTAACCACTAAAATCTTTAAATAAACATGATTAAATATGTATGTATAAATTATTATCTGTTTACAGTAGAACGTTAGTAACAGACTGTCGACTTCCATTGATTATACATTTCCAATAAACGCAACCCTACATCCACGGAGTGACAGGTATTAGTTTTGGTGTCCTTGAGCTGCGTCCTGCGACAGGGGGTGACCTAACGAAGATTTACACTCGCAAGTGACCAGTTGTCTAACAACTCACTCCTGTAGAATTATATTAAGTCCCCTTGCCCGTAGGAATTCTAGTCGTCTATTATTCTCGTTTTCATCGTTACTCCTGTACCTACTGTATTATAAACGTAAATTACTTACTGTCATACTGAAATAGGCACCGGAACGTGATTCTAACACTTTTAATGCAAAAATATAGTAATGACATTCATCATCTTCATCATCACCAGCCTTTTAATGTTTCCACCGCTTGGATTTTACTTATTCTTCGGGGTTATTTCTTAACATCTGACAGAACACTTTTGATATGGAAAAATATCTTGATGAGAAACTAATAATCGGAGTTATATCATCATTAATACTAACGATGGGCCGACGACGTTACGACATTTCTGTTAATGATGGTAATTTGGAAGATGTTGGCCATTCTAGGCGTCATATATGATTTTATAGACCGATTATATTACCTCGGGCTGTACTAAGCGGGCTTACAGAAATCTCAACATAATAATTATTCTATATTCTTATGTGGCCAAGCAGAAGTTAACGGAACAGTCATGTCATCGTTTCAATATTATTCATTTATAAGACAGTTCATAACAGTTTATGACATTTTTTATCTTAGGTACAATGCTTTCTGATTTCCATGTCGACTCTTCTTACAATAAGACCACAAGGGAGTAACAACGACATCTTTACACATTAGTAAGTAAATGAGTAGTGGTACATCAGTTCAGCAATGCTGCTTATGAACGGATGGCACATAAAGAAACATCAGTATGTGAATTAACATTTAATGCAATTTTCATGAAAAGAAATTCATACTAGAATTCCGTTACAGTAAAATTTTGTCAGTACTCCATGCTCTAAACAAATGCTTTAAATTCAGTATTTCCTTAACGTAAGCAGATATGAGTTTCACTGACCCAATTCAGTTAGCTACTTACTCTGTATATGCCGCAGCCAAAAATCATATTATATTCAAGCATTTCGTGTCAGTTTCCAGTAGTTGTGGGTATCAGTAACACTTAAAAGTGACTCTATTAAAATCTAGGTATAATTCCTTTTCCAACATCAATTCTTGATAAATATTTTTCAATATTTTCATTATCTAAATGTAATTAATACCTTTATAATTGTATCGCCAAATATCACAGGGAAATATTATTTTGTCCATCAAAATAAACGGAATCCACATTAAATTATAACTAAATGTTCATCAAAGCCTCGAATGGTCTGACTATCGGCAGGTCCCGAGTTCGAATATTTGTAGGGGCAAATGCTTGTGTGATTAAAATGTATGATTTCTCAAGTTATGTTTGTTTATTATTAATTAATATTAATGTTTATCATTATAATTGTCTTCAATGTATTATATATTATCCGTAATGTAATGATGGCATGATAAGTGTGAATGTAAGAAATAATTATTTATAATTCCTTTATTAGTCTTTCTCGTATAGATACGAAAAGGTAGATGGAGTTTTAGAAACATCACCATTTCGGTCTTGGTCGTATTGACACGAGTAGTGTTCTTATCTCTTCTGGCTATCTATTAAATAAATTAATAATATACAACAGGGACAAAAATGTTCTTGATTTATTTGGCGGACAAAATATAACAATGTCAATTTTTCCTTAGATCGTTTTGACTCCTTATCTATACACAGGTTTTGTTCGTAACAAACCTGGTATTTATTTGTGGAGACGATATTAACTGAGGTATCTATATTTATTCAGAAATAAATGTTGTGGGAAGTAGTGCTATTTTAATTTTCAGAATACTGCTACAAAATATTCTGTTGAAGTACTTTGTCATTATTTAATTAAATAATCAATAAATATTATAACGTTAGTTTTTTTCGATCTCGAACAAGAAAGTATGGACATACAAGATTGTGTATGTATGTATAATTGCATTTTGATTGAAGGACTTCATTTACAAAAACGCAATATAATGTTGCTTCATTTTGGTTTATCTATAAATAATAATAATAACTAAATAAAAGTAAACCCTAATTAAAACATGATGCTTTAAGTACTGCCAGCAAAATTATTAGCGTTGATTGTGATTGTGCGATGACGGTAGAATATACAGGGTGGAAAGTTGAGATGGGGCAGTAAGGGCAGCTACCAGATCCCTTGCTACATACATACACACATAAATCACGCCTATATCCCCGAAAGGGTAGGCAGAGGTGAATAAGCACCCACCCCGCCAATTATGTTAGGTACCATGTAATAGGTGGCGAGCCTTTTGCCATTTATCGGGCACAAAAGTCGCAGTACATTGCAAGGTGATATAAGAGGAACGCTGCTGCCCATTCCTCACGACTGATCCCTTGCTGCCACGCGAAAATGGTCTTAAGAGACCTCACCCAACTTTTTGAGCGATGACAATCGACATTCACAGATTTTTGATAAAATGTACAGTCAGCAAGAAAATCGTCAGAATTATTCGATTTTAATTTTAACATTATATAAATGTTAGAAAAATTAGTACAAAGATTTTGGTGGTTAGAAAAAGAATTTCGAAAAATTATGATCTTGAGGCGGGAATCGAACCCGCGTCCGCTGCTATCCGGGCAGGTGCCTGACCGCTCGGCCACCCAAGATACTAATTAACTTGCCGAAATTCTTCTAACCTTTACACTTCACGTTGTAAGCCAACGGGTACCCTCGCAATGTAGAAATAAATTTCAAACATTCCAAAGCAGATATTTTTACAAACACCGTGCGTTCGGTTAAGCTTGGGTTTGCTTTTATAAACTATTCAATTTTAATTTTAACATTATATAAATGTTAGAAAAATTAGTACAAAGATTTTGGTGGTTAGAAAAAGAATTTCGAAAAATTATGATCTTGAGGCGGGAATCGAACCCGCGTCCGCTGCTATCCGGGCAGGTGCCTGACCGCTCGGCCACCCAAGATACTAATAGAATGTAGAAATAAATTTCAAACATTCCAAAGCAGATATTTTTACAAACACCGTGCGTTCGGTTAAGCTTGGGTTTGCTTTTATAAACTATTCGATTTTAATTTTAACATTATATAAATGTTAGAAAAATTAGTACAAAGATTTTGGTGGTTAGAAAAAGAATTTCGAAAAATTATGATCTTGAGGCGGGAATCGAACCCGCGTCCGCTGCTATCCGGGCAGGTGCCTGACCGCTCGGCCACCCAAGATACTAATTAACTTGCCGAAATTCTTCTAACCTTTACACTTCACGTTGTAAGCCAACGGGTACCCTCGCAATGTAGAAATAAATTAGAAAAAGAATTTCTAACCACCAAAATCTTTGTACTAATTTTTCTAACATTTATATAATGTTAAAATTAAAATCGAATAGTTTATAAAGCAAACCCAAGCTTAACCGAACGCACGGTATTTGTAAAAATATCTGCTTTGGAATGTTTGAAATTTATTTCTACATTGCGAGGGTACCCGTTGGCTTACAACGTGAAGTGTAAAGGTTAGAAGAATTTCGGCAAGTTAATTAGTGTCTTGGGTGGCCGAGCGGTCAGGCACCTGCCCGGATAGCAGCGGACGCGGGTTCGATTCCCGCCTCAAGATCATAATTTTTCGAAATTCTTTTTCTAACCCCAAAATCTTTGTACTTAAATAGTGTTTTAATCCTCTATGGGTATGGGATCGATTGGCATAAAAAAAATTGTCAATTCTGACGATTTTCTTGCAAACTGTACATTTTATAAAAAATCTGTGAATGTCGATTGTCATCGCTCAAAAAGTTGAGTGTGATGTCCTAAGACCATTTACGCGTGGCAGCAAGGAATCTGGTAGCTGCCCTTACTGCCCCATCTCAACTTTCCACCCTGTATAGCTTGTAAGGTTCACAAGAAATGCTCCTTCTTAAAATGTATTTTTTATATTTTTATATATGAGATTATCCGCCTTAGGCAGCATGTCCGTTTTCGCCTACCTTCCCCTAAATCTCCTTCGCTTCGCTTTGCTTTCACTACGCAACCACTGGAAGAAGCGGAACACTGTTCCAAACAAAACCCACCCAATCCAATTTTTTTAATTTCCCTTATCAAATCAAGCATGCGCTCGACTTTTACACATGGTTCTGTTGAATTTAACAAATCACCACTATCGTTTGAGTGGTGCCCATTTGCGGAGAGCTGTTCAGATAAAAGCGCCTTTCTCCCTCATTCAGAAGGCCCGTCGTCAAGGTTGTGTTCAGATTTCGCAATCGTTGTGGTTTATGCAAGTATAGGGGTAGGCAGCCGAAACCAGCCATTTTAGGCAGTATGCCGCCTAAAACGGATACGATCTAAAATAAGAAAAATACCATTTCGAAATTCCTTAAGTTTTCTATCACGGGCGCTACTTTCAGACTCCTTCTAACGTTCTGTTTTTGTCCATTTTTGTAACTCCGCAAATCCATGTACACTTGTATAGGCACACAATATGCCAAAGGGCATAATTTGGTGGTTTACTATTTCTTGGGTTTTACGATACGCAAGCTTCTTGGCATATCGCAAGAAGCGTCTAGCGGAGAGAAAGAAGGAAGGTTACCTGAAGAAGTCAGATGGGCAATTTATTTTCAACCAAAAAAACGTAAATTCAGCTAAATAACGAGGAATGTGCAGCAGTGTTCTCGGTGCACCAACTAGCAAATTACCGATGAATGGCAATAGGCTCGCTCCCTGTCACATGGGACCTGAAATAAACGCGTGTGTTAAGGCAAAGCCGTGCATGGTTTATAAATCTGGTTCATTATAGCATAATAATAACCTAGGAATGCATGAGTAAAATTAATATCTCATTAGATTAAGAGAGAGTTAGCGCTTGTACCGGCGGCGCTTTAAAGTGTCAAGCGACTAATGTTTGTCTCGTGCAAGTTCCAACGTAATTGTTAAGCCCTGCAGATTTTCCTGTGTCCTTTCTGCAAACGGGGTAACTTCTAAGCAACTTGACATATTCTCAGCCAAGCCAATTTTATTCTTTTATAGTGACCAAGGAATATTTTAGGGAATTTTAGTTAGTACACTTTGGAAGAGTTTATGTGTCAAATACGTGAATTTTTAGTTAGTACACTGTGCAAGCGCTTCTGCGTCAAATACATTATTCGTTCATCATCATTATTTTAACCAAGAGTATACACTGATTTGTCTACATATAAGATTAATTACTATTCATATTTTATTACTATTGGTTTGATTAAAAAAATTTTTGAATACCTATCTATTAATTTCATAATTTTACCATGTTCATAGTCAGAACCAAAGATTCCTGGCAAATGCGGAGAAGGATGAGATTTAGGGTCTAGATTTGGTATAGAAAATTTGCTTAATAAGGTTTCATGGTGCGCACCAAAGTAACTTTTTCGTGTATGACATTTCTTAGCATCAAGTATAAATAAGCAGAATGAAATGCTTCAGAGTTATTAAATGTTACTTAGAGTAATCGTGTTTCAAAATATAAATATTTTTTTTTTTTTTTTTACACTCACACCTATCATCTAGCCCAAAGTAAGTAGCCTAAGCACTTGTGTTATGGATACTAGATGATGGACATATTTTTGATATAATTATGTATATAAATGTTAAAATATACTACATAAACATATATACAACCATGACTCGGAAACAAACATTTGTGGTCACCACAAAGTTTGCCCCTACCAGGATTCGAACCCGGGACCTCTTGGCCAATACCCAGCGATCTGAGCATTCGACCAAGGCGGCCGTCTTAATATAAATATAAATATGCTTTACAATTCAAAACAGCACTCGTGCACTATAATATTTTTTATTACTTAAAGTTACAAACTATCATATACAATAATAATAGTAATATTTCCCCTTCTTAAAATATTAATACTATTTAGGTAGGTACTTACATTTCTTCATTCTATTGCTATATTAATAAAAGTAATAGCTCCAAGTAATTAGCCGCAAAATCAAAGCTCTTAGCTTTGATATTTCTCAATATAATATTCACTACTCCAATTCATATTCTGGAATCATATTAGTAACTATCTTAAGACATTAGAGCGGCTGTTCATCTCATCAAGACAATTACATATAAACGTACTTATGCCCATTAATTTAACGATAAAATGGACTTAGTCGATCGATTACGTCGCGAGTTTGTAACGCTACGTCTCAATTAGAGAATTGACGCGGTGCCTCCAAGTTTGGAACTTATACATCATTCCAGAATATCTTGTCTATAAACACGTCGTTAGGGAGTCGAATGTGACACTTATAATTATTATCAACCTAGAAGCTTCCGAAGGAGTGACTTATGTAACTATTAAATTAATCATATCGCTAATTTATTAACACTATAAAGACGCAACTCAACAAATACTTGGAAGCATTGTGTAAAATGTATCAAAGCTAGATTTACTTTTGCAGGAATGTAATTTTGAGTTGTAGATAGTACCTCTTTTATCCTTAACAAGTGATACACCCAAAGGGGTTTAATGTCAGGCAGGCGGCCGGCTGTAAAACCTAAGCCAAAACCTTGAGCAGTACGTATTTTAATGTTGTCATTCCAATTTATCTATCCGTTTATCGGTCTCTCGAAATGGTCCTTCCACAAATTTTTAATCATTACTTAAAATTTTAGTCTGTTAAATATTTTGCCTCAGACGATTTCTGAAGTTCCGAGCCGTATTCTCAAACATACAGACTTCAAAAAGCTCCACAAATCAGAAATCCCACTATCACAGACCACTTTCCGTTAACGTAGAACCATTGGAATAGAACGATAATAACGGAAAAGGTACCCACTACAGGATATTAGCGGTTTCCGTCTAGAAAGTTTAATAAAGCTCCCCCTCGCATTTAAATCCCCCATTTAACTTTGTCCCGGAATAAGCCCATGGATTAATGGGAAGACACTGCCAGTAGTAGTAGCCAGTCTTGGTCTTTTTCAGGCTCAGTTGCGCTGGACTAATTAAAAACCATTTGTACTAAGATGATCACAGTAATACGCTCATAATTTCAGGCGGGAATTGATAGTTCCAATTTGTATGTTTGTACTCTACTCTTCGACGAGGAGCTCGCTAGCGCAGTGGCACAGAGCGCTTGGCCTGCGATTGCGTAAACTAAGCAATTTCGCTAAGGCTGGTCATTGGATGGGTGACCAATAATGTATTATCTCGAGTTCCTCCGTGCTTCGAAAGGCACGTTAAGCCGTTGGTCCCGGCTGCATCTGCAGTCGTTAGTACCCACCGACCCGCACCGGCCCAGCGTGGTAGGTTATGGCCCAATCTCCCTATATTCTTCCATGAAGGAAGGCCCGTGCCCCTGCAGTGGGGACATTAAAGGGCTGGTGATGATGATGATGATGAAACTCTACTCTTTGGTTTACGTAGGCTATAACTCCAATCTGTTTTTCATTAATAAATGGTGTTCTTTTTTATTTCACAGCACTTGAACTTCTATTAACTTGTTGGTTATAGATAGTATCACAGGTAGTATGCGTAATATCATTTCATCAGGTATGCTCAGTTTATAAAAACATTGACGAGTCAAAACTCATAAGGATATATTTTTTCCCATAACTTACTTCTATTGTGGGCACGGTGCATTACGTGGAGTTGGGGCCGTTGGGCGGAAAGATCCTCGAAAGGCGGCTGCGCACCAGACAACGCAGCGTTGGTAGGCTCCCTACAAGGTGGACCGATGATCTGGTAAAACGTCGTGGACAGCCTCTGGATTCGAGCAGCGCAGAACCGATCGGTTTTGAGATCTTTATGGAAGGTCTTTACTCAACAGTGAGTGTCTTTCGCCTGAAATGATGATGATGATTTCCTTAAATGAATAAGTGACAAAATGCTTAGCATGGAAAATCCGTATGTGTCTATAGGTCCAAGACCATATTTGGTTGGACACGTCTCGGGCTATAAATGCCTCCGGAACTGACCGGAATGCTTGATGTGACTTAACATGGAAAAGAAACTCAAGGCAAGCATATTTTGTTATCCATTAATTTAATCCATCACCTTTTATAAACTTGCTTTGTTATCGTATTCCAAAAGCAATGTTTCAATATTTTTACAAAACTTTCACACGAACGAACGCTACATTTAAATACTTGTTCTCAAATTCCTAAACGTAAAATTTAAACATCTGATTATTGCTGACTAAAATCAGCAAAATAGGCACTAAATTCAACACGCACCTAATCCGAACCTGAACCGTTGCAAACAATTCAAACCATTTTTCCAATTCAATTTAATTTAAACCGTTAAACTCGCACCTAGTTCCCAAAACAAATGGTGCTTTTCTTAAATACATTGCCACAATATAAACAAAGCATGCAGGGTTCGAGCAACGCTGGGCACGTATATTTAGTGACATATGGCGTCGTCGCAATCCAGTACGGGCTGGGTGCATCCACAACGTATAGGTGTGTCAACTAAACGACAGTTTGATTTACGGTACAATGGATTCTCTGCGGCTTACTTGTTCAAAGTAGCTTATGACATTTGACGGGAGCGTGGGAAACATCAGCAGCCCGTATTTTGATTTTCTGGCACTCCCACAGAATATAACGTACGGTCGGTTGTGTTTTGCGTTATTCCACTGTTGACGCGTTCATTCTCGTGAAAACTAGCATATATTAGGTTCTTTTGGGAATTTGCCTGTTAAAAAAAAAATATCTGAGAATCTATTGACATGGATACACTCAAGGAATCTGTAGACGTAGTACAAGCAAAAGTGTCAGGTGTTGAATTGGTTAATAAAAGTATACTATCTTGAGTTCCTTCTAGATTCAGAAGGCACGTTAAGCCGTTGGTCTCAGCTGCATCTGCAGCTACAAATATTTACATAATCGCGCTGGGGCTGCTTGGTGGATTATGGACCCTTCTTCCATACTTGTCGATCCAAATTAAATACCCGGTTATATTTCAACTTGGAGTGGATGTAGTCGGTCGGACGTTGGATGCAAAAAAATATCAATGGGAAATCCAACAAAAGTTTGAATGATGGGTGTCGTAAAAGTATACTTAGGGAGATTGCCCGAAGAGAGTTGGCATCGGGCAGGCGGTCGTCTGTAAAACCCAAGCTAAAACCTTAAACAGCATGGATTTTATTCGTATTCTCATCCCAATCATCCTCTCCGTTCATTGGTTTCCGAAAGGAAGTGACTGGCTTGATCACGTCTGACCCATATGAATGGAAGAGAAAACATACTGCGTCGACCTCAGGTATATTGGGAATAGGACAGAAAGCAGATTATCACAAGGAAATTTGTTGGTTAGAAAAAGTTCGAAAAATTATAGTTTAGATGCGCGAAACGAACCCGTGTCCTCTGCATTCCGGGCAGATGCCTATACCACTCGGCCAGACAAGACGTTTGTTCTTTCTTTGTGATAAATTTTCCAAATTTTTATTTGTATTTTTTATTAATTTGTACCAAATAAAGTTTTATTATATTCTATTCTATTCTAAATGTTAGGGGTTAAAGTATGAAATTGCAGTTTTATTGTAATAGGTTTTTTGAATTGACATAGAATCTTCATGGTTAGAGGTTTTCAAATGAAGCTTTTTTCACATGGTTTCTATGATGTCCTTTTTTTTAAAAACATTTGAATATCTACTTCCAATTGTTAGCGTTATTAATTGTTAATTCAAGTGATTTTTGAATACGATTGCCCGCGCGGAAGTAACGTGGCAGAAACAGCCCGCAATATCAATGTTGCGTTTGGTGAGGGGTCTTGCTGATGAACGCACAGTGCGATTTTGGTTTAAACGCTTTCGTGATGGAAACTTCGACTTGAAGAACGCCCACACAGGTGAATAACGATGAATTAAGAGAGACGGTGGAAGCCGATCCTAGTCAAAGTACCCATGAATTAGCGGCATGGTTTAACTTTACCTTACCCACAATATTGCAACAAATCAATAAAAAAAATACGAAAAATGGGTGCCTCATGATTTGACTGATCTGCAGAAAGAAACGCGTGTTGAAACTTGTGTTGCCTTGTTGAATCGGTACAGAAATGAAGGATGTGTGATGAAAAGTGCATTCTTTATGATAATCGTAAAAGAAAAATGCAAGGGCTGACCCCAGGTCAAACGCCACAACAGTGTCCTAAAGCAACACTTACCAATAAAAAGGTAATGGTAACTGTTTGGTGGTCTCAGCATGGTGTTATTCATTATAGTTTTCTCCGATCTGGTCAAGCAATAACGGCAGATGTCTATTGTGCCGAACTCCGAACAATGTTGGCAAAACTAGCAGCAAAACAGCCCCGACTCATGAATCGATATTCACCATTATTGCTCCATGACAACGCGAGACCTTATACAGCACGAGAAACCGTTCGTCATCGTCCGTATGCGCCAGACCTTCTCCAACGGACTACCATTTTTTTCGTGATTTGGACAATTATCTACGTTACTAGAAGTTTTCTTCCCAGGAGGCAGTACAAAATGCTTTCACACAGTTTGTGCAGTCTAGATCCTCAGAGTTCTATCGCAAATGCATAAATGACCTTCCTATTAGATGGCAGCAATGTATAGATAATAATGGTAACTATTTTGATTAAATAAATTTGTTTAAAATTAAATAATAAACAAATTAGATTTTCATTAAAAAAAGGCAATTTCATATTTTAACCCCTATTAATGTTAGGTTGAAATAAAAATCATATTAATAACAGAAAGACGATGATGATTTAGGTATGTATAAAATTGGATATTTCAGCTGTGTTTATTTATAAAACTGTTATCCGTCAACCAGAGTCAAACAGCATATGTTTCGTCTCTTAGTTCTAAATAAAACAACAGTTTGGTATAGTTTAGTACCAGCTGCTCAGAATTTGGAGTACACTTTAGCCGCATGCCGGAAGTTTGTTTAGAACTAACTTGTCCTGGGAAAAATGGTCAAGATAAAATGTATTTCCGCTATGCCATGCATTTCATAGGTACGTGTTCTGTGGGAAATTCAGATGTACGTACATTTTATTAGCGTGTGCAGTCGCAGGAGATATTTTCTGTGCTAAACGGGCTGTGATAAAGGAATGCCTTTAGTGTTTTCAGGGTATCGGCCAAGAATAGTATGCCTTATAATATAAGCCTGCCTTATAATTTCAGGCATACTTTATTTTTTAAGTAGCTGTTTCACTGATCCGGCCCCAGATAGGCTGGGAGCAGTGTAGGGAGAAAAAAAAGAGTTAAGTTATTGTATAGCAATGAATTATTAAACACAGCTTATATTAAAATACTAGAAAATACCAGCCTTGAAATACGAATCAAGCTTTAAAAAACCCGGTAAATACAGTCCAGATTAAGTTACGTCGTTCGTAACTTACTAAGGGCCTATTTCACCGCAGAAATTAAACGCGATCAGTTGAAGTCGAACTCGGTTTATGCTCTAAACTGAGTTCCACTACCAAGTTTGAATTAATCAGAACTAAGTTTTCCTAAACTCAGTTTCTGTGAGATACGGTGAAATCGGCCCTTAATATCGTTTCGTTCGCTAAATTTCTTTGTAAAAGCTAAGCCTAGGTACTATTGATATTAACCTGTGAGTAAGTATAGAGTACAATAAGCATGGACGGTTCAGGTGAGTACCATTAACCTATTACTTATATGGAATCAAGTACCTACTGTCTCTTATTCTTTAAAATTCGTTGTTGATAAGTTTATATTAGAGTTTTATATATGTAAATAAAATTCAGGGTTTGTTGTATTTGCGGCCAAACCCGCACAAGACCGTCCCTGCGGGTTTAACCGGTTTTTAAAAATGTTCCTATTTCGTTTTCGTTCCGAACGCAATGCAAAGAACAAAATACGAAGAACTGTTAGAACCGATTAAAAAACGTTATTTTAAATAACGTTTCCGACCCTTGCTTTGAACTGTTATTAATCTATGGAGTTTTGACAGTTCAACGAGATAAATGGCTATATCATATCGTGTTTCGGTTCTAGCGCCGGGCTGGCCTGGGTTCTATGTTAGGAACCCTTTTGTATAATTTGTGGAGAAGAAATATTGTTTGTGAATGATTTGAGATAACCCCGATCTGGTGGCACGGCACTCAGCGCGATCTAACCACGCCCCCCGGCATGCCGTTGGCCAAGTTCCGGCTAGCACCTGCGAGGGGGCATATCTGCTTCTTCTTCTTTCGGTCCCCAAATTATTTGGCGGCGCATCAGCAAATCTATTATCATATTATCATCAGCCAGTCTATTATCATGACTGTGTGTAGATAGATAATAATATACATACGTACACATTGTTTATGTGTGAGTCAGAGAGAGAGCAAATAGTGTCGGCTCACTCGCTACTGTGTGTTTAATGAATGTGTGTTGATTTTTTTTCTGGCATTCATACCAAATATATTTAAAGCTAATTATGTTCATTTTACAGCGAACATAACATAATATGGGTTTTTGAAAGTTCTCGGTTTTTTAGATCCATGACTTTAATTCTCTTTTTTTAAATTTAGTTACGGCAAAAAAATTGTAACTACAATTACCTAATATGAAAAGAGTGTTAAAGGAAAATATCTAAAATAAAATCTTGCCCAGCCCTCCATCTACTCATTGAAATATTACGAGGGGCTGACGTTTTAATGAACCAGCATTTACAATTAATCACTCAAGGTAATGACTGGCAATCAACGCCCACGCAATTTCTAGTAGCTCCCAATTTCAATTTATGGAAATTTTAAGAATATTTTTGTACAAGCTTAATACTTGTTTAAGTATTTTAATACCTTTAAAGTATTTCTGTATGCCTACTTACCAAACATACCTATTACTTTACTATTACTTGACGTTGTAAGTTATGGTTAGTTATATATATATATATATATATTAATTATGGTGGCCGCGTGGTGACGGCAGAGTAGAATACAATTGTCACCACCCCAAACCTCTCCTGTGGGTGTCGTAGAAGGCGACTAAGGATAAATCAGTGATGAGGAATGGGCAGCAGCATTCCTCTTATACCTACCACATAGCAAAGTACTGCGACTTTTGTGCCCGATAAATGGCAATAGGCTCGCCACCTATTACATGGGACCTAGCCTAATTGGCGAAGCGTGGGTGTTAGTTCACCTCTGCCTACCCCTTCGGGGATATTGGCGTGAATTATGTATGTATGTATGTATGGAAGTTATTGACATCTTTCAATTTCCAATTAATAATTAATTGAAATTACTTTTATGTAAAGGGAGGAAAAAACCTGACTGAGTTTCTTGCCCGTTCTTCTCAGGACAGGGCCTCCTGGTAGTTTGCGAACGGATGGCGTAAATTTCTTGTCTTGACGATTCACGAGTGTATTGTAATCATACCAGATATGAATAAACGAATTTTGATTCGATTTGATTACCAAAAATACTGTCTAAAATTAAAAAAATCACGAAACGTGGCTTTAGTGAGAATAGACATGAATATTTTAGAGAAAGTCTGGAAATAGTGGTCCTGTAATTGCAAAATCGTTTTCCTCAGCTTTTCTGTCATGGGTGATATTTTAATGCTTGTTCTCTTATATACTCACTTATTCCTTATTTGACTATTATTATTACTCCACTGGTCCACCAACATCCTCAACTCTGATTCATGTCATGTAATGGGTCTTTATAGTAGCCCAGCCTTCAGCCACACATAACTACAATTTGCAGTTTTTGTTCGTGATCATTCACGTTTTCATATTACAAAAATGGTGTTCACATTGAATAAGGATACAGAAAACTCGGTGGAACGCTAACATTTTTAAACACCAAGCCTCGTTCGGACCGCTACTATAAAATGCGGCATGAACTACATAAACATCCAAGATTATTCATTGTAAAAACTATGCTTAAGTCGGGGTTTTGCGAATATAAATTTAATTTTTCATTGTGTTTGAGTATGCTGTGCACAAAGAGGAATTTTAATGCAATTTCGTAGATGCACTGTACCTGAGAGTTTTTACGGGACAATATTTTAAATATGAAAGGAGCAAAGTGGTCTCGGAATTTTTTTGTTTTCTCCGTTTCTGAAATTGGAATGCCATCACATAATTAGATCGAGAGTAGGGAAGACAGTCCAAAGTGGGTATAGTGCATAAAACAGGCTACCCTTGTTTATAACATTATCCCGTATACTCAATGGGGTAGGTGGAAATATATCCATTATTAAACAGATTTAGTTCAAGAATGTGTTCGCTATAGGTAGTGTTAGTGCAGTAGTTAGTCATTATATGCTGTAGATGGTACCTTGCATTTGTGGTACAATATACAGTACTAGTACTACGCATAGAAACTGAAACAGAAAATCTGCATTCACTTCAATTCAATTATAATTTTAAGAAAACTAAAAATAAATAACTGTAAATAAATATTATTTGTTTTGATGAATATGTCATCAAAACAATAACGTGTTTTAAGAGTAATCTGTAGTCCGACACTCGAACTATAGACAACATATCGTGTCATTATGGCTTGCTATAATCCCTCGTTGAACAATCTACTCTTATTTTCTTTGTAACAACCTGATACTAATCATTATTGAACATTTTGATTCCAACTCCTTCCTAAAATGTATTATTTCTTTTGTTTCAGTTATCAGCAACTTTGCTGGTGCTCCTACAGCTCTCAATGAACGCTGTGGATGAAGGGCATGCAGTCAATCCTAGTAAGTGTAATCAATATTTACGGTGAATATCAATATTCTATTTACAGTCAGAAGGAAGATTATTTTTATTTTGTTAGATGACCAGAATATCTTGCTAGGTAACTAATTTTAGAAATAAAAGAATATTATTGTTTGATTTTTTTTATTAAAACATCATTTAATGGTTAGAATTATGCGCTGCAGTTGCAAAAGTTGATTTGGTTTGGATGTCAAAACGAGGCTCCCTATGATTTCGTGCATGAATTTCCCTTTTGCCGTATACTGCGCAGGCAACTAATATTGGCCTGTTAAATTGATCGTTACCATTGCTTAATAACCTTTACCTGCACCACCGAGCCTATTTGCATAGAAACTAACCTGAAATAGAGGAATTTGTCGGTATGCACTCAACTAGTAGGGCAAACATTTTATCGATATTTTCTGCAAACATTTATCGAGTGGAGTCCCCAAGACTGCATGTTTGTTTTCGCGATGCCAGCGTTTGCCGCGTAAACACAGCGAAGCGTCGACCCTTGTTAGCACCATCATCTCTATAGACGTATCCAAGTGACTCTGCTCTTTAACTTGACGGTGGAAGGGTGCCTTTTCGCGTGGCCCAAAGTCACAATGATGATTACGAGGCCGCGTTTCGAGTAAAGAAACCCTTTGCAAAGTCACATTTATTCGGAGGTTTGTCGTGAAGGGTCGATCGTTCGTGTGGATAATATTCTGGGAAATTTTGTGTCAAACAACTAGATCATTTGAGGTGCACATTAGGGTTAACCCAGCTATAGCAATATAGTCTAATGCCGACGTGATCTTAAATTGGGGTACCTGCGAAGCCTTTTGTACAATTTGTCCACACAAATTACATTTTACACCCTGGAGCTTGGTGGGAACCAACGTGTTTTATTCACAGCTCCAACGAATTATTCAAGAGGGTCGCCATAATAATTATTGGCAGGGTTGGAATTTACAAAAACCGCACATGATTTTGCGTTGCCGGTTCTTTTTTATTCTTGTATTGTCTTCGGTGTCTACATTCATATATTGGAGTAAGATCAGTAAACGGTACAAAATATACAAACATGTTATATTGATAAAGTACTAGCGTAAAACCGGGATAGATGCCTCGATGGGATAGTTGCCTCACTTTCAAAAAACCTTACTTCCCGAACTCGCGACTATTTTTTTTTTTTTTACACTCTCACCTATCATCTAGCCCAAAGTAAGTAGCCTAAGCACTTGTGTTATGGAAACTAGATGACGTACATATTTTTAATATAATTATGTATATAAATGTTGAAAATATACTACATAAACATATACACAACCATGACTCGGAAACATACATTTGTGGTCATCACAAAGTTTGCCCCTACAAGGATTCGAACCCTACTATGAATTAATAGGTTAAGTGTATGCCGTAGTCAGCCCGTACCTCAATTTCCTACGGGCTGTCACGTTCTGAGGACTCGTTTCGCTCGTGTGTGTTTTGATCTCCGCGGCGAGTTTCAAAAAGACGTCAAAGTTTTAAAAGTTAGTTAGTATTTGCCATTGTATAACTTTATAAGTAGTCAAATATTTTTTATTATGTCAATGTACAACCAGTACATTAGGTGTGTGTATGTGGATCTAAGTGTAAATAAAGAATAAAATAAAAAATAGTGTTTTCATGGTGGGGCAACTATCCATACAGGTAGGCGGCATCTATCCCCAGAAAAGGAGTTACGCAAAATGTTTAATTCTGCAAAATCTGCAATTGATAGGTCAAAAAAAACAAATAATAATTGAACCCAAATAATTAAGTTAGCTAAATACATACAAATTATTCATTTAAAATTTATATTTTCCAAATTAGGACGCATTTTCAAAAGGTGAGGCATCTGTCCCGGTTTTACCCTAGTTAATATTGTTTTGTATTAGTAGAGTTGTTGTTTCGTTGTTGTTTCTTAAGGTATATTGTGTATTAAGTATCTATACATACTGTCCAACAACAAGTCAGATAACCAAAATTACAAATTTTCACAATCGACATTGTGCTTTACGTCAAACAAGTTGAGATTGATAATCGTTTGGGCTAGCCACAGCGTCATCGAGCTCCCCAAATCTGAGCACTAGGTATAGCGCGACTACTTTCCCTTTTTTGTGCCATGGTACGAATAAAACTCATTACACTGGGTACTGGTTGAAACCGCAAAAATTTTATTTACCGCAAAACCTTCAAGCTAATGTGGACGGAAAATAATGAAATCATAAAACGAAATAACCGTCAATATTGCTCATGGCGGCGCGCAAATTCCACTCAAAACTACAGGCACTAAAAGCCGAACAAAACAACAGCTGTATACAAGTTGTATAAAGCAACCCAGCAGGTATATTTACAAAGAGCACTCTCCTTTTTTTCGTTCCCTTGTTTCCTGTGATGAACATTAACCTGTTCAAAAGCCGAAACGGCCCCCGCGCCGACCGCTCGAATGAAAGTTTTGTTTTTTTACTGCTGAAAAATGCACTCCACCCGTTTCCACGCGGCCCGGTGAGGACAGCGCGTGGTTTTCGGACTCGAGGTTTTTTTGAAGACCTTGGCTCTTGGCCTAGAGGCCTTTACAACATCTACCGAGTTTTTTGGGGAAGCCGAAGACCTTGTCCTTGAGCCCTGCAGTCGCCTTCCCTGTGAGGGTACCTCTATAGCAGGCGTCTTCCTCGGAGGGACGACATATCCCGGGGGAGATATACTGCCGCGGAGAGCCTCACAGGGCGCCAGAGTCGGAACTTGGAGCGGCAGGCCTGTGGGTGCCTCTAAAGGCGCGGGGACACGAAGTCTCAGAGTCGGCTTTTGCATAACGGCCCCCGAAATATGTCCCTCTAGGAAACGTTTATTGACTCGGATTGAATGCCGAAGGCCTATGGAACAACAGAGCTTGAATGTTCAGTTGAGGGAGTATGGGAAAAAGCCCGACATTATTTGAGTGTACGGAATAAAATAACGATCACGGAGCGTGGAAACGCTTAGGTTGCAGCTTAAATATCGCTCTTGTGTATAAAATTTTGGAAATGGATATATCTCACCAGTCTCACTGTCTGCTCCGTCTTAAAGAGGTAGGAATGAACTAAAGTTTCCAAATCTTACCTTGCGTATTGACAAATAGGTTGGTCTAGGCCGCTTAGGCGTGGGTGCGAAGTTTCGAGACCTCCACGTGGTGCACCCTGGGCAACGTCTGGTCTGACTTTCGGACCAGACGGCTAACTTTGGAACAGAGGAGGTACGGGCCTTTGGTCGTAGGTGGTCTCCAATGGTGGGGCAGACCCTGGTGCCCTCACTGGTGCGTTGGACTTACCACCTAAGACGTGGGGGTAGCGGCGCATTTGCGCTTCGGCCACGGGATGGCCACGGCCTTCGGAGGGGGGGCAATGCGTAGACCATAGCCATAATTTTGACGCTGAGTTTCATCCGAGCCCCTTTTGTCACCACTGTTGGAGACGTATGTGGGGCCGCGTCGGGGCATTTGTCCGGCGGCGTGTGAGGGAGGAGGCCTATTGTGAGGCCTGCAGGGGGGAGGAGGGCCGCCTCCCGTCCCTCTGTTACCAGAGGACGGGGGTGTAGGGCTGTGAAACGGCCCTTTTCAGGGCCAACTAGTGGCTGTCCCCAATTGTGGCACCGGAAGGGTCGGCGCTGGCTGGTCGATGCGAGAGCCTGGTGCCTACACGGAGTCGGCTCACCACCCGTCGGTTGTGTTCGCGGCGCTCGGATGGTTCGCCTTTGGTAGGGGGCCAAAGCGTAGACCATAGCCGTAAATTTAGCGCCGAGCTTACCCTTCTGGCGCCACTGTTGGAGACGTGCGTGGAGCCGTGTCGGGGCGTTTGTCCGACGGCTGTGTTATCTCCGGGCTTGCCCGTTTGAGGAGTAAAAGTTCGTCCGCTGAGCCGGGAACATTAGCCCGCGGGGAACTTTTGGGGAGGGCCGCGACCCTGTGATACGGGTGCTGCGGCGGTAGGTTTGAGGAGGGCCCGCCTTTAGCGGGCAACGCGATGGGGGATCGATGGGTGGGAGACCTCGGTCATGTCCTAGGCCTCCATCAACGCGTTGAAGGTGTATCACCCAGGGGACGTTTAGTGGCGTATGGAAGGGCACCTATTCCCCCGAGTCCCACATACCCTTTAAGGCGGAGTTCCCGCCGCTGCGAGGGGATGCTAACTGCAATTTACCCTTGGTAAAAAAAGGCCGGCTACTAGGAGCTCTTACGAGACTACTCGCTTTATGCTCTAGTATGCCTTAGTATGCTTTTTACCCCTTTTCCATAACTGTGATCGGTTTAATATATTATATTTTCGGTTAGATTCTTTGTTATTATAAACGGGACGAGACATCTTTTCTAATTATAAATAACGGTCGAGTTTGAATCATTTTGTATTTAACTTTTAATTTCTAATAATTGGCGGCTGGGTTTTAATAAGTTATTAGTCTAACAACAAGATATTGTAGATATTTCGGAACTCAAATAACTCCAGCTGTAGTGTAAATTTAGTTGTTCTATAGTTGAGAACAAAATATGATTATAATTTTTAGTTCAATTGGAGCATGAAAAAGCAAATAAAAGAACCATTCAAAAGAAATTTTATTTTCAATGTCATTAAAAGCAAAATGTCTTATAAATTTTACTGGAATTCTGAAAATAATACTGAATTTCAACCAGTGACATGAAAACCGATTAACATTATACCCTCGTGAGACCTATTCAAATTATGACACTATTTGCGCCTCGGCCAGATATGAAATAACCTAGCGGTATTGCGCGCCTTCTAGCTCGAGAAGTTCGATTATCATCATGGTTCTTGGATGTGATTTGTGTCTGTAATATTTGTGCATCACAAACTTCATTACCAAACGACAAACACATACCTGTGAATTCTTCAAGAATAGCTTTAGCCCTATAACGAACGAAAACGAATCGTGCCGGATAAAAAATTTTCTGTCACCCATCCAATGACAGAACATTGCTTAGTTAACGCAATCGCAGACCTAAATACCTCTAGAAAAATCAAAATTGTATAGCTCAATCGTTACCCGCCCACTAAATGCATATCGGTATAAATAAATAAGACGAAAATTTCTAGTATCCCATGGATTCACCGTGCAGGTGCAGGGTCCATAATGTGTCAGAGAGTGTAGTGTAGGTTTACGGGGCCCCTTCACAACATGTCCACTCTCACCCTCACCACCCGACTTCTCTTTCTGCCTAGCCATATTTGATAAAATTCTGTCAATATATGCCACTAAAGCCACTAAAGACATCGGTATAAATTTTAATGGAAAATCTCAAACGTATTATGATGCGAATTGTAGACACGTCAAGCCCGATATAAGCTTGACGTTGAATAATGTATGGCGGTCTGCCGCATTCCGCTTAAATAACTCGCGGCCAATGAACACTGCTGTCGGTTACAGATTGTATTTATACCTCGTTACTGTGACCTGTGCACAGGTGAAAACTCATTTTTAATATTGCGGCGGTTGGCATTTGTAAGCTTTGTTGTGCTAGACTTTTTATTTAGGTATTTAGCGAATAATATGCGCTGAAATTTTAGCGGCTTTCCACATTTCGGGGGTAGAGAGTAGGTACGTTTTGAACAATATTTATTATGGGCTATGGCGTATTCCATGTGGCACTTGGAAATGAGCAAATATAATCAGCATTAAGTATATACGACCAATTTAAACTATAGGTCCTACCTTAAACCGTGAAATAAAAATTAGCTTGGATACCTACGACCAACTAACATTTTAGGTGCTACATCAAAATTGCTTGTTTCAATCGAAATCAAATGTTTCTACGCGGTCACATTTCGGGATTTTTTTTAAGAAATCGACTAACAGATTGGGTTTTTACTAGAGCATTACAGTAACAGCTGTTCCAAAAGATTTTAAATTAGAATATTCAACTCTTTCTGTGTCTATAGCAACGAATACAACTAGAGCTTTAAATAATACCATTATCAGTCAGCATACAATCAAGAAAATAAATTGCTTAGTAATGAGCTAATATGCCTATCAATAAACGGGATTAACATAATAGAACGCACAGTAAATATCAAGATAAAAGGCATAGATAGCACGAGCAGAAAAAACAAGTCAATATTTGCCAGGGAATTCGGTAGACACGCGTAGATATTCGAAGTTGCTATCATTGATCTGAATTTACTATTTAAATTGCATTAGGTCAATAATTTATTGAATTTCTGTCTTTTTTTTCTTGATAGTAATAATTTTTCAAAAATGTATTTAATACAAAGATTTTTGTGGTTAGAAAAAGAATTTCGAAAAATTATGATCTTGAGGCGGGAATCAAACCAAGGTGTATTTAATATTGAAATAAAAAAATCAAATAATATTAATAAAGGGCATTTTGCGAATTTATTCAGAAAAAAATGTAAGGCGAATACTTTTCCTTAAAGAAAAATACGTCCGTAAATTTTTGAAATGTCTTGTCGTTATGTGGGCATGAATTTTTCTTGTAATATATTTCTGAAATTTAGTAATGTTCAAAAATAAATATTTAAATGTCCCACTGTTAATATGCCTTTGCAATGGTGGAAAATATAATTTGATACAGATTTCTGATTTCTCCCAAGAGATCCCTCCATTCATTATCAGCCAAATAATGTTCGGCAACAAAACTCCCGACATAACTTCTCAGTTGTTCCGACAGGATTCTTCGACCTTTATTAAGAATATGTATTAATTTTCAGAATATTAAATATCTACACCTGGGATTACACGTGTCTTCACTATAAATGGCAAGATATAGGGAATATGGAAAACTATTCGATTTTTTTAAATTTCAACAGATTTTGATAATTTTTATGAAATTCTTTTTCTAACCATCATAATCTTTGTAACATCTCTTAAGGTCCTGCATTAAGTCGAAAGACAACAGAGAGGACCTTTCTCTGTTGTTGAAAGAATATGGCCAAAACTTACTACGCCAGCATCAAGGTTTTGGAGGTGATAACGGCTACAGACGTAAAAAATATGAAAACTATGTGGCAGAAACAAACAGATTAATCTAAGATTGGTTGTTTTTAGAAAATAACGATCTAGTAATATTACCTTGACCTTTGAATTTACTTACTAATATTTGATGACCCGACAACAATAAATGTTACAGTGGGAGTAATAAAGCTAAGCTTTAATTAGATTTTTGTTGATTTAACGTCTCCCAATGAAAACGATTTTCACTTGCTAATGAGTTTCTTCGGATGGCGGGTTGTTGTTGTTATAATAATAGCGCTTGAGTTATTATTTCCTGTGACACAGAAAATTGGAAGTTACATTGTTACTTAGTACAGTTTTATCAATTTATCTTCCAAAAGATCATAGAACGAAGCAAATTTACGAAAACTTCGTCTCAATTTAATAACAGACACTAAATAAATATTAGACGTCAAAATTTTATGTGATTTTATTCTTGTTTTATGTTAAACTTTGTAATCGTAATTCAGGTTTTGCTGAAACTGTTGCACTTTATTACAAGTCATATTAGATCTGACTGTTGTACAGTACAGTTGTACAGTCGTATTGATTTCATTCCATAGTCAATTGTCATACATACACATACAACACGCATATTTATCCCCGAATAGGTAGACAGAGGTAAATTAACACTGACACCAATTGGGTTAAGTCCCATGTGGGATGTTCCAGGACTCCCAGGTGATGAGCCTATTGCCATCTATCGGGCACGTTAATCGCAGTATATTGCTAGGTGTTCTAAGAGAATCACTGCTGCCCATAACTCATCACTGTCTTAACCCTCAGTCACTTTGTACGATACTCGTGGGAGAGATTGGGGGTGGTGACACCACATTTGAATTTTCACTGATCAACCATTTCTCTACTCTGTTTGTGTAACGCTATGGATAATACTTCACAGTATCCCCTACAAGAGTCACTATATTGTACAAAATAATGATTATTGTGACAAAGTAGGTACTAATATGCTCATCTTCTTATGCTGCCGACCATGCACAAACAGAAAAACCAGTGGATAAAATACTGCCCCGCTTTTTCAAAGCAGTGAACCCAATTAGGAGCTTAAGGGTCTCTTATTATGTTTACGCAGCGTCGCCAGTGACGCACAAAATTCTTGTGTTTAAAGTTGCTCAAGGGCGCAACAGGATTCCGAAAACTGTAATTGAATTCGACCCCCCGGCAGCTGCATTTTGCATGTCAAATGTGTTTGTTATGTAAATCAGAATGTTCCCCTCACCTGCGTGGTAGGTGAGACGAAATTGTCAACATTCCTGAGATATATGAGGGCCATCAATCATAATTCCGTTGTTGAGGTTATTTCCTTAGAGGTTTCAATGCGAAATGTACAGGGTTAAATTTGTCGGCCGTTCTGGCCGGAAGGTCAGATGCGTGCTCTGGCTATCGACTCGGAGGTTCAATCTGGGTTCAAATACTGAAGGTTCAAAAGAAGGTTGTTCAAAAACATTTGTGGGAACTAGACGAAGATTTGTTCTCGAGTCAGGTTTTTAAGTTTATGTACACTTTAGTATATTTATGTAAAGTAATTTTGTGTTATTTGTTTATTCAAATATTTGTCCTTCATCTAGTATCCATAACACACAAATACACATCCATAACAAACGGGTAGTACAGAGGTTACCACATTTTGTAAACTGAAATTTAATGTTTGTTAGCTCCATTTTCAGTTAAAAACTAAGCATCCGATCATCTGCATATACCATCAAATAAAAAGTTAAAATTAATTTCACGCTTTGCTTAAATGATATCTACTACTATGGAACCTCATTTACAGCAACCCCTAAATGTTACTTTTGCTCAGGTGGACTCCGTGTTGGTCAGAGCGGACTACTTAGGGATCATCGGGTTATGTAACATGTTGTAATCGTAAGAAATATGTTTGTTACCAAATCCCAGATTATTCATCACACTATTTACAGTATATTTTCTGTACGGTCAACCCCATGGGCTCTCGACTTAATTTCCATCGCTTTCCTATACATTATTTCATCACTAACACCTTCCCAGTGTAAATCATAGATTAAAATGGAGTGGACGCTTCGGAGACGTCTGACTGATACGAATGGAAGACGAAACTTACTACGCTTAGCCCAGATAATCTGGGAACAGCTTAAGAAAACGATGATTGCATAATAAACAATAAAATTGTAATCATAGTATCGCTGCATGCGCATATTACAAAATTGAGCTTAAATCCACTCAATAATTGTGACATCGGGAGCGGTCCTTAGATATTTGAAACTAGTTTTCCAAAAGTTAATCTCCATAAAATGTCAGTAGCCAGTAGATTATGTGCCCTAAGGGACCACCCTTACGTAAATTTATTATATTTTCCTACTAAAGAGAATATAGGTTACATGCCGGAAACCAAACAAAAAGATTTGAATCCGCTTAAATGAACTTAAATTAGTTTTGTTTTAATGTTCAATTTAAAGAAATGTGTAGTTATAAACATACATTACTGATTTATGGTTGATGCTTGTAAACAAACGCATAAATTATTCTATAGCAAGAGTAGGTAAGCCTTGATTTAATATATTATATACTTTTTTGAGTTAAGTGTATGGATGTTTTGTAAAGTAAAAAGTAAAGTTTTGTAAAGTAAGTACCTATGTGTTTAATAAAGTCTTTACGTGTTATAGGGATGTGATAACATAACTAGGATCTCTAGTATCAAGTATTATTACTGTATATTATCTGTTATATTCAATAATAAAAAATATACTTAATAAAAAATTATCGCCATCAAAGTGACGGTTATAAAATTTTATATTTCCTTGCTCCATCGCACAGGTTCAGTCGAATCGCTTGACCTTTTAGACATTTTTTTTTGTTTTCCAATTCAGCACTATAAACCGCTGGACACCGGAGTAGGGCGTTGATTGATGGACGTGTCGAGTCATGGATCGCTTACACTAACCGGATTTTCTCCGGATAGGTCATTGTCCTGTTCACGTAATAGGATTCCAATACGTCCCCGCGGTTGAAGAGATTTGCGTTGCGAGTGCTAGAAGAGAATTGCCAATGAATATTTAAATCCAGGCGAAATCAGTGACCCATTATTTTTTATTTATGAAACGGAGGTTATAGTTACAATACCTGCATTGGATTATTAATACACAAATTTAATGTTTCTTATATTAGTATCTCACAAGTTTTTTTAATACTGAATCATGTGTAGTTGCTTCGTTTATCTTTATCTAGACCAATAAACAACAAAGTAATTATTGATGTGATTAGTGATGTTGACATGCGCGCGCATGACAATGAAGATGTCATGTTAAGCTGTTGTTGCCCCAGCTGTATCAGCTGGTCGTTACTATACATCAACCCAAGCTAGCCCATTTTCCTCTAACTCGAATAAGACAATTATAGCTTCACGTTATAATTTCAACGATTTACCAACGGACTTTGAAAGTTTTAACAACCACTTTCTGATTAAATGGAGGAATATTATTATTTTTCAATTAAGAAACTAGTTCCGGCTTTTGACGGCTGGTCGAAGAGTCAGATCACTAAGAAGCCACATAATTTTCATTTTTATATATTTCAAACAAGGCTATAACTACTTGTTTAAAATATCTACCTAAACGGTACATAGGTATCTACTTAAACTTCCCTTTGTAAACTAGAGACCACTAAGATGAGATATTGAATACCCTCCGAAGTGCCCTGGAGTGTTCAATTAGCTGACCCTTGGTTAGGTGCCTACCTAAACTATTTTGATAGGTTTAGTGGGAATGAATGTGGTAGTTCTGATGAATTACTTTTACTGCCGCACTCAGAGTCGACTTAATGATCATTAAATGACATTTAAGTAAACTTTAAATAAAATTCCCTCTCAGAGTCAGATAATGGGTCAATAGTGACGCTAATGAAACTTAAATTTTGAGTAACCGATGACCCTTACTTAGGTCTTATGTGACGTCTATTTGACATTTCAAAAGTAGGGTTATCTTTTGTTGTAATACTTGTAATTATATTTCAGTGCATTCTTATAGATATTTTCAATAATAATTTATAATAAATTACGTTGTGGATTTTGTGGAGTTTACAGATTACGTAAGAAGGTTCAGACAATCACAACCTAGATTCTATTTACGCGACTATTCTGATACTTTCACTATGTGCTTGAATTTCATGCAAGGTACAGATTTACACTCCAGGCAGTAAATAATACTTTACTTCCCAAGTTTGGAACCTGATTTAAAAAGCACCGAAACAGGACAGGCTTGCCAATGCCCCTGAAGTAATAACATTGCGGTATTTAGCAACTGGGATTTTTCAGGTTAGTTAAATATTACTTTACATTCAGACAGAGCAGAATATAATTGTTACCATCCCCATTTCTCCCGTGGGTGTCGTACAAGACAACTGAAGGTAAACAGCGATGAGTAATGGGTAGCAGCAATCCTCTACAACCTAGCAATATACTGCGATTTACGTGCTCGATAGATGGCAATAGGCTCGCCACGTATTACACGGGACCAACTTAACTGGCGAATAGTGGGTGTTTAATTCACCTTTGCCTACCCTTTCGGGATATAGGCATGATTTATGTATGTATGCATGTACTTTCAATATCTGTCATTGTCTATATATTTATTTCAGAAACTAGGTGGTGATGTGATGGAATATGGATAAATATTAGGTCAACAGTCAGTATCACAAATTGTCACCAAAGTGTTTATCCAAGCAAGAACAATGAAAGACTTCGTCGGACACAAACAGAATAAAGCAAAATTTAATCAAGCAATGTCACAATAAATATAACTAATAATTGTAAAATTATAATAATATAGTGAAATTCTTTTATAACCCTAATCTCTTTATTTTTCTGCTAATTCATTTTCATTGCGTGGGGTTTATTTTGTTTATTGAATAAAACTAGTAGATTTAAAAGAAATATTTTATTTTGAGTTCCAATTTCTTTTTTAATTCCTTGAAAATGTAATTTGAAAATTTCCAAAAGAGTTTTACTCCTCTCTTCCTCCATTTCAGCAGCACATTTCTTTTTAACTTGAATCTCCGGGTAATAAAATATTTATTCAAAATTGATTCGGTGTGTAATTGTCAGTCT
Source organism: Cataclysta lemnata (assembly GCA_963931975.1). NCBI lineage: Eukaryota > Metazoa > Arthropoda > Insecta > Lepidoptera > Crambidae > Cataclysta > Cataclysta lemnata. The sequence goes on from OZ008339.1 coordinate 10,031,610, forward strand.
TTAGATTTGTTTGATAATATATCTTTGTGATCTGAAAAAAAGATAAGTATAATATCATTAATTTAAATCATTTTTCTAATTGCATGTTATGATTGAACTATATACATTAATAGCCAGTTGCACCAAGTTTTACAATTTTCCTTAAAGTAACATAAAAACAACTTGATTCATATTAACAAGTTTTTAAACAAGTGGCCATTTTATATAAAACCTTATGAAATATAATAGGTACCCATAGCAAAGTCTAGGTCAAACTCATTGTCCCAAATATTTTATACTGTTTTATTTTGATTATTGTCTATATGGACAGCGCAATACCATCATTATCAAATGGGTTCTGCACTTCACATATAATTGAAGGTGCAGCCTGAATAATAATTATTAAAGATAATAAGAATAGGTTACATATAGATTACAGATAATTTATATAAATTGTTATACTTTCATAAGTTTAATTAGTGGAAAATAAATGTTACTTCCTACTGCTTATGGATAACTCCTTGCAGTGGGGAAAGTGGTGAATTTTATGGACCACTTCCAGATTAACTCCCTAGCTCTGTAGTTTTACAGGTTATGGTGTTATTGTATCACACTGCAAATTGCAAAGAAATATTAGATACTATTTAATACAGGATAATTCTATAATCTAAGCACAAAACAATACTAATTACTGTGCACATATGCATTACAATTAAATTCCTCAGTCATTCCACTCTCGGAACTATCGAACCCCATGCATGTAACAAAGAAATCATCAATACTTACCAAGACAATCACAGTACTAATCAATTATTTCAATGAAGATAGGGTTCGTGTGGCTTTTTCTTCTTTTTTCTATGGCGTTTCCTATATGATTTCGCCAATATTGAGTGTGCCGCTGAGACTTTTGTATGTTAATGATTTCCCAGGCTGACTCCACTTGCAGTAGCTTAATATCTATTTGATCAATTTTGATCACAAAATAAATAATTTGATAATGATATGTTTTTGTTTGGTATTTCCATGGAATTATTTAGGGTACCTATTTCTTGTTTGTTTGTTGTTGACATTGACTTTTTAATTTTATAATAAATGACTTTTGGTCCGGTGTGGCCAAATCTAAAAAGTCATGGCATTTACCGTTCTAGTTTGATTAAATTAAATTATTATTATGGATTTTTACGTAAATATTATATTAAATAGATATTAGTAACTAATTCTTATGGAAAACAATACTTTTGTGATATAAAAACTAGTGTAACTAATAATATTGTTTAATGGCTTTTTGCATGTGGCAATTCCGCACTTACCGATAACACTGGATTACACACGCACTGCACTTACCTGACTTAAAATTGTCACATAACTAATCAATCAATTATTTTCGACTCTGAGAGGAACGGTCAATTAGATGTTTTAATGATAATTTGTAAAATACCCATTATCACTAATTTAATGAACGACTCTGAGTGCGGCAGTTAATTCAATTAGTTTACGGTCAGTGATCTTAATATGATTTTTAACATTAAAATGATTTATTATCTGTCATGTTTGAAGTACCGTGTGGTGACGGCAGAGTAGAATACAATTGTCACCACCCCAAATCTCTCCCGTGGGTGTTGTACAAGGCGACTAAGGATAAATCAGTGATGAGGAATGGACAGCAGCGTTCCTCTTATACCAGCTAGCAATGTACTGCTATTTTTGTGCCCGATAAATGGCTCGCCACCTATTTCATGGGACCTAACATAATTGGCGAAACGTGGGTGCTAGTTCACCTCTGCCTACCCCTTCGGGGATATAGGCGTGATTTATGTATGTATGATTGAATTGCCGTGTAGTGACGGCAGAGCAGAATACAAATTGTCACCGTGTCATGTACAATACGACTAAGGGTTAAAACAGGGATGTCGAATGGTTGCAGCGTTCCTCTTATACCACCTAGCAATATACTTTCGTGCCCGATAAATGGCAATGGGCTCGCTACCTATTACAGAGACCAAACATAATTCGCGAAACGTGGGTGTCAATTCACGTCTGCCTACCCCTTCGAGGATATAGACGTGATTTATGTATGTTTGTTTGAATTATAATCGAAAAATAATGGTAGTTGAAAAATGATTCAGATTGTAGTGAATAATTTAGATAAAACTATACATCTGTCAAGATTCCTTAACTCTAATAAAATAAACCTTTTCCATACGTCTCCACTCGTATATTAAATTTTCTTACATAATCATAATATTAAAAATTAATTACGAACATAACGTTATACTTTCCCCTAATGTCACCTTCAAATTTTTTCTTTTTAAAAATATTGCTTAATAAAGGTCGATAAATAAGGCCTCAACATTAACATATTATTTTGGATTGTGTCATCACCTTACTAATGTTGACAAATAATTGGGGTTGAAGTATGAAATTGCCATTTTATTGTAATAGGTTTTTTGAATCGACATGGAATATTCATGGTTTGAGGTTATCAAATGAAACTTTTTTCACATGGTTTCTATGATGTTCTTTTTTTAAAAAAATGTGAAACATTAGATATCGACTTTTAATTGTTTTTGTTATTAAACTTAGACAATAAAGAGAGCGCGTTTCGTGGTGTCAGTCGGATTTATTTTCACTAATTCAAAAATTGTTACAGAGTGGATTTTGTGCAGTGAAAGTGGTGTGATTTTGATGCACAAGCATCCGTGTTGATGTGCAATTATGCAGAATCATTGAAAATAAGTGTTGTGATGAGTTTGATGTTGTGGTGAAGACCACTTTAAAAAGTGGTTTTGTCCACCTCATCAGGCACCATCATGAACTCTGTTACCATTAAATTCGCTCCAATCACTCCCTAGATGCGTTAAAATGTGTGACACCCACATTTTAACGTAAAATTCATTTCATTCGTTATTTCACCCACTCATTATTTCATAAGACTACAGATAAAATATACACTAAAGACTTGGCTGTATGGGCTAGACACCAGACCCTTTGCCTTCCCTAAAATATAGGGAGAATTTTAAAACTACCATTAGACAATAAAGATGGATACTGCGAAAATTCAAATGATTTTTGAATACGAGTTCCGGCGCCGAAGTAACGCGGCAGAAACAGTCCGTAATATCAATGTTGCGCTGACTGAGTTTCTTGCACGTTCTTCTCAGGACAGGTAGTTTGCGATCGGATGGCGTAAATTTCTTGTCTTGACGATTCATGAGTGGAGTGTATTGTAATCATACCAGATATGAATAAACGAATTTTGATTTGATTGATTTGATTTGCGTTTGGTGAGGGGTCTGCTAATGAACGCACCGTGTGATTTTGGTTTAAAAGCTTTCGTGATGGAAACTTCGAGCCACGAGGAAGACCGCCCACACAGGTGAATAACGATGAATTAAGAGAGATGGTGGAAGCCGATCCTAGTCAAACTACCCAGGCCATTAGCGGCATGGTTTAAAGTTACCTTACCCACAATATTGACTCATTTGCGTCAATTCAATAAAATACAAAAAAATACGAAAAATGGGTGCCTCATGATTTGACTGATCTGCAGAAAGAAACGCGTGTTGAAACTTGTGTTGCCTTGTTGAATCGGTACATAAATGAAGGAATATTGGATTGAATTGTGGCATGTGATGAAAAGTGGATTCTTTATGATAACCGTAAAAGAAAAATGCAATGGCTGACCCCAGGTCAAACGCCACAACAGTGTCCTAAAGCAACACTTACCAATAAAAAGGTAATGGTAACTGTTTGGTGGTCACAGCATGGTGTTATTCATTATAGTTTTCTCCGATCTGGTCAAGCAATAACGGCAGATGTCTATTGTGCCGAACTCCGAACAATGTTGGCAAAACTAGCAGAAAAACAGCCCCGACTCATGAATCGACCATCACCATTATTGCTCCATGACAACGCGAGACCTCATACAGCACGAGAAACTGTTTTGACCCTTCAGGAACTGCAGTTAGAAACCATTCGTCATCCCCCGTATTCGCCAGACCTTGCTCCAACGGACTTCCATTTTTTTCGTGATTTGGACAATTATCTACGCGACAAGAAGTTTTCTTCCCAGGAGGCAGTACAAAATGCTTTCACACAGTTTGTGCAGTCTAGATCCTCAGAGTTCTATCGCAAAGGCATAGATGACCTTTTCTATTAGATGGCAGCAATGTATAGATAATAATGGTAACTAATTTTATTAAAATAATTTGTTATTAACTAAAGAATAAACAATTTATATTTTCATTTCATTTTCCTAATTTAGATAATTTTTTTTATGGTTTATTACATGGGCAAAGTGGAGAGGGGTGGGAATTTTGTGCGTTGATTAAAACAATATATTTCTACCTGGATTTATCTGGTCAAACTATTAATACTACTAAAGTTATGCTTTAGTCCTTGCATTAGATTGGATATAGCTGACGGAACATGATCTTTTGTAAGAAAATTTCCGGTGTATTTTAAACTGTTTAATGTGTAAACACAAAATAGCATATATTGAGACCGATGCAGACTCATTTTGCGATGATTGCGGTTATAACAGCGTACTTTCTTTAAAATAGAAACGAAGCTGGATAAAGGAGCAAATGGGAATTTAAATGATACTGCTGATTCTAACGACCAAAACCCAAAAGCAGCATAATCCTCCGGGCAAAATCGCGTTCCATTTTCCAGTAAGCACCTCAAGCAAGAACACAATGTTACAAAAATTACGGACAGACAGAAATCCTACTGGTAATAAGTGAAAGTGGCTCCCCTCATAATATTAAATATGAATGCGGAATGCTGCGGTTATCTTTCTTGTTACGTGACCTCTCTCATTGGCCTGCCTCTCTAAATGTTTGACTTTGGTACTTAAACATTTCATGCCTTCCATTCAATTCTTTTTTAATTATCATTTACATTTATTTTAACACACATACATAATTCACTTCTATTTATCCCCGAAGGTCTAGGCAGAAGTAAAAGAACAGCCACGTTTCGCCAATTATTTCAGGACAATATAAGGTAGAAATGTAGTGATACTAACAAACGTGACGACTTCCATCATTGTAAACTAACCTGCATTTTTCAAATAAAATATTCTATTCTATTCTTGGATTCTCATTATGTCGGGCACGTAAATCGCAGTATATTGCTTGGTGGTGTAAGAGCATACATACATACATAAATCACGCCTATATCCCCACAGTGGTAGGCAGAGGTGAATAAACACCCACGTGTCGCCAATAATGTCAGGTCTTATGTAGCACTCATCACTGTTTTAACCCTTGGCCGCCTTGTACGTACGACACCCGTGGGAGCGATCGGAGGTGGTAACAATTGTATTCTGCTCTGCCGTCACAACACGGCATAATTGTATTTTAAAAAGAGTAAGAATCTCTCTCTCTCTTCGTGTCTAATAGACGTTTAATGGATTTTATTCGTCTTAATTTTTTAAATCTTAATAACAAATGTCTGAAAATACAAAATATCTGTCAAATAATAAATAAATAAAAAATACTATCTCGTCACGTTGAATTGTAATATTTATTCTATTGCCCCGTATGGCTTCAATTTGCTGACTAGGGGTTACCGGCCCATTGAGTAAATAGCACATAGAAAATGTAAAAAGCAAGTGAGAAGGAAGGCCCTAAGCGTGGACGGATGGCTATATGGGGGGAAAAAGGCCGTAATATTGCACTGACCCAAAATTATTTCGGCAAGGATGAGTATATGATTACGAGAGTCCAAAATAAGGACATAAATTGAATCACACCAATGATCTTCAGTGTTTACGGGTCTTTAGCGTTTGATACGTCTTGCTAATGATTAGTGTTGACATACATATATTCATAAATCACGCCTTTATCCCCGAAGGGATTGCCAGAGGCGAACCAACACTTACTTCTCGCGAACTAAGTTAGGTCCCATATGATAGGTAGCAGGCCTATTGCCATCTATCGGACACGTTGATGCGGTATTTAGCTAGGTGGTATAAGAAGAACGGTGCTGTTCATTACTCATCACCCCTTGGTCGCTTTGTGCGACATCCGCGGGAAAGATTTGGGGTAGTGGTGGTATTCTGCTCTGCCGTCAAAACACAGCGCTTGTTAATTGTTATATTAAAATTATTTACATCTTATGAACAATTATGTATAATTATAATTACCGGAGATGCTAAAACCAAAGACACAACTTGTCTTTTCTGGGAAGGAGTCCAATAAGATACCTTTTCGGTTATCCATCCGATCTCTGGCCATCGCGAACATTGCTCGGCTTATACAATCACAATTAAGCCCGTTTGCTACAGCACCATTGTGGCGACCTCCTCAGAGGGCCAAGCCAAGAGGCTTAGCTATTCGAACGCATAGAAAACGAAAGTATGAAACTGACGTAATATTTACTCTGTAATACGTCAGTTTCATACAATTTGTATTCTATGCGTTCGATAGATTTCCACTGGGCTGATAAATTATTATTGTCAGAGGTTTATTAATTAATAGTAGCTTACTATTAATCAAGCTTATAATAAATTCTGGTAGGCAGCTAGGTATTGGATTACACGTACATCTATGAACTTACTATTAATACAATGAGATTGAAAGCTGAAGGAAAAACAAAATGACATAGTATCTATTCTATCCGCAATAATAAATCTTCAACATTGAATAATTAATTACCTTTTGTATAGGCCAATTGCTAAGCCATAGCTTACAACCAAAATATGAAATTTATGATTGCTATCTTGAAACCCAAAATGAAAAAGAGATTAGTATGTTGCTGTAAAGAATGGCGATTAAAAACTAATTAAGAAACAATTATAATCGTTTCTGTTATTGGTATAGTCGACATCAATTAGTATTTAGTTTGTGAATAAAAAAATTTTTTTCCGAAGGGGTAGGCATAGATTTGCTAATTATGTTCGGTCCTATTTAATAGGTCTAGTTGGCAGTAATAAGTGGCGAGCCTATTGCCATTTATAGATGAATGTGTGTAACGAAGACAGTGATTGGGATGACAACATCCCAATCCATTCTGTTCAAGGTTTTGACTTACATCTGGCCGCCTGCCTGACACCAACAGTCCACTATTCGGGTGCCCCAGTGTGTTTTCTTCCGATGCTTGGAGCGAGTCGGGGCTAACAAGTTTTATGCTATTTTTAAGCTCCCAGGCGAGCATGGCAGACTTCTTCTTTTGAATAGAAGAATACAATTTTATTATCATCATCATCGTAACGTTAATGTCCCGGCTGACCGTCTGGGCGTTGGGATATTTTGTGAACGAGCATCCGAATATTTTAGCGTCCTAATAAGACCAACTTTTTGCCGGCACCAAAACACGGAAGTACGAAACGTATCTCCCGGCGCGTAACGACTCTCGCACACAAATTATGTATGGAAACTCGAGATAAGGAACGCTGTACACATGCATGTTGTGCCATGAACTATACATATTTACTGAACGCCTCTTTTTATTGAGTGTTATTGCAGAGCACCTATTTGATTATCGTGTATATTCACATTGGTTTAATTTTAACTAATATTAATTTCAAGAACAAATCAAACGACTGTACTTCCAACTCTCTTATAGCCAATAACACTGTCTGAATTATAATAATCTGTCTTCAAGCCTACGCGGTATACAGGAACACTGCTGTCGACTCCTTATCACATTTTTATCCCTTAGTCACCTTGTATGACACCCGGAGAAAAGCTTGCGGTGGTGACAATTGCATTCTGCTCTGCTATCACCACACGGCTGAATAAGCGGCGAATAACGATAATTTATTTAAATTAATGCACCTCATTCAGTCACATCAGCCTGCGACTGCGTCATGGAAACTGATGAATGGCCAAATGGTCCCTAATTGAATATTAAATGCGGCCGTCCGCGGGCTAGCAGCCGACATGACACGGGTTAGGTGCCCCAAAATGCTGCGAGAACAGCGTAATGGACCAAAGCTGGGATTACTCGGTCGACACGACCCCGGCGTTATTAAAGCTGTTTATGAAGCAGGTGGGTTACGCTTTGATGAAGCAAGGAATATTTATAGCTCTCTCCTTAATTCGCGAATCAAACATTTTTGTGTTTGATGACAGCCGCCTGGTGACGGTGGAGTAGAATATAATACATACACACACTAATCACTCCTATATATCCTTGAAGAAGTCGGCAGAGGTGATTAACAGCCACGTTTCGCCATTTATGTTAGGTCCCATAATAAATACGGGGCCAGTATTTTGCCATCTATCGGACACGTAAATTGTTGTATATTTGGAGGAAAATTGCTGCCCATTACTCTACGATCTCTTTACACCCGCGGGAGAGATTTTGGCTGGTAACAATTGTATTCTGCTCTGCTGTCACCACACAGCGTAGATAAATATGCTCGATTTATGTATGTAATAAATATTGAATAATTTTAAGCCAACCTTACAGCCTTGTTGGAAACTGGAGAAGATAATATTTGAAAGGTCCACAAGAGGGGCATGAGAAAATTCAGCCTTTAGCTAAATCAAAAGTTGCTCGCTATTAACAAATTGTCAGTAAGTCGCAAAGTTGACTCTTATAATTTGGCCTTAACTTTGCATGGCCGAGTTTGTCTTTCTGACATTTTGTCTGATACTAAAGTGCAGACTTGTTTGAAATTATAATCCCCAGTTGAGATCAGTTTACTTTAGACATTATCTTGGCTCTTCAGTTTGGGCTGGTGTTAAATTAATTCTTTGTGATTTTAAGCAGATCTTAGGTACAATTAGTCGCGTGAGTTAAAGATTTTAATAAGATAAACTGTGACTGTAGAATTATAATATCAGTAATCATTGAGGATTTGATTTTTAACACATCGCTAATTTAGTACAAAAACAGTGCAATTAAAAGAAAAACATTGCGTGTAAGTCTTAAATATTGTATGACATTTATGGAATCGTTTATTCAATTTAGTCAATAATTTTGACAAGAAGTGTTTGTTAAAATATACCACTAATAACCCAATAAACAGATCACTCTTATATTTATGTAATTTTCAATTCATAATAATGTTCACATACGAATACTACTCATTGAAAATAAAACAGCTCCTACGGATTTAACTAGTGTATAGTCGAGTTTATGACTTTGTTTTTTATAATTATTATATTATTGTGTTAAATTCCAGTAAAAGATAATCAATACATAGGGTCAAGTGGACATTCATCACAATACGTACGCATTCCGTCATAAACTTGTTTCGTCACAGAAGAATTATTAATTTAACAATATTCCCCAAACATAATCTGAATCAAGCAGCGTGTTCGGTCAGCGGAGATAGCTTCCATTCTTTATAAACTCATTACTTTTCAAACAGCCAACGTTTCATTTTCCCATTCCTTTAACACTGAATTCATTAAACCCGTACGATCTTTCTAATGAAACTCTTGGCGATCATAAATTCAAATTAGAACCCTAATTACGAATTACTTTTCGTTTAAAGGAAACATTTTAGAAGTGAACCAAAAAGAGGATATCTTTGTTCCTGGTAATGAACGTTTAGTGATAATTGTGTCTATTTTCATTTGTTACTTTTTTTGTTTGTCTTTATATAAATGCTTTCAGACGGCCTTTCTTATACCCAACAATAGTTATTATTGTTTATTTTCTACAATATTTATCTGCTCGTCATCTTGTACAAAACTGTCCAAGATTCCAATTTATGATTTAATTAGTCAATATAACATGAGAAGCTCGAAGGTGCAGTGAATACTACGCTCAGCCTGCGAAAAGGTCTGCTGAAGGCGTGTGCCTCACTAGTGAGGATATTTAAGGGCTGATGTAGATGATATTGTCATCTTTATGTCTTATTTATTCTTAAGCGCAATACACACTGAGCCTGCAAGGCTGCCAACCTATGTCGGCAACTATTTGTCGGCGGGCTAATTGGCGGGTTCACTTATTGCAAGTCGGAAATTTTTTTCGGCAACATGTCGGCAGCTTGAGACTTGAAATTAATTTAGCAGGTAGTGATTGCCACGTGTCGAAAAAGGTTGTATTATGGCTGTGTCGGCGGCCCGGCGGGCTCAGTGTGTATTACGCTTGCGTAATAATATAAATGTGACATATGAAAACGGGTGCAAGAATGAAGATTTTCCTAAACATAAGCATTTTCCCAAAAAAAAAACAAACGCAAAATTCCCGCAAGGACCCCGCAAAGGAGCGCGCCCCGCGCAGAGTTATTACGGCACCATAAATTACGACAGATTAGTGAAATTACGTTAAACGTGCAAATTGTTCTGATTCTGCGAAAACTCGCCAATAAGAATTTGCTAAGCCCCGCTATAAGCTCTGCAATCTCGGCCACAGGGGCTGTTTACGAGTGAACTTTCACTGTTTGCCAAAGACAACATGGCAGTAAGTACTTAGAATTAACAATGTCTGCGCCCTGGCCGCCGCGCCGTTAAAACAATATGGGCGGTTCGTTCGCTTAATTATTTACGTGAGCAGATACACATCGGTGCTAATTACGCTCCCCTGGAATTTACGGGAAGACTTTGAAGTAATTCAGTTTAAAACGGACACTTTCGAGCAGCCGATCTTCAAATGGCATCTTCAAATACACAAGGTTTCATAATACAACTTTATTTTGACGACGGCCGCCTTGGTCGAATGCTCAGATTGCTGGGTATTGACCAAGAGGTCCCGGGTTCGAATCCTGGTAGGGGCAAACTTTGTGATGACCACAAATGTTTGTTTCCGAGTCATGGTTGTGTATATGTTTATGTAGTATATTTTCAACATTTATATACATAATTATATTAAAAATATGTCCGTCATCTAGTATCCATAACACAAGTGCTTATGCTACTTACTTTGGGCTAGATGATAGGTGTAAGTGTAAAAAAAAAAAATTAGGTGCCGTGTGGTGACTACAATTCTCACTACCCCATATCTCTCTTACGGGTGTTGTACAAAGCGACTAAGGGTTAAGACAACTATGAGTAATGGGCAGCAGCGTTCTTATACCACCTAGCAATGAACTGCGACTTTCGTGCCCGATAAATGGCAATAGGCTCGCCACCTATTACATTGGACCTAACTTAATTGGCCAAACGTGGGTGTTAATTCACCTCTGCCTACCCTTTCGGGGATATAAGCGAAAAAAAGTTACTGTCACCACCGTATAGCTCTTATGCGGGTATTGAAGACGACGATTATCGATTAAACAGTGATGGAGTATATAACAGTAAGAAGTAATCTTATTATAAAACTTGGTAATGGCAATGGGTCGATATGAAAAATAAATATATTGCCATCCCTATAATATGCTTTCTTGAGGGTACACTTAGAAATTTATACTGATTCTAGCCTTAAATATATGGGAATTATGTCATTATGTGATACTCAACAAAGTCCACACTTGGCAGTATGCCGGCTTCAGATTCCCTTTCCCTTTTAACTTAGCAAAACGTCCGTTTGTATCAAAATCCAGTCGCTTCACGCTTACCAATTAAGATTAGATTGTGATCAAGCTAAATCTCTATACGGTACGCCATTGAGCGTATTTACCATAGCGAAAACAATACTGTTAGTTACTGAATAAATAGATGAGACCAAGTAGTACAAATTTGAACGTATAATACGGAGATTTGGGCTGCCGTAATCCTACTCAAAATGGTTTAGGGCCAGATTACTGATATAACTTAGTTTAAGACACCCCGTGTGTGCTGTCCCTGGGGTATGCTGTCCCCAGGGTAGCTCAATTAAACTTCACGAAGTTTGCGCAAATAAATATCAGATCTGCTGGGTTGCTTAACCGGAGTTATATCTGTTCCTAAATCGTCCTCAGAACCCGTAAAAATTCGACTTTAGTCTATTGTTAAGCAGTGCAAATAATCGGACAAACTGGAAATTTTTGGATTACATTGTCTAAGAAAGAAAAAATATTGTGTCGATTACAAATAATCTGTTTGCCAGAGGTGCATTACCATTCTTATTAAGCCTATTACCATCTATGTAAGTAGCAGTGTATTGTTAGGTGGCAAAACAAGAATACTGCTGCCATTCCTCAATCACTGTTTTAACCCTTAGTGGGTGGTGACATCTATGTTTCGCCTTGTACGACATCCGCGGGTGATATGGTGGCCGGTGACAATTATATTCTGATCTGCCATCACCACACGGCATTTATGTAGTATTTGGTATTTGTATTAAAACAAGTAGAAATGATAATACAATCATTTTTATTAAGTTATTATCGTACAATTCGATCAATAAGGACGAACACAGCTCTTACGGAATGCAGCCAAAATGTTCTCCTGTGTGAAAGTATCCAGTACTGTAGTAGCACCGTTGAACGGGTCTTCGGTTACTGAAATTCCACCACCAGACAAGCCGGATCCAGATCCAGTAGGATACGAATGCACCGATGTGGGGTGCCTATAGTTTTCTTTGAACACTTCCTTCTTCTCAGAATCCCATGACAAGGCGTGTACTTGGTTCCGCCAGCGCACCATCACAGAAGGGTAAGCGTCTCCTGGATTCAATATCCTGAAAGTGCACTGTAACTTTAATGTGTCTTCTTTTCCAATATCTGGTTGTGTGACTACGACATCAGCTTCACTGACAGCAACTCTGCTTTCGCAGAATGCTGCTAGATGCAACGCCAATAATAGTAAGAACTTCATGCTGTCCCTTCACGAAACGAACTGGTAATGCCGCCACAGTTGTAGACTTTATTGTCTGAAGGAGATATTAGATAATGGAGGTCATCAGAGTTCGACTTAAAGATATGTAACGATGTATTAATATCGTTAATACCTATAATTACAATGAATTTAAGTGCAACTGAGCTAATGAGTGGTCTGGAATTTGAATACTGCGCCAAGAATATAATAGACATCCATGTTTTTATAACAAAATATTTTAAATATATTATAGCATTATTAACTACAAGTGGAAGAACACAAACACAATTCAAACCCTGAACACTCTACGAAGCGGTCGGCATTTCATCTCATTTTTTCTAAAGCTTCTAATTAGTTAAACTAGAATTGCCTTCACGACACGGCATAATTTTTAATTATTATTTTATGCCACGTTTATGATTTAATTATTCAAAACATCAAACACGGTAGGCAGCATAATATGTTTCTTAGACGTATGGGCCATACCAAGCCACTTGAACAGACACAACTCAAGTTTCAATTGAAATGTTCTCGTGTGCCCGGATTGCCTCTGAAGTCATCCAAGTTCACTCAAGATCAAAAGCAAAACTGCGGCGCTCCCTGATATAGTTGAAATTAGCTTTTGTCGAACACAATATCAACCAGTGTTTGATCTTGTATTACTTACGAGTTAAGCCGATTTGCAGATTGTAGGGATTGGAATGTGACATGTAATTTAAGGGTTCAGAAATTGTCGTATAACATACTGTATTCATCGTCATTATATTATGTACTGTTAGTAATCCGGTCTTAAAAGAGATTGACAACGACAGAATTTAATAAGTTGCACGTCATTCATGTTATTGCATATAATTCATAATACAAAGAGTTGGAGAGTGGGACCAACAACGTCTTAACGCGCCTTCCGAAGCACAGAGGTTCTTAAGGTAATTTACTTCTGGTCACCCAACCAATGAGCGGCCTTAGATAAAATTGCTTAATTTACGCAATCGGTAGCAACTGAATACAAATATAATAATTTCATCATTGTGTTATCCCATTAGCGTTAATGATTGATTGCCATCTTCGGCCCCATTGTCGCGTCCCATGGTCTCATTCGTCATTTTGCTTTGGCAAAGTTAAGGCGGCCCACTCCATCCACTTGCCCTCTGATTCTTGTTTATTTCCCTTTCTGTCCGTATCTAATTGCTTGGGCTAATCGATCTTGACTTAGCACTTAAGACTATTTGCCCAAACGCTTTGTGTTTGTTCTTGGCCCGTTAAAACTGATAATTAGTTAGTATTCAGTCCTTGGACCTGTTAAGTGAACTGTAATTTATTGGAATGACTTTAACACTACGGGAAATTGTTTTGGTTTTATATAACAAATTTCAATTTGTCTTTGCATCCGCCAGCTATTATGGTATAAGCCTATATGAATATAATACACCGTTTTGTATTTTCTTCTATGCAAAATACTTAAAAAGTAAAAAAATAATAAAAACGATAATTTTATGACTTAATAACACAATGATACGTATACGTAGTGACGGCCGTTTAGCCGTGTGGTGACGGCAGAGTAGAATACAATTGTCACCATCCCAAATCTCTCCCGTGGGTGTCGTACAAGGCGACTAAGGATAAATCAGTGATGAGGAATGGGCAGCAGCGTTCCTCTTATACTACCGTCCTGACAATGTACTGCGACTTTTGTGCCCGATAAATGGCAATAGGCTCGCCACCTATTACATGGGACTTAACATAATTGGCGAAACGCGGGTGAGAATTCACCTCTGCCTACCCCTTCGGGGATATGGGCGTGATTTATGTATGTATGTATACGTATACGAAAAATTTATAGAAATAGTTCTCTACAAAGTCTATCACATTTTTTAAGCTAATTAACAAGACAGTCTTTTCAAAATATACACTTTAATATTCTAAAAATCGTACGAAACGTAGAGTTGCAATTTAAAACGCTCATTAAGTTGAAATTAACTCTCACATTCTAAAAGAAACTCCTTCTTCTGTCTAAAATGAAGAATCTCATAGCCTTAATTGTTTTTTACTTTGATATCGAAAACCGTTCCCTGAATCCATTAAGCGTAATTCCAGAACTTAAAACATAAGTATAGAAAACCATATTTAAAAATGAAGGAACAATTTAAGAGAAATTACCATTTCAAGCCCGTGTCTAAATGTTGTCCTTTTTTGATTTCTGAATGATTAGGTTAATTGAGATCGTAAAAATTATACCAAGCATACGCATACATTATTTTAATTGACGCAAAGGCTTTGATAATTAGTACAGATTAAACTTTTACTCTGAGCCAAAACCTTTGGTTTGCGTTTTTGATACCTAAATCCACAATTCGCAATTTTTTTTATAACGATGGATTGGCATTTTTTAATTTTCCCAGTACTAGAGAATAAGTTTAGTGTCTCAGTTTTGACAATGGTTCTTAAGGCAGGGTTGAATTAGCACCCCCGTTTCGCCAATTGAGTTCGCAGGTCGCATGTAATATTTGCCTCAGCCCTTAGTCGCCTTGTACGACGGAGTATTTGGAGTGGTGACAATTATCTGCCGTCACCACACGACACGATATTTGTCACGGTCAAACGGATTCAGATTTATTGGAATAGAAATATAGAATCTTGCACCTACAAATCCAACAGCCGAACGTTGAATATGTTTAAATTTGAGCCACAAATTCCCGGCGAGTTAGTTATCTAAGTCGCCGGGTTCGACTTGTCTGACGATGGGGCGTTCAATTTCCGTATTACTCTGCGGAATTCCCGACTGTGCCGACGATCGCCAACCAATACTTGGTATCTGATCGTTCTGCTTTCTAATTGCAATGGCATTTGATAATAAAAATAAAAATTCTTAGATATAACTTAATGCTGAGAGTTCCCTGTAAGTAATTAGTAAATACTTTTGTTGAGAATGTACTAACCTTGTTAACAATCAATCATAACAATTTTAGTATTGTTATTAAAATTCTATCTATCACAAAAATTTATCTACTAACTAGTGATATCAATTTAAGCTTTTGAAAACACAACCACTTATTTTTCATACCGATTTAACTTTCATTATTAATGTAATGTCATCCAAAGGAGAAACGTCCAGGTCAAATTAGAATAGTTGAGTGGACTTTGTAATTTACTGCCTAAAGCATTAAACTTGGAAATAAATTACTTCTGTTACTGATATCTGATAGATGCCTGGAAGATCTCTGCGACGGATAAAATGGGAAACTCGCTATCAATTAGTAAACGAATTAGTCAAATTGATTCTACAGATAAATATTCTCTCGAGCAAATAGTCTCAGCATTTCGTTGGTATTCATTTGGATTAAGATAATGTTTTTGAAAGCTGAAAGTTTTGTCAAGGCCAGTAAGAAAGTAAGTGGCGATAACTGTAATGAAGTTTATAATCTGAAATGAGGCTAAGGACGGTATTTTGTGAAAACAAAAATATTTATTTTGGGCCTCATATTAGAAAATGTGCAGTCTATGGGCTTTCATCTATTTTTTCCTATATTCTGTCATCTGTGAGGATGAATCGCCCAGCAGTGAGGACATTAATAGGCTGATTTAAATATTTATGTCTTTATTAGCTCCTACGAGTACATCGGATCCAAAAGTGGGGTCCAACGTAAATAAATCGACAGAACCTAACTTAAAACTCAAGACACTATTTGCTTTATAAATTAGATTAAATGAAACTCAGTAGGTACACTCTGTTTAAAAACTATAAAACTAAACTAGTCACTTACTTAAGCAAACAATAAATATTTTGGTGATTATGATTTCTAACGAAATATCAACAATTGGTAAAAACTTTCCACTTTTATTGCACTGATTGCCGCATCAGGACAGCAAATTTTTGAAAGACTTCCGACCTCTTTTTTTTTGTAATATTTTTTTATAACATTTCTACAATACAATTTCTGAATTAAAATCAAACAATATTGTCAAAACATTCCATTGTTTTTGTAGGTTGTACGTGCGTCCGTTTCACGTCGACGTACGGCAAGGAGCGTGGCACCTTCAGCAGTCCCGACTACCCGCGTCCATACCCTGCCCACATTGACTGCCTGCTGTACACCTTCCTCGCGGCGCCTCACGAGATCGTCGAGCTCGTCTTCACCGACTTCGACATCTACAAGGATCACCTTGAGTGAGTTACTAGCTTGATGATATTTAGTACTCTAAATTCCCTACGACACTAGTTTTAAGCGTGTTATTTTTAGTGGTTTATGGGACATTACCACTTTTTCCACTGGTTTTACGTCTTTCTTTCTTAAACTAAAAGACAAGTCGATTCTGACGATGGTTCTCTAAACCTAAGATTAATTTGACAACAGTGTTTCTCTTTCATTCTCAATACAACACGAAGAGGAGAAATTGATATAAAATTTAGTTTTAAGTTTAGAGAGTCATGTCAGAATTTACCCTATCATACGGTATCCTGAACAAACTTCCAAGATAGAATTATTTTATAGTGATTTTATTTTTATATACTAAACATTAAATTATATGCTAACATGTATCTAAATATTTAACCTAACAAAATTGCATGTTTCTAACGTAAAGGAAATTGTCATTTTAAAACAATAACATTCTGATTTGCTACTGACCAGTATTAGCTTAAAAACCTAGTCAGCTTTTTTTGACAAAATGGAACTACATTCAAAATTCATTCATGATCTTATGATCTTTTAGACTAATAATAAATCAATGAAATACCGTAAAGTGTTAACGCTAATAATGAATATAAAATGACTATAGAAAAGATGAAAGACGACGACTCAATGACGACTTGATGCCACTTCGAACTTCCCAGAAGTCAAATTCAATTCAATAAATTCAATAAAATTCGAACCCTTGTAAAAAGCGATCTGTTGATAAATATTTTATATACGGTGCCGTGAATAATGGAGTTTAAGTAAAATCTGTAACTTTACAAATTGTAGGTAGCTGGAAGCCGAAGTTGTATTCGCGGCAGTCTGTTATTACTTGTTGAAAGTTTTCTATTTCGCGGGCCCATTTCAAAATGCTCTGTTTCTGGGCACCACAACTTTGCTTTCAGAAAATTGGCAACTTCCCTTATTGTTTCATTTAATAACCGTACAAATAGGGGGCTTTGACAGCTACGCTGTGCATAGCGAGATATTCTGAATACGCTAACCACCTGAAATACGCGAGAAAGTATCGTTTTTGGTCTTGCTATTAAGGGACTTTATACAATAGTAATGAGTCTACCAACAGTGGACCGGGGCAGCAATTCAAAAGTGCGCACGAGTGAATCGCATTTCATTATACATTGCTCTTTTTAAAGAACCAGTAAAATTGTGAAGTGTACTACTAGAAATGTATTCGAAACTAAAGATTTTGCGCGTAATTTGCTCCATATGAACAGGCCCTAAGCCGTGAAATGAGCCATCGCATCGTGTATATTGAAAATTGATCAATTTAATTTGTCACTTGTTTCGTAAGTACCAATAAAATGCAAGCGATGGTTTTGAATACTTTATTCGTATTTTACTGTTGTTCCGGCTTTTTATTCGCCTTTCGGAGACCAGCCAGTTGACTGCAGAAACGTATGTAGTCAATCATTGGGTTTCCGCTCTTCTGCACAATGGGGGCTTCGACTAGTGCGTAGTCAGCTTCCTTTTCTGTGAATCGGTCGCCGAAAGTCATCAAGTCGTGTCTGATTCTGTAAAAAAAAATAGTGACTTTATTTACTACAGCCAGTCTAGTATCTGAATTAAATGCGTTTGGGATTGGAATTTTTTACATTGATATTGTTGTGGCCGAGTGGTGACGGCAGAGTAGAATACAATTGTCACCACCCCAAATCTCTCCCGTGGGTGTCGTACAAGGCGACTAAGGATAAACCAGTGATGAGGAATGGGCAGCAGCGTTCCTCTTATACCTACCACTTAGCAAAGTACTGCGACTTTTGTGCCCGATAAATGGCAATAGGCTCGCCACCTATTACATGGGACCTAGCATAATTGGCGAAGCGTGGGTGCTAGTTCACCTCTGCCTACCCCTTCGGGGATATAGGCGTGAATTATGTATGTATGTATGTATATTGTTGTAATAGATTTGCACTGGAATCAGTATTATGAAAATTTTCATACTTAAGATTACTTGGTTTTATCATGACCGGCCATATTATTAAAATGAACTCTTACACGTATAATTGTTATTAGTAAAAAACAATGCGTCCGTGGATGTCAGTATTAGAATACTCGTTAAAAACCATCAATGTTTTCGTAGGTCCATGATGAGTCTGATCTAAAATATATAAATAGGTACTAATATCTAATAGGAGTTTAAAAGAACCGCGAGTAATTTGAAATAAAGTATCATGAGATAAAATAACATGATATGATTTCTCGGAACTCAAGAATCCGTACGCTGCCCTGTCGACGCGCATCACGAAACCAAATACTCTCTACATTAAATTATACGACTAAAGAGTTAATTAAACAATCAAATGTTTATCAGCCCAGCACCCAGGCCCTTTTAAGGAACAAGGGGAATTCGCCCGACTTATTTGTTTTAATTGTGACAAGATAACATGAAAATTTATTATAACTAACGCAAATAAACTGCCTACTCCGAAATTCACAATTAGTCTGTTTACAAAATAGCTACGCTTCGTAAAACGATGCCTTAACGGAACGACATTAATTAGCAAGTCGATTTTACTGTTCCTTTGTTATCTCACTCCCGTTAATGATAAGGCTGTTTTGTTTATCATACGGAACATTTTTCTTTGCAACTTTGAAATTGTTTTGTTTGTGACACTACACGAGCATTAATTTCGTGTTACTACTTAATATTAAATTTATTTTATAGGTTGTCATGTCATAAACATTAACTATACATACATACCTAAATCACGCTTATAAATTATAAAATCTCCAAAGTAACCGCAGAGGTGATGGACACTCACGTTTTGCCTTAACATGATTGTTAGGTTCCATGCACGAAATAAATCCCGTTACCTATATTGCTAGGTGGTACGATAACTAAAAAATATGTGTCATAATAATAAGCATCTAAAGTTAATTTACATCTTCGACGTCCATGCCATAGTCAAAGCAGATAACTGTCCAAAATCAACGTGAATGTATGGGATAATACTTAAAATATCATCATCATCATCAGCCTATTGCTGTCCTTTTCTATAGTCAGGCATGATAGCATGCGCAAGACGGCATGGTACAAATTGGTCTGTCAAATGTTTTATTTTGAATTGTCACGCTCGGAAAATCTTAGCTGAAAAAAAGGCAAAAACACATTCCTCTGCTGGAAAAGAATTATTTGGCAATTTTCTGGCAACACAGCCGTCACGCGGCTGAGAAGTCTGCGGACCGGTTTATGACAATTCACGGTAACCGGCGAATATATCATCAGAATAGCGGAAAATGTAATTTAATCTTAGCTCCGTACAGTTTATGGTTCCCACGGGTCGTTGCTACCGAACATTTCTTTTTGGGGCGCCTATTGTTGAAGTAGTAAAAACCTGACACCGCCGGCAGTTTATTATGACGGCTATGCTGGAATATTAACATTTCTAGAGATCTTATTATTATCTGGAGCAGTCCATAGTAGTAATATGCATCTACGTAACAACGGTTAAGTCGTATTGCCATGACGACACCATATTATACTCGTACATTACGTTACTAATAGTAGTAGGTATGTATAGATTATTTACATTTATCACTCGCACCTTTCCAGTGTGATACATACATAGTTATGTGACACAGTTCAGTTCATCTTCTTTCCGCCTGCTACGATCCTCACATACTTATTCTTTCGCTTTATCCAATCTTCTTACTGTCTTCATGCATGCCCGTCGGTTTCGTACGTATACTTTCAATTTTATTATGAAAGATCCGCTTAGGCCTTCCCCTGTCTTTTTCTCCATGCACTTCAGACATGTGAGTCCTTTTTATCGCCTCCTTTCAATTATCCTTTGTACGTGACCAAACCATGCGAGCACCACTTTCTCTATCTCGTCATGACGTCTTTGCTCAAACAACACCTTTCTCTAATCACGACATTATTGTACAATCGATCTCTCAGCCTCACACTAGCCATGCTCTTCAATGCTCTCATTTCTACTGCATTTTACTTTTGTCTTATGCTTTTTCATCCATAACGAATTTTAACTTCCAAGCATTAATGTCAAAATCAGTTTTTTTTCTGTAAACCAATAATAGAAAAGGCACATATAAGTGCGAGCAGTTTTTGATATACGCAATGTTTATTGTAACAATAAATATTTGGAAATAAACATGTAGGTAGGTATAAATACATACAGAGGAAGGAGACCAATAAAATAAGCCTTCTTTCAGTATTAATAAGGAATCATTCCGATTGAAGTTCTGAAGTAGCGAACAGACAACTAATTTCGTAATAATCGCTGTTATGGCCACCGTGGTAGCTCTCCATAATTTGCCGGGAAACTTTCTAGGCGTCAATACCGCGGAGATTAGATAAGTTCGACTATTATAGTTTGCGGTCGTTATTACTCAGTGATTACGTAAATTAATTATAATAAAATCCCATGATGTTAAAACGAGGCGAGCATCTGTTGAATATTTCATTAGGTATGTTCTGTTCGACCTGTTTCCATAAGTTAAATATGATATCCAAATGAGTACTCGTTGGTTTTGGACTGAATAATTTTCTATAGTATTTGTCGTTTAGCACAATTCGGGACATGGTACTCGGAATATAAATTTATCCTATCTCTCATTGTATTCACCTAAGTGAATATTAAATATGTATATACCTATTATCTTTCAGAATATTAATCACAGTAATTTGCTAGACAGTCTACCAGGAAAGCTGCTGCCCATCGTTCTTTTATCTTTATTAGATCTATATTACTCTAATACTCTTCGTTATAAAACACCTGTGATAGAGGCAGGTGTGGTGACAATTGTATAATGCTTTCCGAAATTCACGTGGCTTGTATGAAATTGCGATTATAAATTACTAGGTTATGCCGAGTGGTCAACTTATAATTATTGTGAGCACCAATCTTTCCCGCGGGTGTCGTTTAAAGGCCCGGTTCAATATCCTGTCAATAGTTGAAGATAGACGTACCACTGATCGGTTGCTTAGCAACTTCTGTTATTTATCATAATATAACAAAAAATACCGGGCAAGTAAACCTCAGGAAGATTACTTTTAACTGTAGATAGATAATTGATACCCGCCGTAAGGCGACTAAAGGTTAAAAAAGTAATGAGGAATGGGCAGCAGTAGTCTTGCTATACCACCTAGCAATAAACTGCGAATTGGGTGCCCGATAAATTGCAATAGGATCGCTCCCTATTACATGGCACCTCACTTATATACATACGTAACGCCTTTATCCCGCAGGGGTAAGCAGAGATCACATCATTCCACTTGCTACGATCCTTACATACTTCTTTCGCTTCATCCAATCTGATTAATGTCTTCATGCATGCCCGTCGGTTTCGGATACTCTTGACCTGGCCCTTCTTTTATAGACTGACAAATGATAAAATGTTTATCACATAAACATTTGTCATTTGTTAATAACTATAAATGATTATGTGTTTAATATTATACTCTAACGGCGAATATAATTACACAACATTTCAGTTTACAACGACATTATTAAGCTAATTTGCGATCGTTAGTTGGCAACTTATTGATCACGCACTTTAATTAGATTACCGACGTCGCCCGCTCTGAACATTGACTCAACGTTACTGCAAGCAATTTATAATTAAATTGTGCTAGCGAAGAATCTATCAGTATGATTGACATTTGAAAGGAGTTTAAGGTGCTCAGGTTGAACTGATAAATGGTAATTACCGTAATTACTTTACGAAATATAATGCGTAAAAGGCTTATAATATGTATTTATAGTCAACTTTTTCAATTCTCTATAAAATAAATGTAAATACGTCACCTTATAAGACATTAAAGGGCTTGTGATAGTGATAATGATAAAGTGCATTGGCTTATTCCACATCGGCATCAGACAGGCCTTACGCCTAGTCAAATACCAGCCTTATTCAAACAACTTGGGATGCTCCCAAGACGGGCTGAAGGGAGAGAGAAAAGAAGACGTAAAGCATTACTTCTCTTCCGATATTAGGCCAGAGCTGTTCTTGTCCCACCGCGACAGAGCTGCCACCAATGTTTCCTCAGAATCGAGTTCCAGAGTCTTGTATCCAAGTAAATTGACAAAAGCGTCAAAATCCAGAGGGTTGGGTGCCTGCAACATGCAATTACGGTTAAATAAGGCTTAAACATTTTTTTAGACATTTTTTTTCGTTGGTTTGGATTGTTCTTATGTATTCCCATAGTTTTTATTTTTATCTTTATTGCACATTAAAAAAATAAGATGAATAAATGAATTAATGAATGTTGACTGAGTTTTGACGACAATATTTGGCATCCGGTTTGATCAACTAGTCAGCTGGCTATCAGGCAATTCTGGCAGATTCTGGATTCGAATTCCAGTAGAAGCAAAGTTTGTGTTACGAAAAAAGGTATTTGTTTTCGAGTCATGATTCGTAATGGGTATTTTTTTAATAATTATGTCTAATAACCCTAGCGCTTAAACTGCTTACGTTAAGCAAGATGATGAACGCGACTGTAAACAATATTTATTTTGCAAAAACCCATCATACCCGCTCTTCTACGGCCTGTTTAGCTATTAATTTTATATTATATTCAACCAAGAATGGTGAGAATTTGCTTAATTTTGACAATGTACACTGACACAATAGCTATGTCTTTATGGGGAACAAGCAACCGTAAAACATTCAGCGCAGTATAATTTAAGAATATGTTCCAAAGTATTCCAATGAAAATTCGCTTTGACATGAAGTATGGCAAAGGTGTATTATTACATATTTTTTCGTGTTTCATTAGCAAACCTTACATGTGGTGTGTTTATAGAGCCACATAATGAAATTTAATGGAACTAGTTAGCAAGAGTTATAAGTTTCGATAATAATATGATTTCTGTCTAATTACAATGGGGTCAGAATTGACATTTTGGGGTCTGATCAGATGCATTTAAAGATATTCTGAGTAGTAACCTTTTTTTACATTATCAATCCTTTTGAAAGCTTCATTTTATTTACTGGTGGATGACAAAGGATACAATACCATTTTTGTCAAAAATCATTTGAAAACCAGTATCAATAAAATGGTTTCAATTGCTTTTTTCGTACATACAAACTCTAATGATAAAATGTGTGTGTAATTGTCTCCATTGGCATAAAATAAAGATTTATTTGTACACACATTGGAGATGTTAGCTATGTCTATCCCGATATTTGAACTCAGCAGACTGGACAAGATTAGAAATGAATTATATCAAAGGAAGTTTGAAGGTGACGCGGAAGTTTGGGGCGTGTTGCTGGCATGTAATGAGAAGGGATTATTATCATATATATAGGAGAATATTAACCAAATAAACTAGGTCACTATTGTGAGAAAACCGCTATGAGAATGTAAGCAAAAAATAATAGAGTTGACTGGGTAAATATTCCGTGGTTCATAGTGCCGGAATTAAATATTATACACATTTGACGGCTGGTATGGTCGTTGGCCAAGAGGTCCCGGGTTCAAATCCTCGTAGGGGCAAATGTTTGTGTGTTGAACATAGAAATTTGTTCTAAAGTCATAGTTCCATTTTCGTAATGTACAATGTTCCCTAAGGTGGGTCATTGGATGGATGGCCAAAAATATATTAACTCGAGTTCCTCCGTGCTTCAAAAGGCACTTTAAGTCGTTGGTCCCGGCTGCATCTAAAGTCGTTACAACTGACACTGGATCAGCGTGGTTATGACCCATTCTCTCTATATTCTTCTAACATTAAAGGGCTGGTAAAGATTATGGGGACATTAAAGGGATGGTAAAGATTATATGCGTTTGAATAACTATCTGTTGGTGTATTTAATAAAAAAATAAATACGGCATGGGTACAAGAGTGTCTCTTTTTTCTCACCTCAGAAAGCATATTTCGCACAGCTTGTTCGTCGACTCTTTCTCCAAGGCTGACTAGAGTGCCTCTAAGGTCATTGTGGTCGATACACCCATCTCCATCGAGGTCGAATAACAAGAAAGCCTAAATAGATCAGGAAGCGTTAATAAAATTTGATCATAGCATTATTATTAGCAAACTGCAATATGTCTTTCAATTAAACTTAAAAAAAAATCCATTATCAATAAAATACTTATCACCAGCTTCTCGTGATGATGATGGATGATGATGAATTAGCTAGATTTGCTATTCTCGCGTACGTTAACGATGAGTATGGCAACGTCAATACGATAATAAATTAAATATACAATTTTGTTCAATTTTGTTATACACACGCACAATATGGTAAGTGAATCGGTGTTTGTAAACGATGCTCAATTTTTTTTGTTTTAATGCTATTTAGTTTGTCTATATTTCTATGAACGAAACGTGGGTGCCAGTTCACCTCTGCCTACCCCTTCGGGGATATAGGCGTGATTTATGTATGTATGTATGTATTTCTATGAACAGGTAAAGACAATTTCTACATTTATTGTCGTATCGCCCCCTCCATACTGTACAAATAATAAAAGATTAAGATTACTTCTAAGACCAAGACACATTTCACCTACCTCCTTCAGCTCGAACAGCTTCGATTCATCGAGTTCCGCCAACACATTAGGAGGTATCGAGAGGGCTTCCCTCGCTCTGGATGCGGACCTCGACCGAGCAAACTGGGGGATCGCTATTTCCGCAGCACTATCAGAAATTATGGAGCCACTGTGAGAAATAAAAGAGTCCATTAGATCCTGCAATGTATCCCTGTTAATATTTGATAGCGCCGTTCTTTCAATGGACACTATGGGAAACAAAGGGCCGTCTTCGCTGTCACGTGCGGGGGTGTTGGTGACAATATGACAAGGGACAGCTATTTATTCACCCACTCTCTCCAAAGTGTCCGTAAAAAGAACCGTACGAAATTCCCTAAATTATCTCTCGGGCTTCGATTTTGCTAAAGATTTAATCTTGATAGCCGCACAATCTGTTATCTTATTTCTAAGGCGGAGGGCCTTTGTAAATTTTGCCTTCCCAAGTTACGGTTGTAACTCAAAGGAGGAGAATTAACTATGGAGATAAAATAAATTGAGAAATGTCGATTCGTAATCCTTAGGAATGTCCCGGACGTCTAAACAAACTCAGGTCTCAATTAGGGACTTGATTAAATTTTGGCAGAATTTGGCTTTATAATAATTCCATCTGCGACTTGGTTTTTAATTCTACTTATTTAATATATTATTATAAAAAAAAGCTTCTTAAACACTTATTGCTAGCAAAAACAAGGCTAAAAAGAGCCTTGTTTTTGCTAGCAACATAAGTGTTAACCAAAGATATTATGATTCATTGTAGGATAGGATCCTTACCATAAAAATCTGAATCCAAATTATGTTTACTGTTAAACATTGCAGTATAAAGGAAAATTTGTTTGACTTATTCTGCTTAACAAAATGGGTTGTTGTACATTCGTCATAAACTTAATTCGTCACAGAAAAAAGTATTGAATAATAATATACTACCAATAGGTGTGATTTATGTATATATTTTACTACATCCATTCAAATGCTATGCTGCCCAGCATAGTATTTGTATGGATTTAGAAGTGACAATAACTCTGCCTATTCCTCATCACTGTTATGAACTTACGACCCTCAGGCGCCTTTTACGATACGGAAACATGGTAACAATTTAAATGTATATATATTCTATTCTGCCGTCACCACGCAGCTAATCATGGTTAAACTTTTTCATCGTGAATAAGGCAGATTATTAAGTGATATTTTGAAACATACATACATTATTTATTAATACTCAGTTACGTCAAATAACGTTAATGAGTACTTAATGTCAAAAAATGACAATTCAAAACTAGTCGCTATTTTTGCCGAGTCTATGGTCTAGATTTAAATGAGATTTTTTGACATTAAGTACTCATTAAAGTTATTTGACGTCTCTGAGTGCGGCAGTTAATGTTAAATATTTGACGCTAAATGTACAGCAGTAGGTCAGGTAACCACAATATGTCAAAATTCGTCAATCGACTTCGAGCTTTACATCAAACAAGTTAAGGTGGCCAATCGATTGGAGATGTTTGACAGTTTTTTGTACCATCGCAAGTGATTGAGAATGACGATGGACATGCAGCTTCGTTTTACAGATATCATTGTCCCACACAGCAGTGATTCCATTTCCCTCACCTTAAACCCCAGAACAATGGACATTAAAGACTTCAGATATTCAATAATAATAAATATAAATCGGCTTAGACTACAATAAGAGCCTCCTTTGGCGTTGGAATTTTTCCGCATTGCCTTTTCAATCAGTTCTCGATGAAAGGGTTTTGGTACAATAGAGAAATTTCGCCTGCGGAAATCGTGACCTTCGCACGAGAAAAATAAAAGTCAAACAGTGAATATTTATGCAACAATAAGGCTTAGATTGCAGTAATTTAGTGTTTAGTACATCATACAAAATCTTGAATTAAATGCAGTAATTTAAAGCTTTTCATTATGTTACATGGAAGTTTGCTAAGCACGTGCGCTGTTTGTCAGGACTAGGTCATACTTAAGTACCTTGTCACAATAATTCTGCCCCGGAAAGTAAGCGAGGCGCAATCATAAAAATAGGCGTATGTCAGTATGCAAAGCCGATAGAGACAGTTTTTTAGCAATGTGCATCCGTAAAGAGGTTAATTATCGTCTCTTGTGTCGGAAAACCGCCCAGGGTTTTTTTATATAGTTGTTTATTTAAATGGACCATTCGAATTAAAATGAAGTAAAATATACATTTTAATTTCAACATTATATAAATGTGAGAAAAATTTCTACAAAGATTTTAGTGGTTAGAAAAAAAAAATTCGAAAAATTATGGTGTTGATGCGGGAAACGAACCCGCGTCCGCTGCTATCCAGGCAGGTGCCTGACCGCTCGGCCAACCAAGACACTCCTGCATCAATACCATAATTTTTCGAAATTCTTTTTCTAACCACCAAAATCTTTGAATTAAAATACTTTTGAAATACGATTAACTAAACTGCACCTAATCCTTGTCGGCTTCTTACAGATAATTCTGTTGTTGCTGTATTCCTAAGCATGACGATATTTCGTACGAGACGCTGAGAATCACGGCCTCGAGACGACTGCTACGAAACGCTGAGAAGCCTGCATTTAATAAGCTCTTAAAAAATATCTTAAAATCGAACTTAAGTGCATATTGTGCGCGAAAGAATTGAAGACTCACCCTTATTTGAAAGTCTTTAGAAGGGAATTGTAAGCGTTACTATACACTTAAATGTACTCTGATAATAGCACAGAATATAATACAAAGTTGGTAAGTATTCATATCATCATCATCATCACCAGTCCTTTAATGTCCCCACTGCTAGGGCACGGGCCTTCCCTATGGATTGAAGAATATAGGGAGATTGGGCCATAACCCACCACGCTGGCCCAGTGCGGGTTGGTGGGTTAAGTATTAATATGATAAAACCTAACTGTAAGATTTTATATAATCATCATAATCATTAGTTTCCCACAATTCTACATAATACACTAAATTCCAAAGATTTTATATAATCATCATAATCATTAGTTTCCCACAATTCTACATAATACACTAAATTCCACAGATGAACTGACAAAATATTTATTTAAATGCTAAATGTTCTGTTGTATATTCATAAAAGTTTAAATTGCTAAAATTGACCACTTTTCGGAATAAGACAGCACGGAAAGAATTGAGGAGCATGTGCAGTAAATAAAATGTTGGTTTATTTTGCCACCTGTTACGACATGAGCAATTCCCGCTTTCCTAAAAGTTGTAGTGATTGGAATAAAGGATCACCAACATTACAAAACAGGAAGAAAACTAAGAAATCAATTGCTGAAAGCTGCACTGCACTTACACGTGATAGCTAATCACATCATGCGTTACATATTTTTATAGAGACATTAACACAAAAAGATGATATAAATATAAGTTTAAACTCAGAGTACAATAGATTTAATGACTTTTTGTTAAATTTAGACAGGCTTTGAAAATGGATGCCGAGCTTGTTTGAAATTACAGGCTAAAGAACTACCGGAAGAAGAAATCTGACCGTGTTACGAAACGTGGACTAACTGCCGCACTCAGAGACGTCAAATAACGTTAATGAGTACTTAACGTCAAACAATGACAATTCAAAACTAGTCGCTATTCTTGCCGGGTCTATGGTCTAGATTTGAATGAAAATTTTTGACATTAAATATTCATTAAAGTTAATTGATGTCTCTGAGTGCGGCAGTAAGAGTACTAATTATTCGATTTTGATTTTAACATTATATAAATGTTAGAAAAATTAGTACAAAGATTTTAGTGGTTAGAAAATGAATTTCGAAAAATTATGGTTTTGAGGCGGGAATCGAACCCGCGTCCGCTGCTAACCCCGCGATTCCCGCCTCAAGACCATAATTTTTCGAAATTCATTTTCTAACCACTAAAATCTTTGTAGTAAGAGTACTAATAAAAACAAGAAAGTACTATTAAAGATAGCTTGGGAAAATTAAGGAAACAAAAGACGATTGCCAATGGTATCTAATAAGACATAATGAGAGAGACCAGTAATGCCTAGTTATATAGATGAAAATAGTGTAGTTAAAGATCGCTAGCGTAAAAGGTAGCGTAAAAATTTTGTAGTTTAGGAAAAATTTACTGATTTAGAAATCCGTTCAATTTTCTATAAACGCTATTATTGTAAGCTCTTAGAGTGCAAACAGAGCCCTTTAAAATGGAAAGCAATATCAACCGTTAGATTTTGAACCCCGAAGTAATTTCATGCTAATGGTTTCATAAAGGAACTTACTCGCCGGCCGAAATAGATTGGAGGAGGTTTTCCTTGAATTTTTTTATTTCATCCTTCGCTTGATCAGTCTCCGATCGGCTGCTGCGACGATCCCCTTTCTTGCTCTGCAATTATGAAACATATTTTTCGAAAACTTCGCCCAGTAGAATTACACGAAATTCTAATAACACCCAGAAAAAGGCTGTTAAACCAAGCGTCGCACAATAAACGATGTCTTACTTTCCGAAATTAAACACCGGAATCGTTTCGAGAATGTGTTTCTACAATTTAATCGGCGACAAATTTTATTAGTCCTTTATTTTCTGTTTCTGGGCGCTTTATGTGTACCTTAGAGGCATGAAATTTTATGTACGCACAGTAAAGCAGGATTAATTGTAGTGATAATACGTCAGGTGTTAAGTTTACACTTTTACGGTATCTAGAATATTTTTATGTGGACTAAAAATACAGGTGATATATTATTAAGCTAGCTTTGGTAACGTTCTTAAAGGGGAGACAGGAGAGATGGGGGTGGTGACTGTGGGTGGTCAGTTGGTGACTGGGTCTGAATTGTATTCTGCTCTGCTGTCACCAGATGCCATGAGTAATGGATTCTGATAAAATGCCAAATGATATCAATTAAAATAAACAGGGCTTGAATTTAAATTTACTGTAGATTTTATATGGGATATAGCCTACAGAAACGAAGCTGCGTTTAAAGTTGTCTTATAAATGAAAATGACTGTTACTATTTTGATTATAATTTGAACATTATATTAATGTTAGAAAAAATAGACAAAGAATATTGTGGTTAGAAAAAGTTCGAAAAATTATGATCTTGAAGCGGGAATCGAACCCGCGTTCACTGCAATCCGGGCAGGTGCCTAAACCGCTCGGCCAACCAAGACGCTCAGACGTAGCGTAAACATGTCAGAATAATGTAACATTTCCTAGATGATACTCATAAAACCCGACACTTACTTTCTGCTTCTCAGCCCCATTAGTGAGCTGGCCTTCCATGTTCTGTTTGCCACTTTACACCAACTCTCACTTACGCGAGTACTCCGGCGACTGAGCTCCGTTCACAAATTAACATATAAATAAATTTCAGCGGAAATTATGTTGCATTAATGTTGGTATTATTTATTTCGCTCGAATGCGCACAGATTTCGAGATTAGACCGAGATGTTGGTTGGGAGTAATTAATCTTTGGACAGTAACAGCTCCAAGATTTCCAGTTCAGCGGACTGTTTGTCCGGTTTACACGTTTCCAGCCGTTTGGAAGTGAAAGCCCGATTGTTGGGACGTCTTCGTCTCCGTTTTGGGGTAGTATGCTTTGTTCCGGGTCTGGTGGGGAATTTGTCGATAATGTCAACAGTTTTTCATAGTTTTTCGCACGTAATTTAACCCTTTAGCCGCCCGTGTCGGATTTATCCGACGAGTGTTCGACAAAGGTTCGTGTTCAATATAATGTGTGCCTTGCTGGATATAACATTTTAGTGACCCTATCGAAGCGCTCCCTAAAATGTTGGTCGGATAAATCCGACTAGTACAAAGAAGTTTGTGGTTAGAAAATTTTCGAAAAATTATCCTCTTAATGCATGCATGCAATTTATTTATTATTACTATTGTGCACTGGGCGAGCGTAGTGGGTTATGGCCCATTCTCCCTATAGGTATTATTTCATCTATAGAGAAAGCGTGTGTGGAAATAACAGGGGGCCTAGACAAAGTAACATAAAGACAAAGATAACGAAGTTCGATAAAGCAAAATGTATGGGATTTGACGTAAGTCGTCGTGAAATCACGTGACCAAAACCGTCTTCGTAAGTTCCTGGTTATGTTGGTAGCGCAAGCTAAGACGCTGTAGATACCAAAGTAATATGGCCGATCGTGACGAACTTCGACACGTTATAGTTATGAAACGATTGCCACTTGGCTACAGGCCCTGGGCTCATATACATCCAAATCTTTGGTGGTTTTGTGCGTTATGTCATTTTTATAACAAGCGATGCAATGCGATAATTCGGTCTTGATTTGAAAGTTCACTGATTATGTCAGTTTTAATTCGCATTGATGTCACGTGATAGAGCTTACGTTAGACGACACTAATTGGGTGATTAAAGTAAATGATGGCACCGCATGACTAATTTACAGTTATATCAAGGGATTGCGTGCGTAATTATTTCATATTATTTTAATATAACGTTAACGTTTTCCTGCGTATACTTACTTATTTCTGCTAATTGCAAAATAAAATTAAACATTGGAGTTTACTACATCTATCATTTTAGAAGAATCACATCTATCATATCAATAGAAGAAATGGATTCGATGAATGTGTAGGGGAAACTGACCCAAAACAGACATGATGTCTAAAGCGGGTACTTTCGTATGTAAAACATAATATATAAAACATATAAAATTCATTTTCAAAATAATGTATTTCGGTCAACCTTATCGACTGCTTACTAGAGAAGTTATTAAAAAATTTAAATCCCCTTCTGTCTCCTGGGTAGTTTGGAGAATATATTATATTAAACACCAGTGTACACGCTTTATGCCGCCATGCCCGTTTTGGGCCCTTGCCTTAAGTCTAAGGGCACTTATCAATCAAACAGACAAGACCATATTTTTTATCATTCCTAATTTGAATACGTTAATATTTTTGGCGAACATAATTCAGTTACTAGCTTAATAAAGTTAGGCAATAATCTTAACCATTATTATTCGCATAAATGGAATTATTGAATAGATGTCTATTGGATTTACACACGGCTTGTAAATCGAAAAGACAGACCAACAATCTTTAGCCTGAACTGGGAACAACTTAACTTATTTTATTGGATCCAAGATTATTAATTTTATGTTATGACATTGAGAAACTAAATAAAAAATGTCATTACCTACTAAGCAATCGATAGCACATCTCCGTTTGGGTGTCTGGTCCATCCTGTGGTGGAGAATGGATTGTTGGCCAAGCAGATCAGCCACTGCGCTCTGCTTTCCGCTGTATTCCTACTAAAATACAAGCGAGACCAAGTGACTTAAAATACTGATGTTGCTAAGTTATTTTATCATGCCACTGAAAAGTCGCATCAAATATTCAGCGTCTTCCGGAGAGCACACAGGAATAACCGCGTTTGATGCAAAAGGCGGGGGTCGGTTTTGTAAACGGGAACGATTTGATACGAAAACATCGATTTCCGCAGTTGTAAACAGTCGAGCGCTTAGCGTATCGGCAATAACGGGTTTGGCTTATTTTTAACTGCTATTTTGATACAAACTGCACATAAATACCCTTTCAGCGTTCCGATTGTCGTTTTGGTGTCGCGATAGTTGATGTTAATGTTATGAATGACAATTTTATGTTTGCTTCTCGATTGGACACGAAAAAAAACTTTCGAATACGAATTTAGTAAGCGATCTGGCAATACAAGAGAGACGCTACTCAAAAAATTACTAACAAAGTGAGCAGCACAATATTACAGAATTAAAGCAAATAAGTTTTGTGCAAAAGATCATCAAATGTCAATTAAAAAATGGCTAACATGTAACTAATGTTGTGTTAATAAATGTAGTAAAAGTTTGCATTAGTGAAACATTCATTTCATTGATCTATTTTACTGTTGTTATGAAACTCTATAAAGTAGAGTAAGTAGGTAATGAGGTGTATGCATTCGTAAGACCAATAAAAGCAAACGAACTAATAAAACAAAGCCAGCTAGTGAGTGATTAAATTAGATACAATTTAGATAAACGAAAATACGCTAAAAGTAGCTAACAAGCTGATAAAAATAATCATAAAACAGAAGAGGCAACAACTCAAGGAAATAACTTCGCAATATTCTGCAATAACGCGGTATTTGGTCCTGAACAACATCTTGTCGTTGATGTTTCGGTAATCTGTGCCTAAATTATTATTGAACATTTGTCGTCGAGCCATTTGCCGTAATTGTACAAGTAACTACCACTTGGAAGCCATCCGCTGTCGAATATTCCAGTCTTATTAACCGCCCAATCTGCCGTGACCCACGGCATCTGAACTAAATGCCTTTAATTGACTCTGTTCCCGTTGGGTCGAAGGTCTTCCTTAACTGGCGAGTCATATTCCGTTTCGGGACGAAGCCATTTCCCTACTCATTATTGTTAACGAAAGGGTTGTACTAGATTTACATTACACGGTTATGCCCGACTATTGCGTCTGCGTTTAGCGTAGCGGTTTCTTCATTATCTGTAACATTATTTTATAAATTCAGTTATTTATTTTTCCATTCAAATATGCCAGAATGATTTGTGTTGATGGTCTCCTCAATACGACTTGAAGATGGCATCAATTATTAAAGCAACTGTCATAAAAAGAGAGCTACTATATTCTGCTTGCTTCCATTTGGAAATTTAACGCGCGCTAAAAAATTTGCGCTTGGCCTGCGATTGCGTAAACTAAGCAATTTCGCTAAGGCCGGTCATTAAATGGGTGACCAAAAATTTATTATCTCGAATTCCTCCGTGCTTCGGAAGGCACGTTAAGCCGTTGGTCCAGGCTGCATCTGCAGTCGTTAGTACCCACCAACCCGCACTGGGCTAGTGTGGTGGGTAATGGCCCAATCTCCCAATATTTTTCCATCCATAGAGAAGGCCCGTGCCCCAGCAGTGGGGACATTAAAGGGCTGGTAATGATGTGATGATGATGACTTACGTAAAAATCTTAATGAACACAACATCTAGACTAGTAATAAAAGTGGGATCGTTTGTGTGACATTGTTCAGCTTTGTATTTGATTCGAATATAAAACAAATGGAGTACTGAATAATCGTAATAAATATGAATAGCATTTTCGGCAAGCGATCTCATTGCTTGATTGTTTGGACCCAGAAAGACATTCCTAGTTATGGTTCAATTACGTAAAAAAGCTGTAAATTTTGGCATGCCACGTATTTCATTAGCGGCCTATCCGTGATCTTGAATATATGATTCTGTAATGCCTCAACGGAAGCCCGACAGTGTGCTTTTACAGTTCCAGAAATCGATTCTGAGGATATTGACCCATGGTTGATATTGGCCAAAAGTATCGTAAGCACAAAATAGTTTTTAAATTCAAGTGAGTAAGTACAATTCATTACATTTGGAATATAGGCATAAGACCACTATGAAGTTGTATTGCAGTAAACATAAAATATGTTGTAAATAATAATTAATTAAAAAAATATGTCATGTTACAAAAAAATAAGGTCCGTTATATATTCGAATACGTGTATCCCGCAATCCTGGCGGTTGCCTATAGAACTAGGCCAACCAGAGCGTTGGTTGACTTCCCAAAATCATCAGAATCTAACCTTTTATATTCACTCTGTAAATCAAGTAGCATACCATCTAGCAAATTACTGCGATTAAAATTCCCTGTCAATGGCAATACGGTAACCCCCATTACATGGGATATAGAATAAGCTGGCAAAAAGTGGGTGTTATAACACCTCTGCTTATTCCTTAGGAGAAAAGGGGATGATTTCTGTATGTTTTAACAGTAGTTTGACGGTCAATAAAAGCAAATTCTTTCTGTCGTTATTCCAAACAATCCAAGATCGCACTATCGTCTTTCGAACAAGCATAATGAACCCTTTTTTCCCTCAACCGAAACGTAATTTATGCCGTGTTTCCTCACCCGTTATTGATTTTCTATTGTAGCAATGACAGATTTTCATACAGCTCATAAAGGCGTATTGTTGTGTGGGTACTGCCTTCAAAGGAATACGTTTTCTGAAAAGATTACAGGGAGATTTTTCAACGGCGGCGGCAGAATGCGAAGATGGCGACTTGGCTGTTTGTTTCCTATGCGCTGACGCGGGGTGATAAATGTTTAACCAGATAACTGCTTGCGGTGCAATGACTGAACGATATTTTAAGGTACCTACATTCATATTATAGACTAGTGGCCGCCCACGGCTTCGCTCACGTTAATGTTGGTTATTATATAGCCTATAGCAATCCTTGATAAATGGTCTACCCAACACAACAATATATTTTCTATTTGAGTCAGTAGTTCCTGGGATTAGCGTGTTCAACCAAACAAACTCTTCAGCTTTATAATATTAGTATAGATAATAATACTATTCTGTAGGAAGCCATACAAGGAATAATTTTCTTCCTAAGTAAGAAAATTTTTCTACTTAGGAAGAAAAATTTTCCTTTGTTTTTTGTTTCACTTTGGACTATCCCCAACAGAAACTTACAAGTTAAGCGTTAATTTAAAATTCGCACACTCTTGATTTCCTTAAAATTTTGATGAATTTAAAAATGTTAATATCTTTGGGACAGTTGATGCTTTGGTGTTTGTACCTAGTTGTAATATATCTGGTTTTTATCATTTTTCTATAGTAAAACACTAGTTCGCTGATTTTGATTTATGACTATTATTGTAGTCACACGCGCAACAAAATACAAGAGTGACAAGTTTTCCCAAAAAAAATGTAATTCTAAATAGTGAACAATTAGTCATTTAAGACACAATGTAATTTGATTGAATAACTATCTATTGAGAATAGTTTCTAATTAGATGGATCTCCCTATCTCCCTATATTCTTCCATCCATATGGAAGGCCCGTGCCCCAGCAGTGGGGACACTAAAGGGCTGGCGATGATGATGACCAGGATAGTAACCCAAGCAACGTGCTTGACTTGATAAACATCTTCTTGATCTGGATATAATAAACGGGAAAAATATATATCGATATCGATCAAAAAAGGCTTGAAAAACTTTCGCTCTCCAGTGGGTAGTACAATCGCCATTCCCCACGATTCCCGGGAGCATTCGTCTGATTTCGAGATATGCCACTCTCAATCTCGGACCCGGATTATTTTCTAACAATTTTCCGTTCCAAATAATATTATATTTTTCAAAGGTTTGTGAAGATTGGAAGATTAAGGTAATTTAACCTTAGTCTATACTAATATTATAAAGCTGAAGAGTTTGTTTGTTTGGTTGAACGCGCTAATCTCAGAAATTACTGACTCAAATTGAAAAATTATTTTTGTGTTGGATAGTCCATCTCTTGAGAAAGGCATAGGCTATATAATAACCGACATTAACGCGAGCGAAGTCCCGTGCGATGACTAGTATATAATATAGCCGCTTTACGGCTGAGAGACCTTTAATCAGTCAACAGTTTGATAATAAAATAATATATTCGATTTTAATTTTAACATTATATAAATGTTAGAAAAATTAGTACAAACATTTTGGTGGTTAGAAAAAGAATTTAAAAAAATTATGATGTTGAAGCGGGAATCTAACCCGCGTCCGCTGCTATCCGGGCAGGTGCCTGACCGCTCGGCCACCCAAGACACTAATTAACTTGCCGAAATTCTTCTAACCTTTACACTTCACGTTGTAAGCCAACGGGTACCCTCGCAATGTAGAAATAAATTTATCCCGGATAGCAGCGGACGCGGGTTCGATTCCCGCCTCAAGATCATAATTTTTTGAAATTCTTTTTTTAACCACCAAAATCTTTGTACTAATTTTTCTAACATTTATATAATGCTAAAATTAAAATCGAATAGTTTATAAAGCAAACCCAAGCTTAACCGAACGCACGGTATTTGTAAAAATATCT
Source organism: Cataclysta lemnata (assembly GCA_963931975.1). Classification (NCBI taxonomy): domain Eukaryota; kingdom Metazoa; phylum Arthropoda; class Insecta; order Lepidoptera; family Crambidae; genus Cataclysta; species Cataclysta lemnata. Next base: position 10,068,749 of record OZ008339.1, read on the forward strand.
GCTTTGGAATGTTTGAAATTTATTTCTACATTGCGAGGGTACCCGTTGGCTTACAACTTGAAGTGTAAAGGTTTGAAGAATTTCGGCAAGTTAATCAGTATCTTGGGTGGCCGAGCGGTCAGGCACCTGCCCGGATAGCAGCGGACGCGGGTTCGATTCCCGCCTCAAAATCATAATTTTTCGAAATTCTTTTTCTAACCACCAAAATCTTTGTAATAAAATAATGGCTAAAAACAACCAATCCGCACGGGCCGGCGTGGTGGGTTGTGGCCCGTTCTCCCTATATTCTTTCATAGGGAAGGCCCGTATACCAGCACTTTAGTGCGGATATTAAAGTGCTGGTGATGAAACTGGGTGGGGTGGAAAATCTTGCCACTTGAATTTGGTTCAATAATAGATTAATGATGGATGATACTCTGATATGAACTAATCATGCTTGCATTTCACCTAAGCACAACGAACATTCAAATTTATCACACCTAATGCTTTTACCGTATCTATAATTTGTTCGGCGATCAAGTGCAGCCTGGGAAGATATATCAATGCATTTAACACTGGTGCTCCCTCGGGACCGTCTATAAATATCACTGCATCGCACACATCTTTGGCTTGAACTATGCTACTTCTGTGCCGCAATATAAGGTTGGTTTTAGCCTATCAAACTTAAAGGTAAAATGCAAGTTACTTGTACGATATTGGAAATTATTCGGTATTCTGAACGAAAATAGGATCCTAAGAAATTCTACCCGTGACCACGGCTGTTGTAAATTGATCGTAACGACGGGTTAAAAAATAAATATGCCAAACATTTAATTATACGCGAGTCTTATCCGTAAAAGTTATTTCATTTCACATGTGTAGTGCTGCAAATAAAAGAACATTATGGGCATTCTCGTTTTTTCAAGGTGGTTTTCTTTCTATATTTCATACATACATACATAAATCACGTCTATATCCCCGACCTACTGCCTCCCGCAAAGGTGAACTAGCACCCACGTTTCGCCAATTATGTTAGATCCCATGTAATAGGTGGCGAGCCTATTGCCATTAATCGGGCACAAAAGTCGCAGTACTATTGCTAGGTGGTATAACAGGAACGCTGCTGCCCATTCCTCATCACTGATTTATCCTTAGTCCCCTTGTACGACACCCACGGGAGAGATTTGGGGTGGTGACAATTGTATTCTACTCTGCCGTATATTATTGTTCTATCAATATGGATTACACGGTCTACGGTTTACTACGGTCAATATGGATCTACACAACCTTAATACAAATGAAAAATACAGTATCCTCAGTTACTGCATTTTTCATTGCAACGGTAGTAATATGCGAATACAGCTACTTCCCCTTAATTCTAATGAGGAATATAATTATTTGTGCTGGTACAGTATCAACAATGGTCTCTTACAATGGTTCCCAAGCGAGTAGTTTTGACGAACCAACAGAAACATTATTGCTTCGTTGCAGTAACATCTACCTAAAAATGCAATACGTTTTATTTTTTTATTCCGTACGCGGATGGTATAGCACAATCCAATCGTTAGCACCCTATCTCTCTCGCTGGTGTCGTACAAGGCGACTGAGAGTATGGACAGCGATGAGTAATGGGCAGCAACGTTTCTTTTATACTACAGGGCAAGATCGCCCCAAAGTATAGCCCTATGTTACATAAGACCTAACCTAACAAGACCTTCATCGTTAAATATTCAAGATATTTTATTTAGGAACGGAAGAACTCTTGCCGTTATTCTATTTAAGTAGACGCGAAGGTTTTCTTAATAATCAGTCAAGTCCAGTTCGTCTATCGTGAGGGATTTGACAGTTTCAGTTGCTAACAAATTACGATGTGAAAGATATGAAAGATGCGAGAGACTGTCAAATCGTAAATAGAATAATAATATTAATTTTAATTGAGAATTGTTAGCAACAGAGTTACGTAAATTAGCCTACTATGTAAACCACTTTGGTAAAAAATTAAAGTTTCTGATTACCAAGCTAGAGCTAAGAGTCTACAAAAAACCTGACACAGGAATTTCCGTCACCATTATAAAGTCTCCTCAAAAGACCGTGTGCAGCAAAAAATTACTGTCAAAGCTGAAATATAAATTCTGCAAGGTCCAACGTTAGCCGGCGGAGATAATAAAAAATCTCCAGTCAAAACGGTCTAGCCCAACGATCCGCCGGCTACTATTTTTCTTTGGTTCACAGCGTTTATTTAGCTTTCTTTTCCTCATGTACCTAAACTTTACGAGGCCATCCGAAGACTTGCGCAATTTTTGCTTGTAACGAAAAGCTTCGAGCTTATTTCACACCAAGTTCTACAGATTTAATAAGCTATCTTCTTCGCTAGGAGTCGGTGTACTGCTATGACTGAAATAACCAGTTTATCTGTTAAAGTAAATAGAAACCTTGTGTTTCTTTATATTTTTAAAAGAAATCTCGTCTGAAAAGAAGATTAATATCTCCATCTCTTGGATGACATGTAAAATTGAACACTCCTAATAATACATAGTTTAAAATCTACATTTTTATAAAATGCTGTCCGAAACAAATAGGTTTATTTTTTATATAAGTTTACCTTTTAATTACGTAAAATTTATTCAATTATAAGACAATATCATGTTATATTGGCAATATTCTCACGTCACCACCCCACTTATGATTGTCACTGTATTTTAGGTAAGAATGTAGACAGACATTAAACGGTTTTGTTTACTCGCACTCACAATCCTGGCTCGGTGGAAGGTCTTTGCTGGTATTTGGTATTTAATGCTGGCTATATCTGTTCTGTAATAGAATCATAACGAACTAAAACAGTAATGAGTACTGCTGTTTGCGCTGATGGTCGGTTCCTAAGCGTAGCAGGAAATATGTTTCTTTCGTAGGTCAATCAATTACCATTTTTGTGGCAAACCTTCATTACAATGCTCTTTTCATTTCGAAGGCTTCGTCCAATCCAAGCTGTAACCGCTATTACTGTAATAATATATCTCTAAGGGGCTGTTTCACAATCGACAAGTAAGTTCGAAGCTTACTTTGCAGTTCAATTGATATATATTTCATATTACAACTCTCAAATGATCTGCGAAGTACTAGCTACTTAGAAATTATTTGTCGATTGTCAAACAGCCCCTTAGAGATATATTATTATAGTCATAGCGGACTATAATAATATATCTCTATCTTTTTTAATTCAACGTAAGCAAAATCTAAGGCGAAATTAAGTTTCCAAATTCAAATGAATAAATTAATTAAATTATATTTACTTCCTCTTTTGCCACAAGCAATAGGCAGTAAAATACATCCACCTTCGCCGGTCAGAGAGGCCGAGCTGAATTTACAATTAAATACCTTCATATACAACCCTTCAGCACCCAATCCAATTTATGACATCCATAAATGCCCCAGGGTTGTATAGGTCCCTTGTGGTTTCCAAAGGCTTACTTCACGCTTATAGGCTCATAAAGAAGTAAATAATTCAATTCCATTTAAATATTTAAGTCTCTCCAAATATTCGTTTTGCAGATTTTTTATCGTAGCATTTTAATAGAGGGACTTTGTATTGGACAAAACTTTGATTGGTAAATTATTCATGAATATATCCCTATAAATTGGGCCCATTCCTGGAACTGATATAATTTACAGTTACAAGCAATAATACGCTTTTTGCATACAACTGTGCAACAGTTAATATTAACATCCTACAATAAACATTGCAAATTAAAGTAATTAAGGTTATCCGAGAAGAAGCGAATGGAGAAATGGAAAGGGGAAGGCCAAGGCGGATATTACATAATCAAATTGAAACTTCTTCATTGCCTCTCCACCCAAGGATCTCTAAACCGATCGGTTCTGCGCTACCCGCATCTAGCGGGTTCCCGCAACCTTCACCAGATCGCCGTTCACCTAGCAACGCTGCGTCTCCCGGCGCGGGATCGCCATTTGAGAACCTTTCCGCCCCAACGGCCGTCAAGCTTAACGGGCATGCATGAAGACATTAATGCTATTGCATGAAGCGAAAGAAGTACCTATGTAAGGGTCGTAGCAAGTGGAAAGACGTGATCTCTGCCTACCTTAGGAGAAAGGCCTGATGTAGGGTTACCAAGCCGTCAGTGTCTTGTTGCAATTGAAATGAACCAAGCTACGGTCACGGGCGACTAGCCGAGTATCTCTGATTCCACCACAATGGTTTTCCATTATTATCGCGATTCCTCGCCTATGCGGCGTCATTAATCAGGGCTAATGACGTCGATAAAAATATCTACCGTACCGGTTCCATAGCGACTAAGTACTGTGGCCGTCTTGTAGTTAGTTCTATTCACTGCATTGTCGTTCGCTGAATAGGGCATTGTTGCAATTGCACCAACTTGTGAGAGGGTAAAATAAGAAAAGATATAGCAAGTTACTAGCGATGTAGATCTTGGAATGTTCTCTTTTAAGCTTTGCTTGCAACTTGAAATAAAACAACTTTTACGGATAAGACTCGCGTATAATTTGGTGTTTGGCATATTAATTATTTAACCCGATGTTTCGATCACTTTACAGTGGCCGTGGTCACGGGGGGACTAAAGATGACAGGTGTCCTCACAATAAAGTAATAATTAACTAATAATCAACTAATAATAATAATCTTTAGTCCCCCCGTGACCACGGCCACTGTAAAGTGATCGAAACGTCGGGTTAAATAATTAATATGCCAAACACCAAATTATACGCGAGTCTTATCCGTAAAAGTTGTTTTATTTCAAATGTATAGTGCTCGTGCAAATATAAGAAAACATTTTGCTTGCAACTGTTCAACCCAGTTCACAATTCATCTGGGGTCTGCGCAATCATCAAGCCATCCATTTCCTTTTGATTAATAGCTTGCATTACACCGAAAAGGACTAGATAATTGGAATTCCAAACAATGAAATAAATCCTAATAATTTGATAGAAGTCGTCCAATTCTTAATTAGAAAACCCTAGACTTTTTCATATTTTTCCCAATTTCTCACAAAAACGCGAAAATGATTAATATATTTTTGTTCCGACACTCCTCAATATTTAAATTTCATGACAGCTGTCCATTGTAGTCTGAATGAAATGAAAAGGTTAGATGTAGACGAGAGCTAGTGAAAAGATATAAATGTAATACCAGCAAGATATTACGACGAAATAGTAGAAACATTGGGTTTTACTTTATGACAGTAATACTTACTGTTCCAGGAATGCAATTTTAAGAATAAATGATTAATGATGATATTATAATCGCGGGTAGTGACATTTTTGTATAATAGTTTTTTTCGTTTTAGATAGATATAATTATAATCCTACACGTGATTATTATTTGTTTATTAGGTCAACAAAAATAATAATGTCGCGTATTTTTTCGACCTTGTTTTCTTATTTACGTTTAGTTTTAATAATTCATGTAATCTATTCGATTTTAATTTTAACATTATATAAATGTTAGAAAAATTAGTACAAAGATTTTGGTGGTTAGAAAAAGAATTTCGAAAAATTATGATCTTGAGGCGGGAATCGAATCCGCGTCCGCTGCTATCCGGGCAGGTGCCTGACCGCTCGGTCACCCAAGACACTAATTAACTTGCCGAAATTCTTCTAACCTTTACACTTCACGTTGTAAGCCAACGAAAAGAATATAATTTCTAACCACCAAAATCTTTGTACTAATTTTTCTAACATTTATATAATGTTAAAATTAAAATCGAATAGTTTATAAAGCAAACCCAAGCTTAACAGAACGCACGGTATTTGTAAAAATATCTGCTTTGGCATGTTTGAAATTTATTTCTACATTGCGAGGGTACCCGTTGTCTTACAACGTGAAGTGTAAAGGTTAGAAGAATTTCGGCAAGTTAATTAGTGTCTTGGGTGGCCGAGCGGTCAGGCACCTGCCCGGATAGCAGCGGACGCGGGTTCGATTCCCGCCTCAAGATCATAATTTTTCGAAATTCTTTTTCTAACCACCAAAATCTTTGTAATTCATGTAATATTAAAACAAAAGGGCCGTAATCCAATTTAAAATAAGTAATTTACTATCACTAAGCATATCGTGTTCACAGTCCCTACATGCACTTATTAAAATACGAAATATGAAGGAAAACTTCGCGCGGGAAAACTCTCCATGAGCCTCAGTTCATAGCGACCGTCACGGAATGGACACAAAACGGACACAAAACGGAAAACAAAATAGTTTCCTAGAAATATCCCGCTATCTCACCAAGGGACGGACGTATATATAATATTTCAAACTATTTAATTTGCACAAAAGTTTTAAATTATGCGGCGCTAAAATTTAACACAAGAAAACGATCTAGATAAACACATATCACTAAAAATACCTAGGTACTACACCGAAATGTTCACTGGGGTAATGTTGTCTTCGTATTATCTTAATACCATACAGTTGCATTATCTTTGCCACGTCCCCATACGAGCGTTAAAAGCATGATACCAAAGGCAAAATATTAAAACTTAGGGCTTGTGATTATCAGAAGCACTTTCTGAAAATGACTTTCGCTTTTAATGGCAGTTGGCTATCCAGTGATTTTTTTAGGATATTTTTTTACATAGACAGAAGGAAGTTTTTACATCGTAATTGGGCAATGAACGAGCTATGTGACGTTGTCAGGGACGCATGAAGATAAATTGTTAAAGTTTAGCACATTTAACGATTTCCTTGCCAATTTCTTTAGGCAGCAAGTACGAGGAACAACCCACCAGGCTACTCCACTTCGTACCTAAGTCCAGTGCAATAAGATCTTCTTTTAAGTGACTTAGTAAAAATATTTCTGGTAGATTGGTACTAAGAGAAAAAATAAAGCTGGAAAGTCTTATGGGAGATGTTGGATGATGTTACATTAGGCAAAATTGTCGCTGTAACAAATAAAATCCACGAACTCTTGTTGAAGATGAAGTATCAACATCATTCATTGTTAGAAGGAAAACACATTAATTGTTAGATGCAAAACAATAGACATCCTAAGTTACAATTATCTAAATGTTCCAACAGGATTGAATAACCAAAATAGGTAAAAAATAAATAATGTGGATAATTATGAGACTATACACAAAAACGACTACAAAGTAGCATAGATGCCTCCTTTAAACCCTGTATCAAAGTATCCGAAGAAATCAGTTTTACTTACCCATCAAGCATGAGATTTACAAGTGAAACGTCATATTAAATTGTTGCATGTTAAATAACTAATGCTATTTTTGTTATTTTAATAATTATGCTATTTGTAAAACGAATAACACAATTAAAAAAAATACAGCGTATAGTCATTTTCCTTTCATTCCCGATGTTAGCTACCGAATCTTTCCAAAACGAAACCTTGAACTGTCATTCGTTTCCTTCGTTTGTGCATGTCTGCCTAACTCAAAAATTCAATTTCTCGAGCCTTCAAAACGCAAAGACACGTCTCAAGTACTACGTGGCCTGAAAGCACGTTGGAAAGAACTAGACTAGAGTAATATTTGACACACTCTATCAGCATCATAAAATAATAATTGTCACATAAAGTACCTAGTTCTTTTGATATTAGAACACGGCCTCGCTCTGTCGGGGCCATCAAAATCTTGCGCAAATGATATTTTTACAGCAAACATATTCTTTATTAAAAGTGCCTCCAGTCGTAACCTAGGCTTCAAGCAGCGTGAAGTGAAAACTAGTTTCATTTTTGCCGCCGGCACTCACTGGGCCCCAGGGGGCGCTGGTGGCGGTACGCGGCTCATTTTGACACTCATGCTGTTCTCACATAAAGTCATGCGGCTTGAATATTTGACGTAGATTTCTATTTTCATTAATACTCATATTCCAGTGACAAATGTGCGGGTAACGGAAAGATAGACTAATGTAAGACTATCAAATTCTTCCAGTCGATTATCACCTGTAACGTTGGAAGAATAAAATGCAAAATTGATTGTTATGAACTTCATCAAGTATTCGATCATCATCACCAAACAGAACTGGATGCTTACAATTTATGTACGGGCTACGGCAATGGGGATTAATATAAGACTAATAAAATCAGATTTTCAATCTTAAAGTTGAAGCCTAAAATACAAAATCGATTGTGACGATCGCCATCAACTGTCCGATCATCATTACCAAACAGGACTGGATTTACAAACAATCGGAAGGCCCACTTCTGACGCCGACCCTACTTAGAGTAGGATAAGGGCAGGGAGAAGAAGAAGAAGAAGGCCCACTTCAAATTTCTTATTTGTAATCATTTGTCATTTGTTTTTCTTCTCCTTGCCCACCAAGCTCAACGCGTGGATAAGCAGAAAAAAATTGACATAATTTCGAATCATTGTACCAACTGGTATCATGATTATGCATTCGATGAAATGTCAAATGCAAGACTGGGAATAAATTGTAGGTTCTTGCGCTATGAATATTTTCCTATACGTTCACGCTTTTGTACAAAAGTTTTTTGGGTCATCCCGATCTTTCATATACACGCGGTGCCTCAGAAAATAGTGGTTGAAACTATTTTGCGCTAGAATACACATTGTAAGTCTTTTGCAGCAAAATATATGGATAATGATTTAGAAAATCAATTTTAATCCCTAGTTAGAATTAATTAATCTAAGTTATGTTACATTACGTTAATTATTATTTCCGTTTAAATACATACATACATAAATCACGCCCATATCCCCGAAGGGGTAGGCAGAGGCGAACTAGCACCCACGTTTCGCCAATCATGTTAGGTCCCATGTAATAGGGGGCGAGCCTATTGCCATTTATCGGCACAAAAGTCGCAGTGCATTACTATTGGTAGGTGGTATAAGAGGAACGCTGCTGCCCATTCCTCATCATTGATTTATCCTTAGTCGCCTTGTACGACACCCACGGGAGAGACTTGGGGTGGTGACAATTGTATTCTACTCTGCCGTCACCACGCGGCCGTTTAAATACATTTATAAATAACCGATTTATCACCAATCACGGGGCATAAATAAATATATTATTATAAGGGGTTCATTTATACGTAGTGCCGTGTGGTGACGGCAGCGTAGAATACAATTGTCACCACCCCAAATCTCTCCCGTGGGTGTCGTACAAGGCGACTAAGGATAAATCAATGATGAGGAATGGGCAGCAGTGTTCCTGTAATACCACCTAGCGATAGCAATGTGCGGCGACTTTTGTGCCCAATGTATGGCAATGGGCTCGCCACCTATTACATGGGACCTAACATAATTGGCGAAACGTGGGTGCTAGTTCACCTCTGCCTACCCCATCGGGGATATGGGCGTGGTTTATGTATGTATATATGTATGATTTATACCATTTCGCCAACTATGTTGTAGAGTTCCATGTAACAGGCGACGAGCATATTGCACGCAATCGACGTAGGATATTATTTACTCCTAGGTGATATAATAACAAGGAGAACCGCTGATGATAACAATGGAGTCAAATCAATACTAAACCTAATGACTGATGTATGGTAAGGCAGACCTGAATCACAATCATAAAAATTCTCTATCAGACTCAAAATATAATATCAAAAAATAAAAACAAAGCACAATCGGACCGCGGTCCCCGAACACTCCCGTCTCGGAGAAAAAGAAAGAAGCGGAGGTTTCTTTTTTTGCTGATGGTGCGGCGTACATTCTGCATCCCAATAACGTGCAGCAGCGAGGACATCAAAGTACTGGAGATGATGAGATATAGCTGACGTAAGCGACTTATTGGGTCGAAGGACGTCACAGAAGAGGCAACCTGGCTGGGGCTGAGGAAAGTGCCGGAGACTTGGGACCCGAGTGTTGCAATTGTCTTGGCTCCCATTCGTTCAGCGCTTTTCCAGGCTCCCCTCGCAACGCCTCCGCTGCATGCTGAATACATGGCCTGAGCTAACAGCACAACTTCAAGGATGGACCGCTGAGGAAGTAGACGACGAAGACGCAGAAATCTCTCACCAGGGCCCGTAGCCAACGATCACGATCGGCCAAATTACTTTGGTATCTACAGCGTCTTAGCTTGCGCTACCAATATAACTAGGAACTTACGAAGATAATTTTGGTCACGTGATTTCACGACGACTTACGTCAAATCCCATACATTTTGCTTTATCGAACTTCGTTTTCTTTGTCGGTATGTTACTTTGTCTAGGCCCCCAGGATCGTCAACTGATAGATTTCTCTACAGAATTTTGTAATGAAAGACGTTAATACATAAAAAAAATAAGCCTATATACGTACCCGAAGGGGTAAGCAGAGGTGAATTAACCACGTTTAGCCAATTAGGTTAGCTCCCATGTAATAGGGGCGAGCCTATTGCCATTTATCGGGCACGGAAATCGCAGTTCATTGCTAAGTGGTCTAAGAGGGACGTTGCTGCCCATTACTCATTCCTGTTTTAACCCTTAGTCGTCTTATATGACACCCGCGGGAGAGATGGGGGTGACAATTGTATTCTGCTCTGTCGTTCTTTCATTAATTTTGCAATAATTTGTAATGGAAGGAAAAAACTTGATATAGTATCTCACCCATTCTTCTCAGGACAAGGCCTTCCGGTAGCTTGCGAACGCATGGCGTAGATGCGTGTGATTATTATAGATTGGGTGATACTGCACACTCCACTACTATTCTCCCTTGGACACACGGGTTTTCGAAGTTTAACGTCTTGACGATTCATAAATGTAATCTTTACATCATCATCCTCATCACCAGCCCTTTAATGTCCCCACTGCTGTGGCACGGGCCTTCCCTATGGACGGAAGAATATAGGAAGATTGGGCCATAACCCACCACGTTGGCCCAGTGCGGGTTGGTGGGTACTAACGACTGCAGATGCAGCCGGGACCAACGGCTTAACGTGCCTTCCGAAGCACGGAGAAACTCGAGATAATAGATTTTTGGTCACCCATCCAATGACCGGCCTTAGCGAAATTGCTTAGTTTACGCAATCGCAGGCCAAGCGCGCTGTGCCACTGCGCTAGCGAGCTCTCGTAATCTTAACAGGTTGAAACGAATTTTGATATTTATTAACCGTATTCAAATACATTTTATTTAAATCAGAACGTTTGAATATACCTACTTGTACATATATTTTTTATCCAGGAGAGTGTCCTCTTTAGGTTCTATATCAAATTTCAATCCATTTTCCAATCAAATATACTATTGCAAAGAAAAATTCTATCAAAGATTTTTTATTTTCCATTAAACATTTTCTTTTTTAGTCACAATACACGATTCCTTTTTTATATGGGCTGTGGAGGCACAAACAATTAAGTGACACATTAATGAAAGGGTCCACCTACGTCTGATGGAGCCGACACGACTACTCTTACACCCTTCACAACAACCTACTTTGTTGATTTCAGCATAATGATGTAGAATATTGTATTTAGAATGTATATTACATACAATATACAATTTATATCTTGTAATCTTTGTCATTTATGTATTCTTTAAAGCTTTCTTAAGCAATAAGAACAAATATCCCAACTGTTCCTTGCGCTCGTACTATTTTCAGCTTCAATAGCCAAGAAACTGTTACTGTATTAATTGCAGCAAACGCTGAATTAATCTCCATTGACTGAACGAATTCCCCGTTTCGTTCAATTAACGTTCCGTTTTACGGTGACCCTTTTTTCTTCTCCGATGGCAATTATACCATTATTTCATCGCGAGCGAATGTTGAGCGCGCTTCGTTAGAGTATCTTTTTAAATGGCTACATTTCTTTTAGTGCTTCGTAAAAATGATACCGTGTCTGGGGGATTGCTGAATGGCAAAATATTTAAAATACAAGAACTTTCTTTTATGGGCAAGTTTTCACGCTCCAGTTTAAGAGACAGTGCGCCTTTGGGCAGATCGCTGTGTGGTCTTTGTTAAGGTTATATTATAGGTACTTCCACTGTTCTTACTGATGGATGCAGTAAACAGCCTGTATAATTAGATTGAGAGCGAAATTCGTGGCTTTAACATAATTTTTGAAAGACCAATTTTAACGAATTGAAATTCCTGTGCATTTAGGTATTTGGCGTGTTATTATTTAATCCGATGTTTCGATCAGTTATAATACAACTATGTCATGAAGTCATTCAGAAATTTTTTGATATTTTCCTAGTCTATTTCTTTGCAAATACGTTGAAATTATTCAGTCTTGTAAGAAAACTCAAATGGGTCTCATCGGATCTAAAGTTTCGTTTTAAGATACATGAATCGAGATTGAATTGTATCGTCATGCGACGCACCACAGCTGGAACTACATGGAATACACGTGGCCCACATACGCCGATCTGGACACGTTTAACCCAATAAATTTGATTTGCCTATTAATTGTGTACGGATACATTAGACACACGCTATATGAGTATGTGACGCAACACTATGTGATGCGGACCCAGCCATGCTAGATTCTTGTTACTTTCGGCAACGGATGAGACATTCAATAAATATAATGCCATAATTGTGTTAATCAATAAGACTCTCTCGAGCGAATTAGTCGACTTTTTAAGCACAAGTCGGTGCAGAATTATGCGGAGGGATGAAATATGAGGAGCTTGATGTGACTAAGCGATGTGCACTAAGAAATAGTAAGATAAAATAATAGCTTTATACACATACGTTCACTCACTCATATAATACTATACACACCCACGCGCAAACACATACACACGCACACACATACACACATACACACACACACGCACACACACCCACCCACGCACACGCTCACACATTTTAAATATTTCACAGACTTTTCTTGTTAAGGATTATTGTGCTAAACTTAAATACCTACCTATATACTTTTTAATTTTCTTCTCAAAAATAGGTTTATAGGATCTCTTGTTAGTAATTAGTATACTAATGGCTATGGAAGAGTGAGGTCTTTTGTCACAGGTATATCCATACCAAAAAGAAGACCTCCATAACAATGTATTGTTAAAACCTGTTTATACTGCAATAAAGATTTTATTATTTTATTTTATTATTATTACTAAGGCTGGTCATTATGTGGGCAAATTAGAGGCGCAAAAATAATCCCGAGTTATTCCGTGTTTCGTGTGGTACACTGTATCTGTCAGTTGATTCGTACTAAGACGGTGTCTTCCAAAATTACGTGTGAGTGACAAGTAGTGGGGACATACCTATAAAGAGATGGTGATAATAAAAATGTTGATAAGACCACAGAGTCTAAAACAATAGGTTAATCACTAGAAAGCAAAGTTTAAAAATCAAAATGGTTAAATAAAGTTCCTTCTGACATAGAATACAACAACTAACTGTATATTGTTGTGCCGTGTGGTGACGGCTGAGTAGAATACAATTGTCACCACCCCAAATCTCTCCCGTGGGTGTCATACAAGGCGACAAAGGATAAATCAATGATGAGGAATGGGCAGCAGCGTTCCTCTTATACCACCTAGCAATGTACCTACTGCGACTTTTGTGCCCGATAAATGGCAATAGGCTCGCCACCTATTACATGGGACCTAATATAATTGGCGAAACGCGGGTGCTCTTCACCTCTGCCTACCCCTTCGGGGATATTGGCGTGATTTATGTATATATGTATGAAACTGTATATTATACACATAATTTATACAATTTAACTGTATAGACATAAAATCCTACAGTAAGGGCCTGTTTCACAATCGACAAGTAAGTTCGAAGTAGCTTACTTTGCAGTTCAATTGACATATATTTCATATTACAACTCTCTAATGATCTGCGAAGTAAGCTACTTTGAATTTACTTGTCGATTGTGAAACAGGCCCTAAGTCCTTTATTTCTATAGAGTTATATTTTACCTTCTTCTTGAAATGATACGACAAATCAGGTAGCCCGTGTTCCGCAAACGAAGCGCTTACTGAGTCCTAATAATAAATGTTACCTCAGACCGTAGAAACTTCTCTCGCTAGATGGCGCTAGTAAATTTGTAAGGATAACTCAATTTAAAAGAGTTTCCTCACCATAATTCTTACAACAGATCCTTGGCTTTTGAAATACCACATCGTTATAATTTTTAAATAATCTTTAAGATTTACATGCTTGATTGTGTAGGTAGATATTATCTGAACAAACGCTATAAATTAACTTTTTTTTTGTTTGGTTAACTGTTATTTGATGCTATATCTTATGTTTGTGTAGTATGTACCTTCATGCAGAAGGTACTACATAAACATTTTTACTTTCTTTCTTTCAAACTTTTCCCAAATCCATCAAAACACAACGCAATACCTACTTAAACTTTCAACTCCTATTACAAAATTGTTCGATCATTTTACGACTACTATCAAATGTAAATTCATTATGATCTGAACACCGTGTAGTTATTCTAACGCAGACAAATTTAGTAGCTAACAGCGATATAAATAAAAGTTTTATAGCCATTAAAACGCTATTAATGTAGGACTCTCCACTCCACCGAGGCACCTAAGGACAAATAAAAATAAAACTGCCAAGGAGATTGATTACGAACCCGTTTCAATAAAAATGCGAAACGTTTGGCCCGAGAATAACAACATTCAGTTTATGTAAATCTCACGGAGACTGACTGCTAATATCCGGCGAGTAAATAACGTTCCGGTGGCTTCCATAAATCCTCTTGTTCCTTAATGGTGAGTTTCAAAATTGAAGAAGCGGCTTTATGGAGCCTTTCTTTTGTTAACTGACCATTACCTTGATAGATGGCGCGTCCAAATTGATTTTCTTGCGGTGTTTAAAATTAATAAGGGATGTTTTTTAAACTACCTAGCTCCATGAAATTCTTCTGTTCCATTCACACGTCCTGTATTTCGTAGAAACTCTTGCAAAACGACATTTGTAGCTTTTAATGATACAAACAATCTCGGGCGTTGCTTCCTAGTTCTTTATTGTGATTCTGCTTCTGCTGTTACACGAACTGGGTAAATAGAGTAATTCCAATATTTCATAATAAATAACGAGAACTTGCTTGTGCTCTCCAAAACTCCTCAATAAAAATTAACAAAAATTAAACTAGTCAAACTTCCTCAATATCCGCGTTTCATCTTACAATCAACCATTTCTATTAGATACGGCTTTTCAGAAAATAGTCTTTATTTAGGCTCCGTGATAAATCTTACACTTCCTTAAAGGGGGAGTTGATAAGTCTTCCAACGGAAGTCTTTTGTGAAACCATTATGAACTAATCACGACATTAAATTCGACTTACGAAACGTTTTGTTAAAGCTTAATTTTATTTTGTTCACATAATTTCACAACTGCACGGCTGCCTTTTGAGTCCAAAGTTTATTCGATTCGGTTCACTGTAGTAATCAATAAACATACAAGTAATAATGAATATTGTAGACTTACGCTTGGTTCTGATTTTCGACCTTATCGGGTTGATTACTTATTCTTTCCGAGATTCGTATATTATTAATGGCATTGGCCTGAAGCTTAGCTATAGGTAACCCTGTGCTATAATGCTTGTAACGATCTATTTTGAGGGATGAAATTATTTGCATATATCTAGAAAAACCTTTAGAAACCTCTAGAAAAAAATGAACCTTAGTCATTCCAAATGTATGGTAATCATAGATCATCATAATCTTAATGTCTCCACTGCTGGGCAAACGCCTACATAATGAATGGAAGAATATGAGGAAAATCAACCCCTTAGCAAAATCAATCCAAAAAATATATCCCTTAGCACGGAAATTACAGTAATTATGGTAATTATAGATCATCACGAGCAAAATTGAAGTCAGGGCTCATACTAACGACAACACCTTCCCCACGTCACTTCCTCCTTATTGGTTACTTAATCTTTTATATTGGCAACACTCGGGCCCAATTCGGGACTGGGGCCTTGGCAACATTAATAATACAATAACGCCCAGCACAACTCACCCGGCTTAGACCAATAAGTTCTTCGTAGCGGATTTATTATGCAGTACGTTGGACTAGTAAAATCATATTAGGTTGGAGGTCTGTTCATGCCGTATGCTTGTTCAACGTGAAATATCTGGGCGTGTTATTAGCGGTAATGGCGAGACACTGTTCTATGTGATTGCTTCTTTACTGTCGTCTGTGGGGTCACCACCAATTTTATTATTTCAGAACGACTCCTTCTTAATTAATATAATCAATATTGTTACAGGTGATAATCATAATAGATGAGTATGTAGCCCATCAGTGGCGGCTAGTGGGGCATCGAACTGGTGGTGCAGTTTACTTGCTTACTATAATAATGTTTATGCTCATTATCACTCACACCACACACGCAGTATAAAATAGAACCAACATAAAAACAATTACGAAATGTAAATAGAAACAAATAACGCGTCACCGACACAGCGAAACTACCGAGAGGTCATCGGTCATCCATAACGCGCGCGAATTTCGTCAAACATCGGGAGCTTTCGGTGCCTTTCGGTAGTATTCGGTTCGCTCGTGCGGCGCACGAGAACAGTCTAATTTTTCGGTACATTTCTATGAACAATTTTTTGTCTCACACGCCAGGCGTTTTAGCTCGTATCCCATACAAGTTGCATGAGCAGCCCTCGTGCGCTCGCCGTGGCGCACGTTATTATTTATTTACAGGGAAATTGTGTCTTATTAGCTTAGCAAAGCGCTTAAATTGTTTTGCAATGATTGGAAATTTAATTTGTTATAATTTTGTTTGTTAAAACAATAAATATAGTAATTTAAAAATGAAGATGAAGTAATATTTTGTAATTTTTTTTTTTTTTTAATTGGTGGTTCAGCGCACGAGCGCACTGAAGGCACAGCCGCCACTGCTCATACCGCCACGTCTTTTGAAAGGTTTTCTATATCGTTTGTAATAATAACAAAAACATGATTTTTTTGTGATTCTGTTGATGGATAATTGAATATATTTCTTAAATTTTTTTCATGGATTTACCATAGACAGTATGGCAGAGTTGGAAATAAAGAGCAGAGCTTGGGGCTTGTGCGTAAGCCGCTAGGTTTGCTGTTTATGGGACCCCTTCACAACCCAACACTCACCTCCTTATATTATTCATCGATCGCCATTTTTTTGTGGGGATAATAAGAATTGATCCATAATACAATGAAACCAGATGATGATGAGATGTTAATCTACATATACTTAATATTATAAAGCTGAAGAGTTTGTTTTTTGGTTCATATTATGGTTAAACGCGCTTATCTCAGGAACTACTGACTTAAATTGATTTTTTTTTGTGTTGGACAGTCCATTTATCAAGGAAGGTTTTATTATAATAACCGACATTAAAATCAAAGCCGCGGGCGTCCACTAGTAATATAGATAAACTAGGAACATGGCATAAATATGATGTTTTTTAGATAAATATTTACTCTCACTTTCAAGACAAAGCCGTTGTCAACTGCTATGGTTCAATTTGTGACGCTTTGTGGCGTTACACAATATGGCCTTCGTATTCAACTAGGGTGAGGCTTTGTGGAGATAATTTGTAGGGTGCACAACGCATAGACTAAAAGCTTCCGATGTGAACCTAAGCATAACCTCCTTCTATTAATAGAAAGGTCGCCAATTTTGTTTTTGCCTTCATTTGGTTTTAAAACACGCTTAAAGATAAAATGTTCAGTGTATTTTTAAACAAGCTACTGTCACTGCCCGCAGCGAATGCTTTTATTGAAACAAATATATAGCGAATGCTTTTATATAAACAGTTATTTGGGATGGTGACATTTGTATTCTGCTCACCCGTCTTATAAATTATCAAAAAATTATTTTTAAAACTTAATAATAAAGACCGTGTTTACTATGTCGTTAAACTATTAATTTGATGTTACTGTTTTTATTTTTGTATTATTTCTACTTTATCACTCGTGAGCGAGTTATAAAAGTGATAAAAGTCACTGAATAATTTATACCTGGAGATAAATATTTTCACACCAGGAATTATTAGATAGCTACAAATCTTTCAAATATTTCGGCAGACCAGTTTACAAATGTGCCACCGGCCAAAATGTATTGAAATAGAACAAAGATTTATCAAATCGAAATGGAATAAATTCGCCGTGGGGCTTTCATTAAATCGTTTGGCCACAGCACACTATCGGATGTATTGGCAATTCTTTCCCGCTCTATTTTGCATTTGTTCAAAGCCCATTCTCGTTTTTGGAAATATTGTTGCACATTCGTATAACATTCTCTTTAAGTACTTTGGCAATTTTTACTATAGGACATAAAGGTGTCATGTGATTCGCTGACCAAGCATTACACATACTCATACACACTGTTGTTTTTTAATATACACTAGATAGCGTAGTTATTAATGCGCAACCATGCATAGGTATCTGAAGCAACATTCGCAATGGCCATCCCTCAGATGCGTGGACTTATGTAATATTACAGTGCGTTCACAGTTATTTTACCTCTGACGTTTTATGTGAGAGAAGGATACTAATATGACATTTTCATATGTTAGAGCAGGATGCTGAGGAGTGTCAGACGTACAATAACTGTGAACGCACTGTAGTGGACTGTTGACTATTCGCTTTGTCAGTTTCGAAGCTAATTTTCAGAAGTTGGTTTGCAGCATCACAACACTCTACATTTGTGGGTACTTGTCTCTAACAGTAAAGAGTATTTATTCATCATTTAATGTTGGGTTATACCCAGAAATGTGCGCAGTACCCTTACGGAGAAAAAGCCAACACATTAAATCAACAAATTTATATTTATCAGGTGGGGTAAGCCGAACATATTTTTTGCTCTATGCCCACCGCAAATTCACATCAGAAATTAATCCAACAAGATTTTCTGAATTTCATATTTACCACCACACCCTCTGGGCTTCCGCAGGGTAATATTTTCTTGTGTTGCGAGAATTTACTAACATTCCTAAGTTAAGCCAGTGGATGGATATATTAGTTTTCTCGTGCCGCGTGTGATATATATTTTTCTCCATTCTGGCATCGTGAAAAACAAACCTATATTATTGGTATTAGAACACAACATAATTTATAAGCAAAACATCCGTGAAGGAATGACAAATTGGCTCAATGTTTTCGACGCTATATCTGAAAAAATTGCACATGTTTCATTTTAGCCAACATTGAAAAGATTTAGGGTCTGTTTCACAATCGAAAAGTAAAGTTATAAGTATTTACTTAGCCAGTAAATTACATAGAGGTTAAATCCTTCCGGTAACTTTCTTTGCGTTTCACAATCATCCAACTAGTAAATTAAAGTGAAGATTAACTAATAAATACTTACTTAGGAGTATGCTGGCAACTTTAGAGTTTACCGTTTCGTTTCAAGGTAAGAATAATTTCTGTATTTGTAATAAGTACAGTAAATGCAGCAACCAAATTACAAATATTTTTCGTTATGATTTTCACATAAAATAAAGATGTATTCACATGAAAAACATAGTACATTGTGAGGTTATTAAGTGATTTCACCTTTTCTAAAATCAATGTTTCTGTAAGAATGGAACGTACGAGTTGTCAACAAAAGATCCATGTCAAACGTTTGTCAGTGAGATAGGTTTCAATGGTGTCAGTCAGATTATTTTCAATAATTGTTTCAGAGTGGATTTTGTGCAGTGAAAGTGGTGTTATTTTGCTGCACAAACATCCGTGTTGATGTGCAATTATGCAGAATCATTGAAAATAAGTCTTGTGATGTGTTTTATGTTGAGAATTCTATAGTGGTTTTCACCACCTCATCAGTCATCATGAACTTTTACTAGAATTAAATTCACGCCAAGCAGTAGATGCGTTCAAATATCTGACTCCGGTGATTCGTCTATCTCTGTCTGGGCCTCACGAGGATATATTTTCATATACTTTAGCCAAATGAAAATTTCTTTAAATAAATAATTTCCTACTTGTTTTAGATAAACAAAAACCAATGAGACCTTTTGAAAAGGTGGCGGAAAGCAAACTAGAAATCGCAGAAACAAATTATAGAAGAGGAATGAGAGCATAAACGGAAACAGTGGTTGTTTGAAGAAGAAGACTGGTTGCAAAATAAAGTTGATAAAAATTTGTGAACATTTTATTTTAAATAAATTTCTTAACTAACTATATAATGTTTTCTTATAATAAATAAAACATTACATTGTGTAGTGCTCATGCAAATATTATTTGCACGAGCACTACACAATTGTAGGTGTTCCGATTTACACAAACAGAGCTTACAGTAGGTATCATTGTTTTTGGCAGTATGAGGACGGTGTTGGGATGGAGGTGGTATGTTCCTATCATTATCCCTATTGATGTTTGGATGTTTCTTGATCAGTAGCTGTGCAATCGCATGTGAAATTAATTTAACAATTCGACTAGCAGATGCCTTGTTTACACCAGTGAAGTCACCAACTACGCTAAGGAAACTTCCTGTTGCATGATATCTTTGTGTTAATAATAGACGATCCAAAGGTTTAACTGCATAATTCCTAGAACAAGGACATAATATATTAATAAAACTAGGTAAGTAGTAGGACTAGGATGCAAAAAATAATGAAAAGTGTAAATTTTACGTACTGTCGCTATAGATGTAGGAATACATAACAACTTACCTCGACGTAGGAGCAGTTATTGAATGCTCTATTAGGGAAAACCTATAATTAACACCCTCTTTAGAAAGTCGGAATCCTATCTTGAAGTCAGTATCATCATATTTTTCCATGTTGTTTACACCATACCGAAATATTGGTTCCCTACGCGGTCCCGTCATGCGACCAAAAAAATCGTCAAATTCATCTTCAATAAGATCAAAAATTTCCATTTTAAATGACAATAATAAACATTGTTGATGAATCTAGAAATGTCGTATTTGAGGTTATCTTGTCATAAATAGATTTACTTCTCACAAGTATACGGCTACTTGGTAGTGCATCCGATGATTAATTTAATCTGCAGATTACGTTGTAATTAACCCTACTCAGAGATTGTGAAACGCAAAAATTTGTTTACTGAGCAGATAAGTTCGAAGTAGCTTACTTCGAACTTTACTTTTCGATTGTGAAACAGGCCCTTAGGGGTATTGCTTACTCAGTGGTAGTATAAGAAAGATTCTTTAACACACCAATTTTGATTACATCATTTATTAGCAATTTCTCTATATTAGAAGAAAAGCGTAATCCAAAGTTAAAATTCTAGTATTTATAAGAACTAGAATTATAACTTTGCATTACGCTCTTTATAACCAAGAAAATAAATTCAACATATTTCACTTTGTTTCGTATTACCTATTCTGACTTTTAAGATTGTTTTTCAAGTCAGTATTTAAGGCAAGCTCATCCATCAAAGAACCTTCTTGACAAAATGCCGTATGGAATTAACTACAACTACAGGCTCTACAGTGAACTTTATTTTTTACGATAGAGATCGGGAAAAAAGGGCCTCAATTTACTAAACTTTCAATAAAGATCTTGTCATTGATTTCAATAGACCATAATATTCATCCGTAATATCCATGACTTTATCTCGGGGTTCTCTCATATTTCTCTCAATTTATAGGGCGTAGTGCCTTTTGCGGTACCCTGACAGTTCATACGAATATTCCAATTCGATTCAATTTATTCGATTCCATGGCTCCGTTACATGTCCTCGGCGAAAATATGGGAATCCTTCTGAACCAATCGAAACTTTAAGATTTCGAACTAAGTAGCCTGCAAGCTTAGCTACTCTGCTTTATATCTTAAATCAATATAGTAAAGTTATAATGAATATGTATAATACTTGAATCAAAAAAATATTTCAGATTCAAAATTCCGATAACTTCCGATAAATTCCGATAAACTAAAAAAAACATTTTTTTAAGAACATTTTGAACCAATTTAATATTCTTCAAATTTTCCTAAACAGAGCCGATATTGAAAAACTTTTGAATAAATACTCATTTTGCAAATTTCATTTCGTGCCAAAGTTTCCTTTGAATCCAGTTTATATCAATATTGAGGCTAATTATGGCCTGAGAATTATTAAAATCTGTGTCGACGTAAATGGATTTCTCTAGTTAGTGACAGTAATCCTGGCGAAGGCTAAGTATATTTCGAAGTTGATAAATTTATCTGGAAGTGCCTATTAAAAGCCAAAGTTTGGCCTAATGATAGCGCTATAATAGGTATAATATTTGAGCGTTCCGTTCACCTCCTAGCTTTTAATAAATAAGTAATTCTATGTGAGGTCCTTAATATCGTTAAACACATTTAAGTCTCTTAATTGATTTAAGTATGCAGTCGTCATCATCTTCCTAACTTTGTCTATCACCTTGTTTCATTTGAGTTAGTAAAATGGTTGTAGATATCTGGTGTTTCATGGCTGTACAGTAAGATTAGAGAATATTAAGACACGAATGGAGCTCAAAACACACCAGAATGGGGTAAAATTAATTTCGTTCGACGAAATTGCGGTTTCCAAAGAGTTCATAATCAGGATTTATATTTAACAACACTCCCAGCCAACTTTTTGATTGAAAATGAATAATAGACATACTTTCGAACTAAATAGAATTGAAATGTTTCAACAAATCTTTGCTTCGAAAACTTTTGTATGAGTTCCACAGATTTCTCGGTGTAATAATGAAGTAATTTTAGACTACTATTGTGTAATTATAGTCATGAATCCGAACTAGCTCTGCGTGGTGGATTATGGCCCATTCTTCCTATATTATTGTGCCCCTGCAATGCGGGCATTGTAGAGCGGACGGTCGGTTGATGATGGTGATTCTCAATGACTGATGCCTTAAAAGCGCTAAACATTCTTTCATATCTGTAATCAATTTAGGTTTGCCAGGTCATTTGTTAATTTTCTTAATATACATACAAGTCATTGTACTCTCAATTGGGTTTATGATAAGCTTTAAATTTAAACCTTAAAATAAGGAATAGATAGAATATCACTAAAACATTATTCATAATATAGCCTGCCTAACTGCACCTAAATAACTAATATTATTTAGGTGGCATTCTTTCAGTAAACCTCAGAAAGCATTAGTTAACTTTTTTCGCACGCAAAAAATTATCATTTTACGTTTTTGAAATTATGATTGTGTCAAACAACACATTGAATAATTTGGGAATTATGGATAATTTTACTTTATGTGTGATACAGTTCTTATATAAGGTTTAACATAGAAGTTTATTTTTAATTTTAAATAAATGTATTTTTCATCCCACCATCTCGGAAAAGGCGTTTTTGCTCTTCGATATCTGAGTGCAAAAGCCGTTTTTATCCTCTAGAGGTTAAAGTAAATTTGAATTTAGAACATCGTGTGCAATGAGTTTGTGAATTCAAAACATCATTATACCTATTTATTTCTACCTCCATGGTGCTGAAATTATCATGCAACCTATTTTAATTTGTTAAAAACTCAGACTCGGAACCTTCTTGGTGTACTTTTTTGGTAATTTGCTTTGCGCGCGCCATTTTCTTTTCACGTCATAAATTTGTTAAAACCTTGGAGTTCCGTGACGGTCAATCAGCTTGCCGTCAATGTTGCTTTAAACATTTTGATCGTCTACAATAATGCTTGCTTGATGCTTGAGTCAAGCATTTAAAAGCTTTTTGGTTTGTTTGATTTGTTTACGCTAGCAACGGAACAAAAACATACAGAAAATCAACGTGCTTGACTCAAGCTGATTGACCGTCTCGGAACTCCATTAGGGACGGTAATTTTTATTAGGTACTTACAGGTGAGTCTGGATGAATTTTGTGGGTGTGGCTGGGTGGATGGGTGGCTGTTGGAGGTGTGTCTGGGTGAATGGATGTTTTGTGGGTGTGTCTAGGTGAATGAGTGTTTTGTGGGTGTGTCTGGATGAATGGGTGTTTTGTGGGTGTGTCTGAATGGATGGGTGAGTATTGTGGGTGTGACTGGGTGGAAGTTGTGGGAGTCTGAATGGATGTTGTGGGTGTGTCTGGGTGATTCGATATTTTGTGGGTATTTCTGGGTGAATGGGTGTTTTGTGGGTGTTTCTGGGTGAATGGGTGTTTTTTGGGTGTTTCTGGGTAAATGGGTGTTTTGTGGGTGTTTCTGGGTGAATGGGTGTTTTGTGGGTGTTTCTGGGTGAATGGGTGTTTTGTGGGTGTTTCTGGGTGAATGGGTGTTTTGTGGGTGTTTCTGGGTAAATGGGTGTTTTGTGTGTGTTTCTGGGTGAATGGGTGTTTTTTGGGTGTTTATGGTTAAATGGGTGTTTTGTGGGTGTTTCTGGGTGAATGGGTGTTTTTTGGGTGTGTCTGAGTGGATGGGTGTGTATTGCGGGTGTGAATGTTGTGGGTGTTTCTGGGTGGGTGTTGAGAGTGTGTTTGGGTTAATGGGAGGGTGTTGTGGAAGTTTCTGGGTGAAAACAGAAACTGTTGTGATTGTATTTTTTTTTTGTATTTTGCAATTTCCTCGTTGGGGGGGATGAAAAGTTACGTGTTGCACTCGAGTGCAAAGATTTCTTTGCTAGCTCGGTCATCAAAATTGAGCACGCGGTTAAAAAACAACTTTGCACTCACGTACAACAAATAACTATTAAAAACGCCAAATTCATTAACACATAATGACGTTTTATTATAAAACAAATGGGATGTAGGATTTACCCGCTAGCTCACGAAACCCAAAATAAGACACAAAGATTTGTACACGCCTCAGCACAAAATCCATATTTACTAGGAATGTCGACTTGCATACCAGACCGCTCCAATGGGTGCAGAAAAGGAATCTACTCTGAGAGCTGTGAATAATTCGCATTTTACCATCGTCTGCTGCGCGGTGAAATCTCGACTATAAGCATTTACTAGGCTTTTAGTACTTTGCGAAAAGTGTTATGCGAAATACTATTACATGAGCGCCTTCACATAAAACTTTTACCGATTTCTATCGCGTATATTTTAGCATACATACAATCATGAATCACGTCTATTTATAACCGAAGGGGTAGGCATAGGTGAATTAACAACCACGTGTCGGCAATTATGTTAGGTCCAATGTAATTCAGTTGGCGAGCCTATTGCCATTTATTGGGCACGTAATTAGCAGTTCATTGCTGGGTGGTATAAGAGGAACGTTGCTGCTTACTCGTCGCTGTCTTAACCATTAGTCGTCTTGTACGACACGCGGGAGAGATTATAAGGTCTTCTTTTCTTCCTGCCCTGTTCCCAGTCTATCTGGGGTCGGCGCAGTATGTTTCCTCTTCCATTCATATGTCAGACGTCATTAAGCCATCCACTCCCTTTTGATTCATATCATCCATCCCACCGTAAAGGTGCTAGTGATGAATGAATGTATAGAAAAGAGACGGAACGGACCATGTCGAGAGACCCATGAACGGAGAGAGTGATTAGAATGACAACATTCCAATCCATACTGCTCAAGGTTTTGGCTTAGGTTTTACAGCCGGCCGCCTGCCTGACACCAACCCTCTTTGGGTATGCTGTTGTTGGTGGTTTGCCCTCCACCATTCGGGTGCCCCAAGGTGCTTATTGGTCTGCACCGGGCAATTTCCCTTAGTCGACTTTTACGACACCCATGGGATGAGTTGGGGCTGGCCTATTCTACGTTATTTGTTCGCTCCCAGGCCAGCATAGATTATAAGGTATTGATAATTATATTCTGCTCTGCCGTTACCACAAGCTTATTTTATACATATTTTAGAATTTATATAATTTTTTTTGACGTTTTAATGACTTGAAATAATTCTAATAGTCTTATATCAAATAAACCCTTTGAATTGCATTAATTAAATTCGTTGATAGCTTGCAATAGGATTTTTATATCAGTACAAACCGAGAAAGATTGAGTATTACTCCTCTGCTTCTCCTTCTACCACTTACTAAGTAAAAATAATTGTTATAAATAGTAATAAACATATCAAACTCTTTGAGAACGTGGCGACGTGGTCGTCGGAAAATAGTTCGATGCTCAATAGCATTCGCACCCAAGATAAGTCTAAAGACTTATTTTGGACTTAAAAATCCAAACAAAAGTTGACTCACAACGACAAAAAATACTACCGCTTTATAAACGCCCAACAATATCACTTACTTAGTCACAAATAAACTTGACCAAGTCGAATTTATACTTGCAAAACAAACTTCTAGCAAAATGTGCATTGAATGCACATTTCGATACACAAATCTGGAAACTTCAACACTAAACCTAGTTCTGAAGTAGCGAGTAAACTCGATCGCGCCCAACGATTCGTCTTGCTGTGCAGTTGCAAGAAGTCTTGTAAAACTTGAATATATGTATACACACTTGCGCCGGCATGACTGTTGCTGTTTGTAACTGAAATCGATAATTTTACAACCCTAGACGTAACATAACATAATTTGCCTGTTCAATCACATAACTAATAACAATATTATAATAATTATATTTTAATTATCATCTACTTAGACAATGAAGTAAATGAATCCCTAAGTATCCTTGTAACCGAAGAATAAATATAAAAAATAAGTGCAAGCAATCCATCCAGCAAATCCACAGTTTAAAAATTTGCAATGATAATTTAGATCCAGTAAGATAATTTTATTCATTTAAATTAAAATAATAATACATTGAGATGTTCCCCTGACAGAGACTAGCTCGATACAAAAGTCGCCATCCGCGTGGATGAGAGATTTTAAATGCAACAAAAGCTTCCTCCAATAATTTACATAATTATTAGTCATATTATTAATAGGTTTATTATTATTTCTACACCCCAAAACTATATTCCTAACTGAACCCCTGATATTATTTCTAATTATTGGGTACTTATACCCAAATGCATTTCTCTTATGAATGGTCTTAGTCAATATCTATTCAAAGATACAACGCTCGCAACAGAAACAAGACGAACGCTGAATTCCTTTGCCAAATAGCAAGGTTGACTGTGCCGAACACTACAGCTCACTAGACGCTGCAAGGATTCAGTAATACTTGTTTGGAGTGCTCTAGGACATGTTCAAGCTCATGGTACCGCTAGTAGTAATTTGACGGATGAATCTTGGAACACAACCAAATGGATACGGCACTTATGCTCTGGATTTCCTTTGATGGCTGACTTCCTTTGAAAAGTTTTTTCTTTCTCCTTTATTGCCGTCATAAATTCCATACAATTCGTTTCATTAAAGCGTAATCAAGATTTCTCTAAATCTCTGTGGCTAAGGAATGGTGTCAAATTATTTCTTTTGTGAAACATTATATCACTCTGTGGGAACTCACTACGAAATATTCTCCAGAAATCTCCTTGATGATCAACTCTCTGGTTTTAGCAATTACAAGACATTTTATGTCAATAAAATATATATTTTTTTAATTAACCGACTAGTAGTTTTTGACTATCTTTTTTAAGCTGCCGATGTTACATTCTGTATTAAAATTTTTATTTTTCTTCCGGGAGATGTGAAAATTATACGTTTGAGGGGGAAACGTTTTGAAATGAGAAAATCAAGTTAGATCAGTGAGAAGACGATATTAGGTACTTTTATGAAACACAATTCATTAGAACCCCGGCAAATAGATTTCGCACAAGTTTCGAAGATTGTATCCAAATTATTCTAAAATATATAACACCTGCTGAATTTCAATATTGCTTAGCAATATTCCAAAACGTTTCGCTACTCGCATTCCATCTAAACGAAACATAATACCGTTTCGTATGCAAATGCAGGCGCAGAAATTTGACGAACGTACCTTGGAATATCACCAAATGCACAGGGCGTGCGCCGACATCGTTCGGGCGCATCGCTTCATACATTTGCAGCTTGATCTGCAGCGCTTTCAATTTGTTCAACTGTGTTAAATTTACTGCTAGCTGCAATTTCCTGTGCAGGACGCGTACTTTGTATTATTGATTGGCGCGCTTTAATCTTGTTTATTCCATCACCAATGAGATATTTTTCTGGTTCTGTTAATAAATTTTAACTTCATTGTGTTCTGGTTTTTATTTATTACAAAGAAAAATTTTGAAAAATTGCAAAGGATGCGGGATTGATTCCTTATATTTTTCAGACCAATTTTTCTTTGATTTCATTATGTAAACTAAAATAAAACTAAAATATTACTTAAAATAAAACAACTCAATGGTTCGTAAGGAGTGTACTCGTGCCACGACTGCTAATAATTATAACGTAACATGACAAACGAGGATTTATTTCCGTGATTTTACTTCCAATTTTAACGTCATATTTTTGTATAATTCGTTAGATGTCGATATATTTATTAAGATAATTCATTATAAATTAAATATAAATTTAGAAAACTACCATCTTTTATCAATTCTTAAGTACAGAAACTAAATAATTTGTTGACCACGCAATTATAGCCAACGCCTGTTTCAATCAAAGCACCCAAAACGTTTATTTATCAACTCTGTCTCCTCATGTCTGGGGCTTAGAGACTAAATTTATGTTCCCATATATCGTATGATGCTAATGTATTAATCACACATTCGTGCCTTTATTTGCATGGCAATCTAAATCCGTTTTAATGAAATAAACCGTTTTCAAAAGGCAATTAGTTGCTTAGAATTATGTTCCGTTTGGCTGATCTTAACTTAAGTAGGAGCTCTCCACAAGGGGTGACTGGGTTATATTCAAATTTGAGATATGCCGCCAGAATTCTGGTAATAACTAGATGCTGAAATTCAACACTAACGTGGCCATACGTCATCTGACGTCGCTATCACGGGCCCGCAACGTACCTGCGGAACTGTACTACTTAGCTAACTATACATCTATACATCGTGAGTGTAATCCTGAGTGTAATAATCACTTTACCTTGTGTTTTACTACGGGAGAATTTCCATTATGTGGGCACAATAAATGTTTTTTATAGAAACAAAATTTAATGCATCGAAAACAGGGGAGGCTTACACGTTACTTGAAATATGGTTCTTATTACTGTAAGTTAGAGTGCAAGTAAAAGTATCAAAAAGCTCATGAGCTGCTTTTTCCATTATAACAAAATTGGTGTTCGGCAAGAAAAAGTGTGAAAAGGGGTTGGGCATTTCGATCGACTTCTTTCTCTAAATACTAAGTGATGACAGACATGGATAATAAAATCAGTATAATAAAATGTATATAGTATAATAGAAAACCGATGTCCTTCCAAATTGTGTGTCGTAAGTACCTCAATCACGTTTTCTTGTTTGTTGTGAAGCGCAAAAAAATGCCCGGAAACCCCTTTCAACCGTTTTTCGGCAAAGGATCGCGTTTTTTCCTTTGTTTATGGTTTTATCATTATTCTAACTCATTTCCTGCTATCCAAATGCACCTTTGTAGTTCATAAATAAAATGTCGTAGTTGTTCCGTTCCTTTATAAGACCTTACAACTCAACGTTTAGAATAGTAGACTGTTAAGATGGTAGTAGGAAGACAAAATATAATATGTCTTTTAAGCAGAATATCATTGATAATTAAAAATTACAATATATTAGTAAAGGAATATTATGAGACAGGAACAGCATCTTAAAAATATGGAATTAAAAATATAGACGTAAGTAAAGGACGAATCGAAAGGCTGATCTTAAAGAAAATACTTCACTAATCTTCAATAATGGACTCTCAATTTTGAAAATGAATAATTAAAGGACAAAGCTGTTGTTGAAACCAGTGTGTCGTAAAAGTCGCCTAAGGGAGATTGCCCAGTGTAGACCAATAAACACCTTTGGATCCCGAATGTTGGAGCGCAAGCCATCAGCATACCAAAAGCAAAATCTTGAGCAGTATGAATTAAAATGTTGTCATCCCAATCACTATCACCGCACATTGGTGTCTCGACGTGGTTGGTTCCGTCACTTTCTGTACATTCATTCTATACTAGCACGGTAACGATTTTAAATGCATAGTATTCAGGAAATTTCGGATATTATCGTAACCCGACTTGCTGTCAAACATGGCACAATTTGTATTGGCATACTGGGATCAGAGAGTGATGAATACGAAGCGCTTAAATCCTAGTATTTGTATACTCGAGAAAGACAGAGTTGTTCTTTCTTAAACAAAACAATAAGAATCAAAGATTTTGGTGGTTAGAAAAAGAATTTCGAAAAATTATGGTCTTGATGCGGGAATCGAACCCGCGTCTGCTGCTATCCTAGTGTCTTGGTTGGCCGAGCGGTCAGGCACCTGCCCGGATAGCAGCGGACGCGGGTTCGATTCCCGCATCAAGACCATAATTTTTCGAAATTCTTTTTCTAACCATCTTTGTACTAATTTTTCTAACATTCATATAATGTTGAAATTAAAATCGAATAGAATAGCAAACAATTTCGTAAGCGGTGTTGAACTAAATGACAAATCTGTGTCATTTACACTAAACAAATTAGATTGCATTCGGCAAACACGACTGTGCTAACGATAATTTACAAAGTGCAGAGCGATACGAACATTTAATTAGTCTGAAATTGCACATAAACTGGGTTCACATTGCACATAAACATGCCATTTACTTTCTACGACAGACATTAAGAAGAAGAAAAATTAAAAAGCTGGTGATGATGAACATATGGGACCTATATTGTAATTAAAATAAAATTGCTAATTAAAGGCAAAAATAATATCACATATGTCGGAGGAACGTAATGACGATATGGTAGGGGTCTGGATTCAGTTTTTAACCCTAAATAATATTTCCAAGTCACAATGTCGCCAAAATGACCAGACGTATACGAATTAGACAATCAACACATTGTTTTGGGTGAAAGGACTGCGTGACGAGTAATCACTTATCAATAAACCATCAGGGAGTAAGATTAATCCTTATCCGTCTTCCTTTTCCACTCTTCTCTATCAGATGTGAACTCAGCATTAACTCCGCTCTCGTTTTATTATCACGGATTTATTTTCACCGTCATAGACGTAGTGATAGGCCTTAAATATGAATTGCAAACCGAATGCGCTAGCCACTCCTCGCGATATAGCGAATTAATTATCGTACCACATGCAACGGATAACAACATAGTTGCGGCCAGAAATAGAGCGTCAACTCTTTAAAGATATTATTATAATCGCTCACGTTAAATTAGGTGGCATCAGTATAAATATCTGCGCGAGCGACTCAAGATTTATCTCGAACCAGCGCGGTCTGATTTACGATGGGACATCCATTTGCGGCACGTTATGAATGTAGCCACAGTTCATTTGGAGATTTCTCTGGGCCGAAACCGCAGCGAGGCTTTAGCATTTGATTGAATCGAATCTTATAACGGGTCCTGTAATTAATATTAAGATGACAATTATACGTTATAACACAAGCTTTCTTCTTCAATCGGAACACCATACAAGGAAAGTCACCTCATCTTCATCCCCAGCCGCTTAATGTCCCCACTGCTAGGACACAGGCCTTTCCTATGGATGACGACTGGTTCAGTCAAATTGCCAGATGGCGCGAATCATAGTAGAAGCAACTGTCTGTGATGAACACAGACATTTATTCTGGAGTCATAGAAGTTTATATGTTTCTAAAGTATACTTTCATTATTCTTAATAATAGATAATTACTAGCTGATCTGGCAAACGTTTTATCTTATCAGTAACGAGTATAAAAAATACTCTGCGATCTAAACTCAGACCTACCAAATATACACTAAAAATTTCATAATAGTCAGTATAGTATATATTAGTTTACATTCTTCTTCGCAATGACTTTTACTTATCTACAAACAATTTTTAAATACGTGGTCATAAAAGTACATTTTATTTTCTAACAAGGCGTAAGTCCGACTTAACGTTAAAGGAATTTTGCCGTGTCATCTAATTATAGACATATCATATCCATGACACACCAAAACGACACCGAACACTTAAATCGCAATTAATTAATGGAGCACCTGGTTTGAAAGAAATCAATCAATACCATATTGGGGCCAATTTTCCGCACACGCCTTTCAGAACTGATTAAAATTAATGATTTGACGCTGAACTAATTTGAGTGGATAATGGATCCTTTGTATCCAAAAAAGTAATTTCTATGGACCCTTGGCGGCAGACCAATTAGAATGTGAAAAGTGGAAATCGGGAGGGCTTCACGATTAATCATCACATTTACGAATAAACCGGGTCGGATTTTATTGAGACATGGCGTGGCGCGTTCCTATTACTGCCAAGAATCTAATTTGGAAATAATTTCGCGGGTCCCATTTAAATTGCAAAACTGAAGAACAAAAGAAATGACAGATGTAAATGGACTACGGTAATTGCTTGGCTGATAGTTAAGCTAGCGATAGTAACTGAGCGACACGCGGTGTCTCAGAACATTAATTGAGGTTATGACTCGTGTCTGAAGTCTAACTTTGTTGAGTCGGATAAGGCGTAATTTTTTTCTTGTTAAGATAGACTTAAGAATACTAATTTTATGGTGTGTGGAT
Source organism: Cataclysta lemnata (assembly GCA_963931975.1). Lineage (NCBI taxonomy): Eukaryota > Metazoa > Arthropoda > Insecta > Lepidoptera > Crambidae > Cataclysta > Cataclysta lemnata. The sequence continues at coordinate 10,101,008 of OZ008339.1, forward strand.
TAATTCGATGTACTGAAATTAAAAAAAATTGCTATTAACTATTGTATAGGCATTAATTTGCTGCTTTTTGAGACTTTATCATTCCAATGATTATTTTAACATCTTGAATACCACCTCGAAATATTGCGATTGATCCCCGGTAAATGAATAATTATGTCTACATATAAGTCCAAGAAATAACGCTATATATAAAAATATACATAATTACTTATCTTTTTTGTTACTTCCTAGTTTGGTGACTAGGTTGAAGACATTCAATAACGGGAAGAAATCATGTAAATGTAGGCAGTAATTGGAAACAATCGTGTAAACAAGCCATGTTTGCCATCGAACGTTAGCAAACTTGAACATACTTAGTACGCGTAGCGTGTAGTTAGCAAAAACATTCTCATTCTAACAGATAAGAACGAAAATCGTTACATCCCACTAAATCAAACTAAACACTGCCAGTAACAAAAGATAAAGAGTAAATCTTGGACATTCTATTAGAGTTAAAAGGTTCTCGTTCTGATAGTAAACAGAAATTATTTTTCTATTGGAAACCCAATCGAAACTTTCTTTTATTTGCGACGAGTCTTTTCAAAACTGATCTATATAAAGGGCACGGGGACATCGTTTGCAATTTTATCCCTCAATGGACATCTTATTTGTTACGTAAGGCCCTAAGAAACGTCTTTTGATTTGCATTTAATCAAATCTATGTTTCGGCAAGGCGTTTGAATGTTTAATCGCGCTTGCTGTGTTTGAGATGATACTTAATTAAGATTGTTATTTAATATAACAGAATTACAAGTATTATTTCTTTGCTATTTGTACTTTAGAAAAAATATTATTAAAAAAATATGGCACGATGTGAGACTCGAATTCTCGTCTTCCGCGATCAGGGCGGATGCTTCGGCTACCCAGGAAAAATTTTCTGTGTATAAATGAGAAGATCGTTAGAGTAGTAACTTAGCTCGATTACGAAAACTAAACAATGAGAATGTTACAAATCCACAATAGACCCTCGTGTTTAGAAGCACCCTTCGTTTCAACAGAGAATTCCTGTTCTAAACCAATGTAAAAGGTGCTAAAGTGTTGATGTTAAACTTGAATTGAGCTAGTGAGATCCACTTTTTGATCTACCATACAGTTATAAAGTTGATTATGATGAAACAAACATGGGTCTGTCATGGGAAATTAACGTGATTTAAACTTTTTATTGATCCAACGTGCTTTAGTGTAGTTAGTAATGGTAACACAAAAAATAAAACATCTCATAAATTTGCATTTAATAAAATTAAGAAAAGAAACACCTGGTGTCAAGACAAAATACAGCTATAGAACACAAGAAATCTCAAAAGCAGCTGTAACTTAAAAACAATGAGCACAAACAAGATAGTTTTGCCAAACGGACCGAAAAGGCAGTTAAGGTATCATGATAAATGTGGTAGCAAACATCTATTGGCATGGAACTTTTCAAACTTAATATCGGCAAGTTCAGTCTCAATTTAGTTATGGATCCCGGACTTAACGTTTGGTCCAGCTCTATGCAGTAGAGATTAATAGTTCTGCATATAAACCGAGTTCTATCAAAGTTAGGTTAAGCTGCAGTTAGCCAATTTTGAATTGATTTTGTGCGCCAAGTAGTCAACTGAGCACTTAGGTTTAAAATATTAAGTCAAGCTAGATTTCTTCTTCGCGTACTCTCTTGAATTATGATTCATAGTGTAGAGTGTACTACAATGGAATATTTGCAAAAAAAACTAAAACTGAAAATTTATATAGTAAAAGCCAAATTATGGGGTTGTATCTGGTGCAAAATTTACAATTTCAATGTCAGATTTGTCGACAATGATCGTGAGTTTTTCTAGCATCTAAATAGTGTAGGTTTTTAAGAAGACATTTTAATTTTAAGAATGACATCACTCATTTGACACTTCGTTATGTATTGCCGTCCAACCTACCACCACTCATGTCGCAAATTATAAACCTTTCAACGAATTGTAAACAATTTCTGCTATACTATTGAACGAAATGTCAATTAAGACGCATTATGTTGCTATCTCTGATAGAACATGGTTGACATACTGACTTAGGATAAAATTTTACTGTGACATATTGCCAAGTTTTAGTTTCTTCTACTGAATGCATACCTTTATGTAAGAAAGCGTCTGAAATTGTTTACGCTATCTTGCCAGGAATTATCTTGGGAAGATATTCTAGCAATTTTTGAGTTTATTTTCTTTGTAATATTTTAAAGCTGTTACACAAGTACCTATTCGCTTAAATGTAGTATATAATGTTTTCTGACTACAGAATAGTATTGTGTGCAAATGTCCTAGAAAACAATATTAAATACATAAATTACGCCTATATCCCCGAAGGGGTGAATTAACACTCACTTTTTGCCAATTAAGTAAGGTCCCATGTAATAGGTGGCGATTGCCATTTATTGCTATTTATCGGGCACGTAAATCGCAGTACATTGCTAGATGGAATAAGAGGCTGTTGCCCATTACTCGTTGCTGTCTTAACCCTTAGTTGCCTTGTACGACACCCACAGGAGAGATCTGGGGTGGTGACAATAGTATTCTACTCTGCCGTCACCACACGGCACGACAATTTTCAATCTGATCATATAATCCTTTTACATACGTTTCAAGATCTTTAACTTCATTTATTTTTTTCACTGAAGCATTATTTATCTCTGTCATGAAATCAGTACTCATATTTTTTCATCCCCATGAATAGAACACTTAGCGCTTATTGCTTTGCATATAACTCTCAAAAACATTTCCTATATTTCTCCCGAAGCGTGGAGTAAAACCATATTTGATTGTTTTCACAAGTGGGTTAGAAGTAATGATATGCTCTGCCGTAGACAGTTGGTACGTGGTAAAAAGTACATTAAACCTCTACTGCCTTCGGTCTACGGAATGGTTGTAGGTAATGCGAATTTGCTAGCTAGTTTTTCCTTACTAACACATTACCGTCTCGCGGGTTTTTGGATAAACTTAAGTTTATCTTGTAAAAAAATGTTTGTCGCACTTCACACATGACAGAAGATTAGTACATACATACTTAAATTACGTACTTCTCCCACAGGGGTAGGTAAAGTTCAGTCCTTGCCACTTGCTACCTTCATTACATACTTTTTTCGCTAAATCCAGAAGATTTCTGAAATCAATAATTTTTTATTGCAGTTGAGGAGTTTGTTAATTATGTAAAATGACTCTATTCCACTGAGTGACAAATGGGTTTGTTTGAAGTTGTTGGTCGGTTTGATGTTCCAGTAGCTGCGTGGTGATGACAGAGCAAAATATAATTGTCACCACCCCCGATGTTGTTTATAACCATCATCCCCATCACCTGCCCTTATCCCATCCTATTTGGAATCAGCACAGTATGTCATACTTCTTCACTCCCTTCTACTACTCGTCATTCATCATACACACCCTCACCCTGCTACGATTCGTAGCGCCCTGCGAGACTCTTCATGGCAGTGGGACTCCCCGGGAGATGCCTGTCGTAAATAAACCCTCTGAAGTGCTCGATTGCAAGGCTCGAGAACCATTCAAAGTTTTCGTCGTTCACAAAAAACCAGGTAGGTGCTGTAAAGGCCAACAGCTTATGTCCTCCATAAAAAAGTCATCATATACACCAATCAATCAAAATTTGTTTATTCATATCTGTTATGATTACAATACACTCATGAATCGTCAAGACAAGAAATTTACGCCATCCAAATTATTAATCATAACCAGGATCTCAAATAAATTTTCCAAGAATGTTTCGGTTGACACAAAAGATTTGTTTTTACGCTAAGTAAATAGTTGTGTGTTAAGTGAACTTTCCTTTCTTTCGAGGCGTCAACAAAGAAATGCTGCGATAAAAATACCGAAGACAAGTGACAAATGTTCCAACGAAGTTTCTCGTGCATCAAATGATTTATCGGCGCCCAAATTTCGTTTGCCTATTTTGGGTTGGAAAACTGCTGCGAACAGTGATACGTTATAACTCATTTCATCTATAAAGATAGGGTTGCGAAAATGTATAAAGATTACCATCTAGGAACTAACACGGGTTCTCGATGGTAATTCGTGAGCGTGTGCACATAATTTTATGCACATGTTTATGCATGAAACTTGGATACCTACACAGTTGTATACATAATATAATGTTTAAATCATCATCATCTACCTCTTGTTCTCGTCTTATTTCATTTACGGTCGGTGCAGCAGGTCTTTTTCTTCCATTTATCCCTGTTAGTTGGCATCACCTCAACCACTCCATTCACATTCATGTCATTTCACGCGCAATAAAACTAGCTCTTATACAATAAAATATTGTAAATAACAAACAATGTTTTATATTTATTAAAATTATTGTCGTGTGTAAAAAACGGTTTTTCTCCAAACGTTTTTCAACATTAACAGTTATACACCTTCGCTTGTCTGGAGCTTTCGTAAGTTCCACAGTAGTATCTAAGGTGGATCTCAAAGAATCTTACCAAATATGACTTCGCAGATAGAAGTTTGGTCACAAGTCCCAAGCGCTGCCACTGACTTCCCCCCTCTGCAACACTTAAGTCCGGCTCCAGTACAGTGAATACACAGAATGCTTCGTCTCGCTCTCATATTGGCCTTAATAATTATTTTTATACCGGATTATTAGACCGGATCCATTGCCGCCCATACCTCAGGCCCAAATAAAAACATGGCTGCGCACCAAAACTGAGGAAACCCACATTAGAGAATGGACAAACAGTGACGGATGCAATCCCGGTGGCATCAAAAAAATCTGCTCGCAACAACATAAATTTAAACAGGGACAAGCTCCGAAAGGTGATAGGCATAATGACTGGTCATTACACCCTAAACAAGCACCTATTTACCATTGGGGTGACAGACAGCCCTCTATGCAGAGGATGCATGGAGGTAGAAGAAAAACCACAGCACGTGCTTATAGAATGCAGGAGCGTGGCAGATCAACAGGCAAGGCTTCTCCAATCCCCAGTATCAGTCCCAGAAGCCTGCAGCAGTCTGAAAAGACTGCTAAGTTTTTGGGATAATCTGGGATGGTTGGAGTAGTACAATATAAGGAGACACGTACAATGGCCCAATCAGGGGGCTAAGTGCGGAAAAAGCCCAGCTAAACTAAACTAAAAATTATTTTTATACTTGTCTAGGAAATTGTGCCCGTGTGTGGAAACCTTGCCTGCACACTATCGCGTAATTAAGGTTAGAACTCTTCATCGCAAAAAAGAACCAAACTTATCAATCAATATTTAAATGAAGGCATTAACGCTCTACGTAAGTCGGCTGCAGCACAAACACAATTAACATGCAGCGTTCACAGCGCTCCAGTGTTGGTCAAACCGTACGGGATTTGATATTTACTGAACTTATACGGCTTACACCACGTGAGTCAACATTTCGACATTGTCTATTTGCACTAGTTTATTTCCAGGAACAATTGCGGCAATAAATACAGTTACAGTTTCGTGTGCCATGTGGTGATGGCAGAGCAGAATACAATTGTCACCACCCCTCCCGAGGGTGTCGAAAATGTTACTACAGATTGTGAATATAATGGGCTGATATTAAATTGTTCTGATTTCATACAGACTTATTATTAAGATTTGATAGTTATTATTCGATTTTAATTTTAACATTATATAAATGTTAGAAAAATTAGTACAAAGATTTTGGTGGTTAGAAAAAGAATTTCGAAAAATTATGATGTTGAAGCGGGAATCGAACCCGCGTCCGCTGCTATCCGGGCAGGTGCCTGACCGCTCGGCCACCCAAGACACTAATTAACTTGAAGCGGGTTCGATTCCCGCCTTTAGGATCATAATTTTTCGAAATGCTTTTTCTAACCACCAAAATCTTTGTACTAATTTGATAGTATTTCAACATTTTATTATATAAATGTTAGAAAAAATATTGCAAAGAAAATAAAGTCAGAAGTATTTCGAAAAGTGATTGTCTTTGAATGATTCCGCAATCTAGGCAGATGCGCCTATACCAATCCCAATCAGAACGTTAGTTAACTCACCGAAATTTCTCTAACCATTCAACTTTACGATGTAAGCTAACGAATACCCTCGCGGGTGTAGTTCTGAGTATAAAAAATATTAATAAAGTTAAATCATATTTCGTGTCCCCAGACACTACTAGAGCACCTCACACTCCTAAGACCCTTTGCAATTTGCCCTTAGTTATTGTCACACAACGCTTGTTGAATCACAATAAGTGACAGGTAATATTGTATATAAAATTGTTTATTGACATTCAAGGAGGCAGATAGAAACTTCAATTTTCACTCAGTAATGTTGACTGGCGACTAAGGATAAAACAGTGATGAGGAATGGGCAGCAGCGTTCCTGTTATACCTACCACCCAGCAATATACTGCGACTTTTGTGCCCGATAAATGGCAATAGGCTCGCCACCTATTACATGGGACCTGACATAATTGGCGAAACGTGGGTGCTAGTTCACCTCTGCCTACCCCTTCGGGGATATAGGCGTGATTTATGTATGTCTGTAATAGTCTGTATGTATGTAATGTTGACCGGAATATACCGCTATTGAAAATAATTTTATGCCTAAGGGTGTGCGTTTTAGGCAGTATCCGTTATGGACTAATTTCCCCTATATCTCGGTAAATTTATAGAAATCGGCAACGAGAATCCAGTGTTCGATACAGTTCAAGTGCAATATTGTGGTATTATTTCGGATTGTAATGGAAAACATGAGGTATTTTGAATTCAGAATACCTACCACATTTCCCTATGTTAATATAGCTTCAACTCGGACCACTTCGTACCTATTATAAACACAGGTCTCCGTGCAGAATCTGTAAATTGGAGTAAACTAAACCTGAGCATTCCAGTCACGTCCGTCAGTCTATAAACCAATCTGATTTCAGCTGCGTTAATAGCGGCATCTTGAATACATCTTTGGTTATTTGTAAAGCAGTAGTTCAAGGAAAGAAGTTTTGTTTAATATTTTTAGGTAAGCGTGTCACATAGTCAACTAACATTTTTACATCATACTATTGTCTAATGTCCAAATACGGAGTTTGGACAAATCTGTCTGCTATAGAAGAAGAGAAAAGAAGTATCGAGTCAATAATTTGTTATTTAATTTTGTATCCTTAAAAAATAAAATAATTGAGCAGTACCGATTGGAATTTTGTCATTCCAATCACTCTCTCCGTTCATCGATCGATCTCTCGACATGGTCTTCTCCGGCTCTTTTCTATACATCATTAGCATCTTTCCCATACGAATTAAAAAGCTTTAGTTGACTTGATGATGTCTAATCGATGTAAATGGAAGAGGAAACATATTGCGTCGATCCCAGATAAACTGGGAACAGGGCAAGAAGGGGAAGAAGTGCAAGCCCCTACTCATTTTACAGGTTTCGTAAAAGATTACTAAGAGAGACCAAAAAGTCCTTGGGGCGCTCTGTGATGGGGGGCAAACAACCAACAAGAGCATTTAGACAATAACATGATGACGACATCACAAGAGCCCTGCAATATAATCAACTTGTTCAACGAATGAAACTCGTATTCCCCTGTCAATCGACTGTCCTCATTACGGGTGTCGCAAGCCCACATTAATATTCAAACAGTCGATGCGAATGGCACAAGCGGAACCCACCCTTGATTTACCACTCGCAATTACCAGTGGTAATCGTAAATTTGGTGCATGTACAGCGCAACATAAACGGTTCTATACAACAATAGTGGCTTAACTTGTGTCATAAATAAAACTGTCCGTCCCTATATCAGGTTGTTAATATTCCAGCCCGGCTAGCATGACCACAGAAACACGATATGATATAGCCATTTATCGCTTTGAACTGTTAAAAATCATTAGATATTTGACAGTTCAAAGCGATATATGGATTTAACATAGAGCCTTAAGGCTTTATCATTTAAATATAGCCATTTATCTTTTTAAACTGTAAAAAAATCCAACGATTTTTGATAGTTCTAGGCGATAAATGGCCATATCGTTTCGATGGTCATGCTAACCGGGCTGGGAGCTTTCACGCAAAATGAAGCGATGATATTTATCGGATTGTCGATAGAACAATATACTTAGAAGAAAAGTGTGTGTCTCAGAATTTTACTTCACTTGTTTTAGTGAAGGACTGGCATCATTGGTAGCGTCAGGCTATTTCCTTATAATATGAGCCCTTTTGGGGGATGTGCCAACGTGTATTAAACACCCACCCACCTTTTAACAGTAGTGAGCCAATTGCTATGGTATGTAGTAGTAAAGGATGCTGCTACTCATTCCACATCATGTTTGAACCCTTAGTAGCCTCATACGGTACCCGTGGGAGATATTGGGCGTGACATGGCCTTCACACGGCCATGCTACTGTTTAAGACCAACGGTATAGCAATATGAGAGGTGAATAATAGTTATTTGTTGTACGTGAGTGCAAAGTTGTTTTTTAACCGCGTGCTCAATTTTAATGACCGAGCTAGCGAAGGATTCTAAAATTGAATCACGAGCGCAGCGAGTGATTCAAAAATTAGAATCCTGAGCGATACCGAGGGAATCAAAAGAGCACAAGGTGAAAAATCTTTGCACTCGAGTGCAACACGTAACTTTTCATCCCCCCCAACGAGGAAATTGCAAAATACAAAAAAAAATACAATCACAACAGTTTCTGTTTTCACCCAGAAACTTCCACAACACCCTCCCATTAACCCAAACACACTCTCAACACCCACCCAGAAACACCCACAACATTCACACCCGAAATACACACCCATTCACCCAGAAACACCCACAAAACACCCATTCACCTAGAAACACCCATTCACCCAGAAACACCCACAAAACACCCATTCACCTAGAAACAACCACAAAATACTCATTCACCCAGAAACACCCAAAAAACACCCATTCACCCAGAAACACCCACAAAACACCCATTTACCCAGAAACACCCATTCACCCAGAAACACCCACAAAATGTCCAATCACCCAGAAACACCTACAACATCCATTCAGACACCCACAACTTCCACCCAGACACGCCCACAATACTCACCCATCCATTCGACAAACCCACAAAACACCCATTCACCTAGACACACCCACAAAAAACCCATTCACCTAGATACACCCACAAAACACCCATTCACCCAGACACCTCCAACACCCACCCATCCACCCAGCCACACCCGCAAAATTTTACCGTCCCTAATGGAGTTCCGAGACGGTCAGTCAGCTTGAGTCAAGCACGTTGATTTTCTGTATATTTTTGTTCCGTTGCTAGCGTAAACAAATCAAGCAAACCTAAAAAACTTTTAAATGCTTGACTCAAGCATCAAGTAAGCATTGTAGACGATCAAAATGTTTAAAGCAAGATTGACGCCAAGCTGACCGTCACGAAACTCATAAGTTTTAACAAATTTATGACGTGAAAAGAAAATGGCGCGCGCAAAGCAAATTACAAAAAAAGTACACCAAGAAGGTTCCGAGTCTGAGTTTTTAACAAATTAAAATAGGTTGCATTATAATTTCGGCACCATGGAGGTAGAAATAAATAGGTATAATGATGTTTTGAATTCACAAACTCATTGCACACGATGTTTTAAATTCAAATTTACTTTAACCTCTAGAGGATAAAAACGGCTTTTGCACTCAGATATCGAAGAGCAAAAACGCTTTTTCCGAGATGGTGGGATGAAAAATGTTTTTTCACTTCTCATGCTCTGAAAGTGCTTATTTGTGCAGGATATAGGCTGCACAAAATCGAATTTTGTGCTCTAGAGCATTAACGTATCTACTCATAAATGTGTCTCTATTAAGGCAAAGAAAGTGAGCAATGCAGCCAAACACAATAAGAAATTCAGAGATAGAATTTGTTATTTTATTATTTACTTAAATTTATTTGCCTAATGCGTTTTTTAAGACATAATTTTAATTTAAGTAGGTACGGTAGGTTATAAAATTAACTTAAGAAAATTATTATTTCAAAATTAATTTAATACTTGGCTGTATAGGTCTGCAGCCCAAGCCTAATACCAATGGGAAAAACAATTTCCTTCAGTATTCAAAATTGTACTAATTTTAGTTTGAATTTTATGAAATGTTATGATAAACTACTGTATTATTTCCTCGCAATCGAAGTGAAAAGCAGAGTTTCTACCTCGTCCACAAAACCATTTTTATCCTCGACATTACTATCAGCCCTCGCCTTCGGCTCGGGCTGCTAAAAGTCTCGGACAAAAATGATTCGTTTTGTGCACTTGATGGAAAATCTACTATTATTGGAATTCTGCTTAAATTTCTTTGCGTCTCAACTTAGTATTGATAAATTACATTGACATTTGTGATTTTAATATTCGAGAAAATTAAATACATACACCAAACTTCACGATGCTACAATGGAAGATGAAAAACAAGTGCACATCGTACTTTTGCTCGAACGATGCAATGCAATGTGTAATCAGTGATTGGTGTACGTTTTAGAATCGGTTTTGTAGTTTAGCTTAGAATTCGTTTAACAATTGGGGTCGGTCGGAAGCGGCCATTGAATAGATACCCGTGGTTGTTTTCAGTTAAACGTTTTAATTTGTAGCGGAGTCTCGATACCTTTTTACAAGTCAGATTAAATAAAATTAGTTATTAAAGATCAGGACGTAAATTTCTTATTGTAACTGATACAGCCGCTGTGGTGACGGCAGAGTAGAATACAATTGTCACCACCCCAAATCTCTCCCGTGGATATCGTACAAGGCGACTAAAGATAAATCAGCGATGAGGAATGGGCAGCAGCGTTCCTCTTATATCACCTAAACAATAGTACTGCGACTTTTGTGCCCGATAAATGGCAATAGGCTCGCCACCTATTACATGGGACCTAACATAATTGGCGGAACGTGGGTGCTAGTTTACCTCTGCCTACCCCTTCGGGGATATAGGCGTGATTTATGTATGTATGTATGTAATGTAACTAATACTGCAAATGTTCCCAAAAGGAATAGTGACCCCCCACATTTCACTATTTTAGGTCTTGTGTCATAAGATGCGAGAAAATCGCCATCTATCGTCCACCTTAATCGCAGTGCTTAAAGGTTATGATTTTATAACTAAGGCCCGGCCTTTAAACTCAACCAATAAAAAAAAAATTACTTATTTACGTAAAATTACGTATATCAGTCTGATATTTAACCATCACTAACAATTTGTTGAGTTAACTATGCATCAAAAACCGGCGACTCAACCAATTGTTAAAAAAAATTACTGATGGTTAAATATTAGTCTGTTGTACAATTTTTACAATTAGTTGAGTTAACTTTGCATTATAAAACAAAGTTGTACACTACAAGGTGATTAAGGGTTACAGTTCAGTTCAAAAAATAATAACTAAAGCTAGGACAGTCTCCACCAAAATTTAAAATAACCCTCCGAAGGGACGTCTGCGTCCTATCGAAAACGTACACGGCAAACCACCACGTGAAATAGGAATTATACGTAGTTACAGTAGAAACTGTTATATGATGGGGAAATGTCGGCGTCATGCCGCGAAGTATTCGTGGAACGAAACCTGTTATAATGTCATCGGCTTAGTTTATGGGGGTGAATGAACAGTAAATTCAAATCCTTGGGCGCCATCGCACTTTAAAGCTTAGCCGCCTCTAATAAGACCTACGATTGGCACACAGTGGCAAGCGCCATTTACACTGCAATTTTTATTGTTTCATTATTACATATTTTAACACAATGGAAACATTACACGCTTTTGGACGTATCGCGAAGAATTTTAAGTAGAGCGTTCTAAAAAAATATTCACTTTGCGTAATATGCGCCTTTCGGTTCTTTTCGTTTGAATCGTCTGGGGCTGCTATAAGAAGTAAGGTAACGTGGCCTAGAATGGGTATACTGCACAAAACCGACATGCTCATTTATAAAGTCATTTTAAAAATAGGTATATTCTAGGGAACATTGTTGTCTGCTCCCTTAAGGAGGTAGGAAATAGTTTTATACGCCATAATATCTCTCCTTTGGGTAGTCTGGCATCTGTCATACTTATTTTAAGACGGTTGCAGATAGAAAATTTAGATAAGTTTTAGCTTAGCTTTAATGAGATGGGATTTCTTTCTTATATGTATGAAATTCGCAAACTATGGCGTGTTTTGGACTTAAAAAAAATAAATTTGGTTTCTTTTCAAGAGTCAATATTGCATCATATATCTGCGCTATATCTATAACAATTGAACGAAGGCTTCGACGGCTCTATCGAAGATATAAAGTAAAAAAAAACCACTGTCATGTCAAGAAATGCCCCGGGTAGATGGGAGGACGGTTGATTGATGAAACACGTCCCACTGGTGCGCGTTGATCCCATTTGAGATCAATCACAATTCCTCGTGAGTTATAAGACCCTAGTATTGTCTATCGTTTGAATGGAACTCTGGAGACTTTTCCTCATTATAATAACGTTGGTTGTTGGCGTGTATTCTGCGGTGGGACTTAAAATAAAACAAAATTTATGGATTAAACTCGGTTAGAATACTTCCCCTCGATATTGCTGTAATAGCCTTTAAGTAGCTCATTTGTGTATCAAAGAGAGACGTAATTCAAAAACTACATAGAAACATTGTTTATTCTAAATGATGTTCTCATCCCTCTAATGACCCTCTCCGTTCATTGGCCTTTCGATTATGGTCCTTTCTATTACTTTTCTAGATATTAATTAATCACTATCAACTTTGCCAGCGCCGTGTGGTGACGGCAGAGTAGAATACAATTGTCACCACCCCAAATCTCTCCTGTGGGTGTCGTACAAGGCGACTAAGAATAAATCAGTGATGGGGAATGGGCAGCAGCGTTCCTCTTACACCACCTAGCAATGTACCTACTGCGTCTTTGCCCGATAAATGGCAATAGGCTCGCCACCTATTACATGGGACCTAACATAATTGGCGAAACGCGGGTACTAGTTCACGTCTGCCTACCCCTTCGGGGATATAGACGTGATTTATATATGTATGTAAGGTAACTGTATAATATACACATAATTTATACAATTTAACTATAGACATAAAATATTAATCAAAAGGGTGTGTATGTCTTGATAAAGTCGGATCAATAGGATAGATAGAGGAAAATTATACGCCGCAGATGGCGAGGCGATAAAAGAAAATAGATGTCGTCGTTTTATGAAACAGTCACCGCCACTCTAAAACTGAGTACTGTCTCCGAACTTGTTACTTTACCAAACCTAAATATTACATCTTAAAACATTTCAATCTTGACGCAAAAACTCAACAGCTTCGAGTAAGCTTCTAAGCAAGACGGATGGACAGACGGGAGGTTATTTTTAACCTCGTCGCCAACCGCCGCATTTTCTCGAAGCTCGAAAAATCTCTTGAAATCGTTCCTATCTTTTTAGCCGCGATAGAGATTGTAATGGTTCCTTTCTCTGGCATTGTAAATGTAATGGGAACTAGGCTCCTTCAATTATTACGAAGGCTTTTCGGGAGTAAGGCATTTTGTTGTAGCTAATCACATTATTGTTGACGTGAGTACGTGGAAAGGTTTATGCTGAGAGGGAATTTAATTTGTTCTAATAATGACTAAAGAGTTCGGACTTCTTTGTACAAATACCTTTTAAGCTTATTGACAAGTTTTTGGGATTCGTTACTTAATTCTTTCATCTAACAATGCTCGCAGCCTGTCTATTTGATTGAATCAGAAATGAAGATACCACTAAGGGCCTGTTTTACAATCGACAAGTAAGTTCTAAGTAGCTTACTTCGCAGATCATTTGACAGTTGTAATATGAAATATATGTCAAGTGAACTGCAAAGTAAGCTACTTCGAGCTTACTTATCGATTGTGAAACAGGCCCTAAGTGTGCTTAAATTGCCGAGATAGATCAAGGAATTCTGTTTAAAGTAGTGAACGGGTTCTAGAGTCATGATCATCGTCGATCCATATGCCCACTTCAATATCGGCGCAGTATGTTTCCACTAACATTCACATCGGTCAGATCAGACGTTCTCAGTCTATCCACTCCCTTTTAATTCAAAGTTGTATGCATTGAATTAACACCGAAAAAGTGTTAATGATCAACGATTTGTTTTTTAATTGGGGTGTTTTGACACCTCCGCCCCTTAGGGCGTGATTTAGGTACTTATGTAAATATTTGGTGAGTCCCACTAGTGGCATTTATAATAATAATCATAATAATAAAATATATTATTATTGGCACAACTAACCAATCTATACTAAATGGATGAACATTTAAGGTAAACCAATTTGGTATTCAGACTCCTTTTTAATGCACGGTACATTGCCTATAGCGAACTTTACCTAAAGCATCTATCTACTCGTGCATATTTGAAGCAAACAACCGTATAAGGACATCAATTATTCCACATCGATCAAGGTAAAACCTTAGTAAGTACGTAATTAATTTATAACTTGGCAAACTCTGTCTCGCAGAGTTAAGTTCTAATTTTCATTACTGCTTCACATTATGAGAGTTAAGAAATTTAGACATACACACATACATAAATAACACCTTTTTCCTAAAAGCCAATATGTAGTTTTAACACCCACATTTCGCCAGCATCGGTCCCATTTAATGGGGGGTTAGCCTATACCCATTAACCGGGAACGTTAATCTCAATTTGCTGCATAGTGCTTCAGGAACGCTGCTGCCCATTTCTCGATATAGTATATCTCTTATTTGTCCTGTACGACACAGGCAAGAGAGGAGGAATAGTGACATAATATTAGAACTACAATTTACCCATAGATTTTGACATTCCTCTGACGCTCTTTTTCACCACTAAGTTGGTGAGACTGTATTAAAAAAATCTTCATAACGATTACTGCTAAGCTGACATTTTATCAGAAAGGTAATCTTAGGAGAGAATAAAAATAAAACATCCTCTACAGGGGAAATTAGGGAAAATGGGACAAATAGATTAGGTATCTACTGAATAATGATTCTCAGATTTTTATTTGACATATTATAATTAAACGTGTCTTTCATTAATAACATTTCTAAAAGTTTTATAGTGAGATACATTGTAATTGTAATTCAGGTCTGTTGTTCTGTTTCTCCTCACTGGAGCATTCTTATACAAAAGCGAAGATTTCCCAGTTGAACTGTTAGTCAGCACTTCTAAAATACTATCCCTGCATATTCGGCTGAAAGTTTTCTTCATATGTGTACGATTTATTAAGAGCACTATATCAAGAGTACTATGTTAATATAACATCTAATTTATCCGAGCAACGTAACTGTGTTTGGGAATTCAGTTTTGTTCAAATAGTTTGTAGTATTTAGTAAGCGCTAGAATTGCGAATGCGTAAAGTAAGCAATATTCTTTTAGTCCAGTACCGGCTACATATAAATCTTGTCCTGGCTAGACGCATACATATTTCGAAACTTTTAACTGGACATTTTTAGAGGTCAGGATAAATTGCAGTAACTTATCGCTGCTTTCGATTCGGTCTAAATTTAACGTAAATGTTGCTAATCATAATATAATGAGAGAAGCTCGATAGCGCAGTGGCTTAGCGCGCTCGGCATGCGATTACGTAAACTAAGGCCCGTAAACTAAGGCATTGCATGGGTGACCAAAAAAAAATTATCTCGAGTTCTTTCGTGCTTCGGAAAGCACTTATTAATAGCCAATATTAATAGGGGTTAAAGTATGAAATTGCCGATGTGCCCTCATTATTTAGTAGTAGTGTATAATT
Organism: Cataclysta lemnata; assembly: GCA_963931975.1. Lineage (NCBI taxonomy): Eukaryota > Metazoa > Arthropoda > Insecta > Lepidoptera > Crambidae > Cataclysta > Cataclysta lemnata. The sequence goes on from OZ008339.1 coordinate 10,116,751, forward strand.
CCTTTGAAACTATAGATATGTCCATTATTCTTTTTTTATTTTTAAGTTAATTTCAAGCTGGCTCAGCAAGCTCTTTGAATATAAGTATATTTATGTATAAAATTTTATCTTATTTTTATTTCTTTCGCTACCAATAAATCTTCAAAAATAGCTCGTCCTAAATACCACTTAGATCCGCGGAAACGGACATCAGTCCGTCTCCGTTATAAAAAAAAATCTTTAGGTATCCTAGGCTAGCTATAGCTATAGCTATAGCTAAATGTTGTCTAAATATACCCACAAAATTATATAAAATTTAGATTTTTGCTAAATTCTCCATACAAAGCGGCTATTTAATACTTAAACCCCTAATAGCTAATTCTCTCTATATTCTTTCATTCAAAGGGAAGGCCAGTGTCCAGATTAGCCATTAAAAGGTTGGTGGTGATGATGATGACATTTACATAAATTTTTGTCCTTTGCTTAAAAAAAACATATTGCCAAATTACTTGTTATAGTATATTTGTGTGTCAAATAAATATATCGATATCAAAGAGTAAATCTTGCTCAATATTTTTTTCAATCAATTGGTGCAACCAGAAGCATTCAGTGAATGCGACCCTCTACATACCAGTCGACGACGGTCCCTCCGAATACGATGATTTCCCAGATGCGTCGTTTTCCTTTTGTTCAACTGCAGAGCTATCTTAGCGCAGTTGAATTCTAGAAGTTCTCTTTAAATCTCGCGGTGTACCGGTTGATTGTCCCGTTTTTAAGCGCCAACGCGGATTCGGAAACTCAGTAATAAAAGTAATGGATCCTCCGTGCGCTCAGAGAGATTTGTCTGTTGGGTCTCAATTTTGAATTAAGCATTGCTTATAATGTTCTCTTGGATTTGTACGAGCACACATTTGAAATAAAACAAACTTTAACAGATTAGACTAGTGTATATGTTAGGTGATTGGCATTGTTATTAGTTAACCGGACGTTTCGATCACTACACAGCGGCCGTGGTCACCAAAAATGCCAAACACCTATATTAACCAAAAATGCCAAACAAGTATAATAATCCGTGAAAGTTGGTTTTATTTCAAACGTGTTGCTTGTACAATAATAAAATCATTGCTTAAATTATTTATCAGAAACGCGTGGCATAGATTAGAGTGGTTACGGTTATAGGTATTCTGCTCTGCCGCCATCACCGGCTTCTTTATAAACAATTTCAATAAAGAGTTCCTACGACATCCTTTATCTTGAAATTAACATCTCAGTGGTTAAAGTCTATACATAGATGCGAACGGCATTAAGGTTAGTGACATTATATCTATCGGTCACAAATCAAGGATGTGGGCCTCAGTACACATCGCTACATTAAGTGCCAAATAGGTCAGACACCCGAGATCGACTACTATTCCACCAATACATTTGCTACGGGAATGCCATATTAAACTTTGGGCCCTGCTGGAATCATTATAAAGCTTAAATACGCTTGCTCGAATTCGAGTACTCTCAATAAACTCCGCTAGAAATAAGGGGCATGAGGTGACGTAATGAAAGACATATGACGGGATACATGAAGATATTAAAGATTTACTGCCGCACTCAGAGACGTCAAATAACTTTAATGAGTATTTAATCTCATTCGTCGTCAAAAATTTTCATTCAAATCTAGACCTGGCAAGAATAGCAACTAGTTTTGAATTGTCCTTTTTTGACGTTAAGTACTCATTAACGTTATTTGACGTCTCTGAGTGCAGCAGCTACTGCCGCACTCGGAGACGTCAATTAATTTAATAAGTATTTAATGTCAAAAATTTTCATTCAAATCAAGACCATAGACCCGCAAGAATAACGACTAGTTTTGAATTGTCATTTTTTGACGTAAGTTCTCACTAACGTTATTTGACGTCTCTGAGTGCGGCAATTAATTTTACATGTAGAATTGTGTACTGTCCCCTTCAGTATCATATATAAAGCGATGCGTAGCGGGGATGCTTGAGTATAAAATTATTTGCTTATACATAAATGGCAAGGTAGACACTGACATAGAGAACTGTCAAAAACGACATTTTTATTATTTTCGTTTGAATAGATTGGCCACTTTTCTAAGCCACCCTGGTAAAATAAAGTTAAAGTCCGAAATTCCCTGTCTAACATAAAGAAACTCTATTATCTTTCACTTTAAGACATGTTCAGAGCACCCTATAGATCCGCTTAGTATTCGATACTGACAATTAACTATTCAACCGACGCCGAACTATACCTAATACCGAAACGTGGACGGCCACAGTCGGACATTAATATGCATCGAGTGCAAACTATCGTTCCGTTGACGCCGTACCGTGCAAACACAGCGGCGAGAACTATTAAACAGGTTGCAATAGAGAAACACAGTGTCATTGTAACATATCCATATAATGATAATAATATGATCTCATATATAATAGATTCTACAAAGGTATGTAGAATGGGCGAAAGGTGTTACGTAGGTACGTCACGCCTTTCTCCCACAGGGATAAGCAGTGATCATTTGCTTTCCACTTGCTACGAGTCTTGCAACCCGTCGGTGTCGGGTAGGTACTCTTGACCTGGCTCTTTTTAAAATAAAATTTAATCATAAAAGCCGAGGCGGATGCTTCCCTATCTTATCCCTGAAGGGGTAGTCGAATTAGTACCCACGTTTCGCCAATTAGATTAGGACCCAGGTAGCGGCGAGCCTATTACCATCTATCGGACACGGAAATCGAAGTATATTGCTAGGCAACGCTGCTGCCCATTATCTATCTTAACCGTTAGTAGCCTTGTACGATACCCGCGGGAGAAATAGGGGTGGTGACAATTGTTTTCTGCTCTGCCATCACCACACGGCAGACCAGAATACGGTTTATGGTAATAAAACACTGGATTGCACCATCTTAAAAACATTATAGGTATACCTGGGAATGGCCCAGGTTTTCAGGGATCGGCGCAGTAGAAGCAATTTCCTCTTTCATTCATATCGGCCAGACGACATAGAGCTATCCACTCCGTTTTGATTCATATTATAGTATGGTAGAAAACTCTGTATGAACAAAGTAAATAAATAAAATTGGTTATAGAAAACCTATTAATTATGACTTCCAAAGCTATATAAATTAATAACGTTTCGTACTATACATAATATTATAGCAATAGTTTTGGGAAAGTACCTGTTTGATAATACAATATTAACATTATTATTTCTCTTCATAGGCCTTAATAAATTGAATATAGATGCGGTGTGTTCAAGTTTCTCCAATATTGATATTGTATAAAATAAAGTGTCTGCTCGAAGTGCGACCACTTATATTATATTGTTATCTAGCAATTTGAAATTAATTACTTTTATAAACTGAAATGACAAACCCTAGCTGAAAGTTCTTTGTTTACTTGTTAAAGCCAAGATCTCTCAAAGCGAGTGGATGTTTGCCACCATTACTTTATTAACTCGAGATGAATGTGTGAACTTAAACCTTTTCTTAATCATTTAGAGTGCTCTGTGATATCATATGTGAATTTCCTCTCAGCTAATCCGTGGTTTTGGATTTTAGTATACACCTTCACTTTAGTTCTTACCTTACAAGTACTTCTCAGGTAGCTCATCAATATGCATCGTGGATCGAAGCCTGATCTACATTTATGCAACACAGCTTTTTGCAGCATAAACTTCCGGGAACTGTATATGTTACAGTTAAAACTCATGGATAATCAAACCACTTATATCTGGAAAACAATCAGTCAAACTACCTTTGATCACTGACTTGGAAATGTCATTTAGACTAGGTTAGTATTGGTTTCAGTTTAATTATAAGCCTTAGTCAAAACTACTTTTATGAAGTCAGGACAACAGTCATAACGTGCCTTCCGAAGTACGGAGAAAGTTTAGATGTTAAATATGTCCGCTAGTAAGGGTTGGCGAATCCACATGATATACGCTGTTCTTTAAAACTTAGTGTCACACATAAGTTTAACTAGAAATGATGATATAAAGAAATAAAGTTCGAATTTTTAAACGTTTCATAGGAATTTTACACAGTAATTAGGACGTTTCTTCAAAACAGATAAAAGTCAATATAATTGTGATTTTTCTCATCTGCTGTTTCGACACAAGCCCTATTTGAAATCCAGATACGGTTTTATAATAAAAAAACAATGTAGATTTTTGCCGGTGTCTATCAACATTTTATTGAAAGTAGACACATTTTGTGCATGTCTTATGTAATCCGTGTACCTACACACAATCTCAGCAGCTTCGCCCACAGTTTCTACTGTCACAGGATCTGCGTGAAGCCCGTTAACTAGTTCGATCACACGCAGAATTAGAATAACATCAGGGGGTCTAAAAAGGCAACATCGGTTGTTTTTCTTATCGGTTGTTACTATTATGAATTATATTTTAAATTATAAAATATCTGTTTATATTAGGTGAACAAGTACTCTGTAGAAATGTACCAGTTCGAAAATTATGTACAAGAATTTGTAAAATTGCTCACATTACATTAATTGGTTATAGGCTACTTAAAATAACTTATGGATCCTACAATTTTTTTTTATAAAAGCCTTTTAATGGGCCCATTGCTGAGACACAGGCATTCCTTATGGATGTAACCCACCACGCTAGGCCAGTACGGGTTGGTAGGTATTAACGACTGCAGATGCAGCCGGGACCAACGGCTTAACGTGCCTTCCGAAACTCGGAGGAACTCCAGATAATAAACTTTTGGTCAACTTTCCAATGACCGGCCCAAGCGAACATTGCTTACTGCGCTATCGACCTCCTGTGCAATATTGCTTGTTTTGGCCTTTTTAGACCTCCAGTACCACAGCTAACATTATCACGGCCAACATGTTGAGCTTTCGATTACGAACGTAGACAAACGCCCGACTATTTGTGCGACGCACGGCGAATTGCGAATCTGGCTTCCGAACTGGTTGGCTTTACGGGATCATTGGAGGTTTCAAAACATGCCACAGTTTACTGTACCAAGGCTTTGCTGGCATCGGAATTTGATTGAGCACAAGCTGAATTTTCCTTTGGCTAGCTAGAAAGAGACGAACCAAGTTCGGTTATCTTTTGGCTAGCTACTATTTGCTAAGAAAAGAACTATCAACTAAAATGTGGTTTTAAATACTAGTAATTTGTTCGTATGAACTTTAATGAAAAAAACAACAAACATTTAGGAAGCACTTCGAAAACCACCGTTGGTTTATGGTGCAAGCAAAAACTAACGTATAAAAGTATTAATAAATACTAGCTTTACATAGTCATAGCCGTGTGGTGACAGCAGAGTAGAATACAATTGTCACCTCCCCAAATCTCCCCCGTGGGTGTCGTACAAGGCAACTAAGGATAAATCAGTGATGAGGAATGGGCAGCAGCGTTCCCTCTTATACCACCTAGCAATGTACTGCGACTTTTGTGCCCGATAAATGGCAATGGACTCGCCACCTATTACATGGGACCTGACATAGTTGGCGAAGCGTGGGTAGTTCACATCTGCCTACCCCTTAGGGGATATAGGCGTGATTTATGTATGTATGTGTATGTAAATTATTACAAAGAAAATATATACAGTAACTTTTTCGATAAATGATGTTCTGTTCCCTGACTGGACTGAAAAGCTTTTTGGAGAATTCTGAATTGAGAACTTAATCAAATAAGCCAACTGTATATTCAAGACTTAATTTATAATTTGTAATTCGACTCTTCCTGAAATATCTGGAAGTAATGGTTCAAGAGCAAAGATTTAGAGTCCAGTTTGAACGAATTTATCGGGTCTAGCCTCACTATCTAGTTCGTACGAGCTCAGAGAGAGCTCTAAATCTTGTGTAATGAAAACTCCCCTTTTATCTTAACCAGCTTTTAAAACGTTCTCGTTAAAACTAAATTCTAATAACTTAATATATTGCACTCGTAGTACCTACCATTGTGTTAAAATAGTCAGTCATCATGGACATCTTTAACAATAACGTCGTCACCAGTATCATTATTATCGATAATTCAATGGAGGATTAATCCAAGGATCGACAAGAATTTGTCCAGTCAAAATTAGGCAAATATTTAACATTTGTCAAATTTTGACAAAAATTTAATATCTGCCTGAATTAAATAACTGTCAACACCTCATCAAAAACAGGCACATATTGGATTATCAACCTTAACTCAAACAAGTGACTTAAAGCTCAAAGAAATTGGATAGCCTTATTCAGAAGAACGCACAAGGAAACCCCATTTTCTAAGAATAATAATATTTTATCTCACCGGAATCATGGTGATGTGCCCATAATCAATGATAACGGTATTAGCCGCACTGACCGAGACGTCAGTAACACCCACATACCCGGAGATTGATAGCCGGCAATATGAGAATGCTCTGCCTTTGATTGTCTCGGCAGACGTTTGCAGGCATAAAAGGGGAATGGTGTGAAGTGATTTTTTTATAAAATGCACAGAAATTATCATTAGGCAAACGGTGGCAGCCTATTAACTTTATGGGGTTTGGCGTATTACACGTAGATTCAGCATCGTAGGTTAAAAGTTTGACACAATAATAATTTTTACTATATTCTCGCCCATACTTTTCACACTTTGTCTTTTGGTGACGGCAGGGCAAAATACAGAGTTGTCAGTCTCTCCCGCTTTCCTCTCTTCCGCGGGTATGCATTAAAAGTGAATTATATTTAACCAAATCGCTAATTATTGCATATTATATTGTATACATATTACAACCATGTCTCTTGTCTGCGTGTTCATCACACAAACATTTGCCCCTAACAGTATTCCAATTCTTGGCTGATAGCAATCTGACGATTCGATCAATCAGGCCGTCAAACTTTTAAATGTGCAATAACTATATCCCATACAAATGTATGCACAAAGCACATTCTGTATTCACAGCACGTATGAATTATTGATGGTTATTGCGATTCAATTTTCAACAGAGGCAAATGAGTTTCCGATTAAAGTTTTAGTTTGTAACGTTGAAACGTGGGTTTATTGTGCCCGTTAATTTGTTTGGAGAGCAAAACTTATTTCGTTAATGGAACGTGGAGCCTTTGCAATTCGCAGCAGTCTAATAAAGTTACACAAACACAATGTCTGCCAACTTCGAAATGTACAGGACTTTTTACTTGTTTGTAATACCTATAGTCACTGGGAGACAGGCATTGAAAGTTTCATAAAACAGTAAAATATTAACACTCCATCATTAAATGATTGAGTATTAATATTATTGCGCTTATTTGATAACTATTTACATAGATGGTTGTGACAATACCATAAAGATATGGCACCGGTGCATGCAACTATTGTTTTCTTCTTATTTATACTTTTTGGAAATATAAAATGTTGCAACAATTAACAACGACTGAAAAACGTTTTAATTCCATAATAGACTAAACCGATGTTAATAAATTTTGTGCTAGTGGACTTAATAACCATAATGGTAATATCATGATATTTAATAAAACTATATATATATTGTGGCAATGCAATGTTTAAAAAATACTAAAAACAGTGCAAAAATATCTATTTTTATAATTTTTGAAACATAAACTCGGCTCCTAAGCCACCATTAAACCAAGCTTATAAAACAAAAGCAGACCGTGCAAACTTTTAAAAGCGTCAGTATATTTTTAATACGAAACGTAAACCCGGTATTGAGCAAACGTAGAGGTGAAAATTTTAATCCCTATCTAGGAAGTTCAAGCTCCGTTTTATTTCATAAAATGAAGACACTAAGCCCTATCTTAGCCAACAATTTTCAATAAAACATCCCTGAGACATTAATGCTTGTTCAGTTTAAAATATCGCCCTGGAAGTGCACTCTGTACCTTCGTAAATTGCCGAGTTGATAATAAAATATGTACAATATTTTATCCGAGCAATCGTGCTGTCTTTGCAATATTTTGTAATTTGCACTTAGTAAGGCTTATCTGTTGCTGTTGAGTCCATTTTTGCGTGTAAGATAGACATTCGTTATAAATCTTAACCCTAAAACCTGTTCAAACTAAAACATGAAACAGCGAGCTGTCTTTTAAAAGACCTAGGATCTATTGATGGTTTCCCTTACTCCGGGATCTACCGGAGTTTACAAAGAAGGATTCCCTTGAGCATTTCTCGAGAGAAGAGAGGCTTACGAGTCACTGTTCGAACGTGCACAATTGTGTTTTTATTGTTTCACCACGACACGTTGCAAGATTTTGCATTTTATGTCAAGTATACTAAGGTTAAGAATTCATTGGAGTAATGAAACGGATATGTATAGCGATAGCGACACAGCAGAATACAGTAGTGTCACCATCCCCCATCTCTCCCACGGGTGCCGTACAAGGTGACTAAGGGTAAAAACAGCAATCAGTAATAGGCTGCTGCGTTTATACCGCGTCAATATACAGCTATTTACGTGCGTTAATATTACGTACATACAGTCCAGAGTGCTCGGCATGCTATTGATAGTCATTTATTTTCACTCGCTCCGTCCCTTCTTCTATCTCCAGAGCTGATAACTCATATCTTACTTTAGGTCTGTTTGCAAGATATTTCTACTGCATATTATTTTTGGTGCCGTGTGGTGACGGCAGAGTAGAATACAATTGTCACCACCCCAAATCTCTCCCGTGGGTGTCGTACAAGGCGACTAAGGATAAATCAGTGATGAGGAATGGGCAGCAGCGTTCCTCTTATACCATCTAGCTATGTACCTACTGCGATTTTTGTGCCCGATAAATGGCAATAGGCTCGCCACCTATTACATGGGACCTAACATAACTGGCGAAACGTGGGTGCTAGTTCACCTCTGCCTACCCCTTCGGGGATATAGGCGTGATTTATGTATGTATGTATGTATGTATATTATTTTTTGTATACGACTATTTGTACCTGAATGAAATAAATAAATAAACAAATCTTATTCTTTCTTCCAGCTGTGTTCGAGGCGATTACCTGAAGGTGTACTGGGAGGTCCAAGGGCCCGGGCCTCCCGGGGCCGTCAGCGAGCGGTCTGCCTGGGCCAGAGAGCTGTGTGGTTCCAGGGCTGACGCCCCACCAGCCCTCTATTCACCAGGGCCAGCCCTGGTGCTCGAGTTTCACACTGGCGCTAAGAGGAACAACGCAACCGGCTTCGTTGGAACGTACAGCTTTATTGATAGACGTGAGTAGTTGTGACTGTAGCTATGGAATCGTAAGACAAAATCCAGTATCGCAAAAAAATCTCTTTGTATGTTCTTCTATCTAGTCGGCTATGCACACGGGCTCAGTGGGTGCCTGTGTGCATAGCCAACTAGACGGAACCCTAAATCCTGTTGCTGAGATATATTACATTTACATTTTTTCTTAAATTTTTCTACAAATACCTATTCCTTTAAAGTAAAAGTCAAATGAAACATAATATAATATCATAATATATATATAATATAGATATCTACAAATTCCATATCGAAATAAATTACAGATATGATAATGTCTGTTATTTTTAGAATGTTTATTAAAAGGTGAACTGAAACTAATATGGTAGGTTTGATTTGTATAATATCAACTTGTTTGGCGCGCCTACAACTTTAAATAAACAGTTTTAATAAGGAGTTCCATTGTAGACACAGCGTCTATACAGTCATAATATTATGAGAGCCTATCATGTAAAATAGTTTACACAATTACCTTTCGCTAGTTCCAAAAATAAGGAGTATCTATGTCATTGTGTAAAGTACCTACCTACTGCTCAGTTGGGCTGGGAAATTACTTTTATTATTTTATTATATTGCAAAATTTTTTAGCATGCTCAAATATTTTTTTAATTACAAATATAACTGAGACCCTGCTATCTAGAGAAGCTTTGCCAGTCCTACTTATGAGGCGATTCCAAAGATATAATATTTCCTCAATCCAATACACATTGTATGATTGTCAAAAAATATATAATATCAATGACATCAACCAAAAACATTTTGTGGCTTAAGTCCTGAATATCTGAGCTAAAAATGTGTTGAACCGAGGCACGCAACATTCGACCTTTTAGCTGCAATCATAAAAACATTTTAAGACGGGTCTCTCTTAAAGGGATCGGCTCTTAAGGGGGAAGCTATTGTCACCGCAGTATTACTAGAGATTCCACAAGATGAATTCCGCTATTTCCCAATTTTATTATAAAAAGGTTTAATAATTGGTCGCCTTGTACGATACTAACGCATAAGAACGCAGCCAAATCACCCTAAAATTTTATATTATCATCACTAGCCCTATGATTAATTTACGCAATCGCAGGCCAAGCGTGCTGTGCTATTGCGCTAGCGAGCTCCTCGTCGAACATTTTATTTGAAAACAGATTATTGCCATAAATGGTTGTTTCGTCATTTTTATAGTTAACATTTTTTCCATTCCTGCATGAGAAGACGCGGTTAGTAGGTACCGAAGTGTTTTGCTTAGTCTTACCAAAATATCTTGCTATTTATGAGGACGAGGAACATGAGTGGAATATAATATAATGGTTATATTATAATATAATGGTATGGTAATAGCCACAGAACAACACATAGAGTTAAAGTAGATTATTTATTATCGTTATAACTTTAAGCGTCGAAATAAACATTTTTTTTTTATTGGCACTTACTTAACCATATTTCAATGTCTCCTAACACCAATATTGGATATAAACTGGAGCTAGAGAGAGATGGAAATTGCTCCAACTGCCTAATACGGCCACACTAACGAACGATAAAACTGTAACTATAAATCACGGGGAAAATCTGACTTCGCTAAACCCAGTATTGGAAGCGCACTATTTGCCAAACATCAACGTCAGTGGGAACGCGTCGAACTATCCGGCTGCTCTAATAAACTAGCACTAAAACTGCGTGGAGTCGCTTCATTAAGCGATTGCAGGGCAGCATTCAGGGGAGCTCAATGCTTTGGCACCGATACCGGAAACGAAACAACAATCGCAATTGGAACGAGTCTTTGATTTGAAAGTCAAATTAAGAATCCTCCAATTCCTCTGTTCTGCCTATTAAACTAATAGACCAAATTACTTTCCAGTCTCAGATGAGTTATTACATTTGAGTCCGCTGTACTCAGACAGGTACAAGTGTAATTTGTATTAAGCCACAAGTCAAAGACTTTCAATTTTAAATAAAATATGATTAGTAGGAAAAATTAAACATAAATAATATTATTCATATTTCTTTTTATAATATTTCACGCCAATATCCCCGAAGGGGTAGGCAGAGGTGAACTAGCACCCACGCATCGCCAATTAGGCTAGGTCCCATGTAATAGGTGGCGAGCCTATTGCCATTTATCGGGCACAAAATTCGCAGTACATTGCTAGGTGGTAGGTATAAGAGGAATGCTGCTGCCCATTCCTCATCACTGATTTATCCTTAGTCGCCTTGTACGACATCCACGGGAGAGGTTTGGGGTGGTGACAATTGTATTCTACTCTGCCGTCACCACACGGCTGACCACATTGCTGATTGCTGTAGGAATATAATTATAATCTATAAATAAGAAACTTGTATTTGTTGTTCTTCCTTATAAATTAAATAAATATATCGACTCAACTTGTAGCTGAGACTTCATTCCACTACAACCATAATTACAACTCTAGTAAGCTAATATTATATTCTGACAATGAAATCGGCAGGCAGCTAAATATAATATCTTTAGACAATTCCGCTATTCATTGAAGCAAGAGATGGATAGATGGAGTTTGATAGACGTATATTTTGAGATGGTTACTATGGTAATATCAAAGTTAATAATGGATGGATATTTAGTATCTATCTTTTAGATTTCAAAGTACTTCCTGAATGATATCTGTATCATATAAATAGATGCTGTAAACAAAAGAAATGAACTAAATAAAAATACCTAACGAATCCGCGTCTTGCGCGATCTGGGCGTTGTTAACAGAATCAGGTATGAGAGACACGATATACGAGAAATTGGTTTATAAGTGTAGATATACACCATTGAATATGTACTAAATAACTAAAATATTGCTTAAAAACATACATAAATATTATTTTACGCCTTGCTCCCACAGGGTTAGACTAGACTTCCTTCTTACTTCTCCTTGCTGCGATATTTTCCTACTTTTTTCGCTCCATTCAATCATGGTCCTTTTTTTAAATATACTTTCAATTTTATTAGATATGACGATCCGCCAAAGACTTAAAAAAAATTAAGAAAATAAACTATTACCAATTTACAGATAAATTCAACAACGCATGCTCCATACATACATACATACATAAATCACGCCTATATCCCCGAAGGGGTAGGCAGAGGTGAACCAGCACCCATGTTTCGCCAATTATGTTAGGTCCCATGTAATAGGTGGCAAGCCCATTGCCATATATCGGGCACAAAAGTCGCAGTACATTGCTATTACTTGGTGGTATCAGAGGAACGCTGCTACCCATTCCTCATCATTGATTTATCCTTAATCGTCCTTGTACGACACCCACGGGGTGGTGACAACTGTATTCTACTCTGCCGTCACGGCTTTGCTACATACACTTATTTTTAAATAAGCGTTCGGAGTCTTTAAAAGGCCATCTCTGCAGGCAGGTAGGCAAATAGTAGAGGTTATAAGCCGACTAGTGAATGTGAACCGTGTAAAAGTAAGATAATGCCTCCTTGGTACGGGCCTGCAGACACATTTCACGTGCTGACACAAGCTAGATCCACGCCTTTGTCCCGCCCGGGTATAAGCGGATGAAACGCGGATTATTCTCATGCGCTTTGTCATATGACTCCCCTGCCTTTTGACTTATTGAATTTTGACCATTCAAATGTTGCGTTGCACAGTGCTTTGAAGCCTCGAACACTAGTAAAGTATTCAATTTTTAATGAAATGAAGTTTATTATTTAAGTAATTTAAAACAAAGTTTTTTAGGAAAAGGCAAAAAAAACAAGTTCCACTAGAAATCGGGCTTCGGCACAAAAAAAATCTATCAGAACCTTTTTCTAGGAAAAACTTTCGAGAAAGAATGATACAACTGTATTTCTTCTTCAATTAATTGAAGCACTTTTGGAAGCCACACCAAGTAAACATCGCTGAAATAATAACACGAAAACCTGCAACTTTTCCGCTTTCGTATACATTTTTCTCCCACCAAGGGAATGAATGTGTAAAACAAAAGAGCAAAGCTCTTCCCAATGCTTGTGTTGCCAAAGTATCTCCGTCGTGAATACAATAAAGTCGTTATGAATAATAAATCCTTTCTCTTCAATGTTTAACGATTTGATACGAGGCATTATACATTCGGGAGTACAGATCCCTACTTGTTAATGACGTAATCAAGAATAAGCCCAAGTCTCAACATTGCTAATCCCACGGCTTATAACTTTTAGGAGCATTTGTGAATTCTTATTAAGGTCGGGGTTTTATATTTTTGTGTATGTTTCCTTTTATGTTTCATGGGCGGTAAGTTTCACCTATATTAACTTTTTTTTATATGAATTCATCATACCGTTCTCGCCCTAAAGCTGCTTTTGTAGGTAATATCAAGCAGAAAAGTTTAATAAAATTCATCAGTGAACTTAGGAAAAATTAATATAGGTAAATGGATAAGCTCAACGATGCAGTGGCTAGCACACTCGGTCTGCGTTTACATAGACTAAGCAATGTTTGATATTACCGGCCATTGAATTACCTACCAAAAATATTTTATCTCGAATTCCTTCATGCTTCGGAAGGCACGTTAAGGAGTTAAATCTTCCACCAATCCGCACGAGTTCGTAGTGAGTTCTGGCTCATTTTTCCTTTATCCATCCAAAAGGAAGTTCTGTGCCCTGTTCTGTAAGGTAAAGTGTTTCCTAAAATACATTTAAAAGGTGCCATAGGTGTCATACTTTCAATGACTAATAAAATATTGGATCTTAAGAAAATAACTTATAATACATACATAAATAAATCACGCCCACATCCCCGAAGGGATAGGCAGAGGCGAACTGGCACCCACGCTTCGCCAATCATGTTAGGTCCCATGGAATAGGTGGCGAGCCTATTGCCATGTATCGGGCACAAAAGTCGCAGTACATTGCCATTGCTAGGTGGTATAAGAGGAACGCTGCTGCCCATTTCTCATAATGATTTATCCTTAGTCGCCTTGTACGACACCCACGGGAGAGATTTGGGGTGGTGACAATTGTATTCTACTCTGCCGTCACCACACGGCTGACTAATATACATAACTTATAATTGCCTCATGAAAGGCTGTCATGAATATTGAGAAGTAACTATTGCAGATTTTATCTATGCCGTTGTTACCATATCCATTCATCCATCGACCGAATTTCGGGTATACGTTTTTCTATTGTTTTACCTAAACACGTTTAATGCTCCAACTTTGCTTACAATAGCAGTATGTTCTATTGTTCACGGAAACAACCTATAGGTAACTTTAATCAACTTACTACAGTCGAAAGGTTAAGGATACACTACAGCTAAACAATAAATATTTAATTCGTTTTTCAAAATCTTTCTAATGTTTTTTTCTTTTCAATTGTTGCAGTAACTAGAGCGCCTGGCCGCTGACCAAGCGCGTAAACTTGCTTAAACTAAACAATGTTCACAAAAGCCGATCATCGAGTTCCTGGATACATCTGCAGTTATTAATAGAGACCAATCCTACACGAATTCCAATCAGTACTGGGCCAGCGTCATGCCATATTTTCTCTACCTATATTTTTCCAACCACAGGAAAGGCATGTGGGCTAGCAGTAGGGACAAAAAAAGCCCGGTGATGAGGTTGAGTTGATCCGTTCTTCAGAATACACATCATGCTGTTGTTTCTGGATGCATCGACAGTTGTTGATAGTTTAATACCTTCCAACCCATACTGGACAAGCGACACTTAAAAGAGCTGTTGATGTTGATCCATTAGCAGGTCTTAACGAACATTAGCTCACGTCTTTACCCATCGGGTTACAAAGTAACACGTTATATAAAACCAAGGTTTCCAATCACATAGAAGGTGGTCAAAAGGCTTGATTGACCACTAAAAGAACATACAATCACACATGTTCTTTAGTAGGGTAGGAAGAGGCTAATCAACACCCACGTTTCGCCAATCAGGACAGGTCCTATGTAATATGCCTATTGCCATTTATCGGGCACGGAAATCGCTGTACATTGATTGCTAGGTGACATAGAGGAACGCTACTGCCCATTGCTGTCTTAACCCTTAGTTGCCTTGTACGACACCCACGGGAGAGATGGGGGTGGTGACAATTATATTCTGCTCTGTCACCACACGGCACAAAAGAACATGCCGTTGCATAAAGCCATGGCTTTCCAATCACATGAACGCTACACCCTCTTATTGTGTTCGGGGCCTAACTGGTCTTCAGTCTCGGGACTTTGTTGGTTCTTGTCGAGGAAGTTAGTCAACTTTTCAATTCGTTTCGTTAATGAGTTACCCCAGACGCGGTTCGCTTTCAAATACCAAACATTGTTGGGTTCCCTAACGCTCATTAAATACTTAAGCAATAAAGGTGCGTTTGTGCGTTAAAATGAGTCGGCTTCTTTTTCATGCGTTTTGTTTTAGCTACAATAAAGTAACGTACGTTCCGCTTTTAAGGGCTAGGAAACCGAGTCAAGCCATCATTAGAATGACAAACAGACAGAAGGCAACACTACCCCTTCGCGAATAAAAAGAACATGATTTTTTTATTTTTTGAATTTCGCTCATTCTCTTTAACTACGTCTAATTACTAATTTGCATAACCACGCTTTGTTATTACCGTACACTATTTTATTATCACTATAACAAAAGAGCGCAATAGCTACAAAAGAGTAACAAATAGATACAATCTTACAATCGAAAAGACCTTTATTACCGTTTAAAAATGAGAAATAAAACAGTTATTAAATCTTTAAAAAAAATAAGACCTTAGCCAGTAATCCACTTGCAATTGTAAGCCAAGGGGGTCAAAGGGGTCTATCTATATGATAAACGGGCAATCACTGGAAACTATTTGTATGAAAATTTCACTCCCTACAGAACAATGCATTTCAATGGTCCAAAAGATACATCGCTCTCAAAATGTCGGCTCTCCGTATAACAGTGTGGGAAATTAAGGATCTTTATAATATATAACCGCGCTTGTCTGGACTCAATAATATATAGCGTTTTTATTTAAGTGAACGAAAGAACAATAATGAAAGATTGAACGAAAAGCGTTATTTTAGTTGAAAGACACAGAAATAAGTTAATAACTTTTTAAAACTGAGCCTATAACTAATAATACATACATCGATGTACAGATAATGTAAGCCATACACGATGCGAGCAGACCGGGGTGTACAAAAGGAATATGTTTAGCATTGGCTAACGAATTCATTCTTTCTCTATACATTTTTGCTGAACATACTTTGTGTTCTTAGATATAGATTTTTAGTACGAGTATGTGCATGACGCATTCCAGGTGTTAAAGGTGCTTAATACTTTGATAAGCATAACATCAAGCAAAATAAATATTTGCTTCAACCATATTAGTCCATTTCTTTGACATCGATCATCTAATTAAGCAAAACACAGAATCACAAATTAATGAATATTTATCAACAGTGCGTAAGTTAGCGACATTCCTCCTTCCTGCAGCACGTTTTTTTCCTCGATTCTAACCTGTGACTTTTCCTCTCCTCACACTTCATCATCATTTCTCACACGATGCAACCATCTTGTCTGCGCCTTTCTCTTCCTCAACATCCGTCAACGTTCGTCAGTCTTTTAATCGCATTCATTTAATTTTTTGTCACGTAATTAGCTTTTATCTTCTCTGTCTTTTCTTTACTTAGCATATAATCCGTGTCCGCTGCTATAAGCAGCGGATGCGGGTTCGATTCCCGCCTCAAGATCATAATTTTTCGAAATTCTTTTTCTAACCACCAAAATCTTTGTAAAAATTTTTCTAACATTTATATAATGTTAAAATTAAAAATCGAATAGTTTACTTAGCACTTTAGATAAACAAGATAAAAGTGAACTTTTTCTGTCAAAATGTCCTACCTTCTTACTCTATTTATAGGTATACCCTTGTGACATTATTTTAAAATAAGCTTCTTTGCGTAAACTTGTTCGGAAGTGAACTATCGATTTATATACCAATGAAGGTACATCACTACGGCGCGACTTCAACACCTGTGTCCAAGCTATACATCTTTGTCCTAGGGTTTTCGCGAAGGGTGACAATGATCGAACACGGCACTGATACGCTTGAAGCACTCCCTGCGGTGATTACATTGACTAATACCTTTCTTATTCTACTTGAGTTAGGAAGAGACGGACACGTGTGGTTATTGGAAAGTATTTTTATATGGAGTGTTATTATATTAGCATAATTATAAACTCCAGTGCATAAAGTTAAAAACGATAGGAGTTATCGGGTGTGTAACAAAAACTTCCCCTTTTTACGTAAAGATGCATGAGTGATTAGAAAATAATGACATAATTAAATTGTCTGTGTGATAAATCATACTGATAAGAATGAAATAATTCGTGCTTGGACACAGGAATAACTACGGGTTATAATATTTAAATTGGCATCACTTTACTATTAGGACAAAAATAATCTTATGGTTTTTATCAGTTTAGTACTGTTGTAGTATGCGTATTAACGACTGCAATTTAAGGCACAAAAATTTTAAGTTACGAAAATGAAGTTAGGTGTTGCCGACTGAGTTTTGTATCAATCCTTTTTGATATGTTTTCTATTTACTTTTTAATATTTTTTGATACTCGTTTTGTTTTTGATACTTGTCAGTGGTATTTGATTACGTCGATGGTGAATACAGTCCGCTGCTACGAAAAGGGTGTGTTTCTCTGTAGCTTTTGCCACCAGCCCCGTCTACATCGTTTACAAAAGGTCCTTCGAAAGGGTAACGTATATTTCCAGCTTTCGTTCGTATTCAATTTTTGTAAAAATGTCCGGTGGTAAAAGTGTTTCAGAGCCCTCGTTTCATCCCTCAAGCCCTGTTCCACGGCCATTGTCACCCGTCTTAAGACCTGGAACAGCGGGTAACAACCCTGGACGTAATGCCCGTGTTTTAGGGCCAGGTTCGTCTTCGTTTCGCCCTCCCTTAGGCGCCGAACCGGCCCCAGGTATAGTTTCGTCTAAAGCTACATTATCTCACCATTCTCATCGTTCAACTTCATCATCAAGCTCCTCCAAAGCCCGACGCATGGCAGCTGAGGCACGCCATGCAATGGAAGTTTTAAAAATCGCCGAGGAGCGAGCTCAGTTAAAGCTCGATGTTCAAAATAAAATATTAGCGGCAGAGCTAGCTGCCATTGAGAGTAATTCCAAATCTCGAACTAACACCATTTTATCGTGGGTCCACAGCGTGCAAGAAAACACTGAAGTTGCGACCAACAATCCTCCCGTTCCCGAAGCAGTGGGGCCGATGGTCGTTATCGACCCATGCGTGGGCGGGACCGAGTGTGCTGCAAATCGTGTACGAGCAACCCCAGCACCACGTGACCCGGTTGGATTACCTACGAATTGTGGAAAGACCGTTAGTTTCATTACCACAGCAGGCGAGAAAGACAAAATATTCATTAATAAAAATCGTGAGCATCCATCATTCCCTATTAGCGCTGTCACCGCTCCTCCGTCATCTCATCAATGTGAAGGGATCAGGGATTTGGCTCAAGCAATCGTATCTTTAGGTCAAAAGCCAAAACCGTTTCCCCTCCCCCTTTTCAGTGGTAAAGCGACGGACTGGATCTCGTTTAAGTTATCATACACACAAACTCACATAACATTTTCACCGTTAGAAAATTTAAGTCGTATTCGTGCAGCGCTACGTGGAGATGCGGCTATGGCCATGTCCGCACTATCGCTAACTGCTCAGACTCCAGAAGAGGTCTTGGCAGCTCTGGAGGAAAGGTTTGGTCGGCCAGAACTTATCGTGTTAGAGGAATTGGCAGCAGTCCGAGCACTTCCTCGACTACAAACGGACTTCAAAGAACTTAACACTATTTCTTGCAAACTACACAATTTAGTATCTATATTAAAACATTTAGGTCAAACGGAATATCTTTATTCACCAGAAATTTACAATAGTATTTTATCAAAATTAACACCGTTACTGCGCGCATTATGGACTAGGTATGCGGCAGAAAATTCAGGTAGAGCATCCAAAATTGAACTTTTATCACATTTCCTTCGCAATGAATCATCAAATCACGTTCGTTTCGGTTTATTATCACAACAACAAAATTTTCCATTTCAGAATAATTCAAACAATCAAAACAATGTTCGTAAATTTCACAACAATAATAATTTAGATGACAGAAAGTGTCAGGTGCTCGTCACCGAAGTAACTGACACATGTCTATTCTGCCATAGTCAAACCCACGGTATAAAGAATTGTGAAAAGTTTAGTTCCAACTCGGTTGACCAAAGAGTACAGTTTCTCATAAAAAATAAAATTTGTTTTCGTTGTCTGAGTTCAAAGGCTCACCCGTGGCGTACTTGTTCGAAGAATAAAGTATGTGGTATCAATAATTGTAAACGTCATCATCATCCTTTGATACATGGTGCTAATATTTTTCCTTCTACATCTTCTTCATCATCTACCAGTAAAGTCAGCGCATCTATTACCCCCGAACGCGTTGCCGTGGCAAAAGAAATTAGGGAAAATCGTGTCGAATCGGTTGATTCAAGTTTTCCCAATTATCAAGTTGAGCAGCCAGTCGATAATGCGGTTACTTACTCGCTTGCTACTTCACAGTCACGGAGAGTCCTCTTGAAAGTTATACCGGTGATAGTTCAAGGACCGCGGGGAGAGGTAGATACGTACGCTCTTCTGGATGATGGGTCAACAGCCACCTTGATCGACTCAAATGTAGCTAATGACATTGGTTTGACCGGTCGCAAGGGTTGTATTCGTATTCAAGGCGTAGGTGGTATGACTTGCGAGGAACCAGTGCAATATGTATCTTTCCAAATACGTGGCAAGTTTAAAAATGAATATTACTCTATAGAAAATGCTCGTACTATTTCTAATCTTGCTCTTTCTAAACAAACCGTTACGTTGCAAGATGTAACTCATCCTTATTTAAACGACATTCACACCGAACTTACATATGATGATGCTAAGCCAACTATTTTGATTGGGGCTGAAGATTGGCCATTAATTGTTTCTCAGTCAGTTAGGTCAGGTTCACGTACACAACCAGTAGCTACACTGACCGCCTTAGGTTGGGTACTGCACGGAGTTTCTAGTAGTAAGACAAAACAGATTGAATTCGTTAACAATACAAATGTTGAGGATGATAGTCTGCACAAATTAGAACAGCTAATCAAGGAGTAATTCAATTTAGATTCGTTGGGTATAACAAAGAGATCTACTTCATGCGGTCCACAGCACGAACGCGCCTTACAAATTCTTGAAAATACAACTTCTAGATTACCGAATGGCCGTTTTGAAGCAGGTTTACTTTGGCGAGAAGATGACCCCCACATTCCTGATAGCTATGACCAGGCTTTCTCTCGATTTATTTCTTTAGAGCGCAAGATGTCAAAAAATAGGGACTTAGCTGACGCGTATGAAAAATTTATAAAGGATATCATAACAAAAGGGTATGCGACTGAGTGCAAAGATACGTATAATTCACATTCAGATACTTCAAAAAAAATATGGTATTTGCCTCATTTTGCAGTATTTCACCCCCAAAAGAAAAAGATTCGCGTGGTTCACGATGCGGCGGCTAGAACGGATGGTGTCAGCTTGAATTCTTTACTGTTGTCCGGTCCTGATTTGTTACCTTCACTTTTGGGTATTTTATTTCGTTGGCGTCAAGGTCGAATAGCGATGATAGGCGATATTAAGGAGATGTTTCCTCAAGTGAAGATAATCGAACAGGATCAAAATATGCAAAGATTTCTCTGGAGAAGCGGGGGCAACCTGAGCCCAATAAAGGAATTCAAAATGACATCCATGATATTCGGAGCCGCCTCCAGCCCTTGTACTGCCTTATTTGTATTACGTAAAAATGCTCAACAACATTCGGACCGATATCCTCTCGCTGCTGACACTATTAGGAATACCTATATGGATGACTGCGTCATTAGTGTCAACGATATCGAACAAGCAGCTCTACTCGTTTCCGATGTCGTTGAGATGCACAGGCAGGCTCATTTTGAAATGCGTGGTTGGGTTACAAACGTTCCCGACGCCTTAGGTTTAATTCCTTCAGACCTTAGAGCCAACAGCACGTCGCTAATATCCCCACTTGCTTCGTCAATCTCGTCGCCCTGTCGCGTGTTAGGGTTAATGTGGGATGTGGCTCAGGATGTTTTGAAGTTTGAAGGTATTAAGGTAGAAAATTTAGATCGTAATACTGTATCCAAAAGGGCCATTCTTTCGTATGCTATGTCGTGGTATGACCCCTTAGGTATTCTATCACCTTTGACTGTACATGGTAGAATGATCTTGCAAAAGGCATGGCGAGCTGGCGTATCGTGGGATGAACCGTTGCCCACGGATTTGATGGAAGAATGGCGCTTCTGGATCGAAAGTATTTCACAAGTAGACATCAAAATTCCACGTTGCTATGTTGCCGGTTTCAGCACATATTTTAGCGAAGCGAATTTAGAGTTGCACGTATTCGCTGATGCTAGCGAACTGGCATATGCATGTGTAGCTTACTGGCGTATTTCAAATAGTACCGAAACTAAGCTGTCTTTTATTGCGGCCAAGGCCCGAGTAACTCCCCTTAAACCAGTCTCGATACCTCGTCTTGAGTTGCAAGGTGCCTTGCTCGCCTCTCGGCTCGCGGCTACTATGCAATCCGAACATGACGTATGCCCATCTAAACGTTATTTTTGGATCGATTCAATGAACGTACTTGGCTGGCTTCGAGCAGAAGCACGTTCAATGAAACCTTTTGTAGCTAACCGTATAGGAGAGATTTCAGAGACCACTGAGGTTTCAGAGTGGAGATGGGTCCCAACTTCTTTGAATGTAGCTGATGAAGCAACGCGCAAAGGTTCAAACATTTCACCGCGTTGGATGGCTGGCCCCAGCTTTCTGCTTGAATCCTCAGAAAAATGGCCTCTGGAACCTTGTTCGAAGCAAACTGCTGTAAACGCGGATTACAGTAAAGAATTTAAGTCAAATTATTTACATATTTATGCAACAGACGAGGAATATATCCCATCGTTGCCTGTGTTTTTATCTCTTGCTGCCGATCCGGTGCGTTTTAGCAGTTGGTTACGAATGATACGCGCTACGGCTCGCGCGTACCAATATATTAGAATTCTTCGCAGTTCATCTAGTTTAATTCGCTCGTCTAATCGTCATACTCGTCCATCATCATCACACTCATCAATTCCCCATTTGGATGCGGAAGACGTTATGAAAGCGGAGTTGGATGTCATTCGTCGCAGCCAAGCTGAATCTTTTCAAGAAGAACTCCAATCGCTTCACTTGCGCCGCCCAATAAGTCGACTCAGTCGAATTTTTCGTCTTTCACCTCGGTTGGATCCTGATGGAATAATTAGAGTGGCGGGGAGGATCTCGGCTGCCCAAGACATTCCTACCACCATGAAGGAACCGATTATTTTGGATGGCAGACACCGCGCAGTGAGACTCCTGGTTTGGCATTATCATAGGAAGGCAGCCCATGGTCTCAACGAGTGGGTGATAAACGAATTACGTCAGAGATTTTGGATTTTACGTTTGCGGAACCTCATCAAATCAACATCTCAACGGTGCACTCAATGTGTCATGCTCCGCTCGAAGCCTGTTCCACCGCCCATGGGAGACTTGCCACGAGAACGTTTGGCGCACCATCGACGTCCATTTACTTTCGTGGGCTTGGATTATATGGGTCCTGTTTTGGTTACCGTGGGACGAAGACGAGAAAAACGCTACATCGCCTTGTTCACATGCTTAACATCACGCGCTGTGCACCTCGAAATCGTCCACAGTCTTGCTACTGATGCCGCTATAATGTGTCTTCGCCGTTTTGTAGCTCGCCGGGGGACTCCATGCAGAATCCTGTCAGATAATGGCACCGCATTTGTTGGCACCAATCACCAATTGCTCAGAAGTTACCAGGAGTGTTTTGGGAACGAATGCGCAGGACTCCACATATCTTGGAAATTTATCCCGCCTGGAGCGCCTAATATGGGAGGTGCCTGGGAGCGATTGGTCCGCACGGTGAAGACCGCCTTGCGAGCGTCGTTGAATGATCGCGTCCCAAAGGAAGAAGTGCTCCTCACTATGCTCGTAGAGGCAGAAGCACTTGTTAACAGCAGACCGTTGACGGACGTTTCATGCGACCCTGCCGCTCCCGAAGCCCTCACACCCTTCCATTTCATCATAGGATCATCGTCACCATACCATCCCATTAAAGTAGATAGTGGAGATTTATTTAGTAGGAGTGATTGGAGGAAGTCACAATGCTTATCGGATATGTTCTGGAGCCGTTGGGTTAAGGAATACCTTCCCCTAATCACTCCCAGGAGGTCGCCCCGGAATTGTCGATCGCAAGATCTAAACGTAGGTGATTTAGTTGTGATAGCGGACGGTACTCTTCCTAGAGGAACATGGCCACGGGGTCGTATCACGGCTGTTCATCCCGGAAGAGACGGAGTTATCCGCGTGGTAGAGGTAACCACACGTGGCGGCCGCCTTCTTAGACCGGTGACCAAGATTGTTAAGTTGCCGGTTGACATCAACCACTCCCCTGCACCAGATGGCTCCGCCAGGGTGGTGGAGGATGTTGCCGACTGAGTTTTGTATCAATCCTTTTTGATATGTTTTCTATTTACTTTTTAATATTTTTTGATACTCGTTTTGTTTTTGATACTTGTCAGTGGTATTTGATTACGTCGATGGTGAATACAGTCCGCTGCTACGAAAAGGGTGTGTTTCTCTGTAGCTTTTGCCACCAGCCCCGTCTACATCGTTTACATTAGGAATATAAAATAAATTATACTTGCAATTTTCATCGTGAACTTACGATTAAGTATTTCTTTCATGAATAGCATTAATTAATAAAACAACCGCTTAACTGAACTGAAAACTAGAGAAAAGATTGGATATAGACTATAAATATAATATAGACGTTGAAAAATATTTCGTATTACTTTTCAAGATATTATAAACCTCAAATCAAATCTGCCAGCGAAGCTCATGAATGAATGGAAAATGTCTAAGTCGGCCCGACGGTAGGCTTTACTGGGTCGGCTTATCGTGGACCACATGCATATTGAACACGCTCTCGCTACATAAAAGTATTTCAGGCGTACTCTTGAAGAGATAGGAGCCGATACACTTTTGTGATACCAAAGTGCACTCCGCGCGTTACTTCATTTTGCAATAATTTATGACGTTGAGTGTTAACTCAAGCGATATTACCTATGATATTATTGGTGCAACCGATATTACAAAATATCAGTAAAATCAAAATTTTAGCGAAAGTAGTTGTAAGGATATTCCTGTTGGTATTGACTTACTTTTTTTAAGTTAGATTAGAATTTTGCCCAAACCATTTTCGATTTGTAGACAGATAGTAGACGTATGGTAAGGGCAAAACGAAATAAAGTTCTCACCTACGCCTGCTACATCCCGTGAGTCTCGTAAGAAGTGACTAGGGGAGTTTTCTGGATAGGTACCATAGCATCCGCAGTCTTCATCACTCACAACAGGAATTCCCAGATACGACATGAGCGATTAAGTGCAATACACAATGACGAGACTATAATAAAACAGATAATCTCTAGACATTCGATGCGAATGATGGAACGGACAATAAATACTTACTTGAGGAGCTTTAGAATATAAACAATTCATATTCCTATAAACTCTCAGCTGTGCCAACAAAGACTTCTATATTATTAAGTGTCCCATAGTGATGCCACAGTAAAGAAATATCAAATCGATAGTTGAAACGAGATTAGGATCTCCATAATAATACAAATTAGGCTCGGTCTTATTATTTATAAAAAGTATAACTAATAAAGTATATGATTTCAGTGACAAGCAATACCAGAAAATGTTAATGATGTAATTAGACCGTTTATTATTAGCTATAAATATTACTTTAAACTTTTAATGTCTTTATTTCTTAGAAGATCTATTTCGTATTTGTAATTAGAAAAATTTGAAAATAAAATGCGATTTCTAATTACATTTTTAATTATAATTTATTATTTTACATACATACATAAATCACGCTTATATCCCCGAAGGGGTAGGCAGAGGTGAACTAGCACCCACGTTTCGCCAGGTGGCGAGCCTATTGCCATTTATCGGGCACAAAAGTCGCAGTAGGTACATAGCTAGATGGTATTAGAGGAACGCTGCTGCCCATTCCTCATCACTGATTTGTCCTTAGTCGCCTTGTACGACACCCACGGGAGAGATTTGGGGTGGTGACAATTGTATTCTACTCTGCCGTCACCACACGGCTGATATTATTTTTATATTTATTAATTATTTCTAATTATTATTTTTCTAATAATTATTTTTTCTAATTACAAATTTTATATATGTTTACCTAATATCATTATTCAAAGATTGATACTATCATTGTTTTTCTATTATTAATTACTAAACCACGTATTATTGAATATTTAATAGTCGGTCTCTGTCTTGGCCGTGTGGTGACGGCAGAGTAGAATACAATTGTCACCACCCCAAATCTCTCCCGTGGGTGTCGTACAAGGCGACTAAGGATAAATCAGTGATGGGGAATGGGCAGCAGCGTTCCTCTTATACCTACTACCTAGCAAAGTACTGCGACTTTTGTGCCCGATAAATGGCAATAGGCTCGCCACCTATTACATGGGACCTAGCATAATTGGCGAAGCGTGGGTGCTAGTTCACCTCTGCCTACCCCTTCGGGGATATAGGCGTGAATTATGTATGTATGTATGTATGGTCTCTGTATAAATAGTTATCTTCTCATGTCGTGTATAAGCTATGAAGCTTACATAATAACAATACGTTACATCGATACTTATATCATCCAAATGTCCCATCACTGGGAACAACAATGGGAGAGCGGTGTAAATCTGTGAAAATCCGCGTCAGAGACGGTCCGATCTGCAGACGCTCAAATAGGATCAGGTCAAGCTTGTAAAGGCTTATCGGCCACCTGGCGCCATGCATATTAAAGCCAAGTTACCAGCCACAGAGAATATTCTATTGGCCACAAAAAATACGACACGTAGGTATTCCGAAACTTGTTCGCGGAAACTCCCACCGAATTCCGGTGTTCTTTGATAATTTCCTTTTATTGGTTTAGGCGCACAGATGTTTTATTCAGGGCTGTCGCTGTTTTGGTAATATTCTTTTGGAACTTAGAATTGTGAGTCCAAAGTTGGTAGGTAATAAGTAGGTAAATATGTTTAACATAAATTGTGTCGGGAAAATACCTAATGCCTTTAAAGGTTCAGCGTTACAGGTAGAATTTTAATGGTGAACGCGGACAAAGAATTTATTTATAAGGCATTGATTTTTATGTACGTTCGGCTGTACGTATTATTAGATTGTAATAGGTTGGTTAACCGCTATAGTACAAGATGAAAAAGAGAAGAGATGGAAAAGAATATAGAGGTTACAGTATGTAGGTAATGTGGCGAGTGGTGACGTACAATAATTGTCACTACCCCCTTCTCTCCCGCGGGTGTCGTACAAGGCGACCAACGGTAAAGGCAGCGACAGTAAAGTTCCTCTTATATCACCTAGCAATAAGCTACGATTTACGTGCCCAATAGATGGCAATATTTAGATGTGTGTAGGTATTGGCATAAATTGGGGGTGATTTCACCTCTGCTAACGCTTCGGGGATATAGGCGTAATTTATTCAAGTATGTATCTAGGTATATATTTTATGTAATGTAGTAGGTTGTGAAAATGCATGATCAAATAACAAGGAACGGTACAGAGATTCATATTATTATTACATCGCAATTATTTGCTGATATAATTTTGCGACAGCTACTCTTTGACCTCTGACTCTCGATGATATCGTATCATTATGTGTATGTATTTCGTTATCAATAAAGATAATTTCAATTACAATTCAAATATAGATCGGTATGGGAAGTGGACCCCACTTTGGGTCCATTGTGGCATACCTATTACGGGCACTTTATGTATGTAACATACATACATAAATCACGCCTAATATCCCCGAAAGGGGTTAGCAGAGGTGTATTAAACACCCACTTTTCTCCAGTTAAGTTAGCTCCCATGTAATGGGCGGCGAGCCTTTTGCCATCTGTCAGGCACAGTATGTTGCTAAGTGGTATAAGAGGAATGAGGAGCTCGCTAGCGCAGTGGCATAGCGCGCTTGGCCTTCGAATTTTGCTTAGGCCGGTCATTGGATGGGTGAACAAAAATTTATTATCTCAAGTTCCTCCGTGCTTCGGAGGGCACGTTAAGCCGGTGGTCTCCAACCAGCGTGGTGGGTTATGGTCCAATCTCCCTATATTCTTCCATCCATAGGGGGGCTAATGGTGATGAGAGGAATGCTGCTGCCCATTATTCATCGCTGTGTATTACGGGCAATTTAATTATGCATAATAAATGGACGCCTAACCGATATGAATGGTAAAGGAAACATACTGCGCCGACCCCAGAAGACCTTTTAACAGGGCAACATGGCAAGAAGATGATGATAATAGGGGTTAAAGTATGAAATTGCCGATGTTCCCTCATTATTTAGTAGTAGTGTATAATTCCTTTAAAACAATAGTTATGTCCTTTATTCTTTTTTTAATTTTAAACTACAAGGACTTATATTTATGTATAAAATTTTATTTCACTACCAATAAATCTTCAAAAACAGCTCGTCCTAAGTACCACTTAGATCCACGGACACAGACACGAGTCCTTCTTCTTCTTCCTGCCCTTATCCCGCTCTAGGCGGGGTCGGCACAACATGTTTTCTTCTTCCATTCCTCTCTATCCTTCACCAATTTCTCATCCACCGCTCTCGCTATCATATCCTCCTTTACACAATCCATCCATCTTTTCTTAGGTCTTCCTCTCCTTCTACGTCCTTCCACGTTCATACTTAACATTCTTCTGCCAACATAGCTTTCATCTCTTCGCATGACATGACCAAACCATCCAAGTCTATCACTCCGTAGCTTTTCAGTCACTGGCGCTACTTTCAAACTTCCCCTTATATACTCATTCCTTATCTTGTCTCTCCGTGTCACACCACACATCCACATTAACATACGCATCTCTGTTACATGCACTCTTCTTTCATCAGTCTTTTTCATAGCCCAACACTCTGATCCATACATGATATCAGGTCTAATGACCGCCTTATAAATTTTCCCCTTAAGCCTAAGGGGCATCCGTGGGTCACATATTGTTGCTGAGACCTGTCGCCACTTCATCCATCCTACGTTCGCTCTATTCCTTATATCCCGGTCAATATCACCGTCGCTTTGGAAGAGCGATCCAAGGTACCGGAAATCCGAGCAAACTGGTAGGAATACACCACCTAAGGCAATTTGGGAGAAACTGGAGGGGCCACCAAAGTCACAGAACATGTGTTCGGTTTTTGTCCGACTGATCTTAAGCCCAACGCTTTACAATCTCTCCTGCCATTTTCCCAGCCTGCTTTGTACCTCGGATGCATCTTCTCCGACAAGTACAATGTCGTCGGCGAACAGCATACACCAGGGTGCCTCCTCCTGTATGTCCGATGTCAGAGCATCCATAATCAGGAGGAACAAATACGGGCTTAAAGCCGATCCCTGGTGCAAGCCTACGGCCACATCGAACTTGTCGGTAACGCCAGCCTCGGACCGAACATTCGTACTAGCTCTTCTATACATTTCAGACACAAGCCTCACATACTTCTCAGGCTCTCTCTTTTCTTTCATAGCCCACCACAGAACTGTACGCGGAACTCGGTCGTATGCTTTCTCCAGGTCTATAAAGACCATGTGCAAGTTCTTATGTGCACTACGGTATTTTTCGCACAGTTGCCTTAGAGCGAATATTGCATCGGTTGTTCCTCGTCCCGACATAAAACCGAATTGGTTCTGGGTGGCATTACACTCCTCTCTCATTCGTCTCGCTATCACTTTCTCCCATATCTTCATACTATGTGACATGAGCTTTATTCCTCTATAGTTGTTACAGTCCTGCACATCACCCTTATTTTTGTAAATGGGCACCAGCGTACTGTTACACCATTCATCTGGGATCGTCTCTTCCTGTAACATCTTATTGAAGAACAAAGTCAGCCACTTCCATCCATCCGCGTTCAGAAACTTCCAAACTTCAACAGGTATACAATCAGACCCTGTCGTCTTTCCATTCTTCATATTTCTCACAGCCATTCTTACTTCCTCTAAACAAACTTCATCTACCACTTTAGTATTGACAGGGGCCTGTATCAATACTTTATGCCAGTCGTTCTCTTCATTCATCAACTTTCTAAAGTATTCCTTCCAGCGATCTTTTATCCTTTCATCATTCGTCAAAACCATTCCTCTCTCATCTTTTATACATTTTACATACACAATATCCCTTGCATTCTTTTCTCTTGCTCTCGCTATCTTAAATATGTCATTCTTCCCCTGTGGGCTCTCCAGCGACTTGTACAGTTTATACTGTACCTCGCCCCTTGCTTTAGCAACCGCCCGCTTAGCATTCCTTTTACACTCCACATATACTGCCCTTTTATTCTCTTTTTCCACTCTATCTCGATCATCTACAGTCTTCCACTCCTTAAAAGCTTTCTTTTTTTCTTTCAAACTTTTTTTCACTTCTTCATTCCACCACCATGTATCCTTATCCATTCTCCCTTTCCCTTTTGTTTCCCCAATACTTTTCTCGCCACACTTCGCATGCACGTCGCCATTTCCAACCAACATTCATTCACCGTTTTATCTGCCAAGTCTTTCATTTTAATCATTTTATCAACCACTCTTTTCCTAAATTCTTCAGCCAAATCCTTCTTCACAGACACGAGTCCGTCTGCGTTATAAAAAAAAATCTCTAGGTATCCTAGGTATCCTATAGCTTAACGTTGTCTAAATGCAGCCACAAAATTATATAAAATTTAGATTTGTAGTTACTTAAAAAATCGCAAATATGTTTACTATGGAAAAATGAATTTTCGCTAAATTCTCCATACAAAACGGCAATTTGATACCCAAATATTAAAATTCATGGGTTTCGAGAGCTACCAGTTTTCACCGTAGGTAAAGGTAACATGCCCGATTTTGAAGCTCTTCCCTATCGTTATCGCTTCGGAGTCCACTACGAATTCGACTTCTGTAGTGTTGCTTTGTAATTGATTAATTATATTTAAATAATTGCTTTTTTTTATTTACTTTTTGGAAATGTAAGAAAAGGATAGATAACTTGGATAAAAACAATCAAGAATTTATCTATGCACAGCAATGCTTTGCTTTATGCAAATATAATTATGACCCGATTATTGATAAGTTTAATAAAATAGCTCTGTGTGGTGACGGTAGAGTAGAATGGGGTGCCGTACAAGGCGATTAAGGGCTATATATACATACATACAAAAATCACGCCTATATACCCGAAGGGGTAGGCAGTGGCGAACTAGCACCCACGCTTCGCTAATTATGTTAGGTTCCCACGTAATAGGTGGCGAGCCTATTGCCATTTATCGGGCACAAAAATCGCAGTATATTGCTATTCCTGGATGGTTTAAGAGGAACGCTGCTCCCCATTCCTCATCATTAATTTATCCTTAGTCGCCTTGTACGACACCCACGGGAGAGATTTGGGGTGGTGACAATTGTATTCTACTCTGCCGTCACCACACGGCTACTTAATTAAGGTCTATAAATATACCAAATAGGAATAGGCGCAACGTTTCGTATACACCAAATAGTGCGATTAAGGTGACCGGTATATCATTGCGTAAACTAAGCTACTATTTTTCGCTAAGGTTAGTCATTAGATGGGTGACAAAAAAATTAAATATATCTTGAGTTCCTCCATGCTTTTGAAGACACTTTAAAGTCAATAGTCCCCGGGTACATCTCAATCGTTTATACCCACCAATCCGGACTGGGCCAGCGTTGTATTTTGTGGGCCATTCTCCAGCATTGGGGACATTAAGGAGGTGATGATGATGACGTAAGTTTAATGAGGAATTTTCTGTTATTTTATTCGAAATAAAACTGGAACCTTATTTAACAAATTGTATTTAAATAAGAAACATCTATGGGATTAGGAAACGTATACTAGCATCTATGTTATAAGAATGCTTGAAGCTCCTGTTTATTCTTTGGTAACATATTCTCTACTCCGCTTGCTCGCTTGCGCTTATTATTCCTTTTTACTCTGAAACTGCAAAAGAAATTAAAATTCAAAATATAATTTACATAAATCGTACATTTTATAATATTTATAATAACAATAATTTATTTATTTTTTACTTTCACAATTTTTTTGTATGAAACCTGGGACAGGGCTATGATAATATTTTTTTAAGTGTTTATGTTTATATATTATATTGCAAATATTGCAAACTAATTTATTTAAATACACAAAATAAATCGAAATGATTGAACTTTATTTTCAATCCGTGCAATAACCATTTTTTACTAATCCTTAAAATTGGTCAGAAATATATGTAAGCAAAAGTGGAAAAAAATGTGTACGGATATCGGCATAAATAATATTATGTCTTATTAGTGATTAGTATTACACACTAACGCCAAAATGATGATGAAAATGGTCGACGCAGTATGTTTTCTCTTTCATTCATATCGGTCAGACGTCATCAAGCCATCCACTCCTTTTTGATATATATCATTCATCACACCGTAAAGGTGCTAGTGATGAATGAATGTATAGAAAAGAGACGGATCGGACCATGTCGAGAGACCGATGAACGGAGAGAGTGATTGGAATGACAACATTCCAATCCATACTGCTCAAGGTTTTGGCTTAGGTTGTACAGCCGGCCGCCTGCCTGACACCAACCCTCTTTGGGTATGCTGTTGTTGGTGGTTTGCCCTCCACCATTCGGGTGCCCCGAGATGGTTATTGATCTACACCGGGCAATCTCCCTTAGTCGAATTTTACGACACCCATGGGATGAGTCAGGGCTCGCCTATTCTACGTTATTTGTTGGCTCCCAGGCCAGCATAGAAGACTTTTACTATGTATGCAATTACCAACCGTTTGGGTTAATTGATCCACAATGTTGTTAAAGTTCTTCTTGATTTCATCAGCATTGAATTGTTCCTTTAAGGTGCTATCCACTTTTGATGCGAGATCTTCCACCTGCTTCTTGAATTCATCTATATAATTTGGTGTTGTAGCTGCTGGCGCGTCACGCTTCACATAAGCGTGTACCTGGTGGAAAAAAAATATATTGAGCTGCGTCACACAAAAAAACAGACATTATCAAATATTAAAGACATTGAAGCCGTCTGGTGACGGCAAAGCAGAATACAATTGTCACCACAACTATACTCTGCCGCGGGTTTCGTACATTGTGACTAAGGGTTAAGTAATGGGCAGCAGCGTTCCTCTTATACCACCAAGGCATAATACTTGCGTTCGATCGTTATCATGGGGCGAGCTAACCGTCTCTCCTTTCAATAGACACTTAGGGCTGGTTTTTGATCCGTAGTTAACTCAACCAATTGTTAAAAAGGGTTACTAATCGTTGAATATCAGGCTGCTTTTTAACTATTAGTAACAATTTTAATAACTAATGTTACTAATGGTTAAATATTAGTCTGATACTGTTACTGATGGTTAAATATCAGACTGATTATCAGAAATCAGAATGAATTTTTAACAATTGGTTGAGTTACTACGGATCAAAAAACCGGCCCTAATACACCCCTGCCTACCCCTTAGACGGATATAAGTCGGTTATTTTGGCTATTTAGGTCTAAGTTAACTTTTAATGCCACCCACATTTCGGTAATTATTTTAGGTACCATTGGTGGCGTAAATCGCAGTATCTTATTAGCTTCTGAAACCTCAATCATTGATGTATTGGGTGGTGACAAATTGTATTTTAATCTGCCGTCACCTCACGGCCAAAGAAATACTTGCTATGCAATATTGAGAAGCTTGCTAGCACAGTGGCATAGCGCGCTTGGCCTGTGATTGCGTAAACTAAGCGATGTTCGCTAACGCCGGTCATTGGATGGGTAACAAAACTTTATTATCTCGAGTACCTCCGTGCTTCGAAAGGCACGTTAAGCCGTTGGTCCTGGCTGCATCTGCAGTCGTTAATACCCACCAACCTGCACTGGGCGAGCGTGGTTGGTTTGGCCCAATCTCCCTATATTCTTCCATCCATAGGGCAGGCCTGTGTCCCAGCCGTGGCGAGATTAAAAGGCTGGTGATGATGATGTAATTTTACAGAACTAGCTAGAACATTTCAAAAACAACACAAGTATGCAATCTTCTCTATTTTGAAATAAAAAGCAAAAAAGACTCACGCTGACAAGGCAGACGGCCAACAGGACGATCAGGAGTTTGTTCATTTTTAAGTTGACGACTTCTCAGCTCGGACTCGGAACGCGAACAAGCACCTCGACGTTAGAAAGCGTCTTTATCTGGGCGGAGTACGTTTGCCGTTGCTATCGGCTCCGGGTCAAAGGTTTCAAGGAAATCAGCCAATGGGTTTGCAATCAACTTCAATTAATGCTCTGTCCTCCGATGTACATTTTACTGTAGATAATGAGATGTTTCCGTTTTACTTGATAACGGAGGGGTAATTACTGATTCGACAAAATGTAGATACGCATAGAATCGCTCGTGTATATCCCATACGGTTGGCAAAAAAAGCAAAATGAATAAAAACTGCATGTAAATACAAAATAATGAAACGAAGAGTGTTCGCATTGCCTAATAGGGCACGGAAGTTAAATTTTGTTAAGTTAAAATTATTTAACTCATGGAATTGATTTTATTATCAACTAATAACTCGGCAACATTATTTCAGTAATTAAAAACTAAGTATTACTATAAAATTATATGACTCATGTTTTAATACAAATTCTGTAAATCGGTAACTTTTTGACAAAAAGTATACTGGCGCTTGTCTCCAATACGCTACGCTCGCTTGAATCGCTCCGGGATTTAAACAAACCAGTAGCTATTACCTTCTTACCTATTAGACTTTTTTACTTAGCTATTATTCTGAATTGTTCACAATTATTTGTATAATTTTACCTACCTACTTACCAACTTCCATTGGAAGTCAATGGCAAAAACATTTCATCTGGGAAAGTGAAAAAAGTCTGGGAAAGTGGGACGTAACTAATAGGCAATCACAAACATCTTTCATATTAATAAGCAATTATAAATAAGTAATTATCGATGTTTATTAGACATATATAATATTTATATACCAGTGCTAATGATTTATCGATTATAGTTTAATTAAATTACGAGGACTAATTATGTTTATTTCTATTGCTCAGTTGAAACATTGCTTAACTGTATGCGTATGTGAATTTTGTCAATCAAAATCAAATCAAATGTCAAACAATCAAGAGCCTAGCTTCTTTACTAAACAGCGCCGTTCAACTAGCGGCCTGAATAATATGCAGCAGCCAGTCAGGCAAACATCTTACTATTATCCAACATGGTTAGTAATTTAATTTGGTTAATTAGTAATTTGATAAGGTTAGGTAGTAACCTAAATTCAAACCTAAGTTCAGATAGCCTAAGTTCAAATAGTAAATAGACGTTACTATTTGAACTAACAAACAGCCGAGCGAGCGAAGCGAGCGTGCCGCTACAATGCCAGTCAATTGTGCTATCATAGAATTAGTGAAGAGGCTAGGCTGTTGATTGAACGGCTTATTAAACTAGTTGGCTGCGACATATACTTAAATTACCTCTGGTCACCTATTATGCTGCTTTTCTAAGCTATCCAATCAGCGTGCTAGGAAACCCACCGCTAGGATTAGTCCATCTTCGTAATAGAGAAATAATATGTCTGGCAGAATTTCACCTGAAATACTGTTTCTAACTCAAACGTGTATTATATGAACGTTATAAAAACACAATACATATGTTAATTTTCTCAATCGACTTTGTGTTTACGTCAAACAAGTTAAAGTTGACAATCATACATACATAAAGCACGCCTATTTATCCCCGAAGAGGCAGAGGGGAATTAACATCCAAATTTCGCCAATTAGTTATGTCGCACTTAATAGGGGGCGAGCTATTTCCATCATCGCGGTATATTGCTGGGCGGTACATTTTTCATCGCTGTCTTTACCCTTAGTCACCTTGTATGACAACCACGGGATAAAACTACTTAAAATCAAATACTAATTAATGATAAATAACAGTTTATTTTGTGCCCATGAAGGTACTCTATCACTTTCCACGTTGAGACGGTAGGCTTGTTGTCGCCGTTAGGTCATCAAACTGTGAACAAATACAAGTAAGTATAGTTTAATAACTCGGAAGCATAGTGCGTGTGGTATATTTTATGAGTAAAAAAAAAACGAAATTTACAGCGACGAGAAAAAATTTAGGAAAATTAATTAAAAAAATACGGTGATACGAAAGGTACGGTGGCTAAAGAATACGTAATAACATTGTATTTATACATTATATTAATTATTATGATGCTGGCACCAAATAATAGAATCATAGTAGAAGCAAATGTATGTGTTTATTTTTATGGGACAATAGTATATAATTGTTGTCACTGCGTAATGGTAAGGTATTTTCTAATTGGTGCTGGTAGAGCACAATACATACATACATACATAAATCACGCCTATATCCCCGAAGGGGTAGGCAGAGGTGAACTAGCACCCGCGTTTCGCCAATTATGTTAGGTCCCATGTAATAGGTGGCGAGCCTATTGCCATTTATCGGGCACAGAAGTCGCAGTAGGTACATTGCTAGGTGGTATAAGAGGAACGCTGCTGCCCATTCCCCATCTCTAATTTATCCTTAGTCGCCTTGTACGACACCCACGGGAGAGATTTGGGTTGGTGACAATTGTGTTCTACTCTGCCGTCACCACACGGCACAATACAAATATCATCTAATCATCAGAGCACATGTGCATTAAATATTTGTCCAAAATTCTAACGTAAATACGATTGGAGGGTAAGTACATATTTTATGTTTGTTGAAATATTCAAACCTGATCAAATAAAGATAACATTCAATCAATGTTATAAAAAAATACAAATAAAAGTAGCAATTACTCACAAGTTTGCTCAAATTACAAACAACATAGAAATCCTGGACAAAAGATGTCGGTCAGAAAAATTATATCATTTGATCGTGTTATGACACCATCAAATACGACTAAGACTTGACCGGAACGCGGAAGATGCATATCCCGTTCAGGCCATAGTTTTCGAAAAATCTCGCTGTTGTTTTTCTTTGAGTTGTGGCATACCTATACCTGGCATAGAGTTGACTACTACTATAATATTATTATACTTAGAATTAGTTAAGTTGATACACGTTATTTAATCAAAGACTTCAACAAACACACGCACTGTTTGTTCAATAATTATTACTCCATGTTTTATTTATTTTAGTGTAGGCAAAATTGATTCTTATTAATACATTACTTATGAACAAATGGTTATTTTTTGATGCTTCGTTTTTTGTTAGGTATACTATCATTAATTACTAGCTAATTAGAAGAACCTTCTAGATTGTATTGTACGTTTTTGTAGAATGGGCACAAAGTTTTAAGATTGAATCAAAAATTGCTTTTAATTATATTTTAATAAATATTGCCTATTTGAGTGAAGGGGGGCTTGTCTATGGAATAACCTTAACCTTACATGAGATTGAAGGTCGTCGGAAAATAATCATTTCCTTGTGGTGTTGAATTCTTTCCGTGGCACTGAGTAAGTTTGTCCGATATCGTTAGGCTTCCCGATTAATGTTAAGGGAAGGAAGAAATTGTTTTTTTCACTTCCTAAACGCAGTAAGGTACGTAGTTCCTAAATTTCAAATAGGTACTTGTATAAAATAACTATGTATTTGGCCACCTTACAGTCTGTTTAAGACATACTCTTGAGCTGCTTGCTTTAGGATAATAAATGAGTGAAATGTAAGACTGAATGTCTAAAAGTTACTATGACTAAAATTCTAAATCACCAGCCGTCACCAGACGGCCACTTTGGTAAATCATAATATTAACCCCCGAATACAGAAAAGCTACTCAAATTTAGGGGACTGCTTAAAAAGTTAAGTGGACACTACCTGTCAGAATTTGTATGGAAAAACGTCAATTTTGACAATACTTAAATGTTAAGCGGGACTCAAACTTTGAATAGCGTTTCTGTATTCGGGGGTTAGTATCTCATAATACATACCGCCTTTGAAACTCTAGTCAGGGTATCTCCAACCGCACTCAATACTGGTTGCAGCTGATTGTCGTTCACCTGTCCCACAACATTCGCCAGATTCTGGTCTATACAGTTTCTTAGTTGGTTGATATTTGTTTGCAAGTTGTCCAGAAAGGTTGCTTGTGTTGGTTCCGCTTGTCTTTTTACGATGGCTGCCTGTTTATCAAAATGAATGTTATTACTGGCAACACTGGACATAAAGGACATGGCTAAACAACTGCCCCAGAAATGTATAATAATTTTATACGTACTGGTAATATTTAAATATTAATTAATTAATTATTTCAAGTTTAATAAGCTCGTACAACCGTTGTGAACAAATTAAATAATTTAACTGACCTAGTAGGGATGTTTATAAAATAACGATGTATCAACGAGAACGATACAACGGTGACTTTTGTCACAAACAACGAATCACTAACGCAAACGCTTTGTAATTTATTAAAACTAATATAACTAGCAAACCAAGTGCACACCAAATCTGTTTCCAAAAAATTATAACAAACAAAAACAACATTTTTTTATAATAATTCACACAATGTAAGCAGAATCTATTTATCAATCCAAGTAAAACCTTAAAGCAGTGCCTCCTTGTTCTTTTATGTCATGCGAATATCTATTATTTATTTAAACGGCTAAATATCTTCAAATTAGAATATCGGTTATGTAAAAACTTCATATCAATACGATATGATATCTAACTAATCATCGTTTTTAGTTACGTTTCGATATAACGGTCTCATGCCTATTTGACAGATCTTTTAAAGTTGAAGTTTGTATAGTAATCGATCTCATGCAGGCCTAGCACGGGACGTGGACAAAATATCTATTGACCATTTGACAGAGTTTTGTCTCGTTATTTAGTGGGAATTAGAGCAAGATAAAAATATTTTCTTTACTACTTAGAAACGAGACCTTATGGAAAAAGGAAAGGGTTTAATTAAAATGAGGGTTTCATTGGTTGTAAAAAATTCTTGGTATTCAGCTATTAAGAGCTGGGTAATCGACATTTTATTTTTGAAGAAATATTAATCATAGTATTACAAAAGAAAGCATTTAATTTAAATCTGTATTAACACTTATTTTTGTTAGCCGTCAATGTTATAGTGGCCCGATTCGAATTACACAAATTGAGGAAGGGGAAGTCATAACGATCTTACTGCATAAAAGGGGCACTCTCGTGTTATGAATAATTTTCACCTATCCTGTCTCATCAGAAGGATGTGAAAATTGAAGTTTCCTATCCCTTTCGGCGTATGACAATTTTATAGATAAAAGTACCCTTTTTAAGCAACAATAGAATACAACAGTTTTTCAACAGGGAATGCTATCCATATAATCTAAATTGCTAAATTACATAATATATTTACCTACAAACTATATCACACCTATTTATCGACAAAAGGGAGATATAATAACACTCACATTTCGCCATGTATTTTTGACCCCGTATAATCGGGGGTAAACTTATTGTCATTTATCGGGCACCTAAATCATCGCTGTCCTCTTACTGTTTTAACACCTAGTCGCCTTGTACGACACCCGCGGGAGATTGGAGGCAATGGAGGCAGAAGAAATTCTACTTTTTCTAGTAAGTTTTTCTAGTAATAAACTTATTTAGACATAATAAAAAAGCGGAATCAGTTTGTTACTTACATCGACAAGCATAATAGTAACGTAGAAGATAGTGGTAAATTTCAACATTTTAAAGCAATAAATAATAATGGTAAATGTGTTTTTCCGCGCACTGGTGAACTCGACTATTGGATGCTAACAATGGTCACTGCTTTTGTAGGTTTAGACATATATGTGTTGATTACTTTTTACATACCTGTACTGGTGATGGTCTA
This sequence comes from Cataclysta lemnata, assembly GCA_963931975.1. NCBI lineage: Eukaryota > Metazoa > Arthropoda > Insecta > Lepidoptera > Crambidae > Cataclysta > Cataclysta lemnata. The sequence continues at coordinate 10,155,958 of OZ008339.1, forward strand.
AGTGATAGCGTTTGGCGAGTTTTCGTTTCATTTTCAAAGTTGTATACTTGTTAAATATTGTGTGTTTTCTAACTTTAGCGGCAAAGTAGAGTCGAATGTTTACGTCACTTCGAGTAACTAACAATGCCACTAATGGTGACAAATTAAATAAGGAATGGACAGCGTTTCCGATACACCATCTGACAATACTACATGCCTTCTGCGTATTGACGTGCCGGGTTGTTGGCAATAGAATAAGAATACATAAATGTGGTTGTGGTGAACCGTCAGCTGTAGCTGTTAACACCTTTGCCTGAGCGTTCGGGAATAAAGAGGAAGATTTAAAGCATTTATATAGTACTTGTGGTCGCCCGTGGTTGTGTCAATGTCGGTTGTTATATAGCCTATAGCCTTCCTCAATAAATGTACTATCCAACACAAGAAAAACTTTTCAATTTGAACCAGTAGTTTCTGAGATTACCGCGTTCAACCAACCAAACAAACAAACTTACTTCAGCTTTATAATATTAGTATATATGTAAATGAGTTTGCCCTTCATTAAGTTTGTATTTGCCTGGCATAGATTCGATGTCATCGGTTGTCATGGTAACATAAAACAAATATGATAAATGAAAATTAATTAAAAAAACGTTTATAATTTTAAAAGAAGATTTTTTTGTGTAATACATAGTTACTGAAGTTAAAGACATTGTGAAATAATAGCTTTAAATGTTGTTTCTCTTTTCAGGTAAGCTTTGTTATTTTGTATGATTGAAACCCTACAAGGTTTTAATTAGTCATTTGGTTTTGACAAAATAAATTTATCTTTTCAGAGCAACGCAGTTAAGTTTTATTTCATGAAATAAGTTATAAAATACTATTATATATATTTATGAATTACTAAAACACCAATATAACCCTTATCAAATACGTCAAAGAGTCTGTATTTAAAATTAATCAAAAGGTAATTTTTAGATTTTCATTAATTGAAAATTATTTTTGCATTTTTGGCCAAATAATTGTCACAGGTGCGTGTACACCGAACGAAAAATTGCCATTGACCTACCACAGGTCTGAATTCAGTGTCAGTGTCGTTCTGTAAAAATCTAATATTTATATCGCGCTCCGCTTCTATTCAAACTCAGCTACAAAACGGAACCAATTGTCCTTGCTCGTTTGATGGTAACAAACGAAGATCATTTAAGTTCTCTCGTTGTAGGTTAATTCAGTTTGACCATACTTACAAGCTAAAGTGGTTCTTACTGATAAAACTGATAAGAGAACTCGTTTCTGGTGTAGCAATAGTAAGAATTGCGGTATTCATAAAGCATAAGTTTGCGTATATTGCCATTGTTACGTTACTATACGTTATAAATACTATACATAAATAATTTGTACCTATAATTATACAATCGCCAATATTGACGTCTGCATTTATAACGGTAAGGCGATTTAGTATTATATGCATGCATGCATCAATCAGGTGCCAGAGATGAATAAAAGTATCGGAACAGACCAATGATTGGGATGACATCATTCCAATCTATACTGCTTATGGTTTTGACTTTGGCTTTACATCCGGCTACTTCTCTTACATCAACCTTACCTGAATAATAATTATACTCTTTTTGGTAATTTTACATCCACCATTCCGTTGCTGAGATGTCCATTGGCGTCATTAACATCATCATTATCATTACATGTCAGATTTTTAACTATGTTTAAAAATTTAACGATAATGTATGTATCCGTATGTTCATTTTGCCTGCCCTATCCTAGTTTTTGATAGTACGGTAGTACTCTTTTGAGAGCTTACCCTAAAATCATAGTTTTCGTAATGTACGAAATATTACGCAAATTATGATTTAAATCTTATCAACTATGTCTATATTGGTCATCATTCCCATAAGCAAGAGATTCTGATTTCCTAGAATTTAAAACTCCATGCTGAACAGCGCTCCTAATAAATACCAGTATCTAAGACCGTTTTCAACGGCTTGTCTCTACAAAGTAGGAACCCCTTATTTCCTGCACTAAAAGGACGGAACATTACATGGTTTCTGGGCCGACATCACTTCATCTTGCCAATTGTAGACCGGGAGATTAATAAGTACGGAACCTTCGGGAAATTGGCCCTATTATACCGGCCCCTCCGATGGTACAGAACACCTTGAACGCTCGTAATATTCGGGATGGTACGTGACTGTTTTACCTACACTAGCTGCCGCACTCGGAGACGTCAAATAACGTTAATGAGTACTTAACGTCAAAAAATGATAATTCAAAACTAGTCGCTATTCTTGCCGGGTCTATGATCTAGATTTTAATGAAAATATTTGACATTAAATACTCATTAAAGTTAATTGACGTCTCTGAGTGCGGCAGTAGGTTAGATAGACTTGTCCAAGAGTTGTTGTTCGAGTTGTAGAAGTGTAAAAATTTAGAGCTATGTTTATTTTTTTTCATTTTCGACCACCCACCCGTCTGAGTAAGTACAAGTAGTCTATCTCGCATAAAATCTCGGCCAAATAATCATCATTATCCTATTGGCCTTATCCCTTTCCAGTTTTTATGAATTAATCAATTAATGTTTATTAGGCAAAAAAAATACAAAAAATCATTTAAACTAATAAACATCTTTAAAATAAAAAAGGATTTAGTGCAGTATTTTTCTTCCATTCTATCTTATTAGCTCTTATCTCCCTATGCACTTCATTCACATTCTTGTCATTTCTCACGCAATCCATCTATATCTTCTGCAGTCTTCCTCAATCTTCCTTCATCTCTCAACATTCAACTCACCGCGGCCAAATAATATTTTAATAAAGTAACCTTGTAAAACTGTGGTATTTGATCGCATCTTAACAAGGGGCCGTGCGTCTCATCATGGATGATAGTTGAACGATATTAGTATCGTATATCTTTTGATAAGTAGACATTAATAGTTACTGTTTATTTCAGCACGGAGTTTATAATTGCACTCGTCAAAACGCCACTTATACGATGGCAGCAGAGCAGTAGACAATTGTAATTGTTATTGGCGAATAAGGGTTTCAAATACGAAGTGGAATGGACAGCACCCTGGTATATCAACTAGCAATACCACTATTAATATGCCCAGTTGCCCAAAGGCTCGCTCCTATACGAGAATAAATAAAAAAAATACAATATTAGGCGAAACTTGGGTGTTATCTGTGTTATGTCTGTATGTACCGATATGTATAACGTATCAACCAAAGTCAATGGTTCCGTTATATATTTTTAACTGCTTTTAATCTATAAACATGACCTGTACATACCTAAAAAATAATGACGATATGAATGAAGAGAATGAAATGAGATAATTACTCGAAAACTATCAAAACACACACGACGACCTTTTTCATAAACAATTGACAACAGGCGCACGCACACAAGTAGAAAGGCAAACGAACGCTAGTCACGATTAGTATCGCGTGTTTTGCGATACATTTTATACATTTTTATCAAAATAACGTAATTTCCAAGTTCATTTGACCTCAGAATTCCGTACCTTTTTTGATGAGACAAGAAGCAATATTGAGCTACAATTCGCTAGTAATAGTAGTTCAATGACTACAATACAATTACTATTGATTCCATTAATAACGTGATCTTTAATGAATCAGTATGAACTATTTCAAATCTGTTTATCCTGGGAGACTTGAGAAAGTTATTTATTACCATCGTTTGCATCATTTTAATTTTTCAAAAAGGTGTGTTCTATTATAAGAATTTTACTGTATGATTTAATAAGAGATATAATGTGATCCAAATTACAAAAACTTTTCTTAAAAACTAATCCGTAAAACTAACACAGATTTACCACATAATACATTTTTCATCCCACCATCTCGGAAAAAGCGTTTTTGCTCTTCGATATCTGAGTGCAAAAGCCGTTTTTATCCTCTAGAGGTTAAAGTAAATTTGAATTTAGAACATCGTATGCAATGAGTTTGTGAATTCAAAACATCATTATACCTATTTATTTCTACCTCCATGGTGCCGAAATTATCATGCAACCTATTTTAATTTGTTAAAAACTCAGACTCGGAACCTTCTTGGTGTACTTTTTTGTAATTTGCTTTGCGCGCGCCATTTTCTTTTCACGTCATAAATTTTTTAAAACTTAGGAGTTCTGTGACGGTCAATCAGCTTGGCGTCAATCTTGCTTTAAACATTTTGATCGTCTACAATGCTTGCTTGATGCTTGAGTCAAGCATTTAAAAGTTTTTTAGGTTTGTTTGATTTGTTTACGCTAGCAACGGAACAAAAATATACAGAAAATCAACGTGCTTGACTCAAGCTGATTGACCGTCTCGGAACTCCTTTAGGGACGGTAATTTTTATTAGGTACTTACAGGTGTGTCAGGATAAATTTTGCGGGTGTGGCTGGGTGGATGGGTGGGTGTTGGAGGTGTCTGGGTGAATGGGTGTTTTGTGGGTGTGTCTAGGTGAATGGGTTTTTTGTGGGTGTGTCTAGGTGAATGGGTGTTTTGTGGGTTTGTCTGAATGGATGGGTGAGTATTGTGGGCGTGACTGGGTGGAAGTTGTGGGTGTCTGAATGGATGTTGTGGGTGTGTCTGGGTGATTAGATATTTTGTGGGTGTTTCTGGGTGAATGGGTGTTTCTGGGTGAATGGGTGTTTTGTGATTGTTTCTGGGTGAATGGGTGTTTTGTGGGTGTGTCTGGGTGATTGGACTTTTGTGGGTGTTTCTGGGTGAATGGGTGTTTCTGGGTGAATGGGTGTTTTGTGATTGTTTCTGGGTGAATGGGTGTTTTGTGGGTGTGTCTGGGTGATTGGACATTTTGTGGGTGTTTCTGGGTGAATGGGTGTTTCTGGGTGAATGGGTGTTTCTGGGTGAATGGGTGTTTCTGGGTGAATGGGTGTTTCTGGGTGAATGGGTGTGTTGTGGGTGTTTCTGCGTGAATGAGTGTTTTTTGGGTGTTTCTGGGTGAATGGGTGTTTTGTAGTTGTTTTTGGGTGAATGGGTGTTTTGTGGGTGTTTCTGGGTGAATGGGTGTTTCTGGGTGAATGGTTGTTTTGTGGGTGTTTCTGGGTAAATGGGTGTTTTTTGGGTGTTTCTGGGTGAATGGGTGTGTATTTCGGGTGTGAATGTTGTGTGTGTTTCTGGGTGGGTGTTGAGAGTGTGTTGAGGTTAATGGGAGGGTGTTGTGGAAGTTTCTGGGTGAAAACAGAAACTGTTGTGATTGTATTTTTTTTTGTATTTAGCAATTTCCTCGTTGGGGGGGATGAAAAGTTACGTGTTGCACTCGAGTGCAAAGATTTTTCACCTTGTGCTCTTTTGATTCCCTCGCTATCGCTCAGGATTCTAATTTTTGAATCACTCGCTACGCTCGTGATTCAATTTTAGAATCCTTCGCTAGCTCGGTCATCAAAATTGAGCACGCGGTTAAAAAACAACTTTGCACTCACGTACAACAAATAACTATTCTACGTTTATTTATAGGTATAATATTATCTTATAGATTTCTGATATTAAATTAAAATTCATCCTTATTTAATCACTGCACCACTGTAATGTTTGGGGGACTAGCCATACAGTCCTTTTCATTAACAACTGGTTCATTTAACTGTAATAAATTTAAATTAACGCATTATTATAACATCGTTACCATGGGCTGTAACGACAATATACCTAGGTAATCTATGTTTATCTTACATACAGTCGGTGACAGAAAAAGTTTACCACCTTAAGGATCACAATTGCATGCACACATTTAGGTTACAAGTTCTAAATGTCTATTTCATAATAATTTCATTGACCATAGATTATCTTTTTTTAAATCTTTTTGAAATGACAATTGGTGTTAAACCAACAGATTAAAGAAACTTTCAAGGCATCAATTCTTAAACGTCGTATACTTATTGTGATCAAATATTGTACTTGGGTAAGTAACAGTAGTTACTTTGCGAGTGTTTACTGTTCCTAATTCGTCGTTTACCTTCGATATAGGAAAACAAATATACTACCTATTTAATAATGTATCTCTTTTATTGCCAACGCTACTGAGGGCTATCTCGTAGCCACTTACCTAGACGTGGAATATTTTAACAAAATCATTTTTATTCTTTCTGTACTTGTTAGCTTCGGGTTCAATAAGATTTGTATCTTCCATCATGGGTTCCAAGATTTCCTCCAGTATTTTAACGGCCATAAAGTACATTTCCAAGGAGTCATAAATATAGTGGCAATCTGTCACTATACCAATCGAAATCTTTATGCAAAACTAAATGAGCCCACATAAATTATAAAACTTGAAATTTCAATAGCATGTCTTGTTATACGGATATTCACCTACATGGACGAATGACACATAGATCTGTTATGAACGGAGTTGACGCACATAATATGTTCATCTATCTATAACTAATAACTTTTTCAGGTCTGTTTTAGGTGTGAATATTACACGTTATGACTTATTTATCACAACATATACCGTGCCTAGAGGTAAATGCTAAGATTTGCCAAATTAATGGTGGTAAAATTTCAAAATTAAAGATATTCACAGAACTATTCGGACATTTACTAATAAGAGTTGGTAAATATTAGGTTTTACCCGAATATCTTAGGATTTACCATGGTTCGGGATTTTACAGTAACACATATATCTAATTTTAATTTGTACATACATACATAAATCACGCCTATATCCCCGAAGGGGTAGGCAGAGGTGAACTAGCACCCACGTTTCGCCAATTATGTTAGGTCCCATGTAATAGGTGGCGAGCCTATTGCCATTTATCGGGCACAAAAGTCGCAGTACATTGCTATTGCTAGGTGGTATATGCTAGTAGGAACGCTGCTGCCCATTCCTCATCATTGATTTATCCTTAGTCGCCTTGAACGACACCCACGGGAGAGATTTGGGGTGGTGACAATTGTATTCTACTCTGCCGCCACCACATGGCCATTTAATTTGTGATACTATTAAATATTATAGCTCACAAAATTGCCCAAAAGGCAGTAAAAGCAGACAATATTATTAAAAACTTGATGATATTTTCGTAATCACACAAACTCCGAATCCTCATTATAGTGAGAGATGACTTTAAGTAGAAAATATATACGACAAACTCCTGGACAGAAATCTACTTTGGCACGTTTGCTCTGATAACGGCAACCTTTTAACATAAAGGAACTATTTGAATTGCACATCGTCACTGTGAACTATTGGATTGGAATGCTTATTACATCCGAGGCTCGCATAGCAGACGCCATTAAATGACAATGTAAAAGTGTCGTCTGCTACAAGGCTACAAGGTGTCAAAAGTGTCGCATTTAAGTAGCTTCATTAATTTGCTGAAAGAAAATTTTTTAATAGTTTTATTAAGACTGTGTAGCAATTTATTCATTAGATAATTTAATTTTAATGTTAATATTTTAAATAAATCCATAATTTACAACCATAACTCGTAAACAAATATTATGAGCCCCTACCAGCATTCGAACCCAGGACGTCTTATCCGATAGCCAGTGATCAGACCACTCGACCAAACTGACCTTATTATGTAATGCTTTCAATTATTGAGATAAGGAATAATACATTTATTTGTTCGTCGACCGTATAAAAAGTTGAAGTAATGTAGTCGCTAGTAAAACATAGTGTTTGCCACAAGTCAAACATAATCGAATTCACTTATTGCTCACTCATTGCTGTACTAGTATATTAACCTTGTCTTGTTTTTGTATTCTTATCTCAAGCTTTTGTTTGTAATATCTACTGGGAAAACAATTCTTATACGATTCGTCACGTTTGATATTACCAAAGTTGTATCTTGAATTCCCCAAATCTTCGATATCTGTTTGAGTGCAAACGCCGTGAGAATACTAATCCTGTACAATATGAAAGCGAATCTAAAAATACATAGGTTCAATGACATTGTGTTGGAAGCCTCTTAGGTATAATTTGAAGTTTTTGGACTTCAACACTTTGGCTGCTAATTAATATTCGTAATTAGCACTTTGGTCTTTAGTGTGAAAAGTTCTCTTCAAAGGGGCATTTATATTTTAAAGTGACGCAGAAATTTTAAAATTAATTATCATTTATACAAAAGGTAAAACTGTTTTGAAAATAAAATATTTAAGCCGTGAATGTTCAACCATCGGTCTTTATCCTAAAACTGGTGACTTATTATTTTGAGGCTGGTGCAGTGTCATTCTGCTCAAGGATTTGCCTAGGTTTTTATGGCTGGTCATCTTCCTTCCTTACACCAACCTTTCTACGCCTAGGTTTACCAAGCCCAGATACGATGTTATTCACATAAGACATTTTATTGAATATTGAGTAAGCTCTGTATATTGTAATAGGTCAGCATTATACTATACAGGTTGGCACATTCTTTGGCAACTTCTTTGAAATGTAAAAACACTACAAAAAAACTAATTACATTATTTAAAAATGTTTTTAATTGGTAGTAATCCTTATAAAATAGGAATTATTTTTTTAACATTATTACACCATCAAAATGTTATCCATTACGACCGTGGCACTCGTGATGTCTAAAATTATCCATCACTCCGCGACAAGTAGACACTGTAATGCTTGTCTGATATTTTCTTTCGGGACATCATTTATTGACCTCGGATTGGTTTCGTAAACTTTACTCTTAAAATAATCCCATAGGAAAATGTCTATTGGGTTCAGATCCAGACTACATCGCGGCCAGGCAATGTCTACTCACGAGAGATCAAGTAGTATGGATAAGTTGACGGACAACGGGCATTGCAATGTGCAGTTACTCCATCTTGCTGAAACTAGGTCCGCGTAATCAAGCCTGAAAAATTCTGCATGTCTGGTGGAAAAAAAGTCCTCAATCTTTACCACATACCGCTGCGAAACAACCTTGTAATATATTTCATAACTGTACTTGCAATCACAAATAAATTCTTGAAGAATCGCTATCTGCACAGAGAAACAGTACCTACAGTGCAATGGAGCGATTCGCGAGAACTCAACCAAGGCAAAGATTGCTAGGTGCCAAAGGTTATTCTAATGTGAATCACCAATGAGCTCTCTCCGGGTGGACGGGATATTTCATTTTAAATTATTCCTCAGGTGACAACAGCAAAAATACTCCTTCAAAAACAGAGATAAAACACGTATGTACGTTAACGTAAACCCTTTTAATATTTAAGCGTAGCCGGCCTATTTACTTAGGCTGTTTGATATTTCTGCTAGCAATGTGTCTCCTAGCGATGAGTTGTTTATCATATTTATCAGTTAAGCCCGTATTAGAATTTTGCGACACGCAACTTTATTAATTAGGTGATAAATTGAAAAGCGCCATTATGTTACAGTCATCCTTAACAACATGTATTATCGTGTTGTTTAGTTATGACGGCCGGTTTGGTGGAATATTCAGATAGTTGGCTATCGGCCAAGAGGAAGCCTATGCTCAACATTGAGCGTATCTCGGCTGAAATGATGATAATGTTATGAGGGTTGCAGACTGGAGAGCTAGGAGCAGCGCCTAATAGTTAAAAGGTCCTTTATTGAAAAGGAGCATTACAGGACCGCTTCTATTATTACAATTATGCAACGGCAGTAACTTGATATCTTATTCTTTCGTGATTAGTCCCAAATTACAAGTTTTCGTATGAAAGTGAAACTTTTCACCTTCAAGTCTGTCTTCTATATAAAACTCTCGGCTGAAATCAACCCATTGCTCCGTTTGTTTGGAAACACACTAACTGCCGCACTCAGAAACGTCAATTAACTTTAATGAGTATTTAATGTCAAAAAATTTCATTCAAATCTAGACCATAGATCCGGCAAGAATAGCGACTAGTTTTAAATTGTCATTTTTTGACGTTAAGTACTCATTAACGTTATTTGACGTCTCTGAGTGCGGCAGTAAATGTATTATGCTCTGCAGTCACCACACTGTCTCCATGCATTGCTCTTTAACAAGCGACTTCGGTAAAAAATGTGTAGCATAGCCTCATTTTAAATATAATATCATTGTAGCATAGGTACTGTATGTTATATACTCGAAATTGTAAAAAGAATTCGCGTTGCTTCATTTACTTGGAGAGTAACACACTTATAAATAATATCAACGGCACACTACACTCTATTAGTGTTTAGTAGGTATGTACAAAATGCCACTCGAACTAGCAGAAATACCATCTTCAATTAACTAGCAGTCAGACGCAGGTGTTCATAATTATCCGTTTTATTTTCTTACCTTTCCGACGAAGCGCTTAATAAGAATTGGTTCTACAAATTTCATAACACTAGATAAAGGTAAGTCTTATTAGTAATGTTTGTTTCTGAATACAAGTGCGTAGAAAATCAATTCAATAATTGAAACTAATACATTCATTTCAATGATTCGTATATTATTGAAATTAATACATTCCATACTTATGTGACGCTTAAATACATAAATCACGTCTTTTAAACCTCCTAGGGCCGATTTCACCGTCTCTCATAGAAACTGAGTTTAATAAAACTTGGTTTTGATTAATGCGAACTATGTAGCGGAACTCAGTTTAGAGCATAAACCGAGTTCTACTTCAACTGATCGCGTTTAATTCTGTGGTGAAATCGGCCCTAAGGGGTTAACGGGCGCTTAAATCGCAATTTAGGTCTAAGGTCTTAGTCGCCTTGTCCGACACACAAGGGGGGAGTTTGGGGTTGTGACAATTGTATCCTACTATGCCATCACTACAGGGCTTATACGGCACGTAATTGTAAGTAAAAATACGTTAGGTTAGATGTGATATCACTAACAGGAATCCGAGCAAGCGTAACGTGACGTGACACGCCGAAGCGTCATTCCGTAACTTATATGTGATGTAAAAATATCAGTATTAAGTTATACCAAATCTTTTTGTTGTTTAATCGGTCATCTAAGGAATTAACGGTGCTTTTCGCGGTCTTATAATATTTTTTAGAAAAATTATTGTCCTCAGTTACTTGTACTATAGTTGTTGTTTTCACTGCGGGTTAAAGCGACAAAGCTATAGTTTTCGAAGACGCATATGGTTTGTGGTCGAATCACCTTAAACTCATAATATTAGGCCTACCTGATGGTGGTGGAATCGAAATTATTTTAAAATATCCATAAAACATTGAAAGTAAATTTATTTTATAAGTACGATAGTTATGGTAATATAATTATTATAATAAGTTTAAGACATCTTTCATTAACCAAAACTTCATGTAAAGGGAGGAACAAAACTTGCCAAGTTTTTTGCCCCTGAGGCCTCCTCATACTTCACAGACTTTACTAGCGTTAAATATTGGAAACATTTTGACTTTGACACACACGCTTCCAATGCTTAACGTATTTCTTTGACGATTCATGAGTGTGTAATGATACCTTATATGAATAAACCATATTATTTTGATTAATTCAACGTTGTATTTAGCCTCGACAAACACGGTCAACTTTAAACACCATTTAATTAAACCAGATCCCGACATGATAATTAAATAAAATCATTAAACTAACTTCAGCGAGCGCGTGAAAACAAATCAATTCTGATTTCCATTAAGTTTCTAGTTCCCGTGTTCCATTTCCGGTAGCTAGTTAAATGGGTATTAGTGGTATAATGTCACCATCGCAGTTTTAATAATGGTGAGCTGCTTAAAATCGATACCCTGTATTCTTCTGCTTTAAATTAAATTGGCTCCAGCTAAGGTCATCTTTGTCTTCCTGCCCTGTTCCCAGTTTATCTGGTATCGTCGCAGCGTGTTTCCACTTCCAGACGTCATCAATTTGATTTAAATCATCCATCATATAGCAAAGGTGCTAATGTTGTTTGAATGTATGGAATGGACCAGAGACCTACGAACAATGAAAGTGATTAGGATGGCATCATTTCAATCTATACTTATGTTGGCAAGCCGCATACCTGACACCAACCCTCTTTGTGTAAGCTTTTGTCGATGGGTAGTTTACGCTACACCCAAACCCAAACGGTCTACAATCTCCCTGAGTAGACTTTTGCGACAGCTATTGGAGGAGTCTAGGATGGCATGGAAGCTTAATGGGAGTTAGTTTTTGTAATAATGCTCTATGATTTGACTAGGTTTTTATGGTTGAACTCCTGCCAGTCATCAAGCCTCCTATTGAACATTATTGCAGGTGATTGATTAGCTACTGATTATTCCCTAATCTCGGATCAAGGCTTTTTATCTCTAACCGCTGTCCATATAGATGTAGTCGCACAGCTTGTACGTTGAAAAATCTTGTTTTTTTATTCATTTGCCACCTAGTTTTATAGCGAAACAGCGGCCCGGCAATCTGCCAAATTCATTCGGGTCAAACTCAGGCGAAACAAGAGCTATTTTCGTAGAGCAATCTGACGATTGCCATTTAGTTCTCTCGCTGGGAGCTCGCACTGACAAGTTTACATTGTTCAACCAATGTTGGAGCTAATTCCGTAAACAATAGACACTTATTTCATCAGCTTCGTCAATTACTCATAAGATTTTATTATTTGTACCAAAAATTATTAAGTGCAAATACCAATAGACCCAAATAACTTTGGTGTCAGGGCGACTGTATAACTTATGCCAAATTCTTTAGCCATATGGACTGGAATAATGTACAAAGATTTTGGCGGTTAAAAAAAGTTCGAATAATTACGGTCTGATCCGCTGGGACACCAAAATCTTTGTACTAATTTTTCTAACATTTATATAATGGTGAAATTAAAATCGAATAGAATAATGTAATTCCAAACATTCTTTCCGTTCATCTGACTTTCAACATTACATCGCTGTTTTTATTACCAGCACCTTTTTGGTGTGATTGATTTTATGAATTATAAGATAGTGGATGGCTCGATGATGTCTGACCGTATCACCTTGCCGTAACTTTTTATGAATATGATTTTACTATCACCTAGTGGTATAAAAAATAGCCTACGACCTATTCTCAAACCTACCAAACATACACGAAAATCAGTCAAGTCGTTTCGGAGGAGTTCAATAAAAAACACTGTGGTACAAAATTTTTATATGCTCGAAGATTAGATTAATACTTTTTTGGGTCTAGTTGTGTTTTTGAAGGTATTGTCTATTTTTACGGAACATTTAAGAAATACATCGCTCAGATTAACCCTCTCAAATAAATTCGCTACCAAGCTTGCGCTCTGATCTCCCAGCACAAGATATTGTTTTATCCGAAATTGGTTTATAAAGTAAACTGAAACTGCCATGATTTAAAAAGCAGCCTTGGAAGATATCCAGGCACACAACTCGAGTGAACACAGATGTTTCTCTGCACAGAAGTTGAAATTAAGAAAAATGGTGAGCATTCAGCAATTGTTTGGCACACACACGCATATAACATGATAGCATTATTTCTCGGTGTTAACATTTCAAATTCGGATGTATCAATGAAAGGAAGAATGAACGAAAATCACTATATTGTTGCAGTGGTTTGAAGTAACGTCAATATGGAGTATATTGAGACATGGAGATATTAAAAGAAGAATACAATAATTGTCACCACCCCTGCCGCGGGTGTTGTACAAGGTGTATAATATAAAATTACGAGTATAATACGATAACGAGTTATAATATAACAAGGAATGGGCAGCAGCTTTCCAGTGCACCATCGAGCAAATTACTGTTATTAAGGGTCACAATTAAAGGCAACAGGCTAAAATAAGCTGACGAAGGGGGCGCGGTTATTAAAACATCTCTGCCTACCCCTTAGGTAAGAAAACACTTAACACACTTATTACAATTTAACGTTGCTGTTTCTGGGGTAAAAATTCCAGAATACGATCAGAATCTACTAAGGAACACTAAAATTTATAAGTTTTCTTGTTTAATTTTGTATTATGTGCGAATATTGAATATTTTTAATTAAAACTAGACTTGAAACTAGTCTCTAAGCCTTGCGGGAATGAGATGTTCTCGAGTGCATCCAGTAAGCAAACCGCCGTGCCCAGGTGTGTTTGCGTTTCATTACACCCCTTCCGATGAGTCTCTGTTGCGGCTTTCCATCGAAATCTACCTATGGCAACATCAGCCCTATGTACACAACAAAAGGTCTTAGATTTATAATGCCTATGTGTAATTTGATATATTACTTTAGAACTGATTATAGTCCATACAATACAAGAAAATATTAAGTCATGGTGGATGTCGTAAAATTTCACCGCGGATTCCGCAGTGAAAATTTATTTTGTGATTACAAAATACCAATGCTGTTTACTCGTAATATTGTAGAACAATTTAATGTCAACGATTTTTTATAGATTGGTAGATAATTATTATGCTTTTTTACTAAAATTGCACTTTGAGTAAAATATTCAATATTTTTTAACCAATCATGTCGTAGAAGAATTGAATGTGGACGATTTCCCTCCCGTATAATGTGACTTCAGTCGAGTACCTAAAAATAATGTGGTCAGTAAGTAAGCAATTGTAGCAAAATATTACTAATTGGTTAGGCATAATTGGTTAGACAATATTTTTAAAAGTTGTTAGATAAGCAAAATGTCCAAAGCGATGCCCATAAGTTTTGGAGGGCACCCCGTGTGCATCGGATGTCGCTAATGCCTACCGATGCCTAGGTACTTTGCACGCGTGGCGAGCTATGCGGCATATTCCAACTTCCTTCCATAGTGACAGGCTGTTTAACTCAACAGATGGGAAATTAACAAGCCGATGATTTGCTAATGTTATTTTTCAACTTTCAAGCAGCTACGTCCCCGGGTATCAAGCAAATACCAGTGCGAAGCGAAATCAAAAAGGCGGATAGCTTTTATAATCTGTTAAAATAGCATTAGATGCGCGATTTTTACGATCAAGGTAACATCCAAGTAATAAAATAAAATTTTTACAGCTAAACTTGAGGCTTCTATTAGCTCTTTCATTCTTCTCCCATAATATCGCAGAACATAAAGCGTTTTATGAGAACTGTTAACAAAACAAAACCAATTAATTACGAAATTATTATTGGTTTAAATTTTTTTATATGCTACAGTCAATGCACTGATTTTGTCAAAGCTATTTTTGACTGGTTCAAGTAGTAGTAGGTTCAAGTCAACTAACATTCTTTGCTTGATATCAGTTTTGACTGCAGCTTTATTGTAAGCCGTGTGGTGAGTGGTGACGGCAGAGCATAGTATTGTTGTCACCAGCCTCGACCCCGAAATATTATTTCTAAAAAATGAATATTTTCTGGAGGCATTCTATTTTATTTGTTTTACTGTATTACATGCACAGATCCAGTATATAATTAGAACAGAAAAATATTTTTATAAAACAAATCCTTATTTATTTATTTAAACTTTATTGCACGTATATAGTACAAATAGCGGACCTAATGCCATGAGACATTTTATTGGATGGCTTTACCAGTTTATCAATCAAAACATCAACGCCAAAACTGATTAAATTCCACATGAGTGACTGATTGCTCCTATTGCAGTATTTTATGCAATTCAATGAGAACCTCATCGCAAATCTTGAAAAAAAACGCCAAATGAAGTGAAAGTTCGCACACTCTCCAGTCGCGACTGTACCTCCGGCAGCTATATTGAAAAAGTAATGAAAAACTCCGCCACTCGGCTCAAAACTCGGCGCGTTATTGAAAAACTATTTCATTTCGCGAGATAAATTTCTGTGAACATTGTCTCTTGGGAACACCAAATATTTATATACATGAGCGGTGTGGTTCACGCTTCGGAATTGATGGAAAGTTTGTGCTGGAAATTTGGGCCAAATTGTTTTCCTCTTCGCGTGACTGTTGTAAGTGGCTTTTGACGATAAATTATTGTAATATAACGATTGTAGCACCAACTTTATCTCTAGAGCGCTTATTTTAACTTTTGCCATGTACATGATGCATAATACCACGTAAATTTCGACTGGTCGGTGAGGTGGATAAAGTCCAGTCAAATATTTTTCAATTTAAGTAATTTCTGTTTCAGTAAAATAATATCTATCCCAAAACAATTATACGTGAAGTCAACTAGAACGTTGCGCTTAATATATTCATAGTCACTGATATGATAGTAAAATAAGAATAGAAACCCTATTCTGTTAAGAAAATAATATAATGTAAAACCAAGATAAAAAGGAAAGCTGATATTGTTTAATATACCAACTTATTCTGCGGCATAACTAACGTTAAACTAGGAAACAAGAATAGTGCTTCACAAATTGATTGATAGATTCCTTGGCGGCCTTCTATATATTATTAGTATTATTGATTAATTTCACCTGGGAGTTCTTTATTTTCATACAAGCAACGATATCTTTTACTTAAATCGCACACTTAATACCGACAAGGCATTTTATTACATTCTTGAGATGAGTAACTTTGGAAAGATTATTGATAAGGCTTTGATGTAGAAGAAAAATTCTATATATTGCCATACGCAATATTTTCGGATACGAGTTGCCATATCTCTATAAAAAATACACAACATTTTAAAGATTTTCCACCTAAATCGATATGCTCTTAAATCATTACTACTTGATTGGCTTCAGAGGCCTATGATAACACTGAAAGCTTACTTTCAGTATTATCATAGGTTTCACCCTAACACTCAATCTCACATATACATTTTTATACTCTAACATAATATTTCATAATCGCATATTTCACATTTTCACTCTTAACACACAAACTCATATTATATTATTATGTACTTTTGTACTTTCTTATATAAACACACACAATAGCATGGATATATATAAGTCATTCCCCATGTTTATAAATACAACTCACTAAACATAACTACTAATCTACCTACATTTAAATACTGTAATGATGTTATTACAAATGTTGGATTGGCAGTTCTTGTGGATGGCGACCTGTAGGCCTATTCGCTAACTTTTTTTGACAGTTGAAAGTGATGAATCGGTGATAGTTAGTAGTAATAGTTCGTTGATCATCACTTTCAACTGTCAAAAAAAGTTAGTGAATAGGCTTACTGGTGACTTGTAATACATGTAATTGAAATTGTGCACGAAATTCTTTAATGATTATTTATAATAAAGCCAAATCACATCACTTGGCAAATACACAAGGCTTTGATTGTTATAAATTTTGTGACCCAGTAGAAGCTTAAAATAAGGATGACGATGAAGAAGACAAAGCGGATGCCTTTGCTGCAGATCTTAACTTTTTTCGGGACATGTGACGAAGGAATATAGACCTTATAACAACAGACCTTAGATTGAAACTGGTTGATTGTCCCCGAATGTGTTAATAAAATTTTAATAGAGGCAATGTTTATGAGCAAGTTGTATTTGGCCTGTGAAACACGTTTTGGGGAAATCGCAATTTCGCCGCATCGTCACGGATGTAGCTTTATTGCTAGCTCTGCATCTCTGAACTTCTTTCGAGCGTATTTTGTAAAGCGGTATATTGTGTTTTGTCTTTAGGTTTAAAGATATAGCCTAATCTGTAGTATTCTTTGAACCTATTTTAATTCATTTTATAAATATTAGTCCAAATATTAAATATATTGGATGCTTTATTAAACGAAATAAGCAGGAAATGGAGACTATTATCTTTACGTAGATCACATCAATTTCAACTGAATTCCATACGGTTGATTCTAAAAATGTAAGTGTGTTAAACAACTTAAAGTAATGACTGTGATGAAACCAACAGTTATTAGCAAAATGGTCCAAGTCTTGGCTTGCAATATAACTTTTGTTTAGTTGTCTGGCGGAAAGCATGGATGGTGTGAAAGGAAATATTATGCGTCTGAAAATTGTTTCAAATTATAATACTCGGTCCAAACACAAAGGGGTTATTGAATATTTTTTTCTAGTCGTATTCAGTCCAGTACAGTTAGTGATACAGCGCAGTCATGCGAAAATATGGAATATTTTGTTTGGTTTCATATCGCCAGCCGCATGAGAAATCGAAATATTTTATTTTCTCTGGAGCACATACACGGAAACTACGTGGTTTAATTAATCTGTAGTAACTCAACTTTAAAACCGGTAGTCCATTCATTAAAACTATAAGTCTGTTATAAGACCTGTCATTATGTATGGATCGGAATGTTGGGCTGTGAAAAAGACGGATGAAAGAAAATTGCATGTGGCAGAGATGAGAATGTTGAGATGGATGTGCGGAGTGACAAAAATGGACAAAATACGGAATGAGTACGCAAGAGGGAGTCTGAAAGTAGCGCCAGTAACAGAGAAGATGAAAGGGAGCCGTTTAGCTTGGTATGGACATGTTATGAGACGTGATGCCATGAATGTGAGTAAGAAAGTTATGGACATGAATGTTGATGGATGTCGAAGCAGAGGAAGACCACTGAAAAGATGGATGGATTGTGTGAGGTGTGATATGAAGGTGATGGATGTGAATGAGGAGATGACGAGTGACAGAAGAGAATGGAAAAAGAGGACATACTGCGCCGACCCCAAATAAGATGGGATAAGGGCAGGGCGATGATGATGATATTTTAATATTTTGTTAAATAGTTCTAAATCTTAAATAATTAGAAACAGCACAGATCAATGACTTGACGCACGAATTTAATAAGTTTATACTGCTCGAAAACTAAGAAAGAATGGTGTAGTCAATAATTATTATGGTGTAGTAAATAAGTATTATTTGGCAATATTAAGAATATTGAGAAATTCACCTAGACTCATTTTCAGGTCTTGTTACTAAGATACAAGTGACCATGAACCCACTGATCATGCTACACCCAGGTAGTTTCAGAAGCACGGAGAAACGCAACCCAATATGGTCACATGTCCAATAGCAGATTGCTAAGTTTACGGTTCTGCAAGCGAGAACGCGTTACTCCTAAGGACGATGCGAATAGCCAAGCAGCATTCACATGCATACATACAAATCACGCCTATATCCCCGAAGGGGTAAGCAGAGGTGAATAAAAGACACACCTTTCGCCAATTGATTAAGGTTCCTTGTAATAGGTGGCGAGCCTTTTGCCATCGATCGGGCACATAAAATCGCAGCATATTGCTAGGTGGTATAAGAGGAATGCTGCTGCCCATTACTCATCGCTGTCTTTACCCTAAGTCGCCTTCTACGACACCCTAGATGGGGGTGGTGACAATTGTATTCTGCTCTGCCGTCACCACACGGCAGCATTCGATATCGCAAAAATTCCCAATATCAAAAACAATTGAAAGTAAGCCAAAGAAACTTTTTCCAGAGACCCCAGCTGCCTCTGCGATATTTTCGCTTGAACCCATCCACTATACTCGATAAGTTCAACACTCCCCAGAGCGCTAAGAGATCAGTCTTGGAAATTTCACCAATTGTTCTTGAGCTGTCGGTACAATGCGGAAGTTGAATTTGGTCTCCTCTGGGATATAACTTGTGTTCAGACATCTTACAAACAAATGCAGTATGGCAGTCAGGTATGTTGCATACTCGTATATTATACGAGTATCTACAGCATGTATTTTCTTAACAATAGTATTTACATACATACATACATAAATCACGCCTATATGCCCGAAGGGGAATGCAGAGGTGAATAGTATTTGATGGTAATTAATCTGCCCACAATTTTTTATTGCCACATAAAAAATAAACCAACGAAAACGATTAGTTAGATTGTCCAAGTTCTTCAGTAAAGTGAAGAACCATATAAATTCTGTACTGTGCCTACTTCCGAAATCCTTTCGAATACGCGTCACACAAGTTGGTAATCCTCGATGTGATACGTATATCAACTAAAATTAAGAAGATTCAAAAGAAGTCCACACTTTTTTATGTTTTGCCGTTCAAATTGCGTTATCGTGAATAATGGACACCGCTGTTCCATACTACAAACTTGGCGCTACATTTGCAAAGAAATCTTTCTCTGTAAGATTACTCAGAGTAAAGTTGACTGTCCGGATTTCTACTGCGAAATTTAATTAACAATGCCCAGTAGTATACTAGGACAGAAAGGAATACTGATGTTTCGCCCAAACCAGCATTGGGAAAAAAATATTTTTGTCTAGACCCTGCCATTATTTTAATTATAAAGTTCGTGAGGATCGCCACGATCTTTTCCGGCGTACCAAGAGCCTAATAAAGCATTTGTTTGCTGAGCGACGGTTCCACGAAGCTACCTACTGCCAATTAATTGTTTGATGCCAATTAACTTGAGTTGTATAAGTGTAGTACTCGTTGTTGGACTGGATGAGTTACAGCGTTTTTTTGGCTATCATTTGTGAAAGCATGGCTTTTGCCTATGGCAACCTTCATTTTTTAAATTACTTAGTAATACAGTGCCGTTAATTTATTGAGAGTGGCTATGATTTACTAATTAAATTCCAAGTTACTGCAATATTAATTACGATCCGTGATTCTAACACAATAATTGACGACCGGCTTGGTCGAATGCTCAGATTGCTGGGTATTGGTCAAGAGGTCCCTGGTTTGAATCCTGATAGGGGCAAATTTTGTGATAAACACAAATATTTGTTCCCGAGTCATGGTTGTGTATATTGTAACGTTGTCATTTTGTCACTTGTCAAAGTCGTCAAAGTCAAAATTGACAAACTGACTGACAGTGACACTGACATTAGTTGTCATAATAATTTTGGGTTTGCAAAGAGAAATCGGCATAATTGGGGACTTATAAAAAAAAAAAAAAAAAAAAAAGGAAAAAGTTCAGATAAGAGTTGCTTGGTTTGGGTGGTTATATAACCCCCAAGTGTTAAAAAAAATATTACTTCACTTTTTCCTTGGTTTCCAGACAATAATTTTGTATTTCGGCAGGTTAGGATTTTATTTAGTATTTATTCGGCGTTTAGGTTTTGTTAGGTCTTCAGTGGTCATATTTGTTGCCTAAAATTCCCTTAGAATCGATTTTTTAGAGATCGAAGAAATTGTCAATTTGTCAATGTTATCTTGGCTGTATGATACAGAATCGTTGCCCTAGTCCGGCCTAGTAGCCTTAAAGAATGTCAGGATTCGATTGTCCAACCTCACGGCCAATGACGAGCGCTTATTTTGAAATTCGGAAGTGGATTTCATTCCGTTTTAAAATTCCTAGCGAGACGCTGTAAAATTTTGATGGTCTTCTTACCTTGGTGGAATTTTCCAAATTTCAGAAGAATTTTATAAATATTATATCGGAGCAAGAAAGTGATTCTCCGAATAACAGCTGTTATTAAAAGGAATACATACTGTGTCACTGACCCGAAAGGGTCCTTTGGTACGAGTAAAGAGACTCCAGTTAAAGCTGTCTTGATTGTGGACTGGACCTAGCGGGTAATCCTGTGAGGAATTGCTACTCCCTACTACACTTCTCTACAGTCAGGTACCTTACTAACCACCAGGCGGCTGAAGGCTCGGAGATATAGATAGACTTCTATCAATATAGGTAGATTCATATCATTTAGATTCATATACTCGTCCCACTCGTTATCGACCAGAACGACTCCACCCGAACTCCTTGGTCTTGGTTCCTTTTAAGTACTGCTTATGTAAATTTTAAATTATAAATTGTGTTAAATTTGTATTAAATTGAAATTATAAATTTACTACTGTCCAACTGGTTGTTTTTATTTTATTGTCACCATTAGGTATATTAGGTAGAAGGGGGGAAATCTAAATTAGTATTATATAGGAACACATAAGCAGGAAAACATACAAGTATTACATGGCGCCCGAACATTAGGAAAAAGGAGGTTCTGTTACTTTTTATTATAGTCCTTGGTTCTGGTCTAATTTGCTCAGAGGAGGCTGGTCGATGACGGGCAGGATTAGAGGTTAGTTTTTTATTTTAGGAGTGTTATCATCATTGCTATAAACTTAAACCTAATTTGTATAATTTTCTTGTGCTATAAAATATTTTAAACGGGGATATCTTCACTATTATACAGGAATTTTACATGTTAATGGAGAAACTGTAAGTTCTGTTCGATATCTGGAGTGGTTTCTTTAGTTTTTTGCACTGCATTTTTTTTTTATTTTACTTTGCAATTTTAATGCTATAATAAGCTAGGTGTAATTAGCAGATTACTTTACTAAATTTCTTATAACCTTTTTACTGTGCCTGCGCATAACAGTGCACTATCTTGGTTCCTTTGCCTGCCTTTCCACACTTTTTTTTATCTTTTAAAGTCATATTGACATTAACATATAAATAAATAAATTAGGTTATTTGCATCATGGAGCAAAGACCAATAACTTTTAATTTGCTGTTGAAAGATGAACTTGAGTATGAAGTTAAGATTAGGGGTGCAAAGCCCACAGACACAGTGACTGCTTTGAGGGCACAGATTCGTTTACTCAATAGGGACCTGCCCTCTGATGAGGTATTGGAATGTGGTGATCTAGATTTTGTTTCAGAATTAAGAATTGTGCAGAAAAAGCTAGATGATCTGGATAAACTTGTTTCAATATCTTCATCAAAGGCAGGCACACTAAAAACTTTGAATAGGATTCAGACCCTTGCACACCATTTATTCCATCGAATCAGTCGGCTGGATGTGGGAGAAGAGATGGACAGCGACTTCTCTTCCTCATTGGCCTCCTGTCAGAAGCGTTTAGACAGTGTTTTGGTAAAAATTGATAACATTTTACACACATTTAAAAGTAGTCTTACACAGGAAAAGCCCGGTGAGCAGTCACCTAGCAGGCCACAGGATTCAAGTGGTTTGGTAGGAGATTGTTCATCTGTTCATAAACTTGGCATAAAATTTGATGGCAAAACATGTGTGAAAGCTTTCTTGCAGCGCTTGGAGGAGCTTTGCTTATCAAGGGGTATTAATGATGGTAGACTTTTCTGTTCAGCATCTGAGTTGTTTTCCAATGAGGCTTTGTGTTGGTATCGTGGTGTCAAGTCAGATGTCAGTGACTGGTTTGAATTAAAACAATTATTATTAGAAGAATATTTGCCTACTGATTATGACCACAGATTATTACAGGAAATTCGCTCTAGAACTCAAGGTGCTGATGAGAGTATAATAAACTACCTCAGCATAATGCAAAACTATTTTAGTAGGTTATCTAAGCCTTTAATAGAAGAAGAAAAATTAAACATTGTTTTATTTAACATTAGACCCTTCTATACCTCCCAGTTAGCATTGACCCCAATTGAATCTTGGACAGAGTTAAAAAAGAAATGTAGATTGCTTGAGGCAGCGCAGGAGAGATGCAAACATTTCAGTGAACCTATTAGCACAACTACTTTAGCACCTGACTTGTGCTACAAACAAAATGTTACATCTCAACAGAAGGTTTCTGCAGTTCAGCCTATAAGAGGTGATTTCTGTGTCCGTTGCAGAATCAATGGTCACAGTTTAAAGAATTGCAGGGCACCTTTTGTTGTGATTTGTTATAGTTGTGGTAAGAGGGATGTCACTGCTAGGACTTGCCCTAATTGCAATGCTAGGAAACCTACTTTTGATAATAATGTTTCAAAAAACTTGAAACAGTGAACTGGCGATTAGTAAATAATAATCTAAATTTCCCTAAATATAAAACTAGGATATTTTATTCTAATAGACATGACTATAATAAAATTAATACAATAAAGTCTACATGTCTTTCATCACCAGTTCACTCTATACATACAGATATACGTCCATATTTAAAAGTAAATATCTATGATTTAGGATTCAGAGGGTTGTTGGACTCTGGTTCGGAAATTTCAATAATGGGACAAGATACAGTAAAACATTTTATTAACTTTGCTAATATACATACTTCACATAACTTACAATTCATTAAAACTGCCAATGGTTCTTCATCTCCTGTCACTGGCTACATGTTTTTGCCGGTAACAGTTGATGGGAAAACTTGTGTAGTTAAATTTTATATAGTACCAGGGGTCACTACTGGTCTGCTTTTTGGTCTTAATTTTTGGAAGGAGTTTAATATAGCACCAGAGGTTTTAAAGTTATTGAAGGGGGGTGAATTTTTTAATGTAAATGAGCAAGTAAACACTGTTATAGCTACTGATATGGCATTACATGATTTTGATTCATTATCTGAGGAGGAGCATAGGCAGGCTAGGGAGGTCATCTCTCAATTTGAAGATATTTCAGCTGAAAAAATAGGTTTAGGCAGGACACATTTGGTTAGTCACATAATAGACACCGGTGATCATGCCCCCATAAAACAGCGCTATTATGTGGTTTCTCCTGCCAAGCTGGCACTGATGAATGAGCATTTGGATCAGATGCTTAAGGATGATGTGGTGGAGCCTAGCAGCAGTGCTTGGAATAATCCTGTCACATTAGCCATGAAAGCTGATGGTTCTTCTCGCTTCTGCTTGGATAGTCGAAAGCTTAATTCAATTTCAAAGCATGATGCTTATCCTATGCCTTATATAAGCCATATTCTTGACCAGCTTAGGGATGCGAAGTACCTCTCTTCCATTGATTTAAAATCTTCATTTTTTCAAGTGCCTTTGCATGTAGACTCTAGGGAAAAGACAGCTTTCACCATTCCCGGAAGAGGTCTCTATCATTTTAAAGTTATGAGCTTTGGTCTTACTTCAGCTCCGGCTACACAACAGCGTTTGATGGATCGCTTGTTTGGCCCAGAGTTTACTGGTCCTGGAAATAATATTAATATTAATTTAACTAATAATAGTAATAATTTAATTAGTAATAATAGTAAATTGTTCGTCTACCTCGATGATTTAATTTTGCTAACGAGCAATTTCCAGGAGCATTTGGAGTTGCTCCAGTTGGTGAAGGACAGGTTGAGTCATGCTGGCCTCACCATTAACATGGGAAAGTGTCAGTTCTTCAGAAAACAGCTTAAATATTTGGGTCATGTAGTTGATGAATACGGTTTGCGCACTGATCCTGAAAAGGTGAAGGCTATAGTAGATTTTCCCACCCCCACAAGTAGAAAAGAGGTGAAGAGCTTCTTGGGAACAGCATCATATTACCGTCGTTTCATTGTAAATTTTAGTAACAGGGCAGGGCCGTTGAATGCTCTTACATCAACTCGCAAAGGCGCTCCGCCGTTCAAATGGTCAGTCGAGGCGGACAGGGCGTTCAACGACCTAAAATTGGCATTAACCACTGCACCAGTATTAGCATGCCCCGATTTTTCCAATGAATTTGCAGTGCATTGCGATGCATCCGATTACGGGCTGGGAGGGGCCTTGACACAAACCATAGACCATGTCGAACATCCCATTGCTTTCTGTAGTCGATCTCTTTCGGCAGCGGAACGCAACTATTCAGCAACTGAACGGGAGGCATTAGCAGTGGTGCATGTCGTTGAACATTTCCGAGCGTATTTAGACAATGGCCGTCCTTTTAGAATTATTACAGATCATGCTAGTCTGAAATGGTTTCTAAATCTTAAAAATCCAACTGGCCGTCTAGCACGTTGGGGCTGTAGACTGTCACCCTATAATTTTACAATTGAGCATCGCAGTGGCTCAAAGAATATTGTACCAGACGCGCTGTCCCGTGCAGTCCCAGTAGCACCGGTAGACATTATTTCCACAAACGACTCTTGGTATAATAATATCGTACAACGTTGCACGGATAAGCCACGAGCTTGTCCAAATTTTCAATTAGTAGATGGTAGGTTAATGCGTTTTACGAAAGGCACAAATAAACTAGGTAGTGATTTCCAATGGAAAGAGGTAGTCCCATTAGAATTTAGAGAGGTTATAATTTTACAAAATCATTCTGTACCTACTGCTGCACACTTGGGTGTGGCAAAAACATATAAACGCTTAAAGTTAAGATATTTTTGGCCTGGTATGTATAAAGATACCGCGGACTTTATTAAAAAATGTACTGTTTGCAATGCTTATAAACACAGCACACTGGCAACACCGGGATTTATGGGTGAACCTAAAATTTGTTGCAGGCCATTCCAGTGCATCAGCATAGATCTGGTTGGTCCACTGCCGATGTCCCGTCAGCAAAATATCTATCTGCTAGTTGTGGTGTGTGTATTTAGTAAATATTGTTTAATGTTTCCATTACGTAGGGCCACCGGCAAAGTTATTGCTCAACGTTTGGAGGATCATGTATTTCTTGTGCACGGAATCCCTCAAACTGTAATGTCTGACAACGGTTCACAATTTGTTAGTCGAGAGATTCGTTCTATGTACGAGAAGTATAATATTCCCCAAATACACTTGGGACCCGTGTACTGTCCTCAGGTGAATACCGTAGAGCGTTATAACCGTACAGTGATCACGGCGGTTGCGTCTTTCGTTGAAAGCGATCATAGAACTTGGGACGTGAATATACACAAAATACAGTTCGCAATGAATACGGCTGTGAACGAGGCGACCTCGTATACACCGTTCATGCTCGTTCACGGTAGGGAAGCCGTTGCGGATGGCAACATTTATAGTGAATTCACGGATATCGATGAGTTAATCGTGCAACCACGGGATGCGTATATCAGTGATCTAGGTCATCTCAAAGACGTCTTTGTGAATGTAAAATCATCTCTTCGCAAGGCTCATGAGCATAACGTTCAGTACTATAATAAAAAGCGGCGTGATATTACGTACAACGTAGGTGATAACATTTGGAAACGTACATACAAACAAAGTGTTGCAGATAGATATTTTTCGGCAAAATTAGCTCCCAAATATGAGCTATGTAAAATCATTAGAAAACTGTCTCCGTTAGTGTATGAACTTGAGGACGAGAATGGCAAGTTCATAGGCAAATGGCACATAAAGGATTTTAAAATTTTAGATTCGGCATCAAATGACTGATGTCACACAGTAACCTTTTTTCTCTTTTATTTACCTTTTAGCATTATTATACATTTTGCTAGATTTTTTTTTCTCATTTTCCCCCGTGTGTTGGGCGGGCGTAAGAATTCCTACACTGCCATAATTCCACCCGGCATGTCGTAAGAGTCGACTAACGTGGGTAATAGCACTCGTAACAACAGTTGGTGCGGCGGATGTCCACCACCTCTGTGCCTCGGTTAAGATTCTCTTGTTTCCCATCTTTTCCCACTTAACGTAACTTTTTTCCAAATTTTGTAATGTAATTCTTTTTCTAACATTTATAATTTGGGGAATACACAAGAGAGTTTTAAAGCGAGACACAGGGCGGGCACCGGCTAAATGGGCGTGGAGTTAATTTTACAACTTGCAACACTAGGCTTTCTAGCTTTGTGGTTTTGTGAGTTGTGTCGCCATCTGGTGGCATTGTTTTGTATTATCTCGCGAACATTTGTGCCTCTCAAGCATGCCTGTATCGCGAAATAATATTTTAATTATTCCAATATTATTATTCGGTTTTTACCGTGGAATGAAATTTTCTTTTACATTTTAACATTTTACATACTGATTAACTTAAATAGATATATTTTTGTGTTTTTGCACGTTTCATTTTAATAAAGTTAGGACTATAGTCGGGATTATGGTTTGTGAAATGTGGGGTGGTTGGTATGACAGCTGTCATACTCGTGCACATTTCTGTCTATCCTTTTCGCACTTATAGCATTTAGATATTTGTTGCCTGCTGTCATATCGATCAGGCTGGGTTTTGCGAACTATAGTTCTCGGAAATTTAAATCGTTTTAAATTTTTTTTGGCAAAAGAATTATTTTAGGGGGTTTTCAGTATCCGTTTCAGTCGTATAGGTAGGAAGGTAATGGGATTCGGGTTTGACGTGGGCGTCAAGCACGAATTCACTTACGTGAATTCTTTCGAGGGAAAGGGGATATTGTAACGTTGTCATTTTGTCACTTGTCAAAGTCGTCAAAGTCAAAATTGACAAACTGACTGACAGTGACACTGACATTAGTTGTCATAATAATTTTGGGTTTGCAAAGAGAAATCGGCATAATTGGGGACTTATAAAAAAAAAAAAAAAAAAAAAAAAGGAAAAAGTTCAGATAAGAGTTGCTTGGTTTGGGTGGTTATATAACCCCCAAGTGTTAAAAAAAATATTACTTCACTTTTTCCTTGGTTTCCAGACAATAATTTTGTATTTCGGCAGGTTAGGATTTTATTTAGTATTTATTCGGCGTTTAGGTTTTGTTAGGTCTTCAGTGGTCATATTTGTTGCCTAAAATTCCCTTAGAATCGATTTTTTAGAGATCGAAGAAATTGTCAATTTGTCAATGTTATCTTGGCTGTATGATACAGAATCGTTGCCCTAGTCCGGCCTAGTAGCCTTAAAGAATGTCAGGATTCGATTGTCCAACCTCACGGCCAATGACGAGCGCTTATTTTGAAATTCGGAAGTGGATTTCATTCCGTTTTAAAATTCCTAGCGAGACGCTGTAAAATTTTGATGGTCTTCTTACCTTGGTGGAATTTTCCAAATTTCAGAAGAATTTTATAAATATTATATCGGAGCAAGAAAGTGATTCTCCGAATAACAGCTGTTATTAAAAGGAATACATACTGTGTCACTGACCCGAAAGGGTCCTTTGGTACGAGTAAAGAGACTCCAGTTAAAGCTGTCTTGATTGTGGACTGGACCTAGCGGGTAATCCTGTGAGGAATTGCTACTCCCTACTACACTTCTCTACAGTCAGGTACCTTACTAACCACCAGGCGGCTGAAGGCTCGGAGATATAGATAGACTTCTATCAATATAGGTAGATTCATATCATTTAGATTCATATACTCGTCCCACTCGTTATCGACCAGAACGACTCCACCCGAACTCCTTGGTCTTGGTTCCTTTTAAGTACTGCTTATGTAAATTTTAAATTATAAATTGTGTTAAATTTGTATTAAATTGAAATTATAAATTTACTACTGTCCAACTGGTTGTTTTTATTTTATTGTCACCATTAGGTATATTAGGTAGAAGGGGGGAAATCTAAATTAGTATTATATAGGAACACATAAGCAGGAAAACATACAAGTATTACAATATGTTTATGTAGTAGTATATTTTTTATACATAACTATATTAAAAAATGTTCGTCATCTAGTATCCATAACACAAGTGCTTAGGCTACTTACTTTGGGCTAGATGATAGGTATGAGTGTAAGAATATTTATTTATTTATAATTCCCCTTTACCAGGTTTTGAGCCTTTAACCTAATTGATTTTCAATGCGTCTAATGGCCGGCGAAATAAACCAGTGGCTACCCACAAAATTATATTTTACCGCCGCCTAAACAAATTTGTATTGGCCAGATAGATTAATTAAGAGCCTCAATAAACAAAGATATTTCGTAAACCATTTTCCTTCTTCTGATAATGAGTGATCGACTCACATATTTATGTATATTATATAAAAATCAAATGTATTGAGTATTCTGATGTATGTTAATTTTTTTAATGGGAACCGGTATTTTATACCGTAAATCACTGTGTTGCTAGGTGGAAACACTGCCACCAATTTCTTGTCTTATTATTTAAATTATAGGCTGACCATTATAATATTGAATAAAAATTATGGGGCCTGAGATAACCTGGCGAATTGTGTGTGTTGTCACCTCTTCCTACCCTTTAGGGGAAAATGCGTGATTTAATTAAAATATTTTCACTCGTTTCGTCAATATCCAACGTACACCGGTGACGCGTTATAGAATTCCCGGATTTACTGGTGAATTTCCATCGAAGGCATCAAGCCATTAAACGACTAGCGATGATGGTAGCAAGAACCACACAACCTTTTCTTTGAGTGTCAATGCGTAGTAAAGAAAATTCAATATCGCCCTGAGTGTCTCAGCCCGCACAATATTATTGGAGATTTCCCCATGATAAGGCATTTTCAAGAAAATACTTTTTCACTATCACGAAAGGGTGGAATATAAATGTTGCTATCATATCGTTTTATTAAGCAGGCGTAACATAACTCCGGCCGCATTCTGTCAGGCCCCAATTTATTATTTTTTCCTTTTTTACACACAAAAAGGTAATGCTATCATAATGTAATGTTTCACGTAAGATTGTTGTTACTCCCATTTTGGTAGCTCTGTGTAATCATTACATGAACTCTAAAAACCAATTCTGTTAGACATTTAATAAATTAAAATGTAATAATTTATTATGTGACTTGCATGAAGACAGCAGACAACAATGCAGTTCTGAAGACGTTAATACCTACCAACATTTGCTCCAAGCATTCCTGCATTTATATAGGATTACCCTTCGCCCAAGCAGTTGTGGTATCTTTGAGCTAATAATAATGAGGCATGATGATGACTTCAGGATTTAAAGTAAAGGGTCAAACGGGATATAATGTATCCTATGACTTAAATTAGAATTCTGATTACAAAAACACACGTGCTCACAACAAGCACCATAAAGTAGCTTTTTCCGCCCGCAGTAAGCGAGGAACACTAACTATTTTCATTCGCTTGGCGTAGAATTCAGTGCCCTTCGTTATTTACATAAAAAACTTTGAAAATTAAGGCGTTTTACTTCCTCTTATCTAGGCCTCAATCAGCTCAACCAAACTAAAAGTATAAAATTAAGAACATGGAAATTACAAATTCGATCTCGAATACGGGCATGCAAATAGAATTCTTTTTCTTGAACTTTAGCTCTTAGCTACTGTGATAGGACAAAGATCTTTTAGTAATTTTGCGTTCCATCAACTGTTTGTACAGGCTTTAAGCTTCATAAAAATTAAGATTTCCAAATTATCAGGAACATAAAATCATGAATATCAGTGCTGAGCGGTGACGGTGAAAAAGGGTCAAAAAGAATTTAAAAACAAACCGAAAATGCTTTAAAAAAACTGAGTTTCATGACAGAGGTGGACAAAGATTTGAATTTAATTGGTAACATTCATGGAAGGATTGTTTCTGTTTCCGAGTAGGTACTTTATAGCTTGTACTTTTTTGTTGCAATTTTGAGGTTAAAAGTAAACCTGTACAAATACAATCTGAGTAGGTGTTGTTGTTATCTGTGCTGTTGTTGACGCATCCTACTGAGCTTAACACTGCTTCATATGATTCCCATTAGCTCAGATTACTGATGGCAATAAATCACGCTACGCCGCGTGTTAATATTGACGCATTAATTATTAATTAATCGGAAGGAAATCAAGATTTGTGATTATGTAAATGAGCCAACAATGTCGGTACACACATACAGTGTGTTTTTTGCAACATGTTGTATGTTTATATGTTAGGTACAGTCAAAGCTCTTAGGGCCGATTTTTCAATCGTCAGTTAAACAGACAGATAGTGATTATTCGATAGATAGCAAAAAAATCTGTTGTTCAATCGTCAAATAGCAGTTATTCGACGAATATATACCTTATCTAATGAATGAATCTATCTGACCCTTTGACGGCCAGATAACCGCGTATTCCACAGATAGACAGCGTTGACGTTACTAAGTTTTCGAGGAAATATTTAAAGAATTATTAAAAATTGATATTTTCGATACAATTAACGACATGGCAATCGAAGAAGAAGCCATAATAAATGAATATATCAATCCAAGTGAAAGAAAAGACAGAATAGTAAGTTTTAATGCCTTCATATTTTAGCTTTAATGTTTTTCAAGAGCGCTCAATCGTTGAGATCCCACATGGGTTGAAAACATTTGAATCCCAGCATTTGTAAAATTAGCGGCACGCTCGCACTTTTGGTTCCATTACAAATTAAATTATAATTCATCATCATCATTCAGCCGAGAGACGCCCACTGTTGGGCATAGGCCTCCCCCAAGGATCTCCAAACCGATCGGACCTGCGCTTTCCGCATCCAGCTGCTTCGTGCGACCTTCACCAGATTGTCGGTCCACCTCGTAAGGGGGCCTTCCAACACTGCGTCTCCCGTTGCGTGGCCGCCATTCGAGGATCTTTCGCCCCAACGGCCGTCAGTCCTCCTCACAATGTGCCCTGCCCACTGTCACTTAAGGTCCGCAATTCTTCGGGCTATGTCCGTGACCTTAGTTCTCCTGCGGATCTCATAATTTCTGGTATGATCACACAAGGAAACACCGAGCATAGCCCTCTCCATTGCCCTTTGAGTGACTTTGAGCCTTCTTATAAGGCCCATTGTAAGCGGCCACGTTTCGGTGCCGTAAGTCATCTCTGGAAACAAAAACGCATTGAAAACCTTTGTCTTTAAAAAAAATCACAAATAAAACTCCACGGTTCACAGTCAAATAATTAAATACCCGTAGTGTAGTATACTATTCTCTTTGCAATCAACCTTGGTGTTGGTATAGTGACAGACGAATTTGTTTGATATTGTCATTTAACAGTACCAAACAAAGAAATCAAAAAGTCCGTCCCATTCTAACATTCATGTATTGTATATATTGGTTTCACCTTCGTAAATTTAGCGTTTTTACAGTTGAGATAATCGGTCAAATAGCTATTCATGGGATAAATATTGTTTGAAAAATTGACAACCACCTTATCAGCCGAATATAGAGTGCAATAACTTAATTATCTAGGAAACTACTCGTACTTTTATTCGAGGATTGATAAATCGGCCCTTAGTCCGTCAAAACCAAATAAGACTGATTTTCTTAGCAAGTCAAAACCTCTTTTGACTGATTAACCTAACCTAACCAGGATAATAACTCTTACCTACAATTGGTAGAGCAAATATAATAATTATATCAAGTTCCACAGTACTTTTGAAGAGACGTTATGACCGTTGAACTTACTTTCCCGTCAGTTAGCTGTAACCCGTCGGTTAGCTGGGCAAACCACTTTTAGCAAACCACCAGCAAAACACAAAAATAACGTAAAAAGTTTTAGGATTATTTATGCATACATACATAAATCACGCCCATTTATCCCCGAAGTGAGAGGCAGAAGTGAATTAACACCCACGTTTCGCCAATTACGTTAAGTCCTGTGTAACAGGACGTGTGTGGGGGGTTGATTGGTAGTGCGCGGCATGTTTCGGTTTATGTGATTGGCGAGTTGTGGGATTGTATTTGGTGCATAATTTACAATGTACCTGCAATGTCATAACTCGTTGACAATGGTGGGTTTCTCTACAGCCTACTTGCGTGCCGTTCTGCTAGCGGAGCGTTGGGCCCTGATGCGTTTAGTACCATCTTGGTATTGAACGCGGCAGGGTCGGCGCTTCGTTGCGGGGCGTGGGCGGGTTTGGGAGACCTATCATTACAGACATTACAGACAGGCATTCTGCGCACTCCACTGTTTTTTTTTCCACTATTTTTTTTTTCTTGGACACACGGGTTTTCGGTATCTAGCGTCTTGACGATTCATAAGTGTATTGTAATCATACCAGATATGAATAAATGAATTTTGACTTGACTTTGACTTTGACACGTGGCGAGCCTATTGCCTTCTATCGGGCACGTAAATAGTATATTCCAAAACGCTGCTGCCCGTATTTTAAGTGTCGTATTATTGCGGTATTGTTTATTAATTATTAATTTAGTCTTCCATCAATAGGGAACGTATGTTCCCCCGCAGTGTGGACAATGAAATGGCTTTTTGTTTGTTTATGTTAGACAGGGAAGCTCTTGTCCTTTATCTCACCTGATGGTAAGTGATGATAAGGGCCAAAGATGGAATCGAGCTTCTTCTGGAACCCTCAACCACAGAGGGACTGGCTTTCTTATCACAAATTGTCGGAACACAATAATGCTGGTAAAATTATTATTATTGCTGGTATGATGATGATTATTATTTATTAATTTGTTTTTTGCCCGCAGGCCTGTTCGAGACGGACGGCGTCCGCGTGCCGGGCACGGAGTGCGACTACACATTCAGCCGGTCCGGTAACCGGCCGACGCACGGCCGCCTCTACAGTCCTCGGTACCCGTCCATCTACCCTAACAACATTCGATGCTCCTACCACTTCCATGCCAGGTGTGTAAACAGTTTGCTTTCCTGGGTATGGCATATAGGAGGGTTTAGTCGGTGCGAGTCCGATTCACTAGACCGGCAAGCCCTTAATATCCAAATGACAATTCAAAACTAGCCGCTATTCTTACCGGGTCTATGGTCTAGATTTAAATTAAATTAATTGACGTCTGAGTGCGGCGCAGTAAGAGTTATATAAAATGAGAAATGGGCAGCAGTGTTTCTCTAGCAAATTACTGCGATTAAAGTTGCCGTTGAATGGCAATGGCCTCGTCCCCAAAAAACCCGTGTTTTTTGAGGACAACCCACTTTTGTCTAATAAACACGGGTTTAACACCCGTGTTTTTAGAGCACGAGACACCTATGTCTAGGGGAGAAAGGCGTGATTTGTGTGTATGTATGTTTGTCACAGATAAGGGAGAGATTTATAAATACTTTGGCTTCTTTATATTTCATAGTACCTACGTTTTAAGCGTTCGTTATATTAACCCTTCAACTGCCAGGGTTGGATTAATCCGACAAACATTTCGACGGTCCCTACGTATAAAAGGACATGTCTACAACTAAGGTTTGTGAAAGGAAAGTTTAAATCGCTCTAGAAAAAAAAAGTTTAAGTTATAATAGTTATTTATTGTACGTGAGTGCAAAGTTGTTTTTTAACCGCGTGCTCAATTTTGATGACCGAGCTAGCGAAGGATTCTAAAATTGAATCACGAGCGTAGCGAGTGATTCAAAAATTAGAATCCTGAGCGATAGCGAGGGAATCAAAAGAGCACAAGGTGAAAAATCTTTGCACTCGAGTGCAACACGTAACTTTTCATCCCCCCCCAACGAGGAAATTGCAAAATACAAAAAAAAAATACAATCACAACAGTTTCTGTTTTCACCCAGAAACTTCCACAACACCCTCCTATTAACCCAAACACACTCTCAACACCCACCCAGAAACACCCGCAATACACACCCATCCACTCAGACACACCCATTCACCCAGAAACACCCACAAAACACCTATTCACCCAGAAACACCCATTTACCCAGAAACACCCAAAAAACACCCATTCACCCAGAAACACACACAAAACATCCATTCACCCAGAAACACCCTCAAAACACCCATTCACCCAGAAACACCCACAAAACACCCATTCACCCAGAAACACTCACAAAACACCCATTCACCCAGAAACACCCACAAAATATCGAATCACCCAGTCACACCCTCAATACTCACCTATCCATTCAGACACACTCACAAAACACCCATTCACCCAGAGACACCCACAAAACACCCATTCACCTAGACACACCTCCAACACCCATTCACCCAGAAACACCCACAAAACACCCATTCACCCAGAAACACCCACAAAACACCCATTCACCCAGAAAAACCCACAAAACACCCATTCACCCAGAAACACCCACATAATATCGAATCACCCAGTCACACCCACAAAATTTATCCAGACACACCTGTAATTACCTAATAAAAATTACCGTCCCTAATGGAGTTCCGAGACGGTCCATCAGCTTGAGTCAAGCACGTTGATTTTCTGTATGTTTTTGTTCCGTTTCTAGCGTAAACATATCAAACAAACCTAAAAAGCTTTTCAATGCTTGACTCAAGCATCAAGCAAGCATTGTAGACGATCAAAATGTTTAAAGCAAGATTGTCGCCAAGCTGATTGACCGTCACGGAACTCTAAGGTTTTAACAAATTAATGACGTGAAAAGAAAATGGCGCGCGCAAAGCAAATTACAAAAAAAGTACACCAAGAAGGTTCCGAGTCTGAGTTTTTAACAAATTAAAATAGGTTGCATGATAATTTCGGCACCATGGAGGTAGAAATAAATAGGTTTAATGTAGTTTTGAATTCACAAACTCATTGCACACGATGTTCTATATTCAAATTTACTTTACCCTCTAGAGGATAAAAACGGCTTTTGCACTCAGATATCGAAGAGCAAAAACGCTTTTTCCGAGATGGTGGGATGAAAATATTATTGTTCACGTAATGTTTTTTTTATATTGAGTGAGTTTTTAATTTCTTTTTACACATATTTTATTTATGTACATTTTCTATAAAAAAAAACTCACAGATGACTGTTTTTACACTGGTATTGAATAAAGCCATGAGAAATAATGGAATGTTTTATAACAAAATGCTAGTAAAACTTTTATAATAACGTAGAATAAAATTATCTTTACAATAATACCTCAAACATCACCAGATATCTAGCAATAATAGAAATAATAAATTAATAAAGACATATCTCTTTATACGTTACGTTTGACAAGACCGCTTTTGCACCGAGTGGCGCGCATTTTAAAACACAGTACAAAAGTACAAATATTAGATATCCGTATCTACGCTACCAATTCCATAAAATATTGTACTTGTTCTCTCATACGGTTTGTGTATCTAATAAAATATATACACTTTAAAATAAAATCTTATATTGGTATGAGCGTATGGACAATCTAAAACCATAAGTGTAATAATAGTTATTTGTTGTACGTGAGTGCAAAGTTGTTTTTTAACCGCGTGCTCAATTTTGATGACCGAGCCAGCGAAGGATTCTAAAATTAGAATCCTGAGCGATAGCGAGGGAATCAAAAGAGCACAAGGTGAAAAATCTTTGCACTCGAGTGCAACACGTAACTTTTCATCCCCCCCAACGAGGAAAATGCAAAATACAAAAAAACAAAAATTCAATCACAACACTTTCTGTTTTCACCCAGGAACTTCCACAACACCCTCCCATTAACCCAAACACACTCTCAACACCCACCTAGAAACACCCACAACATTCACACCCATCCACTCAGACACACCCAAAAAACACCCATTCACCCAGAAACACCCACAAAACACCCATTCACCCAGAAAAACCCACAAAACACCCATTCACCCAGAAACACCCACAAAACACCCATTTACCCAGAAACACCCAAAAAACACCCATTCACCCAGAAACACACACAAAACACTCATTCACCCAGAAACACCCACAAAACACTCATTCACCTAGAAACACCCACAAAACACCCATTCACCCAGAAACACCCACAAAACACCCATTCACCCAGAAACACCCACAAAACACCCAATCACCTAGAAACACCCACAAAACACCGATTAACCCAGAAACACCCATTCACCCAGAAACACCTACAAAACACCCAATCACACCCAAAAACACTCAATCACCCAAAAACACCCACAAAACACCTAATCACACCCAAAAAACACCCAATCACCCAGAAACACCCACAATACTCACCCATCCATTCAGACACACCCACAAAAACCCATTCACCTAGACACACCCTCAAAACACCCATTCACCCAGACACACCTCCAACAGCCACCCATCCACCCAGCCACACCCGCAACATTCATCCAGACACACCTGTAAGTCCCTAAAAAAATTACCGTCCCTAATGGAGTTCCGAGACGGTCAATCAGCTTAAGTCAAGCACGTTGATTTTCTGTATGTTTTTGTTCCGTTGCTAGCGTAAACAAATCAAACAGACCTAAAAAGCTTTTTAAATGCTTGACTCAAGCATCCAGCAAGCGTTGTAGACGATCAAAATGTTTAAAGCAAGATTGACGCCAAGCTGATTGACCGTCACGGAACTCCTAGGTTTTAACAAATTTATGACGTGAAAAGAAAATGGCGCGCGCAAAGCAAAGTACAAAAAAAGTACACCAAGAAGGTTCCAAGTCTGAGTTTTTAACAAATTAAAATAGGTTGCATGACAATTTCGGCACCATGGAGGTAGAAATAAATATGTATAATGATGTTTTGAATTCACAAACTCATTGCACACGATGTTCTAAATTCAAATTTACTTTAACCTCTAGAGGATAAAAACGGCTTTTACACTCAGATATCGAAGAGCAAAAACGCTTTTTCCGAGATGGTGGGATGAAAAAAAAATTACCATTTTCGACATGTCCTTTTATACGTAGGGACCGTCGATTTCGGTGTTAATTTCGCTATTTAATTAAATTATGAAGAAAAATTAAGGAGTTTGTGATCTTTTACGCTTTAAATTTTATGTGTCTATAAATATGTGTTTAGCTTTATTTGCAGTTTATTAAAACTTAATTTTTTATCATCTTTCAGACCAAAGGAGCGAATCAAAGTGGTGTTTGAAGAAGTTTCCTTGCAGAAAGGTGATATTAGGTGGGTATTATGAACAATCACTATTATTTTATTCTTCGAAATAAGTTGCATTATGACTAGTGTTTATAAATAACCTTTTTAAATCTCTGTATTTGGCGAAATTAGGGTTTAATACACCTCCGCCTACATCTTCGGGAATTATTAGGAATCATTATGTATGGAGAAGAGCAGTGAATTAGCGCACTCGGCCTGTGATTGCACAAAAGTTCCCTAAGGCCGGCCATTGGATAGGTGACCACCACAAATACATTGTCTCGCATTCCTTAGTGCTCCAAATGAATGGCACGATGAGCCATTAATCCCGGCTGCATCTGCACTCGTAATTACCCACCAATCCGCACTGGGCCAGCGTGGTGGGTTATGGCCTACATTACTTCCATCTATAAATGTACACGTCTTCCCTATAGGACGCTGTGAGGGTATTAAAGGGCTGGTGATGATTAATATTTGCAAGTAACAAAGAAATAATATTGGAGATAGAAGTAACCAAAGCAAACTATGAATCATAAAAATGTATTGAAAACTCATAAGTTCAGATAGTCTGACCTACTCAGCAGTTTCGCAATGGCCATCAATATTCTTTTTACTGACTTAGTCCACTGTGGAGGTTCCCATAAAATCACCGCCAATATGCGATGTCAGACGAGGCAATAAATTCCTTGATACCTGAATGGCGTAATAGAATTTTCAAACTAAAATATTAAAAGGAACCACAGTTGCCGTCTTGTTGTAGAACCTATCGACTTGTTGGATTTATTCAACGAATACCAAGTATTCGTTGATTTTGATTATAACTAATTATTATTTGATTTTTCTTTTAATATATATTATAAACTGAAGAAAAATAATTGCAAAGAAAAAGTGGTAAGAAAAATTTCAAAAATTTATTGTCCAAATTGATACGTTGTTGAAGTGGAGACGGCAACCAGACAAAATATACAACCTAAGTCAAAATATTTACCAGGCTGTTTGAATATGAATGTTGTCATCCCAATTACTCTCTCCATTCATCGGTCGCTCCGATGATCCTTTTCCGTCAATTTTCTATGCATTCATTCATCCCTATCGGTGTACCTAATGATGACGATGATTTTAATCAATCGAGACTGCTGACCGATATAAATGAAACATATTGCATCGACCTGAAAGAACCTAGGGACAGGCAAGATGTAGTTAATTTTACTCGTTGGTAAAATGCAAACAGATAACTTTACTGCCGTCCTCGACAGCTATTTATATTAATTATTAGAAAAAAAACAATACAATTTTTTAGATTTGGATCGATTTTGCTAAGCTATATCGAATTGCACGTTAGTCTTAAACAATGTGTTTACAAATATTATTTGTGATAGGAATCCGTGGTCTTTTCCCACATCGCTAATTTAGCACGGAAATAATTAAATTATGGGCATAACGGCCCTGTGGTGTTCCCGTTAATGAGTACCGGCTATAAACTATATCTGTTGGCTTAATTAACAGGATAATCCATGAATACTCCACACTGGAATAGAATTTACATTTCATTGGAGGCTTCACGCAAGCTGGTAATTTGGAGTTTGATTAATTTAGGTATCATATTTCGGCTCCATTTCAGTGTTATCTTAAAGGTTAGATGTTAGTGCTAAGCAGTAATTAAGTGGAGTTAATAAATTTTAATTACTAAATGTCTTCTACACTGGTAAAAATAAGGTAGATTGTGATAACCCTGACCATCTCAAACGTTAGATGTTAATGCTAAACATTAATTTATAATTTTACTTAATTAATGTCTTCTTTGCCGGGCTTGGGAATAAAAAAATACATACAGTGTACCAGCCCTGGCTCACCCTAGGGGTGTCGTAAAAGTCGATTAAGGGAGATTGCCTTGTTTATTGTGTATTCTATACTCAATAAGAGCCTTGACGCATCTGAAAAGGTTTGCCCTACACCATTCGGTTGACCCAAGGCTCCACCAACAACAGCATAACCAAAGAGGGTTTGTTTTCCATGTTCTTTTTTCTTTTGTTATTCCATAATTTTAACACTATAAAGACCAAGGCAGTCAATTTGACGGCACGGGAATTTCATTCTCGAATATTTTACAAACTATGTTTTTGTCTCTTTTCATATTTTATGATTTTCCTAATTTGTTATTGTTAGCCTAAATCTATAAGAAAATATATTAAATTATATGTAGTTTATGAGAATTTTATACAAATACCAACTAAGACCGTACACCGTCAATGTGACGGCATATGAAGGGAGCTATAAAAATATTAAACAAAGTATTCTGTGGGAACTTTTGTTTTAAAAAAAAAAATTTAATTCTGAGTAAGTTGATATTGTCTAACTTGTTTACATTGCATTTAGTAGACGTTGGTTCGTCTACCATGATGGCCTAGCAACGAAAAAAAACCTAAGAGTAGGCCAGTACCGACTCATCCCATGGGTGTCGTAAAAGTCGACTAAGAGAGATTGCCCGGTGTAGACCAATAGGTACCTTGGGGCGCCTGAATGGTGGAGGGCAAACCACCAACAACAGCATACCCAAAGAGGGTTGGTGTCAGGCAGGCGGCCGGCTGTAAAACCTAAGCCAAAACCTTGAGCAGTATAGATTGCAATGTTGTCATTCCAATAACTCTCTTCGTTTATTGGTCTCTCGACATGGTCCGTTCAGTCTCTTTTCTATACATTCATTCATCACTAGCACCTTTACGGTGTGATGGATGATATACTGCACTGACCCTAGATAGACTGGGAACAGGGCGGTTGAGCAAACTATTGCGATATCGGGCCATCCAACAAGATGTGTCAGATGGTGAAAGTGGTCACAATTTTTCAGATATTCTTTGTGAAACCTAACCTTTTAGAATTTCTGCTGGAATAGGGCACTTCTTCATGCAAAGACTCCGAAGTAGATGCCCCTACTACTAATTACAATATTATTGTAAATTGTAAGGACGCGGATTATCACATAGGGCGTTCAGCTAGGACATCTTTAGCAACGGGAGTCCGTGTGTTACAAGTAGCAAATGACGACACAGATTGGAATTGTATTTCTACAGACGCTAGTGGAGTAGCTAGTGGGTCATTGAATCCAGCAAAATATATCAAATGGCACGCAAGTACACTGTAAGAGCTGGAAGACGGAGATGATCATGTAATTTTTGTTTACATATTTTATTTAGCATATTGATGGATTATGTACAAAAAAGTCATAGGAATACTTATTTTACTCTTGAACTAGTGAGCGATCTTCGTACAGAGTATGTAAAAAATCAACTTCAGCTGCGACTGAAAGAATAGAAAGTAATTCTGAAACAAGTGAATGATGTACTACAAACAATAAGAGGCGGCAATGTCAAGTCAATCGTAATTGTAAATAGAATAGAACTTTAGAAAACTGCACAACCTGTAAAAAGCTGTTTGTGGAAAATTAATAAAAGAATTTGTAAAAGAATTTATAAAAGAAACGATTATTTGTTGCATATGTTACTCAGTTTAAGTACTAAAATTGTTTATTATTGATAAAACAAATAAATTCACATTATTTCTGATCTATTTAAAAGCAAAACACGCAATATTTTTATGAGTATTCAGATTAAAACATAGTGCCGTTAAATTGACGGCTGTGGTCTTTGAAGGTATAGTATGAAGCCCGACCCTTCTAGTGTTAAGTTTTACACTCGTGTAGGCATATTGTCACCCTAACACAGGTTTATTAACCTTAAAAGGATGAGACTCACCCAATCTGTTATAAGCGGACTTAATTATGAATAAATATGGAAAACCTAAACTGGTTAAGCTAATACCTTGAACAGTATACATTTGAGTGTCACCCCAATAATTCTCTCCGTTCATCGTTCTCTCGACATACTCATAGTACTTTTCTTGATATTTATTCATTCATCAATTGGAAACATATTATTATTGCGCCGATCCCATTATATTCTCCTAACAGAGAAGTAAGATGATAATGATTATGATAAATTAAGTAAAATATAGAGTACATACATACATACATAATTCACGCCAATATCCCCGAAGGGGTAGGCGTAGAGTACATATTTCAATAAAATTACGGAAAATAGTTATATTGGAAAGGTGCAATATATTATGTTTATTTTAAGACTAAGTGAAGCCCAAATTATAGCAACAATATAACAAAATGTAAAATAATACATAACTTGACTACAAAACTTACTACTCACTAATGACTTAAACAAATTTATACAAGTTTGCTCTCACAATAAATACAATAAAAAGTTTCATTTAATTTCATTTCATTTCATATAAATTTATAATTTTTTTACCAATAAATTATTCATCAGTATTTTTATGACCATGATGGTCAACTTATGATTCTAAATATTGTTAGACCTGCATTAGGAATACAGGTCTAACAATATTTAGAATCTTAAAAGTTGACCATCATGGTCATTCACTAACATGAACTATACAATGATTCACCAAACATTACTGTTTGTAATTGTAGATAACATTTAATTAGTATTACAAAACAGCACTATCCCTTAGCAATAGCGCAACATAATCCAGAATAGTTAATTAAGACAAGATGTTGATCACCAATACCACATGTTGTTCTGCTACAGTGTACCATTTGATAGCATTACATTGTAATTACTAAACTAGTCCATACTAGAACTGGCGCTAACAATTTGATTTATTTCTCTAAAGCTCTCTTGTCCAAAGTCAATTTTAATTAAAAACAACAAATCAAAAGGAATTTTGAAAGCTGATGGAGAAAAAAGGGCCTGCTTATTCGGCCTCTTTTTCTGTAAAATTACAGAGGAGAAGGAAGAATGTGTATTCTATATAAAAATGGATTGAATATGGTAGATGCTTATTACTCCAGCATGATAACGAGATAAATAACGTTAGCGTCTGAGTGAGTCTTTTAATGTATAATTCAAAATAAAATTTGTAATACCTATTTCTCAAAGTCGCTAATCATTTTGATTTTCTAAAATGGATGAGAAATTTTAAAGTACATGTTTCTTATTTTTAAATGCATTTCTTCGATAAAGAGACATACAATATCAAAACCGTTTATGATTTTTATCTCGTTATTCATGATTTTTTTTTGTGTATATTTGGTCGGTCTTGAAATAGGACATTGGCTAATTTTTATACCGATAGGTGATGAGGGCAAAACAACGTTGCCCAGGTCACCTAGCGTTGTATTAAAATATTATCATTACCTACGTTCTTTTTTTACAGTTGCCTAAGGAGAGCGGATATCATAAAGGTGTTCGACGGAAGAGACACAAGCGAGCCCGCCATCGCCATGCTGTGTAATGAACTAACAGGTAGTAATGAACAACAGGCTAACTTTAACATATATAAAAAAAAAATAGGTTAAAAATATTCAAAAATTTATAGTCTTGATGCTGGACTATAATTTTTAACTTTTTGTAACCTATCCATACTAATATTATAAAGATGAAGAGTTTGTTTGGTTGATTGGTTGGTTAAACGCACTAATCACAGAAACTACTGGTTCAAATAAAATAAAAAATTGTTGGGTTGGATAGTCCATTTATTGTGGAAGGCACAACCGACATTAACGCGAGCGAAGCCCCGGGCGACCACTAGTGTTTCTATATACACTCTAGAGTCCATTTTAACAACTACTACATGTCATTAGACTTTACCGTCTGATTTTTTTATTTACTGAAATACATCAATTGTGAGTGAGTAACATACATACGATACGTACACGCATACATAACATTGAGCGTGATTTATGTATGCGTACGGTCTTGTCATCAGGGGAGGGAAATTAGGGGCCAGATGTGTAATAATTTATCCCGTATAAATAGTGTATGTCGTCAGTACGTATTGTCTCCGCTATATCGACCGTTGTACCAAAGTCATTGACATTTCATGCGGTTCTCAATTGCATAAGAGACTTAATTTCAAAATTGTTTCCGTACTTATCGGGGTCGACACAACATATTTTCTACTTCCACTGCTCTCTATCCTTCACCGCTATCATATCTTTCTTTACACAATACATTCATATCTTCTTTGATCTTCTTTTCCTTTACGTCCTTCTACGTAAATCTAACACTATTCTGCTCTTGCAAAAGTTAGGCTGAATGTTTTATTTTCAGAACTCACAATGAGTCGTTTTTTTTAAGTTGTTGAGATTTTGCGCTTAGCAAGCGATATATTAGGTCGTCCATGCCACAATTATGTTCTTTGTATTTCGCCACTATATGCATGTATAACAAATTGCCTTACCAAAAGAAACCTATAGAACTCATTCAAAATACCATTTATACGCCAAAGCGCTGTTGTCATG
The DNA here is from genome assembly GCA_963931975.1 of Cataclysta lemnata. Classification (NCBI taxonomy): domain Eukaryota; kingdom Metazoa; phylum Arthropoda; class Insecta; order Lepidoptera; family Crambidae; genus Cataclysta; species Cataclysta lemnata. Next base: position 10,200,138 of record OZ008339.1, read on the forward strand.
TTCTTACAATTGCTAGTTATTTATTATTCATTCGGTTTTCTTTTTATCAGTAAAATAATGTTTCCCATTGAAAAATGATCAACACATATCATTTTAAAAGATAAGGAACAAGCATTCAAGCTACAAACTAAGCCTAAACTACTCCCCTATAATCAATACAGTGGTAAATAAGCCTCAACCTATAATCAAAGTCAATTTGAGTCTGAATAAATCACAACATAACTAGTACATCGTTTCAGGTTGTCATGAGACTTTTTTACGATTAGAATTTAAAAAATAATTTTTTTCGAAGCACCACCACCGAACAAAGTTGACCTAACTCTGAAAATTGAATTTTGTTTTTTTAAAGTTGATAAGCAATGTATTAAACTTATTCTGTCTACAGCTTACAATCTACTTATTTATTATATTAATATAGGTACGTTCTTTAAGTTCAATGATTGCTAGTTTTGGGGTCGTTGTCAGCCAGAAATGTTGAAGTAACTATTGTAATATTATATTAAGCTACGCTGAATATTTTTTTTAAAAAAAATTTGATGTATTAAATCGATATACGCTGTAAAAAGTGATAAAGTAACATACATAAACAAAATATACAATCAAGTTGGTTCAAAATAGGTATATTCCTTAACAAACCTACACACAAATCACGCCTATATCCCCGCAGGAGATATAATAGGTTAGGCGATATAATAGGAACGCTGCTGCCCACTACTCGACATTGTTTTAACCCTTGGTAGCCTTGTACGACACCCGCGGTAGTGATTTGTGGTGGTGACATTTATTTGTATTTTGCTTTCTCCATCACCACACGGCTAACAGGTCTACGCAATAATTATAATACTCGTATAATTATTCAACAGAAAATCGTCATATAACTAACAATGTCATATGCACATATTGACAACGTCCATATGCTGCAATGTTTATTCAAAGATAAATGAAGTATAAGTGGTGTTGAGATTGATAAACGCTGAGTTCAAGGATTGTTGTGTTTACAATTCAAAGGTCCGAGTTAACTCTCGTTATTTCTTTACCAACAAACAGCTATCGTGTTGTTAAGTAGCATTATTAATAACTAGGTCTTGTCCGTGACATCGCCTAGGTGTAATAAGGTTGCTTATGCAATGTGTTAATCAGTAATATTAATTTTAGAACCATTAACGCACGGCTTAAAATTGAGAAAAATAAACAATCAACATATATTATTTGAGAAATAACCAATAAAATGCTTCAGCGAAAATCTTTATAAAAAATAAATAAAACAGAGCGATATAATGGACGATCCATTATAGGCCGTACCTACTCCTAAAGTGGGCGGGTGACATGCATAGATTTATATTCTCCTTAAAAATACGGGGGAGGGACTTAGGCGGAAGCTAACCGCTCCAGTCAAGCGGGCTTACCGTTGATGTTGGCATTGGGGTTTAATTTTTTCTTCTTGTTTTTATCTATCTATTTTACTGTCTTCATAAACCAAAAAGCATAGCGCTTTTTATCAACATAAGTAACTTCCGATAAAACCAATTTACTTCTTTCTGCCCTTATCGCACTCTATGTGGTGTCGACTCGTGATATCTCCCTCTGTCATTCATAATTAATAGTTTAATTATTTCCTACTAATAGACATAAACACAAATAAAATAACCAACGAAGTTTATTAGTAATAATTATTTTAATATTTCGTTATTTAATAAAAAAGTTACGTTACGTAAACCGTTACGTTGAAATCACCAAAAAATATTTCCGGAAGACCATAGAATAAATTTCGGCCCACCTGAGACACAAATATATTCAATGATCTTCATAATAGACACGGCTACAGTCGTATCTCGGTACACACTATCCCGGATATCCTGCCTATCTCGTGTTCCGGACTCGCGCTTGATCGGGACTTTCTTTGATGTAGACAGAATCCGTAATGAGCGAACGCAGGAACGCGATAGTGTTGACGTATAGCATTGCTATACGTCAATATTGACGTATAGCATTGCTATACGTCAATATAGCCTTGCTTTATGAATTTTGGGCGCACTATTTTGAAAGTAGCGCCCATTGACTAAGAGACTGCTGAGTAGTTAATTGGATAGTTTGGTCATGTAGAGATGAAAGCTATGTTGACAGAAGAATATAAGGCATGAACGTGGAATGACGTAGAAGGAGAGGAAGACCAATGAAAAGATGGATGGCTTGTGTCAAGGAGGATATGATAGCAAAAGGAGTGGATGAGGGATAAGGACAGGAAGAACAAGAAAGTTGCAATTTTTATTACAAAATAACGTCGAATTTGCTGGACGAGGGTATGTACAATCAAATCTTGATAGGAATGTTGTCATACTAAACACTAGCTTCGTTCATCGGTTTCTCGTCGTAAACCTTTCCATAATCTAGCCAGACATTAATTCAACACTAGAAACTTTCTGGTGTGTAGGATGATCTGGAATTGAGATTATGTGAATGGCTTAGAAGAGGAAACTACGTCGACTCCTGATAAACTGGGAAAAGGGCAGAATCACATAAAATCATCTGATGATGATTCAGTAGAATAGCTTAAAACACAATTAGAGATGTTCGTTTGCGAAAAAGGGAAAATCATATGAGTTATCGGTAACTCGACACTTTGGTTGCGTAGCTCTATGACGTAGCCGCTACATGTTAATCATTAAAATGTCGCAATCTTAAAACAAACGCCATAAAAATGTTGCCATCTTTTCAAACTTCGTGTAAGTAAGTCTATTTATTTCTTCTTTTCCCAGGGTATGAGGTGCTGTCTACGGGTCCAGCTCTTCTGCTTCAGTTTACGGCGAACTCTGCTACGGCTGGCCAGGGTTTCGCTGCCACCTTCCATTTCCAGCCGCCCCCTGACTCCACGGCTGCTGGTTTGTTTTGAAATTTTAAATACTTATATATCCGTATTCGTAGAGTAATTTCACATTTAGAAACGATTTCCAAACGATGAGATACGTAAATTTGTGAAAATACTGAACTGCGAATAAGCATATACAAATTACAAACATCAAATAATTCTAACAATATCTATAGGTCGGTATTGTATTAAAGTCGGTTGCCATAAAACTCGAAAATTCTAGAATTTAAAAAACCACGTTGTTTTATGAACATTGTACATATATCATGAGGAGTAGTTTTTGCATGAAGGTAATCATAGTTATCAAGACTACTAAACATGAATTTAAAATATATGTATCTTGATCATGAAAACAACAACATGTAACATCTTACTTGTTTAGTTAATTGTTTACCACTGCTTACACAAAAGCATACCAAATTGTCAAATAAAATAATAAAACTAATGTTAAACGTTAAATTGTAAGCCAGACTGTACTGTGTTAAACTAATAACTTTTCTGGGACAAAATTTTGCCCGAAGACTTTGCGAGCCTTCTTAATAAATGCAACCGATCCTGTTAAATTTTTGCTTACGCCCAACAAGGTATGAATAGAAACGTTGGCCGCCTTCCAGATGTTGAAGTCGGTGCTTATTTTGCGGCACTAGATGCCTATCTTGCTCTAGAACATCGAGCACTTAGTACCAAACCATATAGCAGTAGGTACGCAAAAAAGGCAGGAATAAAACGGGTGGCCAAATTGTTTGGCGTATCAGTATAATCGTTATTGTTTCGTTATTAAGAAAAAGTCATATCAGAGTGGCATTATATCAAAGAGAGAAATTTTTACACGTAGGTATGTACAGAAGGTCTAGCATGGAACGTCGACAAAATCTCACTCCACCACGTGACAGTGTTTTGTCTTCGGATTTTGTGCGAGTGTGAGGAAAAGATTTTATTTTCCCCAAGTAGATTTTGTCTACGTCCCGGGCCACGGGGACTGGAGAAGCTACAAGTAAAGAGACGTACCTGTCTATCCAGGCAGATGCCTACCTAGCTAAATAAGACCTTTTGGTGGCCCGAGTGATAATATAATTTCAGGCATTGCAGAGGACGCGGGTTCGATTCCCGCAGCAAGACTATAATTTTTCGAACCTTTTCTTACCATAATTTTCTTTGTATTAATTTTTCTAACTTTATATAATTATAATGTACAAAAGAGGTACGTAGGTATAAATAAAATACAATTTGAAAATACCTAAAGGTAACCTAGGCGGAAATACAAATTTACTTAATTTATAAAAGCGCCACCTAGCCGTGAAAGTATAAACGAAGACGAACAAGCCTTGAAATCTTGCTTTAAGCAACCAAGACAAAATATCAATAGGTTGGTAGGTAGGTAGGTACCTACTTACCTAGGTAGTAGGGACCTACCTATCCTATATAACCAAAACTGCATTTTATTACAAATCTAAAAATATTTTAAAATGAAACCTTAATCTAAACAAAAGAAATAGCTAAATTTACCACCTATGAAATAAAAAGTTCTTTCACAATAATTCCAAAAGCAGCGCCATCTCTACATTTGGTGCGGTATTAAAAAGCGCGCTTTAGTCGTAGTAAGACTAGTAAGTAAGGAGGCGACGAATAGATGGCGCTACAACGAGAAAACTTTGTTTCAGACTCCGACCGGCTGCTGAAACTGAGCTTCGGAAAAGCATTCGAGTCCCTCGGGCCAGAAGTTAGCGCAACAAGTAAGTGAATAATATTATGAAGGTAACTTGATATCATTATGAGATTATAGTTCGGATTAAATTTTCACATCCACAGCTTCAAAAATATAGTGCAATTTTAATTTGTAAACATAAATGACCCCGACACATTTTTGAAACGCGACACCGAACAATGCGGCGTCGCGTCGGATGTTCATAGTGTGTTTCTAAAAAATAAAAAAAAAATAAAAAACCAATAGTTATTTGATTCGACTCAACACGTGTCGCGTTTTATCGGGTGGCGTCGTGATTCAAAAATGTGTTTCTACTATAATTCGAAGTATTTATTCATTGGCATTGTGCTATTTCTAAATTTAAAAGTCAGCGGAATAAGTTTTAGAATTCCGATTATGTAAATTATAGGATTGTTTTGTTTATTTATTTATTTTGATTGTTTTATATATTTTGTCGAATGATTAGTTTTAATAATACATAGGTTAGAGAAACTAATAAACTATATTCCTCTTACTGACCCGAACAGTCACAACCTGTCTGGTCCGTAGTGACCCGTACACATAACGATTACATCTTCCTGGTATCTACTAAAACCAGTACCTAATAATAAATTCCTACATCACTTTATCCCATGGGTGATAGTTGAAGGTATATCGTGGAAATAAATGGTCGCGTGTAGACTGGCAAATAATTATGAGGATAAATTCTCCCAGGAGTATGTGAAACCCGCACTATGCTAACATTATAACATAGCTATTTGCCGTTTGTAGAAGATAGTTAATTCTTGAGGCTCAAATTGACGGAACAATTACGAAATCATTTCATTTATTTCGTAGCTGTTTACTACTTATAATTATGTTAAGTTTCACACTGACAGATTCCCTTCTAAATTAGAATAACTATGTTAAAATAAGAAATGAACGAACAATAAACCGCAATTACAATATAATTTTGTACCTAATTATGTAATTATTTAATTTTATGTTCAAACATATTCTGCATCGTCACGTTCTTGCATTGGAATCAAATTGGAATCCTGTGTCGGCACCTAAAGGAAGAATTCCAATCAGTTTTCAAACCAACATCACCGCTCCCCATCACCGCTCCCGTCATCTGTAATGAGAATCACTCCGCAGCAAAATTAACTCAATGTTGATGAGTGCGTGGTATCGACAGCTGATATCTATACGTATGGTACGCCGCGTATCATAAGGGTCATTTGGATCCGGTTGTTGTGGTGTAGTGATTAAAATAAATACCCAGAGAGGGTTGTATTAGGCAGGCGGCCGGCTGTTAAACCTAAGCCAAAACATAAAGCATATGGATTGGACTGATGTCATCCCGATCACTCTCACCGTTCATCGGTCTCTCGACATGGTCCGTTTCGTCTTAGATCCATTCATCACTAGCACCTTTCCGGTGTGATGGATGATATTAATCTAAAGGGACTAGATGACTTGATGATCTCTGACCGATATGAATGGTAGAGGAAACATGCTGCGCCGACCCCAGATAAACTAGGAACAGGGCAGGAAGAAGAAGAAGTTGTAGCTAGGGTAGTGATTTGGTTGAAATAAAATTATGGAAGTATAATAGTCTTTTTAAGTCTGTTTTTCATACATTGTTATCTTACTACATTTCCAAGTTTATCAGGTCTGGGGTAATCTACACTATGATTTTTTAATTCGAACAAATGCTTCAAGAAAATCAATTCATCGCTTCTTCAGTCTTTCTCTCGTTCTTGGTCCATCTATTAAGTGCAGCTTTCCTGGAAAACGTGTACTTACAGATAAATTATCTTATTCGGGAAACTATAAGCAGACGAACTGAAAAGGTTCCTATTACATTATCGGGCTACTCTTGCGAAGCCACAAAGACGGGAGTTACCCGTGAGCCGTCGGTGTCAGTTTATTTCCACGGAATTTTCTAAAACGCTCCTCGTTGGATTACGTACAAAGTGGTGCATTTCTCTAAGCAGTTCTGTTGTTGAATTATATCGTTGAGCCAATAAAACTTTTGATTTTTTTCTACCTATCAATGGGCAGAGTGTTTGAATCAGTTTCGGCCTGCAAACTTGTGTAAACCAAAAAATTTATCACAAAAGTCGGTCCTTGGAAGGGTGACTCCCTGTTTCGGTGACAAAGAAATAATACAGTGGGTCTGCCTGCAGTCGCCAATACCGAACCTACCAACCACCACCCATGGTACGTTATGACCTTTTCCAGAGGAAAGCTTATCTCTGGGGAAGTCCTGATAGGAAGGCTTGTCCATTGGAATGCTTGTGATAATGATGACTGACACATTTCAAACTCTTAAAAATGGAATAATAGAATTTAGCAGTATAGTATAATTAAGAATTGGTCAGTTCTGAGGATTTATTATGCAAGCCAATTGCTATTTAGTTGAGCTGCCTCCATTGCAAGGTGCCTTCATTCCAAAGGGGTGAGAGTGACTAGTAGACTGAACCAGTCGCAATCCGGGTACAGAGCAACCCTTTTGATCGTCAGCTAAATTGTCGCGGTGTACTTGTTGCCGACAGTACACTATCATGGCCATTGTTTATTCCACCATGGAAAATAAACATCCGTTGAGACACTATCGCTATTAAGCACCGACACAAGCAACCGCTCCAATAATACACCTCCATTCGCATGGAAACCTTATCGGATATTATAACAATGTGTACTGGATTTCCCATTGCTCATCCAAAATCGGATACCCACATCGCACAATCATGAGTAACACGTCTGTGAATCGTTTAGAAGGCAATGCCGGAAGATTAGTTCTGTACCTAGTGAAACCAACAGTTGAATTTGGGTACTGTCTGAAGATACTTGGCAATTGGATCAATGTATTCGCTTTCCCGAAATATTATTACACTGTTACGTCTGCTCCTTTCCTTCCCCAAATTATTCGGATTTTTGGCAATTTTTACAGCAGGCCTCTTGGTTGTATTTTTATTAAGAATTTACTTTTGTTAAAATTAAAATCGAATAATTTACTTTTATTATATGGGAGCAAGCAAAAGGCATTTTTTTTGTTAACCACTGCTATAAGGTGCATGATGCATGGGGCCATATGTAATTAGAGCTGCGTGTAATTTAATATCTTAATATTAATGTATTATATAAAACCCGTGTACCTTTGTCGATAGTGCAAAGAAACAAAAAAAAATAATGATGTTCCGATTATTAAAAAATTAAACATAGAAACGGACACCAAAAGGCTCTGTAACAGGAAAAGGAATCCGCAATCCAAATGGATAAATAAATTAATTTCATGTCCAACCTGCAGCGTCATTGGTGCAAGCCGGGGAAGTAACGGGGCAACGTATAAAACAACCAACGGCACTTGAATAAATGATCAAACGACCCGGCACCCACCAGAAAACGCGCGTTGCGGTGACCACGATTTGCGCAATCAAGGGACAAACATTTTTACGAGATCGCAGCAGATCGCTGCATAATAAATAAAACATTAAAATTAATATTTTTTTTATTTAAACATTAAATAAAAATGTTAGAAAAAATATTCAACATTTGCCTGACCTTTTTCTCTTTGTATTTTTTTCATATAATGTATCTTTAGGAATTATCATCATATGATATGAATTAAAAATAAAATAATAAAAAGGTTATCATCGGCCGGATTCAGTCCGTCCACTGTTACATTTGTATTAGTTTTTGTCTGCAGTTTTTAGTCTGCAGTTGATCTTAGACATACTGAATATCTAAGTACCTACCTATGTATTTCAATATTGTTTGTGTTTTTGGAACTAATTCATAAACTGGCGTTTTCATTCTTAATTAACAAACTGCTGGCATTAAAATCCAAACTGTACCACATAAACTTAACGAAGCAACAGAGTTTCACGTTTAAAATTTAAGGCGTACACTTTATACCGCGTTAGCATGTTTTACGAAGCACTTCGATGTAGTGCCGAGTATTAGCTGGTTCACATTGCGTGATTATTCACAGTGACCCAATTCCTGAAGCAGTGATTAAGGGTACTTCATACGTACGATATCAAACTAACGAAACACTCCGTGAAAAGCTGAGGCAATTATCCCACCAAAAATCAACGTTCATCCAAAAACTTTTGGTATTTACTCAGAGTTTATAATATTTAAGTAGTATGAAACATACGGCTACACACTTGCAGGTGAAGTTCTGCTTGCGCTGTGCACCAAGTTTTTAAGTGGTGCTAATTTGTTGGAAGTTGTAAAGCACCTACATTAGCGTACGTTTAATTGCCGCCGGTCGCATCAAACTATGTTTCTACGTAAGTTGACTTGGCACGTAGTTGTGCAGAACAGCTGAAGGTCCGAGGCATCCTCTGCTTTACTATGCAGTCATAAGAGCGAAACAACAGGTTTATTGATATTAGTAACATTTTCTACACAAACGGATATCCTTTGATTTATTAAGTGTAAGTAGTAATTTATTTCTAACATTGGAAGCAGGTATCTATACAAACAACCTGTGGTGACGATTCAGCAGAATACAAATATCACCACGCCAATCTCCACCGCTAGTATCGTACAAGGCGACTAAGGGTTAAGACAACGATTCGTAAGAGCCAGCAGCGTTTCTTTTATATCACCAATGTACTGTGATTCACGTGTCCTATTGATGGCAATAGGCCCGCCACTTATTAAATAATATAACAAATGTTAATTAATTCACCTCGGTCTACCCATATAGAGATAAATAGGTGTGATTTATGTTTGTTTGTATGTCCTATCAAATAAGCTTATAACTTGAACTTTAAAAAAAATCGGATCAACTTTTCTTTGTAACTGGGCACTGTCCTCGATTTCACACAAAGTATAGGCTTCCTAGTTGACACGGGTGAGTATAAAATACGGGCCAAGGATTTGTAGACCTAGGTGTTCTAACAAAACACCGTCTCGTGAATATTTCACCCGCTGCTCTGTTGTACGACATTTTTCATACCAAGTTTCGGGGTTGCCTTTTGACCCACAAATGCAGATTGCGGCATATGCGAATGGGCTTGTTCGTTGCACATAACTAAATTTAGATTAATTTATACATCACTAACAACTCAACGACGCTCCATTTGCTTCGGCACATCACGGAGGAACTCGAGATTTTTTCGGTCACCCATCCAATAACCTGCTTTAGGGACCATTGCTTAGTTTATGTAATGACAAAGTTTAGCTCGGTGACAAACGCAGACCCTTTAAGGAATAGTAGTATTGTTAAAGTTAGGTCTATGCAATCGTATGATTATACTTATCTTTTCTTCTGTTTACTTATTAGAAATAAAACCGAGCATACAGACATTATGTGTATGTAGAGCGATTTGTCACAAAAAAAAACTGATTGATTTCTAATAGGTGTTGTGGTTCATTCTTGTTTAGAACTACGTCCATTTATAGAGAATTTTATTAACCAAAGGCTATATTTTCCCTAATGACCTACTCAAGTAAGAGAAATTTCTTGGCTTATTACGGTATTGTATTGGGAGTGCACAGTGCAAAAGCGTGGCAGTTTAACCGTGGGTCTCACGGATTTCCAGAATCGCTCCCGGAAGCCTACAGCAATCCTCAAAAGCTGGTAACTTGTTGGGATGATCAGGGGGCCTACCGCCTAACTCGATTGCTGAAGCAAAAGCTATAGTTTAGGACGTCATGCTGTCATTTCGCACCAAATATACCTACACTATCAGCGATAGCTTTGAACGAATGATCACCAAATGATTTTGTATGAATTTGGAATAAAATCCTTACCGCCTAAAAATTCAAGGTGTTTGCTAGCTAAACTGATAGCCGAAAGAAATGCATTGCTTTAAAGCTATCATCAGCAATCGAGTTAGTCGGTAGGCCCCCCTGCCCCCCTAGCCCAGTGGCCAATCTATAGAACGCACAGAATACAAAATGTATGAAACTGACGTATTACTGAGACCGTCAGTTTCATACTTTTGTTTTCTATGCGTTCGAATAGATATGCCACTTAGCTAGGCCCTCTGGACCGGTTTGAGTAACAAGATGTAATGAGACACGTACAATGGGGAAAAAGCCCAGCAAAACTACTAACGGTATTCATTATAAACGGTGGGGATAAGGGCAGGGTTCGATAATCCTGCCCTTATCCCCAGCGTTTATCGTAAAACCTCTTCTTTGGCTTAACCTCCCAGCAACGAAAACTAACAAACAACTTAAATTTCGTACACAAACGTGCTGGAGTGTTAATTATGGTAAACAAATTATAACATCGTCTGCTTTGTTCGCTTTTCGCTTGTTGTTTATGACAGTCTTAATTATTTTACCAGCGACAAAGAGCCCTTAGCAATCTAATATACACATCCTCACGCATCGTACGAGTAGGTTGGCAAGAAGAAAGGAATAGGTAGGTGGGTTTATTTTATTTACCGCTGCGTTGTGTTTGAAATGTTGCGGACCTCTTTGGGATGTTTAATTAATTTCAACAGCCTCGTGGAACACAGAACCCTGGAGAGTAAAATAAACTATACAAGGTATGTAAGACTACACAAAACTGTCCAATATCTCCAATCGATCTAATCGTCAACCTTAAGTCGCTTGAAGTAAAGCTCAAAGTTAATTGAGAAAATTTTCCTTTTTTTTCCGTAGCATGACATATGTGCATTAAACGCGCCAATAAATTTATTCCCAAAAAGGTAGGCAGAGGTGAATTGTCATCCACGTTTCGCCTAACCTAACCTAACCTAACATAGGTCCCATGTAATAGGAGGCGAGCCATCTATCGGGCACGTAAATTGCAATACCTATATTGATAAGGTTTAAGAGGAACGCTGTTGCTCATTACAATATCGGTGTCATAACCTTTACTTGCCTACCCGCGAGATAGCTTGAGTGATAGGTGATATTTGTAATTAATATCTACAGGTGACATAATAATATGGAATTTATTTAAACAGTTCAAACCTTACGTTGAAATTGTAAGTGCAGAAAAACGCTTGGGTAAAAAAGTAGATAGTCTACTTACAATATTGTTGGTTAATATTTTCGTCGAATGCAACAATATTACCAAAAACCACATCACAGTGCAGTGCAGGGTAAATTCAAATTCGCCAATAAACAAAATTCATGAAACACCTGCCTGACTGAAGGGAGCCGGCTGCTTTTTGTATTCTGTTTTGACTAAGTTAAATTGACACTTTCTATGAATACGAAATGTGACAAAATTGCATTCCCCCGATGGCGCGTCGCTCTGCCGAGGCAAAAATCTAGTTTATAGGTCTGCTAATGGATAGTTTAGTGAATTTTGACTGAATCGTTTGGTTACTACCGCTGGGACATGCTGATGTTTTATTAATATCACAGTCATAGCAGCGTGTCAATTTTTGAATTATTTATTTGCAAATATGTAATGAACATACATAATAAAATAAAAATCGAGATGTCATACCATAATATAATTAGACAATAGAAATACAATAACCATCAAAACAAAACGAGAAAACAAAATCAGAAACCTTTATTTGTATTAAATGTGATACTTGTGTATTTCAATACATATTTTCTTGCAATAAGGCATTTAACGTGCCCGATAAGCCCAATAAGCTCGCCCCTATTACATGGGAGCTAGCATAATTAACTACATAATATAATGTTACTTTAGTAAATTTGGAAATGTTAACATAGTTGGATACTAACCCAGCGCCAGGACAGTCACAATATGTAACAACGATAGTAGGGTTGGGTCTAGGAGACCCAAATAAAAAACTCACTATGATTTCAATATTTAAAAGAAATTTAGTAATATTTTGCTATAATTTGATTACACAATTATGCCGTTTGCAAGATTTTGCGTAAAATAAAACAATTTCATATAAAACTATATTATAATTACATTATTATAAAAGTATAATAAAATTTTAACAATTAAAAAATTTAAATAAAACGCACAATTTTCTTAAAATGTGAACTATTATCATACATAAGAATGAGAAGAAAGAAATTCATTACGAGTGCATTCTCGCATATGTAGCTTTATTTTGAAGGGTCTTGCCAAGGTGCTTTTTTGATTGAGCATTTGTATAGGTTAAAATTTGGTTTCCAGTTCCAAAAAACCATTTCGTATGTAAAAAAATGTTCCAGCACTCTTTTTTTAATGAAGCATTCCGAGCTACTGCTCTAATACCTGGCAACTGTGTTACAATATTCATCGTCAGATGCATCTTAATTCGGTGTCGTTCTATCAGATTATCTTCTTCTGACGTATAATTTTTAAATTCGGAGTCAGATTCTTTCAAAATGTTTCAAATTCACTACCGTTTACCTTTTTCACAAACCATAACGTTTACCTTTTTCACAAACCATAATTTCAAAAGTACTGAAAATAATAAAATAATTCAATAATTTACTTGTTATTTATTGGCGCGAAATTACGACACGGCATGTATGGTTGGGTCATATTTGCCTTTTTCGTGTTTAGCCACGTCTATCCATCGTTGGGGCCACTACACCACTGACCAGCAATAGCCCGAGGGGAGGGGAGGTTGTTAGCTCCAGCTACTGAGAAGTATGGCAACGTCGCACAAATTAATATTCCAAGAAGTATGCTAATATTAAAATTGCGCGGGTCAATTTGACTCAACTGTGCGAACGCCGGGTTAACACTCTAATAATAAACATGAGTATGTATTCCACAGTGCTCTTCGTATTGTGTAGACCACCGTACCGACATACGTTGCCCATGATTGATCATAATAGATTGATGCATTCTTACGGAAGAATAGTGCTAATGTCATTACCGCTAGCCAATCAATCGTGAGCTAGTCAAAGTACTTCCTTTCAGGGGTCGGTTAGTTAACAGGATAGCGAAGGGGGCAAATGCGTTAACTAACGTTATTAGCACTGGCGCAATACTGAACTATTAGTAAAACAAAAGAGTCCAATGGGTAACCAAAATAACTTGTTCCAGCTACTTCCGTCTGATTCTGCAGTCGATAATACCACAATATACTGTGTTAATTAATACCCACCAATCTGCACGGTTATATTTCAGTTGTTAAAATTTATCTCTACTTAAAAATCTACATTATAATTATGTTTCAAATAGGAGCAAATAAAATCTATTTGATCTTGAATTATTCTACATAAAGTTGCGTATTGCTGCTATAAGTTGATAGCAATTCTGTCCAAAAATCTTTGACTGGAAATATTCTGACTGGAAACCAGCCACGGATAGTGCCAGCTATCAGTTTAGTGTCATTGTCATGCCGGGTGAAAATCTGTCAAGTGAGGCGAGTCATAAATCCGTAACCACGTTGCGTTATTCAAGGTAACTCCGAATTAGGACATTGCAGCAGCAGAATCTTGTAATAATCCATTACCAACATGTTTATCTGAAATAAAAAACTATAGGTTTAAAGCTTGAAAAAGCTACTGGTGACGGCAGAGCCGAATACAATAGTCACCCATCTCTCTCCCGCGGGTGTTAAACGGGTGTCGGGACACCCGTTTAACAAGTGTGTACAAGGCGACTTAGGGTTAACAAGTTGCGGGCATTTTATGTGTTAAAATAGTGATGAGGGTTGGCCAGCACTATTTTTCACCCATATAGATAGATAGACCCGATAGATGTTAATATAACATGGGACCAGAGATACTTGGCGGAACGTGGATATTACCCACGATTCGCCAATCACGGCAAGCCCCTTGTGGTGGCGTGTATGGCCATCTATCGGGCACATAAATCGCAGCATATTGCTAGGTGGTTTAAGAGGAACACTGCTGCCCATTACTCATCGCTGTCTTTATCCTTAGTCGCCTTGTACAATACCCGCGGGTGTGATTAGGGGTGGTGGCAATTGTATTACTATGCTCTTCCGTCACCACACGGTATAAATAGCCATAAATAGGGGGATAAATATGTATGAATATTAAATAATACGTAGATATAAAAAGTAAGCTGAAAAGGGCAAAGAAATAAAAGGCGAGATATCAAACAGGGGTATACTCAACAAAAACAAACAAAAACTTTGTCGGCGTTAATAATTCATGCAATAGAGGGTTAACGCCGCTTCTAACAACATTCAATGCCTTTATGAATGCCTACGCGCTTTGATCTTGAATACAATAAAAAGGTACCAGGCTCACATCACCGCGGAGATGGTGGAAAGATTTTCATTTTCGCTTTTTCCTTTCGCAGGTGTAAAACTAATAAATTCCAACCCCGCGAATGCTAATGTCTACGCATGGATGCTTATGTTCGGAGAACACCCCAGTTCGTATATTACCGCCGTCGACTGCAGTGATTGTCTAGAATTTATTTCAGAATGGTATTTATTTCGGAAACAAGTGATTTTCCGATTCATCACCAGCCCTTTAATGTCCCCACTGCTGGGGCACGGGCCTTCCCTATGGATGGAAGAATATAGGGAGAATGGGCCATAACCCACCACGCTGGCCCATTGCGGGTTGGTGGGTACTAATGACTGCAGATGCAGCCGAGTCCAACGGCTTAACGTGCCTTCCGACGCACGGAGGAACTCGAGATAATACATTTTTGGTCACCCATCCAATGACCGGCCTTAGCGAAATTGCTTAGTTTACGCAATCGCAGGCCAAGCGCGCTGTGCCACTGCGCTAGCGAGCTCCTCCATTTTCAGATTAATTGATATTTATTTCAGAAACAAGTGCTTTTCAGATTATATTAAATATCGACGAGCTCGATGTCCTAGTAGCTTAGAACCGCCCGGCCTGCGATTGCGTAAACTAAGCAATGTTCGCTAAGGCCAGTCATTGGATGGATGACCAAAAATATATTGTTTATCAAGACTTTTGCGATATATTCCTACGTGCTTAATTATATTGTCTATCGAAACTTATATCGATATATTCCTCCGTGCGTCGGAAAGCACGTTAAGCCGTTGGGTCTGACTTCATCTGCAGTCATTGTTATCAATCAATCTGCACTGGGCCATCGAGCGTGGTGGGTTATGGCCAATTCTCCATAATTGATAATTTGACGAAGAGAATGATAAGCATTTTCCTTTTAGGTAATTCTTCGTTAAGCCTATAAAATCTAAGTCATAGTAAGATCCTCGTACCGGCCTACTGACCCACTATAAAGTCCCCCTTTGCATAGCAGCTTATTCAATATTGTGCATCCAATCAACTGAGCCTAATATCTCACTTGCGGCGTATCTAGGGGCTACTTTGAGGTGGGCTAACTAGACTACACAAGACTTCGCTCCCTTGCTCGGCGTGACTCTCTCAGAAAACATATCAGTGAAGCTGTTGTATTATAATCGTAGATACATAAATACACCTTTATCCCCAAAGGAGTAAGCAGAGGTGAATTACACCCACTTTTTGCCAATGGAGTTCGTGGATAAGGTATATAAATACTATCGTGGATGAGATATATAAATATTTAAATATACTTGAAAACATTATTAGAATTTAAACCTCACACGGATACCATTTTCATATCTCATATCGCCAGTATGCCTGGCATCAATGATTGAATTGTTTTGATACCACAAGGCAATTCTCATCCACCTGGTTCACCTCGGTTCCCAGGTTATCCGACATCAGTGCAGTAAGTTTCCTCTTCGATTAATATCGGTTACGGTTTCCTCTTGCATTCATATCGGTTACATACGCCATCGAGCCATCCACTTCCTTTTAATCAAAATCATCCATCAAATCGGAAAAGTGACATTATTGAATCCCCAAACCTTTTTGAGTATCTGAAGCCAATTGAATAATACAAATTGATGCTTGGAGCGTTATATAAGTTATATGGAAATCAACTCATAAATCACCTAGTATTATGATTGTTAAGTAATCTATTGGTTTATTGTACGAACTATTTGGGAAACCATTATATAAGTAGTTTGCGGTTCTAGGGTACGGCACGTGTATTCCTCAATGTCCAGAATTATCCTTCGTCATTGACGTATTTCCGCAACCCCTGAAGGCACTTCGACTAATCATCGTAATAACCACCTTAATATATTTAAGGGTAGATTCATTCTCGAGTAAGTTAGCTCAATATTGATTAGTTTGAGGTCAACATTAAAGTAATGAGCAAAAATTGCTGAGAAGAAAATGCCTTTCATCTTGTTGTAGAGAGAGCTAAAAATTGGGTGCCTTTGCATTCGTTTAATATCGATAATCGATCGAGGATTTCACATGACCCACTTAAATTTGAGACACCAAGCGTGATGCACCTCTGGGCAAGCCGGCAGACAACACAGTACATTTGCATCTTCGATTGGCAGATTGAATTTATTGCTGAGGCAGTGAGGCGCAATTATGCTCCGTTCCTGTATAATTCATGCCGTTTCAGCCATTTCAGGCAATATAATGTTTTTTTTTTGTCTTGACCATTTCCTGCAGTGACCCTACCCCATTGATCGCCTCGGTCGTCAAAAATATTTTCGAAAAATTTCAAAACGGCAGTCACTATTTTTAAAAAGTAGCTTATTAACTCGGACTATGTCTGTTCGTCAGATAAATCCGACATAGTTTACCTAAGAAATTGTAATATTAAATCAAACAAATTTTCCCCCACCACTGCCACGGGACTCATCATCTTCTTCTTGCCTTGTTGTCGGCGCGTTATGTTTCCTCTTCAATTAGGTAATACCTATCGGTCAGACGTCATCAAGCCATCCACTCCCTTCCTTATAGATCCATATCATCCATTACACCGGAAAGGTGCTAGTGTAAATCTATAAAAAAACGATAGAAAAAAATCATGTCAATAGATGTACGGAGAGAGCGCTATTGGGATGACAACATTGTAATCCAATCCTGCTCAAGGTTTTGACTAAGGTTTTATTTACAGTCGGTCGCCTGTCTGACACCAACATCGAAATCCTCAATGGATCTGTTAGGAAATTTAAAAGTTATTTACACCATGGATTCCAGAGCATTTTGCGATACAACTAATTAATCGAAACAACTTGGAATTCGAACGGGCCCCGAGGGAATGGAGCTTATCCAAAATGTGGAGACAACTGGCTCTTGCCCAAGGATGTACAAAATTATTCAACAGCTAAATTGAGGGCAATGGCCAGAATAAAGTAAGAGAGAAATGGACATGTGGAAATGTTTGTTACTTTCAAACTTTTAAAGATTGAATTCCATATAAGAGAAAGTGAAGTACCTAATTGGAATTATGATATTTTTTATGCTAGACAGGGATGCTCTTGGCCTTCATCTCACCTGATGGTAAGTGACTATAAGGGCCGAAGATTGACTAAAGACTAACTACAGGTGAAGCTGTAGTCCTCAACCACGGAGCGGCTGCCTATCTTATTTATCACAAATGCCGGAACATAATAAAGCTGTTATAGCCCTTTCGATCACTTTTCTATACATCTATTCATCACTAGCTCGTTTCTGGTGTGATGGATGATGTGATTTAGAAGGAGTCATATCGTAGGAGTCGTATCAAAACACCTAAATATCCCCTCTTTAATGTCCTCACTCCTGAGACACAGACCTTCCCCATGGATCTTAAGGAAGTGCTTGAGATTCTATATTTTGGTCACATAGCTTGGTTTACGCAATCGCACACCATTTGAGGTAAGCCATCGAGCTCCTCGCACTTACATATACGCGAGCTAAATCCATAAAAGTTATTTAATTATTAATGTGTAATGCTCGTTCAAATATAAGAGAATATAATGGCACAGTGACATATCCCTTTGCTACTTGAAACCAAATTTGTGTTCCATGATATTTATTGTTTGATCAACTCATAAATATCTATCACTGCTATCCCTGTGGCTCAAGCGGTCACAATCTAGCGACGTTTCAGCGAAATATTAAGTGCCACACAAGAGCGCGGTCGACCCAGTCATCATAGCTGAAGTTAGACAATAACTAAAGTCAATACCGATAGCTTTCTGGGTCATGCCGCAGTAGACGAGGTAAATAATTAAAATCACTGTGACAATAACAAGTGATCTTCCGACACGTAGGTATATCGGTTTAGTGGTGTCTGTCTGGGCGGGTATCCCTGGGAAAATACGACAGTCAAGTGTCGATGGCTGAATGAAATATGTTGATGCCTTTCCGTTAGCAGTGTGTGTGTACCAATAATTCTCTTCATTTCCTATTCTCATGCCAAGAGGATTTATTGCGAGATCCGCAAAGAACTCAACGGCTCAGTTTTGCAAATGTTTCAATGAAATATTGCGAAAGCAAATATTCTATGCTTTGTTTCTCTTTTATATTTGCTTTGTTTATGTTTTACATGAAATAAAACATCAGACGCACTTAAATTAAAAATCTATTCGAGAAATTGTATTATTTGTTTTAACCTGATATAGTGTTTATCATCATCATCATCATCACCAGCCCTTTAATGAAGATATTGCTGCATTTGCCCTTAGCCACCTTATATGACTCCCGCGGGAGAGATGGCAATAGTAATCTGCGCTGCCATCCACACGGAATTGCGCACATTTAAATGCCCACATATGTATCGAAATTATTTTGCCAGTCAGTATATAGGTACGACGGTAGTCCGGCTTTTGGGCTACCTTCCCCTACTATTAAAACATCATTGAGAAACGATTGTTCCTTTGACGTATAGCAGAATCAGACCCCTGCAAATGGGATAACAGGGACTGTGTGTATATAACCGATAACCCCACAAATAAGGCTGGAAATACGTGACGTATTCGTCGCATTACCACAGACTAAGCAACCAGGCGAAGTTTAGCGTTTACAGTTGTTTTGAATTATAGTGCGCACACAAACTTATGCCATTTCGTTCCTTAGCCATACGGTAGCCATACGGGCGAAGACAGTCCCCCGAGGGACATGTATGGCTCTCATTTTAACACTTCCAATGTAGAGAGAGATAACTTACTCTTTCCCTGGTACGCATGCCAGTTGGGTTATGAAAGATACGGACATGTGCTAAAATCTTCGTAGTGAAAACAATAAAAATAATGACCATCTGGAAACTACCTAAAGCCTTGCGATATAGATGTATTCATACGTTTTAGCGATGTCCTAGATGGACAGATTTGGTGGTTGATTTCATCGAATGGTCAGATCGTTGGCCATCGGCCGAGAGGTGCCGGGTTCGGAACCTGGTAGTAGCAAATGGGCAAATGTTTGTGATGAATACAGAAATTTGGTCTCGCTCGGTCATAATTGTTAATATGTATAGTAAATTATAAATATTAATATTTTATTATGTATATTAAAATGAGGCTGAGATTTGTTTATCTATGCTTCTTACTTAGGGCTAGATAATAGGAGTGAGTATAAGAAATATTTATTTATTTATATTTGTACCGGTGCTAAAGAAACAAAGTTTATCATGTATTTATTATTTACTAGTATTGTGAGTTTCTCTGTAACGGTGTTGTTTGAAACATGTCAATTAATAATTGATAAACGTAAAGAGCAGGACCGATCAATTTGGAGATCCTTGGGGGGTGCCTAAGGCCCAATAGTGGGCGTCACTCGGCTGACATGATGAATCGTAATGTGATAAATTACTAATAGCGTTTTATTTAAAAAGATACTTATTAATAATGTCCACTATCAACAGCGGCCGTCATACACCATAAACAAAATTATCACCTCTTTGGTATTCGGCTTTAGATCTCACTTCGTTTTAAACAACACACCCATTTTAAAGACCCGTCGTGCAAACGGCACCCTAATAAAACGTGATAGAGTGCAAATTCCAACTGAAACAGGTCACCTGTTCACATAATCCAGCCAGCACTCACACGCTTAAAACCCAAAAAATGGATCCCGGAATGTTTCAAAAATCCTTATAAATTATTCCCAACTTGGCTCAACCTCGCGCCATAAACAAAACCTCCAGCCATTTATATTTATCTCACAACGGCTGAGCATCTGGCTCGATGCGATTTCTTTACGAGTTCACTCACTTACACCGTTTCTCTGTGCGAATGAACCTATGAAAATATCACTGAATATTTACTATATTAGTCTCGTATTGTCGTATGGGGCGCGGTGGAGGTTTTCCTCTTAATGGACGAAATAAATGTTATGTAGACACTGCGCGACTTGAGAGAGTTTAGGGAAAGATCACAGAAACCAAAGAACACAATATTTATGATGCAATTCCACGATTGTTTACATGTTGATGTTACAAAGAAGTACAGCCAGGAAAATTTCGAAAAACTGGACTAACAAGTGATTTACATTTTTTTTTACTTATGTTGTTGTGTCCTTTGTTATTGTTAATCAATCAGGAACAAATTGATCGTGGCCAAAAACAATTCCATTGGCTTTACATTTTTAATATCGAAGTCAAAATTTATCGTTAACTACTTTTCAGTACAAAATAATAATTTTGTTTGTTTTGTATTTTCAATACAAAAACCTATTTTGATTTCCATCCCACACCAGTCTTTTGTTTTTAATAATACCACAATAAGGGAACTAGAATTTAATTCTCTAGTCAAATTAGCATTTATTATTAACTGCGCAGGCTTACTGCCGCACTCAGAGACGTCAATTAACGTTAATGAGTACTTAATGTCAAAAAAAAATATTGAAATCTAGACCCGGCAAGAATAGCAACTAGTTTTATATTGAATGAATGAACTAAGTACACATTAAAGTTCAGTACACATTAAAGTTAATTTACTCTATAAGTGCGGCAGTTGGAGCCTTTTCGTCTTGAAATAAAAAACAAATTCGTGGACCCACTGCGCAGAGGAACCCGCTACAGTGGGGCGCACAACCGCTCAGTCTCCATCTGAGTGCCGACACCTCTCGACCTTCGGGCGACAACTCGGCCTAATAAACTTTACGCGATGTGAACACTCCCGTGCATAACTGCCTTTACGTCGGAGTTTATTATTATGTGCGCGTTGTGAAAAAGCGGCCAAGTTCGAGTGAGGAGCGATGATCAGGAAAACTTGCCAAGGATTCTTCCTCAGTTTGGTTTCCATTTCTTTCTGCTGTCACATTACGGAGACCATGGCTAAGAGCGCTAGCCGGTTTATAGGTGAGTTCGATGTGCTACCTATTTATTTTCTTTCAGTAAATGACAAATTTTATAAATTTTCTCCGCTTGCTCCGTTCCAATGTAATATACATGTTCGTGAAGTAACCATACTTTTCAGGGCTTTTTAAATAACTCAATTATAATGTTATTGTTATTATTAAAATTTTCACAATTTATTTTAATACGAAGCTTTTCGGTTTACATTACAATAAAAATTGTAATTCATGAATTAGTACCTACTTGTGACTTCTAATTGAAACAAAAATTTACAGGACATTTTTATACAATTAAATTATTAAATTTACTAAATTAAATTTTAAATTGACTAAATTAAATGAAAATACAAGAATATTTTTATCATGAATATTTTTAAGATGCAATATCAAGAAAGTAGTAATTGCAATTTATGAATTGTTATTCCTAATGCTGTTTAATGACAGCAGAGCAATTGTCGCCGGCAACAATCTTTGCCGCGGGTGTCGTACAAGGCGACTGAGGGTTGAAACACTCACAAAGAATGGGCAGCAACGTTCTTGTTATAATTCCCAGCAATATACGCAATAAACTACGATTTACGTGCCCCATAGATGGCAATGGGCTCGCCACCTATTCCCATTATGGACATGGGGCCTAACATCATTGCGTGTTATGTAAGTGTTAAAACACATTTCCCTTAGGGATAATTTACTTATTTATTTATATTTGCCAATATTCAAGACCTAATACAAAATTCAACTTTTGTTGGCACTCATTATTACTTGACTTATACTTTCTGTAATACTAGTGAGCATTTTAACTGACTATATCATATTACACCCCGGTACCTAAGTGTTCGCACGGTTTAATTGCGGATGTCGCACCTATAAAACCTGCCCAGATAGGGCGATTTATCCTCGACCTTTTTTACTCTTTGCAATACATTACTGCTGGTATTCTACGAGTAGTGCATTACGCCACGCGCGACTCTCGAGCGACTTTCCGGACAAAGTCATAGGTCGATAGATAGAATTTCATCTAGTTAAATTCAGAGCCAAGCGAACGAGAGAAAACGCAAGAGACGAATTTGATTATGGATTTATAATATTAACTAGCTGTGCCCGCGACTTCGCTCGAGTGGAATTCAGAAAAAAAACACATCTCTCTCTTTTTAGTAAGTATAGATAAGGACGTTATTGCAAATAAATTAAATATGCAGGAGACAGATTATGCTTTGGAATGTTTTTTGTAATAACTTAGCACATATTTGTCCGAAATAAATAATTTAGTCCAACCTACGGCACAGAAAAACCTTGGAACTTTTCCTTAGTACAAAATTCCTAATAAAACTGAAAAAGTAATTATTAACCGTTACTAAACATGCGATACCTGAAACCTTCTTAAAACATTAATTGACCAACGTAATTACCCTGGACTTAATCGCGGTACTAACACTGCCATCTGCTTTTACCCCCATTCTGTAAGTTCGGTAACAACAGGCTAAGCACAAAATTTGATTTATTACATCATTTACAACGTGTCCCCGAAATAGCTGAAACGTTTTAAGCCATATTGAACTTACAGCCATAACGGAGGCATTTGAACCACTAAAAGTTGCTCTAGGAGGTCCTTTGAGCTTATCAGGAGGAAATTAGGGCGCAAATTGCCGAACTATGGAACAATTATTGAACGTTACGCATAATTTTACTATTTAAATGAAGAATGCCCGTTGGTAAATTTTATGGAACGTGGCGAGAGTTTGTATGGAATACGTATTATTTTAGGTACTAAATAAACTTATGGAGACATAAGCATCATAGTTGTTTAAGCTATTGCTTAAAACGAATATATCTTGTTTGAAATAAAGTCTTTTTTGCGGCCGTAAATCCATATAGTATGTTATAGACGTAACTTTAATTTATATTAAACATTCTGTATTAAATATTTATACATTTATATTGACCTGGAAACGAAAAAAATACGTAAAATTTGCCAGCGCCGGCTCATCCTTGTTGCAAAAGTCGACAAAGGGAGAATGGTGGAGGTCAAACCTCCAACAATGACACTCTTAGACCAAAAGCTATACAATAAATCAGATTTCTGTAATAGGTCTCAGATAGTTTAATCAATCATCTAGCTGATGGGCTTAATCACGTAGCGTTAATCTCGATTCTATCTGAAGATAATTAGGAGTATAAAATAAAGATAATATATCGATTTTCTTGGAAGTAACTTTTGTTGTGATAGCTTTTTTAACTTATGATATTTTGCTCTTCTTAGATGATCATAATTGGAGTCAGTTACTAAATTCACGTTCGGTACGTACATTAAACAAGCATTGTTCAAACTAGTTTTAAAAATCTAGCTCGCAGGGCCCCGCTGGATGGAATCCCATTAAAACTTATTACACACCTAAGAAAAACCTATTCCCTTTCCCATAAAAAATGAACAAATCCAACGCCACATACCAATTTATGTAAATGGAACAAGACACGTGGGAGTGATAGCCAGCGCCTCGGACCCTCGTCCGTAGCTTAACAAATTCCTATCTTTGGGCTCCCCGACACAAATGAGACAGATTTTGTAGGTAAGATTTTTATTATTTCACATTGAAATAACACGTGACAGCTTCCATAAACGCAAATGGACATGTTTATAGAAGACAAGCTCTGAATGTCCAATTCGCAAAATGTTCAGTAAACGCAGAACGTTCACAATCATCATGAACTGTTTAATACCTGTAACATCTGAACACTTGCGTTTGACACTGTTGCTTCTTCATCGTCAGCATTTTAATGTTCTACCTGCTGGGGTATAGGCCTTCCCCAAAGAATAGTAGTATATAGGCATTTAATACTACCGTCTTAATAAACTATGCAGATATTTAGTATAAACCTCTCAATAAATTTCGTCCATTTAGCGGTAACAAAAATTTTATTTAGAAAAATTGTGGTAGTAGTCTCTAGTTACAATGTCATACATCAAATAAAACATCCTTTATTCAACATTTTATCTACATATCCTTACAAACAGTTACAAAAGAAAAATGCAGTGTGTTCAGTTACGGCATTTTTATAGTAGAATTATAGGTGTTCAATATGGTAGCGCTTATTAACCGCGTGTTTACGACGGATAGGAATACAGTTTCTATGACCCCTTTCCTATTTGAAGACCGTCGTAGGAGGCAGCTATGGGAGATGCCTGGCCCTGTGCATAAATTATCACGCACAGGCTTCCTAGATACACAAAATTATTATCTAAGACGGTTGATGTTAGGCAAACGGCCAGCCGCAACCCCTAGCCCAATCCTACAGTAGAGTGACAGACTACAGATACCAAATAATTTGGGGCAAGGTAGAAAGTAGATAAGTTAGCAGATGGGTCTTCTAAAACCCTCAAGAGTTTGCAATACTCACTATAGAATCATCAAAGATATATCAAAAACAATAGACATGTTACGTGCGTAGTAATAGTAATAGCACGCAAAAGAAAAAGTAATTGCAAGACGTCATAATTGGGACGTATTAGAGTGCTCGTAATGCGCGCGCTATATATTGCTTCTTGTTTATACCATTAGTAATCATTACATGTTTTCCTTCTTCTAAAATCTTCCTTTTACCTTGGGGAGGGGGTAATGTATGAAGTATATCCTAATAAAAGTTCTTTGACTTGGCTAGGTTTTTATGGATAATTACCCTTTTAGCAAACACTGTTGTGTGTTGTGAACGTGAGAAACCCTGAATGCGATGATTTTCAGAAAACTCACTTATTCAAATATCTCCCACGGAAAGATGAGATCAAGTAGGAGCACCTATTTGTTTAATTTCTGGTATGGATTGTTGCCGATTCTGTATATTGTTTCTAAAACGCATACATCATTGTGTTAGTCACACGTATAATATTTCATATTTGACAATCTGCTATTTCATTTCAGACTTAAATCTCAAAATATCATCTGCATTCAGCACATTAATTCCTTTAACGTGGCTCCTGCAAGATAATTCTAATAAATTCTTTAAAACTTTGTAGAATGACCCGATTCTCGAAGAAATATAGTAGGCACTCTTAAGCAGACCAGAAGAGAGTCACCTGGGAGGTACTCCTAATTCGTTGCTGGAATCGTGAGAGAAAATGCCCGAGCAAAATATTTGCCCGCTTTAATCTAGAACAATTTAATTTAAAACCGATTGGAAGTTTTTGAATTCGTAGCACTGGATATTCAAATTAATCTCCAAAGTGTACACGGATACTGGCACGATATTTCTCGAGCACCGTTAGTTTTACGTATGAATGAAATTCAAAAATGGCGGTGAATTGAATCGCGTCCGTTCGGTACGTGGATCACGTACTTGGGACGATTTATCGGGGCTTCGCGATTGGTTGCAGGACGGTGACTTCACCCCCTGACCTATCACTTTTGGGTGTTTTAATGATTTGTTTAAGTTTGAAAAGATTTGGGGCTCGCTAAATCTTAACCAGTTGAAGCTTAAGATTTTTGGATAGTTTTCTTTCCAATAATTAATACAATATTACTATTCTTACTGTTACAATAAGAATAGTAATATTGAATGACTACAAGAATAAATGCTACGAACACAACACATAAAAAACAAAATCCAAGTATTATAAAGATAAGATAAAAAAACACACGATATTATTTTTACAAAATCTTGTCTATTATTTTTGAGACAGAACGCTATATCGGACAAATCATAAGCTGTACCAGTAACATATTTTAACTATGTCAACAGCATGTGTTACCACAAAGTGCTTAATTTGAAACTGATTTCGCGACTAGAAATAGTCGGATGTAATAACTAAAAAGTAAAGCAGGAAAATAAGTAAGATTAATAAAAAAATTTAGAGGTAAACTAACCAATGGCGACCAAAATACATTTACCTCGAGTTCTTGTTTCTATGCTGTGGAAGGCACCAGGTCCTGGCTGTATCTGCAGTCGTTAATTGGCCAGCAAAGTGGGATTCAACCCATAATCTAAATCCCTGCAGTGAGGAAATTAAAAGGGTTGATGATGATGAAGATATTAGAACGACGTCGTTTGATGAAGATTGTATAACAACATCGTTTGATGAAGATTTTAAAACAAATCGTAAGCTATTGTAACAGCAATCGTATTGTTGTGTAACAACTGATCAACATGGGACAACCGTGCTGTTGTTACAGTCGTTGTATTTTGGCAGATAAAAGTAACAATTTCGAGGGACGCAAAACTCACACAAAAGAAGTCAAGCGGTTGCCCGTTGCCGGGGAAAAAACTAAAAAGCTTCAGGTCCCTCGTGCCGAACAAAATACGGGCGAAATGCTAACAGCAACTAGTTTGCTAGTTAAAGAGAATAACCAAGTACGGCACATCGATTTGTACCTACAAAACTGTCCAATAACTTCACCTTTATATAGGCAATATTAAAGATGTCTCTTCTTCTTCAATTCAGATTCTGCTTATCTTAAGCTTATAATTTTTTGATTCGTCATCAGCTTTAATTTTATATAGCGTCTCAGTAAGATATATTTTTAAGTAAGTACTGGCTACGCTAAGTTCGGTTAGAGCAGTGTCTCTCAACATTAAAAAGTTAACTCTTAAGCGAAAACTTGATAGACTTAACATCAAATAAATTTTAGTGCGAATGCGACTTTAAGAGTTTGTTTCACCCATACTACAGTTAAAACTTCGCGAATAATTTTGGCAATTATTTGATTTGGATTCGAGTTTTGGGAATCAAAGACGCGTCTTAGGGAGAGATGTGAATGAAAATTAACTTTAAACTTGCAAATAGCTAAAGAAGCAGCGGAAATAATCCAAGTTTAGGCCTACTGAAGATATACAGCCGTCGGCACTTTGAACCGATTCAACAACATTATTCAATAAACCCAAATGGAATAAAATTATTTACTTTGAACCAAATCGTTCTTTGAAGTGCTCTCCCGAAATATTTTGTGTTTCCACAGAACTGATTACAATATTTAATCTGAATTAATGTATAGAAAGAAACCTTGTTTGTATTCATCTAAACGCGTTTTTTACCAAAGTCCAAGCTAGGTATTGGCTTTAGAATTGGAATGCCAAATATTCAATTCAATAAAGGGCATAAAAATCTAATTACATAAATAACGAAAAACCGTTTATTTGTTAATTTTATTAAAAATTTATTCGTTTATTAAAAATTATATATATACTGCTAGTACTGTTTTATTGGGTGGTGGGTAACCGTAGGTATCGTGAAAGTGGGACCAAATGTGGTAGGTGACAATAGGATCGCCCACTACTATAAGCGACCAAACGATTAATATTAGCGTAATTAACGAATTCAGATGCAACCGGGATATACTATTGCTTAGTTTACTCAATCGCCAGCGGATCACGCTAACCCTATCTAGCTCCTCGGTTACAACACGCCCAAAACAAGTTGATCACCGTTCCAAAACTTTGTCACTGATTATTAAAAACTTGACTTGTGGATATTATTGTAATTATTCCTCCTATCTACAACTGTTTTTTCATCTATGATGAACAAGCAGAGGGCGGGCAGCAGGAAAACGTAAAAGTTGAATAAGGTATTATTATGATCCTCCAGATATTACTATGGTTACTGTAAGGGACTGAACGAATTAGTATTGTGAGGCGTTCGTTCCTGACGCAGCTATTACTAATACGAGCTACATTTGACGGGACGACGTGTGCCCCGCTCTCTCGCATTGGCGCTTACTGGATAAAGTTGTGGCCCCGAATAAATTAATTGTGAATGGAAAAGTAGTTTTTCTGAGTTACCTTTTATTGCGTTGTTCAAAAATCAACTTTTTTAATAAATACTGGTGATGATGATGAAGATGACTAGACAAATTTTGTCATTAAATTAAATCAAAAGAAAAAAATAAATTATAACCTTTAAAAGGTGACAATCGTATAATACCATGCATACCAACTAAACAGTGCCCGTCCCATTAGACTCAACTACATTTGAGCAGTCTACAAAAGCCGTAGAACTTTACAGAACTTTAACAATCTCCAACGTAGTGGGCACTCGATTTATTTTGTCCTTTCAAGAGTAAAATACTTTAGAGCCAGTATTTGTTGAGAAAATGAAACTTGCCCTCACCTTATCGGTGCTCGCTGGTCTAGAAATTGAATTTAAACAATCAATGTGCTGTTAGACAAAGCTTATAGAAATTCAAGGGAATGTATCTTTACAAAAAGTTGTTACTTTTAACCTTTACAGTGACATGTGAAACATTACTTTCGCCTTATAATGTTCCAACTGCTGTGGTACAGGCCTAGTTTTTGGATAGCAGAATAAAGGTATATAAGTATAGTTAGCAACACGTCGACACGGCAATCAGGATACTAAGATTACATTACAATACTATTTGATAAGACAAGATTGATTACCAATTAAACAATTCATCAAATAGAGCAGTGATTTCCCCATTATTATATTAAGGGGCAAATCAAATCAATAATATGAAAGATATGGTATATACCTTACACCACTATAAATCCAATATAACTAGTAACAAAAGTAAAGCATACCCCGCAAAAATATCTCTTAATATCATAAAATTAAAGCCCTCAATGTTTTAAGTGTTATTGAGCTATGACATTTTGATATTAAACGATAGGTAGGAATTCTTCTTCCTGCTGAGCTCCCAAACGATTTGAAGTCATAATGCTTTGGGATTTGAATAGATTTTTATGGAGAGCCGTTTGTCTGACATCAACTCTCCTTCGGAATAAAAATTTACAACGCAATTTACGAATATCTACAAAGTGGATTTGGCGCCACAGTCTTTTTTCATAATGCTACTTATACTTATTAGGCACCCTAAAGCTTTTGATCCCTCTAATACACGTGGCAAATTATCTATAAAATTACCGCTATATTTCTATATAACCATATACGAGTACATTTTAAAACAACGTGTGTACCTGGAAACAGTCAGCAACTAAATACTTTATTGACAAAGGATATGAATACTAAAGGAATTATTTTGTTCCAAATGTAAATATCATAAATTTAGGACACGCAAAGTTCCTAAGTATTAAATATAATTTAATTATGTATTTTAACATTCGTGAAAATGTCAAGCAGCTCGCCTCAATTGCACCCTAATCAGTAATTCATTTTAATACCCAATTTGTAATTGTAAAACAACGACTTTATTCAGACATTATGTGATAAGTGATAAAACCAATTTTATGTTAATTTTTTTTATGTTCTCATCCGTTTCTGGCTGTACTGCCGTGTGGTGGGGCCTTAACTAAAGAGAATATTCAAACAGTGGCCGAAGGGACGTAACAACGTCGGCATGTCGCTACATTATTATTTCAGAAGAGTTTGCGACGCAATTTTCATTAGGCTTTAATTACGGAGCTGTGGGACCATCTGAAACGCAAAGTTAGATTTGCAACAGCTTTGAGAGAACCACGGTTATTGAACTATTATAATATTATAGTAAAAGTTTGCGGTTTTTTACTGATGCTAAATAATTGCCTCGCTATAAACAACTATCCCCCAAATACAGAAACACAACTCAAATTTTGAGCACTGCTTATAAAGTGGACAATACCTGTCAGAATTTGTATGGAAAAACGTCAAATTTGACAATATTTAAATGTTAAGCAGGACTCAAACTTTGAGTAGCGTTTCTGTATAGGCTTAATTATTTATTTGACATTTATTGTACTTGTTTGACATTTCAAATTTTTCTTAAAACTGGTAACTGGTAGGCAACAATGCCAAATCAAGCAGAATCTACCATAATTCCCAAATTTTGCCTCAATGCCAATAGTTGATTTAGGTATTAAAACAACGGAAATGAGTATTGCCGCCGTTATTATTCTACTCTTACTGCCGCACTCAGAGACGTCAATTAACTTTAATGAGTATTTAGTGTCAAAAAATTTCATTCAAATCTAGACTATATACCCGGCAAGAATAGCGACTAATTTTGAATTGTTAATTTTTGACGTTAAGTACTCATTAACGTTATTTGACGTCTCTGAGTGCGGCAGAAAGAGTAACAACGGCAAATTAGTTTACACACTGTGGGTATGCTGGTTGTTGGTGGCTTAGACACTACGATTTCCTGGTCTTGAACCAGCATGGAAGGAGCTATCACTAAGTAATCTTAGTGCAAGATAAAAATAATAAGATGAAAAGTGTCACTTAGGTCCGAGTTCACCAACACTTAAACAGGCGATTATTATTTAACCATAGAATTTTCCTATTTTCATAGAACTCCAGCCTAAACTTTTGTACAATTAAGCAGCGTTTAAAACGAATTTCCAAAAATCGATGTGCGTCTCACGTTCATCCATCTCAACTGAAGTTGAAACAACAAAAGGGCTAATTGTTTATGACTGCGGATCAAAAAAGCGGACGCGACATCAAACAACAATGGTTATATCTGGGTTAGACTTTGAAGGGTGCGTGTGTTGTAAGCACTTGCCGTGTCTCACAGAAGGCTTACTTTCCGTTGTATTGGGACAATTTCTGTTTATCCCATCCTGAGTATGCATAAATAAGGTGTACCAAATACAGAAAAGCGTAGGAGAATAAATAATGCTGTCTCGAAATGCTATCGCATCCTTTTCGATCGAGTTTAATGTTGATGTTGTTTTGTTTTTGGCTTCAAAGTTGTTTTTGCTTGAAGTCTTTATCCTGTTCCTGAGTTCCTGATTACCTAATCTGATTGATTTGAACATTATTGCAAATGTCCAAGAAAAATACTTCTGATAAATTTCCGAAAACAATATCCTGATGTTCTGATGTTTCATTAACAAAATCGGCCTCATCATTCACCCGTTAGTTTTATCTTTCCATCGGTTACATACATACATACATAAATCACGCCTATATCCCCGAAGGGGTAGGCAAAGGTGAACTAGTACCCACGTTTCGCCAACTATATTAGGTCCCATGTAATAGATGGCGAGCCTTTTGCCATTTATCTGGCACAAAAGTCGCAGTACTATTGCTAGGTGGTATAAGAGGAGCTCTGCTGACCATTCCTCGTCACTGATTTATCCTTAGTCGCCTTGAACGACACCCACGGGATAGATTTGGGGTGGTGAAAATTGTATTCTACTCTGCCGTCACCACACGGCTTTCCATCCATTTTCCATCGGTTAGCTGTCGTACAATCAACTCCCTTGTTATTCATATCATTCAATCAATACATCCATGATATTCTGGGTAAGTCATAAGGTTTCTGTGAATCCCTCGTGATAATCATCATCAACCTTTTCGTGGATATAAGAGGCGCAGCGTTTTGAACCCTACATGGAAAGTGCGCCACTAATAGGTACTGCAGAATTACAGATGCAGCCAACCAACAATTTAAGAATTGCTCAACGTGTTTTTTAAAGCACGGAGTGTCATAAATACTTTGTGAAAGTTGCTTACCATCCGCCACAGCAAGCAGTTTACCCGCCATTGCGCTATCGAGCTCATCACACTGTAATTACGACAGAATTAAAATATGTTCAATTCTCTACAGGCTACGTAGTTCGATCGATCGAACCGATAGACACTAAAAATTCCTCCTAGTTCGAAAAATGAAAAATCGAGGATTTTTCATCCTCCTTCAATTGAAGCAATGAATGAAACCAATGGAGCCTTTTTTTTTATTTTCCCTTCACTAAATCAAGGTCTCCACAACTCCACAATTTTATTAATACTGCCGTTATAAGCACTGCGACAATAATGAAGAATAGCTCTTAGAACCCGGTTGTGTACTCGGCAACGTTTAAGTGTCTCGCTCTCTAAATTGTCTCCCAAAATTATAACTGTCTCTATAAATTTACAAGACTGTACAAGTCACATTTGCCGAGAAACTTTGATGTAACACTAATAAATTTCAATGACGTCACGTCGGTGGTATTAAAGCGTAATTTGAATTTCCATTGCGCTTTTGTTCGTACTGTACTAGGAACAAAATTATAACTGTCATTTTTGTGGCACTTGTGTTTCTTCGCCAATTCACCCTCGAAGGTTCCATGTGAGTCGCAGTATTCCATGTATTGACAACATTTTTAGTCATAATCACAGAAACCTAATTTATCAATTCTATGGCCTCAGAATCGGACAAACCACAACAAGTACGTCTGCTACTTCACATATACAAAAGAAACCGACCCACGCTCATTATTTATCGACTTCACACGTCCGACAACAAAACTGTTCCTTCGAACAGAATCCCAAGATTTAGTAGGTACAACATATCTAGAACACATTTCACCACACTAAATATTCTATCATAAGATACAATAATGGATACCGTTAGCACAATAGAGGGAGGATGTTCGATTTTCTCGGTAGCTCATTGTTTTACGATGCTCCGTGTTTGTTAGTTACAAACAAACGAACCAGGTACAGACAGCTGAGCGGGGTCGACACAACTCTCATGTTATCTCGGGCGGGTTTTACCAGTATCTTCGTTCGACTGGAAGTGAGCCGCGTAGGCTGTGGTCGCATAATGGACTGGAAGTCTGGAACCGAAAGCGTATTGTGTTCTGTTTCACAGGCCCTACGGAAAAGGTTTCAATAGCGCCACATGTTTTCTGATGAGATAATTCACGCTGGGATTCAAGGCATTCTCTTGCGAAACCACACATTTAGATAGCCGGCGGTACGCACTTTCTTATGCTATTGCCTTATTACTTAAGTGGAAAAAAGTTAACAAGTGGAAAAAAATTGTGTCCTGGCTGAGAGACTTTAAAGGGACTGATAAAGATGATGATGATGACAGCCGTAAAAAGAGTAGTATTTCTCAATGTCTCTAAGAATGCACTGTAAAAGACAAAGAAATTCAACATAAAAAAAAAACAGGGAAACGTGAAGTCAACAACGTGACAAATAGAAAATTAAACGCCACTTGGCAAAAGCGAACTTTGTATTGTAAACACATTAATTTGGAGCAACATCGTCGGGACAAACATGAATTTAATTATTCCGAAAGCAAACGTGAAGTGTTCGCGAGAGCATCGAGTGCAGAAGCAGAAATTTCAGCCCGAGCCCAACCGCAGATGCGGCTGTAAAATATACGGCTCCAGCTTTGCGGTGGCGCCGTGAGCGACGGCTGTATTACTTTCGGGACGAACTGGGTAGGCAACGAGGCAACATAAGTAAATAAACGGAACAGAGTATAACCTTCATACATCCGCGCGAATCGGTTGTACTACTACAAGCACGCAGGGCATGTGAGCTTTACCACTGGCCGCTGTCGCGCACGCGATGAGACTGGAAAAAAACTGGACATCCACATTCTGCCAACTATATTTGGACGTTGGACGTCACTGCTCATTACTAGTCATTTGATAATGCTTAGGCGCGTTAAACGGCAATTGTCATCTTTATTTGCCACTGCCATACTCATCACACTCGCATCCTATGCCCTGGCTTCTTATCTCTGCTTAACCATCCTCAATAAGATTCCGCGTAATCTACTGAAGTATTATTTTAAGGCTACTCTGTCTATTTCTGTTACAAACCCGATCGAGAGTTTTGGTGTGAATAAGTAATGTTTTGTTGAGTATTTCTTTACATGGCACCTGACATAAGCTGGCGACAGGTGGGCATATTTATTTAACTCTAGTAAGTATATGATCTATTTATAGATCTCGGCTTGAACCTTAAGGGTTACATTGACGTACAGTTACTTTTGTTGATGCTGTGTGTATGATGGGATTAGAAACGTATAAGCTTGCCCCCATTACAAAGGACCAAAAATTGTAATAGTTGGCGGAGTTTAGTAATAAATCTTTTTCCCGATCACCTAATATGTTTGAAAACTTAGACGAGTGACACGTAGTGTTGATCCTCAAGTTGTTTAAGTCCTAATTTTGGAACTGGACTCATTTAGGCAGAACTTACAAGACTCCGACTTAAGCTTAGAAGAGTTCTAATACAAAAAGACTCATCTCGTTGAACTGTGTTATATCATGGAACTAAGTTCTCCAAAAACTTGTGGTCAATAGGGAATTTAAAAGTCATTTATTGATAGTTTTTTTAGGGTTTTGTAAGGTATAGCAACGAACTGAAGTCATATTGTGAGGACTCGCGAATCTTGTTACTGACAAAAAGGCTTCCAATAATGCTCGAGTCCCGTCCAATACTAGCGGCACGCCAGCCAATACAAAATTACGCAGTTCCTGTAATATACTTTGGACCTAAATATCTGTAAGGTAAAGTAAGAAATAAATTGAGAAACCTAGACATGATGCCAATATTACAACTTACAGAAATATACGCAAACGAGGCAATACGCCAAGGCCTGTAAGTTAACCAGCCACTTACAACAGTCGAATAAATAATAAAGTTTTGCCACTTCCCCAAGTAAGATGTGGGAAATTCACGGTGACCACCAAATACAGTTGGAACGAGACGGCAACTCCCTCCAAGAGTAACATTTGTTAACTTCCACAAGAAATATACAACAGCAACAAGTTTTGTACAACTTAGAAATGCTTTCCACAGTTCATTGCGTCCTTATTATGTTGGCGAAGATTGTGAAATACAGTCTTTTTTGAAACTTAGTTTTTTTTCTGGCTTGCCTTTTGTTATAACTTTTGGGTTAAATAAAGTACTATCAACACAAAAAATAGTTTTTATTAAACTACGATTTTCAACACAAATTATTGCGTAAGAATGATATAAGTAGCGACTACGTCATAACACTACAAGAACAAAGTATCGAATAACTTTGAACTGGTTGATCAGCGAAAAGTGCCATAACATTTAAGTCAAATCGATACTGTACGTAATGGTTATTATGATTAGCAAGACTTGAATCATTTTTTCTAGCAGCACTAAGAATATATAAAAGACCCGAAAACCTATAATCGGACCGCGGTCCCCGAGCGTACACTTGGCTCTGAGGAAGATTTTACTAATGATGCGGCGTACTTTCCGCAACCCAATAGGTAACCGCAATCGCTGCTGTTATCTGAAAATTAACCAATGAAATAGCTGGATTTTAAGTAAAACAATATATTACGTATTGGTTGAATTGCTCACAGTAGCAACACATGAGTAAAGGTAACAACCGCTCTGCCCATTAGTGGAGTCCAACATAAACCACCACGCGTTACATTTTAATATAAAATGTTTTTATTGGTTATTTTATTGAAATCTATTGCATTTCAACATTATTTGATGACATCTTCTTTAACACTCTAATGAGGAGCAGATTGGTCAGTTATTTCCAATTGAAATGTCTGAACATATCGCATAACATTCAATATTAATTAGCCAGTATAAAACAAAACATTAGTTATAAAATCTTTTCTAATTATTATCCGCAAAAGTTTTACTTATTTAATCATAATCCTGCTTTGAAATCTCATATTCTAATTTCTATTTTGGGTCTCCTATAATATAATATATTTAAATACATAACTTAATTTACCTCGCCTTTATCGAATTTGTTTCCCCGACCCAAAAATCATGGCTCGTAAACAAAATTTCTTTCTAAGGACAAAGGATCCTTGTTAAATATATCAAAATTAATTTTGAATTGGGAAAGACAATAAATTCGAGACAACAGTGCGATTCTGAGAGACGCTTTGAGGATTACATTTTGAGGAAATTCCCGATTTTTATCACATGGCAAACTTAGAAGTGCTAAATAAAAAGATTGGTATTGGATATCGGATGAAACTCCATTTCGAAAATATACAGTTAGAAAAATAAAATTATTCATCGCCCTTCACGCCTCTCAAATCACGATTAAATTTTACAACTAAAACACGGCGTTCTCAGAATTAGACCGTTGAATCGAAACGGGGGATGATTTAATCGAGACATCAAGAAATAAACTTGCTTTATATCTATTTTCATCGATAACTCAGATGAGCAATCAGTCAATTACGTATAATTTAATGAAAATCTACTACGGCGACAAGAAAATTCAATTTACAAAACATAAGTCAAGCAAAACGAGAGGGTCCATTCAGTAACGTTGAAGGTAAGATAACTGAAATGCCAACCGTGACTAATAAATACTTGGCGAAAGAGGCCACAGAGACGGCAGTTTATACTTGAACTATTTTGTAACTTGGCTCCTAAGCCCATACAAGGTCACGGAAACTAACTCCTTGCAGTCAAGTCTGTATAGACGAGCTGGAAGGGACACCTCTTGAGGCGAACCAACGATTGAGGACTGAAATTGTGGACTAGGTTTAATAGAATTATTAAATTGATACATATTTATTTATAGGCAATAGGCTCGCCACCTATTACATGGTACCTAGCATGGTTGGCGAAACGCGGTTGTTAATTCGCCTCTGCCTACCCCTTCGGGGATATAGGCGTGATTTATGAATGTATGTATGTATGCACTTTTATTCCTCTCTTATTTCCTTTGTTACACTGACACAATAACATGTGAACATACAATGTAAATATAAAAATCTGAGGGACTAAAAAGCTAAATTAAAGGTAGAAAACCTCGCCTAGGTCTTCTGTATGTATGTATTTATTTATCCTGGTCCCTCGTATTATAAAATAGTGTTATACAACAGAGCTAATTTTTATGACTAGATAGTTACATCATATACAACAACGTTTGTTTGGCGAGTTTTGACATAGCCCAATAAATTGTAAAAAATATATATTTTTAAGTTTCTTTTATAAACGAAAGGACTATGCTGCGCACGCGCGTGCTTTTTTTATTTCAGAAACATAAATACCTGTAAATAAATGTAAATTCAAGGAGGAGTGCGAAATGCCAGTCTCTCCGAAGAACTCACTCCCGATCCACGGGCAAACCGCCCACTAAGCCTAGACCCGTGTCAAAATCAAAATTGCTTTTGCAGCTGAATTAACCTACAATTTCACTATCAAACCTTTGTTTGTTTCTTAATGTTGCACTTATTATATAATGTTTATTTCATTTCATGTGGGTGCAGTATGATATTGAGCTCTTTTGATTTAGGTTAGGGGAAGAGGGCTAAAATCAGGCAAAGCGTCTAATGTGGGTAATCGTGCTTAAGCTTTAAAGCATTATGACAATATAAATACTTTTCCGTCCCAATGAAAAATGCAATAATTTGGAATATTTAACGCTCATTAAAGTTCCAATAATTAACTGTGACTACAATTCTTGCCTTATCTTTATCAAGATGAACACATCTAGACCATTCTAGCGGGAATCTGTTTCATAACACTAAAGTTGGAAAGCCTATAGTAACACGGGTCCCGTTTTGGGGTCGCGAGCTTTAGTTATGCATGAGTCGGTGTCCCAAAGCTTTGTTAATTATGACATCGGCAGTAGTCTACTCGAAAATTGGATGTTAGGGGCAGAATAGCGAAATTTGCATTATTATATGATGAATTTATTGTACTTACACCTTTTTATGATGTAGGCCCGTGTTGAGGGTAGTCGCATGAGGTGCAATTTTAAAGTTAATTTCAAACTGTAATGGTTTATATGTATAATTATGTAACATTCAAAACTGGTCAAAACCACATTTGACTACTGATTTCAGCTTTATTAAATTGAGTAAATAACGAATGCTAGTTTTTGGCAATACTATACCCAGCTATTAATTTTATTTTTATTGGTAATTATTATTACTACTACTTTTATTACTAATTATTATTTTTATATTAATGTAAGAATTTTTTTAGACCATTTTCTCACCTCTTTTTCTTGTAATGGTCAATCATTTTCTTTTCAACTATCGAGAAATGTTATAAATTCTTTGTTCAAGTCGATAAGTTTAATGTATAAGCTGAATTCGAACCTGTACGACATATGGCCTTACATGTTCTTTTATCATTGTACTTTTGAATTTATTTGTGAAATTATAATGATGTTGTTGGTAAATCATCATCAATTAATTAATAAATCTGTGTATCCGAATTAAGTCTCTCTCTCAGTGCTTCATGCATAAAGAATTTCCACTTCAACATTTCACTGCACTCAGGCGCCTGTGCATGTAAATAAATAAAATTGGAACCTAAAATATTCATACGGTGCTTTAATTTAAACCCGGGACCAAGTGCCCAGGGGACAGATTCCATCTGCGCCCTCCACTCGGCGACTTTGAGAGTTACGCTAGACAACCGACGTAATCGTCAAAGCTTGTACAGAACGTATCAGACTGCCAAAGCATAGAACGTTCCACAGCCGATTTTACACTTTACGTCAAATACCTTGAGGTCGAGAGACGGTTGAGGAATGTTGGTCGGGTTGTGTAGTCTGCTTTACTATTGATTGTATCTTCGAAAATCAGCGTTTAATTTGGCAGTTTTCTATTTTTTATGGACCTAGGCTGTTAAATGAGGTCCTCTAAAGTGTCACAGGCCTGAATGATTGTAAGAATGTAGGCCCAATGTGGATTGGCGGGCGTTGACGACTGCAGATGCAGCCGGGACCAATATCTGAAGCTTTCCGAAGAAAGGATGACTGCGAGATAAAGATAATGATTTATATTATAAATTCTTTAAGTATCCACTACGAATGTCATTGAATTTCAATTGTTATCTTCACAATGCACCGAAGGTCAAACTCTTGATGTCACAGAGCTTTCACGTAAGCATCTCTCAATATTAACTCAAAAATCAACCTTGCAGCACACTTACAAAAGAAAGTAATACCTGTGACACGTGCCGTCCAACGAACGGTAACTTTGCAAGCGTTTCAGCAAGCCTAGGACGTTGAGTTTTAAAGCAGTTTTCGCCACCTCATCAGACTCCATTATGTAAAATAGTCGCTTGCATTTGCCAAACTCTTCCAAGACTCATTAATCGATAATTGGTAAACGGTAATATAAGGTCGACTTTTGCATGGAGCCGTATATTATAAAATATAGGTTACTTGAGGATAGGTAGACCACGAAACAAATTGGGGCACCCGAATGGTGGAGAGCAAACCACCAACAACAGCATCCCCAAAGAGGTTGGTTTTGGCAGGCGGCCGGTTATAAAACCTAAGCTTAGGTGGTAGAGTAGGTTAGGCAGTATTGATTGGAATCAGACACTCTCTCCGTTGATCGGTCTCTCGACATGGTCCTTTCCATCCATCAGTATTCATTCATCACTAGCAACTTCCTAGTATGTTTAATGATATGAATCAAAAGAGAATGGATGACTTGATGACTTCCGATCGATATTAATGGAAAATGAAAAGTACTGCGTCGCTCCCAGATAAATTGGGAACAGGGCAGGAAGATATGATGAATATTTACATTAATTACTTCATTAAAATTATGTAAATTATATACTCTGTGTTGAACTTTAACTATAAAAAGTACTGGGCATATTGATT
Source organism: Cataclysta lemnata (assembly GCA_963931975.1). Classification (NCBI taxonomy): domain Eukaryota; kingdom Metazoa; phylum Arthropoda; class Insecta; order Lepidoptera; family Crambidae; genus Cataclysta; species Cataclysta lemnata. The sequence goes on from OZ008339.1 coordinate 10,239,949, forward strand.
AATGTTAACAACGGACTACTTTTCTTTATAAGAGATGTGCAATATGTCTAAGCGAATAAAGGGGGAAATTATATATGTATGTATACCTACTTAAAAAATAGGAAACAACGACAAACTTATTCAAGCGAAATTTTATTATTTCCGCTGTTGAGTGAATTATAAAATAATCCATGTTCTATTCCATTAAATAAGACCCTTTGTTTAAGAACAAGTCACGTAGACACTCACAATATCATTAGTTGCGACGCGTACACGGAGTTCTCATGGAAGAAAGGTATTTTCCTATTACAAACATAGTTCTTACGGGCGAGGAGTCAGTTTATTTGCAGCGGGGCTACGTATGTGGAGCAATTTGCTTCGTTACCAAAGATAGGTTTGACTAGTTTTGGGATTAATTGGGTAACATAGTCGAGTTACGCCTGATTAGTTCCGGATCCGCTTATTTAAGCGAATATGAATTATTTTACTTACATTTCGTCAAAAACTTCATGAAGATACATTTGAATTGAAGTTGAAAGTCGTTTGTCTTGAAATCAATATTCTTTAATGCTGAAAGAACATTTAAATAATATAATTCATCCGTTGGAGAAATAGACTTTATTGGAGAAAGAACTTGAAGCGTTTGATGTGGCCACATTGCTTGGAATAACCAATTTGATATTTTGACGATATATTAATTATAATAACCCTTGTAATAATACAGCTAAGGCACGGGCCTTCTAATTATCTAATGCTAGGTTGCCCTGAGTATAAGATATAGGAGATAAACAAACTAAGCTCACGGTGAAGTAACCGGTATTTCAAGACATTATAGACGTTAAAGCTTTAGCAGTTATATATTATTTTCTAGCATAAAAATGAATATCATAAATTATAATATTTTAATACATGTTGATGGTTTTATTATGGAATAGATATTTGTTCAATGTGTAATTTTTCCTACATCATTATTGCCATCTTGCTAATAAATAAATTGAATAAATCATAGAGGATCGATTATTTTGACAACACTAATAACCTCAACACTTTTGAATATCTCATCAATACAAGCTTCATCCACTATGGAAGAAATTTGAAATTGAGGAAAAGCAGCACGGAGGCAATGTTCATCAGCACATCGTTTGCTAATTAGCAGTTAACAGTTTCATAGACGGTAAGCATGCCAAATAAACGGTGTTGAGCATGTGCCAACAAGCTCGTGAGACATCAACCAACATTGATCTTGTGTTAGGTATCATCCCCGACGATTCATATGTGTCAACTAGGGAATAGTAGCAGGTATACATTGTTACGGCTCAGTGTTTTAGAGACATATCACTACACTGGTGTAGTTTAACGTGAAAATCGAGTATTGTACTAAATACATTTAGTTTGAAATCTACAATAATAATAATGTATGTTTTATGGGACTTTTATATAATAAGTATTTTTATGATGAGTCTTGAGGGAAAGTTTTTAGTAAATTGGAAAAAAATAATAACAGCCAACCAACATATCCATTTAAAAATTGGCCGACAATCAGAAAAAAATTAGTTAAACAAATTATTATTCCAACACATTTAAATAACTACTGAATGCTATCTCAATCATGCCTTGCACCCACGTGTTGTCAGCTTATTTCAGATCCCATGCAATAAGGGCGGGCGAGTTTTATGCTATTTACCGGAAACTTTACTGCTGTAATTAGCTAGATGGTGCACCAGAAATTTTTCTGCCCATTCCTTGTTTTATTATAACTCTAATCCCCTCGTACGAACACAATATTTAAATCTAGGTTTATCGAATAAGGTATCGAAAAGTACCTCTCATAAATTTGCAGCAAAATACCCAGTAAGTTGCACCCGAATTTAATCATACGCTTAGTATGTATTGGCTACACAGCTGCTGCCAAAACTCAGAATGGAATATTTTTCCGCAAGAATGTGTCTAATACACTTTAAGTCCTTTTAGATCGACTGCCAGCGAACGAAAGATAAATAAAATATTTATATTCTCCACGCGAATAGTTACACCATCTCTCCTCTGAAATGCTAGCTTATGAACTCAAACAAGTTTCTTTTATACAGTGCAAACATTGCGAACTATCTGTGAGCTCCGATAAAAGTATAACAAAGCAGAGAATGAGCTTTCCTGCCTGGCCTGACCTAGATGAAAACATAACTAGCCGCCTAGACGTTTTCAGTGTTGCATAACTTCCTACACAGGTGTTTGTTTGAACCTGAAGTTGACTAAAGGTTGATTATGGATGTAAATATTTAACAAAACCACCAGTTGCAACCAATAGTTTGTGTGTAATTCTGCGTCGTTTATGTCATCAATATTTTAATTAAAAAAGTGGGGATTTTTCAATATCTATCTAGGATGCTCATGGAATACCTTTAACAACCGGACTTTCAAATATTATGTTTCGGTATCAACGTTTTATGCCAGACAAGCCAGCCTGAATCTGTAAGAGAAATACGATCAATATTCTTATACATTTGCGACGCCAGTAGGCACCAGCTGGTGACGTGAACATTAGCAAAGACAGAACAATCAAAAACAAAAGAGGCCGTTATCTCTACCCACATTTTTCCATTTATTACAAAAATAAAAGTTGCGTTCCCTTTAATTTTCATTATTATCACCACCACCGAGCATAATTTTCACGCTGTCATAACTTTTGGACATTGTCTCTGTACCGTGTCATTATGTGGAAATTAAGCTTCTTTATAAAGCGTTAAAAGACAGTAAAAGCTATACAGAAGTTGGGCGGAGCACGTGACTGTGCAAGTTCAAATGAGAATTTTGTTGAGAAAGATTAGAGAGGCAATTTTTCTTTCGGCTTGGCTGCTGTAGATTATTACGTATAGGCTCCTCCTACATATAGGTTTAAGAGAAATTAATATTTCACGAAGCTTATGGTATATTCGAAAGGGCTTACTTCAAAATTGCCCGAGATGTTTGTTTGAATTGAGAAATTCAACATTCAAGAAAAAGGGAAAAAGGGCCGAAGTAAAGTTTGTACGTAATAAATAAAGTTAATTTAGTTTTCGAGGACTCGTGGCTAACGAGTCGCTTATACAACTACGATATATAAAAAGAGAAATGGTGAAGAAAATTTTCTAGTGACTCGTTACAAAAAAATTGGGCTTGCCAACCCAATTACTGTTCAGGGTTGAGTTCGGAAAATGAGATGTGATTTTTAATCTTGGAACGGTTCAGTGCTTGAATAATTACTCTCTGCGGCTGGATGCACCACTAATCTCAATTAGATCAACGCCGCTACATGAAGCTAGGATAGAAACGCTGCGGATGTTCCGTGTCAGCAAATGAAGTTATCTACGCAAGTTTAGATCGTCCTGCAGTGAAAAGTAAATAAGTCTGTGTCAAACAGGAAGCCTTGAGAATTGGGCTTCAGACTTTCGAAACGGAGTGTTATTTGAAGCAGTTTTAGGGGAAGGCAGACCCCGAGCGATTAAACGGGCATTTTCGTGAATAAAATTAATTGAATACTTGATATACCTATTCCCGTATGCCTTATTATTTGCTGGTGTGGGCCTGGTGCAAATTTAAGTGTCCCACATATGCCCTTGCGTTATACCAGGAGACTTTTTGGTCACTGCAATTTTTTTTTAAATTCGTTCATACTATCAAACTGAACAAATTTCACTATGGGAGCTGAAAAGAATAAAGTGGCTTGTAGTATTCTATTCTGGACATTGGAGTATTATTGACCTTGTCGATTATTGTCTACCGTTACTGTTGCACAATATATGTGACTACTTGACATTCTTTCCTATAATGCATTAAGTAACTATATTGCTCTATATTAATTTATTTAGCTGGCACCGTTTGAGACAATTAGTTCAACAATTAACTCAACTTCGTCTCATTTCTTTCGTTTGCTACTTTTTATCTTTTTCATAACCCCTTATGTGTGTTCTGTTGTCATCACCTTATTATGTTACTTTAACTGCCGCACTCAGAGACGTCAATTAACTTTAATGAGTATTTAATGTCAAAAATTATCATTCAAATCTAGACCATAGACCCGGCAAGAATAGCGACTAGTTTTGAATTGTCATTTTTTGACGTTAAGTACTCATTAACGTTATTTGACGTCTCTGAGTGCGGCAGTATATGTGTTTACTTTTGTATACGTTTCCACAACCCTAGACGATTAAACAGTATTAATATAAATTTACACGCAATGCCATTTTCAACATTCGCAACATAATTTTATAGGGGACCACCCCGTGTACCGTGTACCGAACAACTTTTTGATCCTTCGCAATAAATCTAGCACGATCCAATACTCTGATTATACTCTGATTTCAGGTTTCACCCAATACCTACGTATATGTAAAGTGGGCTATTTTTATATATTGTTGATCTTAAGTTCTGAGAATGTTTGCAAGTTCTTAGCAAGTTGCAATGCAGCAAACATAAATTCGATTTGCCTCATAACGTAGTAAGGATTCTTACACGCAAATTGGTATTTGAAAATCCAATTCTGTATATAGTACTCTAAATTTGTAAGTTGGGCCGTCTATCGCATGCTCCTTGAATCATTTGCAAAGGTAATATACCAAAAATAACGTTTTCATCCCACCATCTCGGAAAAAGCGTTTTTGCTCTTCGATATCTGAGTGCAAAAGCCGTTTTTATCCTCTAGAGGTTAAAGTAAATTTGAATTTAGAACATCGTGTGCAATGAGTTTGGGAATTCAAAAAATCATTATACATATTTATTTCTACCTCCATGGTGCCGAAATTGTCATGCAACCTATTTTAATTTGTTAAAAACTCAGACTCGGAACCTTCTTGGTGTACTTTTTTTGTAATTTGCTTTGCGCGCGCCATTTTCTTTTCACGTCATAAAGTTACGTGTTGCACTCGAGTGCAAAGATTTTTCACCTTGTGCTCTTTTGATTCCCTCGCTATCGCTCAGGATTCTAATTTTAGAATCCTTCGCTAGCTCGGTCATCAAAATTGAGCACGCGGTTAAATAACAACTTTGCACTCATGTACAACAAATAACTATTGTACAAGGGTGAACTAAATATATCCTTGAAGTATCAGACTATAGACAAAGTTTACTTAAATCCATTATAGTACTCTGACTGACATACCCTGAATTCTACACAATTTTTTGGGCAAAATGTAAATAAGTAAATGAAAAATTAATTGACGACTTTCCATTCCACGATCCAAGGATAGTCCACAGCCAAGTAATCATAAGCTGTTTCTGTGTTCAAATTTATTGTATCGATTTTCAACCTTAAGGTGTCAAACAGATTGAAGATATTTGTCATATTGCTGTAACCCGACGAGCTTTGTGAGCCGACGAGCTGCACTATACCAAATATTCAATGCTTCTTACAGATAAAAGGTAACCATGGCCAGTATCACGCATAATTGCATTGCGATAAATTCAGCTCATTGAATTTCGGCTGTGCAAATTTATAAATAAATGCCTTTGGCCTACCGCCAGAATGCAACGTATAATCGTTTACTGTAATCACTCTCATTGTGATTTAATTATATTAAAACAACTACAAACAAGCGACTGCGCGACACCGAAGCTTTAAACACCATGTCGATGTGATACAAACTATATTGGATTGACAGAGATTCACGGGGCTACCGCTGTCAGTTTGAATTATCTGCTCGGTAAGGGTACTCTGTAAATGGCGTGTTATCCTCGGAAAAAGAGTCTTCTATTTTTGTTTTAAAAATTCGTCATTGTTATCACCAGCTAAAGGGATATAATGGAGAATCAGCTCAGTGTATGTTGGTTGGTGTTAATGACTGAAGATGCAACCAAGTCCAACTGAATAACCTGCCTTCCGAAGAACAGGGGAACTCGAGATAATTTATTTATGGCAACCTATTTAATAACGGGCTTGAAGAAAATTAATGCTCAATTAGCTAGCCAATGCGCCATTGAGAGTTGAGAGTTGAAAAGTTGATGGTAATGACCAGGTGTGATTTAAATATATTGCCTATGGGAAGCTTGTACTCCAGCATTCATCATCATCTTCCAGCCCTGTTCCCTCTGTTTTCTGTTTTAACTGGGGTCGGCGCAGTATGTTTCCTTTTCTTCCATTCATATCGATCAGATATCATCAAGCCATATTTGTGATGAACACAGACATTTGTTCTCAAGTTATTGTTGTTGATATTTTGTTACTTTAGTTTATAAATACTTATAAAAATTATTTGTAAATTAAAATTTGTCCATCATCTAGTGTCCATAACACGAGTGCTTATGCTTTGGGCTAAGTGATAGGTGTGATTGTAAATAATATTTTATTTACTTATTATTTATTTATAGTTCTTTACGTAACACGTTAAACAGGAAAGCATTTCACCCAATCTGCCGCCATAATACTTCAACACGGAAAGCAACAATTAATTCAGACCAAAATCTACCGTCTCAAGAAAACAGGGACCGAGACAGAACGATCTTGAGGCGGCTTACCGAAACGGGGCCGGAATATTTTTAAGCTAAATATATTGTATTGTCGCGCTTTCTTTTTCTGCGGCTAATTAAATAAATTACGGCAGCCGAGGGCAATTAGTCTAATTCCGGCGTCGGAGATGACGGGGCTGGAATTCCTCTTTGCGGGTCCACTCGAATTTGGTTAAATGGGCGTGCTGCGAGCATAGTAGTTCAATGGCTGGTAGTGACGTTGACGTCAGTGTTTTTTCTGTGCCTAAGAAGTAAGCTTTTTTTTCCATGAAATATTCATATCTCCTCCGGTGGCATAACTTCAAAACCAATATATCATGCCTGTGTATCCCGAAAAGAGGAGCTCGCTTGGCCTTCGATTAAACTAAGCAATGCTCGCTAAGGCATTGGATGGGTAACCAAAAATTTATTATCTCGAGTTCCTCCGTGCTTCGGAAGGCACGTTAAGCCGTTGGTCCCAGCTTCTTCAGTCGTTAATACCCACCAACACGCACTGGGCCAGCGTGGTGGGTTATGGCCCAATCTCCCGATGCCCTACCAGTAGGGACATTAAAAGTCTGGTCATGAAGATGATGGCATATCCCCAAAGGAGTAGGCAGAGGTGTTACAGCATCCACATTTCGCCAGCTATGTTAGGTGCCATGTGATAGAGGACAACCCTAGTGCCTAGTGTCGTCTATCCGGCACGTAAATCGCAGTATAATACTAGGTGGTATAACAAGAACGCTGCTGTCTTTAGGACTAGATGATAGGTAGGTGTAAGTGTAAGAAATTTTTCCTCCTTATTTATTTATTTAATGTGTGTTGAAGAACGTCAGGATTTTTTTCTTTGAAGATAGCTCTTTTAAAGACATTTGAAAATCCTGGTACGAGAGCTTTAGCTGCCACGACTATTAATATATCGTCGACAATATCGTCGCACGTTGCCAATAACCTATCCCTAGTAAGAGATAAGTCTATCTTAGCCAAGTTACTAGCAAACGTTATGCTATCAGCTAATATTAACAAAGTTTGTTCGATGCTTAAAGTTTAGTAGGACTATCTCTATACTGAAGATAGATTGAAATTTGATTTCATCAACGTATATTTAAGTAAACTTCGTCCCTCACTGATTGACAAGTGTAAAACGAGAGGAATTTGTGTCATATGAGCAATGTTTTCAAGGCCTGGTTCTTAGACTGATAACTTCTTCTACCTATCCTGTACCCAGTTTATCCCAGATAAACTGGGTACAGGTCAAGCCATACAGAGCAGTCGGCGCAGTATGTTTTCTCTTCCATTCACATAGGTCAGATGTCATCACGCCATCCACTCCCTTTTGATTAATATCATCCATCAAACATGAAATGTGCTAATGATGAATGAATGTAGGTATACAAAAGTGATTGAAAGGACCATGTCGCGACATTAATGAATGGGGAGAGTGATTCTCTCTTCTCTTCTCCCTGCCCTGTTCCCAGTCTATCTGTGGTCGGCGCAGTATGTTTCCTCTTCCATTCATATCGGTCAGACGTCATCAAGCCATCCCTTTTGATTCATATTGGATGATATGACACACCGTAAAGGTGCTAGTGATGAATGAATGTATAGAAAAGAGACGGAATGGACCATGTCGAGAAACCGATGAACGGAGAGAGTGATTGGAATGACAACAATCCAATCCATGCTGCTCAAGGTTTTGGCTAAGGTTTTTCAGCCGGCCGCCTGCCTGACACTAACCCTCTTTGGGTGTGCTATTGTTGGTGGTTTGCCCTCCACCATTCGGGGGCCCCAAGGTGCCTGTTGGTCTCCCTCAGTCAACTTTTACGATACCCCTAGGGTGAATCGAGGCTGGCATATTCTGTGTTATTTTTTCTCTCCCAGACGAGCATGGAAGATCATAAGACTGGTAGCAATAATATTAAATATGTCGGAGAATGCGGGTATCGCCGTAGTGATTTTCCATAACGTTGGGTTCCATTCTCATAAATAAGGCGCACAATAACTACAATGATGGCCGTTTATTCAAGTAATTACTTTAACACACACAGGGAATTGATGGCTCAGATACGTTAAGATTTTAAACGCGGCGATCCCAAGATGGCGTCACAAGTTCTCCCCAACTCGAGATCCCACGTCAACCCCGCTCGTTACCAATCGTGCTCTGCACCAAAGAGAATACAATACTACGTAAGACTCTGCACCACTCTGTTCGACCGGCCAACTCGCCCGTCAACCACAGACTATCCTCCTCTAGAGAAACCTCTTTCCAATCACTCGAATTCAAACGAACATTCCCAACTACCGCGCCAATTACGCCATCTATGATTTCGCCCAGGCAACACTAGCCTGACGTTTAAAACATTAACGCTTTTAATTAAACAAACTGCCATTCTTAATAACTGATAAACAATGATACAAAGACTATTTAACACTGCGTTTTCATTGACACTCCGACAAATATATTATCTCCAGTTTCTCCGAGATTGGAAAGTCAAGTTAAGAACGTTAATTCTAAATGTGTGATATTCCTGCCTCGACTTTTTTATCAGTCCATGTTGGGTAGAAAAATTATACAACCTCCAACTGTCCCTGCTCCCTCTACAGCTATTCTAACTTTTTGCCATACCGTACTGTAATTCCATAGTCCAATAAATTTAAACTCAATTTAAGTCTTTAGCTACATTAAGAGAAAAAGATTAATAAAAGTTTGACACGGGTAATTCAGAATCATGCCAACTTAGCTGCGGATGTACCAAGTAATTTCCTGTAACAGGTTTATTTACTCAGAATTTATGAACTAATCAAAGCTAATTTGGCGTTCGATTGACGCAAAAAATTTTTAGATAACGCTAAAAATGAAAATTATTTGTTTTTTAAAAAAGGCAGTAAAACAGTGTTCGCTGTGACTCAATTTTATTGACAAGTAACTACAACAACTGTTTTTATTTACAAAAGTACCTGCTACTAGATATAACTTCAACAATAGCTAGCTCGGTAGCGCCCATGGATTGTGCTCCACAAACAAAGTATCGAGTAAACTAGAAAAGTTTAAAAAGCGAACTGCTGACAATTAGCAATGGAAAAAGAACAATACAGACCTAAAGACTACAAAATGAAAAGAAGGCAATGAGCTTAGAAAAGAATTGAATCGTTGAATTCCTGGCTATACTCAGAATTATGCAAGGTCCGATAAAGTAAACTTGGACAAGCATGGATGGGACTTTATAAAGCCAATGTACTAACAGACCGACATAATTACTTACAATAGGACAAAATTTTAGGATGCCTCTAAGGCATCCTTTAGGCACCTAAAATTTTGTCCTAGTGCTTGCCTTTTTCAGCAGGTTGGAAAAAATCTGCTAAAATAAAGCATAGCTTTAAGTGTTCTCCTACATAAAATGAAAATAATCATTAAGTCATCATACTAAATACACGATAAGTCTAGGCTTTAGTTTCATTATTCGCTTAGTGCCGAAATTCCGACAGGCATGTCCACTTGCTTACCAGGACCAGGCTACGCAAGGCTGGGCGGATTGATTTCAAATGTAAACAAATGAACGTGTGCAGCATTTGCCTCGTGCTCAGTCGTGGATTAAATACAGCCTTTAGATTCTGAAGTCTATGCTCCATTATCCAAAAGATAAGAATCGAAACCACTACCAACCAATCTGCTATAGATATAATTATGATTACTGAACGAACGACGTGGTTTTACAGTTTGAAGTAAATAATATTTAGATAGTGCGTGAAAAATTAAAAATGTCAAGTGTAACAATATTCGGGTGTAATTTTCAGATCATTTTAATGTCAAATACTTGCGATCTCAGGAATTCTTTGTTTTATCGCCCTTGGTATATAATCTACTATCACAACACCACAACTAACTACATAATATGGTTAGAAAAGTTTGGCCGCTTAGCTAAGTGATTTTAAAGCACTTTTACGTATACTAACTTTATCTCACAAAACTTAAAGCTCTTCCAGTAGGTTGTTAACATTTATGTGCTATATAGAAAGATTACATATAAGTAAAAGGATAAACCAGAGATGAGGAATGGGCAGCAGCGTTCCTCTTATACCTACCACTTAGCAAAGTACTGCGAATTTTGTGCCCGATAAATGGCAATAGGCTCGCCACATATTACATGGGACCTAGCATAATTGGCGCAGCGTGGGTGCTAGTTCACCTCTGCCTACCCCTTCGGGGATATAGGCGTGAATTATGTATGTATGTATGTACATATAAGTAAGTGCGTCTGAATAGACTGCTGCTAGTGGTCTATTATGAAAAAGACATATGTGCCGATATTCTGTGGTCATCTCAAGTTATTTATAAGCTGTTTAGATGATAACAACAAAAGACGGTCAAACAAGTCTATACATTCGACAAAGTCTACAATTTCAAAAAAAGAGTTCTGATTTAACCTGTAACAAATATAATCGTTCGTTAACATCTTATAAAAAATTCGCCTTAATTTCGATTTGTATTTTTAATATTTATTTTTAAGTGGCCCTTGCAATATTAGCGAACTAGCTTACGACTGATCTATTTATTTCCTATCTATCATAATTTGGTAGTTAAACTAGCTTTAATGAATGATTTTGGTGGTTATAAAAAGAATTTCGAAAAATAATGGTTAGCGGACGCGGGTCGCGGGTTCGACTCCCGCATCAAGACCATAATTTTGCGAAATTCTTTTTCTAACCACCAAAATCTTTCTAACATTTATATAATGTTGAAATTTAAATCGAATATCTTTAATTAAACCATGTATTTTATTGGCGTCATTTTTATTTTCAAAATGTCAATGTAATCTATGTAATGAATTAACTGGCACAAAATCTGTCGGCTAAATATAACTATCTACACCAGAGACAATTATTAGATTACCTTCACCCTGGGCTTGTGGACTGGCTTTTGCAATCTCAAGCCAGTACATTATTTTTATTGTGCGCCCACAGCTACAAATACTACTAAAATATTAACGTTATGAGCACAAGAATATTCATTATCATCGCCTGAATCTCAAAGTCGACACACAGAGCAAGCAAATTAGCAAAGGAACTCGCTCAAATCCAACAAACTTCCCTGCGCGTGGTCCTTTGTGCCTATTGTAAAGCCCAAGTGGATAAGGTACAAGAAATTAGATTCTGAATTACGAGCGCGACGTGAGAACCATTTTATTTGACTTTCGACGGTACGGTATTTTGAAGAATACCGATTTTAGAACAGCTATTGTTCTCAGGGTGAATTTGAAAAACGGGCGAAAAAATTTTACAGGACATTTTAACCGTTATAATGATCTTTATAGTACCAAAAAAAATGTATTGAAACATTAAGTAATAAAATACAAGAACGCAATTATTAGATGTATTAGTTGCAGTCGACGCACTTTGCGCCTGATTGTACTTACAGCGTTCTACTACCTAGCCGCACGCACCCGTCCGCTTAGCTGCCCGCAAATTACGAACGATTTTTTATTTTATTTAATATAAAGAATTTAATTTAATGTTTTTCTTAAATAAATTTTCAAGTTTCAAGTAAAAGAATAGGAAAATATTGATACATTTTTGTCGACTTAGATTTGTTTTTTAATGTTTAATAGCACTAGAACCCCCCAATTTGTCTATTCATTTCGATTTCACCCTGTAGAGTAATGATTGCTCTGAGGCCGCTCGTTTACTGCATTCCTCATCTAACAGAGACTACGTTTAACTAGATTTAAAGCTAAAAGTTCCGTCATTGACAATTTAATAATAATGGTGGAACCACCTAGTCCTAGTCCCACCACGGTGGAACTAGTAATTAGTTGCTTGGAATGTATTTGAAAATAATAAATAAACAAGCTATCAAAAACATTCGCCTAGTCACCTTTCAGCGTCACCGTATCCCACATTGCTTCGTTCCCAATCATTATCTGCTACAAAATAACTCATTACTGTTGCTCAAACACTCTTGAAATCTAATTACGATACAAAAAATTGCCAGCGAGGCTACCAGTCCCGAAAGGGTCAAAAGTTACTAAGCACTATTGCGGGGGAGAATAGTTTTATTTAATTAAGCGGATTTGTTCAGAAACTGCCGAAATAACCGCATTGCGGAAAGCCGTTGGAAAAATAATATAAAAGCACGCATAAAATCGTATATACATGTACTATGGGACTGAAGCGCTTATGATAACGAGGCTTAAGCTTAAACTATGGAAGTCTGGGCCTCAATAAAGACTCCATAGCGTCTGAATGTTATAGATATAACTATAAAGAGCTCCGAGAATGCCGTGTGCTGACAGCAGAGCAGAATACAATCTCCCGAGGGTGTCGCACAAGACGACTAATGGTTAAGACAGCAATGAGTAATGAGCAGCAGCGTTCCTCTTATGCCACCTAGCAATATACTGCGATTTCCGTGCCTGATAAATGGTAATACTCTCTCTGTTCATCGATCTCTCGACATGGTCCGTTCCGTCTCTTTTCTATACATTCATTCATCACTAGCACCTTTACGGTGTGATGGATGATATGAATCAAAAGGGAGTGGATGGTTTGATGACGTCTGACCGATATTAATGGAAAAGGAAACATACTGCCCCGACCCCAGATAGACAGGGAACAGGGCAGATTTTAAGGCAAAGTCGTCATATACTCGGATTTTTTATTCGACGGAATTCTGGCAGCTATCAATCTTTGACAATTCAGAAAAAATAAACCTTTTTTATTTTTGTTGAATATTATAGGGGTATCAAATTGCCGTTTTGTATGGAGAATTTAGCGAAAATTCATTTTTCCATACAAACATAATATTTGCGATTTTTTAAATAATAATAAATAAATATTTTTACACTCACACCTATCATCTAGCCCAAAGTAAGTAGCCTAAGCACTTGTGTTATGGATTCTAGATGACGGACATATTTTTAATAAAATTATGTATATAAATGTTGAAAATATACTATATAAACATATACACAACCATGACTCGGAAACAAACATTTGTGGTCATCACAAAGTTTGCCCCTACCAGGATTCGAACCCGGGACCTCTTGGCCAATACCCAGCAATCTGAGCGTTGGACCAAAGCGGCCGTCGAAACGTTTAAGGAACTACAAATCTAAATTTTATATAATTTTGTGGGTATATTTAGACAACATTAAGATATAGGATACCTAGGATACCTAGAGATTTTTTTTATAACGGAGACGGATGGCATCCGTGTCCGTGGATCTAAGTGGTGCCTAGGACGAGCTGTTTTTGGTGATCTATTGGTAGTAAAAGAATAATAGACATAACTATTGTTTTAAAGGAGGATTATACACTACTACTAAATAATGAGGGAACATCGGATATTTCATACTTTAACCCCAATTATTATAAGTAATTTTATTATGAAACTGCCCACTAATAAGAATATAAATATTGAATGACTAAATGGAAAAACAGAGTAAAACAGGTTTATTTATTATTTGAAAATATTTTTTAATAATTATCATCACTTATAACATCACTGTCGTCATCATTATTACTGCGGTAGCGGAAGATATATTGAACAGTCGAAAGGGAATCTTCTTCTCCCTGCCATGTTCCCAGTCTATCTGGAGTCGGCGCAGTATGTTTGTTCGCAGTAAGTATTGTTCCATTCATATCGGTCAGACGTCATCAAGCCATTCACTCCCTTTTGATTCATGTCATCCATCACATCGGAAAGGTGCTCGTACTGAATGGAATATTAAAATAAAGACGGAACGTACCATGTTGAGACCGATGGAATGACAACATTCCAATCCATACCGCTCAAGGTTTTGGATTAGGTTTTACAGCCGGCTGCTTGGCTGACACTCTTTGGGTATGCTGTTGTTGGCGGTTTATTCACCCCAAGATACTTATTAGTCTAAACCGGGAAATCTCCCTTAATCGACTTTTATGACACCCATGGGATGAGTCGGGAATACCCAATTCTACTTTTTTTTTGCTCCCCATGGAAGACAAAGAGAATAAAACATAAATTTCGAATACAATTCTACATTCCATTTGAAAAAACTATGTGTGTAATGAATTAAATAACAATACACCCTGTCAATAAGCTCTTTTTCGGAATTTTGGCCACAGGGGCAGGACAGTTTGGTAAATTACTACTTACAACCGCACTATCCAAAATCTCAATTTCTCTAAATAAAATTACAAATGTTTATCTTTGTGTTTTATTTTCTCAGTTATAGATAAAATCGTGTATGCAACTGTACAAAATTAGTATTTTAATACTCGCACAATGGAATTTTTTTGTTCGCTACGCTTACTACAAAAAACGGTGCTCGTATTTCTTATTTGATATAATTGCATAATTAGCTATTATAATGTACGGATTTTCCAAAAAAAGGTTTGCAGCCTATGGAATATTGCACAGGGATCGTTGTACTAGGGAAATAATTTCCTAAATAATGGTTGTAGTTTCAATATTATAATAATATAAAATCTAATCACAATTTTGAAATCTTAAATTAAAGACAGATTAATTTTTTATTTTGCTAAAATGCTTTCCATTTTTAGTGGGAATGTTTATACGTTGACAACACTGCTGAACTGTCAGAATTCCGTCGAATTAAAAATCAGAATATAGGTAAATTGTTTTACGCCGGATATAGCATTACAGATTTATATGTTACTGACAGATTTGTAAGACTGACGAGAGCTATGCTGTAGGTACACGCTGTCAATTGAGTGAACTCACAGGGAAAAGAAGTGATTTAGGTACGCCTCAGCTTTTCAGCACATTGTATGTGTTAAATCTTGAGGCAACGCAGCAATGTAGATACCAGTTTATTAGAAATATTTTGCGTCAGATGTCAGGCATCAGGAAAAATAATATGTCCCTATTTGTATTCACGGCGGTGAAGAAGAAATAATGTTTCTTCAAAACGAGCTTCATTATTTCTTATCATGTTACTTCTTAAGTTACACTTGTTAACATTCACAACTTTGTTACATGGACTTTGTATTATTTTCAATCGCAGTATTGGTAGATGATGTCTTAAGTACGCTGCTGCTTTTTGTGCAGTTGCCAAAACCCAAGCTTATAATAAGGATGAAAGAAAACAGCTGCATTCAGTTTTGATGAACTATAACATAGAGACTTTACTGTAAATATAAAATCACTTGTTAGCACTATTCCACAGTAACATTGTGTACTCGTGCAACAAAATACTACAGTTCGTAGTATTGAAGCCACATAACATAAAACAGTTTACGAGAATTACAAAACACCTATTCAATGTTAAACCGGTTTTAGTCTTATTTTACTACTCTCTGTTTACGATTGAATCTATTGCTGTATTTTTCGACGGCCGAACTTTATATTGTGGAAATGTGATGGACAATGCAACATCAAAATTGGTTTGTTCGTTTGAAGCGGCTTTGTGAAATGGAAATATCGTGATGTTATTGGCATATATTTTACTAGTGGCTTAGATACACAAAGTGAATTAAAAGGAGTATATGAATGAAGGAATTCCTTGTCAGAGAAACCGCCAGATGGTTAAAAAGTAGGAATCTCAAATATGTGCCGCTCAGTTATGCACATAAATCATTTTCAGACTTGTAATTGTTTTGCACCAAAAGCATAAGTATTCAACTTGCCATGTTCATTCCATATAAGTACTATTTTAAATAATGCTTCAGATCTATGCTCCTTTAAGGATTATTGCTACAAAGTTTTGGGAATTTTAGAGTTTTATAAATTAGTGGTATTAGAAATATTTAAAATAATTTAATAATAAACCTGCATGATTTTCATCTGCTAACCACTCTTGTCTTCTACTTGTGTTTCTATCATGTTTGAGTAAACAAAAGCTATATAGTACAATATAAAATAGGCAACACGAGTAACTCTATTGATCTTCAGCGGTGTAATTCACATGCATGGCGCAAACCACACGATGCAGCCTCTGCCTACCTTTTGGCTTATGGAAGAGGATAGTATCTTGGAATTGATAGAACGATACTCACTACTGAAAAAAATATTTTTCGCTGGAACAAAATAAATTTAGTTTTTCTCCCGGAACCAACACAAGAATTGCTTAGACAACTTCTATTTGAATTAAATAAATTTCATTATTAGAATTATTTTGAAATACTAATAATCTGTACACTTGTATCTAAGGCATTGAATATAAGTAAGAGTTAAATATAACCCTGACAACGTTTTGATTTTTGTACAGTATTTCACAAAATTTCTAGTACGCGAGTACATTTAAATTGTTTCTCCCTGTATAGAACTTATCGCAAGTACAAACTTTTTGGAGACACTTCATACTACTAAACATATATTAGTTGTTAACCTATAAACTTTCAGGTATTCAGACCTAAATCAGATTACAAAGCTGTATGTGTAATTGCCCTATGCCGTGATTCATAGCTACGTTAGTCATTTACGCATTCAAAATTTACCTTGAACTAATAAATGTCTAAGACGTGACTATTGTACGAGAAATAAATTGTGATTTTCGTGTACCTTCATAATATACATAAAAGGCACCTAAAGCTTTATTTATTTTCATAATAACATATTAAAATATCGATGGATGATTATAAATAGCACACTTTAATAAGCATTTAATATTAATCAGAGTTTCAATCGCCTATTTACCCCCGAAGGTAGGACATAAGTGAACAAACACTCAAATTTAGCCAAATATGTTAGGTCCCATGTAATAGGGACTTTCCCCTTATCTGTAGGACACCTAATTTGCAATATATTTCTAGGTGGTATAATAGAAACGTAATAGGCATTAGGCAGCACCATTACTAATCGCTGTCTTTACACTTACTCGCCTCGTACGAAACCCGCAGGAGAATTGTGGGTGGTGAAAATTATATTCTGCTCTGCCATCAGCGTCAACAAACGCCAAGAGCACCACATCACCAGTCAAAGTTTATGCTAATTTTGATTTACCTTATCATGAGCGAAAAGGTATACGATTGTTCTAATATTCTCATTTGATTTCGAACGGTTTCACAATCCAGACGCGTTTCGTCTTGACGTCCCAAAGGCGCAGAAATATTACCAGCTCCTGACCGAAGTTTATTGCTCGAGAGATTTAAAACAATTTCCTTTAACAATATTGTTTTCCGTATTTTGCAGCATCTTAGTGATAATACTTCAAACAGTATATCATGAAAATTCTTTAATTCAACCAGAAACATTCAGGCAATATACTCGTTCATTATGACATGGGATATAACAAAATTGGCTAGATGTGGGTATTCATTCACCTCTGTCTACACCTTCAGGGATAAATATATTTATGTATATAGTTAATAAAGACATTTTTCAAATATATGTAACTCATTTTTTACTAATAAATTTGTTTTCTATATTAATAAAATGTAACGGTTAATAACTAGTGAGCTTTCAGCAGCAGCTTTAAAAAATAAATTTAAAGGAACGGTTTTCTTAAGGCCGCTATTCTAATTTGACTCCGTCTCCCTCTGAACATTATTTTCACAATCTTCTCTCAAAAAGTGCGAAGTGATCAATCTTGTACCTATCCACATTGAAGGTGAGTAATTGGGCACCAAGAAAATGTGACATCTGTTCTAAATGTACTAAGCGTTTAATTAAGAGTTCAATTACAAATAATAATATGTTAAAAGTGAGCTTTACTAATAATTAAAATGGGTATTTATCATATAGCCAGAGAACACATACTTATACATAAATCACGCCTGTACTATACCTCAAAAGAGGCAGGCAAAGGAGCACCCACGTTTTGTCAATTAGGTCAGGTCCCATGTAATATTGCCATGCGAGCCTATTGTCATCTATCGGGCACGTAAAGCGTAGTATATTGCTAGGTGGTACAAGAGGAACGCTGCTGCCCATTACTCATCACTGTCTTATCCACAGACCAGATAAATTTTACTGTCCTTTGGTCTCAACCCTTAGTAGCCTTGTACAACACCCGTGGAGAGATAGGTTTGCTGACAATAGTATTCTGCTCTGCTGTCACTACACGGTACATACATAGCCAGAAAAAAACATCTAATAACTTATTAAAATTTACTTACATTATAACTAGAATATTTAGTCATAGCTTTTTATGAAATACATAAATTTATTGTTATCTTTTAATACAAGAAAAACTTAAATGTAAATCTGAAATACACAGTAGCATAAAATGAAGAGAGCACAGATTAAAATCTCAAAATTCACTGAACATCCTAGATCCTTAGAGGCGGGTTTTAACGAGACTAGTGACGTTATGTACGTCACAGAACTTATACGTTAATAAACGGAAAATATACAAGTTATTCAAACAAAACTCGACTAGAATATATAATTACTAACTGCAGCTTTAATGAGGTAATACATAACGAAGCTGCATCTAATTTCTCGGTTCTCTAATTTGAATAGTTCGTAATAAATCTGTAAGCTTTGATAAATGACTGACTTCACCTCGGTTCCTAATTGAAATCTGCTCTTGCTAATTCTATGTACCTGGGTAGTAGGTACCCTAACTATGTTTTACGTAAGTATATGAATATAATATCTAATACTGCGTTAGTAAAATAGTAGAATAATAATAATCCAATATCATATACGCATGATATCAATTTCTGTTATTAGATACCTAAATAGAGTGTCTAATAAATACATATTACGGTCCTTTCCAATATAGTTACAGTGAACATGCGACAGTAGTATCTTTTCCAATCTAACGGTACTGTTAAGAGTTATGTGATTTATTAAACTAATGTTACAACTCCAGCAGAATGAGTAGGTGTTTAGGACCGTTATCTTCTAGAAACACAAACAACAATCATCTCTACATCGAATTATTTTATAGAACCACACATTCATATGTCTAGTTTGACTATACGTATACTGTAAAAGGTTTTTAGCTGAGGTGAATCAAAACCCACACATCACCAGTTTTTATTAATGTCATACTTATGTATTTATGAGCGATTCCGCTATGAATGAGATAAGGGTAATTTGAATTATGGGTGGATAGAAACAAATAAAAGAGAAAATGGAGGATTTCTATTACAAAAATAGAAAAGGGAAACGTCAATATTTTCAAAGATTGGAGGATAATCGTTTACGCACACACGTAAAACTTAACCCTCTACAATACAGAGGACATTGTAGAGGGTTAAGTTTTACGTGTAGATCAAACCTTGCTTACAAATCTTACATGTAGAGTAATTAACAAGACGATTTTTAATTAAGCCAATTATAGAATTCAATCGAGAATTTCCTATTATAATGAGACAATTATGTCGACAAATATATAATCGGCAAATATATAAATATAAATAGAAAAGCGCGAAGATATAGTGACACTTCTCCAGCAACCTTGTTTGAATAATCTGCAACCGTTTCTGGTATTTCTGATTAAATTCTCTAATCGAGTTATAACCTTAGCATAATTGACGTAACGAGTGATACAGTTTCGAAAATCTTGTTATTTTGAGGTAGCCGGACGTGCTGTTGGATGTACAAAAATGGTGCGATGCATAAGTAGTAAGGGGCAGTATTTGCATCTGTGTTTCCTAATACCTTCACACAACCCGAATCATTTTAGGGCCAGTATGAATAGACCTCCTATTTGAGCTCCCTCCAATGTAGTCCACATCTGTTACCTCTAAAACCAGAAAGCAGACTAGAGCGAACTCATATTTTATTAAAAAATATATTACATACATATATGTATATTGTATATGTTAATATTCCGAAAACTCCTCGTACACACAGCCTAAGTTGTTTTCCCGCAAATACGCCATAAAATCATTCCGTGGTAAAAGCACTAAATTCTCGTGAGGATATGATTTATGACTCAATTCATGATCGCAAACGAAACTGAACCAGAGACCAAAAGAAGCGAATTTTATCGCCTGTGTTACGGGTCGCGTTCTGATTAATGATATTGCTAAATCATCAAACATCGTTCTTCGTCATCGTGAGTTCAACCAAGCATTATGTAATGGAATTACCTGCGTAAGTATCATATGGTACCAAGGAAGATTCCCAAAAATTATTTTGACTTTAGATATCGAGTATTTCGTTTCAGATGTAATTCTATTAAAAAATATTGTATTCATATTCGAGCAAATATTACTGTTGCCCTCTATTATAAATTAAATTATAGTTAAAAAATTAATTTTAAAATTAAAATGGGGGTTTTAGTATTAATAAAAAAATTAATTATAAATTTTATAGTTAAATAGTATTGTAAAATAATTTTGAAAAAAGGATAATGAAATATTGCTATTTCCCCTAAGCAAGGGTACATTTGGTTCCCAATATACATACTTGAATCAGGTCAATTTATCACCTGAGGGATTATGAAAGGGTTTACTATCACTCACTTTTCGCCTGCAATCTTATGTCCCATTAATATAAGGCTAACCTATTATCTTCGAACGGGCACATTAAACGGGGTATTACTAGATGGTGTAACAAGCTGTACAATCAATTGACACGAACGGATGCTACCCTCATTCTATTCCTACCTGATATTACGGCACCTACGCGAAAGATATCGAGTAGTGACAATTGTATTGTGCTCTGCTGTCACCACTCTGGTACTACTCAAGAGAATACAACTTCGGCTCTATAAATAAAGCAGAGACTGGACGGAACAGCATATGCTGGGAACACAGCCAATTTAAAACGCTATTTCCGCCGCTTTCTTTTTCAACTACATAGTTTACACCGAAATGAGGTAAGAGATTAACAGCTTTAAGTTGCAAAAGTTTTCAGTCTAATTTCCTTTCAAATAATCTTCTTCTAGCGACTTTTCAATCGTAAAGTTTTTTATTGCTAACATTTTATTGCTGACAGATGAACAGTTGTTAAGAGGAGATAGTAAGAGATGTTTAGAGTTTCTTTGTAGAGTGCTGTAAATGAAAGTGGTTCCAATAATCTTCAATAAACAGAATTATATTCACCTTCACTACTGATATAAGCAGCTCTACGCATGACTTTTATTGATGCGTTAATTACGCATATACACCACCTTAATTAATATTAAATGGAACTCCTAACTTCATTAGATTTACGGTCACTAAAAACATATAGAATATGGTATAATAGTATCACGGGTTCCCCTTTAAAGGCAGGCATCTCCGTCTAGCACACCTAATCAACGCTGCATTTGCGATGTGAAATCTGCTGCGTTGTTAAAGTGGCGTTAAATATTTATCCCCTGGCTGCACCAGTGGAACGTTTTGGAGCATTCAGTTTTAGGGAATTCAAATCTAGACGCAGAATGAACAGCACAGCAGACGATTATACGTACATGGGTGCACCTGGTTTGAATACTATAGCTTAAGGTATTTCTTTTAAGGTGTAAAATATACAGTTAAAAATCTTATATCATATTCATGCTATAGGGGATATAGGCGTGATTTATGTATGAATGTATTTCAATGTATGTACATTCATGCTAGCTGATAGCTATTTCCATTCTACTAATGATTCTTCTTGAAGTAAACGTTGGCAAATTATGATGGTATGGATTAAATACTAAACTGATAGAAGTTGCAAAATCTTATTAAGTTTTAAATGATAAGCTTTAAATACAATAATTCGAGCATTGTTTAGGCGTGGGTGTCGTTGTTAAGTGACCCTTTTAAGATTGGCATTCATACATCCGTTAAATAAAAATATGTTTTTCTACAAATAAAAGCAGATACTTCTCGATAAAGTTTACTACATATCAATCTAACCTCGTTGTTTGACATCTAGTTAACTTGAAACATTTGTAACAAATCCAAACTAATGACAGCAATGGCAAATATCAGGATGAAAATCGTTTTTACTGAGCATTAACATGGGCCATATTGAAAACAATACCCATATATGTGAAAGAAGTTGAAAGAAGTTCTCACGAACAGTTTATAACATAATCATATTTTTTTAACTAGTAATAGAGAACTGTCAATAAATTGCGAAAAATAATAGAATACAAACATTTTATTCGGTATTGCATTAGAAAACTGTTCAAAATAAAAGAAGAATGGAATGAAAACATTACCTCTGAAGTAGTAAATTTTCGGGTCATTTAACGTCCTACATCCCTATATTATAGAAATTCCCCAAACACCTCTTTCAACTGCGAAGGACTGCCATTACTATAAAATGTTGCAACATAATATTCAGTATAGAGGACAAATCGCTTTATCTTTTTAATGTGACAAGACCCGAACTCAGCTGTATTTTAGCCTGATCCGAATAATTATGTTAGCGAACTAGTTCCACAAATACGTTACCAACCTAAAAAGAAAGAAAAGAAGAGAATTTATAGTGTTAGTTAGTATTTTGCGTGTGTTCAAATGCTTATTTCTTTGGCTACATCCACAAAAACGAAAACCACCGGCCGCGACCTAAATCCACTGCGCTGATCATTACACATACCTACACTGTTTTGCGAACTCAACAAAACCAAGGGATCAGCAAAAATGTGCCTACATAAAATATTCACAGATTCTACTGCGAGATAGTGTCTGCTAATTCGATTAGTGGAGAATACGCAGACATCAAAAACAACACAACCCTTATCTGCGGCAACCCTAGGTGGGTCATGCAGGCGTTTACAGCGGTATGACTCGGTAACACGGGCTTTAGTTATTCACGGCTGGAGCCCCGCACCGGTTAATTATGGCGTACGCGACGCAACTTTCAAATTGGATTACTCGCGCCATCGCTCTCGCTAGTTCCCTAGTCCATCACTATGGGCGAGTTTTTAAAGTTTTCTGTTGAATAAAGTTATTAGCGAGTGTTACTGCGTCAGTCTTAACAGGTTCCAATAGAAGTTTAGTTCAGCCGACCGTTTAATGAGCACCGCTTTCTTTTAAAGATAAACTTGGAATTCTTTCAGTTTTTAAGGTTTCTCAGGCAAGCTAATGGAGTACTTCTGAACATGAAAAATAAAAGCAAAAGGAACCTTTGTATGGTTATTTTCTGCGTTAAGAATTTTTTCATTGTTTTTCAGCAAGAAAATTCTAAACTCTAAATAGATCCAATTTCTCTTAGAGTTTAATATACGAATGCGTTCTAGCGTAAGTGTTTCATTCGCGAAACGCTTATTTTGATAGTCTCTATTACTTACTGCTATCAGGTGGCATGCCAATTTGAAAAAAGCCGCCTCCGCGAGGCCTGTAGCTGAGACTCTTATAAATATTTTATACAGTCAACGCAGAATATTTGGGTTTCCAGCAAATGTGCAGAGGTGCAGAACGATGACTTTCGGGCATTTGAGTTTTGTGGCAAGCAAATTGTCAAGAAAACGTAACCTGAAAATGTTTGAGAAAAAAAGTATCTATTTCGTCATTGAATATAAGGATAATCAACCATAATATTTTGATGTAGGTATAAGTTTAGTTAAATATTTATGGCAAGACCATAACTAACCTCATTAACAACTCAAATAAATGCAGCTGATAACCATTTGTAACAGCTAACGAAAGACTTTCCTAAACTAGCACTAGATATGTATTTTCCAGTCAAGAAAATCAAAGTGAAATTGCCCGGATTTAGCATTGTGGACCAATAACATTGGAATTCTGCAACCTAATAAAATTTCATTTCAATAGCAAATCGGGATGAGAGAGAAACGTTTCGAGAACAAAACTATTCTTCGGCGCATAATACAATTTGCTTCAATTCAGAACCGATGCTGTGTACCTACAGAGGAATTTAATATTTATGTCCAATTACGTGGCCCTTTTGAATGTTAATCCATCATAACTGTCTCTTCATCGATCGCTCTTCTCGTATTAATAGCTATCACAACTGGAACTTCGAAACAAAGAACAAGATCATTGTAATATCATCTGTTAACATAGGTCTGTTAGTCATTAATCGGAGTAGACTATGTGTTTGAAAATAACATATAACTTTATACCGCTGGGGCTCGTGAATTCCAGCACTCACTCAATTCTAAATATGATAAACTGTGTCCCTAGTGCATGAAGATGCAACTGGATGCCTGTAATACCATAAATATTTGGATGTATGCTTCATGCAGTAACTGTATATTCGCTCCGGTGGCGACAGTAAAATAACATTTTATTTCTTTTCTGAATGTAGAGCCTTGCGTTAAATTCATGTATTATTCACGCAATACAATTCTGAAATACGCAGAGGCCTTTGTATTAGCTAAAGTAGTTCCCTTGTAAACAAAGATTATTTTATATTTTTTAGACATGAACAGTGAATTACGTCACATAATTACTATGCATATCATTCATTCACATTCTAACAATAAATGCAGTAATAACACATGCTGTATCGTATGTATATGCGACAAAAAACGTAAATAAATACACCATTCCTTATAAGCCAAATGATTTGGTTTTGAACATACATCTTCATTAATATCTGTTAGGCACATTTTTATACATTATATATTGTTACATTTGTACCATAATAGCCCATTATAGAGGAAAAATAATTAATACTGTTTGTCAATTTAAGTAGCAAGCCTCTTAGATTATTTTTATTAAGAATTTACTTTTATTTTTATTTTTGGAAGCCTGCAGAAGGCACCAATTACTTGTTAACTTGTGGTATAAGGTGCATGATGAGACTCTCTGTAAATATAGCAGCATGTTATTTAATATTAAAAGATTGTAATAAAATATATAAAACCCGTTGACCTTTGTCGATGGTCAAAATAAGTAAAAAAATATAAGTATAAATTGTTGTCTATTCCTTTCTCTTTAAACGAGATTGACCATTTTTGTATGGACGTTGGACCGAGTGCCGCCCAACATTGAATCATAGTGCATACTATTCCTTAGACAAATACTTGTCTTCAACCCAAAGCGCTTCAGGATCTATACGAGGAGTATGAAGGAAATTTAATCTAGTTTATAGATTTTACATTGACGAAAATCATAACCAACCGCTTGTTTTTAAATAAAAGACGGATATTATAGACAATGGAATAAATATTCAACCAATAGTCAATTGTGTGTGTTATAAAAAGGGGTGTTAATTCACCTCTGCCTACCGCTACGGGGATATAGGCGTGATTTATGTATGTGTGTAATCATTAATCAATGAAATCAATGATGAGGAATGGGCAGCAGCGATCCTCTTATAACACCTAGCAATAGCAATGTACTGCGACTTTTGTACCCGATAAATGGCAATAGGCTCGCCACTTATTACATGGGACCTAACATAATTGGCGAAACGTGGGTGCTGGTTCACCTCTGCCTACCCCTTCGGGGATATAGGCGTGAGTATATAATCATTAATTGCCCGGTGTAGACCAATAAGCACCTTGGGGCACCCGAATGGTGGAGGGCAAACCACCAACAACAGCATACCCAAAGAGGGTTGGCGGCCGGCTGTAAAACCTAAGCCAAAACCTTGAGCACTATGGATTGGAAATGTTGTCATTACAATCACTTTCTCCGTTCATCAGTCTCTCGACACGGTCCGTTTCGTCTCTTTTCTAAACGTTCATTCATCACTAGCACCTTTACGGTGTGATGGATGATATGAATCAAAAAGAGTGGTGGCTTGATGACGTCTGACCGATATGAATGGAATAGCAAACATACTGATACCAGATAATCTGGGAACAGGACAGGGAGAAGAAGAAGTATGTAATCATTAATTGTTCGTTATATTTATGTAGGCCTCATGATACATGAGGCACGAATGTAAATCATTATTATGAGGAGGACGACTGTCTTTAATATAATTAAACGTCATCCTCATCGTCGTCCCAGCATGTTGGTGCCTCGCCCACCCCTAAAACCAAACTAGACAAACAACGTGGGCACAACTTCTTCGCGCAGTAAAACATGAACAGCAATAATGTTGCACGGATTCGAGCCCATGATTGGTCTCGTCAATCAAAATATAGCAGTGATACACTTTTAACAAAAGGTGTCTGCTTTTATGGATTGAAAATCGAGACAGCGCTATACAAAGATGTCAGACAGTCATTGAGTCATTTTCGTACAGAGTTTACAAAAAGCTTGCTTCGAGTGAGACTAGCGATGTCGAAATCAGACTTAGAAGATAGAATAAGTAAAATAATAATAATTTTATTTCATGTAAACGTCAAACAATATATATATATATCATAATTTGAAGCACCAAAAGAAAAAGTTAAGTTTTTAGAGTAACTCGTGGATGTATTCTTTTTTAATATCTCTTCATATAAGGAACAAAATAAATGTATTCCCATATATGGGCATCATTTGGTCCAATTTGGTCAATCTCCGTTGTAAAAGTTGTAAGTTGTTTTCATGCTGTAAGATCCATGTTCATTAGTCTCTAATCCTTCAAGCAGGTAATGGCTCCTAATGACGCTACACACGTGCAAATGAATTGATTGAATGCTGCCTATGTGCCCAATCAACTAATTTACAGTCATTAGGTTGGTATGTATATAACTTGACCACAAGAATTAGTAGCATCACAAACATGGACAGATTACACAGATCACATCTTTTTTTTGTATGTTAAACAACATATTACACCAAATACGGAAATATTATAAAGGTAGAAATATTATGACTGAATTCAAGACCCGTGTATATCAATACAGATTGGTGTGAATGAATATAGGATCGTCTTAGCATCATAGCACCGTAAGGCACTCGAATGGTGGAAAGGCAAACCAAAAACAAAGCACTGACTGTAAAACCTATTTAGCTCGTCGGTCTCTCATCTCATGGTCCAGGTCTTTTCTAAACATGCATTCATCACAAGCACCTTTCGTGTAATGGTATGAATCAAAAGAGAGTGGATGGCTTAATGACGCCTGATCGATATGAAATAAATGAATGGACAAGGAAACATACTGTGCCGACCCCAGATAAACTGGAAACAGGGGAGGAAATTAATGAATATGCAACCAGTCTACCCAATATGAACAATGAACTAAAAAAATACAAAATACTATACATATACAACTCTTAAAAGACCAATTTCTCGTTACCTACATTGGTTTTCTGGTTGGCGTCTGCTGATATTGTCTATTCGAGTTTGAGTTTTCATTAAAAACTTCTGCCGGCGTTCGCTTGGCGACCAACCTGGAAGCGCGCTAAGCCACTATCTGGCTTTTAACACACTACCCTGGTGCACTTTGAGATATTAAAATGTAGAGCAGGTGTTACTTACGCGAGTTTACATAAACACGACCTACATTGAAAGGAATCCACAGTTTTTGCTGAGAATTTGCATAACAGAATTCGTCTTCTTTCTAATTGCTAATGCGTTTAGACATGCTGTTTCACCGCACTGGGCCAGCGTATTCTATTCTATTTATTCATTCTACATATCCTGTGCCCCATCAGTGGGGATATTATAGGGCTGGTGATGAGACATGTTGCAGACACTTTTATCAACCTTAATTCTAGTGTGTTGCACAGATCAGAATATTAAGATGTATTTGCACAGAACAGTGGCCCTAGCCAAGTGGCTAATCTGACGTATGAAACTGTATGAAACCGACGTTTTATTTTCTCTGTAATAGGTACGTCAGTTTCATACATTTGTTTTCTATATATACGCCCTCAGATGTATGTGCGGGGTGGCGAGATCAGATTTGATAGTAATCATATGGACACCAGTGAACATTGCCTTGCCAACGCTTGAGTTCGAGTCCGCCGTCAGGGCATAATTTTCGTCAGGGCATAAAAACCTGTCTTAGTAATTTATGAAACGGTCTGAAATTTAAATGACAAAGAGTGAATCCTGAATGTTGATGGATTTCAAATTAGAGAAGCATTACAGAGGCCATGTATGTATGTATTTTGTGAGTGACTGTTACATATAATTCCTCACAAAATTCATACATGGATGAGAAGAAAGACAAATAAAAAAGAAGATAGACTGAAAATATTGCGCCGACTCAATAGGATGGGATAAATGCAGGGTTGTGTTATGTATATAACTACTTATATCATAATCAAACCTACACTTGACCACGTTATTCGCCTTCAACAATCATCCCCGAGATCCATCCCATCCTACGTTTCTTACCATATTCATAGACTTGCCTTCTTCTTATCAAAAAGAAATAGTAACATAAGTCCCAAGCTCCTATCTCGGAATCAGACAACACCATCTTAACATGTAGGTAAGTACCTAGTCTTCATAATCTATTTATAATGCGCTTGACATATTTTACCACGGCCATCTGAAAGTCACCTGCAAAGGGTACTCATATCTCATATCTATGTAATCATAAAAATACACATTTGTTCGTTATATTCTTTTAAGGTCATAAGTAGATGTCTGTTCAAATATTTTTGTTTGCTGTACTCTAGGAAATCTTATAGAACATATAATCATGTCCTCTTCGTCTTCTGTAAACATAATTTTACTATGTATAATTGAACAGATTCAACCAGCTCCCTCGTCAAATAAAATATTAAAAAGTTGCCTGCGTTGACTTTTCTTAAGGATGAGTTCACTTACTCGTAGCGCTCGTAGCAGTTTGAAACTTGTATCTTAGTAGGTTTTATTTGCTGTTCTGCTAAAAACCTTACACATCGGAGTTTAGATATTATTATGATATATCTATAAGATTGTAAATTAATCTTGCTAACTACAATATAATAAATTAATATTTCTTACACTCACACCTTTTAATTATCTAGAAAAAAGTAAGTATCATATGCACTTGTGTTATGGATAATGATCATATACAAATGTTGTGATATTAAAGAAATATCTTTTTATAGTAAGTAATAAAGTTTTTCATTAGTTTAACTGACTTTGATGTATTTGCCTGTAACAAAAAAATGGTTGTGTGCTTATATCCGTTTAGATGGGCTTGCCCCAATGGTGCTGATATTGTAATAGTTATTTGTTGTACGTGAGTGCAAAGTTGTTTTTTAACCGCGTGCTCAATTTTGATGACCGAGCTAGCGAAGGATTCTAAAATTGAATCACTCGCTACGCTCGTGATTCAAAAATTAGAATCCTGAGCGATAGCGAGGGAATCAAAACAGCACAAGGTGAAAAATCTTTGCACTCGAGTGCAACACGTAACTTTTCATCCCCCCCAACGAGGAAATTGCAAAATACAAAAAAAAAATACAATCACAACAATTTCTGTTTTCACCCAGAAACTTCCACAACACCCTCCCATTAACCCAAACACACTCTCAACACCCACCCAGAAACACCCACAACGTTCACACCCATCCACTCAGACACACCCAAAAAACACCCATTCGCCAAGAAACACCCACAAAACACCCATTCACCCAGAAAAACCCACAAAACATCCATTCACCCAGAAACACCCACAAAACACCCATTTACCTAGAAACACCCAACAAACACCCATTCACCCAGAAACACCCACAAAACACCCATTTACCTAGAAACACCCACAAAACACCCATTCACCCAAAAACACCCCCAAAACACCCATTCACCCAGAAACACCCACAAAACACCCATTCACCCAGAAACACCCATTCACCCAGAAACACCTACAAAACACCCAATCACACCCAAAAAAACACTCAATCACCCAGAAACACCCACAAAACACTCAATCACCCAGAAACACCCACAAAACACCTAATCACACCCAAAAAAAACCAATCACCCAGAAACACCCACAATACTCACCCATCCATTCAGACACACCCACAAAAAACCATTCACCCAGACACACCAACAAAACACCCAGTCACCTAGACACACCCTCAAAACACCCATTCACCCAGACACACCTCCAACAGCCACCCATCCACGCAGCCACACCCGCAACATTCATCCAGACACACCTGTGAGTCCCTAATAAAAATTACCGTCCCTAATGGAGTTCCGAGACGGTCAATCAGCTTGAGTCAAGCACGTTGATTTTCTGTATGTTTTTGTTCCGTTGCTAGCGTAAACAAATCAAACAGACCTAAAAAGCTTTTAAATGCTTGACTCAAGCATCCAGCAAGCGTTGTAGCCGATCAAAATGTTTAAAGCAAGATTGACGCCAAGCTGATTAACCGTCACGGAACTCCTAGGTTTTAACAAATTTGTGACGTGAAAAGAAAATGGCGCGCGCAAAGCAAATTACAAAAAAAGTGCACCAAGAAGGTTCCGAGTCTGAGTTTTTAACAAATTAAAATAGGTTGCATGACAATTTCGGCACCATGGAGGTAGAAATGTGATGTTTTGAATTCACAAACTCATTGCACACGATGTTCTAAATTCAAATTTACTTTAACCTCTAGAGGATAAAAACGGCTTTTGCACTCAGATATCGAAGAGCAAAAACGCTTTTTCCGAGATGGTGGGATGAAATAGTAGATTTTCCATCAAGTGCACAAAACGAATCATTTTTGTCCGAGACTTTTAGCAGCCCGAGCCGAAGGCGAGGGCTGATAGTAATGTCGAGGATAAAAATGGTTTTGTGGACGAGGTAGAAACTCTGCTTTTCACTTCGATTGCGAGGAAATAATACAGTAGTTTATCATAACATTTCATAAAATTCAAACTAAAATTAGTACAATTTTGAATACTGAAGGCAATTGTTTTTCCCATTGATATTAGGCTTGGGCTGCAGACCTATACAGCCAAGTATTAAATTAATTTTGAAATAATAATTTTCTTAAGTTAATTTAATAACCTACCGTACCTACTTAAATTAAAATTATGTCTTAAAAAACGCATTAGGCAAATAAATTTCAGTAAATAATAAAATAACAAATTCTATCTCTGAATTTCTTATTGTGTTTGGCTGCATTGCTCACTTTCTTGGCCTTAATAGAGACACATTTATGAGTAGATACGTTAATGCTCTAGAGCACAAAAATCGATTTTGTGCAGCCTATATCCTGCACAAATAAGCACTTTCAGAGCATGAGAAGTGAAAAAATTATTATGGGGGTTGAAACTGACTTAAAAAACGTAACGTCCATCCCATAAATTCCTGCTTCTTCTGCGTACACAGACACGCTACGCCACCAACGTAGCATGTCTGTGCATAGCACTGCAAAGAAGCCAATCTATATTAAAACAGTAGATCACTACTACACTAAGTAGTAGCTTCGGGAATCTATCTTTTCGTGTATTCCCATCAACCTCACCGCAGGAGATTCATACACCATAAGTCTACAAATCCCTTAAACTTTTGTTTTTTTAAACAAATATAAACTGCTTGTTAGATCTTTTTTTTATTTATCAGTCTTTATTTATTTATTTTTGTAAGTTTAATTTGCCAGTGGTAAACAGATTTAACAGAATAATCACTATTTACCTACGTCAGTATAATTATTGAAAGTGATCGTTCACCAATGCAGCAAATACGTTGTACACTGCATTGACCCCAATCCCCACATACATTGACTCACTCATCTACGCTACTGACTTGCCGCCTTTCTGTGCGTAGCACAGTTTTGTCGCCTTTATGAATTCATGAATGCAATGCTATTCCAATTATAATCTCTCGTCGCGAATCCTCTAAATTTAAATAACCACGAAATTATGCTGATTCGCCCGTGTCCAATATTTGCGAAAAGCTTACACCAACATAATTTTCCAGGTAGGTAAAATCTCAAAAGTAAGGGATACGCGGCGAAAGTCTACATATAAAAGCTAATTAATTCCTGTTTTAACAAACTTATAAGTCTGACTCCTAATTAGGTATTAGGTTATTTGCTTTTTTAAGCGTTTATGTTCAAAGGATCTTTACAAATTTCGCTGTAGAGTGATAGAATTAATATTCTTTGTATTACCTAGATACCTATAGAAGCGGGCGACAATGATAAAAGTTCTGGTTGGTATTCACCAGACCTCAATGATTATGTAGCCAACATTGACCAAACCATGGTATGGGTATAACTCGTAACATTGAAAGAAAACTCTTATCATTAAATAATTCACGATTACTCCCAAATTGTGCCCCCGTTCCATATCAGAATGAATAATCCATTAATAAACAGGTAGGTACATAACAAACAATAACGTTTTATTACAGTGTTTCATTGTTTGCCGAAACAATGCAGTACATTTTTAATAAAGCTTTAGTCGAGTTGTATTAGTCCAAACAAGAAAGGTACGAGTGATTCTATTAGATTGCCCTATACAGACACATAAATGGGTCGGCCCAACCCAAAGCTGTAAAAAAATAACTCGATGCAATCAGAAGGAGGAGGGAGCTCGATGACGCTGGGGTTGGCGCGTTTGGCCTGCGATTGTGTAAACTAAGTAATATTCGCTACGGCCAGCCATCGGATGGGTGATCAAACATTTTATATCAAGAGTTCATTCGCTCTCCGGAAGGCATGATAAGCCGATGGTCTCGTCTGCTGCGCAAGCAACATAATATATAAAACAATTGAAACAAATTATACATATTAATTCCTCTTCCATTTATATCGATCAGACATCACCAAGCCAAAGGAAAGACGCTAGTGATGAATGAATGTATAAAAAGTGATGTAGAAACACCGAGGAACGGAGAGCTTAGGTGGGCACATGCACGCCTACTGCTTAAGATTTTGGCTAAAATTTTACAACCGACCGCCTTCCTGACACCAACCCTCTATGGGTAAGCTGTTGAACACGTAATATTCTAGTAATTTTAACCACGACAGGGTACCATATGTCCATCAATCTCCTCGATGGGCATTGTGCTTTAGTGACACAAGCTAAGGTTGACAATCGATCGCAGATGTTTGACAATTAATAGGGTCGATTCTGACAACGGTTCTCTAAATCTTATATTAATTTGACAATAGTGTTTCTCTTTCATTCACAATACAGAATAAAGAGGACAGACTGATATTAAATTTAGTTTTAAGTTTAGAGAATCATGTCAGAATTGACTCTATTGTATATTGTCTGACATGCTGTTCACTGTAGGTACCTAAACGTGCCATAATAACATGGTTCGCAAGACTCTGTCGCTCGATGAGTAAGTACCGTTAACTTAAGCATTAGAACTTAACGACTGATGTCATATGAAGGTAACTGTCTTTTAATAAGTGTCTGCTTAATGTTTATAGCGTTATGGCTTCTCTATTTATTTTGAATGTCTTCTGGAATACTTTCGCTCCTTAATGTTTGGTCTTAATAACTTTTCTTGTGGTATAATATAAGTCTGAAATAAAATCTAAGCGCCGGTAAAGTTTGTTCTTAAACAGTAAAACTAGTTTCATATGCAGCATAGCTAGTCATAAAGTATGTACTTTTAAATTTTAGTATAATACTCTTCTTAATAAAATAGAGATACTATTTTTTACACACATACTTACTAACGCACTCAGAGACGTCAATTAATGTTAATGAGTACTTAATCTCAAAAAATAACAATTGAAAACTAGACACTATTGTTGCGGGGACAATGGTTACATTTAAATGAAATTTTTTGACATTAAGTACCTACTCATTAAACTTAATTGACGTCTCTGAGTGCGGCAGATAGGTACATAAATTCCGGTACATAAATTTATTGTTAGGTGGTAAAACAAAGACACTGCTTCTGCTGCCCATTCTTCATCATGTTTTAACTCTTAGTACCTTGAAGACTACCAGAAGAGATTGGGAGTGGTGACAGTTGTATTCTGCTCTTCCTTCAACACACGGTTATTTAAATGTTATTTAATTATTAGAAAATATATAGAAAGAGAAACAAATATCCAAACATTTTTACCACCCGTACGAACTCGTGTTCTGCATTCCATGAGAATTTAATTTTCCCTTCATTTTTTTTACCTCTTTTTCTTTGTGCTTTGTATCAACTTACTTATCAGGTTGACAATCAATAAGGGATAATTCACAGTTTTGTATAGTCTAACGTACTGTTGACTGTACGAAATATGAACTTGGCGCTGAAATTAAAGCGCTTACAAATCAACCTCAGCCTTCTTTTTAAGAGCTACCTATTGAAAAGCATCGAGGCTGACTTCCAAGGTCTCCCGCCAAAAACACCTGCCGAGCATCCATATAAATCAATAACTTTGACAGGGGGAGTGCTCAAAGCAATTTGAAAAGAAAGTGAACCTTGACAAAGGGGCTCGTAAGAATATTTGCAAAATAACGGAATCTTAACTAATTAAACCCTTGTAATTGTAAACCATGCAGAGAAAGTAGGTATCCGTAAGTTTCTTTCACACAATGCATAGGTAAATATTTCCGAACAGCAGGCAGATTAAAACCGATATTTTATCTTGCAAACAATAAAATTAAATCAATACAAAAGTGCCTATTCAAAAAATAAAACGCTGAAAAGAGAGTAAAGAAAGAAAAGAGAGTAAAGCTACAGCTGTCATTCTGATCCAAAAAAATCTTCCTTGAAGAGAAATGCAATTTTTTAATTTGATTATTACACTAGCAAGAACTAGCATACATGGCAACATTCTCGGTTCGGTGAATGAGGTAAGTTCAGCCGCGCACGTAAATAATTAATTAGTTCTTGCACACTAAACCAGTACCTTGAGGTACGCCGTTGAAAATTTAAAACGAACACACGTTTCGCTGCCTGGAGGCGTTCCGTCCGCTTTAGGCATGTTTGTGCCGCTTTGAGGCAATGCGGCAATTTTACATCTGTATCATACGTATGTGACTGCGAAATTGACTTGTTTAGTTCAAAACTAAGGCCCCGATGTAACTCGAAGTGTAGCGCTTTAGCCACCTTATATTAGATATTATTAGAAAGTGAATTATATTAATACCTACTCGATCCTGAAGCAGGAATTCTAGTAGCAGGAAGTCAGATTATGTTAAGACACATTTCGAAAGAAATTCCTAAAGGCTGAATCTTCAGCGATGGCTCGAATTTATAAGCACGTGTGTCAATTCCCACCTCAAAACACAATAAACTATAGTGCCTAATTATCCAACTCGAAACTATAATCTTTTACCGACCGACGACGACGAAGCGACTACTTAACAATTTTGTCGTATTTCCTTTATTGCATTGCAGTTAAGAGTTTAACTGCACACCGATTGCAATCTGGCTGCACAATTGGTTGGTAAAAACAGTTTGACAGATCACTTCTTTAGTAAAAACATCTCTAAAATGCATCAAATTTATTTCCTACTTTCTAAAGTAAGGAACACGCGTGTCGTATTAAGGTCTTTCATGCTGGACCTTGAGGCATCTAATTGGAGCGCAAATCATCAACAACAGCACACATTGTTTTTTTGGCGTGCGCGTGACGACTTTTGCAAAAGCGTCCAATTTTTTTAACTTTTTTTACAATGCAGGTATTTTTTTATATTTTTTATCCTCTCTTAATACATACATAAATCAGGCCAATATCCCATAAGGTGCAGGCAGAGGTGAACTAACACCCACGTAATAGGTGGCAGCCTATTGCCATGTATCGGGCACGTAAATCGCCGTATATTACTAGGTGGTATAAGCTTGTACGACACTCAAAAGATAGATGGGGGGGGTGACAATTGTATTCTGCTTAAGGGGATAGTTAATCTGCTTTGATTGATATTAAAAACTATAAATAATTGACAACATTTAATTTTTTCAACAAACCTTTATTATGTTATATGAAATTAAACCGAAAATGAAGACATCCATATTTTGAATTCCGTCGTTTTCATACAAAAAATCATGATTAAAATTCCGGTCATTCTAAACAGACGTAAGCGTCAAATGACGTCACCGCAACGGAGGAATGGCGAAATCACTTTTCACCCGTTCTGACGCGAAAAATTAAAAGATTACTTGTCAAAATTGACGAACTGCCGTTTCCGGGGTCGAAAATAAAAACATTTTATACAATACGTTTTAAAGTCTCAGAAGGATTTCAATTTATTGCTAGTAAAGTAATGTTAATTCAATTAATTACATTGGATATGATTTATGACAAACTGACATGAAGGCAAACGTTTTAATCTATACATAAAGAAACGGAATATTTATTTTGGGGGGGTTATTATTTTTGAAATTTCGTCAATTGGAACATACATACATACATACATACATAAATCACGCCTATATCCCCGAAGGGGTAGGCAGAGGTGAACTAGCACCCGCGTTTCGCCAATTATGTTAAGTCCCATGTAATAGGTGGCGAGCCTATTGCCATTTATCGGGCACAAAAGTCGCAGTACATTGCAAGGTGGTATAAGAGGAACGCTGCTGCCCATTCCTCATCACTGATTTATCCTTAGGCGCCTTGTACGACACCCACGGGAGAGATTTGGGGTGGTGGCAATTGTATTCTACTCGCCGTCACCACACGGCCTTATATTATTAAATACAGTAATTGTAAATAATCAGAAGTTATTTTTTTTTCGGAGTGAACGACAACAGCTAGGTAGGTATTATTCTGTTAGGGCCCGCGTTAACAACACCCAACAGCTGCTGCCCCTGTAGCACGGGCCGTGGACACATCTCCTTCGGGGGAAAGAAAATCTTTTCCTCTCGCTCTAACCCACTAAATCCCGAGACAAAACACTGTCAAGTAGTGGAGAGAGACTTGTCCACGTCCCCGTGCTAGGCCCGCTGTTGTACCCTCTATTCCCCTTCATCGGTATAGCTGCAGTCCGTTGAGGCTTCTTTTTAAAATATATCATCATCATCATCACCAGCCCTTTTAATTTCCCCACTGCTGGGGCACGGGTCTTCCCTATAGATGCATAAATAAATAATAAATAAAAAAATAAATATTTTTACACTCACACCTATCATCTAGCCCAAAGTAAGTAGCCTAAGCACTTGTGTTATGGATACTAGATGACGGACATATTTTTTAATATAATTATGTATATAAATGTTGAAAATATACTACATAAACATATACACAACCATGACTCGGGAACAAACATTTGTGGTCATCACAAAGTTTGCCTCTACCAGGATTCGAACCCGGGACCTCTTGGCCAATACCCAGCAATCTGAGCATTCGACCAAGGCGGCCGGCATGGAAGAATATATGGAGATTGGGCCATAACCTTAGTGGTTTAACGACTGCAGATACATTCGGGACCAACGGCTTAACGTGCCTTCCAAAGATCGGAGATAAAAAATTTTTGTTTAAATTTTTGTCACCCATGCAACGACCGGCCGTAGCGAATATTGCTTAGTTTACGCAATCGCAGCCCAAGCGCGCTATGCCACTGCGCTAGCGATCTCCTACTATTACACATTCTTTTACCTTATATAAATGAAGGAAAACTCCAAAATATTTTTTTTTATTGATGAAAAAAAAATCAAAAATTGATATCGCGCAAAAGGTTTTTTTTTCACATTTTTGTATATGCTATGAGAAACACAGTGTCAAGAATTGGAACTGAAGTCAAACATTTTTTAAAAAACAAACAATTTATTTAGTTCATAATATTATTATAAAACGACAAGATTTTAACATTCTTAGATTAGATTTTAATTACGATAATGAATTATTTGATAAACAAATAGTTACGCCCATACAATAGGGATGATGACACTGACAAACAATCAGTGAAATGATGATTTATAATAATAATTTAGGATAAGGAAATTCGTTAATATTCACTTGTTATCAGATTACACATGTGATTGATATTTATTTATATTTATCTATCTAATTTCTTTCACACTAATAATGCCATTAACTAACTATTCTCGCAAATTTTGACGAGCTTTGGCTTATGACTTTCATAAAAAACGTAATATGTAACTACTACTTAGTACCGCGAGTAGTTATAAATAACATATTAAGATAGATACATAATTATTTATATAGTTAATTGAAAAAAATCTCCCTGAATAGAGAGAAAGGTAAGACAATCAAGTTGACATGGTATCATTTTCTTGCAATACTACCACCATGACGACATAGGAACTATAAGATGAAACGCACTCTATTTCGCTATCTCCATTTTGACATTTTATTAGCGAACAACGTCACACAGACGCCATCGCTATTTTGGCGTTTCGGTGGAAATTTGAAATTGCATAATTTTTTACAAAAATATAATTTAGTTTGGGTAAAGTAGACACGTAAAAACAAAATGGTATAGTTTATCAAAATAAGTCATCATGCCTATTCTCAAAAAGTTGCCATTGTACGTACTGTTATGAAGGTTCCACATAAACTGTGTAGTCTTTGGTATCATACAAAGTAACATCATTGATACACTTTATCAACCA
This sequence comes from Cataclysta lemnata, assembly GCA_963931975.1. Classification (NCBI taxonomy): domain Eukaryota; kingdom Metazoa; phylum Arthropoda; class Insecta; order Lepidoptera; family Crambidae; genus Cataclysta; species Cataclysta lemnata. The sequence goes on from OZ008339.1 coordinate 10,278,468, forward strand.
ATACTTGTTTACATGTCTGACTTTCGAAGATAGTTTTCTTTTTAAATTCTGTATTTTCCGCTGACGTATGTACTCGCTACTATGCACCAAGTAGTCAACATCAGACGGATTGATGGATTTGTCCACAACCCCTCCGTACGCAATCCAGTGCCTCTCAAAATGGAATCTTTCATCCTCAGGAAAACTGATGAAATCCGGATAGAACCCTAACCGTTTGTCCTTGAAAACGTCAGGCAAAGGATTTTCGGGTAAACACTCCGCATCATCCGTGTCCAATTTTGAATCCAAATCACCTGAAGTCGAATCGAAACTCGAATTTGTTTTGTCCGAAGAGTTGCTAGCATTGAGGCTTTTCTTAGCTTTCCGTGGAGAAGAGTCTTTTTTGAGAAACCTGTCTATTTTATTCTGGGGGCTGAGTTTAGGTTTCTTTGTGGGTACTTCGTCCGAATCTGCCGCGGTGGCAGCCAATTTGTTCAAAAGTGAAACGTCAGTCTTTTCCTTGGACGTCTTGAAAATGTGCCTAAGTTCATCCAAGTTGGTAGCAGAATCCGAATGTTTGTCGTCTCTTATCCTTGTTACTCTTGGAAATCTAACGGATATTCCATCGGCGGTGTGCAGGTTGGCTTTAGTCAATTCCGTTCCTGAAAAAGAAAGTCTTTTTATTAGATTGTTGTTTGTATTGTGTTTGTCGGATGCTGTTTTGATAGATAGGGCAAGGTGGCTTAAAAATGGGTATACTGTCTAAGATTTCTAACAGTTGAAGATAGACGTACTACAGCTTAGTTGCTTAGCAACTTCGGTTATTTATCGTAATATAACAAAAAATGCCAGGCCAACTAAACTTTAGCTTACTTTTAACTGTAGATATAATATTGGGACCCGTCATAAAGCTGCCTAATTTTACACTCTGGTGTGTAAAATTATTTCCATATACCCCAATGGATAGGTAGGAATTTAGGTGATGACTTATCACATCTAGGGACCAGACAATCAGGCTGACTGCAAACAATCATTTTAAAAATGAATTGATTCTTGATCTTAGGTACTCGTTTTAGGCAGTATACCCACTTTGGGCTGCCTTCCCCAATATATTATACTAGTGGACGTCCACGGCTTCGCTTCGCTCGCGTTAATGTCGGTTATTATATAGCCTATAGCCTTCCTCGATAAATGGACTATCCAAGACAAAAAGATTTTTTCAATTTGAGCCGGTAGTTCCTGAGGTTAGCGCGTTTAACCAGACATACAAACAAACTCTTCAGCTTTATAATATGACATTTGACTGATATGAATTAAAGAGAAATCATACTGAAGGCATGAAGATGATAATGATAACAGTTTATGTCTAAAATTTAACCACACTTAGATACATACATTCATATGTCCCAGTCATACTAGGATAAATCAGCGATGAGGGCAGCAGCATTCCTCTTATATCACCTAACAATAGTACTGCGACTTTTGTGCCCGATAAATGGCAATAGACTGAGAACAGAAGAGAACATAATTCGTCGGAATGTGGGTGCTAGTTCACCTCTGCCTACCCCTTCGGGGATATAGGCGTGATTTATGTATGTATGTATGTATACTGCCATAGGTATTTCTTTTTCAAATTACTTCTTTACTATCATTTCAAATCAAATTACCTGTTATTTCCCAAACAGGCTGGTTCTTTGGATCTATGGCGACGAAATCAGGCACCATGCCTTTGTTACAATCCAACCAGGTTGGTACCTTATTAAAGTCCTGGGATATTTTCAACATCAGAGGTGCTAGTTCCTTCTGGAGTCTCTCCAGAGTACTATCGTCATGGCCAGTGTGAACTTTTGTCACTGTAACCCATTTATTTCTTCGTGTGTCTAAGCAACCCGTTAGGAATACTGACATCATTCCACCTTTCTTTCCAGAACCTGAAAAATAAAAAGGATTTATTTGGTAATTAAATCATTTATGTATGGTTAAGTGGACGGTTTAGACTATTTTTCTTGGCTTAGTTGCATACCTATCAGTGGCGGAGCGTCCATATAACCCGATTCCCAACAGCCGTACCAAACGAGCGAGCATAAAAAAATCATTACCATAATTCAAGTACAATACCATTTTATAAGCAAATAAAAAAAATCCATCAATATAATCTTATCATAACAGTATTAAACGCGCGCGAAACAATATGCAACACAGGTACATACAATTCGCTCCCGCTCTCTAGATTCCTTCAACTAACTCGCTAAATATCGAGTTATGGACGCCTGGTATACAGCGCCTGCACGCACACAGACAAGCGTAGTCTTGTCAGGCGCACGCAACGCGAAATAGTACCTAAAGTTTGCCTACAAGCCGGCATCAAGCCGGCATTTCGGCAGCCTACGCGCTTATGCATCGATACACTACGACACACGCACACATTAGTAATAAACTCCCACGAAAACAAGTTCCGTCAAAAGTAAATATTTTAGATCTTATTGCAATAGCCATAAAAGCGGAATTTCTTTTGTGAACTGCACTCAATATCGCGGTCGTGCGCCGCTCCTGCAAGCCGCTCCGGACCGGGTTGAATCGTCTTTCTGGCTGTATAAAACAAAGCACAAGCACGCAAAAGTGGCAACGTAGTTCTCCGCTTCGTCACTAGATGGCGTTGAACAGTTGTAGCCGTGTCCTAGCAGGCGGTGTTAAAAGTTAATGCTTAAACCATAAGAGGCTTCATATAGTTGTGGCTTGCCTAACTTGTTCTTTCACGCCACGCCACTGATACCTATACTGATAAGCTAAAGTTATAAAAAAGGTAAACTAAGTTCAATTGTCAATAAGTTTCTGAGTACGCAAATGGCCATTTGACAGATAACTAGTGCTTACAGCCATTTATTATCACAGAAAAAACTGATTCGAAAATACATATTATATGAAATTGGGTTTTTTTTATGAGTTTTGTGACTTGACATTTTTTTTCCAGTGACGAATGAAGGTAAAGAAAAATGTCAATGACCTTGACAGATAAACTCAGAACAGGGCAGGAAGGTGATAACTTACAATGGACAAGTAAGTTCTGAGTAGCTAACTTGGCAGTTCATTTGACATATATTTCATATTACAACTGTCAAATGATCTGCCTAGTCAGCTACATAGTACTTACGTGTAGATTGTGAAACAGGCCCTTAGTCTATCTGCAAGACATCATTTAGGCAACTAGACTAGAAAATCATCCACTTCTCATCAGATTTGATTGTCACCATTTGACAATGGTAAATAAAACTGACATGTATGAATGTATTGACATTTCTTATAAATAAGATTATAATAATACTATTTGATTTTAATTTTAACATTATATAAATGTTAGAAAAATTTGTACAAAGAACTAAAATTTCTAACCACTAAAATCATTATAATAATAATTAACTAAAACATCTGAAACCCACCAAACCATGCGCCAAGAACCACTAGATCAACTGTGTCTGCCATCGCCCCATCAAACAAGTAGTCCTTTTTCACCTTCAGCCAATGTCTTTTCCCAGGTTGATATGTGGACTGTACATCTTTTAAAACCAACCCTTCTAATCCTTGCTCTAAAACCTGTAACACAAAACAAATGTTTTATTATTAAATGAATAATTAAGTAATTATAAACAAAATTTTATTATTATTGTCAATTTATATTTTTTATTTAATTTTATTATTATTTGTTACTCTTATTACTTATTAATCAAACTCCAACGAAATAAAAACTAAACACGGTAACATAACCAAACCTAACAAAAAAACTCTATGCTTTTTACCCAGGTAGAAAACCCTAAATCATAGCTAAACATACCTATATCAACATGTTTCTATTTGACACTAGATTATTAAGCTTGCATAAAACTGAATTAACTCATACTTTACCTTAGCTATCATCTTTGCTAAATCTGCAGGTTTCTCAATGAATTCCTGTTCAGAAAACATAACATGGTCCTTGACTTCTACCATGTTTTTATGCAAAATCTTCCTTCTCTTTCTAATGGGAACATCAATCAATACTTCCCCATTGTAATACAAGCAATCAAAAACAAACAAACACACTTTGGCATTGTTGAACTGAGACTGCTTATGAATACCTAATGTACCGAAAGGTAGCGGCTTCCCTGTGTTGACATCAACAAGCAGCACTTCAGCATCTAATATTAAATCCACTCCACCAGGAAAAGCTTGCGGCAAATAATCTTTAAAATGGTTTACTTTATGTGGTGTCACGGGTTTTAGTGCTCTTGAAAAATATTTGAATTCATCCCCTCGTTTGTGCACCTGAACCCTTTCACCATCATATTTGATTTCTGAGAACATACCATTGGGACATTTCTTCATAGCCATTTCAACAGATTTACATGCTTCCGCTAACATAGGTAACACGGGTGTCATTAACACTACTTTTGCTTGGACACTACTCTGCAACGCATCTTTATGTTTAACATTGGAACCATTTGATAAAACTCTATCTAATACCATGTTCAAGTCTCTCGAGGTCTGGAATACATTATATGCATCTGGGTGTACACCTTCCAATATATGTTTTGGGCCAGCATTAATTCGTAAGTCACCTTTAATTAGCCGAATTAACATCAATAAATCTTGAATGGTGCATTTGTTCACTATTTTCTTGAAATGGTATATTTGTTCTTCTTCTTTTGTTAATTTTGATAGACCTTCTAAAAACTTTTCTATATCATGTATGGTCAATGTGCTCTCAGATGCAGGCCTAACAGATTTTGACTTTGTGAAATACTCTTTTACTGTCTCTGCAACATCACCTCCCTCTAAATGTGTCAGCATATCATCATGATCAGTATTAAATATTTTAGAAAACAATTTCACAAGCTGCTTACTCTTTAAATTGTAAACTCGCTTTGAAACTTGAGGCAACAATAATTTACACCATTGCAATAAGTCACCATTGAAACTTCCACTACACCCATTTCTAAAGAACTGATTGACAATTGCTGTCTTATCAGTATATGCGTCAACTCTAGATATTTTCTTGCATATTGTAAAGAAAGTTTTGAAGCAATCATCCTCTATGTTTTCTTTCTTAATGTCTTGATATTTTTTAACTGATTTGCTTAGTGGTGCTGATTCATTCTTTATTACTTTCGCCGTATATTTGCCACTGTTCTTGTCGGCATACAGGTTTTCCATCTCATTAATTTTTTTCAAGATAAATTCTTGATCTTCTTTGCTCAAGGTATGCCAGTTTCCGATGTCATCAATTGAATCGATACGCTTTGTCGTCGGTCGTTGTTTGAGGAGAATGTTCATAAAACAATCTATGTGGTACCATGATTTCATTTGTTGATTTTCACCGTAAGGACTAGCCACCAGTTTTGCTAAACGTAACTCACCACCCGGACATAAACCCTTACAACCTTTGCAAGATGCTCTCCCACCTTTAGCTCGATCAACAAAAAATGGAGTAAAGTCTGACATTTTCACTTACTTTATCAAAATTGAATTCATTTAGAATTTTATTTTACAGCACAATGTTCAATTTTTACGATTCCAAACATAGCTCACTCACATTTTGTTTTGACATTTATTTTTGACAACACTAGGGAGGTACGTGTTACGTTCGTCAGTAACTGTTCTGCGTATTAGGTACCTTCTGCTCTATGACTCGTATACTCACTGGCTGGCAACCATAGGTCTGAGAGAATCAATTTTTATCACACTCGAGCGATACAAGGTCAACGAAATAAGTAAGAAAATTTCTTAGTTAAATAATTTCTCAATAAGTTAAATAATTACTTATTAACGAAATACTGCTATTGAAAGCATTAAAATAGAAATAAGTATTGTTTGATAGATTTATACGGTAACCTAAATACAACATTCTTAGAACCCGCGAAATAATTGATTGTGTTAACTAATTTGTACATTATTTTAATATTATTTCTGACTGGTAAAATTAAAAACTTACTGAATACTATAAGTACCTACTGTATTCACACGATTAGTCTTTGCGTTAAATTAAACCACGTTCAGTTATAATTAGTTAAAATTAATTTGTGAGACACAGTTTTGTAGTTGACTTCTGCGTCATCACTTCAAAGTCTCTACAGCCTAACCATAAAGTATCACATGATTTTGCACTTCGCACTATTGATTTTAGACATTTGTGCACATGCGCAGTACAAAATAAATATTGACGTCAATCTCGGAGACGTCAATCTGTACTGTAACTTGTTCGGATACGGGCATATTAAGGACAGAAAATTATATGATACGAATACTACTTTTTTAGAAAATTATTTTAGTTGTAATTGAATACTTTATAGAGTAAATAAATAATGTTTATTGTATTTAATTAATTATTTTCATTCTTATTTTATGAAGGGAAAGGATTTCTTATATACCTATCTTTTCTATCTATTTAAATTCCGTAGTTTTATTATAGGTAGTTAATTATTTATTATTTTTCTTTTATAAGAACTTTCTTTCAGCTCACTTCCATGTGCAAATTTCTATGATCATCAGTGGGATACTTAATATAAAATATATTCCTTTACAACGCAATCCTGTTTCTAAGTCTTTTCATCCGATGAAAATAATTGTAGTAGTATTTTTAAGCAAATACAGAGTCAGATTTTCTTTTATTATTATTATTCTTGATAAGTTAAAGGCGAAACGTGGGTGCTACCTCTGCCTACCCCTTTGGGGATATAGGCGTGATTTATGTATGTATACATACATACATAAATCACGCCTATAACGCGGGTGCTTATTCACCTTTGCCTACGCCGGGTAGGCAAAGGTGAATAAGCACCCGCGTTTCGCCAATTATGTTAGGTCCCATGTATGTATGTATGTATGTATAAGTTAAAGGTGATAAAGTATTAGCATCTTAGTAACATGAACTTCTTATACATACTTATTTCACTACTTTTTTGACTTTAATATACATTATTCATTACTTAATAGGCTCAAGACACCTTGCAGGCAAAATGTGAATTTTACAAATTATAGGTCCTCCTTCGGGGCTGAACCGTCTTGTTTTATGTATTTTTGTTTATGTAGTATTCTTATTAGGGGTCAGCTATTAATGCCACTTCAAATAATATGCTGGATATCCAGATCTGACAGAGACGTATAAAAAAGTTACCATTTTGTAACATCTGATTCGTGCCGTGTTTCTTCCAAACTAATATTTTGTATATTTTTAACAGTGTTTTGTATTAATTTTTCAGCTTCATCGTGTCATCAAGAGTTCAGCAGTGACGTCACAAAACACGGAACGCTGACTTCTCCACACTTCCCGTCACCATATCCACCGAACACACACTGCCATTACGAATTCTTTGGCAGAGGAAAAGAAAGAGTTAGATTAATATTTCAAGACTTCTACTTGTATAAATCTTCAGATGGATCTGTTGAGTAAGTTATTTGAATAACAGTAAATTTAGATTCCGATTTCAAAACGTACCAATCGATTGTCAACCTTAACTTGTTTGACGTAGAGTACAAAGTCGATTGGTGAAATATTACATATTTTGCTAAGCTGAACTGCTGTTGACTGCACTTAATTTGAAGACTAATTTTTTGTCGCCCTGGGCGACATAATGGTTGCAGTTGAATCTGCATGTCGCTTATTAAATACAAAAACGACACTTGTTTGTATTTTTTATTTGTTTTATTGTTCTTTTGTTTGTTTTAGCTATGGTTCAAAACTGGCATATACTATGAAACGTATGCGCATTCGTTTTTGAGCTTTTGTATTTAAGAAGCGTTGTATTTGATTTGAATAGTATTGGACTGAAAATATCTTGTCATTTAAATTGAAATGACGCTCTTACCTGCTAGCTTACTTAAGCCTGCAGGCCTAGCACGGGACGTGGACAAATCTCTCTCCAGTCTTCACCTCTTGACAGTGTTTCTCTCGGGATTTAATGGGAATTAGAGCGAGAGGAAAATATTTTCTTTAGCCCGAGTTTCTTCTCGTCCGAGCTGAATTTCTCCTCGTCCCGTGCCACGGGGGCTGGTTTGATTTGTACAGTTGTTGCAAAAACTACATAACTAAAAAAATAGTTTTAAAAAACATTGTCATTATTAAAATTTGTGGTATTAAGACTTATACAAGAAAAGCATTTCTTTATATTCAAGAAGTGATATACTGAGAAGTAGCCTTTTTTATTGTTGTATTTTTCTTTTAGTCATTGCAATCTTTTCAAACCATGGCAAAGTTGCCATTGGTATTAATTTGTGAAAAAATTAGCCCTCACTTTTTTATGGAACATTTTAAATTTTATTAATTTGATAAGCACAACTCAATACTATTTAAAAAACTTCTTGTTCATATAATAGCATTGATAATATGCATGCACAATAACACTTTCAAATTAGATTAATTTAATTAAGAGCAGATTTTTATGTCTATCGTTTTATATTTCCAGCTGCGCGAACATGGACTCATTACAAGCATTCATATACGTGGATGGACGGTTAGAGAAGGTGGACATGTTTTGTGGAGTGAACCTGCCTAAGCCAATTATGTCGAATGGTCCCAAACTAATGCTGGAATTTCGAGGGACACAGTCGGCAAGATACGCTAGAGGATTTAAGATGTCTTATTCATTTGTTGAAAGTGAGTATCTAACGTTATAGGTGTACCTAACATCTTCTTCTCCCTGCCCTGTTCCCAGTCTGTCTGGGGTCGGCGCAGTATGTTTCCTCTTCCATTCATATCGGTCAGACGTCATCAAACCATCCAATCCCCTTTGATTCATATCATCCACCACACCATAAAGGTGCTAGTGATTAATGAATATATAGAAAAGAGACGGAACGGACCGTGTCAAGAGACCCATGAACGGAGAGAGTAGAATGACAACATTCCAATCCATACTGCTCAAAGGTTTGCCTTAGGTTTTACAGCCGGCCGCCTGCCTGCTAACCCTCTTTAACGGAATTTTTATTTTTATGTCCAAGTAAGTTAAAATGCCTTAAAATATCAATTTAACAGTTAGAACTAAATTCTTGGAGAAAATTCAGGGTTTGTCGTTCATAATAAATGAACACAAACGAAATAGAATATTCATTCACGTACTCAGGCTTAAATTAATTAAATTAATATTAAAAATGTCTACCTTATTTCAGATTTTGGAATTAATACAGGGAGACAATTAAAGGAGTTTCCGTGCGCCTTCGTTTATAATAGTAGTGAGTCACGGAACGGTACGTTTGCCTCGCCTAACTTCCCTGGTCCATACCCGCGGGACACAGAATGTACATATTTCTTCCACGGCGGGGAGACTGAGAAGGTTCATCTGCACTTCATTAACTTTGACATTGAAGGGATTGAGCCGTAAGTACCTCCTTCTTTCTCAGTAGGTACCTACTTACTGTTGAAGAAATTAGTTTCATTACGTGTGGTGGTGACGGCAGAACAGAATACAACTGTCACCATCTCTTCCGCGAGTGTCGTATAAGGCTACTAAGGGTTTAACCCGGTGATAAAGAATGGGCAGCAGCGTTCTTGTTGCATTATACCAGCTAACCATGTACTGCCCAATAGAGATGGTAATAGGCTCGTCCCTTACTACGTGAGTCCTACCGTAGTTGACTAACTGCCGCACTCAGAAACGTCAAATAACTTTAATGAGTACCTAATGTCAAAAATATTCAATTAAATCTAGACCCGGCAAGAATAGCGACTAGTTTTGAATTGTAATTTTTTGACATTAAGTTACTCATTATCGTTATTTGACGTCTCTGAGTGCAGCATTTAGTCTTTTATTAGTAAATAAATATATAATCTACTGATAATGTTGTATATTATATAAAATTTTGTACTTATTTTCTATTTCAAAGACTTTATTCGTTTTTGGGCAGATTTTTGTACGGTGAACTCGATTCTTATTTGTATGTGATTATGTAGTATATAATATTCTATTGTTTGTCTATCATCTAGTTTCAATAACACCACATGGGCTATGGAAACTAGATGCTGCTTTCTTTGGGCTAGATAATCGGGTGTGAATATTTTCACACCCTATTATCTAGCTATTCCCTGTTACCTTGAAATTATTATTTTAATCCAAGATTTTTTTCTCCACATTTCAGGTGTGAAGTAGTTACAGCGAGCGATTATGTTGAATTGTCAAACTCAATGACTGAAGACAATAGATTTGGTAGATTTTGTGGCCAGAAAAAAGAGTTTCACGTGGAATCGGAGAGGAATTTCTTTAAAGTAACATTCCGATCTAATGATAGATTAGATGGGACAGGATTCAAAGCTATATATCAGTTTTTAGAAATAACAGACGAATACCAAGCGCCAATGCAAGATGAAGCTTCTAGCTCACAGTGTACGTATATTTAAAGCATAATCACGTACATACAGATATGATTGTATAAATATTTTTAAAGTTATGTTTTCCATTTCATTATTTGACTACAAAAATATAAATATTGTTTGTCGCAGGCGAATACGACGTTTCTTAAAACGTCAGCAAATTAGGTAACGCCGTAATTTCTTGAATTTTTTCTTTTAAATAATCACCCGTGATTATTTCTCCCCTCGCTATAAGAGAACTAACGTATTATTTGTTGGTCATTAATTAAGTTATGCCCTAGTTCCCAGTTTGTCCAAGCAAATCATAAAACAAACTTTATTCAATAATCTGACTGCTACAAAATATACGTTAGAGTGTTACAAACTTTGTCAAGTTTCCTAAATCATCATCATTCATTTAATCTCTGCACTGCTGGGGCACTGATCTTACCCATTACTTCAAGTTTAAAGGTAGAATGGAACGTAGCCCAGTACGACCAGTGCGGATTGGTGGTTAACGACTGCAAATGCAGCCGAGTATAACTGCCTGAGATGTGCTTTCAGAAGTATGAAGGAACTCAATATAATATAATAATATTTTTGTTCACCCATACAATGACCGGCCTTAGCTAACTTTGTTTAGTTTACGATATCGCAGGCCGAGCGCGATAAGCCACTGCGCTATGGAGCTCCTCATGTTATGGCCAATTATTTATATAATGTTAGCCATTTGCTCAAGTGATAAAGTAATTTCTTTTTCAGGTATACTTGGATATCCCTTACTGCTGATGCTGAGTGTTGTGTTACTAGTGCACATACATCATTCCTTATATCATTAATTAAAAGTGATATTAGATTAATTGAACATAGTATATAATCCTGTATATTTTGTATAATAGTATGTGCCATACACCTGTAATTACGTAGAAATGCAATATTTTCTATAAAATTTTCGTTTAAGTTTTCTCTATCAACAACTAAAGCAATACAATACTGAACACAATAACTATTTTATTCATAAAGGCACATTATAATAAAGAAAACAGAATTTAATGCGATTTTTATTAATTGTGTTACCCCATTTAATATTAATTTAGATAAATAGATTAAAAAATAAAGCACCTGTGTACTTAATAATCAATTTAGCAATAGCGTAGACTGCGCGCCAGATAAGTCTGCGCGTGGTCATAATTGGCACTAAAACCTCGTCTGCTATTTTGTTTGTTCAATGTTAGCGAGTTTAATAGCGCCACCCCTCGCGCGCAGATTTATCTGGCACGCACTCTTTAATTTCGGATACTAGCAATTATCTTAATTATTTGTATAATCTGTGACAATACAATGTACTAAATGTACAATGTAATACAATGTGTTCAATATCCGAACGCATTTCCGTTCCGATTGGTTGGTTGTAGAAAAATTCTTGAGGTTGTGGTTTTGATAAAGATTGAAAGTTACTTTTTAATTTTCATCTTTATAGTCCGGTCAATTTAGATATTCGAAGGTACATGAATTCCCACCAAGCTGAAAATCAGTGAAATTGTTTAAGTAAAAAATTCCCCAATTTTCCACTGTAAGGAAAAAAAATTATTAAAGGTCAAATAAATGGTTTTCATCAAAACGGTAAGTTTTATCATAAAAATACTTCAGATAAAAATTGTAGACCATAAAATTATCCACAAAAAATGTATCAATACTTTTTTTCCCACGAGCTACCGTTTTTGACATATAGCGATCCAAACAGTCGTAAAAGTTGTTATCGTCACAATATGCACACGTTTCCACGCCACCTATGAGGTGGTGTAGGTACTTAGCGCGTTTTTTTAACGTTGATTCCTCAGTAGGCCTATTCCAAAGATTAGTTGAGATCCCTTTTTAATTTGAAACTATTGCAAAATAATGGATATTAGCAGAGATTGAAAATATAAAAGCAATTGAAGTTAATAAAAGTAGTGAAATTAAACCGGTCGTAACTTTAAAATTCTTCTTCTTGTTCTTCTTCTCGATCTTCAGTCATGCTCTAATATCGAATCACCAACAGCCGTGTGGTGACGGCAGAGTAGAATACAATTGTCACCACCCCAAATCTCTCCCGTGGGTGTCGTACAAGGCGACTAAGGATAAATCAATGACGAGGAATGGGCAGCAGCGTTCCTCTTATACCCCCTAGCAATGGCAGTGTACTGCGACTTTTGTGCCCGATAAACGGCAATAGGCTCGCCACCTATTACATGGGACTTGACATAGTTGGCGAAACGTGGGTGCTAGTTCACCTCTGCCTAACTCTTCGGGGATATTGGCGTGAATTATGTATGTATGTACGTACCAAACCAACAGTAGAGGATCCGTTTGATTCCAACGAGGCGACATGCGATGCATCGTTATAGCGCAGTTTACCTACATGTAGGTAGGTACTCAGGGTGAAGAAGAACAAGACGAACATTAACAAGAAGAAGAATTTTAAAGCTACGACTCGGACGGGAATTTATGTTTACTCTTATTTTTTGGTCTAATTTGAACGGACTATTATAATTTTTAACTCCTTACACTAATTTGTCGGCAATGAAGTAAGATGTTTAATGTGCCTCCAAAAATTTAAGGGGGATAGATGGATTAAATTACTATTTGGTAATAATAATATAATCTTTTATAATAAGACTATAATTATGTAATATTAACACCTAGTCTGTTTTTTTGCTTTTCCCATCCAACCAACAAAAGTATAATAAAGCTTTTTAAAAAAAAATCTAAATTTTAATGCGACTCAAAAAAAAAATTTATTGCACTTTTCTTATTTTTAATTTTAAAGACCGTATCATCGTTATCGTTAGTATTATTAATATTCAGTATTCCTAAATCAGGACAAATATTGGGACGTGAACAAAATCTCTCTCCAACTCATGACAGTGTTTTGTCTCAGGATTTTGTGGGAATTAGAACGAGATAATTTTTTTTCTTTTCCCCGAGGAGATTTTGTCCACGTACCGTGCTACTGGTAGAGACTATCTAATAGTGGACCGCCGTAAGGTTTTTACCTCGGAATCCAGGGCCAGTCTATGAATCTTTATAAAAACTTTGGAAATGTGTTTCTCATAGCATATACAAAAATGTGAAAAAAACCTTTTGCGCGATATCAATGTTTGATTTTTTTTTCATCAATAAAAAAAAATATTTTATACATTATTATTCTTTTTTAGAGTTTTCCTTCATTTATATTAGGTAAAAGAATGTGTAATAGTAGGAGATCGCTAGCGCAGTGGCATAGCGCGCTTGGGCTGCGATTGCGTAAACTAAGCAATATTCGCTACGGCCGGTCGTTGCATGGGTGACAAAAATTTAAACAAAAAATTTTTATCTCCGATCTTTGGAAGGCACGTTAAGCCGTTAGTCCCGAATGTATCTGCAGTCGTTATACCACCAAGGTTATGGCCCAATCTCCATATATTCTTCCATGCATCTATAGGGAAGACCCGTGCCCCAGCAGTGGGGAAATTAAAAGGGCTGGTGATGATGATGATGATATATTTTAAAAAGAAGCCTCAACGGACTGCAGCTATACCGATGAAGGGGAATAGAGGGTACAACAGCGGGCCTAGCACGGGGACGTGGACAAGTCTCTCTCCACTACTTGACAGTGTTTTGTCTCGGGATTAAGTGGGAGTTAGAGCGAGAGGAAAAGATTTTCTTTCCCCCGAAGGAGATGTGTCCACGGCCCGTGCTACAGGGGCAGCAGCTGTTGGGTGTTGTTAACGCGGGCCCTAACAGAATAATACCTACCTAGCTGTTGTCGTTCACTCCGAAAAAAAAATAACTTCTGATTATTTACAATTAATGTATTTAATAATATAAGTCATTAATTATGATATAAACATACATACATATGTCACGCCTTTCTCGCACAGTGATAGGCAGAGATCACTTCTTTCCACTTGCTACGATCCTTACATACTTCTTTCGCTTCATCCAATCTCATCAGTCTCTTCATGCATGCCCGTCGGTTTCGGGTACTCTTGACCTGGCCCTTCTTTAATAGACTTTTAACTTGATTATGAAAGATCCGCCTAGGCCTTCCCCATCCCATTTCTCTATTCGCACTTCCGCCATATAAATCATTTTTGTCTTTCTCCTTTCATTCATTCTTTCGACGTGATCAAATCATGCGAGCATCCCTTTCCCAATTCTTGTCATTACGTCTTCTTTCAAACCACACCTTTATCTTATTTATCACACTGCTGTATAATCTATCGCTCATCCTTACTCCATGCCATGCTCCTCAACGCTCTCATTTCTACTGCATTATGTTTCTGAGTGAGTAGTAGATTCATCGTAGAGAAAAGGCTTGATCCGTTATGATATAAAGGTTATATTTGTTTTTACAGCCTTACGTTCACCCATAGCAAAATGGGTGAACCATCGAATAGTGATATTATAAAAGTATGGTTGTTCATTTGTGATAATATCGGATGTGATTCTTAATTAAGCTCTGAACTAGGAGATATTATAAAAATATTGATGAAATTTTAAGGCTGGTGTTACATGCATCTCTTGCTTTATACGGTGCCCCCCAAAAAATAAAAGATCTTAATGTATTAAGATATAGCTCTTTTTTTAATAGCAACTGCTAACATTACCTGGGTTAAACTGCCCTCTTAACCACCTACTGCCGCTTTCGGACAACAAATTCAAACATGAAATATTGCCAGAAGAATGGGGTTGGAAATATGAATGCGAAATTGACATCGTAAATATGACGCAACGACCAGCTCCAGAATCTTTACTAAAAATTTTTTTTTGGGCATGTAAAACAGGATGTGGAGTATCTTGTGGGTGCAGGCAAAGTTGGTTAACACACTGCAGCTTGCTTAGAATGCAATGGTGACAGCTGTACTAATCCTTCACATACAATTTACATCAACGAGATCGACGACAATAATGAACAATACATAATAATACATAATTTTTTTTTCGAAAATCTAATAAATTGACTTTGTAGTCACTTTGCAAACATAATTTATTACATATAAAATTGACTTTATTACTTAAAAATTTTTTTCACCCTTCCGCCCTAAATTTTTTAATAAATTTTTGTAATCGAGATTGACCAATTTTTTTATTTTAACTTTTTTATTTGAGGTTTTAATAATGCAGTGAAATACTTGCTATACACATTCATTGACTGGCCCTGGGTTCCGAGGTTTTATCATTTTTATGTCTTACGGAGCTCCACTATAATACTATGGGGCACCTGAATGGTGGAGGGAAGACCACCAACAACAGGCAGACAGGCGAGCGGTCGGCCGGAGATGGATTGGATGAAGAGGAAACATACTGCGTCGACCCCAGATGAACTGGGACCTCTTCCCGGTAGGAAAAAAAAGTAATACAATCTCATTGTCCCTGTCATGGGGACAAACGGGAGTCGGCCTTTGGAAGAGCACATCATAGATGAACATTTTAATACCCCAGCGACAGCGTCTGAGCAGTTTCATAGTAACCACGGTAGTGTATAATTTATTAATCTGACAACGTAACTTTTTTAATGTATGTTCAATTCATACATAGTGATGGTAGTCACTTAACTAATGCAATGCAAGTACTTTTACAACACTTAACTAAGGTACCGTAATCAATCCATAGAGCAAAAAACCGACCGTTTGGCGCGACGACGGTAGGGCTGATGGCCATGGATGAAGTATTTGGAACGACATTTCCTATGTTACATGCTGTGGTTCTGCGAAAAAATACCTCGGTAGGTATATATTTTAAGCTAGTTGTAGGATAGGACTTGTGGGTATTAAGCAGGTAATCCAAAGGCATTAACACAATAGGGATGATGACACTAACAAAGAATCACTGATATATACTGATTTATAATAATAATTTTGTATAAAGAGATTTGTTAATACTTGTGATTGATATTTATTTTATAAAAATAAAAGTACAAAACTTAGCAATCCGCCATATTTGGTAAAACGCTGCGTGACGTCATTATTCAGTTATCTCCATTTTAACTTTTTATTTGTCAATCAAATTCACTAGTTTAATATAGAAAGTGGCCTTTTTACGGAATAGTGACGTCACACTGACGCCATTGCTATTTTGGCGGAAATTTTAAATAGCATTATTCAAAACATGTTTTTTCTATCAAAATCGAAAGTTTTTACAAATATATAATTTATTTTGGGTAAAGTAGACACGTAAGAAATACATGGTGTAGTTTTTCAAAATTAGTCATCATGCCTATTTGCTGCCTAAAATTAACATTTTATATTTTATACGCAAAATGATCCACTTCCTTTTGAATTAAATTATATCTTCCATCATACCGAAAAAAAAAACTTTAATGCATGATTTTAGTCATGCTTAAGTAAATGGAAGCCAGTGTCGAAAGAGCGGTAAACGGAGAGAGTGATCGGACAATATTCCATCCAATCCATGCATTTCAAGATTTTGGCTTAGATATTACCAGCGGCCACCTGCCTATCACCTACCCTCTTTTGGTATGCTGGTGCTGATTGGGATTGAGGATTGAGTGTGCCAATAGGTTTATTAGTCCACACCGGACAATCTCCCGTATTCTACTTATGGGGTGAGTCGGGGCTGACGCATTGTATGTTATTACTTTCCGTCCAGCATGGAAGTGTACTACAATATGTTTAAAATAATTTAGTATGTCCGTACAGATAAAGTTGTGTATGAATTAATAGATACATAATTAATAACATATGGCCGATAACAATAAACAAAACCATAATAATATAAACTTTATCTGGCATTCTTGCATA
The DNA here is from genome assembly GCA_963931975.1 of Cataclysta lemnata. NCBI lineage: Eukaryota > Metazoa > Arthropoda > Insecta > Lepidoptera > Crambidae > Cataclysta > Cataclysta lemnata. The sequence continues at coordinate 10,295,547 of OZ008339.1, forward strand.
ATACTAATAATCTCCTTGATACAGATAAAAATTAATCTTAGGTAATCCACGGGCAGTATAAAGACAAACAGTAGCAACGATATGTGTTTAATAAATCAGAAAATTATACCAGTAGGTACCTCACTGTCGACAAGAGAGGTATACGAATTATCTTCAAGATGAAAAGCGTTTTGTTATTTTTCATTGTATCTTTTATTGCGACAACTTCGCTTGGTAGAGTTCGACCATTAGAAGAAATTCAAGGTTAGTAAGTTTGTTGATAAATCTTTTGCTTTATCTTAAGAACCCTCAGTTGCCTCCAATGTAAATTGTAACAAATATGACATTGGGCCGAATTTAGAGGTATAACGTTACGTGGCTATCTGGCTATTGACAAGCAAGACAAGGAAGAACTTTCCTCAATTCGATACCTACTTAATATATACCTATTTTCTCACAACACACGGGAAGAGTATTATTTGTGTGTTCAACACATCAGGTAGATCATAAAGATAAAATAATTATAAAACGTGAATGCTCACTTTAAAGTAAGTAAGGCGTTTTTGTTCATCGTTTTCAATCGTTTTTGTAACAGTGTAAGTACATACATATAGTTCCCACCATCATATTCCTCATTATCACCACGATCCCGCGGCTAGATCTTTGGTAGGTCCTAATTTCCAGAACGCAAACTTTGAAACATGCAATCTATTTTGGTCCTGCTCATTCTCAGCCCAACACAAGGGCAAACCACCAACAACAGCATACATAAAGAGGGTTGGTGTCAGTCAGGCGGCCGGCTGTAAAACCTAAGCGAAAACCTTGAGCAGTATGGATTGGAATGTTGTCATTTCAATCACTCTCCGTTCATCGGTCTCTTGACATGGTCCGTTCCGTCTCTATTCTATACATTCATTCAACACTAAAGCACCTTCACGGTGTGAAGGGATGGATGATATGAATCAAAAGGGAGTGGATGGCTTGATGACGTCTGACCGATATGAATGGAAGAGGAAACATACTGCGCCGACCCCAGATAGACTGGAAATAGGGCAGGGAGAAGAAGAAGAAGGATAAACAAACGCCATATTTTACCCATGTTGTAAATATTGATTTCCCTTATTGACCGACGCTTTGCCAACCAACCCTGGTCTTTTCCTGTTTCTGACTCTTCATGTTATTACCATGCAGCGTTTTTAATCTTTCTAGTATCTTCAAAACTTGACTGTGCTGAAAATTCTACTTTCAACGGCTGCTTGGCCTATAATTGCCATTCCACCTGCGAAAACCCCATCGTTGTTTGCACCCCAGTCTGCCAATACGCCGGTTGCATGTGTAATCGTGGCTACGTGCAGTATAACGAAAGATGCATTTTATATGAAGATTGTCCAGGTAATACCTATCTATCAATACTAACTAGCTTACTGGCCGCGGCTCCATTCGGGTGAACTACATAAATCTCTTATTACTTGAATTAGCTTTAAAACTGACGGACTTCCATACACAAAGCACTAGTGTAGGTGAGCACTAAGAAAGGATTTTAGGAAATTCTACCTTAGGGGGTGAATATGTTTGTATTGTAAGTTTGTATGGAAGTCGGTCAGTTTTGAAGCTAAACTATTCAAGTGGTAATAAAAATAAAGTTAGTGTAGTTCACGCGAACGAAGTCGCGGGCATTGAGTTATAAAGTAAACGTAAAGTGTACGCTAGTATAAAAGTAGTTCAATGGTCGCGGGCGGAAAACTAGGACCTAAATAAAGAGAATAGTTATTTGTTGTACGTGAGTGCAAAGTTGTTTTTTAACCGCGTGCTCAATTTTGATGACCGAGCTAGCGAAGGATTCTAAAATTGAATCACGAGCGTAGCGAGTGATTCAAAAATTAAAATCCTGAGCGACAGCGAGGGAATCAAAAGAGCACAAGGTGAAAAATCTTTGCACTCGAGTGTAACACGTAACTTTTCATCCCCCCCAACGAGGAAATTGCAAAATACAAAAAAAAATACAATCATAACAGTTTCTGTTTTCACCCAGAAACTTCCACAACACCCTGCCATTAACCCAAACACACTCTCAACACCCACCCAGAAACACCCACAACATTCACACCCATCCACTCAGACACACCCAAAAAACACCCATTCACCCAGAAACACCCACAAAACACCCATTCACTCAGAACAACCCACAAAACACCCATTCACCCAGAAACACCCACAAAACACCCATTTACCCAGAAACACCCAAAAAACACCCATTCACCCAGAAACACCCACAAAACACCCATTCACCCAGAAACACCCACAAAACACCCATTCACCCAGAAACACCCACAAAACACCCATTCACCCAGAAACACCCACAAAACACCCATGCACCCAGAAACACCAACAAAACACCTAATCACTCCCAAAAAAAAACCCAATCACCCAGAAACACCCACAATACTCACCCATCCATTCAGACACACCCACAAAAACCCATTCACCCAGACACACCAACAAAACACCCATTCACCTAGACACACCCTTAAAACACCCATTCACCCAGACACACCTCCAACAGTCACCCATCCACCCAGCCACACCCGCAACATTCATCCAGACACACCTGTAAGTCCCTAATAAAAATTACCGTCCCTAATGGAGTTCCGAGACGGTCAATCAGCTTGAGTCAAGCACGTTGATTTTCTGTATGTTTTTGTTCCGTTGCTAGCGTAAACAAATCAAACAGACCTAAAAAGCTTTTAAATGCTTGACCCAAGCGTCCAGCAAGCGTTGTAGACGATCAAAATGTTTAAAGCAAGATTGACGCCAAGCTGATTGACCGTCACGGAACTCCTAGATTTTAACAAATTTGTGACGTGAAAAAAAATGGCGCGCGCAAAGCAAATTACAAAAAAAGTCCACCAAGAAGGTTCCGAGTCTGAGTTTTTAACAAATTAAAATAGGTTGCATGACAATTTCGTCACCATGGAGGTCGAAATAAATATGTATATTGATGTTTTGAATTCACAAACTCATTGCACACGATGTTCTAAATTCAAATTTACTTTAACCTCTAGAGGATAAAAACGGCTTTTGCACTCAGATATCGAAGAGCAAAAACGCTTTTTCCGAGATGGTGGGATGAAAAATATGTTATACCATTTCTAGAGTGAAAAAAGTGCTTGTCCTTAATTTATATGTCTTTTTACGGAAATTATTTCATGAATATTATATTTCGGAATATTTAAAATCAGTCTTAAGAACAAAATGATGTTGCATACAGCATCGGCGTAAGATTGGAGACCCAGTCAGCGAAACCTGCTCGGAGAGAAGATTAACGATAGTTAGGGAAGCGAATAGGGGAATTTTCGGTAATACTCGAGCGTGGCAGTTTGAGATATGAGCTCAGAGTAAATAGGACTGGAGTAGCCATTAGTCAATTTCTCGTACATATTTTTCTGCCATTTTTTGCGGGGGGTGAGGTTACTACTACACTGAATGCCAGCACACAGAAACAAAAACTTTTTGCGTATTTACAAACGCACACATGCATAATACGACACACATTTTTAAAATTCACGCACACATACTTAAAATAGTGTGTTAACGTTCTATTCAAACACACGAATGTCATTGTGTGAGTAGTGACATGACATAGCAGGAGAATATCAATATCGATAAATCAGTTTCGTTCAATGAATGAATGTATTAATTTTGCGTTAGTATTCTTAAAGACTGGGAATTGGTAAATTTTAAGGGGAATCAAAAATCAAAATATGTGGAATTTAATAGGTAATAGTAAGGAAGCTGAGCGTGTAATTACCAGTTGCATACGACGTTTTTCAACACAATTGCGAGGAAAAACAAACTTGTATTCTATAAAATCTTCTTCTATTGTTAGATAATTTCGGAACCTGAGACGGCTCAAAATTTACAGAACATATAGTACTTGTTTTTGTAAATGCCCAAGAGACGTGCCTATTACAAGCATCAACCCATTTTTTTCGTATGCTGTATTCTTTAGGAAAACTAAAAATAAAAATTAAAAATTAGATGTTTCGGAAATGTGAAAGCTTACAGTATAAATATCAGCAATTAGGATACCGGCTAGGGGTTTTCGCTTGAACTACACATACCGATCATTTCTGATTTTAATACTACAATAATATTTTCCAAAAGCTTCATTTATGTACGGAAGACTTTGGTGCCACATACCTAACTCCTAGTAAATCGAAGTATTGCTCTTGGACCACCGGGTTTTTTAAAGGAGCTTTTAAATATTAATAAAAATTAAATTTAACTTAAATATTGACAATGACATTTAGCTATCATCATACCAAATGTCATCAAAATCCTTCTCGTAGTTTATGCATGATGCGTGCACAAACATACATACAGTCAGACAAAATGTTTAAATAAATCACGCCAATATCCCCGAAGGGTAGGCAGAGGTGAACTAACACTCACGTTTTGCCAATTATGTTAGGTCCCATGTAAAATGTGGCGAGCCTATTGCCATTAATCGGGCACAAAAGTCGCAGTACATTGCTAGGTGGTATAAAAGGAACGCTGCTTCCTATTCCTCATCACTGATTTATCCGTAGTCGCCTTGTACGACACCTACGGGAGAGATTTGAGGTGGTGACAATTATATTCTGCTCTGCCGTGACCACACGGCAATTACTAACATCATATATGCCATTTGGTTTAAGGTGGACTTGACCTGGGGGCTTACCGCCTAACTCGATTGCTGACGATAGCTATATTGCAATGCACTGCTTACGGCTATAGCAGCCATCCTGATTTTTTAGGCGGCACGGATTTTGTGCCAAATTGATACAAAATCATTCGGTTATCATTCGTTCAAAGCTATCGCTAATAGATTAGGTACATTTAGTGCGAAATGACAGCATGACGTCATAAACTATAGCTTTAGCTTTAGCAATCGAGTTAGGCGGTAGGCCCCCTGTTTTATTCTATTTCTCTATAGTTTTATTCTAGGATTTCAAAATTAAAGGAACTTCAATTCATAAAAGTATCATAAATTTAATCCATATTAAAAAATTATCAATTTAATAGTCTGAATAAAATGCCGAAGTTAATGTATAACCTCAGGAACACAGTGTATAGATTTAAATCATAATACATATTTTAAATTTAATGTTACTTTCATTCATTCATTCATTCATTACTCCCTTGTAAAATCGCAATATCGATGACATTGACATCACTTGTAATGAAGTGCAATTCAATTAGGGTTGATAATTACAAAAAAAAAAACAATTTGTACTGTGGCTCGAAAAAAAATTTAGGTTTCTCAGAAATAATCGGCTGTGCTGGTACCTTTTTACCAATGCTTATTTTATAAAGTCAGGGACGCTGTAAGCATATACAGCATAGGTACTCTTAATGTTTATGAGCGCCGCCCAGCATGAATAAAAGGCAAAATAGTCTTATTATTGTTTTATTTTATTAATTCACTTATGATTTTATATTTCCATGTAGTGTGGCAAAAAAATAGGCTTCAAGCGGCCGCAAAAGTGTAGGTAGGTATGTACTTAATACTAAACTAAATATAAACACGCAACGTATATTGTTAAAACGAAATTATAATTGGTAATTAATTAATACAAAATGACAAAATTACACTTATTTATTAACAACAAACTTTTTTTAATTATTGTCTAATTAATTGAAATGTGATAATGTTCAACCCTAGGTAGTCTCGTGGGGAGTGCGCTGGAAGATCGTTCGATGACGTCACGGCCGACTCCCCACGAGACTATAGCGCGAAATTTGAAATTGTAGTATGCTAAAACATGATATTATGAAGTAAATACATATCAAATCTTAAAAATAATACTTAAAAATGAAATGTGACGCCATCTTTTTGAATACTAGATGTTTTCGACTTTTTTTCACGGTAAAAAACAGCACAGGCAGGCATTTTAGTGGGAGCTCTGCACGGTAAGACGTTCTGATTATTGTGGTTTTAAAATGGCGGCTCAACTAGTTTTATATAACGCACAGGCATCCGATGCTTGTGCGTTTGGCAGAGGGGAATGTTAGGCAAAGGCCACTCCAGTCCTATTTACTCCGAGGATATGAGAGATACCTAAGACCTAATAGAACAACCTTGTAAAGTATTTAGCTCTATATGTAGTGACGCGCGCCTAGGATAGACGATCAGATTAGTAAAAAAAAATCGATAGTCTGAAATACTCGAGCGCGTCAGATTAAGATATTGGGGGTTGATTTTGGTGTTTTAAGACTAAATTTTACTAATCTGACGATAAGTCCTTGACGCCGCCGAGTTATAGGGTCGCGAACTTGTAAAAAAAAACGTTAATCTGGCATTCTCGAGCGCGAATTTTTATTTTTTTATTTTGAAGAATATAATCTAAAACTCACTAAAAATACAAAATCTGCCGGTTTCCGCATGACCGGAAGTGTGGAGGAGCCATTTCGTCTTCCGAAAAACGCGTTGCGGCATATAAGTCGCGAACGATTCATCTTACAAAAAAAAGTTTAAATAAACAAAAAAGGTAATTTTATTTTACACAAAAAAGGTCTCTTTACATTTTTGTCCAAAGTTAAAACTTTTTGACTTGAAGCATCATAAAAACTCAAACTCTCGGTTTTTTGAGTATATCTCGAAAACTGAGGGTGTTAAAAGAAATTGATATGAAATAACGATAGTTAAATTATGTGGCTTTTATTATATCTCACAATATTTTTTTTCTAATGCTTCTCGACAATTTTCGTGGACTCGGAAAAAGCTACGCGTATCTGTATACAAAAGTATTAGTAATATTTATAGCAATGACGAGACGCTTGATTCAGGTAAATTTTTGTACTTCTATAATATTCTCGAAATAAGTTCGAAATAATTGTTACGGATGTTGCAGGCACTGAGCAGGAAATAATTGTGGATGAGGAGCCACAATATGAAAGTTCCAGTGAAGAAGAAGATGAATTGTATTGAGCAAAAACGTAAAGGTCATACATAACCATTGAACTACTATTACTGTTTACTTTATAACTCAATGTACATAACAATAAAATTATAATACAATTTGTATTTCATTTCATTTTTTTATACAATAAATAATACAATTCGTACTACATTTCATCTACATTTACGTTGGTTGTGTCTATCGCTTTATTGTCATTCTTAAATTCTCCGTTTTACCAAGGAGAAAGAAAGGAAAAAAAAGAACCCAAAAAGCCTTTTTCGATCAGATTAAGAGAACCCACCAACATTTTTATCAGATTAAGGAAATATGCTTTCAGGATACCGAGATAAACCTCCCCTATGAAAATCTGACACGCTCGAGTATTTCAAAAAAACTTTTTTTTTTTCATTTTCAAAAATTCATCGCAACTTATCGTCACGCCGAAATCGTCAGTTTTTTTAAAAGGAGCTTCCTTGGGGCCTACTTAACACAACCTTCTGAAAATCTGACGCGCTCGAGTAATTTTTTTTTTTGCATTTTTGACTACTTTATATGCCTACCCCCACCACGCAAACCGGCAGATTAGTATACCGTTGTTACCAGAGGCACTTGGGGCATACGTAGTATGAATATCTGACGCGCTCGAGAATGCCCAAGTAACTGTTTATTTAACATTTTTGAAAAACCGTACACGCCAAGCCCACCGCTAAAATGGTTTTTACCATACGAGCTTTTCGAAATCATTTTATCTTTCGATTTTGATAGGTCTCGACGGCGCCGTTGAATTACGCCATTTAGCTACCTCGCCTCCCTAACTACGAAGATTACATAGGTAGAATAGGGACCTAGACTATAAACTCTAGTAATTTTTGGAAGAAAAATTACAATGAACGTAGACCATTAAACGCATTTCATTAAAACGTAGTTTTTTTAAGGTATCCTTATAAGACAAGACGATTTCATAGCCTTTGGCTTTTAATAGCAATTTAGTAAGTACTTAATAATAATTCTTAATTTGATTCTAAATTAAGAATAAGAAATAGCCGTGTGGTTACGGCAGAGCAGAATACAATCAATTGTCACCACTATCACAGTCCTGTGGGTGTCGTACAAGGCGACTAAAGGTAAAGAAAGCGATGATTAATGGGCAGCAGCATTTCTGTGCCCGGTATATGGCAATAGGCTCGCCACCTATCACATGGGACCTAACTTCATTGGCAAAAAGTGGTTGTTAAATTCACCTCTCCTACCCCTTCGGGGATATAGGCGTCATTTATGTATGTACATGCACAGTGAATTTATTATGTATGAATAAATATTACTAAGGGCCTGTTTCAGAATCGACAAGTAAGTTCCAAGTAGCTTACTTCGCAGATCATTTGACAATTATTAAATATAAAATATATGTAAATTAAACTGCAAAGTAAGCTACTTCGAACTTACTTGTCGATTGTGAAACAGGGCCTTACTGTTTTTGGTAGATATTATGTAAACATACACTAGAAAGGCAAACTGCCTGATAAATAGTTGGTATTTTTTTTATTATGTTAGACAGGGAAGCTCTTACCCATCACCTCACCTCTTGGTAAGTGACGATAAGGGCTGTAGATGGAATCGAGTTTCACCTCAATTCCATCCAATCAAATAAATAAAACTGTTAATAAAACAACGACCGAATCCAAAATCGCAAAATTTTGGGAATCGACGAAAAACTATTTTTGACTGAGTTACCTGGCGCGCATAAGGAGAAGATTATAGACTCAAATATTTTTTTAACCTTATCCCGTGAGGAAAATGTATGTTTTTTTTCTTACCAAAGTTGTTTGTAGTTGTAGCTTTATTTTTTAGGTTTTATTTTACGCTAACGCATTTTGGCAAAATTTTGAATTCGGTCGTTGTTATATTAAGAATGCGAAATGTCGAATATTATACCTGTGGTGGGTACAGTCAGCAATCAAAACAGATAAAAGTGCACAAGAAAAATAGGTATTTAATTTTTTTTTATGAGCTGTTTCATGGGCAGCAGAATTACTTTTATACTACTTACCAATATATCTACTGCGATTTATGTGCCCGACAGACGACAATAGGCTCACCACATATCGCCACATATTACATGAGACCGAACTTAACTGGCGAAAAGTAGGTGTTTAATTCACCTTTACCTAGCCCTTTGGGGATGTAGGTGTGATTTATCTATGTTTGTAAAACAATATTAAAATACACCTAAATATATGTATGTGTTAATGATTAAAAAAAAACAACTTTGAAGGACCACATTAATTTAGTCGGGTAGGTAGATAGGCTGGGTATGTGTTTGATTTATTTTCTTTTTTTATTTGTTTACATAATATATAATAATAATAATAAATAAATATATATTTTTACACTCACACCTATCATTTAGCCCAAAGTAAGTAGCCTAAGCACTTGTGTTATGGATACTAGATGACGGACATATTTTGAATATAATTATGTATATAAATGTTGAAAATATACTACATAAACATTTACACAACCATGACTCGGGAACAAACATTTGTGGTCATCACAAAGTTTGCCCGTACCAAGATTCGAACCCGGGACCTCTTGGCCAATACCCAGCAATCTGAGCATTCGACCAAGGCGGTCGTCTATACATATAATTATTTAACTAATAATTTTAGCAAGGACCTTTTTTTCTTAGTCTATCAAGTCGTTTGAGTCGAGTGCTGCCTCTTTAAAGTTGCAGTGTGAAATCGGTTCAGCTGATAATGAAAGTCGGTTATTTATCCAAAGTTGTTGTCGGTTATTTATCCACTTATTCCAAAGGAGCACTGATAATTATTTTATTCCTGAAACCAAGTTCCAAATCCATTGGACTTTCAATGCTGTCCGTACAACACGGCGACAGGTGTGGTGGCGCTACTGTCGCGTGATTGGTTCGCTGGCTGGCTGTACGCTCGCGTCGCACGCAGCGCAAGTCACTCGCCGGCCTCGCCGCGCCCCCACTTCTCTTTATTCAAAGCCAGTCAGTTTGAGTTCTTAGCCTGAAGCAGGTCTGTTGACGTTCGCCTCTGCGACTCCGCGAAACTTTTTTCTCGAAATTATTGTGTGATAACTGAAACATAAAACGATTTGTTTAGTGAAGTGCGAGAACGGTGTGCAAACTTGGCTTTTTGGATCTATTGTGTGGGTACTGTGTGTGTGGTTGTGGTCACAGGTGTCGCATTCCTGACGGGACGCTGACGCAGCCTCCGTTGGTTTACTGCAGGTGATCCACTTTGGCTAGTTTTACCTGTAAGTATTATTTATTACAGAGCAGAAAAAAAAAAGAATGACTATAATAATTTAGTTTTAAGTATTTCACTTTGTAGCTATTTGAAATTTAAAAAAAAAGTATGCGATTGAAGGATTCTGGATCTGGACAGTCCCGTGTTCTGAAATATAAATTAAAAAAAGATTAGGATAAGTGCTGAGAACACAATGCTTGTACTATGTACTTGTTAAATTGTTTCATGATTCTTCTTTCAACTACAACTAGTAGGTATGTATTTTATTATAAGCATCGAGCACAAATAGCCACTATGTACCTATGTAGGTATGTGCTCGATGTTAGTAGGTAAGTTAAAGTTAATATTTTTTTTTGGTACTTAGATGAAACAAATGAAATATAGGTTTCAATAATACCTGTTAGAATAACGTTACGTTTTACTATTAAGTACCTATATCAAAGTGTAGTGTGCGTGATTTAAAATACAATAAAAGAAATTGATCTAAGTAATTAACCTATTCCGAAAAGTCCTTTTGAATAGTTTTTAACGATAGGCATGTTGCTTACAGCATTAATCAACATTGCACATATTTTGTACCTATGTGATGTGAACTATCTACATACCTACTTCTACCCGGACGGGAAAAGCAGGTTGTAGAAGATGTAATCTAGGAAGTAGATAGGTATACCACATAATGCTAAAAAAGTCAGACTGCACTCGTTTCCAATAGGACAGACAGTAAAGCAATTAACTTAAACAACTAGCTATACTTGCTCATTGTATAAAAAATAATACCTATTGAATTTGTTAATTCAATAAAAACTACAAAGATTTTGGTCTACAAGATCCTGCCCGGATAGCAGCGGACGCGGATTCGATTCCGGCCTCAAGATCATAATTTTTCGAAATTATTTTTCTAACCACCAAAATCTTTGTACTAATTTTTCTAACATTTATATTATGTTAAAATTAAAATCGAATAGTCAATAGAAACTCTTAGCATAATAATACCATGTGATAATAACAAACTAGACAAGAATACAATTTAAGTTGCTAAAGAAATCAATAGGCAGCTTTATTGATAACCCAATCTGTTGCATTGTTAATAATAATTATGATAGTGATGTTGTTGATGTTGTAGATACATTATTTTATGATTTTGACAATCTTATCTTTAGTAAAATCACAGTTTCAGTTCAGTTCACAGGTTAAATGTTGAAATGATCTATAATTGAACGAATATAATATTGCGTTCGCGTGTGGATGGCTATAGGTAGGTACCTACCAGTGGCGGAGCGTCCATATAACCCGATTCCCAACAGCCGTACCAAACGAGCGAGCATAAAAAAATCATTACCATAATTCAAGTACAATACCATTTTATAAGCAAATAAAAAAAAATCCATCAATATAATCTTATCATAACAGTATTAAACGCGCGCGAAACAATATGCAACACAGGTACATACAATTCGCTCCCGCTCTCTAGATTCCTTCAACTAACTCGCTAAACATCGAGTTATGGACGCCTGCTATACAGCGCCTGCACGCACACAGACAAGCGTAGTCTTGTCAGGCGCACGCAACGCGAAATGGTACCTAAAGTTTGCCTACAAGCCGGCATTTCGGCAGCCTACGCGCTTATGCATCGATACACTACGACACACGCACACATTAGTAATAAACTCCCACGAAAACAAGTTCCGTCAAAAGTAAATATTTTAGATCTTATTGCAATAGCCATAAAAGCGGAATTTCTTTTGTGAACTGCACTCAATATCGCGGTCGTGCGCCGCTCCTGCAAGCCGCTCCGGACCGGGTTGAATCGTCTTTCTGGCTGTATAAAACAAAGCACAAGCACGCAAAAGTGGCAACGTAGTTCTCCGCTTCGTCACTAGATGGCGTTGAACAGTTGTAGCCGTGTCCTAGCAGGCGGTGTTAAAAGTTAATGCTTAAACCATAAGAGGCTTCATATAGTTGTGGCTTGCCTAACTTGTTCTTTCACGCCACGCCACTGGTACCTACCTACTTGTCCTTCGATAAACCGTCAAGTGCGAGTAGGTAGGTACGCAACAATACAGTTCGTGGGTTCTAAGGTAATTTTTAATAGATTTTTTGCATATCTCCCACAGGAGAGAGGCGTAGGTAGGTACTTCTTCTTCCTAACTTGTTCCCAGTCGGGTAATAGGTACCTACTATGTATCTATAGCATTACCGGGTCTCTGTTTATCTGGGGTTGATACAGTAGGTATGTTTCATACATACATACATACATAAATCACTCCTATATCCCCGAACGCGGGTGCTAGTTCACCTCTGCCGGGGTAGGCAGAGGTGAACTATCGCCATTAAAGGGCTGGTGATCACCAAGCTATCCGTTTCCCTTTGATTAATATCATCCATCACACCGAAAGGGTGATGAATTAATGTTTTGAAAAGAGACTGAAAGGATCATGTCGAAAGACCAATGAGCGGAGACTGATTGGAAAGACAACATTCAAATCCATACTGCTCAACGTTTTGGCATAGGTTTTACAGCTGGCTGCTTGCTGAAACCAACCCTCTTTGGGTTTGCTGTTGTTGTTGGTAGGCCCTTTACTATTATTAGGGTGCATCAAGGTGCTAATTGATCTATACAGGACCCTCTCCCTTAGTTCGCTTTTACTACATCACTGGGGGAGTCCGGCTGACCTGGCACATTCCACGTTGTTTTGGTGCTCCCAGCCCACCACGGAAGACGTACCTACAACAACGTAGAACAGAACTACACCAAAAGCAAAAACTAATTTCTCTGTGTGCCGCGATTGCTTTGATGCTATAAGTAACTAGGTAGGTGTAGGTAAAAAAAATGCACGATGTCGCTCCATAATCAAAAGGTAGGTACTTACCTAAAAATAAAACCACAGTGACAAACCAATACTTTCGCAGTTATTGACTGGCGAGTGCTCACTTAGAAGCGGGAAGCCGTTTTGAGGGTTCAAATCGAAAACGTGACGGATTTCTTTTTTTATTGTTTGCGTTGACGAATGCCCCGACGGGCGAGACGTAAAAAAGCAGACTGCGACTGGCGACATTTGACATTGATAGATTTGAGTGCTTGATTGTAACAGCTTTAAGAAGGCTCTTTAAGTTTTATTCTGGAAACAAACTGGGCTTAAATTTAATTGCAGTCCTCGCTCTTTCTCTAGGTGGTAGGTATCTAATTTGTGATCGAGAGACAATAGGGGAATTTGTCTTGTCTTAAAATAAATACACAACAGAGTACCTATTGTAAATCTTAGGTACATAATAAGAATTGTAAAGTAGGATACATATACTGTTTGAGAAAATTTGTGTAATCTTTAAAGATGGTTAATAAATGTAGTGAATTGGAGGGAGATGCTGAACTCAACGAACGGGAACCAAAATTCATAAATGCCGTTTTCATCCAGCACTATCAAATTAATATATTACTTAAATATTTATTGTCCTACTTATTGTAATATAATTCATGTCAAATTGCAATTATTTTCAGTTAAGGTGACTAAGGATAAATCAGTGATGAGGAATGAGCAGCAGCGTTTCTCTTATACCTACCACCTAGCAAAGTACTGTGACTTTTGTGCCCGATAAATGGCAATAGGCTCGCCACCTATTACATGGTACCTAGCATAATTGGCGAAGCGTGGGTGCTAGTTCACCTTCGGGGATATAGGCGTGAATTATATATGTATGTAACATTATTATTCTTTACACACTGCCTGTCTGACCTATTTTTGCTCATTTCGGACAGTGTCCCAATATTTTGTCTAATAATAGTCACCTTAGCATCAATATTGTCCAGAAAATCATTCTCTTTTTACTATGTTTCTCATTAGTAACGCATGAGAGCTTAAATTGTACTTCAATAGATTTTATTTAAGATGAATCACGAGGCTCGTTTAATGTCTACCTATCTATTCATCCACTCTGCCAAAAGTAATAACATCAGGCTGTCTATAAAAAGGCCCAACACGGCAATACAATGTTATTGTTGACATTAAAGCCCGTGATTTCATTCCGGTCAAATTTTGATCTGCTCTCTAACAATCGCAATGAGATCATTGCATTATTAATTATTGTATTCGTATACATGTACACGAATTACTTACATCATCGATTCTATTGTCCATTTATTGTAATTGTAACATTGAATTGTCTATGTATACGTTTATGTTTAGTATGCTTTATTAAAAATTTAAAGAAACTGTTTTTTTATAATAATATGTAGGATATTAGATTGATGGCGTGACTCCCGCTGTGTTCCGGAGATAATCACAAAAGCAGTTAACACTTAATTAGCGATAAGGTGAATTGATTCAACCTGAGCGATTCTAAAGTTGATTAGGAAAAAACATCCGTCCAAATTGCAGCGGTGCCTTGTCCGTTTGATGGTGAGGAATTATCATTTAACATAATTATAGATATAATTCTCTGTGTAAAAAGTCTGCTTAAAAAAGGATATCAGACGTGGATACGTATACTTTAATAGTTGTACTTTGATAATAGATTTTGTGTGAATTGTATTGTGTTCATTAATTTTGATATTGTAAACCTTGTTCTTAAAAAAACTATTTCATTTTATTGCTTAATATTACTATTTTAATCACGCATATGACTACATATTTTTTACTTGCAAGTTATATGAATTCGTATGCTTATACTTTTACATCTAATTGTTTTCCAACTCTTTGAAGAATATCATTTGGTGACTTATTAAATTTAGAAACATAAATTACGCCTACAGCCTGCCCCCTCATCCGCACAATTAGTCCCAAGTAGGCTGGTAGGTGCACCCAGCAATATCTGTTATTTGCGTGCCCAATGGGCTTGCTACATATAGGGGGGACCCACCGTAATTGGGAAAACGTGGGTGATTAATCACCTCTGCCTACCCTTCGGTTTCGGTAATAAATAGGCGTGATTAATGTAAGTATGTTGTATCTAAACTGTATTCACAACAATAGGTAATATGTCCAACGCTTATAACGTACTAAAGGTACACCTAGATGCTTATAGTTTTATAACACTGTATTTAATTCGAGGGAAGTTAGTCAACAGACCATTTTATTTTTATCATAATCGCATCTCTGAAAAACGATGATGTGATGATACCGATGATTAAACTTGACGACATAAGTATTATTGTTTTTGTATCACACAGTTAATTACTCTGCCGCGGGCCACATTCTCACGGGCCACTCGGCAAAAGTAGGCAATTGTGCAAACAAAGCATTCATGGAAATTACGACGTTCCTTTGTTTAGTATTCTATTTGGAGCGAGACATAAATTATAATTCGTCATAAGAATAAAAAGGTACAAGCAACCACACGTTAGGTTGTTAACAACTGACATATTTCTCTGATTGATTGTCCTTCTGAAGATAATGATTAGTAATAACAGGACGAAACTATTTATTGATCCATGGGATGGGATTGGGATCCATGCGGAGTTGGAGTCCATAGTTTGATAGAAAGGTAACGCAGAACTGAATGTTGTTGTCCTAGTTGAAATAGTAGACTAGTTTCAAACCTTACAAGCTTTTCATTCAAAGCCAACCGCCAAAGCCTAGTTACAAAAAATTTAAAGAAAACATTATATTTAATCTCAAACACTTGCCTATACTCAATAGTGAAACAAGTTTACCAATCGTCCAGTTTAATAAAAAGCACAAGTTTTGAAAGCCGTATCCAATTTCTTTATTTAGCCAGAGCTAGTTGTGTGTAAAGCGACGACGGCTTCGCAAAAACCAGAATTTGAATTTTATCAGTGAACCACGACACTAAAGGTCGGGGCAGATACAGCGAGGCGCACGCACTACAGTGCGATTTAACTTTCACAAACTACTATAGATACTGAATTACTGAGACTTTGTCTGGAATTGAAATCACAATTTTGTGATTAGTAATCGCACAGTACAACAAAGGTATTGTGGTATTTAGATGGCATCACCAGCTCTTTAATGTCTCCACTGCTAGGGCGCGGGATTCCCAAGGATGGAAGAATATAGGGAGATTAGGCCATAACCCACCACGCTGGCCCAGTGCGGGTTGGTGGGTATTTAGCTGTACAATAAAGATAATGTGGCTACTATAAGATGCACTATGGTAGGTGCTCTGAAAATACAATCTGTTAAGATTGAAAAAAATTGTTTGAAATCGCCTCATATTTCGGGAGCCTGTCTCCTTAACACTAGTTGGGATGATGAGTCATTAGCTCACCTTGACTTAAAAAAAGAAATGCTTAGGTATGACAAGATTTACAAGTCTTTTCAATCATTAATTTTTCACTTTGACAATTGCGTTCCGTTACGCTCCGATAGATTTGCAGGGGCCTTTAACCTTAGTTTATCTGGTGGTTCTATTATTAGTAGTATAATTCTAATTTTATTTAAAGTAGGTGCAATGAACTTGACGAAAACTTCTTTTTGTAGAAGCGATTATAATATTGGAGTATCAGGAGACATTTTGGCAGTTTTGGTTCGTGTGTAAAATAGTCTGGTTCTTAACAAAGATGCCACCAGTTTAGAATAGTTTACAAGATTAATAGGCGGTTATTAGTTATTAACCAGTGTTAATGAGGATGTTAACAGAAAAATTACTGTAATTGAGTTTTACTGTAAGTAATTGGCATAATTGTAACAAACCAGACGCCACGCTATATTCAAGTCTTATTATTTTATTACTATTAATGACTATTATTTTATTCTAATTACGATCGTGTTTGAACTTTGGGAGTCAAATTTTATGAAAAGAAATGTTTATAGAAGTCAAAATTCAAAGTTAATCATCAAGCATTGAGTATTGGAACCAAGAGAAGAATGAAGGAAAAAGTATATTATTTCGGTCTCATCATCTCTGGATGAATACAAGGAACCATAACTATCATTGTTTCGAGAATTTTCTCTCGAAAGAGAATTATCGTCAGGTAGTTGCATTTTTATTTTCTCGTGAAGTAAGAATGGACTTCTGAAAACGCATGAACCTCTTGAGACTAGATACAACATTATTCATCTCGAATTAAGTACTTCTTACTTAATGATCTGATCATAAGGTGATCATAAGGTTCAAATTTCACTAAGAGAACACTTAATCAGCGGTTCTGCAGGCAGGAAGCGAAATATTTTTTTTACATAAGAACGTCTGGAAAACATAATGCCGGTTATTTTGTAAACCCGTATTGGTTTGTGTTAAGAACTATTAATTCTAGATACGATGGATGTTTTCTGCCGCAGGATTGATATGGAAATAAGTTATTGATGAAATGAGTTTGATCATAAATAAAATATCAAATGATACCAGAAGTGGGAAAAAATCTTGGACAGATGTAGTCGGACTGGTGACTTAATATTTTACTATTTATTATAATTACTAGTAATTAAAATTATAATGAATAGTTAGCCAATTTTATTCCTATATTAAAGTAGTGTTATTTGGCTGCGATGTGTTGTAGGGTAGGTACTATTACAGTAAGAGAACCCATTGTGTCCTATCTCCCTCAAAAGTTGGGTGCTAGGCAATCGAGACATCATGGATTCTAAGAAATGTATTCAAAACTCACGCAAGTACTAGACGTAGGCAAATACCTAAATATTATTATCGAATCGCCCGATAATTTTAGTAGGTACCTTCGCGATCCATCTTCGAAAACGCTGCTTTCGAAGTTTTGTTTCGTTAAATAAAAAATACACCTGCTTTTAAACTGGCATTCGTTCACGCGACAAACGTGCAACGGGTAAGTTATATTTACATAAGCACAGTCCTCTTGTGTACAGTACGCCTTATGTTGACCTCAAAGCGAGACTGCATTCGTAACAGGTTTAAAAAATAAGCAAATAAGCACACTGAACGCAGCCGCCTGATGTCATCGGACATGTAATTAATTTCGTTACCTATTAGCGGATTATCAAATAAAATTTTGTTTTTAAACCTAACTGATATTAAGTATAATTATTTGAGTTGATTCTTATGTACTATTCGATTTTAATTTTAACATTATATAAATGTTAGAAAAATTAGTACAAAGATTTTGGTGGTTATAAAAAGAATTTCGAAAAATTATGGTGTCTTGGGTGGCCGAGCGGTCAGGCACCTGCCCGGATAGCAGCGGACGCGGGTTCGATTCCCGCCTCAAGACCATAATTTTTCGAAATTCTTTTTCTAACCACCAAAATCTTTGATTCTTATGTGTTTGAAAACGAAATATTCCTTAGTATATCTTACTCGAGTCTACATACCTACGTTGAAAACTTTGAATCATATTTAAAAAAATATATTTACTTAGTCATTTCCAACTTTGATGCGCTTAACGTAAAGTTAAAAATAGTTTCAGTAAATTTATATTTAACCTTAGTGTGCTCTCGACCGTAATGCACCTGAGAAAATGTTTCTAATATAGTTTATTTGTTATAAAAGATAATACTAGTGTGTTGTGTGTAATCATCAAATTAACATTTATCAATTTCCTTCCAATTAAAATCTCATACAAAAATAATTTACCACAGAACATTAGCAAAGCCGGTATTTGGCTCCAAAAAGTTGTTACAAACCTTAACGATCGTTTCCGTTAACAAGAAAATTACAAAGTGTGATTCGGATTTCGGTCCCTTTAATTGACTTGTGGCACAAAATCAATTTATCCATTGTGTTAATTGCAACCACCTACGGCCGCTTATAACTTTTATCTAATAAAAATTACTTGTGAAGTCCGTTGATTCCGAAATTGATTCTACGCCAGCATTATTCGTCTGTTCCGGCCGTAAACGCAGCATTTGTCGAATTACACGTGTCCAATGCGCAGACGCAGAGGTGAGATTACGAATGCGTAATCACCGCTATTGTTGTTATATCACGAAGTGTTTGGATTCAATGTAGAGCAAGGGCAAACACTATGTCAGATTACAAGAAATGTCGTGGCCTCACCGCTGTCAAATAAAGAATCGGAATTAAAAAGCTCAGTGATAAGTAAGCTCATAATACACACGAACATGACTCTGTCCAGAAATACGAGACTATTAATTATCTACAGAACAGTAACCTCCTTTATCTGTTCTGTGCGTTCCATTTAAAGTTGACAGTTGAAATGTTGACTATACTAGTGATGTACGCCAAAAAAAATCGATCCTAAATTAGCCTGTGGAGAGGCTCCTAGAAGCACCAATCCTGCGCTCCGCTCCGATTCTTTGACATAATCAGAAATTCTCTATGAAAAACTTAAAATATCTTGAAAAGCTTTTGAAGAATGAAGAAAAACACATTCAATGGCAGACCTATTGGAACATTGCTAAGCTTAGGCAATCGCTGGCGCGCTGACTCCGGCATCGAGCTCCTAGGCCTACAGCGTCCGTAAAAAAACTTGAGCTAATAATAGAGACCATAGCGTCTTGACACTGCGTCTCTCAGAGCGTAAGCGGACGTGACAAAAGCGAGGCAGTTTTCAATATCGTTTTTTAGTGCTCGATCTTCCAAATAAGGCAAGTAACATAAAGGTGCGCGAAGCATGAGTGATTAATTGGTAAAAATTAGGCCGCGTGTACGCGTATTGAATATAATTTTCATTTCTGTGTTATTTTCTAAAAAGCTTATTTTTATATATCAGTTTGGCGAAGGCTCTGCGTGACGACACTGTTCAGTGTTTGCGCATATAATTTACGCAGTTGTTTGCAGGAGGATTTCAAAGTATAAGCTGTATAGTATCTATCAACACAGGACTCAAAATTGCAATGAACTTTGTGAGTCGAAATCCACTCCTGCACTAATCGCAGATGTCGGTACGTGGTCTGAAGCTATTTAACCTTTACATACGATATTGTACTATAGTACCTACCTACATAAATGTGTAAGTTGTTAAATATCAATGCGTTTCAAATACTTTAGTCTGTCTGTTAGCAGGTAGTCAATAAAATGTTGAATAAGTTAAGGTTTATATTGTCCGACAGTAGGGAAATGTAGACACTTTGAGTATGTTGTTGTTGGTAGTCTTCTTAATTCGAGTGCCCAAAGGTGCTTATAGGTCTACACTACGAATTAACCGTTAGTGGACTTACGATACTCCTCTGGGGTGAGTCGTGACACATTCTACGTTTTATTTAGCCCCCAAGCCAGCATCCAACGAATAATTTAAATAACCTAAATAATACCTAACTAACCTATTATATGAAATTATTGACTCGAGTAGTGATTTAAAAACAGGTTTTTATTTGGTAACAATGTAGTTATGTTATGATCAATTTAGATGATTTCTAAACGATAACTAAAATAATGTGGTACTAACACATTCGCAATGTCACAAATCATCAAGTAATACGAGACCTTGGGCCAACAAATAACCATTCACGTGTCCGTAAGTGAAATAGATACTATCGAGATCCGAAGCCAAAAAAACCATAATACGTGCTTGAGCAACCATTACTCTGTAAAATATTAGGACCCTGGTAAATGCTGAATAAGGTCCATAATTGCGCAATAAAGAGTTTTAACAGCGCCGGAGGCGTGATGTGTTGGCTATTTTCTACGTATGTCTTTATCGTTAAGTAGATAGTTTAGATAACTTTTACACAGCACACAGTTCCTTAGTAAGAAATCTTGTGGCCATTCCAACGGGACTTGGTTATTCTGGCATCCTAATAGGTAGAAACTAAAAGCAAGAGGAAATAACGCGATAAGTAGATGAAAGAAAAGAATTTATAAATGCCTTCTTTCAGTTTTCTCGGAGACTTATGGGCAGTTATGGCAGTCCTATGGTGGTTACAATTATCTCCTTATTATTAACCTTAAAGCAATCATCAAGTTTTAGCGTAAAGTGCAATCTGAGCTTACATTGCTCACAATATTAATATATTGAGATGGTTGACACGTGTGTATTTTTTAGATATTTTAGGGTTTAACTGCGACATCATCTATTATAGAAAATACAAAGTCCAGACCTTCCCTAACGGTGGAAGAATTTAGTATGGGCCATAAACCCTTTCAACTTTTTACTTATTTTATCCATATACTTTAATGTCTGATGAGTAAACACCATACTTCTTAATGCTATGTTTGAGTTACTACCACAAGGCTGGTTTATGACGCTTAATGTTCGTTACAATAACCAGATCCATTTAATCCATAAGTCTTAATAATATAGACATGAATTATACGAGCATAATAATATGATTAGTCATTACGCCAATACTTCCAATTATTAGGATTTAATTGTCGATTTGTTGTCATGCAATATACCGACAATGCCGTCAATTAGTATGCTTGCAGGTAATAAGCAGCGACTCTGATTATTAGAGCAAGAATTATTTTAGAGGCATTCCAATGACTTGCGTCTAATTTAAGGCAGCTTTTGTTAGCAATGAGAAGGGCCGGATTTATTCAGTGTGACAGGTCTGGGAATGACTTTGATCTATGCCCAAACATACCTGTCACGCCTTCTAATACCCATGTTCGTTATTGTTATTGCCATAAAGACCAGAATAGCAATGTCAAAATTTGTTGAGCCGTACAGCAGGTATATTATTACACTGCGGCAAACCTTCTGCGTTCGCAATAAGAAACCTTTTGCAACTTCAATGGCAATATACGATGTGAAATACAATGTTTAAATAGAGGATAATAAATTGGATAGT
This sequence comes from Cataclysta lemnata, assembly GCA_963931975.1. NCBI lineage: Eukaryota > Metazoa > Arthropoda > Insecta > Lepidoptera > Crambidae > Cataclysta > Cataclysta lemnata. The sequence continues at coordinate 10,317,357 of OZ008339.1, forward strand.
AACTTTGTGATCACGATGTCATATCAATGTGGCTGCATTGTATTAATCACGAAATACTTATTAAGAATGCCATTTAATAGCAAGCCAAATGTTGAACAACTGTATTAAAATAACATGGGTAGGTTATAATATGATTTTTTAGTTTTCCAAATATGTTTTTAGGAACTAGTAATCACGCACACTAAAATGACCGTGTGTTAATTGACGGCATAGAGTAGGCAGAAGAGTATTAGAATTTTGCCAACTGCGGTATGTCCCTTTAATAGGCGATATTAGAGTTATAGAGAGTTAAGGTCTGAGCATACCTAACGGGGAAACACCCCGGACGGGACGGGGGCTCTATCTTACAAAAAGCTCCGTCCGTGTCTCAGTGATAATGTCACAACTCACACGCGGCTTTTTGTACGAGAGAGGCCTCGTCCTGTCCGGGGTATATAATCGTTACGTATGCTCAGCTTTAAAAAAATCTAATTACTGTACCCACTTTTCGTTAGCACTGCAAAATATGTAAGTTTAAAAGGGAAACCTAATCTAATACATTTACAAATTGCGAGATTAATCAACATAATAATATGATAGAAACATTATCAGGTATTAATAATGTACTTATCATAAATAATAATATTTTCCACTGTAAGTTAAATACATTATATTAGTCATACGCCAGGACTCGGCATAAATCGGCACAATTTCTTTGCTGTCCCAATTCAATTATTACAATGAAGTTTATCACTGTCAAAATCATGCACGTTAAGGTCCCGACCTTAGGCTCGCTTGAGAAATATTAAGCCTATATCAAACTTGAATGTGCTTTAGAAATGCAACTGGACAAGACGTCGTCCATTGAATGTCCATAAATCTCACCGGTAAGCAAACAGCGCTAGATTTAATTTGCTGCCGAGCTTTCTGGGAGCGGCTTACCTTTGCAAAGGTCGATTACATATTTACCGCGATACTGATTTAGGAACTGCATTGGTGACCATTATTTATTCTGTGATAGTATCGAGTAACGGTTTGATCGATTGTCAGATATATTGTTTATACTACACCGCTGCTAGTCTGGTGTTAAATAATAGTATCGATGCGCACCACAGATTCAATAGATGCTGCACCATAGAGGGACTTTCAGTCTGTTTGAAATTCTAATGCTATTGGAACTCTGGTAAAGAGATATTTGATTTTGCCACATTGTGGCCTATTCCGAATGAGTGATAGTGAAAATTAACCCTTAATTCAAAAATTACACCAGAATCCAATGTTAAACCATCAATAAAATGCTTGGTATTTGAAAAAAAAGCGGGTAGATCTGTAATTAAGTGAATGAATTATTTTTTATTATTATTCTATTGACAACGACAAACGTTGAGTCACACAACACAAACGCAAAAATTCTTGAATGTTTCCAATTGGAATAGTTTCAATATGAATAAAAACAAATTCTAACATTTAGTATAAAGTTCGTAATATCTGAAACATATTACTTAAATATTTTTTTTATTGTCACATGTGACGGTAAAGATAGTATTACCTATTACGTAAACAATAAAAAAACGTTTCGTAGTAAGTGTGTATTGTATCAGATACAAACGGTGTTTACGAAGGTCCTTAAATCACCGCGTAGCAATACGCGCTTTTCTCTCGCATTGTGAATGTCGTGACTCCGGGCAAAATACGATATGACAATAATGACGTAACAGCTCAAGTGACCCTCTGAGGCAATGGCTAGATCAGAGGTTTATTTTCGACTTATAGGGTCATAATCGAAATATTCCAGGTAGGTGGCACCGCCGAGGTGGCTTGTGAAACCAGCTGTATTGTCCACGCGACAGCATATCCAAGTGACCTTTTGTCTTCGAGTAAAGCTTGGCCGTAAATTGTGTTAAGTACCGCCGGCTGTTTGATAGCTGAACCAAAATAAATTCACACATTCCCTACATACCGAATGAGTTTCGCAACTAGTGGACCTGATAGAAATTGGTAGATATAATTATTCCGTTTCATTTTTTAAATTCTACTTTCTACTAAAACTAAAGTTATGAGTAGTCCAGTGGTATTGTCGATTTGATATCAATGATCATTGAAGTGGTGGTTCGAAATCCCTAAAGATATCTCAGAGCAGAATAAATTTGTCACCACCCTCAATCTCTCGCGGGTGTCTTACAAAGCGACTAAAGGTTAAGACAGTGATGAGTAATGGGCAGCAGCTCTTATACAACCTAGCCATATACTGCGATTTACGTGCCCGATCGATGGCAATAGGCTCGCCACCAGGGCCCTAACGTAACTGGCGAAACATGGAGTGTTGATTCACCTCGGCCTACACCTTCGAAGATAAATAGGCTTGGTTTATGTTTTGTATTATCACAATTCTAAAAGTCTTCTTTCAATGCAGCAGAAAATAACAGATGCACAGCCACAGCCAGACGCACTCCACATACCAATCTACTCACCTGTAGAATTTTGACAAATATCTCTCCGAGCATCTATCTCAATGTCAGGTGTCAGCCGTCTTCACAACTCGTTTAGCAATCGAAAGGGGAACTAGTTTGTTGTACTACAATAGGAATGCGCAGACGAAGCCGAGATAGTTGTTGACCTCAACACTACGCGAGGACATTAAATAGCGTAAGGACTTTTACATTTTATAGTTTTTAACTACAACACTATCAGTATTGTTATCTATCGAACCTCCTTTGTCTTCGGATATAATGAACTTTATTTGAATTTCGAAATTATGGAATTGGAACTTGGAAAGTCCAGAAACAATAAGCAAGATATTATTACAGTCCTCTTTTAAATGTAGAATCTTATGTATGAACAACACTAACTGCCGCACTCAGAGACGTCAAATAACGTTAATGAGTACTTAATGTCAAAAAATGACAATTAAAAACTAGTCGCAATTCTTGCCGGGTCTATAGCTAGATTTGAATGAAAATTTTTGACATTAAATACTCATTAAAGTTAATACACGTCCCTGAGTGCGGTAGTTAATCTAACTTCCCGCCATGTCTATTGTCTGTCTGTGATACTCGAATAATACAGTAGAGAACAGCAAAGAAATCTAATGAAATAGCTGTGGTCTTGTTAAGTGCGTTTCTTAATCAAAACTTTATGACAACCATTCTTGTTGGCAAAATAAACATTAATTTTGCATTTACTGCTTTTGTTTACGACAAGGCAGCTTAACGAACAGTAACGTTACAATTTCCGATCATAATGCAATTTCGCGTTATAAACGATGGTAAGGAAGTGGATTATATGTTTATGAATATATACTGATTATGGCAGAATTACGTCTGCCATTTTCCATGGGAGGTGGAGTATTTTAATTACCGTGAGATAATAGTTTTAATGTTTTATTTAGGTACAAAACTTGGTGAGTGGCTACATCTGGTTGTGAATGAATCATCATTGTAGATTTTATTCATTTTACAAAATCCCAATGTATGAATTTGGAAAAACCTTGTTCAAATATTACTTACTTAAGCGTACAAATAAAAGATATATTTAGTTTGGTCACGTTAAGAAAACTAGAATGATTAACATAATTTTTCATTGTAAAAACCGTCATATGCCATCTCTTTCTGCGAACCATCACAGATTGTAATTAGTTCGCAGGGCCGTAAAGGGAAAGGTTTCTGGTTTTTTAAACCTTTTATCACGCACAAAGAAAGCGATGTCAAACAGTGGGTTGTAGACAAAATTAAACCATTTTCAACAGTAATACGATTGAAGGCCCTTAGGCAGAACAGGTTTGTTCGAAATCCTTATAAGTAAATAGTTGTACGGTTTCTTTATCTCTAACACCTGTCGAACAAATGCCGTCAGAAATCTATCTATTTTGTTTCGTTCCAGGTTTTTTTATTACTAGCATTCTGACTATACAAGATTCTGACTGTGTAATTACACTATCAGTTAAATGTCAGGTTTGAAGCGTCACAAAAAGTTGCAGAGTAAAAAGGCTCTTATTATTGCTCAGTAAAACTGATTTGGCTGCTCCCGTCATCCGAGTATAGTTACCTTAACTGTTGTTACGCCATAAATTTTATACTTAACAAATTTCATTCTTAAACCTTTTGAAATGGTGTAATTATAATTAATTTTATTTGGAAAATGGATTACAACAACGCTGCGCTTTTTTAAATATTTGAAATTAGAATTATTATTTACTTTTTAGTAATATTTTTGTCTCATTAAATAACGGCTATTCTACGTCCTAAATTAAAGTTTTGAATTGTTTCTTTTGGCCATTAACATAAAACTAAACATTTAGATAAGAGAATAGCTTTTGGCTAACTTCGTATGTATGTAATAGATTACGAAATTACTTACCTAATTTTATTCTTATGTAATGAAGGTGACTTCAATGGAACGACATATTTGTTTCATTAAACTGTTAATAGCACAGATAAAATATTAAAGCTTGTGAGCATGGGAGACTTTTCTAGGAGGTTTATATTAAATGATTTTTATAAAACTTGTACGCACGGATATAATCATAAGTATGAAATACAGGTACCTACATATTGAAAGAGGATTAATTATCGTAATTTCTAACTGCGAAGTCGGGGTGTAGTATAGAAAGTCGCCATTAGCTATACCCATTAATGTAACTAATTGCTAACTTTACAAAAATGAATCCGTTATTTAACTAAATTTAAAAATAAGTTAAATGTAAAAATTTTTAGGCACGACCGAAGAGAAAAAAAAGAAAGTCTCAGACGATTTATTTTATACAAATCTTTACAGTCCAGCAATAAAATATTTTAATTGACTTTCTATTGATTAGCAGTAAACTGATGGGGCACGACATAGTTCACAGTCCATCGGCTTGATGAGTCGTTAGCCGCTTGACGGATATTCGATATTATGTCCTACCATAGATAAACGTATCTATGGAGGTGGCATAAAATGCTTAACCTGTTCTCCAAAACAGCTGCTCTTATGCACCTGTGGCACTTGACAGGGTATATATAGATTATATCTTGCCATTTTAAAAATAGCCGGTTCTAATTTTAGCTGAGTTTCAATTTTCGATGGATCAATACTTGCCGTACGAAGGTCGTTTCTCAGAAAAACGGAAAATCCCAAAGAGAAGATTTAGTTTGCTATATATGTGCGGCTATCACACATTGCTTAACTTGCTCAACGTTGTCAACAAGTCTTAACGTTGACTCCTTGATATTTTCAAACTTCTGTTCCAGTACTATTTGTAAATGGTAAAAGCCTTATGCCGTGTGGTGACGGCAGAGTAGAATACAATTGTCACCACCCCAAATCTCTCCCGTGGGTGTCGTACAAGGCGACTAAGGATAAATCAGTGATGAGGAATGGGCAGCAGCGTTCCTATTATACCACCACTTATCCACCTAGTAATCTACTGCGACTTTTGAGCCCGATAAATGGCAATAGGCTCGCCACCTATTACATGGGACCTGACATAATTGGCGAAACGTGGGTGCTAGTTCACCTCTGCCTACCCCTTCTGGAATATAGGCGTGATTTATGTATGTATGAACAAGCCTTACCTTACATATTACATTATCCTCTATTTTTCGTTGTCTAGGTGTTTAATAGCTAGATTGAATGGAAGAGGAAACATACCGCGCTTACCCCAGATAGAAAATTGACTGTCCAGACTGTTTAAATATTGATAATAATATAAAAAATGTTCCAGGAAGTACAATGATGACGACGACGATTGAAACTATTAAAAATTGTCCTAAGCTGAATCTAGAGAATAACTATACTCTAGGTCTCTCTCTCTCTACTATGCCTATACTAAATTAAACTTCACGTCTTGTCTAAAGGCTCATATTCTATTGTTTTACAATCTCAGAACGAGGAAGTGAAAACGATTGCCGTGCGTCCTTTTCTGACCACAAAAGCTTATCCTGCGGCTTCTTTGACTGCGTGCGCGCACCGTGTCGGTCGCGTCCCCTCCACCCTGAGACGATCGGCTTTTGTTTGTTAAACGCGCTATAAGACCAACTTGCACCTATTGAGAGCCATTGAAAACGTCAATGACAATAAAAATCTACATCGGTTGCCGAAGTGTTGCATTGTATGCCTATAACTAAATTTGGTGTATTCGCATCTCTTTCTTTTTGTGTTTACTGGAAAAGGTAATACGGCTTACGGGATAGCTTTGTATGGTTGAATTATATTGCGTAAAATTAGTCTTAGGTACATGCCGCGTTAGAAGGCTTAAGACATTGAAATTGAATTCTGATTTATTGAAAACACTTTATCGTCTCTTTTAATGCAAAAACATTCCTAATAAAACGATTCTTCGTTAAACTGGTAAGTTCATGCTGTGCTGTAATCTAAAATCAATCTTTTGTAATTTAAATTAATAGTCTAGTTTATAATTGTTAAAGATACGCAAAACGGAGAAAGTATCCATCAAAACATTTCGCGTACGTTGTAAAGCATATTTATTTACAATTACACTGCCTACGAAGTTTGGTATCGATCTGAGAAGTATCGACTGGTCTCAGTAAAAAAAAAATTTACCTGCGTTCCAAATGGATTAACATCAAAGGAGGCGTTGGAGCGAATAATCGAGCAGTAATAAAACAAGATCGCAATTTAATGCCATTACAACGGCTGCAACAGCTAGAAGCTTGATGCAATTCCTGGAGCGGCAGTCGAATCGTAATGTAACTAGTCTTATAATAGTATTAAAATTGCATATGATATTACTGATTTCACGCAAAGTTCGATAAGAATCTTTATTTCTACAAGCGAAAATAATTCAGAGCTTTCACTAGTCAATAGAGAAACCAGATTGTGTTACTGAAAGAATATATCTTGAAGGGTTCTCTCAGAAAACATGTACCAAATTAATTAATTTAGATCCGCTGAAAGGTCCTAAAATTCTAGTAACGTCAAAAAGTTATAAATATTTCAAAATAAATGAATAAAATCATATCTTGACAAATTTATCTTTCAAGAAGTTTGAAGATGCTTAGATCAAGTTCCAAGATATTAAACAGGTAAGCAACAGAACCAAAACGAAGTCAGTGATCGGTTAGTAATAAAATCAATGACGATCCTTCAAATATATTACGCAAGAATGAATACTGAACACGAAGATAAATTAGCCCTGGCTGAGTCACATAGAATCTTTTTTTACATTTTACATCAACCTGTTTCTCTTCATCACACGTATTGCATGGGCCCATTAAATCTGGACGAACTCCAGTTCTACCTAATCAGCATTCATTTCAAGATAAGTTGGCGAATATATTTTAGTGCTCACCAACAACTTAATTCCTTGCTACAATTTCGGAAATTCCCGTCGTTGTTTGGTTACTCAGCAAGCTCTCTTGCAAAATAGTTTAATAAGGAGGTTTCATTGCTATCTCTATCATTAGCGTGGTCGGCAGGGCTCCCGGCGATGGCCCTCGCTTAGAAATTTTGGACACAAAAAAAGGTCAAGGGAACGTGGGAACCGCTTTTGTTTTAATGCCTTATTATACTTTCGATGTCTCTATCGGGCGAGATTGTTGCCCCTTTATTCGTATTGTAATCCTGGCTAATAGCTGTTTTTTGTGTATCAAATTCCCTGTATTCTGTATCAAAGAAACTGTTTTTGTGTTATTTGATCTAGTTGTACTACAATTTGATTATTTATTAATGGGTTTACATTATGAATCATTTTAAAGTGAAATATTATGAAAGTTAAAGAGCTTGCCATAATTTTTAATATGTAGTGTCTTTAAATTTTTAATGATTTCTTTTCTAAGACACCTTCAAAGATTAAATTCAAAGCTTAAAAATAGTCAAACAAACGTTTTTCAACAATTTTAAAATCTATAAATCTAAATTTATATCCATGATATTTTTCTTAGAATAGATGACCAAAAAATACCTACTCTGCATGAGCCGACAGGGCGTACCATCTGATAGGAGTGCGTCACCTGGCTACTCTCCGGATGTGGGCTGAATCCTTGTATTACAATGCGCCTGTTCTTAAACCTGTTTTGAATAGTGTTGTCCCCCCTAGAAGGCCTTAAGCCGTTCAAAATAGTCGCCATAAAATTACAGATTCCCTGCCGCCGTTAAATTACAGATGCAGATGTGTGCCTATTGGTTTCACGTCAAATCGGGGTATGTATATGGATAAATTCTCAAATTCATTGCTCGAGGATTATGGCGTTAATTCTGAGACTCTAGAGCTCAGTTGTTATTTAGTTTCGATCTTACCACTCTTTGCAACAATAAAAATTTTCTTCCTCTCATTAGCGATCGGATATCCTGTTAATGAGATCCATGTTCTGCAAATGCAAGACTAGAAAAACTTCCAATGGTTTTTATGCCTATGCTCCTAACACTTTCATTGAAAATGTTGGTCTTTGATTAGTGCAATTTAACCATTATTATCATAATACTTTTTTTTTTATTATAACCATCATTAATGAATACATTTGGAAATTCCATATCGTAGTTTAGTAGTAAAATTTTCTGGTTTAGGACAAAACATATCCGACGAAACGACGAATTTTTGTAATCTCGTCTCATTTTCTTCTGAGCAACCGGTGACACTTATCTTGAGTCTTTCATCTTGTACATACAATTTTGATAGTTGCCGTCACGTGCATTTTAAGACATACCATCCAGCAAGTTAATTTATTCCCCATTTAGATCACCTATATTAAATTCAATACATCACTAGTTCCAATGTCTTCAACTTTTTGCATTGTTTATCTCTTAGCATTTATTTGCGATCTCTGACGGTTAAATAGCCATTAGACTCCAACTGTTTCGAAGTTGCTACATCATTAGGTTTGCCATAATTTTGCAGATTCAGATTACGTGGAACTTGTTCAAAGAATTGCATGTTAAGTTATTTATTATAAGGAGTCGTGCGGTCACGTTATCGGATATCTTGACCTTTATGTAGGAAATTATGGGAGTTTCGTGAAATATGGAAGCTAAAGTTGACGGTTGATGAAATATCAACCATGTGGGCTTTAGGAATAGATTTATTAAATTTGTGAATAACGAAACAAGTGACTGATATTTTTATGAAATATGTAGCTACAGCATAGCATCGGAATCAATCTTAGAGCAATAGTGTACATATTTGTTTCTGTGTTTTAAATTAAATCGTTATTCTTCTAGAGAGCTAGTCTGTGTTTGATTGTTTTTTTTTTTCGTGATTTGGGTGTAATTTGTTACACAGCTTCAGTTGGCACTGGATGAAAATACAGTATGAAAGTTTTTTTCCCAGGTACTATTTCTCGACTCATGACGACTTCGTTAGCACATAGTGGCTATGTAATTTTAGGTATTAATCCGTTTTTCTACACAGATTTTTGTCTATGTCTAATGAGTCAATCTTAGTTGTTTAGCAAGTGCCGTTATATATCTCAATAACGTTTTTGTGTAGCCAGCTGATGTTACAATTAATTTTTTGTCTCCCACCATCTCTGAAACGGACGGCAATTACAGACATAATCGCTTTAAGCGGAGTTAATGTCTCTGTTCCGTGGCGAAACTTATTGCCGTTCGAGCTAAGGTTCACGTGTTCTACATCCCCGTTCTCCCACGTCTCTTATGGTCGAAGGCAGCCATGGTTGTAACATCAATCTTGACACTGGAACAATGTGGCTCGAAGTGAGCGTACGGAGCTTTTTTGTTTGGCCGCAACAAGAAAGTCGTTTGTATCACTTTCGATGTTTTGTTTGATTGCTATTTGGAAGTGAGATGAATTGACGGGTGCTCAGTTTACTTGTTTTGTTTTTTCTTTCAATGTAATTAATACGTGATACGGTAACGTGATGACGCAGCGGAGAAAAATAAATATTTCTTACGCTCACACCTACCTATCGTCTTGCCCAAAGAATGAAGGTTTGCTCACCTTGGGTTTAAAAAAAGGTTTCTCAGCAAATTCAATGTTTCGGGTAGCCTTTTGATTTATTAGAATTTTGTTAGTGAAATGATGGAAGAAGATGATGGTGAAAGAACGCTGCTAGTTGCTGTACCTACTAGCTGTTCTAACGTTGAAACTTCATCTTGATGGAAAAACAACAGGATCTTTTATAATTACATTGCTTGCCAGTCCCATCCTGACTATAAATATTAATTCCCTGAGCCCAGGCTTTCAGCTGTGAATTTGTAGGCCAACATCGCGTCAATGGACATTAAATAAAAAAATCAGTTCTTAGCGAATTCAATCTTTAAAGTAACCTTTTACTTTTATTTGAGTTGTTCCGCGCTGGTGTTTTGGAATTGCTGAATGGGTCTTCAATCAAATAATCATTTATTTTTCATGTTCACGCTCGTCGTGAACTGCGATCTTTTTTTGTACATAGCAGTGATTTATTAACAATTCGGAGGGCCCGTTGCGTGTTCTTTTTTTTAACTTTTGTTGCATTTTTTAAAACAGTCTGTTCTTTGATAGTGTACCTAATTCCTTTTTTAACCGATGTTTTTAAATGTCAAATTATGGCAAGCTAACCGTGAGCTTTACAGTTGATTTTTTTTGCCTGACTCGTCACAAAGTCAAAACTCTATTCTACTTTCACGGATCGGATATCATTAGTATCTTAGTCGAATTTTCTTTTTCGTCTTGAAACATGTGACGGAGAGAAAATTATGTTTTTATTGATTTTCTCGTCAATCCATGTTTGATAGTTTAAATTAAAAATTAAATTAGTTCGCCGCTTTGATATTAATGTCTTTACAAAACCGAGGTTACGATAGGTTTCGTATCTAGGATAACGGCTCGGCTCGGTTGGTTAGGCAGCCACCCGGATTGCGGAGGACACTGGTACGATTCCAGCATCAGGAATTGAGGAGATAATTTTTCGAAAAATCATTTTACTTCTCTTTTCCTTTTACTATAATCAAATATTGCCTAATATCAAAGAAACAATCTCGAAACGTAAAAAGTGCTGAGTAAACCGCTAAAACTCATTGAAATACAACCACTCTTAATAGAATGGACTGGTTTAAACATTTGAATAGAAGCAAAGCCTTTGTTTAGATCTCCCACGAGTTGCGTATAACGGAACGTTACAGCTAAATAGTGCAAAGATTTTGGTGGTTAGAAAAAGAATTTCGAAAAATTATGGTCTTGAGGCGGGAATCGAACCCGCGTCCGCTGCTATCCGGGCAGGTGCCTGACCGCTCGGCCACCCAAGACACCGTGTCTTGGGTGGCCGTCTTTTTCTAACCACCAAAATCTTTGTACTAATTTTTCTAACATTTATATAATGTTAAAATTAAAAATCGAATAGCTAAATAGTGGTTAGGAACGTTGTTAGTGCTGCCTCGAGGCTCGTGGGACATTGGGACATGATCCACTCTTGCAGCATTCTCGGTCAACGCGGTTAGCATTTAGAAATTTTATAAGCAAATGGCAAGGTATCTGTAAGTGTCATAGTCGTCGATGACAATAGGTTCGTTCTCTATTACATACATACATACATACATAATTCACGCCAATATCCCCGAAGGGGTAGGCAGATGTGAACTAGCACCCACGCTTCGCCAATTAGGCTAGGTCCCATGTAATAGGTGGCGAGCCTATTGCCATTTATCGGGCACAAAAGTCGCAGTACTTTGCTAGGTGGTAGGTATAAGAGGAATGCTGCTGCCCATCCCTCATCACTGATTTATCCTTAGTCGCCTTCTACGACACCCACGGGAGAAGTTTGGGGTGGTGACAATTGTATTCTACTCTGCCGTCACCACACGGCCACGTTCTCTATTACATGGTACTCACCTGGATTTCCAAGTGTGGCTGTATTTCCTCGGCCTACCCAATAAAATAAAAATATATCTAACAAAGTTGTAGCTACAAAGAGAGCATTTAAATGATTAAAACGGAACAATATAATTTCTGATATATTGTCAACTGTAACTGCGTGTCCCATGACCCGTCTCTATTCATACCTAGCAGAGTCTACATACGTGCAAATATTCACTTACGGCACCTATTTGTTCGTGAGAAAGCTTAATTCAATACTTTAAGTAAAAACGGTGACGAATGAGTCATATGTTTACTTGAATTACGAGGAGACCGTTTAATGATGCCATGTTAGTGACTTCCCACGTATATTAAGTAAACCTACGGTACCTACAACAAAACGAAGCAGACTTAAATAATTAACGGGATTACGATGATTATTTGACTCGAGAGGCATTTGATATCGGGACCGCGGTTCCAAAAAGTTATTTTGAATGCTGACCATACGCCCAAACCAGCCTTCAAATTAATAACAATTTTATTTATAAATTGTAAAGTTATCACATTGGAACAACGGATCATTGAAAGAAAATGCTGTTTAAGTTCTGATTTTTTTCCCAAGTCATACAACTTAATTTGAATAAGCCAAATGGCTTTCTGCGTATCGAGAAGACCACAAAATGTTGTGAAGGTGCCACTTTAGAGAAATCGTGGATACGATTGTCTGCGTGATTGCAGCCAGCCTTTTAAACAATTAATGGCCATTGCTTGACGTCCACGATAAAGAATTAAGATATGTCAAAATAAATGCGAAAGTAAAGAAAGTTATAATAACTGTGAATCTTTCTCTATTGTGATCCATTATTTAGTTCCGTTGATGAGTGCTGTCTGTTGAAGGTAATTTTTAAAGAGCTCATCTCATTGAAACTTAATAGATAAATGTATATTTGCAATGTTGTGACGGGTCGATATTTAATTTTTCTTCCTACTGTGTGCCCAAACCAAATTATTCGGGTGTCGCTGGAGTATATCCATTGTCGTCTTTTTCTGGTATCTGACTTGGTATTCACGAGGCGCGCCTGACGCCGCCACAAGGAATGTCTACTCGCCACCATGCGAGGTATCCCAAGTGCTATGATATGTAGAAAGAAAGACACAAACAGAAGACTATGGGATAGCAGAAGACTAGATAATAGTCACCCCAGTCCCAACATCTCGCGGTTTGTATTCAGTCTGTGCGACAAAGCTGAATTGCAAGTACTCTCCAAACGACATGTAATCTGCAAACTTACAAAAATGTCCTGTTTTACATGCAGGTGCAGTAATAGCACCTCGTATACAAGTCTTCCTTGTCAGCCTAGGCAGGCGAAGGCACCAGTGTAAGGTCATTTGAAAAGAATTCCACAGTCACTCGTTAGTCGTTATGAATACTGTTGAAGACGGCATCTCTTGAAGTTGACATATGATTTCCGGTGGCATTTCAATATAAAACCCGATTTATTGCTTCCTAATGTATATAGAATAGTCTCTATTGAATCACTTTTAATGACAACGCTTTGCGAATAATTCTCGAGTGTATCAATTCGCTTTTCAAAGCTAAGAATCCTTGTGATGTGCAGAAAATAGAACAACTGGATACCTAGCCAGGTGGCCAATCAATATTGTCATCACCCCAAAACTCTCCCGTGGGTGTCCTACAAGGCGACTAAGGATAAATCATTGATGAGGAATGGGCAGAAGCGTTCCTCTTATACCACCCAGCAATGTACTGCGACTTTTGTGCCCGATAAAAGGCAATAGGCTCGCCACCTATTACATGGGACCTGACATATTTGGCGAAACGTGGGTGCTAGTTCACCTCTGCCTACCCCTTCGGGGATATAGGCGTGATTTATGTATGTATGTATGTTTATCGAAAAGAATATAATGTATGAATCTGACGTTTTACTGGAAAAACAACTGTCGTGTCAAATGTATGAGTAGTGAGTAGTAGTCAAAAATCGACATTCGTTCGATACAAACGTTGTATTGTTTGCCACTTGTCTAGGCACTGGAGTCTGGACGTATTGCGTCGATCAATCGATGTATCTAATAAAGATATTATTAAACCAGAGTCCAGGCACAACGCTGTTGCGTCAACGAACGTAATGACACGTTGTTTCTACAAAATTATCGTTCCGATCGGCAGTTTCGTAAGCTTGAAAATGGTATGTCATTTTACATGCGTACGTCTGTTATTTAAGTTGCGGGTAGTGCATTTAAATGTATTGAGCACTTTGAATTTTTGATTCTTGGTCAGTACTTAATTGTAATCTGAGTATCCATTTTCTAAGCTTAATGACCCATCGATTGCAGTGATTACGTTGGGTTTATTGCGGAAACGAATTGATTGCATTATGACAAATTTAATTCGTTTCCAACATTGATATTCAAACTTATTGGCGTATTCAGAAATTGATGACGTAATTTCAATAATAACATCGTGTAAGTTACCGAGTTTATGACTAACAGAAAGTTATTGTAGCTTATATTTGTTCATGACGACACCAGACTTATGAACACGTTGATTTAAAGCGCCAGACTTATAAAAACTTCGTAGCTTTGTTCCAAAAGTCCTAGGTCAATAAAAATTCTTACGGTACCATTATTAAAACTGTATATATATTATTATGCCGTCATTCCGATGTTCCGAACTAGAACCAAATCTACGAAGAAAATATTTTTAGAATGGCATTGACTTACCCCGAGAGGAGTCTTGGCATTTCGGGTTCTATGCGTGTACCAAAGATTTGTTATAAATTCACACCATTTTGTAACTCAGTTTTCTCTACGCACGTACTTCTTATAAATGAAGTAAAATCTACCTTTAAGATTTCCCCCATTACTTAAGATAGACTCCACAATACTTAACTTATATAAGAAGTGGCTTATCGACTTTAATGTCAGCTAGGAGACAGGAGGATTTTTTTCATATCATGGAATTAGGGTATTTAATATGGGTTCATAATTTTTAATCTCATCTTACGCTGCATTAAGGATACTAATCTTAACATGTACAAGCCGATTAAGCTTGTAAATGTAAATTTGACATTAAACCAAACTTATTTGGAATGTTTTTGGGTACAATATTACTTAAATCCCTAATAATCCACATCCATAGGCCGCTTTTATCTTGACTTACATGTCAACAGCATTAATTCTTTATTATGGTGTCCTGATTCGTAATACAAACGTTATCTATCCAATTTTTTAAAGGTGAGACAGGATTTTGTCATCTTATTATTATAATAATAATTCTTTAACCTTTCTGGATTAATTATGGGACATTTCCATTCATAGCGAAAAACTGTGCTATTAAGAATACTGCGGATATTAAGAAACTGGTGTTTAGTGATGATGAACATTTCAAACCAAGTGAAGATGTTATTGCTAGCTACCGCACTCAGAGACGTCAATTAACGTAAATGAGTACTTAATGTCAAAAAATTACAATTCTAAACTAGTCTCTATTCTTGCCTGGTCCATGGTCTAGATTGAAATGAATTTGTTTTGACAAAAATCATTTCTCATTAAAGTCAATTGACGTCTCTGAGGGCGGCAGTAATAGTGTTAAATTTTCCAAAAATTATTTGAAGATACCAACAATCAAACTCCTCAGTTTAGGGATAGGAAAGTAAAACGTTGGCTTTATTTCAAGAATGAAATACGATCTCATTATCCGGCTCGGAGTTCTCAAGGTGTGGACCTGTGGTTAACGGGAACAATCTGCCTCTCGATCGACAGTTTTCGCTTCCGCCTTACCACAGCCTGGTTGGTCTGAAAATAATCCCTATTTTCAGATCAACTGAATTTATAGCTAGAAAAAGTTATACTTATAAACCGTTTTCTATCAACCCGACTTAGTATAAGATTGTCGAATCTGCACTATTTAAATAAGCTTTTCGCCTGCTGTTGCGTTATGTAACGTGTGTGTGTGTGTGTGTGTGTGTGTGTGTGTGTATGTATAGATACCAAGATTCGATATAAATCCTGTGGAAGTGTAGCCTTAATCCCCTAGGATTATTAAATATATTTATACAAATTATAAAGGAATAATATAAAGAAAAATGGCTGTCCAGAAAGGGACCACTTAGCTTCACAATGCCCATAAATAGAATAAGGCCGGTAGCAGCTAGTGTGGTGTCCCTGCAATATTGCATTCTAGTGCATTTACCTTGCCAATAACTTTGGTTGACGCCAATAATCTGATTCCCTCACGGCTGGCAGTTTTATCGCTTCCGCCCCACCGCGGTCAGGTAATGGCTTCGCTCTTTATCGGAGACAAACGGACCGTCTTGCCTTTATTGCTTCACATATTCTTCTATATGTATTGTGTATTATCATAATAATACAATCACACTCGGGGCTTCGTCTGATTGTGATTCGTTCGTCATTTCTTTCAGATACAGCTTTATAAAAGCAACGGACTATTTTATTACTCTATCTAGAGGCTTTTTTGGATATTATTCCTCCCTGTTTTCTAAACTTGACAGATAACGTACAGATAACGTACAGTTAACGTACAGTATATATTATGTATCAAGGGAATCAGCGTTACTTGTTAATGTATAGTTCTGCGGGTTACGGGTGCAGGGGACTTAACAAAATAATTAGATGCATAGTTAACCTGAATTAAACGTGAGTTATAAAGCTAATGTAGTGAGTCAGCATAGAGAAACAACTAATAGAGGAAAACAATGCAACTGATCACACAAATGCCGTTTCTATTAATCACGAAGTGCACATTGTTCCAACAGTTGGGTCATATGAAAGCAATCTAATAGATATTTTTAAACATGGTCAAGAATTCTGTGTATTGTAAATAAACACATCTAAATGTAAATATCAATAAGAACAACTTCAAACAATAAAGACTAGCTACTTAAATGTACGCCTTTGTAGTACTTTGTACACGTTTTAAATATCATCTCTAGCTCCCTTTATTTTATTAAAAATTAATTCTGATAAATGTTTTTTTTTTCAGGTAAGATCATTTGTATTTGCGGTTAAATTCTTCTATCTTCTCTGTAGTAAGTATGTATGTAGTAAATTGTATCCTGATAAAAGAATAACCTTAACTTTAAATTTTGCTGAAGCTCATTTAATATTAAGGCTATTAATATTAAGAGCATAATTATGTTGAAAGTTTTTTGGGTTCTCTAATGTTCTTGGTAAGGTTTTGTCATTGTAACGTTTAGTTTTAAGGGCGCTGTATAGGTGCCTGGAACATGATAAATAGTCAACAAAAAAAGTGAATATGCGGTGATCCCCAAATTAACTTTTTTGTTGACTATTTATCAGCTCGTTTGTGGTCCTCATAACGTTGCCACTTGAATTCTTCTCCTAAGCCACCAGCCAGACATCAAATGATCCCGAGTTGTACTCACAATTCCTTATAAACTGCTCACACGTCCGGAATACAATCTTGGACACTAGGAGTCCAATCACGAAGCACGCACTCCTTGACATGCATTCCACGCGACTGATATAAGCTTTATGTAAGTCCCGTCATAGATACACTTGATTTGTTTGTATCTGATTTAACATTTTTATTTACGTGATCATTGTAGCTCTTCGGTCATCCTTGTTTGTTTATTGTTGGATCACGTCCAAAAATACCAGATTTGTCAGAATTGATAATGCAAGATGCGTCGTGACTAATTAGACGTATCTTCAAAGACAACTTATCGACCTCAACCTTTTAATCTCGTGCTGTTCAAGGATATCCTGACAGACGATGACGTAGTGGTGAATTAGACTGAATGGACGCCCAGTTTTACGGTGCACGGTTTTGTCGGGTCACGGGTCACGGGCAGTGAACCTATATTCATTTGTTCTGTGCATCGGTAAACTGTCACGTATAACGTTTCTGGGGCGTGAATTGCATGGAGTTGTTCTAAAACCTCGCAGGCCAATTGCAACTGCATTAAATAAGCAATGTTCGCTAAGCCTGGTCATTGGATGGGTGACCATAAGTATATTATCTCGAGCTCATCCGTGCTTCGGAAGACACGTTATACCGCGCTGGGCTTTGTAGGTGGGTGTGGTGGGTTATGTTATGGCCCATTCTCCATATATTCTTCTATCCATAGGGAAGGACTGTGTCCAGCTGTGAGGACATTAAAGGGCAGGTTATGACGATGATTCGAAAACCGAACATCAAAACAATAATTCCTACCCAGCATAGAAACTTTGCAATAGAAGAGAAATATAAATGCATTCGCATAGACATTTATTTTAAAAAGCCATTGACGTTAATCGCGAGGGGCATCGCTTGCGCATGTTCTCACGGAAAATATCGCGCAAAATAAACAGCGGCGTTTGTTCGGAGTCTACAAAGTTGCTTTATATTGAACACCTTGCGCTTTAACAATGGTATGGTAATGTTATTCAGGCTCCACTCGCAACAGAGATGTTGTCGATGCTCGCGAATGTCGTCATCAACAACACCGCCGTCTCCTATTATAGTCCAATTAAAGTACCTGCACTTAGCGATCTCATGCGAAATCACCCACTCATCTTCACGCGGAGAAACTTGCGCGCGCATGACCTTTGACACCAAATCTAAGATGGCCGCCCAGCTGTCAAACTAAATGCTCTTACTTTCCGTATCTTGTAACGAATCTTATTTGATGTGTTGCCACCAGCAATGATATATTGTTACCGAATGATTCATAGAGTCGGCTGGTTGTGAAATGTTTATAGAATTAACTCTTTTTGTTTGTTGCCGGAGAAAAATGACTGATGCCAACTACCGATGAGATGGGTGATGATTTTGAATCGAGATAACCATTTTGGGTCAGTGGGTGATGACAGACTCACGGCATGATTTATACTTGTTAGGCACGGCATTAACCGATCGTTGTGTTAAACGCATTGCTAATTTGTAAATAATGGTTATTCTAGCCATTGTTCCGGTTGATTTCCATAAAGATACGGCGTATTATTTGAGATCTTAAACGTTGAGTAGCATGTCGGATTAGGTATACAAATTTGTTTTGTTTGCTGATAGAATGTCTTTAAAAAATGAAAAGCGACTCTAACATTGCCATAATAATCGAGATTAAAATAGTGTCGCATGTTATTTAAAATTGATGCCGCGTGGCGACGTCTCTCCTGTGGTTGTCGTACAACTAAGGACAAAAGACAACCAGGAGTAATGGCCAGCAGCGTCCTTTCCCTTTTATATCATCTATTAGCAACATACTTTGATTTAAGTGCCCGATATATGGCAATAGGCTTGGCCCCTATTACATGGGACCTAACATAATTGGCTAAACGTGGTGTTATTTGATATTTTACCTCTACCTACCCCTTCGGGGACAAATAATCGTCTATATGTAATGCTAGGAATTCAGAGGTGTCGCAAGCGCTTTGGGCCTTATAGCTAAGCTATGGTCATATATTATTTTCATTGATTTCTGAGCTTCAGAGATCACTTTAACCCGTTGAACCACATCAAGTATGGTCTACTATGGTCATAGATTTCTTTCGATTTCTGTGCTTCAGATATCACTTTAACCCGTTGGATCACATCAAGGCCTACTGTCCCTATTATTTGTCTACATTTATTGGCAAGCAACTAAAGCTTACCTCGCTAATAGCGGATCAAGCACGTAACCAGAAAGGTTACATTCAGCCATCGTTTGCGGATAATCCCTTACGCTCCCGCGACGTTTCCCTGCGTATTGTATTGACGAAATGACCGTCCTTATCTTTACGCGAGCCATAAAGCGCAATTCACATTTACAATCGCCCGGAAAGTAGCGAACGCTTTCGAGGAGCGTGTCTCTAAGTAGGACTCACTTTCTACATCGCCCGTAGTGGTCCCTGCGAGGGTAATTGACGCCTGAGCGCATGGGCAGAGGTTACAGTGTTAATCATTCAGCGGTTTCTTTATCGGTACTACTAGTTTCTGATGGTCCTTTATAAAGACAACGTGACGATATACCATGATGCAACTATTCTGAGTTTAAGTCATAAATGTGCGGGTAATTTTAGCCCATTTTATTAGTGTGTAAATAAGATTAGATTAGATTTATTATTTATTTATTTAGTAGATGATTTATATTAGATTTATTAGTCAAAATAGTAACCATAACCGACGGGCATTGATGAAATTAGATAAAACTAGATACATATCAGGGAAGTGACCTCTGCTCTACTCATTTGAGATATAGGCTTTTAAATGTATTTATATTAAATGTAACTATAGTGTTATAGTAAGTGGAACAAGAGAGTTTCAATGGTTCTTAGATAAAATGAGGCGACTTATCCAAGTGGGGAGTTATTTTCGACATCAGATACGGTAGTTTCGTCATTATTAAAATTAAATTCGGTTCTGAAACTAATATTCATGTTTTTGCAGGCCTTCTAAATATATAACCATGGTTAGCTAAAGGTTAAATCTTTATAGCTCTTACTGAGTTGAGAACTAAATGTCATGAACAACCTATTATTTATAGTCATAATCAAATGGTAAATTACTTACATCGTATGTTCTGCTAGCCAGGGAACTGATTTGGAAATATCAAAAGAAAATTAACGAAATTAATTTGCCTAGATAGCTGTAAACGTTGAAATAGGTATTGCATAATTAATTGCGTGTAGGCATTTATTTTGAGTCGGCGTTTTTAAGGCGACATAATATTATAATTAATAGTTTTTTTATTAACATGAAAGTCAAGATTATTATACTATAACTGTAGACATCAATTGAAAGAAATATATTTTTAGCGGGATATGTAATATTTTGTTTGATCATTACGTTCAAAAATTTTTACTGAATAATTCTTGAGAAACAACCATTTTCTGCAGTATTTTTTTTATTCTGTTAGAGAGACAAATAAATTTCGTAAACAAAAAAAAGTGGTCGAGAGGCAAGAGGCAGGGAACAGGAGCTCGTCCATACTTAACATTAGGTCCAGTCCCTTGGATGTATAAAGTGTCTCGCTTAGGGCGAAAACGCGAGTATTTTTAGAATGTTCGTCGATAGGGTTGCCTAAATGTGGGAACGGTTTTTAATTGACACTTTCTATTTATAACTTAAGTGTTAAAGTGTGTGTTTTGTATCGGGACCGGTTTACCGGCTTTCAATTTGTGTCAATTGCCTTAACATTTCAATTTTATATTTGTACAAAATTTAAAATAATAAAAAAATACTAAGATACCTACTAAGTTAAGAATGGGGAAATTAAAACCGTAGACAGACGTTAACCCATTCGTTAAATACTAATCATCATCATCATCCGGGTCATCCGTCTGGTGGCGGGCTGCGGGCATCGAGCGGGAGCTCATGGCCCGGGCATGAACTCAGGAGACATCAGTCCCCCGGTGGTCTGGACCGCCGTTATAAACGGCGGGGCTCCCCTTCGCCCCCCGATGCTCAACCCCGGTCTGGTGGCGAGGCCCTCGGCGCGGTCTAACCATGTGCCGGGTGATTTACCGTGGGGCAAGGCCCGGCTAGGAGCCTGCGAGCGGGCCTCGGCTTATGCCATGTACCCGAGGGAGCGGAAGTAGGGGGGAGGGAACCTGATGGCGGGTCGAGGAGATGTCGGTGGGGATGACGATGATGTTGAGTAGTCGAGTCCTGGGGTGTCTTGTCCGGTGCAGTCACGGCGATCAAGCGCGGAGATGGTCTCACGCGATCAGCCGTGACTTGGTTGTCGTGGTCGGTGGGTGTGCCCGCGCAGCAGGCCGCGTGCACGGGGCAATGTCCCGCGCTCGGCTGCGGGCGGCGGGCACGGTGTCAGTCCGGTGGGCGCGTCGTCTGGGGCGGGCGCGGCACGCGGGGCGGGCGCCCGGCGGCCCGCCTCGAGCCATAGACGACGCGGAATCTCGGCCGGGGGATGTCGCCTCGTCGCGGGGATGCAGCTGGTGCTGGTAACATCTCCGTCTCCGCGGCTGGTGGTGACAGGAGCTCTCGGGGGAGTGCTCGTCGGGAACAACCTGGGGGCACAGGGATGTTGGGTGCGATGTGTTGGAGGTGGAGGTGGGGCCCGTTGTCGGCGCGGTCGAACATTCGACGCGCCAGACGAGCGACGAACTCCTCCACCGTCGGCATCCTGAGGTCCCTGGCGATCACGTCGTTCCTGACGTACCGCCCCGCTCCTGTAATCACGCGGAGGGAGATGTTCTGCTGGGCCTGCAGTCTGGACTTCTGGGTCGGGGAGATGAGCGCGTACCCAGCTGGCGCCGCGTAGGTTAGCCGCGGCAGGACGTAGGTCTTGTAGACCATCAGTTTGGTACGCAGCGGTAGTCGGGATGTCAACACCGGACGAAGCAGGGCTCGCGCCATTTTCGCCATGCAGATCGAGTGGTCGACCTGCGGCGTCATCCGGAGCGAGCGGTCGATGTGACACCCGAGGTACTTCACTGAGGTCTGCCACGCTACGTCCTGGCCACGGAGCTTGAGCGGCAGGGGCACGCGCGGCCTCGACCCGACTAGGATGGCAGCCGTCTTCCCCACATTGACGGCCATCCTCCAGTTGTCCAGCCATGCGGGCAGGCGGTCCAGCAGCAGCTGCATCTTGGCGGCGGCTGCGCGCGGGTTGCGCGACGAGGCGAAGAAGGCGCTGTCGTCGGCAAATAGCGCCAACACCACGTCCCTCTCCCACTCCCGGAGTCGGTCCTGGAGCGTGGGGATGTCGTTGGTGTAGGCGGCGTACAGGCACGGCGAAAGGCAGCTTCCTTGGGGCACACCTGCGCGTATCGGGCAAGTGTGGGAGTCGGCGTCCTCGACCGAAACGTAGAAGCTACGACCCTCGAGGAAAGACGCTACCATCTACCTTTTCCTATCTTGTTCACTGTAACATAATTATTAAGTGAATCCAACCGCATTCATTATAATAATATGATATTTTTTGTGTCACCACATCTGTGATCATTATTAAGTCATCGCGCCCAAGACATGAAAATTATTAGGACGCAATGTCGTAGAAAGAAGATGAAAATTATAAAGGTAAACAAACGGATTGCGCTGGACGCGGGTTCGATCCTGCATAAATAAAATAATTTTGTCTCAAATGATCTCCCATCCCTTTCCGGTAAGTAAAATAGTTATAGTGCTTACTAGAAAAAAAGGGTTTTACAAACCGTATTTTTCATCGTAATGTTATCAATCAATCTTAATAAACATATTGTGTTAGACAAAATACCAGTGTGTCATTGGAAGTTGGAACTGTTAATAGGGTTGTGTCAACATTTTCCGTAAAAGGCTTAAAAGCCTCACTTTGCATACGAATATTAGTTTAATGGCAACGCGGACACCCACGACTACATCGGCGAGCGTTGAAGATTCGGCGATTGTTTTAATGCTCAATTTATATTGCCGCGGAACGGTATATTTATTACGTGTTTATTTTATCGAATTCGTATGTATTACAATAATTTGTATGCCAATTATATGTACATTTGCCAAAAAAGTCTCGCATCTTTGTATTCGCGCATTCCTAGGATTTCCTCAGAAATTGCCAGTGAGCGACGCTTTTGCGCTTTAGGTATACATACATTACGCCTAGTTATCACCGAAGGGGTAGAGGTGAATTAACACACTCGTTTCGCCAATTATGTTAGGTCCCACGTAATAGGGGGTGCTGTGGTGACAATTGTATCCACAGGACCCAAGAAGACATAAGTTAAAATACTATTAAAGCTAAATGACTAAGATCTGTGAAGATGTAAACATTAAACGCTATTTTGCCATTATAGAGATCTGCAAGTCTGAAAATTGATTGCGACCGTTTATTAGGCACTCTTAGAACTGTTACACAGAATACGATACACTCTTTCGATCCGATCTATATTAGACCGCTGCGATTTAGAAACGCAACGGCCTATATACTGCCGTGTACTACCATTGTCAGTACCCCTAGTGTAAGTTTGGAAATGTGCAAACGTTGCTATCGCGTTACAGCAAAGTTTTGACAGATAAATACTATCGGTAAGGAAATAAGGTCGATAATGTCCGCGCACGCAATAGTTATTATAGTCGTACTTATCTGGCATCAGTCGTTTTCGAGTAACGAAGTGTGCCTACGTAGATAGCAAAATGAATATAGATGACAACGACATAATATTGATTTGGATTGAATTCAAGGAACATTTGGTCGTAAATGAGAATTGGAGAATTTTGATAATGTGAAGACTAGTGTGAGTTGCCACAATATGACTTGAGAACTGTAATCTTCATAAGGGTTTCAAAATTACTAACGGTAACTTAACGTCCCTCGGGTCAGATTTGAGCGTGCACCGTATATAAAACTACTTTTAACAAAAATGTTTGCCTTTTTATTTTTAATCATTATTTACATTTATATATTTATTACTAGACAAGTCTTTTTGTATTATTTAGAATTAATACGTTCAATGTTGTATTGCATGCCATTGGGAAAGAATAGCATCAAAAGTTACAGCCGTATTGCTTGTTAAGTTTTCGCTTGGATTTAGCAACAATGTAATTTAAGAAAGCAAGTAGTGCTTTTGCAATCAGTAGATTGAATTAAACAGTTGATGTTGGGTATTATTAGCCTTTGAATCTTGAGTGTTTGTAACATCTTTATTGTTGGGAACCGAACATAGTAATTAGTTCAATTTGTGGTCAAGGGTGCTTGCCGCTCGGTAACACTACGTCAACACGTTAATGATTGGGAAATACGATTTGCTCGTTCATAGTGTTTGTTCACGGACGAAACTTAGATACTGTCACTAGCCGCCCAACCTGCCACAACTTCCTCGTTTGTTCATGTATGTACTAACGTGTCAGGTTTTATAATTATACCTATAATCAATATTCTACTACGAATGAAAGCGGATCACATGGTCTTGGACTCATGGGGTCTTCCGTTACATTCGTTCTCAATATCTCAACATAGTGAATGTGAAGGAGATTCTCATCCTTTTAGAAAGGAGGCGAATCTCCTAGCCACAATCTATCCATCTTTTTTCAGTTTACACCTTCTAATGTATCCAAGCCACGTTCGTGAACTTCTTCGACAAATACTTATCATCCATTCTTTAGTACGTTCTGAGTATCGCCAACCCTACTTTCGATACAGGGAGCGTGTGATTTACTAAAAGACACACCGCCTCAAGCGACATATATTCTTAGAAGATCCAGAGATTAGCCGCTTTGAGCCCACGATGCCGGGGCGCAAGTACTATGATTATTGCGCTCTAGATCATGCGCCTGCTAAAAGTTTTGAATTGGATAATTTTACACTGCAACTTACAAGGGTAAGAAAAATCTCGCACGGCCAATTGCATAGTGAGATTTCACACTGGCTCGTATACAATTACGACTTTCCTATGTATGTATAGAATAATCGCATGATGTACGAAATAGGCGGTGAACGTGTAGTCGATAACAAATAAATGGTTTTTAAATGTGATTTGCATAATTACGACTCCTATTTTTAATAAATGTGACGAGTGTGTGAGTCGAGAGACTGATGAGCGGAGAGAGTGTTTGGAATGACAACATTCCAATACTTACTGCTCAAAGTTTTGGATCACCTGACACCGGCCCACTTCGGGTATGCTGGGGTTGGTACGACCAAAGCTTTTTTTTTTCAAAAATTGTGCGACGATTTATTAAAATAACATACATACATAATTCACGCCAATATCCCCGAAGGGGTAGGCAGAGGTGAACTAGCACCCACGCTTCGCCAATTAGGCTAGGTCCCATGTAATAGGTGGCGAGCCTATTGCCATTTATCGGGCACAAAAGTCGCAGTACTTTGCTAGGTGGTAGGTATAAGAGGAATGCTGCTCCCCATTCCTCATCACTGATTTATCCTTAGTCGCCTTGTACGACACCCATGGGAGAGGTTTGGGGTGGTGACAATTGTATCCTACTCTGCCGTCACCACACGGTCAAAGCCAAATTAAAATAACAAATGTCATGGTAAATAGATAACTCATAAAGCTGTGGATTTCAAATGCATAAACTTTAGGTTTATGGTCAAATAATTTAAATTGTAATAACACGAACACTTCTATAAATAATTTACCTTTTTTCATTAGCATAGGTGTACACTTTTGCTGGGGTTTTATTTAGGAGCAATTAAAGCAGCATCATGAAGTTTTTGTAAGTTAAGTAAGATTATAAGCGTTTTAATTCTTACGCATGAAAAGCATGAAGTGTTGTATTAGAAGATGAAATCAAATTACACATATTCAAACCTGAAGTTGAGCGGATATCTCTCCAGACAACTATTATGACGAACGTTTAAGGAGTATTAAACCAACGGCTACCTTAAAGACGAAAATTATTAGCATAACCTGACTCCAGGCGAAATACTAGGAACGAAATTACCGCAAAGTATCTAGAACGCATAGGATACTACGACTATTTCGATATTGTTTATGTTTAGTGTTGTAATTTTTTGTCTAGATACAAGATGTCTCAATTAGTTTTTTCTGTATAATTAACATTATTCCCACCACATTTCTGATGTCAACTCCATCTTTAAACTTCTCATAGGTTACACACTTAAAGAAAAATTAGGCGCATGAGAGCTAAGATGTCATCATGTCGAAATAACTAGAACTGATCTGATGCATTAAGCAGCTTAATGTCCGACAGGGACAGTTGCTTCAATTGAACAACCATACAATAAAAATTAAAGCCACCAACTACCTTGAACTGTTAATATTTCAGGATGGACTATTGGTTTTATACCAGACATGTGAAAATAAAATTAATTTTGACAACTCCGAAAATTGCTATACCAACTATAAAATACGATTTTTACTCGTTATCACGTATCAACAATTAGTGAAATATGATGGTATTATTTATTATTACCTGTATTATTTATGAGCAGTATACGTATATTGCCTACTGCGAGATGCGTTCCAACATTTCTGAATTACGCACTGTAACTTCTGCAATAATAAGCATTCTTACAACACCATGCGATAAATCGTGATGTTATTCAACACATCTGCTTCAACATGCTCATATAAATCGACTTTAATCCAGCCAGCGTGTTACAGGTTTTCGTTAAGGTGTAAATCAAATCTCGCCACTTCCTTACCAGTTAAGCTAGATATTGTTGGCCTAAAATATTCCGTAGAATTTACGCATTTGCACACTTCTGTTGTTGTTGAAGAGGTTTATCCCCCATTGAATAAGGCTTTAATTTTCGTAAATACATATTGTATATTGGCTATGGGGTATACCTTTATGGTTATGACTATGATCTGTAATTGCTTAATCCGAAAATTGTTCGCGTTTATTAAATGGGTGAGTAAATATATATTGTCTCTAGTTCCTCCGTGCTTAGAAAGCCCCGGTAGATTGATCCCAAATTATACGTAGGTATAGCTTTCCCCCAACTATGATCCATCGTTTTTGGGTACGGTTCCCCGTTTATCTGTAAGATTCTTATTCCATATATACTGGTCGGATGTTATCAAGCCATCTCACCATCCACTCCCTATATCATCCATCACTTTGGATCGGGGTGACAACATTCCAATTTATACTATCAATGTTTGGGCTTAGGTTTGACTGTTTGCTTGACACTAACGCTTATCGGGTGGTCGATTAACCCTTCACAATTCAGTTGCCCCAAGGTGCTTACTGCTTCACTTTTAGTCTATTTACGTCACACTGAGGCGAGCCGTAGCTGGCTCATTCTACGTTTTTTTTTGCATCCATGCCAGCATTGCAGAGTAAACCACAATTAGAAGCATTTAAGTCGAAAACTTACATATTAGCCGCCTACACTTTATACAGAAACCGGAATTACTACTACGCTGAATCAAAACAATTCCAAACCAAATTATAGTAAATCTAACACTCAACTATCGTTCTCCTACGCTATATTTTACCGTGTTAGATTATACCAAGTTCAAAGCGTTAAATCATTCCGAATAGCCATTCAAAACAATAGTTTAAAATGTAATAAACCCGACGACAGCTCGCGAAACAGGATATTCTGCGCCCATCTCCGTTGCATCCTATAAATTATCCCTTTGCTTCCATATGGTACCGACTGCGCGTGAGTCGAATGGTGCAAGTTTAAAGAGGAGTTGTATTTCGAAATAGTTGAGCACAGATGACATATTTTTGGTTTTACTCGATTTATGAGAACCAACCAAACTGTAACGTAACAAAGTATAATTTACGTTGTAAACTGTAGAAGTAGTGGAACGCTTGGATTATAACCTATATTGTAATTATTAACTTGTTATCAACACGTGATAGTATGTGAATAACAAAAATGTAATTAAATTACACAAAGTTTAATTATTTATCAGTGCATTAGGAATTGGAGAAGGTCTCTCCTCGCAGTTTCAGAGTTGGTGAGGGAGGCTCGCATTATACGACACCCGCAGTAGACATTGGTGGTGGAGACAATTTATTGTATTCTGCTCTGCCGTCATCTTAAAGCACGTCTTAATACTACGCTTCAAGTCGGTTCGGTTCGGTCAAACAGAACTCAGTTCCTAACTTGGGTCATCCTGCGTGTAACTAATGCACGCCCATTCGCTGTCAAGTAGTACATTGCAATTGGTGTGCGGATACCGAACTGGTTGATGTATGTACCCTATTAATTATAGCCTCGCAGTCACAGGGAGTTTACTATCAAACGCCAAGAAATTTCACTATGAATTTACTTGAGATGGCCACATAATTAGCTAAAACTATTCAACCATACAGTATGATATTTTAACCATAGGAAATCTACGTACTTATCTATCTTTATCCGTTGTATGTTTTTCTGCTTATTTGTACTTTCTGATCAGCAGTACTTAGCTACGTTCACTTGCTCAGCTATTATAGTGATGAAGCAATGTTAGCTAAGATTGATCATCAGTTAGGTGACAAAACATTTGTGAAGCTTTTACGTGCTCCAGAAAATTCTTAACCCCTGTTTCTGACGTTTTAGTAGCCGTTAATAATGTCTAGCATTTGTCAATGCTGTCTTCATTGAGTTCCTAATTCGACGGTTTTTACAGAGCTAACGCAGAATACGGTCTTGAGTTGTTTGTTACCACCCGCAATATCTCCTTCGAATATCGTATAAGGCGATAAGATGAGAAAAAGGCAGCAGTATTTTATTTGGCCCACACCTATGAAAACTTCGATTTTTGTAACATCCAAGCTTAGCATTTTTCGGTTATGGTGATAATATAATGTGGGTGTTAAATAATGGATTGTGTAAAGGAGGATATGATAGCGAGAGGGGTGGATGAGAAATTGATGAAGGATAGAGAGGAGTGGAAGAAGAAAACATGTTGTGCCGACCCCACCTAGAGCGGGATAAGGGCAGGAAGAAGAAGAAGAACTGTGCTGTCTCTGCTGTCTTCGGTGTAATATAAAAGTGGTTTATGTATGTATTTGTTTATTATCCTGATAATAATGTCTATAAAGTGTTCGCTTTTGATCCTAAAACAAAATAGGTTCACTCCGTGTTCTCAATAATAATAACACAATAACAGTGTATGGTAACATGGCACACCGAATAATAAAAGACGGTCGCGTTTTCAAAATGGCCACTTCGCAACACGTGAGGTTCGCATTCAATCGGCGGTATTATAATATTGTACAATAACGTTATATGACATCGAATTACGAGAAACCGCGAATATATACGACCACAACTGTAATACTAGATCGTGTTTTGTCACAATTACGAAGCAATCGTATATTTTTTGTTGACTGGGGGAAATTGGATTCAGGCCGACGCAGGGACGGTGCAGTTTTTAACACAACGACAGCAATACTAATAAGGAAATGTTCCTTATTCATGTTTCTATCAGAGTGTTAAAGACACTGTCGCACAGTTTGATTTGTACCCTAAATGGCACTGTTACCATTAACATTGCTTTATAAGGTGCTTTTTCAGTATCAATCTATCAATCTTTATTTGTCGGTATATAAGGTACAATGGTATCTGTATTATTCGATAAAATTTCTCACAGTGTAGCTTGAAAGATCGTGTGTAAATAAATTATCTATGAGACCAAATCCATTTATTTTAAACTCATCATCATCGTATGTTTCCTTTTCCATTCGTATCGGTTTTACGACATCGAGCCATCCTTTTAATTTATATCATCCATCACACCGGAAAGTTATAATGAAAATTATTCAATTTTAATTTTAACATTATATGAGTGTTAGAAAAATTAGCACAAAGATTTTGGTGGTTAAAAAAAGTCGGTCAGGCACCTGCCCGGATAGCAGCGGACGCGGGTTCGATTCCCGCCTCTAGATCATAATTTTTTGAAATTCTTTTTTTAACCACCAAAATCTTTGTTATAATGAAAAGTAATTCAAAAGTACTATGCCGACAAACCGATAAACGTAGAGAGCGATTGGTATAACAACATTCCAATAAATAGTATTTTCCCAGAGTGTCCCTATATTCGAATGAGAAAACCCCTGTAACGCCTTAGCATTTTAAACTCTCTAGATAGTTATTTTTTAGTTTTCCTTACAATTCCTAAAATTATACACTATTCTGGGCTCACTATTGTCATAATATTAAAATACTTAAGACAGACAATACAGTTCATTGTATTATTAAGTTCCATTAGGTAGCGAAAAGCAATTTACACGCAACTAAGTGTTTGTCGAAAACAAAGCGGAATTTATGAACTTTAAAGAAACTTGCGACATTCGCTTTCGAGACCGCAAGTTTTGCTTTCAGAACCGTGCCAACATTACCATGAATTACTTAACATTAACTCTTACGAATTGTTCCATGTAAAAACGGTGGTTTATGTTTGCTGGAGAATTATTCCAATTTAAACTTTACGCCGACGACGGTGATTGGTTATTTTTTGTGGTGGTTTTGTTTACGATATCTCTAGCAGCTCTTTAAAATTAGCTTAGGACAAACTTAAATCAGTATTCTGTTATATGATGGTGATGAATACTGATTTGAAAGTTTACTCATTATGTTTTCTTGTGTGCCTTTTATGTCGCCTTTGCTGGGACACAGACCTTCTCTATGGATGCTAGTTTATAGGAGAACGGGTTACATTACATCCCACCACGCTGGCCCAGTGCCAATTTGTGAGTATTAACGACTCCAGATGCAGCCGGGACCTTAGGGAAGCTACTCCGCAACACGGAAGAACTTTATTTTTGTCTTTGTAAATGTATTTTTTGTCACTCATTTAACCCAACTGTTAACCAATCTGTAGGTTAGTTCTCTCTCTCTTGCAACCAGCCGTACCGTGTTGAGCAATCTAGCTCCTCTGTTAAAAATTGTAAAAATTTCAAAAGATTTTTTTTTTTTTTTTCAAATAAATTGCCAGCGTTTCACGATGTGCATACGTTGTATGAAATACCGAAATGGATGATCTGCCTACAACGTATAGACGAAGACATTCTTAGATTTTAGATACAACGATAGTGACATTTCAGAAATTGAATACTACTCAGATTCGCGATCGGGCAGCGTTGCCCATTCGTCTTGTTTGTACCTTTCATTTCAGTTGTAACTAGAAAATAAATCACTGCGAAACGCAATGCTAAACTTTTTGCTAGCAATGCCTGATACATCAATGGCCACAATTTATTGTGATACTCTAATCTCTTGAGCACACAGTCCCCGTCTGTAAGCTCAGACGATAAAATTATCAAAACGACTCCTTACATAAATTAAATGTCCAAAAATAGCTTTTATGTCAATAGCGGTAGAGTTGTATTTGGGAAGTGAGGTAATAAAAGATGCGTCGCCGATATGCGCGTGCGATGTGCCGTTAGCCGCTCACCTGCGCTGGGCTTCTCTAGTTATGCTAATGGCTGAACGCGGCTTGCTCTTAGGACTACACAGGGACCTATAGAAATAGTTTCACTGGAAAGGTTTTACGTATCTTGACCTTTAATGATTGCCATATTTATTCAATGTTTTGAGTTATTTGAACGAGAGTCTGTAGTTTTGGCGCCCAAAGTCCGGCTTTGTGTTGTGTATTATAAAAACTCAAAACCGTCCTGATATTATAATAACTCAAGAATAGTTTCTGATTCAAGTAACTCCAAATAAGCCCCTATTTCTACAGGTATTAGTAGTCACACTTAAATTCTCTTTTTGAAGGCCTTTTGGCTCAAATGATACATATTTACTTTTTATTACAAAGAAAAGTAGTCTATAAAGCTCTTTTTATTTTGTGAATCCCAAAATTATCGAGTATACATTGTTGATGAATGATTTAAGCTTATGTTCTTCCCCGAAGGTTTACAACACGACCATTTAGCCAGACACGTGTCTCAGAAGCGCTATCTGAATCACTTTGTCAGGCTTGTAGGCGTATATCAGAACAGACGTGCACTATCTAGTCGGCTAATTTACTCTACGTCCACGATTCAACGTATGGTAATATTCTACTCGCTATTTTCACTACGAACGGGACCGTGGGTGGACGCAAACTTAACGGATATCGATTCTGCGAACGTGTTTGAATCGAATTCTCGACATCGAG
The DNA here is from genome assembly GCA_963931975.1 of Cataclysta lemnata. Taxonomy (NCBI): domain Eukaryota; kingdom Metazoa; phylum Arthropoda; class Insecta; order Lepidoptera; family Crambidae; genus Cataclysta; species Cataclysta lemnata. The sequence goes on from OZ008339.1 coordinate 10,349,548, forward strand.
GTTAAACGCCCTGTATCGAATGAGATGTTCCTTCCTACGGCGCGCGTATGGAAACAAATATTTGCAGACGTGATTGGTATGTTTCTGCCCACGCGATACTGGTAAAGCTCGTATCTTTTAATTTTAGTATGACTTTCGCTTATATTATTGTTTTATTTTCGTATATTTATTATGCTGGCTGGTAAATACGAATTGGGTATCTATAATAAAAAATATAATTGAAATAATATGGCAACCCGATTGTCATTAGTGCGGTGCTAACTACGTAGTCGTTCTTATCACACTTCGACTTTTGTCTCACCTCACGCAAAAATTATTTGACCAAATTCTTTCTAGTTAAATACTTTTAACTGATTAACAAGTTCGACAGTAACATTTTACATATACTCGTATAATGAGGTAGTTAAAAGTAATATGCCAGACACAATCACAGTGACAATAGCATACGATAAATCTTTAATAGATAAGTCTAATTCTCCGTGACCAACTTTTGTACACAGTCATTCGATTCCTTCACTCTCAATCGATACCCGTAATTCGATTAGCGGTGTCATCGTGTCTTTGTCATGGAATAGCACCGTTGGGCCCGCTAGAGGCACGACTGCAGGCGAATTTCGTAGTTCGTGCTCACCTCGCACCTACTTCCATCGTAATTGGGTAATATTCGTTCAATTGAACTAAAGCTTTGTGCGAAATAGGGACGTGATTCGTCCCGCAATATTGTTCTATTGAGACAGGTCAGGGATTCTCAAACTATTTTGGACAAAGACCTTTTCCACAAAATTAATTTATACCTCAGGCCACCACAGCCAAATTACTTTAAAAATACTATCTCTAGTTTTTGTTCCTATTGATACCGAATACTTACTAGATAATTTAAAAGTTTTGAGTTTGGTTCATTTATATTCCCCTGTAAAACAGATTTCGACCCAAGGGGGCAATGTTAGGTAATAACTTTTAAAAAGAAATTCCCGAACAAGAATGATTAGGACGAGCTTCCACATTCCCGGTTCTCTTACCGTTATTTTTTTGGGATGAGCACTTTCTTTATAGCATCTAAATTGATTTGTATTTTTCTTCTGACAATTTGAGCACTTACAACATCCTTAGATCGAATCAATCACAGATATACTAAACATATTACCTATATTTCGTGCTCGATATCATTCCTTGTTTTTGCATTAGCAGCTGCATAGTTTGAGGAAGCTATTACGAGTGCTATTCGAGCTTTATATATCACAGCCAAAGGGCCGTATTGAGTAGGTGTGGTTACTTTTTGCATTGATCTAACTAGATTTCTTAGGAATTCTGAAACAAGTGGCTCAGTTAGAATTTATAATGTTGAAATTGTTTATCATAACCAGATATACAGCTAATAAACAGTTTAAATGAAGCGTGCCTTGTGATCAGATTAAAAATGAGGCCTTTCAATGTCTAATGCGTCTACAATAATTCAATTCTTAAACGAAACCTGTAACAAGTAACAAGAAAATTTAATTAATTATGGGTGTTTAATTTGATATATTATTATAAGGTGCAATTAAGATGACTAACGGCGGAAACTGAGTGGGGTATGTCCGGCAGGTACTCGTCAATCATCGTGACTGGTTCGGTGTTCTTCGGCGACCGTCGCGTGCGCGGCCCACCCAGACGCATAACAGTATCACTGGGCAAACGACGGCGCAAATAAAACGATATTGTATTCAATGTAAGCTCTGAGTTATAACCCTTACCGCTAGATGGCTGGCAGTTTCATTAGGATAACTGGTATCAGGACTATCAGGGCTCTTCATTGATTTATTAATCCTTAAGCAGACTTCCGAATGATACAATGGGGACGTCAATACGTATTGTAAATGGAAGTTCGTGTACAATAACTTGTGCAGGGCTCTAGTAATTCTATGAGGTTGTTTGACCAATGTATTTAAATTAGAACCGTTTTGTATGAGCAATTTATATTTTTCTTAATAAACTATCAAGATCATTATAGTACAGCTGTACGCACACACTCCCCTGCCTGCCTACCCTTTAAGAGACAATGGCGTGATGTCTGTGTGTATGTACAAATTTCTGATTTCAAGCCTTGGTGTCTAGTGCCAACACAATTTCTCAGTCACACCATCTCATCTACCTTATCATCCCATCCACCCCAAAGTGAGCACCTTAAGTGCTTATGTTATGGACCACGGTCAAATATTTATGTTATGAATAAGAACCCGGGACCCTTTAACAGATGCCCAGCGATCTGACTATTCGGCCAATCCGATAGATAAATCATTCGCGTTTTATCCCAGTACTGTGGAAATGCATAAAATAGTAATTTATTATTTGGTAGTTATCTGAAGTTCGGTTAACCCAGCAATAATTAATTCAGCTATATAACTTTTATTTTGTTTTTTATTTATTTACACGAAGCGTAAGGACGCTCAGCGCTAGAAAGATTTATTGTTGATCGCCTCTGTTTATCTTTAGTTTTTATTGTCACCTTATATGTGACTGCGATTCTTGTTCACCGATATCGCTCTTAACTGACTTATAGACGTTTTATAGACCAACTTCCATATTAGAGATCAAGTTCCAATTCTTAGGCACCTGACATTTATCTCGAGACCTTATCACTGCGGCGCCGTCTCTTTCCTGCAGCTTTGTTTATTGAACACTGGAATGAGATAGCAAATATAAATGTCGAACGTGTTCCGTTGTTCGTTGAGGAGCAGTTTATACTAAGCTTGCTGCCGCACTATCACTTGACTGTTTATAGTAAGGAGATGAACAATATTGTCCGTATATCGATGAAATACTTACCTGTCACTGGCTAAGTTATGTAGACGATTTTAACACTTCCTCTGTATACAGTTTAAATAATCTACAATCTACACCAGTTATTAATCGTTTAAGGTACTTAAGAGTATCAGATGATAATTACGGTAAATACAATAATTGAAACATTTAAAATTAATTAGTATCATTATATTTGATTTGTGGAGTGAACTTAAAGAATTTGCGAGCAATGTCCAATTTGCTTGGAATTTTACTCGTTTTACGAGCCCAGTATCGTGCTGTGATGTTAATTATCTAAAGGTATTAACTAAATTAATTACCCTTGTTATCTTCTCCACTAATAAATTTGTGTTTCTTTGAGCAATACAGTTACTTGCCGACTTTAAATGTAAAATCGCCGAAGCATTTAAATTGAGAACAATTGACACGTTATTTCAATAATTTACGATACAAATAAATTGTACCGACTCTGAATAAAGTAGCTGAGCTTTAATTAAGAGATTCTCGGTGTGGTGTGATTCTGTATATCAGCAGTTAAGATCTTTTAATGTACAGGATTTTGTTGATAATTGCGTGCACATTGATTGAAAGCTCTGTCGAAGCCTTTTTAATAAAAGTACTTACCTAGTTAATTATTTCTAATGAAGAAGTATTTCAAACATGTGACATATTCTAAATCAAAACGTTACTATCATGTATACATCTTTTTACACGCACATAAATTCGTGTTATAGTATACACTTTATCTTCTGAACCTGTCGCTAATAACCAGTGGACACTTGTTTTAAATTTAAATTTGTTCGACGTCGGTTTTAAATTTTAAGGTCTTAATTAACGGTTTTTATCGCCGATTGGTTCGATGTTGTTTTAGTTGCCCCGTTAGTTAACGGATTATTTTATAAAATCACTCATTCGTTTCATTTGTCTTAGTTTTGCTTGTCGATGTTATATAACTGTGCCTCAAATACAATTTTGGCTCGACATTATTTTCAAACATTACATAAAGGGCAAAATTAATAATTTCCATATTTTTAATTTTACACTTACGTCTATGTACAGACAACAGGACGTCAGACTACCACAAAATGTTCAATTTTCTCAATCAACTTTTGGCTCAACTTTTGCCAACAAGATAAGGTTGACAATCGATTGAAAAAATTTGACATTTTTGGGTAGTCTGAAGAGCCGTTGACTGTACTTACTGCATTGGATAAATTAAAACTGTGCTGTCATCTGTTATTTTATTTGTTCTATCGCGGTTAACATTTAATTTTGACTGGATATAAATTTATGTAGACTTAAAATAGCCTTTATTCGAGTATTGAAAAACTTTGCATGTTTTTCACAATTGTATAAATTTTTGTATGTTTTTCTTTAGAATTTTAGATTTTTTTGGCAGATTTTGCGTTGTATATCGATAGTAAAGATCAACAGAAGCTGATTCAACAACACTAGTTGGGCCCTGAAGGACCGGTCGAACGGCCCAGTTTCGATTCATGGAACGCGTGAGTGGGAACAAAACGGCATGACGGATTTGTTGCAAATAAATTCGTTATCGGCACACGGTCTGAGTAAACTCACTGCCTGATCATTTGTAAACACAATGATTTATTATGTGAACAATTATCAACTGTTGTTGGTAACACTTTGTAATTTTCCCTTTGGGCGTGTACTGTACTTACCCATTGAGCTAAAAGAACCTAACTCATAAAACGGCCTTTCACTTTCTATATCATACTTACTGAGTACAAAAGTGAATTTTTCCAAATGCTTACTTCCTCATAAACTAAATAAACATATCATACAGTCTATAAAATGAATTCGGTGATATTGCCAAAATTATGATGATTTATGAATTTAAGTACATGCTCATAAACTAAAATAAATAGTTTTAGAATGAGTTGAGTGCCAACACTGACCTATGGATGTTAATGCGATTATTAAGTGTATTGTATTGTTGTAACTGATCTTAAAAGTTTGAGAAGTTTAGTTTTATTTACTGAAGCTAAAACAATATATTGTTTCAAACTTTTTTTGTCCTTTAATTTTAATATTAAAGATTTTGGTGGTTAGAAAAAGATTCCCGATTTCCTCGTTCCGTCGATTCCCGCCTCAAGATAATCGAATAATTTTTCGAAATTCTTTTTCTAACCACCAAAATCTTTGTACTAATTTTTTTAATATTTATATATTGTTGAAATTAAAATCGAATAGTTTAATATTAAATCTAAAATAGACTACTACGCATTCTACACACTCCCTGCAAACTAAAGAATGTTCGCAAAAGCCGATCATAGAATCGGTAGTCGAATTTCGAATATGGTATCAACTAGAAAGAATACCTTTGTGCTTCAGAAGGCACGTTATAGTGTTATCAACAGTACGTACAACGAATCTCAAATTCCACACAAACACCAGCCGTAAATGTTTACATTGTAAAGCAGCGGTAGTAAATGTATTTTTATATGTAAATTACCTCATTGTATAAGTTCATTCGCCTTGTCCGAATTAAATGGCCTACCAACATCATGTAGGTACCACGATTCCCCGTTGACATTTGTAAGCACCTTGCCTCATTGTAATAAAGGTTATTTTTGAAGTAAATACAATGTGCTTGCAGTCAGATATTGTAACATAATTACTCTCTCTGCAAACGGGTTTTATTCTAGTTATCGTTAAAATACTTCAAAAAGTTTGTTGTTTAAGTGAAACTGAATATAATAATCAATATTCCTAAACTTACACCAAAGTAAACAGACAAATTCGGAACAAATGTCTTTATTTATCACACAAACATTTGCCTCTACCAGAATTCAAACCTGGGACCTCTTAGCCGATAGTCAGCGACATTTGAATGACTGGCTAATATTTTGCTTTGTTTTTTCTAAGGCTTTTGCTAAGGGTAATTCAACAGTTTTTGTGCGTCCAAAAAAGAAAAAAAAGGTAATGCAGTAATTTGTCTTTATTTAAAACGAGATGTTGAAACAGTGGCATGTTTATTTATCTAATATGAATCTTGCCCGTTTCCAATAAGGGTCAGTTTCCACGTGACACGTTTGTGGTCTACGTCATGCGCGACGCACTGTGCCATTGACCCACTCGATGTTTTTGTACGGATAACGGGTCGGCACACTTCAAGTTTTATTGATACGAGACTCGGATGATTTGAGACTAACCCCTTTTGAATTTCGTCGCGCTCATCACGTGGAAGTTATTATGTTGCGACAACAATGCGTGATCGGTAACCAATACAAATGAAGGAGGAGGTCAAACGCGACGATGTATAAAATGAAATTTTAATAATTGCCGTGTGGTGGCGGCAGTGCAGAATATTATTGTCTTTATGTATTGAATTTACATACAAGATAAATAAATATGCTTCGTGGTCCTTTTAGTTGCAAGGGTGCGATTGGGATACTGTTTATCTGTATTTTCCGTGCTTCGGAAGGCACGTTTAGCAGTTAGTCCCGGCTGCATTCGCAGTCGTTAATAACACCCACCAATCCGCACTGGGCCAGCGGCGTGTTGTGTAAGTTATTAACCATTCTTCTTCCACAGGGATATCTGTGCTTCCGCAGTGGGGACATTAAAGGGCTAGTGATGATGATGATGATGATTGTTCTGATTAGTTAGAACATCTATAAAATGGCAGTCTGTTTATTTGCAACAAATTGATTGTTTTCAACGTAAACTTCTTCTAAAAAGTGTTTTAAGTAATAGGTAGTTTTGATGCTGACTGTACCTACGCAGTAGGTACGCAAGCAGCGCACGCACAACCAAACATTTTTGCCTTTAAACAATTATTCCGACGACTGTCGTTAAGGTAAACGGTTGCGATTATTCCTTCCAAACTTTCTATCGTGAAGATAATTATATCGGGAAAAGTATCTTAAAACCAATGATTTGGGACTTAACTGCGTTGGACCCAAATCGGAAACCGCTATTCCGAATTTATATATTCGTGAAATCGTGCCTCACACTTATTACAATTTCTGCTACAATAAGCAAAACGTCAAGCACTTCCCTGCAATTGCACATCTACTTTTCTAATAAGTACCTAATATTAAAAATTTTCCGTCATCTAGTATCCATAACACAAGTGCTTATGCTATTTACATTGGGCTAGAATAATCAGTGATTCAATATTTAGTGATTCTAAAAAGTGGGCCAGGTGGACCCCCAGGGGTCCAGACTCGACGAGGGTCTACAATAAATTAATTCACTAAACAATTCTCAATTTTTTTTTCGATAACTGTTAATATAGGGTTGGGGCCGAGGTTTTGGAATATAGTGTAGCCACAAGAGGTCCACCGCATTCAACGAATTATTGAAAAGGGTCTATGAGACAAAACAGTTTGGAAACCTCTGGGCTAGATGATAGATGTGAGTGTAAGAAATATTTCGACTGGTTCCTAGAACAAAGCCGCTTCTACTAAGCATCTGGTTGCCAGGACGTGGTTTTTTAGTTACATACATACCTAAAACTTGAATTTTCAGCTGCTGATTTAAGAAGATTTTTTTTTATAAATATTATAGTAAAGGCTTTTTAACTGCCATTACCTAACTTTAACTGCTTTCACAATTCAAATTGTGTGCAACTAAAAAGCCACGTACTGGCAACTAGACGCAACTTTGTTCTTTGGACCCGTTAATTTTTTATCTATTCGTATATATTCGAATATATTCGAATAGATCAGCCACTTGTCTAGGCCACCGGGATTCAAACAAGAGACAAGATGGCCCGCTCGGCCAATAGCCACCATGCTACCAAACCGGCCGTCAAACATCAAACAGCGTGGTCTGTAACCACTGACAGTCTAATGTTTCCTCAATAAATATTCGTAAACGCAATAAATAATATAATAAATCAGAGGAGAGAGTGCGCAGTAAAACCTTGTGCTAAAAGAAATCCATTTTTACGTCAAACATACTCGTAACAGCTGAGACGCGGCATGTAAATTTTATCTGACATTATTTATGATTTATCTGTTTCTGTAAAAACCCGTAAATCAGACCGTTAACAAGTCTCTGAAGTTGGTTACATACATACATATATCAATCACGTCATTCTCTCCTAAGGGATAGGCAGAGGTGTTTTAACACGCGCGTTTCGCCAGCTTATTCAGGTCATATATAATTAGGAAGCGGGCCTATTGCCGTTTACCGGGTCCAATATAGAACATCAATTGATTCACTAATAGAGAGTAGGTATTAAAATTTATACTAACTGATAAAAAAATTATAGCCGACCTCAACTATAGAACGTAACTTTGCGAGTTGGCATAAATGAGTTTGTAGTCATTCTATACAAACGACTTCAACGCGCGTTCTTTTAACTAGTACTGTCAGCGGTAACACAATTCAAAGAAAAATGTATACAATGATTGGGGGAGGGAATCACTGATATAATAATTTATAATAATAATTTAGGATACGTAGATTCGTTAATAGTCACTTGTTATGATTATACTTGTGATTCATATTTATTTTATAAAAATAAAAGTACAAAACTTAGCAATCCGCCATATTTGCTAAAATACCGCGTGATGTCATTATTTAGTTATCTCCATTTGACATTTTATTTGCCAATCAAATTCACTAGTTTAATAAAGAAAGTGGCCTTTTTACAGAATAGTGACGTCACACAGACGCCATTGCTATTTTAGCGTTTTGACGGAAAAGTTTAATTGCATTATTCAAAACATGTTTTTTATAGCAAACTCGAAAGTTTTTACAAAAATATAATTTATTTTGGGTAAAGTAGACACGTTAGAAAAACATGGTGTAGTTTTTCAAAATTAGTCATTATGCTTATTTAAAGGATGCACATAATTATATACTGATCCTAATTCATATCCATTTATTTAATCACGCCTATTTATTCCCGAAGGAATAGGCAGAGGTGTATTAATTAACACCCATATTTAGTTTTCTGTATTATAACCCGTGTAATAATAGGCGAGCCTATTGCCATCTATCGACCACTTTACATGTCTGCTGTCTCAAATTAATCATTTCCTCTGTATATTAACCCAGTATTTTTTATATCTCAATTATAGCTAGTTTGTGATGAAAGTAATCATTTAAGGCAATTTCGATGTAGTTAAGCCGGCACGTGTGGTCATCTGACTCGTTAGAGACTTAAGAAGTTTATTATATCGCATACGTGGTGTGTGAACCTTAAGGCTTTCTAATACGGGTGTAATTCGAAGTGAAAAGTGGCATTCGTTTTGTTCAACATTTTTTTATAATATCTATAGAAACCAACGGAGTTATTCGGACATACTAGTTAGTTAATCGCGCTGTATGCGGGCAGCGCAAGATTCATCGATCGATTTGAAAATTACTGGAAAAGCCCTATACCCAACAGTGGACGCCTTTTTGGCTGAAATAATGATTTCTTGGTTAATTACATTTGCTTAAAGCCCGGTTTAATTTTTAACTGTGGTCACTGTTTCCTTATTAGATTCGGTTTTATGGTGAAAAAAATCAATCATTGCATACAAGGCCCACCCCTCCCTACCGGAACTCAAACCCAAAACTCATTACAGAAATCAGGTCGCTGACCTCCCATGTCGGTTGAGGTGACCGATTCCCCTTAAGTAAAAAGAAACGACTCAATTTTGTACGGTCTTGTAATTAGGAACAAGCTAAATACTTTAGAGAAAATAAAAGAAAAAGATCTGAAATCCACGTGAAAAATTCTTGATGTATGTAATTTTGTAAAAGATATGACATAAATCAATGTAATATTTGTTTGAATATGAAACGTAGAGCATAGTACTAGCAGGTAAGTAATAACAAACAATTTTGATTCTCAATACTTCTCTTGATGTTATTATATATTTGAATACATGCAGAAAGGATTAATTGAAATATTATTAAGACGATATTTGTTTAATATTACGCTATACCTCTCGCTTTAGCAAACGATTAATAAGTACGCCCTTCTGCAGTTACGAAACCAGACTACAAGGCAGTAATAAATAAAAAGGTCCTAATGAGAATAGTGTTCACGGAAAGTTACGCTTTATGTACATCAGTGGTACCGATTATTTTTGCATTTATCTTTCTCTTTATGGACACTAAAGCTTGTATTGTATACTAAAACGTATTGAAAAGCAATAAGGTATATTTTTAACTAATAATTGAAAAGGAGATGCTTTGAAAGGCAATGTTTGTAAAACTTGTAACACGACACAGGACGTAAGATTTTTTATGACAGTTTCTGGTGCCGTTCGGAGATTCGATAAAAAAAAAGCTCCTCTAGATATCTAGATTATTCACTTATCTTTCTGATGTTACTAATATAACGATAACTGAAATTACTAATGAATGTACCTATTTATATTTTGAATGATTTTAGTTAAAAAGATGAATAATTATTGAGTTTCTCGAAAGTTGTTTTTATGAGATAACCCTTTTTGGCTTACGAAGGCAGTACAGGTTTTTGTCAAGTACAAAATATAATTAGCAACATAATTAGGCACACCTTTCCATAATAATCGTATTTTCCTCTTCATATCACAATGTTTCGAAGTATTTTTCGAGTTATCCCGTCTTTTATTAAATGAGCCAATTATGTTATCCACGAATGAGAGTAATGAAGGTTATTGGCATTTACTGCAATTAGATTGAATTACATATCGTTTCGTTAATTAACTTCTGCGCTTTTTTACATTCTATCGTATCCTATTGTATGAAAAAGAGAACCTTGAGGCGATCACTGATTGTTCCCAAAGAATCTCAGACATCCGTCCATATTCAATGGTTCATCGGAAAAGTTTTTCGACGTATAAACTATCAGGGATTATCAACAGTTGCATAATTGTATTGTTTTAAGTTTCTCATGCATTCCATTTGCTAATAGACGTCCGTCGATAGCTGCATGGCTATTTAGCCACAAAAAGTGGTTAATTGTTGCATGCGGTCCCTGCAGCCCCGGAATGGGCTCCCAGAGGCAAATCTCACGGTTAGAAATAATGTCCCCTGTACCTATCTCGCTCCGGGCATCTAATTTTTCTGCAGAGCAAAAGAGACAGGTATTATTTGCTAGTGATTATTAGACTTGGAGGTTAGACGTGTGATGACACTGGTCGACTGAACCGAGATGTGTGTGATAATAATTTTTTGTCCTTTGTGGGTAACCACACGAGGAAAGGTCGAGGAGAATAAAATTGTCACCTCGCTAGGTATATTAAAGGCATAATAAAAGTTAATTTTGTACCTTCTACGAATATTGTGATTATCTGCGAGGATCCCCTTTAAAGCGACAAATTGACACGGCAAAAGGGTTTCAAGTTGACACTTATCAATTAAACAATTCATTTAATGATTTGCATGTTAATATTTTGTTATTACTATTCTATTATAATACCAGTTAAAATCAAAATTTCCTATAGACATAGACTCATAATTACGGAAAAACCTCACACCCCGATTCCCATGTCGACCTGTCGCGAACTATACACTTACGTCTAAGTTAAAATTTACACAAGGCGTAACTTCCCTGACTGATGGCTGACCGCTGTAGAGAACCACCTGTTACTTTTGGAAGTATTAATTAGCAAAGATTGCGCGTGCGCCATCACGTTTATGACATGTAGCCTGTGAAGCGTTAATTGCTATTACAAACATAAATCTTGTTTCTAGCCAAGGGTCAGACACTAGTCACAATAGGCATTTGATTTTCATTTATTAGGTAGGTACCTATTTGATTTTAAATGGGTTGCGATTGTGCAAAAGATCATAATAATATGAATGACAAAGGAGTGGATTATTTTATGACAGTTGGCTGAGATATATTGAAGAATAAAACTGACTGCGGCGACCCCAGATAACAGCCACAGCCACTTTACCTACCAACCCTCTTTAGGTAAGAATATACATGTACCTCTATATCTATCCCATTAAAATATTAGGTCTTCTTAGTGGATTAATACAATGCTAGGTTCATTACCTAGCCCACAATTATATTTAGATATTTCCTCTTTAATTCATATAGGTCAAACGTCATCCACCCGAACTCCTTTATTTCATAATCATCCATCGCAGCGGAAAATGTTCGTGATGTATGTATATAAAAATTATGAAGAGGACCATGTCGAGAGACTGACGAACGGAAAAAGTGATGCCAGTGAATTTAGAGGGCGTAAAAGAGGATTAGGGTTGCACTACGTTGCAGTGTAATGTCGCCTTTAGACGCTCATTATTTAGTTGAATAACGGAAACACGAACTTCAATCATGACAGCCATTCATCATGGGCAGTGTAATTTCTTCCTGGTTTCAAAACTGAACTGCAGCTTCTAGAGAATGCTGTTCTTAATGCGTTCGTGCTAAAATCTCTGCTGTGTTATTAGTTGGAAACTTGGAACGTTTATAACGTAATAGAATCGGGTGGGATTCCTTTTGGGTCGGAAATTTAACACCAGCATTGGTGTAAGTAAATTACGCAAACTCTGGTCTTTTTAAATATTAACAAGCTACATATATAAAGACAACAAAAGAAAGAAGAAAACATTCCAATCCATATTGCTCAAGGTATCGGCTTATGTTTTACAGCAAGCCGCATGCCTGACACCAACCTTTGTGGGTGTGCTCTTGGTGATATGCCCCCCACAGTTCAGGTGCCCGAAGGTAATTATTGGTATACACGGGGCCCTTTGGGGTAAAAGGCTTTATCTGTGTATGTTATATAATGTAAATCTCATGTAATGGAAATAAGTAAAAATAGAAAGGAAATGCGACAAGGAACAGTATGACACCCAATATTAATATTATGACAACATAACGTTTTTGTGTTGCAACGTAAAGAGGACAAAACGCTGTTTTGAACAATTTTATGTTGTATTAGTCACGTAATTGTGATCACGAGTCCACGACACGCCGTACCAACACTGATGTATGTCTTCTATTATGCAATTATTTGGCCACTCTACATATACCAATCTACTACAATGGAAACCGCATCAGGATATATAGTACTGCATTACAGAGAAAAAGAGGTCATAAAGAGATAGGTACTGCATTCGCTATATTAACGATCCTTGTACTGATATCTACATATTTGCAATGTTAAAATTCCCCGTTTTTTGATATTCTAACTTAATTTCATCCATATAGGCGCTATCAATATAACATTACTAATATGTATATATTTTTATATTTATTACAAATATTCACAAAATAAAATATAATCATAGCTTATTGTGACTTGTAGCTATTCGAAGATTCCAAAAACAAGCCAAGGCTTTTTAAACGCAACCGTGGTTCTAGAAAATGGAATTAATTTTCTGAATGCAGTATTAATGCGAACTATTATTAACATCGCCAATAATTGTGTGAACTGCGCGCGGGTTACCAATTATTCCTCATTCTCAGTTTTATTCTTAATTATAATATTAAAGTTTCGTTAGAAATGTTGACAAAGAATAATAATTTGAGACGGTCTTCATTATTTTTGAACAATCTGTTTTCGCACATACATAATTAGATAATGTTTCTGCCAAGACATCTCAAAATAATCTTAAGGTATTTTGAAGATAAAGTCAATGTTAATAATAAATCTGTATTGAACAGTCAATACTGGTAATATATTGGTTTGGAAACTACTACATAAATATAAATCACCAAAACTCATGCCCTTTTTCTCACTATAGATGTAGTTGTTTTCAATTTTACGTACACTCATGCCAATTATTTCCCGAAGGCGTAGACAGAGGTGAATTAACATCTATGTTTCACCGATCATGTCATGATCCATGTAATAGGGGACGAACTCATTGCCATCTATCGGACTCATTCATAAATCGCAGTATATTGCTAGGTGCTAAAAGGAACGCTGCTGCCTATTACTCATCGCTGTCTGTACCCTTAGTCGACTTGTATTCTACTCTGCCGTCGTCACCATACGGCAATTTTATTTTCTGTATTCCTGTTCGAATGTCCCAATTAACTTTATCTATACTCAATACACAAGACTCGACTAAAACGATGGTAATCGCCAATTCTAGTTAAAATAAAATTATTAAGATTAGGGCTGATTCGAATGTAATGGATACAAGTGTGTTACCGAGCATTGTTGTCCTTAGAAATATTCAATCAGTAAAGAGTTTTAAAATTGGTATGATATATCTTAAATTATCGTCTTGTTTATACGAACACTAATAACCTATTTGATGCTTAATATTTGAAATTACTGTAAAGCAATAAATGTCGCAAGTTTAGTTGGACATTAAACCAAATTCGCCCGGGGCTTCTAACGTGTAGATCGGTCGATTTCGTGTCTAGGGATATTCTGTGAGATTCCAGATAACAGTTAGCCTAGATTTTAATCGTTGTAATATAAACAGTGATTTTATGAATTCAGAAACTTTATTGAGCTTAAATATAAAGCAAACTAGAACGAACATACATACGTGCACTAGTCTCTTTCTTTAAAATATTACATACATACATACATAAATCACGCCTATATCCCCGAAGGGGTAGGCAGAGGTGAACTAGCACACACGTTTCGCCAGTTATGATAGGTCCCATGTAATAGGTGGCGAGCCTATTGCCATTTATCAGGTACAAAAGTCGCAGTAGGTACATTGCTAGGTAGTATAAGAGGAACGCTGCTGCCCATTCCTCAGGACTGATTTATCCTAAGTCGCCTTGTACCACACCCACGGGAGAGATTTGGGGTAGTGACAATTGTATTCTACTCTGCCGTCACCACACGGCAAAATATTACCTACTTGATAAAAAAAACTTCATAAAATAAGTCTCACTGCCATAGATACTATTAAAATACACTCAAAGTATGTTGGGGTTCTATTGTTAAATAGTATAATAGTGCAAGCATGGTGTATAAAATGGGAACACGATTCTTAATCGTCTCTAATTTTTTATGTCGCATTAAAACTAATGCTGCGATTAAAATTAAGCCATTTTATTTTTGTTACAGATTTAACAATGGCGTGGCGGTTATGAGGTCAACCACTGAAAGTCCTCCAGGTTAGTCTAATGTATATAAAATAATTACTTAACCTAAATTGTCTGCATATTACATCATGTTGGATTACAATCTGTAAGACAACACAATGGCAAACATTTCATTAAAAATCATCAACATTAAAAACACTGTAGTAAACCTAAGTTTTATCTAAAAACTTTGTCAGTCCCGAACACTGATAAAATTTTTATGCAACTCTGTCTTAATCCTGAAGAAAGATAATGCTAATCATAACAAATATTCCTACAATTCCTCCGTCTAAAAATCTAATGTACGTATATATATTACAACTCGGTTAGTCTTATAAACTTTTTACTAAAACATTCGAATATGTCCTCTGAAATTCCTAACGCTAGGATAAAACTAGTCCAGAAATATTCCTACGTCTATACATATAGTTTTTAGTCTTCCTTGTATTGGCGCTGTCGTAAATAGTTCCAATAGATATTTTAATTTAATTAATGTACGGTTAATCGGTGCGGATAAATCATTGCCCAACCAAAGGGTGCGGCTATTGAGTCTCAAAGGAGGAATTAGCCTACGACCCACGCTTCTCAGAGAATAAGACGTTAAATTATTTTGATTCGAAACGCCCAGTCGTGGTTAAACTGCATTCTATTTAAGGATATGTGTAGGTATTGTAATTGCCGTGTGTAAAGAAGGGCGTACTTTACGAGTATTATTGTTTAATTATAACATGACATCATTGTGAAGTCGTTTCTAGGATTTTAGGCAACTCTCTCCGAAAGACCCTTCAACTGCTAATCGTACGGTGCTTATAGTAGGTTCATCATATATTTCATTGAAGGATTTTTGATCAGCAACTTTACTCATTCCTGAGGATTTGGATATTTACTTATTGGCGGTCATTTTGGCTCCTTTTATTAAATCTTAATTATAACATTATGTAATTTCAAAACTTTGTAAATACAACAAGCAATGTTAAAAAAAATCTTTTAAATGTTTAACACCGTAGACTGATGTAAAACTTTTCGAGATTCCCACGGTTTTCGAAAACATTAAGTTTTCTATTCGATTAGGCGTTAGAAAGAGAAGTACAGCCAAAGATTCGACACGAACACATCGGCATTCGAAACGACTGCAGAATAAGTGAGCATGCGTATGGAATGCTGAATTGCTGTTGCAAAGATCTTCGCCCAGTTTCGAAACTTATTCGATCAAGTTGCGATCTAACGCACCTTTTGTCGTTCACGTTGAGCAATGTAGAACTACTTTGTATGAGGGTGCGGCCATGAATAGTGGATTGAGATTTATAACGTCTCTGGTAGAAAACGTATAATGTGCATCAAATGTATGAATTCAATGGAATTTATTTTTTCATCGCATATTCATTTGGGTCCTCGCTGTTTTGAAAATCATGGTTCTTACTTAGTATTGTGTAATATATTTCTCGTCTTATATTAGTCAGAAGAAGTTTTAAAAATTTGAATGCGTGTGTAAGATCAATCATATGGAAATAAACTAAGATCTCAACACATTCGACCATTGACTATTAAGGTCAAATATCACCGTATTTAGTTTACAATAATATGTATACAATACCATGATTTTAGTCTTTTCATGGTCATAAATCAGTATCTTTTATTTCTTGTAAGTACTTTAATATTTTTTTTTTACACTCACACTTATCATCTAGCCCTTTATTTCGGTATCAGTTTTGTTCACAAAGTAAAATAAAAAACATATAATAGATAGTTAAACAGAATGTTTTATAACTAGAGGTCTGTCTACCTTCTAATTTTGTATATTCCAACTGTATAGAGTATCTTTATGACTCAGAAAGATTTATATATTGTTCCTGCTCCCAATAGCTCTATTTAATTGGGGGTGGATATAGCCGGCAGTGAGACATACATAGGGCAATAAAGAAGATATTTGATAAAGTCTAGCAACGCCGTGGGCTCTGACTTGTATTTTACACTCCAGATTAAAATCTATCGCTCCGCCCTCGTCGCCAGCGTCAATACCCTACACCTTAAGCCTACAATGTAACAGGTAGTTTATCGACACTGTTTACTGTCATAAGTGTTCAATTTGAAACCACTGCATTGCGGACATTTATAAATAATAATTCAGTAGCAAGATTCATGATAAGAACAATTCGAAGCCTATCATTTTATGGAGTTGTTTCTGGTATCGTAACAGCTTCGATCTCATTAACCGGGAATGCTGAACGCACTTCGTGATGATACGTTCTTCCAATTTATACTTCCTTGCATTCTGTTCGTGGTTCGAAACCTTCACTTGTTTTAGAATTTCCAGCTGCCGTCCATCCAATTTGTACTTCCTTATATTCTTTTCATGCTTCGGAACATTTACCTGTTTAGGAATTTCAACTAACGTATTTCCAATTTGTGCTTTTCTAGTTTTGATTTTGGTTTGAATGATTCTATTATATTATTATAGAATGTCCGTCCAGCTGTAGCTTAACTGTCGCAACGGTTCGTTTGAAATGTGTAATTCTTTATCTTTTGTTATGGTAAACTTAAATCTGAATCAACACTCATTAATTCTATATTTAAATTAGGTTACGAATAATAATGAACGTCGCTCGATACAAATTTTATTAATGCACCTAATATATTTAAGTCTTTATATCGTTTAATGTTTAATAATCTTACGCTTAGGAGATTAGTCCCGCTTTCCATGCATATTTGTGTTGTCATATATTACATATTGCAGAGACCATTAGCGGTTATTGTGACCGCTACTTCGAGATCAACAGTTTCTCAGATAGCAGTAGGTGTTTTGACTGTTACATAGTGTGCCTTAGGGTATGCGTCTGTTTGTGAATACAACAAATTGGTTTGGGGCGGATAGGTCTTACGTTCAACGAATTACTAATATAAATGTCGGTACTTACTATACCGATTTTGCAAACCGTTGATCTCACTGTTTACAGTTCGAAATGTTTAGGTCAATGTTGTTTTAGGAACAGTTAATGCGTTATGGTGCGGGCAGAATCTGGCTAGTTTTTGTTTATGTGTATTTTTCACTCTGATAATTACTATTAATTGAAGTTTGAAAAGGACACAGCTCTCAAAATCTGTTATGGTAATATGAGCATATAACCACGCCTAAGTCTCAGGCAGGCAGGGTTTATTGTTGCATCTTATTTATATCAATGTTTCTGTATAGTTTGTAGTTTGTGATTGTATTAAATTTTATATTTTTTTAACGATAATAAACGTACTTGTAATTTAAATTTCGAAGCGGTTCACGGATCATTCACATTTGTTACACAAGACGTAATTTCAGGTTTCGTTATGCAAGTACCCACAGTAATGTTTTAACAATCGCTGTAAGAAGTCATTTTCTAACAAACGACTTCATCCAACGTAGCATGTATCGCGAACATCCAACCTAATGAACATTTAATTCCAAATGTCAGTTACCAACCGAAAAATATTTCAACAAGTCAGAGATCAAGACCCCAACTATGAGGTTAATGTTCTCATAAACATTCACATGTAACGTTTCTTACCGACTATATTTAGTATATGTAATATACATTTCTTCGACACAATTAAAAGTAAAGAATTTTTTAGTGCTTAGCAAAATAACTCTAGGACTAAACTGTCATGTATGAAATAAATTGTGCATATTCTCGTTGTTAGTCGAGTTCTCGTGCTGCTGTTTACGTTATCTTTATATATGAAACATTAGCAAAGAATCACAAGTGAGGCAGACGGGTTGCCGCATATTGTTTCTGATTGCCGATCGATAAGTGATAGTTATAGAATAATTTAAATTCAGATAAAAAAAATCTCTTCCGTGGGTGTCGTACAAGGCGACTAACGATAAATCAGTGATGAGGAATGGGCAGCAGCGTTCCTCTTATACCACCCAGCAATACTTTTGTGCCCGATAAATGGCAATAGGCTCGCCACCTATTACATGGGACTTAATATAATTGGCGAAACGCGGGTGCTAGTTCACCTCTGCCTACCCCTTCGGGGTTATAGGCGTGATTTATGTATGTATGTAATATAGTCAGAAATGTGGTGAAAACTTTGAGTAGGGAACCGCTGCAACACACCAACTCACCGTGTAAACATTCCCCGTACATTGACATTTGACTCGGTCAATTTGGCTGATTTGTATATAAGTTTATATTGCGTAACGTGATTGACCAGCTAATGATTCAAAAGTGAATGTGTTCATTTTGGTTGGAATAAAAATAGGCGTATTAGCAACGGGCTCTGATGCTTCGGTAGATAATATTTACTGTCGTGAATACATTTAACATCAAAATGATGATATGTTATACCATTTTCTAGACGATTTTCTGAATGTGAGATTGCACAACCACCTTTTCCACTCTCTATTTTCCACCTACTACAACTGCTAGAATCAGAAAATTTAAAACTAAACACGTCAAAGTACTACAAAATGTAAAATTTTCTCAATCGACTTTGTGCTTTACTTTTGAATATTAATAAAAATGACTATTTGCACTTGGAGCTTGTAGGTTTATTTATTGTTAAATTTTATGAGATGCGTCGCTTTACAATTGTAAGTATCCGACCCATCTACACTGGATGCATACTGCTATTTATCCCCAGTCTGTAGTCGGCTACATGCAGCGAACTGCCATACATTTACAGGTTACATTTAATCCCCCTGTTGGTGACTCAGGTAGTTTTGTTCAGTCTGTACATATATTATGCAACTATCATAAATATCACAATACATATTAACAACGTTGCCTTTTTTTTTTTTTTTTTTTTTTTCTCGGAGTGGAATGCTTTGAAGCACCATACCAGCCGCTAGCTAGGCGACTGGCGTGTGTGGGACTCGCCAAGGCACGAAGCGGCCAGCACTACCCACTAAACCACTCCGGTGTTCCTCCTAGCCCTGTAAGAGGGGAAAGTCTGGGATCTGCCTCGCGGCAATTCACCAGTCTCTCCCCAGGGCCTCCCAGCTTACGCCAGGGTTAGCGCCGAGGGGGAGATGTCCGAAACACTGGACATCCCCCCAGATGGGGTGGCCTGTGCAATGCACACAGGGGGGCTAACCCATGTGTGCAGGCCACCCTTGACGGACCTAGGGGGGACGAAGATGAGCTCGCCTCCTTCGGCCCGTCCGTCTGCGCCGGAGGGGAGCGGCAAAGGCATCGTCTTCCCGGTCCCTCTCCGCTGCCTCCTTCTGCGACATGACAGTCTCGCAGAAGGAAGCGGCAGCCTCCCAGAACAACGTTGCCTTACTTTATTCATGAATGTACTTTTCTTATATGAAATTCATATCACCCATCACACCTGATAGGTACTTATGAAGAATGAATGTATTAGAAAGTGATGAAAAAGACCATGTCCGGAGGCCGTACAATGAAGACAGTAATAGGGATGGTGGGTTTTGCAACTGCATGCATTCCTGACATCAACTCTCTTTTGGTATGCTGCCCTGGGTAGTAAGTATGCCCCCAACGGGTGCCCCATTGTATTTATTGGTGTTATACATCGTATGAGTTGAAACTGGCACATTTACCGTAATTTTTTGCTCCCTGCCCAGCATGGAAGACAATTTGTAGTGATAGATAATTAGATAGTTATGACGGCGAATCTTACATTTATCGAGATACTTAATGACTTTTTATGTTTTTGGAATTAAGATTTATTTCTGAAAATTTGTCTGTGTTTCGCCATCATATGTGGTTACACAACCGCTTTTCCTAAAATACTCTATCAATCTTTGTAAATTACATTTAAATCCCGTATACTCATTACTATGTTCAGGTATGCAAGCCAAATAAATAAAATTCAACTTTGTATTTCCAATTGGCTTAAACACAATGTTGTAGCTGGGGTTTATATCTCACGGCTGTTTACCTCGCCTCCTTGTATCTTTGTAACATTCTTTGTATTGTCAATCAGTATTGAATCCAATGGACTTATTTATTGGTATTTTACCTTTAAAGTGCATTTCTTGGTATTTTGTTTCCATAAATAAATAGTTACAATAGGCAATCGTTTTCCATATATTTTTTTGTAATCTGGTCTGTAATATTTTTCTTGTTACTATAATAAATACGATTACGTTGATCGAGAATAATGGTAATACATTTGAATGTACGTTCTGCAGTCGCCAAACGACTATTGTGGCGCGTTAATAGATGGACCAAAAACGTAGACCAAATAAGCTGTGTGTTGGATACCTTGACGTTTAGTTAACTGAACAATACTGCCGGCCTAATGAAGAATGTGGTATTTTGGAGTATTTACGTCTCAATAAACTTTCAAAAATTTGTGGTACTATTTGGTGGTATATATACAACATTTTTATAAATTTAACTACGAATAAATTTATAAAAATGGTGGATATATTACTAGTCATTGAGTACTTAATGTAGTAAGGATCGTAGCAAGTGGAAAGAAGTGATCTCTGCCTACCCCTATGGGAGAAAGACGTGGCATATGTATGTATGTATAACGTTATAGAACCTTTGAACAACAAATCCTTAAAATTTATTG
Source organism: Cataclysta lemnata (assembly GCA_963931975.1). Taxonomy (NCBI): domain Eukaryota; kingdom Metazoa; phylum Arthropoda; class Insecta; order Lepidoptera; family Crambidae; genus Cataclysta; species Cataclysta lemnata. The sequence continues at coordinate 10,370,819 of OZ008339.1, forward strand.
TTACAAAAGAAAAATGAAGTATATATCGTTACTGCATTTACCATTAGGACGTCTGTATTTACTCGTATACCGATGTATTCTCTTGTAGGAACAGGATGAGATACGTATTACAGTACTTGCATAAAACGTAATCGTCTGCCCTTACATTTCCAAGCACAGGTTTGTTTAAGCTAACGGCACTAATGGGATCGCCCGCGCCCGAAGTGCTACCTTTTCTCGTCAGAATACATTCTGAGCTTTTCTCATAAACACAGTAGATTGGCCAAAGCACAGATTTAGTAATTGGATCTAGAAATTGATTGTCTACCATCCAGTTCGCTAGGTGGTCTGTCCTGTCGTCGATTAATTGAAAATTGTAACTGATATCGCCAGTTCCAATTATAACGATTTAAAATCCATAATATTTAATTTATATCTCAGCTCGACACGCCCCCTTGTTTATTGTATGAACGCGCGCATTGTTTATGTTTTCATACTCGATCATGATAATTGGTTATAAAACTTTTTTTTTGTGTCGTAGTTTTAGAATTAGTGAAGAGATTGCACAGAAAAATACATAATAAAAATATCGAAAAATTACAACCTGATAAGACGGTATAGTATTTAGCGGGTTTTTTTTTACTTAGTGACGTTATGCACAGTTAACAACAGATGACCATTATTTGTCAAATTCTCTGTAAAATTTATGCTTTATGTTAAATTATTTAACTTACTTTAAAATCGAGTGAAGATACATATTTGACAGTTTTGTATAGTTTGACTAGCTGTATTACGTACCTACGGATCATTACGACTTGTACTACTGTACCATTTTTAAATTTGGGGTAGCGCAGAAATTAAAAAGTTACAATATAATTGTTTCTAGTAGTGTTCAGCCATGCTTAAAAATGTTGTAAAATATTGGTTATTTGAATTGTATTTGCTATAGGCTATATATTGCTATAGGTAAATAAACATATCACCAACAAGATATTCTCTTCTTAAAAAGCATCGTATTATTTTATCGAAAAGTAGTCTTAATTTCATATGTTTTTTATGGTTCCAAGTCAATAATCGACCTTTTTTCTAGTTTTTTAATTATACTTAATCTGTCTCGGTTTTAGTCTTTTCTGCTGCCTAATATATGTCCCATAAATTCAACACCAACAATGCGGCTATTAATCTTAATACTGTCCAAAGCCTTACTGATGCATTTAAGTGTACGTGCTTTCAAATCTTTGGAGCTTTGTGTTAGATCAAGATTCGCATCCTCATTCCCAGGCCTTATTATATTATGAAACCTAATGTATGTACATGTGGTATCAGTGTGTGTATCAGTGTGAGTGGATGTTTGTACAGTCGTACCTTTTGTCTCTGTCAGGGGCCGCCACCATCAATTCTTTCGCTGCCACTCTACGTCTTCAGTTCTATTCCGACACTGGCTCGGTTCCATATATTTATCCGTATTCCTCACATGTTTATGCTCTTTGCAAATACTTCCTGAAGTATTTCAGATTTATTGTCTCTTCATATATTAATGTAAGTTTATTATTGCAGAATAGAAATAATATACAGGACGTAGTCTTAAATTACGCACATCATCAGCTTTGTTAATAGATTGTTAAAGTCTACGTGCATTGCATCTGCTTCCTATATTATTATGAGTTATGAAATACAGATACATGTAATATTCATTGCTGATCATTCTATTTCTACTTCAATCGTCATAAAGCACTGATTGTACATATTGTACATACGAGTACTTCATTTGATATTGTACTTACGGTCAAAAATGTCTCAAAATTTAACAGTACGTTTGCACAACTTCTTTGCCTTGAATGCTTTTTATTACGTTCTAAATTGCCCAATGCCTTTTACAGAATATTTAGCTGTGCGGATTGGAATACAATCAACTTCATCTACAGTTGCGTTATCGGCATCTCCAAACCAATCGACCGTTAGTTTGCGTCTTGCGATTGACTTATTTTTAATTACAGTGGTTAATGACCTCACGATTACGATCGCTGAGCAGTCGTCAGTTCCGGTGCATCTTCTGCATATTTCAGAATCTAAACGATAAGAAGTTCCAGCGTTTAATGGTCACGAATAGATAAAGATACCGTTGCTTTCGAGACTGCGCAGCGATTTAGGAGTGCTATAATAAGATATATTGTTTCAAACATTTTGCGGTTGGTTTTCCCTGTGCCTGACTTAATATCTGGTGGATATAGTCTGGAATATAAAATGAAATATATAGTCACCCAATAAAAGTCCCAATATTAAACAAATAAATCTTATATCTTAAATACACTTTATCTGAGAGAGAACTAATAAAAAGAGAGAACTAATAAAAACTATTACGAATAAAAATATATTTTTAGGAATATATTTTTTTTCATATCAATACATTGAAATAACAATCAGAATAATGGGTTTTTATTTTCGTCTTGAGAAACTTATTTTAGATCCATTTTTATTTTTTATTTCACTACCAACCAACTCTATTAGTTGATGAATCGATTTCCATTGTAACACTTAATACTAAATGAGAAGTAGCTTTATTGAATAGTCGATTGGGATCTATAATTGCACATCAACGCGATGAAAGTGAAAACCGAAATGTAATTGGCGTCGATCATGTGCGATTTACGTAATAAATCCGTACTTTGTTCAGCGCCGCTATTGACACTGTGGCGATGGCATTACGCGTACGGGTGACTTGCATAAGTGCTGAATAAATAATTGCCCTGCATATTGACAGCAACAGTAATCTGTCTGGATGATATATTTTGGAACCAATAGCATCATGTTTTAATGGCTATTACACTTTTACTTTGGTAAAGTGTGATAATGTTGCTAAACTACGCCCAGATAAGGGGTAAGAAGGATGTGTGTTAAGGAGGAGATCGATAGTATGTGGCTTAGTGCGCTTGGGCTGCGATTGCTTAAACACAGCAATGTTTTGCTAATGCCGGTCTATGGATGTGTGACCAATTATTATCTCGAGTTTCTTCGAAAGGCACGTTAAACCGAAAAACACATTATTGGATTGGTTGACAGTCAGTTAAAGTATATAAGACAAACATAGAAAATAACATTGAATTGGCTAACATTAAAAATGTATCGAAGACTACGAAGAAGAGACACATCTGCCTAGAAGAACCTCAAATGTAATAAGAGTCGTGCCCACACAAACGCTTAATCCAAGCCACCTCCAAATCGTGCGACAATCACGTCCCGTTGTTCGTCAGCGATTTCCAAACTTGATTCGCGTTTTTTGAAACTTATAGGTACATACATACTGACCGTGCAAGTCCGTGTCCCAAATTTGGGACAACCTGTCCCTCGGTGCCACAACCAAAACCGCTACTCACGAGTCCGATCCGTTTACATTACAGCCACGTGTTCTCGTGCCACATTTGCCCATTGAATTGTGAATGAGTTGCTTTTTGCACACGACGGGTCTCACTCACTTCGATAATACGTCGTCTGTTGCGATTTTTCATCGGCTGTTTTTTTTTGACACGCCTGTGTGAATCCTTATTGTTATGCAACGTGTTACACGGTGGGTTACGAAACAAAATGGTTCCAGTCCCAATCAATCATACTTATTTAGTACTTTAACGGCGCTGATTATTAATCACATTACTTTAAAATAAGCTTTGAGCACTACTGGCTGAAACATTGTTATGGTGTCTCATTTATACGCACGTCTCTAATCAAAAATATTTTTACAATCTTGGCTTAAAGTTTCCCAATAGGCACAGACTACGGATCTCTTTGATTGATTGAAACGATTTTATTTAAACGAACAATTTTAAACTAAAATAAAAACTCGGTAATCGTGTAAAAGCGGTTTATATTGATCATTTTGTTTGTAGCTTAATTTTACAAAAAACATGGTCGCTGTAAAATCCAATGTGATTTTGTGGCGATTTCCCTGCCCGACTGGAATGACCACCGAAACACGATATAGCCATTTATCGCATTGAACTGTCTAAGATCCATAGGTTTTTGACAGTTCAAAGCGATGAATGGCTTTATCATATCGTGTTTCGGTGGTCATGCTAGCCGGGCTGGTCGTGGCATTAAAAACAAGTGACTGTCGCCATGAACATTATACACCACCTTACACAACAAGGTTCATTAACACCACATACAAGGAAGCGGGCTTATATCACCTTATTTGCCTTCCCATTGTTAGTGACAAGCGTTAAATCACTATCAAAATGGCGGTAGATGAGCTGCATAGATTGTAATGGCGATATACGGCTAAATTCCTATCTAAACAATGTCGATATCGATGGGAAAGCGATACCGATTGTCGCTTACCGCTATCGTGAAATTATCGCTCACGTTTCGCTACCACTGGCGCCTACTGCAAAACGTGGAATAAACTGAGTGTGTAACCGTCTCCTACTGGAATACAATTCAGACAAAAACCTTATTTCATCGAAATAAAGGTGTAATTGGATCTTATTTACCTGTACCTGCCCGTTGGTGGAGCATAAACCTTACGTCGTAGAAGTAGAGTTGTGTTTAGTTGAACTGCTTGTTGAAATATGGGGACGGGGGACCCGGTGACATCTACGTGACCGTACTGCGCAATTTAAAGTGAGTAGGTATTGCATACGAATGTATTGAGCGTGCTCCGCTAATAATTTTACCTTTTGTTGAGGTTTCTATTTTATTCCTACTTTTAGTCATTTTGAAAAGTAATTAAAAGTTAAATCCCGTTAAAATTACGATTACGAACGGCAGATAACATTCGACGGCAGATCTTGCATTAACAGAACTGAATATAAGTTAAACATCCTGAATACAGCGTATCCCGACGCTGTAAAGAGAATACTATACAGAATTCAAGTACCTATATTCTTCGCAGTAACCTCACATCGTAAGTTTGGTATCACTGTCACACTTAAGGGTAATATAGTCGTGTAAGTAAGACGGGGAGATCTGAACTGAGTCGTACAGATTAAACCCTCAGGTACATACCACAGTCTTCTTCTATTCAACTCCACGGTATTCAACTTTTATTGCACCTGGCTGAAACAGGTCAAAGCTTATTTTACAGTTACTAAGCTATAGACTGGCTATTACAACAAAATAACAACGTTTGTCAGGTACCCGAAGTGGGCGAACCTGTTAAAATTGGCTTAAAAGGTCCACAGCTATCGGGTAACTCTTGACGTTTTTGTTGCATCGTTACTGATACAAACGCGCATTGATTCGCGATGACCGTCTTATGTTACGATTAACAATGTCCCTACTTGTTTTTTTTATATTTAATCTGTACTAGGTTTAAGGTTTTGGAAATAAACAATGTATTATTCAAAAAAATTACCGTGTGGAGACAGAAGAGCAGAATACAATTGTCACAACTACAATTGTCACACAACACAAAAGTGTTGTTGCTTGTCTAAAGTGTTGTTTGGGATGAACATAACTAAATAAAATTGGAGACTGGTCTATTATGGTGACGGGTCGATGGCAATAATCTCGCATCCCTTTTACTTTGACAGCTAGAATCCTGTAGCAGGCTGCTCTATTCCAACACTGCACCGATCGCTAATTCTAAACCTTGTATCACCTGCCCATCGCCACTTTCTCTATTCCCATTATCTAGCCCCACGTAGTTTATTTTTATGCGACATACTATCGTAAGATGGTGATATTAACACTCCTAATGGCTTAGCAAACAGTTCCATACTAAACCTCATTTCAACACTTACACAACAAACTAGATAGACTCCAGGTAATTTTAAGGAGGCAATCAATATTCTTGGTTTTAGTGAAGTTTCAACTTTATTGCGCTCTTCTAATAGAGCTATTAATTACTACAACGACACTAATACCATTGTAACTTATTACCTTACACCAGAAGAACGTACCTGAATATTCGATTTCACATTTGCATTTAGCGGTACTCTGGTGTAAATTGTAGTAACACGTCAATACGATGATTCACACGGCTTTAACACGAGGCTTCAAATAACTTTAACAAGTAGGTCGTTCTTTGCTTTCGGGCTAGCGCATGCGTAGGCAATTACACCAGTTATACCATACGTTCGCGGAGTGTAAATGTAAATAAGCCTCTTATCCGTTTAAAGATATCGTGTCTCGCTTTGCATATCGAACAGGAATATCTGGCGTTCGGAGCTAATCAAATATCTAATGAATCAATTCGCTATTTGATATTGTTTTCCTGGTGGCCCCTCGCTCGCCTCTATTGTGTGTATAGTGGACTTTATCAGTTAATCTTAGCTACGATTATCCGGGAAAATGGAACACACTGTTCGTTACATATTCAATTATCAAATAAATTTATTTAAACCTTTCTCCATATACTTTAGCCGTCTAAGTTTATGATTCATTTTTCGGTGATGTTTAAATCACCGAAAGGTGAATCATAAACTTTAAAAAAGGAATTGAGGGAATTCTTCAAATGTAATGGGCAAACATATTTACGTATTTATTTTTATAAGGTCTTTGAAATTTTCTGCTTCTGCTTCTCTTTTGAAAGCTTTCTGAAATTTTCGTTCACGGATTTAACTCAGGTATATTTCATAGGCACCTAAATATACACTATTTAAATCCGTTAAAGTTGTTTTATTTAAAATATCACCTTATTTATTACGTGTCAACTGTTATATTAGCGATGAAATCTGCGACAGCTTAGGTATTTATCCTGACTCGTTTAGTTGTGTGTATGGGTGACTTAAAGCGGACCTAAGCTCACGCCTACGTTCTAATGCTGCTCTATAAATTGCACTTCGTTATAGACTCAGAGGGGACAGGTGGCCTTCCAGACGTTTTCCTGTTGCTGACACCGACGACGTAATTGTGTCTCAGTCGAGCACAATTTCTAGAGGTTCCCATTAATTATTGGCATTTCGACACAGCGTCCGTCGTGGGGTCCGCTGGATTTGGGTAGTATAAACAATTCGAGATTGTTAGTGCATGATAAATTGCTTTTATGTCTGCTAACGAAATCAATGATAAATGTTACACTGTACGTGTTGTTTTAAATTACTGTTAGCACTAATAGAGCTTTATGGAATTTACAACTGAACCCAATCGAATGTTATTTATTCTAAAACAAGCTTGCCGAATTATTTGGATACGTTTAAATAAGAAAAAGTATTTTTGTAAACCAAACACTAATTTGTGCATGTTATGATAAGGATAAATCAGTGATGAGGAATGGGCAGCAGCATTCCTCTTATACCTACCAACTAGCAAAGTACTGCGACTTTTGTGCCCGATAAATGGCAATAGGCTCGCCACCTATTACATGGGACCTAGCCTAATTGGCGAAGCGTGGGTGCTAGTTCACCTCTGCCTACCCCTTCGGGGATATTGGCGTGAATTATGTATGTATGTATGTGTATGTTATGATCACATTGTCTGGGTATTTGTCTTTCAAGAAGATTTGATAGTTTTTAAGATATGCCATGTTACGATGCCAACCCGTTTGTGAACTTATTTAAATAAATAAACCATATTACCGGCGCTGCTGTGTCTATGGATCCATCGTCATAGTAGCATTTTGCTGAGACTCTGGCCTTTTGGCCTCGCACGACATAAAATAATTTAATATTGTCTTTTATTTTCTGTGTATTATATTATTATGCGACGTAAATATGTTTTTCTTTCTTTATTGTATATAGGAGTGCAAATATAAGAGAACATTACATGTGATGTAGAACCACAAAGCAAAGTCTCAAAACTTTAACAATGTTAATTCACTCTTACTTGATAGTTCCGTTAATAGTTTTCTAAACCCACGGTGCCGGCTTCAACAGTGAATTGATTCAATACACTTCGAGTGGGTACTTTGAGAATGAGCGCACATAACGTATTCAGCCAATCCCCTTTTTCACTTATCCAATATTTATTGACGTTTCTGAGGCAATCAACGTGTTTTATGACGTCGTTTGTCTAACAGCATTGGGAACGGGTTGGCATCGGCACTGGACCTACAATAGTCTTCTGCAACTAAATATTGTGGATTATTTATTGTCGGTTTATTCTAGTATTTTGCATTATGCAGTTCAATGGGCCTGGGGCATAGTCAAGGGTGAGTACTGGGTAAATGTGGACATGGTGCATTTAACTATACCTTAACATTGAGACTGATGGTAAAAGCATATTTTAATTAGGATGTTGTAGCTAGATCCATATTCCCCTCTCAATCAAAATTGAGGATTGTGTGGAAAATTCGAGAACGGCAACAAAGAAAGAGATATCAGAAATTTTTTGAAACATCATTGTCTGCCTATACAACCCACAAGGTCAACCAGGACATGTTGGTTGGGTGAGTTATTCCGGTCCGATCCCCAAGAACCGATCCTCTGGTGGATCGTAGTATATGCAGCTGTCGGGATTGCGGAGAGCGCTGGTTCGATTCATGACATCGCGACAATAATTTGTCGAAAATGTATTTAAATAAAAATCAAATTATAAATAAATAACTGTTTTTGAGAGCTCGATGGAGCAGTGGCTTACCATCTTCGGCCTACGATTTTGTAAACTCGAGTTCCTCGTTGCTTCGGGAGGGATGGTAAACCGTTGGTTCCAGCTGCATCTTGTTGCGTTAATACCCACTAATCCGCACTGGGCCAGCGTAGTGGGTTTAATGGCCCTATAAGGAAGGGGCTATACTGTACCCTAGCAGTGGGGACATTATTTATTCATTTATGCGATTTATCAACTTAGATTTTTGAAGTAACACCCATGCCAGGGCAAATTGGACTTGATCAAGTTTTAAGATAATAGATCATAGGCGCGGGTATAGTGCCCTATTAATCTAGCTTTATTAGATTGCTGAGTTATTTATTATACTCTAGGCTCGTGGAGGTAGTGACGCCATGTTTATGTCTCCAACAAGCAATAGGTTAATGGGCTTAAGATATGAATATAATATTTCAGTTGTCTGCGTTGATTATCCGATTAAATGGATTTTGGATACTTTCACTCTGGATCAATGTCTTACGTTATGTCGGGCGATATATTGCAATTCCTTTTGAGCTTCTGGTCAATTAATTTTTACTTTCATTCCTGTTACAAAACTGAAATTTCCGTTTTCTTTTTAAATATATAGTGGTATAATCCTTCATGCGAGATATAAGTTGAATAAACTGATGGAAAGTCAAAAATTTTGTTTGTAACAATTCTTTTGTTACGTTCTCACACTGTTATAAAGTCTAGATCCTAATACAGCCTAATCTTGATAATTTAATTGTATTAAAGTGAAATCTAACCCTTAGTAAGAAACCAGTCACTATGGTTTAAGTTTAGCTGCTTTGCGTAAGAAATACCGAGTCGTGCAAAACAAACGCCCATCCTTACTGGAGACAGAACATCGCGATGTTTATTTTTTTATTCATATTTGCAATTGTATTTATTGAATATGCATTTCTATGCGTCGCTCCGACCTGGGCCCTTATGATTTATGGTGAACTCACGTCGCCATATTTGGTTATCTTCTGCGGTTCTCAGCCGACCTGATTTAAAAGCATTGTATGAAATCTGTCTCATTACCATAGCATAGACTATGCATTGCTCTGAGCGCGCGAGTGTTTGAAATTTTACACGCATTCCTCGTAACTGTTCTAGAATTCTTTTGTCTTGTAACAAACAGTCTTAAATAGTCCTCGGCCATTGACTTCTTCTTGATTCAAAATTAATAAGAAATAGGTAAGACGATTGGGTTCGAAATTTTTCAAATCATGAAATCGTAATATATTTTAATCATTACACGATGTCCTGGTAGGTCGCGGTCGTATGTTTTCTTTCAGGCAAACCAAATATGGACAATTTCGTTATCGAATGCGTATAATAAAGTAAAAGCTTTCAAATTTAAGTCGTCCTTACTGTGAGCTGAATTACGTAATTCTGCTCCTAAACATTCTCGATTGAAATTAAGGGAATTATTGCGTTTGTGATTACTTATTTTGTGATTTATGTATATTACCTATACTATACTGAGATTCGTAAACCAGCGAAATCTTAATAACGAAATACCAGTAAAACGCTTACATACGTACGGTTTCTCATCTTTTCTTCCATCATGCATGTTTCAACACGGGCGGTTCCATTCCAAGATATAGGAAGTACTGCAGAGCAGACGGCTACGTGGACACTGCGGTCTGTGCACCGCTCTTACGTCGTTCAGATAAGGGCTAATATCGATGTAGAAGCGACAAGCACTGTGTGCGTCCGACTGTACCATTAGCGTTCTAAGATAATCAAACAAACTTAGTGCCGATGGTTTTCGCAGCGGGTGGCAAGCTCATTGGCCGGGAACGGACAGGCACCTCGGACAATTATCGTTATAGACGAGCCATTTGTCTAAAAATATAATTAGGTGCAGATTTACTCTTGGTATGTATGTATAGTATAACCAGCCTATAGATCAAGAAGCGCCGAGAGCTTGTTACGACTTAGTTCATTGCAATTGTGAAATAGTGCACGCTGTACGTTTTCGCTTAATAGGTTTTGGATGGAATTGGCTTGGGTGGTTCCTGAGTCTTAAATAAGTCTTAACAATTACAATTACACACGGCCAATTACAGAAATAGGTCGCCAGCTCAAATCTCGATATCGTCTAGTATATTGGATGTATGTAGCTTTATGGAATTAATATTTACTTCATAGCAAATGAAAAATGGTTAAGACAGCGATGAGTAATGGTTAGCAACGATCCTCTTATACCTCTGCCTAACCCCTTCGGGGATAAATAGGCGTGATTTATGTATGTAAGTACACTTGACTTTTACAAATTATGCATTCAAACCACGTGGCAATTAAGAAAGAAACTGTAATATCACACAAATTGTATTAAAATTTCCACTGGCATTTATTAAACCTTGCGTTACGAAATGAACATATAAATGTCAGTCCGTTAATTTGTCTGCCAAACGCTTTGTACCGATTAAAACTCATTGAGTTACCTCGGTTTACAGCTCTAGTCGATATAAATCCAGGTAGCGTGTAACATTGATTTGCTTGCTAGGCATATTTTATTCTGTGCTGGGGCAACACTGCTCCTAAATGTTTCCACTTTCTAGACCACCTGTAGGATATTGGTTTGGGTTTTGTTGTCGTGCTACGAGGGTCGGAAAGTTGGCTACGTTTAAAATTATTTCTTATGTTTACCAGTATTTTATTTGTTAGATCTGCATATGGGGGCCCTATTACATGGGACCATGCTTGGCATATGGAACATACTTGCCGATGTGTGGGTTTGAATACACCTCTGCCTACTCTTCGAGGATAAATAGGCGTCATATTCCAGGAGACCTTTTGGTCACTGCAAAAATTCACGAAAAAAATAACAGCTGTTTCATACATTTGGGTCAAGTAGGTATTATCATTTTGTATGAAAAAGCTGATATTTTTTCGTGAATTTGGAGTGGCTCCCATGGAGAAATTTGTACAGTTTGATGGTCTGCACGAATACCAAAAATTCTTGTAGTGACCAAAAAGTCTCCTGGTATGTATGTATGTGTATTTTCATATTGAACTGCTAGAAAATAATGTAGATAATCTGTTTAAATCTGTTCGGCCAAACCTTTTTTTATGGATATTTAATATACTCCCTGGCAGCCTTTTATGACATATATTTGTATTTTATAAATATTATATTTTTATATGTCATATATGTCACTCTCAATAAATAGCTTGCAGCAACAACACTGCTCTGTGATTTTATCTCCTGCTACAATAAAATCTCATGCCGAAGGGGCAATACTTGTTTGGAGGGTTTGTAATTAACAATATTATTATTAACTGAAGTAATTAACAAAGTTCTCCGTCTGCAATTACTACGAGCTACGAGGCTAGTGGCTACTAATTTGACTAATGTACAATAATAAGCATGAAAATTGTTATGGTTAGCTTTAAGATACCTATTTATATGTAGGCATAAACAAATATGTAACATGTAACTATATACTTGTCTATTATTTGTAACAGAATTACAGAGACATCTTGCTACTTAAATACATGAGACATACATCTCAAAATGGCTTACCTGCAACAATAAAACTACTGTCATAAATTTAGAACAATAGGATTCGAACCCGGGATATTTTGGCAGCAAGCGGGTCTGGACACTCGAAGATTCCAGTCGTCAAGTGATAACATTTTTTCTTTAATATTTTCATAATATATATACCGAAGTTCTATGACTTATCCACTACGGACTGTGCGCACGGCCGGCCATTGCATATCAAGAATTGTTCGCAAATGCGTTCATTGATCGGTTGACGAAAAATATATTTCATACTATATATTACCAATTTTGAGTTATTACAGACGTGCTGCAGATACCGACAGTACTTTATTGCTTTTTGATATACTACATTTTTGTATGCTTCAAGAGTTTAAGTTCTGTTTTCTTTATAACTGTCACAGTTGAATCATTATAGTGAACTTCTTGATTTTTTTACTAATCTCCGTATTCAACTACTACTATATCAAGGTTAATGTTACAAAATAAGCATCCACAAGATCTGTTTATTACACCTGCAATAAATCTCTAATAAATATAGTTGATGGTAAGTAATTTTAAGATTGGCAGCTTAAATTGTTTGTTACATTTACCATTATGTGTGGAGGTCGAGTTTAATAGTTTCGTAAAATGCGTTTTAATGTGCCAATTAGGTGGTTACATGTGCACATGGAGTACAATAGAATGATTCGTCTTAAATGTTTACAACATCTGTCTCAGACCTACTGCAAGTTCTTAGATGATATTCTACGCTTGACCCTTCGTACGATTTAGGCACAATTCATACCGGTATACAAAAAAAATGTAATAACGGTGCACTATTTATTTGTTAAATGGGTCTTTTACATTAACATTACATGCCTGTCCCATCGTGACTGAAATTTTAGGCCAACGACTTTCAGCTGCGAATTTGTAAGTCAACATAGCGTCATTGTAATATATGGGATTTGCTAGGATATTCTCAAATATACCAGTAACAAGTATATTGACTTAACTAAGTTGAGTAACGAGCAACTAAATTATCCCTCTAAAATTGATCTTAAGAATAAAAAACATACCTAGATGTTCATTTTTAAGTGTGAATAGGTCAACTAACACATTGTTAAATCGTGTCTTCATTCAGTCATAACATTTTGTTCAAATATACTGTAAAACTTTTGGAATTTCGAACAACTAATAAAGAGCGTACTAATTGCATCTGTGTTTATTCAACTGAGGAAATTATTGGTATGTGGCAATCCGTCTGTCTGCAATTGTGTCAGCTAAGCGTTTACAAATGCCAGTTATTGGGATGCGGAAAGCAAGGCATACCACGCCGCATAATCAGCTACAAGAAAGATCTTCCTCCGAGCCAGGAGTGCGCTCGGGGACCGCGCTCCGACTGTACTTCGACGGGCCTTCTGTATATTTTGAATGCTGCCAACTATGCAATCTTGATTCTTACATACATACATAAATCACGCCTATATCCCCGACGAGGTAGGCAGAGGTGAATCAACGCCCACGTTTCGCCAATGCAGTCAGGTCCCATGTAATCGTGATTCAGGTCTTATTAATTTTATTTGGCCTCATATAATAGTTATTAGGTAGAGTATTAATTTGACTCCATTATTACATACGTACAATGGCCCAATCAGGGGGCTAAGTGCGGACAAAGCCCAGTTAAACTAACTAACTACATACATACATAAATCACGCTCATATCCCCGAAAGGATAGGCAGAGGTGAATTAGCTACTCCTTTATGAATCGTCAGCAATCGCACTTTTAGCTGATCAATGCGGGGGGCATAGGCTTTGACATATTTTGTATTTGAAATTCGTGACGCTCCAGTCGCCAATCCTTGACGAGCATATTATTGTGCCAGAGTTTTGTTTGAGTTTCCGACCATGAGCTTCCAGATATATTTGGCTATATGTGTGATCCTTTTTTAGTCTAAATTTTGTTCAATTTTAAATTTTCCTTCTTTAATTGTTTTTAGGTGTAACTGTTCTAATCTAAGTAAACCATTATTAAAAACGTCATCGATATTGTCTGGGCAGCCTGTGTCGTGTACTGATTTTCAAACAATAATATTTAAAGCTACTTCTTATTCGAAGGATTGCATAAATATATATTGTCAATACCCGCGTGGTAAGTTACATCGCGCGTACTCCAATGAGTTTTCATTCAAAAGGAAGGAAGGCATGACTCAGCACTGCAGACATTACGTACGACTGCTGTCCTTCAACTGAATTTCCACAATCCCCAACACAATGAAAACGAAAGTGCGACGCAATGAAAAACTGTCATTATAGACATGTCACCGCTTTTTCGCCCATAACAGGGCGGGCGTAAGGCAAAAACGGGTACATATCGACATCGATCAAGAAAGCGTGAAGTTAAGGCCATTAGTTCCGGTGACATCTACGGCTGGACTTTCAAATACGCAATAGAAGTCAGGGCATATAAATAATATGGTCTTCTCAGGAGCCAGGCCTTTAGAGAAGGCGATAAATAACTTAGAAGTCGTACCAGTTTGATGTCACTGATACTCGGACCTCGTTATTTAGGGTTTAACACGCGTAAGTAGTGCTGTTATCGCTTTTTATACAGTATTGTTGTTGAATGCAGGAATATTTCGAAATTCGACTGTATCATTTGGAGGTTTTATAATTTGTTTACATATGCCATGCGTCTCTTTACAGGTTCCGAGAGTAAGTGACCGACACCCAATGTTACTAGATACACACTGTCATTTCTTCCAGTCTGCAGTTAGCCACGTGCAGCGAACTGCCATACATTTATAGGTTACCTATATGAAATGCCATCTGTTTGTGACTCAGGTAGTTTCAGACTGTCTGTACCTACATGTGCGTTTGGTCAAATAGTCAGATCGCTGGATATTGGCAAATATTTGTGTTCTGAATACAGACAGACATATTTGTTTTCGAGTCTTGGTTGTTTATATGATAACGTAGTATATTTTCAATATTTATCTATCTATCCGTCATTTAGTTTCCGTTTCCGCAAAAAAGTGCTTAAACTGCTTTACTTTGCGCTAGACGATAGGCGTGCATGAAATAAATATTTATCCATGTTTTATTCGAATCATAGGGGCCTTAAACTTTTTTCTCACGGTTTATGGCTACTCTTAATTACTCTAAATGTATTGCAAATTCCATAGAGGAAAGAGAAAAAGGCTTTTAACAATTGGCACAATTAACTTCGCCTTCTTTAACCCAGTGCCCTTTGACCCCTAAGGACTCAAGGCCCCAACCCAACCTTTCACTTTTTCGATAACTGCCGTTGTTACAGCATTCGTAGTTCACGCACTCGCTCGAACTTGGCTTGCCGGCCGCAAAATCGTGGCGGCTATCTCGACTTTTTATGAAACCGAAGCCGAAAAAAGAACTTCCCAGCAGTGTTTCGTCACAAGTCACAAGGTAATTTAGCCCGCCTCAATTACCCTGGTGAATTTCGCCCGTTTTTGCCAACAAATGTGATTTAGAACAGGCAGCGTGACTGTCGCAACCGGTGACATTACCGATTCGTGTCTGGCCAAAACTAAAACGGTTTGACCTCGCACCGCGTGTAATTGTTAGGTTTGTTCTGAGGTGTTAGTTTTTGCAATAGCTCTAATATCGGCACTAACGAGCGAGTAACCCTGTCTTGTACAACATTTAACAGCTTACACACGCCAAGTTTCATTGTATTGCTAATTCCCACAGATACAAGCTGGTAATATGCCTTTAAATGTTTCTATCTTTCAAAGGGATTTGGAGTTTTTATTTTGATAATAGTTCTGTATTGTCAAAGAAGAAACTTAACTAAAAGTGAAGGTTACCTACTTTTAGTTAAGTTTCTTCTTCTTTAAGGTTTTAAAAAGGAAGATACCTATTCTATATTTCACTTATCACTACGTATTATGTTGGTTGACCAGTTTCAATTTCTAATTAACGGAATTAGGACACTGACAATACCACACTAAATCTCATCGCCATGTCTTTCAAACCAACAATCTAACGTATCCAAAAAAGGATTTGACTAGTCTGTCTCCTAGTTACAATTCCATTCTAAATAGATCTTAATCTCGAATCATTATCGTCTGTATTCATACGGAAAAGGCTATCGTATCTGTGCCGCGTCTATTTGGGCTGCAAATAGGGTTGCCCGGTCCAAAATTTATAGGAACGGCGCTATACTGTAATTGATTTATATGAAATACTAAATTCTTTGAATAACTCCCGTTCTGCACGTTACAATTATCTGCTTAAAAGTCGGCAGTCGCGGGAATTGCGGTACATAGCTATCTGCTTGCCAGTAAATGTATTAGTTTCAACTTAATCAACATTATGTATTTTAATAAACGTAGATTTGAACCCGAAGCTGATTTTATGCAATTATATATTTATGCAAAGATTTTGGTGGTCAGAAAAAGAATTTCGAAAAATTATGGTCTTGATGCGGGAATAGAACCCGCGTCCGCTGATATCCGGGCAGGTGCCTGACCGCTCGGCCAACCAAGACACTAATTAACTTGCCGAAATTCTTCTAACCTTTACACTTCACGTTGTAAGCCAACGGGTACCCTCCCAATGTAGAAATAAATTTCAAACATTCCAAAGCAGATATCTGTTTTGGAATGTTTGAAATTTATTTCTGGCGGCGGTCAGGCCCCTGCCCGGATAGCAGCGGACGCGGGTTCGATTCCCGCATCAAGACCATAATTTTTCGAAATTCTTTTTCTAACCACTAAAATCTTTGTACAGGCAACAGCACGTCAGACTACCACAAAATGTTAAATTTTCTCAATCGACTTTTGGCTCTACTGCCAACAAGATAAGGTTGACAATCGATTGAAGAAATTTGACAGTTTTGGGTAGTCTGAAGAGCCGTTGACTGTACTAATTTTTCTAACATTTATATAATGTTGAAATTTAAATCGAATAGTATATATTTATGGGTGATGGCCAAGGAGTTTGGCATCCCTATCATTGACTGCGGTGACCGTTGTTGAAGTCATAATTTGCTTTGTTTTTTGGTTTATCTCGAGACATTATTATCGTGTTTCTCATAATCACGCCATACAAATCAATTTCTGCCATATACATTTTCCTTACCTTTAATAAGCTCTGCTTAGTCATAAGCTTAGTAATATGGATTAATAAGCTTTGAGAATCATCATTCAGCCGAAAGACGCCCACTGTTGAGCATGGGCATTTGAGAATAATGAACACTATAACAAAAGGTTCCAAACAATTGAACCCGTCGTACGATTTAGAAAATTTTAACCATATGGGATGCAAGAAAACCCGGAAATACGAAGTTAAGGGACACGCTAGTATTAACTGGCGATTTCATTTTATGTTATTTTGAGTCGTTTTTTAATATGAAAAAAAAAACAAGGTAACATTTACAAACAATTGTCAAATGTGTGCTATAGCGGGAATGGACATGCACAGTTCGTATTTCTCAGGCAGCTCATTCCTTATGGCAATAGACGCTTAAAATCTAGGTTAAATAAATTATTAAAAATAAGCATTATGCAAACAAGCACATTTAAAAATCAGCATTATTATTACATAAAAGCGTAAGTTTAGTATTTTAAAAACAAACGCCTACACAACTTTTTTAAAAGGCTTCGTTCCAGGACTCCACTTTGTGCTTTTGGTTTTAATATCCGTTGGTCGGCATTAAGTTCCGTTGTCTACTCTCCCGATTCATTAAACGATGACTGTGTCCTAATCATGAAACAATCAGCGGGCTCTTTGCCCCTCGTTGGGGATAATAAGTAAAACGCGATTCGTGAGTCGCGAGCGCTCGTTTCCATTTCTGCACGACCATAGTTTAAATAGATCAAGAATGCTATCTTTGTACACTCTCACGAGTTGTAATTTGGTTAGGATTTGCTACGCTTAAGGACATGAAATAGGACGAACATCATCATTGGACACTGTGATAATCGAACACAAATGTTATTATTATCTATCTCAACTATCAGTTTGTTGATGTGTAGATATTTATGTTGATGTTTCTGGGTTGTTTGTTCTGAATTGATAAAATTTAACTACGGCAGCATTTAAATCTTTCATTGAGCGATGACTTTAGATATTGAAGGGTTTTAAACAATATGCTTACGTTTTGGTAGGTTCACAATTCTAATCATGATCATAGTTTTCTAGAATATGTTAATTTTGCTTTATATCCTTACCTAATCTAGTCATTCTATTTACAACCTGCTTTCAAATACCTCATCCCTTTACTTAAGTGTGATATGTAAAAAGGCTAATAAGTGACATAAATTAATGTAATAGTAATTTCCTCAAAACACCTTCCTCTTAAATCACTACAAGAACAGAAATGACATATACTTGATTCATATATGATATAAGCTACAGTTATTAAGAAAATTAATATAGTAGAACTTTAAAAGGATCGTTATTGAAGAGATACTATTAAACGCTAAGTGTAATGTACGTATTAAAGCTATTAGAAGTACACTGATGGATAGAATGCCTGAAGCAGTCTTCGAAATAGTTGTACCTCAATACCTCATGCTTCCATAAAATGTTCTTTAAGTTTAGCTCAGGCTGAATCACGACGTACCTCAAGCGTAATCGATATATTGGTACAAGATACATAATATTAGTCCGTGCCTGATTTACGAAAGATATTTACTTAACCGTAAAATTTTAATGGATTTTTGAACTTTAATTTATCTTTAACACCATTTAAGTTTAACATTATAGCTTATTGGAATCCATAAAGGTGGTTTATGATTCTTCAGGTATCAACGTTTCAGATTACTGAAATATTTTATTTATGTGGATGTTAATGTAAAATACTTTAATAGTCCAATGAATTATATATGTTTAAGACAAGCTCTGTTTTTGTTATTGTAGACGTCGTTTGGCGCTCCTGATGACTACACGAGATTTATTTATTCAAAGGTACAGACAACTACAGAAATAAATAGATACTTTCTCACAATATCTTAAACTACATCCCACGAGAAAATTAGATACCGATTATTTTTTCACAGTTTTTACATAATCTAACCAAAAAAGCAAGAACGTTACATTTTAGGTATGTACAGTTAGATACACTGAGGAGCTGTTTTATACATCTATCAAAAGAATTTGAGCTTCGAAAAAATATATTCAAGTCTTGTAAGTTGTATTAAAAGATCTAAAGATGATAATAATATTAATTTCATATTACATCCATAGCAACTTTTCTATATTGAGACCGTGCTATAAATAGCTGAAAACTAGTAACTCCTACAATGGAAACCCACCGAGACATGCATCAAAACGGATGGCGGAGTAGTGACGCCCTCCTCGTGACGTTGCTGTTCCGATAACGGAGCCTCGAGACCTTGAATGTTGAACTATGGGACCTGTGAATCATGCGCTCTTTGCAAAAATACGCTGACCTGTATTCATGGGATTTTGCTGTGTGGTTTCCTTCATTTATCTTACTTTGTAGTGCTCCTAATTCTGTTGTAACAGCTATTATTTGTTTCTTCTTACAGGAGCGTTTAAATCCTGATGATCAGTATCACCAAAAATGTTATTCATGTTTAATCCTATGGTTTTCCACTATTATCGATTAGGCTAAGTAATTTTAATTAACATGGTGAGTAAATTCCGTTAGAATCTCAGATGCTTTTGAATTAATCTCTTAGAAAAATCTTTGGGGTTATTTATGCATGCGTTATAATTCATTTACAGACGGACACAAAATTGGACTAAAAAGAAGAAACGGTATACACTACAGTGTTTATCTGGACAGTGGGCATATTTCTCAAAATGCCTCTGGCATTTCCGAGCGAAGAAAGTGATTGCGACTTTCTTTTGTTACTTTAAATACTACTTGTATTTTATCGAGTGAACGTATCTTAAAATACTTACATCCATACATAAATCACGCCTATATATTAGGGGGTCCTAAGGGGTAGGCAAAAGGTGAATTAACAACCACTTATCGCCAATTTAGCTAGGTCCCATGTAATAGGTGGCGAGCCTATTGGCATCTATCGGGCAAATCAATCGCAGTATATTGCTAGGTGGTACAAGAGGAATGCTGCTGCCCATTACTCATTGCTGTCCTTACCCTTAGTCGCCTTGTACGACACCCACGGGAGAGATGGGGGTGGTGACAATATTGTATTCTACTCTGCCGTCACCACACGGCGGAACTTATCTTAAAATACTTAATATATTTTAATTCACGATATGTCTTCGACCGCTGTTATTCTCAACAAGGATAATAAAGCCAAATATAATTTCTTTCTTTTTCAAACATACCCAATGTTTGGGAGCATTTATGACCGATTCTGGATTATCAAGGCGGTCAGATATTTAATTCGATCAAGCATTTGTTGATAATTGGCATGTGCAATATTTAAACTAAAGTTAAAATATAAAAAACTATTTTTGCCAAAAAACATAAAATTGCTAGAACGGCTTTTAAATTAATTTCATTAGTCAGCCCAGTTAGTATTAGTGCCTATTTGAATAAAATCATAAAATTTTTACTATAATGCTTTTAGTATAATTGCTTAATATATGCGGATAAGGGGCTGGTAAATAATTGTTTGATGATTTCGTTTCTGGCAGCACTTATTCAGAATAAATTATAACAAGCTATAATGATACATACGATAAATCAGACGCCAATCTATCATTTTATAATTTCTTTTAACTGTCATCAGAATATATTTTAAGAAAACTAAGGATGAAACAAAGTTTGCATAACAATGTTAGATAAAGGTTCAACCGCAAATGAAGCTGTAATCCTGGGTTAAATTGTATGCGGATGCGAAAAGTCAGACATTGTCTATTACTTTGAAATGCCATCGCCGGTTGGGGCAACGTGGGAGATTCACATTTTACCACAATCACGACCATTGGTGTTATGTAACTCGTTTTTCCACCTGGCATTTATTTAGTAAACTGTTTAGTCAGACTATACATCCTTTATTGTCCTCAAAATAAACATAGAAACAAACAAAGATCTGAAAATTTTGTCATATTGTTATTGAACCACGAGTTCTAATCCAAAAAATAAAATGCTTTATAGTGACTGGTCTAGCCGGTATATCTACACGTCTAAAACAATGTTTGCTTCAGCAAAAAAGGACCAATTTCATTGGCCATTAAAATGTTACGAAAGACGTTGATTGCAGTAATAAATGCGAGGTTCTAATTCTCCTTTGATTATTCATTAAAATGTAAGCACATACTAATTTTCGAACATTGCTTCGCCTAGCAACGTTATAGATAACTAGGTATCTATATATTTTTCAAATTCCTTTCCGAGTACCGAGTGGTAGGTATGTCAATTTGTTTTGAAAAGTAAACAAACATTTTAAGAAAGAAACAGCGATTTTGATGAGCGAAATTATTATTAAAACTCCCTGGACCTTGGTATCTCCATGGATGCTCACTAATCCATATAAACAAGAGAAAGTTATCTTGTTTGTTTATTGTTTCTTATTGGTCGACATTATCAAAATCGAATTAGTTTATCACCAATCAAATCGCGAAGTTTTGGATTCGACATAGTTCTCGATCCCTTTCGGCAATCTCAAGTTATTCGAATGGCGGTCCCTCGATAATGATGAATCCTACATTACATATCCTGAACAGAGTTATAAAAAGCTGTGGGTTCAAGAATAATAACTATGATTTTGTATATTATTTTAATCGTATATTAATTCGTATTCTACCCCTCTACCCCGGGACTGAGTCAACAAAGAAATAAAATACAAAAATGACAATATAAATAGACCTAGCGCACTAAGCCCGCCATCTTGACACCATTTCATCTTCGTCTACTTTAAAGCGCTGGTATTGATGATGACGATGAGGCGGCTGAAAATCCTAGAGCAGTATGGCAATCGACATAGCACTGCATCGGAATATAAAAATTAATTATATAAGAAAAGTTAATTAGGTACGAACATGAAGATGAAAGAATGACGACAATGACGTCGAAAAAAAAACTAAGAACACTACTTAGTTTGATTGCGCATAAATTCGTTACAATTGCAACGGAAAGCAGTTGGACTAAATCCACAAAGTAACATTTTAACTCTATAAACCAACCACATCATATCAAGCATGCCTCTATTTTACGGAAACTGTATCATAAATTGAGGAAGCCAGCTGGAGCAAGACATCAGTACCTTACGATTACTACTTCAACACGATTCTATTACACTTGTCAATAGTAAACCCTTTGCGCCTCCAAACAGCAGTAAAATAAATTCTTAGAATGCCTTGAGGGTAGAATTGGAGTCGGTTCTACCTCCGCGAAGGTTGTTTTATATTCACATGAATGAAATAGTGGAATACACTTTCTTGTTATTGAATCGATTTGTGTAGTTTTCTACTCAAATTACTTTCAATGCTGTAAAACCAACTTCGACGATAATGTTCTTCCATAAGGTGAGTACAAGATATTTGATGTAACAAATTCTTATGATGTCAAATAATGGCAACTGTTAAAACGGGATTTTTTTAAAAGTGGTTGCTTGGTTTGTTTACATTTTATTGAGCTAAGCCCCTGCGCCACCCCGACACCATCTCTTCTAGTGAACCGTTGTAAATGGTATATCACCACCGCTTACTGGGTGCGAAGATATACACAGGAACCGAAAAGTCTTTCTCCCCCTACGACACAAACGGAATGTGAAATAGGGTCGGAGTTATCATCTCTCCTTCTATTAAAAAAAAACATTGTCTCTGCTTTACCTATTTGCTTAGTCATTTATATCTTGCATGTTAGGTAATATTAAACAATTTCTCGAATGAAAAAAAATCCTAGTATTATAATCATTTCAACATTCCCAGTCAACATCGTTAGAAATTGCTTATTAGTTACAACGCGTAACTTATTCTAAGACACAATGCGTTTACAGATGTAAACTTGCATAATCCGCTGATAATAAGTTGAAAGTAACAAAGCGGATCTTACAACATGTTTTTGTAAAACACAACTCTTAACATGAAACATTACTTTTGTTACTGAATAGATCTTTAGTTGAACTGTCATGTCAGAGGTAGCAAAATGATCTATTTGAGACATACAAAAGAATAGTTACTGCTTGTCTCTGACACCTATTGAAACTTACATAACGAGGTAGAAAGTCACAGTATTAGTAATAATAAGTTATCAATCCTGTGGGCGCGCTTAAAACCCAAGTCACAATTTCTGGTTGTAGGTAGGGTATATTGTGACTTAGATTACTGTAAGAATCGTGTAATAATAATCTGAATATTATGTTATGTAACATTAGCGAAACTAAACCTTGAATTAAACCTCCTATCCTTCTGTCTAACTAATGTAGGCACCTATTTAAATTTAAAATTCAAAGGTAACTTTCAACATCAAAGTAAAAAATGCGGAAATATATATTTCCAATAATAATATGTTCGTCTCGTGAATTATTTCGATTTACATTACATTAAATTCCAATTGTCAATATTCAAATTCTAAATCCTCCTTGCGCACCTATACAATTGCAACTTGAAACACAACCAATAACAATAGATTGTCCATTTAATAGCTACTACTACTTTATCCTTCGTCGCATAATATTCTGCCCCATAGTACAATTTATAAATGCCAATAGAGATACTGCGGTCGGATATCTCGGAAAGCCACTACACCGGGCACCGACGTGGCCATTACAAACCACTTCTGATTTCACAGTTGATTCACAACATAATGCCATTATGAACCCATATTCAATTCAGTTTATTTATTCAACCTGTTCGTGTTTGTTTGACCGATCTGGGCCGAGCTAACTCCCATCACCCACGCAGTGGCGAAAGTACATTGTGCTGCAATAGCAACGCTTTATTCGAAATCAGTCGTAATGTGTATACCGATAAAGTTCGATTTTTCCAAGTACTTTTGTTGTGTGCGAATAATGATATGAGCATACCGGCTTTTTTCTACAACGCCACGACCCCTACGCGACTTGTTTTAGAACTCGATACATAATTCGTTCTGCATTCAAGTTATGAAATATTGATGTAGTCGTGTGATTTTGAAGCGTAGGATTGTGGTAGGAGAGGTCAGTTTTTTTTTGTTAATTAATTTGCATCGTGGTCAAAACAGCAATTACTCCAAAAATGGCATTATTGTTTCATTAATTACTAAAGAGTTTTATTGTAATAGTAATATTTGTATATTAAACTCAAATAAATCCTATTTAAGAAGTTTATTGCGTTTCTTAATTAAGATTCGACTTCAATATAGACCCTATGGCATACAAAGCGCTAATTAAATGGTTAAAAACTTTTCGAAAGCGAAATCCAAAATCGATCCAATGAGTCAGGTTAGTTAAGACCGGTTCCCACGCCTACTGCCTCCCACTTGTACAGTCGGCTGGAATCAAAGTAGTATTTAAAAGTGTTGCTTATTACCAAAGTCTAAGGTGCATGCTGGGTTCAGCAAGATGTGTTGTTATCAGTACGCTGACCAGTTGACATCAATTATGCAAGGGGAGCTATTTTACGTCCTTTTATTTTACTGCTCAAGTTACTGGTGGAAATGAGAGACAATTCGTGCGTAACGAGCGGCTTGCAAACCTGGGTTTACGTTTTAATACCTTGTTTAAGTTATTTGTTGGGACAAATCCTTGTAACTAACTGCCTTGTCAATTTAACCATGTGCTATCGGAGCTTGAACAAATACCGATGCAAAATACACTCCTTTCTTCGTTTTATTTACATGGATCAAGTTAGATAGAGGCGAGTTGATCCATGTAATAGGGGACAGGCATTGCCACTCAGTCAGAAATGTGTCGGTCTCTTTTTACATTCATAAATCACGCTTGTTTGTTGTTGCCATCAACCGGGCACATTAATCGAACCATTACTTGCATTTACATAGCAGGAAATTTTGCTGCCCATCCTCATTATTGTAATATTATTATTGTTTTGATCATATTCAGACCAGTAATTTGTGTCCATACACGGTTTGATGAATCTTGTCTCTTCACGTCTATTTGTTTGTTAATTCAGAAACAATGCTGTTTAAACAAATATTTAATTGGCAATTCTAATTGTTGTACCCATTCTATTGTCTGTGCCTTTTCTTTCCAACAATCGCCATTGTGCATAGACAATGTTGGGAGTTGACCTCAAGGATGCCAATACCTTTTCGCAGATATTAAGGAAGCGATCAGATCGTTCATTGACATTAGAATTTTATTCTGATTACAGGGAAGTAACTAGGTGTCCTTTTGTTGGGTAATCTTTTTTGTCCTGGAACAGAGAAAAATAGTATTGATATACATGATTTAGAAACTGTTCTGTTATTATGAATAAGGGGGTTTATATTTATTTCCAAATTCGTTTCATCACTTTTATCTTTAAATTGTGAATAAACGGGATTTATAACACGTACCTGGATTTTGTTATGATTCCGATATTTCGGCACAGTTAAATGCGCCATGGTCACGGATGACTCTGAATGAGGGCTGAATGAATCATAACAAAATCCAGGTACGTGGTATAAATCCCGTTTATTCACAATTTAACGATGAAAGTGACCACGTAAGCTTAAAACAATATATCGTTTCATCACTGTTTAAAAGGTGTTCCAGATCACAAGCTTTACTTGATTCTTCAATACGTCAAATCAAATCAAAATTGAGAAATGTGACGCAAATTGCTTGATATCTAAATGCGGAACCAAAACCTCATACATTGCCTCTTATTCGATCTCCCCATGTTCTGTTACGAAACAGCTTGTCAACGGGTCTATCAAAGTGCTGCACAAGAAAATTATACGATGTCGTAATTGCTATGAAAACAGAATTTGTTATTCCGCTTCATTGCATATCTTAAACCAATTAATAGCGAGTGGCGAATTGAATTAAAGCGTATCTTCAGCGCGTGTGTTGCACTTATAGTTTTCCGGCTGTTTCACAATTATGCACTTTACTGCATTCTAATAAATATCAGTTTGAAAATTACAGCGCTTGTCCCTCATCCTAGCAATTCAACAGTATTATTAATGAACACCGAACCCTATTAACGTGCAATTTTTGTGTTACAGATGGACAACTGGAACAAATAATTTGAGTAATGCGAATACATCGGCGTAGTAATTGCTGCGTAAGTACTGTATAATTTTTTTTTACATAACACTTATAGTAGAATGTAGAAAGGTCGTTTTGCGATTCGCCAGGGTTAGTTAATTTAATGTAATTTAATACCTGTTACAACGTTGATTTACGCTAATACATGCGACCAAGAGAAAAAGTTTCTCAGATAATAAAAATACTGTGGCATATGGGGCTGTGTTCGCGTTGAACGTGAAGGTAACATGAATTTCATAAAATTATAGGAACAAATAAAAAACAATATGTCGTGTCCATATTAGGATCCTCATAATCCCATTCTTTTGCTCTTACGATAGTCTGGTGCCTAAGATGGCGTCTGAGATTCCTTTCGAAGCTCAGGAGACGTTGAAAGTTATATATACATACATACATAAATCACGCCTATATACCCGAAGGGGTAGGCAGAGGTGAACTAACACCCACGTTTCGCCAATTATGTTAGGTCCCATGTAATATGTGACGAGCCTCTTGCCATATATCGGGCATAAAAGTGTCGCAATACATTGCTAGGTGGTATAAGAGGAGCGCTGCTGCCCATTCCTCATCACTGATTTATCCTCAGTGATTTATCCACCATTACTCTATTAAAAAAATCTCACAGATCACCCTATTTCGTACATGTTACCTACATGCATACACTGTCTCCCACAAGGGTAGGTAAAAATCTCTTCTTTCCACTTGCTTATTTCGCTGTATCCAAATACTCTTCTGGTTGATTTACATATTGTGGTGACGTAAACAGCATTATTAATTTAAAACTGTTCGGTATACCATAACATCTACCAACCAGAAAAGCTGGAATAATTCGTTTTTGGCCACCCGTCTTACACCCGACGTTGGTAAGCTTTATTTAACTATCGTTATCATCGTATCAGGCGTGTCTTAGTTAATTTATAGTTATGTTTACATTTCCTCTATGAAGATTATGTTACAATTTGATGTGGAGATATAACTGATAGATAAGATACGTTAATCTATCAGTTATATCTTCATTCATATTAAATTATACAGCCATAGCCGAGAGCACTGCCTAATTGAGTTCTGTTTTATTAATTAGTGATTCGTAACGTTATATTTTGATTGCCTCAAATCGTAATGCTTGATGTAACTTCTTTGATTATGGGTCTCTTGAGAATTCATAGGCAGTCGAGCGCACTTAGAAAAGTCTTCACACAAATTTGGATCTTATTGCTGAGTAGGAGCGCTGAAATTTGCCTGGAGTTCTTCATGGTACAGATATCAGCGCATGTAGTATTACTATCAAATTTCTCCAATAGACTCTATATTTTAATATCTTCTGCTTAAGAATCAAAATCCTTATTATGCTGGGAGAAAGACGAACAAGTTGCGCAAGAGCTATTTAATTGCTCAATCGTCAATATAAAAGTGACACTAGTTTATAATGTGACTAACTCAAATTAATTTTAATGCTTGAAGTGGTCTTCGTAACTAATTGCATTTGGTATACGATTCATTTAACGGAAAGGTTATCAAAAATGTAGACAGCTATTATGCGATTTTCAATGTCCTACAGATACTGCGCTGAATGTATACAATATTCAAAGGTCCCTCGGGTCGTATATATCTCTCTGTAATTCTATTGGTCTGTAAGCAATGCTTAGGCGACCTTTGTCCCCAATTAAATTAAACACTGCTTTGCAGTACTATCCTCTTCTTCCCTCTCCGCTTCAGTTAGTTTTACAATAAGAAATTATACAATCGAATGAATAACGCTGAGATGAAAATGTGACTTATTTAAAATTTGGTTGAGAATGCTCATCTAACGTATCTCAACCACCGCCACTTTCCAAGAAAGCTAAGCGTTAAGCTCAAGTGTAGGTATTAATTGTAAATAAATATTTTACTAACAAAAATAAAGTCCACATTTCTTGTGCGATGAAAACAATAATCAGTGCGTTCTCTGCTTCCCTGTTGTTACCCGCAAATATATTTCCAAGCACAATTATTTTATGCAAAGTGAAAAACCATTTAGCTGGTACGTTCGTTCCATTACTTACATATCTCACTCTGATTCCATAGTTAAGTTTTACCCCATTATGGCTTAACAAAGAATTTGTACTGTAAACAATTGTGTAAACTCGATTACTCAACGACTATTCAAACAATTTGCAATACGGATCAATTGCAACAAAACAAACCGCTATAAGATTAATCTTAGGCTATAAAACTCCCGTTTTATAGCTGTGTCTTCTCAAAGTGTAATGATTATCACTCTTGACGATTTCTCTCACTGCTAAAGTTGTTCAAAGAGCCGGTTTGTGAAATAAAAAAAAATCGACCAGTGTCAGAACGAGGTCATATTGAAAGTTGGAATAAAAAAATCTTCATAAGGCTTGACATTTCGTGTTGCTTTTTTAATTCGGTGTCTTGTGTCATCAGCATTTTATTAAAATATCGCAGGCAATATGATTAGTGGCGACTTTTTTAGCAAAAAAAAAAAACTTCTTTTCTCTGATGAAAAAGACTGGTTTCTCAACGATGTCTATAAGTATAGGAACTGAACAGATTTAATTTAGTGTATGGTACCTACATATTTAAGGTCGGGCTGTACTTTATATTTCCTTATTTTGAATTCATTGAGCAAATACAGGTCTCTGTGCTGTTCCCTAACAGGGGACATTAAAGGGATGGTGATAATGTAACATAGTACAATTATGTTGACGGCCGCCTTGGTCGAATGCTCAGATCGCTGGGTATTGGCCAAGAGGTCCCGAGTTCGAATCCTGGTAGGGGCAAACTTTGTGATGACCACAAATGTTTGTTCCCGAGTCATGGTTGTGTATATGTTTATGTAGTATATTTTCAACATTTATATACATAATTATATTAAAAATATGTCCGTCATCTAGTATCCATAACACAAGTGCTTAGGCTACTTACTTTGGGCTAGATGATAGGTGTGAGTGTAAAAAAATATATACATACATACATACATAATTCACGCCTATATCTATAGGCAGAGGTGAACTAGCACCCACGATTCGCCAATTATGCTAGGTCCCATGTAATAGGTGGCGAGCCTATTGCCATTTATCGGGCACAAAAGTCGCAGTACTTTGCTAAGTGGTAGGTATAAGAGGAACGCTGCTGCCCATTCCTCATCACTGGTTTATCCTTAGTCGCCTTGTACGACACCCACGGGAGAGATTTGGGGTGGTGACAATTGTATTCTACTCTGCCGTCACCACACGGCCGGCAAAATACGTCGTATACTATTCGATTTTAATTTTAACATTATATAAATGTTAGAAAAATTAGTACAAAGATTTTGGGGTTAGAAAAAGAATTTCGAAAAATTATGATCTTGAGGCGGGAATCGAACCCGCGTCCGCTGCTATCCGGGCAGGTGCCTGACCGCTCGGCCACCCAAGACACTAATTAACTTGCCGAAATTCTTCTAACCTTTACACTTCACGTTGTAAGCCAACGGGCACCCTCGCAATGTAGAAATAAATGTTAGAAGGTAAAGGTTAGAAGAATTTCGGCAAGTTAATTAGTATCTTGGGTGGCCGAGCGGTCACGGCAGGCACCTGCCCGGATAGCAGCGGACGCGGGTTCGATTCCCGCCTCAAGATCATAATTTTTCGAAATTCTTTTTCTAACCCCAAAATCTTTGTACGTCGTATACGTCCTAGACGTCATACGTCTTATGCCAACACCACTGCTACTAGCTCACTACTTTACCAAAAGGCCGCTAACTGCTTAATCGCATCTTCTAAAGAAATAGTAAGTATCAAACTCATAAACTGAGTTCTCTGAAGAAGAAATCAGTTTATTTTATAGGTTACGTAGTATAAAATAAACGTTCCGAGTATAATTATAAAAATATCTTACTAAAAGCAGCTGTAAAACAAATATCTCTATCGGTCTTGCCACTTAAACTAACCACACAGCGTCTCTATTCAATGTAAAATAAATCTTGTGACGTTAAAATAGCAGGAAGTAATCTGATGTAAGAAAAAGTCAGTCGTGTCTATCAGAGACGGTCAATTACGGTTCCATTCTGGAGCAGGTATTATAAATATTTAGTAGTGCTACTGCAAGTGCCCCTTCATGAAAGTTGTCATTGCACGGGAGTAACATGCCTGTTAGAAATATACACTTGTTTCATAGGAAGCCTAGCCCGTTAGGAATATAGATAGAGGGATAAATGATTTGTTTGCACAAACTTGTACTCACGAGCATAAATATACACGGGAGCACTACAATTTATCATTTATCACTGCATCATGCCGTATTTCAGGCCATGAAACTTAGTAGGTATTAGCTTAATGTAACACAAATCCAGAGAATAAGGACACGGTCTCATAGCTATGTTCACACCGTGTAGGTAGTAGGTAATATAATTACGCATGCTTCTTTAATTTATGTTAGTCGCTATGGTTATTTTTCATTTTATTTCAATATACATATTTTTTTATTCCAAGTAGATAGATCCCGTTTAGTCCGTTGGCAATAAAGTATTTGAATTTACAGGCCCACAAAGGCGTGACGCATGGTTCGCGTAAATGTTACTGCTGACCGAATAACTATTCAATTTTTTTTCATATTGTTATTGAAATTTTCTAATAAAAAAAAGATCTAAAGTGGGATTAGATTACGAATCACGTTTCCTTTTAAACTGCTGCCTGTCGGGGTTATACACGAAAACTCTAGATAACTTGGATATAAACAACGTTTAGCACACGAAAATTAACAGTAGTTATTAAAATATTGGAAAAAATAATTGCTATGTTGACATTGACAACCAAATTAGTGTGATTATCGAAGCTCCGTGTGTCAGTGTAAATATTTCATTCGTATTAAGCTAAAGAAAAAGGAACTAGAAACTTTTAATATTTTTATAAGAAATTGGACAAAATTTAACAAAATGGAGCTATATATTAGTTAAACAAAATCTTATTTTAATATGTTGTAGGGATTGAAATATTCTTCCAAAGAGTAAAAACATTTCTCAATGAGCCATTTCTTTAGTTTTGCTTTAAAAACATTTATTGGCATTGTCTTCATGTCATCAGGCTGTTATTATAAACTTTAATTGCCATAACATAGCTGTTTCTAGCATATGACGTAGTTGTAAAGATGAGTCTTCTAATCCTTAGTCTCGAGGCCCTTATTAAAACTGTGTGTGTGTAAACCTCCTCCTATTCTCAGCAGCTACAAAAACAATTGGGATTAGAAATGATAGCAAAAAATTATATACAATTAGCTGACAAAGTTTATAGGCTGCTGCAAGTTGCAACTCTCGGAAAAAATATTACGGTTATGTGAAAGGAAGTCCGCGCACCTGTCTGCCGCTGTGGGCGCTGCGCGAGCGCAACGGGTGGCGTTCGCAGTGTGTACGTTAAAATACTAAGGGCCTGTTTCACAATCGACAAGTAAGTTATGAGTAGCTTACTTGCAAGTTCATTTGACATTTATTTCATATGAAAACTGTCAAATGATATACCAAGTAAGCTACTCAGAACTTACTTGTCGATTTATTTCCGTTACCATTCGAATGTTCGGATTTGTGGAACTTACCTATTAGTTGGAAACAGCGGGACCCTAATAAGGGGCCTCGTGTTATTCAAATTAATTCTAATTTTAATAATGCGGTTCTCAAATATTTATTCTTGTTGTTGCTTATAGAATAGAATAGACCATAAACAACAATGTATATTGTTTAAGTATAGACACGTGTCCAATAAAATGCAGCATATGAATGTAGTTTTAATTAATAAAGCCGACTGGACTTAAAAAACTCGCAATAGTCAGTTGTGGGAAATCGAAATAGTTAGGAATTGTAAAACCTACTCACCATTTTGGTTGTGGTTATTATTATATCCCTAAAATATATTTACATACATACATACATAAATCACGCCCATATCCCCGAAGGGGTAGGCAGAGGTGACTTCTCACCCGCGTTTCGCCAATTATGTTAAGTCCCATGTAATAGGTGGCGAGCCTATTGCCATTTATCGGGCACAAAAGTCGCAGTACATTTTCAGGACGGTAGTATAAGAGGAACGCTGCTGCCCATTCCTTATCACTGATTTATCCTTAGTCGCCTTGTACGACACCTACGGGAGAGATTTGGGATGGTGACAATTGTATTCTACTCTGCCGTCACCACACGGTTATGTAGAATATATTTATTGATTAATTAATTTATATTTATTATTTTTCAGAGTAGAATACAATTGTCACCACCCCAAATCTCTTCCGTGGGTGTCGTACAAGGCGACTAAGGGTAAATCAGTGATGAGGAATGGGCAGCAGCGTTCCTCTTATACCACCTAGCAATGTACCTACTGCGACTTTTGTGCCCGATAAATGGCAATCGGCTGGCCACCTATTACATGGGACCTAACATAATTGGCGAAACGCGGGTGCTAGTTCACCTCTGCCTACCCCTTCGGCTGTATAGGCGTGATTTATGTATGTTGTAGTTGTGTAGTTATGTATTATGTAAAATATATTTAGTTTTATAGGTATATGTCACCGTAAAATTGTAAATACCGTTAGAAATCTATCTCGCAAGATTGTAAACAATTATCTGTTAACTTTTATAAAAGCATAACTTACTGGCACTCTCCGGCCGCTACCGCGGTACGGCAAAAGCACAAACTCAATTGAGCAAATTAGACATATTGTGGTGACTTAACCTGCTGTTGATTGTACAGCAAAACAAACGACCACCTATAAAATAGGCTTAACTCACATTTACATATTCTGCATGGACAGGACAAGCAGTCATGAATTATTGCCATCTCTAACGGTAGCCGTTTAATAAATATTAATTTATTTATTCATTAATGTAAGGAAAGCAGTTAGGAATAACCTTGGCGTGTGAGCGATTATGAAGAAAAGCACGTTCAGGAAAATATTATTCCTATATTTTGCCTGTACCTAGTGAATTAAATTTTCTAGGAATTGGTACCTTAGGAATCTGGATACAAGCCACGGCTCTTGCCGTAAACAAACAACGTAGTCATTTGCACATTATCTGGGGATTAGGTTAATAATACGTCTGAAAATATGTTTTACTATTGTCGGTGGTTAAATATGTAGGCAGTGGCCTTTATTTCGTCAGTGCTAGACTGCATTCCGCGCACGAGACCAACAGCGTCAACTTGTCTGAGTCCGCCATTATGAGAGAGATTTATATACGACATTCCACCAAGTATGGCCAAATAATACTTAAAGTACAAACAAATTGTCACAAGCACCTTGTATGGTCTAATGCGACCTCAGTCAAAGGCTCCTCTGTTGATTCTAGTTGACACGACGGACCATTAAAAAATCTCTTTAGGTATCAATCAATTCAAAATTGGAATCGTGATAGAATTCTTATTTTCAATATTGCCTTCAATTCCAAATACAGACTTAAATGGAAATTAATGTTATATTTTTGAATTTTTATGATTATTAACCTCAATTAAAAACCTTGTGATTATTACCTTTTACGGCCAAAGAGAGTAATTTAATACAATTTGTGATATATTTGCTTAATATGTTAGTAATGTAATAGGTCACAAACTCACAATAATGTCAAATTTTCTCAATTTCTCAACGTCAAACAATTCAAGGATGATAATCGATTAAAATATTAGACAGTTTAGGAGTGCGAGTTATATTGTATTCTATATCTCAAATTACGATACGTCAATTTTATTTGCCGTGTTTCTGATATCGAATCACTTTGATATCGTGAAACGAGTAAAAACCAAGTGTGTATATGAATACGCAAAAATAGAACAGAATACAACTGGATTTGCAGTAAATAAAGATTATTATCGGATTAATTAAAACTGATGAATAGTCAAAGGTTCGCGTCGAGGTGCGTGTCAATGTCAGTGTCAATTTCCAGACAATCCGCTTTCCCACACGGCCTTACGCCTAGATCTAAGGTTTCATGACGTCCGTTTGGCTTATAGGTACTTAAGTACGCTCAAGTTAGTAGACCATGCGTGATTTTATAGACACGTTCGTATCACTCTTGTTAGAATGAAGGATGTGTAAATGTAAGAGGATACATACTGCGCCGAACTCAGATAAACTGGGAACAGGGCAGGAAGATTGACCATAGATGCATACGGAGAATGGGCCATAGCTCACCACGCTGGCCCAGTGCGGATTTATGGGTATTGTTTATGGGCATCTCCGAGCTTCGGAACTCAAGTTAATATTTTTTTTGTCAGCCTTCCAATGACCGGCCCTAGCAAACATGGCTTAGTTTACTCAATCGCAGGTCGAGCGTGCTAAGCCACTACACTATCGAGGCCCTCAATCAACTTGTCAGCCTTAACTTTATGACATACTTAAAGCACAAAGTCGTGTGACAAAATTGTGGTACATACAGTGGTAACCTGACGGGCTCTTGAGTAGGTATAGGTATGTAAGGTGTAAAGCGAATGGCAAGTCGGCAATGACAGTCGTTAGTGTTTATGAATCCTTAGGTACTTGTAAATGTGCAATATTATGATTCAAGCTATTTACCACTCAAATCGATTCTAAAAAGTAAAACTTACCATTGCGGTTTTTATTAAAGCACCGCCGTTTTTTTGGTGTCGATTTGATCTTTAAGAGCGTTGAAAGCTAATTTCGGCTGTGGTGAGCCTCGTGTCGACCTCAATACTTTGTTTTGGTGCTGTAATGAACTTTGAAAATGCTATCAAGTTTAAATTACTGTCGAACGCAAAAACGCCGCACGCGCCGCTCTCTCCGCGTTTTTACCGTGAATATTGATTTGTGGATCATCATTTTGTTCTAGGTTATAACAGATTCATGATAATATGATGATATGGATATTTTACATTTCATTATATAAATCATCATAACCTTCTTGCCCAGTTAACAGTTACTATCATCCTATATTCTATATCCTATAGCTTCCTATCATGTTAAGCGCTGTAATCTGAACGTAGCTTAAATGACCCTATTCCTGGAGCCTTCTATGCATGGAAGAATTTAGGTGTTATGGGCCATAAAAAAACTACAGCGAACCCCCTAATGGTTGGTGGGTAGGTATTAACGACTGCAGACTCATTAGCCTGAGGAAACAATGGCTTAACGCTCCTACTAAACTAGAGTATAGAAATCTTCAGATAATTTGACTTTTGAAACTCGCCCAATTGCTTACTTTTTACAGTCCGTGCGAAGGTGACAGAGAAGAATACAATTTTCACCACACCAGTTTCTCTCGTTGGTGTCGTACAAGGCGACTTAGAGTTATAATTTATCTAGTAAGGCAACAGCGTTCCTGTTCATGCGCCACCCAGCAAATTACTACGATTAAAGTTCCCGGTGTCTCATTCACGGGATCTAAAATAAGCTAGCGATATGCGGAAGTTAAATATACCTATGCCTGCCCCTTAAGGGTGAAAAACGTGATTTATGTATGTATGTTTGCGAAATATGTATGTACTTTTTACAATAACAGGTTGAGCGCGCCGTTAACTTGACCACTAAAATTTTATGTTGACTGCCCTTGACAATTGATTTGCTTTAAAAATACTGAAGTGCAGTTTGTCGTTCTGGGAATTTCTGACACTGAACAATTGTCGAATTATTTATTGTTCTTCTTGGAAGGCATTCGTTGGCCGTGTTGCATTTTAACATGACGAAAATTATTTAGCAATATTTTGTTCGGAGAATGCCACTTGCAACAGCAACATAATTTTCAGTCTGCATTATTTAGTGCAATGTCAAACACAAATGGAATCTACTGTTTTCCGACGATTTAAACCATAATTTGTTTGACATGAAGTGCAGAACCTAATGTCTCTACCGTATTGATTTTCCAATCATTATTATTCACAAAATATATGGGGCCTTCCCCTATATTTTGTGGCATAATTATACTATGTATTTGCCAATACGCAAGGCGATAGGTTAGGTGGGTAGTTCCTTCTTGACTCCTTAAGGGAGCAGACAACGATGCTAACGAGATTTTTTTAAATTAAAAAAAATATTTTAATCACAAGAGTATCCGTTTTAGTTCCGCAGTAGTTATACCCGGTCTAGGTTTCATTCTCTATACTTGAAACCCATAAACAAGAAATTTAAATCTCTTTCTATTGTCACTTCATAAATTAAGGAGGACGAGTTTGCCCGACGGGTCGTTCACTTCGCACCTACATCATAAAAGGCAAATATTTGATCGAAGTAAAATTCGAGAACCGTGGCCACGACACGCCCAGCTATAAATACTTCGAAACCGATTCCATTTGGTTCTCCAAATATATTTTAACGTTATGTTAATTTTTGATGGCTTCTGTCGAATTGGATGCGAACACCTCCATTGTAAAACTTTTATTGGTTCAGTAAAAGCACCATAGTCTATGATACATGTTGAGCTATATACGGTAAACAACGAATGTTTTTTTGAATGTTTTCTATCACCTAATAGTATCCTGATTAAATTGCCTAATTATTTTTAAACATTTTGCCATGTGGTAACAGTGCTGCAATGCTGCAAAATGCAATGTTAACTTACCATGTTACCACAAACTACCGATAAAGTGGTTTAGGAGACAAATAGTTTGGGCACCAACACAATTCCATATCCAATATTATTAGCCTACGTATTTTTAATAAAACCTTCATTTAATACTAACTTCCATAGCTACTAGTATGATAGCAAGTTTATGAAATGTAGATTAAACCAGCAAGATGAAAAAATTAAAAGACACTTTCGAAACAAAACCGGTAATAAAACAAAACAAATATTGCGGGAATATTTCTAAATAGTTTTATTGTATTCAAATACGCAAAGAGTTTACGATAAAAAATGGCCTCGGCCCCTTGTTTCTAATTGCTTTGTGCGAGGTGTACACATTTTTCTCACAACTTCTGTACTGTAATTTATTTTCACTATATTTAGTTGCCTGGAAGAGATCGCTCGTCTGGACAGTTGTATTCTACTTTGTCGTCACCACACGGCATTAGATTAGATAATAGTAATATAATATCTTACTTGTAGATATTATTTAACTACAGTTTAGGTAGTATCTTTTCATTTAAATCAATACTTATGGTAGAAGATATTCAAAGCAAAATCTAAGGTCCAGGGTAATATCGGTTCTTGAATACAAAAGGGGCATAAATAGCAAACGCCTTTTTTTCAAAAATAAGTCTTAATGCTATATAAATTTTGAATACACATTGTTTCGAAGTAATTGATTCATTTGTGCCGTTTTTTCATTGAAAGAGCGATACGTAATCTGTGTATTCTGAACGCACGAACAGAGTTATATGTTACCCAATTATCGAATAAAATATCGAACGCAAAAAACGAACAATGTTCAAATAAAAATTCTAACATCTTTATGTAATGAATAGATTGAATAAATATAAAAGCCATTAGTCATATCTGTAATATTACAATACAATTATAATAACTCAAGACGGCAATAAATTAATTCACTAATTTTGATTCAATATTGTTAGAATTTGAGAAAACGCTGACCAATTTATCATCTTCTCTACACATACACTTCGACAGCTCTGTTTTGTATGTTGATATTATAAGCCCATTCTGATGCTTACACTTTTTTTTAACCGTTGTAAGTACATTTTTATGTAAAACGTTTTATTGTACAGTTCTAACATTACTGATCCCTAAATTGTGTGTTTGTTCGACATTTAAAGTAACCGATGACTTTTAGTGTCCAATAAATATTGATACATTGGCCTTAAATGCACAAACAGGTCGTCGTGCTGTATTTGTTTTATATTAGGAAAATGTAGTTGATTTTTTCAAATATTGATTACCATATTCGGAAGGTCTTGTACTGATTTTGACTTTATTGCTTTATTTATCAGTTGACGTTCCTTTCGCTTATCAACCATCTCTCGGTTAGGTACTCGATTTTGTTTGTGTAACTCTATGACATAGCCATTATTAATGTCTGGATCACAGATATATCAATTGACAATATTTTGTCCTTTAATATGAGGCGAGCCTATTACCAACTATAACGAACGTAAATTGCAGCAGATTACTATAATAGGTTGTTTAACATGAAGGTTGCTCCCTATTCCTGAGCACTGTTTGAATCCTTAGATACCATTTACGACACCTGCGGGCCTAGCACGGGGACGTGGAAAAGTCTCTCTCCACCGCTTGACAGTGTTTTGGCTCGGAATTTAGTGGGAGTTAGAGCAAGAGGAAAAGATTTTTTTTCCCCCGAAAGAGATATGTCCACGTCCCGTGCTACGGGGGCTGCAAGTGAGAGGGGGCTGATGACATTTGGATTGTCCTCTGACGTCACTACACGGCAATAATACTTTTTATAACTTTATACCCTGTAGTTCATGACAAAACCTAATATACTCTGAGATTTTTTTCCTATTTACATTATACATACACCATTAACATAAAGTAAACATAAAAAAGGTGCTAATAAGTATTCGTTTACAGACACCCATATTGGGGTCATCACAGTTAGCGCTCCCAAATATTATCTTTGGAAAGTTCTACTAAATATTGAACACTACAAAGCTGTATCTGCTAATGAAGTCGTAGAGAATTAATGACAAGAGCTCAATACCAGAGTACAATACCATTATTTAACTGTTAAGATTAAATCTCGCAAGCAATTGTGTTGGAAGTTGCATTTAAAAGGATGTCGACTGGTTTTTTGACTTACGTTCCCGTTAAAATTCAAACCTCAATAAAAATCGAATTGAAAGAGGTAAATTATGAAACAAAAGTAAGTGCCACGGTACGGACCGATCCGATCTTTGAATCAGGCTTCAGACAATTCTTCAATTCGATTAGACGTGCTTCCACGGGGCAAAACTGATAGTTTATGTACTTGCGCATACGAAAGTTATCATGACCGCGACTAAGTATTATTGTTGGTACAAGTTAATACGCATTATTAACTAGTATCAATACTCGTTAGTTCTCTGTTCATACCCGCAACAAGCTAGTCGATTTTTTTTTAATCTTTATTTTTTATTAGGGGCTTTTATCTATTAAGATACGCCGGCCCCATTGTTTCTTCCCTTATTATAATTTCGATATTACTTATTTATAGGTACATTATTTAGTTACTTCAAATGAAATTGAATCACTGTTCAGGTTTTTTAATTAAGCCACATAGTTTCCTTGCAGCATCTGATTTAGGGTTTGCCAGAATGCTTTGGATAAGTCCTACATCCTTACTGTTCAAATTTAGTTCGTTGAACAGTGATTCCCTTTCAGCTCGGTTCTTGGCACAATCCTGCAGCATATGTTGTACATCTTCAACCTTATTACATTCGCTACAGTTAGAGGAATCAGCCTTTTTCATTAGGTAGGCAAACTTCGCTGATGGATAGTGTCCCGAACGGAGTCGTAAAGCCATTTTAACATAATTTCGACTTAAAGTTGTATCTTCAAACCAGGGCACTAAAGTAGAAGCTGTAGATGTAGGTTGAAGAGTTGTTGTATTTGATAAATTCATTATTATTTTATCGTAAGCAAAAATATTTGGTTGCTGTGTGGTTTCTTGAATTTGTTCTCAATCTTACATTACTAATATAAGAATATCTAAATAAGATGAGTGTAGTATGTTGTTGTAAAATGATTGTTGACAAGATGTGAAGGGGTCCCGTAAACCTACAATTGGGCCTCAAGTCCAAAGCGCTGGTCCCGACTTCCGTCTCTGCAACATGGCTCCCGCACAGTGAATCCATGAAATGCTAAGTTTTCGTCTCATCTACCTATGCAAATAGCACTTGTGATAGTGAAGCTGAAAGAAAAGTGGCTGAAATTTGATGATAATTATTTATTTTTATTATTTTCAAGGGAACGATACCTAGCGTGTTCTTTTAAAATAATTACACTAAATATATAAGTAACTAGACGCTTCTGATGGATTCGTATGACAAGTCGTTATTACACAGTGTTATTTTTCACTTTTGTCATTATACTCTTGGCTATTTTACCCAGAAGATAAATCAATAGCATGCAGTCAGTTAGTATTT
Organism: Cataclysta lemnata; assembly: GCA_963931975.1. Classification (NCBI taxonomy): domain Eukaryota; kingdom Metazoa; phylum Arthropoda; class Insecta; order Lepidoptera; family Crambidae; genus Cataclysta; species Cataclysta lemnata. The sequence goes on from OZ008339.1 coordinate 10,410,927, forward strand.
TAAATATCTTTGTTTCCGTTTCGATTGTGACATGGATTTCTCAGAATTCGGTATCAGGGCTAACGAATTTTTTATCTAAACTGATATCTCTGTTACCTTTATATTTCTGTTCACATGAATAAACTATAGACTGTTAGCCAATGCGGGTGTGGTAATCCAAAATCACTTTATAATGAAGTGGTTGTCTTATAAATGAAGTTATTACACATCGGTATTGTTATTGTAAGGCTCATAATAAGTCTTGTTAGCAGGCTACATTCGCCTAGCCATTATCTATTGCAAACAGATATGAGTCCAGCTTGTTAGGAATTCGTTAGTGTAGTAATCCCGAAACATTGAGCGTATAATATTATATTCTTATAATTGGCACATTTGTTATCCCAATCTCAATGCATTATACGTGATTATGTAACGTAGGAGGTAGGAGATAAATATTATTTCTCCAGTTCTATCCCAGGCTGTGGTAAAATAAAATGATAGCATCGCAAGGACTTAAAATGGTTTCTTATTGCATACGTGGACACAGTGGGACAATAAATTATCCATTGACTAGAGCAGATTAACGATAACTATGACAAGCCACACCGGTCTTTTTATTTTACGCTGGCTATTGATGAATATTGTCTTAACAATTGTGATCAGAATATAAATCATAATCTTTGTGTTCGTCTTTAGTTACTAAGATGGTGTGTCCCTTATTTATGGGCCGTAATATCACGGCTATAAATATTAATGTGCTGGTCGCTCGGAAGATCTATCTGACGTGGAGAGATCAGCTATAATGATATGAGACTTTATTATTATAATAACTGTATTGTAATTTATAGGGTGATTAGTTAATTAATTTGTTGGACATCCTTATGAATTTATTTCCCTCAATAAGTTACAAGCGCCAGCAAATCATGGCCGCTTCAGATTTTTACCCTTTGGGCTGTCATTGTGCTTGTTAAGTTTATGGCCACATAGAACTTGATTAAGTAGTCACTAAACTCATTTCTCCTTAAATGTACAACAATGTGTGGAAACGTTTACTGGGCCACATTGTTGTTGGTATATTCAACTACTGTTGGTTTTATAGCTACTGTAGGGCACTTTACATTATCGCCGTGTACCTAAGTACAAGTATTGACGTTGGAACTGGTTTCATGTTTGTCGCTTTCGACCAACCGGGTCGTCTGCCAATTTACAACTTAAAACGTGCTTTCTAAACCTTCACGCTAATACCGCTGTTCGCGGATTCGCGTGCTTGCATCATTCAAATTTATGTATCTCTCTTTGTGATCATGGTCATTCAATATACGTAACGGATCAGTATCCGTTTGTCAGAATGACTTACTTTGTAGCCGCATATTGGTTATTAGTGCGGTGAATGCAATATTTATTTTATTATTGTATTGGAGCTATAGTTTTTCTTCCATTTAGAACTTAACTTACATTCGTATTCTATTCAATTATGTTACAAGAACTAGTGGTAAGAATGGTCACTTAACAGCTATTATCATTATTTCAACCGCAATTGATATAAAGAGGACATCGCCAATATTCTACTTTAAAGTATCTGAATTATTGTTATTAACTTGTAATACATAAATTACGCCTTTCTCCCTCAGGAGTAGGCAGAGATGTTATATTTCATAGTACTATGAGTACATAGTATTATGAAATATAACATACCTGAGGTGTATCTACTAAAATATTTGCTACTGGACAAGATAAAAAGTAAATATAAGATAATATTTATATATATATATATATATATATATATATATATATATATACACACATATAGTATGGAATGTGCACATGGAATCCCTTAAGTATCCAATAATATCTTCAAGTATTAAATCGTCTGGATAATTAACTTAAAATAATTCTAAAGCTTTGCGTATAAAGTCAGAAATTCACCCTTCATTAACCATTAACCAGTTCTTGGATAGTAGACACCAGTCTATTCAATGCACTATCGTGGAGTCGTCTTAAAAGTATTGAACTATTTTATAGTGGCCTTTTGCCAATTAAAGTTGATTCCAAAGAATCAGGAGGGGAATTCGCTTTAAAATAGCTTGTAACCGTTTCAGAGCCATTGGAAACTGATTAACATTTTCGTTCCACGACTCCGCTGGTTGCTTGAATATCTATACAGGTCTCGGTGGTTCTAACGTTACGTGCTTATCCAATGTTAACCGGGCAGCATTCTTCTAAGTAGAGCATAATTACCACTTCAGATAGGTAATAATGCTATGTCTGAAACACGCTACCTGTTCCTGGGCATAATGAGTGGACAACTGGACTTGCGAATGTGAAATATTCTTGCAACTTAATGCCTTTTGAGAGCTATACAATTCAATATATTCTATAGCTGTAGAACCATATGGTACCTATACAAATACAAAACTTAATAAATACCATTTAGTGTAAATTGTTTTTATGACCTCCAATAGCAATATTGTTGTTTAACCTACCGAACTTCACTAATTGGCTACTACTTTCATTCCTATTCACTGAACATCTTAGAGCTTGCAAAAAATAATTGATCGATTACTTCAGGTCGATATTTGATTAATTGCTTTTCAATAGCACTTCTTACAACTTGATCTCTTAATAATACTTCATTACGATATTTCTATTGAGAATGATTTAGTGGATTGATTGTAGTTGGAACGTTCCAAGTAATCTTATTTGGAATCTTGGAAAGCTTACACAACTTCTATGATCCGATCTGAATTGTGCTCTTTACTTATTAAAACTTGACTGGATTACTTTTGTGGAGTATAATTTGATTCTCTGACTAGTAGGGATAATGACTCCTACTAATCTTCAGTGCTCCTATCAAAGACTTACATAACCGCGCCGCTGTAATCTCCTCCTGTGGAATTAAAGTTGTTTTATCGCGTCGGGATTGCCACGTTACGTTTGGTCTGACTTTACACTGAATATGTAGTTGCAGGTAAAATGTTAATGGATTACTTCCTTATGTGGCAGAACGCGACTGGAAGCATGGGAAATGTCCGCATTTGTACGAGGCATTTCGTGCACTACTGACAATTGCGGCTAGCAAATATTCTCGTTAACTGACGATTACAATGTGATCGCACATTACCAACCTTATGGTGATATTTCCCAGCTCTAAATTCTAAGCATTACTGTCATTTGACAGCCCGGTTTGGTCGAATGGTCAGATCGGTTCGGTAGCTATCATGAGACATGAGAGTTCGAATGAAAGTGCGAATGTTTGTGTGACATTAGTTCTAATATAAGGTTGTTATTATTTTTATTTAGTATATTTTAAACATGTAAATATATTATATTGGCCGTGTGGTGACGGCAAAAAACAATTGTCACCAGTCCTACCTTTTTCGTGAGTATTGTACAAGGCTGAATAACAGTGGTAACATCATCATCACCAGCCCTTTAACATCCTGGTGCTAGGGCAGTGGTTACTTGAAGTATAATGAGGAATGCGCATAACCTAGTGCACCTTCTAGCAAGTTCCCAGTGAAGGGCAATAGACTCGCCTTCTTTTACATGGGACCTGAAAAAATGCTGGCACAATGTGAGTGTTAAAACGCCTCTGCCTACCTCTCAGGGGGAAAGGGCTTGATTGAGGTATGTATGTATTAATTATGTATATTTAATCCTGCATCTTGTTTTTACTGCTCACTATGGGCTAGGTGATAAATGCGAATGTAAGAAATATCTATTTATATATTTACGACGTGTCAAATTAACGATCAATACATCAATTCCAGTTGTTAAGACTTATTTCTGGACACGCAATAACTTACTTTATTCAAGTTGCGCGACAAGGCGATAAATCCCTTGTATTTTATGTCGCATAAATCTAGGATTATCCTCCTTAGCTTATAACGCCTTTTGATGATGGCTAGTCATTTAAAGACCTTACCAGTTTCAATACCGTTTTATTCCGGTCTCTGTTAACTAGGTCAATAAACGTCTAATTTTCTTATCTTGCTAAAAAATTTACTATTAGACTTTATCTTCTTTATTTTCGAATGCATTCTCCATCATTTTTGAGGTATTGTGTATGCATACCGTATTTTACAACGTCATCCGTCATCAGCCCTTTGATAACATACTTCTTTCGCTTTATCCAAACTCATTATTATCGTTATGCATGCCCATCGGTTTCGGGTACGGCTGACCTGGGCAGGCATTTTTACTTTATATGAGGTTAAACTGATTGAAAGTTTTAAATATACTTTTAATCGGTTTAATTAAGCGGGTGAAGTTATAAACACATCGTGATTTAGTCATTAAACTAATTAAAATTTTAAAGGTCTTTCTTTTCTTGTCTTCAACTGTTCTAATCACTCTCTACGTGTATCGGTCTCTGGATAATGTATAATAATGTACCCTTTATTTTTCTATACATTCTCTCATTCTGTATTCTCTAAAAAATCTCCTACGAGATGTAATAGCATGATTGTATTAAATAAAAATGTATTGTACTATCTACACATCTTGTCCTTGAAATTATGCGATAAAATTATGAGAAAATTACATTATTTAAAGGGATTTCTGGTATGTGCAATTGATACCTACCCATTCTTCAATGCTAATGATAATTAAGTACTGAGTATCGATTTCAACACATTCATGTTACCCAAGCTTTGGTTTTTAAAAGGAATTAACTAAAATAAACAGTGACCCAGGCCGGTAGCAGATACGATTTAAGTGTTTCATTCAGAAGCTCAGTCGTCCAGATACAATCTAGATAGGATCTGCTCGCGTGCTGATGGCCATCTGAACGTATTTAGTGGTGACGATGTATGGGCTTTGCCACCACGGTATTGCTATTGGAATTTTAGTTATCTGATGATTGCATCATATCGCATTTCATTACTTGTGAATGCGGTTATTGTAGTTTACAGTTCTGATGTTGTTGCGGTTACCTAAATAAATTTAGGTAGGTATTTAGGTAGTATTGCAGATAATTTCATGATTATTACCAAAACGCTTAGAATATTAGAATCATGTACATTCTTGTTTGATTGGCAGAATTGAATTTCAGTATTTTTAAATGTTTGAAGAGATTGAAATTGAATATGAAAATATGTATAACATTATAGGGGGCGAGCCTATTGCCATCAAGGTAGTATAAGAGACCGCTACTATTACTCATTGCTGCACAGACACCCGCGAAATAAATGGGGGTAGTGACAATTGTATTCTGTACTACAGTCGTGTGGTGGCTTATAATGTATACTATATATTTATACAATTGCCAGTGCAGTTGTAGAAAGCCAGGTGGTAAAACAATTGAATAAATTTGCCGTTCCGCCTAGGCAATGACTGCGCTCGATTGTGTACCTACAGAAAACATTCACGCTGTCCAGAAACTATGCAATGTTCGCTATCGTTTGGTATATTTATCAAATAAGGTTAAGGTAGAATATTAATTGTAATTTGACACTTTCTTATATTCTGAGTTCTGACATGTGATGTTGTACATTGCACAAACTGAAGAACCCCAAACTAATAATTGCTTAACTGATCGTGAGAAACACCTGAAGGCAACGCAGAATGCAATGTATAAGCGTTGAACTAATTTGCTATTATCTCATTTATGTATTATTTTGATGCACGACTAATGTATTGACCCTTTGAACTCAGATCAAGGTATTACGCAAAATCTATGGAGAACCTGCGCCCGCGACTCTTTATGTAAACACTTTCTCGACCGTCTTGCAGATACGAATTTCAATTTATTAATAATATAATTATGTAATTCGTTATAATTACAGTGGGCATTGACGGAATAAGTTATTGCCTATTGTCATATATTCTTTACTTTATCATTATTATTGAAAAAGAAAGGGAGAGTTTTTTGATATTATGATTATTTATTTTTATATTTTAAAATAACGGTTATTTTTATTCTGTTTTCTTCTAATACTTCATTGAATAGTAATTATTTACAAGTATAAAAACTATTTTGTTTTTGTACAGATGTCCAAAACCAGCTTATATGCCTATGCCAAATTTTATTTCCAGTACGATGGGTACCCAGGGAATTTAATAAATTATAACTAACCAAAACTGTAAATTTATTAAACTACATTATCGAGACACCTTATTTCAATATTAAATATAAATACCATAATTTGCTTAGTAATATTTAGCTAGATAATACGGGGAAGCTTTTCTTCATAATTAATACTATATCTTAACAATCTATTTTCAACAACATCATACAATATAAACATGTATGATGTTTGTATTTTCAACAAAATATTGTTAAAAGAATACTGTAAGGGATTTTCGTAATATCAACTACCTTTACCAATTATCTATTCGCTGATTTACGTGAAAGTATTATATTCACAACAATAACGAAGACACAGGTAAAGACATTACAGAACCCGCTTACCTTAAAAGGTGGTTTATGGCTTGTACACGTCAAACTATGCAGCATGTCGAGTTTGATGATAGCATCAGAAAATTCAAGTCACAGCGAAGATTGTTTGATAGATACGTCGTTACAAGCGCAGATAACCTAACCTCACGTCAAGCCTCCGATATTTATTAGGAACCTTTCTACTGGGTGGCTTATTCTATAACAAATACTTCTTAACTGTGCGGATTTAAGGTAAGTATATAAAAATCTCGTTTTCCACAGTGTTTGCTATCGGAGTCATCCAAAATTTTCCAATTTTTATTAATTCTTTTGAGTATATTTGGTAGGTCTCAGAATAGGTCGTAGGCTATGATAAGGGCAAAACAACGTAAGCCGATTCAGCTAGTAATATAATTAAAGTACACAAAAGAAAGAAAAAGGAACATTGATTAGTCAAATGCAAAACAATATAGAAAACAATATATAGACAAAACAGATAAAAACAAAAACGGTTAACAAAATAATCAACGCTCAGAATATAAACAAATAAAAAAGTGCACACAAAAGGCAAAGAATAAGTAAACACAAGCAGTATGTTGCTATAAATAATAAATATTGAATTTTGTATGTTTGTGATGGAAGTATGGATATAAGTTCTTAGTGTCCTTTATGGTATAATAGCAATTTGCACAGTTCGATCTTATCGACTGGAGCATATTGAATTTTTTTTCTTCTTACCATGGACACGCTTCCGATACTTTTATTATTTTGTTGAAAAAATAATGTCGGTATGGGTCTTATGTCTTAATGTAGCTTAATTAATAAACCATGTATTTCATTAATTGGTGTTTCAAAATTACAAGTTATTTTTACAGTACCTTGTAAATCATTTGTTTTAAATCAATCACCTATTATTGTTGATTGGACTGGCATTATTGGAAATTATTGCGCATGCGAACTTATCTAAATGAAGAAAAAAAAACTTATTTCTTTATTGTAATTGCTGGGTGAAGGCTTTTGTCTGTGTAAAGGGGCTAATTTTAAGGGGCTATTTGGCTTATGTAGCTGTTGCGCGGAGGGCGTTGCTCGATTAATTTAATTAGATTGTTGAGATAAACCTTAATGCCACATTGCACGAGACCTGTTCGTTCGGCATTTGAGGTTCAAACAATATATCTCCTTTGGCAACAGATACTTATACTCAAGAATCAGGAACTAAGTTAACTATTACGGTCGTCTTAGAAACAATAACTGTATTGTTATTTTTGTTTTAATATGAGGTTGCTTCATAATTTCTTACATCATAAATATAATTTAAATAAAGACCCTAATTATCACCATTAAGTTTAGGTTTTCACACTTTTCCATAATCAGTATAATCTGCTAAATTCCTAAATTCATTAGCTGTTTTATGGAAGACGCGGTTGCGCGGTTACTCTGATGTAGCAATAAAATCGAGATCGAAAGATAAGAAATTATTATGAGGCATTGGCAAAATATTTTTTTTAATTCTGTCTCCCTCAACTAATTATAATCTTAAGTAATTGTAAATGTAAATTTTTAAGACAGTAAATGTCTTAAAAATTTACATCATCCAATAGCATTCCATTTTCTATGTTTCGCCTTATTAAATAATCGAATGAACCCATTTTATTTAATTGCGCTTATGTGTTGTTTGCATTAATCATGGTACGTGAAAGACCGCAAGTTTTTTTTTGTCTCCCATTGTTGGAAACTTTTCGATCTCTGCGAAATTAATTCCGTCTCACGTACACATTCTTTATAAAAGTTAATATTTTGCGCAGCTACGTGTGGGAATCTGTCGTGTCCAGAGCAATTTCTTCATATTACCTTTACAAGCCCCTTCCAAAGGGTGTATAAAAATATTATATTTTCGGATTGTAAAATATTGTTTTTAAACAAAAAGGAAATAAAGTTTAAATTAATAAGTCCTGCTAGTTACAATTAATTCAAATAAAACCGCTCTATCAAACTGCACTGCACCTACAATATGAATCTTGGCAAATACCAAATCGCTTTAAACTGTGCACTAGTTGCTGTCACATTTTGGGTATTTACAAAGATTCTTTAATGTCGACTCAAAAGACTTCGAGCTTAACTAAATGAGAATAGAAAATAGACCCACAATAAAAAAGTATTCATTTAATTCCTATCCCCCGTATCTAATCTTTGAACTTACAGGAAGAACTTCTAACATTCGTTGGTGTTCCACACCATTGTATTTGAATCTCAACGTGCGCAGGAGTGTTCAGCCGCGTACCGTTAAACAATGGGGAAGGGTAACTGCAGCGAGTATTACAATACGAATTCCTGACGAAAATTATAGTTTTCCACGCTTGTCTGATACGGCCTTTTCATTATAATATACAGTGCAAATTGTTCATGGCTACGAATTAAATAGCTTGCGGTATTTCGGGAGATATACCCACATCAAGAAGTACTAAGCAATAACTTCTGCCACAATTGAGAACTGTTAACAAAAAGGCTAGGTTACAGTATATTTAAAGTGAAATTCTGTTAACATTATTTTTGTTACAAATAAAATATCTACAAATTGTAAAGCAACTTTAATTCAACTGTCCGAATAATCTGATTTTATTTCTAGAACATAAAAAATTACTTGGTAATTTTAATTACCAAGTAATTAAAATACGGGAATTGTATAAATGTGTTTGATGGGTTGAACTCGATACATTTCACACAAAGGTTCGTGAAATAGCTGAAACATCGAGTAATCTGATATTCACATATTATTATTATGCGCTACGCTTCGAGTATTGTTATGACGGTAATAGGATTAGTTCCATAGTCGGCCAGTTAATGTGTCCCAGTGTTCGCAATTCTCTTTAATTCTGTTAAAGGATTCAGTACTGTGATTAGAGATTATTTGTGTAAATTGTCTTTAACTGGCATCGCGGCACATGTTGCAAATCATCATGTGTTTTATAAGTGAAAAGTGACTAACATACATCAGAAACGGAACGGAATCAAATCTTCAACGTAGTGCACAAATAAGATGGTGCACAAATTGGTAATAGACTAGCTTTGGCACTGTTAAAGGAGGTAGATAACATTCAGAAGTTAGCTAAAGTGAGATGGATACACGTGGCAACAGACATCAGTGAAAAGTTGAAAATTTCTCATCTCATAGGTAGATATCACTCAACTGCTTTACTAGGAGATCATATTCTGCAAAATTATAATTTCTCGGGACAAATTCAGCCTACTAAATTAATTAATTCAGTTTGTTCTAAAGGTCACTTTACGGGGATTTATTTGACAAACTCTAGAGATTTTCTTGGAAGTTCTTAAAGATCGCTTTATAATCGCACATATTTAGTGCATTGATTATAAAGTCGGGAAATGTTTTATAAGTAAAATCTTGCACAATGAATTAACAGCAGGATGCGCATATTCTTTAGTGCTCGATTCATAAAACACGCCATCTAACATACACACTACAAGTCGAAGCTGGTTCGCACAGCGAGACAATCTTTTCATATGCAAATCCGAGGCGTGACGTATTAATGCAACGTCCTGGCCCCATTACTCAGCATAATTCTAAGGCTAATCGGCCGGGCATAGTCTCATCTCCGCCACAGTAAGTATACTACCTCAAAGCAGTAGGTACTTCGACTGAGGCATCCGAATCGACTCAAACACGCAATCATGCAACGTCTTCTAGTCGTCTAGTTCTTAGAGCGTAGTAGGGTGCTAAAGTTTCGACCTAATTAAAAGAAGCTATGCTAAATATTGCCAATTGAATACAATAAAGACGCAACTCAATAATTACTAAGAAACATTGAGTGTGTTCTAAAGTGACAATAAGATTGATTGTAGCCAGAATGCAGTTTCAGTTGCGTCTCATTTGTATTTAAGCTACGAGTGTCTTCTTTTTCTTCCTACCATGTTAACGGAGGGTTAGCCCGCAGCTTCGGGCATAAAAAAAATCTCCATATCACCCAAATACAATGTTATTGAATTTTATTTTGTAATTAAATAATAAAGCACAAACTAATTTGCGTCAGCACCTCGGTTACGGTTAAGGGTTAACATTTTAAAGTAGCGGTACTGTTTTGTTTTAAGTTGATATATTTACTGTGCCGGTCGTCGCCTAGCTCGTTAGATCCTCCGTATCGTCACGTCGCTGTGTCCCCTGTTATTTATTAGCGTACCCTCCCACTCTGTGTTAGTCGTACCATCCGTAGGTGTGGTTTTTAAATAACGTTTCCCCAATGATTTACTGGAATTATTCAAGATAATGCCAATGGTTAATTCGTAGGGGCCAGTTTTTGCCGTGAGTTAGTTACGCGTACTTTTAACCGGTTCGGGTACGATCTACGTCCTCATAAGCTAAGTGAGATAAGCTCTGATTTCTGCACCATAAAGCTCAAAATCGGTATCGAGTTTTCCGATTTGGTTGTACCTGTGCTGTGTTGTTGCATGTACTAGGTGTAATAAATTAGATAAGACTAACGTAAACGGGAATTAATTTAATCTCCCGTGTGGAGCAAATTTCAATTTAGTCCCGTCATGTTTTGCCCGAGGAAGTGCAGCTGAAACACTGTTTTTTAAACTTTTTGTCTTTAGATTATAGACCTACCTTAATCTATATAGAAATTTTAAAATAGATTGACCTTGCGCCCATGTACTTATAATAGTAAGGATCATGCCCAACACTCTGGATAACAATAAAGACTATAGTGAATCGCTTATTAGTTATAGATCATGCGCATCATCATTGACTTTAATTTAAATAAAAATATATATATTTAGAGCTTTGCGATATTTTGAACCGGGAGATAGATTATTTTCTCGGCAACCTACATGATAGCTAATAGGATCGTTTTATGTCTAAGTAACCGCAAGGTTACGTTTGGAAGCCGTTTCTGTTATTGTATTGCGTTTCGGTCTAAAATACAGAATTCTATGCCAGGAGAAAACTGAATTGCTCTGTATCAGAAATAAGAGAAAAATTTTTCTTATTCAAAATTCATATTGATGCATGTACTGTGCACAAACATACAAAATTATAAAAAATCAGCATTATTTTCGGATAATAGATTAGTAGTAGATATAGTAATAGGTATATTTATACAATTCCCTGGCATTAATCTTTTATCCACATTGATTTCTTGTGATTATCATGACGTGATTATATCATAATAATAAGACTTACACTACTGACTATTCTGTGTAGTTAATTTTGTAATAGTGTTTGTTTCCCAAAGAAAGCCAAATTATATAAATCCCCTCTAGAAAGAAGGAAGGCGTAACTTATGTAATCTTAGAACCACACTAATTATCACATACATTAATTAATCACGCCCATTTATATCCAAAGGGGCAGGCAGAGGTGAATTAACACCCACGACTAACCAATTATGTTAGGTCCCATGTAGTAGGCGTCGAGCCTATTGCCATCTATCGGGCACGTGAATCTCGGTCATATTTTCTGGGTGGTATAAGAGGAACACTGTTGCCGCTCACCGCTGTTGTTACCCTTAGTCGCTTGGTACGACACCCGGAGGGATTGGAGGTGATGAAAATTGTCGCCGGTCAATGTATGGGTGACTAGACCAGAAATATTTATCTCAAGTTTCTTCGTGCTTCGGAAGGCACGTCAAGCTGTAGGCCCTGGCTGCATCTGCAGTCCGTAATACCCACCATTCTGCACTAGTCCAGCGCGGTGCGATATGGCCAATTCGCCTTAAATTTTTCCGTCTACAGAAAACGTCTGTGTCCCCATTAGGGACATTTAAGGGTTAAAAATATATCTGTGATTAGAAGTGATAGTGAAGATATATCAAAGTGTTATTTCTGTTTGTTTCAGTGAGATGGCGCGGTGGGGCGCGCTGAGTCGGCATGGAAAAACAATCTGGATTCTATTGTTTTGCCTCCTACATAACACATGGGCGACACCTGGTGAGTTGTATCTGCATTTTCATGTTGAAGTTGTTTTTTTCTTTTGGTATGTGCATATTAAAATTGACGAAATGCCTTTTATCCTGAGAGCAATCGGTATGAATGTCGACGGGTGGAGCGATAGAGAAAAACCATGGCGTTCACCTTTCACTGTAGAAGTGTCTTGATCAGCTGCTGTCACTGTCACACACTATTGACAAAAAAGGGACATCATCAGATTTAAACACGTCCTTCTTATACAAACGCTCTCTCGTATACATTTTTTTGAAATAACACTTTAGGTATCAGTCTTCAAAATTAGGCTAGGTGTCGTTGGCCGTGTGGTGACGGCAGAGTAGAATACAATTGTCACCACCCCAAATCTCTCTCGTGGGTGTCGTACAAGGCGACTAAGGATAAATCAGTGATGAGGAATGGGCAGCAGCGTTCCTCTTGTACCCCTAGCGGTGTACTGCGACACTTTTGTGCCCGATATATGGCAATAGGCTCGCCACCTATTACATGGGACCTAACATGATTGGCGCAATGTGGGTGCTAGTTCACCTCTGCCTACCCCTTCGGGGATATAGGCGTGATTTATGTATGTATGTATGTATGTCGTTGGTGAAAACAGACATACGTGTTCTACTGGAACATCTATTTAACATCTATTTCATCTATCGTAGTTTCTTTAGTTTCTAATTTCATTACCATTACTTCTACCAATTCACAATGACGTGCTTTATTCTCTTGAATGGTAATGTTCGGGAATTGTTCTGAACACAATAGTTTATTTGTTCATCTTGTTCTACAAACAGACCAACTAAACGCAACAAAATTATTATGATATTGTAAGTGAAAGTTTTGATAGTGATCTGAGATTGATAGTTTAATTCGGAGCCAGTAAGGCATGCGGCAATATAACATGTCGCTTGTACAGTCAAGAACTGCATGTCAGCCTATACAAAAATATTTCGAATCGATCTTAAATTGGTTGAACAGAAAGTACAAAATCGATTGAAAAAATATGACTAATGTGTTGCTGACTGTACGATCAAATCGGTACATAATGCGATCATTCAATCAACTATTTTGATCAAAGCAAACTGCGACTCATTCTAATAATCCACGGAATATGCAACTTAACTATGATTCTGGAGATTCTTTAATATTACTGGAAATATACTGGTTGAAAATATCATAGCCTAACAATGTCATTCCTAAAGAGTGTATACTCTCAGCAATGGCTTAATTTAAGGTTACTTGAGAAGAGAGGTGTTTTGACGCTTGCTTGTTAAATCAATAACTAAAAATTATTTACAAGGAGGAAAAGTAATTTTTTTTCAGACGGGTATCTTTAGACATTTATTCAAAAGCATATTTCTATACTAAACCTCAAATGCAAACAAAATGAAATATAGCCTATTGTTGGTTCATCCCATGGGTACTATTGCCCTGGCCTTTCTGAAAAGCTTAAGCTAAATAACTAACACCATACCATTGCTCATTTTTAAATCAAAAAAATATTTTGCTTAGGGGCATACTATTGCGGAATGTGCTATGGCAGTCTTAAAATTCTCACAAACTATGTATCAGATGTTTTTGTCCGAACAAGAAATATAAACCTATGCTTTCTAATTGGAACCCTCTCATATATGGGTAGCCCCGGTGTTCATTAACTGGATTCAACCATTTTAGGTCCAGATGAAATATAATGTAAGTTCCATTTGAGCACCACTGTACTAATTAACGGGATCGTTTAATTCTTAGACTTTAGATTTAATACCTAAAGCTCAGTTGACAAATGTGTTTTTAATTGGACAGTTCTCAGGCTCTTTACATTTGACTCCTTATAAAAAGTTCGATATCTAATTTATCAATGTTTACTATACCTTACTTCGTAATCGAGTATAATAGTACTCATAAATTGCGACATTAAAGAGTAGATGAAATATTTAAAGACAATTTAATTACTTAATATTTTAAATCATCGAATAATATATAGAAGAGGTGTGTAGCGGCTGTTGTAGGCTTTCTTGGCTTTCCCTAGGAAATATTTCAGTGCTCCATTCACAAACACATTAATCATTGAAGTAGTTACCATTCAGATGTCTTACTTATACTCTTGGTCAGTGGACAAAATTGGTAATCCTGTCTGAGTATGCTAATCAGGTTTAAATATTTATCAATTGGTTTCTCCTTGTAATTACGAGTATTTCACCATGGAGAATAAATATATTAATTATATATGGATTTGGGTTTATCGGCCTAAATACTACTGCGATCAAGATCTATAAGATCACAATAGGCATAGAACATTATTAGGTTGTTCTTGAACAGGAATAGTTAAATCGACCAATTCGAGTAAATACTAGCTGGTACTGGCGCCGTTGTGTTAATTAGGTACACACGGCTTAACGAAGTTCTATGCGAAATTTCAGAGCACCTGTCGATACGGTTATTTATTGCCATTTGTTAGTTGAACACGATCCTATTTCTTCGCTCGTGTTTCAGCCAGAGCTTCCGCGGTTGCATTTGTAACAGATCGAAGCGCTGCCCTTACAATTTAATGTTAGTTTTTATGGCTTCCTACAGTGGAGTCAATATTTCTATGTTCTGTTAACGGGCGTTTCACGTTTGAACGATTATTTGAATTTCTTGTTTACGGGCCACGACTGTAGTTGCTCTTTGTCAAATGGCGCATCTGCGTTAGGAGATAATGCGTTTTTGTTTTAATATATTCCAAGGCTTTCAATGGCTTTAGCTAAGACCGTTGGAGAATAATATTTCTTTCAAGTTGAATAAAGTAGCCATCCATAACTTAAAAACGGATCCAAATAAGCATTGTTCTTAATAACGTAGCAAATTTTTCCTTGCTCTATGATGAGAAATTATTGGTATATTATACATTGAGCAATCTCCCTCAGACAACTTTTAGGCTGAATTAAGGCTGGTACATTCTACGTTATTTTTTCGCTATCAGATCAACACGGAAAGTCATCTCAACTTAAGAAATCTATTTACATCCTAAAGTTTCACAGACTGATCCATAAACAACGACAATGCTATAAATTATTTATCATTATTTTGTTGTTTCAGGTCCATGTGAAGTGGAAACAGGCCAATCGAGTATAATCGTCGACATCGAAGAGAGCAGAGGCAACCGTAAGTTACGATTATATTATTTCACTGAACCTATTATTATTAATGTTTATGTGTTTGTTATATAAATGTTAAAAAACGAACTTAAGATCGTTTCGATAGGAATCGATTCGAATTCCATCGATGCCCGCATAATTATTCTAATTCTTTCTGACTGATTTCACCGAAGCTAATATTATAATCATTGCTGTAGATAGAGCTCTATATTAATCTATGAACTTAAAACATAGCTTTTTAAATATAACTCCATAAACATTTCTTAAACACAAAGTTTAAAGATAGCTCTCAAATTTTGTTTCAAATGCCGTTGTTCGGACAATGAATGTAGAAAGAACATTGTAAATATAGATTTACAAAAACGGTACTACTGCAGACAGGTGGGATTGTCAGCAGAGGCGGTGTATTGGATACGTTTCATGCCGAGGTGTAGGCGTATCCAATGTCGTGTTGTGCGCAATTAGTGTCTTTTTAGCATTCCTACTTCATGCTGTTTCTTTTATTTTTATGCCTTTCGTACTAACGAATTGTTATTTATTTTGTTAATTATTTTTTATTTTAAATGGTAAACTGGTTGGCTAGTAACTTTTTTCAATAATCGTTGTTTCTTTTAATTAGAAACAGTTTTGTGTGTAGCTAGTCACCATATCGTAGAAATTATCACTTTCATAACGTACTAAAACTGTTCATCAAATGATTGTGCTGACTGTATTAGAGGTTACCCGTCCAGCGATCGACTTGTATTACCTTAGCTCATCATATTCCTTAAAATAAGAAAACCCGTTTCTTCATACAGATCTGACCTATTTGGCATTGTGCAGTTGCATAGATATTTTAAGCAGTCTGACTAGGGTTTCGTTAATTAGTTATGTGTTCGTATTTGTACGGCCCCAGGCGTCTTACTGGATAGAGGTAGGTAATTGGATTGTCAGTATTCCTCTAGATTTATAACATTTTATATTCGCCGATCGCAATATATTGGTTATTATGTATGTTGCCGTTTAATCCGTAGTATCAGTTTTATGAGTGTTGTTTATTTATTGCAAGAACAATACCTTGCCTTCCTATTTTAAATTGAAGTAGAATATATGGAATGTATAGGATTCTTTATCTGGCCATAAACAGTAAAATATTGTACTGCTAGCCATTTAAATATGTTTAAGCCATGTCATATAGTTTGGCCGTGTGGTGACGGCACAGTAGAATACAATTGTCACCACCCCAAATCTCTCCCGTGGGTGTCGTACAAGGCGACGAAGGATAAATTAGTGATGAGGAATGGGCAGCAGCGATCCTCTTATACCACCTAGCAATGTACTGCGACGCCACCTATTACATGGGACTTGACATAGTATGTATGTATGTATGTAAGCAAGCATATAGTTTCATATGCACAGTTAGTTAAGATGGATATTGAACACAATACGAATATTTTCTAAGAAAATGATTTATGCGCGGTAGAATATACTATAATAGTATGGCCATTATCAGACCAAATACCATGCCCTCGATTATAAAGTTACAGTGGTGAGGTCGGCTTATTTTGCTGAGTTAAAAGTAGAATATTCGTTTTATTTACTATGTCTATGCTGCTTGCCCTTCCCTTTTAATAATAATATTTTATTTTAACATATTGAATTAAATTAAAACAATATTAAAACTATAATTATGCCAATTACATTTGATGATTAACTATCAGGGTGGTGTGTGACATGGCTTGGAATGGTAAATTGTTTATTTAACAACAAAGATCCTGTGTACTTAAAGAATGTATCATTAATTTTGATGACATGTTTAGTCTAATATCTATTTGAGTAAGGGTCTAGTAACAAATGCCAACAAGATTGTATTGAATAAGTAGAGCAAAATATCCTATGGTGCATCCTTCTGTTTAGTCTAGTTACATACATACATAAATCCAAGTATCGGGCATGTAAATCTCATTATATTGTTTGTATAAGAGTAACGCTGCTGCCCATTACTCATCGCTGTTTGTACCTTTAGTTTCTATCTCTATGTTCTTAATTAACAGTACCAAATTTCCTTCTGCAGAAGTAAACCAAAGCACAGTACCTGCACAGCTGCCAATAGTAGGCGAACCAGACGTAGACATCGTGCTATCGACGGTGTTCCCCAAGGGCCCCACCTTGTTCCAGTTGGATGGGAAGCGTTTGCAGTTGTTGCAACCCTTGGACAGAGATGCGGACAATCTCTCTCATATGGTTTTCCAGGTAATAAATAAATATTATATATAATATTTGATATCTTAGTTATCTTACTAGTTAGAAATTATATTATATTACTAGTTTACAAGAAAAAGAAGTAGAGAAATTTGGAAATAATATTGTCATGTTAAGGGAATTGAACCCGTAATCCGGGCCTATACCACTCCTCGGCTAACCAAGATGTTCTTATTTTTTTACTTTTTCTATCGCCTAGTGTTTACGAAGTAAGTTACGATCAACGACCATAAATTATAGATCATCCTCATAAATACAATACAAATTAAAAATGTAAATATGTAATCAGAAACTCATTTCATCCGCACAGTTTTCCGACTCACCGAAATAAATTAGTTTATCAACATCGCATTAAGTGTTGCCATAACAAGACGTAATTTAGAGCTTTAAAACATAATTATGGCTGGAGTGTAACTTTTCCCACCTGCCCACAATGGCCCGCGGTGTTTTGCATATTTATTGATAGATGGACGTTTTCTAATTATGGAACCTCGCCCACAGCTCGTGTGTCAAGTGAAAGCGACGAAGAAGCGGCGTACGATACCCGTTATCGTCAGAGTGTCGGATATCAATGATAACGCGCCGATGTTCCAAGCGCTGCCCTACGAGACCAGCATATCGGAGGTGAGACAATGGAATGTAGAGTTTACAATTTTTTGTCTACATCTGCATTCTGCCCTTAATCGGAGGTAAGACAATTGAATGTCCATTTATTTTTTTAACATCTACCCACTACTTTTTTCCCTGTCTAGATTTCCTTACCTAATCTAATTGTAATCCAACACTCAGGGGGTTTCACATGAACAAATTGTTTTTTAAGAGTATGTCCAGACACAGCGGCCAGGGCGCGCGATGGTTTCCGCATTGGAAATTGGATAATAAGCCTAACAGTTATCACTTATCGATTTTCAACTTTGACTTGTTAGAAGTAAAGTATCAAAATAATATTGATTAAAAGAGAGTTACTGCCGCACTCAGAGACAACAATTAACTTTAATGTGTTCCTACTTAATGTCAAAAAATTTCATTCAAATCTAGATCATAGACCCGGCAACAATAGCGACTAGTTTTGAATTGTAATTTTTTGACATTAAGAACTCATTAACGATATTAGCCGTCTCTGAGTGCGGCAGTTAATGAGTTTTCTTTCTTTCAGTTGATACCAATAGGCACCACAATATTCGACGGCATCCGAGCAGTCGACATCGATGCAGGTGTTAACGGCCTCTCCGAATACTTCATTGTACCAGGAGACAATAAGACGTTGGAGGCTTCCAATGCAGCCGACGGATATGGGTACTTCGCCATTCCCGTCCCCCACCAGGGTCAAGTCACAGTGAACAGGACGCTGGACTATGAACGCACACAGAAATATCTAGTCACTATTGTTGCTTCTGTAAGTAATATACATACATACATTCATACATAGATAAATCACATCAATTTGTCCACGAGACGGTCGTCACTGCGCTCTGCCTGTGATTGCTTAAACTAAGCATTGATAGCTAAAGCCGCTAAGGTTCCTCGCGATAATGAGCGAATAATCGCTTCTTAAATACAAAAGAGATCCCACTCAAAATTGCATTAATAACTCAGCAAGTCTTGCTTTAATAAAATTACACAACACATTTATTTAAATGAGCGTTAGGTACCTATCTACTACATGGATTTTATATTTTTTTATAAACAGTAGAATAAAGAACTAGGATTCGAAAAACATCCTCTTCTTTTCTACACCTAATTGCGTGTCCAACGGGATCTGGCATGATTTATGGTACCTTACCATCTTAATGTTTGCAGAAAAGATATTGAGTATTGAGTTTTGAGCACCTCTAACCTAACCACTCGACCAAACTGTTATCACATTCGTACTTCTTAGCTCGATCGAACTAACTAGACTTGCGTGTTTTCCGTATTTTGACCTTTTTAACAATTCTTGTAAATTCGATTGTTGTTTGTCCCCAGGATCGTGCGCGTGATACCAAAAGACGCCTCTCCAGCACTGCCACATTGACAGTCAACGTCCAGGATGACGACGACCAAGACCCATCGTTCATCTACAAGGGCTGCACCCTGCATGACGGGGCATGCTTCAACCCTGAGTATTCTAGTTATGTAAGTTCATATCTTTATTCATCTTTTGATAAAGCATCTTGCCGTGTGATGACGGCAGAGTAGAATACAATTGTCACCACCCCAAATCTCTCCCGTGGGTGTCGTACAAGGCGACTCAGGATAAATCAGTGATGAGGAATGGGCAGCAGCGTTCCTCTTATACCACCTAGCAATGTACTGCGACACTTTTGTGCTCGATATATGGCAATAGGCTCGCCACCTATTACATGGGACCTAACATAATTGGCGAAACGTGGGTGGTAGTTCACCTCTGCCTACCTCTTCGGGGATATAGGCGTGATTTATGTATGTATGTATAAAGCATCTTGTGACATAGCTTAAGCCCATCTCTTTTACTTTATGTTGCCCTAGTGCTTTTACGATCCGGAGAAAATAAACTGAATAGAATCTTTTTCTGTTTTCTGAATCCTTCTTCCGTCTAAGGTCATAAAAAAATTTAGTCTTTGTACGAATTGATTTTTTTCGTCAAAAAAAAAAACTCAGAAATTTTTCCGAAAATTGTAGTACGTTACTATGCTTCATATCCGGTATAGAAAAAATTGTGTCCGTGATATATACATATCAGCAATATAGCATCACATGGTATGCTATGGAAATTCTCGATTTTATAATTGATTTCACATTGAAAGTCAATTGAAGAGTACAACCATCTAATTGTGAATTATATAATAAATAACTCTGTATATTTATTAGAACAGTTCTCAAATAATATCAAAGTTATTTCTAATAATTTAATTTTCTCTTAGGTAAACAGCGGCGTCCTGGCCGGCATTTTAACCATAGAACCAGAGAAGATACAAGCGGTGGATATGGATACGTTAGACGCTAAGATTCTGTACACCATTGAGAGTGGAGAGCCCGACTCTTGGGCGACCTACTTCGCTATAGACCCCAGCAGCGGCGCTGTGAGACAGCTATTACCAGTCGACACTAGTATAGCGAAGAAGTTTCAGCTAGTCATTAAAGTAAGTAAATATTAAATAAGGAGTCAAATAGTAGACTTCTTTGTTATTAGGTTTAATTTATTTTCTCATGAACAACATCGTTTAATTAAAATGAGAATATGTTACCTATGATTTTTTTTTAATTTGTACGTTGGCGCCAAAAGTTCTCGCAAATTTTACATACTGTGAATTACGATGAATTACGGTGCTTGTATCTTCCGGATAACACATTAATGTTGGTAATAATTGCCAAAACTGCTAGATTCATTCCTCAAGGAATCTCCTTATCCAGATTTGTGTCCCACTTTTATGTGGCTTATGGATTAGACTGATGAAATTGATATAACACTTCACAGGCAGAAGAAGTAAGCGAAGCAAAACGATTTACGACAGCTAAGTTAACTATAACAGTGAGACCGGTGGACGCGAGTCCGCCCGTAGTAGCAGCTTCGTCGGACGAAGGCCAGGTCGAAGAGAACTCTGCTAAAGGAACGAAGGTCTTGGACAGCAAGGGCATGCCGGTCAGATTGAGCGTGTCGGACCCAGACTTAGTAAGTCACTTTACCCCGAATACAGAAACGCTACTCAAATTTTGGGCACTGATTAGAGAGTTAAATGGACAAATATCTGTCAGAATTAATATGGAAAAACAAATTTAAAATTTTGACAATACTTAAATGCTAAGCAGGACTCAAGCTTTGAGTAGCGTTTCTGTATTCAAGGGTTTGAAGCTAAGACAAATGTGATAGTGTACGTTTTTGATGCTGTGTAGTGTAGTGACGACAGAGCAGAATGAATGAAGTGATGCTTTGCCGTCATCACCCGGGTGTATGTATGTAGTTTGTAAAATAAAAGAAGATTCATATTATGACAGCTGTTATACTCAAACACATATTTGTTTATCCTTTTGGACCTATAGCAGTTTTATACTCGTTGCTTGATGTCATAGGAATCATTTTATATTTTACAAATAATAGGTAGGTAGAGGTAGCATTGGTTAACAAGGGATATAAGAAAATTTTGTGAGTGTATTAAATTTACTGTCATGTTACTGATTGTTGTGCAGAAAATACGTTTAGCTAATTATTTATTATCATTAAGTCCCATCCCATAATAGGTGGCAAGGCATAATAGGTAACTATTCCCATCTTTGGGTCATATCAACAGCACATAATATATTGAGATATTGTCAGTTTTATAATTTTGATTATATAATTTTGATATTTTCCTCTTTGTCTTAAGTTCATAATCGGAATTCACAGTGTATGTTATAATGTATATGGTTCTTTATTATAGGGGCCAGGAGATCCAGTGCCCAACTACACATTCGAGTTGACGACTAATTTCTTCGATATCGACAAACAAGGATATCTTATTGTCAGCGACGAACATCTGGATAGAGATACACCTACTCACGGCAAGTTTAGATTCCAGGTAAGTTAAACTCTTCTAAACACTCTAAAGAAGATACGGTAGTCAATAACGACTATTAAGAGTTGGACATAGATGTCTACCTGTGTCTTACTAACAATCACAACAAATATATAATTCTTCGTGAAATAGCTATACCTATGATATAGGGATTCCAATATAAAGAGGTGTAAAATTGTGATATAAGAAAACAATAAAAAATTTAGGAATCTGCTAAATAATTATGGCCACGAATTAAATTAAAATTAGGTTAGTAATTTGCGTTATTCCCTGAGTCAGTTAGTAAATGTGAAATTAATATATCAATTACAGGTGGTTGCAAGAGAAGCCAACGGTGGTGCTGCATCAGCGCCCTTCTCGTTGGCTGTTCAGTTGCTCGACCAAAACGACAATGCTCCTGTCATACCGAAGACGCAGCCTATAATAGTCCCCGCTAGCTTAGAACCCACAGCTGTACACAAGGTAGGCGGAGGCGATATAGCTATAATCACAGAAATATTTTTTTATCATAATGAAAAGTTATATTAACTAGAAATCAATATTTTTATTTTTGACCGATATTGACACACCAACTATATGAACTTGGAATAATCCAATTATTAAGTAATATTTCCCTTAAAATGGACTAGTGTCAGGTATATTTCTTAAAGTTGGCATAATGACTTCTACCACGGTACATCGGCTTAAATTATAAACATGGTTCTAATGTATATAAAATACCCTATTCAAATGATCATGATTTGGTGATTTGCACCTTAAGTAATATTGCTGTTAAGGTAGTTTTTGAAGGAAATAGATCTTAAAAAGACAATATTCGCTTTTTCCAGGTGGACGCGACCGATATCGACGAGGGTGAGAATGCACGAATAACGTACAGCATATATCACATATCTAACAATGGAGGCAACAAATTCACTATTGACCCCACCACTGGCGTTATATGTGAGTGATGTGTTCTGCACTATATTTTACTAACAATTATTTTATTATTGAAATAAAATTTCATCGTCAGCCCTTAAATGTACCAATTCGGGCATAGGCCTTGGCTTAATGGCTCTTATTATAATGTTTGATCATTGTTCACGTCGCTTAGAAAGATCAACTTAATTTGCGTTATCGTTTAATTTGTACTTTAACTATCTTATAGATATTTATACATATTTAGTTCCATCCAGTTGTACGTAAGTGTATGGTGACTTGATATTACCGCTTTGTGTGATGCATGTTGTAGTTTTTATTCAATAAAGGAAATACATAACTAAACTTTAAGTCACTGAGAGTGTGAACAAATATCACTATTGTTTGATTGGCACTACCACACACTAATAGCATAAACACTTTTTGAACGTATATAATTTGTGATTTTTATCAACGATATTAGTGGATGCTTTCTAAATTCTAGATTCCTTCTTTTCGCTGACGATATGAAGATTTTTAAAGTTGTTAATAATAGTTCTGAATCTCTTCAATTACAGGAGGACTTAATTCGCTTGGACAAGTACTGTAATGAAAATAAACTTGATCTTAATGTCGCGAAATGTTTCTGTATCAAATTTACACGTAAACGTAATAATTTATTGTTCGATTACAAGATAAAAGATGAAAACCTCATTACAAACCCAAATGCTAAGGATTTAGGTGTTATTCACGACAGTAAATTTGACAAACATATACAACATGTCGTCGATAGGGCTACTAAAGCATTGGGTTTTGTAATTAGATCATCGAAGGTCTTTAGGAGGATGAAAACCATCAAAATTTTATACTGTGCCTACGTCCGAAGTCATCTAGAGTACATGTCACAGGTCTGGAATCCTCGATATGATAAATATATCCACGAAATTGAGAAGATCCAAAAGAAGTTCACACGTTTTCTTTATAATCGGTTTGGATTGCCTTGTCGTGAATATGAGTAGCGCTGTTCCGCACTTCACCTTTTGCCGTTGCATCTACGAAGAAATATTTCTGATATTTTCTTTCTCTCCAAGATAGCTCAGAATAAGGTTGATTGTCCGGAGCTCCTTAACAAAATTGAATTATCAGTACCTAGTAATATACTGCGGCACATAGGAATACTGCTTCGCGTTCCCTTTACTCGAACCAACTTTAGGAGAAATAGTTTTTTGCCTAGATCCTGCCTTTATTTCAATAATAAGGTTCGTGAGGATAGTCGCCTGGATCTCTTCCATAGTACCATAGACCAAATAAAGTGCCTGTGTGCTGAGGGATGGTCCCGGGTGACTACTGCCAAGTAATTTCTAATTTATTAATTTGTTATGAGTTTAATGTAAAAGTGTAGTTTTGTTGGTCTAGCTGAGTTGCAGAGTCTTTGCTGTTTTATTCTGCCAATCATATGTGGAAGCTTGTAATTGGCCTTTGACAACCAAAACTTTGTAATTACCATTTAGTAATGTGCCGTAAGCTTTCCGAAGAAAATAAAATAAATAAATAAAATAATTCATGCATAAGTCCAGCTTATTTGAAGTTAGAGAGGGAAGTATATAGACACCCCGGTTTTACAACTATATGAGATCCTTATGTCAAAAGGCGACCCTGTTGGTATCTTTTGGACTCTTCATAGTAGTTTCCTAGGTGGTGCAGCAGGAACGCTGATGCCCATTCCCTATTATATTCGATATACAGAGGGTGACTACATAATTGTATTCTACTCTGCCCTTAGAACACGGCAAAAATATAATAGGCCCACATTGACAGACTAACTAGCCAAAAGCAAAAGTTTTGTTTATACGTACGGCATAGAGTCTAATTTTCTACTACAATTTTCCCTTGAAGTGTACTAGTGCTATATTCCTTTAGGTTGGCTTAAAGACTCTCATAGTACATCGGCTTAACTTTTAAATTCGTCTAATGTATAGACTCAATTGACCACGATTGGATGATGAATGCTAACAGTTTTCTTCTCGTTTCTACATACATACATAAATCACGCCTATATCCCCTAACGGGTAGGCAGAGGTGAATTAACACCCACTTATCGCCAATTTAGCTAGGTCCCATGTAATAGGTGGTGAGCCTATTGCCATCTATCGGGCACATCAATCGCAGTATATTGCTAAATGGTACAAGAGGAATGCTGCTGCCCATTACTCATTGCTGTCTTTACCCTTAGTCGCCTTGTACGACACCCACGGGAGAGATGGGGGTAGTGACAATTGTATTCTACTCTGCCGTCACCACACGGCGTTCTTCTCGTTTCTATAATGAATAATTTCCATTTTCCAGCCAGCACAGGCCGCTTGCAAGCCGGCGAGCAGTACAGCGTCACTGTTAGGGCCACAGACGCCAAAGGTCTCAGTTCTCAGGGCATAGTCGAGTTGTCCGTAGCGCCTGGCCCTAACACTCGACCACCACAGTTCTCCTCGAGAGATTACTACGCTCCGGTGTCAGAGGGGGCGTCCATCAACTCCACTGTGACCACTGTAACGGTGTGTATTACAAATATCAAGTTCTTTCATTTTTGTTAAAAAAATAGTAATTACTATAGTTAGTTAGTCACCATACATCATTTTTCAAACTTTTTCTGACCCCTTCTTCTTTGTAATATTTTTTCTTCTTTGTAATAACATTAAAACAATTACTAAGTATTACATACCAACTATACTTTATGTACTAACATAATTTACTCTATTATCTTAGACATCTATTATATTACCCTGTTCCCAGTCTATCTGGGGCCGGCGCTGTATGTTTCCTCTTCCATTCATATCGGTCAGACGTCATCAAGCATTCCACTACCTTTCGATTCATATCATCCATCACACCGTAAAGGTGCTAGTGATGAATGAATATTTATTATCTTTTCTATAAAAGAGACGGAACGGACTATGTTGAGAGACCGATGAACGGAGAGAGTGATTGGAATGACAACATTCCAATCCATACTGCTAAAAAGTTTTGGCTTAGGTTTTACGGCCGGCCGCCTGCCTGATACTAACCCTCTTTGGTTATTGTGTATAAGTGTATGTGTATTAACACATTTCGCCAACTATGTAAAGGTCCCACAGTGATAATAATCGGCGATATACCATCTGCCTTATATTTAAAGATCTTTCATCGCTAGATACAGTCAAAAATAGGTATTGTGGCGATTTTTGTAACGAGGAAAACTATTTTAAAATGAATATTTAATGTAATTCCCATACTCGCAAGGGCAACACAGCGTAACGCAATTAACGTATACATAACGCATTTGTATGCTTAAGAGTATATATCTGAAATCAATAATTGCCCATTTAATAATGTTTTGTACATTTTTTAACATTTCAGGCTAAAGACCCAGAGAATGAACCCGTAACTTACTCAATAGTCTCCGGAAATGATCTTCGGCAATTCGGTATCGGCGCCACCACAGGCATCATCACTGTCATACGAAGATTGGACCGAGAAGTTCTCACTCGATACCAATTGGTAAAGAATTTTTATATTATCATCTTTTATTAAAAATTAAAAAGCCTCTGATCATGCTGAAGTAAATTATTAAAGCATATACCAAACACGTCCATTTTAGTAATCTTATGATTACTATTTCGTATGAATACAATTTACTTTAGTTGAAAATTTGAAAATGAAAGGTCTTCTATGTTGGTTTGGTGTCTCATAAGAATTTTGGTCTTCAATGTTGGTGCCCCATAAGAAAATTGGTTAATGTGAATAATATTGTCCATAACAGATGATAAAAGCCGAAGATCCTGGTAAATTGGCTAGCACAGCCACGGTTAACATTAAGGTTACCGATATCAACGACAACAACCCAAAATTTGACGAGGATTCCTATATGTTCCATGTTAAAGAAGGTATGTTGGTACTTATTAATCTTATGGAGTACATATCTCTAAAATGAACCCAAATACATATTTTAAACACAGAAATCTATTTGTAATAAAACAACTTATACGGATAAGACTTATATAAATAGGTATTTGGCATGTTTATTATTAATTTAGTCCTACGCTACGAGCACTTTACATTGGCCGTGGTCACGGGGGGAGACAAATTATTTATTTATTTACGATTTCCAGTCCGTCCTGTACACATAAGTGTGATATTTTTTTACACACCAGTTTTTACCAGAATAATATAGTTATTTATTATTGCTTTAGGTGCATCTGGTGAATTCGTTGGCTACGTTCACGCTACGGACATCGATGAAGGCGTCAATGCTCTAGTCAGCTATTCAATTCCAACACACCTGCCGTTTAGCATCGACAACGCTACGGGACAGATTAACACAAACACTAAGCTTGATTACGAACAGACAAAGGTGAGAACTTAAATGTATTCCAGGAATCTATTATTAAACATTTTAAGGTTGCAAATCGGTTAAACACCCAGCAGTCTATTAAGCCACGGGTGGCGGCGGATACAAAGCATGATTCTAGCTTCAGCAGATAGCGGTTAAAAAATGCCAGCCATAAGCTCACCTAAAAACAAAATAAATACTTTCTTAAAGCAATTTCACATTATTTTCCAGGAGTACGCGTTCGTAGTGACAGCTACAGATGGCGCCATAGACAAGCGACTTGGTACAGCTTCAGTGACGGTCCAAGTACAAGACATTCCCGATGAAGTGCCAATATTCCCCCAGTCCCTTTACACTGTGCATGTACCGGAAAATGCACCTAATTACCCGGTCGCCAAGGTTCAAGTGAGTATGTTTTGCAAGTCTGATATAAATTAAAATTAGTAACTTGTCACCTTGACATCACAAAATAAAACGTAGGTATTCAAGCAATTTTAAGGTTACAATATTAATGTAAAAGTGAATATTATATTCATATAAATGGTAAACTATAGCCCGACAAGTTCGTGCGCGACCTTCTCTTATACCGCAGGAGGGTCGCGTACGAAGTTGTTGGATTATAGGTATATTGCTCATTACACAATGGAAAACATCAAAAAAATAATATTGTCCTTAAAATCTATATTTAGATTTTCGTAACACAGAAAATATCAATTGAAGCAATATTTTATCTTAATAATTATTATTATGATTTTATTTTTAGATAATTGTTAGATGAATTATTATTATTACAAAGTAAAAAATTACGAATTATATTCTGACCTCTTTTTCTTCTTAACAATTAATGAATAACTCTAAAAATAAACTAATTTTCAGGCGGAAGACCCAGATACCACTCCGGAGATAACCTACACTATATTGATGGGCGACACAGAGTCGTTCTCTATAGACCGGAAGACTGGAATGATCCGAACTCTCAAACCTTTAGACAAAGAGACGATGGCGCGACACGAGATTCTAGTAGGCACAGAGGAGAATAACACAGACGGCCCTCAGGCCACGACCACAGTCGAAGTTTTAGTTGATGTAAGTATTTTTTAGCCATTTACGAAATTAGACACTTTCTGTTCCGTTCTTCCAGCCAACATTTTGCTTTGTACGAGTTATATGTCACAAAAGGCCTGTTATTTCTATACAACTATAAACAATTATATTTTCCGGGAAACATAATGTGATGATGGCAGAATGCGTTGAATATAATGTGATTTACGTGCTCGATTGATGGCTATATCCGATTACAGCGGACCTAAAATATTTGGTGAAATATGGGTGTTGAAACACCTCTGCCTACCCCTTTGGGAGAAAAGACGCGTAATTTATGAATGTATTTTCCGTTTTCAATTGAAGACAAATCGAAAACCGAAAAACTTTTATTTCATTTTTCTGGTAAAACGTATTTGGTCGAAGCTATAATATTTAAACTTTGAAAATGAAAAACAACATTTATCTCCCTATTTTCAGGATAAGAACGATAACGCCCCTATCTTCACATCGGTGGTTCGTCCAATCACGATCGAGGACTCCTCTTCGATTGGTAGTCTGGTCCAAACAGTCGTAGCAGTAGATGCCGACGCAACTGCTCCAAATAACAGGGTGCGGTACAAGCTGGTGGGAAGAGGGAAAGCTTCGAAATACTTCCATGTGGAACCTGATACTGGAGCCGTGAGGGTCAGAGATGATCTGAGGAAGGACACGGATAGTGAATATACGGTGAGTATTGGGTAAAGAAAGAAGGATGAAAGAAAAATGTATATAGCTAAAATAAGAATGTTAAGATGGACCTGACTAGAAAAGACAAGCTTAGAAATGAGAAAGTCAAAGGATGTTTGAAAGTACCGCCGATTATTGAAAAATTGAGAAGCAACAGACTCTGTATTATGTAAGTCGATTTCAGTTGCTTTCGTCTAACTATCTCTCTCACTCATTGAGAATAATAGCAAAGTGTTAGAGTGACCGGTAGATCAAAGCAACTGAAACCGGGTTACATAATACGGGGTCGGGTTAGCGTGGTACGGGCATGGGAAAGAGATGGGAATTTTACGTAACAAGATATGATAGAAAGAATGATAGTAAGACCGAAGAAGCGATGGATGATTGTGTGACATATGATATTAGGAAGAGGGGAGTTCTTATGCCAAGCTCGCCCTCACGTCTGATAGGGCAGAGTGAATGTGATATAAATGTTGTAGCAAGCGTACGGCATGATTATTTTTTAAATTAAATTATATTCCTGTAAAATGTTAAGATTTTGATAGAACAAAGTTTGTTCAACAAACATAGTCAGTTAGTTTTTAGGCATCTGCCTGGATTGCAGTGGACCCGGGTTCGATTCCCGCATCAAGACTATAATTTTTCGAACTTTTTCTCATCACAATATGGTTTGTATTTAATTTTTTTTTTACAGGTGGATGTACAAGCTTTCGACCAAGGCGAGCCCATGATGTCCGCCGTCACTAGTCTCACCGTGTACGTTAGCCACTCAGCAACCGTACCTCCTGATGTAAGTTTCATAATAATATCAAAATGAAATAATATGAATAATAATATATAATATATAATATAAATAATATATTATATATATATATATATAATATAAAATATATATAAATATAATATGTATAATAATAATATGAATGAAATAATATAATACTTCTATTTTCTATTGTTATGGTTATCTTATTTCTGGTGCTCGACATAAGTTTAGGCAGTTGCTAAGGATTAGACTCGCGTACAATTAACAATAGTGCGGTTGTTAATAATTATTTTTTCTTTGCCAGGTGGGTCTTGGTTTCGCGGACACAGTCTACACGGAACATATCGCAGAGAATTCACCGAACGGAACTCTTGTTAGGATATTGCCATTATTGAACAAGAGAGAACATTCCCCTGATATTCCATTGAAGTGCCGCCTTACTGAGTCGTCGCAGAAAGGTATTTTTTATTATTATTAGGGTTAGTGAAAGTATAATAAAAAAAAACTCACCAATTAACGTGACAGAGTTTTTAAATAGGTAATTTAAGCGTTCTCATCCGTATATTTTTATCAATTAATCCATTATCAGGTGTATTCTACGTTAAACTCACCGAAGAGAGAGACTGCGCCATCTACCTAAACACCAGCTCTTTGGACTATGAAGCTCTCAACGAGTACTCCTTAGAAGTGCAACTAGAGTCCATCCAAGGTCTCATAAATCCAGAGAACAGCATGGCTCTCGTCAAAGTGCACGTCACAGATGTCAACGACAACGCACCGCTGTTTGTGTTCAGAGATCAGTCGACTATAGCCGGAGCTGTGGGCAAATACTTCGCTATAATTACTAAGGACACGCTTTTGGACACCAACGTTTTGCAAGTAAAGGTTAGTACCAGTTTTCTTTACTTACACAATGGCCTTGATTGGGGCATTGTGTGGATCTCCTTTCGTCTTCTTACTCCAACCAACCCAGATTATCCCAAAAAAAACTTTTTTTTTGTGATAATCCGATAATCCTTTTTGGACTGACAACTGTATGCGCATATCTAGTAATCGAATCCAATTTTTTTATTATGTATTACTATTACTTCTAGAAAAGATTTCTGAAATTAATTTTTCATATATTGAATTTCATAAGTTTTGGTACCTACATCTTTTGATTCATTCCATTAGATGTCATAAGCTTTGCATGAACTGCAAAGTTTTAATTAGCTGAAAAACTGTACTAGTTATCTTTTGCTCATAATTATTACAATACCGGACAAGGGAAAAAGGAAGAATGGAGAATCCAAAAAAAAAGTTAGAGACTTGCTATATGTGCAGAAGAACTGGCAGTTTAATAAATCTTTTCTTTTTTCCAGGCTAAAGACAAGGACAGCGGTGCGTATGGCAAAATAGAATACCACAAACACTCTTGGCCCCAAACAGTCGAAGAATACTTCAACCTGGACAGCGATACCGGAATAATTAGGAATATCAAGACCTTCTCCAATGTACCACAAGATTCTTTGCCGTTTAAATTCAGTGTAACCGCGAGAGACAACCCTAATTCGCCTCAGGATTACAATATCGCCAGAGCTTCAGTTGTGGTACGTTGGTAAACTTGCATTATACATCTGTTTATACAACATGTAACGGAAATAACGCACACCTTGAATATTACTCACGCTGAGTAAGTCATAAAAACTGAAGATATCAAAACTTGAATATTGTGAAATTTATTTTGGAAGTTCCATACATTGCGTATTACCTACTAACCGAACAATTTGTACGGGGAAAGCAGTGGCAAAGCACGCTCAGCTTTCGATTGCTTAAACTAAGCAATATTTTAGCTAAGACCGGTTATTGGATAGGTAACCAAAAATATATCCTGTAGGCCTATTCCCTAACTTTTTTTGACAGTTGAAAGTGATGATCACCGAACTATTTACTTATCCATTACTACTTTACTATAATGCTATTGTGACACTTGTCCTGTGATAACAGCAATGTATTAGTAAATAGTTCGGTGATCATCACTTTCAACTGTCAAAAAAAGTTAGGGAATAGGCCTACTGGCCTTTTCGAACATTGTTTGACTAACGCGTTCGCAGGCCAAATGAGCTAAGCCACTGCGCCATAAGCTCCTCCTAGTACAGTCTTAGCAATTTTAAGGTAGTGCGATTCTCACATTGCCCCGTACCACGCAGAGTACCGTTGGAGTGCGTGATGTAATGTTGCTTGTAAATATATCTGGTTTTTTTATTGAAAACAAGCGAAATAATATTGACAAACACGGTAAACGTAAATAAAATAAAGTCAGAAAAAGTTTCGAAAAATTATTTGTCCTGATGCGGGAAACGAATCAGCGTCGTCTGCAATCCGGGCAGATGCCTATACAACTCAAGTTTTTTGTGACTTTATTTTCTTTGTAATATTTTTTCAATAATGGTTAAATAAAAATCAAATCGTAACAGTAAACGCATCGGCCCGCAGCCTTATAAACTAAATACTGAAATAGGTATTGCAATTTCTTTCCAGATAAACTTACTGCAGAAAGAGAACCAACTCGTCTTGGAGGTGTCGAACGTGAACGCGGACGCAATGGTGCGTCGAGCTCGAAGCGTACTAACGGCAATAGAGAAAGAAAGCGGTTTGGTCGCCGGACTGGAGAAACTAACCGACAGACATTTTGCGGGAGCTAACGGTACACTGGAGGTGGATAGCACAGGCACGGACGTATGGCTGTACCTGATAGACCCGGCGACTGGGAAGATATTGACCAGGGAATCTGCCCCCGTTAAGAAGTAAGCACTTTTATTTAATATTACTTACACCGCTATTTATCCTCGAAGGGGTAGACAGAGGTGAATTAACATCCACGTTTCGCCAATTATGTTTGGTCCCATGTTAAGGTTCGAGTCTATTGCGATCTAAGCAAGCATTGTAATCGCAGTATATTACTAGGTGGTATAAAAGGAACGCTGCTGCCCATTCCTCATCACAGTTTTATCCTTAGTTTTATGTATGTGTGTATTATTACAAAAAAAATTACCGTAGTTGTCGATCAAAATAAAGTAGTTTATCACAGACACTTAGGGCCTGTTTCACAATCGACGGGTAAGTTCTGAATAACTTACTTGACAGTTCAATTACCATAAATTTCATATTACAACAGTCAAATGATCTGCCAAGTAAGCCATCCAGAACTGACCCGTCGATTGTGAAACAGGCCCTTAGTATTTTTGTAATCATTCTCTCTTCATAACTTTAAAACTCGTTCATAAAAAAAACATTTTTTTTCAGGGCTATAGAAAGCGGTGTACACAAAGCAGTGGCTGCCAGTCTTCAGTCTCCCGTTAGCCAAGTGCGACCGCCATTAAACCCACCGGAACAAACCCGTCGACCTACCCATGTAGCGGCTGCACCGCTGGCTACAGCGTTGCCGGCCGCTTTGATAGCGCTTGCAGCGCTGGTGTTGGTAGCTGCCACTGCCGCAACAATCTACATCTGCGCTTCTTGGAATAGGTAAAGCCTCGCTATAGAAAACGATTGTGATAGGAATGAGAGGGGCTAATGAGTAACTTCACATTTGTGCATGCATAACAGTTCATCATCATCACCATTTTAATGACTCTATGTAATATACCTACACACATATTACACGTCCTAATTACATTATCTATTTCAATAAATCAAATCGATTAGGGACTTTGAGAAAATAACTATTAAACATGTTTTATATTAAAAGACACATCAAGATTGTTTCCATTTAGTATCTCACTACAATGACTGGAATACTTGATTGTTTAATGGTTATAGGTGTATTAATTACAAACGTACTTAACGTACACAATTTATTGACAGATTTGGGGACTTGTTTGGTTGGATATTGTAATTAATGCAGGGTTATTTTTAAAACATGAATAACCTCGCAGGAGTAGATAGCTAACGTCATAAGCAACAATGTTTGTTCTACGACTTTTAATAATTCGTAAGTAATTGACTTTCATAAAAAAATAAATACTAATTTAATTTACCGCTCTAAAAGTTAACAACTCTACATACATCGGCTTAAGCAACGCGCGGGCCTAGCGTAGCGTCGTCCTTTCGTTTATGAATAAAAACATAGACGTATAATTGTCACGACAGTACAATAAAAACTTAAAAAAATATTTTTGCGCAATGTGTTGCGTTATATTAAAACTCATAAAACAAACGTTGTTGTTTATGATGTTGGCTATCTAGTCATGGGAGGTTATTAATGTTTTAAAAATAATCCTGTATATGTAATACCATTTGCAAGTGTTTTTCGTAATAGCCTAAAATAATAGTAGAATATATACCAAGGGCGATAAACCAAACAATGCCTCAAATTTAAATCGGCGAGGGCGACAAATATGTGATCTGAGGCTTTCTTGTTTATCGCCCGAGGTAAGTGTGTGACCAGAAAGTGAGATTTGCCGTACGCGTAGCGGGCGGAAAAGTCCACTAATGGCCAGGTGTCACAAACACTATTATTCATAGTCATAGTCACATCATTTATTGCCACATGTTGGTGTAACATGTTGGTATAACAGTTAGTATTCTATAGGTACAAGAAACATAAAGAGCAAGCGATCCAGCAGTATGGCACGCTGAGCATGAGCATGCCACCTCCAAGGCCCCCTTCAGGTTACGAGTCGAGTGAAGATGAACCGGCACCAAGATATGAGACTCAGGTAATCTTGTAATACATAATAATAATATAATATAGATTGATTTATTCTTGATATTTTATTTTTGTGGATGGTGAGCATTGTGGTGCAGTGGATTGCTGCGATTACGTAATATAATCATTAATCAATAATATTTACAATGGCCGGTCATTGGGTGACCAAAATGTATTATCTGGAGTTCCTCCGTGCTTCAGAAGGCACATTAAGCCGTTGGCACAGGCTCCACGCAGTCGTTAATACCCACCAATCCGCACTGGGCCAGCGTGGTGGGTCATGGCCCATTCTCCCTATAATCTTCCATCCGTAGGGAAGGCCTGTGCCCCAGCTGTGGGGACACAAGGCTGATGATGATGATTTATTATTGTACAATGAAGAAGGGACTTTATTTCATATGAGGGTGAGTTGAGATATCTTACAATTAGCGAACGAAATATTACTTTATAACTATATTATTGTTCTCCTATTGCCATAGGTACCTACCATATTTGTAATTAAGCGTTTTATTTTATTTATTCTTTGGGAAACATTCAATTAGTCTTTAAATTACAATAGGTAAGAAATTGCAGTAAAATTATATCACAATTTTTTCCTTCTTACTCGTATTTGATACCACATTATTTTGAGTCGGCGCAAAATGATTTTGTTATCTACGTAGGTAGAGGTAGGCAGGTAGACCTGACACCAACCGAGAGAGTGCGGAGTACCTCACCATGCGAGACATAGTTCAGGAAACTCCTTTATTGCCCTCTAACGTATTAAACAGTATTCTATAAGCTGCCGTCAGCACATGGCAAAAATGAATAGGCTATGGCACACAACTACGAAAGGCTAGGGCTCATTCTAGAGGAATTTTCGTAGAAATTGACAATGCTAAGTTATATATTCATGTTTACAGGTGCTCAATATGGCGGTGGACGATGCCGACCTACAGCTAGATTTCAGTCCAAATAACCACGCGTTCAACATACATAGCGTGCAGTATTTATCCAAAGATAACGGTAAGTACCATTGTTATTGAAACAATGAAAACGTGCCACTAAAAACCTCAATGTCTTTTTAAGTATGAGAGCAACAGTAATTAATTAAAAATATTTTCAAATCCATTTAGTAACAGAAAATAAGAGAGGTCTTATTTATGGCTATTGTATTGTCCCAATGTACCTACTAGCTGCGCCGACCCTTACCGTAGACGGTTCCTTTCGAAGGCTATACTAAACTCATGCAATTTTATCCACTAGGAGAACGCAGTCCGACCCTTTCGGAGACTGCGACGACAGCTCGAGCGTCGAGCGTCAACGAAAACGCCGCGACACTAAACAACAGTCATTTCGACACTATGGCCAACAATTCGACCATGGCGCGGAACACACAAACCTTGAACAGACGAGTGCCCAACAACCACGCGTTGAACAACGCTCTGGGCACGCTACCGAGGGTGAATAACAACAATGTTGGTGGCGGTCTGCTCGCTGCAACACTCGGAAGGAAAATTAATGGTGGGAACAATCATAAGAAAAAAACCAGCCAGCCTATAATGGCCTATGATGAAATTCCGGGCTTGCAAAGGTTAGTAGAATACGTACTAAAATTAATACCTACCCACATACACAAATGATTCCTATTTATCCTTTGCCTACCAAATGGTGTTTTGACACCCACATTTCGCCATCTAAGGTCTCATGTATTATGCAGCGATCCTGTTATATCATCTAGCATACATACATACATAAATTACGCCTATATCCCCGAAGGGGTAGGTAGAGGTGAACTAGCACCCACGTTTCGCCGATTATGTTAGGTCCCATATAATAGGTGGCGAGCCTATTGCCATTTATCGGGCACAAAATTCGCAGTACTATTGCAAGGTGATATAAGCGGAACGCACTTGAACGCACGCCCATTCCTCATCGCTGATTTATCCTCAGTCGCTTTGTACGACACCCACGGGAGAGATTTGGGGTGGTGACAATTGTATTCTACTCTGCCGTCACCACACGGCTTTCATCTAGCAATATACAGCGATTTTCGTACCCGATAGATGGCACTAGGTTCGTTTCCTATTGTTACATGGGACCAAACATACTTTCCGAAATGTTATGTTACTACACCTCTGCCTACTCCTTCGAGGGTAAATAGGGGTTATGTATATTATTGCAGCCGGGACAGATATTTTTATTTTTAGAACAGAGGGTTGCTTTGAATATAAAGTGTATGTGTATGTAAACATTTAATTTTATCCTTTTTGTTACAGAGCTATGGATAATGATAATGTCACTTTTGGCAAAAGAAACTTCACTGGGTACTCCTACGACCAGTCACCGGTGGAAACTACAACTGAACTATAGTTAGCGATGATCGAATGACGTAGTTAATCCAAAAAACTGGCTTAATATCAACAGAGTAAGGTTCCAAGCGCATTATCAAAGTAATAAGGACTTGTTCCATACAGGCCAAATATTTAGGCGATTGAATACAATTTTATACAATCGAAAATTTTAAATGAATAAAACACCGTGATCACGTGTCCGTCCTTTTAAGAAAGTAATAATTATATTGAGATATTAGTTTAATATTCTGTGTTCAACGAATTGATGTATAATTTTAAGTCTAAAGATAAATGAATTACGACTGAAATTGCTTCAACGTAGTTAGTTGTTGTGAATAACGAATTTTGAGATATTTTTTATAACATGTATAGTGTATGCACTTACTTAGCGACGGCTAGTCTTTTAAATATGTGAACAAATTGTGCATAATAATATGAAATAATAACTTATGGATGTGTAAATAAGGGTGGCATTACATTTGTAAATTAAGTATCTGATGTGTATAGACGCGGATATTTTTGTATAAATATATTGTATTAATAATGAAATTCTCTATTCTTATTGGCCAATCAGGTGCCATCTTAAAAATCCCTTTTGTTCTTGTTTTTTGTTCTTTCTTTTGTCGTTACTTGCCATATCGTTAATGTAACGGTTATTTTGACGATTATTTGACATAGATTTTATAAATGATTTATAATGTACCTATGAATTTCATTTGAGTATTTTGTCTTATTCCCTTTTAATGATGATCTTTGATAGGAATCTCAATTCTAACTATGTCTTTGGTTTTTGAAACAATGTTTTTATAGAGATCTTCACTTATACATTCCAATATTTTGGAATGTTTGTACGAATTTTGTGCCAGTTACTGTTAAAAAATAAACATTAAGGATACTCGTATGAATTTGTACTTATCGTAAATAAGAATGCTCATTTTTTAATATTATGTTATTATTGGAGTTGGCTTTTAAAAATTGTGCCAAACACATTAAAAAAATATTTTGATACAAATGTTTTTAAATAATTTCTTTTGTAAATATTTATTTGTATTGGCTAACTATACAAAATGTTACCTATAAATAATTCCTCTGTATATTAAATTTGTAAATCTTAATATATTTTTATTCCACTTAAAAATTAAATGTGTAATATAATTTTGTGAAGTAGAACGTTAATATTTTTTGTGGAATAAATCAATTATTATTATTCTTTTTATGACAGTGTTTTTATTTTGCTCGAATTCTTGTTGCAGTAACTGTGACTAAGTACTTACATAATTATGTTGACATAAATACCTATAATGTATATGCATTTACTAATCAAAACAGGTTTGTTTTGACGATAATATACACAGTAATGCAAATAAATCGTTTACATTGTTGCTTTTGGTTTGAATGTAGTTTCAAAAGTCATAATTGGGGTGAGTTGGGTCTGGGACATTCTACGTTATTCTATACCCTGGCCAGAATGGATGAATATCGAGTCTGGGAGTGGAGTCTAATAAACTACAATTAGTAGGTTAATTTTCATTTATTTTATATTGCCGTGTGGTGACGGCAGAGCAGAATACAATGGGCCCAATTTCCATCTCTCCCGTGCGTGTCGTACAAGGTGACTAAGGGTAAAGACAGCAATGAGTAATGGACAGCAGCATTCCCTAGCTATATACTGCGATTTATGTGCCCGATAGATGGGAATAGGCTCGCCACCTATTGCATGGGACCTTTACCTACCCTTTCGGGGATATAGGCACGATTTATGCATTTATGTAATTTTCATTGAATATTTACAAGCAAAATTTAAAGCTTGCGCCTTGTGATGATGGCAGAATAGAATACAATGGTCACCACCGCTTCTCGTAGTGTGGTATCTACAAGGTGACAAAGGATTATAAATATAACGAGGAGTGGGCAACATCATATATTTGCACACAAAGATGAATAGCAGCACCGTTCTTGTTATACCTCTTAGCAATATATTGGCGATTTATGTCGCCCATAGATGGCAATGCGCTCGCCCCCTATTACATAAGGGGACCTAATAGCTGGCGGAACGTAGGTGTTAATAGTTAATACACTTTAGCTAACGAGCTGATTTTTGTATTTGTGTGTGTGTAGTTAAAACTCCATTATTTCGGCCTCCAGTGTACGCTACCAGTTTTTAAGTAAAGACTTCCTTAATCAACTAAGTTGGAGGTAAAGTGACAAATTTATCTACAGTATAAAATATGATGTCATTCGTAACAATTCTTAGTTGAATTCAAAACAAACGGACGTGAATACACCTATTAATTAAGTATTTATCCGTCATGATTCGTTTTGTTATTTTCGTTTCTCTTCTAGTGGTTTCACTGGCTGCGGTAAGGAATAGTAAGTACCTACTTATACTTGCTTTTTTCTCATAATTATAATCTTTCACACAATCTATCTAATCGCTTCGTCGGCATACCCCCCTACATACCCCTCTTTTTCTTCTTTTTTTTTGTCGTAGTGGAATGCGCATCATACCAGCCGCTATCTAGGAGGATTACATAATCATAATGCAATTGAATTCTGAATTTTAATTTGACGGCCGGTTTGGTCGATTGTTCAGATCGATCGCTTGCTGTCGGTCAAGAGGTCTGGGTTCGAATCCTGGTAGGGGCAAATATTTGTAATGAATACAGACATTTCTTTTCGAGTCATTGTTGTTTATGTAGTACCTATATTAAAAATATCTATACATATTTAAATATTATGTACAGTCAACAGCGCGCCATCACAAAATGTCAGAATTATACATCGATTTTGTGCTTTACTTCAAACAAGATAAGGTTGACAATCGATTGGAAAAAATATGACAGATTTGAGGTTGACAATCGATTAAAAAAATATGATAGTTTTGGGTAATCTGAAGTGCCGATTGCACTGTACATACCTAAGTGTATTACTAATTATTTTCTGTGATAGTGTCCTTAACACAAGTGCTTATGCTACTTACCTTAATGAAATATGTACCTATCTATTAAGGGCCTGTTTCACAATCGATAAGTAAGTTCGAAGTTGCTTACTTCGCAGATCATTTGACAGTTGTAGTATGAAATATATGTCAATTGAACTGCGTAGTAAGCTACTTCGAACTTACTTGTCGATTGTGAAACAGGCCCTAAGTCTTTTATTTAAATTTGTGATAGGTTGCGAAGACCCAAATGAAAAGTTTAACTTTTGCGGCTCGCCTTGTACTGCGACGTGCGACAACCCACACCCCATATGTATAGCAGTGTGCGAGAGGAGGTGTGAGTGCAAAACAGGATACGTGAAGTCTAATGGACAATGTGTTTTGCTTTCACAATGCGACAGTAATTAGGTAAGGAATTAAACACTCAATGATTTACTCTTTTTTACAATAACGTCGATTTCTGAATGGACGTACCTATAATACATTCGAGCACAGACATTTAGGGGAAGCCGACCCTAAAGTTAAAATACATTTGTTTTAAAATACATACTGATAGGAGGTGAATTTACACCTATGTTTTGCCAATTAAGTTAGGTCCCATGAAATGGAAGCGAGCCAATTACAGCCTACCATCTGTCAGCACGTAAATCTTGCTAGGAAATAGAGGAACGCTGCTGCCCATTACTCATCGCTGTTCTTACTGTTTCGTACCTGACATTAATCTGCCAACAGCTTCCAATCATCTTATGTGGGGAATTCACTATACGGACATGCCAGCTAGACTTGCCCGCGCGGATCTCGTTTGTAAAGGCCAGACTGACTATGACGGTTCTACACTAGGCAAACATCGCACAAACCTAATAGAAGCAAAGTCCGGCGGGCATGTCTGCAGGCATGCCCGTGGGCATGTCCGTGTAGTGAATTCCCCGCTTTAGTCTATAACTCAGAAGTCTCTCAGTCATTTTCAACGTTCCCCCGATACTCAGCAACTTTTGTGTTGTTATTAATCTACCACTATAGGTACTTGTAGTAAATTATGGACAACGAACCCCTTAAAATTGCTATATTGGCCGTGGCTAATTTGTGCGTCAAGGCTGAAGGCTCGAATCCCTCCGGGAATCCCGCCTGGCTAGTTGATGGCATAACCGTTGGCCACATACACAAACAAATCATACCTATTTATCCCCAAAGGGGCAGGCACAGGTGACATGTGAATTAACACCCACGTTTCGCCGATTATGTTTGGTAGCAGGAGGCGAGCCCATTGCTATTTATCGGGCACGTAAATTCAAGTAGGGGGGAAAGTATTAGTGCCTAAATTGAGCACTTCCGTGTATCACATTATTTAGCGACTTGATATATTCCCTGAAGTCTAATTATCTGCTCCCTTAAGGGCATGGTGCAAATTAAAGTTCACATGTTTATGCCCTTGGTATATAAATTGTTATTCAGGAGAGTGCCCGCTTTAGCCAGTATTCCTGTTTTGGGCTACCTTCCCCTATATTGCTAGTTTGTATAAACGCTGCTGTCTATTACCACAGTCATCTACATATTTTTTTTTGGTAAATTATTGCCCTACAGTTGACTTTCCAAATTAAATACAATTCTATTGGCTTCAATCTTTTTAACAATGTCCAATCAATATTTAATGTTCATCAATATTGTTACAGATTCAATGCCTTGTCAGCAAACGGAATGGCCATTGGAAGTATTTAATATTCGACATCGGAAACGTATTAGGTCCTTCAAATGTAATCCCGAATTTAACTGACAAATGAAATTGACTAACCTTTGGAGATACCATAGTACAGTCACCAACACGCCTTGCAATGATTTAAGTATAGGAATTTTGCAGATGAGTTGATAAACATATCACTAACAAATTTATTTCTACATTGAAACTCTATGTAATTATATTTTTTGTACCAATTGTTATTTATAATAAATCAATATTACTTCTATTTAGTTATATTACGTACTACTTAAATTTTTACTTTTTACCTTTAGTGCCATCAAATTAAGTGGTCAGTAGGTGGTGCCACTGGTGGTGTCAAAGAAATGCCAAAATCTATGGGTAAATTTGTAGTTCTAATTTTCGCCGTCTGACCAGATAACTTAGTGGCACTATATCGGTCCGATTACCCACCAACCCGCACTGGGCCAGGGTTATGGCCTAATCTCCCTATATTCTCCCATCCATAGGGAAGGCCCGTCCCCAGCAGTGGGGACATTAAAGGGCTGACTATGATGATGATGACTATCGGTCCGATATAGACTCATTCTAATTTCTCATCCATGCGTAGTGGATATTTAGTAAACGGTAATCTCTGTCTAATCACCAATAGTAGGACGACTAAATTTTGTATTCGTTTGTCTTATATCGAAATCTCTATCTACGCGCGTAGTGACGTATTGTCACTTTTAATATTCGTTTATTTGTTTAAATACCGTTTGCTGCATTTACGTCACCACGCATGGAAAGATTATCGTACTGAATTTTGCCTTTACTGAGAATTTTTAAGGTTAAAATTTAACTGCAGAAATTGTATAGCTTTAGAGGTGCTTATGTGGCTGCATTATCTATAACGAATGAGGAAAGCTTAATGGTTTTCCTTCTATATTCGTGTGAGTAGGTACTTATTTTGTTTGTATAATTAATAGGTAATTTCCAGATAGGTTAGGCACTCTTCAACCATTTGCTCTTTTTATTTACAGACACGAGTCACGGGTGCGTCAAATATTTTAATTATTAAATATTTTTATTTAGGAATTTTGAAAAATCATTGCCTCATAGTGTTGTGGTGATCCAATACAAACAAACAGTACTAGGAACGAGGAGCACTAGGAGCGTCATAAACCGCAATGTAAACAAACGAAGGCTAAACCAAATTTAAAATTCGAATTTCCCAAAACACTCGCAATCTAGGTGGTCGAATTTTTCCACGGCGCTCTTTTGTTTTTGTCCAATCCGGAATCCGGCGACGGCGGCACCGAGAAACAAAAGATGATCGTTCCGCTGTGAAATGAAATCTAATTTTTAGTAGATAACTGCTATTTGAAAATTGAATGATTTCACAAGAGAAAAGAACAATGGCGGGAATTAAGTAAGAATAATAATTTGTGAACGTCCAAACCGCGTATTGTTTAGATGAGTTTCCAATTTTTTTTTATGTTTTTTGAATTAGTTTTAGTTATTTGAGTTTTGTTATAATGTATTGCTATATCGAGAGCTGAAAAACTTACAATAAACACAAGTCACATACAATTTTGCCAAGAAGGCTTACTGAAATCGAATCACCAACTTTAAGTACTTCTATTCCAGGTTTCGCTCCAGACTAGGCTTGTCAATAATACGTGAAGACGCAAGAATATCAAGCACGATTTTTTTTAATTCGAAAATAGATTAATCCACATCTAAGTTATCGTCTTTTATTTAAAAAGTGAAGAATCCCAATACTACTTCGACAAATTCGACGACTTACGATAATTGGTTTAGTTTAGGTTAGAACAGTCCACCAAGAACTTTAAATTGTAAATAGATCAATACTAAATAAGTAAGTAATAAGTAGAATATTTTGTATTTATATTGCCCATGAAATACAACTATGTATTAGCTCCTGATTTGCTGTAGTAATGTGGAAAAAAGCCGTAATGTATGATGACGGCTGATGATATACAATTTGTCCCCAACCCCCTTCCTTCCACAGGTGTCAGACAAGGCGACTAAATGGTAAAGATAGATAGCGATGAGTAATTAGCAACAGCGTTTCTCCTTGCACGATAGATGGCAATTGGTTCGCTCCCTATTAGACGGGACTTAACATAATTGGCGAAATGTAAGTGATCATTCACCTCTGCTTATGGACAAATAAGGCCCACTTGCTGGCTCCAAGCTGGATCTGGCCCCACGGCAAATCACCCGGCATACGGTTAGACCGCGCCGAGGGCCCCGTCGCAGAACAAGGTCGAGTACAGCTTTAATTGTGCGCAAGAATTAAATTTAAGTTATCAGTTGTTTCGTCATAATATTGAAAAAATTTTAATAAAAAGGGGTTGATTTGGGGTTTTTTTCTATCGAGTGAAGTTTATTAAATCTTATAAGTGAATGCGAAATTGACTAGAATAAATCCTTAACTTATACATATATTTTTTTCAGAATTGTAAACACTTTGTTAAATGTCTCAGATTGTTTTAAAAGTTGCCTCTTTCGGCCCACAGGGCCTTAAGACGGCGGCCCAGACCACCGGGGGACTGATGCCCCCTGAGTTCATGCCCGGGACATGAGCTACCGCTCGATGCCCGCAGCCTGCCATCAGGCGGATGACCCGAATGATGATGATGTATGGATAAATAAGCGTAATTTATGTAT
Source organism: Cataclysta lemnata (assembly GCA_963931975.1). Taxonomy (NCBI): domain Eukaryota; kingdom Metazoa; phylum Arthropoda; class Insecta; order Lepidoptera; family Crambidae; genus Cataclysta; species Cataclysta lemnata. The sequence continues at coordinate 10,455,243 of OZ008339.1, forward strand.
TTCCGTATGTATAGTCCTAAAACCATTAGGTGCCGAAGACCCCGATTGCTGTTTGAAGGCTACCCTCAAATATTTTTGGCAACTCGTAGCAATCTCACACGTTGCATTTTTAAATTTAATATCTCTTTGTGCCCGTTCCCTGGCGGGCGTTACGTTGTGCAAAATTACGTACACGTAGCGAAAATGGAATTGTACTGCTCGTAAAATCTTGTTTCGTCACTGTGTGGTGTGTGTGGTGTGTGTGGGTGGTCTTAAAGAGATTTTTGTAAAACTGACGTGGAAGGCAACTCGACTATATTCGATTATGATACTCTTTATGATACATACTTTAAAAATAAAATACATAGTTTGCAAGGGCGCACTTATCTGTAAAAAAGATGAATATTCATGGGTCGACTGGAAACGTACCTACAACATATATTACATATTCATTCATATTTATAGACACATTCATCATGGCTATGTATCCCCGAAGGGGTAGCCAAATCCAGAGGTGTATTAACACCCACGTTTCGCCAACTAATTTCAGTCCCATGTAATAGGGAGCGAGCCTATTGCCATATATCACCTAAATCTCAACTTATCACTAAATGGTTCAATAGGAACTCTGCAGGCCATTCTTAATTAATTACTTTTGAAACCTTAGTCTTATTATTAAACATGAATTAGTTAATTAGGGAGAAAATTGAAAGCATAGTGGCCATTGCGCTGGGCTTGCGATAGCACAAAATAATCATACATACATAAATCACGCCTATATCCCCGAAGGGGTAGGCAGAGGTGAACTAGCACCCACGTTTCGCCAATTATGTTAGGTCCCATGTAATAGGTGGCGAGCCCATTGCCATACATCGGGCACAAAAGTCGCAGTATATTGCTATTGCTATTGGTATTAGTCCTCTAATACCAATTGCAATAGCTGCTGCCCATTCCTCATCATTGATTTATCCTTAGTCGCCTTATACGACACCCACGGGAGAGATGGGGTGGTGACAATTGTATTCTACTCTGCCGTCATCACACGGCGACAAAATAATCAATGTTCACTTATTGCTAACATTGCTTGTTTTTAGTATTATTAGATGGATGAACAAAATGTATCTCAAAGATTTTGTATGTTAAAAAAAGAATTTCCAAAAATTATGGTCTTGATGCGGGAATCGAACCCACGTCCGCTGCTGCAGCGGACGCGGGTTCGATCCACCAAAATCTTTGTACTAATTTTTCTGACATTTATATAATGTTAAACTTAAAAATCGAATAGTAAAATGTATCTCTCTCAAAATGAGTTTCTACGTGCTTCGGAAATCACGTCACCCATGCCCACCAATCAGAACTTGACTCATTGTAGGTTTTTCTCCCTATATTCTTCCATCCTTAGCCTGTATGCAAATTGCATGTTTGCTTGCTTGCATAGATGGTTTGTGCAGACGTATCCGACGGAGCCTCTGAAACTAATAAATACTCATGCCCTTTATTGCCGGGGGAACATTAACACCTCTTGGATAGAGGAATATAGGCAGAAGTAGTTCAAGAATAACAGTTTGACGTCCTTTCGAAGCAGAGAAGAACTCGAGATAGTATATTTTGGGCACCCATCTAAACAGTGGCCTCTGCATACATTGTTTAGCTTACGCAAATGCATTCTTAACTCGCTTACCACTGTTCCTTCGAGCTCTTCGTCGGAACAATAAGCACTTTTTAATAAATTTCGCATCATGTAACAGAACTTCAACCATAATTCATTCACAATGTATTCTTAAGGTGGCCGGATAAATTCCGTTTTCAAGCCCATTTTCTAGTGTACGTTTCGCTGAATAAAGCTGTGTAGGTGAATATTTAATGGTTGGACCCTCTCGTTTCGGTTTACAGGGGTCTTTGTAGGGTCAACCGCTGAAAGGTACACTTAAAAGCTCTTTATGGCCGAAGATGCAATGGTTACTTTGCTGGCTATGCCTTGAGAAGCCCAGTAAATATTTAAGTGAGCTGCCTCAATTTAAGAGCAATGCACTTGTGTAGGTATATGGACGACTTTTTCTGGTGAACTTAGAAGAATGTTGGAGCGTGGCGTTCCGTTTCCATGTTCGTCTCCTATCCCGAAATGGAATAAAGGAACAGGCCACCCTGTTCCTTGGTGGCAAAACAAAAGGTGGCTCGCAAAGGTAGGTTATGGGATGGTAACAAAGAGATTCTCTTTGCTTTGTATATTTTTTTATTTTTTTATATGTAATGCTTTGAGAATTGCATTTCAAAATTGGCTTTAATTAAAATTTTCTCAGATATATTTATCTTAAACCTAAGCTAACTCTTTGAGCAATCATCACCATCGCCCTGCCCTTATCCCATCCTATGTGGGGTCGGCGGGGTATGTCCTCTTTTTCCATTCTCTTCTGTCACTCGTCATCTCCTCATTCACATCCATCACCTTCATATCATAGCAATATAGGTATTTAAAGGGAATGGATGGTTCGATGTCATCAGAACTAATAATGTGGAAAAAGAAACGTATAGCGTCAATCCTGGAATACCTGGGACTTATAAAGCGTTTTTAATTATGTATGCCATTCTTTTTATAGAAGCATGCTCTTTAGGCATAAATGAGACTGGGCCTGACTGACCACTGTTTAAAGTTCTTCATTACTTTTTAATAATCGATCAGTAATACCTACACACCCTGAACCATAGCGGGCTTTTAGTTTCTTATCGACGTTTAGGTATATCATGAAATCATAATTCTATGTCGTAATACCCTGGTTTTTTTTCTGCAGTACATATGTTGTTTTGCTGCTGTTAGTACAAGTCTATCAACTATATAAACCTTGACAGCGTTGTATTACATCATGCTATCAAAAAAGTTAATATGAGTGGTAAGGTATTAGTATAGTATCTGTCTTGGTAACATTGACCTTACATATTAAAAACAAATCAGTATTGCGTGTGAGATTCGTGAACATGGTCCGCGCAAGCATAGTTTATATTTTCCTTGTTTGTGGTGTCTATTGTTTTTTGTTCCTTCCATTGCTCGCCCTACCGCCTAGATCGCTGATAGAGTTCCAAAGTTAGTACAAAAATTAATTACCATCTATTTATTTTTACATACATACATACATAAATCACGCCTATATCCCCCAAGGGGTAGGCAGAGGTGAACTAGCACCCACGTTTCGCCAATTATGTTAGGTCCCATGTAATAGGTTTGGTACATTGCTATTGCTAGGTGGTATTAGAGGAACGCTGCTGCCCATTCCTCATCATTGATTTATCCCTAGTCGCCTTGTACGACACCCACGGGAGAGATTTGGGGTGGTGACAATTGTATTCTACTCTGCCGTCACCACACGGCACTATTTATTTTTATTCTGAATTATTTTATAGTATCTTATAAAAATGATAGCTGTAATAAAACTTTCCATGCGTTAAGTCTTTTTTTGTAAATATTATCACAATTATTTATACTCATACAAACTGAAAAGGATTATTCATAAGTAAATGGTGATTTTTGTTTAGTGATTTCTATTTTAAATTTGTTTTATTTCTGTTTTCGTATCAGACGGGACGTATTTTTTAAAGTTTAGACCAACTAATCAATATTATTCCAAATTATAATCGTGTATAATCTTCATCATCATCCCTTTAAAAGTCCCCACTGCTGGGCCACAGGCCTACGGGAGAATTGACTATAACTCACCAGTGTCACCACGCATTCTAGGTGTAGTTGGGTGGTTGTCAGAGAATCAACAACAGTACATATACACCAAGAGGGTTTGCGTCAGACAAGCGGCCGGCTTTAAAACCCAAGTCATAAAACAGAACAGTATGATTGAAATTACTCTCTCCGTTCATCGGTATCCCTACATAGTCTTCATAATTATTACTTTCCGGTGTGATGGACAATGTGAATCGGAGTGGATTACATCTGACCTATATGAATTTAAGAGAAAACATACTGCTCTGACTTCAGGTAACTTGGGGACAGAGCAGGAAGATGTTGGTGATTTTGTATTATTTAAAGACCGCTGGTGTTACATGATTAAGTCGTGTTACATGATTAATTGGTAATTTGGGCATTCAATTTCACTTGTCCAAACATGTATTTTAAATTACAGGACCAATAGCATGCGGAGAAAATGCAACGTACTTGGGCTGTCTCGATAAAAATTGTATACCAAGTTGCGCTAATATTCAGCCACTTTGTAACAGAGATCTCTGTCCGGGTTCAGGGTGTAGCTGTAAAGAAGGTTATGTGAAATACGGAGAGAGGTGCATTTTATTCGAAGATTGTCCAGGTACCTAATAATAATAATATTCATATTACTTATTGCTGCCATATCTGATTGGATATTAGGTATAAGTAATTTATGGGTTTATATGTGGAGAGATTGGAAGAGGTGCAATAGCGGACGAGTCTATTGCGATTTTGGCATGTGGTATCAGGAATGCTATATATTGTCCAAACCTCATCATATTTTTATAACCCCTTAGTCACATTGTATAACCCCCGCAGAAAAGGTAAGGGTGGTGACAATTGGATTCTACTCCGTCGTAATAGAACACTCATTCTTAAGTTAAATTAATAATATTCATAAATTAGCGTTATAAATTTCTTAATTGTATCTCTATTATAACAATTACACTATTCAATTTTAAATTTTAACATTATATAAATGTTAGAAAAATTAGTACAAAGATTTTGGTGGTAAGAAAAATAATTTAGAAAAATTATGATCTTGAGGCGGGAATCGAACCCGCGAGGGTACCCGTTGGCTTACAACGTGGAGTGTAAGGTTAGAAGAATTTCGGCAAGTTAGTTAGTGTCTTGGGTGGCCGAGCGGTCAGGCACCTGCCCGGATAGCAGCGGACGCGGGTTCTAGCGCCTATGTAGTCGGTTCCAATCGGTGACGAATCATAAGGCGATTAACTTAGAGATGTGTTATTATGGTGACTAAGGCCCGAGTTCGCCAACACGTAAAACAAGCGATTAAAATATAACCGCCACTTTTTGACAGTTCTTTCATTCTATAAAATGACAAAAACCGACCGTTAAATAATAATCGCCTGTTTAAGGGTGTATTTAAGTATTTAATTTTCTTTCAGAGAAGTTCAAAAGCTGCAGGGGGGATCGAAATGCCACCTTGGGCTGTATAGGATGCTGGGAGAGTTGCGAGGACCCCGTGTTCAGGTGTTCAGAAAGGCTGTGCCCTAAATTTGGTTGCGCGTGTAACATCGGCTATGTGAATTCTTACGACGGGAAATGTATTCTGCCTGAAGACTGCCCTCCAAGTATGTTAAGTTAAATACATATCTCTATCAATAGGTATGTATCTATACACATTAGAGATGGAAGAGAAACTTGATAGCGCAGTGGCTTAGCGTGCTAGGCCTGCGATTGTGTAAATAAAGCAATGTTCGCCAGGGCCGATCATCGGATGGGTGACTGAGGCTATTGTCACTGCTTCCGTCATGACAATGGCACCCTTGGGGCGAGGTGGTCAAGCACATTCTAGAAATTATGTTTTGACATTTTAATTTCATATACTTCACTTTCCTTGGTGTTCATATCAGCTTTGTTAATAAAAACACTGTTTTTTTTAATTATAATATATACATTTTGTTATTAACACATGCATGTTATTTTCGAAACCTGACATCTCTTTTACCGTCTAATTTTTTTTTTACAGAACCTACATAGAAGATAAGGCTGTTGAAATATTCGGCAACTACCCGGTTACCAGTTTATTCTGATATTAAATGACAGTTCTGATGGTTCCAATATTTTTATGTCAATAAATACATTTAATATTTCATGATTGTTTAACTTGAAACCTACAATAACTCGTTTACTGTTATGTTTGAGAAACAATACAAGTAAAATCTCTGGGGAAGGATCGTTTATTCCACTGTGTTCATCACGGTAAAATTTTCGCCATCAAGACCGGATATTTGAGTATATGAATTGAAAAATTAATAAACGTGTACCACGACGTTTTTTTAAAGACTACGATAAATTAGTAAATATTTCGATCGCACAAATAAACGAAAGATTATGTGGTATCTTTTAAGTCATCATCATCATCACCAGCCCTTTAATGTCCCCACTGCTGGGGCACGGGCCTTCCCTATGGATGGAAGAATATAGGGAGATTGGGCCATAACCCACCACGCTGGCCCAGTGCGGGTTGGTAGGTATTTACGAATGCAGATGCAACCGGGATTAACGGCTTAACGTGCCTTCCGAAGCACGGAGGAACTCGTGATATTAATTTTTGGTCACCCATCCAATGACCGACCTTAAAGAAATTGCATAGTTTACGTAATCGCAGGCCAAGCGCGCTATGCCATTGCGCTAGATCGAGATCGAGAGCGAGATCCTCTATCTAGTCTCATCTATTAAGTATTACATCTAAAATCTGTGCCGTCAGGTTCCCTTCCTCCCTCGGGTACATGGCATAAGCCGAGGCCCACTCGTTGGCACATGGCTGAGCGTTGCCCCACGGCAAATTACTCGTCATAATATGGTTAGACCACGCCGAGGGCCCCGCCGAGGGCCCCGCCGCCAGAGCGGGGTCGAGTACAGGGGAGCCGCGCCGCTTACCGCTGGTTCCTATATTCAACGTACCGTCATTGTATAACAGTTACTATCCGTTTTTCAATAACCAACTACGGGTAGTTAATACCATTCCACAATTCACTTTCTATTCATTCTATCGACGAATGTCCGTAGATCATTGAAATACCGAGCCCTCTTCAATCACAGATTTGCGACAGATGTGCAACAGGGAATAGCCGTTTCCAAACAAAGCATCTTAAACCAAAAAGTGTTAAATAGTGACATCCTAATAGCATGGCACACGGATACACAACGGATCGTTTCTTAATTATAGAAACCGGGCATTAGACGAACGCAACCGGGCATCGAGCGGTTGTGTGGCTACACCTACGGCACCTTAGTGTCGTCCGTGCTTTTATTCGGGCACGATTTTTCGCGTCACAAATCTTTGTCCGCCAATGTATACAAGAACATCGCGTATGCCTGTACACGATGTTTTTAGCGCGCCAACGCGCCACGAATCTTTACCCGCTAATGTAGCCCCAATTGGTACACCCATCCAATGATAGCTTATGTTGTATATAGGTTAGGTATACGAATAGAGATTGAAGACACAGTACGCGCGTTAGTAAGTATTACTTTTATGAGAATTTATTTATAAAACTATACAAGTGTACCATTTGATATAAATTATATAACACCATAGTTTTTATTATTACTAAGTTAGCATGGGTAGTGTTTAGGGTGTGCGTAATTTCTGTTACATGTTGTTTATGTGTAAACTATTGCGAGATCCAAAAATCTGTCTTATAATAAACGACCTTCATGCGTCCGTGATGCTTACGTCAGTAATTGTTACCTACAAGAACCTACAGTAAATTATATGAATCTTTTTACCTGTTCAAACTAGTTATAAGAATGGATTTAGTTTCTTGTTTGTTAGTAGTTATCTCTTGAAAGACGTGTCAACATGTTAAGCTTTTTTCTTAGTCTGGCGTTACTAAGTTCAGTGTCTGCGAAACCAGCAGGCGATGATTTTGGTTAGTAAGCTAAATAGTGAAAATATGTACTGGTTGAGTGAAGTTAATGGCATTCTAGTGATGTGACAGCGTTAACAATATATCGATATCGATAAAAAATGTGTCCTAATAGAATGTGAGCAGCGGGAAGAGTGTTTACAAAATAGGTATATTTTAGTGCGGCTACCGGACTAAAGTCGCCTGATAGCAGCGTAAGGCTACTTCAAGTAGTATGATTTTCTTTCAGGAAGTGTCAATCAGTTTTTTATAATAAAAACAAGTCAGATATTTTGCCAATCAAACAATCAAACTCAATTAAACACTATAATTTAATCAATAGCATTAATCATTACTTTCAATTATAAAATGTTTATTTGTTTCTTAATGCAACTTTTATGTAATTAATTTGCATTTTATTTTAGTGTAAGTAGTTTCATATTAATTATTTCATTTGATTTTTGTATTTCACAGGAAATATACAAATTTTATTACACTTAAAATAACAATATAAAATAGACACATGAATCGTCAGTTTCCACAGTCGTAAAAAGCTTCGGCTAAAATTAGCGTCTTTAGCTAGCTTCCGTCTTTAGCTCTATACAGAAACGGCATATTATAAATAGTATTTTACCTCCAATCTTTTGTAGAATGCTAAACAGTAATAGAAGCGGGCATGGATATAGCTTTCAAAAAGGGTTGTGGCCACAACCACCCAAAAATCGGCCAATTGCGAGTCGGAGTACGAGAGAAGGGGTCTCTCATGAACAATTGACAACATTTAATTTTTTTTAACATACCTTTATTATGATGTTATATGAAATTAAACCGAAAATAAAGACACTCATATGTTTTATTTCTTTTCAATTCCGTCGTTTTCATACATAAAATCATGATTGAAATACCGGTCATTCTAAACAGACGTAAGCGCCAAATGACGTCACTGTAGTGGACGAATGTCGAAATCACTGTTGACATGAAAAATAAAAAGATCACTTGTCAAATTGACGAACTGGCGTTTCCGGTGTCGAAAATAAAAACATTTTATTAAAATCGAATAGTTTATAAAGCAAACCCAAGCTTAACCGAACGCACGGTATTTGTAAAAATATCTGCTTTGGAATGTTTGAAATTTATTTCTACATCGCGAGGGTACCCGTTGGCTTACAACGTGAAGTGTAAAGGTTAGAAGAATTTCGGCAAGTTAATTAGTGTCTTGGGTGGCCGAGCGGTCAAGCACCTTCCCGGATAGCAGCGGAAGCGGGTTCGATTCCCGCCTCAAGATCATAATTTTTCGAAATTCTTTTTCTAACCATTAAAATCTTTGAACTCATTTTTCTAACATTTATATAATGTTAAAATTAAAATCGAATAACAACATTTTATCTGAAATGTTTAAAATCAATTTCAAATTAAAATACGTTTTTAATTAAAGTTTATGAAGGATTTCAATTTATTGCTGCTCTAATATTGTTAATTTCGACGATGACAAATAATGACATTGGATTTGATTTATGACTGACGTCTAATGTTCAATGTTATCATGTCTATGATAACTTTTTTATTCTTCCATCTAGGAAGGCAAACCTTTTAATTCATACATCCACGACTGTGACGTCATTGCATGTTTTTTACATTTTATTTTTTTTCTCTGTAATTAAGTAATAAAAAATTTAATAAAATTATTTTCGAAGTCGGGTTTGGAAAATAAAGGAACGGTATTTTTATTTTAGGGGGTTGTCATTTTTGAAATGTTGTCGATTAGCACTTATAAGCCACTTTTGACTTTGATAACGTCCTTTTTCCGCGCATCAGGAACTTAATATCATCAGCCTAACGATATCAATATACCTACAGTGAAAGTGTGACGTTACAAGTCTATTAGGGTTGTGGGCCGCCCTTGAATTTAAGAGAAAAATGCTGAAAAAAGTTAAAGAATGCTTTATTTGAAAAATCATTGCGTCTTAGAAAGCAAAGTTTTTACCGATTTCAGATTTATCCTGTGGTGTGAATGCTACCGTTCTTGGTTGTTTGCCGAAGGACTGCTTTGCGACCTGCGAAGAGCCTCATATAGCATGTCCCGCCGTATGTTCGTATGCTGGTTGCCAGTGCAATTATGGCTATGTGAAGTTTGAGGGGAAATGCATTTTATATGACGACTGTCCAGGTAACATTTTATAAGCTCAATCGGAGAACGTAGGGTGTATCACTACTAAGTAAGATATTGCAAAAAGCTTGCAATATTATAATAAATATTGAAGTGAAATATGCAAATTGTTTTCAATAACTATTATTTTAATAAATAGTATCCAACTATTACCGGTTTCATAAGGTCTATAAAATTGGATCTTTTTCTTCTCTCTGGCCTGTTTGCAGTCTATCTGGGGTCGGCGTTTTTTATTCATATTAGTGATGAATAAATGTATAGAAAAGAAAAGGAACGGCCCTTGTCGAGAGACCGATGAACGGAGAGAGTGATTGGAATGATAACATTCTAATCCATACTGATCAAAGTTTTGGCTTAGGTTTTACAGCCGGCCGCTTGCCTGACTCCAACAGTCTTTGGGTATGCTGGTGTTGGTGGTTTGCCTACCACCAATTGGGTGCCCCAAGGTGCTTATTACTTACAGCGGGAAAATCTCCCTTAGTCGACTTTTACGATATCCAGGGGATGAGTCGGGGCTGGCACATTCTACGTTTTTTTTTTGCTCTTAGGCCAGCATGGGGGTGGTGCCTATGTCAACCATGTAAAATAGGTAACGAGCCAATTTCCATGTATCGGGCACGTAAATTGCAGTTTATTGCTAGCTGGTATTAGAGTACCTAATATGCTGCTTCCCATCTAGCGCCATCATTCGTCTATAAGTAGTTTAAGTACAGTCAACAGCACGTCAGACTACCACAAAATGGCAAAATTTTCTCAATCGATTTTGTGCTCTATTATTATCAAGTCAAGGTTGACAATCGATTGAAGAAATTTGACAGTTTTGGGTAGTCTGAAGTGACGATGACTGTACCCTTGGTCGCCTTCTACAACACCCGCGGGAGAAATCCGTGTGGTGACAATTATTATTGTATTTTGCTCTGCCGCCACCACACGGCTGTGATAGCAAGATAGATATTATATTACGACCTTAAAAAAAGTTTTCAATAACTATTATTTTAACTAATAGTACCTATTCAATTAAATTAACAAATAAACCGTTTCGTAAAGTCTATGTAAACGTTCTCTCGCGCGGGTTTTGTACAAGGCTATTAAAGTGGGGAATTCACTAGTCGGGCATGCCCGCAGGACCTCGCTTCTATAGGTCTGTGCAATGTTTGCCTAGTGTCGGACCGTCACAGTCAGTTTGGCCTATAAAAGAGAGGTCCGGTGGGAATGTCTGGCAGACATGCCTGCGGGCATGCGCGTCTAGTGAAATCCCCGCTTAAGGCTTAAGACAGCGATGAGCAATGAACAGTTCTTTTTTTTTGGTTAAATTCTTTCTATATTTTATTGAAGGCAAAGGGTCTAGCCGATACAGCCTTGTCTTTAGTGTATATTTTATCTGTAGTCTTATGAAATAATGAGTGGGTAAAAGGTATGAATGAAATGAATTTTACGTTAAAATATGGGTGTCACACATTTTAACGCATCTAGGGGGTGCTTGGAGCGAATTTAATGGTAACAGAGTTCATGATGGTGCCTGATGAGGTAGACAAAACCACTTTTTATAGTAGTCTTCACCACAACATTAAACACGTCACAAGACCTTTTTTCAATGATTTTGCATAATTGCACATTAACACGGATGCTTGTGCATCAAAATAACACCACTTTCACTGCACAAAATCCACTCTGAATCAATTTTAGAATTATCGAAAAAAATCTGACTGACACCACGAAACGCGCCAAACACTCGCCTGAACAGTTCTTTTATCACTTAGCAATATACAGTCTGCGATTAAGGTGACCAATAGATTATAAAGGACCTAACATAATTGGTGAAATGTGGGTACTACTCGATCCACCTCTGCCGTGTGGTGAGGTGACGTCAGAGCAGAATACAATTATCACCATCCCAACCTGGCTTGCGGGTGTCGTACAAAGCGACCTAGACGTATAATATACTAGCGGTCGCCCGCGGCTTCGCTCGCGTTAATGTCGGTTGTTATTAGCCTATAGCCTTCCTCGATAAATAAATGGACTATACAACACAAAAATATTTTTTCAATTTGAGTCAGCAGTTCCTGAGATTAGCGCGTTCAACCAACCAAACAAACAAACTCTTCAGCTTTATAATATTAGTATATATTAGATTAGGTGGCCTATTATGTGGCCTGGCGCCTGACATAAGTGAAATTTATATGTGTGTAATTATCACACATCTTTCTATCCCTTAGACAAATCTTTAGGAACTTCTTTTCTTTTATTTTTTTCTTTTTTTCTTTTTTCGAGTGTGTGAGTGTAAATTATCAATCTTGGATAATTTACACTCACACACTCGTTTGTATAATTTGAATCGACAAGGGAATTTGAACGACGAGTCGACGACACGTCGTCAATATTCGTCACTCCACTACAGAATTTCAAAATTTTATAGAGTTGTCCTAAAATACGCCGTAGATTCCGATTGCGTCTATACTTATTTAACCGACGAAAAAACGGAGGAATGTTATTTTAATATTATTTTAATAGTCCGCTTTTTCCAGATATGTACAAAGGGTGCATGGGGGATCGAAATGCAACCTTTGGCTGCATAGGTTGCAAGCAGAGCTGCGAAGACCCAACGTTTAGGTGCTCTGGAAGGCTGTGTCCTGAAGTTGGTTGTATGTGTAACATCGGATATGTCACTTCTTACGATGGGAAATGTATTTTGCCTGAAGACTGCCCTCCATCAGGTAGCTACAAAAATATTTTAATTTAACTTTAATAGCCACGACGATATCCCCGAAGGCGTGGAAAGGCGTGATGAATTATTGCAAAACAAGTTAAATTAACACTTACTCATATTTAGCCAGCTTTTGTTAGCTCAAATGTTGCTTGGTGAAAGATTGCTACTGTTCTCCAGTATGGAAAATAATTGGCATTGTGTTTGTTCATTACAACGCTTATTACAATATTTTTTCGTCACTTAATAAAATTTAATGCTTCTTTAGTATGTATGAATTCTACTCTGCCGTGTGGTGACGGCAGAGTAGAATACAATTGTCACCACCCCAAATCTCTCCCGTGGGTGTCGTACAAGGCGACTGGATACAACAGTGATGAGGAATGGGCAGCAGCGTTCCGCTTATACCACCTAGCAATTTACTGCGACTTTTGTGCCCGATAAATGTCAATAGGTTGGCGAAGCGTGGGTGCTAGTTCACCTTTGCTTACCCGTTCGGGGATATAGACGTGATTTATGTATGTATGTATGTTAGTATATATAGCTTGAACAGATAGGTGTATGAATCTGTTTTCATGCCCATTCAAAAAGTAAATTTTAACACGTTTTTATATTTTTGAGAAATTCATGTCCATGCCGTATCAAAACATAAGTGCATTATGATTCTTATTTGAAATAGTATATAAATGTTAGAAAAATATTATTGAGAAAATAAAGTTAGGAAAATCACTCATCGGTAAACGTCACGGTGTTGGTCGAGTGCCATCCAGGGGGCCTAGACAAAGTAACATACCGACAAAGATAACGAAGTTCGATAAAGCAAAATGTATGGGATTAGACGTAAGTCGTCGTGAAATCACATGACCAAAATCGTCTTCGTAAGTTCCTAGTTATGTTGGTAGCGCAAGCTAACACGCTGTAGATACCAAAGTAATATGGCCGATCGTGACGAACTTCGACACGTTATCGTTATGAAAAGATTGCTACTTGTCTACCGGCCCAGGCATCGGCCTAGATCGCGGGTTGAATTCCCGTACCACTACTTGTATAATTTTTTAAAAGTTTCTGACTTTATTTCTTTAACATTTGGACATCGCTTCCTATCCCAGAAATCCTCTAAATGCTAGAATTCAGGTGTGAGATAACTTTAAAATTATTTGCCGGAAGCGTCTTCAGATTTGGTTATTATTATTACAAATCAATGATTTCTTTTACAGGTAACAGAATCAAGACATCCAAGACATGAGTGCGTTTTGTTCGTTGACTAAATAGCTATAATTATGCTTGCTTAGGTGAATTTTCAATCCAATTAGCATTTTACGTCAAAATGGAAAGAAAGTTTTAAAAAATTAATTTGTGTATTGAGTCAACCACAGGTCAGGTACCTACAGTGACCTGAAATTTCACAAAGCCTTAACGTTAAAAGGCAAATTTAAAATATTTTACTATCTTCTAGTGTTCAGGCAATATTAAAACTCTTTTTAATTTGTTCAAGTGTTTTTATTTCTTTTGTTTATTCTAATAGGAAAACACGGAAACTATGTATTTACTGTCAGTGTTGTCTTTGTCACTTAAAACAGAACATTTTATTAAGTATAGAATTATTAGGCATATTATGATTGACTTTTTCTTGATTTTTGTTGAAATAACGTTTTGATAATTTATAACACGGATTAAACTCCCATGGATCTCCTATTTATTAAAATCCTTTATCTAATGAAACTTTCATAAACAAAAATAATGCAAAAATAATTTGTTTAAGTCTAATTACCTACCTATCTTTCCATCCACAGGGAAGGCATTTAATCATTTTATAAGGAATGCATGTTTATCTGTTAATGTGGTTTGGCGCGGTATAAGTATATGCGAGGGATTCCCATACTGCTTCTCACGTTAGATAAAAAAAGACAATACGGAAAGAAACAAAGTTAATTAAACAACGTTGTGTTTTTTACCATAGTTTGATGCATAACTTTGTTTTTGTAGCAAGCGTGTAGTTGGGACTGGTTTTTATTACAATCAGTGGTTAGTATCGCTTGAGGAAATTAATGGTCAATACCGTAAAAATTTGAGGTACTTATAAAATTATCAATGCTTTGACTCTATTAGGACCATCCAAAATGCAAAACAATTCGTTCATGATAATCTCGCTAACCGTTGATTTCATAAGTGGCCAAACATTTATTATTATCTCTATTATTTGGATTTTTATATGAACATGTGGCGTTCTTGTAATGCGACCGCCTTTGTTGTTTGTCTATGTTTGACAAACACAATGTTTTTCACTAAGTGACAGTTGTCAAATTAATCAGATGAGAATTTTATTCCGAGCTAGAGAGTATGGTTATTTTCTAAGCCTTGTAAATATTATTTCCGATTTATTTTTACTGTCCAGTTTGTATATATTGTAACCGTGTACATATTTAGAAGTACAGTCAGTTACTTTTATGAACCCTGCCTTTTACTACCACGGAACACATCCGCAACCACCAAGATTGCACCCGGCCATACAACTTCCCAAAAACACATTATATAAATGTTACAAAAATTATAAAAAAGAATATTGTGGTTAGGAAATGTTTGTAAAATTATAATCTTGTTGCGGGTATAGAACCCGCGTCTTCTGCAATCCAGGCAGGTGCCTATACCACTCGGCGTGAAGACTATAATTTTTATAACTTATTATAACCCCAATTTTCATTATAATAATTATCTAGAGTTACTCCGTTCTTCGGGAAGGCACTACGTTGACTGTATGTGTATAATTTTTTTTATATACCATAAATTACATTATTGGCAAGGACATCCAACAACGACCCCGACATGCGTCTGCTTGTAACTGTCGCGGTGTACAGAAAATTTTTACGGTCCATTGTCCCCATGGTTGGGTCAAGGGGCACAATAATGGGGCCAACGGGTATACACGCAAGTTCCTACCGATTGGAACTGTTGAAGGAATGCAATTTGGTTCAACGCAACGGGTCTACGAACTTACGTAGGCACCAGACTCCCACGAATGACAATTAATTCTTAAGCTACAACCTTTCTTTTTAAAAAAAGGGGACCGTTAGGCATCGTCCTAATAGAACGCGATTGCGTGATCATCGTGCGAGTAAGCGATGCGACCATCGTGTGGACCACAGTCTATGTGGGGTCGCGGGTCCTTTTCCATTCATATCGGTCAGACGTCATCAAGCCATCCACTCGCTTTTGATTCATATCATCCATCACACCGTAAGGGTGCTAGTGATGAATGAATGTATAGAAAAGAGAACGGAACGGACCATGTCGATAGACCGACGAACGGAGAGAGTGATTGGAATGAAAACATTCCAATCCATACTGCTCAAGGTTTTGGCTTAGGTTTTACAGTCAGCCGCCTGCCTGACACCAATCCTTTTTGGGTATGCTGTTGTTGGTGGTTTGCCGTCCACCATTCGGGTGCCCCAAGGTGATTATTGGTCTACACCGGGCATCTCCCTTGTCGAGTTTTACAACACCCATGGGATGAGTCGGGGCTGGCCTATTCTACGTTACTACGTTGTTCGCTCCCAGGCCAGCATAGAAGTAACACATATATTATGCATACATCACGCCCATTTTTTCTCCGAACGGGTAGGTTGTAACGTTGCCTTTCATACATGGGGAAATTATTTCATTGTATTTTCATATTGTGTAATTCCATATTATTTTTTTATCCCCCATCTCGCATAACGTATTTTAGCTCTTCGATATCTGAGCGCAAAAGCTGTTTTTATCCGCTAGACTAGAGGATAAAGTAAATTTGAATTTAAAACATCGTGTGCACAGTTTGTGAATTATTCATACAAAACATCATTAAACCTATTTACTTCTACCTCTATGGTGCCGAATTTATCATGCAACCTTTTTAATTTATTAAAAACTCAGGAACTTTCTTGGTGTACTTTTTTTGTAATTTGCTTTGCACGTGCCATTTTCTTTTACGTCATACAGCTATCAGTATTGTAACTTCATCACACAGACGAAGCACGAACTATCTTACGGGGGCTACGCACCTTTACTTGTAAGAGAATGTGCCACGCCACAGTGACAAACGAATGGTGGGTGTGTGGATGGGTGGATGTTGTGGGTGTGTCTGGGTGAATGTTGTGGGTGTGGCTGGGTGGAAATTGTGGGTGTGTCTGGGTGGATGCGTGGGTGTGGCTTGGTGGAAATTGTGGGTGTGTCTGGGTGGATGCGTGGGTGTTGTGGTAAATCACGCCTATATCCCCGAAGGGGTAGGCAGAGGTGAACTAGCACCCACGTTTCGCCAATTATATTAGGTCCCATGTAATAGGTGGCGAGCCCATTGCCATTTATCGGGCACAAAATCGCAGTACATTGCTAGCCTAGGTGGTATAAGAGGAACGCTGCTGCCCATTTCTCATCACTGATTTATCCTTAGTCGCCTTGTACGACACCCACGGGAGAGATTTGGGGTGGTGACAATTGTATTCTACTCTGCCGTCACCACACGGCACAACCATGTTTTCTTCCGTGTCTATTTTACCCAAAATAAATTATATTTTTGTAAAAACTTCCGATTTTGATAGAAAAAACATGTTTTGAATAATGCAATTTAAAATTTCCGCCAAAACGCCATAATAGTAATGGCATCAGTGTGACGTCACTATTCCGTAAAAAGGCCAGTTTCTTTATTAACCGAGTGAATTTGATTGGCTAATAAAATGTCAAAATGGAGATAACTTAATAATGACGTCACGCGGCGTTTTAGCACATATGGCGGATTACTAAGTTTTGTACTTTAATTTTTATAAAATAAATATCAATCACAAGTATAATCTGATAACAAGTGACTATTAACGAATCTCCTTATCCTAAATTATTATTATAAATCATTATATCAGTGATCTTTGTTAGTGTCATCATCCCTATTATTGTGTTCTGCTTTGCCACACATCTAATAATTTACATATTTTATTTAAGCAAGTTTAATTTTAATGTTTATATTACTATATTATATTGAGAAAGCAAAAGGTATATAGGAACGCTACTCAATTATAGTTAGTAGGTACCAACCTATTTTATTATTTACTGCCGCACTCAGAGACGTCAAATAACGTTAATGAGAACTTAACGTCAAAAAATGACAATTCAAAACTAGTCGCTATTCTTGCCGGGTCTATGGTCTAGATTTGAGTGAAATTTTTTGACATTAAATACTCATTAAAGTTATTTGACGTCTCTGAGTGCGGCAGTTATTATTCATGTAAATTTAATGATTATTAAATATCAACTTTGAATTGCAATTAAATGGGTATAAATGTTGAATCAGTGTTATTTTAGGTTTTAAATTGTTTTAATGTAACAAAGAAATGAAATGAAAATGTGTTTAGAGAAATAGCAATATGTATAGGCATCTGCCCGGAATGCGAAATGGAACCCGGAAGACGCCGGTTCGATTCCCGCATCAAGATTTGAACTTGTTCTAACCATACATTTCTTTGTGATAATATTTCTATCATATAAGTACATAATGGTTAAGAAAAATCAAAATAATAATTATATTATTGTTAAACATTTTATTTTTAAATCAATCTGATCGCACGCCCTTGTAAATCAGCCGGACGAAGGTGTATTAGTGTCAACTGTAATTTAGTATAATCATAGTGTGGTAAGGTAGAGATGTGTATCACCCACGTAGGTCCAATATAACAGAGGTTGAACCTATTGGTACCGATAGGATTAACGTGTTCGATTGGAGACATAATATGAGAAAAGCTACTGCCTATTACTTATCGCTATCTTTAGCCTTACGGCCTGTTTCACAATCGACGGGTAAGTTCTGGATAGCAACAGGCCTTTAGTCACGTAGTAGCCTAGTACGGCACCCACAGGAGAGATGGGGGGTGATGACAAATGTACTATCTCCTCTGCTATCACAATCATGTGCGATAATTAAGCTCAGTGTATTATTTGACGTTGTTCTTATGGCTGTTTGACACCGACCCTCCTATGGAACCCCCTATCGTGAATGGCCTACTCGCAATCGAGCGTATCACTACTGCCGTCCTATTAAAAAATAAAGTTTTTTAGTAGGACGGCAGTAGTAAAACAGCTCAAAAATGACGTATTCTGGGTCAGGTAACCTTATCTTAAAGTTAGTCATTTTAGGCCTGTACAAAACAGGGATATAATGTTGTACTGAATCACATTTTTTCCCTAGGGAAATAAAATGAATTGAATTTGGAACACCAATATAACACAAATATTGATTGAAACCTGTCTTAAATTATTAAGCGAAAAAAAATAATGATTTTGAATCGACAACATATATGTTCAAAATGAAATATATATTTTGAACATATATGTTGTGTATATAAAATGTAACAAAAAATATTGCCGTCATCCGCCATGTTGTTTATTTAGAGTTTCAGGGCTTTTTTAATTTAAGTGGAAAAATATGGAATCAAGCCCATTCAGCCAAGTCTTTCATGTTGTAACTTTTTTCAAAGAAAAGTTTCGTGGCTATAATATTTATTATGAAGATAAATAGTTTAATTTTTTGATTACTTTTTAAATATCAAGTAAGAATAAATTTTGAGACACGAAAATTTTAAATATAAATTACTATACTAAGACGTGGCTGTGTGTACATACTAAGCAATTTTAAATGTTCCTAATAAAAACAATTCTGAGTATTAATAATTGGACCAATGTTTCCAATGTAAGTCTAACTGCCGCACTCAGAGACGTCAAATAACTTTAATGAGTACCTAATGTCAAAAAAATTCAATTAAATCTAGACCATAGACCTAAGAATAGCGACTAGTTTTGAATTGTCATTTTTTGACATTAAGTACTCATTATCGCTATTTGAAGTCTCTGAGTGCGGTAGTTAGTGTTGATTTAACAAATTAAAATTTGAATAAATAATAAAATTTTATGAAAATTGTTTTTATTTCCTCGCAGTTGGTACGAAAAGCAGAGTATATCCCAAGATATCCCAAGATTTCGGGTGCGCTTGAATCCCTCGCTCCATTCAGGACTCTATTCTAAAATTCCTCGCTTCGCTCGGGAGTAAACCATGCACCCGTGACTTAAGACATATTACTTTAACTCTCAATTCAATACATATGTCGTGGCCAAATCGTAGAATTGATCCCTTCATGATGTCGCCGACTATTTCATGAAATGGTGGCATTTCATGAAATGGCCAACATTAGTAATCATATCGTAAAATAGTAACATTAACCACCGTTAGAGGCGCTTATTTCGATTTGTTTTTGTGATGCATCATGGCGGCGGACAAATAACCAAATAATCAAAATAATAGTAATGTTGTAATGGAAGATAAAAGTGAATTGAAAGGTCGTTACAACACCAAATTATTAGAATTTTACGTTTTAAGTCACTCAAAAAACGAGCGCAACTTAAAAATACTAAACATTAACTACATTAATGATATGGCCAAAGGTGGATGGACATATCATCAAACGTTGACGTTTCAACGATATGGTCATTTTTAGCTGGCCACTTCATGAAATGCAACCATTTCATGAAATGGTCGGCCACATCATGAAGTGATCAATTCTACGATTTGGCCACGACACATACATAAATCACCAGAGTGATTTATGTATGTGTCGTGGATCAGAGATTAATTAACACCCACGTTTCGCCAATTATCTTAAGTCCCAGTAATAGGTGGCGAGCCTATTGCCATTTTGTCGGGCACGGAAGTATATTACTAGGTGGTCTAAAAGGAACACAATTATTTTAAATTCATTTATTTTTGACTTTAGCCGCAAGCAATAGGCAGAGGTAACTCAATACCTAAAAATCTCTATGTTATGTATAACGGGGTATTATTATACCAGGCACGTTAAACGCAGCAATGCTAAGTGATATATCGCAACACTGCTGCACTTTAGGTTAGGGGTAGAAATTGCAACTTTTAATCGCCCCAAAATTTTAACCGCCTTCGCCCACCGGAATTAAGATCCAGAGATCTCGGGTTCAATTGCCGAGGGGGTACAAATTTGTACCAGGTTTGGTTGGTGGTAGGACTTCTTTCAAGTCCGGCTGGATAGCCACCATCTTATTAAAATCGCCATGTGTTTCAACAATTGTGATAATAGCCAGCCTCTTGGTTAAGAGTTGAAGGGGAAGCTCGATTCCATCTTCGGTTCTTATATCGAGACACTTATCGTCAGTTACCATCAGGGGAGATGAAGGGCAAGAGCTCAAAAGCTTCCTTGTCCCTGAGGAGATAACAAAAATCTCCTCTGCTGTAACCACCTGGTCAATTGCATCGAGCGGTTCAAAATACCTTATTTGCCCAACAAAATAGGAGAGAAGCCACGTGCACAGCTAGAAGCACATAATGTGGTATTACGCAGACCCTCAGAGTGGACAATAATGCTATTACCTGCCCGATGTCCCGTTTCGAATCCTAATTATTTATTGCCAGCGTAAAATATACACGACCTTTTAATCAGACCCGTCTAATTCTACCAAATGTATTTCATCACCCCTTTCAGGTTCCAACCACAAGGGATTCGAAAGGTAAATAATTCTCTCTCGTTCGAACTCAAAAAGAATTCTTAAACTGCTCTCAATTGTCGATAATGGAACACTCTTAACTAATAATTTGTTCTGAGTGTTCTTTTTATCCTACTGAACGATGTTTCGATTGATACAGAGAGGGATAGCGATATGGCTTGTTTGTGCAAGGAAAAAACGTAACGATAGCGTGCGCGGGCGTCATGTATATCATATGTAAGAAAATACAGTCAAAACCGGATTTAACGACATCGTTTATAACGTGTAGTGACGGCAGAGTAGAATACAATTTTCACCACCCCAAATCTCTCATGTGGGTGTCGTACAAGGCGACTAAGGATAAATCAGTGATGAGGAATGGGCAGCAGCGTTCCTCTTATATCACCTAGCAATAGTACTGCGACTTTTGTGCCCGATAAATGGCAATAGGCTCGCCACCTATTATATGGGACCTAACATAATTGGCGAAACGTGGGTGCTAGTTCGCCTATGCCTACCCCTTAGGGGATATAGGCGTGATTTATGTATGTTTATAACGACCGATCGGCTATTACGACCGAATGGCAAGGTCACGGGAGAATCCCTACGCACTTGTCTATTGTTATAACAACTATCGGTTATAATGACCGAATTATATGGTCCCTTCAATGTCGTTATATTCGGTTTCGACAGTATATAAATTATAAAAAAAAATATTAAAACTCAAAGGTTATTGAAAAAATCTCTTTTGAAAAAGAGTTTTAAATAAAGTCCCTATTTTGGATTTTTTATTTTAGAAAATTATTGTTACTGTAATGTTTTTTTAAATATTTTATTGATTAATCAACTTAGTGGTAGGAAATATAGAAGAAAATCCTTATAAAAATATACCCGCGGGTAGTGCCTTATGTTATAGGTACATAATATATTCTTTCATCCATAAGAAACGCATGTGGGCCCCCCCGCAGGTTGGATAGAATAGAATAGAATCATTCTATAATGTGCACATTAACATTTTGATTTTAAAGCAAATGACATGATAGAAAGATTTTGGTGGTTAGAAAAAGAATTTCGAAAAATTATGGTCTTGAGGCGGGAATCGAACCCGCGTCCGCTGCTATCCGGGCAGGTGCTTGACCGCTCGGCCACCCAAGACACCAATTAACTTGCCGAAATTCTTCTAACCTTTACACTTCACGTTGTAAGCCAACGGGTACCCTCGCAATGTAGAAATAAATTTCAAACATTCCAAAGCAGATATTTTTACAAATACCGTGCGTTCGGTTAAGCTTAGGTTTGCTTTATAAACTATTTGATTTTTAATTTTAACATTATATAAATGTTAGAAAAATTAGTAGAAAGAAATTCTCGAAATTCTTTTTCTAACCACCAAAATCTTTCTACTAATTTTTCTAACATTTATATAATGTTAAAATTAAAAATCAAATGACATGATGTTTAACGATAGTACAGACAACCACAAACTGTTAAATTTTCTCAGTCGACTTTTGGCTCTACTGCCAGCAAGATAAGGTTGACAATCAATTGAAGGAATTTGACAGTTTAGGTAGTCTGAACCGTTAGATAGTCTGAGCCGTTGACTGTACATACAATGGGCTTCAGACAACCTTTGGATATTTGTAGGCTGATAATTTCTAATACTGTTTTACTGTGTATAAAGACAATAAACTTAATATAACATCACAATAATATTTTTTGGGTCATTTTAAACATAAACTCCATTTTCTTTTCAACAGAAATTGTAAGTTTTTTTTCCATAAACGTTTTTTTGGATAAATAATGCGTCAAGCTATCAATCTAGTATTGCTTACATTGTTTATTTTAGAAAATTTTTGACTATCGAGCTCCTGCTACGAGCTGTAGGTATATCATAATCTGATACATTTATTTACTAATTATTGTTACTATCATTGGACTTAACAATACAACAGCCTAAATGAAATGTTAAGTGCGGATAACATCCGGCGAGCAAATAAATTGGATAATTAACGACAAGAAAAACGCGTTTGCTTTTGTTATTGCAAATTTATGTAAAGCGAAATTGCTTTTTCCACCAAACATCTTGCAATGCAATGGAAGATTATATACTTACCTTAATTAGTTATTATTACTGCAATGTCATATTGTCTGCTATGCTACTTAATATTCAATTAAACGCCACCTAAGTATACAAAAAGGAAAATAATTAACTGCCGAATATTTTTTTGCTTTACATGTTGAGCGGCGAATTGTTGCCAAATTCCAAGCAAATGTTTAAACAATTTTCTCTGACCTTCAACCATTATTGAATAATTAATAAATTAATTACCTACTGCATCAAGCTTTGTATGTACCGTGTTCTCAACAAACACACTCTTACAATTTATTGGTTCATAAATTTGTACAACTGTCACAAGCCAATTGTCTAGTTACGTTGTTTTTCACGATTTTATTATTTTATTTTCCTCGGTATTAAATGTGTTGACTTACGCCGACAGCTAATGTTATAAAAGTGGCTGGGTTTCATTAAAAAGTTCAGTGTGCGGGCAGTCATCATGTTCCGTCTGCTGATTTTGTTTGGGCTCGCCACGGTTTCCTTGTGCGGGGACTGCGAATCTCCCCCGCCGAAAGGTCAGTAAGATCAACGAGATAAGCTTTATCAAGAGCAAACATTGAAATTATGTTTTTACGAAGTTGATAAGCGCAGTCCATAGCACGCTAGACCACCACAAACTGACAATATTTCACAATCGACTCTCGATATCATTATTATTTTTTTGTCTATCACTATAAAAAAATATTACAAATAAAACGAGGTCAGAAAAATTTCAAAAAATTATTCTCGCATCGTGACAATAATTTTTCGAAATTCTTCTGACATCTATAGATTTGTTTTAATGACATGTCAAATACGTAAAGTTAGATAATAGCTAACTGTAATCTAAAGTCTAACTTGCTGCCGATTTTACATCAGAGAAGATTCCTTCAGCGTTGAACTTGAAAACTTTATCAAAATCAAGCCACTGTACTTGGAAAGGGCGTGTATATTATTGCCATCTGTACAATAAAATTTTAATTATTGGAATCTATGGTTAATTTAAACAGTATATATTATTATTATGGTTTACGGCCACAAAATGCCAAAATATTCAAAATTATCCAAATACAATAAAAGCTAAAGTACATGCAGCTATGGACTAAAAGTCTCATGGACTTTACCTCTTCTCATTAAATTTTAATAATAATGTTCCTTTGGATTTAGCGCATTCGCTTGATAGTATATCGCTAAGAATGAATACTACTTTTAGGCCCGAGTTCACCATGAAACGATTAAAATATAACCGGCATTTTTTGACAATTCTTCCATACAGAAAAATGTCAAAAACTGATTCTGAACACCAGCCTTAGAAGTATTATCATATGCAGTAATAATTTCTATTGGTTTGGTTTTCTGTGCTCATATTTGGTTTTCTCTCATTGATCTAAATAAATAATTAAACCACAAATAATTTTTTATTCACCATGCAGTTAACCCTAACCATGAAAAAAATTTATATAACTATAATTATACCCATAATTGTAATTATATACGTTCAAATTAGAGCCATAATGGTTTAATATTTATACTTTGATGCTAATTACGATTTAGTAATATTATAAATAATAGGGATTATGAAATGACAATTGCGTATTTGGCAAATTCAAAATTGAAGTAAAAATAGTTTCCTTTAATTTTAGGAATATTTCAATTGTGCTAATTCAGGCTTAAAATTTGGTTTGTATGTTATTTACAAATAAAAGTAAAATAAATAAGAAGTTCCAATTAATATAACCTTTAAAGGATATCTAAAAAAATCTTAGTAGTTTTTACATTCCGCATCAAATTACTTAAATAAAAATTGCTCCCTGCCCTGTTCCTAGTCTATCTGGGGTCGGCGCAGTATGTTTGCTCTTTCATTCATAACGATTAGACGTCATCAAGCCATCCACTCCCTTTTGATTCATATCATCCATCACACCGTAAAGGTGCTAGTGATGAATGAATGTATAGAAAAGAGAGGGAACGGAACCATGTCGAGAGACCGATTAACGGAGAGAGTGATTGGAATGACAACATTCCAATCCATACTACTCAAGGTTTTGGCTTAGGTTTTACAGCCGGACGCCTGCCTGACACTAACCCTCTTTGGGTATGCTGGTGTTGGTGGTTTGCCCTCCACCATTCGGGTGCCTCAAGGTGCTTATTGGTCTACACCGGGCAATCTCCCTTAGTCGAATTTTACGACACCCATGGGATGAGTCTGGGCTGGCCTATTCTACATTATTTGTTCGCTCCCAGGCTAGCATAGCAGGCAAAAATAAATTATAACATCAAAAATTTGAATTTAAAGTCGTTATTGTTGTTACATTAAATGCATAATTTCTGTCGATAAGTTGACTTGTTTCTCAGCAAAACACGTGCTACAAATCGACACGAATTGCCTGTAAAATTTTACTCATTATTATCGCATAAATTGTTATCGTTCTTTTGATGACTGGATATAATAAATATAAGTGTTTATATGAGGATTTTAGTCACGCTCTAGATAAATTTATGAAAAGCGCATTAATATTGAAATCAGAGGTGACTTTATAGTAGAATCAGGAATTGATTGATTGAATTGAATGGTTATAATTGGTACCTATTTATGTGTAAAGCGTACCTAATTAATTTTTGTCACACTTTCGCTAACATACCACACACAATGGTGGAAAACATTCCAAAACTAGGTTAGAAATGCAATACTTAATTTTTTTGCATTCAAGAAACATTCTCAATCGATTTAATCGATAGCGATCATATCTCGGAGATTTATTATCGTCCTGCCCTGTTCCAAGTTCATCGGTGGTAGGCATTGAACTACTATTACTAGCGTAGGCGTAGTATTTTTTCTTCAATCCCTCCTTTTGATTCATATCATCCATCACACCGGGAGGTGCTAGTGATGAATGAATGTAGTATAGAACGGAGAAAAGAATTACCCCCGAATACAGAAACGCTATTCAAAGTTTGAGTCCTGCTTAACATTTAAGTATTGTCAAAATTGAAGTTTTTTCATACAAATTCTGACAGGTAATGTCCACTTAACTTTTTAAGCAGTCCCCTAAATTTGAGTAGCGTTTCTGTATTCGGGGGTTAGGATCACAAGATTTTACAGCCAGCCGCTTTTCTGACACCAGCCTTATAAGCCCTAAAAGCCATAATTATGACAAACCCATATAATTTTATTCAAACAAACGAAAAACTCTCCTTACACAGAGGTCTGCGGCTTAAATGAGGTGTACTCCGATAAGAAATTTGTCTGCCCGCCTCAGAGCTGTGAGAGCATTTACACCACGTATTTGTGCGCACAACAAGGGGAACCGGAGCCAGGCTGCAATTGCAAAAACGGTTACTTGAGAGACGCCAACAATGTTTGCATTCCGAGTGACCAGTGTGTAATACGTGAGTATTGCTAGATTAGTCCTAAAGCGCTGATTGGGAAAGCTGAAGATAATATTATAATATTTCGACTATTGTCTGACCTTTTTTTCTGTGAAAATGTTGATTTCTGAACATGACAATAATGTTCATGCTGAGGATTAGATCAAAAGAGAAAGAAGTTTTTATGTCACTGGTCCCAAGTTCACATTCCCCAACTATATTAAAAGTTCGAGGCAATATATGCACCTTCTGATAATTTTCATTCCATTCTTGAACTCTTTACCATTACAGCCATGTAAAAGACGAAGATTAAGGCATAATAAATGTTAAAAGTAACTATGTATTTCACAATGATTCTGAAGGCAGCTAGTGCCATTATGCCAAATATAATTCCTTATTGGTTTCGAGTTGTATTTTTTGATTGGATCTTGCTGTTTGAGGAGGACAGATCTTAACTACGGGCAAAAATACACGATTCTGTCTGTAGCCACAACATGTGCCTAAACATTTAAAGATATTTAGTATGCTTTTAACGATATCTTATTCCATATTCCTTTCAGCAGGTGGACCGATACCAGTTGATGGTGGAGTGAAACCACGTAAGCAGTTAAATAATTAACACTTATATCAGGAAACCCATTAAAGCTTTTATTCCATCATTGTATAAACCTTTCAATTATCAAGAATAACTCTTGGAGATAACATAGGATTTACTCATCGATGAATACAAGCCGAACATATTACGCACCACATAATATTATCAGAGCTTACACGTCATTTCAATTACTTTCACATGCCAACCTTGCAGCTTTTGTTAAATATTGAACATTACATATATATATTTATTGTGTGTTTTGTGGTGGGTTAAGCTTTTTTGTATTCTATTACAAATATGCATATTTTTTAAAGCGTTTACTTTTGAAAATATAAAACTTGTGCAACAGAGATAGTCCCAGTTAAAAATGTAAGTAAGCTTAGTTGAAAATTTTAGATACTTTCAATATTCAAAATTTAAAGTAAACAGGGAAAGATTAGTTAAAAATTATTAAAATATTATCAGAGGTGTAATACAGAGCAGCTTACAGAACAACGCATAATAAAAAAAAGGATTTAAAATATTGAACATACATGGGACTTGTAACCCAAGTCTACTCTGGCTCCTCTCTCTGCGTAACCACATTAAATTTGATGAGGTTTCCGCAAGAGTCTCTGTAGCTGCATTTTCCTATAAAGAACTTACGAACGTTCTAGAAGGGCCTAGCACTACTAATAATAAATAATTGAACAATTACTAAGTCATTTTTATTCTGCCAAATAATAGGTGTTCTAATTTGAAAGCTTGTAACCGTAGTATGTATCCGTAGTATAGAGAAAGAGGGGCGTCGACGATGGTTGGATTGGAATTATGGAAGTTCAGTTTTCACAAAGTCTTCCCATAAATAGTAGCATTTTGAACCATGTGGTATTTGTATTTCTTAATTAAAATTATTTAGCTCCATGATGACAGTGCTGCTAGTAAAACAGTTGCGCAAACGCTTGTCTGAGAAATTCCTTATATATCGGAATATCCTTTTTCGCACCCAAGGGGCAAATAAGAGTATCAATACTATTTGTTTCTGATACAAGCAATGCTCGAAATGAATTTTCTTTGGAATATCACCTCGTGAAGAACATTACAACTAATGATGTAATTTCTCCTTTGAAAAATCTTTGAAAAAACTAAGTACATGATATTTGCTGCAAACAAAATACCAATCTCGGGAAATTATAAATTAAACTTTAAGAAAAAGTACATTAAATATACACACAT
Organism: Cataclysta lemnata; assembly: GCA_963931975.1. Taxonomy (NCBI): domain Eukaryota; kingdom Metazoa; phylum Arthropoda; class Insecta; order Lepidoptera; family Crambidae; genus Cataclysta; species Cataclysta lemnata. The sequence continues at coordinate 10,483,477 of OZ008339.1, forward strand.
TATCAGAGTAAAGTTGTATTATTTTAAATGTGTAGTGCTCGTGGAAATAAAAGAATGTCACGAGAAATCTCAAATATCTACCAGCGGTTGTAGTTTTTATTTTACATTCATTATCGATTAAACATCCTCTTATATGGCGATTTAACTTGATCCAGCCGCCAAGAACAATTGGGACAAGATATTGTTGCCATCTGCTCAAAACGGGCCATAATTTTACCAAAAATTGCCATTATGTACTCGCAATAAATTAATGAACTAGGAACTAGATCGGAACCAATTTGGCAAATATTAAACAGCGTACAGAAAAAATATGACTTAGTTAATGTCAATAATGTAATTATTGTTGGAACATTTACTTGTCGACTTCGCATGACGTGTTTCTTTTATAGTGCTATGCTTTGTGTAGTCAGGTGTGCCGTTGTGGGCAAAGTGTAGTTTACATTTAATTAAACTCTTATTGACACAAATGTTGTAATAATTGAATACTCAACTGGTTTTCTGATACCTAACCGACTTTTTCTGTGGAGAATCGTTTGTCTCGGTTAAGATTTTATTTCCAACGCCATAATATAAGAACATTGTTACTTTTTGAAATGTACGGTCTGTAGCCGACATTGTTAAGTAAATTTTGTTAAAGTATCATTTCAAGATAGCCTATTTGGATATATAGCTGCATATTAGGCATTTCAATTGACATATATTTCATATTACAACTGTCAAATGATCTGCCAGGTAAGCTACTCAGAATTTACTTGTCGATTGTGAAACAGGCCCTAAATCTAATAATATAATTTAATTTGAAGGATGGCTAGTTTCAGTTAATGATTTAAAGGGAGCTGACATTTAATTAATGATATCACAATTTTCAACACGTTTGAAGCTCTGCTTGCTCCGCTGCGAAAGGTCCAGGGAACTAATTTGTCCCTCTATAGAGTAGTGCCTTTATAGAGTTAAATTAAAAATTAAAGATTTAACCCACATTCCGGTTGCAGACTATCGGTATGAATAAGTAGGTAAATCCATGAAATAATGAGATAGTACTTTAATAGCTGGTCTCTTTCTGTGTCGATTCCTTGGTTAATCCAGTTCTAATATGGGCCTATTGTTTATACATTTACAATCGTGTCTCCCTTAGTCACCTTCTACGACATCCTTGGGGTGGACTGGGACATTCTACGTTATTTTTACGCTCCCAGGCCAGCTTGGAAGTTTGGTTACTAAAGATTAAGAACTGCTTACTGAAGACATAACATATAGCAATCGACTAAATAAATAAATATTTTTACGGGAACTAGAATACTAGAAAGCAACACTGTAATATTAACTGCCGCACTCAGAGACGTCAAATAACGATAATGAGTGCTTAGTGTCAAAAAATGACAATTCAAAACTAGTCGCTATTCTTGCCGGGTCTAAGGTCTAGATTTAAATGAATTATTTTGACATTAAGTACTCATTAAAATTTATTGACGTCTCTGAGTGCGGCAGTAAAACACGATTGCAACGTCAACATGAGTAGATTTACCGGTGGGGTTAAGAAAGCCGATAGCAGTTGCTTTCGTCTACCTCTCTCACTTATTGAGAATAATAGCAAGTGTGAGAGTGACGGGTAGACCAAAGCAAATGAAATCGGCTTATATAACACAAGGTCAAGTACCGGGGAAGTCGCCAATACAAAATAATATAATACGATTTAATTTTGGTCAAAACGCTAACACAAGCACTTGTTTCCATTAAGGCATTCCAATAGCACGGGGATATGTGTGTATTTTAATGTCCAGTACATACTTAATTTGTATGCTGTACCATAGCAACATTGTTCATTTTATACTTTTGGGGGCGTCGCAATATGTTTTCTTCTATCATACCTCTCTTAATTTAACTATTTTCATCACTTAGTTAAATTACATGATTAAAATTAATTTATATCGTAAATTTAATATTAGTGCAGTGACAGCAGAATAAAACATAAATTTTACCAAGTCTTTCTTTTTCGCCTGACTGCAATATTCCAGCTTAAGGACAATTGAGAGCAGTGTTCCTTTAATAACACTATACTATAATTATTGCGATTTACATGTCCTGTAGATGGTAAAAGATAATATGGTGTCCAGTCCAATGACTTATTCCATGGATATAATGTATGCGGAGCAAAATTCCCACCAACACAGAAAAATTAGTAGCTGCTGGGATAAATTTTCTAAAATGACCATTAGTTTTAACTAAATACGAATAAAACAAATTAATAAATACACTAAATAAAACAAATGAATATAATATTTAAAGCCGAAGGATGTGACGGAGATCCGAATGCAGAATTTAAAGAATGCACTTCGCCATGCACGCCGACTTGTGATGACCCCAACCCCGTATGTGTCGACTCTTGCGACCCTCCCGGCTGTCAGTGTAAAAGTGGATATGTAATGATAGACGGAAGATGCGAACTACCAGTAAAATGTCCAGGTTAGAATCTTCAGAAGTTTTATGTAATTTATTTTCTTCTTCTTAAAGCTACTTAAAAACATAATGTATATACCACATTAACAATAATGTAATGTGGTAATTTAACATGAACTACCCTAAGGAGATAGCATGGAAGCTCATTAGCCATGCTATCTCCTTAGGGGCTTGAATGGCATGGTAAAAAAAAAGAGGAACTTTAACTTTCTTTATCACCTTGCTCTACTTTAGTTTTGATATGCATGTTAATAAATAGTGTACCTCTACATATGTGTATCTCTACATTTTATGTGTCGAGAGAAGAGAAAAGACAGATATAACATTGTTTTAAAAAAGTATTGTAATACACGAAAGAGATACAAAAGTAGGAAACTACAAAAAAAAGGAATCTCTGTATTTTTAAAATAACGCTACCGATATATTTAGAGTATTGCGATGTATTGTTTAGATATTATTAAGTTTGTTAAACGCGTCTGGGGTTTACATAGACACGATGTTTGAAGAAGATAGAAATAATAATAAATATTATTATATTTGTAACTATTGAAGCTTTCGCTTACAGATCATCATACTAACGCAATCTTACAAAATTACTTTATATATGAAGAAGTAAAATTATAAATAATAAATTAATATGTACAGTTAAATCGAGTTAAATACAGTTAATTCTATTTTTAAAAGCTATTTGCATAAAAATGTTTTTAAATAATATTAGGCCGGATAATTTAAAAGGTGTTTAAAATGAAAATGAAATAAATTAATACAGATAAATCGAGTTCTATTTTTCAAAATAGACTTTGTGTTTGCATAGAAAAGTAGGTATTGTTGTCATGTCTTTTTTTTTCAATAAAAATGTTGCATATTATGCTTATTTTAGCTAAGGGATGCGGTGGTGACCCCAATGCTGAATTCAGAAGCTGTACCTCGGCTTGCACGCCTACTTGCGACAATCCAAACCCTATTTGTATACGAGTTTGTAAGGCCCCCGGATGTCAATGCAAATCGGGATATGTGAAAATAAATGGAAAATGCGAACTGCCAGAAAAATGCCCAGGTAAATTAAATTAGCTATTTGTGTGTCGTTTAAATATTACATTAATGTCACAAAAAATATTACAATTGCAAATGCTAGCCGGAATAATAATTGTGAAATAATTGGTCAAAATCTCCAAGATATTTTGAAACCCCCAATATAAAAGAGACAATGTCCATTACCAGCCCTTTAATGTGGGAAGGCCTATGCCCACTGCTGGGGCACAGGCCTTCCTACAGAACTGGGGGCCTACCGCCTAACTCGATTGCTAAAGCAAAAGCTATAGTTTATGACGTCATGCTGTCATTTCGCACTAAATGTACTTAAACTATTAGCGATAGCTTTGAACGAATGATCGCCGAATGATTTTGTATGAATTAGGCACAAAATCCGTGCCGCCTAAAAATTCAGGATGGCTGCTATTGTCGTAAGCAATGCATTGCAATATAGCTATCATCAGCAATCAAGTTAGGCGGTAGGCCCCCTGGTAAGGTAACATAATAGTTATACTTACATACTTAAATCATACCTACTGCCTGCTAGATTACAATAAACCAACTGAAATCACAGTTTTACATTTTATATAAACGAAAAATATCACACAAACATGTAGTTTCAAAGAAAATTGTGGTTATAAAAAGTTCGAAAAATTATGTCTTGATGATCGATATGCTTCCAGTAGGCCTTTCTTCTATGCTGGCCTGGGAGCGCACAAATAATGTAGAATAGATCAGCCGCGACTCATCCCATGGGTGTCGGAAAAGTCGACTAAGGGAGATTGCCCGTTGTAGACCAATAAGCACCTTGGGGCACCCGAATGGTGGAGGGCAAACCACCAACAACAGCATACCCAAAGAGGGTTGGTGTCAGGCAGGCGGCCGGCTGCAAAACCTAAGCCAAAACTTTGAGCTGTATGGATTGGAATGTTGTCATTCCAATCACTCTCTCCGTTCATCGGTCTCTTGACATGATCCGTTTGGTCTCTTTTCTATACATTCATTCGTCACTTGCACCTTTACGGTGTGATGGATGATATGAATGTACAAAAAGGAGTGGATGGCTTGATGACGTCTGACCGATATGAATGGAAGAGGAAACATACTGCGCCGACCCCAGATAGACTGGGAACAGAGCAGGGAGAAAAAGAAGATAGTATTGTGCCATAATGGTTTTTTAAACTTCTTCCAGCAAAGGGCTGCAACGGGGATCCAAACGCTGAGTTCAGGGAGTGTACATCGGCCTGTACTCCAACTTGCAAAAATCCCAACCCTATCTGTATACAAGTGTGTAAAGCACCGGGCTGCCAATGCAAACAGGGTTACGTAAGCATCAATGGAAAATGCGAACTGCCGGAAAAATGTCCAGGTATAAATTTAAAGTCCTATTGGGTTCAGGTGAATTTTCTTCGGTCATAAATTTGTTAGGTCATAAAGGATAATTTCTTCGGTCAAAAAGGATAAATCAGTAATGAGGAATTGGCAGCAGCGTTCCTCTTATACCACCTAGCAATGTACTGCGACTTTTGTGCCCGATAAATGGCAATAGGCTCGCCACCTTTTACATGGGACGTAACATAATTGGCGAATCGTGGGTGCTAGTTCACCTCTGCCCACCCCGGGGATATAGGCGTGATTGTATGTATGTATGTATGTATGTATAAATTTGTTTCTGTCCAATTACCCTACAGCAATGTTGGTATTAGCAGTATTGCGGTAAGCTAAACAGCGGTATGGGAACAAAAAATAATATGGCCAGAATAGCATGATTTCTATTCTATTCCCCTTAATTGTTTTCTAATACATGTTATCACCCACCAAAACTATCTATCTTTTCTATTAACAAATTCTACTTATTCATCTACATCCTTATTACTCTCTCCACTGTCTCCTTTTACGATAAAATATTTATTATCTGTTCTCTTAAAATGTCGTACTGATAATGCCAGTTGACTGTTTCTGTTAGTTCAATTAATCAGGATACTAAAACCATATGGATATAAATTCCATAATTGTCAATTAAAAAATTGCAGAATACAAGTAATACCACTCCTTCCTCTCTGGGGTGCCGTTAATACGACTAGAGAGTTAATAATATAATATTATGACGAGGAATGGCCAGCTTGTCCCTGATATAGTAATACAAACGCACACCTTGAGTAGGTACTATATACACATGCTAACATAGTATACTAACATATGCTAGCTAGCTAACATATAATTAAAATTAAAAAAATCCAAATTGTTACATTTTTCTTCTTCCCCCATTCAAATTGTTCGGTCAGTAAAGAAAACTTATAATTACGAATTTTTGATATCACCATATGTTTTTATATGCCTAAGTTAGCGTGCTGTTCAGTGTGTGCGTTATTTCTGTTCCATGTTGTATAGCAAACCATTGATATTAACGTTCCCAGTGAATATCTCAAAGGTTTGAAAGTTTGAAATACTAATGAGATAAGGGTAGTAGATTTATTCCAATACCACCTTATATACTGCCATTTACGTACCCGATAGGTGGCAATATTTTTAATGGTTATTAATACGCATTTGCTTATCATTTAGGGGCAAAAAGGCGAGAATTTATGTATGTGTGTATGCGACTGATGCACAAAATAACTTGGTTGCAGCTGAAGGATGTGATGGAGACCCAAATGCAGTTGTGAATGGATGTGGTTCCCTTTGTGGACCTGGGGTCGAGCCCTGTGAAGCAGTGTGCGTTCGGGTCTGCGTGTGCAAGCCGGGCTTTGTGAAGATTGACGGCAAATGCCAGCGGGAAGGTAATTGGTCAAAACCTCCAAGATATTTTTAAACTTTAAATAAGAATGACATAATACAAAGAAAAATCGGCATAGCCAAAGTTTATGTATGTATTAAAAAAATATGTTACTTTTATCTCGTGATCTAACCTAACCTAAATATTAGGTATCATAAAAAACATCTTCAAATTTGTCAGAGTAACGTACTTACGAAGCGAAGTAATATGGCCAGTATCAATATCACGATTTCTATTCTTTTTCCCATAATGGTCTGTTTACAATCTTCTAATGGAGTTAGTTATATCACCACCCACCAAAACTATCCATCTTTCTTTAAAAACTTATAATATTCATCTATATCCTTATTCCTCTCTCGACCTGGGGGCCTAGACAAAGTAACATACCGGCAAAGATAACGAAGGTCGATAAAGCAAAATGTATAGGATTTGACGTAACTCGTCGTGAAATCACGCGACCAAAATCGTCTTCGTAAGATCCTAGTTATGTTGGTAGCGCAAGTTAAGATGCTGTAGATACCAAAGTAATATGGCCGATCGTGACGAAATTCGACACGTTATCGTTATGAAACGATTGCCACTTGGCTACGGGCCCTGATCCTTCTACGTTATATTTATTATCTGTTCTCTTAAAATATTGTACTGATAATGCTACATGACTCCTGATATTTGAATCGCTCAGGTATAATTTCCATAATTGTCAATTTGTTAACTAACAGTAGTAAATTTCAACACTGTGATGACGGATCAGAATATAATTGACACCTCTCTCTATTACTCTCTTGGGGGGTGTCGTCAGGTTATTATATATTATGACGAAGTATGGGCAGTATTGTTCCTGGTATAATAATATATGGAAAACCAATGATATTAAAGTTCCCGGTGAATGGTATATATATTGCCAAGGGTTGAAACACTGATGAAGAATAGGCAGTATGTTTTTGATACACAATTAACTTGGTTGCAGCTGAAGGATGTGATGGAGACCCTAATGCAGTTGTGAACGAATGTGGTTCCGCTTGTGCACCTGGGGCCAAATTCTGTCCAGCAGTGTGCGTTCGTGTCTGCGAGTGCAAACCGGGCTTTGTGAAGATTGACGGCAAATGCCAACGGGAAGGTAATTGGTCAAAACCTCTAAGATATTTAAAAACTTTAAATAAGAATGACATAATACAAAGAAAAAGAGCTTCTATTTGAAATACATAACTAACTTGGGCGTAACCAAAGTTTATGTATGCATTAAAAACATATGTTACTGTTATCTCGTGATCTAACCTAACCTAAATATTAGGTATCATAAAAACGTCTTCAAATTTGTCAGAGTAGCGTACTTACGAAGCGAAGTAATATGGCCAGAATATCACGATTTCTATTCTTTTTCCCATAATGGTCTGTTGACAATCTTCTAATGGAGTTAGTTATATCACCACTAACATAAACTATCCATCTTTCTTTTAAAAGCTTCTAATATTCATCTATATCCTCATTCCTCTCTCGACCGCATCCTTCTTCTACGTTATATTTATTATCTGTTCTCTTAAAATATTGTACAGATAATGCTACATGACTCCTGTTATTTGAATCGCTCAGGTATAATTTCCATAATTGTCAATTTGTTAACCAACAGTAGTAAATTTCAACACTGTGATGACGGATCACAATATAATTGACACCTCTCTCTATTACTCTCTTGGGGGTGTCGTCAGGTTATTATATGACGAAGTATGGGCAGTATTGTTCCTGGTATAATAACATATAGAAAACCAATGATATTAAAGTTCCCGGTAAATGGTATATATATTGCCAAGGGTTGAAACACTGATGAAGAATAGGCAGTATGTTTTTGATACACAATTAACTTGGTTGCAGCTGAAGGATGTGATGGAGACCCTAATGCAGTTGTGAACGAATGTGGTTCCGCTTGTGCACCTGGGGCCAAATTCTGTCCAGCAGTGTGCGTTCGTGTCTGCGAGTGCAAACCGGGCTTTGTGAAGATTGACGGCAAATGCCAACGGGAAGGTAATTGGTCAAAATATCCAAGATATTTTTAAACTCTAAGGACCTGTTATACAAACGGCGGGTAACTTCTGAATAGCTTACTTGACAGCTCAATTGACATATATTTCATATTACAATTGTCAAATGATCTGCCAAGTAAGCTATCCAGAACTTACCCGTCGATTGTGAAACAGTCACTAAGAGTGGTTTCGCACTACGTCCGATCCGAATCCGTGAAAATATGGAATACTTGGAGTACTTGATTTGACGGAAAGAAATCTGATGACGGAGATCGGATCTAGTGCGTAAATTACCATAGAAAAAGTTATACGGCTACTACGGATACATGTTCACGGATTCGGATCGGACGTAGTGCGTAATTGTTCTTAAGAACAGTGACAATATAAAAAAAAAAGAGATTCTATTTTCTATGTAAAGAAAAAGAATCGGAAAAGTTTTGAAAAATTATTATTGTTCTGGTGCCCGAAATGTTAGAAAATTATGTCTCCATTGCACCCGTCGTCTTACAACGTGAACATTAAAATGGTTGAAGAAATGGTAGAGAGTAGTAGTAGAGAGGCTAGTCAACTAAGGAGCTGGTTGACCGAGTGGTATGGACAGGCAGAGAACGCAGGTTCATTTCCCGCATCAGGACAATAATTATTCAAAATATTTCTTACCTCTTTTTCTTTATAATAATTTTCTAACATTAATTCGCATAAGCAGTAGGAGACGTAAAGGACATCAGATATTATCAGATAGATAGACATTAGTTGTTTGTCGTCATACCACGTTTTCCTGGACGTCTCAGCTTCCGAACGGCATTGTACTCGAAAGTCTGATTCGTACAGTGAGATGGTGCTTGGTAATTCAATTGTGGTAAGTTGATCTTGAAATTTCATCTGGGTCGATTTTTGTTACGGGCTGTTAGTACCAAGATTGTTTTGCAACGTTACGCGAGATTTTTCTAGGTGTCGAACTTATTTGGCGTACAATTAAAATAGACAAAATTACTCTTGGATTACACATCGATCGTCAACGGATGGACATTTTACTGTTTTTACCAAAATCTCACTAACAAAAGTTCCTAATTTTTCAGTAAAATTACAACGCGACCGGTAATCTTCCAATATTCTTCCATAAATAAACGGCCTGTGTTCTAGTAGTGATTAAATTAAAAGACTGACGATGATTACGATAATGTTCCTAAACCATTGTTTTAATTAAACTTTTTTAAGCCAATGGATGTGGTGGTTATCCCAACGCAGAGTTCAGGGATTGTACTTCGTCCTGCACACCAACTTGTGAGAATCCCAACCCTGCATGTATTGCGATGTGCAAGCCATCCGGTTGTCAGTGTAAGCAAGGATTTATGAAGTTGAAGGGAAATGTGTATCGCCTAAAAAATGTCCAGGTATACAATCTATTGTATGATTTTTGCGAGTCCGTGAAAGTTGGGATCAAGAAAATCTCATTCGGACCGAATGCGCTTCTGCACTGCGACCACTATACATCCGAGAAATGCCGGTTCGAAGTAGTAGCTGTATCAGGGTTGCCCCGCGTTGGGCGCCAGTGTGTCGTAGGAGTCAAAGACACACTTATACCATTATTATTGTATTTTTTGACAAATCTAAAAAGCACAGTGTAAAAGTGTAGTCTAAAATAATGTAAATAACTCTACAAAAACACTTAGTAACATCTAACGACATGGATGCAATAAAATATTTAGACATTGATAATTTAATCATTGTAATATAGATTTATAAATAATTGTCAAAAAGAGATGGTTACGTAATAATCGCCTGTTTAATAATCGCCTGTGTTAGTGAACTCGGGCCTAAGAACTGGATAATATTCAAGTCAAATCGCTTCTAGCGCTGGATCAAAGAGCAATAAATCCAAACAAATAGAATATCGAATATCTTTATATAAAGACAATAAAAGATAGATAAACAATATATTATTCTTTCCATACTCTAGCCTGATGGGATTGAAATAATTATTATAGAATGCGACGGCTCCGACTTATGCCAGGGGTGTCGTGAATGTCGATTTAGGGAGATTGTCCCGGCGTAGACCAATGAGCACCTCGGGCACTCGAATTGTGGAGGGGAAACCGCCAAGAACAGCATACCCAAAGGAGGTTGGTGCCAGGCACGCACACAGTTGTAAAACCTAAGCCGAAACTTTAACCAGTTTGGATTGGTATGTTGCCATCCTAATCACTCTCTCCGTTCATAGGTCTCACGTCATGGTCCTTTCTATCATTGTTTTATTCATTCATTTATCACTAGCACCTTTCCGATGTGAAAGATGAACTGAATCAAAAGGGAGTGGATGGCTGGATGACGTCTGACCGGTATCAATCGGAGAAGAAACATACTGCTATGACTTCAGATATCTTGTGATCAGGACAGAATGATCATGGTGATGGTTATTATAGTAATATAGAATTTATACATATTTTAAAACGAAAGGTGTGAGAATTAGTTAACATTCAAGTCAGACCGGTCCTACCGCTCTAACTCAACGTGGAATAAAGCAAAAGCAGAATTTGGAATCGGAAATCGAAGTGTACAACTTCGTACACAAATAAGACTACTACTTCGGACCGACATTTAATTTGCTGCTCATAGACGCGTTTAGATATGCATATCTCTGAAATAAGGCACTTTAGTAAGAAAGTGTACCTTTGAACTAGTGTTGTAAATTGCCCCGTCTGGATTGGAGCGATCGCCTACATCGCCAATAGACGTCGGGGATCGGGGTTTTAGGTTTTTCCTACCGACTTAAACCAAGGCAAAGATATAAAGGCAAGGATATAAAATTTTCTGTTCATACATCAGTATGTCCTATCAAGTTTGTCAAACTTAAATAAGCACCTATAAGAATAAAGTGCGTGCAGTATCACTAATTACTTAGCATCAATATGGTAAAGAACTACCTACATGTAAAAAATAAGCAGTATTAAAGGGTTCGCAAAGAAAAAAATATTTTAAAATGTAATGTTATTACGTAAGCTGACTAAAGTTCTCAAAGGCCTGTAATTGGACGAGTAACTCCCCACATGACCTCTTAACTGAGGCTTAGACTGCGGTAATTGCGATGCGCGAGGAGAAAGATAATGCCCACGCTGCCGAGACACCTTACAGCACCGCATGACTACCGCAGAAGAGGTCTCAACTAGTTTCTTCACTATCGGATATTTTATGAATTGTAGCCAAGCCAGGATGCAATTGTGACCCGAATGCGATAGCAAAATCTTGCCCGAACCCATGCCCGCTTTCTTGTGAAAGTCCCAAGCAGATTCGCCCGTGTGCAAGGGCATGTATGGTTACCGGATGCGAATGTAAAAAGGGATACCTACTGTCGCCTAATGGAAAATGCGTTTTGCCAAATCAATGTCCAGGTAAATAGATTTACTAAATATATATTCTATTATAGACGAAGAAGATATTATAATACTCGAGCTCTTTGGCGCAGTGGCATGCCGCACTCGGCTTGCAATTGTGTGGACAAAACAAATTTCGCATATCTTTGCGTTAATTGGATGGGCGACCAAGAATATGAGTATATTATATCAGAAACCGTTGGCTACATCTATGTAGTCGGTCTATACCGCTCATTTGGTGCTAGAATGACGCATAACCAACTTTTATAGAAACAGAAATTAGAGTCTAGTAATAATCGTAATTTGAAAAAGTTATTTAAAAACACAAATTGTACTATTAATTCAATGTTGCACCAGATTTGCGAAAATTTGTGAACCTCGTGTGTACAGTAGGTAGAATCTACTCTGATAAGGTCGTTTTCACAGCTGTCAAACCAATAGTTTATGTGTCACAATTCTGACATCTGTCAATGCCAACAATGCCAAAAAAATGCCAAAATTGTTATCCAATGTGGAGATGACACATTGCCATTTATAAAAGAAGAAGAAGAAGAAGCTTTAGGATAATTATAACCTTAAAACTGTTATCCGTCATTCCTAGTATAAGAAATTGGATATTTCATATACTAGGAACGACGGATTAATATGACAGAGCCTACTGTCCAACACCCGTATTCACAAACAATACTTGCATAAGTACAGAAGCAACACTGTGCGAAGTAAGACATTTCCCATAGGTTTTGTCACTCAAGTATTGTCTATGAATAGGTTTTTGGGATGTTGGTGTGGTGTTGGTGTGGGAAATGTTGTATCGTTGGCCACTTGGATAGGCACACAGTTAACGCTAAATAAGTATCTTGATTTACAAATATACATACATAAATCAAGCCTATATCCCCCAAGGGGTAGGCAGAGGTGAGCTAGTTTTCGGTTTCGCCAATTATGTTAGGTCTCGTGTATCTTGATTTTTAACACAAATAAAAAGCTGTGACGAGTGACTGACACAAAATTGATTGAAGTTATTCATTCGCAATCATCAATTTTTACCTTAAATTCATAATGGCTTCAAAATTCATTTCATTTCATAACTAAAATATTATAATTTTAATTTTATTTTGAACGGCTTATAAATGTTAGCACAATAATCGCAAACATTGTTTTGTTGAGATATCGTGTTTCATATCAGACACTGAGTTGTTTTTAAGGTTTATACAATACTAGTGGTCGCCCGCGGCTTCGCTCGCGTTAATGTCGGTTATTATATAGCCTTTCTCGATAAATGGACTATCCAACACAAAAATAATTTTTCAATTTGAGCCAGTAGTTCCTGAGATTAGCGCGTTCAACCAACCAAACAAAAAAACAAACTCATCAGCTTTATAATATTAGTATAGATTAACATGTGACTTAATAAATAAAATAGATGAATAAAATATATAAATTTCGTAATGCTATATTCGTTAATGGTGTGGATAATATTACGTTCACGTTAATAATGAATAAAATTGGTGTTTATACAACTAAACACATTCTTATTGTATTCGTATCGTATAGAAAAAGGTGTAATTAATAAAACTAAACCACAGAGTAGGGACATTGGTATAAGTAAACTAGAAAAATGGTGATTGTATTTGACGCGCTTACGGGTGCGCCACATGTTAGACTACACAAACATGTAACATGGTTTAATAGTTTTAAGTTCATCTTTAAGTTTGACGCTATAGATGGCGCTGATAAGTAATAGCATTAATATTAATTTAACTTTTATTGCCTCTTATAGAAACCAGGACAACTAACTAATTAATGTTGCAAGAGCCTGTTAAATACACTGGATCAGGAAAACCGTGCATTTCTAGATAATTACAAAATTTTGTACAACAACATTCGTTTCATATAATACAACATAACTCAACAATATTTACTTGTTTCATTTCGTGATACATATTAATTATTATGGAGCAGGACATAAATCTCATTTAGTTATTTAATCTCAATAACTATCTGAAATGTTAGGTAAACATGACAATATATAACTCGACATGTTTTACTAAATATTCACTAAATTTGTTTCTGTGTATAAAAAAGAAAGGACTTTGAAAGAAAAATCCTTGTTGGTTGACAAATACATAATAATACTACCATAAATTGAAAATTTTTAATACATATTCAGACTGTTTAGTAACTACATAGAGTGAAACATTTTTAAAGAATTCAAACATACTCTATATAGATACTAAAAATTCAGACTTTTTTTATAATTTTCTTTAATTATTTTACTTCAAAATATACTTGCTGAACAGTTAAGCTTTGTTTTACCAACTCACTTTTAAAAAATTACTTAAAAAATAGGCAATAATGCAAATTCACATCACATACAATATTAAGTTCGGAAGGTTAATATTTCTGGTTAATGTTCACACGCCACTATTAGCCTTTTATGTGCTCAGTGTTGGATACCTACACCGCTTCCCTGTGAATTAATGAATATAGTGAAAACGGTGCTTACTCAAGGTATCGTGTATCAGAATAAAAATTCGTTCATTACGTCTGGTTTGATTACAATACACTTATGACCCGCCAAGACACTATGCACTTAATTATACCTTCCAAATGTATATTAGTTTTGCTGTTATAATTACTTGTATTTGCACGAGCAACATGCTTAAATTAACACGAGCGGTCATGGTCACGGAAAGCGAACCAACGTGGCCACGCCTGTAGTCACGGGATGTACCCGTAAAACGGTCGTTATAAATTGATGGAAACTTTGGATAAAATAATAACAATGTCTTACAACTTAACGTGCTCGAGCTAAATCTGTAGTACATATTTTAACAATGTAGCACATCAACGCTATACTTATTCTCAACATAAGCCCGATATTTTCATCATCACCAGCCCAATAATGTCCCTACTGCTGAAGCATTCTAGATGGATAGAAGAATACAGGCGATAACCAAGACGAATTAAGATTTATTTCCTATTTATGTTAAATACACTTTACCCTTCTTTCCTGCTTAGGTAACGAAGATATAGGTATAATTGAGTGAGAAGAAAGAGACATTGCACTGACCTTTGAAGTCTACATTTAAAGATTTCTCCGATTAATATTCACTGAAAAATGCTCATTAGAAATCGAATTCCAAATTACCAAGAGTGCATTTTCGCAAAAAAATGAGCCCATTCTAATTTGGTCTTGTTTGTTATGTCGGCAGTCCCCCAGATAGATCATTGACCAATACAATGCAATGTCATGCTTAATTATCTATTTTGCATCGGGGTATCCATCGCGGTAGCCGCACTATACTTCCCATTAAATTACAAAACAGTCTTTAGACGTTTAGCAAAATGGTTCAGGGGCCTAGGGCCAATCAATACGAAATAATAGATTAAAAATGTAAATTTAAGACAACAACCAATCGAGGATGAAAACTAATTGAAGGCAACGCAATGTAGTTTCCTTTGATAATACGTCATATTTTTGTATTCTATTTGTTTGATTAGATTGACCACTTGTCTAGAGGGGGAGAAGACACCAGGATGGGTCCTTTCGGCAGATACCATTGCTCAGTTCAATCAGTCAAACCACCAGGAGTGCTCAGATTTCCAGATTTCCACGAACCGTCTACGCTTAGAAGAGAGTTCTATCCTCTATACATACATCGAAAATCACTGAACTCGAAAATATTTGTAGATCCAGAGATTCTAGAAACTCAATCGAGGACGAAAACTAATTGAAGGTTCCCCCACTACACGGCACGCCTAAGCCGAGGTCCGCGCCTTTAGAGGCACCCTCAGGCCTGCCGATCCAAGCTCCGACTCGGGCGCCCTGCGAGGCTCTCCGCGGCAGTATATCTTCCTCGGGAGATGCCGTCCCCGCACGGGGGACGCCTGCTGTGAAGGCACCCTCACAGGGAGTGGTCGACTGCAAGGCTTGAGGACATGTTTGGCTTTAGGTCAAGGTCTTCGCCTTCCCCAAAAAACCCAATCAAAAAAAAAAAAACCAATTGAAGGGATGTCCCTTCAATCATCTGATTCATGCTTGGACTCTCTTTTTTGTTCTAGTGAAAGGGTGCAACGGCGATCCAAACGCACTTTTTGCGAATTGCGTGAGCCCGTGCCCGCCAACCTGCGATGACCCCAACCCGGCTGGCCCATGCTCCAAAAGGTGTCTAGCTAAAGGATGCATATGCAAAACGGGTTACTTGCTGTCGCCTAACGGAAAATGTATCCTCCCCAAGAACTGCCCTGGTAAATATATATAATAATTAGGCTACGCTTTCACAGTAAGTGAACGCATTTGTGCAGAATAAAATGTCAATAATAATTATTATTAAGTGCCAAGTTAGGACGCTTTTTTATTATATTATTCGTTAAAAAACACCGTCAATGCTTGAATTTTGGATGTGCTCTTTGAAACGTCGGGAATAGAGGGAATTGGACACAAGGAAAAGGTATGTCGCTGTTTTTTTATTTTTCTACTATATTATTTATATTCATTTGCATAAAGTGGAGAAAAAAGTAAGGTTGATTTTGTACTCGTTTGTTCATGAACCAATTAAAGAGGTTGTTCAGTATAATATATCCTGCAATACCATACCATAATTATGATATATCATCAACCAATCAAACTGAACAATTCTTATCTATGAGACCAATATTATAATCACGTAACAAAATTGACTTCCCTATACTAAACCGAAAACCAGCTAACAATAAGTTTGTGTGGTGAAGGGTTTTAATTTTTATTTTCATGTTGGTCCCATAGTGAAAGTGGTTCAGTTTGATTGCCTGGACAGCCTCTTTAAATATCAATGTACCTTTCTGTTACGTTCGTATAAATGATAATTATGTCTACCAAACCAATTTTTGTTTCTTCTCCAATGAAATAAACAAATATATTCACTGAACATTTTGCCTATACACACTTGATTTCAGAAACTAATTACACTATAGCGCACCTACTTTAAATAATTTAAGGTAGACTTGATTTAGTAAGGATATGGGATCTCCGGACGTTTAAGACGCTAATGCTGGAATTTAATATTTTATAATATTATGGCCAACGGCGATTTCAATCAAAGTTGGATTGAACCGAACTATAATTATATATAAATAAGTATATTCACAAAACAATACAATTAATGGACGTAATAAAGTGTCAGTGCCTAATAGCCAAACTATTTTCGCTCTACTTCTTATTCTACTTTTGGTACTTTACGCCAATCTTAGTCTCACTTAGTCACACGAATACAAACGAAATATGTTCTATATTATTGATTTTAGATTTGTTGTTCATTTAAAAGCAAAAGAAACATTCTAATGCCAACTAACGATGAATTTGTTTTAAAGTCTAAGATCTTAAGATTTAAAACAAGTTGGAAAGTCTCACTCTCAGTATTCTATATCATCACTGTGACTGCAAGGCATACAGTCTTCATGTAGAATTTACGTAATATTGTCAAACAGATTTACTTACAATATAAATCTTCTAACAAAACAAATTTGCAGTATGTATCAATAATAATTATAACTGTGCTCACAAACACTGTTACAATTGTTACAACTGTTACAACATCACATCTTATATTCAAATACAGGTAAGGTATAATTGGTCACATTTGCTATATTTATTAAGGTTCAATAATATTTGAATAACGTTTGAGTTTTTGATATTGAATTTTATTTTAGATTTCTTTCACTGTGCCAAAGTAATTTTAATTTTTTTTTGGAATATATTGGGAAAAAACGCTTGGACAATTTAATTTGTTACAACGTCTACGGAAGTAAAGGAAATTTCTTATACACACGGAATAAAAAAAAGAAGAAAAATGGGCATGATCATATTCAATTCATATTACCTTCATTGTTTTTAAAAAAAAATGATCAATGGACGAAAAATATGTCCTGGTAAGGTAAGACTAATTTTTCAAAAATATTGGCTAGTTTTTATATCTTCTTATTGCATCGTAGAAAGTTAAGGGCCCGTTTCACAATCGACAAGTAAGTTCGAAGTAGCTTACTTTGCAGTTCAATTGACATATATTTCATATTACAACTATCAATTGATCTCCAAAGTAAGCTACTTAAAACTTATTTGTCGATTGTGAGACAGGCCCTAAGTCTTATATTTAGGGTACTAACCGCGACTCAAGTTCTTGTCTTGTTTTCTTCTTTATATTCTTTATACCCATACTTTTTCTGTCTCTCAATCTTCTCTGTCTACATATATCCTTGCTTAATTCATTTTTTTACCAAATATTAGGAAAACTACCACAGCCACTGTCAAAATGCTAACATTTATATTTACAGATACCAAATTTCATCCTGGAGCGAGCCGTTAAAAGTCTTTTTTACTTTTAGGTTAACTTTGATAAACACAAACTTTTTTTTCCAATTTTCTTCTTCTGTCTTCCTACTTCTTAACTTCGCAATCAAATTAAGAAGACCCTTTAATTGTCATTTACCATTTCAAGTGATATGTAAAGTGGACACATTACCTGGACCATTCTTTCCTAATTACTGGGTCATAGCCGGTTATTTTATAAATTTTATCCGACCTCTGAGTCTAACGTTGGAGCATAGCTAATGGTTAACAATGATTATAACATTCGGCAGCTAGTAAAACATATTTATTATAATTTTCAACCAGGTCCAGAACTTCCAACACCATCCGCATGTGGCGAAAACGAAATAGAAGTTAGTGGTTGTGACGGCAGTCAATGCATTTGCCTTGCAGGGTATGCAAGAAATTGTAAAGGCGTTTGTGTATCAGAGGAAGAAGGTTCTTCTGGTAAGTAAAAAAAAATGTTAATATTTATATTTATATATTATTATTATATAAATATAATATATCTTAAAAATATCATTACATACAAATAATAATATTTTAGACGAAGAAGAAGAAGAAGAGGAAAAATGTGGGTACAATGAAGCGTTCTATCCGGACACGTATTGTAGACGCGATACTTGTGCAAGTCGCTACGAACTACCAACTCCATGTGCTCCTCCTCCACCAGAACCACGACCAGGCTGTTTGTGCAAGGAAGGCCATTTGAGGAATACTGCAGGATTTTGCATTCCAATCGCAGATTGTCCTCCAAGTAAGTGTGTAAAAGAATTCCGCAAAAGTTATTTATGTAATAAAGAGTTAAGATTGCTTGAGGAGTTCTGAAGGTGATTGCATGCCACTATTGTCCAGCCAGTATATGTATTAGTTTAAAGTCAATGTTAATATAATTATAAAATATACTACTTGGCTTATGCCTAATGTCATATTCGTGAGAAGAAACGTAGTCAATGTATATGACAATGTTTTATGGAATATTCAAGTGATAAGTAATCGGTAAAGTGCTCACGTTGACTGAATCACTATCCTTATTACTGTACCATAATCGGATATTGTATGTGTTTTATCTGATTTCTGAGTATAGCTTCGGAGGATATGCTAATGGTTATCATGATTGTAAAATTAGGCAGCCATTAAAATAATATCTATTTCATATTTTCAAACAGATCCAAATCTACCAACACCATCTGTATGTGGCAAAAACGAAGTGTATTGTAACAATGCCAGGAAATGCGTTTGCGTTGAGGGATATTCAAGAAATCCTGAAGGTGTTTGTGTATCGGAAGAAGAATGTTCGTCTGGTAAGTAAGCATTAAGATTAAGAAGATAAGTAAATTAAAATATATGCAAAAAATATAATTACAAACTAATATTTTTTTTTAGAGGAAGAAGAAGAGGAACAATGTGGGTACAATGAGGCGTTCTATCCGGACACGCACTGTAAACGCGATACTTGTGCAAGCCGCTACGAACCACCAACTCCATGTGCTCCTCCCCCACCAGAACCACAACCAGGCTGTTTATGCAAGGATGGTCATTTGAGGAATACTACTGGAATTTGCATTCCAATCGCAGATTGCCCTCCAAGTAAGTACAAGAATTCCTACAATATATAAATTCATACATACATACATAAATCACGCCTATATCCCCGAAGGGGTAGGCAGAGGTGAACTAGCACCCACGTTTCGCCAATTATGTTAGGTCCCATGTAATAGGTCGCGAGCCTATTGCCATTTATCGGGCACAAAAGTCGCAGTACATTGCTATTGCTAGATGTTATATGCTAGGAGGAACGCTGCTGCCCATTCCTCATTATTGATTTATCCTTAGTCGCCTTGTACGACACCCACGGCTGTGATTTGGGGTCGGTGACAATTGTATTCTACTCTGCCGTCACCACACGGCACAATATAAATTCATACAATACATAAATTCCGCAACAGTTATTTATGTAATATAGAGGTAAAGTTGCTTGAGTAATTTTGACGGTGATTGCATTCCAAACAATGACTGTCCAGCCTGGAGAATATTTATTAGTTTAAAGTCAATGTCAATAAATAAAAAATAATATTAGGCCAATGCATGTCATATTCGATAGAAGAATCGGAGTCAATGTATAATAATATGACAATGTTTTAAGGAATATTCAAGTGATAAGTAATCGGTAATGTGCCCACATTGACTGAATCACTATCCTTATTACTGAACCATAATACAATATTGTATATTGTTTTATCTGATTTCTGAGTATAGGTACGGAGCATAAATGCTAATGGTTATCATGATTTTAAAATTAGGCAGCCATTCAAATAATATCTGTTCCATATTTTCAACCAGATCCAAATCTACCAACGCCATCTGTATGTGGCAAAAACGAAGTGGAAGTACGTAATTGTAACGATGTCAGCAAATGCGTTTGCGTTGAGGGATATACAAGAAATTCTAAAGGCATTTGTGTACCGGACGAAGAATGTTCATCTGGTAAGCAAGCATTAAACAGTTTGGTAAATAAAAATATATGCTAAAAATATAATTACAAACGAATATTATTTTTCAGAGGAAGAAGAAGAAGAAGAAGAGGAACAATGTGGGTACAATGAGGCGTTCTATCCAGACACGTACTGTAGACGCGATACTTGTGCAAGCCGCTACGAACCACCAACTCCATGTGCTGCTCCTCCACCAGAACCACAACCAGGCTGTTTATGCAAGGAAGGTTATTTGAGGAATACTAGTGGAATTTGCATTCCAATCGCAGATTGCCCCCCAAGTAAGTATGTTTAAGAATTTCGTAAAAGTGGTTTATAAAAATAATGGTAGGTTTTATGAGTCTCGTGTCCGTTTTCACCAATAACATCTGACTTGAAAACGTTCCTTAAGACTTAAAATTTATGTATACAGCTTTAGCTCAGTTTTTATGATTGTATCATCTGGAAATGATGTATAGATTTTTGTTATTGTAAAGTTCTTAATCCGAAATGCTTATAACAAACACCACCCTAACTGTTCACACAGAAAACCACTACCAATATATGATAATTGTCAATAAATTCAAAGTAATTTTGCTATACCTGTCTATAAATGTCACCACATTTCAGTCAAGGATCGTATCGATAGGATCGATCATTCGGTATATAGAATTGAGTAAAAGACCACGTTAAAAACCAATACATACCTGTTAGCCCTATTGACTTTGCCATGAAAAAACAAGTGGTAATTGAAGCTTCAATATGTCTCCATGCCATACATTCAAGGAAAGACAATTTTTTCAAGACATTTTTATACGCCGTGTGGCGACGGCAGAGTAGAATACAATTTTCACCACCCCAAATCTCTCCCGTGGGTGTCGCACAAGGCGACTAAGGATAAATCAGTGATAAGGAATGGGCAGCAGCGTTCCTCTTATACCACCTAGCAGTGTACTGCGACTTTTGTGCCCGATAAATGGCAATAGGCTCGCCACCTATTACATGGGACCTGAAATGATTGGCGAAACGTGGGTGTAAGTTCACCTCTGCCTACCCCTTCGGGGAAAGAAGCGTGATTTATGTATGTAGTATTTTTATACGCCAAAGTGACCGTTTTTTTAGAGAAACAATGTGGGTACAATGAGAAGTTCTATCCGAACACGTACTGTAGACGCGATTCTTGTGCAAGCCGCTACCAACCACCAACTCCTTGTGCTGCTCCTCCACCAATACCACGACCAGGCTGTTTATGCAAGGAAGGTTATTTGAGGAATACTAGTGGAATTTGCATTCCAATCGCACATTGCCCTCCAAGTAAGTGTGTTCAAGAATTTCATAAAACTTGCTCGTAAAAGTTAAGGTATGTTTTATTAGTCTTATGTCCGACTTTACCAACAGCTGACTTTAAAATGTTTCATAAAGGCCGGCGCACATTGGCAGCACGGCATGACGGGGTTATTTTTAGGCGATGACTAAAAATATAACGACTGAGTATGAAAATAAAGTTGAAAGTTCAATGTTTATCAAGGTCGTATGTACAAAAACAATGCCGTGGAATGCTTAGGCATGCCGTGTTGGCAGCCTTCGGAACGCCGCGGCATCCCTCGGAACGTTTTGGCAGTCTTCGGGATACCGAAAGATACCGTGACAAGACAAGACAACGCCTGTCCTGACCCAGTGGCCCCGCGCGTAGCGTCATTAGCTACGGTGCCTAAGAACGCCTCGGCATTCCTAAGGATGCCTCGGCACGTCGAGGCATACTTAAGGATACCAAATGCCAAAGCATCACTTGCCGTGCCGTGCCACCATTGTGCGCCGGGCCTAAGACCTTTCTTATTTTATACATGATTACTATTGCTCAGATTTCACGATTGTATAATTTGCAATCGATATTGAGAGGGTTGTTATTGCGAAGATTTTGCTCCTAAAATGCTTAACACAAAAACCACACAAACTGTTGACACAGAAAACTTAAAATAGCAAGACAGCAAACAAGACTATTTTATTGTTATATTTATTTGAACATTATCATTATAAATGTTAGCAAAATGATTACAAAGAAAATTAGACCAGAAAAATTAATATCTTCATTCGGGTATCAAACTACCATTTTTCTCATTTTATGTGACTGCTTATACCACTCGGGCTCTTTTTCATTGTAAGATCAAAAAAAAGCCTCTTTCATTTGTAATAATTGATTTAGATATCAAATCAAAAATAAATAAATACTGTCGTGCTATATCAGAAATTGAGAAGAATTGTGTTCTTAAATAGTTCTC
Source organism: Cataclysta lemnata (assembly GCA_963931975.1). Lineage (NCBI taxonomy): Eukaryota > Metazoa > Arthropoda > Insecta > Lepidoptera > Crambidae > Cataclysta > Cataclysta lemnata. Next base: position 10,506,230 of record OZ008339.1, read on the forward strand.
TAGTGTACTAAAAGTTCAACCTGGCGTTGGTGATGTCTGTCAAGTGTATTGTTTAAACTATCACTAAACTGTTTGTTGTTGTTTGTTTGTGACTGTGGTTTCTTGTTGCTTGGCAGAACCAGGAAAATGTGGCCTCAACGAAGTTTACACATATGCGAAAAAACTATGTCCTCCTCAAACTTGCGCATCACGATACCAAAAATTTGCATGCTTAGATGAAAAACCTAAGCCAGGATGCGTCTGTATTGAAAACCATCTACGTAACGAGCAGGGAATTTGCGTACCCATTACCCAGTGTAACGAAGGTCAGTAATAAAGCATTTTGCTACAAGTATATGAAAATAGATTTTTTTATGGAATTCAATACGCCACGAGAACAGTCTCCCGTTGTAAAGTGATTGAAATGTCGGCATAAACAACAAGTATGTCAAATGCCTAAATAGGCGTTATACATATATTATATACTCGTAAAAGGGGTTTTATTTCAAATGCACAATAAAGTGCACATTTATAAATAAAATAATTTAGTAAGAAAATAATATAAGATTGAGACTTAGTCCCATCCTTATGATGCATAGTTCTAAGACTTAGACTCCGCTTTCTCACAATATAATATCTTTCAGTACAACCAATTCAATGTGGAATCAACGAGGACTACACTCCAGACAAGAAAGGTTGCCCTCCGGAATCCTGTGAAAGCCGATTCTATGCGGCGCCTTGTGCGCGTAACTTACCGGGCAGACCAGGGTGTAAATGCAAGCCTAATCACTACAGAAATTCTGCAGGAGTTTGCATTCCAGCTGAGGAGTGTCCTCCTAGTAAGTGATTTCTGACATACTTTTATTCTAAAAAACAAACTGCAGCGGTCTGCGGTGGCGGGCAGATGTAACGTTGGTAACTTAAGGAGATTATTCAAACCAGCGCGTTCAACGTTTGTTCGAGTTCGCCACTGCCACCGTCCCGCCACCGCTGCTGTTTGAGTGAGGCTTAACGCAGCCATGGGACGCGGCCATCCCTAAAAAAACTGTCCCACGGTTCAAACCATTTGTTTCTGTATATCTTCAGTTTTGACGCTTATTTCCATTGATGTCTCTTCCTTAAACGGAATTAAAATAAGTTCAATTTAAAGATATTTTACATATACATAAATCACGCCTATATCCCCGAAGGGGTAGGCAGAGGTGAATTAACACCCACTTTTCGCCAATTATTTTCGGTCCCATGTAACAGGTGGCGAGCCTATTGCCATATATCGGGCACATAAATCGCAGTACAAATTTATATTGCTAGGTGGTATGAGAGAAATGCTGCTGCCCATTACTCATCGCTGTCTTACCTTAGTCGCCTTGTACGACACCCACGGGAGAGATGGGGGTGGTGACAATTGTATTCTGCTCTGCCGTCACCACATTATGAATAAGGTTATTTAAAAAAAAATTAGAATAGTCTGAATTGTAAGCACAGCTAGTGTTCAAAATCATAGCCCAATGACAACAAGAAATTTGACTTGATTACTGTAATTATAGGACTATTATTAAAACAATGTTTTCAACCATTGTCTGATATTTGGTCATTAACTGTTGGTTCGTTGATACATTGAAATTCTTTCTCTGCCTTCAGAGCATAATTAATAGTAACTTCGTGTTTCAATTTTGAGATTTGTTAATGAAATACATTATTAGAAAAGGCATTTATGCTTTATTATAGTTGATGTGCTATATTCCAACAACTTCGTGCGCGACCCTCCCGCGGTATGAGAGACGGTGGCGGGGACGGGGCACTCCAGATGCCAGCGGGGGCTGGCGATGCGGGGAGGAGGGAAAACTCGCTCCTCGCCGCATCACCCGCCCCCGCGCAGAGCCAGAGCGCCCCGTCCCCGCCACCGTCTCATACCGCAGGAAGCTCGCGCATCAACTTACATACATACATAAATCACGCCTATATCCCCGAATGGGTAGGCAGAGGTGAATTAACACCCACTTTTCGCCAATTATGTTCGGTCCCATGTAACAGGTGGAGCACATAAATCGCAGTACAAATTTATATTGCTAGGTGGTATGAGAGAAATGCTGCTGCCCATTACTCATTACTGTCTTTACCCTTGTCGCCTTGTACGACACCCACGGGAGAGATGGGGGTGGTGACAATTGTATTCTGCTCTGCCGTCACCACACGGCCGCATCAACTTGTCGGACTATAATAAATCTTGCTATCAGTTGAAAACCTTTTGTATTTCTGCACTACCAGAGCAAACAATGGAATGTGGATACAACGAAGTTTTCACACCAACCAAGAGGTCTTGCCCACCCGAAACGTGTGAAAGTCGGTTTTCACCGCCACCACCTTGCGCTTACACACCTGGTAAACCTGGATGTATCTGCAAGTCTGGACACCTGAGAAATTCCAAGGGAATTTGTGTTCCAGTCGCAGATTGCCCTCCAAGTGAGTGCTAGTAACAATTTTTCTCATTTATCATGATATTTTTACCTGAATCACGTCTTCACGTTTCCCGTGAAGACGACAGTTTTCATTCAGCACGTCTGCTATGTTTTTTGGAATAATGTAAACAAAACGGTTAGAGTTGTCCATAAATCCAAATTAATTTTGTATTTTAAACCATTGAGTTGAACCATTGAGGAACTATTGTATATAAAAACATGTTAAAAACAGATACATACCCGTTAGCCTTAAGATTGTGGTAATTGAAGCGTCCATTTAGGTATGTCTCCTTGCTATACATTCAAGGAGACTTTTTTATACGTCAAAGTAAATATTTTCCAGAGAAAGAAGAATGTGGGTACAATGAGGCGTTCTATCCGGACACGTATTGTAGACGCGATACTTGTGCAAGTCGCTACGAACTACCAACTCCATGTGCTGCTCCTCCACCAGAACCACAACCAGGCTGTTTATGCAAGGAAGGTTATTTGAGGAATACTAGTGGAATTTGCATTCCAATCGCAGATTGCCCTCCAAGTAAGTATGTGCAAGAATTTCGTAAAAGTAGTATATAAAAATTAAGGTACGTTTTATTAGTCTTATGTCCGTTTTCCCCAATAACATCTGACTTGAAAACGTTTCATAAGACTTAAAATTTATTTATACAACTTTAGCTCAGTTTTTATGATTGTATCATCTGCAAATGATGATACAATCATAAAAAGGCTGGTGATGATGAACATGATTGGCGAAACGTGGGTGCTAGTTCACCTCTGCCTACCCCTTCGGGGCTAGTGGCGTGATTTATGTATGTTTGTATTTTTATACGCCAAAGTGACCGTTTTTTTTAGAGAAACAATGTGGGTACAATGAGGCGTTCTATCCAAACACGTACTGCAGACGTGATACTTGTGCAAGCCGCTACGAACCACCAACTCCATGTGCTCGTCCTCCACCAGAACCTCGACCAGGGTGTTTATGCAAGAAAGGTTATTTGAGGAATACTAGTGGAACTTGCATTCCAATCGCAGATTGCCCCCCAAGTAAGTATGATTAAGAAATTCGTAAAAGTGGTTTATAAAAACAATAGTAGGTTTTATTAGTCTTATGTCCGTTTTCACTTATAACGTTGCTTAACTGACTTGAAAACGTTGCTTAAAACTTTTCTTATTTTATATACAAATAACATTTATTTATAAATAAAATTAAATTTAATTATACAGCTATAGCTTAGTTTTCATGATTGTATCATCTGCAAACGATGTATAGATATTTGTTATTGTAAAGTTCTTACTCCTAAATGCTTAATACAAAAACCACCCTAACTGTTCACACAGAAAATGACTACCAATACATCATCATCGTCAATAAGCCGAAAGTAATTTTGCTATGGAGAGGTGTTCGATATTTCAGTGAAGGATCCTATTCGTAGGATCGATCATGCGGTAGAGATTTGTGTTAAAGACCATGATAAAACAGATATATACCCGTTAGCCCTATTGAATATTGCCATGAATAAACATGTGTTAATTGAAGCTTCCATATGTCTCCTTGGATGGATGGAGACAATTTATACCCCTTATTTACAATTACAGAACCTATAGAATGCGGTCTCAACGAAGTTTATACTGAGAAGAAGAGATTGTGTCCCCCTCAAACTTGCGTAGCTCGTTTTAGACAATATCGATGTCTGCCCGAAAAAACAAAACCTGGATGCGTCTGCATAAAAGGGTATCTTCGCAACGATAAAGGAATTTGCATACCAATTGAAAAGTGTGATGAAGGTCAGTTTAACCTGATTTTAGCTGCGGTAGGAATTAGGTGACCAAATAGTAGATTATTTAACATGGGAATAAACCAGTATCTTATGTCACGGGTGCAGACTTGTATCCCGAGCGCATTGAAGGACTATGGTTTAAAAAAACCAAAATAAATATTTTTAAAAAATTAAAAAGACTTTAGAATAGAGTCCTGAATTGAGCGAGGGATTCAAGCGCACCCAAGATATAAGACTGCTTTTTCCCGAGTAATATACTCTGCTTTTCGTATCTACTGCGAGGAAATAAAAACAATTATGATAAAATTTAATAATTTATTCAATATTGACTTTGTGAAATTAAAAGTATAGGTTTAAATTGGAAACATTGGTCCAATTATTAATACTCATAGTACCTAATGTTTTTATTAGGAACATTTATATTTGCTTAGTTTTCTTAGATTTTATAAGCGGAGTAAGCAAAGACCTCTAGTACATCCAGCAACGTCTTAGTATTGTAATTGATATTTAAAAAAATCCTGTCTCAATATTTATTCTTACATAATATTTAAAAAGTAATCAAAAAATTTAACTTCTTATCTTTATAATAAAAAATATAGTGACGAAACTTTTCTTTTTTGATTATATCTCTAGGGAAATAATGAAATTCTGTACAACATTATATCACTGTTTTGTACATTCCTAGAATGACTTACTTTTAGTTGAGGTTACCTGACCCAGAATACGTCATTTTTGAGCTGGTGAACGGGCCAAATAACGTGTCAATCAAAGGCCCGTGAAATCAAGAAATAATATATTTATAATAAAACTGATTGTCTTGGTCAAATTTGTCTTGTTCCTAGTCCGTCTTATATTTTTTGTCCCAATGTCAGTCAGTCGTCGATGTCATGTCATGTCATCTCACGTCTGTCTATGTCTCTGTTAAAAAGGAGGCTGGACGCCGCGACATTCCCACCCCTAGTATCAGGGAACTGATACTAATGTCTGGGAGCTGACGTCCAATCTACACAGTTTCGTGGCTGGTCTAGTGTAAAGACCGTGTTGGGTTTGCACGTCAGCCACGCGCACTTGGCGATCTTTGCCGGGATACACTTTTACGACGCGGCCTCGTGACCACTGACTCCTTGGTAGCTGGTCGTCCACAATGACCACGACGTCACCCACAGTCAAAGGTGCAACGTCCGTGCGGAACCACTTGTCTCGCCTCGTAAGACTAGGCATATATTCTTTAACCCAGCGTTTCCAGGCTAGATCCGCTAGCCGCTGAGACTCACGCCAAGATTGCCGTAGTAAATCACCGTCGGTAAATCGTCCGAACGGTCGGTCAACACCCTTGGTGTTTATCATCAGGAAATCGTTGGGGGTTAGACGCAAGTCATCTTCGTTGTCGATAGGGACGTACGTGAGAGGCCGGCTGTTAACGAAAAATTCAGCTTCCGCTAGAAGGGTGAGTAGGGTCTGCTCGCTAGGAACTCTTTCCTTCAATGTCACGCGGAGAGATGTTTTAATGCTGTGCTATGCTAATTGAGAGGCTTGTGCGCCTCTCCCAGCAACCTCCCATATGAGGGGCGTTCGGGGGTATAAACCTCCATTCAATCTGATTCGTGCTTCCAAAGCGGAGAAGTTCGTCTCGGTCCATGGCAGACACCGCTAGTTTTAGCTCCCGGTCGGCTCCTCGAAAGGTTGTGGCATTGTCACTGTGAATCACCGCTGGACAGCCGCGACGCGCTATGAACCTTCGAAGACTTTGCAGAGCTGCGCCCGTCGTCAGGTCACTAACTAGATCCACGTACACAGCACGGATAGTCAGGCACGTGTAGAGGGCCCCCCACCTTTTCTCTTTTCTGCGGCCCACTTTCACTAGCATAGGGCCAAAATAGTCTAGCCCAGTTTGATGGAACGGTCGATATCCACCCTGTAGCCGGAAGTCTGGAAGTGGCCCCATTATCGGTGGCTCGGTAGCTCTGGCGCGACTAATTTTACATACGGCACAGTAGTTCCAGGTCCTTTTGACTGCACAACGTCCATTGTGAACCCAAAAACGCTTCCTTACCTCGTTAAGTACTCTCTCGCGGCCTGAGTGTGCCGAGTCTTCATGGTATCGCTGAAGAAGTAATTTTACGTAAGGGTCCGTGGGATGTAAAATTATTGGGTGTCTTGCATCGTCTCCTATGTTTGCCGCCGCAATACTTCCTCCAACACGGAGGATGGTGTCCGAGTCTGTCTGGTTCGATCAGAAAACTCGGTCCATTCAACCACTTCTGGTTTTCAGTAGTCGGGCAGTCCCTGGTTGAGTCGTCAGCTGCATTTTAATGAGTCGGAATCCAATGCCAGTAACTGACGTCCGTGAGTTCAGTCACTTCACTCACGCGGTGAGCAACGAAAGGCTTGAAGCGGCCGGATTCCGATCGTAACCAGCTCAAAACCGTCCTTGAGTCACTCCATAACGCAACTTTCGAGAGAGTAGCTACGTTACTATGCTGCAGGCTGTGTGAAAGTCTCGCTCCCATGACCGCTGCCTGTAACTCTAATCGCGGAATGCTCATGACCTTCAAGGGTGCCACTCTGGCTCTGGCTATGAGGAACGCAACATGCCAGGTCCCATCCTTCTTACGGGACCGCAGGTAGGCAACGCTGGCAAACGCTCTGGAGCTGGCGTCGCAGAAGACATGTAGCTCAGCCAGCTCGTCACATTCTTCTGTCAGCACCCACCGAGGTATCTTGATGTCGTTCACCTTATTGAGCTCAAGTAGCCACATCTTCCAAGACCGAAAGTGACCAGATTCAATTTCATCATCCCACCCAATTTTACTCCGCCAAATGTCTTGCAAGAGGATACGGGCTTTGACTGTGATGTGAAGTAGGAAGCCGAGAGGGTCAAAAACTGACATGACTACCCTCAACGCCTCGCGCTTCGTCGGCCTCTTAAAACCTGACTTGAGCTCGTCTGAAATTTTTGAAAAGTTTAAGTTAAAGACGAAGTGGTCATCGTCTGGATTCCATTTGACACCTAAAACACTCTCCACGATAATGTCATTACTGTCACTGATAACCCTCACCGCCGCAGAGGAAAGTCGATCTTCCGGTATGTGTGCCAGCAGTCGCTTCGAGTTCGACATAAAGTTTCGAATGTGGAACCCACCAGACTCGTGTATGGCGATGACGTCACTGACTACCTGTAACAGCTCGTCCTCGTCGGCAAGGGAGTAAATAAAATCGTCAACGTAATGGTTTTCGATAATCGCTCGGCAGGCGTGAGGGTAAACAGTTTCGTATCTACGAGCATTCAAATTTTTAACAAACTGTGCGGAAGAGGGCGAACACACGGCTCCGAATGTCATAACGTTCATAACGTATTCGCCGTCCTCCCACAGCAGTCGCTGCGCTTGTCTGTCTTCTTGTCGTATCATAACTCTGTGAAACATTTCTTGTATGTCTCCTGTCACAGCGACTCTCCCTCTTCGGAAGCCCAGAAGCACGCGAGGTAGAGATGTAAGAAGGTCGGGTCCGGTCATAAGAAAATCGTTCAGTGATTTTCCGTCTGATTTTGCTGCACAATCCAGTACAAGACGCAACTTAGGCTTATTTGGGTTATAAACGGCAAAATGCGGCAGCCACCAAGTCCTCTTTGTCCGGATGGCAGCTACATCCGGTTCTAATTTAGATACGTAGCCTTTGTGGATGTTGTCCAAAAACCTTTCCCTATACTTAAGAGCGAAATCAGTTGACTTACTCATCTTGACTCGTATACTTTGGAAGCGTTTTCTGGCCTGCGGTAGACTGTCCGGAAGCTCAGGCGTGTCAGACTTCCATAGTAAGCCTGTCTCGTAGCGGCCCTCGGGAAGCAGCCTCGTCGTGCGTTCCATTGTCTGCAAGGCAAGCTGATCCTCCCGGGACCGAGGAGTGTCACTCGGATACTGAGAGCCGAAGGCTTCTGTCGAGAAAGATTCCTTAATAAGGTCGTTAAGTTCGTCACAGTGACAGGTGTAAGATCGGAACGTTACGTGGAAAACTGCCAATACTTACGTTTCCATGTACGACATGCCCAAGTTTAGTTTTCGAAATCAGCGGTCCGTTTGTGCAGCCATTAATAATCTGTCTCGTCACTATAGGTTCAACATTGTCTTGTCCGATCAACAGTTCAATTTTGCCGAGTCTGTCATCATAGTCCTGTACAAAGTCAGTCACGTAAGGGTATCTATTTACAATTTGTTTATAACTAAAACTATTTACACATAAATTTAAATTATTTACAGAACGCACATAACTAATATAAAAAAGTTCACTCTCATTGAGTCCACGAATATGAAAGCATACGATTTGGGATGTCGTCTCTTCCGTCGTCATGCCAGTCGCACCTCGAATGTGTAGCGGAGAGATACGACCTTTGATGCCCGCTCGTTCCAACAGCGATGAGTCGATGAGCGACACTGCAGCACCTTCGTCCAACAACGCCAAAGTGCTGACGTCTCCATTGGGACCGGATATCACGACAGGGACCACCTTCAATAATACACGCCGTTTCGTGTCGTCGCAATGGTTCACTGCCGGTGGGATCGCAGTGTTAACACTCTCATGCGTCATAGTGTCGCATGCAGGTTTGAGCGGTGGAGCATGTAACAAAGGGTGATGGATTCTCTCACAACTGTCTTCTGTACATATTTGTTTGTATTTACAAGTCTTTAGCTGGTGTCTGTGTGATAAGCATGAGAAACATAATTTTTGGTCAGTAACAAAGCTCCATCGTTCGTTTATGGACAGTCGTCGGAACTCGGGACAGTCTCGTAGTCCATGGTCGCCCTTACAACGATGACAACTTTGCTTCGTACTCGATGACGTCGTTGCGAGTACGACTTTCTTGTCTTGATATTGTTGTGGCCGCTGTCTATTGTCACTGCCATATAACGGTGCTATAATAGTTGCGGCGTTAGCTATTTCCATGAGCCAGTCTGACAGGTCGGTCAACGTCGTTTGTTTAGCGATGTTGGCAGCATGGAATGCCCATTGGTATTTTAAATTAGACGGCAATTTATTGACAATTTCTTTAAACAAAGTTGGGTTCGAAAGATGACCGGTTTCTTTTGTTATTGTCATTGTAGCAACCATATTTTGAACCATCGTAGCAAATTCAATGACGTGATTGATGTCGTCATGACGTATAAATTTTGTACTGCGAATTTTGGATGACATAATTTCTATGATGTGATCAGGTCTGTCGAATCTAATTTTTAATGTGCTAATGATCTTGTCAAAGCTAGTGGCCGTCACCAGTAGAGCCGAAACTGAGTCTCGTGCGCGCCCTCGCAGACACCTTGATATACGCGCTATATATTCGTCAACTGTGTAGCCGCACAGTTGAGTGGTTGACATAAGTTGACTATAAAACAGCGGCCACTCTTCCGGCTCTCCAGAGAAATACGGTAGCTCTCTGTTACATGTCTGTCTGGCTAGGATCTTAGTGAGGTCTCGCTGGAAATCGTGTGATGATGTTGATGGTTGGTCGTGATGGTTTATATGTTTTGTACTTAGCTTGTCGGTTTTTGATGGAAGTAATGATGATTGAGAATGCGTGCGGGAAACATTTCGGTGTCTCGTCGAGACGACTTCTTCATCCGCCTCTTCGAGTGCTTTCATCTGCAGCGCAACTTTCTCGTCCAGGAGTCGTCTTTCGATAGCGGCCCGTTGTTCGGCCGCTTCCATTTGTAGGTCTAGTAATCTTTGTCGCCGTATTGTCGATACGGTGCTCGAGGTGGAGCGCGCGGATGGGGTCGGCGAAGGCGTGCGGCTATTCCGGACGGAGTGTCGGTCGTCTCCTACCTCTCCCGGAACAACTGCGGTCGATGTCGGCGTCGATGTCATTGCCTTTGCCTGACTCTGCGTAATCACCATAGAGCCAGTTCAGTTACCTCGAAGAACCACTTGCACGGGCCAAATTACGTGTCAATCAAAGGCCCGTGAAATCAAGAAATAATATATTTATAATAAAACTGATTGTCTTGGTCAAATTTGCCTTGTTCCTAGTCCGTCTTATATTTTTTGTCCCAATGTCAGTCAGTCGTCGATGTCATGTCATGTCATCTCACGTCTGTCTATGTCTCTGTTAAAAAGGAGGCTGGACGCCGCGACAGCTGGTGTTACGAAAAATATATTATCTGGAGTTCCTCCGGATTTCGGAAGGCACTTCCCGGCTGCATCTGCAGTTGTTATTACCCACCAATCCGCACTGAGCCAGCGTGGTGGGTTATGATCCATTCTCCCTTTATACTTCTATCCATAGGGAAGGCCTGTGCCCATGCAGTGGGGATATTAGAGGGCTGGTGGTGATAAAGACTGAAAATAGTTTCCAGTTTTTTTGTGATATCTGATAGACACGAGTCCGTTTTCTTAAGACATGGTTGTTTAAATATTTATGTGGTGTATTTTGTTTAATTTTTCTGTTCGTTTTTGTTTAGGGCCACCTAAAGTGTGCGGTTACAACGAAGAGTTCACCCCAGACAAGAGGACTTGCCCTCCTGAAACTTGCGAGACTCTGTACCAACCGCCGTATCCTTGCGCTCCTCCTCGGCCAATCAAAAATCCAGGATGCAAATGCTTGGACAACTACCTTAGGAATTCCGCTGGAATTTGCATTCCCAAAGAGAAGTGCCCTCCAAGTTAGTACGCAATGGATTTATAGAGACATCAGTATGCAACAACACGAACATTTTATAATTACACTAGCTTGCTAGCTTTAACTGTCAAACGTTGTCTTGCCCTTATAACCTAGGGGTATAAAAATAGGCTAAGTATAACAATAGCACACAAATAAAGTTGGTCAAGCCGTTTCGGAAGAGTTCGATAACAAACATTGTGACACTAGATTTTTAATAATTAGATAAGCACACATTCAGCTAAGACTGGCACGAAGGAAATTTCGATAATTTGACTTGGCTCAATTTTATATTCAACAGTTTTGTTTCGAAAATACTTTGTAAACTATATCACAACGAATACTTATTAGTTGATAATGAATACTGTATATTATTATTATGTGGTAATCTTTATTTGTTGATATCGATCGTGTTTTAAGATTGTATTGTATTGCATGTCAAACGAAAATATTCGGTTACACAATTTTCCTTGACGCGCTTGAAAATTAAAATCCCGGATTTTTTCCCTCGTCCCATAATAGTGGCAATTATTACTGCTCTTGCGCTATAGTTGGTATGACAGTCAGTTTACACGCTGAACAACCCTAATCCCGTTTTATAGCTTTTTCACGCTGAACAATCCTAATCCCGCTTCAGAGCTTTTTGAAGATGATTTATTATTGAACGGTATAGGGCAGCCATTTGTTACATTTAACCTTCAAATACCACGTGTGATCGTAACTACGTCTTACTTTATTTACGCTCACACAATGTTTCAAAGATTTTTTGTGTTGTACCGTTTAAACATTAAATAAGCGATATCTTCTTTTCTATTCTCTTCTATTACCAATCTTGCATCTGTGTAATTTCTCCATATAATCACCATGCACACAATACACCCACCTTCATATTTTAAACTCTTGTAACATAATATTTAATTTTGTCATGAAATTTCAATAGATGACACTGGAAGACGATGTTACAACCAATTTTCAGCATTAACATTGTATTTTTTGTTTTAAAGTTCCTTGCGATGGTGATCCAAACGCTGTATACAAAAGATGTCCATCAGCGTGCCCGCCAACCTGTGACAATCCTAATCCAGTATGTGGCGAAGTATGCAATCCTCCTGGTTGTGAATGCAATCCCGGATATGTACGGTCGAACGGAAAATGCATATTGCTTAAAAACTGCCCAGGTAATTATTAAAATTGATTTTCAAACTGATACATTGAATATCCAGGTTGACATTTTTCGCCTTAATGTGACTTTGTAAGTAACGTTTTTTATTTATTTAAAAGTATCACCAAAATGCACGAAACCGAACGAAGTCTGGAATCCAAGTCCATCACCCTGTCTTAACGAGAGAAATTGTCCCGCGGTTGATGTCTTTTGCGACACGAGAACAATTAAAATAAAACCTCGACCCCGATGTGTCTGCAAGAAAGGCTACTACAGAAATGACAAAGGCATCTGTATAAAATGTAACAAAGGTGGGTGTAAGTATTTACTAGCAAAAGTTATACGGGCTTGTGGATACAAGACGCTATGGTGATAGGAACAACTTATTTATTTTTAATTATCATATTGTATTGTAGGTATAAATATGCAGGTTTTGCTTGATATGAACTCATTAGGTCATCCTTGTAGTTGGTATATCAACCAAACGTAGTACAGAAAATAGTGGCGTCCGCGTACTTATGCTGGTGGTCGAAAATTGCTTGAAGGTGTTTGGTTCAAAACAATATCAAAACCGCAGAGCGGAATAATAAAATGGTTGTCACCACCACGCATATTGCGTGTTGTACGATGGCACACAATGTTTAAATATTATCGGTAATATACCCATAACCAGCAGGAATATATTGTATAATTGAAATCACATGACTCCAAATTTCACGATAGCCCACCCACCAATCCGCACTGGGCCAGCGTGGTGTCTTACGGCCTTTTCTCCCTGTATGCTTCTATTCACAGAGAAAGTCTGTGCTCCAGCAGTAGGAATATTAAAGAGTTGGTCATAATAAAATTTAACGAACTAGCGATATAACTTCTACTTATTCTGTAACCCTTTCAACAAATCTGGCTATATGATGTATGAGTGAGATGTTTTAAACTCCCGAGGCGAATTTAATACTACCATTTATCGGGCACGTATGAAGTAGTAAATTGTTAGGTGGTATTAACGGAACGCTGATGATGCCGATTACTCATCGCTATCTTAACCCTTACACCCGACCACTCGACCTTAATCGAGGCCACCTCGAGGAAATCTTAAAAACACCCTTGAATTCAGTAGGTATGTTCAGTTATGGCTCAACCCTCCAGTTAGGAAACTCCAGTGAATCGACATCTTCTACGCAATTCCTCATTATAGGTATCTTTATGAATTAAGGTAGTCAATAAAACTTGAAATAACCTCAGAAATAACGTGGAAAGCGCTGTTAACAATCTTTGAAGAGATCTCAAGATAGATCTTTATTTTAAAATCACGCTGTAAAATATCGTTAAAAGTACAGTGCACGCACTGAAATATAAAAATCGGTGGTCATTGCTCAGTCTCATGGTAGATTTGGTACAAGTTGCTTGTCTCTATTTACTGTTTCGGAGGGAGAAATTAAAAAAATCGGCAATACCGGACTCATCCTTTTAGAGCGGATATTAAGGGTTTGTTTTATTAGAATCTTCGGCTGTATCCCAAAAAGTTCTATGGCTATTATAAAATGAAAAATCAAACATTTGACAAATTACTGTGAATTATTGGATCTCATATTGAATAAAAAAACACTATGTGGTGAAATGCGATCTCAGCTGAAGAAAGGCCTGAGTGTGCGATTTTTCAATTGCAGTGCGCGCGGGACCATACACTGCAGTTTACTTTCTGGATAATCGCGTCGCATTTAAACGCGGCGAATTGTGACGAAATATGACAATTTTAAAATCGCTGCGACTTATTACTCGCATGTGCGCGCACTGCCGTAATAACTCATACGTTGCATTCCTGCGTTAAAATTATCGCGCGACAAAAAACCGTAGACCGCGCCGGGCCTTAACCCTTAGTCGCCATGTACGACACCCGCGGGTAGATATAGAAGTGCATTGATTTTATAGAATTTTCATAGTTTGCAGTTCCAACATCATGGTACCGATTCTAGCGCTGAACTCTTGCAATGCACCACCATAATAATATGTCCTAAGACATATTATTTCATTCCCCAACAGAGTTTTAGGTTTGCTTACCTTGTAATTTTGTCAGTAACAGTGTTTTTTTTTTAATTTACAGTACCACCTAAATGCACGAAACCGAACGAAGTCTGGGATCCAATTCCTTCACCCTGTCTTAACGAGAGAAATTGTCCCGCGGTTGAGGCCTTTTGCGACGAGGCAACAATTAGAAGAAGAACTCCACCCCGATGTGTTTGTAAGAAAGGCTACTACAGAAATGACAAAGGCTTCTGTATAAAATGTACCAAAGGTGGGTGTAAGTATTGACTAGCAGTAGTCATACGAGCTTACGGACTTGAGCCGTTTTGCTGATTTAAATTTTTTACTTAACTAGTTCTATCAAATTCCTGTTTAGTGCTGTCCTGTGGAACTGGCCACGGTGCAGCACTTGGTGCGTAATTAAAAGAATATATTCATGACACACCGACCCTAATTCAGTTTAACTGTAAGAAATTGTAGGTTTTTCTTAGAATATGACTCCTATGCTTATAAACGTAATGACTGATGGTTGGAAGGTGTTTGGGTCAAAACAATATTGCAACCGCTGGGCGGCTTAATCAAATCGCTGTCATCACCCCGCCCTTTAGGTATTGAAAGAATATTGAGAATAGCCAGCAGCGTTCCTTTTACCTAATATCCTGTAAAATTGAAATAACAACCAGTCCGTACTGGGCAACGTGGTAAGTTATGGCCTATTCTCCATAGTATTCTTCCATTAATAGAGTATGCATGTGCTCCAGCAGTTAGTCGTGATAATGATGTTTAACGAACTAGCGAAATTTGTGTGATAATAATAATATACTGCTGCTATTAACCCCTTCACATATAAAAAATGTGGCTATATTATTGTGTTGACTAGTTGACGTATCGTGCCATTCATTTTAGGGCCCCTAAACCTAATTCCGCAAACATTCTACAAACGCCTGCACTGAACAAACGCTAGCCGGAAGGTTGTCTTATAGAGTTTAATTTATTTGCAGTTCCGAAATCATGTATCGATCCTAACGCTGAATTCCTGCAATGCACTACCATATGTCCGAAGACTTGCGAGTTCCCTACGAGAGTTTGTAAGGCTCCTTGCCAGCCACCCGGCTGCCAGTGCAAGGACGGATATGTCCTAGAAAAGGGAATTTGCATCAAACCTAAAGATTGTCCAAGTAAGCTAGTATAATGATTTTTGCCATCTATATTATACATACATACATAAATCACACCCATATCCTCGATAGGGTAGGCAGAGGTGCATTAATCAAAATCGCAGAGTGGAATAATAAAATGGTTGTCACCACCACGCATATTGCGTGTTGTACGATGGCGCACAATGTTTAAATATTATCGGTAATATACCCATAACCAGCAGGAATATATTGTATGTATAATTGAAATCACAAGACGCCAAATTTCACGATAGCCCACCCACCAATCCGCACTGGGCCAGCGTGGTGTCTTACGGCCTATTCACAGAGAAAGTCTGTGCTCCAGCAGTAGGAATATTAAAGAGTTGGTCACAATAAAATTTAACGAACTAGCGATATAACTTCTACTTTATTCTGTAACCCTTTCAACAAATCTGGCTATATATTGTATGAGTGAGATGTTTTAAACTCCCGAGGCGAATTTAATACTACCATTTATCAGGCACGTAAGAAGTAGTAAATTGTTAGGTGGTATTAACGGAACGCTGATGATGACGATTACTCATCGCTATCTTAACCCTTACACCCGACCACTCGACCTTAATCGAGGCCACCTCGAGGAAATCTTTAAAATACCGTTGAATTCAGTAGGTATGTTCGGTAACGGCTCGACCCTCCAATTAGGAAACTCCAGTGAATCGAAATCTACGCAATTCCTCATTATCAATTTTTTCCAAAATGAAACATTTTCATGATTTTATTGACTACCTTTATGAATAAAGGTACCTTTATGAATTAAGGTAGTCAATAAAACTTGAAATAACCTCAGAAATAACGTGGAAAGCGCTGTTAACAATCTTTGAAGAGACCTCAAGGTAGATTACGACGTAGTAGAGTTTGACAGTTTATTACTCGACTCGACTGAGGAACTTGCTCGAGTCGAGGATAGTGTTGTCAGTTTTGATATAACAACTTTTTCCTTAAGGTTGAGTCGAGTGGAGGAAATCTCGACGAACCGACTGTTCAATTAGGTGTTAGACGCTATGTACAATACCCGCGGGAGATATAGAAGTATTTTGATATTTTTGCAGTTTGTTGTTTGCAGTTCCAACATCATGTACCAATCCTAGCACTGAACTCTTGAATGCACCACCATAATAATATTATGTCCTAAGACTTGCGAGTTCCCGACCAGAGTTTTATGTTTCCTTTACCGTTTAATTTTGTCTGTAACAGATTTTTTTTAATTTACAGTACCACCTAAATGCACGAAACCGAACGAAGTCTGGGATCCAAGTCCTTCACCCTGTCTTAACGAGAGAAATTGTCCTGCGGTTGAGGTCTTTTGCGACACGACAACAATTAAAATAAGACCACGACCCCGTTGTGTCTGTAAGAAAGGTTACTACAGAAATGACAAAGGCATCTGTATAAAATGTAACAAAGGTGGGTGGAAGTATTTACTAGCAATAGTTATATGAGCTTGTGGATACAAGACGCTATGGTGATAGGAACAACTTATTTACGTGCCCAATCTTTGGATGGTAATGGTGTTCCTATTACCATCTATTGGGCACGTAAGAAGCAAATTTAACGAACTAGCAATAATACTTCTACTCATTCTGTAACCCTTTCAACAAATCTGGCTATATGATGTATGAGTGAGACGTTTTGAAAAACTAATTTAATATTACCAAGGCTCATTTAATATTACCATTTATCGGGCACGTAAGAAGCAGTATATTGTTAGGTGGCATAAACGGAACGCTGATGGTGACGATTACTCATCGCTATCTTCACCTTTACACCCATATGCATAGTAGGTTCAGCGAGATTTCCTCCACTCGACCTTAGTCGAGGCCACCTGAAGGAAATCTTAAAAACACCCTTGAATTCAGTAGTCGGTTAGTCACCATGTACGACATCCGCGGGTACATTGATTTTAAGGATTTTTTATAGTTTGCAGTTCCAGCATCATGGTACCGATCCTAGCGCTGAACTCTTGCAATGCACCACCATAATAATATGCCCTAAGACTTGCGAATTCCCCACCAGAGTTTTATGTTTCCTTTACCTTGTAATTTGGACAGTAAAGATTTATTTTTAATTTACAGTACCGCCCAAATGCACGAAACCGAATGAAGTGTGGGATCCAAGTCCATCACCCTGTCTTAACGAGAGAAATTGTCCCGCGATTGAGGTCTTTTGCGACACGACAACAATTAAAATAATACCTCGACCCCGATGTGTCTGTAGGAAAGGCTACTACAGAAATGACAAAGGCATCTGCATAAAATGTAACAAAGGTGGGTGTACGTATTGACTAGCAATAGGTATAGGAGCTTGTGGTCGCAAGACGCTATGGCAATAGGAACAACTTATTTACGTGCCCAATAGATGGCAATTGTGCGCCTATTACCATCTATTGGGCACGTAAGAAGCAGTATGATATATTTAGGTGGTATAAACGGAACACTGATGACGATTACTTATCACAATCTTAGGTCAAGCGCGCACTACGATTTTACTTCTTGCGACATTATTTTAAAATCACACTGTAAAATATCGTAAAAAGTAAATATCGTTAAAACCATAATAATATGTCCTAAGACTTGCGAGTTCCCCACCAGAGTTTTAGGTTTCCTTACCTTGTAATTTTGTCAGTAACAGTGTTTTTGTAATTTACAGTACCACCTAAATGCACGAAACCGAACGAAGTCTGGGATCCAAGTCCTTCACCCTGTCTTAACGAGAGAAATTGTCCCGCGGTTGAGGTCTTTTGCGACACGACAACAATTAAAATAAGACCTCGACCCCGATGTGTTTGTAAGAAAGGCTACTACAGAAATGACAAAGGCTTCTGTATAAAATGTACCAAAGGTGGGTGTAGCTTACGGACTCGAGCCGTTTTGCTGATTTAAATTTTTTACTTAACTAGTTCTATCAAATTCCTGTTTAGTGCTGTGCTGTGGAACTGGCCACGGTGCAGCACTTGGTGCGTAATTAAAAGAATATATTCATGACACACCGACCCTAATTCAGTTTAACTGTAAGGAATTGTAGGTTTTTCATAGAATATGACTCCTATGCTTATAAACGTAATGACTGATGGTTGGAAGGTGTTTGGGTCAAAACAATATTGCAACCGCTGGGCGGCTTAATCAAATCGCTGTCATCACCCCGCCCTTTAGGTATTGAAAGAATATTGAGAATAGCCAGCAGCGTTCCTTTTACCTAATATCCTGTAAAATTGAAATAACAACCAGTCCGTACTGGGCCAACGTGGTAGGTTATGGCCTATTCTCCATAGTATTCTTCCATTAATAGCGTATGCATGTGCTCCAGCAGTTAGTCGTGATAATGATGTTTAACGAACTAGCGAAATTTGTGTGATAATAATAATATACTGCTGCTATTAACCCCTTCACAAAAAAAAAATGTGGCTATATTATTGTGTTGACTAGTTGACGTATCGTGCCATTCATTTTAGGGCCCCTAAACCTAATTCCGCAAACATTCTACAAACGCCTGCGCTGAACAAACGCTAGCCGGAAGGTTGTCTTATAGAGTTTAATTTATTTGCAGTTCCGAAATCATGTATCGATCCTAACGCTGAATTCCTGCAATGCACTACCATATGTCCGAAGACTTGCGAGTTCCCTACGAGAGTTTGTAAGGCTCCTTGCCAGCCACCCGGCTGCCAGTGCAAGGACGGATATGTCCTAGAAAAGGGAATTTGCATCAAACCTGAAGATTGTCCTAGTAAGCTAGCATAATGATTTTTGCCATCTTTATTTTACTGACGTGTGTGGTGACGGCAGAGTTGAATACAATTGTCACCTTCCCAAATCTCTCCCGTAGGTGTCGTACAAGGCGATTAAGGATAAATCAGTGATTAGGAATGGGCAGCAGCGTTCCTCATTTACCACCTAGGCTAGCAATGTTAATGTGGCTAGACACTTAATTCAAAGACTTTTTTAATGATGCTGCCGTATCATCAAAAGAGTCTTTGGATTTAGTGTTCTTCGGGGAACAGATATTTATAATTCTGTTTATTAAATATAATTCTGCTATACCCTCGAGTGCTGCGTCTACGTCTTTTACCACCGGCATAGATATTTTAAAGCCGAAACGATCCTAAAATTAAATAGAGTTGGACACTTGTATTTTTTATAATATATATTTATACACCATCTTTTTTGAACCTGACCTATTAACTTCCACAACCCAAAACATCAGTTTTTGTAAGCAGATCATTAACGCAACATACATACATACATAAATCACGCCTATATCCCCGAAGGGGTAGGCAGAGGTGAAATAGTTTCGCCAGATATGTTAGGTCCCATGTAATAGGTGGCGAGCCTATTGCCATTTATCGGGCACAAAATTCGCAGTACGAACATAGCTAGATGGTATAAGAGGAACGCTGCTGCCCATTCCTCATCACTAATTTATCCTTAGTCGCCTTGTACGACACCCACGGAAGAGATTTGGGGTGGTGACAATTGTATTCTACTCTGCCGTCACCATACGGCTAATTAACGTAACGATATAAGAAAATGCAATTTTTATCTTGATCAACGATTACGGTTTACTTGCGTTAAATCTTCCGGAATGTAACATTTTAACGTTTAACGAAGTTAAATGAATGTACAATTTTTTTGGTAACGGATTAACGAAGTTAACTATTGGCTAACGGTGCCCAGCTATGCCATTCTGGTGGAAAATCACCTTTAATCACTTTGTAAGACACCGGCGGGAGAGATAAATGCATCTTGACATTCATAAAATCGAGTTTTAATAACTTGCAGTTCCAACATTATGTACCAATCCTAACGCTGAACTCTTGCATTGCACCACCATATGTCTTAAGACTTGCGAGTTCTTTTAGTCACTAACAGAGTTTTTTTAATTGACCGTATCTGAAAAATGCACGAAACCGAACGAAGTCTGGGATCCAAATCCGAATCCCTGTCTTTACGACAGAAAATGTCCCGATGGTGAGGGTGTTTGCAGCATAGCAACACGTAAAAGAAAAATACCACCTCAATGTGTCTGTAAGCAAGGCTTCTACAGAAATGAGGATGGCTCCTGTATAAAATGTGACAAAGATGGGTGTAAGTATTGTAGTTATACGAGCATGCGGACGCAAGAGGCTGTGGTGATAGGAACTATGTATTTATTATTTTTGGTATATTAACCAACTGTGGTGCAAAATATAGTAGTTACCACTTACAACTTTACCCATAGTCGCCTTAGACGACACCCGCGGGATATATATACAAGGTGTTTGGTACATGGGGTATCAAGCAGGTATCTACCCATGCTAACATAGTAATATATATACTATGGTGATATCAAATCATTTATTTAATATGTAAAAAAATTGAATTCTCCACACAAATAGTTCGATCAGAAAAATTGAGGAAAAATCCGGAAAAATATAGAAGGAACAAAATGTATAAAAAAAATAAAAATATTTTTATAATAATTGTTAATTTTTTATATATCCATAGTAATTATTTATATGACTATGTTAGCAACGTTTAATTAACACCCAGTATATCCACGTTTCGGCCAATTAGGTTAGGTCCCATGTGGCGAGCATAAATTATTGTCATGTATCGGGCACGAAAATCGCAGTACATTACTAGGTGGCCTAAAAGGAACGCTTCTCCCATTACTCATCGCTTTTTTTAACCCTTAGTCGCCTTGTACGACACCCGCGGGAGATATGGGATGGTGACTATTGTATTCTGCTCTGCCGTCGACAAACGGCCGAACTATATTATTAAATGGGTATTTATAGCATTGATTTTTAATAGATTAACAACAATCAAGAAAGAATTTGATTGTTCAAAACATTGCTAGCGTCTGCAAGGAATATGTTAGTAGCATTTTCTTCTGGGGAAGCTCAAAATTCTTATCCTTTTCATGCTGCTGCTGCTACTCTTTTGGGTATTTATAAACAAATCTGGCTATATATGTGTATGAGACGTTGTGAATTGCCAAGTCTTGATAACGCTGACCTTACATAGATACAAAAATCACACATATTTATACTGCACCCCGAAGGGGCAGGGCAGAGGGGAATTAAAACCGACGTTTCGCCAATTATGTAAGGTCTTATGTAATTTGTGACGCGCCATCTATCGGGCAAGTAGGTAAATCGCAGTATATTATTAAGTGGTATGAACGGAACGTTGTTGCCCATTACCTACTTATCGCTATCTGTCGCTTTGTACGACACTCACGGGAGAGATAGACGTAGGTAGTAACATTCTTTTAATGGAATTTTAATAACTTGCAGTTCCAAAATCATGTATCGATCCTAATGCTGAATTCCTGCAATGCACTACCATATGTCCGAAGACTTGCGAGTTCCCTACGAGAGTTTGTAAGGCTCCTTGCCAGCCACCCGGCTGCCAGTGCAAGGACGGATATGTCCTAGAAAAGGGAATTTGCATCAAACCTAAAGATTGTCCAAGTAAGCTAGTATAATGATATTTGCCATCTATATTATACATACATACATAAATCACACCCATATCCTCGATAGGGTAGGCAGAGGTGCATTAATCAAAATCGCAGAGTGGAATAATAAAATGGTTGTCACCACCACGCATATTGCGTGTTGTACGATGGCGCACAATGTTTAAATATTATCGGTAATATACCCATAACCAGCAGGAATATATTGTATGTATAATTGAAATCACAAGACGCCAAATTTCACGATAGCCCACCCACCAATCCGCACTGGGCCAGCGTGGTGTCTTACGGCCTATTCACAGAGAAAGTCTGTGCTCCAGCAGTAGGAATATTAAAGAGTTGGTCATAATAAAATTTAACGAACTAGCGATATAACTTCTACTTTATTCTGTAACCCTTTCAACAAATCTGGCTATATATTGTATGAGTGAGATGTTTTAAACTCCCGAGGCGAATTTAATACTACCATTTATCGGGCACGTAAGAAGTAGTAAATTGTTAGGTGGTATTAACGGAACGCTGATGATGACGATTACTCATCGCTATCTTAACCCTTACACCCGACCACTCGACCTTAATCGAGGCCACCTCGAGGAAATCTTTAAAATACCCTTGAATTCAGTAGGTATGTTCGGTAACGGCTCGACCCTCCAATTAGGAAACTCCAGTGAATCGAAATCTACGCAATTCCTCATTATCAATTTTTTCCAAAATGAAACATTTTCATGATTTTATTGACTACCTTTATGAATAAAGGTACCTTTATGAATTAAGGTAGTCAATAAAACTTGAAATAACCTCAGAAATAACGTGGAAAGCGCTGTTAACAATCTTTGAAGAGACCTCAAGGTAGATTACGACGTAGTAGAGTTTGACAGTTTTTTCCTCGACTCGACTGAGGAACTTGCTCGAGTCGAGGATAGTGTTGTCAGTTTTGATATAACAACTTTTTCCTTAAGGTTGAGTCGAGTGGAGGAAATCTCGACGAACCGACTGTTCAATTAGGTGTTAGACGCTATGTACAATACCCGCGGGAGATATAGAAGTATTTTGATATTTTTGCAGTTTGTTGTTTGCAGTTCCAACATCATGTACAGTCGCGCGCAGAGCGGTGTAGTGAGCGCACGCGTCTAAAACCCGTCGTCGGTAGTTTTTTCAAATATACCCACGTTACGTAAATGTAAAAATGGATGAAGTAACTATTGAAGAAACGGACACTAATTTAATTGCGAGTGATAAAAGTGACACGGAAGTGTTAAGAGAGTGCGAAAAAGAACTCGAGAGTATGTTAGAATGGGATAATTTAGGTACCGAGTCTTACGACTTAAGCCGCGCTAAGAGACCACGCGAGGACAGCGAAGAGAGTAAAGAAGATGAGTTTACTACTGTTAGTAGGAGAAAAGCGAAGCGGCTGATCAGGAGTAATTCAACAAACAATCAGAATTTTACTGTAATGGAAATTGAAGCAAAAAATAGCGAGGAGTATATAGAAGTTAGTATTATGTCTCTTCAACCGTTATTAAAACAAATGGCATTAGCAAAGCTGTTGAAGTCAGAAAAAATCGAAAAAGTTTTAAATATCAAATATAAAAGCCCATATAAAGTAAATATACGCCTAGAAAAAAAAATCGAAGCCGAAAAATTGATAAATTGTTCAAAATTTCAAGAATTAGGTTACAAGTGTCAGTTAACACTAGAATCTCGTATATCTTACGGGGTTATAAAAGGCATAGATATTGAAATGGAAAATCAGGAGATATTGGATAATTTGCAATGCTCTGAAGAGATTACATCTATCACCAGATTGAAGAGATTGACTACTGAAGGAAAATGGGTTGACTGTGAAACAGTGCGTGTAGTGTTTAACTGTCCGGTACCACCACAGTATGTGTATGGTTATGGCTGCAGGTTAAGAGTGGAACCTTATGTGTTTCCGGTTACACAGTGCTCCGGGTGTTGGCGATTTGGGCACATCATTAAATTTTGCCCTACAAAAAAAGTTATATGCCCCAAATGTGGACAAAATCACGAAAATTGTGATATAAAAGATGTTCAATGCCTTAACTGTAAAGGCTCTCACATTGTATTAGACAGGACATGCCCCATATTCCTCAAGGAAAAGTATATTCGCAAATTAATGTGTGAGCACAATGTTACTTACAAACGAGCTATGCAAATATATCTACTAGAACAACAAACAAAATTAAAAGATAAAAAAGACAAAAAGCGACACACCGAAAATCACGACATAACACAATGCCTACAGGACACATCGTCGAATCCTCAACATCCTCATGGTCATACAGCGAGGTGGTTGCAACGAAGCCACACACAAATATTACAGCACTCTTTTCGGAAGATGAAAGTTCACTTTCAAGTGAAAATATTATTAATACGAAGTCAAATATAAGTAAAAAGAAGAAAGCAATGAGGGAGCGTGTAAATTGTGACAGTGAATCTACTAGTGTAAATATAAAACAAAAAGCGGAAAAACGTAGTTATGAAAAAAGAAGTGAATGTTTCGATTTTAAAGTGTTTTATGGTAAAATTAGTGAAATTATTTTGTCTGATAATGAGTTTAAAAAAAAATGTGTGCTAATCATGAAGGAAGTTTACGAAGGAGTGAAGTTATTTGTCTTAAATGTTGTAAGTAAGAGTAGTTTAATAGACTTTTTTATTGGTTTATATAATGGATAGCTACAACCGAAATGTCGATTTGGATGTAAATATACTGCAATGGAATGCGCAAAGTTTAACACCAAAAGCAAGTAGTTTTGGCACACTTATGATGCAGGAGAATATACACGTTGCGGTAGTCAGCGAAACTTGGCTGGATCATGAAGCTACATTGAGACTGAGCGGTTTTAATATATTTAGAAAAGATAGAGCAGATGGTTATGGTGGAGTTGCTATAATTACTCACAAGTCGATTCAATGCCGAGTCTGCCCGGTCGTTCTTGCTAATACAGGTATAGAAGTAGTTGGTGTTCAGATACTTAATAGCACAGATTTAAAATACATTTTCTCGATTTATTGCCCCTCAACAATTAGAACAACTATGTCTGATTGGAATGAGGTATTTTCACTAGTAAGTAGTAAGTCTATAATTGCAGGCGACTTTAACGGCCATCATTCAAATTGGTCTTACAAAACAGACACGAGAGGAAGTCATATTTTTGACGCTGCTCTTGATAATGGTTTCATATCCCTTAATGATGGTCGACCTACAAGAGTTAAAATGGTAGATGGTGTTTTGAGAGAATCATCGCCGGATATTACGTTTGTGTCATCAGATATCGCTACTAACTTTAACTGGTATACAACTAACGAGTGTTTAGGCAGTGACCATATTATTATCCAATATTCTATAAAATATACACAGTCATATAAAAATTTAAGAAAAAGAAACTTTAAACTAGCAGATTGGCAAACTTACAAAATTTTAACTAAGTCTGCATTCAATTCATACAATTTGGATAACAATTTACAAGAAATGTATAACTACTTTTATGAACAAATAATCACTTCAGCAGATAAAAGTATCCCATTTAAAATATACAATTCAAACCCAGCTACAAAATTCAAGCCGAAAGAATATTGGAATCCTTCTTTATCTCATATTGTTGCTCAACGAAGGCTTGCATTTAAAACCTTTAGGAAAAATCCCACGCCTGAGAACTTGAGCAAGTTTCAAAATAATGTATCTGAGGCTCAAAGGCTTATTAAAAAAGCTAAAGCTGTCTCATGGCAAAAATTCTGTACAAGTTTTGAAGACGTAGTGTCTTCAAAACTTGGTGTTCGGTGTCGGATATGTGGCGCCGTATGAAATGGATAAAACGTGGTCAGCAGCCTAGACACTACCCATCTGAGGAGAAGCTTAAAGAATTATTATGTTCCTTGTCCCCTGATTCAGTGCTAAATCCCTGTCCAACGTTTAACTCTAAAAATGAATTATTAGAATCAGATTTTACGTTACAAGAATTACACAATTGCATCAAAAGTAAAGACACTTCTCCTGGAGAAGATGATATTACATATTCCATGATTTTTAACCTCGCCGACGAGGGAAAACAGTTTCTTCTAACATTGTATAACAAGATTTTTCAATCGAGCCTTATACCAAAACAATGGCGGGATATTTTAATTATAGCTATACCTAAACCTAGTTCTGATAAATTAAGACCTATTTCCCTTATTTCTTGTCTTTGTAAAATACTTCATTCCATGATAGCCAAGCGCATCGAATGGTATGTTGAAAAACATAAAGTGTTGTCACCTTATACCACAGGCTTTAGAAGGTGTCATTCATCTTTGGATTGTCTTGTACGTTTGATTACTCAAATACAGCTGGGATACACTAAAAATATACCTACATTAGCTTGCTTTCTAGATGTTGAAAATGCGTATAATAATATCTCGATTAATAGTGTTACAGAGGCTTTAGATGAACTGCAAATTGGAGGATCTATTTGTAAATACTTATGGCTTTATCTAAGTGAAAGACATCTCAAGATAAAAACCGTGGTAGATAATAAAAGCTTCACGAGGTGGA
Organism: Cataclysta lemnata; assembly: GCA_963931975.1. Classification (NCBI taxonomy): domain Eukaryota; kingdom Metazoa; phylum Arthropoda; class Insecta; order Lepidoptera; family Crambidae; genus Cataclysta; species Cataclysta lemnata. The sequence goes on from OZ008339.1 coordinate 10,532,483, forward strand.
CACATAAGGGTCTAGCCCAGGGGGATCCGATATCCCCGCTTCTTTTTAATATAGCAACATACAAAATATGCCACCAAATTACGGACACTATGGTATACCAATACGCGGATGACTTTGTAATGTTTATAAGCAATAAAAATATCAATACCTGCACACTTAATATGCAAAGATCAATATATAACATAACAGAATTATTGAAGGAACTCGGTTTAGATCTGGCGCCTTCTAAGTCAAAGATTTGTTTATTCAGCAGAGGTTTTAAAAGACATAATATTAATCTTCGTATAAACAACTGTCCAATACCACTGTCAGATAACGTTCGTTATCTCGGTATGTGGATTGATAGATGCCTCCGTTGGAAAAAACATATCAATGAAATTACAGAAAAATGTCAAAAGTATCTTAATTTGTTAAATGTTTTGGCAGGATCGGTGTGGGGAGTCCACCCTAAGCATCTTAGAACCTTATACATTTCGCTAATTAGAAGTAGATTAGATTACGGAAGTTTTTTGTATGATAATTGTGGCAAAACTACATTATATAAAGTAGAAAAAATTCAAAATCAAGCTCTGAGAATCATTGGAGGTTTTATTAGAAGTTCGCCAATTCATGTCATGCAGAGTGAACTTGGAATTGCACCTTTATTTATTAGGAGAAAACATCTTGCATATAAGTATTGTCTTAAAGCGCTGTCGTTTCACAACAATGTGACGGTTGAACTTCTAACAGAACTCAACACAACTTTCCAAAATTCTTACTGGAGAAACAAAAACAAGCCATTGTTACCAGTACTAGTTAGTGAAACAGAGGAAAGTAATGTTTCTTCAGATTATCCATTAAATATGTATACATTAGTTGTATGGATTAGTCGAATAAACTTATACGATATTGTTATATCAGATTTAGATTGTGTAAAAGAGGCTAAAAACAATTACGAAATAAATTCATTAAAGCAAAATATAGTAATAGAATTAAATAAAAATTATAATGACTGTACTAAAATTTACACAGACGGTTCTAAATCTGTTAATGGTTTAGGAGCAGCATATGTATGTCCAAGCAGAGGGGTTAAGGCTTGTTATAAGGTGCTTAATAATGTATCTGTAATGTCACTAGAATTGATTGCCATTCATGAAGCTATTACATATTCTATTAATGAAGGTCTCAACAAAACTGTTATTATATCAGACAGCAAAAGTGCTATTCAACATTTAAATCGATGTGTGTCTGGTAAAAGATGTGTGCCGGTGGCTTATAAGATACTTGAAAAACTCCACGAACTCAATTCTAGTGGCAAAAGCATTAGACTGCAATGGGTCCCCTCACATGTTGGTATTAGCGGCAATGAAGAGGCTGACCGCTTAGCAAAAATAGCAACTATTGAAGGTGAAAATGTATCAGTTAAACCCTTTTATTCAGAAGCACTGACTAAATATATAAATAATTGTTATCTCAACTGGAAAGAATATTTCGACGAAAGGTCAAAAGAAAAAGGAATATGGTATAAAATCATACAGTGTCAGCCTCTGCGAATCCCGTGGTTCATTAACTTTACTTTAAGTCGACACTTTGTTGTGACTTTAAATAGACTCCGTTCTGGACATTACCCATGCAACAAGTTTGGGTATCTTATGAAGAAAATTGAGTCTCCCAACTGCGTAGTGTGCGGTATAGTGGAAGATCTCCAACACTTGTTGATGGATTGTGTCCGGCACCAGGAGGAGAGACGGTTCTTTGTGAACAAATGTAAAATTAATATGTCAGACATTGGTGTGTTTAACAGCATTCTGGCCCAACCGGTGTCCGAGGAGGCCAGACTGCTGTATCGCTTTATATGTCTGCCGCGACTGTCTTCCGACAATAACATATTAGGTTAATTGGCTCAGATGATTTGTTAATTTAGTATATAAGTTCACGATAGGACTGACATGTCTGTAAAGATAAAAGTCCTTCAAAATAAAGAGAAAAAAAAAAAAAAAAAAAAACATCATGTACCAATCCTAGCACTGAACTCTTGAATGCACCACCATAATAATATTATGTCCTAAGACTTGCGAGTTCCCGACCAGAGTTTTATGTTTCCTTTACCGTTTAATTTTGTCTGTAACAGATTTTTTTTAATTTACAGTACCACCTAAATGCACGAAACCGAACGAAGTCTGGGATCCAAGTCCTTCACCCTGTCTTAACGAGAGAAATTGTCCTGCGGTTGAGGTCTTTTGCGACACGACAACAATTAAAATAAGACCACGACCCCGTTGTGTCTGTAAGAAAGGTTACTACAGAAATGACAAAGGCATCTGTATAAAATGTAACAAAGGTGGGTGGAAGTATTTACTAGCAATAGTTATACGAGCTTGTGGATACAAGACGCTATGGTGATAGGAACAACTTATTTACGTGCCCAATCTTTGGATGGTAATGGTGTTCCTATTACCATCTATTGGGCACGTAAGAAGCAAATTTAACGAACTAGCAATAATACTTCTACTCATTCTGTAACCCTTTCAACAAATCTGGCTATATGATGTATGAGTGAGACGTTTTGAAAAACTAATTTAATATTACCAAGGCTCATTTTATATTACCATTTATCGGGCACGTAAGAAGCAGTATATTGTTAGGTGGCATAAACGGAACGCTGATGATGACGATTACTTATCGCAATCTTTGGTCAAGCGCGCACTATGATTTTACTTCTTGCTATTATGTTTCCTTTACCTTGTAATTTTGTCAGTAACAGAGTTTTTTTTTTTAATTTACAGTACCACCTAGATGCACGAAACCAAACGAAGTCTGGGATCCAAGTCCATCACCCTGTCTTAACGAGAGAAATTGTCCCGCGATTGAGGTCTTTTGCGACACGACAACAATTAAAATAATACCTCGACCCCGATGTGTCTGTAGGAAAGGCTACTACAGAAATGACAAAGGCATCTGCATAAAATGTAACAAAGGTGGGTGTACGTATTGACTAGCAATAGGTATAGGAGCTTGTGGTCGCAAGACGCTATGGCAATAGGAACAACTTATTTACGTGCCCAATAGATGGCAATTGTGCGCCTATTACCATCTATTGGGCACGTAAGAAGCAGTATGATATATTTAGGTGGTATAAACGGAACACTGATGACGATTACTTATCGCAATCTTAGGTCAAGCGCGCACTACGATTTTACTTCTTGCGACATTATTTTAAAATCACACTGTAAAATATCGTAAAAAGTAAATATCGTTAAAACCACAATAATATGTCCTAAGACTTGCGAGTTCCCCACCAGAGTTTTAGGTTTCCTTACCTTGTAATTTTGTCAGTAACAGTGTTTTTTTTAATTTACAGTACCACCTAAATGCACGAAACCGAACGAAGTCTGGGATCCAAGTCCTTCACCCTGTCTTAACGAGAGAAATTGTCCCGCGGTTGAGGTCTTTTGCGACACGACAACAATTAAAATAAGACCTCGACCCCGATGTGTTTGTAAGAAAGGCTACTACAGAAATGACAAAGGCTTCTGTATAAAATGTACCAAAGGTGGGTGTAGCTTACGGACTCGAGCCGTTTTGCTGATTTAAATTTTTTACTTAACTAGTTCTATCAAATTCCTGTTTAGTGCTGTGCTGTGGAACTGGCCACGGTGCAGCACTTGGTGCGTAATTAAAAGAATATATTCATGACACACCGACCCTAATTCAGTTTAACTGTAAGAAATTGTAGGTTTTTCATAGAATATGACTCCTATGCTTATAAACGTAATGACTGATGGTTGGAAGGTGTTTGGGTCAAAACAATATTGCAACCGCTGGGCGGCTTAATCAAATCGCTTTCATCACCCCGCCCTTTAGGTATTGAAAGAATATTGAGAATAGCCAGCAGCGTTCCTTTTACCTAATATCCTGTAAAATTGAAATAACAACCAGTCCGTACTGGGCCAACGTGGTAGGTTATGGCCTATTCTCCATAGTATTCTTCCATTAAAAGAGTATGCATGTGCTCCAGCAGTTAGTCGTGATAATGATGTTTAACGAACTAGCGAAATTTGTGTGATAATAATAATATACTGCTGCTATTAACCCCTTCACATATAAAAAATGTGGCTATATTATTGTGTTGACTAGTTGACGTATCGTGCCATTCATTTTAGGGCCCCTAAACCTAATTCCGCAAACATTTTACAAACGCCTGCGCTGAACAAACGCTAGCCGGAAGGTTGTCTTATAGAGTTTAATTTATTTGCAGTTCCGAAATCATGTATCGATCCTAACGCTGAATTCCTGCAATGCACTACCATATGTCCGAAGACTTGCGAGTTCCCTACGAGAGTTTGTAAGGCTCCTTGCCAGCCACCCGGCTGCCAGTGCAAGGACGGATATGTCCTAGAAAAGGGAATTTGCATCAAACCTAAAGATTGTCCAAGTAAGCTAGCATAATGATTTTTGCCGTCTATATTATACATACATACATAAATCACGCTCATATCCTCGATAGGGTAGGCAGAGGTGAATTAACACCCAGTGCACGCGTTTCGGCCAATTAGGTTAGGTCCCATGTAATAGGTGGCGAGCATATTGTCATGTATCGGGCACGGAAATCCCAGTACATTGCTAGATGGCCCAAGAGGAACGCTGCTGCCCATTACTTAGCGCTTTCGTCGCCTTATACGACACCCGCGGAAGAGATGGGGTGGTGACTATTGTATTCTGCTCTGCCGTCGAAACACGGCTAAACTACATGGGTATTTATTACATGCACCCAGTTAATGATACAATTAAGAAAATTTTGTGGTGGGAAAAATTATAAACGATACCTTTGTAATGAAATCAACTTTAATAAGGTATATTTATAGTAGCTATCACGTAGAGTTAGCTTATATAAATATACGTATACTAGGATAATATAATTATACTATATACGATCTTCACTGCAATTCAAGTTAACATCGTAGTAGTTCGTAAGTAGATAAAGGGTGAACAATAATATTGAGAAGGATTTTTATTTTGCTTTTTTCTTGCGAACTGGCACTGTTCATCGGGTTATTATTTTGATCGTCATCAACCAGAGAACCAGAAAAAAAATTATGAAAATATTTTTTTTCGTAAGATTATTACATTTATCGACAACGTTTATTTATTCTATGCATTTCTATTTTATAAAACTAGATACTAAAAAAATATCAAAATCATGGCAATTGATTTTATCACTTTATTGCAGTGCACATCAATCATTTTTTTAATCAATCGGAAAACACTGTCAACACAACACTAATTTATTACAATAATGAGTAGCCGTTCAAAAGACGATCTCAAATGTATATTTGTCTTTATCACTCATCGAAAAATCTTTAAGCTATAACCTTCGCACCAGAGGGAAAAACGCTGTATATCGTTCCGCACTGACTTTGAGTTCATGCATAAGGCCTTTTAACCTTGTATAGCACTGAACGTGTTAAGGGTATGACGTTGTTGACTATCGTTAACGCCCATATTTATTCGACGCCGAATCACACAACATCACACACACTTTACAATCGCTAGATCCAAAATAAATAATTAAAACTACCTACAAATCAGGTTAATATCGCGGTCCAAAAACATTTTTAAAAATTAATGACAATACCCTTATGTTTGAAATAAAACCACTTTTACGGATGAAACTGATGTATGCTAGGGGCATCATAATATTTATTCATCATATGTATCTTGTCCAGTTTGTACATTATTTTTTTTTAAGGCGCAGTATTTTTCCTCTTTCATTAATATCGGTGCAACGTTATCGAGCCATCCACTTCCATGTAGTTCATATAATCCATAACTCTGGATAAGTGATCAAGTTAATGCATAGAAAAGAGGCAGATAGGACCTGTGGAAAGGCGCGTATCAAGACAAAGGAGAGACACACACAGATAATGGGATGACAAGATTATCGGTTCATTACTGCTTATGGTTTTGGCTTTGTTTCACAGCCAGCCTCCAGCATGCCAACAACACTCTTTGGGCGTCAAAGGCTCCAACGTGCTTATTGATCAATACCGGGCAATCTCCCTCAATAAAACTTTACGATATCCATACGGTGAATCGGGACTGGCTAATTCGTTAATTCGGTCCCAAACTGGCATGGAAAAATGAAAAGACTGATGGTGATACTACTTTCATTATACTATATTTCGGGATATAAAACTAATAATTAAATACTCATTTCGCGTAAAATATAATTAAATTGACTGATAAAAATTTAACTTTTAGCTACCACCTCAGTAACAACTTTTAAGTGGTAACAACTTAACATTACTCTACCAAGAACTGAACCCATGTAAACCATTTACTACTGTGCTGTAAAGCTGACTACACATATTTAACTACATAAATATTGTTTAATTTTGTAAGTACAATATAAACGGACATTGACATCGTAAGTATAACATACAACATATTATAATGCATGACACTATACATTTAACACATTTTAAAATAATTATGGCAGCATGGTATTATTCAATATAAACTTACATACTTTCAACTGGATTATTGCAATATTTATATTATTACAGCGAACCCAAAATGCTCTATTCCTCTTCGATGTCGACAAACTTGCGCAGTACCAAATCCACGCAATTGTCCCATAGTACAACCATCGCCCAAGAATATTGATGGTTGCCAATGTGAAAAAGGTTACATTCTGTCAGATCAAACTGGAAAATGTATCAAAATAGAGGATTGTCCAGGTAAAATTTTTGATTAAATAAGGTCTCCTATATTACACCATTTATAATAATATTAAATCAGAAAAAAATGCTAAATTGATAATTTTATAAAATTTGTCAATAAAAGGGGAATTAAAATCATAATCATCATGATAAGAAACCGCAATCAATCTCACGCACACCATCCCATTAATATTTCAGCTCAAAACAGTTGTAATGGGGATCCTCACGCTGTACTTAAATCTTGCCCATGGGCTTGTCCACCAACCTGCGATGAACCAGAAGCCGCTCTCTGCAAAAGAATGTGTATTGATGTCGGCTGTCAGTGCGAGCCAGGATATATCCTTTCCGAAGAAAATGGCAAATGTATTTTGCCTGATACGTGCCCATGTAATTCATCATTACTTTTCTTAAGAACTCTCGCTTAGTTGTGATTAAAAGCTTAAATATTTAATTATACATATATATATTTTATATTATTTTATTATATATATTTTAATTGCTCATGATACAATTAACTATCGACAGGTGGACCACCATGTGGTAAAAATGGCACCTTTGTCGAGTGTGGGTTCCGGTGTCCAAACCAGTACTGTCCTAAGGACGACGTCCAAATCGCATGTAAGCCCGGTCGTCCGTGTCCACCAGGATGCGGATGTAAGGAAGGGTACAAAAGGCTAAGTTTAGACGACGACAGATGTATCTTGGAGACTGATTGTCGTAAGTATTACTAAAACTATTCAAAGTTTCTTTTAAATATTTTTAATGTACCAGACACAATGAAAATATTATATTATTTAAATAGATTCGATTCTAGCCTTCTATGCTGGCCTGGGAGCGAACTAATAACGTAGAATAGGCCAGCCCCGTCTCATCCCATGGGTGTCGTAAAAGTCGACTAAGAGCGATTGCTCGTTGTAGACCAATAAGCTCCTTGGGGCACCCGAATGGTGGTGGGGCAGACCACCAACAACAGCATACCCAAAGAGGGTTGGTGTCAGGCAGGCGGCCGGCTGTAAAACCCAAGCCAAAACTTTGAGCAGTAAGGATTGGAATTTTGTCATTCCAATCACTCTCTCCGTTCATCGCTCTCTCGACATGGTCCGTTCCGTCTCTTTTCTATACATTCATTCATCACTAGCACCTTTACTGTGTGATGGATGATATGAATCAAAAGGGAGTGGATGGATTGACGGCGTCTGACCGATGTGAATGGCAGAGGAATCATACTGCGCCGACTCCAGATAGACTGGGAACAGGGCTAGGGGAAGAAGAAGAAGATTCGAAAAAAATAAGATATTCATTGGTAATTGTTTTCAGCGAAAAAAAATCCTTGCACCAACCCGTGCACACCAACATGTTCAAACCCGAATCCACCAAACTGTGAATCTTGGCCGAAATTCGCTTGCTGCAAGCAAGGTTATCTTTTGGCTGACACGCGTGACAAATGCATTAAAATAGGAAGTTGTCCAAGTAAGTATAATTTGGTTAGTAATATAGCTATAGAGATTGTACAATTTTACATTTCTTGTTGCATTATATTTAATATTTAAATTTATGATGAGCTTGACGCGAAGCCGCTTGACCGTCTCGGAGACGCATTAAACTGCCAAAGAAATCTTAAAAATTATTTAAAATACATGGATGACATTGCAATGATATATCAATATTAATAAAAAATCAAGAAAGCGATGCAAATAATTCTGTCTTTGAACCAAATCCCAAATAAATAAAATAGTGTTTCATTTGAAATGAAACTAATGTTGCTTCCAGTAACCAAAAACCCATGCGCCCACCCATGTGCGCCAACATGCTCCAACCCGAATCCACCAAACTGTGAAAAGTGGCCGAAATATTCTTGCTGCAAGGAGGGCTTCCTATTAGCCGACACCCGTGACAAATGCATCAAGCTTGAATATTGTCCAGGTTAGTACAATTTGGCATAAAAATGTAGCTATAGAAAGTTAATATTTCTTATTACCAGTGTAATAAAGACCAATCTTCAAAGAATTAAAAAAATCAATGTTAATTAATCTACAGACTATTGACCACATTCCAAGTAAAAAATAATGTTATATTTTTGATGAAATTTATATACATACACCTTCCAGCAACCAAAAACCCGTGCGCCCACCCATGTGCGCCAACATGCTCCAACCCGAATCCACCAAACTGTGAAAATTGGCCAAAATATTCTTGCTGCAAGGAGGGCTTCCTGTTAGCCGACACCCGTGACAAATGCATCAAGCTCGGAAGTTGTCCAAGTAAGAACAATTAGGGATGCAATGTAGCTATAGAAATTGTTAACTTTTATATTTCTTTTTACCGATGGCTGGCTTTATAGTATAATAATTCTAGAAATCGATGCAAACTTGTATCTTCAGTCTATGAACCAAATCACAAATTAAAAAGTAATGTTACATTCACTGATGAAATTTTATATACGGCTACCAGCAACCAAGACCCCGTGCGCCCACCCATGTGCGCCAACATGCTCCAACCCGAATCCGCCAAACTGTGAAAAGTGGCCGAGATATTCTTGCTGCAAGAAGGGCTTCCTGTTAGCCGATACCCGTGACAAATGCGTCAAGTTAGGAAGTTGTCCAAGTAAGTACAATTTGGCTTACAATTAATGTAGCTATAGAGATTGTAAACTTTTTCATTTCTTATTACCAATTATTAAAGATTAATGTTAACATTATTATAGGAAACGATGATTATGTACAGTCAACAGCACGTCGGACTACCACAAAATGTAAAATTTTCTCAATCGACTTTGTGCTTTACTACTAACAAGTTAAGGTTGACAATCGGTTGGATATAATATTTGACAGTTTTAGGTAGGATGCCGTTGACCGTACATTTTTATTAAATGGACCATATCCCTCTAAAAATAATGTATATTTAATGAAATTTGTTTACGGCTTCCAGCAACCAAAAACCCGTGCGCCCACCCATGTGCGCCAACATGCTCCAACCCTAATCCACCAAACTGTGAAAAGTGGCCGAGATATTCTTGCTGCAAGAAGGGCTTCCTGTTAGCCGACACCCGTGACAAATGCATCAAGTTAGGAGGTTGTCCAAGTAAGTTTAATTTGGCATACGATTAATGTAGCTATAGAGATTAATAGAACTTTTACATTTCTTTTTACCAGTGTATTAAGACCAATGTTAAAAGAATTCAAATAATCAATCTAAATTAATCTACAGTCTATGGACCAAATCTCAAATGAAAAAATAATGTTATACAAGGTGTTTGGTAGATGGGGTATCAAGCCGGGACCTACCCATGCTAACTTAGTCATTTAAAAAATATGGTGATATTAAAAAATTCAACATTAATTTTTTTTCATACATTTTGTGCTTCTGATCGATCTAAATATTTGTATGGAGAATAATTTTTTTTTTCACATATTAAATTTTTTGATATTACCGTAGTATTGCATGACTATGTTAGCATGGGTCCGGCACCTACCCATGCTAACTAAGTTGATACTCCATGTTCAAACACCTTGTATAATATGTTGGAATTTATGTAAATATAATTTGCTTTCAGCAACCAAAAACCCGTGCTCCCACCCATGTGCACCAACATGCTCCAACCCGAATCCACCAAACTGTGAAAATTGGCCCAAATATTCTTGCTGTAAAAAAGGATTCCTCTTGGCAGACACACGTGACAAATGCATCAAGCTAGGAAGTTGTCCAAGTAAGTATGATTTGGCTAGTAATGTAGCTATAGAAATTGAAAACTTTTATGTTTTTTTTTATTGAAACTAACCTTTAAAATTATTTAAATACATGATGGATGATATTGCAATATTAGATCCATATAAGAATAATTAAAAAAAATCAAAGCAAGCTCTTCAGCAATGGATCAAATCTCCGATTTAATGAGAATGTTGTATTTGATGAAATTTATGTTGTTTTCAGCAACCAAAAACCCGTGCGCCCACCCTTGTGCGCCAACATGCTCCAACCCGAATCCACCAAACTGTGAAAAGTGGCCGAAATATTCTTGCTGCAAGGAGGGCTTCCTATTAGCCGACACCCGTGACAAATGCATCAAGCTCGGAAATTGTTCAAGTAAGAACAATTTGGCATAAAATATGAAAATTGTTAATATGAAAATTGTTAATATTAAAATTAATCTCCAGTCTTTAGACCTCAGACCTTAAGGGCGATAAAACTAAGAATGTCTCAGATCGCAAGTATATAACGCCCCAGCTGAAGGCGAGGGCGTTTAAAATGCGATCTGAGGCTTTTTTATCGCCAAAAGTAAGATCATATTTTTATGTCATCCCCTTATCAGGAAGTGGGATTATTCGTACGCGCAGCGGGCGAAAAAGTCCACTTTATGGTCAAGTGTGACATAAATAATATAATATTTAATGAAATTTATATACACCTTCCAGCAACCAAAAACCCGTGTGCCCACCCATGTGCGCCAACATGTTCCAACCCGAATCCACCAAACTGTGAAAATTGGCCCAAATATTCTTGCTGCAAGGAGGGCTTTCTGTTAGCCGACACTCGTGACAAATGTATCAAGTTAGGAGGTTGTCCAAGTAAGTACAATTTGGCATAGAATTAATATAGTTATGGAGATTGTAAACTTTTACATTTAATTTTCTTGAATGCATAAAGACAAATGGTAAAAGTAATAAAAAAATCAATGCAAATTAATATTCAGTTTATGGACCAAATCCGAAATGAAAAAAATATGTTATATTTGATGATATTTATGTAAATGTTTCTTTTCAGCAACCAAAAACCCGTGCGCCCACCCATGTGCGCCAACATGCTCCAACCCAAATCCACCAAACTGTGCAAATTGGCCCAAATATTCTTGCTGTAAAAAAGGATTCCTCTTGGCAGACACACGTGACAAATGCATCAAGCTCGGAAGTTGTCCAAGTAAGTATAATTTGGCAAGTTATTATGTTAAAAGAATTCCAGAGGTCAATGCAAGTTTATCTTAAGCCTATGGAAAATTCCTAATTAAAAATATTGTCATATTTGATGAAATTCAAGTAAATATTGATGTCGCTTTCAGCAACCAAAAACCCGTGCACCCACCCATGCGCACCAACATGCTCCAACCCGAATCCACCAAACTGTGAAAATTGGCCCAAATATTCTTGCTGTAAAAAAGGATTCCTCTTGGCAGACACACGTGACAAATGCATCAAACTCGGAAGTTGTCCAAGTTAGTAAAATTTGGCTAGTAAAAATGCTTTAGAAACTGTAAACTTTTACATTTCTTATTACAGTTCTTGCAATTCACGAAAGCGAGTGAGCTTTACTAGTGGTTAAATGTATTTATGTATACAAATTATATGTACATATACGTTACTTTACTAGTTGGTATGTCTGGCCTGCGGTATGTCTGTGGTTATGTCGTTTTTTTATGCTAATCGTATTCAATTTCGATTTCATTTAGAAGAGAATTAAGTGGATGACACAAAAGTGTATGAATGAATAAATGAATGCATGGGAGATCGGAGATAGGATCACTTCATTTTAATATTTTTAATCGTCTAAATAGTGCTATACTAAATCTTCCGTGCAGGACTGGGTGCAAAAAATATCGTAGAATGCACCAGACCCGACTTAATCCAGTGGTGTTTTAAAAGGTGACTAAAGCAGATTGCGCGGTGCGTATTAAAACCACCTTGGGGCATCTGAATGATAGGTTTTATGGTAGTCCGTAAAACATAAGCCAAAACCTTGAGCAGTATGGAAACTCAATAAAAAGAGCGAACGTATCCACGTTGTAATCATTGTGACTCCCCCAATGGTTGTCAGTCCTCCACATAATGTGCTCTTTTTATCTGGGATAAACATAATCGTCAATAACTTCCAGTTTAGAGCTTCAACCACTTGTTGTGACTCCACAGAGAATGTCGATCTTTGAGCCAAGATCTTCTAGGATCTCAGCTATGACTACGATATCATCACCAAAACAATGCTGAGTCATGTACTCGCCGTTTAGTTTGATGCCAAGTCCTCTCCAGTCCAGAAGCTAAAACAACACAGCTGTTAACAGTTTCGGCGATATAACGTCGCCTTATCTGGGCTAAGAGTTCTGGTCCTGAAGGTGGACTGACATTGTGGAGTTTTGGTACAGTAACTTTCTGTACCGATAGTCTATTCTGCACCTGTGACCTGACTGGAGCACGGCTCAGTTCTCGACAGAATCAAAGGCTTTCTCTTGGTCCACAAACGCTAAACATAATGGCAGATCGTACTCTTTCTGTATACGCAGCGTATTTACGTGGTCCATTGTATTAAAACCTTTTCGGAATCCGGCTTGTTGGATTGACTGTAAGGAATAAAATCCGCGCCCAAAACGATTCATGGAACTCTCGAAAACAGCTTACAAACACGATTCAGGGGCGTGATGAGTCTAAGAGTTATTCAATTGAGTTCTATCATCCTTTTTTAAGAAAATTCCGCCACGCCCTCATGCAATACTTTTGGTTGTTTGCCCTTAAGTATAACAGAGTTAAATAGCCTCTGAAGAGCTCGCAGAACTGTTGGAAAAGCAGGTGCCATTTTAATCTCTGTTTTAAGTTCAGGTAGGGCCATAATGAGTCCTCTGTCTTCAGCTTCATTAGCCAGCAAGCTCTTTTCAAATGTCAGATCTCTGGCGAACAACGTTCGATGGCTTCTTTAATACATTTTGTATTAAATCGGCATACGCCGCGGGATAGGTCCTTGTGGATCTGTTTACTAAGATACCAATGGCGAAGAGCGTCTACAAAAGACTGCAGAACAAGGATTGTTCTGCAGTGAAGACGCTCTCGACTCTCTTCCATGAGCTTCAATGTCGGCTATGGTATTTTCCTCGCTCCTTTGGTATGGCTGAGTTCGATAAATTTTGAACATCGGAAAGACATCTTCCACGAACCTGTTAGTATAATTATGTATCCAGATGATGCCGGCATACCATAGTAGACATGGTAGACCATTCAGGTGCCCCAAGGTGGTTTTAATACGCATCGCGCAATCTTCCAGTCAACATTTAAGAGACCACTGGATTAAGTCGGGGCTGCTGCGATATTTTTTTGTTCCCAGTCCAGCACGGAAGATTTAGTATAGCACTACTTAGACGATTAAAAATATTATAATGAAGTGATCATAACTCAGGTCTCCCATGCATTCATTCATACGTTCATACATTTTTGTGTCATTCACTTAAGTCTCTCCTAAATGAAACCTAAGTATAATGCTTCAGAGTGGGTGGGTAACGTTGTATGGAACAACATTGTCTATTGTATTTAAATACTGTTTCCAGCAACTAAGAACCCGTGCGCCCACCCATGTGCGCCAACATGCTCCAACCCGAATCCACCAAACTGTGAAAAGTGGCCGAGATATTCTTGCTGTAAGCAAGGGTTCCTCTTGGCAGACACACGTGACAAGTGCGTCAAGATAAATAGTTGTAAACGTAAGTACTATTTTGCCATACATAGTCAGGCATCGTTGTTGTGTTTAATTGTACACAAAATTATCATGTTCAGTGTCTGTCGGAGCAGGGTTTCTATGACATCGTGCAATGATTAGGAATTAAATAAATGGGATTTTATGTTATATATTTTGTCATAATATTACTGACAGATCAGATAGATCGTTGAATTCAGAATTTTATATTATGTTTATTTAAATGATAAAAACACGTTTGGTTTCACTCGCTCCGCTGCGGCTGGTGATAAGTAATCTTGAACTTAACCTACAGATTGGTTAGCAGCTAGTTTTATTCCTTAGTTCATGATATGGCCTAGCAGATAAAAAAATGCCAAATTCATAAAATCTACTTGCGACACGTACCGATGAAAGTTGGAGCATACAGTAAAAATATATTGTTTATATAACTTTTCCAGTACAACCACCAGGATGCAACGGTGATCCAAATGCAGTCTTCTCAAAATGCCCGTCAGCCTGCCCAGCCAGTTGCGACAGCCCTAAGCCAAGAGTGTGTACCAAGAACTGCTTAGTCGAGGGCTGCGTGTGTAAGCCAGGATACGTGCTATCAAAAGGAAAGTGTATTCACCCTAAAGACTGCCCAGGTAATTTAAATATTTTTTTTCATTTCCCCTCATTGCTTTCAGTAGTTTAGGTTAACCTTGACTAGTATGCCTTTTGTCATTACTAACAAAAAATCAATGCAAATTAATCTTCAGTCTTTGGACCTTATCCCAAATAAAAATAGTAGCTTATATACCAAGGGAGATAAAACAAAGATTCAGATCGCAAATATTTAACGCCCGAGCTGAAGGTGAGGGCGTTTTAAATTCGATCTGAGGCTTCTTTTTTATCGCCAAAAGTAAGATCATAGTTTTATGTCACCCCCTAATCAGAAAGTGGGATTTTTCGTACACATAGCGGGCGAAAAAGTCTACTATATGGTCAAGTGTAACATAGGTAAATAATGTCATATTTAATGAAATTTATATACCTACACCTTCCAGCAATCAAAAACCCATGCGCCCACCCATGTGCTCCAACATGCTCCAACCCGAATCCACCAAACTGTGAAATGTGGCCGAGATATTCTTGCTGTAAGCAAGGGTTCCTCTTAGCAGACACACGTGATAAGTGCGTCAAAATAAATAGTTGTAAACGTAAGTGCTATTTTGCCATTTTGCATCGCTGTTGTGTTTAATTTTAATTGTACACAATATGTTCATGTTCAGTGTCTGTCGGAGCTGGGTTTCTATGACATCGTGCAATGATTAGGAATCAAATAAATGAGATGTTATGTTATATATTTTGTCATAATATTACTGACAGATCAGATGAGATTGTCGAATTCAGAATTTTATATTATGTTTATTTAAATGATAAAAACACGTTTGGTTTCGCTCGCTCCGCTGCGGCCGGTGACAAGGAATCTTGAACTTAACCTACAGATTGGTTAGCAGCTAGTTTGATTCCTTAGTTCATGATATGGCCAAGCAGATTAAACATTGCCAAATTCGAAAATCTACTTGCGACACGTACCTATGAAAGTTGAAGCATACAGTAAATTTATAGTGTTTATATAACTTTTCCAGTACAACCACCAGGATGCAACGGTGACCCAAATGCAGTCTTCTCAAAATGCCCGTCAGCTTGCCCAGCCAGTTGCGACAGCCCTAAGCCAAGAGTGTGTACCAAGAACTGCTTAGTCGAGGGCTGCGTGTGTAAGCCAGGATACGTGCTATCAAAAGGAAAGTGTATTCACCCTAAGGACTGTCCAGGTAATTTAAATTAATTTTTCTTTTTCACTTATTGCTTTCAGTAGTTGACTGGTGTGCCTTTTTGTAATTACGATTCCGATTACACTGAGTTGAAATACTCATAATGCGGGTATTTCACTTTGTTTGATTGACGTTTTGCTGTGAATTCATTCAAAATTTGTTTGTTTCGAGAACAAGACTAGCAGTACTATCTAATTCTGAACTTATTTGAATTTACAGACATCGCCTAGTCGATTGCAATCGTTTAATTATATTTTTCTGACCATAGTAACATTACAGTTGACTGTTCTATATACAGGAGACTATACTATCGGAATTCGATATACAAAGTAGTTTTATCGTTATTACTGACATTGGGGGTTAATTTTTATTTATTTCCTCTATTTTCCGTCTTCGCGCAAATGAAATAAATAAAAATATAAGATAAAGTTAACCTCGCTAAGTACTAGGTGTACTCACTTTAACATACTGATTTTTATAAATCATACAATTATCAGGCGGGCGTCATAGAATCCTACACAGACATTCTCAATCGTTAAAAGAGGTTATCTTATAAAACTATGTTTTTTGTTTAGTTGAGTTTCAAGCAAATAAGCTTATAAAGCAAATTTAAATAGAATAATATAAATACAACAGACAGTGTAGGTTTATAATAAAAGAAAGAACCTTACACACTTCGGCCCGTTTGGTCGAATGCTCAGATCGCTGGGCCAAGAGGTCCCGGTTTCAATCCTGGTTGGGGAAAATTTTGTAATGAACACAAATATTTGTTTGCTAGTCATGGTTGTGTACATGTTTATGTCGACATTTATATTCATAATTATTATGATAATTATTAAAAATATGTCCGTCTTCTAGTATCCATAACACAAGTGCTTAGTTTAATTACTTCGGGCTACATGTTAGATGTGAGTGTAAAAGTACATAAAACATTATACATAATTTATACACATTAACGTTTGCTAAATACCAAAGAAAATTATAACATTAACATAGAAACGTGAAAACAATATAGTATTATTAGAAACGTGAATACGTTCGGTTATGGTTTTAATTTTTTGGTTTAAACTTACCCTGGCTATTAAAAAAGGATAAATATTATGTTCAGTGTATAATTTGACAACAAAGCAACAAAATCAGCCGTTACGGTTTTTAGGCACCGAATATGGAAATGACCGGTAGGTGAGGATTTATTTATTCATTAATATAATCACTAATATACAGTTATTTATTTCATTAATCTGTTATTTATTTATATTTCAAGTTTCATGAAACATCCAATTATTTTTTAGTTGAGCCCGAATGCAAGGATGCCCTTCATCATGTCCAGCGACTTGTGACAACCCTAGTCCTAGAGTCTGTAGTTCTGTACTAAGGAGTGCAAAGTCCAGGGCTGTGAAAGTAAGCCAGGATACGTACTCTCAAATGAAAAATGTATTCTGCGTAAAGACTGTCGAGGTATTTATCTTAAGTATTCCCTAAGCTTTCATTAACCAATATTTATTATCTGGAATAATGGGATCGGGTACAGATGATTATTTTTGTAATCATGTGTTGTTCATTTGAGGGTGGATCTGTTAATAAAAGGAAAAAATTAGCCACTCCGCTAGCGCAATGCATTGGTTGGTGCTAAATTATAGTTTTTGCAGTCGATATTAACATTTTTCAAAAGCCACAGAGAGTAATAGGAGACAACTAATGCAATATAGCCAACTATCCGATATATCGTTTTAAGCTAACGTGGTCACTCACATTTTTAAAATGAAAGAAAGAGTTCTTCCGTGATCATGGCGCATGTAACTGTGCCGAAATATCGGATAAACCAAAAAACAAAGGTACGTGGTATAAATCCCGCTTTCTTTCATTTTAAAAACTATTCGATAATCAACTCAAATGCTTGAAAGCTGTTTCGCACTACGTCCGATCCGACCCCGAAAAAATATGGTCCGTAGTAGCCGTTGAACTATTTTTATGGTAATTTACGCACTAGATCCGATTTCCGACATCTGATTTCTTTCCATCAAACCAAGTATTCCAAAAGATGGCTCCTGAATTGCTTGAACTTGTATCGAAATAGTGCATAAGCAATCTCCGAATTCGGTCCGAGTTTTCTGTTCGGATCTGACGTAGTGCAAAACCGGCGTTGTAGGCGTTGATCACAAAACATTTCGATCTCCTCCGATAAAAATATTTTAATTGGAATCATTCACTGTAATGTTATTGTTGCTAGGTCGCTTAAATAAAATTAATAGTCACCGATTAACTCTAGAAGAGCTCATTGGAGCAGTTGGCTCGATTGCGATTGCATAAACTAAGTGACGTTTACGCAAATGTAAAAGGAAGGCTCGTATGTCTATACTTCGGGAATCCAGATAGCATCTGCAGTTGTCCGGCCGGTGGTTTATTATTTTTATGTCTATCCTTCCTATATTTGTATAAGTACTGGTAAATGGTATGGGTACTGGTATACCACTTACCACTACTTACAGGTTACTACAGCTGCATTCCTGCGTTGTATTTTAATGACTAGCTACAGCCTTGCATCTATCTTGCGTCTTTAATAAACACTGTGATTCGCGGTATTTTTCCAAAATCTTACTACATAATATTATGCGATAATTTTTAATGATGGGCGGTATGAAACATAATGGGCGAAACGTGGGTGCTACTTCACCTTTGCCTACCCCTTCGGGGATATAGGCGTGATTTATGTATGTATGTATGTATTTTTAATGAATAACGCCTTCTGGGTGTGTTTGGATTACTATATTCAGATGTGTAGCAGAAAGTATGACTGAATACGAGAAGAATTAGCAGTTGTCCAACATTTAACAAATAATAACATTTGCTGTTAGGAAAAGAGTGATAGGACTTTAGCGGTGTTCCCAATTAATTTTTCATTTTTGCTCTAGTTGAACGTCGATGACTTTGTAATTTGAAAGTGTTTTTTCAGTGAAATGTCCTATTGCGCCAAGATGCCGGCCAACTTGTGCAATCCCGAATCCACGAAACTGTTCCGCGATAGAACCATCGCCGATTAATATTGATGGCTGCCAATGTCAAAAAGGATACATTCTATCAGAGGAAGGAGGCAAATGTGTGAAAATACCGCTCTGTCCAAGTAAGAATTTCTGAGAGGAATTTTTGTTTCGAATACTATACAAGTGGGCTAACATAATTTTAATATAAGCATACTTATGATTTGATCTATTGCAAAATATGGTTATATTTTTAGAACAACAATCTTGTAATGGTGATCCGAACGCAGTGGTAAAATCATGCCCCTGGGGCTGTAGGCCGACTTGCGCAAACCCAGAAGCTGCTAAATGTGGCAAAAAGTGCCAACCAGTAGGCTGCGAATGTCGCCCTGGATACATCCTTTCTGAAGAAAACGGGAAATGTATTTTATTTACCACTTGTCCAGGTAATTGCTATAAACAACTACTATGTTCACATGTATTTATAGCCTAATTACGTGATTGTATTCTTCTGGCATATTTATTGAATTAAACTTTATATCTTTTTTTAATTTTAGGTGGATATCCTTGTGGCAAAAATAGTACTTTTGTAACTTGCTCATCTACTTGCCCGGACCGGTATTGCCCGAGAGGCGACGGTATTAAATATGCGTGTAAGCCACCCTATCCGTGTCCACCAGGATGTGCTTGCAAGGAGAACTACAAAAAGCTACGGGCTGATAGCAGATGTGTTTTGGAATCAGATTGTCGTAAGTTTGTTTAATACTGCCAGCACTTCTTTACCAAATTTATCACGATCGTCCATCCTTTAAAAGACACTGCAAGACCTTCTATCTCACCTGCATCTACAGTTCTACTGATAGTTTTTAACTACCTTTTTAAGATTATTAAATACTACCTTTTTAAAAAGAAATATTAAGTAGCTGTGCCCGCGGTTTCGCCCGCGTGGATATATAGTACCGAAAATAACAAACTTTTATACTTACTTTTCCTATTTTCCTATGTTCAGAAAACAATGTTGTATACGCTAGAATTAATAAAATTGAAGAATATGCCGATGTATAAGTTGGCACTATTATTTTATTTCATTAGCCTTTTAGATCCCACTGCTGGGCAATGGCCTCATCGCTACCCTCGATCTCGAGCGATCCCGATGTTGTTTGTTCGCAATTATCTAGATTTATTCACAAAACTTATTTCATATTATTTTTCTATAAATCCTATTAGATATTGGGTAGAAAGGTTGTATTTTCCAACAAACCCTTTCTTACTGGATATTATTAGAGTGCCAGATCGAACCGTCCAATTGTTTGAGCTCACTGTAAGGAAGTTATTATTGTGTATAATAATCTAATCTATAATAATTAAAAAAGTAACAGGAAGTTGTTTTGTTTATCAACAGCAGCAACATGCAACATCCCCCTAAGATGTCGAGCAACTTGTGCAGTTCCGAATCCACGTAACTGTCCCAATATAAAACCAACATCAAAGAACATTGATGGCTGCCAATGTCAAGAAGGATACATTCTGTCAGAAAGAGGAGGCAAATGTGTTAAAATAGATCAATGTCCAAGTAAGTAAGCACACTTGTGCAATATAAAGTTCATTCCAATCAATTTATCCATGAGGTAATCAATATAAGCAAAACTTTTTCAAAATAGATAAAGATTTTGGTGGTTAGAAAGAGTTTGAAAAATTATGATCTCGATGCGGGAATCGAACCCGCGTCTGCTACTAACGCGTACGCTGCTAGCAGCAGACGCGGGTTCGATTCCCGCATCAAGACCATACTTTTTTCGACCGTTTTTCTAACCACCAAAATCTTTGTACTAAAATGGATATAATTACTAAATTATACAGAATTATTTTTAAAACGCTAAAAACTCGCAGGAGTAGATAGCTAATATCATAAGCAACAATGTTTGTTCTACGACTTGATGATTCATAAGATTTTACTTTCATACAGAAATAAATACTAATTTAATTAACCGCTCTAAGAGTCAATAACTCTATGTACACCTACTTGCTTTGCATTAAGCAGCGCGCGGGCCTAGCGTAGCGTGTCGTCCTTTCGTTTATGAATGAAAACATATACGTTTAAATGTCACGACAGTGCGCATTGCGTTATATTAAAACTCATAAAACAAACGTTGTATTTTATGATGTTAACTATCTAGTAATGGGAGGTTTTTGGTGTTTTAAAAATAACCCTGTATAATGTAATAAAATTATATAACATATTTTTTTATAAAGATATACAATAAAGAAAATAACAATTGAAGTTTCAGATTTGTTATTGAAAAGAATGATTAGTGAGGACCTTAGCGGTGTTCCCAATTAATTTTTTATTTTTGCTCTAGTTGAGCGTCGATAACTTTGTAATTTGAAAGTGTTTTTTCAGTGAAATGTCCTATTGCGCCAAGATGCCGCCCAACTTGTGCAATCCCAAATCCACGAAACTGTCCCGCGATAGAACCATCGCCGATTAATATTGATGGCTGCCAATGTCAAAAAGGATACATTCTATCAGAGGAAGGAGGCAAATGTGTGAAAATACCGCTCTGTCCAAGTAAGAATTTCTGAGAGGAATTTTTGTTTTGAATACTTTACAAGTGGGCCAACATAATTTTAATATAAGCATCGTTATGATTTAATCTATTGCAAAATATGGTTATGTTTTTAGAACAACAATCTTGTAATGGTGATCCAAACGCAGTGGTAAAATTATGCCCCTGGGGCTGTAGGCCGACTTGCGCAAACCCAGAAGCTGCTAAATGTGGCAAAAAGTGCCAACCAGTAGGCTGCGAATGTCGCCCTGGATACATCCTTTCTGAAGAAAACGGGAAATGTATTTTATTTACCACTTGTCCAGGTAATTTCTATAAACAACTACTATGTTCACATGTATTTATAGCCTAATTACGTGATTGTATTCTTCTGGCATATTTATTGAATCAAACTTTATATCTTTTTTTTAATTTTAGGTGGATATCCTTGTGGTAAAAATAGTACTTTTGTAATTTGCTCAAATAATTGCCCGGATCCATATTGCCCGAAAGGCGATGGTAATGTGAAGGTGTGTAAACCATCATATCCGTGTCCACCAGGATGTGCTTGCAAGGAGAACTACAAAAAGCTACGGGCTGATAGCAGATGTGTTTTGAAATCAGATTGTCGTAAGTTTGTTATACTACTAGCACTTCTTTACAAAAGTTATCACCACCGTCCGTCCCTTAAAATACACTAAAAGACCTCCTATCTATAGCTCTCCTAACTGTTGATTAGGGAAAATAATTGATTAGGGCAAGTGATGGCTTTTTAAATATTATTTACCTGTTTATAGCTAATTGTGTAGAAAAGTTGTATTTTGCAACAAATCCTTTCTAACCTGTCCATAATGTACTAATATTAGAGTGCTAGATCAAACCGTCCAATTATTTGAGCTTACTGTAAGCAAGTTATTATAGTGTATTAATAAAGAATAAGACTAATCTAGAATAATTAAAAAAATACTTTCGTTGGAGAAGTAATAAGGAGTTGTTTTGTTTATCAACAGCAGCAACATGCGACATCCCCCTAAGATGTCGAGCAACTTGTGCAGTTCCGAATCCACGTAACTGTCCCAATATAAAACCAACATCAAAGAACATTGATGGCTGCCAATGTCAAGAAGGATACATTCTGTCAGAAAGAGGAGGCAAATGTGTTAAAATAGATCAATGTCCAAGTAAGTAAGCACACTTGTGCAATATAAAGTTCATTCCAATCAATTTATCCATGAGGTAATTAATCAATATAAGCATAACATTTTCAAAATTTACTTAATTAAATTATACAGTGTGGAAAGAAACCATGGGCCCTGGATGGAAAGTACCTTAAATCTTTCTAATAGCTCAATTTACTGAAAGGAAACATTCCTTTATTTTTAAAAAGAAAAATAACTGCATTCACATATTTCTCAAAAAGCTTACCTGGACCGGGATTAGAACCAACTAAAAATTAAAAAAAAATTACCCTTGCCATTTTATTTTACTAATCGATGCAGTCGATGTTATTTAACGATATTTTTTCTCTGAGAAACATAATATGGTCTTATAAATAAGAAAAACATGAAATCTGAAGTTTATTTTACTTTTACTCTCGAATACTCTCAATCCTTACAAGAATCTTATTTTATTAGAATTGAGAGATACATAAACTAATATGGAAGAAAAATATCACCTAGCAAGAGGTTAGTAATTTTACAAATAAATTCCATATCGAAAATGTGCAGATTAAGACGTAAAAAAAACATTAAGTACGAAGGCCACATCGCGATGTGACCTTCGTACTAAATGTTTTATTGAAACCTCCGACATTTACTAAGTTTTTCACCATTTGCGCCATAACTTTTCTCGGCGATGAATAGCAAAATTGTAATAATTGTAGTTTGAAATGTATGCTTCTATTTAAACTAATTGCTCTTGATACGCCAATATTTTAATAATTAATAATACGAAATACCTATTACGAAATGGTGGCAAAACAAAATCCATAATAATTACCAAGATGTTCGTTAGAATTTCAAAATAGCCTTAAAATGCTCCACCGTTAATAAATTAAATGTTCCATTTACAAACTTTATTTTTTCAATTCCTTTTACCTACAAAAATCGCGAACAACAATAAAAAAATAAGGATTTGGTTTGATAGTAAAGTAAATAAAGATTTTGGTGGTTATAAAAAGAATTTCGAAAAATTATGGTCTTGATGCGGGAATCGAACCCGCGTCCGCTGCTATCCGGGCAGGTGCCTGACCACTCGGTCAACCAAGACACTAAAAACTTGTCGAAATTCTTCTAACCTTTACACTTCACGTTGTAAACTAACGGGTACCCTCGCAATGTAGAAAATAAATTTCAAACATTCCAAAGCAGATATTTTTACAAATACCGATTCCCGTTCGATTCCCGCATCAAGACCATAATTTTTCGAAATTCTTTTTCTAACCACCAAAATCTTTGATAAAATTATTTATTTACTAAATAATTATTTTTTTTCTAAGACCCTATGTTTCTGAGAGGAAATTTATCGTTTACATCGACTGCATCGATTAGTAAAATAAAATGGCGAGGGTTAATTTTTTTTTAATTTTTTAGTTGGTTAGATTCCCGGTTCCGGTAAGATTTTTTAGAAATCTGTGAATGCAGTTATGTTTCTTTTTGAAAATAAAGGAATGTTTTCTTTCATCAAATTAAGCTATTTTAAAGATTTAAGGTACTTTCCCTCCAGGGCCCATGCTTTCTTTCCACACTGTATAATTTTTAATAAAGATATACAATTAAGAAAGTAACAATTGAAGTTTCTGATTTGTTGCTACTAATAACTTCAATAAAAGTCCTATCAAGATTTCTTGGTAATTTTTTCGTTAAAATGGATAAGAACAAATTGTGCCTATTTCTTTTACCGATAGTTTGTTTTGTGTTCTTCATTATTGTGTTATCAAAATTATTAAATTATGCTGATGATTTTAGAACAAAACTCTTGTAACGGTGATCCAAACGCCGTCATTATGTCTTGTGCGTGGGGCTGTCCGATTACTTGCTCCAACCCTGAAGCTGCTTCATGTAAAAAGGAATGTAAACCAGTAGGTTGCCAATGTAAGCCCGGATTTATATTATCCAAAGAAAATGGCAAATGTTTACCACCTGACTCATGTCCAGGTAAATATTCACGTTATCACTATTTAAAAAAAATAAGTATTCGATTGATGTACTCTTCTATGCTGACCATTATCTAGGACAGTAACCGTTTTTATGCTTTTTTAAATTTCTTAAAACACCTTATCCTTGTTTTAACCCTCAGTCGCCTTTAAACCACACCCGCGGAGAGATTTGGGTGGTGATAATCCAACATTACTCGGTGTCATACATATAAGCATTGATAATTTGTGTTCTAGGTGGAAATCCGTGCGGAGGGAACAGAACTTTTGTCGATTGTGCATTTGTTTGTCCGAATGAAGCCAATTGTCCGACAGACGACGGAATCGTCAAACTTGCTTGTAATGCGCCACGCTACCCATGCCCACCAGGGTGCGTTTGCAAAAAAACCCACAAAATGTATAAAGGCAAATGCATATTAGAATCGGCTTGTCGTAAGTATACTCTTTTTCACTGTCATAATAATACGTCTTTTAATAAACCAATATTATTACTGGGTATGTTGTTTATTGGAGCTCGCTAGCGCAGTGGCATAGCGCGCTTGGCCCGCGATTGCGTAAACTAACAATTTCGCTCAGGCCGGTCATTGGATGGGTGACCAAAAATTTGTTATTTCGAGTTCCTCTGTGCTTCGGAAGGCACATTAAGTCGTTGGTCCCGGCTGTATCTGCAGTCGTTAATACCCACCAACCCGCACTGGGCGAGCGTGGTAGGTTAAGGCAGAATCTCCTTATATTCATCCATCCATAGGGAAGGCCCGTGCCCTAGCAGTGGGGACATTGAAGACATGTTATTTATTGTACTAATTTTGTTACAGCAAAACTCGACTGCAGTGGCGATAAAAATGCGATCTTCACAAAGTGTCCAAATCCTTGTCCTGCTACATGCGACAACCCTAAGCCTGGACCATGCGACAGAATGTGTTTGAGTAGCGGCTGTCATTGTAAGCCAGGGTATCTCCTGCACAACGGCAAATGTATCCCGTCTAAGAATTGCCCTGGTAAAAAACTCGCAATTTTAGATTGGAAATATAAAAATACATCGTACAATTTGTAATTTTTTAACTGTTTTTCTTTTTAATATAAATTCAGTTTAAAGGTATAATGGGATAATTTTTCAATCTTAGGATAAATAGTAATTGCAAAATACGTCATCAATGTCCTTTATTCTGTAAGGTGTCTTTATGGGTGTGATAAATTATTATCAGACCGAAACGTTTTATCTGAGAATTCAAAAATTAAACGCTAGTCTAGTGACATGTATTAAATCTTCTTAAAAACTACAGTGATAATGTGAATTTTAGAATTTTCTATACATTTTGCTTTACTGATCTAAAAATTTGCATGGATGAAGAAAAACAAAACAACGATTTCGATTTTTTAATATTACGTTATAGTACTAGATTAGCATGGATAGTTTTTGGGTTACTTGTTTTTTCTGTTACATGTTTTATAATAATATATTAAACTTAAATAATTAACCGTTTTTTTTACAAAGGACATTTTATTTGTAGAAAATCTAATTAAATTATAATATTTGGTATAGGTATTAATTACAACTTCACATTTTGATTTAAATAACTTTTCTTTACGTTAATTGGTTAAAAGACCCTTCCCATGTGATCGTTTAAAACGGGGTGGATAGCTCTAGCTGGGTGGAAGCCGAAATATACTTCGCCGATCTCAGATATCCTGGGAACAGGGGCCTTACCACCAACTCTAAACGCGACTCAATTCCCATTGTTAAAGTGAGACAACGCTATACGCCGAGTAGAGCAGCGTCCCTTTTTGTCACCCGCGTTTGGATCGCACTTACACTTCATGGTACGGCCCCAGGACAGGAAGATGATGATTTGGAGTTTATGTTTTATTATATATTTTTAAATGACATTATGAAATTGGTTTGTTAAACGTTGATCAATTCTTAAACTTTTCATTTAATTTAAAGCATTTATCGACCTAGGTAATTTAAATCCAAAATGTTTTTCGATTTAACTGGCAACAAATCTCTTTCTAACAAATTAGGCAAATAGGTATCGTTCGAGTTTTGTATGTATAAAAAGAGTCTTGGTGAATTTTCTTAGAAATTGTGTACTATGAAAACTTGTGGTGAATTTTACCATAAATAAAAATATTAAAAATAATGAAATTCCTGTTTTTATTTTCTCCGCAAATATTTTAATATTTTCTGTGCACATTCCTGTTTTTATTTTATAAAATGCATTGAAAATATTCCTATGGTAAAAATATATTTTTTTAATTTCAGTAAAAAATCCTTGTGCTAATCCGTGCACGCCAACATGTTCAAACCCGAATCCACCAAACTGTGAATATTGGCCAAAATACGCATGTTGTAAAAAAGGTTTCCTTTTGGCCGCAAATGCCAAATGCATCAAAGCAGAAAATTGTAGCCGTAAGTAAATATTCACATTTAACTAGATAATTTTAATAATTATAGATAGAAACGTACACAATGTGTCGTCAATTACTTTGACATTTTGTAAGTTTACTAGAACATTTTGGTTTTGTCCGCTTTTCGTCAGACGTTTCTTGCAAATATTAAAATAATTGACCTATTTTGTTAATCTGAGGAAGAATGCGATAGAAATTCAAACAAAGTATTCATTAAATGGTACATTCCTGCAACAACTAAATTAAAAATCTAGAATGTGGTGCTGAAATCTGGATTATTTGTTTTCAGCTAAGGACTGCAAAGGCGATCCAAATGCAATAGTCGTGAAATGTCCAAATCCCTGCCCCGTAACCTGCGACTACCCTAACCCGCGTCCCTGCTTAAAATTGTGCTTAAAGGAAGGCTGCCAGTGCAAGCCAGGCTATGTTCTGCACAAGGGCAAATGTATCCTGCTCAAGCAATGCCCTGGTAATCGACATAATATTTGTTATCTATTCTATCACCTAATTGTAATTGATTATGTCTCACCGATGGCTCGTCACCTTCTTATGTGGGAGATGTGAGAGACTCATGAGAAGTTCTATGCGTCTCTACATGACCCCTATTGACCACACAGTACCATCACTTTCGTTTGGTAGATACGAGTTGTAATAGATATGTCTAGTCGCGAATGAACACCGGAACTGTATTTGTAATAAGTGTTTTGTAGTGTAGAACTATTTTACTTTTAAGCTCTTGCAATTTTCACATTAATATTTTTGTTATAATGTAATACATTGGTTCACATTTATCTATGTCTAGCAATACATAGAAATTGTAATAACCAGTAAATAAAATAGTTCAAAATATAGTAAGAATTGGTTAAAACTATGAAATGTGGTGCTAAATTCTGTATTATTTGTTTTAGCTAAAGACTGCAAAGGCGATCCAAATGCAGTATTCGTTAAATGTCCGAGTCCCTGCCCCGGAACTTGCGACGACCCTAACCCGCGCCCCTGCTTAAAATTGTGTTTGAAGGACGGCTGCCAGTGCAAATCAGGTTATGTTCTCCACAAAGGCAAATGTATCCTACTCAAGCACTGCCCTGGTAATTAACATATTTTTAACCTATTTATTCTACCTTCTACATTTATTTTCAAATTAGTAATTAATTATAAGTTTATGTTTTGTCACACTACTAACTAGAATAATTATGCTTTTCTATCTAAGAGACAACCATAAGAAAATTTACTTATGTTCACATCATCACTGCTTTTGGAATGATAGGTAGGAACTACGCTATCACCAGCCTACAAAGGCATGCCTGATCGCGGATGAACTTTGGTACTGTATTCGTGATTAGGTTTTTACATTATACTAATTTACATATATCATATTTAATTTCATCCATCAAGATATAAAAATATCGTTCACCGACAAAATAGTGTAAAAATTGATAAGAAAGTTATACTGTTCAGAAAATTTAAATCAGATGTTTCATTCTGGATTATTTGTTTTCAGCTAAGAACTGCAAAGGCGATCCAAATGCCGTACTCGTGAAATGTCCGAGTCCCTGCCCCGCAACCTGTGACGACCCTAACCCACGCCCATGTAAGGCGGTGTGCTTAAAGGATGGATGCCAGTGCAAACCAGGCTACGTTCTCCACAAGGGCAGATGCATCCTGCTCAAGCACTGCCCACGTAATAAATCTATTTGTTATTTATTCGTACAGTCAGTATTTTTGGTTTAATATTAGGTCAAGGAAAAATAATTTAATTTATGTGTTGATTTCAGCGCCAAAGAATCCTTGCGCTCACCGATGCACGCCAACATGCTCAAACCCGAATCCACGAAACTGTGAATCATATCCAAAATTCGCATGTTGTAAGAAAGGTTACCTTTTGGCCTCAAATGGCAAATGCATCAAAGCAAAAGATTGCAACCGTAAGAAACTTGTTGATACTATTTAATTAGTGAGCCTCTGTAACAAAGAATATTATAATTATTAATGCTTATAGTCATAGCTAAATGACATTCCTGAAACTTGCAAGCATTTTTGTTGTGACCGCTTCGCGTCAGAACATTCTCTTAGATAGGAAAATAATGTCACTTGTTAGGCTAAGGTTGATTGCAATAGAAATTCAAATACATTATTGGAATATTCGATCCCCGCAACAATTAAGACACAGCTCAAACTATTAACAAGATCTAGATTGTGGTGCTGAAATCTGGATTATTTGTTTTCAGCTAAGAACTGCAAAGGCGATCCAAATGCCGTACTCGTGAAATGTCCGAGTCCCTGCCCCGCAACCTGTGACGACCCTAACCCACGCCCATGTAAGGCGGTATGCTTAAAGGATGGATGCCAGTGCAAACCAGGCTACGTTCTCCACAAGGGCAAATGCATCCTGCTCAAGCACTGCCCACGTAATAAATCTATTTGTTATTTATTCGTACAGTCAGTATTTTTGGTTCCATATTAGTTCAAGGAAAAATAATTTAATTTATGTGTTGATTTCAGCGCCAAAGAATCCTTGCGCTCATCGGTGCACGCCAACATGCTCAAACCCGAATCCACGAAACTGTGAATCGTATCCGAAATTCGCATGTTGTAAGAAAGGTTACCTTTTGGCCTCAAATGGCAAATGCATCAAAGCAAAAGATTGCAACCGTAAGAAACTTGTTGATACTATTTAATTAGTGAGCCTCTGTAACAAAGAATATTATAATTATTAATGCTTATAGTCATAGCTAAATGACATTCCTGAAACTTGCAAGCATTTTTGTTGTGACCGCTTCGCGTCAGAACATTCTCTTAGATAGGAAAATAATGTCACTTGTTAGGCTAAGGTTGATTGCAATAGAAATTCAAATACATTATTGGAATATTCGATCCCCGCAACAATTAAGACACAGCTCAAACTATTAACAAGATCTAGATTGTGGTGCTGAAATCTGGATTATTTGTTTTCAGCTAAGAACTGCAAAGGCGATCCAAATGCCGTACTCGTGAAATGTCCGAGTCCCTGCCCCGCAACCTGTGACGACCCTAACCCACGCCCATGTAAGGCGGTATGCTTAAAGGATGGATGCCAGTGCAAACCAGGCTACGTTCTCCACAAGGGCAAATGCATCCTGCTCAAGCACTGCCCACGTAATAAATCTATTTGTTATTTATTCGTACAGTCAGT
Source organism: Cataclysta lemnata (assembly GCA_963931975.1). Taxonomy (NCBI): domain Eukaryota; kingdom Metazoa; phylum Arthropoda; class Insecta; order Lepidoptera; family Crambidae; genus Cataclysta; species Cataclysta lemnata. The sequence goes on from OZ008339.1 coordinate 10,562,685, forward strand.
ATTTTTGGTTCCATATTAGTTCAAGGAAAAATAATTTAATTTATGTGTTGATTTCAGCGCCAAAGAATCCTTGCGCTCATCGGTGCACGCCAACATGCTCAAACCCGAATCCACGAAACTGTGAATCGTATCCGAAATTCGCATGTTGTAAGAAAGGTTACCTTTTGGCCTCAAATGGCAAATGCATCAAAGCAAAAGATTGCAACCGTAAGAAACTTGTTGATACTATTTAATTAGTGAGCCTCTGTAACAAAGAATATTATAATTATTAATGCTTATAGTCATAGCTAAATGACATTCCTGAAACTTGCAAGCATTTTTGTTGTGACCGCTTCGCGTCAGAACATTCTCTTAGATAGGAAAATAATGTCACTTGTTAGGCTAAGGTTGATTGCAATAGAAATTCAAATACATTTTTGGAATATTCGATCCCCGCAACAATTAAGACACAGCTCAAACTATTAACAAGATCTAGATTGTGGTGCTGAAATCTGTATTATTTGTTTTCAGCTAAGAACTGCAAAGGCGATCCAAATGCCGTACTCGTGAAATGTCCGAGTCCCTGCCCCGCAACCTGTGACGACCCTAACCCACGCCCATGTAAGGCGGTATGCTTAAAGGATGGATGCCAGTGCAAACCAGGCTACGTTCTCCACAAGGGCAAATGCATCCTGCTCAAGCACTGCCCACGTAATAAATCTATTTGTTATTTATTCGTACAGTCAGTATTTTTGGTTCCATATTAGTTCAAGGAAAAATAATTTAATTTATGTGTTGATTTCAGCGCCAAAGAATCCTTGCGCTCATCGGTGCACGCCAACATGCTCAAACCCGAATCCACGAAACTGTGAATCGTATCCGAAATTCGCATGTTGTAAGAAAGGTTACCTTTTGGCCTCAAATGGCAAATGCATCAAAGCAAAAGATTGCAACCGTAAGAAACTTGTTGATACTATTTAATTAGTGAGCCTCTGTAACAAAGAATATTATAATTATTAATGCTTATAGTCATAGCTAAATGACATTCCTGAAACTTGCAAGCATTTTTGTTGTGACCGCTTCGCGTCAGAACATTCTCTTAGATAGGAAAATAATGTCACTTGTTAGGCTAAGGTTGATTGCAATAGAAATTCAAATACATTATTGGAATATTCGATCCCCGCAACAATTAAGACACAGCTCAAACTATTAACAAGATCTAGATTGTGGTGCTGAAATCTGGATTATTTGTTTTCAGCTAAGAACTGCAAAGGCGATCCAAATGCCGTACTCGTGAAATGTCCGAGTCCCTGCCCCGCAACCTGTGACGACCCTAACCCACGCCCATGTAAGGCGGTATGCTTAAAGGATGGATGCCAGTGCAAATCAGGCTACGTTCTCCACAAGGGCAAATGCATCCTGCTCAAGCACTGCCCACGTAATAAATCTATTTGTTATTTATTCGTACAGTCAGTATTTTTGGTTCCATATTAGTTCAAGGAAAAATAATTTAATTTATGTGTTGATTTCAGCGCCAAAGAATCCTTGCGCTCATCGGTGCACGCCAACATGCTCAAACCCGAATCCACGAAACTGTGAATCGTATCCGAAATTCGCATGTTGTAAGAAAGGTTACCTTTTGGCCTCAAATGGCAAATGCATCAAAGCAAAAGATTGCAACCGTAAGAAACTTGTTGATACTATTTAATTAGTGAGCCTCTGTAACAAAGAATATTATAATTATTAATGCTTATAGTCATAGCTAAATGACATTCCTGAAACTTGCAAGCATTTTTGTTGTGACCGCTTCGCGTCAGAACATTCTCTTAGATAGGAAAATAATGTCACTTGTTAGGCTAAGGTTGATTGCAATAGAAATTCAAATACATTATTGGAATATTCGATCCCCGCAACAATTAAGACACAGCTCAAACTATTAACAAGATCTAGATTGTGGTGCTGAAATCTGGATTATTTGTTTTCAGCTAAGAACTGCAAAGGCGATCCAAATGCCGTACTCGTGAAATGTCCGAGTCCCTGCCCCGCAACCTGTGACGACCCTAACCCACGCCCATGTAAGGCGGTATGCTTAAAGGATGGATGCCAGTGCAAACCAGGCTACGTTCTCCACAAGGGCAAATGCATCCTGCTCAAGCACTGCCCACGTAATAAATCTATTTGTTATTTATTCGTACAGTCAGTATTTTTGGTTCCATATTAGTTCAAGGAAAAATAATTTAATTTATGTGTTGATTTCAGCGCCAAAGAATCCTTGCGCTCATCGGTGCACGCCAACATGCTCAAACCCGAATCCACGAAACTGTGAATCGTATCCGAAATTCGCATGTTGTAAGAAAGGTTACCTTTTGGCCTCAAATGGCAAATGCATCAAAGCAAAAGATTGCAACCGTAAGAAACTTGTTGATACTATTTAATTAGTGAGCCTCTGTAACAAAGAATATTATAATTATTAATGCTTATAGTCATAGCTAAATGACATTCCTGAAACTTGCAAGCATTTTTGTTGTGACCGCTTCGCGTCAGAACATTCTCTTAGATAGGAAAATAATGTCACTTGTTAGGCTAAGGTTGATTGCAATAGAAATTCAAATACATTATTGGAATATTCGATCCCCGCAACAATTAAGACACAGCTCAAACTATTAACAAGATCTAGATTGTGGTGCTGAAATCTGGATTATTTGTTTTCAGCTAAGAACTGCAAAGGCGATCCAAATGCCGTACTCGTGAAATGTCCGAGTCCCTGCCCCGCAACCTGTGACGACCCTAACCCACGCCCATGTAAGGCGGTATGCTTAAAGGATGGATGCCAGTGCAAACCAGGCTACGTTCTCCACAAGGGCAAATGCATCCTGCTCAAGCACTGCCCACGTAATAAATCTATTTGTTATTTATTCGTACAGTCAGTATTTTTGGTTCCATATTAGTTCAAGGAAAAATAATTTAATTTATGTGTTGATTTCAGCGCCAAAGAATCCTTGCGCTCATCGGTGCACGCCAACATGCTCAAACCCGAATCCACGAAACTGTGAATCGTATCCGAAATTCGCATGTTGTAAGAAAGGTTACCTTTTGGCCTCAAATGGCAAATGCATCAAAGCAAAAGATTGCAACCGTAAGAAACTTGTTGATACTATTTAATTAGTGAGCCTCTGTAACAAAGAATATTATAATTATTAATGCTTATAGTCATAGCTAAATGACATTCCTGAAACTTGCAAGCATTTTTGTTGTGACCGCTTCGCGTCAGAACATTCTCTTAGATAGGAAAATAATGTCACTTGTTAGGCTAAGGTTGATTGCAATAGAAATTCAAATACATTTTTGGAATATTCGATCCCCGCAACAATTAAGACACAGCTCAAACTATTAACAAGATCTAGATTGTGGTGCTGAAATCTGTATTATTTGTTTTCAGCTAAGAACTGCAAAGGCGATCCAAATGCCGTACTCGTGAAATGTCCGAGTCCCTGCCCCGCAACCTGTGACGACCCTAACCCACGCCCATGTAAGGCGGTATGCTTAAAGGATGGATGCCAGTGCAAACCAGGCTACGTTCTCCACAAGGGCAAATGCATCCTGCTCAAGCACTGCCCACGTAATAAATCTATTTGTTATTTATTCGTACAGTCAGTATTTTTGGTTCCATATTAGTTCAAGGAAAAATAATTTAATTTATGTGTTGATTTCAGCGCCAAAGAATCCTTGCGCTCATCGGTGCACGCCAACATGCTCAAACCCGAATCCACGAAACTGTGAATCGTATCCGAAATTCGCATGTTGTAAGAAAGGTTACCTTTTGGCCTCAAATGGCAAATGCATCAAAGCAAAAGATTGCAACCGTAAGAAACTTGTTGATACTATTTAATTAGTGAGCCTCTGTAACAAAGAATATTATAATTATTAATGCTTATAGTCATAGCTAAATGACATTCCTGAAACTTGCAAGCATTTTTGTTGTGACCGCTTCGCGTCAGAACATTCTCTTAGATAGGAAAATAATGTCACTTGTTAGGCTAAGGTTGATTGCAATAGAAATTCAAATACATTTTTGGAATATTCGATCCCCGCAACAATTAAGACACAGCTCAAACTATTAACAAGATCTAGATTGTGGTGCTGAAATCTGTATTATTTGTTTTCAGCTAAGAACTGCAAAGGCGATCCAAATGCCGTACTCGTGAAATGTCCGAGTCCCTGCCCCGCAACCTGTGACGACCCTAACCCACGCCCATGTAAGGCGGTATGCTTAAAGGATGGATGCCAGTGCAAACCAGGCTACGTTCTCCACAAGGGCAAATGCATCCTGCTCAAGCACTGCCCACGTAATAAATCTATTTGTTATTTATTCGTACAGTCAGTATTTTTGGTTCCATATTAGTTCAAGGAAAAATAATTTAATTTATGTGTTGATTTCAGCGCCAAAGAATCCTTGCGCTCATCGGTGCACGCCAACATGCTCAAACCCGAATCCACGAAACTGTGAATCGTATCCGAAATTCGCATGTTGTAAGAAAGGTTACCTTTTGGCCTCAAATGGCAAATGCATCAAAGCAAAAGATTGCAACCGTAAGAAACTTGTTGATACTATTTAATTAGTGAGCCTCTGTAACAAAGAATATTATAATTATTAATGCTTATAGTCATAGCTAAATGACATTCCTGAAACTTGCAAGCATTTTTGTTGTGACCGCTTCGCGTCAGAACATTCTCTTAGATAGGAAAATAATGTCACTTGTTAGGCTAAGGTTGATTGCAATAGAAATTCAAATACATTATTGGAATATTCGATCCCCGCAACAATTAAGACACAGCTCAAACTATTAACAAGATCTAGATTGTGGTGCTGAAATCTGGATTATTTGTTTTCAGCTAAGAACTGCAAAGGCGATCCAAATGCCGTACTCGTGAAATGTCCGAGTCCCTGCCCCGCAACCTGTGACGACCCTAACCCACGCCCATGTAAGGCGGTATGCTTAAAGGATGGATGCCAGTGCAAACCAGGCTACGTTCTCCACAAGGGCAAATGCATCCTGCTCAAGCACTGCCCACGTAATAAATCTATTTGTTATTTATTCGTACAGTCAGTATTTTTGGTTCCATATTAGTTCAAGGAAAAATAATTTAATTTATGTGTTGATTTCAGCGCCAAAGAATCCTTGCGCTCATCGGTGCACGCCAACATGCTCAAACCCGAATCCACGAAACTGTGAATCGTATCCGAAATTCGCATGTTGTAAGAAAGGTTACCTTTTGGCCTCAAATGGCAAATGCATCAAAGCAAAAGATTGCAACCGTAAGAAACTTGTTGATACTATTTAATTAGTGAGCCTCTGTAACAAAGAATATTATAATTATTAATGCTTATAGTCATAGCTAAATGACATTCCTGAAACTTGCAAGCATTTTTGTTGTGACCGCTTCGCGTCAGAACATTCTCTTAGATAGGAAAATAATGTCACTTGTTAGGCTAAGGTTGATTGCAATAGAAATTCAAATACATTTTTGGAATATTCGATCCCCGCAACAATTAAGACACAGCTCAAACTATTAACAAGATCTAGATTGTGGTGCTGAAATCTGTATTATTTGTTTTCAGCTAAGAACTGCAAAGGCGATCCAAATGCCGTACTCGTGAAATGTCCGAGTCCCTGCCCCGCAACCTGTGACGACCCTAACCCACGCCCATGTAAGGCGGTATGCTTAAAGGATGGATGCCAGTGCAAACCAGGCTACGTTCTCCACAAGGGCAAATGCATCCTGCTCAAGCACTGCCCACGTAATAAATCTATTTGTTATTTATTCGTACAGTCAGTATTTTTGGTTCCATATTAGTTCAAGGAAAAATAATTTAATTTATGTGTTGATTTCAGCGCCAAAGAATCCTTGCGCTCATCGGTGCACGCCAACATGCTCAAACCCGAATCCACGAAACTGTGAATCGTATCCGAAATTCGCATGTTGTAAGAAAGGTTACCTTTTGGCCTCAAATGGCAAATGCATCAAAGCAAAAGATTGCAACCGTAAGAAACTTGTTGATACTATTTAATTAGTGAGCCTCTGTAACAAAGAATATTATAATTATTAATGCTTATAGTCATAGCTAAATGACATTCCTGAAACTTGCAAGCATTTTTGTTGTGACCGCTTCGCGTCAGAACATTCTCTTAGATAGGAAAATAATGTCACTTGTTAGGCTAAGGTTGATTGCAATAGAAATTCAAATACATTATTGGAATATTCGATCCCCGCAACAATTAAGACACAGCTCAAACTATTAACAAGATCTAGATTGTGGTGCTGAAATCTGGATTATTTGTTTTCAGCTAAGAACTGCAAAGGCGATCCAAATGCCGTACTCGTGAAATGTCCGAGTCCCTGCCCCGCAACCTGTGACGACCCTAACCCACGCCCATGTAAGGCGGTATGCTTAAAGGATGGATGCCAGTGCAAACCAGGCTACGTTCTCCACAAGGGCAAATGCATCCTGCTCAAGCACTGCCCACGTAATAAATCTATTTGTTATTTATTCGTACAGTCAGTATTTTTGGTTCCATATTAGTTCAAGGAAAAATAATTTAATTTATGTGTTGATTTCAGCGCCAAAGAATCCTTGCGCTCATCGGTGCACGCCAACATGCTCAAACCCGAATCCACGAAACTGTGAATCGTATCCGAAATTCGCATGTTGTAAGAAAGGTTACCTTTTGGCCTCAAATGGCAAATGCATCAAAGCAAAAGATTGCAACCGTAAGAAACTTGTTGATACTATTTAATTAGTGAGCCTCTGTAACAAAGAATATTATAATTATTAATGCTTATAGTCATAGCTAAATGACATTCCTGAAACTTGCAAGCATTTTTGTTGTGACCGCTTCGCGTCAGAACATTCTCTTAGATAGGAAAATAATGTCACTTGTTAGGCTAAGGTTGATTGCAATAGAAATTCAAATACATTATTGGAATATTCGATCCCCGCAACAATTAAGACACAGCTCAAACTATTAACAAGATCTAGATTGTGGTGCTGAAATCTGGATTATTTGTTTTCAGCTAAGAACTGCAAAGGCGATCCAAATGCCGTACTCGTGAAATGTCCGAGTCCCTGCCCCGCAACCTGTGACGACCCTAACCCACGCCCATGTAAGGCGGTATGCTTAAAGGATGGATGCCAGTGCAAACCAGGCTACGTTCTCCACAAGGGCAAATGCATCCTGCTCAAGCACTGCCCACGTAATAAATCTATTTGTTATTTATTCGTACAGTCAGTATTTTTGGTTCCATATTAGTTCAAGGAAAAATAATTTAATTTATGTGTTGATTTCAGCGCCAAAGAATCCTTGCGCTCATCGGTGCACGCCAACATGCTCAAACCCGAATCCACGAAACTGTGAATCGTATCCGAAATTCGCATGTTGTAAGAAAGGTTACCTTTTGGCCTCAAATGGCAAATGCATCAAAGCAAAAGATTGCAACCGTAAGAAACTTGTTGATACTATTTAATTAGTGAGCCTCTGTAACAAAGAATATTATAATTATTAATGCTTATAGTCATAGCTAAATGACATTCCTGAAACTTGCAAGCATTTTTGTTGTGACCGCTTCGCGTCAGAACATTCTCTTAGATAGGAAAATAATGTCACTTGTTAGGCTAAGGTTGATTGCAATAGAAATTCAAATACATTTTTGGAATATTCGATCCCCGCAACAATTAAGACACAGCTCAAACTATTAACAAGATCTAGATTGTGGTGCTGAAATCTGTATTATTTGTTTTCAGCTAAGAACTGCAAAGGCGATCCAAATGCCGTACTCGTGAAATGTCCGAGTCCCTGCCCCGCAACCTGTGACGACCCTAACCCACGCCCATGTAAGGCGGTATGCTTAAAGGATGGATGCCAGTGCAAACCAGGCTACGTTCTCCACAAGGGCAAATGCATCCTGCTCAAGCACTGCCCACGTAATAAATCTATTTGTTATTTATTCGTACAGTCAGTATTTTTGGTTCCATATTAGTTCAAGGAAAAATAATTTAATTTATGTGTTGATTTCAGCGCCAAAGAATCCTTGCGCTCATCGGTGCACGCCAACATGCTCAAACCCGAATCCACGAAACTGTGAATCGTATCCGAAATTCGCATGTTGTAAGAAAGGTTACCTTTTGGCCTCAAATGGCAAATGCATCAAAGCAAAAGATTGCAACCGTAAGAAACTTGTTGATACTATTTAATTAGTGAGCCTCTGTAACAAAGAATATTATAATTATTAATGCTTATAGTCATAGCTAAATGACATTCCTGAAACTTGCAAGCATTTTTGTTGTGACCGCTTCGCGTCAGAACATTCTCTTAGATAGGAAAATAATGTCACTTGTTAGGCTAAGGTTGATTGCAATAGAAATTCAAATACATTATTGGAATATTCGATCCCCGCAACAATTAAGACACAGCTCAAACTATTAACAAGATCTAGATTGTGGTGCTGAAATCTGGATTATTTGTTTTCAGCTAAGAACTGCAAAGGCGATCCAAATGCCGTACTCGTGAAATGTCCGAGTCCCTGCCCCGCAACCTGTGACGACCCTAACCCACGCCCATGTAAGGCGGTATGCTTAAAGGATGGATGCCAGTGCAAACCAGGCTACGTTCTCCACAAGGGCAAATGCATCCTGCTCAAGCACTGCCCACGTAATAAATCTATTTGTTATTTATTCGTACAGTCAGTATTTTTGGTTCCATATTAGTTCAAGGAAAAATAATTTAATTTATGTGTTGATTTCAGCGCCAAAGAATCCTTGCGCTCATCGGTGCACGCCAACATGCTCAAACCCGAATCCACGAAACTGTGAATCGTATCCGAAATTCGCATGTTGTAAGAAAGGTTACCTTTTGGCCTCAAATGGCAAATGCATCAAAGCAAAAGATTGCAACCGTAAGAAACTTGTTGATACTATTTAATTAGTGAGCCTCTGTAACAAAGAATATTATAATTATTAATGCTTATAGTCATAGCTAAATGACATTCCTGAAACTTGCAAGCATTTTTGTTGTGACCGCTTCGCGTCAGAACATTCTCTTAGATAGGAAAATAATGTCACTTGTTAGGCTAAGGTTGATTGCAATAGAAATTCAAATACATTATTGGAATATTCGATCCCCGCAACAATTAAGACACAGCTCAAACTATTAACAAGATCTAGATTGTGGTGCTGAAATCTGGATTATTTGTTTTCAGCTAAGAACTGCAAAGGCGATCCAAATGCCGTACTCGTGAAATGTCCGAGTCCCTGCCCCGCAACCTGTGACGACCCTAACCCACGCCCATGTAAGGCGGTATGCTTAAAGGATGGATGCCAGTGCAAACCAGGCTACGTTCTCCACAAGGGCAAATGCATCCTGCTCAAGCACTGCCCACGTAATAAATCTATTTGTTATTTATTCGTACAGTCAGTATTTTTGGTTCCATATTAGTTCAAGGAAAAATAATTTAATTTATGTGTTGATTTCAGCGCCAAAGAATCCTTGCGCTCATCGGTGCACGCCAACATGCTCAAACCCGAATCCACGAAACTGTGAATCGTATCCGAAATTCGCATGTTGTAAGAAAGGTTACCTTTTGGCCTCAAATGGCAAATGCATCAAAGCAAAAGATTGCAACCGTAAGAAACTTGTTGATACTATTTAATTAGTGAGCCTCTGTAACAAAGAATATTATAATTATTAATGCTTATAGTCATAGCTAAATGACATTCCTGAAACTTGCAAGCATTTTTGTTGTGACCGCTTCGCGTCAGAACATTCTCTTAGATAGGAAAATAATGTCACTTGTTAGGCTAAGGTTGATTGCAATAGAAATTCAAATACATTATTGGAATATTCGATCCCCGCAACAATTAAGACACAGCTCAAACTATTAACAAGATCTAGATTGTGGTGCTGAAATCTGGATTATTTGTTTTCAGCTAAGAACTGCAAAGGCGATCCAAATGCCGTACTCGTGAAATGTCCGAGTCCCTGCCCCGCAACCTGTGACGACCCTAACCCACGCCCATGTAAGGCGGTATGCTTAAAGGATGGATGCCAGTGCAAACCAGGCTACGTTCTCCACAAGGGCAAATGCATCCTGCTCAAGCACTGCCCACGTAATAAATCTATTTGTTATTTATTCGTACAGTCAGTATTTTTGGTTCCATATTAGTTCAAGGAAAAATAATTTAATTTATGTGTTGATTTCAGCGCCAAAGAATCCTTGCGCTCATCGGTGCACGCCAACATGCTCAAACCCGAATCCACGAAACTGTGAATCGTATCCGAAATTCGCATGTTGTAAGAAAGGTTACCTTTTGGCCTCAAATGGCAAATGCATCAAAGCAAAAGATTGCAACCGTAAGAAACTTGTTGATACTATTTAATTAGTGAGCCTCTGTAACAAAGAATATTATAATTATTAATGCTTATAGTCATAGCTAAATGACATTCCTGAAACTTGCAAGCATTTTTGTTGTGACCGCTTCGCGTCAGAACATTCTCTTAGATAGGAAAATAATGTCACTTGTTAGGCTAAGGTTGATTGCAATAGAAATTCAAATACATTTTTGGAATATTCGATCCCCGCAACAATTAAGACACAGCTCAAACTATTAACAAGATCTAGATTGTGGTGCTGAAATCTGTATTATTTGTTTTCAGCTAAGAACTGCAAAGGCGATCCAAATGCCGTACTCGTGAAATGTCCGAGTCCCTGCCCCGCAACCTGTGACGACCCTAACCCACGCCCATGTAAGGCGGTATGCTTAAAGGATGGATGCCAGTGCAAACCAGGCTACGTTCTCCACAAGGGCAAATGCATCCTGCTCAAGCACTGCCCACGTAATAAATCTATTTGTTATTTATTCGTACAGTCAGTATTTTTGGTTCCATATTAGTTCAAGGAAAAATAATTTAATTTATGTGTTGATTTCAGCGCCAAAGAATCCTTGCGCTCATCGGTGCACGCCAACATGCTCAAACCCGAATCCACGAAACTGTGAATCGTATCCGAAATTCGCATGTTGTAAGAAAGGTTACCTTTTGGCCTCAAATGGCAAATGCATCAAAGCAAAAGATTGCAACCGTAAGAAACTTGTTGATACTATTTAATTAGTGAGCCTCTGTAACAAAGAATATTATAATTATTAATGCTTATAGTCATAGCTAAATGACATTCCTGAAACTTGCAAGCATTTTTGTTGTGACCGCTTCGCGTCAGAACATTCTCTTAGATAGGAAAATAATGTCACTTGTTAGGCTAAGGTTGATTGCAATAGAAATTCAAATACATTATTGGAATATTCGATCCCCGCAACAATTAAGACACAGCTCAAACTATTAACAAGATCTAGATTGTGGTGCTGAAATCTGGATTATTTGTTTTCAGCTAAGAACTGCAAAGGCGATCCAAATGCCGTACTCGTGAAATGTCCGAGTCCCTGCCCCGCAACCTGTGACGACCCTAACCCACGCCCATGTAAGGCGGTATGCTTAAAGGATGGATGCCAGTGCAAACCAGGCTACGTTCTCCACAAGGGCAAATGCATCCTGCTCAAGCACTGCCCACGTAATAAATCTATTTGTTATTTATTCGTACAGTCAGTATTTTTGGTTCCATATTAGTTCAAGGAAAAATAATTTAATTTATGTGTTGATTTCAGCGCCAAAGAATCCTTGCGCTCATCGGTGCACGCCAACATGCTCAAACCCGAATCCACGAAACTGTGAATCGTATCCGAAATTCGCATGTTGTAAGAAAGGTTACCTTTTGGCCTCAAATGGCAAATGCATCAAAGCAAAAGATTGCAACCGTAAGAAACTTGTTGATACTATTTAATTAGTGAGCCTCTGTAAAAAAGAATATTATAATTATTGATGCTTATAGTCATAGCTTAATGACATTCCTGAAACTTGCAAGCATTTTTGTTGTGACCGCTTCGTGTCAGAACATTCTCTTAGATATGAAAATAATGTCACTTGTTAGGCTAAGGTTGATTGCAATAGAAATTCAAATACATTATTGGAATGTTCGATACCCGCAACAATTAAACACAGCTCAAACAATTAACAAGATCTAGATTGTGGTGCTGAAATCTGGATTATTTGTTTTCAGCTAAGAACTGCAAAGGCGATCCAAATGCCGTACTCGTGAAATGTCCGAGTCCCTGCCCCGCAACCTGTGACGACCCTAACCCACGCCCATGTAAGGCGGTGTGCTTAAAGGATGGATGCCAGTGCAAACCAGGCTACGTTCTCCACAAGGGCAAATGCATCCTGCTCAAGCACTGCCCACGTAATAAATCTATTGGTTATTTATTCGTATAGTCAGTATTTTTGTATTTGTATCAGGTCAAGGAAAAATAATTCCCACCCAAATCCACGAAACTGTGAATCATATCCGAAATTCGCATGTTGTAAAAAAGGTTACCTCTATGCCGCAAATGGCAAATGCATCAAAGCAAAAGATTGCATACGTAAGAACCTTGTTTGATACTATTTAATTAGTGAGCCTCTGTAACAAGAAAATTATAATAATTATTATTCATGAATATAGTCATACCTAAATGACGCTCCTGAACCTTGCAAGCATTTTTGTTTGGGCCACTTCCCGTCAGAAGATTATCTTAGATATTAAAACGATATCTTTTGTTAGGCTAAGGGATATTGCAATAGAAATTCAAATACATTAAGGGCAAAGGCATCCTGCTCAAGCACTGCCTACGTAATAAAACTATTTGCTTTTTAAAATTATATTTTCGTATAGTCAGTGTTTTTGTATTTGTATCAGGTCAAGGAAAAATAATTCAATTTATGTGTTGATTTCAGCGCCAAAGGATCCTTGCGCTCACCGATGCACGCCAACTTGCTCAAACCCGAATCCACGAAACTGTGAATCATATCCGAAATTCGCATGTTGTAAAAAAGGTTACCTCTATGCCGCAAATGGCAAATGCATCAAAGCAGAAGATTGCAACCGTAAGAAACTTGTTTAATATTATATAATTAGTGTAACATAAAATTCATAATAATTATTATTCATGCATATAGTCATACCTAAATGACATTCCTAAACCTTGCAAGTATTTTTGCTTAGGTCATTTCCCGTCACAAAATTATCTTAGATATTAAAATGATGTCATTTGTTAGGCTAACGGATATTGCAATAGAAATTCAAATACATTGAGGGCAAAGGCATCCTGCTCAAGCACTGCCTACGTAATAAACCTATTTGTTTCTTAAAATATTATATTTGTATGTCAGTGTTTTTGTATTTGTATCAGGTCAAGAAAAAATAATTTAATTTATGTGTTATTTCAGCGCCAAAGGATCCATGCGCTCACCGATGCACGCCAACATGCTCAAACCCGAATCCACGAAACTGTGAATCATATCCGAAATTCGCATGTTGTAAAAAAGGTTATCTCTATGCCGCAAATGGCAAATGCATCAAAGCAGAAGATTGCAATCGTAAGAAACTTGTTTGATACTATTTAATTAGTGTAACATAAAATTCATAATAATTATTATTAATGAATATCATACCTAAATGACGCTCCTGAACCTTGCAAGCATTTTTGTTTGGGCCACTTCCCGTCAGAAGATTATCTTAGATATTTAAACGATACCTTTTGTTAGGCTAAGGGATATTGCAATATAAATTCAAATACATTAAGGGCAAAGGCATCCTGCTCAAGCACTGCCTACGTAATAAACCTATTTGCTTTTTAAAATAATATATTCGTATAGTCAGTGTTTTTGTATTTGTATCAGGTCAAGGAAAAATAATTCAATTTATGTGTTGATTTCAGCGCCAAAGGATCCTTGCGCTCACCGATGCACGCCAACATGCTCAAACCCGAATCCACGAAACTGTGAATCATATCCGAAATTCGCATGTTGTAAAAAAGGTTACCTCTATGCCGCAAATGGCAAATGCATCAAAGCAGAAGATTGCAACCGTAAGAAACTTGTTTAATATTATATAATTAGTGTAACATAAAATTCATAATAATTATTATTCATGCATATAGTCATACCTAAATGACATTCCTAAACCTTGCAAGTATTTTTGCTTAGGTCATTTCCCGTCACAAAATTATCTTAGATATTAAAATGATGTCATTTGTTAGGCTAACGGATATTGCAATAGAAATTCAAATACATTGAGGGCAAAGGCATCCTGCTCAAGCACTGCCTACGTAATAAACCTATTTGTTTCTTAAAATATTATATTTGTATGTCAGTGTTTTTGTATTTGTATCAGGTCAAGAAAAAATAATTTAATTTATGTGTTATTTCAGCGCCAAAGGATCCATGCGCTCACCGATGCACGCCAACATGCTCAAACCCGAATCCACGAAACTGTGAATCATATCCGAAATTCGCATGTTGTAAAAAAGGTTATCTCTATGCCGCAAATGGCAAATGCATCAAAGCAGAAGATTGCAACCGTAAGAAACTTGTTTGATACTATTTAATTAGTGTAACATAAAATTCATAATAATTATTATTAATGAATATCATACCTAAATGACGCTCCTGAACCTTGCAAGCTTGTTTGTTTGGGCCACTTCCCGTCAGAAGATTATCCTAGATGTTAAAACGATGTCTTTTGTTAGGCTTATGGATATTGCAATATAAATTCAATTACATTAAGGGCAAAGGCATCCTGCTCAAGCACTGCCTACGTAATAAAACTATTTGCTTTTTAAAATGATATATTCGTATAGTCAGTGTTTATGTATTTTTATCATGTCAAGGAAAAATAATTCAATTTTTGTGTTGATTTCAGCGCCAAAGGATCCTTGCGCTCACCGATGCACGCCAACATGCTCAAACCCGAATCCACGAAACTGTGAATCATATCCGAAATTCGCATGTTGTAAAAAAGGTTACCTCTATGCCGCAAATGGCAAATGCATCAAAGCAGAAGATTGCAACCGTAAGAACCTTGTTTGATTCTATTTAATTAGTGAGCCTCTGTAACAAGAAAATTATAATAATTATTATTCATGAATATAGTCATACCTAAATGACGCTCCTGAACCTTGCAAGCTTTTTTATTTTGGGCCACTTCCCGTCAGAAGATTATCTTAGATATTAAAACGATATCTTTTGTTAGGCTAAGGGATATTGCAATAGAAATTCAAATACATTGAGGGCAAAGGCATCCTGCTCAAGCACTGCCTACGTAATAAACCTATTTGTTTCTTACAATATTATATTTGTATGTCAGTGTTTTTGTATTTGTATCAGGTCAAGGAAAAATAATTTAATTTATGTGTTGATTTCAGCGCCAAAGGATCCATGCGCTCACCGGTGCACGCCAACATGCTTAAACCCGAATCCACGAAACTGTGAATCATATCCGAAATTCGCATGTTGTAAAAAAGGTTACCTCTATGCCGCAAATGGCAAATGCATCAAAGCAGTAGATTGCAACCGTAAGAACCTTGTTTGATTCTATTTAATTAGTGAGCCTCTGTAACAAGAAAATTATAATAATTATTATTCATGAATATAGTCATACCTAAATGACGCTCCTGAACCTTGCAAGCTTTTTTTGTTTGGGCCACTTCCCGTCAGAAGATTATCTTAGATATTAAAACGATATCTTTTGTTAGGCTAAGGGATATTGCAATAGAAATTCAAATACATTGAGGGCAAAGGCATCCTGCTCAAGCACTGCCTACGTAATAAACCTATTTGTTTCTTACAATATTATATTTGTATGTCAGTGTTTTTGTATTTGTATCAGGTCAAGGAAAAATAATTCAATTTATGTGTTGATTTCAGCGCCAAAGGATCCTTGCGCTCACCGATGCACGCCAACATGCTCAAACCCGAATCCACGAAACTGTGAATCATATCCGAAATTCGCATGTTGTAAAAAAGGTTACCTCTATGCCGCAAATGGCAAATGCATCAAAGCAAAAGATTGCAACCGTAAGAACCTTGTTTGATACTATTTAATAAGTGAGCCTCTGTAACAAAAAAAATATAATAATTATTATTCATGCATATAGTCATACCTAAATGACACTCCTGAACCTTGCAAGCATTTTTGTTTTGTCCGCTTCTCGTCAGAAAATTATCTTAGATATTAAAATGATGTCATTTGTTAGGCTAAGGGATATTGCAATAGAAATTCAAATACATTGAGGGCAAAGGCATCCTGCTCAAGCACTGCCTACGTAATAAACCTATTTGTTTCTTACAATATTATATTTGTATGTCAGTGTTTTTGTATTTGTATCAGGTCAAGGAAAAATAATTTAATTTGTGTTGATTTCAGCGCCAAAGGATCCATGCGCTCACCGGTGCACGCCAACATGCTTAAACCCGAAGCCACGAAACTGTGAATCATATCCGAAATTCGCGTGTTGTAAAAAAGGTTACCTCTATGCCGCAAATGGCAAATGCATCAAAGCAGAAGATTGCAACCGTAAGAAACTTGTTTTATACTATTTATTTAGCGAGACTCTGTAACATAAAATTCATAATAATTATTATTCATGCATATAGTCATACCTAAATGACACTCCTGAATCTTGCAAGAATTTTTGGTTTGGCCGCTTACCGTCAGAAGATTATCTTAGATATTAAAATGATGTCATTTGTTTGACTATTGCAATAGAAATTCAAATACATTGAGGGCAAAGGCATCCTGCTCAAGCAGTGCCTTACGTAATATACCTATTTGTTTCTTAAAATATTATATTTGTATGTCAGTGTTTTTGTATTTGTATCAGGTCAAGGAAAAATTATTCAATTTATGTGTTGATTTCAGCGCCAAAGGATCCTTGCGCTCACCGATGCACGCCAACATGCTCAAACCCGAATCCACGAAACTGTGAATCATATCCGAAATTCGCATGTTGTAAAAAAGGTTACCTCTATGCCGCAAATGGCAAATGCATCAAAGCAGAAGATTGCAACCGTAAGAAACTTGTTTGATACTATTTAATTAGCAAGCCTCTGTAACATAAAATTCATAATAATTATTATTCATGCATATAGTCATACCTAAATGACACTCCTGAATCTTGCAAGAATTTTTGTTTTGGCCACTTCCCGTCAGAAAATTATCTTAGATATTAAAATGATGTCATTTGTTAGGCTAAGGGATATTGCAATAGAAATTCAAATACATTGAGGGCAAAGGCATCCTGCTCAAGCAGTGCCTTACGTAATATACCTATTTGTTTCTTAAAATATTATATTTGTATGTCAGTGTTTTTGTATTTGTATCAGGTCAAGGAAAAATAATTCAATTTATGTGTTGATTTCAGCGCCAAAGGATCCATGCGCTCACCGGTGCACGCCAACATGCTTAAACCCGAATCCACGAAACTGTGAATCATATCCGAAATTCGCGTGTTGTAAAAAAGGTTACCTCTTTGCCGCAAATGGCAAATGCATCAAAGCAGAAGATTGCAACCGTAAGAAACTTGTTTGATACTATTTAATTAGCGAGCCTCTGTAACATAAAATTCATAATAATTATTATTCATGCATATAGTCATACCTAAATGACACTCCTGAATCTTGCAAGAATTTTTGGTTTGGCCGCTTACCGTCAGAAGATTATCTTAGATATTAAAATGATGTCTTTTGTTAGGCTATCCAACACGAAAATAATTTATCTATTTGTGTCAGTAGTTCCCGAGATCAGCGCGTTCTACCAACCAAACAAACAAACTCTTTAGCTTTATAATATTGGGGTTAAAGTATGAAATTGCCGTTTTTTACTGAAAATATAAATGGTTTATTTTTTAGTTTATAACAAATTTATTTAATCAAAATAGTTACCATTATTGTCTATACATTGCTGCCATCTAATAGGATGGTCATTTATGCCTTTGCGATAGAACACTGAGGATCAAGGCTGCACAAACTATGTGAAAGCATTTTGTACTGCCTCCTGGGAAGAAAACTTCTTGTCACTTAGATAATTGTCCAAATCACGAAAAAAATGGAAGTCCGTTGGAGCAAGGTCTGGCGAATGGTTTCTAACTGCAGTTCCTGAAGGGTCAAAACGGTTTCTCGTGCTGTATGAGGTCTTGCGTTGTCATGGAGTAATAATGGTGAAGATCGATTCATGAGTCGGGTCTGTTTTACTGCTAGTTTTGTCAACATTGTTCAGAGTTCGGCACAATAGACATCTGCCGTTATTGCTTGACCAGATCGGAGAAAACTATAGTGAATAACACCATGCTGAGACACCAAACAGTTACCATTACCTTTTAATTGGTAAGTTTTGCTTTAGAACACTGTTGTGGCGTTTGACCTGGGGTCAGCAATTGCATTTTTCTTTTACGAATATTATAAAGAATCCACTTTTCATCACATGTCACAATCGATCCAATATTCCTTCATTTCTGTACCGATTCAACAATGCAACACAAGTTTCAACACGCGTTTCTTTCTGCAGATCAGTCAAATCATGAGGCACCATGAGGCATTTTTCGTATTTATTTATTTTATTGATTTGACGCAAATGAGTCAATATTGTGGGTAATGTAAACGTTAAACCATGCCGCTAATTCCTGGGTAGTTTGACTAGGATCGGCTTCCACAATCTATCTTAATTCATCGTTTTTCACCTGTGTGGTCTTCCTCGTGGCTCGTTCTTCAAGTCGAAGTTTCCATCACGAAAGCGTTTAAACCAAAATCGCACGGTGCGTTCATTAGCAGACCCCTCACCAAACGCAACATTGATATTGCAGGCTGTTTCTGTCGCGTTACTTCTGCGCCGGAACTCGTATTCAAAAATCACTCGAATTTTCGCAGTAACCATCTTTTTTTTAATTCTCCTTATATTTTAGGGAAGGCAAAGGGTCCAGCCCATACAGCCAAGTCTTTAGTGTATATTTTATCTGTAGTCATATGAAATAATGAGTGGGTGAAAAGTATGAATGAAATGAATTTACGTTAAAATATGGGTGTCACATATTTTAACGCATCTAGGGAGTGCTTGGCGCGAGTCAAATGGTAACAGAGTTCATGACGGTGACCGATGAGGTGGTGAAACCACTATTAAATTCTCATCGTCAAACACGGCACAACACTTTTATTTCAATGATTCTTCATAATTGAACATCAACACGGATCCTTATGCATCAAAATAACACCATTTTTACTACACAAAGTCCACTCGGAAACAATTTTTTAATGATTGAAATAAAAATTTTACTGACGCCATTGAAAGCCTGCCAAGCACTCTTGAATGAAATGACTCGCAGTAGCCATCTTTCTTGTCTAAGTTGAATAACAAAAACAATTAAAAGTGGATATTCAAATGTTTTACATTAAAAAAAAACATAATAGGAACCATGTGAAAAAAGTTTCATTCGAAAACCTCAAGCCATGAAGGTTCTATGTCAATTCAAAAAACCTATTACAATAAAACGCAATTTCATGCTTTAACCCCTATTATTAAGTAGGTATAGATAGTATAGATTAGCATAGAGAAGGAGCTCGCTAGCGCAGTGGCATAGCGCGCACGGCCTGCGATTGCGTAAATTAAGCGATATAGCTAAGGACGGTCGTTGGATGGGTGACCAAAATTTTATTATCTCGAGTTCCTCCGTGCTTCGGAAAGCACGTTAAGCCGGTGGTTCCGGCTGCATCTGCAGTCGTTAATATCCACCAACCCGCACTGGGCCAGCGTGGTGGGTAAAGGCCCAATCTCCCTATATTATTCCATCCTTAGGGAAGGCCCGCGCCCCAGCACTGGGGACATTAAAATGAGGCTGGTGATGATAATGATGATGATAGTATAGATTATAATATAGTGATTTATTATGTCGCTCATGATTCAAGTTTGCACCCGTGATATAAGACACTGCTTTATTCTTGTTATATAATCTACTATTCCTTTTTAGCTAAGGAAGGTTGTAATGGCGATCCAAATGCAGTGTTCGCAAAATGTCCGATCCCTGCAACCTGTAACAATCCAAGCCCCCGGCCATGCAAGAAGATGTGCTTGAAGAGCGGCTGTCAGTGCAAGCCAGGCTACGTCCTGCACAATGGCAAATGTATCCTTATCAAGCACTGCCCTGGTAATTTACACATTTGGTTTTAAATTAACTGACAATAAGTGTTACTAGCTGTCCCAATTCCGATGCTGGCATGGGAGCGAAAAAATCCCAGACTCATCCCATGGGTATCGTAAAAGTTCACTTAGGCTGGAGTTCACCAACACTTAAACGGGCTTTCTGTATGGAAGAACTGTCAAAAACTGACGTTTATATTTTAATCGTTTGTTTTATTCTGTACGGTAAAATGTCAAATCTGACGGTTAAATATTAATTGCCCGTTTAAGTGATGTTGAACTCAGGCCTAAGGGAGATTACCCAGTGTAAACCAATAAGCACCTTGGGGCACCCGAAAGGTGGAGGGCAACCCATCATCAACAGCATACCCAAAGAGAGTTGGTTGGTGTAAGGCAGGCAGCCCGGCTGTAAAAAACCTTGAGCGGTATGGATTGGAATGTTGTCATTCTAATCACTCTTCGTTCATCGGTCTCCCGACATGGTACGTTCCGTCACTTTTCTCTACATCCAGTCATCACTATCACCTTTACTGTGTGATGGATGATATGAATCAAAAGCGAGTGTATGGTTTGATGACGTCTGACCGATATGAATGCAAGAGGGAATATACTGCGCCAACCCGAGATAGACTGGGAACAGTTTATTATCTTTTCTATTCATATAGGTCAGACGCCATCATAAAGCCTTCCACTCTCTTTTTATTCATATCATCCATCACACCGAAAAAATGCCAAGTAGTATATTTGTTAAGTAGAAAATAACGGAAACAAAAACTACGGAAGGACGTAAATCGTTATCCTGATTAATAACCACACCCATACTCTCACACATGCACACACACACTCGCACACATACACACACACACACACATACACGCACACACACACACGAATGTAATAAGTGGCGAGCCTATTGAAATCTATCGGGCACATAAATCGCAGTATTAAACAGCGAAAAGTAATGGGCAGCACTGTTTACAACCACTGCTTGCTACTTTAGCCGACTTGTACGTCACTCGCGGGATAGATAGGGGTGACAATTGCATTCTGCTTTGCATTATATTTGGAAAATCATCATTAACTTCTTGGCTAATTTATGTGAGGACTGGGCTGGAGCTGGCGTAGTATATTTCTTCCTGCATATGAATGTCATACACTCTCTTTTGATTTATATTCACACCTGAAAGGTGCTGATGATGAAAGTATCTATAGAAAATATATCGAAAGGCCGACGAACAAAGATTGTGATTGGGTTAACATTACACCAATCAAATTACAATAACAAGAATGATTTTCAAACTATAACGAATAACAAAGAATAATAGGTCGTGATAGATTTCTGTTCAGTGTTTCTTTGTGATAAATTATTATAATTTTAATATGTAATAAAATAATTTAGGATATGATGCTTAATTCATGTTTTTGTTTTAGAAAAAATCCAGTGCAGGGACGATCCAAATGCAGTGTTCGTTAAATGTCCAAACCCCTGTCCCGCAACTTGTGAAAAACCTAACCCGTGCCCGTGTAAGAAGGTATGTTTGAAGAGCGGCTGCCAGTGCAAACCAGGCTTCGTCTTGCACAACGGCAAATGCATCCTGCTTAAGCAATGCCCTGGTAAGCTTAATATTTTATTTTTAAATACAATTATTAATTAATTTATAACATTTTGTTTTAACTTTGATTTGTATTTAATTTTTATATCAAATAGTCATCTTCTCCAAATCTAAGTGGGATCTGGCACAAAATGTCTTACGCTTCCATACTCTTCTATCAGATGGGAGCTTAGCATGTACTTCCTTCTTTCGTCAAATCGTCTTTCACACAATACATCTTATCCACATCTATACCTAACATATTTGTAGTTATAAATGTAATATTTATTCCTCCTCATAACATGCCCGCTAACCTGTTGCTATCATAGCTGACGTACTCATTTCTTATCATGTCTCTCGTTGGCTTATTTTATAATATAATTATCGACTGGAAATCATGTAATTTTTTGCTACTTTTGCTATTATATCTTTATGATAACAGTCTCTCACAAAGTATTCTGTTGAGACCTGGAACTGTCAAATCTAAATACATAATAGCAACATGAACAATTTCATTATTATGAAATATTTAATCAGCCTGTGGCTTCATATTGTCACTAAATTCAACAATCAGAAAGTTAACTGGACTAAAATTACAATTATTAGAAAGTTATTTATAGCCGTGTGATGACGGCAGAACAGCATACAATTGCACACATACAATTGTCACCACATTTTTTCCCGCGGGTGTCGTACAAGGCAACTAAGGGTTAAAAGTTAAGACAGCGACCTGCAACGGTCTAGCAATATGCTGTGACGCCGAATAGCTTGGCAATAGTCTCGCTCCATTTTACATAAGACCTTGCATGGTTGTCGAAACATGGATGTGGATTCACCTCTGCCTACCCTTTAATAAGGGAAACAGACGTGATTTATGTATGTGTATTTGAATAGTAAATAAATATTCAGATTTTTTTGTGTTCTTTTTTCAGATATTCATATACTACACACATTATACACTTGAACCATGCCTAAGGTGATGGTTATCTGGACACATTGGACAAGTGGACATTTTAAAGAAATAAACAATGTCACGACGCACATAAACCAATTTATTACACTCGGTGACATACATGTATACGACCAAAACAACCCGAAATTCGTTGATGATGCTACAGTACAATAATTCATTACTCAAAATAAAAATTGTACAATATATGACTTACAAATTTATTTATTGTTCACATTTAGGGCTATTTTTCAATAATAAAATCTCAGTCATTATTACCCTTGAAAATTTAAATTCACTTGGGATATGACAAAGGGAATAAATGACGACAAAGTTTTAATTAAGTAATTAATTTCCAATGTGATATAGAGCATAAGTATTCAGAGTACGGAAAAACAGCCCTTAATTTGATTACCTGCTTTGATATGGAACCCAATTTTATTATTTCAAATGACTTGCTTTCAGAGTTGTTTTATTTTAAAGTGTTGTTTTGTATCTTTCTATCGTATTTATTATTGACGTTATAGCTTATGACTGAAAGGCGATGCATGTCAAAAATCAATTAATATAGAACTATCATTCAATAATAAACTTAGTTTTGCTTTTCACTTATGTTAGAAGACTTTTATCATTTTTTTCAAATGAAATAAATCGATAAAGCGACAAGTCCAATTCGGTGGCTAATGGTAAATAATGGTCGCTGGAGTCGTGGTCGTCTAGAAGGTATGCAAAGTGCCCAAGGGTTACAATATAAATACAGAGTTATTTATAACACACCAACAACCTCACAGGACCAGATATAACGTTTATTTTATCAGTTTTAGCGGAACTCAATAGGTACATTAAAAATATTTAAATTTTTCAAGTTTTTAAAGCACTATGATATTTGTAACTCTATACGACGCTCGCGCGGTGTCCAATAATATAGACTTATTAACATTAGAGCGGTGAATTAAATTAATATTTATTTTTGTATGAAAGTAACTTTGAACTAATTAATTATCAAAATTCATAGAACAAACTTTCTTGTTCAAGATGTTACCTAGCTCTGCACGGTTGCTGGTACTTTACAATTAATTCTGTACATGATGCAAAATGGACATCAACCTTGCAAGAATTGGCTTTTTTAATTGCCTCCCATGGAACTGATATAACGAAATGTGGCTGTCAATAATTATTTACGTCTGGCTCAATCTTCAGGGATTAAGAGGAGATTTATGTATGTGGATTTTCTGCTTGAACGTGCTAGACATAAGGTGCAAAATGGGCAGCTTCTAGCAACCTGACATTTAAAAAAAAAGTTTTAAAACCGGGAATCCAAAATACTATCGGGGCATTTCTATTTTTGTGTGCGGATTGTTTTATTGATTGTGGATTATGTTTGTCACAGTCATGATTAATTTTTTCCACGGCTCTTTCGTACAGTGAACGACGCGAAAAGTGTTAAAACCCAAATGGTTTCCAACCTTACTTTTTTTGACTTATAAGCTAAATATTAGGTAGCCGCAACTTTAGTTTAAGATATTACGAGCTTTGTATTTTCAATACACACACACTTTTTATAGAGCACACAACAGACTATATTATATTATTAATATTTTCAACATAATCACTAACCCTTAACTTTGCACAAGCTTTTCGTATGGATGGAATAATATAATAAACAAATATGGATATAAACTGCCACGCTGGCTCAGTTTGGGTTGGTGGTATTAATAGCTGAATAATAATATGATATATTCTGTGTAATATAATATATAGAATGAAAAGTATAGTTTAAAAAAAATTGTTTCAGTGCCAAAATGTCCGATACCTACAAGATGTCGGCAAACCTGCGCAGTTCCAAATCCCCGGAAATGTCCAGTGGTTCAACCGTCTTCCAGCAACATTGACGGATGCCAATGCCAAAAGGGTTACGTTCTGTCAGACCTGAACGGGAAATGTATAAAGATCGAGGATTGCCCAGGTACGAAAGTTGCCATTAATGCATTTAGCGGAATTCAATTTACAGAGGAGCTTGATGCGCTGCAATAACGAATTATGCAATATTCGCAAAAGTCAATGATTGGGTTGGGTGAATTTCTCCGTGCTTTTTGGCAGGCACTTAAATTGGTCCCGGCTGCATCAGCAGTCGCTAATGTCTACCAATGGCAATACCTAGGCCCGTGTGATAGTTTTGGGTCCTTTCCCCCGTCTGTGCCCTATTACATCGACCTCACTCACCTAGGTGCCATAAAATGTACATTTCCTTATATTTGAGAACATTATTTAATAAATAAAAATGCCACGTTTTTCTCACACAGGTAGGCATAGATTTCTTTTTTCTACTTTTTTCATCTTTACTACTTCTTTCGCTTCATCCAATTTCCATTATTGTTGTCATGGATGTCCGTCGGTTTCAGGTATATACTGGCTGAATTTGATTATGAAAGATCCGTCTAAGCCTTCCCGTTGCCGTTTTACTCTTTTAACATATAAGTCACTTTATGTCACTCTTCTTTCCACGTGACCATGCGAACAGCTCTTTCTCAATTCTTGTCAGAGTGTCTCCCTTTAAACCGATTCGAAGCCTCTCCTCACATTATTGTACAATCGATCGCTCAGTCTTACCCCACTAGTGCTCCTCAACGCTCTCATTTCTACTCCATTTATTCTACTTTAAAGCTTCTTCTCGCATACCCAGCTTACACTTCCTTTCATCAATGTAAAGATCAACACTCCATTACGAACAGCTATACCAACCCTCCTGGACACGCTTAGGGTACTCACAAAAGTGTGCAATGCCCGTTAATTGTTATAGGTACTTAAATAACTAGATATTATTTCTAATTAATTAACATTTTAGCCCAGAAAACTTGCAACGGAGATCCTCACGCCGTTCTAAAATCTTGCCCGTGGGGTTGTCCACCCACGTGCGCCAACCCCGAGGCCGCCACCTGCAAAAAGACATGCGTCGCAGTTGGCTGCGAGTGTGAGCCCGGATACATCCTCTCCGAAGAAGATGGCAAATGTATTTTGCCTGATAAGTGCTCATGTAATTCATCATTTATTTTCTAATGAATTCTTGCTTACATGTAACAGCTCGAATGTATATTCAAGGGACTGACTACGCTTATTCAGCTGCCGACAAATTATGCCTTGGATAGATCTATTAACTTAACCGCAGCTAGGTACGCGGCTAATAGAAGCGAACTGCATAAATGGAGCTGAATAAAATGTAGTTAGTACCTTGGAAGCCACATTTATGTACTGACTCACGGTATCAATAATTTTACAGGTGGACCGCCATGTGGTAAAAATGGTACCTATGTAGAGTGCGGGTTCCGGTGTCCGAACCAGTACTGTCCCCAAGATGATAGCGGTGTACAAGTCGCATGCAAACCTGGCCGCCCATGCCCACCAGGGTGCGGCTGCAAAGAAGGTTACAAGAGACTCAGTTTCGAGGACGAAAGATGCATCTTAGCGTCGGAATGCCGTACGTATAACGCATCCTAACCAATATTACAAATTCGAAAGTGAGTTTGTTTGCTAAGCATTCTCGCCCAAACCACTAAACCAATATTATAAATTGTTTCACCAATAGAAAAACTACATTATGACCGTGTAAAATAAGCTGTATTTTTTTATTTTTTGAAGATCTCTACGAAAATCAATTTGCCCATAAACGTCTTTGTTTGACGTGCGCTGGTTATTTTGTTATTTCAATGATTATGACTTTGACTGCCGCACTCAGAGAAGTCAATTAACTTTAATGAGTAGTTTAATGTCAAAAATTTTTCATTTAAATCTGGACCATAGACTCGGCAAGAATAGCGACTAGTTTTGAATTGTCATTTTTTGACGTTAAGTACTCATTAACGTTATTTGACGTCTCTGAGTGCGGCAGTGAGAGTAATTAAAAGACATCAACGCGGGCAAAGCCACGGCTAAAACCTAGTACTTAACAAAATGTACACACATTGTAATAATAAGTATATCAAAAACAAAGCTACTCGAAAATGTACAGAATTCATAATTAATTATTCGGTTTACATTCCAGCACCATTGGCTTGCACCTCGAAACCAAACGAAGTATGGTCGCCATGCCCAACCGACTGCCTTGCCGATAGCTGTGAAAACGTAAACGATCCTTCACCTACATGCAAGCCTCCTCAATACTGCAACCCGGGATGCATATGTGCCAAAGGATTCTACAGAAATAGTAATGGCATTTGCGTTCCTGCCAGAGAATGCCGTAAGGACTTTTTTTATTATATATCATAGTTAGCCGTGTGGTGACGGTAGAGCAGAATACAATTCTCACGTGTGTGACGCACAATGCGACTAAGGACTAAGGGTTCAGGCCGCAATAAGTAAAGGGCTGTAGTGTTTCTTTTTTGCTACAGTAATCATCATCATCATCATCCTGCCCTTACCCCATCCTATTTAGGGTCGGCGCTTAGTAATAAGTTTCGATTAATGTGACCGATAGAAGGCAATAGGCTCGCCCCGTATTACATGGGACCCTGATATAATTGGCGAGACGTGGGTGTTAATTTTTTTTTTTTAATATATTTTTTTACACTCTCACCTATCATCTAGCCCAAAGTAAGTAGCCTGAGCACTTGTGTTATGGATACTAGATGACGGATATATTTTTAATATAATTATGTATATAAAATGTTGAAAATAAACATATACACAACTATGACTCGGAAACAAACATTTGTGGTCATCACAAAGTCTGCCCCTACCAGGAATCGAACCCGGAACCTCTTGGCCAATACCCAGCAATCTGAGCATTCGACCAAGGCGGTCGTCAAAATTCGCCTCTGACTATTCCTTTGGGGGTAAATAGACTTGATTAATATAATGTATTGTCATCGAGAGACGGTTATGCAAACTATGTAGTCTTTCCTTTCTCGCATAAAAATTACCGCCCTAACAATAATGATTGATCTGATCAAGAATTATTCTTCTTTCTTCAGCGGGGTACAATCCGTGCTCGTCAAGGTGCACGCCAACATGCTCAAACCCAAATCCAGAAAACTGCGAATCCGAACCAGAATCCACTTGTTGTAAGTCTGGTTACATTTTGGATGTCACACGTGGCAAATGCATCAAGATCGAAGAATGTCCTCGTAAGTCGATTTGATTATTACATAATTATTTGGCTGTAAAGCTTTATTATTTAGGTAAGGTTAAAGCAGTGATGAGTAATGGACAGGACCGTTCCTTTTATCTACCAATGTACTGCGACTTTCGTGCCCGATAAATAGCAATAATATGCTCACCACCTGTTACATGGGACCTAACATAATTGGCGAAACGTGGGTGTTGATTCACCTCTGCCTACCCATTCGGGGATATAGGTATCAATTATGTATGTAGATCTCGTTTCGTTAGATGCAGAGATGCAGAACTTGTCTAACTTCGACTGATTAGGGTCGGCCAATGCCTTTGGTTCATAAGCCATGAGTGACCTTTTCTCTGTTCACTGTGTCTATCGATTTGTTTTGTCGAGAAGAACCAGTGAAGACACATAAGTATGTGTGATAAAGTGAGTGGAACTTCTAAACATTTATTTTCTATCCCAGAAAATGGTCCCTGCAACGGAGACCCAAATGCCTTCGTGAAGCAATGCCCGGACCCTTGCGCTTCTACTTGCGATGCACCTAATGCATTTCCATGCAGAAGACCATGCAAAAATGTTGGCTGTCAATGTAAAGTAGGTTACATAGCCAACAAGCAAGGAAAGTGCGTTCTACCAGAAAAATGTCCAGGTAATGTATTCCATGCTGTTAGCCTATATTGATTCAAATTATTTTATTGAAACCATAGCTCCTAGTGCTGCCGCGTGGTGACTGCAGCGTACAATACAATTGTCACCACCACAAATCTCTCCCGTTGGTGTCGTACAAGGCGACAAAGGATAAATCAGTGATGAGGAATGGGCAGCAGCGTTCCTCTTATACCACCTAGCAATGTACTGCGACTTTTGAGCCCGATAAATGAATGCCAATAGGCTCGCCACCTATTAGGTACATGGAACCTAATATAATTGGCGAAACGTGGCGGCGCGATTTATGTATGTATAGCTCTAAACGAGCCCGTAAGAGCTTGTACACAAAACTGCTAATTGGCGCGATGCGAATTCGCAACGCAGAAAACTACACCGCAAATTGCTGCGATGCGATTTGGTGCGGCAAGGCGGCGAAACAACGAAGAATGATTAGTACAAAGATTTTGGTGGTTAGAATACCCGTTGGCTTACAACGTGAAGTGTAAAGGTTAGAAGAATTTCGGCAAGTTAATTAGTGTCTTGGGTGGCCGAGCGGTCAGGCACCTGCCCGGATAGCAGCGGACGCGGGTTCGATTCCCGCCTCAAGATGATAATTTTTCGAAATTATTTTTCTAACCACCAAAATATTTGTACTAATTTTTCTAACATTTATATAATTTTAAAATTAAAATCGAATAGTTAAAGAAGAATGAAATTGAAGGAATGCGCGATGCGAATCTGTTCGCAAGTTCTTCTGCGATGCAGCGTGGGAGCTCGCACAAATTTTGCTATACGACGTCGCATCGCAGTTTTGAGTACAAGCCTTTATAGCTCTGTCAGTTATAGGCGGAGATACGAAAATGAATTGGCAAGACAATTTATTATTTGTTGAAACAACTGGAAATGTTGATATTTATGTTGGCATTGGAGACGTTTAATTGAATCTGTTGTTGTTACAACGGTTCGCTTGTTCTCGTTTGTTTTCTTGAAATTAACTGGTTGTTTGCCGTAGAATCACTGCTCACTGGGGTTTTATATTGCTATCGAAATGTGTTTATGTGGACGGAAGAATGTCCTAGTGATAAGTACAAAATTAAATGGCAACGTTCTAATTGAAAACATAAGCAAGATTTTTAAATAGCACATTCTAATCATCATCGTCATAAGCCTCTTACTGCCGTACCTACTCAGAGGCGTCAATTAATAATAATAATAAGTATTTTTACACTCACACCTATCATCTAGTCCAAAATAAGTAGCCTAAGCAAAATATGTCCGTTATCTAATGTCAATGTCATCACAAAGTTTGCCCCTACCAGGATTCGAACCCGGGACCTCCCGACCGACACCCAGCAATCTGTGCATTCGACCAAGTCAATTCACTTTAATGAGTACATAATATTAAAAAAATTCATTTAAATCTAGACCATAGACCCGGCAAGAATAGCGACTACTTTAGAATTGTAATTTTTTGTCCTTAAGTACTCATTAACATTAATTGACGTCTCTGAGTGCGGCAATTAATGTTATATAATTCCCTGACATAAAAAATCTCACGAGTATCTAACTCGTGATATTTTTAAGGGTTAAATTGTATTGCTGGTGTTCTTGCATATTTCAATCATCGTAATAGTGATTATGTCCATTAGCGTAATGAGGAATGGGCAGACGCGTTCATCTTATACCACCTAACAATGTCTGAGACTTTTGTGCCTAATAAATGGCAATACGCTCGCCACCTTATTACATGGGACCTAACATAATTGGCGAAACGTGAGTGTTAATTCACCTCTCCCTACGCCTTCGGGAATATAGACGTGATTTATGTATGTATGTGTGTCCACGAGCGTTACACTTTAGGTACCTATTATATCCCTAAATGTAATCCAGTGGGAATATAATTATGTTATCTCAAAATGTATGTCTTTTTTGAAATTTATTTCAGGAGGCAATCCGTGTAAAAAGAATGAGAGGTTCGTGACATGCAAATTCTCTTGCCCCACTGATTATTGCCCAACCACGGACACCCGCGCAGTGGTCGCATGCTCACCGCCCTTCCCTTGCCGGTCGGGATGCATATGCAACGTCAACTACAGGAGAAAGAGCGCCAAAGACAATCAGTGTATTGCCGCCGCACATTGTCGTAAGTATTCAACGAAAACCTTCAGGAACGTTTTCCAACCCAGGGGGCCCATAACGAGCATGCATCTCTAAAGCGGGTACTCTGATGTTATAATATTATCCATACAGTTCAGGAGATAGATGGGAATGGAATTAAGTACAACTAATATATAGAATTCCTCGCTAGGAAGCAGTCAATAAAACTGACGGGAATAGATACGTTACTCAAATGAATTCTACATGAGAGTACCTGCTTTAGGCAGCATGTCGTTTCAGGGCCACCTTCCCCTACATATAATTAAAATACAATTGCGCAGTGGTTTAGCGCTCTTGGCTTGCGATTGCGTTAACTAAGCAACGTTTGCTAAGGCTGATCATTGGATAGGTGAAGTTAAGCCGTTGGTACCGACTGTATGTATTATAATCGTTTATACCCATCAAACAGCACTGGGTCAGCGAGGTGGGTTATGGTTATGTATGAGATCAATGACAAGGGACACGATGATTTTATAGCGATTTACGGTGATCTGTGGAAGAACTAACTAACTGCACCGACCCCAAATATACTGGGCTAAGGGAATGATGACATTATGGGTTTTTAACCTTGTTGTGTGGCGACGGCAGAGCAAAATACAACTGTCACCACACCCCAATCTCTTCCGCGGGTGTCATACAAGGCGACGAAGGTTAAGATAGAAATAAGGAATGGGCAGCAGCGGCCAGCCTCTTATACCACCTAGCAATATACTGCGATTTACGTGCCCGTCAGATGTCAAGTGGCTAGCTGAATTTCGATTATGATGTTGCTACAAATAAATGTCTTAAGTAGCTTTTTGAAACAAAAGTTACAATATATTTATATTAAACACAAATATACATATTTTAGACTACAGACATGACAATACCAATGAACAAAGTATAATTGTTAAAACAAAATTCAATACTTTTAAAGTAAACCAACTTGTTAATCTAGCCAGGGGGCCTACCGCCTAACTCTATTGCTGATGACAGCTATATAGCAATGCACTGCTTACGGCTATAAAAAAAAATTAAAAATTCAGGATGGCTGCCATCCTGAATTTTTAGGCGGTACGGATTTTGTGCAAAATTCATACAAAATCATTCGGTGATCATTCGTTCAAAGCTATCGCTGATAGTTTAGGTACATTTGGTGCGAAATGACAGTATTACGTCATAATATAGCTTTTGCTTTAGCAATCGAGTTAGGCGGTAGGCCCCCAGTTCTCCAATTCGTAACAATAAGAATCCAAGTAATCCTAGTATTTTAAATTGTTTGATACCCGTCAGAGTATTAAGGTTAAGTATTAATTTCAGCTCGCGTGAAATGTACCAGGCCCAACGAAGAATGGTCAGCGTGCCCCAAGTCTTGCACAAGCGTATATTGTGACGCGGTTGATCAACCGCCAGTTGTATGCGGGGGCGAGGGCGAGCGGAAGTGTGAACCTTCTTGCGTGTGCAAGAAGAACTATTTCAGAAACTCGTCCGATATATGCATATCAGCTGAGGAATGCAGAAAGATCAACAATCCACCAACTGAATGCGACGATTGATAACAGATTTTTGTTTTCTTCTTAATGTTTTATATCCTTTCCATTGCTATGACGTGTTCTAAAATTATACAAATTTAAATTTAAACATTACCAATATGACATATTGTGATATCCCATATATTTCAGCTACCTGTGTCTTTTATTCTTATATTGTTACAGATTTAAAAAGCATGTCAAGCGCACCCGAAGATTATAAACAATTCACAGTAGAATCGTCATAATAAATTACTATGCATCAATACAAGGAATTTTAATACAAACTTATCCCTATTTAGAATTAAACAAATTAGGATCTAATTTTAATAGTGAATAACTTAAAAGAAATCAGAAACAGACTAATAATTATTATTTAGACACATCAAAAAATGTTTAAATTCATACTGTTGTGATTTAATATTAGTACATAATTATACTTAAAGGTCAATTTGTAAAAACAACTTTTACTATGGGAAAAATCACCGAAATCTCAAAAAAAAAAGTAATCTGTTCCACATGGAATTGCATAGCCTACACAAGTGTATGAGACATATTCACGATTCCTCTGGTCTTTGTGATAACTTATTTTTTGAGGTTTGAACTCATGAAAATAAATCAACTTTAAAGGAAAGGATGTATATTTTTGTCTGTTTCTGACGTGTGACTAATATATTTATAAAAGTTATTTTAAGGACTGTACCTGCAGTTATCATATTTTACGTATTGATAAAGAGGTGCAGAACTCTAAATATTTTTGTAGAAACTGCCCAATATGGTTAATGGGTTTCTATTCAAACGATTCTTAAAGATTAATTTTTAGTGTCATCTATATTTTATTAGTAAAGATTACACTGGTGTCTTTAGATTTATGGAAGTTTTGGCGCAGTTTCAAGTATAATAGCTCTGTTTTTATAATAATATTTCAAGTTTGCTACCCTTTATCTGAGGGAATGATGAAATGAAAGACTAGATGAATAAGATTATAGAGTGAACTTGAGCTAAAATGTAAATTTACTCAAAGAGTACTTGACGGAGCAATAACTATACAAAAATAGTAGTTTTGACAGTTTTACCTCGTTAAAATTTAAGAGAATATTCACAACACTATACTATGTGAGCGTGGTCTTTCCTCATTATGTTGTTGAAGGTTACCTATAGCTATATTTTTTAGTGCATGAATACTGAAAGACTTCTTGGACATTATAGTATAGAAAACTTTTGGATAGAAACATACATGTACATTACACACTTTCAATAGACGCTGACGCCTAATACCGCTGTCTTAGTAATTAATGCATCAAGGCTTTTGAAGATTAGAGAAGCAGTTATTTTTGCGCATCCTAAATACAGTCCACTATTATACCCAAATAGTATAGGTTATGCAGCCGGCTGTAAACCTAAGCCAAAACCTTGAGCAGTATGGTTTGGAATGTTGTTATTCCAATTACCCTCTCCATTCATCGGTACTTGACATTGTTCGATCCATCTCTTTTCTATACATTCATTCATCACTAGCACGTGATGGATGATATGAACCAAAAGGGAGTGGATAGCTCGATGGCGTCTGACCGATATGAATGGACGGGGAAACACTGCGCCTCCAGATAGACAGTCAAATACGAGATATTCGATAAAAACAGTGACGTATGTTTTTAACGAATTTCTCGTATCGATTTTCAACTTCAACGTATTTGGTCTAAGTCCAATATCTTTTGAGCATTGTGAGAGTCGATGGCAGCCTGACATGATGTTGTATTTGATCACACCTCAAATATAAAGATACATAACATCCTAAAGTAAATATAAGAAGCCTTTGCTGATCGGTTATTGGCCGTATAACCTAATTTTTACCTATAATAGTGGTTTATGGCGTCTTTTTATTATGACTACTTAACATCTCACTATACTTTTAACGGTGTGATGACATGACTGTGGGCTTATTAGAATACATTTGACACAACACTGCAGAACACAACACGAACACATCCCTGCTGCACCCGTCTTGTAATAGAGAACTGAAGGGAAGGTATATGTTTGAGTTTACAAGTTTCAATTTCGATTCTAGAAAAAACATTTGAATATTTAGGCTCCTTTTGGTATTAAGCCTCTTTAGTCTTGAGTCTTTAGGGTTCTTCGAGTTTTTGAGCTTGAGGTTCTTACGCTTTTCATAAAATATTAAGACATCAAAAGGACTAACACCTGAGCTCGAATCACACTAATGTGTGTTAATAAAGAACAGAGTATTCGAAGAGAATTAAAATCAGACTATTATAAGATTTAGGACTCAAGATTCTAAGACCCGTATTCTGAAACGACACTTGGACTTGAATAAGGTTTAAATTATGATTAACGGGTCCATTCCTTTATTCTAGAACAATATTTAAGTATCAATTCATTGAACTCTGTTTACGTTTATTCTGAAACGTCACTCGGGCAACATTCGATAGGTAATTAAATCGAGATTTAAGCTATGATCGCCGAAAACACCTCATTGCCGTAGATGTCTCGACTTAAAAATTTGAATCTAAATTTACGTAAGTCAAGCTTGATAGCCGTTTTGGAATAAAACATTAAACTACTTGACCGTCACTGGAAGCTTTATATTGAGAGAGCATTTCCGTTTCCCGTCGAATTTCTGTCAGTTTCCATACCTTTTTGTGCTTTGCATCCGGTCCAGTGGCGACACCTGGCGGGTGCGCGCCTTTTTTGTGTTACTTAAGTTTTCGAGCGCGCCATTTTACCTCATTGGCGTTCTGAATCCCGTCGAAGTAACTTGTGCTCATAACGATCCGTCTACACAACCGTGAGTACTTAAAACAGTGATATAAAAAGAGTGAATATTAAAAAGTGAAAAAGTTAACAAATCTTTTACAGTAAGTTAGTGTTTTCATTACCTTTTTTATTTAAACAAGTCAATTGTAACGGTTTGACTGTTTGTGTTGTAAATTTACATTTATCAAATTGAATGGATGTTTTTAACGGTTTTTGCCGTTCGTGTAAGAAGTTTTATAGAATTTTTTTTTTTTTTATTTATTGCTGTAATTTTTCGTATTAATCGGTCCATACTAGTACAATAATTACATGTGGCTTGCTTAGCCAAATAGAATAACGGTTAATATTTTATTTTTCCGATGTACCTACATTTTGTTTTTACCGGTATAGTAACTAAATGTATTCTGATTAGGTAAACAGAATATTCAAACGATTAATTTTTATAGAAATGGAGCAAGCGTTTGTTCCGACGTCTGAGCCGTGGGCGGTGGCTGGCACTAGTGGCGAAGGGCGTAAGCGAGTTCGAGGCAGCCGCAACCGGAATAGCTCGTCAAGCAGCGCTAGCACCCCTTCAAGCTCGTCTTCTGACGGCAAACGGAAGCGGCAACGCAGTCATAAGAAAAGTAAGCGCTCTCGGCATTCCAACCACCTGTTACAACAGTTAGTTCAGGAAATCGGGGAACTTCGTAAACAAGTTATGAATTCAAATGTCGATGTTCCTAGTCATGAGCATGACCGGTTATCAATAATTTCTGGAATTAGTCATGAACTTTACGAACAAAATTTATCTGAAGAACAAATAATTTAGGTTTCACTTTCGACATAGAAACAAAGTTGAAGGAACCTTCTGTTCCAAAGACATCCAATAATCATTTAAAAATGTTAACAGACGTGCAACGTCTTGGCAGTTCATCTTGGTCAGAAGTCAGATATGCCGATACACAAAAACAGTACAATCATAGTCCAGGCTTTATAGACCGGGAAACAAATGACGAGGTTATAATCTATGCTACTATGCGCTATCATGCTCATGCAGACAAGTCATATGCAGCCATTACGTATGGCATTTTAAAACAAAAAGAATCTTTGCAAGAAGGCATCCGTGACCTTCAAGTTCGTGAGCCCTACTTAAAAATATCATTAAATAAGATACCACCTTCACAGACCCACATAGTTGATTCAGAGCTTTTAACGGCTTTCCTTGACAAAGCTGGAGGGGTTCGCAAAGTATTCTGGCCTCCTAAAAATGAGATGTCTTCTCAATCGAGACACCAACATGGTAATAGCCGCCCCTCGCGGGGGAAAGGCGAACGACATCTGGTAGTTCCATCGCGTGGAACTCAATTTATGTATAATGTGCCTACGCAAGGCCAGCCTACATACATAAGTACTTATGACAACCCACCCTCGCGGGGTGGATATCAACCAACCAATATAAAATTTTGATTGACCCTCTCCCCGCCCTCGGTAATAGCCGCCCCTCGCGGGGGAAAGGCGAACGACATCTGGTAGTTCCATCGCGTGGAACTCAATTTATGTATAATGTGCCTACGCAAGGCCAGCCTACATACATAAGTACTTATGACAACCCACCCTCGCGGGGTGGATATCAGCACGTAAGCTCCCATAAAGTACATTCATCAAATGGTCCACATGAAGGTACATTTCACAATAGAGGCTCGCGGCCCAACCGTGGAAATTACCAAGGACGCTCTAATACTACTTCAAGGGGAAATCCAAGAAAGTTTAAGCAATGACTCGAATCAATTCCGAGCCGGTCAGCTAGTAAACTACCAATCATATTGGAAGGAATTGGGAGCACCCAAAATAATTCAAAAATTAATCCAAGGGTATCGCATACCGTTTTTACAAAAACCCCCACTTGTTTGTCCAAATATGACGCAAAATCCATGCCAAACACCTGTCTCAGAACAAATGTCAATCATCATAAAGAATATGAAGGGTATTTTAAAAACAGCTTATTTTGCACCAAGTTTTGTGTCCCCATTGTTACCGGTGCCAAAGGTCGATGGAACTGCCCGACCAATATTCAATCTCAAAGCGTTAAATCGCTATGTAAGAACCAAACTGTTTCGGTTGATAATTATGCATCGTATCCCAAACTTTCTTCAACCCAAAGACTGGATGTGCAAAGTCGATCTATCCCAGGCTTATTTTCATTTAAAAATAATAAAGGCACACATGCGGTTCCTACGCATCATTTACAATCGGGAATTGTTGGAAATGACATGTCTACCATTCGGCTTAAGCACAGTTCCCAAAACCTTTTCTATCCTGACCAACTAGATCGCTCAAGGGCTAAGAGAAACATGGAACATGAGGATTGTGGTGTATTTAGACGATTTCTTAATTGTACATCAAAATGCAGATACACTGCGCATTCACATCAAACTGGTTGTCCAAACGTTACAGAAACTGGGCTGGCTAGTGAACTTCGAAAAATCGGTTCTGTGTCCCCAAAAATGTCTCACTTATTTAGGAATAGTGTGGCAGCCTTGGGACAATCTAAAAGCCCTACCAGAAGAAAAGACTATCAAAATACTCGCAACAATAAGACAGTTTCTATATCAAAGAAAGGCAACTCTAAAAGAACTGCAGAGGTTAATAGGGTTATTAAATTTTGCAAGTTTTGTAGTCCCAAGAGGTCGTCTCAATTACCGCCAACTCCTAATTTTCATGCAGTCTCTACCAGACCTGCCATCGATAACTTACAAACTACCACAAAATGCCATAAACGAATTAACTTGGTGGAGTCTGAATTACCAGTCACTAACTCCACTGCATCAAGCTCCACCAACGACATTCTTGGTAACAGATGCATCGGATCGGGCTTGGGGAGCACAATTGAATAATACAACCCTGTCAGGAAACTGGTCGCAAGAGGAACAAACGCTCCACTCCAACCAGAAGGAGATGTTAGCCATATTATATGCACTGCAAGCACATGCTCCTTTACTAAGCCACAGTTCGATCCTTATACAATGCGACAACAAAACTGCAGTCGCACATTTACGGAGAGAAGGCGGGACGAAATCTGCAGCATTGACAGAAACAACCCGAAAAATTTTGAATCTAGTGGACAAATATCAGATAAACCTCAATATACGCCATATCCCGGGAAAATACAACAGTCAGGCAGACCACTTATCACGTCACCGCAAACCACCGGAGTGGCATCTTCTGCAAATTATATTTTCCAAATGGGGAATTCCAGTGATAGATCTGTTCGCCTCAGCCTCGGCTC
Source organism: Cataclysta lemnata (assembly GCA_963931975.1). Taxonomy (NCBI): domain Eukaryota; kingdom Metazoa; phylum Arthropoda; class Insecta; order Lepidoptera; family Crambidae; genus Cataclysta; species Cataclysta lemnata. The sequence goes on from OZ008339.1 coordinate 10,600,777, forward strand.
ACGTAGTACACAATTATGTGACACAGGATTTGAGAGACCCTCAAGCCCTGTTTTACGATGCGTTCAGTATTCCATGGCACTACAACCTAGCTTGGGTATTCCCACCTCCATTTCTCATCCCCAAAGTGCTGACACACTTAATACAATCGTCGGGAATATTCCTAGTTGTAACACCTCGGTGGGAGAAGGTGTTTTGGCGTGCAGACCTGAAATCTCGAGGACTAGCACCACCCTTGACCTTGAGAAACCTAAAGAAGTATCTAATCGACACATCAACGGGACTCTCACCAGCGCAAGTAGAGAATATCACCCTAGAGGTCTGGAAATGTGGGGGTGGACAGAGGCCACAAAAGAATGGAACAATGACCAATTGTCCCTACTCAAGAACTCATGGCGAAAATCTACATTGAAAACGTACGAAGTTGCATGGAGACGCTGGCTGGTGTGGTCAGAAAAGAATGATATTGATCCGAAAAATCCCACAGGCTCCCAGTTAGCACAATTTTTGTCTAATTAATATTTAGTTCATAATTTATCATATAATACCTTAATTTTATACAAATCCGTAGCTTCCACGTTATGTAGCGCTGATAAGTCTAGTAATTTGAGTTCACATGTTCTTGTAAAACATATATTAAAATCTATAGGTTTAAAGAAACCAAAATCCGCTAAGCCGCCAGTTTGGAATGTCGATAAATTAACAACATTTTTAAGTAAATACACGGTAAACGATAATAATCCGTTTCATGTATCACGCCATACTGCAATATTATTACTGCTTTGCTCGGGACGTCGTATACATGACCTGACCTTACTGCAAATTGACCCCAATCATTGCATAAGGTGTAACGATAGTATAATTTTTTGGCCTCAGTTTGGGCCAAAAACGGACTGTAGTAATTATAGGCAATCCGGCTGGAAAGTCCTTTCCAACCCCAATGATCGTAACCTTGACCCTGTTTTTTGGTTAGAAAAATTAATAACATTGTTTAATGAAAGGCGTAGTGCTGCAAACTCGTTTAATCTTTTTGTTACTCTTAGAGGCGGGGCTAAACCTGCTTCGCGCACTGTAATAGCGAGTTGGGTAAAAACATTGTTTAAAGTAGCTGAAATTAAAGCTACCCCAGGAAGCGTCCGGTCAGCAGTAGCTTCTAAAAGCTGGCTTTAAAATCATTCACTTGATGAAATATTAGCTCGTGGAAATTGGCGGTCAGCTAATACTTTTCAGCGATTTTATAAACGTGAGGTGATATAGCGGGCCTAATAATGTAATTCGATTATTTAATCCTATCAATTAGAAATTATAATGCTTATCTTTCGTTCTCATAATGTTGAAAATACATTTATCTTTTTCTGTTCATTTATGAAAATGTAATATGTAAAATACTTTTATCTTTTCTTAAAATTCGTGTTTTTATTTCATGTTTCAACCTAACCTTTTTAGTGGATCACATTGGCGTATATTTAACAATCAGTGGCGATCACCAGGCGATAACAAACAGGTCTCAATATAAAGCTTCCAGTGACGGTCAAGTAGTTTAATAGCAGCGTTTTACCTGAAATAAAACGCATATTAAAATACTTACCTCACTGGAAGCTTTCCTTTTTAATCCTGCCTGGTGACATTGAGCCAATGAGGTAAAATGGCGCGCTCGAAAACTTAAGTAACACAAAAAAGGCGCGCACCCGCCAGGTGTCGCCACTGGACCGGATGCAAAGCACAAAAAGGTATGGAAACTGACAGAAATTCGACGGGAAACGGAAATGCTCTCTCAATATAAAGCTTCCAGTGAGGTAAGTATTTTAATATGCGTTTTATTTCAGGTAAAACGCTGCTATTAATTTTAGTAGGGATTCTATATTTAAGCAATAATCACTTGAATTCAAATTAAACTACACTTAAGTGCCGTTTCAGAATACGGGCCTTATTAGAATACTAAAGAAAAACACTGCAATTGTAAATACTTACCCGTTATCAATATTGGGCGGCAGGTGCTTGTTTTTTCAATTATTTCGTCGATATGAGAGGCCAGTATCTCAGCAGTATAACTTTTTGTTCTACATTTAGGGGACAGTAATAATTTGATAGTAAATTTCATGCAGAATACAAGGGAATCGTATGTACTGTGCTTGTTATAAGTAATAGCTGGCCTGAGCTTGCTATAAAAAGAAACTTAATGCATTATATTATTAACTAAGAGTTAACGGATGTAGATGAATAGGAAGACCGCAAAATAGAGTGATGGATTATTTTAAAATTACATAAATGTAAAAGGAGTAAATGATGTGGTGACTGTAATTATATAGTGTGGAAATAAAAAAATAGGCCCTGAAGGGAAAGTACGGTATATCCTAAAAATAGCTTAATTTACTGAAAGAATACATTCCTTTATTTTTAAAAAGAAACATAACTGCATTGTCAGAATTCTCAAAAAGCTTACCCGAAACGGGAATCGAACCAATTAAAAAATAAAAAATAAAGTAACCCGCGCCATTTTAATTTACTAATCGATACAGTCGATGTTTTATCTAAGAAACAGAAACATAGAAACACTTATTTATTTTTACTTCGTAAATGAAACATAACGTTTAATTATTTATTTTTATTTATACTGCGTACGGTTCCGGATGCAGTTGTCTTGGAACAGCATTGATATAAAATCTGATTACCCCCCTTCTTGCTAGTTTCACAGCAACATTTTTCATATAATAATTATTATTTTATTTAATCCATGGACAGCTTCGGTCGCGCTACTAAGATAAATACAATATTAATGGGCACATTTTGTTGCAAATTTAAATGTTATACTCGTAAATATAAGCAAGGGATTTATGTGGATCAATCAGCCCCCGTATAATGTAAGCAGATTTCAGTTTTCATCTTTGCTCTACTCGTCACTCTCACACTTTACTGTTATTCTCAATGAATGAGAGAGACAGGTAGACGAATGCAACCGAAATCGGCTTACATAATACAGGGTTTGGTGGTCAAGGGTCAAAAAATGCAATGACTTGTTTTTGTCTAATGCCTGCAAACATTGTTGCAGCAACACAGTGCCCGATCCGGCTGAGATGTCGACCAACATGTGCTGTTCCCGAGCCTAAGGGATGTCCTAGAGTGCAACCAGCGAAGCTTAACCGCGACGGTTGTCAATGCAAAGAAGATCACATTCTGTCGGAGGCGGGAGGGAAATGCATCAGAATAGCAGATTGCCCAAGTGAGTTACGTTCCAGCCTGTGCATATTGCATGCGGCCGTTTATAGAATACGTTTTTAAAGATCCTGTCAGTTTTTTATGTCGACAGAATAGAGTTTATTATCGATTGACGTCTTTCGAATAATGGATAGGTACGGGTACCGCGCGTGTACCATAAGAGCGCTTACGCACTACATCCGATCCGAATCCGATCCAAATCCGAGAAAAAATTATTGGTCTTAGAAAACTCGGACAGAGATCGGATGCAGTGTTTAAGCTACCATAGAAATAGTTCTGCGGCTAACAACGGACCGTCAAAATCTCAGATTCGGATCGGATTTAGTGCGTAAGCTCTGCCGCACTCAGAGACGTCAAATAACGTTAATGAGTACTTAACGTCAAAAAAAAGACAATTCAAAACCAGTCGCTATTCTTGCCGGGTCTTGATTTAAATGAAAATTTTTGACATTAAATACTCATTAAAGTAAATTGATGTCTCTGAGTGCGGCAGTAAGCCTTACTCAACCTTAAACCTTGCTCAAACAGCAGCGGTCAGCGGTGGCGGTAGGGTAGCGGGCAATTGTAACGTAGGTAGGACATTATTCAAACCAGGGCCCGTAGCCAAGTGGCAATCGTTTCACATCGATAACGTGTCGAAGTTCGTCACAATCGGCCATATTACTTTGGTATCTACAGCGTTTTAGCTTGCGCTACCAACATAACTAGGAACTTACGAAGATGATTTTGGTCACGTGATTTCACAACGACTTACGTCAAATCCCATACATTTTGCTTTATCGAACTTTGTTATCTTTGTCGGTATGTTACTTTGTCTAGGCCCCCAGCGCGGTCAACGTTTGTTCGGGTTCTACACCGCCACGGTCCCGCCACCGCTGCTGCTTGAGTGAGGCCTTATTCAAGTGGACTAACGAAACTGACGGCATCTGCCAAAAACGCATTCTTTCAGCGGGCGAACTGTAATTAATTTCTTCACCTACGGAGTGCAGCAAAAAGCGGTGCTTAAAACGGGCACGACTGAGAATGAAATTCATTTTAAGGATTGATAATTTGCCTAATTTTTTACTTTAAATTTTGCACACCAGAGTGTCCGCTTTAAGCAGTAGTTATACCTTTTTTTTGTATAATTTGGGGCGTATATACAGGGTGTCCCAGAACCCGACGTCAAGACGAAAGCAGGTGATAGACTTACGGCCGCACTCAGAGACGTCAATTTAATTTAATGATTATTTAATGTCAAAAATTTTCATTCAAATCCAGACCATAGACCCGGCAAGAATAGCGACTAGTTTTTAAATTGTCATTTTTTGACGTTAAGTACTCATTAACGTTATTTGACGTCTCTGAGTGCGGCAGTAACTCATATAAGTTGTCGGAAAAATATAAAAAAAAATCAAAGTCATTTTTCAATTTTAAAAAAAATCTAGCATTTAAAAAATCGTTAATATTTACACCCTGTGACGATTTTTTCACTCTTGTGGCTATAAATCTTGACTTTTCTAAACATTTTATTTTGTTTTGTAATCCTGAATAATGTTTCTGTATACTCTAATCTAAAATTTAAAGCCAGATGCTCCAGATTAGAAGAATATGCCATTTTTATCTAAATTAAATATTAAAAATAAATTTTTAACATAGCTTTAACAAGCTGTACTGAAAAACAAATTTAGTATGCGAGTTTGGGAAGTAACAGTAAAAGTTGGCGCATTCAATAAGGATTCCAAAATCCAAAATCAAAAGCACCGGGACCCTCGCGATGTATTAATAAATCTCAAACATCCAAAGCAGGTATTTACAAATAGTAGTGCATTCAGTTCGTGCAAGCGCCGAGTGGTGACACTAAGGGTATACACAGCGATGAGTAATGGGCAGCAGCATTCTTCTTATACCACCTAGCAATATACTCCGCATTTATGTGCCCGATAGATGGGAATAGGCTCTCCACTTATTACATGGGACCTAACTGAATTGGCGAAAAGTGGATGTTTAATTCACCTCTGCTTCGGGGATAGGTATAGCCTTGCTTTATGTATGTATGTTTAAATAAAAGTACTTGTATGTGTAAATAATAGACAATCAAAGTCATTGCTCTCTTGATAATTTTGTACTTATTTAACTGTTGTTACAATATTGCAGAGAAATCGTGTAACGGCGACCCACATGCAAGGATCTCGTCTTGTCCAAGGTCTTGTCAGCCTAATTGCGCTGTGCCAATGCCGCCCCCGAGCCAAAAATGCAAGGGGCCATGCCCTGGCCCCGGATGCGAATGCGAGCCCGGGTACATTCGGTCGAAAGATAATGGCCGGTGCATCTTACCAGACACCTGTCCAGGTAAATTTTTGTTGCCAGAACCTCACTACTGGATCTAACTTTTGCCACTTGAAACCAATTACATTGCAAGTAATAAAAGCGATAGTCAGCCAGCCCGGCTAGCATGACCACCCAAACACGATATGATTATTATAAAGCCGTTTATCGCGTTGAACTTACAAAAATCATTGGATTTTCTACAGTTCAAATATCTTTACTGTAACTAAGGCTATCTTTACTGTATAGCCTTAGAGGCTTATTCAATTATTCAATTCAGGCTTATTCAAGTGTTAAAATCCAATGATTTTTTACAGTTCAACGCGATAAATGGCTATATCATATCGTGTTTTGGTAGTCATGTTAGCCGGGCTGGAGCTGGAGATCTCTTATATTTCTCGTCATACTGGTGCGCTTTGACTGGTATCAAATGAATGAAGCGCAAAGGTCCACCTAAGCGCTTTCTTAACGTAACTTAAATATCAATTTATATGCAGTCAACATCTATGGTGATAATTTTGACAGTTTAGTCACAGACAATACAAACCTGTCAAATATCACCAATCATTAGTTAAGCATATCTAACTTTTGACGTTATTAGATTTTAATTTTAACATTATATAAATGTTAGAAAAATTAGTATAATGATTTTGGTGGTTAGAAAAATAATTTCGAAAAATTATGATCTTGATAGTAGCGGACGCGGGTTCGATTCCCACCTCAAGATCATAATTTTTCGAAATTCTTTTTCTAACCACCAAAATCTTTGTCAAAATAACAGTCATAAATTGACCTAAGATTATTTTCTACCGGCCTTACTAATAAACACGGTATAAACCTTGAGTAGTTGCTCAGTGTTTTGTCTTCGTGTCACAAACACGATTTTGAATGCGAGGAAAAAGAGACAAAACAGTGAGTACTCAAGGCGTATACCGTGTTTAATATAATAAGGCTTGCCACCTATTATATGGGACCTACCATATAATTGGCGAAACGTGGGTGATAATTTACCTCTGTATGTATGATTTATGTATGTATGTGTGTATTTTCTATGAGCGATTCACTAAGCGAAATGCTTCAAGAATATTGAAATGTAAACAACTGTAACATTACTAATTACATCTCGGTTCCAGGTGGAAATCCTTGCGGGGTGAATGGAACATTTGCCGAATGTGGATTCATCTGCGGTGACAAACTCTGCCCTCTGGATGGTGGCCCAGTGCAATCGGACTGTAGCGTAATAAATTGTCAATCTGGATGCATTTGCAAGGATAACTACAAGAAAATTATCCCACTCATATCCGAGGATCAGCCACGGCCACCGTTCACTTGTGTTCTGGCATCAGATTGTCGTAAGTGTCTATGAATAGTAATAATCTATGAATAGCAAGCAGCAATAAAATCAAAAGCAATAAAATCCTGGACTGTATAAATAAAAATGTGAAAGTCTATGGTAAAGCATCTAAAGCTATGCTTTGTCTGTGAAAATACAGTACCTGTTTAACTATTTTAGCCGACTTCAATGCATGCGCATCCGATTGTACACCAACTTGCGCTAATCCAAATCCACCGAACTGCGCAAATACGAATGGGCCAACGTGTTGCGACAAAGGCTATATCTTATCCGAGAAGGGTGGCAAATGTATTAAAATCAACGAATGTCCAAGTGAGTACTGTTGGAGTTACAAATTGTTCGCATACTTTGATAATGGTCATATCGATGGCTATCGGCTCAAAGGTTCGAATCATGGTAAATGCAAATGCGGTTACATAAACAGATTTTTATGATCAAAACGACACTCCCAGGGGCACGGTCAGATAGACCTATTCATTATAACTACAAAGCAGGTATGAATATTTATTTCTTTATTATTTACAATGGGATTATGCCACAAAATGAAACAACGAATTAATAGTTATTTGTTGAACGTGAGTGCAAAGTTGTTTTTTAACCGCGTGCTCAATTTTGATGACCGAGCTAGCGAAGGATTCTAAAATTGAATCACGAGCGTAGCGAGTGATTCAAAAATTAGAATCCTGAGCGATAGCGAGGGAATCAAAAGAGCACAAGGTGAAAAATCTTTGCACTCGAGTGCAACACGTAACTTTTCATCCCCCCCAACGAGGAAATTGCAAAATACAAAAAAAAATACAATCACAACAGTTTCTGTTTTCACCCATAAACTTCCACAACACCCTTCCATTAACCCAAACACACTCTCAACACCCACCCAGAAACACACACAACATTCACACCCGCAATACACACCCATCCACTCAGACACACCCAAAAAACACCCTTTCACCCAGAAACACCCACAAAACACTCATTCACCCAGAAACACTCACAAAACACCCATTAACCCAGAAACACCCACAAAACACTTATTCACCCAGAAACCGTCACAAAACACCCATTAACCCAGAAACACCCACAAAACACCCATTTACCTAGAAACACCCAAAAAACACCCATTCACCCAGAAACACACACAAAACACCCATTCACCCAGAAACACCCACAAAACACCCAATCACCCAGAAACACCCACAAAACACCCATTCACCCAGAAACACCCACAAAACACCCATTCACCGAGAACCACCCACAAAACACCGATTAACCCAGAAACACCCATTCACCCAGAAACACCTACAAAACACCCAATCACACCCAAAAAACACTCAATCACCCAGAAACACCCACAAAACACCTAATCACACCCAAAAAAACACCCAATCACCCAGAAACACCCACAATTCTCACCCATCCATTCAGACACACCCACAAAATCCCATTCACCCAGACACACCCACAAAACACCCATTCACCTAGACACACCCACAAAACACCCATTCTCCCAGACACATCTCCAACAGCCACCCATCCACCCAGCCACACCCGCAACATTCATCCAGACACAGCTGTAAGTACCTAATAAAAATTACTCCGAGACGGCCAATCAGCTTGAGTCAAGCACGTTGATTTTCTGTATGTTTTTGTTCCGTTGCTAGCGTAAACAAATCAAACTGACCTAAAAAGCTTTTAAATGCTCGATTCAAGCATCAAGCAAGCGTTGTAGACGATCAAAATGTTTAAAGCAAGATTGATGCCAAGCTGATTGACCGTCACGGAACTCCTAGGTTTTAACAAATTTATGACGTGAAAAGAAAATGGCGCGCGCAAAGAAAATTACAAAAAAAGTACACAAAGAAGGTTCCGAGTCTGAGTTTTTAACAAATTAAAATAGGTTGCATGACAATTTCGGCACCATGGAGGTAGAAATAAATATGTATATTGATATTTTGAATTCACAAACTCATTGCACACGATGTTCTAAATTCAAATTTACTTTAACCTCTAGACGATAAAAACGGCTTTTGCACTCAGATATCGAAGAGCAAAAACGCTTTTTCCGAGATGGTGGGATGAAAATTATATTATTATGATTTAAAAGTTTATAAAAAAATAACTAACCTAGCTTGCCCATGGGCCTGTGAGCGAACACTCCACATGAACTGTATCATAGATACTGCTTCTAAAGTTTTATTACTACATGACATGACATGTCTGGACATAATTATATATTAGGTTTGGGAAAAAGACCTTTCGCGTAATAAGTATGTATAAATTTGAAATAATAGTTATTTGTTATACAAGAGAGCAGAGTTGCTCTTTAACCGCGTGCTCAATTTTGATGACCGAGCCAGCGAAGGATTCTTAATTTGAAAATAAAAAATAAAAATTATAAATTCAACCAATAAGTTATTAAGTTCAGTGCTTCAAATGTTAAGTGCCTTAAATGTAACGCTCAAAGTCTCAAACGCTTTGTCTATGATCTGTTTATGTATTTTAGCGGACTTCAATCCATGCGCAACCGATTGTACACCAACTTGCGCAAATCCAAATCCACCAAACTGCGCAAATACGAATAGGCCAACGTGTTGCGATAGCGGCTATGTCTTATCCGAGAAGGGTGGCAAATGTATTAAAATCCAAGAATGCCCAAGTAAGTACTGTTGAAGTTACAAATTGTTGGTATAATAATTATACTTTTTACGTACGATAATTATACTGTTTACACGATTAAAAATAAGAGAAAACAAATTTTGAAACGTTTATCTGTGAAAAATGGTTAAAGAAAAACTTAATCACTTTCCGCTTTTGTTAGTTTAGTAAATTCTAAACTTACAGCCGTACTCTGAGACATAACTTTAAATTTAAGGGTTCATTAACGTGGTTTTCGTTAATTCAAAACTAGTCGCCATTCTTGTCAGGACAATAGTCTAGATTTAAATGAACATCTTTTTGTATTAAGTACTCAATAACGTTAATTGACGTCTCTGAGTACGGCTGTAAGACCTATGCATGTTCTCTAACTTGTTGATAATATAATTGTAAAAATGTGGTCCTCTTTGATGACGTTTCTTAACATTTACTTATAGCAAATCTTGGATGTAATGGAGACCCGAATGCAGTAGTAAAGCAGTGCCCAGCACCTTGTGCATCGACTTGCGACTCACCCAACGCTTTCCTATGTAAGAGGGCTTGTCAAGACGTAGGCTGTGAATGCAATTTCGGATACCTATTCAACAAGGAAGGAAAATGCGTGAAACCCGATCAATGTCCAGGTAAGGTAGAAAATTACACACCTAATCACACCTATTATAAAATTAGTGTAATTCTTTGAAATAAAACAACTTTTACGGATTAGACTCGCGTATATTTAGATGTTTGGCATTATTATTTATCCCGACGTTTCGACCACTTTACAGCGGCCGTGGTCACGGGTGACCACGGCTCAAATGTGTAGTGCTCGTGCAAATATAAGAGAACATTATAGTGTAATTCTACAAAATCATCTCTTAATATTTAATTTAAATTTATTTTATTATTCTGAATTAGTATTAATCTTTATTTAATTTTAATTTATTAATCTGTTTATATTTACAGCCGTCATTTAGAGACGTCAATTAACTTTAATGAGTATTTAATCTCAAAAAGTATATTTATAACTAGACCATAGATCCGGCTAAGAATGGCGACTAGTTTTGAATTGAGTAGTCTTAATAAATTCTAGTTAGTAATAGTAGTATTTATTTAGTGATTTTTTTTCACATATATACGTAGATTATTACATTAGTTAGTAGCTACATAAGCTGTTATAGAATTAGATAGAAAGTCAGTTCCTCTTTGTTTGTTTTGTTTCTTTTTGCATGCTATGTTTACCTGTAAATGCTTGTTACATATAATACTCATGGCAATGTTTAAAGCTTATTTTAAGAATTAATGTATATAAGTTAGTGTTGGTAAATCTTAAACCATTAAATTAAAAAAAGTAATGCACATTAATTACTAGTCTAAAGTAAGCAGCCTAAGCACTTGTATTGCGGAAGCTAGATGAGGCTAGAAAGGAAAGTGGACCAAAGCGGGTGCGATGCCTAAAGCGTGTTTATAGCCATTTTCAAAACCGATGCAATCCCATCAGCCCCGTTAACCGCTCCCTTGACGTTGGCAGTAGTTTCTATGAGTCTCCCTGAGTGTATGGAAACAGTTTTATACAAAAGAGTAGCCGCTTTAGCCAGAACGCCCGCTTTAGACCACCCTCCCCTAATCATATAATTACAGAACTCCCTATCTATACTAATATTATAAAGCTTTTGTTTGGTTAGTTGGTTGGTTAAACGCGCTAATCATAGAAACTACTGGATCAAATTGAAAATTTATTTTTGTGTTGGATAGTACATTTATTGAAGAAGGCTATATAACAACCGACATTAACGCGAGCGAAGCCGCGGGTGACCACTATACTAAAGAAAGAAGTAGAAGCAAATAATTATTTTCTTTTTGTTATCAGGAGGCAATCCGTGTAAGGAGAATGAAGTGTTTGTGCCATGCAAAGCCTCCTGCCCGACGGACTATTGCCCCACCAGCGACAGCCGGGCAATAGTCGCGTGTGACCCACCATTCCCATGTCTCTCAGGATGCGTATGCCGTTTGAATCACAGAAGAAAGAGCACTGAAGATGAACGTTGCATTGTAGCTTCCGATTGCCGTGAGTAATAAATAATATACTACCTACATATTTCCGAAGGGGTAGCCAGAGGTGAACCTGTACTATATTAATATTATAAAACTGGAGAGTTTGTTTGTTTGGTTGAACCCGCTAATCTGAGAAACTACTAATTCAAATTGAAAAATTACTTTTGTGTTGGGTACTCCATTTATCGTACATACATACATACATAAATCTCGCCTATATCCCCGAACGGGTAGGCAGAGGTGAACTAGCACCCGCGTTTCGCCAATTATGTTAGGTCCCATGTAATAGGTGGCGAGCCAATTGCCATTTATCGGGCACAAAAGTCGCAGTACATTGCTAGGTGGTATGAGAGAAATGCTGCAGCCCATTCCTCATCACTGATTTATCCTTAGTCGCCTTGTACGACACTTACGGGAGAGATTTATGGTGGTGACAATTGTATTCTACTCTGCCGTCACCACGCGGCTTTTTCACCACCATCACCACCATTTATCGTGGAAGGCTATATAACATAACGATACGACTAAAAGGGGCTGAGCATCAATGACCAATGCATTATAATTTCAATTATTTTATTCTGGATTCGTTCTATTTCATATTCCTTCTACGGTCAATTTTGTTATAGACCAAACTTAAGGCTTTGTACAAAGGTATTAGTAAAAGAGTGAATCAGTATTTTAATTTAAAAAGTTTAAGTTGCGGTAAATGAATTTTGGGGCGAAGGAAACGTATTGTTTGGGACGATCCAAGAATTTTTTCTAGGATAAAACTTAATAGGACCAACGAAAAATATCAATGCTCCTTATTCCTTTATGGATAGACATGAAAGGACGGTAGAATAGTGGTGTATATTGATAAAGCTTCTCTTTTTAGCTCCCGTGAAATGTACCAGGCCTCACGAAAAATGGTCTTCGTGCCCTTCTGCATGTGCGAGTGAATATTGTGAAGCCGTTGACCAACAACCAACCGTCTGCAATACACTTGTGCTCAATTGTCAACCTACCTGTGTATGCACCAAGGGCCATTTTAGAAATTCATCGGATATTTGCATATCTGCTAAAGAGTGTCGCGAAATAAACCAAAAGAAAGACGACTGTAATGCTAATTAAGATGACAAATAAAAATTAAAAGTAAAATGTTTTGTTTGAGAAAAAAATATATCTTTAATTGTGTCCATTTTTGTTTTAAAGTGGGATTCTTATCGAACGGTAGCAGAAGGAATAGTAAAATATTCTATGCTATTGCATCGATGCTACACATAGCTGTGTATTAAATGCTGTTGTATTCAAATTACTTACTTATGGTTATAAGCTAGATTTTCTAACTCGAATAAATAACCATTGGCTATTAAAATCCCCATGTAGTGTTTGTTGTTAGTGTTTTTCTTTTTCTTATTACTCTGCTATAAAAATATTATAGGTATTTCATAAGAATTCTTGGTTTTCTATATAAATATGTATTTTTTATATTATTAGGGTGTGGTGTGCACATAAATATATGTTTAATATATACGTTTTGCGTTTAATTTTTTAATCCAAGCACAAAAGAGCTAAGAGCGGCTCATCGAATCACAGTTTAACCATTAGCCAGCCAAAAGATTTTTAATCACCAAATAAAATTAAATAATAATATGACCAATTCAATGACAGATAAAAGTTCATTTTAATTTATCAGTAGGACGAATACTATAAAATTGATATATAATTTTTGTTTCAAATATTTCTAGTAATCAAAAATGATATTACATTAAAAAAATTATAATAATTTATTTAGTAAAAAAACGCAATGATTTCAGAAATTATAAAAAAAAAACTCCTTTGATATTATTTGAAATATTATATTTCGATCCTGGCCGAAGCGTTTTTCTCTGTTTTCCTAAAGCGTAAAGTAGACATGAGAAAATCATGTCCGGAAATGGATTGAACATAGAGCGACTCCTTAACGTTTCGGAACCAGTTCCGTTATCATGTCCCAGGATCTATGTAGTTCCTTTAATTATGATGGGCAAAGGCGGTCTTAGTTCCATGTATACCGTTTATTATATAAACAGTTACTATTCGGTGTATTTGACTAATTGTACGATAATATGTTATTGTTTTCTTATCAATTGATTAAGCTTTATACTTATCAGGCTAAGGTTTGTCAACAAAATATTAATGTGTATTAATAGTTCGTTATAATTAAAGTATACAAAACAAAAATTGCATTAAATCCAATTTTCACTTCTCAAGCTCTGAAAGTGCTTATTTGTGCAGGATATAGGCTGCACAAAATCTAATTTTGTGCTCTAGAGCATTAACGTTTCTACTCATAAATATGTCTATATTAAGGCAAAGAAAATGAGCCATGCAGCCAAACACAATAAGAAATTCAGAGATAGAATTTCTTATTTTATTATTTACTTAAATTAATTTGCCTAATGTGTTTTTTAAAACATAAAAGATATAAAAATTTTAATTCAAGCAGGTACGGTAGGTTATTAAATTAATTTAAGAAAATTATTATTTCAAAATTACTACTACTTGGCTGTATAGGACTGCAGCCCAAGCCTATTATCAATGGGAAAAACAATTTCCTTTAGTATTTAAAACTTTTAAGAAATGTAATGATAAACTACTGTTTTATTTCCTCGCAATCGAAGTGAAAATCAGAGTTTCTAACTCGTTCACAAAACCATTTTCATCCTCGACATTACTATCAGCCTTCGGCTTGGGCTGCTAAAAGTCTCGGACAAAAATGATTCGTTTTGTGCACTTGATGGAAAATCTACTATTTATCAACAGTGCATAAAGCATTTGTTTATTATCTGTCTCATTCTAAATGGCGCGTGGGCTCATATTCCATCTCTTTCATCAGTCTTTGGCATGTCTCGGTTCGCTTTGGACATGGAAATGCGAGGAACTTGAACCTATTTTATTATATAGACCCTTCGGACAGGAATGATATACATATTTCTTGGAACTATAAGGTACGATCCGGAACGTCTGTCGGATGTCTAGCGTAAAGAAAATCAGCCGAGTAATCACGCAGCAACAGAGTAAATAAGTTAATAAAACATTTTGAGCTCCCGAACGTAGTTTTGATTGGAATCATTAGTTGCTGAGAAGTCGACTAGCCATCATTGCTTCTCCAAACTACATAATTGGTTGGGAAAGATGTTATTCCCCCAACCGTAATTTAGTTTGCTTTCACTCTTTGTTTTTCTTCCGAACTGATGTTGGTGTTGGCTCGTGATTTCCTTGTCTGAAACCTATTTAGTGCTTCGTCTTAACGATGGGCTGGAAGCAAACAATTACGCAGAATGTGTCATCACCGACTAGCTACTTCATCATCATTATCATCACCAGCCCTTTAACCCACTTGTTCCGTATATAATTTTTGTCTTTAAATTATAGTGACTTTTGGTAGTAGGACGTAGAAGGAGAAGAAGACCAAAGAAAAGATGGATGGATTGTGTAAAGGAGGATATGATAGCGAGAGGGGTGGATGAGAATTAGTGAAGGATAGAGAGGAGTGGAAGAAGAAAACATGTGGTGCCAACCCCGCCTAGAGCGACAAGGGCAGGAAGAAGAAGAAGAAGAATTATAGTGACTTTTGGTATTTAAGGTATTTATGATCTGAGTAAATAAAAAAATAAGAAAAAAAAATTACCTCTCGGAAAGTCGGATAGTGGTGTTTGACAAAAGGAACTATAGTCAAATATGCTACTACTATTTTACTATAAGTTAAATATCAGATTGCTAAATAATCGTAGTACCTTGTCGATCTGTCTATCCATCATCTATATTATTATATCAATAAGGGTTTTCGTAGCCGTGACACAAGCGGTTAATGAAGACGATGGTGATCAAATAAACAAATATAGGAAGAAATAAAAATAATACATCACGAATATGGTATCACAGTACTTAATTTAATGTAGGGTCTTTCCTGACATTTTCTTAATAATAGAATAATATCATAAATAATGGTCTACTTACAAATTGTGTAAAAATTTCTAATTAGTCATAAAGAATACATTTCACAAATTGCGAGAACTGTAAGAACATTAAAAAGTAATCCCTTCAGAAATGTTTCGAAAGACTTATGACCGGTGCGGGGCACGAACCCGCGACTTTGACAGCTCGGGCGGCTACAAAAGACACTCGGCCCACAACGTCTTTGTTTTTGTGACTTATTTTTCTTTGTAATGAAAAAACATTGTGTATTATGACATAATTAATAACAAACAATCACCACGATGGTTGTTTGTTATTTCAATTAATTAACATATATTATATCTACTAAATTCATCTTGCCTACTAGTTTCATCTTTTCCACAAGATTTATCTTACCCACCGAGACCATCTTGCTCACACCATATAGATCTACTTGTAAAACATAATGTCGTATTTTTAACTCATAAATAACTACGTTTAGTTGGGCGACCTTTTTATGAACGCTTTGTAAACGTGGGCCGACCCATATAGATGCAGGGTTGCCACCTTTACTAAAAAAATAATCGGAAAGCTACATGCTCATTAGGTAAAAGGTTATTTTAATTAATTCATTGTCCCCCAAATACAGAAATAAGTGTGAATAAATTAATTAATTGAAATAACAAACAATCATCGTGGTGATTGATTATTCCGAATGAGAAGCGAGTCCACCTGCTGGCTTATCTACAATCTTTATCAGAACAGATGTACGTTATGGACTTCCACCTTCTTTAATCGATATATATCTTTTTACCAACTTAGGAGGCATGATGCTGAACCTTATCCCTTAAAATGACATATTACGCAAGGTGTGCAAAATGTTATGAATTGCAATATTTGATTTTCCAACATTATAATTTAGTTTATGATAGTTAGTTCCTTCCTCTAATAAGTTAACCAAAAAATGGAATGTTGAAATTGTAGATTACGTATACGTATTCAATTGACTGTTAAAGTAGAAATTCTGAAGAATACATCTTTAGTTACTAATTGTAATTCTGACTGAAACACAAAACAGCCAACCGCATATTATACCTAATTCATTAGTAATATCATTTATAAACACGTTGAATAAGGCTAGAACGGTGATCTAACTAACTGGTGTAAAACCCCATCCTCTCAATATAGCTGTCTGTCGAGCTGAGTGAGTTCGCTGCCTGTTACATTTATGGTCGGTACTTTCCCACTGTCGGTTATAAACCTCGAAGAAACTCTCCAAGCATTTCTGCAAGAAAGAAAAATAGTTGATTAAAGTTTGTTATTTCCGAATGCGCGTCTACGTGCTCAGCAGTTTGAGGTGAATTAAACTGGATTTGCACAGTCATTTTCCTCCTCCACGAGGAAATTGTATTCCTAAGACTGCTGGGTATTATTGTAATGGGATACCCTGTGCATTCTTTTTAATGACGCATTGAGGTTCTGGGAGCTACCATATCCGATCCGGGGCAAACGTCCACTCCCGTCTATTAGGCTATGAAATGTGGCCGTATGGGGTAGCACTTCTGTGGGATTGGCTATATTTTTCCAATCCATAATTTTATCTGTGCAGTAAATAATGCATTCATTCACTAGCGCTCGAAGTGTGTGACCGTCCACAGCACACAAAAGCGGGTGTGCAGGTGCTCTAAGAATACAGAAATTTTGATTGATTTTGATACTCACAACAATCAGTAGGTAGGACGCAAACTCTTAATTGGTCGTGGTAGACGTAGCCCTTCCTGCAGTCGCAGCCGTTGGACGGACAGCCACTGAAGCAGGTTTTGTTCGTTTCTTTGTAGTCGGAACAGGAGTTGCCGCAATGATTGCCGCAACCGGAGGTTGCGTTCTTGTCGCCACCACAGCTCGCTGTGACGTTGGAAAACATTTGCATTTTACAGGGGGACTTGGACGGTGGTCATGCTAGCCGGGCAGGAACCAGTTTTTGAAGAAAACAACTTTCTGGAGGAACTCCTACTTTGCTGAGTGGCGACAGTGAAAAATAATACAATTGTTACTACCCAACCTCTTCCGCAATGGGTATCGTAAAGAGATATGAAATGAATTTTTTTGACATTACCTTTTCCTTTACCTAAGTATTTTAAGTACCTTTTCTCATTAACGTTAATTGACGTCTCTGAGTACGGCAGTTATGCCGGATTTACATTTGTCTGACGCGGTCTGATCCGATGGGCTCTGACGAAATTCCATAATTCGAACGTCCCATACATTCAGAATGAATGAATTTACACATCAGAGATCGGAACACGTCATACATCCATACTCAAATCACACCTATCTCCCCGAAGGTAGAGGAAGGTAGGGGTGAATCAACACCTACATTTCGCAATACAGGATAGGGCCCATGTAATAAGTGACCAGCCAATCGCCATGTATCGGGCACGGAACACGTCAGACAAAAGTAAATCCGACATTATAGTCCGACGAATTCGTGCGCGACCTCCCTGCGGGGTGAGAGACGTTGGGGGGCTGAGGTATGAGGTATTCTGTATTGCACGAATTCCCCCCCTTCGCACGAAGTCCGAATTTGTCGGACTATATATATTATATATATGATCATATATTATATATATGAGGGGGTCGCCAGGTGACGTAAGCGCGCGAAATTCAAAATGGCGGCGGATCCCTGGAGGGTATATATGATAGTGCACTTACGGCATTCGGTCTTCAGTACGCAGGTGCCGTTGGCGCTCCGTACGAATCCGTCGATGCACACGCACTCCGGGTTGCATCGCGCGGTGCTGCCGGCGCACTTGATCCGGCGGCCCAAATCGCTGCACAGCTTGGGCCCGCAGTGGACGCATTCTACCTCCATTTCGTTGGCTCCGCACGTTTCGCGTTTCACGATCGCTGCGGACCACCAAAGCGCTTGTTAGTCCGTTATCAGGGGGCCTATTGTCCGACAACTTTGTGCGTGACCTTCCTGCGGTATGAGACGGTGGTGGAGACGGGAAGCTCTAGATGTTAGCAGGTGCGAGTGTTGCGGGAGGAGGGAAAACTAGCTCCTCCCCTCATCACCCGCCCCCGCTAACATCTAGAGTGCCGCGTCCTCGCCACCGTCTCGTACCGCAGGAAGATGGCGCACGATCTTGTCGGACTTTTAGCCAAGTGGCTTTTCTATTCAAACGCATAGAATACAAAAGTATGAAACTGACGTTTTGTTTTCTCTGTAATACGTCAGTTTTATACGTTTGATTTCTATGCGTTCGAATAGATTGGCCACTTGGCTAGGCCCTCAGGCCGCTAATGGATGGAACCTGTGGAACCGAGCATTGTGGAACCGAGCGTAGCGTATTGCGCTTCGACCAGCATCCGTTGTTTTGCGTCTATAACAACGTTCTACGGCTTGCTTAGAATATATTTAGATGATGTGATCAATAAACCTTTATTTAAGGTATGATACGTACAGTCGGCATCATAAACAGGTTAAGACTTAGGTAAGTACCTTGTCACAATAGTTGTTCGTACAAATATGTGCCGATTATTACTGCGCTTGCGCCGTCTTCGGTATGACAGAGGGCTAAAGTGGTAATCGACATATGATGCTGAAATCGACTTATATTACATGTATGGCCTGTGTGCAAGTTCATCTCTGCCTACCCCTTTGGGGATATAGGCGTGAATTATGTATGTATGGCCTGTGTGGTAATGGCAAGGGAGAATATATCAGCACGCGAGATAGAGGTGGTGACGATACATTGTCACCGCCACTGGTCTCTGCTCACTGACATACATACATAAATCACGCCATATCCCCGAGGGGGTAAGCAGAGGTGAACTAGCACCCACGTTTTGCCAATTATATTAGGTTCCATGTATTAGGTGGCGAGCCTATTGCCATTTATCGGACACAAATGTCGCAGTACATTGCTAGGTGGTATAAGAGGAACGCTGCTGCCTATTCCTCATCACTGATTTATCCTTAGTCGCCTTGTACGACACCCACGGGTGAGATTTGGGGTGGTGACAATTGTATTCTACTCTGCCGTTACCACACGGCTCACTCAAATATACTACATAAACATCGATGACTAGGGAACAATAACTGTGTTTACAAACATTCGGCTCTACCAGGATTCGAACCCTTGGCCGATAGCCAGCGATCTGACCATTCGGCCAAGCCTGCCGTCAAAAGGTTAAAAGGATATTTTAAATCGCCGTGATTAAATTTTGTATTAACACTTATTTTGAGTTAACTTTTGATGTAAGTTAGTCCTTTAGTTCACAGTAAAAGTATAACCAGACACATCTTGAAACGACTAATTTGACGATTTAGCCACGACAGATACCCAGTTAACAGCATGTTAAATTAGCACAATATCTTAAATTCGAATCGAATCACCACTTTAAATCAAGTACCTATGTAAGGTCGACAGTAAATTGGTGATAATTATTTCACAGTTGTGTATAGTCTGACTTTTGTATGTGGACTGTATGTTTAGGTTTTTTGACTCACCTTCGCTACTGATGAAGTATATCCAAAAGGAAAGAATTACTGTGAGCACTAGCTTGGCCATTTTGAATGATTTTGTTATTTTTCAATGAAGATCACAAACAGTTTTTACCACACCTTCAGTGCACAGCTAAAGATACACTGACATTCATTTACTTACCGAGGCTCAACGGGTATTCTGTTTTCCTGTTTCCTTTGGAATGGCCTGTTCATTGATAGATTTTTAACCAAAATTAATGCAGACGCAGCTACGGTGTCCTTGCTCCCATGGTAATAAGGCTCGAAATGCCAAGTCCATACGTTTAGAGCCGTATGTTAATTTTCCTTGTTCTGGAGCTGACTTCGAAAGTATTACATCACGATCACGCTGCTTACGAGCGGAAAATAAATAAGGCGTAAACAGGTTTTTTGATCTGTTAAAATATTGCGCGCTTGAGAGGGTGAACGGGCGGAAGTGGTGATGTTGTTGTATTTATTATTTTTTCACTTCTCATGCTCTGAAAGTGCTTATTTGTGCAGGATATAGGCTGCACAAAATCGAATTTTGTGCTCTAGAGCATTAACGTATCTACTCATAAATGTGTCTATATTAAGGCAAAGAAAATGAGCCATGCAGCCAAACACAATAAGAAATTCAGAGATAGAATTTGTTATTTTATTATTTACTTAAATTTATTTGCCTAATGTGTTTTTTAAAACATAAAAGATATTATAATTTTAATTCAAGCAGGTACGGTAGGTTAATAAATTAATTTAAGAAAATTATTATTTCAAAATTAATTTAATACTTGGCTGTATAGGTCTGAAGCCCAAGCCTAATATCAATGAGAAAAACTATTTCCTTCAGTATTCAAAACAGTACATATTTTAGTGTGAATTTTAATAAATGTTATGTTAAACTACTGTTATATTTCCTCGCAATCGAAGTGAAAATCAAAGTTTCTAACTCGTCCACAAAACCATTTTCATCCTCGACATTACTAGTCTCGGACAAAAATGATTCGTTTTGTGCACTTGATGGAAAATCTACTATTACTCCGTAGGGCATAGCAAAATAGTTGATTATATATACCACGGGCGATAAAACAAAGGATATCTCAGATCGAGAGCGAATATGCGATATGAGACTTTCTTTTTAATCGCCCGAGGAAAGTATATAGTTTTACTTTATGTCACCGGAAAAGTCCACCTTATGGTCAGGTGTGACAAAGACTTTTTGTAGCGCGTATAATTAGACAAAGTTCAATAAATATTTCTTACACTCAAGCAGCACAAAGTAAGTAACACAAGCTCTTGTGTTATGGATACTAAACGGCGGTCACATTTGAATGTATAAGAAACAATTATAACATACATACATACATAAATCACGCCTATATCCCCGAAGGGGTAGGCAGAGGTGAACTACCGCCCACGTTTCGCCAAATATGTCAGGTCCCATGTAATAGGTGGCGAGCCTATTGCCATTTATCGGGCACAAAAGTCGCAGTACATTGCTGGGTGGTATAAGAGGAACGCTGCCGCCCATTCCTCATCAATGATTTATCCTTAGTCGCCTTGTACGACACCCACGGGAGAGTTTTGGGGTGGTGACAATTGTATTCTACTCTGCCTTCACCACACGGCTAATTAAATTAAAACAATTATAATATATTATATAAACATAGAAACAACCATGACTCGAGAACAAGTGTCTGTATTAATCTCCTTCCTGTCTTGCTCCCAGTTTATCTGTCCATCATAATATGCATCACATCAGAAAATTGCTAGTGATCAAAGCATGTATAAAATATTAGATACATAATGTATGACATACATAAATCACGCCTAATTATTCCCAAATGGGTATGCGGAAGTGGATTAACAACCATGTTTCGCCCACTTTGTTAGGTCCCATGTAATAAGTGGCGAGCCTATTGCCATTTATCGGGCACATAAATCGCAGTATAATTATTGCTAGGTGGTATAACAGGAATGCTGCTGCTAATTACTTATCGCTGTCTGTACCCTTAGTCGCCTTGCACGGCACGACACCCGCAGGAGAGGTAAAGGGTGGTGACAATTGTATTCTCTGCTGTCACCACTCGCAATCGAGTTGTGAAATTGATATTTGTTACAGCATAATTATATCATTATAATATCTTAAATTCACCGTTGTTAGTAAAAAGAAGATGGCAGCACCACATCCGTGCGTGTACCCTTTCAAGTTAATGAATGGCTACAAAGATTCTATTCTCTATATTTCTTTGCTAACAGGTCGACGACTTTATGGCTTCAATCTTAACAAAACCGAACAATAAAGGCGGGTAATTTTAACGGACTATTGTTTACCACTTCGAAAACTTGTGTAGATGTACAGACGACAGCAAGTTGGGATAGTTATTAAATTATCATTTTTGATCACAAGGGCTGCCGTAAACACCTATCATTGAAGGCTACCCGGCTGATATTCAACAAGGAGTTACCCCTATTTCCTACTACCTACTGTTTTCTGGTTTACAAATTCGCCAGAGCTGACTAATCATTAAAAAATTTCAAAAATTTTCTTGTTAGGAAAAATCAAAAATTGTTTATTTTCGTTTTTTTTTGCGTTTTACAATCTAACTGGAAAGAATGTTTGCGCACCGAAAATTCTCGGCAGAATATGTAATATTAGAATATGTTTCTTGCAAACAAAAGAATATACCGATATAAGTTTATTAGAAGAGTAATAACCTACAAGTTTTAATTGACCTCAAATCAGTATTTAATCAATTAGAATTTTAATTAATATATTATTTAATTATAAGTGGATTATTTATTAGTAGACGCGTCTAGCCGATTCGAATGGAAGAACATATATTGCGGTTGTCCCAAATAACTCGAAATGTAATCTCTCCTTAGGGCAGTCGGGTAAAAACTGATTTGTTGATGTATATGCTGCGTCGGTGAATGCGGGAGTGTTACCACCTAGCGCCCGACTGAGCAGATCCCATTTATCTCCCGGGACGAAATCCACTAGAGTCAAGAGCCCCGGACAAAGCAAGCCATTGAAAGATGAAATATTTTAAGGCGCCAATAGTTTCCAATTTTCCTTATTTGTCTCAGCGTTCGGAGCTATCGGATTTCGTTTCAAAAGCCCCTTATCCAATTCCTCCTTCTGTTGCTTTTTGTATACTGCTTCGCGGAAAGTTTCGTTCAGTTTCATTCCAAATAAAGTCGAGGGAGGCCCTTTCACTAAAATACATGGCACAGATTTTTGTCACAGAAATTTTCAACTAAAGTTTTTGTTTAATATTTGAAAAGCCAATTGTGAGATTTCTTTTTGTGTGTGATTTTGAACTTTAAACCACTTTAATCTTCATAAGGATTATACGTAGAGTTCCTTGATTCAGTATTGGATCCATCCAATTATTGTTATTTAAAAAGCAAATTATTAAGCTGTCATTTGAAATTGGGCACTAGAATCCTTAGCAATTAAACGCAAAGAAACAGTCTGTTTAAACCATTTTCTAATTTATTACTACTACATTGTATGAACATACCTAAGTAAATGAAACCAGGCTAGATCAAGACAAACCATTATGTAAATAAGCATAAGGCTTAATTTGCATGATCGTACTGCCGAATTATTAGTCAAATTGTATGCTTTGTACTAATTGTTCATGTCTAACCATACGGACAATATCCTTATTAATAAAGACAACTCATTCGACAGTTTGAAGAAAATGACAAATGACCCAACAATATGAGTAAGCCAATGAATTACACTAACACAGCGAATGTTCATGTTAGTTTAATATTATGATACCTATCAACAGTACAGCCGTATGGTAAAAGCAGTGCAGAATACAACTGTCACCACCCCCAATATCTCTCGCGGGTGTCGTACAAGGCGACTAATGGTTAAGAGGAATAATAAGCAGGACCACTACTACTTTAAGCCACCTATCAATATACTGCGATTTACGTGCCAGATACATGGGAATAGGCGCGCCATCTATTTCATGGGACCTAAGATTTGGCGAACCGTTGGTATTAACTATTCGATTTTAATTTTAACATTATATAAATGTTAGAAAAATTAGTACAAAGATTTTAGTGGTTAGAAAAAGAATTTCGAAAAATTATGATCTTGAGGCGGAAATCGAACCCGCGTCTGCTGCTATCCGGGCAGGTGCCTGACCGCTCGGCCACCCAAGACACTTATTAACTTGCCGAAATTTTTCTAACCTTTACACTTCACGTTGTAAGCCAACGGGTACCCTCGCAATGTAGAAATAAATTTCAAACATTCCAAAGCAGATATTTTTACAAATACCGTGCGTTCGGTTAAGCTTGGGTTTGCTTTATAAACTATTCGATTTTAATTTTAACATTATATAAATTTTAGAAAAATTAGTACAAAGATTTTAGTAGTTAGAAAAAGAATTTCGATAAATTATGATCTTGAGGCGGGAATCGAACCCGCGTCCGCTGCTATCCGGGCAGGTGCCTGACCGCTCGGCCACCCAAGACACTAATTAACTTGCCGAAATTCTTCTAACCTTTACACTTAACGTTGTAAGCCAACGGGTACCCTCGCAATGTAGAAATAAATTTCAAACATTCCAAAGCAGATATTTTTACAAATACCGTGCGTTCGGTTAAGCTTGGGTTTGCTTTATAAACTATTCGATTTTAATTTTAACATTATATAAATGTTAGAAAAATTAGTACAAAGATTTTAGTGGTTAGAAAAAGAATTTCGAAAAATTATGATCTTGAGGCGGGAATCGAACCCGCGTCCGCTGCTATCCGGGCAGGTGCCTGACCGCTCGGCCACCCAAGACACTAATTAACTTGCCGAAATTCTTCTAACCTTTACACTTAACGTTGTAAGCCAACGGGTACCCTCGCAATGTAGAAATAAATTTCAAACATTCCAAAGCAGATATTTTTACAAATACCGTGCGTTCGGTTAAGCTTGGGTTTGCTTTATAAACTATTCGATTTTAATTTTAACATTATATAAATGTTAGAAAAATTAGTACAAAGATTTTAGTGGTTAGAAAAAGAATTTCGATAAATTATGATCTTGAAGCGGGAATCGAACCCGCGTCCGCTGCTATCCGGGCAGGTGCCTGACCGCTCGGCCACCCAAGACACTAATTAACTTGCCGAAATTCTTCTAACCTTTACACTTCACGTTGTAAGCCAACGGGTACCCTCGCAATGTAGAAATAAATTTCAAACATTCCAAAGCAGATATTTTTACAAATACCGTGCGTTCGGTTAAGCTTGGGTTTGCTTTATAAACTATTCGATTTTAATTTTAACATTATATAAATGTTAGAAAAAATAGTACAAAGATTTTAGTGGTTAGAAAAAGAATTTCGAAAAATTATGATCTTGAGGCGGGAATCGAACCCGCGTCCGCTGCTATCCGGGCAAGTGCCTGACCGCTCGGCCACCCAAGACACTTATTAACTTGCCGAAATTCTTCTAACCTTGGTAAATTAAAAGGTTGCTAAATTAAAACGTAGGTATTAATTCACCTCTGCCTACCTGCTTTAGGGATAAATAGGAGCAATTTATGTATGTATGTATCAGAAGTATTAATATGTATTAGAAAGTCCATCGTGATTTATTTTGTACAATTTTTGAATACTACCTGAAATCGGCGATTGAGCGACACTTCTTCTCCCAATTCTTCCCTTCTTCAATCTGAGGTCGGCGCAGTATGTTTCCTCTTCCATTCATATCGGTCAGACGTCATCAAGCAATCCACTCCCTTTTGATTCATATCATCCATCACACCGTAAAGGTGCTAGTGATGAAAGAATGTACAGAAAAGAGACGGAACGGACTATGTCGAGAGACCGATGAACGGAGAGAGTGATTGGAATGACAACATTCCAAATCATACTGCTCAAAATCGGCGATTGTGCGACTAATCAATACTAATGAAATATTATAAAGCTGAAGATTTATTTGGTTGGTTGAACGCGCCAATCTCAGGAACTACTGAATTAAATTGAAAAAGTATTTTTGTGTGGGATAGACCATTCAGCGAGGAAGCCTATTTATAGTAACCGACATTAACGCAAGCGAAGTGACTAGTACTTTATAAGAGACCTAAATTCACTAGTCCTTTAAAAAGTAAATATTCCCATCCCATTCATTCGAAAGCCCGCAGATAAACTTATTCGTGCTTAAATATTCTTACCATTCCGGCGCTGGGAGATTTGTGTCGGCGTTTGTCGAGCAATTTCACACGTGTTCGCAGAGAAAATAGTGGCGGGATCCTTTTGTTCGGCGAAACTTCGTCACCTAAATTGTATTTCTTGACAGATTCGCGACAACAAATGCCCCTTTTTACGTCGCTAATTTGGGTTATTCACGGGGAAATTGACGCGAAATTGCTTTTGAACGATTGCCTGTGAGCATGGCTGGTTGTGAATGATCGCTTATCCTAGTTTCGAGAGGGGTGCGCTATGGGAAATAAGTTTTACGGTGTTAAAAAGGCAATTCATATGGGCGACTACGGTTTTAATTGGGTTATTTAGTCTATTTTTATTATATACTTCAGTGGCGTGGCGTGAAAATAAAAGTTAGGCAAGCCACAGTAAAAATTAGGACCCACTAAAAATGGGTACTCGCAGAAACTTAACTGCCGCACTCAGAGACGTCAAATAACGTTAATGAGTACTTAATGTCAAAAAATGACAATTCAAAACTAGTCTCTATTCTTGCCAGGTCTATGGTCCAGATTTGAATGAATATTTTTGACACTAAATACTCATAAACGTTAATTGACGTCTCTGAGTGCGGCAGTATCTTACTTACAATAAAGTAGGTAATAACTTAATTATATTAACCTACTTTTTTTACTGTGAAAACTCTTTTGCTAGTAATAATACAATAAATATGCAAATTTCTTATCAAATACTTAAGAGTAAACAATAGCGCGATGCAGTTCGATTGCAGCGCCATCTAGTTTCGTATATAGAAACAACTTGTAATACTCTAGCACAGCATTCGGTGTGCTGTTGCTATATCTTGGGAAGGACGATTCAACTCGGTCCGGAGCGGCTTGTTGGAGCGGCGCACGACCGCGATATTGAGTGCAGTTCACAAAAGAAATTCCGCTTTTAAAGCTTTTGTAATAAGATCTAAAATATTTACTTTTGACGGAACTTGTTTTCGTGGGAGTTTATTACTAATGTGTGCGTGTGTCGTAGTGTACCGATGCATAAGCGCGTAGGCTGCCGAAATGCCGGCTTGATGCCGGCTTGTAGGCAATCTTTAGGTACTATTTCTCGTTGCGTGTGCCTGACAAGACTACGCTTGTCTGTGTGCGTGCTGTTTCGCAGGCCTACATAACTCGATATTTAGCGAGTTAGTTGAAGGAATCTAGAGAGCGGGAGCGAATTGTATGTACCTGTGTGTGTTGCATATTGTTTCGCGCGCGTTTAATACTGTTATGATAAGATTTTATTGATGGATTTTTTTTATTTGTTTATAAAATGGTATTGTACTTGCATTATGGTAATGATTTTTTTATGCTCGCTCGTTTGGTACGGCTGTTGGGAATCGGGTTATATGGACGCTCCGCCACTGATATACTTCCTTCTAGCATGAGAGCAGTGACGCACTACGTCCGAATCCGTGATTTAGAAAACTCCGATCGAATTCGGTTATTGCTTACGCACTCCTCCTATCTCCGACACAAACCCAAGCAATTCAGGAGCCATCTTTTGCAATACTTGGTTTGACGGAAGGAAATCGGATGCTGGAGATCGGATCGTAAGTTACCATAGAAAATAGTACTACGGACCATATTTTCACGGATTCGGATCGGACGTAGTGTGTAACCGCTCTGACGCGTACATAATTAAGAGTGAGATTATTGCGACACGCTTATCATAGTATTTCTATATTTCAATAATATCTCAAAGCTACACAAATTAATTGATCATCGCAATAATTAATTGATCATTGAATGAGTGACCAAAAATATTTTGGTCACTCATTCAATGACCATTGCTTAGCCTAAGCAATTGCAAATAGAGTGCGCTAGCCACTACACTTTCGAGTCCCTCATTTAATTTATAATAAATTAAAAACTTATTTATTTTGTATGTGTACATAATGTAAATAAGCATAATATGTCTGTACTTCGGCAGGGCAACTGGAACAAACTCATATACCCAAGTCTTAAAGTTGTGATGATCCTGACTTGATGAACGAAAGTTTAATATTGAATAAAAACTATATCGAGATCATTGAGTTATAAAGTAAACTAATAGTAGTTCAATGATCGAGATGAGGTTGGTTGCATAGGATTTCTTAAACGTCAATATAAGCATTTTGTTGAAGTTTTCGGCGTGTTGACAACAATTAGATGACGCGATCGCTCTAATCAGTTCGTTTCTTTTCGACCGACCTTACACAAACAAGATCCTCACGTGACTGGTGAGATACAAGAATTTGAAGGTCAACGCAACACTATAACCAAACAACAACATTTCGGGCTAATAGGCGAAACAGCTAATCAGTTTGCGCAATACAAAGTTGTTTGTCTCTGCAAGATGGTTTCGTTTTAGGGATTTTGGAGCATTACCATCGTCAGAACTATTATTTTAAGCACACCGTAATTACAACGTTATTAACAATATTTCATGGGGCAATGAAAATATATTTCTTGAACCAATTTCATCTGTTAAAAAAATTAAGTGACGAGTTAGTAGATCTAAGTACCAAGGTAGGTGCTGAATAGGAACTTGAAATCTAAATATAAATGCTGGAACCATTGTCGTAGCCAACAAGAGGTACATTTATAATAAAAACACATTGCATTCTTATTGTTTATTCTAGTGAAAATGATTTTTTTCTATACCTACCTACATGATTTTAAAATCGGGTTGATATAAAATATTGTTGTCAATAGTCACATAAATTTGGCATTTCCTTCTTTATGGAGCTGCAAGAAAAAACGTGTAAATTATTAATATCGACTACATGTTCATAAATGTTCCCAATGAATCAATCTCTCACCTCTTATTACATACTTATATAAATCACCCCATTTAATCCCCAAAGGGGTAGGCAGAGATGAATTAATTTACACGTTTCGCTAATTAGGTCCTATATAAGGTGGCGAGCTTATTGCCAGTTATAAGGCACGTAATTCACAGTTATTATATTGCTAAGTGGTATAAAAGGAACGCTGCTGCCCATTACTATTTGCTGTCTTAACCTTATTCGCCTTGTACGACACCCGCGGGAGAGATGGTGCTCTGTCACCACACGGCTATTATGTATGGCTGTGTGTATGATTTTATGTACTTACGACACTGATCCACGGGAATGCAAATACCATCGTTGCCTCTTGCGAATCCGTCAATGCACCGACATTTGGGTTGACACAGGAACGGGTCATTGTTGTCGCATGGCTGGGACCAGTTGGGGACATCGTAACAATTGTCGGTGTAGCACGGTGGGGGGCATCCGTCAAACTCTTCGTTCGGCCTAGTACATTGTACTGGAGCTGGAAATATAGTATAGTAAATAGTAGGTACACTTAACAAAGAAAAGAAAATTAAAAAGTATTTGTCATTAGACATTCAACAAAGAAAATAAAATCAGAAAATTTTCAGAAAAATATTAATTGTTTTGACGTTGGAATTTTTTAAAAAGTTTATCTTTTTTTGTTTTATGCGGGAATCGAATCTGCGTCCTCTGCAACCCGGGCAGATGCCTATACCACTTGGTTGACCAGGACGTTAATTACCTTGCCGAAATTTACTACCCTCACAATGTAGAGTTAAATTTCTCACATAAAAAAGCAGATATTTATTTTTACAAATACCATGTATTCAGTTAAGCTTGGCTTTGCTTCATAATTATGATTAATTTGATTATAATTTCAGCATTATATAATTGATATAAAAAAAAATATATTCGAATAATTATTTGGCTTGATAGTGGAACTTTTCGGAATTTTTATTCCTTTTTATAATTTTTAAATTTTTAAATCCCTTTTAGAATTTGCTTATGTTTTACAAAGTGTTACTTTAATTATTATTTTTGCATTATAAAACAGGGTGGTATATTATGCCATTATGATGGCTTCAACAATATTGAAATTATGACTTACGACAGTCCTCAGGTAGAACACATTGGCCGTTAGCTAGCCTGTAGCCACTCTTGCAGACGCAGCCGGCAGGGCAAGGCCAGATAGGGTCACAGGGATAGTACGTGTCACTGTCATCCACAGGGCAATAGTTGATTGGGCACACAACTTTACAATTCACGTAGGTCCTATTCCCACCTCTGCACGGATTGCCCCCTGAAATAGGGAAACCAGTTCAAGAAATACGGAACATTTTTGCTAATCAGTTCAGAGCATGAACCGAGTTCAACTTCAACTGATCGCGTTTAATTATGCGGTGAAATCGGCCCTATGTTATCGGAAGACTTATTTACTTGGACAGTTTCTTGGACGGATGCACCTGCCGCCTGGACGGGACAGGATATATCCGGACTTGCACACACAGCCAACAGGTAAATTCTTCTTATTGCAGTTCGATTGGTTCGGTGTCCGACAAGTTGATGGGCAGGCGATGACGGGCGTTTGAATTTCTGCGTTCGGATCCCCATTGCAACCAGCGTTGGCTGAAAAACAAATCGTGAACTATTTTCTGAGTTGCTCCGTGTTAAGTACTCCTTAATGATTATTTATATTTTTGATATATATTCAAATGTGACATGAAAAATAAGTGACAAAGAAGACAGACTAAATTTTGTGAGCTATCATCAATCATATATTGCTTTTATTTGATTAGTTATTTACACTCCATTTTTTTAAATAAATGACGATGTATGGATTGTATCCCCTTCGGGGATATAGGCGTTATTTATGTTTGTATGTATTATATTACTACAGTTAAATTAAGCTTTGACAAAGTAGTAGTTTGTACAACTGCACTGAAATGATGGTAAAGAGGTGATTAATGAGCACGAGTGTCACAATGACTCTTTCTCAAATTACTTTTTCTAAAGGCCTGTTCCACAATCGACAAGTAAGTTCGAAGTAGTTTACTTTGCAGTTCAATTGACATATATTTCATATAACAACTGTCAAATGATCTGCGAAGTAAGCTACTTAGAACTTACTTGTCGATTGTGAAACAGGCCCTTAGACCATAATTATCTATAGGTTAATAAAACAGTAATAACCAAAATGTTACTTCCAATTTTAAATTAGTGTACCACTTGGCGCTCTAGTGTTATCAAATATAACATTCTCCATTTCGAAATGTTCCAATTTTAAATTAGTAGGTATACAGCTTGGCGCTAATAGCTTTAGGAAATTTTTCATACGACGTAAAAGGTCGTATCAAAAGCTTCCGAATTCAAATATTACGAAGATTCGCATTAGGTACAATAAATATATCGAAATTATGTATAAATTTTCTTTTTATTGTTTTGAGAAATACAGTTCTCTATTATTTGAAGTGGAAAAAATCTATTAAAACTTACTTGGACATTGGTAGATCGGAATGCAAGTGTTGCTCAATGCACTAGCGAACACGTAGCCAGATTGACAGGAACAAGTTGGATTTGGTACACAACTACTTGGATTGGGGCGAGTGCATGTCTTCTTGCATGGCCAAGGACACGGTGCGGCTCTAGCTGTAAATAGTAGATTACATACCAATGGCGATAAAATAAAAGAATGTCTCAGGTCGCAAGTATTTGACACCCGAGCTGAAGGCGGGGACGTTTTAAATGCGATCTGAGGCACCATTTTTTTTAACAATCTTTTTAAAACCATACCTGTAGGCCTATTCCCTAACTTTTTTTGACAGTTGAAAGTGATGATCACCGAACTATTTACTTATCCATTACTACTTTTCTATAATGCTATTGTGACACTTGTCCTGTGATAACAGCAATGTATCAGTAAATAGTTCGGTGATCATCACTTTTAACTGTCAAAAAAAGTTAGGGAATAGGCCTACTGACCATAAAGTGGACAAAAGTGGGATCTTTTGTCCACTTGGTCAGGTGTGACATAAAATATATTGACCAATAATTTTATTTTTATTTTTTTTATTACATTATTAGATACAGTCCTCTTACCTTCAGTTGTAGCGGTTATAGTTGTGATTGCAAATTTTGTCATACCTACACAGGGTTGACTTTACATAATATTATCATTTGTTGTGATTGTATTACCTATTACAATTATTGTTTTTGCCTATTGAGTAGAGAAGATATTGCTCTTTTAAAACAAAAGAGACCGGACTCAAAATATACTTTAATACAGGTGTATGGGAGTACCATTTATTTAGGAGCGAATGTATTCTCTTACCAATAGTCAACTTTGAAACTCCTACATCGGGGCCTTCAACTGGTAATTCTGTAAAATATGTAAGAAACCTTTTGAAATTTAATGATTCTTAAATATTTTGACGCCTTAATACTTATATACTCGATACAAAGAATAGGATTCTTTATATCAAGTACCTATAATAAGCGATGCCGTGTGGCGGCAGAGTAGAATACAATTGTCACCACACCAAATCTTTCCCGTGGGTGTCGTACAAGGCGACTAAGGATAAATCAATGATGAGGAATGGGCAGCAGCGTTCCTCTTATACCACTTAGCAATAGCAATGTACTGTGACTTTTGTGCCCGATAAATGGCAATAGGTTCGCCAATTACATGGGACCTAACATAATTGGCGAAACGTGGGTGCTAGTTTACCTCTGCCTGCCCCTTCGGGGATATAGGCGTGATTTATGTATGTATGTATGTATGTATGTGTATGTAGGGGAGACCCGTACAAAACCGTATACCAGGGTAAAACCGTACAGTATAGCTGTGCCCGTTAGTATTTTGAATTAACCGCGAATTTAGCGACCACATCAAGTAGCCAATAGGATCAATTTGTCAACAGACACTTGTCGCTGCACGTACGAGCGTTAACTATATATCACTTAAATATTGTTTTTATGTGTTTTGATCTAATTTTATCGTTAACGAAAGTTTGAATTGTGAATAATATTGTAATAATTAGATAAGTACAGTGTTATTAACGTTAAACTGTGTATATTTACCTAATTATCGACAATATTTTGGTGCCGGGTCTGCATTATATGAAAAGTGTATGATGAAATATGTTGTTTATGGTCAGTGGGGCAAAACCGTACGGGGTAAAATCGGCTAGTATACGGTTTAGTCCTGATGAATATATAATGATGTTGTTGTGAGCAGGTTTTTATTACAATGCCTCGGAATTATAAAAGATCTACTAACCGACAAAGCTGGGAGTCAGAATAAGCATTCCTTCTACTTCTACTGCTCACAATGTCTCTTATGAATCTACTTCACCAAACGAGGCAAAACAATGTAAAACAGCCTCTGGAACGCACTCCCACCTCATATACAAAGAGCAAAAAATAAACTTGCTTTTAAACACTTGGTCCGCAATCACTATTTAGAATCTGTTACACCAATCTCTCTATAATTATCTGACATAAATATATAGTATGTATTCTTATTATATTTATTATAAATATAGTTCGTTTTTATTATTGTAAGTATATGTATAACATATGTGTATTCATTAAGTAACCTATGTATATTAACTTATATAAGTAAGTATAAGTAGGTAATCATAAATTTTGTAAGGAAGCTTTGATTTAAGGACATTTATTTACATAACGTTATTCACTTT
Organism: Cataclysta lemnata; assembly: GCA_963931975.1. Classification (NCBI taxonomy): domain Eukaryota; kingdom Metazoa; phylum Arthropoda; class Insecta; order Lepidoptera; family Crambidae; genus Cataclysta; species Cataclysta lemnata. The sequence continues at coordinate 10,634,478 of OZ008339.1, forward strand.
CTGCACCGCCAGCTTATATTTCTGTACTCAGCTTTTCGGTTGACTGGTAGAGAATGCCTTATGGCATTAAGTCCGCCATTTGTAACTTTTGTGTACAATAAAGATTTAATAAATAAATAAATAAATATAGGCGTGATTTATGTATGTATGTATGTATAATAAGCGAGGGAATCACGCGCGACCAACATATTCAACTGCTTTATCCCGAGAGACTGAATATGTCATTCTTGAGCATGTGGTACGTTAATTATAATATAGGTATAGGTAATATAGGTAAAGGTTGTAGATACTATAATATGCCAAAGTCTCCATGAAATATAATTAAAGAGATTCTGAGGAGTTTGATCGTGCATTGGCCCTCAACCAACCAACTGATTGCGTAATCTAAGCAATGTTCAATAAGCCAGATAATTATAGGATAGGTGAGCACTAATTTTATATCTAAATTTCCTCCGTGCTTTTGTAGGCACGATAAGCCGTTGGTCCCGACTGCATCTTGTAGTTAATAAACCAATCGAAAATGGGAGGGAACTGGCATATCCTGCCTATATTCTTGCATCCATAGATAAGACTGCCTAGCAGTGAGAATTTTAAGAGGCTGGTCATGATGACGAATATCATTAAAAGATGTTGAATAGAATCAGATCCACTCACCTGACACTTCATCGTCAGCAGGAAAAGCAGAACCTACCAGCGTGAAAATTAAAAGTGCTAATAACATAATGAGTACTGAAACACCAATGGGACCTATGGTTACAGACCACTGTATATTATATTACTTTCTACCTAAAAACAACTATGTTTGAATTCATATTCAATTTGAATAACACTTGTTTTCTAGTGTTTTCACTAACACCTGTGAAAACACTTGAAAACAAGTAGTAGTAATTGTTAGTTGGATTATGGGAATTTCATTTCTATGCTGCTGCTATTAAAAGCTTTATTCAATGTCTATGTTATTTTTATTACTTTTATATCGCTTAAGAAAATCCGCATACAAAATTTATAGAGAATGCAAACAATAAATGGAAAGCTATAAATCATACAATTTAAATAGTCAATAAATTAAGTTTATACTATGGTATTTTTCTTATAATGCGATATTTTTGGTTTGTTAATTACACCTAGGTATGCTATTGATTTCCTCTGCATACAATTGAGTTGGACATTTAACGAGTAGGTAAACTGCATTAATTAACTTCTTCTTATTTTAGTGTAAATATAGTCAGAGGAATTTTTTAGAATATTATGATAAATTTATCAAAATAATTACAAAAAAAGATCGGAATAATTTTAAAACAAAAAAAATCACTCAAAGATATCAGACCTTCTATTCAATTAATAAGGGGTAAAACACCAGCTACAGAATACCCAAAGAGGGTGGTATCAAGAAGGCGGCCGTCTGTAAAACCTAAGCCTAAAGGTCCGTTTATATCTACAGACATTTAGCGTACCAGACACATGCCGTGGCAGAGCAGCAGTCTTCTATACAAAATAGTTTACTAACGCATTTACATCTATCATTACGCGGCCGCGCAGATGCCGACAGACACGGGCCGTGCCCGGCCCGTATTCGCGGAAATAATAAGGTCCATGTCTGTACTTATCTGTCACTATCTGTCTGTCGATGTCTGATACGAAACGCTTTTGGTACGCTATAATAATAAACAGTGTCTGTGGATGTCTGCCACGGCACGTGTCTTGCAAGCTCAATTTTGTAGATATAAACGGACCTTAAACCTCGAGCCGTATGAATTGGAATGTTGTTATTCAAATCACTCTCTCGATTCATTGGTCTCTACACATGGTCCTATCCAACTGTTTTCTATACATTCATTAATCACTGCAGCGTGGTGACGGCAGAGTAGAATACAATTGTCACCACCCCAAATCTCTCTCGTGGGTGTCGTACAAGGCGACATATTAATGATGAGGAATGGGCAGCAGCGTTCCTTTAATAGGTGCCACCTAGCAATAGCAATGTACTGCGACTTTTGTACCCGATAAATGGCAATAGGCTCGCCACCTATTACAAGGGACCTAAAATAATTGGCAAAACGTGGGTGCTAGTTCACCTCTGCCTACCCCTTCGGGGATATAGGTGTGATTTATGTATGTATGCATTAATCACTACCACCTATCCGGTGTGATAAATGTTATCAATTAAAAGGCAGTGGTGGGTGGCTTGATGATGACTGCCAGATTGGGAACTGGGTAGGAAGATGATAATGATTGGTAGTACCCGAAGAACTCGATGACGTTGAAGATGTGTATGTTTCATTTGAAGAGGCAAAATAGGCAAGTCGCACTGCGTTAGTTAAATAGGTTATGCCCATCCTCCCTATATTCTGCTCAGCATTCGATTTATACTGATGATAATGAAATGCAGATGTCTGATTATGTAAATGGCAATAGGCTCGCCACCTATTACACGAGCTCTATCCTAATTGGCGAAACGTGGGTGCTAGTTCACCTCTGCCTACTCCTTCGGGGATATAGGCGAGGTTTATGTATCTATTTATTATTATCTAAAGATATAATGCAATAAATATCTGAGTATGTGTGATTCGGCATTTATATTGTCATTCAGCGAAACAGAGCGAGGCCACTCCATCAGACTTCTCCCATGTTACTCTACTCCATGTTCTCATATGTTACTCTAGAAATTTCATCTAAATAATAATTATAACCTTACCGTCTTCACCAACATTGTCTTACGACTTTGGATCACTTATCACTCACTTACCAGCGACCAAAAGCTTTAAGTGGATTACAAGGCGCTTGATGGCCATAAACAGGACATACAAAATAACTTACACATGGTTAAGATTTTTAAGTTGGGTTATTCTTCCTTTGAAAGGTAGCTCGATAAAACATAGGGATAAAGGCGAAATTTGCTAAGTGAAATTACAGAATACATTTGCGTCTATAATAATTTTATTTCAGTGTGTTGTCTTATCAAAGTGACTTTTATTTAGAAATATTTAGAATGTTGCTTGCTCGATTTCATATTAACTACAACCACAAATCGTATTTTGTGATAGATAGCTTACAATTCACATTTAGATAAATCTAATATGGGCTTGGCAATAGCCATCAATTAACAATAATTGCAGGTATTTTAAATTTGCAAGTTAATTTGGTAACAGATAGATATAAACTAGGAAGGAATGGGAGGAATAACAGTGTCTTGAATAAAAAAAATAGTACAAAAATACTTGTAGATTTTATTAAAATTCTGAAGACATTTTATTACCATACATTGTTTTAATTATTGAAGCTATACTTTGTTTTCATCATGGCGATGGTGCTGTAAAAGAGTAAAAGAAATTAGTAAACAATTTTATACTATTATTAATTATCAAATTGAATTATTATTTTCATTTTCATTAAAACATTATGAAAATGTTCACAAACGCATAAAGACTATAATTTTCGAACTTTTTCTAACCAAAATATTGTTTGTTTCATAATGAAATTGAAACAATATCGTGTGGCTTAACTCTTATCGTCTCTTCCTCGTTCATCAACTGTGTAATCTGAGCAACATTTGAACTGTCATCTAATTAATTGTCAGCCGGTTTGGTCAAATGGTCAGATAGGTGGCTATCGGCCAAGAAGTCCCGGGCTCGAATCCTTTTTCTTCTTCCCCCTACCCTGTTCCCAGTCTATCTGGGGTCAGCGCAGTATGTTTCCTCTTCCATTCATATCGGTCAAACGTCATCAAGCCATCCACTCCCTTTTGATTCATATCGTCCATCACACCGAAAAGGTGCTCGTGATGAATGAATGTATAGAAAAGAGACAGAACGGACCATGTCGAGAGACCGATGAACGGAAAGAGTGATTGGAATGACAACATTCCAATCGTCAAGGTTTTGGCTTAGGTGGCCCTCTAGACGGCCGGCTGTAAAACGCGCCTGCCTGTAACCAACCCTCTTTGGGTAGTACGGGCAAATGTTTATAATGAACGCGGAAATATATCTCGAGCGATGGTTGTTGTTATGTAGTTTATTATTAAATATTTATATATTATTTTGTGTATTCAAATTTGTTCGTTAGTAATACTTTGGGCTAAACCATTTAGGTGTGATTTATTTATTGATTACTTTGCGATACCTTTTTATGTTTGTATTTTATTGAACCTATATTTTTTTACAATTTTTCGTGACTTGCAACAAAATGCAATAGACGCAAATAAAGACTACAGAACAATATTCAAGGCCAAAGCCTTGTTGTGCTGGTGAGGTCAAGTTTTTATTGAAATTTTTGAATTAAATAAATGTTTCATCAATTTGTAGATATATAGCATGTATAGAGATATATTTTAGCTATTTTCTGAGTCTGTGATAATAATGAACACAAAATTCGAATAAAGGCAAAACAAATTGCTCTTTGCCTTCGACTGAAGGAGTATCATTGAAGTGGTCGTTAAATATATATTACATACCTATCTACTGCGACATTTAATAGAATCTAGAATGATGCAGCCCGAAAAACAGATGGATGGATTATTTAAAAATGTATTTGAGGAAGAAGGGAGTTCATGCTGAGTTCACGTCTAATAAAAGACAATGGAAGAATCAGACAATCACACGTTTTGCCCACCCCACTTAAAGTTGGATAAGGGCATGGTGAAGAAGAGATTGCGCCAATTATAGGGACCTTGGTAGAGGACCATGTGTGTGGCAAGTCATGTATCTGAATTCGGCTCTTCAGGCATAATGCAATTAGATGGGAGACCAAATATGTAGTAAGACGATTTTAGTTCGTGCTTCGAAAGGCACGTTAAGCCGTTGGTCCTGGCTGCAATGCAGACGTTAATACCAACCAATCTGCACTGGGCCAGCATAATGACTTTTTTAATGCCTGACAGGGAAGCTCTTGCCCTTCATCTCACCTGATGGTAAGTGACGATAAGGGCCGAAGATGGAATCGGGCTTCAACTGTAACCCTCAACCAGAGAGTAGCTACCTATCTTATCACAATTGTCGGAACACAAATATGTTGTAAAATTTTTTATTTTGGCGACAGATTTTAATATGACGGTGGTAGCTAGCCAGGCGGACTAGAAAGAAGTCCTACCACCAACCATGGTGATGATGATGACAGGCCGCTTAAGTACGTAACTTACGGCAATCTTCGACAGGAATACAAGTGCCGTTGTCTGCTCTGGCGTAATCCGGCTTGCAGCGGCACTGTGGGTTGCACGTGACAGCCACGAGGGTGTTGCAAGGCGCCGTCCTATAGGGGACGTCATAGCAACTGTCGCTGTAGCACGGAGACGGGCATCTGTCCCACTCCTCATTTACTCTGGTGCATGTCACGGGAGCTAGAAGCAGAATAGCCAACAAATGAAGTAAGTCGTTGATTAGTAAATTTAATGATGCTTCTGTGTGTTCCTTGTAGGAAGGGAGGAATACAATACTTGTTCTGGTTTTCAAAATTATGCCAGAGTTGACTAAATTTTATCTTTAATATAAAAATGATACATCCAATTCCGTATTTTGTGTGTTTAATAATCTAATAATAAATCCTTACCGAAAAAAATATCATCAGACAAAATAATATCAAAAGAAGCTTATTAGACTTTTACTAGATTTTTTTTATGATTGTCTGTAATATTAGACTGATTTGTCAGTCTCTTGTTTCCTGACGTGCTTTTGACTGCAACTCCTCATTCACCATAGGGCTGATACATAATTGGAAAGGACAGTGCACGGCAGAGTAGAATACAATTGTCACCACCCCAAATCTCTCCCGTGGGTGTCGTACAAGGCGACTAAGGATAAATCAGTGATGAGGAATGGGCAGCAGCGTTCCTCTTATACCATCTAGCAATAGAACTGCAACTTTTGTGCCCGATAAATGGCAATAGGCTCGCCACCTATTACATGGGACCTAACATAATTGGCGAAACGTGGGTGCTAGTTCACCTCTGCCTACCCCTTCGGGGATATAGGCGTGATTTATGTATGTATGTATGTACAGTGCAACTTTTACTTTGACCGCATATGAACCCCAATGTACATAATTGAAACCTATGCCAAACCTTAGTACTAATTATCCATAACAACGTTGACTATGGGGCCAATGTTTGAAAAAAAATAGATTTTTATATGACTTGATTATAGGTTCAGAATTTGTTAGCTTGTATATTTTTTTCCTAGGATAGATTTATTTGGCACCATGGTAAAAGTTGTTATGGATGATTAGAACGTTTGGAATAAATTTCAATTATGTCCTTGGGTTTCATATTTATGGGCCAATCAGTTGCATTGTCCTTTCAGAATTCCTAGCGGTAGGTATACTTACGACAATCCTGAGGCAAAACGCATTGTCCGCCATTAGTCTTGTATTCGCTTTTACAAATGCATCCTGAAGGACAAGGCCAGACGGGGTCACATCCGTAAAACACTGGTTCTTCACTATCGGGGCACGGATTGTAAGGACACGACGAGCAAGAGACTAATGTCTGATTTGTCCCGCATGGATTACCACCTGAAATAGCAGCGACATCATAATCATCACTAGCCCTCTTATGTTACTACTGCTGGGGTACAGGCCTTCCATGTGGATGCAAGAATATAGGGAGAATAAGCCAGAAACCAGCACGCTGACCCAGTGAGGATTAACGACTGCAACTGCGACCTGGAGAAGCACGGATCTCGAGATAGTATAATTTTGACCACCCATTGAACCAGCCTTAGCGAATATTGATCAGTGTATGCGATCGTAGGCTTAGCCAATGTGTTATAGAACTCCTTAAAAATAGAAGACAAACCAATTGCAAATCGTATTTATCAATGTAATAGAAAATCCACAACTGCTACGGGCACGAACTGTAGTACGCACTGGTTGGAACTGGTTCGCCTATAAGTCATAACGCAGAAACGAAAAGTGCGATTTGCGGTTCTGTGTCAATCGTTTTGCTACATTTATATCGTGTCAAGGCACGTAACTTATACGGTTCGTGCCCAAGCCATGCGTTTGTGTAGATGTGATTTTGCCTTAAGTAAGATTAGTGTACAAAGAAAAAGAGTTCAGAAAAATATGTAAAAATATTGTCTTAACGTTGGAATCGAAACCGCGTCGTCCGTTGTCTGGGCGGCTGCCTATTATCACACAGCCAACCAGGACGTTACCGATAACTTTTAAATTTTTCCTGACCTCTTTTTCTTTGTAATATTTTTTCTAAAATTATGTTCAAATAAAAGTCATAATAATAAACCAATATTCAGTATCTATGCGTATTTTAGTTTACCTGGGCATCTATCTATGGGAATGCATCTTCCGCCTCTCCTAGACAAAATGTAGCCAGATTTACAAACGCAACCGGCATTAATTGGATCCGAATATCCTTGGTTTGGTTGTTTACAAGTGGATGGATTAGGAAGAACTGGTGATTGGATTACAGCGTTTCGGTCGCCATTGCATCCAGTATTCTCTGAAAATCAATTCAAACCTCTTTTTAGATAATCAATATCTAGCGACTGGCCATGAAAGAATAGTTATGACTTAATAAAAAATCATCATATACATGATGGGTATTCCATTTTGAGTTGGTTCGTTATTCTCCTTGACAGCTAATTCTCAATAATCTTTCTCAATAATTCGATAGGTACATACATACATACGTAAATCACGCCCTGAAAGGGCAGCTAGATGTGACTTAACATCAATTATGTTAGGTCCCATGTAATTGAACATACACATACATACATAAATCACGCCTATATCCAGGCAGAGGTAGGTAATTTGGTTAGGTCCCATGTAATAGGTGCCGAGCCTATTGCCATTTATCGCTCACGGAAATGCAATAGGTGTGCCAATTACCATAATTGTAAAGGACACGTAAATCGCAGCATATTGCTAGGTGGTAAAAGTGGAATGCAGTAAGCCAAAACTTTGAGCAGTATGAATTAGAATGTTGTCATTCTAATCACTCTGTCCGTTCATCGGTCTCTCGAAATGGTCCGTTCCGTCTCTTTTCTACACATTCATTTTCACCTGTACGGTGTGATGGATGATATGAATCAAAAGGGAGTGGAATGGCTTGATGACGGATGACCGATAGGAATGGAAGAGGAAACATACTGCGCTGACCCCAGATAGACTGGGAACAGGGCAGGAAGAAGAAGATAAGTGGAATGCTGCTGCCCATTACTTATGCCTTGCCTTCTGTCATTGCCTTCTCTCTTGGGGGAAAGGCGTGATTTATATATGCATGTATGGTAACAAGTTAAAGCACTTACGTGGGCATTGGTATGTCGGAATGCAGGTATTATTCCACCTGCTTGCATAAACATGGTATTGTTCTTTGCAAGAGCAGACCGTTCTGCAGTTTCTTGGGTTTGGCTCTCCACATGTGGCTCTGCATCTTCGTGGACAAGCTTAATGAAGAAATAATAAATTCAAAAAAAATCATATACTTCAAGCCATTGCCTCATACAAAGAATTATGCGGGAATCGAATCTGCGTCCATTGCAATCCGGGAATTTTTTCGAACTTTTACTAACCACCAAAATCATTGTAGGTACTAATTTTTCTAACATGGATGAAAGGAAGAGGGCGATCGAAGAATCGATGATCTTCTTCGATCGTCCTCCGATCGATCTAATAATATAAGATCGATAAGCCTAATCTGTTGTCCGAGGGGCCTTTACAGCATCTACCGGATTTATTGGGGAAGGCGAAGACCTTGTCACCTTGTTAATAGAAGAAGGGCGAAACTCATCAAATACTTAAAACGATTGTGTGTTCTAAATTTATGATAATAAGGATAATGATAATAATAAAGGCCTTTTTCACAACCAACAGGTATTTGACATTTCAATTGAACTGCCCATTAAGCTATTCAGAATTTACCCGTCGAATGTGAAACAGGCCCTAACTGTACAGGAATGCATATTTGAGGTGAGCCAAATTATCTTGCCTTGTACAGGTTTGGCTACGACGTCTCCTCCACATCTGAGAAGTAGGATAGTACAAGATATTCTTAAAACGAACGTCCAGATCTATTAATCCTACAAGCTTGGACCAAACCCTATACAGCTTGAAACCAATCAAAGAAGTTTAAAGTGAGTTACGTGACGGGATAATACCCTGGTCGGGACGAGGACGGGACGGGGACGGGGCCTCTCTCGTTCAAAACGCCCCGTGCATGTCCCGTCCGTGACTCCGCGACATATGTCCTTCATGGTACATTTTGTGTGAAACGATGTTTCTGCAGTCCCCGTACCTGTCCCGTCCACGTCCGTCCGGGGTATTTTCCCGTTACGTATGCAGTTACCTTAACGTTTTTGTCTTAAATGCCAGTAATCATCATCAGCCAATCAAATGATTTATCCGAAGACCCGTCTTGGAGTAACGTGAACAGAGCGTCAGTTTACCACAATATTTCTCAATGGACTTAGTGCCTGTGTGGTGACGGCAGAGTAGAATACAATTGTCACCACCCCAAATCTCTCCCGTTGTGACGTAACGAGGGTGCATCTTCCTGATATTTTAATAAAATATATTTTTATCAGTATATTATTATAGTAATATTTATACAGTCAAGGAAAATGGGGTGACAGAGCAGATCTATCGCAAACATCATTTCAACATTATAAAGTCCTATAGAGGGATAAGCGCCATCTAGTGGGAATCTGCGGACCAATTAATGAGAAATCTTTAGTAGTAGCATAAGACGTGTTGTGCTTTCTTCTAAAAGAACATTCATCGCATCATCAATGTATCACACAGGCAGGACGCCATCTAGTGTCGATAATGTCGCGCGATAGATGATTTTTTATATTGTTATTAGTGGGAGGAGAGACCGGAACCAATGAAATTAGAGAAAATATCGTATGGTATTTCAACTAAGGGATGATTGGTCAAGGAGGAATTAATGAAAAAATGCGTTAGCTTGGGGAAGATTAGGGGTATAAATACGAAAACAAAGTTAAAATCGAGAGGCAGTTCGGGTAGAGATTTTGAGAGGTTCGGGACTTCCGGGAGTCCTGGCAAAGGTCGATCGGTCGGAGAGAATATTAGCTTTCGGTTAGGTTCGAATCAGCTCAAATCGGAATTTCAGCTTAGAGCGAAAATCGGTGTGATTACGGGAGAATGTTGGTGAAAGCTCAGTTGGTGTGCGGTTCGGTTCGGGGCAGTGCAGTGTGTTCAGTGATCTGTATACATACATACATCATAATTATCATCGTACCAAATCATCATCATATCTTATCATCATCATCATCACAATCATCATCATCATAATTATCATCATACCTACATTGGTATGACTTCGGAATATTCATCAGGGATCGGTTTCGTTCGGACTTAATTCAGTTCAGATTAGGTGATTACGGGAGAGTATTAGGGAGGACTCTGTCAGTGTGTGTTAGTGAATTAGATTGTGGTCGTTGGAGGTTCCTGAGTCCAGATAGCTGTGTTCCAGGCGTTGGGGTATGGAGGTCGGATTCGGTTGAGACGTTCGGTCTCAAACGCCAGGTATGGGCTAGGGACTGAAGGTAAGGTAGGCCAGATTATTGATGTTATTGTTTTATTACCTTAATTGAATTGTTGTGACTCGGTTATTACTCGTTGTTCGACCATACATATTTGTGTGTGTTATTGTGCTTATTATAGGAATGCTATTATGTGACATTATGATATTGTTGATTGGGATTTTTGGTTCGACGGAGATTGGCTATATAGGAGAGTTCGTGGTTGTTGTTGTCGATTGAGGAGTGGTTTAGCCTGTGTTAATTACTGCGTTATTGGTCATGCGCAATTGCATTGTATAGGGATCTCCGGCTTTCAATACGGTGTCTGATTGTCATGGTTTTATTGGTTGTTATTGAGTATGTTGTATAGATTACCATTGTGATTGATTGGTTGATAATATATTTTATGACTGGGAGGTGAAGCTGAGCAGAATTCCTGAACAATTCGTTACTACGTATATATTTTAATACTTTTACAGCAGATATTTTATCTTCCTACATATAACTGGAACACAGGTTGTTGGTGGAGTGTTGGAGTATTGAATCTTCGACGTAAATTAATTGACTGTATGTGTTATATATTTAAATTCCTTTACAGCAGACCTTTTATCTTCCTACATTATAACTAATGATACAGTTTGTTAGTGGTATATTGGAGTATTGGACCTTCGACTATAATAACTAACTATATATCGTTATACTGCGATCGTTAACACGCTTCATTGTTATATGCGTCTATGGACAGTTTTGGATTATACCTACGTGTCAATGTTTCATGACATCTTTCACTGACTACTGTGAATATATTTCATCATCTTGACTTGATGTACAGCTTTACTGACGGATGCGGATTTGGTTCATCAGATTTACCTAATGGCATCAGATTACGGATTCATTTCATTAATAGTAACTCGAGGGATGCGGATAACATTGTCAGTTTTAACTGATTATTACGAATTTATTTCATTAATAGTAACTCGATGGATGCGGATTACATGCGGACTAGTTCATCAACTTAGCTTGATGTTTACGGATTATACTGACTACTACGGACTTCCATACCACAATTAAATGTAACCTTTGGAGTGCTCCAACGGGGTCTGGATAATTTACACGACTTATAGATATTACAAATAATAACCTGAAGGAATGATAAGGAATGTAATACATCGGTACTATGTCACCTGTCTACTACTACTATACTACTACGACATCTACGACTAATACATTGGTACGATGTTACCTACCTACTACTATTATACTACTACGACATCTACGACTAATACATTGGTACGATGTTACCTACCTACCTACTACTACTATACTACTACGACATCAACGACTGTCTATTTAATTGTCCGCCGGTTAGCAAGCTGACCTTGCCGACATTTGTTATATGTGTTATATCATACACTACTACCTACAACTCCGACCACCACGGTGATCATGTTGGCCTTTGTCCTACAATGCTTATCATTACTACTATGGTTATTATTACTTGGTTATCGTAATCTGGATTCTTGGAGTATCTTCATATGTGTATCGCTAATGTCAATTAACTCTTAATATATTAAATTAACTCTTATTATTCTAAGCTCATTTGTCTTTTATTGTTAATTGTTCCGTATCCTCGCTACGTTGGGAACACTTCACATACCTCATAAAAGAATCTTGGGTTGCTTTTTCACAGCAGGGGGTCCTAACATACTTGATGATCATTAATACGTTGGCCAAATTACATTAATATAAATATTTATTTAAGAGTAATATAATAATAACAATAATAAAACTTGTCATAATTTAGCTGTGTAGATAATATCTATATAGATATATTATATCTGGTCCCTTGTTATTTAGTAGATTTGGGGCTACATATATTGATATGGGTTCTTAATGTTTACGTTGGAAGCATTACACGATCAATTGGGAGTATCTTGGTATTGATGCTAGGCTTAGGTCAGTAGACATATGCAGTGCTAATACTGATGCCCAAAATACGCCCAATACTCTACAAGAAGCTAAGACTATTTCTCACCAAACTCCACACTCTCCAGATTGATAGAAGGGATTACTTATGTCGAAGGTTCGTGGTGAGACACAACAGTAGCATCGTTATTATGGTTCAAACTAGGTCAGATCGTTTAGGTTAGACAGGAGCTATTTGGTGGTAGTAGTTCCATTACTGAGGATACTCAGATTGGAACCCGTTAAATAGTTGCGACAGCGCGGGCTTGCCTCACAACCAAGTCTCCCACGTAGAATCTAGGCTGTCTTTTGGATTATAATGACCTTCTTCTGAAGTGTTGTTGAAGTCAGGAAAATTCGGCCTGGTTTCTCTACCTATGGTCTGGTTTAAATACACCACACATACATTCCACGGGAGTATTAACGGACTGGAATAATACACTGATTCGGGTAGGGCATATAAGGAACTTCCGGTGGTTTGGAAGGAGAGAGTGAATCGAAGGTTGTCACTCATTGTGTGAAGCGGGGAGCGGGCTTCCACTTCCTTATTTATTTTAAATATTTATAAGGCGAAAATTTTTATTCGCATCTGTTTCCAGTTAGGTCCCCCTCGTTAGTGTTTCGTGTTTAGTTAGTAAGGGTGGGTCGTTACAATTTGGTGCCGCGTGACCAGGATATTGGTTAAATATAGGTAAAATTGTTAAAATAAAGGATTGTAGACGTAGCGGGTTCGATTCCCGCAACATTATTAAAATAAATCATTGTACGTAGCGGGTTCGATTCCCGCAACATTATTAAAATAAATCATTGCGAGTAGCGGATTCGATTCCCACCACATTATTAAAATAGTTTATTGCGGAGGTAGCGGGTTCGATTCCCGCAACATTATTAAAATAAATCATTGCAGGAGTAGCGGATTCGATTCCCACCACATTATTAAAATAAATTATGGCGGAGGTAGCGGGTTCGATTCCCACAACATTATTGAAATTAGTTATTGCGGAGGTAGCGGGGTCGATTCCCGCAACAATTTTGGAAATAAAGGATTGCAGAAGTAGCGGGTTCGATTCCCACCACATTATTAAAATAAAGGATTGCGGAGGTAGCGGGTTCGATTCCCGCAACATTTTGAAATTAAAGGATTGCAGAGGTAGCGGGTTCGATTCACGCAACAAGACAATTTTAAGAACTTTTGTTCAACCATAATTTTAATTGAATTAGTATAAAATTAAAGTGAATGGTGTTTGCAGTCAGAATTGTTACAGTGACCACTTGCGGGCCTATTACGGCACGGTTAGCAGTCGAAGTGTGGTTGAATACGAGCGCGGAAAATTATCAAACATATTATATTTAATTTATCCGTAATTCACGATTTTAAATCTCGGTTTGACAAATTTATTGAATTGGGGGTGTAAGAAGTGTATTATAAAAAAATAAAAATAAAAACTAGTTCGCTCAAAATGTTTTAAATTTACGATTGGCTGTCAGAACCAGAATGGTACTTGCAGTTAATTTATTGAGTCGCCTGAAATGTATTCGGTTACAACACTTGGCACTTCTTTTCAAGAGGCAATAATCGAACCCAAATGCACAAAGTTTTGGTCATCTTAATATTTCTACTTGGAAAAAAGCAGAAAAAAACACTTCTCTCCGATAAAGCCCAACACTAACTAGGTAAACGAAATACTTATAGAAATATTTCCCGCCATTAAAACCAAACACCAAGTAGGTAATAAATTGGACGAAACACTTGAATGGGTTACCATGGAGTTCTGTAGAAAACCACTGGATTGAGTATTCGTTATCACAATCTTTCAATATTGCTCTCTTGCGTGTGCGTGGGAACAGTGAAGGGTCTTAAATTATAAACACGTGTTTTAAAAACCTACTGCATTGAATTGTTAAATGCACAACTATCGTCGAACAAAGGCAAAAACAAAGAAGATTCCATAACGATATACTGTGAGCAGAAGCTTTAAGAATTAAAAATAAAAGACCAGTGGGTGAGACATCTGTTAGCAATAGAATCGAATTTTTTACGTACATTGGACCTATGGACCCTATTTAGTAAAACAAACGGTTTTTTTTATAACCTGACATTAGTTAGCGCCATGTTTAACGTTTAAGGTGAATTTTTGGTGAAACAATCCACACTTAGGCTTTTGTTTTGTATCTTTATGAATTAGGGAATCAAATAATGTTTGTATTGTAATTACTAAAATAAAACTAAAGTGACTGTTATTACAGTCACAATTTGTTGCTTGTGAAATGGAATGAGGTTTTGAAAATGTGAAGTGTTTCCACGGGGTCCTTCCAAGGTCTTGGGGGCGACCATCTTGATCTTTGGACTTATTAAATAAGTTAGGGTTGTTTTAAAAATGTAAATGGTTTCCAAAGTCTTGGGGGCGACAGTCTTATTCTCCAGATTCATAAATTAGTTAGGGTTATGGTTATTAAGTTAATTAGACGTGTAGATTAACACTATGATGTAAATTGTTATTTTATCAATCATAATACACTCATTTACAGACAATTAAGCTTTCACAATTTCGATAACCTTAACTATTGGTAGTGCGAAATAATTAGGTGAGTTCCAAACAATAAAACTTGAGGGGGCGGAGGTGAGAAATGACAACAGTTAATTCTTCTGTTGTAAAACGGTTTTGTGTGGTTTGTTATTTATTACAAATATACTGTCTTCAATAAAAACTGGCGACTAGTTAGGGGGCGTGTGTGTGATGTAACAAAGATGCACCCTTCTACATCTTCAATGAAATGAAATACTTTAACTGTAAATAAATTATTACTTCGGTAAACTACATAATAATTTAGGGGGCGTGTGTGACGTAACGAGGGTGCATCTTCCTGATATTTTAATAAAATATATTTTTATCAGTATATTATTATAGTAATATTTATACAGTCAAGGAAAATGGGGTGACAGAGCAGATCTATCGCAAACATCATTTCAACATTATAAAGTCCTATAGAGGGATAAGCGCCATCTAGTGGGAATCTGCGGACCAATTAATGAGAAATCTTTAGTAGTAGCATAAGACGTGTTGTGCTTTCTTCTAAAAGAACATTCATCGCATCATCAATGTATCACACAGGCAGGACGCCGTCTAGTGTCGATAATGTCGCGCGATAGATGATTTTTTATATTGTTATTAGTGGGAGGAGAGACCGGAACCAATGAAATTAGAGAAAATATCGTATGGTATTTCAACTAAGGGATGATTGGTCAAGGAGGAATTAATGAAAAAATGCGTTAGCTTGGGGAAGATTAGGGGTATAAATACGAAAACAAAGTTAAAATCGAGAGGCAGTTCGGGTAGAGATTTTGAGAGGTTCGGGACTTCCGGGAGTCCTGGCAAAGGTCGATCGGTCGGAGAGAATATTAGCTTTCGGTTAGGTTCGAATCAGCTCAAATCGGAATTTCAGCTTAGAGCGAAAATCGGTGTGATTACGGGAGAATGTTGGTGAAAGCTCAGTTGGTGTGCGGTTCGGTTCGGGGCAGTGCAGTGTGTTCAGTGATCTGTATACATACATACATCATAATTATCATCGTACCAAATCATCATCATATCTTATCATCATCATCATCACAATCATCATCATCATAATTATCATCATACCTACATTGGTATGACTTCGGAATATTCATCAGGGATCGGTTTCGTTCGGACTTAATTCAGTTCAGATTAGGTGATTACGGGAGAGTATTAGGGAGGACTCTGTCAGTGTGTGTTAGTGAATTAGATTGTGGTCGTTGGAGGTTCCTGAGTCCAGATAGCTGTGTTCCAGGCGTTGGGGTATGGAGGTCGGATTCGGTTGAGACGTTCGGTCTCAAACGCCAGGTATGGGCTAGGGACTGAAGGTAAGGTAGGCCAGATTATTGATGTTATTGTTTTATTACCTTAATTGAATTGTTGTGACTCGGTTATTACTCGTTGTTCGACCATACATATTTGTGTGTGTTATTGTGCTTATTATAGGAATGCTATTATGTGACATTATGATATTGTTGATTGGGATTTTTGGTTCGACGGAGATTGGCTATATAGGAGAGTTCGTGGTTGTTGTTGTCGATTGAGGAGTGGTTTAGCCTGTGTTAATTACTGCGTTATTGGTCATGCGCAATTGCATTGTATAGGGATGTCTGATTGTCATGGTTTTATTGGTTGTTATTGAGTATGTTGTATAGATTACCATTGTGATTGATTGGTTGATAATATATTTTATGACTGGGAGGTGAAGCTGAGCAGAATTCCTGAACAATTCGTTACTACGTATATATTTTAATACTTTTACAGCAGATATTTTATCTTCCTACATATAACTGGAACACAGGTTGTTGGTGGAGTGTTGGAGTATTGAATCTTCGACGTAAATTAATTGACTGTATGTGTTATATATTTAAATTCCTTTACAGCAGACCTTTTATCTTCCTACATTATAACTAATGATACAGTTTGTTAGTGGTATATTGGAGTATTGGACCTTCGACTATAATAACTAACTATATATCGTTATACTGCGATCGTTAACACGCTTCATTGTTATATGCGTCTATGGACAGTTTTGGATTACCTACGTGTCAATGTTTCATGACATCTTTCACTGACTACTGTGAATATATTTCATCATCTTGACTTGATGTACAGCTTTACTGACGGATGCGGATTTGGTTCATCAGATTTACCTAATGGCATCAGATTACGGATTCATTTCATTAATAGTAACTCGAGGGATGCGGATAACATTGTCAGTTTTAACTGATTATTACGAATTTATTTCATTAATAGTAACTCGATGGATGCGGATTACATGCGGACTAGTTCATCAACTTAGCTTGATGTTTACGGATTATACTGACTACTACGGACTTCCATACCACAATTAAATGTAACCTTTGGAGTGCTCCAACGGGGTCTGGATAATTTACACGACTTATAGATATTACAAATAATAACCTGAAGGAATGATAAGGAATGTAATACATCGGTACTATGTCACCTGTCTACTACTACTATACTACTACGACATCTACGACTAATACATTGGTACGATGTTACCTACCTACTACTATTATACTACTACGACATCTACGACTAATACATTGGTACGATGTTACCTACCTACCTACTACTACTATACTACTACGACATCAACGACTGTCTATTTAATTGTCCGCCGGTTAGCAAGCTGACCTTGCCGACATTTGTTATATGTGTTATATCATACACTACTACCTACAACTCCGACCACCACGGTGATCATGTTGGCCTTTGTCCTACAATGCTTATCATTACTACTATGGTTATTATTACTTGGTTATCGTAATCTGGATTCTTGGAGTATCTTCATATGTTTATCGCTAATGTCAATTAACTCTTAATATATTAAATTAACTCTTATTATTCTAAGCTCATTTGTCTTTTATTGTTAATTGTTCCGTATCCTCGCTACGTTGGGAACACTTCACATACCTCATAAAAGAATCTTGGGTTGCTATTTCACAGCAGGGGGTCCTAACATACTTGATGATCATTAATACGTTGGCCAAATTACATTAATATAAATATTTATTTAAGAGTAATATAATAATAACAATAATAAAACTTGTCATAATTTAGCTGTGTAGATAATATCTATATAGATATATTATATCTGGTCCCTTGTTATTTACGTGGGCACGTTTCCTTTGTAGATTTGGGGCTACATATATTGATATGGGTTCTTAATGTTTACGTTGGAAGCATTACACGATCAATTGGGAGTATCTTGGTATTGATGCTAGGCTTAGGTCAGTAGACATATGCAGTGCTAATACTGATGCCCAAAATACGCCCAATACTCTACAAGAAGCTAAGACTATTTCTCACCAAACTCCACACTCTCCAGATTGATAGAAGGGATTACTTATGTCGAAGGTTCGTGGTGAGACACAACAGTAGCATCGTTATTATGGTTCAAACTAGGTCAGATCGTTTAGGTTAGACAGGAGCTATTTGGTGGTAGTAGTTCCATTACTGAGGATACTCAGATTGGAACCCGTTAAATAGTTGCGACAGCGCGGGCTTGCCTCACAACCAAGTCTCCCACGTAGAATCTAGGCTGTCTTTTGGATTATAATGACCTTCTCCTGAAGTGTTGTTGAAGTCAGGAAAATTCGGCCTGGTTTCTCTACCTATGGTCTGGTTTAAATACACCACACATACATTCCACGGGAGTATTAACGGACTGGAATAATACACTGATTCGGGTAGGGCATATAAGGAACTTCCGGTGGTTTGGAAGGAGAGAGTGAATCGAAGGTTGTCACTCATTGTGTGAAGCGGGGAGCGGGCTTCCACTTCCTTATTTATTTTAAATATTTATAAGGCGAAAATTTTTATTCGCATCTGTTTCCAGTTAGGTCCCCCTCGTTAGTGTTTCGTGTTTAGTTAGTAAGGGTGGGTCGTTACACCGTGGGTGTCGTACAAGGCGACTAAGGATAAATCAGTGATGAGGAATGGGCAGCAGCGTTCCTCTTATACCATCTAGCTATTGTACCTACTGCGACTTTTGTGCCCGATAAATGACAATAGGCTCGCCACCTATTACATGGGACCTAACATAACTGGCGAAACGTGGGTGCTAGTTCACCTCTGCCTACCCCCTTCGGGGATATAGGCGTGATTTATGTATGTTTGTATGTACTTTGTGCCCTACGTTCAATAAGTTAAGGTTGACAACCGAATGAAGTTAGATACAGTTTTGTAAAGTATGACGTGCTGGTGACAATACCTGTACAATATCCTAAATGTAACAACCAACCAATAGGCAACGAAGCGACAACACTAGAATATAAAAAAAAACTCTGAATTTTTATTTTGAGCACTTATCTTATAAATGAAATCCAGAGTTTAATAATTATCCATCAAAATTACTAAAAAGATAAAAGAACTAAAAATTCGTATTCTCCCTTAATTCGTTTTCACCTTTTGTCTTAATTACGAGTCATATTTAAGTAATTACTTGGCGAACCACGCCACTTACCGAGACAGCGTCTTAACGACAATAAA
The DNA here is from genome assembly GCA_963931975.1 of Cataclysta lemnata. Taxonomy (NCBI): domain Eukaryota; kingdom Metazoa; phylum Arthropoda; class Insecta; order Lepidoptera; family Crambidae; genus Cataclysta; species Cataclysta lemnata. Next base: position 10,654,003 of record OZ008339.1, read on the forward strand.
ACTGCCATTATTTCTATCACTCATAACGTTTTCACACACTACTTCTGTAGTTTCTCTTAGTAGGTATGTCTTGTGACGTCATCATCACCAAAACTTTAATGTCACCACTGCTGGGCCACAAGCCTTCCATATACAAACATACATACATAAATCACGCCTTATATCTCCGATGGGGTAGGCAGAGGTGAACTAGCACCTACGTTTCTCCAATTATGTTAGGTCCCATGTAGGTGGTGAGTTTATTGCCTTTTATCGAGCACAAAAGTCGCAGTACATTGCTAGGTGGTATAAGAGGAACGCTGCTGCCCATTCCTCATCACTGATTTATCCTTAGTCGCCTAGTACGACACCCACGGGAGAGATTTGCGGTGGTGACAATTGTATTCTACTTTGCCGTAACCACACGGCAAGCCTTCCATATGGATGGAAGAATATAAGGAAGTAGAGTCCAAACCAACGGACAAATTTAAAGCGGGGGTTTTGGGCATAAGCTCACCACATCATTACCATTATGACCAACTCTTTAATGTCACTACTGCTGGGGCACAAGCCTTCCAGATGGCAAGAATATATTTTTTTTATGTTATACAGGGAAGCTTTTGCCCCTCATCTCACCTGATGCTAAGTGACGATGAGAGCCGAAGATGATGTGTGTTTCTTGTTTATATACATAGATACATAAATCACGCCTATATCCCCAAAGGGGTAGGCAGAGGTGAACTAGCACCCACGTTTCGCCAAATATGTCATGTCATCAGTCCCATGTAATAGGTGGCGACCCTATTGCCATTTATTGGGCACAAAAGTCGCAGTACATTGTTAGCCTAGGTGGTATAAGAGGAACGTTGCTGCCTATTCCTAATCATATTCTTGTTTATATAATTACAATAAAATAGAATAAAAGTATATCTGCATCTTACCTGCGGTAGCATCACTATTGATTACTGTAGGATTAGTGAGGCATATAAATAAAACACCTAGCAGCAACATCCTGTCACTTCAACAAATAAAAACCACGATATGGATCAGCCTTCACATACACAGTCACTAAAGTGTTCAAAATGTTAATTGTGCAGAAATAAAAGTTTCATTTTATTTGCTTAGATAACGTTGTCATGTTAATGTTGCCACAGGTGTGTGAATAATTATTATTCAGTAAACTTGCTAAAAACAGAAAAGTTAGTCTGCAGTAGGAAGCATTATTATATATAAATAGAGTTAGTAGGGGTTATTCGTTACTTACGTTATATACGATTATTTTAAATTTCGCAGCCAACTAGTTTAATTAGCCGTTCAGTCTATAAAATTTTATAAAAGCACAGATTACTGTTCCTTGGTTCATAATTATCCTTACCAACTTACTAACCCATGTCGGTAAATAGTAAGATTTTTGCCTGGCTGGCTGCTGCATATCATTCAGGCCGCTAGTTGAAATGAACTGCGCTGTTTAGTAAAGAGGCTAAATTGTTGACAGGGTCGGCGCTTCGTTGCGGATCGGGGCGTGGGTGGGTTTGGGAGACCTATCCCTACCCTACAGACTGAGGCATGCTGCGCACTCCCCTATTTTTGTCTTGGACACACGGGTTTTCGGTATCTAGCGTCTTGACGATTCATAAGTGTATTGTAATCATACCAGATAAGAATAAATGAATTTTGACTTTGACTTTGACTTTGATTGGACGGTAAAGTAAGGCCACTGAGACGAAATCAAAAACGAAAACAATCCGATCGTTACTGAGATATACTGCGATAGCAAGCGTCTTAAAAGATACAGATGACGACTATTAGAAAATCTTATAAAATGTGTGTGCCGTGTGGTGACGGCAGAGTAGAATACAATTGTCACCACCAAATCTCTCCCGTGGGTGTCGTACAAGGCGACTAAGGATAAACCAGTGATGAGGAATGGGCAGCAGCGTTCCTCTTATACCTACCACCTAGCAAAGTACTGCGACTTTTGTGCCCGATAAATGGCAATAGGCTCGCCACCTATTACATGGGACCTAGCATAGTTGGCGAAGCGTGGGTGCTGGTTCACCTCTGCCTACCCCTTCGGAGATATAGGCGTGAATTATGTATGTATGTATAAAATGTGTACATTATTATCTGCAAATAAAAATGTTTTTAACCTATGAAAGTGTGTTTACGTTCTTTATCACGTCTCAGTGGCTAAAGACACAGTAGCTTCCATTACATTGAAGTTAATGTGTTTTTATTTACGACGGCAGAGTTGGCTGCGACATACACATAATAATCATCATCATTCGCCTATGTTGTTCTCGGGTTATCTGCGGCCGACGCAGTTTTCACCTTTTTTTGAAAACTTAAAACCAATTCTGAGGTCGTAGTGACCACTACTTCTGTTTCTCATAGTAGGTAGGTGATGTATTGTGACGTCAAGATGAAAGCTGTGGCGACGGCCCTAATCTCTCTCGAGGATGTCGTACGAGGCGACTTCTTCTTCTCCCTGTCCTGTTTCCAGTCTATCCGGGGTCGGCGCAGTATGTTTCCTCTTCCATTCATATCGGTCAGACGTCATCAAGCCTCCCTTTTGATTCATATCATCCATCACACCGTAAAGGTGCGAGTGATGAATGAATGTATCGAAAAGAGACGCAACGGACTATGATGCTAGTTATTTCTTCTTAATACCGCCTAACAAGCGTATACAGGACAATTCTTCATTCATTTAAACATTAATTGACGGGTGATATTTAAAAAAAATAGCAAACCACCTCCAAAGTGCCCCACACTTTGCAGGTGGCAAAGTGAAATATTTTTTGTCACACCTGACCATAAAGTGGACTTTTTCGCCCGCTACGCGTACGAGAAATCCCACTTCTTGGCCAGGGGGTGACATAAAACTATGATGACCTACCTCTACCTTACCTACCATACCTCGGGCGATAAAAAAAAGCCTCAGATCGCGTTTTAAATACATACTTGCGATCTGAGACATTCTCTTTGTTATATCGCCCTTGGTATATAATCTACTCTGACTCTCACTATAATATCCGGGTGTGTAGTGATCAACATGTTATTGTTGATTAGAGGAAAAGGAAAATGCACTGTGAGAATTTAAAAAAATACACCAATTCAAACATTATTTCAAACGAAAATGTTGAATGTTCAGTTACTGCGTTTTTCGTTACAAAGGCAGATTTAGCTTGGCAAGGCATCTTCACTCGATCATGAAATAAAAATCTTAGTTTTGGACCTCCTGGACTTGTTCAGGCATGTATTTCAGAAAAAAATATTTTTAATAACGTTCTTAGTGAATACTGGTCTGATTCAAATACACAAATTGAATTTAGCTGCTAATTATTTGCTTTATTAAAAAGAGAAAAACATGTTAGTGTTAGTATTGATACTGTACCCCGACCAATCATCTTGTCCTGTTCGTATATTATTTTAGGATTTTGCTGGGTTATTACGGTTGGCAGCTCTGCCTGCGACCAAAACTTTATTTAAACGGGAAATTTTCATTCTGATCTGCCCTTACACGCATACGTCCAATCATGGCGCAGGAAAATTAAAGCTTACCATAATAATTATTTTGCTTTGCGATTGGTCGAGGGGCAACATAAATTCGCGACTGTTATTTAATGTACCTCTACCTAAAGTAGTTTTTATATCAAGGACTTCATTTTTTTCTGTTGCTTATTCCCTTTTGCACTTTGGCCAATTTTTATTTTGTGTTTTGTATTTTATCCCGAAGGTTGTCGATTAGAGATCGCCACGTTGTCAATACGGTCTTAAAGATTATTGTTTATTTACATTCGAACTGTTTGTTTTCTCGTTATAACTATTGGTGCAAAAAGGAATTGTTCATTCATTCGTTTGAAATCAGTTGTAGCTGATTCTTTTAATGTATTTGATGATGTTGTTTTGTGTTTTTTTGATGTCGATTTCAGTCATGACTAAGGTTCATTGTTCTCTGCGGCTGCAAATAAAACGAAAATTAAATAAATACGAAATAAAATGGCCTCTTATCTACTATAATATTATAAATACGAAATAAAATCTCCTCTTAGTTTGATAGTCAAGCACTGATTTTATACCTACTCTTATTGTTCACTTAGAATAACTTTCAGTGACAACAAACAAATTTCGATTTTATTAAACACGATAGATTTTATCTGCCAACATTAACTGTTTTTATTTTGTGTGTTTCCTGTTGTTGCTATTTGAAACATAAGTTACAACAAATTTCGAATCATCTAATGTTTGGGTGAGTGAGAGATTAACAAGCACATAGTTGTTTTTATGTTCGTGTATATTCCATTTTTTTTTGTTGTGTTAATTTAATTTAATTTTTAAATATGCTAGGTAAAACTATCCAGACATTCGTTCTTAGGTCATCTAGTATTCATGTTTTGGGCTAGATGATAGGTGTGGGTATACAAAATATTTATTTACACTTACGACATTCTTCAAATGGTATACAAGTGCCATTGGTGTCTCTAGCGTAACCTTCTATGCAGGTGCATTGAGGCAGACATGGTTCGTCTTCATTTATATAACATTTTGATTCAAAACAACTGTCGGAATAGCAACGAGGAGGACACTGGTACCATTCCTCATTGGGACGAGTACAGTTTATTACAGCTGGAAGTATAAGATAGGGTTTTTGTTAGACATAGTGTATATGTTAACGGAAATGTATGTAATCCGTCATTGTGTTCAATTCCTAGGAAATATATTATGTAGTTCCAAAAATTACACGGAAATGTAGGAATAAAATTATATTAGACACATTTCCTAGGAAATTTATACATCTCCAAAACAGCAATCGAAAACATAAAACATTTAAGATATCAATGGGTACGCGGGGATAGCGGGACGAGGGAACTATTAGATTGTAACTTTTCTATAAAAGCACAATTTACTGGCACTCGCCTGCCGCTGCCGCGGCACGTTGGTTCATGTTCTAACCTAACCAACTACTGTATTACAGAAAAATATCTGTGCTATAAAAATTTGTGTAAAATATGCATAAATATTTTATTATAGCAGGCATTATTTTTATACATATCCTAATACGATAATGGAATTATATACAATTCCTAGGAAATGTATACATTTCCCAGGATATGTACAAGTTAAATCATTTTTAAAACAATATTTTATCATCATCATCATCACCAGCCCTTTAATGTCCCCACAGCTGGGGCACGGGCCTCCCCTATGGATGGAAGAATAAAGGGAGATTGGGCCATAACCCACCACGCTTAACGTGCCTTCCGAAGCACTGAGGAACTCGTGATAGTAAATTTTTGGCCACCCATCCAATGACCGGCAATGCTTACGCAATCGCAGGTCAAGCGCGCTATGCCACTGCGCTAGCGAGCTCCCATACTTTTCCTAGGAGTTGTATACAAATCCAGGATATCATAGATTTCCGATAACATATATACTAATAAGTAAGGTCAATGCTAACAAATAATAATAAGCGGCAACACTCAGCTGCCTTTGCGTAACTTAGATAAACGTCTGCAAAGGCATATTATACACAGATCATCATCATACTAATATCCTTGCCCTGTTCCCAGGTTATTTCGAAGTCGAAGTAGTACGTTTTTTTAACATTTCTATAAATATAAGTTAACACTTACGACAATACTCTGGTGAAATACATTCACCCATGTAAGCCCTGTAGCCAGGTTTGCATTTGCACCCAGGAGGGCAAAAAAAGCTTTCGCATGGCCAACGTCCACGAATATCGCTGACTGGGCATGGATAATATGGACACAACCTGCAGCTAGAAAATATGCGATTCTTTTTACAGTTCGGTTTTCCACCTAAAATATAAAATAAAAACTCGATCACAAATGTTAATAATAATATGTATATTTATGTCACACCTGACCGTAAAGTAGACTTTTAGACCGCCCGCTACGCGTACGGAAAATCCCACTTTCTGATCAGGTGGTGACATAAAACTGATCATATCTCGGGCGATAAATAAGAGAGTCTCAGATCGCACATTTATCGCCCTCGCCTTAGGATCGGGTGTCAAATATTTGCGATCTGAGGCATTCTTTGTTTTATCGCCCTTGGTATATAATCTTCTACATATTTATAATACTTTTGTCCAAATAATATATAAAAATAATCTGGAGAGAGCCGTCTTTATCAGCAAAGGGTGAAAAAAAATAGCACACAACTTCATCTCAGACCTACCATATATACACAAAAAATTTCATACAAATCGGTTAAGTCATACCTCCTTTCGGAGGAGTTCTATAGCAAACAAACGCTGTGATACAAAATTTTGATATACCTATAAGAAGTTATCACTACTAAACATAACAGTCTGAAGATAAATAGCTAATTTAGATAGGTACGGCAAATTATTAATATAATTATACCCACTTCAATGCTTGTTAGCGTGTAACAATTAAAAATGCACCTTGCGATGTTGATATTAAACTACAAATGTGCATCGCAAGGCTTAATAAAACCAGATATTGTTATACCCCAATTCACTTTGGCTTAAGACGAAATGTAAACAATATTGATAATGTCTCTTTTTCTACGAATATTCTAAAATACATCCTTAAATTTTCATCAATTATATTCAATTATAGACAAATAAAACTGTTAGCTGCTTAAAGATATTGGTGTTACACATTTTTATTTTTGTATGTTATATTAAAAGACACATCGAGATTGTTTACATTTCGTTTCAAGCCCAAGTGAATGGGGTATAGTGTCAAATATGCACAAACATACACAAATCACCCCTATTTATCCCTGTAGGCAGAGGTGAATTCACACCCACGTTTCGCAAATTATACTATGGGTCCTATCGGGCAAGTAAATTGCTGGGTTGTTTAATAACAAGAACGCTGGTGCGTCATCAGTTGTTTTAACCCTTAGGCGGCATGTACGACACCCGCGGAAGAAATTGGGGGTGTTGTTTAAATTTAAATGCTAAACACATACTTGCCTGGACATGACCTGGTTCGAATGCATCTTCCGCTTAATTCTGACATAATAAAACCTGACTTGCACCTACATCCTGGAGCTCTTATTCTAACGCGGCGCGGCGCGGCGTCAGGATTTTTACAGGTGGAGGGGGGAGAGAAGTAATATGATTCAATATTTGCATTCCTGTCACCCCCGCAGCCAATATTCTCTATAAAAATACAAAAATACACTTAGGTTCTAATACATGTGTATTAGGTAAATGAACTGTTCTGACGCAAAAATAATGCAAATGCATAATAATGCAAAAAAATAATCATAAATAAATACAAGCATAAATAAAGCCTACTAATCGCCGGAGAGTTGAGCAAAGGTGAATTAACACCCACTTTTATATGTTTATGTTTATAGGCAAGCCTATTGCCATTTATCGGACACGAAAGTCGCAGTACATTGCTAGGTGCCATAAAAGGACCGCGGCTTCCCATAATTTGTAATCATACCCGATGTGAATGAACGAACTTTGAATTTTTATTTTGACCCACGTAATAGGGGGCGAGCCTATTGCCATCCATCAGAAACGTAAATCGCACTATATTGCTATGTAATATAAAGGGAATCACTACATAAATACATACCTACACACATAAACCACTTCTATATCCCCAATGGGGTAGACAGAAGTGAATTAAAAACCCACTTTTCGCCAATTAAGTTAGGTCCCATGTAATAGGTGGCGACCCTATTGCCATCTATCGGGCACTGACAGAATCACTGTTGCCCATTATTCATCGCTGTCTTTATGCTTCGTCACGACAACCGCGCGAGATATTGGAAGTGGTGACAAAAACAATTATAACTGCTTTGCCGTCACCACACGGCGATCCGTCTCAGTTATTCTCCTTCATGACTCCCATCTCCATTACAGACCGGAGTAGTACGCATTTTATTAAACTGCACTGCTTTTGGATTTGGGTTTTAAGGCCAGTGGCATGCATCTGCTTGAGACTAATATAGAGTAGATCGCTCGTAAAATGCTAGCTAACATTGTACTTAAGCCTCTTAATAACGACAAATGCATATCGGTACGCGTGTCAGTCTCACTTCTGGTCAGGTTGTTATTCTTACTGTTATTCTTCTCTCTACCCTGTTCCCAGGGTATCAGGCGCAGTATGTTTCCTCTTCCATTCATATCGGTCAGACGTCTTAAACCCATCCACTTACTTTTGATTCATATCATCCATCACACCATAAAAGTGCTCGTGATGAATGAATATACCTAGATAAGAGACGAACGGACCTTGTCGAGAGACCGAAGAACATAGAGAGTGATTGGAATGACAATATTCCAATACATACCGCTCAAGGTTTTGGCTTAGGTTTTACAGCCGGCTGCCTGCCTGACACCAACCCGCTTTGGGTATGCTGTTGTTGGTGGTTTCCACTCCACCATTCGGGTGCCCCAAGGTGCTTATTGGTCTACCCCGGGCAATCTCCCTTAGCCGACTTTTACTACACCTATGGGATAAGTCGAGACAGGCGTTATTTTTTTGCTCCCAGGCCAGCATGGAAGACATATTAACAGAGACAGGTTGTTATTCCTACTGCTATGAATAAATAAAAAATGACGCTAATTATTTCATAAGCGAACAACTTACTTGGACAATCGGATATATAAACACAAGTAGTGTTTGTTTTGCTTGCATACAATTTAGCGCCGCCATTGCAGGAACATTCCTTCTGCTCTGGGCAGTTAGGAGGGTTGGGCGTGGCACATGTCCGTCTGCATCGTCGTGGGCACTCTATTATAAGCACAGATAGTGATTATGAGTTAATGTGATTAAATTTTTGTCACAGAAGTTATTTAATGGAAATAAAAAAAATATCCCATAAATACATCCACATGAAGGCGCAAGTCACTTATTTTCCCTTGCTACTAACTTTACACACTTCTTTCGCTACATCCTGTCTCCCGAACGTTCTTATACATGCCCTGTGCTTTCGGGGACTGTTGATCTGGGGCAACGCAACAACAGCGTCTTATTTGTATTTCAATAGTATAGGTGCCGCATATTCTATTGCTAAAATAGATAGGCATACACAAACCACACTTATTCATACTCGAAGGAGAAGGCAGAGGTGTCTAAACACCTAGACTTGTCCAACTTTGTCGAATGCTTTGACGACTAATTTTATTTGCTTCATCGCTACCAAATTATGTTTCTTTTAAATGATTACTAATCCTGGACAGCATAAGTATAGTTCTAATAAAAGTGGTTAGAAAACATAGGCGATGTCAAAATCTCACTTGAGGGGTCTGGAGGAATCTCTGCAGGTGGTTGAAGGATCGTCAGTTGGCTGTCCGAACTCTCTAAACAAATAAAGTAAAGACAGTTGAGTCATCGGAGCACTCCTTGCAAATATTTTTTTATCAATAATTCAATTACGGCACTGTGAACTTAGTTTCTCAATCAATCCAAAAAATTCCGTGACCACTGCGAACTTCGTTTGCCTAAATCGGACCACGTAAATAATATTAAATAAATTATAAATAATATTTTTTAGAAGCTCAATGGTGGTCTTGGCCTATATACTATTGCTCTAACTAAGCATTGATTGCTTAGGCCGGTCCTTTTATGATTGGTGACCACATTTTAAAGTTCATCTGTGCTTCAGAAGGCATGTTAAGCTGATGGTTCCGGTTGCATCTGTGGTCTCGAATTGGCCATAACACGTGTTAATACATATTATGCCCATTTCGATACTGTGCTCTATCAGTGGCAACATCAAAAACAATGCAAAATAATATTAAAATATCAAATACACTTTTACCTACCTGAAATCACATCGCAACGATATTGAATCGTGAAACTTAAGACCAAAATAAGAGCCAATAACATGATGTTGTCTCAGCCACGTAAGCTTCGACTATGGGTCGTCTTTTCATGATGCTATAATAATAAACTATATACTCAAAGGTGTGTTGTTTAAGTAAGATTATAATAATTGTTATATATATTTATAATGAATGTATTTATATACAATTATTGGAACAGCTGTTAAGTTTTATTAGCAAGAATTGTGAGGCAACATTTTGATAATTATTTTACGAAGTTTTAATTATATTATTAAAGTTTTGATGCCGTGTGGTGACGGCAGAGTAGAATACAATTGTCACCACCTCAAATCTCTCCTGTGGGTGTCGTACAAGGCGACTAAGGATAAATCAGTGATGAGGAATGGGCAGCAGCGTTCCTCTTATACCACCTAGCAATGTACTGCGACTTTTGTGCCCGATAAATGGCAATAGGCTCGCCACCTATTACATGGGACCTAACATAATTGGCGAAATGTGGGTGCTAGTTCACCTCTGCCTACCCCTTCAGGGATATAGGCGTGATTTATGTATGTATGTGTAATTATATTAAATCCACATTTTGGTACGTATTGTTGAAATGAGAATTTTCAGTTTTAATTTGTTTTCTGCATGTAAAAAATGGCTGCCGCTGATTTCAATAAACTGACTTCTTATTCTCCCTGTTCCCAGTCTATCTGGGGTCGGCGCAGTATGTTTGCTCTTCCATTCATATCGGTCAGACGTCATCAAGCCATTCCACTCCCTTTTGCTTTTCCATTTCAATTTATCACAATGTCTAATTGCCTAACTGCCGCACTCAGATACGTCAATTAACTTTAATGAGTATTTAATGTCAAAAATTTTCATTCAAATCTAGACCATAGACCTGGCAAGAATAGCGACTAGTTTTGAATTGTCATTTTTTGACGTTAAGTACTCATTAACGTTATTTGACATCTCTGAGTGCGGCAGTAACTGCCGCTTGCCGTTGTTGTCATTTGTTATTGTCATTTCACTCATTAACGTTATTTGACGTCTTTGAGTGCGGCAGTAAGAGTACGCGACAGCGAGACCTTTTTCGCTATTTTATAAAGGCTGTAAGTTTCTGTATGTATGGCCCATATACAGGTAAGAACGACCCCGCTTATGAAACTTGGGTAGTGGTTACTTTGGCAGGTAACAGACATTAAAGGTGTTAAAAATTAAGTATTACTTTTGTTCTAGTGTTAAGTTTAGTTTTTACATATTTCATCTGTTAAAACGCCACAAATCGCTGTGTCCATTGCCAGACACTTGGTGTGGTTTCAACCCCCGGCCAGATACCCTTAAAGTATAGCAGATTATGATTACGTATATTTTCGCCATAGTATAAAAGCTGAATTGTATGTATGTTATTCAGGGAACTATCAATTATTGATATTTCCTCGGTAGCCAGACAGTTCCAACAGTTCCATCACCTTGCCAGACACATTAAAAGTATAGCCTTTGGCGCGACTGAAACAGTGCGGTCGGTTGATCAAAGATTATTATTATTAGTTATTTATTGAACAAATGTGCAACAATACATACTTTTTTTTTAAAATAATACATACATAGATACATAAATCACGCCTATATCCCCCAAGGGCTAGGCAGAGGTGAACTAGCACCCCCGTTTCGCCAACTGTTTAAGCCTAGCCACCAAATCCATATCGCAATAACAATTAGGATCCGTGAAATGAAGCATAAAATACAACAACCGGAGGTTTCAAGCAATTTTAATAACACAGTGTCAATTATTAACAATTTTTCCAAGACGACTTTGTCATACACAACAACAGTAGGGACATTACAAAGACTGGTGGTGATAATGATGTTATAATATTGATATTCGTCTTCTAATATTGAGGTGCTTGGTATATAAGAATAAAAGCACAACCTAAAACTTTATATCTATTTACATGCATTTTTATATATATTTTTTTAAAGATTAATTTATAATATTTTTTAAAAATATTATAATAATATATTATAACCGATTAACAACTACAGATTTCCTTTACACGTGATCTACGAATAATTATAATTAAGGAATTTCTTTTAAATACTGCTAACAATGGGAAATGGAAAGGGCCACAGAACAGTAAAAAAAGTTCTCTGTGTGTCTACTTTTTCTGTTCTGTGGAGAGGGCTATGCTGGGGGTTGCTGCGACAATATCAGAAATGATGAGATTTGCAGGAGTACTAAGGTCACCGACATAGCCCGAAGAATTGCGGATCCACAGATGTGACCCCAGACCCACAAGTGGCAGTGGGCAGGGCACATTGCGAGGAGGACTGACGGCCGTTGGGGTGGAATGGTCCTCGAATGGCGGCCGCGCAGGGACGCAGCGTTGGAAGGCCCCGTCCTCGAATGGCGGCCGCGCACTGAGGGACGCAGCGTTGGAAGGCCCCCCACAAGGTGGACCGCCGATCTGGTGAAGGTCGCGGAAAGCCGCTGGATTCGGGCAGAGCAGGGCTGATCGGTTTGGAGATCCTTGGGGGAGACCTATGCCCAACTGTGAGCAGTAACTGACGGCTGAATGATGATGGTGATGACCGTTTCACCCTTATTCTCTTAGTTACGGTTTCATGTTTCACATATAATATTCTAATTAATAATAATAGCGTAATGTAATACATAAGTTTTGTGAATGTACAACTAAGAACCAAAATGGTTGATCTTATTTGTCATAATTATTGGTGTACAATCGCTAGCGCAGTGGCATAGCGCGCTTGGCGATTGCGTAAGCTAAGCAATGTTCGCTAAGGCCGGTTATTGGATGGGTGACCAAAAATTTACTATCTCGAGTTCCTCCGAGCTTCGGAAGGCACGTTAAGTCGGTGATCCCGGCTGCATCTGCAGTCGTTAATACCCACCGCACTGGGCCAGCGGCCTAAGCAATATAAGGAAATTGGACTGAACCCACCGTTCAGTCCAATTTCCTTATATTCTGTCATCCACAGGGAAGGCCCGTGCCCCAGCAGTGGGGACATTAAAGGGCTGGTGATGATGACCCTAACGCACTGTTGACTGATTGTACATACAATCAGAGTTTCGGATTGCTATGATCTAATAGTTATGGTCTGTCTGAGTAGAACTATATTTTTCTTGTGGTTTTGATATTAAATGGAAGGACTAAAATAAAATAAAGGTGTTCTATTTCTTCTATACTTAGACAAATATTGTAGTTAAACTGACAACAAACAAAATGTTAATATCAAACTAAGCCCAAATACCACATTTTATCGATTTAGCTTCAGAACTGAAAGACTTCCATTCAGACTTCCATCACCCATTTCACTCCCTTAGGGGTGAAATTCGAGATACTATTAATAGAGGGAATAGAATTAAAAGAAAAACTAAAGTATTCAGCAGACAGTTTCACGTCAAATAAAAATGGACAGTACGAACATTATCAACGCTTTTTTACTTGAATTTTCGGAAATCTTGATACAGGATCAGGAACCTTGACTTAATTTCTAACCAAGCAAATCCCAAATTTTATCGATTTAGATTCCATACGAACTTCCAACACCCATTTCACCCCCAAAGGGGTAGGAATGGAATAATTATTTTTTTAGGTGACACTAGGGCCAATTTAATTCAAGTCCAGTTAACTCGGATATTTGTGTGGGTAGTAATAAAAACGTCACTGTTTTTGCGTTGATTGATTTATTATAGGCAGTCCGTTAGAATTTAAATTCGGTATTCTCCCTCTCAGAGATCTTCCTGAGGTACTGCGTTACATTCAAATTAGCTCCAGTGTCGAATCTTGCACGGGTGGGCAGTCTGATGCCAAAACGCAACGTCCGTTTAATCTTAAGTATCCACTGGCGCATACGCATCCAGCTGGACAGGGGTAGTACGGATCGCAAGGGTATCTAATCCGTTCACCGGTGGGACATGAATCAAACCTACATAACGTACATGTTACAAAGGTCTCGTTTCTTCTGCATGGATTGCCTCCTGAAATTGAGAAAATGATTGGTAAGACGTCGTGCGGTGACGGTAGAAAAGAATATATTGTAAACTTTAAAAGCTATAATTATAATAATGTAATATTTCTTACACCTATCGTCTAAACTTCTTACACAATTTAGCGGGGCTAGCGTAACCACCGTCAAAAATCCAGGTATTTCGTATATCGTATTTCGGTAATCATGCTAGCAGGGCTGTTCTCTCGGTCTCTCTCTCGTAAAGCATTACTTAGATAGGGAATACCTATCTTAAGTGAGTCCTTAAACAGTCCTCTTACCTAAATTCGTTTTCACCACGTTTTCACCAAGCTAGGGAACACCTTTTTTAGGGGTTGCCTAACTAAGTGACAGACTAGTGATGGCAAACACCGTTCTTTCAATTAAAATAAAATTTTACGTGAAATATTTTTATTAATTAACTAAAATACAATAGGTTTAAATATTGGAAACTATTTATAAAGTAAATAAAATCTTTAAATGATTTATTCCGTCAATTTTATACATTTAATAGCATATTTATAAGGCTAGTTATATAGCATGTTCCTTGGTCTTATAGTAAATTCTCTATTACCTTTGTATCATAGCAACGCTAGTTTATATCGAATAATGTAAGTTCTTGTAATATTACGATAAAACTGTCACTTAATTATTAGGGGCCGAAAATCGGCCCCCCAAACTTTAGAGGCACCCATAGGCGTTAAGAGTCATCTATGTGTTGGTTATTATATCATTAAAAAAACCAAAAATTTCATTAAGGGCCACCTAAAACTAGAATTTAGTTAGTGATTGGTGGTGAAAACTGACATAAGTTTTTATAAATTACTAATTATGTAATTCTTATTTGGTTTTTTATTTCACATACATACATAAATCACGCCTATATCCCCGAAAGGGTAAGCAGAGGTGAATTAACACCAACTTTTCGCCAAATATGTTCGGTCCCATGTAATAGGTGGCGAGACCATTGCCATATATCGGGGACATAAATCGCAGTACATTTATATTGCTAGGTGGTATGAGAGAAATGCTGCTGCCCATTACTTATTACCTTGTACGATACCCATGGGAGAGATGGGGTGGTGACAATGTATTCTGCTCTGCTGTCACCACTCGGTATATAAATAAATTTATTTGAGCATTAGTTATTTATTGCCGTTAGTAAATTATTATTACAAAGAAATAGAGGTCAGAATCATGCATCCTGATATAATTTAAAAAGAAAACTCGGACCACTGAGTCTTTATAATAATATAGGTAGTTCTTAATACTCAAGAGACTAAATAATGTGCCTTTTAGGATTATCACAGAGCTTCGTACAGCTTAAAAAGTAAAGTGAATATTAAAAACTTATTTCACCTGGACATCTTCTTATAGGAATACATCTTCCGTTAGGTCCAGATTTTATATAACCAGATTTGCATATACAGCCAACCGGCAAGTTTGGTTTATTACAAACTCGCTGATTAGGCTGTCGGCAAGTAGGTGGGCAAGCAATGACTTGTTGTTGGATTACTGCGTTAGGATCGCCGTTGCAACCCCTGTTCCCTGGAAAAAAATTAATGAATTAACATCTATTTGTAACACACCAACAACCTCGCAGGACTAGATAGCATTAACATCATGAGCTAAATCGTTTGTTTGACGAGTTTTAACGTAACTCAATAACATTGTGCAAAATATTTGAATTTTCAAGATTTTATTGTACTTTTGCGACATTTGTAACTCTTATGAGTCATTCATATATTATGGGATTACGCTGCGCTAGCGCGCCATCCAAAAATACAAAGTTTTTATTTTCTATTGAATTATCAGAAGTCATAAAAGAAACGTTCTTGCTTATGACGTTGGCTATGTTCTATCCAGTCCTGCGAGGGAGCGGGTACCTTTAAATTAATCTATCCTGTATAAAAGGGATCCTCATTGATTCCTGTCATACATTTTCTTTGATCAATATTTTTGTTGTTGTAACATTCTATATGTTTATAAAATCCTATCGTTATGTACAGGCAACAGGAAACCCTATTTTATGAGCTATAAAATCACCTCTGCCTAATTTTGGATAGGCATGATTAATGTACAGTCATATGCGTGATTTATGTACAGTAAACAGCTCACCAAGCTACCACAAATTTTAAAATTTTTCAATCGACTTAGGGCCGGTATTTCAATAGCAACTTATCTTGAATTGATCCTGGATTTATAATAAGTACGACCTATGTGTATTTCAAAGTAGGATTAAAATTAAACGGCACTTAAACTCCACCTTAACTAGCCTTAATCTAAGCGGAGGATTTCTGTCGCTTAAGTTCCGATCCAGGATTGTCATCTGGGGGCCTAGACAAAGTAACATACCGACAAAGATAACGAAGTTCGTAAAGCAAAATGTATGGGATTTGACGTAAGTCGTCGTGAAATCACGTGACTAAAATCGTCTTCGTAAGTTCCTAGTTATGTTAGTAGCGCAAGCTAAGACGCTGTATATACCAAAGTAACATGGCCGATTGTGACGAACTTCGACACATTATCGATATGAAACGATTGCCACTTGGCTACGGGCCCTGGTTACTTTAGAAAAGTTGCTTAATGATAATTTATTTTGGACCCACAAAAAGCAACACGCTGGTTAGGAAATTATGGCTAGTTAAGATAATATTGTATCTATGTAGATAAGTACGCGAATTAATAAAATACCATCCTAAACAGCATTTTTAGTTTCTGTTATGTACCAATTTATTTTTAATGTATTTTATAGTAACATTTTAAAAAGAGGGCTAAAACCAAGGATGCACACCTCTATAGTACAAGTACCCAAGGCTGAAAGCCAGAGCGCCGTTTAAATGAACCTTTATTAAAAAAAAGTCAATGTCAATGCCGCGAATTTGTCTTGCTGCTAGGTATTATAAATTATTCTATTCGATTTTAATTTTAACATTATATAAATGTTAGAAAAATTAGTACAAAGATTTTGGTGGTTAGAAAAAGAATTTCGAAAAATTATGATCTTAGAGGCGGGAATCGAACCCGCGTCCGCTGCTATCCGGGCAGGTGCCTGACCGCTCGGCCACCCAAGACACTAATTAACTTGCCGAAATTCTTCTAACCTTTACACTTCACGTTGTAAGCCAACGGGTACCCTCGCAATATAGAAAGGACGCGGGTTCGATTCCCGCCTCAAGATCATAATTTTTCGAAATTATTTTTCTAACCACCAAAATCTTTGTATTATAAATTATTTTTTGTTTAGAATCGTTTTAGAATGGATAAAAAACGTTGCGCCATCTTCAGTGCAATAGTTTTTTCTAATTCTCTCTATATTTTAGGGAAAGCAAAGGGCCTTCTAGCCCATACAGCCAAGTCTTTAGTGTATATTTTATCTGTAGTCTTATGAAATAATGAGTGGGTGAAATGAAATGAATTTTACGTTATAATATGGGTGTCACACATTTTATCGCATCTAGGGAGTGCTTGGCGCGAAATGAATGGTAACAGAGTTCATGATGGTGACTGATGAAATGGATAAAACCACTTTTTATAGTGATCTTCACCACAACATCAAACACATCATAAGACTTGTTTTCAATGATTCTGCATAATTGCATATCAACACGGATGCTTGTGCATCAAAATAACACCACTTTCACGGCACAAAATCCACTCTGAACCAATTTTAGAATTATTGAAAAAAAATCTGACTGACACCACGAAACGCGCCAAACACTCTCAGTGCAATAGAGATAAATAGTTTGCACATGTGTCATGTATCAGTCAATATCACCAAATGACAACTAACAAATGACTTATTTTGTTTGTTATGTTGCAATATTGCAATTAATCTTAGATTAGTTAAGGTGAGGAAGATCCGGATTGAAATACGGTACTGTCGTTCAAAAGTGAAACTTAGCTTAAATGTAGGACTTAACTTAAGCATTAAGATAAGGTTATATTGAAATACCGGCCCTTAGTGTTTTACTACAAATAAGTTAAGGTTAAAGTATTCTCATGGAAAAATTTGACCTAGTTTGAAGTGACGTTGACCGTATCCGTATGGTACCTATGTAATATGAGATATTATGGAAAAGTCTGGATAAGTTTAAATTAAAACAAACTCACGTCGGCATTCGTATGTTGGGATACAGGTTTGGTTTCTTTGGCTGGGGTAAATATATCCAGGCTGGCAAACTTGGCAAGCTAGATTTGGACTGCAGTTGGACGGATTTGGAATGGCACAGGTCGGTCTGCATCGCCGGGGACAACTTCTCAAAATCGGGGAACCTGCAACTAAGGTAGACACAGCCATCAGAGGGTTCAACATAAACGTTTTAGTCTATACCACCTACTTCTCTGTCACACTTTGCAATCGTTCCGAATGAGTAAGAGTCTATTAAAACCTACTTAAATACCAATCGATTTAAGTGTTTGCTCAATATCTGAATATCGTATATATCTTGGCCGTGTGGTGACGGCAGAGTAGAATACAATTGTCACCACCCCAAACCTCTCCCGTGGGTGTCGTAGAAGGCGACTAAGGATAAATCAGTGATGAGGAATGGGTAGCAGCATTCCTCTTATACCTACCAACTAGCAAACTTTTGTGCCCGATAAATGGCAATAGGCTCGCCACCTATTACATGGGACTTAGCCTTATTGGCGAAGCGTGGGTGCTAGTTCACCTCTGCCTACCCCTTCGGGGATATTGGCGTGAATTATGTATGTATTATGTATGTATGTATGTATATATCTGAATATGTCTGAAGATCGGCCATTTGCTGTTTTTTTTTCAATACTATTATAATATAATTATTATAAGTATTTAACTGTTAATAAGGGCGGGCAAAGAGAGTATTACCTCATCATTCAGCCGAGAGACGCCCACTGTTGGGCATAGGCCTCCCCCAAGGATCTCCAAACCGGTCGGTCCTGCGCTGCCCGCATCCAACGGCTTCCCGCGACCTTCACCAGATCGTCGGTCCACCTTGTGGGGGGCCTTCCAACGCTGCGTCTCCCGGTTCGTGGCCGCCATTCGAGGACCTTTCCGCCCCAACGGCCGTCAGTCCTCCTCGCAATGTGCCCTGCCCACTGCCACTTAAGGTCCGCAATTCTTCGGGCTATATCGGTGACCTTAGTTCTCCTGCGGATCTCATCATTTCTGATATGATCACGCAGGGAAACACCGAGCATAGCCCTCTCCATTGCCCTTTGGGTGACTTTGAGTCTTCTTATAAGGCCCATTGTAAGCGGCCACGTTTCGGTGCCGTAAGTCATCACTGGCAACACACACGCATTGAAGACCTTTGTCTTTAAACACTGCGGTAGATGGGCCGAGAATATACCGCGTAGCTTCCCGAACGCTGCCCAGCCGAGTTGGATCCGTCGATTGACCTCTTTTTGGAAGTTGGACTTACCAAGTTGGACTTTTTGTCCCAGGTAAATATAATCGTCAACAACTTCCAGTGTAGAGTTCCCAACCTGTACAGTAGTGGGTACGACATGGGAGTTTGACATGATTTTTGTCTTATCCATGTTCATTTTAAGACCCACTTGTTGGGAGACTCTACTTAGATCATCGAGCATTGTGCTCAAGTCTTCCAGGGTCTCAGCCATGACTACGATATCATCAGCAAAGCGAAGGTGAGTCATGTACTCGCCGTTTATATTGATGCCTAATCCTCTCCAGTCCAGAAGTTTAAACGCGTCCTCCAACGCGGCGGTGAACAGTTTCGGCGATATTACATCGCCCTGCCTCACACCCCGCTGGAGCTGTATGGGTTTAGAGTTCTGATCCTGAAGGCGGACTGACATAGTGGCGTTTTCGTACAGTGACTTCAACACTTGGATGTACCGATAGTCTATTCGGCACCTCTGGAGTGATTGGAGCACGGCCCAGTTCTCGACAGAATCGAAGGCTTTCTCATAGTCCACAAACGCTAAGCATAATGGCAGATTATACTCTTCGGTCTTCTGTATAACCTGCCGCAACGTATGTATGTGGTCTATGGTACTAAAGCCTTTTCGGAATCCGGCTTGTTCGGGGGGCTGGAAGTCGTCAAACCTGCGTCCGAGACGGTTCGTAATAACCCTCGAGAACAACTTATAAACGTGACTAAGGAGGGTGATGGGTCTATAGTTCTTCAATTGGGTTCTATCGCCCTTTTTGAAGAACAGTCTCACCACGCCCCCGTGCCATGCCTTTGGCGTTTTTCCCTCGAGTATAACGGTGTTGAATAGCCTCTGAAGAGCTCTCAGGACGGTTCGTCCACCTGCTTTCAGAAGCTCCGCTGTAACACCGTCATCACCCGGCGCCTTGTTGTTCTTAAGCTGTTTGAGGGCCACACTAATCTCGTACAGGCTGACGTCCGGGATATCTTCGGTATAGTGTCGAGTTAACTTGGCTCTTGGGTCAGTGGCCTGAGAGACAGGTGTGTGTGATGTCGCGTAAAGCTGTCCATAGAAATTCTCAATCTCAGCCAAAAGCTCAGGCCGGGACGTAACGATTCTGCCGTCGTCTGTCTTCAGCTTGGTCAGCAAGCTCTCTCCAAGTGACAAATCTCTAGCGAACACTTTGGAACCTTTGTTGCGTTCGATGGCCTCTTTAATACAATCTGTATTAAATCGGCGTATGTCGCGAGTTAGGCACTTGGAGATCCGTTTACTGAGCTGCCGACGTCTACGAGCGTCTTCAGAAGACCGCAGAACAATCTCACGTCTCTCGTCCATGAGCTTCAATGTTGGTTCTGAGATTTTTCTTGAACCTTTGGTACGGCTGGGTTTGAAAAACTTTGAACCCACCGTAAGGACAGCTTCCACGAACCTGTCATTATATTTGTCCACATCTGTGCAGTCCTCCAGGCAATCGAAGCGATTTTGCAAATCTAGTTGAAAGCGTTCGGGGTTTTGGATTTGGATGGCTTCAGGGCGGAGCGTAGACCTCATCAGTCGATACCTTTCGGATTTGACATTTAGATTCAATGTGCCTCTTACCAATCGGTGATCGCTCCCCGTGTTAAACGAATTGATCACTGAGACATCATTGAATATCCGAGTCTTAGTCGACATGATGAAGTCAATCTCATTTTTTGTTACACCATCCGGACTTCTCCAGGTCCATTTGCGATGCAACTGTTTCTTGAAGAAGGAATTCATCATATAGAGTCCTTCCCTCTCCATGTATTCAGCTAGCATTTGGCCACGGTAATTCCGGATTCCAACTCCAAATTGCCCCACTTTCGACTCATTATCGCTACGTTTGCCTAGCCTTGCGTTGAAGTCTCCCATGACAACAGTGTAGTGAGTCTTGGACGTATGTATTGCTCGAGAGATGTCCTCATACACTACTTCCACTTCCTCGTCGGGGTGTGTCGAGGTCGGGGCGTATACCTGTATAACCTTCAACGAATACCGTTTGGTAATTCTGAGTATAAGGTACGCCACCCTGTTCGACACACTTCCGACCTGTACAACGTTGTTCACGAGAGACTTGTGGACAATAAACCCGACACCACCTTGGGACAGATCTTCGCCCTCCCGGAAGTAGAGCAGGTTACCGGATTTTAGGATTACCGTGTCCTCGCCCTGTCTTCGGACTTCGGATAATCCCACAATACTCCAGTGAATCCTGCTCAATTCTTCTTCCAGTTCTAGCAGCTTCTCCTCGGTCCGCAATGTTAGCGCGTTATATGTTGCCAGGGCCAAAGTCGTTTGACGGGGGGTCTTCGCCGCCCGGGGATTCTTCGCACCCCTGGTCCCGGCACCTTGCCTGCGTCCGTCACCGCCGACACGGCCTCCGGTACCGCCGGGCACTTGGGGCCTTCCTTTTTGTCTTATCATAGGGGGGATTTGGGCCTTTCTCCCACCACGCTGGCCCAATGCGGGTTGGTGGGGAGCGCCAGAGCCTCGTTGGTTGTACGGCAGGGTGTACCGCGTGCAGGTGAGGTTGGCTTGGGTCTCGTGAGGTGGTTTATGAGACCCCTTACACCCCTTATTACCTATTACAATACAATACAAATATATAACAACTTTATTGCACACTTAAAATACAAATTAGAGGACAACATTATTATTATTATTAAGGACCCCAAAACTCCCTCGCTGGTGTCGTACAAGGCAACTAAGGATTAAGTAAGACAGGGATAAATAATGACATATGGATAAATAAACTCCGAATTACGTGCCCGACAGATGACAATAGGCTCGCTCCCTATTACATGGGACCTAACACTACTTTCAAAGTATAGGTGTTAATGCTCTTCTGCCTACCCCTTCAGGGATAAATAATTGTATGTATGTTTGTCAGGAGAAATCTTAATTCAATTGCATTAAGATTGTTTGGTACAGTGTAAGATGATAGAGAAAGGGTTTCAGCTAAACGTGTAGTCGATTGTACTTAATTAATGACCGTCGTGTTAAGCATCAAAGTTAAAAATATTTAAGATATTAACAATATGTTTAGATAACACTTCGTAAAGCCCATCATAACTAGGTTCAAGCGGTTTCCGAACTCTATTCTGATAAAAACGTGTGTTCCTAAGTAAAGTAACTTTTCTTCTGTTATTTTTGTTAGGCATTGGTCTTATCTCGCTCATGACAGTCTGCAATTTCTTGAAAAAGTCTTCATTAACTTCAGTCTTTGAACTTTGGAAAAATTCTCCGGGCAGTCGGATAGTTTTTCCATATGCCATTTGAGATATTGTGTATTGTGCATCCTCTCGTAATGCCGTGCGCATGCCTAATAATACTGTTGGTATTGTTTCGCTCCAGTTGGTCTGGTTGTGAGCTTTGATTGAGGCTTTCAGTGTTCTGTGCAGACGCTCGACTTTTCCATTACCTTGGGGATGATATGCTGTAGTATGTTTTAAGTTAATGCCACAAATGTTTGAAAGATTTTTGAAAAATGATGACGTGAATTGAGTGCCTCTATCTGTGATGACTGTGCTTGGTACACCAAATCTTGTGATCCAATTGTTGTAAAAAGCTTTAGATACTGTCTCAGCATAAATATCTGGTAATGGGATAACTTCCATCCAGTTTGTAAATCTGTCGATGCAAGTTAAGCAATATCTGTTACCTTCAGATGGTGGAAATGGTCCAATTAAATCAATATGTATAGTATCAAATCTGTTGTCTGGTTCTGGAAATTCTGAATATTGTAATTTATTATGTTTGTATGTTTTATTTTTCTGACATTGTATACAAGATCGTGCCCATATTTTTGTATCTTGCTTTATGTTTTTCCAAATATATCTTGATGTCTTGAATATATATAATATATCTTGAATTCCGAAATAAATTGTAAATGGCGTAACTGACGAGGAGATGCTTTGTCGTTTCTTTGTTTGAATGCGAATATTAATGGTTTATGATCGGTATAAATTGTAAAATCTCTTCCTTCAACGTAATGTTTAAAATGTTTGATTGCTTCATAAATACTTAATAGTTCACGATCATAGGTACTGTACATAGTTTGTGCATTGTTTATTTTTTTGGAAAAGAAAGCTATTGGTTTCCAAGCTTTGTTCTCAAATTGCTGAAGTACTGCGCCAATTGCTGTATTAGAAGCATCTGTAAATAATGCTAATGGAAGATCTGAAATAGGAATGGTTAGTATGGTTGCATTTGCAAGATCTTGTTTACATTTTTCAAATGGTTTTTTAGTGTCTTCATTCCATGGTACTTTTCGTTTGTCATTTTTCGTTGCTCCTTTTAAATAATCATGTAATGAGGCTTGAGACTCAGCAGCATTCTTAATATGTCTCCTATAAAAATTAATGATACCAAGAAATTGCCGAAGATCACGGTAGGTTTCTGGGGTTTATAGTCTATGATAGCTTGTATTTTTTCTGGAATAGGTTTCAATCCTCCTTTAGTTATAAGGTAGCCCAGAAATTCTACTTGTTTAACTCCAAGTATTGATTTTGATAGGTTGATTCGTAGCCCATATTGATCTAGTCTTTGAAATAATTCTTGTAGGTGCATTTCGTGACATTTCTCGTCACTGGATGCTACCAGAATATCGTCTAAATAGGCAAATACATATCCAAGTCCTCTTGTGACTTCATTTATAAATCTTTGGAATGTAGATGGTGTATTGAGTAAACCAAAACTCATAACGTTAAATTCGTATAATCCAAAGGGTGTTGTGATCGCTGTTTTATGTTTATGTTCTTCTGCCATCGGAATTTGATAATAAGCTTTTAAAAGATCAATTTTTGAATAAATTTTTGTGTTTTTTAAAATATGTTGGAAATCATCAACTCGTGGTAAAGGATATCTGTCCGGAATGGTTTGATTATTCAAGCGTCTGTAATCTCCACACGGTCTCCATGAGCCATCTTTCTTTGGGATCATGTGCAATGGACTAGCCCATTGTGATTTTGATGGTTGTATGATTCCATTGTTCATCATGAACTCAAATTCTTCTTTGGCTATCTGTGTCTTTTTCCCATCAAGTTGTCTAGGTCTTGAAAACACAGGATCACCTTCGGTTTCAATATAATGTTTGACGTTATGTTTAAAATTACTTGGTAATAAATTTGGTATAGTTATGTCGGGAAATTGTTGTAAAATATCAAAATATGGCGAAGATTTGTCAGTAGTGCTTAATATTTCATTTTCATCAATAGATGTTAGTTCTGCTTCAATAAATAATTTTGTGATTCCATCAATAATTTTCCGAGAATGTAAATCGATCATCAAATTAAAATGCTTCAAAAAATCAGCACTCAATATTCCTCGTTTGACATCTGCTACTACGAACGGCCATGTAAATTTGCGGCGTAATCCAAATTCAACTGTCATGATTCTGATGCCATAAGTTTTAATTTGGGTGTTGTTTGCAGCATACAATTTAAAAGAATTGTCAAGTTTGTCCGTTTTACATGGTGGTACGATTGAGACATCTGCTCCACTGTCAATTAGAAAAGGTATATCTGATTTGCTGTCATTAATAAATATCCTTGATTTGCGACAGTATATTTTAGCAGCGGAATTCGTCGCTAATTCTGTTGCCTTGAAGCGTTTCCCGAATTGAATGAACACGGTTTCTTGCACTTTTCAGGTATGCATTTGTTTCGAAATCGAAAATGATAGTAACAAAATTTGCCATCTGGATTACTGATACTATTCGATTTTAATTTTAACATTATATAAATGTTAGAAAAATTAGTAGAAAGATTTTGGTGGTTAGAAAAAGAATTTCGAAAAATTATGGTCTTGAGGCGGGAATCGAACCTGCGTCCGCTGCTATCCGGGCAGGTGCCTGACCGCTCGGCCACCCAAGACCAAGGACGCGGGTTCGATTCCCGCCTCAAGACCATAATTTTTCGAAATTCTTTTTCTAACCACCAAAATCTTTCTATCTGGATTATATTTTCGATTTCGTGATCGACTTCGACTTGCTGATCTTGCTCCATTTGAACGATAATTGGAACGAGAACGTCCTTTATAATCCGTCCGTAAAGCTTCAATTTGTTTTTCAAGTGAGAAATTTTTTGTAACAAGTCTACGTTGTTGACTGTACTTGTTGACGGTTGTATGTCATTTGAAAAAATATCGTTGGAATGAAAGTCGCTCATTTTGTCAGCCATGATTGACAATTTGTCTAAATTTTCTTCGGATATTATCAATATATTTTTTATAGAATTTGGTAATTTATCAAGCCAAAGGTATCGCAAAATTTTTTTGGAAATATTTTTGTCGGCGAGTTGTCGCATCTGCCTTAATAGTTGGCTAGGCTTGTTGTCTCCTAATTCTAGTCCTGTTAATAGTGTTTGAATTTGTTTTTCTTCGCTTTCGGTATATAAATTTAGTAGTCTTTCTTTTGCCAAACTGTATTTGTTGCTGTCCGTCTTTTTGATGATGTCCCGAATGTTTTCGATAATTTTCGGTTCTAATTGTGAGATGAGATAATTGAATTTCGTGTCTTCTGATCTGATATTATTAATAGAAAATTGAGCTTCTACCTGGTAAAACCAAATTTTAGGTTTGTTGGTCCAAAACGTCGGTAATTTTATTGAAATTTTTTCTAGTTGTTCCAGTTCTGTATTCATTTTGTTGTATTTGTTCGAGATCGGGGTCACCAATTTGTAGCGCGAGGCCACAAAATATCATTTTAGATATTTTAAATAAATATTACGACTTCCACTCAATACGTATATTTTCTATCTGCCATTACATGTCATAAAAATATTATAAAAACTGATATGTCAACTGTTGACAAGGAGGTCTGTTACAAACTAATCCGTCATGGTTATCAAGTTTTTAATATTATAATGGTTATTACCTTGAACATCATCCTCCGTCTTTCCAGAAGGAATTACTGATGGTTTACCCGGGATACTGGACTCGCTAGGCACTGGAGTATTATCGGGTTCTAAAACAAGAATTGATAAATTAATACTCCATATATATTTGCAATGAATATTATGGATACACAAGAACTGACCTTCATCCTGATCACAATCATAATCTGAATTGTGCCACAGTGAATCGTCGATCTCATCTGAAACACATTAGATGGATACATTTATTTTGTTGCTATACATGGGTGCTACTATTTACTAATTAATAATTGCGTTGGTCCTGAATGGAGCAGACCTGTGTATCAGCAACAGTGATGATGATAAAGCTGACATGATAACAAACACTACTGCCTCGTCATGCCTTCAACAATATTCAGTTCATTTATTAAAAGCTCTGATTCCGATGATGTTGTAGCAGTCAAACGTACGATATATTTGTCCGCGGTCACAATATGGTGAATAAATGAAAAGTATAATAATTGTTCCATAATAATCTTCTTCTGGTCCAGTGTTTGGGGAAACAATAGATTTTATATGCGAAAAGGAAAATAGTTCACATTAAAAAAGAAAACTTATAAAATTCTTGTCAGAATACATTTATGATTACTTACCAGATGGAACATCGATGTCTGGTACAGCAGTACCGGCGAAAGTTAACACACAAAGAACAATTAGCAACATGGTTGTATTAGCAAATGATCATTGGCCATATAAAGCCACACTTATAACCGTCTATAGAGGTTTCAGAATACAATTTTGTATGTTACTCTGTTATAACAGGTGTTTAGTATTGTTATACATATGCGTATGTCTTGTGAGTTAAAAAGATTCTTATGTTCTGTGTCATAAGGTAGTGAAAGAGAGACGTAGGTACCTATTTATGATGTTTTTGAGTTGCAATAATATTTGGCTATGTTAACATAAGGATGTGCTGAAAAGAATTCCTGTGATATCTTTTGCTACCTTATTTAAAATTGTTATTTTTCATTATGAATATTTTGAATTTCGTCTATTATACATTCACTTTCTTAAAATTGCTTGGAATAGCCATGTGCTATGAAAAATATTTATGATATTACCAATTTCTTATAAATACCAACTTGAGGCCAACCATATCGAGCTGCAGCTGTAATTATACTCTCTATTGAACACGACAACCGTTTTACGATCTGGTATACGTCATATCCATTTTTCAATATACAGGGCGTCCCACGGCCATGCCACACGGGAGAAAGTATATTAAATATTGAACGTAGGATATTTTACTAAAAGAAGACATCGTTTTATTTTTAATAATAAGTAGAACTGCATTCACAGATTTTTTTAAAATCGCCTACCATAACCGGGAATCGAACCTGCCAAATGTGATAGAAAAATTACTTGTATTTTATAATAGCGTTTGAAAGGGCTACTCATAAGCATTATTTTTTCCTAAATAACCTAGCATATTAAATGAAACTAAGATCATAAAATGTTTCATTTTATTTAAAATTTTGTTCAGGGAAATTTCGAAAAGATTTAGTTTACAGGAACCGGTACAACAGTGTGCAGGAGTTACAAAATGAACTT
Organism: Cataclysta lemnata; assembly: GCA_963931975.1. Classification (NCBI taxonomy): domain Eukaryota; kingdom Metazoa; phylum Arthropoda; class Insecta; order Lepidoptera; family Crambidae; genus Cataclysta; species Cataclysta lemnata. Next base: position 10,681,651 of record OZ008339.1, read on the forward strand.
AGACGTATTATTTCAAACATCCACCATGCAAAAATGAGTAAATCGACAGGGAGAGAAATTATCAAAAGAGTGAGAATTTGTATACAACAGAACGGATCACAAGTTGAGCATTTGATAATTTTTTTTTAAATAAAATGAAAAATTTTATGATCTTAGTTTCATTTAATATGCTAGGTTATATAGGAAAAATTAATGCTTATGAGTAGCCCTTTCAAACGCTATTATAAAATACATGTAATTTTTCTATCACATTTGGCGGGTTCCATTCCCGGTTGAGGTAGGCGATTTAAAAAAAATCTGTGAATGCAGTTCTACTTATTGTTAAAAATAAAACGATGTCTTCTTTTAGTAAAATATCCTACGTTCAATATTTAATATACTTTCCCTCCGTGTGGCATGGCCGTGGGACGCCCTGTATTTAAAATCCTTTTTCGCTTTGTCGCCACCCGCGCCGCGGGAGAGGCAATTGTTTTCTTCTCTGATCAAATCGATCATTTAATACAAAAAGTGACGCAACTCCGAATATTTTGATACTTTGTGTATATGACAACAAGACTTTATTTCAGGTATGCAATTTTGATTTTTATCTCTTTTATATTTAATAATATAAATTTTATTGGCTACTGTTTTAATGTTATTTTAAATGTTAATAAAAATAAAAAAATACTTGTAGTAGTCAATTAAATGTATTAAGCTCTTCCACGTTCTGACGAATATACATATAATTGCCCGCGTAGTGTTTTCCTCTTGGATTTTGTTATGAAGGCGCTGGAAAAATATGAACCATATTAGTAAGATCTGTAATAAAGCAGAAGAATAATTTTCCATCACATCGATACACATCCCACCCAACCTCATGCAGTTCATTTTTTTTTGGTTTTACACAAGCTTTCCAAACCTTATACATAAATCATTATACAACACCAGAAAACGGGATCTATGTGCAGATTGACTTAATTCGTTAATTTGTAACAACTGTATAGCCCTAGCACGAACTTTTCGAAAATTCGTATCATTATCGTATCGAGAAAGCACTCTAAAACCAAAACAAAACAAATTTTAAATGAAAATTATTAGGTACTATTTCATATTAATATTAACATTATAAACACATAGTTAATGATATATTTTAGAGCTGATGAAAATTAATAAATATTTTTTGTTAACATATTTGTTAGGTTTATAAACGCTTTCCGAGGTCTTTTGTTTTTTGAAATATGCAAACTAAATAAGGATGGCTGCGAATGAATGCCATGGAATGCGAATATTTTATCGCGTAAAAATTATGCCAGAGAAAACTTGCGAAAATTAAATATCAATCGAAAATGTCGTTGTCAAACATGAAAATAATTATTGAAAACCGTTCATATACATTGAGCTCCTTTTTGATACGATTTCGTTATGAATCTTCGAAAAGTTCCTGCTCCACCTGCTCCTGTTCCACTGAGTAAGACTTCAAAACTACTGAATAGTTGGAAGTACTTCAGTTGATTCTGATCTTTGCTAACGTAGTTAGGAACAACGTTGAAGGAGTTGAGGTATGGAATATTCGATTATCAGGTGCAGCGACAATTTCGAATTTGTCTCCAACCGTGGCAATATGGGAGGAGTGTGTGATTTTTAATGAATCTGACAATCTTTGTTTGTTGGTTACTAAAAATTTTGATAAGTACTAGATCTACGGACTCCAAAATTAAAACGATGTATAATTTATAAAAAAAAATTGTAACTAAACATAAATGTTTATACTTTCTTCAATGAAAATGTGGCTTCATATTATTGATGAATTTGTAAGAATGGCGCGTGTGTGTGTGTGCGTGTGTGTATTAGTTTAGCAGTTTTTTTTTATAGAGCAGGTGAATTATTATGCGATTTCATCGTTGGTCCTATACGCAGTAAAAGTTGTTCATGTTGATGGATATTTTAATCTCATTATGCGCCGAAAATCACTAAAATGTCATGGTGTAGATCTAATTTCTTAGAAACACAATTTAGACACTCACGGCATTGCTCCATCTGTATGCAAGTTCCATTTTTTGCTCTCGCATAAAATGGTTTACAGCGGCATTTGGGATAGCATGCAGTAAATATGTCACAAGGTTCTGTCCATTTAGGAATATCGGAGCACCGGTCACTGTAGCAAGGAGACGGACATCTATCCCACTCTTCATTTGGTCTTCTACACTGGACAGGGGCTAGACATAATATAAATACAAAGAATCATAAGCTTATTCACACAAGCTGCAATTTCATAAAATCATGAAACTCCAGCAAGAAATACGAAAGACATTAGAAATCAGTAAGTCAAAATCAGTGATTAAGAAAGCAGGGTTTCTAAAATTTAGTACTGTGGAAGTAACGTTTAAGGACCTTATTTTCTAAACATAAAAAAGGTCCGTTTTAAAATAGTGTTTAAACATAAACAATTGTGTTTAAGTTGTCTTGTGTAAATAACATCAAATCTTAAACACAGTTGACAGAAGAATGAAAAACAGTATTTAGGTTAAGGCGGTCTTTAAAGTCTCATTAAGTATTTATGAACAAGGGGTTAGTATTTAAGACAAGTCCAACACATAATTATTATTAGCAGTCTTTCATGGTCGTAATGAAAATGTGGCAAAGGCTGTCCTGTTGTTGAAAAGGTTGTAACTGTAATTTTATTTTAGTTGGTCTTATTGATGCTTAGGATGGTGACGACCGCTTTACAATATACAATTATGTACTTACGACAATCTTCCGGTAGAAAGCATAGCGCGCCATAACTTTTGTAGCCGCTTTCACAAACGCAACCAGCAGGGCAAGGCCAAATTGGATCGCAACCATAAAATACTGGAAATTCGCTACGTGGGCATGGATTGTAAGGACACACAGAGCAACCGACAAAGGTTTGGTTTAGGCCGCATGGGTTTCCTCCTGGAAAATATGAAATTGGTATGAATGTTCATCTGTCGCAGACAGACTGTTGCATTTGGTATTTTATAATCGGCTTGGATACAACGAAGGAACCGAACTAAGCTCTTAAGCAAACGGTGGGTCAGGCTAGCTCTCTTAGACTAACCGCGGCGCAGCGAACGAAGAACCACTTTTGTAGAAGAGGATAAAAATAAAATTAAAAAGAGCAGCATTTTGGGAAAAATGAATTGTATTCGTTCCACTCCGCCTCCGTGGTTCAGTGGTTTGCCCGCTATAATTCAGATCAAAAGATCCCGGTTACGATCCCCAGGGGAGTATCAATTTATACTCGGTTTGGTTGCTGGTAGGGCTTTTTTCAAGTCCGCTGAGCTATATATCTTATCAATAATCTGTCGCCATAATAATAACTTTAACAGCATTATTAGGTTCCGTCAATTTATGGTTAGATGGCAAGCTCTTCTGTGGTTGAGAGTTCCAGCTGAAGCTAGATTCTAATGACCGGTTCTAGCGAACATTGCTTGGTAAACGCAATCGCAGACCGAGTGCGCTTTCGAGCTCCTCAGGCAACGGTGTTTGCTAGGCCTTATATCCTAGTATTAAGTTCAGGAATAAAAGAATTTTACTTCACATACCTGGACATTCATCAAGGGGTATGCACGTGCCTCCTTTGTCAGATAATATGAAGCCAGATTTACACATGCAACCCACTGAAGATCGTTTCGAATTGCAATAGGATTGATTTGGATTTTTGCAAGTTGATGGACAGGGTAGGTAGCGTTGTTGAATAACAGCATTCACGTCGCCATTACAACCAATGTCGCCTGAAACAAGTAATTTTCACACCAGTCCCTGTATTGTGTAAGCCAAATTCAGTTGCTTTGGTCTACCCGTCACCGTCGGGTAGATCAACCATGCATACAATTGATACAAATTTGTCAGGCATTGGAAGCCAAATAACGAAAAATGTATCACAAAAGTGTAGTTATAAGGCATAATTTTAATGAAATGAGATTAATTAGATCGGATGGAGCGAAAGAAGTAGGTATGTAAGGAAGTGATATCTATAATTTCAATTTAATTTCTCGTATAATTTTAAGGAAACATAAAAATCTACGTTTAGCAAGATATCAACAGATGATGGCTATAAAATTATATAGGTTCTTATTACATTTATATCGATGAACAATTGACTGAATTCAAGTATATAATCAGATAAGTAGAATCTAAGTCTGGCACTGCAAGGCCGATGCCGCGGCACGCTCGCTGCGCTTGCTCATATTGCGATTTCTTAGGTCAAATTCACGAGAAATATTTTACGTTTCAAGTACATCGCTGGCCCAATAGTACTTCTTTTTACCAAAACCCCTGATTGCCGTGCAATGGACTTTTACCACATCTATCTGAAGTGATATCTGTCTAGTCCCGTGGATGTATGTATGTCAATTTATTGTAATTACGCAATCTTTTTGAATTAAGTGAAGCTATTTTGAACTTGCCTGGGCATTGGTATATTGGAATGCAGGTGTCGTTTCTTCTGTTCGGATAGATGAAGCCGTCCTTGCATGTGCAGTTTTTACTCAGTGTACAGTTTGCAGGGTTCGGCATTCCACATGTAGGCTTGCATCGTCTCGGACACGTTTCTGTACTTGTAAAAAAATCTATGACGCATATTGGACAGATTTTCTGGATACTACATACATACATACATGATTCACGCCTATATCCCCAAGGGGTAGGCAGAGGTGAACTAGCACCCACGCTTCGCTAATTATGCTATGTCCCATGTAATAGGTGGCAAGCCTATTGCCATTTATCGGGCACAAAAGTCGCAGTACTTTGCTAGGTGGTAGGTATAAGAAGAACGCTGCTGCCCATTCCTCATCACTGATTTATCCTTAGTCGCCTTGTACGACACCCACGGGAGAGATTTGGGGTGGTGACAATTGTATTCTACTCTGCCGTCACCACACGGCCGTTTCTGGATACTGGCTAGAAATAATTTGTTTACGAAATTTTGGAATCTTAAAGATATTTGAAATTAAACAAATTATTTCAAATATGTAGTGCTCATGCAAATATAAAAATAAGAGAATAATTATCTAAAGAATCAGTTCATTGAGTTAAAATATGAAGGTGGCAACTTCATATTTCTGCTCAATGCTGAAAGAGAAAGCTTTAAAAAATAGGTAATTAAGTTGGGGAATTTTAACTAAAGGAATTTAACCCATAACTGTTATAATAAAAGGGGTAATTACTAAAATATATATTCAAATATTATTGCTAAAATTAATTTAATTAATTTAGAACGTTGGGGGAAAGCCACAGAAAAGACCGTTCCAGTTGCCTCTCCGCATGTGTGAACGGTGCGGAAAGGCTAAGCATACACTGGTGGGGTGCAGGGTTCTCCTGGAAACGGTTAGTTATTCGCGTCGTCACGATAATGTCTTAGTAATCATAGGTGAAGCAGTTGCGAGAGCACAAAGGAAACTCACAGCCAACAAAAGCCTCGTTAATTTCACCAAAAAAAAATTCGACATCGAAATCGAAACACAAACCGTACTCGATTCTAGGTTTGGCTCCGGACTGGACTTTTCTGATGGACTCGTATGACAAGAACTACAAAATACCAAATGACTTTGCGGTTTCTCTATCTAGACCGGCGGGGTTATTAAGTAAGCCTCTTTCAATCGCTTTCGTCTACCTGTCACTCTCACTCATTGAGAATAATCGCAAAGTGTAAGAGTGACAGTTAGACGAAAGCGATTGAAAGAGGCCTCCATAATCGGGTTCGGATGTATCACTTTACTCTAGGATATTTCAGCTTGCAACACAAACACCTCCAAAAACAACGCCATAAAAACCAATAAGTAGAAAGATTTTGGTGGTTAGAAAAAGAATTTCGAAAAATTATGTTCTTGAGGCGGGAATCGAACCCGCGTCCGCTGCTATCCGGGCAGGTGCCTGACCGCTCGGCCACCCAAGACACCAATTAACTTGCCGAAATTCTTCTAACCTTTACACACACACTTCACGTTGTAAGCCAACGGGTACCCTCGCAATGTAGAAATAAATTTCAAACATTCCAAAGCAGATATTTTTACAAATACCGTGCGTTCGCTTAAGCTTGGGTTACCAATTAACTTGCCGAAATTCTTGGTGTCTTGGGTGGCCGAGCGGTCAGGCACCTGTCCGGATAGCAGCGGACGCGGGTTCGATTCCCGCCTCAAGACCATAATTTTTCGAAATTCTTTTTCTAACCACCAAAATCTTTCTACTAATTTTTCTAACATTTACATAATGTTAAAATTAAAATCAAATAACCAATAAGTACTTTGATTCAACAAAGCAAATGACAAAAGTGGCTGGGTTGTTGGTTTGTATGATGTTGTGTCGAAAGCGAGGGGTATACCAGCTAAATCCCTATATTCATTACTAAAAGACCTTGGCTTGTTTAGAGCTTTCGTAAGGTCTACACACGAACGTTTTTTAAGGCGGCTCTCACGGAATTTTATCAAATATTTTATATGGCTAGGCAGAGATATAAGTCGGGGTGGCGGGGTGGTGAGTGTTGAGTGGGCCCCGTAAACCTAAATTCCCTTTCTGCCACACTATGGACACGGCACATGGAATCCTAAGAGTTATCGTCTCTAATGCCGTGTGGTGACGGCAGAGTAGAATACAATTGTCACCACCCCAAATCTCTCCCGTGGGTGTCGTACAAGGCGACTAAGGATAAATCAGTGATGAGGAATGGGCAGCAGCGTTCCTCTTATACCTATCACCTAGCAAAGTACTGCGAATTTTTTTCCCGATAAATGGCAATAGGCTCGCCACCTATTACATATACGAACATAATTGGCGAAACTTGGGTGCTAGTTCACCTCTGGCTACCCCTTCGGGGATATAGGCGTGATTTATGTATGTATGTATCGTCTCTATGTCTCTTTAATTTTACTCTCTCCCAGCCTTTAGTCGATATAAGTTATTTTATGCCTTGTTTTTTGTTAAAGTATTATACATAACATTATTTTCTATTTACGCAACCGTTCACTCGCTTTCCAGTGAAACTATTATTTTAGTCCGACATGTTCGTGTGCGACCTTCCTGCGGTATGAGAGCCAGTTTTCCCTCTTCCCCGCATCATCCACCCCCGCTAACATCTAGCGTTCCCCGTCCCCGCAACCGTCTCCCACACCGCAGGAAGGTCGCGCACGAAGTTGTCGGAGTGTAACATAATCTATTATAGATAATCGTTGATTTACGCACTTTACTACAAATCAATCCATGTACAAACTTAAAGCAATCTTTATAAACTATTTATAATCGTTGCTGTATTTTATACCATATACCCCCGGATACTCGCTCGAGGAGCTCGCTAGCGCAGTGGCACAGCGCGCTTGGCATGTTTTTTTAATGCGCTGCGATTGCGTAAACTAAATAATTTCGCTAAGGCCGGTCATTGGATGGGTGACCAAAAAATTTACTATCTCGAGTTCCTCCGTGTTTCGGAGGGCACGTTAAGCCGTTGGTCCCTGCTGGATCTGCAGTCGCTAGTACCCACCAAATCCCAGGCCCTATCTCCCTCTATTCTTCTATCCATAGGGAAGGCCCGTGCCCCAGCAGTGGGGACATTAAATGGCTGGTGATGATGACCCCCGGATACAGAATCGCTTCTCAAATTTTGAGCTGCTTATAAAGTTAAGTGCACAATACCTTTCAGAATTTATATGGAAAAAAGTCAATTTTGACAATACTTATAACTCAAACTTTGAGTAGCGTATCTGTATTCGGGGTTTAACATACATACATACATATATAATTCACGCCTATATCCCCGAAGGGATAGGCAAAGGTGAACTAACACCCACGCTTCGCCAATTATGCTGGGTCCCATGTAATAGGTGGCGAGTCTATTGCCATTTATCGGGCACAAAAGTCTCAGTACTTTGCTAGGTGGTAGGTATAAGAGGAACGCTGCTGCCCATTCCTCATTACTGATTTATCCTTAGTTGCCTTGTACGACTCCCATGGGAGAGATTTGGGGTGGTGACAATTGTATTCTACTCTGCCGTCACCACACGGCGTCGAGGTTTAACACATCAGTTAACTTCTAATTTTAAACTACATACTAAAAAGCTAAATTTAAACCATATTAAAAGCAAGAACTTTACCGGTAGCATTTAGTGTAGCGTTAACGGACGTCACATTTTCGCATCCGTATTCGTTCTCGAGTAGTGTTGTATATTCTTCTTTATCTAATGTAAGGCATACACATAAATTTAGTTTAAAACAAAAAAAACTGAATTCTTATTTGTTTCTCGTTTCAATGAAAGATACTACAACGTTGTTCATACTTTTGTGCTTAATTGGCTTTTAATTGTACACATAAAATAGAATAAAATGTTAGTGTGTATTTAAGAATGAAATAAAGAGACAAACCTGCTATTTCATCAAATTCTGATATCCCAGAACCCCTAACCGTTAATGTTAAAAATATTACCAAAAACATATTAACACTTGCATCGATGAACACTCTTATTTGAACAATGATGTCAAACATGATAATATAAACTACATTGCTCATATATTATACCAGTTGTTGAGCTGCTCAAATAAAATAAAATGGAATTTGGCTTTAGTATTCTGATGACGTTCGTAGAAGATGTGGCAGCTGGTATTTTTTTTAGTCTTCCTACTTTAAGCTGGACATGATCAAAAATATTTATTTCGAAATGATTTTTTTTCAGACAATGCAAATGATAATATATTTACATACATACATTAATCACGCCTATATCCCCTAAGGGGATGCAGAGGTGAACTAGCACCCACGATGTTATGTTAGGTCCCGTGTAATAGGTGGCGACCCTATTGCCATTTATCGGGCACAAAAGTCGCATTACTATTGGTAATGCGACTTTTGTGCCCGATAGTGTAAAAGAAAGGTGGTAAAAGAGGAACGCTACTGCCCATTCCTCATTAATGATTTATCCTTAGTCGCCTTGTACGACACCCACGGGAGAGATTCGGGGTGTTGACAGTTGTATGCCGTCACCACACGGCAATTATATATTTAGTTTTCATTTTATTATTTTTTAAGTACTTTAACATACTGCGAGCCATTGTTCAAGCGATCTTATTCAATAATAATAAAATAATAGGAGCACAGAGAAAACGAAATAGGTGCTTGGTGATTACAGTGACACAGAGACATACCATTCTTAGGGTGCCTTTATACCAGACCTGTGCGAGGATACGTTGCGAGGAATGTATATTAGATGAGAACCAATATAATCACTCAATTTTCCTAGCCTCGCTCAGCACAGCTGTAGTGGAAAAGGCAAAAATAAACGAATAAAAACAAACGAAGCGTTTTTTTGCAAGTACATACTAAACAAGTCGCTTCATAAAAAACAAAACAGATACAACTCAAAATTGCGTTTCTGCATCAGAGAGACTTATTGTCATATTTTTAGAACACACTACGTTTCTAAGTACCTACCTATTGTTTTTGATTTGCGTTCCTATTCTATTAACCGAGTGGAATATTAATATGTTGCGAGGGATGGGTTGCTACAATTGTTTTGCGAGGTTTGAGACGATTTCGTGTTATATACCTGCTAGTATAGAACACGAACTCGTAAGAGACATTTTTCTCGCACATTATAGTCGAAACACCCACACATTTCCATAGCACAAGTACACATCCTCGCACGACACATGTCCCTTGCACATCTCTGGTGTAAAAGCGCCCTTAAGGTATTGTCGGCTGGTTATTTTTGCACGTGTTATTAAACAGAAAGATCTGGCATACGGGACGATACAGTATGCAATTATAAACTCTGTGTTAATTAGTATGGGGGCTACTATCGCCACTCGCAGCTTCCTAATAAATAGGATAATTTTATTAGATTTTAGAAGAGGAGCAAGAAATATTTATGTAGTAAATCAACCTAAATGTATACATACATACATAAATCACGCCTATATCCCCGAAGGGGTAGGCAGAGGTGAATTAACACCCACTTTTCGCCAATTATGTTCGGTCCCATGTAACAGGTGGCGAGCCTATTGCCATATATCGGGCACATAAATCGCAGTACAAATTCATATTGCTAGGTGGTATGAGAGAAATGCTGCTGCCCATTAATCATTGCTGTGTTTACCCTTAGTCGCCTTGTACGACACCCACGGGAGAGATGTAATATATAACCTTATGTAATATATCTTCCTGTCGTGTTCCCATTTTTTTGGTAGTCAGCGCAAATATTTCCTCTCCCTGTCTCATACCAACCATTTTTGGCTAGACTGTTTTTGGTGATTTGTCTTCAACCATTGGGGTACCCTAAGGAGATTTTTTGTCGACATAGGGCGATCTTCTTTACATGACTTTTACGTCGCCTCTGAAGCAAGTCGGCTGGCACATTCTGCGTAATGTTTCATTCTAAGGCCAGCATAGAAGGAGGCCGTCAACCACAAAGAACAACTGGGCAAACGCAAAAACAAATTTGATATGACGATTCCCAGAACATTTTACGAAATTCTCGGCAAAATTAAAATGCCCGGGAATGCTTAAGTATAATTCTCGGACGTAAGATGAGATCATTTGAACGGTGTTTTTTTAAAGTCCGTCACTCTGATACCCCATTGTATGGTAATGGTCATACCTTGCGGGAGGAATTCGTGTTTTATGCGGGGGATGTAGCATTATTATCCCTGTAAAGTACATTTTTGCCAAGATTTAATGTGTCACCGAGAGCTCTGTATATGCTTAGCATAACATTATAGGCCCCGAATAATAATATTATATCAAGCGCAGTATTTCTGATTCAGCTGCTTAACACTATAGATAGTTTCACAAAATGAATAACGTATAAATTGAAATGTTGTAGGACACATTTTTAATATCCCCTTCTTTATAGCTTTTTATAAGAGCCTGCAGACATTATATTGAAAATATATCCCAGCTAGCTATGTAGCTAGTCTTGTAAAATCAACAAAACAATAGTCAAATTCGACTTTAAGCTATACATCACACATGTTAAGGTGGACAATAGATTGAAAATATGTGACAGATTTGTATAGTTGGCGTGCTTTTAACTGTACATTAGTGATACCCGATTTCTTCAAATGTGTTTTTATGTCAAAAAAATCCTGTTTGTAAGGATTTTTTTGACGTGTAACTGAAAAAAAATAAGTGATATTGCTACTTATTTTAATTAGATTCAACTAAGGCCCGGCGCAGATTGATGGCACGGCATGGCAGGGTATTTTTAGGCGACGAATAAAAACTAAAGATTATGAAACTAAAGTTGAAAGTTCAATGTTAAAGGTAATAGGTACAAAAACAATGCCATTGGATGTTTAGGCATGCCGTGTCGGCAGCCTTAGGAACGGCTCGGCATCCCTCGGTATGATTTGGCAGTCTTCGGGATGCCGCGACAAGACAAGACCTAAGAACGCCTCGGCATTCCTAAGGACGCCTCAGCACGCTTAATGATACCACGGCATTGTTACCGCCAGTATGCGCTTACATTTAGGGATGCCGAACCGAAGGATCCCTTGCCGTGCCGTGCCGCCAATGTGCGCCGGGCCTAACCCTCGCACTCGTCTAAGTGAGGAAAAGAGATGGAATATTGTTGATACAACTTCTTCGAATTGAAAGCAGACCAGATGTTTGGTTTTGGGAAACTGTAATGAGTAAACAGTTTTAATTACCTATTGTAATTTAATTAAGGGGCCGCCAAAGTGTAATTCTGCGCTCATAAGCCAAAAATTAGTAATATATTTTTAATAATTTTTATTCTATAGGATAGATTATTATTTTATTTTTATTTAAACATTGTATAAATGTGACAGGCTGAAAAATGTGTACAAAAAATTATCATCACTGTCCTAATGCGGGGATCCCCCCACCCGTGGGGAGATTCCATCAATGAAATACCTACTTATTAAGAGTCAAGCCCAAAGTCAACTGAATGGACGGTATTTGTAAAAATACCTCTTCCATCATCATCACCAGCCCTATTACATCCTCACTGCTAGGGCACAGGCCTTTTATGGATGGAAGAATATGATTGGGCTATAACCCACCACGCTGGGCCAGTACATATTAGTAGGTATACATGGGAAAATTTATTTTTAAGTCACGTCGCGGTTTGCTGATTGGTATAGGCAGCATTGCAGCGGACGCGGGTTTGATTTCCGTATCAGGATAATAATGTTTCGAAATTTTTCAAGCTTATTTGTCTTGGTCGAATAACGTAGTTAATTGTCTATCTAGTGGACTTTGTCACATAGGACCTCTTTTAAAAAGTCCCGTAATATTTTATTTAAGCAAGTATATAACTTATTGATTCTTGTAAAGTTACAAAATTACTAAAAGGTTACTGCTGTTTTTATCACATAACAAAAATATATTTACAAAAATTTTCCGACCGATTTTTCTATGTACCTATTCAGTATATTATTCTTAAAATGATATAATATTGAAATAAAAATCTAATAATGATTTTGATTATGTCATCAATAATGCCTATCAATAACGACTTGTGACGGCAGAATTGGCACTATGAAATGAATGATAAGTTTTATATACCTTTTATGATTAACTTTTAAACCCATTTAGGTTTCAATAATTACGATATTTCAAACATGAAATTAACTTTAATTAAAAATAAGCAACAAAAAAATTAATCACACAAATTTGACATTTAATTTTGTGTTAATAGTGAAATATTTACACAATTAGTTCATTAAATATTATGACTAATATATATTCTGACATATTAACGTCTCCTAAGCTGGCCTGGGAGCGAACAAATAAGGTAGAATGGGTCAGCCCCGACTCATCCCATGGTTGTTGTAAAAGTCGACTAAGGGAGATTGCCCGGTGTAGACAAATAAGCACCTTGGGCCACCCGAATGGTGAAGGGCAAACCATCAACAACAGCATACCCAAAGAGGGTTGGTGTCAGGCAGGCGAACGGCTGTAAAACCGAAGCCAACACTTTGAGTAGTATGGATTGGAATGTTGTCATTTCAATCACTTTTTCCGTTCATCGATCTCTCGACATGGTCCGTTCGGTCTCTTTTCTATACATCCATTTATCACTAGTACCTTTACGGTGTGATTGATGATATGAATCAAAAGGGAGTGAATGGCTTGATGACGTCTGATCGAAATGAATGCAAGAGAAAACTTACTGCGCCGACTCCAGACAAACTGGGAATAGGTCAGGAAGAAGAAGAACAACCATATCTATGCGTGTTGTGTTCCGTGTAGTTGGTTATTCTATTCTTGCTTTATTAGTTACAAAAAAAATCTTCAATCTTTAGGAAAGGTCTGCGCCATAGCAAAGGGGACTTTAAAGGGTGTTTGGTGATGATGATGATGGGTAAGCTATGGTACAGGTGTACCAGGAACTACATATTGTGTGCTACGCCCGGCCCAGTCAGTGGGACTGTATAAGCGACTGCTGGCAGGGAACGGGCGACCACGCTGTCGGTGGCTGCACAATTTGCGTCAGAGGCGTCAGTGGTGCGGCCAACGGAGGCGGGAGCGCTGCCTTCTTTCAGGGATGCTGTTAGGTCAACCCGAGTGGGGATCTTTAACAAAGAACCCATGACGGATAAACAAGTGGAGCTAGTCAGGTTAGCCATCTTGAGGGCGATTATAGACGACTCAGGCAAGGCAGGAGCAGGACCTAAAGCAAAGCGCAGCAAAGACTGGACAGACAATCTCCTTGGACAACGAATCGGTTGAAGCCCTCGGCAAGCTCGATTTCAGACCAGTTGTGGGCTACAAGAGGCTGCTGGTACGCATTAGAGGTCACAAAGCCGATAGTGCGGTCAAAGCGACCACTGAGTAGCCCCTCGACATCACGCTTGGACCTGGATCTGTGGTCTCTGGGGCCGGCTCTCAACCGGATCGCACAAGTGACTCGGCGGTTGCTGGACCCTCAGGTCAAACGAACAAGCCCAAGAGAGCCTGTACACACACAGTGAGAAGGACTCAAAAGCCCATACTCACTGACACCTCACACTACACAAAAGCACACAAAATGGCACACTCACAACACACCATAACACACAAAATGGCACACTCACAACACACCATAACACACACACACACACAACACACAACAATACACACTCACACAACATACAAGGCCGATCACCTCAAAAATTCAGGTAGTCCCGTCAGCGGACAAAAATCAAATAGAACCGCCAGGAGAGTGATCAACCTCTGACATCAACAAACACACATTTTTACACCTACACTTACACTCATACACATTAAATATTAATATTAATGTGTATGATTCAATTCATACAAATCAATCTGCACCACGCAAGGGCTGCTACTGCTTTGCTGGAAAAATCCTTCATGGAGCAGAAACTCGGCATTGCTTTGATTCAAGAACAATGGTTTTGAAACACCAACACAGTCATGGGTCTCGGTTCTGCTGGCAAGGTAATATCATCCGCAGGCGGAACCAAACCTAGAGCATGCATACTACTCAAATATTAAAAATATAATAAATATTTAAAAAATATATATTAAATAAAAAAAAATATTAAATTTTTAGCGATTCCAGAGCCTTGTAATTAAGACCTGGTAGCAATATATGTTAAACTCAAAAGGCCAGCAGGGCGAAGGGTGATCGTTTGCTCTGCCTACCTGCCCAGCGAGAGGACCAACCCCACTGAAGAACTGGTAAACGTAGTGGACTACGCAAAAGAACACAACGCAGAACTCCTGGTTGGATGCGGCGCCAGCGCCCACCACACCAATTGGGGAAGTAGTGATGTCAACAACAGGGATGAGTTACTTCCTGATTTTATTCTAACTAACTGTCTTCAGATCCTTAACATTGGCTGTAAACCGACCTTTGTTACAAGATCGAGACAGGAAGTCCTAGATGTCTCTCTTGCTACTAACAATTTAGCCAGGACTGTAAACAACTGGAGAGTGAGCAATGAAACCTCTATGTTTGAGCATCGTATGATCAAGTTCTTGGTTCAGGCATATCAAACAATTAATCTGAATTTTAGGGATCCCAAAACCACAAACTGGAACCAATACAGAACATGTCTAAACAAACATCTAACAGATATTAAAGACACTGATACTTGCAGATTCTGTGAACAAGAGCGTGAAACACCAATACACCTCTTGTGCTTTTGTGAACGTCTCATTCACAAAAGAAACCGACATTTGGGAAGCCATATTCTCGAACCAGATGATATAAAAACAATCCGAGCTGGGAACATCCTATCATTTTTAGACAGTGCCCAGCTAAAGGAATTCATGTAAGGCCTTAATAGGACTTACTTGGGGCTAGTTACAATAGATCTCCATAGGTCGCTATGACGCAAACAGACCCAAAACTTTAGAATAATAATAATAATAATACATATTCATCATCATTATTTATTATGACATTTATATCAACCATTGACATATTATATATTATATAAACTGCAACATTATTAAGCGAATTTTAAGCAAGGCTGACAAATAATGACCAAATTATTTAACATTATTTTCTCTGACCTTCATAAAAATTACAGCGAACAGCGTCAGGCTACGAATAATTATAATATTAAACTATCTAAATCGGCTTTGTGTTTTACTTTAAACAAGTAAGGTCGATAATACATTGGGGAAGTTTGACAGTTTTGCTGCCGATGTTAATAAAACCTGCTTAATATTAATAATCTTATGTAAATTAAGTAATTATAAATTAACAAGAGGCTCTTTATCTGTTTATTGTATTTATACAACTGTCGCTGTATTTATACAATGTTTAGACAATTGCATAATTGTCTAGTTTTAAAATTTTATGACCCGTGTTAATTGGTTCGTTATGTTCTTTACTTAAGCAAAGAGCAAGTGCTATAAATTGGTGAAAAATCAAACAGTAAGTCCAGTTTGGGTAGCAATCATGCTACGGTTATTGGTTTTCGTTGGGCTTGTGGGTGCTTCTTGGCAGTTAAGACCTCCGGCTCCGAGCACAAGTAAGAGAACAGTTTAAAGGACATCCTCCATTTAGGGCCAAAACCAAAAGTGTCGGCCAATAAAAAAAAGTCCTGTATTCTGATAGAGCACGTCGGCCGTAGCATTTGTTAATAAGGCACCAACGCTGTAGCACCAATACTAGTAGTGCTATACACGGAGGAAAGTTGAGATGGGGCACTAAAGGCAGCTACCATATCCCTTGCTGCCACGCGAAAATGGTCCTAGGAGACCTTTCCCAACTTTTTGAGTGATGACAATCGACATTCACAGATTATAGATAAAATGTAAAGTTATCGAGAAAATCATCGGATTATCGTCAGAAATGAGATTTTTTTTATGATCCCATTCCCATAGAGGATTAAAACACTCTTTGAGGCCAACTAAGTTTAGAGTAAGAGAACACCTATAAATCAAAGAAAACTTTCCATATATTTGAGTAGGGTAAAGACGATTTTCTCGCTGACTGTATATTTAATCAAAAATCTGTGAATATCGATTGTCATCACTCAAAAAGTTGGGAAGGACCATTTTTGCGTGGCAGGAAGGGATCTGGTAGCTGCCCTTAATGCCCCATCACAACTTTCCACCCTGTATAGCACTACTAATATTGGTGCTACAGCTTTGGGGCCATATTAACAAATGCCAAGGCCGACGTGTTCAGTCAGAATACATCACTTTTTTTATTGGCCGGCACTATTGATTTTGGGCCAAAAATGTATGAAACGTGGAGGATGTCTATTCTTTTAATTCATAAATCTGTCGGCTTTGCATCCTCTGGCTGTTAGCACACCCAATCAAAATCTGATAAGATAGTGTTCTAACTAAACTATCGATGTACACGTTATACAGGACGACCCACGGCTATGTTACATGGAGGGAAAGTACCTACCTTGAATTTTCTAGATGGAACATTTTATTTTTTGCTAAATAACATAGTGTCAAAAATAAAACGAAGACTTTTTAAATGCTCAAAATGAGTCCCATGCTGTTGAATTTAAAGACGAACTCTTTGGATTATTTCACTCCCTGTCGATTTTATGATCTTGTTGTGGTGGATATTTAGATATACGACGGCGACGACGCAGGGCATTCGCCGCAAGGATCGCTCCATTAGGGTAGCCCACAGTCGGGCGGGACAGCTATTTCCCGGCGGTTGGGACCAGAGAAGTACGACGGCGACACACACGTTCTCCGGTGTGCCGCCGCAGAGGAGGAAGCGCGGTTCAACCACGGACATGCGCGCACACATTGCGCGTAGAGGTGAGTCCGGAGTCTCGGACCCTCGCAGAACGGGCAAGCTTGGGATAAAGGCTTACGCAGAGACCCTCGCCCCCATTTATGCTGCTGCAGACGGAGAACCGGCGATATTTTAGTGGGTAGTCCCAGCGCCTTATACACGCTGGGGAGTCCCGTGCGTGATGTGCGTAAATTGCATTTTGACCCCGTAAAAAAAAGGATATTTAGATATGGACATTTTCATACTACTTAATTTCTTAGATTCCAAAAAATTCACATCAAATGTTCATGGTCTAATTTAATTTCTGACACTGTATTTAGCAAAAACTAATCTTTTTGATGAAGCTACAGGATTTTTTTTTCTCGTTTAGCGGGTTCGATTACCGGTTCAACCATGTGATTATTTAAAAATCGATTAAACCAATTTAAATTGTTTTTAAAATTAAAATAATATCTTCTTTCAGTAAAGTGTTCCATTTACAATATTCAAGGTAGGTACTTTCCGTCCATGTGGCATAGCCGTAGGACGTCCTGTATAATAGTTAACCTTCTAGTTTCATGTTTGTCAATCAATTCATTTTGTATACGGTATTTCAGCTCCAGTGCCAGTTTGCGACGGACCAAATGAAGTGTGGTCACCTTGCCCGGATGATTGCCTCGCTGAAAGCTGTACAAACGTGAACGATCCATTAAAAGTCTGCAATACACTTCTGTATTGTAGACCAAGATGCATATGTGCTGAAGGCTACTTCAGGGGTACCAGACAAATCTGCAGTCCTGCCGATACTTGTCGTAAGCAATATTTTATTTATCTGCTGACTAACTTGAGAACCGCATTCTATAAAGCTGGACCTTCGAATATACTTAGGCTGGAGTTCACCAACATTTAAACAGGCGATTATTATTTAACCGTCGGTTTTTGACATTTTATGGAATAAACTGTCAAAAAATGTTATCTTTTAATCTGTTGTTTTACGTTTCGGTGAACTCGGACCTTAATCAATTTTTGTGATGAATTATCACTAATTTTGGACCTAAGAATAGACTTCTTATACTGATTATTACCAAAGTCATTCTTAAGCACTGCTCTCTAAATAAGGTGAACGATTATTTGGCCGAGATAGAGAGAAAAAAAGACAACAATAGCGTGCGCGGGCGTAATGTAAGCATTAAGTAGAAAGTAAATAACAAAGAAAGAAAGTACAATGCAACTTTTCCTTTGACCACTGGCCTAAAAATATGAAAACCCAATGTACATAATTGAAACCTATGCCATACGTTACTAATCATCTACAACAACTTTTACTATGGGGCCAAATAAATATATGCTAGGGAAAAAATTTAAAGGGTAACCAATGTTTGAAAAAAAATCGATTTTTATATGACTTGTCAGTTTAATATTTTTGGGCCAATTAGTTGTATTGTCCTCTGTGGTTAGAAAAGTTCAAAAAATTATAGTCTTGATGCGGTAACTATAATTTTTCGAACTTTTTCTAACCACAAATTTCTGTTATAATTTTTCTATCATTTATACAGTGTCTTTGGCATGGGACTTCCTACGTTGTATCCACGTATTATATGTATAATTTTATCGACAAAAAACCATACAAATAGGGGTCGCAACCGTCATTCCTATGAATGGAGCCATTTTAAAATTTAATTCTTCATAGTTTTATGAGTTCATTGAAAGTAGTTTTTTTACCATTTTATGTTACACACATACATAAAAAGGTTTATTTCAAAAGTGATGAAATGAGCTTAAACCACTTTTGTTAAGAAGTTACAGAAAATAATAATCAAAAACCTTTGATTTAGACGAAAAATTTGGTAAAAGTTTGTATTTTTTTTTCAGTTATTGTAGTCTTCTTTAAAAACCACGCCGTTGACATATCATTTTTTTCTTCTATTGTATTCGCAATAAGCTGTGCTAACTAAGAAACATAAAATTATTACCGCTATCCAAACAAATTATTTAGAAACGGTCTAACAAATACAAGTCAAAATTTTGAAAAGAAAACCACTATTCATAATATTCCCTTAGTGTGTGAGCAAGAAAGATTATTTTTACAAAAAGATGTGAATAAGCCAAAATAGCAGAGATTATGTATAATAAAAACAAATACATTAAATTTAAACAGATTTTATAACACAACATCTTGTGTATTGATGAGTCGAAATTCGCCTGAGCTGGTATAACTTATCATCGCTCTGATCACTCGTGGATGGCTGAAAACACACACGCTGTACAATATGATTATTTTTTTTAAAGTAGACTAGTTTAGCTAAAAAAAAAATACAAAATTTTTCGTAAATTATCAAGGGTTTTTGATTATTATTTTTTGTAACTTCTTAACAATGTGATTTTAAGTGATAGCTCATTCCATTACCTTTAAACTTAAGGTGATGAAATGAGTTACCACTTTCATGTAAGTGCGTAACATAAAATGGTAAAAAACGACTTTCAATGAACTCGTGAAAAAATTTAGAATGAAATTTTAAAATGGCTCCTATTCCTAGGGATAACGGTTGCGTTCCCCTATTTGTATGGTTTTTTGTCAATAAAATTATACATACAATACGAATAAAGTATAGGAAGTCCGATGCCAAACACACTGTATAATGTTGAAATAAAAATCAAAATAATAAATCTTCCAAAAAGTTTATTGCCCTCCTAATAATTTTATTTCTAATTATTTTCATTAATCATTGATTATAAAGCGATAAAAAGGAATGGAGAAGAATATTTTTTTTAATGTTCTCTTATATTTGCACGAGCACTTATGTTATGCAGTAACGACCGCTGGCGATGACTCATTCTTGCGGACATAAACACGGCCGAACTTAACCCACACGTAACTATACTGTCGCTCCTTAGCAATCTTCCTGGCAGCCGCATGCAGGCTCTTGCATTCAGGAGCCAGATGTTCTGCCAAGTAAATGTTTTGCTTATTACCAGCGATGTCAAGATGGCTCGTATTAAGATGATCTGATTTAAGCTCCTTATTAAACCTCTTATAGGAAGATAATAGATGATCACGGTGACGCTCCGAGGGCAATGTTATGAGGATGTTACGTGGCCGCTGGGACGAAGGTTCAATTTTTGCTATTCTGCGCACCGCGCACAGATCTCCATCTGTAAAAGGAGCCTTTATGATTTGATAGATTTTCTTCACTATTGCTGGGAGGTTCTCACTTTGTTTTTCAGGGACCATTTGTAGTTCCACATTATGGCTTCTCGAAAACTTCTCCAGAGAAATTAATCGTCGTTTAAGGTCTCTCATTTCTGTCTGTACACATGTTTTCTCTGATTCAAATGACGCAACTTTAGCACTGACCGCGTGGAGTTCGTTTTTTAGGTCCTTCTGCTCTGATACTATAAAATCTGTGGTCTGTGTAAACTCGGTTCTTAAATTATCAACAGCGTCTTTAATTTCTCTCTTAACCGTTGTATTTATGTCATTGATAATTGACAATCTAAGCGCATTTAATTTAGAATCAAGCAACTGACTAAACTGTTCATAGGAGATTGACCCAAACGTCGAGGGATTTTCAGTCAGTACCTGCAGACTAGGCTTGTTTGAATTTAATGAATCCACCTGATCAAAAACATTGCTGGTCTCGTTGTGGGTTATCTGCAAGTCATTACATGACATGTCTGTCGATTCCTGCAGGTCTTCAAACTGGTTCCTCACTGGAGTGCTGTCGTTTCGTCGTCTAGTAATATTCATACAAGAGTGACACTTCCATGACCGTTTAAGTTCGGCACAGTTCTTTGTAAAATAAGTTTGAGAAATGTTCAAGCACGCAAAATAAATGCCTGATTTGACAATCAGTGATAATGAAAACTTTTATCTAAACTGTCAGCATGTATTATCAAATATATCGAATAATTCAATAAATATAATCATTGGTGACTTTAATATTCCTAGTATTTCGTGGAAAAGGGTTGGGTCCGCCATGACACCTAATAACTCGGGAGATGCTAGGTCATTGCTTTTATTGAGTACTTTAGCATTATGTGAACTCTCACAATATAATTATATACCAAATAAGAACGGCAGACTCTTGGACTTAATACTTTGTAATATTCCTGATATAATAGTGGCTGAGGCGAGTCCCTTATCTCGTGTAGACGACCACCATCCCCCATTATGCATAAAAATTGAAAAATTAAAATCGATACCCTCGTTAAAGAAAAATCAATCAAAAAGATTTAATTTTAATAAATGTAATTACGAAGCAATAAGGCATGGATTAGCAGCAATAAATTGGCCAACCGTATTATTGCCATGCAACGATGTTGATGACGCTGTAGACATATTGTATTTGGAACTTAATTCACTCATTGAAAGACACACACATTACAAAAAAACAAATGTTAATGTCCACTATCCGGGTTGGTACTCGCCTCAATTAATTAAAAGTCTAAAGAAAAAGCAAAAATTTCACAAAAAGTACAAAATGTATGGTAATCCTAAAGATTATGATTTGTTTGCATCTTTTCGTACGGGGTGTAAGGACATGATAAACAAATGTTACAAACAGTATATTGCATCTATTGATGCGGGTCTGAAGGACAACTTAAAACTATTCTGGAAATTTGTTAGGAGTAGAAAAGGCAACAAGGACATTCCTCAATTTATGAAATACAAGGATAGGACGGCTTCTGATGGTGAAAGTGTTAGTGAACTTTTTTCATCCTTTTTCAGTTCGGTATTTGAACCCATCATTCAACCATCGTTAGATAATGACATCTCTTCGGTTTCTGACTCTTGTATCTCCAGTCTTGTCCTGTCTAGAGAGGAAGTGCTTAAAAAGTTGAAAGCATTGGACTCAAATAAGGGTGCAGGACCAGACGGTATACCCCCTAAATTTCTTAAAGAATGTGCTCAAGAACTTAGTATGCCTCTTACGATAATATTTAACTTGTCTCTTCAACAGGGCACTTTTCCAACAATCTGGAAAGTCGCACATGTCACTCCCATTTTCAAATCGGGTGATAGATTGAACTGTTCTAATTATAGGCCTATTAGCATTCTTTCTTGTATGCCAAAGCTATTCGAGAGCGTTGTGTACGACTACTTATATAACCACGTTAGTCCTTTGCTTTCACAAAATCAGCATGGATTTATAAGACGTAGATCTACTATCACCAATCTGATGGAATACAAAAATTATCTTTGTGAAGTATTTGCTGGCGGTGGTCAGGTGGATTCCATATACACTGATTTCACAAAAGCCTTTGATAAGGTAAATCATTACTTGCTGTGTCAGAAGCTTTATTTATGGTATGGGTTCCATGGTAGCCTTCTTAGGTGGATCTCGTCATATCTGTGTAGACGAAGCCAGCTGGTTGCGCTTAAAGGATACAAATCTATTCCAGTTAGTGTTACATCGGGTGTGCCTCAAGGGTCGCATCTTGGTCCATTACTCTTCCTCATTTTTATCGATGATCTCATCAGTCGTCTTAATTGTCCATGCCTTCTGTATGCAGATGATTTAAAGATATTTTATCAAATCCGTAATGAAAATGACTGCCGAATCCTTCAAAGCGACCTAGCTATATTAACAACCTGGTGTCTGCAAAACCGAATGCTATTGAATCCTAAAAAATGTCAAATTATATCCTTTACCAAAAAAAAGAAACACAAAATTACTTTTGACTATGAATTGAGCAATCAGACTCTACAACGAACCTCGTCCATTGCCGATTTAGGGGTCATATTTGATGAACAACTGTCCTTCAAGGAGCACTATGAGAAAATTACAATGAAAAGCCTTAAGACATTGGGCTTTATTTCAAGATCCACCATGCACTTCAGAGACCCTGACAGCCTAATTTATCTGTTTAATAGTCTTGTCCGGAGCCGCCTCGAGTATGGATGTGTGGTATGGTCTCCTAACTACAGGATTCACTCCGATAGGATCGAAGGCGTTCAAAAGAAATGTCTCAGGATAGCTGCATACCGTTCTGGCATGGCCCGTAAGCTTGCTTCCTACTCAGATAGGCGTCGTCACTTCCATGTTATTTCACTGGAAACGCGCCGCAGGCAACTGGACCTCCTACACTTGCACAAAATTGTGCATTCTGAATTTGATACACCGAATCTACTAAAATTAATTAACTTCAACATTAGACCTTTAAAGCGAATTAGGAGAAAAATATTTACACTGCAAATATATAAAAACAATACCTCCTTTTACAATCCTATAGTTCGAATGTGTCGTTCATATAACGAGTTGGTACTGGAACACAATGAGTTAGATATTTTCTTGAAAAACCATTTGGCGTTTCGATACACAGTAAAAAACATCCTCAGCTGAACTAATCCACTAATCGTTTGTTTGACAGTGTTTGGATAGTTTGAGAATTTGTTGGTATTTTAGTATTTAAAATTTTACTAAATACTTTGTTTACGTGCTGTTTTGTTTTGATCATGCTGTGTATGCACGTTTTTGGGTTTCATCTGGTTATAATGTTATTTAGATGCAACTATTTAGTAATTATATGACTGTAACCTGCTGTGTATGCCATAATGAATAAATAAATAAATAAATAAATAAAATAAATAACATAAGTGCTAATATAAGCACTTATATTAGCACTTATGTCCTCATACTGCCAAATCCATAGACACAGTGAGCTCCGTCTGCTTAAATCGGACCACATAAATATTAAATAATTTGACGGTAGTTAATTATAACTTACGATGAAGACACCTGTCATCTTTAGTCACCCGTGACCACGGCCGCTGTAAAGTGATCGAAACGTCGGGATAAATAATAATGCCAAACATCTAAATATACGCGAGTCTAATCCGTAAAAGTTGTTTTATTTCAGATATTTTTTTTGTTTTTTTTTTTCTAACGAGAAAATTGTTGCCATTCTTGTATTAGATTTTGTAAAATACTTGATTCATTGGTCAACTCTGACATGTTTCAAAACCAGAACAACAGTAGTAAGAAAAAATAGATTATTTTATAATTAAAAATGGTGCCGTGCGGTGACGGCAGAGTAGAATTCAATTGTCATCTCCCCAAATCTCTCCCGTGGGTGTCGTATAAGGCGACTATAGTCCGACAACTTCATGCGCGACCTTCCTGCGGTATGAGGGGTGGTGGCGGGGACGGGGCGCTTTGGATGTTGGCGGGAATGGGAGATGAGGGGAGGAGGGAAAACTTGCTCCTCTCCGCCTCGTCCTCGCCACCGTCTCGTACCGCAGGAGAGTCGCGCATGAACTTGTCGGACTTATAAGGATAAATCAGTGATGAGGAATGGGCAGCAGCGTTCCTCTTATATCGCCTAGCAATGTACTGCGACTTTTTTGCCCGATAAATGGCAATAGGCTCGCCACCTATTACATGAGAATTTACATAGTTGGCGAAATGTGGGTGCAAGTTCACCTCTGCCTACCCCTTCGGTGATATAGGCGTGATTTATGTGTGTATGTAAAAATGTTGATTATTCGCGGGGTATCGTCTTAATTCCTTTTTATTAACTGAAGCGTTAATATTAATTATTTTATATACGTATTTTATATTTAGTGAGTGGTTTCATTTGTATTTTAAGTAGAAACTGAGCAGAAAAATCGAATCGCATAGCCTCCGTCTGGACGTAGACATCATGTATCCGACAAGATGATGAAACAATCGGAACTAAATTAGTTATTTGTTGAATTTAAATAATTATTATTTAAAAAATAAGTATTTGTTGCTCATTTGTTCAACTAATAACTAATAATAATAATCTTTGATCAACCGAAAGTTGTGTATATTATTATGTACTGTTGGTGTTCCTATTACCAAATAAATAAATAAACCGAAGGGTGTCTGGCAGGGGGTTGAAACCACACATAAGTGTCTGGAAATGGACCCAGCGATTTGTGGTGTTTTTACAAATAAAATATGTAAGAACTGAGTTTTACACTATTAAAAAAGTATGTTATACTTAATTATTAACACCTTTATTATCTGTTACCTGCCAAAGTAACCGTGACCCAAGTTTTATAAGTGGGGATCGTTCTTACCTGTATATGGATCATACATACAGAAACTTACAGCCTTTGAAATATAAAGAAGGTCTGTCTGGCTGTCGCGGGCTCTTGCTCTATCAACTATCGAGAAATGTATAACAGAAGATAATGTTGCATTTTTTTTCAGCCGGATACGAGCCATGTAATAATCGTTGCACGCCGACTTGTGCAAACCCTAACCCCCCTAAATGTGAGTTTTGGCGTACCAATACTTGCTGTCCAGGGGGCTACGTTTTGTCGAAGAAAGGTGGAAAATGCATCAAAATTGAAAACTGTCCGAGTAAGTTTTTTTAGTACCTACGTCTAGTTATTTTTTGGCCCGTTATTTTCTATCTTTTAGTTTCTTCTCATAACATGTCAATACTTAGCCTATCTTTATAAGTTAATGCTGCTACTTTCAAACAACATCAAACTAAATCCTCATTTTATCCATTTTTGACACTCCGTCAAAGAGTACAATGTATATTCAGAAACATTCCGTACATGCATCAAAATATTCTTGTAAAAATAAATAGTATAGTGAATTGTAGAATTAAGAATTAGAATGTAGAATTAGAAAGTAACTTACGCACTACATCCGAGATCAATAATTTTTTCTCGGATTCTGATCGGACGTAGTGCGTTATAGTGCTTACGACCAATTATTTTTTCTCGGAGTGCGTAAGTTACCATAAAAATAGTTCAACGGCTACATCGGACCGTGAAAATCTCGGATTTGGATCGGACGTAGTGCGTAAGCGCATGTTTGAGAAAGGAGATGTTCCAGAATGGCCCATGTATATGTACACTATCGGACCCACAATGGTATGGCTGATGGTGACAGAGACATATATATATTTGATGGCAGATTCTCATTATACAAGAACAAAATTTTTAAATTGCTTACTTGTTCTGTAAATCGTTATTTGTTCTGTAATTATTGTTATTTTTTTTCCCCACGCTTTTTGCTTTGTTATATTTTTACATTTTTAATCAATTAATTAATTTTATTTAATTATTTTTATCTTTGCCTACACATGTCATTAAGATAAAAATACTACTAACATACATTTCCGTTTAATTTTTCATGTTGTGTACACTAAATTTAGAATTGTTTATGATATACTTAATGTAGTCTCATATTGATGGTAATCTGTATGTGTACTCATAATAAATAAATAAATACATATCTTAAAAAATTGAGAAATAATAAATGATTCTGGGAAAATTGCAAATAAATATAAATAAATAAAAAAAATAGGCTTAAAAACATTTTAAAGCCATTAAAATTACATACACCTCTTAGTAGGTGTCCATCTAATGTCAAAGAATATACGAGTGTGTAAGTCAATGTTATAAAGTGACATCTTCCTTCCGCCATTACGGTAGGCTAGGCTAAACCTAGTGTATTATATACTCTGGGCTAGGCTGTTGTGTTGCAATAAACCAAAAAACAGAACTTAAAAATAGGAATTTAACACTTAAGAACTGTTCTTTTAACTTTAACATCATAGGTAGGTCGGTACATATTATTAGGTTAAATATTGAAATTGCATCATTGAAATGTACCAAATTTATTCTACTTGATATTTGGTCGCCAAACCTTTTTTGCCTACGTAATTGGTTACAACTAAATTCATTTGTCGAAAGAATAAAGGAAATGAGAATGACAAAAAGAATTTACATGGCAAAAGTGAATGGAGAAATGGGAAGGGGAAGGCCTAGGCGGATCTTTTATAATCAATTTGAAAGTCTATTAAAAAAGGGCCAGGTCAAGAGTACCCGAATCAGACGGGCATGCATGAAGAGATTGGATGAAGCGAAAGAACTATGTAAGGATCGTTGCAAATGGAAAGAAGTGATCTCTGTCACCCTTGTGGAAGTTAGGCGTATGTATGTATAGACATATGTATGTATGTCATTCATTTGCAGGAAACCTATAAAAGTAACAAAAGAAACTTAATACTGATAATTCGGCATTCAGGAACTGGACTTGAGGATAGTCTTACTAAGGACCGTTTTTTTTTGGTGCATAGTTAACTCAACCAATTGTTAAAAAATGTTACTAATCGTTAAATATCAAGCTAATATTGCACCATGCGAGGGGCACCCGAATGGTGGAAGGCACACCACCAACAACAGCATACCCAAAGAGGGATGGAGTCTTGCACGAGGCCGGCTGTAAAACCTAAGCGAAAACCTTGAACATATTGCTCAATGTTGTCTGCGGAAAGTTATTGCCATCCCAATCAATCTCTCCTTTCATCAGTCTCTCGACAAGAGACATCTCTCTCTATACATTACGATATGAATCATATGGATGATATGAATGACGAAACATACTGCGCGGACCCCAGGTAGTCTGGGAACAGGGCAGGGAGAAGAAGATTTGTAAACATTTCCTTGATAGAACGACCAGTCCATAGCACAATACTTACTGATGAAAAGCATTTTTTTTTTCAGAAAATGTTCCTTGTAATGGGGATCCCAATGCTGTAGTGAAAAAATGCCCACATCCTGAGCCTTGCGCCTCTTCTTGTGAAAGTCCTAACGCTTTCCTTTGTAGGGTGGCTTGTAAGGAAGTTGGTTGCGAATGCAGGCCTGGATTCCTACTAAACAGTAAAGGAAGATGTGTAAGGCCACGCCAATGTCCTGGTAAGATCATTAGCTGTTGAAAACTACGTAAGCTTATATTTTATTCTCAAAACATCATCACATATTCTTCCTTAGGTTTTAGAAAAACAAACATTACACATTGGTTATAATTAAAAATTAACTGCCACACTCAGAGACGTCAATTAACTTTAATGAGTATTTAATGTCAAAAATTTTCATTCAAATCAAGACCATATAGCCGGCAAGAATAGCGACTAGTTTTGAATTGTCATTTTTTGACGTTAAGTACTCATTAACATTATTTGACGTCTCTGAGTGCGGCAGTAAGCCATGTGCAGTAAGCCAGAATACAATTAACACGACAAGGCGACTAAAGGACTAATACCACCTAGCAATATACTGCGCTTTACGTGCCCGATAGATGGCAATAGGCTCGCCACCTATTACATGGGACCTAAACTAATTGGCGAAAAGTGGGTGTTAACACACCTCTGCCTACCCATTTGGTGAGTACAGAAATTTGATTTATGTCATGCCATTTATAATTAAAAATACGGCATAGGGTTTCCGTTGAAACTATTAATTAGTGGCCTGCTTTGTTGTATGCGCAAATAAAACACTTAAAAAAAATTACGCGTCAGTCAGTGGGTTTTAAATATTTGCACCCTGGTAATCTGGTTTCCCATTCCGCATTAGTTGGGATACACAAACAGTATAACCCTCTTTCTGGGCTTAATAAATTTGGAGATTGGAACATAATATTATCTCACCTTAGTGCCCGAAAATTCAAAGTTGTTGGCAAAGTATCTCAGTTAATTTTTACAATCTGTAGATTATTATTAGCTTAGTTTAACCAAGACGAGAAAACATATGTCTTTATTTAAAAAATCTGTACATAAATAAAGGTTGTAGCTGCTGTAAACAGTTTTTGTTAGTATATGTATTTGTTTACTGCCCTTAAACAAATAAAATAAAAAAAATATATGATTACAGGAGGTAATCCGTGCAGGAAGAATGAAATTTTTGCAATATGCAAAGACTATTGCCCTCATAGGTTTTGCTCAAGACTCACGGGAATAGCATGCAGGCCACCAAATCCTTGTCTTTCTGGCTGTGTTTGCCGAAGAAACTATTTATGGAGGAACCAGAACGACAGACAGTGCATTCGTAGAAGGAGTTGTCGTGAGTACCTTTTTTTTTTAAATCATCCTGCTTTCAAGATGCTGCTTGGGTGCTCCGTGGGTGCTAGTTCACCTTTGCCTACCCCTTGCTGATTTAGGCGTGATTTATGTGTGTATGTGTTCTGCTTAGCAATACATTGATTTTCCTTGCGGATTCCAGGTCCATAGTGCGATATTTTAAGCGACAAGCGACTTAGGCGACTAAGGATTAATCAGTGATGAGGAATGGGCAGCAGCGTTCCTCTTATACCACCTAGCAATGTTCTGCGACTTTTGTGCCCGATAAATGGCAATAGGCTCGCCACCTATTACATGGGACCTAACAAAATTAGCGAAATGTGGGTGCTAGTTCACCTCTGCCTACCCCTTCGGGGATATAGGAGTGATTTATGTATGTATGTATGTATCTTCCGTGAACTCTAAGTCTAGGTCCAACAGTTCCATTTGGTAGGTCCAACTTCCAGAAAGATGTCAATAGACGATTCCAACTCTGTTTGGCAGCGTTCGGGAGGTGACGGGGCTTTGGTGTTGTCAGTTTTAACAAGTGATCTTTCTTTAACACGTCAGAATGAAGCAGAAGTCATTTCGCCAATTAACTGCAGTTTTGGTATCATTTGGTGCTAACGTCTTTTGTCCTCGAATGGCGGATGTACATAAGATAGATCTACATTCTAGTAAAAGTCATGGGAACCCACTAGATGCAGACAGCGCAGGATCACCAAGGACTTCTAAACCGATCGGTTTAGAGAACCTTGGGGGCGGGCTATGCCCAACAGTGGGCGCCTCTGGGCTGGAATGATGATGACAATCAATCTGTTGTCGTTATCATTAAAAAATTGTGAAGATACCGATATAAAAAAAACAGTATTCAATACATACATACTATTGTACTGAACATTCCATTAAAATGTTACTTTAATTTTTGTCATATGGCTTTTTGTTATGGATTGAGCCAGGATGATGTGGCTGTTCGAAATTCAAGCAGCTTAAAAATTTGCGGGGCTTCTAGAAAGAAAAGTATTTTTTTAACGACTTAGGCTGTTCGCTTATGTGGTCTTACAGTAGCAACCGGATTTTATGAAGAAAGTAATGTCCTTGCCTCACAATCGAATATTCCCTATGGGTTCTTAATTGCAGGCAACTCACATCCAGTGTCCGATGAAAGTCTCACAATGTAGTAGAAGAGAAAGAAACATAACAAAAAAATACGTTAATTGTTACGTTTTAAGGACCTTGCTAGGGATCGCCTTTAGTTATAATTTCTTTAAAGGCTTTTAATATAATAAAATAAAATGTCAATTATGTTTAAAGTTTACAGTTGGCTTTTTTGTATGGTTAAAAGTAGTAACTTAACATTATTATTCTTTCAGCTCGTAAAAGTTCACCTGTACCAGCTACCTATGCTAGACAAGCAGAATCATCACCACCATTCGAAGGCAACGATGGTGATGTTGACAATTTTGGAGATGATGATGATGATGATAATGACGATGGAGATACTGAGGATGATGTTGATGACGATCAAGATGATGACAACGAATGATAAAATTCAATACTTCGACCCCATATAGCTTACTAAAGTCGAGTTAAATATATATTTTTGCGAGCTATAAAGTGTCTTTTGCTGGTCTAGATTTATTCACCGACAAGATGGCGTCACTTCTTATAGATAAAACTAAACCAATGCTTTGTTATTGTTTGCAATGCACATTGCTGTTTCTTATAAAAATCCTGTTTTATATTCTCATCATTTTCCTATGTATGTTTCGTATATGTATGTATGTCCCATTGATACCTATTGGTTAACCGGCATCCATCTGCCGACCTTTCCATCGCTTTTGCTTGGCTGGCTGGCGAGCAAAAGTGATTGAAAGGTCTATGTCCAGAGACCATTGAACAGAGACAATGATTGAAATTATAACATTCCAATCCAGATTGCTAAAGGTTTTAGGCTTAGGGTTCAAAGCCGGCCATCTGCCTACCGCCAAACCTCTGTAGGTATGCTGTTGGTGATGGTTTTTGCTCCACTAGTCATGTGGGTCCACATGCTAGTGCTTATATGAGTAAACAAAAAACTACACTTTTTTTAAACATTGTTGCATGATGCTATTGTGCCGATGATATCCACTCTCAGACGACATGGTCTAGTTATATACTTCTGTAACAACAACAAAAATATAAATATTAGTAGGAAATCTAAGAATAGTGTAAAGTAACAAGTAATGATATTTGCATGCATGAGTTCTGATTCACCTCTGCCTACGCCTTCGGGGATATAGGCGTCACATATGCATGTAAATTAATCAGAATATAAAAAAGCACCCACAAAAATAATCAGCCTTCCCTGTTGATGGAAGAATATGGATAGAAAGGAGCACCACGTTGACCCAGTGTGGATTAGATCAACAAAATTAGGCCTCAAATATTAGGAGAAAGTCGTTATACCATCTACCCAATACGTTAACAGTATTTATCCGTATGTTGTTGCCCATTCTTTATCTAATATATTCTTATTAACCGTAGTCACCTAAAACAACTCCCGTAGTAGATATTATAGCGATTGTTGACTACAATAATTATCAAAATCCAATAAATTATTTATATTCTTCTCTGGAGCAGCTCGATAGCGCAGTGGCACTAACAGCAGGGCAGCAGTAATGTTCGCTAAGAACTGACTATGGATGGGTGACAAAAAGTATATTATCTCGAGTTCTTCAGCGCTTCGGAAGGCACGTTAAGGTTGGTTGTGGCTGCATCTGCCCGGCTAGCATGACACCGAAACATGATATGATAAAATCAATGTATTTTTGACAGTTCAAACCGATAAATAGCTATATCATATCGTGTTTCGGTGGTCATGCTTGCCGGGCTGGATTTGTTAATACTCTCCAATCCACACTGCCAGCGTGGTGGCCCATTCCCCCTATATTCTTTCCTTCTTCCTGTGACGCCACCCACTGCACAATCGGTGAATTATTAACATAGATCTATCACGGCTGTCATTAAATAGTTATAACTGCATCAATACCCCTATCTATACTAATATTATACAGCTGAAGAGTTTGTTTGTTTGGTAAAACGCGCTAATCTCAGGAAGTACAGACTCAAAATGAAAAATTATTTTTGTGTAGAATAGTCTATTTATCGAGGAAGACTATAGGCTACATTACAACCGACATTAACGCGAGCGAAGCCGCGGGCGACCACTTCCCACATACAATCAAGCACCAGTTGGCTTACAACGTGAAGTTGAAAGGTATGAAATTTCGGCAAGTTAACTAGCGTCTAACCAAGACGCTAGTTAATTTGACGAAATTTCTAGATATGTAATATAAGGTAGAGTGGTTTTGACAGCCTCTTTTTTGAGTCTGGTTAAACAATATAAAACCCTAATTTCACTATGCAAACATTTTCGAATCATCAAAGTTTATTTTTCTTGACTTTAAATCACTTGATCAGGTACTACACTGCGTCCACAGTTATTCTACCTCTGACACTTCTCATCATCCTGCTCTAACATATGGAAATGTCATATTAGTATCGTTCTCTCACATAAAACGTAAATAGAAACGTCAGAGGTAAAATAACTGTGAACCATGTAGGTATCAGCCTCCGTAGCACGGGACGTGGACACATCTCCTTCGGCGGAAAAAAATATTTTCCTCTCGCTCTAACTCCCACTAAATCTCGAGACAAAACACTGTCAAGTGGTGGAGAGAGACTTGTCCACGTCCCCGTGCTAGACCCACAGGACCTAATGTGATGAACATAGATACAGAAAAGCACAGGATATGTAAAGAGTTTTCATCGAAAACACAGAGACACACAACTTAAAAAGATACTGCTTAACTTATTAATGAAATTAATATGAAAAGAAATGTTGGTTCTCAAGTGAAAATTTTATCAAATGAGATAGTCCGGTGTAGACTTATAGCACCTTATCGCACCCATATGGTTTGGTATGGAACAGAGAGTTTACTTTTGGGGTAAACTCTCTGTTCGTCGGTCTCTCGACATGGTCCGTTCGATCTCTTTTCTATACATTCATTCATCACCAGCACCTTTCCGGTGTGATGGATTATATTAAAAATCAAAACGGAGTGGATGACTTAATGAAGTCTGACCAATATAAATAGAAGAGGAAACATACTGCGCCGACCCCAGAGACTGGTAACCGGGCAGGGAGAAGGAGACTGCGCTATATTAGTATGTATAGTTCGACAAGTTCGTGCGCGACCCTCCTGCGGTATGAGAGACGGTGGCGGGGAAGCGAGTTTTCCCTCCTCCCCGCATCTCCCAGCATCTGGAGTGCCCCGTCCCCGGGAGGAGGGTCTCGCACGAAGTTGTCAGACTAATAGTCGTTAACACTTCCCCTATTTGACTTCAGTACGGACCGCTTATGGCCCGTTCTCTGTGATTAACAACATCTGTACGTGTGGAAGTTTCAAACCGCTACAAGTAATCGCCAAGCAGTCCCCGGCCACTACTCACACTTTATTAGGTATCCTTCATTAAGTCGGTATAGGTATAAAGCGAAACCCAAACTTTATTTCCTACGTTTGGAATATGGTACTGAATCCAACAAACTTTACGCTCAGCTGCAATAACCAACAATTGGGCTGGCCTTTGGCAGTGTTCACACTGACCAACGCTAACTTCGCAGTCTGTGTTAACTTGCTTTAATTCAAAATTTCTAGAACTTCATTTATATGAAAATTCATTTCAAAATTCGGTTCATTAACTGACAGAGTCTACATAAAAATTTTAAGCGATTGTAGTATTGTACTTATGAATGGAGTTAGGGTAACATCTTTAGTAAAATTTTTAGGAGAAGGCGGCCTGAATACACTACCTAAAGCAAGTAATCTCGTATTTAAAATTATTTTCTATTTTGATTCATTTCGTTTGCTAGGGAACTGAAAATTAAAGCACCAATCAGGTGTATATCCAAAAACGCGGCCTGGGCCCGTGTGTTCATTGGCCATTGTTCCAAATTGCGGATGAATATACTTCCTTCTTTTGGATACACAGCAATGGGAGCAATAAAAAGGTTGATGGTTTAGTAAGGGCATCATGAAAACACATGTTTATCGATATAGGTTGGGCAGAGGAGACATTTTAAAAAAAGGACGAATGCGACGATCGTTATGCGACATTTACATACATACATCACGCCTTATCCCGCTAAGGGATGGTCAGAGGTGTATCAACGCCTACATTTCTCAGCTTATTTCAGGTGCTATATAAGGGGGCGATCGTTCCAGTACTCTGACATTCCATACTCTAACATACTTATATATAGGGAGGAGCTCATTAGCGCACTGGCATAGCTGGGAATTGGCCAAGAGGTCCCCGATTCGAATCCTGGTAGGGGCAAATTATGTGATGAACACAATAATTGTTTCCGAGTCATGGTTGTGTGTATGTTTATGTAGTATATTTCCTAGTAGCTAGATGATAGGTGTGAGTGTAAAAATATTTTTTTTAATTATAAATAAGGTATATACTGCCATAAACAAATACTCACTGCACTGGTCCTCCGGTACACACTTGCCGTTGTCTCTCAAGTAATGTTCTTTGCAAACGCAGCCTGACGTACAATACGCCGAGTTCACAGGCTCGCAATGCTGGGCTTGCTTATCGTAGCAGTTCTGTGGTCTGCAGACACTGTATATGCAGTTGTGGAACTCTTCGTTCTCGTCAC
Organism: Cataclysta lemnata; assembly: GCA_963931975.1. Taxonomy (NCBI): domain Eukaryota; kingdom Metazoa; phylum Arthropoda; class Insecta; order Lepidoptera; family Crambidae; genus Cataclysta; species Cataclysta lemnata. Next base: position 10,716,337 of record OZ008339.1, read on the forward strand.
ACCTTTTCTCTGAAGTAAAAAAAAATTGGGCAGAAGGCGTTAGAGGGAAAATGTGAGGAAAAGCTACTACGCAAAGCCAGGGATAGTTGGTGGGTGTAGTTATACATTTATCGAGTTACTCGACTAAATCTTTCATACGGTGTGATTTTAAATTTGTGATCCTTTCAACATCATCATAACTGGCCTTCACTATGGATGCAAGAATATAGGGAAATTGGGCCATAACCCACCACGCTGGCCCAGTGTGGATTGGTGGATATTAACGATTGCAGATGCAGCTGGCAGCAACGGCTTAATATGCCATCCGAAGCGCGGAGGAACTGGAGATAATAAATTTTTACTCGTCCATCGAATGAGCGGCTTTCGCTGATATTACTTAGCTTACATAATCGCAAGCCATTCCTACGATATTTATGTATGTCAAGTCTCTCCGTCTTGTTCACTAAGACCTATTTTCCCGCGCTTTCCGTATAGTATAACTCTTACCGTGCCGTGTGGTGACGGCTGAGTAGAATACAATTGTCACCACCCCAAATCTCTCCCGTGGGTGTCGTACAAGGCGACTAAGGATAAATCAGTGATGTAGAATAGGCAGCAGCGTTCCTCTCATACCAATGTACTGCGATTTTTGTTCTCGATAAATGGAAATATGGGACCTAACATAATTGGCGAAACGTGGGTAATAGTTCACCTCTGCCTACGCCTTCCGGGATATAGGCGTGATTTATGTGTGTATGCATTATCTCTTACCGCATTTATGCTCTGGCACACAAATCCCTTCGCTGTTTCTTAGGAAACCTTCTTTGCAAACACATGCAGGGTCGTGACAGTCGGAGCTAACGCCCGGGCAGGGGAACGGCACCAGGAGCTCACGGCACAGCCTTGGACAGACGACGACGGCACATCTTTCGTAATACTCATTCTCAGGACAACCTGCAGTTAGATGAAGATGAAGCAAAATAAAATTATTATTTTGATTTTTATTTTAACATTATACAAATTAATGTTAGAAAAATCTTCTATGTTGGCCTGGGAGCGAACAAATAACGTAGAATAGGCCAGCCCCGACTCATCTCATGGTTGGCGTAAAAGCCGACCAAGGGAGATTGCCCGGTGTAGACCAATAAGCACCTTGGGGCATCAGCAAAGCATACCCAAAGAGGGTTGGTGTCAGGCAGGCGGCCGGCTGTACAACCAAAGCCAAAACCTTGAGCAGTATGGATTGGAATGTTGTCATTCCAATCACTCTCTCCGTTCATCGGTCTCTCGACATGGTCCGTTCCGTCTCTTTTCTATACATTCATTCATCACTAGCACCTTTACGGTGTGATGAATAATATGAATCAAAAGGGAGTGGATGGCTTGATGACGTCTGACCGATATGAATGAAAGAGGAAACATACTGCGCCGACAACAGGTAGTCTTGGAACAGGGCGCAGGGAGAAGAAGACACAAATGTTAGAGAATTATCACATAGAAATTTGTGGTTAGAAAAAGTTTAAAAAATTATTCGTAGCCTTGCAGATGTGTGTGCCGCAATGCCCGGAATGCGGAGGACTCGGGTTCGATACAATGATTCAATTCATCAGGACTATTATAATTGTTTAAACTTTTTCTAACCACAAAATAAAATTAGTTCCACTGTGTTGAGAACAGCAACTCCACTGACACACGTCACCGTTGAGTCCCTATTGGCTCCCTATCACGCCATCAACAGCAAGATGGCCAATACTCAACGAGACTACTTGCGTTGAAGTGACACGCGATGTTCTGTTGTATTTCGAGAGTCGCATGAACTACTTGAGTTGATTATTATTTTACAGCACTATTTATATTTCTTCAAAATAAAGTAAAGTACACGTGTAAAGGCCGTATAAATTATTAGTCTTCACACCCATTTTTAATTTAAGGGAAATATTATTTTGCTCGTCGACTTAAACTTTTAACACTTGTTCTTAAACCTAGCAAGTTTTTACTAAATTTTCATCAAAGCATCAACATTATACACTCACATCACACCTAGTAAGTAGATGTGATGTAAAGTTAGAATTGAATTTTTATATAATGTCATTATTATGCTTCCTTTCAGTTAGGCGACAATAATTAATAGAAATATTAATTAATTAATAACGTGAGATTAAATGGTGAGCCAAATTACGACAAATCAGTTATGGCTGGGTAAGTGGTACAAGCAGTCGCCCAGATTACAAATTCACGGATCAGTAATAAAATTTTTTCCTGACACTTTTTCTATGCAATTCCAGAAGAAGCACAGTCCTTACTCATTGGGTGCTCGTCAGCCGGAGCTGAATCACTTGCACAAATCAACACCGACAGACACACAAACAACACAATTGACAACATTATTACTTGACGACTATAACTCGTTTGACTCTTGACTGTTCGTAGACGATAACATAGGAGATCACCCCATTAAATAGATATTTACGATGATGCCCTTTAGAACTGTGGCCACAGCAACTTTAATAAATCTAATTAGAAACAAATCGGTTGCGAAATGTAGAGTAGTGATAGTCGAGTCTTAGAAATAATATCTGCTACATCATTGGTCCGTCGGCACTGTATTGGGGTGGCAAATAGGAAGATTTTTGCTGTGCCCCAGGAGAGATATTAATGGGCTTATTATGATGGTAGGTTTTTATAAAAATAACAATGAAATGTATTCAAACTAAACAAAAAAAAAAATAAAAATGGTAACAAGGGACAAATTATTATTACTTCACAAGTTACAAAAATCTGGTCTCCGCTATGCCATATCTTACCTCTATTTTAGGAGAATGACATATAATATCACGGTGTAGAAGACTCAAAAAATGGTTTGGATTTCTTTCAAATTTATTCAATAAATAATTTTGACGGCTTTGACATCAAAAGCTATCTAATTTTCGATCCAGGTTTCAATCAAAACAGTAATTAGTTTTCTAATTGCCCATTACTATGAATAGATATTGATATTCGTTCATAGTACGCTTAACAACACGCTGTAATTTAGGTAATGAGCTGATTTCAAATGTAAATTGTTATTAGTAACGTATGCATTGCGAGCAATAACAATAATTATCTTTAATGTTTATCGCAGTTATGGAAAGGGAGACGCTCACAGTACACACTAAATACGTGCCTGGAAACTAAACGTTGTTGGTATGAGTTTGAATGAGATGTACTTAACGAAGAAATGTGTATTATTTTAATATCATTGGCGAAATAGAATTCAGGTACTGTATCCCAAATATGTCATAGACAAATAAACAAATATGAATACAAGTGAAGTCATAGACAATTAAAGCCCTAGAAGTCGTAGGTAATTCGTTATTTAACAAACGCGGTTAGAACAATACAGATTGGAGATCATCCACATTTCGACTGGCAACTTTTTCTACTTGGTTACAGACATACTTCCGTATATGACGGCAGTATGTAAAGGGATAAGCAGAAGTGTATTTATTAAACAATCCCATTACGCCAACTAAGTTTTACGAGTATTAGACAGCTGCCGTCTGTTGACGACAGAGCGGAATACAATTATCACCACCCCCCTTAGCAGTGGTGACAATTTTATTTTACTCGGCCGTCAATGGAAATTTATCATCTATATAATTATTGATATTCAAAAATACATTTCCTATATTAATATCCACTAACATCGCCTCCTTTTCTTCTGCTACAACTGCTATACTTATAGCTAATTACCAATTTAATGAAATATGTAATTAGCGTAATGTATTCCTTAATTACAATAACTATACATTAATAAGATCGCAACAGGCGAACGTCGAGTCTTAATTAAGTTAAGTATTATCAGACGCCGAGCAAAATAACGGAGTATAATATTAATATGAAACGTATCTCGTATCACCGAAACCACGAAGTCAATGCACGGAGACAAGATTATTATGTAAATCGTTCGTTTTGTAATGGTGTCTCACGAGACGACTAAAGGATGAAATAATGATTAGGAATGGTGTCTACCATGCTAGCCTGGGAGCGAAAATGTAACGTCGAATCTGCCAGCCCTTACTCGCCCCATTGGTATCGTAAAAGTCGACTAAGGGAGAATGACTGGTAAAGACCAATAAGCACATTGGGGGACCCAAATGGTGGAGGGCAAACCACTAAAACAGCATATCTAAAGAGGTTTGGTGTTAGGTGCAGGCGCCTGGCCGTAGAGCCTTGAGCAATATGGATTGGAATGTTGCTATTCCAATTACTCTTTTCGTTGGTCGAGAGAACGATGGTCTCTCCTGCTTCAACATATAAAATATATTACAACATACATAAATTACAATACAAAATGTAAATCAAGCCTAAGTATTAATTTATCCCTGATATAGTAGGCAGAGTGTTTTTATTTTTGTTTGATCGGTTGTAAGCTGACTGTACGTATGAACGTATGTACTTGAAAGTGTAGCATCATTAATAAGCAGCAGTGATAATAATGTTCAAGAAATCAAAACAATAAATATTTTATGAAAATTTTGATATCATAATTCGGTTCTTCATAATTCTGTCAATAAAGTAAATTATGTCCTGTAGAAATTATTGGGAAGGGCTTTATAAAGTCAATAACTCTGTTAGGGCGATATAGATATCTGCGACATCTGTCAGAAATGGGAGCGCAGATTTTATTTTCACCACATTTGGACTGAATTTAAGTGATAGTTCGGGTTCTATTGACTTTGGGTCAATTTATCGGGCAGCCAATATCGAGTCCCACTGAATCGTTCCAGAATGGTTCCATCATACAAGAATAGGCACTTTCCCTTTGTGGGCGCTAGCGGTGAAGTAAAATCTCCGATTCCCGATTGTTCCTCCATAAATATGGATGAAAGGTTCCGGACTAGGTTTTTGGTATTGTCTGTAAATCGGCACATAGACGTCCCAGGGTTTCAACTGAACGGCCTGTAACAATACCAAAAAATAATCTGTGACGATAAAGTCATTCAAGTAGAATATAATAATCAGATAACTGCCCGGATCGTTGAATACGCTGGTTTTGGTGCACCCAGAATATACACCTACATATACAAATCACGTCTATATCCTCAACGTATAACGTTTCGCCAATTATGTTAGGCCCCATATAATAGGTGGCTACCTATTGCCATTTATCAGGCACAAAAATCGCAATACATTGCTAGGTGGTATAAGTGGATACAAAAGTATACAATAAAGTGGCGGACTTAATAAGGCATTCTCTACTAGTCAACCAGAAAGCTGGAAAACTTGACTTGATTTATTAATGACTAGTCGCCCGCGGCTTTGCTCGCGTTAATGTAGGTTCTTATATAGTCTATAGCCTTCCTCGATAAATGGACTATCCAACTCAAAAATAATTTTCAATTTGAGTCAGTAGTTCCTGAGATTAGCGCGTTCAACCAAACAATCAAACTCTTCTCTTCAGCTTTACGATAGTAGTAAAGGTTAGAAGAATTTCGGCAAGTTAATTAGTGTCTTGGGTGGCCGAGCGGTCAGGCACCTGCCCGGATAGCAGCGGACGCGGGTTCGATTCCCGCCTCAAGATCATAATTTTTCGAAATTCTTTTTCTAACCACCAAAATCTTTCTAACCACCAAAATCTTAGTATAGATTTTTTTCAGCATCGTGTTTAAGCTTTTACTTATCTACCTATTGATTATTGGCCTTTCTTCAAGTGGAGTCATTAAAGGTGATAGTAATGCTAAAAGTATATTCAACTTTAAAACTGAGATTTTAGTCAACGTTTTTACCTAATATCTAATGTTCTACCTTAAATATTACTATTGGTTCACGTTGTAATGTATACTACTTTGCATAAGAAAACACATCTCGCAAACTAAGCCCCTAGTTAATTTTCTATTGTTGCTTTTACCCGAGTTTAACACAGCAAACACTAAAGAACTACTTTATACAAACACTCGTCTATTCAAGACTTCTAATTTAAAAATACACCCCTCTATTCACTTTACGGGAAACTTATAACGAGCTATAAATATATCCGGGACTGGAGCTCTAGTATTTTTGTTTTAATTAGCTTTTGCTTGTGCACGAGGCTGATTGCTGGCTTACAAAGAAGTTATTTTGTGAGTGCTAGAAACAAAGATGCAAGGGTGAAAAAATAGTTTCAAGTTTCGGAGTACGTCGGATTTCATGGTTAGTGTTAGGGGTTGCCTATCGCGAGTTTTATCGACGTATTTCAAGTCGACTGAAACAATTCACTGTGCTCCTAAATGGCTGGAAACTGATTTGTTCCACGCTATTTCCATTTTAACTACGTATCACATTTCTATTTATTAAAGTTAGAGAACTTGTGGGTGATGCTAATTGTGAAAAAAGTAGCTATCGTATTGAGATATGAAAAACAGATCCATATTCGTAGGAGCCGATCAGTCAACACCAATCGGTTTGGAGATCCTTGGGGGAGGTCTTTGCCCAACAATGGGCGTCTATCGGCTGACTGGCTGATGTTAGGTCAGATGTAATAGGTAATCTATTTCCTTTTTAATTAATCTTTTTAATTAATCAAAATTGCTTTTAATGATTAATATAATGGAGTTGACAATGCCTTGTAACCAGCCAGCAGCAACAAATGGAACAGCCAAAACCGCGGTAGTGTCGATGATGAAATAATACCGTCGCAGAACAGATTGGGAACTTGTCGGAAACTCCAGCAATCAGTTAATGGATTTTAAATACGCCCCGACGATGACATAACGGGAAATTACCTTGTCACTTGATTCTAAGAGCTTCGCGATCTGCCAAGCGATTGTTTTTCGATAAAAATAATGGCGTTCTTTCTCCGTAAGACAGGTAAGAATGTTTATTGACAAACGCTTAGATGGAAACGCGACCATAATATTATACCACTATGCCACAAATCCCATCTACAACAAATAATTTTACTCAGAACAGGATCCTTAGCAGACACTCTCCTGTTTATGCTCCTTGCATCTTGGCACTATTCCAGTCACGGAATCTGAAAGGAAATAATTTGACAACTACTTAAATAATCAAATACACAAAAAAATATTTTACTCAAAGAAATTTGTGATTAGAAAATGTTCGAAAAAAAATTATAGTCTTGATGCTAACCTAGCCACAATAGTGCATTATAATACGAGTATGCTATGTTGGTCATTACATACGAGGCATTATTGCAAGCTGGAAAACTGGAAAGCAAGAAAGCTGAGTGTGTAATGATCAATGCATACGAGTTGCATACGAATTTTTTCAACACAATTGCGAGGAAAAAACAAACTTGTATTAAGTTTAAGCTTGTTCGCACTAGTACGTAATGTATTATGCACGAGTGCATAATATGAACCTTAAAACGGTGTAATAAGAGTCAATTTACGAGCAATTGTGTTGAATATTTCTTTGTGATAATTTTTCTAACATTTATATAATGTTGATATAAAAATCAAAATAATAATTATTTTACACACAAGATATCCCAGAAAGAGTAAACGAAAAGTATTAACATACATCTCATTTTGTATTCTCATAAGCCTAAAGTGGCTTTTCTACAAAAGTTAATTGATGGCTTGATGACGTTAAACTGGCTAGGAAGAAGAAAATTCAATACCCATAAGTTCGTCACTGCGTGTCTGCGACGTCATCGTCTATTTATACATTAAATTTTTTTCCTCTGTAATTTAGTAGTAGAAAAATCTAAAAAAAATATTTTCAAAGTCAGGATTGGAAATTAAAGGAACGGTATTTTTATTTTGGGGTGTTGTAATTTTTGCAATGTTGTCAATTGTGGCATACGCGTGCTTTGCAGTACCTATAGGAAGAATGGGCCATAACAAAATATTTTTCTATAATTCAGCAACACTGAACAACGGTTAACTCGGTTAGGATGCTCTGAAATATTTCAAACCAAACTCCCCAACGTAAGGAATATAGCCACTTAGGCCTTTTAAACTTCGCACACGTGCATTTTCTGTGCCCACCTTTGTTCTAGCCCGAGGCACCATGTAGACTGCACCTGACAGCTCGTAAATCCTTACAACCTCTTTCGTAGACGTCTCAGCAAATATTTCAGCTTTAGGACAACTTTAGATGTCTTATAACAGTCACGTAGATGTAAATATAATAAAGGGGACCCTTACGTTTTTATTGAGTATAAATATTTAGCATAACTTCTAAGATTGATCTTAGTTTGCTTTCGAGTCTTGAGTAAAATGAAAACAAAGAATTTTGAAAAAAAAAATGTTCATATGTACAAATTTATTTCTGATCCATCGCAATTTGAACAATTCCTTTGGTCTCTAATAACCAGGCTGAGTTAGCACTTAAACACATATGATGATGATGATGCAGTGAATTTAAGACATTCGTGTCGTTCAGAACTTCTGTTTTCATAAATCTGGATCAGATGATCTTCATATTTCAATTTTGGTATAGTCAAACTGACATCAATATTTATCCAATTCTTTAAAAATGTCTCAATTAGAAGTTTTTCGTAGAATTTCTTCATCGTACATTCCAAATGTAAAAAAATCTACGGTTATTTGCAATATAGATCTGCGCAATTCAAAAGTAAGCCCAATCTTGTGTCAAAATTATTCAAGTCGCTTGACTTAATGACTGCCATTTGCTGCGCCTGACGCTTTAATACTCAATCGGACCGAGTATAATGATCGTTCTTCTTAGTTTTCAATCCTATTTTAAGTGGATATGGTCTGAATTTCCTTACAATATTTCTCTATTGCCATTGTTACAGCGGCTTGATAGAAATCCATTACTTGGTCAATTACCCTATGTGAGCAATGCTATAAGCTTCAGTACGAAAGCAATTCATTTGATTAATCTTCGAAAATGGAGTTGGTTAGTTTTGCCAAAAAATGCAAGGGTATATGCGTGGCATAGTTTTTGGGCCATCAAAGTAATAATAACCTATTTTTTATAGAAATTGAGATTAATGGCAGTTGGTAATAATAAAACATGATCGCTGGAGCGGATAAGGAGATGTCGTGTAGAACAATAAAATGATAACACAAATAACCTACGTCCGTACGTACATACATACATAAATCACGCCTATATCCCCGAAGGGGTAGGCAGAGGTGAACTAGCACCCACGTTTCGCCAATTATGTTAGGTCTCATGTAATAGGTGGCGAGCCTATTGCCATATATCGGGCACAAAAGTCGCAGTACATTGCTAGGTGGTACAAGAGGAACGGTGGTGCCCATTCCTCATCCATCACTGTTTTATCCTTAGTCGCTTTGTACGACACACACGGGAGAGATTTGGGGTGGTGACATTTGTATTCTACTCTGCCGTCACCACACGGCCGTGCGTACCTACTTAATAATTACATACATACATAAATCACGTCTATTTATCCCGGAAGGGGTAACCAGAGGTGAATTAACACCCACCTTTACAACTATTTTCAGTCCTATGTACCTAATAGGTGGCGAGCGTATTTTATATCGGGCACCTAAATCGCTGCATATAATTATAGATGTATTTTTACTGCAATAAAGAGTAATATAATATATTACCTAAACCGATCGTCTGTACTATTATGTAGGCGACTTTTGTCTCATGTCTAACATTGGACAGATTCCTAGATATCTACGTGATTATTATATTGAGGATACCCATTACAGGAGTTATAGTCCAGTACACTTTTCACATGGAAAATACAACGTCGACAAAGTAGATGGATTTGAGAAAGGTTTTGTCGTTCTGAATCCTTGTTTATATTTGTATAAATTTAGTTAAGTATTTATATAATGAAATCATTAGTGAAAAAACTTTAACTTATTAAGTTGCAAATTTAACAAAATAGGTACTCTTGTGTCGTCATTTAAACGAACTTAAGCCTCACAACTTGAAACCTTGTGTATAGCATTCGGTTTCCGGATCGTTCACTTTCCATTTTAATGCTAAAAATATTCACTTCCAGAACAAATTTACATCGCCACAGCAATGATAAGTCTTACTCCGTGCTGTTGACTTGAGCAAATACGTAGAATTCAAGACACATACATGAATCCTACAGGCATCATTTTCTTCCTGGCTTAGTCACAAAGAAATTCTGGCAAAGTGATTGCGGTGGTTATTAATCTTGTCAGCCAAATGAACTGTTTGATAGTACTAAACGAACTGTTTGATAGTAAAAACTGTCGAAAGTTTTTTGACAATTCAGAGCGGTAAATGGCTTTATCATATCGTGTTTCGGTGGTCATGCTAGCCCGGCAGATCTGCCTACGGCGCGTAGGCAAACAAAAGACGGGTGCAAGCGTGTCATAGGTGCTCACACCCAGTGCTCAACTAATTTTTCAATTAATAAACTAGAGTTGTCCAATATACTCACATTACCCTGATAAAAAACCGCCTTTACTGCCGCACTCAGAAACCTCAATTAACTTTAATGAGTAGGTACAGTCAACGGCACTTCAGACTACCCAAAACTGTCAAATTTCTTCAATCGATTGTCTTTCTCCAAGATGTTTGGTCTTCATCATCAGAGACAATAGCAACCTATCTAGGTGTAAAGCTCTTGTCAACACAAATCAATTAAGCCCAAACACAAGGTAACTGCTATAAATAGTTTACGAGTTCCCTCGACTGTCTTTCAGTTCCATCATCAGATCGACTCCAGATCTTAATTATTATGTAGTGGCTTATAATATCTATTTAAAATATTATCAAACACACTAGCTGTCCCTACTATTTTCGAAAGTTCCCCTCAATTTCTCCAGGATCCCATCATCAGATCCTGATTTTCTTTATCATGATCCTGATTTTCTTTATCGTGGTACCACCGTCGGAGTATATACTTTCCAACAAAAAAATAATTATCAAAATCGGTTCATAAACGACGGAGTTATGCGTGGTCTAACATAAAAAAAATAACCTCCTCTGTTTTTTTCGTCGGTTAAAAATAGTAATATGCCGAATATTGCGGAAATACTAGTAAGTATCAATTTATATATATCCCAGACTTGTCCTGAATTGTAAGAGCTTCTCAAACTATACCGTTCAAAGACAACCATGGAACACAATAGCCTTTCCTTTATATTCCGAAATAGTCTAGCTTTATGCTTTGGGCGTCCTTTGTGATTTTCGCTAATGCGTTGGCAAGCGATTGCCTGAACTAGACACTCCAGACGGATGATTGTGATACCGTTAGTGTCCAATAACATATTCGCAGCTTTCCGCCCATGCCATGATCGGTCGGCAATCGGTTTGGAACTGGTAAATAATTATTTTCTTATTAATAAGCTTCTCGAATAATGTCTAAAGGGAGGCATACAGAGTTTTATAAGGATAAAAAAATAATAATTCTATGATTGGCTGCGAATGAAAAATATCGTCAAAAATGCCAGTCACAGGGTTGCCGTAAAGATAAACTGAGGCGGATTCCCTGGTGTGCAATTTGAGTTTTAAAATAAACTAAAAACAGTTTTAATTGGTAAATATTACAATACAATGCCAATGATATTAATGAACGTTTCCGCTCTCGTAGCGTCCAAGTTGCGACTAACAGGGCCCATAATATACTATTATAAACTGGTCTCAAACCATTTTGTAAATTGTAGTTTTGGGATAGGGGATTGATCGATAATCATAATTTATTATCCCTCTACTGTCCGATTTTTATCTGAGGTGACTTAAGCCTAATAACCAGATGGATATTACAACTGGAACATCTCCAACAGATGAAAATGTTACAAGCGTCTATAAATAATATTCAGATAAATACTTTCGCTTAAATTCTTCTGCTTCTTCTTAAACGGCGATCTGGGCCTTTGAGAGACAAAACTTCTAAATTTGTTCTGAGATACTTCAGCAAATAAAGCATTTGATCAATTTACACAATCTTCCACGCTTCTGTGTGCGTCAAAAGTACCTCAAACAAAAGGTCATTTATAATTATATTTGGCAATTGTTAACTATTTTGGGGAGCGTGGAATTTGTTAAAAGCTCACTTAAACATTTATTCTAGGTAGATAAACAGACGTTATAAACCCCTTGATCACCGGCAACGAACAGATGATAATATGTTACTGGAAAAACTCATACTAAAAACTAAATTATAGGTAAAGTCGTTCTTAGGTTATGGTGTAACAAGGGAAAACAGGGATTCATTATATATATATTAAAAATATCCTATTAGTAGAAACCTGATAGTTGGACAAAATATTATTATCACGACCAACTAACATTTTGATATACATACATACATAAATCACGCACATATTCCCGTAGGGATAGGCAGAGGTGACTGATGGATAGGCAGAGGTGACTGGTGAATTGCCTTAAAGGGTTAGAGAACACCGGAGTGGTTTAGTGGCGTATTCCCGACTCTTAATTCACAGATTAGCAATAGCTATTAGTTGGGACCTGACATAGTTATGCAAAATGTGGTAATGCATACAATACAAGCTAGCGCAAATAATATTCCAGACAGCTGAAAGCTAAATGGTAGTGGGCCAAAGTTGTTCTATTTAGGAAGTTCACGGCAGTCGCCGCGTATGTTCCGCCCGGGAGAACCATTACAAACTCAAACATTGTTAAAGTGCCGCTACTTGAGTTTGTACCTTTAACATGAAACTGTACCTTAAGTGATTCCTTTTCTCGTGTTTGTGTGTGTAGATTTTGTACAGCTTCACTTCAATTAATTACCTAGTTGCTATTTGATGAAATTAGTTTCCAATTTCACGATTGTGATAATAATAAACAGTTTAGTTAGGTGTCATAATATGTTCACGTTAAAACCTGTATTTTTTATGTTAGACAGGGTAGCTCTTGCTAGTAAGTAGTAGTACTTGTAAGTGACGATAAGGGTTAAAGATGGAATCGAGCTTCACCTGGAACCCTCAACCACAGAGGGGACATATCTTATCACACATTGTCGGAACACAATAACGCTGTTAACATTATTATTATGGCGACAGATTTTGATAAGATGGTGGTAGCTGGCCAGGCGGACTTCAAATAAGTCCTTCCACCAACCAAACACAAAAACAGAATTAATATTTTAAAGTAATAGAAATGAAATAATGTTTTTGCAACAGGAAAAACCGCAACACAGAAAAAAGGAACAACGCTTCGCAGACACAACTTCCTTATTCATGATGCAATCTAAATGACGCGCAGTCAGAACTAACTGTTTATGAATAACCCCGAAATATTCAAACGTAGAACGCAGCATGGAAATAGAAAATAAAAGGGTTTGTGTAAATTGTGCCATAAAACTGCTCGCCTTTTAGTTGGTTCACATTTAGCACAATTGACAATTTCAGCTTTGTGCTGCATACAGTCAACAGCATGTCAAACTATACGAAACTGTCACATTTTCCCAATCTATTATAAGACCTACTTGTTTTACGTAAAGCAGTAATTACGTTGAGAAAATGTGAAATCTATTTTTATACTTTCAATTTGATTAAGAAAAGCAGGTAAGTCTAGCATAGGTATTCCTTTGCCGTTTTCTACATTCACTTCTGACTTTTTGTCAGTCTTTCACTCATCTTTTCAATGTAGCTAAACCTCGGGAGCATCTCTTTCTCAATTTTTGTTATTACGTCTTTTGTCTTTCTCTTTTTTCTGTTATAGTAAAACCTTAATGGAATAATCAAAGTGTTACCAATACTTTCCCATGGTTAATTAAAAATGGTCAATTATTGCTGATCATAAAGTAGAATTGACCCATCATTATGTCCAATTAGCTACATCCAGCAACGATTGTCAAAGGCTAGGAATATGTCAAACATCCTTTGTGTGTCAAAAGAAAATCCGAGCTAGACACGGCGCCTACTAAATTTATTCCGTCGAGAATCACGGCTTGCGAGGGATCAGGTGAATAAAAGTAAGATAATTTATACCTAATCCTGAGAAGCTTGGTGATGTAAGGTTGGAGATTCGCAGTATTTTCCCACAGAGATCACCGATGAGTTGCCTACCGGTTATTTATGATTATTCTTAGACTTTGTTACACAGATTGAAATACGAATAATTTTTCCATTATTAGACATCTATTCCTTTTTTGTTGCCATGCATGCATAACGTATAACGTAACAGATAAAACTATGTAGGTATGTACTCTTCTTAAAATATTTGAATTGTTTGCCAGCGAGAAAAGCTTTAGTTTTTATTTCACAGTGATTTCACACCAAAGATATTGAGGTATGTTAGGCAAAGGTCTTTTGTTGCAATAAATCTTGTCGTATCATACTTTTCTCCCTACTTACAACAACTAACGTTGACATTAATCATTTCACTGGAAGACGGACATTTTATTCTTTGCGCATTTCTTGTAAGAGCGAGGAGAGCTAAACATTTTCAAGGTCGCAAAATGCGTCCTTTAAAATGTTTAGCTCTCCTACACAGTATATAAATACATATAAATACTACGTACAGTAAATAAATAGTAAAGCATAACATGACAATAAATCAGATATCGTTTTGAAAATCTAAAAAATTGCATACGCCTGCATGTTTATAAAGAGAAGACAATCAACGTCATGCCGTGTGGTGACGGCAGAGCAGAATAGAATTGTCACCAAGGGTTAAGACAGCAAAGAGTAATATTATATTACGACAGTTTCCCGAGTGACTGAAATAAAAATAACAAGGGTATCTTTTTCACCCCCAATATCAAAGGTATCTCTTTTTCAATGGCAAGGTATTCTCTGCAACTGATCTCGATTGCGCCTGGTCTAGAATGTAAACAGCAATATGTCTCGCTGACACCTCTTTAAATAATTTATTTGCATGAAAATAAGCCTCCAAGGCAACCCCCACGGCAAATCTGGCCATTAGCACACAAACTTTCTTTCATCATCATCAAATACAATAAAATCAAATATGTTTACCAATGTTAGTAGTGAAAATTAACTCTATCGTTTTAGATTTTATATCACCTTTTCCCACGAAGCACACCATAATTAAACCACATTATTGACAATTAAAGCCAGTTGGGAAAGTGAGTCATAAATTATTTCCGAGCCTTCATGTTCAAAACATCTAATCAAATAATAATAATAAACTCGAGTGAAGGCATGTTCAAATTAGGATTCTTCAAACGCCACTGATCAAATTAAACGATCACTTTAAAGATGTATGACTGCCATGGATTAGGATTTCCCCAAACTTTGCCAAAGTTTGGGAAGATATCGGTTTCCTCTCCCCCTTTAAAGATCCCCCATCAATATACTTAATTATTTGAAGTTGAGTCGATTATATATAATAATATTTTTCCTTTCTTTCTCTGCCACCAGAAATTGGTTATTGTGTCAACTCGAATGCATGATTTTTAATACAAACTAAAAGTAAATTCATGATTATTTTTTGAAAATAATCTTTAGCTTAGAATTTTAAATCCAACAATAGTACATTATTGCAAAGGCAGTGAAATAGGCAATTGCAGGTCGAGTATGAGTTTAAAGGCCAAGCCACAGGCGAGGACTTCATGATATGAGACATGCAATTGCTGTTTCGGCCGAGGCATATTATAATAAAACAAAAGCACTATAGTGCTTATCTTAAAAAAACGCAAAGAAATAAAAAAAGGGCCTTTAACATAATAAATTTAATTAAAGTTCCGTAGTTCTTCAAGTCAATGCCGTTTTTATTATGAACTGTACATTTCAGCATAGAATAAATCGCCCATAATGAAGATGGCTTTTTAGTTTTAGCAATTTCATTGAAATACGCTGTTTCACTCACACTGTTTCAACACTGTTTCGGAAAACAATTTTGCATTTTTCTCGTTTTTCCAGAACACAAAATTTTCTTAAAGGTACTTCCATATATTTTTCTTTTGATTTCGCTAGAAGCAGGTTTTCCATCCCTAATTTAGCTTCCGATCTTAAATCTGGTTGATGTACTCAACCAGGTCAATGTCCATTTCATTTCCACTTTCAGAATCATCGAAACTCATTTTAATTTATTTTTATTTTTTATAACAAAATAACAACGAACTCCGCTTTGCGGCCAATTTTTTATTTTTACAGTTTGTTCCGAAAGGTAAACGCTATGTGTACGATAGAGGAAAGGGTTCTTCAAACAGCACATCATTTCATACAACATTGCCGGTGCGCTCTTCGTTCCAAACTCAAAGAACGAGCCGGGAAGTGATTTTGGTTTTTCAGTCTACGTAAATATGATACTTCGCGTGTTCTTTATTCAAAATTAATGACAATATTTTACGCGCATACGACGTTTTTCAACACAATTGCGAGGAAATAACAAACTTGTATTGTTATTAACTTTACCAAATAATTACCGAAAATGGCGCCTACAAGTTTGGTTTTTGTTCTTTTTTTTTTAATTCTCCCTATATTTTAGGGAAGGCAAAGAGTCTAGCCCATACAGCCATGTCTTAAGTGTATTGTATATTTTATCTGTAGTCTTATGAAATAATGAGTAGGTGAAATGTATGAATGAAATGAATGTACGTTAAAATATGGGTGTCACATATTTTAACGCGTCTAGGGAGTGCTTGGAGCGAATTTAATGGTAACAGAGTTCATGATGCCTGATGAGGTGGACAAAACCACTTTTTAAAATGGTCTTCACCACAACAGCAAACACATCATAAGACTTATTTTTAATGATTCTGCATAATTGCACATCAACACGGATGCTTGTGCATCAAAATAACAACTTTCACTGCACAAAATCCACTTTGACCAATTTTTGAATTATTGAAAATAAATCTGACTGACACCGTTGAAACGCGCCAAACACTCTTTTGTTCCTTTTTAATTCTCCTTATTACTAGGGACGGCAAAGGGAACCAGCACATACAGCCTCATCTGATGTAGTCTATTTTCTTCAGTATTAATCGCATTAAAACGCGCATGTATCACGTTTTAATGCATTTTGGGAGAGTTTGGCGGCAAATTTACACAAACAGCCTATGATGGAGACTGACGAGAGATCGACCACGAAAATGCTCATCGCCTTTTTCATCAAATGCACTTTTGTTTCACTAAATCTTTATATTGTTCATCGCCGTAGACACTTATTACACAAAACTACACATTGTTTTACAGTAAACATCACTCTGACACAATATTAATTTAACAAAACAAATATGACGACTTTCAAAAGGCACAGAAAAACCGGCTGTGCATCCGAAGCAGTAGCAAAATAAAAAATAAAATAAATAGTGTTTCTAAATACTATAGTTAATTTATGTTTATAACCATGGAATAAAATGTTTATTTATCAACTTAACTGTAAAATAATTTAATATTCGTAAAGATATTCAATGTCCATAGACAAATTCAATAAGCATTAAACTTTGGAGTGTTTGGCGCGTTTCAATGGTGACAGCCAGATTTTTTTCATTAAATCAAAAATTGTTTCAGAGTGGATTTTGTGCAATGAAAGTGGTGTTATTTTGATGCACAAGCATCCGTGTTGACGTTAAATTATGAGGAATTATTGAAAATAAGTCTCGTGATGTGTTTGTTGTTGAGAATTTTATAGTGGTTTTCACCACCTGATCATCCGCCATCATGAAATTCGCGCCGAGCACTCCCTAGATGCGTTAAAATGTGTGACATCCCTCTTTTAACGTAAAATTAATTTCATTTTTATTCACACACATGAATACAGACATATTAAAGACATGGCTGAATGGGCTAGACCTTCTTCCCTAAAAATATAGGGAGAATTTAACAAAAAAAAGAATTAAAAATATACGATTACGCACTAGTACGTAATATATTATGCACGAGTGCATAATATATTACGTACTAGTGCTGCATCGCTGCATTATAGAGCAAAAAATAAAAATAAATTTACGAGCAATTGTGTTAAAAAATATATTCCTTTGATACAGGGTCTAGGAGTTAGTACAGTCAACAGTTGCCAGTACAGTCAACAGTACATCGGGTTACTACAATCTGAAAATTTTCTCCAATAAATTTTCAACCTTAAACATCCTTATAATAAAGTTCAAAATTGATTGGAAATATTTGACAGTTTGTAGTAACCTGATGTGCTGTTGACTGTACCTTAGAGATACCGTTAAATATGTTTATTTTAAATTCACAACCTAACTCATTAGTCCTTGATTATTCAGTTATAACACGGTCACAGAGTCTTTTCAACAAGCTGCCGATAAATAATAAATTGAAAAAAAAATACCGTAGAATAGAGCCCTCATTGAGTGATTTATTACAATTTAACAGTCTTTTCTTGACTTAAAAACACGACATGTGTCAACATGATTACGACTAAAAGTTCTTCTTCATAAAAATTGAGTTACGGTTAAACTTTTAGGGAAAATCAGCTATATAACAAGACACTTGTAAGTACAATAAAAGAGTGACTTAGGATATTACGAAGTTTTACCACTGTACTTTATACTCTTGTAATAAAATAACAAGGTCCTTCTAACACCGACCTACAATCTTGGCGAAAGATGACACTATAATGTCGGAATTGTAGGTATCATATGGCAATTTCTTTACAGAAATCCATTAGTGTTATGACGAACGAAGACTTAAAACTAACCACTGGATATGTCTCCGTAATCTGTATTTAATGAAACTAATGACATATGTATTTCTTTAATTTAATTTAACTCACGTAACAGAACTGTGTTTTTATTCAGTAATGATATTAAATTAAATATCTTCCTAAATTATTAATGATCGACGATAAGAATTTACAAATGCAATGATAAAGATTGCTTTAATTTGATTTTGATTGGACTGCATGGCAGACATTAATGTCAAAATTTTAATCGCAGTTAAAAGCTAGAATTTCTTTCAAAATCATTAACTATCAGTTTCTTCAGCCATAAAATTCAAATTAAAATCGAAATAAAGATCTTAGCTAGTTTTAAAAGGCAATTTACGAGTTATAGTCATAATAATCACTAATTATTTCTAGGTGGCTTAAGAGGAACGCTGCTTCTTATTACTCATCGATTGTACGACACCGACGGGATACCACCTCCAGGTGGTGACAATTGTATTCTTATCTGTCATTACAATTGAGGAAAAGGAAAAGTTTTATTTAAATAAGTATTTTGTGAGCCTTGCGACATCTAGTTGACATTTAATCATCTATACGCTACACGCCTACAATTTGTCGCCCCTTGGACGCATTAAAAGAAAATATCATTTCACTAATGGACTACATGTGTGTCCGGAGAGAAAAAAAATTCTTCGACAAATCTGAGGGTGTACTTTTGTTATCACCTGGATTTTTTATGCGAAAATAAAATATACAATATATAATTCTATTTTACGCATCACAAAATAAGTTAGTGCATCATCACGGCTTTGGTTGGAAGCTGAGATACTAGGGTTCGTTTGTAAAAGAGCGTAACATTGAGATAATGTATGTATGTATCATCATCATCCACCCTTTGATGTCCTCACTGCTGGAACATAGGCCTTTCCTACGGATGAAAAATATAGGGAGAATGAGCCATAACTCACCACACTGGCCCAGTGTGGACTTGAGGTAAGAAATTTGGTTACCCATCCAATAACCAGCCTTAGCGCGCATTCCTTAATTTATGTAATCGCAGGCAAACGCACTAAGGCTCGAGTTCACCAACGTAAAACAAGCTATTAAAAGTTAACCGTCTATTTTTGACATTTCTTCCATACTATTATATGCCAAAAAGAACCGGTTAAACAATAATCGACTGTAATTACGTGTTGGTGAACTTCAGTTTAAGCCAATGCATTATAGTAGCTCCTTATAGTATTGTCCAATCTATTATTATTCATCACGAAATGTTATCATGTTTTTATATTTTTTGAAATACTTAAGTTAAATGTAATAAATGTAGCTTCTTTGAAATAATAGATTTGGTACTAAAGTGGTAAAGAGTTGAAAAAAAATCAAGCAGTATTTACATTCTATTAATATTTTCTGTGTGTTGACGGCAGAAGCTAAGGCAGTGATGAGGGATGGGCAGCAGCGTTCCCATTATACCACCTTGCAATGTACTGAGATTTTCGTGCCCGGAAAATGGCAATAGGCTCGCCACCTATTACATGGGACCGAACATAATTGGCGAAATGTGGGTCACTACGTACACAGTGTATGTCACCTCTGCCTACACCTTCGGGGATTTAGGCGTGATTTGTGTATGTATTTGGTATATCGATTTTTGTCACTTTGTCTAAAATATATCGAAAGCCTGTTTTGTGTAAAACTTGCGAGTCCAGTCGAAGCTTTCTCTGAAATTCGATTTTATTCTTATGAATATAAGCTGCATTATATAGTTACACTTTTAGTTTTAGATATATAAGGTATTAATGATTTAGTTTCGGTAAAAAAACAACATATTCACCACAGTAGTGACAAAATATAATTTTTTTTTATCAATAACAAAACTTTTAGTAATTTTTTTAACTTGTGTATAAATCTCATTTTAAGATAACTGTTATTTTTGTAAAGATTATTTTAACCGGAAAAGAAATATTGACAAATTTTTCCCTTAATAAGTATGAACCCACATTATGACCGAGATAACACTAAGGACGCTTAGCCCAAGCACAAATTCGCGTTCATTATCAAAATTATATTTCATCTTTATCTTACGTTTTGTCGAACTTTCTCGTCCATTGTTAGCGGAGACGAATGCTTTGTCAAGTTACAAAGCGGACCCAGAGTCCGTAATTGTTTGCTATTACAATTTATACTCTCTTTCCTACAAGATAAGAGATACATTCAAATTTTGTATTGTATAATAAATTATTTGTGGTTGTCCTTGTCTTTAGAAACCTGAAAGCGCTTAAAGCACACCCATAGGCTATAGAAGCTTTAGTTATCGAGGAACTTGTGTGGACAAAATATGTCTACGAGTCTAAGGGCATTGACCTTTAGCTTTACTTTACTCTGCCGTCACCACACGGCGTTTAAGCTTGATTATTATTCGAAAAAGATGTAGAAAAAAAACCAAAGAAATACTTTCCTATCCCTTTTACAACAACAAAACTTGGTTGGTGCTTAAACCTTTATGCTCCCCAGGAGTTAGTATAAAACAGAACAATAAAAAGTCACCAATACCAAGAAATTCCCTCGGGCAATCTAGATCGCGGCATCCATATATTCAGTTTATCTACCATCAAATCAAACCACAATGCTCTCTATTTATTTAACCTTACCACTAATCAAAGTGAAACCAAATCTCCCAGAGGAAATAAGAACACAGCAATTCAAATCTATTTTTGTGAACAATAGAACTGAGAGTGGAATGAACGTGTGTGTGTATACGTCATCATTTTTATATGCTTTGTGTCATCCGCGATTGTGTCCGTAGTGAATTAATTATTAAAGCGGGCTGGATGTTGTTTAATGGGTGTTTTGTTCTCACCAAAAAATCATTGTGCAATTTATATCCAATTTTTTTTTAGTTTTCAACATCTCAAAGACTACGATCTGAAATACTAGAATTGTTAGAGGTTCAAAGTTAAAAAGTGAAAATCAGATATTTCTTCTGTATTTTTCTGATAGAACGTAAGCAATCAGTGCGATAATTAGCATACAGTACTGATGAAGAATTTGGAAGCACGATAGGGAGAAGAAACTGGGTAGTTAAATATCGGTGTCAGGCAGGTTATAAAACTTAAGCCAAGTTCCTGATCAGTATGGATCGGAATGTTGTCATACCAACAACTATCTCCGTAAATCGATCTCTTGACATGGTCCTTTTCATCTCTTTACATTCATACATCATAGGCTCTTCGATTTTATGGATGATATGAAAAAAAGGGCAATATATCAATTATATTTTGGAATATAATAAGGTAAAGAATGAACAATTTTTAAAGCACATTACACATCCTGTTTTGAATGAAATAAGTCATTCGTATGTTAAAAATTTCTTCAGTATTATAACCTGTTCCGTGATTAATTGAATAATCACCCATTGCATGGCCGTGTTTGCTAACAGGAACGCTCAAATACAAATTTAACGCAAAATTCGTCATTCCATTACCACGAGCTCATCCCAAGTTATTTTAATGTTAATGGGGCTATTATTTGAATAATTGTGGTCGGCCCGTTGACCCGAAGAGCTCTGTGAAATATTATGAACTACCCATTTCGGGTGGTTATTACTGCAGTTAATGTGTATTTTAGAACCAGAGAGCTTTTGTATTTCCCCGTTTGAATAGCTCGAAGCCACAGAGACTGATAACTCTGTTAACTTGCACTAACAGATAGCTTTGTAGTGGATTATATTTAAGACCGTAATTATTACTGCAGTAACGTTTGTTTCCATTATGATACTAAAAATTTGATATAATATAGGATTATTGTTAAATTCAGATTAGGTAAACTAGTGATTTATCACGTCTATAATACACACGTATACATAAATCACGCCTATATCCCCGAAGGGGTAAGTTACCCCTTCGGGGTAACTTAACTTTTTTTTCAATATTTAACCATATCTAACAAACAATGTTACATCGAAGTTTGCAAAATAATGGAAACATCAATTTTTATTGCAAAAAATCAATAAACATCGAAAATACAATTTCATGATTAAGAGTAAAAAAGGTACTTATTTAATAAAAATGAAAATGTCAAATAAATCTGTATTCTTATAGACACCCATCTGAAACCTCTCTACTAGTGGCCAACAGCGATTATTCGTCTTCGTTCAATGTCTGTGATTATTATTATAAATGAAATCATACAATGTCTGTGATTATTGATGTTTCATGATATTTCAATTCAACATAATTGACCGAAAACAGTAAATAAATAGCCTTAATGATTGCGTAGGAGAGGTTTGAAATAAGCTGTTGAACTATAATTCATATTACTTGAATATGGAATTAAAAAAAGGTTCTACTATGTATGTACTTAAATATTTTTTTGTCTTTCTTTCGTTTCATCTTAAAGCTACTGGTAGTAGCGAATCATTGTGGTGGCACTTTTAGCTTGCTCGAGTTCATAATTCAAACGTTTCCAGAACAAGTTTGTCATTCTGTAACTTTCTATTTTTAGTGCATACACACTAGGTGATTTATTTGATTTATGGGCATCTTTTTGTTATTTATTCTTTACGGGAAAAATTGAGAGTAGGTACAAAAATATTTATCTATACTAATAATAATGTTGAAGAGTTTTTTTGTTTGGTTTGTTTGGTTGGTTGGTTAAAAGCGCTTATATCAGAAACTGACGGCAGGCCAGAATACAATTATAACCACCTCTCTCCCGTGGGTGTCGTACAATGCGAGTTAGGGTAAAGGCCGTGATGAGTAATGGGCAGCAGCATTTCTCTCATACCACCTAGCAATATAAATGTACTGCAATTTATGTGCCCGATAAATGGCAATAGGCTCGCCACCTATTACATGGGACCAAACATAAAATGCGAAAAGTGGGTGTTAATTTGCCTCTGCCTTCGGGGATATGGGCGTGATTTATGTACGTATGTATGTATGAAAGTGACAGGTAGACGAAAGCGATTGAGAGAGGCTTACATAATAACCCCCCAGGAATAAAGTTGCTATATCCGCCAGTGAGTGACTGACAACGCTAGAATATAAATTATCTATGCCAGATTCCAGCTGGTCACGAAACAGACGACCGCTTGTTTCGTGACGTCCTCCTACCTCCAGGATTTGCACCGACTTCTACTACTACGGGTCAGGTGAGTTGATTTAGTTTCGTCATTGTAAGTGTAGCGTTGTCTCTTTGGCAATATTGAAAATACCACGGGAGGCAGTAGGAATGCGCTCGTCTGAAACACGGAGGGTTGGTGTCACGTATTCAGCAGGGCGTTAAAACCTAACCAAAGTCTAGAACAGTAGCTTAAGAGCAATAATGCATCGACCCAAATTGATGAAGAATAAAAAGGGTCAAAATCTAAATGCATACATAATACATAAATCACGCCTATATCCCCGAAGGGGTATGCAGAGGTGACCTAGCACCCACGTTTCGCCAAATATGTCAGGTCCCATGTAATAGGTGGCGAGCCTATTGCCATTTTTCGGGCACAAAAGTCGCAGTACATTGCTGGGTGGTATAAGAGGAACGCTGCTGCCCATTCCTTGTCACTGATTTATCCTTAGTCGCCTTGTAACGACACCCACGGGAGAGATTTGGGGTGGTGACAATTGTATTCTTCTCTGCCGTCACCACACGGCTAATCTAAATGAATCTTCTAATACTTGATATTTGCACTATTGTTAATAATCATAAAGACGCTGACAAACAAATGCCCATGTGTGAGATGACTATTTTTATAAGCTTGACATGGAAGCTCTTGACTACCTTCTGAGATGGGTAAGTGACGATAAGGGCCAAAGCTTTTATGGCAATCAAACAAATTGTGAATATAGTACATAGTCGTAGAAATACGTGCATAAATTTTTAATATATGCTAAAAGTAATTACGTAATTCTTATTTTACAAAATCACCCAGTGAGAAACAAATTTTCACCCTATTTGATGGAGGGATCCGTCTCTTGTCGCCGGGGATTATTAAAACTTTCCATTGCTCATAATAAAGTTTCACATTGAGCGGCGAGTCGGATTTTTCGCAGCGCTGCAACCATCTTTAATTGCATCCAGTGATGCAATTTTGTAACGAAACCTAGTTTCGAAACGAAATGGAAATTGGGCTAGCTTCACAAACACGCAATCAGCTTTGAAAGGGGGAATCGTAATTGGTTTTTATGTGTTCATTCATATTCATTTCTTGCTATGGTATATACTACTTCCTGAGTGGACTTTGCACTTCTTGCTTGGAAAATATTTGAAGCTGTTTTTGTTAGAATGATCAACTTTCATCATCTCCTTCTCCTTACATTATTCCTCATATCATCTTTCACATATATCCATCCATCGCGTCTTCGTTCTTCCTCTGATTATGTAACATTGATCCCTCCTCATCCCTAACTACTCCAGATGTAGATACCTATGTTTTTGCCATTATCTTCATCTGATAAAGACACGTCTACGCCTCGTAACGGTAATATTTATTTTTGTAATGAAACTAAAGTATGTAAGTACTTACAAAAAATAACGTCAGCTATTTATTCAGTCGCGTATTCATAAATTTATGTTATTACCGATACACATTAAGGAACACATGTAAAAACACCATTAATTATTATAACTAAGTTTTTATATAAATATTATTTATATTTATTGTATGCCGATGTTTAAGATATTCGCATAAATAATTCCGGGTTCCGTATATTGTCTTTTAAGAAAATTGCCAACGGCAGAGGCAACTATAGCCGTCGACATCTTGGCGGCAGCTGTCAACACATCGGCGGCAGCCGTCGACCTATAGCGACGCTTTCAGATTTTTTGCAACAGACTGTCTCTTGTACAAAGAGAATCGACGATTGCTGCCGCAGAGCTTCGATGCTGAGATTTCCACACTGCCGCAGACGAATCGGTAGTTTGGCGTTGCCGCCTACATGTCAACGGCTGCCGTCGACTGGTGCAGGCCTCTGCCGCTGAGACAGTGCCGCTTGTGTATATGAAGCCTTTCTGTTACGGAACCCCAATATTGTTACGGTCAATTCGTATATAACTTTATATTTTGATCAGACTACAGACACTTGGAGAAATAATAACTATGTTGTTGCTCGTGTTCTGTGCTCTGTTCACATTTGGTGATTGTGCAGGTACCTAATAAATTAATTATTGTTTTCTTAACTTTCCAGTTAAAAATTATTTTCATGTTCATATTAGTAAAATTTTGGAAACCAGACGGTAGTTTTGCAAAGGTCTAACATCAGATTATTAGGCCAAAAAAGTGGCCTTACTCGATACTTTTCTTACGTTCTGCATTTCTTGCACTTTTTTTTATCACAATAAGAAGTTTAATACTGGCAAATGTTATTTATAAATTTTAAACCCCCATTTCTTCCAGTAGCCACTTTGGCAATAGGTAGTAAAATAGTTGCTACCATTTTCTGAGCCCTATTGGTTTGTAATCAGTCTAAAAATCAATGAATAAAAAATGTATTCGTTGCCCTCCGTTAAATTGAGAATAATGTACCCATATAAGGGACATGTAGAGGCGATTTAACATCCACGTTCAGCCATAATAGGATAGGTCCCAGTGGCGACCCTATTGTCATCTTTCGGGCACGTCAATAGCAATATATTGCTAGGTGGTATAAGAGTAACACTACTGCCATTACTCATCGCTGTCTTTAATATATCTGTCTGTGGTGACAATTGTATTCTGCTCTGCCGTCACTACACGGCTAAAGGCTTTTTTACCGGAAATTAGCATCATTACACCTAGCTCAGACCGCTTAATAGTTAGACCTTTGCGCTTATACTTTTGTATATTTTAACTGCCTTCGTGGACTAGTGGTTCGCCCTCCGCAATTAAGATCCTGAGGGTTCGATCCCTAAGGGAAGTACAAATTTGCACTCAGTCTGGTTGGTGGTAGGACCTATTCAAGTCCGCATGGCTAGCTAACCGGCATCTTATCAAAATCTGTCTTCATAATAATAAAGTTAACAGCATTATTCTGTTAAGTTATTGTTTCGAAAATATGTGATAAGATAGCCAGCCCCTCTGTGGTTGAGGGTTCCAGGGTTCCAAGCTTGATTCCGTCTTCGGCCCTTATCGTCACTTTCCTTCAGGCTCACCTGAAGGTACTCGTTATCGAATAGTAACGATAACGAGTCCCTGCCCAGCATAAAAATTATTGATTTATTTTTACAGTGGAGAGGTATTGCTCGGCCCGCTGTCAGAAAACTTGTGCGAATCCCAACCCAAAGAACTGTGCCTCTCAAGCTTCGCTACCAACATGTTCATGCGATGATCCGGGCTATGTGTACCTGGGCCCCTACGAACACTGCATTCCTATAAGCGAATGCCCCAGTAAGTATATTTTTTTACAAAATACCTGGTAAGACCACTGACCTCTAATTATACGCTGGACTGTAGGTTGTTACCCAAAGAGGGTTAGCGTCAGGCAGGCGGCCGGCTGTAAAACCTAAGCCAAATCTTTGAGCAGTATGGATTGGAATGTTGTCATTCCAATCACTCTCTCCGTTGATCGGTCTCTCGACATGTTCCGTTCCGTCTCTTTTCTATACATTCATTCATCAGTAGCACCTTTACGGTGTGATGGATGATATGAATCACACGGGACTGGATGGCTTGATGACGTCTGACCGATATGAATGGAAGAGGAAACATACTGCGCTGACCCCAGATAGACTGGGAACAGGGCAGGGAGAAGAAGACTGTAGGTTGTCATAAAAAAAATGAAGCCAATTTGACTATCGCCATCTTGGCGCTGATGGCACTGGTTTACTAAGGTGAGCGTCCATGGAACTATTATAGAGATGCATTTGTAATGTCAAATACAAGCAACAAACGGCAATTTAGTACCCATGCCGTTCGAGCAAGCTAGCTATATAACAGACACACTATACAAGTGTATTGGCCGCTTAGAAGTCAAGTATCTAAATTGTATTAATCATCATCATGCTTGCCCTTATCCCATGTTATTTAGGTCGGCGAAAGTTTTTATTCCACTTACTCCTGTCCGATGTCTTCTCAATTAAAATCCATTCACATTCATGTTATTCCTCCCGCAATCTATCCATCGCTTCTATGGTGTACCTCTCAATTCTCTCATCCATCACCATTATTGTTCATCTTTTTTTTTAATTACATACATTTAGTCTCTATTCATAACATGCCCATATCATTTTTTGTGGCTAGTGTTAATAAAAGAAAATTACCAAAAAAATATTTTCACTCCTGTCCTGAATATGGGCAGCTTCTCTTTCTTTGTCTCTTTTAGGCATTACCAGATATTAATATATTTATTTTCAGCTAATATTGGATGTAATGGCGACCGTAATGCAGTTATCCAGGAAAATCCACCAGGCTGTCGGCCAACTTGTAAAAGACCAAATTCTTATCCCTGCAACAAAGTGGGCCCGAAAGTTGGCTGCGTATGCAAACCTGGATACATTCTCCAATCAAGCACTGGGAAATGCGTCTCTGTAAATAAATGTAAGTCTGTCTGATTATTTTAAAAGTTTACGTTAAGATCTAATGCATCAAGCGCCATCTACCGACCACGTTGTCTAATTTAGTGTTTATTGTCCCTTATTACCTTAGCAACTTTTTACATTCACCAGAATACTTGTGTGTGAGTCGTGTCCTCTATCAAAATCGATTGTATACTTTCTTGGATGAAAATGTACAATCTATTTTGCTAATAAGAAAGTTTAATAAAAGTGAATTGTTAGTAGGAAAGATTTTGCGCATGTGCCTACCTAACATTATTGCTAATTTCATGTAATACAAGACAGACGCAACAAAAAAAAATACTTAGATACATTGTTGTCTACGAACAACAAAATTAGAGGTACCTACAGTAATCTTGTTTTTGACAAACCAAGTTTCTTAAAAAGAATTTCAAGTCTCTAATGTCCTTGACTTAAAGTGCAAAATGTATAGTTAATCTGACTCTTTGTTATAATATACTCAGTTTCAAGTACCAAGGGCTAAACTGCATACGTCTTGTCCAAAAATGACTTAGTCGTTTACTTTTTTGCAGAAATTCCTAAATTCTTATCACTTCTGGACTTTGAAAACACATTTCTAAAAGACCTGAATTGAATCGATTGAAGGTATACGGTTGATTTTTAAATTAATCGCCTTAAAATAATTTTTTCTCCTTACTTCGTCGTAAAGCGTGAAAAGATTTCACGTGGCAGGAAGATCGGGCCTGAAAGTAGATAAATGAGCCTAAATTAAAACACAAGGTTACAAGAGAACTAACCTAGCCTACCGATACGATAGCTCAGTTTAGTTCCATAGTTCACGTATCACGTAAAACGGATACATCTATCCCGATACGAAAAATCATAATTAGGCATATTTTAAATCAACCACCTGTCTGTGACATACACAAGACTCCCCACAAGAATCACTTTATAATATTTTCTCCAGCACTAATTAATATTAAAATTAATAAATATGAAATTGCGTTTTCGCGATAATAAGACATTATAAATTACTTGTAGCACTTTTATTGCTCACCGCTTAAAGACCTTTTCGCTTAACCCCTCTAAAACCTGCTTAACTCTGTTTGAACATCTGTTAAAACATTGTTTTCGCAAACGGTTGACTACTATTTAATCGCTGTTTTGAACACTAAAAGGAAAATTTTTCACGTTAATACCGTTTGTTCGTGCAAGGCCGAGCAATAAATAAGTGTTGCGCGATGCTAATTCTCCCAAGAGCCACGATGTTGTTAATCGTGTTTCTTGTAGTGTCCTTGGCAAGTTCAAGTTTTTCCGACTGTGACTCGGGTAAGTGCGATTGGCTTCTTTTACATGCATTTATTTTATAATTATATATTTTTTTAGTGAATATTCTCCATGTGGTAACGGCAGATCAGAATGCAATTGTCACCAACCCAAATCTCTCCCTCGCGAGTCGTTCAAGGTGACTAAGGGCCGGTTTTTGATGCATAGTTAACTGTTAACCAATTCTTTAAATTGTGAATAAACGGGATTTATACCACGTACCTGGATTTTGTTAACTGTGTATCATAACAAAATCTAGGTACGTGGTATAAATTCCGTTTATTCACAATTTAAAGATGAAAGTGACCACGTAAGCTTAAAACAATATATTGTAAACCAATTGTTAAAAATTGTTATTTATCTTTAAATATCACTGATATTTAACAATTAGTAACAATATCAGACTGATATAAAGCAATTAGTAACAGTTTTTAACAATTGGTTGAGTTAACTATGGATCAAAAAACTGACCCTAAAGGTTAAAACAGTGACGAGGAATGGGCAGCAGCGTTTCTATTGTACCACCTAGCAATATACCGCGATTTAGGTGCCCGATATTATGGCAAAATAGCCTCGCTCCCTATTACATAGTCCTAAAACGTTGTTTCAAACAAAACAATAAAATAAAATATAGATTTTATTTGGAATTATTTTATAGACAACATCTTACTCGCGATCTTTACTTTTTTATTTTTAGAATTGTGAATACTTTTTTATCACACTGCATTACACTTCTTATGACAGATCCGGAAGAAGAACTTTGTGGCGATAACGAATATTTTGATGAGTGCGCCCCACAATGTCCCATCCAAACTTGTAGAAGGTACCCATGTGACCCTATACCTGGATTAGAATGCCGAGGTGGATGTAGATGCATAGATGGATATTTAAGAGACAACAGTGGCAAATGTATTCCTGCTAACGAATGTGGTACGTATCTTAATGCCACGCTAACAATTGTGTTGATTGTTGAAAAAAAATCTGACCAAACCATATATCTATAACAAAAAAAAAGTTAATATATACGGAAAATAAATAAATATATTTTTCTATTCGATTTTTCGAACTTTTTCTAACCACCAAAATATTGTACAAATATATTTATCATATTCTAGATTGGGGAACCTTAGAAACCGAGGAGGTCACAACGGAAAAAGGTAAGATTCATTGACTTTTAAATGGGATTATTTATTATTTGATTTTTAATGTTAGAATGTTGTGATTTATTACAAATAAAATAGGTCAGTAAATTATGACCTGATGCGGAACGAAGTTGTATAGGCTACCGCCCGCCCGGTTTGCGGAAGATGCGGGTTGGTATCTCGCATCAGGACAAGATTTTTTAATATTTTTTTTATATATTTTTATTTGAACTTATAACTATGCTTAAAGAACCATTATAAGGGAAATAATAAATCCCTCTTTAATATCTCACAACTCACATGTAATTTAGATAAAATTGTAACGTGTGTAAAAGCTGCTTATCATTTTGACGGATTATTTATCGGTAGGTTACCTTAGGTTTGTAATTGACCCAACGAACATAAGTTTAGTGCTTGCATAGAAGCTAACAGACATACCGATAAGGATCTCCATTTCTCGACAAATTATAATCTTGCTAAATAGATAATAATTTTGCGGTAACGTCATACAATACAACACCACATGGGTATTATAATGTTGACACTGGGTTTTAAAAAGCATAAAATAGTAATATTTTGACAAAATTGTGATAAAAAAGTATTTTAAATAATAAAAATGAGTTATAGTCTAGTGTGGTTAGTGTGTTGTACATAATATTTAACATAGTTATTCTAATGTCACGTGAAAATAAAGCAACTGTCATGGTTTTCATACCACTCTATAATATTAATATTGAAGTTAATACCTACTTTACAAAACTTGTATTAATGCAATTCGTCGCTTTGTTGATAAATTATATCAAATAATTTTAAGAACTTTTTTGAATTGCAGCTCAAAAAGCATGCCCGCGCCGATGCAAACCTACGTGTTCCACTCCAAATCCACGCAATTGCAAACCAAACCCTGCCTGCCAGACTTGTCAAAACGGATACATCTATCCCGATAGGAAAAACAATACCTGCATCCCAATTTACCAATGCCCACGTGAGTATGAATTATTGAAATGTAAAAGTAGATTCCATGGCCAGGGGAAGGTCGCCAGAAGTGAGTACAGTGCCCACAACGGACACTCTGGCGTATTTTACATTATGTACATTATATACCAAGAGCGGTAAAATAAATAATACCTCAGATCGCAAGTAAAATAAATATGCGATCTGAAGCCTTCTTTCTTATCGCCCGAGGTAAGATCATAGTTTTATGTCACCCCCTGATCAAGAAGTGGGATTTTCCGTACGCGTAGCGAGCGGAAGAGTCAGATGTGACATTAAATAATTTTGTAAATGGATATTCTCGCTAACCTCGTTCTCTGCTCAAAGCAAATAGTTTTAAACGATATTTTAGACTGTATGCCCACTTTCCCCTCACTGTTAATATATTTTTTTTGCTCCCAGCCAGGAGCAAAAAAAAGAATAGAATATGCCAGGCGCAGCTCATCCCAGACATGTTTCCTCTTCTTTTCATATATACCGGACATCATCCAGCTAAACCATCGCCTTTGATTCATATTATCATCCATCACACCGGAAAGTTATTTATGGATAGAAAAGTGATGTAAAGGAACATGTCATGTTGTGAATAAATCATACTAATCCGAATTTCCTCACGGCATAAATAGCCATCAGGTATGTTATAATTTTTTTTTTGTTTTTCCAGAAAATGCCGGCTGCAATGGTGACAGAAACGCTATAATCCAGGAACGTATTCTTCCTTGCCCACCTACTTGCCAAGACCCAACCCAGTCAAACTGCAACAAGCCGGGCCCGATTGTTGGTTGCATTTGCAAATTTGGCTACATTCTGTCTAGACCTTATGGGAAATGTATACCTCTAAAGAAATGTCCAGGTAATTAAGTTATTATTTTGAAGAACCTGTTCCTAAAGTAACCATACAATTATCAAATTGTTCTTACTTTAGACAGAGCACTCGTCTTTCATTTGAGGGACAGGAGTTTTACCGACAATACAATGATAACATTTACGTTATGAATTTATCGTTTATTATATGAAAAATATTTATTGTAAAACTACCTACATACGAAACAAGGGCGGCCGGTACTGGAGCATGCTAGCTTCGCTCACTCGGCTCGTGCTGTATGCCTGCTAGTTGAAGAAACAAATTTAATACCGATCGATTGAAAATCGAAACACTTTACCAGAATAGAGTCGTTGGTTGTTGGTCCAAATTACTCTCGCTCAAACATTATTCAGATGAAATTGTGATCGAGACTAATTTTGAAATTTCCACCAAAATTCCACTAGAATTTAATATTCTCGTTTAGACTATAAATACCCGCTTTAGGCTTCACAGATCCGTTCAGGGATGATTCCTCTTCCATTCACATAGACTGGACATCATCTAGCCATCATATTGTGAAATCATAAACTATTTGTTGCAGGCGGTAACCCATGCGGCCGAAACCAAACTTTCGTGACATGTAGCCAATGCATCTTTGACGCATGTCCAACTGCTGACGACAGAAGATATGGATGTGACCCCACGTGGCCGTGTCCAGCCGGGTGCGCTTGCGCAGAAGGATACAGAAGATTAAACGGAAACTGCGTTTTGGCAGCTGAATGCCCACCGGTGGTGGGGGGCCCTCTACTGGAACTAGCTAAATAATATGATCCAGTCATTCATAAAATTATATTGAATAAAATATATGGCTTTTCCGTGCATTGAGAACTACTTTTAATTTTATCCTTCCTCTTGCACGTTATCGCTGGAGTAAGCTAAAACAGTTGCCCTGCAAGTAACTAAAACAGTTATGCACTTTAAGTCGAACGAAATAAGTCAGAATATCGATACAGACCACGAAAGGCAAGGAATTAGTCCGATCTGTCACCCTGCTTTGTCCCATTGGGGAGACAGAACGGACGAAAAAGTTTGACCTATTGATAATTTTTGTTGCTTTTAATTTTTTTTTTCTCAGGTCTTAGGTGCAGGCGGCGCCATGAAGTCGTGAATATATGTCCATCGCCTTGCTTCACTGACAGCTGCAGTGATGTCCCATACCGAACAGCTCCTTGCAATACCCTGTTGCCCGTTGAGTGCGTTCCCCGTTGCGACTGCGCACCAGAATACGCAAGAGACGCAGATGGAACGTGCATACTAATAAGCGAATGTGGTGAGTATTCAATTAGATACTTAAAAGTCGGTTTTTCTATTTAGCACTCTATAATGAGAATGGAGGAGCTCGCTAGGGCAGTGGCATAGCGCGCTTGGCCTGCGATTGCGTAAACTAAGCAATTTCGTAAAGGCCAGTCTTTGGATAATTTGATGGGTGACCAAAATTTTATTATCTCGAATTTCTTCGTGCTTCCAAAGGGAAGTTAAGCCGTTGGTCCCGGCTGCATCTGCAGTCGTTAATACCCACCAACCCGCGCTGGGCGTGGTGGGTTGGGGCCCAATCTCCCTATATTCTTCCATACATAGGGAAGGCCAGCAGTTAAAAGGGACGTTAAAAGGGCTGGTGATGATAATGGTGACTTTTTTCTTAGGTCTTCAGTGCAGCGATCCCAATGAAGTCGTGAATACGTGTCCATCGCCTTGCTTCACTGACAGCTGCAGTGATGTCCCATACCGAACCGCTCCTTGCAATACGCTGTTGCCAGTTGAATGCGTTCCCCGTTGCGACTGCGCACCAGACTACGCAAGAGGCGCAGATGGCACGTGCATACCAATAAACGAATGTCGTGAGTATTCAATTACATACAAACATACATAAATCACGCCTATATCCCCGAAGGGGTAGGCAGAGGTGAACTAGCACCCACGTTTCGCCAATTATGTAAGGTCCCATATAATGGCGAGCCTATTGCCGTTTATCGGGCACAAAAGTCGCAGTACATTGCTAGGTGGTATAAGTGGAACTCTGCTGGCCATTCCTCATCACTGTTTTATCCTTAGTCGCCTTGTACCACACCCACGGGAGAGATTTGGGCTGGTAACAAGTCAGCGTATTCTACTCTGCCGTCACCACACGGCTCATATCATAGTATTATGAAATTAAATGTAATAAACATAAATATTAAATTTGATGATACTTGTCTAATTTAATAAAATATTAATTAATTATTTACAAATTGCATGCTTACTGCAATCACACATACATAATAACAGCTCGGCTCTGCCGTAACTAATCACTCATATGAATACTCTTTTTCTTTTTTCAGCTGCTTGATAAAACGCAGGGCATCCAGTATAGTAGTCACCTACTGTGAGGTTGTTTTATGCAGAATAAACACTAAAGAAAATTAAATAATAATTATTATTAATTATTTTTTATTTAACCAACCAGTCTCATGACCACCACAAGAATGTAGCCAACTGATCCCAGGAGTCTTACTTAATCAATAGAGGGAGCTAAGCAACCGCTTTTATTTCCTAGATAAACACTTTACAGCAGTAGTTTTATAATGTTTTCTTATATCTGCACGAGCCCTGCACATTTGAAATAAAACAACTTTTACGGATAAGACTCGCGTATAATTAGGTGTTTGGCATGTTAATTATTTAACCCGACGTTTCGATCACTTAACAGTGGCCGTGGACTAAAGTTGACAGATGTCCTCACAATAAAGTAATAGTTAACTACCGTCATAATATTCGGATTAAATAATAAACATGCCAAACACCTAATTATACGCGAGTCTTATCCGTAAAAGTTGTTTTATTAGTTTTAGACATAATATTGTAAAAATTTATTTAATTGATTACTAGATTAACCTAACCTAACCAACGAAAAATCATCCTAAAAAGCGCATGGCGCATATGGTGAGCATTTAGTAATAATTTGTCGTGTAGTTCAGTTTATTAGGGCCTGTTTCACAGTCGACAAGTAAGTTCTAAGTAGCTTACTTAGCAGATCATGTGACAGTTGTAATATGAAATATATGTCAATTGAACTGCAAAGTAAGCTACTTCGAATTTACTTGTAGATTGTGAAACAGGCCCTTAGATAAGCATAATATTATTTGCCTATGTATAATGGGTAACTTGAAGTGCTGCCATGTGTACGAAGGATGCTTGAGCGTCAATAATCCATACAATCATATCCTATAATGCATTTCTTTAATCACATTTGGCTAAAATTTATTAATAAAATCTATAAAATGAAAGAATAAATATTTTATTGAAAAATATTGCACAAATATAACATTCATAAAACTAAGGGACTAAAACCTAAATTAAAGGTAGAAAACCTCGCCTAGGTCTTCTGAGATAGGAAGTGTACCAATAACGCTGGCTGCATTGCCTCGTTGAATGGCGAGACTAATTTTTTGCGCGAAATACAGACCAGCCATATTGTCACCTACTGTCTCACGTAGCCGCTTTGTAATGTCCCAAAAAAGTCGGTGAGCTCCTGGACCCCATGGTCCCAGAGTCTCTACCCCAAACGGCTCAAATAGGTAGTCTCCTGAGAGACCGGCGTATTTGCGCCGTTTAAGGGATTCAGCGGAAGCTGCAGCCGATCCGGACATTGCTGAGGTAGCTGGAATATAGGACATTGCTAGAGTGTCCACGCAAGTGGCGTCCCATACCAGATATTTTCCCTTCTTCCAGGGAACGAGGGTCATGCCGTCAGGCCTCTTACCATCACCCCGTGCTAAGCCATTAGGCTCCAAAGCAGCGGGCATTCCGGTAGTCACGAGGGCCCGGCGGATGATGTCATTATGTCCTGTCATCATAATAAAATAATTTTAAATCAAGGAACGCCAATTGTGATGATACGAATGTTTTGTAGTTATCTAACCGGCGTATACAAATAAAAAGAGTCTTACAAATTTTTTAAATATTATTTTCCTGATTCGGGATTCGAACCCAAGTCCTCCACAATCACAAGCTATACCACTCGTTCAGCCAAGACGTCAGATATCTTTGTGAAATTTCTCAAACTATTCAACTTACCCATACAACGGATACCTTCGCAATGTCGAAATAAATTAACATTCTGTTTAGTCGAATGCTCTGGGGGCCTACCGCTTAACTCAATCGCTAAAGCGATCAGCGTGACGTCATAAACGTCATAATCAATCGTTTATGACGTCACGCTGTCTATAGCACCAAATGTACCCAAACTATTAACGATAGCTTTGAACGAATGATCACCGAATGATTTTGTATGAAGGGGGCACAAAATCCGTGCCGCCTAAAAATTCAGGATGGCTGCTATAGCCGTAAGCAGTGCATTGCAATATAGCCATCATCAGCAATCGAGTTAGGCGGTAGGCCCCCAGATCGCTGGATGTCACCCAAGAGGTCCTGGGTCCTAATCATGGTAGGGGCAAATTTTCTGATGAACACATATTCAAACATATTTTGTTCTCGAATCGTGGTTGTTTATATGTAGTTTATTTTCATTAATATGTATTTAATTTTTAACTTCCGCACTCGGAGACGTCAATTGGCGTTAATGAGTACTTAATATCAAAAAATGACAATTCAAATCTAGTCGCTATTCTTGCCGGATTTGATTTGAATGAAATTTTCTGACATTAAGTACTTATTAGAGTTAATTGACGTCTCTGAGTGCGGCCGTAAGTGTATTTAATCATCTAGGATCCATAACAGTCGCAAGGTGTGAGCAATAATTAATAATAGTGCAATAATTAAAATTACCATTTATTTTATATTGAGTAATACTTATAAGATACTATACTCAGCTTTTGTGTGTATAAACTTTGTAATGGAAAATTGAATTTTTTTAATAGTTCATAGGCTGACTGTACAGAAGAATTAATTACTACCATTCGGAGCCCTTGGGAGGGTTGTTTGGGAATCTGTAACGCAACAAACCCATTTCTTGCTCAATATACGAGTCATAAAACTTTCACTACCCTTGGGATCCGTAAGGAGAAATGCAACTGTTATTGTTTTGTCAGTGATAGAGTATCTGTATCGATATGTTTGGCTTTAGTGAAGAGACTTCTATCGATATAGTAACAAAGGTATATATTATTTTATCTCACTTTCCAAGACGTTTAGCACAGAAATACTAAAAAAGCAAATACAAGCACACTAGTTCAAATTAGTTCCTACGATTTTCAATAGATGGCGTTAGTGTCGAATTGTCTGCATCGCGCTATCGTTTTTCACTCCGTGTTTTTATATATTTCAAAATCAATATATTACAATAAATCAGCTTAGCAGTACGTACGTAGTTATGTATTCACTTTGCAGCGTAGATCAGACTCCCTTTCCCAGCCGAATACAGAAACGCTAATCAAAGTTTAAGTCGTGCTTAACAATTAAATGTTGTCAAAATAAACGATTTTCCATACAAATTCAGACAGGTAATGGCCACTTAACTTTTTAAGCAGCGCCCCAAATTTGATTAGCGTTTCTGTATTTGGGCTGTGGTTTTATTTACACTAGAGGTGAGGCGTATTTACGCGACCAGGTTTTGAACCCTGGTTTTTGCTTCGAAGTACGAAGACCAGGGTTCAGCCCTGAAATACTTGCAACCCTTCAAGGTATTTTTACTAGAACGCGCTCGATCGTCTGTCAGTCCGGCGCGGCCATCTAGTATTTTGAGCCCTTTAACCGAGTAGAAGGAAATTGAAATTTATTACTATTAGCATAAGGAACATAATCGTATAAGCTAAAACAAAAACTTGCAAAGCTTAAAAGTATTTTTTTTGCCAAAGCTATTTTAACCCTTATGTTTATTGGAGTGGAGATTAATTTGGAATAAATTACTATGAAAGTATTTTACTTGATGGCTGTGGCTTCGGCTTGGCTTGTAGGCATTGAGTTATAAAGTAAACAGTAATAGTAGTTCAATGCTTGTAGGTACTTTTGTCTTCGGTCGGGCTCGCTCGAAAACCACGTCGCAGAATGAGCGAGACAGATATCTCACTCTAATATTTTGTAATACAAAATGTTGTACTGCCACACTCAGAGACGTCAAATTACGATAATGAGTACTTAATGTCAAAAAAAAAATAACAATTCAAAACTAGTCGCTTTTCTTGCCGGGTCTAGATTTAATTTTTTTTTTTGACATTAGGTACTCATTAAAGTTATTTGACGTCTCTGAGTGCGGCAGTTAGACAAATATACTGAGGACCTCGCTAGCGTAGTGGCATAGCGTCGTTAGCCTGCGATTGCGTAAACCAAGCAATGGTCGCTAAGGCCGGTCATTGGATGGGTGACCAAAAATTTATTGTCTTGAGTTCCTCCGTGCTTCGCGGAAGGCACGTTAAGCCGTTGGTACCGGCTGCATCTGCAGTCATTAATTAATACCCACTAACCCGCACTGGGCCAGCGTGGTGGTTTATGGCCCAATATCCCTATATTCTTCCATCCATAGGAAGGCCCTTGCCCCATCAATGGTCTCCCCATTGATGGGGCACACAAAAAGGGCTGGCGATGATGATGATGGTGATGAAGATGAAGACAAAAACTAATTAAAAAATCGAACAAAACATTATTCTGTTCTATTCACGCGATTATGTTCCTTATGCTAACAAGTTAAGGTCTAATTTTTTTTCTACTTATTGAGTAAACGAACGAGGTCAGTGGCCCGAAATACTTTTAAAGTATTTTACTTTCAATACTTTTATAGAGGTGAGGCGTACTGGTTTTTGCTTCGAAGTTTTGCTACGAAGACCAGGGTTCAGCCCCGAAATACTTGCAACCCTTCAAGGTATTGCGTCCATCTAGTATTTTGAGCCCTTTAACCGAGTAGTAGGAAATTGAAATTTATTACTATTTGCATAAAAAACATAATCGTATAAGCTAAAACAAAAACTTGCAAAGCTTAAAAGTATTTTTTTTTGCCAAAGTTATTTTAACCCTTAAGTGTATTGGAGTTAAGATTAATTTGGAATAAATTACTTTGAAAGTGTTTTACTTCATGGCTATGGCTTCGGTTTGGCTTGTAGGTACCTTTATCTTCGGGCTTGCTCGGTCGCTCGAAAACCACGTCGTGTATGATCGGTAAGGACGATTCACGGTCCACCGTGTCTCGACCGGATCGGACCTCGGTCGTGCCCCAGACGGGACTCGGTCAAACGTATATTGCATACTTTTTGTATAAGTCATTCATGCAAACCGTGACCCGCCCGTGTTCATGCCGTGCGTCGACGGGGCCCGGCACGCCGACGAATTGTCGGTGGGTATTGTTTCCCGGCTCCGGCCCGGTCGCGACACGGTGTACCGTGAATCATCCTTTATACCACCTCAAGGCAGAATAAGCGAGACTGATATTTCACTCTCGTTCTATCTGATTTAACCGAATTTAGACTTTAACATTTATGTAAATAATGTACATAATAAAATTAAGCATATTTTATGATCTTAACTGCCGCACTCAGAGACGTCAATTAACTTTAATGAGTATTTAATGTCAAAAAATTTCATTCAAATCTAGACCATAGACCCGGCAAGAATAGCGACTTGTTTTGAATTGTCATTTTTTGACGTTAAGTACTCATTAACGTTATTTGACGTCTCTGAGTGCGGCAGTTAAACTATGAACTCTTAATGCGCGCCAACTTGGCGCCGCCAAGTCTATCTTAATACAAAATTGTTAGCGTTCTATATTGAATTAAACTATTCTATTGATTCATAAATAAAGTTCATTATTGTGCGTTCAATATAATTCCATATGAATTTAAAATTGTAATAATATTTTTCATTTAAATTTTGGCACGTGCGAGAAAGTAGCATCTTTATTATTTTTAGTTGTGTTTTGGTTGAGGAGCTGTGAAAAGAGTGTAGACTTATTTATATTAGACTAACTGCCGC
Source organism: Cataclysta lemnata (assembly GCA_963931975.1). Classification (NCBI taxonomy): domain Eukaryota; kingdom Metazoa; phylum Arthropoda; class Insecta; order Lepidoptera; family Crambidae; genus Cataclysta; species Cataclysta lemnata. The sequence goes on from OZ008339.1 coordinate 10,756,507, forward strand.
ACTCAGAGACGTCAAATAACGATAATGAGTACTTAATGTCAAAAAGTTACTATTCAAAACTAGTCCCTGCTGTGCTGTGCTGGGTCTAAGGTCTAGATTTGAATGAAAATTTTTGCCATTAAATACTCATTAAAGTTAATTGACGTCTCTGAGTGCGACAGAAAGACAAATATACTGAGGACCTCGCTCGACAGTAAGACAAATATACTGAGACCTCGCAGCGCGCTTAGCCTGCGATTGCGTAAATCAAGCAATGGTCGCTAAGGCCGGTCGTTGGATGGGTGACCAAAAATTTTTTAAATTTATTTATTATCTCGAGTTTCTCCGACTCTCCGTGCTTCGGAAGGCACGTTAAGCTGTTGGTCCCGGCTGCATCTGCAGTCATTAATTAACTATAAAAAGGGTTGGCGATGATGATGATGGTGATGGTGATGATGATGGCGATGAAGATGAAGACAAAAACTAATTAAAAAATCGAACAAAACATTATTCTGTTCTATCCACGCGATTATGTTCCTTATGCTTACAAGTTAAGGTCTAAATTTTTTCCTACTTATTGAGTAAACGAACGAGGTTTATGGCCCGAAATAATTTTAAAGTATATTACTTTCAAAGTGTCAGTACTTTTAAAGTATTTTACTCACTGCCAAGCACGGTCGGGTGTATACATGCGATTGTGTTCCTTAGTATAACAAGTTAAGGTCTATTTTCCTACGCACTAAGAAAATACTTGCAAGTATTTTGAACCCTGATTTTCAGCCCTGGTATTTGTTAGCTGGCGCACCAGGGCGCCCTGGTACGGCGTTTTGCAAGTACGACCCATGCCTAATTTACACCCATTGAGTATTCATAATTTAAGAGTTTAGCACCCACCATGCTTAACACTCACGAAGTCTGTTAGTCTGTCTGTTGGGCTTCGGTTGTGATAGTGACGTGTTAATCGCTACACGTCACTATCACAACCGAAGCCCACGTGTTGATATCAAGACTGAGTGAGGCTAACACACATTTGATTTTAATTTTAACATTATATAAATGTTAGAAAAATTAGTACAAAGATTTTGGTGGTTAGAAAAAGAATTTCGAAAAATTATGATCTTGAGGCGGGAATCGAACCCGCGTCCGCTGCTATCCGAACAGGTGTCTGACCGCTCGCTCGGCCACCCAAGACACTAATTAACTTTGCCGATTTTGTTTTTTGGCAAAATTCCTCAGTAACTCTGCCCCGACTCATTTCAACTTATTAGGCTTAAACATAGACTCAAATCTTAATTGGAAAATACACATTCAGAATATAAAATCTAACTGCCGCACTCAGAGACGTCAAATAACGTTAATGAGTACTTAACGTCAAATAATGACAATTTAAAATTAGTCGCTATTCTTGCCGGGTCTACGGTCAAGATTTGAATGAAAATTTTTGACATTAAATACTCATTAAATTTAATTGACGTCTCTGAGTGTGGCAGTAAGTAAGCTAAATTAAGTTACGCATTTTTTTAAATTAGAAATTACACAAACTTGGAGACCACCTAATCTACGTATTACGCATATGCCTGGCTGCGATATGGTGTTATGCTAAGGGGCAATAGTGTGGATTCCCAAGATCTATTTATTTGCAAAAGAAACTAGTTAGGATGCTTGCCAACATAGATTATTCACAGAGTTGTAAACCATTTTTCAAAAAATATAAATTGCTCACACTTCCTAGCATTTATTTATTTGATCTGTCTATTTTCGTATTTAAAAATATATACATTTAAAAAGGTTCATCAGTCACATCGCTTTAATACCCGTCGTGGAAATAGATTACAAATACCCCCCTCAAGAATCAATATGTTGTCCAGTAGCCCATATCATATGGGTGTAAAAATATTTAATAAATTACCACTAAATATTAAAAATAAATATAAATAAATAAATATAAATATTTTTTACACTCACACCTTATCATCTAGCCCAAAGTAAGTAGCTTAACCACTTGTGTTATGGATACTAGATGAAGGACATATTTTTAGTATAATTATGTATATAAATGTTGAAAATATACTACATAAACATATACACAACCATGACTCGGGAACCAACATTTGTGGTCATCACAAAGTTTGCCAGGATTCGAACCCAGGACCTCTTGACCAATACCCAGCAATCAGAGAATTCGACCAAGTCGGCCAAATGAAAGTAAAATGTCAATATTTAGGGCCAAACATAAAAATCTACTTATTGAAAATTGTTTTTACTCAATACATGAATATTTAAATAAACCAACTTGACTTGACTATAAGCTTAAGAAAATATTAATAAAATATAAATAATATATCTGACATTTTTTTTTATATAATATATATGATGATTGATTAATTTCACTATTTTGGTAATAATATTGTTTTTATTTTTTATTTAATTGATATTTGATGATAATGTAATTGTTTTTATTTTATTTTTGAACTAATTGATAATTTACTGATGACAATATTATTATTTTAATTTTTAATAACTATTATGTCCTCATAAATTGTTATACCAAATGTGTGGGTGATAAAGTAAAAAGAACTATTTAAGCTAAGTAGCTATAAGACCTTATGTACACTTAATTTGCAAATAAAGAATATGAATATGCACATAAACTAAGTGACGTTTACGCAAATGTAAAAGGAAGGTTATTGCTCGTATGTCTATACTTCGGGAATCCAGATAGCATCTGCAGTTGACCGCGCGGTGGTTTATTATTTTTATGTCTATCCTTCCTATATTTGTATAAGTACTGGTAAATGGTATAAAAACTGGTATACCACTTACCACTACTTACAGGTTACTACAGCAGCATTCCTGCGTTGTATTTAAATGACTAGCTACAGCTTTGCATCTATCTTGCGTCTTTAATGAACACTCTGATTCGCGGTATTTTTCCAAAATCTTACTACATAATATTATGCAATCATTTTTAATGATGGGCGGTATGAGACATAATGGGCGAAACGTGGGTGCTAGTTCACCTTTGCCTACCCCTTCGGGGATATAGGCGTGATTTATAAATGTATGTATGTATGTATTTTTAATGAATAACGCCTTCTGGGTGTGTTTGGGTTACTATATTCAGACGTGTAGTCAGAAAGTATGACTGAATACGAGAAGAATTAGCAGTTGTACAACATTTGACAAATAATAACATTTGCTGTTAGGAAAAGAGTGATAGGAGTTTAACGGTGTTCCAAAATACTTTTTCAATTTTGCTCCAGTTAAAAGTCGATGACTTTGTAATTTGAAAGTGTTTTTTCAGTTAAATGTCCAATTGCGCCAAGATGCCGGCCAACTTGTGCAATCCCGAATCCACGAAACTGTCCTGCTATAGAACCATCGCCGATTAATATTGCAAAATATGGTTATGTTTTTAGAACAACAATCTTGTAATGGTGATCCAAACGCAGTGGTAAAATCATGCCCCTGGGGCTGTAGGCCGACTTGCGCAAACCCAGAAGCTGCTAAATGTGGCAAAAAGTGCCAACCAGTAGGCTGCGAATGTCGCCCTGGATACATCCTTTCTGAAGAAAACGGGACATGTATTTTATTTACCACTTGTCCAGGTAATTGCTATAAACAACTACTATGTTCACATATATTTATAGCCTAATTACGTGATTGTATTCTTCTGGCGTATTTATTGAATTAAACTTTATATCTTTTTTAATTTTAGGTGGATATCCTTGTGGCAAAAATAGTACTTTTGTAACTCGCTCAAATAATTGCCCGGATCCGTATTGCCCGAAAGGCGACGGTAATGTGATAGCGTGTAAACCATCATATCCGTGTCCACCAGGATGTGCTTGCAAGGAGAATTACAAAAAGCTACGGGCTAAAGCTACTACTACTACTACTACGAATTACAATAAGCTTACAAAAAGCTATGATATCAGATGTGCAAGTGTTATTATAGTGTATTAATAATCTAATCTAGAATAATTAAAAAAATACTTTCGTTGGAGAAGTATTAAGGAGTTGTTTTGTTTATCAACAGCAGCAACATGCGACATCCCCCTAAGATGTCGAGCAACTTGTGCAGTTCCGAATCCACGTAACTGTCCCAATATAAAACCAACATCAAAGAACATTGATGGCTGCCAATGTCAAGAAGGATACATTCTGGCAGAAAGAAGAGGCAAATGTGTTAAAATAGATCAATGTCCAAGTAAGTAAGCACACTTGTGCAATATAAAGTTCATTCCAATCAATTTATCCATGAGATAATTAATCAATATAAGCATAACATTTTCAAAATTTACTTAATTAAATTATACAGTGTGGAAAGAAACCATGACCCCTGGAGGGAAAGTACCTTAAATCTTTCTAATAGCTCAATTTACTGAAAGGAAACATTCCTTTATTTTTAAAAAGAAATATAACTGCATTCACATATTTCTCAAAAAGCTTACCTGAAACGGGAATTGAACCAACTAAAAATTAAGAAAAAAATACCCTTGCCATTTTATTTTACTAATCGATGCAGTCGATGTTATTTAACGATAATTTTTCTCTGAGAAACATAATATGGTCTTATAAATAAGAAAAACATGAAATCTGAAGTTTATTTTACTTTTACTCTCGAATACTCTCAATCCTTACAAGAATCTTATTTTATTAGAATTGAGAGATACACAAACTAATATGGAAGAAAAATATCACCTAGCAAGAGGTTAGTAATTTAACAAATAAATTCCATATCGAAAATGTGCAGATTACGATGCAAAAAAAAAAACTCGACATTTACTAAGTTTTTCACCATTTGCGCCATAACTTTTCTCGGCGATGAATAGCTAAGTTGTAATAATTGTAGTTTTGAAATGTATGCTTCTATTTAATCTCATTGCTCTTGATACGCCAATATTTTAATAATTAATAATACAAAATACTAATTACGAAATGGTGCCAAACAAAATCCATAATAATTACCAAGATGTTCGTTAGAATTTCAAAATAGCCTTAAAATGCTCCACCGTTAATAAATTAAATGTTCCATTCACAAACTTTATTTTTTCAATTCCTTTTACCTACAAAAATCGCGAACAACAATAATAAAATAAGGATTTGGTTTGATAGTAAAGTGAATAAAGATTTTGGTTGTTATAAAAAGAATTTCGAAAAATTATGGTCTTGATGCGGGAATCGAACCCGCGTCCGCTGCTATCCGGGCAGTTCCTGACCGCTCGGCCAACCAAGACACTAATTAACTTGCCGAAATTCTTCTAACCTTCACGTTGTTAGCCAACATTTTTCGAAATTCTTTTTCTAACCACCAAAATCTTTGTACTAATTTTTCTAACATTTATTGTTAAAATTAAAATCGAATAGTTTATAAAGCAAACCCAAGCCTAACCGAACGCACGGTATTTGTAAAAATATCTGCTTTGGAATGTTTGAAATTTATTTCTACATTGCGAGGGTACGCGTAGGCTAACAACCTGAAGTGTAAAGGTAAGAAGAATTTCGACAAGTTAATTAGTGTCTTGGGTGGCCGAGCGGTCAGGCACCTGCTCGGATAGCAGCGGACGCGGGTTCGATTCCCGCCTCAAGTTAATAATTTTTCGAAATATTTTTTCGAATCCTTATTATCCGTTCCTTGTGATTTCCTCCGCTCGACCTTAGGCGAAGTCACCTAAAAAACACCCTTTGAATCAGTATGTCCAGTGAGGAGCTAGGATCATTTCATTTAACTCAACTGTCAACCTCAGTAGGCCTCGCATGGAGCGTGGACAAAATCTCTCTCCGCCGCTTGATAGTGTTTTGTCTCGGGATTTAGTGAGAGTTAGAGCGAGAGTAAAATACTTTCTTTTCCCCGAGGAGATTTTGTCCATGCCCCGTACTACGGGGGCAGAAATAACGTGAAAAGCGCCGTTGACAAGCTTTGTAGTGACCTCAAGGTAGATCGCGATGTATGTACCTTGAGTTTGACAGTTAATTACTCGACTCGACTGAGGATTTTACTTATGTCGAGGATAGTTTTGTCAGTTTTGACAAAACAACTTTTTTGAGGTTGAGTCGAGTGGAGGAAATCTCTAGAAAACGATTCTACATATGGGTGTAAGGCAATGTAGGTACATTTTCTTTTCACCATTCACAACTAAATAGAATGTTTATCACCGTAATTTATTGCGGGGTCGGTGTTTGTGGTCTGACATACTGGCAACCGATCAAAAATATTCGTTAGAAGTGGCTACAGGAGAAGTATTGGGGCAACAGCATCATATTACCAGTAAAGCTGTAACCAATTAGGCCTCTTGGACGTACATGGTTTTTCGCCGTCAAAATCAAAAGTTAATTCGCCTTGTGTAGGCACGGTCGTCATCAGTGTCGACGTACACGGCGCCGCCGCCTACGCACGGCGTGATTTTTATCAGTATTGTATGGCAGTCTATGGCCTCATGTCTACGGCACGGTTGTTCAACCGTGCGGCGTGTTAGCCGTACGGTTTAAAACCGTGTGTGTACGAGAGGCCTAAGCCTTTTCCATCTCATTTCCCAACAATTTATTGTGCTCCTATAAAGTTTAATAATGCCCGCATGAGAATTTCGCAGAATGGCAAGCCTCACTTTAAATGGGTATTTGCGCTTTAACAGAACAACAGGATATAGACAGTATGGGTGTGTAATCCTTCAACATTTAAATATTGAACTTGCATTAACTAAATGAGAAATCAATATTTTTATAGTTCTTAATTTTTTTTAATGAATGGAAGCATATTGTATGTTTGGCACAAAGTATTCACAATTGAAATGTTATCATTCGTTGTCATCAGCATGATCATCATCATCATGATCATCATGATCATCATCAACATCGTCCTCAGAATCTCCATCATCATGGCCATCATCTTCGCCAGTGTCTCCAACATTGTCATCATGATCGTTGTAGCTTTCATTCATGGCATGAAGCCACATGTCTTGTCTGTCGTAGGTAGGTGGTTTATTGAAACTTCGAGCTGAAAGAATATTAGGTCAGGTTAACTACTTTTGACTATCCAAAAACGCTAAGCTGTAAGACACTGCCGGACGCGTGTTGGCTCCAGTTGAGAACCAGGGAATGTTCGATTTCGAAACAAAGACTTTACATTTCTTTATAAAATCCAATAGATGCTTAAATAGTCTAACTAATAGAAAAATAATTTTGCATATATTATAAAAAAATATTTTTCTCTTAAACCCCGCCAATTGCTAATGCGCTAAAACCTTGTCATTTAACAGTCAAGTGATATTTCCTGGCACAATCCGTTTCAACAAGGGCAGATTACAACGTTAAATTAATAGTTATTGCTTTTACTAATACTGCAATAAGATGAATAATGTATTTAATACTTTTCTTTTTTAAAGATTAAAAAAAATATATGATATTGACGTTGGGCATAGGCCACAGTCAGTGGGCGTCTCTGGTTCAAGGTTCTCTAAACCGATCTGTTTATAAATCCTTGGAGGTATTGCGCTGTCCAAATCCAACGGCGTGATTTATAACATTTCATTTCATTGTATGTTTTGTAAAATTATTGAAATATCATAAGTCCTGGTGACTTATGATATGAAACAACACACAGATGCATTAAACACCTTCAACTTCAGACACTGTGGTAGATGGGTCGAGAAATAAGCCTCCCGAACGCTGCTGTCAAAAATCATCAAGAACGCTGCTGTACGGACTTCGATTTGTTTATTGGCCTCTTTCTGGAAGAAATGGAACCGTTGGACCAAGTTGACACAAAATTGCGTCACCAAAATGCCAGCCAGATTATATCGCACGGTGGTCTTGACATCGGCATGTATTTCTAAGTAGAATTATCTTAAAAAAGGTACTCACAACAACTCTTCCTAGGAATGCACCGAAGGTTGTTTTTATTTCTCCATAGATAGTTATTTCGGCAGATACAACCAGGATAACAAGGGTTTGGTGGGGGGCATAGAGTATTTGTCGGCTGTGCGTTGGATGGGCAAAATCTATTTGGGCAATAGTGTCTGCAGGGTGAAAAATTTTCAGTCTTCTTGCACGGGCTGCCTCCTGAAATCATATATTTTTTTATTTATTTAGGGGCAGTAAACAAAAACCTGAACTAACAAAACTGTTGTTAGAATATTCATTTAAGTATAGCTTCTAATTAAAGACATAATTTATTAGGCACAGTAAGAGCGTTATACAATTTAAGTATCCTATTTATTAAGGAATGGGGCTTGGCTGCAAATATGGTTTCGAATCCTGGCAGGGGCAATTAATGTTTGTATTACGAAAATTGTTCTAGAATCATGTTTTTTGTACTACTGTGTCATCTCGCTCTGCCCTTATCCCATCTTATTTGGGGTCGGCGCAGTATGTCCTCTTTTTCCATTCTCTTCTGTCACTCGTCATCTCCGCATTCACATCCATCACCTTCATATCACACCTCACACAATCCATCCATCTTTTCAGTGGTCTTCCTCTACTTCGACATCCATCAACATTCATGTCCATAACTTTCTTACTCACATTCATGGCATCACGTCTCCTAACATGTCCATACCAAGCTAAACGGCTCCCTTTCATCTTCTCTGTTACTGGCGCTACTTTCAGACTCCCTCTTACGTACTCATTCCGTATTTTGTCCATTTTTGTCACTCCGCACATCCATCTCAACATTCTCATCTCTGCCACATGCAATTTTCTTTCATCCGTCTTTTTCACAGCCCAACATTCCGATCCATACATAACGACAGGTCTTAAAACAGACTAACAGACGTTTTTTGTACTACTGTGTATTATATTTTATTTGGGTGTTACGGGCGGACTGTATGTATAAAACCTAGGGCAGGATTGTAATCATGATTTTAGAATAAAATATGAGTAACGTAAGTGTACATAGTTTTCAACTGATCATCTTACCAGGACATTGCTCCGGCTTTATACAGTTTCCTTTAACGTTAAATAGGTATCCAGGCTTGCATTCGCAACCAACATCCTTACATCCCACCTTACAAAATAAAGCGTTGGGTCTTTTACAAGTAGAAGCGCAAGGCACTGGCAGTGGGCATCGTTTCACTACAGCATTGGGATCCCCATTACAAGGAACATTTTCTGAAAAAATAGGCTTTTCATCAGTATTCTGCGATATCAACGGTGTTTGTTAAATTTTTGTTCATTGGCTTGAAGGATTGCGAAATTGTTGTTCCAGTATAGTATCGGTATCACTAAAATCACTATAGATTATGGGTAAATATGTTAACCCTATACTTGACATTGTATACTTAAATGCACATTCAATTCAGATTTTTTTTTATGGTAAATATAAACATCGGATCATTTTAATAATAACTCAAGGTGTCTTCGTAATCGTTTCTTTACGTAAGAAAAATATAGCTATATCTGTCTCGATCACATATTGTCAGTGGTAAACAAAATGGCGAGCCGTCGGTTAGCACCCGCGCAACGCTCTGTGAGTATCCTATTTTATCTGAATTAAATTATGTTATATGTATGAAATGGTTATAATTTTACATTGTGCAAGCTTTATGCAATTGTTTGATGACATTATTTTTGTGATATATGTTTTGAAGTTATAGTAATTCAAGATTTTTGTTATGTGTGCATTACAATACACACTGCCTGGTTCAGAGTGAATGACTCTATATTTGTTGTGTATATTTAAATGCACACTGCCAACGTCATAGACTATTACTGCTTGTGAATGTTGTGCCTTTAAATGCACATTGCCTACTGTGCTGCTATATAATCGAGCCTAAAAAAGAAATAAAACAGTAATTACAGAAAACTAAAAAAGAAATAAAACATTAAAAAAAACATAAATCTTGAAAATACTTAGACAAAAAAGTGTCATAAGTTATATCAAAAAGTTTTAATATCTTTAATTAGCTAAGAGAAGTACGAAAATGTTATGGTATGTTATGTTACGACCTTGGTTACAACATAATGACCATACTATTTTTAAAAAATCAAAGTTAAATAGTAGATTATTAACCAAGGGGATAAAGCATCATCATCATCATCATCCGGGTCATCCGCCTGATGGCGGGCTGCGGGCATCGAGCGGTAGCTCATGGCCCGGGCATCAACTCAGGGGACATCAGCCCCCCTGTGGTCTGAGCCGCCGCCTAAGACGGCGGGGCTCTCCATCGCCCCCCTGTGCTCGACCCCGGTCTGGTGGCGAAGCCCTCGGCTTGGTCTAACCATATGCCGGGTGGTTTGCCGTGGGGCAAGGCCCGGCTAGGAGCCAGCGAGCGGGCCTCGACTTATACCATGTACCCGAAGGAGCAGAGAGTAGGGGGGAAGGAACCTGGTGGTGGGTCGGTGAGATAAGTGGGGATGATGATAATAGTATGGTCCAATCCAGTGGTGTCATGTCCGGTGAGGTCACGGCGATCAACCGCGAAGATGGTCTCGCGCGATCAGCCGTGACTTGGTTGTCGTGATCGGTGGGTGTGCCTGCGCAGCAGGCCGCGTGCACGGGGAATCATCCGGAGCGAGCGGTCGATGTGACACCCGAGGTACTTCACTGAGGTCTGCCACGCTACGTCCTGGCCACGGAGCTTGAGCGGTAGGGGCTCGCGCGGCCTCGACCCGACTAGGATGGCAGCCGTCTTCCCCATATTGACGGCCATCCTCCAGTTGTCCAGCCATGCGGGCAGGCGGTCCAGCAGCAGCTGCATCTTCGCGGCGGCTGCGCGCGGGTTGCGCGACGAGGCGAAGAAGGCGCTGTCGTCGGCAAATAACGCCAACACCACGTCCCTCTCCCACTCCCGGAGTCGGTCCTGGAGCGTGGGGATGTCGTTGGTGTAGGCGGCGTACAGGCACGGTGAAAGGCAGCTTCCTTGGGGCAATCCTGCGCGTATCGGGCAAGTGTGGGAGACGGCGTCCTCGACCGAAACGTAGAAGCTACGACCCTTAGAGGAAAGACGCTACCATCTGCACGATGGCGGGCGGCATGCTGGTGGCAGCCAACTTAAAGATGAGGCCTGGGTGCCAGACACGGTCGAAGGCCTTCTCGATGTCCAAGAAGACCCCCACCGTCCGGTGGCCCCGGTTCTGGTTGACCGTGAGGTGGTGGAGGTAATTAAAGATATTAAAACTTTTTGAAATAACTTAAGACACTTTTTTGTCTAAGTATTTTCAAGATTTATGTTATTTTTTTATGTTTTATTTCTTTTTTAGTTTATTGAATACATGGCAGTGTGCATGTAAAGACACATTTTTCTCGGTTATTTCTTTCTTGTGAGCTTGGCAATGTACATTAGAAGACACATATTATATCCTGAAAACTGAAATTCAGAGATTTTTTATTTTATTTTTCCTGATATCCTTATAACCTAATTAACGTAAAGAAGTAGCAAAATTATACTTTCTTAAGAGAAAAATTCTCTGCCAAGTATAGGGTTAAAATGATAAAGAATGGTAGAATTATTATTGAAAATGTGTCTATTTTAAATATTACATAATTATTTTTTCTATGTACCTAATATTACCTAATAGACACAATTTATACATACACATACATATATAAATCACGTCTATATCCTCCCTAAAGGGGTAGGCAGAGGTGAATTATCACCCACGTTTCACCAATTATGTTAGGTCCCATGGTCCCATAGGTGGCGAGCCTACTGCTATTTATCGGACACAAAAGGCGCAGTACATTGCTAGGTGGTATAAGAGTAACGCTGCTATCCACTCCTCATCACTGATTTATCCTTAGTCGCCTTGTACGACACCCACGGGAGAGATTTGGGGTGGTGACAATATTGTATTCTACTCTGCCGTCACCACACAGCTTTTATGACATTACATACATAATTACATAATATTACTTTGTATGTATATGTGAGTAATGTGTATGTACGTGTGTACATACACATCACTCACACACACATGCCTATTATTATTATTACTATCACAAGGAACATTTACCAAAGAAAAACCAGTTTTCATCATTATTTCTTAAAGAGAGTTATTTCTAACAGAAAGGAAATGACAGGGAGTGCAATCTAAAACATAATAATCGAAGTACTACATAAACTCACTAGGACAGTTTTCAATTTTGATGCATTTTCCACCTTTCTCGGACAAAATATAGCCCTTTGCACAGCAAGTGTTGACAGACCAAAACTCACAATCAGGGGGATTAGGGTTTGCGCAAGTCGGCGTGCAACGATTATCACATGGCTTGTATGTAGCTGAAATAAATAAAACAATGTATTCTGTTGTACATTTCTCGATAGGTTAGAAAATAAATACAAAGATGATCTTTCTCCATTTTTATCGTTCCAAACAATACATAAATCATGCGTATTTATTCCAAATGGGCTAGGTGGAAGTGTTTAAACACCCACGTTCCGCCAATCAAGTTGGTCCCATGTAGGTCCTTTTCATTGTTTTATAATTAAATGTACATACATACATACATAATTCACGCCTATATCCCCGAAAGGGTAGGCGGAGGTGAACTAGCACCCACGCTTCGCCAATTATGCTAGGTCCCATGTGATAGGTGGCGAGCCTATTGCCATTTATCGGGCACAAAAGTCGCAGTACTTTGCTAGGTGGTAGGTATAAGAGGAACGCTGCTGCCCATTCCTCATCACTGATTTATCCCTAAATGTACGATGGGCAATAAACTATTTCAATTAACCTCAAAAGAGTTTTATTTAATAATCATTTTGATTTCTACTAAATAAATGAATTCCACTTTATCGCTTACATTAGGGTCATTGCTATCGTTTTTCCTCGTTCTAAGAACTCTTATATCTTGCTTTCTCTATCTCGGCCGAATAATCACATGGTATCGCCATAAGGGACTCTCAGCAAGCAGTGCTTATGAATCAAATTGGTGATAATGACAATAAATGAATGAGTGTATTCATAAGTTCAGCTTTTTAGAATGCTATAGGTACTATTGTTAAGTTGTATAGATATAAAATGTTGCTTACGACATTCTTTTGCGGGAATACAGATTTGTTTGCTACCCCTGAAGAATCCTTTGGCACATACACATCTTGGATCACAATATCGAGGTTTTTTGCAGATGGGTGCTGGATCGTTCACATTTTCACAGCTTTCGGCGAGGCAGTCATCCGGACAAGGTGACCATTCTTCGTTTGGTCTCGTGCAAGTTACTGGCGCTGGAATATCGGATAAAAGTACACATTAAAAGTATGGAGGCTATTGAGTGTTTCATTTTGGAAAAGCACAAGTTCTTGTATTGAATCATCGAGAATTTCAACGTTGAAAATTCGTTTCATACGTCCATAGTTACGTCGGTACATTAATGCTCAAAATGTAGTGGTATTTTCTTGACTGACGTCCCCAGTCTTTTTTATAGTCGCATACGCTGGCCTTAAAAGTCAAAAAGCAGTATGAGATAAATATTTTTTTTTGTTGTATCGGATACATACATACAAAAGGTTTAATGCAGAGGTGAATTGACACCTACGTTTCGTCAATTACGCTAGGTCCCATGTAACAGGTGGCGCCTAGCTTATTTCCATCTACCGGGCACGTAAAATGCAGTATACTGCTAGGTGGCGTAAGAGGAACGCTGCTGCCTTTATTCATTTCTGTCTTAGCCCTTGCTTAGTACGACATCCGCGGGATTGGGGTGGTGACAAATTGTATTCTGCTCTACCTTCACCACACGGATTAGCTACAGGCAGTGCTCGTTCAATTTATAATTTACATAAAAGGCTATGCCACTAAGTTAACTTTTAAAAAGTATGTAGAAAGTGCGCCTGTCCGACACCAACCCTTTTTTGATCTACACCAGGGATTATTCTGACTTTTACGATACCCTTGGGATGATCCGGGGCTCCAATATTTTTTTTTTATATTTAGCCTGTAAGATCCCACTGGTGGGTAAAGGTAACCCCCGCAACCCTCCATTTCGACTAGAGCGATCCCGAGTCTATTCCGCTCATGTTTTGCAGTGTGCATCCAGATAGACGATCTGCCCGGCTAGCATGACCACCGAAACACGATATGATATAGCCATTAAAAGCTAGCTATTTTAGCACTTGAATAGGCCTGAATTAATAATTGCATAAGTCTCTACTGCCGCACTCAGAGACGTCAATTAACGATAATGAGTACTGAATGTCAAAAAAATATAATTCAAAACTAGTCTCTATTCTTGGCAGGCCTTTGGTCTAAATTTAAATGAAAATTTTTGACATTAAGTACTCATTAAAGTTATTTGAGGTATTTTGTAAGTTCAACGCGATAAATGGCTATAGTATATCTTGTTTGGGTGGTCACGCTAGCCGGGCTGGAGTGCACCTCTATGTAGGTTGATCTCGACGCCTTTGACCACCTGACGTGTCGTGGCACACATGTCCTGTCCTATCTTTTATTAGCTGCCTAGTACTTTTATGAGCCAAATAGACGAAGAGCAAAGTCATAATTCGTTTATTCATATCTATTATGGATTACCCCTATGAATCGTCTAGACGCTAGATATCGAAAATCCGTGTTTCCAAGAAAACAGGGGAGTGCGCAGCAGCATGCAGTCTACAATGATAGGTCTCCAAAACCTACCCACGCCCGGATCCGCAAAGAAGCGCCACCCTGGCGCGTGAGCGTCGTTGATAAAATGTTATTAAAAGTTAAAATAAATTATATAGTTTCTTTAAGTGGTGTTACATACTGCAATCCGACGCCAAAACGCATCTGTCGTCCTTATTGTTCAGCCTTAAGTACCCATCGTTGCAGGCACATCCTGGTGGGCATGGACGACCAGGCTTGCATGCGTATTGTATCCCTGAATCGTCCACGGGACAGTACTGGGTCGGACAACGGAACCCACACCCTACAAAGGTGCCATTTTTACCGCATGGATTACCCTCTGAAACGAATTGTTGACAAAATTTAGGAGCGGAGCTCGGTAGCGCAATGGCTTAGCGAACTCGGTCTGCGATTGCGTAACTTAGGAAAGTTCGCAATGGCCCGTCATTGGATGGGTGACCTAACCTAAGGTGGTGTTAAATTTAGTTCCTCCGTATTTCGGAAGACACGTTAAGCCATTCGTACCGGTGGGATGTGCAGACGTTAATACCTACCAATCCACACTGGGTCAGCGTAGTCGGTTGTGGCCTATTCTCCACGCTACTGCCCCACTCCACATTTTATTTTAAGCTTGGTCGCCCTGTACGACACCCACGAGATAAGTAAGGTTGGCAAAAATATATTGTATTTTCATCTGTCGTCATCACACGACATAATAGGTAGATAAGCTTAACATCTAGCTAAGCTAACATAAATCCTAATTAAAAAACTTAAAAATCTATCAGCTTATTTGTTAAACACAGGGTTATTTGTAAAACAACAAAAACCTCTCAAGAGTAGATATCCAATATCATAGGCAACAATGTTTGTTTTACGACTTTTGATAATTAAGATTTTACTTTCATACAAAAATAAATACTTATATAATTTACCGCTCTAACTCTACGTACACTTACTGGCATCGGCATTAGGCAGTGCGTGGGCCTAGCGTAGCGTCGTCCTTTCGTTTATGAATGAAACATAGACGTATAAATGTCACGACAGTACAATAAAAACTTAAAACATTACAAAAAAAAAGTATTACGTTATATGAAAACTCATAAAACAAACGTTCCTGTTTATGATGTTAGCAATTTAGTCATGGGAGGTTTTGATGTTTTAAAAATAACTCTGTATACTTACTTGGACACTTCGTAGGCAAAATGCATTTTCCATTCACTTTGGAGAGGATGTATCCTGGCTCACATTCGCATCCAGGTACGCATGGTTTGTTGCATTTCGTAGTATCTGGGTTAGCGCATGTTGCTGGGCAAGCCCACGTGCACGATTTCGATACAGCATGGGGATCACCGTTGCAAGCTAAAAAATATATATTCGATTCCAGATTTTGAATAATTATATAAGAACCTAATACTGCTTAAAGAAACTTATCGATGCAATTATCTCATGTATTTTATAATTTTTTCACTTCTCATGCTCGGAAAGTGCTTATTTGTGCAGCATATAGGCTGCACAAAATCAAATTTTATGCTCAAGAGCATTAACGTATCTACTCATAAATGTATCTATATTAAGGCAAAGAAAATGAGCCATGCAGCCAAACACAATAAGAAGTTTCAGAGATAGAATTTGTTATTTTATAATATTTACTTTAATTTATTTGCTATTAGTGTTTAGTAAGACATAAAAGATATTAAAATCTAAATTCAAGTAGGTACGGTAGGTTATTTAATTAATTTAAGAAAATTATTATTACAAAATAGGGGTTAAAGTATATTATGAAATTGCCGATGTTCCCTCATTATTTAGTAGTAGTGTATAATTCCTTTAAAAAAATAAAAAAAGAATAATGGACATAAAATAATTATGTCCATTATTCTTTTTTTATTTTTAACTTAATTTCAAGAACTTATATTTATAGTCTCATTTATATTTCTTTCACTACCAATATATATATATATATATATAATATATTATGTATTGTATTTGTATGTAACATATGTTTAATGTAGGTATATTATTATAATAAACTTTTATTTGTGTACGTACACACGACATTCACGTCTCGCAGCGCTTCTCCTATTGTAGGTGGGTTGGAAGAGGTTTCTTTTAGAAATAAGCCACACCTTTTGTACATTTTTTTATATAAATTGTTTTATTATTGCTTCTTTGTGTACAATAAATTATTAAATAAATAAATAAATCTTCAAAAACAGTTCGTCCTAAGTACCACTTAGATCCACGGACACGGACACCAGTCCGTCTCCGTTATAAAAAAAAATCTCTAGGTATCCTAGGTATCCTATAGCTTAATGTTGTCTTAATATACCCACAAAATTATATAAAATTTAGATTTGTAGTTCCTTAAAAAATCGCAAATATGTTTGTATGGAAAAATGAATTTTCGGTAAATTCTCCATACAAAACGGCAATTTGATACTTAAACTCCTAATACTAGACTGTATAGGTCTGTAACCCAAGCCTAATATGAATGGGAAAACCAATTTCCTTCGGTATTCAAAACTGTACTACTTTTACTGAGAATTTTAAGAAATGTTAAGTTAAGCTACTGTTTAACAATCAAAGTGAAAAGCAGAGTTTATAACTCGTCTACAAAACCATTTTTATCCTCGACATTACAATCTGCCCTCGCCTCCAGCTCGGGCTGCTAAAAGTCTTGGATAAAAATGATACGTTTTGTGCACTTGTTGAAAAATCTACTATTTCGTACCACCAACTCAGAAATGACGTATTCTGGGTCAGGTAACCTCAACTTAAAGTTATTCTAGGCCCGTACAAAACAGGGATATAATGTTGTACTGATTTCATTATTTCCCTAGGGAAATAAAGTAATTTGAATTTGGAACACCAACATAACACAAATATTGATTGAAACCTATCTTATAAGCGAGAAAAATAATGAAGACAGTCAGTGGAGACACGAAAATGAAACAAAATAACAAAAAAAAATTGTGCCGCCTGCCGCCATGTTGTTTACAGATGTCATAGACCTACGGAAAGTTAATTTCTTTGAAGTGGAAAATTAAGGAGTCAATCACATACAGCCAAGTCTTTCATGTTGAAACTTTTTTTCAAAATAGAAAAATTTCGTGACTATATTATTTATTATGAAGATAAGAAGTTTTATTTTTTTATTACTTTTTAAATATCATGTAAGAATAAATACTGAGACACGAAAATTTTAAATATCAATAACAATACTGGGACGTGGCTGTATGTACGAAGCAATTTTAAATGTTTCTAATAAAAACAACTCTGAGTATTAATAATTAGACCAATGTTTTGAATGTAAGCTTATATACTTTTGATTTAACAAATTAAATATTTAATAAATAATAAAATTTTATCAAAATTGATTTTAATCCCTCGCAGTTGGTACGAAAAGCAGAGTATATTCCTCGGGAAAAAGCAGTCTTATTCTTGGGTGCGCTTCCTCGCTCCATTCAGGACTCTATTTTTAACTCTCTCGCTTCGGTCGGGAGTAAACGCTCGGGATACAAGTGTGCACCCGTGACATAAGACACTGCTTCATTCCCTTGTGATATAATCTACTATATCTCTGTTTTAGTTCTCATTTTGTCTTTAACTTTAATTTATGAATTGAACGATAAGGGCAAAACTAGAAGACTGCGTAATAGAACGTGTAAAGCTGTACAGTGCGTTCACTGTTATTTTACCTCTGACACTTCTCATCATTCTGCTGTAACATATGGAAATGTCATATTAGTATCCTTCTCTCACATAAAACGTAAATGGAAACGTCAGAGGTAAAATAACTGTGAACGCACTGTAGTTATACATACATACATAAATCATGCTTATATCCCCGAAGAGGTAAGCAGAGGTGAACTAGCACCCACGTTTGGCCAATTATGTTAGGTCCAGGTCCAGTCCTAGTATCAGGCAAAAATGTCGCAGTACTATTGCTATGTGGTATAAGAGGAACGCTGCTGCCCATTCCTCATCACTGATTTATCCTTAGTCGCCTTGTACGACACCCACGGGAAAGATTTGGGGTGGTGACAATTGTATAGAATACAATCTCTGCCGTCACCACACAGCCAAGAAAGTAACTGTAGTTATAGCACTATCTAAACATAATTATTTTGATTAAAAGTGCTAACAGCCAAAGATTATTAGCAGATAAGTTAGGTATATGAAACCGGTAAACTATTAGACAATTTTCTTGTGAGTAAATTAAAACTGTATTCTTACTTCTCGTCGGAGGAGGCGGAGGTGTTAGCTGCCAAGAGGCACCCACAAGCCCAACGAAAACCAAAAGCCGTAGCATGATCACTGCTCAAACTGGACTTACTGTTTGATTTATCACAAATTTATACCACTTGCTCTTTGCATAAGTAAAGAACACAAATTTCAAAATTAGTCAATTGCAAAGCGACAGTTGTATAAATAAAATGAACCGATGAATAACCACATTTCGTTTATAATTGCTTAATTTACATATTATTAATAAGAAGGTATTATTCACATATGTATCTTATTGCGGCAGCCAAACTGCCGAATTTCTCCGATGTGTCAACCTTTATTTGTATGACGTGAAGCACAAAGCCGATTAATGGAATTTAATTTAGGTAGACTGACGTGCTGGTCATTGTACAAAGTCTATATTTTCGTGAAGGTCAATTTAAACGTAATTCATTTTGTAAAACTATCTCTAGTGTTAAGCAGCTGAATCTGAAACACCGGGCTTGATATATTCGGGCCTTTAATGTTATGCTAACCATATACAGAGCCCCGGTGACACATTAAATATTGGAAAAAATGTACTTTACAGGGATGATAATGCTACATCCCCGCATAAAACACGAATTCCTCCCGCAAGGTATGACCATTACCATACAACGGGGTATCAGAGTAACGGACTTTAAAAAAAACACCATTCAAATGATCTCATCTCCCAATTATACTTAATAATAATATAATAGAGAATTGCGTAAAATGTTTTGAGAATTGTCACCACATCTAATTTGTTTTTGCGTTCGCCCAGTTGTCTTAATACACTTCGTGGTCTGGCTATGCTGGCAATTCTGGCCTGGAAGTGAAAAATTACAAAGAACGTGCCAGCCTAGAATTACTCTTAGGGTACCCAAATGGTGGAGGACAAACTACGAGTACAGCCTACTACCTAGAGGGTTGGTGTCAGGCAGTCGTTAGCCAAATACCAACTGTGACTGTAAATAAATATAATTTTTTTCATCACCAGCCCTTTAATGTCCCCACTGCTGAGGCACGGGCCTTCCCTATGGATGGAAGAGTATAGGGCGAATGGGCGAAAACCCACCACGCTGGCCCAGTGAGGGTTGGTGGGTATTAACGACTACAGATGCAGCTGGGACCTCCATCTTAACGTGCCAACACGGAGAAACTCGAGATAATAAATTTTTTGTCACCCATCTAATGACCGGCCTCAGCGAACATTACTTTGTTTACGCAATCGCAGACCAAGCGCCCTATGCCACTGCACTAGCGAGCTCCTCCTTGAATTTTTTATGAATATAATAAATAATGTAACACGGGATTCATCAAACTCAAGTGCGTTATCCGTGAAAATGGATGTTCTTGGGTATAACCTCTACACTGGGATTTAAGATAACATTGTGCGGTGACCGTTATATTTGCGATTAAATATATTCATAAAAATAATCCCAAATAATTGGATAGCGTCGAAGGCTGAACATTCCATTTCTGTTGAAAGTCATTCGTCGTCTGTATTCAGTTCGTTAAAATTTGACGCGTCAAGTAATGCCGTGGATTTAAAAAAAAAATATTCGTCTATTGAAGTATTCAAAACTATTGATGTTTGCGAGCTGTAAACACTAAATGTAACATTAAATTGAGACTGACTTTTAATTTTGAATCGTAGGTATTTAATGCTGTTTCAAAGTTCAAAGATTAAAGATACATACATTCATAAATCACGCCTTTTCATCCCCGAAGGGCTTGGCAGAATTTAATTTTATTATTTCCCACGTTTCGCTAAGTAAATCTCAGAATATTGCTAGGTGAAAAAAGAAGAATGATGCTGCGATTATTCACTGCTGTCTTTATCCTTAGTCGCCTAGAATGACACCGGCAAGTGAAATTGAGGCTAGTGACAATTATATTGACTGCTCTGCCGTCACCACTATAACACTGATTCAATGAAAATAGGAAATGGGATCTAACGAAAATAATCGTAAATACAAATATTATTTTTATGTACTACCTAATGGACTGGACTGACATTTTGTGAATTTTGCGGTCAAGAACTTGAAAATACATACATACATAAATCACGCCTATATCCCCGGAGGGGCAGGCAGAGGTGAACTAGCACCCACGTTTCGCCAGTTATGTTAGGTCCCATGTAATAGGTGGCGAGCCTATTGCCATTTATCGGGCTCAAAAGTCGCAGAAGGTACATAGCTAGATGGTATAAGAGGAACGCTGCTGCCCATTCCTCATCACTGATTTATCCTTAGTCGCCTTGTACGACACCCACGGGAGAGACTTGGGGTGGTGACAATTGTATTCTTCTCTGCCGTCACCACACGGCCGAACGAACTTGAAAATGAAATCTAAATATGCCTTAATTTTTAGGCTAGATCTTTTCCGTATAAAACAATCCAATTATTAAGGTCATTTGTGTCTGCAGTTGGCTATGAGGGGCAACTTTTTTAATAAGACCCGCTTTTTTGACCCTCTTGTCGCTAAACATAAATTTGGATTGGGGGACCCTTAAGAAAAAGTTCCGGGATTGCAAATAATTTATCTGTTTGCAGAGGACAGAAGAGTTTGGTTTAATTAAGAATCTGCTGGGAAATGCGTCTATTACAGTAAATTCCGTTGTCGTTGATTTTAATTTTGCGTGGCTTAATGAAAGAGGTGTGTTGAAAAGACTGTATTACAAAATATGACAAGAAGCTTTCGGTTTAGGTACTATCAGGTCTGTTTCATGCTGTACACAAAAGCTCGAGATAATTTTATAGTTTTTGTTTTATTAAATAAGGCAGCAGCGTTCCTATTGTACCACCTAGCAATATACTGGGATTTAACTACCTACTTAAATTAAGGTTTCTTAGCGACAGCAAGCTGTAAGGACATATTTTTATTGACTGCCTCTAAATAAATTCCCCAGGGACGTGAAGCGTGGATGTTGAGTTTGTTATTCGCGGTAGATCGTGTCTCCGTTATGCACAATAATGTATAAAATTTCCGAAGGCGTCGCCCTGAAGCACTGGTGACCATGTGTTCGTCTTAAATGTGTCGTAAGTCGTGAATGGCACTGCCTATTCTTGGAAGTATTTGTTCTCTTCAGACAAACAAGAATCGTTCCCTGTTCAGTATTTAATTTTTAGCTGAAATCATGCTACCTATGGTATATACGTTTTAAAGCTATTGACATCTTTCAATAAATTAGGGAGGACTTGTTCTGTATTAAATTTCAAACTGAAATTACGGTACCTATGATGTTTACGTTTTATATTTTAAGTTCTTGGTATTTTTTAAGAAATTAGGGTGGAAAATACCTGCCTCAGTTTCTTGCCCGTTCTTCTTAGACGGCTTCCCAGTAGCTTGCGAATGGATGGCGTAAGATTTTTTCGTTAGGTATTAAAAACTTGTGTGCCTGTGTAGGGTGGTTGGGGGGTAGATTGCTCGTGCGCAGTGTGTTTAGGTTTACGCGATTGGCGAGTTCTGGGATTGTATTTGGTACATAAGTTACAATGTACCTGCAATGTTATAACGTACCGTTTTGCTAGTGAGGCTCTGACGCATTTAGTCTGCAGATTAACTTTGGTCAGAGTGCCTTTAGCAGATAGGGTCGTGAGTAGACCCGATCTGAGAGATTTATCATAATAGACTAAGGCTTGATGCGCACTGCTCTATCCTCTCTTCTACACAGGGTTTCAATGTCATGATGATTCTTTAGTGCATTGTTTTTGTATCAGAAATGAATAAAGCTAATTTTGATTTATTTAGTTTTATGATACCTACTACTTTTATTGACAATAAGGTCTACCGCCCGGTGGACCTTATTATTAATAAAAGTGGACTGTAGATATATAACAAGCTAGAATCATTCATCACAAGGATGTAATAGGATGGTGGTCAAAACTTTTGGTTATTTAATAATTAATATTAATTATACACTGAAGTAGCTTCCTTGCTTCTGTTGCAAGAGGCAAGATGCCGGCGGAAAGTTTGAACAACTCGCGACGAATATGGTTCAGACAAATTTGCAACCAATTACCAAGTTTCAGGGTCTATATTGGCTTTGATTTATAATTGTTAGAGGAAGAACAACGTTGTAGTTGGTTGTGTTGGCCTTTGAGGATTAAAAGTTTGTCTAGTACTTAACACAAATATGAGGTAGTGGCGAACTTAGTTTCTGACGTGAACGTAATATGAAGACAATTTAAGGTAACACTAAAATTCATATTCATAGTGGAATCTGTAGTTCTCGACTCGTTGGGTGATAAAAGTAACTATCGATACATAAAAATTTTACTATTCAACGCTGAGGTGATAAGAATTAACGAAAGCAACTTTGTTGGTGCTTCTACACGGTGCAAGTATTTGGAGTAACTAAAGGCGCGATCTACTTGTGCAAGCAGAATGCTCAAGTTGATTCATCATCATCATCATCACCAACCCTTTAATGTCCCCACTGCTGGGGCACGGGCCTTCCCTATGGATGGAAGAATATAGGGAGATTGGGCCATAACCCACCACGTTGGCCCAGTGCGGGTTGGTGGGTATTAATGACTGCAGATGCAGCCGAGACCAACGGCTTAACGTGCCTTCCGAAGCACGGAGAAACTCTTGTCTGCGCAAATAACACGCTCTATTAAATATTTTTCTACACAATTGCTCGTAAATTTACTTTTATTACACCGTTTTAAGGCTCATAATGCACTCGTGCATAAGTTCGAAGCGGTAAGCTACTTACTTGGCAGTTCAATTGACATATATTGCATATTACAACTGTCAAATGATCTGCGAAGTAAGCTACTTAGAACTTACTATTACGTACTAGCGCGTAATGGTTAATTTTTAATTATTTTTTTTTGTTTAATTCTCCCTATATTTTTAGGGAAGCATAGGGAGCCCATACAGCCATGTCTTTAGTATATTTAGTCTGTATTCAAGGGTGTGAAATAAATAAAAATGAAATTAATTTTACGTTAAAAGAGGGATGAAATACATTTTTCAACACAATTGCTCGTAAATTGACTCTTATTACACCGTTTTAAGGTTTATAATGCAGCATATTATGCACTCGTGTATAATATATTACGTACTAGTGTGTAATGGTATTTTTTAATGCTTTTTTTTGTTAAATTCTCCCTATATTTTTAGGGAAGCATAGTAAGCCATACAGCCATGTCTTTAGTTTATTTAGTCTGTATTCACGTCTGTGAATTAATGAATAAAAATGAAATTAATTTCACACATTTTAACGCATCTAGGGAGTGCTCGGCGCGAATTTAATGGTAACAGAGATCATGATGGCGACTGATGAGGTGTAAAATTCTCAACAACAAACACATCACGAGGCTTATTTTCAATTCCTCATAAATGAACTTCAACACAGAACCTTAAGAATCAAAATAACACCACCTTCATTGCACAAAATCCACTCTGAAACAATTTGTGAATTAATGAAAAAAAATCTGACTGTTACCATTGAAACGGGCCAAATACTCTAAAAGTTTATGCTTATTGAATTTGTCTATGGGCATTGAATATTTTTACGAATATTATATTATTTTACAGTTAAGATGATAAGTAAACATTTTATTCCATGTTTATAAATATAAATTAACTCAAATATCGTATTTAGAAACACTATTTATTTTATTTTTTATTTTGCTACTGCTTCGGATGCACATCGTTGAAAGTCGTCATATTTGTTTTAACAAATTAATATGGTGTCAGAGTGATGTTTACTGTCAAAAAATGTGTGGTTTTGTGTAATAAGTATCTACGGCGATGAACAATATAAAGTACAAAGATTTTGGTTGCCGAAATTCTTCTAACCTTTACACTTCACGTTGTAAGCCAACGGGTACCCTCGCAATGTAGAATTAAATTTCAAACAATCCAAAGCAGATATTTTTACAAATACAGTGCGTTCGGTTAAGCTTGGGTTTGCTTTATAAACTATTCGATTTTAATTTTAACATTATATAAATGTTAGAAAAATTATTACAAAGATTTTGGTGGTTAGAAAAAGAATTTCGAAAAATTATGATCTTGAGGCGGGAATCGAATCGGGCAGGTGCCTGACCGCTCGGCCACCCAAGACACTAATTAACTTGCCGAAATTCTTCTAACCTATACACTTCACGTTGTAAGCCAACGGGTACCCTCGCAATGTAGAAATAAATTTCAAACATTCCAAAGCAGATATTTTTACAAATACCGTGCGTTCGGTTAAGCTTGGGTTTGCTTTATAAACTATTCGATTTTAATTTTAATATTATATTAATGTTAGAAAAATTCTTTTTCTAACCACCAAAATCAATGTACTAATTTTTCTAACATTTATAGAATGTTAAAATTAAAATCGAATAACAATATAAAGATTTAGTGAAACAAAAGTGCATTTGATAAGAAAGGCGATGAGCATTTCAATAGGCTATTAGTGTAAATTTGCCGCCAAACTATCCCAAAATGCATTAAAAAGTGATACATCCGCGTTTTAATGCGATTAATACTGAAGAAAGTAGACTACATCAGATGATGTGCTGGTTCTCTTTGCCGTCCGTGAAACTTGTAGGCGCCATTTTTCGTAATTATTTGGTAAAGTTAATAACAATAAAAGTTTGTTTTTTCCTCGCAATTGTGTTGAAAAACGTCGTATGCATTGATCATTCATTATACACTCAGCTTCCTTACCGCGCTCGCCTCCGGCTCGCGCTTGCAATAATGCCTCTGTATGTAATATGTAATGTATGTAATGAACAACGTAGCATACTCGTAGCATAATGTACTATTACCACTGCCCAATATAGTATTAAAATATAATACTTCACTTCCTTGAGTAACAAAAAATAATGCCATTTCTTCATGATTCAAACAAAAGACCATTAAAGTTAGCAAAAAGAATGTCTTTTAAGACGTTATTAGGGAACAAGAAAAATACGATTTTACATGACGTTATTATCATTAGGAATAAATTTAGATGGGAATTCCCATCAGACTCTTGGTAATCCAATTAACGCCAGTATAAAAGGGGCCCAACGCAAATCCGATGAGAATTAGACTTTACTGCTATTGATTTTAAGCATAATTTTATTTCAACAAAGCATTTTAATCTGGACCATTCTGAAAGTAATAAGATTTCAGATGATAATTGTGTCAAAATTTGTGTCGCGTACCTTACTTAGGTACAGTCAACGGAAAGTCGTAAGGCTACCACAAAATATCAAATTTTCTCAATCGACTTTGTGCTTTACGCCCAATATGTTAAGGTTGATAATCAATTGAAGAAATTAGACAGTTTTGGGTACCGTGAAGTCCCGTTGATCGTACATAAATGTTTGAAAAAATATTAATACTTTCTGACCTAGGTACCTTTTTAACATGTTGCATTTATTAAGAAAGCTTGATACCGCAGTCTCATGAACCAGGTATATGGTAAGAGCCACAGATATATCAATTTAATATATCTGTGGTAAGAGCTGTCTATCTGTTATGTTACTTCGTTACTATATTAATTCATAGGACCTTGTATATTTACTATGGGTACCTACTGTCAAAAGCTTAGTGCCCAAGTACAGGGCTTGGTGATCGCGATCCAACTGTACTTCGTCAGAACCTGTAGTGTTATCAGAAACGTTGTAATCGTGACTCAGGTCTGATCTTGCTACCTTTTACTGTAGTCATAAAGTCTATTGTTGATATTGACTTAATCACAGTTTTTGCTGATCTACGATTTATCAATACTTTGTTAGTGTACCAGTATGACCTAAACGGTACAATTTTATTTATTTATATGCAAAAAATAATTGTATAAAGATTGAGCTGGTACAATCAACTGCATTCCAGTTTGATTAATTTTAGATCTCATTGCATACAGCAATAAGGTCGAA
Source organism: Cataclysta lemnata (assembly GCA_963931975.1). Classification (NCBI taxonomy): domain Eukaryota; kingdom Metazoa; phylum Arthropoda; class Insecta; order Lepidoptera; family Crambidae; genus Cataclysta; species Cataclysta lemnata. The sequence goes on from OZ008339.1 coordinate 10,783,143, forward strand.
AAGCGTTCGATTAGGATCTCGTGTGAGCTACAATACGTAATATTTGATATACATACATACATAAATTACGCCTATATCCCAGAAGGGACAGGCAGAGGTGAATTAGCACCCACATTTCGCCATTTATGTTAGGTCCCATGTAATAGGAGCCTATTGCCATTTTTCGGGCACAAAAGTCGCTGTCCTTTGCTAGGTGATAAAAGAGTAACGCTGCTGCCCATTCCTTATCACTGAGTTATCATTAGTCGCCTTGTAAGACACCCTCGGGAGATATTTAGGGTGGTGACAATTGTATTCTACTCTGCCGTCACCACACGGCCACGTAATAATTTAAATACGTTCAAAACCCATTAAGTATCATCTCTGAACTGAATGATACGATACTTGTACCCTGAAGTATTTCATCTTATTATTTCCTCCCAAAAACCCAACTTTAATGAAATTACCGGAGTTTCAAAAACTGCCCATTGAATTGAAAAGTATACTTTTCTTATTCAATTTATCTAATTGATGGTTCTAAGGAGCTTTTCTCGATTCCAGGAATAGCGCTTTGCGTTCCATCCGAAGGTCCACCTTTTCAAACGGTGTATCGAGTTAATTTTCATTTCAGGCATGGTATCAGTACTTATCTATAACCTAACTTAAAGAATCCACATAAAGCTAGCTTGAAAACCAGTGCATCTGTCGTTAATACTACTGCAGATGCACCCGGGGCCAACGGCTTAACGTGCCGTCCGAAGCACGGAAGAACTCGAAATAATTAACTTTTGGTCACCCAACCAACGACTGGCCTTTGCGAACATTGTTTAGTTTCCGTATTCGCTCGGCACTGTGGAGCTCTTCATTCATTCATATACTTATTAATACACATTATAGTTTGTACTCTTACACCCACTAACAATCATCTCACTATTCTTTTGCTCACGGGCTTGAAAACCCTCATTACAATGACCATATTATTATTATCACTCACCAATTTTATGTACCCCACCTCTGCTGAATGCAATCGTCTTTGATTCTTTTTGTAACATTCATCTAATGTTCAAATATCAAGTTTCCTTAGCATCCACAGAAACCACTAAAAGACAGGCTTGTGTTAATTATTTACACTATGCAAATATCGTGTCTGTCCGTCTGAGCTCGCGGCACAGAACTACCCGTTTAGATTTATAGGGATTTCATACAAGATTTACGAGGATCATTTATTATTCAGTATCTACCGTACAATCAGATTTATTACAAACTTTTTGGTACGGATTCATTCGAGCTACAGTAACACCAACATAATATCTATCTAGGTGGTGGTGTTGCCAATTGTAAGGAAGAATGTCACAAAATATCAAAATCTATGGGTCCTTGTACGACACTCAAGGGAGAGATTTAGGGCGATGACAATTGTATTCTTCTCTACCGTCAACACACGGCATTTGATTTTCTATGTAATAATTTTAAATGTTGGACATTTATATAATATTAAGATAACAAAGAAATATTATTATTTAAAACACCGTCTCTTTTGAAGTAATGGTATTTAAAGACCAAGAAAAATTATGATGACATGGGACATTTTTGGCCTGGGAGCGAAAAAATAATTTGAACAGGCCTAACTGTTGTAATATATACTCTTTTATAATCTAATTTAGTGTCAATTTTTGAAATACTTAAGTTACAATTCTTTTTGGCTATCATACTTACTTCAAAATAAATACCGACAGTAAACAGACGTTTTCTTTAATTTTACGCTTTTCAACAATTATTTTACAACAATCGTTATCAGCACGAAGCTCTAAAGTGGATTAAAGTAAATATTAATATCTGGAAATTCTGTGGTGATATTTCTTGAAGTTGGTGGTAATTTTTTCGTTGTACCAAATGTCACGAGGCGACTATATGGTAAGAGAAAATCATTCCACTAATTTGCCTTCTATAATTTTACGCAATAGAGATGACTACAGTAGATGGAAGTTTAGAATGCGTAATTATTTATTACATGAGGACTTATGGGAAGCAGTCGACGGTTATCCTACTGGAGATACCACACCCGATCCTCTTAAAACAAGAAAAGATAGGAAGGCACTTACTTCAATTTGCATGACGGTAGATGATTCTGCTATCATACATGTAACCAATGCCAAGACAGCATCAGAAGCTTGGTTAGCTTTACAAAAGGCGTATGAAGATAGAGGAATGGGACGCAAGTTAGCTTTAGAGCGCAGGCTATATAGACTATGTCTTGATGATTATGATGATATTGAGAAATATATTCATTCGGTTATGAGTACTGCTCAAAGTTTAGCTGACATAGGGAAAATAATTGAAGATTCATCGTTAGCTGCAATCTTATTAGGAGGCTTAACCCCAAAATTTGATCCTCTTGTTATGGCCTTGGAAAATAGTAATGTGGAAATTACTACAGATTTGGTGAAGGAAAAACTTCTAAATGAAATGTCAAAAGGTCAGCTTTCAAAAACTGATGGAACCGCTTTACGGTCTGATGTAAGCCGTCGGAATAAACCGAGAAAGAAAAAACCAATAGTATGTTATGATTGTAAAGAGCCAGGACATAAAAGGCCAGATTGTCCGTTGAGAAATTTGAAAAAACCAAAGGAGTCAACGTCACAGCAAGCACTTGGCGTAGATGATGGCAATTCCGTGGACCACTGGATTATTGACTCTGGCGCTTCACAACATATGACTTTTAGGAAGGACTGGTTTACGACCTATAAATCGAAAGACTCTGTAAGTGTTACTGTTGCTAACGGAGAAAGAGTTAGTTGTGTTGGTTTCGGTGACATTTCTATAGCTACTTCATCAAATGTAAATCGTATTAATAATGTTATATATATTCCTAAGTTAAAAACTAATCTTTTATCTGTACATAAATGTGTCGAGAAAGGATTCTCTATTTTGTTTGATAAGAATGGTTGTAATCTTTTTAGAAGTGATACCTTTTCCTTTACAGGAGAATCTGTTTTGAGTGGTTCAGTTAGCAGAGGGCTGTACAAATTAAACTGTACTGTAAATTCCCCTTGCAACACTGTGTTCGATTCGTGTGCGGTTGAAACTATATCCGAATATGAATTGTGGCACAGGCGCTTAGGACACCTATGCAGAATTGGTATGGATATATTAAAAAATAGTAATGTAGGTATCGATTATAAGACTGTAGATAGAAATAATTGTATAGCTTGTGTGGAAGGTAAACAATCGCGAAAACCTTTCAAGAAGATTGTGTATGATAAGGCATCTTCTTTACTAGAGCTAATACACTGCGATTTATTTGGACCGACGAATACAACGTCGTTCCAAGGCAGTAAATATTGCTTAGTTTTAATTGATGATTTTTCGCGTAAAATATTTGTTTATTTCTTGTCATCGAAAGGAGATGTGAAAGAAAAGTTTAAACTCTTTCATTTATTAGTCGAACGTCAGACTGGGGCAAAATTAAAAAATGTGAGGACTGACAATGGAACAGAGTTTGTTAATCAGGAACTAACAAATTATTTCTCTTCAAACGACTATTCTCTCATCAAACGACCGTACCTTATTCTCCGCAGTCAAATGGAGTAGCCGAACGTACTATACGCTCTATTGTGGAAAAGTCGCGTTCCATGTTAGCAAGCAGTGCACTGCCTTTTTCTTATTGTCAAGATGCTGTTGAGACTGCTGTATATTTAAAAAACAAGTCACCTCACCGTGCTTTAGGTCGTTCGCTAACACCTTTCGAAAAATGGTATGGCACTAAGCCTAATCTAACACATTTAAAAGTATTCGGATGTCGAGCTTTAGTGCATACACCTTCGTGTCATAGGACAAAGTTTGACGTGAAAGCACAAGAATGTATATTTGTAGGTTATTGTCAAGATGTAAATAGTTATTATTTTAGAGATGCTAGGTACCCCAAGAAATTAGTTAAGGCTAGAGATGTCACTTTCTTTGAGGATTGCTTCACTCCTTTGAAGTCTAGTGAAGGACATGAAAATAATATTCACCTCGGACCTACTTTGCAATTGTCAAGGGATGAACAACTTCCGATTGTTTCTGAAGACCCTGACATTGTTAATAGTGAAGTGAGTAGTCCTTTGCCTGGGACTTCAACCGATCTTGAAGCTCCAGACAACAGTGATCCATTTACGGTATGTCCACTAAGGGGGGAAGATGTTGTAAATACTCCACTTAATTTGCCATTATCAGAAGAAGGACAAAGGTATCCTTCAAGAGTTCGAAAACCACCCGATTATTTTTCTTACAATATCTTAGATACAGAATACTCAGAACCTACAAGCTATTTTGAGGCGATGAACTCTGATGATTCTTCTAAATGGCAGGTTGCGATGCAAAGTGAGTATCAGTCTCTGATGAAATTGAAAACGTGGAGGTTAGTAGACAAACCTGATAAGAAGGTAATACATAGTAAATGGGTGTATAAGGTGAAGATGGATGCACATGGTAATGTAGTCAAATACAAAGCACGACTTGTAATAAAAGGCTATAGTCAGGTCGAAGGTATCGACTACAAAGACACGTTTGCACCTGTTGTTCGACATTCATCTTTACGAACACTTATGGCACTTGCGACAAATCTTGGTCTCAAGATGAGACACTTGGATGTGGAGACTGCATTCCTCAATGGAGATCTATCCGAGGAAGTATACATGCATCAGCCACAAGGATTTGTAGTAAAAGGGCAAGAAAACAAAGTTTGTCTGTTGCAAAAGTCTCTCTATGGACTTAAGCAGGCACCTAGGTGTTGGTATAATAAGCTAAGTGAAACGTTAATTAAAATAGGTTTCACTAAAATACCATCGGAGCCTTGTGTGTTCATAAAACTTTTTGGTTCAGACCTTGTCATCTTGGCTTTCTACGTAGATGACATAATAGCATTTTATAGAAAAGATATTCATTTTGACACTGTCAAAAATTACTTACAAAAATATTTCACAATAAAAGATTTAGGAAATTTAAGTTATTATTTGGGCATTAATGTTTTTCAAAATGAAGATGAAATAAGAATAAACCAAAAAACGTACATTTTGAATCTACTGAAAAAGTTCAATATGGAACAATGTAAAGGATTTAATACACCTTTGTCAAATAATAAATTAGAAGATGAAGACAAAGACGGTAAGCATTCCAATGAAATATATCCTTACCAGAGTTTGATTGGTTGTTTATTGTTCTTGGCTGTAAATACTAGGCCAGACATTGCCTTCGCGACTAGCTACCTGAGTCAATTTAATACCTGTTACACTAAGACTCATTGGATCGCCGCAAAGCGAGTTCTTCAATATCTGAAGGAAACTATAGATTTTTCTATTACTTATAGGAAGTCTGATAAGCCACTTGTCGGATATACAGATGCAGATTGGGGAAACTGTAAAATGGACCGACGTTCATATACGGGATATCACTTCCAATTAGGAAATGGACCAGTATCTTGGGCTTCTAAAAAACAGCCGACTGTTGCACTGTCGTCAGCAGAAGCAGAATACATGGCTCTCACTGACGCTGCTAAGGAAGCTGTATATTTAAGGCGGTTTATATCTGAGGTATGTGGTCATAAACCTAACTGTATAACTATATATACTGATAGTCAAAGTGCTCAAAGTATAGCGAGCAATCCTGTTTATCATAACAGAACAAAACATATTGATACTAAGTACCATTTTATAAAAGAGAAAGTATCAGAAAATATTATAGGTTTAAAGTTTATTAAGAGTACAGAAATGCCTGCGGATGTAATGACAAAACCATTAGGGCGTATAGCTCATAATAAATGTGTAACTTGCATGGGTATAACTTGATATTTGTAGTTACTTGACCTATATATTTTATAAATATTTATAATGTTGGCTACTTATTGTTTATGTTTTTATGGGATAGTTATGTGACTAATGTGTTTGTTTTTTGAGACTTAAGTTTGTACCTAAATTTAGATTAAGGGGGGATGTTGTAATATATACTCTTTTATAATCTAATTTAGTGTCAATTTTTGAAATACTTAAGTTACAATTCTTTTTGGCTATCATACTTACTTCAAAATAAATACCGACAGTAAACAGACGTTTTCTTTAATTTTACGCTTTTCAACAATTATTTTACAACACTAACTCACCCCAGGGGTGTCATAAAAATAGACTTACTCAGAGACGTCAAATAACGTTAATGAGTACTTAATATCAAAAAATGACAATTCAAAACTAGTCGCTATTTTTGCCGGGTCATAGACCCGTCTAGATCTAAATGAGATTTTTTGACATAAAGTACTCATTAAAGTTTTTTGACGTCTCTGAGTGCGGCAGTAAGGGAGATTCCCCTTTGTAAACCAATAGGCACCTTACCTATAGCGTCCATAAAGCTATCTAAGTCTAGATTTATGTTATTATTATTTGATCATATTATTAACAGAAAAATTATAAGAACCGAAAAATATCAGGACATATTTTACAGCGCATAGTTTTCCGACCCCTTTTTCTTTGCAATTTCAAGACGTTGTGTCGTAAACCGTTGTGTATAACAAATGTGAGGTCAAGGGCCATTTAATCAAGCCAAGAAATACGCTGGGAGAGTCACGCTCGTATAGCACATTAGCGTAGGAAACCTTACACAACGTTACACTCCTTAGCGGTCTGTATAATAGTCAAGTTAGTGTAGCAGCTCAAGCGGACAGCCGGTCCATCTTACTATATTAGGGCAAGAAGGCACTCCACCGTTAAAACGGTGATGGCAGGAAGGGTCGTGGAATTAATTTGAATAAATCCTGTAGCGATTGATGATGCCAAGAAAAGTTTAGTTAGCAAATATTGAGTACAGTGGAGAGCATTGCAAGAACCGGGATTGTAATGTTCAGATTATATTGTATTATTTCTCGGCTCGCCAACGCCAACAACCACAACACGCCTGTATAAACCAGCTGTCAAACAGCAACTGATGCGCCCTATAATGGTGTAAGCGCTCGGATGAGACTCATACACTACAGCGATCTTCATCTATTAAGCACTCGAACTTACTAATGGTAAAAACGGTTGTAAAAAAGCACGCTACACGCATAGTAAGAGCTAGAATATTTTACCGATTTCCAAAAGATTTTTTTATTTTTTTTATTTAAATAAATAAATATTTTAAATATAAATATATTTTTTTTTACACTCACACCTAACATCTAGCTCAAAGTAAGTAGCCTAAGCACTTGTGTTATGGATACTAGATGACGGACATATTTTTAATATAATTATGTATATAAATGTTGCAAATATACTACATAAACATATACACAACCATGACTCGGAAACAAACATTTGTGGTCATCACAAAGTTTGCCCCTACCAGGATTCGAACCCGGGAGCTCTTGGCCAATACCCAGCAATCTGAGCATTCGACCAAGGCGGCCGTGGCAATGTAATTGCTTCTTAATCCATTAAAAACATACGAGTACGAATCGTCGGTTAAAAACGCTTCCTACCCACTGCAATATTGATTGATTGAACAAAAACACAAATACACGAGCACGCGTGCTGTGCTTTTTGTTGTGGTAATTAAATTTCATCATGATCATTACCACCCCTATAATGTCCCCACTGCTGGGGCACGGGCCATCCCTATAGATGGAAGATAGGGAGATTGGGTCATAACACACCACGCTGGCTCTGTGCGGGTTGATGGGTATTAAAGACTGCAGATTTGTATGCGGAACCAATGGCTTAACATGCCTCCCGAAGCACGGAGTCACTCAAGATACTAAACTTTTGGTCACCCATCCTGTGACCGGCCTTAGCAAAGATTGCTTCGTTTACGCAATCGCTCGCCAAGCGTCCTTTGCCACTGTCCTAGCGAGATCCGCGAAACAAAAAGGGGTCAGGAAAATAAATAAAAGCCAAAGCCAACCCGGTTTGCGGAGGACGGGGGTTCTATTCCCGCACCAGGACAAAAACTGTTTCGATTTTTTTCTGCTTTTAGTAAAATAGATAAATTATAAAAACCCATGTGTGCCAAAAGCTATACAAATTCCCGCAGTAGGTAATTATGCCAACAATGTCCTGCAAGGCTTTAAATTTATATCTAGTTCTCTTTCATTCCAATTCTCTAGTCTAAATGTTTATTTTCGGCGCAATGTTTTTGGTGCGGGATATTTTTAAACAAAGTTAAGCTAGAGTACGTGTGTGTTCGCTTTGTGGAACCGACGACATTTTATAGAGCCAAATAAAAACATAACTGGATCATGTCATCTGAGTGGAGCACAAAAGGTAAGTTGTTTTGTTACACAGCTCGTAGACGACCTTTTATCGTTGAAATCAAATTTCGCTATTTTCAGATTTCAAAGAAATAACGTAGGTACTTAAGACAACTAATAAGGTCCCGATTTTGTTTAAGAAAACGAATTAATGTGCACTGAGACGCCAAGAAAACAGATAAAAAACAAAAACCAAGTCTTCTCGATATAAGAACTACATTAAACTGTACCGTTTGCAATAATGTATTTAAGATACATTGATAATATACAAACAAAACTGGCCACTAAGTGATATCATTCCAATGGATCGATCATTGGTCGATGCTTGTCGATATCGATGTCGAATAACAGCATCCATACTGCTCGAGGTTTTGGCTTAGGTCGCCGCCTGCCTGACACCAACCCTCTTTGGGTAAGTAAAGTAAATAATTTGTGAGTATATAATTGTAATGAATATTAAAAAAAAAAAATCTATCATCTGGTATTAAGTAGTATGTGTAAGTACGAATAACACAAACGATTTTTAATTTTACTTTTGCCTTATATAGATTATACGTAGGTATATTAAATCATTATTTACTTATTACACTAACGAGTATTATTGCGTGCTCTGCTTGTCCCTTCGGGGTAAAACAGGCATGGTATCTGCACTTATGTAGTTACCTAGAACTGCAAATATTTGCTTACCACGAGCTCCGGTCCCCCACACCAACTGGGGGGCGTTCGCCGCAGCCCTCGCCGACCTCACACTCGACCGCCCTGTGTCCTCACCCGAGGACGTGGACGCTGCGGTCGAGTACTTCACCGCGCGCATCCAGGCTGCCAAGGAGGCAGCCACCACCCTCCGCCCTGCGAAGTCTCGCAGGGAGGAGCTCCCTCCCCATCTGCGCGCGGAGATCCGCAGGAAGCGAGAGCTGCGCCGCCTGTGGGCGACAACCCGCTGCCCACGCCTGAAGACGGAGCTCAACGGCCTGACCTCCAAGCTGTCGGAGGCCGTGAGGAGATGGCGCGGCAGCTGTTGGGAGAGTCGCATAGACCATGCGACTGACAGCGCCGCCGACCTCTTCCGGCTGAACCGACAGCTCACCCGGTCCACCCCCCCTGTCTGCCCGCTGTTGGACAGCGCCGGCAGGCGTCGCTACGCCGCCGCAGACAGGGCCCACATCCTGGTGGACCACCTGGGGGTGCAGTTCACCCCCCACCCGGCTTCTACCGACGCCGCTGTCGTCGAGCACCACAGGCACGTGTGTCGCCGTGTCGAGGAGATCCTGTCGGCCCCAGCGCCGCCGCTCCGCGGGGAGGACTTCATCTCCCCTGCCGAGCTGCGCAAGGCCGTCCTCCGCCTCCACAGGCGGAAGGCGCCCGGGCCTGACGGCATCTCCTCCGCGGCCCTCATGCAGCTTCCTCAGAGGAGTCTGGTGGCACTCACCAGGCTCTTCAATGGCATCCTGCGCACCGGGCACTTTCCACAGGCGTGGAAGTGTGGGCGGGTCATAGTCCTCCCGAAACCGGGCAAAGACAGGCGACTGCCCTCAAGCTACCGACCCATCACGCTACTATCGCACGTGGCCAAGCTGTTCGAGCGCCTGCTGCTGCGCCGAGTCCGCCCGCACGTCCCTCTCAGGGACGAGCAATTCGGATTCCGCAGCGGCCACTCGACCTCGCTACAGCTGGCGCGCGTGCTCCACCACCTCACGGCCAACCAGAACCGGGGCCACCGGACGGTGGGGGTCTTCTTGGACATCGAGAAGGCCTTCGACCGTGTCTGGCACCCCGGCCTCATCTTTAAGTTGGCCGCCACCAGCATGCCGCCCGCCATCGTGCAGATGGTAGCGTCTTTCCTCGAGGGTCGTAGCTTCTACGTTTCGGTCGAGGACGCCGACTCCCACACTTGCCCGATACGCGCAGGAGTGCCCCAAGGAAGCTGCCTTTCGCCGTGCCTGTACGCCGCCTACACCAACGACATCCCCACGCTCCAGGACCGACTCCGGGAGTGGGAGAGGGACGTGGTGTTGGCGCTATTTGCCGACGACAGCGCCTTCTTCGCCTCGTCGCGCAACCCGCGCGCAGCCGCCGCGAAGATGCAGCTGCTGCTGGACCGCCTGCCCGCATGGCTGGACAACTGGAGGATGGCCGTCAATGTGGGGAAGACGGCTGCCATCCTAGTCGGGTCGAGGCCGCGCGTGCCCCTGCCGCTCAAGCTCCGTGGCCAGGACGTAGCGTGGCAGACCTCAGTCAAGTACCTCGGGTGTCACATCGACCGCTCGCTCCGGATGACGCCGCAGGTCGACCACTCGATCTGCATGGCGAAAATGGCGCGAGCCCTGCTTCGTCCGGTGTTGACATCCCGACTACCGCTGCGTACCAAACTGATGGTCTACAAGACCTACGTCCTGCCGCGGCTAACCTACGCGGCGCCGGCTTGGTACGCGCTCATCTCCCCGACCCAGAAGTCCAGACTGCAGGCCCAGCAGAACATCTCCCTCCGCGTGATTACAGGAGCGGGGCGGTACGTCAGGAACGACGTGATCGCCAGGGACCTCCGGATGCCGACGGTGGAGGAGTTCGTCGCCCGTCTGGCGCGTCGGATGTTTGACCGCGCCGACAACGGGCCCCACCTCCACCTCCAACGCATCGCACCCTACATCCCTGTGCCCCCAGGTTGTTCCAGACGAGCACTGCCCCGAGAGCTCCTGTCACCACCAGCCGCGGAGACGGAGATGTCACCAGCACCAGCTGCATCCCCGCGACGAGGCGACATCCCCCGGCCAAGATTCCGCGTCGTCTATGGCTCGAGGCGCGCCGCCGGGCGCCCGCCCCGCGTGCCACGCCCGCCCCAGACGACGCGCCCACCGGATTGACACTGTGCCCGCCGCCCGCAGCCGAGCGCGGGGCATTGCCCCCCGTGCACGCGGCCTGCTGCGCGGGCACACCCACCGACCACGACAACCAAGTCACGGCTGATCGCGCGAGACCATCTCCGCGCTTGATCGCCGTGACCTCACCGGACATGACACCACTGGACCATACCATCATCATCATCCCCACTTATCTCGCCGACCCACCACCAGGTTCCTTCCCCCCTACTTTCTGCTCCTTCGGGTACATGGCATAAGTCGAGGCCCGCTCGCTGGCTCCTAGCTGGGCCTTGCCCCACGGCAAACCACCCGGCATATGGTTAGACCGCGCCGAGGGCCTCGCCACCAGACCGGGGTCGAGCACAGGGGGGCGATGGGGAGCCCCGCCGTCTTAGACGGCGGCTCAGACCACCGGGGGACTGACGTCCCCTGAGTTGATGCCCGGGCCATGAGCTACCGCTCGATGCCCGCAGCCCGCCATCAGGCGGATGACCCGGATGATGATGATGAAATATTTGCTAAGTAACTTGCAAGAATAATGTGGATTATATAAAAAAATTTACAACATTCAATTTAAGAAACCTACCTTAGATTAAACATAGCATTAAACTGTAATTTATATATTATTCTGTAATGGATGTGATAATATATCTACCGCAGTACCTCCTAAAGGTCTACGGTGCAATTTAAACTTAACATCCAACCACAAACACAGTGTTCTCTCAATATCCCGGAGCATAACTTTAAGGAAGTCATTTGAGGGTTTGGGGTTCCATGAGATTTATGACGAAGACGTGGTGAGAGGATTCCAGCATTGAAATTCCACAGGTTGATGTTTATGACTTAGGAAATACTACAACGATTTGGTTAAAGCATCTACTACCCAGCGACTTACCCCCGAACATAGAAACGCTACTCAATGTTTGAGTCCTGCTTAATATTTATTGTTGTCAAAATTTACGTTTTTCCATACAAATTCTGACAGGTAATGTCCACTTAACTATATAAGCAGTGCACAAAATTTTTATAAGCGTTTTTGTATTTGGGGGTTAGAACGGTAATAATCGCCTAAACTGAGTCACATTTTTAATGCTATTTAGGTGAAGACGGGCACTAGACGGGCATGCCTGCCAGATATGCCCGTCGGACCTCGCTTCTACAGGGCAGGCTGACTGTGACGGTCCTACACTAGGCAAACAAACAGACCTATAGAAGCGAGATCCAGCGGGCATATCTGCGGGCATGCCCGTCTAGTGAATTCCCCGCTTTAATCTAGCCCTAAGAAAGCAGCTAAAGCGCTTGTATCATGGACAATTGCTGCCTATTACTCATCGCTTTTTTGACCTTTAGTCGCCTTGGAAGACACACGCGGGAGAGATTGGGGGTGGTGATAATTGTATTCTGCTCTGACGTCGTCGCCTCGCTCTGACTACATGGCACTTTTTGATTCGGCCCTTTTTCACTCTCTATAATGTGGTCTATTCATTGCGATTGCCCGGTGTAGACCAATAAGCACCTTGGGGCACCCGAATGGTGAAGGGCAAACCACCAACAATAGCATATCCAAAGAGGGTTGGTGTCAGGCGGGCGGCCGGCTGTGAAACCTGAGCCAAGGCCTTGAGCGGTATGGATTGGAATTTTGTCGTTCCAGTCGCTCTCTCCGTTCATCGGTCTCTCGACATGGTCCGTTCCGTCTCTTTTCTATACATTCAGTCATCACTAGAACCTTTACGGTGTGATGGATGATATGAATCGAAGGGGAGTGGATGGCTTGGTGACATCGTAAATGGAGGAGGAGACATGCTGCGCCGACCCCATATAGACTGGGAACAGGGCAGGGAGAAGAAGAATGTGGTCTATTCAGTGTCAAATAAAAAAATAAAAAAAAATAATGTGAAAGAAAATGTCTTACTTCTGAAAATGTTATTAACTCTGTGAACAATGAGATCCCTACGATTCACTTTTCGTCTGGAAAGTGAGGTTTAAATAACAAGTTTCCGCTAGAAATTTTTAATTATCGTCACCGGAGCTTGTTCTCAACTCAAACTTGGGATTGGAACGTGACTTTGCAAAAGTAAATTAAGGGGAGAGATGGCTCGGAAGATAAGTTTAATGATAACCTTTTAATATTATTTATTCCGATTAAAAAGCATTCATTTGTAATTTCTAGCGCATATGCCGTGTGATGAGAGTAGAGCAAAATATTTAATATTAGCAACAATCGTCACTACCCCCAATCTATTATCTAACCTAGCAATATACTGCTATCTACGTGCTCGATAGAAGGCGAAAGGCTCGATACCTATTTATGGTGACACCGCAAAACTTATTTTAATAGTACAGCCCACACACACACACATACATACAGCCCATACACACATTTGCATAAGTCGCCCATATTTATCCCCGAAGGGGCAGGCAGAGATGAATTAACACCCATTAGTATTTGAGGAAAGCTGTAGCCCATTATTCACCACCCGTCTTACCAATACTATTAAAACGTAAATGATATGTAAATGAGAACATATGTGAGAGCTCAGGGCATGTTACACCTTCTGTGTCAGGATCTCATTTTACGAGAAGTATTTAGAGAGAGACAACAAGCTTCGAAGTCGCCAGGTGGTGTCTGTTTCAATGTAATATTGTGTTACCTAACAGAGCTAAAGCGGGGTTTACACCAGGCCGTCCTGGCCGTACCATGAAGTATTAGTGCGTTTCAAACGCGGGTGACAAAACGGGACGCCGCTCTACTCGGCTTACAGTTGTCTCACTTTAACAATGGAAATTGATACGCGTTTAGAGTCGGTGGTGAGGCCTTGACCCCTTAACAGGCACAATTCAAAATACGGATTGATAGCATACAATGGGCCAATAAGAAGGCTCAAAGTCACACAAAGGGCTATGCTCGTTGTTTGTCGTTGTACCAGAAAATATTTTTAGTTGTTCTGTAAATCTCATAATATTATTCCTGCGTATAATAAATTATCAGATTAGACTAATAATAAATAACAATATGAGTAATAGTAAATAATAATTTATGAGAAAGATATTCTGATGTGCTACAAGCACATCAGAATATCTTTATGGTTATTACTATTTATTCTAAAGATATTAATGTACATGATAATATTATTATTTAATTACCATTTTTATTAATTCATCTACATCATCATCATCACCAGCCCCACTGCTGGAACACAGGCCTTTCGTGGCGCTGATCGCGCTAAGCTATTGCGCTATCGAACTCCTTTTTTATTAGTTAGTTATTATTAATTACTTAGTCGTAAATAAAATTAACGCTTACACCGGTATAGTGTAAACCGCCCTTTTAACAACTTGATTGTTGGGCGGATTATGCATAATGTTGTAGTATATGCATAAAACTGTAGCGCCTAACTTTACTTTTACAAGCGATTCGATCGTTTGTAACAGGTGAATTTATTAATTTATTATATTTATTCATATTCCATGAAGAAGATCGAATTTTTATAAAAAATCAATTACAATAAGAAATGTGCCAGGTACGCATTTTTATGGGACAAGACACTATTTTAGATTTCGTTAGTGTAGTAAAATTTTATGACAATATGTTTATTACTTTGAAAGAATTGGTAGGTTTTTCCAAATGTATATGAAATAAACACGGTTACAAAGAAAACAAAGACAGAAAATTTTCGTAAAATAAATGTCTGTGTTGCGGAGGACATTGTTTTATAATGTACATTTTTAAAATGTTCAAAAAAAAAAACATATTTTACGGTGAAAATGCTCTTAACTCTCTAAGTAGAAGGCTAGTGAAAACTATTATTAACTGTACAAAAAGTGCGGGCAAGGTACACACAGTAGATAAGATGTATAATTTTTGTTATTTGAACATTACATATACACGACCTTGATTATGCAGAAACAGGGCTGACGCCACAAAACTTTGCTGATAGTTCATAGAATGATTGTGCCCGTTTTGTCTACACACCAGGAAAAAGTAAGCTTTACTCACAGCTACTTAACGCTGTCTACTATTATTGCAAAACAGTATTAGCAATCTCATTAGAACATTCTAGCAAAAAACTAATAAAGCATTACCTTTTCTAGAAAATCTTTTTTTCTCAACAGATTGTTATGCCTGGAGCTGCAGGTAACTTAATAGTTAGAGGGATTCAACATGGAAACAAATCTGAGAAAATTATACGTATCACTGAACATTTCGACCCCAAAAATAACGGTTGAATATTTCAAAACATCAAAATAAAAATTACGGTCGGAGCCCTAGGGACGGGTGGATATCAATTGGTAAAGTTGGAATGAGGGAAGTTCCTACAGGACGATACGTCCTCGTTTGTAAAAGCATCGATATGACTAGTAAGTGTTTACCACATATGAATGTGCACATGTACGTTCATAAAAGATGAACCATCTTATTTATGGTAAGTATTCGGTTCCTATCTATAAGGATCTGACCCCGTATTATGTAAGCCGATTTCAGTTGCTTTGGTCTACCCGTCACCCTCACACTTTGCTATTATCCTCAATGAGGGAGAAATACGGGTACACCAAAGCAACTGAAATCGGCTTACATAATACGGGGGCTGATCTATGATGTATAGGCGAACTAACTGTGTGAAATGATATGACGCAATCAACTCTTTAATAAAATTTTATTATAATAATTGATCATCATCTTTCTAGCCTGTTCGCGTTTTCTTGGGTAAGCACCGTATGTTTACTCTTCCAATCACATCGTTTAGACTTATCATCCATTACACCGGTAAGATGCTAGCGATATGGATGTACATACATACATACATATGTCACGCCTTTCTCCCACAGGGGTAGGCAGAGATCACTTCTTTCCACTTGCTACGATCCTTACATACTTCTTTCGCTTCATCCAATCTCATTAATCTCTTCATGCCTGCCCGTCGGTTTCGTACTCTTGACCTGGCCCTTATTTAATAGACTTTCAATTTCATTATGAATGATCCGCCTAGGCCTTCCCCTTCCCATTTCTCCATTCACTTTCGCCATGTATATCCTTTTTGTCAGTCTCCTTTCATCCATTCTTTCTACGTGACCAAACCATGCGAGCATCCCTTTCTCAATACTTGTCATTACATCTTCTTTCAAACCACACATTTCTCTTATCACACTGTTATACAATCGATCGCTTAGCCTTACCCCAGCCATGCTCCTCAACGCTCTCATTTCTACTGCATTTATTCTACTTTCATGCTTCTTCTCCGATACCCAACTTTCACTTCCATACATTAATGTCGGGACCAGCACTCCATTATGAACAGCCATACAAGCCTTTCTGGACACGCTTTGGCTGTTCCCCGTTTATCATATTCCCAGCTTTCACCCTCTTTTCAATATCACTATCACATTTTCCATCTCTCGTAAATACAGATCCCAAATACACAAACTCTTTCACTTGTTCAACATTCTCACCCGCAATTTTAATTTCACACTTCGTCATTTGTTCATCCCTTTCAAAAACCATGACCTTTGTCTTGCTTACATTTACTTTCATACCTTTCTCTATCAAAGCTTCATGCATGACTGTTACCATCTCCTGCAAATCTGTTTCTGATGATGTTAATATAACCTGGTCATCAGCGTACAGCAGGCATTTGATTAGTAACTCGTTCATTCTTGATCCACAATCAAATGCTTTCAGTCGCGTCAGACAGTTGTCCATGTATAAGTTGAACAGCCATGGTGACGCTACACATCCTTGTCTCACACCTATTCCGATGCGAAACGATTCTGTGTATGCGCCATTTATCCTAACACAAGCATTGGAATCTTCATAGAGAGATTTCAATGCTTGGATCAGGCTGCTGCTCACCCCATACATCGACAAAATCGAACATAGTTCATTCCTCACCACACGGTCATAAGCCTTTTCTAGATCTACGAAAGCGCAATATACTCGTTGGCTTTTAGCCAGAGATTTCTGAGTTATGCATCGTAGAGAAAAAACTTGATCCGTACAACCCATTCCCTTTCGAAACCCTGCTTACACGTCCTATATTCTGTCATTAGTCTCTTTCATAATCCTTTCAATCAGAATCTTTGCATACAATTTGCCGACAACACTGAGAAGACTAATACCACGGTAATTTTTGCATTTCAGCTGCTACCCTTTACCTTTGTATAGTGGCACAATGACGGCTTTACGCCAGGTACTTGGCCACTTACCCAACAAAGGTTCAAAAGGCGGTGCAGCTGCTTAGCAATGGTTCCCTTACCAGCCCTCAGCATCTCGACCGATATCCTATCACACCCTGCCGCCTTTCCTGCTTTCATACCTTTCATGCTTGCACAATCTCATGCATACTTATTTCATTCTCATTCAAATTTTCTTCCATATGATTAGCCTGGGACTGGACTATATCATCTGACCTTTCAAATAAACTCTCAAAATATTCCTTCCACCTATTCAGAACTCTTTCTTCGCCATTCAAAACACTTCCATCCTTGTCTCTGACTCGTTTCAACTCCGAGTTTGCGCTTTTTCCTCGGGCTGTCCGTACAGATTTCCAAAAGACTTTAATGTTATTTTGGAAATTGTCAGAGATTTTCCTACAAACTCATCTTTTCGTTCATCTTTCTTTCTATTGACTACACTAACAAATTTAATCTTTTATATTCCTTTTTCGCTTCATCTACATCCGCTATTGTCACCTTACATATTGATGTATAGACTCTAAATTATTTTTTTTGCCAGCATGGAAGATAATAATATAATTGAAAATAAAATAAATTTGTTTTTTTTTCACCGCAATAGGAGGCAAGCAGATTAGTATTCACCCTGTACGTTAATTGTACTGTTGCGAAATATTTAATGCAACAGGAACGATTTGCAAAAGGAGATACACAACTGGATACCATATTGTTCCTACTGCATTTTATACGTACAATTTGACGTAATGTTTCTATCACCATTAGTTAATCATTAAATACTTTTTATAAAATATTTTATGTATCGAAAACTTGTCTATTGTATGTAAAAACTGACGAAAATAAACAAGTATTAAATTAAATATATCGCTTTAGCGGTCTGCGGCTCCGCGTGGCACCAGGTGCGAATCTGATAGTTAATAAATATCATGCCTTGTGAATAATTTAATCTACATCTGAAATGTACTGGGTTGTTTATGGGCTCTGTTAGATTTAATCAACTTCTATAAGCTGATGTCGCCATTTTGAATAACTTATATGCAGGTCGATATTATATGCCATTTAATTTATTTTAACATGTGAACTGTATTTATGGTAAGCTACAAAGACTATTTGACGACAGCGCAGAATACAATTGTAACCAAACCCCTCCCCCTATCTGTCCCGTGGGTGTCATGCAAGGTGACCAAGGGTAAAGACACCGATAAGTAATGACTAGCAGCGTTCTTTTTATACCACCTAGCAATATACTGCGATTTACGCGCCCCATAGATAGCAATAGGCTCGCCCTCTATCAACATGGGAACATAATCAGCGGAACGTGGGTGTTAATTCACAGACCTAATGTATGTAAAATACAAAGTATAAAAAAAATATTTATTCGCAATTTAATATTGCGAGGCACCAAACTCAACGTCGGCTATATAAGTTTCAATTTCTACCGAAGCCCACCTCTAGTGTTGTATATTTTACGGTTCAGCCATTTTGGTACAGTGTATTTAAAGAAACAGTATCTCATACAATAAAATTCATTATCGAACGAATGCTTCGTATCGCTGCGCGTTGCTGGAAAAGCAGAATGTATTTTGCCCGCCCCCTTTTAATTGCTGTGGTATTTTTATTTTTATAACTTTCTTACAGTCATAATTATTAAATATTATTTTTACGGATTCAACCTGCGTTATAAGAGACCATGAATAAACACTATTTTAAATGAGGTTTGAACATTAGATGGAAAGGTTTCATCATACTCTTGGCCCTTTCCAAATAATTTTCATGTGCGGTCAGTGCACGGCCATTTTTTAAAATTACATACATGCCATTAATTGACATCTCTTCACTTACTCCATTCGATTTAATATAATTTATCACACCATTCACTGAATTCTTCTTCACCTCCATGTGCCATTAAATCATACGTATTCAATTTTATCTTCTCCTATTGATTTCATTTTCGAATTTCCTCATTTCTCTCTTTATCCATTTTTTATTATATCACAACATTCTCATCTCTGATTAGTTAGACAGCTACTAGAAGAGTTTAAATCTCCTAAAGAATACGGGTGCTTACTGACTTACATTATGCACTATGGCGTTTCAGGTGTACTTTAAAATATTTAATATTCTTTTTATGACAGCTTTATAGCAAGTTATTCAAAAAGTACACTATACATACATAAACGAAAATATTACAAGTTCCTTAAATATTCTAGGTAGAAGAACTATTAAAAGTCGTAACTCACTGATATAACTTTTCTCACTAGAGCTGTTCTGCGACTTAAAAGCGAACACAATTATTATTTACGCAATAAGATGTTCGCTCCTAAGTTATGTATTGCGTCATCATCGTCTCCTGCCCTTATCCCATAACAATTGGTGTCGACGTAGTATTTTTTTTTCCAATCGCTCTTATAAGCTGCCATCTCCTAGTTTACTTCATTCACATTCATAGGGATCATTTTTAATAAATATTTTAATAATTATCACTCAGTTCAAATGTTTTTTATGAAGCTAGTGTTACACAGTTCACACATTATATTGTGAGAAAAAATATTAAGACGACGTTATTCCTTACCGTGTCAACGTCACTTTTTATTTATTCATCTCACCGCAAACAACAGTACAAGAAAAATGTTGAACAATTGTTTAGCTTAAGAATTAATATCATTTGTGGGAGTCTGATGCCATAGTAAGTTCATATACCCATGTTACCGGTCACTAACTCATACTAAGCAGTCCGGAACAGCCTTTATTTCCATACTATAGTACGGACTATTAAGTTTGATCAGATATTTCTCGTTTCTCGTAAGGGCGAAATGAGCCAAGTTGTATCACGTCGGTTACACTTACAAGGCACGAGAGAAATCGACGTCATAAGGAAGACATAAGCCCTCCTCCGGCCGGATCAAGCCGGTTCAGTGCCGATAAAAGCCTTACATTTCGCACAGATTCATTCAATACGCATTTTGAGTACATGCAGTAGCTCTTTGTCCAGTGGATATTGATGATTGTTTGCATATATATGCAAACAATATTATTATACAAAACATAAATAAAATATTCGATTTTGATTTCAACATTATATAAATGTTAAAAAAATGCGTACAAAGATTTTGGTGGTTAGAAAAATAATTTCGAAAAATTATGGTCTTGATGCGGGAATCGAATCCGCGTCCGTTGCTTTCCGGGCAGGTGCTTGATCGCTCGGCCAACCAAAACACTAATTAACTTGCCGAAATTCTTCTAACCTTTACACTTCACGTTGAAAGCCAACGTATACCCTCGTAATGTAGAAGTAAATTTCAAACATTCCAAAGCAGGTATTTTTACAAATACCGTGCGTTCGGTTAAGCATGGGTTTGCTTTATAAACTATTCGATTCGATTCGTTCTTTTTCTAACCACCAAAATGTTTGTATAAATGAAATAGTTATTTTTCTGTTATATTTGCACGTGCAATACACATTTGTAAAAAAAAAATTAAACGGATTTAACTAGCCGTCCTACGTAAAGTGATCGAAACGTCGGGTTAAATAATAAAAATGCCAAACACCTAAAGTATATTATAATTATTGTAATATTTTGGACAAAGTGCTTAGTTTAGTTCAGTTCATCGTTTAGTTTGCATATACCTCCAATTCTTTTGTTCACTCAAAACTGCCTCTAAAGTTAAACTCTACCAAAATTACTCTTAACACAAAACGCTAAAGTGC
Source organism: Cataclysta lemnata (assembly GCA_963931975.1). Taxonomy (NCBI): domain Eukaryota; kingdom Metazoa; phylum Arthropoda; class Insecta; order Lepidoptera; family Crambidae; genus Cataclysta; species Cataclysta lemnata. The sequence goes on from OZ008339.1 coordinate 10,804,126, forward strand.
ATTATGCCTCAAATATACACACCTGATGGAATGACTGTACATTAAGAGAAATAAAGCTGCCCTAAAACATTTTAAAGCTGTATTCGGATCGGGTTAAATGACCCGTGTGTGCATTAAAGGTTCTTAACCTCTCAAGTTGTGCCTATGGAGAATAATTAACGGTGCTGATGTTATATTAACTTATTTCATACAAAATTAAACTGGTTCTTGCTGGCCAGATATTGAAAGCGTTGCCAGGTTCAAATAAGGTTAGATCTTAGTTTGTAAGTTCAAAATGCTAAAAGCCGCGATAAAAAGCAATTTTAAATTTTCTTTTTAATTACTGGCATGGGCACATTTCATTATTTGACACTGATATTAAACTTTATCCTCCACAATACCCTAAATGATAAAAAATGTTCTAGGTTCTCTGGAGAATCTACGCGGAAAATTGAAATACTGAGAAAATCCCGATTTACTTTTGGGTGACAATTGATTTGTTATTGGGGCTAAATTACCTTGATTTCTTTGCAGTAAGAATTCGTCAATAGAATGTGTATAAAATATATTTGCTGAGGGCTTTATCATTCCCAACCATTTGTGACTTGTGATTTGATTTTAGATACCACCCACGCTTTCTTTTAGAGGGACACTCAAAGTAAAATAGAAGTCTGATGTGTTAGCATGGAAGGCATCATCTGACCTTTTATTGGCCTGGGCCTTTTGTGTAGCTGTGACAAAGTCATGTAAGCACTGCCCACGCTCATATATGAGTGTAGAGTTAAATAGGTACAATGTCAATGGCAAGGAATATCCAATATCAGACCAAATACAAACAACCTTTAGTAGGTACGTTGGCAGAATTCTAAATTGAAATCACTGAAGAAAGCAGCTAGGAATTGATGTTTAACTGGAAATCTTTAGAGTCAGCTTCAATCCAAAATATTCCCTTATATTTGGAAAAGTTTCTTCCATGCTGGTCTAAACCCCGACTCACCCTATGGTTGACTTAGAAGTCAAGTAATGCTCGGTGGAGAACAATAAGCACCCTGGGTCACCCAAATGGTGGAGGGCATGCCACCAGCATGCCCTGAGAGGGTTGGTGTCAGTCAAGCTAAAACCTTGAGCTGTATGAATTGAAATGCTCTAGTTTCTGATGTGATGAATCATATAAATCAAAGGGAAGGACGACGCCTGACGTCTGACTAATATGAATGGAAGAGGAATAACTGAGTCGGCCACGGATAAACAAGGAACATGTCAGAAAGATGATGAATGTAAATATAGATTGTAGTTGATGAAGTGTTAAATATATGGATATGATTCATCTATTCAAGTTGAGCTTTAAGAGCCCACAACGTTATCCGTCTTGATGTCTGTTCGCATCGGCATAGGTGTTTGAGCTTGGGAAGGTAAGCTGATAGACTGACATCAGCACATGGTTGTATAATCTTTTAACGCTGATTAGAAAATAACATTCTTTAAAAGTCTATCTAAGTAGGAGGGTCAGTATACTGCATTTAGGTATCAAAAAGCAAGTATTGAGTAGGTGCTTTAGTCCGATTTATTATAATTTTATTCAAATTGCTTTCGACTGCATTTAAACTTTTTTTTAAATCGTTTAAAATGTTTAAGCTATCAGACCTTTTTTAAAGAAAATGCAGTCTTTTAATATTTACTTTGCACGGTCTTTGAGAATTTCGAACTTTAATTAGAATTTTAATTACTTTGCGCTAAATAGATAGATGAAGCTCAAACTGAATTCATGAATTTCAGCCACAGACATGGTTCAACCTTGACCACCCGTTTGGTTGGTCAAAACGCTGACTATCGATCCAGAGGTCCCGGGTTCTAATCCTGGTAGGGAAAATTTTACCTACCTCTTTGGGTTTAAGGAGGAATATGTGTTTTTAAAAGAGTTTGCTGATATTAATTACAATTGTCACCACCCCAAATCTCTCCCGTGGGTGTCGTACAAGGCGACTAAGGATAAATCAGTGATGAGGAATGGGCAGCAGCGTTCCTCTTATTGGTATAAGAGGAACGCTGCTGCCCATTCCTAGGTGGTACCTAGCAACAGTACTGCGACTTTTGTGCCCGATAAATGGCAATAGGCTCGCCACCAATTACATGGGATCCAACATAATTGGCGAAACGTGGGTGCTAGTTCACCTCTGCCTACCCCTTCGGGGATATAGGCGTGATTTATGTATGTATGTATGCATGTAATTAACAAATTTTTGTAGGTGACTAGTGTTTCAGAGGGCGTGATGCAATATTTAAATAGTTATTTGTTGTACGTGAGTGCAAAGTTGTTTTTTAACCACGTGCTCAATTTTGATGACCGAGCCAGCGAAGGATTCTAAAATTAGAATCCTGAGCGATAGCGAGGGAATCAAAAGAGCACAAGGTGAAAAATCTTTGCACTCGAGTGCAAAGAAAAAAAGTTACGTACTTTTCATCCCCCCCAACGAGGAAATTGCAAAATACAAAAAAATACAATCACAACAGTTTCTGTTTTCACCCAGAAACTTTCACAACACCCTCCCATCAAGGGGATCATCAACCATCTCAGACACTTCCACAGCACAAATCCATCCACCCAGACACATCCATAGCATACACCCAGACACAACCACAACACCCACCCATCCACCCAGAAACATTCACACCCGCAATGCACACCCATCCACTTAGACACACCCAAAAACACCCAATCACCCAGAAACACCAACAAAACACCCATTCACCCAGAAACACCCACAAAATACCTATTCACCCAGACACACCCACAACATCCACCCAGTCACACCCACAATACTCACCCATCCATTCAGACACACCCACAAAATACCCATTCACCCAGACACATACACAAAATACCCAATCACCTAGAAACACCAACAAAACACCCATTCTCCCAGAAACACTCACAAAATACCTATTCACCCAGACACACCCACAACATCCACCCAGTTACACTCACAATATTCACCCATCCATTCAGACACACTCACAAAACACCCATTCACCCAGACACACACACAAAACATTAATTTACCCAGACACACCCACAAAACACCCATTCACCCAGACACACCTCCAACACCCACCCATCCACCCAGCCACACCCGCAACATTCATCCAGACACACCTGTAAGTACCTAATAAAAATTACCGTCCCTAATGGAGTTCCGAGACGGTCAATCAGCTTGAGTCAAGCACGTTGATTTTCTGTATGTTTTTGTTCCGTTGCTAGCGTAAACAAATCAAACAGACCTAAAAAGCTTTTAAATGCTTGACTCAAGCATCAAGCAAGCGTTGTAGTGTAGACGATCAAAATGTTTAAAGCAAGATTGACGCCAAGCTGATTGACCGTCACGGAACTCCTAGGTTTTAACAAATTTATGACGTGAAAAGAATATGGCGCGCGCAAAGCAAATTACAAAAAAAGTACACCAAGAAGGTTCCGAGTCTGAGTTTTTAACAAATTAAAATAGGTTGGATGAGAATTTCGGCACCATGGAGGTACAAATAAATAGGTAAAATGATGTTTTGAAATTACAAACTCATTGCACACGATGTTCTAAATTCAAATTTACTTTATCCTCTAAAGGATAAAAACGGCTTTTGCATTCAGATATCGAAGAGCAAAAACGCTTTTTCCGGTGGGATGAAAAATATATTTTTTTAATTATTGCAATTCCATGGATATACATTTTTAAGTAACTTCTACTCAAGTCATACATCAATTGTTCCTTAAAAACACTTTCCCTTGTTTATTACAATTTTCCCCATCTGATATGCTGTCTAGTGTACTCGATAAATAATCTTGTGACAAAATTTAGACAAAGATAATATATAAAATAACTAAAACAAAAAAGAATTTGATTAAGAATTCTATATCTAGTGACATAACGTTTATAATTGCTAGATTTGTTACAGGTAAATGCGCAAGGTAAGGTCAGGCTGCGAATGTGCCACGCAAGCCTTATAGTTTCATTAAGGCTACATATGTAATTTACAACCTGTCAACGACCAAACAACTGTGGCGTATATATTTATATGGTTACTGGTTTCATAAAACAGGTTTATGGTACAGTCATGAGCATAAATATATATTCCCTCTAGAACTGTGTCACGAAACTGATTTATACCATGTCAATAGAAAAAGGTACGTGGAAAAAGTTTAATATACATAATGATTGTTAATTTTTTTTTATCTTTAACTAGATAATTTTTCAGTATGACTCGAGATCAAAACACATATTATATTTAATATATGTGTTCATCACACAAACATTTTGCTCTAACCAGGATTCGAAATCATTACCTCTTGGCTATCAGCCAGCGATCTGAACATCCGACAACATAATAATTATTAATTAGAAGTTAGTAAATTGATGACGTCTGACCGATATGAATAGAAGAGGAAACATACTGCACCGACCCCAGGTAGACTGGAAACAGAGCAGGGAGAAGAAGAAGAACTTAGTAAATTGTTCATACATACATACATAAATCACGCCTATGTCCCCGAAGGGGTAGGCAGAGGTGAACTAGCAAATTGTTCAAATAATGCAATTTCGTTAAGTAGGTACTGATTCCAAAATATCCAAAGATGGTTGGTGGCATGTAGCCGGCTGTAAAACCTAAGCCAAAATTTGAGCAGTATGGATTAGAATGTTTACATTCCAATCACTCTCTCCGTTCATCGATCTTTCGGCATGGTCCGTTCCGTCTCTTTTCTATACATTCATTCATCACTAGCACCTTTACGGTGTGATGGATGATATGAATCAAAAGGGTGTGAATGGATTGATGATGTCGGACCGATATGAATGGAAGAGGAAACATACTGCGCCGACCCCAAATAGACTGGGAACAGGGCAGGAAGAAGAAAGAAGGTACTGATTCCAAAAATAAATAATTTATTAAGTTATTATTTTAAAATTTTGTTGATAACTACTTTTTCCTTGTCGTCATCATCATACCCGATGTATCAAAAACAAAAAGAATGAATGTAATTATACAATACATAATTTCTTTTGTAATTGTAAAATATAAATTAATATATTAAGGAGTTCATACTTTTCAATTCAAAGGCAACAGAATATTTCGTCCAAGAAATAACTTCCAAGGATTTCATCAAAGTCAACGTTTGCACTTCTACAGAACAATATACAATCTCATGTATTAAGAACGAATGTAAATCACAGCAATATCTCGTCTCACTCATTTAAGGGACGGGTGAATAAAGTCGCTAAAATAATATTTCGCCAAATGAAGAATTCACACCTCATCTCTTCATTCCGCGCGAAATTATCTCCCTTTACTAGACAGTCGGCAGTTCAACCGCGCGTGTCACGGCGCCCGCACGTAGCTACCCTCGTAGCGCTGCATGTAGCCATCGTAACGCTACGCGTCGTAGCACTTGTATCGAAAAGTTTCAACTCTTTTTTTTTACTATTGTGTTATATTGTCAGGGCTACCAACAAAAGACGGCGAAGGTTTACATTATTTCGGAACCTAGTAAGTATGTATGAAATGTCAACTTATAATTTTAGCACAAAATTACACTAATGAACCTTCGGCTTAATTAATGTAAGGCCCTCATAAGCCACTTTTATATTTAGCTGCCTATTTAAATGTACTTCTGCCTGTTTAATTTCATGAATATTTAAAATATAATTTTTGCTTAAACAATTCATGAACACAGACACTTCTTCAAGGTCGCCTGAAGCCCTTTTATGGAGAATTATGTCTGTTTATTTTTTTTCGTTAAATTCGCTGGGAGTATTAATGTAATTTAGATGGCTCGTAAACGCGAATTATATTATATTTAAAACGGTATAGATCTTCTAAGACTAAATGGGTTGTGTGTCTGACTATAATAATTGTTGATTCCATTTTTATTGATTATGCAATAAAACGAGAAATATAACTGTTATTTAATCTTCACTTATTTAATTCAATTCAATCAAAATTATCTAATTAATAGAATAATTTATCAAGATGCCATAGTTTGGCGAAGATGATTATCATAAAAAAATATATAACCATACTAACGAATAGATCTGATCTATTTAACACCATACAAATATATTTAAAGTGTTATATTGATACATTAATTAACTTGTTTTTTTTTAATATTTGACTCACCTCGGTCTATTCGTATTACAAGCACCGTGGTCGTTAATACTAAGTAGCTTTGGCCACGTTTGAATTTAGGATGCACAAATTTTAATCATGGAATAAAATTATGTTTTTAGTTCTTCCTAATATATAAAAATCTCGTATCAGAGTGTTTGTTGTTTAAATCCTCCAAGACGGCTTGACCGATTTTTATGTATATTTGGGAGGTCTGAGAATATATTATCGTAGGCTGTTTTTATACACCTAGAAAATAAAAAACGTTTGTCACGTCAGTTTGATTCTAGATTCTTCGATGACGGTTAGGAGATGCAAATGATGAACGAATAATCCTTGATCCCGCTCCGTACATTTAATTAAACGATCAGTAGCAAATACACTCATAGCAATAGCAATAGCAGAAAGGTGTTCAAGACAGGTACAGAGATCCTCCTTAAAGTTTTCTATTACCTAATTACTTTCGGTCTGGGCATTTTTAGTAATTTTAGTAGAATCTCTTCTGTGTTATCATTTGTTAACTTATTTTAAGAATTTAATATGGATTATGCAGAATATCGATATTTTAACTTGTTTCCTCTTTCTACTGACCAGAAGAGTTGTACTTTGCCCAACTTACAATCAAGTTTTTTTTATATTTAAAAATTGCCAAAAACGGGTTTTTAACATTCATGGATGTTACTTCAAGGGCTTATTAGCAGTGAGGTATGATTATCAAGGTGATCGGGGAGCATGAATGAGATGGCGAATGACTGGAAAGAAACAAAAAACTTTTGGCGCAATCTAATATATAAAAATCGCGTGTCACAGTGTTTGTTATCGAGCTCCTCTGAAATGGCTTGACTGGTTTTGACAAAAAATTTCGTGTATATTTATTTTGGTAAGTCTGATAATAGGTTGTAGGCTATTTTTTATACCCCTAGGTTATAAGGGCAAAACAAAGTCTGCAGGATCAGCTAGTATACATATAGCTTTTAATACACACGGGTGTGATTTATGTATAATGTATGTTTACTTAAGCGGTTTACACCTTAATTTGGTGGCGTCATACTGAGGTGGCCTTTGTGCAACGAAAATTTCATTCAACCATCTTTCACGATGATATTTCGCTGAAATCCTTTTAGTATTCCCCAAGCGAGAAAATGGACGTGCGGGGTGAATTTCGGAGATGAGCCTTAACACGGCGGGGAGAACAAAAGAGCGCTTAAAAACGTTCAGCGAAATACAGCACTATAGCAAAAGCATTAAACGGTAAGCCAAGAATATAAAATATTATTTTTAACACGGTAAAGTAAAAAAGGTAAAATTCGTGTGGCAACAAAAAAAGCGGTGTTTTGCTATAGAATATTTTTGAGACGATTCAAGTCGTGTTTGTTCAGTATTAGTATACTTAATTTTAGCGGAAAGGTGGGTCTAAGAAATATATCACTATTTTATTCAAATTATAAAAAAAAATATTTGCTGTGTTGATATTACCAGTTTTTAATTATTGCAATCCACTTCCATAATTAAGCATGCTATCCCATGATTTAAGGGTACAAGGAAAAAGGATCATTCTCAATGTGATCAAATAATGAGAAACAAAAAAGAAAAACATTTTATGTATCCTTATTTATGTATCCCAATTTATTATAGTAGCTATTAGGAATATTTTATGGATCAAATGAAAATATGAAAAATTTAAATTTAATAATAATTGAAATGAATGTACTGAGGGCGTAAAACAATTGATCTTTCTGTAATGCAGCCATATAATATAATTATTATATTATTTTTTGAGTCCCTTGTGCACTCTGATCTTTCTAGCCGTTTTCGTCAACCAAGAAGATTTTAAATTTTGCATTTGATGGCATTGTTTGTTAAAAAGTTGTTTTTCGCATGTTCCCTTCAAATACTAAGTACATCTACAAGATATTGGTGTCTAAATACAAGTAAAAAATTCGGGACGATAGTTGAAAGATTGCATAAGTTTAGTGATACCTTTAAATTCTCATTTTCTACATGAAATATGGCCATTTTTCTTTCAGTTATTTTTTGTTACTATGCGTGTATTATAAAGAATACTTGTAATGCATTGTATTGTATCTATTGCCGTATGATGGCGAAAGAGCATACAGTTGTCACCACCCCCGATCTCCCCGCGGGTGTCGTACAAGGCGACTAAATTTTCCGCGGGTGTCGTACAAGGAGAGAGAGAGAAAATTTTTATAACACCCTTATTCACAAACAGTACTTGTCTAAGTAAAGAAGCAACACTGTGCGAAGTAAGATATTTCACAATGCGTTTTGTCACTCAAGTATTGTCTATGAATAGGTTTTTGGGACCCAGTGCGTTAACGCACGTCATAGTAATGTTTATGAATACAGGTGTAAGATTCAGCCCTTCGAAGAAAAATAGGCTTTAATTACGAGTCTCGAATACATACATACATAAATCACGCCTATATCCCCGAAGGGGTAGGCAGAGGTGAACTAGCACCCGCGTTTCGCCAATTATGTTAGGTCCCATGTAATAGGTGGCGAGCCTATTGCCATTTATCGGGCACAGAAGTCGCAGTAGGTACATAGCTAGATGGTATAAGAGGAACGCTGCTGCCCATTCCTCATCACTGATTTATCCTTAGTCGCCTTGTACGACACCCACGGGAGAGATTTGGGGTGGTGACAATTGTATTCTACTCATTCTACTCTGCCGTCACCACACGGCTGAATAAATATAATTAATTAGTCAGACCCCCGAATACAGAAACGCTACTCAAAGTTTAAGTCTACTTGACGTTTTTCCATACAAATTCTGATAGGTATTGTCCACTTAACTTTATAAACAGTAGTCAAAATTTGAGTAGCGTTTCTGTATTCGGGAAAAAATGAACGCAGTTTAGGGGATCCAACTGATCGCGAGATCCCGTTTTAATACCCCGCGATACCTAAATGGCTTGAGCCCCATTTTTTAAAGTTCATCGGACGGGAAAAGCCTTCTCCCCGTCCCCATTGTTTGGACCGGCTACAGCTCGCCTGGCGATAGTGCGCCCGAATGAAAATGGGACTGCCGTATCGCAAGCAGCTCAATATGCCAGCAACCACAAAAAGTCTATACTCCATCTTTCAAACAACAATAGTGAGTTCCGCGGGGTTGAATATGTCGTGCCAGCTCTACAGAGTCGCGATAAATCAGTTTCTGCTCAGCGCGAAAATAAGCTTTCAAAGTACTGGTGTTGAGTGTATTGTTTTCTGAAGTTGTTTTGCCAAAGGTGTCATTGTAAAATGTGTTGAAGACAAATTTTGTTTAAAAAGTGTAGACATTTCTAGATTTTTTTTTATTTGAAATTCGCACGTGGTATTGCAGGTTTACTGACACGCAACATATGTCTATAATTAATTATTTAATAAAATAAGACTAAGATATCTCTCACTACAAATGGTCATTGTCTACAAACTTTCGTCATCTATTATCTAAATTTCTGTTATTCTACTTCAGTTAAAAGCCCAAAGTTTCCACTAGGGTACCAACATAAATCATATCAGACAAACTAGCACTAATAATGAAATTAAAGGAACAATAAATCTCAAACGAACCAGCCAGCTCGCAATATAAATTTCGACCAATCCGATTTATTTTACCTCAGCACAAAGATAGCGTCCACTCGTGTGATTGGCCAGAACTTTCAATGCGATATATAGGACCCAGCTCAAAAAAGATACCCGGGCAATACCTGCCTCCCCAACCGTGAACCCACGCGATCGGATTTCTAGTTATTTACTTGACACGACTTGGTTTCCTGAGCGGACTTGTTACTTCAAAGTGTCGAGTGAATTAAAGGTTTGATTCCAAGTTCGAGCTTCCTACAAAAAGTTTTCTTCAAAATGAATAAATAAGTCAATTACGCAGGCGCATTCTCGATGTTGTTACAATCCAGTGTATTATGAAATGACATGAAAATATTTGATACGATACATTCATTTTTCAAAGAATAACTTCTGGTGAATCTGTCAATAATTTTGACTGGTGTATTATAGTATTATTGTATTATAGTATTGTATTATAGGCTCGCCCCCGATTCCTAAGGATCTAACATAATTGGTGAAACGTAGCTAAATAGCGCAGATTTGAATTATTTTTGTGCTGTGTGGTGGCAGATAAAAAATGCCGCATGGTGACGGCAGAGTAGAATACAATTGTCACCACCCCAAATCTCTCCCGTGATTGTCGTACAAGGCGACTAAGGATAAATCAATGATGAAGAATGGGCAGCAGCATTCCTCTTACACCACCTACCAATAGCAATGCACTGCGACTTTTATGCCCGATAAATGGCAATAAGCTCGCCCCCTATTTCATGGGACCTAACATAATTGGCGAAACGTGGGTGCTAGTTCACCTCTGCCTACCCCTTCGGGGATATAGGCGTGATTTATGTATATATGTATGTAGATAAATTTTATTTGTTTGTCATCCATGTCCTTTAATGTTGAGTGTGTAATAGTTTAACGGACCTATTAATTTCATTCGAGGATTAACCATAACAGTTACAAAAAGCGTAATATGATTAAACATCATTCGATTTATCTAGCGCTAGTACTTGCGCATAGCCTCTCGCATTGTCAATGTTTATTTCTTGCTTGACAAAGTAGAGGTAGGTAGATATTTTATTTCACACAAAAATATCTCCTTAACAAGAACCGACAAGCTCTTTGGAGGAGTATTTTCGTGCTTTAATACCAGTACCGTGATTTGAGGTTAAAAGGAACGCTCAAAAGAAAGCTATTACTAGGCAATGATTGGCAAGATTATTTCGCGCAGGCGAATTTGCCCTTTTATTTCAGCGGACGCGATTTGGCGTATGATGATCAGGAGTTTGATGGCACAGTTGAACGCGCTTTTAGGTTCTCTTTACGGAAGACAGGCAAAGAGTAAATCAAATTCTAAAGGCGTCTGTTTGTGTCTACAGGGTTATCTGTAAAACATTAAAAAACCTCTAACATCATAAGCAACAATGTTTGTTCTACGACTTTTGATAATTCGTAAGATTTAACATTCTAAGGGCCTGTTTCACAATCGATAAGTAAGTTCTAAGTAGCTTACTTCGCAGATCATTTGACAGTTGTAATATGAAATATATGTCAGTTGAACTGCGAAGTAAGCTACTTCGAACCTACTTGTCGATTGTGAAACAGGCCCTAACAAAAATAAATACTAATTTAATTTACTGCTCTGAAGTCAATAACTCTACGTACACCTACTTGCATCGGCATTAGGCAGCGCGCGGGCCTAGCGTAGCGTCGTCCTTGCGTTTATGAATGAAACACAGCCGTATAAATGTCACGACAGTACAATAAAAACTTTAAAAAATAATTTTGCGCAATGTATTGCGTCAATTTAAACGCATACAACAAAGTTGTTGTTTATGATGTTAGCTATCTAGTCATGGGAGGTTTTTTGTGTTTTAAAAATAGCCATGTATAAGCCGAATCGGGAATGTTGCTGTCTGTTCCCAGTTTATCTGGGGTTGGCGTGGTGAGTATTTTCTTCCACTCATATCTGTCAAACGTTATCAAAACATCCACTCAAAATGATTTATATCAACCATCACACCAGAATGGTGCCAATGAATGTATAGAAATATAGAAACAAGGAGCATTTTGAAAGACCTATGAACGGAGGGAGTGATTGGGATGAAAATATTAATATTTATACTTTTCAAGGTTGTGACCTAGGTTTTGCAGCCGGCCTCCTACCTGATTTTCCAACACTCTTTTAGTATGCTGTTGTTGGTGGCATGCTCTCCAGCGTTCTGGTACTCCAAGGTGCTTATTTATCTGTACCAGGCAAAGTCCCTCGGTCGACTTTTATTACCCTTGGGATGAGTCGGGGCTAGCACATTCTACCTTATTTTTATGTTCCTAAGTCAGCACGGAAGGATTTAAATAGTATCAGGAATGAAAAATAATAGTTATTTCAAAATATTTTAACAATGAAGTTTTTTTATGATAATTATCTAGGGTCCGTTAGTTTCGAGTTCGAATTCCAGGTTCTATTCAAAAATACTGTGACAATAACGTGGCCGGCACTTGGCATTGTTGTGTTGCTCCTATTCCATAGGACCTAACTTAAGCGAAGTGTAGACTTTGATACACCTCTGCCTACCTCGTAAAATAGAACAATAATTTAACTGTTTACCACATAGTATGAAATAATGAATAAATCATCAATAACAAAAGAATTGTTTCCTATTTATCACCAACATCGTCACAATCTTCTTCTCCAAACATGGAAGTAATACAATTATGAAAATTCTTTTTATGAGTCCATTGTGTGAGAGACGAACTTTCCTGTCGCGAAAATATATTGAAGAAAGTTGATGGCCCGTAATCTGAGTTCTTGTGCCGCCATCGTAATAAGGGTACTCAATATTCCAACATTCGGCCGGATATTCTACCGCATGTACGCCGAGGAATGTTCTGAGTACTTCTGAGGACACGTAAATATTTCAATATCCATCTCTAAGATCATCTTTGTAGTTTTAATCTGATCTGACATAATATTCAAAGTGATCTAGCACAATGGCTACTAGTAAAAAGAAGGGAAGATGGCCTAAAATGAGCATGCTGCCTTTAGCGGGTACTATGGTGTATAAAAGTATTATTGTTTCCATACACTTAAGGAAAAAGATAGGAATTTAAGTTTCATATGTCTACCAAGGATGCGGTCCATGGGACTATTACACGACTATTTATTCCTGAAGGGGCAAGCAGAGGTCAAAGAACACCACAGTTTCGCCAATTATTTTAGGTGCCATGTAATAGAGGGCGCACCTACAGCCATCTATCGGGAATGCACATCGGAGTATATTGATAGGTGGTGTGAGAGGAACGCAACTGTCCATTACCTATCGCTGTCTTTGCCCTAAGGCGCCTTGTACGGCACCTGCGAGAGAGATGGGCTCGGTGACAATTAATTGTAATGTGTTCTGCCATCACCACACGACTTTTAGTTTTGAGTTAACAACATTACTCAGTGGTTGCTAGTTATTAAACTTTGAATCTCGTATGAATCGTTCTACTAGTTAACACGTGACATTTTCCTTGTCATGTCATATTTAACCCATGTCCATGTCATACCCGTGCCACTAAAAGTATAAATTCAGTGAATATTCTCAAAATAGAATAGTTCTTAAAAGAACCGCTCTAAAAGAGCCTGGAGAGAAATATCCCAGTACGAATACTGAGAGACTTTGACAAATATTTTTTTTTGTTATAGCAACAAACTAAGAACACAACATTGTTACCATGGAACGTCACTCGGAGATGAGTAACTTAATAAACTAGTAAAGTTCTAGGCATAAAACATACTTCAAGAGAAGAGCGTAGTTTTTATTAAACATTTGAAGCGCAAATTGCACTTTCATTTTTATATACATATTTACATAATAACTAATAACAAACACAGCTTGATGGCGCAGCTAGCACAAAAAGTAATGTTTTATTATAATTATCATCAACAGCCTTTTAATGTCCCTACTTCAGGGGCCTTCCCTATGGATGGAAGAATGTAGACATAGCGCAGTATATTGCTAATTAGTCTAACAGGAATGTTGCTGCCCATTACTTATTGCAGTCTTTACCATCTTATTTCACTTATAATAAAACAAAGAAATTATTGTCCTGGCGAGGGAAACCTTAAAATAGGTTTTTAATTACTCGAAAACAAAAGATTTTAGTCATTGTAAACGCCACTATTACTGTCAAATAACTACTTTAGAAGCAGTCTCGTGTGGTTCGCTTTAACACGCGGAGTAATTGTAAAAGTTCTACAATTAAAATATCAATTGGCATTGAAGAGGGTCCCGTACTAACACTAAAATTTAACTTTTAATCAGCAGCAACACGTCAAACACGTAGAAGTTATAACGGAGGTACGCAAAGGAAAGGTAGATTGGAAAACTATGCTTTAATACTTGTCCCTTAAAGGTTAAATTTAATAAAAGGAGACGTGAAAAGGGTTGTTTATGCGAAAACAGAACACTGGAACGGTATACTTTTCTCTAGAAGTAAATTTAGTTTGAAGAACTATCTTTAGAGTACCTACCTATATTAGCGTGACAAACAAGGTTATAGCTGATCAAGTTACATGTTCGACACTCGCTCACTTAGGTAAAGGCTTTTAGAGGAGCTAATTTGAGGGAATAGTCTTGTTAGTTTTTCAAAGGAGCAGGAGTAGCTCCATAGCCAAGTCAACTGTAAACTAGTAAACTAGGTAATGTTAGCTAAGGCCGGTCATTGGATGGGTGACCAGAAATCAATATCTCGAGTTCCTCCGTACTTCAGAAGGTGCATTAATCCGATACTCCCGCCTACATCTACGATATAGTCGTTAATACCCGAAAAATCTGCACATAGCTGGCGTAGTGGGTAAAAATGCCCCATACTCCCTATATTCTTTCATTCATTGGGGTAGACCTGTGCTCCAGTAGTGAGGATTAAAAGGCTGGTGATGATGATGAAGTTTTTCAAAGATGGGTGATTAAGTCTACATATTGAGTTGTCACTAGTGCCAACAGTTACAATAATAATGTTCAATAATGGCTTATCTCTACCACAGGAGGCTCGCTAAGTCAACCAACTTATGACATGCTAAAAAATCTTAATGCATAGTATGAAAAAGAAGTAATGAAAAATCTTATAACAGCCCAATTGTAATAATTATTCTAAGAATAACAATAACATTATACGAAAAGGATTTCAACTCAAGAAATCACCTGCAAGAGATATACATAATTAAGTTGTCTTTAAACTAATTATTAGTTTAATTGCGCTTATTAATTGTAAATTAGAATTCATAATGAACTAGACTTCTGTAAGAAGTTGGTTTTGTGGGATTACTAAATACAAAAAATATACTACATCAACTGCCATTACATGAGAATGAATGTCAGTAATCACTTGCCCTTGCAGGAAATCTAGGATGTCTTGGCTGATAATTAGGGCATTCTGACCTTTCTAGCAAGCCGACCGTAATGCCAGCTCATTATTCTACGCAGGACAGCAAGATGTTGCCCAATCACTTTGAGAGTTATAACATGTTACAGTCAAAAGCTATAACCGTTCAAAACCACTTTTGATTGCAAAAATCAGGCAAAAGTGGTTTGGAGTACCCGTAGTTTATAAAACAACACTTATTTGTTACAGTTAAAATTGTTTTGTTTATGAGTCTGTACACTATATTAACGTTACCTTACCTACGAATTACTAATGGCTTGTACATCTTATAGGTAGGTATATATAAAACTAGTAGTCACCCGCGGCTTCGCTCGCGTTAATTTCGATTGATATATAGCCTATAGCCTTCCTAAATAAATAGTAGTAGTAGTAGTAGTTAATAATAATAGACTATCCAACACAAAAAGAATTTTTCAATTTGAACCAGTAGTTTCTGAGATTAGCGCGTTTAACCAACCAACCAACCAAACAAACAAACTCTTCAGATTTATAATAATAGTAGGGATTTATTACATACATAAATAGGTAGGCAGAGGTGAACTAGCACCCACGTTTCGCCAATAATATTTATCGAGCACAAAAGTCGCAGTAGATTGCTAGGTTGTATAAGAGGAACCCTGCTACCCATTTCTCATCACTGTTTATTAGGTTGGGTTAGGGATTATTAGGTTAGGTAAAAGCAGTGAGCAATTACACTTAAAAACTGTGGCCAAACTTACTTATTAGTCAAAAGTGCTAATTACCAATGCCCTAAGTTAAAACAGTTTTGCCTGCAATCTTCTTCTTATCATGTCGGCAGCAAACCTAAACGACATCCGGCCAAAACTCAGCACCGCCGGTCGTAGCGTCAGTAGGCGCATCATGTCCTCCAGCGTGCAGCGGGCCTAGCACGGGGACGTGGACATGTCTCTCTCCACCACGATTTCGTGGGAGTTAGAGCGAGAGGAAAAGTTTTTCTTTCCCCCAAAGGAGATGTGTCCACGTCCCGTGCTACGGGGGCAGGTGTACGGACACGCAGGGCACGAAATCAGGAGCTCCATAATTTGAAACAGAACCACACCCATACTTCCAGAGTGCTGAAATCATCCGGATATGCAATAATCAGTCAAACATTTATAGGTGGTTATCTTTCTGACTACATTAGCATAGCTACAGGTGTACCTCAGGGCTCGCATTTAGGGCCTCTGCTTTACAACGCTTACCTCTATGATATTGGTTCATGCATAGAACACTGCAATTATCTCATGTACGCGGATGATAAGAAGGTATTTTGTAGAATTAATAGCCCTCGTGATTGTTTCTTAATGCAGAACGATTTGGACCGTCTGTTTGAGTATTATACAAGAAATAACATAAGTGTCAACACTAATAAGTGTGAGTGTATTACGTTTACTCGTAAGCCAAGGCCGTTTCTTGAGCATTACAATTTTAATGGAACTCCAATAGGTAGAAAACAAAGCATAAGAGACTTAGGAGTATATTTTGATCAAAAAATGTTATTTATGGATCACATTGAAAATACTATTACGAGGGCATATACAAATTTAGGCTTTCTTCTCCGCACATGTAAGTCATTCTCGTCAATTACAGCAATTAAAATTGTTTACTCCGCGTATGTTAGAAGCATATTAGAGTATGCTAGCCCTATATGGTCACCTCAATACATTACATATCGCAGCCGTTTGGAGCGAATTCAGAAAATGTTTTTAAAACACCTTAGCTTCCGTTGTCGCAATTCTGCTAGTGCCTACGAAGATTGTTGTAAGGAACATAACCTCTTGACTTTGGAGCAAAGGCGTATGGTGTTAGATATGGGTCTGCTGCATGATTTAGTAAACAGTAATGTAGATTGTCCTAGTCTCTTATTAAAGATTGTGTTTCGTACTCCTAAATACCGCACGCGCAACACACCCCTGTTAGTAATTCCACAGTGTCACACAAAGTACTTACAAAATTCTGTTCTGATTCGGCTTTCACGTACATACAATACCCACTTTAGGGATATTGATTTATTTGCGACGATTAAGAGTTATTTCAAATACCAAGTAGTAAAATCTTTAAATTTTTGAGTGAGTGGTGTTGATGACAGACGATTATATTTTTATTTTTATTAGATTAATACGTAATAATGTTTGTGTATTTGTATGTAATTAAATGTGGGTATATTATGTTTATTTAGGTGTTTGTGTAGTGTTTATATATTTATGTGCATCTATATTCTCTTAATATTATACATTTATTATATTTTATTTAGATCTTAATTTAATTCTCTTTTTATCAAATAAAGTATATAACATTTTGGTTGGTAATGATATGCAACGGTTGCTTGGTGTTTTGCCATATACATGGTAACTTAAAGTAAATTAAGGAAAACCTGTAATTGGCCATACTATTAGAATTATACACAACATAATGTAATCATTGTATAACGCTGTTGGTTTTCTAAGAAAATAAATAAATAAATAAACATAGATTTGACCGATTATGAGTTTTCACTGCAACATAATTATACCAAACAGAGGTGAAGGAAAAAAGACGACGATAATTACGCTCGCCAAGGAAAACATTGGTGCTGCCCAAAATCACATTACGCCACTTTTGACCTATAACATCCGCAAAATTGATCCATTTAGAAAATATTCCCTAGTCACGGTGAAATTAGACGCAGCCTGTAGCATTATTAATGAGTTTCCGATATTGGGCCAACGGTGCCTAAGGATTTAATAACCTGCCGTACATTTTAGAAACAGACGACTTTTTTAAGGTCAGCATTTTTCAATTGCCCCGGACGGTCTGTGACGGTGTTTGATTCCCGATTGCTGAGTGCGTAAATTTGTCTTTTTTTATCACGGATTTTTGTTCGCGCTACCCGCGGTAAAGGGAGATGGAGATGCGGGAATTGCTGTTTACCTTACCTTCAGAGCCTTACCCTTTGGAGTATGAATTCTTTGTCTCTTTCTCGGTATTATTCCGTGGAATTTAATATCAGACTTTAGCACGACATATCTTGAAGGCTTACTGTCAATGTACTTACATACGTTATGATTGTTACTGGCAACATTACAAATCAATATTTTTTTTCATTTATTTTTTTTAACATCATTTAATACGTTCGAAATCAGTTTTTACTACAAAGTATTTCAATTCCCTTTCAAATATTACTAGCTTTATGCTGTTAAGTTTTGCCTTAGTTCTATACAAGGCACGACTTGACAACACAAAATCTTACTTAGAATTCTAATGCGGTTATTTTTATTTACAATAATGTGTACCTACTTTTAGAGGAAATTATTAATGTACTATTTTTTAATTCGATTTAAAACATTAATCGTAATTTCATCAAACACATCGCTAATTTAATACAACAAACGCTCGCAATCATTGTGTGTTCTAAGTTATGACAATAAGGGCCTGTTTCACAATCGACAAGTGAGTTCGAAGTAGCTTACTTTGAAGTTCAATTGACATATATTTCATATTACAACTGTCAAATGATCTGCGAAGTAAGCTACTTCGAACTTACTTTTCGATTGTGAAACAGGCCCTTAGTCTTACATTTGATGGAATGCATTTTTGAGTTGTGTCTTTTGTATTTAAGATGCATAAATATAATTTAAAAATTATGCCTGTCAAATATTATTTTTATATCTTATGAAATTTTCATGAGAAATTTGGCATTTTATTGGCCTTTCTAAAAATACCCCTGTCGTAATATTGTCAAGGCGATATGATATCTCATTTATATTCTGTTAGGTTCGTCGGAAAAGTTTGCGCTGAAGTTCAGTATGACTGTCGCTTCACAAGACGCTGCTCCAAATTTGATCAGAAAATATAAACCTGCCTTATATTTCACGCAATGAACCCACCCAACTGACTCACTTTTTTGCACGCTCCAGCGATCAAATAATTTGATAATATTAGGGGTTAAAGTATGAAATTGCCGTTTTTTTACTGAAAATCTAAATTGTTTAGGACAATGTTGTGGCGTTTGACCTGGGGTCAGCTATTGCATTTTTATTTAACGGTTATCATAAAGAATCCACTTTTCATCACAGCCACAGTTCGATCCAATATTCCTTCATTCCTGTACCGATTCAACAAGGCTAAACAAGTTTCAGCGTTTCTTTCTGCAGATCAGTTAAATCATGAGGCACCCATATTTTGTATTTTTTTTTATTTTATTGATTTGACAAATGAGTCAAAATTGTGGGTAAGGTAACGTTAAACCATGCCGCTAATTCCTGGGTAGTTTGACTGGGATCGGCTTCCACCATCTTTCTTAATTCATCGTTATTCACCTGTGTGGTCTTTTCCGTGGCTCGTTCTTTAAGTTGAAGTTTCCATCATGAAAGCTTTTAAACCAAAATCGTACGGTGCGTTCATTAGCAGACCCCTCACCAAAACATTGATATTGCAGGCTGTTTCTGCCGCGTTACTTCCGCGCCGGAACTCGTATTCAAAAATCACTCGATTTTTCGCAGTATCCGTCTTTCTTGTCTAAGTTGATTAACAAAAACAATTAAAAGTCGATATTCAAATGTTTCACATTTTTAAAAAGAACATCATAGAAACCATGTGAAAAAAGTTTCATTCGAAAACGATACTATGTCAATTCAAAAAACCTATTACAATAAAACGGCAATTTCATATACATTTAGTACCTAAAATAAGAAGCATTTTTACTAAAAAATTTGATCCTGCATGTCGGATGTGAACAGTTTCATTAGAATCTAGAACGGTGGTCTGGGAAAGGAATATATTTCCACCTTACAGACGACCACGACGGTATAAATTTTTAGTATACACTTAAATAGACTTCCTATTTAGTTGTTGTTTATTGTTGCTACGGTTATTGAAGCGTTGTTAAGCCTCCCCTAATAAATCTAGGTTTATATGCTGATTACAGTAAGCTGCCTCCTAACAACATCTTAACCGTTTAATTTAGAACACTCACAATGTTCGGAATTGTTTTTGAGTTTCGTCTTTTTTGTTTAAAATGAGCGTTAATAAATCGTTACAATTCCTTCTATGTTTTATTAATTAGATGAGAGTAATTTATTGTGTGTTCATAAAATATTAACAGATTAACAGTGATATTGCAAACTCTTCACAGTTTCCTAATTTCAATATTTGACCAGAATCCGCTTAGGTTACTAACTATAATAAACGTTACAAAACAACTTTTGGCATTCACACCATTTGCAACCAAAAGTTTTCTCACTATGTTATTACTGTTAATTATTGGAAAGAGATCCAGAATGTTAAAGTGTGAGAGGTGAGTGTGGGGCTTAATGGCTCAGTTTGCCATAGGGCATTGCGTATAATGTGCATAACCTGCCGATTGTATAACATTGTCTTCATTATTATTTTCTTTTTGTATTGAACATTTACCAGTATGCAACAAACAATCTGCTATCTATCTAGAAAAGACATGAAACTATTCAAACTAAAATTTATATCAATAACATGTATGAGAGTTTCAAAGCTTAATTATTTGTCTCTGTGTCTTGTTTCAGATCTTGCAAATGGCCTACAACATCAATATGAAGGTAAGTAGAACGTTTTGACAACGAAGCAACAGTAACTATATTATGTTCGTTTCAATCTGATTACAACGAAGTTTCAACAGTTTCAACAATACTGGCACAGGGAGCTCTTTGCCAATAATTCAATATTCACTTTGGAATTTCCGCAAACGACTCCAGAACGAACGCAATTGTAAGCGGTAATTGTTTGAGTACTTTGCTATTTACCCACGTCTTTTATTGAAATTAATTTGTTCCAACTTATTTCGATAGAATAGGATTTAAGTTGTCCGGGATAATAATATATATAGAAAATGCGATTTGAAATAATTCAATTTATTTTTGTATAACAAAGTAATATTTGATAGATCCATCAAAGCGCAAGAGCCACTTCTCCCTATATTTTTCCATCTGTTGCTTGTGCCCCAGTATTGCCTTAAAATAGATTACATAAAAACAGATTTCTTTGTACGTATACATAAATCAAGGCTTTTTTAGGCAGAGGAGTATTAACACCCACATTTCGCAAGCTTATTGGATAGATGGCAATACCCATGTATTACCTACCTATCCTAATTGGCGAAACGTGGGTGTTTATTCACCACTGCCTACCTCTTCGGGGATATATATATATAAGCGTGTTTTATGTATAGTTGTTAATATGTACGTGCATTCCGATGAATAGAAAGAGGTATCTCAATATAGTCTACATTTCGTGCCTTGCAAAGTCAATAGGGATATTCATGCCCAAATTCAAGGAATATGAATTTCGTGCGCCAACGATATGAATTTGTGACTTGGACCTTATTTTGGAAGCTTATGCCGTTTTCCTGTCACGCCCTGTCCCGTAAGCGATAATCAGGAACCATTCACGTATTTATATATTTCTTTTCACTGGAAAATATTAATGTTGCTACGTTTGGGTGGTGTGAAGTTTCCGGTATAGTAATGGCGAAACCAATAACTATAATAATATTTCGCAAGTTAACATGGCAATCATGGTAGGTACGAAGTTTGACACTTACCAATTAAACAATTCGTTAAAATAAATAAATTAGTGGTTTCCATGTTAACATTATATTTCCATAGTGTATGTTATCTAAAGCGGCTACCTCAGTGTCAAGAAAACAGTTTCTAAGGCTGAAGGGAATATATTAATAGGTATTGTAAATTTTTTTTTACTTTTCTACACTGCTTTAGGCAGTCTGCCCATTTTGGGTCCTCTTCCCCTCTAATTTCGCATTTTTGCTAAAGGACCTAAGTGGTAGTCATATTTTAGATTACATTATCCAGATTGTATTTGATGCATATGTAGTTTAAAAAATATTAAAGAAATTGTCTGTTGCCATTACACTATTAAATTTGAAGACCTATCTACAAGACAGGTGTCTGTCCATATCCAAGTTAGTCTGTGAATCAACTGTCAAAATAAAGTAGACGAAACTTCAAAGATGTTTATCTCTAAATTTTCTATTATGGTCCATTCGATTTTAGCGGCCACAAATTTAAAATAAGAAACATTTAAAATTTGCTCCCAGACAAGGTTTACTTAAGTTTGGTCTGGTGATTAAAGCAAGCAGTATTGTTCTTTCGTGTTTTACTTTTTGATTGTGCTTGTTGAAACTTTTTCAGAACATTTATTAGCCATTGTTTTATTCATAAGCGCCTATTAAGCCCAACCCCGTTCCGTTAAAGTTTCCTTGGAAATATTTACCTTCAACAAAAAGTAAACTGGTTTTATTACTTCAAATATTAGCACTTTTGTTATTTTCCCCTATTCAAGGGTAAACTTTCACTCAAACGTACAAAATTTTTTATCAGAAATATTTAGAAATGTTTGAAAAGATAGAATCAACATATAGCTCCCGTGATACCCAAAGAAAGTTGATATCAGGCTGGCGACCGGCTGAAAAACTTAAGCCAAAATCTTGAGCAGTCTTGATTGGGGTGTTATTATTAAAATCACTTTTCGTTCGTTGGTCTCTCGACATAGTCGTTTCCATGCACTTATTTATCACTAGCACCTTTCCAGCGTGATGAATGGTATGAATCAAAAGGGAGTGGATGGGTTGATGACGTCTGACCGATATTAATCGAAGAGGGAACTCACTGTGCCAACCCTAGATAAACTGGGAATAAGGCAAGAAGAAGACGAAGACCATCGTTCTTGCCAGTATCCATTTCCCAATTCCTTGTAGGCACATTTTTATGATGAGCACTTTGGGAATTTTCGTCATATAACGTTTGTTTATTATACAAAGTGTCACATAAATACCCAAACAAGAGAAATTATTTATCAATGCCAATAATAATGTCAACCCCAGTAAATTGTTATGTCAGTCAATCTGAATTGGTAGTAATAGATAAGTATGTAGTGTATTTAACAGAAGTGTAGTAGGTATTTGTACGGACTTTAATTTTGTCTTCTTTAATTCTTGTTTGTATCTCTGGGAATATTGCGTAAGAATGTAAACGGAGTTTAAACAGTTTCAACAAGGAAATGTTATGTTATAAATACATTGCTTGATACAGCATTACTGTTTAATTTTATTCCATGTGTTTGACACCGATTGCGCCTATTGCCTGTTACACTCTTTTTCATTTGTTTGTACACAAAAAAAATCCAAATTAGATCAACGCGACGCGTGTCTTTGTAATATTAGACAGCTCGTATCATGTTAATACTGTTTTAAGCACGGAATCATCTCGGCATTTCATATTCAAACAACACGATTTCGAAGCTAATTTGAATGTTGAAAATTGTTTTAGAATGAAGTCCAATAAAAAAGGTTCTCGGAAAAGGCTAGGATATTTTGGGCTAGATTAATTTGCGAATATCTGGACTGACATAATAGGCGTTACTTATATTTGTTTATGACTTTGTGAGGTAAGTACGTTTCTAAATGAGTGTCCCAAGTTCAAATTTCTAAAAATCATTTTGTCCCAAAAAGGTCGCGAAGCAATTCTTTTTAATTTATTACGAAGTTTGTTGAGAATATAATTCTGAATTAAAATTATGCTCGTGCACTGAAAGGTAATTATACTAAACACTTCAGAGAGTTGTTAATTAATTAACTCGAGAAGTAGACAGATTGGTTCTTGCGTGGAGTCACGCTGGCTTTACTTACAATTGTCGTTTTTATAATGAGTGGTTAGCTTTTTAATGAGGCCTTCATTATAAACGGGTGTTATTTTATTTTACAAAGGTACATATATCGCGCTTATTTTTCGTGTGGGCAGTGGTATTTAACACGCACATTTTGCGAAATATGTATATATATTATCTCAAAAGCTATATCAAGGTCGAAATTATTTCAATAAATGACTTTTGTATCTTTTGCCGTCATCGTTATCTTCCATAGTGGTTGTCCTGGGAGCGAAAAAATAACCAACAATAACCCAAAGAGGCTTGTGTCAGGCAGGTGACCGGCTGTAAAACCTAAGCCAAAACCTTGAGCAGTACTATGGCTTAGAATGTAGCCATCCCAATCACTCACTCCGTTCATCCGGTCTCTGGACATGGCCCTTTCTGTCTCTATTCTATATGTTTATCCAACACTAACACCTTTAGAAACACCTCTGCATACCCCTTAGAAAATAATTGTATGTATGAACAAAAGTGTGACAATAGGAAGCAATTGGTAAAGTGTGACCCTTCATTTCAATTAAGATACGGCCCTGTCTAGGACATAAATCGCGTCCAACAATTAACAGAAACAGTCTAAACATAGCCCTTGTAGAAAGGATTATTCATCATGAAAATAGTTCATAAAACATTAAAGTGTTTAGCGCAGAAACATGTCCACATATAACCTATAAACCATAAAAGGGCCGTTAGTCCTTGGATATCAAGGGCTAGCTTGTTTAAGCACCACCTCACATTTTTCAAGCGGCCTGTCTGATAGCCCACGTTTTGTGTGCTTTATAACATTGCTTTGGAAACTATACAGATAATGGATAGACGAACCGTCTGACCCAAAAGGATTGAAGCTAGTTGTTGGTTTACCAGCAAATTATGTCAAAGTAGAGCAAGGCAGCCTAAAGTGGGTTTACTGCCTAAAACGGGCATTTTCGTATATATATAAAATATTTGGTGGGTGTTGATATACCGACACCTACGTCTTCGGGGAAAAATAGGCGTGATTTTTGCACGTATAAATAACATATTTTAAAGACTTAATAAATAATATTATGTACTCGTAAGACTCATTAGCTCACATTTTACGTCTTACTTCGTATCAGTATTATAATTATGAAAAATTACCTTATACGTGTCGAGTTTTTTTAGGTCTATTTTTCATACAAAATAATAATAATAATAAAAAATACATTTTATAAAATATAATTGTTGTCAATTGCACAGACTTGCAAATTAATTTGTTTCCCAAAAATTCATTGCGCTTCGTTATTGGCGAAACTGAACGAGCTGTGGAAAGAACAGCCATTTCGCGGTTTCCATTCCGCCCGGCATTTATCAGCGATTTTACTGTAAAGAGGAATTCCATCTGTATGAATTTGTGCATATTTGCACTATCAGCAACTAAAGCCGATGAATTTCGGGGTTATTTTTCGAACACTGGCGAGATTTTGGTTACGTTGACCAATATATGTAGGTACTAAAGGATCAAACCTTAGGTAGAATTAAAATTCTCTTTACATTTAGGACCAATAAATGCTACTTTACGTACTTTTTTAAGCGTGTCCATGTTAACATATCACACGACACAGAATTCTAAAATATATACAATTGATATGCCGCAGTCGCGCATCGCAGCAATATCGCCATTTTTACTAAAATGGTAAAAGGACACATCCACAATTATTTCTCTTACATTCTATTGAAATGATAACTGATGAAATAGGTTTTTTTAATAGGTATCTAATGATCTGACACACCTACGTAAACTCGAATAAGTGCAACAGAAAGCTACACTCTTGCCGTTTGTCGTTTTAATTCTATTATAATAATACTCTTAGCATACAACGTCTCTTAATTCCAATTAATGTGAAGACAAAGCTGTATAATCAACACTTAATTACAGGATATTCCGGATCTCAAAGCCTATAAATTACAAGAATGTGCTCGTGATACATGCTCGCGTTAATTTTAAAGTTCCAGGGGAACTCAACCCTTTGAACATTAAATAATATACCTACGCCAACGCATATTGCGGACAATTTATTTGGGTTCCATGATATAAGAAGAGGAATACAGGACTGGACCGTGACGATCATTATTATATATAATTTTTTTTTCTAATCACTGGTTAACAAATTCATTATTTAAAATACATTCGCTAGACAAAATCTATAAAATTATTAAAAATGTTGGTAGACATAAACTAATGTAGTTTACAAGGTAAGAAATTATTAAAATGTTTTATTTAACTTTATAAACGAAAGCTCTGAAAAGAAACCGTCACCTAAAATTTTTGTAAGTGATTTAGTCCACCTATGTTCATTTTAAGCCATAACAATACAATGAATACCTATTGAAAGTATTCAGTTCCATAAGAAAGAAAACCTTAAAGAATGTTTTATGTTTTGCCTCATCCATTCACATAATGTAGAACAATTACCGTGTCAATTTGCGATTGTCTCACAATGATACTGTTAGTACCCTCGCTGTTAATCATTACTTAAAATAATTACCCTTAATGTTTCTCTTAATAGCACGCAGGTAAGTTGGAGAGCCCTGACTTACACCAATGTAATTAATGAGCTTACCGTTACGGTACATGTATAAATTTTAGTTGCGACAGTGGCGGCATCTAAATATTTAATACTATGTTTGATGGAATTACTTATTGTGCTCATTAATTAAGTAATCAAATGCCTTCACTATCAGCTGTCAAAGGATTCTCGTTCAAGTACAGAATCGGTAAAGTTGAACAGCCTCAACTTCATTTTATTGGATTTAATGTTGTGTGGTTCTCTCCTAAAGAACCACACAAAATTACTTACACATATTATGATCGGCCTTTCTGGAGTACAGACGTGCATTAGGTTACGTTGCAGTATTTAAAAAAAACTCTAAATAGTGTATTATATCATCGTAAAATTGTAAATACCTTTAGATAATAATCTGTCTCGCAAGACTGTTAACTGTCGAAAGATTGTGACTCGTAACATACTGCTTCCAATACGCATTATTTCTCGATATGTTGGGTTATGTTATACATGAATCAACGAATAGGTAGGTAGAGTGATTCAATAGGAGGGTTTAGATATACAATTTTGTGATGATGATTGAAGAGGTCAGAAAATTTTAACTTTCATCGTAAACTCTTTTTTTCTTTTCTATCATATGGACTTACAAAAACTCCGTTTATCCATAATATGTCCATCTTATAACGAAGGCTTACTATTTCCATTTTAATCACTAAAATAATTGATGCTATATTATTTGGTTCATATCTGATTAAGATCCTACCTAATTCAGTTACCTTAAGCATTTCATATAATATTATTATATATAATAATTCCTACTCTATTCCTACGCCATATCCTACTCTCAAGTAGGGTGGCACAACATGTCTTCTCTTCCACTCTCTTCGATCATACGACAGTTCAGTATAAACCCCGTGTCCCCCCGTAACATTCGTTACACACAATTAAAACTAATATCGTAGTTTTAAGTTAAAATAAAATGTTGCCTTCCAAGTCGGCATACTGGCACTCGTGCGAAGCCGGGGCGGGTCGCTAGTACATAATAAATTAGTTTCCCAGAGGTGTTCCAGTTTCATTTTAGAACTTTTCGGTATACATTCAAAATGAAATCATTATTGCCGTTAAATTAAATATGGCTGAGATGAGGTTTTTGCCTTGCAATAATAAGAAATTACTTCTCTAAATTTTGTGAGCGTCATGGTTTGCCCAGCTCGCTGCGTCTGGTAATATTTGTAAAAAAGAAGAAAAAAAGAAATTCCTCATAATATCTGTTGTCGTTGTCCAATAAAAAAGATGGCCGAGAACGCTTAAGACCGTGAACGTGTTTAGGAGTGAAATTGAAATAAAAGACAGTTTTCTCAATAATTCAGCGTTTTAATTTACCAACATCCCACATATTTTAGTTTGTATCTGTCACCATAAAGGACATTTTCCAAAAAGTATGGAGTCTGGCCCATATATTTGTACGTTAATTATTATATCCTACGTACACATATAAATCACGCCTTTTCATTCCCGAAAAGGTAGGCAGAATTGATTTAACACCCAAGTTTTGCCAATTAAGCCATATATATATATATAGGTATGTAAATAGAGAAGCCGTGTGGTGACGGCAGAGTAGAATACAATTGTCACCACCCCAAATCTCTCCCGTGGGTGTCGTACAAGGCGACTAAGGATAAATCAGTGATGGGGAATGGGCAGCAGCGTTCCTCTTATACCACCTAGCCATGTACCTACTGCGACTTCTGTGCCCGATAAATGGCAATAGGCTCGCCACCTATTACATGGGAAATAACATAATTGGCGAAACGCGGGTGCTAGTTCACCTCTGCCTACCCCTTCGGGGATATAGGCGTGACTTATGTATGTATGTAAATAGAGAGCGAGACTATGGCCATCTATCGGGTAAGTAAATCGCAGTATATTGTTTTTTATTACCAGATCACACAGGAAATATATAAAACTAACTAGAAACCTAAATATTATAATAGAGTATCACCAAAAGATAGATCTAACCATATTATTGGTTCCTTTAAGCATCAAGTATCTGATATCCCTATAACAACAAATACGGCTGTTCGCCAAAAATCTACTTGCCACGCTCCTCCCGGCGCACATAAATCTTATCAACGTACGTGATGTTAAACACAAGTGGTGTACAATCGCTATTTTCGGACCTCAATGGGTATCCTTCGGTGCTTTTAGGTGATTATCCTGTTAATATATGTATAGCTGACTTGTAAATACGAAATCTATATTAATAAGGCGGAGGGTATTCGATTTATATGTCTCGACATTCTGGATTGTTCTACGGGAATGCTTTTAGATCGACAAGGAGACGCAATTTCATCATTCGAGTGTGTACAAACTTTTGTCGTGACGCGAAAATAGACAGTTTGGTTTTTCAAAATTCCTAGACTTTATACTAATGCTTAGGAAAAAATTAAACATACATACATAATTCACGCCAATATCCCCGAAGGGGTAGGCAGAGGTGAACTAGCACCCATGCTTCGCCAATTAGGCTAGGTCCCATGTAATAGGTGGCGAGCCTATTGCCATTTATCGGGCACAAAAGTCGCAGTACTTTGCTGGTTGGTAGGTATAAGAGGAAAGCTGCTGCCCATTCCTCATAACTGATTTATCCTTAGTCGCCTTCTACGACACCCACGGGAGAGGTTTGGGGTGGTGACAATTGTATTCTACTCTGCCGTCACCACACGGCTATGGCCGTGTGGTGATGTTTCATTAGGCCTTGTAATAACACAGATAATGTACAGTCGCTCTACCGTAGTTCGTAGAGTTAGCTGTGCTACGAAAGCTCGCGCAGCTTATAAATACTAACTAGTTAATACTTTTAGCATGCCCACCTCAATATTAATTATAAACTTTATTTCATCGGT
Source organism: Cataclysta lemnata (assembly GCA_963931975.1). Lineage (NCBI taxonomy): Eukaryota > Metazoa > Arthropoda > Insecta > Lepidoptera > Crambidae > Cataclysta > Cataclysta lemnata. Next base: position 10,833,353 of record OZ008339.1, read on the forward strand.
ATTGTATTTGCTGAGTCCTGTTTAGAAAATACAATACCGATAATGTTTAGCTGTGTGACTTATATTCTCAAAGGTGAATGAAACGTAGTCCTAGATTTTATATTACGATCTAATTAGATACTTTATACACACACTCAATTTGGTATGGATATGTTTTTCATTTAAATACTGTGTGGATTTCAAATTTTCTAGCGTAAATTGGTCCGAAAATAACAAGAGCTAGAATATACTAACCTTCTTTACGAATCCCGCATTGGTGGTGCTTCCCAGACATGTTTAAACATCGAGAACTCTCACTTAAACAGCTTTGACGACATCCCTGGAGTGAGTCGGGGCTGACACATTCTTTATAATTTTGAGAATTAAAAAATGTATTTTCGTTTAAAACTAAAATCTTAAATTTGGCATGACCGCTTTCAAATATCCAAACGAATTTATCCAGCAGTGAAGGATTTGCAAAATACTGATGCATTTTAAATGTCCGTTCCAGTGACAGAGCGTTGATGGCTCCAGAGTATTCCCGGAATATTTGTTTTTGCAATTCAAAAGTGCAAATAAACACGTATTCCTTTTATTGCTCGAAGTCTTTAACAGCGGCGTTTGGAAATGCATACCAGCTATTTTTTATGCCCTGTTAGGAAAACTGCTAAGCAACTCAGCTGTAGTGCGTCTATCTTCAACTGTTCAATATTGATAGAATATTGAGACCCGCCGTAAGAATACAGATAGTGACGAATAATGGGCAGTACCAATATACTGCGATTTACGTGGCCTATAGATGACAATAGGCTTGCCCGTATTACATGGGATCTAGCATAATAGGCAAAATTCACCTCTGCCTATAATTTTGGTGCTAAATAGCGTTTATATGGTGTCAAGGAAATTTAATATTTCGGACCGCCGTATCTGCTTAATTATTAGCCAGACTTTGCATTAAGAAATACATGTCAATGTTAATTAGAAAAGTCGCAGACAAGCGTGTCAACTGACTTTAGGTACTGTAATCGCGTTCTGTTAATTTTAGGTAGTATGCCCCTGCTCCCTCTCCGCTACTATCTAAAACAAGTTAAACAGTCCAATTTCAGAAAGAGAAGCTCGTAAAGCCGAATCCAGACGAGTGTAACATGTAATGTATTACGAATTCTACGTTAGGCTTTACATGTAATGTTCGTAGTGCCGTCCTAACGTAAGACTATTCGATTTTAATTTTAACATTATATAAATGTTAGAAAAAATAGTACAAAGATTTTGGTTGTTAGAAAAAGAATTTCGAAAAATTATGTTCTTGATGCGGGAACCGAACCCGCGTCCGCTGCTATCCGGGGAGGTGCTTGACCGCTCGGCCAACCAAGACACTAATTAACTTGCCGAAATTCTTTTTCTAATCACCAAAATCTTTGTATTACACGTTACATTCGTCTGGATCCGGCTTAAATGAATAATATACTGTGGTACCTATTATTTACGAAGACGACTGTTTTATTACACTAGCTGTCTTCAGGTATCAATTACCTCAAGGACAATGCCAACTATCCAAAAGTACAGTCAACAGCACGCCAGGTTAAGACCAAATGTAAATTTTTCTCAACAGACTTTGTGCTTTACAACAAACACATTAAGGTTGGAAATTGAATAAATTTGACAGTTTTGGCTGGTCTGAAGCGCCGTCGAAAATTAAGCTAGGTACCTGATTTATGACGGTGTGCATTTCTAACGAAAACTTGAACTGGTTCCAAGGAGTTGTCTCTGTGATTTATGTTGCAATCGTTACGAACGTTATATTGTGATAGGTAGTACCTAAGGGCTTGCCGTGTAGTGACGGCAGAGCAGAATACAATTGTCACTAATTTCCCTAGTTGGAGCCGACTGAGAAAATTTAACATTTTGTGGTAGTCTGACGTGCTGTTGTCTGTACTAAGTGACTAACTGCCGCACTCAGAGACGTCAATTAACTTAAATGAGTATTTAATGTCAAATTTTTTCATTCAAATCTAGACCATAGACCCGGCAAAAATAGCGACTAGTTTTGAATTGTCATTTTTTGACGTTAAGTACTCATTAACGTTAATTGACGTCTCTGAGTGCGGCAGTCCCTTCAGGGATAATTACGCATGTTATAAATGAGTATTAGGTGTGCAAAGGATTATTTAAGAACTTGGTTGACATTAGTTATGGGTCACTTATGTCCGCTATTTTTTCGTTCCCAGCCCAGCATGGAAGGTAACAAAATAGGGTATGAGGATCCGTTATCTTCTTTTTACCTTAAAAAAATGATTTAAAACAACACGGACGGAAAGCAAAAGGAATAGGAACAAAAACAATAAAAATGAGCAAGTGAGTACAAAACACGCTGTGTACTCGACAAAGGTCGGATCATTAATCTTGCTTGTACATTTTGTGTTACGTGCTAATCCACATCGCTGGCAAACCATTTTTGATGGGTTAATCGGGAAAAAAATTGACATCCGTTTGTCGTTGCTTGTTACTGTCGAAAATCTCCAAAAAAAAAGTTGAATTGTATCTTCAGTCCAATGACATTAAAAATAAATGATAAAATCTAGATTGGTAATTCTATAACCATGTGAAATTATGGCGCAGTTTGAGTAAGTTTATATATTCGAAGGCCGGTTTGGTCGAATAGTCAGTTTGCTGGCTAACTAATAGTTCAGTTAGAGGAAAGTGCCCAAAGTGTACACTGACTAAAGTGGGTATTCTCGGGTACAAAATTATTTGCAAATACTCAAGGTGAGAGGACGTGAGAACTTTAGTTCCTTTCCACCTCCATCAGTGAGGAGATATCAATGCATGGAGAAAATAATCAATTTACAAAATGATTATATATCTTGTACGATTGTTCGTTTTAGGCACTATATCCGCGGGCCACCTCCCCTATTCTCCTATTCCATCACGAGAATTTAGAAAAGCATTATCAAAGAAGAATACCTCGTCGAGAGCCCAAAGTAATTTGGTGCCCACAATAAATGATGTTCATTCAGAACTTAATAAATTGCTCTCAACGCTACTAGGTAGCTATACGAAATATTGAGCGCGGCGTCCAAACTTCGGATACCTACAGGAAACTCTTAACTTTAAAACTACTTTATTCAGTTGGAGAGTTCTCTCCGTAACAAAGGTAGTTTGGTAAGTTGATAACAAATGGCAGTCTGCCGGAATTAAATGATGGAGAAACACAGAGTAAATTCTTTTCCCTTGTTATGCAAATGCGAGCCCGGGGGATGACAAATTGTGATGCATTCTGAGGAAAACCCCTAGACTTGGTCTTCCTCGAAGATCGGGCTCGACTCAACCCGTATTCCCGGGCGACTCACGGTAATTCTAGCTCAAGGCATGTCTCCGTTTTTATTAAGGACCGTCTCATGTAACAATACGATTTATGTGCAAATTCGTGTCACCTACATTTGACCAATTACTTTTTATAGTCATGAAAAAATACAATCATATTAAAGAAATTATTATTTTAATATTTTCATATTATTCAAGTTAAATTACAAACTGCTCATATAAGACAAGGAAACGATTGTGATGCCTTTTAAAATAAATTTAATCGTCTATATTATTTATAAAAATATGCGTCTATTATTATATGCCTGTACTAATAATATCATCATCGCGCAGTATATTTCCTCTTCCATTTATATATCAGATGTTTTACCGGGTTATACAGTCGGCCGCCAGCCTGAAACCAACCCTATTTGGATACGCTATTGTTAGTTGTTTGCCCGTCACCATTCGGATGGAGTGAGTCGGGGGGGAAAGACGAAGGTACAATAAAAAATAAAATATCTCAAAAAATGGATATGGTAAATTGTATTGCTAAGTTTATGCATACGAATATATTGCAGATAGGTCGTCATAATCGTAGTAGTAATACTGTAGGTTAAGTTATTTGTATTGTGACCATTCCCAACTGCTGTTGGAAAGCGTAATTGTTTAAAATTAAAATAAAATTGCAGTAAAGAAATTGTCAGAATTTCATGATAATGTTGTGATTATGTATGATTATGTGTGGATCGACGATCTGAACCAAGAGGATTTATTTGGTATTAATATCAATAACTGTTCAAGCTTTATTAGTCTTTTCACAGAATGGGCTTTTACTAAAATGCTACAATCTAAGCTCAATTACCCAAGAAAATTGGATCCCGGGCCACAGTGGGCTTAACTTGTCTTCCGAACCTGGGCTAGATCTTATCCAACCATATTGGGGATACAATTTGGTAGAATCTCGTTTGTCGAAAACACATCCGTTGGATTCATAAATTCGCAATATTTTATCTTTTTACAGGGAGTTGTTGTGTTTATTTTGTATTGTAAAAGATTGGGATAGTCCTGTACGAAAAATTTTGTTCAAATCTACATACAGATATTTATAAACCACGCCCATTTATCCCCGAAGGGGTAGGCAGAGGTGAATTAACACCCACGTTTCACCAATTCTGTTAGGTCCCATGTAGAGTATAATAATTGTTCGTCGCTGTCTTGACCCATAAAAAGTTGAAAATTGATCTCTGATTTACTTAAATACTAAGACAATATGGATGTTTATTATTTTAATTAATCCAGTGACCACCAATGACCCCGACAAATTATAAATTTATTTAGTCTACAAGTACTTATATGGTCAATTGAACAAAATTACCTACCATGTATATAAGAGTAAAGTGGTTTATCTACCGTTCGAAGAAGTATAACTAAACAAACTTAGATACGAAAGAAGAAGGAACTAGGTATTGTATGTGTCACACTAGAATGAAAATCAAAAGAAACAAAGTTTTTCGCAACAAAGTACTTCGGTACTGAACTCTTTCCTCAAATCAATCGCATATTTCTGTAACTTAAGGCCTGTTGTAGAATCGACAAGTAGGTTCTGAATAGCTTACTCGGCAGATCATAATTTGACAGTTGTGATATGAAATATATTATGTCAATTGAACTGCCAAGTAAGCTACTTAGAACTTTATTTTCTATTGTGAAACAGGTCCTTAACCTAACACTTTTATAATGTATAAGTAATTAGAGCTTCTATTTAAGCAGAATAATTTTTCTGATGCTATAAAGCATCGCTCCTCCATAGGATGATTACAGTAGACTAATGTAAGTGTATCTGGATGCGTAAGTGCTCGTATCTAGTACGTAATTATGTTGCCCTACGAGACTGTCTTCCGATCGAATCTTTTTATTTATTTTCATCATCATCGTAATTTCAACCTTTGCTGAAGGGAGTGTGTCCTCAAATCGCAAAATAATTTTACTTTCTGTAAATTTTTTAGTTTTTTATTATATCAAGTGAACCCACCGTTGCACCAAAAATTAAATCGTATCTTCAAAACACATTTCTCTGTCTCTGAACAGCTAGGTGGAACAGTGAGACATTTAAGCCTTCCAGATCGTGAAAAATTACACTTGCAAAACTAACGTCTCATTCTCGAGCAATAGATTTTCTTCCGCCTAACTTGTTTGTACTTTGGGACACGTTAATTGGACTTTCTGCGAATGTTTGAATACGGAGCAGAGTTCGCAATTTGCGTCTACGGCTATGGAAAGGTTAATTAGTACTGTGTAAGCTTTAAGAATGTACGTGTATTAATTGGGTGCTCTCTATTATGATTTTCGTAAGGAAAGCATTGACCAAAATCTGGTAGGCATATCAACATATAGAAGTATATAGAAGTTTCGATATTTTTTTCTGACATTATTGCCATTTCAACTTGTAGAACTTTGACGTTTCAAAGAGTTTACTTCTACTACTTTCCAGCAACATAACGTGATGTTTTGGACCAAAATGTTATTAATAATAATATAATATGTTGAAGGTTAACAAAGTAAATAAAATCCATAGTGATTGGAGTTTTGATTGTCTAAACTACGCAATGTTCGCTAAGGCCAGTCATTGAATGGGTGATATATTTGTATTACCTCATCGCAGATCAAATTGATCTCCAAGGGAGTACAAATTTGTACCCGTTTTGGTTGGTGATACGATTTTTTTTAAATCCACCTGGCTAGCTTCTCTAGACTACCATATCCATATCAAATTCTGTCGCACTGATAATAATATTAACAGGATTATTGTGTTCCGACAATTTGTGGTTGAGGGTGCCGGTGACGCTCGATTCCATCTTTAGCCCTTATCGACTTTTCATCAGATGAGATGAAGGCCAAGAGCTTCCCTGTCTAGCATAAAAAAATACACTATTTACTTATCATATCAACAGAAAATTATTATCGTATTACAATACTGGTAGAAAATAATTTCCTTCCAACATCCATTTCTCCGAAATCAATCCATAAATCATTTGTGAATTTGACACATCCCTAATTTGTTACCCGAGATTGGGATCAAAAGTAACTCACCGCTCGAGGCAAAAAGGTTTGTCCTCATTAGAAAACATTTTCCTTTCTTCAACTCCTCAGGAGATCCACACTTTTTCAGGCGTAAGTCTCTTGGTATTTATACCAGCATTATTAACTGAAGATGTAGTTGACTTGAATGTTCCTTTAAAATTTTAAGCACGTGAGTTACGCTATGTGAGCTGAGCTATAAATCTATACTAATAATAAAGCTGAACAGTTTGTTTGTTTGGTTGGTTAAACACGCTAATCTCAGAAACTAATGGTTCAAATTGAAAAAAAAAATTGTGTTGGTTAGTCCATTTTTTGAGGAAGGCTATATGTTATATAACAACTGACATTAACGCAAGCGAAGCCGCGGACGATCACTAGTTTTACTTATATAATTATTATGAGTATTTGATATTTGTCCGTCATCTAGTATCCATATCATAAGTGTTTATGCTACTTACGTTGGGCTAGATGGTAGGTGTGGGTGTAAGAAGAATATAATTTTTGTTTATATATAAGCAACCATGACTCTAGCATAAAACACTTGGCTCTACCTGGATTCGAAGCCAGGACATCTTGGCCTATAGACAGCGATCTGGCCATACCACCAGGCCGGCTGCGGCCGTCAAATCTACTGTACTACTGACTCTATTTGTATAAAATTTTACTGCGTAACCACCAGTAGTTTGAATAAAACGACGACATCGTTATTATTTCATTTTATAAGTCTAAAAGTATTTTGAACCATGAGTACCATCTGCCGATACTGTGACAAAAGATCAGAATACAATTGTCAGTACTCCAATCTCTCCCGCGGGTGTCGTATAAAGCGACTACGGAAAACATTGATAAGTTCCTGGGTTACGTATAATACTTTCGAAACTTTTCTGTTCGAATTTCAATTGTTCTACCATCTAGCAGTGTCCGATATTTGCCAATAGACTTGCCTCCCTCTAACAAAATGTGAATGTTAATACACCTCTGCTTATATTACATAAAAATATTATTGTAATGCGTTGAGTGGTTACTGATGATGATATTATCATAATATATCATCAACTGGCACCAACTGGTTCCAAATCTGGAACAATCGGCTTTATATATTTTACAGTGTGGTCACCCATCCAAAGACTGGCCTTAGAGAAAATTGCATAGTTTAGTTAGTTTACCAACATTAGGCAGAACGGCTGAAGAAGACAATCGACCGACGGTCAAAATTATTCCCAGTCGATTTGCCTTCTGCACAATATCATTTATTTTGTTTAGATCAGAAATTGGATGGAGAACTTTAAGAGTACCTAATATCCGACGCGCTTCTGACTATACTAATTATGTAAGTTGTTTTTTCCGTGTATCCTTCTATCCTCGATTGATCAGTGTACTGGGAATTATGGTTTGGAAAGTAATTATCATCCATCATACTGCCATCAAAAATTATTCAGTTGTGTGATAAAATGGATTAATAAATAATGATTTTACTTTCATAAATTTTTCCCTACCGAAGCACAGATCCATTGAAAAAAATTAATTGAACGTAATTAGAATATGTGAACCTATAAGTTTGTTTTATTTCAAGCACGAGCCTTGAGTCATCATTACTAATTCTACCATTATAATAATATATTTGCCTTTTATTTTTCCTTTTCCGTAATAATCCAGCATCAATTTAGCAAATATCACTTCAAAAGCTTCGTATAACTATGTGCATTAAAACATCCACTGAGATCATTTTTTTCTGAAATGTTGTTACATAATCTAAGCGCGGGGAATGAATTGGCAACATTTTAAGGGCCTTCTACTACTTTGATCAGAATTTCCATTACGGATTGAAATATTGGACCTTCCCTGCTCCCGTGTTTGTAAATCAGGCAAAGGGCAATTGTGATTCGGAAGTTTTATTTATAAGGGAAAAGGTGTTCGGTGGGGTACAGGCAGCATCACATCTGTCTACACAGTGACTATGAAAAATCTTATAAATATTTTGAGTCGGTGAATAGTTCAGAGTTTTTCTATTCTATAGCCGGTCATTGGATAGGTGACCAAAAAAATTATTATCTCGAGTTCCTCCGTGCTTTAGCAGGCACGTTAAGCCGTTGGTCCCGGCTGCATCTGCAGTCTTTATTATAATACTTACCAACCCGCACTGAGTAACCCACCACGGGTTATGGCCCAATCTCCCTATATTCTTCCATCCATAAGGAATGCCCGTACCCCAGCAGTGGGGACATTAAAAGGCTAGTGATGATGATGATGGTCTATTTATAATATCACACTTACCACAGTTTAATATCGAAGTTAAGCGTAGTATCGATTCGTTGTTCAAGTACAAAATCTATTTTAGGTCATGTAACAAGATTATTTCGCACGTACATTCCAACGACATGGCATGCATTCCTATGGATTCCACTGAGCGATACTTACATCATTTCAGATGATATAATACCGTACAGTACAAGAGAATACTGTCTGTTTACTAAATTTTCTTGCTCAATCAATTAATTTTCCCACTGCTTGCAAAATATAAGTGCCACATCAGGTAAATATTAGTGTAAGATGTTCTAATAAGCTACAAATAATATTGATAATATTTTGATATCATATATTTAATTATATCCAAACAAAATGACAGCTCAGGAAACACCTTCCAAATAAACCCAAAATGAGGCATTGTTGGCCACCTATCCAATGAATTCCCCTTTCAAAGGTGGCTTACCTAGCGTACAGATAGCACATATCTAATAATATAAATTTCTGTATAAAAAACTCTACCTATGGTGTTAATGAATCTGTCGTTCATTTCAATGTAAGGAAACTTATGAATATTCTGCATCCATTTACATATTAATTTTGATTGGAAGACTTCATGCGTCAATTATTGTAAAAGTAAAGTCTATAAATCTCATTTATTTAAGTAACTACAGGAAGCTATTCCCGAAGACTCCTTCTGCAGAAGTAAAGTATTAACACTGATATTTCGCCAAGTATGTAAGGTTTCATGTTATCGAACAAATGTCATTGAAAAAGAAAAATAAAAATAAAATATATCATTGAATTTTCATTGGTTACGTGTTACATACATCACCATGATCGTTTGCTATGATATGAATGTGAATGGAGTGAACGAGGAGATGACATCTAATAAGAGTGAAAAAGATACTGCGCTTACCTCAAATAAAATGGGATAAGGGCAAGAGGATGGTGATCTTTAAAATTTCATATTCAGTTTACAATTGATTGGGTATTTTGATAGTTTTGTTAAGTCTGTCTTGCTGTTGATTGTATAAGAAAAACTGCTGGCCATTTTGCGTTGTTTGACACTTGCGTCAAAGGTAAGGGGTGGTGACTATCGCAATCTGCTCTGAAACCACGTTACATGCGTGTTGCGTGACTGCTTGAAGAAAAGACCCTTTACTTTGATCGTAAAATTATTACGCCTAAAGCTAGCTGATTCTGTTTGTTTAAATAATGTTTCTGGATATCAATCGGCTTGTTCTTACTATCGAAACCTAGCTTCGAGATTATACATATACGTAAAGTTGGTTGCTTCTGTTTGGTATGATAATATTTCTGCATATCAATATCTTTGCTCCCTTTGAAGCTATAACGTAATGTGACGTCGATACCAGAACATCACAAATTTAGCGGCGTTCAGAGGATTATAAACCATGCATCAGCAATTTATACTCATCTAATCATCATAATTATTAATAAACTGAAAACAGCAAATATTATTTTTTCTTTCTTTATTCACCTTTTTTTGTACAATGAAAATCAAAATGTCTGTAACACAGAACTTTGTTCGGGTTGAAAAGGTTTGACCCTTAGCAAGTTTTTCGATATTATAATATCGGTATGCCTTGCTGACCCATCGAATACGGCTTACAAAGTTAAATAGAGTTAGACTATTAGTAAAAACTTTCATATTGCCTTCAGATTTAGGTAAGCACAGATTTTTCTGGCATCATTCAGCCCGTAGACGTTAACTGCTCAATTAAGCCGCACTCAAAGAGTTTACAAAACTGCTGTTAATGCTTGTTACAGCCTCGACTACACGTCAAACATACACGCTACTACACTACACAGTGGATTTAATTCAACGTCGCTAAAAAGACCACAAAGTCAGAAATATTTCAAAAACTTATTGCCTTCATGCGGGATCCATACCCGCGTCCTCCGCAATCCGGGCAGATGCTTGTACTAATCAGCATCACTACCTTTTTTATCGATTTTTTTTAACTTTGTATTTCATTTTAATAAATTTCAAATATTTATATTCGATATAATATTCAGTCAAGTCAACGTCTCTTATATTATTATTAATTGTATTATATTTTCATTAAATTCCATCGAGATTTGTTACCAACATAGTTACTGACTACAGCTTGCAGGGCGAAAAGATGATGATCTAGCAAATATCCGACCCACTAAATAACCATCTTACAACGGCTAGCATAATACTCGTAGGATATCTTATTAATTCTTGAATTCTTTGGGTCAGTGTGTACCAGTGGCGTGGCGTGAAAAAACAAGTTAGGCAAGCCACAACTATATGAAGCCTCTTATGGTTTAAGCATTAACTTTTAACACCGCCTGCTAGGACACGGCTACAACTGTTCAACGCCATCTAGTGGCGAAGCGGAGAACTACGTTGCCACTTTTGCGTGCTTGTGCTTTGTTTTATACAGCCAGAAAGAGAGATCATTATACAAACAAAAGCCGTGTTAATAAGGGAAGGACGATTCAACCCGGTCCGGAGCGGCTTGCAGGAGCGGCGCACGACCGCGATATTGAGTGCAGTTCACAAAAGAAATTCCGCTTTTATGGCTATTGCAATAAGATCTAAAATATTTACTTTTGACGGAACTTGTTTTCGTGGGAGTTTATTACTAATGTGAGCGTGTGTCGTAGTGTATCGATGCATAAGCGCGTAGGCTGCCGAAATGCCGGCTTGATGCCGGCTTGTAGGCAAACTTTAGGTACTATTTCGCGTTGCGTGCGCCTGACAAGACTACGCTTGTCTGTGTGCGTGTAGGCGCTGTATAGAAGGCGTTCATAACTCGATATTTAGCGAGTTAGTTGAAGGAATCTAGAGAGCGGGAGCGAATTGTATGTACCTGTGTTGCATATTGTTTCGCGCGCGTTTAATACTGTTATGATAAGATTATATTGATGGATTTTTTTTATTTGCTTATAAAATGGTATTGTACTTGAATTATGGTAATGATTTTTTTATGCTCGCTCGTTTGGTACGGCTGTTGGGAATCGGGTTATATGGACGCTCCGCCACTGGTGTGTACCCATCTTAAGACTTTTTTAGTCCCGTAAACCTTTCTTTAGATTTATTGTTCTATAACCAAAAAATATAGTGACTTTTTATTTTGGCCGCTCAAACAACCAATTCAGGTCTGTAGCTGACATCAAAAGTCAACGAATATTTTCAATCAAACAGAAACATCTTTGACTTTTCATATTAGGGTGGATGAAACTATGTACGTATTGATCTACGGCTCGTCTTCTGCGAAGTGAAATTTTAATAACATAAAACACTTCATGGTTCAGTCAAGTCGTAAAAAGTTATAGGTCTGTAATGACTTTTTTATCACGCTCGTAAAAATCCACTATGTAATAATTGTACGGTATTGAGTTAACGTCGATATTGTCTTTTTTATGTTGTAAATAACAACAACTAGTTATTGGTCCTTTCCCTCAAGAGTTAATTAATAATACAGTCGAAAGTGAAAAAATTAATACAGTCTAAATCCTGTTTTATACTTAACACCAAACATGCCCATAAGCTATTTAAATTTGAATAATTACTGGGATCCATTCGCGTGAACCAATATCAATTTATCTAAATTCACTAACCTCTTCATAATTAAACTTGTCTAAAAATTTTTGTCGGTAGTGTAGGTATCAAAATCCACCCCACAACACAATATTGACCTAATTTCTAACAAGGTTTTAATAGGACGGTTTTTTAATTAAATAATAATTATTATTTTCAATTATTTGAATTATGTACGTGCCACATTACAATGGTTTGCGCCCTTAAATTAGTCTCCCACTTGTTTCCATGGTTATTTGGATATAAAATTAAAATTATACAGAAGAGTGCTCGATGTCCGCTTAGGGCTAAATTGTCCTATTCATTATGAAAACAGATTAACGAAGACTCAACTCTCTATAGTCCCTAAACAGAACGTCCAAATTACATTCTCTTTACTAAAATTTAAAAGATTAAAAGCAGACATCGCATAATCCTCAATTAGCTGTAATACGAGATCTAATCCTTTCATTTCTGCACCACGCTTGTCAACGTATCTTAACGTGTTACGACGTAACGTATACTCTTAATACATTTTAGCTGCGAACAGCCTATATAAATGTCACAACGTGTTATCTAAGGAAATCCATTACAAGATTTCATGCTTTTACGAGCGTATACATTTCACGGGTTGGTTTTTGGTGGACAGTGATATTTGAAGACTCAAATCTTATTTTTTAATATACAAAATTATGACAGTAGTTAAAATAAAAAAAATATAGATACGCAAATAAATGTCTCTGAAATCACTTCTAAACATTGTTTTTTTTCAAAATATGTCGCTTTGTATGACAAAAGCGTAAAAAATAATGTCTGGTCAAAGTTTTTATTTTAATTTTTTTGTACCGTGTTAATTGTCTATCAAAAATAAAAAATAAAATGAAAAAGAATGATAAAGAATTCTCTATGGAGATAAACAGGTTAAAATATCACTTCAGACACCAGCTCCTCACTAAAATCAATCTACCATTATTTGCCTCTCTTTCGCCAGCCTTTGCTCCTAATAACCAGTGTCCCATTTTATTTTTGCAGACGTCAACGACTCTCATCCTGCTTCTCCACTTATCTCTGCACACGGTTGATGAGGGGCACGCCATAAATCCGAGTGAGTACACATTAATTTGCGTTTAATCTGCAACTCAACGGAAAATGGTTGCTGTAATAAAAAATATGGCCCAGTGACCTTTATGTTATTTTCAATTTAATGTGGATTGAATATGGTAAAAAAATTGCTTTTCGTTTTTTGAACAGTTTATGCTGTCACGGTTCCGTGTCAAGGGAGCTAGATTAATAGGTCAGCTATATGCAATGTGTTAAAAAGATCGAGCCATATTTAAAGGGATAGGGAAAATAATAAAAGGGATAGTCTAGAGGAGAGTCATACTCAAAGATGGCAGGTGCCAGGTATGCGACCGAATTTAAAACAAAAGCCAAACATTGAGCAATATAATTTAGAATTTTGTCAACCGAATGCCTCTACCCGTTTATCAGTCTCCCGACATGATCCTTTCCGTCACTTTTCCACACATTCATTCATCACAGGCACCTTTGTGTGATAGATGATGTGAATCACAAGGGAGAGGCTTGCTTGATGACATCTGACCGATGTCAATGAAAAGGGAAATATACTGCGCTGACCTCGATAAGGTGGGAGCAGGACAAGAAAATGTTGATGAGTCTAGATTAGAGGAAGGTGGCCCAATGTGGGTATTGTGCCTAAATGGGCACTTTCGTGTATAAAAATAATTGGTAGACTGGGTAGAAAGACAGTCATTACGTGTTATGACCACTGACTGGCATCGAAATAATTTATGTTCCGCAATAAAGGCAGACAAAGACAAAAGAAAAACGCCCATAAAATTGAGACGCGCCCTTTGGAAAAATAGGAAATTGCCACCGTTTGAGAAAGGTCGGGCAGTCCTGTCCTGTCTAGAATTCGAAGTCCATCATTATTCAAATGGAGGTCAATGAAGACAATGGAATTCCGAATGATGCTTGCCGCGGTCAGGCGTAAATGACCCGAGAGCTCAATAAAAAACCAACAATACTTTTACTACCGATTGTACTTTTAAGAGCTGGCGCGTTTCTGTGCCATTGTTGAATGTTGAATTCATTAAGGAACTTTTTACTTTGAAACTTTCCAATGAGAAAATGTTGAGAATTCAAGGCACAAGCAAGAGGTAAAAACAATTTCGCTTATTCAACCGAAGCAACATCGGGTTTTCAATTAATCGATTCTTAGATGAGAGCCGAGCAGATTTGGGAAAGTTTTTTATCGCTGACTTTAAGCCGTAGGTACTATTATGTACAATAAACAGATTGGAAATTAGCTCTATAAATTACTTATGTACATTTTCAGCTTAAGCATGACTTTTTAATGGATGGACGATTAAGGTACAGGGGGATAATGATTCACTATAAGCTTTGATGTCATATACCCAAAGTGGGTTGGTATCAGGCAGGCGGCCGGCTGTAAAACCTAAGCCAAAACCTTGAGCAGGTTTGGACTAGCAAGTTGTCTTCCCAATCACCCTCTCCGTTCATCCATGTACTTGGACATGGTCTTTTCCATCTCTTTTCTATACATTCATTCATCACTAGCACCTTTCTGGTGTGATGGAAAATATGAATTAAAAGGAAATGGATCGCTTGATGACGTTGGACCGATATTAATCGAAAAGGAAAGTACTTCATCGACGTCAGATAAACTGGGAACATGGCAGGAAAAATAAGAATCTTTGATGATTAACATTAAAACTTACAAGAAAATTGACATACTTAACTAATTATCTGAAATAATAATATTTGGTAACATAAAAAATTCAACTGTTAAAAAAAACGATAGGTGTGTACTCGACATATACTTGATAATGATTTTGGTCATATATCCAATGACTAACATATGCGAAAATTGGTTAGCAGTGTACTAGCTACTGCGTCATCGAACTCCTAATCCATGTCTTATACTCATAGATTCCCCAAAAGCCACCGAAACAAAATTGTAAACTAAATTGCGACCCAAATGCGCACCACTACACGTTCGGCACGTTTTGCTTTTCCAAATATTTGCAGGTACCAAATCACTGTGATGTATCGCATTCTTTTTTGAGTACACATAAATCCAAGTTGAAACTAGTACACGTGTAAGCGAGAGCCAATGGCTTATGTCAGAAGAAACGGGCTGAGTTACGGCTCAATTCACGTGGTACAAAGCAGCTACATAGAGGACTATTGATATAGTATTTCATTGGGAGAGAAATCCTGACAGCTTCATACGGCAGCTCTAATGGGAAATACACGCGAATAAGTCACGATATAAATGCAATATTAGGGTGTTCTACAATGTTTTTCCCTAAATTACATATAACGGTTGCAAAATGAGAGTAATATTCCTGACAATACCATCTACGGAACTGTTGTAAAACTCAAACAGTCCGGCTTGGTAGTACCTAGTAAATGAGCTTATATTATTATGTGACATACACAAGGATAACTACTCTAAAAATGTAGAATAGGGCGTAGAAAATATCAACTTCACATTATTGTTGTATTCTCTTTGTATTTTTATAAAAAAAAATTACACTCACACCTATCATCTAGCCCAAAGTAAATAGCTTAAGCACTTGTGTTATGGATACTAGATGACGGACATAATTTTTAATATCATAGTAATTATGTATAATAAATGTTGAAAATATACTAAATAAACATATAAACAACCATGAATCGGGAACAAGTATTTGTGTTCATCACAAAATTTTCACCTATCAGGATTCGAACCCTGGACCTCTTGGCTAATACCCAGCGATCTGAGCATTCGACTAAGCCAGCCGTCAAAAGCTTATAATTGTGAGATATCAAGGCGGTATTGTGTCAATAGCACGGATTATGTGATTCTATTCTAATTTGCTCCTTATTGACTATAATATCTCTACATCACCAGCCCTTTAATATCCCCAGTAATGTATGAAATGAAAAATGGACCCACACGCTGGCCAACGTCTTAACGTGCCGTCGAAGCACGTAGGAAGGATGTATCCAGATAATATATTTTGTTTACCCATCTAATGAGCAGCGTTAGTGGACATTGCTCAGTTTAAGCAATCGCAGGTCGAACACGCTGTGACGCTGTGCTATCGAGTCAATTGACGTATTAAATTGACTCTTATTGGAGAATGTTACCTATTTTTGAGTATTAGCTCTCCACATTCTCATTCAAAAATAAAAAAAATATACAAATGAAAGAATTACGACACCTCAATTAGTTTCTGATTTAAAGAAGTAAACTTGCTGAGCGTTGTAAAATGACTTCACATGCGGTCACGTAACTGTTAGTGGGACTCGATATTTTATCGTAAGTTTAAGTTTAAGTGCCTGTAAAATCAAAACTAATAGGTATTTTCGACTACAACAAAAACTGGAGTATTTTTATACATACCAGCTTTACTGTAACAAACTTTCAAGCGATTTGGCAAACCTATTAACATTCTCCATTTACAGGCTGTTCCTGCCTACGCTTCACGTCAACGTACGGCAAAGAGCGGGGTACGTTCAGCAGCCCTGACTACCCGCGTCCGTACCCAACGCGTGTGGACTGCCTCCTGTACACGTTCCTCGCCGCGCCCCACGAGATCGTCGAACTGGTGTTCACCGACTTCGACATCTACAAGGAGCATCTTGAGTGAGTGACTGAGCTGTAAATTTGGTGACATATCTACAAAAAAAACCATCATCGTCACTCTGCTCTTATCCCATCCTAATTGGGGTCAGCGCTGTATGTCCTGTTTCTCCACTCTGTTCTGCCACTCGTCAATGACCTCACACAATCCATCCAAAAATTAGTGACTTACAGAAAATCATCATCATCACCCTGTCCTTTTCGCTTCCTACGTGGGGTCGGCGCAGTGCGTCCTGTTTCTCCACTCCCTTCTGTCACTCTTCACCTTTATATAATACCTCATACAATCCATCCATCTTTTCAGTGGTCTTCCTCTTCTTCAACGTCCATCAATATTCATGTCCATAACATTTTTAGTCACGCTCATATCCATACCAAGCTAAACAGCTCTCTTTCAACATTTCTGCCACTGACACCAAAATTAGACTTTCTCTCTCTTACGTACTCGTACTGTCTTATCCAGAAATGTCAAATAGGACACTACTACTATCATCGTCATATGATTAACGGAATACTATGACCAAACGTTCAGTAGCCAGTGTGTCTGAAACTTACTTTCGGCATATTATTATTTTATACTCTACAGGTTTTTCTATTGGCTTCGGTTCAGATACTACATTGCACGCATTTCCGCATCAATATAGTACATTGATGTCTTTTCCGCTTTCATAACTGCTATTGATCCATAAGTAATGGTAAATGGTAGTTAGATCCCATGCACACGGGGTTTTGAACATGCCGAGGACGCGCGTCACTCTTAACTGAAACGCGCAAAAACGCTTTGTTTAAATCTGACAATTACATACCTACTCCTCTTTCTTATTGTATAGTTGTTCAGAATTGTAAATAGTTTATCTCGTCTGTCCGCGTTGATCCCTTTAGGAATGGTAAAAAAGAACAACTAGGAATATAAAATGTCAGACAAAGCGTTTTGTCTATCGATATTCTAATATTAATAGCTATTTGAATACGAGATCCCGGCCTGTCGTGTACAGTGAAATTATTTTCTCCAAAAGAAACAGTAGGGATATTATGTACAGAATATCCAATGAGCCGAGTATTGTTCGTTACCTACATTCTAACATTTTGTGTAGGTGTTGAATAAGGAATATTTCTGTAGATAACTCCTAATATCCTAACGTAATAATGTGAACTTTTGCCTATTTTTAGTTGAAGAGTTGATCGCTAATCGAGTTGATCGGAATTCAATTATTAAATTTTTAAGACTAAAAATATAACGCTCGGAGGCATCACTATAGTTTCAATTGCCTATCTACATAATTAAATACAGTATAAAATCAAGGATGTTAATTATTATTAAATAACACCCACGTTTCGCTCTTATGGCTATTGCTAAGTTAAGAATAGAATTTTTGCCCTCTAAAATAATGTCTAAACTCTAAGGATAAATCAGTGATGAGGAATGGGCAGCAGCGTTCCTCTTATACCATCTAGCTATATACATACTGCGACTTTTGTGCCCGATAAATGGCAATAGGCTCGCCACCTATTACATGGGACCTAACATAACTGGCGAAACGTGGGTGCTAGTTCACCTCTGCCTACCCCTTCGGGGATATAGGCGTGATTTATGTATGTATGTAAAATAATGTATAGTATTTTAGAGGTAAAAAATTCAAGAGTTTCCGTCACAGCAATTTTGACGAGTATCTTACATCTTATACGGAGACAATTCTAGCTCTAGGACTAAGTTTGATTAGTCGACAAAAATAATTGTTGCACCAATACCTAGTCTTCTTTCTACCCTTTACCCTACCGTTCCCAGTTTATCTGAGGTCGGTGCAGTATGTTTCCTCTTTCATTAATATCGGTCAGCATGATCAAGCCATAAACTCCCTTTGCTGCTGCGACTAGTCGATGGTTTCATTTGCCCTCGGCTTCGATAATTTGCCACTCGTATATACGAAACCTTACATTTTGGTTATGACTTGTTTGTGACTGATTCCTCAGGCTCTGCCCAAGTATGCAAAAACACGTGAGTCTAACATTCCCACGCCTACAGTATGAAATTGTTTGTTTTAGTTGAGGAGCACAAAACTCATAAAAGGAATGGTTGGAATAGATGCAATATTGCTATAAAATAACTAGGAATTAGATATATATTTAAAACTAGCTGTGCCCGCGAACTTCGTTTCGCCATCAAAAAGCTTTCATACAAACTTTCATCCCCTATTTGAAATTGAAATTTAAAGAAAAAATACCCTATTTTTAACCCTGGGTTATCAACTATATTTGTGCCAAAATTCATTAAAATCGGTTCAGCGGTTTAGATTTTTCATACAAACTTTCATCCCCTTTATAAACCCTTTAGGGGTTGATTTTTGAAAAACATAGTATTCTATGTTCCACCCTGGGTCTTCAATTGTATTCCAAATTTCATCCAGTGGTTTAGCCGTGATTGAGGGACAGACAGACAGACAGACAGACAGACAGACAGACTTTCGCATTTAGAATATAGTATGGATTAACATAGCGTTTATACAAAATAGTTCCCACATAGTTCCCGTTCTTGCGGGATTTTCGGAATGGTCGAGTTTCCGCAGAATTTTTATTTTTACACCGGGATATCCCTCAACATCTTGCCCGCGTCTTCTTCTAGAAAATGAATTTCTTTGCCAAACGTAATACTGGGGAGCTTCGTGATATAAAAGGGTTTTTGCAAAATCGTCGCTTTTGCAGAGATCAAAGAACGCTGTAAGTGTCGTTGATGAAGGATTGTTCACACGATCTTGGAGATTTTCATTATTATAAAAATATACTCTTTGTCCATTTTCCAAATGAACGGCTAAATGAACTACTGCCGGAAAACGTTCATGAATCGAAAATTGAAAAATTCTCCAAAACGCCTCCGAGGAACTTATATAGCGACCATTTAGATATTTTTCTACTTCGTCGTTATTACTTTGTAACGAAAATGTGGCTTGATCAGAACCTTTATGAATATACTTACAGATGTATTTAATAGCTTTGACCGATTGACAAAACTCTACGTTAATGTGTGCATTGAAAATGCGTGACAGCAGTGGATTATAGGGAACCACCCAACGATTATCCACGCTCATTTCTGTACCTTTTACACGAATTATAGCTGTGAATCCACCATTATCTGGAGACCTGCGTCTGTAGGTTGGATAACCGTCATCCCCGGTTTGTGTTTCCGAAATAAAATGCCTCGGGTACTTTTTAGAACAAACGTTTTCTTTCATACATGGTGATGCAGGATTATGAAATCCGCAAGGACCATGTATCATATTTTTTATGACAATATTATGAAGAATCTGATCTTGTTGTATGTCAGGTATTTCAGCCGATATTATTGCATCTATAGAATCTGGTTGAACTTTGTTAGCCAGCCACAATAAAATATGGGCGTGAGGTAAACCTCTTTTTTGCCATTCTACACTGTAAACAAAGGCTTTCGATGGGCCAAAAATATGTTTCTTCGTTAATAGGTCTATCATTTTTTTGAGTTTTAAATGAAATACCCTAGAAATTAAATCGTGTCTATCATAAGAATGTTGATTGGGCAATAACTCACTTTTTATTTCTGGCCATTCGGGGTTACATGTAAATGTAATGAAGAGGTCAGGTCTTCCAAATTTCCTGACATATGTCATGGCATCTTGACTTTTTTCATTCATGAATCTGGGGGATCCTGTAAATGACGACGGCAATATAACGTGCTGGCCAATATTAGAAGCGTTTAAATGTCCATCATTTACGACGGCATCTCTTAAATGAATGTAATCTTCTGCTCTCAATTTTTTTTGATTTCTTTTGATGAAGTTCAGCCTCTCAGAAATCATTTTTGCCGCCATATCAACACAATATTGGTTGAATAATCCTTTAAAATAATGTATACTGTTAAAGTCATTTATTCTCACCATGAATCTAAATGCATAAAACTGCATACATGAAACAGTTTTAGATGTAGCCGTAGTATTCTGCTGTGGAATATTAATACAGTATCCGTCGTTTCCAAAGGGAAACAGTAAGGGATATTGAAGCGAGTCATAAGATCTATGAATTTCAGAAACTCGTTGAAGTCGACCATCTCTCGCAGTCAATACAATATCACGGGGACCTTTGTCTTCATCTATCATAAGAACAGCTACTTCATCTACTACCGGCGCATTATACCGACCTCTATGCTCATTAGGAGGTTTTACATCAGCATGAATGATAAGTTTTAAATCATTCGGTGGTCTATTTTCTAGATTGTACTTAAAACTTTGAATATACGTATTATGATCATGAAGATATGTTTGGAGAACGTCGATAAGATCGATTTGCAAGCTTGGGTTTAAATTTGAGCGCAAGGATACCTGATCTGCATGGGAAACAAAATATATTTGTAGGAATTCGGGTTGTGCCCCTACAGCTGGAAGTAAGTCACCGATTAAATGATAAACTTGCCCTTGGACTTTAAAAGTGGGCATAAAGTTTCCCTCACGAATTTCTTTGGCACCAAATGAAGTCATCTGAAATAATTTATTATATTGTCTTGAGTGATTTAAGAAATGCTTAGATGATGGATGTGAGCCTGATATCAGTTCCTTTAAAACGGATGTTGGTTCCGGAATTATAGGTATATTTACTTTGCCACCACTACAACACAATCCAGGAGTTTCAGCTGCCCATTTTTTTGCTTGGCATAAGTTGCATATTTTATCCATTCTGCCAATATCAATATCATTTAGCTCAGAATAGTCAACGGTACAATCATAAGCAAAAGCAGCATTTAATAAATTATGTTGTCTGCGAGTTCTATTCCTAGTTGATCGGGCATTTTGCTGTGTTAATCGTTGGGATCGTTCAGCGCTTGATTCCCGATCACGGTTAGCCAAAGTTCGGGAATTCTGTGAGGCCAAACGTTGAGAACGTTCAGCACTGGATTCCCGATCGCGGTTAGCCAAAGTTCGGGCATTCTGTGAGGCCAAACGTTGAGAACGATCAGCACTCGATTCCCGTTGCCGGTTCGCCAAAATTCGGAAATTTTGTGACGCTAAACGCTGCGAACGTTCAACGCTTGATTCCCTTGCACGGTTTTGTTCAGTAATTGCTCGTTGTGTAGCCAACCTGTGCATATTTTCATCCTCAGTTTCATTGCTGCGCAAAACTCGCAGCCGCTTTGCAGTAGCAGTCTGCCGAGAAAGCTGAGTTCTTTTTCTCGGCATTATAGTGATGAAGAAAGAACGTAGAAAATGAAAACTTAACTAAAGCGTAACTCGTAAAAAAAAAGAAACGTAAGATTAATAATTAGGAACCTAATTGTTTTTATTTTTAACGATTATGTCAAAAGAAAATCCGTAAAATGAAAATAAGTTAACAAACTTTATACTTAAACTTAACCCTAATCTAATGAGAATAAATAGGTAGACCACACCTATTTACAGGTTTTACCTAAAGCGAAAAAAAAATAGAAACTAAATACGTTAAACTAAACCCTAATCTAATAAGAATAATTAAGTAGGCGATACCTATTTAGGTACCTACAGGTATTATGTACCACAAAAAAATATTAGAAACTGAATACTATTTTTAAAACAAACGATACTATACTTTTAAAAAACACATACTTATTAATTAATAATCTACATGAAAACAAAAAAGTGTTATTATTGTGTCACTAAATACTATCCTAAAACAAATAAAGTACCTACTATATAGAAAACAACCTCAAAATGAAACTGTGTTTAAAAAGTAATATTACGATGATAATTATATCGCATAAACAAATTAGCGCTGTATTCAACCGTTCAGTAGGGAGCCGACCGCGCGAGTGAGCCGCGCGGCATGGTATCTCGTAGAGCTGCACCCCCCTCCCGGCTTGCCCGCAAGCACCGCCTCTCTCCCGCCGCGCCGGCCAGCGCAGTGAGCGCAGAGAGCGAGTTGGTTTTGTTTCGGAGTTATTTATCATTGTAATCTTTAAAGTTTTTTGTTGAAATTAAGCTATGTCAAAGACAATTTTATTCACAATGAAGTACTCTTAACCAACAACATATTTATATTTATATTTGAATAAAGATTAATATTATTATGTTGATACAACTTAAACAAATTATTTCGACCAAACGGTCATTGTGACTAAACCTTAAAAGATAGACATATGCCGTCGCGGACTTTTTTTTAGATCATGTATAGAGGAATAATTCTTTCATACATATTTTTTGTGTATCTTGAACCGTTTTCGCAGCGCACGCAAAGAAAGCCTTCAAAAATGAATAATTTTCCCCGTTTTTTACACATTTACCGCTCTGTCTTTGCTCCTATTGGTCATAGCGTAATGTTATTTAGCCTATAGCCTTCCTCGATAAATGGACTATCCAACAAAAAAAGAATTATTCAAATCGCACCAGTAGTTTCGGAGATTAGCGCGTTCAAACAAACAAACAAACAAACTCTTCAGCTTTATTATATTAGTATAGATTAGGTTTGTCTCTCTTCAGACAGTGATGAGAGATGGACAGCAGCGTTCGTCCTATATTAGCTAACCTGCCTGCCCTTTCGGGGATATAATAATATAAGCTGACATATTCTACTTATGTTTTGTTTGCTGCCAAAAGCATAGTTCTTGAAATACAGGCAAAATTATCAGATGATTATTAAAACGACTTACCGCTTAAGTTTCGGTATTTGCTTTCGTCACTCGCTTCTGTGTAAGCTACCAGGAACTTTGGAAATTGATGGGGGCCCTTAAATGATTTAGCCTCAGCTCATTTGCTAAATGAAATTTCGTAGTAGAATGACTTTGATACTATTATGAAAATTGATGGCCCAACTTTGGAGGGACAAGCAAATTCCCAACAAACGTGAAGCAGTGAACACATTAAAACTCTTGTCTGTTATGAATATTAAATGTTTGTGAGATGTGAAACATCAACGATAATAATTATTAAACTTTGGCTGTGGAGTTACGTTATTGATCGGTTGGAATTTCGATGATTTTATCACAGAAGGCCACGTGGTGAAGGCAGAGCCGAATACCAGCCTAACCCCAATTGTCACCACTCCCACCTCTCCCGCGGTTGTGGTAAAGACATCGATTAGTAATGGGCAGCAGCGATTCTCTTATACCATCTCAAAATATCCTGCGATTTGTGTGCCCGATAATAAATAACAAAGGCTCGTCACTTTTTACATGAGATCTTTAATTTAACTGGTGAGAAGTAGGTAACACCTACTTTTCACCAGTTAAATTAAAGATTTCACCTCTGCCTATCCCTTCGCGGATGAGATCAAATGTATGTTACATGATTAATGTAACATACATTTGAATAGCTTGTATTAGTCGCATAAGTGTCAAACTCATCAATACAATAAGATTTCTTTTATCATTATTTATATCTGCAATCGTATCAACAGTCTTCGCTTCCCAAATCAAAATTGCCAAAATTGCGTCCCAGCAATAGTCACGTATCGTCACAAATTTAGAACACACAATTTTTCCTAGTTTTTGTTGAGTTGAGTCTCTGTTGTATAAAATAGAGGTGGAGATCGAAAGCGCAGGTGGCTTACCGCGCTTAGTCTGCGATTGTGTAAACTAAGCAATCTACGCTAAGGCTTTTTATTGCGGCTTAAAGATTGGATAGACGGCCAAAAAATTTGCTCAACTGCATCTGCTGTCATTAATACCTACCAATCCGCACTGGACCAGTGCAGTGGGTTATGGCCCATTCTCCCTTTATTATTCCATCCACTGTGACTTTAAAGAGCTGGTGATGTATCATATAGGATATGAAGAATAACACACAAGTTTTCAATATCTAACGTCTTGACGATTTATGAGTGTATACAAACATACCCGATATGAATAAACGAATTTTGACTTTTGATAGGACACTGGCATTGTAGCGCTTGCCGAACGAAAATGACATCGTGTCATAAAATAAGTCCGTTGTGGCTTGGTACAACGCAACGGCAATTATCTCAGATTGCCAATACTGCGCTTGTCGGAGCCGCACCGTAACCGCGATGAGTTATTGCGCGTGTGAATATTTCAGTTTGTCTACCAATACCTTTCCTGCCCACTAGCCAAGTGGCCAATCTATTCCAACGAATAGAGTAAAAATGTGTGAAACTGTAGGCCTAGCACGGGACGTGGATTCAAGGATAAGAGAAGTGTACGATCTTACGGTAATAGCAATGCATTCTCAATAAAAACTCTTCATCGCCTTCCTGTCATAATATTTCAAGATTATCTGAGGTCGGCGCAATACGTTTTCTCTTCCATCAGACGTCATCGGCCCATCCAGCCTCTTTTATTTCATATCATACCTAAAAGGTGCTTCTGATGTAATAATATCTAGAAAAGTGATGAAAAAGATATCAACACTCACCCGTTCAATGGTGAAAATTGCTTAGATCTTAAATTACGAAATCGCAGAACAAACGCAAGTCACAGATGTAATTAATAAATAAATATTTCAACACTCACATCTATCATCTAGCCCAAAGTAAGTAGCCTAAGCACTTGTGTTATGGATACTAGATGACGGACATATTTTTAATATAATTATGTATATAAATGTTGAAAA
Organism: Cataclysta lemnata; assembly: GCA_963931975.1. Taxonomy (NCBI): domain Eukaryota; kingdom Metazoa; phylum Arthropoda; class Insecta; order Lepidoptera; family Crambidae; genus Cataclysta; species Cataclysta lemnata. The sequence goes on from OZ008339.1 coordinate 10,858,776, forward strand.
TATACTACATAAACATATACACAACCATGACTCGGGAATTTATGTGTATCACAAAATTTGCCCCTACCAGGATTCGAACCCGGTACCTCTTGGCCAATACCCAGCCAATCTGAGCATTCGACCAAGCCGGCCGTCGTGACTATAATTATACATTTAAAACAGTAAATAAAACACAACTTGTAATTTTTTAAACTCAAAAGAGCGTTTTTAACAGGTACTAAAATATAATTATTTTAAATCTCTCTTACTGACAAAATGACGAAATTTATGAGCGAAACAAATTAGCGTTAAAAAGCATAAATGTTTGTCAATTACAACCTTCAAAGGCAGGTAACGAAGGAAAATAGCTTGTACATTATTCAATAGTACCTAATGTCGTTCGGAGTACTGTGGACGGATAACAGCATTTTTATTCTTTTGACTTGAAATTTCTTGTAAAATAATTTCAATTAAAATTAGTTGTTGCATACCTATCGTGTCACGATTTCTGTTATTTGAAACCCCCATCTACGTGTTTTCAATCGACAAGAACAATTTGGAAAGAGTTGCTCGGCAATGATTTCTGACCTCTTTTTCTTTGTAATAATATTTAAGAGCAAGCAAACTGGCTTCATACATCCTCTGATTGAAATTTTAAGTAGTTACGTAATCCCTTTTTAATTCAGAACTCCTTAATCATGATGTCAATCTTTGAAGTAGTTTCTCGTAGAATAATCACTAACTGTTAATAACAGCCAGAAACGTATCAAAATCTACTGGATTTCCCACAACCACAAATCCGACAAAGGCCGTCTTAACATCGAACTCAATTTGAATTGTACTAACAGAAACTTGGACAAGCAAATATTATCGGAGGACCTCATTGGAATAGTGATTTTCTTCGAGTGCTTATTCGGAACTCAAAAATATACTTTCTGTTAGTTCCATCCATCCATCTCCCAATTCAAAAGCATGCTAACTTATTCTTAAATTACTATTTCGTTCCTTGTAGGTGATGGTGGTAAGATGATTATTTAAGACTTTACTAAAAGGACGTTTCGAAGGTAGAGAGTGTTGTAGTGTAGTTTACAAGAAAAGCGGTCGCCCATTCCCCGCGGCTTCGCTCGCGTTAATGTCGGTTGTTATATAGCCTATAGCCTTCTTCAATAAATAGACTATCCAACGCAAAAATAGTTTTTCAATTAGAACCAGTAGTTTTTTTGATTAGCGCGTTTATTAACCAACCAACCAAACAAACTCTTCAGCTTTATAATATTAGTATAGATATAACCCTTATTCGCCTCGTAGAAAACCCACGGAAGAGATAGGGAGTGGTGACTGTGCTCTAAGTATCCAAGTCTTCATTATAATCAACAGAGACATCGAGATTCAGGAAAACATCTAATACTTCAATGTCAAGCAAATTACTCTCGACTTACCTTAGAAGTAGTCGGTGTAGTCTCGACCGTATTCAGCGAGGAGGCAAAAACTAAAATCCTCAGACATCAATCACAGACATTGAGGTTGAGGCAAAAGGGGAGGTTTTTGCGAATCTAGATCGAGAGATTGCTATATTATCAAACCAAATGATATTCTACTAAAATATGCATTAGATAAATATTCCAAGGGATGGACGGGATTTTGTAAGATCTACTTTCTGGTGTATTTTCTCGACTTTTCAGTTCAACGTTTCTAGAATTATTTACAACAATATAAATTTAGAATATTGATTATATATTTGTAAAATATTGAGATATATTTTCAGAATCAAAAACCATGACTCTTCTGATTCAGTGATCGGCGTTTTTACCACGTTGGAAATATATTTCAATCGAATTTGATCTTCACAGTTAAGGTTGATAATCAATTGTCAATACTTGGTTGCTAACGACTACATGCTTTCTCTCTTAACGTCCCTAATAATAATATGATCTAATATAATATAATATGATATAATATAATCTTGCTACCGGCAGTTCCCCATCGCGATGGGGAACTGCATTTTTGTATTTTTAAATGTTATATTTTTTAATGTTTTATATTGTAAAAATGTAATGTTTAGAAATATGATTTTGTATGTATTTTAAATATAATAATATTATTTAATAATATTTTAATTTTCTTCTAAAATGTAACGCGATGTAAAGTAAACAACAACAATTAACAATTACATACTACTGAATAATATTGCATTAACCTTTAGCCGTAACCTTTTTAGCTATGAATTGAACTATAGCTTGGTATGTTTATTTCGAAAAGCTAGACGACTAATAAAAAATAACGACTAACACCAACCACTTTGAAATAATGTGTGATAAAAGTAATGTTGGGTAAAAGTCTAAGTATTTAAAAGTAATTCAAAGGAGACTTGATGAATTACAAAATGAAATTACAAGGCTTAAACAACAATGATATTCCAAAGTCTAGAAGGCAAGAAGTCTACATTTCATCCCTGAAACCTCAATCTGGCCCAAGTTGACGGATTAACAACCGTTCTGCCTATCGGTTAAATTGTTTTATCTAATCGGGCCCAAAATATTCGGACAGAAATAATAATTTATACATACACACATACATAAATAACACCCATTTATTAAGATGTAGGCAGAGTAAGTCTTCGTAAGTAAGGTATGTAAAAGTTGCAAAGATTTGAATGGACATGTCTAAATTGAAGTACCAACGGTGACTGCCCCAGCAATAAAAAGTAAAATAGATCCACCAAACCTTTACCTTTGTATACGATATTATGATAACGAGATTTTTTTAGTGCAACAATTTTCCTTTTCCGCGCGCAGTGTATATTTTTCGAAATTTATCAGCGGGTTAATTTTATCGAATAGAACGGAACTGGAACATGTTTCCCATATAACCACCACGTATATACCAAGGCCGCGTGGTGACGGCAGAGTAGAATACAATTGTCACCACCCCAAACCTCTCCCGTGGGTGTCGTAGAAGGCGACTAAGGATAAATCAGTGATGAGGAATGGGCAGCAGCATTCCTCTTATACCTACCACCTAGCAAAGTACTGCGACTTTTGTGCCCGATAAATGGCAATAGGCTCGCCACCTATTACATGGGACCTAGCCTATTTGGCGAAGCGTGGGTGCTAGTTCACCTCTGCCTACCCCTTCGGGGATATTGGCGTGAATTATGTATGTATGTATATACCAAGGAATGAAAATAAAGCTGATGGATACAAATTTTTTTAGCGCCATCTCTTCCGTAATTTGTCAACTTGTGTGTCAAGGTTTTCAGTATCCTCAAAACCCGGGATAAAATAAAACACTTAGCTTAATGCTCACCAGACAGCTCTTAGCTCTTAAATTATGATGCTCATTTATTACCGTTTATAAGCGGGAACTTGATTTCCCTTAAATAGTAATGTTTTATGAGAGACTATCTAGATGATCCGATGTTTTTGTATTGTGGCCACATTTTTTTGTTTATTCAACTTAATACCACAATATCTTTAGACCACCTGTTCCAAAATGTTTGTGGTAATACACCGATGACTTACATGGCGCAGGGTCTAGCGCAGAATGGGATTGTGTAAACTAAACAATGTTGCTATGGTCGGTCATTGGATGGGTGACCAAAACATATTACCTGGAGTTATTCTGTGCTCCTGTAGGCACGTTAAGCCATTGATCTTAAGTTAAGTTAAGACTCACCAATCCGCTCTGTGTGAGCATGGTGGCCAATTATAGCCATTTGGTGACAGCTCGCAGAGCAGGATTATGAGTTGTTTTAGTATAAAGTACTTCTCACATTATTACATTTCACTTCTTCTTTTCAATTCATGAATGTTACAAGAAACAATGTAAATCTCCCGTAGTTTGAGTAGTTCTTCAAAATGTGAATGAAGTCAACCACAAGCGGCGGGTGGTTCGGTGCACGTCGAAAACAACACTAGGATTGCATAATAGAACTTATTTTAACCGCTTAAGGTGCATTGTTAACCAACCTTGCCCGGTAGAAAATTATCAGGCTCCATCTCGGCACTACAATAGTCGGGGAATAATTTTATTTTTAACAACGTAATTGCGCGGTGAAATCGTCGTCAAGAGAGTGGTGAACGCGCTCGCGAGTTACAAAAGATTTCTTTCGACATTAATAATTTTCTTGTGAGTTTCGTGAATTGAAAGTCCAAAAATGGAATTAAATTCCTGAGCAGCACAGCAATTAATTTGAGTTGTGCGCAATGGTGTATTCTTTCATAATAGGATTATATTATTATGAAAAATTAATATTCCTGTGTTAATATCATGGACACTTTTTCCCTTCTGACGTTACTCGAAATGAATGATTTTTTTTTGTCGCAGATGTTAACGTTTTTTTGTAAAGAATTATGGAATGACACCATTTAATTATCTTCTTATGGAGTTCTTCTTCTTTCGCGATATACCCGCCGCGAGAAGTATGTGGGACACGGGGTAAAGTCGTTCCCCACTACCCACTAAACTTCCCCCGGGTTTTCATCACTTTCGCTTAGGGAACTACCTACGGTTCCCTAAGCCACTAAGCCAACAAGTGCATCAGACATTATAACTGATCGAAATTTATTTGACCGATTTTTATTTGTTTAAATTTATAAAACATTGAAATGACAATTACATGGTTTTTTTATTATTTCCATGTGAATACAGTCACAGAAATGCATTTGTTTTCCAAATGCAAATGTTTTCCGTCCGAATCCGCATTTTGTTTAACACCAGCAGAGTACGCATTGCGCGAGCTCTTTTCAACAAATTATAGCGGTTTAAAAAAAAAGCACTTCAGGTTGTTGGCTTCGCCAACAACTAGTCAACTTAAACAAAGCTGAGAAATTTTATTTATCTTATCCTTAATAAATAACATACGTCATACATAGATAGGTCAGGCTTATATTTGCCCGAACGGGTAGGCAGAGAGGAATTAACACCCAGGTTTCGCTAATTATTTTAGGTCCCATGTCATCGGCTACGTAAATCGCAGTATATTGCACTGCTGTAAGAGGAACCCTGCTGCAAATTACTCATCACTGTTGCTAGCGACTGGCTGGCAATCTAACCTTTTTGACTACTACCGAAAATATATCAGTTCATTGGATTTACTGGTGTTTCCTTCATCAGCCTTCATCGTTATACAGTCCACTGCACGGTTCGATATCAACTGTATTTATCCTTGTCTTCTACGGAACCCAAAATATATTTTATTTAAAATAATTTAAAAAATATATGAAGACTTGTCATACTGTCTGTCCTATAAATAATGTTAAAAATGAGCCACAGGCTGTGATTCTTAGCTTGGAACATCAACACATGCAATATATTAAAATATATATATATGAAATTGTTAAATGATCGATAAGTCTGTCATCAAACTCCTCTATGACAAGCCTATTCTGCATTATATTATCTATCCACAGGGAAGCCATGTGCACCTTAGGAAAACATTAAAAGGAGGAATGATAATGATTCCTACAAATAATTTTATTTGCAGATTTGTGACAACATACATACATACATAACTCACGCCTATATCCCCGAAGGGGTAGGCAGAGGTGAACTAGCACTCACTCTTCGCCAATTATGCTAGGTCCCATGTAATAGGTGACGAGCCTATTGCCATTTATCGGGCACAAAAGTCGCAGTAGGTACATAGCTAGATGGTATAAGAGGAACGCTGCTGCCCATTCCTCATCACTGATTTATCCTTAGTCGCCTTGTACGACACCCACGGGAGAGATTTGGGGTGGTGACAATTGTATTCTACTCTGCCGTCACCACACGGCCGACAACCCTGTTTTATAAGTTATTTTTAATAAGCCCTTAATTGACAACAATTTCTATTTTCGGCCGTCCCCTTCTTGGGGTATTCTAAGAATGTCTAATTATTTTCTAATAATAAAAAAACGCGCCTGGAATGTCGAAATTCTTCCGTGAAAATTTGGAAAGTGGAAATTCTCTTTTTTAAACAGGCAAATCTTTAAGAAACGAAAAGGGTAAGTGAAAATAGAATAGATTTTTTTGTAAGTGAGCTTCAGGAGATATTAAAATGCCGTAAATCATTGTACCCAGCTTCTTTCTTCATTATAAGTGATACTTACTGTTGGAATTCTTATTTTATGTATCCTTGTGCCAAGGGGAGAATTTCATTAGGCTTATTGTGAAATAATATTTGTACGGTATACGGCGCACTGGACAAAACAAAACTGTAAAATTGCTCCTCTCGGCTTACAAACTAAAATTTTATACAATCGTCTCAAACTGAATCGATAAATTAATCTAATGTAATCTAATCTAAAAGCAAAAGAGGTCATAAAAAATTCGATTCAGTTTAGAATCGAGGAGAGTAATTCCTGAGATAAAAGCAACCATGTGTTGTGAATTTGGAACACGTCTTCTGTTTCAAGAATATTACATTGGTTTACAAGTTATAACCTATTAAAATAAAATACGCCTTTAGTAATAGGTTATTTATTACCTACTTGTAAAACAATGAAATACTCTCCAAACGGTGTTATTCACATCGTCACACTCAAGAGGTCCTCTCTTTACTTTAAAAAATATAGATTTGTTTGTTTACGTTTCACATAAAACAGATAAAATTGAAAACATACAACTTTCGCAATCGCCTTAATAGTAAAACACATTTCCAACAAAAATCACGCGCCTTATTTACTCCATTTACACAATATATCCCGAATTTCATAACGAAAACGAAAGAGTATTTTATTCGTATATCGCACGATTTTCCTTTATCCCGTAAACGAGAATATAAGCCATTGTAATGACTTGATAATCTTTTGGAAACCATATTTTTGTATGTGCCTTTGTGGAGTCTTTTCGATGCAGGCTTATAGAGGCCTTTACACCTCATCAATGTAATGGGTTTTTGAGGCATCAGAAATCTATAAACGTGACGAAAGTTAAAATGCTTGTTGGGGAAGGGAAAAAAACAGGGAGGTTAAATAAAAAAAATAGACAGTGAGCGTAATGTTACCTGAAATTACTTTTATTCGACACTTTTGGCTAAATTACTAATACACTATTATTGTTATTAAATAATAATAACAATAATTGTGTATTAGTTTTTGAACTTGTACACGTGCTTGGTGACTACGGCCTCTGTGATTTTACAATTTATCGAAACGCCGAGATAAATCATTAAAAATGTTAACATCTGATACGCGCGAGTCAAATTCGTCGAGTTGTTTAATTTCGAATTTTTGATGTAAATATAAGATATCATTTTCGTTAAAATTAATGCGATTTGAAATTGGACGTAGTTAAGCAGAAAGGATCTAGCCAAACATACGTAGGGGAACGTAGCCCTGAACCGGGCATAGTGCCTAAAGATGGTATAATTGTCGTAAGTATATAAAATTTGCTAATATGCATGGCGAGGGCATTCATTATTAGCAAATTTTATATACTGCGTCCCAATGCAATAAATGAAAATTTCGCAAGAATACATAAATATTAGCTAAGTCCGATCCGACCGAGATAGGATGACCAAAAAGTATTATTATGAGCTTCTCCATCCTTTAAAAGGAGCGTCAAGATGATGGCTCTTCACTGGTGATGATGATGATGGTCTTAAGGCAGTAATAGTGATTAATGTTATTTCTATAAATCTTATTTGCTAGATAAAGAATTTGTTCTGTGCTCATCGGCCTTATGGTTAAGGTTAGGCGTGACAGATAATTTTGATATAGTTCATTTCATTAAGGGTTTCAATCTAGCCCATTAGATATAAGTGAATTTGTAATTATTTTCCATGGCTGTTTTGTACATTTTCTTAAATAAATTAAAAATAGGATGTTGGTCAGAAATGTTCCTTCTAAACTTCCAGATTGCGCTGAAATAGCAATTAAGAGCGAGTGTTCATTTCTTAATGAGTGAATCTTCATACCACCTGTACATGTAACACTGGTATGTCGTAATGAACTTTCAAACAAAATACGCAAGGTAAAAGTTATATGAGTTCAACAATTTCAAACTCGGAGTTAATGGCGTGAAACAATAACCGTTTCAACGCAGCTTGGGTGAAATAGGATTGGATTTCTTGTACAAAAATGCGTTAATAACATCTTTCCAACGAAATTTCATACTGTTTTTTTTCACTCACACCACTAATACCAACTCAAAAGTAAGGAGCACAATCACTTGTTTTATGGATACCTACTAGATGACAGACAAACTTTAGTCTACATAATTATATTAATATTCATAATATACCCCATAAACAAATAAACCATGACTCAAGAGAGGTCCGTATTCATCACAAACATTTGCCTTCCCTGGATTCGAATTATTACTACAGCCGCGGCTGAAGTAAAAACAAACATATTTTTAAGTATTTTCCTCTATTGCAACATCTTTATTATTTACGCTTATTAATCGCGAAGAGGTAGGCAGAGGGATTGACATCCTATTAGCATCTATTGAGTACGTAAATCGCAGTATATTGCTAGGTGGCATAATAGGAACGCTGCTGCTTATTCCTCAACGATGTTTTAGTCCTTTGTCGCTTTATATGACACCTCGCGAGAGAGATTGGCGCGGGGACAATTATTATTGTATTCTGGTCTGCCGTGACGTCATTTCTCTGTAATATTTGCGATTCTTTCCCTATACGGCGGAATTTATCAGAGAGCCATCTGTTGACGCGTATGTATGCGTGTGTGTGTGATCAATTGAAGGGCTATCAATCATTACGGTAGCTGCAGCGATTGGAAGAGAAATACGTCATGGAACATAAGTGATTGAGTATAAGTGGGGAGACAGTTGGTATGCATACGTGTTTTATTAATTGGTGTGCTGGCATGTAGCTGAACTTTCCGGAATTCACTTTTAAATATAATTTAGTAAGGAAACGATTGTATCCCATGAAGTACAATATATATTGCATATGCAATTGATGTCACTACTAGTTGATATTTTCGAGCTTCTGAATATTACACATACATATCACGCCTTTATCGCCGAATGGGGCAGAGGTACACCTCTGGGTGTTAATACATTAACACCCACGTTTCACCAATGTTAGGTTAATATTAGCTGCCATTTATATTGATAAGGTAGCTTACGATGAGCACAAAACATTGATTATTCCATCAACACCTCGCACTTGTAGCAATCAAAATATATCCGAACAACTTTTTCAATTCCCCACGGAACGAGTCATTAGAAACTCCATCTTAATTCCGAAGAAAGATTTTACACTGCAAAAAGTAGTCTGAAGTTAATTACTCTTTGAGACTACGACGAAGTCGGGACTGTTTCTGTGATTTCTTTTCAACTTTGCCGAGCAAGACCAAAACATATTGAGGTATCGATTTAGGCGTATTCCGTTGTAACGAAGTGTATCTATCTATCTTACGTAGCAATGTAAACAAAAAAAAAACACTGTAATGAGGTATTTTTCTACTATTGGGTCTTGGTCAATTGGTGACTGTGATAAAATTTTCCCAGTATCTCCTTAAGAATTACTGGAAATAAAAAGAGGTCAGTAAGTGTTCCTCAAATTCATAATGATCCTGTAGCGGAGTTATTCTAAATATTTCATTATTTATCTGTGTAATAATTTTACACAATACATATTTACACCCAAGTACCTTGCACCAAGATGCCTTTATTGCGACTCCTTCCCCGACATACATCACCATGTTTTCATAGATAATTATTTACGTAAAAAATTGGTGTACACAATGTTTAATAAATTATATTAGGGATTTGTTCATAATTCCAACAACGTAGTTATGCCATCGAATTGCAGCAAAACAACGGATTTTTGTTCCGTAAAGAGAATACCGTGGTGCCACGCGAGGCTGTTAATTAAAGTCGACGACATAGCGCGCAGGGTGCTTGACGCAACGTATCCACGCAACTCATTAACTGCATGAGACACACTGCTCAAAAGAATGACAAGCGTTGTCTTTTGTATTATTCAATACTAGTGGTCACTCGCGGCTTCAGTTATAATATACCTGAATAAGTAGACTATCCAACAATAGCCTTCCTCAGTAAATAGACTATCCAACAATAAAAAAAAAATTTCAATTAGAGCCAGTAGTTTCTTAGATTAGTGCGTTTAACCAACCAACCAAACAAACAAACTCTTAAGATGTATAATATTAATATAGATAGTAGTATCCGTGTTTTGTATTTCATGGCAGCTGTTTTGTCATCCGGTTGGTCATATTTTCGTGTAGTGACGGAATAGCAAAATATATTATTGTCATCACAACATCTCTTCCTTGGGTGTCATGCATACATACATACATAAATCACGCCTATATCCCCGAAGGGGTAGGCAGAGGTGAACTAGCACCCACGCTTCGCCAATTATGTTGGGTCCCATGTAATAGGTGGCGAGCCTATTGCCATTTATCGGGCACAAAAGTCGCAGTACTATTGCTAGGTGGTATAAGATGAACGCTGTTGCCCATTCCTCATCGCTGATTTATCCTTAGTCGCCTTGTACGAGACCCACGGGAGAGACTTGGGGTGGTGACAATTGTATTCTGCTCTGCCGTACAAGCAAGGCGATTAAGGGTTAGCACCTATAGTTTGTAAAATATAGGATAATCGATTTGACAGCTGTCATACTCATACAAATTTCTGTATATCCTTTTCGCACTTATAGCAGTTTGATATTTGTTGCTTGCTGTCACAGCGATCAAGCAAAATTTTACGGACTATAGAAAAATTTAATGCAATTTCCGTGCCCGAAAAATAGTCTCGCCCCCAGGCTCCCCTCGGCAGGCATTATTTCACTATGTGGTCATTCGGTTTTCGTACCACGTGGTGGACCATCCCAATCTAGCCTCGTTGAGTTTATCTTGTAATAGAGTAACTTTATAACCTTTTATGTGAAAAAAATAAAAACAGTGAATAAATGTACTGTTTATTGAACGTGAGATATTCCTTTGCACGATATTACATTTAATATTACAGTTTGTAAAATTTCATTTATATGCAAGCAGAGTTGAACTTTACAAGCTAAAGAATAATTGATCTTTAACATTTGCCAAACGTACCGTCTTTGTGTATTTCCGTCGACAATCACCATCAGTCCGATTACGACTTCCACTCAACTCTTGGGTATCCCTACGAAAATTCCCTCATAAAGAATAATGATTTGTTCAAAGTGTCTTTATCGCACTAAAGTTGAAGTAATTACTTTTAAACAATTGCTGCTCGGATCGGATACCAAGTACAGGATGGCACAAATTAGGTGTATTTCACAGATTTGAAAGTAGAATTGTTGTGTTTTCGCTGTCATGCCAGCGTGGAAGGAATAAATTATATAAAAATATAATTCCCTTAATATCTATACTAATATTGTAAAGCTGAAGAGTTTGGCCGTGTGGTGACGGCAGAGTAGAATACAATTGTCACCACCCCAAATCTCTCCCGTGGGTGTCGTACAAGGCGACTAAGGATAAATCAGTGATGAGGAATGGGCAGCAGCGTTCCTCTTATACCACCTAGCAATGTACCTACTGCGACTTTTGTGTCCGATAAATGGCAATAGGCTCGCCACCTATTACATGGGACCTAATATAATTGGCGAAACGCGGGTGCTAGTTCACCTCTGCCTACCCCTTCGGGGATATAGGCGTGATTTATGTATGTATGTATGTATAAAGAGTTTTTTTGTTTGGTTGGTAGGTTAGTTTAACGCGCCAATCTCAGGAACTACTGTCTCAAATTGAAAAAATATTTTTGTGTTGGATAGTCCATTTATCGAGGAAGGCTATAGGCTATATAACCGACATTAACGCGAGCCACCACTAGTAGGTTGGGGAAAAAGTTTCTTCGCATTTTTAAAAAAAATTCAAAACATTTTTAATATAGTTTATTTACATTTAACTAAAGTATGTAGGTACCATTTTGTTCGATAACTTTTTGCCATCTTGTAGGTAGGGACATGAGCCCATTGCTATAGAAATTTTGGGACTTCTGGTCAAAATACCGCGACAAGTGGTTTTGGCAGTCCTCTCGTGATGTTAACCTGACACTGCCTAAAGAATTCTGAAGAGACCGAAACAGTGGAAATCTGAAGGTGCAAGGTCAGGACTATACGGCGGATGCATTAACACCTCCCAGCCAAACTCTCTTAATTTTTGCTGAGTGGCTAAAGATGTGTGAGGTCTAGCGTTATCATGATGAAAAACCACACCCCTTCTGTTGATTAATTCCGGCCGCTTTCTCTCAACTCCTTGCTTTAATCTCATCAGTTGTTCGCAGTAGAGTTCAGAATCGATGGTCCTGCCTGGTGGTAACAGCTCATAATGAATAATGCCCTTCCAATCCCACCACACACACAGCATCACCTTGTTGCAAGTTAACCCGGGTTTCGCCACAGTCTGTGAAGCCTGACCGGCCTTTTACCACGACCTTTTTCGCAAGTTCTTGTCGTACGTGATCCACTTTTCATCACCAGTTATCAGCTTCTTCAAAAATGGTTCGGTTTCATTACGTCGTAATAAAGAATCACAAATGAGTAAACGGTTCATTAGGTTACTTTCAGTGAGCTCGTGAGGTACCCAAATGTCGAGCTTTTTTGTGTACCCAGTTTTTTTCAAATGCGCCAAAACTGTTTTGTGGTCAATTCCCAGTTCTTCAGTTACGTCGTAACTAGTGACATGCCGATCTTGCTCCACTTTTTCAAAAATGGCATCCATTTTATCTGTAATAGGGCGACCAGAGCGACGTGCATCTTTGACATCAAAATTTCCGGATTGAAAACGCTTAAACCAAATTTGTGCTACTCTCACAGACACTGCACTAGGTCCATAAACATCGCAAATTTATTTCGCGGCTTGCGTTGCATTTTTACCTTTTTTGTAGTAAAATTTTAAAATGTATCGAATTTCTTCATTGGATTCACTCATCTTGGCGGTACGAAAAACAAATGAAAATCTCACATTTTCTTAATTTCCTAATTTGAATTTGGAATTATGTTCTTTAAAATTTAAACTTTCAATGATACCAAAACCAGCCAGATACAAATAGTATAGCCAAAGAGATTTTATTACAAGTTTATACATACTATAATGCGAAAAGACTTTCTTAACATAAAGTAAGCCGCATTTGCCTTGAACACAATCTACGGAACATGTTAGAACATTATTATATTCTGTTTTTCCATTAAATTAAACGACAAAACTCGCTACCACCACAACCACATTGCCGTTATAAAACCTTCTCTTAACGTTCCCGCTTTCCCAAAAGACTCTATGTAGCAAAAACAACGTCATTAGTTTCATAGTTTGATTGTTAAACTTTCCTGCTATCTGGTTTCATTTCACATGCTCAAAATTGCCAACTCAATGGTCCATTAAGTAAAAAAAGTAAGTAAAAGTAGTCTAAGAATCGCGGTTTTAGGTGCTCCGAAAATAACTGTTGTGGTTATTTTCAAAGAGTTCCTCGGAGTTACCAAAATTTGCGGAACTTTTTCTGCTACTTCTGGGGTTATTGTGTCAGGTCTAAGTTCGGGCATCGCTCTTTGATTTCACTTTACTGTTTTGACAACTTGAAGTAGTCTTAAATAGGGTGTTTCGACTTTTTTGCGTTTTACATTTTGAAACTACTTGACGTAAATGGCTCTTTTTAATGAACACTTTTTGCTGCGATACAAATGATGTTCAGTGTCGAAAGAAATATTTGATAATCGATGGTGTCAAGTATTCTGTATGTAGGTATATTTTACACTGTGAGCAATGAGTCGTAGTGTTATCAGTACTAGGTTTTTTATGTCCCTTCTGATGGGGCGCAGGCATTGCCTATGGTTGGGTATTTACGACTGCAAAAATGCAGCTGGGACCAATAGCTTAACGAGCCTGAATTATATTTTGATCACCCATCCAATGATTGGCCTTAGGGAACATTGCTTAGTTTACGCATTCACAGGCCGATCGCGCAGGCGACCAAATGAAAAATGAATAAACAGAAAGTTATAATTTTGAATACACAATATTTTGACGTGTTTTTGTCCCGTTTTTTTTTATAAATTTGCGATATACGGTCGCCGTCAGAAAATGTTTATAAGTTTTGAAATTAGATTTTATGTCATACTTTTTCCATTAAAGTCAAAATTGCCATATCAAGTTAGTTATTACCTTTTAAAAGTTATTATTCAAAATGACACACCGAGAATATCAAAGAGTATTAACACAGGTTTTTGATGATGAAACTCATTTCTTTATTTGTTGAAATGACAATTTATCAAAAATTATTGTTTGAACGACATTTGGGCAAGAGCAACATTTTAGGAAAGAAGGTTTTCTTTTATCAAACCTTGATAGTAGTCAGTCCATCTCCAAGAGCGATTGGTTGTCAGATCATTAGAAGAAAGATAATCTGTTGTCAATAAAATTATTATGAAATAGACATGTGACCTAAATGTATAGAACTTGTGACCTAAATGTGTGCATGCAATTGTGATCCTTAAGGTGGTAAACATTTTTTGTCCCCGACTGTACATATTATTTACTATATGGAAAGTAAGCAATAAAGAACCTCAAGCCTATAACATTCTCTGAGCAAGGAATTTTTAATAATATGAACGACAGAGTTCAGTCTTACCTTCTACATTCATTTTTGATGCGGCACTAACATGGAATAATCTACATGCATACATAAATTACGCCCTGCTCCCTTAAGGGGTAGGCAAAGGTGTTTGAACACTCGTGTTTCGCTAGCTTATTTTAGGTTCCATGTTATTAGAGGCTGGGGTGAGCCTATTGCTATCAGGAATTCCACTTGCAGTAATTTTTTAGATGGTGCACCAGCCCGGCTAGCATGACCACCGAAACACGATATAATAATTATAGCCATGACTGAGTAGCTTACTTGGCAGTTCGATTGACATATATTTCATATTACAACTGTCAAATGATCTGCCAAGTAAGCTTCATAGAACTTACTTGTCGATTGTGAAATAGGCCCTTAGTCGCCTTGTACATACGTCACCCACGAGAGAGACAGGGGTGGTGACATTTGTATTCTTTTCTGCCGTCACGGGTATTGGACAATACTCTTCATAAATGTAAAGGTATTTAAACTTAAAGCTTAAAAAATACAATTAGTTCCAAGACGCATTAGGGTGCGAGATCAGTCTGCGTTTGCATAAACTAAGCAATGTTCTCAAAAGCCGGGCTTCGGATGGGTGACCAAAGATTGTCTCTTACTGTATCACGGAAAGCACTGTAACTTGGTGGAGTCTGGATTCTCAATCGTATACCTACCAATTCTCTATGGGCCTACGATGAGTCCATACTACGATGAGTTCATATACCGAGGTCTTTTCTCCAGCAGAGGTCCCTTTGTAAGGCTGATGACGTATTAAGAAAGATGATGATGAATTTTATTCTTATTTAATTTAGATTCAACCTTTTACCTCACGTAACAAGAGTCAGCTTACAAAGTTTCATATTATGCTTAAGATAAAATTTAAAATTTCCTCTATTCGACTCGATCCTGTTGCAGATATTTAACTTGCAAATTTAATGGAGGTCACTTGCAGGTTTGCCTCAGGGGTGAATTTAGTGTAACTTCAAACGTCTGACAATGTCCATGTAATATAATGTTATTCCTTCTTCGTTATTAAGCATTCTTGGATTTATAACGTAATGCAGTGAATGACCATTGATCATTATTATTTACGCAATATATATTCATCTCATTCATTTCTTCATCTAAAATAATTAAGCATGGAATTTGTTCGTTTTGATTAACGTGTAGCTTGCATGCATTAAATAATTCAATCAAATATGTGAATAAAAACCTACATCCTGGCAAGATAATTATCCGCTTCATACTAAAGTAATCGATTTCTTTTAGTTTATTTTGGATGACTTCGTCATTAATATTCTTTAGGAAAATTCTCTTTCATGCCGATTCATCTTAAACTAGTATATGGTAGATTATGGCTCGAATAAAAAAAAATACATGTTTGCCATTTGAAAATATACCATGTAAACATATTCTACAACTAAAGATTGTGTACAAATTAAATTGAGAATATTTATTACTTGTAGCAAGTCTTGGACTTTATCAACAGGCGCTTCTAAGGTAGCATTTGTCATTCCCACATAAACTAACACGTTAACTTAATTAATGAACACTTCAAAAAACATAGAATTTTTAGAACTCAAAAAGAAATACACGATATTATCCGCCATGTTCTCAGATTAAACTCTCGCCGCTCGCCTTTTGTTTAACACGAGTTTTGGCGTCACGTCGGGCGTATGTTGTTTTCTAATTAACTTTAAAGGGTGCCCCGATGTTGGATCCGAGACGGGATCCGGATAGTAAGCTGTAATTAATTGACGTAAAGCGACGTGTTCCCAGTACGCAGAGACGTTGCTGCCACTATTCGTCTTTTAACTTGCAAAATAAAGGAGAAATAATTCCAATTGTTTGGCTTGGCATGGACATGTTATGAGAAAATACGAAATGCATGTGATTGTAATATTAGTAAATAATAATAAATTGCTTATTTCTTCAACTTTCTTGTAAGAACATCTGTGAATAGCAATGGCAGTTAATAACATACTGCGCCGACCCTAAATGAAATAGGCAAGAGAATGATGATAAACTAAGAGAATGACGATGAACTGCACACCAATAAATAAATATTTATCAACTGACATATCATATCATAGCTTAGACAAAAGTAAGCAGCTTGAAAGTTTTAGTTTGGATACCAAATAAAGAGACATCAAAGTAAGTATGTCAATTAAAACGTAGGGAGAGGCAGATGGACACATGGGGTAAATGGTGAAAAGTACACAAACGGCAGAAATTTTATAATTCAAAGCAGTTTCGAACTTTAGCTCGGAAAAACAACTGTTTTTGGAGTTTCAGGTCTGCCGCTCTGGTCTGGCTTAATAAAAGATGTGCGTTATCACTGTCCCAAACAATATTACAAAGCGAAAAATTTTCCATTTCATTTAAATATAAGCCTTTGTTGTGAGGTGGGTTAACCGCGGATTCGTGTCTATTAATTTATTTCGGCGAACGTTTATTTTTGTCAGCCGACGGACAATTAGTGTGCCTAATCTTGCTGAATAAATATGATACAAATTGTGTCCGCCTCATTGATGATCCTGTGGGCGTTAATCGTTATATGTCAGGGAAAAATATTGTTCTTATTAATAACTGGTGCCTATAATAACTTGTCTTTCGTATTCCATATTTATTTCGTGCTTTATTTCTCATCCTCCCAAGCCAATAAAACTACGAAAAGAACTATGGGAAGACTTAGATAAGTATCTTAAGTATTTTTTGAAATGAGAGACATCGGGCTTTATACTCAACTTTATGAAGTAAAAAGTCCGATGTTTCAGATATTTCAATCGTACTTTTTAATGAATCCTGGAAAATAATAGGTAAAGATTTTGTTTTTTACGTTAATTATTTCTTTTATGTTATATCAAAAAATTATGTTCTAGTACATTTAATCATGACTAATAATAATTTTTCGGAATTTCAGATAAATGTAATTTGACTGTAGTAATTTTTGTAACATTTATACAAAGTATAATTAACCAATAGGTTGAAAATTAAATAAGTCAGTAAGGAAACGATTGTTAAAACTGTCTTCAATTTATATTGTTTAGTACAATCCCAAATATGTTTGTCATCAGATTTTAATTGTATTTCAGATAATATTGATTTATTGATAAGCCTATTATTGTCTAAGTAGCTAATGTTTACTCTACCAACGATTACGTCATAAATATATCTTAGAACCCCAATTTTGTAGGCCAATGCAAACATGAAAGACAAACAACAAATATCAGTCAACATGACTGTACTACAACTAATTCTAATCCAAAATAATCTCAACTTCGAAATTAATCGGATACCAATACCAAACTGTTCATTTTGTGGAACCCTCCAATAGTTTATGGCGAACCGGTCCGGTTGAATGTGTTCAATTTATTTTGAACTGAGTTGTTTTGCAATGTTTGCGGCGCTGTATATAATTGCTGAGTTTAAATACGCAAGGCGCTGTCCGGGATCGGACGCGACCGGGGCGTTTTATGGACAAGTTCGCTGTAGAAATTAAATTGGTTTCCGAACTTCCTTGCCTTATTTTGGCGCTTTTGTGAGTGCGGAATCTATTGGGAAAATTGTTTTTAGGTACTTCGGACGTTTGGGAAGCTGTGCCAATCACAAGATCGGCTCGATCGATTGTGTCGGTATAATTATGTCATGTTTGCAGAAGTCATTACCTACTGGTAATTTGAAGTTTTATAAATATTTATAATGCAGATCACCTAATATGTTTTTGACATTTGGGGAACATTAACCAGCCTCGCATTGGATTGTACTTAACATGTTTCACAAACTTTTATATAGCAACTGTCAAAACTACATATTGTTCCATCGGTCACGGACAAAATTAACCACCTTACCCTGTCGCCTATATATTGTCTTAGCCACTTCTGAGCTTTTTAATATAAATAGTAAGAGCGAGGGAACAGTATAACAAAATAAACATATAAAAAAATTTTTTCTTCACATTCTTATACACCTATTGCATAACTATATACATTAAATACATATTTTGAATCCCTGTCAAAATATCTAATTTGCTTCTAACCTTAATAGCTTGAAGCCAACGATGAAATTGATTGAGAAAGTGGTAATATTAGTGTTAACCTTGCTCTTGGCAGCACAAACATATTAAACAGTTACCATCGTAACGACCTTGTCTATCAAGTTGCTCGTATTAAGTCTAGCGGATATTTTGGTATATTGTGACTAATTAATAGCATTACTTACCCACTAACCATTAAGTAACGTAGATAATTGAAGTCCCTTATGAAATGACAAGTCGGAGTAGGCAGCCTATCCTCAGCGATTACTATCTGTCATAAATTCGAGCCTAATCCATTATTAAGGGTGTAATTAATCGCTCAAAGCTGTAAACGTATTCAGGGCTGAACATCTTAGGAATTGGGAAAGAAATCACATAACCCTTTTTTTGCCCGGACTTCTGAAGGGACAGGCAATACGGACAAAGTAAATTGGACATTTATTATAATATTTTATATTCGCTTCTTGATTGCGTTTGATTCTTTGTTGTTTGTGTAGTTCTACATACATGAAAAGGTGTATCAAAACATACACGTTTTACGGCTAAGCCTATATTGCCATCTACCGGACACCTTGACCCTAATTCGCTGCTGTCCATTCCGTATCATATTTATAAGACGTTGCTGCCTTGTACGACACCCGCGGGAGATATATAGGGCGGTGATAATTATTATTGTATACTGCTTCGCCGTTACCACAAGACTAGTAGTTCTGATTGTTTTCTTTCTCAAAAAAACATGTAGGTAGCGCTACCCAAACAAAGTATTGAGTAACCGAGAAATGGTTGATCAGCTAAAAGTGCGACACATGACCATTAAAAATGGAGTCAAATCATGACTAGACCCAATGACTGTTGTGATAATACGGAACGAGACTAGCGAGATCTAAATTAGGCTTGCAAAGTGTCTGGCAGAACTCAGAATATTATATATACAAGATTTGAAGAAGTACAGTCGAAACGAGGCTTAGAGGAAGATCTTCCCCGTGCGCTGACAATGCAGCATATACAGTCTGCAAACCAAAAAAATTCCTTTAGGCTATATTTTAGCTTATGTTTATTTGGCCCTCATCATGCATGCTTTCTGTCCACTCTGAAACATTCACTTCAACAGGTTCGCTTAATATTAAAACTATAAAAGTAATTCGTTTATTTTTTTCGCTTTAATTCAGTATTTTAAACTGCATTATAATATTGTATTAACATTCTTTTGCTACTTATATATTACTCATCGGCACATTTTTTTTATTAAGTGCCTCGAGATAGTGGGAGCCTGGTGACCTGTAACACAGGTATTTTAGACCTGTGTAACACAGGTATTTTATACCTAGTCCAGGCATCAGTCTCACACAAACTATTAATGACACAAGGTATTAATGACATAATATTATGTAATCTTAATAAGTTTGTGATTAGAAATAAAAAAACGTATGATTAAAGAAAACTTATTAATATTAAACTTGTCCACAGGTGCTCCAGAGGAGACTACCTGAAGGTTTATTCTGAAGGGGGCACACACGGACCTGGCCCCCCCGGAGTAAACGAATACTCCGCCTGGTCCAGGTCCATATGCGGCAACAGGGCCGACGCTCCACCCGCCCTGTACTCCCACGGGCCTCTGTTGGTGTTGGAGTTTCATACAGGGTCGAAACCATCGAACGCCACAGGCTTTGTTGGGAATTACAGGTTTATAGATAGACGTAAGTATGATAGCAAATTATTATAGAAATAGAAATACTTTATTTGCTTTATACTGTGTTATACATATAAGTTGTTACATATGTATTAAGTTCACTTGTCAATACTTAGGGCTGAAACTGTAGATTGAAGGGTTAACGACTGCAGATGCCGGCATCAGCGGCTTAACGTGTCTTGTGAAGCGCGGAGGATATAGAGAAAAATATTTTTTGTCACTAATCCGATGACCGGCATTTTTTATAGCTGCTTAGTCGTTCCAACTGGGCCATTCAGGGCTCCTCAACTTTTATATACGAATCTATTATAAAATTTTACAATTATTAAGTTGATTAATCTGGAAAGGAAAATTATGTCAATATCGTGGCTGCAAAAACGGGAATGTTACTTCAGACATATGAGTACATGCATACAAATCACATCTTCTTCCTGGAAGGGGTGTCAGAGGTGAATTAACACCCGTGTTACTTCAGTATTCATAAAAGGCTTAACAAACACCAAGGTAAGGACAGTCCTACGCTTCCATTGAAATGCTTAATTATTAATTGCTGTAACCAAATTATCCCACGGGAACTCCGCCGGCGAAATATGCTATTAAATTATTTTTGGACGCTCGCTGCCTAGTAATTAACGGATATTAACAAATAATTCGTTTGATCCTCATTAAAAGCAAACAAACTCATTATTGATTTTGAACTGGATATGTTAACGGTGCTAATTTTTAGATATAAATTATAATATTGCTTTATATATAATGTACGCTTAGTTGCTATTAGAAGTAATTAAACTAAGTAATTATTTTCTTAAAAAAAATTAAAAATGAATTTAAGATCGAACGAATATCTTTGTATTTTAAAAGCTGAGGTTTTCTTTAAAGCCTAAATAACGAGTAATGGGCAGCAGCATTCCTCTCATGCCACCTAGCAATGTACTGCGGGTTTTGTGCCCAGCTTTGGCTCGCCGCCTATTACATGTGACCTAACTTATTTGGCGAAAAGTGGGTGTTAATTCACCTCTGACTACCCCTTCGGGAACATAGGCATTATTTGTGTATGTAGATTTTCTTTAAACCTGACAAATAAACACTTAACAATTAATTATTAATCTATTTACAATTCTAATCATCTTTATAATATAAGTTTAGATCAAACTTAAAATAAATAGTAAGATCTAGAAGGAACATTGAAAGTACATTGAAATACTAGGAATAATAATTAAATTGATCACTTTTAGTTATCGTCAAGTTTTAGTTTTAGTTTTTTTTCTTATTTTCCTTTAAAACTTAATAGACACGAATTGAAACGGAGCTTCTCGTTAATTAATAAATTTTAGCTTTCTATGCAAATGCCTTTAGTTGAGTTCATAGTAATTACGTCATTAAAACATTTTATGAAGAGATAATTGGATTTCTTTGAGGTATTTATGAAAAAGTATATTTTATGAGGTTTTTAAAGCTTCCAACGCAAAAAATTCATTGGCGTCACATAAAATTGTGAATATTAATTATTGCCTTCTTCTTAATTAACTTCCACTATAACAGTCCGTTAATTTCAATACCTCCCTATTTTGTCTTCTTCGGGTGTTCCAATACTATGTTGTCTTGACTACCTTTGTGCTTTGAGGGGCACGTTAAGCCGTTGATCCCGGCTGCATCTACTGGCGCTAATACCCACTAATCTGCATCAGGCTCGGGTATGTTATATTCCCTGTGTTCTTCCATCCATAGGGATAGTATGTGCCCCAGCAGCGGGAAATTAAAGGATTGGTGTTTGCGCCTTTGGGTTAGCTATTTATAGATAGGTATCTGCTAACTATCCTAGTGAACACTATTGTGGTACCGTCCGGGATGCGGGAAACGCGGGTTGGAATGCAGAGGAATATAATTTGTTGAAACTTAAAGAAAAATTGAGTTTCCAAAAACTTTTTCTTAAAGAAATATTGAGTAGCGGATTGGGCACAACGCAGTGTGTGCTACATGGGGAATATAATAAGAGGTTCAACATTCACAGGAAACTTCGAGACAGATGGTGTACCGGTGCCAGAAACATGGTGCGACTACGTGTTCAACTCGCAGCCGAACAGACCTGCCCATGGTCGGTTGTACAGCCCAAGATATCCCTCGAGCTACCCGAGCAATGTTAGGTGCACTTACCATTTTAATGCCAGGTCAGTAAGATCTTGTTTCCAAGATGTTACCATAACTAGGTAAACCCATCATCACTTTTGTGCCCGGTTCCCAGTTTATCTAGGGTCGCAGCAGTTTTTTTAAACACCTGAGGTATTGGCCGAGAGTCATTTACAGCGTCTACCGTGTTTTTTGGGAAAGGCAAAAACCTTGAAGTCTTAGGGGAGTCGTGTAGAGCCTCGCAGGACGCTACATATCGGTCAGATGTCATCATGCCAACCGCTCCTTTTTATCCATCATAAAAAAATATGGGCCTTAGAAAGAATACGAAATAGGACGAAGCGAGAATAAAATAATAGAAATTATATTTTGAGACGAAGGATGCATGCATATTGTTTGCGACGATCCGAGAATTTTTGATGTAGGACAAACGAAGAACAAATCCATCTATCACACCGTAAAGGTGACAGGTATATATGAATGGATCCGTAAAAGAACTCATATACAATTAAAATATAGGAACGGTGAAGTGACAATAACTTAAAATTAATTCTAATAACAGCACACATAATATAGAAGTTTTCTTCTATCTAATTAGCAATCCAGTTATTTGTTAATGTAGTCCATACTGGATAATAATGTATCATATAGTTATATAGACAGTTTTTGTCTATAATCGAAGGTTGCATAATATTTCATTTGTATTGCAAACAATACACTGGACACAGCTTCGCAGTAATCCAAGGCAGACTACAAGGCTAAATTGTGGACAAGCCTATTGATGTCCGGTTTGGTACGTCGGTTGTGACAAACAATTCGGACTTTAGTTGTTATTTGACTCGAATCACCCCAAGATGGTCATGGAAACCGTTTATAAACTAAACGAATATTAATTATCATCAAAATAGTAGATTATAAGCCAAGGGCGATAAAACAAAGAATGTCTCAGATCACAAGTATTTGACATTCGCGATAAATATGTGATATGAGGCTTTCTTTTTTATCGCTCGAGGTAAGATGAAAGTTTATGTCACCATCTGACCACTGGCAGAAAATCCACTTTATGGTCAGGTGTGCCATAAAATATTTATTTATTTTTCATCAGCTATTGAATTTAGTTTATGTATGCAGGTAAGGTAATAAACCTATTACTACTAAGTATACAGTGTACTACACTGTATATAGACAGCAACAGCTCACGCGCGAACTACAATAATTGAAACAATTGCCAGCGTTTCTTTCCAACCGCGTGGAAATTGTTATCGTTTAAAGTCAGAACATGTTCTATCTAGATAACGTACGTTGTATGTTTTGTGTATAATTCGTGAGCTGGAAACCGTTGTTTCCGGATGTGTTGTTTCAAAATGCGAGATTGCACGAAATCCGTTTCGCTTTTGATTCTTGCCACAGAACGAGTAACCGAGTGATAACAGTGTAAAATATTAATTTCGAGAGTACCGCTATGTAGCGGTATGTAGGAGAAGGGTAGGTTCAAAACTGAAGAATGAATGACGTCTAACTAATATGAAAGAAAGAGGAAACATACTGCGCCGCTCTCAGATAATAATCGGGGAACAGGGCAGGAAGATGATTATGATGATAAATTTTATTTTTATCCCACCATCTCGGAAAAGGCGTTTTTGCTCTTCGATGTCTGAGTGCAAAAGCCGTTTTTATCCTCTAGAGGTTAAAGTAAATTTGAATTTAGAACATCGTGTGCAATGAGTTTGTGAATTCAAAACATCATTATACCTATTTATTTCTACCTCCATGGTGCCGAAATTGTCATGCAACCTATTTTAATTAGTTAAAAACTCAGACTCGGAACCTTCTTGGTGTACTTTTTTTGTAATTTGCTTTGCGCGCGCCATTTTCTTTTCACGACATAAATTTGTTAAAAGCTAGGAGTTCCGTGACGGTCAATCAGCTTGGCGTCAATCTTGCTTTAAACATTTTGATCGTCTACAACGCTTGCTTGATGCTTGAGTCAAGCATTTAAAAGCTTTTTAGGTCTGTTTGATTTGTTTACGCTAGCAACGGAACAAAAACATACAGAAAATCAACGTGCTTGACTCAAGCTGATTGACCGTCTCGGAGTAATTTTTATTAGGTACTTACAGGTGTGTCTGGATGAATGTTGCGGGTGTGGCTGGGTGGATGGGTGGCTGTTGGAGGTGTGTCTGGGTGAATGGGTGTTTTGAGGGTGTGTCTAGGTGAATGGGTGTTTTGTGGGTGTGACTGGGTGAATGGGTTTTTGTGGGTGTGTCAGAATGGATGGGTGAGAATTGTGGGTGTTTCTGGGTGATTGAGTGTTTTTGGGTGTGATTGGGTGTTTCGTAGGTGTTTCTGGGTGAATGGGTGTTTCTGGGTTAATCGGTGTTTTGTGGGTGTTTCTCGGTGAATGGGTGTTTCTGGGTGAATGGGTGTTTTTTGGGTGTTTCTAGGTAAATGGGTGTTTTATGGGTGTTTCTGGGTGAGTGGGTTTTTGTGGGTGTGTCTGAATAGATGGGTGAGTATTTTGGGTGTTTCTGGGTGATTGGGTTTTTTTGGGTGTTTCTGGGTGATTGGGTTTTTTGGGTGTGATTAGGTGTTTTGTGGGTGTTTCTGGGTGATTGAGTGTTTTTTGGGTGTGATTGGGTGTTTTGTGGGTGTTTCTGGGTGAATGGGTGTTTTGTGGGTGTTTCTGGGTGAATGGGTGTTTCTGGGTGAATGGGTGTTTTTTGGGTGTGTCTGAGTGCATGGGTGTATATTGCGGGTGTGAATGTTGTGGGTGTTTCTGGGTGGGTGTTGAGAGTGTGTTTGGGTTAATGGGAGGGTGTTGTGGAAGTTTCTGGGTGAAAACAGAAACTGTTGTGATTGTATTTTTTTTTGTATTTTGCAATTTTCTCGTTGGGGGGGATGAAAAGTTACGTGTTGCACTCGAGTGCAAAGATTTTTCACCTTGTGCTCTTTTGATTCCCTCGCTATCGCTCAGGATTCTAATTTTTGAATCACTCGCTACGCTCGTGATTCAATTTTAGAATCCTTCGCTAGCTCGGTCATCAAAATTGAGCACGCGGTTAAAAAACAACTTTGCACTCACGTACAACAAATAACTATTATTTCAAATTTGCTCGTGCAAATTTAAGAGAACATCATAAACTATATTCTGTTATGTTGTGCGTTTTTACGATACCGATACTTTTATTATTACTTGATACTGTTACTTATATTTATATTTTCTTTTAGGCATAACGAGCGAATCAAACTAGTTTTTGAGGAATCATTTTTGCAGAAAGGTGACGAGAGGTGAGTTGCAATTACACGTTTTTCGTAAAAATAATATTCCATTTGCATTTTACATTTTCCCAAGCAGCGAGGGCATTAAAGGGTGATTACGATGATGATGAAGGTATAAATTGTGTTATGTAGCCGTCAGGTATACCAATGTCATTTGCAATTAAAGGGTAGATAATGGAAACAAGAATATAGTCGAATCAAATTTTAACTGTAATGAAAATCCTTTTTACTTAAATACCTAATTTCGGCACAGATCTTTGTCTGTGCCGTAACTGTTTCAAAATGAATTTGATTTAATTAAATTTTTCCCTTCCTTCCAAATATAATGAGACGTTTGAAATATGAGGTTAGCAAAGTTTTAATGACTGGACAAAGTAAATACTTTTCGACGTCAATGAGTCACCTCGGCTGTTATTTTCTCTGAAATGAAGTTATAGTTTAATAGACATTTATTGTTTTATTTCTAGTTGCCTAAATAGGGCTGATATAATAAAAGTTTTCGACGGCCGAGTGTCCACAGCGCCTGTGTTGGCTCTGATATGCAATGAAGTTATAGGTGAGTGTCTATTAAGTGGTTTCTTAGATCATGGGGCCAACATTTATTTTTGCAATTTTTACAAACCCAAAGCTGCTGATTTTTTTTTTTTAAATTTTGACATTAAATACTCATTATAGTTATTTGACGTCTCTGAGTGCGGCAGATAGTGTATGAAATGCATCTTTGTTACTAAGATCCGCAGATAAATCATGTTTATACTTCTGGAACTTACTCTATGCTAGATGATAGGTGTGAGTGTAAGAGAGCTTCTTCTAATACACTCATTCCTTATCTTGGCCATTCTTCTAACTTCACACATCCATCTTAACATTCTCTTTTCTGCTGCATGCAATCGCCTTTCATTCGCCTTCTTAGTGGCCCAGCATTCAGATACTGTAGTCATACTGTAGTATGACAGGTCTTACTAATTAAATTTGAACTTTATCTCCAACAGGTTACGAAATACTATCAAGTGGTCCAGACCTTCTAGTACAATTCACAGCGAATTCCAATACACCCGGACAGGGGTTCAAAGCAAGTTATCAGTTTCAAATGGACGACTCGTCTAGTACAGGTTTAGTAAGCACTGTGCTATTCGCTTTGTACAGAAAATGGTCGTGATAAAGCGATGCCATTACAAGGATGGCCCTGTGCTCATCCGAATTCATTTCTCTTTACATTAATCACGGCAATCTCCAAGGAAATACAAATTTTAGTCACTTGCATTTAATTTTGGTTCTATATTACAATCGCTCCTTAAGAGCCCTCTTAGTAAATTGCGTTTCTCTTAGATTACATTTTACATAATTAGGTATTCTATTTTTATTTTTTATGAGATACAGTTTATACAATGATTGCACCTAGTATGTCACATTGGAAATTCGTCAAAATATAAAAACTTCTAGGAAATCTGGATTTATATGATTTATTTAATATTATTAAGTATATAAATTATAAATACACAAACCATGAATGACTGGAGATTGTCATAAAGTAGTTTTTATTTATTTTCTATTGGAATTTAAGGGAAATGCCACATGTAAACGTATTGTAATACGTATGTATTGGATTACTAAGATTCTTTTAAAATTTCTACATACATACATAAATCACGCCTATAACCCCGAAGGGATAGGCAGAGGTCAACTAGCACCCACGTTTCGCCAGTTATGTTAAGTCCCATGTAATAGGTGGCGATCCTATTGCCATTTATCGGGCACAAAAGTCGCAGTAGGTACATAGATAGATGGTATAAGAGGAACGCTGCTGCCCTTTCCTCATCACCGATTTATCCTTAGTCGCCTTGTATGACACCCACGGGAGAGATTTGGGGTGGTGACAATTGTATTCTACTCTGCCGTCACCACACGGCTTAAAATTTCTAATATCTATTAAATTAAGTTCCAATGAAAACATTGGTTTCCTATTACAGTATTGTCCAAATTAGGGTGGCTTACCATTAGCATATTTTATTTTAGTCCATTTTATTTCTCGAAAGAGTTTATTACCAATATGTGCGCTTTACAGATACTGATGGCAAGAAAACGAGTACAACGGAAGCCGTGTCTGGCTTGGGACCGGCCGTCAGCGCGGCCAGTGAGTTATTTCAATTTTTTATTCACCCCCGTGACAGTATTAACTTTTTATTGTTGTTAATGTTTTTATTATGCTGTTAAAAAGATTCTTTATTTTCCCTAAAAACAGCATTTTTGCAACTGAAAACTGGAATCTGCATTTTTCGACTGCACAAAGCGCAGCGCCTATAAAACTTACTAGCGCGAGACTTGGCACTATATATGAGGCGGTTTCTCCTTTTTTAGCTGCATAGAGAGTCGTCTTTTTAATCCGCTTATTTGTTGAAGACACTTCGCCGATTTTTGGAAACAAATTAGTACCCGTTGGTTTTCATTCACTCGAGTTCGTCGTTTTGCTTTTAGCGTAGCGCTCCAATGATACTTTATTATCAACTTGCGTACATACAACAATTCAATGTCTACATTACTCGCTTGATATCTTGTTTAAAGATTGTCTTCATTAAGCTAACAGAAATAATAATAGAGTGAAAAGCAGACGTGTTTGTCTGTACTGAAACCGAACGTTCCTTTAGGACGGCAAAATTAGGGTTTTTGGCAAAAATAATTGTGTATATGTCGCAGTATTTTTAAATGTTTTATTCTGAATTCCGATGCTTGAACCCAATAAATCCTTTGTCACCCCATAATCCACTCAAGGGAGATAATCTATTCAGACTGTAACACGACTTCGGTAAAGAATTTCTGTAAAAGTTAGACATCTCATAGTTCATTCTTAAAACAACAACAGTCTGTTTTATGTGTAATCATACTGCTGTTGAATCAAAAACGAAGGGTAGCCATCAGATATGTAGGAAAAAAGACCCGGATACCTAGCCTGAATATTTAAAACGCGAGAGCTCCCAGTGAAATTGAACCCGATAGAAATTCAACGCGCCAACACGGATTATTGGACAGAGGTATGTCCGTCCATCAGCAAAAGTTGCGAGTCACATCATTTATTGAATAAGTCCATTTGCAACACTGCTCACGCGCCACGCTATCTTGGACTTAATACGAATCGAACTCGGCTACGAGTTAAGTGACACGAACGTTTCAGCCTCGTCGTGCGATCAAGTATTCAGCAGCGATAAGAGCAAAAGTGGCAAATTGACCTCTCCATTGTACCCGAAGCCCTATCTGCAGAAAACGCGGTGTCATTACGACTTCTTGGCCAGGGGGCGAGAAAGGGTGAGGCTAGTCTTCGAGGACTTCAGCTTGCAGCGGACCACGAGCAATATTATAGAGTAAGTCTAATGCGTGATGTGTGGTGTGAGACGAGCTCGATTGCGCAGTGGCTTTGCGCTCTTGCCTGCTATTTATTGTGTACAAGAAATTTGCGCGCTCGGTCTATGGTTTATTGTATAAAAGAAAAATAATAAGTATAATTATTTTAAAGAAATAAAGTATATAAACCACAAAATCAGTACATCAAACAAAAACCGAATAACATAATTCTAATCTTATGGTGCTTTTACACGGTTCATGTGACTTGCGCATACTGTTTTTTTTTTACGTTAGACAGGGAAGCCCTTGCCCTTCATCTCACCTGATGGTAAGTGACGATAAGGGCTAAAGATGGAATTGAATTGAGCTTCACCTGGAACCCTCAACCACAGAGGGGCTGGCTTATCTTATCACACATTGTCGGAACATATTAATAATGCTTTTTACATTATTATTATGGAGACAGATTTTGATAAGATGGTGGTAGCTATCCAGGCAGACTTCAAACAAGTCCTACCACCAACTAAACCGACCACAAAGTTGTACTCCCCTGGGGATCGAACCCGCGACCTCTGGATCTTCATTCCGGTGGGCGAACCACTAGACCACGGAGGCGGCTTGCGCAAGTAGCTCGCATCTCTACTTGCTCCAGCTATTTGCAACGTGTAGAAGCACAATTATAAAACTGATATGGAATCGACTAAAGATTACAGCCAGTATTATTGCATCTTACAAAACGATTGTGTTAACTAAGCTATGTTCGCTAAGGTCGGTCTTAAATGATTGACATCAATTATATTGTTATCTCAAGTTATTGCGTGCTCCAGAAGGCACGTTAAGCCGTTTGGTTCTGGTTGCATCTGCAGTCATTAGTACCCGTACTGGGTAAGTTTGGTTGGTTATGGCCCAATCCTAGAGAATACCTATGCCCCAGCAGTAGGGACATCATTGGGATAATGATGAAAAAGGAATAAATTAATAAAACAAATATTATAAATAATAAAGATATTCAATCTAATATCACTCTAACTATAATATTAACTGAATTACAAGAAATAATCTCCCACTCTAAAAATACAGCCATATTATTTATTATAAAGTAAATTATAAAAATAAAATTAAATAAAAAGAAAAATTAAAAAAAAAATCTATGTAAGCGTAAATATTTATCACTACACTACTTTAACTTATTGAATCTGATTATTATAAAAGTGATTTTTCTTAAAATAGTTCATTATTTAGTTATAGCCATTTTGTCTACTTTTTTAAGAAAATTGTATAATAGACTAAACTAACCTTGAGCCTCAGTTTGAGTCAAGCCTTGCTAGTTGTCTATGCTAGAAATACATTTTTTGTTTATTTATTAACAGTTATTTGTTAATAAATAGTAACAGCTGTTTTGTGATAGTTAACTTTATCTCTTTATATTTTAAGGTTCATGTTCAAAGCAAGCATCCTTTGTGATATTGTAATACGTCTACGGAATACTTCTTGGCTCATTCCTGGAATATTACAGTACTTACATAACTGTCAAATTAAATTGGAGGATATTTACATAACAATACACACATTCATATCACCAAGCCTCGAATGGGCTTAACAAACAGAATCTCCGAGTTCATGAATTCTCAATTGATATAGTGAGAGTATGAAAATTAGTTGCGAAGCTATATTTATTATGTAGTTCACTGTTTTTGTTAAATTTGTGTTTGGTATTTTATGGAACCATGATTAACCTATTTTTGTTTCAACACTTAATTTTGTAAATATACCAGCTGAATCACTTTACTAATCAAATTGTAATTTATCGTCATCATCACGGAAAGTCGAGACTGTCGAGAGACCGATGATCGGAGAGAGTGACTGCCAAAGAACGCCTTAGAAAATATTGCTTAGTTTACGCAAACATCTGTTTTAGTAACATTAATGATTGTTACGTAAACATTAGCAGAATCAGGGGGCCAACCGCCTAACTCGACTGTTAAAGCGAAAGCTATAGTTTATGACGTCATGCTGTCATTTCGCACCAAATGTACCTAAACTATTAGCGATAGCTTTGAACGAATGATCACCGAATGATTTTGTATAAACTGCCTAAAAATCCAGGGTGGCTGCTATAGCCGTAAGCAGTCCATTGCTATATAGCTATCATCAGCAATCGAGTTAGGCGGTAGGCCCCCTGGCCTTTGAAATGTTGTCATCAATGTACACTCAGCCGCACGCCTGACTATACAAATCTGTGAAATACATCCAATCGGTTATCAAGCTTGGATGTATAAAATTGTATTGAAATAATGTGGCATATTGTGGTAGACTTACAGACAGCAGTTGATTGTATCATTTGTGAATTCGTACAACAATTATTCCATTCAGAAGACTACTCGTAAAGAATTTTGGATTACCAACTTAACTGTTACGTTTGAAATCGACGATATTTTGTATTTATCGTGATTTCCACTTTACATTTAAGTATATTCTGGACTCATAAAACAAACTTCTTTTTACAGTTGCGAGAGTATGGACTCCCTAGATATATTTTTGTATGAAGATGGACGCCTCGAGAAGATGGCGTCGTATTGTGGAGACGAGATCCCGAAGCCAATAATGTCGAACGGCCCTAAGCTGTCCATAGAATTTCGGGGCATGTTCTCATCCAAGCACAGTAGAGGCTTTAAATTATCATACTCTTTTGTAGAAGGTAAGGCCTTAGAACTGGCATATAGGGGAAGGGCGAGTAAAATGTATATTTAGTAGTACTAATATTATGAATGTTTAATGGCTCTATTCAATGTTCTACCTACAGATCATGGTATATTACCACAGCTGAGTAGAACGTCCTTTATTTTTAGTTAAGTAACAACACTTCAGCAAAATTACTCTCTGTAGATACAATATTGAAAGTGGAATTTTGAATATCCGTCTTGCCTTTTGTATCCATTTTGCCGTTTCCTTTCCCTATATTGAATAAACAAGCTGTAATTTAGCGGTTTCTAAATTCGTAAGTGGAAATCGAAATTTAATAGAAGCTAACAAAAAAAAAGGAATTCGCTTGTCAACCCATAGACGCTAACGCCAGATGAATGTAAAGGATTGACAGTTCAGCCTTGGACATCGATGGATCGGAATGGAAACTGTTGTGCAACTCTTTGCATATCTATAGTTTTATATTACTCTTACATAAGATATAAGATAAGATATAGGTATAGATATACTGTTTGGTGATCGGTTTGAGACCGACTTGCAAATTTTGATGAGGATTTTGACAGTTTTGTTAACCGACTTTAAAAAAAGAGGAGGTTCTATGTTTTATTATTTGACTGTCTTTTTGGTGTTCCTGAAGAGAGACTGAATGATAATTTTGTGTATAGTCTTATCATTTCTACCATTTTATTATTTATGTTTTAATTATATTTTAATCTTACGTCCTTTGTTCTATTCTACATATTTTATTCTATTCATATTAATCAAAGCAAATTCAATAATATTTTCTATTACTTTACTTGCCAAACTCCCATAGAACACTAAACATGACGCGCTTTTCTCGCTATATGTCGGACCTCGTCCCTAGAATATCTGTAGCACATTGAGGCTTTTGACTTGGAAATTTATCGTTCGTGCGTTTCTGAGCAAAGGCCTGAAATTGGAGACGAGATTTTTTCGCTAAAACAAATCCCAAATGAATATTAAAATATATGTTAGGCATTGTCAGGGTGTTTGTTGTTTGGTTGTGTCATTTGCTTTCTCCACTTCTGGTACAAGCACCTAAGACTAAACCTAGAGTAGTATGGATTGGAATATTTTCATCTTAATCACTCTCTCTATTATATTTATTATATTTAGGATGAGGTGACGTGATGACGTCATGATCGACCGCCGGCTATGGCACGGGCGTTAAGAGGCTTAGTGTAAAAATAGCCGAAAAACATGAACTACTAATATATTATTATCTACACAGAACAATGGATTGCAAAGAAACGGCATATTATACGGACACCCGAAAACTTTCTCTTAAAACTTATTAATAATTTGCAGGGTAGCTGAACAAAAATTAACGTTGCCTACCTCCCTTTCTGTGAACTTTGCGGTATGGTTAAATTAAAATTGCAGGCATCCATGAAACGTCGTATCGTTGAGGGTAGCCAAATAGGAGTTATAAACTTGTTTGGACCTCCATTTAGAGAAATGGGCTTATTTTATACTGACTATGTAGACTGAATTATTCAACTTTGACATTGATAAAACTATAATTTCACTGATAGATCTTGTTGAAAGCTACAGTCTGTGATTTTATATCAAAGTAAAAGTTACAATAGAACTAAGTGTCATAGGAGTACCTATGCATTAGATGTTATTTATATCTTTAATTTGCAAGTAGTTTTAGGCCACCTTCCCCTAGTATCTAAATCCAGTCTTGATCAATTTACAATTTCGGGTCCTTTGTGGTCACTATTCTAACCTTATCTAACCAACTATCATAAGAAACGTCATCAATATAACTGTCGATGTGATGACAGAGTAACAGCCAATTTTAATCGCCAAGTAAGAATTATGAAAATTCTCAATACATCATTATTATCAATTTGATGAATTTGTTTTACTTGAGAGGACTCATTATAATTGATTTATTTTTAATATTTAGTGTCCAAATATAGGTTCGAATACTATCCGCATACCCCAATAATAAATTAAATTATTACGTATCTATTTTAAGATTTAGTTCAAAAATATATTTATTATACTACATCTGTTCTGTATTCCTAAATCACTTGTTGTGAACCCAAAAATATACAGCAGAAAACGTTTATTTCTTGGCCAACCAATTATTTACGTATGCTGAACTGGCGTATTACTATTTCATTGGAAAACCCTTTTCGAGAGCACTTATGTTAATATTATTAGCTAACCTTATTACCCTTACAAGTCCTCCAAAATATATTCCCACTTATTATTGTCGAAGAACGATATTACAATCGTGGAAAACTTTATCAGGCCTTAGTCATTTCATCAACATTTTAGAAACCGATGCTTGGTAAGGACAATTCACCTCATTCTTGCGCGGTAAAATATGCCATTTGCTAAGACAAATAGCGTTCACGGAATCCCTTTCGAGACGTCCAGTAAAAATAAGTCAGCATCCTCCGTAAGAAATCAGAATCATAGATCAATCTTTCCGTTCAATTTACTTTAGCGGAAATGTAAATACGATTTATTGCCCCCACCTGTTTTATTAAAAGGTAACCGGGCTTCCATCTTGGGTAGCTACCTCTGAGTTTTCGTTTATCTAGATTGCTGTTATCTTAGGAGCCCTTTCGTTTTGTCAGTCAAAGTAATAATTGACTTGCTCGTAATTGTTTTAATAGTTAGGTAACCTTATCGTTTGTTTACTTTCTGTATTATTATATAGTATAATATTGACAGTAAAACAATTGCAAATTATTGAGATAATATCATTTTATTTTTTTGTGTCATTAATAATAATATTCTACGTTATTATCATAATAAGTCATAAATGTCTTAACCTATATTTTTTTTAAATTATTGAATAAATTTCGCCTAAGTTATAATTAAAGAAGCAATTTATGTTATGTTTGCCTTTCTATATACATTGGAGCAGCAATTCTGAATCACGATTGAAATTGAGAGTTCGACAAGCAAAGATAAGAAGACAAATAATTTCAATAAAATTTAATATTAATCAAATGGAAAACAACATCTAATCTAAATTTGATGAAATATATTTGTATCAAAAGAAATTTTGATTGTTTCAATTGTTTACAAGGTAGGAATGAATTTGGAAATTATAATACCAATGTCCCAGTTATATAATATTAAATTGTAACAAGCTTTGGAAATGCTGTAATGATATGTTATAAAAAAGTACCATTACTGATAAAACAATTGAAATCGAAAAAAATCATAATAATAATAATTGTGAAATGAAGATTTAGAGATATTATATTTAGTTTCATATAATAAAATATTCTCGAACTAATAGTATTACTAATATACTTTAAAATAGCCAAACTACTGTACCTACCTAAATATAGCTTTGCTCATACTAATGCATAAGTAAAATAGGTACCTCCTTGATATATAGAAATATACCTGTATCAAGTAGTTTCCGGTTTTTTACACTTTGAAGTAGGAAACTATAAGATACAGTTTAACCAACTTGGACAATAGCGAGTTTATTCAATGTCCTATGTTATTCATTGTTACTAATGATTTAATTTTTCTTTATTTTCAAGTCTTACTGCCGCACTCAGAGACGTCAAATAACGATAATGAGTACTTAATGTCAAAAAATGACAATTCAAAACTACTCGCTATTCTTGCCGGGGTTATGGTCTAGATTTAATTGAAATTTTTTGACAATAGGTACTCATTAAAGTTATTTGACGTCTCTGAGTGCGGCAATTAGTATTTTGTTTTGTTAATCTTTTTACTTAATTTCTCTCTCTCTCCCTATATTCTTCCATCCATAGGAAAGGCCCGTGCCCCAGCAGTGGGGACATTAAAGGGCAGGTGATGATGATGATGATGAATCTTTTTACTAAAAGTTACAGCCACAAGGGACTCATAATGTCCTATAAAGTACTATTTTTATTTTATATATAAATGTGAAAGAAATAATAACATTGTGACAAACGCATTATAATTAGTCATAAATTTAATTAATCAAACACCTAAACTACATAGTTAATCAATTTATCATTTAAAATTTCTTAGTTCATTTTGTTTAAAAATTAGTATCTAACACTGTTATTTTGTAGATCCGTTTGGTTTTGATAAACATCTAACAGTGGTCTGTTGTTCTTACACAGGTACCCAATAAAAACGGTTACATGAGTTCTTATTCGATATCTATTATATTTATTTATTTTTGATATTATTTTTTAGTTCTGCCCAATGCATTCTAATGTCAATACCCCTAGTTAGAAATTGAGGCAAATTGCTGTTCACAGATGATATTTTTGTTTTCAGATTACGATATTACAACGGGGAACCAACTATTAGAATTTCCATGTGCCTTTGTATATAATAGCAGCGAAAGAAACA
The DNA here is from genome assembly GCA_963931975.1 of Cataclysta lemnata. Classification (NCBI taxonomy): domain Eukaryota; kingdom Metazoa; phylum Arthropoda; class Insecta; order Lepidoptera; family Crambidae; genus Cataclysta; species Cataclysta lemnata. The sequence continues at coordinate 10,894,853 of OZ008339.1, forward strand.
GGGGAACGGTGAAATCGCCGAACTATCCCGGCCTCTACCCACGGGACACGGAGTGCAATTATTTCTTTTATGGAAACGAAAATGAGAAGATACATTTGCACTTCACGCACTTCGACGTGGAGGGAGTATTGCCGTAAGTGTATTTTAAAAAATTGAGTATTTTTATAATGACCAAAATGGATAAGATTCGGTTCGGATTACGATTAGTACGTACTCGTAAGAGGGAGTCTGAATGTGACTTCAGTGACAGAACAATTGAAAGAGAGCCATTTAGAGCCATGACTAAAAAGTTATGGACATAAATGTTGATGAATATTGTTTGTGCGAGGTATGATATGAAGGTGATAGGTGTGGATGCGAATATTTATGACGAGTGACAGAAGAGAATGTGGAAAGGGGACATACTGGGCCGACCCCATATAGGATGGGAGGGCAGGGTGATAATGAAGACTTTGCAGAGCGACAAACATGTATAAATGATCCGTTGATGGTGTCACTAATGGTAAATAAAGAGCGTCATACCCCTGAATACAGAAACATTATTCAAATTTTGAGCTATGCTTATAAAGTTAAGTGGACAATACCTGTCAGAATTTGTATGGATAAACGTCAATTTTGACAATAATTAAATGTTAAGCAAGACTCAAAATTTAAATAGCGATTCTGTATTCGGGGTCTTGAGCGTCAAAGTCTATGCCTCAATTGTAGTTCCAATTTTCGCCGCCTGACTAGATAAGGTGGTGGCACTGTACTCTGATATCTTCCATAACTACCAAAATTTCGCCATTTTATGTTACAATACTATTCAATAGTCAGGTTATCGTAAAGAAAATCTTGTACTACAAAATATTATTAAGTTCTGAAGAGCGTCGCAAGTATTTTAAAATTGCTAACCATTTTTTAAGTCTTGCGGTAGTTTCTTGGACATGACTATTTTTAAGTTGGGTCGCTTCGTTTTAAGACCTTGTTCACTCTATATTAAATATTCAAAAGAGAAAATATTTTCAATCTTTTAGTAGCTTAATATCTTATATTACAGTCATATTAATGTAATGTTTTACTACCAATAATTTAAATGCTTGCAAAAGAAAACCCAGTGTAAGATTTTAGTATGTTAGTTGGTGAACCTTTTTTCATAAATAATTGGCTTTTTTGAGTTGAATTACTGTGTCTTAACTCAATATTGAGTGAGTTAAGTAAAAGACGAGCACTTCTTCATTCGCTGATAAACCCTCAATAGTCCTATTAGTATCGTAGTGTGCTGTTTCGGGTGCGAATGTGACTAACGCTTTACTTATCCTAGTTAGAATACCTCAAGGGTACAAGCTGTATTTTATGCCGCACATTTATCACTGTCTCTCCGGCGATATGTTTTCTTGACACTAGCTAATGTTTACATAATGAGATCAGAATCTATATAATAACATTGGGATTGCAAATTCCTTGGCTACGTTTAGAGGAAGTGAGTGGAGTGTGTCTACTGAAAGGGCTGCCTAATATTGCTGTATATTAACATAGGCAAAGAGCGGTAACGTTACCGAGCTTACTAATAAATTGGCCTAAACAAAGAAACAAACGTATGGTGTAGGTATGCGATTAAAATATCGATGACGTTTATTTGCTTTGGTTATTTGTAATGATAGTCTACAGGACTATTGTGCGTGTCATTTTGTACACATACATAAAGTACGCCTATTTATCCCGAAGGGTATTGAGGATAAATAATGTTAGGCTCACCACCTACTACATGGGACCTGATATACTCTCATCAACAATGTTTAAGTATATTTTATGTACACCTACTTCATGTTCTATCCTTCATTCATTCATTCATTCTTATAATACTGAAATATTCTTTTCACTTTTTCAATGACTTCTTAATTATGGTCATCCGTCATAATATTGAATACATTGCATAGAAATCGTCTGTATTTTTAGAATGACCGCCGAAGCAACATAAAGTAAAGTCAATAAAATATCCTTAGATAAAGTTGGTGTGTGTAATTAGCGATACGTCGGTGTTAATACACCTCTGCCTACCCTTTCTGGTATAAATAGGAGAGATTTATGTATAGTAGAATACAATTGTCACCACTATCTGTCCCGGTGGATGTCGTACAAGGCGACTAAGGATAAATCAATTATGAGGAATGGGCAGCAGCGTTCCTCTTATACCACCTAGCAATAGCAATGTACTGCGACTTTTGTGCCCGATAAATGGCAATATACCTATTACATGGGACCTAACATAATTGGCGAAACGTGGGTGCTAGTTCGCCTCTGCGTATCCCCTTTGGGGATATAGGCGTGATTTATGTATGTATGTATTTATGTATCTGAGTAAATAATACAGCCTTTTTTCTATTCTGGCCTCACATTTTCAGTTGCGAAGCTGTATCAGCTAGTGACTTCGTCCAGTTCTCCAGCCAAATGATAGACACCGAAAGCAGGAGACACTGCGGACAAATCAAAGACCTCCGCGTCACGTCGGACAAGAACTTTCTCAGGATAACCTTCAAGTCCAACGACCGACTCGAGGGAACTGGATTCAAAGCCGAATATATGTTCCTGAGGGACTCCGAGATGCACAGCATGATTATGCCTGACGATGACAGTGGTGGTAAGTCATAATCATCACCAGCATTTTTAACGTCCCCATTGCTGGGGCACAGGCCTTCCCTGTGGATGGAAGAATATAGGAAGAATGCACCACTGAAGAACGGCTTAACGGCCGTGTGGTGACGGCAGAATACAATTGTCACCACCCCCATCTCTCCCGTGGGCGTCGTACAAGGCGACTAAGGGTAAAGACAGCAATGAGTAATGGGCAGCAGCATTTCTCTCATACCACCTAGCAACATAAATTTGTACTGCGATTTATGTGCCCGATATATGGCAATAGGCTTGCCACCTTTTACATGGGACCGTACATAATTGGCGAAAAGTGGGTGTTAATTCACCTCTGCCTAACCCTCCGGGGATATAGGCGTGATTTATGTATGTATGTTTGTGTGTAGAACGGCTTAACAGGCTTAACGTACAAGATAAACGAGCCTTCCGACACACGAAGGAGCTCGCGATAATAAATTTTTGGTCACCCATTCAGTAACCGGCCTTAGCGAACATTGCTTAGTTTACCCAATCACAGGCCGAGCGCGTTATGCCACTGCGCTAGCAAGCTCCTCTTGGTGGTTTGTGGTCGGTCTAATTATCAGAGTTTGTAACTCTTTTTGGGTGGGTTTTACAGGAGCCACTAAAAATTAATTATTTTTATCATTGACAATGTATTATTTACCCGAGGAATTGCGGACCCTAATTGCCAGTTGCCACCGTTAGGGTGGAAAGCTCCTCGAATGGCGGCTGCGCACCAGGAGACAGGGTTGGTAGGCCCCTTACAAGGTGGACTGACGATACTTTACTACAGACCAGCATAGGACTAATCGGTAGGGGAGGCCTAAGCCTAACAGTGGGCGTCTCTCGGCTGACATGATGATAACTACCTTATGCAGTATTTGACTGTTTGTTCGAATGATCAGATCGTGAGCCAAGAAGTCCCGGTTTCGAATCCTGATAGGGGCAAATGTTTATGAACACAGATATTTGTTTTATGAGTAGGGAAATTTTCGAAAAATTATGTATTTTCTGATCAAAGGGATTCCCTCTTTTTCACTACCAACTTGTCCAAAAATATTCAGCGACTACAGATAGTAATTTGAACAGCATAAATCAAGTCACTAATATGAAAGCGCTCCTCTGATTATCCTATTTAGAACTAATTTGACAAAGTCTCAAGTACAATCAGTCAAGTGCCTTAATAGAACCATTACAAATTCAGAGGAGACAAATTCTAATTAGCCATGTGGCCGTTATAAGTAATTAAGCTGTCTTTGTTCCAGGTTCGTCCCGTGCGTCGGATGTTGTGTTCCTAATATGTTTCCTTGGTACCATGTTCGCGGTAAGATAGCCAAATCGAGATTTTAGAAGAGTTGGATGATTAAATTATCACTGTTGCCAATTGACTTGTTTTATTTACTTATTCCCTCGACATCTCTCAAACAAAATAAGTGTACTAACATATTCTATCAACAGTTGAAGATATATGTACTACAGCTTAGTTGCTTAGCCACTTCTGTTATTCATCGTAATACCTATAACAAAAAATGGCAACTAAATTACTTTACCGCCCGTATTAAGAATGGAACTTAACCTGCTGGCCCAGCTGGTGGGTATTAATCCCTGCAGAACGGCTTAACGGCCGTGTGGTGACGGCAGAGTAGAATACAATTGTCACCGCCCTAAATCTCTCCCGTGGGTGTCGTACAAGGCGACTAAGGATAAATCAGTGATGAGGAATGGGCAGCAGCGTTCCTCTTATACCACCTGGCAAAATGTGGGTGCTAGTTCACCTCTGGCTACCCCTTCGGGGATATAGGCGTGATTTATGTATGTATGTATGTATGTATGTAAATTACTTTACAATATAGCCGAAATGCCTTTATAATAAGAGGAAGAACTAAACTTTAGTAAGATTACTTTTAACTGTAGATAGAATATTAGAACCCGACTTAAAATATATACAATACAAGTTGTTACCTACTTAGGGCCTGTTTCACAATCGACAAGTAAGTTCTAAGTAGCTTACTTCGCTGATCATTTGACAGTTTTAATATAAAATATATGTCAATTGAACTGCAAAGTAAGCTACTTCGAACTTACTTGTCGATTGTGAAACAGGCCCTTAATATAATTTACTATCAGCCGTTACTTACTTGCCGTTGGATCTAGCAAAAGGGAGCTTGCTAGCGCAGTGGCATAGCGCACTCGGCATGCGATTGCGTAAAGAAAGCAATGTTCGATAAGGCTGGTTATACGATGGGTGACCAAAAAAATATTATCTCGAGCTCATCCGTGCTTCCGAAGGCACCTCAAGCCATTGGTCCCAGTTGTATCTAATGGTATGTGCCCAACAGGGCTGATGATGATTTAAATGATCAATGTTTTCCTAAACTGCCTATCCTGAACACGAAATTATTGGATTGACCAATTATCAATTTGGGGGAAGATGCAACAAAAATACACCACGTCACACCGCTTTAGAATTGGGCTAAAGTTTTATGAACGGCCGAGAGCCTGATCATCATCAATCTTCCTAGGCAAGGCTGTAGTGGGTCATTTAGTCGCCACCTCGGTAAGAACATTAATCACCTTTTAATTACCGCACTCAGAGACGTCAATTAACTTTAATGAGTACTTAATGTCGAAAAAATCATTTAATTTTATTCGATTTTAATTTTAACATTATATAAATGTTAGAAAAATTAGTCCAAGACGTCTTGGGTGGCCGAGCGGTCAGGCCTCAAGACCATAATTTTTCGAAATTCTTTTTCTAACCACCAAAATCTTTGTACTCATTTAATTCAAGACCATAGTCCTGGCAACAATAGCGACTAGATTTGAATTGTAATCTTTTGACATTAAGTACCTACTCATTAACGTTAATTGACTTCTCTGAGTGCGGCAGTTAAACAGTCACTGGCTGTAAAAGTGTATAGTTGCGGTATCCTGCTCTGCTGTCGTCACCGCTCGCGTAATAGTTTGGGAAAATAAAATATGTATGCGAGTGGCTATCTGCGTCAGTTGTTTGCTGAATGTAATGTGGTTCCACGTGTTATCACGAACGCAAAAGAACCCTTAGGACTATTTGTGGGTTCTAAGTCTAGCGAGATATCTCTTGAAATTGCTTGGCTGAATTCAGAGTTCACGTGTCGGGGGACCACTAAAAAAGTGTGTTAAGTGTTGACGACTCCTGTTCCTTGTGGTAGTGTATTTTGGGCTGAAGTTAGTGTACTGCATAAGGCCTTGCGTAAAATAAATCAACATACCCCAAAGGCAGTGGGAGTTTAATTTGAATCACACATCCTAACGAGCATATCGTAAGACTGGCGGGAACAAACACCAGAAATCCGACTGTATCCACTTTTTATACGACGTGGGAGAAAGTAGCCCAAAGCTGCCTACTCTACTGCCTACTCACGTGTGGAAAATGTTTTCCCAAACCGATACATTTATTTGAATAAAATAACCATGTATTGTATTGCAACACCTGCAAAACACCCATGAATTAAAGGTGATATTCCTTTGACAGAAAAATGTGCCGCCTCGCTACATGTAGCGCCAGCCTTGGACCGATAAGTAGTAAATAAGCTCAGAAAATCCCGAAAAAGATTCTGACTATTGCAAATGACAAACCCACCGCGTTATCTAAGATTGACGAAGACACTTACTAGGAAATGGATTGGGATATCACAGTATAGGTACACATTCCAACTTTCCATATAAATCTCTCTCACTGTCCATCAATTTTATCTCGTTACGCTATTATTCACAAGGGCTCGCATAAAATATGCCATTTTACATCCGTACGTGAGTGTAACTTTCCTAATAAGAGCCGTATCGTTGTATGAATAAGTCGCAAAGTTGTTTTCGTATTTCATCTGAGTTATGACGCTTTTCAACTAAATACGGGCACCAAACATTCATATAGACTGGAAAATTGTAATTAAATTGTATTTTTAAGAAACGAAAGTTTCTATATCCAATGTTTTAGCACGAAATTAAAAGTTTAGATTGACGAAATGTATTATAGTTGCGCATGCAGTTATATTTTCTAACCATATGTATGTACACTAGCCCTTCCTGGTGTAATGGGCGATAATCATGAATCAAAAGGGAGCTGGGGCCGTACATGAAGTATTAGTGCGATCCAAACACGGGTGACGAAACGGGATGCCGCTCTACTCGGCATATAGCGTTGTCTAATTTTAACAATGGGAATTGAGTCGCACTTCGAGTTGGTGGTAAGGCCCATGAATGAAAATGGAACAACCAGCCAGTACCAACAGGGCAGGAAGGTGATGGATGATCAGTTTTAAAAACACGCCCATTGAAGTGGAGCTATTACAGATTCTTATATTTCTCGTAGATAATTACCACTGTGTAAATAATGGGAGTTTTAATTATAGATTTAATGAGTTGCTAATAGCTGCAAATAATTTTATCAAACCACACGATTAATACCAGGAAAACAATTAACACAGGATTGTTTGGAAACTGCAATAATTTATATTTCAGTTATGGGTTAACTGTGGTGTAATTTTGGTAAATTAATTATCAATATACGTGTAGCTATTTAAATAACAATTTGGTTTATATTCGCTTCTGATATTATTATTATTACTGCAAATCGTTGCTTTATCTTATGCATACAGTTGTCACAATCCCTGTTTCTCTTGTGGTTGTCGTACATACAAGGCGACTAACGTCTGTACTCAGAGACGGCTATTAACGTTAATGAGTAATTTTGTTTTCATAACTTCTGTTTGATGGGAGTCTTATGAAGAAAAACCCTTGTAAAGTTAAAACAGTTGAATTAGCCATAAATATATTCGCATTATATTTATTGAATAGGTAGAAAAAAGACATAGAAATACGATATCCCAAATCAGTTGTAGCGGATACGTGAAGACTAGACTTAATGACTGTCGTGATAAGGCGAAGACCTGAATCACGATTACAAAGTTTCCGGCAGAAGTCAGAATATATACAAGATCCAACGAAGTACAGTCGTACCGGGGTATCCGATCGCGCACCCGGCTCGATGGAGGATTTTCCCTTTTCACCTATAATGCGGCAAACCTTCCACATCGCAACACATTTTAGAAGAAAAACAGGGACTAGACCTCCATGCGTAACGAATAGCAGAGCATAACATTTTACATATTCTTCTTCTTCCTGCCCTGTTCCCAGTCTATCTGGGGTCGGCGCAGTATGTTTCCTCTTCCATTCATATGTCAGACGTCATCAAGCCATCCACTCCCTTTTGATTCATATCATCCATCCCACCGTAAAGGTGCTAGTGATGAATGAATGTATAGAAAAGAGACGGAACGGACCATGTCGAGAGACCCATGAACGGAGAGAGTGATTAGAATGACAACATTCCAATCCATACTGCTCAAGGTTTTGGCTTAGGTTTTACAGCCGGCCGCCTGCCTGACACCAACCCTCCTTGGGTACCATAACATTTTACATATTACCACAGCTAATTTAATTAAGTTTTAAGAGGTGGCGTGTATACCCATGTCTTCAGCAGTCCGTTGTGACAAAAGAAAAATAGACGGTAGATACGCATGATTCGGTTATTTTTTCAAGAGGAAATGTGTCATTCTAACGAACGGTATTGTCGAATGTAAACCGGGCAGAAAAAGGCAGCAAAAGATATCTCGCGACATTTGGTTAACCCATTTCTGAGGAATGTATTAGATAGCTTGAGGCAAGGTTCGCAACTCGTCAAAGGCAAAAAGCTTTCAAATGATGCCTTTTTGAAGGATGTCATTATGGGTTTGCTCATAAATTAAACATCATAAGGCGGCACTTTTTTTTCTTGAGTCTCTAGAATGTTATATCGTTATTTTTCAATAAGTATGTTCACACTTTTTGTCGTGTCATAATCTCAGCATCATCATCGACTCTCCCGCGGGTTTCATACAGGGCGATTACGGGTCAAGACAGGGATGAGAACATATTATTATGAGTAGAGTAATAGTAGGTAAATTTATTTTTATAGAGAGAACAGCGAAACATGATTATAGTTGATTATAGTTTGTAAATTATAGGATGATTCCTATGACAGCAAGCAACAAATATTAAACTGGTTCAAGTGCGAAAGGAAAAGAACAAAAATGTTTATGAGTAAAACTGTCATATCAATCACCTACATATTACAAACCAGGCCTATCACTAAAACTCTACGACTTCTTCTATTTATTTAAAAATCTTCTTCTTCCTGTGCTGTCCCCGTTTCATCTTTATTTATGGAAGTGGTACACATTGTTGTTTAGTAACCTTCCTATAATACATATCTTCGTGTTTGTACTTATTAACTTTTCGGGGATCCGGCGAGAATGAACAACAACTTTACCAAGATTAATATTGAATGTGGTTCGGTATTTACTGTTATCAAAGTGCTCTCCAGAACATACGATTTCAGTTAGAGAATAATTATCCGGTGTGTAACACGTAAGGATTTATAAATTCAGTATTAAATAAATTCCGTTTAATTTATCATCACCAGTCCTTTAATGTCCCCACTGCTTGGGCACAGGTCTTTCCTATAGGTGGAAAAAATATAGGGAGAATGGGCCATGGCTATGATCCACCAAGCTGGCCCGGATTGGTGGGTCCGCTGCCATTTAATTATGTACTAATAATTGCCACAAATCCATCTGGGAAGTTTTGGTACGTTATTGTATATTCTCCTTATATTCCATATATAAGGAAGTCCTTTTCTTAAGCCGAGGGATAATAAACAATAAAGGGCTAACCATAATGAACCGTATAAACAAAGAGAAATCGATTATAAGCCAATCCTTATTGTGGCGAATTATTAAAACAAGCAACACAATTTATTGCAGCAACGTGTCTTGCTGGAAATGTTACTCCTAATAATCACTTAAGCCGACGCGTAATTTATGGAGGGGACAGAGCCTTACCCATGCGTGTGGAAGGACTCAAAGATCTCTCTGGATTGTTTACACGCGCCCTGATATGGGTGGGCTGCGATGCCTAAGCCGTTTAGTTAGGATACGATGCTTCAGCGGTTTCCGAAGAGCGCACTGGCTACAATGTAATTATTTACCGTACTTTGATTTTGCCGACGTATGGGAAATAAATGGGGACACTTGGAGGGTAGCTTTTAAAATTTATGTCTAAGACTCTCTCTCATGTGAACTGATACAGCAATTTTAATTGATGGCTGTTGAAGATTTTATTGACATGTCATGGTGTGAAGGCATTCGGTCTACGGTTTCGTAAGCTTAGCAATATTTGCAAATGCCAGTCATAGAATAGTTGGCCAAAAATATTCTATCTCAAGGTCCTCAGAGCCATAAGCCTTTAGACCATAAGGGAAAACCCTTGTCGCCGTAGAGAAGTAATTAAAATCCGATGATAATGATAAACATAATGACCGAAAACAGATGCATTATAAGTCACGCCTGGTTATCTCCAAAGGAGTTAGCAACTAAGGCGGAATTTCTATAATTATCTCAATGTTAACACTGATTTTCACGGTCACATCCATTAATAACTGTTTAATTACTTTCGAAACACCCCCTGTAATCTAGCTATATGAATAGCGCCTTACCCAATGAAGCAGTCACTATAATAGATCAGCAGACTGCTATTGTCTTCGATCAAACTTCAAAGAGCCATCAATTTCGTAGGTAACATTCCACATGCAAGTTGTAAACGAGGAATTTGAATTTGATGTCGTAATTGAGTAAGTTTCGCTCTGGTATTCGCTTGGTTCTCCTCAATTATTCTTAGAATAGAACTAGAGTAGTACATGTTTGTACTTGTAGATACAAACATCAAAATTTATCATTAATAATGAAAGTTAGGGAAAGGTACCCCGAGCGGCTAAACTGCCTAAAACGGATACACTCGTTTTTGTTCAATGTCAAATTCCAACTTCCAGTAATCTTATTATTTTTTACGTTTCCTACTTTACATTGTAGTAGTACCTTGCAAAAATGAAATCTAAATTTCCGGACCTGTCCGATTTGGGTGGACTGTCATCAAAACCACGTCAACCTTTTTTTCTGCGGTGTAATTCAATTTTTTTCGCTTATGGTAATGAACAGTTTTTTGGCCAAAAATATGGAGTTTTATTTCCTCTTTCCCAATTTTGAATCTAAGGTCGCTTACAAGCATTAGCATATTTCACGACAGATTTGACAGTCGCAGCGTCAACTCGGGTACACACGACCACGGGTCCAGTGAAACAGATGCACCGCAAAAACCACTAACTGCCGAACAATGTCGGTCTAACGCTTAACGTGTTGCAACCACAGCACGTGTTAAAGATAAAAATTTATGTGGAAATGAATATTGGTTCAGTCTACAATCTTAGATAGGCAAATAATTTTTAATTATGCGCAACTGATGTAAAAATTAATATGAATTCAGTCTAATAATTTTAGATAGGATAGATAATCTTAGATAGATAATAATGCGCATTTGATCTTATAGGGAAAAATAGGTAAAGTTAATAAATATTTTGTTGCTCTTACCACATTAATTGATAAACAATAGTAATTTGGCTGTTTAGTCAACTGAGGATCAGTTTCGAGAAACTGATCCCGCGGGATAAGTTAACTAAACAAATTTACGGTAAATGGGTGCGTAATTTAATATAAATAAATAACCACGATGATAATAATAAACGATGATAATTATTGTTCCTGATTCCTTCAATCCAAAAAAAATATTTCACCGTTAAATTGAAATGAACAACTCAAATAATCAGAATGTTAACAACCGCCATGTTGTATTTACGAAATTTAATTACCGTACCTTCCAAGCATTGCAGAAAAAAAAAGCGACGAAACATTATGTTGTCCGATTCTTTGTTTATACAGCACAGCTTATTCAATGCAAATGAGACAACAAAACAACATCATTATAATTGCCTTTTCCTGTATAAATGGTAATCGCTTTTCGGTATCGGTAGCAGTCCATTTTCCACGTGGATTAATTTTGTAGATTTCATTATGTTTTATGAGAATCCTTATCCCTGCGGTGGCTGTTCTAATTTTCTTTTGGCCTGTTTATTTTTCATTTTGTCGTAAAACAGGAACTGTATTACATAGCGATGGAGTACGTTATAGTGTAAACATAAGCAAGTATGTGAAGATTTGATTGATTCTTAGGCAAGGATGGAATAAGAGGATATAGAGGTAAAGGAAAAGATAATTCGCAAAGCTGATAAAATAGCAAAGTGGGAATTATCATCATCATCATCACCAGCCCTTCAATGTTCCCATTTCTCAGGCGAAGCCATAAGCTGAAAGAAAATAGGGGGAATGGGTCGTAACTCACAACGAAGGCATAGTGCGGATTGGTATTACCGAATGCTCAGCACGGACCAACAGAGTAAGCATGTAGAAACTCAAAATAATTCTCTCTAGCTCGTTGGCTAAACTAAGCAATATTATTTATAAAGCTGGTATTATTGGATAAGTAAACAAAAATGTATTACCTCGAGTTCCTCCGTGCTTCGGAAGACACGGTGGTCCCGGCTGCCTCCGTAGTCGATGATACCCACCAATCCGCACTGTTGGTTGTGATCCATTCTCCTTATATTATTCCATCCATAGGGAAGGTCTGTGCCCCAGCACTGGGGACATTAAAAGGCTCGTGATGACGATGATGATGATCCATTGACCGGCCTCAGCGAAAATTGCTTAGTTTACCAATTTCCTACGCAAACGTAGAAAATAATACTTAATTAGGTAGCTGTTGTTCGCCGTTGACTATGCGATATCTCTGTGATTTTGCTTACATACGTTTACGACAACTTGGGTCGACATAATCTGTGATTCTCTGGAGCATTGTGCCCGTTCATGGGAGTGAAGCTATAACCTTCTTCCTGTCCTGTGATCTGTTTGTTATTACATTCTGATCGTACGCCCACAAAAGATGGAACAGAAAGGTTTTTATGGCACAATTTCAGATTGATTTTATTTAGGGAGGGTTTGCGTTGCCAATTGAATATACAGTTATGTCTATTGAAGGTGTAATGGTGACTTTGTTCTGTTTAACCCGGCGTGAGTGAGGTCAGGTATCTCATACCCACCGATTTGTAAGAGACTTAATATTTCTTAACTGTGTGATTTCTGGAATTCAGCAGCTGGAGGGGGTTATGTAAGGAGTGATTTTAAGTGCCACTAACAGTGTTTAGGCAGCGGTGGAGTAAACTACATGGGCGTAAACATAGATACCCGACCTCATATCATATCATCATTTAATTATTTTTAAGGGCGTAAACTGCAAAATGTCTTATGAGGAAATAAGAGATGGCTTGCTCAACTTTTAGAAGCAGGATATGCTAATAAGTGATGAAAATGGCAAATCAGGGAATGATGGAGAAATTGATCACTGCTCTCAACGTAGCGAGGGAAGAGAGTCGGAATGGAACGCATATTTTGATGAAAAGGATGCTCACGGTTATATTCAACATTGACATATAACTATCGTGGATGTAGCTGAAGAGTTGAGTGCAAAATATTATAACGTTTCACGTAATAGCAAACGTTGATCTTTGACAATATTCTATGACTTTTTCTAAATATGGCAGCGATAATTGAAGTTGTCATTTATCGTGAAAATCACGATAAATGTGAATAAGTGATTTCACTCGTAAATAAGGCTTGTCTTTGATAACAGATAGCCTACACGAATAATTGAGCAATGATCGCCTTTCTACGAAAACGCGAAAGAGAAAAGCTCTGAATTTAGGAGAACCATCAATAAGTCCTCCCAATAAAGTGAGAAAGTATGTTAGATGTAGGGGCTGCCCTACTGCCAAAGACAGAAAGACAGCATTCTTGCATCACATGCGAAAAGCCACTAATTATGGATGGAAATGCTCGTTTTGTTTGCGAAAACTGCTTCGAGGAAGAGTAGTTTTACTAGTAATACATAAATGAATATATTAAAATGTTTAATCTTTCGCCGACGCTTAAGTATAAAAACAGATTTGTTCTATAATTCTGTGTACACAGTTGACCTAAATTTCCCAAATTTTTGACATTTGGCCATACTTTGTAAATATTTTTGATTTTTGCTTAAAGAATACTACTTAGTTTATTATGGAAATAAAAATACTTTTACTTCTAGAAGTGGGTTAATTTATCATTTTACATACTTTCCCTAAAGCAAATTAATATACAATTCTATATTAGGGTATGTCATACTCACCTCACAGCTGGTGTAACATTTTTTCACCTCACTCACGCCGGGTTAAGTTTTATCTTTCTATCTTTCTTGCTCTATGTTTGTCTTTTATAATCTTATAAATAAATTAAAATTTTTGGATTTATTATATTTTTAACTTTAACAAAATTTAATTATATAATCCTTATCTTAAATTACAATGGTTAGGAACTACCTACTAATAAATAAATACAAGGAAAATATTATTCTGCTCATCAAAATAAATCGATTGCACAGCAAATTATTTTATCGACTAAATGTTCATCAAAGCAGCTATTTTTTTTTCATTGGCATGGTTTAGGTTAATCTGTGATGAAATAAATACGGTCCTTAATAAAATGTTTGTCAGATATTTACATTTTCAACTCTCATTCTGGAGCCAAATGAATATTTATGAAATGAACGTATTAAAAACACCAAAAGGCGTGACCTCCAACAATCAACTCCGTAAAAACAGCCCCCAAATTTAAGTAAACATGTTTTTAATTAATAATCACATTACCTACCTGTTATCACCGTTACTTTATTTAGACAAAAATTAGCTTACCGTGCAAATAACAGAGTGCGTATCTGAAAAATTACGGCTGTTTTTACAACTGGCAACCGTTTTATCTCGCTCGTAAAAACAAAAGAAATTAAAAAAAATCCCTGAGAGAACCCCGAGGCGCCCTGTTAAAAACACTGAAAATGAACTTTTACTTGAAAGCTCTGAAAGCCTTTTTCTCCTCTTAAACACTCCCCTCCCGCTTTATTGCCTAGTATCACATTGTGTAGGGTGACAGTGATTTGTGGAGCGGAAAATATTGATAATAACAGAAATTTTAAGTTTCTTAGCAGTGTTGACGTCCCTAATTTATAATAATAATATTATAATTTGGCTATTCGACTTCATCCAACTAAACACTGTACTTCTTTAACAAAATAATGAGGCTTACTTCCATTACATACAAATTAAATTTGGAAATCATTTATTTCACCTAGTGTTTAGCCTGTTTAGGGGGCAATAGAAATCTAGATTTAATTTCTTCAGTACGCCAGACAATACAACATATAACAGAAATAACGCGCAGTCAATGGATAATACCGATGCTAACATAGTCCTATAAAAACTATGGTGTTATTAAAAAAAAATATTCGAAAATTAAATTCAGTATTACCAATTTTAGACATCACCATAGTTTTTTATGACTAAGTTAGCAAGGGTAGTGTGAGTGTGCGTACACACATACACATACATACACACATATGTCACGCCTTTTTCCCACAGAGTTAGGCAGATATCACTTCTTTCCACTTGCTACGATCCTTACATAGGAACTTCTTTCGTTTCATCCAATCTCATCAATCTCTTCATGCATGCCTGTCGGTTTCGGGTACTCTTGACCCGGCCCTTTGTGTGCGTTATTTCTGTTATATATTGTATACATAAGGTCGAGCATAATATATACAGTTGAACAAACTAAATATTCTATCAACTTGTTACGTGTTCGTATACGATATGCTTTACAGCAAATTCATTTGGCAGAAAAAAACTCTTACTAGTACACTACAATTTCATTTCCTTGGTACAAAAAAAAAACTTCAACTGACTCTGAATATCCAATGTAAACTATTAAATCGTATGAATTAGAATTGCATTGTATTGCAACTTGTAATGGACTCCAACAAACGGTATGTAACTACGTAACCACGCACTGTGCGGCTAGCCGCACTGCGGCCACCCGTGAAGTTGCCCGCAGGCCGTGGTTACGAATGCGGAGAACTAGACTGCTAGCACCCGCATTTGGAACCATGACATGCGCTAGAGAACCCATTGCCATTTAACGCAAGATTTATTTAATCATCAATATTATTGAAATTCCTGGTTAATTTTTGCTCCTCCATCTCTACCGTGACTAAGTGTAAAATGAGCAATGAGCAATGGACAGCAGCGTTCCTCGCATCACCTTGTATCCAAAATAATACTGCAAATTTCGTGCCCGATGAATTGCAATAGGCTCGACCTAAGATAATTGGCGACACGTGGGTAATATACCTCAGCCTACCCTTTCTAGGATAATTAAACGTGATTTATGAATGTATGTAAGTAATTTTTGATAGAGATCGCATATTCGATGTTGTAATACCAACCACTCTCTCCGTTAATCGATCTTTGACCAATATGAATGGAAGAAGATGATGATACTGATGATGATACATAAATAGTATATTAATATATAGTATCATGACTTATCAATGCTTGTTAATCTATATAGGGCATGAAAGTCCTGCCGAATCCTATATCAGTATGTTATACATTTTGACCCAAATAATTTAGCAAAGGGTTGGAAGAAGTTGTGGCCATCAGATAAAACAAGCTAAGACTGAGCCCTTATATTATTTCCCATTAACAGTAACTAACGCTCATCAAATTTGCACATTTTTCCATGAAACCATGGTCAACCTAAATGCACGACTCAAGCTAAAGGAGCGTCATTTAGACTAAGCACTTAGTTACATTTCTGCTTGTGTACTCGACAAAGATCCATTGGTGTTAAAATTGATTACATCCGTAGCCGTAGGCATAATATCACCCTCGATTTGTCTAGATTTCTCGATTGTCAAAGAGAATCATTCTTGCAAATTGTTTCGGGAAATCGGACGATAGATGTAAAACTGTGTATCTAGAGATGCAACCAGTCGTTAACGCCGGTTAACTTAAAAATACTAGTTATATTTTTTCATATTCATATGTCAGAAGTGTATGTAGAAATGGAAAAGGGAAGGATAGATCAAGTTGAAAGTTTATTAACAAAAGAGCTAAACAATACCTGTAACCCGACGGGCATGCATTAAGACATTAATGAGATTGGATGAAGTTGCTAGCATTAGCTGTCAATAAAAGGCTACCCGCTGAAATGCAATGCAGTGTTTAGCTGAAGGCTTAGCTGGGCACTCCGAACAGCATCCCCGAAGAATTTGGCAAAATAGAGGTGAATTTTGGAGATTTCCTGAAAGCTAAAGTAATCCGGTACAAGCGGCCTAGACAAAAAGAAGTGAAATCACAAAGTAAATCCTATCTACATTGCTTTTTAGCTTTGAATATTAAAAGTGAAACCAGAAATTTGGTGGCGGTGTTAGTATAGTTATTAGGCGTGGTGATGGCAGAACATAATGGTCACTCCCAAAATTACTTGCGGCTGTCGGACAAGGCAACTAGGTATAACTGTGATATAATTTTAATGTATCTAAATATTTTAGGATTAGAAAGCAAAGTGGAAGTGCATAGAATAAGAATTTACTAAATTAAGACCATTTTTTCTTATTAGCACATTATAATATCGCCCTCAAAAATCATTAATACTATTTGGTATATATTAGAATGGATGCACGAAAAAAGGGGATTTTTCAATTTCACTATCACACTTGGATAAGTGTGATAGTGAAAAGCGGGTGAAAGCTGGGAATATGGCAAACGGGGCTTTGCACACTTTTATGAACAGCCAAAGCGTGTCCAGAAAGGCTCGTATGGCTGTTCATAACGGAGTGCTGGTTCCGACATTAATGTATGGAAGTGAAAGTTGGGTACGGGAGAAGAAGCATGAAAGTAGAATAAATGCAGTAGAAATGAGAGCGTTGAGGAGCATGGCCGGGGTAAGGCTAAGCGATTGATTGTATAATAGTGTGATAAGAGAAAGGTATGGTTTAAAAGAAGATGTAATGACAAGGATTGAGAAAGGGATGCTCGCATGGTTTGGTCACGTCGAAAGAATGGATGAAAGAAGAATAACAAAAAGGATTTACATGGTGAAAGTGAATGGTGAAGTGGGAAGGGGAAGGCCTAGGCGGATCTTTCATAATCAAATTGAAAGTCTATTAAAAAGGTCCAGGTCAAGAGTACCCAAAACCGACGGGCATGCATGAAGAGATTGATGAGATTGGATGAAGCGAAAGAAGTATGTAAGGATCATAGCAAGTGGAAAGGAGTGATCTTTGCCTACCCCTGTGGGAGAAAGCCGTGACATATGTATGTATGTATTATTTTTGGTTCATTTGTAACTTGTAAACAATAACAACAATAAACCTTCTAACCTGTCTTAGTCTTTTGTTGAACAGGACGGTTCGAGAAAGGCTTCCTGTAACTCGAGAGCGACTATATTGACGATAAAGATAGCATTGACCCGGATCCAGTCAAAGTGAGTCCCAATAAAAATCCACATGTTGTGATTGTGGATTTTTTTCGGGGCCAAAAAAATAATATTTAAAACTATGCCCTCTATCACGCACATTTCTCATTACGATCGTGTCGTGATATAATTGCTGTTGTTAACATTTCTGCTAAAATATTTATTTTATTAATAGGCACATTTTCGGTATTCGATAAACGGACCGACAATATCAAGATCGTAATCAAAGCTCCATTTTCATAAACTACGAAAGCAATTTTACGGAGTATGTGAAAGTCGAACGTGGTAATCGCGATAGGGTACGAGTTAAGTTATGATTGGTTTCAAGGAGCGGATAATCGAGTAAAGTATTTGGTAACATTTGCGAGAGCTGAATTGAATATTGCTATGTTGGAAGCTAATTGAAGGTTGACTAAAACAGCCAGTCTCGAAATTTTGCTTTTTCCATGGTATGTTGATAGTCCAATAGAGAAAATGCGATGTTTTAGTATAACCTGCAGAATTGATAATGCTTTCGGGACCAGCTTACCGTGCCTCCCAAAGCACGGAGGAACTCGAGATAATAAGTTTGGCTCCTAGCCTTAGGAAGCTTGATTAGTTTACACAATCGCAGGCCGAGTGCGTTAAGCCATTGCACCATTGAGCTCACCTGAGAGTGTCTCCTCTGATGTGTAGGTGTGTTACATTATATTTATTTATATTGGACATACCATTATTGCAATATTCTACTATTTGATTTTAATTTTAACATTATATAAATGTCAGAAAAATTAGTACAAAGATTTTAGTGGTTAGAAAAAGAATTTCGAAAAATTATGATCTTGAGGCGGGAATCGAACCCGCGTCCGCTGCTATCCAGGCAGGTGCCTGACCGCTCGGCCACCCAAGATCTTGGGACGCGGGTTCGATTCCCGCCTCAAGATCATAATTTTTCGAAATTCTTTTTCTAACCACTAAAATCTTTGCAATATTCTATTCAATAAGGCGGAACCTCTACTGAGCTCCAGTCACTTACACAGCACTATCATTGTAATCGGGATTTGCGGAACACTCGATAATGATCAAATCGTTTAGTGTGTGCCCAAGGCTTGATACAGATTGTATGAATAGGTTGTAGTGTCTTCAAGATCGATTCACGTATTCCAAGCGGATGGGTAAATACTCGATATCGGTTTAGTATCGGATAGATCGTACCTTGTCTTATAGGCAACACTCGATGTGACTCTGATTATCTGTCCAAGTCGCTGAATTGTAAATGCTGATAGCATTTGAAACTACTCTTATTAGGTAAGTTTATATAGTATTTTATAATATTATATATAATAGAGCAATATCATGAAGGCCGGTAATATTGTCTCTAGATTTTCCATATTTCAAAGAGTAAACGTTACTCTTTGATCCCGGTTGCTTTAGCAGTCTTTAATACCCTCCAACAACCATCCACCCGTGCGGGTGGTTATAGTTCATTCTTCCGATATTCTTCCACCCATACGGAATGTCTTACGGCAAGCTCAAGTTATATATTGCTAAAATATATTAACAGTTTTATTTTGTACATTATTAGTGTTGACATCAAATTTAATTAGAACTACCCCTGAAATCGTGAGAAACAAGTACCAAATGACCCGCGTCCGTTACTCGATTTTCCCGAAAGATCAAAATTAGTCCTGTCTTTGACTTTTACCAAATTAAACGACTGTCCCATTAGCCCAGAAAAACAGCCTGCAGTTTTCTTCGATAAAAACGCTGATAGGAATAAATTTTTATAAAATAATTCCAGGGCAGGCCTGTCACACACGGGATAATAAAGTGCTAAAGTTTGTGGGCTCATTTCAAATAAAATACGCTTTATGCATGATAAATGGGCGTTCATGTAGTTTCGTTATATTATTGGAACAAAAAGGCAATACCTACCTTATTTTTATTAACACTATCCTGTTTCGCGAAACTTTTGGCGGAAAACATAACACATTATATCCACTGATCCGCACTTGGCTAGCATAGTGGGTTTTGGTCTATTCTCCCTTTATAATAATTCATGAGAGGAACTTATATATTATATATTTTTGTCACTCATCCAGTGGCCAGCCTCAGCGATTTTTATACCCTAGGCCGTCTTAAACAAGGCTGGGGCCTTTGGGCACACAATAATTTTGGGGCCCTTTTGGAAAGTAAAAAAAGCGAATTATAATAACCTTTTTATTAGTAAGTATGACCATTTACACACATACAGGTTGTATAATTTGTTATACAGGTTATATAGTTGGTAATCAAATACATACATACATACATATATCACGCCTTTCTCCCACAGGGGTAGGCAGAGATCACTTCTTTCCACTTGCTACGATCCTTACATACTTCTTTCGCTTCATCCAATCTCATTAATTTCATCATGCATGCCCGTCGGTTTCGGGTACTCTTGACCTGGCCCTTATTTAATAGACTTTCAATTTGATTATGAAAGATCCGCCTAGGCCTTCCCCTTCCCATTTCTCCATTGACTTTCGCCATGTATATCCTTTTTGTCAGTCTCCTTTCATCCATTCTTTCTACGTGACCAAACCATGCGAGCATCTCTTTCTCAATCCTTGTCATTACATCTTCTTTCAAACCACACATTTCTCTTATCACACTGTTATACAATCGATCGCTCAGCCTTACCCCAGCCATGCTCCTCAACGCTCTCATTTCTACTGCATTTATTCTACTTTCATGCTTCTTCTCCCATACCCAACTTTCACTTCCATACATTAATGTCGGGACCAGCACTCCATTATGAACAGCCATACGAGCCTTTCTGGACACGCTTTGGCTGTTCATAAAAGTGTGCAAAGCCCCGTTTATCATATTCCCAGCTTTCACCCTCTTTTCAATATCACTATCACATTTTCCATCTCTCGTAAATACAGATCCCAAATACACAAACTCTTTTACTTGTTCAACATTCTCACCCGCAATCTTAATTTCACACTTCGTCATTTGTTCATCCCTTTCAAAAACCATGACCTTTGTCTTGCTTACATTTACTTTCATACCTTTCTCTGTCAAAGCTTCACGCATGACTGTTACCATCTCCTGCAAATCTGTTTCTGATGAGGCTAATATAACCTGGTCATCAGCGTACAGCAGGCATTTGATAAGTAACTCGTTCATTCTTAGTCCACAATCAAATTCTTTCAGTCGGGTCAGACAGTTGTCCATGTATAAGTTGAACAGCCATGGTGACGCTACACATCCTTGTCTCACACCTGTTCCGATGCGAAACGATTCTGTGTATGCGCCATTTATCCTAACACAAGCATTGGAATCTTCATAGAGAGATTTCAATGCTTGGATCAGGCTACTGCTCACCCCATACATCGACAAAATCGACCATAGTTCATTCCTCACCACACGGTCATAAGCCTTTTCTAGATCTACGAAAGCGCAATATACTCGTTGGCTTTTAGCCAGAGATTTCTGAGTTATGCATCGTAGAGAAAAAACTTGATCCGTACAACCCATTCCCTTTCGAAACCCTGCTTGCACGTCCCATATTCTGTCATTAGTACAAATACAGTAGGTATAATATAATATGTCATTAATGATATTAGAATTATTGATTGATAATATAATATTATTCGACCGTGTGGTGACGGCAGAGTAGAATACAATTGTCACCACCCCAAATCTCTCCCGTGGGTGTCGTACAAGGCGACTAAGGATAAATTAGTGATGAGGAATGGGCAGCAGCGTTCCTCTTATACCTACCACCTAGCAAAGTACTGCGACTTTTGTGATAAATGGCAATAGGCTAGACTCGCCACCTATTACATGGGACTTGACATATTTGGCGAAACGTGGGTGCTAGTTCACCTCTGCCTACCCCTTCGGGGATATAGGCATGATTTATGTATGTATGTATAAATGGTAAATTCATTCGAGTTTCTATACATTCTGTAGAAAATAAAAAGTGGAAAAAAAATGTAACGGAACTGGACTATGTAAATAAGAGGCCGTACCATGGTGGCGACAAAGGGAAAATTTATTATTACCTCGTTCAGAAACTAAGGAATATAAGCTTTAACGCCTAAGATATAAGGTCCACAATCATACACACACATTGTAAGACCAAACAATGTTGGGAAAAAAGCAAACAATGCTGATGATATTGACAGGCATGTCACGCCTTAATTACGCTTAATTGCTATTCTTTTTGAAATAAATGCTACATTTATTTGCTTCCATAAAATTTAAGTTCATCTTTTGGAAAATACCCGTTGACTTTGGCGCCGATCACAAAGGAATAAATCATGATATGCAAAAACAGCGAAAAATACTCAGCAACAATTTCATATGGTTCATTAGGCAAAGGTGAAACAGAGAGTACTGAACGGCTCTACAAACAGATTCTCATTTTCCACTCGAAGTGATTTCAGCTTTGTTTAAAGTGTTTCGTTCTTTAGGATTCAACTTAGGGTTGCTATTTTCAACATAGAATACATAATATGACGACTATTGATTCCCTCCCGAAGGAGGGAAGTAATTTTCATCTCCTTTCCCCATATGTTGAATTCCATCCTTATTAAAAAGGGCCATGCCCCTACGTCAAAATAACATTGCTTTCACTGCACAAAATACAATAGGTATATGAAATATATGAAAACAAAATATTGAAAACACAGACACCATTGAAATCGCACCACTCCTTTTTTATTTTATTTTATTTGGGAAAGCAATATGACCTAGGCCAGCTAGCTATGTCATTAGTATGATGATAGTATATTAAGCGAGTATGCTACGTTGGTCATTACATACGAGGCATTATTGCAAGCGCGAGCCGCAGGCGAGCGCGGTAAGGAAGCTGAGTATGTAATGATCAATGCATACGAGTTGCATACGACGTTTTTCAACACAATTGCGAGGAAAAAACAAATTTGTAATATTATTAAATTTACCAAATAATTACGGAAAATGGCGCCTACAAGTTTTTTTTTGTTATTTTTTAATTCTTCTTATTACTAGGGACGGCAAGGGAACCAGCACATACAGCCTCATCTGATGTAGTTTACTTTCTTCAGTATTAATCGCATTAAAACGCGGATGTATCACGTTTTAATGCATTTCGGGAGAGTTTGGCGGCAAATTTACGCTAACAGCCTATTGATGGAGATTGACGAAGTAGATCGACCACGAAAATGCTCATCGCCTTTCTCATCAAATGCACTTTTGTTTCCCTAAATCTTTGTATTGTTCATCGCCGTTGACACTTATTACACAAAACTAGACATTTGTAAACAGTAAACATCCCTCTGATACAATATTAAAACAAATATGGCGACTTTCAAAAGGCACAGAAAAATCGGCAGTGCATCCGAAGCAGCAGCAAAATAAAAAATAAAATAAATAGTGTTTCTAAATACGATAGTTAATTTGTGTTTATAAACATGGAATAAAATGTTTATTTATCATCTTACCTCCAAAATTATTTAGTATTCGTAAAAAATATTCAATGTCCATAGACAAATTCAATAAGCATACACTTTGAAGTGTTTGGCGCGTTTCAATGGTGACAGTCAGATTTTTTTTCATTAATTCAAAAATTGTTTCGGAGTGGATTTTGTGCAATTTTGATGCTTAAGGATCTGTGTTGACGTTCAATTATGAGGAATTATTGAAAATAAGCCTCATGATGTTTTTGTTGTTGAGAATCTGTTACCATTAAATTCGCGCCAAGCACTCCCTAGATGCGTTAAAGTGTGTGACATCCCTCTTTTAACGTAAAATTAATTTTAGAATAGAATAGAAATAATTTTATTATCAAGCACACAAACGACGCGCAACACAGCATTCAAAAAAATAAAACAATTAAACAAATACAAAAATACAATACAGCAACATAAAAAACAATTCTGAATAATACATACCTATATCTAACAAAAAACTATATATATATATATATATATATAATATAAAAAAAAGAATTGAAAATATACGATTACGGACTAGTACGTAATATATTATGCACGAGTGCATAATATGCTGCATTATGGACCTTAAAACGGTGTAATAAGAGTCAATTTCCGAGCAATTGTGTTGAAAATGTAATTTAGCTAGTCAGAATACCGGCGCTGCTGTGCCGATAGATACATTTGTCACAGTAGAATATGTTGGGCCTTTTGGTCTCGCTCGATTTTACATCAAAATATAAATTTTGTGAGGCTTGCCTAAGGTTTTTGGTGAGCAAATATAATATTTTTTGTTAATTAGGTTAGTCTGGTGATAAATGAAATACCTATAAGCCTTTAATTATCAATGTGATTCATGATTACCATTCAAAACTAATTCTAATTTATACCGTCAACCTTTATACACTAGAAGGGCTTATACTTAATTATACTTCTGTAATAGGAACTCTGTTAGACTACTGACTTAAACGCTCCTAAAACTTTTTACAAAATCCACTGAATTAAACCCAAAAGATTTTTTCACTAAATATGGCGCGGAACAAATTTAAATGAAATCGTTTGAAATTCCAAGACGGGAATAAATTTGGACGATTCTGTATCTCCTTAAAGCATTTTAGCGAAAGGGACTGGATTTAAAATGTTATTTAAAGAAAAATCTGAGAGTTTCGCCATCTGCACGTTTAAGACTGAGATCAGTATACAATTTGACACTAATCTTGTAAGTGTTCAACCTCTCGCAATAGCAAGAAAAAATCTCATTAAGCCAATGAAAATAAATGCTCGTTCGGATAAGTCCTTTCTATGATTAAAATAAAATATTAGACTTTAAAAATCTAATTCTATTTTATGATGAGTAACTAGGTACTAACGAAATATTTGGAGAAGACTGTTGATTGTTCTAAAAAAAATTAGAAAGCAGCTAGATAATTAAGATTCTAGTACTGATCATTTTTATGTCCCTATGTTGTTTGTGTTTACCGCATAAGATAATACATACTAATACATACCACTAAATCCCAAGTGTTTTCATGTCTCAGCCCTGCCACTTTTACGTAGGTACATTAAAACGGGCATAATAAAAGTTTTAATACGACGACGATGGACGCCAGGTGTTCACGAAAGTATCACAATAGGAGAGGCATCACTATTAGGCACAGACGTACCGAAAGTCGGGACCAAGTAGTTAGTCCACGGAAACTACAAAGCAACTTACGCTTAAACTGTCTTACCGCGAAACAGCACATTACACTTCACTTCACGGCTCGTTACCCACTCTAGGAGCAAGGACGGACTGATCTGTACTAAAGTTTGTAGGGTTGCCACGAGACCCTTATTTTTTTTTCTTAAATACAGACTCCGTTATAACAAAATATAAAAATACCGCTCTTATAATTTAAGGGCCGGTTTTTTGATGCATAGTTAACTCAACCCAATGTTAAAAATTGTTACTTATCATAATATTATACAATTTTAACCGGCTCGTAAATATAAATTATATTCAATGTTATTGTGTTGCTGGAATGTGGAAGGTACGCCGCATTAGCCGCAGCGTAGTGGTCCTAATGATATATATTTTTTAAATAAATTATTTGTGAAAATATCAAAGAAAATTATGTTGATTTACATGTTATTTATTTAATGTGCTATTCAATTGTTTATTTCAGCTCGACAGTTCACCTGTCAGGAGGCTTGATAAACAGATTTTTCCAGTTTATCGTCGACTTTTATTAACTATACCTGCATTAGACAACAATACAAGAGCAATCTGTATTCTTTACAACAGTCAAACTCAATTACTTTAGGTAGTCCACGCGTGAATTGCATCGTTACCATACATCTAAACGAGATCCTTAAAAGGTGCCATGAAATTAGTCGACTTTAGGAACGCTACCGCGCTGCTCAATATCAGAAAAAGCTAATTTGAGTTCTATTTCTAATGCAATTAAAATGTGATTTCTCACTCATGTAATGAACATTGCTGCAGTAGTGGTACGCTCACTTTTTTTATGCGAGACTGGAAAGCAGCTCAAGATTTTGCCTTTCGTTTTACAGCTAGCTGCCTGCCTGACACCAACCCTCATTGGTATGTTGGTCGTCTGCCCCCCACCATTCGAGTGACCAGGTGCTCTTGGTCTACACTGGGCTATATCCTTTAATCATTTTTACGCACCCCTGGGGAGAGTCGGGGTTAGCACATCATCATGATCATCACCAGCCCTTTAATGTCCCCACTGCTGGGCCATGGAAGAATATAGGGAGATTGGGCCATAACCCACCACGCTGGCCTAGTGTGGGTTGGTGGGTACTAACGACTATAGATGCAGCTGGGACTAACGGCTTAACGTGCCTTCCGAAGCACGGAGGAATTCGTGATAGTAAATTTTGGTCACCTATCCAATGACCGGCCTTAGCGAAATTGCTTAGTTTACGCAATCGCAGCCCAAGCGCGCTGTGCCACTGCGCTAGCGAGCTCCTCACACGGGTTGGCACATTCTGCGTTATTTTTTCGCTCCCAGGCCAGCGTGGAAGGTCACACAACAAGCCACAAGATATAACGTCGTAAATATCGTTCTCATTCGGTTATGCACATCACTTCTAATTTGGTTACGGGTCCAAACGGGCGTTTTGTGAGTTACTTCGCTTCCCTTCATTATTAACTTTATACCAGTTGTTCCCCTGGCACTGCGGCCGAAAAAGTTCGACATGCGGGTTCGGCAAAGTATTGTTCGGCAAAGTTTGCCCAATTATGAAGGAGCAGTCGACGCGGGCATTATCTTCAAGTATTTATGTACTTATGGTCAAACTTGCTTGGAACGTGCGAGTGTCATAAACAAGTTATAATAAGATTAGATGCCTTATGTGGGCTTAGTGCGTCATCTAGTTTCTGATTATTTCTCTTAGGAACGAGTTTTTCTTCGATCTTTGGGGTAGTACGGAACGGATATTATAAGTTCGATCCTTAGGTACTATTCCTAGTAGCAGTATTCAGTTCAAAGGGTATTGTAGGCGGGTTTTTCTTTGATAGATTTTGAGGTTGCCCGTGGCTGTTTTGATTTCGGCCTTAATAGTATAAAGATTTCCCAGAGTTGATGGTATCTGGCAAGTCTATTTGAGCTTTTCAAACCACAATCAAGTCCTTTTATGTCGAGCAAATTCGTCTATAAAAGTAGACAATAATAGAAATATTTGTTGCGATTTCTTTCATTAAAGCTTATCGCATCTTTATAGGATCTTAACCTTCATATTGTCAGCATGAAAATACAAAGGGCGACACTCTAAGCATTAAAGTTCTCTCATATAAAAAAAATCAAACTAAGAATAATGTGAGTTTGGCAAAATAGAGATATGTAGCAGTTTAGATTCAGGAATGTGGGTCAAACTTGTTGACCTTCTTGTTTGATGAAATAGGTGGTTCTATAGATAGTTGATGGTTTTTGGAGGTAAATACAATAACAAGCAGAATACAATAATTAAGTGTCACCACTTATTAATAAAATAAGGAATGTCTTTCTAGAACACCATCACCTAATTTTTACTGCGGCTAACGTGCCTGGAGAATGACAGTGAATGTCAATAGGCCTACCCCATGTTACAAGAGACTTACTATAGTTTGTCTTTTTAATACATATCTACCTACCCGGAACTGTCATTGATAGCGAAATGTGGAGATTAATACCTATATAATGTAAGGTATATATATTGAGTAGGGGAAGGTGGGGTGAGATGGGGTAGTGAAGTAAGATGGGGACCGCAATACTGATGATTCAATGAAGATAGAAATTATGTTTTATGCCATTCGATGGCGTTAGCATTTGTTCGCTACCCTATTTTACCCCACCTTCCACCTACATTAGTCAAGGTGAAACGATAACGGCAGTATCAAAAAGGATTATTCTCAAACATAGTCCGTTGCACTGCACTTCATGAATAATGTAAAGCATGATCACATTAAAAGCTAATGGGGACACTTCGGCATGTTTACCACAGCGCAACCCAATTATGGCAAATTTGTGTACCTCCTATATGGAATAATTAGATGACAAGGATAAAGTAAGCATGGGGTCTAATAAGCAAAGATATCTCTTGCCGGATAACATCAAATGAAACATCAATGGAAATTGGGTCTTTGTTATCGATAGGGCATAGTCATAGAGTAAAATTTGGCGAAGCATTCGATAAATCTCGGCAATAGCATTAGTTACACTGCCGAAGAGTTGTTTACTTCAAACCGATGCGTTGCTACAATTAAAATATTCTCTTGTTTTGCGTCACACAATCGGAAATTTGCAAAGTTGTTGATGGTTCGATTCTTTATACATAAATTATGCCTATTTTTCCCGAACGGGGTGATTAGATCAAGGTGAATTAATGCATACATTTCGTCAATTGTGTTAGGTTCCTTGTAATATTATAGGAGGCACTTAACGAAGGAGTTAAATGGTAGTCGGTGGAAAGAAAGATAATGGGTAAACTATGCAATTAAAACTAATAACCATCACTCGAGAATAAATGCTATCTTATAATTTAAAGAGCACTGAAAAGATGAATGGATTGTGCCAGGTATGATATGAAGGTGATGTTTGTGGATGAGGATATGACGAGTGACAAAAGAGAGTGGCAAAAGAGGCCATACTGTGATGCAAATACATCGCAGTATGGGATAAGGGATAATGGTGATGACATACATAGATATTTACAAATAATTTTTAATAACTGAGCTAGGGTCTCCTATAATTATGTCAGTATATTTGAAGATCGGTCGATCTTAAAAAAAATATCTACAAAATTCTATAATTTAACTATTTAATTGTATCCAAACATTTACCTTCTAGAATAAAATCCAGGCATGGAATATACTATGTCTATGCTCGCTAGAAGCCCCACCGTAAACCCCAATTGAAATTTATTTAAGTAGAACGTTTCAGGGCACACTTAGACCGAACCGCTCCTAATGGGGTGGCGTTAAATTAGTTAAAACTAACGCCGAAAGCACATTAATCCTTTCACAGTGTAATTATAATGAAATTTGTCTTTTAGTAGTGCGTTTAGGGGGTGAATAATTTATACGAGAATAGCAAAAGCGGCTTAGCAGAAGTATGTTAGGTATGAACGTTGAAGGACGTAGAAAGAGAGGAAGACCAATGAATGGATGGATTGGGAAAGGAGAATTAATTACTGAGAGAAGATGAGACATTGGTGAAGAATAGAGATGGAAAATGAAAACATGTTGTGCCGATCCCACCGAGAGCAGGATAAGGACAGCAGGAAGAAGAGCTAGATAGTTGTACGTCACCCACTCGATAGATTGGTGTTGGTGAGAATTGCATTCGGCTCTGCCATAACCAAATGGTCTAGATCAACCTTATTATTAATGCAGTTAAATAACAATTTAAATCGCAGCGGTTCCGCGAACTTGGAACTCATATAACTCATACTAAAACAATCGAGTATTGAGACAGAAAAATATGGAAGTTCCCCTCTTTGTTTCAAGTTAATTCCGTATAATCTCTTCGCCAACAAATTCACGAACAAAACCTGCTTGACAAATAAAACTTCACCCTCATGTGCGAAAGGCAAATAAAAAGCCTCAAACTTTGTATGAAACGTCACCAGCAATATCGCAGGCTAAAGATAAATAACGCACACTGGGCTGGAGACAAAACAATACAGGGATCTCTGGCTAGGGGCCGGATTTGGAGTTAAGTTGCTTAGCTCCAAATTATTTTACTATAGCACAGCCACAATAGCACTACGAGTGCGCTACTCAAATTCAGAAATGTATACCTAAATTTAAATTTAGACAAAGAAAAGTGGTGAGGAAATCCAAATCATATTTTTGAAAACAATGTTTATTAACAAATGTTAATTTAAATTAAGGACTTTCTAACCACCACAATCTTTGTACTAATTTTTGTAACATTTATATAATGTTAAAATTAAAATCGAATAGTTTATAAAGCAAACCCAAGCTTAACCGAACGCACGGTATTTGTAAAAATATCTGTTTTGGAATGTTTGAAATTTATTTCTACATTGCGAGGGTATCCGTTGGCTTACAACGTGAAGTGTAAAGGTTAGAAGAATTTCGGCAAGTTAATTAGTGTGTAGGGTGGCCGAGCGGTCAGGCACCTGCCCGGATAGCAGCGGACGCAGGTCCGATTCCCGCCTCAAGATCATAATTTTTCAAAATTCTTTTTCTAACCACCAAAATCTTTGTACTAATTTTTCTAGCCACCAAAATCTTTGTACTAATTTTTCTAACATTTATACATACATACATACATAAATCACACCTATATCCCCGAAAGGGTAGGCAGAAGTGAACTAGCACCCACGTTTCGCCAATTATGTTAAGTCCCATGTAATAGGTGGCGAGCCTATTGCCATTTATCGGGCACAAAAGTCGCAGTACATTGCTATTGCTAGGTGGTATATGCTAGGAGGAACGCTGCTGCCCATTCCTCATAATTGATTTATCCTTAGTCGCCTTGTACGACACCCACGGGAGAGATTTGGGGTGGTGACAATTGTATTCTACTCTGCCGTCACCACACGGCCAAAAAAATACGTAAAATGCGCCAGCCCCGACTCATCCCAGGGGTGTGATAAAAGTGACTTACGGTGATTGCCTGGTGTAGACCAATATGCGCTTTAAGGTATCCAAATGGTACAGGGCAGACCACCAACAATAGCATACCCAAAGAAGCAAGGTGTCAGGCAGGTGGCCGGCGTTTAATCCTATCTTGAGCAATGTGAATTGGAATACAGTTAGCCCAAGTCACTTCTTCGTTTATCGGTCTCTTGACATGATCCTTTTCATGACTCTTATACGGCATTTTGGCATTATCATTACTTAATCGGCAACAATACATACATACATACATAAATCACGCCTATATCCCCGAAGGGGTAGGCAGAGGTGAACTAGCACCCACGATTCGCCAATTATGTTAGGTCCTATGTGGAAAGCCTAATGCCAATTATCGGGCACAAAAGTCGCAGTACATTGCTACTGCTAGGTGGTATTAGAGGAACGCTGCTGCCTATTTCTCATCATTGATTTATCCTTAGTCGCCTTGTACGACACTGACGGAAGAGATTTAGGGTGGTGACAATTGTATTCTACTCTGCCGTCACCACACGGCAACCGACATCAATAATCTATGTTTTATACTATAGGAACAAAATAATATTCTCATTTTCTCGACACTGCACCCGACCCGTCCAGTCTGTTTCCGAATACATCTCTGGCTAATACAAGCCACCATCCCTGCGAACAACAAAATTTCGCCGCGGTAATGTCGTATCAACAGGAGATTGATTGATATTCTTACGGGCAAGGCTGGCTAAAGGCCCGTTCATATGGTGTGGGTCGACCGACAATGGCAGCCATTTTTCTTATTGTGCCGAGACGATTTTGGCACGGGATCATAATAGTGGCTTTATATCATACTAATTCTATTATGATACAAGCATGGTTGGATGGTTAAGATTGATTTTACTGAAGCACATTACAGCTAATTCTATTATATTATGTAGCGAGCTTGGTTTTCATCGTTTTTATTTTTTTAAAGTCATTAAAATATTCACACGTTCTGCTAATATAGGCTCATAAATGTCGTAATATTGTAATGTGTTAATTAAGTTAGAAATATATCGCTATTTTAATACAAGAGAGAGGCAACTCACAAAATTGTATGTCTACAATGACATTATGACACTTACTATTACAGTCACCAAAGGCTTTAGTTATTTATTTCTAAAATTTTTCCTAACTCACCCTCTTAAAATTTATACCACATTGTATTAAGAAACTTCTATTTAGGTAATTCATTAACACATGAAGCGGTGAATAGCCATAATAGAATAGCAATAAGTCATTTTTTTATAAAATGAATACCCTCTCAAGTCGTGAACATTTGAATTTGTTTTATTATTGGTTTTATTGAAGAAATATTATACTAACCCAGCTAAATAGAGAGAACCAAAATTATCGATCAATTATTAGAGGGAACACGCACATAGCATGCATATTGCCTAAAGCGGGCCCTGTCTTTAGTATGAAATTGTTTGGGGAATACAATTACCACATGCCCCCATAAGGGCCAGAAGATAAGATTGAGGGGAACGTATCAATTTTGGAAATGCTTTATATACTAAAGTGGTCATTTAAGGCAGTATACTTATTTTCAGCCGATTACCCCTACGCAGATAAACTGTTGGAGGAGTCCGATGGCACATGGGCCAGCGCAGCCAATCAGCGATTTCGTAAACTAAGCAATGTTCTTTAAGGCCGGTCACTGTATGGGTTACCAAATTAATTATATTATCTAGAGTTACTCTGCTTCCGAAGGCACGGTAATAACCACCACGTAAGCGCGCACTGGGCCAGCGTGGTGGGCTTAGTGCCCAATCTCCCTATATCTATACTAATATTATAAAGCTAAAGAGTTTGTTTGTTTGTTTGGTTGGTTGGTTGGAAGTTAATATGCTCTAATTTCAGAAACTACTGGCTCAAATAGAAAAAATATTTTTGTGTTGGATAGTCCATCTATCGAGGAATGCTATATATAGGCTATAATAATATCCGACGTTATCGCGAGCGAAGCCGCGGGCGACTACTAGTTGTTCCATATAGGCAGGTCATCAATGGAAACATTAAATGGTGATGTTTAACAATGTACACAATTTAATTCTGATTACCATCTTCTTCGTCTTTCTCTCGATTCGATTCGGGTTATTTCACGGATCTCCTTACAAAATGTATTTCTCACGTTATTTCGAAGCCTTTGTGAAAAAGCCCTTAGTTTAACTTTTGTTTCTTATGATGATTTATGTTTGGAATATTGCAACCTGTCCTCCCTTCATGGCGTTATAGCGCTGTAAACACAGCAAACAATCATTAAGGAATAACAAATCTCCACCCAAGAAAACAGGTTCTGTTGACATTTTATCGTAAGCTTTATATTTATATACCAGTATTAATACACTAGATTGAATTGGCGACAACTTATACAAGCATGTGTTACGCAATATGTTTAGTCCACTACATCTATTGGCTTGATAAGATGGTGAAAGTTTTCTGGTTAAAGCGTCTCACAGACAGACGCGGTCAGTGGTGGCGGGCAGTTGTAACGTCGGTCAAATAATAGGACATTATTCAAAGCAGTGTGGTCAACGTTCGTTCGGGTTCACCACCACCACCGTCCCGCCACCGCTGCTGTTTGACATACATACATACATAAATCACGCCTATATCCCCAGAGGGGTAGAAAGAGGTGAACTAGCACCTACGTTTCGCCAATTATGTTAGGTCTCATGTAATAGGTGGCGAGCCTATTGCCATATATCGGGCACAAAAGTCGCAGTACATTGCTATTGCTAGGTGGTATTAGAGGAACGCTGTTGCCCATTCCTCATCACTGATTTATCCTTAGTCGCCTTGTACGACACCCACGGGGGAGATTTGGGGTGGTGACAATTGTATTCTACTCTGCCCTCACCACACGGCAATGTAGAATAGCTGCTGTTTGAGTGAGGCTTAAAGCCTTATGTTACTTACGTTACAACTGCCCGCCACCGCCAACGCCACCGCTGACCGCGTCTGTCTGTGATACGCATAATAAATACAATAACAAAGCAATCTGGTTTTGTTTCTTCGAATATACTGATGATGTTAATCTGGAAGCGAAGGAATAACGTAGAATGTATGAGCCCCGACTCCGAATCAAAAGATAGGGGTGGTGACAATAGCATTTTGCACTCCCTTTTGAGACGAAATGAGACAAAAACTTTTACCATTCCATGGATTCATCGTGCCGGTGCCGGGTCCATAGTGTGGCAGAGAGGCAAGTCAGGAGCAGCGCTTGGGACTTGTGACCCAAGAGTAGGTAGGTAAGAGTAGGTTTACGGGGTGTTTTGCATGGTTATTAATAAACTAATTATATTTACTGAATATTCTTTTATTTATATTATTTATTTAATGCCGTGTGGTGACGGCAGAGTAGAATACAATTGTCACCACCCCAAATCTCTCCCGTGGGTGTCGTACAAGGCGACTAAGGATAAATCAGTGATGAGGGATGGGCAGCAGCGTTCCTCTTATACCACCTAGCAATGTACTGCGACACTTTTGTGCCCGATATATGGCAATAGGCTCGCCACCTATTACATGGGACCTAACATAATTGGCGAAATGTGGGTACTAGTTCACCTCTGCCTACCCCTTCGGGGATATAGGCGTGATTTATGTATGTATCTTTTATTTATTAATCATTATAATTACACTGAGTATCTTAGCTAGCAAGTAGTCATTTTTAGTGCCGCCCAAAAACAATCTCCAAACTAGTGATGCTACAAATATTTAGTGATGTCCTCAACATCCCCCTTAATTCAAACAATTAGCTACTCAGCACTGCCTTAAGCTAAAATACATATTTTACAATCAGAATCATTGTGTACAACATAATCATAAAATTTTTTAGGTCTTACAATATTACGGCCATACCGACTTATTCCTACACATTTTTTTTATTACAACATTATTATTACTGCTATTTATCTGACAATCACTTGTACTTGAGCTGCTTATATTACTTAAAGTCTGATTACTAGAATCACCAACCACATTAGGTAACACATCAGGTATATGAACAAAATCAAAATTATTTTCAGTAACAATCTTATTATCTTAATCATCCTTTTCCTGTAGTGACAGTTTAATATATTTCCTATTCCTTCTGTATAGGATATACAGATTATATACCCTCCTTAATTGAATATTACCGAGGTTCTTTACATTTTCTAATTATTTTTCCGTGATCAGTGATCACTGTGGAGGGTATGCCATGTCTTGCAAAAATGGATTTACAATTTTCTATTACAGAATTACTTGTCAAAGTATCTAATTTACAAACTTCTATGTACTTAGAGTAATAATCCATGAATATTAAGTAATCCTTACTTTCAAATGTACATATATCTATCCCAACTTTATACCATGGAATTTTTTCAATTGAATGTGTAATAAGTGGTTCTTTTGAGACATTTGACTGATTTTTAGCACAAGGATGACAATTTCTAACAAATATTTCTATATCTTTATTTATGTCCGGCCAAAATATACATGATCTTGCCCTAGCTTTACATGAAATCACACCAACATGTCCTTGATGAATAATTTTAAGATTTCAGTTTTTAAAGAATTTGGAATAAGTATCAAGTTACTTTTTAAAACAATTCCATCTAAAGTACTAAGCTCATCTCTGAAAGTCCAATAAGTCTTTATATCTTCATCTATTTTTGGCTTGGCTATCCTTTTTTTAAATAATTTATTATTTTACTAAGTGTTTGATCAAGTTCTGTTGATTCTTGTATTTCTTTTAATTATAAATAAGACACTTGTAAACTTTCTTTTAATAATTTGACATGAAGGACAATATTTTAAAACACATACAGCCGGTTGCAGAAAACTTTCCTTAAAAAACTCATTAGTTATAGAGACATTAGTGCTAATGTTTACTGTCAAAATAAAGACGTTGCACAAAACATTAACTGCTCCATATAAAGGTCCATTAGTTAAAGACCAACTAATGGTGACATTAAACAGTGCAGCCAACAACAGATTATTAAATTGAGAATGGTTGCGTTTCGTTAAACCTATTTCAAACCTTCAGTCTTCAAATAATTTTTGCAATTGACGTCAGTGATAAAATGACGTACGTCATTTTAACAAGTATTTTTTTTATTTCTTACCATGAATTCTTGCATTATGTCATTGCCCACATAGCCAATAAAGAAATCACCCTCCTTCTTATTGCTTTTTTCCTCTATTATATTCACGTGTTGGTTTTTTACTATTTTCCGACACATTTAACCAAAATGATTTCTGCCATTGGACTTATAACATAATTTTCCAAATCCTGGACATTTTTTAAGCACATGTTCCATTTGGCCACAATTTTTACATTGTTTTATTAGTTTTTGCTTTGTTTTATTAATGTAGCAGATTTCATGCTTGTCACTTTTATACATATTTTGGTCTTCTATCTAATTTAACTTTGAGGTTATTACATTTAGAGTCTAAGCCGGAGATGATTTTGCACACTGTGAGACTCTATCTGAGCTCTCCCAACTCACACGCAATTCCAAGATTGATAACATTTTGAAAATAATCCTCAAGCGTCCTTTCTTTTTGTTGCAAAGTAAAGAAATCATTTCTATAAATTTTTAAACTTTTTTGGGAGAAAAATAAGTCTTGAACAGTTTAAGAACTTTATCTACAGTCTCATCGCCATTGCAACTGCATGAATTGTAAATTTGTATACCTTTCTCACCGATAAAATTCAGTAATATACTATTTTTTCTTTTTTCAGTCACGTGCTCCAAGTCATTAGCTTCAATAAAAATGTTGAAACGTTGACTCTAACTTTCATAGTTTTGAGCCAGATTCCCGCTGAAAACTCCGGGAGTCCACCTGACACCATGTTTTGCATGGTTATTAATAAACTAATTATATTTACTGAATATTCTTTTATTTATTAATCATTATAATTACACTGAGTATCTTACCTAGCAAGTAGTCATTTTTTAGTGCCGCCCAAAGATAATCTCCAAACTAGTGATGTTACAAAAATTTAGTGATTCCTCAACACGGGGCCCCTTCACAAAATGTTAACACTCACCGTCGCCTTATTCGTCGCATTATTATTTATTCAGTCGAACACAAAGGAAAAAGAGGGTGATAATAATAAAACACAGTCTAAAATTTTAAATACAAAGTGGAATTTCAATCAATTTCCTAACAACGACGACGACTGTGTCTTATAATTCATTAGAAGGGTCAAAATAATATTACTTCGGAACGTAAACACGCTTACACTAGCCAAAAGCAGTTTGATATCCATCAATATTCCTAGCAATAAAGCTTTGACGCCGCAGAAGACATCAAAACAAGGGGAAATCCACGATTTACCTAAACAATTCCTTTCCCAATAATCCCGATTTAGGATCCAACCAAAATACGGGTAAGCCGGAGGAAATATCGTAGTGGTCTACGGTTCTGTTTGCTCTCATTTAACGTTTAATCTAAGTTTTTATTGTGTGGTGTTACGGTCTTCGTTAAGATTCTTTTACTTGGTACTTAATTATTTATTTTAAGTTGGCTACTTTATTTACTATTATTGGAAGGCGTCTGTTACGTGGCGTGTAGTGACGGAAGAGCAGAATTTAATACAATTGTCCCCACCCCTATCTTTCCCGTGGGTGTTGTACAAGGCGACTAAGGGTAAAGACAGCAATGAGTAATAGGCAACAGCATTCCCCTAGCCACCTAGCAATATACTTTATGTGCCCGATAGATAGCATGTGACCTAACTTAATTGACGAAAAGTACATACATACATACATAAATCACGCCATAAATCAGGCAGAGGTGAATTATCACCCAAGTTTCGGCAATTATGTTAGGTCCCATGTAATAGGTGGCGAGCCTATTGCCATTTATCGGGCACGAAAGTCGCAGTACAATACATCACTAGGAACGCTGCTGCCCTATCTTCATGACTGGTTTAACCATCAGTCGCCTTGTGCGACACCCACGGGAGAGATTTGGGGTGGTGACAATTGTTTTCTCCTCTGCCATCACCACACGGCGAAAAGTGGGTGTGATTTATTTACGCTACAAATGTGAAGAAAATAATATCACTTAACAAATCAATCTCAAACTAAGAAAGAGGCTCCAATATTTTAATCCAACCTGAAGAAGACACTAGAATGTTCAATCCCAAAGAAATATGCAGTGAATGACTAATAGTTTTCCTTTGACAACCCATGTTCTTGATTAAAATAGCACGTCGTGCTACTAAGAAGCTAATATGGATATCTTCGACTTCAGCACCCTCAAAGACCCGAAGGAATTTTAATAAAATCCGGTGCACGGTTAGCATTAAGCTCGTTCACATGTAAAGTTTAATTTCCTGGCACTAGCTCCTTTGAGCTCTTTCCCTTTGTCTTTGTAACTTATTGAATTTAAGTTGCGTTCTCTTCATATATTATGCGGTCGTGAGCTCGATAGTGCAGTGGCTTTGCGCGCTCGGCCAGCGATTGCGTAAACTAAGCAACGTTAGTTAAGGCTGGGCGTTGGATGGGTGACCAAAGATATATTATTTCGAGTTTCTCCGTGCTCCGCTCTGCAACAATCCGCTCTGCGTGACTAGCATGACCACCAAAACAAGATATGATATAGTCATTTATCGCTTCGAACTGACACTAAATCATTCATTTTTGCCAATTCAAAGCAATAAATGCATGACTATATTATCATACCGTGTTTCGGTGATCGTGCTAGCCGGGCTTAGCAAGCGTAGTTATGGCCCATTCCTGGCATTTTATGGCCTGTTGTGCCGTGGATGCAGCAGTGGATACACACTAAAGGGCTGGTGATGAAGATTAGATTTGGTAGATTTTATTTGTACTTGTTGCATGCAGAGACGTCAATTAGCTTTTTTCAGTACTTAATGTCAAAAAATTTAAATCAAAACCATAGACCCGGCAAGAATAGCGACCAGTTTTGAATTATCATTTTTTGACATAAAGTACTTATTATTTTAATTGACGGAGACGTACTTCACCCAATGCGGTGAAGAGTGCGGCAGTTAGTGTGTTTAGCAGTTAAGTGCAACAGTCACTATCGAATTCTCTCGGTGACTCATTGAGTTGCTTCAATGCTGGATTTGGATAACTAACATAGCTAGGACATTCCACCCAAAAGTCTAGTGGAACTCCCGCTGCGCTTCGCATCTGCGCCGGACTAATTAACTGGATTAAGTATTATTAGCGGTCGCAATTCCAGTTTGCTCCCATAATCTTTGTCCACGTGCAGGGCTGCATTATATATTATTCCTTAAGCAACACACAGGGGAATAGTAAAGTCGTGTGCGACAGAAGCGCTGCCAGCCATGTTATGAATAATTTAGCCGGAACGAGCGCCGTCCGCGAAATATAATAAGGCGCGCTCCGCTATGCTGTGGGCTATGGACTCTTTTGGTCACTACGGCCTTTCTCATCACCATACTATTACATACATACATCGCGCCTATATCCCTGAAGGGGTAGACAGAGGTGAATTAACACCCACTTTTCGCTAGTGCCATTTGCTATTGCCCAATTGCCATGTTTATATCGGGCACATAAATTGCAGTATATTGCTAGGTGGTATGAGAGGAATGCTGCTGCCCATTACTCATCGCTGTGTTTACCCTTAGTCGCCTTGTACGACACCCACGGGACAGATGGGGATGGTGACTATTGTATTCTGCTCTGCCGTCACTGCACGGCTTTCATCTTCATCAACAGCCTTTTAATGTTACCACTGCTCGGACGCAGGCCTTCCCTATGGATGGAAGAATATAGGGATAATGGGCCATAATCCATGACGTAATTTACCGGTGCTGATTGGTGGGTATATATTAGGGGTTTAAGTATCAAATTGCCGTTTTGTATGGAGAATTTAGCGAAAATTCATTTTTCCATACAAACATATTTGCGATTTTTTAAGGAACCACAAATATAAATTTTATATAATTTTGTGGGTATATTTAGACAACATTAAGCTATAGGATACCTAGAGATTTTTTTTTATAACGGAGATGGACTGGTGACGGTGTCCGTGGATCTAAGTGGTACTTAGGACGAGCTGTTTTTGAAGATTTATTGGTAGTGAAAGAAATAAAAATAAGATAAAATTTTAGACATAAATATAAGTCCTTGAAGTGAAGTTTAAAATAAAAAAATAATTATGGACATAACTATTGTTTTAAAGGAATTATACAGTACTACTAAATAATGAGGGAACATTGGGAACAATTTCATACTTTGACCCCTATTATTAATGACTGCAAATGCAGACCGGGATCAACGGCTTAAAGTGCCTTCCGAAGCACTGAGGAGCTCGAGATAATATATTTTTGGTCACCCATCCAACGACCGACCTTAGTGAACATTACTTAGTTTACGCAATCACAGTACAAGCGCGTTAAGCCACTGCGCCACCGAGCTTTCCCGCCCTTTATGGTAAAAAATAATAAATAAATACATTTTCCCTACGTCTACAAAGGTCGGCTTAGTAAATCGAGTTGTTCCGTGACTTGACACCACAAGTGTGTATTTATTGTACAGAATACAGTGAATCAATAAAAGAAAAAGTGATCCGAAAATTTTTGGATTACTTTTTCTTTGTAATGTTTTTTCTAATATTTCTAATTTTAATATTTGCCGTGTGTAATTGATTAATGTTAACACACAACATAATACAATTGTCACATCTCCCATCTCTTTCGCAGCTGTCGTAAAATGACTAAAGGTAAAGGCAGCGTTGAGTATTTACGGATTTATGTTTCACAGATGTATTTATTTACGGAGGACATCAAAGAGGTTTCTCAAAAATAGAGAGAAGAAGAATAGATTCTATGTCATCACCGGTGCCCGCCGCGGTCAGTGCGGCACAAGGGGTAATTAAGTCACCGGGATATTGGACTCATTAAACTGCTAACGCTAACGACTAAGCGGTCCGATTCAATTCCGTATGTACTATGTACCTATGTACTACTTATACGGTCCTCTAAATACGGGGCGTTTTGTAGTATCCGTGAAAACATCAGATGCAACCTTCTTTCCATTATGTAAAATGTTATGCTGTACGGGCAGAGCAGAACACAATTGTTACCATCCCAAACTCCCCCGTGGGTGTCGTACAAGGCGACTAAGGGTAAAGACAGTGATGATTAACGGTCAGCAGCATTCCTCTCATACCACCTAGCAATTTACTGCGATTTATTTACCCGATATATGGTAACGGGCTCGCCACCTATTACATGGGACCTAACTTAATTGGCGAAAAATGGGTGTTAATTCACCTCTGCCTACCCCTTCGGGGATATAGGCTTGATTTATGTATGTATGTAAAATGTTATGAGAACAAAATAAATGCATGTGATTAGAAGAGTGATGAACATGAATCTTGAGGGATTGAAAGGAATAGAAAGAACTCGGAAGAGATGGATGAATTGCGTGCGAAATGACATGAGTGTGATTAGACTGAATAAGTAGATTAAAGCTGGCAGGAGTGAATGGCAGATAAAAACATACTATTCCAACCACCAAATTAAATGGGATAAGGCCAAGATCATGATGGTGATAAAATACATGTTAGTGTGTTGTCTTTAGTATAAAAATTAAAATATTATTTTGAGCACTCTGGCTTCAATTTATATCGTTTTTATCATTAGAAAAGTTTATTCAAAGCCACAACGCATGCTGTAATTTCAAAGGCGAGATTCCACCGGTGTGCTGAACTGTGCGGCACAGCGAAATACGATACAAATACACTGTGCCGCAAAGTTTAGCATACCGGTGGTATCCCGCCCTAAGTCTTTCATAAAAAATGTACATAATTCAACATTTAGAAACTGTCAACTGTTTTAATGCCAGTATATGTTTTTGTTAATTGCCTATAAATCAATTCATAATATAAAATGAATCTTAATTAATGTTCTGACAAAAAATAACGACTAGTTTTGAAGTATTTATTCTTAAGCGAATGGCCATATCTACGATTTTACCACATGAAATGGATAATTTATTAATCGAACTGCAACATATTATATTCAAAATAATCTTCTTCTTCCTGCCCTGTTCCCAGTCTAACTGGGGTCAGCGCAATATGTTTCCTCTTCCCGTGATATCGGTCAGACCTCATCAAGCCATCCACTCCCTTTCAATTCATATCATCCATCCCACCGCAAAGGTGCTAGTGATGAATGAATGTGTAGAAAAGAGACGAAAAAGACCATATCGAGAGACCTATGAACGAAGAGAGTGATTGGAATGACAACATTCCAATCCATACTGCTCAAAGTTTTGGCTTAGGTTTTACAGCCGGCCGCCTGCCTGACACCAACCCTCTTTGGGTATGCTGTTGTTGGTGGTTTGCCCTCCACCATTCGGATGCCCCAAGGTGCTTATTGGTCTACACCGGGCAATCTCCCTTAGTCGACTTTTACGACACCCATGGGATGAGTTGGGGCTGGCCTATTCTACGTTATTTGTTCGCTCCCAGGCCAGCATAGATTATATACAAAATAATCTGGCTGGTTTAACCCCGAAAGGGCAGATGGAGTTGTATAAATTGCACCTATATTATTTTGCCAAGAATGTGCTTAATGTATTCTACTGAGCACATTAATCAAAGCATTGCTAGGTGGTATTCCGACGTAGGTGTGAACGTAGCCTAAACATGGCATATGTATAAAGCGGGCACTCCCTTGTGTAAAATAATTTCTATACACCCAAGGGCATTGTAGAAACGTTAATTTGCAGCAGGCTCCTAAAGGGTGCAGATAACCAGGCTGACGGGACTACATACATAAATCACGCCCTTAGAGGAGCTAAGGGGTAGGCAAAGGTGTTTTAACACCCGCGTTTCGCCAGTCTAAGGCCCCATGTCATAAGGAGGCGAACCTATTTCCATTCACAGGGAACTTCAATGGCAGTAATTTACTAGATGGTGCACCAGGAACGTTGCCCAGTCCCATTAAATTATATAAAATATTATAATAATTTTATATACGAAAGTGTCCGTTTTAAGCACGGCACGCACTTGGGCTGCTTTCCCCTACCTAGATACATTATTAAAAGTCCGGACGATTAGCTTGTTTAGGAAACATCGCACAATTTCTTAGTAGCAACAAATAATGGGAAAACGCAAAGTGGTCTACGCAAAAAGACAAGCAATTAGGCGGGTCGCCATATATCACGCGGACAGGTAGCGACATGTTGTCGTGATGGCGGCGCTTCTAATGGCCGCTTAGCCGGTCGCCATAACTAACAAATAGCGCTTCGAACGCCCGTATTTCAGCCAAAATTAAAAAACTGATTCATATTGGATAGGTACCGGTTTTTACTCGGTAGATTGAAGTTTTAATAAAGCGAACGCAGTGCTGGTTGGATCGAAATGATCCAATCGGTGATTCTTTGTAGGTTATATTATATTCTCTGTTTAAGTACCCACATAAGTAATACCGGGATGTCAATATGAGCTCTTAAAACATTATTTAGTCAGCTGTAGAAGTGAGATACCTGTCAGGCTAGCCTAGGAGCAAAAATAACGTAGAATGTGACAATCCGACTCACCCCAGAGGTGTCATAAAAGTTTACTAAGGGAGATTGCCTGGTTTTAGATCAATAGGCATTCGAGAGCAAACCACCAACATCAGCATACCTAAAAAGGCAGGCGGCCGCCTGTAAACCTAAGCTTGAGCAGAATGGAGTTGGAATGATGTCCTCCCAATCACTCCCTCCGTTCATCGGTATCTAAGACATGGCTCTTTTCAGTGTGTGATAAATCATCTGACTGGTTTTAAATATAATAGGAAACATACTGCGGCGATCCTATATAGCCTGGGAGCAGGGCAGGCAGATTATAATGTTTGAAGTGAGTTGACGTTATACGCCGGTTGCTTCTCCTTTCTACAACTGTTATGAAAGAAAGAAAATAAAATAATAAAAGGCTCGTCCCCACTACATGCGACTTGAAATAAACTGACGAAACACAAGTGTTGATACACCTCTGCCTACTCGAAAAAGAGAAAGAAGAAGAAAATAAAGCTAGAAACGGCAAAAATCACAACGTATGTGTATTTAAGCATCGATAAAAGTCGTCTATATATATAAGCTTCCACGAAATAACAAAATAAACCCCTTACAAGCGTCCCAAATAAACTTGAAATCGGTTCAGCAAATGAGACGTGCACACAGACGGTCGCTTTACCGTAAAAAAGCACCCTCAATCAAGATGCCGGGTAATGATCGTAACAAATGAGAAACACATTTTTGCCCATTTGCAACGAGTATTTTCGGCAACGTCCGTATTTATTATAATAATGTAATGGTGGCTAAGTGATGTGGATACAATTTGGTCTCTCGAGATTTTGATTTCGCTCACACTATCTGCTATTGAATTATTTATGCTCAGGGCAAGGGGTCGGCAACTCGGCACTTCAGTTGTGGAGTATTTTGGACGTTAGACAGCTGCACCACGTTACATTAATGTGCCCGTGAGTTGATTACAGAACAATGAGGAAAGACATACATAAATAAATCACGCCTATATCCCTGAAGGGGTGGCAGAGATGAATAAAATCAATTGTGGCGAACCTATTGCCATCTGTCTGGCACATAAATCGCAGTATATTCCTAGATGGTATAAGAGGAATGCTACTGCCCATTACTCGTCGTTATCTTTACCTTTAGTTGTCTTGGATAAATGGGGGTGGCGATAATTGTATTCTACTCTGCCGTCACTACACGGCAATTATTAAGAAAGAAGAAATCTTAAAACGTCTGCTCATAATTAACTGAACAAACAGACAAAACAAAGATAATGAACAAAGGTTAAAAATTAAGTATTTTTAAACATAATTATAATGACAACCGGTTTATTGGAGTGGTAAGATCGGCGGATATCAGCGCAGATGCGAGGTCCCTGGTTAGAATCCTGGTAGGGGCAAATTTTTATGTGATTTTTAGATATTTGAATTCAAGTCATTGTTGTTTGCATCTTTAATTAGTATAACCTAATTGTTTATATATATTTATTACGTATATAAAAATTAGTCCGCCATGTAGTATAGATAGCATTGTTTGTGTAACAAATATTCATAAATCTTGATGCTACCCTATAGGAAAACTCTTGACCGAATGTAACAGAAAGGTAAGAAACATTAGTATTCTAAATTAAATTGATAATGGTTGATCTATTAGGTATTTATTGTTGTTAAATTTCAATGTTATATACCTAAATGTAAAAAAAAAACATATAATAAAATAGTTCAGAAAA
The DNA here is from genome assembly GCA_963931975.1 of Cataclysta lemnata. Lineage (NCBI taxonomy): Eukaryota > Metazoa > Arthropoda > Insecta > Lepidoptera > Crambidae > Cataclysta > Cataclysta lemnata. The sequence goes on from OZ008339.1 coordinate 10,939,699, forward strand.
TTTTAATCCCATGAGAGAGACGGATATATTTCTAGTTTATATTTTTTTACCGCAATCTTCCCTGTAATTCATAAAGACCAAACAACGAATCGCATTCTTAATTACTACGTATCTCGAAACCGACTCTAAGCATTTATTATCTAGAAATATGAATAATAGTAATAAAGGCTAACGCGGTCAGTGAGTGATTGCGTCGATTTTTCTTTGGGGTGAGAAGGGACGGGCTATTATGACGATGAATTATATAATTTGTTATGCTTTGTGTCCAAAGGATCCTCGTTGCACTCGTCAGATCAGGCGCTTGTGACTTTTGATCTCTGTTAGGTGAATTAGTATTTTGGTGTCATATAAATAGTGTCCCAAGTAAAAATTTTGTAATTTACAGACATACATAAGTAACGCCTATTTATCCCAGAAAAAAAAAATCCCTCGACTGTGATAGAATAGGTCACATTATAATATAATAGGTCGCCGATACTTGTACGACACCCGCGGGAGGGATTTGGGGGTGGTGACAAAGTGACAATTGTATTCTGCTCTGCCGTAACCGCACGGAGATGTGTGTGATTACGTTTTCACCATCAATCCCTAAATTTTAAGGGACCCCTAACTAGTTTTAGGTGGTCCTTAATGACATTTTTCGTTTCACCAACACATAGGTGACTCTTAACGCCAAAGGGTACCCCTTAAGTTTGAGGGGCCGATGTTCGGCCCCCTAAAAATTAAGTGACAGTTTTATCGTAATATGTCAAGAACTGACAATAATCGATATAAACAAGCGTTGCTATGATACAAAGGTAATAGAGAATTTACTATGAGACCAAGGAACATGCCATACAGCTTTATAAATATTCTATAAAGTGTATAAAATATACGGAATAAATCATTTAAAGATTTTATTTACTTTATAAATAGTTCCCAATATTTTTATTTATTGTATTTTAGTTAATTATCAAAATTATTTCACCTAAAAGGTTATTTTAATATAAAGTACCGTGTTTGTCATCACTAGTCTGTCACTTAGTTTGACAACCTCTAAAAAAGTGTTCCCTAGCTTGGTGAAAACGAATTTAAGTAAAGGGGTGGTTTAAGGGATCACTTTGCTTAGGAGATACCTACTTAAGTAATTGTTTAGGGATTGATGGTGAAAACGGGCATAACGCTCATAATTATTTGCCTTTCTTTTATAATTCTCACGTAATAGAAGACGAGCCTATTGCCATCTACCGGGCACATAAGCGATATTGCTATTGTGTGCCCAAGGTCGGCGGTGTTAAGCCGTCGTTAATTTTAAATAAAATCCAATAAAGCTATTTCTGATACAGTTGCTGTGCTCTTGATATTACCGTCACAAGAACTGCCCAAGAACAAGCATATTAGCTTAGTTATGATAACATTAGTTCCCAAACTACTCCAGGGCACTGTAACGCCATCTAGTAGCACAAAACAAAACTACTTAACCACAACAAAGTTATGTAAAATACAATATGGCTTTTGTGAATATTTTCAAACAATGCGGTATAAACAGGTAAGCTAAATTTGAAGCAAACCTATTGAAGCCATATTTACATCGCAAATACAAATTAATTAATTACCATTGTTAATGGCGGTACGTGTAACATAACAAAGAATGCCTTCTTAATCATAACAGCTGACGTGCGATAACCATCAGTTTTCATTAGCTATTTAGCTTTCGCGCGATGAATTGCTTACGCGGCCCTTTGTGTCGTTATTCAATTAAACTTGATAGTAGGGGTATTGTTCTTTTTGGGTTGATTAAAATGTTATCCGTATTAATTGGCCTGGGTTACCCTGTAAGCTACGCAATAAATAGCCCCGCAATTACTAACTGTGGAGGAAGAAAAGGCTACAAAAGAGAATATTATAATACACATTACGTTACCTGTGTACCTACCAAGGAAAGAAATTTTCTTATCCATAATCATCTAATCTATAAAAATCTCGTGTCACAAAAAACTCCTCCGAAACAGCTTGACAAATTGTTATGAATTTTTTTTTGTGTATATTTCTTAGGTCTGAGAATAGGTTGTAGGCCATTTTTTTATATCCCTAATTGATAAGAGCAAAGCAACGTTTGTCTGGTCAGCTAGCATTTAATAATTTTCCCTACATTTACACGCACACCTATCATAATCATCTAGCCCAAAGTAAGTAGGTTAAGCACATGTGTTATGAATACGAGATGATGATTTGGAAGACCATGTGCAGTGGGGACATTAATGGGATGACGATGATCATGATGAGGCTGATCTCTCGTAAATTGCATTATGTTTCTAAGCTGCTGATAAAAAAGATAATGTTAAGACAGCTGCGAGATATTGGGGGTGGTGAATGGTAACAAATAGTATTCTGGGCTTTATTTTCTTCGTAATAGTAGTCTGCCCTGTAGTCACCACATGGCTAAAATATACTTTAAATAAAACAATAAAAGTAGAAAGTTAGTTATTAAATAATTATTTTTGTATTGTTAACATATTATCGACCCTCAAACAGGAAAAATAAATGTACTAATAAATATATAAACAAACATAGTTTATATTAATTATTTGATAATTTTTGCGCCCTGATAAACCTCGTTGTGGTTGAGAGTTCCAGGTGCAGCTCGAATCCATCTTTGACCCTTACCATCACTACTCATCAGGTGAGATGCTTCCAGATTCATTATTCCAGAAGATGTTTAGCTTAAAAAAAAAGTTGATTACCCAACCACATTTTTTCTTAAATAAAACGTGTCAGCCCGGATTGGTATCGTCTTCTGCAATCCGGGCGTTTGCCTAAAGCCGGATCCAGACGAGTGTAACGTGTAATGTAATCTAACGTGTAATATAACAGGAATTCTACGTTAGGACGGCACTACGAGCGCTACATGTAGCCGCCGTTTTTACTGGCTTACCACCCAGTTTGATTGGCCGAGTCGCGGATTGAAAAAGACGTGGAGATTGCCTTAGAACAAAAAAAAATACATCTTCCAGTCTTCGCTTCACTTTGTTGTGTCTATCAAAAATATTTATTGAGTCGAATTGGAATAGAGATCGTACGCTTTTTTTACATAAAACCAATCAAGATCATTATTATTGTATTTGATACCGTGCCGTGCGCATCAATTGTTCAATTCGTGGAGTTCAATTTTCTGTTCAATACACCCATAGAAGCTCGGCATGGCAAGATAACGCGGGAACAATCGAATTCTGAATAAGCTGTCGCTGTTCAACTGATTGACTCAACAAAATTGATAATAACAACGAGATTAATTATATTTTTATATAGCAATCAAAATAAAACAATAATAGTATATAGTGCCAATAGCAGTCTCCACTACCAGATTCATCCCAAAGCATTAAAATTTGCTCAATCGCCTTAAAACTATACATACATAAATCAGGCCTATGTACCCGAAGGGGTAGGCAGAGGTGGATTAATATCCACTTTTTTCCCAATTAAGTTAGGTCCATGTAATAGGTTGTAATACGAGCTTATTCCTATATATCGGACACATAAATCAGTTTATTGCTAGGTGGTATGAGAGGAACGCTGCTGCCCATTACTCATTGCTATCTTAAATGACCTTCGACGACACCCACAGGAGAGATGGGGGTGGTGACAATTGTATTCTGCTCTGCGTCACCACACGGCGAAAGAATATAAAATATCAATAAAATTTTAAAACCATCATGTCGAGCTAAAATTGTGTCATTAGTACAACAGGATAATTCTAAAAAGGATAAATATAATTATTACTAATACACACAGGTTTGATAAACGTTTAAGGAAGTCTCGGGAATTATTAAAGTTATTGTAAATCATTCAACTGGAATTCGGAATCAGTTTTACACGTTTCAAGTTCAAAATGCAACATTGTGCAATAATCAGGAATTTTACAACAATGGGTCAATTTTTTATTGCTGGAATTGTTTGCATTATTATTCTGGGTAAGTAATTAATCTATTTTAACAATCTTTTCGAAATAGAAACAAGGTGTTCCCAAGCGAAACTTTCAGATTGTGTTTTTTAATAATTATTTTTAAGTGTGATACATTTTGCAGTGGGGACTCTAAAGGGCTGGTGATGATGATGATACCCTTTAAAAATTTAACTAATATATTATTACAATTATGTACTCAGAGAGTAATCTTTTTATTTCTGAGGTGGACCTCTCTGCTCCTATTTCAGTGTATCTTAAAAACCAAACATTTCTCCATAGTTTCATAAAGATGCATGCTATGCCCTAAGATACCAAAAAGTAAGTTTTGGGTACTGATATATAGTAATCGAATGCAACAAAATCGTTTATTATTTTGAAATGGCTTAATAATAATCCCCTTATTAATAAAAACTATAACAGACTTTAAGCACCGCTCCTAAATTAAAATACTCTATCGCATCTTTCCGTCAAACTGTGTCGACGTTGTAATCGAAAGATCACTGATTAACTTTATAATGTTTTAATAATGACTAACTTTTTATTTCCTATTGAATATTTTGCTAAGCCACAACAAAGCCTAGATAAAAAGGTCAAGTGTAAAGTTGGTAAGTTATAATGTATATTAAATTTTTATTGTTGTAATTGCAGAGGCAAAATTCACCAATGCTTCGAACTTTGACATCGTAAGTACGTTTTTCTTTCATAACAACATCGTCAGTTTATGCCCTAAGGGATAAGCGGAAGTGTATAACAACCGCATTTCGTCAGCTGTGGTAGATCCCACGTAATGGAGAACTGTTACTAACCTACAGTGAAAGTTGGGTATGGCGGCAGAAGCATGGAAGTAGAAGAAATGCAGTAGAAACGAGAGCACTGAGAAGCATGCTGAGCGATCGATTGTACAACAATCTGATAAGAGAAAGGTGTGGTTTGAGAAAAGACGTAGACGACTAATAACAAGAATTGAGAAAGAGATGCTCATATGGATTGGTCACATAGAAATAATGAGCGAAAGGAGAAAGACAAAAAGGATTTATATTTCTGAAGTGGATGGGGAAATTAATGGGAAGGGGAATGCCTAGGCAGATCTCGGCAGATCATAATCAAATTGAAAGTTTATTAAAAAGGAAACCAAAGAATTGCTAGGTGGTGTAGGTACCAGGAAAGCTACTGCCCATTCTTCATCGTATTTCCATCCATGGTAAAGATTGCAATTAAACTTATCTATTGGGATATTACAACAAAATCGAATAAAAATTTATATTGCCAATAATTTACATCAAATGAAAATGCTGAAGTTAACTGAAAATGAAAGGAAACCAATTATTAACAATGTATTATATTTATCTGTTATTGCTGAATAACTTGCCTGAAAATGCTGTTACTACATACATACATACATACGTCACGCCCTTCTCCCACAGGGATAGGCAGAGATCACTTCCTTCCACTTGCTACGATCCTTACATACTTCTTTCGCTTCATCCAATCTCATCAATCTCTTCATGCATGCCCGTCGGTTTCAGGTACTCTTGACCTGGCCCTTTTTCAATAGACTTTCAATTTGATTATGAAAGATCCGCCTAGGCCTTCCCCTTGCCATTTCTCCATTCACTTTCGCCATGTAAATCCTTTTTGTCATTTTCCTTTCATCCATTCTGTCGACGTGACCAAACCATGCGAGCATCCCTTTCTCAATCCTTGTCATTACATCTTCTTTCAAACCACACCTTTCTCTTATCACACTGTTATACAATCGGTCGCTCAGCCTTACTCCAGCCATGCTCCTTAACGCTCTCATTTCTACTGCATTTATTCTACTTTCATGCTTCTTCTCCCATACCCAACTTTCGCTTCCATACATTAATGTCGGAACCAGCACTCCGTTATGAACAGCCATACGAGCCTTTCTGGACACGCTTTGGCTGTTCATAAAAGTGTGCAAAGCCCCGTTTACCATATTCCCAGCCTTCACCCGCTTTTCAATATCACTATCACACTTTCCATCTCTCGTAAATACAGATCCTAAATATACAAACTCTTTCACTTGTTCAACAATCTCACCCGCTACCTTAATTTCACACTTCGTCATTTGTTCATCCCTTTCAAAAACCACGATCTTTGTCTTGCTTACATTTACTTTCTTCCCTTTCTCTGTCAAAGCTTCATGCATAACTGTTACCATCTCCTGCAAATCTGTTTCTGATGATGCTAATATAACCTGGTCATCAGCGTACAGCAGACATTTGATAAGTAACTCGTTCATTCGTAATCCACAATCAAATTCTTTTAGTCTCGTCAGACAATTATCCATGTATAAATTGAACAGCCTGTCACTGATTGACTAAATATTTGTTTGTTTTTTTCAGAAAACTAAAGATGAAAACAAGAAATGCACTATGAAGCTAAGTGAGTATATGAAAAAGCAAAAATTTTGTAATTAAGGGCAGGTATTTTATTTTACAGTATTTGTAATACAATTAAGTCTAATTTTATTATTCGATCCAAAGTGTTTATACTTACGTTAAATATGAAACTTTTGTTGGAGGCGAACTTTTGACTATACCTACGATATAAGAATATACGACCTACTACTGGTGGGCAACGCCATCTCTTAGAGCTATGGGTAAACCTTTATGTTAAGGGTGTGGTAAAACAACGCAATATTCTTTACATTTTAGCTTGTAAGTCCATTCCACATTCGGTAGGTACCGTTTTTCGGCGCTGTTGTTGTCATAGGTATGCTTTTTAGTTTGTTGAGTTAATTTAAGTGTACTTTTATTTCAGACGCCTGTGAATTAAAAACGGTGAGTCATTTTCATATTATAATGACACTATAAAATGCCTTAGTAGACTATATGTACTGTGAATATCGATGTGCACAAGAAGACCTTTTCTTTGTGCAGTTGATGAGTGTTGATTGTGTGATAATGTTAATGATAATTTTACATGCCGTGAATTTTGTGCCGTGTTAAGTTTTATATCAACATTTAATGAAGTATTAAATGTGAAGAATTAATCTCTGAAAAATTTAGACAAAAGACAAATTTATATGAAATTTTTCAAGTGTTTTTCTTTGTCATAATTTTTCTAATATTTATGTTTAAATAAAAATGACATAGCACTAAAAGCGTTTTTTATTATTCTAATTGTACAAACAAATAGAATAACAAAAACCAATAAAGACGTTAATCTTTTGTTTTAGGATTTGTCAACCATCGGGGTCAAAGGAGAGAAAGTAAGTATAATTTATAAAGAATTATTATTATGTTACTGAAAAATTCACGCTCGCTTCGCTCGCTCGGCTCGGGCTGTTCCGATAGTTTATCGAAGATCGAAGATCCAGAGGTGTGGGTTCGATCCCCAGGGTGGGGAACAAATTTTTGCTCGGTTTGGTTGGTGGAAGGACTTTTTTGAAGTCCGCCTCGCTAGCTACCACCATCTTATCAAAATCTGTCGCCATAATAATAATGTTAACAGCATTATTGTGCTCCGACAATGAGTAATAACGTAGCCAGTCCCTCTGTGGTTGAGGGTTCCAGGTGAAGCTCGATTCCATCATCAGCCCTTATCGTTACCATCAGGTGAGATGAAGGGCATGAGCTTCCCTGTCGTACATAAAAAAACCTAACCTTAAACTATAGATAAATAATGCGTTAAATTTTAAGCAGCTGGTATGCTACGGTAACTACACAATATTTCGACAATTTACAATCTCGCGAGATATATTATAATTTAACGATATTTACAATTTTACTGTTACATATACGTACGTAGGGGTATAGGTACATTAATAATTATAAAACCAATACAACGTATTGTGATTGTTATTTATATTGTGTTCTCGAACTTATTACGTATTTATATCCAGTGTATAAATGTACACTGCTGTGGCTAAACAATTTTACTTTTCTGACAGGGCGACGCAGGTATTCCAGGATATCATGGTCCAAAGGGGGATAATGGATACAATGGACCTCCGGTAAGTTTACCTTACTTACCGCGGCCTCCTCCTACATCTCTTTTGCCATTATCACTGCCCTAGCGGGGAGAGGCTTCCACATCTTGGCCCTAAAAGGATCTTTTTTGGGCTGGACTGTTAGCCGCCCGTCCATACATAATCCGGGAAACGGGAAGTGTAGTGTGTGTTATTGTAATGTCTTCGGATTATATTTTTTATTTTTATTTTAATGCTTTCTGATACACGTATAACACTGTTAGTTTTTTTTTCTGGCGCGTATATAAATAACATTGATGGTTTTCAAAAATGGAAGCATGCAAAATACAATTGGCCATGAGAAAAAAATGCAATTACCACATTTGTATTGCGAATAAAAAAATCTGCGTTTTCTTAATTTAACAAAGTACAATAAAATAAAAAAAAAAATGAATAAAATAGACAATATAGTTACGAAGATATGGCATAATCAAGGGAATGGGGATTAATTTTTAATAATTTGATTATAAAGTACATTATTTTGCTGATAATTTTAATTTTTCAACAGGGCTTACATGGAATGCCAGGACCTCCTGGCCTTCCCGGAATTGTTGGACTACGGGTAAGAATCTTAATTTTTTTATTTGCAACCATCATCATAGAAATTTCACGCAAAGAGCTTTGCTAGTCGTTTGTAAACCACCAAAGCAGTCGCGTTCTATAACTCTGTATAGCTCCATCACCTCCATCAACTGCTATACCTTTTAGGGAATGCTATGGGTAACATAATAAGCACACGTGAGGTATCCCGGTAATCGCCTCTTACGGATGCCGGAGGCACGGTAATAATATTCTATTAAGGAGTATTGTGACTCGGCCGTACATATTTTTGAAACAAAAGCCACAGCCGCGCCAGCCGCGCGGTAAGTCAAAATGCGACAGGAATGTGTCAAAAATCGCCCGCTTACTGTTTAAAAAACAACACACCGTCCGTTCGTCACTCACTGACGTCTATTATATAAATACGCTGGACTGAATACTTCTACTAAAATGATAAATGTTTCTTGTACCGATTTGAAACACCCCATCGAGCGGCATTGGTACTAAATTTGACGTTTGTTGCTTGTATTTGACATTACAAATGAATCACTTTAATAGTTCGGTGGATGTTTACCTTCGTACCCAGTGCCATCAGCGCCTAGATGGCGATAATCAAATTCGGCTTAATTTTTTGGATGACAACCTACAGTCCAACGTACTTATTCAATAGAGGTCAGTGGCTGCGGCACATTCGCTACACTATTGCATGCCGAGCGTATGGTGGGATTAGAGGCGCCTGGGATAGATCGCGCGTCGTTTGTTTCATCATCATCATCACCAGCCCTTTAATGTCCCCACTACTGGGGCACGGACCTTCCCTATGGATGGAAGAATATAGGGAGATTTGGGCCATAACCCATCACGCTGGCCCAGTGCGGGTTGGTGGGTATAAACGACTGCAGATGCAGCCGGGAGCAACGGCTTAACGTGCTTTCCAAAGGACGGAGGAACTCGAGATAATAAAGTTTTGGTCATCCATCCAATGACTGGCTTTACAGAAATTGCTTAGTTTACGCAATCGCAGGCCAAGCGCGCTGTGCCACAGCGCTAGCGAGCTCCTCCTGATTTGTTTATATGAACTCAAAATACCGGGTAGGTAGTATTACCGTCCCGGAGGTGACGAAAACCGTTTCGCTCCATATCGAACGTTGCTGTAGTAGTCTAATGGGTTGTTTATTTTCAGGGACCAGATGGACCGCGAGGAAAACCGGTAAGGGCATATACATACAGACATAAATCATGCCTATATTCCTAAAGGGGCAGGCAGAGGCGAACCAGCACTCACGTCTTGCCAACTATGTCAGGTCCAATGAAATAGGTGGCGAGCCTATTGCCATCTGTCGGGCAAAAAAGTCGCAGTACATTACTGGGTGGTATAAGAGGAACGCTGCTGCCGCCCATTCCTCGTCACTGTTTCACCCCTAGTCGCCTTGTACGACAACCGTCAACACACGGTTATAGGGCATATACTACCGATAATTAATTGATAAGCAAGAATTTAAATTTTAATAAAGGGTTATATATTGCGCCCGCCACCGTGTGGTGCCAGCAGAGTAGAATATAATTGTCACCAGCCCCAATCTCTACCGCGGGTGTCGTAAAAGGCGACTAACGGTTAAGACAGCGAGGAGTAATGGGCAGCAGCGTTCCTGTTATACCACCTAGCAATACATTGCGATGACGTCTGAGATTAGGGCAAGAAGATAAAGATGATGATCTAGGATATCATTTTATTACTTGATTTTTATTTGGCCAATATAATGTACACCGCGTGGTGACGGCAGAGTAGAATACAATTGCCACCACCCCAAATCTCTCCCGTGGGTGTCGTACAAGGCGACTAAGGATAAACCAGTGATGAGGCATGGGCAGCAGCGTTCCTCGTATACCACCTAGCAATAGTACTGCGACTTTTGTGCCCGATAAATGGCAATAGGCTCGCCACCTATTACATGGGATCTAACATAATTGGCGAAACGTGGGTGCTGGTTCACCTCTGCCTACCCCTTCGGGGATATAGGCGTGATTTATGTATGCATGTATGCAATATAATGTAAACGTTAGCAAAATTATTGCTACGAAAAATAGGTCTGCAGAATTATCGTCATCGTTCGACTGGCAGCCGCTCGGATTGCGGAGGGCGCAGGATCGATTCCCACATCAGGACATAACATATTTTTTTGGAATTTTTTCACTTTATATTTGGATATACTTTATATTATGGATAGGCATTGTCTCCTATATTACGCAAAAATTAATTCATGGTACACATTTCAGGGTGTAATTGGACCTAGTGGTGTACCAGGTCTTGATGGTGTCTGCTACCAAACCTGTCCAGAACGCTACAATTCAGGTATGCCACTAAATAATTCAATAAAATATGTAACTTATTATTTTAGTGCTTTGTCTTACATTTCAATACAAATTGTTATTTTTTACGTATAAACATTTAATCGGCGACATTTTTAAATAAAAGTACATATAACAAAAACACCAATAAAATCACATCCAAAAATAAAATTTATAAATTTATGTCCATAAGTGGGACGTATTTTTTCATATTCCCCCCTTTAGTGTTGCCTTATTTAAACTTATATTGCTTAATTTAAGATTATTATTTTGATTTTTATTTGAATGTTATAAAAATGTTACAAAGAATCCCAATTTACCTTGATTACCATACGATTATTTTTAGTACATTTTCTGATCTATTTTTCCTTGTGATATTTGAATATTATAAATGAAATTAAAATATTTCAGCCGAAATATCCGATGCACCAGAAGGAGCGGAGATATTTGGAACCTTAGATAGGCCGTCAGACGTACCTTGCAACATCATACGCAACGAAGAAAAGTTTAAAGGTGAGTATACTACATAATATGTAGAAATCCACCTGCTACATAATATGTAGTAAGTGGATTTTTTTTCTAGTACATCGGTTCAGCTAATTCAATTATATTTGATGGCGAAGGAGCTTTAACAAAATTATTATAAAAAATATTAAAAAGATAAAGAGGTCAAAAAAGATCGGAAAATTATGCCCCGATTCAGATTTTTCGAAACTTTTCTGAGCTCTTTTTTTTATTTCCAACCAAAAGTTTTCTATTCTGTGCCAATGTGAAAATTTGTCCATTTTTGTTGCAGGCAAAATTTGGGTCAACCCCACAGACAAATTCCAAGTGGACTGTAGGGAGATTTCTAGCAACATGCTCACATGTCTTGTTAATGAGGAGACCAGTCAAACATACATTGAAGATAATTCATTTCACTCGCCAGAAAATCAAACAGAACCATTATGGCTCAGTAACTACTTCAGCAACATAACTAAAATGGGAAGATTCAATCTCACTCAATTTTATAACAAGGTAATATAGCTGTAGTCGTTTTGTAGTAAATACCCGTGCGGTGACAACAGAGCAGCATTTATTATGTCAAGTTCCTCTGTGCTCCGGAGGGCACGTTAAGCTGTTGGTTACGGCTGCAGTCGTTAATCTGCACTAAACCAGCGTGATGGGCTATGGGTCAATTCTTCTTATAATCTTCAATTCATAGGGAAGGCCTTGCCCCAGCAATGGATACGTTAAAGGGCTGCCGATGAAATATTGTATTGGCAAAAGTAATTTAAATATATAAAATATAATTGTTCATTAATTTAGATATTTTAGCAAATCATTTCTTCTAGTTCTTAAGATTTGCCTGAATGAATTTGGTGCTTCGTTTGGGTGGTTCAAATCAAAGCAAAATGGCCCAATGCCCATTCATCAGCTTTCTCTATAAATCATCATCATCATCATCCTTTAGTATCCCCACTGCTGGGGCACGGGCCTTCCCTATGGATGGAAGAATATAGGGAGATTGGACCATAAACCACCACGCTAGCCCAGTGCGGGTTGGTAAGTATTAACGGCTGCAGACCACCGGCTTAACGTGCCTTCTAAAGCACGGAGGAACTCGAGATAATAAATTTTTGTCACCCATCCTATGACCGGCCTTAGCAAACTTGCTTAGTTTACGCAACCGCAGACCAAGCGCGCTATGCCACTGCGCTAGCGAGCTCCTCCTCAGATCAGATTCGTGTATTTATAATTCAATTGTGCTTATTTCACTATGTGCGAGGAGCAAAATATCAAATTTATCTGTTGAGCTTATTGTGGTAATACAATTATTTTATTTATTTTCTAGATAACACCTCAACAAATAGCATGGCTGCAACGTAATACCAAAACGGTGACGCTGAAGATTAGATACCACTGTATGAACTCACACATCACGGAGTATTCAGAAAACGCCTTGCACCTGTTGTCATGGAACGATGTCGTAATTGGTCCGCACCCAAGTGATAGCAGTCCAATGTCTTACAGTGTGCCTGAAGACACCCACGGATGCAAGGTGGGGTTTCTCTTAGTCAATGGGTGTAGCTGAGTTTTTTTTTTACTTAAAAATAACTTTCATATCGCAAGTTGGTTGAATTTTTAGCAGTACTGGTTATTATTGCTGTAAAAACTTTATTATGAATTCTTTGGCTTACAACTAAAGTTTTTACATTGTGACAACCAACAATCTACAGCTGTTTGTTTACATGAATTCTTTCTCCAATTTGACTGAAGTATAAATAATTTACATATTCATAAACCCGGATTTTTATCGCCAAAGAAGCAGACAGGTGAATTAACACAGACATTTCGCCAATCTTAAAAGTGGGCGAGCCTATGGCCATCTATTAGTATAGTAAACGTGGGTGATGGTTCACCTCTACCTCCCCCTTCGGGGCGATATAGGCGTGATTTATGTATATTTTATATATTATATGTATGTATGTATCTTTACCTTTAGTCCCATTGTACGACATCCGCGGGAAATGAGTAGTGGGCCAATTGTATTCTACTCTAGGGTGACATATTTTTTTTTCTTCCAGGTGGAAGCTCCCGCCACAGAATGGCGTTTCAGTGATATTGTACTGCGAGGCAGCACGAAGCGGCTGCCCATAATCGACTTTCATATAAGGGACACCAGGAAAGAAGATCAAAGGTTCTTTGTTGAGCTCCGAGAAATGTGCTTTAGTTAAATAAGTTCTCCTTCGTCTTTTTCCGGCTCTCAAATTATTGAACGTCGGTGCATTGTGTTTATTATACTGCCATTGTCTAGGTTATCTAGGCCTATGTTTTAGCTAAACTAACTTCAATAAAGATAATGGGTCTCTATATGCTCTCTTATCCTAATCTAAGTGGGGTCGGCACAACATGTCTTCCTTTTTAACCCAAAATTCAAATGGCAGATATAAATTAAATAGATATTATAGGCTTCTTCACATAGATGAACAAAAATAAATAAGCTTGACTTTTAAAAGACATAATTATTTTAAAAGTTGTTTGGCCGTGTAAGCAAACAACTTGAGATTGGCGAAATATACTGAATAGATGCCATTAACCAAAGAGAAGAAGAAAGTATTTGTCCGTGTTTTGGATAGATAGATAATATTTGTATATATTTGTAGCTAATACCTATCTCTTCTACTCATTTTTGTATTATTATATATTATTATCAATAAGGGACAACTAAATATTTTTTAATATCCTTAAATATCAACACCATCTGCCGTAGTTAATACGTACTAAGGTTTCTATAGCAGCGCCATCTGTTAACATTTTCCACAAACAACTTATAAAGGTTTGGTACACCAAACACCAAGCTTTAGCTAGCATCTGAACTTTAAGTAAGTAATACAATGCATTCTAGGATGGCGCTGTATTAAAATCAGAATGGAGAATAAAGATTTTTATTTTATTGGTGGAATTTTCTTTATAAAATTTGTTCTTGCAGTCTGCAATTAAGATAACAAAATGTTTAGCAATTGAACATTCAAAAAAAAATTGTAACGACATGACCTTGTAGCAGGAAACAAAAGTATATATTCTTGGTCACTTATTCAATTCAATAGTCTTGTGTGTCGTATCGACACAGGGTGTCGTATAGTTCCTAGTGTGAAGATCAGTGACGCTGTTAACAATGATTGTAAATTAGCATGTATCATATAATACTGTATACCCTATGATTGTAACAGTAACCTAATTATGTACGCTTTAGTTTATAGAACTTAAATAAATTTCATTTTATTTCATTATATTATTATAATTGGTTTTCATTTGCAAATAAATTGGTGCATTTTTGACTTGCGTTAGTTGTTTTATTGAAGAATCGATATATAATACTTTGTACTGTATGTACACGTTGCAATAAGTAACAGCAAGTTTTAAGATAAAAACAATAAAATTAAATAAAATTTGGAAATTTGTAAATGCAAATGCATTTTTCTTAGATAAAACTATCTTACGGCTTGTAAGTTTTGTAAGTACGCTTATGAGCTGGGCTGTATGCCAGTTACATTTTCTTTAAAATTGGGCGCACTGCGTATTTTCTTGTCTCATCCTCGAGCTTTGCATTTCCATATTTAACACTTCACATACTTTTTATATTTTTGTTTTTTATGCTATTAATAAGCTATTGAAGCTCTTCAACTCACTTGATGGTCAGCGACAATGAGGGCTGACGACATACATAAATCACGCCTATATAGAATAGACTAGAATAGAATACAACTTTATTGTACATCAACCGGTTTTACAGATATTACACACAAACACTATATCCGCGAAGTGGTAGGCAGAGGTGAATTAACACCCAATTTTCGTGGCGAGCCTATTGCCATATACCGGGCACAGAGATCGAAATACACTATATTGCTAGATGGTACGAGGGAATCTATCGGAAACGTTGTCTCCTACGTAAAGAATATGAAAATATCGGTACGATGCTCCATTCTATAAATCGGCGAGTGGTTAATAAATTGTATGGAATTTCTAAAATAAAAATCTGACAGATCGAATCATATTATTATCTTGCCTTGTGAAACACAATTTAAAACTCTGTTCTGTCGAGACGCCGCCCTAAAAGATTTTCGATTTTTAAAAAACCATGTAAATTGTCGGAGTAGTTTCGGACAGTACTGTCTTGTCGGATCTGATTTTTTTTCAATCCTTCGGCAATTCTATTTTTTACAAAACTACTCGATTGTGAGGGTTATCCAACGTAATAATATAATGTATACTACAGCACTGACCTCCTGTTCAGAAAAGGTGATGGAGTGAAAAAATCGGGTTCAAATTACCAACTCTAAAGGAAGTCAATCCATTGTCACTGAAGGGTGCTAAAGTACTCACTTATGAATATGTCACGCTCCATTACACACACCGAAGCTAAAGCTCACGCCGCTGAATGTGGGAACTGAAAGGATCACCGGATGAGTGGCGTTTTTATCGAAGTATACCGTAAGAACCGTCTATCCGGATACAAGATGTCACACAGCCAGAGTTAACGTTCGAAATGGTACTTCTAACGCATAACAACGGTTTCTTTACATGCTTAGGCCGTTTTAAGACAGGTGAAGTAGGGATAAAACATTTTTTTTGAGAGAGAAATTTCCTTGTAACCATAGTAGAGACGTACGGAAAATCTTGATGATGTGAATAATTATCTAACTTTTTCATTAAGCCGTCTGGTGACACAAAAGATCATAACAATTGTCACCAGCCCTATGTCGTCGCAAGTTCTACTGCCACAAAGATTACTTATTCATTGTTACCAATTTTTTCTGTCAATCTACAGCTATGGAATAACTAGATTGTATTGGTTTATACAAATGGTGGTCAATTAATCAATAAAAAATTGAAGAAATCTTCAATCACAATAAAAAAATTATTAATTAAAAACAAACAAAAAATATTTACAGTCTTTTTAAATACATGTCTCAAGCGATAACGTTTCCACTCCCCTAAAACATTACAAAATGTGAATATTTTGATCTTTTTTAGATTCAGTACATACTAATCTAATTATGTACGTTTCATTTTGATTAATTCAGTTTAGTTATATTAAAAAAAAATATAATGCACGAGGAAGTTTTTATGTCAAAAATAATAACGTACGAACCAAGTTTTATATTATTTTTATAACATAATCATCAAGAAATTATTAAAAATGAACTATGTTTACGGAGTGAAAAATGTTATTGCATTTTGTACAAAAATTTACAGCTTCTCAATCTCTTAAATTATTACCAGATTAAAATCATGTCATTTAAAATCATAAGATGGCATTTAGTACTATTATGAGCATCAAAAACGTTATTAAATGTTATTGCAAGGATATTCAAAACATGCAAAGAATCGTGATGTTCAAATTCATTTCAAACAATGTCCAACGCAACATGGCTTGGCGTTTTTTATCTATACTGTCAATATACTGTTCCGGTGTCCGATTCCCGAAAATACCAAGGGGGAGTTGTAGAAACTTTTCCTATAAAACAAGTAAAAATGAAAAAGGTTTGGATGGCGCTCCTACCACTGGTTTTTTGCCAGTTGTCGAAATATACACTGATATACTGTTTATTGCACACATAATTAAAAACAGAACAACAACAAAAACTTAATACTTTTTCAATAAAAGTGATAAAGTTGGCGGTCTTATCGCTAAGTGTGATCTCTTCCAGACAACCTTTGAATGGACAGGAAGAGACGTTTAGATATTGTGATATTGTTTATTGGTTATTAGGAAACGGTTTACCGTGTTAATTCTGTTAAATGCAGCTGTTTGATCATTAGACTAAGGGCCTGTTTCACAATCGACAAGTAAGTTCAAAGTAGCTTACTTCGCAGATCATTTGACAGTTGTAATATGAAATATATGTCAATTGAACTGCAAAGTAAGCTACTTCGAACTTACTTGTCGATTGTGAAACAGGCCCTAAGTGACTAAATATTTATGTAAGCAAACCATTATGTTAAGACCGTAGAAAGTTTTCATTTTACAAAATATTATCGATAATTAATAAAATATAATGTTTGTCAATAGTGTGTTCTGTATTTATTGATTGTTCCTGCTAAAAAGATGTCATATTTCAATATTTTTAGATACGATCGAGATATGGAGACCGAATATTGTAATTAACCTACTCAAATAACTAGATGTTACAAAACATAATATGTATGCTTCTGTTTTGCTATTGAGAAAACTGTTACCATTCGCGTTTTGGCGTTTGTAAATACCTATTCGAAAACCAGTACCTACAATCCTTATTGACAACGTTGAATATTCACGGGGTAGCGCCTTAAAACCAATTTCGAGAAAAAATACAGTCACATTAGTAAGTGCTTCACTAAGTCTCATCCATTGGGAATGAGCGTGCATGTGACATTTTCGCTCCCGCAACCAGTTAAAAAGTTTGGTCCGTGAAGCGAAACGTGTTAAATTCCCAACGCAGTCGTACTTGTAATATATAGAACATGTTCCATATTATGTGTAGCTCTGCACCAGACAAAACGTCGAGCTAAATACATACACATACACAAAACACGCTCTTTTATCCCCGAAGAGTGATACAAGGAGATATGACTAATCACACCCGTTTCGCTAATTATGTTAGGTCACATGTAATATGTGACGAACGCAGCTCCCCATTAGCCATCGCTGCTCATCTCTTAGTCGCCTTTTACGACATCCACGGGAGAGATAGGGGGTGGTGACAATCTATTCTCCGCAGTCATCATCCACACATAGCTAAATATACACTTTTACAATATTCATACACATGCATACATAAGTCACGCGTGTTAAATGTATCCGCGAAGGGGGAGAAATCTGACTAAATATCAATATAAATATTTGAATACGGTTTTTTCCGATGTTGCGTTCCAGGATTGTCAACAAACATTAAAATAATATTTTCTTTTCTAATGAATTCCCAACGAAGTCTGGTGGTTACTGAATTTATAAATTTTTAACGTTATTCCGCCAGACTGAAAATCCATTTTTGCGTGATAAAAAAGCTAAATGCAGTTGGCAGAACAAAGAAATCTCCTTTGAAATCCCTGGAGCAGCCATAAACGTAATACTACTTACCAGCGAATACAATGTTTTTATTTACGTTCACTGCCACTTACCTTTTCAAATGATATGGATGGATACTTGACTGAAATGAGCTAGGGTTTTAAAGAAGGTTAAAAAATTGCTCGGTCCTCTGTATTTATCTTATGACAAAAAAGGGTTGCTACAAGACACGCTATAGCTATCTACAATTACATTTTAATAACCCGATTAACCAACGTTCAGCGCCATCTATGAGTAAAAATCCTAACTAGTCTTTTAATTCTAACGTGCAAACGTTGAATAAATCTATTACATGAATACCAACAGTCAACCTCCTAAATCACACACTGGCTCTGTGGGTCGTGAACTACAGACAAACTGTCCACAATTGCAGCCAGAAGTAGTCGTAATGAGTGAAATTTTACTCTCTAGATGGAAGTTGGAATACGTAGAGTAAGTCGCTCGGTCACCGTAGCCGGGCACAATACGGGTATAGATTACTGCATTTTCAGGACATGTTTCTCTTGCGGTAATGCATAAAAATCTTTATCTCCGAAATTTATATGTTATTTTACATATTTACTGATTTATTATCGCAAACACCCTTTTTCATTTTGCAGTTGATAATAAAAAAATATTTAAAACATATTGTTCTCTGATGACCTTAATGTATAATTGGTTCATTTAAGAAAGCTGTAATGTACTTAGAGTTTTTAAGGACAAGCAGGGTTGAACAAAATGTTATTAGGGTGCGAAAGTAGGTATATGGACATTCCGGCGAAGGCAAATAGGTTGTCACTTGACCAGGGTAGCAGGCGTCAGCTTAATCCAGAATCGGAAGCAAAAAATACTTCACTAGTAAAATATTAGTAGCAGAAGGTAAAAAGTCACGTAATATTCTTAAAGAAACTATGGACGTAAATAATTTACGAATGATGACGCTTTCAGTTTGACCCCCAATCATTAAGTATTTCAGGGATACAGATTCTAGAATAAATAAATAAATATTTTTACACTCATACCTATCATCTAGCCCAAAGTAAGTAGCATAAGCACTTGTGTTATGGATACTAGATGACGGACATATTTTTAATATAATTATGTATATAAATGTTGAAAATATACTACAGAAACATATACACAACCATGACTCGGAAACAAACATTTATGGTCATCACAAAGTTTGCCCCTACCAGGATTCGAACCCGTGACCTCTTGGCCAATACCCAGCAATAAGAGAATAGATGAAATTTTTATAACTTGGTATGTTAAAGGGAAATATTTGTTGTTTAAGATATTTTTAGGCATTTAAGAAAAAAATAAAGAAAGAAATTTTATTGAGACAACACAAACAAACAAAAATATCAAATATGCTGATTACTTGTTCCAAAGTAAAAAGAGTTGAGAGAAATGAAAACAAAATTGAAAGAAAGAAAAAAATAAATTGAAGTGAACATTAAGCTACACTAAAAGAGTACCTACTTCATCTTAAGTTACATGTCTGAAAATGTTGACAGTGAGAACCCTGTGTGTAGGAGGCGCACTTCAAGTTGTATTATTGAAGCATACAGGTACAGTGATATCGAATTTCACTAGTTAGGAGTTTGTACGGCGAAGTAGTCTTCGAGTATACGAAATTTCGAATCAGTTGGCAGTTGTTTCAATGGGTTTACTTTATATAGGGGCAGAGAAAATAGTACGGTTATCCTGGCACAATCTGTTAGTAATAAATAAATCTTAAAAAACGCAATATTTTACACATGATTATTAGAAGAACCAGTAAGAATTTAAATAGTTTCTATACAACTTAGATCAATACATAACATAAATCATAACCAACATAATCCGTATTTGCAATTATTGTCAGTTGACATTTAGTTAAATTTTTTTAACCGCCTCCGTGATGTAGTGGTTCAGTCACCAGAATTAAGATTCAGAGGTCCCGGGTTTGATCCCCAACAACGGGGGGGGGGGGGGGGTATTTGTTCTTGGTTTGGTTGGTGGTGGGACTTGTTTCAAGTCCGCCTGGCCAGCTACCACCATCTTATCAAAATCTGTCGCCATAATAATAATGTTAACAGCATTATTGTGTTCCGACAATTTGTGATAAGATAGTCAGTCCCTCTGTCGTTGAGGGTTCCAGGTGAAGTTAGATTCCATCTTCAGCCCTTATTGTCACTTACCATCAGGTGAGATGAAGGGCAAGACCTTCCTTGTCAAGCATTAAAAAACAAATTGCGCTCCCCACTTCTGAAGCATAGACCCCCGCTATGAATAGAATAAAAAGAAAATAGACCAGCCAGACTCACAACAGTAGCCTAGTGCGAATTGATATTTACGATTACAGATGCAGCCGAGACCAACGGCATCATTTAACAAAATTAAATGATGCCGTTGGTCTCGGCTGCATCTGTTACACCTTTCTTTTATTATCGAAATATTACTTCGCGACCCTAGCTCTCAGGGTATTTTGTCAATATTTTAGGCTTCCGAGAATCATTCCGAAGATAGCGATTACAATCATTTCATAGGTATTTCAAGTCAAGAATTTTATGCATTTTCAACATGCCGCACAATTTCTGACAGATACTTAAGTTAACACTCGCTGAGTCTCTCAAAATATTGGTACAAGGAAATTGCTGAAAATCGTCCAAATAACTCAAGTTTGGCAGCCGATGTTTCAAGTATTAATTGTTGGCGAATATGAAGAAATTTTCCAGCTCAACATAATTTTTTACCGATTATTAAATAATAATACATGACTTATTTTTGCTATTTCTCGGATATCGGATATGACCTAATATAAAGTATATTACGTACAATTACTCAAGCTTTCCTATGTGTTTCAGTAATTATAATCGCAAAGAGTGACTTATTCGTCTTAAGTCAACAGCAGCCTAAGAAGAGTTAGGAGCCTGTGAAACAGAAAACTGTTAGTCAGTTAAGGGGTTATGTTTGAAATTTTACTGAATATTTTTTGCCATAGAAACAATAACTCAAGTTAAATGGATGTCTTAAATTAAAAAAAGTCGAATCATTAGTTGTTCATGATAAAGTCTTAAAGTCGAATCATTAGTTGTTCATGATAACGTAACTATTTCGGTATTAAAAATATACACACTCAAAAAGTGCCTAATTAATCACGATAACAAACTTTTTGGGAATACCCCTGGTTAACTCTAAGGTTCCGTCCGTATATTTAGTTCTAGCCATAATCCAAAACGAGCATAGGATCAAAAAAGAAAACAATTACTTAACACTTCAAAAAGAAATACTGTGTCCCTAAATAGCATTTTCTGGAATTCACAAAATCCGTGAACGGTAGGTGACACGGAAAATCTTACAAAGGAACAGTACAACCAGCGTATTCTTCGGGGTATGGTGTTTGAAGTTACAACTATTTGACTAAGGGATTCGTCGCCCGGGGGTAAACAAGGTAACTAGATAGCGCACTCAGATGGCGGGAGAATACGTGACCATTTAGAGGATTTGGAAGCTGAAAGAAGTCATTTGTGCGAAGTCGTTTTGTGAAGAAAATGCATCTGGGGTTCCCTCTCGTTTATTTCATATGTTTATATTGTACCATATATTTTAGTGGATAACTATGGGCGTCTCTCGGCTGAATGATGAATAAACTTAAATAGATCTCCATGACGCGTTTTTGTTTTGTGTCTATTTATATGTATTTAAGATGCGATGTGTCTAATTATCGTACGTCAGAAAGGCAGGTGAGGCATCGTCAAGCAAAACCCTAAGTGCCCAAAAATGATTGTACTCCTCCACAATTCTGGACGCTTTATGTGGAAATAAACGAAGTAGAAACACAAATGGAACAGGATTACTACAGGGGGGAAGGGATGGCAAATGCCATTCGACTCCGCTGTGTAACGCATTTACTGATCCATTAAAGCTGATCACATTTTGCATTTCATAGCTTTTTTCCTTTCGGTTCATGACATACATAACATAAATCACGCCTTTCTCTCCTAAGGGGTAGGCACAGGTGTTTTTACACCCACATTTCTCCAACTTATTCTATTCATTATTAACCGCCCCCGTGGTCTAGTGGTTCGCCCACCGGGATAAAGATCCAGAGGGGTTCGATCCCCAGGGGGGTACAACTTTGTGCTCGGTTTGGTTGGTGGTAGGACTTCTTTGAAGTCCGCCTGGCTAGCTATCACCATCTTATCAAAATTTGTCGCCATAATAATAATGTTAACAGAATTATTGTGTTCCGACAATGTGTGATAAGATAGTCAGCCCCTCTGTGGTTGAGGGTTGCAGGTGTAGCTCGATTCCATCTACAGCCCTTATCGTCACTTACCATCAGGTGGGATGAAGGGCAAGAGCTTCCCTGTCTAACATAAAAAAA
This sequence comes from Cataclysta lemnata, assembly GCA_963931975.1. Taxonomy (NCBI): domain Eukaryota; kingdom Metazoa; phylum Arthropoda; class Insecta; order Lepidoptera; family Crambidae; genus Cataclysta; species Cataclysta lemnata. The sequence continues at coordinate 10,962,473 of OZ008339.1, forward strand.
AATCACCGGGAACTTTCGCAGAGATTTGGGATGGTGACTATTGTATTCTGCTGCAGACCCAACCAGCTGTTTGTTACATTTTGCTGTAGAAAGATATCTTCATCATTGTTCAAAGGGAGCAATAAAGAGCCGCAACTTCCACAGATTGCCAATATCGTTAATGGCTTTCATCTTTTGAGGGTTTAACGTCAATATTCAAATTTGGCGCAATAAATTGTAAGGAATCCGTCCTTTGTAACGTGTCTTTAAATTTAAAGGTTTTAAAAGTGAGTAAGCTTATTTTTTTATTTATATTTGTAATAGCTAATAATGATTTAATTATTTGAATCGTAACGGACATCTATTCAATAAAAAATCACCACGGTTTTTCATGGTCGTCATCATACGCGGTTTTAGTTATTGGCTATGTACAATATACGTTCATGTCATTTTATTGAACATTGTCACCAGATGGTAGTCCCAAATGGTAGGTTACTAAAATGGAAGTTAAATTACCTTTAAAAGTTCTTAGTAATTACAAAGATTTTGGTGGTTAGAAAAAGAATTTCGAAAAATTATGGTCTTGAGGCGGAAATCAAACCCGCGTCCGCTGCTATACTGCATTCTTTTTCTAACCACCAAAATCTTTGTACTAATTTTTCTAACATTTATATAATGTTAAAATTAAAATCGAATAGTTCTTAGTAATTAATAAGTTTTGAAGTTTACCCTACAGAATAATGGAATAGTCGCGAGGCCTTATTCTACAGTCACAGTTACAATATACATACAACATAAATAAATAAAAGACGCTTGTCTTTTAAAATGCCACAGACTGCCTTACGCGAAATCAACTTGAAATAGTAAAAAATACAAATGTCCAAAACTAAATCCTTTGCCGCAGAAACGTTGGGCCGACGAGATTGCTCTGAAAAATGCGAAGCTTCAGGAAGCCCGGCCGCGGTTATAAAATTGATAAATCCCCAGTCTCCCCTGGGTACATTTGTAACATTTTGAGTGTAACGGCTTGTTAGAATTCATTTGGTGAACTTATTTCAGTAAAATATATTTTATTGGGCACGCTGCCTTAGGTTAAGCTAAGTCACCCTAAGCTACACTGGGTTGCAAAAAAACAAGTAAGTAAAACAACATTCTTAAATATTGAAACTAGCGCTTTATTAAAAAAATACATGCAGTCACATTAAATTAATAAAAATAAAAAATAAAAATACATTCATCCAAAATATTAAAAAAAATGTTTAATTCAAGCCGTCTGTAAAAAAAAAAAATGTCATTTCTAACCACTAAAATCTTTGTACTAATAATGTCATGTCAAACATATTCGATGCTCATGCGATAGCTCAGGGGTATTGACATCCGTTCAACTTCTATACCAATACGATTGAATGTCACAAATAACCATCCAAAAGTAAAAATTCTGCAATAAGAGTTATGATATCAAGAGCAAAATCGAATTAAAAGTCGTTCGAAAGTATCTGTTTTAAAAATATTATGTGTATTAATTACTGTCTGTGTCGGTTTGAAAATAAAACAAAACCGAAAATTGTGTCGAAAGTAATCTTGAGATAACTAAGAAATGTCTCGGTATAATATCGTCTACGTATTTTAAGAAAACGCTTCAAGCTAAGTAATATTTGCAACTGGGTTTTTTTCTGCATTATGATATTCTATATTCGTGTAGAAAAATGTTACATTTTCCAACGAAAATTACTACAGAAATGACAATAGCAGAGAATAGTCCGGGACTGTATTATGAACGTATTTTATAATGTCTAGGTAGCAGGTAAAATACTTACCATCCAGGAATAATGAATAAAAATACCTCCTTTTTTTTTTTTAATAAAATCACTTTTTCAGTCTAACTTGCATGTAATTATTAATACAACGGTCATCTTCTTCTTCTTATAATAATTGTTCTTCTAGTTGTTTCATTTTTACCGCCTCTTGTGTTTCGCCCACTGGAATAAGATTCTAGAAAAGATCCGGATTAAAGTTCGATTTGCATTAAATAGTTGGTGAAGCGTGGGTGCTAGTTCGCCTCTGCCTACCCCTTCGGGGATATAGGCGTGATTTATGTATGTATGAATTAACTATCGTCAAAATCATAACCCTCTTCCTGCCCTGTTTCCAGGTTATCTGATTGACGCAGATTTTCTTCTTCCACTCATATGTGGCAGGATATGTTGCATACAGTAGATCGATAGCGCATTTGATTAGTGCTGCTTACTCAAATTAAGCAATATTCAGCCAGGTCGGCATTGGATGGGTGACCAAAAACATATCATCTCGAATTCCTCCTTGCACTCGTTAATACCACCAATCCACACTGGGCCAGCGATGAGTAATGACCCATTCTCCCTGTCTTCCTCCAACCCATAGAGAAGGCATGTGGCTTCATATCTTCATATTCATATTTCACGTACGCTGTCTAGCATTCCATTACCTTTTAATCCATCCAACCGAAAAAGTGACGAAACTTAGAGAAAAATAATGAAAAAAATCTTCTGTGATTATTATTAGCTATCTTCTCCCTGCCATGTTCCCAGGCTATCTGAGGTCGGCGGTCTTCTTCCATTCATATAGGTCAGACTTTATCAAGCCATCCACCCCTTTTTTATTCATATCAATCACGTCGGAAAGGTGCTCGTGATGAATGAATATTTAGATTAGAGACAGAACGGACCATATTATGTCGAGGGACCGATGAACGGAGAGAGTGATTGGAATGACAACATTCCAATCATACCAGCCTGCCGCCTGCCTGATACCAACCCTCTTTGGGTATATTATTAGCCATAATACATAGATACATACATAAATCACCCCATAATAATTTAACTAAATCTATAACAGCTAAAACTTTTCTACTATTGCCTTTCACAGGTGGCGTCAAAAACATTAATCCTTGCTATTCTGTGTCGGGGCGGCCTCGACGAGTAACTAAATTGTATTTCTTTTATTACTTTCCCCTTAGGGCCGGTTTTTTGATCCATAGTTAACTTAACCAATTGTTAAAAATTGTTACTAATTGTGTAATATTTGTCCGATATGTAACCATTAGTAACAATTTTAGTTACTAATGGATAAATATCATTCTGATATTGTTACTAATTGTTAAAATTATCAGTCATATTTATAGATAAGTAACAATTTTTAACAATTGGTTAACAGTTAACTATGGATCAAATAACCTGCCCCTAATCGCTTTGCATCACAGGGCAATTAACACGTTAAGTGCGAAGCGAGGCCTAAATCACCCCTGATGCAACTTCCCTGTGGTGCGGCAAGCAAAAAAGTGAATTTCTCTGTCGTGCGAATGGCATAGCTTTGGTTTGGTCCAGTGTAGGAAAGAGATAAATATATATTTGAGATCACTAATGGTTCCGGACTCGGTGGTGTACCTACCTTGGTACCGGATGTCTTAGGCCTCGTGCCGCACTGAATTAATATAATTTTAATGCAGTGCGGAACGAGGCTAAAACGTCCCATATCCCCCCTGACCTCGTACCGCACTCAACGCGAGCTTCCCGCGACCAGTGTTGTGCATCACGTCGATTGGAGAGCACGTCCTTTTACAGCGCCGAACATGTCTAAACGATGTCGGAAGAAGTTAATTGTTGAAGCTTTCATAAACTAAGCTTGACATTTGGTCATTATTAAGTTATTTATTATTGTTTCCTTTTAATTATTCTGAATTTAAGCTACCTTACCTACCTACTCTTTCAACATTTTAAGTATAAAACAAACACATTCATTTGATGCAGTTATACCTACATTATCATTGTTATTCTCATCTACGATCTAACCTAAGTAACAATGTCAGTTTTATTACGTTATCTTTACATTTTTGTTATTTTTCAGCACCTGAAAGCGCACGCCATTGCCTCGAAAAAGGTGAAAAAAGGAGAAGATGTGTTGGTTGTTACCAAAAACTACGCACATTTTTACCATCTCGTGAAGCTGATAAAAAATCCAAAAAGATTTTGACTCAGTGCACTCAGTGCAAAAAATCTTATTGTCTACCCTGTTTCAATGAAAAACACTCATAAATAAGTACAACATATATATTGAGATTTTTATAAAAAAAGTATATTGATACTGATTTTTTAATGTTAATTCAAGTTCTAATAATTGTATTTTTAAAGCCCGAGGCAGAATAAATAGGACAGTTTCTTTTCTACTTCTGGTTGCCTTTTTTTTCTATTCTGTGAACCGCATTAAGATTTTCATATACAAATAGAAAGATAAACCTTATGCATAAACCGTAATCCATTATTTTCCAATAATAAGTCTGTAATAGGTGCCTCTTAATGGTATAGAATGGAACGCTTCGTGCGCGAGTCCGACTCGCACTTGGCCGGTTTTTTTTTCTTTATGGCGCCTTCAAGCACAATTTAGATTATTTAAAAAAAAATGTATCCTTTGATAGCTTTGTGTTGTTTTGCCAGGTTTTGCCCTTAAAACGATGTAATGAGATATAATTGATCAAAATCGGTCAAGTCGTTGCGTAGTTAAGACAGTTTAAAAACGTCGATATTATTTTTCCCATCACTAATGGCAGCGAAAATTTGCCCTATTTCAGTGCGTTACGAGGTGTATAAGATCCCATATTTTGTTTTGCTAATAATTCCTAAACTAGCCATCAGATCCCGGGGCGACGGTGGATTAGGGTTCATCAATTCACTGTCTATATCAATAAGGACCAAAATTCTCATTTATCTTTGATTTCGCGCCAGAAAATGGATTTTAGTCTGTAAAAGGAGGTGGGGTCTAATAGACCGCGTGTCGCCCTAACGTCTGGTCACGGTACGGGCCGATTATACCTCGTGCCGCAGGAACGGAAAGTATGCAAAAATTGGTGCCGCAGCTAACGTGTTAAGTGGACCTTTTTGATGGAATTTAAATTGTAAATAGGCTCAGTGTATTGTTCTGAGCTTTGACTCGAAGATGAATTTTTATTTGTTGCCGAGATTATAAATGTATCCCTATTGTTAAGAGATTCATAAACGTTCAAGGAACATTAGCGCGATTCATTATTGGCTTTGTAGGAATCATATTATGGTCAGAGGAAGGGTGGAAGAGTATGTACCTATTTTAGAGTTCTCTGTGGATGGAAGATAAAGAGAAGAGCTCCATAGCGCAGTGGCTTAGCGCGCTCAGTCTGCGTTAGTAAAAACTATACTAGTGACAAAATAACACAATTGTATTTTTCTTACTCACTTTGCTGTGACCACACGGCTCATATATACAGAAATCTATTATCTAAATCTACACTCACCCTTACAACTTAACGTTACGACCATGACATTGTACTTTACAACATGTAAGCAATAAATTCACGGTCTCTTTTCACGGTGCCCGATAGAATTGGCTGCGGGCTGTACAGTTAAATTAGATGGACCAACTTAAACTTAATTAAAACGCCACACTGTTGCGTCACCTCAAATTAACTGGGTACTCTAGAATATTCATGTGCCACATCAGTTAACTAAACTGTGCCACCTTTACTTTGTGCAGTCAACAGTTTCTTACAACATTATAAAGCATGGGACCTAACATAATTGACGAAACGTGGGTGTTAAATAAAAGTATAATTATTAAATTTATTATATTTGACAGCCTAATATTGCATTATCTTATCCAGGGGATACGCTACTGTAAATATTAAGGATATAGTTTAGAAAATTCAATGTAGGTATGATTTTATTGAAAAATAATTGGTTGGGTAACTTTAAGCCATCAATTTATTGAAGTATACTAATTCATATTAACGCGAGGCTCCCGAGTTCTATCAATGAATAAATCTACGTTATTATTGCCTTGTTTACCCCCCGGGGCAGCGGATAATAGATACGAAATGAAACTTAATCGACTAAGTTTAACAGAACCATTAGCAAAGTTTGTATTAATTCATCGCTATGTCAGTATGACGTAAAATTGAAATTGTTTTTCTGGGATCACTCTGCTTGTTTTAGAAAGAATAAAGGTCGGAAAAGTTGCGATCAATTATGTTAGGACGCGTGACTCGAACCTGTCTTAGTTGTGGGAGAGTTGAATGATTTGCTGAATAACCAAAATTGGACAAGTGATCAATCAAGAAGCAGATATTGACAGGAATATTGGTGCTTCTACACGGTGGTTCGCGCTTTACTTTGTCTAGTTTCTACAAGAAACTAGAGCAAGTAAGGCGCGAACTATTTGCGCAAGCAGTATGCACAAGTTAGTTGATAAGTGTATAAATAAAGGGCGCGGGTTACTTGGTCAAGCTACACGTGCATTCTGCCCGCGCGAGTACATTTTGTATGGGTCTTGATCGTTTCAGCGATGTGATGCCCGCGCAGGTTACTTGCGCATGTTACTTGTGCAGGCTCGGAGGAAAACCTTCTTTTGGACACGCTGTGGTTACTCCTAAAAGAGCGCAAGAACCCGTTTAGCATTTTTCATACTTCTGCTTCAGCCAGTTTAATTAATATTTTCTCTTAACATAATTGCCTATTTCCCGAAGGTACACTTCCCGTGAAAAGTGACCTTAATTAACCATCATTACCAGCCCCTTAATGTCCCCATTGTTGGGGATTTGGCCATACCCTGCTGGCCCAGTGCGGATTGGTGGGTATTAACAACATCTGGGACCAACAGCTTAACTTGCCTTCCGAAGCATCTGGGAACTCGAGATAATATTTTTGGTCAATCCTCCAGTGCGAACCTTAGTGAACATTGCTAAGTTTACGCGATCCCAGGCAGAGTAAGTAAAGCCACTGCACTATCGATCTCTTCAATGGGACCTCATTTTCATATAGACCTCTCAAGTCTGTAGATAGAGACATCAATATAGTTAATTCCTGACCAGAAACCTAAAATGCAGTTAAACCTTACATAATCACCTCATATGACACATTCAATTCGTGTTACAATCTTCGCAATTCGTTACAAAAAGTCCTAAAATACGAGCACCCATTATCATACATAAATCAAACCGTACGGAAAGGCGCGTCACATCGCGAAAAAATCCCGCTCACATGAAAATTTTAAAACTGTTAAGCCTGAAGCGCTATGTAAAGTAATGTGGACTTTGTGAAAGCATTCAGTTTCCGTGCTTTGCTATTTATTGCTATTGTGTGGGCAGACCAAACAAAAACGGCATGAGAGTATTATATACATACATAAATCACGCCTAAATCCCCGAAAGGGTAGACATAGGTGAATTAGCACCCACGTTTCACCAGTTATGCTAGGTCCCATGTCATAGGTGGCGAGCCTATTGCCATTTATCGGGCACAAAAGTCGCAGTACATTGCAAGGTGATATTAGAGGAATGCTGCTGCCCATTCCTCATCACTGTGTTATCCTTAGTCGCCTTGTACGACACCCACGGGAGAGATTTGGGATGGTGACAATTGTATTTTACTCTGCCGTCACCACACGGCTAACACGAGTATAATATACTAATCATAATTACCCGAGTCAGCGTGCTATTACGTCACAGTAGAATAATATTGTTACCACACCCATCTCTCCCTGTGTTTCACATGGCAACTAAGGGTAAAGACAGTGATGAGTAATGGGGTAGCGTATCTCTTATACCACCTAGGAATATACTACAATTCAGGTGCCTCACAGTATTGTCTGTGCTCGCCCCTATTACATATTACTTATCATAATGGCCGAACGTGGTTGTTAATTCACTTCTACCTACCCTTTCGGTGATAAAGGAAAGAAGGATCTAGAAGAGATTGACTAATGTTGACGTTATTTTAAATGGTTTTTAATGTCGTTTGAAGTCCCTAGTTACAAATATACGCCATGTAGCAGCAGTAAATTCATGTTGTTTGTTCACAACTCATTAAGTGGCTTATAAAAGTCCAATCTAGAATACTTTGCTTAACTGCTAGAGAACATTAAGCAGTCTACTAGTTTTACTGTCGATTTTTATTGCTTTGGAACTCAAGAGATCTATTTAACGTCGTGAAATTTTCTCTTCAGATATTCCGGATGTGATAATAGTATTTCTACCTGAAAAGACATAGTTCCAAGTCACTACAGTTTATAAGTAGACTGCCGATTGTTTGGTTGAAAGCATTTCAACCGCGCTCGCTCGATTGAATATTAAATGGGAAATCTAGAAATTGATGTGCTCTAATTTCGTGTTCAGGTTTTGTTATCGATTCGTGGTTGTTTATAAGTTTGTTTATGTTGTGTATATGTTGAATGTTAATCTATGGTTATTTTAATATTGGTTGTCATCAAGACAGAAGTGCTTAGTGTGTTTTTGCACCAGAGCTTTGCGAAGATGTGTTGCGAGAAATAAGAATAACTCTATTTGAAAATGGAAACACATTCCTCGCAACGTACCCTCGCACTGCTCTGGTGGAAAAACAACCTAAGCTGGTCTAGATGATAAGTGTGAGTGTTTAAAAATGATGATTTTTATATACTTAATATAATAAAAGCTGAAACATTAGATAATGAAATTTTTCCAGTTTGTTAAAGTCCTATCCGTTGACTTAACTGAAATGTCCGGACTAAAACTAGTTAGTGGGTGACCTTTCGGGGATAAAAAAGTATTTGAATTAGATACTAAAAAAAAAACACCTAAACAAAGCTAGATAAAAAACAAGCTAGATTGAAGGCTAAATGGAAGCAAGCAAAGAACAACAGAAGAAAAACAATGAATGGAATTAATTGTTAAATTTCTCAGATCAATTTGCGGCAAATGCCCTCTTTGTGAGCAAAGGAGCAAGCACGATTTGCTGTACGGGTCCAAAGATAGGCACCACTTAAGGAAATTGCCGTAATAAGGCAATCAGCTACAAAAGATTCCACCATTCACGAACTCTTAGATGGATGAGCAATATGATCATCAAACCCATGCTTTGTCTCCGTGGGTGGTGAAAGTGAAGACGTTTTGTCATTTTACGTTTACAAATTAGGGGAAAGGATTTGCTTACACCTGTAATAGGTGCCATAGTGGATAGATTGCGAATTCTTGATATGCGTATTTTTTTTCTCTTTTCGCATAAAGTAGGCCACGAATTTAATTAAAGCATATTGTCGAGAGACGATGAGGAAATATATTAGTGACGAACGGAGAAAAATATTGAGATGACAACATTCCAATCCATACTGCTTTTTAGTCCCGTTTAAGTGTTTGGCGCGTTTCGTGGTGTCTGTCAGATTTTTTCGATAATTTGTAAATTGGTTCAGAGTGGATTTTGTGCAGTGAAAGTGGTGTTATTTTGATGCACAAGCATCCGTGTTGATGTGCAATTATGCAGAATCATTGAAAACATGTCTTATGATGGGTTTGATGTTGTGGTGAAGATCACTATAAATAGTGGTTTTATCCATTTCATCAGTCACCATCATGAACTCTGTTACCATTCAATTCGCGCCAAGCACTCCCTAGATGCGTTAAAATGTGTGACACTTATATTCATTTTATTCATACATTTCACCCACTCATTATTTCATAGGACTACAGATAAAATATACACTAAAGACATGGCTGTATGGGCTAGACCCTTTGCCTTCCCTAGAATATAGGGAGAATTAAAAAAAAAATACTGCTTTTTAGATTTGGCTTAGGTTTTATAGAATAACTCTCAAAAGGTTATGGAGTTGTCGGTGGTTTGCTATCCATCATCCGTAAATATCCGCGCATCTGCTCGTAATTTTTTTGCGTATTGTTTTGTAGATTTCATCAATGGTTTTGAAAATTGTTTTTGATAAGCTTTATTTAAATTTTCGTTCTATTTTCTATGCACCAATTTTTCTACAATATCTAGAGTTATAGATAGGGACATCTTATAAATATTTTAGTGTAACCTAAATATGTACTTCCTACTATTCTCTTTTCTAATATGTATTGTCTACTGTACAAAATAGTATTGTGGTCTTTATTATATTATTACGTATTTCAATAGCATTATGTGTTGCAAAGAAATAATTTGACAAATTGTAAAAAAATGGCAGTCGCCAGTACTACATAAGACAGGAATTCGATTCCTGCACCCGAAGTATCTACCGATACGAAAAACAAATTGTCCCACTCAACTAGTCGCTTGTATACGCCCACGCCTTTGTAAATAAAGATCATGTCCCCTATTGTTATATGTTTCACCCAAGCATTCAAATTGTTAGCTTAGCCTTATTCAGTGTCAAACAAGTTGCAAATTAAGGCTTTGACTTGCAAAAACTTGTTACTGCTACGATAATAATGTTCTATTTATGTTTACGAATAGATTCGCCATGCAAGTAAACACGAGTACAGAATTCGGAGCTGGAATTAAAAGGGATTTATTACATACATACATAAATCTCGCCTATATCCCCGAAGGGGTAGGCAGAGGTGAACCAGCAACCACGTTTCGCCAACTATGTCAGGTCCCATGTAATAGGTGGCGAGCCTATTGCCATTTATCGGGCACAAAAGTCGCAGTACTATTGCTGGATGATATAAGAGGAACGCTGCTGTCTATTCCTTATCACTGATTTATCCTTAGTCGCCTTGTACGAACGACACCTACGGGAGAGATTTGGGGTGGTGACAATTGTATTCTACTCAGCCGTCACCACAATGATTTATGACGTCTGGCTGAATATGGTTAGAAGAAATAACATACGTCGCTGACCCCAGATAAACTGTGAACTGCAGACTTTGTTAATAAAGTATAATATTGTAACTTTTGTAATTATGAATTTACGATTTGTCAGTCTCTCACATTGGACTGCAACAAACTGTAAAATCTTAAATATTACAATATTATCGCAAAAGTAACATCAAGCATCGCTAGAAATAGAGTTACGTAATCTGCCTGTATTTATTTATACCAAGACCAACCAATATAAAACAAGAGTTACAAATAAAATCAGTTTTGAAGGATGAATAGGAATAGGTGTTAATAATGTTCGTTATCATTTTTTTAACCGGGTATTGACTTCTCGTGTCTGGTAAAAAGTGTTTCGTGTCTATTTTGTGGCTAAATAAACAATTTCATTTCGTTAGTATCTAATAGAGCTCTATTTGATACAAACAAAATACAAAATCAGATGCCCCAATAGCCTATTTAACTAAAAATTTACTGAGTCATCTTCGTAGAGATTTTTCTACTGAAATTACGTTTAGTATCAAGAGCAAATATATCAGAAAAGTCTTCTTATGAATGGACATCTGTCTCAACTAGCCTTGGAATGGTGACTGCGGCATTCAGCAAGAAATTTTAATCATGTTGAAACATTTTTATGAGGAAAGGAGTTTTATCACAGACGTAATTGTTGATGTTTGCTGGAGAGATGTTGTCATTTTAAATAGAGTTAATTCTATCTCTTAGACGAGTGTTGTGAGACTATGGGCCTGTTTCACAATCGACAAGTAAGTTCTGAGTAGCTTTCTTGGCAGATTATTTGTCAGTTGTAATATGAAATATGTGTCAATTGAACTGCCAAGTACGCTACTCAGAACTTACTTGTCGATAGTGAAACTGGCTCTATAAGATAAGAACTGCTTATTTCTGTGTACCTATGTGTGCCCCTCCGTGGGATGACACACAGAATACAATTGTCGCCTACGAGACATTACGAGCTACGACAACTACGAACTACGAAAGCTAATTTTCGGATCTCGTAGGCGTCGTAACAGATTTTTTCCCCTTGAGTACCAGAAAGTACGCATCCGTACAGTTGAAGAAAATTACATAAATAAAAAATCGCCTTTCACTCAATTAAGTCTTAACGTTATACATTTTGAGTACACAGTGATCTTAAATGACTTTGACTTATGTCGTATATTTATTAAATGTGTAATATACATATCTTTCCAATAGATTTACAATTACAGAACCTGAAGCTACACTGCGAATAAAGGTTGAGATAAACCGAATTAACTCAAATTCCATTTTAATTTAAACAACTTTGTTTCGGGTCACGTTTCAGAGTAACAGCAGCATAACAACAGGTGTCTTAATCTCTTCATTACAATCTTCCCTTAGCTTATTGTTTAATGAGACGACCCAATTTTCTTTTCATTGTGCAAGTCGCCCTTTGCTACACAATAGCGAAGTCATCCGATATGAGAGTTCATTAATTACATTTAAAAATTCGCATAAAGACATTATGGATTATTTTGTAACATACCGGCAACCTCGCAGGATTGGTTAGTTCATTTTAGTTCACAATAATACAGACATATAACGATGCTCTGTTGCTACCACATCGCTTCTTAAAGAAATCAAGATAACATATTATTTTTGGTCACCCATCTAATAACTGTCCTAAATGAACATTGCTTAGTTTACGCAATCAGAGAACGAGCGCGTGCAATGACATGTGATAAATATGTTTTAAAATACGGATTAAATTTAATGGATTATTATTTTTTCCACCTGTAACTCTGTGATTGGACTACGTTGGCTCAGTGTTAAATAGCTATGCCTAAGTTTCGTTCTTAATCCAAGGCGCCGTAAAACCGATTTTCTTAAAATGAAGGTTTGTCTTTCACTTCCCCAAGAGGCCTCTTTGCCGTACAATCACGGCAGGATCTCTCTTACCTACGCATTTACTAAACTTTAATTACATCATTGAAGTGATCGCAGATTACGGAGGACAGGAATTACGCTTGTAGAGCTATTTCAGATTACACTAAGAGGATTTAGTGGCATTTGGAAGAACTTAACATAAGATTAGGACGTACAGTTGAGAACGCGACAAACGGGTTTTGTGCCAATCGATTTCTAAGCTTAAGCATTTGATATAAATCTATTTGCAAATAATTCGGACCGTTTATGGTAACCGGTTATGGATATTGACTCGACTTATTATTTATTTATGAGGTACATCAAAAATCTAAACACATTATTCAACGCGTTATTCAAAAAATCACATGAGACAAAAAATCTAGGACTTACACCTTTTACAACTTGTACACATGTCGACAAAGATAACGTAGTTCGATAAAGCAAAATGTATGGGATTTGACGAAAGTCGTCGTGAAATCACGTGACCAAAATCGTCTTCGTAAGTTCCTAGTTATGTTGGTAGCGCAAGCTAAGACGCTGTACATACCAAAGTAATATGGCCGATCGTGACGAACTTCGACACGTTATCGTTATGAAACGATTGCCACTTGGCTACGGGCCACAAATTTCGGTTAAACATTAACAGTGTGTTAAACTACTGCACACAACTATAGATAAGACGCTCATGGTGCTAGTATGAGTGTCATGTCTTGTGCAAACTCAAAAACCATGTGCCTTGCGTGAGCTGAGTATAAATTGCTATAGATTATTAAAAGCGTTAAAAACGGCAGAACAGAATAAAATTGTCGCCACCCTATCTCTCCCACGAGTGCCGTACACAAAGCAAGCATTAAACACTGAATTCGTTGAAAATGCTCGTAGCGATCAGATTTTTACGACCTCAATGTTCCTGTGTCTTCGTGTGTGTCCATGCGTACACGGCTTAACTTAAGCGCCACTTAACACAATATAATAATGAATTTAACAGATTGTAAAAAATATCTAAAATATTACCGTCTCCATTGTAGAGACTTCCATGTAAACTGCTCTATATGAATTAGCACAGTCAAGGAAGAAGACATTATGTAGGTAACCATAATTAAATTCATTTTGTCGTGTGTAGTTCATGGCGACTAAGGCTAAAGACAACTACGAGTAAATTGGCAGCAGAGTTTCTCTTACAAGACCGAGCAATATGGGTAGTACCTATTAGGAACTGCTATTTACTATTTACGTGCCCCATAGATTGCAATAGTCTCATATCTACGGCTACGCAAACGTATCTAGACCGCGATCATTACTGTGGACAATTTAAAATATTCTTATTACGAGTGATTTACTACCGCCGGTTTCCTCTATGATGAAAAATAGCGGGTATTTATGCAGGACCTAGTATTTTTCACCTGAGATCCGCCTTTGGCCTCTTGACAAAGTGGGGTGAATTCCGATTTTCACCGGAACAAGATAACGATGATAAATGTCCGTTTGAACGCGCCATCCCGTACGATTTCCTGACCTACCGTTTTATTTTCATTTTTCACTGACTACTCCTGAGGTTTTTGAGCCAATAAAGCTTGCTTATAAAAAAAATCTTCTATAATAACCAGGCTGCTATATTTTAGTGCTGTTTAGTTTTGGCGGTTTCCTTTGCAGTGCGACCCAGGCGATACAACGATTGAGGTGATTCTAGCCTAAGGTGATATTATGAACAGAATTTAAATAGTGGAATATATAAATTTACTATGAACTGATATGTCAATATCGTCTGAGAAATTGAATATCGGTCGTGTTGATATGTCAAGTAAAACTCTGTTGGAACTATTACAATACAAAAAAGTTTTTTTGGATAAGAAGTGCTTCAAACTGATACTGTTACTGTCACATAGTATAAAAATCAGAAACTAAAGACCTTAAATTAGATTAGAAAATAATTTATACAAAAATATAGTGATAGTGCAGAGATAGTTTGGTCTTCCGGGACATAGTCACTTCTCCAACCATGTCGTTTCATCACTTCGAGTCCCGCGTTAGGATATCTATGCAGGATTATAACATTTATCCACATTACTGAGTGCTTTCTATTACTTTTCAGTCGAAATATCCCCTTTACGAACTATTGTCAAGCTCGGACAGAGGAACTGCAAGTTTGAAACTTCTCTCTCAGGGAACGAAATGTACATCTCTCTCGACTGAATTGGCAATGAGGCGACGAACTGTTGAATTGTAATGTCATAAGGAGCCAAATTTCCATTTAAAATTTAAGCAGCTCTTGCGGATGCGGAAAACTTTAACATAAAGAAATTTATCCTTGACTCCTACAGAGCTGTGTGGTGACGACAGAGTAGAATATAAGTGTGAGAACCACAAATCTCTCCCGTGGGTGTCGTACAAGGTTAAAACAGTTATACATTTATTAAATTTAATTTGATTTATTTATTTCAGACAAGACATATTTTGCGAATAGAAATTAAACCATATTAGCCTTAATATGAATAGCTCGATAGCATTAAATTAGGAATAGGCAAAACAAAGGCATTCCACAAAATACAACTGAATAGAACCATACTCCTCTTTGTTTCAACGCCAGTGTTAATTATTACTTAACTATTCACTTGTTCCGTATAATGATTGCACGATGCCCTATTGGAATTGGTACACAGGTGTTCACTCGGATATTGCAACAAACCACACTCGGTACCTACAAGCCAAACTTGGAACGACTCATCTTGAAGTTCTGAAGTTCTATAGCTATATTTCATCTTGCTCAAGGTTTAAACGATGAAAGAAAATACGTATAGTATGTTGGTGATCGCATGTCCAATACTTCAGGGACTAGTTTTTGTAATCAGATAAAGTTATTGGTTAAATCATCCTTTTGTAGTGATACATTAATTAAACAGTCTATTTTTAAGATTTGTTTGAGAGGTTTTTACATACTAAGGATAACCCTTCTCAAAAAACTTTACCAATGGTTAGGTACCCATCAATTCCCACTGGGCGTGGTGGTTATGGCTCATTCTCCCATATTATTTTCTATCCATAGAATAGAATAGCAAAGGTCTGCAGCTTAGCAGTGGGGACGTTAAATGACTGTTCGACTGGTAAAATACCGCAAGGCAGATCGAAGCAACTCTCCAAATGGGCTCGAGGTAATGTCCCATGCCTGATCTGGTGCAATTCAATCCTCATAAACGTCTATTATCTTGCTACCAGCGTGAAAGATCGTGAGCGACGTTTTTCCTACAAAACCGATCCTAAACACAACTTTCCTTATATAAGCGAGCAGAGCGTTAACAAAGCTTAGGTAAGTGACATTCCATAACTTGTCTTAGATTGCTTTCTAAGTCGATAAGTGTCGTCGTCAAGGCTCGCTGCCTTGGTACGGTAATTTGGTGCCTGAATCAGATCCTTACAAGATAAGCGGATGTTATGGCTTGTTCAAAAATAGCGTAGGCAGTTTTGCAAACCCCACATTGCGACGTTTACGACTAGGTATCGATAGCTATTGACCGATTCGACTAATTATGTCAGTTTTCGTTATCATACACAGTTTCGTCTGTACTAAAAGTGTTGATTGGGTTATAGCAAACAATCATCGAAGGATTTGTTATTAAATAATAAGCAGTTAATTCGCCACATTAGTTTTTTAGGGCTAGAATCATCCTAGATGCAGTAATAATTGAGTGTTTATGATTTCCAATTCACCTATCTCCTACACTGGTCCCAATCTGAAGTTTTATAGTTCTACTAATATTATTTCACATTTCAACCAAAACAATTTTCATAATTTCCCTACTTATTACTATTAATTAAAATGCGTGTATTATCTCCTGAAACGTTTGAATCTCACTAAGTATTTCAAGGTCTCAAATAACAACTCTTTAATTTCTAAACACAATTCTAAGAAAAGCCTCGCTTCAGAGTCGAGCTGGAATATAGATGTTCCATTACATTTATTATATTCAACATCTCGCGCCATTGAAATGCAGAAGGCTGCATCGCACAAATTCCGAAGTCTTGCAATCTTTGGCATCACTCTGAATCCATAATGCGACGCCTACTGTTGTGCTATGGTAATGACACGTAACTGAAAGCGTATATAGATGTCGAATTATTGGACCAGAAAGCGTCTATTTTTCTGTAAGGTATAAAAAGAGGCCAGAACATGTTTTCAAATAATAACCTTTATTGAATGTGAAAGATGAAATAGTTAATTTAAATAAAGATCTAAATATAAGTGTGGTCAAAATAGAAGTTCCCAAAATGAGTACTTTTTAACAAATCAAGGGCGGCCATACGCCGATAAAGTCTCTCATGAAAATTTCTAACGACAGTAATCTTCTGAAGGGAAGAGAGTGACACAGAACTACAACTGAGAGGATACCCTTGAAAGGATACAGACGTGATTTACAAATTTGAATATTCATTTTCTATACCGATAGGTAGCGCTTTTGGTAGGTATGTACTATCAATAGAATGCTGAAACTTAATCACGACAGTCATTACTTAACATTCCCGATGTTAAAGAAAAATATTACTATGAACAGACATTACTTGAAGTGCTATATAGTTATCAATATTGAAAGCACATTACATCGCAGCCGAACGAGTCTCCAAACATAAAAACAAAGAATCTTTATTTTGAAATGCAGGCCACCGCGCCGGCTCAAATTTCTGCAACAACGTTGCAACCAGATGCAAAGCCATGAAAATGTGTTGCACTATTGAAAAATATAACTGAGTTATATTGGCACTCGAAAAGTTAGTCGCAGTCGACCGTTAAACTAAAACCGATAAATTTACTTAGCGAAAATATTGCGGGTAAAAAGTTGGGAACTTTGAAATTCATCGTTGGATGCATCGTTAAAACTTGGGCTCCTGTAGAGGACAAGCAAGGTACAGCCGCCGACAGCTACGGTGTTTTATCAATTTTATTGCTGTTTAACCACAAAAGGTTGACCTGCAGACTTTGAGAAAACGCGAAAAAAAGTTTATAGTAGACCTACTTCTATTATTTAAGATTTAGGGGAACTTGATTAACCGAGCTGTATTATAGTCCGACAAGTTCGTGCGCGACCTTCCTGCGGTATGAGATTGTGGCGGGGAGGGGGACTCTAGATGTTAGCAGGGGCGAGGAGCGAGTTTTCTTTCCTCCCCGCATCACCCGCCCCCGCTAACATCTAAAGTGCCCCGTCCCAGCCACCGTCTCTGATACCGCAGGAGGGTCGCGCACGAAGTTGTCGGACTATATGGACAGCACATTATTATACGTAACGACCAAGAGCAAGACCCACACGAGCCGTTGGTCTAATTGATAAATTTATTTGTCGGCCGCCTTGGTCGAATGCTCAGATTGCTGGGTATTGGTTCGAATCCTGGTAGGGGCAAACTTTGTGATGACCACAAATGTTTGTTCCCGAGTCATGGTTGTATATATGTTTATGTAGTATATTTTCAACATTTATATACATAATTATATTAAAAATATGTCCGTCATCTAGTATCCATAACACAAGTGCTTAGGCTAATTACTTTGGGATGATAGGTGTGAGTGTAAAAATATTTATTTTATTTATTGCATTTTTATAACTCACGGTCCGTATTTCAGCTAAAATATAAGGATTGAGATAGCTTCCGCATATTTAAGTAAGATATTTAATGTCAAACAACGACCGTGTAAAATTAGATGTAAATTCATGGACCAGTTTTATTTAAGTGATTTTGGTCAAATCAAGCTTATGAAAAAATAAAAGCAATCGCCAAAGAAAGCATGTTACATGCAAAGGCTAAATACTAATTTACTTAAATTTAGCATTTAAATTAACCTAAGTAGGTATCTATTCCTTGAAAACCTAGGTCTTAGTAAGGAAGCCATAATATAGTGAAATACTACTTTCATATTCTGCACGCAGCGTTTCCTTTACGACTTAGCCTGTCTTTTACGGCTAATCTGCCGTTTTACTCTCTTACTGCCGCACTCAGAGTCGTTCATTAAATTAGTGATAATGGGTATTTTACAAATTATCATTAAAACATCTAATTGACCGTTCCTCTCAGAGTCGAAAATAATTGATTGATTAGTTATGTGACAATTTTAAGTCAGGTTAGTGCAGTGCGTGTGTAATCCAGTGTTATCGGTAAGTGCGGAATTGCCACATGCAAAAAGCCATTAAACAATATTATTAGTTACACTAGTTTTTATATCACAAAAGTATTGTTTTCCATAAGAATTAGTTACTAATATCTATTTAATATAATATTTACGTAAAAATCCATAATAATAATTTAATTTAATCAAACTTGAACGGTAAATGCCATGACTTTTTAGATTTGGCCACACCGGACCAAAAGTCATTTATTATAAAATTAAAAAGTCAATGTCAACAACAAACAAGAAATAGGTACCCCAAATAATTCCATGGAAATACCAAACAAAAACATATAAATATCAAATTATTTATTTTGTGATCAAAATTGATCAAATAGATATTAAGCTACTGCAAGTGGAGTCAGCCTGGGAAATCATTAACATACAAAAGTCTCAGCGGCACACTCAATATTGGCGAAATCATATAGGAAACGCCATAGAAAAAAGAAGAAAAAGCCACACGAACCCTATCTTCATTGAAATAATTGATTAGTACTGTGATTGTCTTGGTAAGTATTGATTTCTTTGTTACATGCATGGGGTTCGATAGTTCCGGGAGTGGAATGACTGAGGAATTTAATTGTAATGCATATGTGCACAGTAATTAGTATTTTCTTATATTGTTTTGTGCTTAGATTATAGAATTATCCTGTATTAAAAAGTATTTAATATTTCTTTGCAATTTGCAGTGTGATACAATAACACCATAACCTGTAAAACTACAGAGCTAGGGAGTTAATCTGGAAGTGGTCCATGAAGTGAAGTGCAGAACCCATTTGATAATGATGGTATTGCGCTGTCCATATAGACAATAATAAAAAAAAAACAGTATAAAATATTTGGGACAATGAGTTTGACCTAGACTTTGCTATGGGTACCTATTATATTTCATAAGGTTTTATATAAAATGGCCACTTGTTTAAAAACTTGTTAATATGAATCAAGTTGTTTTTATGTTACTTTAAGGAAAATTGTAAAACTTGGTGCAACTGGCTATTAATGTATATAGTTCAATCATAACATGCAATTAGAAAAATGATTTAAATTAATGATATTATACTTATCTTTTTTTCAGATCACATAGATATATTATCAAACAAATCTAAAGACTGACAATTACACACCAAGTCAATTTTGAATAAATATTTTATTACCTGGAGATTCAAGTTAAAAAGAAATGTGCTGCTGAAATGGAGGAAGAGAGGAGTAAAACTCTTTTGGAAATTTTCAAATTACAGTTCAAGAAATTAAAAAGAAATTGGAACTCAAAATAAAATATTTCTTTTAAATCTACTAGTTTTATTCAAAAAACAAAATAAACCCCACGCAATGAAAATGAATTAGCAGAAAAATAAAGAGATTAGGGTTATAAAAGAATTTCACTATATTATTTTAATTTTACAATTATTAGTTATATTTATTGTGACATTGCTTGATTAAATTTTGCTTTATTCTGTTTGTCGGTGAAAGGCAATTTTACAAAGTATTTCATTGTTCTTGCTTGGATAGACACTTTGGTGACAATTTGTGATACTGACTGTTGACCTAATATTTATCCATATTCCATCACATCACCACCTAGTTTCTGAAATAAATATATAGACAATGACAGATATTGAAAGTACATGCATACATACATAAATCATGCCTATATCCCGAAAGGGTAGGCAAAGGTGAATTAAACACCCACTATTCGCCAATTAAGTTGGTCCCATGTAATACGTGGCGAGCCTATTGCCATCTATCGAGCACGTAAATCGCAGTATATTGCTAGGTTGTAGAGGATTGCTGCTACCCATTACTCATCGCTGTTTACCTTCAGTTGTCTTGTACGACACCCACGGGAGAAATGGGGATGGTAACAATTATATTCTGCTCTGTCTGAATGTAAAGTAATATTTAACTAACCTGAAAAATCCCAGTTGCTAAATACCGCAATGTTATTACTTCAGGGGCATTGGCAAGCCTGTCCTGTTTCGGTGCTTTTTAAATCAGGTTCCAAACTTGGGAGTAAAGTATTATTTACTGCCTGGAGTGTAAATCTGTACCTTGCATGAAATTCAAGCACATAGTGAAAGTATCAGAATAGTCGCGTAAATAGAATCTAGGTTGTGATTGTCTGAACCTTCTTACGTAATCTGTTAACTCCACAACGTAATTTATTATTGAAAATATCACTATGAATGCACTGAAATATAATTACAAGTATTACAACAAAAGATAACCCTACTTTTGAAATGTCAAATAGACGTCACATAAGACCTAAGTAAGGGTCATCGGTTACTCAAAATTTAAGTTTCATTAGCGTCACTATTGACCCATTATCTGACTCTGAGAGGGAATTTTATTTTAAGTTTACTTAAATGTCATTTAATGATCATTAAGTCGACTCTGAGTGCGGCAGTTACTCTCTAAAAGAAAGAAAGGATTATTATATAATTTTCAATATGTATTGTTATAAATTGTCACTAGCCCAAATCGCTTCAAGGTGACCTAGGGTTAAAACTATGACGAGGAATGGGCAGTTTTCTTGTTAAACCACCTAGCGATGTTCTTTTTTTATAACATTTTGCTACAACAACTGAGTTATTCCAGAATGGAAATACTTTTCATAAGCCTGTGCGTACCCCTTCTGAGATAGAGTACCTAATATTATACATGTTGTTGTATACAATATACATGTTGTTGTATACAATAGCATCTATCAAACATCTTTCACTTCTTGAGAATATTGCCTTATATTATGGTTTACAATCATGACAGCTAGTTAAGAGGCGGCTCTCTAATTTCAAATATATTTCCTCAATTCAAACAGATTGTAATTAATGTAAAATTTAATAACAATTTTCAAAGATTTTTTTTAATAACGTCGTTTGACGGCAACGATGACAACTTGACGTTTTGTATGAAATCAATACGATTCACAGAGAGCCGTTTTTTGTATGTAGAAGATTGGATGGGTATAACGGGTAAGCAGAACCGTCAGATTTAGTTTACGGGTCAATATTATAGGCGAGCTTATTGAGTGTTAACAATATTGCTCGACTTATTGCATGTCCGTACTCTCGTGCCAAGAAGTCTACCCTAGTGCCAAGAAGCGACTCAAAGTTATAAATTGAATTGAATTGACAGATTTAAAAAAAAATATCTATTTAATTGAATTGTCAGGCGCTTCATAAATTTAAAACTGAAAAGGCTCTTAACGTGTAATGTAGAAAGTTTTATTTTAAGACATCATTAAATGGTTTTAACGCTGAAACTTTGCGTTTCTGATCGTTTCTGTTTATTGTACGAAGAAAGTGTCATTCGTTTACAAACAAACTAGCGCTATAAAAACTTTATTAAGTTGTAAATCCTTTACCAATATATACGTTTTGTAAACCACCACGGAAACTACGCGAGAATTCTTAAGTAAAAGTTGTGTAAAAGTTTATTTCACTCACGTAGCAAAAGAGAATGGGCAACATATGAGCACGCTTTGGCAATGTGGTCACGGATACGGCAAAGGGTACAGGTGAAAATATTCTTTACTTAGAAAACATACGGTGCAGTTTTCTTTACTTTCCTGGCGATTTTAACAGACATTAGATTGGGGATCATAGCTCACGTCCTATCTTGAGTCAATTAACATCTCAATCAAACGTTAACGATCGCGAAAAGGTGAGATATGAACGAAATTTATTTGTGTAGTGTGATAATTTATGATTTGTATAATAAAAACATCTTTCACATGCAGGGGGACAGCACAAAACCGAGCATTTAGAGTATCATAGATAGTGCTTGATCAATGGTTTAGGGCGCGCGAATTCCGTTGTATTTTGACTACATCGCTTGTCTAGTATTATTTTTTTCAGTAACGCTCTTTATTATCAAGTAATGCATAAGGAAATACGGCTTGGCTTAGTTTGACCAAGTTTTATTAATATTTAAGTATCTAAAAAGGGGCAATTTTCGATCTCCAAATAAATAATACCGATAACCTAAAAATGCCCCCTCACCAAACCCAAAAATAAATATCCTGTAACCGGATAAATTTACTATTTTATTTCAAGATCAACGCTACAGTGGTGCTCATACATTTTGAAAAAATCATTCCCGTATTATTGACAACACAGGAATTGTTTCAGAACTGCTATAAATCAATTTCAGTTTAATAACATCAAAAGGGAAGGGCGCTCTGAAGGACTCGATCGCTACTTCTCTTGATACTGAAGCAATTATTAAATTCGAGTACCTTCAGTCTGCGAGAAATGGTTATCATATTTTAAACTTGAATTGAAAAAAAAAACTCGTTTTGAAATATCTTATATTATTAATTTATGTCACAGACAGAGGTTCGCGTGAAAAGATAAAAAATAATGACACCACATTTTTTTCAATAAAAACTGAATTGACCTTATGCGTTATTTAAGACTGTAAAGTCAATACACCCAATAAAATTCAATGCTGTCAAATATTATCTCCAATCGATTCTCAACCCTAGGTTGTTTGATAAAAAGCATTAAGCCGATTAAGAAAATGTAACATTATGGTAACCTGACGTGCTTGTTTCAATATACTTTTTCAGACATGAATAACCTAAGACTTGACAGCATCATAGAAATAAGCACACATTTTCAATTCCATCGTAATATACTTTGCTAGTTTTAAAAAATCCTTTCATATCACACCTGACCATAAAGTGGACTTTTCCGCCCGCTACGCGTACGGAAAATCCCACTTCCTAGTCAGGGGGTGACATAAAACTATTAACCTCGGGCGATAAAAAGAAGAGAGTGTAAAGAAGAATAAAGAGAGTGCCGTGTGGTGACGGCAGAGTAGAATACAATTGTCACCACCCCAAATCTCTCCCGTGGGTGTCGTACTAGGCGACTAAGGATAAATAAATCAATTATGAGGAATGGGCAGCAGCGTTCCTCTTATACCACCTAGCAATAGCAATGTACTGCGACTTTTGTGCCCGATTAATGGCAATAGGCTCGCCAGCTATTACATGGGACCTAATCACCTAACAAAATTGGCGAAACGTGGGTGATAGTTCACCTCTGCCTACCACTTCGGGGATATAGGCGTGATTTATGTATGTATGATAAAAAGAAAGCCACAGATCGGCATATTTAAATTTAGTGGGTTCATTTGCTTAATATAATAAAATGTGTTACAGGAAGTTTAACAATATTGTTAAATTTCCTGTGATGTCGTTAAGAAAATAATTATGGCAAACATATGTCCCATTCATTACGGCCCATTCCCTTTTCATTTGCCATAATGTTGGTAATGCTGTCCTATCTTGAAAATTATGATACTGCTAATGGCATCTTAGAATTTTAAGATGAATTTTGCAATGTGTTAGAAGTGGTTTATTAAATTTATTAAAACAGCTGCTGAATAATTGCAATTAGATTGGAAGGTCTTATTTTTTAACAATAAATTTTACTATTTTTGTAGCAACCCAGTAATAAGTGCGCGACTGATGACTATAGCCTATTTATTTATTTATTACAGCCGGCCACAAGATGCATAAATATTATAAACCATTGTAAAAACTAATAAAACAAAGTATCTGATATGTATCACAATAACGGCGTACATAGCTTTTACAACCAAAATGAGTTTAAGTTTGCCTAATTACAATTAGTTTATATTTTATGTAATTCGATTTAGACTTCAAATGACGGTTAGGCTAGCTCCCTACATAATTGGAAAAAAGGGGGTGTCAATTAATCTTTGCCTATCCTTTCGGAGACAATCAGATGCATGTATTTTATTTATAAGTTTGCATCTTCTATTATAATGGAATTGAAATTACGTACATTTAGTGATTTTTTATAAGCGGCGTTGCAGATAAAGTCCTGTATGTTTCCAGACATCTTTCTTATTTTCACAGTTGACAAAACATCGCTTGATTCCATACACGTATTACCTTCTCGTTTGTATTGACATATACACCCTCAGACTGTCGCGGACATAAAGTTTTTATGTAAAACCACTTTTCTATTATACTCAGTAGCAAAGTGAATGTTATTTTAGACTATTTTCGTTTGACTATTTACCAATGATGACACAAAATTCATTTGACCCTTCTGCGTCATTTATGTTGGTGTAATGAAAATAAAAACAACACCGCCATTTGGATGGCATAAATTTCAAATGTAGCAATGACAGATTTTATTTTTGACACCAAACCGTAGGGTCATTATTCGCAGAGCGGGTGGCGGCTGTCGTCTGACAATTAATAGGAGACGCAAACGTGAATGATTGCGCAGTGAATGATAGCTGCTATTCCGTCAACTAAGCTATGTTCGCTAAGGCGGGTAAAAGATGGGTGACCGAAAATTTGTTTGTTCCTGGGTGCATACATGCACTTGTTGTAATATCAGGATGAGAGTAAGTAAATATAATCGAAACACATGCGTGATGACTTTTTACATCATTACCGAAGGACCATGTACAAGCAATCGGCAACCTTAAATTCACAAATGTGAATATTTCCTGCGGTAGTAGAGTTTAAATTTGGATGACGATTTTTGCTAATAAAGCAAGAATTCGAGTCCATATAAGAAGACATTACAGGATATTATTACTCACACCACGCCGGCATAATGAATGAGGTTCCCTATATAATACCACTCGGGCAACCTGTAACTTGCCGGAATTCCTATATCATTTTAACTACACATTGTTAGCCAACGCGTAGGTACTATTGCAACGTAGTTTGACAATCTTCTTCTTCTTCTCCCTGTCCTGTTTCCAGTCTATCTGTATGTTTCCTCTTCCATTCATATCGGTCAGATGTCATCTAGCCATACTCCCTTTTGATTCATATCATCCATCACACCGATAAGGTGCTAGTAATGAATGAATCTATAGAAAAGAGACGAAACGGACCATGTCGAGAGACTCATGAACGGAGAGAGTGGTTCGAATGACAACATTCCAATTCGTAGTACTCAAAGTTTTGGCTTAGGTTTTAAAGCCGGCCGCCTGCCTGACACTAACCATCTTTGGGTATGCTGTTGTTGGTGGTTTGCCCTCCACCCCAAGGTGCTTATTGGTCTACACCGGGCAATCTCCCTCATTCGACTTTTAAGACACCCATGGGGCCAATCAGGGCTGGCCTATTCTACGTTATTTGTTCGCTCCCAGACCAGCATAGAAGACAACGACGTAGTTTGACAATGTATTGGGAATTAATAGCATTGGATTTCAGAATCGATTGTAGATATCCACCGCGCAAAACAAAAGAGAACCACGTCATTTCAATACTACTGTTTGCCCGGATCGCTAAATAAACAAGATCCTATCTGTACTGAACAAAATGTTTCCGGATACAGTAGAGATTTAGCGACTTAGTACTCGAGCAGTGCGGTCGCAGCGTTGGAATAATTCGCGCAAACAGTTGGGCTGCCTGCCAAAACACCTCTGGAACCGTGTGATAACATTGCAGCAATGACAAACAGACCTCGCAAGGAAACAATAGGTGCGGCATTCTTTTGAGTTTTTATATTTTGAACTTAATTTACTCATTTGAAGTAGAAACTGGTTTTGTCGGATGATCAGCTCGATGACTAAGAAGTTCCTCGTTCAAATCCTGGTTCGGCCATTTGTCATTGATTCGTGGGTTTTTGTAGCATTTTTGAAATGTTATTTGTGCCGTCTGGTGACGACGCAGCAGAATTAAAATGGCACCAATATATTTTTTTATTAAAATTAAAATTGTATTTTCTTGTATCAGCAGCGTTCCTGTTATTACAACCGACCATAGATTAACGTGCCTGATAGATGGCTATATGCTCGCATACATACATACATACATATATCACGCCTTTCTCCCACAGGGGTAGGCAGAGATCACTTCTTTCCACTTGCTACGATCCTTACATACTTCTTTCGCTTCATCCAATCTCATTAATCTCATCATGCATGCCCGTCGGTTTCGGGTACTCTTGACCTGGCCCTTATTTAATAGACTTTCAATTTGATTATGAAAGATCCGCCTAGGCCTTCCCCTTCCCATTTCTCCATTCACTTTCGCCATGTATATCCTTTTTGTCAGTCTCCTTTCATCCATTCTTTCTACGTGACCAAACCATGCGAGCATTCCTTTCTCAATCCTTGTCATTACATCTTCTTTCAAACCACACATTTCTCTTATCACACTGTTATACAATCGATCGCTCAGCCATACCCCAGCCATGCTCCTCAACGGTCTCATTTCTACTGCATTTATTCTACTTTCATGCTTCTTCTCCCATACCCAACTTTCACTTCCATACATTAATGTCGGGACCAGCACTCCATTATGAACAGCCATACGAGCCTTTCTGGACACGCTTTGGCTGTTCATAAAAGTGTGCAAAGCCCCGTTTATCATATTCCCAGCTTTCACCCTCTTTTCAATATCACTATCACATTTTCCATCTCTCGTAAATACAGATCCCAAATACACAAACTCTTTTACTTGTTCAACATTCTCACCCGCAATCTTAATTTCACACTTCGTCATTTGTTCATCCCTTTCAAAAACCATGACTTTTGTCTTGCTTACATTTACTTTCATACCTTTCTCTGTCAAAGCTTCACGCATGACTGTTACCATCTCCTGCAAATCTGTTTCTGATGAGGCTAATATAACCTGGTCATCAGCGTACAGCAGGCATTTGATAAGTAACTCGTTCATTCTTAGTCCACAATCAAATTCTTTCAGTCGGGTCAGACAGTTGTCCATGTATAAGTTGAACAGCCATGGTGACGCTACACATCCTTGTCTCACACCTGTTCCGATGCGAAACGATTCTGTGTATGCGCCATTTATCCTAACACAAGCATTGGAATCTTCATAGAGAGATTTCAATGCTTGGATCAGGCTACTGCTCACCCCATACATCGACAAAATCGACCATAGTTCATTCCTCACCACACGGTCATAAGCCTTTTCTAGATCTACGAAAGCGCAATATACTCGTTGGCTTTTAGCCAGAGATTTCTGAGTTATGCATCGTAGAGAAAAAACTTGATCCGTACAACCCATTCCCTTTCGAAACCCTGCTTGCACGTCCCATATTCTGTCATTAGTCTCTTTCATAATCCTTTCAATCAGAATCTTTGCATACAATTTGCCGACAACACTGAGAAGGCTAATACCACGGTAATTTTTGCATTCCAGCTGCGACCCTTTACCCTTGTATAGTGGCACAATGACAGCTTTACGCCAGTCTTTTGGTACTTGGCCACTTACCCAACAAAGGTTCAAAAGGCGGTGCAGCTGCTTAGCAATGGTACCCTTACCAGCCCTCAGCATCTCGACCGATATCCTATCACACCCTGCCGCCTTTCCTGCTTTCATACCTTTCAATGCTTGCACAATCTCATGCATACTTATTTCATTCTCATTCAAATTTTCTTCCATATGATTAGCCTGGGACTGGACTATATCATCTGACCTTTCAAATAAACTCTCAAAATATTCCTTCCACCTATTCAGCACTCTTTCTTCGCCATTTAAAACACTTCCATCCTTGTCTCTGACTCGTTTCAACTCCGAGTTTGCGCTCTTTCCTCGAGCTGTCCGTACAGATTTCCAAAAAACTTTAATGTTATTTTGGAAATTGTCAGAGATTTTCCTATCAAACTCATCTTTTCGTTCATCTTTCTTTCTATTGACTACACTCTTCACTAACAAATTTAATCTTTTATATTCCTTTTTCGCTTCATCTACATCCGCTATTGTCACCTTACATACCCTTTGGTCAGCTCTCTTTGCTAACCAATCTTGCCAAGCTTTCTTCTTTTCTTTCACTACCTTCTGTACTTCTCCATCCATCCATTCACTCTTCTGTCTCTTTCCTTTTCCTCTTTTCGCCACACCGCATACTTCAGTAGCTACATTCACAACGTCATCTTTAAAAACCTTCCATATGTCTTCAATCTCAGCTACTGAATCTACGCCAGATTCAATTAACCTTTCATTCAACTTTCGCACATATTCCTCATGCACCTCTTTCAAATTTTCTACTTTTATCCTTTCCAGGATACTTACAGGGGCCGTGGCACGGTGCCGCCATCTTTTAAACAGACCTCTTATTCGGCTAAGTACCAGGAAGTGGTCTGAGTAAAGTCCGCTACCTCGGAACACCCTTGTATCCTGAACCTTATTTCTCAATCTTTCATCCACAATCACAAAATCAATCATACTTTTCGAATATTCATCCTCTCTCGTATACATATGGATCCTCTTGTGGGCAAACATTGTGTTTGTCACTAAGAGGTTCCATTCCAAACATACATCTAACAAACTTTTCCCATTCTCATTGACTCTTTCATCCCCAAACTTACCTAATACCTTTTCATAACCATCTCGCTTTATTCCTACCCATCCGTTAAAATCACCTAACATTATAATTCTCTCATTCTCCTTGCACTGTTTCAGGCAATCTCTCATACTATCCCAGAACTCTTCCTGACTTCTTAGGTCTTTTTTGGACCTACCCGAACCTAAATCTGTAGGTGCATATACACCAAGGATGAAGATTCGAGCAAGGCCAACCTTCAACCTCAGCCAGAGGAGCCTGGAACTCACGCACTTATATTCAGTCACACACTCTGCCATTCTATTGGAAAGTAGGAACCCAACGCCCTGTTTGCCTCTGCTGGATCCGGGAACTCCAGACCAGTATGCTGTATAAGGGCCATGTTCGGTGGTGTCACTACTTTTCCTTTTCGTCTCATTCAAACACAACACATCAATATGCCTTTTATCCATAATCTCGCATACTTCATCTATCTTACCTTGCATTCCTCCTCTAACATTCAACGTAGCAAAGCGGCTCTCCGTGAGCCACTTTCCGCCCCCGTGAGGTCCGTGACGTGACGGGTGGCGAACCACATCGCCGCCATTTTTATGGATAAGCTTAGAGTCCATTGCGTCCCCACGAGAAGCTAGGGAAAAGTTTGTCGGCCCTGGCAGAGCCCCGCATGCCAGGGTAAGGCTAGCCTGTTTCTGGGTTCGCCTGCTCCCAGGGCTTAAATGGCACGCTTGAGACTAGGCTCGCCCCTAGCCACGCATCCACAGGCACGGCAGACCCTGGATTGGCGGATTAGAAGGGAAAATAGGAGACATGGTAGGATAGGGTCCAAATATGAAAAGGACGTAGAATTTTGGGTAGGAAAGGGAACAATCAGGATACTACTGACTCGGAGAGGTTTTTCGGGAAAAGTCGTAGTAGCTCGGGAATCCGGGGTCGCATACCCGTATGCATTTGACGATGTGCACCCTTGAAGGGTGCACTGTGCACCCCTGGATAAAAAGAAATTAAAGAAATTAAAGAAATTAAAATTAAAGAAATTACATACATACATACATAAATCACGCCTATATCCCCGAAGGGGCAGGCAGAGGCGAACCAGCACCCACGTCTCGCCAGTCATGTTAGGTCCCATGTAATAGGTGGCGAGCCTATTGCCATTTATCGGGCACAAAAGTCGCAGTAGGTATATAGCTAGATGGTATAAGAGGAACGCTGCTGCCCATTCCTCATCACTGATTTATCCTTAGTCGCCTTGTACGACACCCACGGGAGAGATTTGGGGTGGTGACAATTGTATTCTACTCTGCCGTCACCACACGACACAAATAAAGAAGAGAATAAAGAAATTATGCATTATTATATTTGTATAACATATAATTTTTAACACCAGCATAAGGTAGACGTGACAAAATGGCGGGAAGAAATTTAATTAAATAGTTCAAAATCAAATAGGTAAAGAATTAACACATCAAAAGCAGTTGTTGTTGCTCTGTTCATCAACGCAAAAGGGAGTGGATATTAGAGTCGTCAATTGAAATGAATATTTACAACCCAGGCTTGTTTTAAACGTCGTTTAAAGTCCAAAAAGGTTCAAAATACTGTTAAATACTGATTCTTTTGTTACATAGTACTTTTTCGTCATAGTGTTGGTTACAGAGCACGTGTTTTCTGGTCAGGGCTGAACTTAATAGAAGATCTTCCATCAAGTGCACAAAACGAATCATTTTTGTCCGAGACTCTTAGCAGCCCGAGCCGAAGGCGATAGTAATGTCGAGGACAAAAACGGTCTCGTGGACGAGTTAGAAACTCCGCTTTTCACTTCGATTGCGAGGAAATAAAACAGTAGTTAATCATAACATTTCTTAAAATTCAAACTAAGATTAGTACAGTTTTGAACACTGAAGGAAATTGTTTTTCCCATTGATATTAGGTCTGCAGCCCAAGCGGCTGCAGACCTATAGAGCCAAGTATTAAATTAATTTTGTAATAATATTTTTTTTTAATTAATTTTCATAACCTACAATACCTACTTGAATTAACATTTTGATATCTTTTATGTCTTAAAAACACATTAGGCAAATAAATTTAAGTAAAAATTACAAAATAACAAATCTATCTCTGAATTTCTTATTGGTGTTTGGCTGCATGGCTTATTTTCTTTGCCTTAATATAGACACATTTATGAGTAGATACGTTAATGCTCTGGAGCACAAAATTCGATTTTGTGCAGGCTATATCCTGCACAAATAAGCACTTTCAGAGCATGAGAAGTGAAAATATGTTTATGTAACATACTGTGCTGTAACACTTGGTCTTATGCAGTTAAACTAAAGTCCAATAAGGTTTAAATAATATCAAGTGCCAATTCTATTGTTACAGTGTACTTTTGTCGTCGTGTTGGTTACAGAGCGCGTGTTTTATTGAACTTAAATATGTTTATGGAACATACTATGCTGTAACACTTGGTCTTACGCAGTTAAACTAAAGTCCAATAATCTTTAAATAATATCAAGTGCCAATTCTATTGTTACAGTGTACTTTTGTCGTCGTGTTGGTTACAGAGCGCGTGTTTTATTGAACTTAAATATGTTTATGGAACATACTGTGCTGTAACACTTGGTTTTACGCAGTTAAACTAAAGTCCAATAAGCTTTAAATAATATCAAGTGCCAATTCCATTGTTACAGTGTACTTTTGTCGGCGTGTTGGTTACAGAGCGCGTGTTTTATTGAACTTAAATATGTTTATGTAACATACTGTGCTGTAACACTTGGTCTTACGCAGTTAAACTAAAGTTCAATAATCTTTAAATAATATCAAGTGCCAATTCTATTGTTACAGTGTACTTTTGTCGTCGTGTTGGTTACAGAGCGCGTGTTTTATTGAACTTAAATAAGTTTATGGAACATACTGTGCTGTAACACTTGGTCTTACGCAGTTAAACTAAAGTCCAATAAGCTTTAAATGATATCAAGTGCCAATTCCATTGTTACAGTGTACTTTTGTCGTCGTGTTGGTTATAGAGCGCGTGTTTTATTGAACTTAAATATGTTTATGGAACATTCTGTATTGTAACACTTGGTCTTCCAAAGTCAAGATGAAGGCTCTGCAGCCACTGGACCACTTGGTGCATCTCCAAGTCCTCTTACAGCTGGTGCTGCTGGGTGTCTTTAGACTGTATCGTTCTCCGTTGCACACCATAATTGTTTTGCCTCGGCGTGAAGTACCATAATGAAGTGAGAGGCCTTGAGCATCACCTACAGCACCTCCTTCCCCGCCCGCAGAAATGTTGCCATCGCCTGTTGCCGAACCATCAAAACCAGTCATGTCCATATTAGAGTCATCTTCGCCGAAATTTGTTTTGTTTTCTATATGCTCGCAATGTTTAGTATTATATTTCGTTGTGTATAAAAACTAAAATAAGATACTAAATAATTGGTGGTTAACATTTCTTAATTTTAGTGAAAATACTAATAAAATACACATGTAATTTGGTCTTATTACTAACATACAATATACAATCTATATCCGCAACCTTATCATTTATGTATTATATAACCTTATATATTATCCCTATTTCTATTAATACTCGGAGTTATATCGGATTGCGAAGTAGTAACTTAAATCGGAGTAATAATCGGATTCGCATCCAACTTATGTAGGTACTTCCGCCATGCCAGAAATGATTTGGGGGAAAAAAATATTTTAGGGTAGAGAACGGCTCATCCCTACCGAATAGCTGGATTGATTAAAGTATGCTTGTAACGAGGTGCTGTAATATCCATGTGTGGTGGGTGTATGGTGCGTCCACACCAAATCTATTTTTGTTGAATAGCATTTTATATAGCTCTTTTTCTAAATTCTGCGAGGCCGTAGTATTTTTACACTATTCGTTACTACTTGCACTACTAAAATCTTGTTATTGGATTATTGAGCAGGTAGGCCAACGTTTCAACACTTTGCACACTCTCCTATATTGTATGACTGCAACAAAGATTTTTTAAATAGTAACGGAAAATTGCATATTTTCCAATTTGTCACGTAATTCAGCACCAAAACCAGCAAAATACCACATGACTTCGTTTTATTTATGTTCGAGAACTCCGCTCCGGTGGGATTTCGAAAGTTATGGTTCAGTTAAATTATGCAAACCAAAGATATATATTTTAATAACCGCCGTTTGCAAAAATTGTAGTGATAAAAGCATTTCAGAAGGTAAAAGGGGGGCAATTACCTATATCCTTTTCGCATAACTTTACCAGGTTTTGAAACCGGAACTACTTGGTCTATAGTCAGCGATCTGAAAACTCGGGCAACCTGGCAGTAATTAGTTGATAAGTATGCCAGTAGCTCCCTACTTGCTTGCAGGTCCCGGATTTGATCCCCAGCGGGGTACAAATTTGTACTCGTTTTGGTTGGTGGTGGTCGGTAGTCAAGTCCGCCTGGCTAGCTACCACCATATTATCAAAAATCTGTCGCCATAATAATAATGTTAACAGCATTATTGTGTTCCGACAATGTGTGATAAGATAGCCAGCCCCTCTGTGGTTGAGGGTTCCAGGTGAAGCTCGATTCCATCTTCGGCCCTTATCGTCACTTACCATCAGGTGAGATGAAGGGCAAGAGCTTCTCTGTCTAACATAAAAAAAATATCAGCCGAGATACGATCACTTTTAGCTGCAGGCATAGGCCTATTGATTGTACAGAACCATTAAACTAATAATAGGTACGTTATAAATTACACTAACTGCCGCACTCAGAGACGTCAAATAACGTTAATGAGTAAGTACATAATGTAAAAAACTGAGAATTCAAAACTCGTCGCCTTTCTTTCCGGGTCTATGGTCTCGACTTCAATGATTTTTTTTATACTTGCTACTCATTAAAGTTAATTGACGTCTCTGAGTGCGGCAGTAAGCCCTCAAATGATTATTGATTTCTGAATACCTTATAGCAGACATAGGTGGTTGTGCCAATTTAAATTATTAATTACCAAGTTTTCGCATTGCAGAATGTCTGACTAACTGCCGCACTCAGAGACGTCAATTAACTTTAATGAGTATTTAATGTCAAAAATTTTCATTCAAATTTAGACCATAGACTCGGCAAGAATAGCGACTAGTTTGGAATTGTCATTTTTTGACGTTAAGTACTCATTAACGTTATTTGACGTCTCTGAGTGCGGCAGTAAAACATTATGTCTGATAATGTTCATTAGCACAGATTAGTACTATTTACTGCCGCACTTAGAGACGCCAATTAACGATAATGCGTACTAAATGTCAAAAAATGACAACTCAATATAGTCTCTATTCTTGTCAGGTCTTTGGTCTAAATTTAAATGAAAATTTTTGACATTAAGTACTCATTCAAGTTATTTGACGTCTCGAGTGCGGCAGTTAGACAAGTTTGCAACTACGTCGTTAAATAATCAAATAAAGGAATCTTGTATGATGAGTATTGTAACCTATTAGCTGAGCTACAAGTTTCTTATACATCCATTTCTAAATGACTTTCATATTCTTGGCTTGCAAAGCCGGCATAGCAGAATACAAATAACACCACCCTCAATCTCTCCCCGAGACTAGAGTACGGTACTGTCAACGGCTCTTCAGACTACCCAAAACTGTCAAATTTCTTCAATCGATTGTCAACATTATCTTGTTGGCAGTAGAGCCAAAAGTCGACTGAGAAAATTTAACATTCTGTGGTAGTCTGACATGGTGTTGCCTGTACAATACAAGGCGACTAAGGGTTTAAATAGTGATGAGGAATGGACAGCAGCTTTCTTCGTCTTCCAATTAGCAGAGCTTGAGTAAGCAGAGGTGAATTAACACTTACGTTTCGCCAATTGTGTTCCTAATCAGGGGTGATCCTATTAGCATCTATTGAGTACGTAAAGCATGTTGTTAGGTTAGGTATAAAAGAAACTCGGCTGCCCATTCCTCAACACTGTTTTCACCTTTACTCTTTGAAATTTATCGCTATTATTACCCCTAGTCGCGTTGAGAGTCGTGACCATTGTATTTTTATGCTTAATAAGCTGAGCGTTTGACTGAGTGGATGGAAGACGATCCTAGGAAAGCCTAAGATGTACTCTGCTCGGCCGTCACGGTACAGCGTTGTAGGTACCTCTTCGGAAAATCTAGAACAACAGATTTGAACATAATTTACGTGAACCGCACAAGGAATTCGTAGTTCGCATTTTTCTCTTGTGAAACTGAATTAAGCGAGGCAGTTCTCATCTTGACGATGTTCAATCGCGGGGGAATTACTGGAATTGGGTATAGATCAACGGACCGAAGGTCTGATTCAGATACGACGTTGATTGATGAACCCCCATAAAGGTGTTTTTGTTGGTGAAAATATTTAAATTATAAAAAACTCCTGGGGGCCGAACCTTAGTTTCAGACTACTCAGACAATCTCGGTTTGAGATGAAAATAGATTTTTCTAGATAGGAAAGAGTAGAATGGGTGTGTCATAATGTGTCTCAATTTTCGGTCTAATTTCATATACCTTCATAATAATTTATAATAATAATATGTCAGATGCAGAAAGCGGTACTTCTGGACACGGCGTGTGTAGTGAGGAGGTTCCTGTCTCTGGATCCTTAACCACCGGTAGCTGATCCTGATCTTGCTACCGATGGGGAACTGCATTTTTGTATTTTTAAATGTTGTATTTTTTAATGTTTTATATTGTAAAAATGTAATGTTTAGAAATATGATTTTGTATGTATTTTAAATGTAATAAAAATGGAATAATAATAAAAGTATGTTGAAAATATGAAATGATGTATGCCGTGTGGTAATGGTAGAGTAGAATACAATTGTTCCATCCCCAATATCTCCCGCGAGTGTAGTATAAGTCGACTAAGGGTTAAGCGATGAGCAATGGCAGCAGCGTTCCTCTTATACCACCAAGCAATGTACTGCGATTTCCGTGCCCGATACATGGCAAGAGGCTCGCTGTTACATAGGCCCTATGCTAATTGGCGAAACGTTTCAATTTCATCAAATTTTCAATTGCCACCACTCCTCGGTTGAAAAATATGACTTAGACACAAACTACCAAGATTTGGAGTTTTTTTATGAAATTGGTTAGAGCTGCGACCGTCTAACAAGGATCCCGGTATTATAAATTGAGCAGTACTACAGCAAGTTCGTGAAAATCTTAAAGTTGCTACCTACGACATCCACGGGCAGTAAGAGGGGATGCTGAAATCTGTATTTTGTCATTCCCATGTCTTGGGGAATGGTCAGCAGTTCCCAATTCAACATTTATAGCATTAATGAGATTACCTTGACCGATGAATGGCAATAGGCTAGCCACTTATGATGTGGGATCTGACATAAACATCCTTATTGTTCATGCACCTATATTCCAGGAGTTATTAGGTAATTTTTAAACACTATTGTCTGTTCCTTTCTTAATTATGAAATTAAATGACAATTATGTCCTAAGCTTCTAGTTTAGTTTAAGTAAGAAAACATCCGCCTGCTATTAAAGGTAGCAATTAAAAGTTCTAAGATTCCCTGTCCAACTGTGTGGAGAAAATTCCGATATAGGTAAGTCATTATTATAGGAGCACTTCTAACGTAGCTTGCTACGAACGCCTCACTTAATAGTTGATAGGTATGTACTTGTTGGGATAGGGAAGATACAATGGAAAATCGACCTTAGTACTATGAGAAAAAAACAATTTTATTGTCTGTTGCAAATACGGAGTCCTTTTGACAAGTCCGTCTGTCCTACTACAGTGTATAGAAACGTAGAGAATAAAATCACATATCACAACAAATCCCAACAAATCACAACTAAATCAAACTAAATCCCACCTATTTAAAAGGATAGGTAGAGGTGTAGCCGACTTGATAGTTTTTCTAACACGCTACTGGGGGCCTACCACCTAACTTGATTGCTGATGAAAGCTTTAAAGCAATCCACTGCTTGCGGCTATAGCAGACATCCTGAATTTTTAGGCGGTATGGATTTTGTGCCAAATTCATACAAAATCATTCGGTGATCATTCGTTCAAAGCTGTCGCTAATAGTTTAGGTACATTTGGTGCGAAATGACAGCAAGACGTCACAAACTATAGCTTTTGCTTTAGCAATCGAGTTAGGGGGTAGGCCTCTTGGTTCTAGATATCTGAGAAAATTAGATGTTGGGTGGATTTTAATAATTATTAAAAAAAAAAACTCACAACGACCCCTAAA
The DNA here is from genome assembly GCA_963931975.1 of Cataclysta lemnata. NCBI lineage: Eukaryota > Metazoa > Arthropoda > Insecta > Lepidoptera > Crambidae > Cataclysta > Cataclysta lemnata. Next base: position 10,999,661 of record OZ008339.1, read on the forward strand.
ACGTCCTGTAATGTGATAAATCATTATTCAAACCATTAATCGAGTTGAAAACATTAATCCACAGTAATAGGTAGTGGTTGAAAGATTGAACTCAGATTCGCAGACACGCCGACAACAATTTTACGTCGCTCTTTGAAAACTCAAATCGTCCATCGATAACGCTAAACGCTCGCTGAAACGTAAGGCATTTACATAAACATCGCTCGCTTTTCTAAAGCATGTGCGAAGTTCCACATTTTATTCACGCCGCTCGAACGTCTTATCACGTTATTGCCCCAACCTTCTCACGGGAGGATCTCATGGGTGTTACCGATAATGAGATTTACGTGGCTTTTGATCCAACGAAAGTTGGTTGTTCGACTTCTGTCGAAAAAGTCCGTAAGTCTCTATGGGTTACTAATAGGAAACTGCGACATAGGTCATTAGTGGAATGGCGGGGCTGCCTATTTCATAAGATGGGTATACCTAAATCTATGTACGTGCGTATTTATAAACCGTGGACCGACTATCTGGTAACAATCGCGGAAAGCCGCTGGATGCTGGCAGCGCAGGACCGATCGGTTTCGAGATCCTTGGAAAAGGCCTAAGCCCAACTAGGCTGAAATTATAAAATGTACTGATATAAATCGTGTACTGATTGAAATGACATGAAGGCTCACTTTTACAAGAAAACCATTTAGTGCAGTTTTGATTTGTCTCCTTTATAACGATGGAGCGATACAGTAATAAACAAAGTGAAGTTGTAACGGAGTAAATAAGCTGATATTATTCCATAACAAGCCATTAAAATTTATCTTCATCCATTAGGTCGCAGTATGACGTTCCATTACACGAGTACCTATAATTGAAGCAGAGAGCGGCAGCCAATGTTCTTAGCCCAAGTTTCTGTAGCCCCCACAAATCTAAAACAATGAATGGAATAGTTGCTATTGTTCCAGTTTGTCCAAGAGCTAGTCCGAACACTCGTGTTTACACAAATTGCTCGCAAATTGACTTACTACTTGGAAGTTTCTGCGTCCCGCGTCTCGCCTTATTGTACTTGATTTCATTGTCTCTATTTGTTTAGGATATAGGCACGTGAACTCCTGAACTATTGGCGGATCTGATTATTTTTGGGAATCACCTTTGAGGCGTTGGAACTTGGCGCATTCTTAGTTTTGTTTGTGTTGGGAATTGTGATATTGGTGTGTTGCCAGTGAAAAATAAGATGTGCCACCCCTAACCCACTCACCATAAAACCCAATTTCGTATTATAATATGGCTTTTTATTTTATTAATCGCTTATAATTATTTGTAGGAAATTGTAGTCATGGATTTTTAACAACAGCATAGCCAAGGAGGGTTGGTGTCAGGTAGGCGGCCTGTTGTAAAACCTTCATTGGAATGTTGTCATGTTATATATACATGTTATGTATACATGTTATGTATATATTATGTCATGTTGTCAGATTGGAATATGGCCGTAACCACTTTCCGGACAAGTTGAAGAGGATTGACGGAGAGAGTAACTGAGATGACAATTATTATCATGTAGGCCAGGCAATCTCCCTTGGTTGTCATTTAAGTGACTTCTGGGGTGAATGAGAAGCTGGCTCATTCTAAGTTATTTTTTTTTTGGTTCCAGTCTAGCTTTAAGAAGTTTTTTTATTTAAAATTTCTGCTTTATTATTTTATTATTATTATTCGTTATTCTGGTTCGTTCATTCTGGTTCAATACCAGCATTTAGCTCTTTTGGTGAACGATTGACGACCTTAGAAATTAAACATACGGATTTAACTCTTTATTTTTGATATTATTTAAGTATTTTTGATATTTAAATATTTGAAATATATAGTACCTAGTTCTCGTGCAAATATAATAACCTCTTTAAAAAAATACAATTTAGAAAGTTAGCATAACACACAAACTTTCGGACCGTTACTTTGAAATGCTATTCTATTTGTTATTGTGAAAAGTTTTCCTCAATTATAATAATTATTTCCATTCGTTCTTGTAAAATTCAGTAAAACGCATACATTATTATGGCGCAATTTAATAACGTGGCAAAATAAAGCTGTTTTTGCTACGTAATTCACTATGGAGGCATTGTTGAGGATAATTGTGATCCTGTACCTGGCAAATTGGTTCGGGAACCAGTGTAATCGCTTTAGTGGCACCGCGGAAACACCATTGAGACGTATTAAAAATTTCATTATGACAGGAAACAATTTTGTTCCTTCAAATAATAATATGTTCGGTGTATTTTGAAGGCATGATGGTTCTTAAAATAAAATTGTCGCTTTCTCGTTCTTGTCGAGTGGTGCCCTCTAGCTCCTGCGGGTGTCGAGTAAGGCGACTTAATGATCCGTTTATTTTAGTTAATAGCCTTAATTACGCCTAAATAAATATTTTTACATTCACACCTATCATCTAGCCCAAAGTAACTAGCCTAAGCATTGTGTTAAGTCAAAGTCAAAGTCAAAATTCATTTATTCATATCTGGTATGATTACAATACACTTATGAATCGTCAAGACGCTAGATACCGAAAACCCGTGTGTCCAAGAAAAAAAAAATAGTGGAGTGCGCAGCATGCCTCAGTCTGTAATGATAGGTCTCCCAAACCCGCCCACGCCCCGATCCGCAACGAAGCGCCGACCCTGCCGCGTTCAATACCAAGATGGTACTAAACGCATCAGGGCCCAACGATCCGCTAGCAGAACGGCACGCAAGTAGGCTGTAGAGAAACCCACCATTGTCAACGAGTTATGACATTGCAGGTACATTGTAAATTATGCACCAAATACAATCCCACAATTCGCCAATCACATAAACCGAAACCTGCCGCGCACTACCAATCAACCCCCCAACCCCCACCCTACCTATACGGACACACAAGTTTTCAATATCTAGCGTTATGTATACCTACTAGATGATGGGAATATTTTATAATAAAATATCATAATAATTATGTATATAAATGTTGTAAATATAAACATACCTATACACAATCATGACTCGGGAAAAAATATTTGTGTTCATCACAAAATTTGCCCCTGAGGGGATTCGAACCCGGGACCTCTTGGCCAATAGGTACACAACGATCTGACCATTCGATGAAGCCGGCCGTCAAAACGTTTATTACCCAAATACAAAAAAAAACATTTGAAAAAATAACCCAAAAGTATATCACCCTTCCCTAGACATTAAACATTTACACGAACCTAATGAATCTCTAACATGAACGCACGTCTTGCGATAGTGTCGCGGCGCGCAAGTGGTGAATGACTCCGACTTCTTGAGATAACGTCCAAGTGAGAGATTTATTCCCGGAAAAGTGCTGCGAAATATTAATAACGACACTTTCCGACAAAACGGACCTTGTTCCAAGGACCTAAGACTGTTATTAAGTGCCACTATCAACTAACCACGCTTAATGTATTTCGGGAGACTAAATGAAAGGAATATATTGAAAGAGATAGCCCGCTAATATTTTACTGAGAGAGTTTCTTTGTTTCTTAGGTACCTATTCATCCGAGAAATGCTTGACGGAATTTTAAGATATTTATTTGGCATGTCGATACATAGATTAGAAGCATATTTTTTTACAGTTCTACTTACGTCGTAGTACAAAACACCTTTTATTTTTTTGGTATTATAGTAAAATGCTGATGCTGATGTCAAATAACAGAGCAGAATACAAACTATCACGACCATTTACAACTACATACATGCGATTGCAAGCTATAAAAAGTATAATGAAAAAGCAAAGCACACTAGCCGCGTGGTGACGGCAGAGTAGAATACAATTGTCACCACCCCAAATCTTTCCCGTGGGTGTCGTACAAGGCGACTAAGTATAAATCTGAATATGATTAGGATTAGGAACAGAGTTCCTCTTATACCACCTAGGCTAGCAATGTACTGCGACTTTTGTGCCTGATAAATGGCAAAAGGCTCGCCACCTATTACATGGCACTTGACATATTTTGCAAAACGTGGGTGCTAGTTCACCTCTGCCTGCCCCTTCGGGGATATAGGCGTGATTTATGTATGTATGTATGTAAAGCACACTCTCTCCGTTCATCGGTCTCTCGACATGTCTATTCAATTACTTTTTCGTACATTCATTCATCACTAGCCGCTGTGATCTATACTAATAATATTAATCTATACTAATAATATAAAGCTGTGGTGACGGCAGACTAGAATACAATAGTCACCACCCCAAATCTCTCCCGTGGGTGTCGTACAAGGCGACCAAGGATAAATCAATGATGAGGAATGGGCAGCAGCGTTCCTCTTATACCACCTAGCAATAACAATGTACTGCGACTTTTGTGCCCGATAAATGGCTATAAGCTCGCCACCTATTACATGGGACTTAACATAATTGGCGAAACGTGGGTGCTAGTTCACCTCTGCCTGCCCCTTCGGGGATATAGGCGTGATTTATGTATGTATGTATAAAGCTGAAGAGTTTGTTTGTTTGGTTGGTTGGTTAAACACGCTACTCTCAGAAACTACCAGTTCAAATTGAAAAATTATTTTTGTGTTGGATAGTACGTTTAATGAGGAAAGCTATATAACAACCAATCTTAACGCGAGCGAAGCCGCGGGCGACCACTAGTGGATTAAATTAATAAAAAAATGAGTGGATGGCTTGATAACGATGGAAGAGCAAACATACTGGGCGGACTCTGGATAACCTCGAAAAAGGACAAGAAGATGACGATCACGTATATATATATATATATATGTATATACATATATATATATATATATATATATATATATATATATATATATATATATAAACCATATAAATTTGGAAAATTTTACAGTTTTATAAAGTCTGACTAGACTTCTTCGTTCTCGGCTAGCTAGGGCATTCAACCGTCTTACGTACCTATATTAAAAACATCAACTGAAAATTCGTGTATCAAAAAATTAATTCACGCTTTTACGACCAGCCATGTCGTTAAGTAAAGCGGTTAAGGGCGGTTATAGTGAGTAAATAGCTACAGGAAAGAGGATTTGCACTTATACAAACAACTTAAGATTTCCCTCGGTAAACTAGGTGCATTTGAAAATGAACCTTACGACGCTGAAACAAGGGTGCGAGACAAGAATACAGCTGTCAAGATTCTTGTGAAAAGTCTAAAGTGTATAGTGTTGGTCAGGACTAGAGTTCTTTAAGTCTTAATTTAGAGACTAGTAGTCTCCACTGCTGGTGCACAGCCCTTCCCTACGGATGGAAGGAAATAGGGAGAATGGTCCATAACCCGCCACGCTGGCCCAGTGCAGATTGTTGGGTATTAACAAATGCTTAAATGCAGCCGGAACTAACGGGATAATGTGCTTTACGAGCACCGAAGAACTCGAGCTAATACATTTTTAATCACCTATCCAATGACCAGCCTTGGTGAACATTGCTTAACTTACGCAATTGCAGGCCGAGCGCGCTAAGCCACTGCGCATTCGAGATCCTGTTGTGATTTGCATGAAATTGAGTGTAATCGCTTAAAAAAGAGACTCACAAACTCAGAAGGCTCAAGCCCCGTACAACACTAAGGCCCTGCCCTATCGAGCTCCTGTTGTGCTTTGAATTAAATTGAGTGTAGTCGCTTAAAATAAGACTCAATATTAAGAAGACTCAATCCCCGTACAACACTAACAGTGTGTGTTTCAAAACAAGTTCAAAGTCGTCTGGTATAGAGTCGCGTGTTACTTTGGAAAAATGTCCCGGGAATAGGGAGCTTCGTGCAGATGAGTAAACAAACGGAACAGAGAATGACCTCCATACTACCGCGCGAATCGGTTGCACTATTACTACAAGCACGCGGGGCATGATACTGGCCGCTGTCGCGCACGCGGTGTGACTGCAAAATACCGGTTTTTGACGAACAGCCAGTTGCATAATCTCAAATCTAGTGTGACGGCATTCTTAGGAAGCTTTTACTCTGTTCGCTTTATCTACTCATGTGCTTCGTGCGAGTAAGGTTGTTCGGAGTTAAAGAAATTAACAAGACCTCGAACAGGGACGGATGACTAGAAGTTCCGGGATGTGGAAGCCAAGTTTGGGTCAACATTGGCTTGCCGGAGACATTGGGTAAAGTGAGACCGCGAATGTTGAATACTGGCGTGAAAAATGCTGTACACAAATTTAGCATAGGTACCTTACTCACTACTTGGTGCTTACTACTTGCTACTTGGAATATATCTTAAAGGGCCATAAACACAAGAGTCCAGTGCAGACTGCAGATCTAGATGCAACCGAGAGCAATGGCTTATAAAAAATATGCCTTCTGACACATGAAGGATTTATTATCGGCCACCCATCCAATGTCTGGCCTTACCTATTAATGCTTAGTTTCCACAATTGAGGGCCAGTGTCGTGCTGGCCCAAGGTGGATGGAAGAATATTCTACCTATCCTTCCATTAATGGGAAACGTCTGTGTGGGGCACAGACGTTTCCAATGCAATGGGGACGTTGAAGCTGATGATGATGACTAACTGCCGCACTTAGAGACGTCAAATAACGAAAATGAGTACTTTATGTCAAAAAATGACAATTCAAAACTAGTCGCTAATCTTGCCGGGTTTATGGTCTAAATTTTATTGAAATTTTTTGACATTAGGTACTCATTAAAGTTATTTGACGTCTCTGAGTGCGGCAGTAAAACTCTGATATAAATTGCAAACATTGAAACCACCTTATTCAACCTAATTACATATGCCCACCTTAATAACAATACAACGCCAAAGAGAGACATTAACACCATTTACGCAATTCGCGAACTCATTAGCTTTGCCCGAAACTGATAATTTGTCTGATAATAATATTAAACCGTTTAATTCGCGGATGGAACAATATGAGAATGTAACCTTTAACAAGCCCCGACAAAGGGGTGAAAACGCTTTGCAAATTTAATTAAGAGCCGGATTCGAAGTTGTTACAGATAAAAACGTACGTAGACAACTCAATTACACAGACCCGTCGAGAGTCAACTGTTGTGTTTGCTCTTGAAAAAAATGTTTAATGAAAAAATGTCGGGACGTTTGTTGGATACAATGTACAGGGAAGTGTTTTGTTATAGACCAGGACTGGAGTTCTTTAATTCTTAATTTAGATACTGAATACATTTTGACAGATTCGTCTCATTTTAGACTCCGAATAAAACGAAACACAAGTTCGGAATCTTGATTCCTTTCGAATTCCTGATTCTGTAAGATTTGACTCGTTGAACTAAGCTTTCGTCATGGAGGTCTTCAAAAACTTAAAATCAAAACTTTTGTGGTCTGAATTGAATTAAACGTAATTTTACACTACTTGATCTCTTATTTTTATGATTATTATTGAGTGATGACTTAAAATGGGTTTGAATAAAATTATGCTAAAAACAATCAAGTTTTCAAAGTGATATTTTGCCTCTTGGACTCGTGAGTTTTGTCACTGACGAAAAGGTTAAAGTTTTTATTTTTGCTTGCTCTCGCCAGAAAATTGAGTGTGGTCGTTTAAAAAAGCACTCAGGAGGCCATTCATAAAAACAAAAGGATTTACCCAAGCGACACAGACATATAAAAAATTATCTTCAGATTTATATACAGATTTCCTAGCTACGATACTTTGGTACTTTTCAATGTAATACAACGGATCCTCAATAAGTTTACATACAATTCAAAAATAAACAACTCCATTCATGAATAATAGGAAACTTGTATTGCTCATCGAGAACCGTTTGTACGTTTTGATTGTGTTTGAAACGACCTTGCTGGGTAATCTCATCTATTATTCACTAATATGCTACCTACCAAAATTCAAATTAATATAGACCGCAATCTCTCCATACCCAGGCTTAGCAGCAATAGGCCCTGTTGTCCATAATTCACAATTATCTTTGGAGCTGTCCTCTCATCTGAAGGTATATTAATTTGTGTGATGTTTGAACTGCTAACTTTGATTTACATGTGTATTTCGAACTGATTTATGCATTCAGGAGGGTGTAGTGTAGTAATGATTATTTAATTTATTCTCTTTGGTCCTTCTAGCCGGATACAAATCCATCATTAAAGTTTTTTAGTATTTATGTTTTTCGTAGGTAAGTTTATTCAATAAATGGTATTTTTATAAAAGCACCTGTGCTAATATTTTGTTTCTTAGTAAATTTCCTAAAATCAAATGCAATAAACGTTACTCTAATACCACCTAGCAATGTACTGCTACTTCTTGTGCCCGATAAATGGAAATAGGCTCGCCACCTATTACATGAGAATTAACATAATGTTATATGCTAGGTGCTAGTTCACCTCTGCCTACCTCTTCGGAGATATAGGCGTGAAATATGTATGTATGTATGTAAATGCAATAAAATGATTGTGGCTTACACCACCACCTTTAATTTTGTTTATAACAGCATTCGTTTCTCCCTACAATAAGCTATGGAACTAACTGCCGCACTCAGAGACGTCACTTAACTTTAATGAGTATTAAATATATGAATAACCCGGCAAGAATAGGGACTAGTTTTGAATTGTCATTTTTTGACGTTAAGTACTCATTAACTTTATTTGACGTCTCTGAGTGCGGCAGTAAATATTATACTCTTACAAGACACTTCAACCACGTGACCGGCAAATGGTCGGGGTGGGGACGTGGCGTGAGGCCAGGTCGGCGTAGCGACAGCGCGCCACTTTTGCTCCGGCGCTTGGACGGAACGGACGTGCTCTCCTAGTTCATTATTCTATTTGTTAAGAATTATTTAATATTTTTCGTGATTAAATTTCTGTACCGTTGTTCTTTTTTTTTAATCAATTACGCTTCTTGTTTTTAAGAATACATTAATTGCTTAGTACTAACTTTACGTCTTACATCGATCATACGAATGCTTTGAGGTTGTTCTTACTGTGTTATATCATCTGTATAATATGTTCATTTCTGGCTTCGTGGTTTTTGGATCGTCTTCAATCTTCACAATGTATAAATAACACAGTCATGTTTATAAATCGAGACCTCGTTTTAATATAATAACAAAAGATTGTTACTAATTTTGTTACTAATTTTGTTCTCTCTTGAACTTATAAAAAGCAAAAAAAAAATATTAAGACTACGCCTCTGTACAAACAAAAGCTACAAGTCAATAAGATATGTATATAGATGTCACATGTCAAAAGAATAAGATATACACTAATATACATATGTCTTTTCAGCACATAATAAGCATACTTTAAAATTGCTAAATGTCGAGCTTAAATAATTTGTAGTTCAGGAACTAATGAAGCGAGGAAACAGAGTATTTCAACCTCATACGTGAAAGGGTAGTTAATAATCATAAAATTGGTCTGCGGAAAATATGCAGCTTATTTATTTTAAGCCATAATGTGAACGGGACAAGGTATAATGTTATACAGTGCACAACCACAAACGGATCGGCTGATCGAAGCGTTAAGAGCTTTAAATACAGAAACAGATTCGTCAATTAATATCCTGGGATGCCCGAATTCGACCAGCGGCTCTGAAATAATTTCAAGTCACTCCGCCAAGTTGATAATTATCCATGTAAATCGTGACAATGGTCGCATTCATAAGAATAAATGAATTGAAAACAGGCTGCTCGCGTTGTGGTGAGCTATTACGATTACCGGGCGTAATTCCCTCGGCACAAAAGAGTCTTGGATTTTTGTGCCCTTTTCCTTAATCGTCACTTAGGTTAGCGCTGCAAGGCATTAATTCGGTTGCAATGTTTCCTACGTCTGAGTAATTCTTTAATGGATGATACTGGCCTGTTCGCAGGGTTAACTGAGAATGGTGAAGTATGTTTCCTCTTCATTTCTTTTTATTTCAGAACATTATGATTAGAATGCCAATCTCATAGTAATATTGCAGTGTGGTGCAATACCGTATGCAATTGTCACCACACTCCCATCTCTCTCTCTTGTATTCGGCCCCCACGGCACATGACAGCAGTAATAAATGCTTATCAACGACCAGGCCACCCTAAGTAGTAACGAGACCAAAAGCATTATACTCACATACTCTTGCTAGCAGTGGCGGCTGTACCTTAAGTGCGCTTGTACGCTGAACCACCAATTCAGAAGATTTAAAAATTACAAAATGTTAATATTACTTTATTTCATTTTTAAATTACTATAATAATATTTACTCTTTAAACAAACAAAATCATAACAAATGACATTTCCAATTATAACGAAACAATTTAAGCGCTTTGCTAAGCTAAACGACTATATAACTGACTTATTTTCCCTGTAAATAAATGTTCTCGTGCTCTCCGGCGAGCGCACGAGGGCTGCTAATATAACTTGTATGGGTTACGAGCTAAGACGCCTGGCGCGTGAGACAAAAAATAGTTCATAGAGATGTACCGAAAAATGAAACTGTTCTCGTGCGCCGCACGAGCAATCCGGAGACACCAGAGAGGCACCGAGAGCACCCGAATCCCTATGCTTTGGCGAAATTCGCGCGCGTTATGGGGGAACGATGACCTCTCGTTATTAGTATAGTTTCGCTGTATCAGTGATTCGTTAATTATTGTTTGTTTCTGTTACCTAATTGTTTTGTGTGTTGATTCTATTTTATAATGTGTGTGTGGTGTTAGTGAAAAAGAGCGTAAACCACAGATATATCAATAAATAAACATTTTTATAGTGAGCGATAAAGTGCACCACCAGTACGACGACCCACCAGCCGCCCCTGCTTGCTAGCAGAGTAGGTACCCAGAGACTAGACAAGTATTGACGTAGTTTAGACGAGCGTTGTCTGCAGTTGATTGCTAGCATTCGAATCCAACGAACTGAAGATTCAAACCTATTTTAGGTTAGCCTAAAGCTTAAAAATGTGCTTGGAGATAAAATGTTAAGATTCCTGCTCGCTTAACAAACTAAAAATCTCTGAGCTTATTATGTTGAAGTCAATGTATGTTAAGCACAATTCAAATATCCTGGAATTCCGCCAACCGACTGCTTTTGTCGAATGCCTGCTGCATTTATTCTTTCGAACCATTTGTCAATTAAACTTTAAATAAGTTTTCAACGAAACATGGGAAACCGATTATATAATGGCGAACAACGAAATATTTTGGAGCGCGCGTGACGTTAACGACATGTCGTTATTTTGTGCATGACGTTTTGCGAGTCGCGAATTTTTGTTTGACGCAAAGCATTTGGAGCCGTGAACTTTGCTGTTAGAGTCCAGTTTTGAAAAATAGCACAGTTAAGAATGGCGTTTGACTTTGGTTGCTATCGTCCAAAAGATACCAGGTTCCAATTTGTGTGGTTCCAAAATGTTTGTTAACACCGACATAATTATGTTCTCGTTCTATTTTTTTTAAAACACTTAACTAATGTATCTTTAAGTCGTGTTAGATATTGAAAACCCGTGTGTTCAAGGGATAATATGGAAGTGCGCAGTGTGTCTTTAATGATAGGGCACCGAAAACCCATTCAAAATCCGATTAGCCAAAGAAAGCACTGGCTCTGACGCATCCAATACACAAGTTGAAACTAAGTGCGTCAGATCCCTATGCCTTACTAGCAAAACGGAACGTAAGTAGGCTGTAGAGTAAACCCTTCATCGTCTCATTGTCTAAATGAAATGAAAATGAAAATATGGTTTATTCATATAAGGTATCATTACATATACTCATGAATCGGAAAAAAAATAATGTTAAACACTGAAAACGTGTGTATCAAAGAAAAATGATTTCCAATATTTAACGTTATAAGCTGAGGTATGATGAAGGTATGATAAGGTCGATGGGATACGACATTGCAGATATACAATACGTGCAATGTTTGCACCAGATACAATCCCACAACTCGGCAATAAAATTAACCTAACATACTGCGTACAAGCAATTTAAATTTCGACTGGTTATGTATTTTGACTGTAACGTAGTAAAAGATAGCTGTTTTATTAGCTTTCCTCCACTTTAATTCTGACTTAACCCCTCAGTTAGCCAGGTCTACGAGAAAAATCACATAGTAAGGTTAGTGAATTAAATAAACACCGACTAAATTTTAGTGGTCCAGGGATTGGAAAAATAAAGACAATCAATTCGTGTAAAACTCTGGCAAAGAGAAACAATACAACAATCTGTTCTATACGTTGGCTCAGAGCGATTGCTTAATTGATTAAAGGAATATTTGAGTGTTCGTTACAAAGTTAGTTTGGTTTTGTACACACAGATCTTCACTTAATATATTGAATGAGATTAAGGTGACAAAATATCGTCGTTAGACGTTTTAAACTATAGCAAAATATACAGTACGAATACAATAATACACATTAAAGACCGATAGAAAAATTGTTCAATGTCTCTGACTGTGATATTAAATATTAAAACTTAGCGGTTTTTAAGAAAACTTTGATCAATTGAAGGAGGCCAAATAATGCAATACCTTAAACTTCTTCATTCCTCTTAGATGGTACGACAAAAATAACGTATCTAGTATTTACGGCAGAAGTTTGCATCTATCAACATCGATCCACACAGGTCCTCTGTGATGGATTATTGGATAATGATGGAAATCTTCAGGAAATACCAACGGGCGTTGAAAGTGGACATCATAAAGGCTTTTTTTATCTTAGAAAAGGAAGCTCTTGCCCTTCATCTCACCTGATGATAAGTGACGATAAGGGCTGAAGTTGGAATCGAGTTTCACCTGGTTGGAATCGAGTTTCCTCAACCACAGAGGGACTGGCTACCATCACAATAATAATTATCGGAACACAATAATGCCGTTCACATTATCCTTATGGCGACAGATTTTGATAAGAATATGGTAGCTAGCCAGGAGGACTAGAAAGAAGTCCTAGCACCAACCAAACCAAGTATAAATTTGTACCCCTCTGGGGTTCGAACCCGGGACCTCTGGATCTTAATTCAAACCACTAGACCACGGAGGCGATTAATGCGGTTAAGAATGATGATTTTGTAACTTTCAACATGAATTTGTGGCTTGATTAAAAATGTGCAAAACTTATTATACTCAACTATCCTTAGTGGACTCGACACTTAATAAACGCAGAAAGCACCAGAAATGTTTTTACAAATTATCCTTTAGTAACCTCCGTTTTATGTTGACGTTAAAAATTTACTCAACGGCGAGGAATTCCCGAGACATATTTCCAACGGTCTCGAAATATTTAAATGACTTAGTGACACACGGATGGAAGGTTTATCAAGTATTTCGGTTTAAATTACGATAGATCTATTGACCATGACCCCTTATATTTTGTTAATGAATTAATTTATGTACTTAGTTACAAAAAGTGTTGACCAGTGCGTGACCCAAAATGGCAAGCCTTTTAGTTAGAAAACAAGTTTAATTAATACTCCTTATGTACATACATGGTGTGCACGCACATTTTGGAAACCTATGTACCGTGAACTAGGGCCGAGCCTATTGCCATCTTTCAAGCACATAAATGGCAGCACATTGCTAAGTGCTATATAAGAACACTTCTGTCCATTCCTCATTGTGACTAGTAAGGTGCACGCGGAAGAGATTGAGGATGGTGACGAATGAATGTGACGAATATGGGAGAACGAGCCGTACACACCACGTGACCCACGAATTGGTAAATATTAATGACTGCATATGCAGCAGAAATAAACATAACTCGAGATAATCTACTTTAAGTCACCCATCCAATGCCCAGTCTGAACGAACATAATCAATGGATGAATTAAACGCCTTTGCAGCGTCCTTAATAGCAGACGTTACCGAATATGTTTGTCAAACACAGCTCCAGTGTGTCACCGGCGTAATGCCCCTCAACAGCTACAACTGGATTGCTTGAATTTTTAAAAAGCGCCCGCGATTTTCAACGCGAAGACGAATTACACACTCATAGTTCGCGCACTCTTTTAAATTTGAACGACTCAGAGTAAATTTATTGGACCTTAATAACATCAAATAGAATTTATAAATTTTTCAGTGTCTGCATTTAGGCTTATTACGTATTGCTTCTATAATGTTTTCTCTGGCCTGGGACAAAAATAGCATAAAATGTGACAGTCCCAACTCGGCGTCTAAAGGAGATCGCCCTATGTACCTTTACAAATAATCACCTTGGAACACACAATTGGTGGAGGGCAGTCAATCAACAATAGAATACCCAAAGAGTGTTGGTTTCTGTCAGACAGCCGGCTGTCAAACTAGTCAGAATTGGAAAATTGTCATCCCAATCACTCTTTCCGTTCATCGGTCTCATGCCATCACTTTTCCGGTGTGTACGATGATATGAACTAACACCCATATTCACAAACAACACTTGTATAAGTAAAGAAGCAACACTGTGCGAAGTAAGACATTTCTCATTACGTTTGGCCACACAAGTATTGTCTCTGAATAGGTTTTTGGGACCCTGTGCGTTAACACACCTCTTAGTAATGTTTATGAATACGGGTGTTAGGCTATTGGATGTCTGGATGACGTCTGACCAATCTCTTACGTTCTGCCATATACGTGAAACTAAGATAATACGCAGTGCTTAAAAATAAATGCAAAATAAATATCTAGAAAAGCAGTATCACTCAAACTTTTAGTTATAGCAATACTCTTTGAATTTTTAAATGGATTTTATTCAGAACTTACGCCTTAGAATTTAGGCAAAGAAATCTGCATAATTTGGTCATTAATCAAACCGTGCGAATATTTAAGTATATTGGACCATGTTTAAAATTAAATTAAAACGCTGGGCTAGCTATGTATAATACTTTTAAATATGATAATTTTGGCCACAAAGTTTTGAACTTTGAAGCATTACGTGTTATTAAAAGGTACTCAAAATGGCGGTCGGTGTAGTTAGAAAAAAAGTTTAATTTACACTCCACCGTACTTAAACAGGAGAGCGGTACATCCATTTATCTCTTCATTTAATAAAGTGGCTGGGATACTTTATCTTAATCTACATTTTTTTGCTAGCTCGTCCACTCCTTAGTTTGTCTATGTGATTAATTAGTGTGATCCTTGCTTTGTATTCTTGAAGCTCAATTTTGGTTTGTTATGGTTCAGTTTTCTTACCTTCGGATTTCACTTCAATAGGATTTATATCTACAATTCATTTTTGTAACGATATATTATAGTTGTAGGTATACTTACCACCAAAATCTTAGTACTATTTTTTCTAAAATTTATATAATGTTGAAATTAAAATCGAACAGTTTATAAAGCAAACCCAAGCTTAACCGAACGCACGGTATTTGTAAAAATATCTACTTTGGAATGTTTGAAATTTATTTCTACATTGCTAGGGTATCCGTTGGCTTATAACGTGCAGTGTAAAGGTTAGAAGAATTTCGGCAAGTTAATTAGTGTCTTGGTTGGCCGAGCGGTCAGGCACCTGCCCGAATAGCAGCGGACGCGGGTTCGATTTCCGCATCGAGGCCATAATTTTTCGAAATTCTTTTTCTAACCAGCAAAATCTTTGTTCTATATTTTCTGACATTTATATAATGTTGAATTTAAAATAGAATAGGTATACTTACCTTAAGAGAGAATCAAAAATGTTATGGTGGTAAGTTCCCGATTTATGGTGGTAAGCTTGCCATGTACCTACTCGCTGAATTATTTAACTGGCTCCGTGGTAATTTTTCGACGCAGCATGAGCACGCCACACTTTCTCTGTATCGCCCATT
Organism: Cataclysta lemnata; assembly: GCA_963931975.1. Classification (NCBI taxonomy): domain Eukaryota; kingdom Metazoa; phylum Arthropoda; class Insecta; order Lepidoptera; family Crambidae; genus Cataclysta; species Cataclysta lemnata. The sequence goes on from OZ008339.1 coordinate 11,015,303, forward strand.
ATGTAGATGAGCCCAGTGAGAATAATGTCGGAACTTAAAACGCTAGGCATCCCATTAAAAGTTCACGGCAACACTCAAGTAAGCGCTAACTTAATTACGTCACGGGAAAATTTACTAGACACCGCTAATTTGCTTTTGAAATTTTCCTAGTTTAATTTCCTAGTTGTATTTTAACTTGGGGAGCTTAAGCGGCCGTGATGACAGTTTGCTGCACTTCTCAAAGGCAAGGTGTACAGACTTACATATATTTTCCCCTTGACTAAGGGACTGCTAAGGTCAATATTTATCAAGAAATGTTCAGTATTGACTAGATCTCTAAAGTCGATAGTGATCACGGTGCTTTAAATGGATTTTGTGGTAATCATGACACAAGTCTCAGTAGGTGTGTTTTAATATTTTATACACTGTATTAATCATCAAAAAAAACTCTTATTAACAAAAGGGAAACTCTTAAGAAGCTAAAAATAACCCAATATATAAAAATCACATGTAACAATGTTTGCTATCGAAGACCTCCGAAACGGCTGGATCATTTTTTTTATTTTTTTTTAATGCATATTTAGTAGGTTTGAGAATAGGTCATAACTCATAAGCAATTTTTATACCCCTAGAATCTAGATGGTAAGGGCATAACAAAGTTTGCCGAGTCGGCTAGTAAAAAAAATTATCTAGGTTGTTTTATTCCATTCCACAAGAAAGGTGTTAGTAATGAATGAATGTAAAAGAAAAGTGACGGTGGCCAATGAATGGAAACAGTGATTGGCATGATAACATTCCTCGTTGGCATAGCAGACACTATCTCTCTTAGAAGACATTTATGACACCACTGAGGTAAGTCGCGGCTGACACTTTCTACGCTATATTCGCTCCCAGACCAACATAGCTGTAATACTCACAAATAAGAAATGTAAATTCAAAAAGCAAAACCAAGGAAACCTTTGAACAATTCCTTGGTCAAATAGAAAATCTAATTTCGCTGTGTTACAATCCCCATTTTTGCACTATTACACTGTATTTTCGTTTAGCAAAGCAAATAAATACAATGCAGTTTGTTAAGAAAAAAAAATCAAGTCACGTTTCAGCGTTAAGGTCGGCGATATAATAAATATTATTTCTGGAGTTAGTGTTCGGTAGTTTTAGAACTATTCACCGAAGTTGCTACGTCAAAATCCTAGTTGCAGTTTTTAATACAAATTGTGTATTGAAGGAGCATTAAGGTTTGAGCAAATATTGCAAATGTTTGTGTAGAACAAATTTATTTGCAGAAAATGATGAAGTATTATTGAAATATAAAAGTACGAGTATTATTGCAATAAATATGATATGGCTGTTTATTTAAAATTTAAAGACATTTATTCTCATAAACACATGTATCAGTTACACGAGAACGCTTAGAACATATTATATTTTATAGTTTTCTGTCGCTAAAACAAACTGCAATCTAAATTTACAGTTCATTTACTTACAAATTTTCATTGGACGTAAATGTAGTTAAAATATTTTATTTTAAATATTCTATTGATTTTTTTTTTTTTTTTTAATCTTTATTTTTTAGGGACTTTTGTCTCTAAGACATGTCAGCCCCATAAACACAAACACTTTACAATATAGCAATATATCATAAACATTTACACATATTAATTATTACCTAACGACTAAACAATTTTCAATTAAACTACATAAGGACAATGTGGCATCAGAGTTCGGCTCACTGAGTATACTCTGAACAAAACCGACATCTAAGGTATTAATTTTAAAACTAATAATAAATATGTCTCTTGACGTTCTATTTCGTTCACATTCCATCAAGAGATGCCATACATCCTCAATTCTTCTACATATTTCACAGTTAGGTGAAGTAACTTTTTTCATTAAATATGCAAACTTCTTGCATGGAATGTGTCCGGATCTAACTCTAAGTATTAATTTAATTTTATTTCTAGATAAGTTACTACATATAAACCACGGAACACGAGGAGGCTCACTCTGAATTGTTTTATACCATATACCTTTTGTTCTGGAACGTTCGTCAAAATATTCCTTCCATTGGTTCTGGCAAGCTATTTTGAACTTATACATGATCTCGGAATAACATGGCTTAATATAAAATTCTGTTCCATCTGTATATGCAGCCCTCGCAAATTTGTCAGCCTCCTCGTTTCCCCTCAGTCCAATGTGAGCAGGAACCCATTGCAATATCACTTTTGTGTTGTGTAACTCAAACTGTAGTAACTGCGCGAGAACACAGAAAGCTATCGTTACACCTCTGTGTCCAGAGGCGCATCGAGCCAAGTGTTGTATGGCACTCTTACTATCTGAGCAAACAACGATTTTATCCCAATTGTATCTATTAGCATAAGTGAGAGCTTTGGAAATTGCAATAAGCTCCAGCGTCATAATAGAGACCAAATTTGTAACTTTAAATGTACCGTGTTGCTTAAGAGAGGGATCAAAGAATGCTGCTCCTTGCTTCTCATTATTCTTAGATCCATCTGTATAAATTATATACCAATCACTGTATTTTGTTTTAAGTTCTTCGATGACATTATACTTCATCATGTTACCTGTGTAATACTGTTTAGGCCTATTTAAACAATCTAATTCACTTACAACAATATTTTTAATGTCTATATGAGAAAACCAAGTGTCTGCTGTAAACATATCTAAAATTGATGAGGAATAGATCTCGACATCATTTGTTTTGTTAAGCACATCTACCAATAACGGTTTCTCTTTGTTATTCCAGTACCTGGTTGAGCAAAGCATACTTAATTGCTGCAATAGTTTAATCGTTACATTATTTGTACACGAGCGTGCTTTTAAAGTATATTTATAACTAAGATATAATCTTCGTATAAACAATGGAGGTACACATAGTTCAGCTTCCATTACATGTATTGGAGAACTTCTGATAAAACCGCCTGTTATACGTAAAGCCTGGTTTTGAATTTTGTCTAATTTTGATAAGTGGCATTTAGCACTATTATTGAATAAAAAACAACCGTAATCCATTCTGCTTCGTATCAATGATATATACAATCGACGAATGTGTTTCGGATGTACACCCCAAGATGATCCAGATAATGCTTTGATAAGATATAAAAATTTTGTACAATTTTGCGCAACCTCATTGATGTGTTTACCCCACAAGAGACTTCTGTCTAACCATAAGCCTAGATATTTTACGCACTCAGAATATAACAATAATGATTCATTAGCGGTTATACTAGGTAAAAATCTCCTCTTGCCTCTACTAAAAAGACATAGTTTAGTTTTGTTACTTGACAACTGTAGACCTAATTCACTTAATACCACAATAATAGAATTTAATGCAGTTTGGATATACGATTCGCATACTTTAATGTCTTTATTCTTAATATAAATAACAAAATCATCAGCATATTGTGATATAGAAACGTTTTGTGCTAAATAACGACAAATTTTATGTGTGGCCACATTGAAGAGCAACGGTGAAATTGGATCCCCCTGTGCGAGTCCATTATTAGTTCGTCGCGTAACAATTTTCTTTCCATCCTCAGACCTAACTGTCAAAAATCTTTCACTTAAAAATGACCATAGATACCTACAATACCTACTACCAACCTGTAATTCATCTAAAATTTTTAAAACACTTTCGATGGCCACATTATTGTAGGCATTCTCAATGTCCAGGAAGCAAGCAAGTGTTGGTTTATTTTCTGTAAAGCCAATTTGGATATACGTGACCAGGCGTGTTAGACAGTCAATACATGATTGAGATTTTCGAAAACCGACAGTGTAAGGAGAGTAAATTTGTTTCTTCTCTACATACCATTCTAACCGTTTTAGCATCATATTATGAAAAACCTTACAGATACAAGACATTAAAGAAATCGGTCTGAGTTTAGGATCCGCTGAAACATTGTCAGAAGTCTTGGGTATGGGTAAGATGAGAACCTCGCGCCATTGTATAGGTACAATACCGGAGTGAAAAATTAAGTTATATAATTTTAATAAATACCTTTTTCCGTCGTCGGGAAGATTATGTATCATACTATATGTAACTTCGTCACCACCAGGGGAAGTGTCTTTCTTTTTTAAGCAACTCTCGAGTTCTCCAATGGTAAAATCTGATTCTAACTTATTATTATTGGATAAAAACTGTGGAGGTTTATTCGTTGCCGAATCTGGAGTGAGGGAAGATAATAATTTTTCCTGCTTATCTAAGGGAATAAACTTTTTTCGTTTATGAATACCTTTCACCCATCTCATTCGTTGCCACATTTCAGATACGGTGGTGCTTTCACCTATCGAATTACAAAAGTTCTGCCAGTGAGATGACTTAGCTTCCCTTATAAATTTATAAGCTTCTTTAGTTTTTAACTCTAAGAGGGTTAAATTATCAGGAGTTGGATTCTGCCTAAATACACGAAGAGCCAATCTTCTCTGAGCCACTGCCATTGATATATATTGATTCCAATAACTCAGTGGTTTAAATTTAGACTCTGGGTCAGTACATACCTTAATTAAAGGAACACTAACCTCCGATGCCATTTTAAGTTGATCTAATAAATAGTTATACATCTGTTCTATACATGATACATCAAACAGATCAAAATTACCAATTTTGTCTTCACTAAATGACGTTATTAGACTATCATTAAAAGTTGACCAATTAATTTGTTTAAAATTACGCCTGCGCAAATTATTATAACTTTTAGGGATATTTGTATTGAATTTAATAATTAAATGATCACTACCTAGATTTTCATTCATAACCTGCCATTCAAAACTAACAGCTATATCGCTAGATACAAATGAGATATCTGGTGATGTCCTTTGAAGGACTCCATTAACTAATTTAACTCTCGTATCTGATCCGTCATTAAGAAAAACATAGCCATTTTCTATCGATGAGTCAGAGAGTTGCCCTCCTCTTGCATCTAATTTAGAAGACCAATTACCATGATGACCATTAAAGTCCCCAGCTATTACGGTGTTATTTGGAAGAAGTGTAAATAACTCATCCCAGTCCGATGACTGTGTTCTTTCAGAGGATGGACAATATACTGAGATGATATTTTGTACTTGTTCGCAGTTATGTAACGTAACATGAATAACTTCTATTCCCGGATTACGTAATTGAACCGTTTTTAATTCACTTTTGATAGTATTATGGACAATTATAGCAACCCCACCATACGAGTCGTATCTATCTTTTCTATAAATATCATATCCTCGAATACGAATACTATCCTCACAGTCAAACCAGGTCTCACTCAATATGGCCACATGAATTTTTTCTTTTATCAGAAGTTCTTGGAAACTTACCAACTTGGGCTTCAAACTTTGAGCATTCCATTGCACAATATTTATGCGAATATTATTTGAGCTTAAATTATTCATTATTAATTTTAAAATAGTCCATAATTGTCTCAAAAATTCGTCGGCCTGATAATAAACTACTTATAAAAACTTTAATTTCTTCAAAAATCACTACAAATACCGCACTTATTTTTTCCTCCACTGATTTTTTAGAAAGTAGCGTAAAGTACACTTTTTCTAACAATTTTTTCAACTCGAATCTTCTTTGTCCGATTTTTTTGCCACTTTGTTCTTCTTCTGTAACTTCACATTCCATGCCACTTTCTACTAAATTATCCTCGCTGTTACTTTTTTCTTTTCTTGGTTTTTTCATTTTTTGTTTCCTTTTCTGGTTTAAAAACTCTTTGTCTTGAATATTCTTCTCTGTGTTAGTTTCTCTATAGATTTCAGTACCTTTTAAAACTTGACTATATGTCGGGCGACTATCAGCATCACTTACTTGTATAGGCATTTGTATAGGTTGGGTATTTGTCATCACATTTTCCTTCCGATTTTCTCCTATAACAATTTGAAGTGCTCTTCTGTAAGGAATATTCTCTTTACTCATAACATGACGTATTTCTCTTTCTTTCTGGTACATTGGGCACGATCTATCTAAGACAAAATGAAGACCTTTGCAATTGAGGCACTGAAAGGTTTTTAAGTCGCAGTTGTTCTGTTCCGTACTTCCACATTTTGGGCATAAAACTTTCCTTGTTGGGCATACTTTAATTATATGACCGAATTTCCAACATCCAGTACATTGTGTTACGGGAAAGGTATAATTCTCCACTGGAAATTTGCATTCGTACGCCGACACATACGCGGGTAGCTCTTTGCCCTCAAAACATATCCTCATACTTTCACTTTCCACCCATTTGCCATTAGAATCTAAGCGTTTGAGCCTTTTTATTGCTAAGATCTTAATCTCGCTTTTTAAAACTGCTAAGATATCCTCGTCAGTAAATTCTAGGTCCACACCCTTTATTAATCCATATGTCGTAGTGTTTTCTAAAGTTCTCCTGCAATAATAATTGAGTTCTTTAAATTTTTCGTTTTCCAGCAGTTTCATTGCATCAACTTCACTTTCGAAAGAAATCAGAACTTTAAACGGAGATTTGTACTTAATCTTGTTAATATTGCAAATATTTTCATTTCTCAATAATTTAGCCAAAGCCATTTGTTTTGGTAGTTCTTTGTTGGATGTAACGCAAATTTCAAACTTGGCTATCTCCTCAGGCCTGCTTGCGTTTTTTTCGATCTGTTGCTGATTTAAAGAACTACTTCTTAACAGGCGTTTTTTGCTTCTTCGTACTTCTACGAATCCATCTTCACTACTAATATCTTCTTCACGTTGTTTCCTCTTTTCCAATCGAATATCCGTATTCTGAGAAGTCAAATCCATACATTCATTTTCTAGCTCCGAAATCTGGCTGACTCTTCTCTGTAATATTTGGTTCATCTCTAATTCACATTCCTTTAAAATTTCCGAAACGCTTTTATCACCTCCGTCCGCCGAACTATCGTCCTCCATATTGAGGGTAGTTAGAAAACTATTACAATAACACGGATACGGCAGCGACACGGTTACTAATAATAACGTGTGCGCACCTCACGACCGCTCACGCGATACTATTCTATTGATTTACATTTAAAGTTTTATGCCTCATTACCGGCACCCTAGCTTCTTATTATTTTTATAGTAAGTAATGCCAGTGTATTGATAATACGATAGTTATTATAATTATTGTACGCAAATCAACATGATTAGTTGTAAAATGTCACCATTACGAATATTAAAAACCTGACATATATTTTTATATTAACGAAATGTGCATATTAATACACCTCTGCCTAACCCTTATGGCGAAAAGACGCATCTGCTTCGTTAAAACATTGTTTTAATGAATTTTTTTAGGGTTCCGTGGAAAATAAACAACATAATCTTGAGGTTCTCAGTACGTGTGCTGTTTCGTCTCAGAAAATCATGCTTTTTTTTAGGGAAACGTCATGTCTAGACTCGAAGATGTTAGTAATGAACCGCCTTGGGACTATTCTAGTTCAGAGTTCTTAACGCCGGTTTTAACTTTGCACTCTCGCATCGTCTGCGTTGTTGTATGTCTGCGAAACATTCCGCAAATGACGCTATAGATTAACTCTGTGGGGAATAACTTCTGCCATTGAAGAAACTTGCAAGGGTTACTCGCGTACACAAAGTCTTGAGCTACTCGAGTCTGGGATTGCTTACTCTTTTTATCAAGTGGTTCTGTACAAAGCACTTTATTATAATAGACAAAAAGAAATATTTTTTTAACATAACAGTTTTTCTGTGTTGCTTTACATTTCCCTCCTATATAAAATTCGTCTAGGTTGAAAATTAAGGACAGACATTGGACATTAATTGGTTAAATAAAATGCATTGGAAATTTTTCAAAATTTAAAAAATTTTTTTTTTTTTTACAGTTGGATAAAAAGTTTTGAAATACATTAACAAGGTACAAGGCTTATCGAGATTTGACAATGTTACCAAAATCACAAAAAAGGTACACTATAAAATCTTCCAGCTATAGTTTTACCTAGAAATAAGATTGATTACCTACCTCATTAGTGGGCAAGGCATAAGGGTCTGACATTCCAGAGAACGCAAGACCTTATGAATTTTAATGACCTCATTTTAGGTTTTCAAGTGCGTGACTGAAAACACATTATAATCTCTCGGTAATTTTACCTGTCGTTTTCGACTTTAAGTGCATATTGAACTCATTACCAAAGTTTGAACAAGTAATTCGCTTCTGTAAGTACCTAATGGAAAAGTATAGAGTTCATCACTAATGAAGAGGTAGAGTGGGAATGATGAACACGGTATACTAACTAAAACAAAATTAATACAACTCGGATTGACGTCCGAATGTTGGTCTAGGAGTGACAAATAGCGTTGAATCTGCCGGGCTCTGACTCAGAATAGTGGGTTCTGTCAAATGAGACTAAGGATGATTGCCCGGTGTATATGGACCAAGGATCTGGTAAAGCTCGCGGAAAGCCGCTGGATGAATGAAGCGCAGGACGGATAGGTTAGGAGATCCTTGGGAAGGCCTATGCCCAAGGCCGACTGTAAGAACTAAGCCAAACTGAAGCAGTATGGATTGAAATGTTGTCCAAATCGATTAACATATTCTTTTTTATCATTTTTACGGTATCATAAATGATAAGAATGTAGACGCTGCCCTGACCAATAGCTTGGTCTTGAGTCTGGCATCTGTTTTTGACCGCAGCGTTGTCTGTACTTCTTGTAATATGCGTTTCAATATAGGTACTCATTATTTGAGTCAAAAGACAACCCCCAAATATAAAAACTAAAAATAGCCCGTTGGCTCCCACGAATTGGAGGCTGCACAAAAGAAACATTTCAAAATCATTTCTCTGAATACACTTTGTTAGCTCCCAAAAACGCAGTTCGTTATTCGAAAAGTTGGCTGTCTCATGTATGCTCGTAGTCCATCAATGCATTTGCATTAGATTATTTTGAAGAAAGGAAAATCTTAGCTCGGAATATTATTCGTTACAAAGAAAATATTTCATTTTAATTTTTATACTTAATCCGAATTGTTTCTATCGTATAGATCGATGAATACTTTATTACCTTGTCACTATAATGATCTATACGATATGGAGGCTACTGTAAAACTGCACAAACGCTGTCGTTGGTACTTTAGTACAACCACATGGTAGAATAACGATGCTGACCGTCCTAGCTTCAGTATTATGCTCAGATTCAGAAATAAATGAATTTGAATTATAATTCTTAGGCAATAAAAATAAAATTTCTAGCGCATCGGGTTTCGGGATTTCAGCGCTTTGGCGGTGCGCCCGCGCGATCTATTTATGCATTTGCGCAATTTGATCGTTGGTGGCTTTGTAATAAAGTTTGAAATTGCAATTAACGAATTTCACCGACGTAGGTGTAGCACCACAGTCGCGCTTCATAAGGCATAAGATTCGAAAGCACCCTAAGGCTAGTTACAAATCGCACCACGTCGGCGGAACGTTACGGTTTTGTTCTGTTTTTTTTTTTGTAGTTCGTACAGCGCGATTACGTCTTTGAATCAAAGTCTCACTATTTTTTTTTGTTTTCCGTGGAATTGAGACGTATCCGTGCGTTACGTCGTCGTGCTTCATCTACTAATTAAATAATGCCTAAAGAAGTCCCCCCAGTCCTAAATTATTTGCGGTCGACACAAAACTGGTGATTTGTCATTCTGTTCTAAGATTTCACTTTGATTTATATGGACAACCTCTTTGACACCAAACCCTCGTAGAAAGCGCTATTGTGGCTTATATATTGTCGTTAATCCGCCACAGTGCGAGGAACACCAGGTACAATTATTTGCACTTACTCGGTCTGTGTACCTTTATATATATAAATAATCACCTCTTACGACACCCACGCGCTTAGAAAAGGTGTGGTGAAAACAGTATCCTGTCTGGTCCGCTCTACTATCTCTGAATGAAGTGGTTCTATTCTAGTTCAATTCTAAGCGCCGCTTCAAGCTTCACCATGCGGTAGACGCTACTACATACTGATATGGCAAAAACGTTTGCCGTGGCGTCACAGTGTGAACATAGCCTAAATGCCCGTTGTTAGTTCTGTAGCTCGTTTAGAACAGTACTAAGCACGTTTTGTCTGAACAGCACTACGAGTGTCCTCTAATCCAAGGGTTATTTCACTTGCATAAGTTGATGCATAAGTTTAACATTATTTATTTTTATTTAAGAATTTATTTACTTTAAATAAATAAAAATTAATGTTTGCACCAAAAATGCAATGAACCTTTCATAAACATAAAAGAGTACACAAGGACACTTATTCCTAAAAAATAATATAAATAATAATATAATATTTTTGACATTTAATAATTTTAGTAAAAACATGGCCTGCCGTTTGCTAACATCTGAACATTGTGATGTTGCTCCTCCTACGAATCAATAGAACTGCGAGTTCGAGCCACTTCTAGCATCAGCGCCTTTATGAAGTCAAAGATTTTTTATTAATAAATGTTAACACTTTATTCATAATCTTTTTACTGAAAGGAATCCAGCGTCACCCTGCTTGCTGGAATTTCTAAACATTTCTCAACTTTCAACATTTAATAAAAAAATAAAAGGCTGTTCATTTGATAAAATTATTAGGCTATTAGATTTGAGGTGGGTCTAAAAGCTTTTTGAGTTCCACAGCAACAGTTACACAGGTCTGGCCAAGAAAAAAATTATCACAGTCGACTGGTGGTTGACGGCGTAGTTAATGTGACAGTTCTGGTTTTGATAGTCAAAACGAAGCAACTTATTCAGAGGTCAAAATAAAGATAGGTAACCAAATTTGATGAGTGCAATGATTTGATGATTTCTATGTAAGAGGAAAATAGTTTACTGTCATGATCAAAATGTTTCTTAATTTATATCTAGCCCGAATAAAGTCAATGACCGTATAAGTGTTATGATACTAGATTTCGGAAAACAGGCCTACCACATGGAGGGACAGTTTCTTATTGTAGAAAGACAATTTTACTGAAAAGAGACTTCAATTTACTTGTTATAAAATTTTTTTCTGCATTCAATGATTTTTGAAAAATCAGCTGGCTGAACTAGGAATCTATTTTACGATACCGGTCCGGTATCGGTAACCGGTACAAACGATTCACATACTTCATAATACCGTTTCATACATGATATACCCTAATAGATGAAAGCACAACAGGTATAAAAAAGGAAGTAACAGGAGGACCACCTTGAATTATTAACATACTAACCTTACCATTAATTATTTTTTTCTGAGGTGGCCGAAATGTTGCCTCTACTTATGTACTCGCCCCGCCGAGATCTTAGGATTTTTTTATTTAGAGTTATTATAATTTAGTGTATTTATTTTAAGCACAATTTTAAACAGTGTGTAGTGTTGACATGTAATGTGTGTATATGGATAAAACTGACATATATTCTGATCTAAGACTGACATATATTGTGTTTGCTTTATTTAAAAAGAGTAAGTTCTTTTTAAATAAAGCAAAAACAACATTAATTATTTTATATTATCTTTTTAAATAAAAAGAAAACCGTAAAATTTTACATTTGCTAAAAAGTATTTTGTTCCTTGTACAGTATTGTGATTGTGAGCAGACTAAAGAGTTGCATGCAAATAGGTACTACATACATTTGCCCCTACAGTGGGAGACGTGGAACAACGGCGCATCTGACCAATACAGCCCTCAATATTCATGCCCTAGAGACATTCATAGAACAGGAAACCAAATACGCTGTAGACTTTGAAGATTACCCTTCCGACCCATAGTCACTAGGCCTCTCGGTGGCTCTTTAAGTTGATACGTACACAACCGCTCTATTGCCGCACTCAGAGACGTCAAATAACGATAATGAATACTTAATGTCAAAAAATGACAATTCAAAACTAATCGCTATTCTTGCCGGGTCTGTGGTCTAGATTTAATTGAAATTTTTTGACATTATACATACATACATACATAAATCACGCCCATATCCCTGAAGGGATAGGCAGAGGTGAACTAGCACTAGTTTTTTGACATTAGGTACTCATTAAAGTTATTTGACGTCTCTGAGTGCGGCAGAACATTGTTTGCTAATATCTCTTAGCGGACGTTTGACAGTGCGCTTGATACGTCACCGGCCTCACAGAAGCCATAAGCTTCGATTGATTGATGCTCTGCAAATGGGCGATTGATGGGATTTGGAAAGTGCCGAGTTGGGTTTTTAATACTTGTGTCTTTGGGTTTGTTTAACCTTTTGCCTTTTGGCATAGGCAGAGGTATTAAAACCCACGTTTCGCCAATTATGTTAGGTACCATGCAATAGGTGGCGAGCCTTGTACATACATACAGGGATAGGCAAAGGTATTAAAACCCAGGTTCAGGTTTCGCCAATTATGTTAGGTCCCATGCAATCCTAGACTTTCCCCTCTTACAGGGATAGGAGGAACACCGGAGTGGTTGAGTGGGTAGTGCTGGTCGCTGCGTGCCTTGGCGAGTCCCACACACGCCAGTCGCTTAGCGGCTGGTTGGTGCTTCAAAGCATTCCACTCCGAAAAAAAAAGGTCCTATTGCCATCTATCGGGCACGTAAATCGCAGTTTATTGCTAGGTGTAATGAGAGGAACGCTACTGCTCATTACTTATCGTTATCTTAACCGTTGGTTTAATCATTATAAATTATTTAGGATATATAGATTGAAAATAATTAAGAATTATTGTTGATTTTAATTAAGAAAGACGAAACTTATATTTATGCACCTTTTTTCTTGTACAACTGATAACGTTTCGAAATAGCGACTATCGCTCAACTGTCGCATTTTGTATAACGAGCGTCGCTTTTCGCTGCCCGCACTGAGTTTCGGGATACGAGGCATGCAGTTGTTGTCAAGCGCTTTTATTATTAATTTTAGAAATGTATGATTTTACTATCTGATATTCATTATTGACTTTAGCTGTGAATATCTTTTAAAAATATTCATCATACGATTTTTTGTTATTGTATATTTCCAACCCTTCCCTTTATTTATTTACTTCATAACGTTTTCTTTTACTGTTCAACCGTTCGAAATGTCTAAGAGACTACACAATATAGTTAAGCATATTCTGATCACAAACATAACATCAACATTTATTTCCACTTGGAACATTCTGTTGAAATCTAAAGCCAATACTTGAAGAGTGTTTACATTTGAATAAAATGAAAATAAAAAAGGTCAATGAATAATAAATCAAGATCGAGAAAGATTTGATTCAATCCTCTTTAAGTTTGTGAGAGCCGTGTTAAGTAATCAGAGTAAAGCCCCGAACAAAAGCTAATCTAAAGAATTCTAAAAAGCACATTGCTAGTATCTGTCTACCAGTCCGAAATTAAAAAAGTGGCAAGTTCAAAGTATTTGGTATTCAATAAATTCTGTAATCTAAATATTCATTTGATCATGTAACTTTGTTCGTGAAATTAAAATGAAAAAAAAAGTCTTCGGTTTTTTATTTTAGAAGGGAAATGATTTTTTTTGTCACATTATTCAATACTAGTAATTTGTTGCGTTCTTCGGCTTCATTTGTTTTCGTTGTTGTGTAGTAACTACGTGCTGAGGTTTTGCTCGTTCATTAAAATTATACACTATAATTTTTTCCTATTGGTGAATTGGTTTGCTTTATCGTCTGTAGGTGAAAGGGACTCAACACTATAATATGTAATTCCCCAAATACTGTGAATTTATTTCTATAATTTTTCCAAAGATCAGCTGTTCCATTGAAAATTGCAATACCAACATTGTGTAGTTGATTACAACTACTATTAGACGTCCATTTATTGTAACTCATTTTTAGTAATTTTACAGCAGAGCACATCAAAATTTAAAAAAAAATCTCTCTGATTTCGCTTAAGTCTTATTGCCAACCAATCTTGAAAAATGGAGTCAACAAGTTAATAGCTATACATTCATAAGGTTACACTGTTATTTAAATTGCATATAATTGACTTTGTCAGTTACAAGGGCATATGAACATAACTACTACATGTAAAATAAGATTTTATACGATTATGTTGTAACTCAGACATACAATCGTAAAATGTATACTATTGAATATTTCAATGAGAAAGTTTTTTCCGAAAATAAAATTGTATCTTGAGATACAATGTAATATTTTTAATAGTTTCCTTAAATAATGATAAATGATGGTGTGTAATAGACATGCTCAAACCATGTCCGGAAATGGATTGAACATGGAATGGTTCCATAACGTTACGGACCTAGTTCCGTTAACATGTCCTCGGACATGATAACGGAACTGGTTAGGTCCTTGCTATGTAATGTAGGTCCTTTGGTTGGGCATAGGGGGTCTTAGTTCCAGATGGACGGTGATAAGCAGTAATGTGTCAACCCACAAAAACCCATATTCCGAGATTTCGACATAGATTGATAAAGCATCATTATTTTATTCTACAATTTTCAAAAGTGTTCTAATTCTAACTGACTTAAAACACTTTCTATAACAAAAAGATAAAAACAATTTTTAATAAAATAACAAATTAAATCATGTTTAGAATCTATGGGCGCCATTTTCTCAAATTGATATTCATATGGCTTGACACATTATTGCTTATCTACGTGCAGTTATAATCTAAACAGTTATTTGGATTAGACTGTATGACAAATAAATATTTCTGTTTTGTTATCAATTGATTTAGCTTAATACCTATCAGGCTTAGGACTGTCAACCAAATACTAATATTAATAACTAGCTGATCTGCCGGGTCAGTTGTTATGTACATTATTATGCCATATAAATTACCCCGTAGCCATGGTTACGTCAAATGTTTGACAGGAAAGCAGGTTAAATGGGAAAATGAATGTGTTGTTTTTACTATTTCCCTCGCAATTTTTCCATATTTTATCACATTTACTTCTTTATTTGCCTGGCCCAACACCATAATTTCAAAATCAAAATCAGCTAAATCGGCCCAGCCATTCTCGAGTTTTACTGCCGCACTCAGAAACGTCAGATAACGACAATTAGTGCTTAATGTCGAAAAATTACAATTCAAAACTAGTCGCTGTTCTTGCTGGGTCTAAGGTCTAGATTTAAATAAATTATTTTGACTTTAAGTACTCATTAAAGTTAATTGACGTCTCTGAGTGCGGCAGTTAGTGAGACAAACTCATAGCAATTAATTTTTTATATTTTTGATGATGATAATTAATAGTAGTTATTATTAAAGTATTTTATTTAAAAAAAAATTATTCATACTTTATTTATATAATCTTATTAATGTTATTATTTTGGGTAGCGTGCTAAATAAAAATTCCAAGAACTCGCTCAGAGAATTGCAGTAAGCACGTGATAAGGTCAAGAGTTCAAAACAAGAATTCTAATTTGATTAAATGTGCTTAAAACATAAGTCACGTTATCCATAAGCAGTTTTACATTCGCTTATTATCTGTCTCATTCTAAATCCCGCTGGGATAAAATCGGGAATGCTCGGAAGGTGCTCGGCTCGGACTCGGAACTGCCGGCGCCGCTCGTTCCGGAGTTTTCCGACCGTCGTCGGTCCTCGGCATGCCTCGGTTCGCTTTGGACATGGACATGGACATGCGAGGAACTGTGAACCTGTTTAGTAAGACGCTTCGGAGAGGACCGATGTCGTTCCAGTGCCGGACATAGTTCCTGGAACTATTACGATCCGGAACTACACATGTCTAGTGTGTAACTCAATGTACCATTTTATGAAATGTAGTTGACTTGTGAATTACAATGATTTTACAGTTTTTAATATCTATACGTAAAGGGCTTAAGGCGCAGTAGTGAGTGCAAAAATATTGTAATTTTTTGTATAGCAAGAATATGATTGTAACTAAAAACTGACAAAAAGTGAGTTACAATGTTGTTCCTTGCAGGTGTCGCAATACTGCCTATTCTCTAAACCATTTTAGAAACTGATAATTTCACGTCAGTCTCTTTCTTTGCTTTTTAAGGGCGTGTGAGAGTAGATGTTCCCATTATAGCCCATTGAGTTCATTGAAACATATTTTTTATTTATATTCATTTATCACTAGCGCCGTTCAGCTGTAATGGATGAAGGAATCAAAAGGGAGTGGATAACTTAATAACGTGTTACCTTTATGAATGAAATGAGAACATTCTACGCCGACCTCAGATAAACTGAGAACAGGGCATCAGGAAGATCATGATTTATGTATGAGTGTGCTATCAGTTTATATTAGTACATATAATCTAGCGAAACAAAGCACTTAAGGCGACGCTCGCGTCCCCGGAATATAATTAATAAATCATGTATAGCTAACGGAATTTAGTCTACAATCGCTTGACAGTGCTTACACTGCAGGGCGCAGATATGTCTGAAGTCTGAGACGGCACGCAATATCGGCCATTAGGTTACATCAGCATTGATTGATGCCCACCAAACAACAAATTGATAGCTCCAATGTGACGTTCTGTTCAATTTGAACAAGAGCTATTGGCAAAATATTGCTTGCCTGCCAGCTGCAGTGAAGACTGTAAGCAACTTTGTGAACAAACTTTGTATTGAAGTACGGTTAACAGATCAAACACGAAGATCTTCTATTAGGAAACGATGGTGTGATAGCTAGATAAACTATGCTGTTAGATGTTAAGCTGGCTGTACATACTTCCACGTACATTTCATTTTTTATCTGTTACATTCCTACGCTGTGCCGTACTAGTGCCATGTAATACAGGTAGAGCAGAATACAATTATTAAGGTCACACCCCTCATCTCTGCCGTGGGTGTCGTACAAGGCGACTAAGGGTTAAAACAATGATGAGAAAGGATTCCTGTAACCACCTAGCAATAATCTGTGATTTACCTCACCGATAGATGACGATAGGCTCAAATGGAATAGGACCAAAGATTCTTGGCGATAAGTGGATGAAAATACGCCTCTGCCTACGCCTTCGGGCACAAATGGGCATGATAATAATATATGACAATGTATGTGTGTATTCCTACGCTTATTATGGATCTACACACACGCTTCACCTTTATTTGGCGACAGATACAATAAAACCGATTGTATTTTGGTTTAGCTTTTAAGCACAAAAGCATTATAGCCTTTAAAATCTTCTTTAATGACCACAAATATAACGTATGTGGGTCAAATGCTCTACGGTGCGATCGCGCGTGCTCAAGCATTTATCTCCAATTGCCGAACTAACTACAATCTGTTTGGACACTGCAGCAGTTTGATGAGCAGTAAATCACGTGAGCGCACATTAGTGTACTTCAAAAGGCTGGGTGGAATATCACAGTTTTGCTTATGCAGCCATTGTCTCTTTTGTTTTAACGAAAAAAATGTCACACAACAAAAAACAGTGTACTAGACTATAAAATGTAGATGTTATAAAAACATTCAAACATTTATATAATGTTCAAATACAAATTAAATCATAATAAGTAGCTTTTCTTCTTTTTTACTTTTCACGTCGTCCTGCCCCTAGCCAAGTAGCCAATCAATTCAAATGTAAGAATCTGACAGACTACAGAGAAAAAAATACGTCAGTTTCATACTTTTGTATTTTATACGTTCGAATAGATAAGCTTTGGCTAGGCCCTCTGGTTGGCGATTGGTACAGGCAGCCGCCCCATTGCCAGAGGACGCAGATTCGATTCCCGCATTAGATCAACAACTTTTCTGATCTCTTTTTCTCCATATAGAATATTTCTGATCTTAGTATCCTAACCCGGTGGTTTTTTACCTCTCAATGAGTCTGTTGACGACCCTTTGAATGGAGTAGTACAATTATTCATAATTACTTTACTTTACTTGGAAATGGAGCTCGCTAAAGACGACATTCGAATGAAACTTACAAATATAAAAGCCAAAGTGTCCTTTGCAGTGTCAATAGCAATTAAAATATAAACCTCTCAACTAGTCCACGGAGCTCCGTACCCTTCCGTACCCAATCCCGGCAAAAACGTCTAAAATATCAACGGTCTACAAACCCTGTGCGAATTCAAAAGTGCAAGTGCCGTTCCAGCGCGAAAATGAACTTACGTTAAAACTCTATGAGCATTTAAAACTGAAGCGTTTAAAGAGAAACATCACGGTGGTGTGGCGCCCGATATAACTTGAGCTACGCCGAAACCGGCCAATGTTGATTCTTGCACTGCAAACTTATGGTGTTCCATTCTTTGTCGGTTCTTGAAAGACTGGCTGTTGTGGATCGTCTTTTATTTTGGAAAAGTCAGCTCGGATCTCTATGAAGTGTCGTTCTAAGCATATACCACTCGGAAAGCCCTCGAAGGGGAAATTCGCCGTATTTGGCGAGTTTCCCACGGTCCTTAATTAGGAATCGCTTTTGGGACTTAATATTGCATAATCGTTCAAAATTCACGTTAATTTGCCACGTAAAGTGTCAATATAGTTTTACGAATCTTTTGCGTGAAAAACTAAGGTATTAATTTACATTCCAGATGGCGCTGATTGATCATCTGAGTCGCGTCAACTTTTTATCAGTTATGTAAAGTGTTTATGATTTCCCTAATATGGTATTACATACATACTGTAAATATTGACATTGTTACTTTCATTTGAAAAATAATTAAAATTAAAAATAATTTTATTTCCTAACCAAATGTTCCGGCTGTCACACACTTCCCGAAAGACACATCGCAGAAGCGTTTTACTTAAACATGACGTCAAAGCCGCTGTAAGTCGTTCGATGAATTTTAATGCACCTTAGTCTTGCAAAAGAGATTTAATATTTATAGGATTTGAAAAATACAACGAAGAATACAAGAATCGCTTTCAATGGAGCTCTTCAGAAACGCCTTTGTAAAAGGAAAAGAAATGTTGATGTATGAGTCTGATCTGGCGGCGTATTGAGACGCGAATAAAGGTTATCCAGGCAGCTTTAAACTCGGTGTACTTTGCTGTAATATATGAGGGCGGTATAAGTAAGAGTTCAATAGCTTTGTCTGCGATGTAAATATCTCAGGAACAGAAAATCACACAAGTCCTGATTGTTCACAACATACAGCTATTCCAGTGTTCAGTATATATTTTTTAAAATTCTCGACTCTTTCGTAATTATTCGTTATCTATTCTTTGTAGATACCACTTTAACGTATGTGTACACTTCAAACAATAACTTGAAACGGATTAAAACGAGGAAGGCCCAAAATCAAAAGAACAAAATACAAATAAAAAATTATATTTTAGTAAATAAATTATCATGCTTGTAACCAAAGTAACGTTTTTGAGACATTTACCTAAAATAAATAAGTCTTGCCGCCTTAACAAAAGAGAATAATATTAAAACTCACCCGACACCATAAAAATGTTTTACAGAAAAAATGAACAGTTTTCCCCAATATAAAAATGCTTTAATATTTCCTCCCAGAAATTCCTTCTTTCAATTTAAAAGAGACGAAATTGATGCTTGACACAAAAACTGTGTATACAAGCTAAACGTTGAGTGAAACTCAAACGTTTGCCAGCATTTTAATTCGCTAATTTATAATTTCAATAAGCATTTTAAAAAATCAACGAAATGACGGAGAACCTTAATAAGAAACATTTCATAGGGCTTTCACTATTAAATGCTTTTCTATTTATTTCTGTACTATTATTGAAAATTATAATTATGCGTTATGATTGGATTTTGAATATTATACAAATATAATATTATTATGTTATTGACCTGACAAAGTTGGGGAAGCGTGGGTGCTAGTTCACCTCTGCCTACCCCTTCGGGGATATAGGCGTGATTTATGTATGTATGTATGTTATTATGTTATTCTTTGGTTTTAATTGTGTTGATGATAATAAATATTATGATCTTTGGGTGATGTCAGATCAGGTTACAACTATGTTGCTTGCTTCTGCTACAAGCAAGTGATGGCAACAGATATTTCAGGGAGTGATTGTTATTGATTCAGATCACCGAACATGCGATGACTGACAATTGAAAATATTTGCGTTCATGAGAAATTTGTAAGATATAATTGTATTTTTCTGGTCTTGTGTTTTTCTGAAAATTTCTTTGTAATTTGTTTTGTTTGTTTTCAAATATTCTTTATGTCTTTATGTCTGTATATCCAGTTTGAACTAAAACCCAATGTGTACACGGGAAACATACTCTGCTCAGGGGAAGTACCGGAGATTTCCTAAATTTTAATGTCGCATTAGGAAAGCTAATAATGTAATGATATTATTTTGTGCAAAAATCGTATTATTATTAGATTTAAAATAATTGCAATCAGTCTTATAAAACAGTGAGAAACCCTATGAAGAAATAAGGCTAAATAACCGACTCTTTGCAGTGTTTAAAAACTCAATAGTAAGAAGTTACGACTTGCGTCGATTCGTTATTTTTTTATTGACGACTGTGCACTGAAGGCGAATGTGCATATTACTTAATTTTCACCCCGGGCAGTTTTGACGAGCTAAAGCTATTGAATTTTGGATATTATGTGTCAGAATATTAAGTATTTTATGTTAATCTGTGGCATATCCCATTTATAGTATGCTACTCTGTGGATTTTTTCTATTCTCTCTCTGCTAAAAAAGGTGGCTCATAGAAGTGCACCTTTTCATTTGTCTCCATTAATTAGTAATATAATGAATTATAAGTATTTGCCAGTTTTTTTGGATGTGAGATTCTGACGCGTTTTGTATCAACATTGTTATTGAACGTGTCATGTCGAGGTCAGAGCTTCGTTGGCAGATCGGGTTGTGGGTGGGCTTTGAAGATCCATCATTATAGACCGGGGCATAATGCGTACTCCCCTTTTCGGCCTTGGACGTACGGGATTTCGATAAATATCGACTTGACAATAAATTCATAAGTGTATTGTAATCATTTCTATGGATCCTAAATAAATGAATTTGAGATTTGATTTAAGATCACGTTTACGGCTCAGATGGCAGTTAGGGGAAATACGGGGAAGAAGAACAGGATTTTATTTTGATGTTAAATAATTAAAAAGTGCTTGTACTGCCGCACTCAGAGACCTATAATATACTATAACCGGAAGGAATAGGGACTAGTTTTTAATTTTTCTTTTTTGACATTCAGTATTCTTTAACGTTAATTGACGTCTCTGAGTGCGGCAGTCGATATTGTTTTCAATAGGGTATTGTAAATCTTTCATGGGCAATGTTATAGTTGTGATAAGGCTTTCTCGTATAGGCTATAGATTGCTTCTCACCACTTGCTACTAAATTTACACATCAATTCTATCGCTTCATCAAAATTTAATGTCCTCGTACATACCCGTCGTTAACTTCGGGTACCCTTGACCAGGGTTCGGGTTTTATTAATGTAAAAGAAGCGATCGCATCTCAGTGTTTTTTATTTTATTTATTGTTTTTGACAGAGTTTTTGTTACTAAAACAGAAAAGAACTTAAGCCAAGACAAATGATGATGATGATGATGAATATGAAAGTAATAAACTAATAAATGACGGAATACACTGTGCAGTGTGGTGACGGAAGAGCAGAATACCATTGTCACCATCTATCATCTCACCCGCCGATGTCGTACAAGACGATTGAAGGTGAAGACAACGATGATTAATAGATGTCACACACAGCAACAATAATTATAGCATCCAAAACCTTTTTGGTCTCTGCGAAAATTTTTGGAATTCGTTCAGACCATCAAACTGAACAAATTTTATCATGGGAGCAACTCCAAATTCACGAAAAAATATCAACTGTTTCATACAAAATGATAATACCTACTTGACCCAAAGGTATGAAACAGCTGTTATTTTTTTCGTGAATTTGGAGTGGCTCCCATAGTCTCCTGGTATAAAAATATTATCATATACGACCACACGCAAGTAATATACTATAATATATCGCAACTACGGAATTCTATCGGAAGCTGTCTTGCAAGTCGCAATTCTGTTATGTCCAATGTAATAGGATAAAACAACTCTGTCTACCCCTTCGGGGATAAATAGTCGTGATTTATGAATGTATTCTTGATTACTAAGAAACCATAACACAGTGACCTGTATTGGTTCTTTTTAGTTTTATTTCAAAACAAAATCCTGCATCAGTTAATATAAATTGCAATTTCTATATCAAATCAGAGATAATTTTAAAGGAAGGCAGTTCACTGTGTGTGCTAGCAGTCTATGGAATGATTTTGGCGGAATGGAACTCCTT
Source organism: Cataclysta lemnata (assembly GCA_963931975.1). NCBI lineage: Eukaryota > Metazoa > Arthropoda > Insecta > Lepidoptera > Crambidae > Cataclysta > Cataclysta lemnata. The sequence goes on from OZ008339.1 coordinate 11,037,366, forward strand.
GGTTTTGGCCCCAAGCCAGGAGCAGTGTATGGCGCAATATATTTATGGTGCCGAAGGATATTAGACTCTTTTGCTGTGTCCTAATAAAAGATACGCACTGTAACCACATAAAGAAGAATCAGACGCAATTTCTAGGTCACAACACAATATTACTAACAACAATGATTCAGTAGGTATCTGTTAGATGGATGCTTTTATTCCTATCGATTTTGTAATTAAGACGTCGATAGCCGCAGATCCTAAAATTAACCCCGCTCGGCAATTTCCAATAGAAATCCTATATATCTAATTAGTGAGCTGATAAGCTTAAGTTGTCGAAAATCGGATTCGTAGCAGCAAGATTACGAAAACAAACGTTCGCTGTCGAGTCGAAAACATATTAACTAACGAATACCCACGTGATAGTCTGCTCGAGTTTCTATTTGAATTGAACATAGTAATAATATATTCTCAGAAATTTCACCATCCAGTTCAATAGGTATTAAGTCAGCTTATCTGTTCAACGGGCTTTCAATGACGTCTCTTCAAATGCTTAGATACGATAGAGTTGAAAAGATTTTGTGGCATAATTTCCTTTTTTTACATACATACATCACACCTTTCCCCAGAGGCAGAGATTACTTCTTTCTACGATCCTACATAAAATATGTCTTTTGCTTTATCTAATCTCATTAAAGTCCTCATAAAAGGAACACTGCAGCCCATTGCTCGACACTGTCTCTACCCTTAGTTACCTTGTATCATACAAACATACAATACAAATACATCATACAAGTTGTATGACACCCGCGGGACAGATGGGAGATTGTGACAATATTATTGTCCTCTGCTAATGGCACACGGTCAAGTTATAATTAACTCTAGTTTTTTTTAAATTAAATATTGTTCATTTCGAAATTGAATTTCGTACCCCTGGCTCTTTCATCTTGGTCATTTTCTAATGTGGTACTGGGGCCCCTGTTGAACTTGTTGTGCCACATTAACCCGCCGTTTTTCACTTACATCAATGGTGACGCCGGTCTCACGCACCGGGTTAATTCCAGAACTGGCACCCACCCTGACCTCACCGGGTGAACTGACGACGGGAAGCGTGCAATACGGCAGCTACTCGAAATCACAGAAAAAGTCGATGACGAGGAAAAAAGTAATTACAATTTTTAAAAACACCCGGTCTCACAGACATATACCATGCTCCAATTCTGATACAACGGCAAGACACATAGTCGACGACGATCGACGGCTTATCCGGTCAACCGAACACGCTCTGGTGCCTGTCTGACACGAAATACGATCGGTCGTCGACGACGGAGACGTCAGGCCAACTAGTCACGACTGAAATGCTGTGTTCGAAACCTCGTTAGTGCTGCGCTGGAAGAGACATTTTGCCAGAGAAACGAAGGCACTAGTAGGGGAAGGTGACACAAGGCACAACACAAGGGTACTCATCGTGCTTGTGTAGTTGGTTTGCCTAGGTTGCTTATTTGAAAATATTCTTATCCATATAAGAAAAGATAGATGCATTGTGTGAAGTATGAATGTAAAGGTGATGGCTATAGATGAGGGAAAATATTTATCTACAATATAAGAAAAGATGGATGGATTTTGGAATGTATGATGATGGGTGTAGATGAGGAAATGACGAGTGATGGAAGAGTGTGGTGAAAGCGAACATCCTGCGCCGACCTCAAATAGGATGGGATAAGGGAAGGGTGGTGATAATGATTCTTATCTATACAGATTTTAGTGGTTAGAAAAAGAATTTCGAAAAATTATGATCTTGAGGCGGGAATCGAACCCGCGTCCGCTGCTATCCGGGCAGGTGCCTGACCGCTCGGCCATCCAAGATACTAATTAACTTGCCGAAATTCTTCTAACCTTTACACTTCACGTTGTAAGTGTACCCTCGCAATATAGAAATAAATTTCAAACATTCCAAAGCAGATATTTTTAAAAATACCGTGCGTTCGGTTAAGCTTGGGTTTGCTTTATAAACTATTTGATTTTTAATTTTAACATTATATAAATGTTAGAAAAATTAGTACAAAGATTTTAGTGGTGGGAAAAAGAATTTCGAAAAATTATGATCTTGAGGCGGGAATCGAACCCGCGTCCTAATTTTTTGTACTAATTTTTCTAACATTTATATAATGTTAAAATTAAAAATCAAATAGATTCTTATCTATATTTGAATAATATACAGGAATGATCTTGTATATAAGAATATTTTTCAAATTAATACATACACAAGGCACCAAATCCGATTTTATGAACGACAATTTAAAACGAACAGACGGTTGACTTAATGAATTGTTCCAACATACATAAATCAGGTCTACTTATACCCGAAGGGGTAGGCAGAGGTGAGTTATCACCCACGTTTCGCCAATTATGTTAGATTCTATGTAGCAGTATATCAGTATGAGAGGAACGTTGATACCTATTACTCATCGCTGTCTTAACCCTTAGTCGCCTTGTACGACACACGCGGGAGAGATTGGGGGTGGTGACAATTTGACAATTGTATTCTGCCCTGCGGCACTGTGAAATTGATATAAAATTGTTTGAGTATTTTTATTCAAACTAAAATTGACTCAATAGGAGTTTGAATATAGAGCCTTCGAATATAAATTGGTTTATTAAAAAGGACATTGGATGGATTTGCAAAGGAACATTTTTGAATATAGACCAATTGTACGGTACCATCAATCTTTGTAAACTGTGTTCGGGGAAAATATTCGGCCCTTATCCCCCCATCCTTGTTTAACTTTCCCTTTCAGCGGCCAATGAATTTGGTCGGACATATCTCTTAAGTTCGAAAGGGCCACTTAGAAAATGGCTCCCAGAGTTTTGGATCAGCTATCTTTATGAGTGGCGAGGCGGTCGGAGCGGTTTGTTATTGCTTCCCTGGCTGACTATACTATAATACTATGACCGACTATATTTAAGCAGCCTCCGTGGTCTAGTGCTTCACCCACCGGAATTAGATCCCCTGGTTCAATCCCCAGGGAGTACAAATTTGTACTCGGTTCGGTTGGTGGTAGAACGTTTTTCAAGTTCATCTACCCCCATCTTACCATCAAAATCTGTTGCCATAATAATCATGTTAACAGCAATATAAGTGTTGTGTTCCGACAATTTGTGATGAGATATCCAGCATGACTGCATCTGCAAAAGTTTATAACCCCCAATAATACGCACTGATGACTGGAGGCCCATTATGACACCTGTATGCCATCATCCATAGGGAAATCCTGGGTCCTAACAGTGGGATATTCCATGTAGGTGCTGGTTAAGATAATGATTAGGTGTTTCATTTCTAACATTTTGATACTGCTAAATCCAAGACAGCATGACGATACCTAAGCCACATTTTCACAAAATAAAACCTCACGATGACTATCTAAAGACACCATAAACTCGGCGTGTGTAATCGAACAAATAAAATGTTACACATGCATTTTGTTCACCCATACGTCGACATGTTTTTATCTCATGTTACCTTTGTCATTGTCTTAGCAATCGCCCTGTGTGCTAGCTAAGCAATTGCTAATTCAGCTGTTATTTTGACTCTATTTTAGGATAGCCAAAGCTTATTATAACTAACCTTTGATATCTTGAATGAAAATCATTGGATAGGTTACATCATAAAGACAGTATCCCCAAAATGCCTTTCGAACAAAGCCCACATATTTTGTATCAAAATTATAGTCCAATAAATTTTGCAGATAGGAAATAGGCAATGTACGTACGTAACATAACAATAGTCCCTGGACTACCATTCGATAATGTTGAAAATATTACGCTCTTATTATGAAGGCCTTTTACATAAAGTAAAATTTTAAAACTTTAAGAATTAATATTTTATTTATTTTCAAAATTAAAATTCTGATCGTAATCTGATTTAACTCAGTTTAAGCAGAGGGTAACAGAAATTTACGAAAAGCTTGAAGAGAAACCAGAATACATTGTTACCTCCCCCTATATCTTGCAATAGTTTCAATAGTATTATTTTTTGGAATATTTTTCCACTCTTTAGTATGTTATTCGAATTACCCTCTTTTTCCTACAATTTTTTTATCCAGCTATTAATTCCAACTTTATTCAACCCACAGTGGATTAGATTCAATACATTTTCTCCAACGATAGTTATTCACTCAATGTCGTCTGCATCTAATGTCTAAGCATTAATCACTGTAGCTGTGTGTATTGACGCGGCTGTGTTCCCTGCAATACGGTATTAGTAACGAATGGTATATGTCCTTCATAGATCGATAAGTTGTGATTCCACTTCATCGTTCAATAAGTCTAATGTATAATTTCATTCATTTGCTAAAAATAATATCTCAGAAATATTACGAAATGAATAGTATATGATATCACCTAATGTTATATACTATAACTTATTACTTCTTTTTGGAAGAAAAGTGTTTTTGATTTGTATCTATTTTATGTTCAAGAAGGTATTTATATTTGAAGATACCCAAAGCGCTGGTGTCAGGCAAGCAGCCGGCTGTAATACCTAAGCGAAAACATTGAGCAACATGGATTGGAATATTGTCACCCCAATTACTCTTTCCGTTCATTAGTCACTCGTACACGGTAATTTTTATCACTTTTCTAAACATTCATTCATCACTAGCACCTTTTCGGTGTGAGTGGTAATATTAATCGAACTGACTCGGTCGCTTGATGACATCTGACGGATTTTAAGGTTTTTTTTATATTAATTATACAACATGAAAATACATCAGAGTACAACTATGAAACTTACAGGGAATTCAGTAGGTACTATCTCACTTGAGTATTTAAAGTATCGTGTACATTGGATTCCAAAAAAAATCCGATTTGAATAAGCCCACGGCTCAAATTCATGTCACAGTGAAAAGTTTCAGTGTATTTCAATCGTTCCTATTCCTGTGATAGACTCAAACTCGTTTGGGCCTAGCGACAGTAGGCAGTATTTGTTCACTGAAAATTGTTTGTGACATCTGGGGGATACATATTTGATTTGTAGCTTGAGAGTATGTTTCAGTGGCTGTGCTGGTATTTGCTCGTCAGCCTACTACAAAATTAAAAATTTTCTCAATCGACTTTGTACTTCACTACAAACAAGTTAAGGTTGACAATCGGTTGAGGAAATTTGACAGTTTTGACTAGTCTGAAGTGCCTGAAGTACCTATAATTAGTTCGAATAAAAATGTTCGTTTAAGTCGTTCGTTCGAATAACAGCTTTTACCTATGCGTTTTATTAAATACAATGGCCACAATATTCATCTTGCTCTATTCACATTTTATCTGAGGTCGGCGCAGTGTGTTTCCTTTTCGTTAACCGTCAGATGTCATCAAGCCAACGAATCTAACTGATATCAATCGAAAAGGAAACATCTTCATGCAGGAAAGGTGCTATAGCCGATGGAATATATAGAAAAGTTATCGGAAGGACCATCCCGAGAGACAGACTATGAGACAGTGATATTTATTTATTCAATTATTACTGTCAAAAACACAGCTTTTTATTATTCTTTAAGGTGGTATTCACTTATGAATCAGCCCCATTTTTTTAACATTGCAATCGATGTCCTTTAAAAATAAAGCAAATATATGTCAGCCAGTTCGATTCATGCATTGGAGAAACAAGAATATCAGCTGTGGCAGCGTGCATTTGAAAACAATATTTTCTTTGATCAAAATTGTCTGTGCAGTCAACCAAATCATTTTCCATCCATATAAAAGCTGACGTTGGCGAATCAGGAACTTTGTAAACACAGTATATAGCTCAACAGATACGAACATCGTCACAACTTTCGTTTCTAGTTAGTTCGGAGTCATGATTTCCCAAAGGAGCGTATCTAACATTGATAATACGTCAAATGCTTGCTCCAGACTTATAGACCATCAACACCGGCATCACAGATTGAGTTTTACTATCCTGTGAAATAAAGAATGGGACGGAAAATCAGTTTGCTTTGATCTTGTAAAAGAAACGCTCTTCAATAACAGCGTCTGGCCTTTTCACACGAGCACGATAAGGGGTGTAAACGAATATAAACAAGAACCAGTCTGTCGTTTATACCAATTTCACTTTTTGATAAAAGTGTATCAAATACATTTTAGAGGGTATGAGACACGATCGGAAAAATAAGTAGCACAGCACTTTCACAATTAATATTAAATTTTATATTAATAAGGCTTAGATATTTTTTCATTAATACGCCGCTGAATTCGGGGATAAACTGACGCGTTATGTGTATGTTTCATTTTCTGTAATGTGATAAGACTCTACATACCAAATTATTAGACGGTAGCTAGTTAAAGTTATTTAATTTTGTTCCCTTTAGGCCTATATACTCATGGGTTGTTAAACGTCCAGAGGACGTTTCACGTAACATACCCTCCGACGTCGCACAAAGCACGGAGAAAAACGCACGTTTAAAATATCCCTCATGCATAGAGCCTCTTACATAAATTTTGTAAAAGTATTCCATGCATCTAATTTTTTATGGTTATTATTCTTTAGCATAGCTTTCCCTTTATCCTGAAGATGATTTCAAAATAGTTTTAAATAAATGCTGTTATTTTGCAAATGCTATATTTAACTCACCCAAATGACATAATTTAAAGTTAATTAATTAATTAATGCCCCGTCAAATGCCACGCTAGTTCCAAACAACAATCCCAGTGGATACACACAGATTACACGATCCCGGTCAAAAGTCTTGAGAATATGTGACCCGTTACCGAGAGTCTATTGTAAGACTATTGTACGTTATTAATTATTCAAGGGCTATGTAACATTGTGTGGGCCGATCTGTGTTTATTGTCTTGGTTTATTAATGATATACCTCTAATAATACTATAATCCTGGCACCGGAAGAAACACCCACTTTAAGTCTGCCATTGTTCGTATTGTAATAGACGACAGTAATCCTTATTAACACTACATTTATAACACAATAACATTTTGGTAATAAATAACAAAACTTATTTGTACACATTTTTTTTTGAGTTTCTAGTTACATCAATAACATATGCCAAGCTATATCAATCGACTTTTTGGTTATGGTTGACAATTGGTTGGCGATATTTCACAGATATAATAGTCTGACGTGGCGTTTTACTATACATAGGCAGGGTACTTATAGCGTGAGATTGAGAGCTAAGGGAGATTCCGTCTAGTTACTTAACGTCAAACGTGTTTTAAGTGATTACAACTGTAAAAAAAGAAAAAGTGTGCGTTATTTATTGATTTCGATTCTATCGACATTGAACGATGGGCCAAAGGAACGGTACGTCAAGGAATGTTATTTAGTATCTTAGTATCTTTCCTTCGGCAAACTCTATAAGGATGGCGTTTGCCGAAGGAAAATGATAAATTATATGAACTTTATTGTTTTATTAGAGTGGCGATGACAAACAAACTTGAGTTTTGTATCTGCAGCAACAAGGTAACGAGTTTCTTTCTTTGTTTTGGTCACTGTTCTAACCTAACCAAGGTTAGGTTACTTTGAAGTACCAGTTTAGAAATTTTGTTGTTTCCAAAATCTCTATATATTTCTACTGATGAAGTAAATTTGACATTTATTCCGCTGGGTACTTGTTCATGGGCTTAATGTCAAAGATTTTGTCTTTAATGGATACGCAAACAGACTTTTTTACCCCTTATTGGATAATGGGCCATAACTCATCACGTTGACTTAATGTGCGTAAGTGGGTCATTAGGTTGTTGGTAAGTGGTTGCTTCTTCTACTTCTTTTAGTGCCTCTCTTCAATCCTTCAGGACCACAACCTTCGGGTAGGTCGGGTTGGTGGGAAAGTGTTTTCAGAACCATTCAGAATATGTCCAATTTGGTTATTAAATTAAATTAAACGCTTAGGACACTTTCTTATTTATTAGTCTTGAATTAATTTCTTTGTTACTTTAAAGTGTCACATGCAGGCTTGGAATAGCTTTGACGGTAGAATCACGTTTAATTTCCAGATAAATATCGTCAGCCAACGCTCACAGCATGAAATATTCATGAAGACAATGTAATTTGTTACCGATATTGCCCCGTGTGTGAACCTACATAATATCCGCGTGCTCCGACCGGAGGCGAGTAAATGAGTTTTTGACTATCTATTATAACACAGAGCTTGACAGCAATTACTTTATCACGTCGGAGAAAACTTGTCTTGTTATTTTATAGGCTCTGGGTAAGTGGCACTACACCTGTCTTACCGTCGTTCGATCGGCTTTATTTATTGTCGTATTCTTGATATAATTTACACTTTAATTCAGCTGAATTGAGAACGGAAACTGTTTATGTTCGCTTAAGAGACTCAGCGTAAAAATTATTGACTGACTGACTGAACCATACCTGTTTGTTTGCCTGAGAAACAAGCATCATTGACTCATTGACTAAATAGTTTCAATTTCAAATAGGCAGGACGCTTCACTTTAAAAAAAACATGGAGATATTAGAATTTTACAAAGTAATAGGATCAATAGGATTTTTTTTCATCTATAACATCAATCATCATAACATTGATTATTATTGTTATATCTGTATTTATTTAGTCCTAGTCCCGCAACGTTTGTGTAAAATATAAAAAAAACAAATTACAAACTGACCACATTTTGGTAACAGCAGTTAACGTCCATTCTATCAGTCACCCTCGATTCTGGTCGCGTCGTGAAAAAAAAAGCTTTTTAAGCCCCTTTAAAAACACGCCTCCAATGTATACCAGTGGAAGCGACCGCTCCAATTGATGATTCGGTTTTGTGTGGTTCAGAGGAACTAAATCGAGTACAAAAACAGGTCCGGACGTGTTTCTGTAACCGTTACATTTCAAATAAGCAAGCCCCAGAAACTTTCTATTGATGTTCAAGTAACTAGTAATGCTCGACAGGTAGGTTAATCCTAAAGGGGATACCTACTTTTCGTAGTATATATTTAGAAACCGAGTATAATATATTTGAAATTTTCGTAGTATACATATCGTATCATTTCGTAGTATACATATATGTATATCTTGAAACTGAAACTCGTGTCAGAATTTCAATTTTTTTAAAAAAGGACTGATTGTAAATCACCAGTAAATACCTTAAAAACACCTTCAAATAACACTTCTTATTGATCGTTTTCTGTTTATTTATTTTTTTTATTCAAATATAGCAATGAAACTATCCCATCAATGTCTCGAATTGTGTTTTAATCATCTACCTACAAAATAAGAAATACATTAGTGTACTCATCCAATCAACACTTTTAGTTTTTTTAGTAAAATTACTATTGGAAGTTTTTCGCATTAACTATAACAAAATCTATCAGTTATCATTGCTTTCTGCACCAAATCGCATCGCAGAAATTTAAGTTGCAGTTTTCCCCGAATTCGCAGTTATTTATTATATGAATATTATTATATATTATTTTATTTTTAAATATATATTTAAATAGCTTATATAATAAGTACAAGCACTAAACAAGGAGTATAAATTATAGTCTGACAAGTTCGTACGCGATCTTCCTGCGGTATAAGACGGTAGCGGGGACGGGGCGCTCTGGATGTTGGCGGGGGCAGGTGATGCGGTGAGGAGCGAGTTTTTTCTCCTCCCCGCATTGGTACTAATATTTAAATATCAAACTGATATTTAACCATAAGTAACTAAAATTGTTAAATATCAGTCTGATATTCAAAGATTAGTATCAATTTTAAACAATTGGTTGAGTTAACTATGGATCAAAAAACCGGCCTTAAAGTTTTTGTCTATTTTGTATAGTCGTCAGACAAAATAGACAAAAACTGTGCGATTGATTGTCTGTTATCAACTGAAAAGAATAATAGCTTAGTGTTCTCCTTAAAAACCTAAAGGTTGAGAACAATCAGAAAGGTGGGTAGCTGCTATAATTTGTTCAGATTACGGCTGACAGATGGCAGGCTTTGTTTTACGACGAAATCAAGTGAGACTTACTCGCTAAGAAGGCCCACTTTTTAAGGATCCGGTAAATAGATATTGATGATATCAATGGCGAACGTGTTCGGGCGAAATAGTGATGCGCCAATATTTTATGAACGTTGCGTTTTTTATTCACAAATATATTTTTTAAGTTTTTCTGAAAAAACCGTTTTTACATTTCAATCCGTTTCCTTTATGTGCATTTACCATAAGTTTTTTTTTCGTCTGGCTTTTAATTAAAGCACAATAGGTCAGAAAATTTTCTAACACTTATTATGCCTCTTTTTCTTGATAATATTTTACTGACATTTATTAAAATAAAAATTAATTAATTACACATTTAAATATTAAATACTATAAAAAATATAAAATTAATATAATATAATAAAATTAACTAACTAATATAAAATTGCATTTTTAATTAGAATGTCATTTGTCATTCATTGATTCATACGCACGCCTCTTATTTCAAGGGACGTAGCACAGTTGGCGAAGAATAAGCATGCGGGTTTCCATGTTAAAATATCCAATAAGGTCGGTACATTTTGTTTAGGAATTTACATTATGAATACAAATCGTGATTCCGTTTTCATCTGGAAACCCGTCGTGATGAAAATTAAAATTACTGGCTCTAGGTCCCATCAGAGTGGATAACTAGTTCGCAATGGAAATCTCTCGCCGAAAACATCTCTGGAACGGCCGCGAATTACAATGAATCTCGACTCCTTTTATTCCAAGTCTAAAATAATACTCCAGAAAAGCTATCGTTTAACACGGTTAGGGACTCTCACTATTGAGAGCTGAGCATTGGATTATCTCGCAAACGATTTGTGAGAACGAAATGAGATTTATCAAAAATATCCCTCGCGATGTTTCTTTGTTTCTTTGGTTCTAAATATACGCTTAGCTCGTCACTTGTCAATTGCTATTTAATGGGTTTGGGTAAGTTGGAAGAGCCCTTTACCGGCCTTTAACCTTTTCAATCAAATGAGAAGATATTGAATTTTGCTATGGCACTTTAGTATTTTGTCATTTAATACATTCATACATAAATTATACCTATCAATCCCCGATGAGGCTGGCAGAGGCGTATTAACATGCACGATTCACCAACATGTTAGGTCCCATGGTCCCATAATAGGTGGCGAGCCAATTGTCATCTATCGGGCACGTAAATCGCAGTATATTGTTAGGTAGTATAAGGAAAACCGTGCTGCCTGGACACTTCATAAAAAAGAGTAGGAGCTAAGCAAATAATATAAGTCCCTGTAAATTTATTTAATAGTGCGCTTTTATAAAGTTTTGCTTTACCACGAACCAATATTTCTCTCTCTAGAGCGTCGTATCAGTAGACTGGCCACAAGCATATCGGAAAATATGCTGTAGTGTTCCTAGTGTAGTAACATCTTGCAATTCCTGCTGCGATTAATGATCCCAATAGATGGCAGTAGGCTCCTCCCTATTACATGGGATTATCCTTACGAGCAAATGTGTCACACCTGTTTCAAACCTGTGTCAATCTCCTCAATTAGCCAATGATGACTGATGTGCTGTTGGCTTTACAAAACTGTGAAATGTCTGCAATCAATTGTCAACCTTAACAATGTTTGAAGTAAAGCAAAAACCGTTTGAGATTTACATATTAAGGTATCCTGAGGTGCTTGACTGTAGTATGTACTAATCAATCTTCTAAGCTTAATTCCACATACACTGTGTCTCAAACACAATGGATCTCCCGCTAACTTGAAATTCTGATTAGATTTCAAACGGTGTAAAAGTTATGTACTCGTAGCAGCTACGCCGTAACGCTACAGGAGTAATGCGTTGGGAAGCGAGAAATGGTTGATTATGGAAAAGTATGATAGCTAACGTTAGCAATAGAGTCAAATCAAAAGTAGACCTAATTTGTAGTAAAATGAACTGCGACTTCTGTGCCCGATAAATGGCAACAGGCTCGCCACCTATTACATGGGACCTAACATAATTGGCGAAACGCGGGTGCTAGTTCACCTCTGCCTACCCCTTCGGGGATATAGGCATGATTTATGTATGTATGTATGTATGAAAAAAAAAGGTCTAGAGGTCCCGAATGAAAGATCCAGAGGTCCCGGGTTCGATCCCTAGGGGGTTACAAATTTGTGCTCGGTTTGGTTGGTGGTGGGACTTCTTTGAAGTCCGCCTGGCTAGCTACCACCATCTTATCAAAATCTGTCGCCATAATAATAATGTTAACAGCATTATTGTGTTCCGACAATGTGTGATAAGATAGCCAGCCCCTCTGTGGTTGAGGGTTCCAGGTGAAGCTCGATTCCATCTTCAGCCCTTATCGTCACTTACCATCAGGTAAGAAGAAGGGCAAGAGCTTCCCTGTCTAACATAAGAAAAAGATAGAACGAGGCTAGCAAGACCTGGATCGCGATTACAAAGTTTCTGGCACTGCTTAGAATATTATACAAGATCCGACGAAGAACAGATGGGTAGCGGTCTCCGAGTGCACACTCGGCTTGGAGGAAGATATTCCATATCGCTGATGATTCGAGTACATTTCGCATCCCAGCACTTATATCTAGCAAAGCTACAGCTACTGAAAGACCATACCTAATCACTAGTTTTTCTTGGTAACAAATCTTCAAATTTTAAAATACATACACATACATACATAAATCACGCCTATATCCTCGAAGGGGTAGGCAGAGGTGAAACTAGCACCCACGTTTCGCCAATTATGTTAGGTCCCATGTAATAGGTGGCGAGCCTATTGCCATTTATCGGGCACAAAAGTCGCAGTACACTGCTATTGCTAGGTGGTATAAAAGGAACGCTGCTGCCCGTTCCTCATCATTCAATAGTCAGACGTTATTTGGCAATGATTCTTGGAAAATACGCTTACGGTTCCCTCTTTAAGAAGTCTCACTCGTTTTTGATTTCTAAGAAACAGTATTCGTATTCCAACGGTTCCCGTTCGAAATAAACTGGCGGATCGTGCGGTGCATTCACCCTATAAATCTCAGCGACAGGAAAACAGTAAATGTAAAATCAACCTGCGGACAAACGACCACTTCGGAACTGATAAGGGCGGAACAACGCTCGGAATAACCGTTAATTGTAGCCATCTTGGACTTAAACACTTTTTATTTCCTCCGCCCGGTTTGTTCGAAAGTTTGCAGCTCGCCTTGTCAGCGGACACTAAGTTTAGGTATGTAGGGCTGTGGTGGTCGAGGAGCGGCATCAACAAGTATGCTTTGACAAGGATCAAGAATTTGAGGGTGTAGGCTACTCTCCTACATTTATTTAGTTTATCTATAATAATTACATATATTATTAAACTATTTATCATTGTATCTATATATTACACATAAAATAAATAATCACCTATACAACCTATTTATGTAACTGACGTGCACCCCGCGCCGCATCGCGTTGCCTAGCAACGAATCAACAAGCTCTCGAAATTACACCACGACGCGAAGTGCACGTTGCTTTCTTTTAAATATTAATTGTAAATTCTTTTTTAATGTAAATTGTGTATTTGTGTGTGTATATGTTATTCCTCTACTGGAGAACCAAAAATATAAGCTTTGGACTGTTATACTGTGAGTTGGATTATTCATTTACTTTTCACACACCAAAATACCAAATTGGTGACCCCGTAAATTTCAATATGGAGAATGAACAACGTTCACGCGTCTCTGATCTGGACAATAGTGAGGGACAAGTGTCGACTAAGAATATCGATGTTTTTAAAGTCGGCGTCAGAGTTCCGCCTTTCTGGCCGGAGGAACCCGAAATCTGGTTTGCACAAATTGAGGGGCAGTTTGCTTTAGCTGGGATAAATAGTGACGCCACCAAATTTAATTACGTCATCGGTCGACTGGATAACCAGTATTCAGTCAAAGACATAATAATATGTCCACCAGCAACCGACAAGTACGAGAAGCTTAAGTCCGAGCTAATCAAGCGTCTGTCAGCTTCCAATGAGAAAAAGCTGAAGCAACTGCTCATGCACGAGGAGCTCGGAGACAGGAAACCCTCACAATTTCTCCGCCACCTCAAGAGTCTCGCTGGCGCCAATGTTCCGGACGATTTCCTGAGGACGATTTGGATCAGCCGACTGCCGCACAGCATTCAAACCGTCCTTGCTGGTCAGCCAATTACCGCGCTGTTGGGAGACCTGGCGGACCTGGCCGATCGAATTAACGGGTTAGCTGCTGCATCACCGTCTACATCTGCTGTTCGCTATCAACCAGGCGACGTCTAACTCGGCATTAAGCGACCTGGTCAAAGAGGTTGCCGAACTACGAAGGCAATTTAGTAATTTGGCTATGGAGAGGAATGGCAGACAACAGTCCCGCTCAACTGGCCGTACTCGTGACTCAAGCACATCATCGCCGAGGCAAAAACGATCGCAGTCTAGTTATCGTAAGTTTCCAGTATGCTGGTACCACAACAACTTCGGTGCTGATGCCCGCAAGTGCATCTGCCCTTGCGACTACAAAGCGGGAAACGCCACGGGCGATCAGTAATGGCGACTGACGATTGCCCTACATCTGCTGCTGGTCGCCTCTTCATTGTGGATCGAACTTCGAAGACGCAATTTCTAATCGACACCGGTAGCGATTTGTGTGTCTTCCCCCGTTCCATGCTGAGTGATCATCGTACCTGTACGGACTATAAGTTGTGTGCCGCAAACGGTTCTAGTATAAGTACTTATGGCTATGTGTATTTTAACTTAGATTTTGGCTTACGCAGAGTTTTTACCTGGCGTTTTGTTGTTGCCAATGTCACCAAGCCCATAATAGGCGTAGATTTTTTAAATCATTACAACCTTATTGTAGACATTCGCAACAAACGTCTTTTAGATAATACGACATCTGTTTCTGCTATTGCTAAGCTAGCTAATTGTAATTTGTATTCTGTCAAGGTTATGACTGGCGATTCGCATTTTCACAAATTGCTTGATGACTTTCCTGATATTACTCGACCCACTGGCATACACCGCATGATACCACACAACACCGTTCACCACATCCGCACAACACCAGGCCCTCCGGTTTCCAGCACACCTCGTCGCTTAGCTCCGGATAAACTTAAAATAGCCCAACAGGAGTTCCAGTCAATGATCGCCAGTGGAACTGCCAGACCTTCCGAGAGTCCTTGGTCTTCGCCGCTACATCTGGTGCCAAAAAAGGACAACGGCTGGCGTCCTTGTGGTGATTACCGCATGCTCAACGCCCGAACCGTGCCTGACAGGTACCCGATTAAACATATACACGACTTCGCGCATAATTTGGTGGGATGTTAAGTGTTTAGCACGATCGATCTTTTGAAAGCATATAATCAGATACCTGTCAGTCCGGACGACATCCCGAAGACAGCGATTACTACCCCTTTCGGTCTGTACGAGTTCCCATTTATGACTTTTGGACTTCGAAATGCGGGTCAGACCTTTCAACGCTTCATGGACGAGATCACCAGAAGCCTAGATTTTGTCTATTGTTATATCGATGATATTCTGGTGTTCTCGAAGGATGAGTCTCAGCACGAGGAGCACCTGCGCCAAGTATTCGGCAAGCTGCAGGAGTACGGTATGCTCATCAACGTTTCCAAGTGCGTCTTTGGGGCAAAGGAGTTAACTTTTTTAGGATATTCCATCTCACAAGACGGCTCTCGACCTTTGGAATCTAAGGTGAAGGTGATCAATGAGTTTCCCATTCCCACCAGGGTACAACAACTTAAAGCTTTCCTTGGTATGATCAACTTTTACAGGCGTTTTCTTCCTAGAGCTGCCGCGATTCAAGCTCCATTACATGCATTGTTGACAGGTGCAGTCAAAGGCTCTCATCCAGTAACTTTGACAGGAGAAGCATTAGCAGCCTTCGATGCGTGTAAGAAGAGTCTTGCTGACGCTGCTTTGCTTGCCCACCCCGACTGTTCCGCCAAACTTGCCCTGGTGACTGATGCCTCTGATAGGGCTCTTGGCGCGGTCCTCCAACAGTGTAAAGATGGTGCGTGGCAGCCCTTAGCATTCTTTTCCCGTAAGCTCA
The DNA here is from genome assembly GCA_963931975.1 of Cataclysta lemnata. Classification (NCBI taxonomy): domain Eukaryota; kingdom Metazoa; phylum Arthropoda; class Insecta; order Lepidoptera; family Crambidae; genus Cataclysta; species Cataclysta lemnata. The sequence continues at coordinate 11,053,347 of OZ008339.1, forward strand.
GCCCATCCCAGGTCAAATATTCTCCATACGATCGGGAACTGCTGGCGATTTATGAGGGAATCAAATATTTCAGGCACATGCTCGAGGCTCGGCATTTTATCGTCTATACTGACCATAAACCGATCAGTTTCGCTTTCCACGAAAGGAAAAAGAACTGCTCGCCACGGCAGTATAGACATCTCGACTTCATCTCCCAGTTCACCACCGACATCAGGCATATTTCCGGTAAGGATAACGTAGTTGCCGACACCTTATCTCGGATAGAAGAACTGGAATCGCCTGTCAGCCTCGAGGATGTAGCCAAGGGTCAATCATCCGACCCCGAACTTCAACAACTCTTTTCTGGTAGTTCTTCCCTGCGCCTCGAAAAACTTCAGGTACCTGGAAGTCGTATACCTCTGTACTGCGACGTAAGTACACCGACACCCAGGCCTTATATCCCAAAATTTTACCGTAGGCAAGTTTTTCGTAGTTTGCATTTACTCAGTCACCCAGGCACTACCACTTCTGCCAAGATCGTCGCAGAAAGATTTGTTTGGCCTGGGATGAGGAAAGATTGCCGGGAATGGGCTCGCAATTGTCTGGCATGTCAACGGGTCAAGGTGAATCGCCACGTCAGCGCTCCTCTTGGCAATTTAAATTTGCCCCGTGCACGTTTCATGCACATTCACATTGACCTTATTGGTCCTCTCCCGGTCTCTGAAGGATATCGGTATTGTTTAACGGCTATTGACCGATTTACACGGTGGCCGGAAGCAGTACCGATAGCCGACATAACGGCAGAAACTGTCGCTAATCCCTTTATCATCCTGGATCGCTCGATTCGGATGTCCTATTGACATAACCACAGACCGAGGTCGTCAATTTGAATCGGCTTTATTTCAGTGTTTGTCTAAGATATCCAGATTCGTGCACAAGCGAACGACAGCATACCATCCAGCGTGCAATGGTTTGGTGGAACGGTTCCACCGACAGCTAAAAGCCGCTATAGTTTGCCATAGTAATGACAGGTGGACAGAGGTCTTGCCATTAGTTTTGTTGGGCATCAGATCTTCTTTCAAGGAAGATTTACAATCATCTTCTGCGCACTTAGTTTACGGCGAATCACTTCGACTTCCCGGCGAGTTCTTCCACAACGCATCGGATGGTACTACCGACATATCGGATTTCTCTGCTCGTCTCAGGGCTATAATTCAAAATTTGCGCCCCACACCAGCATCTCACCACGGTCATCCTAAAACTTTCATTTTCAAAGACCTTGCTACCAGTGATTACGTCTTCCTTCGAGAAGATGCATCACGCGGTTCTCTTCAACCTGCATATTCAGGACCTCACAAGGTGTTAGTTAGGGGGGATAAAACGTTCAAAATCGTGTTGAAAGGCAAAGAGGTCACAGTGTCAATAGACCGCATCAAGCCTTCTTTCATACTGACTGATCACAACAACACCCATCATCCCTCACCTGATGTCCAAAGAAATTACATCACTCGTTCTGGACGTCGGGTTAAATTTCCTGATTTTTTATCGCCCTGACGGTCTTTGGAGGGGGGTGATGTAGGCTACTCTCCTACATTTATTTAGTTTATCTATAATAATTACATATATTATTAAACTATTTATCATTGTATCTATATATTACACATAAAATAAATAATCACCTATACAACCTATTTATGTAACTGACGTGCACCCCGCGCCGCATCGCGTTGCCTAGCAACGAATCAACAAGCTCTCGAAATTACACCACGACGCGAAGTGCACGTTGCTTTCTTTTAAATATTAATTGGCAATTCTTTTTTAATGTAAATTGTGTATTTGTGTGTGTATATGTTATTTCTCTACTGGAGAACCAAAAATATAAGCTTTGGACTGTTATACTGTGAGTTGGATTATTCATTTACTTTTCACACACCAAAATACCAAAAGGGACTATAATGTGCTATCGAATTTAGTGACTTGTACAATGTTCTATCTACAGATGTAAGTAAGCTTAAATGTAGTTTTGTTAAATTAAAATGTTCTCTTATATTTGCACCAGCACTTTTATAAATTGGAAAAAAACAAGTTAATGGATTTAACTAGCGTGTATTTAGGCACTAGAGTTTTTCGGCGTTTCGATATTAACAAAGTAACGCAGGTAATGTCGCTGCGTCTACACAACGCATGTAAAGACTTCATATTGATAAATTGCTCTGTTTTAGTTCACAAGCTTCAAATTTAATTTACAATACAATTTTCATTTGTTTTTTTTTTCTTAATTTGTTCTAATTACTAATAACATTGTTGAAACTGAATATTAAATCGCTTCCGCATATGCACTATGGCCATTGGATATTTGTTAGTTTTGACGACGTGCTTAATTAAGGTTTCAACAAAAGGCGAACTCAAAGAATATTTTGCCTTTTCCAGTTAGCCTGGGTTTGTTATAATACTCGGCCAACTTTATTAAAATCCGGATCCCGCCGTTGACTCATTATTATTTCATTTTCATTAGTAAACTTGGAGTATTCTTTAAAACGAGAAATCTAGCTTATTTGTCGCAATTCGTAGAGCGTTCGTTAATACAGCCTTTAATATACCAATTATAATATTCACAGAACATTAAAATGCCTAATTATAATTTAAGGTGTTTGATATAAGGATAAAACTGTGATGAGGATAGCAGCGTTCCTCTTATACCACCTAGCAATTTACTGCGAGTTTTGTGCCCGATATATGGCAATAGGCTCACCACTTATTACATGGGACCTAACATAATTTGCGAAACGTGAGTGCTAATTCACCTCTGCGTACCCCTTTGGGGATATAGGCGTGATTTATGTATGTATGAGTTTGATATCAGTCACCTGTGAATTGGATTTGCATGAGTATTGCTTGGAATTATATGGGTCACCAAATTTTCGGGTGCTAAATATTATTTTGAGCTTCTTTATATAAATAATAACTTCGTGCTTTTACTATTCGATTTTAATTTTAACATTATATAAATGTTAGAAATTATTTTTCTATTATTAGTACAAAGATTTTGGGGTTAGAAAAAGAATTTAGAAAAATTATGATCTTGATTTCTACATTGCGAGGGTACCCGTTGGCTTACAACGTGAAGTGTAAAGGTTAGAAGAATTTCGGCAAGTTAATTAGTGTCTTGGGTGGCCGAGCGGTCAGGCACCTGCCCAGATAGCAGCGGACGCGGGTTCGATTCCCGCCTCAAGATCATAATTTTTCGAAATTCTTTTTCTAACCCCAAAATCTTTGTGCTTTTAAACATATATGTCACAAACTTATATAGTAATTATGTCAGTATGTGGTTATTAGTATTAATTCTACATTGGTATTGAAGTGTTTTAAAAGAAGCCGTAATGACAAGAAAACGGAATGCTCGAATCTGTTGGTCACATAATAAGGATGAGTAAAAAAAAGGATTCATATGTTGGAAGTGAATGAAGAGAACGGCAGGGGAATGCTAATTGAAATTATATTAAAAAAGGGTCCAAAACCAATGGGCATACATGCAAAAATTAATGAGATTGGATGAAGCGAAAGAAGTATGTAAGGGGTAATATTGACATAATATTGTGTAGGTATGTAGTATTTTATTAGAAAAAGTATGTCTTTTCACTGAGCCTTTTGAGTGCCTTCCCGTTTTATATGTACCATTACACATCTATGGTAATTGCTAAGAATCCAATCAAGAGACTGACGCAATTGATGCCCTAGACTGTTCACAGTTCAGTGCTTCTGACTGTACATTAATTTCATACGACCGTAGATATAATATATCTAAGTAACAAACAGCTTTCAGTAATTAATCGCAGTTTCATGTTTTCTAATGGACTGTGAAGTTGTCTAAGATGTCTCTGTAATTACAAGTCTGGCTTTACAGCACAATTTAACTGATCGCTGCTCGTTAAACCAGTCAATGCCGATTGCATTGTCATCACCAGAAAACTTATAAAAATCTAAATAATAGGGGTTTAAGTATAAAATTGCCGATGTTCCCTCATTATTAAGTAGTAGTGTATAATTTCTTTAAAACAATAGTTATGTCCACTATTCTTTTTTTATTTTAAACTTCATTTCAAGGACTTATATTTATGTATAAAATTTTATCTTATTTTTATTTCTTTCACTACCAATAAATCTTTAAAAACAGCTCTTCCTAAGTACCACTTAGAACCACGGACACGGACACCAGTCCGTCTCCGTTATAAAAAATGTGTCTAGGTATCCATAATGTTGTCTAAATATACCCACAAAATTATAAAAACATTACATTTGTGGCTCCTTAAAAAATCGCAAATATGTTTGTATGGAAAAATTAATTTCCGCAAAATTTCTGTATAAAACGGCAATTTGATACTTAAACCCCAAATATTATTACATATTATATTTTTGGATAGGCGGATAATACATAATATACAAAAGATATCAAAATATGGTTGGTAAAACGTGACTTTAAATACAATTCTGCCTACATCTTCAGGGATAAATATATGTACGTATTTAATATTGGCATATCCGTGCTATAAATAGCTTTAGGTGTTAAGATTGTTTCAAATATCTGAACATATTGTAAAAAAAACATTAAGCTGTATCCCATGCCTCCATCATCCGTGGTTAAGTGTGCTGTATAATACCTTTTGACTCTGATTCGTAGCGGCAACAGAAAACAAAATTAATTTAGAGAATCCCTCGTCAACCACCAAAATGTTTTGTTTCATTGATATACTTGACTGCTGCGTTTGGTGAAATATAAAAAGGCGAGTCATCTTTTTGACATGAGGCTACAATCAAAAATATATCGCGAAGAATGAGCCAAAACTCTTTCTTCGTGATATTACACTTCCTGGTTGGTGGGTATTAACGACAGCAGATGCAGCTGCCACTAACGTATAAGGCGCCTAATGTCCATTATCATCACCCCTAACTTTAAAAGGTCCTTTACGACGGTTTATTTTTTTATAGAAAATAAAGCGTCTTCGCGTACCTTTTAAAGTTTTATAATTTATAATGGAATTGAATTCAGTACTCTGTGCTAAACCTTGCAGCATTAATTATTCATATTTGCCCAAATAAGCGATATGAGCAAATATAAATGATTTTGAAAGCCGTGTGGTGACGGCAGAGTAGAATACAACTGTCACCACCCCAAATCTCTCCCGCGGGTGTCGTACAAGGCGACTAAGGATAAATCAGTGATGAGGAATGGGCAGCAGCGTTCCTCTTATACCACCTAGCAATGTACTGCGACTTTTTTTGCGACTGCGAATGGCAATAGGCTCGCCACCTATTACATGGGACCTAGCATAATTGGCAAAGCGTGGGTGCTAGTTCACCTCTGCCTACCCCTTCGGGGATATAGGCGTGATTTATGTATGTATGTATGTATAAATGATTTTATTCGCTTTTCGGTAAAAACTATGAAGATTTACTTTTAAAAATGGGACTCTTAATGTTAATGGCATAACAGTTCCAAATAAAACGGGAATTTGTAGCAGATAATTACGAAAAAAATAACAATGGGTGCCAACCCTATTGGTGAAATGTTTGTCAATACAAAATTAAAAATCATTTATTCATTTTATGCATATCTACTTAAGGATAACTTAAGGATCGGATATAAGCTAGACATCTAAAATCCTGGAAAGTATAGTGGAGTGCGCAGTGTCTCTGTATATAAAGATGGGTCTCCAAAACCCACCCACGACCGGAAACGCCGATTAAAATGCCAATTAAGCACTGACCCCGACACAATCAATACTAAAGTTGATACCAAACTTTCTAAAGCCCTACAATTCACAAAAGCAGGTCGTAGAGAAACCTAGAAGTCACCATTCACATAAACTGAAATCTACCGCGTACCATACACACCTCAGAAACCTGTGTTTATGTCGCTGGTCGTCGAAATCGGTGTTTTATAAAGTATCAGCATTTCGTGGTATAGGGAATGTATCAACACTTGGAACCGATCGGTAGGTTAGGTTAGTTCTCCTAGCTGTGACGATCGTCCTATATTATAAAAGAAAATAGATTTTTATCGTTAATATTCATATTGTCCGCGTTTTACGATATATCAAAATTTTAAAAATGTCGAATTCAACGATTTGTCGACGACATATATTATACATGTTATGTAAGGAACTTGGCAATAAGTAGGTAATCGTTCTGGTAAACACAACAATATGAGTACTTGGAATATGACAAGGAAACTTTCTTAACATTTTACGCGAGGTATTTGCCACCATCATCTAGCCGGGCAGAAAACATTTCAAAACTAAACACTCCAAACAAAAAGTGTTCAAGTAAATGTTTGCAACGCAGAAATGTGTTTGGCAAAGTAGCGTTTTTCTTCGTCAGTAGACAAAGGGAGCAAGTTCAAAGGGAGCAATACTTTCAGTAGGCTTTCGTATAAAGGCGCCGAAGTCAAATAAGATTTATAGAGCTATGTGAGATGTAGATGAAAATCCCTTGTCATATCAATTTCTAATACGGCTCGGAAGTTCCTAAACTAAAAAATAGATACCTATAACATTCGGAAATTCTCGTGTTGTGTTTCGTTGTTAAGTGTTAAGTGAACTGAGATGGAGTATTTGAAATAAAACAACTTTTACGGATAAGACTCGCGTATAATTTGGTGTTTGGCATATTAATTATTTAACCCGACGTTTCGATCACTTTACAGTGGCCGTGGTCACGGGGGGACTAAAGATGACAGGTGTCCTCACAATAAAGTAATAATTAACTACCGTCATAATATTTGATATTTTAGGTGTTCCGATTTACACAAACAGAGCTTACAGTATCATTGTTTTTGGCAGTATGAGGACGGTGTTGGGATTTAATTATTCTAATAATTGGGTCCCAAGCAGGTGGTATGTTCCAACCATTATCTCTATTGAAGTTTGGATGTTTCTTGATTTCAATAGCTTCACGTATCATTCTAGGTATATATCGTTTCTCTGTTCAAATCTGCAGTATGTGAACATGCCTTAGACGGACCCAACCATTATTTAAGATTTGATAAACCGCAAATTCTAGCAAAAGAGAAACGATATATACCTAGAATGATACGTGAAGCTATTGAAATCAAGAAACATCCAAACTTCAATAGAGATAATGGTTGGAACATACCACCTGCTTGGGACCCAATTATTAGAATAATTAAATCCCAACACCGTCCTCATACTGCCAAAAACAATGATACTGTAAGCTCTGTTTGTGTAAATCGGAACACCTAAAATATCAAATATTATGACGGTAGTTAATTATTACTTTATTGTGAGGACACCTGTCATCTTTAGTCCCCCCGTGACCACGGCCACTGTAAAGTGATCGAAACGTCGGGTTAAATAATTAATATGCCAAACACCAAATTATACGCGAGTCTTATCCGTAAAAGTTGTTTTATTTCAAATGTGTAGTGCTCGTGCAAATATAAGAAAACATTATGAGATGGAGTAATTTGTTTATCTCAGGTTTTTTAAAAGTTGATAATTCGCGATTTTAGTTCACATATGGTGTTAAGGTCTGCCATGCTGGCCTGGGAGTTAAAAAATAACGCAGGATGTACCAGCCCCGACTAATCTCAGGGGTGTCATAAAAGTAGACTAAGGGAGATTGGCTGGTGTAGAATGATTGCAGCAAGCACCCGAATGATTGCAGGCTGTTATGTCATCCCAATAAATTTCTCCATTCACGAGTCTCTCGACATGGTCCTTTCTGTTAGTTACATTCAATCATCACTAACATCATCACAAACTAACTGCACTCAGAGACGTCAAATAACGTTAATAAGTACTTAACGTCGAAAAATGACAATTCAAAACTAGTCGCTATTCTTGCCGGGTCTATGGTCTAGATTTGAATGAAAATTTTTCACATTAAATACTCATTAAAGTTAATTGACGTCTCTGAGTGCGGCAGTAATGGTTATGGATTTAACGAGGAATAGGCAGCAGCATCCCTTGTACACCACCTAGCAAACTTCGATTAACGTGCTCGGTAGATGGCATTTGGATCGCCTCCTCCACATGAGACTTCGGGGATTTATGTATGTAGGTATGTATCAATGTGCAAATCTTCTCATGAGGCCGATCGTACCTAATGCACGGTATTACATACTCTTATTGCGGATATCATACCCCAAATACAATGTGTACCTCATTGTGATGCATAAGGTTTGATGTCAAGTTCTGAACAAATTCACTTTATCACTGCCGTTGAATTCCGACTTCTGCCCCATCTATGCGCAGATATAAGAAATCATATTTTTGTGTCCCTCTGTTCCCGCAGTTGCGATAAAATTGGATGTTATTCTAAATCTATAAGGGTATAATACGTACCTAAGGTAATGTGACCGAAGCCGAGTCTGTATAGTGCCTTAAACCCTCATCATTATTTACTCTAGGGTATAACACTATTTTCATGTACTCAAAAGGGTTGAATTTCCATCCATCACAGATGAAGTTAGATCTCCAAATAAGTATATATCACCTGTGATGACGATAACCTCTAAGAGAGATGCTGACTGCAAAATATAAAAATTTAAATAGATCGCTCATTTAAAACGATGCTTTTTTCAACTGCTAGGTGATATGAGGTGATATAATATCATTAAACCTTTGCCATTATATATATCATTAAACCATTAAACCTTTGTATAACCGCATTACGGACACTAGTCAACAAATGTATAATATTTAAATGTTATACATTTGTTTTACTCAAATTTCTTTGGTAAAATGTTCATAACATTAAATTAAGATTAAATAACAAACACATATTGGTTTCATCTTCGAATATTGAAAAATAAAATAAAAGCTACTATATATAGAATATGAATAAGGGTAAATCCAAAACCAGGACCATTAAAAGTAATCAAAGCTGAGCAAATGAAAGCAGAAATCAAACAAAGAGCAATATTATGGTAGAGATTATGACACCGACTGGAACGACCTCATTGATATTGAAATAGGCCTTATTAATTCCACCCAATAACATTTAGATAATGAACGGTGATTAAAGCGGTTTAATTACACGATTCGTATTGGCGATTTCTTTAATTATCTTTGCCGTTTGAAGTGCGCAAAGATCGAACGTACCTAATAAAAAAATCTATATTTAATATCTGCTGCTGCAGCATTCAGACTACAGTTTCTTGCCTTTAAATTATCCTGAAGGTAATTTTCGTATTCGTTGTAATAATTGCTCTTTATTTAAGGCGATGCCGTTGTACCCGGATTGCGCTACCTTCCCCTGTGGTTACCGTAAAACAAATGACGATGCCTTACCAATTGATACGATTATTGTCCCCGAAAAGTTAAGCATAGGTGAATTTGGTTTGCTAATGGTGTAGACGAGCCTTATGCCATCTAACAGGCACAAAAATCGCATTATATTGATAAGTGGTACAAGAGCCATTATTCCTCGTCACCTTGTACGACAACCACAGGAGAATTGAAAATTGTATTCTACTCTGCCGTCACCACACAGCTGACATTTTTGTAACAGACGTGTTTTCGTTCGTGAAATTAACTGAAATTACTTTTTGTGTTGTACACGAGGAGATAACAAAAAATCGTAAAATACTAATGTCCTAAAGTTCCTCAGGCAAACCCACCAGGCGGACGATTGGAACATGAAATAGGAAACTAGGTTTTAATACTGGCTCAAAGTTGGGCAGCCACAATGCTTAGCGCTCTCGTCCGTGATTCGTACAACCGACGACAAGTCGGGTTGTACACTAGAGAACAGTTTTTGTCTTCGACTTTAATCCCTATACGCTTGACACAATTTCCGTCTGAGATTTTCAACCCATATACGTTTGACGCAAAGAAAATTGCGATCAGTTTTTGTGGTGGAGTTGGTGTGTTGTTGATAGAAGTCAAAGAATAGGAAGAATACATTTACAAAGGAGTAGGCAAAGGTGAATTTACTCCCACGTACCACAAATTATGTTAGGTCCAATGTAATATCGGACGAGCCTATTGCCATCTATCGGGCTTGTAAATCGTATTATAATAAGAACGCTGCTGCCCATTCCCTATTAATGTTTTAACGCTTAATCACTGTTGAGAGTATGAGTGTGGTGATATTAAATTGAAATCAAATAATAAACTAATTAAAAAGAAACATTTCGACAAAACCGACCCACTATGATTTTTAGAAACAAATAATTTTCAAGGTTCACCTTGCCCGAAGCGGCACCAGCAACTATGGTTGCAAATCTTAAAGCTCAAGGGATCTCCACATCATTTATCAACGTCATAATGCGCGGAAAGCAACGGAAGATTTCCCGTTGAATCCGCAAGGCTTTTAGTGGGCTTCGACGGAAAGCTTTTATTATTGTCGTAGTTGCCCGAGATATACAGTTGTGCGTCAGCAATTAGCGATACTCGGAAATGTACAAGTTTACGTGCAGAGCGAAATGTGGAGTGTTATGGAAAGCTGAAGCTGCTATAACTATAAATATATCGCTTCTTGAAGATGAAAGAGCCGCAAATCAAAAACACTTTTCTTGTAAAAATACGTCTCAATGCTCAAAGTCTTCATGCATTTTGAATACACAATGTTTCGACGTGTTTTTGAGTTGTGCCGTTTTAGATTTAATCGAGTGATGGCTTGTTCACTTTCTTGTGATGGAAAGTTCCTCAAACTGCCAAAAACCAAGCGACAGTATTCAGTTATTTAGCAGAGAAGTCAAGTATAGTTTTTATGAAAAATATTGGTCAATCGTAGCGCTGTTAATTAAAAAATCCCCTGTTTCTTATTACACAAAATGTTGTCTCTATGAGAGTTAAAATGCCTTTTTGAAGGTGCTTATACTTGCATCAAAAAAAATTGCTGATAATTATGAAACTTAAGCTTGTAAACTATTCGATTTTAATTTTAACATTATATAAATGTTAGAAAATTTAGTACAAAGATTTTGGTGGTTAGAAAAAGAGTTTCGAAAAATTATGATCTTGAGGCGAGAATCGAACCCGCGTCCGCTGCTATCCGGGCAGGTGCCGCTATACCGGTGACCGCTCGGCCACCCAAGATTGTCAAGTGTCTTTGATTGATTCCCGCCCTAAGATCATAATTTTTCGAAATTCTTTTTCTAACCACCAAAATCTTTGTACTTAAGCTTCTAGGCAACGCGTAATACTGAGTAAACTTACCAGCTATGACAATATTTAATAAGCGAGCAAGAATTAAAAGGACACACACCTTAAGACAAAGTTTTCTTCAAGAAAGGAATCCAGTATTTTACCGTTAAATAAATATAAAAGTAAAATTTGATAAAATGCATGCAAACCATTTAAGTCCTGAAATAAAGCAGAGGAAACGATACTTTACTTTTTCTTTTGCTTCCACGAATCTTCTGCTAACTTGAATATGAAACAGCATCCCGTATTCAAATAGGTCTATGAAATTGTATGGCGGTCTGATTCCGAGTTTATATTATACACTGTACTTAAGTGGACACCACTTCAAGCTGTAATATTATTTGGATTTATTGTGAACTTCTTTTTCAGACAGTGAAATTTGAAACTCTATAATCATTGTCTTTTAAATAACTATAATGACAGATGACAGACAAGTGGCTATGCTATACATACTATATGCAAAAAAAAATTTTTCTCCGACCTAATTAAACTTTGACAAAATCTAACCATATTAACTGGTTAAGTAGTTAATGGTAGTTCTCTTTCCCTGCACCCACAAAATCCATTCACACAACTTCTGTCTCTGTATATAAAATTAAATACATTATTTATCTTCCAATGCCATTACTCTAATGATGGATAGGTCTCCTATGCCACGACAAAAACTTAGCTCGAAATTGGTTTCTCTGTGTAAATATTTTCGCTTTTAGTATCAGCATTAACGGGGGAACGTATAACGATCAGAAGAAATTGATAACTGGCCAATTTGGTGGAAAAATAGCTCCTCTTTTTGTCGCGGAAGATGAGATTATTTTCTCATAAGGGCGAGTTTAATCTTAAAATTGTTTTCTCGTCTAACCTTTTAGGTAATGTGCGCACCGGTGGAACGGTATTGCAGGGAATATTTCAACAATAATGGTAATGAACCTTAATGGGATAGCAATAAAGCTTACAGCTTACCGCAGCAACTGTTTATTCTCAGCATGATTATCAATGAAATTTAAGTTTCTATTTGCTACTTACACAAACAAATTGCTTAAAACGCGAAAACGACGCAATTGAAAAACACTGCAAAAAAATGTGTGTGCTATGTTAAAATCGGAATGAATTATGACTTTACTTAATTCGTTCCGATTTTAAGGTTTTATCACTTTTATATTTGCGAATTTAATTTAATGCAGCTAAATGCAGCTTAATTAATTTATTTTTTTAAAGCTTTAATTTTCCATGCATAAACCGCCCTAAGATAATTTACGGCGTTGTCATTCATAATCATAAACAATCTTTTTCTTTCTGGGTTGTCCTAGTCTCTTTCACATTTTCTTATCTGTTACTTCCTTACAAGGAATAATCAATCTAAAATCAATTGATAAGTCAATTATGTTCTAATGCTTCAGATACATACTTTTTCGCCAGGTCTTCAGGTGTCATACAAGGCGACAAAAGGTAAAATAGTAATGAAGAATAGGTAGTAGTGTTTATGTACTACATAGCAGTAGTCAGTCCTTGATCGTTAGCAGTTAGTCATATAATATCCAACAATCCGCACTGGGTCAGCGTGGTGTGCTTTGTGATATTCTTCCATCCTTATGCAGCGATGAAGACAATTATTAAAGGGCTGGTGACGATTATTATGATGTACAAGTTAAGAAAAAATACCTACAAGGAGAGAGGCGTAACTTTATGCGCTATAGTAGCAACAATCATGAAAAATACCTATATTTTTTTTTGCCTTAATTTCTCGCCCACATTCTATCCAATTTATTTTCAGAGTAAATTATGAACATCTCCATGCATTTATGATCCTTTGTTGTTTCATTTATATTTTATGGTGCGGTAAAAATAATGGCTTTGTTTAAAGAGGCTCATAAAATTATAATGATGGTGTTAGTTTTATAAAAGAACTGGACGCGATTTAAGTATGTCTCATTTGGACTTATATAGAAAATAAACACGAAGCCTTTATAAAACATTAGCCTTATAACTCTGTGATATATCTATAGATAACAAATCTGTGATAAATATTAAATCTTACTTACACTCACGCCTATCATCTACCCCAAAGTAAGTAGCATAACCACTTATATAACAAACTAGATGATGTTGAAATTGTAATATACCTAATAATTGTATAAGTTGCGAGAGTTTTTACTGTTAAATATGTTACCCACATAAATATATGTAAACACCTACGACTCGAGTATAAAAGCCTGTGTTCATCACACAAAATTTGGCCAAATTTGGCCGTACCAGGATTCGAACCCGGGATCTCTTGGTCAATAGCCAGAGATCTGAACATTCGACCAAACACCGGATGCTGTTTCGTACTACCAGGAGGCCTTGTTCTAAGCAAAAAACTCAGCTAGTATTGTTCCCCCCTTTAATGATTTAATGAGAGATGTCATAAATTATTGTAATATTATATACATATTCTCATAGTTATCATTTTCATAAAATAGATTTAATTGGTTGACTAAAGAGCCTATTTTAATGGAATATAAAATTTTAGAAAATATATTATAGGAAGTTAGCAGAGCTTAATATGACTAAGGGCCTGTTTCACAATTGATAATTGACATATATTTCATATTACAACTGTCAAATGATCTCCGAAGTAAGCTACTTAAAACTTACTTGTCGATTGTGAAACAGGCCCTTAGTTAAATAAAATAAAACAAATACAGAAATATACACATGCAATTAGTCCAATTGAAATGTGTTTGCCTTTGCTCCATCGTGTTCCTATATGTTATAAGATAAACTCATTAACTATGGAAGATTGGCCAAATTCCACGAAAATCCGGACCCGGGGGTAATAAATATTGTATTATGTAACGTCCTCCTTTCATTGCCCACATCCTTTCCGAATAATAACATGTATTTTATTAGTAACATGATTGTTAGAAACTCCTTTAAGATTCTTTATATTTGTGAATTATTTAAAATGTGACATGACAATTAGAAGTGTAAAAATAAGTGCGAAATGCAGAAGACGAAAATTACAGAGAGCTATCGAAGATATTTATTTTTATTAAAACATCAGTCTGGTCTGGCTAACTACCATCATCTTATCAAATTTAGTCGCCATATTGTTATAGCATTATCTGTTGCGACAATTTATGACAAGATAATAAGTCCCTCTGTGGTAGAGGATTCCAGGTGAAGCTCGATTCTAAATTCGGCTTTATCGTCACTTACCTACCAGCAGGTGAGATGAAGGCCAAGAGCTTCCCTGTCTAATATAAAAAACAACTTTTACACCATGCGACACGGGCTAATAAGAAACGAAAGAATACCAATGAAATTTCGTTATAAACTAAAGTTTATGGTTGCTTAAACATGATTCTGTTTAAACGCGAAGTTAATCTTGTTATGTACAAAATTTTATCGCTTATATTTTTATTAGGTTGTTTTATGATTGTCGTTACATCAGGTACCAGCTAATGTATACTTAGGGTGGAATTTTCAATCTCTAGTTAAATTTTATTAGTCTGATGTCAATTTATAGGGAAAGTTTGTATAAAATGGTTGCCATTAACCTAGGGAGACAAGATTAAAATAACTTAGGTGAATTTCCACTTTCCTCAAGAAAACTGTAATATTGGTTGTGAAAATAATTTTATACATGAGTGGCCGTTTAAGGCAGTATACCCGTTATAGGCTGACTTACCCCACTGATAAATTAAAATGTACTATGATTCAAACTATTTCCTTTAACGCGGATGGCATTTCATTTTGATCTGGTAATAATTTATCGGAATGCACTAAATTGTTGAAATATGTTGGTAGTATTATTTTATTACTTTTAAATCAGTCACTGATCCTAATTTAATTAAAAAAAATTTAATAAAATATTTTAACTATGAAATAGGGCTCAGTAATCTATTATTAATTCTCATTCTGAAACCGAATTCCGATTATATTTTGTGATTGTAATGAAATTTGGACATGATCATTTTTTATTTTTCTAATCCCATCTGAATTAAATAGTGAAAAAATATTTCTGTAGTAGCTTTTATCAACTAGCACGCTCAGGCGACCTTACGTAAGGAGTAATTAGTCCAGGCAGATTTTCTCAAAACAAAATTGGCCCATGTATTTTCCGCAATTTGATGTTGTGCTGTGTATTACTTTCATGCGTTCACAAACACTGCATTTAAAATTCACTTTAAACGGGCGCAATAAAACAAAAGAAGCTTACACTGCGACAAGCAACCGACAAAATTAAATGTCTCCCTGTGCAGCTGACACCAATAAAATTATGTCCACACTTTTATGGCAACTTACGCCTTGCTGCTTAAGTAATAAAGCCCAAAAGCGTTTCCCGATTGTTGAATTACAATATTTACGGTAAACATATTAAAATGCCGTGGCAACATGCAATTAAGGAAACGTGTGGCTTAATTGACTTCGCTTAACTAATTAGACACAGAATCAGTGTCATAAATAGCCTTTATCCTCAGTAGATTCCGTGTTTTAACAATGTGTGGTGGATGTGTGCATACTTACAATTAATTGTAACTTGTAACAAGAATGCGCCCCTCATTACCAACAGCAACGATCTAGCACAGACCACATTAACGCAGGGAGTACTCGAGCCAAATTGGACCTTATGAAGTTGTTATTCTGAGCGAAATTCTGCAGAGGCAATCTACATACATACATACATAAATCACGCCTATATCACCGAAGGGGTAGGCAGAGCTGAACTAGCACCCACGATTCGCCAATTATGATAGGTCCCATGTAAGAGGTGGCGAGCCTATTGCCATTTATCGGGCACAAAAGTCGCAGTACATTGCGAGGTGGTATAAGAGGAACGCTGCCCATTCCTTATCGCTGATTTATCTTTAGTCGCCTGGTACGACACCCACGGGAGAGATTTGGGGTGGTGACAATTGTATTCTACTTTGCCGTCACCACACGGCTATAGCGGTATGAATATGTAGCGCGAGGCCACAAAATATTATTTTTGATATTTTAAATAAATATTACGACTTCCACTCAATACGTATATTTTTCTATCTGCCATTACATGTCATAAAAATATTATATAAACTGATATGTCAACTGTTGACAAGGAGGTCTGTTACACCACTCCCCCTCCTGGTTTCTTCTAGAGAAGAAGGTAACTTTCTTTCTGTTATATTTTTTAGGCAATGGCCTTATATCGTTTATGACGTTCTGCGATTTTTTAAAGTCGTCTTGCACTTCAGTTTTTGGACTTTGAAAAAATTCTCCGGGTTGTCGGATAGTTTTTCCATATACCTTTTGCGGTATTGTGTCTGCAACGATATTATTTTTTCCACTAATATGCTGAAATTTTGTAGTGAATTCCGAAATAAATTGTAAATGGCGTAACTGACGAGGAGATGCTTTGTCGTTTCTTTGTTTGAATGCAAATATTAATGGTTTATGATCGGTATAAATTGTAAAATCTCTTCCTTCAACGTAATGTTTAAAATGTTTGATTGCTTCATAAATACTTAATAGTTCACGATCATAGGTACTGTACATAGTTTGTGCATTGTTTAATTTTTTGGAAAAGAAAGCTATTGGTTTCCAAGCTTTGTTCTCAAATTGCTGAAGTACTGCGCCAATTGCTGTATTAGAAGCATCTGTAAATAATGCTAATGGAAGATCTGAAATAGGAATGGTTAGTATGGTTGCATTTGCAAGATCTTGTTTACATTTTTCAAATGCTTTTTTAGTGTCTTCATTCCATGGTACTTTTCGTTTGTCATTTTTCGTTGCTCCTTTTAAATAATCATGTAATGAGGCTTGAGACTCAGCAGCATTCTTAATATGTCTCCTATAAAAATTAATGATACCAAGAAATTGCCGAAGATCACGGTAGGTTTCTGGTAGTTTATAGTCTATGATAGCTTGTATTTTTTTTGGAATAGGTTTCAATCCTCCTTTAGTTATAAGGTAGCCCAGAAATTCTACTTGTTTAACTCCAAGTATTGATTTTGATAGGTTCATTCGTAGCCCATATTGATCTAGTCTTTGAAATAATTCTTGTAGGTGCATTTCGTGACATTTCTCGTCACTGGATGCTACCAGAATATCGTCTAAATAGGCAAATACATATCCAAGTCCTCTTGTGACTTCATTTATAAATCTTTGGAATGTAGATGGTGCATTGCGTAAACCAAAACTCATAACGTTAAATTCGTATAATCCAAAGGGTGTTGTGATCGCTGTTTTATGTTTATGTTCTTCTGCCATCGGAATTTGATAATAAGCTTTTAAAAGATCAATTTTTGAATATATTTTTGTGTTTTTTAAAATATGTTGGAAATCATCAACTCGTGGTAAAGGATATCTGTCCGGAATGGTTTGATTATTCAAGCGTCTGTAATCTCCACACGGTCTCCATGAGCCATCTTTCTTTGGGATCATGTGCAATGGACTAGCCCATTGTGATTTTGATGGTTGTATGATTCCATTGTTCATCATGAACTCAAATTCTTCTTTGGCTATCTGTGTCTTTTTCCCATCAAGTTGTCTAGGTCTAGAAAACACAGGATCACCTTCGGTTTCAATATAATGTTTGACGTTATGTTTGAAATTACTTGGTAATAAATTTGGTATAGTTATGTCGGGAAATTGTTGTAAAATATCAAAATATGGCGAAGATTTGTCAGTAGTGCTTAATATTTCATTTTCATCAATAGATGTTAGTTCTGCTTCAATAAATAATTTTGTGATTCCATCAATAATTTTCCGAGAATGTAAATCGATTATCAAATTAAAATGCTTCAAAAAATCAGCACCCAATATTCCTCGTTTGACATCTGCTACTACGAACGGCCATGTAAATTTGCGGCGTAATCCAAATTCAACTGTCATGATTCTGATGCCATAAGTTTTAATTTGGGTGTTATTTGCAGCATACAATTTAAAAGAATTGTCGAGTTTGTCCGTTTTGCATGGTGGTATGATTGAGACATCTGCTCCACTGTCAATTAGAAAAGGTATATCTGATTTGCTGTCATTAATAAATATTCTTGATTTGCGACAGTATATTTTGGCAGCGGAATTCGTCGCTAATTCTGTTGCCTTGAAGCGTTTCCCGAATTGAATGAACACGGTTTCTTGCACTTTTCAGGTATGCATTTGTTTCCAAATCGAAAATGAAAGTAACAAAATTTGCCATCTGGATTATATTTTCGATTTCGTGATCGACTTCGACTTGCTGATCTTGCTCCATTTGCACGGTAATTGGGACGAGAACGTCCTTTATAATCCATTCGTAAAGTTTCCATTTGTTTTTCAAGTGAAGAAATGTTTTGTATCAAGTCTATGTTGTTGACTGTACTTTGGCTTGTTGACGGCTGTATGTCATTTGCAAATATTTCGTCAGAATGGAAGTCTTTCATTTTATCTGCCATTATTGACAATTTATCTAAATTTTCTTCGGATATTATCAATATATTTTTTATAGAATTTGGTAATTTATCAAGCCAAAGGGATCGCAAAATTTTTTCGGAAATATTTTTGTCGGCGAGTTGTCGCATCTGCCTTAATAGTTGGCTAGGCTTGTTGTCTCCTAATTCTAGTCCTGTTAATAGAGTTTGGATTTGTTTTTCTTCGCTTTCGGTATATAAATTTAGTAATCTTTCTTTTGCCAAACTGTATTTGTTGCTGTCCGTACTTTTGATGATGTCCCAAATGTTTTCGATAATTTTCGGTTCTAATTGTGAGATGAGATAATTGAATTTCGTGTCTTCTGATCTGATATTATTAATAGAAAATTGAGCTTCTACCTGGTAAAACCAAATTTCAGGTTTGTTGGTCCAAAACGTCGGTAATTTTATTGAAATTTGTTCTAGTTGTTCCAGTTCTGTATTCATTTTGTTGTATTTGTTCGAGATCGGGGTCACCAATTTGTAGCGCGAGGCCACAAAATATTATTTTTGATATTTTAAATAAATATTACGACTTCCACTCAATACGTATATTTTTCTATCTGCCATTACATGTCATAAAAATATTATATAAACTGATATGTCAACTGTTGACAAGGAGGTCTGTTACAAATATCATGGTTCACGTGTGGGTACAGCTGCTGCAGCTACAGGGGACCATTTTATAAGTTCGGAGTGTTCCTCTTCCTGTCCTTATTCCACTCTAGGCAGGGTCGGCAACACATGTTTCCTTCTTCCATTCCACTCTATCCTTTACTCAATTTCTCATCCACTCCTCTCGCTATCATATTCTCCTTTACACAATCCATACATATTTTCTTTAGTGTTCCTCTCCTTCTACATCCTTCCGTTCAAACCTAACATTCTTCAACCAATATAGCTTTCATCCCTTCGCATAACATTACCAAACTATCCAAGCCAGTCCCCAGTCAACTCCGCAGCCTCTCAGCCACTGGCGCTATTTTCAAACCTCTACTGATAAATTTGGAAAGGAATTCTTGGAAAGGAATATTTTATCCCACTTTCGAAACCGCATCTTTGGCTTGAGATTAAGTTAGCCTTTACCGACCATTTCCTCAAAAAAATTATCAAAATCAAAATTTACTATAAATGGTGCATTATGCTAACACAATCCCATATTATTATTATGCTAATAAATAACCGCCGTGTGGTGACGGCAGAGTAGAATACAATTATCACCTCCCCAAATCTCTCCCGTGGATATCGTACAAGGCGAATAAGGATAAATCTGTGATGAGGAATGGGCAGCAGCGTTCCTCTTATACCAGCTAGCAATGTACTGCGACTTTTGTGCCCGATAGATGGCAATAGGCTCGCCACCTATGGGACTTGACATAGTTGGCGAAACGTGGGTGCTAGTTCACCTCTGCCACTCCTTCGGGGATATAGGCGTGATTTATGTATTATATATATGTAATAAATAACCAGAAGTAATGTCAACACTGTTTATTTGTTATGTCAGTCAATCTGAATCGGCATAGACTATTTCAAACTGGGCTTGTACAAACTTTAATAACAGTTCTGTTCTATGATTATTTTGTTCGTCTCTCCGGGGATATAAGACTATAAACAGACTTTCAACAGTATTGATTCGTCTTTTGTACCAAAATGGGGATGTACTTCAAGAGTAATTTTATTTGGGTATTTTTGATAAAATTTTTATAAGGGCACTAAAATAGCACTAGTCAATTGCGTTACCCAAAACAACCGAGATAGGGGAAGGTGGCGAAAAGCGGACATATTCAATAAAGCGGGTTATTCAACTATTTGCCAATACGTAAGGCGAGAGGAGGTAACTTCAGTGCCTTCCCACCACCTTTAAGGAAACATACACCAAGACTGGCCAGTATCATTTTGAAAATAGAGAGATAGAGTATACTAGAGGATGCCCGCGGCTTCGCTCGTGTTAATGTCGGTTATTGTATAGATAAATGGACTATCCAACACAAAAATATTTTTTCTATTTGAGTCAGTAGTTCCTGCGATTAGCGCGTTGACCCATATAAACAAACTCCTCAACTTTTCAATATTAAGTATAGATAAAAAACCATTTTTTCAAAATAATTTTATGCACAGGAGTGTCCGTTATAGGCAATAAACCCGTTCTCAGTCACCTGTTTCAAAATATTAGCAAAAAAAAAAATATACACGTGAAGCAGAATTGGTCTGCATAAGTAAGAGACACCTATGAAAAACGAGACATATATCGCAGGGAGGAGAGACCGAGTAATTGGAATCCAGACTCGTTTCAATTTAGGGTAGGTACACAGTGAATCTGACTAATTTATGTAAGCGGAAAGTTTGAAACGTAATACGCAGATTGCCCTTGTATTATATTGGCAATCTCGGCAAACAAACCATTACTTGCTTGGTGAATAAATGGATCACATGACGAAAAAGAACCTAATTTACAAATAAGTATATTAAAGAATAATAGGTAAAAAATTAATTAAAATGATTGTGCAAAGAATATGGTGGTTAGAAAAAGTTCGAAAGATTATGGTCTTGATGCGAGAATCGAACCCGCGTCCACTGCAATTCGGGCAGGTGCCTAAGCCGCTCGGCCAACCAAGACCCTAATTAACTTCTCGAAATTTGTCCAACCTTTACACTTCACGTTGTAAGTAATATCATCATCTTCATCAGTTCTGGCCCGAACGGTTGGGGCACAGCCCTTTTCTGTGGAAGGTGGAATGTAGAGCAAATGGTCTATGACCAACCACGCTGGCCCAGTGCGGATTGGTAGGTATTCGGAAGACAGCTCGATAAATTTTTAATTAAAAGAATCCGCTCTTAAGATTGGATCGCTACTATCTCTCGCCGGTGTCACGGTAATATCCCGAAGAATTAAGATCCGTGTGCCGGCAGCTTCTTCATAAATTACATGAAAATGTTGCCAAGGTCCGGACGGGTCGTCGGTGCGGAATTAAAAATATCTCCGTAATTTAACGAAGCGGAGTGGGACCACACCGGTATGGCGATACGGACCACTCCGTTAAATTATGTATTCGCTGTTGCGTAAATGAACTCGTATCTTGTCACTTTTGTATTTAACCTGAACCTATTACTACCTTGCTTACAAGCGTACTACACTGGACTGCAAGGGAAACCAATCTGTATAAAGAACTCAATGTATTTTTTATTTTTTTTATTTGTACATATTTTTGAAAATTATGTCAGAATGAGCAGCTGACTATCGGCCAAGAGATTTGGTTACTATATCTAGTTTCCATAATATTGTATTATGCTTCACTGAAGCTTCTTACTTTATTTTTTTTTTAAAGTAGCATGCCTACCTCTGATGACTTCTAAGGCAGTGACAATGATACTAGATGACTGCCTCCGGTCGCCCTAGTGGTTCGCCCACTGGAATGAAGATCCAGAAGTCCCAGGTTCGATTCCCAGGGGGGTACAACTTTGTGCTCGGTTTGGTTGGTGGTAGGACTTCTTTGAAATCCGCCTGGCTAGCTACCACCATCTTATCAAAAATCTGTCACCGTAATAATAATGTTAACAACATTATTGTGTTCCGATAATGTGTGTTAAGATAGCCAGCCGTTCTGTGGTTGAGGGTTCCAGGTGAAGCTCGATTCCATCTTTAACCCTTATCACTTACCATCAGGTGAGATGAAGGGCAAGGGCTTCCCTGTCTAACATAAAAAAACAATGCGACCGTGTAAGCTTAGCAAGGCCGATCGTTAAATGGGTGACCAAAAATGTATAACTTTGTAAAAGCGTTGGTCCCTGCAGCATGTGGATTCATTAATACTCGCCAATCTTTACTTCACACATACACTTCTTTTTATTTAATTCCATCCATAGGGAAGGCATGTGCCCTAGCAGTAGGGGCTGGTAATGATGACGATGAATATTCACTTAGCTGCCGGGGAAGGCACTTGCCCCCGCAGTAGGGACATTCAAGATGAAAAAGGCTGGGGATGATGACTATCATCCCATTAATGTACCCACAGATGGAACACAGGCTCTCTCTATAGATGAAATATAGGCAGAATGGATTATAACAAACCATTTTGTCGCCGTGTGGTGACGGCAGAGTAGAATACAATTGTCACCACCCCAAATCTCTCCCGTAGGTGTCGTACAAGGCGACTAAGGATAAATCAGTGATAAGAATTGGGTAGCAGCTTTCCTCTTATACCACCACTTATCAACCTAGCAATATACTGCGACTTTTGAGCCCGATAAATGGCAATAGGCTCGCCACGTATTACATGGGACCTAACATACTTGGCGAAACGTGGGTGCTTGTTCACCTCTGCCTACCCCTTCGGGGATATAGGCGTGATTTATGTATGTTTGTATGTATTTTGTCCTCGTGCAGATTGGGGAGATTCACGTCAGCAAATGCAGCCGGTACCATCAGCTTAACGTGCCACTAACGTTAATAATCTTTCTTATCTTTCTGCCCTTTTCCCCTAAACCATCATAAATGTAACATAATATTATGGAAGTAACGTTCAAACAGATAGGTACTTAGCGAGATATAATTTTACTTGCATATTGAGACCGCAATAAAACCCTCTAGTGTCAGTAAAACCTACCAGCATTGTTCTGTCTATGCCTTTATCGTTCTGTTTTACGAGTGCCTTGCTACTGACGATTTATATGGCCACCGCTGAAAATCATGGCGATAGTTCGGATTGATGTTGACACGTGTAGTGCAGTTGGGATTGCTTTGTTGTAAGGCTTTCTATTAGTTTCGGTTAAAGTTTCATCATTGACTTTTCACTTTAGTTTAAATAGCTAGACCTCCTTGTCGTTAGCTGGCTTTAGTTGCCATTGCCACAATTCCTACGACAATTTCTAAGTCATGTACTTTATTTGTAAATAAATACATCCGATTGAAGTGTGCAATATTTGATTTAATTTCGAAAATAAATGTTTTCATGCTGTAACCTTTTATTATTTGATGAGTTGAGGAACAAGAACGGACAAGATAAGGAATTAATATATACGTGGAATTGTGAAAATAGCATCCGTGATAGAACAGCTGAAATAGAGGCGGCTATCCCGGTATGGGCACGTAATGAAGAGATAAAAATCATGTAAGTAAAACAGTACCTAATGCGAATACGCGATATTGTACGGAGGTGATGATTTTATGAATGCTGGCTGAGATGTATGGAAGGATAAAACTAACTGCGTGGACCCCAAATTGCCTGGGAACAGGGCAGACAAATTATGATGATGATGATAAGAATAAAGTGCAGTTGACTGTACCACTTTGCCGTCAAAAGTAATATTTTGAAATTGACTTTTATATTATTAGGTAACCGCATGACTAACTTTCATTTCCAACTCTGGGTTCATGAATAATGTTCAAATGTTTCCAACAAATTTTACAGGACACTTGTTCCAACAACTGTTTACATTTTGCTAAACTCAATATTCTTTAATGGAGCATGTTTCATTTAGAATTTCACTATTTGGTATTTGGAACACAAGCTGGAAGCCTGTTAATAGCCACCTTTTTTGCGTATATTTTAGTATAATCTAATGGCTGGGCAGAATGAGAGGTCAAGGTGGCGAAAGTGAGCATTGGAATGTTGTGAAGGGAATTTCCCCGTAAACCTACAATTGAGTCACAAGTCCCAAGCGCTGCTCCTGAATTCCCTCTCAACCGCACTATGCACCATATGAATCTATGGAATGCTTAGAGTTTTCAACTCATTATAATATAGATTACACCAACCACACTGGTCTGAGGGGCTAAAACTTACGTATGTACTAATTTGCCGGCTCCGACTCACCCCAAGGTTGTGATAAAAGTCGATTAAGGTACCCTAGGGTACCCGAATGGTGGAGAACGCATCCAATTTTCAATTGATGCCAATGATAAAACCTATTGGAAACCGTCCGGCTTGGAATGATATAACACGGAAGAAATGCAAGTGATTAAAAGAGTGATGGACAATGTTAGCGCTGTCGTTGATCTAATAGAATCTGTACGAAACAGGACTGATATTTTGATAACTGATAATTTTATTCGGTTCTACGCCGATATTATTTTACGATTTCCGACCGACCGACCTTCCTTTGTGATCCGTGAAGGTATAATGGTGCACGTGTACACATATAATAAAAGAACGGGGAATCCCCGTTTTTGCAAATAGGCTTATTAGTGTAAGTAAACCCACAAATGAGCTAGGCCGAGATTAATCTCTCAACTTGTCTCACTTCGGTGTTAATTATGCCGTTGAAAGGGCCTGTGGTTTCCAGGTTTAATCTACATGATCACATTTTAATCATTCCAGCAAGAACTTCTAAACTGTTTGATGTATTAATCGGCCTCCAAGATTAATTGAGAGGCTCAATGTTCATTAGTTTGTGCGTTTCATTTTGAGAGAAGGGAATTTCAAATCGATATTGAAAATATATATTTTTAGAAATGGCCTAAAATGCTATTTGCGCACATTTATTATACATAAAATAATGTTGCTCTCCTAAGGGGTAGGTGAGAGTGTGTAAAAACCAAAATTTCACCAGATTATGGAATTTTGCCATTCGCTAGGCGACCCAATAGCCATCTATCGGGTGCCAAATAACAATATATTGTCAGTGGTACAAAACGGACACTGCTGCCTATCTCTAATAACCGTTTTACTCGCCTTGTACGATACTCGCGGGAGAGATTGGGTTAGTGACAATTATTGTATTTTGCTCTGCCGTCACTACACGGCACATTACGAATTTAAATAAAGGACTGTCATCGAAAACTATCGCTTTGGTAGGGTAATCCTCTTTTCGCATGAACCCACATTTTTTAAAGCATAGTGTAAGTAATCTTTGCTACAAAATTACAGCAAAGTGTCACAAGTTTGCCTCCAAGATTAATGGACAGTCGTGATCCTAACCTTGTGAGCCCTGAATACCTAAACACTTGGTTCGTTCTCTTCGTCCGGCAGTTAGTTCTAGGCTTAGACTGAGCACACAAGGGTGAAAGGGTCTGTCTAGACCATCAACTTTACCGTCCTGTTATTAATAAATGTGAGGTACCTTAAACTCATTAAACTCATTACACACACTTGGATCGTGACGACAGGGCATCCGTTGTATTGATGGGGTCATTAATGCATGATTAAATCATGCCTGTCAATACCCTTATGGAGAAGCTCCACAGTGCATTGACTAATGCACTCGCCGGCTATATTGGCAAAGGCCTGTCATAGGATGGGTTACCAAAATATGTCATTTCGAGTTCTTCCGTGTATCGGAAGGCATCAAGCAGTTGATCCTGGTTGTATCTGCAATCGATGATACCATTCAATTCGCACTGAGCCTGCGTGGTGTGTACCATTCTTCCATCTATAGGGAAGACCTGTGGGAAAACAATGACTTAATACGTAAATTGAATATTCTTCACACAAGAAGAATCCACTTACCAGGATTCTACCACAACGGCAATCGAAAACAAAGAATAAATTTTCACACCACGTAGATGTTGTAGATTCTACGGAAAGCAGAACTCAAATAGCGAACGACAATGCAAGTAGCGGCTAAGAATAACCGTTTGGTAGCGGGTTTTATTCTACACGCCGCCATTTTTATGTATTCGAAGTGACGACGCGACACGTCACACCCCAACTGGCTTGGGACTTGTTCAACTGGAAACTTAAGGGATACGTGCTGAAAGGGAGACTTGATTTTGGAGACATATGAACCCTGTAAAATTTGGACTACGAGCTTTCTTACAACTTTTGGCAAGTTTTAAATGGTGACAAATAGGTGGATTTAATAATTAAAATTAGGATATTCTTGGATAAAATATTCAATGGTAAGGTAAACAGTAACAGAGAATGGAGTAATAAGGGAGGAATGATCAATAATAACCCCAAGGATACTAAAATAACCGAAATAGTTTGCAACCAGTTGTCAAAGAGGGAACTTTCTTTCTTTTTCGCAACTTTAATACAAACATCAATCACGCCTATTAATTTATGACGCGATAAGCAGAAATGTATTAACACCATGTACAGACAACAGCACGTCAGACTACCACAAAATGTTAAATTTTCTCAATCGACTTTTGGCTCTACTGCCAACAAGATAAGGTTGACAAACGATTGAAGAAATTTGACAGTTTTTGGTAGTCTGAAGACAACGGCTCTACCATGTCTCATAGAATAGGGAGCGAGTCTATTACCGTCTATGGGGCACGTAAATCGCAGTATATTGATAAGTGGTACTAGAATGGTGCTGTAAATTTACTAAATCGTGGTAATCTTCGTTTCAAATTGTTTTAATCGTGGTAATCTGTAGGCCTATTCGCTAACTTTTTTTGACAGTGGAAAGTGATGATCACCGAACTATTTACTTATCCATTACTGTTTACACAGGACAAGTGTCACAATAGCGTTATAGTTAAGTAGTAATGGATCAGTAAATAGTTCGGTGATTATCACTCTCAAGTGTCAAAAAAAGTAAGCGAATAGGCCTACTGGCCCTATAGTTCGAACGACTTTGCTTCTCCTGCATATTATTTGGGCCGCGGACCAGAGGCGCATTTGCCCCAAGCCACGAGGCGGTTAATGGTTAAAACCGGTTTTAACTATTAGTCGCCTCGACCCAAATAATATGCAGGAGAAGCAAAGTCTTTCGAACTATAGGGCCACATTACCACGATAAAATGGTAACATAGTTGAATCGACCCAATAAGATTTAGGGCCTGTTTCACAATCAAAAAGTAAGTTCTAAGTAGCTTATTTTGCAGATCTTTTGACAGTTGTAATATGAAATATATGTCAATTGAACTGCAAAGTAAGCTACTTCTAACTTACTTGTCGATTGTGAAACAGGCCCTTAATATCGTTACGTAAAAATAAAAAGAAGGAAATAAAACATGATGATCATATTACATCGAATGTGTACGTACATACCTACATTTTTGAAATTAATATTTTATATTGTTATAATGTTCCTTTTATGTATTCAACATGCTCTTGCCCTTATCCCATTTCATTTGGGGTTGTTCCTTTTTTGTATTAATCAACTTGTGTATTCAAACTCTTATTCCATGGCTCGTTAGCATTATTAATTCTATGATGAACATTGAATAAAAAACCCATAATATAGCAGAAAAATATTATGAAGGAAATATTATTTAACAAATAGCTATTGAATCGTAATAATTTAAGTATGTACGTAATCTGGTGAATAGGTATTCATTCCATTGATTAGAAATTATAACAAGAAGATTAAAGGCTCTGTAAAGAAATACAGTTTCACTTTTACCTTTTCTATGAAATTATGAAAGATAATTCTATTGTGAACAACAAAAAAAAGAGTACTTGCGTCTCCTTCTACTTCGTTTACTTTAGAGACCATTCAAAATCTTAGGTATTAAATACCTTACCGAGATTTTGATGTTATTATCAAAGTATAGGCAAATTATGGCCGTAGAATATGACTTTGGAATTGGAAAGTTGTAAATTTTAACACTCATTTCAGATTAATAAAACTAACCTAACTGTTGTTTCAACTTTTAGGCACTTGCTTTAATCATTAGAGCAGTGCTGTTTTACAAACAAAGGCAAATTACTAAGTAATTTTTTTAGCTTTTTTAAGGTTATAACAAAGTTGATGTTGAATAATTTCCTTTATATCCAGGTTTCTGCATATTTCGTTGTTATTATTATAGTTTAGTTATTTTATATCCAAATTCATAAATTTTGATTTTCTTACAACTACATTTCTAACTTGACACAAATCTTAATTTATTTTATGTCTCCGATTTGAAACAAGGACGGGAAGAATCGAAATGAATCCCCTGTAGAATCAGCTGAATGAATCAACAAATCAAACTCATGACAACCCAGTTTTTACATGAGTGTTACAAGAATTCTGACCTTGACATAAATGCTACATTTTAACTTTAAAAACCGAATTTTGTACCGTAAACCAATGAAGGGAACAACAAAGATTTTCAAAACTTCTTGCATATTAGTAAAATGACGAAAATTTATTACAAATTGCGTTCGATCTGAAAGGCTGCCAAATGTTACTTCTGCACACATAAATAAATCAAAACTTCCAAGTTGTGAGACGAAACAAAAGTTTCGACTGTAAATCAATTAAGGTCTTTTTTGGATAAGTAAGACTTTGTTTGACATTATTTTTTTTATGTACAGATGGATTCCTCTCAATTTAGTTTAGACATTGAGATGCCGAGAATACCACAAAGAAACCTAGATCTTTTAAGATAATTGATGGATACCAGCGGGGTTATTCTGTAAGTCTTTTTCAATCGCTTTCGTCTACCTGTCACTCTCACTCATTGAGAATAATCGCAAAGTGTGAGAGTGACAGGTAGACGAAAGCGATTGAAAGAGGCTTACATAATCGGGGTTCCGGGCTACAGGGTTGTTATAAAGTATCTGATGCCTTTAGTATCCAGATAAATTACCCTGGTAAGACATCGAGCGGCGTACAAAATTATAAGAACATAATTTCTTATTCGTAACCTCTATGACTTGAAGAAATATCAATAAAAACAATATTAAAAGTATTTTTCATGCTGGCATGGGAGCGAAATAATGACGTAGATTGTGTCAACCTCGACTCAGCTCAAAACTTATAGAGATTGCCCAATGAGCACCTAGGTCGACAGCCGAATGGTGGAGGGCAAAATACTAACAACAGTATACCCAAAGATGTTAAATATTAGCGGCTGTAAAACCTAAGCCAAAATCTTGAGCAGTATATTTATTGGAATGTTGTCATCCAAATCGCTTTCATCGTTAACCGACCTCTCGACATTACCTTTCACAAACACATTTAACTGAAAATATCAAATGAAATACAATTATCATATAATACCATAGTAATAATAAAGATTATTATTTCGAAAATAAAATCATCATAAGCCAATTGCATGTGTTCGCTGATAAATTTAATCAGAACAAACACGGCACGAACAGAGTACAGGTACACAGAGCAAGAACAGTTGCCCAGGCAAATAAACACAGAAATAATTTTCCGAGTCCCCTGGCAGATATATCATAGGTCCAACAAAAATAAGACAAGCAACCAAAATAAATCCTTCTTAAGCTGGATAGGCGAGTTTACGCCCGTCGCACGCGTAGGCTGCTGCCGTAATCTTATACCTACTTACCTTTTAGCTAATTCTGTTTGTTTTGTTACCAATAGGGGAAGGTCACCCAAACTGGGTATAGTGCCTAAAACGGGCACTTTCGTGTATAAAATAATTTGTCGTTGTAAATGCCAACAAAAATAGAATAAGCAACTTGGGGTTCTTGAATGGTGGAGGGCAAATCACCAAAAAGAGCAAACCCAAAGAAGGCTGTTATCAGCAGGCGGCCGAATGTGAACTTACACATAAAACACGCCTATGTATTCCCTAAGGCGTGGACAGGGTTGTTGTAATATCCACATTTCGCCTGCTATTTTAGATCTCATAGGGGGAGAGCCTACTGCCATCTATTTGGGCATATAGTGTTTAATTTTTCTGTAAATTCAATAATCATTAGCATATGTCCGGTGATATTAATCGAATCGAAAATCGGTTTTATGACGTCTGAGAGACATGAATTGAGGAGGAGTGTGCCAAGATGCAGGGAGATGATAATGCTCTCCGGACGTATACGGTCTTGTTGCATACATGTTCGTCAAATTACATAAAACCTAATATAATCATACATACATAAATCACGCCTGTATCCCCCTAAGAGGTAGGCAGAGGTAAATTAACACCCACTTATCGCCAATTTAGCTAGGTCCCATGTAATTGGTGGCGAGCCTATTGCCATCTATCGGGCACATCAATCGCAGTATATTGCTAGATGGTACAAGAGGAATGCTGCTGCCCATTCATTCATTGCTCTCTTTACCCTAAGTCCTTTTAGGTTTGACTCGCCACTGTGGTTTAGTGGTTCGCCCACCGGAATGAAGATCCAGAGGGCCCGGGTTCGATCCCCAGGGGGGTACAAATTTGTGCTCGGTTTGATTGGTGGTAGGACTTCTTTGAAATCCGCCTGGCTAGCTACCACCATGTTATCAAAATCTGTCGCCATAATAATAGTTAACAGCATTATTGTGTTCCGACAATGTGTGATAAGATAGCCAGCCCCTCTGTGGTTGAGAGTTCCAGGTGAAGCTCGATTCCATCTTCAGCCCTTATCGTCACTTACCATCAGGTGAAATGAAGGGCAAGAGCTTCCCTGTCTAACATAAAAAAAGTCGCCTTGTACGACACCCACGGGAGAGATGGGGGTGGTGACAATGTTGTATTCTACTCTGCCGTCACCACACGGCTGTTATATAATCTAAATAAAGATAATATAATCAGGGGTGTTAATTTCACCTCTGCCTTCGAGACAGCGATGAGTAATGGGCAGCAGCATTCCTAACATACCACCTAGCAATATATGCTGCGATTTATGTGCCCGATATGTGGCAATAGGCTCGCCACCATTACATGGGACCTTACTTATTTGGCGAAAAGTGGGTGTTAATTCACCTCAGCCTACCCTGTAGGAGACATAGGCGTGATTTATGTATGTATGTACGATTGTACCTATATTTTCCCTTCTGGGATAAGCTATCACGGAAACATAAACGTGTGAACCAATGAAACAGAGAAACCTGTTAGTGGTATTAATTATTAGTTAAGCAATTTCTCGGCATTAACAGATGTTCACGTAGATCGCTGTTATCCATTAAATCCAAGTAAACCTCTAGTTACCGACGCGCAGATTCAATATCTTGATCAATGCTTTTTATTACAATCCTCGGGAAGTAGACCCCGATAATAGGATTTCTTTCGTCTATAGCGTCTTTACTCATTTCTTATACTGAGAGCAATTAGTATTACAATATTTTAAACATTGTCTTTAGTTATTATTTTATTTATATGTATAATGTTCCAAGAAGATTAATGCAAAAGCATTAGATTGAGTTTTAATGTTTTTCATCTTAGATCAAATCCTATCAATTGATCCCCGCCATCCGTTTCCAATATTCATTTGCAATACATATTTATTTTTACTTTTTATTTTGTTAACAGATTAACCTACCTCGTGAAACTATTGCAACAGCTATTTGCCCTCATCTCTCCCAATCACGGTATCCTACAAGGCGACTAAGGGTAAAGACAGCAATGAATATTGAGCAACAGCGCTCCCGATAGATGGCACCAGGCTCACCGCCTATTACATGGGACCTAACTCTAGATACTTACCTCTACGAGGATATAATGGATGGGTTTATGTATGTCAACCTAGAACTCATGCCGTATGGTAACGTAATATGACCCCCTTTCCCTTGCGGGCCACATGACTACAGCCACTGTGTCAAGTAATCGAAACGTCTGTTTGAATATAAAAATGACTAACACCTAAATAATAGTCAGGTTTTTTTCTACGCGAGTTGAATCTGATGAAATTGTTTTATTTCAACTTATCAATTATTATTAATATCTATTGTAAAATAATGTTTACTTTTTGTTGTGGTTTATAAGTCAACTTCAATAGTTATTTTCTAGTATTATTCGTTTCTTCGAATTAATGTTAGAATGATGGGTTCATCGCAAAATATGTTTGGTCGCATAGAAATCAAAAGGTTTGGCTTAAAAACATGTGTGTTACCCTAGCACCGGGAATTTAAGACCATCGATATATTCCTGGAATATCCATTTGTGTAAATGAATTCTGTTTAGGAACTCTTTTACCGATCCCTTGAATGAAATGTGCTTTAGGGACTGTGTGTCCCAGGTGAGAAGTGTCGAGGAATTGGAGAATTGTATAGGATCAAGGAAGGAGTACATTGTATTCGAGGCGTTTAGTAGGTTCAACGGTAAAATTTATAGAGTTGCTATATTTTATTATTTTATTTCCTTTTTTAACATTACAAGTTATAAATGTTAGTAATTTAATTTCAAAGGAAAAGAGGTCAGATCCCTTACTATACATTTATAAATCATGCTGTTGTCCCAATTAGTAGTTATGAATATTTTATATTAGTTTGCCTCTCAGCTTTACCTTAATTCAATTAATACCTTGTAATACACGGTTGCTTAAGTAGTCTCTGAAGTTTATACATAATTACCATTAGTGAACGGTTTTGGTACAAGATGTCGTAGATTAAATACATAAATTACGCCTACTTATCCCTCAAGGGGTTGGCAGACACCCATAATTCGCTAAGTATGTTGGGTCCCAGGTAATATAGCATACGGGCGATAATAGCGGGCGAGCTAATTTCCATCTATTGGGCACGCTATCACTGAATATTGCGAGATTAAAAATTTGTAATTACTTTAAATTTAAAATATGACGTTAGTACAAAAGAAAACTTGTGTTAAGACACTTGTACTACTATAATATGTATAGAAAATAGAGAGGAAAATGCTCATAGCACTACATTTAATTTTATTATTCTAACAATGGCTGATTCTAGTGTGGGTATGTAGTTGTTAACGACTTATATGAGGAAAAGGAGAGTTCATGCTAAGCTCTCGTCTGATAGAAGAGGGTGGAAGAGGAAGACGTGTGGTGCCGACCCAACTTAGAGTTGAATAAGGGCAGGGAGAAGAAGACAGCTATGACTCGACAACAAATATCCGTGTGATCTGTCCATTCGGCCAATGTGGTTGTGGGTTTACGTAACACAACTTTACACTGAAGCAATATCTTCGGAATTCAGTCATAAAACTTGTATATTTTAGACACAATTTATTCCGTTCGCATAATACATAAATGAATCCGAAAAGTTTATTAATGGGCATTTTGAAGATGGACCGATGCTTTCCTGAAAATCGTGCACTGAATTAATAATACGACTCTCTCCCGTTACGGCTGTTGTATTCGATTTACTAGTAGTTAAGTGATGCCTGTTTGCGCAGAAGTTATTATCTTTATTAACATAATAATACCGACAATCGGTAAACATAAAACTAACTTTGCGGGCAGGCCTGCATAATTTGAGGGGAAAATAAGCAAGGGTTATGCGCTGGACTATGGACAAGCACCACTTCGGGTCCTTATCGTAATAGCTAAAGTAAATTAATACTATATTCCGGTTTTTTTTATTTATATTTTATTTGATTTTTATATAATGAACATTATTTATTATTTTTTTAGAATGTTAGAAAAATTAAAACAAAAAAAGGCCAGAAAAGAGGTTGCTTGGTTGTGCAGGCAGGCGCCTAAGTACGAGTATTTTGCGGAGGACGCGAGTTTCATTCCCGCATTAGGTTAATAATTTTCCGTCCTTCTTTTGTTTCGTTGCAACTATACTGTGGTGTTTAGTTTTTTCTCCTGTTTCTTGGTTTCTGTGGATGCTACTTCACCGAAGCAGAGATGAACTGACGGGTAATCACAAACTCATAAATCATTTAAAAATCAGTAAGGTGAACTAGCCGTCTCTACACTTTGCGTATATTGCGTCTCGTTACCCCACTGATTTAAGTTCAAAATTGTATGAAATCCAACCAATAGATAGATTTGGCATGAAGATAATTATTGTTATGATACAGATATAATTATTTTGCATGGAACAATTCCATTGGTTTATTTCTAAAGATCATCATCATCTTTAGACAAGTGGCCAATCCAGTCGAACGAATAGAACAAACGTAAATTTTTGACAAATTGGACACGACGGTCGCAATGCTTTTTTCTCTGTAATAGGTACAGTCAGCATCATAAGTAGATTAACACTTAAGAACCTTGTCACGATAATTGTTCGTGCAAATTGGTGGCGATTATTATTGCGCATGCGCTGTCTTTGGTATGACAGAGGGCTAAAGTGGTAATCGACTTATGATACTGACTGTACGTCAGTTTCATACATTTGTATTTTATTCATTCGAATAGATTGGCCTCTTGTCTTGTTTGTCTTGTCGTCCAAGCGAAGGCAAAATTTCTCGTGACGTATCTCAACAATAACCTTAACGAGAGTACCACAATCTTGTTCCTATCATGCATGAACGGGGTGAATAGTTTAGTCGCAGAAACATAAAACATTTTGGTACATAAATTTCTGATTTATACCACTGTTTCCTACGCTAAATAAAGATAATAACGTCACATTTTTATTTATCACTTATTTTGATGTGTATCGTCTGAATCTTAAATAAAACGATTTTCTATAGGTCGGTGGCCTTGCTTACACCGTTTTGAATTTCTGATTTTAAGTATTTAAGGATTGAGTATTGCGTAAGCAGAGTGATGTTTGTCATGGTTCGTCGTCAGATGGGTTGTATTTGAGTCATTTGTTTGACAAGAGTGGGCATTTGTAATAAAGAGAAACGTTTATTGAGATAACACAACAAAACAAACAAAAATAGTGTGAGTTTATAAAGAAAGAGCTTATTGAGAATGAATGCATAGACTTTATACACCCTACAACTCGTAACGTTACCGCTATATGTAAAATATTCTCATCCGACTTTGTTCGCTCGGCATGATTTATGTTATACTATTTAAGGTGGTCACAATCTATTGCTGATATATGACAGTTTTTTATAGTCTGCCGTGCTGATGTCAACTGTGCAAATAAGTACTTTCATGTACTTGCTATGCGATCATTATCCTATCGTGCCAGTAATCTTTTAAATCTCGTTGAAAAGCAATAACTTAAGTCACAAAATAAACGACATTTGCCATCAGCAAACTTATTGTGCCATAAAAGAAGTCGCAGAATAAACATAAAGATTACGATCATACGACTCTCATCTGAAGGTAATCTTTTTTCATGCGCTTCATACGTATGCTGATACTAATTGTATATGATCGAAAATTTCATTTGTTATCACAATTTTTCGTTGACTGTTAAAATATTTCAGTATGCGTGTGGTATGCCGAGCGCGCTCAGTCAATGCACCATATCATCAGCTCATTTATCCTTATTATCCCCAAAGGGGGTAGTTGGGAGGTGCATAATTTATTTAGTACAGCGGCTTAGTGCGCTCGGCATGCGTTACGAAAACTAAGCTATATAGTATCGCTAAGGCCGTTGGTCACAGCTGCATCTGCAGTCGTTAATACTACCAATCCGCACTAAGCCAGTGTAGTCATTCTAGTTATGGAGTTATGGTCCATTCTTGCTATATTATTTCATATATAAGGAAGGCAAGTGTCTAGCAGTGAGGATATTATAAGGCTGGTGATGATGATGATGGGTAGTTAATGTTTTAACACCGAAATTTCGCCAACTAAGTAAGTAAGGTGAGCCTATTTATCGAGCACTAACTGCCGCACTCAGAGACGTCAAATAACGTTAATGAGTACTTAAAGTCAAAAAATGACAATTCAAAACTAGTCGCTATTCTTACCGGGTCTATGGTCTTGATTTGAATGAACATTTTTGACATTAAAAGTTAATTGGCGTCTCTGAGTGCGGCAGTTAGTCGAATTACATAGCTAGATAGTTTAACAAGGACACTGCTACCCATTGCTCATCGCTGTTTTAATTGCGAGTGTGACAATTAATTATTGTATTCTAATCTGCCGTCAAGACACGACAAACTATATGATGTTGCATTATAGCTATCCACAGTTGCATATCCTCCTTAAGAATCCCCCTTAAATATCCTGCTCCCAGGGGAAATGTCGTATTGCAAGTTTGAATTCGAATTGGAACAGCATATTAACCTTAACGATTCAAAAAACACTAGCTACATTTTACTCTTCGTGGACATCGGGGAGTAGCGAAATTAGCCTTCTACTGAGGTTTTCCCTGAAGACGAGCAACGTTTGCTACGATGTTTCCGCTTGAAATTAGGTTTGAACTAGCGTCTACGTGCTTTTAGAATTGGGAATGACTATTTTTTTATACACATACTGTAATACTTAAATTTTTACCTGCTTATGTATGCCTATATGATAATAATTTAAAATTTCCCCCTTCTACCTAATGGTGACAATAAAATAAAAACAACCAGTTGGACAGTAAATTTATAATTTCAATTTAACACAAATTTAACACAATTTATAATCTCAATTTTACTTAAGCAGTAAATTAAAAAAACCAAGACCAAGGGGTTCGGTTGGAGTCGTTCTGGTCGATAACGAGTGGGACGGGTATACGAATCTAAATGATATGAATCTATCTATGTCTATAGAAGTCTATCTATATCTCCGAGCCTTCAGCCGCCTGGTGGTTAGTAAGGTACCTGACTGTAGAGAAGTGTAGTATGGAGTAGCAACTCCTCACAGGATTACCCGCTAGGTCCAGTCCACAATCAAGACAGCTTTGGACCTCTCAGAGATTGATAACTGGAGTCTCTTAATCTCTTTACTCGTACCAAAGGACCCTGAAGTTGTGCAATATAAAACGTCTCAATATATGCGAAAAACACCCTACTCAAAAGCCTAAAATTGACATGAACACCAACTCATTTACACAGGTTTCGCTGAATTACCACCGACGAACGCTATCACACACGTTCGAGCCGACAGCAAGTACCTATGAGGTTAAAAGGAAACGATATTAATAATCAATTTAGATCAAATAATATCGAAAATTGCCAAAAACTGTACTTTGAAATTTTATCCGTACAACTTAAGGTATCCAGAGCATTGTCTGAGCGAAGGTTTTTCGACCGACTTTGCCGATCCAAATATATGCAAAATGATGATGAAACACAACAATTACGGCATTGAATTATGTACTTAATTTACTTTCGAATTTAGAACAGAGAAAAAATGACAAGACGAGACTTCCTATTATGACATTTCAGTATAGTTACCTTTCGGGTCAGTGACACAGTATGTATTCCTTTTAATAACAGCTGTTAATCGGAGAATCACTTGCTTGCTCCGATATAATATTCATCTAAAATTTGGGAAATTTCACCAAGATAAGAAGACCATCAAAATTTTACAGCGTCTAGCTAGGAATTTTAAAATGGAATGAAATCCACTTCCGAATTTCAAAATAAGCGCTCGTCATTGGCCGTATAGTTTGACAATCGAATCCTGACATTTTTTAAGGCTACTAGGCCGGACTAGGGCAACGATTCTGTATCATACAGCCAAGATAACATTGACAAATTGACAATTTCTTCGTACTCTGAAAAATCTATTCTAAGGGAATTTTAGACAACAAATGTGACCACTGAAGACCTAACGGAACCTAAACGCCGAATAAATACTAAATAAAATCCTAACCTGCCAAAATACAAAAAAATAAATATAAATTTTTTATAACACCTGGGGGTTATATAACCACCCAAACCAAGCAACTCTTGTCTGAACTTTTTCCTTTTTTTTTTTAGAAGTCCCCAATTATGCCGATTTCTCTTTGCAAACCCAAAATTATACAATACTTACATACATAAATCACGCCTATATCCCCGAAGGGATAGGCAGAGGTGAACTAGCACCCACGTTTCGCCAGTTATGTTAGGTCCCATGTAATAGGTGGCGAGTCTATTGCCATTTATCGGGCACAAATTCGCAGTAGGTACATAGTTAGATGGTATAAGAGGAACGCTGCTGCCCATTCCTCATCACTGATTTATCCTTAGTCGCCCTGTACGACACCCACGGGAGAGATTTGGGGAGATTTTTTTTTATACATTTTAATATATTTTTATTTATTCTGGACCGGGAAGGCCTTCATCACACCTGTTGGAAAGGGACAATTAAGGCCGTAGATGGAATCGAGCTTCAACCACAGTGGGGCTGGAAATCTTATCACCAATTGTTGGGACACTATAATGCTGTTACGTTATTATTATGGCGACAGATTTTGATCATATGGTGATAGCTAGCCAGGCAGACTTATTATCTCGAGTT
Source organism: Cataclysta lemnata (assembly GCA_963931975.1). Classification (NCBI taxonomy): domain Eukaryota; kingdom Metazoa; phylum Arthropoda; class Insecta; order Lepidoptera; family Crambidae; genus Cataclysta; species Cataclysta lemnata. The sequence goes on from OZ008339.1 coordinate 11,091,729, forward strand.
CCTCCGTGCTTCGGAAGGCATGTTAAGTTGGTACAGTACCCAGTACAGTGCCCTACCAATTGGGACATTAAAGAGCTAGCGGTGATGAAGATATACATAATGTTGCCGGTATATTTAGCCGGCTTGATTATGCCACAGATAGCACATTAAGCCGTCAATCTCTGTTGCTATGAGTTTAGCGCAGGCTTTTAGCGTTAACGACGGTTAATTTAACCGCCATACTGCGCGGCTATAAAGCTAACTTCGGCAATCCTAATGACCATAACCCTGATGAGATATTGCAATTATTTTCTTTCACATTTACCAATTTCGCTCACCACCTAAATCAGTGTAATTAATGGAATCTAATGCGAAATGTCTGTGGATAATAAGCTAGTGCCGGTGTCACAAACATTTGACCCTGCAAGGATTCGAAGCCGACACCTCTTGGCCCATGGCAAGCAATCTGACAATACGATTAACCAACCAGCAATTTATATATGATAACCATAAATGGAAACAGCTACCTGACTCTGCAAGCCGATTGCAATCGTCTTAGTCTACCAGTCACTCTCACTCATTAGGTATGATAGCAACGTTTGAGAGAGATGGCAACACAAAACCGATTCCAATTAATTTAAAGAGTAGCTATGGTTTGATGGTCATTTCGTATGGCCAGTGCTAGTCATTCATGTTACACATACATACGACCAAACCATAATAAAAGGTATTTTAAAATCTAATTATATTTACATTTTTGATAAAACAAAAAAACGTAAATTACGGTTTAACCAGTTTTGTTGGATAACCGATTAATCAGTTTGCATTGCCTACCCGTAGCATCTTTTTAAAATTTAATATTATCTGCATGCTCCTACAATTATTAGAAAAATACCTATTATATACTTACCTACTTATGAGCTCTAATATGTTAAAAGTGATCATAAACCTTCGACAGTTATTATGCACACAGTAATGGAGCACTTAGCGCGAAGTAAATCAACATTAAAATGAATACCTACTGTTCCTGGGTTATTTTTAATGACATTATTCATATGGTTGATGCTGGCGCAATGATTTTGATGTAGATAACAATATACCGTCGCTTCTATAACAATACCACGCAAGGTGAAACAGCAATTTATGGTTTTACTTTGAGTAAGTATCAATAATCTATAATAAGTATAACGAGGGTTAGCTCTCTGAATTTCTCATATAGTTTTTAAAATTTTTGATTAAGTATCTTTTAAGACTTATCGTGTTTTGTGCATTTGCCACCTGCGTCCCCGCTTTCCAGAGGATTGCCCACTCACGATGAGTGGGCAATCCTTCCAAGGTATAAAAAAAATTTATAAAATATATATTTTATAAATTTTATAAATTATATAAAATATATATTTTTTGTAGGTACTTGCTGTCTCCGAAGGGTTCGAAAAATAATACATGGTCCTTCGAGCTGGAACTCATACTTTTATTTATAAAGCACAATATTTAATAGGACTTTATGAGTTTTAGCGTTTTTGTAATAAATAAGCGAATTGTTACCACACAAAGGCACAAAAGGCATTGTAAATGAGAACTCTAGAGCTTAATCAAGTAGCTTAAAAAACTATTCTCCCAATTCACTCGCGACCAAACGAAACCCGTTTCGCTTACTAAGCAAACAATGCTACGTACGAAGCTGGGACAAAACTTTTAAAATGTATGTATTTTTTTATTTCCGTGCTGCAGTAGTGGAATCTGCACAAATATTGCTCTGTCTGAGCGGATATGAGGTCCCGTACAGCTCTCTGTCGCACTCAAAAAGCGTTTCTTAGAGCACTTTGGCCCAATGTTATTTTGTTGGGTCGTTGAACCGTAACGTAAGTAAAATGGTTTTTCCATAAAGAAGTCTTACCTTTAATTTCGGAACAGCAAAACGATTTCTCGTACCTATGCTCTATTGATTTTTCGTGGTTCCAAAAATGTTTCATAAGCCTTGCGTGTCGTTGCCTTTGTATGCTAATAAATGTATGTTAGGTTTTTTATTACTTCACTACTTATATATTTATCAATAAAAAGAATTAACACGTTGAACAGTCAAGAACAGTCAAATTTGTTTCATAGCACATTCACCGTAGTATCACAGAGCATAATTCATCATGTTCCTGCTCTTTTCTCAGCGGTTTCCTCTTCTATTAATATCGGTTCAACATCATCAATCTATCCACTCGCTATTGGTTTATATCACCCATCAGACCGAAAACGTCTCCGGATGACAACATTCCAATCCATGCTGCTCAAGATTTTGGCTTAGGATTTACAGCCTGCTTGCCCCAACACTCTTTGAGTATGATGTTGTTGGTGGTTTCTCCTCCTCCATTCGAATAGCCTAAGGTGGTGGTTTGTTGTGATTTGTCTCGAATTTTCAAATTAATCGACTATCACAACGCCCCTGGGGTGAACCGAAACTGGCACATTCTACGTTATTGTCATAGAACATATTAATAAGGACTCGCATAATTGTGTATGAGTTTGTTGCAATTTACATACATACACACATACATAATTCACGCCAATATCCCCGAAGGGGTAGGCAGAGGTGAACTAGCACCCACGTTTCGCCAATTAGGCTAGGTCCCATGTAATAGGTGGCGAGCCTATTGCCATTTATCGGGCACAAAAGTCGCAGTACTTTGCTAGGTGGTAGGTAGAGAAAAGAGGAATGCTGCTGCCCATTCCTCATCACTGATTTATCCTTAGTCGCCTTCTACGACACCCACGGGAGAGGTTTGGGGTGGTGACAATTGTATTCTACTCTGCCGTCACCACGCGGCCATGTTGCAATTTGATTGTTAAAATAATTTTACGTAACAAACTAAACGTATTTAAGGCACGTAAAATTATTTCCGACAAAGTTTTGTGTCACCACCATCGATCCAGCGACTTGCTCTCCGAAATCACCCCAGAAGATTAAACGCACGTAGGAACTGTTAATTGCTAAATAAATTCCGATTTTGTGGGCTGTGCAATCACAAGCTCCAAATTTAGTTTGCCCAAATAATTAGAAACTTACGCGTGGACACAATACAAATGTTTTACTCAAACAGGGAACACGAAATGGTTCGCGTAAAAGGCTAATCACTTTTGTAAGAAGCTTAAATATGTATGACACTCTAAGCTTTAGTAATTGCTACGCTATTTGCTCGAGTCGTTAAGGTGCTGTTTATTAAGGCAAGGTGGGAGCTACGACGTTTTTGCTTTAAAGACAAAATTAAATTTTGATTAATACTCAGAGAAACATTATGAAGATCATTATAAGACCAGGACATCATTGTCTCTATAAATATCCAGCGAAGCTTTGTCGCGTTCTTTAGAGGCGGCTTCCTAAAGGTAATCCTATTTCAAAGATATTTTCTTAATGTAATACAAATTATATTATTCCCAAATTTTAGTGTATTATTCATTACACATTTCACTCATTGTATAAAACAAAAACATAATTTATTGGTATTTGTACGATAGTCCTTTTATTCGAAATAATCGTTTTTTGAGAGATTATTTCATTCGATTTCAATTTTAACATTATATAAATGTTAGAAAATTCCCGCCTCGAGACCATAATTTTTCGAAATTCTTTTTCTAATCATCAAAATCTTTCAGATTATTTCATATTCCTCTCGTTTTAAAACGTTTTATAAATGAAATTAACTTTCTGGATATAATAAGCCGCATAGTAAGTGAATATCTGGACAGAATTTTAATATATTGCTCAGTTACAACGATACAACCAAAAATAATTTAGTGACTAACGTCATTTATATCTGTGTTAAAAATGTATTGATCAGTGCACGCAACACTGTCATAGTGTTTATATCACCCAAATTGTTGAATCCATTTAGTGGACAATGGACGCGATTTGAGCATGTCTTTACTCAAGCCAGGAAAATGCAAGATATTACGAGTATAATACACACTACAAATACTCATACAAATTGACTGTAAAACACATAGGTACCATCATAGCTTACGTATACTATTATACATACGGCTTATTCTTATTTTACAACTCTCAATAGCTTAGAAATGTTGCGAGGTCCTTTTGTATTCAATAATCGAATTGTGTGACCCTAAAATCTTCTTACCCCATTATTAATTGGATAACGTACTCATTTTGTTGAAAATGCAAATGAGCGTATCGTAACTCAATGGCAATTCAAAATGAAAATGTTCATTACTGGCCGACAAACGAGATCGTTGAAAGCTGATGCGTCGTATTAGGATTACTTATTCTAATCACAATCGCATTTCACCGGTCACCGTAATACTAACTTTTGTTTTGTTTTTGATGCAAATAACCGAAATTCATTTACGTATCGGCAGCTCCATAGAATAGAACAGTGGTATAGCGCGCTCGAGCTGCCATTGCGTAAACTAAGCAACGTTATCTAAAGCCGGTCAACCAAAAATATATTATCTCGAGCTCCTCAGGGCTTCGGAAGACACTTTAATCCGTTGGTCCTTCATCTGCAGTCCATAATACCCACCAATCCGCATCAGCGTAGTGAGTCATTCCATTCTCCCTATATTTTTTCTTCCATGCCTTCCCAGGGCTTCTGATGCAGCTGTGGGGAAAAGAGTCGATAATGATCGCCATCATCCCAGGGGCATGTCTATGTCACTAAACTTCCTATCACGGCGCTGGCCTCTCAAATGTTACCCCGTTGTACCTCAGGGTCTCGGAACATAGCATACCATACTAAAAATATTGTCAATAAAATTAAAGACTATCAGATTTTTGTCAACTTCATATTTAGTTGCTCATTATTAGTGGCTTGTCTTCTGTTTCAATTGGAAGCTCCCGAACCTCGATAGTCGGAGTCCCTCGGGAGATACCTACCGCTCATAAAATGTCCCAGGGATTTAGTGGACAATCCTAAAAGCATCCATGGGTACATTAATGTTTGTATTTTATATTGCAACAAGCAAGCTTCTTATTCCGTTTTATAGTAACAAGTATGTTTTAATTACGTGTATTAATAACATCATCAAAACAATCGCTTCACAATAAAGCTCGCATAAAAGTTCAACAATAAATGTCACATTTTATTAATTGCTACATCGTTGCCATAAAAAACCGGAGACTAGGCCCATTCTATAGATCACAGCGGCGGACCAATATTATTTACGACATTATTTGTTGGATAAACGACGGTCGTGCTTTACAACCATCGATTAAAGTCAGACCTAACAGGTTGTTCAGTTAGAAATTTACTTACACGCACACAGAAATCGCCCTGAAGGGATAGGCAGAGGTATAATAACACCCATGAGCGTATTGCCATCTATCGGGCACGTAAATCGGCAACAAGAACTCTGCTATACATATTTTCTCATCGCTGTTTTAACCCTTACTCACCTTGTACGACACCTGCGGGAGAGATTGGAAGTGGTGACAATTTATATTCTGCTCTGCCATCACTGCGCAGCTTACAGGTAAAAAATTTAGTGTCATTTTAGGTTAATAAGTTTATAAGTAGAACATGTATTACAGACATTGTCTCAAACAATTGCAAATAAAATATCGGGATGAGGAATTAGGTGATGGTGTTGTTTTACAACCCATTTCAATAACCGACCAACACAATCATATACAACAGCTTAATTGTCTATCACCCAGCAACCGTGCAGCCGATTGCAGTTGGCATGCAGTTTAACTTACAACTGCATACCGATTGTAATAGGAATACTACTCTTTTGGTTGGCAGTTTCAATGCAGTCGTGCTAACAGCATTTAAACGGCAATTTGGCAGTTGGACTGTAGTTGAAAAGCAGTCCGGTTGCTCAAACGTACTACTACTTCATTGTAGTCAGTGTTATTGTAGTGGGTACATTTTATCATCTTCTTAATTTTTATTATAATAATTAAGTTTTATAAGTTTAGATTTGTGTGCCATGCGAATGCAAATAAATTGTCTATCTATTTCAATCTCTCACCTCTCACGACTTCCGCGTTAACATCGATATTGTTAAGTTTAAATTCCTGATTCTAGTCGACACAATTAACACAAACCAGTGATCGGAAACCCAGTCAATGTTCAAACCTCGATCCAATGACTGAGCTCAATTTTAGAGGCACTTCAAACAAAGCGAGTCGGCAAAAAGTAGCGCCCGGGGCTGAAACTAAATCCAATGTTTCGGAAGTTATCCTCTTTTGAATTCCATTCATTTGTCAGTAAGCTAACAAAAAACAACCAAACATTTTAAGGACGTTGTTAACCAGAAAGTACCCAACCAAAGACAAATAGATTTCTTTCGTTGCGCGTTATATACGATACAGTTCTCGTACACTTTATAGTAATTTATATTATTAAATAAAAGTAACAAATCTTAATACTGAAAGATACGTGTTATTTACAATTACCTAAAGTTCGCAAGAAGGCAGCCAGCTGTAAAACCTGAGCCAAACCTTAGGTAAGCATTTCAGCTATTTCATTGCAGGAGGTAGAAATGGAAACCAGAAGTTTTAAATAAAATAATAATTATAGAATATTTGCTTATATAAGCCATGTTGCACTTTCAAGGTCTTGCAATATTAAAATGTGCTTATGAAAAATGTTGTATAATAGTTATTTTGTTTTTTATTGCCTGTTGTCATCATATTTAATCCACAGATCTGTACTGATATTGAACAAACAAACTCAACGCTTTCAGAATTATCTTCCAGAAAAATCTGTATTCTGACCGAAATAAGAATTGAGAAATGATTGAATGAGTAGAAAATAAACTGTTATATCTGCCACTCCCTTCTGTTTCATTACAGGAATGATGCTCAGACATTGTTATTCGGAATTGATCGATTTGATTACAAGTCGGACCCGGTTGATTTCATTATGTAAAGCGGCTGTTTCGTGAATCGATTGACAACATTTTATCTGTGTATTGAGATATTCGCTCGTTTAATACAAGTGAGACGCAGCTTAAAAAATACTCGTAAACATTGTGTGTTCTAAATTTATGACCATAAGATTTACTTTTGCAGGAATGTACTTTTAAGTTGTGCCTCTTATGCATTTCAGAAGCGATAGACTTTACCATACAATTTCATAACAAGCGTTATATCAATATTTTTAATGATATTCTCCTATGATCCATTTGTTCATCTCAAAGCAAGCACCTTCGGCTTGTGTTGTGAAAATAAGATGGCTAACCTATAGGAGAAGCCCATTGAAGTGCCCAAAACAGGCATACTAACAAAGCGGTCAGTTGAGTTAATAACCGGACGTTTAAATTGTTTATTTTGATAGTGGTAATCATTCAGATTTGATTCTGCTCACGACATTATTATCTTTACTTTTACATTATATAGTATAGCCAACACCAGCTCTTTCGCTGCTTACTACTTACTTTTATATTATTATATATTTAATATAGGCACGCAACAGTTTTTGTATTATGAAGTTTACCCGCTTCACGCGATTTTACCCTAGCACGAAATGTAATCTGAAGATTTTCCGATGTCAGTTGGTAAGTTGTGGTTCAAGCCCACATAGTCCTAGTCAGCGATACCAAATCAGCCTTTGAAACCAAATGCTTTAATCCTTTAAAGCCAAAGCTTAGGAGAATACAACCGCTCAATAAATTCAGATATTTTACTCACTATTTAAGTATTATTTTATAGCTATATGGTCGCGTAGTGACGGCCAGTGACGGCGGAGCAGAATACAATTGTCACCGCCCCCATCTTTCCCGCGGGTGGCGTACAGGGCGGAGCCCGATAAATGGCAATAGGGTCGCCACCTATTACATGGCACCTAACCTGGTTGGTGGTGTTAATTCACCTCTACCTACCATTTCGGAGATATAGGCCTGATTTATGTATGTATAAAGTCATCGGAACAAAGGCCTCAGCGTATCTTGTTAATCTTTTACGCTGATATTCCGTCATATCGGTATGTTATTATTAAATAAGAAAGACGCAATTATAAAAAATATTCGGAAACATTCTGTGCTCTAAATTTATGACAATAAGACTTACTGTTGCAGGAATGCAGTTTTGAGTTGTGTCTCTTTTGTGTTTAAGAAGGGATACTACGCGGCCGTGGATGGAATCTTTTTAATTGGTACTCTACTCGAGCATGCATTGTTTTTTTCTGGCCTGAAGATGGCCAGTTGGCAACCTTTCGAACACTGTGAGTGGAGGCGGGATATGCAACTAACAAGCTTTTGGCTTAGGATAATGTAGGATAATGATTCCTATCTACTAAAAATTACAAATGCCAGCATATGTATGATAGTAACAACTGCATTGTATTCATTATTATTGTGACGAGGTACTAAGATGTTAATTTATGACGGACTGTATTTAATAACGAAAAGGTGGCCTGATAAGAAAATCTTGCATAAAGCAGGCACTTTCGTGTGTCAAAATTTTTCCGTTTAGCTTTTGGGACAGGTGGGTAAATTAATTTGTACCTATAAATTTTTATAATGGTTTTTTTTTTGTGGTGATTACTTACCTGGTACCCACTTTGAGCTGCCTTCCCCTATGTTTTAATCTCCCCTCCGCTAAAAGCACACATATCGCATACAAACGACGCATTGTTCTAATTGCCGTGACCAATTTATTTGTCAAGTTTGCACCACAGAAGAAACTTCCTGACTTTTAAATGCAGATTTTAAAGCTAGGGTTAGCTTAATGAGTTGAAAATTTGCGAACACTTGCACTGGTCTGAGTTTACATTAGTTAGATGCGGCCCCACTTTGCAACGGGAAGCCTTTTGTTGGTAGGATAGTATCGTTCTAAGTTAGGCAAATGGAAGTTTGTGACATATTTCTGCCTCGGAACAAAATTGCATTGTGGAAGTAACTATTAATAATAAGATACTATTCTTCCAATCCTGCTTTCAAATCATAATTAAGACCAGTGCAGTATGGCTTTTAATCCCACATTCAACCCTAACATCAAATCCAAATTGAATTGACTTACTATGGGCTAGCACCCATCGCAATCATAATTTGAGAGATGGGGGAACTACCCTTAAAATATAAAAACAAATATAATATTGTTGGGATTTGAATTCAGTTTGTTAGGACTGCCATAAAGCAAAAAACATATTTTATACTTACAATTCTGTTTTTCGAAATCTTTTGCAGAACACCATAAAACGAAACAAGCCCTTCATTAATTCCGCTTAACCTTGATTCAACTCAACCCCTTTCCGAGTCCGTGACTGATTTGACATCATTCAGAAAACTTGAGAACCGTCGCCGGAGGACAACATGAACAAGAAACAAGAGTAAACAAGAAGTTAAAACCTCTGATTGCTGTTATTATGTTTCGAGATTTACATCGAATTCTTTCAAAGGATTTGAGGATTTTTCGATGTTTATGGGTGGGCAAGCGTGGTGGGTTATGGTCCATTTTCCCTTTATTCTTCCATCAGTAGCGAAGGCCCCTGCATCAGCCATGGTGATGTTGAAGGTAATAATAAGCTAAGTCATTATTGCAATCTAAAAGGAGCAATTCCAAAAACCCCAACACAATAACCATCTATCTTCTCCGGGGGTGTCGTACAAGGGCTCATACGATCAATCTCAACATTCTACCTAGAGATAAAATTACACCTGTCTATTTATCTGCCTGTCTATTTATAAATTACCACCTTGCCATTTTCTTGATAATTCATGACAAAGTTCCTGCGTAAATTTTGACCTACGACAATTCAATGATTTTCAACAAGCCTGCCTGTGATTTAGTCATCACAGTCCGTAATTGTATGTCTAAAAGGGGCCGTGAATCACAATAGTCCAGCACAAAACCCCATACGGTTCTGTTCATTGGTTTGGCACATTCGGAGATTGGACACGACTTCTGGACCGAACATTTAGTCTGTGACGACGTTACAATGTCACGGAGGGCGCGTTTATTGGAAATGTGTAACTATCAAATCGGAGTGTTACACAGTATAAGATTGAGTTGCAGAAAAAATTTAGTAAAAATGAAAAATAAATGGACACGAATTGGAAGATGATCATGATTAGGCTGATATGATTAAATGATAATGATGAATTATGACGAAAGAAATACTAAACCAAACCTAAATGGCTTGCGACTAAGATTGATTACTTTTTCAGTCAAATGGATTGGAATAGTCTATAGTGTTCTAGCAGAGTAACAGCTTGGATAATAAAATTATAATATGTGACTCAGGTGAAATTAGATATAACTTAAACTTTACTCATTTAGGAAAATGTACTCTCCGTATTTAGGAAAATGTACTCTTGTATAAGTCTCATATCATTACATTACAAAGTTCGCTAAAACTGTGAGGCGAAATGCATCAAAAGGCAATCTAACTAAGTACAAATATTTGTACGCCTGCAGCGAGCAGAATGGATGGAGTGCTTACGCGTTAAAGTTTAAGACTTACCACATTATCATTTTAAACGTACTTCTTGAATTTTGACTAGAAAGAAAGGAATCAAAGCTATTAAAATAAAGACGATTTTGGTGATTTGACATTTTTGATGACATTTTATTTATAAAAGTTTATGTTAACAAATTATTTTTCTGCAATTTTTCCGATTATCACTTTCTGAAATATTATAATCATAAGGTTTCCGATTCATTCTTAACTTTATTATATCAACTAAACTAGCTCACACTAACTCACAGAAATGATATGAAGTGTATAGTCGTGACAGCAACAATATTTCTGTTTACTGTAAAAAAAAACCGCTCGGCAAACTAAGACGTTAATTGAAATCAATATAGTTACTATTAAGTAGTGCTGAAAAAATATATAGCGAACTTGCAATGACCTTCTCGTAAGATCACGGAAATTAAAGGTAATAATAAAATAATAACAATGAGGATGAGGAGATGACGAGTTAGAGAATAAACATGAGAAAGCAGACATACTGCGCCGATCCAAAATAGGATGGAATAAGCAGGATGATACTGACATAGAATGCTCAAGAAATAAAAAATCTAACCTCAGAAAAGATCGCTAGAAATGATATTGGAAGAGAACGCGAAATACGGTTAGAGTTCAGAAGTCAATACTACGGTTACACACCGGTGTGAAAAGGGCCGTTTAAAAGGTTTCCTTATAAATCTCGCTTAAGTACAGACCCTTTCGGATAAATTGAATGGCGACACCTATGGAGCGCACGACGCTGTAGTCACTTTCCACGAAATTGCCATTGTGGGTCAAGGCCCCTTTCAGAATCGCCCACGATGTAATTTCGGAGAATTCGCTGCATTCTGGCATACCTCTAATGACTATAAGATTGTATTAGACGTCTAAGATTACATAGAAGTACGCCATATATGGAACATCATCATCATCATCAGCTTTAATACCGTTTATATACTACTGCTGGGGCATTCCCTTTTTCTCCACTTGGAATACCATATTCTACGTTATTTTTTCGCTTCTAGACCAACTTGGAAGAAGGAACAAAAATATCACTTACAAACACCTTGAAAAAGCCATGAATTTACCTTTGCCTTTCGATTGCAAATTCTATTTTCCACTTGGCTGTCATTGCTTACCAGTTTGCTAATCACAAGTTATAGAAAGCAATAAATCTCTTTTGAGACGATAAATGTAAGCGGATTATTACGCACTGATATTGGGAAAAAACATTCATACAACAAGCAGAATAAGGTCGAGGACTACTTCCAATTAATGTTATTACCATTATTATCCGAAAATATTAGAATAGCGTAATATATTATTTTTATGGTACCTATAATCGATACTTTTTGTATACATTGTTCAAGTACGCTTAGTGATTTATTGGTGATTTGGGCGCAAATGCTAATGACGTCATTTTTTTTCTTGTAATCAAGTAATGATATTAGGATCTTTGAAATTTTTGTGATCTATTTTATTTTAATTGCAAATTTTCTGAGTGCTATTTTCTTAAATCAGGCTGCCGCCTTGACAGTTAGCTTACGCCTTACCAAAGACCTCCTAAAAAATGCTAGTTGTTGTAATCTCTCCCGGTCTCCCGCTGGTGTCGTACAAGGCGACAAGTAATGTTCAATAATAATTATCATAATTTAATTTACATAAGTCTTGCCTATTTATACTCGAAGGGGAAGGAAGATGTATTTAAACCCATTTTTCGTAACAATATCCTTTTCTTTTTAATTTGTTCTTAAAACTTTTCTTCTAACAACTTACTTACTTTTCTTTGCTAAATGAATATATCGTTACCAATAGTTCATACAGCGCCGTTTGTTTGTCACTAATGCTTTGTTTCTTTTGTAATAGTGCGAAATTGATTCCAATTTTCTACCAATATAGTGTAAATTGCATTTTTCACCCGTACGAATGTCGACGAAAATTGGTCATATTTTTTTACTATTTTTTACACTTGATTTTGTCTCTTACAAACAAGAATGATTTTGCAATAAAGACTACATACCTATACATGATGTTTGTATACCTAATTGTATTATTATATTGTACGCAATTGACGGGGAATATATTTAAAAAATATTAAATTACTGCTTTAGTAAAAAAGGATTAATAATTACTACATTAAAAACAGGTCAAGTGCCTACAAACTGAGTTGAGACTCTCAATCGACTCTGTGTTTTACGTCAAATATGTTAAGGTCGACAATTTATTGGACATATCCTAGAGGGTACAATCTAAATTTGGTCAAGCTAAAAATATATCACATCTAAGTAGGTTAGATACAAAAGGAGCTATGCTGAACCATCTTAGTACGACGGACAGGGCTAATCCGATATGATTGATGAAGGAAAATAATTGTAATCTAAAAGAATGTTAGAATATAACTTACCTACCGGCATTTTCTGAACACGTGAAGACTCTATTTGTTATCATTATTTTGCGCTTTTATCAACTTAATTAAGCACATAGCTTTTTCTTTAGAGCTTTAATGAAATATGGCATTAAAATTGGACACAATTAAAAGATTAACTTCACGTCTAATAACTTAACGTCAAAAAATGACAACTCAAAACTAGTCGCTATTCTTGCCGGGTCTATGGTCTAGATTTGAATGAAAATTTTGACATTAAATACTCATTAAAGTTAATTGACGTCTCTGAGTGCGGCGGTTAAGAACAGACCTATGACACGATTCGGCTAATTAACGTAACAATTTTATCTCAATGGGGTTTAAATATATTGCTTTTTGACACAGTTCTTGTTACGAAACCAAAAGATAATAAATTAATTGGCACGTAAGTACTACATTTGTTTGTTCACTATACTTTTATCTGCTTATTCATTCGTAATTGTTACATTTATGCATTTAATTTTTATATAAAAAATGGTGTTTAACATTACATCGGAATTGTACTGTATGGAAGAATATCCGAGCCGAGCACGGTACCCAATCACGAGAGAGATCCGATCACACCTCGCGTATAAAATTACAATGAGATTAGGTCAAGTTTTATGACTATAATTTTATTCGTAGACGATCAAGTTCCGTCATTGTGTATTATGTTGTAAATATGAGGAAAAAAAACGTATTTTTAATCCTTGAATTTTTTTTTGCTCTCAAGATAATAATAATAATCCATCCAGTGATCGACCTTTATGAATATTGCTTACTTTACCCTATCGCAGGCAGAACTCGTTAATAGCTTTTCATCGCTTATATTTCAATGTAAGACTTTCAGCGCTGATATTCATTATACTATAAAGAGTAAACATTATCTTGTTTAAATTTAATTTGTTAGTTTCAGTTTTGAGACGCATCAATGTTAATGTGATTTCAGAGACCACTATCAGAGATTGCAACAGTGATTTTCTCAAAATAAATAACTTTATATCTCGTTTAAAATAAAATTGTATGTATGTTAAAATGTCGTTAGTGCTCCATTCATTGCGTGATGGTTCTTGTAAAAGCTACGAAGGGCTACGAAACCTATGAAACCATTTTGTCCAAGGAAGCAGATTAATAGAAGGATGTTATAATAGCGTGTGACAAAATGGAACGTTTCTTAGTAGAGGTCGGGGTTTGATTAACGACGAACACTTGAACGACCTAATACCTTCTGAGTACAGCTTAAAGTTTCTCATTAGTCTTTATTATTTTTCCGGTCCAGAAAGGGTCGGAGTGAACTATATTGTATCATTCGTTTCGTGATATAACTTGACAAGTTACAGAGAAAATAAACTAAAAGAACGACGCAAAGTCTTGACAAGCTCTAGGTTTTAGAGTGCACAATATTGCATAGATAGTAACAACTATTATGCTATACAACTGGCATGCAACGTGTTAAATCCTTAACATTGTTATTATATTGTTGACATAGGCTTTTATTTACTATTTAGCTAATTAAATTAAAGTTAAGCGCTCTCTTTATGATTATGATGTTAAGTGAGGGATATAATGTTCAAGATAATAATATGATGAGCAACGAAATAAGATTAATTACCAACTAGGAATGAGCTGAAAAGTTATACGTGAAGCATCTAGCATTAGCCTAGTCAGGTAATTTTATTATACAACCTAGCAATATACTGTAATTTAGTGCCCTGTAGAGTTGTTGGCAATTTTTCTCGTCCCCTATTACATGGCACCTAACTTAGTTACCTACCCTTTCACCGATTAAAAGGTGTATACTCAGGCCATTATAATGAGATATAGAATGTAAACCATTTTGATATGTTTCTTTACTTACGAAATGCATTTAAAAGATAAAAATTGTATTTTAAAATCATCAATTATAGGAAATAAATACAATCAGCGACTTTGAATAAATACGTATGCAATACGACGATTAGCGAATAGGTATTTAGATACCTATTTTTTCAAAGTATTTTTCACATTATCACAGTATTTTTTTTACATTTTTATTCTCAAACTTTGTATTAAAAGACACGTCAAGATTGTTTACAGTTTATCTCTCGCTATACTGGCTCTTTAACTGATGTATAGGTATGTACCTTAAACAAACTTAAAATTAATGTTGCTTCTCAGTTTCACTTCTATATTCAAACAATGTTGATATAATTTCGCTAAACTCAGATTTCTGCAACGTTGTACTTACACAAAATAAATTTGAACACACCTTCCATCGATGAGAGACAATGTTAAAGTGGCTCTTATACAAAACCGAACACGTAAAATATTATAAGATAGTTTCCTCGTATAGCCAGGAAAAGTGGCGTCATCAATACTCTGAAGCTTTTTGTTGACTCCCCTCCGAATTTCTTAGAAGTAAAAACATCCTCATATTTCTTTCCATTCTTTGACAATTTTTCACTGAGGCCAAATAGAAAGGCGAAATAAAGTGAGAGGATTTCCACTGGTGTATCGCTGAAAGAAAAGGCTCAGCATAATGTGCCTTCGGTTGGTATTTCGAATCTAAGAAAAATGTCAATGTAAAAAAATGCTGATATTGATCACACGGAAAATTTTATCTTATCTAATGATAAAGCAAAGCCGCTGTGTGTAATTTTAAGTCTATCCCTCTCACCTTGGAGTCAGAGAAGGCAGTGATGACAATTTCTGTATTCCAAAGGGCCATATTGCCCTGAGCGAATGTCTTTAATGTCTTTATAGAATACATGTACATATTTGTCCGCTTCATCGTTTTGAGGATACAGATGTAGGTATAATTTCGAATGTGACAACCCTTGAGTGAATGGAAGTAACGTAAGACAATTTAATAACGTTTTAAGCAATAAGCGCTTTAAGCACTATGTCTGTTTTGTCTCTCTCCCCTTCCTTATTTTGTATTAGCTTTTGGGCTACTAAAGCCCATAGGCTAAATAAGTCTTGCCACAAAGCTTGACCTTTCTTGAAATATATTTCCGAATTTATAAAATGAGTTCAAAACATAAAAAATTTTGTTCCATATTTTGAATAATGATTGTCCTGAGAAATATTACGCAAAGAGGTATTGAATGTGTAGTCGACGGTCAGACCGTATAAAAGAAACCGCACTGAGTGTCACCAAATTGTACAAAAAGTTTCCTCGTCTAATCTCGAAGAAAAAATCATTTCGTTGAAAGAAGAAACAATAATTAATAATTGGAAATATTTTCTTTACTACTGAATTGATAAATGATAGATGCCAGCAATTATATGTATTATTAGGTACCATAATAAAAGTTATTGTCTTACCTACTATCGCCTACTGTAACGGAGTATTCGTTCCACTACTGAACTCTGAGGTTTAAAATTTCCACTCAACCTACGTAATTTCTAATGCAAATATAGATTTATTATTATCGAAAAGTAATCTGGTCAAAAAGTAAAAAATCTCGGGTACACCATCGTTCATCTTAAACCATTTAGCAATTTACTGCGATTTACGTGCCCGATAAATGTCACCTTGGCCTAACCCTTCGAGGATAAAATTAGGCGTGAAGTATGTAACGTTCAGGAACGCTAGTGCCCAGTAGTTCTTCTTTTATCTCTCTAATCTAAATAACACACATGTTAAGTTCGTTCGGATGTACGGTTACAGCCTCCGAAATGTCAAGTTTCACGTGCTTATCATTGTACTCCGGACTGTTGTCCTTGTAGTATAAAAAATGAATTTTTTTTGGACTCGTTACAAATTATAGTCAAAAAACTTTGGCCCCAAGTAAAATCGCGACAGCTCTAATCCAAATAAATGACGATACCAATTATAACTTCCAAGGTTCCCCACTTTATTAATGGGTTGGCGGTGTCAAAACAAAAGTCAAGCGCTCTCTTCTCGCCTCCAGGTTGTATCAGAAGAAAGGCCAGATAACGAATTTTAATTGTGAAACAAACTTGGAACAACCTTCTAGAATCAAGCTGCCTTTTGACAAATTAAGTGAAATTAACAAATTTAATTCGAATTTCTTCTTCCAGTTGGTCCGTCAATTGTGTTGGAATATTGTTGTTTAGTCATGGTTTGAAAACTTTAATATTAATGGACATCCAAAGTAGTTACTCGTCTGGGGCATTGGCCTTTCCTATGGATGGAATAATATAGGGAGTATAGGCCATAGGGCTTATTGATGAGTATTAATGCCAGCAGTCTTAGACGGAAACAACGGCTAAACGTGTCTTCTGACGCACAGCCATCCAATAACCAACCTTAGCGGATATTACTTACCTGGTTAACGCATATCGTTAGAATCATTACCATTATCAAGACTACACAACATCAGTAAAGATCTTAATGCGGTAATGTGATGCCTCTGAATTTAATGTCAGTAATTAAAAAAGATAAGTACTTTCAAATTTTAAACGCAACACCACTAAAACATTTTAACACATCTTAAATAAACAGAAAAAAATGCAAAATGTTTATCTACTATGAACATTGAATGTACACTTATAAATTTAAATTACATTTTCAATTCATAAATGCAAGACTAGATTAATTTAATTGTTCTACGAACTTAATATAAATCATTTACTAAACTCCATAAGCAAATATGAGCAATATCGCGTCAAATATTACGCTTAAGTTAGATTTTACAAAAAGACATGTAAACAATCTTTGATTAAAGAACAAACAACGGAATAAATATTGATATTCGACAGACCAATCAATTGTTAACAGAATATAGAACGTCCCTTTACGAATCAAAATACACTTTATCCCCGTCCCCTAACGACCGAACAATAAATTTTATCAATCTTTTTATTCATTCCCATTTCTCTCTTTATTTAACTCCGCTATAAAGGGAAGGGCGTTCTCTGTAATGGGCTTTGCACATTAGCTGCAAAACGAAACTTTGTCGTTAGCTAAATAAATAACACGACGACACTTTAGCTTTCATTACAGTTGACAAATATTTCATTAGTAAGCTCTTTGAGATGGTTGCTGCGTTATTTCAATTAGTACAACAAGTTAATCTTTTGATAAAAAAGTATACATTTTACAACTTTGCGTCATGAATGATGGATTGTAAAGCTATCAATTTAAAAAAATATCGATCATTGGATTTATTTTTCTTTAACAACTTGTTGTAGCATTTTCGTCCCGTTTGTCACGATTATTATCTTATTTTTTTACCATAATTAATTGCTCGTAGCACAAGCGATTAAAAGTTAACCGTCTATTTATGACACATCTTCCATACCTACTGTGAAATGTCAAAAAGAACCGGTTAAGGCTCGCGTTCACCTAGACGTAAAACAAGCGATTAAAAGATAACTGCCAGTTTTTGATAGTTCTTCCATTCGGTAAAATGTCAAAAACTGGCGGTTATCTTTTAATCGCCTGTTTAAGTGTTGGTGAACTCAGCTCTAAGTAAGTCAAGTGCTCAAGTTCACCAACACGTAAAACAAGCGATTATTATTTAACCGTCGGTTTTTGACATTTTATCGTATGGAAGAACGTTCAAAAACTGACGGTTATTTTATAATCAGTTGTTTTATGTTTTGGTAAATACGAGCCTAAATCGAATAACCAACTGTCGAACTTAGATTTCGAACTATACAACGATTGTGCTTCAGGTACCGAACTCATATAGAAGACCCCAAACAAATATTATTTCGGATATGTCCAATTTAGATATAAAAAATGTATTGTATATAAAAAATGCATTCATAAATTCATCAGTTATTTACAGTAGGAGTAAGTCTTTTTCTCAATAAAAAAATTCATGGATTGTCGAGGGCCACGGTCCCTATGTTATTAGACAATATTTTCCTTTCTATATTCTTGTGTTTGCCGTAGTTTGCCACACAAATCACAAATAAAAATATATATTTTGCTACAGCAATGATGGAACAACAATAAATAAGAATGAAAGACAGTTTTCCTATCCTGAAGTCCTTTATCGTGTAAACCGGCCCTTTGTTCATGAATTATGCAATAAAATGGATATAAATAAATATACGTTTTCAGGGACGAGGGACTAGTTGCTAACTCGCTGTCATAGTTGTCATAAGCAATTGTCGCGCTTCCGCGTTTGTGCGACGTGGATTTATTTTGTGAAAAGCTGACCCAAATTTATGTTGAGATTTGTAAACAAGATTCTATAATAGTAGAAGACCTTTAACTATGCTTTTTCCACTAACTATTACTATGATGGTGTAAACAAAAACTTAAAGGTTCTTATATAAATTTCTCACATTTTCACATTTTCTAAGATGTGCTGGAAAATGTTGTTGCTAAAGATCTACCATATTTCTGTATTCATCACATATTGTAACTAGTTTGACCTCTTCGATACTTTATTTAAAAAGCGCAATTGATATCATTTACCCACTAATCCACACTGTGCAATGTGGTGGGTTTTGACACATACTCCCTATATTTTACCATCCACTGTACTAAAGGGCTGGATATGATGAAGATGAATAAAATTGCCATGACATTTTTAAAATGGTAAATTGAAATATTTTTCTACATATTTTACGAAAGTATCCAGCGAACTTCAGAAAGTTTTTAGTAAACTGTATTTCCTTTTCACGTTCATTAATGGTATCACAGAATTGCGTTGGCAGCTTTCCAATTAGAAACGTTTGCACTATACAGAGTCAGTTAGTACCTACTTTAATTGTATATTAATTATAGGAAAAACAAAAAGTCAAAGTTCCAATGTTTAAAACATGAATTTTATTCCCTCCTTCTGACATAATCTTTACTAGTTCATGCTTTACAAATAGTAAAGCTTCCAATTTCATTAACCTAAATATTAATAAAATTACAAACAATATTAAATTATAATATTCTATACATGATTATTGCAATAGATATTTCAAATATATAAAAAAATAAGACTTATAAACAATAGAATTGAAATGTAGATAGTATGAAATAAATGGTTTACAGCATAGTAAATAGAGAATTTATAAAATTACACATTAATATTTTTTACAAATTTTGTCTCGTTTTAAGTCTTCTATTGATGGAACTTATACATTAGAAATTGAGACACGTAAGGCACGGCGTATTACAACTATAATTTACACATTACAGCTATTATAGACACTCTTGGTAACAATTTTTAAAACTATCTTGCAAATTGTGATATGTACAAAAATATTTATTTCATCTTTACTATCTAATATTATTTATAGATAAATAAATAAAAATACATTTGTACAATAAATCAACTGAAAAATGTTTTTTCAATATAAATAAGACAATATAAACTTTTTCCATTAAATAAAAAAAAAATGTAAGCCGTTTCTATTTGTGATGACTGTGTCTTGAAAATGCAGCACCATCTTAATAAGTATAAATAATAACATGCAAAACAAAACCAAATTCTTAAATTATCTGCACGCACATTGTGATAAGTCTTTTACACACTCTATAAGACTGCATTGGCACATACACACGAAACACACTGTTGTCTATGATCGGTTCCTAGAACCGATACTCCTCAAATCAGGCATGCGAATTGTCTCTCCTTTGTCTTTCCAACTGTTTTCTGTGGTTGTGCCGTTTTCTGGCGATTATTCCTATAAGTATTACAACCACAGCTACAGCGACACCTATACCTATCCACCAATATAAATTATACGATGCTTCTTTGATTTCACCATCGCTTTTCTGGTCCCCTGCTTCAATAGGTTTTTTAATTTCCAAAACAGCTACCGTGGAAGTTTCACTACCGTATTTTGAATTTGTTTCTTCTCCTGTATCAATATTGTTAGATATTGGCGGCTCGGTATCAACGTCTTCGACATTCTCATTTGTTACCTCTAGGTTTTCATCAATTTCTTGTTTTGGTTCTGATTCCGGCGGGTCTAGATATTCGTCCGTTTCATCCACTTCATTCATAGATGGGTCGATCTGTCCGTCTAAATATTCGTCTAACAGCCGATAATAATCTGTAAGACCCGTGTATTCTAAACCATTTTCTTTTTTGGCTAGTAAATCACTCACTAACTCTGGCCACTGTATACTGTAACCATGGATCATAGTTTCACTGCAATCAATATAATTTTATTATGAATCATTTATTATCATAAATACATAAAAAACAAAAATTAAAACAGTAAAATATATCATTACCTTAAACGATTGTTGTTAGATGCTACGTGTGTTAATAAATCAGATTCGTCAGACATAAGCTCCTCTGCAAACGATTGATACACTTGATACTTTAAGATGAGACCCATAAACTTTCTGTGAATATAAAAATATTATTTATTTTATAGTACAGATCGATATTTTTTTTTATTATTATTTGATTTCCATATTAACAAGTATGTCCTATTAATTGATGTTATGAATAAAATATATACCCGATAAAAGGCTTGTTAAAAAGTACATAAGAGTCAGCTAGTAAATCCACATCTGACGTTTCCAGTAGAGAAAATTCTTTTCTGAATTCACTCCAACTCTTTGCTGCCTCTGATGGCGGTATTGTTCCCATTAGCACTTTCAGTCTCCATTCATCGGCAGCTAAATAATAATTTAACCTAGAACAAAGAAATAAGGTTAATTATAAATAATTATGAAAATATAGGTAGTTGTAATCGATGTTTTCGATTTAATGAGTACTTACTTGGGTAAGTCTCTCAATGCTAGTATAAGTTGCAAAATAAGGCGGTGATGGTTAGCGTTATAATTAAATGTTTCTAGTGAAAATAATCCATTTCTATCAATCGCATGAGGACTCAATGCCAGCAACGAGACAAATCCAGGAATCGCTTCGTATATGGCTGAAATAAACCACATGATTATACAGAGCGAAACAATAGTCTGGAAACTGTGGTTAAAATAGGTGTATTCTCACCGGAGTAACGCGGTGCCTCGCGTAGAATGTAAGTGTTGTTACTGTAGAGGGCAGTGATTTGTTTGTACAATATCTTAGTGGCAGTTTCGTGGAATTCCAGATAGTTTCCTATGCTGACGTCTTTGCAGGTCACAATTCTGACTTTGTTAGGTTTGCACCAGTCGACTAGTGTCGACGGGCATGTACTGTTAAATACTGACTCTTGCCACACTTCTGATTTGATTTCGCCGAGTTTTAACTCTTGTAAAAGGCCGGCTGCTGTTTTAAAAGCTTCCATTCCACCTAGATTCTGGAACAAGAATGCTGATAATATTGATGTGTAAGAATTTTAATGTGTGAATGAGGCTGAAACAGATACCCTATCAGACAAGGTAATTTGTAAAATGAGCCAAAATCTTTGGTGACTCTATTAATGAATAAGCTTTTTTTTCAAGTTTGAAATAATAAAGACGCCATGATTGAATATAAGGTTATACTGTCACATGCGGGAGATATAAACATTATAAGTAGTTTAATTCTATTTCTATAATGTAATTTATTGCTATTTTATACCGTAGGTATCTAAAGCTGCATCAAAATGTAGATAGGCAGTGGAATTGGACGTTAATGCGTATTTAAAGAGTTGGAAAGAAGTCTAAGATAATTGCTAAGTTCTTCGTAGTAAAAATTTCATCAACATTTTTATTATTAGTATTTTTCAACTACGGAAAGTTAGAATTTTAACCATGGGTACTGTGAATTGTTTGATAACAAAGAAATTATTACTAATACCTTTAGTTGCAGGTTTGCGTGCACTTTCTGGTAGACAGCAGGATGCTTAGGCAATAGACTTTCAATGACATTCGACCAATCATCGCCATTTAATGATTCTGCAATATTAAGATAACGTTAGGTATGTCATTCTAATATCATAAAGCTCTCTTATATTCGCATGAGCACATATGAAATAAAACAACATAACGCATTTAATTCGCATGTAGTTTGATTGTATTTGACGTTTTGTTTACTATACACATCGGCTATGGTCACAGGTAGATTAAAGACAAGAGGACGCGTGGTCTTTCACAAACTTATAGTTACAAGAAAATTGACAGGTTTTTAAAATTATATATTATTATGTTAACATCAAAAACACCAGCGTTAAATTTGTACAAATTGTTTTATTTCAAATTCGAATATCATTATAATAATGTAGACTGTGGTTTTTCTTTAGACAGCAATGCCACAAAGATAATATAATTTTAGTAAAATTTTATAGTATAGTAAGACAAGGTAAGGTATAAGTAAGACTTTTGGTCTGCCTTGAAGTAGCCTAAGGCTCTACACAGACATGTGATATGGAACTTTTCATACGGTAATTTTTATTACAGTAAAACAAATCAGAAATATAATTTTGTAACGGAATTGTATATAGGTATTATTAAATCGATCATAAAATTCAAACATCACAAAATAACCAAAAATAACGACGCACATTTTCGAACGAATTCTCATAATCTTTATATTATTCATCATCATCGCCCTGCCCTTATCCTGGATGAGGAAGGGAATTAGCTGACATTTTAGAAAGAAGAAGGATAAATGTGGCTTGTTTGCAAGAAACGAAATGGAAGGGTATGAAAGCAAGAGAGATTGGAGCGGGTTATAAATTTTTCTATTGTGGAAAGGATGGTAGGAAGAATGGCGTAGGCATTGTATTGGATCGTGAACTGAAAAAATGTGTGACGGATGTTAAGCGAGTGAATGATAGATTAATAGTTGTGAAATTACTAGTGGGTGAATGTGTTTTACACTTTGTAAGTGCTTATGCACCTCAGACGGGATGTGATGAAGTAGAGAAAGATAAGTTTTGGGAGGATTTTGATGCAGTGATGATGAATGTACCCGATAGTGAGGATTTGTATGTTGGTGGAGATTTTAATAGGCACGTGGGAAGAATAAATGGAGGATATGAGAGGGTGCACGGAGGTTTTGGTTTTGGCAACAGAAATCAGGAAGGCGAATGTCTGTTACAGGCTGCCTTGGCTTTTGACCTCGCAATAGCAAACACATTTTACCAAAAACACGATCAACATCTTATAACTTACCACAGTGGAAACCACAAAACGCAAATTGACTTTTTCCTTATCAGGCGATGTAATATCAGGGCAGTAAAAGATTGTAAAGTGATACCCGGGGAGCCCTTAGTCTCCCAACACCGGTTGTTGCTATTGGAGGTAAAAGTCAAACAGAAGCTTGTGGCTAAAAAACTT
Organism: Cataclysta lemnata; assembly: GCA_963931975.1. Taxonomy (NCBI): domain Eukaryota; kingdom Metazoa; phylum Arthropoda; class Insecta; order Lepidoptera; family Crambidae; genus Cataclysta; species Cataclysta lemnata. The sequence continues at coordinate 11,115,631 of OZ008339.1, forward strand.
AAACCTCCGGCTAAGATTAAATGGAATTGGCTAGAAAAGAAGGATTTGGCTGAAGAATTTAGGAAGAAAGTTGTTGACAAAATGATTGAAATGAAAGACTTGACTGGGAAAACTGTGAATGAATGTTGGATGGAAATGGCGACGTGCACGCGAAGTGTGGCGAGAAGAGTATTGGGAGAAACAAAAGGGAAAGGGAGAATGGATAAGGATACATGGTGGTGGAATGAAGAAGTGAAAAAAAGTTTGACAGAAAAGAAGAAAGCGTTTAGGGAGTGGAAGACTGTAGATGATCAAGATAGCGTGGAAAAAGAGAACAAAAGGGCAGTATATGTGGAGTATAAAAGGAATGCCAAGCGGGCGGTTGCTAGAGCAAGGGGCGTGGTACAGGAAAAACTGTACAAGTCGCTGGAGAGCCCCCAGGGAATGAATGACGTATTTAAAATAGTGAGAGCAAGAGCAAAGAATGCTAGGGATATTGTGTATATAAAATGTATAAAAGATGAGAGAGGAATGGTTTTGACGAACGACGAAAGAATAAAAGATCGCTGGAAGGAATACTTTAGAAAGTTGAAGAATGAAGAGAATGAATGGCATAAAGAATTGGTACAGGCGCCTGTCAATACTAAAGTAGTAGATGAAGTTAGTTTAGAGGAAGTAAGAATGGCTGTGAGAAATATGAAGAATGGAAAGACGACAGGGCCTGATTGTATACCTGTTGAAGTTTGGAAGTTTCTTAAAGCGGATGGATGGAAGTGGCTGACTTTGTTCTTTAATAAGTTGTTACAGGAAGAGACGATCCCGGATGAATGGTGTAACAGTACGTTGGTGCCCATTTACAAAAATAAGGGTGATGTGCAGGACTGTAACAACTATAGAGGAATAAAGCTCATGTCACATAGTATGAAAATATGGGAGAAAGTGATAGCAAGACGAATGAGAGAGGAGTGTGAAGTCACCCAGAACCAATTCGGTTTTATGCCGGGACGTGGAACAACGGATGCAATATTCGCGCTAAGGCAACTATGCGAAAAATACCGTAGTGCACAAAGAACTTGCACATGGTCTTTATAGACCTTGAAAAAGCATACGACCGAGTTCCGCGTACAGTTCTGTGGTGGGCTATGATAGAAAAGAGAGTGCCTGAGAAGTATGTGAGGCTTGTGTCTGAAATGTATAGAAGAGCTAGTACGAATATTCGGTCCGAGGCTGGCGTTACCGACAAGTTCGATGTGGCCGTAGGCTTGCACCAGGGATCGGCTTTAAGCCCGTATTTGTTCCTCCTGATTATGGATGCTCTGACATCGGACATACAGGAGGAGACACCGTGGTGTATGCTGTTTGCCGACGACATTGTACTTGTCGGAGAAGATGCATCCGAGGTACAAAGTAGGCTGGGAAAATGGCAGGAGAGATTGGAGAGCGTCGGGCTTAAGATCAGCCGGACCAAAACAGAACACATGTTCTGTGACTTTGGCGGCCCCTCCAGTTTCTCTCCAATTGCCTTAGATGGTGTAATCCTACCAGTTTGCTTGGATTTCCGGTACCTTGGATCGCTCTTCCAAAGCGACGGTGATTTTGACCGGGATATAAGGAATAGAGCGAATGTAGGATGGATGAAGTGGCGACAGGTCTCATCAACGATATGTGACCCACGGATGCCCCTTAAGTTAAAGGGGAAAATCTATAAGGCGGTTATTAGACCTGTTGTCATGTATGGATCAGAGTGTTGGGCTATGAAGAAGACTGATGAAAGAAGAGTGCATCTAACAGAGATGCGTATGTTAAGATGGATGTGTGGTGTGACACGGAGAGATAAGATAAGAAATGAGTATATCAGGGGAAGCTTGAAAGTAGCACCAGTGACAGAGAGACTGCGGAGTAATAGACTGGGATGGTTTGGTCATGTTATGCGAAGAGATGAAAGCTATATTGGCAGAAGAATATTAGGCATGAACGTGGAAGGACGTAAAAGGAGAGGAAGACCAAAGAAGAGATGGATGGACTGTGTAAAGGAGGACATGATAGCGAGAGGAGTGGATGAGAAATTGGTGAAGGATCGAAAGGAGTGGAAGAAGAAGACATGTTGTGCCGACCCCGCTTAGAGCGGGATAAGGGCAGGAAGAAGAAGATCGCCCTGCCCTTATCCCATTTTATTGGGGTTGGCGCAGTATGTCCTCTTTTTCCATTCTCTTCTGTCACTCAATAATCTTTATATTATTATTATCACATAATGGATACCAGAATCATTATGCTGTGTGTGTACAATTTGGATTTTCTTTAGCAATGTCAACAAACAAATAATTGTGTTTCTGTCATAGAAGATTGCTAGTGATCAGTGATATATGTATACAAACAAAAATTAAAATACGGCTTTGTTCGTACGAGATAAGCAGATAAGCTCTTATAATATCCTTGAATTATACACAATCTCTAAAATATTACTTAGGTAAGTAAACCATTTAATTAAATCTCATTGATTAAAATAATAAGTCTCTAGCAATACGCTTCCTTTGTTAAGACGATATTAAATTCTGATAAATCTTTCACGAGATTAAATTTTGCAAGTAACAATTACTATGGTTTTATTTTGACAAAGTGCCCACAAAAGTAATTTGTGCGGTTTTAGAACGATTATAGAACTTTGCTCTTCAAAGTTGGATTCAGAAGTATTCGGTAGCACACGTTTCAATATATACCCAATAAATAAGCTCTGAGGATTTATGTCATTACCGAAAGTTTAGATATTGTGAGCTACGAGTTTATGAACTGGCATATTTTCATTTTATTGGGTTTTATTCGGTATACGAGGAAATTAGGGATCGAATATTGTGTGAGAACTTTGGTCATAATATAACAGCTCGTAGACTGGGACTTCCCCCAGGGTAATCACACTCTCGACATTTTATGGTTTCGGGGAATTTTCTACTTCCGATTCGTTGTTGTTATAATACCAATTAATTACATTGTCATTAATTTGATTTTCAGTATGGTATCTTTGATCATCTTGGGTAAAAGGATATCTCCACAAAGTCGACACCGAAACTGGTTTGTGCTCAAAAAGGGAAAAATTAAATGATTTTCACCGTAAAATCTGCAAGAAGACTCTGATTTTTTTTAAATTCGATTTAAAAAATAAATTAAAAAAAACTTAATTCGATTTTTATTAAATTTGTTCTCATGGTTTCATGTCATGGTTGTTAATAATAATGTATATTTTAAATATTTATACATAATTATTTAAGTTCTCTTGTTCGACCACGGGGAGTGACAAGGAAACTTGACCCGTGACCACGGCCGCTGTAAAGTGATCGAAGCTTCGGACTGAATAAAAACAATGCAATACACATAAATACACGCGAGTCTAAACCGTAAAAGTAATTTTATTTCAAATATTATTTGAAATTTAATAAAAAACTTAATAAAAAGTTATTTTATTCCAAATATTATTCGATTTTAATTTTAACATCATATAAATGTTAGAAAAATTAGTACAAAGATTTTTTAACAATTATATAATGTTCAAATTAAAATCGAATAGTTTATAAAGCAAACCCAAGCTTAACCGAACGCACGGTATTTGTAAAAATATCTGCTTTGGAATGTTTGAAATTTATTTCTACATTGCGAGGGTACCCGTTGGCTTACAACGTGAAGTGTAAAGGTTAGAAGAATTTCGGCAAGTTAATTAGTGTCTTGGGTGGCCGAGCGGTCAGGCACCTGCCCGGATAGCAGCGGACGCGGGTTCGATTCCCGCCTCAAGATCATAATTTTTCGAAATTCTTTTTCTAACTATATATATTATTTTAAATTAAATTACTTTTTACTGTAATATATCTATTATATTATTAATCATTTATTCAATTTGAATGAAATTCGTATTAATAATTCAGTGTTAGAACAAGGAATACAAAACAAATCTTTCGATTTAGTTGCAATCTACAAGTTGCCGTCGTAATCCGTGAATTAAGTAGGGGACGGTCAGCTCGATGAATATAAATAGTGGGCAAGCCCAATATCAATATCATGAATACGCATCAAAATACTTCCAAACCCGAAGTATCGCAGGAAAAAGTGTCTAACACACGCTGTTGTAACAGTGTTGAGAAGGAATTTTTAACTTGTTTTATTTATTTCAATACTTTATTAATTTTTAGAAAAAACGAATGCAAGGGAAATACGTCGGTGCAATGTCCAACGATTATTTTTTGATAAGTAAATCAGGGCGCTCGGCCTGCGATTGCGTAAATGAAGCAATGTTCGCTATGGCCGATCATTGAATGGGTGACCATAAATATGTTATCTCGCGTTCCTCCGTGCTTAGGAAAGCACGTTAAACCGTTGATCCTAACTGAATCTGCAGCCATTAATACCCAAAAAAACTTACTGGGCGCGGCGGGCTATTGTCTATGCTTCCTATATTCATCCATCCATAGGGAAGGCCTGTTCCCCAGCAGTGGGGACACTGATGATGATAATGACGTTAATATGAACTGATTGGAAATTTATCCTAAATTATTTTGCTGTGTTATGAATATTTTGCAAAATATTTATATAAAGCATTTTTTAAAGTTTTGTCCGACTAGACTTAACGTAATTATTATCTTATATCGTAAATGTACTAAACAAATTGATAAGCTTTGCAAACGGAGACATTCAACGCTACTCAACTACATTACTCGGGCGTCTCAGACTACACAGTTGAACCTTTATACGCTTAGGGACTTTAGGAGTTCAGTAGCCCTAGCCAAGTGGTCAATTTATTCGAACGCATAGAAAACAAAATGTATGAAAACAAAACGCCAGTTTCATACTTTTGCCCTCAAGCCCTCAGGACTGGCCTAAACCGAACACGAATGCCCATTGCTGAATTAACGGTTCTATAACGTCTACTGATGCAGCCGTAACGTCTTAACGTGCTTTCTGAGGAACACGAATCCTGCAAATAATATATTTTTGGTCATCCCCATCCCAAGACCGATTTAACCAACATCGTTTGGCTTGCACAATCGCAGGCCGGGCACGCTATTCCGTTGACCAGTACTGCGTTATTGTAAACGAATGAATATTTAAAAGATGAAACCGATTCCACTGCGATGTCCAATCGTTCATTTTAAATTTCACAAAAGAGGAATGAATCAACTTTAATATATGAACTTATTCAATATCGGTTTGGACACTGCAGTTAAAAAAAATTGGACTACGTTTTGCTATCGTTAAAATAAAGTCTGGCACTGCCTTATGTAGGCCTGCGATCGATAGTCAATTTCCTATCGTCAAAGAATTGATAAATTCACTTAAGTGAACCACAAAGGCTTGCCGATGTCTGATGCCTTCTTTGGCAGGGTATGAGTATTTACGGAGCTTTGCTAAGTTATTCGGTGGCCAATTTATTTTATTTTCAGAACTCTCTATTAAATCACTAACCCAGTAAGACCCTCTGTGGTTTTCATTTATGAGGTTAGCATTTTTGGAGCTTCTAGATAAAAATTATATTTTACGAAATAAAACAATGGATTTACCTCGCGTGCCTATTTGTCTCCGAAGGCCGAGGTGATTAACACCCATATTTCGCCAAATGTGTTAGGTCCCATGTAATAGGGGGCAGGCCTATTGGTGTCTATTAGACACGTAAATCTCAGTATATTGCTAGGTCGTATAAGAGAAACGCCGCTGCCCAATTACTCATCGCTGTATTTACCTGATGAAGACTTTGGGCATTTGTATAATGTTAATAAAGAAACCTTCAAATATTTACTATGGTTATGTATTCTGTCCTGATTAAAAATGATCGTTTAATCAGAAAGTCTATACTGCAGGTATCGTTATTGCAAGCTCGCTTCAAGCTAAATATACAGCTACATTTAAGTCGTAGCACGTCGTACGTAGCTCTTTTAATTATACAGCTACGTTTGAGACATAGCACGTCGTACGTAGCTCTTTTAATGCTACGGATCGACACAGTTCGACAGTGTATGCAACGGCTCTTTGCAAAGTGGCGTCAAACAAGTGAAAATTATGTTTGAATAAAATACCTAGTTTATTTGGCTAAAAGCCGTGTGGTGACTGCAGAGCAGAAATACAATTGGCCACATCCCCTAATCTCACTCGCAAGTATCGTACAAGGCGAATAAGGGTAAATAATTACAAGAAGGTTATTATGGTGTTTTGTATAAGAAGTGTTTAAATCAGATGTTGTTTCAGTTACAATTGACCAAAACATGAGATTTAAACACTTTTTAATTTTGTAATAACACCTGACCTCTTTTTCTTTGTTATATTTTTTGTAACATTTAATTACCTTCCAATACAATTTAAGAATGGATTTTTTATATAAGGCAATTGCTTAAATTTTCTCTTAAATTAATTGTGTCCTAAGTCACACACAGTATCACAATCCAACCTCTCATAACCCAAATCATCATGGAATTCATTTGAAATACCGGGAGATCCTCAAGTTTATGTGCGTTTTAAGGTCTGCAAAATAATTCACGAACTTTTTGTAGCCGCTGGTAATAATACATGAACTTACTTAGTAGATGAACTGGCAAATTCTGTCCGACGGCGTCTGATCCCTTAAGCCTAAAAGCTATATAGTTATGAAGCTTAGTATACAGCGGTTTTATGTTGTCCCATAGCTCGCGGGCCTTCAGGATCGCCCCTTCATATTCCACGAGGGAATCCCAATACTCCTCCACGGTTTTATAATCTGCAAAGGAAATTCTCTTTAGATAACTTACAAAATGAACATGGTAATATATTGTGGAAATATACCCTCAACTTATATTCAATACCGCGGACCGAGAATCTATGAATAGGAATTCACGGACGAATCTGTATTCGAGATTTACCATGTTAACGATAGTCGTTCAATAAATGTTAAAAAATCTATAACATAATGATATTGATGTAAGATGACATTGATGAAACTTAGAGGAACTTGTTTCTTATAAAGTAATGCAGAAATTATTTATTTGGAATAAGATTACTTACACCAGTAACGTTCCAAACTTAGTACAAATTAATCTTAATCAAAGGTTAAAGGTTATGCCAAGACTAGCGAATGTTGACATAGTAAGAAATAGTACAACTAAAATTATTTTAGCAAAATGAAACTTTAAACGTTACGGAATATATTTTTACTGCCCGAATGCTTAAAAATATCGTCCGCTTTTCTAACAAGATAAAATGTTAAAGTTGTATTCTGCTAAAATAATTTTGAATGTTAAAAAAGACCTAAATCTAAATTTAGATTCAATATTTTTATAGGAACAGTTCTGTTGATTAGATTGTTTCCTCTTGATATATTATTTCAGATTATAACATTAGATTTAAGTATTTATGTAAGACGACTTTCTTTTGTTTGAGGAAAAAAATTGTACATAATAATTATTGACTTATTTTACACTAAAGCTTAAAGATTATACCTGTCTGCGTTATAATTCGAGCATATGGATATTATACCACTCGTATCTTAAACATTGAATCAATCCTTTCTCAAGGAGTATCATCAAGAAATAAATATGATCAAACAAATAACTCACACGCATACACTTACCCTTCGAAGCGTTTTTCAACAGGGGAAGAATTTGATCCAAGTACTCGTTTATGTCTGGAAGATTTTTGTCCCATGACTTTTTCATACGGTGAAGCGTGTCTACATCCTGTTGTCTAGCAAAACTACTGTGAAACTCTGGAACAAAACAGGAACTTCATTGCATTCAAATGTTTCATTAAACCGACAAAAACGGATCGCAACTATCGCTTAAAATATTCATTACGACTGAATAAAAATAAAAATGACTTATTTCATAGGTATTTACTGAATGTCTCTGAAATCATTAGGTTTCGAACCCTTTGAACCAGAAGCCAATTCTTGTAAAATTAATAGACCAAATGAGTTATCAATCGGTTAAGTTAGTTTTAAACGATAAGCGGCAAAAAAAGTTGTTTCATCATTGCCTTATAATAATATGTCCATAACAATTACCTGGATATATTGTATATTGTGGGTGACTTTAAGAAAATTAAATTTATTAAACCGATTTATGTATGAAACAACATTAAACAACGTGAAACAATATTCTTCACGAAATAAGAATTATTTTTGATATGGCTCCGGACACTTTAGTTTCTTCTAATTTTGTTATTCTTTATTTAATTTGATATAACGAGATTGGCTTAATATTTTGGACATGTTTAGGCATAATCATCATTTAAGTACTGTTTTACTCTCATTAAGTATGACCATTAGGATATAAAGTTATAAGGCATTTTGCTTATTTTTCCAATAGTCGAACTAATCTCCTAAGTGCAAATCAATTTAGGTTAGATCTCTTGTGACCTTCCGCAACGGAGCGGAGAAAAGTACTGCTACAATACTATTGAAAAGTGTAATAATCATTGAACCCTTTATTTATAGGGAATGGAATATTTTCCATTGATTTTAAAACCTTTTTAAAAATAACTATGGTTGAAATTATGGTGGCAACTTTTTTCCCACTGGATAAAGATAAAAAGAAACACAATTTTGTAATAAGGAAATTTTCAGCGTCTCAATATGAAAAATCAAAATATATCCCTAAACGTAATTAGAACTGACTTAAAGCCTATATCTATACCTCCATTCGAAATCCATGTATATAAATTTTTCTAAACAGCATTATTGTCAGATGAAGTATGTCAATTGATGTAACTGGGTTTCTGGCAATCGTATCCACCTAGGTCAACAGTAGCGTTACTCAAATATGCGTTGACCTATTAATTGCTGTCTCAAACTTACCCCGCAAAGAGCAGTTAACACTGGAACCGCAGTCGTAGTTTGTCGCGATACGCAGCTTGTTCTGAGCCGTGTCTGCGAATGTGACCAGCTGGGACAAATTAATTTTTGTTATTTAATTAGTTTGGCAAGATTGAACTTTCTTAACTCATTAATCCTTAGTACATGTAGAAACAAATTTGTCTTTACTGGTATATAATACAATACTCTGAAGTACAGTCCACCTCAAATGTAAATGGTAATCTACATTTGATGTGGACTGTATACTGTTGTGCAGATTTATGTCAAGTGGACAACCTTATAATATGAAAGAAGGAATGTATTACTGTTCCTTCAAACAATGTAATTTTGATCAGTCTGTTAGAATTACAATGACTTTGTTAAAAAATCCATAAATACGCAACATTTGCACATTGTTTAGAACATTATTCAAAATTGGATTAACATTTAATTTTGCTGTTTTTTAGCGTTCAGAATAGTGACGGAGACGGTAATAGCTCATCTGCGTATAATCAGTCAGGTGGAACAGTCCATACAATGAGAGAGATATTGAACTGTCCAAAGTGTTTTTTTTTCAACGATAATACGTAGACACAGATGCCAAATGAGCAATACTTGAAATCTTTGCATTTCTTTTGCATCTCGCCTTTGCATCTAAAAGTTTAACACGCATAAAAAATAGTATTAATACATATTATACTATACTTTTAAGAAATACTTTTTTTAACATACTTCATAAAATAGTGTGTAATAAACAAGTTATTGCACAAACTTATGAACTAAAATGAGCAAATAGATTTGAATAAAGCAACACATGCAGCTCAAAATTATAGAATAAGGACCCACAGCATAAAACAGTAAATAGCCCGAAACTAATCATAATAGCCGTTAAAAGAATAAATTTAAACTTAAATCTACCTGTGCGATGTACATACCGTTATCCTGAAAAAGTAATACGGCAAGCAACATACAACTTGACCGAGCCATCTCATAAATACTAACTCAGATTTATGTGCAATTGCGTATTGCTAGTCGAGGCAATAAAAATAACCAAATCAATTCGTTACCCACTGCAAGTACATCGTTTTAGTACAACTAATATCATGGCTAATGTTATAGAAACGAATAAAACATAAAACAGGTACCACTATTTGGCGCATGGTGACGGCAGAGCAGAATAGTATGCACTGTATATTGTGGGTGTCGTAAAAGATGACTAAGGGAGTTTTCTCAACCTTTCTTTTTTTCGTGCATATCATCACAGCCATAGTTCGAAAAATATTCAGAAGTGTTTATCAGCCACGTTCCACCAACTATGTTAGGTCCCATGTAATTGCACTAGGTATACGCGACACGTTAATGGCAGTATTGCTAGGTGGTATACGGGGCTGTTGCCAATTGCTCACTATATTTATAACCTTTGGTGCCTTGTTCGACACCCGCGCGAAAGAGGGGGTGGTGATAATTATATTCTGCTCCACAATCACCATACGGCATAGTCTCCCCTAGTTTTTTTTTTAATATTTATTATATTTGGTTTTTTTTTTAATATTTATTTTACCTTTATCCACTGCTCAGTATCTAGCAGAACATCTCCGGGATGTAGCAACAGTTTCACTTTTCTCCGGAGAAGGTCGTCTTCTTCCCCAAGCGCGTGCTCAGTGAACGCATTCTTCACTTCCTCTCTTATGCTTTGAGCGAAGAGGCCGTAAACTTTGTCGCGCTCCAACTGAGGAGAAACAATTACTTTATTGTTTTTGATTTGAACATTATATAAAATAAATGTTATTAAAATTAGTACAAAGAACACTGTGGATAGAAAAAGTTCGAAAAATTATAGTCTTGATGCGGATGATGATCTGCGTCCACTGCATTTCGGGTAGGTGCTTAAACTGATTCCTACATCTATAATTTTTCGAACTTTTTCCTTTTTTTTTTAATTACCCAATTTTTTTATATTGTATAAAAAATTTGGGTAATTTCACTTATTAATTTTTTTAAAAAGTTAAAAAGTTGTAATTTTTTTATATTGTATAAAAAAATTGGGTAATTTTAAACTCGTTTTCCACAGAGAGCCGCATGATGAATTAAATAATATTCTCGGCATCATAACTTATTCTATGACCTGACACTAACAGTAAGTTTCTATGACGAGTAAAATTTTTACTATTGCCCATTTTCCAGCAAGACCGTTGAAATTATTTCTTGAAATTTACACTTTATTTTATTTTAAGAACTCGATGAGTATCGTATTTTTAAGTCGTCGTTTTCGATTTTTGTATTTCATTACGGCTCTGGTAGTCTGTTTATTCGGCACCATAAAAGCGTTTAACGTGCTTCCACCTCAATTTTATTTTATTTCACGGTATAATGTGTTTCGATCAAAGGAGAATGGGCCATTAATGATATTAGTATCATATGAAACGGCTGTTAATAAGTAATAACCTGAGCAATAACGTTTCATGAAAATCTCGTTAGGAGAAGGTAAATGGTGCTGATTTTGGTGTTTTAAATCCTTAACATTTCCTTTTTAACCAGGAAAGGATTATCTTGGTATAGACCTGAATAAAAATATGATATATTGTCCCCACTACTGGGCCACAGGCCCTCGCTATGGATGGAATAAATAATAAAGAGGATAGGCGATAACCCACCACGCTAGTGCAGTGCGTATTGGTGGGTATTAGCGAATGGAGATGCAACCGCGACCAATGGCTTAATGTCCCGAGGTCCCCCGTACTTCCGAAACACGGTGGACCTCGAGATAATATCTTTTTGGTCACCCACTCAATGAAACAGGCCGAGCTCATCCAGATAGTTATAGGATATCATAAGTAACTAATCAAAATTACCCATGAACGATAGATGCAAGATAATGAAGTAGCAAACACGCTTAGCAACCCATTGCGTAAACAAAACAACGGCTTGGCATTGGATGGGTGGCCAAAATATGTATAGGGGGTGGTATAATTATATTATATATAGGAAAATACCAAACTGCCTCACCAGAAACGTACCTCTGATAGCAGCTAGCAGCATCAATAAATTTAATTCAGATCTTCTATTCTAATATATCAGAGTAGGTTATATAAAATATCTACTATTATGTGCAGAATATTAATCGAAAAACCATTTTAATAACATTCGTTAAAAATCATTAATTATTATAAGTAATAAAGCTGTGTAACTTAACCGATAGAAGTAAAAAAAATGTAGCACAAAAATATTTTCTAGTTTGAAAAAAAATAAAGATGTTTACAAACAAACATCGCTCGACTAACTTTTCTTTGGAGATCGTTGGGGTTGTAATTTTTTCGGTAAGCTCCATTTACTCTTTCAATTATGTTCACAATCTAGATAAGTAGGTCATTCGTAAAAGTATCCAATAATTGTTTATCATCAAACTTCAACGTCACTTTCCAAGTTTGATGAAAGTAGTACCATAGCAAGTAGAAATATCTGGCTGCCGCTATGGGAGAAAGTGATATTATATAGGGACAAAACTTAGCATTCTATGGATTAACAGTGCGGTTGCCAGGTCCCAGTGCGGTGTTGACGTATAGACTTTTGCTCTTCAAACATTAAAGTGTCCTTTTTCTGCCTAAGAAAGAGAGAAAAATATCGTCATCATGCGGCTCTCTGTGGAAAACGAGTTTAAAATTACCCAATTTTTTTATACAATATAAAAAAATTACAACTTTTTAACTTTTTAAAAAAATTAATAAGTGAAATTACCCAAATTTTTTATACAATATAAAAAAATTGGGTAATTAAAAAAAAAAGGAAAAAGTTCGAAAAATTATAGTCTTGATGCGGATGATGATCTGCGTCCACTGCATTTCGGGTAGGTGCTT